>CM066738.1:827500-5627500 GCA_033961575.1 Aselliscus stoliczkanus | reverse complement strand
AGGCTATGGGCAAGGACCTTCTTGGGGACAGGTGGAGGGAAAGGAAAGGACATCAAGGGACACGCTCCCCAAAATCCCTCAAAAGAGGTCTGTGCGTTAGCGACCCAGCCAGCACAATGGCATGCCTGTTCCGGCAGCATTTGGGCAGTAGGTCCAAATCTTCTGTCGTGACTTCACTAAAAAGGACATGGATTTGGGGAGAGAGAAAAAAATCAAAATGCACCCCGCTTTCTGCTGCTGCACTGCACCTCAGAAACCAGATCTCGGCAGATGGGAGTTAAAAAGACGTGTGCTGGTGCCTGGGGCATGTCTTCATTTGTTATGTTGTTCCATTTGTTTCCCTTTTTAATGATTCATTTAGCCAGACTAGAAAAAAAAAATCAATTTTAGGAGATGCCCAAAGTCTTTTGAAAAGACTTTTGGATTAAGGTGGTTAGACAGAAACAAGCATGGGATGGGTTTCATGATTTAATTTACAGCACCTGGAGGATGATATCAATTGAGTGCTGGAGTCCCCTGCTGGGAAATTAAGGGCACCAGCAAAGGCAGAGGTGTTAATTTTTTTATCATTCTTTATTTTTTTTGGTAGGGGTAGGGTCGGTTAAAAAATTAATATTTTACATGTTAAAAAGTCTAAATAACTGTGGGGAGAAACAAATTTGTTAGACGTCCACTCATGTCTGTGTTACTTAGTGGCTATTTTGACTTCATGTGGAGTAGGAACTTAGGTCATCATTTTTCTGACAGTCAGGGCGTCTAAAAGGCCTGTTCGCTAATGGTTGTCACAGGAGACAACGAGATGATGTATGGAAAGTGCCTTGGTTTAGTCCAGGGACCTTGGTTGGTAAACATTAGCGCTTATCCTTCTCTCCCATTCTTCTCCGAGCTCATCCACCTACGTCATCACTCAGTGCCTCTCCGGTATTTTTCATCTCATAGATTTAAATGAGTTGGGGAGGCCAGTATTTGAGTTGATTTTCACAACAGGCCTGTGAGGTAACCTAGGCTAGAGGGCTCTTGAATCATTGCATTACTAATGACATGTGAGGGTCATTTTCCAAATACAAGCTAAACTGCTCCCTCTTCCACAATAGGTTTCAAAAAAAGAAAAAGAAAAAAAGGGGGGTGGGTATGGGGGCGTATAGGAACTTGTGAGTTTATTTACAATTAAATACAAGCGATAAGACAAACCTCATCAACACTTCCTACAATGGTTTTATGATACATTTTCCCTAAAACACGTTTTGTATCTCTGGAGTTAACATGATGAGTCTTGGGGATAAAGGTTGGGGTCCTAAATTAAAATTGAGAAAGTTTGTATAGTCTAAGAATTTGATGGCTAAAAATTTGATGGTTTATCTTCTTTACACTGAATATGAGAAAACATGGAGAGATTATCTAACTTATGAAAAAGAACTGATCATAATCAAATTTAATTTTATGTGGGGCCCTTGCTCCATATTTCATTCATGAGTTTTTACATATTCTGAATCCTTTTCTAGCTTGTGTCTAGAGAAAAAAGCTGCACATCATAGCACCTGAATAAAAAGGTATTTTTAAAACCTTAAGATTGTTTCCTCTCTTTGCAAAATCCCTTCCCTAACTTACCATTCCTTCCATCAAAGCTGGGCCCAAAGAGATATAGAGATGCAGATGGGGCAAGGTAGAAATAGAGACCTAGTTTACATTTCCCTTCTCAAAAAGGAGACTTAACTTTCCGATTCCACAATAGGAGGCCTCATTGCGTGGACAAGTTTAGGTAATTTGCCCAAAATCTCACAGCTGGAAAATTACTGTGAGGACAGATGAACTCTACTCCTTCAACTCCCAGATATTTTTTTTTTTTTTAACATTTTTATTGGGGAATTGGGGGAGGGGAGCAGTGTTGGGGAATTGGGGAAGGGTAACAGACAAGTTGCTGTCCTTTTGTTCTTCAGTCTAGTTGTGGAGGACGTTGCTTCACTGGCCCATGTTGGTATCGTCATTGCGCTCTTCCCGGATGAGGCAGATCGGTCGCCGGCCTCTGGATGGTCGCTCACCGCGGCTATTGGCAGCTCAAACTGGCTGCCGCCCACTCACTGTAGCCTATGGCAGCCCACTGCAGCAGGGGCTGCAGCCTACACCGTCACTGGGGCTCACAGCCCAGCTCCAGGTGGAGCTGTTGTTAGCTGTAGAGGGCAGTGTCACTGGCCCTCATATGTGGGATCCGAACCAGGGCTGCTGGCATCCCAAAACCAGCTCTTAACCAATACGCCACTCGGCCGGCCCAACTCCCAGAGATTTTTTTTCAGCCATGCTACACCATGAAATAGTCCTACTTAAATTGGATCCAACTAGTGATATTTTGAAAGGCAAAGGAAAATGTTCATTTTTTTCAAGCTGACATGATCTTGACACTGACCTTGAAAATCATGATAGAACCAAAGCAGAAAGCCGCCACTCCTCCTGTGTCACTCATGTCACTTGAATCACATTGAAGTGTCGGCATTCCTTACTCCAAGTTTCCCTCCTTTGTCAAGTCTGCTCCTCCCCGAGGAATCTTCATTCGGCAATTTATACAGCCATTTCTTTTTCATTTATTCAAACAAATATGTAAGTGCTTACCCAAAACCAGATGCTCTCCTGGGAACAGGGGCTAAAATGTTAAGATGAACAATGGCTCTGCCTTCTGGAGCTTCTGTCCTACTGTGAAGAGATAAGTGTGAAGCAAATGAGAAAGAAAAGTCAAACACATCCTTGGACAGAGGCCAGAGGGGTCCTGTGATCAGGAATTGTTGCTTTCAGGCTGCATTGAAAGCCCTTGAGGGTAAACATCCCTCCCCCTGCTACCCGCTTCAGGCTTCCTTTTTTTCATCTTTTCTTTTCTATCTTCAGAAGAGCAAGACCCAGAGCAACAATGTTATAAAGAGAAAAGGTTAAAAAAAAAAAAAAAAAAGAGCCTCAGAACTCTTTAATCAAACAAAATGAACTCCTGAGTTTAAATAAATTCACCGGAGAAAGGCAGAATAACACTGACTGACTACAGAGTGGGGGCCCAACGGTCCAATCTGTTTGCTCCATTTCCAGTTTGCACTAGCTCTCTGGTGGTGGTATGGCTCTGAGGCCCATGGAACCATGGAGGCCCTGGAGAGCCAGATTGAAACCACTGATGGCCTTGATCTAGGGTGTAGATCTAGCCTATAGGGAAAAGAGCAAAAACACCTGGCCAACTGGTCTGTAGAAGGGACATTTGGCCAGTGTACCCAAAGAGCCACTGAGGCTCAGCCTCACCCTCCAAGGTCGAAACTCTGTAAGGGTCTGTGGTTTTCCCCAGAGCATCCCTTTGCATGTCCTTCTTCAAAAATGGGAGAGCTGTTGGTCACTGGCCCAGAATTCAGGGACTCAGTATTCTACCTAAATAGATTTTCGCCTCTGCATGACTGTCACTATTGGTGTTACATTCAAATATTAATTCTAACATTTTTAGCATGAACGATAGACCTAGGAAACATACCTGCATCGTATTATTATTGGCTGATTCTCAATAGTCTTTTGATAAGTCAAGAGGACTCTTCGATGGTTTCTGTGTCTACAGGAGTAATAGCCCTTCGAGAAAGATAGCAACATAATGGAAACAAAAAGGTAACCTGTGGGAAATGAAGAAGCAATGTGACATTTTTAATGTTGGCTAAATTTTGTCAATTCTGTCTTTATTGTACTAGTTCACCTACCTTTCTCCTCAGAGAAAGATTTTTAAGAACTGAATTGTAGAATCGGATAAACCTCATTAAATCCCTCCGGGGCTTTACCACCCACAGGCTGGGTGACCCAGAGCAAAGAATTTAACTTCCCCTTGCTTAGTTTTCCTAACTGAAGTGGGATAATAATACTATCAGTGTCACAGGGCTGTGGGCATTGGACTGAATGAGATCACGTGTGCTAAGACTTTGACCCAGGGCCTGGCACAGAAGAAATGCTCAATAAATGGCAGCTATTATTATATGTAGTGTATCTAGTGTACCCTTTTATTTTTAATCATAACATTTCCTGGCACAGGACTTCCTCTATAGTCTGTGCTCTAAAACTGATCATTTTTGGTTAATAATCATGAAGTTAAATACTCAGATTTGAAAAAGCCAAGTACGATTAAACACCTGCCATGACCCAGGCCTTGTGCCTACCAGGCATTTTCACATGAATTATCTTTTTTAATTCCACACCCAGCCCTGTGAGGTTTATATGATAGAGTGGACCCCAGACTGGAAGTAAGACTGTGCGATTGACTGCTGGAGTCAGGCTATGTAACTTGAAATCCTAGCCTTCTTCCTACTAGCTACTTCTCTTGCCAAGTTCAACTTTCCTCAAAGGGTTGTAATCAAAACTAAAAGATAAAATGCATGTAAACATACAAAGTCTGACAATTACAATTCGTGAACTTGTTGCAATGAGGTTGCTAACCTTTTTTGATATCAGAGGGATTATTCATTATGAATTTGTACCAACATAAATTGGTAGATATTAGTGAAAAAGAATTTTTCTATAAAAATTAAGAAATATTTGAAGATGATAGAAAGGTAATTGAACTAGGTCTGAGTGAAAAAGTCAGATGAAATGGGAAAATCGTGAAAATATCTAAAAGTAGTCTACACACATTGCTTCACAACATTTTTTAAACTTATACCTTAATTAAAGAAGGAAACCAGAAACTATCAACATGTGTTAAGGGTATGATTTACATATAAGAAAGGTGCAGAACTCCAATACCCAAAGAAAAAGCCCTGTCCTACAGTAAGATTGGCAAATGAATGAAAATTTACATGTTTCAATTTTAAATAACTCCTAGTATATTAGCTACCATTTTCATTTAATAGATATAAATATGGTAGGCAGAATAATGGTCACCCCAAAACGTCCATGTCCTAGTTCCCAGAAAATAGGAATATATTAACCTTATATGGCCAGGCAAAATTAAGAATGCAGATTGAATTAAGGTTGCTAATCAGTAGATGTTGCGATGGAGAGACAATTCCAGGTTATCCATTTGGGGCCTCATGTAATTACACAGGTCCTAAAAAGTGGAAGAGGGAGGCAGAAGAGGAGGCCAGAGAAATGTGATGGGGAAAGGGTTCAGGCAGCTATTCCTGGCTGTGAAGATGGTGGAAGAGGCAAGAGCCAAGGAATGAAGCCAGCCTCTAGAGGCTGGAAGACAAGGAAGTGGAGTCTCCCCTAGAACCTCCAGAAGGAACACAGACTTGACGGCACCTTCATTTTATCCTCGTGAGACCTGTGTCAAACTTCTGAACCTACAGAACTGTAAGACAATAGATACAGTGATGTCGTTTCACACACTGAGTGTGTGGTCCATTGTTTCAGCAGCACTAAGAAACCAATCCAGACACACTAAAGCCCAGAAGGTTTAATGACTTGGCCAACATCATACAGACCCACTAAGTCTTCCAACTTCAATACAGCATTCTCCCTACTCTTGTCTAGTTCCTTGTTACACATAGAATCGAACATTGAATTAAAAACTTGTCTTCGCATGCCAAATCATGTGATAACCGACAATGAAGCAGTCACTTATTTTTGTCTTAAACTACCAATCTCGAAATGCTTATAATGTCGCAGGCCTATGAAGGGCATTACATACAGAACTATTTTTAATCCTGAACTCGTCTATATCGTACAAATGTTATCCTCTGGTAAAGAATAAAGCTCGGAGGGTTTCAGTAACTTGCCTAGAGCTGCCCAACAAATGACATAGCTGCAGTTCACGCTCAGGTCCACTCAACTCAAAAACTTGCAACGTGAAGCCCTTTTGCAATTTTGCATGCTCTGCATTCCTCCCCTGTCAGAAACGGT
Source organism: Aselliscus stoliczkanus (assembly GCA_033961575.1). NCBI lineage: Eukaryota > Metazoa > Chordata > Mammalia > Chiroptera > Hipposideridae > Aselliscus > Aselliscus stoliczkanus. The sequence continues at coordinate 5,621,659 of CM066738.1, read as the reverse complement.
CAGCATCATCAGGAAATTTCCTTGAGCCATATCTCTCTACAAATGGGTTAACATCTTGCAGCATGAATAGCCCCTAGCAGAAACTTAAAAGGTTTCCCCGGAGGGAGCCAGAATTTAAATGCAGGTGAGAAGACCAAGTTAAATAAGGCATCACCTTGACAGGGAGCCCTCCCCTTGAAGAAGTTGAGTGCTCAGAGCCTCATTTTGGATCATGGTGTCTCCGACTCAATACAGACTAAATGCCTTTCTTCTTGTCCTCTTACAGAAATGGGAAATGCTGAATTGATCTAAGAGCCCGCACACTAAGTATAAGCTATTTGCCTCCTGTTGTTTTGACTCTGAATTGTATGTACCTTTTGACTATTGAAGTCTCCTAAGCCCCTCCCCCACTTTAAATTCCCTTTTATCCACAGTCCTGCTTATTCCTTTAGATCTCACAGCTTCCAACAAGACTGACTATATTACTCCTTTATAATATGGTATTTAAATACCCTCTGTTTGATTTTTCTGCTAATCTTACCTTTAACCTGAAATATTACCTTTGCATTTCTTCCATCAAGCATAAACCTAATGGGGAGAATTTAAACCTCTACTGTTTCATTGAGAAATAGTATTTTTTTCAAGCACTAATGTTAGTTAGGGGATTCAAAATAAAAAACCCTGAGTATAGTCTTTCTCCTCCCCAAAGCTGGAAATAGCGGACTTTTTATTAATATATAGTATTTATTGTGCGCCAGCCAAATATACAATTCTGCATTAACTTCCACTGATGCACATTCTGTCCTCCTGGGTATTTCCAATCTATGATGTTGTGATCAAATTTTCTTCCATGTCAATTTATTTATCACACTTGCACACAGCCAAGTATTAGCTCCAACATCTACTCTAAGGGGCCGAATTCTTTTCTCCTGACCAAAAAAAAAAAGTTTGTTTTGTTTTGTTTTTCAGGAAGAGAAGCTGTGAAATAAGTTGTATAAGAAAACAACTTTCTTTCTTTTTTTTAAGATTTTTTTAATTGGGGAATCGGAGAAGGGGAACAGATAAGTTGCTGTCCTTTTGTTCTTCAGTCTAGTTGTGGAGGACGTCGCTTCACTGGCCCATGTTGGTATTGTCATTGCGCTCTTCCCGGATGAGGCAGATCGGTCACCGGCCTCTGGATGGTCGCTAACCGCGGCTATTGGCAGCTCACACTGGCTGCCAGCCACTCACACTGGTTGCCGGCCACTCACTGTAGCCTATGGCAGCCCATTGCAGCAGGGGCTGCAGTCTACACCGTCGCCGGGGCTCGCACAGCCCAGCTCCAAGTGGAGCTGTTGTTAGCTGTAGAGGGCAGTGTCACTGGCCCTCATATGTGGGATCTGAACCGGGGCCGCTGGCATCCCAAAACCAGCGCTTAACCAATGCGCCACTCGGCCGGCCCCAACAATTTTCTTTTTGTAAGTTGAATTATCTTCACCCCAATAAATACACGTTAAACTAAAATTCTGAGTTCTAGTCTTTTCATCAACAGGTCTTTCTTATCTGCACCACTGTTTCTTCATCTGCTTTCTTTAAGGGCCTCTTCCATATCCTCTGGAGCAAACCTCAGAGTGCACACATTTATTTTCTCTAACATTTTGCTAGTCTGTGTTTGCAGCATAAAAGCAAATATTTATCCGCTTGTTATGTTTTCCCTTTGATCTCCCCAGGCCACTTGCCACCCTCCTCCATTCATGTCCCTTGTGCCTTAGGAAAGCCAACATTTCCAATGTGTTTATCACCAGGCGTTGTATCAACATTACCAAGCAGCACCAGGTTTTCCCATCAGGAGGTCACCTGTGTCACATCCGGGCTTGTGCGATCAGACCACATGCCACACATTTCTACTTGTTCTCACATTAAATCCTCCTCATTTCTGAAAACCATGTCTCGGACCTGGAAAGATACTATTTATGATTTCTAGTACTGAAGAAAGATGAGGTCCAAAGAGCTGAAGAATTACCCGTTAGCCACTCCCTTCTTAATTTACAAATTAAAAAACTGAGCCAGAATGATCCTTTCCATTCTTTCTCCTTTGACTTCCAATTTCTTCTTCTCTCCCTCCCACTTTGCTCACCTTTCCTTCCTTCCTTCCTCCCTCCCTCCCCCTTTCCCTCCCTTGTTTCCTTTCTTCCTTCCTTTCCTTCTTTCCCCTTCTCTCCCTTCCTTCCTTCTTACCATTCTAGAAACATCTATGTGCCAAGCACAGCTCCAAGTGCTAAAGAAATAACAGTGTCCAAGGCAGACCTTCCCTCGCCCTCATAGGACTTACACTGTGGTGGAAGAGACCGACATAAAGCAACACATTAAGTGTTCCTTTACAGCTGTGATGAATGCTGCCCTGGAGAAGGAGAGAGAGTCTGAGAGAAAATGATAATGGGGTTGCCAGTACAAACTCTCAGGGGCAATTCGCCGACCTGTAGTGAACCCCTCAAAATGGTCATTCCTTTCACTCTAGAAATGGCCCTGCTAAAAAGTGCTTCCTAAGAAGACAGAGATGCATGCATGTGTGTGTTCACCGGGGCAAACAGTGCAGTGTCACTCACCACAGCAAAGAAACTCCATAACCTTCCTGCCCAGCGAAGTTGAACGATGTAAGCTAACATGTGCTTGTTCAAAACCGTGCTGTAGAAGCAGGTTCATTGGTCTGTTAAAATGGTAACAATAGGAAGTGAATGAAAAGACAGGCTATAGATGGTGAGCATAATAGGATCCTGTTGCATATAAAATACAAGACAGAGAGTGATGCAGAAGACCCAAAGTCAGAGTGGGGCCCAACAACATCTCGCCAGAATCTATCCTCATGGTGTGGGAATATAGGTGATTCATTGCTTCCAGATTTTTCAGCCATCCGAATTTTCTTAAATGAGTCTGTGTGACTTGTGCAATAGGGCCATTTAATATTAATTGTTTAAACGTATGCGCTGAAACATTGTCTCTATCTCCAGTCGATAGAGCATGCATGTATTAAATGTCTGTTGGACAAATTCAAGATATTCAAGACAGGGAAATGTAAAGAGGTATGTGTTTGTGTGTGTGTGTGTGTGTGTGTGTGTGTGCGCGCGCGCATGTGTGTCCGTGTGTGTGCGCGTGTGTGTGTGTGTGTGTGAATAGTTTAATTCTAGTTAAAGGCTTGTGATGTTTTATAATGATCATATGAAACAACTTTGTTCTGTAGGAATTTTTCAAATGCCTCACTATGATGTACACATACTGTGTAACTGCTAAAGCTGGGAAATAAAGATTGGTGGTTGAAAACACACAAATTCCAGATTGGAAATGTGGGCCTCTCATAATAATAATGGCAATAATGGCTCATTACATTGAACAGCACTTGTAAATGCAAATTCACTGTCAAATTCTTTCGCATTTATTATCCCAAATGCTCTCTGCCAGATATAAATAAACTCCTTGGGATCCTAACTTTGCATTTGCCCCCTACCCCCCACCCACAATTAAAATAAAGAAGTATTTAGGGGTCAGTTGAAATTCTGTCTTCAAATAACAGCTGTCCCCTTTCCATCAACAATCTTTCAGGGAATTCTGTGGCATTCATTAGATGGTAAAAAATTCCTGGACTTTCTCGTGTATGCCAATTTCTTGGATCTGAAAGTAAAACCTACTAACCACAACTGTCACATGTCAGATGGAAAAGCTAGCTGAGGAGGGATACAGGGGGTGGGTTGTATAGATCGGAGATTCAGGACAGAGGGAGAAAGGACAGGGGCATGTTGTGAGTTTACAGTGATGGATTATACTATGAAGTTATGGTCCTCTCAGCCTGCAGAACCTCAAAGGCTTTCATCTCCCCCAGGTGAGCATGTTTTTTTCAGATCTGCATCCCTGGAATCCATCCCTTAGAGAGAAAATAAAATAATTAAAGGTGACATTCTTCTCAGGCTGTAGGTTTGCTTAACAAAATGCGTGATCGTCCTGGGCTTTTATCTGACAATAAAGTTCACAGTGTGTCTCACATTGATCATGCGTCGCATCTGGGTGTGTTTTTTGCCGCACTCATCCTTCCTACCTATACCCTATGTCTGAATACCCACAAATTATGTTGACTACACGGTGAAATTTCTTTCTAAAAGGTTTGAAATGCCAAACACCTTACACAAGGCTCAATCTCCTGCATTACCATCACAATCAAACAATTACCTCCACACACCTTAGATGCTTTCCACAAATCTCTTCAAATGCGTACTAAATAGTTTTCATTATGCTGCTCTCAATTCACCAAATTGTGCAGCGTTTCTGCAATGCTACCTACCTATTGGCCACATCTTTCTCCTTAAATTCTAAAGAATAATTTCAAACCAGATCTCTGAATCATCCTGTTACACTAATTGTCATGGGGAAAGGAGAGGGTTCTTTCTTGGGACTGGGCTGGGTCTATAAGTTTACATTGTAGGCATTCAAACTCATGCTATGGTCCCGAATGCCCTTTTTCATCACCATTTATATATTGGTTCCCAAATTACTTGAGATAAGATGCCTCATTACGAGCTTCGACTGGGCATGGCTAGGGTAAGAGAGCCTAATAGGGCCTGGAAGTTGGAGTCAGATCTCAGAGAGGGAGTGACCTCAATTTAGGTGCTGAGGGATAAGCCTGAATCCCAAAGCCCATGTCCAAGAAGACTGATAATGGTCTCAATTAAATCTGAAAGAGAAAAAGCAGTAAATGTAACACTGTGACAGTTCCTACAGTGTGATTATAAGAAGATGACGTGAGTGTAAAGCTCTCAGCACAGTACCTCACACATGGTCAAGTTCAATATATATTGTATCATCATCATCATCCTCATCATCATTAATATTATTATTATTTGTATACTATAATCATCTAATTTCCCAGGCAAGGAATGTAAAGCTCCTATCTTCTTATTTCCCTGCCAGTACTCTTTCCAAAACATCCATCACCTCTCGGTTAAAAATGTATATTGCGTGTGTTAGTCACATGTGTGCTTATACATGAGTATCAGTCACATATACGCTTTCATATGATATTTCTCTCCTCCCTCTGTTATTCACAGGCAAAGCTGCCATATAACTTAAGGTCTGTGGTTTAGCCAATCAATCTTCTTTACATGATACTTGTGCCTTTACTGTTTGCTGAGCACTGTTCTCCACACTCCCCATGTAATAAAGCTCGTCTAATCCCCACAGCAATGGCATGAAGAAGGTACTACGAGAATCCGTATTTTACACATGAAGGAACAAAAGCATAAAGAGGTAATTAGCCAAATGATCTCTATTAAATGACAGAGCACAGGTTATCTGGCTCCAAACTTTTGGCTCTTCCATTCTCCACAGCCTCTCTGTGACACTAAAATCAGAAAATTCTACAATCAAAATTAGAAGAGAAAATTCTAGAGTAAATTGTCACCATTTGGAAGTAAACCTGCCAAGGATGCTCCTGTATCCTGAATGACTTTGAAATGTCCTCGTGGATGTCCACGTGGGTGACAAACTTGCTTGTAATCTTCTGAGCCCAGAATCTAACTGCACGTTACATACAAACCTCAAATTCCTCTTTCGCAGTTTTAAATACTCAGTTTTCCAGGAGCGCAATCTCTGTGTAAATTAAGGTAAGCTTTCACTTTGGTTTCCTACCTTATAGAGGTATTCAGTCCCCACTTTGAAAAATCTCAATAGTTTCCACATGCAACCAACTAGCCAATTCAATACAGCTGTGTCAGTTTTGTAGCGGAGTATCAGTAGCCAATTGTATATGTAAATACAAACATTTGACTATCACATCTTGTCTGCCAGCACAGTCAAACCTAAACATTCCTGTATTGAAATAAATACACATTATATTATCATTGTTATAAATCATAGCAGTTTTCCCTTATTTCTCATTTAGATTGTGATTAAGACATTTTAATTTTAAATGATATGGTATGTAGCTATAAATTGAACTTCGTTAGAATAAATGATATAGCATGAAATATGTGTTATGAAACTTGACATTGGTTGGGCTAGAGTTAAGAACCACCTGTACAGTAAAAAAAAAATAGGAAATATCAATAAGAGCACCCGTGTGCCATGCATTTCCATGTATTCCTCTAATAATCCCGCATAAGAGCGGTAGTAAAAGCAAGGAGCTTGTGTGTGAATTCCTGCTGCTGGAAGAATAAAATGATTTCAGGGCTATCCCAGGTGCCACCAGAAATCAGAGAGGCATCGGTTTAACACGCGTTCCCCGGGCACCTTCTAAGTACCCCCAGGCGCTGTTCTGAGCAGTGAACAGATTCCCTTTTCCTCCCCTTCAGATCCCACCTGCATGGGGTCCAACTGGACTCTGAAAATCTCATCACAGGCCAAGTAAATGCAACGAAGGTTCCTCCATTTGGCGTTCCAGGTTGGGCATCAATTCCATTCTCCCAGTAGCAAGGTTTTCTCGTGAAAATATTTTTATTTTGTAAATATTTATCCACAAACATGTGTCCTTTACCTCCCTACCTCCCTTTTTCTAGAAAAGCTCTATTTGTGTACGTACTTAGCTACCTCATACATATTTTTGATGTGTAGTCGAGTCCAGGATGTCAAGCATTCCCAGGTTGCAAACCCCAAGCCCCATAAAAGTTTTAAAACATTGGAGATCATTTACTAAATGACTGACGACGATATTGTTTGAAAGACTCAAAAGCGCATATTTATGGCGAATCGCAGATGCTGTGGCGCCTCTGAGTCTCTGACCTGTCAGTTCTTAGGGAACCTTACCTTCTAGAGCAGCCTTTGAAACCAACAGGAATCCTTCTGATTGGAGGAGACGGGACCACGCCTCCAGTGGGAATGTGTGTGCCGCCAGGTACCGGGCCTCTCACAGAGGGACCCCACACATCAGTATGCTGCAGAGGCAGGCCTCCACTCTCCCCCTTCTCACTTGTGACTGATGGAACATTCTTGTTCAACCAAAAGGGCAAAAGGGTACAGATTCAAACTCGTGAGCCTTCCGAAGTCAGATTATTAAAAACAACCAACCTTTATCCACATATAAGCATTGGTGTGATGAACAAGCTGAAGCAAAGATTAGCTCTTGGTGCCATTGTGATGGGTAATTTCCTGTGTCAACCGGACTGGACTCAGGGGTGCCCAGGTAGCTGGTAAAGCATCACTTGTGGGTGTGTCTGGACACCGATAATAAGAGCAGGGAGGTTTACCCAGGAAGGTGAATGTTTTATTACACACAAATGACATTCCATTATTATTTGTGGTATAAAACTGGAAAGAGGGGGAAAAATATCATTTTGTAAAAATACTTTATTAGAAAGGAATGTTATATTTAATATTTGAACTGGATGTTCATGTGGCATAAGGTGAAGCAGAGTCAAACATCACCATTTTGGACTAATTGGAGCTCAGGTAAATTACAAAACAATTTCGATGAACTGTAATTTCCATGCTGTCAAAATGTTCCCTGGCAAAATCCTGTACATGGCACAGCTAATTCTATTTGAATAAAAAGCACAAATGTTAGTCTAGCTAAGGTCAGACTACAAATTAGTGAAGAAATCAGTTTTCACTGTATATCTAATCAATGAGGATTTTAGGGGGAAATTTTCAATGTTTGGTATACTTCTGCTTCAAACTATTTGTCTTACGTCCAAAATTTTCAAATTCTACTTTCCTGTTAAGTTTGAATTATAAGTTAGGGTTTGGTACATTCTATGGCTACTATCAGCTTATTTATATATTTTCACTGTCCTAAAATATGTTACATTTTCTCTTTATGTGTGTAAAACTAAACATCATATGTCAGAACTGCCTACATTTTTAATATTATCTGCATCAATAAAATAGACTTATCTAATTAGGGCCCCTAGGGGCCAAGTCAAACATCAAAAAGTGAACACTTACATGAACTACCGCAGAAATCTTTTCTTTGATTAGCCAATTAATTGCACAGGGAAAATCCATTGTAACTTTAAATAGATCTTCTCTGAGATTTCTGTGCAGCCTGCACACCCTGCAAAGGAGGCTGGATAAGCACGCTTCCCTTTCTTATGGGTTCTGTTGGAAATATGATGCTGTATAAACCCCCAGCAAACAACTATAAATCTGGCCAATGTTTACTGTGTCTGTGAAGATGGAATGATTCTCCCCAGACAAGCTTTGGAAAATAATGTATTGATTTCTGATGGCAATTTATTGTTCTTTGCAATCAACTGTGCTTATACCGTGGCCTTAAATTATGACCCTTCCTCTTTCATTCTGGGTTGTTGAAGGTGAAATTAGAGATCTTCAAAGAGGTCACCTCCAAAATACATGGAATTTAGATGACTTTTTTTGTTTTTTAGTCATAAAATGTCTACTTACTCTGGTCTTTTTTTAGTAGAGTCGCATTAAATGACACAGCATTAACTAAATGTTAGGCTTTCAGCAAAAGTATCTCTGACCCATTCAAAGCCCTAAGACCCAGGCCTCCACTCTTTCCAGAACATTGAATACCAACGTAATCTGAAGTGGGGCTGGATGACTTGACATTATAAATGTCTCACAAATAAACATGTGAATTTTGATTTTAGTTTTCATTCAAAAAAGAAGCAGCTCTATAGGTTTTCTTTGTTCTGAAGGGGATCAGCAGGAATTATTTCTGAGACTCTTATCCATCAATGTGTCTGAACTTTCAAAAAGGAGAAACCATTGTCTTCTATTATCTGAGCTCACACAGTGAGAAGCTACTCCCCATACACAGTTTTGAGTCTCTTACTTGCTTGCTCTCTTAGGTGGGGCTCCATAGAAGCAGAGTCTGAGTCAGGGGTTCGGGCACAAGTTTATTGAGATAAATGTTGAAGGAGAAGCACACATCCATCTCCACTGGACTTAGAGCTGGAATAATGTAGATTAAGGGCCTCTGGGCACCATCTTGTCATGAAACACAACCTGAGCACACATTTGCCTTGGAAGAGAGCAGAGAAAACAAACAAACAAAAAAAAAACACACACAAAAAAGGGAAAGACCCAGTCCCCTGGGTTAACTGTGTGAAAACAACTCTAATTTTGGATATTTTCATTACATAAACCAAAAACTAGATTTTCTCTTTTCTACTTAAGTCAATTAGAATGAGGATTTCTATCAGGACATTCAGAAGTTTTAACTACTGGAGACACCAGGCTAACCTCCTTGAGAATACCAGGAGAAGGGAGACTGACGGGCATTCAGATTTCTGTGATCCTAGGTTCACCTACTTTTTGGAAAGTTCTACCTTATGAGGTCTGACAATGATGTTTGTGAACTTGTTGCAACGATGTTGCTAACCTTTTTTGATATCAGAGAGATTATTCATTATGAATTTGTACCAACCAGACAAACAGTTAACCAAGTTTACTATTTGGAAGTGCTGAAAAGGCTGCATGAGAAAGTTAGAAGACCTGAACTTTTTGCCAACAATTCATGGCTCTTGCATCACGACAATGCACCAACTCACACGGCACTGTCTATGAGTTTACTTTAGCCAGTAAACAAATAACTATATTGGAACACCCTCTCTATTCACCTGATCTGGTCCCCAATGATTCTTTCTTTCCCAAAGATATAGGAAATATTGAAAAGAAGACATTTTGATGACATTCAAGATATCCAGTGTACTATGATGACAGCTCTGATGGCCATTCCAGAAAAAGAGTTCCAAAATTGCTTTGAAGAGTGGAGTAGGAACTGGAGTCAGTGCATAGCTTCCCAAGGGGAGTACTTTGAAGGTGACCATGGTGATATTCAGCAAAGAGGTATGTAGCACTTTTTCTAGGATGAGCTTGTGAACTTAATTGTGAGATCGTGTATGTCCTCCAGGCTTTTGCCATAACCGGGCAAAATATTCTTCTACAGATGATGGATTACTGGTTATGTATTCCTATTCATGTCTATAAATATCTTGGGAAAAAGTAAAGATTTAAAACAAATCAAATTATAAGGACGATATCAGCAGGAGAGAAGGCATTGAAAGCAAGTTAGATCCTAGTGGTACTTAAGCAAGGAGATGGTGAGCCAAATGTGACCTGAAGTTGCAATTTCTTTCCTGCCCACAACCTTCTGTTTGTAATGAGTTATTTCAAACCTGGCATGCATTCTGAAACTCAGCACACTCCCTACTCTGTACTCTAAATGTGGATCATTCCAGTTCAGGCCAGACACGTGACATTGTATGGTTTTGCTTATTATCCCCAATTTTAAAATTTATATTGCCTGTCAGTAAAAATGGAAGTGAACGCTTCTTGATGTGATCTTTCATATTGATAATTATTTACAAAGAAAAATAAAAGCAAAAGTTTCAAGATGCTTTACCAGTCACAAAATAAATAATAAACAAATCTACTAGCTCTCACAGGTATATCCAACTTTGAAACAAAACTTTTCAGACAAATTGGAGTATGGTATCAGTTATCCATAGGAGTTGAGGCAGAGATAAAATTGGGTGTAAGTTTCATGACAATTCCCAACTCTCTGGTTAAACGTCTAGTCTTTCATCTCCTAGTAGCATGATACAAATCATTATTGTATTTGAAATACAATTGACTGCATTGTTTAAGTAAGTGATAAATAAAAAACTTTGGTCCACCAAGTCAGTTACTAACTGTTGCTAATACATCTCAAAATTGACTTCAATATACCAGATAACAATACATCACGACGGAGCACTGCTCAGGGTCTTTAGAAAAGAATCCTCCCCAAGGTTCAAAACCAATTTTTGAAAGAAATCAAATGAGAATCTATCCATCACTCCCCTCTCAAAGCGTTTATTGAAGGTTGACTACTGTGCTGGACCAGCACAACTCAGAATTCTTCATGAAGCCATTTATATTAATGGTATTATATTTCTATCAAGACAAATATTATCCCAGGGTAATACTGTTGTGCTCTCCTATTGTGCTCTGTGTGTACCGATGTGAGAGTTCCTTCATGAAAATGCACAATTCCCTGAGGACAGAAACCTACCAAGTTCAGCATTCTACAGCCAGCACCTGGCAGGGTGCCTGGCAAGTAATAGATGTTTGTGTAATAGTTATTGAATGAATGAATAAACTCCGAACAGTTACATATCCAGAAAAAAACAAGTAAATAAAAATAACCAAGTTATTACTCGGCGATTCATCCACTGTTACCATCCTTGTGGAGTTATTTCCTACCAGTCCTACCAAGTCCTACCTTGACCAGGATAGCAAATTTCCCCCTTTCTCATCCCCTCACAGCGAATCCTTCTCCTGGACACTCTCTCCTGAGGAATTTAATTGTTGAACAGAGGCTCTCCAAGTGATGACTAGCGCTAGTAACTCTGAGATCTTTCACTCCCCTCTCTGTTTCTCACAATGGAATATTCATTCCTTCCCACGTCTAGGACCCATGGTCTCTCCCAGACATCCAGCTTCTCCAGAATTTGAGCCTCCTGTCTGTCTTATATCTTCCCTCCTCTGGCCCCTGAGAGGAGGCCCTGCCTCTCCAAGCATGGATCCAACCTTTATCTCATTGTTAGTCTTTTGGATTATTTGACTATTTTTACTTCAGTCTTCGGTCGTGAAATAAGCAGGCAACAAACAGATTCATACATGTGGAGACAGAACTCAACTTCATGTCATTAACAACTTTTTTATACCTAAGGTTTCTATTGGCAACCCAACTGGCCATCACATGGAATTGCCATACTTTTAAAAATCATTTCCTATTGGTGGGCATCATTTTGAAAAAAGATTTTAAGCAATTCTGAAAGGAACGTTCTTGTACTTCAATGTGTGTGAACATCTCTAATGATTTACCTGGGATGTACTCTTAGGTGTGGAAATACTAGGCCAAAGGATGGAACTCTAAGACAAAATTGACGAAAGAGCCACCTAAAAAATGTGGAGATAAGGCCATCTAACCAAGGACTCAGAGAAGCTCGGTCTGTACATCCCAAGACTATTCCTTCTGGAGACTTTATGATCTTAGAGTGAGAGACTGTACTACAGCCCCTCAAAAGTGTGATATGTCCAATGCAATAGCGCGTCACCTCGGTGTTTGGGAGTGTAATTGACAAACAAACCTATGCTCTGCACTTCCCTGAACCCTCCGTTAAGTCAGGATATAGTACTGGCAGGGAGCGGCAGAGAGCATCTTCTGGTGAGAGCACCGTTTTAATAAGGCAGCATCCAACCTAACGAGCATATCTGCCGTATTTGGGGGAGACACAGAAGTCAGAGTTGTGTTATGTCCTGCCAGGTTCATTCCAAAAGCAAGCAAGTAGAAGGCCTTTTCTTCTTGATGGGCATATGGAAAGCTTAGGAATGCAATAATGAGCACTCTGTGCGCCCATTTGGACCCACGGGAGTTATATAACTTGATCCCTCTTTTTTGTTGCTGTTGGAGGAAGAGCCCAGTGGCGCTTTCTGCTACCTCCTACACATGGCCACCTCCTGCATCGCCTGAAATGCGCCCGGTGACACAGAGGCTGGTGTTAATGTGCCAAGGTTTACGGCTTAGGAAATGAGGGCAATTTTACTTGACTGCTCCCTTAGGGTTTCCAAAAATACCATCTTCTTTATATGCATATTTGAAGTCATAGGCAGTTGGTTTCAAGAATATTCCCATTGGAAACCACTATAGAATTTGTGGGGCCCCGTGCAAATGAAAACATGGGGCCCATTGTTCAAAAATAATTACGAATTTCACAACAGTGTTACACCAAGCTCAGGGCCCTTCTAAGTGTGGGGCCCTGTGTGAGTGCAGAAATTCCCCCCAACTCAAAAGGATAATGCACATTTCCACCTTCATGACAAAGCATCCCAGAAAGAATGGCCCTTCGCAGTAACGAATGAGAGTCTAGAGACATTGAGTAATTTCATTCAGATTAAAGCATATGCTATGGGTAATATCTTGAACCATAAAAAATATATACATATATTTTACCTTCAATCACAACCATTTCTTATGGTTCAACCTAATTCATGGTAACTGTCATGGGAGTACACTTTCCTCAGGGCTTAATAACATTTTGAGCTGGCACACCAAAAAGTAAGAGAGATGATGGTAACGGTTGCCACACAGACTCTTTTTGCATTTGATGTTTGTACTAAGATAGTTTGCATGTGTGTGCATTCATAAAAGTTATACCTCTGCATTGCAGATGCCTGGAAAAAATTATAAAATTATTTTTAAAACAAGAGCAATTATACATTAATACTATCACTTTTAAAGTTTTGGTTTTTTATTCCAGTTTTTTGTTGGATGGATATATATATATATATATATATTATATATATATATATATATATATATATATATATCTATATATAGAGAGAGAGAGAGAGAGAGAGAGAGAGAGAGAGAGAGAGAGAGAGAGACAAAAAAATGTATGCACATTTTAAGAAAGGAAAAATCTGTATTAAAATTGTAATACTCAATATATACTGATAACAACAGATGAATACAAGTAATGTGTATACATTTTTTGGCACGCCCAGTATATACATCGATACAATAATACTCACAGATGAATTTTATTACAAAATTGGATCATACATGTGGGCAGTCTTTGGTTTGCTACATTTTTTTCACAAAGTATCCTGCTGTGACATTTACATATGTCCACAGCCACGAAAACAAGATTTTGCATTGGGTGATATTTCATCATGTGCAATTGCCATGATTTATTTAGTCATTTCCCTATTGTTGGACATTGGGTTTTTAAACTACTATAAGCAAAGCTGAAATGGACATTCTTCTATTTAAATTTCTTGGGCGCATCGTGGATTACTTCTCTCAATTCCTAGACTCAATTCCTAGATGTGAAATTGCTGCTTCAACAAGCTGAACGTTTTCTAAGCTGTTGCTAATGCCTCCTAGAATGGGGCATTCTTTTAGGACAGATTTGCAGTCCTAACATCAGGACAGGAGAGGGCCTTCTCCGTTGCCCTGTCACCTTATCAGCTTTAGGGAGGCATTGATTATTTCTCATTGGTTTCTTCTTTTTAAATACAGAAGTCAAATGGGAATGTAGTCTGAATGTGGAAAATTCAATAATGCAGAATAAAGTACTACATCTCCCCTATTCTTCCCCCGACCCCACATAGCCCTGCCCTGGGTCTTAGACTCTCCCCGCAGAGGTAGCTGCTATTGGTATTTTGGTGCACAAGCTCTCAGATGTTTACTGTAAAATTACAGTCATGTACCTGCCCATAAACACACACCTTTTACATGGTTGAATTGCAGTGTGGTTTTTCTGTTGTTTGGTTTTTCTTTTCTCATTTGACAGTATATCTTGGATTATTTTTCATGTCAGCAACACTTGTTATATATCATTCTTTTGTAATGACTCAATAGCATTCCATAATGTGAATGAACCATAAATTAGGTATCCATTGCCTTGCTGACCATTTAACAATGTGAAATATTTATTTGTTCATCTGTTTCCTGTTAATCTGACACCCCACAGGAAGGTAAGCTGCATGAGGTCAGGGGTACTGTGTGTCTGGTTCAGCCTGAATTTCCATAAGCTGCACACTTTGTATGTGCTGAACTTACAGTTCACGAAGGAAGAAATGAAGGAATAAAGGGGACATTTAGATTTCTCTCTGCTGCTGCCATGGATGCACTTGAACACACATCTACACCCACACGCATGAGAAGCTCTTAAAAATAACCTCCTAGAAAAAGAAAATCTTGCTCAAAGCATACACATATGTAGTGTTTAATTTTTGATAGATACTGCCGTCCTCAAAAACTTTGCCCATTCTCTCTCCCACCAGTGAAATATGAGAGTGTCTCCTTTGCTACACTCTTGCCAACCCCAGGAATCAATGAGGTGGTTTTGAGCTTGACAGAGAGAAGCTCCTTCAGCAAGCATCAGTGGCAGCTCCATGTACAGCTGCTCAGGCTGCACACTGCTCAAACCTGGGGTTGCCACTCATATAAGCTACAGTGTGAATGGCAGCCATGGGCCCCCAATGTGGCTATTCTTAGGGGCACAGGGGATGTTCTCTGAGCAGTTGACTCTGTCTTCCTCTGGTACATATGCTGACAATTGCCAGCTGGCGAGTCCTATGCTGCTCGCAGAACTTAGATGCTGGTGTGGTTTGTAGAGTAACTTGTCAGAGAAAGGCAAAGCCAGCCCTTGTCAAAAGCACTTTTAACTGAGACAGAACTCGGCTCTCATGCCCAGTGTAAATAATACAGCAGAAACCTTGTTATCAGAGCCGGTTAATTGAAAAGGTCACTTAAAGTAAAACTCAGAAAATAACTACACATATTATATCATTACACAAATATAAATATTGATATGTGACATGCTATATATAAAATAGTAATTTAGATAGATAGATGATAGATAAATAGATAGATGATAGATAGATAGATAGATAGATAGATAGATAGATAGATAGATAGATAGATAGACAGTAATACCTAGGTTTGAGAGCATAATTTGTTCCAGAAACAAACTACTCATATTGCAAGACATCACTCGTTTACCACGTTAAAATGCATTAGAAATGTTTACTCGCCTTGCGGAACACTCGCAAACCACATTACTCATAATCCAAGGTTTTACTGTAGTATGTTTTTGTTAGGGTACATTCTATGCTGCTATCACAAAGAGACCTCCAAAATATGGTGGGTCAGTGTAGACAGAAATCGATTTCTCGCCCGTGAAACAGCACAGGCAGAGGAAGCAGAGCTGGCCCAGGGCTGATGAGGTAGGTCCCCTCAGCACAGACTTTCATCATCTCTAGGTCCAGGGGACGAGCTCCAGCTTCCGCCACCCTGTGGGTGTCCCAGCCAATGGGAAGGGAAGATCAGAGTGAGTGTGTGCACAGTCCTCTTCAGGGCGTGGCCGAAAGGGGACTCTCCATTCTGCTCACGTCCCTTTGGCCAGAGCTTAGTCACGTGGTCCCACTGAGCTGCAAAGGCACCTTAGAAATTCTGTAGTTTGGGATGCTGTGACCCAGCTGGAATTCAGGGTTTCTACAGTTAAAGGAAGAAGAATAAATACTAGTAAATGGTTCACAGTCTCTGTCCTAAGTAGTTTATTTTAATTTTTAAAACACATAAATCTACAATCTTCCCCTTTTTTTTATCTAGAATACAGCTCTTGAGTGTGGATCTGCTGATGGGAGTTCCACAATTTCTTTCTCACATGAAATACACTGCATAACTCTAATTTCCAGTTTCTTGAAAATGTTGCAAGACCTCAAAACACTTCTCATGTAATTTGAGTCCAGACTATTAGTTTTTTTAAGGATATTTTCACTCTTTTGTCACCCACACACCTAATTTGACAGCATTTTTAGCTAATTTCCTTTATCATTTTTTCCCAAAGCATTCAATTTAGTTTTCCGAGAGATAAGTCCCTTTTCACACTCGTAATTCATCAGTCATTAGTGTACATGATACTTAATTAAATTGTATAATTATAATAGCAAATACAATTACCATGATCAGATTTAAGACAACAAAACTAACACATGGTAAGCACAGAGCTTAACAGCAGTGCACAGGGGAACTAGAGATTAGCCCACCAGCAGTGTGTATTTTGCGCAGAGGAGGAAGCAGTCAGCATGCTTTACAGAAGGAATGGGCAAGTCAACCAATCCAGCACGTTGGCTGAGTGGAGTAACAGAACTTCAGCTGTACCTTTAACAGCACAAACCGTTGTCCCTTCAGTGCAACCCATGAGCAAATGACTCCAGAGCGAGTGAGATGTGGGGGACACAATTTTGCTGTTTCCTCCTCCATCCCCCATTCTCGATTGTCTTTCTTAGTATAAGTATCAGGCAGACTCGCTGGGGCATAAAGATGCAAAACAACATTTCCACAGCATTGCCTGACCACACAAACCAACTACTTCACGCACTGGTTACCTTAGAAAACAGAGCTCTCCCCCGACCCAGGACGAACGGCCCAGGTGGGACTCGTTGACTTATCCTATGTCAGTTTCCAACCTGATGCTCCCTTCAGGGATTTTTCAAAGACAGTTTTCCCTGCTAATGATTTTTGGCTTATGTTCTGACCTTAGAACTATACCTCAGGTACAAGGAGAATCCGCTGAGATGCTTTTTGCACTGAAAAGATGCCAGTGTTTTGCCATTTGCTCTTAATGTATAGAGAAAATGCTGGACTAATTTCTAAGCTGCATTCGGTGCTGTTGGGCTGACTTTGGCTTTTGCAGAATTTGCCTGTCCCCCATAGTTTCATCTGATCAATAAATTGCCATCTCATCTCCCCCAATCCTATTACAAAATAGCACAGGGCTTGTATAATGCTGTTCTAAGAGGATTTATTACTAAATAATTGAACAATATTGATCTTAAAAATTGAATTACCAGACCCAGTACATTTCCTTTGCGTTAACAAAGGGTGACTGATTCCTGTCGAAAACCATCCCTTTGGTACAGTTAGATACACTGGGATTCCTGGTGTATTTTGAAAGTAAGGAGATACTTTATTTTACTCATTTAAAGTCAAGCTATACCACCTAAGTCTTTTTTTATTTTTGATTTTATAGTGGGTGGTTAATAACTTATATCAGACAAAAGAGGAGTTTTATTATTTATTACTGTCTACTGATATTAATGTATCTTTCCTCTGAAGAATGAAACAATGTTACTTTTCCTAGTGGATTTATGTTTTCATAAATCCCAGCAAAAGTATGCTTGTGTTTATAAACATAGTATTTGTTGGTGAGCCTGAAATATGGAAATATTCTGCGATTTTTCTTGGAGTGTAAACATGTGTTTATGAATTCATCAAACATTTATTGAGATCCTACTTTGTGCCAAATTTCTCCAGGGAGCCCAAGGTACCAGATAGACAGAATCTCTGCCCTCGTGGAACTGATTGTCAGTCTGCACCAGGGAACAGACATACCTACAGGCAATTTAAATGTTCAACCCAGAGAACTACGAAGTGTTAGAGGGGCACGTTGGGGGTGCCTGAGTGCTGCTTAGTTATTTAGAACAACAAATCTGTGCCCCCCCACCCTCAACATCCATATAAAAATCATGACTCTCATCTTAGAAGCTTAACACGTGTTTAAATTACCTCCTAGAGGCTCTTGAAAATACTTTCCTGAAAGATATCATGGCCTGGCACAGAGGCAAGACAACTGGGTATTTCCACTTTGGCCAAGAGCAGGGGTTAACCAACTACTGTGGCCCAAGGGCCAGTCCTGCTGCCACCTGTTTTTGTGTGGGCCACGAACTGAGAATGGTTTCAACAGTTTGGGGTTGTTTTTTTTGTTTTGTTTTGTTTTGTTTTTTTAAGATTTTATTGGGGAATTGGGGAAGGGGAACAGTGTTGGGGAATCGGGGAAGGGAAACAGATAAGTTGCTGTCTTTTCTTCAGTCTAGTTGTGGAGGACATTGCTTCACTGGCCCATGTTGGTATCGTCATTGCACTCTTCCCGGATGAGGCAGATCGGTCGCTGGCCTCTGGATGGTCGCTCACCACAGCTATTAGCAGCTTACGCTGGCTGCCGGCCACTCACTGTAGCCTATGGCAGCCCACTACAGCAGGGACTGCAGCCTACACCATCGCCGGGGCTCACACAACCCAGCTCCAGGTGGAGCTGTCATTAGCTGTAGAGGGCAGCATCACTGGCCCTCATACGTGGGATCCGAACCAGGGCTGCTGGCATCCCAAAACCAGCTCTTAACCAATGTGCCACTCGGCCAGCCCTTAATGGTTGAAAAACAATTAAAATAAATAGAATCTTTTGTAAATGCGAAAATCACATGAAACGTAAAATTTGGTATCTCTACATAAAGTTCTATTGAAACACCACCATTCCCACCCATTTATTGCCTGTAACTGTTCTCACACCACAGTGGTAGATTTGAGTGGTTGTGACAGAAACTGTATGGTCTGCAGGCCTAAAACATTTTCTATCTGGCCCTTTGCTAACAAAATGTCACCAACCCCTGGTTTAGAGAATCCACTGACTTTTGAGGTGGTAGTGAAAAACGGAAGCATATGGAATCCTAACCCTGTTAACTGTCCCAACAAAGCATCCGTCAGCAGATTCTTCATCCTGCTCTCCCTCTCTGCTTAGCAGCTTTCCATTTGTGACTCCCACAAAGAGATTCTTCTGTGGCTGCCCACTCCTGTTTGGTCTCCTAGTTAGCAAGCCTGAGGCCTAGACAGATTATAGAGCCCTCCCCCAACCCAGAGGCTGGGAGATCAGCCTCAGACAAAGCACACCCCCTGAGCCCCCTGCCCTGCCCTTGGTCACCTGTGCACACCCCCCATGCCCTCCGTCTGTAGCACCTGTAAGTTTGCTGAATGTGATTTGAAGATTAAAGGAATGCAAGAAAGGAGGTGCCAGCCTCAGGCACAAAATCTAATGGTGGGAGAGCAAACGCCGAAACATTCAGTTATCCAGATAGATAACATTTTAATGCAATATTTTTAAAAAATTAATACCAAAACATCCATGATAAACAATATATCACAATTATAAACAACACACAGGAATATGTATTTCTGATTCCGTTTGACTCATAGTTCACCTCAGTGCTATGACTGACAGAGCCTTTAAATTTTTTATTTTTTTCATTCATTGTGGGATTTTTTTAAATTAATTTTGATTTCTTTTAAAAGGTTGCATTAAAACATTATTTATCTGGATTACTGACTTTTCTGGTGCCCCCGTAAGTTCTATGCAAGCGCCTCACTCTCTTTGCCTCAGTGTCTTAGTCCGTTTGGGCTGCTGTAACGGAACACCATGGACTGGGTGGCTTTGACAGCAGACTTGTTTCTTCCAGTTCTGGAGGCTGGAAAGTTCCAGATCAAGGCACAGGCAGATGCTGTGTCTGGTGGCGGGTCCACTTCCTGGTTGATAGGTGGCCATCTTTTTGTAGTGTCTTCATGGGGCAGAAGGGCAGAGGGAGATCTTTGGCATCCCTTCTCTAAGGACACTAATCCCATTCATGAGGGCTCCACCCTCCTGATTCCATCACATTGGGGGTCAGGTTTCAGCATACAGATTGGGGGCACACAAACATTCAGTCTCAGCACCAGTGTTGGCCCGCTGCCTCTGACTCATGTTTGAAATTCCCACAAAGACTTATGAACTTATCCTGGGAGTGAGGGAATTACAGGGTCATGCAGCTACATTTAGGGTTTCTGAAACCTAAAATCTTAAGCTGGAAGTTCAACCTGCCTCCCCCATTTTATAGTTGTGCTACTAAGAAATGATAGTTGTGCTACCGTCATAGGTAAGCATTAGTCTTATAACTGCTCAAAAAAAAAAAAAAAAGGATTTAGTAGCCAAGAATGTTAAATAAATAGATGATAGATCTATAGAGATAGATAGAAGGTAGACACATAGATGATAGATAGATAATTAAACAGATAGATGATAGATACTCATAGATAGATAATAGATAAATAGATGATAGATAGATAATAGATAAATGGATGATAGAAGATTAGAAGATAGATAGATAGATAGATAGATAGATAGATAGATAGATAGATAGATAGATAGATAGACAGATATACAGGCTAAGGAAGGAGAAACTGATCAATGATAGAAGATTAGAAGATAGATAGATAGATAGATAGATAGATAGATAGATAGATAGATAGATAGACAGATATACAGGCTAAGGAAGGAGAAACTGATCATTAAGAAAGGAACTTATTTAGGAGCCAAATGCAAGAATAATTAAGGCCTTCCACTGAACTACAGCTGAATTGTGCCCTGGATATTTGGGTGCAGCTGTGTGTGTATTTCAGGTTAACATTTGCCCTCAAATCTTCCTCCACTTTCCCTTGAAAGCGTAGGAACCTAATGTACAGCTGAGTAAGTCTACTTTAAGGTTCGTTTTAGGGAGATTATACCTTGCCCATTAGAAATAAATTTCCTCACCTTATTTGCTATTACTTAGACCTTTCCATAAATTTAGTGCTTTCATACATCTTACAATAATGGGTCTAAGACATTTGTAGCAGAGAAGATTGCTTTTACCTTCCTTCCCTCAATTTTTTTGTTTTCTCACTAAATGCCACGTGGAGAAAATCACACTCATCAAGTCCCAGTGAGCATGACAAAAAGCATAAGTGATGCAGTGAATGTGCCCACACCCAGGTGCACGTTCATCTCAACCTGTGTCACATACCGAGGGCAGGAACTAAGCTGTCCTGCAACTGAACCCTTTGGAAGGAGACACGTGCGTGGTGAGCACTGTGCATCTGCTCAGAACGAAGCTCGGGCCCCGAGTTGGAGAAGGAGCACTTCACCCAGGCCCCTTCAGAGCAATGGTCTCAGGAGGCACAACACCAACGTTTAGGGGGCATTTTTACTGCCATCATATGTAGGGGCACTGCCAGCACTTAGTGGCTGGGTCAGGGATGTTAGATGTCCTCTGTTAGGATTGGACAGTCCTGACCTAATAAAAAGTTGTTTCCACATCCCCATGACTTTTGAAGGGCCCCATTGAACAAATAGAAACAATGTATTTTGGGGTGATTTAATAATAGTGACTTTTTCAGGAATGCAATTATCATATAATTTTTCCTTTATTTTGTTAAGAAGGCATGTATCTTGTTAGAAGTTTTACCAAAAGTTAGTGGTACACTATTTGGGAAAATCATGTTAAAATACTCAGGGTATTGGATTGGACCATACAACCCACCTGGACCCATCTGCATTTGTAACTGTCACAAACTCTACAATTCCGTATAGATATTCAACAAGCATAGAGGGGCCCTGGAATGTACAGTGACTCATCAACAGATGGATCTCTCTCTCTATTCCTGAGCCAGCATTGAACCACCTCTGCCTCCTCTGCTGCTACTGGCTCATGGGTGAGAAATTGGCTTCTGTCTTCACTTTGTATTTCAGGGGTCTCTTTTACT
Organism: Aselliscus stoliczkanus; assembly: GCA_033961575.1. Lineage (NCBI taxonomy): Eukaryota > Metazoa > Chordata > Mammalia > Chiroptera > Hipposideridae > Aselliscus > Aselliscus stoliczkanus. The sequence goes on along the minus strand of CM066738.1, from coordinate 5,599,812 downwards.
GCAGCTTAGAATGTACCCTGACCATCTTCAAACAACATGAACTTGTTTGCATCACTGCAACTTAACTCCTCGTCACCTCAAGACCCTCCAATCTTCAGTAAGGGGTATGTGATGTGGGTATTTTTGTGACACTGCCAGGCAGGACTGCATTACCACCTGGGTTAGACAGGGTGTAGGGTAGAGACACCTGTCATGGAAGTAAGCACTCATAGAGCTGCCCATGATCCTGCGCCCAGCCAGTCCCGATCTCTATTTAGGACAAAGTTCAAAACTGCGCATATCTAGACAAGAATTTGGATGCCTACAAGGCTTGAAGCACAAAAGTGAGCTACACTAGTAGGGTGACTTACATGAAGTTGCTGATATGCAGTCACGCTTAATCTAAAAATCTCCATCACTCATTTCACTCTGACAGAGAGCAAAGGCCTGGCACTTGGTTGAGAGTAAATTCAGACTCCAGTAACCAGCTCTGCTGGGCCACCATGAGAAGTGAAATTAATCGACTATGTCCTATTTTTCTTTGTGTACCCAGCACATAACACAAAACCAGGAACACAATAGGTACTCGATGAATATTTAATTCATTCATTAAACAAGTAATGATGGATGGACTCCACAAACCCAGGAGCGTTCGAGAAGAAGCAAGACAAATAATTCACAATGAATTTGTAGAAACTCATTTAAGCACAGGGGAACTGGATGAGTATGGACAGAGGGGAGCGTGGATGGTATGACTTTTAAAGTTATACTTTATGTGGGAATCTTCGGTAAATGTGAAAAGTGAACATCTAGAACACATCATCGAAAAGCCTTCATCTGCAAGCTTAAAAGACCATGAAGGCCACACACAACCCTATTATTTTAGAATGCAGAGTTCAAACTGGGACCGTCCTACAAAAGTGTCCTGTTTTCAAACCCAGCGTCCTTTCCAGTTACTCCTTTTGCCTATTTTCTGGTTTACTGTGAGGTTCATTCATTTCACAGTGACAGTGAAAAGATTTATCGATAAATCGAACTATTGTTTCTACCCACATGGCTTTCTCAGAACATAACATGGTTTATGGGATCATCTCAGTGCGATCAGTAGTCAGTGAGAACAGAGAACAGTTGTTAACCTTCTTCCTTTTTCCTGAGAGAAGCGAGAAAATAAGCTAAGTATAGCTCTCAAAAAAAAGAGGAGCAGGCCATATGGACTGGCCGTTCCTGGAAACAATGTATGTTCATAGGACCTGACCTGTGTGTGATAGGAACACGAAGGAGAAGAATGTGCCTGGAACACAATGAAGGGAAAGGCAGTAGGCAGAAAAGCCAGGGAGAGGGAAAGCCATGGAACGGGCTCTCAGCCTCTGTCAGGACCTTGGCTTTTCCTCTGAGACGTTATCGCCTAAAACCTTAAAGATGATTCCATCTACTTCCTAGTCATGAAAGCCAACTGTCTCTGGGAGAGAGATTAAAGGGAGAGGAAGGGATTACAGGGAGGGAAGTTCAGGGAAAGGTTGTCTTGACAGGGTAATTGTTGCTTTGCTAGTTCCTCCTTTTGCTTACTTTCCTCCCCTAAAACCCCCCTGCCAAAGTTTTTCAACGAGTTAAATCATTTCCTTTTATGTCCTTATTGTAATCAAGCAAGTGTACGTACTCAGAGCATAGAATGATAAAAGTAACAGAGAAAGAATGTGGGTTGTTGTTTTTCTTAATACAAAAATGTGCTTCTGGGCCAGACGAGTGGCGCGGTGGTTGAGCACTGGCTTGGGAAGACCAGCGGCCCCGGTTCGGGTCCCACATATGAGGGCCAGTGACACTGCCCTCAAAACAAACAAACAAACAAACAAACAAACAAACAAAAATGTGCTTCTGTTTTTGGACTCATTCATTTGGGTTAATCTTGATTACAGTTCTTTGGTGAGAAGTGAAATACTTTCAAAGGGAATAAAGGCATGTATATTTGCATAAAACGCATTGGATAAGGGTGGCTCAACAGATTATTATTTCTAAGTAGGGTCAGCACATGAAGCTGAAATCTCTACTCTCAGCAATGTTTTAACCTTTCAAGGAAGTTTTCCTGCAGAAAGGAGTAATTATCTAATCAGATTTAATTATGTTAAGTGGAATGAGATGCAATATTCATGCCAACGATGCAAGCAAGTTGCCTGCTGGCCTTTTCGAGTGTGTCAGCAAGAATTCCCCCAGCCATGGAGCAGACTTCTGTCTGAGGCCATTTCTCAGACAAAAGGAAGATGCAACCATCTTTCAATTTGAAGACAACGTGACGGAGAATCTTTCCTAGATCTCAGTCAGCTGTTTTCGTTCCCCATTAGAGAAAAGACAGGGGACTGTCCTTTGTAATTTTAATTCCAAATTTCAGTGCTGGGAACACTTTCTTGGAATTCACGTATCAGGAGACATTCTGCCTAATGTAATAGCAGCTGGAGTAAGAATCTAAATTGCTCCAATTTCTCCAAAACTAGGTTAATTTTTGTTGTTTTTTTCAGCAAATTCATGGGCAGTGGGGGAATAGATCCCATCTTTTGGAGTTAGGCCTTATCTACCAGCCAGCAAGGCCATGAAGGTCACCTTCAAGCCTACTCTTCTTGAATTCTAAGACTGTTTACCATGAAAGACTATGAAACTAAGACCACAGTAAATTGGAGGTGTCCTCAATGGCTGCTTCCAAAGATCAGAAAAAGAAGATAAATATGTGGAGAGACCACTCTGAAGGGAATAAGTTCAGTGTCACTGGGACATCACTGAACAGTGGCAGGAGGAAGGCATTCAAGGATCCCACACATGTTTACTAAGCAGCTGGAACGGACCCAGTGCTGCTCTAAGCCTCAGCTACAAAACGGAAGTTAGGGCTGAGACTGGGGTGAAGGTCGCTGGGCCTGTCCCAGGGCTTTTACCTCTTCTGTCCTTTTCCCCTAAGATCTCGTGGTTCTGTATATAGAATAAGAAGCCCCGTTAAAAACTTATTCTATAGGAAAATATAATCAAGTAATAAAATAAAAAGAGAGTCATATTATTCATATTATTATTGAGTATCACTATTAATAATAATAGATAGGTTATCAGGGGTCCATTCTATACTAAGTAGGCAGTATTTTATTTAATTCTTACACCAATCCATTTGACAGATGAGGAGACATGGGATTAGCGTGATTAATTACAAGATTTACCTCCAAAGAAAGTGGAGGAACGTAAGGCAGCAGGAGAGGGTAAGAAGCAACAAATATTTACGAAGATGAGATTCTCTCCTAGGTCCGCCTGACCCTAAAACTCGGGGTCTTGACTATAATGCTAACCCTGAGACGTATGTGTACATTAGTACACATGGTTAAACACACATGTTAGTGAGGTGCATGCAATACATAGCGCTTTGAGCAGCAGGACTGAAAATGCCCGCAGCTTCTAACTGGTCTGAGATGAAAGGCAGGTAGGACATTTGGTACCATTTTTACGGTGTCGCACATCAGAAGGGATGAGCCCTTTGGATTGTCTACCACAGGCCAGGAGTCTCTCTACGCCACCACTTAATTTAATGATTGCGTCAAACAGGTTCATCATAATCCACATTTAGTAGTGAGAAAACTCAGCCCTAGGAGGCTCCATAGAGTCCACGATGACATGACTCAAGACCAATGGATTCTGGGACTCTGTTTCCAGATGTGGCGTGCACTTTTTACTGTGTCAGCCTGCCACATAACAAGCTCCTTATCAGAAAAGCTGGGTTCGTGTCTTGGCTCTGCTGCCATTGATTAGCTGTGTGGCCTCCTAAAACTTCTCTCAATTTCAGTTTCCTCGTCTAAGAGAGGAATAATAACAGTAACTACCTCAAAGCGTTATGGTGAGGATTAGCTATGCAACAGATATCCAGCGGTTAGGGAAGCGTCTATCAAACGTAGACAGTCAATAAATGTTAGTTACTATTATAATGCTTAATACTTGTGGATACGATCTTCTATTACAGTCTTGAAAATGAAAGTCGTGGAGGTGGGAAACCATGGGAGATGATAAATTGGGGGAGATTTGGCAGGGATAGTCCCTAGGAAATGAAACAAAAATTGCAAGGTAAGTAAATAGCTAAAGCAATTTTTGGAGAGATAAGGGGAAAGTTTATAAATGAATCTGGGCTATAGTTTGTTTGGGTTTTTTTTTTCTCCCTTTCTTCTTATTCATTCCCTCAGCCAATATTATTGAGTGCTTATTATATGCCAGACAATCTTCTGGGTGTTGGAGATTCAGGGGTAAACAAGACAAATAAGATCTTTGCCCCAGAAAATCTAAAGAAGGAAAAAGTCAACAAGAAAGTAAATAAGTAAGCAAGATAGTTTCAGTTAGTGGTGGGGTTGCAGAGGGAATAAAAAAGAATGTAACAGAGAAGGGCCTTGGGGGAAAGTGACTGGTTGGACAGAATCAGGGAAGAAAAGGCCTCATTGAGGAAATAAGATTCGAGCTAAGACCTGAAGGGTAAGAAGGAGCTTGACGTGCGACAATTTGGGGACAGAACCAGTGGAGTGGAAGAGAAAACAGCAAGTAGAATGACCAGTGGAGATAGGAGCTCAGCATATTTGAGAAAAGTCTCCAATGTGAGATGAGGTCAGAGTTGTGATCGGGACAGGACCTCATAGTGACATATCACTAGAATGACTGCCTTAGGTTAGGGTTGTGGAGAAACAGGCTCTGCGATGGAATTTGCTTACCAGAATTCCTTGAGGGCAACCATGGAGAAGGATAGGAGGCAGCAGGGGAGAGAGGAAGAAGCTACAATGTGGCTGCAACAAAAGCCTCAGTAGAGCCTATCTGTGCTAGGAGCTGGGATGGCTCCACCAACGTGGTCCACCTTTGGTCAGCAAGGCTAGATCTTCATGTGTGCCCCTCCTTCATTGGCCAGCCACCCCTGGGGATGGTATAAGAACTTGTACCAAGTGGTTCTTTTCAACTGGCGGCCATTTCCAGACATCGACAGGGAGCCATGGGCCACCAACGCTCCCAGCAGCTGGGGGATGGGGCCCCTCGACTGGGGGGGGGGAAGCTGAGTGACATACTACACCATCCACTAGGATGACCACACAATTATCATTCAGACGGGGAGAGTTTTGAAAGTGGAAAGGGCTCTTTTTCAAAATCAAGCTGGGGCAATAGGCATATGGTAAGATTGTCCCAGATAAACTGAGATATCAACTCGCTCAATTCCCAGGCCACAGCACATAGTCCGGGTTTGTTCTAGGGGAGGCCAGGTTACTTGGAATGTGTGGGCGTGCTCAGCCACACAACCATCTAAGAGGCCCCAAATCTGCTCCCTCAGGAGATCTAGCTGCAGGTCTCTCCAAAAGAAAGTAATTTCCCACAGAGCTGGGCCTCTCTAACTTGCTTTGGCCACTTTTATATCTGGGATCCTGAGCGTGACAGGTTCAACAGCCTCTGATTGCCCAGACACCTCTCGTGTGGAATATCAATACCGCAGTGGATTTCACAAAGATGAAATGGAAACAGTTCACTATCAGCAGAAATGTTTAAATTACATATTCCAAGGTCCTGTGTCATGAGAGAAAGGTGAATAAAGGCTTTGAATTCCCAGGAGGAGACTGAGAGCAAAGGGTGAAGGCGTGGGAGAGAAAAATTACAGGGCTGGTGGGCTGGAGGAGAGTAATGGAGGAATAACCACCACTGGCGGGAATTGACTCACAAGCGCTCCCATGGACCTGAAAACAGGGAGTGACGCTCTCCAAGGTGCTGACCGTTTATGGGAGGAGTCAACTAACGGACCGCAGGGACCAGGCTGTGAGAACAGAAATGGAGAACGACAGGTGACCCTGTCGCAGGGGTCCTTAATCATAGGTCGCCAGACCTCAGGAGTTCAGTGATAGAGCTCAGGGAGGCTGTAAACTCAGATGCCAAAAAAAAGTCACACCTTTATTTTCGCTCTTGCTAGCTTAAATTTGGCATTCCTTTCCGTTGGAAATATGGCCAATAAACCACACTCGATTTAAAGCATCTGTGACATTGTCACCAACAGGAACCATAGATATGTTCATCTCATAAGAATATGATTCTTGCAGACACTTCAAACTATATTTCACTCATCACTATTATTTAAATTATAATGGTTATTAGGTTGACTACTAGATCTTGCTTTTCAGGGTGCTCATAAAGAAGTACATGTATCATACTATGAATGTGACTGTTTAAATATTTTGATAAACATATTTTCAAATTATTGATTTTTTTTTTTTGTAACACTATATTTATGGTATACTTAACTAACACCTTTATTCTGGGAGGATTTCCACTGTTTCTAAGGGGTCCATGGAACACACAAATTGCTAAGAGCCGTCCTTACACCCCGCTAGCTGGGTGTATAGCATTACATCTTCACTTAGTTTTAGGCACAAGTCTCCGCCCACAGTACAAGTAGACAAGAATTGTTACATTTCTTAGTTTTCTTTGAATTAAATGTTGGAGCTGGCTCCAGTTTAAATCTGTAGAAGGAGTATTGATTGTATGCCTCGGAAGTGGGGTCCAGGAATGTGTATGGCTGTTAATGCAGCTCTAGTCACACAAGATTCATTTTAAACAGCCCTAGATTTCAAAATGTGTTGTGGGTGTGGAGGGCGATAGTGAGAGGAAAGTGGAAAGGTGAATGTTAAGACAGTTCACTGGGCCTCTTAAATTCTGAGATCTAGAGAATAGGGACTGACCACCACTAACTTTGGAAAGCAACAAGAAATATCTCTTAAAAGACTGGCAACAAGAAATTGTGGTTTTTCTGGAGGGAAGTGGCCTCTTCTAGTGAAATGGTCCTTTCATCTCGTGCAACCTTTGGATGCTACTCAAGGCCTTTCAGTTGTGACAGCAGTAGCTGCTGGGGTCACAGAGGACCAGCCTCAGATGCACACTTTTCCAGCCCAGACAACTCAAGCACTTCAACGATTTAAAATTCTTCATATAGGGCCGGCCGAGTGGCTTGTTGGTTAAGAGATGGCTTGGGAGCTACCAGCTCTGAGCAGCAGGACCCCGGTTCAGATCCCACATGAGGGCCAGTGATGCTGCACCCTATACAGCTAAGATGGTGAACAACAGTTCCACCTGGAGCTGGGCTGCTGTGAGTCGCCTGAGACAGTGAAGGCTGCAGCCCCTGCTGCAGTGGGCTGCTGTGAGTTACTGTGAGTGGCCGGCAGCCAGCGTGAGCTGCTGTGAGCTGCCATGAGCAGCTGTCCAATGGCCAGAGAGTGACTGTCTCACCAGGGAAGATCACAATGATCACAATACCAACATGGGCCAGTGAAGCAATGTCCTCCACAACTAGACTGAAGAACAAAAGAAAAGAAACTTGTTTGTTCCCCTTTCCCAATTCCCCAATGCTGTTCCCCTCCCCCAATTCCCCAATAAAATCTTTAAAAAATAATAAGAAAATAAAATAAAATTCTTCATGCCTACTTCAAAGAACAAAACTACCTCTTCTGTTAGTAGTAACTTATCCCTAAAAAACAAACAACCAACAAACAAAAAACCACTCTTTCAGAATCAGTTTTACTCATTGCTCTTAAATATTCAAATTGTGTCAGTACACAACCCAAACACCCTTTGAAACATTTGTATGACCATCAAGCATGCCACTAGCCTCCTAAACCCAGCCCCTGGAGGAAGTATAAGGAAATCCCCTTTCGGGGACTGAAGATTGCCCAGTATGGGTCTCTGAAAATCAACTAAGATATGACCTTCTTGTTTCTTGAACTCATTTCTAGGGCTAAAGTGTCACGTCGCATGTGCCTGGGATTGTCCCGGTTTGTGCTGTTGTCCTGGCACGGTGCCCCGCTTCATCCCCAGATGTGTCCTGGTTTGGATGATAAGTCCCATGGCCATCCTGCTGATCAGTCCTCGCAGGTTACAGCTGTAGGGCCCTCCCTGTCCACCCAGGCCTTCCAGGTGCGGGGCTCAGCTCCTCCCTTGTCACCCTGGGGAAAGCCATCTCCCCAGCAGCCCGGACACCTGCACAGGACTCTGCCACCAGGTGCTAAGGGATATCTGCTTTCCTGGCTGCAGAATCCTTCCTCACGTTCTTGCCTGCTCCTGTCTAACCTCTTCCAAGGGTTACTGTTTTAAGACATGGAAGAAAGGAAGAAAATGGCAGGTGGCTAGTGGTTTTGAGCCTGGGAAATATAAACTTCCACTGAGACAAAGAGGCACAAAAGGACCCCTGTGTGAAAAAATAAATTTAATACTTTAAAAAGGAAAAAGAGAAAACAGGTTTCCTCCACTATCCTAAAGCAGAGCGTTCCTATGAAACCTTTTGTAAATGGAAATGGCGTCAAGCAAAGAAGCAATTACCTGAGGACACATCTTGCTAAGGGATGCACAAAATAAATCAAGGTACAGCCCAGATGCTCAGACACGGTTCAAAGCTCTGAAGCTGAGTGTAGTTCCCAGGGAAGGAGCTTGCAGGGCCACTCTTGATGCTGGGGTGGGGGTGGGGGGTCCTGCCTCTGGAATGGCTCCCTGAAAAACAAATGCTGAATGTTATTCTCACTTGCCTATTGTTGTAAAAGAAAAAGTCCTTCTTGGATTTCTTTCTTTTAAGGAAAGCAGGTACTTTTGTAAAAGCTAAGAGACATATTGCGAACTTCTGAAAAGTGGGGGACACCTGTGCCAGATACCCTTTGGGTGGAATGCAGGGGCCTCTCCAGAGGTGATTCTGTCCTGTAGGAGTCATACCTTTGTTTTCACTCTGCTATTTTACAACTCCATAGAAACCAGCAGCTACCTTGTAGAAAGCTGATAGTAATGCAAATACTGTTTGTCTATACACATGGAAGTCTGTCCACAACAGAGGAAAATTCCCCTCCCCACGGTAGAGAAATCCAGTTTTCACCTATTGGTTACAAATAAAATGAATCTTAAATTTATTTCACCCATTTGTAAATTTCATTTGTCAAAGTATTTTTTTATAAGATATTCCTAATCTGTGCAAGTATCGTATTTGAGTTCTTCTTTGAAGCAGTTGTAAACCCTTATCAGTTCTCTCATTAATGAGTTCACTAAAATCTTTGGCAGATGTTCACTTTATATCTATATGGAAGTCATGATTTTACCTTTTTTTTTTTTTTAAACGTTATCCTTTAACATCTGTTTACCTGCTTGAAACAAAACAACAGAAAGAGGAAAATAAAGGGAGGAGAGACAAATATTACTAGTTCAATAAAATACCTTATCACACTTGCTTGTTCTTTCTGGCCACACTTACAGTTTAGAGATGACTGACTTTTGGGTGACATGGCTTTGAACTTAAGACTTGAAGTCTATTTACTTCTGGAGTTTCCTTTCTGGTTCTTGAGGCTAATTCTTATCCTTTAAACGCTGAACACAGCTCTCAGCAAGTGTATGGCTTCCACCTTTGGTGGCTGACATTAGCATTTTCCCCCTGGAGAGTAATTGTGAAGACCATTTGTGTTCCTTTTGCATAAAAATGACAGGCTTGAAGAGAATTTGCATACGCATTCATCTGCCATGCTTGAACTAAAATATTACCCTTCAAAGTCCCAATTCAACCAATTTTGAGTGGCTGTCCAAAACCTGCTGCTGAGTCTGTCAGGACTCCTCTCAGATGGCGTCCAAGGGTTCCCCCCCCATTGCCCGAAAAGTCGGTTCCAAATCACTGATCGTGATGCATTCGAAGTCCGTTGGCATCTGGCTTCCTCTGTCTTACACCACCGCACTGCAGCTGGTCCACAAGACGTTCTGTTCTGCAAAGGAGCTATTGTTTCCAAACTTAACTGGTGAGATGTGTGTCCCTGCCACAGTGCTGTGCCCTCCGCCGTGAGATTCTTTATCTCTGCCTTTTGAACTGTTACTCACTCTACACACTGAGCTCTGACTCACTTGACCATCTCTGTCATCCTTTCCCCTCCCAGAAAAATTCAATGGACCCGTCGTCTGTAATCTTATAACACTTTAGCCATGCTGGGAAGACAACCCTTGGTCGTGGTTGAAACTGGTTATAAGATTTGCAGGACCCAGCGCAAAACAAAAATGTGGGGCACCTTGTTCAAAATTATTAAGACTTTGAAGATGGCACAATCAGGGCACTGGGAATTCTGGCCTTAACGTCCCCTCACAGGGATACTGCCAAAGCTTGGGAGATGGTTTTCTTTCTTACCAGGTTAAACACATAATTCATTTTCAACTTCTCAAGAGCTTGTCCTGGTGATATGTGGGGAACCAACTGTTGACAAGCTGCCACCTCTTTTGGGAAGCCCTCTGGGTGAGTCCCAAGGGTAAGACTTTACTCCAAGGAAATTCAAGAGCTTTTCATTAGGGACCACCTATATCAGGCACCACAGTCTTTCTTGGAGCGGAATTATTAGTGAGAATACCTGAACTAGGCTGAGCACCTTGAGGGCAGAAGACCCATGTCATGGGTCTGTACCCTCCTCAGTATGCCTGACCCATCATGGGTACTCAATATGCGAGTGTGAAAGGAGGTGTAAGAAGGTGCCAAGAGAAATCATAGGTCGTGGTGGTAAAGCCCTATAGGGAAAAAAAAAATGGATGATTCAGTGGAAAACAATGTAATGTCTACAGCAAAGCCACAGGAGTTACCTAACGCAGATTCTGTGAGAATTATTTACAGCTCTGTAAACTGGAGACAGCTAATAGCAATAACTTTGTTATTGAAGATAACTGATAGCAATGAAATGTATAGACACACAAACTGACCTCTCACCCCGACTGCAGAAAAGCTAGTGTCATCTTCATTTGTACTCTCATTTCAATATCCCTGATCTATAAATGTCTGATGTTTCTAGTTTCTTTTGAATCAGTTTTAACATCTGCCTGGCTTCCTCATTTAATTAATGAGTTCAATAAAAGTTTTAACATGTGTACCTTTTATATTTGTATGAAAATCATAATTTATCTTTTAATAATTATCCTTTAAAGTGGAATCTTAAAAAAAAAAAAAAAAGCTGAACTCATAGAAGCAGAACAGACTGATGATGGGTACCAGAGGTGAATATTGGGGGCAGGGGGGGCAGTAGGAAAATGAGTGAAATTAGTCAAAAGGTACAAACTTCCAGTTATAATACAAAAAACTTCTGGGATATAATGTATAGCATGGTAACTATAGTTAATAACACCATACTCTGTATTTTATGTTTAAAAATTGCTAAGATAGGAAGTATTAAAACTTCTTACACAAGAAAAAAATTGTAATTATGTGAGGTGATGAATGTTAACTAAACTTATCATTTTGCAATATATCAAATCATTATGTTGCACACCTCGAACTTATACAATGTTATATATCAATTATATCTCAATAAAAATGGAAAAGTAAAAAATAAAATTATCCTTTAACAAGGTCTAATTCTGGTATAAAAAATACTGTTAGGATTTTAAAAGGAAGGGAAGAGGGGAGGGAGGGAAGGAGAAATGGGGAGATCAAGATGGCTTCTTAATTCTCCCCTCAGCTTGACAAAACTTTAGACTGGTTTCTTCCTGACCATAGTGCCCCAACATATCCCTTTCTTAGACCATTTACTTTAGAAAATTTGCAATTGTAAATTCTTTCTCTGCCCCTTCGAGATGTAAATTTTATCTGAGCCTTTTGCCAGTTTTGCAACCCAGGAATGTCTTTCTCAAGGACCTGGCAGCCATTGCTTTGAAATGTAATCAACAAGAAAGATAGGCTGAGAGAAATAAGCCAGCCACAGAAGGACAAATACTGCATAATTCCACTTCTAGGAGGTATCTGGGATGGTCAAACTCTTGGGAGCAGAGAGCTGGTTGGTGGTTGCCAGGGATAGGGGGAGGGCAGAGAGGCAGCTGCTGTTCAAAGGGTATCAAGTTTCAGTTATGCAAGATGAATGAGTTCTAGAGATCTGCTGCACAGCCCTGTGCCAGGAGCCAACAATACTCTATTGTGCACTTTAGTTTGTTTAAGAAATCTCAAATTAAGTGTTCTTAGCAAAAGGAAGGAAGGGAGGGAAGGAAGAAAGAAAGGGGGAATCTTGGCCCCTACTTCCCAGTCTCTGTGGGAGGGTACAAACCTAATTTAGACACCAGTTAGCAAACACAGATGGTCTAATCCCATTGACCAATCCCTCTGTAACGTCCTCCATTATATAGTTCACCCCAGCACTTAAATGCTCTCTGGCCTCTTGTTTGAGTTCAATCTCTCTCCCCTATAAAAATAGTCTTGAATAAAGTCTCCCTTGCTTTTTAACTCAGTCCAGTGCAAGTTTTAATTTGACAAGGGGGGTGGGGAAGGAAATTAAGTAAAGAAAAGAAAAACAAAATCCTCAGCAACAGAGTCCTAATTCCATTTTACAGATGAAAATAGTGCATTACTGTGAGTTTCATTAATTTGCAAACTGAGGACCTACGTACCCCCAGATCTTCAGGTCTGGGTAAGATCTGTGCATTTTGCATTCTCTCCGTGTTTGATTCCATGCTCTGCAGAACCGACAGAGCAGAAATACCAACTGGTAAGAGCCCTTCTCAATTTCTGAATGTTTTATTCCACAGAAATCCCCCAGGCCAGGCTGTCTGTGGCCTTTGCTAACAGATATGCCAAGGGCCATACACAGCTTCCCTTTGCCTCTGTGTTCTGTATGTCCAGAGGCAGCCACAGGATGAAACATCTTGGGTTGTCACCAACGGTCACAGATCTGCTTTGCCAGGGAGCAGTTCTCAGGATTGTTATTCTGGCCACGTGTGGTACCTAACAGCACATCAGAAACGTGAGGGTGATTGCAAGCGGCTCTGTAAAATATTTATTCAACATTAGCTTGCAATGAATACTCCCATTAAGTAATGGGACACACACAGCTTTGGCTCCAAAGAAAGAGCAAAACAAGTGTGAGCATGAAAACATTAGGAGTCAATTTAATTTTCTGAATTTTTACATTACAAAGCATGTGCACGGAACACTCAAAATGAGAAGGACCATTGCTTCTGTAATCACTAAAGCAAGCAAGCAAGCAATGAGGTCAGCACCATGGAGGTGAAATTACCTAAATCTGGTTTTATCTTAGCAAGCAGATATGAGAAATAGCGTATATGTGGAAATTAATCTAAGGATCCCAGATACATTGAAATTCAACTGAGACAAACTAGTTTTTTCCTAAGAAAGTGATGTTTGGGAGGAAAATAAGATATTTTCATTTGGGGAGAAGATTATTTACTCATTTAAGCAATTCATATTGGGGTATTTATATGGCTAGGTGCTAGGATACAATATTTTTTTTAAAATGATGTTGATTTATCATGTGGCACAACAGGCAGCTATTAATAAAAATTATCACACAAGTAAATATTTAAATACAAGTGGATGTAAGGCACTGTGAGAAAACAATTTGTCTCTTTGATAACACATAACAAAAGAGTTTGACCTCTGTCGCGGAAGTGATTTTTAGGTGAAAATTAGAAGGATGGCTGCAGCCAGAAGGACTGCGAGGAGAGGGCAGTGCTGGGGGTCGGGGTTTGCATATTGAAAACTAACTCTGGAGAACTGGGAGTGACCAGGACAAGCAATGATTTATAGACCAGATTAAGGATGTTGATCTTTGGCCCAAAAGCCATAGGACGTGGTGGGGGAGTTTCACAAGGCTGCCTTTTGAGAAGATGGTTCTGGCTGTTGTCTGGATAATGGCTCCAGGGTGGCCGGAGGACAGGGCATGCTGAGGAGAACCAGACCTGGATGGGAGTTAGTGACCAGCTGGTCAGATGACAGATGCCAGTAGTTTAGACAGACTGGTAGCCATGCTACAGAGAAACATTAACAGAAATGATTAAACCAGTGCTTATAAATCAGTCCACAAAGTAGATCAGACCCCCATCTAGCAAACTGCATGGGTCACCCAAATGCATGACCACTGTGGACCTCTGTCACAGTGGGTAGGTCGCTAAGAATCACATTCTCCACAGTTAGGCCTGATTAGTAAACAGCCAATTCCCAACACTTTTCTCCCAGATTATGAAGTTATTCCTTAACTAAAGCCAGGAAAGGCATTCGTTCTCCATAATTATTCATCTCAGCGTTTTCATTAAAACCATGTAAACAAAGCCCTTTGGCTCTGGGTATCTCAGCAAGGCTCAGACTAGGCTTTGTTTTGCAGTATTTTCCACCATAAAGGCATCGAAGGCAGGGTATTTACACTCATAGCAGCAAAATGAAGGGTGGGGTTTTCATTATCAGCTACAAGACAGGTTAACGCTCTGCCTTTTGTTTGTCAGGTGGTAGAAAGCACGCTAGTCCTGGAATCTTGTACCTTAATCCAGGCATAATACATTTTTGGAAAGCTGACAAATGGTAGGACAGTTTTCAGAAAACACACACACACAAAAAAAAAAACAGCTGTTTAATTCAACATCGTACAAAAAAGTTCAGAACTCTCTAGTGCATGTGGCAGCTAAGGGCCACCATTGTTTTCTAGTCTGGGTTGAGCTAACAATCATGAAGCCAGTGGGTTCTAAATATCAGCATGGGAGTCGTTTCCCACAAACCCTGAGGCCAGATCTGACGTGGCACCCAGGAGCCTTTTAAAAACCCTCAGCTGAATTGAAGGAAATACTGAATGGTCCAAATAGGTCCAGTGGCGATACGTGAAATATGATTCTTAGGATCATACAGAGCCTCTGAAAACTGGATGACCCGTAACAGATATACATTTTTTATTTGTTTCACAGAGTTGCTGTAACTCATTCTTTCTAGAGGTGTTTTCTGGGCACTCTGGCCTGTCCTTTAGAATTCTAAACATACACTTCACTGACTTAACATAGTCTCCTCCATAAACTTCAACCCATTGTTGACGCATTTTTACATAGAAACATGTTTTTACTTGAATAAAACCAATCCCTCCAGGGACTATGGGTTTAGGAGAAGAGATATATTTAAATAAGAAAATTTTTAAATGGCATCTAAATTAGCATCTAGTAATCCTCACTTAAGCCTTGATTGACAGGAAGGTGCTGGATCCTGCCCACACTCCCAAACAATGGTAATATGGTTCCCCCAAGAGTGAAAACATAGAATCCTACATAAGTGATAAGATTAACCATCTATAAGAATGAACTCCCATTTTGTAAGAAGACAACCAGTTAATAAATGCTAATCCAGTTATATTTCTTAGAAATGATCTTTGTGTCCCAAATCAAAGGATTAATATAGACCAGTGGTTAAACATGGTCCATACACTAACCATTGACTGGACATTTGATAATCTCTCTAAGCTTCATCACTTTTATTAGTAAAATATGAAAATAGAAATGATTATACCTGACAAAGTTTTTGTGAAGATTAAATGAGATATTAAATATAACATACTTAGACACCATAAATTTCATTTGATTATTTGGTATTCTTACTGTTTTATGTTATTTTGACTTATAAAGGTTAATATTAAAAATCAATATCTTTCCTATATACTAATTTTAACCAATTAATTTTTATTATGGAAAAAATTATCTTTGCATATCAACTATTTCAGAATGAACTTTTTTTAAAAAAAATTCATGGTTATAAGAAGAAACCATAAAGCTTTACTGAAGAAAACTTAAGATGAAAAAATTCAATATTGCATATCTATCCATTCTTCCAAAATTAATAATTAATCTCACCAATACCAATCCAATAAAATTCCCATAAAGCCCACAGAGAAATTGAGAGACTGATTCTAAAGTTCATCTAAAAGAGTAAATATAGGAGAAGCAGAAAAATTATTTTGATAAAGAAGAGAAAGGACTTACTAGAGTCAGCATGTACTATGTAAAAGCCATAGCATTTTAACAGTGTGCAGGAAAATACATATAAATATTTTAATTGAAGATAGTTTAGTAAGAGTTTCTCATTTGCACCTAAAAACAAAGTAAAAAAAACTAATATAGTGTTGATAAATATTTGGTCCCTAAATGTTGATGTCATGAAACTATCCTATAGAAATATGCCTTAAAATGTATTAAAATATTTACAGAGATATTCACTATGACATTATTTGTCATTGTAAAAAACACTGGACAAATTTAAATGCCTATGAATAAATTATATCTGAGCCCAAATATTATGAGGCCCTGTCTAAATGGACATCATCCTATGTCAGTGAAATCCCTTTCCAAACCTTCTTTAACAGCGAACAAAGATTAAGGCACAAATTCTTGTGATGATAATAATGGTGATAAATACATATTTATTGAGTCCTTACTATGTGCTAGGCACTTTGCTTATTTTTTACTATCTCATGTATGTATCACAAAAGTCCCTTGAGGTAGACCTGGATGGTACCATTATTATTCCTAGTTTTTCAGATGAGAAAACCACTGTTCAGAAAGATTAAGCAGCTTTCTGAGAACCGTGACTCACACTGAAGTCAGCCTAATATCAAAGTGACAACCTGTACTGCCTCTTGATCAAAAAGAAAAATAGTGAATTATAAAAGGCGCTGATTAAACTTCTTAACTTAGATCTTAAATAACCCTCTTCTAAAGAGGTGGATGTTTTATTAAAACCAGCTTAGTTTTGACCTCTGGAGCTAATATTGTTTTCTATGATCTTTGGGCACCATTTTTATTGTGTCCTGCTGAGGAAACACTGCATCCATTTTTCTTGAGATGCACACATTACCTACAGAAGACATTTAATATGTATATTATGCTATCTTGTATTACTAGTGATTTTTTTCCATGTATATATTTATATTTGAACCATGCACCTTATACTTCATTATAACCCCTATAACAAAATAACATGAAAAACCAAACATATCTGATAAGGAAAATTATAAGTCATATTTTATTTCAAGTTTCCATCATTTTAGAGGCAGATTCAGAACAAAGTTAAAAGTAGAATAGGAAAAGCTAAGTAAATGTGAAAAACATTCTCAGTATTTTTTTTCCTTAAAATTTGATGCCCTCTTGTAACACAATTATCCCAAATATGAAGAATTTAGTCTAGTTTTCCCCATACCGTTCTTCCATCTCTTAGAGAGATGAAAGTGAATGTATATTAGTTTCTTATTTTAATTACAGTTCATTACTAAACACACTTGTTATCTCCAAACCAAGAAACTGATTTTTTCCTTGATTCTCTCATGCTGATTTGAGTAACTTTGGCATACTTTGTTTCTGTAATAATTCCACTACCTGCGACCTACCCCAACCTCAAAGTAAAAGTGATTTGATTATATTATGCAGATTTGTTTTCTCTCAGGTTTCAATATCAAGTTAGCATTTCAGGGTTTTCTCCACAACAAGAATTAAACATGCTGACTGTGTATAAATTGTCTTCTTTTAATAGTTAATATAATCTAATCCAAAGCTATTACCAGCCTAATTGGGTTTATTGTGCCTTGGCTTAAGGTCTACGCTATAACAAACTTAAAGGTCTGAACACAGTGAAGTTAATTATGCTTAAAACCTGCAAAGTAGCTAGTTTTAGGTCCATTACACACACACACACACACACCGTGAGGAAAAAGAACCAAAGAAATTCTCCCAACAAGATGTGAAATCACACCTTCCTTCTTAGGCCTTCAGCTCTTGATCTCTTCCCTCCAAACAATACAAAGCTTTCTGCCAAATCATTTGTTCTCAAGGGCTGTTCAGCTCACTATGCTGAGCTCAAAATGGCTCCCCGGTGCCTGTGAAATTAAGTGTGAACGGCTCACTCTGCCTTTCAGGAATTCTCTAATTTGAACCCAATTTATTTGCCCTCTACTCCCCTCCAGGATCATTAACTTAATGAGGTTAGCTTAATTAATGTACCCCAAACACTCAACGTCTGAGCCACCGCTAAGGCCCACACTTTCCCACACTGTCTCCAAAGCCCCTGGCCTCTTCTGGAAGCCCTGCGCATCTCTGCTCCAGTCTGTGTTGGGAGATGGGGCTGGTACTTATGGGAGAGTGAGACGGCCCAGGGCACAGTCATTCTGGGCCTAGAGAACCAGAGCGATCGTCCAGCATGGCTGGAGCGAAACACACTGCAGTGGATTGCCCTTTTTGAAGATTTGTTGGCCTTATACACATAGTTTCCAAATACGAAGATTTAATGGATTCACTTATTTGCCATGAAATATAGAACTTTCTTATTGCACACGATTTAGTGTCAAGAAGTCTCAGGAGAAGTTCACTTCTCTTGGGTCCAGACTATCACAAATCTCTACGAGTGCATCCATCCTTCACCTAATGCGTGTAGGAACGGACCAGGTCAGGTTGGAAAAGACACAGAGCATGGCAGGCCTTGAAGACTTATGGACACCTTTCTGTTGAGTCCCCTTTTAAGCCTCTAAATCCCGCAGCAGATTTAAAAAAACAAAAAAACAAAAACAAAACTCTTCCTTATTTGTAACGAAATAGAGGAGAGTACAGACAGAGTAATAACTGACACACAAAATAACGTGGACCAATCCCAAAAACACTCTGCTGAGTGAAACAAGCCAGATAGGGTACAGGCTGTTTGAGCCCACGTGTAAGGAGCCTTCAAGCGGGCCACATGAATCTGTTGTGGTAAAAATCAAAGTAGCAAAAGGTTTCACAGCAGTGCTGAGGTGGGCCAGAAAGACTGTCAGAAGAGGGAACTTTCGGGGAAGGTGACAATGGTCTAAGTCCTGTGGAATGTGAGCTACACAGGTGTAAGCTACTTGCCAAGACCATTAGGCTGTACACTAAAAACTCACGCATTCCACAATAAGTGTACTAGTCTTTGCTATTTAAAGCGAGGTGGAGAAAATCAATACAAGTTCTAGTGTTTTTCCGCACAGCTAAATGAATTCTCTCATTTTCACTGGACTTGGAGGATAAAGGGCCCAGGGCGTAGGGGCAGCCTCTGTGGTGAATTTCTGATTCCAAATGCTGGTTTTACTGCCACTTTCTGATTTTGTGACTTTGGACAAGTTGCCGAAGCATTCTAAATGTGAGGCAGTTTTATCCAAAAAGCAACAGTAATTATCATTGTCAGAAATACCTTGCAGAATTATTAAATAAAGGAGATGATGCATAGAAAAGCCTTAATCCTGGGACCTAAATATTCAGCCACAATTAGCTGCAAGTGTCAAAATCAGACTTAAGGAGAAAGGCTCTGCTCTCATAGCCTTTTTGCTGCTCTCAGCACATATCCCTGTCTCTTGCATGTCTTCAGCTGGGATGGATGTAGCAGGGGTGGAATACTACATATGGGGGTTTTAAAACTATATTCCAATACCTGAAATAGTCCTGAAACATCAATGTGACAATATTTGAGGGAACGAGTAAACATCCTATTATAAATGCATGGGATTTTCCTGCAATAGAACAAACCCCTAGGCGTACTGAAGATAACACAAGAGGTTCAAAGCAGTCTCAGATGTTCCCCAGACAGTAAAGAATTTTGAAATTTACCACGATACAAATATTTGCTGAATTCAACTGAAATATATTAGAGCTCATTCATTTGGAATAAATGCTTCTCTGTTCATCTTAATGTATTGTCTTGACCAACGGTCCACAAACCTTTGAGACAGAAGAGCCAATCACAATTTAGAAATTATTCGAGAGCCATAAACAAATGAAATCACCATTATGTGAATAATATCCTTTAAAAGTTTTATGAATGAGACTATGATAGTTTTATTTTCATTTTCAATTTTATTTCAGAGCCACATGTACGTATGCAAAGAGCCACATATGGCTCGTGAGCTGCAGTTTGCCGATCCCTGGTCTGGACTATAAGAATTTACATAAGACTATCAATTCCTTGAATTTCAAAGGAGACAAGTAGTAGCAACTCATTTATCACATGAAGAAAGGTAGAAACGATGCTATGTACATTGTTTGTATATTTATAAATTAATTTTTAAAAAGAAGTGTAAGGTCAAATAGTGAATAAACCAGGACATCACTGCCTGTTCTTTTGCAGAGTGGCTGTTTAGTAACATTGGATCATCAACATATCTGATCCACAATCACTATTACACAAAGGCCAAATTCCCCAGGGACGGCCTTGGGAGAATGGGGTACAAGGACCATTTAGAGTGTCCTCAAATACCAGGCCCACTGTACACATAAATTCTCCACAGTCGTTTGAAAAAGAACTTTTAGAAATACTCAGAGAACTCTAAATTCAATAGGAGTTCATTTTAGGCAGCATTTTTCTTCGGGAGGGAATTGAAGACCTGGGCCCTTTTGGGATATTCTTATTTCCTCTGAATGGAAACTACCAAGATATGAAGATTTAAGACATAAACAGCCCTTGGCTTAGCTCAGCATGTATGCTTCCTGAATCCCGATACGAGAGCTCAGAGTGGGCATCTGCTGACGCACCCGAACTGCTGTGTGTGCTCTCAGAACACGAGGGTGCCCCCCCGTGTCTCAGCTGATCAGGCCCCAGCACCATCTGCTCAGGGTGGTTGGGTTTCTGAGGCATGCATGTGGATCATTCATTTTACAGCATCTTTTGGGTTCCCGGACCCAGTTGCAATGTGTGTGTGTGTGTGTGTGTGTGTGTGTGTACGCTTCCCCACACCAAGCAATTCTTAGACACCAACAGGGATTCAGAGAAATTAACTGAATTCTGACACTATCTACCTGGAGATAGCATCAGCATCCACAGATAAAGAGCTCAGTCCCACGAGGACCACCCTCCACTTCAGACACCAATCTCATGTCCAAGTTGTCACCTGTGCTTCTGAATGACTGGCTATAAATCAGAGGTTCCCATGACCCCTTCCTTAGGTTTGACTAATCTCATTTAACAGTTCACAGAATTAAGGAAACCTGTTAACTCACTAGATTACCACTTTATTACAAAGGATATTAAAGAACATAAATCAATGGACAGATGAAGAGATGCCTGGCGCAAGGGTCTGGCACAGTGGCATGCAGAACATTCTAGTTCCCAGCTTGGAAGCTCTCTGAATGCCTTTTTGTGAGTTTTTAGAGAGGCTTCATTGCACAGGTGTGATTGATTAACTCATTGGCCATTGGTGGTGATTGATTCAACCTCCAGCTCCTCTCCCCTCCTCCAAAATCAGGATGTGGGATTGAAAGTTCCAACCTTCTGTCCATGGTTGGTTCCCCTGGTCCATCTTTAGGTATTTTCCAAAACTCACCTCATTAACATAAACCAGTTGTGGAAAGGGGCCTGTCATAAACAACAAGACACCAATTTCACCTCTACCGTTCTCAAGATTTTTCAGTACCTGAGGACCAGAGACCAAATACAATGAAAGGTGTCCCCACTGTTCTTATCACTCAGGAAATGGCAAGGGTTCTGGGAGCTGGGAGCCTGGGACCTTGGACAAAGACTAAATGTGTGAGAAATATATTTTGGTCACTTGAATGACCAACAATATATAAATCACAATATCACAGAACGTAATTGTTGATTTGCACACCAAGATCCCCTCCATGCCCAGACATTCCTTCCATACCTTCCACTATCATTTATTCTTTTTGCAAGTATTCATTGATCTCCTACTATCCATGGTTACGGGGTTGTCACATCTTGGAGGTGGGGAAGGAGGAGGGATGTGTATCTAGTAGGTAAATTCCAGGGTAGATACTAAACATATTACAATGCAAGAGACAGACAGCCCCCCTCCCCGCACCACAGTCAGTAGTGTCAACAATGAGAAACACTGGTGTAGGAGGAGAGAGCTAGGACTCCGCTGAGTTGATAGGACAGGTTACAGGCTTTCTTTTGCATTGTTTTACTAATAATCTATGAGGTATGATCAAAAGATACAGTGAATGTTTTGATTTAAAAAATATATATTACAATAAAAGACACATTGCATTAATCTCCCTCAAAAATACTCTCCTTGCTTCAAACACACTTATCCCATCATTCTTGCCCTTTCTGAAGCAGTTCTGAAAGTCCTCTTTCGTGAGTGTCTTTAGTTCCTCCTCCATGATGATAGTGCTCCATATCACACATCACTTCTGGTACAGCAATTTCTGTCAAATAAAAACATTACTGTGTGTCCTCATCCACCTTATTCCCTGGATCTGGCACCATGCAACTTCTGGCTCTTTCCCAAAATCAAAGTGACCAAGAAAAGTAAATGTTTTGAATCAATTCAGACATCAAGGCAGCCACGACAGCACAACTAAAGACACTCACAAAAGAGGGCTTCCAGAACTGCTTCAGAAAGTGGCAAGAACAATGGGATAAGTGTGTTCAAAGTGAGGGGGTTAATGGTAATGTGTCTTTTACTGTAATAATTTTTTTTAATTTAAACATTCACCATAATTTTTATCACACCTCATATATTCAATCTGAAATTGTTCTCGATAGTCTACCCTATAGCAAAATTGTGGTGAAAACTTGGAGCTTTTTTTCCCCCTCTAATTATTGAAGATTACCAACCAATAGCTTTTTAAAAATGGAACAGATTGTCTTAGGTCAATTTGCATAACCTACTATAAATTATTCTTTACCCTCCTGGATGTCACACTCTGTTTTATATTGTCATTGCTTCAAATGGCTAAAAGCAGAAAAGGGGAAAAAGTCAAAAGTGAGGCAACATCCTGTTATGTAGCTTCTAGATTTGGGCACTGTCCCCAGGATTCTATTATAAATGCTTGAATGTTAAGTTTTCTTATTTTATAGAGCCCTAAATTAAACATAAAAATAATTCCAAGTACTCCATTTAACTTTAATCTGATTATTTTAAAAGTATCATACCAATTGCTTAAATTAAACAGATATTTATCAACTGGGGTTCCTACTAATTAGGCTGTTCTTGTTAAAAATTACTCATAGTCACATTTGTTCCAATTTCTGTAAAACAATGGAAAGGTTTGTTAGCATGTTTTTATTTTTAGAATTGAACTGTGCAACAAAGAGAGCACATAAATATGTCTTATTAAAGTAAGTATTTTATCTTGAAAAGGCAAATTTATGGATGCTATAAATCTAGATTTAAGCACATCAAGTCATTAAACTCAATGATTGACTTATGATATGTGTAAAACCACCCATCAAAGCCACAGAGCCAATTTAATTATTTACAAGTCTGTTTCTTTATAGCAGCTGACTTAGGGACTTGTTTTTCCTTCTTTAATTTGTGGGAAAGTGTTAATCTTAAGCAAAAGAACCAACAGTCATTAAAATGTGAGTGTATCAGATTAGTACCTTAGAGCTGGGAGGGCCTCAGGAATAACCTAGTTTAGTCCTTTCACTATGTAGGCAGGGAAATTGAGGCCCAGAAATCGGACATACCTTGGACCCAGCAAGATAGTGAATTCATGGTGACTCTACAAATATCTGAGGTAGGCAGAATTCTAAGATGGCTTCCAACGTGTCATCCTCTTATCTAATTCTCTCTCCTATAAAGATGACATGATATCATTCTCTTGATTCGTTTGTGTTATATGGCAAAAGTGAAAAGGTTTTGTACATATAATTAAAAACTCTAATCAGCTGACTTTAAGTTCATCAAAAGGGAGATTATCCTGGGTGTATTTGACCTAATAAGGCATGCCCTTTCAAAGGGGGTTTAGAAGTCAGCAACTCAAAGCATTAGAGATGTTCTCTTATTGGTCTTGAAAAAGAATGCTGCCATGTCGTGGAGAAGGCTACATGGTCGGGACAGTGGGCAGCCTCTAAGAGCTGTAAGCTTTAGTCCTAAGTCACAAAGAACTAAACTCTTCCCCCAACCAGTGGGCTTGGAAAAGGACCCTGAGCCACAGGTGAGAATGAAAATCCTGAGGAGAAGGCCCAGTTAAGGTGTACCCCAAGACTCCTGACTCATGGAAACTGTTAAGATGTTTTCTTTAGCTGAGCCATCCTGCTACCTGTTGGCAGCTCAGCGGAAGATTTTTTTAAAGAGTGTTATTTGTGGTAAGTTACACATCATAGAAAATAATACAACAGCTTTGTTCTATGATTTTTCTATACCTAGAACTACCTCACTTCTCTTTCTAAGCCAGACAGATCATTCTCAGTTTCTTTGATTGGATTGAGGTAGATATTTCAGGACACAAATTAAGAGAGACAAGCCAAAGGGTTAAATGCACCTTCATTCCTCCTTATACCATTCCCCGCTGTGTAATACCTGGATAGTTTAAACCTTACTTCCAGGCCCCAACTGAGGAGTGACATGGAATTCTCAGTAGTTCTAAGGCCTAGTGCCAACTTTGCTCTTCTGATCTATGAAACATCAACAAGGATAATAAATACGATAAATTAAGACAACCATATAAATACAAATCCATTAATTTACACTGATTCTAAAGACAAAAATCAAGCCAAGAAAAAAAAAATCCTTATTTTTCATCTTTGCAGGATTTTAAGAGACTAATTCATTATTTTAAAAATATTAAATAAAGAGAAAAAAGGAAGTATTTATTCTTTTTCTTCTATGTGGACTCAACCTCAGAGTAACTAAAAAGCTGATGAGGAAATTTCTATTTATAAAATATTTTACATAGTGAATGAAGAAAAAATCATTACTGGTCCAAAGTCTGTGTGCCTGACACTTCTAAAGGCCAAAACTCAAAACATCAGAGTTTGGAGTAAAGACAGGTTTATTGATCGAGAGGCACCAACCAAGAAGGTGGGAGCCTTAGTGGTGCCTCAAATCCATCTTCTCAAAGTACAGAACTCAGGCTTCTTTTATGTTAAGGGTAGGGGACACTGAAGAGGCAGGAAGTGATGACATCTGGGTGTCAGCGGGGTCCAAGGGATTGGGAAACTTCTTTGTTCTTAGCCTGTTGATTCTAGTTGATGTGAATCCAGTCATGAGGTTCCTGCACATTATTTTTGTACATACTTCATCTCCTTGGGAGAGGTAGTTTCTGGTAAGAGGCTGTTTTTGTAAAACTCGAGCCACAAGCAGAACCCTTCTAATGATTAGCATGACTACATGCGAGACTAAAGCAGGAGCTATTAGCCTGAAGATGATAGGAACAAAGCAGGTTTGAACCAGATGGAGCCAGAGAGACCAAGCATTTCACTCTGTTCCAGAATGATAGAAGTCTGTATCCCTATTTTCTTAAACTCCAGTAGATTAATGGCATAGACAATGATCACCAATGGCTACTGACATCATGAAAAGATGGAAAAACAGACAATATGTGCCTTCTGAAGGTCAGAACACCACCTAGAAAGTCAGTTTGCCAAAAATCACCTCTGCAAAGAAACAAGCCTCTAGAGGTCTACCAATTTGCAACAAATACCAAAGGCCATCATAGAGATGCACAAGTCAAAACTCAGACAGTGGGAAACAAGACGCCATAAATGGCATGAATTTCTTAAAAATAAATTTCGAAGAGCTTATAGATTAAAAGAAACTTAAGCGATATAACAATAATTGCCATGTTATTTATTTTAACCTAGATTTGAAGAAACTGTGTCGACATACAATCACACACATGCATATATTGTAAATTTATGATACCAGTAGAAACATTTGAACACTGACTGGATATTTTATGATATTAGGAAATAAAAATCATTGCTGTGTCTCTCTCTACCTCTTTTTCCTACTGAGTCAGACAATCCTATTAAACAACTTGATAGCACCATGTTCATCTCCATCCAGTCATTTATAATGGTAGCAATTGCATTGACATTTGACTGAGGATCTGGCTTACATGTAACTCCTGATAAGGACTTGGGATGTTTTTGTTCCAGACTTTACCCATAAAAAGGGCTCAAAATACTGAAGTGCTAAAGGAATGGAATAAATAACATTACTCAAGAACATCCAGCCTGTTGCTGCTAAGTAATTTATGTGTAAAATGACATTGAAGAGCACATACGAATAAGAAAAAGAGAGGGAATGAAGGGAGAAAATGACAATGCTGAGTCATTAAGGATAGAAGCACCCCACTGAAACCAGGCTTTTCCTTTGCTCCAGGACAGGAAAAAAATTAAGTCCAAAGATTTGTACTGAAGCAAGTTACACAGCAGAGAGTCTGTGACAGCCAAAGAGATGCCCAAGAACCTGTGCCCAGTTGCGATGGCCCCATTAGTCTCAGAATGGAACAAGCCCACAAACCACCAATGGTTAGTCATCAGCAGAGAGCTGGTTTTCATTTATTTTTCTTGTTCTCTGCTTGGAAGGAAGCTGAAATGGGCTGGAGAGTAGGGAAAGAGAGGGCATATCAATTCTCTTGTTGGAAAGTATTTCCTTTAAGCAGAACTGAAATTTGAACTTCTTCCATCTACGTTATTTATTATCCCTCGTGTGCTATATATCCTCTAAATTCAGAGAATTTTCATGTGGATCTAAACCTCTGACAGTATTCTGTCATCTGGGTAGAAAGAATATGGGTTTCTCTCTGTACATCAAGTGGATTTTGAGCAGTTCATGAGCAAGGGTATACAATTAGAACCAAAACCACTCACCTGTGGGAGTCACACTTTAATAAATTAATTTGGAAAATAAGCCCCTCATTTTTTGATGAGTAAGTTAAAAATGACTCTAACATACTGATGTTTGATTTTTACTAGAAGCCACAAATCCATGACAAAATCCAGACGACCAAGTTTCTATGTTTTGAGAAGACATAGGTTTAGTATACAAATTTTAAAAGAAACAATCAGCATATTTCTATAGAAGGTAGGTTCTTAGGGATATGATGGGGGTTAGGAGAAAGGACCATATCAATAAAAAGGCTTTCTATTTCTGATTTTTCTGAAAAATTAAAAACAAACAATGATGGGGGGCCGGCCGAGTGGCTCAGTTGGTTAAGAGCTCTCTCAAGAGTGCGAGCTGAGCTCTGAGCAACAGCAGTTCAATGCCCAGCCTGAACTGAGCAGTTGCTGAGCTGCCAACAGGTAGCAAGATGGCTCAGCTAAAGAAAAAAAAAGAAAGAAAACAATGATGGTTAATATGAAAAAATGTCAAAATATTATCATGCGATTAGGATGTATGTCTTCTAGGGTCCCAAAACATCTTGACCTACTGTCCTGGACAATAAAATCTACTGCTTTCAGGCTTCTGAACATTGAACACGCCTTATGATCCATGCTATGTGAGAGGACATTCTGTATTAAGACACTGGAATCTTATAAAATTACCCCATCAAATTGGTCATCTCTTTAACAAGATAGTGCTTCTTAGTAATGACAACAATAGAATACAACAAGATTCATACACTGCCATTGCGGGTGAAAATGGGCAGCACTTTCTAACAAACGTATTGATGTGTCTCTGATGCTTTAAGATAGTTTCAACCTTTAACCACTTCCTCCACATGGAAGAATCTACTCTTATTAAACCATAAAGAGGAAAACAAAAGCACACGTATGCGCAAGGATATTCAAACTCCAGGCCAAAGAAAAGGGGACTGCTTTAATCAGCGTGGATGTATCTATGTGATGTCATGTTATACAGCCATGGAAAAAAAAATGTGTTCAATGAATATTGATCGACATGGGGAAATAATTCTTATACAATGCTGAATAAAATAAAAGTGGAGCTCAAAATACAATGTAATCTCAATAATATAATGTTGTATGCATGTACAGGAATGTCTTAAAATGTACTTATATATCTATAAAAAGTTTACCAGGAAATTAACAGCAGTATTATCTGGATAGTGTAGGTATTTTTCTTTTATACTATTCTTTTATTTTTTTCCAACATTTTCTACAATGGGCTTTGATTGCTTTTTATAATCAGAGCCAAAAATAAAAATTATCAAAGGAAAACTGGAAAATACTACATGGAATATATAATTCTCTATTAATGAGAAAACTAACTTAATAATAACTTTGTAATAATGAGAAAACTGACTTAAAACAGAATATCTCATTTTTAACTATTGTAGATAATTGGAATTCTTTTTATGTGTTTGTTTATCTGCCACCTACTTACCAAAGAAATTTCAGGCATTTAATTGGGAATTCACCAGATGTGGGCTTTTTTCTAGGCACTATCCCTTAATTTTTGCTAAATGCTTAAGTGGAAAAAGTTCTCAGGCACATAATTTGCCTACAGTGTACTAGTTCCCAGAGTCCCAAGCTTGAAGGCAATAGGTGGCTATTTCAATTAACAAATTGTAATATATATATATATATATATATATATATATATATATATATATAATTACTAGTGATCTAATACAAGGCTTGGCAACTAATAAAAAAAACAATAGTTAATCAATATTTATCCATGTATTCCTCTGTCAACTCATTCATTCAACAAACATTAATTGAGCACCTACTGTGTGCCAGGCAGGTACTGTGACTCTAAAGAACATAATTATCCAAGCTCTCAAGGTATCACCGTGCAAACTCTGGGCAAGAGGCTATGGAGTATATAGAAGATAAAGAAAATACTCCTTCCTTCACGTGTTAACAGTTGTTTTATGAAACAATAAATGTATTAAGTAAAAGGAGGTGGTTGAGACACAGCTATAGAGTTCTAATAAAAATGTCTTCATTTATAAGAAGCTGAGTAAGGAACATTAACCAGGAAACTCTCAATCAAGTGGGGCATATTGTCAAATTACCCAAAAAAAACTTGATTTAAAACAGATCAAATCATAAGTTCCCCATTATTAAATTGTTATCAGAAATAATGCCAGATAGGTGGCTAAAAGTCACATTTACAACTGTCTAAGAGCTGTGAGTGATGGTAAAACTTGTGCCCTGTCTAGGTAATGGGCATGAGAGCAAGCAACCTAAAAGTGATATATAAATAGTGGACTGAGTCACAATTGTTGTAGAGAAACACATGATTGTACATAGCCACGATCAGCCCCTTTGACCTGATATGTTTCTGAGCCAAACAGCAATTGCTGTGAAAGCAATCCACTCCCCATCAAATGAGTAAGAACAGGCACCATGGCAAATAATCAAGGAAGAAAGCCTCAGCCTGAGAAAGGAGAGAGGGAGGGAGAGGGAAAGAGGAAGGGAGGGAGGGAGGGAAGAAAGGAGGGAGGGAAGGAAACGAAAGAAAAGAGAGCAAAGGAAAACCAAACACTGATTCCCCCCAGCTCACTAGTTAGATGTGGTTTCTGAAAGTTTCAAATATCTAATCCTAAATATGTTCCCTAGATCGTTACCCTTACTTGGCTGGTACCCTAAAGAAGTGCTGCTTCTGCTGCTGATCAGCCGAGTGGCAGGCATCTGTATGTGCATGGCTCCCCTGCAGCCTCAAGCACACCTCTCCTCCCTGATCCCAGCCTAGGGCAGAGGCTCTCAAACTGCAGCCCCAGAACCAGCAGCAGCAACTGCACCTGAATTTATTGAAAATGCACATTGTCAGGCTCCATGTCGGAGCTTCTAAATCAGAAACTCGGGGTGTAGGGTTCCAGAGTCCCTTTTAACAAGACCCCCCAAGTATTCCTGATGCTCAGAAAGTTTGAGAACCACTGGCCTAGATCACCTAGGTTCCTGGGACCATTGCCAGGTTGAGTGCGGGCAGAGGGCACCGTCATCTGTAGGTTGTTGCCTGGCTGCAGAAAAACCAAGGTGGAAGGAGATAGGTCATAAGCGACTGACTCAGAGATCATTTGCCATGTGCTTAGTGATATGCCAGCAATTCAACGTCTGGGTGGAGGGTCCCAGAAACTCCCACATAGGTCAGGTCTAAAGGGGACATGTATAATAATTTTCATTGTAGAAGATTAAGAATCAATCTCTGTGTCCAGCACTGGGAGAGATAAAAGGTAAAATGTGAGGGTAAGAAAGCAACATAGATGGGTCATTAATCTATAGTACAGAAGAACCCAAGGTTAATTCCGGAAAAATAACCATACTGATCCACCTTTGTTATTATGTATTAGTCATGTAAATTAAATGATAGATAGATAGATAAATAGATAGATAGATAGATGATAGATAACAATCTGTTTACATCAGATAAACATGCATGCATGCTCAAAAATACTCATTTTGCAAGATTCGTAAACACAAAGATTCAAATTCAACACATATTAGTGGTTGCCTATAGGCTGAGTAGGCAAGTGGAAGGAGACTACTGGGTAAAATGAATGAATGAAAAAAGAAGAGCCTCATAAGAACTGGTGATAATATGACATCAGCTGAGGAAATGACTAACTCAAGGCTTTTAATTATAAGAATGAAAAAGAGAGAAAGAGAGAGACACACGCACCTTTCCCAGGGCACACAGCTGGTCAGTGACAGCTAGAATTTGAGCATCACTCTCTATATCAGAATGAGAACCCATTAACCCGTTACCTTAATCAAGAGCCCAACTGCCTTCTTTTAAATGTTGCCTCTGTTGAAGGGTTTGGGACAGGTAAGCTTTTCAAAGTATGTATTTGTTCATTCATTGCACCAATATTCATTGAATGTCTGTAAGTATGTTCCAGGTGACATAGTTAAGCAACACTGGCACTCACAGTCTGGTGGGGGTTCCATTTCTTGGCACTGAAATATTACTTTGTCGTCTCCTGTGTTAAGTATGTGTATTGCAAGGGCAAAGGGCAATAAAACATCCAAAGAATATTTCCTACCGATGCAGGTGCTCATTAATTTCTTCTCTGACAACTAGAATCACGACTGGAGACCTGAGAGCTAATATCTAGAGCTAAGAATACCTCTAGCAAGAAGATTTAAAGACATTAAACAAAAAATGATCGAGAACAACAAGTCACAACATCGGCGATTTTCTATGCTGCAAGGATACATAGGCTCAATGATACACAGCATTTCAATAAAGTGCACTCTAAACTTGTTCTGGCCGTTGGAGTAGAAATCGGTAACCATCGTTAAAATAATCCCTTACTTCTAGATGGCCCTTTCCAAATATATCTTCGTAACGTATTTCAATTGAACTTCACCATATGCAAAGCAGGGCTCATCATGCCTATTTTGTACTCTCTGAATGTGTTTAAAAGCAATCATTATTTGAATTTTATCCTTTACATGTTCTAAATGAGCGCACAACCATTTTTTCTCCAGCCTTAGCCAAGGCTTCCTACTGGAGGCTATATTTAAAAGCAAAACAAACAAAAACAAAAACGTTTCCTCATCATCTTATTTGTTTTTCTACTTCCTCCTTCTCTCTCTGTCTACCTGTCTCTCTGTTCTCATACACATCTACCATAATATTTTTTACCCCAAGTAGTTGCTTTTATTTTTCCCTCTACTTACATTTCACAAAATGTCAGTGTTTAAAACGTGGTGAAACTATAGACATGAATCATCTTTATTTACTCTTCCTCCGAGAGTTCTTATTAACTGATGAAGGAGCTTCACATCAGGTGTGGCCCCCTCTAAGGGACCGATGGTTCCAATTACAAACCACTATCACAAAGATTTAATTTGCCAGACCAAAATTGTAACACTGAGAACATCACTTTGAACTGAGGTGTGTTGGGGACATGAGGTGGCTCATCGGCCATTTTCTTTCCAGGTTCATCTCCTTGGGACACTGCTCGCCACTGAAGTTATTTGCTGGGAGACAAACTTGTTACCACATTCTGCACTGAGACAAAAGGAATCCGCCCTGATTCTTGTGTGAACTGGTGCGGGGAATGTAATTTGCACAAGTCTTTCTAGCATGGACTCAGCTGCCCGGCTGCCCAGACCTCAGCTTGCACAACAAGGATAGGAATGGTACTTAGTCACCTAGGGTCTTCCAGGGGAAAGCCCACTAAAGCACTTAGCACACAGTCAGTCTCTTTGAATGGTTTTGCTCTTGGTTATTTTCTTTGTAAAACTATTTTTCTCCAATGTTTGAGTTTCATAGCGTTTCCAAAATTGTTACAAGTTGACAAGCAATGTGTTATATTTAATGTGGCTGTGCCCCAACCGCCCGCCTCTAGAGCCCACTGCCCACTCCTTCCCTCAGGCTCTGTTCCGTTTTCCTAATCTCTGCTCAGACTTCCATTTCTCAGACAAGCCTGCTTTGACCCCCCACAGAAGATACTTCTTCCACAGCTTTCTACATGGGAGCTGGCATTAATCATTGCGTTAATCATGCTTTTTTAACTTTCTGGGCTTTGGAGATTTGGTGGTCAATGTCTGTCTCCTCTGGTTGACTGAAGCCCAGGAGAAAAACGCCTCGCATAGCTCAGTGTCAGGCACTGGGTCCAAGTTCAATGACCGTCTCTTGACTCAACGAATGAATAAGGCAGACCTCTGTTAAGACTGGCATGTTTCCTATATCAACGCTCACACTACAAGCTAACCACGTTTCCTCCTTTCTGTGATGGGTTACATTTTACAGACAGACACGCCCATGTATACACACCCACACACACACCATCACTCCATTAAGGCCACGGCAGATACTTACTGCGAGAAGAACAAAGCTGTGATGAGAAGTACCCGGGGGCTGCTGGCTGAGGCCACCCGCGAATCGCATGGTTTGCTACTCATGTGGGACCCACTGTGTGTGCTTCTCAAGTCTCCGCCTCAGCAAAATACCAACTGCTACCCACCCTCCACCTTGCACGTGTCTCAGGAGCTGTTGAAACTGTGACTACTGAAATGATAAATGCCAGGAATCAACTGTAATTTCAGAATGTTTTAAACCATGGTGTCTATGACTGGTGGAATAATTGGGCAATCATCTAGGTTAGTTTATGAGACAAATAATTGTTATTTTCATATGATTGGGTCTCTACGGTGTTCTCACTTTGAATCACTAGTGTTATTTAGGATGTCATTTCTCTGCGCTAGGAAGATTTCACGTTCCAGTAATATCCACTGAATTTTACCACAAATAATCAGATCATTTGAACAAACATTAAGCCATCATAAGGTATTCTTTAACAAATTTACCAAGGTGCGATTGACGTAAATTGCATACATTTAAATGGTACAATTTGATCAGTTTCAACATATGTAGACATCTATAAAGCCACTAGTACAATTAAGATAACAAGTATTTTCCTCGTACCCCAGAATTTGTTCATACCCCATCATGATTCATCCGGATCTCCACTCCACCCTCGGAACTCACTGACAGGCTTTCTGTCTTTAGGAATTTGTTATATGTTCTAGAATTTTTATGTAAATGGAATCATACAGTATGCATTCTTCCGTTGTCTGGTTTCTTTCACTCAGCATACACATTTTGAGGTTTCATCATGTTGCAAGTATCAATAGTTGATTTTTATTACTGAGTACTAGCCATTGTATGGATGTACTATAACTCTTTTCCATTCACCTGTTGATGAATGTTGGGGTTATTTACAGTTTCTGGCTATTATAAATACAGCTACTAGGAATAGTCACATACACGTTTTTGTGTAACATGCTTTTTTCTTTTCTCCCAGGTGAATACCTAGGGGTGGGATTGCTGGGCCTTGTGATAAACATATGTTTAACTTCTTTAAAAACCATCAAACTGTTTCTCAAAGGGAATGAAACATTTTATAGTCCCACTGACTGTACACAGCTTCCATTTGCTTGGCATTTTCTCCAACATTTGGCATAGTCATTTTATGATTATTATTATTATTTCCACCAATCTGATAAATGTGTACTGTTATCTCATTGTGGCCTTTGTTTGCATTTCCCTGTTTACTATTAATATTGTGCACCTTTCCTATGGCTCATTGGACCATATAAGATGTATGAATAGTCAACAAGCTTGTGAAGTGTCTCTTCAAATCTTCTGCTCATTATTTGAGGTATTTCTATTATTATTGTGTTATAAAATGTTCTTTACATATTACAGATGCAAGTCCTTTGTCATTATGTATATAATTTGCAAATATTTTCTTCCAATTCAAGGCTTGTCTTTGGTTGTCTTAGTATTGTCTTTCAAAGAGTAAAAGTTTTAATTTTGATGAGGTATAAATAATTAATTTAAGATTTTTTGTGCTGTTTGATGTCTATAAGTTTTTTTTTTAAATATGTTTTCCACAGTTTTTAGGCCAATGGGAATGTACTGGATTCTTCCTCCTTTTTATAAGAAGGCCAATGGCCTCCACTAACTGTCACTCTCCTCCCACGTGCCAGATGCTGCAACAGTCCCTGAGGCCACAGCCCAGCACAGCCTCTGAGCTCTGGCCAGTGAGCTTCAGTTCCCACAAAAACTCCCACAGCGAACGTCTGGGCCTCTGACTTCTTAAAAGGAAACACTGAATTAAATTCAGCCACAGAGCTTCTGCCATTGCGATTTTCCTAAGCAAAGAAGAGAAAGCCGGTAACCACACTGAAAAGTCATCTCTCATTTCAGCTTGCTACTTCCAAAGAAATATTTTTGGAGCAAGGAGCAGTTGGCATCTGTTCATGAGCGCAGGTACATTTTTCAGTGTATCTCCAGGCCTCGCACGCTATCCGTATTCAGTAGGCTTTTCTTTTCTGATTGACTAATGTTTTCAAAGCAATTTAAACCACTTATGCCTGTAAAAGGTGCAAGTGTTACCCAGGGAGTGTGTCTCTGAAATACCTGTCCTTGTCTTGAACCAAAGGATCATGAGGAGGAGCCTGCCACAGTTTATCTGCAAACAACACTCAAGCAATTGTTTTAGACATGTACAGCTTAGGTTATGAAAATGCTCCATCAATATTGGCAGAAATGCTTTCTAGACTTGCCAGCATTTTGTTCTTTTCTGCAAAATCCCTGTGGGATCATGTATCTTCCAACATCTTAATGTGGGGATTTTTTTTTTTTTCCAAAAGAAAACAGAAAGTCTAGTATTTGAGACCGGACTTTCTGTATTACGGATGAAAATAGAAATACCTTTCAATAGCACTTTGTTATCTAAATACTTCAAAGCACAAGGACCAGAGGGAATATCAAGACCACGCTAGGTGTAGATTTTATTATATTGTGTGTGGGGGTTGATTTATAGCGCAGAAATACTCAAAAACAGTTTGTTTTTTTAAAAAATAAATGTATACATTTTCCTTACAGACGCATTCTACATCATACCTGTAGATCCAGGGGATGGGGTCTCCCCCTACTCCACCTTGAGAGTCGGCTAGACTGAGTGACTTCCTTCCAAAGAGTAGAGTATGGAAAGGTAAAAATAGTAACGCACAGTGCAGAGACCTGGCAGATGAAGGTCAACATCATCAGAGAAGCCTTGTGGATGTCATGTGCAACCTGATATGATGTGACGAGGACGCTTCATCTCTGTGCGCTCCTTCCCCAAGCCATGACCTCAGTCAAATCATGAAGAAAACATCAGATTGTGTGGCATTTTGCAGGATAAGGGGCTACTTCTCCTCAAGACACTCAAGGTCATGAAGAAAAAAAAAAAAAGACTGAGAAGCTGTTAACAGACCAGAGGGGACAAAGGAGACATGACAACTAAGTGCCATGTGGATTGGGTCCTGGGATAAAGGACAGACATGAAAAGAATTGGTGAAATCCAAATAAAGCCTGGATTTTAGAGTTTTGTTAGAAACCCAAAACCAATGCTGTAGGTTTCATTAATCCATTGCACGGGTTTAAAAACTGAGCTTTGGTGAGATGGAGTAACTTTCCCAAGATGCTATATAGTGAATCTGAGATTCAGAAATGTCTAGTATGTTTACTAAGAACATTTCCCAAATGTCAGTCTTTTATCATTATTAAAATATCTATGTACCACCTCAGCTACCAAATCCTTACTACTTATCTGAACAATCTACTTTGCAATCCAAACATATGCTAGAGTGAATACATATGTGGTATGTGTGTACATATGCTAACCAAACGAAAAAGGACAGGCTTTCTGAGTGAAAACTCAGACAGCCACAGACTTCTCTAACAAGTCCTTGTTATATTGAAGACCTTCTAACAGACGTGAGTAGAAAGGCAGAATCAGAGCGGGGATGGAAGTAGGGGGCGATGTTAGTTGACCAGGACACGTGTAACGGGTGTCTGGAGCTGAAGTGTAAGGCAAGGATAAACTGCCTTTTGATGTGATCCAATAAGGTGGGCTCTACTGACAAAGCAAGAATTATGTCGTTGCAAACCCTCCAAGATCCGTTACAATCTATCATGTCCTAACCAGCATCAAAAGGAGGCAGCGCCACAAATTCCCCTCACAATCAACTCCCAGTTTTAACTTTATTGGGAAGATGGCTCCTAACGCGTGTGCTCCAATTTTTCCAATATCCGTTGGCATTTGTTAATTCTGCACAGTGACCCAGACTCCCCACCTTTGTCAGGCTGCTGGGCGTGCAGGGCACACCACACAAAAGTCACATATCCTGCGGCAGACACAGCTAGCGAGCATAGTTTTCTATAGATACTGGGATCATGGGACTGTGCTCTGTCTCACTAAATCAATTTTCTCTTCTTGGAAGACTTTGTCTTTCACCTTCAGCCTGTCCTTCGCCCACCTAAGCCCCACTCATCCATCCTCTGGTCTCCGCTCAGCCATCACTTCCTCCAGAAAGCTGTGCTAGACCTTCCTAACATGGGCAGGCACCTTTCCTCTCTGTTTCTCAATACCCTGAATTGTTCTTACAGCACAGCTGAGCGCCCGTTGCCTGTTGGAGCGCCCAACTTTCCCACTTGCTTAGAGCCCCTCCAGAGCAGGGACCATGCTTTGTCCCCTGTTGTTTCTCCACTTGGCACAGAGCAGAGTGTATAGCAAACGCCATACCTCAGTGAAGAATTGCTCTATGCACAAATAGTAGGTAATGTGAACTTCCCTATTGTCCCCAGATTTGGTGACACTATTTAAGAGTCAGGGTAGAATTACCAATAACTATCCACGTCATGTAAATGCGAGGACCCGCCCTACGCAGAGATTCCCATCACTTCAGCTTTGTTCACATAGAGCTGGTCTACCTGACTCACTCATGTAATCACAATGCATTCATGGTGAATGTATGTAGACGCAGGAGCAATGCCTTACCCAGGACAATGCCTTAACCCAGTGACTGTATAATAAAACATATTCATTCATTGACAGTGTGTTTGGCTGTCTGCTAAATGTTGTGAAGATCTAATAGACAAATGGGAGTGGTAATCTGGTTGGGTAAACATAACCAGCCCATACTAACAGAATAGAACAGTAAGCGGTTAATGTGGCGTCTATAAGTTAGGGCTAAATGGCCTGGCGTGCACAAATTTCAATGTTGCAGTTTCCATGCTTCAATTCAAAAGGGGTGCTGAAGGTCAATGGCATGGCCCTTTTGAAGGAAAGGTGTATGGGAGCGAATCACTTGAGCTAGTGCTGGGTCTAGATCTGGCCTCTGCATCTCAGCACAGCTTCATAACTCTGTTTGTCTTTCTATGTGCAGTAATTCTGGTGAAGGGGAAAAGCATGGCAAATTCACATAAATGCATGGCCACCATTAAAATCATACTGATATAATGTTCAGTGATACAGAGTGCATTTGAAGGGCAGAATTAATTTCATAGTTTTAGAAGTGACTTTACTCATATTTATAGAGTTGAAAGTTTATGAAAAAGTCGCTCAGTTTTCAGTTTCAGATATCTCAGCTTTAATCTGCTTTGTGGGAAAAATTATATGCTGTAGAGTAGCGTAAGCAAACTAAATTTGGCCCTCCAACTGTTTTTGATTCTTTTTTAATGAAGTTTTATTGGAACACAGCCACGCATTCCTTTACATATTGTCTACGGCTGCTTTCATGCAACAACGGCAAAGCAAAGTAGTTGTAACAGATATGGTGTCATCCACAAAATATTTACTACCTGGCCCATTACAGAAAAGTCTGACAACAC
Organism: Aselliscus stoliczkanus; assembly: GCA_033961575.1. Taxonomy (NCBI): domain Eukaryota; kingdom Metazoa; phylum Chordata; class Mammalia; order Chiroptera; family Hipposideridae; genus Aselliscus; species Aselliscus stoliczkanus. The sequence goes on along the minus strand of CM066738.1, from coordinate 5,562,283 downwards.
TTGCTACGGAGATGTTCTCAAGTTCAGACATTCACAAAATGTCGTATTGCATCCTTTTTGAATACCCAGAATCCATAGTCAAGTTGGAGGTTCACAAAAGAAAGGAATCTAAAAAGATAAGAGTAGAGGGCGGATGAGGAAAGACTCATGGGGAAAGAATTGCAGCTAAAACATCGGTTAAAAAATTTGCATGAATCAGGGCTGGCCAAGTGGCGCATTGTTTAAGAGCTGGTTTGGGGACGCCAGCAGCCCAGATTCAGATCCCACATATGAGGGCCAGTGACACTGCCCTCTGCAGCTAAGATGGTGAACAACAGCTCCACCTGGAGCTGGGCTGTGCGAGCCCCGGCGATGGTGTAGGCTGCAGCCCCTGCTGCAGTGGGCTGCCATAGGCTACAGTGAGTGGCCGGCAGCCAGCGTGAGCTGCCAATGGCCTCGGTGAGCGACCATCCAGAGGCCAGCGACCGATCTGCCTCATCCGGGAAGAGCGCAATGATGATACCAACACGGGCCAGTGGGCCGGCTGAGTGGCACGGTGGTTAAGCGCTGGCTTGGGACGCCAGCAGCCCTGGTTCAGGTCCCACATATGAGGACCAGTGACACTGCCCTCAAAAAAAAAAAAAAAAAGAGAACCAACATGGGCCAGTGAAGCAACGTCCTCTGCAACTAGACTGAGGAACAAAAGGACAGCAACTTGTCTGTTCCCCTTCCCCGATTCCCCAACGCTGTTCCCCTCCCCCAATTCCCCAATAAAATCTTTAAAAAAAAAAAAGAAAAAAATTTGCATGAATCAAAAAAAAAAAAAAAGACCCAATTCACTTTCTTTACATTTTCATTTAGAAAAGAACAAATCAGTTGCAGGTATAAGAAAAGAAATAGGTCAGTGTGGAGGCAGGGAAATAACTTGCTGTCTCTGACTTCTTGTAGTTTGAAGGGTTGATATTCTGTCTCAGTCTCAGAATCACAAAAAAAGTATTTAAGCATGCAGCCTAAATATATCAAACAAAACCTATTTTTGTGTGTGTAATGTCCATGTGTTGTGTGCATTAAATGGATGGTTAGCAATTATTTATAGTATAAAAAAATAAAAGAAAATTCTTTTTTTGAAGATAGGTCACCTTTAACCTCACTTTTGGCTAAGAGAAATTTGAGAACGGAGCTGGGCCAGAGTCCAGGGTGGGAGTACGTAGGTGGTGGAGAGGAAAGGGAACAGAATTTAACATTTTTAACAATAGGGTAAATAATCCCCTAACGCAGCCCAGAAGAGTTTTCTTCACATGCTAAATGAAGGAGTGCTACAAATTATCTATAATTGCAGTTACAGAACACTGTGGAGAATTGTAGAGAAACATCTCATAGAAAGCATTCTCAACTATTTTATACAATTTTGTCGCAGAGTTCACTTGCACTAAAGAAATGTAATATCCCCAACTTTTCCATGGGATTTGCACAGCAGTGTGTAGGACAGAAATAGCTAGAACAGTAAAAAGTCAATCACAAAATCCATGTGATTGAAGCAGGAAATGAGTATAAATGCTGGAACTGGAGCCATGATGATAGAAAGAGTGAGAGGTTCCAGCAGCTGATGCTTCATTTCTGGTTCAAGGACATGGCTGAGCATGTGGGCCAGGTGGACTGGCATGGGGTGGATGCAGATAAGTCAGGTCAGAGAAAGATCCAAAAGCAGCTGGAAAAAAGAGATGAACCTGGAACACCAGCAAGATGAGGGTGACACCTTAATAATACGTTGGTTCTCAATCTTAGCTGCATGTTGGAGTCACCAAGGGGCTTAGAGAATTACTGGTCCCATATGTCATGCCCAGAAGTTCAGAACTCATTGGCCTGGGATGGAGATTGTGTTGGTATTTGTAAAGCTTCTCTGATGATTCCAATGAGCAGTCAGGTTTGGGAACCATGAACCTACCCACTTCATAGGAGACAGGAGACTGGTAATTAACAGTTTATGACATAATAAACTCAGTCCTTCACATCACCCCTCAGAGATATTTGCCACGTATCACTCATACTACTAATGCTTCTAATATTTTTCTCTAAATCAACTCATTTTCTAAAACCTTAGACCTACTTGAGCCTCATTCTAAGCAAAAGCATCTGGAACATCACAGGTCTGGTGGTACTTTTTTCTAACATTTATTAAAATATTCAGTGTTAACCTAAGTGTGATACTTCTATACAAGATGGTTGTAGGTGGTAAAAACAATTTAGAAAATGAAGCAATCTATTACCTAAACCCTTTTTGTGTATAGATACTTCAGAACTCACACTATTAAACTACCTCTTCAGCAATGGCCCAGAATACCCACTCTATGCTCACCTTTATGGTAATTTATAGTTTTCTTTATTCATTAATTTGAATTCTGTGACCTATGACACGACTGCATGGAGAAATAAGTGGCTTAGAAAATGTGTAAGCCTGACCAATTACAGAGTCAGTACTAGCACAACAATGTTTTGTCATATGAGGGGTAATCAAAACATATGGTGAATGTTTACATTTAAAAAAAAGTATTACAGTAAAAGACACATTGCCATTAATCGCCCTCAAAATACTCCCCCTCACTTCAAACACACTTACCCCATCATTCTTGCCACTTTCTGAAGCAGTTCTGGAAGGCCTCTTTTCTTTTAGTTGCGCTGTCATGGATGCCTCAATGTCCCGAATCAATTCAAAACGTTTTCCTTTCATGGTCATTTTGACTTTGGGGAAGAGCCAGAAGTCACACAGTGCCAGATCTAGTGACTAAGGTAGACGAGGATACACCATAATGTTTTTATTTGACAGAAATTGCCGTACCAGAAGCTATGTGGGACAGAGCATTGTCATGATGGAGGATAAAGTCAAGACACTCACGAAAGAGGACTTCCAGAACTGCTTCAGAATCAGTGTTCTCTGGAACATGGATTGAGAAATAGCAGTCTACTGTAATATAAATTATCCCTGCATTTAGTTCTAGGTATGCAGCCTGTAGCTATGGTGAATTTAGCTATCGGTAAATCATATATATATTGTTTCTTCTGTTTCGTTCGCATAGAATGCAATCCTTTTTGTGCTTTTTGGAATTCTGAGATGTCTTACATGGAAATTAAGTGCCTGGAAGAATCCTAGGGGAATTATTTGTCTTTGTATGTATGTGACACATTGGAAGTCAAATAATTTGCAGGTTGAAGCCTGATAGAGAAGCAAGCCTAGGGCTGGCTGAGTGGTGCGGTGGTTAAGCGCTGGCCTGAAAAGCCAGCGGTCCTGGTTCGATCCCGCATATGAGGGCCAGTAACACTGCCCTCCAAAAAAAAAAAAGGTTGGGAGAAGCAAGCCAGTTTCACAAAGAGTTTTTAAGCCCCACTTTTACATATCCGTGGGATTAGCTTCCTCTCGGAGGAGTGTGGAGAGTAACAAAATTATTCTAAAGCAATTAACTGGAGCAACGGAAAAGCAAAGAGATAAAAGGAAAATAACTGAGCAAATTTCTAGAAGTTATTCACAATTATTCAGACTTTTGTCCTGCCTTTCTTCGCGAAGGACCAGGGCCATTTGTCAATACTCTTAGACAGTTCTTTGAAAACACTACTTTGGGGGGTGTCGTGCCATCTCATTATTTTGGTATACCCAAAAATGTATTTAAAACAATTTCCCTATAGTTTCACACTTAGGTTCCCCTCCTAACTACCACAATAAGCAATATTCAATGAACATTTTTTTTGAAAAGTGTTTTATTCATTCACAAATATTTATGTGTCTACTATGTACGAAGCACAGCATTAGGCTCTGGGAATTCAATGGTGTAAAATGGTGCAAAAAGAATTACACAGTCCCTGCCCTTGAGGGTTTACTCAAATGCACTGAAAAGGTCTTGAGAGTGTTTCAGTGAAAGGTAGACTGTGGAATGAGAATGTGAAACCAGATTCTTTGGGGGACAAACTGGGAATAGCTTCTCTGAGGAGAAAGTTAAGGAGTACCCCCCCCCAATTTCACTCCATTTATAGTTTAATGTTAAGTCTTTATGTGATTGTTAATTCCTCAACTGATTTCAAAAACTCAGGGTGCATTCTTCTCACATAAATACTTCTGCTATTCTAATAAGCTCACTGGGGATCCTTAAGAATGACTTGACTACATGGGTTACCCTTTGCAAGTAAATTGCACCTATTAGTCAGCGTTATCTCTTACTTGTGTTAGTCATAGTGAGTTGGGAGTGTCCATCCAGATAATTCTGAAACTTGCTATTTTTCTTGAACACTTGGAAAAAGGAAAGTGTATTTGTTTTGTTGTTGAAGATTGCTGCCTCCCATTCTTAGCCATTGCTCAAAGCAGAGTGGAAGGGTTTGAGCAAACCACAGGGCGGTTTCAGCGCCTGTGTCTGGAGTCCCGATCTGATAAGTTTCCTGTCTCCCGCAAATGGTTCAATTTGTCAAAGAATGCCACCAACTGTTTTTCAGTTTTAGGTGTTTTGACTCCTATCATAGCTTATAAATACGGTTTTGTTGACTTAGTACAAATAGTGCATTTTTTTGCTGAAACAGGATGGGAAAAGATAAGAAACAGTTTCCAATCTGATGAGAGAAGTGATGGACAAAGCCACCCACAACAAAAGAGTTGCAGAATACAAATGTGCGTGTTAAATGGCCCGGGAAACAGTCAAAGGAGAACTTCTCTGGGGGCCAGGTCCTGATAACACAGCATCCCCGGACCTGTTTCTCATTTGCATGAGCATAGTCTAGCTTTTCTCTGAAAGGGAAGGAAAGGCTTAAAACTGGTCTGCTGAGGAAAACATTAAATTATGAAAGCTTTCCAGACAGAAGACACCATGGTGAAGAAATAAAAAAATAAATTTAGTTATGTATATTGCCTCTACAATGACCATGACTGTGAATATGCAAAAGAGAGAATAGGAGTTAAGATGCTGATTGCAGAAGATAAAAGCACTGACTGTCCCTTAACAACAGTAATGCCTCAAATTGGTGTGTTTTTCTCTGAATATACTATTAACCATAAATCATCGAAAGACTTAATATTTCGCTTGGACTCATTTGTGTTTAATGTTCCAAGGAGACAGACATGGAGACGGGATGTTTTTGTAAAGAAAATGATCCAGTGTTTAATGCTTTTCAAATCTCATTCTACTAACAGTATATCTTTCCCTAAATAGCTTACATTTTTATGGCCATTCCATCACCATGAGTCTTATTGATTAATAGGATTTTTATTTAGTATGTGTTTAAATTCTCAGGAAGTTTATGTAACAGGGGCAGGTGTTCAGGCCTCGTCAGGGTCTTCCCTTCAAATCTGTGCACCCACCTCAGCAGGAGAGGAGGGCTTCTAATGACCAGGTGAAGGAGGACCATATGAACAGTGGAAAACTATAGGGGCAAATCTTTTATTTAAATTTTCTAACGAATATCAAAGGATAAGCCTGGGCCTCAGTTTTCCAACTATAGTATTTCTATATTCTCTGAATTTATAGGCTAATTTCTAACCTCTCTACGACTCTTTGTGATCCTTATCATGTAACCATTTAGACTCTAGATTCTAGATTTTTCTGGATTCTCTGGATTCTAGAGAATGACATTAGAACACATCCATTGTTTTATAATTCTCTGCAAGAGGTAGCAGATATGTTTAAACTCTTTCAGTTGATTTCAAATTGCTTAAATTAAGAGGAAATTTCTTTCTTCATATAACTGAAAGGTACAGACTTTGGTCTGGCTCACCTTCATTCAGGGGGGTCAAATGGTGTCACCAGGACCTATATGGCATCTCTGTTCTTCTCCAGGTTGGCCTTATTTTCAGATTCCATCTGGTGGAAGATGGGTGCCCACAGACTTGGATTTATGGGCTCTTAGGTTCAAGACCAGCAGAACAGAGAGTCCTCTCAACCGGCATTTTGACGAGCTGTCCTGGACTTTGTGTGCCTAAACCTGAACCAGTACCTGTGACAAGGAGGAAAAAGTGGTGGCCCGCATCACAGGACCATCCTGGAGCTAGGAATGGGACTGATCCCAATTAAACTTCATTGACTGAAAGACTGGCTTTCCCCAATAAACCCGGTCGATGACTAGAAGGAGGGTGGCTGGAGGTTAGGCAGCAAATAAAACCATACATGCAGGGCCGGCCGAGTGGCACAGTGGTTAAGCGCTGGCTTGGGACGCCAGCGGCCCCGGTTTGGGTCCCACCTATGAGGGCCAGTGACACTGCCCTCAAAAAAACAAAACAACAACAACAACAAAAAAATACATGCAAATACATCAATTAATTAAAGAAAATAAATAAAACCAAAACATACAAACATGCAAACATCTGCTACAATCATTTTACCTCTAAACACAGGAGGTAAACATTGGGTTTTTCCCCCCACTATTTTCTGTGGAAAATTAACATCCTTTGTTATTCCTCAAAGTAGCTCATAGAGCTACTTTGGTATATCAGGCATTCAACTCCCAGCTGAGCTAAGTTGTAGAACTTTGGTCCACATTGTATCTGTTCTACCACATCTTTTATTTTCCAGTTTGACAGGGAAAAAAAAAAGTTTTCCAAAGGGCAATAATGGGAAAACAATGACAAAGTAAAATTTATTTTTGTTTGCAGAACTTAAAAATAAGTGTCTTGTAAGCCAATTCCATTGCAAACTTTTCATTATCCCTTGAGTATTTCACTCAGCCAGGAAAAGGAATGGACCAACACACGAAATGCTGGTCAACTGCACATTCAAATTTTCAAGTGTGCTGTAGAGGGAAGCCAGACAGAACCCATTTATTTCAGAGCTACGGAAGAGTGGTTGTTGTGTTTTGGGGGTCACCGAAGGTCAGATCTACTCAAATTTAAATTCTGGTTATTCTCAGACCACTCCATAATTGGAGGGGAAAAAAATGTCTCTTCATAGAAAAAGAATAACAAAAATAACTAAACATAACCAATTTTATCCAGAGAACAGACACTTGCGACATTCTCTACTAAGAAGTTTGGTTAAAGATAAGATAAAAATATATATACATAGCAAATAGGGGACCTGCAAAAAAGATGCAAGACCCAACAAGACCTCTGTCATTTGAATATTTTGACCTAATAGCCACTTGTAATGCTTTTTTTCCTACAAGTTGAGAAAGTTATAGAATTTTGCAATGTATCTTTTAATTTTACTTTATCTATCTCAGATTCATGCATTTCAATTTGATTGACCATCTACTGTGTGACAGACAGTCACTGTCAACTGGGAGAGATACCACTGCCTCTGTTCTCCATCTCTCACAAGCCACAGTTGATATCTTCTCATTGAAATACTATCTTCTCTTGAATTCTGATTGTCTTCAGCCTGTAGTTGGCAACTGAAGCCATGGGTATGTATGAGAATGCAAAAAAGATGGTTGGAGAAGAGAGGAGGAGAGGGGAGGGGGACAGGGGAAGGGAGGGGAGGGGAGAGGAAGGGAGGGGAGGACATTGATCCGAAGTGAGCCATCTGGAGAGCAAATTAGTGATTTCACACTCATCCATCTCCTGTTAACGGTAAGGAAACTGAACCTCTGTGTAGAGAGGGGCACTCTGATTAACAAATGTTGGGACTTATCAATTGCTAAAGACATTTGGAGGACAATTTAGATGCACATATGCTCAGACACCATGATTCATTTCTTCAATATGTATTTTAGAGGTGAAAAAAACACCTGCATATACTTCACACAAGAAGGCTTATTGGAGATTTTTTTTTTTTGCAATAGTTAAAAAATGGAAACAATCTACATGTTCAACCATAGGGATCTAGATAAATAAATTGTGGTATATTCATATAATGGAGCATCAGAAAGCTATCAAAATGAATAATCTAAATCAATATACCTCAACATTAACAAACATCAGAAAATAACCACGTAGTATGTCACAATACACATTTTAATATATACCTCCAAATATGCAGACACAGAGAATCACAAATATGTATGTGAAAGCACAAAATATACCAAACAAAACAAAACAAAAAACACTTTTATAACTGTGGTTACCACTGAAGACATTAAGGGAAAATGGGATTGAGGTTGGTATGTAAAGGAACTTCACATTTATCTGAAATGTGTTATTTCTAGAAAAAATAATGAAGGAACATAATGAATTCATAAGAGTGGTCAATTCTGAGTCCCGGGGAAACAACTATTGCATTACTCTCTAAACTTTTTAAATGACTCAAAAAATAAGCCCATCATATTTCCCAAAATAAACGAGTGAAAAAGAAATAAACAGCTTTCCATTGTTGCCTTCTGTGGGCAGACACACTTGGGTTCTTATGTCCAAAAATCAGAGCTTGAACAAGAGCCTGCTGCTTCCTGAGTAAATCCACAAGTCTAATCAGTTCAGTAAAGATCGTAGTTTAATATTCAGAGTATAAATAATGAGAATGTTGGTATGTTAGGAAATGTCATATGTTGAAAATGCATTTTAAGGCTCCTTTCTCTACCTGAATTGTGAGACTGGCTCATGGTATTTTAATATTTTCTACTTAAAATGGAAAGGTACCAATATTTTAAATCCCAAGACCTGCCCCACACTGTTTCCCATCCATCCTACCCCTCATCTTCCTGATTTTTTTATTCGATTAGAATTCTGCAATGGTTCCAGGGGTTCTGGCGCAGCCCCCGGGGCACCACTTCTGAAAACAACCACCAAGCCCGTCAATTGATGGCAATTACAGGTCTGAGACATTTTCCTCCAGCACTATATTGTATTAACTTCTTTTTGTTTGTTTCCTTTAAATTACAGGGTGATCTGCTTTCAGTTTGGAAGTTATAAACAGTGACCAAAGGAGAACAATACTTTTCATCAAAAAAATAACAAAAGAGCCAAGGATTCCTCAAAGACTCTGGACCACTGAGAAAACACACACAAAATTGAGCTGTTAAAAGGATACAGACAAACCTTTAAAAAACAAAAACAAAAAACAAACTTTTGGCATTAAAATGTGATTTTTCCCCACACTCATCCACAGATATTTATATAACTGTGCCCCGTTGCTGGATTATTAAATATATGTGGCGTTGGGTTCCCAGTGCATTCATTTGATGGATTATCATGTTATCTAGTTAACTTCATCTTAACATTTTACCTCCTGGGCCAGAGGTGTTGAGACGCTGATCAAACTCATTTCTCAGTGAACAGGTTTGTGTAAAGAAAGTTCTCTGCCTCAAGGTTCATGTGGACCCAAAAAATATATTTATATATTGCAGCAGCAGATAAATAGGTAGCAGATTAACAGAACACCTACGTGTTGTTCTTGTCTGGCACTGGAAATTAACAGCTGTACTGCATGGAGTGAAAAATTAGCACGAGTTGTTTTGAGAAGATGTAAACTAAGCGTGAGAACAAGCTACACAGCTTCAAAGTGTAATAGCTCCCGTAAGTTATAAGCATTGTTAGGGGATGGTTGAAATGAATGATTTGAATTGTGGAAAGATTTTGAAATAAACCTGAGAAAATATCAATGTACAACAATAAACTATGTCACAGTGACAGGAGGACCCATAAGCAGTGTCTGATGTATCTAAGAGTCGCAAAATGTCAGGAGGTGTCCACCTCTAACTCAAAACGATGTGCTAATTACTAACCATCTAGTCTTTCCTTGCGTGTCTCTATTTGTAAGCTAGCCTTTACCTCTCCCAAGCAATCTCACCTCATCTCAGGTAATTCTGACAGAAAGAGAAAGAAGGGGAATTCCTCAATTGCTGTTCTAATTGGCCTTCTTGCAATTTTCCCCAGTGGCCCCAGAGCCTCCTTCTGACCGCACACAGAATATGGCTGACCTGTTTCTCCATAGGGCCACACGGCAGACATTAGAAGTCGGCTGGTGAACCTCCTCAGCACCTTCGCTAAACCCCGTTAAACATCCCCACTCCCTTCAGCTTGTCCTTTTCTTGTTATTATTCACAGGGTTTTGCACAGCCAAAGCCCTTTTAACATTATTTCAAACAATCTTGAAGAAAAGCCCCATAGGAAACCAAATACTCAAAATAGTCTACTAAGACATAAGTGACAAAATTTTAAAACACACATTGTAATTTTGGATTTAAAAATTTTAAAAACTGGGCCGGCTGAGTGGCTCGGTGGTTAAGCGCTGGCTTGGGAAGCCAGTGGCCCCGATTCGGGTCCCACATATGAGGGCCAGTGACACTGCCCTCAAAAAAAAAAAAATTTTTTTTAACTGAACACATCAGTCAGTTAGATATAGTTATATGGGTAGATAATATTATACATAATATTATATATATATATATATATATATATAGAGAGAGAGAGAGAGAGAGAGAGAGAGAGAGAGAGAGAGAGAGACTATTTTTTTCTGGAAGGTACACCTAATTTAAACATCAAATTTCTGGCAACATTTTAAGTGTCCTCGCTAATATTCTGAATAAATCCCAAAGGTCAACACTCTCCCTTGACAGAAAATTGAATGTGAAGGTTAAAAATCTGTCCTGTGGGAGTTGGGGTATATGTGGGGGGAGTCGTTTGGGGGAGAGGGACAGTCAAATTCTATGGATTGGAGGGAAAAAATTAATTTAGCAAATATAAATTGTGCAGTTGTTGTGTCCCAGCTTTGTGCTTGTGAGATATACAAAGAACAAACACCATAAAATAGATGTCAGAGGCCAGTGCAAAGTAAACATCCATGTCCCTTATCTGAAGGAACCGATATTTATTGAACATCTACTATATATCAGCAATCCTCTGAGAACTACACAGAACATCTACGTGCCTGGAACAGAGTGAGGGGGAGAAAGTGGGATTTCAAATAATTCCAGGTGACTTGATCTTAATTAAGTGGTTGGAGCTTCAGCCAGGACAAAGAATAACCCCAGCAAAAGGGGTTGTCTGCCTTCCTAAATACTCCAGTGTCCTGATAAAGTAACAGTAATAATACAGAGTAATAATGCCAATTTCATTGAGGGCTTACTGTGTGCCCAAACAATGAGCGAAGCCCTTTACACTTATTACACTATTCAATGTTCACAACAGTTTGAGAACGATGTAATTGCTCTCTCTCTCTTTTACATACAAGGAAGTTAAAGATTAGTTATCCAAAGTCCCATAACTAAGGAGTATGCATGGTAGATTGTTTCCAGAAATCACCATTTGCCGTAAAGCCATGCCCTTTGCAATGGAAACTTGCAGCTCCTCCAGTCAAGAGGTGGGGTCTATTTCTCCACTCTTTGAGTCTTGTTGGACTTGTGACTTAACATGGACTGAATACAGTGGAAGTCGCAGTGCACTGGTTCCCAGCCTCAGCCTCATGAGGCCTTGCAGAGCCCTGGGATCACCACAGGAACAAGCTCAAACCAACCTGCTGGCGGATGAGCGGTCCATGGGAAGAGCCTCCCAGGTGACGTCATCCTAGACGGCCAATCCAAGTGATGTGCCAGCTGACCACCAACCAATAGGCTTGTGAGTGATTATAAACGTTAGCTGCTTTAAGCCGCTAACTTTTCGGGGTGGTTATTACTTGTGAGATTGAAACCCAAGACTTGTGACTCCAATGCTGTGCATTTAATTGCTATATGTTATCGTGTCAAATACTGAAACACAATTCTCCACCATAGAATTATGGGTTTTTTCTATTTCAGATGGCCTGATTATATACATTTCAGTGATTTTGCTTTTTCCCTAATCCTCCCAAACAAGAAGTCCATCCTGTTTATGCAATTGATATTTCTGATCTAAGGGTGTTTTTTTCTCCCTCCAACCTCATTTCCCGCTGCTCTGGTTCAGGGGTAAAGACGAGCCTTCCAAGGAGCATTTTGGCACTGCGGAGTCAGGAGCCATCTGTTTGGCTCTAGGCTATTCACCGCAGACCAGACAAGTAACATGTTTCTGACCAGTGGTTGAAGTTTGATAGCTTGTCATTACCCAATAAATATGCTAATCATCGCCTCTGAAGTGAGACTAACACAGTGATTTGATTGCAAAATATAGAGTGCGCTACCAGAAGATACAGAATGAATGTGATTCCAGCTTAACTTCATAAAACTGTCATTTTGTTATTTATCCCATTTCATTTGCTCCCAAACTCTGATATATCCACTGTCGGGCAGAGGAGATGAAATGGGGCCCCCTGTTATCTGATAACTAAGTAGATACTTTCTTTGACAGGTTATCATTTTACTCCTTTCCCATCTAATTTTGTCCAGATGAATTTTTCTCTTCAACAGCTCTAATAAGTTTGCCCACAAATCCCAGGGAGAATAAATGAGAGAGCAGTTTGGATCAAGAAACCACTTACTCATTCGCCCAACATTTGACCATCCAAATCATTCAACAAGTACCTTCTATTTGCAACACGACTTAAAATTTGATTCTGGAATCTATGAAGGCACGTTAGATGGATACATGTTGCTTTTAGTTAAGCAATCGTAATGATGACACCTCTCTAATATTTGAAATAATATGAATGTGTTTAAAACACTTACTTTCATATTCATCATTTCATTTTTCTTTTTAATAATGAGAAAGAAAATAAATCTAAAAACCAATGAAGTATTTGTTTCTGATTTCACCGTGTTTTTTTCTTTTATTTAACAATTGGTATTATTAATGGGTTAACAGAGAATGAGAGCCTGGATCTGTACATCATCTCCACCTTGACTTTATATCATCATGTACGAGAGCGGTGCCTCGTGGAGTTGAGCAGTGTACAACCTGTGAGCCTGTACATGGCAGTGGAGGGAAGATGGGCGTTGACTTACAGGAAATAAGTATTTGATAACAGTCATTTTAACTGATCTATTCTAATGTGTATGTAGAGCCTTTAAAAAATAAGTCAACTAGACTGAATGGGAATAACAGCTAATAATTACCCAGCACACCTTGTGTGCTAAATATTGGATACACATTATCTCATTTAATCCTGAAAGCAAGTCTCTGAACAATAGTATGTCTTCATATTGCAGAGAAAAGAGAAGCTCGAGATGTAAAGTACCTTCCCCAAGGTCATCCACCTGTGAAGAGGCAGGGCTGTGATTCAGTGCTGGGATCGGTCAGAAGTTATTTTCTGTTTCGGGAACTGAGAAGTGGAGATGGGAAGTCTACAGGGAATGGAGAATGAAGTGTGTATTTCCAGAAAGAAGCAGAAGTGGAAGATGGAGATGGAATTTCCAAAATATTTAACAGAGGCCAAACTGCAGGTGGTAGAGAGAGGTCCCCTCCCAAACCCCATCCATCACAAACCAATACTTATTTTGTGAAATACAATCAAAATAAAATAGTAGGAAACAAAATGAAAAAAATAAAACAGAAAATACAAGACTCCAAATTTTTATTACTAAATTAAAAAAATAAAATTATTCTAACAAATTGCTATGTAAGTTTCTAAACGCTTTCGTGTTTCTGTCCTTCACACATGGTAGGAAGGAGTTTGTTAAGGAACTTACACAAGTTCAAGGACCACTCTTGGAGAAGACACGTAAGCTGCCTCCTCAGAGTTTATGATAGTCACTCCCCTCAAATCAACTGGCTTCCTCCAGACCTCAAATCCTACCCCACATTTCTAAAGAATCAAATTCTAGCTATCAGAACCTCACTAATAGGATACAGACTAGAAGTTACTAGACACTCATTTACAAATAAGAGACTCTTAAGTAGAGACATTTGAGTAGTCCTTTGAATGTAATGATACAGACGAAAATTTTGTAAATGGCCTCATGGAATGAAAATCTTCAATGCAACGTAAACATAGAATGAAAAATATGATGACTAAACTGAATCTGCATTTAATAAAATTTAACTAATTGCCTTTCCTTCTCATACTTTCAAAAATTGCTAGAGCTGGAAAATAGTTGGCGAGTTCCCTCTCCGTTAGCATTTCCACAATGCTTCCTCTCTGGCCTGCGCCCCAACTTTCCAACAGTACCACAGTAAGATAAATAATGGTCATTTTAAGATTTTTAAAGACAGGAACTTTGTCCTGCTTCATTATTTCCTTTTTTTTTTTTTTTTTTGCTGGGGAGGAGAAAATGTTCCTCTCACAAATTGAAGGCTAGTTTAGGAGGATGGGAAGGTGGCTTTGGGCACCATGAAAATCAAACTAACCCTGGGTTAGTTGGTTAGTTAGCTAGTTAGTTAGTTAGCTAGATCCAGACAGCATTGACCAGAGAAGGATCTGAGGAACAGGGCAGCCAATGGGACATTTCCAAGGGAATACAAATTCCATAGAAGGCCCTAGAAGGCCCCTGTGAATAGAGTCTAGACTGAAGGGGGAACCCCCAAATAAGAGGCAGCTTGCTTTGTTCCTCTACACACATGGCCTTCCAAACTTACAAGTGAAAGGATGAGCATGGCTTTTCTTCTGTCCACTGTTTCATTTCAATGGATTTGAAGGGAAGCATAGATGATGTGAACATAACCAATGGCCAGGAGGGTCACCCAGGACAGGATACGATCTCTTAGGACAGCTGGTAGAGGATGCAGCAGCCCCACAGGGGGTCACAGATGGGCCTCAGGTGTCTCTAAGCCCCTCCCTCTCATCCTCTTCTTCTCCACCTCCCTTCTTTGATTCTGTTTTAACTTTTCATTTTGAAAAAAATTCAAATCTACAGAAAAGCTGCAAAAATAGTACCCCATATACTAAAATGAATTCCATATACTGCTCACCTATTGTAGATCACTAATTTTGTCACATCTGCTGTCCCTTTGGGTATATGTGTGCATACATACATATAAAAAATGCACGTGTAATATACATGTGTACTGCTAGTATTTAGTTGAACAATTTGAGCTTTCATCCTACATACATCAGTGTGTATCTTCTGAGGAAAAGGATATCATTTGACACAATCCCAATTCAGTTATTGAATTCAAGAAATCAATACTGATAAATTACTATCATCTAATATACATTCCATATTTAAATTTCACTAATTGACCCAATAAGATACATTGCACCATTATTGTTTTTCTGATCCAGGATCCAATCCAGGGTCATGCACTGAATTTAATTGTCTTGTCTCTTATGGCCCTTAATCTGGAAACTTCCATGACACAGACATTTTTTGAGGGGCACAGAACCGCTGTTTTGTAGACTGTCCCTAAACTTAGGTCTGTCTGTCTCCCCATGATTCCATTCAAGTTGGACACGCAGACTGTGTAAGTAATTGTGCCTTTCTCAAAACATCCTACTGATGATGTTTCGGTCACGCAGGTGAGGTCGTTTCTGGGAGACGTCTCTGCTTTAAAGGTACATTTTTACCCTTTGTAACAGTATCTGTGGGGATATCTGGTTCCCCAAAAATCTCACCCAATGGCTTTAACACAACCTCCTCTTATTATTTTTCTTCCCAATGATGGCCAAATGGTTGATCTAACAGTCCTAGAATTTAATCACATGCTCAGCTCATGCCAGCCCTGAGATGAGAGTCCAATCAGTTTAGTACATACTGTGAGCCTTTCTATTCATTTTATAACTACTCCCTTACATTTTGACATGAAAGAATTTGGAGGACACCCCAGATTCAGACTCCAAGCCTGAGGCATGATGACATAGGAAGCCTCCACAGAAGACCACTGTTATTGACAATAGATACATCTCTTTCCTATTTCACTCCATAGACACAAAGAAAAGTGACCCTGCCTGGATTATTTCCATGTGAAGCTATGGTTGCTTCAGAAGGCATCGGCAGAGCAGGCGGGGGAAATCTCAATTCAAAAACCAAACCAAGCTCCAAGCAATCTGGGAAGCAAAATGCCCACTCAGTCTGCAGGCCACAGCATGGCATCTTTCTGACTTCTGAGCAAAATTAATTGCAAGAACCTGGCAGTTCTCCAAACAACCATGGTTCCTCCCCTTATTATCACAAATCTCTGCTGTCACTTCTTAATCAAAGCTTCTTTTGTAATTCTATAGACTATATTTAGCTTGCATTTAGAGACAGATGGGTGCAAATACCATTTTTACTCAGCAATTATTTTGTATAAGGATTTAAGTGGGAGCCCACAGTTTGGCAAGATTTGGAATTTAGGCAGCAAAAACCCCTCAGGATGTTTTGGGAAACAAACTGAATTCCTGCCTACACTGGATAGATATGTGGAAACTCTCACAGTGTCATGGAGACACCCTGCAAATACTGGCCCCAAAAATGAAATCAGCAATCTCTCTCTCTCTCTCTCTCTCTCTCTCTCTCTCTCTCTCTCTCTCTCTCTCTCTCTCTTTGTGTTTTGCACTAGAGGAGCAAAAATAAAACAGACCAATCAGGAGCAGTTGACCACAAAGGGGAAACTTTAACATTCATGGGGACATTTTTGAAAAGCTTATTTTTCCTTCTTGCTATAGGAATACGACAAGGCAAGGTGTAACTTGTTTTTTCTCCTTGTTGTCATGTGCCCATCCTTTTCTCGTCTGCAAAACCAAATAATTCACCACACCAAGTAGTGAAATGTCATTAAGATAAGGGATAGTATGCCCACTGGTACCAAATATCAAGCGATTAACTAAGAGACAGGACAGGAGGATTTAGGAGGTTTGCAGGGCAAGCATACATCATACCTGCAGGAGCTGGGCCAATGGGGGTTTAGGAAGGGTGTGGAAAGGGCCTCTGTTGATAAACAAGGTAGATAATCCAACACCACTTTAATTTTTCTTTTCTCATTGGAAAATTACCATGACCATCTGATTCCTACAGAAGTCACATAGCTGAAAACCCAACCATTAAATAAAACTGCCAATGGCCCAAATCCATTTTCTTAGAAATTCTTCTGGGATAAATATTCCATAACCTCTCTTAGGAAGAATGAAATCAAAGTAGGTCTGACTCCAAGAAGGAGTCAGCGTTCATATTCTGTATATATAAAAGGACATAGTTATTTCAGTCAGTATAACTGAGCACATTCGTAGGTTATGTTGGCATAATGACATTTGGAAGGTCCCAGGACACCTGAACCTTCGTAAATGTATTTGGCTAGAGTCACCTCGGTGGCTCAAAATTCTCCAATGATCCCTTCTCTTTACACTTAGAATAAAATGCAAGCCCTTTTCCAAGGCACATAAGACCCCTCAATATGGCCTCTGCTTTGCTTGGCCTCCTCTGTTATCACCCACCATCCCCCTATAGTTCATGACTCTCCAGCCCCAGGGGACTGGTTTCTCTCAGTTTGCTGGGCTTGCCAATATGTCTGTATCAAGGCATTGTGCCCTTGCTGTTTCCATTGCCTGGACAGCAAGGTCCTGGCATGCCTCTTCTCCAGGGAATAGCCCATCTGTCACCTGTCATCTCCTTAGACAAACCTTCCATGCTCACCACATCCAAAGCACCCTGCCCAGTTACTCTCCATAGGGACCTGTTCTCTTTATCCCCCTTGTCAGGATTGGCAAGCTTTTCTCATTTGTTTCTTGTTCATTTTCTCACCCAGTCCCAACAGGAGACATTTTTGGCCCTGTTCGTAACAGTATCTCCAGCTTCAATAGAACAGAGCTCAGTAACTATAGGTTGAAATAAGGAAAAACCAAATGAAAGACTATAAAATTTGAAGGTCACAATGACATAAATAGCATTGGATTCTGCGCACTCCTGCCTTGCTTTTTAAGCATTCAGGATCAAATTTAATGATCTCTAATAGACTATGAGCTCTTTGAAGCTAAGAATTCTATCTCATATATCCCTCTTTCCCCCTGCAGCACCCATTGCTCAGGAAAGATGGCTGAATGTTTACAGGAAGGAAGAAGGGAGAGAAAGAGGGAGGAGGAGAGAGAATTTGTCACCAGATGGGCAACAACTTTTCCTGCAGTGACACACTGAAGCAGGCAACCATGGGTTTGCTGCTGGGCCTTGTAGCAATAAGGGTCTGCTCTCAGTATTAATTCAGAGCACAGAAGTGGTGCCAAGCATCTGAGGGCGTGTGGAAGGTGGTATCGGAGAATTCTCGGCTGGGCAGCTCCTAAACCATGGGAAGCCAGAGCTCAGCAAGTGAGAGACATGTTTTCCCAAGAGCCCCAAGGAAAGATCTTTGAAACCAGGGAACCAGATGGTCTGCCTTATTAAAGGGTACCTCTGAAACACAAATCCTCTTTTTTATTTTTTCTCCTTCATACTCACCTTGGTGAAAGGTGAACTACTTTGAAACCAATCTCTCTAAGGTCCTCTGTTTTCAGCCTCAACCTCTGCTGTCTTCCTATTTTTCATGAGGAGGAAGCAGAAATGTGGCCAGCAGCCCAAGAGCACCATATTTGTCCATAAGAGGAAAGCTGCATCTCAGAGAAGGGGTATTAATCCCATTTATATCTAAAGCTTGCCTATAGGTAAGAGCACCTAAACTACAACATTTACTCTCTAAACATCTGTGTGTTCCTAACATAGCACTCTCCTACTAGGATGCTTTCTGTAGAAAGCCCTGGAATGGCTTCCCGTTGCCCATTCTGTGAAGGCAGCATGTGATGATATAGGGACAAGAGGGAACCACTCTGAGTTTGGCCACAAAGTCACTATGGGATTTTGGACAAGTCAAATTATCTCCCTGGGTCTGTTCCTTTAACTGGGCAAGATGACCTTACGTGTCTTGGAAAGAAAATAAAGATTAAAATCATGATTTAAATAATAATCAAAGATGCCTATGTTTTAGGGAGTTCCTGAGTTTTTTCAGTAAAAATCTTTGCTTGTTTTTTGTTTTAAATTAACTCAGGGACTCTCAAAAAATGCTGTCCCTACCTTGGGAGCATCAGCATCACCTGGGCAACTCACTGGGAATAAAAATTGCCCAGTTATCTCCTAGGACATACAGGTACTGAGATAGAATAAAACATACAAACTCAGACTTACACCAAGGTTTCTCACCTTCAGGCTGTTGACATTTGGGACCAGATCATTCTTCGTCACGAAAGACTGTCCTGTGCATTGCAAAATGTTTAGCAGCCTCTACTCACTAAGTGCCAGTAACAATGCCCCCAGTTTTAACAACCAAAAATGTCTCTTGACGTAGTCTGGTGTTCCCTGGGGCACAAAACCACCCTACGTTGAGAATCACTGTCCTATGGGGACTCAATATTTCATTGAAGATATCAAAATGACCAAAAAATATTATGAAATCATGGTAGTAGACATCTGTTGTGTTTGGGCATCGAGTCCATTCCATTATCTTTCAGGAACAATTCTCAGATTTCTTTAATGGAGACAACCATTTTTCTTTTTGGATACTGTATGTTTGGACTGATGATCAATGTATTCTGACCCTTCTTCTCTCCATCTAAGGGCAAGACACATCACCACCTAGGCAATGGAACACAGCCTCCCCGAAATGTTCCTTATGAGTGACAAAAAAAAAGATTCAAGTTCATTGGTATTCTTTCACTACAGAAGGGACAGCAGAATGAAACTATCAAGCAGTTTCTGCAATAAACACCTTCTGGAACTTTCTAAGTGTCTGTCCTTTCTAAAGCTAGTTCCTTCAACCCTTGAGCATCCAACAACCCTTCAAATCAATTCCCTGTTTGGTTCTGTCAATCAGAGTAGGTTTCTGTGGCTTGTCACCAGAGAATCATCAGTGATAGAATTACCCACAGTAACTTAAGGGAATAGGAAATAAGAAAACAGAAAAATACTAGCATGTTCTAAAACTGAATATATAAATATACATATTTATATGAATACATATGTATTATGATCTCCATTAATATACCCAATTGCATTTAAATATGTGTATCTAGGCACAAAGATATATATGAAGAAGTATGCATAAATATTAAAAAGCAGTTGTCGTTGGGATATGATATGGCAGATAATTTGTATTAAGATATTTTCTGTACTTTTTATATATTAATTTTAATATTCTCTTGTATTTCACACACAACTACATTTATTTTTTTAAGCCGTATGTATTTTTAAAAGAAAGATCTGAAACGCCGATAGCTATTATATATTATACTATTTTA
Source organism: Aselliscus stoliczkanus (assembly GCA_033961575.1). Taxonomy (NCBI): domain Eukaryota; kingdom Metazoa; phylum Chordata; class Mammalia; order Chiroptera; family Hipposideridae; genus Aselliscus; species Aselliscus stoliczkanus. The sequence goes on along the minus strand of CM066738.1, from coordinate 5,542,385 downwards.
TGTTTTATCTGTCCAACATTTAGTAGTCTGCTAACAACTGAACCTTATCTGAACCAAACATTTATTTATTCTACTTATCTGAAATTAAAATGAATAGCACTAATGGGTTTGGACAATCCCACATTTTTCTCCACTTTTACTTACAATCCAAGTCACCATATGACCTCCACACATTTCAACTTTGAAGTCAAGCAGTTGCATTAATTAAATGATTTTTACAATTTACTAACGGTTTGCCTCTCTAACCCTGAATAATGCAGAAGGTTTGATATGTCCTCATTGGGTAATGGAAATTGGAAAAAGCTATGATAACTAAAGCAAATGGAAAAGAACCACATTGGGAGACAGATGTATAATGAACAAGCCCAGTTATCTAAACTTTCATTAAAGACAAACACTCAAATGTTGCGCTATAAAAGGCATAGCTTTTAATTAGACTGTAACTTCCTTTCAGGAACTGCTTCACCTTGAACAAACAGTCAACATACAATCCCAAACCATCTCTCCTTCCAGCGTGGCTTTCAGCACCTTCAAATCAATCATAATGACAAATGAATTTATAAATGCAACAAAAAAGTTAAACTGGGAACTGAAGTATAACACTGTCACTTAAAAACAATCTCTCTCGAGAATTAAAGGATATTTAAATATTCAGTATTTAAGACAAATTCTTTACTTCTAGACCCATTCTCTCACAGCCTTCTATGAATGCCAAGGACAAAAACTGTCTATTGCTGGGCTGGCCGAGTGGCTCAGTTGGTTAAGAGTTAGCTTAAGAGCGGGAGCTCTGAGCACCAGGGCCGCTGGTTTGATTCCCACATGGGCCAGTGACGCTGTGCCCACCTGAGCTGCCAACAGGTGGCAGGATGGATCAGCTGGTGAGAGCACATGCTCCTAATGACAAGACTGCCTGTTCAATGGTGGGCTATGCCCACCCGCAACTAAGACTGAACTCAGCACCTTGAGCTGAGCTGCCACCCAGATGGCTCAGTGTATAGAGAATGCAGTTTTAACAACAACGCTGCTGGTTTGACTCCCACATGGGATGGTGGCTATGCCCACCCACAATTAAGACCGAACTCGGCAGCTTGAGCTGAGCTGCTGCCCAGATGGCTCAGTGGATAGAGCATGCACTCTTAACAACAAGGCTGCTGGTTCGACTTCTGCATGGGATGGTGGTTATGCTCACCCGCGACTAAGACTGAACTCAGCACCTTAAGCTTAGAGGCCACAAGCTGCCAACGGGCAGCCAGATGGTGACTGGCAGCCCCCACAATGAAGACTGAAGAACAACAACTTGGCTAGTCCCCTTCCCCAATTCCCCAACACTGCTCCCCTGCCCCAATTCCCCAATTTAAAACAAACAAACAAACAAACTGTCTATTGTTTTTAATTATATGCATTCAAGAAATGGAGAGGAAAGGCCCTCCTCTTCTATTTATAAAAACATTTTTAAAACCTGGAAATCAGGTTAAACAGGGAAAAATGTCTACAAATTACCCTGTTACCTACACATGAAGCCAAACTCCAGAGGGAGGGGATGACAAGGTCCCTACATGTACTGTGACCCATCAGGAAGAAACATCCCTTGAATTCTTCTATCAGCACGAATATCCCCACCCGTTGCACCCCACCCTTTTGTGTCTTGGTGTTGTCCCACCTGGCCCCCTTGTTTCCTCCTGTGGTTGGTGTTTTTCCGGTAAATCCCCATTGGTTAGGCATTAACACTCTGCTTGCATACAACAGGCCCTGTCTGTGTCGCCCTTTATCACATTTTCCTGATAATATCTTTCCTCCCCAAACTGTGCGATATTGCTGAAAAACCAGAGAACAGAGCAGAGCAACCTACCCCCTGATGGGAGACAGTAAGCATAGGCACCACCTACGACCAGGTGGTGCTAGACCAGGTTCGAATACCAGCTGTGTCCCTTATTAACTGAGGGTGACTTTGGTGGAAATTACCTATTTTCTCTGCCTTTATTCCTTCCTCAGTAAAAAATAGATTAGTGACACTGCCTTTACGGAAGCACTGTAAAGATTAATAAAAGGAAACTAATGCGAAACTCTGAGGATCGTGCCTGGCACATAGTAAACACTCAACAAATGGCAGCCCCATTACTTTTCATTTGCATATTGAGGCCAGGTTTTATGCCTAAGCAGACTTTTGCCTACATATGATTTAAGGGTTAACCAAAGCTGCTATCTCAAAAATTTTCTAATCTGTCTTAGCACCCCAGATTCCTATCACGAAAATCCCCGGGCGTTTTTCTAAGGACAGAGGCTCCTATAGAAATGCAGAAATGTGAACTAGGAAGAATGGCACAATAAACCATGTGCACTCATTAAAAGCAATTAGTTTATCAATTAGCTATCCCAGTCACTTGGCAGATTCCTGTCCCAACTCAGCGAACATATGCTGAACACTTATTACTGCGGGACGCAATGCTAAGAGCTGAAGAGGAAGCAGTGTTGGTGGGAGCTGATGCCTGGCTTCAAGGGGCTCACAAATGACAGACACACATGACGTGCCCCCCAAAATATATAAAAAAAAAACGCCTTGGGTATGGAACTGTGGGGCACACGTGTTTTTATGGGCAGGGGGTTGGTTGCTAGGAGTTGAATATTCATGCCCCTCAAAATCCATATGTTGAGCGCCTAACTCTCAATGTGATACTGTTAAGAAATGGGTGGGGCCTTTGGAAGGTGATTGGGTTATGAGAGTGGAGCCTTGCTGTGATGACACATCAGGAAGATGAGAAGACCACCTTCTATGAACCATGAAGTGGGCCTCACCAGACAGCAAATCTGCCAGCACCTTGATCTTGGGCTTCCAGCCTCCAGAACTGGGAGAAATAAATTGTTGTTGAAGCCACTCTGTCTATGGTATTTTTGTCATAGCAACCAGAACTAAGATAGGGTATAAATCTCTTTCTGCATAGCAAAAATGACATCCGAGCTGTAGCAGTCATTCATTCACTCATTCATTCACTCACTCATCCATCTAACATGTATTTACTAGGTGCCGACTAGATGCAAAGCATGTATGAGGCACTGAGTTAATTAAAATGGTCAACAGAATGAACATTAACTCTATCCACATGAAACTCCTGGCCCTGGCTGGTGACAGACAAACACACAGATGGATATATAATTACAGTTGGGACAGCAGCAAGAAAGGAAAACATGAAGAGTGTTTCATAAAGCGTTTAAAATGGTGCTTAGCACATAATAAAGAGCCAGACTGGTGGCTGGTATTGTGGTACATTATTATGGCCATGATTACACGTGCGGAAGAACAGACAGGAAGTGGCTTCGCGACACTCGGGTTCAAGAAGTGTCACCACCCAGTTAAGTGATTAGCCCAAGTTTACAAGGCTAGTAAACGGCAGAAACTGGCTTAAACACACACCACCTGACTGCAGAGCTCTGTGCTGCATTGTACTATCGGCCTTCTAATACATACATGGACTTGTACTGTGTAGGCTATTTTGCAATAGGGTTCCTAACTACATCATCATTTTAATATTTGCAGCATATCTTTGGATAGTGAGGAAGGCCAAGGGCAAAGGAAGCAGTATGAAGAGTGCACCTCTTCCTTTGGGAAGGAAAACCTTCCTCAGGGACTTTTGCAGACACCTCATTGTGATAATTGTCTCACAGGTTTACCCCTAGCTGCAAGGGAATCTGGAAAGGTTTTATTTATTTATTTATTTATTTATTTATTTATTTATTTATTGTGGGGGGGTGGGCATTGTTGCCCTAAAAAAAAAAAGAATCATTCTGTTGGTGAGGATGAAAGGTCATGGATACTGACTAGGAAAGTCGTAGTGGCTGTGTAAACCCCTACCGTACCCTGGGCGTGGGGCTGTGGGGATCAGACCATTTTGATTTCTTAACTGTTGTCTTGTCACCTATCATTGCTGTGTATCTCAACAATACCTGATCCTAAACGTTTGTTCTAGGACCACTGTGACTAAACTTCCCTGGATTTGAATACCTAAGAGGTTTCAGGATTTTTAAATCAGCACTTGCTTTACTAGAAACTTCTTTTTTCTTTTCTTTGCCTTTTAATGACAAAAGTAATGGTTTACCCTCCTTCGCCTGTTTTCTTTCCACCCAAACAAAGTTTTCACAAATAATCAAACACAAATAGCTCTTCAAATCTTCTAGTGCCTCCATTGAAAGCCCTCAGGTGGCACTTCTGAGAAAGAAAGAAATACCTACATTCTCCCTGGGTCAGAGAGTCACCCGATACCATGCAGGCCTTTAGAAATTCTGCTCAATATCTGTAAGTTATTCAAATGACAAGAATAAATTTCCCATGAAGAGAAAGTTTTACTGCTTTTTTTAATAATCAAAAAATGTCTGGTAAGAATTACTTTCAGTCACATACTTTTTTCTTCTAAGAAGGGCAGAATATGTCAAAAAAACAAAAAACTAGTGTCAAACTTTCCAAAGAACATGGCTTTTACTTAATTTTGTAAAGCAAGGGAAGTTGCTGAGCATCTCTAAATTGAGGTTGGATTTCTTTTTCCACCATTTATTTATTTATTTATTTAAATTTTTATTTTTTTTTTTAGAGGGCAGTATCACTGGCCCTCATATGTGGGATCCAAACCAGGGCCGCTGGCATCCCAAGCCAGCTTTTAACCCACTGCGCCACTTGGCCAGCCTTTCCCCCATTTATTTTTGACACCTGGTACAATACAGGCAAAACCCCACGTGACTGGGGCGGCATTTGTGTCTGTGCTTCTTCAGTGCAGGGGGTACATGTGGGTGAAAGAATCAGGTAGATGTGGTGGCTTGAGAGCTGGCTTTGCACTGAGGCACTGTGGGTACAGCCATGCTGCTTCAAGTGCAAGGTGGGAGCTCAACTTATGTATAATAAAAGGGGGAAATCACCCATCATATGAATTCCTGCATATTGAGTGAAAATTCAGTGCTCGTATATGAGTGTGTGTGTATACTTCTCTGCATTTTCTAAATTGTCCACCATGACCATGCATTCTAATTATAGTTTTCGGGAGAGGTTATTTAAAAAAGACTTCACATGTCTCTCATAAACCTAATGATAATTATTTCCACCTGTTTAATGTTTTATATCCTTTTGGTGGTAAAGAAACATTGTTTACAGTTTTAGTTTTTATCAGAATAGGAAAACATTTTTCCTCCTCATAAATGCATTCAAATGTGTCAAGGAAAATTCCCTCAAAAAGAGGCCGTGCCAAGCCAAGCTCAACACAGAAGAAAATATTACGAGTAGCGTTTCAACAAGCTTCCTAAGAGGAAGTGAAGGATGCCGCTTGTCCAGTAATGGTACTTGGTACAGCGAGGGGCCAGGCTGGCAGGTAGAGGCACCATCCATTACTGTCTGTCTAGCTCCTGTATCTTAGAGGAGTGGAGGCCATCAGGATAAAATGCAGCCCATGTAAATCAACCAAAGTGAGTGAAAGCCCAAGAGACACTGGCATGCATTTTGCTGGCAGTATGCGCCCCGCACCAGCCCAGACCTCATTAGGGTCTTGTTTACACAGCCACAGGCATTTCATTCAGGGTGTACGGCAATATCTTACTATGTCTTTAATGAAGGAGGAAGCAGTAGCTAAAAGATAAACAAGTCCTATGTGCACTTCACTCAGAGGGATCACAACCTGTCAGCAAAACCAAAGCCAGGTTCTTTTGTGAGAACCATGCTTCTGTGAAGATCTGGACTGAGGATGGAAGTGTGTAATGGAAGGCAGTTCCAGGGCTGGGGGTCGGGGGTGGGGCGGGTGCACTGGAGGTCATAGGGTAGGCATGCTGTATTTAGCCTGAGCTGTCACCTTGGTCCTTATGTGTAACCTCATTGTGGTGTTCTGCCCTTGTCACATTCTTTTTCAATGGTAGACACTCAAAAGCAGCCCTTCACCTTATTATTTTCATTATGAGTTACTAGCCGTGGATAATTCCTTTTTTCAGGTCATCTGCCACCGCTTAGGAAGTGCCACATCGCTCGTATTCCTCTTTACATTTACATGCCAAGTCTTGAGAATTGGCACAAACAAGCATGGGGATGATCACTGCCAGCTTCTAATGCTTAATATCTCTGGGTGTTCATTCGCCCACACACTGGTTTTCACACCCTCTCTGACAGGCAATACACCTACTAGTGGTTGTAAACACAGACTCTGGAGCCAGGACACTTGGCGTCATATCATGCCTCCATGACTTACTAGCGAGGGGAGCTTCAGCAAGTCACTTCCCTTCCCTGAGTTTGAGACACACGCCTGCACACTGGGACAATAAAATAAACCTATCTCTAAAGAATGTCATCGGATTACATGCGGTAATAATTTTTATGTGCAAACACGTATATGCATCTCACTTATCAATGATACATATATGTGTATATGTATACACAGGATGAATTTTTATACTTTACAGAGGATATTTCTGTTAAGGGCAGTGGATTTATTTCTTCTTCATGAATTGGGTTCTAAAGTCTTACCTAGTCATAATTATCCTTGAAGAGTCCCTTGGGTCACCCACAAAGGACGGAGCTGTAACATCTCTTAAGAAGTGTGAGCTAGCTCCTTCTCCTGCAGTGCTCACCTGTATTATTGTCTCACTGGCTGAGCACCAGGGAGGCACTGACGTGTGAATGTGAGCACCAGTGAGACAGTAGCCCTGTGAGCATGGAGACCAGAGAGGAATTCCAGGGAAGTGGATCTGGGGCCCCCATCTCATGTTCAGGCAGCCAGCATGTCCTAAAATTCCCTCTCCCTTTCTGCCTCCTTCCTCCCTCGCCCAGCTGTTAGTTTTAGTTAAATGACTAGAGTATGCTTTACATAAGCTACACTAGCACTGAGAACAAAGAAGAGACATGACTGACTCAGCAACGGTGTTAGGCTGCATGCTTGTCGTGTTTTAGTTTGAGACCCTTGTTTTAGGAATGTCTTCTGTGCATGCGAGGCCCCGGGGCCAGTGGTTCTCAAACACTAGTACCGATCCAGTCACTGAAGAGCACACTTAAAATGCAGATTCCAGGGCCACACCTCTCGGGTGTCAGTTCACTCTACCTGGGGTTGGCCCTGGGACATAATACTGGTGAAGCCGTGGCTCAGAGTGACTACGCTCTTAGAGCATATTTTGGGTCTCATTCAGGTCCATTTTTCACATTTGACAAATCCAAGAGAGTCATCTCATGCTGAAATTCAGCAACAATTGCATTAAAACTGGAAAGACTTCAGTGGAAACAAATGAATACGGCAAATATAGAAGGTTTAAAAAATTGCAATGAGGGCTAGCCGAGTGGCGCGTTGGTTAAGAGCTAGCTTGGGATGCTAGCGCCCCGGTTCAGATCCCACATGAGGGCCAGTGACACTGCCCTCCACAGCTAACAACAGCTCCACCTGGAGCCGGGCTGCTGTGAGTCCCCAGGACGGCATAGCTGCAGCCCCTGCTGCAGTGGGCTGCCATAGGCTACAGTGAGTGGCCGGCAGCCAGCGTGAGCGGCTGGCAGCGTGAGCTGCCAAGAGCTGCTATGAGCGACCGTCCAGAGACCGGCGACTGATCTGCCTCATCCGGGAAGAGCGCAATGACGATACCAACATGGGCCAGTAAAGCAACGTCCTCCACAACTAGACTGAAGAACAAAAGGACCGCAACTTGTCTGTTCCCCTTCCCCGGTTCCCCAACGCTGTTCCCCTCCCCCGATTACCCAATAAAATCTTAAAAAAAAAAAAATTGCAATGAATACATTGGCAATATTTGCTTGCATTGTTCGATAACAGCCCAAACTCCAGGACTTAATTCCTAGTATTTAACATATTGTCACTTGAAAGTTTTTCAAAAATCTTTTTTTGTTGTTGTTCTTCCTACTAGCAAAAGATGAAGAGTAAACATCGCATTTTTTCATTCCAGACAAAAATCCCAACATGAAAAACTTCTTAAAAAGCCAGCAGAACTAGATGCGATAAGGTTGTGATCCTGGACTAGGAGTAAAACATGGCGGAAAAGCTGGTAAGATGCAAATCAATCGAGGGGTTTAATGGTGAAACATCACTGAGTTTGCACAAATGTACCATGGTCATGTGACATGATCACATTTGAGGAAACCGAGAAAGAGGCATCCAGGGACTCGATTGTCTTTGCAAATTTTCTATAAATCTAAAAGTACCCTAAAACTAAAACTCTATTTTCTAAAAGTGGCAGTAGAACCTAATATTTATGAGCATGGGTTCTAAGTCAGATTTATTTCGGTTGGGACCTTGGACCTCGAGCATAAGCAGGCTCAGCCCTCACCGGCTGTGTGGACTTGAATGAGTTACTCCACTTATCAGGGCCTCAAGTCCTTCATCTGTTAAATGGGGATGACGCTAGTCCTCCCTCTTAACACTGTTGCAAAGATAAAAGGAGTTAAAACACATAAAGTGTTTGAAGTTGTGCCCAGTACACAACAAGTTCCCACTGACTGCTGCCTATTACTGCCCTCAGCAAGTCAGCCTCAATTTCTTCCTGAGTAAAATAGGGACAAACAAACACCAGCTCCCCAGGCTTGCTGGGACGACTGAATGAAATGCAGCAAGTGAACATTCAGCACAGTTTTGTACACAAAGCATTTTAAACAGCACTCGGCACAGATTCAGCACCCCTTAAATGGTAGCTGTAATTATTATCATTAATATTAATAAAAGCTGGTGGATGACCTGCCCCACTTCTGGCTTCAATGCAAAAACAGTCTCAGACTTGACCTGATTAGTTCTTCCCTGGCCACTGCTCGGTAGGTGTATCTAAAAATGGAGCACTGTGGGGCCTCTGTAACCCCAGCCTTTCCTTTTTCCAGGAAGCAAGAGGCATCACTGTTTCCGGGATTTGATTGCAATGGCTGAAAACACAATCCAGACTGCTCCCCTCCAAAAAACATGGGTGCTCACTGGCTTGTGGAATGTACAGGGAAGGCTGCCTCCAGGGAATGCAAGAGTGCCCCCATGATCCAGTCTCTCCCACGATCCATTTCTTTCCCACGATCCATCTCTCTCCTATGATCCATCTCTCCCACAATCCATCTCTCTCCACTTCTCGGCTGGGCTTTTCTCCAGGTTGGCATCATTATTCTAAAGCTTCACACAATGAGAAGCTCTAAGAGCTCTAAGTACTAGGCCCCAGTGATCCAAATTCACACAGAAAGAAAGTCTCTTTTCCCTGAAACGTGAACCAAAGTCCAGAGCCTGACTCTCAAAGAACCCACAAGAGTCATGTCGCTCCCAGACCAATCACAGTTGTCAGGGGAATGGGACTCATGATCTGCTTGGGTCTGACCCACTGCCCATCTCAGGTACTGGAAGTGGAGTCAGCGTCACTCAGACCAAATGGACTGAGAGAGATTAGGTAGGGTTTTTGTCCCAAAAGCAATTTCAGGTACTGCTGCCAAGTGCAGAGGTAATGGATGCTGCGTGGCTATAAGACAACATATGTTCATTATAATCATGTGGATTTTATAATTGATGATCATCGTTAGCTAAGCAGATGTAGTAACTTCAGGAAGAGAAAAGTTGAACACCCTGCTCTCCTTTCTCTCCAACGGAGCAGCCAAGTCCAGTCGTCTTGGGAGTCAGCCCCGCCCACTCACAGCCCTATCTACCCCCCCACCCCCTAGCACATACAGCTTTGATTTGATTCGACATACATTTATCAAGCACATATTACATGCCAAGCACAGTGCAAAGTCCCTGATTCAAATTACTTACACTTAATTAAAAGAAACAATAATCCATGTATTTTTAAGCCACTTTATAGAGGTATCATTTTCATACCATAAAATTCATCTCTTTTAAGAGTACCACTCAGTAATTTTTAGTAGACTTACAAAGTTGTACAGCTTATACTAGACATAGTTTTACCACATTCCCATCACCCAAAAAGACCCCTAGGATATAAATTAATCCACATCTACACCCCTTGCCCCAAGCAACATGTAGCAAATCCACTTCCTGTCTGTATAGACTTGCCTTTTCTGGACATTTCATATAGATGAAATCATATAATGTATGGGCTTTGGTGCCTAGTCTCTTTCACTTAGCATAGGGTTTTGGGGGTTCATCCTCAAAAATGTTGCCCCTAGTATTAGTATTTTGTTGCTTTTTATTGCTGAATAGTATTCCATTGTATGGCTATACCAATTGTGTTTATCCATCAGTCAGTGGATGGGCCTTGGTATTGTTTACACTTTTTGAGTATTATGAATAATGCTTCTATAAACATTGGAGTACAAGTTTTTGTGTGGACATATATTTTCATTTCTCCTGAGTAAATGCCTCGGAGTGGAATTCTGGATCACATCATAAACATCCCCACATTTTACTAAATAAAAATTAAAACATTTACTATGTGCCCATTTTTCCTTCAAGTAGAAATGTCCAAAACTAAATCAGCACTACTTGAAAATTTAAATCAAGCCTTCACCTGAAGCAAATCATATTCTTAGCATTACACACATAACCCTAATAAAGGTTAGCACCTATGTGGACCAATCTTTCAACCAAGTTACATAAAAACAAAACAAACAAACAACCCCATAGCACTGAATGGTAACCAAAAGCCATTGAATGAGCAGTCCAATCTATATCTACTCCTTGAGGAAAATTTTTAGTGATCTAATTTATATCCCACAATATTCACAAAATCTCCCTTCCTTTTCTTTCTTATTTCCTTCTCCCTCATTAAAAAAAACAAAAAGAACTCTCTGCTCACATGACTCACGTGACACTTTTTGTCAGCCCCTCCTCCCTCTTCTCCACCAGCACTTCGTTCAGCTCTGTGATTTATCTCTGTGCTGGACACCATAGGACTCATGGCCTTGTCTCTTCAATGCCAAAACCTCGTACAGGAACATAAACATCCAACCTTTCATTCATTGAAATGCCTGTGAAATTTTGCCAAGCCAGTTTCTTGGGTGGATTATAGGGAATTTAGCTTTAATCTTTTTATCATAACTCAATCACGGTATAAGGTCAACCCAGATGGGCCAGGTTATACTGTAGTAACAACAATCCCCAAACCCCCATGACTTATAACAACTACGAGGGCACAGTGGTTTGCCAGGGAAGCTCAGCTCATATGTCACTCATGGTCCCAACTGACGGTGCATCCACCCTCTCAAACACCATCACCTCCATGCTTCAAGGGCAAAGAACATTAGAGGACCTGGCACTGGTACACAAATATTTATCCCAGAAGTGACACCTATCACTTCTGCTTGCAACTCATTGGCAAGAACCAGTCAATGGCCCCACTCAGTGACAGGGAATCCTGCCACGTGCTTGGAAAATGGGACAATAGGGTTTATTTGACAAATAGATCTAATAACTATCATGGCTACCAGTTTCCCCACAACACCTGATCTTTGTAAAAATGCGGGTGTTTACAAGTAGAATATTTGTTAATAAAAACAAATTGAACTCATTCCAGCTCACTGGTAAGTTCCAGAAAACTTGTATGTAACTCGCTTAATCACATATCATATTTTAATTAAAAATATTTTGAGAGGAATTCCCTTATCTAAAGAAAAATATTGGTGAATCGTTTTTCTATTTCCTTTTTGAGAACAATTCTTTTCTAAATGAATTTTCAAGTTCTGGGCTTCACTGCCATGGGATGCATTCAATCATTAACATAGTCCACAGATCACAATATTCAGGGAGCAACTGTTTCCTTTCGGTTGCTCCTCAAAGCTCAGGGAATATATTTTGGGCTCGCACACCTGCAGAGCCTTCAGCTGAGGCTTTGACACCAAATATCTGTGTCTTGGTGGCCTCTCCTCTGCCTTATCTTCACCTGCTTTGTCCCAGTGCTGCTCTTTTTCAGGACCACTGACAGCTCCCAGGGCTCAGCACTGGCTGATTGACATGCAGCGGGAGAGAGCGGAGTACTCCTAGTAGCACGTACCTATCCTAGTACCACAGAGAAGAAGAGGGAGCATCTCTTCCAGAGTCACCAACAGTCATCTCTTCCCACACCGCCACCTGAAGCAGGGCACATCCATGCCTCAGCCAACCACAGAAGTCACAGGAGTACACCCCTACCCCAGACCGCAGGACCAACAGTGGGGAAGGGATGGATTCCCAGAGAAAGACCTGGTGTTGTTTGAAAAAGGGAGAAGGAAGAATATTGACAGGCAAGGCAATCGATGTGTGTCCACAGGCCGGTGTCATGTGCGGAGCCGAGCGCTCTGCCACGATATGAAACCATAACAATGCTGCATAATAACTGATCTTTAAGATGCAAACTCTTGCATACGCTAAACAAGATGCTATTACCTACTGAGAATGAAAAAACCAAAGATGATTATGGGAGATCATTATTCTTTAACTTCAAGAATGTAGACCATCATCAAGATTATCATTAAGGGGCCGGCCGAGTGGCGCCTTGGTTAAGAGCTGGTTTGGGACGCCAGCGCCCCGGTTTGGATCCCACATGAGGGCCAGTGACACTGCCCTCTACAGCTAACAACAGCTCCACCTGGAGCTGGGCTGTGCGAGCCCCGGCGACGGTGTAGGCTGCAGCCCCTGCTGCAGTGGGCTGCCATAGGCTACAGTGAGCGGCCAGCAGCCAGTGTGAGCTGCCAAGAGCCACTGTGAGTGGCCATCCAGAGGCCGGGGACTGATCTGCCTCACCCGAGAAGAGCGCAGTGGTGATACCATCATGGGCCAGTGAAGCGATGTCCTCCACAACTAGACTGAAGAACAAAAAGACAGCAACTTGTCTGTTCCCCTTCCCTGGTTCCCCAATGCTGTTCCCCTCCCAGAATTCCCCAATAAAATCTTAAAAAAAAAAGATTATCATTAAGGATACATTCTTAATACTCCTCTTTTAAATCATGTCAAATACGAGTTAAAATTATTTCACCCAGCTTATGATTTCACTGCAATGTCATGACTGGACACAAGCCATGTATAATAACTCAACCCTCTTGCTTTCAGAAACAATCATCAGGGATTCGAGTCAAGCCCCGTCTGACACAGGAAATCCTTATTTTAGTTGTCTTCAGAGCACTGTACATGAAGTTGTTCAAACTACGGTCATGAAACTCCAATTTATATTTCTGTTTTTACAATTTCTGCCTGTGAAGCTAATTCAGTCTAATCCATCTCTTTTGGATGATTGGGGAACCTTCGAAAGATAAATACTGACTGTTGTGAAATGTAGCCAAAGGAGGAAGCAATTCAAATTAATCTTACTAAATATCACTGTTAGTGAGCAATGATTTATTTCACTCACTTGAAAAGGAGGATTTTTTTCCACGCCTCTATAAGCTGCTGTTTGATATCGTGGCGAGGCCTGGTTGACAAAAATTGCTTTAAGAGATGAAAACAGGCTGCACCAACATTAATGGTTGTTTTCAGTGTAATCTTGGGTTTACCCAATCCACTTGGAAAGCATTTTTTATCTGAATCCCACTTGAAGATATGGCGCTTGAGATCTTAAGTTAGCATTTGTTCTCTGAGCGACACTCAAGGCTAGATAACTGTAAGAACCCTCAATTTATACATGTATTTTAGGTGAGGTGAAGGGCAGAGTACACGTCTCAGTAAGCTGGAACCTGGTCTGAACTCCAACACTCACATATTAAATTGTACCAGGAAAGTAAATAATATCAATGTCATCATTTTTATAACGTAATCGAGACGTCTACTCTCATAACAGCTGGCTCAGGCTACAGGGAAAATAAATTGTACTCTATTGATAGTGTCTCCTCTCCACCGAGGAAAGGAACAAATTGAACGACAGAGCTCTGAGGTCAGGGACGTTTTCCATTTTTTTAAATTCCCCCACAGGCACCGCCGTGCAGACAGTGAGCCCTGGTTAATTATCTTCTGCCTCCAGCACCCAAGCTCCCCTTGCGATTCCACACCAGGGGGTCAGATTTCAGACTCACTGGTGACAGCTGACAAGGGACCTCGCATAAGTAATTTTGGCCACCGAGTCGTGTGCGTGAATTCATCCTATGAATTTGTGTGAACTTCAGGAGAAAACATGAGCACACAAATTGATAATTTATGAGTGGGAGTTTAGCAGATGTTTGCAGAGCTATCTGAGGCAGAAAAACACCAGGGGACGAGAGTCCAGGGGCTGTGAGTTCTTACACTGAAGTCATCCCTGAACCTGAGGGTCCTGCCACTGTGACACCCAGCCTCCCCATCACCATGGCCAAGGTGAGGAACAATGATCTGGGAAAATAACTGGAGAGGAAGATTGCTGTGTCTGCCCAGCACCTCCCCCTTCTTGAGGGAAGATCCCCACCCCACCTCTCATTCCCAGAGAAGTTCCTCTCCCTTCATGCTCAAGTTCTCATAGGGGCCACTCATGTGGTCACAGAGATGGCATGTGCCCCAGACGAGCCAAGCAGAGTCTTCTCCGAGATTTTCAAAGTAGAGAGAAAGGAAAGGGGCACAGTGTCTAAGGAATGTTTCGGGTACGCCCAGGCCTCCTCTGCTGGCTGCAGCGGCAGGGAGCAGCTCAGTTAGTTCGTCAAACACCAGTTCACTGATGGCCAGTTTGCCAGAAATCACATTATACTTTTTCAAACGAATCAGTTTGCCAAAATTTTGTTTTGAAACGACTTATAAGGTTTACCATCAACTGCTACTGGGTGGTTGGCTTTAAGGACATCTGAAGATGTCTACTATGTTTTAGTTGAATATTGTTTGTTTATTCAGAGCAACATTTTAGGAACATTCATCTATGTCCCTGCAACTTCCCATCACCCAACCACACACCATCAGCCTCAGCTCCACGAACCTCCACAAAACCAACCCCCAAAATGGGGGCATGACTTACATTTTACATCCCTTCTTAGGCCAGGTACTAACACAAGCATGAGCATCCCCAGGCATCCTTCGTCTCATCCCTAGCCTGGCCCAGTCTACAGCTTGCAAACCCCACACTGGGGCCTCTGAAGTTCTTGACCTGTCATCAGAAAACACCCTCGACCCCTCGTCACCTCTTCCCTGAATGTTCTCTTCTTCTGGCTCTAGCTAAAGCTTGACTGTAAGTAAACCTGGTTTTCCACTGCACTCCCCATGCCCTCCAGGCTTGTGAGTGAGGAAGGTTTCTCTCTAGCTCTTCCAGACCCCTCAAAACCATTTCTCCATCTTCCTCTTGGAAGTACAGGCCACCTAATGACGCCACCTCATATCGGTCCTTGCTGCCATCTCCTGAAACAGACCACTCCCCGTGATTCAATGTGGGCTGTGGCCTCTGGCTTGCATCTTCATTTCTCCATCAATTTCTTTGGTACTTTCAATATCCACATAGGCTTCTATCTAGCCCACTTGCCTCTCCATCCAATGGCCTGAATTCACACAAAACACAGCATTTTCCTGTAGCTCAGCTCAGTCAACCTCCTATAGTCGCCCTCCTAACTTTTTATCACCAACAAATGCACCACCTCAAACAAAAATCTTAATTCCATGGGTCCTATCTTCTGACCACCACCTATCTTTCCAATCGAGTTTCTCTCTATTGCCCCACTATGACAGTTCTCCAACCCTACTGGGACATTAGTCCATCCACTCGGCCACTTTTTCATCACCCACCTTCAGGTCCTCATGTCCCTCTTTCTCGAGTTCAGCATCCATTGTCCATCTCATTGCTGGTGATCAGTCTCTTGCCACTGTCACATACTTGCCTGGCAAAGCCAAAGCCACACATAGGACAGGACCCACTCCGCATGTGGACCTGAGCTTCTGAGCACATCTGCCTCTTTGGGCTCCTCTTCTGCCTCTCTCCTCACTCTCTGCATTTTGGCTGCCCCCATCCCATCCTCTGAGAGTAACTCAACTACCCCAAGCTTGTCCTGAATAAGAACCATTACTCTTTCTGGTCCCTCTGCCCGGAGCCATCCAGCATCCCAATGGTCTTCCCCATGTATTAATACCTGGCTCAGCCCTCATCCTCCAGGTCCCTGCCTTAACATCCTCCCTTTCTCCTTTTTAAATTTTATTCACATAAAACCAACCATCTTAAAGTCAACGATTCAGTGACATTTAGTACAGTACAGTCACAATGCTGTGCAACCACCACCCTGTCTCCATGCCCATTAAGCAGTCATTTGTCACACACACACCCCCGACATACACCCACATACAACCCCTGCAGTCCTGAGCACACCACCAATCTGTTCTCTGTTTCGATGCATTTGCTCTTCTGGAACACCCTCCCTTCTGATCGGCTTCCTCTAAATATCCTGGGAGAACTACCCTCATTCTTACCTAGCCTCTGACACTCACTGGGTCTTCTCAATGGAACACATCACTCTATGAAACTCTGTTACTTCTAAATTTGTCTCTCTTCTCTAGGATGTGAGCTCCATGAAGCAAACACCTTGTTCTGTTTACTTCTCTGTTCTCAATGCCTGTAACAGTATTTGGCACATAGTAGGCTCTCAATAAATTTTGTCAAGTGAACAAAGGCAATACTATGACATAGTCTACTATTAGGGTCTTTAGGCAGCAAATGACAAAGTTAACATTAGAACTAATTAAGGCAAAAAATAAATAAATACATAAATAAATAGGGTCTTAGTTCAAATAATGGTCTCCATCCATTAGCTATATTTTCCCTTTCTAAATGTGTCTCTTTACCCGAAAGGTGGGGGGAATAACAATACCTAAACATGTCAGCTAGGAACCAGTTGAGAAGAGAGAAGCCATACGAGGTATTTCCACTCTGGGGATTTATCATGGGGAATTAGTTATTCTACAAACCCACTAGGTCTTGTTGATAATACAATTATCAACATCCTGACACCTAGTTAGTGCTTAAAAACTATTGGGTTGTCGGAAAAGTCATGACGTATTTTTCCTATGTTTTACATTGCAAAAATACATCATAATTTTTCCGACAACCCAATAGAAGCTTTGAATGAAGAAAAAAAATTGAAGACATTGTACCTTTAAATTAAGAATTTGGGGCTTTGTGTGTATGTGTCACATCTATTGCTGGATGCCTAAAAAAAGAGTTCTTTAGGAAGTAAGGAAAGGGAAACAATAAGAATTCAATTAGAAATTCAAAGGACTTTTAATTAAAAAAAGGAAAGTTGGGGTGAAGAGTGGGATAACAGTGTTTTTGACTGATCCATTCTTTGCTTCCGAAAGACCATTGGTGAGAATTTCCGTTTAAGAGGAAAGAAGAAAAGCCAATTTATGCTGTCAGACTCAGCCATTATTTTAGTCCCATAGCCCCCTGGTGAGCATACGGTGTTTTTACTGCTAGAGTTCATCATTAGTGCTTACTCAATAATTAGATAATCCCTACAGCAATCTATTGTAGTCTTTCCTACAAAGGACTCCTTATTGCATCTCCACATATGTCAATAGCTTTCATAAACCATAATTCAGCACGATATTGCTGGCATTAGAGTTTTAAGCAATTAATGTTAATCAATATGAAAGCCAAAAGATTGATGTGGTTGGGTTTTTTTTTTCCTCCATACAATGAAGATGCTGAAACTCTATTTATTTGAATTAGTTCACCAGCCTTTGCAATTTGTCATTTAGCTGAAATGACAATTACTGTCAAATCATTATCATCATTTTCGGATAATTTTTCTACAAACCGCACTTTGCATAGCACCAGGTGAGACTTAGACCATGTCTGATATCAGAGCCCATGTCTATGTTAAATGCTCGTAAAACACAAAGCCCAAAGGGTGGGCATGATTTGAGGGGCTCCAGTCCACCCTTGGTATGCCAATGGGGGGATATTTTAAAACCTTGTGATTAACACTACCAATTTGCATAGTCTTTTGTCTTAAAATATAGACAAGAATATGGAGAGACACCCTAGACAACTACCCTACCTGTGCCAGGTTGTTAATCTGGGTCATGGAAGTGTGGGAGTGACAATATCCTCTGCCCTGATCAAGTGTCTTGCAGATAGCAATGTCCTTTTACACAGGCCCTTGGAGTAGGCATGGTGGAGTGCCTCCTAAGCATCTCCCACTTCTCCCTTCATAATGGGATCCTGATTTATTCTACAGGTCCACCTCTCCTCCATGTAGCCCCTATGCTTTAGGAGAATATGATATGATTTAGGATATGATTTAGGAGAAGGTGATATCACTCAACCTTCCAGGGTCCCTCCCCAGAGATTGGCTTAGGAATTGGCACGTGACTTGTACATGGCCAATAAGACATGAAGTGGCATCTCCTCAGAGGCTTCTGAAAAGGTTATTCCTATTACCAAGAAGGAATAAGAGGGGAAAACACCTTGCCTCTCCTAAACATTGTTTGTCTAGATGTAATGCCTGAGACCTCAGCAGCCATTTTGCAGAGAGCGAGAGCATATGGAGAGAAAATGGAAGATGGCAGAACAATGACAAGGAATGAGTTAATGACCCTGCAAACCTCTGAGATCACTGCTAAGTGAGATAAGATTGGGTTGTCGGAAAAGTCACGTCCTATTTTTGCAACAAAAAACATAGAAAAAATACGTCATGACTTTTCCAACAACCCTATACATTTCTTTATTGTGTAAACTCATTTAAGTTGGGGTTTCTGACATTGGCAGCCAAAGTACCCTTAGCCAAAATCTCAACTTCAGGTACAATTGTCATTTTATGAAGCAGTCATCTTCTTTGTTTTTCCTGTACTCATTTTAGCCTTCCAATGAGAGCATAGGCGTAATTTATTCAACTGTGAATATTAAAGCCAATTCAGGCATCCTCTCCTCCTTAGAACCTTCCTCAGATCTGCAAAATGATTGGCTCCTTGTCCTTGTTCTGTGTTTTCACAGCAATCAGACCTACATCTACGATAGCACTCGTCACTCTGTATTGAAATTATCTATCACCTGCCTCCCAATTTCATTTGATTTTGACTGCATTAAGGGCAGACATCGTCTCGCAGGCTCCTTTAGATTATCAGGTATTCTCATGGTCCCCAGTTCTTAGGAGGTTCTCAATCATTATTCATGAATGAATAAATCAGTGAATGAACTCCTGCTCACAGGTATTCATAACTCTCCATGTACCCTTCCTCACCCTTGATTTTTTTTTTTACCGTTAACAACACTTTTAATAAAATGTAAGCAGGTTCTTAAGTGCAGAATTGCTTAGAGTTTCCCATATACCAGCACGCTCTGTGAATCTATCTCCAAGAGGGAGCTATAGTATGGGATTTTTCTCGTAACATCTTTAAACATAGATCAATTTTCCAAGGTGCAACTCTTAATATATCATCACAATTGTTAAAAACACAGTTTGAGATACACTGTTCTAGATCAAGTGAGCCTTGAATATGACACCCAGCTACTTTCCAATTTGTGGGAAAATGAAAAAATAAAAGAGAATGGGAAATAAGGTGTTGTCTTTACCAAAAATGTCTTATACATTTGTCTGTTGTTACACTATTAGGCTTTAGTTGCAGTTTTGAGAGAATCACAGACTCTTGGATCTGAGAGGGAATTTTAAGGATTAGACAAAGGAGTTGTTATTGATGATGTTGTATTCATGAAACCCTTTGAGAAGCTGATAAAAACAGCACACATTCATCCCAGAAAGATGCCTCTATACATACACACACACACACACACACAAAAAAAAAAAAATTACAAGGAGTTACAAACTACTTGATGAACATTCATAGACCCCAGTTTTTAATGTCCTGCCTCCTAATTTACCACGACCGTTGTATATCGAAGGGACTGAGACCCAAAAGTCACACAGCTATTGAGGTCAAAGCCAAGTAAGCACTCAGGAATTCTGACAAACTCTCTGCCATTTTTGGACTCTATCCAGCCCCAAGTCATTTTTGAACTCTACCAGGCCTCTCTGATCTTCCAAACCTACTAATGGAGTTGAATAAACCCAGCCCCAGCAAACTGAAGACCATGGGGTTGGTAGTATTTTCTGAATGCCCCAGACAGTTGCTTCCAGATTAATTCCCTATTTGTGTCATGCTATGATTGTGCCACCATTGCCATAATTCAGTTGTTATATACTCATTTCTGGCTAATGAAGTAAATTAACAAGCATGCCCTGGACCTCCGGTGGCATAAGGATTCAGAAGCCCAACTTTGGCCATAAATCCCAGAAGATAAAAGACATGAGATGCTCTTAGCATGTTTCTTTTTAAACAAGTTTGATGACTCCTGCTGAAAAGAAACTCCTAAGTACAAAATATTGCTATTGCTAATTTATTTATGCATATACATCTATATAGAAAATCATCGTGTATAGACATTAAATGCTTTGATGTTTATGAAATGTTAGAGCTGTGGACAATGTTCTGAATGCTAACGAATGAAAACTGCATGCATTGACTCAAAATTTGGACTATAAAATTAATTTATTAAGCAGAACATAGGATGGTACTTTCCCATCATAGACTGATTGTCCTGGTATGCAAATGAAACACCCTTCAAATGGAACTCAGTCCTGAGCTCACCTTGGCCATGGCAGTCTACCTGAACACTATGAATATCTACTGGTTACCACCCATGTGCCAGGCACCCA
This sequence comes from Aselliscus stoliczkanus, assembly GCA_033961575.1. Classification (NCBI taxonomy): domain Eukaryota; kingdom Metazoa; phylum Chordata; class Mammalia; order Chiroptera; family Hipposideridae; genus Aselliscus; species Aselliscus stoliczkanus. The sequence goes on along the minus strand of CM066738.1, from coordinate 5,521,891 downwards.
ACTAACCACTGCATATCCAATCTTTCCATTCAATCTTCACAGCACCCAAAGGAGGCAGGTACCTATCACTCCGCTTGTACAGATAAGGAAATGGAGATTCAGAAAGGTTGGATACCTTGCTCATGGTCACGTGACCAATAAGTATTGGAGCTTGGCCCTCACTATTTGGTCCTCAGCCCTAACTCCCAATCATTACATACCTGTCTCCTTGGTAACCATCAGCAGTTCTCTAACCAGTGTTGCCAGGGCCACATGCCAGCTCCTGAAACACGTTTTTATTTCCCCCATCTTTGTGAATTTTTTATCTGAAAGATAGCCTTTTCAAAAGCCAGGTCTTACTGACTCTCCACTTTATTTAAAGTCTTCATCCAGTATTCATCATCCTCCGGGTTTTCTTCCGTCATCCATTCCTGCTCCATACATATGTATGTATTATGAAGGTCACGATGCTAAACAAAGTTGAGTAAAATATGACCCCTATTCTCTAAGACTTGGAATTCAGAGGAAGAAAAAACAATCAACTAATGGGTGCAGCGCAGCCTAAGATGGCAGCAGGTGGGCGGCGGGGTCATAGACGAGTGCAAACCAATCGCGCTGCTTGTAGGGAGGGATTTCTGAAGGAAGTGCCGCCCCCCAGCTACATTTTCAAGGAGGCTGGGAATTACCTGGACAAAGAACTGGTTGGGCCTGGTGTCAGGCATTGTAGGCTGAGGGAACTTTATATACATGGAGCTTCAATTAGCAGGATGAATTCTCAAATTATAAATAGCTCTGTATCTAGAGCACACACCGTGGTTGTGAAGACTGGGGACCCGGGATGTGACTGTGGACATAGATGAATAACCATCACCAACGCCCTAGGCTGCTGCTGGAAGTTCATGCTGAGCTCCGGCTTCCCTGGGAATGCGTGCTCCTTTTCTCTCTTTCTCTCTCTCTCTCTCTCTCAGTTTATGTGTGTGTGTGTGTTGTATATGTTGTATATGTTGGGAGTGTGTGTGTGTGTGTGTACGTGCGCGTGCACAGCACTGCTGTAAAACTTTTCTGCTCCCCTTCTTTCTTGAGGAGGACTCTGCGCTGTCCCACAAACCTCATCTCGCTTCCTCCTCCTTTTGAGGAAGACCCGGGAAGCCTCCTTCACCACCCTCCACAACCTCTGCCATCACTGCATCCCCTTCTCCCTTCTGCAGAGAAGCAGATGGGAAGAACAGACATCAGCAGCACGGGAAAAACGTCTAACATCATCCATCGAAACCCCTCTTTGTTCAGAAATTATCTTTGCTTCTTTAATTTTAAATATCTACTGAAGGATAGAAAGAAACCAGCCTGTCAACATCCCCAGTGAGACAGGTGACTTGAGATTAGATGTCGCTGTATGCTCCCAAAGTAACACCAGCAGGTAGAATACTCCACCCTCCCCCATCCTTGGGCTCCAACGGCCCTGCCCCATTTCCAGGGACTTGGAGGTACACCTTGCACCCCTTCTCATGAACAGGAAGCCTCCCTTATCCCCCAGGTAGGACTCGACAGGCCACTGAAGAAAATCGCCCTCCGCAGAGCTGCAACATCTGCCATCTGCATGTGACTCGCATGTGGGAAAATGTGAATGTGGCACCACGTGGCGTTCTGTCTCCTGTAGCCCACACTCTCTCTCTCTCTGCATTTCTAGAGATATGAGTCCGATGCAAAGAGGAGAGATACCCTCAAGCTGGGCAAACCCTAAGGCATGTCCCCATGAACTCTATCTCTCTTCCTACACACTTAGCCTCTTGGAAATGAAGTCTTGGTGGGAGGGAGTGGGGAGCAGCATGGAACACAGCCACCTGCTTGAATGATAAAATCGGAGGGAAGGGAATCAAAAATTTCATCTAGTCCCACGTGCCTGTGGAGTCTTCTGCTATGAGCTCCCACTTTTCATGAAAATCTCTGAAGAGGTGGTGACCTCTGAAAGGTTAAGAATCCCTGATTAAGAGAGAACTTTAAAGACAAAAAAATCTGCTTCCTGGAAGAAGGAGGATGTACATATGTCATGTCCTCCCCAGATAATTCCATGCTAATTGCTCATTCAGGTATGACTGCCTTCCATCTGACACTGCTGCCGATTGCCGAAGGCCCTGCAACTTCCGTAGTTTTACTACCTATGCAAAGTGGCGCTTGCTGCCGCTAGCAAAAGACACAAGCTATTTATTGCCTCATTTTACAGACGCTGCTGAGGACCACATTGAACAATGTAGATGTCACAGAACTGTCACAAGCTGCGGAGTGTGGCTGAAACCAGAGCCTGATAACAGAATTGGCGAAACTCTATGCTAATGATTTTACACACGGTTTGGGGCTTAATTAGACAGGGCTGAAATAGAGGCTTGCCTTTAGCAGTCACACCCCTTTTGTCACTATCTAGACAGGGATGTTTATCTTTTGCTTTGTAACTTGTAATTGCAGCATTGTATTACTGGAAACAAAACAGTAACATCTACCCCTACAGTATGGGAAAATGCAATAAACAATTCCATTTGGGATGGAGATGCACCCCAAAAACAGTGGAAGTTAATGTTACCTGGCCATTCCTTGTTCATTCCTTGGGAACACACACACACACATACCTAATTCTTCTCTGTGCTGAGCTAGTGGTAGAAATACCTAAAACGTTCCTGGTTTTCATGAAGCAGTCTGCCGGATGGTAGGGTCAATATAACACCAGCCAGATGCTGAGGGACCTGGCTGCCTGAGAAGTCTTGGCAAGCCACTTTACCTCTCTGTGCCTCAGTTTCCCCAGCTATAAAATGGGGTTATAGTAACTTCAGAGGGTTGTTGCATGATGATTCAATAAAGTGAATTAAAAGGTGTAGCATCCCTAGACCAGAGCTTGACATTATAGGGGTGTTTACAAGAAGTCTGCTTATCTGGGAAATGGGCATAAGACCAGTACCTACATGACCGAGCCACTGTGCTGTGTGAGCCACTGTGCTGGGTTGGTTTAAATGCAGCATTTAGAAGCATGTGCACATATGGGAATCTGCTACAACTGTTAGCTGTTCCCATGTCCTCTCCTGGAGGCCCTGTTATAATGACAGCGTGGAAACTGATCTATTGTAGCCGCTGATCTTCAGCTATCCATTTTGTGGACTCATGTGCATTTTCCACCTTTATTTACAGGTCTCTATGTTGTGCAGGCTGAAGGGGGCAGGGATGGAAAGTAGGACAAAGGAGGGAAAAAGGGGGAAAGGGAAGAGAAAGAAAAGGAAATCAATGGAGAGACGTTTATTGAACTATTATTGCCTGACTCATTAGTAAAAGGACCATTTTCTCCTTCCTCTGTTCCCTATATTCAGAAACATTCCCATCCCTTTAGGCTGCTTAAACTGTCCAATCACTATAACTAAGCTTAATAAAAAGAAGGGAGATTCTCTTTTTATTATTTTTGGCCAGTGATGCTCTGGTTTAAACTAACCAGGAGGTCCAAGGTGCCCATCTACTCACTTTGAAATAAAACTACAACACTTCGGCTTTCAATTGGGAAGAAGTTCAAAGAGTCTGGATTTAAGGTAGGAGGGTTTCCAGCGAGTGCCTGTCCTAACCTGTGATCCTGCCAAAGGCCAACAATAACGATGACAGTAATAACAATGCAATCCGGGTGTTACCTGGTGTCCAGCCCCTCATCATCTAGGCAGGACTGTCCCCACCCAATTCGCAGCCTAGGGGAGTCCTAGGAAGCCCCTGTCAACAAAAAATATCCAACCTAAGAGAAAATGTATAAGAGTTTATTTGAACCAAACTGAAGACAATTGCCAGGAAACAAGATCTCAACGGATTGAGATTTTGTTCCAGAAAATGGCCGTTTTGCAACTTATTTTATACATTAGAATCAAAGGGGGAGGGTTACATGAAATCTACTGGTTGTAGATTAAGCGGGTGGGAGAAAGCAAAGCCGGGAAATCTCTGGGATTGGATAAAAAGTAAAATGAAGAGACACACACTTCTTTTACATTGGTGGGTGCAGCATAGTTAATAGCATTTTGCAGCACAGAGTCTTTGGGGAACAAGATAACAATGAGGGACTTTGGAGTTTGTTTCCTGCTCTGGTGTGGTGGGTTGTGCCCCCTGCGGGGTCCGGAAAAAGATTACTCTGATATTGCAAGCGTATGTTATCTTAGATGCAAAAAGATGACAGACAGGCTTGTGGTAAAGATTGACCTTTGTCAAGGAAGCTACAGGTCAAGAATATGACTTCCTGCCATGGCCCACCTTAGTTAGGAATTTCAATGTTCACACCATCCTCTGTGATTATTTTCAGTCTCCTGAGCTTGTCAGGTTTAACATGTGGCCCTTTTCCATCCACAGCCCCTTGTCCCTGCATGACTGTGAATGCCCATGGGATTTTTTTGCCCTGCTCCAACTCCCACGCACATAAGCACCCTCCAGTGAGCCCAGAAGCTCCTCGCAGCCTGTGGTCTCCTCCACCCAGCTTTTTCCTTCCTCTCCCTGCTGTATCTCACCCTCCTCAGGAGCTGTTGCCTTCCTCATCTCATTCTAAGCAATACTGGCCCCTTCTTGGAAGATTTGGGGCCAGACAAAACCCACCTGGTGCCAATGGCTATGACTAAGAGAATAAAAATATTCCTGATTCATTAATAATGGTAGATATCATTCAAGTTCTTATTGTCAAGGTTTTCAGGACTTTGTCTGATCATCTGAATTAAAGCTTCTAAAGACCCATGAAATAGATGTTATTGTTAACAGCATCCCCACTAACCTTTATGCCAGTGGGCTCCAATGGGGGCAATTTTGCCCCTCACAGGGGACATTTGGCAGAGTCTGGTGACATATTTGGTTGTCACAAATTGGGGTGGGAGCTATTGGCATTTAGTGGGTGGAGGCCAGGGATGTTGCTAAACATCTTACAGTACACAGGACAGCCCCCCAGCTCCAAATGTCAAGTGCCAAGGTTGAGGAAGCTTGCTTTACAACAACCTGCAAACTGAATCTTAGGTTAGTTAAGACACAAGTATTTAAGGCTAAGGTGGGGCTCTACTAGTCCTTATGAATTTCTAAACCCACACTCTCATCTATGACACAAGCTTACTGTTTTAGTTATTATATCTACTGCTAAGTAACAAGGTTTCCAGAAACCTAGCAGCTGAAAACAACACACATGTATTATCTCAGTTTCGGTGGGTCAGGCATCTATGCACAGCTTAGCTGGGTCTTCTGCTCCGGCTCTCACAAGACTGTAACTCAGGTGCCATCTGAGGCTTACCTGGGAAAGATCTGCCTCCAAACTCACTCAGTTTGTTGTCAGACCTTGTGCCCTTGCAGCAGAAGGACCAGAGGCCACCGCTCCTTGCCTGTCATCAGCTGGAGGCTCCCTTCAGCTCCGAGAGACTGCCCACATTTCCTCATCGCATGGGGTCCTCCAATATGACCACTCACTTCCTCACAGCCGGCAAAACAGAGATCCAGCATGACAGCTACTCTAACCTCACGTAATCTCATCACGCACATTTCTGTCACCTCTGCTCTCTTCTGTCGGTTAGAAACAACACACAGGTCCCACCCACACTTAAAAGGAGAGAAGGTGGTTCAGCCCCTGAACACCAGGAGGTGGGCATGGAACCGTACTCAGAGTCTGTCCCCTGCACTAATGAAATCACTGCCCTGAAGATAGTTCCCTTCATGGGTGGCAATTTCATGGGCCATATCCTTGCAAGTTTTTATGTATCCATTTTTATCCTCATAGGTTTCAAATATTTACACAAGATCCACCACCTGTGCTGAGGGCACCGGGTATTCCTGATAGCGGGGTAAAACAAGAACTGCAGAGATATTTCTGAAACTGAACTTGATAGGGCTCTTAGACCACTTCACCAAAATCCGTACCCACTGTCCTCCACTACGAAAGAGGAGATAGATAGACTCGACTAAAAATAATAATAATAATAATAACAACAACAAGTAAAAATTTTTAGAAAAAAATTTGGACTATTTGATGATAGAAAAACAAGTTGTGGGCTGGCCGGGTGGCGCGTTGGTTAAGAGCTGGCTTGGGACGCCAGCGCCCCAGTTCGGATCCCACATATGAGGGCCAGTGACACTGCCCTCCACAGCTCACAACAGCTCCACCTGGAGCTGGGCTGTGGTAAGTCCCCGGGATGGCATAGCTGCAGCCCCTGCTGCAGTGGGGCTGCCGTAGGCTACAATGAGTGGCCAGCAGCCAGTGTGAGCTGCCAAGAGCCGCTGTGAGCGACTGTCCAGAGGCCGGCGACCCATCTGCCTCACCCGGGAAGAGCGCAATGAGGATACCAACATGGGCCAGTGAAGCAACGTCCTCTACAACTAGACTGAAGAACAAAAGGACAGCAACTTGTCTGTTTCCCTTCCCTGGTTCCCCAATGCTGTTCCCCTCCCCCAATTCCCCAATAAAATCTTTAAAAAAAAAACACACAATAAATTGTGGTATATTGTTTCACTTTGAACTACACACAACTGACCCCTCCTTCTCACCTCCTTCTCTTGTCTCTCTTCCCCATATTTATCCCTCCATTTTCTCTCTTACTTTTCCACGCCCTTGCTGGATACCTATGCTGGCTTTCATACATACAGAGGTCAGGAAATTCAGAACCCAAATCCTAAAATTAGTCTAATAATTGATATATATTTAAGTCATAGTCTTTGGTTGCAAGCATCAGAAATGAAACCTGGCAAAGCTAAACAGAGAATAAAAGGGGGGAAAGACATCTTTGCCAGCTCTGAGCGATGCAGCAATGAAAGGGTTTGGAAAGCTTTCCTTGGCCAGGGTGGGGGTAGGGGTGGGAGGGTAATCTCAGCTCTATCTCAGACTACTTTTTAACATGTTGAATTCACAGCATAGTTACAGCAAAACTCCACTTTCCTTGCCTAGAGAGGTTACAGGTAAAATGTATTTTTGCTTGTTGTTTGTTTTATATTGCAGGGTGTGGTTTTGTTTCCCAATTTAGTTCTTGTTTTTTTATTCATACTACTTGCTCAAGATCTGCAGTATTAACCTACTCTTTGGATCTGGCTTAATTAAACAATCCTCCAACACTTAACAGGCTAAATGTTTGTTTCTTCTGCAAGTCTTATCACAAGACAATTTTGTAGAACTTCATGGATTTTCTGAGGAATTGCTTTATCAATTTTTCCCTGCACCCGTACACTGAAGCTGATTCATATCACTAGCTGTTGCTTTAAATTAATTGTTTGATTTGTCCCAATTCTTTCTGTTGGGCTAGTTAATCCCTACATAATTTCTTCACCTTCTGATTAACAATTAACCATGGTTATGGTCAGTTTCGTGACAATGAAACTGGACTTGTTGGGCTCTACATTTATCTTGCCTTAATGATCAAATTTGTTCACTGTAAAATGTTTTATTTATTTTTCTAGACAGCAGCTTTCTGTATTCAACCTGGAATCTAAAACTCAAGCTGTGCTTCTTTTTCCTCTTACATCATCACCAATAACGAAGATGTCACTGTCAGAACATGGCTGACAAAGTCACAAGCACTTCATTACTAGCAAGGATGGACTGAAGGAAGCAGAAAAACCACAGCTGGGATTTCATTCTGAATTTGCAAGGCTGGCATTTAGGAAAATTATCCTGTGACTTTGTAAACCAAGAAAATGTGTGGTTGAAAGATGGAGAATGAATATAAAATGTGCCCCACCTTATCTCCTTCTGAAATGGCTTTTGGTAAAGTCATTGCACAGGATGGATTTGGCCAAGTCTTTTATTTTATCTACAGAAAATAAAATGTGTATATAATGCATATGAATGCCTTTCATTTCAATTACCTGGATAATTCAAGTTAGGGGAATTTGAGGGACTGAGCTAGTGACCTCTGTGACGAGAATTGTACTGTTGTGTTCTAAGAGGCGATGGGGGAAATTTTGTGCTTCAGTGGAGGCCTATGCATTGTCTAGAGTGTAGAGGTTTATCTATTCTCCAGGAGCTATTTTACACCTCTGAAATTGCAGATAATCAATAGTAAAGCAAAATAATTCTTGTCTACAGGTGTAATTTCTGTGCCAGTTCCACTGTCATCCCTCTTCCATTATAGAAGAAGCTAGTTTTGCCTCCATTTGCACGTTCATTTTGACACTCAGTATTTCATCTGAATGTGTGATTTTTAGACTTGTCTGTTGCACCAATTATAAGACTCACCTGGTTTCCTCACTGATTGAGTTAAAGTCTCTAACACATGTTCATTTTATATCTGAGAGTCATGGTTTACTTTCTTTGAAAATTATCTTTTAATAACATTTGATCACTCATCAAAAAACAAAAAAAGAAAAATGAAGGTCCTAAAATTAATGATGCGGAGGTTGGCAATATATATCCAGAGTCTCAAAATTGTTCCTATGCTTTGAAGCTGGCATTACACTTTTAGGAAAAGACCCTGAAAATCATCAAATACACTGACTTAGGTACAAGGTTATTTACCACAGGACAATCTCTGAGTGAAAAATTAGAGACAATCTCAATAACCAACAAAAAGGAACAATTTACACTTCGTCCTTACAATGGAATGTTATCCAACTATTATAAGCCATTTCTTGAAGAACTCATAACAAAACATAAAATGTTCATAATATAATGTTAAATTTAAGAAGAGAAAATATAAAATTATGTAAGTACCATTTCGTAACATTTCACATGGGCACACCCTGAGCATCCGCATACGCGTGTTCATACGCATGCAGAATGAAAAGCTGGAGGAAGGAGTCCAAAATATTTACAGTGCTTATGTCTTGGTGGTAAGCTTATGCTTGATGTTTCCATTTTTCCTTAAGTGATTATGAAGTTCCCATATTTTTGACAACAAGCTGTGCGAATATTATAGTCAGTAAAACAAATGTTATAAAAACACTAACAAGCTGGTATCAATAATCATACTTAAAGACAGAAGATGCTTCCATTGATAGCTGGGAGCATCAGACAAGAAGAGCAAGGACAGGTGGCCCACATCATTACTGAGCTATTGGTACCATCACTGTGAAGCCCAGATGTGCTGCCTCTATGAGTCATATCATCAAAGAGGGTTCACCTTTTACTCTCTTTTGCCCGGCACTGATTTCAGGCAGAAGATTGGAAGTAGGTAAAATAACAAGTTTGACACATTATTTTGTGTGAATAGCCAGTACCCCACATTGCCCCCACTGTGACCTTAATGTTTTTCAACTTCAAGCAACCTTTGAAGAGTCACCTTTCATCAGAAAGAAATACGAGTGTAAAAGAGTCATTCTGAAGTCATAGAAATGATGCTCAGTTTTGCATTCATATTTTTAGTCTTATTCCTGATTTCTGACAAGTCCAATGTCGACAAATTTTAAGAGTTTGTGTCCTTTCTCTCTCTCTCTCTCTCTCTCTCTCTCTCTCTCTCTCTCTCTCTCTCTCTCTCTCTCTCTCTCTCTCTCTCTCCCTCCCTCCCTCTCTCTCTCTCTCCCTGCCATTACCAAAAATCCATTATCAGATAACTAAAGTTGGCATATTTTAAGGGATTAGCACAGTAAATTTGAAATTTTCATTAAATTTCTTTACTGCTAAAATGTACAGCTTGATTATATACAAAATAACTTTAATTAAGAAAGTAGCACATTTTTCCAGGGCTAAAAAGAAATCAGTTGGAAATAGAGTGTTTCCTACACCCATCACCAGTCACAAATAGAGCTTATTTTAAATATGTATATCCTTTTAGAAAGCCATTATTTTATTGATGTAAATGAAAATATCTTTGTCATTGATAACTGTGATTAAGACTTTTTTCCCCCAGCTTTCAGAGAAATCGCATTTTTCCCTCTCATCCCACAAAGGGGCTCATCTAATTCCAGCCACCTAATGAACCTGAAGTTTCCCGGGTTACGCAAGGTCATGCTCACCCAGTACTCTTCCTCATGTCCTAGTTTGCTTAAAGGGAAAGTGTTTATTAAGAGAAGTTGTGATTGGCGTGCCTTTTGCTGACCAATTGCGATTTCCTCCCCTTGTAAACTCTATTTAGTGCCACAAAAGTGGTTCAAAGGCAGATTGTAGGTACCAGGATTTTCCTCTGACCTTTATATCAAATTTAGAATTTCACAGGGTAGTATGCCTTCAAGCAAAATCTGTCAGCTTAATAAAGTGGAAATTTTCTTCAATAAATCTGCAATAAATTTCTACTGTTCACAATGGAAGGGAAGCTTTACTTACTGTTCTATGGTTCTGAACAAGGGCTCAAGTTTTTTGGGTGAAATGAAAACAAGTGTGTTAAACGTATGGATAACTCTGAATAATGAAAGAAAGAGGGTGAGTAGCATAAATATGAGGAGAGAAAGAAAGACACAGAGAAAGAAAATATGATGCAAGAAAAAAGACGACAGAATTCTAAAGAGGCAAGATCATGAAATGAATGAAGGGGAAAAGAAGAAAAGGCACACGTATGCGTGTGCACACACACACACACACAGAACACACACATTATTAATTTTGGTCTAGCTCTACCAAGGAGCACAAAAACATTAAGATCGTAAGTTCTCCTGTTGGAGATATGTAAAATCCATTTGGAGCATAATGAATTACATGGCCCTCTAGTCCACATTGAATTTCTGTGTGTTTGTTACAGCACAAAATAACCTAAAATAACCTGATGGCTTGTTCCACTTTCCAAACAAGCAAACGTCAAAGCATTGGCTAAGCAAATTGAGGACTACAGATGGTGTCTATAGTCCGAGGAAATCATGCTGACTCCCACCAGTAGAGGACAATATACTTTCAGGAGCGTAAAAGCGTTAAGAGGGTTGGAGCACAGGTCTTCCTGCATGCCAAAGTTTGGCTAATTCCATTTTACCAAACCAATACTCCCCTACAACTTGTTTCAGCAAAATGTTTTCCTCCCACTGAAGCATTTCTCCACACTGAGAATAAATGTCCAAGTCATTGCCTAGCTACTAACGGAAGATGCATGAAAGTCATGTCTTGATATCTCCTCTCCTCCATCTTCTACGAGTACTACTAACAACAATCGTTAACCCTTTATGAGGTACTGAATGATCTAGGTGTTATATAAAGGGCTGTACAATTTTACAGGTATCACCTCATGAACTCTTCACAGCAGAAACTTCCATTTTACAGATGAAGTTTAGGCCTGAAGACAGTGAACCGACTTGCCCAAAATCACACAGTTATTAAGTGGTTTGACTTTGGCAAGTCAGGTCCTCTTTGTCACCAATTTATAGCACTTTGATCAACTACCCCAATATTCTCATTTGAAAATGTCTGTACTGGCTGTATAAGAAAAATGAGAAATTAAGGAAATGAGCTGGAATTTTTTCAGGTGTTCACCAAAAAGGGTAAAAGTGAAATCAATTTCCACTTAACTACTTGGTGAGTAACCTATAGTGCTGCCTTGCAAAAAGCAAATAGCTTGAGTATATGGTGTGCTTCAGAGAATAGGGAGAGACATATATTCTGCTTAAGATGGGATGTTAAATCAAACACATTTGAGGCTATGAAGGAAAATGAATTCAATAATGTGACAGTGAGATGTTCATAGTGCTGGCCAATGGCAGGTGAAAGGTGATTACTTGATATACTCATACCAGTCTGTTTGCATTTTTCTTGGCCGCATTCTCACCATGACCTTGAACTGGCCAAATAGCCTCTTGTCTTGATATTTTTGGTTATGTTCTGTCAAATGAAAATGATTACTCTAGCTCCCGTTTGCCCTACATGGGCAGAGAATAGCTCAAAAATGAAAATCTTGATCTAAAAAATCATGGGAAATAATTCTTAAATCTGTCTCTTCTCTCCATCTGCACTACCACTCCGCTAATCCAAGCTGTCATCATCTCTCACCTGCTGTATGCCATAGTCTCCTTCCTGGTCTTGGTGATCCCTATCTTGTCTTCATCTCCCCTGATCTGCTCAACACAGTGCCACCAGGCGAATCTTTTAAAAATACAATTATTGGACTCTCCTATTTAAAACATGCCAGCAGGCTTACATTGTCGTTTCAACAAGAGCCAGATGTCAGAACATAACCCACATGTCCGTGCGGCCCCTGCCTAACCCCTTGGACCTCATCGCCTCTTAGCTCAGTGGCCTTCTTGGCTTCTTTCCTTCCCAAATCATCTCACAGGCATTTGTCTCAGGCAAAGATGCTCTTCACCACCCTCTCCACTCTTACTAGCTGCTAATCATTCTTCAAAGCTTTGATTCTCATACAGGAGGCTTAAAAAGAAACCCTAATATGGAAATATAACCTTGGGCTTTCTACAACTATCCCAATATTCAACTTTTTACCACACTTGGCAGATAACACTTAGTCATCTTCATTTAACCAACCTCAAATCCTGGGCCATCAATATATATATTTTTCTGTTTTTCGTTGCAAAAATGAGTCATGACTTTTCCGACACACACACACACACACACACACACACACACACACACACACATATATATATATATCAACCTTGGCTGCAATCACTTGATGGAGATGATTAAAAACAAAAACTATCAAAGGCTCTATCCCCAAAGATTCTGAACCGCTTGGTCTAAGGCATGTCCAGACATTTGTTTGTATGTCTGAAGTTCCGAGATCCATCCACTGTGAGACCAGGATTGATATCCCCCATATATATGGACACAGCCAAGGAAAAACTCAACAGTTACACACGTTTTTGTGTCACGGATGCCATCAGGCTGAATTATGTGATAGGGTGGGTAGTCAGCAAATGTGGGGTATAGCTACTAGCTTTATAGGATGCAGAATCCTATATCAGGTCTACACGTAATTCTACTCTTTGCCCTAGATAATAAACCTAGAATGGATGAGGTGGTACAGTACAGACCGAAATGTAAACATCAGAGCCTTGGCACACACATTTGTAAATGCACAAACACTATAATTACAATCCTTATGATTAGCAAGGTTGATGAAAGAGTTCCACTACAGGTAGCAGAGGGTGGGGGCAAACTTAGCACCTATGGCAAATAATAAGAGCCTTACTTATATCCCAGGGGGGTGGGGGGTGAGACTGCCTTGCACTGCAGGGTCAGCTGAAAGATCGGACGTCCCACTTCACCTGGAGAGCTCTACTCTGCTTTAAGTAATGCTTTTTGTGAAAACACTAATTTATGTTTTTATATTGAAAACCATGCTTTTGAAGGCAGGAAAATTAGAAAAAAGTTAGGAAAAAGTATTGATACAATGTAGATATTTTAGTTAATTCCTTTCTCTGTGTAAATGCATGCTTAATGAATTTGGGTTAAACACAATACATAAAGTTTTACACCTGTTTTAAAAATAAATTTATATCATGGCCTCTTCCTATATCATCATATTTTTTGAGATATGCAGATCTGTTTTATATATATATCAGAATATATATAGTATATATTATATAAATCTATAATTTTATTTAACTATACCCATCTTTGCACATTTAAGTAACCTCTATTTTTCACATTTGTAAGAATATACAGACTTTAAAAATATAAGGCTGTTCTCATGTGTCCATGTGTGTAATCACTGTTATTTACAATGACTGGGTTTGGGGAAACTGTTAATTCCAGTGTTATTTTCTGTAAACACCTACAAATCCCAGACCCATCTGCCACTGCTCTCAGCGCATTTTGATTCATTAGGTGGGGAGAGAAAATATGCATGGGGGTGGGGGGCGCACCAGAGGCAATGCTCATGTGGATGGTTCACAGCTCCGACTTGAGAAACTGATATCAGCCTTTTCAAAATGCTCACGCCTGTTGGCAGTCGGTCAGAAAGATCACTTTGATTTCCTTAAGCAGTATATGATCTTTTTGCAATTCTGCACTGATTTGATAAGCAATAATTGGTATGTGTTGCTCTTTAATTTAGGATGTCTTTGATTGCGAGTGAAAAGGAGGTTTTTACATATTTTCTATTTTCTGATCATTATGTATATTTTTTTGCGAACTTCGATTTCCTTTTATAACCTTTGTCCATTGCTTTCATTAAGATTCCATTTTCTTTACTCGTTTGTAAGAATTCTTTCTATATTAAATTACTCCTTGGCTGAAAATACACTTCCCAGGTGATTGTTTGTTTTAATTTTATGGTGTTTATTTCTTGTCCTACAGAAGTTCTGGCGTTTATGTAGTTATACCTACATATCTTTAGCTAAGCAGTTATCAAATCTTCCTTCTGGTTTTTCTATGGCATTGTTTTCAGGGTTTTCTGTTACTGTTCTCGTTTGTTTTGTTTTTTGTTATACTTTAACTCTTCAAACCATCTGGAATTTACTTAGTATATGATATAAGAAAATAAACTCATGTTTTCACTAATCAAGTATCCTTTTCATTATTTCTTGCTATCATATGGCACAACCTTCACTCACCAGTACATCTTGTCATTTTCTCACATGAGAAGAGATTGGGAAGGGTTGTATAATATCCAGAGGTAACTGATACTAGTTATTTTATCATCCTTTTCCTGATCAACACCAGTTGCAGATAGATCTCCACCTGATTTATTGTCATGCCCCTTTAATGCATTAAAATATATTTTTAATTTAAAAACAGCAACACATTTTTCTTTAAAAAAAAAAATGCCATCTTCCCAAATACATTTTTAGAGGTTGCCACTTGGAACTCATTTGCATAATCCTCAAATACTGACAAAATATCACATGTTTATGCTTCAACTGTTACCAGGTTACTTCAAGATTTTTATTAGTACAACAGGGTTTACTAGTGTCTACAGGATATAAACATAAATGTATAGTATCAATATGTATCACGGAAATATTTTGAACTAGTAACTGTTGCATTTCCCCCTTTTCAGTATTGTTTTGAACCTGGAGACCATCCCACATTAAAATTGGACCCTGTCTGGAGTAGATGCCCCAACAAAAGGCAAGACATAAAAGAACCCACAAAAATGATGCCCAGAAAACCCTGTATTTTGACTGCAAGAACTGAGCCCTAGGAAAACTTCCTTTTTCTTTCTCTCTCTCTCTCTCTCTCTCTCTCTCTCTCTCTCGCTCTCGCTCTCTCTCTCTCTCTCTCTCTCTCTCTTTAATTTCAAAGGTTTAGCTATATTTCAGAGAAGGGTCTATAACAGATAATAGAATTTGTGCCCCACACAGTGAAAATGACAATGCTCTCTGGGTTGTGGTGAGGTGAAACTTAGAGAGGGGTGGAGAGGCAACAGGATCTTAGAGGCAAATG
The DNA here is from genome assembly GCA_033961575.1 of Aselliscus stoliczkanus. Taxonomy (NCBI): domain Eukaryota; kingdom Metazoa; phylum Chordata; class Mammalia; order Chiroptera; family Hipposideridae; genus Aselliscus; species Aselliscus stoliczkanus. Next base: position 5,506,692 of record CM066738.1, on the reverse strand, counting down.
GGGGGTTCCCACCTCTTGTTCATGTCCCAGATCCCAAACAGGACACAGCCCCGGCAGGACGATGGAGAAGTCAGAGAAGTGACATGAAATGGGGAGGTGTGGCCTCTGGTCCCATGGCAGAGCCCAAGGAGCCTGAAGAACCCGTCATAGGCCCCCCTCCTGTCATCCGGCAGGACACAGAGGGCACAGGTGCCCAACGCAGACAGCCTGAGCATGTTCTCACACGACCCTCTAGAGCACAGCTTGGCACATTTTTCCTGCAAAAGGCCAAATAGTAAACAGTTTAGACTATGGTCTCTGTTGCTTCTCACCTGTGCCCTGGGGATGGGAAAGTGGCTGCAGACCACATGATGGTTATGTTCTAATGACACTATGTATGGACACAGAAATTTGAATGTCACATCATTTTCTGTGTTGTAAATATCCTTCTTTTGATTCTTTTTCAACCACTTAAAAAGATAAAAACATTCTTAACTCACAGTCCAGACCAAAACGATGACCAAAGAGCCGTGGTGTCTCGAGGCATTTGCTGCAGATCCCAGCACGGCAGAGCATGGCATCTAGAAGCTTCTATTACCCAAGGATGGGGGAAGAAATGGATGAGGGTGTGAGCGAACTAGAACATGACCTTTAGTTATGACATGTAGATTCTTTCAAAGGGTACGGCACTGACTATTTAAGCACAAAACCAAGAACTATAGATATCGGTGGTGACCCAGTAGTGACAAGCCAAGAGTTGGGAGATTGTTGGGTGAAGAGAGAGTCTTGACAAGGATACACGCCCCTCCTAGGAGAGTCATGTCCCCTCCCACACACACCCCAGACCTCAGATCATCTCAGAGAGAAGGTAAGAATCATATGCATTGCTCTAATCTGGAAAATTTAAGTTTTCTGCTATCAATAGAAATAAGGGATTCATGGCTAATAAGTATCCTTTTATGAAGAAATAAAGAAAGCTACATGTTTCAACACCTGGATTCTATGATATGGGAATGTTCCTAACTGTCACAGATATATTCAGTCTGATGCTTAAGGTTGTTTCCATACTTTCAAACAAAACTAAAATTAAAAAAAAAAAATCCCATTTCAAAAGAGCACAGCGAAAAAAATTGTGCCCTGATTTGAAAAGGCCCCTTCACCACACATTGAACACTTGGGTCTATTTCACTGATTTATTTCCTTGCCCCTTGATTTATACATCTTCTCAGTTCACAATCACACTGTGTATATTGCTGTAACTCTATAAACACTTAAATAACTGGTAACAAAGTCTCAATTATGCTTCTTTCAAAAAAAATCTCATCAAGCTTCTGCATCATTTCTTCTTTCAAATGAGCGTCAGATCCTACTTTGTCAACTACGGGGTAAAAATGAATTCCTCTGGGGTTTTGATTTAGATGACGTTAAAGCTACAAATTAACTTGGGAAGACTTCAGTCACATCTTTAGAATAACAAAATTTACCATTCAGAAATACGGTTTGCTTTATCGGAGTTCAGTATTTATGTCCCCATAAAGTCTTCCATTTTCTTTATTTTAAAATTACACATTTCTTTTAGGGTTTTTGGGGGGTGGGGATATTGCTAATGCAAATTTTATTATAAATTACTGTTATATATCAAGATATTGATTTATGTGTAATTATTTTATATGTAATCCTTTTTACTAAATGCCCCTAATTCTTCTAATAGATTTTCAGCTAATGCTTTGAAGTTCTCCAGGTGGACCAACTTTCTGTCTGCAAACAATAATAATTTATGACATTTTTTGTAGTTATACTGAGAGATAAAAGTACATATTTCATTGAAAAGAATGAAAATTCTCCTTAAAAATATGGGGAATAAAGAGCTTCCTTTGTTCGTGATAATGAGTTGTGTGTTATGCTACAATCTATTCTGCACCTGTCAGATAGATAAAAATTCAAAAGTGGGACAACACATCATATTGGTGAAGTGATGGGACAGAGGCATTTTCAAATGCTGATGGTGAGATTACAAAACGGTTCAACCCCTACGGAGAGGAACTGGGTGGTGTCATCCAAAGATACATACAAATGTATGTACCTTGTCACCCAGAAATCCCAATTTTGGAATCTATGTCAGAAACATCACAAAAGTATGAAAAGGACATGCAAAATATACATATATATTATACATACACATATATGTATACATAGGATGTAATTTCTCTATACAACCACTGTAGAAATATATCCCCTTGAGCAGGAGGCAAGGGAGAGAAACACATTAGCATCTCTCTTCTGCCCTCCAATTTTCCATGAGTGCCTCTCATTGGCCAACTGAGTCAGAAACAAGTTTTCAAGGGATCCCAACAACCAGCTTTGAGGAGAAGCTGGGAGGAAATCACCTGAGAGTGACAGGCGGTGCCCACATGACAGCCATAGCATCAGTGCCAGCTACGTCTCCTTCGAGAACCCATCTCCAGTGTGCAGATCCCCTCTTACAGATTGTCCCCCCATTTTTTTTATTGCAAGTTCATCCCTACATTAATAAGATGTCTGTTATAGTTATCTACCTCCCCTTTTAAAGTTGCATCATAATGGGACATTTTTAAATATCTCCTCTGTGCTATTATTAGAAACTGAAATGATCTTTCTTTTTTTCCATTTACAGGTAAAAGTTTTGCTAACACCTTAGTGAAAAACAGTTGATAGTTTCTAACAGAAGTATGCTGTAGTCATTCACTTATTCAATCAATGGATATTTATGCTACACCTACTGTGTGCCAGGCCCTTTTCTAAGTTCTAGTGAAATAACAAGGAACAGGAGCCTTGTTTTCTATATATATATATATATATATATATATATATATATATATATATATATATATATAACATTATATATATATAATATTATATATTATATATATAGCCACGGTATACATATATATTTAAAATTGAAAATTGAAAGATGTGCATTAACTCCTTCCTTAGATACAACTAGATACGCACTATTCATGAATATACTAGCCATTCCAGTTGTTGCAGGTTGAAATGATTGTGTGAGTTTCTATGTGTATCTACGTGCATGAGTGCGCACTTGTATAAGCAACTTGGTAGCAAATGGTTTCGAGGCCATTGCTTACAGCAACACATCTGTTTTATCTTCTCAACATATCTTTTTATCCCTTTATAAAGTTCTAAGGTTTTTTTTTAATTAAACGTTATTAAGGGGTTGTAGCTGAATTTCAAGAGTCTAGAGTTGGTTTATCAAACATCAGCTCTTATGAGACAAACAGGATTTTGCATTTGAGTGTACCATACTGTAAAACTAAAAATCCGCAACAGCCACGTCAACACGCAACACAACGAGGTGTGTCAGCATTTTCCGTGATGTCTTCCTGTTGACTGCCTTGTTGCCTTTCTAGAATGGGTAACATTTCAAACTCCAAGTGATAAAGATAGGACCAAAGTGACTACCCTAGAGAAATCTAGGTTAAAAAAAAGTCATAGGTGTTTCACATTTGTATTTGTTCTTTCGTTTTTGGTTTGCTTTTATCTAACAAATCTCTGGAAAAAGGGAAAATGATCAGATAAGAAGCTTGGAGGAGTGGGAAAAGCAAAGCAAAAAAAAAAAGACCAAGAATATTTAAGTCCAGGGCCGGCCGAGTGGCATGATGGTTAAGCACTGGCTTAGGAAGCCAGTGGCCCCGGTTTGGGTCCCAATTGTGAGGGGCAGTGACACTGCCCTCAAAAAAAAAAGAATATTTAAGTCCAAATTTAGACACTTATTTCAAGTCATTTTATCTTTTGCCATTGCTGTAAATGTGTTGATGATGTGGAAATAGCCTTCAAACCTATAACTAAGATGTACTAGAACCAAGAACTCACCTGGAAGGAAGTTCATTCACTCTTCATTGAAAGGATAAGGGCATGTCAACTTTCGGCTGCAATCAAGACCCATTATGCTTACATTGAGGTCAATTTATTTCCTAACCAAGATACATACGAGATCTGACTATTAAGTTCTCAAAGTTGTTGCAACAATGTTGCTAACCTTTTTTTATATCAGAGGGATTATTCATTATGAATTTGTACCAACTATACAAACAGTTAACCAAATTTACTACTGAGTCGTTGGGAAAGTCATGACGTATTTTTCTGTTTTTCAATGCAAAAATGCATCAGGACTTTCCCAATGACCCAATATTTCGAAGTGCTGAAAAGGCTGTGTGAAAAAAGATTACACCACCTGAACTTTTCCGCCAACAATTCATGGCTCTTGTATCACGACAATGCACCAGCTCACACAGAGCTGTCCGTGAGGGAGATTTTAGTGAGTAAACAAATAACTGTATTGGAACCCCCCCCTCACTCACTTGATCTGGCCCCCAATGACTTCTTTCTTTACCAGGAGATAAAGGAAATATAGAAAGGAAGACATTCTGATGACACTCAGGACATCAAGGGTAATATGAGGACAGCTCTGATGGCCATTCAGAAAATGTTCCAAAATTGCTTTGAAGGGTGGACTACACATTGGGCATCGGTGCATAGCTTCCCAACGGGAGTACTTCGAAGGTGACCATAGTGATATTCAGCAATGAGGTACATAGCACTTTTTCTAGGATGAGTTCACATACTTAATTGTTAGGCCTCGTACATATAAATAAACTACTTTTCTCATTCTTATGAACTTGAATTGTATCAACGTTTTGCCAGTAGGAGTGTGTGACCTACTTTGAAATTCAATTATATATATTTTTTATTCTCTCATAAGGTCTGTAGATTTGGGGCTCAATTCAGGGGAAATGTAATAAAGTCATCCTTCAATTGTAAAACACAGGTAAAAATACACACAAAGCATTTTTAGATATAATACAAAATATCAAGTTAAAAGTGAAATTACTTTATGGTGGTGTTTGCATGAAGTCTTGACAAGTATTCAATACTCCATACATAATTGTATCTTCAAAATCTTCCGTACATACTAATCAAAATGTGAAATTTTTAGTTGTTTAATAGAGAGATCACCATAGTATAATTTTATCCTTCTGTTATTTACCAGGATTGAGGGAGAGAGGACAATGAGGCAGAAATGTTGTTTTAACATGCAAGACATTATCCATAAAAAAAAAAAACAGACTAATGTGTTCCCTGAGTAAAGATATGGAATTTAATACTTGCCCTGTATTTTAATAAGAAATAAACTGGCATTTTCTCTTGTCAGCTAACGAAACAATTGGGTACTATTGGAGAATGAAAAATGGATGTTTAACAGCTTTATCTGGAGACAAAGAAAATTTTCTCATCTCTAAATGATGAGTTGGCAATTCCTTTCCATGAGAAGCCTGGTTTGAAGACTCAGAGTTGGGGAAGCATGGAGAACTGTAAGTTATTGCTGTCAAGGAGGAAAACTTTTTCCTCTACCTTCTAGGTTCTTCTGGCTGGTCTAATAATTAAATCAACATAAGACAGATTAACAGAAGAAAATCAAATTGAATTATGTACGCCCAGGAGCCTACATAGACATGAAAAGTTCCAAGATAGTCAGGCAATATGTCTTCCTGAGCTAAAGAGAAGGGAGTAGGGGTCTTGGCTTCAAAGGGAAGAAAGACAATTCACAGGAAGATGGGAAGAGCAAATGTTTGCTAAACAAATGTTTGTCATGCCATGCAGAGACACACAGAGTGGCCTCTGATATCCAAGCCCTGTCTAGCTCCTCCCAGCCCACCACATCCAGCCCACATTCTTTGTAGTTAACTCTGATAATAGTTCTCTCCTTGCTATAGGCCCTCTATCTAAATTCTTTTATGTGGGATGGGTAAAAAGGAAAACTTCCTGAGTCTTCTGTTTCTTATAAATAACCAGCCTAAATTAATCCTTATGACAAAGAGACATATTTTGGGGTGGCAAATTTTGCTTCCCTACATTATGTTAAGGGTATTATTATCGTTATTATTAATTTTACTTCCACAGATATAAAGACAAATGCCAGAGGCATGTCTTTACCTGTCTCAGCTCAAGGTAATCATTTTCCTTGCTATCACCACAAGAGTATATCTATCAAATTCTTGGTGCAACAAAAAATTTGGAAAGCTTCAAACTTGGCAACTCTGAGATGAAGCAGAGAAATTGGACTCCAAGAAACATACCAGTTGTCCTTTTGGATGGTATTCTGTCTCCAGAGTTAGATAATTGAATGTGGTAAAGATTTTATCAGCCCTGCTAAATAAATTATGAGACGTAACATGATGGATTGCAAACAAGTCATTAAAAATCATCATGTAGACAGTAAAACACAATGTTTGAGGTCACAGAGATTGGAATAGATAAACCAGGGTTTAAGTCCCCATCCTACCATTTATTAGCTATATTACTTTGGGCAAGTTATTTTACCTCTCTGTAAGTAATCATTTTAAAGAGTTATAGAAATTACATGAGTTAATGCACTTAAAATGTTTCTCATAGTTACTGATAGTTGTTCAACAAATATATTAAGAGAATGAATAAATACATAATGGATGTTTGTTCTTATTATGATAATTTTTGAGTTAGAAATATATCCATGATGTTGCTGGTGGTTTAAATCAGTTTGCAAAACACGTATCAACTATGATCTTACTTACATGCATCCCCTGCATGTTTCCTACATGACTTTGTGCACACAAGCATGGAAGGATGCTTTGAAGATGTAAACAATTTTTATTTCGATGCTGTGAAACTCCTAGTATGTATTCTTTGCTTTGAATTTTTTCTATATGTCATCTTACAGAAACTATTACGTTGTATATAAAACCAATATTCACTAGACAAGGTTTCGACATTTATCCCACTATTCCATAGATGAGGCTGAAATCTTACTTGAAAAAGAGATTAGGAAGCAAAGGGCTTCAGGAGAAATTTATCTTTGGAGACCCTTCTGATGATAAAAGATACAAAGGAAGGTTTCCCTGACTTTCGGGGCACAGAGGAAAATCTTACCATTCCTGTGCTGTCATACAACTGTCTTTTGAAGAGGGTCTCCATGTCCTAATAGAAGTTGATACCCATTTCAAATGACCTCTTGGAGAACCTTTGCTACCAGATAGCTGGGGAAACTTAGTCAAGAAAAATGAGGCAACATCAGCTCCTCTTTGGGTCCTTGTCAAGCTGCACCCTACCACTAACCAACTTATTCACAAATGGTAGCATGCAATGTAATCTGATGACATGAGAAAAATCTGTGGCCTCCACTAAGAGTCATGGCGAAACATCGGCGGCATCGTGTTCACGCACATGAAGTGATTCATCATAGTTCATATGATGATGAACCCCGCCCCACCCCACAGTCTCTTTCTGCTTTGCACTCCGTTTGGAAGCTTTCTTAGGATGGGGCCAGAAAGGCTGTAGAGAAAAGAAGGACTGGCATTCCTGGCCAGTGACATTCCTGGGAGCTGACTGCTATTCAGGGCTTCCTATCCCTTCACTCTGCGCCACTGACCTTCCACGAGCAGAGGTCAGGTGGATGGGATCAGACACAGGGGCAGGGCCATCCCCAGGTGACCCACATTGCTTAGCTTCCATGCACCAAGGTCACACCGTGGAAAACAAAAGAAAAACAGAAACAGAAAATATGTGTACATGTGTATAAACTGTATAGAGTACCTATAAAAAAATGCACAAAACCTGAAAACTGAAGGAGCCTGGGAAATGAAAGGCTTGTCCAATACTATAGCCATATGAAGTTTTTAAATGAAAATTAAAAATTCAGTTCTCTGGTTGCACTAACTGCATCCCACGTGTCCAGTTGGCTCGTGTAGCATATGGCTACTGTACCAGACAGTGCAAAACTAGAGCATTTCCAGAACTGTAGAAAGTTCCGTTGAACAGTCTTGGGTAAGAGGATGCAGCATACGCTTTGGGCCTTCTAAATTGTGTACAAGGTGCATGTATTGCTTTTTCAAACATTAAAATGATGACATGTTTAAAAATACTTTTGGGCCGGCCGAGTGGCGCATTGGTTAAGAGCTGGCTTGGGGCACCAGTGGCCCTGGTTCGGATCCCACATATGAGGGCCAGTGACACTGCCCTCTGCAGCTAACAACAGCTCCACCTGGAGCTGGGCTGTGCAAGCTCCAGTGATGGTGTAGGCTGCAGCCCCTGCTGCAGTGGGCTGCCATAGGCTACAGTGAGTGGCCGGCAGCCAGCGTGAGCGGCTGGCAGCCAGCGTGAGCTGCCAATAGCCGTGGTGAGCGGCCACCCAGAGGCTGGCAACCGATCTGCCTCATTGGGAAGAGCATAATGATGATACCAACATAGGGCAGTGAAGCAACATCATCCGCAACTAGACTGAAGAACAAAAAGACAGCAACTTGTCTGTTCCCCTTCCCCAATTCCCCAACACTGTTCCCCTCCCCCAATTCCCCAATAAAATCTTAAAAAAAAAAAAAACTTTTAAGTAATAACTTATCATTGTGTATGTAATCTGTACTGGGAGGTTCAGGGGGATTTTCCCATTTTTCATTAGAGGCTACTAGGATGACAAACTCATATATGTCTCTAAATGGCCAAATTCAGAAGTCTTATTACAGGTTTTTCTCTCTAGAACAAATAATAACAATGAAATACTCATTTAAGGTAAGTTTTAATTATAATCATGAAGCACAAAGCCCTGGTTTTGTTTCAAAGGCTAATAATAAATTGCTCTTTTACAATTGATTTTCACTTCTAGGTACAGAAATCATAACACAGATGGAGGGTATAATGAGACAAGTGTCAGATGGTGTAGCGTGAACCTCCCAGTCCAACTGTGCACAGCAGGGCTGCAGCAGCGACACTTACAGCTATGTGACACTCCGGTTCTCTCCCTCCCCATTGTCTGTATTAAGCAGAAAAGCGGAATGTCAGGTGAGGAATGGCACAGAAGTTCTGGTCTTTGTCAGCATTTCCAGGAGCCCCAAATAAGAAGCGTGTGAAATTGTCTGTTATACTGTTTATTCGGGGAGAGGAATGACGTCTTGATCTGTCTCCATCCTCTCTGCCAGCCACCTCTGTCTTTACCTACTATCACATCACTCTTCCCCTGATGACCCAGCACAGAGATGTCCCATGTTCCTCCAACTCACCAGATGTGCATCTACCTCAGGGCATTTGCACTTGCGGTTTCTGTGCCTGGAGGCAGATCCCTTAGGCTGGGTGGCTGTGAGGGCTCTCACTTTTGCCCTAAGTGAGGTGGGGAGTCACTGGAAGGCTTTCAGAGACATGGCACGACTGAATTGATATTGTAAGAGGCTTACTCTGCTGGCTGCTAATATTAAACAGTAGAGGCGAAGGCAGAAACAAGCAGAGGCTGTTCTAATAATCCAGGTGAGAGATGCTGGTGGCTTGGACCCAGGCAGTGAGAAGTGGTAGGTCTCTAGGTATGTTTTACAAAGACCATTCTGGTTGTGAGGTTCAGATGAGGTTGGAGAGGGGGCAGATACAGGAGCAGCAAGACAGCTGCAAAATTACTGCAATGATTTAGGCAAGAAATGACTGGGGCTTGGACTTCCATCCAGGAAGGGGTGACTGGCCCTGGAATCTGTTTTCAAGGCAGGGCTGGCAGAATTGTCTGACATCTGATAAGAATGAAAGTTATCCAAGGAGGGCTCCACCCTCCCTGTCCCACTTTCTGTCATCCTAAACCCCAGGCAGCCTAAATCATCTTCCTGAGAGACTCATTTTCAAGATTCATTTGAACAATTTACTAGATTATTTATAATAGGGAAAGAAAAGGCTTGGATAATGAAAATCAAGTCAGGTCCTCAAACGACACCTATACTACTATATTCGACCTCTTTGTCAGGCAGAAAGGCCAACAACACTTTCATCAGAACTATGCAAGAATAAAGTTACAAGAGGCTGGGGCTACAGGCAGCAGCGATAACAGAAAGACCCTGAGATGCCCAGGTTACGTTGATCAGGCCTCCCAAGCTTGGGTTCCTGGATGCTTATGAGAAAATTGATTTGTGGGAACGACTTTCAATATTTCAAAAATCCTTCCAGAAACTTTACATAGGGGTGGAATGTTGCATGGTCAATAATATATTCACTGTCTGGTTTTAGTGACTTTATAGCCACTCTATGTGGTCCAAATTACATTATTCAATAAGCAGTTAATAAAAATAGGAAAATCCATTACTACCTAAGAAATACAATCTGTTTGAAGATTATCTTTAAAACCATGGAGACCACAAGGAAAATAGTACAGAGGGTGCATAAAGGAAAATGTGGTTAGTTCTTTGGGTCTCGGGTGATTAGCTGGCCCGCCTGACAGCTTATTTCAGATGGTGACATCACACATTCAGTTTCACCAGCAGATCCAGTGTCATGGGCAGTTGTGACTTGCCTGACCAGCACTCACTCTCTCATCTTCTGATTATGACTCCCTAAGGTTCCTCGGGGAACCACTTGTCTCCAACTGTCAGTCCACATGGTCCAGGTTGAGATAAGTTTTCTCTCCCCACACCCATCCCAACCCTGAGTGCACCTGTGATGCAGGCCCGTCCAATCAGAGCACCCCTTTCTCCCAGCCATATGATTGGCTCAGGGATGAGCACGTGACTCAGTCTGAGCTGAGCCTGAGACTTTTGCTGGAAAGACCAAGGAGAGAAGCAGCTTTCCTCCTCCTAGGTTTATTGAGAAATTAGGATGCAGGCTTGGAGCTGTTAGTGCCGTCCTGCCACCACAAGAGCGAGCCCGCTTGAAAATGGAGCCAGCTTAGAGGTGCACAGAAAAGACAGAGAAAAAAGCTTGTGTCCTAAGCTTTTTGGTCAGTCGCCAACAATTGAAAGAGAACTGACACTAGTACTGAGAGTTAAATGACCAGTTTTTGGTCCTATTCCTTTAATTTACTTGAAATGGAGTAAGCCACTTAAAGTCTTGGCAGTCGCATAAAAGCTAATTTATTACCAAAGTTGCTGAGACGAATAACTAAGAAAAGTCCCTGAGAGTAATTTGAGATGTTTAAGCATGCTATACAAAAACAAAGGTGCAAACTGAAATTATTATTCTCTGCTATTTTCCCTGCCCACAGTTAATGGAGGTAAGTAGTAAAATCATTGAATGGTTGACATCAGTGAGGCAAGTTCCATAAATAATTGAGAGCTGTTGACTCTAAATAATTATTTTGCTATTAAACCTTTTGAGTAGACAATGTTTCGGGCATATACCTCTGTACACTGTAATCAGCCCTGAAGAAACTCCGATTGTATGTGTGTGTTTATTTCTCCTCCATTAAACTCGAATAGGATACAAGTCATTATGACCTCTCATCCATTATGGAAGTAAGAGAGCCTTTCAACATTTGCATATGAATAACTAAAAGAGATTTATGATTCTATCTTTGAACATAAAAAGTTTTTGTTACATAAATTACACTAATATTTCTAAGCCCATTTGGCTTTCTCTGCTGCCTCTCTATCCAGATATGCATGAGTTATTTCTGCATTCCAGAGGGAAGGCGTTAGTGAGGCACACGCATGTTGGGTTTTTTGAAGTACTGTATGCTTCACGTGGAGTTTGCTGACACAGTGTGAATAGGCAGAGATCCCGAAATAGCAAGAGGAGCCTTGCTGAGTTCAGTGTAACTTGGTTCCTTAAAAGCCCTAACCCAAGCCAAGGATCTCCAGCTGTGTAGACTGAGTTCAAACTAAACACAAACCATAAACATGGAAGACGATGTAACTCCAGAGAGCTGGAGTGAGAGATGATATACAAATATAGGAGGTAATGATTATGACCCCTCCATTGTAAAAGTCACATGAGCCCAAGATTCCAGCATAGTTTTGTGTATCTCCAAAGCCACTGTTGTATATTGTTAACTGTCCGAATTCTGAGATCTGACATTTGAAATAATTCTGTCCATAATGACCCATCTTTACCCTTTCTCATTCACTCGTATCTATTGTCAGTGTTCTTTAAACACATTTTGACATCTAGACCCTTGAAAACTTTCCAAGTGTTTTAGTCCCTTACCCTAATATGACCTATCTGCTTTCACTCCAAGCCCAGAACTTGGTGAACTGCCTACGATGATGGCACCACTCTCCATCACTTTAGGACCTTCAATCATTACCAATCCTCCTGAGCCCAATGCCCAGCCATGAGTAACCCTCATCATCTACTTGCTGAATTCCATTTCTGAGATACCAACTAGGGCCAAAGATACCAACTATGTGACACACTGACTCACTCACACACCACACACATGCACACACACACACACTCACACACTCACACACACCACACACTTTCACACACACTCATACACACATTCACACACACACCACATACACACACCACACTCACACACACCACACACTCACACACACACCACACACACTCACACACATGCACGCACACCCACACACACCACACACACGCACACACATTCACACACATGTGAGCACACACACTCACACACTCGCATGCACACTCATGCACACACACGCGCACGCGCATGCACACGCACACACACACACATGCACACACACTCACTCACACACACACCCCACACACATGCATGCACACGGAGATACAAAGAGCACTCTGCTTCTTGATTATGTAAGAGAGTATTTCGGGGCAGCAACAATTTCTATTTGATCTGATTTTTAAAAAGGCAGGGGGGATAAGTTCCCTACAAATCTTTCTAAGTGTAAGACTCACGTAGGGTCACAGAAGTGAATCTACCCTGTTCAACGTTATCACAAACATACTGAGTGATAGATAGCGGCAGTGACATATAATGTATCGTCTAACAGGATGTTTTCGCCTGAGCCAAACGATAAATGTCACTGGACACCAGGACTGTCCTGGGCAGACAAGTCATGTGATCATAGTAGATATAATTTAATCCCTTGGATGGGTCACCATAACTTCTACTCTCCAAGTACATGGCTTAGAAACAGCACCATTTGGCCAACATCAGAGAAAACATTATTGCAGGTATGAACTATTATACCAATGGATGCCAGGGCAGGCAAACCCATAGAAGCAGAGCCTGGATCCGTGGTTGCCAGAGCCTGTGGGGAAGAAGGGATGGACAGTGACTGCTAACGGGTGCACGTTTCTTTTGGGGAGGATGCAATGTTCTGGAGTTAGATAGTAATGATGATTGCACAATCTTGAAATAATTATTAAAACAAAACCCTAAACTGTACATGTTGAAGGGTGAATTTTGTGGCATGTGACTCTATCCCAATAAATAAATAAATAAATAAATAAATAAATAAATAAATAAATAAATAAAAATTGGAAGGACAAAAGAATGATGGGGAACAGTATATTTACACGTTCATGGACTCAAAGGATCTTGCCAGACCATTATTGATGGCAAAGAAGGGTTAGGTACAACAATGGAGAAACCTGCCAGGATGCTGCCTTGACTCAGTCATCACATTAATGTCACCAGTAACAGAAGTAATTGACACCATATACCTCCTGATGCAAAGCACTGGAGACACAAGATCACTTCTGAGGTATTTTTCCAAAAATGCATAACCTGAATCTTACCATAAGGAAACATCAGAATGTCCCAAATGGAGGGACATTCTAGAAACAGCTGCTCAGTACACTTCAGAAGCATCAATTATTGTGGTGGGGCCCCCAAAGTTATGCCCACCTCAAATCTTAGAATGAGACTTTCTGTGGAATAAGCGTCTTTGCAGATGTGACTAAGGGACGAATCTCCAGATAAGATCATCCTGGATTAGGGTAGGCCCCAAATCCAATAACAGTTGTCTTTATAAGACACACACAGAGGACACAGCACAGAGAAGCCACCGCTGAGGATGGAGACAGAGACTGTGGTTATGAGGCCCAAGCCAAGGATTGCCGGCACCCCCACGAAGCGTGGAGAGGCATGGAATGGATTCCCCCTCATGCAGGGAACCAGTCCTGACAACACCTTAATTTTGGCCTTCAGAGCTGTGAGAGAATATATTTCTGCTGTTTTAAAGTTACCAAATGTGTGACAATTTGCTGCAGCAGTCATGAGAAAGAAAGAAAAGTTGAGGAACAGTTGCAGATAAGAGAAACTAATGAGAAGGCCCGGCAGGCAAATATAATGTGTGGCCGTGAACTGGGTCTTGGACCAAGAAGAAAGGACGTTAGTGGGCCAATGTGCGAACATTTAAGGAGATTTGTAGACTATATAATAATGGTCATTGTTTTCCACAACTATACTGCGTTTATGGAAGATGTAAACATTTGGAGAACTGGATGAAGGGTATATGGTAATTCTTTGTACTATTTTTGCAACTTTTTTTCTGTCTGAAATTATTTCAAAACAAATCATTTTTAAAATAATCATTTAAATGGTAAACCAATCCCAAGTGTAAGAACTACTAATATGGTTCAGTTCTGGGAGAATCAGAGATGCATTGTAGTTTTTGTAAGCAGTCAGATCCTGGACAATTAAATTTTGTTGGGATTATTCTAAGTGTGAGGATCTAGGACAATCGGACCTCCCTGTTTGCTTACATATGTGTTCGCAGGCACAGTTCTTAATCTCTGTGTGCCTCATTTCCTCAGGAGCAAACTTGGAATAAGCATAAGATACACCTCATGGGTTTGTTTTGAGGATAATTCAGATCATCTACATGAAGTTCTTAGCACAACACCAGGCCGATACTAAGCGCTCGTAACTGTTAGCTACTTTTACCATATTGATTAGTGCATACACCCAGCCCCACACTAGGCACACAGAATGAAGAAAAAATGCAGCTTCCTCTTGAACAAAACAATAACGTACTGGGGTGATCAAAAAACCAAGGAGAAGTTGGTGGGTAGTGGCGGGTACTGGGAGGGGTCTAGCCAGACTGTGGCTTCTTTTCCGGAAGACTATGGCCATCACTGCAAGTCAGGGGAACGCTGACTCCACAAGGAAGAGAAAAGAGAAGTTCGGTGAAAAGCTGCTGAACACAACTGTTGGTCGGCTAACAACGAAATGACCTTGCAAAGACTAAGCTTGCAGTCACAGAAAGTACTCAAGCCAAGAGTTCTCAGCTATATAGAATGGGAATCCCTGTGGTAAGAGGGAGGTTGGAAGGTCCCTGTCTGAGTCTGCTCGGGCTGCCGGAACAAAACATCACACACCTGGTGGCTTATCAACAACAGATATCTCCCTCACGGTTCTGAAGGCTGGAGTCCCAGATCAGAGGACCAGTGTGGTCTGGTTAGGGACATTCCTGCTCCTAGCTCAGCCAGCACCTTCTAGCTATGTCCTAATATGGTGGCAGAAGCAAGAGCATTCTGGGGGGGAAGGGGGCCATTTTTATAAAAGCACTAATCCCAGTCATGAAGGCTCCACCCTCACAACCTAACCCTAATCCTAACCCTTGCCTCCCAAAGGCCCCACCTCCAAATACCATCACATCAAGCATTTCTGTTCAACATATGAATTTGTAGGGGGAGGCACACACATTTAAGCCACAGCAGTTGGTAAATGTGCATTTCTGTTGATTATTCCCTTCCTCTGGCCCCTCCCATGTGCTTTCACATCTTCATCCACATGGACTGGGATAGACATTTTCATCTTTCAGACTAAAAACTGTTTAAATGTTTATTGGGACCATCAACAGAAACCCAACAGTGTGGCCAAGACTGAGGCCCTGTGTCCTTTTTATCTTCTCACCAACTTCATCTAGAGACCGTCATTGTCTCTTTCAAGTGACTTTGGGCTCTGCGGGTGCTGAGTACATTACCCTATTCCCTGCCAGCTCGGCAGAGGGCCTATGCTGTGCCTCCCTCCCACCAACCATGCCCTTTGCCAGCAAAATCTCCAAGCAGGGAAAATGTACACACATCAAAAGATCCTCTAGGAGGTTCAGGCGCCAGGCACGGAACGGAGGCACAATTGTAATTCAAGTCAAGGCCACCAGCTCTATGCAAAGCTTTTGTGAGTGGCAACTGGCACACTCCTTGGATGCATTTCGGGGTCCCCCCAAATGACACAGCCACCAAGAGTTACCGAACGCACCTCTGGGCTTTCCCTTCAGAGCCACAGGAAGGAGGGGACATATTTCACTTACCCCAACCCCAGAGAGGATCCCCCTCATTTGACGCTTCCCTTAGGGTTTAGGATTCCCCCTGCACTGAGAAGCAACATGAGAACCCTGTCTGCGGGCATCTTTCCAAGGAAGGCACACACCATTAACAGTCTGGAAAAAATAAACCCTGTAAAGGCCTCCCGCCCAAAAGGACCAGAGATAGAATTGCCTATGAGCAGAAGCTGGAATTGGGTGCCAGGGGCATTTGTCCCCACAAATGCTTCCTTCTCCTGCAGGCACATCACCTGCCTCAAAGGAGCTCAAGGAGAGGACAGGCTGAAAAGAAAATTAACCCCCCCAACCCACTGCTCCCCACCAGACACCCACCACAGAGAGCGATGGTAAAGGGGACAGACAGGAAAGCATTTCAAAAGCTGTTTAGCTGCTTTCAGGGTTTTGTTTGCTTGTTTGTTTTTTAATCGAGGAACTGATCGGCCTACTATTGGTGCTGATTTTTCATTTGCCATCTTGGCAAGCAATTTCTCCATCAATATTCACCGTTAACGTGTCCAGAAGGCAGGAATGGAGCAAGACACTGCTGACTATTCCAGGTTATTCTTTTACACTAAGAAATTGCGTCACCACGACCTGGGTGGTCTGCCAGCCCAACACTGGGACACTTGAGTTTTAGCAGACAGTGTTTTTTCTTAGACTTTACTTTTGGGTGAGATGGGTTGGTATGTGTCAATGTGAACCAGGTAGCCTCCTGTGATGCCCAAGGGGGAAATACTGGGTGAAGTGTAAAGTTATTCCTGGGCAGTTGGGGGGATAGGAAAATATACATGTAACCATATATACGTATGTAAATCAACGATAATTCACAGAGTACTTATTACACAGTAGAAACTCTGCCTGGTGCCATATAAGCGTCATCTCATTAAACCTACAGCAGCGCTATAAGGTACACATTGTTAATCTCAAATGATAGGTGAGGAAGCTGCGGTTCAGAGAGTGTTAAGTGACCTACCCAAGGTGACACTGAGAATACGCTGAGAAAGTGAGCTATGTAATTCCGAAACCAAGGAGAAAAAGCTCGCTGGATTAATGTAGTAAAAGGAGAACCATAAAGAATAGGAGCAAAAAGCATGCTGTGTCTGAGGGTAGAACAGACCGTTTGAGATCTGAGAGATTTGCCGTTCAACTTCCTCTCCAGCCTCTTAACTCCCTTTCCGAGGGTCCTAGGCTTCATAACCTGGGTGTTAATTCACATTTTCTTTTCAAACATCCAAACTCAATTTCCCACAGTTAGACCATAAGCCTCAGCCAAAAAAACTTCATCCCTCCTCACTGGAGGGAAAGTCCACCAAGTCCACATCAGGCAAAGTGACAATGACTGTGCCAGCTGTGTTATCGCTTTAAATCCACTTCCCAGCTCTCCCCAAAATAAGCGGTTATGCAAATACTTAGCTATTACATAGAGGGCGCCAAAAAATGTATATACATTTTAAGAAAGGAACACTGTATTAAAATTGTAATAATATAGACTGATAACAAAAGATGAATACAAGTCACATTTGACTTCTGCAATGACAAGAGGTGCTCAAAGTGGTTCCCATCTGTGTCCAGACACTTCTGATGACGGTGAACTACTGCTTGAGCAATGCTGACCAAAGTGCCCACTTGTCTACATTTTGTTGGCAACCCCAGTATATAGATTTTATATATGTGTCTGTATATTTGTCTGTATATTATACAGACATATATACATTTCTACACACACACACCTGGCAACAGTGCTTTTTTCTAGGAAGACAATGTGACATGGGGAAGAGAGGACAGGATGGTGAAGACCAGAGGTAAAGAGATATTTCTGCCTTTTACCTTGAACTTTAACCGTTCTTTCTTATAGCAAATATTCCTATGTTTTAAAGTCATTTTAATAAAGTAGAATAATTAGTGGTAATCAGTAGTATAGAGAATAAGGATTTGTTAAGAGGGATTTGATTGAATATGCTCCAAATTTTGTACATCTAAGTAGTGCCATCATCAAAGAGCTTCTCAGCCCTCAGGATGCCATTGGTGTTCCAGCCAAGCCCCCTCACTGGCCAAGACACCACCTTGCTGAGCCTGAGAGGCTGGCTGATCCCTCACAGGTGCTCCCTTCTCCAGAGAAGTGCTCTCCTCCCAATGGGAGTCTCCTGCCTTTCTAGGGAGGTTGTACCCATGCCCCATGCCCTAAAGAGGTGGAAGCCGCTAGTGGACCAGCCAGCAGTCAATGCCTGACTGCCTGGGGCTTGGAGTGGCTGGTCCCCTAGTCCCCAGAGGACTAACTCTGTGATGCTCCAGTGCTCCCCTTGGGGTCAGGCTGAGGCTCAACTGCAGCTGAGGCCACATCCTTGCTTAAATCTGCCCCTCCCTTGCCTGCTTTCCTCGTTTCCCTTCTCCTGGGAGCACTTCCTCAATAAATCACTTTCACAAGAATCCTTGTCTCAAGCTCTGCTTCTAAGGAATACAACCAACCCAAGATGTCCCCGTTGCACCCCACCCCCAAACAGAGCTACTCATGACCTGAAACTTTCACAAACTAATTAATGAGCTTTTCAATGAACAGATCACTCCAACCTTGTTTAAACTGTTCCAGAACTCACAGAAGGAAAAAGAAACCATGCATCTGAAATCATTCTGTGGCATGCCCTGGCACCACTGATGTCAGCTTCTGAAAAAGCACAAGAAAACAACCAGCCTGACAAATAAATATTATTGCAAAACTTTAAAAGAAAATAATAACACCACCAAAAAAATAGCATATTAAAGGAATGATTCACCAAACCCAAATTAGATTCATAACCTGTTGACATAATTTACCCTATTAGGTGGTCACAGACACCAAAACCTATGATGTTCTAAAGGTTATCAAAAGATACTTGATTAAATTTGGTATTTATTTATTACTTCAATAATAGTGTATACTTTACTAATGATTTTGTATAGAGATATATAATATAGATATAAATAAAAAACAGCTAGAAAGTATAAAGAAAGATTTCATTTTAAAGCAAGAAAAAGGATTTTAAATACCAGAAAATAAATTTAATAAGAAATACATGGGATCTTTAAAAACCTATAAAACATAACTACTAGAATATAGAAGGTATTAATAAATAGGCCAACTGTAATTGATTAGATAGTCACGGGATGTGGAGTATACTGTGGAAGGGAGTCAAAGGAATTGTAATAGATATATATGATATGCGGGGGGAGTGGGGTGGTGAACTGGGGGAGGGGGGTTGTCACTTTGAGGGGTAAAAAGTATAACTATTGCACTGTGTTGTACACCTAAAGCTAATTTAAAAAAAATGTTTATTTCACAATAAAAGAATAAAAGAATAAAAAAAAGGAAAAAGAAAACATTTTTGAGCACAAAAAAAAAAAAAAGAGTGCGAGCTGAGCTCTGAGCAACAGCAGTTCGATGCCCAGCCCGAGCCGAGCTGCCCCTGGCAGGATGGCTCAGCTGAAAAAAAAAAAAATGAAACTATGCACAACTAGTGAAATGTGAGCTAACGTACTAAGGAGAGGTCATTTTTCACTCATCAGATTTCAAAATTTAAGAAATTGAATAATATTCAGAGTTGGTTACAGTGTGAGGGAAATGAAGTCCATCATTCTTGCAGGTGGGAGTGTAAATAGGTCTAACCTTTTGAAAGGGCACTTGGCCATATCTCTCACACACACACGCACTTGAACCCAGCAGTTGCACTCCAATTTGTGACAGGATGAATATTACATACATCGTGAAATTTAAGATGGAATTCAATGCAATCCAAAGGAGCTAGATCTGTGTCTTCTAACACTGGAAATATATGTCTGGAAAATAAATAAATAAATAAATAAATAAATAAATAAATAAACAGAAAGATTTTTGCCACTCTTTTCTTAAATAGCTTAATCTGATTTTTAAGACGTCAAATCTCCCTAAATTAAAGTATGAATGTAATATGATCCCTATAAAAATCCCAGAAGTGAATTTCATTACCTGATTGAGATTTTTTTAGGAAGGAAGCAAGTTAATCAAGGTCTCAAGGAAAAGTAATGTTACAAAAATAACCAGAAAAACCCTGAAGAGGCAGAGTAAGTAGGTGGTGGGATTAACCTTGAAAGACAAAACATTATAAAGTTAGAGTAACTTAATGAGATAATGGATGTAAATTGCTTAGCACAATGCCTGACACAAGAATGGAGAGAAAGATTAATGGAACAAAACTGAATGGAAAAAGACAGAAATACAGATGGAGGTTTAATTTCCAATAAAGTGTGCAATTTAAATCAGTGGTGGCAAAATGGATTATTCAATGGCTGGATTTGGGACACCTGTGAAGTTTTCTAAATGTAAAATAAAATAAAATCGAACAATTATATGCTAACAAATTTGAGAATTGAATCTTGATATCATTTCTTTCATCAAAAATTATCTCAAATGGGCCAAAGATATAAGTAGTAAGAAATGAAACCTTAAAATCACTAGAAGAAAACATGAGAGTTTAAAAAATATGTTATTTTTCTAAGCAAGATCTTTACCTCGAAATAGGGACAACCTTTCTAAGAAATGGTTTATAGAACTGACTATTTAAAATTTCTTTTTCTTTCATTACCAAAAGATAAATGACTACCAGAGTGAAAGTATTTAAAATCCATATGACAAAATACTGCAAAAAAACAACAACACTATTTTAAAAATCATCATCCCAATTTATAAAAGTGACAAAAAAACTTTTAACCTGTTGTTCATTGGAGGGACAAAATTATTTTTGAACATGTATGAAGACATTCACCTACATTCATAATTTTAAAGAAAACATATAGTGCTTGGTGAGCCTACGAATGAACAGATATTTCCAAATCCTATGATATGAGGGCAAGTCCTCTGAATGGAAACTCAAAAACATCTGTAAGAATGTAAATTGCACTTAGTGATGATTCCAGCAATTCTCCTGCTACGTGTTTATCTTATAGACACCATCCCTTTGCTACTAAAAAAAATGTATACACAAGGATGTTCTTTGCAGCATTGATTGTAAAACACTAAACAATCTAAATGTCCCCAGTAGGAAAACAGTTAAACCAAAAATAATCTATAGGAGGTTTACTTATTTAATCCAGACAGAAAGGTTTTCAGGATTTAAATAAACCAGGGGTTGCCAAACTTTTGCTGTAAGATGCCAGACAGCAAATATTTTAGGCTTTCCATGCAACATGGTCTCTGACACAATGACTGAATTCTGTTACATAAACAAATAGATGGGCCTGTGTTCCCATAAAACCTTATTCACAAAACCAGATGGTAGACTGGATTTGACCCTTGGGTGGTAGCTTCCTCATCCCTGATTTAATGGATTTATTTATGGATAAATAACCTATGTTTATTTATGGACATATGGATATAGAGACTGTTTATGCAGTTGTTTACAAATCGATATTCTGTAATAGCTTAAATATATAATACATAAATTGTATAAATACTATGTAGTATATGTTACATAACATTTATTATGTAATGTATGATTAAATAAATAGTCCCTGAAAGATAATATTCTATAGCTGTGAAAAAGAATAAGGTAATTATGTATTATGATGCAGAAAACCATCAAGATGTATTAAGCATTGTCAGTAATATCTGTCCCACCTGGCCTTGGGTCTTGTGGAGTGTGAAAGGAGGTACACATTTGAAGGCACTCTGCAAAATACAAAGCTCTAGGTGAATGTAATTACCATCATCTTTTTTTGCATTTAGAGCCTGTGGGCAAAGACAATTGGAAGTATTTAATCCAGGAACAATCATTTTCTACCATCCAGGCTCGAAACATCACCTTTCATTCATGCTTCCATTACAGCGAGAATAATACCATTGTCTTGTCTGTTGAATGTGTCAATTTCCTTTGCTCCCCAGAATTCCTTGAGGACAGAAAATGTGGCCTTTTATTCACTTCTACTCAGGACACGGTATGAAGGCTGATGAGACTCAGTCTATGTTTGATGAATAAATAAATAGGAGCAAAGGAACGAAATGAGAGAGATCTACCAAATGCAACCTGCCTTATGTGCTGAGACTCACAACTCCACTTGTCAATCATCTCCTGAGTAACTCAGTGACTTATAAGAGTTTATAACAGCAGTCCCAGGACAAAATGTGATCAAAGAAACACTTCTTGAATCTGTTGATGGAATTCCAACTCTTTTTTTGTATTGTTTGACAAGTATTTATTGAGTGGCTACAGAAATTGTGGTGGGTATGTGGAATACCAAATAAGCAAAGCAAGCACTGCCCCTTCTGTCTTGGAAACTGTGGCCTAATGGATGAGGCAGGCATTAACGAAAACTATCACACGAATGAGGGCATTTTTTTTAAATGGAAGTTAGCGGCATGAAGGAGTTGAACATGCTTCTGTGACAGCATGTGAAAAAAAAGAGTCTGGTTGATGGAAGTGTGTCTGGGGGGATTGTCAGGGAAGTCTTTCTTGGAGACCTGACACATAGGCTCAGAGCTAAAGAAAAAGTGAGAGTTCACTAAATCAGGGGCCTGGGCTCTGTCTGTATGTCCACAGGAAGTTCATGCAAAGACCCTGTGAGAAAATAAGCATGGTGTCTTTAAAGGCAAGGGGAGCATGACTGTAGCACGTGGAGAGAAGACAAAAGTGATGAAAGATTGAGTTAGAAAGGCACAGCCAGACTACATTTCCCAGCTTCCCTTGCAGGTGGGTGTGGCCATGTGCTGAGATCCAGCCAATGGAATATGAAGTAAGTGAGGGAGCCACGCCCAGCTCTAAAGGAGGTGCTGTCCTTCCTCCAGTGCTCTTTCCCATTTGGCCTAAGGGACCAAGATGATGATGAGGTCTCAAGAGAAAGAGAAGCCAAAAGGTAGAAGGAGCCTCTAACATTGTTTGAGCTTATGTGTGAGCGAGAAATAAACTTCCATTGTTTGAGTCTTATATAATTTTGAACGTATGTATTTCTTCACCCTAACAAGGAGAGAGAATTGGCAAGATGGTGCTGGCTTGGTGGGTCTCATTCAAGATGCTGGAGTTTATCCTGAGGAATGGGGAGCCACTGAGGGGTTTAATGCACCGTGATGAGACATGATCAAATATGTATCTTAAAAAGAGTGTTCTAGTTGCTGCGTGGAGAGTGATGAATTCCTCCATTTTCCCGTTGTACTTTGCCTAGTTGGCCCTGTACTATAACATTAGGGGGTGGCAACATAACCAGATACTTCAGAGATATGCTGTGATAAGGAGTCGATGGCGCAGGTTGGAAATCATGGGGAAAAAGGCATGAATGTGAGCAGTCAGGAAGCAAATCAAAGGCCATGGTTGGCACAAACATCACGGCGTGTTCTAAAACCACACGTTGCAGCATGGACGGTCAGAATGGGCAAAGAAGAAGGCATAAAGCACTGTTGTTAGAATTGTGGGGTTTGGAGTTAGGACGCAGCTCTGCCATCCCCTAGCTTTAAGATGGTAGGCCCCTGTGTTGTACACCTGAAGCTAATTAAAATAAAATTTTAAAAAAAATGTCAGGGGAAAAAAAAAAAAGATGGTAGGCCCATTACCTACGTTCCAGCCTTCCAGCTTCCCCTTCTGTGAAATGGGACAATAATAGAATTTGCACTGCAGAATCACCTCGAGAACACAAATGTCAGTGGTTCAGTGTGGCTCCCAGAACCGAGTTAGTGCATGTCCCCAGGAGCTGTTACAAACCTCCAGGTTGAGTGTGAATGGGTCAAACATCCTAGTAAGTGGACAGAAGCTAAGAAAGCAGACAGATGTCGAAGACTGAAACTGAGGCAGATGATCAAATATTCCGGGAAACCATTAAGAACTTGGTATAGATAAAACTCAGAAGGACTATGATAGGGAAGTAGCAGAAAAGACGTCCATCCCACTTAGAAGTAAAGACCCTCTGATTTAGGGCCCCTCAACCATAGCACTACTGACTTTTTCAGCCAGAAAGTCCTTTGTTGTGCGTGTTGGGGGGAGGGGTGATGTCTCAAGTACCCTGGTGTTTGCAGCTTCCCTAGTCTCTACCCACTAGGTGCCAGTATCAACCCCCTCAGTTGCAGTTGCGACTTTCAAAAATGTCTCCAAGATAAAAAAAAATTAATTAAAAAATTTGTTGAATGAATAATCGAATAGTTTGTTTTTTTTTAATTTTATTTTTGAGGGCAGTGTCACTGGCCCTCACATGTGGGACCCGAACCGGGGCCACTGGCTTCCCAAGCCAGCGCTTAACCACCATGCCACTCAGCCGGCCCTCGAATAGTTTTTTTGATGATTAAAATTATTTTTTTTTGTAAATGTCTCCAGACATTGACAAATGTCTCCTTCCCTTTTGCTCATTCATTTGGTGAACATTTTTCACTGGGGATATAAAAAGAATTAGACAAACACATCCTTCCCACCATGGCACCTGCATTCTGGACTTCACATTTTCTTTTTCCCACTACTCTACTCTTGGTCTTATGGATATAGAGTCACCAGAATATTTAGAGATAGGTGAGAGAGAGATTATTTGAACAGAGTACTATTAGGCTTTGATTTTTCTTTCATCTCTTTGTTGAAAAAAAAATACATTTTTGAAACTCTTGCTGAACAAGCACTGAGACATGAGACATCAATTGCATTCCGGTTTTCACACCTCTAACATCTCTGTCATCCTGGCACCGCACCAAGAGGCTAATTTCCAAGTCTGAGAGATCTCCATGCAAACGTTGGTGTCCAGTTATTTCTGTGTGACCTTATGTATCTGTCTTTTAAACTCCTGAATTAGTTTTCCATTCCATGTGACAAATTGGCACACACTTAGCTGCTTAAAGCAACACGTACTTTCATCTCAGTTTTGTAGGACTGGAGGTCAGAAGTCTGGGCAGGCTTGCCAAGGTCCCTGCTGAGGTGTTCCCAAGCTGACGTCCAGCTATGGGCCGGCTGTGCTCATGTCCAGAGGCTCTAGGTGACAGAAGCTGTTTTCAGACTCGTTCAGGTGGTGGGCAGAACTCAGTTCCCTGTGACTAAAGGACAGAGGTCCCGTCTCCTTGCTGACCATCTGCTGGGAGAGGCTTTCAGCATTCAGAGGGTACTCTTAGTCCTTGCACATGGCCCCTCCATCTTCAAAACAGGATTGTCTTCATGCCTTGAATCCTTCTGGAAGATTCTTGAATACCTCTGACTTCCTATTCTGCCACCAACCAATGAAAACACTCTAATTTTAGAGGGTGCACCTGATTGGCCAGACCAACCTGAATACTCTTCATATCTTCAGGCCGATTGACTGAGGACTTCAGTTGTATCTGCAAAATCCCTTCTCAGCAGTACTTAGAGTCATGTTTGGCTGAATAAGCTGGCCATGGAATGGGGAGGGCTGCTCTTTAGAATCCTGCCTATCACAGCCTCTGGAAGGCAGAGAGGAAGAGCCCAGAAAGAGGCTCTTTTATCATAATTCCCTTCCATGTCCTTCCTTTTGCCTGAGGTAGGGCACTTCTCTTCAGTGGATGCCTGCAAGCCACAAGCGGGTAGAGAGTGCTGTGCTAGGTAGAGATAATACAACAATCCTGAAACTCATTTGTTCTGAAAAGACTAGAGATAAGAGTGTTGAATGGTGTGTGTGGAGGGGGGGGGGAGTTCATTTACAATCAAATTTCATCATTCCTATGAAATGATTTAATATTTACTTTGATTCTCCTTACAGGGGTTTTAATTTCATTGCAACAGATAGTGAAGTCTCCATGCTCTGCCTCTGATCATGACATCCCAGTCATCACCAGAAGCTGGATTATAGGCTTCACAAAAGTAAGGGGGTAGAAATATTTTAATTTTGTTTTTAATTATGCAATAACAAAGGCTATTACGAACCAGCAAAGAATACCTTAAAATGAATTATTAGTCAGAATAAGAGCCTCAGAAAGGTCTTTCAAAGCTTAATCAAGATAAAATGAAAAGAACATAAAATTAAATTTTAAAAAAATATGCTAAAAGATGAAAGAATTCAGAGCAGAACATGAAAAAAATAACTTACAGGGGACTAAAGGGCTCTAAATTACATACCTCTCTTGAATCATTGTCAAGGACATATCTTACTTGAATTATGATCAAAACCCATATCAATTTCCCTCTACTAGAAAAATAGAAAAGAAGGACTCAAGTTCTATTTTACCTTTCAGGTATAACTCAACTCCCTATGACAACTTTCATGCTTTTTTAATGAACCAGATGAACAAACGGACTTCCACTTATAAACAGAGAGTGTAGGTCTGAGCCTAGTATTTGACCACAGTCTTGGGAAGAATCCAACTTTTGAAGGTTCTTTAGCTTCCAGGAAACACCACCAATCTCAAGGATAAAATGCAGATGTGGTTGTTCCATAAAGGAGAGCCGTTTCATGTTTTTAAAAGGAAACTCTTATGTGTCCCACGATGTTATCATAATTCATTTCTCAGGTTAAGAAGGAATCTCCTAAAATGAAGGCATTCCTCCCAAGGTGACCAAATTAGCCATTTTAGCATCATGTGATACCATAAACACCTGCAATATTTGTTTGTTAATTCACCTCCTCAGTGTACATCTTCTATTCTCATAACAGCAGCCTACTTTCCAGTGGAGAAACTTCCCTCCCTCTTCTCAATCCATTTGGCTTGTGGGAGGGAATATTGACCCCATCCCCAGTTTCAAAGAGAAAAAATATATGAGATCCAGGATCAGAGTATTGGATCTCATGGCCTCAGTGATTGGTTCTGGGCTGGATATGTGACATTGGAGAGGCCAATAACACAGATATCCGCAAACTTTTCTAAAACTGATGGTAAATGGATGTTCTACCATGTGGGTTATCTAACTAATAGGTAAGACTAGATCAGCTGGCACATCTTTTTACCAAGAAGAAGGAGCCTGCCTGGGAGTGAAGCCAATTCAAAGAAGAGAAGAGTCAGAGGATGGAGAGAGAAAAGACCTTGGTGCCATTAGTTGAGCACCTGGATCCAGCTTTACCTGAAGCCATTTAGATATATAATTTACATCTACATCAAGAAATACATTTACTTTTTGCAGTGAGCCAGTTTGAGCTGGTTTTCTGCTGCGAAATCAAAAGAGACATGACTAATCGTTTTGTCTGGAAAGACTGTCACAGCTGCTGTGTACCCTCACTATCACTCTCAGCATTTTTTTTTTTCTTTTGCCTCCTCTGCTTCCTTTACACAAACTATGCAAATTCCCTTCTCTTTGGCTTAGTTTACTTGGTCCCACTGATCTGAAACGCCCTCTGAGTTTCTCCTTCCTTGTCTCTTTCACAGCCCGTGTTAAATCCCGATGTCATGAAGCCATTTCAATCCGCTCTAACCCTGGTTTCAAATGTCTACCATACCACTTGTTGCTGTTACATCATCTTATGTTGTTTATTTGCCAGTTCATCTGTTTACAAGTTCTGTCCCCAACGACCTTGCAGGCTCCTAGAATCTCGACATTTCTTCATCAGCCCCCAAGGTTTTAACACACTGTTCAGTTCAAGCCTCCAGCTCTCTCATCTGGAATATGAATAGAGCCTCCTGACTGAGTCGTCCACACCCATACTACCCCTTTAGCCTGTCCTTCTCTTCAGCTGGTAGACACCACTGCTGAAAATCCATTCGTGCGTGTTGGATGCACAAGGGTTATACCCAAACTCCCTAAAATGGCCTACAAAGCTTTACAGGCTCTCTACCCAGCTCTCCCGTGCCTTTCCCACCCTTTTCTGCCTTCTCTTTCCACTCTGGTCACACTTAAGATTTTCAGCCATGCCACCCACCATTGCTCCCCATCCCAGGACCGTACATGCTGTCTGTCCCCTTTCTTTTCCTCCTTAACTCTTATTTATTCTTTAGACCTCAGCACAATCTTCATTCCCTGGGGAAAAGCTTCCATGGCCAGCTAATTAAATTACCTTTCCCTAATTACCATTACAAACTCTCATGATTCTGTGGCTTTCTTCCACTGCATTTATCAAATTTGTCATAACAATCATTAATATGCACATATATATGCCTATTTTGTTACAGTCTCAGTCCTTCTTGACCATAAGCCCCATGAGATTGAGAACAATAACTGTCTTTTCGCACCAGCCTTTTCAGCACTCCTAAGCACATAGTAGGCACTTAATAAAAATTGGCTGAATCCATGGGAGAATCACCCAGCTGGGACACAGGAAATGTTACATGAAGCAGGAAGGATAGAGGGAAGAAAGGATGATAGACAGAAAGAAAGATGGATAAATGGAAACATTAGTGAAGGTGAAAAGCATTAGTGAAAAATTAGTGACTTTTATCCTCCAATTATTTGCCTACAAAGCTGTAAAGCAAAATAAAGCTCTCAAGAAACAATGGCAGACTCTCCAGGATGGATCACACTGGTCACCGAGACCTGGGTTGAGGACAGGATGATCTGTAAGAAAATAGAAAGTGTGGGACCCATAGAAAAGCTTTGAATGGTTGATTATTTGTGTTGCGAGTGCCAATCACCAAACGTGTAATTTGGAAGCCTAGCGCCTGGTGCTGCACCTGAGCTCCATGGTTACTTTTGGTCCAAAAAACAGCAAGAAGGCAGACAGTGTATAATCATAGAGGCTTTTCTGATGTAGGTTTCTGAGGCACTGGCGTGCTATTTCATTAATATAAGTTTCCTCTCTGTGAAAATTGGCAGAGGTTCACCAACAAGATATGTTAAAGCTGTTCTGTCATGCCTTGCCTCTCTACCAAGGCAAGGCAAGCTATGGCAAAAATAAAGAAATCTCCAAATCGGAAACAGATTTTATTCTTACAAGTCCTATCACCTACTGATGGGTTTATGTGTGTTAAAACATGCATGGGTGATAAAGGTTTTGATGTTTTCAAATAGGTTTTTAGCTGCCTAGACAAAATGGGGTGTAAGAAGGATGATAGCACACATTATTTAGCAGTTCAGAATTGTGGCAGGCACTTTTTGAGAGCTTTACACATATTGTTACATCATGGAATCTGCACAATAACCCTAGAAACCAGATATTTTTTTCCCTCCATTTAAAAGATAAGGAAAAGGGCCAGCCGAGTGGCTCAGTTGGTTAAGAGCTCGCTCAAGAGTGTGAGCTGCGCTCTGAGCAATGGCAGTTCGATGCCCAGCCTGAGCTGAGCTGCCGCTGAGCTGCCAACAGGTGTAGGTGGCAGGATGGCTCAGCTAAAAAAAGAAAAGAGATAAGGAAAGAAATGCTTAGAGAGGTTCATGAATCTGTTTGAAGGCATTCAGTCATCAAGAGGCAAAACCAGGATTTGAACCCAAGTCTGCCTGGCTGAGCTTCCTCTGAGCATTTTGGTCCCACTGTTGTTTTATTAGAGAACAACGAAAGTAAATAAAGCTTCTCAGCCAAAGAGAGTCCTGAGGGACCCCCACTGCCCTATCTAGGAGTTTAGGGTTTTATAGTTTCTGTAGAAATAGTCACCAAAGTGGGGGAAACTAACAATTGCTGTTTCCCTGATGATAATGGCCTCAAATACAGTTTCACTCACTGTATTAAGTGATCCTTACCCAAACTGTGGAACTTGCTTCCTCACAGTGGAGAAAATTAGATGCTATGAGCATCTGCTATTCTATTATTCGTCATCTCTATACTCACTGCTGGGGATGATGATGGATTGATGGATGGATGGATGGATGGATGGATGGATGGATGGATGGATGGATGGATGATGGAGGGAGGGAGGGAGGGAGAGAGAGAGAGATGCTATTCTATTATTCGCCATCTCTGTGCTAACTGCTGGGGATGATGATGGATGGATGGATGGATGGATGGATGGATGGATGGATGGATGGATGGATGATGGATGAGGGATGGATGGATGGATGGATGGATGGATGGATGGATGGATGATGGAGAGAGGGAGGGAGGGAGGGAGGGAGGGAGGGAGAGAGAGAGAGATGCTATTCTATTATTCGCCATCTCTGTGCTAACTGCTGGGGATGATGATGGATGGATGGATGGATGGATGGATGGATGGATGGATGGATGGATGGATGGATGAGGGATGGATGAGGGATGGATGAGGGACGGATGGATGGATGGATGGATGGATGGATGGATGGATGGATGGATGGATGGATGAGGGATGGATGGATGAACAGACGGATGGATAGATAGACAGACAGACAATCATTGCCCTTGAGAGACTCATGATCTAGAAAATTCTGTTCCTAACTCAAGAGGAAGAACACCTTTGGGTTTACTGTAATTTTTTTCCTTTGGTGTGGGGTAATATGGGAGGTGACATAGGGCAAGCAGTGTTGAAAGTCTTGGGGCCCTTTCAGGGAGTGGTGGTCCCAATACAAAACTCTCTAAGGACAATGGGGACAAAATGCACCCTCCAGGTGAAAGTTCAAAGTCTGAGGGTGTACATCCACCTTCCATCTCAGGTTACCCTGCTCAAAGACAGATGTAAAAATCATACCCTACATCATTGCAAGTTCTCCCCACCCACAAACTTATAATCACTGGGGACCCCACCTACAGAGCACATAAATTGGACATGGAGTTGAAAATACAGATTCTTGAGCCATTAGGACTTTGTTCATTAGGTCTGAAGTGAAAGGCTTAAACCTATATTTTTAACCAATGCCCTCAAGAGCTGTTCATACAGTGCACTAAATTTGGAACAAACATTATATTGGTGGCAGCTGACTGTTATAAACCATCACAATAAAAATTTCCCTTTCATGGAATCTCTTCCATTCTGGTTGTTCTAGCTTTCATTTTTACTGACACATTTATTCATCCATGGATTAATTCAATAGCTATAGTAAGTTGTAAGTGCTGTGGGCCTTATGGAAAGTTCTAGTCTCAAACAAGTTGGGCTGCCCACTTACTACTATATGACACAGGGACAGGTATTTGTTCTCTGACCTTTTTTTATTTACCTTTTGTTTCATGGAAATTGAAGACAATAATGCCAGCTTCAAAGGGTCCCCTTGGAGTATTTAAAGAGATGAAGTTTATAAAATGCCTCACACCCAGGAAATGCTCAGTGAATTTTAATACCCTGAGAGCTTGCCGGGTCTCAGTCACTGCGCTTGAAATTGTGCAAACAGAAAACCATAAGCTATGACCTTGGTCTTAAAGGATGCTCACAGCCCTGTGGTGTGGATTCCTGAGGTGCAATCCACAAAAGCCCACTCTGGCTGACCAGCAGGAGAAGGATTCTCCTGAAAGGATACAGAGGGGGAGTGAAACTAATGGAAAAGCTAAAAAAACAAAAAAACAAAAAAAGCTGTCATCAGGCACAATGGACAGCAGAGAAGCTCAGAGAGAGAAACCGGTAGTCGGTCATTTGGAGGAAAGTATTGTGGGGGGCTGTGATTACAGTAAATCAAACTCAACTGTGTTCCTGGCCCTTGCCTTTACCTGCTTAAGGCTCAAATTCCAAGAATCGTATTGGAATTGGCTGAGTTTGGGTAACATGCGTGTCACACCTCAAATGACAGCACCAGGATGACACAGAAGCCAGAGAGGTTCCTCAGAGGACAATGAAGGCAGTTACCAGGAGAAGGGGATCCAGGCGCCAGGCAGACAGAAAAACATACACACCACAGACAAAAGAGGTACCACGTCACACACTCCAGTTATTTTGGAGTGAGGGTTTCTTTTTTTCCTATGCCCAGAGAAAAAAGTTGGTTTTCTTTCAGACACCTGCATACAAAAGGTGTAATACCTCACCAAAGAGGATATACAGATAGCAAATAAACATACAAAAAGATACTCAACATCATATGTCTTTAGGAAATTTATTTTTTATTTTTTAAACTTTTTTTTTCTTTGAGGCAGTGTCACTGGCCCTCATATGTGGGATCCGAACCAGGGCCGCTGGCATCCCAAGCCAGCTCTTAACTACCGCGCCACTTGGTCAACCCAGGAAATCTCAAACCAAAACAATAAGACAGCATTAAGCGCCTATCAGATGGCTAAAATCCAAAACACCGACAACACCAAGTGCTGACAAGGACAAGGAGCATCATTCATGCCGATGGGAATGCAAAATGGTGCAGCCACTTTGGAAGACAGTTTGGCAGCTTCTCAAAAAGCTAAGCATAGTCTTGCCATGTGATCCAGCTATCGTGTTCCCTGGTATTTACCCAGGTGTGTTGAAAATTCATGTCCACATGAAAACCTGCATGTGACTGGTAACTCCACTTTACTCACAATTGCCAAAACTTGGAAGCGACTAAAAAGTCCTTCAGTAGGTGAATGGACAGACAAACTGTAACATATTCACACCATGCAGTATTATTCAGAGAAAAAAAGAAATGAGGTATCAAGTCACAAAATGACCATGGAGGAATCTGACATGCATATTGCTAAATGAAGAAGTGGGTCTGAGAAGGCTATATACTGTGTGATTCCAACTATGAGACATTCTAGAAAAGCAAAACTGTAGAGGGAGCAAAAAGATCACTGATTTCCAGGAGGTAGGGGAGGACAGAGGGAGAAAGGGCTGAATAGGCAGAGAATAGAGGATTTTTAGGGCACTGAAACTATTCTGTACAATACTGTAATGTTGGATATATAACATTTTACATTTGTCAAAACCCATAGAATATACAACACCAAGAGGGAACCCTCGTGTCAACTATGGACTTGAGTTAATAATAATGTATCGGTAATTTTCCATCATTTGTAACAAATGTAATAGACTATTGCAAGATGTTCATAATAGGGAAACTGAGGCAGAGGGAGAGACTAGATGAAACTCATCGTGTGCTCCATTTTTTGTAAACTTACAATTGCCTACAGAAATCTATTATATTTTTTGAAAAGGGTAATACTTGAAGATTGTCTGGTCCCTCAGACCATTGGCTACCGAAAAGAAAATATGCATTATTGTTGTCCCTCCAGGGCCCAGAACCATGTCTGGCTCATTGTAGGTGTTCGAAGACTAAATAAATAGTGTGTAAATCAATAAATGAGTCGATTCATCCATCCAGTCATTTGGCATTACTGCTAAGACCATTCTCAAAACTATAGATTCTCAATCCATTAATAAGAAATATCCAAGAATAGCTTATAAAGTTACATAACAGAGTTACCTCAAAGCAAAACATGTCAAGCAAATAGTGATGAGGCTGAACTCTGTTTGAAAATGTATGCACACATCAACAGCTACACCTAATTCTATTAAACTATAATTATAGAGGTTGTGTAGGAAATTAGAAATATGTGCAAATTATTTTCTGAAATTCCTTCCCTCACAGGCACACTTTATAGCAATCCATTAAACATGGGGTGCTTGGGTAGGGATATATAAAAAGATGGTTGCAAGTTCATATTATGTTGGAAAACGGCTAATGTAATATTAACTTGTAGAGGTAAACACCTTTATTTTTCCTGAGCACTTAACATGCACTGTCATGGGGATACAAAACTGACAAAGGTCAAGCCCCTTGTAGTGGGGAAACACTGGCCAGTGATAACGATGGCTCAGGATCGATTCTGGAAAATTCTGGAAGTGGCGTCCATGGGTCCAGCTGATGGTTTTACTGACAGCAGTGAGGGAAAGTGTTTTAATTTCCCACTTGGATAAAGATTCTCTTTTTGAATAGATTCAGTTCACGAAGGATCCCTTGTTTGCAGGATCTCAGAAAATTCTCCTTATCCAACCTTGACTTATTGTAATATTTTCAGCTCCTGAAAACTATTGACCCCTAAATAGAGGGCGTGAGGAAGGGATTCACATTTATGGGGCACCTGCTGTATACCAAGCACTCTCCTGCGCATGTTACATGTGCTTCTTTGATGCTGAGACCAAATAAAGGGCCTCTGACAAGGGCTCTCAGCAAAAAGTAACATTTTTGTGAATCGATATAGTTCAGTGGCGGCCTGTCTGTGTAGTCAGTGGCCTACCATGGAGCCACTGAAAATACTGTGAAAGCTGTGTGTGCGTCCATGTGGGTAGAAGCTACAACATTTGTTACATGTTTTACACTCGTAAATATATACATATACACATTGCTTGTATGTATAGTAAATGGTTGGGGAATGAGTTCAGTAAAGGCATTAATGGACTATCTCTAGAGAGGCTTTCTAAAAATTTTTTTGCTTGACCAGAATTCCTGACTTGCACTGTATTATAAGAAGGGAAAAGTAAAAATTAAAAGCACCTTAGGGGAGAAATCAGTCAATCTAATCAAGATGTTAGCCCATTCATCATCGAGGGAGGTTACAACCTCCAAACCACTGGGTGCCGGTTTATGATAATAACCTTATCACTGATTGGACCAAATGTTTTAAAGGTGCGACTCTGACTTTCCATTCCAATTTTGGTGGGTTGTTTTCATCACATTTTAACAACCACATATTTATGTATTCATCTTGTGTGTCAAGCACTGGGCCAGGCCCCCACGTTATGAGAGAAAACAAGCAGATTTGACTGCTGGGCATTGGGAGGATGTGTGCACGTGTAGTCATGCACTCAGATACACAAGGAGGCCTGCCTCCTGCAATGGCCATCAAACCACATCAAATAAGTAAATGACATTTAATATGCCTACATTTTTGTTCATGTGTCAGCAGAGGTTCTTTTTTGAATGCTAGTTGTTTGTTTGTTTCTCAAATGTAAAATTATTTGCCGGCCGAATGGCTCAGTTGGTTAAGAGCTCGCTCAAGAGTGCAAGCTGAGCTCTGAGCATCAGTGGTTCGAGGCCAGCCCGAGCTGAGTTGCCGTTGAGCTGCCAACAGGTGGCCGGATGGCTCAGCTGAAAAAAAAAAAAAAAAAAGATCTCAAATGTAAAGTTCTTTAAGTAAAAAAATGCAAATAAATCCCCCCCCACAAAAGAAAATCCAAACAAAATTCATAACCAAAGTTGAACTGACTTGAAATCCCACCATCTTGAGACAAGTCCTATTAACTTTTTGGTGACCTCCTGTTAGCTATTTCTCTATTGATTTGTGGATGACCCCAGATCTCTGCTCA
Organism: Aselliscus stoliczkanus; assembly: GCA_033961575.1. Taxonomy (NCBI): domain Eukaryota; kingdom Metazoa; phylum Chordata; class Mammalia; order Chiroptera; family Hipposideridae; genus Aselliscus; species Aselliscus stoliczkanus. The sequence continues at coordinate 5,471,724 of CM066738.1, read as the reverse complement.
CTGGAGGCTGGGGGCGTTTTCCTGGACCCAGACTTTCAGTGCTAACACAAGGACGATCCCAGGCAATCTGGGACGTCGGTCACCCTAGATATGTGCATGGATTTATATCACCATCTCAGGGCTGCCATAGTAAAAGTGTTTCATTGTATGGATTTGCCATAACTCATCGAAATAGTCCATCATTAATGAAAATGTAGATGGCTTCTAATTATAAGCCATTGTTTCTGTTATAAACCATCTGTGGTGCACATTCTTGCACATAGATCTTTGCACACTGAAAATTATCTGCCTGGGCTAAATTTCTGGCAATGAAGTCGCTGAGTCAGGGGTATGTCCATTTTACACTTTGGTCTATACAACCAGAATTTTTTATTTAAACACTTCAGTAATTCACACTTTTGACCAGTTGAATTTGAGAGCGTTTCCCCTTATCCTTGTCAAATCTGGGCTTTGCCCATCTTTATAAATCTTTTCCAATTTGATGGGCAATTTGGTTCAAATTCTCAATGGATATATTATTTGGTGGACAAAGTATTATTATTATTATTATTTGGTAGACAAAATATTATTATCAAAACAATCACATGCTTTTTTATGAAAATAGAATTTCATAATCCATTTGAAACAGCTTTATAGAGATATAATTTACACATCATAAAATTCACCTGTTTTCAGAGCACAAGTCAATGAAATTGGATATAGTTACAGAGGGTCAGCTCTCAGCATCACCTAATGTTAGAACATTTCCATCACTCTCAAAAGAAGCCCACAAACAGCCGGCCCCTGTTCGCACCCCCCGCCCTGTGTGATCACGAAGCTCCCTGTGTCTGACTGCCTGTCCCAGGAGTAAAGCCGCTGGCTACTGTATAGTGATTCACCATCCCGGTGTACCCAGGACTGGGGAATTTCCAGGGACATGGCACTCTCAGTGCTAACGCCAGGACAGCCCCGGGGCACCAGGACAAGTTGGTCACTCCTCCATAGTGTTGTCCATAAACCAACTTTCCCGGTCTCCCTTCCCCACTCGTGTTCATTTGACATCTGTCTGCTGGAGTAACCTGATTTGGTGAGTCACGGCAAAGGCATCTTACATAAGATGGTGCCCCAGAAATTAAGGTCTGTAACGCCTTCTGATCTGAAGAGGACACAGCAGTGAAGCCCCTTCTGACTCTAAAACAACTGGTTGACCCAGTTAAATCACTAGGACGCAATGATGGCACTGGTTATTTGATGTCCCTCACACGCCATCCAGCTACACCAAGACCGAGGCAGAGGGGAGAAGGACACTGCAGGACTGTGGAAGAAAGAACTGAGCACACAGCACCTGCCACACATGGGCCTGAGTGAGCCCTCATCTTACCACCTGCCAAGGGGTGGGTACCATTAATCCCATTTCACAGACAAGGGAACTCAGTCCCAGAAAGATGCAGTCACTTGCCCAGGGCACACAGCTGGCATCAGCAGCAGGATTCAAACCCAAGTCCCAGCCTAGGACCCAAACGTGAGTGAGTGCAGTAACCCATGTGGACTCCTGGGAGCAGAAGGGACTGAAAGACGTAATTCAGAATGTATGCAGAAATACACCTCTAAATTCACATCCCTTTCCCAACACACACAGAAACATAAAGACACGTGATTTTTTTTCCCTCCCAAAATGTCTTCTCTCCAATTAAAGAATATTAAGTTGAAAAGAGGAAAGAGAAAGTTGGGTGCTGTGGGATATGCAAGTAATCGAGAAGCCATATAATTCAGAGCGAAATTGATTTAAAATTTGGCTAAAATTTTTTATGCTTGCATATTTCACACTTACAGCATACTTTAGTCTTATTTACAGTTTTGATTAAATTTATCCTTCGGTATTTTACATAGTATATAAAAATATAGTTTTATGTAAATATTTCTCAGGGAGATCTGTAAAAGTGTCTTTTATAATTGATATGACATTTCAAAATACAGAGTCAGTGTTTCATAATCAGATACATTCCCTGGACTTAATGTTAGAAGGCACCTTACATGTATATTTACTAGTTTTTAATTATCTCATTATCTATAGTTGTGAGTATCTCTGATTTACCCAGACAGGAGATCTGGGGAGTAATAAATTTGAAGTTACTGAATAATTTCCATTTATCTTTGCCTCAGACTTTTCTCCTTCTTAGACTAATGTGAAGAGAGAGATAGAGAGAAAATATCTCAGCCATGTTCTCTTACTACCATAGGACACTGATTCTTCTGCAGTAAAACCTTTCTTGGCCATAAAGTTGAGAAATGCAGCGAATGTCAGGACTTGCATATTTAAACCCACGCGACTGAAAATAAATACGTAAAGTCTGAACGTCAGACTTAATGTTTCCATGTCTCTGGCATCTATTACCATTAAAACAGCAGTGGTGAGAGAGCTACTTGAACATGGCTGACGCTAACTGTCTGACATTGCCAAATGTCCCTGGGGACACAACTGCCCAGGGTGAGGGTTTCTGAGCTAAAAAACTGAACAGATTGTATCCGTATATAAGGTGGAACTAACAGGACTGGTTGTTTAACCCTGTGCTTTCAATCATCTTTGTAATCAAGTTCTATTTTGTTTTGAAGTCCTAGAATCATTCCCCAAGAGGTAATCAGAGCCTCCTTCCTCTAATGAGGAGCCTACCCCTCATTTCCCCTTCCCCTTGGCAGAGGCACACACCGCCGCGTCATTCTTCAGCCACAGGGCAGCTGGGGTCGAAGGCCATGAGTCCTCTGAGCGGTGGTATGGGTCACCCCAGTGCCTAGAACGGAGAGGCCCAGAGCACAGCTTCCAGGAGCAGAATGTCACAAGTTCAGGTCAAGCATGGTCTTCCCTTTGGTTCTTCTTCTGTTTATTCAGTAGTGGCTTTATTGAGATGTAATTCACATATCATAGTATTCATCTTTTTAAAGGGTACCGTTCTGCAGTTTTCAGTGTACACACAAGGCTCTGCGTCCTTCACCACTGCCTAATTCCAGAGGGTTTTCATCACCCCACAAAGAATCCTCATACCCACTAGCAGTCACCTCCCACACTCCTCTCCCTCTAGCCCCTGGCAACCCTTCATCTACTCTCTGTCTCTAGATTTGCCAATTCTGAACACTTCATATACATGCAATTATATTTTATATAAAAGGTCTTTTGTGTCTGGCTTCTTTCACATAGCATAATGTCTTCAAGATTGGCATTCCTTTTAATGGCTGACTAGTAGTCCATTGTATAGATACACATTTGCTTATCCATTCATGAGTTGATGGACATTTGCATTGCTTTCACTTCCCTTTGATTCTTTTTTCTTTTAAAGATTTTATTGTGGAATTAGGGGAGGGGAACAGCATTAGGGAACTGGGGAAGGGGAACAGACAAGTTGCTGTCCTTTTGTTCTTCAGTCTAGTTGTGGGGATGTTGCTTCACTGGCCCATGTTGGTATCATCATTGCGCTCTTCTTGGGTGAGGCAGATTGGACGCCAGCCTCTGGACGGCCGCTCACAATGGGTCTTGGCAGCTCACACAGACTGCCAGCCGCTCATACTGGCTGCCGGCCACTCACTGTACCTTTTGGCAGCCCACTGCAGCAGGGGCTGCAGCTATGCCATCCCGGGGACTCACAGCAGCCCAGCTCCAGGCGGAGCTGTTGTTCACCATCTTAGCTGTAGAGGGCAGTGTCACTGGCCCTCATATGTGGGATCTGAACTGGGGCCGCTGGCATCCCAATCCAGCTCTTAACCAACGCGCCACTCGGCTGGCCCTCCCTTTGATTCTTATTGGTGAGTTTGTCCCCTGGATGTGATGGTGTCAACTGAGCCCCCTCATGGTATAAACATATTAAAAGGTTCCAGCCTGACCCATGTCTGAAGTAAAGGAATAATTCGTTCTTTTATTCCATACACATTACTAAGCACCTAATGGACGTCAGTTTTCCGGCTCTGTGTTAGATCCTGGGGAAACAATGATAAACAAAGCCAAGCCCCTGCCCTCAGGGATATTCCATTCTAGCAGGGCCGGAGGTGGACAGGAAATAAACACACTGGGCAAGCGGGCAATTCATTTACTCAACCCCCTTGGATGTTTTCCACATGCAGGCCCTCACCAGTGCTGGGCAGACGAATGGGGAAGGAACAGCACTTATCTTCCTTATGCTCAGACTTGCTTATTTAAATCTGACCACTGAAAGTGAATCCACAAACGTCCATACATCAGATTTAATGCTTCTAGATTCCACTGGTACCTGTTACTATTAAAAGGTGGGGTGGTATTTCCCCTGGGAAAGTTTGGACACACAGCGGTGAGAGGAAGTGCTGGAGACCATAATAAACATCTGAGCAGGAGACAGTAGAGGGGTAAGGGTGGGCTGGGAAGGCTTCAGGGAGGAGAGGCACCTTGAACTGGATCCTGAGGGCGCTGGTGTCTCGGGGTGGGGACCGGGAGGGGGGCCCCGAGGGAGAAAGGGGAAGGTGGTGTCTTCAGGCTGCAGAGCACGGGCCCTCAGCTCCTCACGGCCTCTCTCAGTCTGAACCTGGGATTCCTGTCACCTGGCTCCTAGCTTTGCTTTTTGCCCCATTCCACCTTTGGGACCCGGGTCCCTGTCATCCACCACCGGGTCTTCCAGCTCCCAAAGCTTGCTTCCGCCTTGATCTACCTGGGCTGGTAAGGCCATCACTGCTCACCTGAGGGAGCCATTCTACTGCCCAGCTGAACCTTTGCTTGGTTCTTTGGGCTGTCCTTTGCTTGGTCTCAGCCTCCCCTGGGTCTTTTGTGGGCCAGAAGCGGGCAGACCCGCATGTCTTAGAAAGGAGCAGACCCAAGCTGCCATCCATATCCAGCCCACACACCTGGGAGGCCCAGTCCTGTGCTCTCCACGCTGACGAGGAAGCGCGCTCTGGAATCTGACGCCCTCGCCCAGGATCCCAGCTCCAGCAAGGAGCTGGGCAAGTTAGTAAGCCCTCAGTGTTCTCCTGTAAAATGGAAATAAAAACTAAGCCTCGACTGTCTGCTCCAAACGAGGTCATGTCGGGAAAGCAGCCCTCACGAGGCCTGGCATACAGCAGGCACTCCATAAATGTTGGTGCCTGTTTCCTTTTCATGTTTCCACAGCCTTCAAACCAGAGCCAAGATGCTGCAGAGACTACATGGGCCTGAATCTAAATGAAAGAGGCATCCCTTCCTTTTAGAACACTAGATGCGGTCATCATTTATAGGGTAATGTTTAAATACTCTGCAAGCATTTGATTTTAATTGATCTATAGATGTGAATAAATGAAGTTTAATAGTAAAAGCAGTTTGGACTTAACTGGGTTCTCTACCTGGGCGTATTCTCAGGCCCTGGGATTCTGGAAAATGGTGCCTACAAACACAGGTGGCAGTGACACGGCTGACCCCACACTCTCCTACAGCACTAACTATTTGTAAGACAAGTCCTAGCCACTGCCTGGTCTCCCAGGCAAGTGGGAGGAGGTCCCCGAGGCCCGGCAGCTAACTCCCTCATTTGGCCACAATCCTTTTTGGAATGTAGATACTAAAAGGCCTTTCACCCTGCCAAGTTGGAGAACTTCTCTTTGTGATGCTCAGTGCCATTCATCCCTGCAGTGGCCCCTGTGGTGGCCTCAGCACCTTCCATCTTCCAAAAACTTGAAGGCAACTTGAAGGAAAAGGAAACTTGAAGAAAAACAGAAAGAAAATTCAAACTGACTCTGTTTACAGCCCCCTGGGCCGGGGCCCCACAGCTGTTAGGTATGTGGTCTCTGGAGTCTCACTGCTTAGGCCTAGGTCCTGGTCCAGCTTCCCCCAGCCATGCAACCTTGTGTGTCATGCAACCTCTCTTGGCTTGTTTCCTCATCTGCAAAATGGGGCAGTATTAGGAAATACTTCCCTGTTGCATTCCTTCAGGGTTGACGGGAGGATTGAATTAGAAGAGCTCTGGAAGGGCCGCGCTCAAATGTTAACGCTTTCTCTTCTCCCTCCCATATTTCATTGCGGCCTGGACAGGCCGTGAAAGACACAGTAGACTCTCAATCAGATAGTCACTGCTTCTCTCCCATGGTGCTCATGGCTCTCCCAAAGTGTCTGAGGCAGGATTTTCATCTCTAGGATGTCTCAAGGGGGACAATGAGGGAAGAAACAAATTCTTAGGAAGAAAAAAAGAGGAAAACTCTTCTGGTTCTCCAGAAATGGTCTTCACCAATACTGGCACACCCACCCAGAGTTCAGCGGCACGCCATTCCTTATGATGGTCAAGTTCAAAGGAGCTGGGCAATACTGGGGAGCCACTAGGGACCATCCAAATAACTTGTCTTATTTTAGTTCAGGTCAACCCAAAATGAAAAATATTTTTACACAAAGCACAATAATTTATGCAGCAACCACTCTGTAATGAACAGGTTCAATAATAGATAATTACATGGAAAGTACTCAAATGCTAACTATGTACTTTTAAAATGTTGTGAAAGTAGGTTCATAATTAAATTATAATTACAAGTAAAAATCGAGACAATGATTATTCCGTGAGAAATCTGCACATTTTTATTTCCTGGGCTGTGTGCGGCTTCTCTCACACTCTGATTTGTTTCTTTTGTTGGTAGCTCCACTCTGATCCAACTTGTTTTGCATGATGGATTTTAAATTTAAAATTAACTAAAATTATCTTGCAGATGACTAATTACCATATACAATGATTTCAATAGAATACCCAGGTTGCCATTAGAAAGCAGTTTATGAACAGATAAGTTGGAAATTGTGAGAGATTTATACTGAGGGAAAGGGTAACACTGGCTAAACGTCGAACAGACATTAAGCCACTGGCAGAAACTGAGAAAGTTTTAAAACAAGTTGTGAAATACTTATGGGGAAGGGTACACATAACTGTGAATGTGGTAAAGCTACAGAACTTTCCAGAAGTTTGTGTTACTTAGAACTTGTCCTTTTGCAAGGGAAAGAAACATACCCAAATTGGCCAAAGGGGAGACAGGGACAGAGCAAGAGAGTGAGAGCAAGTGTGAGAGAGCAAGAGAGAGGAAGAGACTTAATGATTCATAAATCAAAAGAAGTTTCAAGTATAACTTCACTTCAGGCCTGGCTGTATCCTGAATCTGAAATAATATCATCAGGGTTTATAAGTTCTTGCTCTCTCCAGCCCCAAACTTGCTTTTCCTTGTGGTTATTTTTTCCTCAGCCTGGCACTGTCCACAAGGTGGAAAATGACTGCCAGCAGCACTAGACTCAGGTCCTCAAAGCCGAGGAAGCCAGGTGGAAGATGAGTGCTTCTTTCCCAAGAGCTTCAGCAAAAGTCCCAAGTCTCGATCTCATTGGTTCAAAGAAAGCAAACTGCCTTCCCTGAACCAATCACTGTGCTAATCAGGGCAATTCCATCTCTCATTGGCCAAATCTGAGTTACAAGCCCTCCTCTGGAGGTAGGCTGGAGTCATGCGCTAATATATATGGGGTGAGATTCCTGAAGCAAAATTGAGCTGTTGCTTCCAGAAGAAACAGGAAGAGATGACTGAATACCAAATGCTCTCTGGATGAAGAACTAACTAACCTGACTTTGTCCCCATTCTCCGCTCCTCTCTCCCTGCTTTGTAATTAAATAAAAGAGTTTTTATCTCTGTTCAGCTATTCCTCTCTCTAGAATGAGTCCTCTTGTCATTCAATCAAATCTACTCATTTCAACCAACATATTCTATAAAAACTGCGCTAGAGAATTCTTTTAAAAATACAGATCTGATCATGTTACCTTCTCTCTATCACCATTTCTAACCCTAACCTTTTACTATGGTAATATTCAAACATATACAAAGTAGAGGAAATAATATAATGAACTGCCACAAGTTTATCACACAGCTTCAAAAATTATAACCATTTGCCAAGTTTATTTTGTCTATACTGTCTACCTCAATCCTCTGCATTTATTTTTGCCAGAGGATTTTAAAGCAAATCTCCAATGTCATGTCATTTGTCCTAATACATCAGCATGAATCTTTAATGAGGAATTATAAAAACATAACCACTGTTGTCATCTTCATATCTATCAGTATTAACAATTCCTTAATATCATCTAGGAGTCCACACTTATATTTCTGCTTGATTGACTCAAAGATGTCTTTTTACAGTTGGTTTGTTTGAATGATGAAGCCCATGCCTTGCATTTAGTTGTCATGATGCATAAGGCTCTTTTATTCTATATCAGTTTCTCCCCTACTTTTTATTATTTGAGTCATTGATTTGTTGGAGACCCAGACTAGGCCATTAGTCCTGTTGAATGTTCCACATTCTGGATTTGGCTGGGTGCCTCCTGGGGTGATCCTGAAGCCTGGCAGGTTGGTGTTTGGTAAACAAACCCTCCCCCTACCATGCAGATAAGTGTTTCAGGTATAAAAAGTTATTTTTGGTGGTAGCTCTCTCCTGGTACAGGTTTCCTATCTTGATTCTTTCAAGATAGGAAGGAGGTAAAAAGCTCTTTCTGAGTCTGCTGGGCCTTGATTATCTTCCTCTCTGAATAGTCCACATACCAAACCGGCACATTCTGGGGTTGCCGCCCTGAACCCCCTCTGTGGAGTCTCCAAAGCTTGAGCTCTTGACCATCAAACTAGTGAGACATTGAATCTTTTGTTCCAGAAGAGAGCTACCACTGGGGAAGTTTCCCAACTTTTCACTTTGGAATGTCAAAGATTTCGACATCTCTTTTCAACAGAAATCCTTTCGTGTGATTCTAAGACCCCTTCTTCAGGGCCCGTGGCTTTTGACACTATCGTGTTCTCAGAAGATAACAAATACTGTATATATAGATTTGTCATAATGAAGTATCAAACTCAAGTGTAATTAGACAGAGGCATGGTACCCAGCCACCCACAACTGCTTCTCTACGTCTTGATGTGAAATAAAATGACTCTGGAGCAAATTTTCCTGTGACAATGAACTAATCTGTTCATTTGTTTCCAGTTTTATCCTAATTGCAATGCACTCGCTACATGCCTTACTTAGCCCAAGCAGCACACAAGAGTATTAATGAGAGGATAAGTCCTACAATTTGAGGAACACTATACAAACATGCTGGAATATCTACTAAATCTCTGCTAATGTTCAAACACACTTCATCAGATTTATCAAAACAGCAAATCAAGCTACTACTTAAAAAATAGTTGGGTTCAAACAGCCACTCACATCAGAATATTCATTCACTTTGAAGCATAGCACTCAGTGAAATAGCTTTTAATCAGTTCTGGGGCACTCTAACCTCGGGGGGTCTGAGCAAGCGATGCCTTTATTGTGCTGCCAGGAGATCACTGAGTTCCCCAATCGAATTTGAAACCCATTTACTGCATGAGACAGAGGCCTGTCTAAAGATCAAATGCCAGGTAAAGTCCTTGACCAAGAACAATTAGCAAACTCAGTTCTTCCACACATCTTTTATCAAAAAGAACCATTGGTTTTGTTTTCAGGGATTTGTTCCATCTTTATTAAAATCACTTGGTCCTCTCAGAGAGAGAGGGAGGGGCTTCTAAGTACTTAGAATTCCATAAGAATGACTGAGCTGCACAGTTAGAATTCATGACAAGGCACCTGACCCAAGCAACATTTTCATAAGCAGATATATTAATTAATATTAACCAGGCTTATAAGGGGTAATTAGAATGATCATAATGAAATAGTATTTGTTAAACATCTAAATTAAGAAAACGGAAAAATCAGAGTTCTGAGCCATGCACTGAACGAAGCAGCTGATCTGCATGTTGTCACTCAATCCTTAAATCCACAGAGGGAATGGTACTATTATTATCCCCAATTGACAAACTAGACCAAAGGGCAGAAAACCACAGTCCATAGTCTGCCTCCGGCCCCCCACCCTGTTTTTCTAAAATAAAGTTTTATTGTAATACAGCCATGCTCATTCACTTAGGCATTGTCTGTGATTGCTTTCTCAGTCGGATGGCAAAGTTGAATTAGGTGACATAGAGACCGTCTGGCTCACAAAGCCTAAAATGTTTACTATCTGGCCCTTTACAGAAAGTTCGCCCAGCCTCTAGACTAAACATATAAGGCTCAGAAGTGGGGACATAAATGTATAATTACAAACTAGTCTCAGATCTATAAAGAGGAGGAAAAGAAAGAGGAGAAATCAAGATGTGAGTAATAGCGTCTGCTCACTGCAGAGATCTGTGTTTTGAGGCCAGCGAGGGCATTCCCCAGAAGGAGACTTCAGACTTTCAAAAGATGTTTTTTTTCTCCCTCTCTCCTCTCCCAACTGCATCCGGGGAGCTTCATCCACACAAATTTGTCTGAACCCTGGCACCTTTTCTAACTTCTTCCCATGCTTCCTTGTCAAATTCTGGGGCTGGTGATGTGTTTGCAGACTGATTTCCTGGCTTGGCGTCTCCGATTTGGCATCTTTTCTGCTATTGATTTCGCAGGTCATCTCAGCAGGACCCTGACTCCAGCTTCAATCTGGGCACCAGGTTTTGACCACCAGCCTAAGAATGCTCTCGTTGCTGCCCTTGACCTGCCCTTGGCTTCTCCCTCCCCATTGTGGCGGCGATAGCTCGGAGAGTCACCACCACACCACGAGGGTCAACACTGAACATCAATTGCATGGGTGCATTTTTAAGTGTATTTTCTATAAAGGAGTTTACATTGCACAAGCAATGCATGAGTAAATCATTCTGCTTCTCAAAGTTCAAACATTGTTTACGAGGCTAAATCACTTTAACCGCCATTCCTGGCCTCATCCCACAACAAGACAGCAATAACACCCAACCGATTAGAAAACTACATTAAAGTTAGAAACACAGAGCATTGGTGAGACTGTGGGCACGCATGCTCTTTCACAGGCTGCTAAACAGGAGGGCATTTTGACAGTGTCGCTTCAAATTAAAAATGTATAGATTTTATGTCCAGCAAAGCCATCACTTGATATTTGCCCTAGAATATTCAAATATGTTGACAAAAGGGCATACACACAGATGTGCACTGTGCCCTGCTAGTGACAGTACAGATTAGCCACTTTTATACAATTTTTAAATGGGGCACAATTAATGGCATTTGCAAGAGAAAATTCTAGGTGTACAAGCTATGTTACAAAAATTCTTACTTGCCAAGTCTTTCCTTTGTCTTTATTTTTTACTAAATCATTCATGTTCAATGGTAAGGTAAATACATAAGTGCAGTAGGACCAAGTGTTAGAGAATTTCTTTTCTTTTCCCTTTGCCCAAACTAATGAGTGAATAGGAAAGAAGACTCTAAGAAAGTACGTTTTTCAGAAACATAATGATGACATTATTCATTTGAAGTCAAAGGTGACTCTTAGTGAAGATGAACTGAGACAACACAGGTCAGAGCGCCTAAAGCAAACTTGGCGTGTCATAGATTGTCCATAAATATTTACCAGTCCTGGACCTACGTCCACTTTTCTAATATCCCCATCGTATCCTTGCTCTGGTTATCACAACTCCACGCAAATATCTCCTTCTCTATTAGCTTTAAAACTTACTTTTATTGTTGGCTTGGCTACAAAAGGCGAGATTTGAGTAGGATTTACATTCAAATAAAAGCCAAGTGTGATCAACAGGCTCTCTTGTTTGCAGTGAGTCACTGGTACACCTTTGAGTCCAGATTTTCTGCTGTTTTGCTTTTATTTTCAAAAATATTCAAATGACTCAGTCTGTACTAGAATAACTAGAGTATCCCTCCAGGCAGGCTTGTCCTCTCTGGTGATGGGTAAGACATGGAAATGGTGCTCACGTGGAAGGTGGTCTGACCAGATTTGGGCATGGCCTTGACCTGGTGGCTAAAGGTGCCAGTAAATGGCTCTGTGCTGGCTTGTCTATCTCTCGGAGGCTGGGGACACCTGGTATACCCAGAAGTGACTTCCCTAGCTGACCATGACCTCATGGCAACGATGTCAATTTTATCCCATCTAGATACTTGCACACTATGCCTTTTCTATGTGTGCTCAACAACCACTAATAGTCCAAAGAAAACAGGAGTTAGCTAAGAGACTAAGAGTCCAGCCATGTGTAGTCACCTTGAAATCCAATTCCTGCACATGAGTCAATGACAAATCATCATATGTGAGATCTACTGGAACTTCACTGACATTGTGCTGTTATTATCATGCAACTTCCTCCTTCAGCCTTTCACATTTAAAACTCAAAACCTTTTATCTGGGATTACACACACCTCTCTTGCCCAAACATTCCCCCATCTTGGTTTTCTCTTGAAGGACGAACTATTGACCCCATAAATCATTTATTTACAGAAGCCCTAACTTCGCCAGCACACATCTTGAAACAAGAAAAAGTCTTCTCTTTTTAGCTATTGATCTATTAGGAAAGGATAAAATAATTGAGTTCAAATCATTCTGGAATAAAAACTCAATTTCTACCTTCTTATTTTTATATCAGTTTAATGAATCATAGTAATTCCAAAAAGTCAGAGAATGCTGTCTTAAAAAAATTGACATGGGAGAAAGCTGTATCTCTGGGCATCAGAAAATTAGTTTTGTTATTGGAAACAAGAAACAGAAACTCCTAATTTGAAAGACTCATAGCCAAAAAACATTAAAAATCTCTGTTTTCAAGCAGAAACATCACATGGAATAATTGGATACTGGTTCCAGCAACTAACAGGGTGTCCCTCTAAATTTCTGAATTTTTGCTTAGCTCCCATGAACATTTTCTACAAAGTGGAATCATATTATGTATGCAAATTTAAGTTATAGCTAGCTTGTGAACCTAACAACCCACCATGCACCACCTCTCACCCCAACACCTGCCAAGGTCTCATGACTTCTGAGAGACAGAGACAGAGAGACAGAGAGACAGAGAGACAGAAAGAGAGAGAGAGAGAGAGAGAGAGAGAGAGAGAGAGAGAGAGAGAGAGAGACCTGTATTAAGGTTATGGATGCCTACCACTGAAAAAAGAAAAAGAAATCTTGAAGGCGAGAGAAATATTTTAGAATTCTCCATGTATCCCCTCCTTTTTTGTAGACTGCATGGAAAACCATTGAACACTCTACAGATGCTGCTCAACTTACAATGGGGACACATCCCAATAAACTCAACGTAAGTTGAAAAGATTATAAGTTGAAAACACATTTAATACACTGAACCTACTGAACATCAGGGCTTAGCCCAGCCCACCGTCAATGTGCTGAGAACACTGACATTAGCCTCCAGTTGGCCTTCCCGCCCTTCTCACCAGAAGCAGGAGACTTGATGGGATGCAAAAACACAAAACACGATACCCACATAATGCTGGTAACACAGTACACTGTGGAGTGTCCATTGTTCCCCCTCGTGGCCATGGGGCTGACTAGGAGCTCGGGCTCACGGCCACTGTCCGGCACCCCGAGAGAACATGCTACCACCTAGCACTAAGCCCGGGAACCCAACAAAACTCAAAATTCCAAGTATGGTTTCAGTTGAATGTATATTGCTTTCACACCATCATAAAGTTGAAAAATTACAAGTAGAACCACTGTAAGTCAGGGACCATCTCTACAAACAATTCAGAGGGTTTTCAAGGATAATTCTGATGCTGCCTGATTTGGGCCATTTTGCTCACTGGCTTCAGAACCGACCCAGGGTATGGGGAACACCGCCATCCCTGTCCTGAGGACACCTTGCTCCCAGAAGCCATTGCCCCTGTAGAGCTGGTAACGTCAGGGTGGCACTATGCCCCCAGCAGCTACCATAGTGCCTGGCACATCACAAGTGTTCAGTAAGTACTTATTCAATAAAAAAATCTAGTACGAATCAAAATGGATGCTTTGGCTTAAGTGCTACGATGCAAAAATAAAATTAACCACAGATCAACCTTAACGCCCGCTGGGAAGGCAATGGCTGAATAAACTGTAGCATCATCACAGTACATAACGCTGTGTAGCTATTTAAAGAAATGGGAGATATATACTAGGTCTATGTAAAAATAGACCACAGAGAAGAAATAACTCATATGTGTTATTAATTCTCCTAGGTCTATTACTGAATGGAAAAAAAAAATAAGTTCCAGTATAACATAAAGGGCATGATGCCATGTATGTAAACAAATTTTTTAATTCTATATTATTTCTATGCATGTGTATATGTGCACAAACAGGTGATGTCCAGAAGTGTATTCATAACAGAAGTTTACCTCTAAGGAGGAGAGTTGGTGAAAGAAGAATTCAGCCTCACATGTAACGCTTTCTTTGCTTTATGGGGAATATGTGTCTTTCTTAAACACTTAAAACCACTTGTTTAAAAGCACCGAGTAGGTGATGACCCCATAGGCCTGCCTTGTTAAGCGCCATTATCAGCAGCCTTGCTCTCAATAGAGAAAGTGGAGCTGCCCACCCAAAAGCCCCTGGCTCTGTGCTCAGCTTTCTAGAAGCTTCTCCAAGCTCTTCTCCCGGTTGCTCACTCTTCCCAAGCCTCTTGCTCAGATCAGGCGTCTCTCAACCCTGCCCCCATGGACTCATGCCAGCTCCCACCCCCTACCTGTCTGCACCCCTAAACCCACTTCTGGGACCCCAGCACATAGCTCCTGGAAGCTGCTAATCCAGGGGTGATGTGGTTGGAAGGATATGAAAAACAATGGTGAGATCAAACCGTGTGGACTGGTTATTTGCTCAATTATAAAAAGCACTGAGTAATTGCCTCGGTATTTTCCTGCATCATCTCAGCCTTTTTGGTAGTCCTCTGAGGTCACTTCTATTAGCATTCCCACTCCAGAGATGAGGAAGCTGATCATAGGGAGATTAACACCATGCCAAGGTGACAGAGTTAGGAACTAGGAAAGCCAGCTTTACGATCCATGCAGCCACCGCCTTTGCCCTTAACCATCACCATGTCACATCTTCCCAGTCCTGGGAGGGGGCATGAAGCCAGGGCAGAAGCCCTAGGAGGTCCAGGCAGGGTAGAGGTCAAAGGCTGCATGTGGACGCCTAATAGCAGAGATGGTTGGAAAGCTAGACTGAGGAGGAATCAACAGTTTACACGAAGATGTTTGGAGGTTGATTATTAGCCAGGTGGGGCCAGCATAGGCTTATGAATTAGGTGGTATTCTAAGCTCTGTGCTTCAAGAAGATTAATCGGGTACAATGGACCAGAGAGGAGAGAGAGAAAAGACCATTTAGACATCCTCTATTAAGATAGCCTGAGCATGATGTGGTAAGGGCTCACACTTGCTGGTAGAAAGCGAGAATGGATTTGGGATGGCTTACAAAGAATTCCTCACCTTCCCATTTTGTCAGCTTAGGCTTTAGGTTGGGTGTCTGTGTTTTCTCTTCAATGGAAAATGGTCCTTACCCCTCCTGACTTTGGAAATCGCTACAACCTAAATCCCTTCCACAGTATTCAGACTTTGTCATGATCAACATTAAGCTGTGCTGCGACCATATATTAGGATGTCTGAGAAAATACTCCCCACGGCTCCAGAGCAAAAGCAAGTTGGTGCTTCAGAGCAGAGAGCATTAAGGTTAATTACCTAATAATTTACTACAGTGAGTGCATCTGCAGACATTTTGATTTTCACTAATTGTGGTGTTGAGCAAAGTAAACACTTTGTTCATATTCCAGCTGTGGAAATGTGTCAGGGGGTGGGGGGAAGAGCTTTCCTGTGATTTATGACCTTTCTTTACCCTTGAGCACCAGCCACTCAGTGGAAGGCTGGAGAGACCAATAGTTTAGTGGACTCCGCAGATCGGCTTCGTAAAGATTTCCCTTACTACGACCGACCGGGAGGGAGCCAACCAGCCTTTGCAGCCTCGCTTCTGTGCCATTCAGACTAAACAGGAGCAATGTTAATGGGATCCGAGATGTCCAGGTGCAGCAGATGCTGTTAGCACCGGTCACCCTCCATGCTTGGGGAGGTTGAGGAAGGAGAGGGTGGAGGGGGGATGTTAGAAGGGGCACTTACAGTGAAATGGTAAAGAATAGAGTCGAACCCAGACTCAAGCCCCAGCTTCTGCAGTTACCGGCTGGGCTGCCCACTCAGAGCACCTGCCTCTTCCTCTCACCACGGATTATCAGAACCTCTCTACGGAATGACTGTGACGACTAAATGTCACACTTCACTTATAGGAAGCAGGACTTTGCAAACCCAACATCCCTTCCCAGGTCCCCTGCTTTTCTCTTACAGAATTGGCTTTTCTTCTTCTTCTCTGTCGAAGTGACTTGAATGCAGACTGGTTCTCCATCCTGGGCTCTAGGGATGGATGTTTGACCTGGGCTTGGCCAATCCAAACAACTCATCCCTGACTATGGTTAATCAGTCCAGGGACGGACACATTACCCAATCCAGACCAATACGCCAAATAGGGCCCAGCTCAAGTTACTTTATTTTACTTTTTAGGGAAAGGGGGATGCTTCTTAGGGAAGGAATAGGACATCAGCTCAAAGCAGATGGCAGCCACATCACCACTGCAAGAGGAGACCCTAGGTAAGAAGGAGGCCAACCAGAGGGTCACAGATGCAAAACCTTATGACAGTGTCTGAGCTCCTGGATCCAACTGCACCTGAAACTAGAATGTACTGGAACTATCTGTTTCATGAACCAATAAATTACCTTTTTTTGCTCATGAAAGCTTAGGCATGGCTTTGGGAACTTGCAACCTGAAGAGTTCTAAGTGCTTTAAATAAATCCTTCACGTAGTTTGTGGTACACAGAAGGCACTTACAAACTACTTCTTACTGGAGGCTCTGATTCTTAGGCCATCTTGATTACAGAGGTCCATGGAAAGGGGATCCATTTCTGATATTTCCTGATGTTCCTGATTTAGATCACCTCTTCCAACTAATAGAAAGGCCCCAAAGTATTTAAAACATTAGCAATTCTGAGCAGGGAGGGATCAAAAGAAACAAAGGACCGTGGCCTTGTGGTCAGACCCAGGCGGCTCCGAGGCCATTCTGTGCTGGAGAGGCGGCTAGCCACCACTGACACTGATCTAATCTTCTCGAGGACAGCTACTTTGCTCAGTCATGCTGTCACAGTCTAAAGCTTGGCGGATTTGGCACTTCTTACCTTTCAGACCTCATTCCTGTGTCAGATCCGTGCACTAATCCACAGCTCACACTCCCTCTGACCAAGGTATTATTCAAAGCTCCACTTTCCAGGTGAGGAAGCCAAAGCTGTTAGAGATTCAGTGACATGACAAAGTCTCATGCCATGCCCCCCAGGAAAGGGCAGAAATCTGAACTTGGAATCTGGGAAGTGTGTCTTTCCTTCCCCATAACTATAAGTGGTTGTCAAGGGACCATACACGGAAGTGACATTGAGGTGATATGGTGCAGTGGGTCGATTCTGGTCACCTGGCATCAAGCACCGCCCAACCATTTGCTCAGCACTTCCCCTTGAGATGGCTGTTCACCCTTTTGGACTCCCTTATCCCTCAGCCCTAACATAAGTGAGATAACAGCACCCCATCACTGGTTACTAAGGGTTTAAATGAGATGATGGACACATGCACATCTAACACAAAGCCCAGGACAAAGGAAGAGACTCCCTAATGCTTGTTAAGTTGGAATCTTTGGGCACAAATTGAATTCTTCTGAGAAAAAGTATCGACTGGACACTTCTTCCTGGAAGACTGCATGGAACATTCAAGGCTCGTCCAGGATGTCCCATGAGGGCTGTTTTCATTGGCACAAAATCAGAAACAACCTAAAGAGCTTCCAGTAGGGAGGCATGACAAAGCAGAGCACGTCTCCTCGATGTAGGACTCTACCAAGCAATTAAAAAAACAAAAATCATCCAACTCAATACACCCTGATACAGTAAGACCTGTAAGACACATATTTGAGCAGGTAAAAAGAGCGATGATTACATGCATAAAAGACTTAAACAATATACAGAGGGGGCCAAAAAAATGCACATACAGTTTAAGGAAGGAAAAAACTGTGTTAAAATTGTAATACTCACTATATACCGATAACAAAAGATGAATACAAGTTGTGTGTATACATTGTTTTTTTTGGCACCCTGGTATATTTTCAAAGGCTACACAGGTCTCTTTAGAAATGCACTTCAAAAGAGGCTCCCAAGGACGGACACAAAACTTGTGGTGTAAGTACTGAGTTGAATTGCATGGGTCAAAAACTAACCTAGCAATGTATCTACTATGCTTTAATTTTTAACAATGAAAATTTGGTCATGAATTACTGATGCAATTAAAAATTAAAGATAGCAAAACACTTGAGGCAGTTGAAAGTAACCTCGGATTGCTTCAAGCTAAAAGTAACCTGCTTGATCTCCCCAGTGCAAAAATAAACAGGAAAATAGGAAAAAGACACATTCAACCACTTTCCAAGGTATAAAACAAAAGGGTGAGAAACAAGCTGATTGATTGAATATCTTTTGTTTTTTCGCTTAAAAAAATTTTTTTTGTTGTTTTTGTTCTTGCTTTTAACTGGCTGTGTCCTATACACACAGTGCAATTATCTTTCCTCAAAATATCACCACTCAGTTGAATGCTCTTGCCATGTGAAAAAAACAGGTTTGGCACAATCGCTGCATATTGTTGGGAAATTATCATCAACTTTCTTTTCTCTATGAAAAAAATGTCCCACAATGACACTGATGAGTTCTGTTGTTTTTCATCTAATACCTTAACTCACTTTAAATCCAGCGTCTGCATAAAGTCTTTGAAGTGGGACATTAATGGTGGAAATATCCTTACAAGAGGACATTGCATCCAAGACATGATGGTGTGGGGTTCACCCCATAGACGGCTGCAGAGCCCCCGCTTGGCCTGCCTACTATGCTTTCAGTTGCCTCTGCCCCGAAATGTCTGCCTCCTGATCCCCTGACGCCCTAGGAGCTTCAGCTCTCAGAATCCCCACTCCAGGCCCCAAATCACATGGACCAGTCTGCAGACATTTACGTGGCTTCACACCCATGTGGCAGTTTATTCTACCCCCTTGGCTGACTTGGCCCCTCCTTGTGGCTTTAGATACCATCTTTTGGCTACACCAATTGATTTCCTTGGCCCAGATCTCTTTTTCTGAGCCCTGGATTCATAGAACCAACAGCCCTTTAATATCTTTGCTTTGGTGACTCACCTGCATCTCAAGCCTGGCATCTCCAAAATAAAAACTGATGTTTCGCTCCTAACTCTCGCCTCCTTTTTCCCCCACCTTAGTATGTGACCCCCAATATCCAAAAGCGTGGGAGTCGTCTCTGGCTTTTTATTATCCCCTACTCCTTTCCCGTATTCACAGGCTCATTGGTTTGACCTCCGAAATTTCTCTCAGTTCCATCCACTTTCCTTCATCAGTGGTACAGCCAGCCCATGTGAGCCTCCATCACCTCTCACCTGGTCTGTGGCAGTACCTTCCTCACAGTCTCCCCATTTCATCACTGCTTCCATGTTTTTCTACAATGTCACTCCCCTGGTTCAATCCTGTAAATGACTTTCTACTACATTCAATTAAAACCCAACTGCCTAGCAGAGCCAGCAGCTTTAGAGCCTGTGTAACCCCTAAACCTTATCATACATTCCCTCCCCATCATCAGTATGCTTTCCTCCCACAAATCTTCTAGAGTGTCCTAGAAAACAATCTGTTTCCAACATTTCCCTTCCTCTGGATGTTTGCATCCCTGGCTCCTTTTTTATTTGCCCTTTGGGTCTCAGCTTCACTATCCCCTCCACATATGTCCTTCCTTGGCCACCCCTAAATTGGGCCCCACCTGTTGGAACCACCATCCTATTTCCTCCTAACGCCAACAGCAAACTTTAGTTACACTCTCCATGCATTTCCTTGCTTGTTATCTGTCTCCTCCATGCAAACAAGAATCTGTTGTACACTACCTTGTTTTAGCAGCAGACCCACTGCCAACCTCAAGGCCTGACACACAGCTGAGAGGCAAACCATTATTTTCAGGAAAAATGAGTCAGAAGCACATTTATGGAGCTCAGCGCTATGCACTCAACACTTTGATGGGGAGGGCAGGGTGAAGTACTTTATAAAAGGCGTGGAATTAAACCCCACAATCTTTGCCCATAATGACAGTGCATTCTATTTAAAAAGACAGAACCTACACAGTGAAACACAAGCCAGCATATGCTTGAGTTTTCGAGTGAAGCATTAAAATGGATGCTCTTGGCTGTGTTGAGTTGACCAGATGACTTCTGGTGGGGCAGGCCAAACACATGGTTTACTTATGCACGAAAGGGGTAAAGTTACAGAAGTTGGAGAACTAAGAAATGATGAGCTCTAGGATATTCAGCAACAGTTTTATGAAGGAGGTTGAATTTATACCAACCTAAGACAGGTCAGAAAATAATTAAAAGTACTCAAAACCACCTAGAGCTATAACCTTATGGTCCCAGAATCATGTGAAAAACAAAGAGCCCATTTGCCTGCCAAAAAGCAGGATATTTTATTCTTTCTCTATCATCACCCATACCAAGGAGTTCTGGCAATTTCCTAGGTTAGCTCAGACTTTGAATGAGATACCGTCACCACGAACTTGTAAGTTACCAAACTCCCAAGCTGCATATCCGTCCCCATCCCAGCCCAGTCCCTGACTTGTATTTTCTTGAGACTGAAGACAGGGAAGAAACCTTTCCCTGAGGAACAGGTAGCTACCATCTCTGCCCTTCGTCCAAAGGGCGCTCCTCTCCCATCTTGTCCTCACCAACTCTAGTCCTTCGGGGATCATTACCATCTTTCCATAGCAGTGACAAATTGGGACTTTGCAAGACAGCTTGCAAGACACCTCAGAACCTTTATCAGCTAGAGGCAAACAGATGTCCTCACTTTTCCCACCTTGCTTACCCAGGGCTGTAACTGGTCCAAGGCCTTGGCCGTGTTTGCTTAACAGATGTATCCTAAAGCAAATCAAGGGATGGGAGTAAAATTAACATAGAAGAAATGTAAATGTTTAGTCATATTTTCTATCTTAAAAATACTATGCTGGAACAAATGAGAGAGGGGGCAAAGTTCAAACGTTTCCTCTCTATTCTGAGTTCACAGCTAACGTTCGTTTCATACTAGACCTTTGTGTGATTATTAAGGCTATAGATCAAGAAATCAATGGGACAATCCAAATGGAGAGAGGGAGAAAATTTGGATTGAGGAAGAAAGCCCCAAGTCTGGTGTGTTCAAAGGACAATAGGGAACAAGGATGCCTCCAAAATTTCCATACAGCCAAACTGGGAGAGTGGCAAGGCTGGCTGTACAAGGGAACAGGACTTAAGCTTTGTCCGCATGGCAAGCACACAGTTTGTGACCCAGATTACTTGCTCATTTAGGCTTGTGGGGCTGTTAGAAGTTACAGAAGGGGCTAACTTTCACCCCAGCCACCTGTTGGCACTGATGATGATGGAGAGGTAAGAGACCAGCAGGACCAAACTGAAGATGCACATTGGGGTGGTGCAAAGGGAGAGGGCTGGGGACCCCGGCTAGAGGACAAGAGCAGGTAGAAGCCTAGAATACGGGGGTACTGGTGGGAAAGAAAGGGAAGATACAAGACGCCCCGGGGGTGGGGGAGGGGGATTCGATAAGATGCGGCGACTGGATACATATAGGAAATGATGGAGATGAGCAAGTCAGAAATTCTCCAAGGCTGCAGGAATGGCAGGCTGAGAGTGTATGTCAGGGAAGTCAGGAGAGATACGGGAGTGCGGGGCATGTGATGGATTTGTTTCTCCATCTGCTAAATTGAAGGTAACAGCAGGATATGCAGCTGAAAATGCCCAGTAGGTTATTGGAGATATAGGAGACATGTCCAAATAGAGTGCCTGGTATTTGTTAAAACAGCACGGGCTGAAAAACTCACCTAGACCCTTGGCTGAAACCTCTGAAGCTAGGCATTGTCTGTTCTCAGTTCTTTGTGATGCTGAATTATAGACGTGTAACCCCAAAGCTCATGACACCGAAGTCTTTCTAAACAAATAGCTGTGAGTGCAAAGAGTCATCGGGTCTGGAAACATTCGGGAAATACTTCAGCTCAGCCTGGGTTTTTGACATTTGCCTCCTACCTTTATGATTCCTGCCGTAACTGGGTACCACTCCATATCGATCTATAGCACCATAGAAACTGTACACTGTTATTAATTCCTCATCTCTTTGTAAATCAAGACTGTTTTTATTTACCTAATTTAAGTTACAAAGTAGTACTAATACAAGTGAAAAAAATACAACTTCTTACGAATACAATGGTCAAAATGGAGCTAATAGGGGAAAAAGCATTACACTGAACTGACAACCAGGCACAGTCAGCCTCTGAAAGTCCTTCCTTTATGGGAAAGCCCAAACTGTAGAGTCTTGACTTCCAGACCGGATGCTGAAGAAAGATACAAAGTTCTCACCTCATCGCCTGGCAAGTGAGTTGGACTTAGCCAATCAGATGCCCTGGCTCATGACTTTTAAAACTTAGAAAGAATCAGGACAAAGGGAGGGTCATGATGAATCCACACGGAGAGGACCAAGAAGGGCATACAGTGTACATCCAGCGCCCATGAAGCCCATTCCCATGATATTCGCTTACTTGGCTCCTCAGGCTTTCTTGCTTACTGATATAGGGGGTTGGAAAATGTCCCCCCAAAATTCGTGTCCATTCAGAACCTCAGAATGTGTCATTATTTGGGAATATGACCTTGCAGATGTTATTCGCTAAGGCCCTCAAGATGAAATCCTGGATTTGGGGCGGGCTGTAAATCTAATGATGGGTGGCCTTATAAGAGAGAAGGACACAGCGACACAGAGAGAAGGCAACAGGAAGACAGACGCAGTGACTAGAGTGATATATCAACAAGCCAAGGAGTTCCAGGAGCCCACTAGAAGCTGGAAGAGGCAAGAAAGGATCCTCCCCCTTGAGGCTTTGGAGAGAGTGTGACACTGCATACTTGAGATTTCCGGCCTCCACGACTATAAGAGAATAAATTGTTGTTGTTTTAAGCCACCAAGTTTGTGGTCATTTGTTACAGCCTGCCTAGGAAACGAATACGCTGGGTTTAGGAATGTCTCTTGTGATTATATGGATTTCCATACATCTGAGCTGTGCCTTGGATCAAAACATCTACTCACCCTGCCAATAATTAACATTTCCTGGTCTGATGCTCTCACCTTCTGGGAGCTGCTCAGTTTAGTTTCTTACATGACTTCTGTTGTTTGCAACCAAAAACCAGGTTAAAATGCCTGTCAAAGGGACAAAGGCTGAGATCCAGTCTTTGTTGAAATGAAAGTAGCAGGAGTTAAAG
Organism: Aselliscus stoliczkanus; assembly: GCA_033961575.1. NCBI lineage: Eukaryota > Metazoa > Chordata > Mammalia > Chiroptera > Hipposideridae > Aselliscus > Aselliscus stoliczkanus. The sequence goes on along the minus strand of CM066738.1, from coordinate 5,448,544 downwards.
AGTTGTTAAAGGCAAAATAGCACCAAATTGAGGCTTTCTCTTTGGGGCATTTAGAAAGGCAGAAAGAAATTAAAAGGTAAATCATCTTTTCTGATGTGATATTATTTGATACCATGTCTCTCTATGCCTGAAGGCATCTAATGGAACACTCATGATATGTCCCACATCTTGGGAAATAGGGATTTAGTAAAATGTCCCAACTGTACAAATGGAGAGATTGAGCCTTAGCAAAGCAAAATAGAAGGACTTGCATACAATCCTACACACAAACCAATAAAAGAGCCAAGCCTCTGACCCGGCTTCCTGTTTCTGCATCTGACACCTCTCCCCTCCCTTTCGCCATACTACGCATCTCTTCCTAACAGTGGTATTGGCATATTTCTAGCTTCTGTGAACTCACGCTTTCACATCTGCCCTACGTGCAAATGGCAGGCACACCTTGTGCTGAACAACCCCACCACATGCCTGAGTCATGAGGGATCCTGTGTGGGCCTCCTGTCTCCCCCATTCCCACCACCCACTGAGGTGCTTTTTAAATGCAAACCAACCCATCCAGAGTCCAGCCTCCAGCCCTGGCCCTTACTAAGCTCTCACAGTCCAGGCCACTATCCATCTGTCCTCATCAATCCAGGCCAGGTACTAGACAAGTAGGGACAGTCCGCAGGCCTGCAGAGACAGCTCAAGTTATTCGGAAGAGCCAGTCCTGACCTGTTTATCCTGCCTGACCTGGTCCTTCTTTCAGAAGCCACAATAAAGACCCTTGCCCATGGCTCCTACCTCTTCGGCCTCTGAACCAGCCCACACGCTTCCTGTGTGCCCCGCCCCCCATGGCATGGTGTGGTCCCCTCCTCTCAAGGACTGTGGGTAACAAACTATGTTTTCAATGGCAATCATCTGATCCGTTAGCCTTCACTCTACCTCAAATTTTCTATTAATACACTGGATTTTCAAACAAGGCTCTCAGGAAGGGACTGCATGCCTTCAGTCAGCATAATTGGGACAATTCCAACAACCCCAAACACCATTGGGATCTATTATGATGAAATTTATTTCTTTTACCATTGTGCAGTTTTTTTAAGGAATATCAGTTGCATTTTTCACACACCATGTTTTAGTACTAAAGTCAAAACTTGAGTTACAGGGAAGCAGCACGACTCAAGGCAGCCAGTGTGGTTTAATCCAGGCTTCTCCAATAACTAGTTGGGGTAACGTGGCATCAATGAACCCATCTAGCCTCAGCTCTCCCATTTGTAAAATATCGATACTAGTACCACTCCCTCCATAAGGATTTCATGAGAAATACAGGATCGTGTGCAATTAAAGCATAGAGTATACTCCCAGGGAAAGACTAAGGCAGGACTCAATAGATATAAAAATACCCAAGTTCATTCTATGCCTTCAAATATTCCAAGTCTAGCTTATTTCCAACTCAGGAATCTGTTAAAAGTTTAAGAGAGAACTCTCTTGACTGGAAGACAATCCTAGCTTTCCACTTTCATCAAGCTGTATCTTTTATGCTCATCCAGAAATCCTGATTTGTTAATGGCTCATGAGAAAACACTGCAGCCCGTGTCACTGGAACTACAGAAACCATGGCGACTGCAGCACCACAGCTGCCTTGTGTCCAGTCGAAGGTCCCAATAACTCATGATAACTCCGTAATGGTTTAAGACCAGATCTGTGAAGAAAGGCTATTTCCCTGAAACATGTTACAGAAGCATTCTTCAAAAGTGATTCATTCTTGGTGGAAACTCTTTGGCATGTTTGGGGATCGTTCATCAAGTGTGTTTACAACAAAGGTCTCTCTCCAAACAGAGGATGTGTAAAAACAGCCCTTAACACAGTAGAAATCATTCTAACCACCAAAGCAAGCAGACAGAGGCTCGGGACAGTCGGCCATAGGTCACAGCCGACAAAGTGAACACGGAGCGGCTCGTGCCAGGGCTCCAGGGCTCATTGTGCTCTTCATAGAGGCCTGTCGCCCACTTGCTCACGGCCGCTGCACACCCACCCTGACAGTGCCATCACAGTTCTTCCTGGTTCCATCCTACTTTAAATGCAAAATAGGAAGCCTGCTACTGGGAGACAAGTCTCCGTGAGTCTCCTGCACGTCTCCATGTCTTGGAGCAGAGGCACTGACTGCCTCTGGAACAGGCTGTTCTTTCGCACGTTTTGTTTAGCAAACAGCTTTGGAAGAGAGGGGTGGTGTTTCCTTACAGAACAGGGGGTGGGTCTGTTTACCTTTCAAAATAATAAAACTAATGTCTCCCCCTGGAACAAAGAGCAGATATTGACCATGATAAAAGATTTGGGTTTTTCTAAACCCGAAGGGGCTCCTCCCTCGTAACATAACCCACCACCTGCTTCCTGTGCCAACATCTCGGCCCTCCGGAGGTTGCCCTGTGGGATTCAGAGCTCAGAGAGCCAGCACGAATGCCAAGCTCTGGTTTCTGTCATTGCTGGGAATAGTAAACCACTCTTTGCCTCTGATCCAGGAGTCTTGTGTCTTCAACAACATCTGTAAAACTGTGGCAGGCCCTGTGTTAGCAAGTAGGGAAAATCTCAGCTCCTTCACAATCCTTAACACCTGCCATACCATTAATGTTGCTTTATCTGTTGAAAGTTGACTTGCAGGGACTTCTCAATTGGTCCCTTGAAACCTTCCCAAACTTTTTTTATTTTTTTTTAAAGATTTTATTGGGGAATTGGGAGAGGGGAACAGTGTTGGGGAATCAGGGAAGGGAAACAGACAAGTTGCTGTCCTTTTGTTCTTCAGTCCAGTTGTGGAGGATGTTGCTTCACTGGCCCATGTGGGTATCGTCATTGCGCTCTTCCCGGGTGAGGCAGATCGGTCGCCGGCCTCTGGATGGTCGCTCACCGCGGCTATTGGCAGCTCACTCTGGCTGCCGGCCACTCACTGTAGCCTATGGCAGCCCACTGCAGCAGGGGCTGCAGCCTACACCGTCGCCGGGGCTCAGTGCTGTTGTTAGCTGTAGAGGGCAGTGTCACTGGCCCTCATATGTGGGATCCAAACCAGGGCTGCTGGCATCCCAAACCAGCTCATAACCAATACACCACTCGGCCGGCCCCTTCCCAAACTTTTAAATAAAATGATACGCTCCCTGTATGGATATAGCTTCTAGACAAGTCACCTCACACTCTTTTTGAAGCACACTCTTCCTCCTCAGTCCTTCCTATATAGAAACTCATAGGTCTTTTCTTCTAGGTAACTCAGTGACCCCAAACTGGAGGGGAAGAAAAGAGCGCTGCAGACCTAGGAATCAGGAGAGAAGGAGAAGAGAAAGAAAAATGAGAGATTGTCCTAATTCTTGTCAATTTTGTCAAGAGTCAACACTGCCAAATATCATTATTTACTTCAGAGTTGAGAGACTCCAAGATTCAGTTAATGAATGCATCTTTGGTAAGAGTAAAAGATAAAGAACAACTTTAAATCTTTTGTTTCCTATTTTTGTTTATTTCCAACCAATATAATTATCCTAACGAATGACCATGCTTAAATATTCTACTGAAATACCTGGGGTGCTCAAATCCAGCCCACTGACCAAATCCAGCCCACTGCCCACTTTTGTAAATAAGTTTTTCCTGGAACCCAGCACGCCCATTCATTTATGACTGCCTGTAGCTGCTTTTGTGCTACAGTGGCAGGCATGAGTCCAGGCAGAGACCAGATGGCCCGCAAAGCCTAAAATATTTATTAGCTGACCCTTTACAGGAAAAGTTGGCCAACCGCTGGTAAATCCTAACTTTCAGTCACTCTTGCTGCCTGAGTTACCTTCCTGAATAACAAAGCCGATCCTTCCTTACTGAAGGTCTATGGCCTCACAGGATGAAACATACTCCTTGGCCTGAGCTCCCCACCCTCCCTGAGTTCGTCTGCCAGGACATACCCTTTATTCCTGCACCCCTGCCATCCCAACCTCCTCCCCTCTCCCAGGATATTTCAGATCCTCACCCCGCTCTGTACCTTTTGCAGACAATATTCCCCTGCCTAGAATTTTCTTTATCAGAGCACAGCTACTTAGAGATGGAATCGACATAGATCACGTCTCCTCTCTCCATTGATACCACAGAAGAGCAGTGTCTACTTATTATGTCCGTCCCTGTTAACCAGGCAACACCCTGAGCCCTTTATGTGCATTATTTAGTGAAACCTGGTAAAGCCCTGGGAGATAGTTATTACTTCCAATTGATAAATGAGAAATACACTTGGAAAGGCTTGCCTAGAGTCACTCAGCTAACAAGTCTCAGAGCCAGGATTTAAACTCACTTGGTTCTGGTTTCAGATCAATGAGTCAGCAAGTCAGTGAATGAATAGACAGACCCCAATAAAGCAACACACTGGTAAACTATGCGGAAAGGCCTGGGGTGGGGGGTGGAGGGTGTCTCTATTGATAAGCTGAAAATATTAATGGCCTCAGGATACCCCTGTCCCTTAAGATGGTGGTTTTATATGATAACTTCGAACACGGTTATACCCTTTTAAAATTATTCCCCAGGGCCCTCTAGTTTCACCTCCAATTCCTTTCCTGAGGTATAATGAAACACCTAACACAGGTATTATGTTAAAGCCTTGCGAAAAGGCCTCCCTCAGTCCACTGCCTGTGTACACTTTCCCCCTTGCTGGTTCACAGATCTCTGCACCCCACATCAAGGGGGACGTGCTAACCAAGGAAGGTCCAACCCCGCCGATCTCTGCACCCCACATCAAGGGGGACGTGCTAACCAAGGAAGGCCCAACCCCACCGATGTTCATCAGTAAAAGGTGATTTATCGGGAGAAAAATAGAACAACCTGCCTCCAAGAGACAGCCCTGGCAACCAGACCCGCAATTAAAGCTGAACTGTGCAATCTTTGCATTTAAAGGGAAATCAATGGTATTGACTCAGTCCCTGAAAGGCAGCCACATATGAACACATTACGGATCTGACTGCTGCAAAACACAGATTTAAAATAAAACATAGAAACCCCTGTGACTGTTTTATGGACAAACATAACTGGCCAACCCACTGGGGGGAGGGAGGGGGGTTAAAAGTGCTCATTTTATCAAGGGAATGGGGTGCAGCTCCTTTGAATGAGGTCTCTGCTGATGGTCTTTGAGCTGCAAACCTCTCGGCTGCCAGTATTTGCTGGAGGGTTTTATTTAACGGTGAGGATTTGAATGGATTTCTTACCCCCTATCCTGGGGTTGCACCCAGCAGTCAATTAAATTAGTTTCAAACCCTTAAAAGACACCAAGGTAATCAGTTTAGGGGGATTTAGGCCACATGGGCTCTGGGCCTGGTTTGCAAGGCAATCATTAAGACTCCAGGCAGCTGAGTTTGAGAATCACGCCTTTCTTCATTGGGAGGAAATTTAGTAGTGACAGGGAGGCTGACAGACTAGGGAGTTATCTTTCCATTTTGGTAGCATCGTTCTGGGCTGGCACCGAATTTCAGTCTTAATAGTTGTATCAGCCTCAGGGAGGCTAACTCTCAATAATGAAAGGGGCAGGCAAGTTCCCAACACTGGTGGACAGCGGGACATTTCAACATGCGAGTTCCTATAAAGTGTGCAAAAACAGAAACACTGACACCACATTGAAACTGTTGCATAAAGATTTTGGCTTTCTAAGAGTAGCATAGATTTGGAAAAGTCAACCAAGCCAGATGCCTAACGCTGCTTGGGAAATATTTATTCTCTAGCCACAAGGGTCCTGGCAAACTTGTATTTCAGAGGGCACCCCTGGGGGGCCCAGAGGAGGCAGGCTTTTCCATGGGAGGCTCTGAGACAGGATTTCAGGATTATTTTAGGGATGTGGGGCTTTTGCATCGTTTATGCATTCGTCGTATAACCTGGCGATATTTTCATCCCATTATTAAGGTTTCCATTAGAAAGGCTGCCTCAAAAGAAGAACTGGAAAGAAGCAGCAGCCATCTGTCATATCTCTAAATGAAACTGGAGTGGGATGAAACTGTAACACTGCGAATGAGTCCCGGGACCCTGGTGAACTGATCTCAAGGGCCGAGCAGCTAAACTAAAATCACAACTAAACAGAATCAGGAGACAGAAAACCAGAAACCCAAGAGCTAAAGCTTGGCTTGGTTTTTGCTTGTTTTTTAAATATGTGAATTTGTTCATTCATTCAGCAAGTACTTTTGGAGCACCTACTGTGTGTTGGGTCCTACCCACAATGCAGAGCATACAGCAGTAGACAAAACACAAAAATCTCTGCCAACATTCAAAGAGCAAGGACAGCACGTCGTATGTAGGGGAGACCCAAGGCTGCCACCAGCACAAAAGAGCTGCTTTGAATCATGTGAAGATAGCCCCCCCCCTCCCGCCCCTCACCAGGAGTGCAGGAAACGCAGAGTGGGGGCTGGAATTCACCCTCTCTCAGACTCCCTCCTTTGGAGAGAGCACAGCGAGTACCTGGCATCACAGAGGTTACAGGTAGTCAAGAAAAGCTTTAGGGCTAAGGTTGGACACAGATGACGAAGCAAGTCATCTTGATATCAGAGGGAAGCACGTTACAAGCAGAAGCAGCAACAGGTGCAAAGGTCCTGGGGCAGCAGGCAGCATGCCCACGTGTTGATGGCAGAGCAAAGAGGCAGAGAGGCTGGAGGGGAGGGGTCATCTTCCTTCAATCTCTGATTCTAGTTCTAATGAGATGTAGATACTTTACTATGGATGAGACCTCACTGGCTGCTGCAAACCTGTTTGGGGGACAGACCTTGTTCCTCAATGATTCAAAGTATCCTCTCTCACTGTCAAAAGTGTCTTGGTTTAGACAGAAAAAAAAAAAATCACATGATCCCCACATATGCAGAACATCTCTCGCCAAGCCCAACGTAGATTTTCCCTCCGGTGTTAGAATAAGTTGCTTTTCCTTTGGTAGAGTCCCAGGAAAAGTAGTTTACATTCAGAGGCCCTGCTGTACGAAATATATAAATCATTAAATCCTAGAATGATTGTGTGAGATACTTGAAGGTGATAAAATGGACTGAGTAAAGGAGATGAACTTCTAATACATGCTTGTTCCTGGCGGAAATGCATCCATTAGAGTCTCGGGCCATACCAGTGGCACGGTTTAAATTCTCTGTCTCTCCCCTCCCTTCTCCTCCCCATGGAACACTCACAGTGAATTCTCATAGGTGAACTGTGACTATGAGACCGCACCTTACCTGTCTCTTGAGGTTGTGGGATTTGAGGTTATACATGAGAAACACTTCATATAGTTTCTGGCATAATCAGTAAACATTCAGGGGAGCTATGATGACATGTTTATCATCATTACATATTTGAATTATTTTCTTTGCATAAATAGGAACCAATTGCTTATGGTTCCTCTATTTAGATATTGGCATATGCAATTTTTATAACAAGATTCTTTTGGGGAAAGGCAAAGAAAAAATGACAGGGTTGAGGCTAATCTCAGAAGATTTTAACTTACAAGAATGTTTTTTTAATTTTATTGTTTTTGCTGTTTGTTGGATTTGGGTGGAGGTGGGTTGGAAATGGCATTCTAGTAAAAAAAAAAAAAAAAACCCAACAGGGGCAAAAATACACAAGAATGACAGGAATGGGCTAGTATTTCTTGCACAGTGAGGGCATGAGAACCAGGGAGAAGGAAGGTTGGAGACAGGACCAGAAAGAGAACTGGAACCATTCTGCAAAGATTATCAACTGCTGGGCTATGGAGTTTGAACTTCAACTGATGGGCAATGGAGAAGCTTCAAAGGTTTTAATGCAGTGAAACAATATAAGCATAATATTTGATCAATAAAGCTAAGACAGAAACTTAAAAGATATAAATAAGAGGCTAAGATTGGAAGCAGGAAGATTCGTTAGGTGACCGCTACCACAAACTGGCAGAGAGACAACTGCCCAGGCCATAAAGAAAGAGAATAAAAAACAGAAGATGAAGTCACTCGTTTCTCTGTGCAAATGATGTTCACCGTGGCTTCCATCATCTCCGTCCTCACTTTGACCCACTTCCCCATCTATTCTTGTGTTTGAAGAAAAGATGGCCAAATTTGACCAAAACGGAAAGGTGGAAAAGTCTAAACATTTTTCCTCTTATCACATGTATTGATGTGACATAATGGCTACCATACGGTACTCTGTATGCCAAGTGGTAGATGTGCTTAATTTTATTAACTTATTTAATCCTCGTGATGACTGTGATACAGGCACCATTATTACACCCATTTTGCAGATAAGAAAACTGAGGCATGAGAGATCAAGCAGCTGGCCAAGATCATGCACTGAGTGAGAGACAGAGCTGGACTCAACTCCAGCCCCAGCTGCCATTTAATGCGCTCCTTCCCACCTCCTGATGCAGGGTTCAGTCAGGGCGGCTCACTGGTCAGCGACATGCCTGACATTGTTGTGGCTATGCATGCATAATGTGATATTCACATCTTCAAGGAGGAAGAAAGCTATTTGTAAGACAGAATATTATTTTTTAAAAGTATAAGCAGTCAAGATAATTTCTCTTTAGGGGATTATTTCTAGTAAATCCATTAAAAACATGGCTCGTGTTCTGCTCTCAGACTGGTTTGATTCTATCGAGAAAGCAACCAGAAGTGAGGATAGGGAGATGATATATAATCTTTTATTGTCATTATTATTATTTTTTTTTGAGATGATCTGTCCAGGTACTCTGATTTTAAAGACGTCTCCCCCCCACACACACACACTCTCTGGACAGGAGTTCCGATTTTCACACACCAAAGTCTTTCCAAAGCAAAGAGCAGACTTTTCCTCCAAACCTCAGCTCTTCCCAGAACATTTATCTCTCCACGCCCCTGAAGTCATCAGCTTTCTAGGATCACTGATAGCTGGTTTTTGTGCTATTTCCAATGGTGGCCCACGCTTCTTAAAACATATAATATTGGTGCATCACAATGGCTGGAAGGAATGGATGCAAAATGAATTCAGTTATTTCCCCCCAGTGCCTCCCCTCCTCACCACTCGTGTCTGTGTGTGCACAGGTGTGTATACGTGCATGTTACACAAACCCCATAGGTCACAGGACACTGTGGACCCCATGAGCTTTAACACCAAGATGAAGAGGGAGAGATTAAACGGGGTTGCTTTTGGTTCTGCTACACTTTTTGCCAAAGTTTATAGATTCTTAAATGGTCACACATAAATCTCACCCCACTACAGCACTTTAATGCTATAAAGAGAATTCCCTGCCTTTCTTGCCATCCAAAACCTGAGTGCACACATCGAGTTTTACCTTAATCTTTTCCCAACGGATTATAAGCTTCATTCATTCATTCAAGGAGTATTTATGGATCTCCTCCTACATATCAGCCTGTATGTGACACTGGAATTCTAGAGGTGAGCAAAATAAGTGCACATCCTGCCCTTTAGGGGCCTGTAGTCTAGTAGGACAGACGAAGACACTAAAGAGAAATACATAAATTTGCATACTTAAATTTGCAAGATGGCTCACTCAGGTGGACGTCTATTGGCTCTGCAGCTCTAGTGCTCATGCTGTGTTTCACAACAGCCACACCTTCCTTCTCTTTTCCCTCCGTTTTGGAGCCCCGCCTGGCCCACCCTGTCCAGGCTCCAGGGATAAACACACATTCTAGGCACTGCCACCCACCTCTATGACTGGTTCCGAGATAAGCAGGTCATATACCTGCCAGTCTCGTGACAAGACTATTGTGGGGATGTTGGGAGCCGGCAGCACCCCGGTGTCTGACAAGGTCACATTGAAGTAAAGATCTACGCTCAGCACTGGATGTCTGGGGTGTTGCCCTATGGTTGGTCATGTAATATCTCCTGCCTCTATGAACCCATGTGCCTTTCCTCCACATCAGATCCTATAGGCGACAGTACTTCACTGCATTTATGGCAAGTTCCTGTGGTGCCTCAATGAGAGATGGCTGTGTAAGTCAATGACGGGCACGATCTAAAGAGAAGGAGACAACCCAAGCCAGGCTGTAGGCCCATGGGGACCCCAGGACTGAGAAAGAGGGGACTCAAGCCTCTTGGAAACAGAGGCTCAGACCTCTGGTCACATAGGCCAAAGGCCTATCTGTGAGAAACTGACAGCCTGCCTGTGAGAAACTGATGATAACATCAGTCCTTGAGCTCACTTGCCTATGGCCACTGCTATGAGAAGTCTCCTTGAAGACTAAAGTCTCCAGGCCATGAGAGTTCTGGTAAGAGGCAACTTATTGACCATGGGGTATGTTAATCAACAGGCTTATTTGAATTTTTTGCCTTGTACATTGTTGTAGCCACAGATACTGAAGCTTTGACTGAGAAACAGATGCTACCCTCTATTGTAATTATGTAGCGCTCCGCAGGATAAGAGAGGTTCAGACCCCCTTTGGCTACTAAGTATTGTATTTACATAGGAATAGATTTTAGATAATTTTACCCTAAACACAGCCACTCCTAGTCTGTTAGTAATTGCTCAGGTATGCGCCCTGTGAGTCTTATGATTGTGTTTAGCTGCTGGAATTTAGGATAATTACTAGTCAAGATAGTCATGGTAAGCATTCTTTAGGCAATATGTAGAAACTGAGTCTGGGTCACAAAGAGATAGTCATAGTAAAAGATAAGATAATCCTTAAATGTAGAATAGGTCACAGTTTACCCTGGAGGGAACAATTACAAGGAAGTAAAGACTGTAAAAGTCCTAAGAAAGAAAAAAAAATCAAAACTATGTAAAACACAACTTGTGATTGAGGTAATGGTCAAGAGTCCCTATAAAAAGGGACATGCTGTAACAATAAAGTGTGACTCTTCTCTGAAACTCCACACCCCTCCCCCCCATGTCTCCACTCCCTTCTTTCTCCTCGCCAACGCCGTCCACACCTGAGGGAATCCCTGGACTCACGGCATGGGGGCGCTATGCCCAAAGCCCCCCTGAGCCAGGCTGAGCACGTTGGATAGCTAAGCAGCAGCAGCCTGGACCTGCGGACGCAAGCTGAGTCTTCATGATACAAGGCTCCAGCTGTGCCTTCGCTTACTCTTCGCAGGTACACGCGCCAGGAAGTCCTTTCGTTTCTTTTGCTTAAGTCCACTTCATTGGGCTTCTTTCCCTGCGATCAAAAACACCCTGACTAAACGCAGCCACAAAGAGAACGTGCAGGGTGACCTGAGGGGGTCTAACACAAGACTAACACGAGACCAGGTCTGCACCACGTTGGTGTGAGACTCTGAAGTTTGGGCTGCTGCAGTGAGTGAGCTGAGGAGACAGTAACGTGAGGTCAGGGAGGGACCTGTGCTGGCTTAGTCACCACATGTCTTATTCAAGACCCCAGTGCCCCCCGCAGAGAGCGCATCCAATCCTATTAGTGGAGTGAATAGAGGCATAAACTGAAATACCACCAGTGGTTCTCGCCACCTCTTGGATTGGTTTACTGCACCCACGTGATTCTGCATAACAAGCCTCTGATTTTTATTCTCCCTACCTGGCTCTGCTGCCCAGGCTGTGCTCACTCCCACATCTGGACCCAGCAGGACAGACTGAAATCAAAAAGGACGGTCTGACTCCATTTCACGCGTCACGTCTTTCCCCCATCCTGGACCAGCAGGGCACCCAGATCTGGGATTTTCGTAGCTGAGGTGCAAGAGGGCCGGTCAAACCACAATAGCACTTTCCAGACCTTTGATCGCACCTGCCCTCTAACATTCCGTTTGCCAAAGCGATTCACCCGGAATGACCCAAGGCCCAGGGCAGGGGAGGAAAGAGCGGCGAAGTTGGTGCCAGAGGCACGAATGCAGGGAGGAAGGGATCACGGGGCCATCACCACCGATTAGCCGCACCACCATGAACTTTCGTAGTTGTTTCCAACTGACTTCAAGCTCAGGAAAGTGAGATGTATACTCCAGATATTAAGACTTCAGAGTTTACTGTCAAGATAGGTGCCTCATAAAAACCACCAGAGAAGCTTGTGGGTGACAGGTTTCTCCACAGGAATCTTCCTGTAAATAACCAGACCTGAGATGGACTAAACCGTCATTTCCACCCAGTGTGTGCTCTCTACCTTCCTACGTAGGCAAGGTTTGTGAACTGCTTTTAACCAATAGCATACGGTAAAGGTGACAGGATGATGTGATTGGGTGGATGCAATTACATTGTGGAAGATTTCAGCACCCACTTTGGAAAAGGTTGTCTCCCTTGCTGACGCTGATGAAGCATGGGGTCACTTCAGGGGAGGACCCTGCATCAAGGCCCTGAGGGAGGGCTCCAGTCACCTGCTAGCTAGGAGCCGACAGCACTCTCAGCCAACAGCCATGTAGATTTGGAAGCATGCGCTTCCCCAGTCAAGCCTTCAGATGGACACCCAGCCATTGCCGCCTTGCAGTGGACCCAGCCAGGCAGTCCCTGCAGAAACTGTGAGATAATGACTGTCTGTTGTTGGAAGCATCACAGTCTGTGGAAATTTGTTGCCCAGCAGGGGATCCCTAATAGGCTCACCAGGAGCTGTGACAGGTGCTTCACACGCATCCTCTCACTAAAGCCGTCACAGGTCTGTGAAGTAGGCATTACTATTATCGTATTTGTTTCATAGATAAGGAAGGGACCCGAGGTTCAGAGGTTTTATTCTACTTGTCCAAAGGCGCACAGCCACTGAGTGGAAAGTCAGGGTTCCAACACTGCTAAGTCCAGAGCCCAAGCTCTCAGTCCTCTCTGTGCGGCTGGGCCATGCTGCAGCTCTGATCTTGCCTTCATCCTGTCCCCAAATTCTTCCGTTGAGAGCAATGGCATCCACCACCTGTGAGGTGTCAGTAGCTTACCAGCTCTAACACCTAACACTTTTGGAGCACTTACTCTGTGCCAACCATGTCACATGCAGTACTTCATGGAATCCCCCAAACAGCCCGTGATGTGAGTAGTACATTCCCCCACTTGACAGATCAGGGCCTAGGTGCACAGGGCCTAGGTGCACAGAGGGATGAAGTGACACACCCAAAGTCATCCAGGTATTTGGTAGGAGTCGGGAATCAGACCCAAGCAACCTGGCCCCTGAGATCATTGTCTTAGCCGCCATATCATCAACTGCCTCTAAATTACAACTAGAATCCCTAAATTTTAGAGTGACTGATTTGTTCAAGATGAATGAGATGGGATCCGTCCCTACGAAAATGTCATTGTCTTTCATTTGTTTTCTGATATGTTCCGTTGAGTTCCGGAAGAGGAAGGGAGGAAATTACACTGGACGGCGCAAAACCCTGGCTCCTCCACGGGGAAAAGTTGTGTATGTGAACCCCAACCATCAGATGTATCAGCACAAAGTTTATGAGCCACTGACCCAGAGATTAAATCCTGTGCCTCCCAGCCTTACCTTCAAGGCCCTCAGTGACTCGGCCATGACCTGTAGTTCCCACTTCAATGCTTACAAACCCCTCATCATGGAATCCACACTCCAGCGAAGCCAAACTTCTTCCACACGCCCCATAGTACCTCTGCTCACACTGGTTTCTGCCACCTTCTCATCATCACATGCCCAAATATGTCCAGTCACGCAGGAGTCATTGCAAATCCCACTTCCTCTTAGAATTGTTTTAGGGTATTTTTTAATTCCCTTTCCGCAAGACCTTTGCCCTCCAGGTTCAAGATGGAAGCAAACCTTTTCCTCTCTAAGCTCCCGCCCCATCTCATGTGTATCTTCATAAGGTGCCTACTGCTCGTTGCCTGGTGTCATAGTTATCCATGCATCTATCATGACCACAGCAGCAGTTAAAACAGGGACTGATTTTTTTTCTCCATGAGTACTCTGCATCAGGACTATAGACATGCCTCTAAGGGGTAATCTTATTATCCTCCAGTTGACAAGCAACCCCCCCATCTCCCCCAATTGGCTGGACATAAAAGGGACGCTGCGCGAGGAAAGGTAAAGGATAAACTTTTTCCTGAAGTTTACCGTTCAATAGGATTCCAGACGTTTCAGCCGTTATAGCTTCACTCCATTCTTTGAACATCAAAGCCACAGAAAAAGGTCCTTCTACTTACTGCCTGAGCTGACCCTTCCCCGCGAGACACACGGGAGCTGGTTAGGATGCTGTGGGAGTCTGGCTGACCCTTTCTTCTCTTATATCACTATGAGCTCAAGCATAGATTCCAGTCAAGAGTGAATGTGTGTCGTTATTTTTCAATCTGACAGTGCTATTTGTGGGAACTGAACCTCAACACCTTTGGGGAGCTTTCTGCTCTTCCGTCCTCAACTAAGGTCCGTGGACACTTTCTGAGACAGAACTGTTATGTATTAAGTACATAGTAATAATGATAGCCACCATATTTTGAGTTGAACTCATTATATGCACCTTTTCATCCCTATAAAAAAACAAAAAATTACCCAGCTGGTGGATAAGGATATGGGCCCCAGAATTCAAACTTGCAACCAAAATGTTACAGGACATTATAAAATCAAGTGCTAAGTCTATATAGAATATGCATTATCTCACCACCACCCTAAAAGCTATTATCCTTTCTTACAAAATTTCATTTAGTTCTCACAATGAGCTAGACACTCATTATGCTCCTTTCACATGAGGAAAGTACAGCTCAGAGAAGGTAAGGATTTTTTCCAAGGTCCGGTGAAGAACAGATAGGAGAGGTGAGGTTTGAAGGCAGCATTATATGACACCAGACGCTATGTTTTTCACCACAACACTGAGGGGGGACGCACGGCGGACAACTGGGCCACTGCACTTGACACCTTAGCAGATTACAGTCAGAAACAAGAATCCATCTCCCTTTCAAAACAATATTTAAAAAAAATAATCAAATATGAAAATTGCAGATACATATACCATAAGAAGTAAAACTATTATTGTTAACCCCAATATCCTCACACTTCAAATATTACATTTTTTAAAACAAACCTTTATCTCCTAGAGGGACACACCGGACTATATCTAAACAAAATGGGATTTGCTTCAAAATGTTACATTCATGGATGAGACAAGCTTGGAGATGAATGAATGTTGCCAAAGCTGAGTAGTGATACGCTGTTACTTTTGCATGGGTTTAATATTTGTCTAAAACAGACTACCTTCTAAAAATGAAACAAAGAGACCTACAGAAATAAAAAATAAATGTTCCTCCTCTGATGCCAGATCAGATCCCTATCTCCCTGCCCCAATAACAAGCGCTGTGCTTTCTGGTCTGCTCATCTTCCGTCTGTATACAAACTAGCGTGTCCACCTCCAGATGGAACCACACTAACACATAGTTACTCCCTTGCTTTTCTCAGTTGACAATACGCCCTGGCCACACTATGCACAGTAGCCTCCCCACTCTCCCCATTCCTTTTACTATTGCATCATCTTATTTTCTTCCTTCACAGCACTTTACAAAATCTCTACTTTTTGGCACAATGATTTTTCAGTTTTCCTCAACTGAGGTAAAAATCTGCAACAATAAAATGAACCATTTGAAAGAGTGTGGTTCAGTGGCATTTAGTACATTCAGAATGCTATGCAACCATCATCTCTTATCTAGCTCCAAATCATTATCGTCATCTCAAAAGAAAACCCTGGACCCATGAAGCGGTCTCTTCCCTTCCCCCTTCCCCGGCCCCTGGCAACTTCTGACCTGCTTTCTCAATGGATTTACGAATACCTATTCTAAATATTTCATATCAGTGGAATCACACAATATGTGGACTTTTGACTCTGGCTTTTTTCACTTAACATCATGTTTTCAACTTTCACCACTTTGCAGCTTAATTCTCCATTGTATGTATATACCCCTTTTTATCCATTTGCTGGACAACCGGGTGGCTCCCACTTTGTAGCTATTGTGAATAATGCTGCTATAAACATTCATGTACAGGGTTTTGTGGGGACACCTGTTTTCAGTCATTTGGGTATAAGCCAGAGTGGGATTATTTTCCGTTGGTTTATCACAGCCTCCTGGCGCCTCTACTAGATTGTAAACTCGATGAAGTCAGAGCTCACAGGTGCTCCACTTACCATTTCGTCCTCAGCCACTAGCACAAGGCCTGATTCCTAGAGGGCAAGCAAACATTTGTTCAAGAAAAAAAGGAATGGCTCAGTCAAGTAAGCCAACCAGCACAGAGCAACACAGACCGACCGTATCCGCTCCAAAGCTGGTGGTGAGTTCCCAGTGCAAACGCACCATGATTCCTTTCAGCCCTGAACTCGAGCAAATCTCTCCTGCGTCCCAGATGCCCCAGCGTCTTCACAGTATCCTGCAAGGAGCTGTGTGCTCTGCCCCTCCACACCTCCTACGTGATGCTCAGATGTGCAGGCTTTCTCCGCTCTGCCTACACGGATCCCTCTGCTGTTCTTACACCCTTCCCAGCATGCCCCCGCCTCAGGGCCTTTGCACTCACTGGCCCCTCTGTCTGGGGAGCTTTTCCACCGAACATCTATGTGGCTCCCACCCTGACCTCCTTTAAGTCTGTGCTCATGCGTTATCGTCCCATACTTTCCTTGATCACACTAATTAAAGCTGTACACGTACATACACACGTACACACACACACACACACACACACAGGTACTCCATCAGCACAGCCTGCCTCCTTCCCTGCCTCACCGTTACCATAGCACTTAGCCTCAGATAAACTTTTTGTTTATTGTCCGGGTCATCCCACCTGAGTTGAAGCTTCACCAAGGTAGGGGGTTTCATCTATTTTGATCATTCCTGTATCCCTAGTCCTACACATAGTAGGTCCTCAGTACATATTTGTTGCATGAAGGAAGGAACAAATGGACAAACCCCCTCTGACAGTGCTCTGCATCCGAACGCCTCTGTGATGTGGAGGGTTTCTCTCATCTCCTGGGCTTCAACCTACGGAGAACCTGCTTTCTGGGTTCCAGGCCAGGCTGTCACCTTGCAGGAAGCCCAGAAAGACTAGCCTCTCCCCACCCCATCTCGGGGATATTTAAGTTAACTTTGGACCTTTGCTGGTTCTGGCTGGTCTGCACCAGCCCACACTGCCTTAACCACCGCCAGTGGGGGCAAGTTCTGAAATACTCCCCCTGAGCGTTACTGTTATTTCAAAGTGGGAAGAGTCCTGACAGCACGGGATTTGGGGTGTCTGGGGCTGGCGGAGCCTCTCTGTGGAGCCCCTCTAAGTCACAGCAGCAGGCCCTGCGTTTGTATCACATGAACTTCCAGAGAGCAGGGACCAAAGACTGAATTATGTTTTGAGTCAGATCAGCAATAATAGAGTTCCCCATTGTGAAGGACTGAATTCAGTCGAAAATTTAATTTTTTAAATAAATAGAACAGAAAGGTCAAAATATCACGAGCAGAAATGGGGATCTGAAATTGGAAATTGCTCACAGATGTCTTTTACTTCCTCTCTGTTGTACTAATGACTTTTCCAAACTCCCTCCCAAAGGAATTTCTCTTAGATATGCTAATGTAACTCCATTTCTCTGAAACCTCGTGTCAAACAGTGAGACTGAAAAGGCCCTAACAGAGGATACACTTGGAAATCACCTGTGATTAGCAGTTTTATTTAAAGTGAAACAAAATTGCAAGGTCCCTCCAGGTGTAAGTGGCAAAACCCCAAAAGGCGCTGCTCCCTCGATCCTGGCCAGGGCGTCTGCCCTTTGTGGGGACATTCCCACAGCCCTCCTGGCGCCTCCCAATCCCACTGCTCCTGGCTGAGACCGGCTCATCCCTCAGGAATCAGTGAGCATCACTGCCTCAGGGAAGCTGTCCCCATTCCCAGCTAGACTGGAGACTCCTACTTTTAACACCTGGACATGAATTTTCCCCTAAAGGGACACTTGTCCAGCTCTGTGAAGCTGGTTGAACCATGACACCCCACCCCCACCCCCGCCCAGCAGGCTGTGGGCTACAGGAGGGCAGGGCCTGTGTACATTTATGCCAATCGCTTCTCTAGGGCACAGAACAAAGCTGGCCAGGTAAGAGTGCATGTGAACACCTGTTTGTGGCTACTTTGTGTTCAATGCTCTGCCTTATCTGACGTGCGCTAGGTAAGCATGTCACCTAGTGCCATCTGATCCCCTCAACAACTCTGTGAAGTGGCTGTAGCCAGTTAACAGACTGAGAACTATTATTCGGGAGGTTGATGAACTTGTCAAAGTCCTATTAATAATGAATAGCTGAGGTTCAAATCCAGTATGTGACCCCAAATCCTGTGTTTTCAACCCGTAAGCCAGTGACTCACACATGGTACAGGAGGAAAGAGGTGTGCAAGGGGTTTTGACTTACAGAAAGCTTTTTTCCAGGCTGGCCGGCTTTAAATCCTTTTAGCCCACAATGCATTCCTTCCCCAGGACAGAATGAAAACTGAAGCAAAGAGAAATGTCAGGCCATGGAGCTTTCTTAGACTGAATTCCACCTGCCCTTGAGAAAAAGCTATTTATTGTTAATGACTTGAGGTCCAGGTGTAGTGGGGAATCGAAGCCCTTCCTGATCAGGGGTGTAATACTATTCAGAAGGGAAAGAAAGACACAGGGTCTCGGGAGGTGAGGCGAGCCAGGCGTGTGGGGTGCACACTGGAGGAGGGGCTGGCTCCCGGGGCTGTGAGCACAGGGTCGGCTCTGGGCGGGGGGCACCTCCTGCTCCCTGCTGAGGGCACTCTGCCACTCACCACAGGCCCTTCCCAGTCCTGAGAGAGGCAGGGCTCTGACATGGGGTGAGAAGGTATGATGCCAGCACACGGAGGCTGAGAGCGGGTGCAGGAGAAGCCAGCGTGCCCCTTATGACCCCAAGTAGTCACCAAATGTGCATTTCATTATTGAATAATTGAAGGAGTAAAGCTGTCCATTTCTGAAATAGACTGCTGTATTTCTAGTACATACATGGGAACTGACAGATGAAAAGCTTTCAAATCGTCACCAAATAAATGAAAAAAAGAGGAAAATGGAGAAGTAAAGGTGAAAGATGAGGAAAAGAGATGGGGGAAGGTAAAGTCCCAGAATTTATCACAGCCACTGAAGTTCATCCCTATTGTTTTTGTTCCCCTTTTGCGGTACACACCCCATTTTTCTTGGGGGCCCCTCCCCCTCTCTTAGCCCAAGACGTTAGGCAGGGTTGACTCCATCTGCAGCTGAGAGGAGGGAGATTGTGCCAATCAGCGTAACCCACCCCAGCTGCCATCATGATTTGTTCAGGCTGGGTTGCTGAACTTAGCTGATCCAACTAAAATGAATCCCTAAAACTTAGGGGCACTCTCAAAGAGAGACTCTTTTTCTGCTGAAGATGAACCAGAGAAGGAGTTAAGGTGGCAGATGGAGCCTGAAATCGTTTGGGGCCACACAAAAAGGAGCTTTACTGGAATGAAGCCAATAATATACAGTGAGAGCCAAGACATGGAGTAAGCACCCTGTTGCTATTGTTTGAGAACATGGATCCATGCCAGTCAAGATGGCAGAGTAAACACTGGACCTACCTCTTCTCACAACCACATCAAAATTACAACTAAACCACAGAACAACCATCATTGGGAATCACCTGAAGTCTTGTCGAACCAAAGTCCTACCACTACAGACACAGATGAAG
The DNA here is from genome assembly GCA_033961575.1 of Aselliscus stoliczkanus. Lineage (NCBI taxonomy): Eukaryota > Metazoa > Chordata > Mammalia > Chiroptera > Hipposideridae > Aselliscus > Aselliscus stoliczkanus. Next base: position 5,429,058 of record CM066738.1, on the reverse strand, counting down.
CCACCTCAAGACTGGTAGGAGGGGCAGAGACGTGGAAGGGGCTGGTCCCACACCTGTGTGTGATCATTAAAAATTAGGAGAGATCTCAGCTGTGGAGCTTCCCCCCAACGAGCAAGGGGGGGGGGGTTCCCAGCGCCACACAAGGCCCCCCAGCCCAGGGTTCCAGTGCTGGGGAGAGAAGTCCCCACAACCTCTGGCTGTGAAAACCAGCAGAGATTGTGTCTGAGTGAGACGAGGGAGGCTGCAGTCCCAGACACTCCCCTTAAAGGGCCCGTGCATGGATTTACCTGTTGACGGACCCATTCACTCTGAGCTCCAGTGCTGGGGTGGCAGCTCGAAAGGCACCAGGGACTTAGTGGGAGGAACTGGCTGCAGGGTGATGCCTGGAGGGGCAGCTTTCTCCTGGATGGAGGAGCTGGCAGAAGAGCCGTGTTTCTTTGTTGAGCCCTCCCCTGCCTGCAAGCAGGCACAGGTGGCCGCTGCGTGGCCGCTTGCGTCTGAGTCTCCCTCAGCCTGGTTAATGCCGTTCATTTGCCCCACCCTCGTGATTCTGAGGCCCCACCCCACTCAACTTTCAGGCACACCCAAGCCACTTCCAGTGGCTTTTTCAGACAACCCCCCTGCCTTGGCTCATGCTGCAGACTTTCCTAGTCTCTCGAAGATTCACAAACCCCAAACAAGCAGCATCTGGTTTTGGCATGTCCTACACCTCTGGCTGAGCAGCCCTAAACCCGGCAGTAGCGGCAGCCAACCTTGGTTCATGGCTTGGCCTCTCAAGACACCTCCAAACACAGTGTGGGCGGCAGCCATCTGCAGATTGCTTTCTGGCTCATGCCAGGCAGCTCTGGGCAGGGTACAGGCTGCAGCTGAACTTGGCTTCACAGGGGGCCCTGGAACTGGCATGTCCAGTGGCCAGCTTTGAATTGAGCTGGAGCATCACATGGCTGCCTCCAAGGATGACACACCCAGAGGGCAGGCTGGGCAGGCACCAGGGCTCTTCTAAAGTGAATCCTGCTCCATAGGGTCAGCCCCTGCACAACAGCTCCTCCACTGTAGTCACAGCCAGTCCTCACAACCAATCAGCCCAAGGGTCAATCCCTCCCATTGACATGGAAACAGCAACCAAGGCTCAACTAGGACAGGAGGACACACACAATAGACACACCTAGAGCACCCGCCTCTAGTGACCAGGAAGACTGTGCCACTGGGCCCCACAAGACACCTACTACATAAGGTCAGTCTACCAAGATTGGGAGACATAGCAGCTCTACCTAATATATAGAAACAAACACAGGGAGGCAGTCAAAATGGGGAGACAAAGCAATCTTTTATACGTCCCAAATAAAAGAACAGAACAAAGCTCCAGAAAAAAGAATACAACAAAATGGAGACAAGCAATCTACAAGATGCAGAGTTCCAAATACTGGTTATAAGGATGCTCAGTGATCTCAGAGAGAACTTCAACAGAGAGACAGGAAACATAAAAATGGAGATATAAAACATGAAAAAGAACCAGTCAGAAATAAAGACTACAATGACTGTAACGAAGACTACATTACAGGGAATCAACAGTAGATCAGATGAAGCAGAGGATCAGATCAGTGACTTAGAAGATAAGGTAAGAGAAAACACCCAATCAGAACAGCAAAAAGAAAAAAGAATTTTTTTAAAAATGAGAGTTTAAGGGGCCTCTGTGACAACATCAAGCATACCAACATTCACATCATAGGGGTACCAGAAAAAGAAGACAGACAGCAAGGAATTGAAAACCTTTTTGAAGAAATAATGACAGAAAATTTCCCTAACCTGGTAAAGGAAATAGACGTACAACTCCGGGAGCACCGAGAGGCCTCCACAAGACACGTCATAGTTAAAATGCCAAAGGTTAGAAACAGAATCTTAAAAACAGCAAGACAAAAGCAGCTAGTTTCTGCTGGAATTATGGTGATCACTGCTTTAGGTATATAAATGTTGAATAACTCTGGTGTACACCTGAAACTAATATAATATTGTATGTTAGCTATATTTTAATAAAATCTTTTTAAAAAAAGCCAAAAATCTTTTCTCTTAAGACAAAAAAAAAAAAAAAAAAAAAAAAAGAACCTGGACCCAGCCATACTTAAAGCCAACTAACCCACGAACTTTTAGTTTCTTGAGCTGAGGGTTTTTGTAATTAAACCGGTTTGATTTGGGTTTCTATCATTCGCAATTGAAAAAACCATGACGAATAGGGCAGTCTTAAATTACCTTTGGTTTAAGGCAGGGTACAAAACAAAGCAAGTCAAGTTAAAACCATGGCTGCAAATCGTTGATTAGACAAAATAGCTACCATTTTTGAACACCTACTATGTGACAGTCTTCAGGGTAGGCCCTTGATACGCAGTCACATTATTCCTTGAAAGAGCTCTGTATTGTCCATACCATACAAGCGTCTGGCTATCCAGTAAACCCTATGACCCATCTTTTTTTTTTTTTTTTTTTTTTTTAAAGTCAGGTAAATAAAACACCTGTATTCCCCAAATTCCCCAAACCCACCTCCTTCTCTTGGTGTTCTAAAATGAATCTTGTGTCTTGGTTACTGTCCTCTGTGTCAGAGGGAAGAAAAACATGCATACAAGAGCACCTCCACATAAATCAATCTTTATTCCATTTCAAAGCCTGCAAGATTTTCCAGATATTCCAAAGGTCCCCTTCGTTGAGTGAAATACTACATTTATTTAATAAAGCAGGTAGGATTTACTATCCAGGCACGGGTAAGCACTTTTTACTTTTCACAAGATAGATGACAGCTGTTGGCAGGCTTTTCTCTCTCTCTCCTTTCTGCTTTTATCTTATCCTCTCTCTTTTGCTACGACTGCACAACTTTACCTATCGCAATTGAATTACCAAACTGAGCCAAAGAAAGATTTGTCTCTACAGGGGATAGGCGGCAAGCTTTATTTCCTTTTAAAGATAATTTTAAAGAATTAGAAATACATGTGATCAACCGTGGCCTTAAATGATGCTGACTTACTGCTTTGTGATGATCTTAACACCCCTCTCCCCTCCACAACACACACACAACAACAATAAAAACAAATTTCTAAGCTGAATTTGCCAGGAACCCGAGGTGGGAAATGGGGCGGTTGGGGGTGGGGGGACTCCTACCAGCATTATCCCCCTAAATTTGCCAGAGAAAGACAAAGGTTAAGCCAGTAGATTTCTATCCCTTGGCTTGAACCCTGTAGAGGAGCCAGCACTTTAAATAGAGTGGCCTGTGGAGGAGAGAACGCAGCTGGGAGAGGGAGGAAAGTGGTTTGTTTTCATTTGCTGCCAACAGGACAGAAGGTGAGGTTTTTCTCTCTCGACATCTTCACCCATAAGTTGGGCAGCAAGCCAGTTTGTTCTTTGGCTGAAAAACTCCAATTAAAAATGTATGACTTGGGCCGCTGGAGGGGAGGGGTAAAAAGTCCACACTGGGCTGTGCAAACACTTGAGGCAGCAGAAGTGGATTGAGAAATCTCATTACCTCACTTGCCAACTGCGGTCCGGAAAGTAAGACCCACTCATTCTGGGCAGGGAATGGCGCCCAGCCAAAGTCACCCTCCACCACCCTGACCAATTCATATGGTTTCACCTTGTGCCCCACAAACTGCGGTTCTGGAATAGACCACTTCAGATGCTTGATAAACCATTGTTGCAGGCCAAATAACTCTTCCAGTTACGTCTATGTACACACATATACAGGAACACACACACACACACACACACAGGGGCACACAGCTCCATGATGCTGTTTTCCCATGATGCTCTCCTGGCTCCTTGTCCTGACTTATCAGAGCACCTGGAGGCATTCCCTTCATCTCCTTTAGTCTGTTCACACCTTGGTGAACTCTGGGCAGCATCTGTGTCGGTCTTTTTCATCTCTGCATCCCAAGCACTCAGTGGGTGGGCAAATAATATTATATTTGTAGAGTGACAGGGTAGATTCTGCCCAGTCCTGCTTCCTCGCCCTTCTTTTCCATATGTCGATGTCTCATAAACATTTCATACCCCAAGCCCTGCCTCAGCGCCCGCTCCCCTAGAACCCAAGCTGTGACCTCACTGCTGGAAAGGCCCTACTTACAATCTGATCCTTAGGATAGTCCGTAAAAATGCCTCGCTCGGCGTTTACTTCCACTTCAGCTCCAATGCCTGTGGCTCCAGCTTCCCTCTGTCACCGCCTGGAGATGACAACCTCCATCAGAGCAGGGACCATCTCCTCTAAGTTCTCATGCTCGGCGTGCGGTCTGAGAATCAGCACAATCAGTATCGGTTCCCAGATCTCATTAGTCATGTGGAATCTCGGGCCCCACCTGAGACAACCCAGGTAAGAATCAGAATTTTAACAAGACCAGGGCCAGCCGAGTGGCAAGTGGCGCGGTGGTTAAGCGCTGGCTTGGGAAGGCAGTGGCCCCGGTTCGGGTCCCACATAAGAGGACCGGTGACACTGCCCTCAAAAAAAGAAAAACAAACAAACAAAAAAAGAATTTTAACAAGACCACCCCAAAGTGGACCAGCACTCTTCCATCTTTTGGTACCGACCCACAACTGCCTGAGCCAGGGGAGGGTGCAGAGCTATCTGGCTGACTGAGTTTATCTTCGATGTGGGATGAGAAAATGCATTCTCTGGGTTCTAACCCTATTGATAGAAAAAGGGAATCTTTCATTTTGGAAAAAAGGCATGAAAATGACAGTGCTGTCCCACCGCCTAGGGAGCAGTCCTGGGGCAGTTTTTCATTCAACCATAACTTTTCTGCACCCCCCAACTAAACCAGGCATTCCTACCATCAGACAGCCCTTGTCATGTCTGTCTGTCCCCCTCCCCGGGTCATTTAAATGCCTGGTACGTTAATAAGTGACTGCATTAAAGTAACCTGAGAAGATGAAACTCAAAGCTAGGGAGCTGGTTAAATAAGCCCTGGGCAGGATGCGTGACCATTTGGCCTCGGCACCAAGTTGATTGAAGGATGATACAGGCATTTATCACTTAGGCACAGCAGGGAGACAGAGGGTCAGCCTTCAAAGAGGGATTTTAATGAACTGTCCGCACTTCATCATTTTGGTAATCACAGAAATTAGAGAAGGAAATGAGAGGCTTGGCAGGTCACCCAGTCCATCCCCTGTCTGTACAAAACAGGTTTCTAGTGTATATCCTGTGGGGTTCTACGGCACTACCTAGCTGAAATGATGTTCATGACGAGAGGAAATTGGGGGTCAGTTCACATTTGCTCCTTTCCTTCTCTCTCCTACAAAGGTCATAGTCCAAATTCTTCTCTGCTCATCTGCAAACTGTTTTTTGCAAGCAGAAGTGAAATGTTACTATGAAGTGAGATGTCACTTTTTTGTTTGTTCATTTTATTTAAGCAGTTTCATCAACAGCAAACACAATAAAATACAAATCTCAGAGCTTAACACATCAAGTGTTTATTTCTTGCTCACACGACATGCTCCACACAGGTCAATGGCGGGGGCGGTGGGAGTGGACTATGTGTATCTTGACTCACTTCCTGGACAGATGATGATATCTCAGTATGTTTTTCCACTGTCATCATAGGAAAGAGATGGAGCAAAGCACATTGCACATGGGCCTTGAAAGTGTCTTCACAGAAGTGACACACATCACTTCTGCTCTCATTTTATTGGCATGTTACTTAGCCATATACTCATCATGTGGCCTGCCCCTGTGCCTGGAAGGAAGGAGAACCAGAAATATTTTGTGGGCAGCAAGAATGATTGACACAAGAAAGAAATCTACTGCAAAGGCTAAATGGTCAGCTTCATTCTCAAGGGCCATCTGATGATAAGAACATGACCCTGTGAGTGTAGGTAAGTGGCTTTAGCATACTGTCAATCAGTGGGTATTTAATTGAGCCCTACTGTGTCAAGACTTGCAGCAACAAGAGAAACAAAGTCACTCAATAAGGGTACTTACATTCAAAACATGGAGGCTGGCAAAAGAAAAAACAAGTCAGTACATAACACCATACAATGAAAGTGTTATGAAGCACTCTACAAGCTGGGCGTGTGAGTAGGTATGTGGGTGTGAGAGAGATGGGTCAGTGCATCCCCGAGGCTCAAGCAGGAAGGCATCCACCTGCACAGGCAACATGCCTTGAGATGCTGAAGCTCAAGTGGCTGAGGAGAGAGCTTGCATGGGGGAAGCAACCCCATGCCAGGTGCAGTGAGGAAGGCTTCCAATTGGAGTGGGGAGGTGAGGGGGTGACCCAGCATGAGACATTGAATCCTGAGTGAGGTCAGGAGGGGCATCCGTGCAAACGAAGGGGTGATGGTAGAGACCGGAGATTAGTTATACACAGAGGGGATGATCAGTTAGTAAACCAAGAGCCCGGTTCTTCACTTTCAGAGAAGCAAGGTACAAATATGGAAAGGGAGGAAGCGAAAATGAAACCTGTGTTGTTGGACTGATCTTAAAGCGTATCAAGATAAACTCAGTTTGGGGTTTTTATTTTAAAGATTTTATTGGGGAATTCAGGGAGAGGAATAGTGTTGGGGGACCGGGGAAGGGGAACAGACAAGTTGCTGTCCTTTTGTTCTTCAGTCTAGCTGTGGAGGACATCACTTCACTGGCCCATGTTGGTATTATCATTGCTCTCTTCCCGGATGAGGCTGTTGCTCACTGGCCATTGGACAGCTGCTCACAGCGGCTCACGAAAGCGCACGCCCGCTGCTGGCCAGCCCCACTGCCGCCTACACTGTCTCTGGCCACTCATGGCAGCCCAGCTCCAGGTGGAGCTGTTGCTCACCATCTTAGCTGTAGAGGGCAGTGTCACTGGCCCTCATATGTGGGATCTGAACCGGGGCCCTGCTGCTCAGAGCTGGCATCCCAAGCCAACTCCTAACCAATGCGCCACTTGGCTGGCCCCTAAACTCAGTTTCTGATAGGTAAATGGATGGAGGGATGGGCAAATAGATCATTGATAGATAAATAATATGTATTAGATAATAGGTAGGTAGATAGATAGATGATAGATAGGTGATAGATTAGATAGATGGATGGATAGATAGATAGATAGATAGATAGATAGATAGATAGATAGATCAATGATAGATAGATGATAGATGATAGATAGATGACAGACAGATTTGTGTTCGTGTGTATGTGTTATGCATGCATATAGTCCCAAGCCTGCCCACTGACCATGCTTAGGAGCAGAACCACCAGCAATGAGCACACTAGCTCCCAGATCTTGGCCTCTAAGCACCAACATCCACTAAAAGGGACCAGAGCTTTGGAGAAGGGGCTGTTTCCTCTGCTGGGGAGGAAAAAGTATGAGCGTAGAACATCTTTTTGTGTAAAAACGTACTCAAATAATGTAAAAAAAAACAAAACTGAAATCAGACTGAAGGGGTGCCCTCTGAACAAACTGAGGACAAGTTGAGCATTTGAGTAAATAGTGACAGTAATGGGTTATAACCAATTAATAGAGTAGGAAAGTAGGAGTCCCTACAGACACAAACGAACAGACAATTTGGTGACAAATGGGATATTTACACAGTCTCAAAGCTCCTCCCCATAAAATACTTCTTAATTCCAAAGAAGAAAACAGTGACTACAGTGGACAAGCCTAGGAGAGGCCACCATACAGGAGGTCTTCGAATAACGTTGTTTCATTCAATGTCGTTTTGTTATAACATTGACGAGAAAAAAACTAATCATTTCCTGGCGGGGGAGTTTGCACACTCTCCCCATGTCTGCATGGGTTTGTTCTGGGGACTCCAGCTCCCTCCCACGTCCCACAGATGTACACACGAGGGGAGCTGGCGTGTCTCCATTGTCCCCGTCTGAGTGAGGGTGGGTGTGGGTGTGTGTACCCTCAGAGGGAAGGGTGTCCTGTCCAGGGTGGCTTCCTGCCTGGCGCCCTGCGCTGCTGGTCGGGGCTCCGGCCATGCGTGACCCTGAGCTGGAATAAGCAGGTTGGAATGTAATCATCTGACTGGTTTTCTGAACCTTTGTTAAATATATGTATAGCTCATATTTATTTCAGTGTTTAATATTAGAGGTGTGTTGGGTTTGTTTGTTTTTTTGAAGTCTGGTGATTCTTTGGTGACTGGAAATATGCCGTTGGACTGTAACTCTTGTTTATATCCATTAGTCTGCAGTCAAATTGGTTTCCTTATAACTCGTTCTACTCAAAGTCAATTTCTAAGAACCTACCGACAATGTTACGTGAGGACTTATTGTAATCTAACAATGAGAAGAAACATTATCAGTGATGGAACAAAATTGAATTGTGTGCCACCTGCAAGCATCACTTCTGTGCTATCACTGGTGAAGACTCATGACCTGAAACCAACCGTGAGGAAACATCAGACAACCCAACATGAGGCATGTGGCATAAAATAAAACACTGGAGCCTGCCAAGTGGCATGTTGGTTAAGAGCTGGCCTGGGACGCCAGTAGCCCCGGTTCGGATCCTACATATGAGAGCCAGTGACACTGCCCTCTACAGCTAAGATGGTGAACAACAGCTCCACCTGGAGCTGGGCTGCTGTGAGTCCCCGGGACAGCATAGCTGCAGCCCCTAGAGTGGGCTGCCATAGGCTACAGCAAGTGGCTGGCAGCCAGAGTGAGCTTCCAAGAGCAGCCGTGAGCGAACGTCTAGAAGCCGGCAACCGATCTGCCTCACCTGGGAAGAGCGCAATGACGATACCAACATGGGCCAATGAAGCAACGTCCTCTGCAACTAGACTGAAGAACAAAAAGACAGCAACTGGTCTGGTCCCCTTACCTGGTTCCCCAACGCTGTTCCCCTCCCCCAATTCCCCAATAAAAAATAAATAAATAAAATAAAACAAAACACTGGCCTGTCTTCCTCACGGGAGTCAGCCACAGACTGAGGACATGTCGGGGACTAAGGGAGCCTGAAGGGACATGAGGAAAGGATGCAACATAGGATTTTGACCGGAGACCTCCTACTCTATAAAGGACATTATCAGAATGATTGGTGAAACTTTGAACAGGAGCTGAGGATTATTTGGTGGTAGTGACACACCAATATTAATTTCCTGATTTGTGTGGCTGTATAATATCCAGGTAGAAGGATTTCCTTATTTGTACGTAATGCACACTGAAGCAGTTGGGGGTGAGGGGACCCACTTACCCTCAAATGGTTCTGGAAAAAAAGAATTTGTGCTGCACGTGCAACTTTTATAAATTTTTATTGCTTCAAAATAACAACAACAACAACAAAAAAGCAAAGTTATACTAAAAAGAATGAAAAGATATTAATGATATGCAAAGAGAACATGAAAGTTTCAGAGCTGAATAGCATGACGCCCATTTTGTTTTTCTAAAAGGAATATGTGCGCGCACACATGTCTGCAGCGTTAATGGTGATTATCTCTGGATGGTAAGATTAGGTCTAGAAATTCTGCATTTGTAGCTGCTCTGAGTTGTCTACAATTCACTATGAACAGGTATTGTTTTTGTGCTGAGGGAGGGTTGCATAAACACTTGACTGGCAGGGTGGTTCTCAGTGTTTTGCTGGTTCTCCCAGCATCGTCATCCTTTCTCCGTCATCCACAGCTCACGGCTTCCCACAGGCAGCGGGACCAGGGCCAAACTTCTCCTAAGTTTCCCTGTTCTCAAAAGGTATTTCCAGAAGGCCCAGGAGACGCCCCTGTGATGCGTCACCTCAGGATTAGCAGGCTGTTTGCCACTCGTCTGGCCAGCCTCCATCCCTGGCAGCCCAGAGCAGCCTGCCTGGCTATCCGCAGATCAATTGAAGGCTTGTACATATTCAATAAGAATTGCCCGGGCGTAGAAGCCAAACTCTCTGAGGACCTCCATTCAGTCTGTTCTCCAGGACAGAGGGCTGGAAACTGCTAACAAGCCTCCCATCCTGTTGCCTCCCTCACCCCCAGAGAGGCTCTGGGGAGAACAGGCATCTGGATGCCCTCCCAAAGCCCCAGCATGAAGCAGGCAGGCTGGTACCCAGGCACCGGGAACTCAACGGCAAGGTTTTAATGATGCCTATCTGGAATTGGGGGCAGATCGTTTTATGAATTTTAACTAAAAAGATGGGTTAACATCAAATTCTTCTTTGGGGCTGAATGATAACAAAATTTATAAAGTCACTCCCAAGGCCTGGAATGCCCTGGAGAAACTGAAAACCAGGACGTAGGTGTGGGCTCCCACCGCATCCCATGGACCTCCGAAAGTCAGATGTTGGTGGATGTGGCAGGGAGAGGGGCCTTGGCGTCCTTACCCAGCACGTGGCAGCAGCCTTTGCAATTTTTTTTAAGCAAGCATGCCTTAATTTGGTAATTCAGAAAACATAAGCCACGATGACAATTCCTTAAACAGGTGTGACTTTTGAGCTCAGGAATGGCAGCCTCAGACTGCCAGGCGCATCCATTTGGCTTAAACTTCATGGCTGCATTCAAAAGACAACGGGCAATGGGAGGTCAGTCACCCCTAACTATAATGTCAAGAACTAGCTTCTCCACATTAGCAGGGTGCTTGATGGCTTGTAAAGCTGGGAGCCTGTGGGTTTTCTTTAATTAATAACACTCAAAGGGTAGTAGAGAAACAGCCATCATCAGAATGGTGGTCAAAAATGCAGGTTCCAGGCTCGCCGAGTGGAGCGGTGGTTAAGCGCTGGCTTGGGAAGCCAGCGGCCCCGGTTCGGTCCCACATATGAGGGCCAGTGACACTGCCCTCAAAAAAAAAAAAAAAAAAAAAAGTAGGTTCCCTGGGCCCTGCACTAGGACATGGAATCCAACGCTGGTGGTAGAGGAAGGCAGTGTGGCGTTCTTAACAAGCATCCCAGGGGTTCGTCTGCCCAGCAAAACAACTGAAGAACATTCTAACCCCTTAGGTGGACAAGGCAGACTGGGGGGACAGTTCACTTGTCCATGATCCCTCAGGAGAGGACTAGGGACGCCACCTCGCTTTTCAAAAACCCGCAAAGCCTTCGGGCAGAACAAGCTGGAAGCAGGTGCTGGAAAAGCTTCCTAGCGCCTCCTGCGGCTGGACTCAAGGAACAGAAAGGAGACCAAACGCCTGCCACGGGAGACAAGAAAGCTGATTCTCTGGAACCCAGCGTGAGCCGGATCCTGCCAGAAGTCATGTGCCCCTTGGATTATGAGGGAAATCCTTCCAGCTGCACCGTGGGAACTAGTTTCTGAATGGAAGGGTCTCCAGGGTGACTTACACACTCGTCATTTCAGTTCTGGGAGCCCAAACTCCAGCAGTAAGAAGAGATGGATATACACAGAGTAGGGAGTGTGAAGGCGAGTCCCAAAGCTTAGCGATGCTCAGGAGGCCAGGGCATAACACGGGTGCGTGGTCGTGTGAGACCCAGCTGGACTGCCTGGACTCCGCACGCCAGCTCCACGGGCTGGTCACGAGCCAGGGTGCCGGGGGAACATTCTCCAAAGTGGGCTGGCCCCTCTCCTCCCCTCTCTTTCCTTCCCCCACCTTCCAAGCAGCCAGCTCACTTTTTACTCATCTCCTCAAGGGAAATACACGGCACAACACAAATAGCCTATAAGACCTTCAACCACCTCAGTCCTGATGTACATAGACCCAGGATCAAGTAGGCTTCTCCGCCACCCACAACTCGTAAGACCCCAGAACTCCTGTCCAAATCCATGGCAGAGGGGCTGGGAGCCACAAAAACTCTGGACAAATGTTCTGCCAGCAGGTCCAACTTCGGGGGTGGGAGTGAAGCTGGAAACAAAGTTGGGTTCTAGAAGATTTTTGAAGAACTGTTTTCCTCGCAAACCTAAATGTATAGATTCCTATTGAACCTGCTAAGCTTTGAAGGAAGTTCACAAGAAACAAGCTGACTCTCATGGAGAAGGGCTTCCTTCACCATCCGGTTTTAGGTGTCAGTGGGCTCGTCCCACAGACTGGCTCCGACCAGAGACCTGAGCTGCAAACGGACTGGGGTGAGCTTTGGTGGGTGCCAAATCATGTCACACGGACCCAGGAGGATCTAGGCCTGATACCTGAGCCTCCCATGACCACAGACATTTTTTAGAAATGAGACATGGTGGACAGGATTTAGGGAAGCAAACCTCTCTTTTCTCCAGGCTACCAGTAACCTTTCGGGCACTTTTGTACAAAGTAGGAAAAGGAGCTGCTTCCTAAAGATATTTCCATCTGTCAGAAGATTGTCAAGATATGTTTATTTGGTTAGAATATGATAACTTAGTGCCTTCTGCCAGAAAACTGTAGTAACAAATATATAAGTAGTTCTGTGATGGGGCACACAGTAGGTGTTCAATAATCGTGCGATCATTTAATCAGTAAAGAATGGATGCACCCAAACCCCAAGAGAAGGTTCTTGCCTTATTTCCTCCCTAATGGCCTTGGCCTCTGACTCTCAGAAGAAAATCATGGATGACTTTGTGATTCTTGCCACCTTCAACTCATGGTGTTGTGCCCATTTCCAGTTGCAAAGGAGGACTTGATATTTTTTCTTGACTTTAACAACCAATTCAAAGAACAGGAAATCTTGTAGACAAGGACTGGTTAACGGCTCTATAGATTGCATAGTTCCCTTATGGACACTTATAAAATGTTACCTTATCTTCTCACGAGAGGGAAAAGGGCAAAATCCTGTCTCCCCAGAGACCAGCCTAGGTGCTTCTGATTTTGCCTCTAATTCTTACAGCCTCCAAGGCCTCCGGCTCTGAGCATCTCTCCATGGGCGGACAGAGCCAGACGTGGCTTCCTTCCAAGCTCGCAAACAGCTTCCCTGAATTACTGAAATGTGGGGCATGCCTCTCCCTGGAGAGAAGCCACCAGACTCTTTCAGCAGCATTTTTCCTTGCAATCAGGCTCGCCAAGCAATGGAAGGGCAGAATCGAGTCCACCTTCTGATGCTGCCCAGGCTTCACAGTCACCCTAATGACGAGAAGCTGAAATCTTTGCTGAGAAAACAGCTCCTTTTTTTTTACCTGCAGGAAAGCGGCCTTATCACCCAGAGAGAAAGAAGGGAAAACACAACATGTGGACGGAAACCAAGATCAAGTACACTCCTTTCCACTGCATTGTCATATTAGATGTCAATGAAATTCTAGCATGCATTTTTTTTCTTAGCTTTTTGTCAAATGTTTTGATTGACTGTTTCTGATTACTTTTTTGATTGACTGTTTCTTATGCTGGCAATTGCTCCACTTTTTTTACATTGCGGGGGAGGGGAATCATGACACTTTTTCACTGTGGTGTTAAAAATGCTAATGCTCAAAGTCAAAGCCAAGCTTTTTTAAAAGAAGAACTCATCACTGTTTAGGGGTTTCCAAGTAGCAAAGGAACTTGGAAGAGAACAACCCCAGACAACCCCCAAAGGGCGCTGGATCCGTTTGTGTAAACACAGAAAATGATCAAAGCCCCCCACACCCTATCTTGAGCTGAATCACGCAAACCAGCCATCGTCATTGGTTAAACAGGAAAACTCCAGTCAAAACAGTGGCTGACAGAGTATGAAACAGACTCGGGTCTAGAGGGTGCAGTGTAGACGTGTTCCTTAAATTCCCTGGCTAATGGTAGGAGCCCTCTTTGCTGTGGGGTGACACCCTGACCTGGATGAGACAGCCTTGTGACTTGTCATCAGTCCTTTCCACACCCACTACAACAGTTTCCAAATGAATGATCTTTAGCCTCATTATATGCACAGGTCGCCATATTTCCCCCCACAATGGGGCCCCAGCCAGCTCTTCCATTTCCCCTTCTCTCTGGAATGCTATGAAAGAAAGCCACTGGGTGGACAGGTCATTTTAAGCCATATTTTCCTCTTATCCTGAAGGGGAAAAAGTAATGTGAAAATAGCCACTCAACCTGCATTGGTTTCCCTACATCTTCTTCCTCTTATTGGTTGTACCTGAAGCTGAAACATGACCAGAGAGAGAGTCAAAATTTATAAAGTCAGAGAGTCAAAATTTATATTCTCAAGGTAACCCCATGGGAAGTAATGACATCCTTAGCTCAGTACCTATGACAATGTATTTTCTCATTGTAAATATCACCAACTGAACCTAAACATTTTTAAGAAAGTCTTCTGCCCCTAGATGAATTTTAAATGTAGTCTGGCCCACTAGAAATTGCTGGTGTCATTGGTCCTTCTGATCTCTCTGTCTCTCTCTGTCTCTCTCTGTCTCTCTCTCTGTCTCTCTCTCTCTCTCTCTCTCTGTCTCTCTCTCTCTGTCTCTCTCTCTCTCTGTCTCTCTCTCTCTGTCTCTCTGTCTCTCTCTCTCTCTCTTTCTCTCTCTCTCTCACACACACACACACACACACACACACACGCCATTCACTCAGCTACGAATGTCTTTGGAAGCCAAATGCCAGGTGTACTTATATAGAAGCCTTGCAGTCCCCGGAGAAGAATAACTTCATCGCAAAGAAAAGCAAAACGTAGCTACATCTTTATTTCAGAACAAATGCTGCAAAATAAACAATGTCACTGAGGGCTTCTTTCTTCACAGGATGACCACTTCCTGTGGGTGACTTACCTTTGTTTTGATGCTAGAGTCCCCACACCTCTTTTCCAGGTAAGTTTTCCTGGGGTCCTTCCTCTTTACAAATAGGCAACATCCCCTGGAGCCTTTTTCCATCACGGAACAAGCTTCCAGCATGAAAGCCTCCGGCCTGCTGTGTCTGGCAACTGCATTTAAAATAGGATCCCAGGAGCGCTGTGCTCCTGGGTCACTGCAAAGAAAAGCCCCTGCCCAGGCTGGACGGAGGCTATCAGAATCGCAGAGATGTGCTCTCGGTTAATGTGCCACTTCCTGGAGCCCAGTACAGGTGATTCCAACTCAGGTGGGTCCGTAAACCTTACTATGCTAAGAACAGGGGAGTAGAGAGATCTTATTAAAGTGCAGATTCTGACTCAGTAAACCTGGGGTGAGTCTCAACCATACCCGGGGTTTCAAACCAACCCTCGTGATGTGGACACCACTTGTCCACAGACCACGCTTTGAGTGACAGCCTTTAAGAAATTATGATGGGAAGGGGCAGCCAGCTAGCTCTTGGTTAGAGTGCAGGCTCAGAACACCAGGGTTGCCAGTTCGATTCCCACATGGGCCAACGAGCTGAGCCCTCCACAACTAGATTGAAGGCAACTACTTGACTTGGAGCTGATGAGTACAGGGAAAAACATACTGTTCCCCAATAAAATTTACAGAAAGAAAGAAAGAAAGAAAGAAAGAAAGAAAGAAAGGAAGGAAGGAAGGAAGGAAGGAAGGAAGGAAGGAAGGAAGGAAGGAAAGAAGGAAAGAAAGAAAGAAAGAAAGAAAGAAAGAAAGAAAGAAAGAAAGAAAGAAAGAAAGAAAGAAAGAAAGAAAGAAAGAAAGAAAGAAAGAAAAAGAGAAAAAAAGAAACTGTGGTGAGAGATCTCGCTCTTCCACGTGTGGTACCCAGGCCAGCACCATGGGTATCACCTGAGAGCTCATTAGAAAGGCAGCAGCTCAGGTCCCACCCCAGGCCTCCTGCATCAGGATCTGCATTTTATCAAGATTTCCAGACGATTCTACACACATTAATTGAGAAGATGACACAGGAGAACTTCAGGATCAAATTCACCAACTTGTTTTCTGTAGAATGATCAGAAGGGACAAAAAAGAACATCTTTTTGATTCTAAGACTTTTGAAGCCCATATTAAAGGCAGATCTGTATTAGAGGGGGCGGGAAAAAACGACTTCTTGAATCCCATGCTCGCCCCACCGAAGAACACCATGCAGAACAAGAACTCAACTTTAGCCTCACAGCTCTGGAGGTGAACTGCTGTCATACGCTGTCACCTGTCTTATTCGCATTACTTCCTTTGGGTCATTAGATCAAGCAGTTGGGGAGCTTGCTGTGACCAATGGACTGCCATCGTGCAGAGGACAGGTGGTGCAAACAGTAAAGGTGGGCAGACAAAGCCCAGGACCCTCAGTCGGAAGCGGGGCGGGGCCACATTCTTAGACCTCTGAAGCTCCTTGAGAAGATTCTAGCTGTTTGACGTGGAGAGAAAGCTGAAAAGGATGGATGTCACCACTTCTGTAAGTTCAGTACCTAGCAAAGCATGGGACACATGATAGGGATAATTTAGCCAATCTCGTTTAAAGATGTTTATTTCAAGATTTCAAGCAGTAACTTGCTAAAACTAGAGGCCAAAAGAAGACATGCAGCTATCCAGGTTGCCAGAAACCAAAAACAAAAAGGAAAAAAAACCTTAAGAAGAAAAGGAAAGAAAGAAGAAAGGAAGGAAGGAAGGAAGGAAGGAAGGAAGGAAGGAAGGAAGGAAGGAAGGAAGGAAGGATTAAAATTAAATTTTCATGAGATAATCAGACTCTAACAGAATCTGGGATCATGAGGAACCCCCCCCCAAAATAACGGGGATCAGTGAGATCCTAGGTACAGTCCTTTATTTCCTTCAGTTTTATTTTCTTGGGATTCTAGCAAGGGGAAAATGCTTGCTACAGACAATTGCTTGCATTTGTTGATCAATAGATCAAGGAACAGTCAAAGGAGATAGGGAGCATCTGGGAAGGGACATACTGGCAGTGATGAATGCGGACAGGCCCGATGCAAATACTGTTTCCAATTAGCATTTTTGTGGACTGAGCACTTTCTGAAAACTACTTTCAAGTCATGGAATACACAGGAGCCTGTGGCTCCCTCTCTGGAAATGCTTGACGCCACTGCTTCCTGCCTTCAACCAGCCCCACCAAGCTCCATTTCCATGCCCTCCTCCCGCCAATCTCAATGTCTGCCTTCCGCCCTACTTGCCAGTGTTAGGGCTTTAAATCTTAATGATAATAGGAGGCCCTTAGTTGAGCTCCTACTGTGTGCCAGGCACTGCACATGTCTTATTTAATCCTCACAACTGTTTCTTGTTTACCAAAGAACTAACCAACTGTTGCTCAGAGAGGCGAAGAAAGCTGCCCAAAGTCACAGAGCTCATAAGTGAAGACTGTACAATCCCATTGTTCATCTCTCCAAAATCCATGCTCCTCTGATTGTCTTTCGTTCCCTTGTAGTTTTTGTTCCCTCACTTCCATCTTGTCTTTCCAGCCACTATGTTCAGGGTAGCTCTTACTTCCTAGAACCACTTTGGAAGAAGTACCTATGGCTTTCATTCTGAATTCATTCATCAGATATCTCATCTCTCCACTGGGGTCCTCCCCTGCTTCACAGCTTCAGGGGCCCTCCCACATTTGACGGCCACGGCTTCAGTGCCTTTTCATACAGATTTGCTCTTGGAGGTCTTGAATGGATTTTGCTTTCCAAAATATATACACTGGGGCTTACGAATTACAGTCCAGCCCTTTGCCAATCTTCTTTTATGTTCAGAAAAATTAAGGAAAATAAGGATAAGTCCCCAAAGATGGCCACAAACGTGTTTATAAAAGACATTTCTACATTGGTCTATTTTGTTAAGCACCAAACCTTCTCTGTCTCGTCATAGGTGTCTATTGGTAATTCCAATATTCTTGAGCCATTTTGCAAAAAAAAAAAAAAATGATTAATAATCTATTTATTCAAGTATGATTCATTCTGTTGCAACGTAGAGACATCAGCTCTGAATACAGAGAACTATGGGGCAGCCTCCTTTAAAGCAGGAGCATTCACAGAGGATGGCATGCACATTTAGATGAAAGCCTCCCGTGCAATATTGGTTTTTCACACTAGACAATCACAAAGGAGGAAAGGTTTGTAACCGAAAGCCAGCTGGGAGGTGACTTGCCAAGCAAAACTTTGAGGATCCATTGCCAACGTCTCCATATAATTCTTCTTGGGGAAGGAGGAGTATTTTTGTGATAAATGAAGATTTTTGACTTGATGATTAATCACAATTATGCTGGAAGGCCTGCCTGTGTGTTTCCCCCACCCACAGGACTCTGTGACACCTTTCTTGCTGCCACTAGCTACAAAAGGAGACCCCCTGAAATGGTGTTGACAGCAGACCAGGAAACTGAGCCAATCTCCAGATGTCATACCGATAATAAGAGTTCTTCCTAAAAAGAAGCCTGCAATCTTCCGTTGGTCTTTTAGTGTGGAGAAACGGGAAGAACTTTTTCCCAAAGTCTTCTGTTTGAGAATATCAGTCTTTATACTCATCACCACTCATTCATTGACTGAGCGCCCTCATGGTATTTTAGAGAATCTTTTTGAACTGAACTTCCTAACAATAATTCCTTCTGAGAAAGAGTTTACCAAGTTCATTGATTCTCTTCCAGCAAGCTCACAACTCGTGGATTTGGAGAGATCGAACTCAGCAAAGATTTCCCATGCTGACTGAGAAGACATTCCCGAAAAATTCAGACAACTTTTCTTCAACTCCAGGACACAAAGGAGATGAGAGGAAGGAAGGAAGGATTGGTAAGAGAGAGAAAACAAGCCCTGTAGAATACACACTTCCAAAACCAAAAGGACAAAACAATTCCACTATCGTATATTAACCTTTATTCTATAACAGACAAATAATTTTGTGAATTCATATGACCTGTACAAAAGACAAAATAAGATACCGCACTAAGTTTAGATATGGGATATTTGGATTTAATATTCACTAAACAGATAAATATATACAATTTCAGGAGTTAAGGCAAAACCAGATGATACTTCAAACACAAACAGAAGGTTTGAAAAATCGGTATAATTAAAAACAAGGGCACCCCATCTCCAGTTAATAAAGTAGTCGCATCTAAGGAAAAAGAAATCCCTTCGGTTTTTAATAAAGTGGTTATTA
Source organism: Aselliscus stoliczkanus (assembly GCA_033961575.1). Taxonomy (NCBI): domain Eukaryota; kingdom Metazoa; phylum Chordata; class Mammalia; order Chiroptera; family Hipposideridae; genus Aselliscus; species Aselliscus stoliczkanus. The sequence goes on along the minus strand of CM066738.1, from coordinate 5,410,332 downwards.
TCCATCATGTTAATTAAAGTTGAGCAACACCGTGTAAGATTTCCCGGGGAGGAGAGGAGGTTTGGGGACTCAGCACTTAGAACTCGGGACAACTTCTGTCAGATTTATGACCTATTCTTCCTATTAGAAAATATAATTTGGAAAATATGACTCTTTCACATATATAATTAAAATACAACTATGAAGCATTCTTTGTTTTTTGTTTTTTTAGGGGAACTCATGTTGGTGATCTCATAGGCTAAATCAGCGAGCAAGCCATTCCTGACCTATCGTTAGCGAAGACACAGAGCCAGTCACTGAGAAACAATTCCCAGGTACCTTAGGAGAAGAAAACAAACTCATTCCAAGGGAATCAAAACACGTGTGATCGATACACCAACACAGGATACAGTTCTTTGGCAGTATCACACTAACCATCGATCGAACTCAGAGCTCAAGTTTTTCTCCTTCTTAAACCCAGTTGCCAGTCTTTTAAAAACAAACACATAAAATTCCACATCGGCAAAGAATTCAGCAATTCCAGGAAATTAAATTCAGAATAAACCCGCAGACAGCTTTGAACTGTTAAATGGATGCATCGATGGGTATTGCCTGCTGTGATTCTGATCCAAATATACTGAACGCACACACACAAATAATCTGTGAACTGTATTGGTTCGGACAGGTCTAGAATCCTTAAAGAGAATCCATATTTCCCCGGGAGAAACCAATTAAAGACATCAGTCTGATGAGGAGAAAATGATCTTCTGACAACTCGGGGGTGGGCGGCCCCTCACCTGGATAAACATCACGGAGAGCTCAAGCTCTATAGGGGGAACACCAGAAAGCCAGAGAAGGTGGAGTACTGCCAGCCTCCGACCAAGTTACCTTTCTCCAGTTTTAAGTAAACCTTATCCTCTTTATCCAGGTAGAGTAAGACCCCGTTGGTGGCAGCTTCACGGGTAACATCTTTGTCCCCCGCAAAAGCAGATATCACTGGTTTTCCATTTAACATCAGGTTAACCTACAAGAAGAAAAAAATTAACTGAAAAGCTCTCTTGAAAGACAAAGCATCTACTGGGGATAATAAATAACATCTAAGATAACAGAGCTGGTAAAATCTCTGCTGTTAGGAAGTATATCCCCTTCCTTTCAAATTAGCCAATTGCAGTGGCTAGACACAGTATGTCTACTAAGCTCATTATTTTTTATTTTAAAAAATTGAAATTTCTCTCATGGAAATTTCCTTAACTGCCTACAGAAGAACACTCTCCGGGGAGGGCAACCCAGCCATGTGGAAGCTGGCCGCCCCTCGACACATAAATTAAGCTTACTACTTTACTTCTCGTATTCAATAGCAGCTTTTGGGGGGATGAAGCAAGCTGGTGGCTCCCCAGTATATCAGTATAAAGAGACCCAGCATCTTGTGCCCTATGTTCCCAGAGATAGCAAGATTCTACCAACTTCCTTGCAGGCTACTATACCTCTATGACATGCACAGTGCTGAAAATCATTTGAAATTATGGGTTCTGTGTGCATTGTGATTTCTTTTTCTGTTTTCTCTGATAAGAAATGTGTATTGATAATAATAATCACCAATATCACTGAATACTTGAATGATGGCTAATTAGCAAAGAACTAATAATGCATAAATTCAAAATTATTAACAAAAAATAAACTCAAAATTGATTCACTTTTCTCCATACTATAAGTGTGATTATACTGTATGCAACATTACATAAATTTCTAAAGAGTGGGGCTTGGGAAAAACTCTTCTGTGGTAGTAAATTTGTTTACTAGATACTCATTCGTTTTACATTAAAAATAATAGTGAATAAATTAAATCTGAGGCTGACCAAATTATCCATTTGCTAAGATATGTAAAAGTGATAGATGAGTGAATCTATCATTCATATGGACATAGCGTACAATACAAGTCTCGAGGATAAAATAAAAAGTTATTCTGGAATTCCAAAGACATGTACTGGTGTTACTGGTTGTTAGCATATTTGAACATTTTAGGAAGTAGCCCCGTTGTTGCCCTTGAGTGTAAAGTCAAGGCCATTACCTTAGAAAGCACAACACAAAATATATTGTTAAGTGTGGAATTGCAATTGGTAGAATTCACTGGCATCAGAGTAACTGAGGACAAATTATTTCAAGCATAAGCATAGCATACTCTAGTTTAAAAAGGATATTGAATAATTGTTCCTTCCTAAATGTGTTCTTAATGGTTAACCATTTCTCCTCATTTTAACAGTGATGGAAAATTTGTTTTCTTTATTTAGTATGAACTTGGAAAACTCTGTTCGCCTTACAATGTTTTTTTTTACAAGTTCAAATAATTTTGCACACGCATGAAATGAAATCAGGATCTTATTAAGGGGTGTGTGCTGTGGAGTTTTTACTAAACTATGTTTTTTAAACACTTGGTTGTTACTAAGGTAAGATGTTTAACTGGTTTTATTTTCTACCTAGGGAGCCAAAAAAATGTATACACGTGACTTATATTCATCTTTTGTTATCAGTATATATTGAGTATTAAAATTTTAATACAGTTCTTTCCTTTCTTAGAATGTGTATACATTTTTTGGCACCCTCTGTACCTGCTTCTTGTCACACGCCTTAATGGATGCTATAAAGGAGATTGGAAGTTAAGTATTTTAAAAATAAACAACTGTGTAACGATGGTGATTTTTACAGTGAAAACACACCTTTGGATAAATACATAACCCACAACCAATAAACACTGCTGTCTGGGGAGAGAAAGGGTGCAGGTCGAAACACATACCTGGATTGTTTGGCTCTGGTAGACTTTAATTACGTGAAAGCTGAAACTGTAAATTCCTTTCCTGGGTGCTACAAAGACGGACTCCAGTGTGAAAAAATTGCCCACGTTTACTAGGATCTACAAATCAAAATAATAAATAACAGTAAATTATTATAATATTCTCTTCTGTAAGTATACACATCCTTCCTTCCTTCTTTTTCTCCTTTTTTTCCTTTATCAACAACTAGCTTAAGAAACCATAAAGAATAAAACATTGAGTTCTGTTCCTTTCCTCTTTGGTGACTTGGAAAATGGATTTGTATATTGGAAGGTTCTTCTGTCTTTTAAATGGTAGAGGAAAATATAAAGTAACTGCTTTGTATTCATGCCTCGATTTCCAGCAAGGCCCAATGGGTCTGGAAACATCTAGGTAACAGAAGAGGGCTTATGAATATCGGCTTTACCGTGAGAGTCCAGTAAAGGCATCTGCCATGTATTCACGTTCCCACCCTGTACAAGCCAGCGGTAATGTTTCCCAGACAGCCAATCGGCATCCATGGACTCTCTGCAGTCATTCCTGGACACATCACATAGAGGCCTGGGCACTCCCTCTGCCATGTGACATAATCCATGACACTGAACAGCTGGTGCACAGAGTGACTGGAATGCCCAACCCTTCTCTGAGCCTCTGCCAGACCTGTCCTAAGATCCATGGCGATTTCTCTTCATTCCTATGCCATCTAGGCCTTAATTATATTTTGGCAATGACTCAGCCTTTGTGGGCTGCCAAAGAGGAGAACAGAAATAAGGACAGACTGAAAGAGGTGGCCTCCTCCTGTGTATCCCAGTGTTATCCATTAGCTTCATGTCAATCGCCTGCTCTTTAGTTAAAGTTTAAGAGTCAAAAATGAAAAGTGAAATTGGGTACCATTTCCCAAGAAAGCAACAATGCATTTTGGATTTCAAGATGTTAGTCTTGTTCTACTCATTATGAAATTAACTCTGAATCTCAATAAGTGACCCCTTAAACTATATTTGTAAATGTCACATAGGTAAGTCGCTTCCTATGAAGAGAGAACGTGTGTGTGTGTGTGTGTGTGTGTGTGTGTGTGTGTGTGTGTGTGTGTTGAAGGAGCAGGAGTTGTAAAATGACTAGGGTTTCTTCCATTTCTCTCCCAGAGATAAATTTGTAAACACCATTCAAAAAAAACCAGATGTCCCTCTAAAGATGTATTTCCCCTATGTCAATGGCAATTTGGTACTATCTCTTTTAAACACTACATTCATATTAATATTCACCCTTTTGCATAATCCCCTAAAGACATACTATTTTATTACCTCTGAGCAACGAAACTAGAATATGGTGAGGGTCAGGTAGATATACAGGCTTGACCTCTGACATAAATACATGGATGTGCATAATTTTATTCTGAGATTTCACCTTCTTCCAAGTAAGCATCAGATTTCTTTCTGGCCTGACGATTGATGATTTTTCAACAACACATCACCAGCTATGCAAAAATCCCCAACAGAAGCTTTGCAAAGATTTTCTTCCAAGCACGATTTAAAATAATTTGAAATACTTAGCGGGGACTTCCTGAATCAGACACAAGTAGCGTAATTCATTAGCAATAATGGAAATGGCTGATTACTGTTGACTACACATAAGGCTGGATGTTGACTCTACGTTGTAATTAGAGCATCCAGGCACATCCAGATTTATAACTAAATGTGTCTTGCTGTCTCTAAAACACATGGCTCCTGGGCAGAAGAACAAACCCTTCTCTTCTAATTGATGGAAAGGTCATTGAAAAGGATGCACTGTACAGAGGATCATGCAATGCCCACAGAATTCCAACATTTAATTAATGCATTGAAATACAAACCAGGGGTGGTACCAGACTTTATTTCCATCAAGATGAAAAATACTGCACCAAAACCCCACAGGGGCTGCCTAACTCCTTAAAAATTATGGCTGTCCAATAGTAAGCCCCAGCAAGGCATCCTCTGGCTTCAGCCAGCTCTGGATAGTGTATTACTTAGGAACAGTTAAATAAGGACTACAGATGTCACTTCACCTCTTCCAGGCACATCCTGCAGTACCCCTTAACCTGTCCTCCTACACATGAGGTTTTACATACAACTGTGAAATACACATGTGACTTTGGAATTTAAAAGACTGGATGCTCAGGGTTGAAATGAAAACCCCAGAGTCAGTTTTCAGTTTTAAGACTCCTTGCTTAAACGGTAGGCTGACATTCTGAGGCTCCCCTCAGCCAAACCTCTGAACTCCAGGTCGTTTAAAAGCCACGGATTTCATCAGTTCCTCGGCCATCCCCTCCACTCAACCGCAAAGTCTGTCTCTCCCATTATTTGCAATGCTCTGAAAGGACAGGGGCAAGGGAGGCAGCGCCGGCCCCCCAGCGCTTCCCTGTGGGAGCTCCGCACGGTTGCCCAGTTCCTTTGCTTCTCCTCCTCCGCAAGTTTCTCCAAGCACCAGAGAAGGGTTTCCCCAGCAGCAACGCCTGCAACAGGATGTGGGGATCCAGCCGCGGAAAGGTGAGCGAGACGGGACCCTGGAGGCCCCTGCCCCACCCCTCGGGTCACCTACAAGATCTCTGCAAAAGGTGTGGGCTCCCAAAGCTCTCTTTGGGGAGACGCCTCTCCACCTGGGAGAAACAAATCATTGGTCCTGCCTCCGACAGGGTTCCGCGGGAACGCAAGGGCCACGGGCGGCCCCCTGCACAGGAGTCCGAGCCAGGGGCCCAAGCTCTGGCCACGAGACTGCGAAGTCCAGACACCAGATTCCCGCCAGGTCCTAGGGACCTGTTGCTGTTAAACTTGTCCTGGGCTCTGCGCTCCCAGCCTGTCTCCCACTGACCAAGCCGCGGTTTCCAGAGGTTAGGAGGGGATGGGGGCGGATGTGGCGGTGGGAGAAACATTGGAAGTTTCAAACCCAGACGTATTTCGGGAGGCCAGTGCCTACAGGATTCCCCACATCCCAATCAGAAAAGCTCAGCCTGAGCAGGCAGCTCGGGTCTGCGACGCCTGGCGATTCGCCCCCTCCACCCTCGGTGCCCCGTATCCCTCAGGGTCTGACCTGATCGAAGTAAATGATCCGTGTCTTGTTGCTCATCTCCGACGGCTCGTGGTTGGTGCTGCGCACCGCCGAGAAGGCGACCTTGGAGTTGGCTGCCCGGACCGAGATGCCCAGAGGGGAGGAAGAGGAGCCCTTGGAGTCCGTGGCTGGGTTCGAGTCGCACACCACCAGGCACTTGCCCTCCAGCACGATGGGCTCCGTGTCGTTCTGCGCCCGGACGGGCAGCCCCGACAGCGTGAGGACCAGCATCACGGCCGGCACCATGGACAGCGCCCGGAGCCCGGAGCCCATGGCGAGCCGCGAGCGCAGCCTCAGCCGGCTGCGGTCTCTGCGGGCCGGAGTCGCGTCCCGCCCCGGGACCCCGGAGCTCGGGAAGCTGCCAGCGGCTAGAAGGACAGCGCTGCAGGAACGGCGGCGGCGCGCACACTGCCACCAATTCTGTGGCTTGAAGTCCAAGTCGCCCCTCGCGCTCTCTCGCTGGCTGTGTTACCTTTGTCCTTTAAGGAGCTCATGCAGAACCCTCCATCCCCACCCTCCTTCGCCCAGGAATCAGCCCTGCCTGGGGCCGCCGCACCCCTCCTGGTTCCCAGACATCTAAAAAGTCTCCAAACCCTCACATTCGCGCCTCAAAGCGGAAAATGATAGTAAATGCTCACCCCAAACCCCAGCATCCCCAGGTGAACCGCGGTGCAGAGAAAAGGAAGGGGGCTCAGAGAAGCCCCGGGGACGGCGAGTGCAGAGCGGTGCCGGTGCTGGTCCTACCCGCGTCTGGCTGGCGGCAGGGACGGATTACAGAGGCAGGTGTCTCCCGGACGGAGGAGAACGCGAGGCTGTGTTCATGGCCAGCACTCTAGCGACTCCCACTTTCGCTTGCTCAAAATTCCCCAAAGCTCGGCGTCGCTCAGGCGCCCGCAGGTAGGCAGCGGCCAGCCAGGTCCCCAGCGCGGAAAGCGCCGATGCGCGGGACCCGCTCCACGGTGCGGGCGGCTCAGCCCGCCGGGTCCGCCTCTCCTGCCTCCGCCTCGCGCCTGGAGTCCCTGCGCTCAACTTTCTCTGTTCTCGCTCAGCCGCGAGAGCGCGAAGCGGGCCCACGCGCGTTATTTATAGGAGCGCAGCGTCCTGCTGGGGCTGGCCTCCAGCTCACCCCGCAGGATCCCGGGAAAGAGGGCGGAAAAGTCCGGGGACCCCAGCGAAGCAGCTCCCGCCTGGCGTTTCACGGGAGCAAGGGGGGCGCACACGGCGTCTGGCTGCCTGTGTCCGCGGCCACTCAGCCTCCGGGAGCGTGCGAGCAGGACACGGCCCCACAGCCCTGCGCGAGCCCCCGCCTCGGCCTCCGCGGGCGGAGGGGCTGATGCGCTCCTGGCCCCTCCCCGCCGCCCGGAGCCCTCCGAGCGCAGCGCGGCGCTGCCAGCCGAGCTGTGGCGCTCGATGGGCGGCGGCGGCCCCGCGCTACGCTCTGCCCGGCACCTGGACCCGCCGGAGTCCCGACCACGCCTGGCCCAGAGCCCGCTCCACAGAGCGCTGGGGCCCGGCGGGCTCTGGGAAGCCTGGGGCCGCTGCCTTCCACTCCCGCAAGGGTGGCCTGGGGAGCCTCCGGGGAGCACCTTCCCACCCACACCGCGAACCCACCCCAGGCCAGGCCAGGAGAAGAGTAAGAGGGAGTGAACTCGGCAAAAATAAGTCCTCCGAGGCCGTACCCCTAAAAATAGCCAACCCCACTCCTGAGAAAACAGTACTTTCCTCCCTCGTGATGTGGCCCCTCTCCCCCGGGCCACCCCACTGTCATCTTGGCCTCTGATTGGCAAGATTTCTCTTCCTCTTCCACAGGCGCCACTGGCTTGTTCTCTCGGTGACCAGCTGCCTGACTCGGCCAAGTCGCTCGCCCTTCCTGAGACGGTGGGACTCCACTAAGGTCCCTTCAGCCCTCCAGCTCTTCAGCTCTGTGACGCTTTGGGGTCCTGTCACTCCTTTCCTAGAAATTCCTTCTAGATTCCCAGCTGCCAGAGGGCAGGCACCACATCTTTAATCTAAACAGCATCCTCAGGGCCAGCCGAGTGGCGCACTGGTTGAGAGCTGGCTTGGGACGCCAGCAGCCCCGGTTCGGATCCCACATATGAGGGCCAGTGACACTGCCCTCTACAGCTAACAACAGCTCCACCTGGAGCTGGGCTGCGAGCCCCAGTGACGGTGTGGGCTGCAGCCCCTGCTGCAGTAGCTGCCATAGGCTACAGTGAGTGGCCGGCAGCCAGCATGAGCTGCCAATAGCCTCGGTGAGCGACATCCAGAGGCTGGCGACCGATCCGCCTCACCCGGGAAGAGCGCAATGACGATACCAACATGGGCCAGTGAAGCAACGTCCTCCGCAACTAGACTGAAGAACAAAAAAGACAACAACTTGTCTGTTCCCCTTCCCCAATTCCCCAACGCTGTTATCCTCCCCAAATTCCCCAATAAAATCTTTAAAAAACAAAACAACAAAAAACAACAACAACAACAAAAAAAAAACCAGCATCCCCATAAGCCATTCGGAGCTCCTAGAAATGTACTGACTAATTAATTGAAGAGATGTTTGTTGAGCCCAGTGTGGGGATGGATGGCACGCATTCCTCCCAGAATGAAGGACATCCTTATTAGCATGAATTCAAGCCCTCCCCCAAACCCCTCCCAATAAGGTCCTTCAGGAGGGCCAGGTACTGAGCCATAAGCACCACACCGCAATTCCAATTGTTCAAACCAGAAACACTCCTACTGGTTGTGTTTCTCTCCAGGTCCCACCTCCTATAATCTCGCAACTAAAGAGTTGGTGCTCAGAGCCATATAGGCCTCCAGACTCTACTTCCCTGGGGTCCATCAATACCAGCTCTGATTGTCAGGTGTTCCTGTCATGCTATTTGTTACAATGTTGAATGTCACATATCTCTTCTTCTGCATCTTTCTTCCTGCAAAAACGCAGATTTTTAAAAAAATTCTTCCTTTCCTTCTCTTTTCCCACACCAAAAATACTCATTTTGTAGCCCCCAAATCCAGCAGAATGACCACATGATGGACTCAATAATTGATTGTAGAATGACTGGATGCTTCCAGATAGGAAGTAATTATCAGCCATTCACCTTATAAGCTGGTTTAAATGAATCTCTCTCAGTGAAATTTAAATTCATGCTAATTGGAGATGGAAGTCTTGGTTCCTTGGTAAAAGATGTGCCCTATTCTGGGTATTCTGAAGATGTGGAACACAATACCTGTCGACTCTTTCTAAGAGGAGCGATCGGGTATTGTGAATCACAGAGTCCTGTCTGCCATTCAAACCACAGCCGATTGAACAGGGATAGGCTGTCAATCCATTTGATACCAGGAGGTAGTTACTAGGATGGCCTGACTCATCCAGATGAGCTGAGGCTGCCAGATTCTCTCTCTTTAGGGTCTGAATGAGACCTCGAGAAGGCGTAAGCACGCAGTCCTCAGAGGAGAGGTCTGCAGTCTCGTGGATGAGCCATTTGAGGGCCACCTGCAAGTTGAAGCAGAGAAGTGTGTGGGAAGGAACAGAACTGACCACACTTGTGGACAGAAGTTGACTATGGAGACTGTGCCCTCCTGAGAGATAGAGGGAGTGGGAGAGTGAATAGTCCATCCGCAGTTCATAATTGCTACTCACAAGAGGCTCAACAATGCTTCCTTCTAACCTTGGGTTTCTTGAGTGCCTCCTGTATCCTTGCAATAAAACTCGTTTCACTGGAGCTAGGTTTAGTAACCCACCAGTGTTCTTGCCATCCGGAATCCTCATTAGAACAATGTCCTAGAAATCATACTCCCATCCGCCCATGCATCTCCTCCTGAAAGACACTGACAAAACCAACCCCCTGCCTGTGGGAAATGTTTTCCCACCTGCTCCCCACGCCCTACCCCAGCTCCAGCTTCCCCAGGAGAAAAGAAACAGGATCAGGTCCAAGTTTTATTCCAGTCCCTGCAGAGATCCGTTTCTTTTCTTTTCTTTTCTTTTTCAGTTGAAAACATGCTATTAGAAAATCCAGTTGTTGTGACCCAGATGTTTCCCTTTTCTGAGATTCCCAGGTGGTATCTGGTGTCCAGGAATTTTGCTGCTAGAACTTTCATAATTTCACTTCTCTGCCGTTGGGCTCCACATACAGTAAATTAGTAAAATGCATTAGAACCTGAACTGGTCCTACATAGGAAAGCAATGCTGGTGTAGTCAGGAAATTCCATGCCTGCTTGTCTGACCATCCCTTAGAGAAACCAAGTTTCAAGCAAGCCCAAGACAGCATGGATGCATGAGCAAGTTTCAGTTTAAAAACGAAGAAAAACGTCTCTAAGAAGTCAAAGACAGACACACCAGGTATTCAGCTCTAAGGTCCTTGCCTGAAAAATAACCCAGTGGTTGAATGAAAGCAGGCAGAGCTACGGGTCAGTCATGCAGAAGGTGAGAACTCGAGAAAGAGCCGTGAGACTCCCATCAGGGCCTGACCAAGGCCCAGTGGGTCATTTAATTACCCTCTGCTGTTGGAAGTGACAGTGATAAACCCAAGAAAATGCTACTCTTCAGGGGTAATTAGGGACTGGAGGAGAAAAGGGCTCTGGGAACAACCAGCACAGAAGTCCTGGAAGCTCCAAAGTGTTGAGTCCTCAGGACTCTCTCGGGAGATGCCAGGTTGCTGACTTGTTTTGCGTGAAGACGATATTTGTGGGGAAAAGGAGATGGATGATTCAAAAGTCACTTTCGATTGATTTTTATAATTTAAAATCTGAGATAGTTCATCTATAGTCTTTTCTGATCAGTACATTGGTCAAGGAGGCATGTGTCTAAGGTGACAGAGCAGTCAGACTCCTGGGATAGGGCTGCAGACAGATTCCATGCCTCTCTTTGGTTTATCTGTGCTTGTCTCAGTTATTATAGCATTATATTTATCACAGTTTTCTGAAGTTGTAGATTTCTTTGTTGTATTCTCCATGGATTATCAAGTTCTTGGGAACACAGAATTTAGCAGAGTAGGTAAGGAAAAAAAAAAAAAAGAAAGAAAAAAGTTTGCTGTATAAAGTAACATCATGGCCCCTATTTCTCACAGGGGAAATAATATACCATTGACTCACTATGATAGGAAAAGTAAAATTCTTTCACAAAATTGTGTAGGCTTGAAACGTTTAGTCCACACCTAGTTACTAAAAGTGGAAGGCCAATGAGGCACAAAAGGGATTTATTGGAAGGGCCCTATCTTAGTGGAATGGAATGAAGCCTTGTGGATAACCCAAAGCATTGCCTCCTCCCTCTCCCTCTCTCTCTTTCCCCCCTCCCTCCCTCCCCCCTGCCCTTGCCCATCTCCATGTCTCTCTCTGTGTCTCTCCTTAGAACATCTGCATTATTCTTCTGCTTACTGCAGTCTATCTTTCTCTGAAGCCTACATGATGGACAAGTACCACTGACACTCCCAAATCTTACACAGAAGAGATCCACCCACCCCAAGGATACCCCGAAATCCCAAGGAAGAAATTCCTGGGACAGATGCTCACCCCTTGGCCAGAGAAGCAGAATGACAGCAGCTGATTCTCAGCAACCAGGTGTGTTATAGGAGCAGGTCAGGGGAGAGGACAATTCCTAGAAACGTGGTACAAGCAATATGTGGTGAAGTGAAAAAGGGAAACAGATTAATTTGTATTGTGTGATTCCATGTTGCTAGTCTATAAGTCTGTGTAAATAGGATATTTTCAAATAAGCAGAAGAAATATAAAAAGCTAGACAGCAAATCATCAATTTTAGAGGAATGGAATAGAAGGAAAAAAACCCTATTTGACTTCAGATGTTTATTATTTGAATGGTCACAGCAATTACATATTACATTGTGATGCATATTTAAATTTTTTTTAAAGAAAAAGAGTGTGGGGTAGACTATTCAGTAGGAATCGACTATGTTAAACTTTTTTTTTTCATAATTTAAACTTAATTAAAGTTTGGAGAGAAAAGAAACGAACATTCTTTCTCATAAGCAGCATTGGTTGAACAGCAATTTCCTTTCTTTTGTTATATTGATCCAACTCTAAAAACTCATTCAGTCAAAGTCTAGGAAGATGCCTCGACATATAAAGCCTCACAGTATACATTTAAGAAAAAAAAATTACATTGCAACTGGTAGAGCTCATAAGTAGTAATAAAATTTCTGATTACATTTTAGACTCAGCCCGGCTCTCGACACCACGCGAGCACCCGGGAAAACCAGAGCTCAGTGCAGGGTGATGACAGGCTCCGGCCCCTGCTAGCTCCCGGCGTAGGCATCAGGAGGGTCTGCTCCTAGGGCCCTAACCAATGGCTCCTACTTGTCAGAATCTGCCTGCAGGGAGGCTTATTATGGATGCACACCCCCAGATGATGGTTCAGCCCGTGGACTGGGAATCTGTTTATCAACCAGCACCCAGGTGAATTTCAATCAGACAGCTCTTTGTAGATGCCACTGATGGGGTGCACCCACCAAGGGCTGATTATAGCCCTTTGGTTAAAAACAGCATATTTAGGGCCGGCCGAGTGGCATGGTGGTTAAGAGCTGGCTTGGGACTCCAGCGGCCACGATTTGAGTCCCACATATGAGGGCCAGTGACACTGCCCTCAAAAAAAAACAAAAACAAAACAACAACAACAAAAAAAAAACAGTGTATTTAGAATAAGCTTCATTTCCTACTTTCTGACCATAAAGGGGAAAGTTACAAACCTTCCTTCAGCCAGGAAAATTGCAATCATAAAAAATCATACCCGGTCCATAGTTCATTGTGGGGACGAGTTGGGGAAATGTAAGCAGGGCACTTGGCACAGCATTGGGTGCACAGGAGGGGCTTAATTAAAGGTATCAATTATTATGAGTAGCTTGTGGAATCTATTAATGACGAAAGGGGAGTAGTGCCCACAGTACCCTGGACCAAGGCCCATCCACTGTTGGCGAGCTTTGGCTACAACCTAACCTTACAGACCCTATAATGGGGGAGAACGTAAGCTGCCCATGGTTGAGAGAGAACCGAGGCTCAGACACCTAGTACAATGACAATAATCAAAGCCAAGTCAGCAGGGCAGGGCATCACTGCCCGAGCTCCAGAGTGACAAGACTGAGGTGAGCTCATCTCCAATAACTCCTTGAGGCTAATGCTCTTCCACGGAGCTCAGGCGCCACGCAGGCCTGTGAGCTCCCTACAAGGGATGGACAGAGAATTTCATTTCCTTTCAGTTTCTCTCTTCCCCATTGTCTTAATCATTGGGTCTCATCACTCAGAGTGTCTGTGAGGAACATTTAGCAGAAATAGATGGATTCTCCAAAGTGAAAACTATACAGAGAGCTAAGGACAGCTGGTCAGAAACAGTCATCCCAGCTGCAGGGGAATCAGAAAGCCAAGCAGGAGTGGGAGGAAAATACGGGGATCTGTTGGATTCCTGAGGATGCTTGCTTGGGGTCCGGACACAGGTACCCTAGGGAGCTGGTGGTCTGGCTCTTCATTTGTTGGCTTTCCTGAGTTTACCTGTGTGCGTTCTGGGGGTAAAAGAGAGAAGCAGCTTCAACCCAAAGGGAGCTCCCCTGCCCACTGCACACACGCGGCACACCCAGGGCGAGGGTGAGACAGGGAGCGCAAACACGCGGAGGCAGCCGATGGTCTCCCTCCCCGCGCCCTCTCGCATCTGCCATCACTGAGTGTGATTCCAATAGTTAAAGTATTTTCCCACAACATGGCCACTAAAAGCAAACCAACCACTTCATCAGGCGCTGAGCTGAAGAAAACAGCCACCTATTTCGGCTCTCTGAAAGAAACACTGGCTGCCGTGGGCTCCCTGAGAGCTGGTGTGCCAGGCACGCGGGGAGAATTCTGAAAGCGTTTTCCAGGGTGAGTCTGACACAGCAATCTTTCCTTTCCTTGTGTGCCAACTTCAGAATCTAACCCTCGAATACCGTGCAACTCCATGGTTTTTTTCCTTTTATTTGGGAAACCTCAATTGCTAATAACGTCTCCCATTTTACCACCACCACTCTTCTGAGAGGTGGTATGCTACCTCCATTTCACAGGTGAGGACATAGAGGGTCTGAAAGGTGTTCTGCTAACAAGTGACAGGGTGGATTTGGTGGCAGGTGACATCTTCATGTCCAAAGGTGTTTCCCTTCCTAGACCACACAAGAAAGGTTGAAACAAAAATGCAAGGGGCTTCTAGTCTATGCAGAACTATTTTTTGTCAGTGGATAACACCAAATTCAGAGGAGAAACTAACTGTATTCCTAGAATTATACGTATCAGTAGGTAGCAAGTGGGAATGAAACTGTGGCATGGAAAGAAGATAGGCTTTAAATCACAGAATTTTTATAAAAACTACTGACCATAAAAACCCAAGATTTTGGGCAGGCCCAGTGGCGCATTGGTTAAGAGCTGGTTTTGGGATGCCAGTGGCCCCGGTTCGGATCCCACATATGAGGGCCAGTGACACTGCCCTCTACAGCTAACAACAGCTCCACCTGGAGCTGAGCTGTGCGAGCCCCGGCGACCGTGTAGGCTGCAGCCGCTGCTGCAGTGGGCTGCCATAAGGCTACAGCGAGTGGCCGGCAGCCAGCGCGAGCTGCCAAGAGCCGCTGTGAGCGGCCGTCCAGAGGCCAATGACCCATCTGCCTCACCCGAGAAGAACGCAATGACGATACCAACATGGGCCAGTGAAGCAACATCCTCCGCAACTAGACTGAAGAACAAAAAGACAGCAACTTGTCTGTTCCCCTTCCCCGATTCCCCAACGCTGTTCCCCTCTCCCAATTCCCCAATAAAATCCTTAAAAAAAAAAAAACCCAAAATTTATGTATGTATATATACATATACACAAATATACACATATATGTGTATATATATTAATATTAAATATTTTAATACATGTAATATATATGTGTATATATACACACACATATACACATGTATATATATTGAAATATATATTAAATAAAATGTATATTAAATATATATTACATGTATGTAATTAGGTAACTGGTTAGATCATCTGACCTTCTCTTGACTTTATATGCTTTTCATTCATAGCGCTTACCAGGGTTGCAATTTTACATTCACTGGTCTTGTGATTTGTCTGAGAGTATCTTCCCTCCTAGGCCGTTAGCTCCACAAAGGCAGAAGTGGGCTGGGGTTTGCTCACCATAACTGGCTTCCCAGAATAGTTCCTGGCACACAGTGCAGACACACTACATGTTTGTTGCAGTAATGAATATAGTGCCATGGCATAAACTTGGACCACTCCCTCTGAGCGTATTCCCAATTATAACACGAGATAGTTTTCAAAAATTAACTTATGTTTTCTCTAATTCTTACTAATTATTTATGATGTGTAATAAGCCACCCTCTTACTTGGAAACTTAATACATTTCTGGAAAAAGGGCTGTAAGCAGCCCTTCCTTTCCCTGGCTATGCATTTTCACAGCTGTTTCTTGTTTTCACAATCTTCACGCTGGGTTATGGGTGTCTTACTTTTGGCCATGCCACCAGCTCAGCCATTTGCATATCTACTGCTGGGGTTGTGAGAATGCCTCTTCATCACCAGGCTGTGGACTCAGTGAGGCCAAATCTGCCCTAGTCTGTCCTTTCCCTGTTACTTGGGCACCTGTAGGATTCTGGGAACAAACCCAAAATGGAGGACTATGGCTTCTGATTACGCTGGCTTCTGGCGATTTCAGCTGGCTGTGAGCCTCCCGTGTGACAAACAATACACCAACTAACTTGGCTTCCTTGGCCATCTGTCTGTTGGCTAAATAACTACCTCTTGGATAGAGCAGCTCATCACTTAGGCAGCTGGTGCTCTGGTGATTGACTGAGCTGAACAATGTCTGGGCTGGGTCCAATATTTCCTGACCACAAAAAAATGAATTTCACAGGGCTTGCATAGGCTTTGTAGAGTCTTTCTAAAGCAAAATAGATAAGAAAATCCAAATGAATGAGGAAATAGATGGGCTGTGCTTTACAGCAAGGCTTTTTAAGGCATGAGTGACTGTGAATTTTTCCCCTTTGTGGCTGTATTTCATTCTGTGTCCCCTTGGCCTTTCCATGTTTCCTCTGCTTTTCTTCTTTTCTAACCCTCTTCCCACAATTTTTCCCCTAAAGTTCCTAGTCTTGAACTCCGTTCAGCCAGTGTGTAATTAGATCTTAGGGTATACTAGACGAGAGCAGTGGACTCAAGTGCCTTCGGGGGCTGTAGTGGACACTCCCTGTGGACTCAAGTGCCTTCGGGGGCTGTAGTGGACACTCCCTGTCCTTTATGGTTGTGCAATATCAGAAACCCTTTCCTATGCCTGTGGACTGTTCCTCCTGCGGACTCTTCCTCCTGAGCAGAGTCTCAGAAGCTGAAAATACCAAATGCTCATTTTCCAGCTTTCCTTGCAGCTCGTGTGCAAGCATGTGACCCAGGCTCTGCAAAGTGACATACCCACTCCAAACACTGATGAATTACAAGTCTGTGAGAGGGAGCAGGGATCTTGCAGAACCCCCTCTAGGGAAAAAAAGCAACAGGTGCAGTGGTTCTGGGACAGAAACCAGCATCATCCATCAGAGAGGGTGAAGTGCACAGCAGGCTGTGGAGTCTACGCTCAGCAGCCACGGCCTTCTTGGTGGTCCTGGTTCTTTGCACCAGCTGAGCCAGGGCACCATTCCCACCTACATCACCTCTAATCCTGTTCACTGATCCCCTAAGATACTCTGTGAACCACTGAATATACTTTAATAAACTCCTTTTCTACTGAAATTAGTCAGGATCAGCTTTGGCTGCTTGCAGACAAGAGTCCAATAGGGAACCATAAATGAGTGACATCAGCAGGATGTCACTGCGGGAAGGTGGAGCATCCACGATTCGTCTCCAGCAGGCAGCTGCCAGTAAACTTTGTATAAGGTGAGTCTAATAATGCCAGATATTTGATTTTTCAACAGAAAGATAAGTTCAGATTTTTTGGTGAAATCTTCACTTTTATACGTTAGTTACTAGTTCAAAGATGTTTGGAATGGGGCCGGCTGAGTGGCTCAGTTGGTTAAGAGCTCACTCAAGAGTGTGAGCTGAGCTCTGAGCAAAAGCAGTTCGATGCCCGGCCTGAGCTAGGCAGCCACTGAGCTGCCAACAGGTGGCAGGATGGCTCAGCTAAAAAAAAAAAAAAAATGTTTGGAATGTAAGTATCACACATGACTGTGAGATAGTTATAGCTCCAGAACCACTAGGTGGCATCCTCTTTAATTTTAACTTTTTATGTTTTTTTTTGTTTTGTTTTGTTTTTACTTTTTCACTTTTTACTTTTAAGAAGTATTTCAGGATATCGTTCCTATTTCCCACTTGAGCTCTACCTTCTACAGGACCTCAGCTAACTCATAGATTTAAATAGAAAGTTGTTGGGGACTAGGATGATCCGAATGGGGAAAAACATATGCTAATTTCAAACTCCACAACTGCCCATATCATCCTGCGCAAACCCACCCAGCCAATCGCAATGTCTGGGTCATGCAAACTCTCCACCTCGGACACTGCCCTCTGCCTCCAAGAAGCATCCAAATCACCTCCTAATGTTCCCACTCCAATGAGGATGCCATGCTCTCCCCTCAGCCACAGGCTGTGCTTCGGCTTCACAACCTCACACGCCAACGTGGGACCCACATGCAAACCCTAGCGGTAAGGCAGGTTGGACAGGTATGTTGCTGGCATTTTCAGCTTCTGAGTGACCGAGACTCATAAGATGTGTAATTCCCCCAAAAGGAAAGGGGTTCATGTGTCGGTGTACAACCCCACTGCTATTCCTGTCCCCTGCAGGGGGAGAACAGAGGCCTCCTGTGCAACATCAGATGGGAGCACGCACGCCAGCGGCCCTGGGTCAGCTGCTGGGAGGGCCCCAGTGGCCCTGAGAACTAACACCCGCTATTGAAGCTGGTCTTTCTTTCTCTCTTCTCTAGATGAGGATAGCTTATTCCATCCAGTGCTTAATTGTGTTGTGTTTTCCTTGGTGACTCTGATACCAAGATGCAGTGGGCAGAGGTGTTGGAACTTGTGCTGCTGCTGACAGGCAACAGATGCCACTGGCTCCACGGAGTCCATACATTTAAAGTGGATCAAGCTGCATTTCTGCCCCAGGCAACCAAAATCTCTGGAGAAACAGAGTTGTATTTTGCTTTCGACAGAAAACAGTAAAAGAATACAGGGGCAAATTTTCTACATTTTGGTAATCAACATGAAATGAACATCTGCCTACTGATTTTTTTAGCATTCTCAGCTCTAACCAAGAAGATGCCTTGATTAAGTTTGCGAGAAAATGTTAGTAAAGAAGCCAATCTACTCAAAGCAGAGACAAGAGAGGGCTGTGTTTTTTGAGGGCAACTGAGGGAGGACTTCAGCCCAGATGAGCTGCGGAAAAAGAATGCCCTAAACAAAGGTAAATAAAATGATGGCATGAAATCAATAATAAGCCCAGCAAGAACCTTGAGTTCCCAAATGTTTGACCAGAGAAGCAAATCGTTGCTGCCTGTACCTCTGGTTGTCTCATGGCCCGGCATGGACAAGACCAGAGAGGAAGCTGAGCCACAGGTCCTGGAGGGAAGGAAGAAAGTTTCCATCGCAGCTGTACACGGGACCTAAAGGTGTCATTCCAAAGCTCCCCAATCCAGCCTGTCTCCCTAGAGCTGCCTTTATAACAAGCCGGTACGAAAGAAGCCAGACTTGTGTGCAATTAATGATTTTACATGGTTTGCCAAAGCCCCATCAGAATAGCCTCTCGAAAACTCAAGCTCACGTTGCTATGGAAACACTGTCGTGTCAAACAAAAAAAATAAATGAACACACAGGAGTTATTCTCAAGTTCTATACAAACTGTTGAATGTGTATATGTGTGAGCATGTGTGTGTGCATGAGCATGTGCAAACACGCACATATGTGTGCAAACACACACGCGCGTGCACACGCGCACGCGCACACACACACACACATCCTGGAAGAAGCCTGCATATGCTCACTCTCTCCTCCACAGATTTACATGAGGAATCCAAAGGGAAATGGTTGGAAATATCTTCATAAAGAGATCTGTAGAAGTCATTGGCTTTGGTTTAAGAGTGTGTGTGTGTGGGGGGGTTCCTGTTTGATGGATGAAACATGGAAAAGTGTCCTAGAGCTGCCTCTGCTCTTTCAGGTTCCTCTTCCTGGGTTTTCAACACTCACATCACCACCTTGAACACCCCTTTCTTTTCAAGTGCTTGGAAGCCCCATTTTATTTATTTCTCTTTTAGTCACAGAGTTCTGAAATTGTAACTTTCTTGGGAATAAATAAGGCACCAGCATTACAGTTCCACAATGCGGTATCGAATTCTATGATGAGAACTCAGGAGCAGAGAACACTGCCTTGTCTAGAAGTGGGAGTGGGCACGTCTTTAATGGTCCCCTAGAATTTCTTCTAGAAGACGGGCCTCTACGGCTGCTCCACCTTCACCACCATCACTCGGGTTAAGCCATGCCTGTCTCCCACTTCAGGGCTTTCTGACCTGAATCCAGGGCGCTGTCCCTCTCCCATTCTCCTCATAGTTGCCAGAGGGATTTTGAAAATTCCAGTTTGCCCATATCATTCTTCTTATGAAAATGCTTCATGAGTTTCCCACTAGCTGTAGATAAAATCCGAAGCCCCATCCGTCCTATGATGTCCACTCACTGATCCAGCCTCAGCACACTCCCTCTTTGCCCTGGACCCTCCATGTCTAGCCACAGAAGCTGAGTCTGTGTAGCCCTTCACACTGACTTTGACTGTTCCCGTCAGCCTATGTGCACATAGGCCCTCTGGCTAAAATGATTCTTCCCTATGCCCACCTCTGCCCCTTCACCGGGTCACCCCTATGTTTTCTCAGGACTGCTTAAATGCCACTTCCTCAGGGAGCCCCTTCCCCTAGTCCCAGAATGCTCCCACCTCCCAGACCCACTAGGTTTGCTTTCCTTGTGAATTACCACAATTACCATTACCCAGTATATTTCATTTTCTGATAGTTTATAAACTCCATGAGACATATGATCATCTCTGTCATGCTCAGAATTGTAATCACTACACCCCACATAGTGCCTCGCACACAGTAAGAATTCAGTAAATTTTTTGTGGAATGAAAGGGTGAATTAATTGATTCTGGAAATTGTCATGTTGGCCATAAATCCCTTAATGGATAACACCTCGGTCTTCCGCCTGTCGTACTGTGCCGCATCATGTGCAAGTGTACACCTGCTTGACAGGAAGTGTTCTCAGCCAGATCTCCACTTACCCAAATGTAAGTGTCTGTTAAGTCCCAACTGAAATATCACCCAGCCCTCTGCCCTCAAGATAAAGGCAGGGAAGGTGGGTACAGGGAATAAGCAAGGAGACAAACTCAAGAACTGAGAGTGAAAGATTTTAGGAGCCACATCAGGAGAGATGCTAGCCAAGACAGCTTGAAGAATCCTGCCGAGGTTAGAAAGTAGACTAGACCTTGGCAAAGGCAGTCAAGGTCACACCAACTTCAATACAAGGTCAGGGATGATATGGGAGAGTGGGCAGCACGTTTAGTCCACTAGTGAGTAGAGAAGATTCACATTAAATCCTGGAGTGCGGAGTATTCAGACTGGGGCACAGTGAAGACTTAGTTCCAGAACGTTCTTCAGAGACGTAAGTGCTGACTCGGAGGAGCTATGTGGGGTTGGACTTCATTCCCGGTGGTTTCCTTGTTTCCTCATCTCTCCTCCTCCAAAGACCAAGCGCACGCAGCATGTACCTCCTTCACTGCACCCAGTGCGCTCTGACGCAGTTGAGAGCTGCCCGGGGGCACCCTGGCCAGCCAGGGGGTGCTTGAGTCCATCTCATGCCCATCTGTACCTCCTCCCTGTCACAAGGAGAAGCTCAGTTTCTGACCCACGGGAAATGGAATCATAATCTCTCCCACTTTTGAGCATAATGATAGTTAACTTCATGTGTCAGCTTGACTGGTAAAGGATGCCCAGGGTGCTGGCGAAACATGATTTCTATTGGTTCTGTCTCTCGGGAGAACCCTGACTAGAAGTACTGGGAGCTTTTCTAGAGAAGAGGATTTTTTTTTTTAAACTGAGCCATCCTGCCACCTGTTGGCAGCTCAGCGGCTGCTCAGCTTGGGCTGGGCATCGAACAGCTGTTGCTAAGAGCTCAGCTAGCACTCTTGAGTGAACTCTTAACCAACTCGGCTGGCCCTGAGAAGAGGATTTTAAAGGTGAGTTTTCGGAACTGGCTCTAGGGTTTCTAGAATTGGCTCTCTAATATGATTAGATCTAAAGACTCTATTCCCAGAAGGAAAGAGATCACTGACGGTCCATGGCATAACCTGTTGATAGAGGTACACACAATATCTGCACTGGATTTTCCTGGTGACCACTTAAAGAAGCATATGATACTTTCTAATATTTTTTAGAAAATTAAGAAATATAATGATGTTGGTTAGTTGTTCCTAAGGTTTCTGGACAAACGGGTGAAAGACAAAAATGAGTTCAGGGAATAATTAAATCTGACTGATAATACTGATTATACAGATAATAACTTAATTATATAACTAATACTGATCATAGTGAACTCTGGTTGATAGTGATGATTAAAGGAGTGGTACAAATGGTCTGGGGCCCATCTAATTCATATCGGAGCATCCATTCATTCAATGACATGGTGTCAGCATCCGCCCTGTATTCACCTGTCCCCTGTCAGGTACCACACGTGCCCCATGTTCTTGCTCCTTCCTGTTCATTCTCCCCTCTGCAAACAAAGTGATTAGTTTATGAACCAAATGCTCTCATGCCCCTCCCCCATTCAGAACCATGCAACACTTCCTACTGCCCATGGAAGAAACATCAAGGCTCCACCCTAGCACTGCAGGTTTTGCACATCCCAATTCTCACCCACCTCTCCATCCTTCTGCCAAAATACCCCAGCTTTCCTCAGGTCCCCCAGTGGGCCACATCCCTTCTCACTAAAGAAACTTCACAAGAAATAGTCTCTAGCCCTAGAATGGCCATCCCCTCATCACTTAGTTAAATCACATTCATTTCTCCAAGCACCACTGTCCAGTGATAATGGGAACACCCCAGATCTGCACTGTCCAATATGGTAGCAGGTAGCCACAGGGAGCTACCGAGCACATGAAATGTGGCTAATGCAATGGAGGAACTAAATTTTAAATTTTATTTTACTTTAATTAATTTAAATTTAAATAGCCACATGTGGCTAATGGCTACCATATTGGGCAGTGCAGCTCTAGAATTCAGTTCAAATGCTTTTCTTTCCTCATCCTCCAGTTTTAGGAAGGTATATACATAGATAGATAGATAGATAGATATGTTACCTCTGTACTTTTTTTTTTTTTTTTAAAGATTTTATTGGGGAATTGGTGGAGGGGAACAGACAAGTTGCTGTCTTTTTGTTCTTCAGTTTAGTTGCGGAGGATGTTGCTTCACTGTTGGTATCGTCATTGCGCTCTTCCCGGATGAGGCAGATCGGTCGCTGGCCTCTGGATGTCGCTCACCGCGGCTATTGACACCTCACGCTTGGCTGCCAGCCGCTCACGCTGGCTGCGGGCCACTCACTGTAGCCTATGGAAGCCCACTGCAGCAGGGGCTGCAGCCCACACCATCACCGGGGCTCGCACAGCCCAGCTCCAGGTGGAGCTGTTGTTAGCTGTAGAGGGCAGTGTCACTGGCCCTCATGTGGGATCTGAACCGGGGCTGCTGGCATCCCAAAACCAGCGCTTAACCAATGCGCCACTCGGCCGGCCCTACCTCTGTACTTTTAATCATAGGATTTACCACAGAAATATTATATGTTATTCGTATAATTATTTACCTTCCATTTCCTTCACTAGTCAAGGATCAGGTCTGTTTTCTTCCATATTGATTCCTGAGGTCTAGTATAAGTGCCTGGTACACAGACAATACTATTTGTGGATGAGTGAATGAATCAATGAATGAATGAGATTCTATGACTGTGTGACGTCAGAAAAATCACTGTACATTTCTAAGCCTCGATTTACTCATCTAAAAGTCTATGGGTCCCTTCAAGCTTAAGCATTACATAGATTTCACTTCTAAATAGGAAATTACAGAAATGTGGCACTAGGTAGAAAGTTCTAGACATTACTTGAGACCATCTTGTCTCCGCAATGACTTTCCCTAAAGCATTTCAGAAAATTACAGTAATTTATAGTTCAAAGATCAAACATGCCACAAAATTTTAACACATTTTGGTCACTTCATTAAGGCACACAAAATCTCTGCAATCCATATGTGACTACAGAAACAGCCCACTGGGGTGACCATTTATATTTGGCCAGGATTGGAATGCTTTTCAGACAGAAAGCTAAAATCTGGGGCCTCAACATAGGAAAGACACTCCCAGTAATCATCCCATCTCTGATTTATACAACCTAGCAACTAATAAAATATGGATCAGAGAGATTTAATATCAATTTATAATTATCTTTTACTTCTTATTACTTTGGGTAATAACTTGTGTGGCTTTCTCATCACATGCAGTTCTTTCAGAACAAAATAAACCACACCAAAAGGGCAGAAGGACTCATTTGGCCATGTTGTCAAACATATTATAGAGAAAGTGGAATGATGGAGGGCTTACCCGGAGATTGAAAAGTTTGTAATGAATTTAAAGTTGGCCGGAGTCTCGTATGCAGTACAAGGCTACTTGCCTATTGTTAGGATTCAGAATCCAGATAAATCAGCATCTTCCTCTGGACCCAGTCTAGCATTTGCCCTCCTTTCCATATTGCCCTCACGATGCGAAGGCCCAAGTTTCCTTTCTGCCTGGGGATAAACACTTAGTAAATGGTCCATACTCATGAGGTCATAATGGCGACAGTAAAAGCAACACAGCACAATGCTTACATACACAGGCCCTGGAGGACGACCATTCGTGTTTTCAACTTGACCTTAGTTTCCTCATCTGTAAAATGGAGATTATTAGAGCATCTACCCCCAGAGTTGACATGAGGATTAAATGAGGTGAGGAGGGCTTCACATACTTTATATGAAGGAATATCAACTATCATGATGGTGATGACAGAGGAACAGGGGCAGAAATACCACAGGCCTGTGTGTTGATGTCCTGTACTCAGCAACTTTGTAAAACAAACATTGTCAATAAGCCTAACGTGCCACCCTTTCTAGTGGCATTTATCTTCAATTGAATAACTACCACTTATCAAGTACCCACTAAGTACCAGGTAGACATAATCTCATTAAATCCTCCCAGGAACCCTAAGAAGTAACAGCGGTTTCCCAGTGATAGTGGTTGTAAGTGTTAGAGATAATAACAATAAAAATAATACCTACCAGTGTCTGAGGACCTACTGTGCCTGGCACTGTGATATGCCCGTTACATGTTGCCTCAGTTAATCTCCCTTAGCAAATCTATGAGATTAGAATGATAATTGGGGTCATTTAAGAGAAAATTAGTTATGGTCCAGAGAGCTAAATAACAAATGTGAGATCAGACAATCTGTGGGGGAAAGCTGATATTGGAACCCAGGTGTGTCTCACACCTCAGAGCTGCTACACTATATGACCTTAATCCTACTGCCTTGGAAATTTAGAATTGGAAAACAGACTGTGAGTCAGTTAACAGTAACAATATGAGCTGGGTGACACTGTGGATAAGGGCTGGGGCTAGAATGAGGCCCATGAGGTGCCCGAATGCAAAATTCAAGGAGACACTCACTGTCAGGAGGATCCCAAAGTAGCTGAGTGTGGAGAGGGGTGCGGGGGAACTAGAAACTTCCTGTGTGGGTCTCTCAGAATGGTGACCACTGGGGCCACTCATCCTTCCACCCATGCCAAGGCTCGAACTGGCATCTAGTCACATACATCATATTCTATTAGTCACATAGCCAGCCCTGATTCAGAGTGGAAAATAGACTCGTCTCAATGCTGAGAAGAGCTTCAAAGTCACAATTCAAGGAGCGTGGACACAGAAAGGAGGATGTTTGGAGCCATTTTGTCATCTATCACAACCATGAGAACTAATATTCATTCTATTCAATCATTCACTAGCTATGTGACCATGAATAATTTAATGACCCTGTCTGGTCCTCCTTTTCTCAATTTATAAAATAGATAATAATATGAAACCTATCTCAGTGTTGTTGTATGTATTAAATGAAGCAGCACATAAAGTACATATCACAACTCCTGGAACATACTCAACAAATACTAGCTATTGTTTCTAATTGATAGTATCTACAAACTTCCTCATGCATAATTTAAAACTTTCTCTATAGATCCATGAGTGGGGGGGGCGGGGGGGCGGGAAGCGGGGCATGGATGAAGGGGAGATGACAGCGTGCTTAGAAGTGAGGAATAAATGCCTTTACGTTATATTCCACCAAGCCAAATTCTCTCTGCCCTAAGCTATTTCTTGATGAGTAAATAATTTCATAAGTTATTTTATGCCAAAATGAAAACTTCACAAATGGTTACCCAAGATGGAAAAGACAGAGTTCAAAGTACAGCTACAAAGATGTCAAAAACAAAAGCTGGATGGATTTGAAAATAAATGCACTGCTTTTGCATTTGGCTTTATTTGCATTCTTCATTGGTATTCAGTATCAGTACAGAACAGTAGCTAATACAATCTAAATTTACAGCTTATAGAACAACTAGGTTATTAACAGGGCACTTTTCCTATGGCTTTTTCTTTCAAGAATATTCTAAATGAAGGGATATTCCTCGATCTTAATTGATAACAACAGAGTCAGAGAAGATCATGGGCAAAAACTAATTTCCCAATAAGGAATTTTATTTTAATAGAGATTTCCATTATCTAACTCACACCACTTTGGATTTTAAATATCTTTGCTAAATAGTTTCTTCAGCCTCCACCATTATATCAGCATTTATTTAAGTCCTATTCTTTTCCATGATGACTAGTTAAAATAAAGTAAAAATTTAAAAACAAAAGGTATGCATGTAGACTAGAAAACACATTTGAACATTAACCTAAAATTAAATGTGCTAAAAATATTATTTCCTATTATGAACAACTAATTGCTCACATATTTGATAACTTAGATGAAATCCTTAAAAGGTATAAATTACCAAAAGTCACACAAAGAGAAACTAATAAACTGACTAGGTATATCTATAATTGAATCAAAAACTAATAACTTGCTAAGAAAGAAAGCACCAGGCCCAAATGGTTTCACTGGTGAATTCTACAAAACATTAAAGGAAGAAATACCACCAAATCTCCACAATCTAGTCAAGAAAATAGAAGCAGAGGGACTACTTCTTAACTCATTCTACGAGAACACAATTACCCTAATACAAAAACTAGATGAAGAAGTTGTAAGAAAAGAAAACTATAGACCAATATATCTCATGAACATAGATGCAAAAATCCTCAACAAATATTAGCAAATAAAATTGAACAATGTATATTAAAAGAAACCCCACAACTAAGTGAGATTTACTCCAGATATACAAGGCTGGTTTAACATTTGAAAATCAATTTTTGTAATCCATTGTGGGTCAACAGGCTAAAGAAGAAAACTCTTATAATCATATACATTGATGCAGACACAGCACTTGACAAAATACGACACCTATTCCTGATGAAAAAAAGAAAAAAACTCTCAGCAAACTAGGGATAATGGGGAAATTCATCAATCTCTCAATTCAAATTACAGAACATCTACTAAAAAATCTACTACTAAGATCATACTTAACTATGGAAAAAGTGGATGCTTTCAACCCCTAAGATAGAGAACAAAGCAAGCTGTCCTCTCTTGCTACTCATATTCATTCTGCAAGTCCTAGCCAGTGCAATAAGATAAGAAAAGGAAATAAAAGGCATATACATGTAGATTAGAAATAAATAAAGTGTCTTTATTCATAAATGACATGATGTAGAAAATCTGAAAGGATTGACCAAAAATACAAAACGAAAACCTTCCTGGAACTAATAAGCAAGTACAGAAAAAGAAAAATGTCCAGATACAAGGTTAATACACAAAGGTTAATTTCTGTCTTATATATCAGCAATAAACAATTGGCATTTAAAATTACAAAAACAATAACATTTACATTAGCACCCAAAATAAATGAAGTTCTTAAAGATAAATGTAACCAAATATAAACAGGATCTATATCCAAAAAAACTACAAAACTCTGATGAAAGAAATCAAAGAAAAACTAAATAAATGGAGACATATTCCATGCTCATGGATTGAAAGAGCCAATATTGTTAAAATGTTAATTTTACACAGACTACATGCAAAGCCAATCAAAGTCCCAGAAAGCTATTTTACAGATAATGACATACTGATTCTAAAGTTTATGTGGAAAGACAAAAAGCCTAGCCCACACAATATTAAAAATGAAAAACAAATTTGAAGAATCATATTACCCAATTTCAAGACTTAACTATAAAGCTACAGTCATCAAGACAGTACAGTACTGACAAAACACTAGACACCTAGATCAATGAAACAGAATTGAGTACCCATAAACAGACCCACATGAATATAGGCAACCAATGTTTGATAAAGGAGCAAAGGCAATCCGTGAAGTGACTAAGAAGGTATCAAAGCTATGGTACAATGTACTTAGGCACCACCCATGGGCCACGGCCCCCAGTAACACAAAGACAAGGCTGTTGGGGGGACCTCCTGAGATGCTAATCAGCCTGACATTCCTTTCCTACAAGCCAGACTATTGGGTTGAGGCTTCCTTGACTATGACACCTGCTGCAGTTGAACAAAAATAATGTATCCATTCTCTCTTTTGATCAGGGAACTCTAGCCATGGACATTTCAGAATAAGAAGGGATCTTTTGTTTGTGTGCTGTGTTGTTTTCTTGTCAGCATCTGAGATTTTTAATTCAGATGGCCAAATGAAAAACCAAGGTGTATCCAAGTCACAATGAAAATTTTTCATATAGAAAAATCTTAAACGAAACTCAAAATGCTTCAGAGCCTTGGTCCAAGGGTTCCTTCAACCAGTGGCATAGAGACGTGGTCACTTAGAGAATCTTAAGTTCAGTGACCTCTGTTCGCTGACAGAGTTGATGAGATCAGTGTATAACTGGATATATCTGATTTGCTTTTAGATTTCTTTCTACCTTTTTGGAAGCAGTGACACAATCTGCTTATGTCATCATTATCATCAGCATCAATAATGTCATACCACAAGAAGAAGAAAGTTTGAAAGAAAGAGAAAAAAATGAAAGGATGTTTATAATGACAAAATTATAGGTTGAAAAGGAAGGCAGCAATTCTTGACAATACTGAAAGAAATTCTTAAAATAGCAGCAATTTTTCTTGTTAACAGCACTGGAAATAAGAGAGCAGTAGTATTTTGGTGAGCGTGATATTTTTATGTTAGTAATAAGTTGCCAAAAAGATAACTGGGAAATTGTAGACTTTATAAATTAGGTTAATTGGCCACATGTACCTCTCCTCTCCAGGGAGAAAGAGTTGTCTGAACTTTTCAAAAGATTGAAAGGAACCAAGATAACCCATGCTTGTTATTTGTTCATTTGTTTTAACCTGGCTGATGTAAATTTCCCTGTAAGAAGTGAAGTATTTATGGAGAGTTGCAGGTCAAATTCTGGCTCTCTCTCTTATAATTCTGTAACTTTAGACAAGGCCTTCAAGCCACCTCAGCCTCTGCATTTTCAGCTAAAAAATTGAGAAAATAATACTACTTACTTACTAGGGTTAGTGGAAGATTAAAGGAAGCATCCGGTGCATTACCCAACACACAGTTAGCATTCAAAAACCCTTCATGTTATTCTCACTGCAATGACCATTCTTCATCCCTCACAAACCATCTCCTATTCGAACACACGTGCCCTGTCTCGGGTTTCCTGTTTTGCTCCCCTTTTCAAAACCCTTCAAATGATGAATGGTGTGAGACACAAAGCTGACTTTTTAACATACACCAAAACCTATCTACCCACCAGCATGTATGTTGGATTATTTTTTCTTCCCTGCAGTCACATGTGAAGGCTGCATACTTCCTCCTAAGGGTGGGACCACTTGTCAAATCATTCTTGAATCTTTACTCTGGGGCTTGATTTTGGTTCAGTTCAGCCATTCACCCAGGAAACCCTCTCAGTTTTCTTATAGGCACCCCTTATTTTTTACCAATATAGCCACATTGAGCTTGTTAAATCCCTTCTTTATTCAACTAATATTTAATAGAGCACCTACTATGTATGAAGAGCTGTGTATTCAAATAAAATAGGAATTGTCCCTCACATTTTGGCACTTACAATATAGCAGACAGATAAACTATAAACAGCAACCAAAAAAAGAAAATAGATGATTATGCATTGTGACAAATGCTACAAAATAATTTTAGGGAATGCTCCTACTTAGATCACAGTGAACAATAATCTCTTAAATGCACAGGGAAATAACTACAGAGCTTTAAGCTGGGAAGTGACAAACTTGGATTTACAGTTTCCAACAGACATGGGCTGCTCCGTAGAAAAATGAACAAAGTGCAAAAGTGTGCGTCAGGAAACCAGTAAGGAGCCTCTTACAGAAATACAGGCAAAACGATCGTATCTTGGACAAGGCGAACTCTACGAGTAGCTAGAGAGAGACATGTGTGTGTTTAAGAGACATTTTTGAAATAGAAAAAGCGGACTGGATATTGAAGGTGGGGAGTGGGAAAGAGGGACCCAGGATAACTGCCAGCCAGAGATGGACGGGCCGTGAAGCCATGGAACCTAAGCTTCAGGTCCCGCCTTATACAGACCCCACCCAGGGATTTAGTGAGGGTCTTAGCAATCAATTCACATGGTCCAACCGGTGTTAATATTTGCAAGTGTGAGATGTTTGTGTATGCTTTTACAAATGCTGTATCATCCGGTTATATAAGCCTCAGACCCCACAAGACGTCCATCTACCTGTTTCCAGCTGTGAGTTGTCACCGCTAGGTGGACGGGTGGGCTCCCCTTTATGGATAATAAGTGTGGCTGGGTCCCCTTAGCTATGGGAGTTTGAGATGCCTACCAAGCATTCAGGTCTTCAGACAAGATCCTAAACAGCTTCCAGATCTTTCCAAACATCAAATCCACTTTCAAAGGAAAAAAAAATTCCACCATGAACAATATTCAACTTCTAAATTAGTGGTTTGGTATTTTACAAATATCCTTGATAATTTAGGAAACCTATAGACTTTTTCTCTCAACAAATGCACTTACCCCTAACAGTTTAATTCACCCTGAGCCAAAAGTCCATCTTTTCTCTAAATGCAATCACCACACCATGGGAGAGACAATGAGTAGAAATTCTGTTTTCCCAAAGATATCCTGGTACACATAACATTGTTTTCCTCATGTATTAATTCTGGAATGTTTGTTAAAAATCAGCCATATGGCTTCATAGTCCCATCTTATTGCCATGATGGCAATACATTTAAGGACATTTGAGACTACGTGGTTTTTAGGTTGAAATCTTCTGAGAATGTTTCTTTTCAAAGCACATTTCTCATTTTTTGCATGTGTCCAGGCAATGCTATTTTAAAGAATTAAATGTATTTCCTAGCCTCAATAACACGTGCTGGTTTTTTAGGCGCCTCAGCTGATGACTGGAGGAATTCATGAATTCTAAATACTGCCCTCCAGAACACCTTTTACTGGCTGCCTCCTCAAGTGGCACTCAAACCTCCTTTTGTTTATCCACTGAGTCGGTGCCATTTCAATGCCTCTGACTTTTTTTACCTAATTCCATGGTAAAGCTGGGAATGGGGAGATAGGTAGATGCTCCACCCCCACTTTGCTGGTGGGACGATGAAAAGCTTACTGATCAAGTCATCAAACCATCCATATGAATTGTATTAAGATCTATATTCAAGGGCCGGCCGAATGGCTCAGTTGGTTAAGAGCTCACTCAAGAGTGCGAGCTGAGCTCTGAGCAACAGCGGTTCAATGCCAGCCCGAGCTGAGTTGCCGTTGAGCTGCCAACAGGTGGCAGGATGGCTCAGCTAAAAAAAAATCTATATTCAGTTTCTTGTCACAACAGTACCTTTGCAAGATTTGAGTGTCCAGAAATTAAAGGGATTCCCATGTAACACAGGGAGGCCTCAGTGAGTTGGCAACCCCCATGTGGACCCCAAGTCCTGTTTTCCTAGGCAAGCGCTCCCATCCATCCGTCATGTCCATCAGACAGAGAGCTCCTGAGGACAAAGGCACACACACTTTGCACATGGTAAACACGAAATGGACACAAAGGAACTGAAAGTTTGGCTATGTAAGTGGCCTTCCTAAATCTGTGGCTTTTTGGTTTTGCTTTGATTTTCAGATATAATTGTTCTGGGTACCTGTTACCCAGCAAGAAATTTATCAGGCATGCCCCACAAATGATCTCAATGGCTGTTCTTGAGAATCATGCTGTTGATATTTCCTCTGTTTTGCTGATTTAAAAAAAAAAAAACAGCCTTTGAGAAATTTGGTAACTCTCTGAAATGACTCCCAAGCGTCCAAGAAGGTTTGTCTGACTGCCAATCCCACGCACTTCCCAATATCCCACACCCACTCCATCACTCACTCTGTTGTTTCTAACCTGACTCCCTGAATGTCGATTAGACACTCTGAGCGTCATCCTACCCCAGGGCTTTTGCACTCGCTCTTCTGTGTGCTTAGGAGACTGCTTTGCCCAGCTACCTATATAGTCACCTCCTCACGTCATACATAGCTCCATATCATTTCTTCAGATTGGCTACTCCTGAGCATTTTAATCTAAACTCTTTCTTTCCTATGTCCTATGTCCATGTCCTATGTCCCTTCCCTATTTCCTGTCTCATCATAACACATATTGCTACCTGTCAGTATATTACATTATGCGACTCGTTTCAGTTCAACTATTCCCTAAAATTTTAGAATTCAAGACATTTGTTAACTGGCTTTAGATGACTTAATTTTGTAGCTCCTGGGTTTTTTCCCCATTTGTTTTGTGTTTGTAAGTGACATTTTTCCATTTACCAGTTGATATGGTTTAAGGAGATAATGGAAGATGCCAATTTGAAGGCGTGTGAGCAGCATCACCGCCCTCGTGGAACGTTTTATTGCATTCTTTTTGATTGGTGGACATTTATTATTTTCTGCTTCTTCCTTTATTGCTATCAGCACCATTTTCCACCCCAGACAAAGTTAACTAAAAGTTAATCTGCAAAAATATTAAAATGTGATATGTTCCCTAAGCCTTGTTTTCATTTATCATCTTTATGTCCTTGCCAGTAAATTTTTTTGGCATTTTTTTTAACTTTGCATTCACTCAGAATTGATGGAGTGTAGGAGTATGGGTCTGGCTGTGATCAAAATTTCACAAAGGGATAGAATTAATAACAAAAACAGCAATAAGGATAACATACTCATAATAATTTAATGAGCATACATTACCTATAAGGCAGCACCGTATGTGCTTTATATGTGTTTGGGGGTAACCCTTACAGCAACCCTGTAAACTCTGTTATTCTCACGTACAGTTGAAGACAACGAGCCCAAGCATGGAAAACTTGTTGGTAAGTAAGTGATGGAAGCAGGCGGTCTGACCTCCAGTGCTCTTAGCTGCTGTGTAACTGTCGCTGGGGCATTTGGGAGCTGCTACCAGTTTTCTATCCCTCAGATTGAGTATGTTCATCCTTCAGAAATTCATAAAGGTTGGTAGAGTTCAGCAGACAGACCCAGTGGCCTGATGCACAGTGAGTCAATGTGAGGTCCATCCTGGGGTTTGATATTTATTTAGGGTTTCTCTAACTGCTTACACATTTCGTAAGCTCTTTTTATCTGCCCATCAACATGAAGAGGCAGGTGGTATCCTTAGGCTCATCTTATTTTTATGGAGCTAAAGACAAGGAAGGTTATGTCATCTGTCCAAGCTTGCTCAGCTAGTCAGAAGGAGAGGGCAGGGTCGAATCTGGGTGGATTGTTCCTTACCTACTGCTGTGTCCGTGACGGACTGAGGCTCCTGGTTAAGATGCAACACTTCCTGGTGACTTTTTATTTACCTTTTCTCATCTAAAAAGCTCAAGAGACAAACTGTGCAAGAAGCCTTTAAGCCATGAATGCTCTTTAAAACTTACGACGGTAAAAAATAATAGGGGAGCAGGAAAGAGAAACGGTTCCCATAAATCAAGGGGTTTTTTGGCCCCCTTCATCGAGCGTTTCCAATTGGCATTGAGATTTCCAAACAACAAGGTTTTATATTTGTGGAAGATTTAGATTCAATCAATAGCCTCAAATTTCACATTATTAAAGTAATTCTGAACCTGTCAAGAATGCTGACCCACAAACCACATCTATATGTTAGAACTTGATCAGTCATGGAACAGTCAAAAACTTCATTTTTCAACTCATTTCATCAATGGGACAGTAATTGACAAGTGCCCCCAGAGTAACTCAGCTCATTTGTGAAAACAATTAGAAGAGAAGCTTTTTGGAGGTCAAGAAATGGTGACCACAGAGGACAAACCATCAAACCCATGTCTTTAGACATGATTTGAAGCACAGTCACATTGCCATTTGAAACTAATTGGACATTGTCAACTAACTCCCATGTCATGGTGAAAAGCAATACTGAAATATTCTCTGTGTAGGTGTTTTGACACCGAGTTGAAAGGTCAGGTCACGAAGTGCTCCCCAAAGTTAAGTGTGCCCAGAAGTCCACGGGTGGTTAAAATGCAAATTCTAGAGCCGGTCGAGTGGCGCCGCGGTTAAGTGCCGGCTTCGGAAGCCAGTGGCCCCGGTTCGGGTCCCACTTATGAGGGGCAGTGACACTGCCCTGAAAAAAAATAAAATGCAAATTCTAATTCAGTCTGGGCTGGAGCCTAAGATTTTACATGCCAGGTAACGGATCACATTTTGAATATAACGCTTATATCATGGAAAAATCGCAGGCTTTAATTTTAAAATCAGATAGACCTGGGGCTGGCCTAGTGGCTCAGTTGGTTAAGAGTGCAAGCTCTGAGCAACAGGGTCACTGGTTCAATTTCCACATGGGCCAGTGAGCTGCGCCCAAGCTGAGATGCCACTGAGCTGCCAACAGGTGGCAGGATGGCTCAGCTGGTGAGAGCACGTGCTCCTAACAGCTGCTTCTGCTCCCACATGGGATGGTGGGCTATGCCCACCCACGACGAAGACTGAACATGGCACCTTGAGCTGAGTGGCCACAAGCTGCCCAGGAGTGGCCGGATGGTGACTGGACTTGGAGCTGAGCTCACTGCGCCCTCCACAACTAAGATTGAAGGACAACAACTTGGCTGTTCCCCTTCCCCAATTCCCCAATAAAATCTTTTAAAAAAAAATCAGATAGACTTGAGTTTGAGCCCCATCTCCACCCCTTCTTGGCTATGTGACCTTGAGCAAATTTATCTTCTTTGAGCCTCCGTTTCCTCATTTGTCAAATTTGCCTGATAAGACAGAATCCACAAGATTGCCATTCAGTGTCTGGAAAAGAGTAGGAATTCAATAAATAGAAGCCATCCACATAATAATGCATGCTATTATGTTAATATTAAAATTATTTCATCTCAGAAGATTGAAGCAAAATGTGAAAAACGCTAGAGAAGAAATCAAAGATGTGAATGGGATCCCCAAAGAGGCTCCTCCGTTCATTTATTGAGCTTCCTTCTGTGCTAGTCATGGCTAGAGAGCTTTGCCTCACCCCTATGATTCACCTCTATGACTAGAAAGGAAATCGTCTCATTTAGTTATCACCAAGACCTACAAAGTAGTTGCTAATATCACCTGTATTTCACAGAGAAGGAAACTGAGGCTCAGATGAATGAACTTACCCAGTTTTATGGTCCACAAGTGATAAAGAAGGGACTTGAACTTGGTTCTTATAGCTCCAAAGCTCTTGCTGTTAAACATTAAGAAATGGTCTTGCATAAATAGCTGGTAGACCACATTGAGTGAGGGGTGGTCCCTGCCTTAGGGGGAGCTCCCAGCCCCCTGTGGGAGGCTAGCTAAGGACAATTTGAGATGAACTGCCAATAGAACAAAGCATTTCAATAACTCTGAAAGAATTAGAAACCCCATCAATGAAGCATCCACTTACACAGATTTGCAATGAGAGCCTCACTGAGCCTTAGGATGTGTTTGGGAAGAATCTGTATATATGCTGAGCTCCCCAGTTATTCTGTAGAACGCTGATTGCTCCAGAAGCAAGCAGTTCCCAGCACTCTGCCTGCCTTTCCTTACCTACTCAATGGAGACACCTCCGTGGAATTATTCCACTCCTTTTGTGTTAAATTGCTTTTCACATTTGTTCTAGTCCCTGCCTATGTAATCCTGAGTATTTCATTTGCTGACTTATTGATACAGGACACAGGTGAGAGACCCTAGAAAATAAAGCATGGTTCTCTGATTGTTTGTATAACTCAGGGCTATTTTGGCCACAAGTGACAGAAATCCAATTCAGACTACTTTAAGAAAAAAAAATTATTAACTCACCTACCTGTGAAATCTAGGGTGATGGGCTGACTTCAGGAATAGCTATACCCAGGGGTTTAAATAATCTCACCAGGACCTAGTCTCCCCATGTCTCAGTTCTACTTTCCTTTGCATTGACTTAATTCTCAGGTGTTTTCTGATGGTGGCAAGATACTCACAGGAACTCTATGCTGACATTTCTATCAAAATGTAAATTTCCTCCTGATGGTTTCAGGAGGTCTTGAATTTATGCTAATGGATTGATTTGGGACACATATCTATTTTTGAGCCAATCACCATGGCCAAAAGAATGAAATACGTTGATTGGCCAGGACCAGATCATGTGCCCAACCCTAGGGAGTTGTGGGACAGGGTCATCCAGTGGCCATGTGGCTGGAGTGCTGGAAAAGGTGGTCTGCAAAGATGCTGCTACCAAAATAAAAGGAAACCAATGTGGGGTGGATGAAAACATCAGAAAGCTGCATGGTGCTGATGTGCAGGGTCTCACAAGATACCAAGAAATTACGACAGGATTGGAGGGAGCTGCAGAGTTTAGAAGTTAGAGATGCATCTTTCCTGATGACTGTTTCTAATCACATAATCCAGATGTTACTGTGCCGTGTATAACAGAGACTTAAAATGGAGGAGGAATGCAGGCCCATGCTGGGGGACAAGGTGTCTGATGACCCACTATAACTCCTGTTCTAAAGTGGTGCAGCTTTGGAGATCAACTTAAGGCATAGTCCCGCCTTCCCTGTGGCCCTTTGGGTGCTGGAAGCTGCTAAAACTCCCCACATTGCACAAAAGCAATTAATCTTTAGCATCTATCTTTCAGGTTTTTGCAATGACTTCCAGAAAGGAGGTATCCTGCTGAGCTAGATTCTGGTGCTAACAGCTGGGAAAAAACACTTTCTGATTGCCACCAAGTCAGTCTGGAAAGCAAACAAAATATTGTGTGTTTGCATGGGCGCGCATACATTGTCTT
Source organism: Aselliscus stoliczkanus (assembly GCA_033961575.1). Lineage (NCBI taxonomy): Eukaryota > Metazoa > Chordata > Mammalia > Chiroptera > Hipposideridae > Aselliscus > Aselliscus stoliczkanus. The sequence continues at coordinate 5,374,039 of CM066738.1, read as the reverse complement.
GTAGAAATCATTTAGTTAAATGCATAAGACCACCCAATGCTAAAGAGTTAAACCAAAGGTAGAAACAGAAAAATTATTATGACCAGTGCAAATTCTGTTTGGGGCCTCGGGGATGTGGATACCATGGAAATGGTAATTGTATTCAAGGCTATTTTACATGATCCACATATCAATGAATGAGTCTCATATTTGGGGAATTTAATGATCCACACAAAATTGTCAGCAAGTTAAAAAACTATATAGCGTTGATTACTGTATTGGATTTCCACATCGTTTTCAGTTTGATCTTCTCACAAGGGACACCAGAGGACTGATGAAAGTAACGAAAATACTCTAGAAACTCAGCAGAGAGAGCAACTCTAAGGTGAATGATACTGGAATTATTTTCCAGGCTCACGACTGCTACTGAGCTGGCCTCTTTGCTTAGAGAATTCAGCACTGCTATGAATTATAAGTGACAGAAATTCCAGCTCAGACTGACTTGAGCAGAAAAGACAGATTATTACATAACTAAAGAATCCAGGAGGCTGGACGGGTAAGCCAAGGACTCAAACAATGTCATCAGAATTTGGCTCCTCACTCATTGTCAGCTCTGCCTTCTATTGTGTTGGTCTCATCCTCGGGTCCATACTGAGGTCCCGAATGGCTCCAAAGTTACATCGTCCCCTGTTAAAGATGGCAGGAAACAGGCTCTCTCGCTGTTTCCTCCCTCCCCAGTCCTATGATTCTCTCCAAATAGGTCAACATGGACCACGTGTCTCCCTTGGACTAGTCACCATGGCCAGCGGAGTTTCCACCCATGGTTGGCTGCATCTGCCCACCAGCTCCACCCTTGGAGTTAAGAACAGCTCCGGTTATTGGGAGGGACTAAGTTCCTCAAAAGAAATGCAGGATACTATTACCCGAAGAAAAGACTTTCTTCATAGCCAAAGAAAATAATACCTATTTAAAAAGGGCTTGGGGGCAATTAAATCTTCAATGAAGGCCAAGGGCAAGTGCTTATTGACAGGTGGGTAAAAGGAGCAATGATCTTTGTTTTCCTGACTCACCTCTGATTTTCCTGCTTGCAATCCAATTCATTCCTGGCCCACCTGAAAATCAAACCACAGACTCCACAATCCAGAGCCCACTGGTAAGTGGAATTCTTTTCTTAACAGAAAAAAAATAAAAGATTCTGAATAATTTTGTAAATAAATTTTCCCCTCTCTCCTAGGCAACTAAACCAACCACTTTGAGGCCATTTCAATTAACTAGAAAGTACGTGGATACTGAACATTAGATCAAATAATCAGACTTTGGGAAGGCACAGTGAAGAAAGTATTATGGAGCATCTCCGGGCTCCCAGAACTTTTGAGTTCAAGGGGGATCTATGAAAAGAACATTAAAGGATATGATAAAACCCAAATAAATTAGAGTTGCTGGTTAAGCGCTGGCTTGGGAAGCCAGCGGCCCCGGTTCGGTCCCACATATGAGGGCCAGTGACACTGTCCTCAAAAAAAAAAAAAAAAAAAAAAAAAATTAGAGTTGCTATCCTTTTTACATACAAAATGAAGAAATTGGTTCTTCTTCAGTAGGACACATGCTCCCATAGTTTTTCAATAGCCATTGCCTTTCCTTAATTCAACATTGGTGAATAAGTTGGCCATTAGTAAAACTCACAGTCAAACTTCAAAGACCTTTCATTTATTTTACAAGTCAAGGCTCTTTCAATACTGGTCTGAAGTTTCCCAACTTCTCACCCCACTCTTGCTGCTACACAAGTAAATAAATAAAACAAAGAATATGCAGTTAATTATTTTTAAGTGAATAGAAAATGTACAAAGGGAGTTCCCTTCTGTGGTATACAATCTTCTTCAAAAATGAAGAATTTTGTGAAGTGAATAATCACTAATTACTATAAAATCTAGGGATAAAAAGTAGGTATGTGCCAACTCTTCCTGATACAGTGACCACCTAGAGCAGAAGTGAGCAAACTTGTTCTGTGAAAGACTAGACAGTAAATATTTTAGGCTTTGTGAGCCACACAGTCTCTGTCACAACTCCTCAATTCTGCCTTTGCAGTACAAAAGCAGTCATAGACAATATGTAAGCTAATGAACAGAGCTGTGTTTCAATAAAACTTTATTTATAAACATAAGCAGTGGGCCAGATTTCGCTCCTCAGCCCATAATTTGCTGACCTTGATCCAGAACACTGTGTTGAGAAGGATTCTGAGGTTCTGTCTGAGTTCAGTAGGAAGGATTGTCAAATCAATTAGTGACACCTGCCAAAGGCTTAAGAAACAAGGGTTACAGCACATAAACCATGCATCTGCTTATTCCTGCCAGCTGACCCATCTGTTATTTCCTCCACATCTTCCCAGGTCTTCTGTGCCAGGAATTGCGAACTGGCTGCCTAAAATGGAAGGGGTAGTCTGGGTTTTCTTTTGAGGTTAACTCATTTCCCTAGATAGGGATCAAGCTGAGGACCTTGGTCTCATTAACTCCAGCCTTAACCAACTGAAATATCTGGCTACAGATCAGGCTGCTAGAAAAGTAGAAAAAATAATGTCCCTATTCTTTTGAAATGGTAGCAACTCACACCGGGAAAGTGATCATTAGGGGAACAGGATCTAGCGTTCGTCCCAACTTAACCTCTTGTCGTTAGATATCCTTAGCTCTCCTGCTTCATGGCTGCGGATTAAGGAAATTTATATTAAGCGTTCGATGCCTTCAATAAACACGGGCTGCTGTTATTTCCTTATGGGCAGATAATGCACTGCTTAGGAAGAAAAATGGAAATCATTTCCAAACTACATCACATGGGGAAACGAAAAGAGGGCACAGGAATTCGTAACATTGTAGATATTTTTTTCTCCTCCAACCATGTCATCAGTGTAGATAAAAACAATTTTTTGTTTTGTTTTACAGAACAGATCTCCTAAACAGAAAGCAGAAAACGAGGTATTTCAAAGATTTTAATTATGTCTGTTGTTTTTGAGGTCTTTACACAAATTACAAAGGAGTTTAGGAAATATTTGAAAAGTGGGTGAACCAATAAATAACACGGCTTAAAAAGTAGGCAAGGCCGGCTCCCTAGCATGCAGTCAGCACTGATCCCACGTGCAGAAGAGCCCTGAACTTGGCTTAATGCTCAATTGCTGCCATCTTGAAATTCTTAATAATTTTTGAACAAGGGGCTCCACATTTTCATTTTGTGCTGAGCCCCACAATCATGTAGCCAATACTGAACGTAAGAGACAAAATATAATTCAGTTCTAGTCACCAATGCAATCTGGTGAAAGGTGTCCAAATACTGTTTTTATTCATTCATTCATTTATTCACTCATCATTCATTATTCCTTTCACTATTCATTCAATCAACAATAAATTTTGGAAGGCTCCCTCTGTGCCCCCACTCTTTAAGTTTTTGTCCATCTAATCTGATTATTACAACAGTTCTGTACAGAGGAAAAACAGGGCTCTCCGCACGTATACGAAGGCCCGGGGCTGCAAATGTCAGATCCCAGACACAGCCCTCAGCCCGTGGGATTTTTGGAATCTGATCTTATCTGATCTTTTCAAATCTTATCCTAGAAGATCTCAAATATAGTTATTTTTCTTTGCATCCAATACTGTCTAGTAGACTCCTCAAGGTACTCCCTAAAGAGTGACCCTTGACCTCTGTGGGGCGCATCTCTGATTCAAGGTAGATGAGAACAATGGCACTGGATGATCATCTAGCATCACTTTAAAAGTTCGTTTAAATAAAACTAGGTTCCACAAACAAACGTGCGAAAGAGAGACAAACTACAGTTCAATTGCCAGGCAGGCATCAGGAACCAGCAGTGACTAGAAAACCGCATTGCCAAGTCAGCAGCCACAGCTGCCTGGGTTTCCCCAAACGCTCGGATAAAAGCTGACATCCAGACAAACAGCCCTGGGGACCCCGGTCAGGCTGTTCCCACATTGTTCCTGAAAATGGCAGAAGAAAATCATTTCCCTGTGTTATTATGGCAGAGATTTTCAAGCTTGTGGATTTTTTGCAACGCAAGGCACATTTTCTCAGAGTTTGAGGCTTTTGTGCTATTATCATAAACATAGAATGAAATGACCTCTCCAGGACTTTCCTCTGAGAAATGTGAGGAGCTGGGGCAAATCGGCCTGAGCTGGAACCGCTGCCAGACACAGCACCCTCTGGCTGGACCTCGCAGTTGAATGTGGCTGTGTTCCCAAGAAGAGTTTTTCTAACAAGTGAGGGGATTGTGAGTTTGGTGTTTCCGCCTTAGCATCCTGGCCATTTTCACCACGGAAGAGTTACTACTGAAAACATTTTGTGTGGTAATTATGTCAGACTCATGTTCATTGGACAGGAAAGGAGGTTTCATTAATTTGGTCCCAAAAAACCTTACATGCTGATCTGGGATATTCTGAACATTCGGCACCCAGGAAACCCTAAGTGTTCCTGATCCCAACTGGTCCCTGAAGTTAGTCACCTAGGGCTGTCTGCTGTCACCAAACCCAATTCCCAGCAACACACCAATACGCATTCAGCCAGATGACCCAGAAAGGGGAGCCCCTCACAACACTGGCCCCAAACAGGGCGCTGCGCAGGGACACTGTCCTCACTGCTTGGTCCCCAGGGCACAGCAATGTGTCTGGCATCAGTGAATATGCAATAAATCGATGATTGAATGCATGAATTGATTAAGTAATTAATATTCTTTCGTTTTCCACTAAAAGTGATCAGCTCCAAAAGCTCTAGAGATGTCACCCTGCAACAGCGTGAGCGAATGGTGGAATGACAATTCCTGGAATGCCTCCCACCTTCTCAGTGTTTCCATGTTCCATCTTACTCCATGTCACAGCAGCCTCTGAGGCAGGGCCTACTTTTATCCCTGTTTTATAGGTGAGGCAAATGAGGCTCGTTATGCCAACTCGGCATACCCAGACTCCAGGAGAGGGTACAAATTTTGTGGGGGTTTGGCATTTATTCAGTTGGGGATCTGTTTCTGAAAAAAGAAGACAAAATCACAAACACAAAATTGGAGACAAAAGTGAGTATTTATTTTGGGATAAGAAATCACAACAATTTGTTAGGGACTTAGAGATTCACGACCCTGTCTTCCAAGATCTCTTTAGCGATATCAGACCCACTACCTAGAAATGCTTCCTCATTGCACCCCAAGCTCTCTGTCTCCCTAGAACCCTAGAACATTCTGTAAACTTGCAACAACTCTCAGAAAGCATTCAATGAGAGAGAGAGAGAGAGAGAGAGACAGAGAGACAGAGAGAGACAGAGAGAGACCTGTTTTGACAAATGTCTTACCCCTTGATAACTTCATCAAATCTGTTCCCAAAGTGTCTGGTTCACAGTATTCAGTGAACAGACCCAAGTAAGAAGTAGGAATCTGGGTCAGAAGAACCTGACCGTAACTCATGCAGCATGTAAATGATGATGACGGCGATGATAAGGGACCACCATTTATTTATTGAATGTTTACATTGTTCTTTCATGGACTAACTCCTATAGCCCTTCAGCTGGTTAATACATAGTTAGAAAAATCTCTGAGGCAGACATTCTGCCTTGGTTCTCAATGTCAGAGCTTTGAAGGAACTTTACCATTGTCTCATGAAGAAAGACAAGAAGCATAAATGGGTTGGATACCATGTTAAAAAATGGACTCTAAGGCCAGCCGAGTGGCACGGTGCTTAAGCGCTGGCCTGGGAAGCCAGCAGCCCTGGTTTGGGTCCCACATATGAGGGCCAGTGACACTGCTCTCAAAAAAAAAAAAAAAGAAAAAAGAAAAAGAAAAGAAAAGAAATGGACTCTAGCACTTGTGAACCTTGGTTTGAATTCCTCTTCCATGTTCCAGGTCATGACTGTAGGATAATCACTTCCTCTCTTCTATCTCTATAAAGTAAGGGCAGTCTTCATCTATAAGGTAAGGGCAGTCTTACCCACCTTTCAACTTTGTTGCCAAGATACCATGAGATAATATGTGTAAAGTACCTGCTAGGGGTCTGCACATAGTAAAATGCTTAATTACTATAAACACTCCTGCAAAGTCATGGAAATGCACTTTCCCTCTTGCCCAGTAATGGAACTCTGGGGATTGTTGTCCTAAGAAAAAGTAACGAAAGAATTAAATTATAGGCACAAAAAGATATTCCTTGTAGAATCATCTGTGTTTATGTTATCTTTTTTTTTTTAGAAAAGGATAAAAGCTGCTTGTTATCTATTATATAATAGCGAATAACCGAAGACAACCTAATTGCTCAACAGCAATGTAACATTGAAGGTAATTATGGTACATCAATATCATAGAATATTATGAGGACATTAAAAGTGATAATTATGAAAATAGCATAGTAACATAGAAATGGTTTCTGGTGTAATGTTATGCAAGAGAGAGAGTATGCAGAATAACATATCTGCTCCATAATTATTGGGGTTATACTGGTCTAATTCTCCAGTACTCAGCTGGGACCTGGTACAGAGTAAACATTAGGTGACTATGTAGTGAATGGACAACAAAAACGTAGGAACGGGCTTGGAAATTCAGGTGAAAAAAATTAAAATGGTAATTCTGGTATTAAAGGTTTTTTTCACTGTTTCTGCAGTTTAAAAAAGGAGAAAATGAGGGCCGGTCAAGTGGCTCAGTTGGTAAAGAGCTCGCTCAAGAGTTCTTGAGCTCTGTGCAAGCTGAGCTCTGAGCAACAGCAGTTTGATGCCCAGCCTGAGCTAAGCTGCCAACAGGTAGCAGGATGGCTCAGCTAAAAAAAAAAAAAAAAAGGAGGGAATGACAAAAAAAAAAGGTATGGAGGAAGCAAAGAGAGTGGAAGGAAAGAAGGAAGGAAGGAAGGAAGGAAGGAAAAAAATGGATTTAAGGCTCTTCTGACGGTGACTCTGAAAGCCACTATAACATAATGTTAAGAGCCCAGACTCTGGGCTCACATAGACTTACGTTTTAGTTTCAGCCTCCACTCGGTTTGCCTGCCTGAACAAGTTGAACAAGTTATGTAATAACCTCTCTTAAATCTAATACACACAGATGTATGATAGGGCTGACAATAGCACCAACCTCTTGGGAATGTCATGAAGATTAAATAAGATAACTTATGCAAAACACCTACAATGACACACATTAGATGCCCAATAATGGCAACTGCTTTTAATAATACCATTAGCATCTTTTCATCATCATAAGAAAAAGTCTTCTGAGCCACCAACCTATGGCATAGAAAACAAATAATGATGAAACTCTCCAGCCAGACCCCGGGAAAGGAGCCCCGCACCACCGGGCACACTGCTGCTGACCAGCTGTCAGAGCTCCTCGGGTCGGAGAGGCACTGACGGTCCTTCCTGCGTAAGGAGCCTGCTTCTCACAGACCCACTGAACCAATGCGTTTGCTCATCAGTTTCTTGCACAGACTGGCTGCAATGGCTCCATCCCTAGAAATAATGAACATGCCCCCAGCAGCCTGAATATTGATATTCGGTTTACAAAGCAGTGACCTGGAGATAGGGCATCTCGTGCAGATGAATGGGTCATTGCTGGTGCAAAGTCACTACCAGGGGCTACTGATGCCTCTCCGCTGACTGTTAGCCCACAGTTTCAACCACCACATGCTTCACGCACACGCGGGTCTCCATGTGCAGTTGGGGTGTGCACGCAACAACGAGTCTGCCTTCATTCGCGCACCTCGCATGTCCCAGAGCAAGGAGAAGTATTTACGTATGCTGGAAATCTTCACAGAGAACAACCCTGCGCTGCTCTCGCTGGCACAATGCCTCCTTGGCCACAGCTGAGATGGCTTCCTGCTTGCCCAAATCCACTCTCCTCACTTCTTTGTAAGAGAACCCCAATTAATACACTCCGAGGGAAATTGCGCACCGCCAAATGACCATGTTTCCCAGCCCTCCTTGTGGCCTGGAGAGCTACTGGGTTACAAAGATGTCACTTTGGAGGGCACCTGGGACAGCTCGTGGGCCACCTTTCCCAGCTTCCTACCCGAGCACCAAGCGGCAGCTCCTGACCTCAGGACGTTAGATGGCGGAGCCAAGAGCTGAAGGAGCCAGGGTGCATGTTGATGTGCTGCAGCTGCTCCTCCAGCCCTCGTTTGCCTGCCTCCAGCCCTCTTTCATATGTGCGAGGGGAAAAAAAGCTGTCAGGAACTGTGAAGGTTCCAATATTTCGCCCTACGCGCAAGATAACAAGTGAGCCTGCCACGGTTCCAAAGATTCTGGCAGAAGAAACAAGACTCCCAGGTCAAAGACAAAGGCATTTATTATTCACAGCCCAGCAGGCTGCATGAGCTCAATGGGTGCATCAGTTCTTCCATCCCCCCCACCCCCCCCAAGTGCCACGGAGGCAACAACAGGCAGCCAGGTCAATTCTGAACATGCAGTAGCTTTGTTGCACAGCTGAGGAACCCCAAACTTAGGAAACCCAGCTTTCTATCACGGGCTACAAACAAATCTTCCCAACCTTCACCTTGGAAAGAGACGTTAGCTTTATGCTGCACAGCAGACAAGCCTTGCCTCTGTCCTAGGAGGAATCACTACCTGTATCTTCCAAGGCTGTTTGCAATGAACGTCCCAGAGATGACACCTCAGAACAAACGCTGTCAGCGTTCTGCTCAGGAAACATGCAGGCATCAGAAAGAGCCGGCAGAACCACCTCCCAGCAATAACCATCTGTTTTGTTTAAGCGACTGTTACTTCCAGTCCGTGTTATTAGCCACTGCATGGAGATTGTCAACAATTGTTTCACAATTCTGCACCATCTTGTCATTTTCCTTTACACATATTTGATCAGTGGTCATGTGACTCTTCTGGGCTCAGAGGCCACCTGGGCTAACACTGGAATTAGATTGCCTGGGTCCTGATCCCAGTTCCCTGTTCATCCACTGTGTGACATAAGCCAGTTACTTACCCATTCTGTGTATGGCTTCCTCATCTAAAAAGTAGGGCTACTAAGAGCAGCTTTTTCACCGTAGTGGTGAGAATTAAATGTGTCTGTCCCCATAATGCGCTCGATAGCACCCTGCACAGTGAGACGTGAGCTGAGGGCAGAGGGGATGTAGTGGTCACGGGTAAATCTGAGTTTGAATACCAGCTCCACTGCTTCTGAGCTGAATGGTGTCAGGTGACCCCCTTCACCCCTTCAAAACATGCTCATCTGCAAAGTAACACATTCCCCTCAGAGAGCTGTGGGGGTGGAAAAGAATGATGCTCGTAAAATGTGCAGCACAATGCCTGGCAAGATGGAAAATCTTACAAAACAGCCACTGTTGTTGCTATTATTGTTCATTTTGTGTGAGGCTTAGAATCTTTTCTTTAATCATTTAGAGACATCAGTGGACCTTTGTACTTCTTACTTTATCACATGAATAATTTTAGTCAAACATTATTAAATTTCTCTGATTGCAGACCCCTTTAATCTTCTGGGTTTGTTCTGACAGAGGTCACCTGAGGTCACCCCAAACTCATCAAATTCACAGTCAATTCAATTATATCATAGAAAGATACAGGTTCTCAGAGCTAACCGTTTTTATGCTTCTGAATCAGTGGAAAAGATTTGGTCTTTCTTCTTTTGAAAGGTCTCTGAACTCCATTTGTTCTAAATAATACTTTATGAGAAGAATCCAAGTACTAATTGAAAGCATTTCATTCCCCATATATTAAATAAAAATGAGATCTGGAATTTCTCATCTACATTAAAATCCTCCGATGCCATTCACATTTTTAATATGAATCGAACATATTGAAACAATTTCAGAAATTTGAAAGTTTAAAGATTTTATAGATTTTCTTAAAGTAAGATTGATGTGAATTATTTTTTAAATACAACATTTACTAGAATGTCACTATAGAATTTCTTCATTTCATCACATCTTTTTGACAGTTGAGAAAGGTCTCCTTCATCCTTCTAAATTAGATCCTGTAATAAATGCACAGTCTTGACTTGGACAGGTTTATTACATGACCAAAACCCCCAGCAGTAAGCAGATAATTAAGCAGGAATATTGATAGACCGTGAGCTTGGGCATGTTTTCCAACCATATGCAAAGATGTGAAAAGAGCCGACTGTTGGGTGAGAGAAGTTTCTATTTCTAAAAGTGTTTGGAATGATTTTTCCATCCTGCTCTGGCAAGTTCCTACAGGTGTGTCACTATTCTTCCTCACTTTTCTGACATCAGCAGGCTGAGTCCTCAAACTCGCCAAAATAAGGGTTGGGTTCCTTTTGCCAATATATATTTTTAACTCCAGGACTGTAAAAAACAACAATAAAACAATTCTACAAGATGGTCCCCAAGAGCTTTGAGGGTTGATTATGAAGCCAGCGAGTCCAAGTAACAAAAATTACACCAGAGTCAGACACAATTCAAGGATCTCTAATTTATTCCCCAAGGAGTTCTCCCCCATCATCTGGCAAACTCCTGTCCATCTCCCAAGGAAGTCCAAGAGTCACCACCTCGAGGAAGCCCCCCTCGATTTCCTTCAGCTCACTGCAATACAAGCACAGTCACGCTTGCCTGTGTCATCTCAGAGTGCCCGAGGGACGTCTCAATCATTGACTGCATTTATACCATTTGCTGTAATTGTTAAAAAAAAAATGTTTTGTATTATGTATTTGTACCCTAAGTACTTAGCCTCTGGCTTACAGCAGAGCAGGTGCTCACAGAGGTGCTGTGACAATCCATACATGACAAATCTTCAAGAGGTTTAGTGAAACTAGAAGAGGAAACAAGTATGAGGCCCGGCCTGGGGAGCCGCAGCTGCAGAGGTCAGGCAGGGCAAGTCATGAAAGTGGTGAGCCATGTCCTGGGCAGGGTGTGGAGGGCATCAAACATCTGGAGAGCACAGAGGGGTAATGAAACAGACAGAGTAGGGCGAATGGCACTGCAGGGAGTAGTGGGGGCTTTGGCAAAATAAACAGTGAAAAAGCCAAGGGAGCAAATTGACCTAATCTTAAAACAAGACCCAGCTTCGAACATGGCTTTGGATTTGGAAACCTCTGAGAAATTGTAATCTGCAGTCCTGGGTCCAAGTGTGGCCTTCTCCATTTTAAGTACTAGCAACGAAAGGAAATGATCACTCATAAGCCTACCAGCCAGAAGAACATACATTCCTTCCTTTCAATTAAGAAAAAAATGATAATAAGGTCGTCTGTCTCCAGCTAAGATGCAGTAAAAAGGACCAGATTTACCCTCCAACATTAAAAATCTAAAAAATCAGGCAAAATATATGAAAAAAAAAAAATGGTTTACAGATCATGGACAAAGGTCCACACAATGCTAAGAAACAAACAAGCAGGCCAGCCGAGTGGTGCGGAGGTTAAGCGCTGGCTTGGGAAGCCAGCGGCCCCGGTTCGGGTCCCACATATGAGGGCCAGTGACAGTGCCCTCAAAAAAAAAAAAAAAAGAAAAGAAACAAACAAACAAGCTGAGTCCTATGATTGTCCAGCCCCGCTGTCTGGAAGCAATTTCCAGGCCGCAGGATGGGGACAGGGAATCCAAACAGAACTGGGAGCCCACAGAAATGAGGAAAGCAATAACGCATGCCAAAATTAACTCAAAATGGGCCACAGAGCAAAATGTGAGAGAGACGATGGTAAAGCTACTAGCAGAAAATACAGAAGCAACCTTTATAACATTGAGTTAGGCAACAATTTCTTAGGTGGGACTCAAAATTGATAAATGGGACTTATTCAAAATTAAAAACCGTTATTCTGCACCAGGCATTACTCAAAAAAATGAAAAGGCAAGCCACAAATAAAGAGCAAATATTTGTAAATGTGATAACGGAATTATATCCAGAATTCATAAAGAACTCTTACAATTCAACAACACAAACCAAAAACAGAAAGAAAAAAAAAAAGATTAAAAATGGGCAAAAGATTTGAATAGTTACCCACACCATAGAAAATAGATGAATAAGATGTGCCCATAAAATGATGTTCAATATCACTACTCATTAAGGAAATGTTTTAAAACTCATCAAATGGTATGCTAGAAAAAGTTAATACTCATATATGTAAATTAAAAATTATAATGAGATATCACTACACTACACCAAATACAATTTTAGGCTACAGTTAAAACGTCCAACACCACCAAGTGGTACTAAGTATATGGAGCAGCCAGCATCCTCACAGAGCACAAGCGGGAAGGTCACCTTGGGTGACAGCGTGGAGGCTTCTCATATGGAAACCACCTATTTGACCCAGCCTTACCTAGGCATTAACCCAAGATAAATGAAGACATACATTCACACAGAGAAGTGTTCTCAGTGTTCATGGCAGCTTTATTCATAAAAATTATACACTGAAAACAACCCAAATATCCATGAACGGGTAAATGGGTAACAAATCGTGAGGCAGCCACGCGATAGAACGCTACCACTCTGCAGCGCGAAACACTGACGCGCCGACATGGTGAGCTCTCAAAACCGTGACGCGAAGTGAAAGCAGCCAGATTTCGTTTCTATACAAATTTAGAAAAGGCAAAGCTAGAGTGACAGAAAGCAGATCAGAGACTGCCTGTGGCTGCGGGTGAGGGAGGTTATTTACACAGAGGCAAAAGTGAACTCCAGGGGGAAGGATAGGAATACCTTGTGTCATACCCATGATGAGAGCATCACCACTTCACACATTTGCAGTCTCCCTGCCCGTTAGTAACCTTTCTTAGTCTAGTGCCTTTTCATCTCTCTTCTTTTTTCTAAATTTCCTGGAATCTGTCCTACAGAAATATTTGTTTTAATGCACAAAAATTTTAAAGAATAAAAAAATTGGAAACAATCAAAATTTCTAACAATGCAGAACTAAACAAGTGATAATACATCTCTCTAAGGAAATATTATGACTGTAGCCAATAAAATTACATTTTCATACAATATTTAGTAATGTTTAGAAATATTCATGATACTGTAAAATACAAGAGCAGTAGAGAATACTTTATATTCATATCATCCTAACTTTGTTTATACATGCAATATATGCATGAATACATGCACAGAACTGTGTGATTTCTTTGTTTTAAAATAGGCCAACACTACCCAAACAATGTAAAAACGCCAAAGAACTTCCCAGAACTGGCACATGGAAGGAAACTGTCATCGGAACCAGCCAAAGTCATGCACAGTAAACTGGACTGCCCAGCTTGTCCCTGGAATGGGGAATGTTCCCTCCTCAACAAAATGAGATAAAGTAGGTTGCATCCTTGACACATATTAGGTACCAATGCATATCCACTCTCAAGCTTGGTACTGACTTAGAGTTCCCTAAACTTCTGGAATCAATGACACTCGTGAGAATCCTTTACAAATACAGGCATCAGCACATGATTGTGGATAGAGAGAGGCGGAGGTACATGCTTCAAGAAGTCCAGACCAAAAAAAAAAAAAAAAAAAAAAATCAGTGTCTGTTAGAAACAGAGAGAAAGGCCAAAAGTTCACAGATAAAATGCACACAGTTGTGAAATACGCCGTGATCCTATTTGTGCCAAAGGACGAGTGGCTGACACTGGTGAGTGCAAAAGAGTTTGTTGAGCAAGAGTGCAAATCAAGGTGAAAGTCCCATCCTATCCTGGAAGCAGAGATAACCACAAATAGAACTCAGCGATAACAAGCAGGCGGGACTGTTCCATTCTTTTAAAAATTGGGAACAGCAGGAAGTTGATGGCTTCTAGGTAAATGTGACAAGCACTGAACACACAATAGGATCTAAATCCATCCAGCTGCCAAGCTCAGTCATATCCTGACGAAATGAGGTTCTTTTACAAAAGGATACATTTGTTCACCATCTCTTCAATCCTCCTAATTTTCTTCTCTGGGGATTCTCACCAGCATCTTAATTGATTACGACTGATTGGAAAGTTAGTCACTCCAGAGGTGACCTGTGGGCCCCACCCCCACCCCCCCAGGGCCATTTTAAAGGAGTGCATTTCAGCAAGAGGTGCTGTGCTGTTCATGTAGATAGCAAGTCTTAATAGAATCTGGGAAGATGTTCTTTGGCAGAAAATGATTTCGTAGACATTTTTCATTATGATAGATGTGGTATTACAGCTGTTATAAAAAATTTCAAGCTGTGTTGCAGCTTTGTCACTAGTGTTATAAATCACTCACTCGTATATTAAAGTCTGTGGAAAGCAACTGAAGGGAGAGGAAAAACACCCTCATCTCCTATTTACAGACTAGGTATAATTTGGTATTATTCTTAAAAGTTCAAGGCAGCTTAGAGAATCTGTATGCAGGGCTTACATTAGGATCAGCGGATCACATTCCATTACTGCTGAGAAGGGAAGAACAGCCTAGGGTGAGTTAACATTTTCGGTGGTAAATCTTGATGTGAAAAGTAAAGGCTGCACTTTCGAGAGATGGAGGACAGAGAAGCCCCTGCTATATGCAAGATAAGCTAGTAATGGAATTAATTGGGAATTAATAAATTACACACATTATTAGAAGCCACTCTGTGCCACTAACGCACTTTATCTTCCACAGTGGAAATGCGTGTGTGTTGGCCTGCCGCTGTCTGCCTTTGTAGACAACTAGACGACCTAACTATGTGCTGGGATCTCAGGGGGAGTGAGAAGGCCCTAATAGAGGAAATTTCAAATGTAAGGATGCCCTCTCTCTCTAATCCTACTGCATTTGGGATATTTTCAACACACTCCTGTAGAAATGGCAGAGAGAGGCAAAGACCAATGATGGAGTGACACCCACCCTTTCTTCTCTGTTGAAAGCAAACATCTAAACTCAGGGCACACTGCATGTAACCCTCCTCGGAAAGGTGCGACTCCTTATGATCCCAGCAGTCTGACCCCCAATTTGGCTCATTGATGGAGGTGGGGTGAGGGTAGGCACTGAGGGAGTTTCCCCCACAATCTGTAGACAAGCCTCTAAGCAAGTGGTTCTCAATGAGGGGTGAATCTGCTCCCCAGAGGACAGGTGGCAATGTTTGGAGACATTTTTGGTTGTTGCAATTTGGTGGTGGGGGTGGTGCTGGTTTCTAGTGAGTAGAGACCAGGGATGCTGCCAAATGTCTTACAGTGCCCATGACAGCCCCCCAAGACACAGATGCCCCAGCCCACAATGTCTACAGTCACGGCGGGGTGGGGGTGGGGACATTGGTCTAGAGTTAACCAGGCAAATCCTCCAGCCAAGAAAGTGGTCTGACCTTTTTTTTATTATTCTTATGAAGAAAAGAATTATGAGCCCAGCGTGATTCTGATTGCAGTCTCATTTTCATTTCTTGGAACATGTCTATTATTTACAGAGCTATAAGAGCTTTATATTTCTAAACAAAGGGTGCTCTAGCCAGAGGAATGTGAGAATTCCTCATTTTCCCCAATGAAAACCTTCAGGTATTCTATAAGAAATAGTGCAGCGACTGGAACTTAAGATCAGTGGTCATAAAGGGGTTAGTGTCCAAAATATATAAAAAACTCATACAACTCAACAACAATAACAAAAAAAGAAACATTTTTAAATGGTCAGGGGATCTGAACCGACACTTTCCCAAAGAAAACACACAAGTGACCAACAGGCACACGAAAAGATATCTAACTTCACTAATTATTAGGGCAATGTAAATCAAAACACAATGAGGTATCCCCTCTCACCTGTTAGAATGGCTGTCATCAACAAGACAAGAAACTACAAGTGTTGGTGGGCTGTGGAGAAACGGGAACCCTCATGCCCTGTTGGTGGGACTGCAGATTGGTGCAGCTGCTATGGAAGTCAGTATGGAGATTTCTCAAAAAATTAAGACTGGAACTACCATCTGACCCAGCAACTCCACTGTTGGGTAGTTACCCAGATATTACAAAACACTAATTTGAAAAGATATCTGCACCCCTATGTTCACCGCAGCATTATTTACAATAGCCAAGATATGAAAACAACCTACATGGCCACCAATGGATGAAGGGATAAAGAAGATGTGATATATATATATATATATATATATATATATATATATATATATATATATATATATATATATATATAGAGAAATGCTACTCAGCCATAAACAAAATATGAAATTTTGCCATACACAACAACATAGATGGACCTTGAGGATATTATGCTAAGTGAAAAAGTCAGATGGAGAAAGATAAATACCACATGATTTCACTCATATGTGGAATCTAAAAACAAAACAAAACAAAAAAATAAATAAACTCATAGATACAGAGAACACATTGGTTGTTGCCAGAAAGAAAGAGCATTGGTAGGTGGGCAAAATGGGTGAAGGGAGTCAACTGTATGGTAAAGGACCGTTAAGTAGGCTTTTAATGGTGATCACTTTGTAGGATAACAGATGTCGTATATAATCTTGTATATCTGAAACTTATATAATGCTCTATACCAATTTTGCCTCAAAACAAAAACAAAAGAACAGTGGTCATGATCTAGTCAAAGAATGTGCCTTCCACTCTTCTAAAAAGGAAAACCATCATATATGGTGGTATCAAGACTCGAGCCCACCTGTCAGTGTTCTAGAAGAGTCTCCATAACTGTGTTACCAACATAATTACTAAAGAGTAAAGAATGGACAGGACTACAGAGAAGGCACGAAGACCCATGTGTGCTGAAACCTTCATCCAGGTAATTCTCACAGTCCTGAATGGAACTGAGTTTCATACCAAGGAAAACACAAGGCTCAATGCTGTCAGGTAACTTCGCCCAAGTTCCACTCCTCATAAATAAAAAGGCTGAAACTGGGACGCAGTTCATGTAAATACAAATTCCATTATTCTTTTTTAGCTTTGTCACACCATGGAATATCACATTAGACATTCATTCCTATGCTTAAGCCTTTCTTGATTGCAGGAGCCAGGGTGTGAAAGTGGTAACCGGCTGATCTGCTAGTTTGAAATACAAATTCGGTAAGATTCAAGCATTCCAAAGGGACTTGAATACTGAAAGTCTTCATTAATTCTAGTTTGCATCTACAGTAAAGCATCCAATAGTGAGAAAAAGATACTCCCCTGACTCCTTCTATACATCTCTTGCCAGTATTTCCACAGAACTCAGAGATTCCGCTTGTACCAAGTACCTGGTATATGCCCTCCCTGCCCTTCCCTCCCCGCAGTGTCAGCGCTTACCTAAAGCCCACCTTCCCAGGGAAGCTCAACCCAGTGAATGCAGTACGAATCTGAGTAAGTCTTAGTTGGCCCATTGGCTGATCCATCATCCATTCAACAACCACTAATTAAGTTCCCTCTATGACAGTGATCTTTTTGCACATATATAATTTTGTCTGCCCCACTAGGCTCTAAGCTCTCTGAGGACAAAGACAAGGACTCCAGGATTCCAGCAAGCCAGGCTTCCAGTGCTGCAGACATAATTACTGTGTTCTCTGGAATCAGCTGGGGAATGGCTAAGTCAACTAGGATAATCAAGGGGTCGGAAGGGGCCAGCCAAGTCGCTCAGTTGGTTAAGAGTTGGCTTAGAGCGTGTGCTCTGAGCAACAGGGCCACCAGTTCGATTCCCACATAGACCAGTGATGCTGCACCCAAGCTGAGCTGTCGCAGAGCTGCCAACAGGTGGCAGGAGGGCTCAGCTGGTGTAACAAGATTGCCTGTTCGATGGTGGGTTATACCCACCCACAACTAAGATTGAACACAGCACCTTGAGCTGAGCTGCCACCCGGATGGCTCAGTGGATAGAGCATGAACTCTTAACAACAAGGCTGCTGGTTCAAGTACCGCATGGGATGGTGGCTACGCCCACACGCAACTAAGATTGAACACAGTACCTTGAGCTTAGAGGCCATGAGCTGCTGACAGGAAGCCAGATGGCAACTGGTGTCCTTCCTCCACAATGAAGATTGAGGAACCACAACGAAGACTGAGGAACAACAATCTTGGCCGGTCCCCTGCCCCAATTCCCCAACACTGTTCCCCTCCCCCAATTCCCCAATAAAATCTTTAAAAAAAAAAAAAAAAGAGGTGGGAAACAATGGCGCATTTATACAACCATTACAAATATTATGGTGCCTCCTCCTCTTAACCATCAGGCACACCAATTCATGCCTTCTTCAGTCTGGGAGAACTGACTTCTCTCTATGGAACCCCCACTGTGCCCAGAACGGATGTTTTTATTGGAGCATTCATAACATTCTGGAAGTTTCCTCTTGGGGGGGAGTGAATTATAGGTTTTGAAAAGATAGTTTCATAAGTCACTTGAGTGAACAATGAGCCTCCAAGAACCTTCTAGATTAATTAGAAAAGACTACTAAGCAACTTTCTAAGGAAAATAGACCCTCTTAACATGGGAGCCTTTGATTTTGTGGAGCATATAGGCATTCTAGCTTGAGGATAGAGCTGAAGTGCTCAGATAATAGAGGGGAAAAAAGCTGAATGTTCTATAGAGGAAGGAGGAAAGGAAGAAAAATGCCTGTGGGCTTGCAGGAGAGAGAGAAATTAAGAAACTCAAGCAAATGTGGTGAACATTTTGAAGACTTTATTACCAGGTGTGTACTGAATGGCTAATTCTCCATTGGTGTCTTGTGCCTCCACACTGGCCTTTCTTTTAGACTCCCTTTGCGAGGATCTTTGTGTAGCAAAGAGCTTTGGAAAATAGAGACAGTATCTCCCTTCAGAGCAAATGGCAGGTCTCTTCATTTCCAGTATAATAAAGGCGATTGTTGGGGCGAATGCAAAGAGGTTCCAAATTCATGTCTACATTGGTAGAGGATGAAAGCAGGGCAACTGCCATATGGACAGCAGATCTCAAGCATGCATTTAAATATCTGGGGCCTTCCCAACTCTGAGCTTCTTGGAGAAGAGACAGTGTTTTGTCCACTTGCCAGCCCTGGAGCCAGCCAGTATCTGACTAGGAGTAGCATCGTCACACCCAGTAAGTGCTGGAAGACTGGATGGGCCAATGGCACAAGACACCATGCTTATAGGCACTGCTGATAATTAGCAACCAAAAGTGCCTCTGAAAATATGAATCTGGTCATTTCACTCCTCTTCTGTCAACTCTTTGACAACCTTCCATTACTTTCAGAATAAAATCTAGAGTCCCTCCAAAGGCCTACAGGGCCCCACGTGACCTGACTGCTGGCTACCTCCTGGACCCACTGACCACGCGTGCTCTCCCTCCCCCACTGTCCAGCCCTGCTGGTCTCCTGGCCCGTGCCCACACACACCAAGCTCGCTCCCATCTCAGGACGTGTGCATCCACTGTGCCAGCCATCTAAAATGTTCTTCCTTCAGACATGCCCATGGATCCCTCCCTTCAGTTTACCCCGATTTCACCTCATCAGAGATGCCTTCTGCGAGCACCAGTAGATGAGAGCGCCCTGTCACTCCATCCCTGTATCACACTTTCTTTATAACATCTTCACTCTCCATGGTACCTAACATTCTATCAGATATTATGTGTTTGTTTGCTTAGTCTCTGTCTCCCTGACTAGGCTGTCACCTTCCCAAGGGCAGAGACTTTGCTTTATTCACTAAGCACATGCCCAGGGCTTACGGAGGCCAAGGCATATTGTAGGTGTTTCATAAACATGTTGGGAGTGACTGGGGTCTGGAAAAGAGGAAGGAGGAGGAAGGAAAGGGAAAGGAGAAAGGAGACGGGAAAGAATAAGAGAAGGGAGTGAGCAACGAGAAGAGAGAGAGGAGGAGAAGGAGCAAGAAGCCACACGGACTGAGCGGCTGCGAGGGTCCTACCGTCTCAGTCTGTCTCCCCTTCGCCTGTAGCAGGACAGGGTCCCCAGGCTTCCAAAAGCCGACCTTTCCCTCTGCAAAGGGAAGATAAAGGGAATCCTTGGGCTCCTCCTCCCCAGCTTCTCCCTGGAGTAGTTCCTAATGGCTAAGAGAGGCTAATGCCACCACAAATGCCTGCCTAGGTTTTAGCTGTTTGCCCACTTGAAATTTCTGCTTTAATAGCTGGAACACAGAGACCTTGTTAAGTTCAGTCCTAAGCCTTGAATAAAATGAATCCTTTAATCATGAAGAAAATTCCCCAAGCAGGTTTTCAACAGATCCATACATCTGGGGTTCACGATCCCCTCCAAGGAGGTGTTTGTAGAAATTGTAAATATCTGAAATAATTCTATGTTTTGGGAGCTTCGAGAGCTTCAACGCTAGTGAATGACAGTAAAGTATAAAAAATAAATGAGCCTTAAATGCATTAGAACACCTGCATAAAAATGGATCATCTCAACACGACTCTAATCTAAAATCACATCTGAGGCTATCAAATCGCATGATGGAAACAAAGAGTAAAGCCTGTTGAGGTCCAATCTACCCCATCAAATGTTTCTGCTGATTTTCCTGTGCCATCAGTCTTCGGTTGGTTGGTTGCTCTGTCTGTTGGTTTTCTGCCTCTCTCTGTGGCCGAGATCATTTACAGTGAATCTATATTTAGTAGAGCGTCAAGATAGGTTGGGGGTATCTGCTTGGTGGTAACAGAAGGGGAGGTATTATGGCAACACATCCAGACGCCCTAATGGAGATCCTGTGTGAGAATAAACAGCTTTACCCCAGGGCAGATTCTGAATCCCGTGGCAGAAAAAGGGACAGTTTCAAATCAGCTGCATAGGATCCTCCTGGCTTTCAGAGCTGCAAGCCTGACATCCAAACCCTTTGTACACGTCCCCTGAATAATGCAGACAGTGGCATCTTGAAAGCTAAGGCTGGATCATTACAGCACAAAGCAGCAATATTGAAGTTGGAGATGAGACTTTTTTTTTTTTTTCAGGGAAAGGCTCATTTCCTACAGAGTATTTTTACAATTTGCATCGGGCTCTTTAATAGTATCTAATTGATGGATTTCAATTACAAAGGAACAAAAAAGGAAACGGGCTGCTACGTACAGGCTGGAGATGATTCACAGATCCTGGAAATTTTCTTATCATTAGAGGAAGTCCAACCTTTGGCCCACCTGAGGAATTTTCTTCATCTACCCAGAACATGATTAAAAAGAAACCCGTAGTATAATGAGAGAAATACTGCTGGGGCTAGCACACACAGAATGGGTTTAAAATACAGCAAGAATTATTCTCAGCTATAGAGACCCTACACTGAGGAAGGGGAGAGCCAGGCGGACAGCACAAAGAAAAACAAAAACCTCTATCCAGAAACCCCCCATTCGCTCTGAACCCCAACCCTTCTATTGTGAGTGTTCATCGGTATTTAATTTCCTTGTTTCTCTTATCTTTCCATTCCTGCAGCCCAGCCCGTGTTTTATTCAACTGAATGGCTCTGGTGTCACATTTTAGACACTAATAAAAACTATTAGGCTCACTCTGATAGTGACCTATTACCCTGGGCATTCTGTTCATTGAGTGCCTACTATGTGCTGGGATCTGAGAATAGGAAGAGGAGAAAGATACAACTCAGGCAATTACTAGGCATGCAGCTCCGAACCCTGAAGGTCAAGGTCTTATCTACTTCTACTTTATGACGTCAGATGACTTTTCTCATTCGCAAAAGACAGATGATGAAAATTTACCTATCATAGACTCGGGCAAACACTGTAAGCGTGAATGCATGTAAAATACTTAAAAGACCAGCTGACATACATAGCCAGCGTCCTACAATGTCAGCTTTACTGTTGCTTCTCTGGAAGGCCTCAGACTAGAAAAGAAGCAGGAACAATGACTCCAAGCTGATGTGATAAGTGCTGTGATATTGATCAGTGTGGGAGCTCTGAGGGGGAAGAGGCTGGCCTGAGTGGGAAGTACGGAAGTTGAGCTGGGATCAGGAAAGATTTTCAGGAAGAGATGAAGCCCAGTAGAAATTTTTAAGAAAGAAAGAGAAACCCAACCAGTGGCCAGTGCTTCTCTACTAATGTCCATTTCTGCATGAAGAATGGGGGTTTTCACAACTGTTCAATTCTTTTCTCAAGACTAAATACTTAAAATTAGCTAATAGGGTAGATCATAAGTATTCTCCATGCACACACACGCACACACACAAATGGTACCTATGTGAGGTGATAAATATGCTAATTAACTTGACTGTGGCAATCATCTCACAGTGTATACACATTAAATCATCACATTGTCTACCTTTAAAAAATCATATTGTACAACCTAAATATATACAATTTTTATTTGTCAATCATACCTCAAAGAGCTGAAAAAAAGAACAGAGCTTAGAATCATATTTACAAATTAAGTTGGTTTTTCCTGCTCCAACCTCACCCAAGTGTACAATTATCGCTTGTATACGTGGCAGTTTGTTTTCTAGAAACCTGTTAACCATCTCCATTCTTCTTGTTAAAAGCTTTAGGAGTTCTAAGTGACATATAATAAATTGCCTTTTATTATAAATGACACTTCCCTTGGTCAGTCTTTTTCATAGGTGTGCAGAGGTATCAAAATACAGTTTTAATTTGCATTTCCGTATTGACTAATGATGCTAAGGATCTTTTCCTGTGTTTGTCATACATGTATCTGCTTTGAAGTCTCTCTTCAAATCTTTTGCCCACTTTTAAAATTGGGTTGTTTGATTTCTCTTTAGTGAATTTTGAGGGTTCTTTATAGAATCTGGATTTAACCTCTTTATTAGATATATGACTTACAAATATTTGTTTCCAGTGTGTTGCTTGTCTTTTCATTCTCTTAACAGTGTCTTTCAAAAGGATATGGTTTTCATTTTGATGAAGTTCAATGTATCATTTTTTTTTTAATGGATCATGCATTTGGCCTCGTATCTAAGAAATCTGCCCAATCCAGGTCTTAAAGGGTTTCTCCTATTTTTTTTTCCTAGAAATCTTAAAATTTAAGTTTTTCATTGAGATCTATGATCCAGTTTAAGTTAATTTTTGTATATGGTCAGAAGTAGGGACCAAAGTTCATTTGTTTACATATGGATATCCACTGAATTGGCTTTGTACCTTCGCCAAAAATCAGTTGTCCACTTACGTGGGGTTCTATTTCCAGACTCTATTCTCTTCCATTGATATATTTATCTATCTTTCTTCCTGTCTTAATTATCTTGTCACACTGTCTTGATTACTGTGGATCTGTAATAAGCCTTGGAATCAAGTCACATGTGTACACCAGCTTTGCTCTGTTTCAAAGTTGTTTTGGCTATTATAGGTCCTTTGCACTTCCATATGAATTTTAGAATCATCTTATTGATTTTTACAAAAATTATTGTTGAAAGTTTTGATTGAAATTAGATGGAATACGTAGATCAATTTTGGGAGAATTCACATTTTAACAAAATTGAATCTTCCAATCTATGAACATGGTATATTTCTCCATTTGCTTAGATCTTTAATTTCTCTCAGCAATGTTTTATAATTTTCAAGCCCAGATCTTTCATGTTTGTAGTTTCAATTCAGAGGTCTTTCACTTTTTTGTCAGATTTATCCTTACGTATTTCATATTTGTGATGCTATTGTAAATTGTATTGTTTTTTAATTGCAATTTCTAGTTGCATACAGCAAGGATATAAAAATACAATTGATTTTTTGTATATTGATCTCAAACCTGCCAACTTGCTCAATTTACTTATAGTTGCTTTTTTGTATGTTCTGTAAGAATCTGTCTAGAAGATCAATTCTTCTGCAAAAAAAGTAGTTTTACTTCTTCCTTTCCAAAGTGGATGCTTTTTGTTTCTTTTTCTTGCCTTATTTTACTGGCTAGAAGCTCTAGCACAATGTTGAATGAAAGTGGTGGGAGCACATTTGTTTGTCTTGTTTCGAATCTTAAGAAAAAAAAATCATTCACTCTTTCCCAATTAAATATGATGTTAGTTGAAGATTTTTAGTAGATGTCCTATGTCAAGCTGAGGAAGTTTCCTTCTCTTCTGAATTTGCATATGTTAATCAGTATTCAGCCAAATACTCAAAGGGGCCTTTCTGCAGATCTTTGCAGTTCTCTCTGTGTGTAGCTCTCTCCCCTCTGTCATTCTATCCTACAAATTCTACCCACTGTTTTCCCTGAACTCTCATTTCCATCTCCCCAGCTCAGGAAGTCTGCTGGGCTCCACCTGGGTTCCCTTTTTCTGTGCTGCAGTCTGGAAACTCTTTCAAGGTAATAAACTCGGGCAAATGTCACCTTTTCTGTTTCCCATCTCTCAAGAATCCTTGTTCTTCGTTATCTGAACGAAGCCCAGTGAATTGAAAACCCATTGCTTTATATATTTTGTCTCTTTTTTTCATTTTTTCAGGAAGGAGGACTAGTCTTTCATCTTAGTCAGAAGTGAAGGTCTCTGTCTCAACTTTCACTCTTTTATTCTTGTTTTTAATAAAAGCCACCCACTGTTTTCCCCACCAACGGAGCTCTATGCTTTGGCACTCGCTTTCTAGCACCTTCTGTCTCTCTAGATTGGCTCGGAGAAAAACTATGGTTCCTTGGGATCAGAAATACCTA
Source organism: Aselliscus stoliczkanus (assembly GCA_033961575.1). Lineage (NCBI taxonomy): Eukaryota > Metazoa > Chordata > Mammalia > Chiroptera > Hipposideridae > Aselliscus > Aselliscus stoliczkanus. The sequence goes on along the minus strand of CM066738.1, from coordinate 5,349,708 downwards.
GATTCAAGTGCTGGCTGGTGCACTCACTAACCATGTTACTTTATTTGGCCATCTGTAAATTGAAGTAACAAAACCTGTTTTTACAAGATTGTTGCAAGATGAGATGCCATCACTGGTAAAGTAACTTCTCAGATGACTGATAATAACAAGGACTCAGTAAATGATGGGTGTCATTGTTCTTGTTCTAGCTTAGTCTCTCTTCCTCCTCTTCTTTCCTGCCTCACCTCCCTTTCTCTGGATCTGTTCATCCCTAATATTTGATGACTGTGGGCTGCAGAGACAAATTACACTTTAAGTTAAGTATCAGGCCCCACGACAGCTGAATCACGCCATCAAGAGTCTGTAGAGTGGGAATGAGTCCCAGCCCTGAAATATCAGGGTGTGTGGGTGGTTTTTGCAGGAATCACTGATGAGCACCTGTTAAATATTTTACTTTTCTTAGACAATCCTCAGTCACTCACTTTTAAGGTTTAAAATAAGGTCTCCCTACCTTGACATCTGAGTCACTACCTATGATTGTTCTGATTGTTATTTGCACAACTCCATGGGGGCACCTATCCCCCTACAGACACGATACATTTGTAGAGTTGTGACAAGTACCCAACAGATCCAGCAAAGCATATTGAGAAGGGACATTTTTGGTAATTTTTATAAGTAGACCTACAGAGAAGTTGAAACTGGTTGAAATAGGTCAACTGGGTATCCCACTAGCTGCAAAATGGAATAAAGATTGACCACCCCACTGGAAGCCATTGTGGCTGCTCTTTGTGGGATTGTTTGTAGCCATGGGAAATATTCCATGGTTCTAGAAGCAGGATACTGTAGGACTAAGACCTCCTGGCATTCATATCAGCCAAGATTGTGTTCCAATCCCAGTTCTACCATTTGCTCATAGTACTACCTTCAGTAACTTATTTGGCCCCGCTGCAGATTTTCCATTTGTAAAATGAGAGTAAATACACCTGCTTAAACAGGATTGGTATGAGGTTGGCATCACATAATACATGTAAAGTGTCCTGTATATAGTGCACATATGTAATAAATGATATCATTACCATTATCATTACAACTTTTACTATCATCGTCATCAGTGTTGTTGTTGTTATTGGCAATAGTGGATCTATAGCCACTAACAATCCCCAGGACAAGACTGTCGGACAGAATTTTCCATGATGACAGGAAGGGTCTATATTTTTATTGTCCGATATGGCCGCCACTAGGCAGATGGGGATTTGAGCACTTGCATTGGACAGCAAAGTTCTAGAGAACCCACTGTCAGTCTTCTCGGGCTGCTATAACACGACATTATAGACTGGGTTATTTGTAAACAATAGAAGTTTATTTCTCTCCATTCTGGAGGCTGGAAGTCCAAGACCAAGGTACTGGAAGATTCAGTGTCTGCTGAGGGCTCCTGGCTCACAGACGGCCATCATCTCACTGTGTCCTTACATGGTGGAGGGGTTGAGGGAACTCTTTATAAAGGGCACTAATCCTATTTGTGAGGATGCAGCCTAATGATCACTTCCTAAGACCCCACCTCCAAATAACATCACATTGGGGATTAGGCTTCATCCTATGATTTAGGCAGTGGCGGGGGGGGGGGGCACAAACATCTCATCTGTAGCACCAACAATGGAAAACCTCACAAAATTTTTGCATCCTTACTACAGGAATAAACTACCAAGGATCAAGTCTGTGGAGGCAGCACCTTCATCAGGAAGGTTAATAGTTTGCACTCTGGGCTTAGCTCTCCCCTGAGATACTTGTCTGGCCCACTCCTCCACCTCTGGAGCGGGCCTCTCCCTGACTACTCACCATTCGCCCCCTCTCTTCTACTCACCTCTACCCACATTATTTCTTGGCAAAGCAATTATCACTGACATTATATCTTCATTCGTTCCTTTGTTGACAGTCTGTCTCCTGCCACAGAAGCTTCATGAAGGCAAATTCTTTTCCTACTTTGATCACTGCTTGATCGCAATTCCAAGAAGGTGTCCAGAGTATTGTAGGGTTTGGGTAACTGTGTGTTGAACGTAATACAAGCAGGTTGTTGGAAGGAAGTCTGGATCCTGATATTTTATAAGAAGCAGAATACCTCTGTAAAGTCAAAACCACTCCTCCGCTTCCAGACTCCTCCCACCAGCCCCTATGTGTTCAGACAAGGGCCTGAGGACTCTATAATTCTCAGCCCACACTTCTCAGGCAGGAGCTGCATTTCCAGGACAGGGGAAGTGTCTTGAATTCTAAATAAGACCCGACATTTAACATCCTCTCATTTTTCTCTCTCAACAGCTTACTCTCCTCACCGCTAATGTGATTAAGCATTCACGGTGATGGGTATACATTTTTATTAGGACTATGACAGTGAGTCAGAGGTAATTAAGAAACGAAACGTTTCACACAATGCCCACTCCACTTAAGGAATCAACCACATTTTGCTGGATTAACTGGCAAAAAGAAAAAGAAGGTATTTGGAGATTATCAACTGGTGTCACCAACAACTATCAGACCTGTTCTTGGGTCTTGGACAATCATAAGAAAGTGAAATGTTTCATTTTCACAGAGGATACGAAAGTTAATATAAAGACATATATGTTACATAATCAGTTATTACAGCACTGTTTTTCTTTTTTAAAAGAGGTAGCATCTGAAATGTACATCAATAGAGGGATGAATAAATAAATAGAAGGATGAATGCACAGAATTTTATGTAGCATTGAAAAGAATGATGTAGAATGACATATTCTTACATGGAAAGATGGCTGTGCTATATTAATAAGGGAAAAAAGTTGTAGTCTAGTTCTCATTTGGAAAGAAATGTAATCATATGTGTAGGTTTACACATGTATTGAAAAAACTATTCAAGGACGTGTGTCAAACTGTTGCAAGTGGTAACTTCTATGAAGTGGACTTGGGCCTGAAATTACAACAGGCATGGATTATTCCTGCAATTATAAAAGATATCAACCCATTTTTAATTTAAAAAAAAATAAGCTAAAATAAAAAGCAAAACAAAATCAAGAGCCAAAGAATTGCAAGAATAACCTGATTGTCACAAGGAAACAGCGCCACTAAGAGAAGATGCTTCCTCCTCACCCTTCCTATCCCCAACCCAGTCACCATACACACACAAACAAACAAACACACCCAAATTCCACCACACATGCACCACACCTCATACACACACATACCACACGCACACACCCCACACCATACCGTACACACACCTACACACACCACAACACACACACAGACACACACAAACACACACACATGCACACACACCCCATACCCTACCACACACAAACACAAACACACAAACACACCCAAATTCCACCACACACACACCACACCTCATACACACATGTACCCCACACACACACCCCACACCATACCACACACACACCTACACACACCGCAACACACACATACATCCCACACCATACCACACACATACCACACACAAACACACACACCACACACACAAACACACACACATGCACATACACCTCATACCCTACCACACACATACACAAACACACAAACACACACATCCCACCACACACACCTACATACACCACACCACACACACACACAACACAGCACACACACACAGACACCCTTTGCTTTTCTAATAAATAACATTTACTTTTCAACATTAATGAAACATTTCACATTAACTGGATTGCTGGAGAGAAACTATGTTTGAATTAGGAAGTTTTATATAGTATAACAAAGCCACAAAGGGTGCCGATTTTATAAGATTCTAAGTTGTGAGAGTCATTGTTTGCATGTAAGAAAACAACTATGGTTGTCCAAAAGCATGTAATATTCCTTGAAACTGTTCGTCACATTCCCAGCCAATGCCCCTTTCACACAGGAGAAGGTTTAGTATCATTCGTCCCATTCCTCATTTACAAAATACCAAAGAGTAAAGTACAATGTCCCAATAATTTCATTTACCTTACATGGCTCCAAATACTCTCACCTAAGGTCAGGGAGAGAAAGAAGTAACACTACAAACCTTTCGGGTGACTCCACCTGCACCTTAGGCAACGAGCATACTATGGTCCTGAGTGACAGTAAGGCCACCTGCTGCCCCAGGTGATGAGCAGGTGTGGCCCGAGTGACAGTAAGGTGGCTGTCGGAGCCACAGCGCATTGGGGCTGTCTGGGCTTGGGGCACTTAGCCTCTGTGGGCCCTTCCTCTGTTACAACATATTAAAAATTATATGTTCTTACTGCAGTGGTATAAATACAAATACAATCTAGGCTACATGTATTATTACATATGCATTATTATGTTCATTTTGTCTTCTGATTGTAAAAGAAATTAACAATCACAAGCCCCTGAAACTACCTTGCGCTCTGCTTCTGGAAGTACCCTGGTCCTGAGCCCAGTTCCCCCAGGGCCAGGAGCCCCTCACTTTGCTAAAAGTGACCCTCGTGCTGACACATTCCTACTGTTTTCCCTAAGACACGGCTGAACACAGGTCAGCTAGCTTGTCTAATACTCAAAGAAATGGTGATCTGCGCAAATACAGGAGGAAACTCTGGTCTTGACGGACAGACAGGAGCGGCGGTCGCCTCCAGGGGCTCAGGCACTGTTGTTAAGGGTGATTGTGACTCCATGCTCATTCTACCTTCTGCTTTGACACCAGACTCAAACTACTCCTAAGACCCAATTCCATTAACACCTGAATGAACGCACTGCCAAATTTCCCAAGGGCTCTTAGCATGTAATCAATATTAATAACTATGGTGCCTCATGTGTCTACAACAGGCCGAGCCACTGCTAAAACCCTGTGAGGCTTGTCCCTTAATCCTCAGCACCTTGGCTCTGGGGGAGAGAGCAGGCGACAGCTTCTGGCTCCTTGGAGCACTCAGAGGAGGATTCACTGAAAGGAAGCTCACACACCACTGGGCGATGCTGGGACATACACCCAGAAGTCCCACCCCGTGACAGCTCCATCACAGGCTTCATCCTCAGACACGAAAAGCAAACGGTCAGCCTCATGGCCCCTCCCCAAACACTCTTCCATCCCTGCCACCCTCACAACCCCACGGCGCAAGGCCAACGAGGACACGTCACCCACAGTGGGACTCAGCCTGGGACTCACCCAAATGCCTGGGACTCAGCATTTGTCAGTTACCCCTACACACAACCCCCCACCCCGCTCTCAGGCTGTCACTATGCCCTTGGAGGCATAAGCCAGGATTTGGCCACTCCACTCACTGCGGAAATTAATGCTGTTTTTAAGAGGAAACCAACCTTACCCTATAGGCTGAAAAGTTTCTCAACTCCTAAGGAATGAAGCGTAAACCAAGAACAAAGCATGATAATGATAATGCTACGTAGCTGCCCATGAACTGTGCACGTGCTATGAGCTTCCGACCAAGTCACGTGCTTTCCATGCATTTTTCTCATGTCACCTTCACAGCTATTCTTTGAAGGAAGTACAGTTCCTATCCCATTTCTCATAAGGAAGTGGAAGTTCAGGAAGGTTTGGGTAATTTACCCAAGGTCACCTGGCAAGTGGGTGGTGAAAAGTCGTAGCTGGGAAGCAAAGCTGAGGCCATGAGCTGGCCTGCGTGGTGGCCGACGTGAATCATAACCCAGAGCAGAGACCGACTTTCCAGCATGACATCCAAACGTGAGAGTGCAAGGAAAACCTGACAGGTCTGACTAGGTAAAAACCATAACCATTCACGTGTCAAAAAGCACAATGAACCAACTGAAAGGCAAACCACATCTGTGAAAGACTGTATGCTGAAGCTCTAATCCCTTACTATGTATAAATACTTACAAATCAGTAAGAAAGGGGCAAATCTCCCATATTTTAAAATGGACAAAAGGCGTGAAAAAGAGTTTCACAATAAAGAGTACAGGAAATGGAGAAAAGTACTCAGCCATACTATTGGGTTGTCGGAAAAGTTATGACGCATTTTTGCAATGAAAAACAGAAAAAATACGTCATGACTTTTCTGACAACCCAATAGTAATCCAAGAGATGAAAAGTACATGATGCTATTTTTCACCAGTACCAGAGAGAATATTTTTCCTTTTTAATGATATAAAGGAGACAATTTTTTGAAATATATTAATGAGATATCCTCCGATAGCTTTACCCCACTTCCCATCCCCATTCTGCTATAAAGTCATCTATTTGCTTCTTGCAAGGTTAGGAATCTTACAAATGAATTTCCATTAAAAAAAAGAAAAAGCCATCCACATTTAGCCCCTGACTACCAGAATTTTTTTTTTGAACCTCTAGCCTCAAGAATATGGTCTCAAAGATTTTCTTATTGTTGCAAAATAAAGTAAGAATGATAGCAAGTGCTAATTTGATGGGGTTGCCAACTTGATAGGGGAGTAAGAGATTTCTCTGATGAGTGACATTTCAGCAAAGACCTGAAGACAGTGAGAAAGTCAGACCTGCAGGGGGATGGAGGGAGAGCGTGCCAGGCAGAGCCCCCAGCAAACACCAGAATCAGTGGGAACGCATGTGTCCAGAAACCGGAGACTGGTCAGCAGTGATTCCAGAAGACAGCAGTAGGAGAAGGGATGGGAAGGTGAGCCCAGGGCCATGTCCTATGGACTTCGTTATGTCTCAATAATGACTTTGGATGCTCTTCTACATGAGATGGGAAGTTGGGGGATTGGAAGAGGAGCGATGTGACCATGGGACTTGTCCTAACCCATGAAGGGTGAGCGGAAGTGATATGTACTTCACTTCCCATCTGAGACTTTTAAAGGCCACTGCGCCATAACCATATGCACTCTTATCTGGGAGTCACATGTTGAGATGGTGGGATCACGAGGTCAAGGGATCCAGTATTCCTTCAATTCTTTTTTATATGTGTACCTCCACATATTGACCAAGAAGAACCTTATGCATTTATGTAAAATGGAAGTCTCATTGGAATTTTTGGATGTTGATGAAAATAAGCTTTATTACATCATTTAATAAATGCATATAAAGTGTTGACGGCTTTAACTATTTTTCAGATTTTTGGTCCACTAACAGTATACTCAGAACAGAAATTTCTAGTGTTCATATGAAAATTTTCTAGGCTTCTTGTTAATAGATGCTTTTTCTTACATATTTTTGTAAGTGACGTATTTTTAATTGACTTCAAATCACTAATAGTCATTCAAAAAAAAAGTTATTTTAAGCAAGGTCTGTGTTGTATGGCAAATTGAGACAGGCTGCTAAGCAAAATGTGTTATCACTGTGTACTCATTAGAAACAAAATCCCTATGGTAATTTATGAAAAAGGAGCACAGAACAATAATTTAGGTAATAAAAAATGTATTCAAGAGAAAAGGATTAAAGTGAGATGAAAGCACAGTTTCTTGGGATGCTGATACCTTTCCTATCCATTACTTTCATCAATACCTAAAAAACTTAAGCTGGATACTTCCTAACAACCTAAAAATGCCAGTGCTAACCAACGTCACATTTCTTTTCTCATATTTCTTACAGCTATAAGTTCAGAGCCTCATGAACTATGGAAGGAAAGGGGATAAAGAACCAAATTGTTTAACCTTTGGAAACAAGATTTTCATCTGACATAGATACTCACTGAACTTTTCATTTTTGTTAAAAGAAGGAAACCTTCCATGTTCACGGAATGCCTGGGACTCAGCATTTGTCCAACAATCCCGAGTGGGTCCTCTAGCAAGAATGGTGCACCATGCCGCTGTTCCTGCATAGAAGGACTGTTGTGATTCCATCATAACCAGCGTCCATCCCGTTTGCTCTGGGACCAGGGGCCTGGCAGAGCTGTGTGGACACTGGTGTGTTATAGGAGAGCAGAGCTCCTGTTCACATCAAGGGAAGGTGCAGGTACATGTCCATTCAAGTTCAGTTTGTGAGATCTCCCCCTAAGCAGGCAGCTGCGGGGAGAGCCTGGAGGGGGGTGTCAAGGCCAGGAGGTCAGCCAGGGGGCAGCAGTGGCTTTGCTACAAAAACCCAGCAGCACAGACCCAGTGACTGCCACACTGGGCTGTTGTTGGGGGCCTGTGAGCCACCAGCAACTGAGCCATCATCCTGATGGGTCTTTCCTTGGTCCCTTCAGCCCCCGGGGAACGCAACGTAAGTCACCCTTTCCCATTTCCTGGAAGGTGGCCTGGTAGAGCCTACAAAGAATGGCCACAAGCATCCTCTCCCTAGTGGAACCCAGTCAGCCAGGGCGCACAGGACTGCAGACGGATGGATGGCTGAAGACAGAGGGCAAGGTCTAAATGCTGTTCATTTATACCACTTACACCCTTCCTTCCTCATACTGCCAGGCAACCCCTATCTCATTGGTGGTTTCCTTTGAATTTTAAAGAATCAAAATATGGCCAAGCCCAGAACAGGGAAAGGTCAAGTTTGAGAAACTCCAATGCTGTACTTTGGGGTGGAGGGCGTGGGGGGATGCTAGAGGAATGACTTAACAAAGGGGATAAAACTGGAGAAGTGTAAGAAAAGTCAGGTTAGAAGTAGAGAGGAATTCCCCACCAGGAAGACTCAAACAATATTTCTGACGGTTTCCTACAGGTACCCACAATATTCTCTGTCTGTGAGCTGACTCTCAGTCCTTTGTCACTTTGCAAATGGCCACCATGTGACTGAGAACCTTGCTTTGAACTCACAGAAGCTTCTGAAATTCCTGGCCTCTCTTTCACCTTTCCCCTAACAGCCCAATTCCAGGCTCCGCTCAAGTTTTCTTTGGTTTTTAAGTAGTTGATTCCTTATCAAAAGCCTTGGGATACTTCAACCTGTTAGCCAATGGCATGGTTTTGATTTTTATAAAGATTTTTTTACTCCCTTGTTCATTTCTTGCATTTAATTTTTTTATGCATAAATACCAGAGAACTTCGTGATTATATAACTGTCCTGGATTCTTTTGGAAATCATTCTCTTTGCTACTAAAATTTTGCTCTCATTTGCTCTCACTTTATTTTGAGAAAGTGTGTCTCCTTCTGACAAAATTACAAAGTAAAAAAATTTTTGCTAAACACTGTATCCTGGTTAAAAGATAAATCCCTTCCTTAAAAATAGCTGCAGCCTAAATAGCACCAATTTTCTTCCAAAATAAAATTATTTCCTTAGAACAATCTTTTTTTCTTCTTCTTTTTCTTCTTTTTTATTTTATTTTTTTTTTGGCTTCAACAACAGACATTTATTTTCCACAGTTCTGAAGACTGGGAAGTCCAAGATCAAGGTTCTGACTCATCCAATATCTGTTTAGAATCCTCTTACTGGCTGTTACTGGTTGGATGATGGCTGTTTTTGCTTTGTATCCTCACATGGCAGAAAGTAAAGATTTCTCAAGAAGAAAAGGTAGACGTGGCTATGTGACCTTAGCGAGGAAAGCTGGGTCTCAGTTTACCCCTCTATAACATGGGGATACTACTAGAAATGAAGTGTTCGTTCATATTGTAGGGAGTCTTTCAAGATGACCCCCGTTTTCTCTGAGAAGTCCCCCTTCCACAGGGCCCCGTCCTCTACTGGGATGAACACCTATCCAGATCAGATTCTCTCTCCCCTCCCCTTCCCTTCCCTTCCCCTCCCCTCTCCCCTTTCCTTCTCTCTCTCTCTCTCTCTCTCTCTCTCTCTCTCTCTCTCTCTCTCTCTCTCTCTCTCTCTCTCTCTCTCTCCTCATCTGGAATTTGCATGCAGACAGAGTCAGTCCTATCACTGAGGATGAGTTGACGTGAGCTGATATAAACTTGCAAACTTTGGGAACAGCCTTCGCATGCCATGTTCGTGGAGTAACCAGGAAAGCCTGTCAGGGGACATGAAAGAGTGAGATGCAGAAGTGCTGAGAAATCAGAGAGAGGGGAGAGCATGAGAGCGGCCGCCTAAGGCCCTGGCAATGTTTCGCCTTCCCACTCCCGTTCCTATGAGGCCTGACTACATTCTGCCATTTAACTTCCTTAATGCATCACTATATCCCCATTTTGAAAAAGAAGAAAACTTACAGCCAGAAGGATCGTAACTAAAACACAGGAGGAAAAAGGGTGCCTAAGGCAGCTTTCTTTATCTGCTCAGGCCCTTCAAGGAAAGACCTCCACCACCAGCCCAGCTCGTGTGGGCCACTCCAGCGCAGATTCCAATTAAAGCGAAACAAGGCCTTTGTGTGCACATGATCATCAATATGCATAAAGGTGACACCAAACCAACCTCAAATGCCCAATTACCCAAATGTCTTGCTCAGGTAACAGCCTTTAAATAGTCAAAGGCACTCTGGCAAATCATCTCCTTCAGAGAAATTAAACCAATTTTGGATGATTTCGCACCCTCTTAACAGCCACTCAGCGAATAACTGTAAGAATTTCCTATCAAGGAACACATCAGGTCAGCAGGGCACGTGGAGCCATTTTATTCAGCTGGGGACGTGAGGAGGGCTGAGAGGGGGTGTCCCAACTCAAGCCCTTTGCCCTTTTTTTTTTTTTTTTTTTTTTTAGCTGAGCCATCCTGCCACCTGTTGGCAGCTCAATGGCAGCTCAGCTCAGGCTGGGCATCAAACTGCTGTTGCTCAAAGCTCAGCTTGCACTTTTGAGCTAGCTCTTAACCAACTGAGCCACTCGGCCAGCCCTCTTTGCACTTTTATGTGCCTCACAAGTAGTTTGTCACCAAAGAGAGGCCACAAAGCAAGACCTCTTCTGATCAGCTATAATAATTTAAAGGACTCAGCCCTCTGCTCAGGGCCTGGGATCCAGGTGTGTTGTAACAATGGAAGTGCTAGGGGTCAGGCCCTTCGTGGGGTGGCTGGGAGAGAGGGGACACCTAAGAGTGCCTGACCCTGCAAGGGCTGCTGGGGGCCTTTCAGAGAACTCTGTGATGCTTTCTGGGAATGTGAAGGATGCCGGCTGTGTGGCTGACCAAGGAATCCGTCCCTGCACAGACGCTAGCACAAGGAATATCCTTCCTTCTCTATACCCGTGGTGTCCTGCTGTATGCATCCAAGTGGACCCATTTAGCAGAGAACTAGCTCTCAGCTAAGAGCAGAAATGCATACTCACTCTGCTGCCAAAGGGCCAGGTAAATTTAAGGAGTCCTCATTTTGATGCAAATCGACTTACTCTGCTGTATTTCTAGCTGATATTTCTCTGGGCCCTTGTAACCTAGGGAAACACAGTTCAGTGCAGACCCCCACCTTCCAAACACTGGCACAGAACCCAGAGTCTTTGGCACAGCCTGGGTAAGCCCAGGGTTCAGAGCATGAGATCATTCGTGAGAAGACAAGCTTCTTGCAATCCAGTCAACTTTCCTGATGTTTCTAGGAACATCCAGGAATTTCTAGGAACAAGGAGGTCCACAGTGGGAAGAGAAACAAAGCTACACTGTGTCTTTATTTGTTTAAATGTCTATTGCCAGTGTACTGACGTCTGGGTCCAGCTCCCCCGAGTAAAGAATTTGGAAGTGTCTCTCCCATCCTTATAACAAACAAACAAACAAAAAAAAACCTCAATAAACTGAAAGTCAGTGCCTGGTACTGGACCCATCACAGAATTACGCCTACAGCATGCACTGCCACCCTGAAATCTGAAGAGAGAGGAGGATTCAGAGAGTGTGGCCAAGACCCACTCACCTGGTGCAGGAGCCGCTGGAAACATCACTGGTAGGAACACCTGGACGGTAACTGTGATGAATTGCTGGAGGTTGGGTATGGATGAGCATGGGGGCTGCAATCTTAGAGGGACCCCCAGGTGTCTCTGACTGGGGGGCAGAAGTATAATTCTTGTGAAATACATACAGAAGCCTTCCTAGAAACACAGGGGTTGTTCACCTCTGAGTCCCTAGTACCAGATACATCATAGGTTTCATTATAGTTTTGTCGGGTGGAATGATGGATGGTTATTTGGATGGATGGATGGATGGATGGATGGATGGATGGATGGATGGATGGATGGATGGATGATGTGTGATTCAAGGAAATTGTAATACAGAAATTCCTAAATTTGTTTCTCACAGAACACCAATACCATATGATGTTACTGGTGGTGTCATGGTGTTAATAATTTCCGTGCTCAGGTCAGCCGAGTAGCTTATTGGTTAAGAGTTGGCTTGAGAGCGTGAGCTCTGAGCAGCAGGGCCCCCAGATCAGACCCCACATGGGCCAGTGATTCTGTGCCCTCTACAGCTAAGATGGTGAACAACAGCTTGACCTGGAGCTGGGCTGCCATGAGTCGCCCGAGACTCATGGGCTGCAGCCCCTCCTGCAGTGGGCTGCTGTATGCTACCGTGAGTGGCTGGCAGCCAACATGAGCTGCCATGAGCTGCCATGAGCGGCTGTCCAAGGGCCAACAACCGATCTGCCTCACCCAGGAAGAGCACAATGATCACAATACCAACATGGGCCAGTGAAGCAATGTCCTCCACAACTAGGCTGAAGAACAAAAAAATTGCAATTTCTCTATTCCCCTTCCCTGATTCCCCAATGCTGTTCTCTCCCCAAATTCCCCAATAAAATCTTTAAAAAAAAAAAAAAAAGTTCTGTGCTCCAAAAAATTGGTTAGGAAATGTTCAATTTAGGAAGTTAAACAGATGTCTTTACTATGGGAGACCAGATACCATGTACCTTCTTTTCCTAGAACTTAGCACAGCTATTATTAGGCGCTCAGTAAGATAACATCATAGAATAATTCACTCATATTCATTCATTCATTAATTCATTCCACAACTATTTATTGCACACCCACTCTAGCGCAGGCTCTAAGCCAGCACCTAAGAGCAAAAATGAGCAGACTCTGCCCTCGTGGAGAGTACAGGGTAACCAAGGAGACAGGCACTAAACAAATAATCCCCCAGATGGTATAAAACTATACAACCACAACACTCATTACAATGGAAAAGTGTACACAAAAGACACAACAGAGCAAACAGCCTGGTCGAGGAGACTAGGACAAGCTAATACGGAGTTGAGAATTAAAGCACTAGGAAGAATTAATATAGCAACATGGATGGCAGGGGATAGCTGGGAAGCCAGCAGAGGAAACACATGTTACCAATGCCCCTCGTATGTCCCTCTTCAGTCCTATAGCAGGAGAGAGCACAGCAGACACAAAGAACAGAAGTGAGGCCACAATGGCTGGGACTCCACACTTGAAGCCTCTAAGACTGTGGTGATTTGCTATGAAGCAATAATGACTAACACAGTGACTACCTCAGAGAGTCCCGGTTTCTGTGCTGGCTATGCTCTCTGGACCCTTCCAGACTCCACCCCCACCATTCTCCACCCTGCTCTTTGCCCTGGAAGTGACCAGACTCCACCCCCACCATTCTCCTCCCTGCTCTTTGCCCTGGAAGTGACCAGACTCCACCCCCACCATTCTCCTCCCTGCTCTTTGCCCTGGAAGTGACCAGACTCCACCCCCACCATTCTCCTCCCTGCTCTTTGCCCTGGAAGTGACCAGACTCCACCCCCACCATTCTCCTCCCTGCTCTTTGCCCTGGAAGTGACCAGACTCCACCCCCACCATTCTCCTCCCTGCTCTTTGCCCTGGAAGTGAACGCCCGGAGCTGCATCCACCACGCTCCCTCACCCTCTGGCTTCTCCTGGGGTTTGGCCAGAGGGGACCCAGGAGGAAGTCGGAGGGTAGGAGGCAGGAGAGTCTAGCGCACTTGTCCTCGGCTCTCCCCGCTGGAATGTAGGTTTCTTCTACCCAGGGCCACAGCTCCCGTGAGTGGTCCCCGTCCTATAGCCTCAGGTCTCCCTGGGTTCCAGGACACACCCTCTCTTGTGCCTCTTTGAACCTGCAGGTATGAATGGCCTCCGGCCGTTGCTGGCCCTGCAGACCCTCAGCAACCCACCAACCCTTGCTTTGTTCCTTCGTAATTCTGCCCACACCAGGCAAAGCAACCCTTTTGGCTGACTCTCCTTCATCCCCCTTGAGTGTCCCATCCAATTCCTGCTGACAGATGCAACTCCTCAGCCAGAAAGCGTAAAGCTGGGACACTGAGTTTTGGAACCTTAAAACTTGTCTTTTTTTTTTTAACTAGAGCGTCTCTTCGGCCCCTGAGGGAACATAAGTGTGCAGAGACTGGAGATATGCCCTCCAGGCTCAGACCAACTCATCTGAGCCCAGCTCTGGCTTCCAAACCCTGTAGAAAGTGACTTAATCTCATTGGGCCTCAGTTTCTTCATCATCAAAATAGGGACAATACCTAGCAGTCACTACCTGAAATTGCCATGAGAATTCCATGCAGGAACTCATGTAAAATGCACCGTCCACAGTAAGAGCCCAGGAAATCACTCCTACAATACCATCAGCAAAATATCTCATTTTGCTCAACCAACCACACCCAAAATGCCATTTGTACTGTCAACAGCCCCAGGGTTCACGGTAATCATCAGTTCAATAGGAGGGTGCAGGGGGGTGCCAGAAACAACAGCAGAGGTCCCACCTGACCCTTCGGGAACCCCCTCAGCCTGCGACTTCTTAGTTCAGAAGAATCACTTGGTTCATTCAGGCTCCAAGACTGCTCAGCATCTCAGTGGGATTCAGACACTGCACCTGGTCTGGAGTCCTGCCTCATGGAATCTCTGCTCCCGAGGTCACACACCCCCAGACAGGCTTCTGAATGTGCGAATGCACGAGAGAGGGGAAACAGAAGCAGGAGGCTGCGCTCGGTGACCTTCCCAGAGCACGCCCTGACTGAAGGTTACAGTTCTTAGAAAGGGCAGCGCTGTATGTCCTGTGTGCAGCCATTCCAATGACATTCTAATGAGTCCCAGGGTGTTGACAGCAGGCCACTTAGGCGGGAGTGACTGGGTCACCATGGCTTCCCAGGACACTGGACCGGCTGCGGGGTCAGAATGGAGGCAGAGAAGGGGTTGGTGGACCTGATTCAAAGTCACTAGGAAATGAGAGTGGCCTGGAAGCAGGGCCAGGAGCCCGAGGGTCCCCACATGAACATCACACCCCAGCCACAGAGGCCGCCGGCCCAGCCGTCCAGCCCCGCTGAGGTCAGGCTGGATGGAGGCTTCCCCAGCGTCAGCCCAAAGTTCCACTGTCAACACTTCCGCAGGCTCACATCCCACTCTCCTATTATTTACTTAATTTTCTTTCAGTCAATTCAGTGTCTTCCTGAAATAAATTAATGTCCACTGGAATTTTATATCACAACCACCAGTGGAAACCAGCATCATTTATCAACAGAAAGCAACAATTAAAAAACATACAATGAAAACAAGCATCACTATTAGATTCTGGCTGGATACTGTTTCCTGGGGAGTGATCTGACCCTGCCCGGTGCTGTCTCCTTGATTTAAAAAAAAAAAAAAAAAAAAGGAGCACCAAACGCGATTTTTTTCATCCTATAATCAGAAACATTAAAAGAGAATGGAAAAGAGAATAACTTTCTGATTGTGTTATTCAATTTTAGTTTATGCTAAAATCACCTAGTAACGCATCTACAATCATCTTGCTACATAATCCGGGTCGCCCATCTGAGAGGCGGTGCTCCTCTCTGCCGCCGAAGCCTGGCCCCGAGCAAGAACAGCCATAAATCATGGTCTGTGGGGCTGATGCGCATTGAAAGAAATAACTATCGCAATTCATCTCTCCCAATACCATGTGAGAGCATCTCGTCTGCTCCACAGGGAACAGGGACCACCCTCCGGGGAAATGCCAAGATGCGCTGACCTCCAATCCCGCGGAAACCCCCACAGGATGGGGCCCGCGGGAACCCCCACCTCTATGCACAGCCGCATGCCAGGGAAAGGATCCCATGCTTTCTGGGGCTGGAGGGTCTCAAAGCCGTGACATTCTGGGGAGACCTAGTGAGAGTGAATCAGGGCTGTCGTCCTGGTGAAGACCCCCGCCCAGGGCCTGGGGACAGAAGTGGACATGGAAACCACTCCGGGCGGGGGCTCAGAGGATTTGCAGCCGACAGGCCAGGCCTGTCTCTGTCCTGAGCTCCTCCTCGGGCGTCAGCGTCCCCGTGGAGCCCTGGGTGTGGCTCAGATGAGCTTGGGCACAGCCACACTCCCCTGGGGCCCAGCAGGGCACACAGGACTGGTCCCCGAGGGTACACTTCCAGCTGGCCTGGCCAGAGTGTGAGAAGACTCTGGTCCTTCCTAGTGACCAGTGCGACAGGTTCATTTCACTCATGTTCACGAAGCCCTTACCACGGGCCAGGTACTATTTCAAGTGCTAAAGAAACAAGAGGGAAGAAAACAGACAAATGCTCTGCTCCTGTGGCATTCATACTATGACCGGGAAAGACAGAAGTACAGACATGACATGTCAGGTGGCCATAAATACCATAAGGAAGAGGATAAAGTGATGGTGAAAGGGGCCATTCATACAGGGCGCCCACAGCGTTTACACAGAGTGGCCATTTGAGGAAAGGCCTGAATGAAATGAAAGCTCCAGCCCATTTGTCTGTCGGGGAGGAAACACGTGCCCAACAGCAAGGGCAGTGACGACCGAGGCCTGCAGCCAGAGCCTAAGGGGCAGCAAGGACACCAGTGGGGCTGGAGGCGAGTGACAGGGGCAGGTGGCGGGCGTGCTGGTCAGTGGGGAAGATGGAGGACCAGAGAATGACAGCGGTGACGTTGACCCTGAAGGAGCTTAGCCACTGAGCAGGTTGGAGCACGGAGTTGACATCACCTAACTTTCATCGTGGAAACATCACCCTGACTGGTGGGCAGAGAGCACGGACGACGGGGGCCCGGGCAGAGGCTGGAGGCCATCAGGATGCCCGTGGAGAACAGTTCAGACCGGAAGGAGAGCATGTGGGTGCAGGGGGTGGTAGTGGGGGGTGGGGCGCGGGGAGCAGTGGTGACATTTTGAAGACATAATTGACAGGACTTACAGAGGGACTGGAAATGGAATATAGAGAAAAAAGGAGTCATGGATGATGCCAAGATTTCTAGTACAAGCAACAAGCAAACAGAGTTGAAATTTATGGAGACGGAGCAACTTGAGTGGGGAAAAAAACAAGAATTGAGTGTTGAGCATGTGAAATTTAAGACACTTCAGAGACACGCAGTGGAGATATCCATTAAGCAGCTGGATATTAATAATGACAATAATACATATATTTTCTCAGAGCCTAGCCTCACAATCTTCCCACTGCCACTCATCTCTCCCTGTCACCCCCTGGTTCATTCTTCTTCTGCCTTCAGGTCACCCGCAGCCACCACACTCGCACCCTAAATCTGGGGTAGGAGCCCCTTCTCTGTGGTCAGCCTGCCATATCTGCCCCACACTAGCACTTGGCACACTTTGTTATAAGTGACTGCTTCCAGTGCGTCTCCCCGCCAAGTTAGGAGTCCCATGGCAGCAGGAACCATCTGCATTGACTTTTGCCTCCGCAGCACACAGTACAAGCTAAATCTGTGTTTTACAAGCTTCTCAACAATGCTTCTATCTTCACAACAACCCTGCAGGGGAGATAAAGATCCTCTGTCTGTGGAAGAAGAAACTGAGGCTCAGCAAGGTTGCATAACTTGCCCTGCAGATACAGGGATACAAGTTTGTAAATGCAGAAGCTGAGATTTGAACCTGGGTCCCAGGTAGTTCCAAGCCCCGGGTTCTCTCTGTGGTGACCTGCCGTCTCTCCCGTCTACTACATGAAGCTGGAGCTTTAGTGCTACAAAGAGCGCCTCCCCACGGCAACACCCACTGAGGAGCTTTCCTACCCCTCAGCTCCCCCAAGCTCCTCTGAATGCCTCATTGGCCCAGACTGGCCACCCTGGGACTGCTTTTCCCCCAAGCCATAAATGTGCAGGGAATTAAAGGGATAAGTGCTCAGGTAAGAAAGCTGGTGTCCAGAGGAGTCTGAGGAAAGCGCTGGCCTTCAGATATGGCTTGTTTTTTTAATCCACACTTTGCCCTTCTCTTTCAGCTCTTCACAACCCACAGCTTCTCCCCAGACTACCTGTAGTCTCTGAAAGTAAAACCTCACTGCCTGTTCAACAAGCAAGCAAGGGCGAGACACCAGGAAGTGAGAAGCTGACATGATCATGGCGTGAAAAAATGGTCCGGCTTCCCCTCTGGATCCCAAGGTGAATTTCCTTCATCCCAGGATTTGAGAGATTGCAGGTAGAAGGACCAGATATTCCAGTTGTTATCAGCAAGAGACGCCATAGCT
This sequence comes from Aselliscus stoliczkanus, assembly GCA_033961575.1. Lineage (NCBI taxonomy): Eukaryota > Metazoa > Chordata > Mammalia > Chiroptera > Hipposideridae > Aselliscus > Aselliscus stoliczkanus. The sequence goes on along the minus strand of CM066738.1, from coordinate 5,331,611 downwards.
TACTGTGTGACTTTAGAACAATGGCTTACCCTCTCTGAGCCTCAGTTTCATCTGTGTGAAATGAGAACATGAATGATATTAACCTCATAAGTGATGGAAAGCTTGGAGGAAATACACGTGAAGGGATTTACAGCGTCTGGACCAGAATAGACACTAGAAACATAGCAGCTCCTTTTACGGGTGGGTTCTTTGATAGGCAATGATAAAAGCCCCGTGCTACATTCAGAATGGCAAAAGAAAGCCCTCAGTGCGCCCTGAGCGGCTTGGAACCCCGACAGCTACACCTCCCTCACAGTACTCGGTATAAATGAGGCTCTGATTAACTTTGCCAAAAATACTTCTTCTCATTTGAACAGTTGTTGGACAGTTCAACTTGTCAGAAGAGCAAAGCACAGCCACCACCGACCTTTTCAAACAAAGTTAATTGCTTGGATTTTAAGGTTATCGAGCTGGAATTTTGCCATATATTGATCCAGGGGTATAAACGTCCCTCATAATTTTTAATTCCCTTTTGAGGAACACAGTGGGAATCTGCCTTGATACCTCCCACCTTCTCTGGGGTGAACATAAATATTCAGGAACTTTCTGTTTCCAGGTCTACTTGGCCCATTCGCCAGAGGGATTTCACCAGTGAACACCCTAAGCTGGCTGCTTGTTTTTCATTTAGTCACTCAGCACTTACTGAGCATCCTGGGGGGCCGGGCATCCTGGGCCTGGGGGGCCGGGCATCCTGGGGGCCGCGCATCCTGGGGGCCGGGCATCCGGGGGGGCCGGGCATCCGGGGGGGCCGGGCATCCTGGGGGCCGCGCATCCTGGGCCTGGGGGGCCGGGCATCCTGGGGGCCGGGCAGCCTGGGGGGCCGGGCATCCGGGGGGCCGGGCATCCGGGGGGGCCGGGCATCCGGGGGGGCCGGGCATCCTGGGGGGCCGGGCATCCGGGGGGGGCGGGCATCCGGGGGGGCGGGGCCTCCTGGGGGCCGGGCTTACGGGGGGCCGGCATTCTGGGGGACCGGGCATCCTGGGGGTCCGGGCATCCTGGGGGGCCGGGCCGCCGGGGGGCCGGGCCGCCTGGGGGCCGCGCATCCAGGGGGGCCGGGCATCCAGGGGGGCCGGGCATCCGGGGGGCCGGGCAGCCGGGGGGCCGCGCATCCGGGGCCTGGGGGGCCGGGCATCCAGGGGGGCCGGGCATCCTGGGGGGCCGGGCATCCTGGGGGGCCGGGCATCCGGGGGGCCGGGCATCCTGGGGGGCCGGGCATTCTGGGGGCCGGGCATCCGGGGGGCCGGGCATTCTGGGGGGCCGGGCATTCTGGGGGCCGGGCATCCGGGGGGCCGGGCATTCTGGGGGGCCGGGCCTCCGGGGGGCCGGGCATTCTGGGGGGCCGGGCATCCTGGGGGGCCGGGCATCCTGGGGGGCCGGGCATCCTGGGGGGGCCGGGCATCCAGGGGGGCCGGGCATCCAGGGGGGCCGGGCATCCAGGGGGGCCGGGCATCCTGGGGGCCGGGCATCCTGGGGGCCGGGCAACACACTAACTTGGTGCACACCACAGCCAGCAAGCCTCACAGTCGGGTGGGGAGTCAGTATGAATCAGATGATCACACACACTTAGGGAAACTTACTGCACTGATACCGGTCAGAAACCCCATGGGCCAGTGGGGACGGTGGGATTGGTGCCCTGCAGATGCAAGCAGAAATGGGAGCTTGGTCTGTGAGGGGCTTTCAAGTCAGCCAGTCTGCTTTTTATTGTCACCACATGCGGGAAATTCTGAACACTGCTGGTAATAATAGGCTCCCCCTCCCTGGACAGTCCAGTCTCACAGGCCTTGTCTTAGGTACCCATGAGAGGAGAAAGGTGGGGGTGGGGCGATGGGAAGGCTTCCAGGAAGACGCAGCAGAGCAGCTATCCAGACAAAGCAGCCAGAGCAGGGTGCCACAGAGGACAGGTGTGATAGCGGCCCCGGGGCCAGTGAGCAGCATAGGGTAGCAGGGCAGGGGCATGACAGGGAGCATGAGTGAGGGGAGATGGCAGGGCAGGGGCTTGGGGAACAGGAGAGCGTGTGGCCCAGAAAAAAAGGGCAACAGCTACTGAGCTGCTGCTGACCCGCTTTCAAGAGAAGCCAAGATTCCAGATTTGTATGTAAAATGTGCCATTTTTAAAAAAAAGTATTGACAACCAATTTAAAAGTGAGACCACCATATGAAAAACAAAGCATATCTGTTTGGGCCAAACTGTGCCTGTGACCACAAGGCCAGTGCACCTGGAGAGGTGGGCACCGAGGAAGAAGGAACCATCTCCCCCCTAAGAAGCTACAATGGTCCCCTCCCCTGTACCCCTGGCGTGTGCATCCAGTCCATTGGCTGGCTGATTTTATCATGTGGATGTTGGTCATTCATCTCTCATCCCCAGTACTCTGTGCAGGACTTGGGAGCAGGAATGCAGTGTTGGGCCCTTAGTGGGTGTTCAGCAAACAGTCCTCTAGTCGCATTTATCAGCTCGGTACCCCTTGTCCTCACATATCATTTTCCAGCCTCTCCTGTGTACTCAGATGGAACTTAACGGTTACCCTGAAAGGATACCTACTGCCCCCAGGCACCTGCCACACACTGGGCACCACGCTGACCACTTCACATGCATCATCCCCACTCACCCTCCCAATGCTACCTGAGGTCAGGACTGTTTTTCTGTCCACTTTACAGAGGAAGAGATCAAACCTTGGAGAGCTCCACAACCTGAAAGTCACACGATGCGTAAGTAGCGAAGCTAAGATCAGACTCCAGGTCACACCCACTCCTTCATGCAGAATTTTAACCACTGTGCTCCCCTGAGATACGACCAATGGACTAGACTGATGTGCTCGGGGTTACAGCTGTTATTCCCTGCTTAGAAGTGGCCGCCACCCTTGGTTTGGACAAACTGCTGGGAGTGCCATTGGTTTATCCCCACTTTCTTTTGGAAGCTATTTCACACGCTCCAGACCTGTTTCCTCCAGCTCCTGGTTGCCACTAACAACAGGGAAACTCTATCCTGTTGTCTGTCACCCCACCAATCCCTGAGACAAACACGAACAAGCAAACCACAGAGCAGAGAAGGAAACTGCCACCCAACCCTCTTACTCAGATTTCTCCATCTGAACAGTATATCCTGTACTCTAAAGCATAGGGAGATATCCATGATAAGGTTGACTGATGAAAGCAGTTGCAGAAACGTATGTCATATGATCCCATGACAAAATCATAAAAATAATAATAAGTGAGGTTAATTTTATTTAAATAAATATGTGCAATTTAAGTGATTCACTGTGCATGGGAGAGAGTCTGCAAAGAGACTCACCAGGCTGCTTACAGTGGCATTCTTTGGCTGGTGGTTTGAGAGAATGGTGAGGGGGAGCCATTGGCTTTTCAGTTCCTTTGCTGAGTATTTTACTAGAAGCATGTCCAAACAGGAGGCCCATCATGCCTTTGTAATGTCTTGTAAGTACTTCCCTTTCTAGGAAAGCATGGCTGCCCAGGTGGAATGCTCCCGATGCAGCTAGGCCCGGTTCCCTTGCTCCATCATGAGTCCTCCTCTGATTGGAAACAGCAGAGCTGAGCTACGAATAAAGCCTTCAGTGTCCTACCATGGATGGGAAGATGGGGCATGCTCACGCATCACATTTGCTTAATAATAACAGTAACAGCAACAACCGCTGCCAGCATTTACTGAGCATTTTCTCTGTGCTGGACACTCAGCTATGGATTTATACACTAACCCACTTAATCCTTGCAAAAAACCTTGTAATGGAGCTTCTGTTGTCATCCTCCTTTATTCAGATAAGGAAAATGAGGCTCACAGACATTAAGCAATGAGTACATCAGCACACTGCTATGTGGAATACCAGGATTCAAATCCAAGCCTATGCCTACCATCTGACTATTGTTCCTAGATATTTAAGAATATATCTGGAAGAATGGGTGCTAATGTATACTATCAGCAGCAGCAGCATCACAATCACCATCACCATCATCACCATCATCACTATCACCACCATCACCATCATCTTCTTCATCATCATCATCATCACCACCATCACTATCACCATCATCCTCACCATCATCATCATCACCATCATCATCCTCATCACAAGTAAACACACACCATGTGCCACATATGATGATAAATGTTCTACATAAGACCATGTTGTCCATGATTTGGTCAACATCATCCTTCTACAAAACAGGCAGCATTACTCCATTCTTTGCAAATAAAGAAACAAGTTTTGGGCCGGCCAAGTGGCGCGTTGGTTAAGAGCTCACTTGGGACACCAGCGGCCCCAGTTCCGATCCCACATACGAAGGCCAGTGCCCTCTACAACTAAGATGGTGAACAATCTCCACCCGGAGCCGGGCTGTGTGAGTCCTGGCGACCATGTGGGCTGCAGTCCCTGCTGAAGTGGGCTGCCATAAGCTACAGTGAGTGGCCGGCAGCCAGAGTGAGCGGCTGGCAGCCAGTGAGAGTTGCCAAGAGCCGTGGTGAACGGCCATCCAGAGGCCGGAGACCGAGCACAATGACGATACCAACATGGGCCAGTGAAGCAACGTCCTCCGCAACTAGACTGAAGAACAAAAGGACAGCAACTTGTCTATTCTCCTTCCCCAATTTCCCAATGCTGTTCCCCTCCCCCAATTCCCCAATAAAAATCTTAAAAAAAGAAAGAAAGAAACAAGTTTAGAGAGGTCAAATCTGTGATCAAAGTGCCACATAAAAAATTATCCACAAATACAAAATAATAATACCCAAGCATAACATGCAGAGTTAGCATTATCAGAACAAAGATAATTTAGCATTTAATTTTGCTTTAAGTCAGCCTCAAGGTTATTCCAGGTTACCTTAATAGTTTACCATTTTCTGCTCTATCATTCAAATTGTCATCATTCTCTCTTCTATGATGATGATGATGATGATGATGATGATGACGACGACGACGACGACGATGCATCAGGCTGAGTCAGGAGGATGTTGGAACATTTAAACAACAGAGAAATGTCCTTATTTCCCAATGGTAAGAAAGGAAATTCAAAACTTTCCTTAGCGTCTGCCATCCTGACTCTATGAATCCAATGTCAATAGAAACAACAAACCATTATGAGATCTATAATAAAAAATCACGCTCTACAAGAATGGCAGATGTATCAACTGTATCCTATGTCGAAACCTGAGCTGGCAGATGGAGCCAACAGGTGCTCTTTGCCCATTCCCTCCATCAATCTCAGAAACTCATTACACCTATAAATAAAAAATCATTTCTATTACAGAGCCATGACATTTTTTAAGTTGAAAAAGACCTTGGAGGTCATCCAGTCTAACCCAGGCCCAGAGACGTCCTTGGCTTTCCCATCGAGTGGATACCAAGGACTAGAGCAACGGACCTGGATTCTACAAAGGACTCTCTTACAGGGGAGAACACAGCACCCTGCTGGGTCCTCTAGATAACGTCCTGCTCCAGGCCCAGCACGTCTTCATGTACCACTCTGTAATTGGCAGTTTGAACTAAAAAGGTTTTGCCAGATTACCTCCTTCCCCTCTTATTCAAGAGGTAAATTATCTGTAGGACAGGAGAGAATACAGAGGGGTGTTGTGGAAGGTTTGAGTATCCTGAGGTCACATAATTGACGGTCCTATTTTTTAAAAAGTACTACATTTTAATGTTTCACACAAAAGAGGCAGAAAACAGCTAAATAAACCAAAAAGGTGAATGAATGAATGAATGAATGAATGCATGAATGAATATCTGGATATAACCAGAGGCCCACATGATCCTGGATGACACCCTGTTTCCCTGCCTATCCAAAAAAATATAGCAGTACAACAAAACATAGTAATCAATAGGAACCCAAATCTACCCATTCTCATGAGTCTCCATAAAACATAGGATGTTATTCACGTACATCAAACATCTTTAAAAACACTTGTATCCGGAGCCAGCTGAGTGGCTCAGTTGGTTAAGAGCTCGCTCAAGAGTGCCAGCTGAGCTCTGAGCAACAGCAGTTCGATGCCCAGCCCCAGCTGAGCTGCCACTGTGCTGCCAACAGGTGGCAGGATGGCTCAGATTAAAAAGAAAAAGCACACAAAAAACACTTTGTAGGGCTGGCCAAGTGGCGCAGTGGTTAAGAGCTGGCTTGGGATGCCAGTGGCGCCGGTTCGGATCCCACATATGAGGACCACTGACACTGCCCTCAAAAACAAAAAAAAACAAAAAAAAAACCACTTTGTATCCATTTCTGCCACTCACCATGCTCCACATAAAAAATGACTGTTCCTCAGACTTTCACTTCTGACATCTTTCCTGGAACCCAACCTTTATGGCTCTTCTATTTCTTCTCTCCTCTTTGCCTGTTTTTATTTGTTTATTTATTTGTTTGTCTATTTATTTGTTTCATTATTTAGTTCCCTCAGGCCTCTCTCCCTGGTTCCCCTTCTCATTACGCACATTCTGCGTAATAAAGAAAAGCCGGGGCCCAGTGTCCAGGTAAAGCTCATTTCCTTTTACAAAACAAGGACAAAGGAAAGACAGAAGAAATTATAAGCTGATCTTGTTCGCCCCATTTATACACAAATGTACATGTGTTTCCAAGATGTGTTTATGTATGTAGACTTAGAAACGTGCTACTGTATTTTGATCACAGCAGCTTGTGGCAAAGTTGCTCATACTCAGTATAACGCCCAGAGCTAGTACACAAGTTCACAGCAACAGAAAACTACCGCTGAAAATTCTGAAGCGTGAGTTACTGCGATCCAGGGGGAATCTCAGATCGGCCTCTTAGAGTCCGGGTGGGAATTTTCAAAAGTTACCGAGTGGGCCCCTCAGTAGACAGCCCCTGAGCACTGGCTCAGTTCTGCAGTCTAAGAACAGAGTCAAGCTGATACTTCCAAATCCCTAAAAGAGTGCTGCTGTTTCTTAAAAACAACTGTTGGATTGGTTGGTATTTAATTAATGGGGGGAAAAGGTTCCATTTTTCATTATTAAAGCCAATTTTTACTTCCTTTAATGAAAATGTGCATAAAATACCCTTTTCCCCAGCTCCGTTAATGAGACTAACCAGAGGCATATGGCTGCATGTCAGCACACCCAACAGTCTATCATCCTGTGCTAATTTCTGCTGATGGAGTTTCATGGACTGGGGTCTGTTTACCTCGCACTTCAGCCCTCGACACACGAGACAGGAAGGCCTGTTTGGAGGAGGGGAGGAAAGAAAAGGAGAACAAATGGTTCAGTTTGTTCATCTGATAGCCAGACAAATCAAATAGGATAGCAACGGGCCCCACAAACGTCTCAAACTTACTTTTCCCTTGTTCCCCAGGGACATCCCTTTATTTCATCTTCCTAGAGCCCACAAAGCCCAGTGTGCATCATGCCCCAGCTCCATTATCACAAGATTTAATTTGGGGGAAATGCAAACTGTTTTTGGACAACCTCTCGATCTGTGTTATAACAAAAACGGCTTTACATTCAAACTGATCAGAAAGAAATCATCTTAAGAGCTTGTTCATTGCACACGGCAAATGCCTGATAGGATGCCCTGGTGTGTGTGTTTCACCATTATTAAAACAGCAACCAAATATAAATGAATAAATAAAACAAAGAGCAGCCCTTGCAGGGCCCGAGCCACGCGATGGCTGGGACATGGTCTCTGCTTTGGTAGAAGATTAGAATCAAGGGACGCAGCCATTGTCATCATCGGTATAAGTCTTTGTAACCGACTTTAGCAGTGGCCCCGAATGGATGGTGCCTGTTCTTTTGTTACCCACAGTTGATAAATGTGCATCAATTTTTCAGCTTTGAAGCGTTATTTCCTTTTGCAATTTGCCAAGTGCCTTTTCATGCCCCATTTGAAGAGTATCCCATGAACAAAGCTCCCTCAGGGAAGACAAGTTAATTATCTGACTGCCACTCCAGTGGTTGGCTGCTAGAAATAAAATTCTGGGCCAGCCCCGATGGTGAAGCTCCAAGACTGCTGTTTGATAATGGTGTCAAACGTCTCCAGGGCTAGTCATGGCCCAGAGGAGAGAGTGGCTCAGAAACCAGACTGGGCACCAGGCAGACCAGGGCTCAAACCCTGCGCTTACTCTGAGCAAGTGATTTAACCTCTATGAGCCTCAGTTTCCCCATCTGTAAAATGGAGCTATGACTTCCTACATTATAAGATAATTATAAAGATTAGACAGCATCATGTGTACTTAGCTCCTGGCACATCATAAGCACTGAACAATGATTTATGTTCTGATAAGCTGTAACAGCTGCACAGCTCTCCTTTCTTCCATTCACCAGAAGATACTGTATAGGTTGTTTCATGAATCTTCCCCAGATATTATTGGTTCTTTCTGAGTGTGGCTCTCCAAGGTTTGGGCTGTGGATCTACAACATATCTTATTGATGCTTGTTTGGGATACTTTTCTAAAGGCAAATTAGTATGCTAGGCACTTCCTATTTTTTCCTTAAGTACATAATTGTGATTTGTTCACTAACCACTCAGTTCTACAAGTATATTCTTTTTAGTCACCAAATTATTAAGCATCTGAATGGAAGGGATCGGGGACAATGCCATACCCTTAGTTAAAATAATTAGTTTACTATAAAACAAGAGAAGGAAGGGGGCAGAAAAGTTCCCCTGGTTTAGTATTTAAACATTCAAGCTATGGGATGCATATTCTAATCTGAGTTTCAGAGGAGGAAAATAAACAGCACAAGAGCCAACTATGTATTAATTACAGCTTATTTATTTAGTGCCACTGATGCGTATCAAGCTATGCAGAAGGTAAATTGAAGGGGGAAAATAAGGTCCCACTTCAAGAGAGTGAACCATCTCAGAATTCGTTACCTACACATCTGAATATTTTAATAGAGATCCATGACTGGTGATGATAGGGAAAGCTGGAGTTAAATCCATGGTGGGGGTTGGGCAAGGACAAGGTGGGAAAATAAAAAGAAAGAACTGTAAGATGTTGGCCATGCTGGGGCACGTAGAAGGGAAATCCCACTCCTGGCCACAGGCTCCTCAAAATCCATCTTGGACCAGGATGGACAAGATTGCAAATCAGAAGCAATAGTTTAGACCTCCGTACTGCACAGCTCACCACGAATTGCTAATTGTGCGGAAAGGAGGCTCAGGACATCCCTGACAAGACATTTCCCCCTTGATGAGTTAATATAAAGAGGATCACCAGTCCTGACAGCACTGTGTCGCCGTGGGGTTTTATGGATGCAACGATTAAAGCAATGCTGCTTGAGAAGTGCTTGCCGGATGATTCTAGAATCCTGAACCTGCAGGCTGGTGTGAATCATTTTATAAGAGCAGCAACAGCTCTTATACATTCCTCTATTTGATTTCCCATAAAGACTTTACCTCTTTATCTCCTTTACTGAGTTAGAATTTACCTACACTACGATTCACTCATTTTAAATGTAAAATCTGTTGAATTTTGACAAATGTGTAGTGTCACCTGTCTACTAGCAGGATCGTGACACAGGAAAATTGTCAATCCCACAAAGACCCCTCATGTTCCTTCTGGGTGTGTGCAGTCAGTCCTCACACTCAGCCCAGGCCTTTACCACTCCTCTCCTTTCTGTCAATGTAATTTTTGCCTCTTCTAGAATTTCATATGCAGTCTCTTGTCCCTGGCTTATTTCATTTATAATAATGCTTTTGAGGTTCATTCATGCTTGTAGTGTGTATTTGCTGTTCAGCCCTTTTTACTGCAGACTAGGATTCCATTGAGTGGATATACCACCATTTGTTTATCCATGGACATTTGGGGTTTTTCCAGCTTGCTGCTAGTACGAATAAATCTGCTATGAACATTCAAGTAAAAGTCTTTATGTGAACAAACACTTTTACTTCTTTTGGGAAAATACCCAAGAATGAGATTGCTTGGCTGTATGTATGGTGAGTATTATTTACATTTATAAGAACTGCCTATATGTTTTCTAAAAAGGCTGTATCACTTTGCACTCCCATCCTTGCAAACACTAACTACTGTCTGTCTTTAATTTTAGCCATTCTAGTAGGTGTGAAATGGTATTTCATTGGGATTTTAATTTGCATTTCCGTAATGGCCAGTGATGTTAAGCAATGTTTCATGTGCTGATCTGCCATCTATATAGAGTTTTTGGTGAAATGTCTATTCAATATTTTGCCGATGCTTAGTGGGTTGTATTCTTTTATTGAATTATAAGAGTTCTTTTTTTTCTTCTTTTTTTATTAGTTTCAGGTGTACAACACAATGCAATGGTTATACTCTTTACCCCCCAAAGTGAAAACCCCCTCCCCCAGTTCGCCACCCCACTACCCCCCCATATCATACATATCCATCACAACTCCCCTGACTCCCCTCCACAGTATACTCCACATCCTGTGACCATCCACATATTCAGTTGCAGTTGGCATACAATAATATACAACATCAGCTTCAGGTGTACAGTGCAGTGATCAAGCCTCTACTCCATCCATGAAGTGGTCTCCCTAACAAGACATGTGACTATCTGACACACCACAAAATTTTTACAACATTATTATATTCTCGGAACTGTGTTTTATATCCCTGTGGCAATATTGTAGTTGTCTATTTATGCTGTCTAATCCCTCCCCCTTCCCCCCCATCCTCACCCCGCTCCCAACTAGCAACCCTCAGTTTTTCCTCTACATCTATGAGTCTGTTTACTTTGATCATTCACTCAGCTCTTCAGACTCCACATGTAAGTGAGATCACATGGTACCTGTCCTTCTCCGACTGACTTACTTCTCGCAACATAATAGTCTCTTCACAACATTATCGATTACATTCCCAGAACTGCCCCCATATCCCTGCGGCAACATTGTAGTCCCACATACACTGTCCAAAGCCTTCCCCCCCATAAGGGCCAGCCGAGTGGCTCAGTTGGTTAAGAGCTCGCTCAAGAGTGTGAGCTGAGCTCTGAGCAACAGCTGTTTGAGGCCAGCCCGAGCTGAGTTGCTGTTGAGCTGCCAACAGGTGGCAGGTTGGCTCAGCTAAAAAACAACAACAAAACCTTCCCCCTCTCCCTCTTCCCCACTCCCTCCCAGCCAGCAACCATCAGTTTTTCAAATCATAAGAGTTCTTTATATATGTAGAATGCACATTCTTTATTAGATACCTGTTTTGCAACTATGTTCTCTCTTTGTATACCTAAACTTTTCATTTTCTAACAGTATCTTTTGAAAGGGAGAAGTTTTTCATTTTGACAAAGTCCAATTCCTCAATTATTTCTTTCTTTTTAAAAAAAAAATTTATTGTGGAATTGGGGGAAGGGAACAGCGTTGGGGAATCGGAGAAGGGGAACAGACAAGTTGCTGTCTTTTTGTTCTTCAGTCTAGTTGCAGAAGACGTTGCTTCACTGTTCCATGTTGGTATCGTCATTGCTCTCTTCCCGGATAAGGCAGATAGGTCACTGGCCTCTGGATGGTCACTCACCGCGGCTATTGGCAGCTCACAGTGGCTGCTGGCCGCTCACACTGGCTGCCAACCACTCACGCTGGCTGCCAGCCACTCACTGTAGCCTATGGCAGCCCACTGCAGCAGGAGCTGCAGCCTACACCGTCACTGGGGCTCCAGCCCAGGTGGAACTGTTGTTAGCTATAGAGGGCAGTGTCACTGGCCCTCATATGTGGTATCCGAACCAGGACCACTGGCGTCCCAAGCCAGCTCTTAACCAATGCACCACTCGGCCGGCCCCTCAATTATTTCTTTTATGGCTCATCATTCTTATGTCCTACCTAAGGTTAAAAAAAAAATTATCTCCTATTTTTTCTATAAATTTTAAAGTGTCAGGTCGGTGATGTATTTCACTTTACTTTTTGTGTATGAAATAAGGCCAGAATAGAAGTTCTTTTTTTTGCATATAAATATCCAGTTGTCCAGCACCATTCATTGAAAAGGCAGCCCTTTTCCCACTGAGTTGCCTCTGCACAAAGCTTGCCAAAGCCTCCAGGTAAATGCTTTCCAGGGCAGTAGCTGGAGTGAGAAGCGGTGATGAGATCATTCTGAAATAATGATAGATGTGTTCAGTACACATATGATGGAATCTTACTCTGCAGTCATTTAAAATGATGATCAAGAGCTATATTTATGGATGATGGAAAGATAAAGTATCACTTAATAAGGTGATAATCATATTACAAAACAGGATAGATGGGAAAATTTTGTGTTTCTAAATAGGAGATAATAAAATACACCAAGAAGGTCTGTTCCAGAAAGTTCACTGTGGTCATCTCCAGGTGGTCAATTAAAGGTGATTTATGGGCCGGCTGAGTGGCGCGGTGGTTAAGCGCTGGCTTCGGAAGCCAGCGGCCCCGGTTCGGTCCCACATATGAGGGCCAGTGACACTGCCCTCAAAAAAAAAAAAAAAAAGGTGATTTATATGTTTTGTGCAATTTTCTGAAGTTATTCAACGTGTGTGAGAAAGATTCTCATAATACAAAAGCCATTTCTGCTTTGAAAAAATGCCATGGGTAGAAAGAGACGGAAAGGAAGGTGAGTAGTAAGTTGTTGCTCTAAATTTAAAGAGCCAGTTCATCCAGTTTCCTCCCGGAAAGTCTTAATGAGTCTCAAAGCCTGTGAACAGCATGGAGAGGCTCTCAGTATATTTCCAAAAATGGTGCCCATTACCTGTAAAGCACATTCTGACATCTGTAACTATTATATTTGAGGACACTAAGGTTGAATGCAAGGCAATAAGAAACTCATGGGAAATGTATAAATAATGGTAGAAATTAGTAGTCAACCTATTTCCAATTAGTTTTTATCCAGACTCAATCGTTCATGACCATAACGCAACACCAAGCTATTTTCTAAAGAATCTTGGGGTTAACTCCTAATTACCTAGAATTGGGTTTTCTGCCATGCAGGTTATCTGCAGTGGCTCTGAAATTATTACCTCCATTCATCCCAGGACCTCTCTCACTGAGTGGGGTCATATAGCCCAACACCTATCAATAAGAGAGTTTAACACTGATTCAAAGAAAAGAACAACATAAAGGAATCAAGGATGGGTTTGCAGTGAGAAAAGGGGCCTAAGAGGTTTCTAAATTATTGCTTTCAGATTTTTGATAATAAATGTATTAACCATCTGGTCAAGAAACAAAATGGAATAAATAAAATTATGTTAAAATTGGGAAGATTTCACTATGACCAAAGGATGTGTCTTCTTAACAATACTTATCCCATTCATTCCCCAAACACTGTGACTCAGGCCATGTCCAAGGTGCTGAAGTTTTTCAACCAACAACCAGTCAGTCTCAGATTTCAAGGGGACTACGTGGAGACAGTTACTTGCATTACTGAAAAAGTAATTGGACTTTAGGAATCAGCCTTCAAATTTGCAACCAAATATCTGTGATCAAAATCATCATTGAGTCCATCGATTACTACATCATGAAAATCAAATATAACCTGGCCATTGCCCATTTGCCCCAATATCTTATATTCTAATCGAGTGTTTTAGGCAATAAATGTGTCTGAATGAACTTTCGTCAGTTTGATATTCTCTTCAGATTTCTTTGGGCTTGAGAAACTGCAGTCACAGCTTTCAGGGTTCTGACAGGCACAGGAGTCCCTCCGCCCTCACGTGCTCCGATCACCTCACCTTTTCCCATGCTGGGCATGGAAGCAACAGGAAAGAAAGGAAGAACAGGACGCGGTTTCCTGGTAACTGGGGGAAAGGGTAGAGCAGGTTCCACGGGCTTGGCTTTGTGGGCGGAATGATTTTTGGAAAACCATTTGCAAGTCTGATTTAAAAAAATAATTTCACACCCACAGAGTCAGGGCTCTCGGGGGGATGCTTTCCTTTTCTCCCACTCTCAGGCCTTGCCTGCTTAGAGGCTTTCTCCCTGAGGACTTCTGGATCACAAACCTCTGCCTTCAAAGATTGCCAAGGAATAAAAACTGAACAACCCGCCCGTTAAATTGCATTATTTAACTTCCCTAGTTAACACCTCAAACAAGTTCACCGATATCCATTTCCTGAGTTGCTTTACAAAGAGGAAACACAAGTGATGCTGTCAACCCATTACAATAATAACAGCTAATAATTACTGACCATTCCCTGTGGGCTGATAGGAAGCCAGGTACTTTTACACATAGATCACCTCATTTCATCCTCACCCCAACCTGCGAAGTAGCTCTTATTATCGCCTCTTTAATGGTCAGGGGACTGCAGCTCAGAGACATTTAAGCAAACTGTCCATGGCAACTCCGAAGTGGGGTCAAGGTCTGCACTGCAGCCGTTCCACCCGAGACAGGCCGACTGAACGCCAGGAGCAGCTACTGGCCCAACTCAACGTGCTGCTGGAGGGTTTTGTTTTCTTTTTGCTTCTACACAGGTTTCTAAACAGAGCTCTCCTAAAACCGTGTTGCATTAGGATCCAGAAGCAGAGTGAAGCCACGTGGACAAAGCCTCCTGCAGCCTCCTCACAATGTCCCCTCCGCATCTCCCTCCGCCATCCCACCGGCCTTTATTCCTTTATTGAGAAGGATTTCAGAGTTTTCTGCTAATACGCTGTGGGAGTTTGACATGGCCTGCTCTGAGTGCTAAGAAGACCTTTTTTTTTTTTTTTTTTGGTCTTGTGCTTCAAGGAAAAAGAAAAAGGGATAAAGAAGAAGGTAAAAAACAAAACCAGGGAGGAGGCTGGTTATCCTTTCAGCACTCATTCCAACAATCAATTCAGATTTGCAGTTGACATCATTTTCTAAATTGTGAAAAAATGTTCCTGTTAGACAAGAAACTAATTGAACCATGCCTCTGACATCTGGGGACCCGGCATACAACCTCCACTAACACACTGGTGTTAGTATTCATAATTACGACAATAACCTATGTTGTTCACTCGCTATGGTGCAAAGCTTTGTGCTATAACTTACTCGTATATGCACAACCATATTTCATTGTCATAGTTCAGTGCAGGAGGAAGTATTATTATCCCCATTTTACAGATACGAAAAATTCAGCTCAGAGGGATTCAGTGGTTTACCTAGCTTGGAATTTGAACCCAGGCCTGTCTGAGTACACAGTCCAGGCTGCCAGCCACTCTTCCAGACCAAAGGTCAGCATATGGTTTTCTGTAAAATGCTACATAAGTAACATTTTCAGGTTTGTGGGTCATGAGGTCTCTAATGCAACTACTCACCTCTCTTTTGTAGCACAAAATCAACCACAGACACACAACTGAACAAGTGGGCATGGCTGGGTACCAATAAAACTTCACTACGAAAACAGGTCACCAGTGGGCCGGCCAAGTGGCTCAGTTGGTTAAGAGCTGGCTTGGAGTGCAAGCTCTGAGCAGCAAGGCCACCAGTTCAGTTCCCACATGGGACAATGGCGCTGCGCCCTCTACAGCTAAGATGGTGAACAACAGCTCCACCTGGAGCCGGGCTGCTGGGAGTGGCCAGCCATGGCGTAGGCTTGCAGCCCCTGCTGCCATGGGCTGCTGTGAGCTACCGTGAGAGGCCAGATTGCATAATACCAACATGGGCAAGTGAAGTGGTGCCCTCCACAACTAGACTGAAGAACAAAAGGACAGCAACTTGTCTGTTCCCCTCTCCCAATGCCCCAATAAAATCTTTAAAAAAAGAAAAAGAAAACAAGTCACCAGCCAGATTTGGCCCAAGGGCCACAGTTTGCCAAACTCCTGCTCTAGTCTTTCAGACAGGAGAAAAGATGTGAGCTGAATCAGTTAAGGGTTGTGCTGAGGCTGCCATAACAAAGCACCACAGACTGGGTGGCTTAAACAACAAAAATCTATTTTCTCACAGTTTTGGGAGATGGAAGTTTTGGATCCAGGTGTCACAGGGCTGGTTCCCTCTGAGGCCTCTCTCCTTGGGGAGCAGATGGCTGTCCTCTCCCTGTGTCCCCGTGTGGTCCTCTGTGTGCCTCCTCCTATAAGGACATCAGTCCTATTGGACTAGAGCCCACCCTAGTGACCTCATTTTAACTGAGTCACCTCATGAAAGACCCTGTCTGCAAATACACTCACATCCTTGGGTGCTGAGGGCCAGGACTTCAATATATGGATTTGCGGGACCGAATTCAGCCCATAACAAATGGGGTAGATTTCAACAGGGGAAGAGAGGAAGGAAAGAAAAGTAAGGAAAAGTCCAGGGGAAGACGCTCTGTGTTGGGACATGATAGGTGTTCAGTAAATTTACATATTTCTTTATGTTTTAGTTCACAGCTAAATGAAATGGTGAGTACAGAGATCCCAAACACACAGCCTCGTCCTTGATCAACATCCTGCACTGTGTGTTTGTTACAGTCGATGAGCCTACACTGACACATCATTACTGCCATAAGTCCATAGTTTACATGGGGGTTCACTCTGGGGGGGCACACATTGCATGGGTTTTGACAAACGTGTAATGCCCCATATCCACCATGACGGTATCAGACAGAGTAGTTTCGCAGCCCTAAAAATCCTCTGTGCCCTGCCTCATCATCTTTCCCCCTCTTCCCAAGCCCTGGTAAACTTACTTTTTAACGAAACAAGAAAATTCTATTTGTATGTCTCTGGTTGTCCAAGATGCTGGTTTCATTTCTGGTCCTTCCCTCCAGCCTCCATGGTGGTTCCCCCCAGTTGACCAGCCATGCTCAACTCAGTCATGCATCCCAGATCAGCAGGCAGAAGCCAGCACCCCTCCAAGTCTCAGTCAGGCAGCCCCGAAACTGCTAGGCTCTCACCCTCCAAAGCTTCCATTCTATTCTTTAAACCAGCTGCCCAGCTGCTTTTGTACTGGGTGCCAAAATGCATCTGGAATGCAGCGTAACCCTCCCAGTTCCAAGGGATTCACTTAGCGTTGTCTCAGGTAAACGTGTCAAAACTCTGCTGATGTTCTCCTGATGGTAATTGCTCTGAAATGTCCCCAAAGTGTCTCAAAATACAGATGCCATCTTGGAGCATGTGATGAGAGGGTGAGAGGTCTGTCTCTTTTCTCTTTCTTCATTTTGGACCCCCTGACATAACAAAAGGCTCCCAACAGTTATGATTCCTTGTTTTCCCTGTTTATTTCCAGTGAAAGGTACTCAGAGCCTCAGGTTCAGGGCTCCCTGTCTGATCTCACCAGTGCAACTGATTTAATATTTATGATTGCCAACGTCAGAGAAAAGGAGACGAACTGCCCCCCGAGCCTCCGGAAAACACTGGCTCTTTCATATTTTCATCTGCCTGTGAGGTTTTCTGACAAAGACAGATTGCGAGAGTGGGTGGTGATACGCGCAGAGCACTCTACCTGTTTGAAGGTGATGAGTATATTGTAACACCAACTAGATTTGCCAACGTCTACTTTCCTGGAAAAGTCTCAGAGCCCCATCCCTGGCTTTGCCTGGCCTTTCCCTCTGGCCTGCTGCTTGCAGTGTCTCCTGCCTCCAGCCATGCCCCTCCCCAGGATGCCATGACGCAAAACCACCAGCCACAGAATGATTGGGATGCTCAGAGGGCATCTCGCACCTTGAACCCAGCAACCTTACAGAACAGGTCCTGAGAGCTGCCAGGACCTGGGACTCCCCTTATAGAATGCATCATTCATTCCGCAGATATGTACTGAGTCTGTTCTATATGCCAGAGACAGCACTATGAATGAAAGGGAGTGAAGGAAAGAGAAAAAGATGGCAGTCTATGCCCTCATGGAGCTCACAAAGTGCACAGATATGTGTAGAATGTCCAATTATGATCAATAATACAAAGACGTCCGTGGTTCTGGGTGACAGCAGAATGGACCCAGCCAAGGAAGGCTTCCCTCGGGACATATGACTCCCAGGCTGACACCCTCAACTCATTCAGGTCTCGCTCAAAAGTCATCTTCTCACAAAAAAGGCCTTCGACCCGCTGGAGTAGCCCTCCATCAACCCACCTCTCCTAACTCCCTGCCCCTCACTCTGCTTCAGTTTCCTCACTTATCACCACCTGAAATTGCATTGCATACCCATGTGCCTCTCTCTGCTAAGAGAATATAAGCCCCATGCGGGGAAGGATTGTCTTCTTTTTGTTCTATTATCAGCCCTAAAACGATGGCCAACTCATAGCAAGAACTCAGTAAATATTTGTTGAATGAATGAGTCGATTGTGCTGATTTCTGAAGGACCAATAGATGGTAACCAAGGGAAGTGAGAGGAAGTGACATTCTAGGCAGTGCACCAGTGTCACAACCCATCAGTGGACCAGGGAGAGGAACAAAACTGGGCCACAGGAGAGTGAGAAGCTCAAGGTGGAGAACCAGGTCAGAGAAGGTATGATGCTGTCTGGGATCACTCAAAACAAAACTGTGACCATTAAGAGTTTTGATCTTGGGCCAGCCAAGTGGCTCACTTGGTTAAGTGTTAGCTTAAGAGTGCGAGCTCTGAGCAACAGGGCCACTGGTTCAATTCCCACATGGGCCAGTGAACACTGCGCCATAGCTGAGCTGCCGCTGAGCTGCCAACAAGTGGCAGGATGGCTCAGCTGGTAAGAGCACATGCTCCTAACAACCAGACTGCCTGTTCAATGGTGGGCTATGCCCGTCCGCAACTAAGACTGAACTCGGCACCTTGAGCTGAGCTGCCACCCAGATGGCTCAGTGCATAGAGCATGTGCTCTTAACAACAAGGCTGCCATTTCGACTCCTTCATGGGGTAGTGGCTATGCCCAACCTCAACTAAGACTGAACTCGGTACCTTGAACTGAGTTGCTGATCGGATGGCTCAATGGATAGAGCATGCGCTCGTAACAACAAGGCTGCTGGTTCGACTCCTGCATGGGATGGTAGCTACACCACCTGCAACTAAGATTGAACACAGCACCTTGAACTTAGAGGCCATGAGCTGCTGAATAGGCAGCCAGATGGCAACTGGTGCCCCTCCACAACTAAGATTGAAGAACAACAACTAGGCTGGTCCCCCCCAATTCCCTAACACTGTTCCCCTCCCCTAATTCCCCAATTTTTAAAAAAAGAGTTTTTGTCTTTACCCTAAAAGTAACAGGGAGCTCAAGGAATCTTCTAAGCTGGGGGGAAGTTAAAATATCATCAGATTTGCCTTGTGAAAAGATCACCCAGGTTGCAGACCATAGTGGACCAGAATCCAGTTGGGAAGCCACTATGGAATGGAGAGGCAAGAGAGCAGCTTGGTCTGGAATAGCGGTGCTGGACAGAGAGTCAAGAGTGCCAAGATATATTTAGCAGATCATATCCACAGGACAAGGTGGTGGATTGTTCATGAACAAAGTTGGGGTAGGGGGAATTGGAAATATTTCCTAGATTTCACTCAGAAAACCACAAGGCCCAACATGGTGGCCAAGTTCCTTGCCTCCCATGGCAAGAAGCCGAGGTTTCTTGGAAGCCCAGCTTACAATCCTTGGGCACTAATCCCAAACCCACAGCCATATAAAGAGTTGCTTCAGTTCCATCCCATCCACCTCCCTGCATTGTTCTCTTCCCACCAAATGTAAGGCCTCTTGGATCCTCAGGTTTTTCTTTTGGACTATATTCAGAATTCTCTTGCTTTTTCCTAGCTGATCTGAAACAGACAGCAAAATGCAAAGCACCAGGATAGGGCCATTCCTCAACTTGCCCAGGGAGAAGATGGTTGCCTACCATAGCGTTCCATCTCCAGGACCCATTGCAAACTTACAATTTCATTCATAGTTTATGTTCTATCGACAATCTAGCTGGTAAATTTAATCCCCCTTTGAAACCCACTGAGAGCCCTGCATGATATCAAATAGACAGGGCTTTTGTACAATTCCAAAATACAGGGTGCCTCTGGTTGGAAGTAAAATTGCCAGGAGAAAATCTTTGTTAGTTACCAGCCTTGCACAAGGGGAGAATATAAACCAATAATATATGTGTGTGCGTGTGTGCATGTTACACAATGGGAGGAAAGAGAAAATCCCAATAAAGTGGGGAAGGCAGCAGCTCTCAGACACACACACATGCTCTCGCATGTACACACACACGCCTTTGCACCCTTGAATGTAAAATGGAGGTGGCTTGAGCCCTGTGTGGGTTGCCATCACCACTCTTGAACACTGCCAATGACAGAACATTGCACTTCTCTCTGAGGTACACAAACAAAGCCTAGAGCTGTTGATAAGTCTGAGGTGACATTAGGGATTGCTTGAAACAAAACTGTGACTATTTCAAGGCACGGATGTGCACAGTAGATAAGCCTACCCAAAATCTCTATGGTGTGAGACGACTATAGCAGCTGCAAAATTTTATTCCAGACCAAGGCTGGGGTTGGAGGAGGTCCTGACAGGAAACCTGCTCAGCTTAAAAAGGGGCTGTCACGCCGCTGCTGCTGGAGGCCCGCTGTCTCTGCAGGTCTGTCAGCGGACGCTGGAGTTGAGGACTTCGAAGGAAACCTCGGTGCAGCCGGGGCCACCCACCTGAAGCGTTCACGCAGCTCCACACTGCACACAGGCAGCCTGGCTCCCAGTAATCCCTGTAGGTAGCCACTTCCTGATCCCAAAACAGGCCCGTGGAAAAAGGTTTCAGACCTCGAGCATCAGCTGGTCAAGTAATATTGCTCTGTCTCTGATTTCAGATTGTCTTCTACTCTCAACTCTGCCAGTTACTGTGTGATCTCAGGAAAGTTACCTAAGTTCTCTGAGCCTGGTGGTATCCTCCGCAGAACAGGACTAAAAGATCATTGCCTGCCTCCAATACCGGTTCCAGAATTGTCTGTGTGGATTAAGTGTGACAATACATGCAAGGGGGTTGGAAAAGTCAGAAGCTCACATTTTGTTTATCTACCACTTATTTGGTGCATCTTATGTTAGATATTTTTCTAAGCTCTTGACACATTAATCCATTTAATTTTCCAGACAACCCTGCAGGGTTGATACTATTGTTTTCTCTGTTTCTCAGATAAGGAAACTGAGGCACAGAGACTACAGGGATGTGTCCATGATCACAGCCAGTGGACGGTGGGGCATGACTCATACCCATACCTGCCTCCAGAATCCACACACTTATTCAGCGGTTGAGAAATGTTCACCATCCTCATTATTTTAATCCCTCATTCAAAGCAACCTCCAAATCCAGCTGATTTTTTCTTCCTTTGATGCATTTCACTCAACTCTACTTCTCAATTCCACTGCCATTGCCTTGGAAAGTTCTGGATTCTACCTGCCCTACAGCACCCTGTACAGTGCTGCAAAGTCAGCGCTCCCGAAATACTCCTCCCTGCCTACCCAGCCTGCTCGTAGCCCTTCGATCGCTCCCTTTGCTTGCAGGGTGAGGGCCCAAGTCCTGTGAGCCCTTCCTCAGCTGGACCAGTCTGTTACCTCCTGTCACTGCCCCAGAAGCCACGCCCCAGCCACTCTGTCCCACCCAGACCGCCATGCAGGCCACCTTCCTTCTCCCCTCCTTGCATGTGTTCACACAGCACAGTCCCACAGATTCCTTCTCTGCTCCTTTCAAGGCTGTGAACATCCCTTACCCTTGCTTTCATGTCCGCAGCTCAAATCTATGGGTGAATCTTAAATTCAGGGGTCAGTTACAGGGTGCACAAACCAGAGCAAAAACTGAAGTACAAGAGGTAGCCTCAGAAAGATAAATCTAGAAGCAGATTTCTGAATAGACTGAGAGAGGGAGGGAGGGAAGGTGGGAAAGGGGGGGCCACCCTGGACACTGTAGGGTGTTTAGCAGCACCCTGGCCTCCACCGAGATGCCCGTAACACCCCCCACTACTCTTGACAATCAAAGCTGCCTCCAGACGTTGCTCCCAGTTAAGAACTACTGAGTTAGTCCACCTTCAGATACGCCCTGGCCATCCGTGTTGGGGGGACAGGGGTGTCTAGACCCTCAGCTTCCATAGCAGAAGGCATGTGACTAATAATTGTCCTCAACACAAAATGTAATAATTCCCCCCGAATTAAATCAAAGGCCACTGTGGTAATGGACCACGGAAAGCCAACATTCCATGAATGACTGGTACCATCGACTTCAGCTTCAAGCTGTAAGGGCTCTCGGTCCTTGTAAACCAGCAGTGGAAGTCATGAGATGCAGAACAGAGACTGTCCTGTGGCCCTTCACATCACCTGTCGTCTGCCTGCCACACCTGCCAGTCCGAAGCCACCCGTCAGGGAAGCTCTCCAAAACAGTGCAAAGAAGAATGGCTGGTTTGGTGAGGGACTTGCCAGGCTGAATTCCCTTCTCCAGGCTTCTCTGGGTCACCTGACACAATCTGGAAATCCTTCCAATCAGGCGCAGTGGGACTACAAGTTAGTTCTTTATCAACCAACCAGAGAACAGATTGGCCCTCCTACCTCTTCACGGACATGCCTCTGTATGTGCAGCTGTCACGGGTTCGGGATGACGTGAATTTGTGGCAGCGCCATGTCTGCCACCATGCCCTTGGAGTTTTTCTTCCCCACCTGGGCGCAGCTAAGGGAGTTAACTACAAGCCTCTTATCTTGGAAGCCCTTCAACACTTTCAAACCTAGTCCCACCAAAACAAATGGCTTTAAGGTGAGCCAATACAAGGAGGGAAGAAGGAAGGAGGAAAAACAAATAAAAATACAAAAATAAATAAATTAATGAGTCTCTAAAGAACTGGAGTGACCGCTACATGTCATGCCTGAATTTTGAATTTGCTCTTTCTTTGCAATTCAGTCTTAGTACACAATTACATCTTAAGTAGATAATCCTCTATAGACTAGTTCTCCTGTAAACAGCCAGTAATTTTGATATATGAGAATTAAAAGAAATTTCCTAAGGCCAAATTCTGCCGTGTTCTAAGAAATATGCCTTGGTTATTCCAAGAATAATTTTGCTTCAGGGATCCAATTAAAGTTATCAAAACTGTAGGTTCTTCTGGATGCTAAAGATGCAATATATTTTGCACATACCTCTTATTATTTTTCAGGGATTTCACTTTACAGATTAAAAAATAAAACTTCCACCAAGGGGAAGGTTTTTGGAGGATCACATAATTCTAAATTGCAAACAGAAAGCACAACGCTGGATAACCGAGAAAGGTTGTAAGGAAAGAAAGGGCAGCTGGAAGTCAGTTTGCTTGGGCGATGCAGCCATTTTCAAGACTTCGATGTTTAAGATACGGTAAGCATAGTTCATACAAGACATAATCAAGAAACCACTGTTTGTTGCTGTTGCTGCAAAATTATGGGGTGTCCCACATGGGCTGGCATCTTGTACGTTTGTAGGCATGGTAATTGCTCTGCAAAAATCCTGACATTCATTGCTTTCCCCAGGAAGATGGGGAAACAATGATGGGGACAGGTGATGACAGCCTTCCAAGTGCCCGGACCCTCTTGGCTACAGTCATTAAAGGTGTGAGCACCCAGAGCCGAGACACGCGGAGAAGGTGTGATGTGTGCAGCAGAACAGGTAAATAAAACAGCTCTGTTGGTGAGATCTGTCAGGTTGTGTCAGCCTGCAGCTGGGCAAAGTTTCTGACATATTTCACTTAGCCAGGTACTTTACTTGCAAAGAAGATTCCAGCAGCTTGACCTTTATCATTTCATAATGAGTAAAGAATTTGCCTGTCACACCATGACATAATGATTTCTGTTAGATGGCTTCAGAGAGAGGGAGAGAGAGGAGTAAAACCATGTGTGTCCATTTCCCTGCTGAAATGTCACTGAGTCAACCTGTGTTATGTGGCCCAATAGATGGGACCCCACCCTGGCCACCAGAAGGAACAGTTGACGGAGAAGCTTTGGGGGCAGAGGAGACACCCCTTAGATCTATGATTACAGACGCTGAAATCTCCAGAGTTTGGGTTTTTTTTTTCCCAAAAATAAGTTGGATTTAATTTTCTTCTGTAGTCTAGTGCAAGGATCAGCAAACGTTTCCTGCAAAGGGCCAGGTAGCAAGTATGTCAGGCTCTGCAGACCATCAGCCTCTATTGCAACTACTCAGCTCTGCCATCGTGGCTTGAAAGCGGCCATAGCACGCTGCAACTGAACAAGCATTGCTGTTCCACTGGTGTGCCGTTTTACAGAAAGAGGTGGCAGGCGGGCATGGCCTGTTGGGCTGTAGTTGGCTGCCTCCTGATCTGGCAACTGGGGTGGCCCTTTACACATTTATATGTGTAGCATCAGAGGTGCTGCCGGCTATTCAAAGTTTGGGGGAAATCTCTCAATGTGACAACTATAAAATTTTGCCTCAAACGGTCAGAAAAAAAATAATAGCAACAGGGCTTTATTTGTTTATTGTTTTTACCTTATGGAATCTACCTACCTCCCTCATACAAATCCACAACAGCTACTGTCAGGTAACATTTCACGGCAGAGTTGCCTGAGATGACCCAAAATGGGAAGACAGGCATCTTCAGTCTCCATCACAGCTTGGGCAGGTCTCCTGAGAGACCAAGGGGATGAGGAGGGGTCCCCGCCCCACTCCACCCCTTTCCAGTGCTAGGCCACCGCCACCCAGCTTCTGCTTCTGGTCACAGGGACCCGAAACAGTGAAACAGCATCAGCTCCGGTAGCCCTGCCCTCACCATGTCCCCCAGACATCAGCCAAGAAGAATCACCCAGGTAGAATCAGGACTCCATCTCACAGGCTTGTAATTTTTTCTTTTTGGTGGTGGGGGTGGGGGAGGGTGTCGAGGGGTGGGGAAAGGGTGTTTGTTGCATTTGAGGGATTGGGATTTTTCTTAAGTACCACTTTTCTCTAAAACTAAATCCCTTGAAATTGTCAATGCTTTCTTGAAAAAGAAAAAAAAAATACTGGCTCTTTTTGTCTGTTACAAAAAGCCACCTTTCCCTCCACCAGGCTTCGTGAAAACATAATTGCTAGTTTCCCGCTGAATTCATTTGTTTTCTTCCCAATGCTATGCTTTAAAACAATGTGTTAATGTAACTTCTAATAAATACCAATTTGTAAAATTTGGATGTTAAAAAAAACTTCCAAGCATGAAATTGGCATCATGTAAGCCCCGCCCTCCCTCTAGATCCTCCCCTTGATCCACATACTGACAAAGGCTTCAGCTCTCTGGGGCTTCCTGGGGCCCAAAGCCCCCGACTTCCGAGGTGAATGAGGTACAGCCTGGTCTTGTCGAAGACCCCAAAACCGGTCAGTCTTTCAGCCTCGGAAAGCCCCCCCACTCATCCTCCCAGCTCCACAGAAGAGCAATGAATACAAAGGGCTTTTCTTTGCTCCTCCAACGAGGTGAGCCGAGGGTTTGTAAGAGGCTGAAGGCAGCTTTACTAGCCGTGGTGGAGCAATTTAAATAACAAGGGTCAGGATTAGCCCTTCACAGAATCGAGGTGGGAAAAAATCCCCAGAAGCAGTGAAATGAGAGAGGTAGGCTCCTTTCTCTTACAATAGATCCTTTTCCCATCTTACTCTGCACACGCAGCCAAAATTATATTGCATACACACTTCCTCCCTGCCATAAACACACACGCGCCTCTATAGATGAAAACCGATTTTAATATAGAAACCCTGGTATCTATAATTCATGCTCTTTAGCCTTTACATATTTATTCTGCATTTTAATTAAGGCCAAAATCTGAATACTTTAGATGGATGGTTTCTTTTTTCTTCTATGCATAGCTTACAGGCAAATTACCTGGCAGGAGCCCAAATGTTAAGCAAACACAATACAGCCTGTGACTAGAGTAAGCTAATATCTGGACACAACCAGCCCAGAGAGCTCAGAAAGCTCTCTCTTTCAAAGGGAACTATCTCAAGATTGGCAGAGCCCAGGCCCCCTGCAGCCACAAAAGAATGAGAGGGTAAAACAAAGTTTGGGGATAACCAGGACAGCACATCTCCCCACAGGAAACCAGCAGTGGGCGGCATCTGGCGACATCTCAGGAGGGTGGGCGAGGGGCCAAGGAGGTCCCTCAAGTGTGCCAGGAATGCATCCTCATAGCCCAGGATTGATGTTCCCCAAATTGGCACTGGAATAACTCCCTCACACAAAGACGAAATCTGAAATCAGAACTGCCAGGAGCTCACACCTGACATTTGGTTGAAATGACCAGACTTTGTGATAAAATGTTTGACGCTTTCAAACCCTAAGAGTTTTCCCCATGAATAATAAATCAAGGAAGATGGTCTTTAAAATGAAACTCCACCTAAACCTTGCCCAAGTAGGCGGCAAGGTGTTCGTTTGAATTTCTTAAGCAGGCCAAATCTGGACAGATGCCTGTTTTGCAAATAAAGTTTTATTGGGACGCAGCCACGCTCACTTGCTTACATATTATCTATGGCTGTACTCACCCTGGGGTGGCGAGTACCTGGGACAGAGGCCACCTGGCCTGCGAAGGCTGAAATATTTACTCCCTGGCCCTTTCCAGGAAAACTTCCCCACGCCTGCTCTCAAGAGCTACCCCCCACCTACCTTCCATCTTCTTCCTTCAGGAAAAGAAGAGGCCAGTGAATCAGAAGCATTGGGAATTCCCAGATTCTCTCCATTGCACTGTTCCTTCCAGTCCTTACAGAAGCCATGGGAAAACTCCAGGAAATGCTTCCCAAGCATCTTTTTCTGGAGGTAAAACAGCCCACATGAATTTTTCGGGCATCATAACACTGTACTGCTAAACCCTGGTAGACCAGCTAACAGTAATGAAAGTAGCAGAAATACCACCACGGACAGTGTCTACCATCCCAGCAGTGCCTAGGGGCCAGGCACTGGGCTAGTGCTTAATCCCCATTATCTCATTTTAATGACCATACCACCGCACAGTAGAACCTGCTAGAATACCAATTTCACACTGTTGGCAAGGGACAGATGCAGTTTTGAAATCCAAATCTGTCTGATTTCAAACCCTATCTTCTGAACTACTCTATGTCCTAAGAGGCCTGGGTTCTCGCCCCACCATCACTGCTGACAGTAACAGCTGACACTCACACACTTACTCTACCAGGCACTGTTCTAGTAACTCAACAGTTAGACCCATTGCAAGAAAGGTAATCCCATCATACCCATTTCGCAGATCAGGAAACCGAGGCTCAGGAAGGTGAAATGACTCTCCTCGGGTCACCCAGCTTGTGCGAGGTGGTCCTGGGGAGTTGGCTGTGGAGCAGACCGCTAGATGCTTTGTCTCTCCAGGCCTGGGCTCTCCATCTGTAAAATAAGGGTTGTAACTTTCCAGCACTCAAGAAGCTAAGTAAGAAGAGTGAAGAGTAGCTTTGAAGATATAGCAAACACCAGTGATATGCTAAATAAAGGATGTCGTGGGCCACAGAACAGACTTCCTGGCCTTCCACCTCAGAAGCAGCTGCCCAGTGTCACCATACGGACCTCACAACTTGGCCGCTTGGTCCCATCACGATGGACATTCAATTCAGCACAGACTGGGGTATCCGGAGAGTGCTCTGCCAGTGCTCTTGTCTCCTTGTCCGTCCTCTTACATGAACTTCCATAAGTGCTCATGGTCCCAGATCTCAAGTAAAATGCACACTGAGTAAGCAGGTAAATAATATTGATAAAGCAGGACAGTGTAGATGACACCGCTGTACTAGAGCTGTTCACTAACACTTATAAAGGGCTTTTTGTGACCCCCAGAATTTATTCTGTTATCTTTAGGTGAGAACCTATTTCCTTTGCAGGAGTCACCTTGCCCCCATTGGGTCAGTCTGATTGAACTGCATCTCAGGTGGGCTCTGCCCTCCCTCCCCAACCATAAGCAGGCCATGCCCCAAGCCAGATGTCTCAGGGCTGGCTTTGGAAACTCCAAAAGGAGGGTGTCCCCAGACAGGATGCTCCATGGACCCTGGTAGCCAGACCCTCTGCAGGGGCCAAGTTCCGGGACCTACCACGCCTGGCTCCAGCCTCCCTTCCATCCAGCAAGCCTCCTTACAGCCTCCTGAGAAACTCCCATCTTGCTTAAGTTAACAAAACTGGCTTCTCTTGCTTATAACCCACTGATGCTAATTTTTACAATGCCAAAAGCAGTGTTCTTGAAAAACAAATTGCCTTCATTCAGTGTCATTTAGGTCTCCTTTCTACGAATATATTTTTATTTTCATTTTGTTTATACTTTCCCTTTAAAAAAAAAATCTAGAGAGCCATTTTAAGATACCAGGTAGGGTAGAAATTGACTAAATGTGGACATACCTACAAAGAGAAATTTTAAAAGCTATGCTTCATTCACACTTGTCTTGAAGGGTGATATGTGCACATATTTTTATTTTATCATTCAGACCCAATCACCAAATCTGTTAGCTTTCCGCCCAGCACTGGCTCTCCAGAACTCAGATAAGCAGAGTGTCCAAACTCAGCTGGGTCTTGACTTCTATGTACTGTCCAAACAGGTGCAAATTTTCTGCAAAGCATTACTGTCTGCTCCATATTTCACCATCCGATCACCAGCTACTTCATTAAATGCTTTTCTAAACACGTTCCACGATGTCTACTGAATTTCTTTAATCTCTTGCTTCCATAAATATCAAACCAGCACTTGGAGCAGTTTGCTCAGAGGGAACCCATGAGAACCCTACAGACCACCAATTTCTTCCCACTGTGCCACTCCCCCCACCCCTCCCCACCTTGGGGCCTTGGACTTGCTCTTCCCCCACCGGGAACACCTGTCCGGTCTCCAGGACTGGCTCCTACTCCCTGTTCAGGTCTCAGCTTCAATGTCACCACTTTAAACAGGTTTGCAGATCACCTAACCTAAAGCACCACCTCCACCCCCAATTCACTTTTTCATAGCACCCTGTTCTGTTGGACTTCCCAACACTTACCACCATGCAAACTATATGATATATGCTTTGCTGCCTTACCTGCAGTTGCCTCAACTACAATATAAGATCCTTGGGAGGAGGAATTTGACTGTTCTAGCACTTAGAACAGGGTCGGAACAGTAAGCTTGGGAAAGAAATGGCAGTAAGAATGGAGAGAGGAAAGTGGAAGGGAAGAAACCAAGGAGAGACAAGAGGGCTTCAGGAAGCACTGACACCCCTTCAGGGGGCTATTCAATTCTGTAATCTAGGTTTTCAGAAAGTAGGACATCATTCGCCACTTCCTAAACCTTCCAATCATAATAATACTAGTGATTCATCAGAGGCACAGCTAAGTTTTGTGGGACTGTGTACCATTTTGGACACCCCCTTTAAGAAAAAGAATGCAAAGTGATGAACATAACACCTGGTATGAAGTGTATATTTTTTTAAATGAGAAAAGAAATCACAACACATGATAAATGTGTTGGAAACTCAATCTCATTCTTCTTGGGTTTCTCATGTAATTTGCCAGACGTGCTCAAATAGAAATGCTTCCTCATAATGGTCTGGCTTCTGCGACCCGCCTAGAATACTCTACAGCCCCCAGAATGCACAGGGGTTCAGGCACGTGACAGCTCCAGGGCCTTCACTGTTCGCCAGCACATCTGCCTCCCCTTTATAAAACACTGTGTCCCAGGTGTGTAAGTCTTCACGCACCTCATCTCACTTAACCCTCACAGCCACCCCATTAAAAAAAAAACCCACTGATAATAAACCCCCCTTTGAAGATGGTGGACCTGCTGTGGGAGTTTGCACTGATTCTCAGCAGCGTTTATCCATCAGGTGTGAAAGAAAGGATGTGTTCAGTGTGATACCTCCCACCGTCTAGGAAAACGGGACCTCATCCTAAAAAGTCCAAGCATGCCACCGTCTCTCCATCTAGCCTCCACTTTAATTCCGTCTTAACAATAGTCTTTACTCATCATTTATTTTCCAAGCTATGGCTCACTTTTTTAAATCTCCTGACCACACGTGTAACATCTTTATGTTTGCTTTCATTATTTCTGTATTTGCAGTTCTTAATTCAGTGTCCTCCCAAGTGTCATTAGCATGCTCTTTGCCCCCTCTTGCAAATCACAAAGACAGATACATTTAAGGATGTTAAAGTATGCCTTCATGATGAGCTTGGAGGGAAGCGTAGATGACACGAACCTGACCCAGGATACAAACTGCTCAAGGACTGTTTCACTTCTTCCAAGAGCAGTGAAAATAAAACCACACTGGAGCACCATCGCTCCCTGAACATGGCAGCTAGAGTCAAAAACGTGGATAACTCGCTGTGCCGGCGAGGCTGTGGATGATGGGTACCACTCCCTGTTCGTGGGACACAAATTGGCACCAACTTTCTGTATATGTTTGGCACTTTCTATCCAAATTAGAAATGCATTGACTTACTCTTTGACTCAACAGCCTTACTACTTCCAGGAATTTATTTATTTGTATATAAATAAATTTGTATATGTATATAAATATACATATTTATATATGTATATATTTCTATATATACTCACACATGTGCAAAAGAAATGATTGCCCAAGCTTGTTCACTGCTGTGCTATTTCTAATAACAGCAAGTTATAAACAATCTATGTGTCCATTATGAGGGCCTGGTTAAACAAATCATGACATAGCCATACAATAGAGTAGTGTACAGCTGGACAGGGACTAAATAAGCATTTCACATTCAAATATAAAAGGAACTATAAGATATATATTGAAAATAATAGAAGAGGCAGGGGCACAACAGTATTTATAGTTGGATGCCTTTTTATTTAAAAAAGTGGGGAAATACCTATTTTTATTTAGATGAGTAAAAACATTATGTGAATGATAAACAAGATACTACTAACAGTGGTTACAAATTTTAATTTTGGAGGGCATGGGAATTAGGAGAGGAGAAATATTTTCCACTAGTTATCTTCTTTTAATCTTCAGAACTGTATAACTTGTCAAAATTAAAATTAAATATTAAATAGGTCACAATACACCCATCAAGATGACTATTATAAAAAAACAAAAACAAACAAACAAACAAAAAAGAAAATAAATGTAGACCAGGATATGGAGAAATTTGAACTCTTGTGCACTGCTAGTAAAGTGTAAAATAGTTCAGCCACTGTGGAAAAGAGTATGACATTTCCTCAAAACAGTAAAAATAAAATGATACAGCAATATGTTAATATATCCAATATATATGGATATATACCCAAAATAATTTAAATCAGCGTCTCAAAGAGATAGTTGTACACTCATGTTCACAGCAGCATTATTCACAATAGCTAAAATGTGGAAGAAAGCTAAGTGTCCATTGATGGATGAATAGATAAACAAAATGTGGTAATATTGAATGAGAAATTATTGTTTAATAGTTACAGAGTTTTCATCTTACCAGGTGAAAAGAGTTATGGAGATGGATGGTGGTGACAGTTGCATAACATTATAAATGTATTCAATACCACTAAACTTAAAAGTGGGCAAGTTGGTAAATTTTATATTATGTATATTTTACCATAAAAGATTGATTTGACACCAAAAGCAATGGCAACAAAAGCAAAAATCAACAAGTGAGACTATATCAAACTAAAAAGCTTCTGCACAGCAAAGGAAACCATCAGCAAAATAAAAAGGCAACATACTGAATGAAAGAAAATATTTTCAAACCATACATCTGATAAAGGGTGAATACCTAAAATATATAAAGAACTCATACAGGACCGGCCGAGTGACGCAGTGGTTAAGCGCTGGCTTGGGAAGCCAGCGGCCCTGGTTCGGGTCCCACATATGAGGGCCAGTGACACTGCCCTCAAAAAAAAAAAAAAAAGTCATGAAGTATAAAGCAAAAAAAGAAACAATCCGATTAAAAAATAGGCAGAGAATTTGAATAGACATTTTTCCAAAGAAGACACACACATGGCCAATGTACATGAAAAGGTGCACAACATCACTAATCATCAGAGAAATGCAAATAAAACCACAATGAGATGTCATCTCACACCTGTGAGGATGGTTGTTATCAAAAAGACAAGAAATAACAAGTGCCGGTGAGGATGTGCAAAAAAGGGAACCCTTGTGCACGGTTGGTGGGATTGTAAATAGGTGCAGCCACTACGGAAAACAGTATGGAAGTTCCTCAAAAATTAAAACTAAAGCTGTGTTATGACCCAGCAATTCCACTTCTGGGTATTTATCCAAAGAAAATGAAAACACTAACTCAAAAAGATATATGCATTCCCTTGTTCATTGCAGCATTATTTACAATAGCCAAAATATGGAAACAACAGCCTACGTGTCTATTGATGAATGAATGGATAAAATATAAATGCACACACACACACACACACACACACACACACACACACACTATGGAATATTACTGGGCCACCAAAAAAAAAAAATGTTGACATTTGTGACAACATGGATGAAACTTGTTAAGTGAAATAAGTCAGACAGAGAAAGAAAAATACCATATGACCTCACTTATATGTGGAATCTCAAAAAAATAAAATAAAGAAGTACTAAGCTCATGGATAAAGAGAACAGATTTGGGGTTGGCAGAGGGGGGTGGGTGAAATGGGTGAAGGGGATCAGAAGATAGTAACTTGCAGTTATAAAATAAATAAGTCCTGGGGATGTAATCTACAGCATGGTGACTACAGTTAATAATACTGCATTGCCTATCTGAAAGTTGCTAAGAGACTAAATCTTAAAAGTTCTCATCACAAGAAAAAAAAGATTCTATAACCATGTATGGTGACGTATGTTAACTAGACTTATTGTGGTAATCATTTTGTAATATATACGAATATCGAATCGCTGTGTTGTACAACTGAAACTAATACAATGTTGTATGTCCATTATACTTGAATAAAAGAAAGAAGAAGCCTGTATTTCAAAGGAAAAAATAAAAGACACCAAAAAGCCTAGAAATGAGAAGTTGGGCCTAAATACTGCTCTGAAATATAGAAATGATCGAATTGTAGACTACTCTTAAAGGAGCGCAGCTTACTACTTTTCGAATATATGTTATTGCATAAATAAATGTTATCAAAGTGTTTTCCAAGATAATACAAACTCATTTTAAGGGCCAGATAGAACCCATTACAATTACTCTACAAAATCACATTAGTATCTGGAAAAAAATTAAAATGATAATGACTTTAAGGAGAATCTGCATCTGACAAAACGCTGTACGTAGACTACTGTATGCAGTACCAGGAAATTTGAAAATTCTTTTCATCGTGCCAAAAATGTATCAAAGCCAAGAAGGGGGATCCTGTCAATTATAAATTGGTGAATGTGATGTTCTTAACAAAGAATCCATGAGGAAGACGGCGGTGCTCTTTTCAACAGATAACTGGTTTTGTCTGCCTAGAATCCTTTACTCCCTTCTCCCTGTGGCAGGGAGATACTTTGATAAACTGCCTTTCCATCATCTGGTGGACACAGCTCAATCACAAGTCCACCACCCTCTCACAAGGTGAGCATGTGACTCAGGCTGGCCAATAAGAGCTCTCTGACCTCAAACACAGTGACTGGCCCAAGGTAGGTCACATGACCCAAACAGAGCCAATCAGAGTCCTGGATAGGAAAGGCTCTCATTCCTGCTTAGACTGTGGGCATTGAAGATACTTAAGCTTGGAGCTGCAGATAACCCCTTCTGTTGCCTTGTAGGGTAAAGACAATTGAGGGTGAAGCCAAGAAAGAACAATGCAAAAACCAAATGATAGAAATGAGGTCCTGATAGTAGTTTGAACTCATGGATCCAGCTATACCTGAAATTAGGATCGTTTGTTTGAGCCAATAAATTCCCCATATTGCTGGGGCCATTTTGAATTAGTGCCTATCACTTGCAAGCAAGAGCCCTGACTTAATCAATTATCAGCAATGCTGAGGCATTTGTCCAGTACTAAGGATGGCTCATGCTGATACCCTTCCAGCTTCTCCGGAGTCCTTCTTATTACTAAGGACAAACAACATCCAAGTTGCTGCAGTCTTACTCTCATTAGCTTCACGCACTTACCCACAGAGCTAATGCCATGAACAATCGCTTCTTTCAAGGCATTGTTTTAAGAACAATAAGTCAGTCCTGTCAGAAGTAACAAAAATCATCTTGGACAGTGACTGTCCTGAGGGTAAAGATAAAGCTCTACAGCAGACCAGAAAGCAGCCCATCCATGATGTTATTCACTCCTGCCTGACTTATCCTAAGCCCCACTCACTTCAATAGTTGAGTCACAGCAGTTTAAGAATGACTCAAAGCAACAAACCACACAGAATTCCTGCCAACTAAGAGAGTTAGCAAGACTAGGGGCTTCTGGCATCAGAGAGAACCGGAATACAAAACCTTTCTCTACCATGGACTAGCTGCGAGTCTGTGGGCCAGTACCCTCAGGAGGACTCTGTAAAATGAGCATGGTCACTGCTCCTATATCATAGGATGGCTGTAAGGACACGATGAGATATCACAGGGGAGGAGCTAGCACAAGACTAGACACAGAGAAAGTGCTCAATGAATGGTAGCATTCAGTGTCATGTATTCATTCAAACATTGGTTGATATCTTATCAGCAGAGCCCAGTGATGGGTAAAGTAGAGAATATAAAGTTGATCAGACATGGGTCTTGACTTCAAATAACTTACTGTTTATTAATAAGGGAGGTAGGACTAGTGTTCACATAACTATTAACAAAATAATAATAGATAACACCTCCGGGACTAGGCCCTGGAGATGGAACAGTCAATAAGATGATGGCCTTTGCTTCCATGAAGAGTACATTTTATTGGAGGAGACCAGCAATCAATACTGCAGTATTTAATTTAAAGTTCTGACAAGAACTACAAAGGGAGTCCACAGCATCAGGAGAGCAGTAACAAGGACGTTGAGGTGGGATGTCCTGACACAACAGTGATGTATCAAGAAAGAAGCCCCAAGGGCGGCCAGTAAGATGGTGGAAGAGAAATCAGCAGGAGAAGGAAGGGGAGGAGGCCAAGAAAAGGGGTGACCTCCTGCAAAGGCATGAAGGAGGCAGTTTCGGCCTGGCCCTGCAGGGGACTCGAGTGGTCCTAACCTGAGGCCAGCGAGCCAGATTCTCATACCCCCACACCCACTGGCTCTCAGCAAAGGGCTGCCCAGGGACACTGACCCGGGTGCCCCTGGCTCTCTTTGCCTGTGGGAATCCCTTGAATGCAAAGGTGCCACTGCAGGCAGTGGCGGGGAGCAGAAGCCCATGAAGTGCCCTCAGAGCACTTAGAGAGATCCTAGGGGATGTGGGTGCAGCTCCCACAGTGTCCATCTCACAGGGGACTTGGACCCCCTGTTAGGATGGGCTACCAGGAAACGCTTCCCTGAGGAAGTCACATTTTGGTGAGGAGGAGTGAGGCAGAGAGCAGGTCACTGGCTGAGATTGCGGAAGGGGTTATTTAGATGTAATACTTTCCCTGAAGGCCGTGCATATGAGCACCCTGTAGGCTTCCATTCCCATCTGGGCTCCGTCTGCAGCCATGACACTCTGTCGGAGATGTTAGCAGCTGTGCCAGGTGGCCAGGTTGATGGCTGCCACTGGTAATGAGCACCGTAACTAGAGATCAAGGGCTTTCCCCAGGAAGCACTTAACAACCTCAGAGCTAAATGGCTCAGCCTTTCGGTGGCTGGTTCGTGGCTCATCACCGGTCCTCCCAAGCACAGAGCACTTGTTGCACTCCAGGATGCCGCCGAGCGGTAACAGGCACCTGCAGCCCTTGTCACATCTGCCTGGCACAAAGTTCTGAAAGAGCTCGGCTTTTCCCTGAACTCCTACTGAAAAAATGGGACCCAAGAAACACGTTTTAAAAGAAACCAGACCCAAGTGATTCTCGACTTGAGGACAGTTTTGTCCCCCAGGGGATACTGGTCATGTCTGCAAATATTTTTACTTTTCATAACTCGGGGTGGGGAGCGCCACTGGCATCCAGTGGGTAGAGGTCAGGGTGCTGCTAAACATCCTACAATACACAGGAGAGCCACACAACAAAGAATTATCTGGCCCCAAACAGCAATAGGGCCAAGGGTCAAATTTGTGGCAATGATTGGATTCCACTCTACATCTTCTCTCTTTTTTGCCAAGATCAGTGATGTGGTGTATGTGAGACAGCTTTTTCAGTGTCAAGTAGCAGCAACTATGCTGAAACTATCTTAAACGTAAAAGGATTATTGCTCAAATAATTGATTAGTCCAGGCATAGCTGAACCAGAGATTCTAAAGATGCCATCAGGAATCAATATCTCTCTCTCTTCCTCTCTCTCCCTTTTTCTCTCCCCGTCCCTCCTTCCTTTTGTTCTTTTTTTCCATCTTTTTTGCCTTCTTCTCAAGCAGCCTCTCTCCCTGTGAAGGCTCTAAGGAGCATATGCTTCCATCCTGCAAAACAGACAGCTCGTGGGGGACAGTAGATCTTCTCTTTCCTGGGACTGTACTTACATCATGACCTAGAGATTGGTTTGATCTCCTGACTGGGATGACTTGACCATCCCTGCGCCAATCATTGCCATCAGGGGATGTAAAACTCTCAGGGTCCCATGTCCACATCTGGAGCCAGGATAAGTAAACCCACCCAGAACCACATACTGATATTGGTTCCCCATGGAAATGGACTGCTTTATATGTAACTGTGCATCCAATTGTCACATGAACCCTGGAACGAAGATGGTGTATTATACCCATGAGACAGACACGAAATCCCATTGAGGGGGCAACATGGCAGGATGGTTATGATGGCACTGCCTGGAGTCAGATGGGCTGGGGTTGCTTCCCAGCACCTGCAACTGATGCTGGGCAGCTGCTTATCTTGTGTGCATCGGTTTTCTTGTCTGCAATGGGAAATGGTTTGTTTGCGGAATTAAAGGAACTGATACATATCAAGGGACAGACAAATGTCAGCTGTCATTTTTGAGAACTAACCCAAGTGAGTGGTTTTACAGAAGGAGAAACTGAGATCTAGAAAGGAAATCTGCCTTCTTCCAGATCACACAGACAGTCTGTGGCAAATGCAGGATAAAAGGGCCCCCTTGTTTGTTTCACTACACCATGGACCCTTCTGAAGGTTTTAGTCCACTCTAACTTTCATCAGCACCAACAGCTGGAAATACACCCCAGAACTCAGCACGCAAGGACTCTATCAATTTTCCATCCACTCTGACATACCAGCCTCCTGAAATGGAAAGCCTTCCCAGCCATCTTGGGGACATACGGCCCATCAGGGTGTTCCTCCCACTCTCGTGGCAGCAGAAAGGTGGGAGGTCACAGTTTTGAGGTTCACTCGCACACTGCTCTGGCTTTCCAGCAGCCTCCCTCTCCCTTTCCCATCAGCTTCATGATATGTATTACTTGCTCCTTCCATTTGTGAGTTAGCTGCAGAAAAAGAGAAGCTGTGTGCTCCTTTCAGACAGCATGAGAGGCAAAGAAAAGAAAAGGTTATGGCTGTGTTTGCTTTACTTAGTGCTGTTTTCCCCGGCTGCCTCACAATGAACACTCCACAGCAATCCAATAGTGTGTTATTAACCAAAGAGCTTTTTCAGATAAACACCAAACAGCCACTCTAATGCCACAGGACCTAGGCAGAGAGACGAGGATAAATGCTAATTTTAAAATTAAATCGCTGTCTCCCTGCATGTCGAAGACAATGGGGTGAGGAGAACAGGGGCGGTGACAGAAAGTCAGGATGGAAAATTCCATCACGTTGAAATTAAAGAACGGCAGATGCAATCACTGTAAGAATTAACATTCCTTGAGTGTTTACCATATGCCAGACATTCAGTGCCCACAACGACCCTATACAGATATAGATGTCTTTACAAATGAGGAAACTGAGGCTGAGAAAGGTCAAAGTCACAATGGGTATAAGTGGAGAGGCCAGAGCTTGAACCCAGGCAGCCTCGCTCTGAACTTGGGGGTACGCAGACCCCTGTCCTGGGCCTGTGCACAGGAACATAACATCTCTCAGGCCGGAAGGGACATTTTGAGTTAACCAGTTACTTGTCTAACAAATATTTACTAGATGCCAGTTGTCGGCCACTACAAGGTGGCCACCACAAAACCACTTAGAACCTTCTTTTGCCTCCTTGTGAGAACAGGCTTAGACATATCAGGCCGGCTCTGAAGGAAAGACTGGCCCAGGACCTCAGCTGGGGGCCAGCCTTTCCTCTTCCTGTCACCAAGACCAAATTAAACATGGAGACCATGTCGCTCTGTAGTTAAGCTACTGGGAGGCCTCGGTTTAAATCCCAGAGTCACCTCTCCTGGGGAAAGTGACACAGTCTTTCCAGGCATTCCTCCTCTTAGTGTAAAATGGAGACACTAACCATATCTACCACTCGGGGTTCTTGGAACCTCGGGGTTCATGCCGCTGAGGCTCCGGGTCTGCCTGCAGGAATCAGGCTGCAGACCACTCCCTTGCTGCTCTTCACTGTCAGATGAGTCTCTCCATCACCCAAGTGTTCCTGGCCTCCAGAGTCCCCACAGAAACCTTCTCACTGGCTCCTGTGCCTTCTGGTGGGGCTGAAAATGACCTGCACCGCTGTCCCCAAGGGATGGCACAGATAAAGCACGCACAGAAATAAGTAACAGACAAAGCTGGGCATCAGCTGGTATCATCTTCCTCACGAAATCCAAGCTGATTTCCTTTTTAGGAGTTTGAATGGACGAGCAGGTAATAGGCATATTGACAGAACTGTTTCCTTTCTAAGATTCCTCACATGGATGGGCTGAGCTCACCTGTGGTGACGGCACTTCAGACCGTCCCAGTTGTCCATTAAATACGGTAGTCAGTGCACAGCCTTGTTGCAGCAGAACAGCCAACAGGGTAGCACCTCACCCACACTGAGAGGGAGTTAGAACCCCACAAACAGGAGCCCAGGAACCCGCGGCATCTCCTCACGAGGCAGAAATGGTAACTATTCCCACATCCCACGTGAGGACACTGCGACTCAGAAAGGGCCATTTCCTGCCCCAAAACCACAATAAACTGAGCTTCTAACCGAAGTCGGCTGGTCACAGAGCCCAAGGTCACAGCTATACTGCCAGAGGTCAGAATCTATCTGCAGGAGTAAGGATCCATGACTGTGTGTCCAGGGCTGCTGCCCTCCACTTTTTATCCTTCATAAAAAGTGGAATTCACCCCCAAGGATCCCTGGGTGAAACCGAAAGACCCCAGTAATAGTCTGCATACTCCAGGATTCTAAAAGCAGCCCCGCCCCCAGCTCAGAGGCCTGCCTCAAGCACTCACCACCTTGATGATTAGCATAACCTGCCTTTGTTGCAACCCAAAGTCAACACTTGGTTATATAACTGCTGCATTAAACAGGCTCTTTGAGATGCAAAGGGAAGACCCCAACCCAAACTGGGTTAAGAGGGAAAAGGATTCCATAAATATCTTGGCACACACAGCTGGAAAGTTCAGGGGTGGGGATTACTTCAGGCAGAGAGGGATCCAGGCAGGCCCCCCCATGGTTCCTGTGACATCCATTCCTTGACCCTGCTTTCTAGGTGTCAGCTTTTCCTTCCCAACGGCAAAATGGCAACCACAAGGCCTAGGCAGAGGTTCCAGCGGCTTAGCAGTCCTTCCTGAAACAGCTTCTCCTGCAGGCCCAGCAGAGATCTCCGACTGTTTCTTTGGTCCATTTGGGGAGGTTATGTGCCAACTCCTGTACCAATGACTTCCTATGATGAGGAAGTGCAGTCATGTGATTGGACAGACCTGGGTCACGTGACTATCCTGGGAGCCTGAGGATGGGAAAGCCCCACCCAAAGGGCCTAGACAGAGAGAATGGGAGACTCGGCTCCCCAAAAGGGACTTAAGAAACTGCCAGCTCCAGAAGCAGCAGCGTGAGATGTCAGACAAACAAGAGCTGGAGACGCCCACTCTCTGTCCTCTTTTCTTCATTCTCCCAATCTAAAGGCATTTCATGGCTGATGCACCTCTTTCCTCTGGCCCATTTCTCCTGACCTTGTCCTGTGACTTGAGAAGTAGCACGATACAGTGCGGGAAGATGTATAACTGAGGATAGTTTAAGAAGGGAGGAGGAATGCAGAGAAATGACTTAATTCTCTTCCCAAAGTTTTGCGGCAGCCCGGAGGTCTCTGGTTTATGGAGACACATTAAAGAATATTTTCATGAGGGCTGTTTTATGTGAGAAAGCCGTTTAAGCAAGGAGGCACTTGGCTGCTCCTTCTAAATGAAAATTTTCAATTAGCCTGAAGAAGTTAATTACACCATCCTTTAATAACTGCACTTGTGATTCTGCAAATCCTCTATTAATTGATTCATCTGTATGCCCCCAAACCAAGAATCAGCAAACAGGTAGAAATAGCAGCAGCAGTGGGGAAAAAGAAGACAAAGATAAAGACATGCTGTGTTGTCTGCGGGGCAGGCAAGGTATAAAAGACAAGAGTGGGAGAGTGATTGAAAATGGTGATTGGTGAGGGATTTGGGAGGTTCATCCTATAGATCCAATGAGCACTCAGAGCCACTTGCCACATATGCAATGCTAGCAGGATGGATCTTGCAGCAGCATCTCACAGAGAAAGCAATTCCAGGGAGCTGGATCCAGATGATTAAAAGAGAGCTACTGGATCCACATTCCCCATGTCAAGGTGATTTGGGAAGATGCTACAAATAGCGCTGTCTGTGGGATAGAGAAGGTCACCGATGCAAAAGTCAGAAACCAGGAAATTCCAGTGCAGGCTTTAAAAACAATGGCTACTCTGCCCTCCTGATGCTCACAGTAGAGGGTCCTATAATATGGGCTTCAGGCCCTGGCTCTGCTGCCGATCAGCTGCACAGCCCTGGATAAAACCTCTTTGACTCTCAGTTTCCTCATCTATTAAGTGGAGGAAATAAACATATCTATACCAGAGGAGTCTTGCGACAGCCAAATGAGATAATGCATATAAAGTGTTTAGCACTGGTTCTGGAACACAGTAAAAATTAATAAGTGCTTACCACTGTATTAGTCAGCTGTTACCCTAACAATGGTGCATAACAAACCGCTTCCAAAACTCAGGGACATCCCAA
This sequence comes from Aselliscus stoliczkanus, assembly GCA_033961575.1. Lineage (NCBI taxonomy): Eukaryota > Metazoa > Chordata > Mammalia > Chiroptera > Hipposideridae > Aselliscus > Aselliscus stoliczkanus. The sequence goes on along the minus strand of CM066738.1, from coordinate 5,290,851 downwards.
TCAGGAGCACTGATTTCTTGCACAAAGGTTAGCTGGAATTCAGCAGGGTGCCGGCTGAGCCCAGCTCTACTCAACATCTCTCATCCTTCTTGCACAGGTAGCTACCGAGGCGTGTTCTGCTCATGGAGACATGCAATAGCTTAAGAGGGCAACTCTAACCCAGAAGTACATTTCAAGACTACTCACATCTGCTAACTTCCTATTGGTTAACGCAAGTCACACAGCCAAAACCAAAATCAAGGGCAGGGAAATGTACTCCACCTTTGGGGGTGGGAGGGAAGGAGTTATATATGCCAAATAACTATCTGATCTAGCACAACCATCTTAGTTATATGTGATGAGCACACAAATGTCTGCAAAGCAAGCTCAGATATGATGCATGTCAAATGAGTGTTTGTTATGGACGGAATTATGTTCCTCCTTAAATTCACATGATGAAGCCCTGACGTCCAATGTGACTGTATTAGGAGACAGGGCCTTTAAAGAGGTGATTCAAGTTAAATTAAATAATAAGAGCAGGGCCTTAATTCCAATAGGACTGGTGTCCTTATAAAAAGAGGCAGAGACACCAGGGAGGCACACACACACAGAGGAAAGGCCATGTGAGGACACAGTGACAAGGCAGCAGTCTGCAAGCCAAGGAGAGAGGCCTCAGGAGAAACCAGCCCTGCTGACACCTTGGTCTTGGCCTTCCAGCCTCTGGAACTGTGAGAAATAAATCTCACTTTTTTAATCCACCCAGCCTATGGTATTTTGTTATAGCAGCTGTGGCAGATAAATACAGGGGTAGAGAAAATAAATGCTAACAAGGAAGAGATTTCTTATTAAGAGAAGGAATGCAATTTCATGGAGAAGACTTTATCTGGTTAAAAAATAGGTGGTAATTCAACAGGTGAAGATGGAAGAGAGTGAGAAGGAATACATCCTAGATGCAAGAGACGGCCTCAGCCACAGCTCTGAAGAGGGATGGAAAAACAACTGCTAACATTTGACTGAACACTTGGTTGCAGACACTGCCATTAGGCTCTTCACATACAGGCACCTTTTTCTCCTCAAAACAACCCCAAGAAGTGGGTGCCATTAGTATCCTGAATTTTAAGCAGGCAGAAAAGGTTTGGGGAGATAAAGGTTAACATCCAAGGACATCATGCAACAGAACTGAAATATGTCAGCAATTCTACTCACCGGTTGCTTTTAGGGGAAGTCTAGAAAGCCAACTCCACGACCTAAAAATGAAGAAACAAAGTGCTCATACAAAAACCAGACAGATATTCGAAGAAGAAACCAAACGTTGCCCAGAGGCAGGGAGAACTACAGAGCAGGAAAGGAGAGAGGGAAGGAAGGAAGGATGGAGGAAGGGAGGGGGAGAAGGAGAGGGAGAGGGAGAAAGGGGGAGAAAGGGGGAGGGAGGGAGGGGGAGAGAGAGAGAGACAGAGACAGAGACAGAGAGAGATGCTCTCTCTTCCCTTTGTCCATCCAATATAAGAAAAATGATAGCTAAGGATTATCAGTAGCGTAGCATGTGTCAGGAACTTTGCAAAGCATTGTACATTTCCCATTTTATAATCAATTGACTCAATCTGCACAGTGACTCTGTGAGGTAGGTACTAAACATGTCCCCATTCTGCAGATGAGAACACTGAACCATGGAGTGTTTACAGGGAGCAGCAGAGGCCAGGATCAGAATCCAGGCAACCTGAATGCGGAGTCTGTGGTCCCAGCGCCTGCAGCAATCCTACCTGGCATCCTGCTGAAATGTATTTCAGGAATTAATTGATCTTGCTAAAGGATTGCTTTGGTCCTGCTTCTTTATGTGTAAAGCAGTGGGAGTTCCCACTGCCCTCAGGACCAAGTCCAAAATCATTACCTTGTCATTCAAGGTCATGTTCAATCCTCCCGCATTTGACATTTATGACTTTCATTTCTGTCAAGGTGACCTGCTCACCCACACTTATGCAAGTATCCCGGAGCCATCCCCTCCCCCACACGGGGTGGACCTCTCCTCCACTCACTCGAGGCCCACTCATCCACAACTGTGAGCCACGCAACGGTCACCTCAGATCTGGTCCCCTCTTTAGTGGCCCAAGTAGAAGGACATATCTGGAGCGAGCAGCTCCTGACTCATTTGGGGCTCCACTCCCCTTGTGCCTCAGCCTGTTCAATTAGTCATCAGTTATTCAGAGGGATTACAGTGAGCTCTATGCTATTATGGGGATGGGGGAAAGGGGGAGCCTGTTCTCATGACTTTTCCATGGGGCTTTCAGGCAGAAACTATCGCAAATGCTCATCATAATGCCTGCATGAGGCCTGCTTGAACCCCGACACACAGACCTCTCTACTTTAGTTCATGGCTGCCTCACGGGGTCAGAGGACCCCAGATCTGCACACCCCTTCATATATGCATACATTTTGGTGAGGTGGCCAGATAGAAGAACCCTTATCTGATTATGTTCTCATCTGATTATTAGTCCTTAGTTATTACTCCTCTTTTTTCTTCCCTTTTCCTTAAGAGACAATGCCAGGGACCCTTCAGGGAATCCAGGAGCATTAGGGGTGGTCAGGACCAATGAGAATTAATCACAGAGAACTTCAGAAGGAACCTGTAAGAGGGGTTCTTTACATAAACGCTATATACCTCAGGGACCTATGGTTCAGCCTCAGAGGGATATCAAGTTCAAGAAGCATAGTTTAGCATCAAGATGTAGTTAATAGAAATTTCATTCTTCTTATATCTCTCCAATGATGTTGAAAGGGATCCAAACACAGTTTAAACCCCCTTTATTCTCCTATCCATCCCCCAAAGGGAGGAAGTAAAGACTGAGCTGGGAATTGATCTGATAACACCAGGGAGAAAAAGCAGAGCGAACCAGAGGAAGGAACCACGACTGGCCCATCCTGGATGTTTGGGGCTGTGGCCTCTGAAAGGCTCTGGGGGAATTGTGAGGAAAGAGAAGAAACACCAGCAGAGCAAAGAACTTGTTAGAAGGCATGTTGTGAGCTGTAACCTAAGACCCCTTATACTCTCTCTCAGAAAGTTACTTACTAAAGTCTCTTTTTAATTTGGTCTGGAATGCTCTTCCAGAATCCCATCTCTACGTTTCCCCTGAGCCACACGGACACCCTGGATTTATCTGAGTTCCATTTTAACTCCTGCAACCCACTGGGTACAGGTGCTGTGGCAAGCACTGAGAATTCAGTCTGGCTGCCCTGAGGTACCCCAGGACTGAGAGAAGGAAACTACTGTTTCAGTGTGAATGAGCAGGTGAGAAGAGACTCAGCCGGCCAAAACCGGGAGTCTGTGGGCCCAGCTCTGTGCGGCCACTTCAGTCCAGTGGTGTGTGCGCCAAGCTGGATCCAGACTGCGATTGCATAGCCTTCGAGGCCCTCTCTTCCAGGAAGCCATCCTAAACTAGCTCAGCCCTTAGGACCAAGCATCCCCTGGCGCTCTCAACACTGAAATGATAAACCCACATCCCATTTACATTTTTTATACATGTCCTGCTTGCTCGATGACACCATAAGCTCCTAAGGCCGGGATCTGCCTCACGCCCCACAGTCTGTGCCACTGACTGAAACCCACCCCTCCTCACCGGTAAGTGCTCATCACTGCATATTGCTGACAACTTCCCACCCCCCAATTCTCTCCATACCACAGCCAAACTCTCCCAAATTGGGTGCGCTCTGGAAAAACCAGTTTCTTCTAGGCTCAGAAAGATTTCCGGGTTAATGCTCACCTAACGGGTGAGTCCCCGTGTCCCACGGCTGAAGCGGGGTTGTGGTTTCAGATGGCACTTTGATTAATACATCAAAACCTCGTCATAATGTGACAAGTGGGATCTGAAAGCCTAACCACATAAAATGCAGGCTGGAGTTATTGAATGGAGCGGCTAAGGGGACTTCAGTGCCAGCCCGGCAGCAGTTCCACAGCCATGACCAGGTTCCAAAGCCATGCAGAGCTGGTGGCACAGGGAGCCACCTGGTGGCAGGTGCCTGCTCTGGTTGAAATACCTCACAAAGATTCCGGGCCTTGGGGCCTGTTTGTTCTGCCAGGAATTAAGCATCTCGCGGTCAGCTGGCACGCACCGCGCCGCCGGCCTGGGCCAGGAGAACAGGGCCTGGAGAGTTCCCGCGACACCGGGCCTTCCCCTGGCCTCCCTGCTGCCCAGGGGGCCTTGAGCTAGGGGCCTTTTCCGCACGTTTGCCTTGCCCGCCCACTCCCCATTTCCCTCCCCGCTTAAAAATGTTAAGCTCTTCGGCTCAACCCCACTTGAGACCCGAAAGAGAGGCAACCAGCCACAGGGGTCTAGCACCATCCATATTTCAGGCCACATCTTCTCAAGGTTCTATTGTACTGTAGTATTTGAAATTTTATTTCGAATTAAACAATAGTCATGGATCTTTGTTATAATCAGAATAAAACAGCAATTATCGTTTTGAAAATTAAGAAGGGAGGAAAGTACACTAAATTTCTTCTCTGTTTTTATACTAATGTGTCTAAATGGGGGAGGGGAGAGTTCTTTTAAAAATATGTCTTCCATCAGAGTAAAACTCACTTCAGTTTTTCCTGAATAGTAATCCAGGAGCTAATAAATGTTTGAAGGCCTAGTGTTTCCTTGTCTACCTCTATTTTCTTTTACAGATATTATATTTATTTGATTTCCCAACAGGGCAGAGAATTGAACCCTTGACATCCCCATATGAAATAACCGACCTTAGGAACAGACCACATGTCATACTCCCCTCAGGATGGCTAAGATGAGGAAAACAGAAGTCAGCAGGTCCTAGTGAGGATTGGGAGTGCCTGGAACTCTCAGACACGACGCTGTGAGAGTCAGCTGATGCAAGCTACTTTGGAAGGCTGTCTTCGGCAGTATCTACCACCCCTGACCACATGCTACCTCTGGTCCAAACTCCACAGGTGTTCCCCGAAAGACGTGCGCTGGAATGTTCCTTGCAGTACTATTTAGGATAGGCAAAAACTAAAAACTTCCCAAGTGTTCATCAGTAATAGAATAAATCATTGCCTATTCACATGATGGAATATTATACTGCAATGAAAAGGTATTACAACTATTCTCAACAGTATGGGTCAATCTCACAAATAATGTGGAGAGAAAGAAGCCAGTCTCAAAAGAAGTCATACTGTGTGAATCCATTAATTCAATGTACAAAGACAGGCTAAACAAATCTTTGGAGAGAGAAGTCGGGATAGTGGTTGCTTTGGGGGGGGTGTCAGGACAGGGGTGACTAGGAAGAGCAAGCAAGGAAGCTTTGGGGGAGCCCATCACATTGTTTCCTGATATTGGTGCTTCTTACACAGGTGTGTTCAGCAAGTGAAAATCCAAGGTGTACACTTATGATTTGGGCACTTTTATACGCATACTATTGTCAAAAAGTTTTTTTAAATAGATATCAACTCCTATGGAGGATTAGGTTTTAATCAGTATAATTCACTTAGTACCCTTTCTCCAATTAATATCAAAGAAGCAAAAAGCAAAGCCGCTGCAAGTTGCAAACAGCTTGTAGATGAAAAGAGAGAAATCAGATCACATGCCATGTCCACAATCTTACTAAAAAAACAAATACATATTTTATCATCAACAGCTTTCTTCGAAAGAAGAAATATTTCATCCTCCAAAAGTCAAGAGTCTTAATCCCTGTGCAGATCTACTCAAAGGTGTTTAAGCACGGCTGCTCTGTTCATTCCCCCGCCTGCCTGTGTTTTAAATGAAACACACTTTCTGGAGACTTCAAAGGGCCAAGAAAAGGGCATCCTGGCGTTCGACCTGATTTTGATCTGTTTTAACCCCCCGCCCCCCAAAAAAATTATGCACAGGAGACTGAACTGTCTATAGAATGAGGTTGCCTCTTGAGCTTCTTATACCAGATGAGCTGTCTGTACATTTTAACCACCGACTTCCTTCCCCATTAACCAGGATGGTTCTGTTCTCTAAACAAGTGAATAGTGCCACCCAGTGGAAGCAAAGGAGAACAAGCTATTTTTGTTAACGCCACATAAAAATCCTGTGTCTACTTCAACAGGCTACGGTAGGTAAGTTCAAAATGACAACAACAACAACAAAAATGAGAGTCAATCACCCTTTTTTCTTTTCTTTTTCCTTTTTTTTTGGTTCTGTTTTTTAGAAATGCCACCATAAAATGAACTTTATTTTAAAACTTATAAAAGGTTTCACAATACCAGTTGAGGGTCACCCATTTAAAAGCGGATAAGGCTATAAGGAAGCACAGAAAAGAACAAAATTTTCAAATAGGAAACACATGCATATTAAAATATGCTCAACCTTACTAGTAATTGAGAAAACGAAATTAAAGCACCAATTAAATACCGTTTTCGCCCTCTTGATTGGAAAAATTACTCAAGTCTGGTCATCTCAAGAGCTGACATAAGTGAAGAAAGATGTGGAATTCCCAGGACGCTCACAATGCAGGTGAAACAGTAAATTGGTTCTGCAATTTGGAGCAATTTGATGTTGTTTTTTTAAAAGAGTAAATGCACAGAATCCAACAATTTTGATTTTCAGAATTAATTTTAGACATTCACTTTTGCACAAGAAGACAAGGGCAGTCTAGACATACTTTTGTACCCAACAGCACAGAAACAATGAGTAATGTGTTCATGTCCAAAAGACACATGAGCCAACTTGAAGCGATGCCCAATGGCCAAAATTGAGACAAGTGGAGCATCAAAAATAGAAACAGAGCAAACATATAAAAATCCATGAGCCCATATTGACATGTAAGAAGTGGGCCAACAAAACAAAATTTTAAATTTCTCTGCCATCATTGGAGATAACTACGATGTTATCTCCATACTCTAAAAATCGGTGATTAATGGAAAAGAAGCAACATTTCTAGCAGAAACTATAATTGAAGCTAACCCAAAACCCCAATAGATGAAAGAAATATCTTCTTTACATAAGAATGTCAGCTAATCAATGTAGAAATAGGGCAGAATTTGTAAATCAACATTTGGTAACCCCAAATGAAACAGTTGATCAAGACAAGGACCAGCAATTAGGGCAAATGATGGGGATCTGGACATTTGCATGGTGCCAACATACTCTTCCACAGATTAATTTCTATTTGCAAGGGGAAATACATAACTCTGCAAGCAGAGGTGACTGCCCCAATCTCAGCCCAGGATTCAATATTAGCACCTCTATTGGTGGGACAGCCAGCTGTTATGTGTTTTCTGCTATGTACACACTTGGTACACTTATCAGATATTCTTACTAAAAAGTTTATCCTGACTCTATTCAAGCCATTAGATATAACTTCCAGTATGTAGAAAATTTAGGAGATAGAGGAACAAGTTAAGTATCATCATTAGGAAGCAATCTCAAAATCCAAAAGATAAGACATTCTATAGGACCCTGGTCTTCTAGCTTCAAGACAATGTCATTGAAAAAAAATAATAAAGTGTCTGGGGGATGTTACTATCCCAGATTAAAAGGGACTTTAATAGTCAGATAGAATGTACAGTGTGGAGTCCTTGACTGAATTCTGATTTGAAGACCATTTGGGAGACGTAGGAAAAACTGAATGTGAGCAGAATATTAGATGATAGAGAGGAGCTATCATTAAGGTCATTAGGTGTGACGGGGAATTTCATCATGTAGTAAAGAAAACATCTTCATGTTTTAGAGATGCATGCTGAGATATGTAGGGGTAAAATGCTATGCGGTCTAATTCACTTTAAATTTCACCCCCCCCAAAAAAATAGATTAAACAAATATTGCAAAACATTAACAATGATTAAACACAGGAGATGAGGATATAGGTACTCATTATAGTATTATTCTCTCTACTTTTCTGGGTTTGAAGTGTATTAAAATAATAATGACAGACAGAAAAAACAAGAGAACTTGTACAATAACGTTTTTTTGTAACATTGCTTATCCTAGCAAAACATTGGAACCATCCTAAATGTCTTTCAACACCAGCATGGATAAATAACTGACCTCAATAAATAGACTTCCCACTATACTCCCACCAGAATGGCTAAGACAGAAAAGACAAAGTATTTGGTATTATGAAGTACTAGTAAGCAGTAAAAGGACAAATATTTTTCTGCTCTTATGTGTGCTTATCTCTAAAGTTTGTTTATATTTGATTTTACTCATCATCATATTTTTAGAACTTGCCATCTTATAAATGTACATATTTTTTATGCCTTTAGCAAATAAGACTATCCAGGATCATAGTTCAAAACTTGTATATCATGAACTGGTAGTATTTCCAAATTTCATACCCCCCCCTTTTAAAAAAAATGGCACAAGGACAGTTGGAAACGGCATGTTTCTTATTTTACCATGTAAAAAAATAAAACATTATTTACTAGCATCATCTTTTCACACATGGAAGGACACTTTCTCACTAAAAGGTGGAGATAGATGGCTATACTCCCAGAATGAAGGGCAGTCCCTTCCCCAGAATACATTTAGATTTATGAAGAGTCTCCATGTCATGCAAACAACCAGTAGAACCCCGGCACTGAGGAAACAATGAAACTCTGGCAGTCAAGACAGGAGTATTATGAGCCCCATAACTCCAAGCCCCCGTCAGCAAGAAGGCACTACACAAGCTGTATCCAAAAATCCTATAACCAGAACCTGGAAAAGCCTGAAGCTTATTCAGAGGCCCAAGGCTTCTGTACATCAGCCTGTGTGCAGGTGAGAGCAGTGTGGGGAGTAGGACCCTGGGCTCTGGACCAACCTGATTGGATGTGAACTGAGCTCGACCAGTTACTGGGCCATCGGCTCTGATTTTCAGTATCATATCTACAGTAAGTAAAATAAGAGTGTCTTGTCAGAGATGTGGTATCAAATGGAATAATGCAGGTAAACCACTCAGCACAGTACCTAGCTCATACGGTGAGCAATAAAAAAATATGGCGTTGGTACTTTGCTTTGATTCCTGAATCCAAATCCCCAAAGCTTGCGATTCTTGCCCCACTGGGAAGATGGTGACCTAACCAAGATGGAGTGGGCAGGGCAGAGGCTGGCACCACGTAGCACCCAGGAGTCCCTCCTCATCCACAATGCTGGACGAATATGACCAGCTCAGGTCATACATACAACAGCGTGTGGGGAACTGTGGGCTGGGGGCGGAGCGGGGAGCAGCACAGAGTCTGCCAAACCCTGGCAAGAAAAGTTGGGGACAAGCATCTGGGACCCTTACTGAAGCTTGGGCTTCCTCAGCACGCAGACCCCGTTCCTTTCGGAGATCCACCCTGCCACCAGGGGTTGATATCTGGCTGAGACTGTCAATCAGCTTTCCCCGTCCACCCCTGGTAATTGATGCAAACTAAAGCCTGAAATCAGACTCTGCTTTTCTCACTCCTGAATCACGTGACTCAAGGATACAAAACAGTCAGAGTCAATGGATCTTGACATGATGGTGTCCTGAAGATTGGTACCCACTACCTGGATGCTTGAGCTGCCTGGGACCCCATCCTGTCCACAGAAAAGGTCCTGCAGCCTTTCCTGCTATTCTCTGACTACCCCCATAACCCAAGAGTGATTCCCACAGTTTACAACCCAAGGATTGTATGGGGAGGGGCGGGGTATGCCCTTCTCTTCTGCCTGCCAACTCTGTGATGCAGAGCAGCCCTTTCCTGCTTCTACGGCAGATGTCACATTTCATGGTCTGTAATGAGCACCGACTAGGTGCCCAGTTCTGCCCCAGGCTGTGGGAGCAGCAGTGGACACTGCAGATGCCCCCACCGTCACCAAGGCAGGCAATGACCAGAGTGATGCGTGCTCTGATGAGAGAAGCACTAGGTGTGGGGGACACACCGAGCAGAACCCCTGCTTCCTTCCTGCACCTGGAGTGAGGGGGTCCCGTTCTCCATGCTTCCCTCAGTGGCTGGAATAATAAACTGGAATACAGGGTGTGACTTCATCAGAAGTGCTGGTGGAACACTTTTTCCCACTGAAATGTTCTCTTCCTTTTTCTCAGGTTTTTCCACCAAAAGCTCCTGAAACTATGTTTTCATAGGTCTTTTTACGGCAGAGGTGACAAGCTCAAATGCCTACAGGGGGCAGGTATTTTATTCATTTGACACAGACACATTGTGTATATTAAACACATAAGACTATTCTCCCCTTCAATAAAAAAATATGCTCCCTACCATTTGTTTTTAGTGAAAAACTGTGCCCTCTTCTTCTATCTTTGGTTTTCAAACCTTTTAACAGAGACATGGATACAAGAACAATATCACTTTCCTCTTAATTCTATGAGAGAAATAAAGGGCAAGTAAATAACTGGCCTTCACTGTCAAGGGTACTATGAAGTGTGGTGGGGTTATGGCCAACGGGACAGCCCTGTCCTGACCTAAAGGGACCTGACGCCAGCTAGAACCATTTCTCATTCCGTAGGAAATCAGGCTCCCCAAAGCCTCTTTTCTGAGAGAAACCAGAAATCCAGATTTTCATGTAAATGTATCTGATTTTTAAATGTTGGCAAACAATTCAGAGCTTCATGTTTTTTTAACACCATGCAGGCCTGGACTTGGAGGTTTAAACAGACAAGCAAGCATGGGCCCCGCATTCTGCCCTTGGGACATGAGTGTGCAGCCTCTGGGGTTCCAGTTCTGGCTAGGATGGCGTCTAGTCCACACAGCACTTTAATGCAAGCTGGGTACAGCTGCCCGTTTGCCATACATGTTTTATCGCCAGTTGCCAGGAAAATTGTCCTCACACATCAGAGATGTTCCTGTGCATGGCACCTCCTAGGGTTGGGCCCGCACCCTAGTGCATAGCAATCCTCCTTTTATCCTCTTTGAGCTTTTTGGGATAAGTCCCTAACATCCCACTAACAACTAAAATGTTTTTCTTACTCTCTACTTATGTTTCTACTTCTATTTGACATTATATTTACACCTAAAAGGTGATTTGAAGCATTGATTAAATTATCCGATTAGGGGGAGTTAGATCACTGAGAGTAAAGGAGATTCAAGAGGGGTTTTGGCTTGAATCTCGGCCCCTCTTTTATCACCTTGCAGCGCTGTGACTCCTTGAGACACATCTGCCTGCAACAGGATAATCTATGCCAGGTTATCGGAACCCTCTCACAATCTGGAAATAGCCAGATGTTATTGTTTATAGCCGGAATTTCCATGGTACAAAATCACCTTCTCCCAGCTATCAATTATTGTCATTATCTGCAGCTGGGCAAGTTCTTTACAATGTTTTCTGAAACTATCTGAAATCAGTAATTAACTCCCCAGCCACCACTCTTGGCTTTCACACTGTAATGAGGAGCCTGACCATGAAGCTACTAGAACGTGAAAAAATGAGCGTTATCTCCTGTCATCCTTCTATGATACAACAGACTCATTTCCTCTCTTCTACTGATAAAGGATCAACAAAACGTTTTCCATTTTTTTGTAGGGAGCCGTTAGAGGCCAACCTACTTAGTCTAGGAGATGACATGTGTTCCCCTGGAAGCAGAAAGCTCACGGCAGCAATGTGGTTGGTGTTTTCCCTCCGGCAAAATCCCTTCTTAATTAAGAAGTACACCTGCATAATTTAAACACATTTGAGCCAGGATCTGGCCAAGAGTGCAGCCAACTGTTTCCACTAATTGCCCAAATTCACTGCATCCCTGCCTCATGAATAATGGAAAAGCTGTCCTCTCCTCAGATTCCTCACCAATTCCGAGAGATGCAAAGAAGTGACTGCGCCAGCAGGAGGCACCAAATCCTTTCTCATCTTGATGGCAGACACAGAAAAGCTTAACTCAAGGAAGGAAAGGTGATTTCCTAGACTGGGAGAAAATCTGAAGGGGATATATGTCACAGTGAGGGAGATCCTTCCAGAATCTTCCAGGGGAAAACAGAAGCCCTTGCAGCATTGGAAAGAGAAAGTGAGAAGGGAGATGAGAGGTGAGGACACAGCCCAGATGCCTCAGGAGCCCAGCACCCCTACCTCTCCAGGCCTTAAAAATCAGGGAGACCAAAGAAAGGCGCCCCAGTCAGGTTGAGGGGACACTGCAAGTATAAGGGCTGGTGCTGGTTTGTCACTGGAATGCTGGCAGGAGATGCTAACAGGAGGTCCTCTGCCCCAATGTGGGACACCCAGCAGGGTGAAAATGGAGGCGTGACATGTTCTGGCAGAGACGTCTTAGAGCATTTTGCCAAGGTGAAGTTTAGCTCATAACAAAAGCCAGGCGTGGACAGACTAGCGGGGACTGGGGTGAAAGCTGAGGAAAGTCAGAGCCAGCAGGAGAGAAAGGGAGGAAGGCACTGGGCCCTGGGGCTGAGACACGAGGTCCCAGGGCCCCCCAGACATTCTAGAGATAGATATGCTCCAACACAGAACCACACACATGCAGAGCCCCGGGCAAAGTGGCTCCATCTCAGCCAGAGGCCGTTCAGAATTATCATATTTATTCATTGTGATTTTTAGTTTGCTTTCACTTTGAGTAGATATCTTTAATATTTTGGAATACATGTGAAATTCTTACGTTTTGCTCATTTTAATTTATAATTTTATGAAAACATATTCCACTTTGCTATACTTTGATTTACAAGTGCTTTCTACCACTTCTTTCCATGATTCTCAAAGTGTGGGTGCGGACAGCTTGTACCATTTGTTACCAGCACGTGCGGAAGACTGGCACAAAAATGGCGAGTGAGCATTTATCCTATTTATCTTCTATCATCACCCACTGGAAACCGTTAGGAGATAAGTCACTTCCTGGGGCCTGCAGTCACACTTTGAATAGCACCGCATGTCATGACTCTCAGTAAAACATAAGTTATGTGAAAAAAATCTGAATTTCAGCAACATAATTAATAGTTTGGCTAAAAAAGGGGGGCAAAATAAATGTTGTGGAATATAATTTATGAGTGACATCTATCTTTATTTTATTGTTCAATTCCCAAACATTGCCAGCCTGTGGGGAGAATATTCAGATGGGCAAAATAAGAGTAAAATTTCATCATCTTTGATAATTTGTCAACTAGGTCATATAAAACCTGAATTTGGGTTTTTTGTTATTGAACAGTAGTTGTATATTTGTTTATGATTGTTGCTATGAAGATATATATATATATATGTGTGTATATATATATATATATATATATATATATATATATATATTGAAAGGGCAGAAATCAATCTAATCCCTGCTTAACCCTTTAAAAGAGGCCCTGTCCTGCCGCCTTTATATATATATATATATATATATATATATATATATATATATTAGATTGATTTCTGCCCTTTCAACATTGACATGTCCAATAGGTGGGATCCATTTGTACTTGTGGCCTGGATCCCACTAGTGTCAGTGCATCTGCACTAACACTCAGAGGAAGGGTAGGCAAAGCTTGCCGTTTGAGGAACTCTATCTGTAACCTAGATAAGCCTCCAAAGGTTGCATATTTTTTTTTTTTTTTAGTCCTTACCCCAAAACCAGCTCATTGTCCCCTCTCTGGCTCATAACAGAACAGGACACCAGATCTTTAAATGCCTGAGGGACACCCCCCCAACCCCCACCCAGGGGGAACTAGTTGTCAAAAGGACAATGAACAACCCTTAGGCAGAGCTGAGAAGCCACAACAGGCATGTGCCCCCCAAATCCAAAATACTTACCATCTGACCTTTTACAAAAAAGTTTGCCAAACCCTAACCTAGACGATGGAAGACTTTTAAAACCAGGATTAAACTTTATCATAAAGAACAATGATGAGCAGCTATTGAACAAATTAACAGAACTGACACAGATCTACGACTTTAAAACAATCGCTCTGACTACAACATAAAGAATGGAATAAGGAGGGAAAAAATGAAGACAGAGAGTCCAGTTGGGAGGCTGTGCCCATAATCAGGTAAAAACTGAGGGTAGCCTGGACTGGAGATGGCGAAGTTAAATGAGCTCCATTTTAATCCCAAACGCGGTTTTTATTCCTGCTCTACCTCAAAGAACCACTAGATGACCACATTACAAAGAAAAATCAGGCACCTTCCCAATATCTTAGTTATTTTAGTGCGCTGAGCTGGCCATATAGGAATTTCAGAGCTGCAATTCAGACAGTTCAGTGGATTAACCCTTTGAGTAGGTTTCAGGAAGAGCCTGCTTCTTCCTAAGTTAAGTTTATGTCTATGTTTTGTGTTTTTACCAGAGCAATGAGCAAAGGCATCCTATGAAACACTGAAAGACAGTGCAGGCCAGGGGGCTCAGTTGGGCAGAGCATGTGCTCTTAACAACAAGGTTGCCAATTTGACTCCCTCATGGGATGGTTGGCTGTGCCTCCCCCCTGCCCCATCCTGTCTCCCCCATCCCCCGCCCCCAAATAAATTGAAAACGGCGCCTGGACTTGGAGCTGAGCTGCGCCCTCCACAACCAAGATTGAAGGACAACAACTTGACTTGGAGCTGATGGGTCCTGGAAAAACACAACGTCCCCCGTCTCCAGTTCCCCAACACTGTTCCCTTTCCCAATTCCCAATTCCCCAATAAAGAAAAAAGAAAAACTGAAAGACAAACTAAATCCACCTTTCCCATTCAATTACACTGGTGCAGCCAACAGAAAAATGGCCAAAAGACCCAAATAGCCCTATTTGCTAAAGGAGAGATATAAAGATCAATGGGCAATGGGCACATTAAAAAAATAAACACTAGTCAAACAAATATTCATTAAAACATATATAGGGTATAGTTTAGTCCTAGCAAGAGGGTTTTTTTCCTAAATGATGATCCCAGCATTAGCAAGAACATGATAAAATGGGCACTCTCAGGTGGAAATGAAAGTATAAATTGGTGTGATATTGGGTAATTTTTCAGTAAATATCCAGAATATTTTAGTTGTGCATAGTCACTGAGTCAGCAAATCTACTTCTATGTATTTTTAAGGAGAGCCAAGAGTGCTGACAAAGGTTTCTATCACGCCATTGTTTATAGGCTAAAAGCATCTAATTGGCCACTGGCAGAGAAATCATTCATCAGGGTAAGTCCACACTTGAGAGAATCAACAGCTAACTCTCGAGTGTCCACCATGTGCCAGACACAGTGCTGGACACAACAGACCAGGTCCCGCTGTCGCAGAATGGAAGTGTTAAAGGTGTTATTTTCAAAGGGTATCTCGTGAATTGGGAAAATGTTCATGATATCACAAGTGGAAGGAAAACAGGATAAAAATGTACATGCAATAGCTGCACATGTACTTCTGTATATTACAAATATAGTGTGAAAATTTTCAGTCCACAAATTCATGTGCAGTGCCCCCCTTATCGACAGGAGACATGTTCCAAGACCCAGTGGAGGACTGAAGCCACGGATAGTACGGAGCCCTATGTATAGTATGTTTTTCCTATACATACACACTATGATCAAGTTTCACTTATAAATTAGCACAGTAAGAGTTTAACAACAACTAATAATAAAATAGAACAATTATAACAATATACTGTAATAAGAGTTACATGCATGTGGTCTCTCTCTCAAAATATCTTATTGTCCTGTACTCACCCTCTTGGTGAGATGACACACCTGCGTGATGAGGGATGTTTGCAGTTTGAGGTACGATGGCAAAACCAGCACAAATTTCTTTTCTCTTCTTCACAATTTCATGGGTAGAAGTTTCCTTCTGACTGTAGATCTTAGCAAGCTCCGCATATGGTTTTTTTTCTCTCCTTATTAAGTCAAGAACTTTCACCTTTTCCCTTAAAGGAAGCACTACACGGCTTCTCCTTGGCATGTCCAAATCACCAGCATCATTATTACTGCTCTTTGGGGCCATTATCGGGTACAATAAGGGTGACGTGACCACAAGCACCTCAATACCCAAAAGTTCATCTGATAACAAAGATGGCTGCTGCGTGACTAACAGGCCGGGAGATACAGCGTGGAGACGCGGGACACGCGGATGAGTCACGTCCCAGGCTGGATATTGCAAGATTTCACCATGCTTCTCAGAACAGCATGCAACTTAAAACTTATAAATTGTTCATTTCTGGAATTTTCCATTTAATAGTTTTGGACCATGGTTGACCACAGGTAACTGAAACTTCAGGTAAAGGGAGACTACTGTGAATGTAAGAAAATACACACGTCTTTCGTTTTCATCCATCAACTTAATTTTACCTCTAAGCCCCAATCTTCAAGGTTGTTAGGAAATTCAGCCTTGGTCGGGCTGAGCTTCCTTCTCCTACCCTCCAGGGTTATGACAAGGTTCTGGGTCTCACCCAGAACCCAGGAGTCTTTGCGCCTGTGCAGTGATTATCCCACAATGTCTATTATCCCAGGCTCTGCTGCTCTGGTCTTTCTGTGAGGACTAGGATAGGTCATGAGCCTTGGAGAACATTATACCAAGATGACCAACAGCAGCCTTGGACCACTCTCTGGGGCCTGCTGCTTCAAGTGTGGTCTGGACCAGCAAATGCACATCACTTGGGTATGTGTGTCAGACTCTGCATTTCAACCTGACCCCTAGGCAATCGATTTGCATATGACAGTCTTGGAAGCGTTGCTCTGGAAAGTCCTGCCGTATACCTGCCTGATACTGCCACGTAGAGCCCCAGTGAGGGCCCTTCTGGGTCCTCCAGAGTTTGGCAACCATCCACTAGCTTGAGGATGCCCTTCTTTACTCCCATCAATGAGCACTGATGTGGAAATTCCGGCAGCAAATCATGGGTCTTCTAGGCAACTTCAGCTTGCTGCCCTTCCCCGGCCACAAGCTCATCTCCCTAACTAGGAAGCTTCTCTCCCTGCTTTAATGAGGGAAAATCAGAAGGAAAAAATAAGGAGGGAACATAAATTCTAATCACAGATATATCTTCTTTTTTTCCCATAAAATCAAGATTAAAACAACTATATGATTAACCTCTATGTAGCAATATTCTTAATTTAACCTCTTTAAACTGTTCTGTATTATTGTTTTTCTATAAAGAATACAATTCAATTAACAAACAGAAAAATATGAAACATTTGTTAATAGAGGGTATTCATGTGGACAAGACATACAGATGCAAAATGAACCCAGAAAGATAAAAAATTGGAACACTCGGAGTAGAACGGAATAACAACTTTTTAAAGAGCACAGGTCGGGCCAGCCAAGTGCTGCGTTGGTTAAGAGCTGGCTTTGAGCGCCAGCGGCCCCGGTTCGGATCCCACATATGAGGGCCAGTGACACTGCCCTCTACAGCTCACAACAGCTCCACCTGGAGCTGGGCTGCGAGCCCCGGCGATGGTGTAGGTTGCAGCCCCTATGCAGGGCTGCCATAGGCTACAGTGAGTGGCTGGCAGCCAGCGTGAGCTGCCAATAGCCGCGGTGAGCGACCATCCAGAGGCCGGTGACCGATCTGCCTCATCCGGGAAGAGCGCAATGACGATGCCAACATGGGCCAGTGAAGCAACGTCCTCAGCAACTAGACTGAAGAACAAAAAGACAGCAACTTGTCTGTTCACCTTCCCTGGTTCCCCAACGCTGTTCCCCTCCCCCAACTCCCCAATAAAAAAAAATTAAAATAAATAAATAAATAAACAGCACAGGTCAAGTGCATTCACTGAGAGGCTGTCCATTTTGTTCAAAAGGGTTGTCTAGTGTCTTCTCAGTGCATTAGAATTTATTCATTTAATCCTATTTCCTGTTAGAGTGTTCGGGCTTTTAAAGAAAAAGAAGGGTTACATGATAATTGAAGGAGGGAGAAATCTGCCAACACATAAATGTCTTTCCTTTTAAAAATAATGCACAAATTATAGGCCATGTCAATAAAATCGAGGGTGTTTTTCAGTGAACTCTTAGCCTGAATTACTGAGATAACTGACTACTTAGAACAAAAATCCTCGCTATCAATTACAAGCCCATGTTGCTTGGACTTTAACAAAACACGCTAATGGCTGGTGTTTCATTGAGGTCAACCTGAGGTGATGCGCAAACAGGATGTTGCATGAATTTTTCCCATTTCCTGCTGCTTGTTCGAGGGGCAGCATTCAAGAGGCTCTTTCTGTTTCACGAGAGTCGCCTCCACATCCTCAGGTCAGAACTCTCTCCTAGGAGGAATTAAAGGGACAAGATCCAGCTAAAAGAATCAGCAGGTAAGTAAATGTGCACCAGTGTGTGTTTCAAGGAAAAGTTGTTGGGTTCAAAGGCAAGTGATGGTGCATTTTGGCCAACTCATCCTTCCTTGCGCATCCTTCTTTGGTAATTAAAGCAAGTAGTGGTGTCTTGCCCACTAAGCTACCTTCTTCTGGAGAACAACAGGCACTGCAGAATTTCAAATTCCAGCCCAAAGCAATGAATATGGATGCAGGAATGGATTTTGTCTGTATGATCAACAGGAAATTCACAATCTTCACACTGCCAAGCACAGGTCCCAGCCCTTACCCACCGCCCCGCCCCTCACAACCTCTGGCTCTCAGATTTTCAAAGCAGGATTCAGACACTAGTCCCTGCATCCTTCAAACTCCCGGAGATGTGCATCAATCTCCCAAAATGCCTCCCTTGTCCTTAGGCGAGCTGAAAGCAATAAGCCTCTCTGGATCCATCCTTGCTGGGTGCCTTCACCTCCGGAGAAATCCTTCCAGTCTCTCTCACAGAGGGGAGGTGAGAGGTGGGCTGCTGAAGGAGAGCCAGTTCCCATGACTAAGGTGGTCTTAGCACCTGGCCCAGTCTTTGGAGACTGTTGGAATTTGATACAATAGAAAGTCACATTTAATATGGTTGTAAAACTGCTGTTATGGGCTGAATTGCGTTCCCCCTTAAATTCACATGATGAAGCCCTGACCTCCAAATTGACTGTATTAGGAGATAGGGCCTTTAAAGAGGTGATTAAAGTTGAATTAAATAATAAGAGCCTTAATTCCAATAGGACTGGTGTCCTTATAAAAAGAGGCAGAGACACCAGGGAGGCACACACAGAGGAAAGGCCATGTGAGGACACAGCGAGAAGGCGACCATCTGCAAGCCAAGGAGAGAGGCCTCAGGAGAAACCAACCCTACAGACACCTAAATTCCAGACTTCCAGCCTCCAGAACTATGAGAAAGTTAAGATCTGTTGTTTAAGCCACCCAGTCTGTGGCATTTTGTTATAGCAGCCCTAACAAACTAATACAATTGTATATTGGCTCAACCTTCCATCCTTTTTAGGAAAGAAGCATAATATAAATTTCTAAATTAAATATAAATAAATAGCTCTCAGGCTGGTAGGATAACTCCACAATCATTAGAGCAGTGCTCAGATGGTTTCTCTTTGTTGTTCTGCCAACCTCAATATACAGTTCCCAACTTGTGGTCCAAGATGGTTTCAGGAGCCACCATCATCCCTTCCTCATTCAAGTGCCCAAGAAGGAGGAAGAGGAGAAGGTGAGGGCATTTCTTTCAAGGGTCCAATATGGTAATTGGACATCACTTCCACTCTGATCCTATTAGCTAAAATATAGTCATGTGACGTCCCGTAGTTGCCAGGAATGCCAAAAAATAGCTTTAGCTGGGAAGCCATGGGACAACTATTAAGTTTCTTGTCCTATGACAAGGGGAGAATGAATATTGGGGAACTCCTAAAGCAGTGATATCACATTAGTTGGAGTATAGGAGAAATGGGAAATAGAGACGCTGATTAAGATTTCAACTAACCTGCACAGCGTAAGTGTTTGTCAATGTATGAATTGATAAAGAAAATGTGTATATGCATGTACACAAACACAATATACAATATTATTCAGCCATAAAAAAGTAGGAAATCTTGCCATTTGCAACATGGATGGACCTTGAGGGCAGTATGCTAAGTGAAATACATAAGTGAGACAGAGAAAGACAAATACTGTGTGATCTACTGTAGGTGGAATCTTAAAAAAAAACCTCATAGAAACAGAGATCAGATTGGTGGTTGCCAGAGGTGAGGAGTGGGGGTGGGGTAAATGGGTCAAAGGTACAACTTCCAGTGATAAGATAAATAAGTTCTGGGGATGTAACGTACAACATGGTGACTCTAGCTGACAAAACTGTTTCATGTATCTTCCCTGTCATTTCACAGCCACTTCCCTTGGACAACATTTCTAAGGCTCTTGGAAACGCACTTCATCACGTCAGAAGAGTTCTCATGAAAGACAACACATTCTCAAGTACAGAAATCAAGACGAGAGCTGCAGCTGTGTTCTCTTGGTCTCAGTTAATATATTTATTCTACTGAGGGTGATTGATGGTAGCTTTTTACAAAACTAGAATTGTTCTCACTCCCAGGTAAAGGTCCAGAGACAGCCAGTCCAGAGCTGGTAAGGTGGCTCTGTGCCAATAAGTCTTCAGGGACCCCAGTTCTTTCCAGAGTATTACCCCTGAACCATAACCCTAGTCCTCATGGTCCAAGATGTTGGCTGAAGCTCCAGCCATCACCATGATCTTCACGGAGCAGCATGGAAGAAAAGACAAAGGGCAGAGGTCAGAGCATTCAGCAGCTCTCTTTTAGGGAGTGTTGCTGGAAGCTGCCACACAAAACTTCCACTCCCACCCTGTTGGCCAGAATGTACCCACATGGACACATGTAGCTGTGCGGAAGGCTGAGAAACACAGCACTTGCTCTGGGCGGTCCTCATGTGTAATCCTGCTATTATTATGGAGCGATGGAGAAGGCAAACTAGCAGTCTCTGCCATCGTGTGTCAGTTTGATCTTAGACCACTGTTGAGAACACATTTGATGAATGAAAACATGCTCATTACTGCATCCCTGAATTCTGAGTACCATTTAAAATATTAAAGTGACTTTCACATTCCGTTTTTCCCCCCATCCCTGGACATAGGAGTCGGTACTGATGGTGTCATCCGCCAGCTCCTTCCACAGTCATAAAAGCACGTCTCACAGTTCCCCACAGCCGGAAGGAGGCTCTGGGCTTTGAGCAGCCTCACCTGCTGCTCTTCAGTTTAGTAGCCAGTGGAGACTGGACAATAAAGGGGCAAGGACGTGATGAATGAGAGGCAAAGCTCAGGAGAGCAGAAAGGGGGCCCACTGAGAAGGGTGAGTCATTCCTCTCGTTCTCAAAGGAAAAGGCTCAGTCTCCTTGGGTTTGTGTTACAGCAAATCCGATGCCTAAAGAATACTTGATCGGAGGAGAAGTTGAGCCAATAAATTACCACTAAAGCATCTAGAAAATTAGCAAGTCAGAGAGGAAACACGGCTTCTTTGAGGACCTAAAGGCACCAGCTACCCACTTCACAGTTTGAGAAATTGCTAGTTAGCACCAGGAATTTCTGGGTGAGATCACCTCACCCAACATCAGATGAGCTGACCATGTGACAAACCCTAAGGAGCCAGAAATGATTCTGTGCCGAGACCAGGGCACAGAATGGTTCAAGTGTCAGCTCTGCTGATACATGAAGCTGGACCGTTCCCTGTAAGGGGGCTGTCCTGGGCACTGTAGGATGTTTAGCAGAATCCCTGGGCTCGACCCACTAGATGCCAGTAACAACCCCAGTTATGATAGCCAAAAATGTCTCTGGACATTGACAAATGTCCCCTGGGGGCAAAATAGACTCCAGTTAAGAACCACTGGTCTTGAGTCTCTTTTAGAGTTTTGAAACAGGGACTCAAAGCTGACTGCTCTGGATTTGGGTTTTATTCAGAGACCATCATGTTATTCTGGTTTAATATTTTCACTCCCATGTTCATTCATTCATTCATTCATTCATTCATTGGGATTCAGTAGTGACCAAGGCAGGGAGGGTCTCTGCCCTCTCAGAGGTTATATACCTGGCACTCAGCACACAACAGGCCCCTATCAGCCCTGTATAAGGACTGTCACACCTCATTCCCACATCTGCTCCCCAAAACCCATACTACCGTTATCTTCCTTTCACAGATAAAAGTAACTGAAGCTCAGGGGGTCCAGCCACTCACCCAAGGACACCCAGAGAGGAAATGTCTGGTTACAGGAGTTTGAACCCATACGATCTCACCCCAGCACCTGCACTTTTGGCCATGCATTTAGTATCACCAACACACCAAGCATCATGGTCAGTGCTTAGCATTATGTCTCAAACAACCAGAGAGGGAGGGACCATTGGCCCCACCCTGTGGGTGAAGAATATGAGCCTTTAAGGTGGAGATCAGGCCCAGCCCAGCTCAGCTCACTCGCCTCCTGACCTGCCCTATGCTTGTAGGAGCTTAGAGTCTGTGGGGTCGGTAATTTCAGGATTCTGATCTATAATAATCTGCCTGCATTGTCAGAGTTGTCAGAAAACCTGCAGTGGAATTAACCTAGTACAGAAAATAAGTGGAACACCTCATTTACCATACCAGAGATATAATGAATACATAGAGATAAATTTAAGAAATGTGTAGAAAATTTAACTTTATTAAGACATAGTATACCATATTGGTTTTATATGTGAAGGCTCAAACTCAACATTTTGAAGACGTCAACCCTCCTTAAACTCACCTGTAAATTCATCTAAATAAACGTTTCCCACTGAAGGCAATCCCATAACCTATGGGCATTCGCAGAAAACAATGAAGTCTGACAAATACAAAGACCCACATTTACTGTGAGATTACTGTGTTTGGGTACCTCAACTAGGTCTTATCATTAGCCCCACTTTGCAGATGATGACACTGAGGTTTAAGTAACTTGGTCAAGATCCCACAGGGTGGAGCCAGGACTGGAACCCAGGCAATCTCCCTTCACAGTCCCCTTCCTTAAGCATCACACAATATCAACCACCTCCTTTGTCCCCAAAGTAGGATGTGGTCTGTCTTTCTTTATAAAGGGAATCTTGGTCATCTTGAGGAAGTGACATTCGAGATAAGAACTGGCATACCTTTGAATATCACTTTTCAGAAGAGGCTAATTAATAGGTCAAAATAACCTCTTGATTTTATGATACAATGTGTTTATATACCATTTTGTATATCCCTCTGTTAAAATATTTATGATGTGATAAGGAAGAGGGGAAGAGGGGTAAGGGGAGGGGAAGGGGTTAAAAGGGAAAGGGGAATATAGTCAATAATGTTGTGATAAGTTTACACAGTGACAGATGATGACTAGAATTAGTGGGGTGAGCACATTGAAAGGTATAAAAATGTGGACTTACTATATTGTATGCCTGAAACTAATATAACCAATATACAATTGTATCCAACTCTACTTATATACTTAAATTAAAAAAGAGGAAAAAATGTAAGAAAAAGTCAAAAAATTTTTAATGAATAAAATATTTATGATGTTATATTGTCAGTGTCTAAGAGTCTGTTTGCCTTATCAGACTATAAGCTCCTTGAGGGCACGCACTGTACCAATAAGGATGCTTTGGGCTACAAATAAGAGAATAGTCACTCATAGTGACTTAAACAAAAAAGCAGTCATAGTGGGGGTTAGAGCTTCAACATATGAATTGGGGGTGAGGGGCACAATTCAGTTCCTAGCAGAGACCAAATGAATACATAAGAGACCAAATGACTGACCCAATAAATGACTGAGTGATCAAATAAATGAGTGCCTACACAGCCAAGAAGGAGTGCTTGTACAACTAAATGAACAAATATGAATGAATGGCCAACTACATGAAAAGCAGCAGCGGGCCCGTGCACACAAAGTTGACAGTTTGCAATTGAATATAGGGCCAAAACATGAGCTTTATCACTGAGGCTTGACTTCTAGAGAACCTTCCAGAATAATACTTTCTCCCTTTCGGAATGTGATTGAACGGATAGCATTTGATGTTTCGTCACACCCAACACACCCAACTTGTGACACGTTACGCAGCAAAATAAGCCACTGATCCTGCAAAGGAGAAAAGCTGGCAAGAGCAGATGAGTGTGGGAGCGCCAGAGAAGCTGAGGTTCGGAGCGGACGTTCTTTGGATGCTGGCCCCCCATCTGAAGGGTAGGATTGCACTCAATTATCACACATGCTCTCAGTCATCAGCAGACCCTGAAGGCATCGACCCCCAGATTAGGTCAAGCCCATTTCATTACAGCTGCCAAGTGAGGGGCTCACCACCCAGCCAATGTCAATTCTCAGAAAAGCGTGGGCACATTTGAGGCAAAACAGACTCTTCACTGCCAATCAGGGTCCCACTCTTTTTTTTCTTTGAAAGGAATGTTTCCCATAAAGGCCTTGGTTTTAAATAAATTTTTTAAAAAGCCATTTCTAGCAAAGAAAACACTTGTTTACTGTGGTTGGAATCATATCGGAGACCTATTTTCTCCTTTTGCTGTAGGGAGAAAGGCTCCAGTGGCAAGAAAGTCAAGCCAGCCGTCCTTGGAACATTCAATACTCTTCTCTCCTATTCTACTTTATATGATGTCAGTATCTGTTTTTGTCAACCAATGTTCCTTTCATCTATGAACTCAGCAAAATGAGAAAAGCTTCACCGTCAACCGCGTGTGACTCTGAAGGGTAGTGAAGGTGGTGAATTTTCTGTCTTACGCAATGAGAGAAAACTTCCATGGCTGTACCTACCAAAATCTTTCCCCCGAGTAAACTAACCCGAAGAAACACAGGAACACAGAGGAACCATGTCAAACCGTCAAAGTTAATTCATCTCACCTGGTCTCAATTGCTACATTTTTATAGCATTTGTCTTGCTCTATTACATTTATTATATGTCCATCTCTCCCCTATATATACACCACTTCTTGGTGTATGTGGAGAGAGAGAGAGAGAGAGAGAGAGAGAGAGAGAGAGAGAGAGAGAGAGAGATAATAGATCGATATAGATGACAGATGGATAGAAGAGAGAGAGAGAGAAAAGAGACAGATGACATATAATAGATGGATAGATAGATAGATAGATAGATAGATAGATAGATAGATAATGATAGATTGATAGATATAGATGATTGATAGATAGATGACAGATACATGATAGACAGATAGATAGATAGATAGATAGATAGATAGATAGATAGATAGATAGATAGATAGACAGACAAGAGGAGATGGAGGTTCCAGTCTGCGCAGCTCTCAGGAAGTAGAAGCCCTGGGCTCATGATGAAAGACATGATTTGCTCTCCCTCAGTCGGTTTCCATCCTCATGACCTCTCCTGGCATGAGTATCTACTGTGGTTTGTGAGGGCAGCTTTGACTCCTCGTAATTTTCCCTTCAACCTGGTTTTAGAACTTGAACTTCCCAAGAGGAGCTTGGCCATAAGCAGACTGGACTGAAGGAAAGGGATCAGTGTGCAATCGCATGCATTTGCCTCATTCAGATGCCACAGAGGAGGGTTGTCACAGATGCCTTGGTGTGCTGCCCAGATCCCCTCCGAGACAGAGCTGCTTTCCCCACCTGTGGGAGTGCTGGTGACCAGCAGCATCAGTGAGTCCTCTGAGGTTCGCCTGCCTTTCCCCAAAGAGAGACGTCTTGCCTGAGGCTACATAAGGAGGCTGGCGAATCCACGTGGAATGATGCTGGATGCTGGGGTGTAAACCAGGCCCCCTGGCTCCAGGTAAGTACAACTCCTCAAGGCCCCATCCTCCTTTCCTCACTCACTCCCCACACAGGTGTTGATTCCATGAGTGCTCCCCCGGAAACTTCCTGCCTGCTCATCTACATCATCGGGAGCCCAGCGTGCAACAGGGTTCCATGTGGGAAACCCCGATTCCAGAGAAGAGGAGAGAAATGCAACAGACTGAAGACAGCTGTTCTCTCCCTGACCCTGAAGAACGGGGAACAGCTGATGAAGGAGTTGCTCCACACCCTCGGATGGAATTCATTCAAGGTCGGACACCATTTGCAGCAAGGATTTTCCTTAACATGGAAGAAAAGCACTTTCCAACAAGCACTTCCCAGCCTGGGAGTCTCCTTCTGGGAGCTGGGCCCCGTGGGTTTGTGGCCTGATTATCTTGCACCTCCAGAGCCTTTTCCATCCCCCCAGCTTTCAGGTGGATCACCCCACCCTCATCCCTCACTCCCTCCACCATCCACTGATACCTAAAGCTCTGGCTTTCAGCCTAACCCTGACCTCAGGGGACCACTATGCAGCTTCTGAGGGAATTCTGGCCTGGCACTGGGGAGGAAGCTAACCTCCCAGAGGGTTACCTTTCAGAGATCCTAGGCACAAGAGCCTAGCAGCTGGCCCTGCAGGTGGTCTCTAGAAGCCACAACATGCAAGGAAGCTGATTGCCTTCTAGAGCCTCCAGAAAGAATGCAGCCCTGCCAAGCCAGTTTGGACTTCTGACCTCCAGAGCCATGAGAGAATAAATTTCTGTGCTTTAAGCACTAAACGTGTGGTGATCTGCTACAGCAGCATAGGAAACAAACACAGACTGTGATACAGGGATGCCAAAAGCACGACGTGCATGCCGCCATTTCCTAGTCCCAAGTTGACGCAGGCATTGCTAATCCCAGCATTCTTTCCAAGCTGATGAAGCCTTGGGACGAGTCACCACCTAGCTCTCAGGTAGCCATTACCTACCGACCCAAATGTAGAAGATTCTTGCTTCTAAATAACAAACCCACTCTGGCTAATTGAAACAGAAAAAGAATTCACTAAATGATAGCGGGTGGCTCACAGTCCATCTGGGAAGGTCAGAACATTGAGCTGTAATAGTCCCATCAGTATTACAGCTAATTAAGGGCCCATACAACAGGAACAATGTCCAAATTACCCTCTGGGGTGCTCCAGTGTGGAACCATTGGCCACCATCTCTGCTCACACACTGGGAGCACTGGGGTGCACACACAGCTGGGATGTCTGCTGCTGCCTCTGAGTGCAGGGAGCTCCTCTCCCACCATCCTTAGAGTGAATTCCACACTGGGCTTGCTCCACAGAGCACTGCCTCTCAAAGTCTAAAACGGGTAAGCTCTCTTTTCTTGCTATTCACAGTACAGTCTGTGAACCAGCTCCTCAGTGTCGCCCAGACCTGCTGAACCAGAGTCTGAGGTTTGGCAAGATCCCTAGGTGATTGGGATTCACAGTGCCACCATCCCACCCTGGTGGGGACCACTCAGTGGTGCAGACCTCTACCACCATAATGTCACCAAGGCAATGTCCCCAGAATCACAAGACTCAATAACCAGGCAAAGGAAACAGGAAGAGTTGAGGAAAGTTACAGGCACTCAACTTTGTGACTAATGAAAGAAACACAACTAGAAAGAGCTAACAGGGATTTTTTTTTTAACCAGGAAAATATATTTATACTTTACAATAAAGATAGAGATTCTGTTTGGATATTCATTATATCTGGTCCTTCAACCAGACCTAGGGGTATCTAGAAGAACTCAGAGCAACAGGGATCATTCTGCCTTCTCTGTGCAGGAAACTTGTGCTTTTTATCATTAGTTTTATTCAGTTGCTACACTTTGTGAACCAACTACAGGAAAATGGGCTTGGAGAAGCGCACGCGCACACACACACACACACACACACACACACACACACACACACACTACCTTGACCTGTTCCTTGTGCTGAAGTGTTCAGAAAACAAAATAACTCGTTCTCTATCCATAAGATCTCCATGAACTTCAAGAGATTCAGAGGAAGAGATTTGTGGTTTGTTATTTTGAATGTCCTTGTAATTTTTACACTAAATTTTAAATAGGAAAATTTACAGTTGTTGGAGTTTTGTTTGTTTGTGAATTTGAAAAATGGGAAAGTGAGAAAATGCAGGCTTTGGGGATCCCAAAGGTAAACATAGCCCAGATGAGCATATCTTTAACTGTCACATAGAGACAGAAAGATTAGTTGTTGCCAGAGGCTGAGCGAAGTAGTGAATAGTGAGTGACTCCTAATAGGTATGGGATTTCTTTTTGGGGTGATGGAATGTTCTGGAATTAGATAGTGGTGATGGTTGCTCAACCTTGTGAATGTACTAAAGACCACTTTAAAATCATGAATGTTATGGTATGTATAGCTCCATTAAAAATGTGAATAGAGATTTACAGAAACAAAAAACATTAGAAACCTAAAGTATGAGTAAAAATAAATCTTACACTTGGCTGGGAAACAAACACTTTTGCCATGTGTAGTATTAAAATAGTTGGGCACTGAGTTGAAAACATAGAGCTAATTTTCTTCCGCATGCCATTTAAACAAATAAATATATTGTATACTTGTGTGTGAACATAAAAATTAAAATCTGTAGATAAACAAAAAGAAAGAGAAGGAAACGAAGGAAGGAAGAAGAAAAGAAGTGAAGTCCCAGGCCCACTGGAGTGTTCGGCGAGGGGCTGCTGACATTATCATGGCAGAGGATGTGTGTTGGCACTCGGCAGTGTGGGGTCTGGTAGAGAAAGGGTGGGAAAGAGAATGTGGGAAGGAAAAGAAAGACTATTGGCCAACCATGTGGAAATGGCCTCCCATCAGTATTACAGCTATTTAATACTCAGGTATCATTTCCTATATCCCTTCCATGAGTAAAAGTAGGGATTTAAGACCCAAAAGGTATTCACATGAAAATGTTAAGATCACTCAGGCCAAACAAGTAATCGAAACTCAATTACATACCCTCCCTTTAGTAAGCAACCAAGGCTAACACCCCAGGGATGCCATGTAAGTGTCACATGCCCCTCACCTCTGTGGTATTCTTTCCAGAAAATCGTGACCCCAGTCTAACCAGAAACAACAGAAAGATAAAGAAAAACTTCAGACAAACCAAACTGAGAGACCTTCTACAAAATATCTGACCAGTACTGTCCAAGTCACGAAAAACAAGCCTGAAACTGTCACACAATGGAAGAGACTAAGAAGGACATGGCAATGCAATGTGGTATGCAAGATGCAACTAATGTGAGATGGTGTCTTGGAACAAAAGGAGGACATTAACGGGAAACTGGTGAAATCAAAATAAAATGTGGAGTTTAGGTAGCAGCAATGTACCAATGTTGGTTCCTTAGTTTTAACAAAGGCACCATGGTGATGTAACATTAACAATAGGATGACAGATATAGTGGAACTTTCTATATTCCCTTTGTATTTTAGCTGTAACTCTAAAACTATTCCAAAATAAAACATATAAATATGGTTTTAAAAAACTCAATTACACATCAAGCGGCTGGCCCCTGTGGGAGTGTCATGAAAAGATATCAGAAAGTCCTAGATTAAATTTAGATGATCATCAGATGTGCCCAGCCTTCCCATCACACTCATAGATGAGTCGTCTTTTTGTTCCTTCCCCAGAGCTGCCCCTGCTGTCAGCTCATCCTTGAGCAGTGATTAACTCTGCCTCTGCTTGTTCTAACTAACCATTTACTATAATAACACGAGCTTCCAGACAGGTACAGACCTAACCTGGTACTTTAGTCACAGGAAGTGCTGTGGTCAGCACCCCCATTATGTATCACTCTATGGGGGGCACCAGGACCACTCAACTGCTCTCCCACAATATCTACCACGCTGTAAAACTCAGTCCCTGGGTGCACACAGTGAAAACACCCCTGTCGATATTGGCTGGTGACATCTCTGTGTGGGCACATATCCCCCTCTTCTTTGGGGATGAACAAGGAGCTGCGCCACTCAGGTCTCTCTGCGAAGGACTTGCTCCCATTGACAGCAAGAAGCTTCCAGCTATAGTTCCTTCAGGAATTGTCTCAGCTGCAGATCACCATCCATCTTGCCTAGGATGACCACCTCTTCCTGCCCCGCCCACATCCAATGACTGATCACATGGTGGGTACAAAGGCCCCACCATTCCAGCCCAACATGGATGACTTTAATGAACCACACATGCTCCCGAGCTCCCCAACGTGGGCTTGTCAGGCCTGCATTGCAGTTCAGCTGCTTCTTCTTCTGTCCATCCTGCTTTCTCCCCTTCCTTACACAGGTGTTAATCCCTAATAAGCGTCCTGCATGCCCAACTCCATCTCAGCATCTGCTTCTGGAGAACTCAGCCTGTGACGTCTTTCTTGAAGTGGGGGTGGGGAAAATAATATGTTCAAGATGATCAGTCATACGGCTTCTGGTCAAGATCATGAAGGAGCTAAACACTGGACTTGCCTCCTCCCACAACCACCTCAAAATTACAACTAAACTACAGAACAACCATCATTGGGAATCACCTGACATCTAGCTGAACAGAAGTCCTACAACTAAGGACATTGAGAAGAAGCCACCTTGAGACTGGTAGGAAGGGCAGAGATGCAGAACAGGCTGGTCCTATGCCCACAGTGTCAGTTAAAAATGAGGAGGGATATCTGGGCTGCAGAGATCCCCCCTGAGGAGTGAGGGGTCCCAGTCCCACACCAGGCACCCCAGCCTAGGGTTCCAGTGCTAGGGAAAGAAGTCACCATAACTTCATTAAGAAGAAGAAGAGGGCCGGCCGAGTGGCGCATTGGTTAAGCGCTGGTTTTGGGATGCCAGCGGCCCCGGTTCGGATCCCACATGAGGGCCAGTGACACTGCCCTCTACAGCTAACAACAGCTCCACCTGGAGCTGGGCTGTGCGAGCCCCGGTGATGGTGTGGGCTGCAGCCTCTGCTGCAGTGGGCTGCCATAGGCTGCAGTGAGTGGCCCGCAGCAAGCGTGAGCGGCTGGCAGCCAAGCGTGAGCTGCCAATAGCCGCGATGAGCGACATCCAGAGGCCAGCGACCGATCTGCCTCATCCGGGAAGAGCGCAATGACGATACCAACAGTGAAGCAACATCCTCCGCAACTAAACTGAAGAACAAGACGGCAACTTGTCTGTTTCCCTTCCCCGATTCCCCAACGCTGTTCCCCTCCACCAATTCCCCAATAAAATCTTAAAAAAAAAAAAAAGAAGAAAAAAAGATAACAAATATAAACAATAAGATGGCAATAACTATATATCTATCAATAATTGCTTTATATGTAAATAGATTAAACACTCCAATTAAAAGACATAGAGTAACTGAATGGATAAGAAAACAAGACCCTTACAAATGCTGCCTACAAGAGACTCACTTCAGATCGAAAGACACACACAGACTGAAAGTAAAGGGATGGAAAAAGATATTTCATGAAAATGTACATTTTAAAAAGCTGGGGTAGCAATACTTATACCAGAAAAAATAGACTTTAAAGAAAAGGATATAACAAGAGACAAAGAACGGACCCAGTAATTCCACTTCTGGATATTGATTCTAAGAAACTCAAAACACTAATTTGAAAAGACAGGTGCATCTATATGTTCACTGCAGCATTATTTATTATACAATGGCCAAGATAGGGAAGCAACCTAAGTGTTCGCCAATAGATGAATGGATAAAGAAGTGGTATATATACAATGGGACATTACTCAGCCATAAAAAAGAATAAAATTTTGCCATGTTCAACAACATGGATGGACTTCGAGAGTATTATGCTGAGTGAAATAAGTCAGACACAGAAAGACAAATACCATATGATTTTACCTTTATGTGGAATATAAAAACCAAACATAAAAAAAAAACACCAAAACAGAAACAAACTCATACATACAGAGAACATTTTGATGGTTGCCAGATGGGTGGGTGGTTGGGGATGGGTGAAGGGAAGGAAGGGATTAAGAAGTACAAATTGGTTGTTACAAAATAGTCACGGGTATGTAAAGTATAAATAGGGAATATATAGTCAATAATATTGTAATACCTATGCATGGTGTCAGATGGAATTAAATTTATTGGGGTGATCACTTCCTATGTTATATAAATGTCTAATCATTGTGCTGTACGCCTGAAACTAATATAATATTGTATGTCAACTGTAATTGAAAAATTAAAAAAATTTTTAAAAACATGATCAATCATACAATTCTTTATCCTAAAATTTCCCAGCCTTCCTTGCAGCTAGGGTAAAGCATGTGACCCAGCTCTTGCCACTGAGGCATAATCATAATTCTATAGGGGGATAGAGAGACATTTGTGAAGCAAGGTGTTTCTTTCTTCGTAAAGAGGGACAAATCCCAATGGCTTCCATTTGCTTCCTGTCATAGATGTGACTGACACCTGCTGCCATCTTGTAACCATCAGGTAGCACACCTGAGAGAAACATCAAGACAGACTGCTGAAGCTGTAACCAAACAGCCACCAACCACCTCCAGACGTCACAATATGTGAGAAAAATAAACCCCCACATCTCACAGGGCAGTGTTTTGCATTACCTGGAACAGAACTCATCCTCAGAGGGTGAATGAAGGGGAAGCCAGCATTTGCTCTACCTACTACATTCCAGGACTTACCTCGTTTAATGTCCTACTAGCCTCCTCGAAACACATGTGGGGGCCTGCCCAGCCCTGTCAAGACCACTGATTTGTCCTTGCCAAAGTACAGGGCAACCACACTGTACCTAGTTACATGGCCTTGGACCCTGAACTTGGAAACGGTGGGCTCCAAGCTGAGCTAAGTAAGGGCCTGTCTTAGGCACGTGGCCATGACACACATCTGCAAGCACCAGCACATGTCCTGTGCATTCTGAACCCAACCCCTCTTCCCATGTCTATCCGCCCCTGCCTGGTATCTTTCAAAACACCAATGGCCCTTGTTCAGAAAGAGCTCAAAATACAGAAACGCATTAGGAAGGCAGAGCACCCCTATCACCTAAGCACTTTGACACACAAATTATTTTGTTTGGCTTTCACTTAGGAAAATGGCCCCCTAGATGTTTCTAATTCTGGCTACCACTTCAGAAAGGCAATCTGGTCCCAAACTACTCATAATGGTCTTTTTCCTAGCCAGGTAAACATTACCCCTTTCCACTCACACATCTGGGGCCTGAGTGTCCCAAAACAGAAAGGGAGAAAGCAGCTGCAAACTGCTGGGAAAGAGTCTAGAAACGCATTACAGTCAGTAGTAGCCATACAATCAGACATCTTTTTTGCAAAGGTCTCACTTGGAGAAAGTGGGGCTCCCTACTGAATTCTTTTGATACCAACACAGGACCAGAATATGCAGTAATATTTCAAGACTGAGCTCCCTTTGCACATGCATTCGCATTCATCCACTCAACAAATATTTGTTGAGTGCCACACATGTTTCCAAGAATTAGGGATACAGCATATTCTTAGGTATCCTTAAATTACTTCCTCTCCAGTGCTCACTTTGGTAGCACATAGGCTAACATTGGAACAACAGACAAGATTAGTCTGGACCCGAGGATGACATGCAAATTCTTGCAGCCTTCCAAATTTTTGCCTGTATCTTACCCCAAGATCTGGCCCTACTCTTCTCTGTGACCTCACACCAGTAGACGATCCTTACTTGACAAATGTGTTAGAGCTTGTACCTCCTACTCAAGAGCCTTACATGCCACCTGCTGGGGAGTCACACAGGGGTGACGAATAGGAACTAAAAGTCTTCTAGACTCATAATAGGAAATTTTATAGACAAACATTGTTGTTTGAGAATGTGTCAGTGAAGTCATGTAATCATAACAACCTCATGAGGGGCCGGCCAAGTGACTCAGTTGGTTAAGAGCTCGCTCAAGAATGTGAGCTGAGCTCTGAGCAACAGCAGTTCGATGTCCAGCCTGAGCTGAGCTGCTGCTGAGCTGCCAACAGGTAGCAGGATGGCTCAGCTAAAAACAAACAAACAAACAAACAAACAAAACAAAAAAACCATGAACTAGGCACTATAATTATACCGATTTTATAAATGAGGAAACCAAGGCTACGAGAGCAAAGTCAAAGTCCAGTGCAAAGTCATACAGCTAAACTGTCACAAAGCTGATTTCCAAAACCAGAAAAAGTAACAAGTCATCCAATCTGCCCTCAACCTCCCAGGAGATTCTTTCACTTCCTTTCAGTCCAAACATGATTCCATCTGTGAGCCATGCAGTCACTCCCTTCTTTGGTTCTCCTAAAACCCCTGTCTAGTGGATACAATGAGAAAAGCATGAAGACAGTTAATGACTTGTTCTCATTATTGCAGTGAAGCTGGATTGGGTCTGATGTTCAGCATCATCAGGGGACAGAACCACGTTTTCCTCAGCGTGGGGGGCAGGGATCACCCTTCACTCGCAATTCACAGGATTCAGGTCTTTCTTATTTTCCTTAGGCTCCAGAGGTGAGCACATGACTCAGCCCCGGCCAATCCAGGCACTGCATCCTCTTCTCCACAGCGATTGGCTCAGGGATGTGCCCCAGGTCCAATCAGCTTCAGGAAGGTGTGATCTGGCAGTCTTGCATCTGCTGAGAGAGGGGCCCTCACAACTTTAAACTCAGAGCAAGCAGGTCTAGTGATGCTGGCAGCTTGCTCTCTGTGTGAAGAATCAGCAAGAAGCCACATTTGCAAGCTAGGAAGAAAGTGAACCCTGCCAGACCTTGGTCTTAGACTTCCCAGCCACCAAAATGTGACAAAATAAATTGCATTGTTGAAGCTATCCAGTCTATGGCATTTTGTTATGACCACATGAGCTAATGCACCCTGGGTCCTTGTTACCTTCGTGGAGACTTACCTCCAGCCTGAATATATACACCCCCTGAAATTTCCATCGTGTGAGACAAAAAGTAAACCCCTTTTTGTCTTTTTCTTTAAAACCATTTTAGGATCATTGCCAGAAGCTCTTCCCCACCTGTTGAGCCTGCACCCTTCCTGGGAAGAAGGCTCTGCACAGCTTGTGATGGAAGGAGCCTCAACAGCTTTTGGCAGAATGGACGCCTGCTCATCCTCTTCAAAGGACTCCAGGAGCACACAAGTCATTACTTCATGGATATTGTCTAGTTTACTGTATACATCCTCCCCCATGCGTGAAGCCTACTGCAGTTTCACTGTTTGATCATTTTATGCCAGCTACATACAGGCTCTGCACACCTTGGCCAAATAAGATGCAAGCAATACCATGTGCCTTACATGGTGCTTACAGGGTGCAGCATTTCCACAAGAAGCCACATCTGGCTATGGATCCCTTCCCAGCGCTCCCGTGATATCCTCCTTCTATCTCTATCACCAGGCTCCCACATCACCTCAATCTTTCCAGCCAGACTATGAGCTCATGAAGGCAGGATCTGCGTCTTGTTCACCGCTGTAGCCCCAATACCTTACAGGGTACCTGGCATGTAGGTGCCACTCCATTATCATCCAAAGAGTGGGTAGATGAAAGAAAAACTTCATCAATCACTTCCTTTCCAGTGGGGAAAATAAAATGGCATCATGATATGTACAACGGTTAGTTGTGCATTAGTCAGGAAACAGTCTGAAATGCTGCTACAAAGAGACCCAAACTTTCGTGACTTAAACAAAGTACAGTCATGTGCCACTAAGTGATGGGGATACATCTGAGAAATCAGTCATCATTAGGCAACTTCATCATTGTGTGAACATCACGGTGCACTTCCACACACCTGTGTGGTGTCACCTATGCCACACCGAGACCACGTGGCCCAGCCCACTGCTCCCGGGCTGCAGCCTGTACAGCATGTTACTGTCCAAAACAACATGAGATTAAATCAGGCCCAAGAGAAAATGATGCAACCCAGAGATAAACATGAGATGTATGAGGCTGCTGCCGGTGTAACACAGCACACTGTGTTATGGCAAAGTTCTTTATAAATAAAAAGGGTACAGTCTAAGATAATGATGAAAAGTCTAGTCTAGTAAATGGAGAATGAGATGAGTGAGGCGGAAAAGCCAATAAAAGGACAAATTATCGGGCCAGCCGAGTGGCATATTGGTTAAGCCAGCTCTGAGCATCAGGGCCCTGGTTCGGATCCCACATGAGGGCCAGGGATGCTGCGCCCTCTGCAGTTCAGATGGTGAACAACAGCTTGACCTGGTGCTGGGCTGTCGTGAGTCACCGGTGATGGCGTAGGCTGCAGTGGGGCTGGCCGGCAGCTTGCATGAGCTTTCATGAGCTGCTGTGAGCCGCTGTGAGCAGCCATCCAATGGTCCTTGAGTGACTGCCTCACCCAGGAAGAGCACAATGATAATACCAACATGGGCCAGTGAAGCTTCCCCCAATTTCCCAATTAAAAACAAAATCTTAAAAAAATTAAAAAGGACTCATTATCAAGTTGCTGCTACACATAGGTGAGGAGGGCTCAATTTCATGGGACATCTGAGCTTCTCTGGTTGTCCACCTGAAGGACTGGGCGCTGGAGTATGGACCCAGGGGCTCCAGATCTTACTAGGGGGGGTTGCCCGGGATGGTGTTCACTCCCCCTCACTTCCAAACTGAACTTGATCGGGCTCGGGGGGCCACCTCCCCACCCCTACATCAGGGAAGATCCTGGGCCAGAATATGGGTGCAGCGCTCCACGTGGGACCTAGCAGAATGGTTTGAAACTGACCCCATAGGGAACTGTCCAACAAGAGGCAGCTGAAATCGAGGTGGCTTGGGGGTGAGGACGCAGGTAACAGGCATCTCCTCAGAAACAATTAGGACCAATGATGAAATCTAATCATTGTTTCCAATATGACCCCTAGACAATGCTATCCACTTTCAGTGGCATGGGATGTGACTTCTTTTTTTTTTTTAATTTATATATACTTTTAATTAGCTTCAGGTGTACAACAAAATGCAATAGTTGTATTTTTTACCCCTCAAAGTGACAATCCCCCTCCCCCAATTCTCCCCTCCTACTCCTCCCCGCCCCATATCATACTATCTATTACAATTCCTTTGACTCCCTTCCACAGTATAATCCACATCCCGTGACTATCAATATATTCAATTACAGTTGGCATACAATATTATACAACATCAATTTCAGGTATACAGTGCCGTGATCAAGCCTCTACTCCATCCATGAAGTGGTCTTCCTAACAAAACATGTGACCATCTAATTACGGAGCATTCTGCGTGTCATGAGAGTGAAGAAACAATGCTGAACTCTGTCAGGGTTGCGGGGAGGGTTGTTGAAGAAGGAGGAATACACTGGTGCATGAAATTTGAGGAACGCTATAAAAACAGTTCACCTCTGAGCTGGGGTTTGAGGGATAAGAGGAAATGCTAGATACAAAATTAGGGAAGGACTTTTTGGGCAGAGAGAACATCCAGGTGGATTATCTCTTAGGCTAAGAATCTCCTTGTTACAGTTTATTATAACAGATTTCAAAGAGACACACACATGTGTCAACAGCCTGTGGGAAACACTGATGGAGAAGGTCAGGTCCTGCAATTGTTATTTATAGTGCCTATTCATTTATAGAAGATTCAATTAAAACTTCATCCTGCATCTGTGCAGCTCCCCAGGAAGGTGGGGAGTAGCATGTAGAGAAGACCAAATCCACACTCACTGGCAACGAGGGCACTCTGAAGATGCAGGCTTGAAGTGCCAGGCCCCAGGTGCTCTCTGTAAAGGATGCACCAAGTCAGAGGGTGGAGACAGAGAAAGATGGCCCATGCCCAACCCATGCCATGCACAGAGCAGGAAAAGTCATCTTAGGGGTAAGAGCAGCGCCCCTGAAGCCACAGACCAAGACACTACAGACACACCTCTGGAGGTGACCCTGAGGGTGAGGAGACTCCTCCAGAAGGATTAAGATTATGTTTTTTCCCCAACCTGAAAGATGAATTGGTTTAGCATCAGAAATGAAGCTGCTCTGAAAATAAATACAAGTGGTATTTCTCACGCCTCTCAGTGCAGCCTGAGGCCCATACCCAGGTGCAGTTTTTGTCTTAGTACGAAGTACCGAATGATGAAACTAGTCCCAATCATTAGGGATGCCTGAGATCGTTCCTCTCCCAGTCTTCTATCCTGAATTTGCCATCTTTTTAATTCTTGTCAATCTAACTGGGAAAATGGTATTGAAGTCTCAGTTTGATTTTCATTTCCCTGACACCTGGGAAGGTTGAATATTTTTTCATATGTTTATTAGCCATTTGCATTTTCTCTTCAGTGAATTTCTATCTATATCTTTTGCCCAATTTTCTAAGAGGCAATTCATCTCTTTCGTATTAGTGTGAAAGTATTCTTTGTATATAAGAGACAGCAACTTTTGCCTGTGGAAAATGTTTCCTTCCCGTTGGTCTTGGACTAAATTTTGGGTTGCCATCTTGTTCAGAAGACCTCTCCACTCTCAAGTTTTATAAATATTCAAAATTTTCTTCTATTTCCATATGCACATTTCTTCTATCTCAAACATACAAACACACACACTCACATAGTTAGATGATAACGAGATGGGTCATTAATCCATCTGGAATGTGTGTGTGTGTGTGTGTGTGTGTGTGTGTGTGTGTGTGTGTGTTTAAGTGCGCATGCAGGTGTACGTGCACAAGGGGACTCTGTTCCCAGAGTTTACATGATCCCTGTGTGCAGCATAAATATGATATGAACTGGGCCAGCCGAGTGGTGCGGTGGTTAAGCGCTGGTTTGGGAAGCCAGCGGCCCTGGTTCAGGTCCCACATATGAGGGCATGACACTGCCCTCAAAAAAAAAAAAAAATCTGATATGAACCAAGTAGTAAAGTCAACTGTTAACATCTGCCTTTTACATCTTCCACTTCAAAGGGCAGCTCCACCCTCCCTGTTACTTAAGAAGGAAGTGGGGTTTGGGGGGTGGGGGGAATTGTCACCTTGTGATGCGTGAAAAGTATACCTGTTGCATTGTTTTCTACACCTGAAACTAATAATAATAAAAATAATAAAAAAGGTGATATTGAAAAATAAAAAAGTGGGCTGGCCGAATGGCTCAGTTGGCTAAGAGCTAGCTCAAGAGTGCGAGCTGAGCTCTGAGCAATAGTAGTTCAATGCCAGCCCGAGCTGAGTTGCCGTTAAGCTGCCAACAGGTGGTAGGACGGCTCAGCTAAAATAAATAAATAAATAAATAAATAAATAAATAAATAAATAAATAAGAAGTTGGGGTGTTCCCTGGCCATTCCATCCCCCACAGTCTCAAATCCAACCCCTCTCCAATCACCATGATGCACCTCCTACAGGTCTCTGTCCACTCCTCCCAAGGCCCCATGGTCACCTCCTTGCCTCAGACCACCATCATCTCACCCTGGATGCTGCTAGCACTGGCCTCCCTGGCTCCTTGCCTTTCCCTTCCAATCCAGTCTGCACCCTGCAACCAGAGCTCTTTCTAAATGCAGACTCCATCTCATCCCTGCCCTACCTAAAACCCTTCCTTCCACAGCCTCCCACCACTTGCAGGATACAGCACAAATTCCCAAATATGGCTGATACCACCCTTTAGGATCCAGGCACTTCTCATCTTTAAAAACAAGACAAAACAAACAAACAAACGTTTGCAACCTCATTTCTCAAATTGTGTATCCAAGCTTCGCACTGACCAGAGAAAACTACTTTCAGTTCTTCAGAAACATCAAGCTTCCTTTTCAGTAGATCGAATCCCTGGCTATGCCCTTGCTCACCTGTCAAAATTGAACACACATATGTCCATGTCCTACCCCTGATCCTGATTCCGGAGGCCAAGTGGGATCTCTGCACCCACATCCTACAGATGGTTCCCACGGCCAAGGTGAGGAACCACTGCTTTTTGCCTCCAAATTGTGGGCATTCCTCTGCCTGGAATCCTCCTCTATCCCCAGCCCCCACCTCACCACTGGACATCGCTTATTCTTCCTTCAAAGCTTAGATGCTCCCTTCTCCAAGAACTGTCCTTGACCATTCAGCCTAGGGCCCCTGCTTTGTACTCTCCCAGCCCCCTGGCCTTCCCTGACTCAAGCATTCATGGCACTGAAATACAATTCCCTGATTTTTCATCTCCCAGCGCACAGTCTGCGTTTGGTGGGGGAAGCAGGGATGACGTGTCTGTTTTGCTCACCACTATATCATGCATCCAGCAGAGACCTGACACATAGTAGGTGCTTAGTAAATGCTTGCTTGAAAAATGAATGATTGAACGAGTAAACGGATGAACAGATAAGATGCCTGTGGCAATTTCTGAGACAAAAATTGCTCAGCCAAGCCTGCAAACAGATGAGCGGTCCGGCCTGCAGAGGGCACCAGCTTGCTTTGTAATTTCCCCGCTGGAGCCCGGGCACCGGAACCTGCTGTCAGTCAGAGAGGCTCCTGACGCTCAGTGGTCATTTCACTGCGCTGAACACGAAGTAGGAGTTGTTTGCTTTCAGCCAGTGTATGAAAACTGAGTGTTCACTCCTCACTTCCAACAACAGGTACATCCCGTCTCGCTAAGAAAACAGCCGTAACTGTAGCAACCAGTGGCAGGTTTTCTGTTCCCAAGTAGGGATGTGATTAGAGGTAACAGGTAAGGGCGAGAGGGAGAGAAGGAAG
The DNA here is from genome assembly GCA_033961575.1 of Aselliscus stoliczkanus. Taxonomy (NCBI): domain Eukaryota; kingdom Metazoa; phylum Chordata; class Mammalia; order Chiroptera; family Hipposideridae; genus Aselliscus; species Aselliscus stoliczkanus. Next base: position 5,250,820 of record CM066738.1, on the reverse strand, counting down.
GAGGCAGATAAGAATATCTATACAATTGCTTGTCTTGGAGAAGCAAAGTTATCCCTATGTCTCCAAGGGGTGCCTCTCTCTCTCTCTCGCTCCATCCTTTCATTCTGGGGAGAACAAAACCTAAGTGTAGACTAGACGAGCATCTGTAACAAGTATCCGGAGGCAGACCTTCTCTTCTGGAAGCAGCAGCAGCATCCTCCGGACGCTGCTGGAGCCCCAGCTCTGCTCAGCCTGTCTGTCAGCCATGAATGCTTCGTGCTGCCTGCTGTCTGCTCCGCCGCCGCCTAATGGCTCGGAGCACCTTGCAGCCCCTTCCTCCAGCAACCGGAGCAGCAGCGGGTTCTGCGAGCAGGTCTTCATCAAGCCCGAGGTCTTCCTGGTGCTGGGCATCACCAGCCTGCTGGAGAACGTGCTGGTCATCCTGGCTGTGGTCCGGAACAGCAACCTGCACTCGCCCATGTACTTCTTCCTGTGCAGCCTGGCCGTGGCTGACATGCTGGTGAGCGTGTCCAACGCCCTGGAGACCATCATGATCGCCATCGTGCACAGCGACGCCCTGACCTTCGAGGACCGGTTCATCCAGCTCATGGACAACCTCTTCGACTCCATGATCTGCATCTCCCTGGTGGCGTCCATCTGCAACCTCCTGGCCATCGCTGTGGACAGGTACGTCACCATCTTCTACGCGCTGCGCTACCACAGCATCATGACGGTGCGCAAGGCGCTGGCGCTGATCGCCGCCATCTGGCTGGGCTGCGGCGTGTGCGGCGTGGTGTTCATCGTCTACTCGGAGAGCAAGATGGTCATCGTGTGCCTGGTCACCATGTTCTTCGCCATGCTGCTGCTCATGGGCACCCTCTACGTGCACATGCTGCTCTTCGCGCGCCTGCACGCCAAGCGCATCGCGGCCCTGCCGCCGGCCGATGGCGCGGCCCCGCCGCCCCACTCGTGCATGAAGGGCGCCGTCACCATCAGCATCCTGCTGGGGGTGTTCGTGGTGTGCTGGGCGCCCTTCTTCCTCCACCTCGTGCTCATCATCGCCTGCCCCGCCGAGCCCCGCTGCGTCTGCTACACCGCGCACTTCAACACCTACCTGGTCCTCATCATGTGCAACTCCGTCATCGACCCCGTCATCTACGCCTTCCGGAGCCCCGAGCTGCGCAACACCTTCCGCGAGATCCTGTGCGGCTGCCACGGCCTGAGCTTGGGGTAGGGCGCCGGGGCCGCGCCCCTGGGACCTGGCTGCTCGCGGCGGACCCTCCGTCCAGCCGAGGTGCTGAGACAGGAGAGGGGGACATGGAAGGTGTGCGCACGGGTCAGCGGCCGCGATGGTGCGTGCTGTGTGGGGCTAAGCTCGCAGAGGGGGAAACGGTGTGCGACGGGCTCTCTGAAAGGATTCCAGGGTGGGTAAGTCACAGACTCTGATTTCCCAAATAGTCCCCGGAGAAGTCAGGGACGGCTGCTCCGGGCGCTGTCTGCACCCACGCAGGGTGCATCCTACCTGCCTGCTCGCCTGCTCCCTGGCCATGTCTTCAGCTTTGGGTCAGACCTGACCTGAAGGCTTCCCACGCAGCAGGGAAGCTCCACGCTCTCCCAAGCAAACCTGTTACGCATCCCCCAGCCTCGCGGCCAGCTGCTCAGATGGCTATGCCCTTATTTCAGGAGACTGACTTTCTATTCTGTTACTCCATGTACAGTAAAAACAGGTTCCCCCCAACAATGAACTCTGAAAGAAGTAATAAATGCTGTTTGCCTCTCTTCTTACCCCCACACCCTTTGCTAGCCACCCCTACTCCCCGAAAAAGAGCATCAAAACGTAACCCACTTCTATTTTTGCTACTGCTGCTGCTGCTGCTGTTGTTGGGTTTTGTGCATTAAATCTAAGGTAGCTTTCAAAATTCTAATGAAAAAGAGATGAAGTGCTTTGGAAATTCAGAACATACCCATGTACAAAATATTTTGTAGCTTGCTACACTTAAAGGAAGTTTCCCTATTTTAATAAAGTCTTTTTCCTATTATTTCTTTTTCTGCCTTTAAAACAAGAGAGGAAATCATGGGTGGGAGGACATGTGTCTCGAGAAATTGTTTTACTGTAATTTCAGATAGCTTGAGAAATTATGGAAATGCATGTGGTTTCTTCGAAGCTGTTTTTGCTTGTAGTAACGGTGTCTCTGTCCCACAGTTTCCTGAATGTTATCCAAGAAAGAGAATTTTTTGGATTGCTGCTCCTTTCGCTTGTCGTGGTGGTATAAAGTTGGAGTGACCCTGTTCTCCATGTCTTTACCTCATCAAGTAAAACACTTTATTCCTGTGAGTGTAGGGTAAGATCTGCTGACTAGCACTGTATGTCACTGTGGCTGCATGCGTCCATCAGACCTTTTCCTGCCGTGGCGACTTCAGGTTGTGATTTCTGGCTGTTTTCACATACTCTCCTCCGCCCTCAAGAATTCTTCTATTATGCTGTATCTTTGGTGTACAATTGTGTGTTTTTCTTGTGCCGGAATATATTGGGGGCGGGGGTTCTTTTTTGTATTTGAAGATGTCCTGCTAATATAAACAATATCATTTGTTTCTTGCTTTGATTGTGATATTTGGAAATAAAAGGTTTTTGTGGCTGCCAAATGTGTGACACATTAAAATATACCAACTAGAAGCATCCTGGTGCCTTCTGCACTTGGCCATGGTACGTTACACTGTAATGCTGACTATTTTGTAAATGGCATAAACACCCCCATTGCCACCGCACTAGCCTTTTCTAGGGCAATGCCTTTTAGCCAAACTACAAAACTCTCCCATTTAGTTTCCAAAAATATCAGGCTATATTTCCCGGGCCACTGTCACTCTCCATTATTTTAATTGACACACCAAATAATAGGTCTTGTCCATTGCCACTCGGCAAGCAAATGTATAAAATGGAGAATCAGATTCTCTGAAACTTATGCTAAGAGCTATAGAATTATGATGTCCTTTTTCTATGTAAATAAGATAAAAATAACTTACTTTTCACTCTTCGATCAGCTTTCACTTTATTTCATTTATTCTTTCAACTAACCTCTAAAGTAGGTAGATTTTACAGATGAAGAAATTTAGTCCCGGGGGCTCACATGGTTGTCCAAGAATGCTCAGCTATATAAGGTCACAGTATATTTTTGTGTCCGGGTGCAACGTCTTTTTACACCCACCTGATGCTGCCCACAGGTTTCCATAATGAAAAATGACCTAGCTCTCCTTCCTATACACATTTTGGCTTAGAGAAGCACTTCCAAATACAAATCCCAACAAGAATCACCTGGGATCTTACTCAAGGACGAAATCTGATTGGCCAGGTCTGGAATGGAGCCTAAGACTCTGCATTTCTGACTCTGACCATCTCCCAGAGGATGTGGCTGCTGTCTGGGGACCACCTTTTAAATAGAGAGGTCACAGAGGGCTTGCAAATGAGCATCACACAAAGCCAAAAGTATTGGTCTGCGTGGAGGGCTGAGCCAATGCCAGGAGCTGTACTAACCACCTTATGGGCATTCACTTTTTTGACCCTTACGATAACCCCATGAGGTAGATACTATGATCATCCTTATGTGACAGACGAGGCATCTGAAATTCAGAATGGTTCAGGAGCTTCTTTATGAAAACTCAGCTACAAGAGGAGAAGCAGAAATTCAAACTCAGCCTGCCCAACCCACACCCCCAAGTCCAACCCCAACACCCCAGCACCTCTCATGGAAACCATGTCTAGTTGAGCCATGACCCAATGACATCAGAGGCATGTGCTGCCATGGAGGGGGACTTCAATGCATAATGCTATATAGCTCATGAGTCCAGATGTTCAGAACAGAGTTCCCACAGAGATGTCATAAAAACTAAGAAGCACACTTAATCATTTGACTTGCTATAATTTTCCAAGTCTGTGGGTAGCCTTGGAGTGCCTCCATTTCTAAGGGTGAATAACTCTGAGTGTTAGGTTGTCGCCTTTGCACCTGTGTTTCCTCTGCCTGAAGTCTTTTTCCCGCCATATCGTCCCATGATTGGCACCTTATTATCATTCATGCTCCAGCCCAATCCTCAGAGATGCCTTCCCTGACCACTCTTTCCAAAGAAAACCCCACTCACTCACATGAAGTATTGTTTCATCACAAACTTTATTTCTATTTTATATTTTCTTATTAATTTATTGGTTGAATTATCATCAATTTCTCCCATGAGAAAGCAGTACCTAGCATGTAAAACTGGTCAATAAAAAATGTGTTGAGTGAATGAGTGACTTCATAAGACACTTAAATGCAAGTTCAAGTCTAACCATCGAATATAAGACACCGGTGATCCTCACATTTGGTGAGTAAGAGCACTAAATGTGGGGTTGGAGAAACAGCCCGTTCTCTGAAAATTATCATCTAGTCGGTCAGAGGTAATGCTAAGCATCTGAAATTTTTAAAATCTCCAGGTGGTTGTGATGCACCCCAAACTTGAAAAACCACCCTCAACCAGCAAGTACTGCCTGTTTCTTAAGAATAACAAAAACCAACACCCCCGGAGCTTAAATTTCTTTCCCACCACCATTTCCTATCAGGACATCAATTAATGTTGGGCCCATTCAAGAACCAACATAAATCTAGAAATTGGGAAGAACCAGGTGACAAAGCTCAGAACAAAGACAAAACTTTCCACTAAAGAACTCCATATTTCTCATCTAAGAACACTTATTTGGGAGCCAAGTCAGTAAACAATCATCAAAGACTTTATGTGATGTTATTAGGTGCCAGATATTAGACATCATAACTCATTAAATTCTGCGAAACCCTACGAGGTCTTGTCCTTACAGAAAAGGAAACTGGTTTGTGAAGGTTGACCATCTTGACCCGGCTACTCAGAGGTGAGAGGCAGGGCTGAGGCCTAAGCTGTGGTGGGGCTCCGCTCACAGTTCCTCTGTGACCCACGAGGCTGCCCCATGGGGGGCGGGGGCCCAATGGCCTGGCGCAGTGCTTCCCAGGGTTGAGTGGCCTTTGGCAAAGCTCTCCAGTCCGTGACCCTTCCCCACAGAGAACTGACCGCATTATTTCATTTTTCTGTTAACTTCTCTCTCCGTTCTACCAGACTGCAAGCTGAGTTGGACGTAGCAAGCCAGAGAGGGCACTAGTAAATGCAACAAATGTAAACATGAACCTCTGACACGGGTGTTTGCAAGTAGCAACACAGAGGCACCAGGAAACCCTGATGTTCAGAGCTCCGGTCTGATACTCTTTTGCATTCTCTGAGATCAGGCGGATCTGTGTTCGAATCCTGCACCTTCTACTTGCTGCATGGTGAATGTGAATTCTCAAAAACCAAGTAGAAATCTGGCAGCTGCTACTCTGGGGTTTTCTCATTAAATTATTTTCTGGCATTTGGAGGGGGGCTTTCTGGGATGTTGGAAGCATTCCATTTCTCAACCCACTTGTAAACATTGATTATTTGTGTACTTTTCAATGGAAGGTTAATCATTATACAGAAACGTTCTCACAAGTTCTTTTTGCCATGCTGTTCACCAGGCCACAGAGGGCATGTCTGCCTGCAGTGCCAGCCGCCCAAAGGAAGGGGAGTTCCTCAAGCCAAAGAAATGCATTTCCCATGAAATACCTGAGTAATTAGCTCACTTCTGTAAAGGCTTTCCTCATACCGCATGGGCTGACCTTCAAAATAGATGAGGATTCCATGCTGGCAGTGGTTTCTTTGTTTTTAATTATAGGGGAAAGTCCTTCCTGGTGTTTATTCCATTATGCTGTGATGTGCTGGAGATGATGAAGAGTCGGCACCTCCCACTAGGCCTCAGAGGGAACCCAAGAGCAATGTCACAAATGGTCCTTTGGGGTGAGTGCCACAAGAGGGGCTTTGAAGGGCTCTATTGAGCAGAAAAGAAAATGCTTTTGAGAGGGAAAAATGGAGGAAACTCCGGGCTGAAATTCAGGAGAGGCTGGGACCAAGCACAGCGCTAGGCTCACGGGGGTTTGAGGAATTCTGTCACCCTCTCTGGGCTTCAATCATGCATTTATGCGACTGGCAGAGCTGGACTCCATGGGTGCTTTTCAACCCTTGTCCCTGTCCATGGTGGTCACACATGACTCTTGTCTCACTCTGGTGGTTCAGATGACACTGACCCCACCTCCACACCAGCCACAAGAAAGGTACCTGGCCCACAGCTGATTAACCAGGGCCCTCCACCTCCTGGGCACTGCAGCCACATCTGTGACCCAAAGCAGCCCAGGGAGCCTCAATACCTGTACTTGAATGACTGAGAAAAGAAGGCCCCTTCCCCTGGGCCTCCGGGCACCAAGCTGCCTGGGGCTGTGGGAGTAAGAGACTGTCTAGCGGAAGATGAAGCCAGCATGACAGAAAGCAGGCAGTGGAAAGAGAGAACATTCCTGCTGTTATCATTTGAGTGCCTGCGTCCAGCTATGCTTGAAGCTAGTCCGAAGCCTGTACTTTCTGTTACTGAGCTAGTTATTTGTAAGCAATAGCGTTCTGACAAATACAGAGGCCAAGGTGTCGACTCCTCCGAGGCCAATGTGGAGTGGGCGATGGGTGAGAGAAAGTCATGTTGGGAGGGGATGGGGACAATGGGATGGTGGGAAGGAGAGAAAAGAAGGGCTGACAGCGAGAGGAGCTCCATCCTCAAGGAGATGGGCCCTGCTGTGATCTGTTATGCATGCTGAGCTTACGCATAAAATTAGACTTGCAAGAGGAATCAGCTAAAAAAGACACGGGAACAAAACCAAGCCACTGGTGCAGATGATTCGCGGCAACCTCTGATCTGCTGTCCTCATACGCTGAGGGGAAGGCAAGCAGAACCCCACAGCAACGTTTCTAATTAAGGTAGAAAATTGGACAACAAAACCAACGTTTCCAGTATGGTGAGCCATCCACCTCCTCCTTAGCGACCCCTCCATCTTCAGAGGGGCCTGCACAAAGCTGTTCGCACATGCTGTGGTAACTATAAACTATTTAACAAATCTGGGTTCAACTGGGCAGCTGAATCCCAAGGGAAAGACACACATTTGTTGGGCGGATGTTCTGAGAAACTCAGTAGGCAGTGGGGTCCCGCGGCATGGGGACCAGCGGAGAGAGGTACGTGTCTTGCAGAAGGAATCGGGCAGGTCCAGAAGTCCAGTGGGGACAAAAATCTAATGTGCACATGGTCGCCAGTGCTTGGGGCAATGGCTCTACCCTTTGGGGAGGAACAGAGCACTGGGTTCTACCTCAAAGTTGGCCTAGAGTGTAAACGGGCTGCCCACAGGCAGCAAGAGAAGGCCAACTCCTATTCGTGTCCACTTCTCCCTCCCTCTTCCCACGATCCCCCCCAAACTAGGAGTGCCACGGAGACGCAGGCCCCATCTTGTTCTGCCTCAAGTCAGGCCAGCACCTGGCCCAAAGCACTCAGAAAACATCTGAAGGGTGAGTGCGTGAACGGATGTGAGCAACATGGGGCCTCCTCTTCAATTCATTCAGATTAACATCGTTACATAGAGCCCATGGTCATGAACTTGGGAGGCAGGCGAGACCTGAATTCAGTCTGGGACCCTGCTTCTCACCAACTCTCACCAACACAAGTTTGTATCCTCACCAAGAAAAATGGGACTATTAGCACTTAGGTCAAGCGTTGTTGAGAAGTTTCAATGACAATAATACATAAGACTCCTAAGCACTGTGCCTGGGACCTATTAACATAATTCCTGTGGCAAATAGCATCATTAGTGGGTCACCTTATTACATTGTGGGCACAGCCCATAGGGCTTCTCAAACAGGAACATGCACCCCAAGCTCCCTGGGATTTTGTTGAAATGCCAACGACCAATTCACAGAGTAGGGGTGGGGCCCAGGACTCTGAATTTCTAACAGGCACTGAGTTGGTATCGATTCTACTGGTCTGAGGCATGGCAAGGCTTCCTAAGGCACCAAGACAGGACAAGATGATGTTCCACAGCTGAAAGTCATGACTGAGTTCCCTTCAAAAAGCAATCACATTGACTCAGTCACATAAGAGCAAAGGAAAAGCTTTGGTGAAGCAAAGGGGACCATGATGAAATGAAGCCAGCGTGAGGTTTTCTTCTTAAGGAATTATTCTCCATTTCTCCCCTCCTGGCTCAACCAGCCTCTCCACACAGCAGCCACCGATTTGGGGTAAAATTAAGCAAGCAGGTGGGCTGCCGGCACTGCAGGCGTGGCCGTGAATCACCCAGCAGACAGTCTATCCTCTGAGTCACACACTATGGAGAAGATTCCATCAATACGAAGTCCCACCAGAAAACTCCAGAGAGAGTAACACAGGCTGAGAAGCAAGCAAGATGTGAAACTTTGGGGAGATCGGGTTTAGTAAGGTGGACGAAGGCTTCTAGAACCATCCTCACTGGTTCTAGGTGAACCAGAAGCACACACAAAAGTGGTTATCAATTTTAGACAGCTGCAAAATGTTTACAATTCTGGTTCTGGGTCCTACCTTCAGGGAGCGTGATTTCATTGGTAGGCAGGGCAGCCCAGGTTCGGGGACCTTTTCTTTAAGCTCCGACATGGTGATTTGGGTATTAGAATTGGCTGGGGTGGGACCAGCATGCCATCAGTGCTGGGCGATGCCAGCCCTCCAGCCCAGAGTTCTCCATCTGTGAAATGGGAATAATAAGTAGCTTCGGGACCATGGTCAGCATGACAGATAAAAAGTGCAAATGCTCTACTCATACATGGTAGCATCCCTGTGCATTTTCTTGTCAGAATAAGATCACGCTTTCTTGAACTTATATCTTATCTACAATCCCAGACCAATTTAAGAATCATCAACTTCACAATTCCTTGATGATTTTCAGAAGCTGGTAGGCTTCCCCTGTACTGTAACTTGGCACATACAATGTGTACTCTCTTCTGAGCCTACCTTTTCTGCCTCGCCAGGTCTGAATCTTCTCTTCTGCTATCACAAATATTTAATATGGACCAGCTGCTGGGCATGCAATGTTGAGCCGTTCAGCCCGGGCCTCAGGAAGCCATGCGCAGGGATAGACTATCTTTGGACAATAAGGTCTGGATTCCCTTTCAAAGCGATAGTTTTCAGGCCAAGAAACAGACAGCTCCAGGCAGACTGATAATCTCCCTGTGTCTCCTTGACCCAATCGCTTAGCCTTCCTGTGCCTCCCTTTGCTCACCTGTAACAGGAGTGGCTCTGGTTCTTACCAGCTGCCCTGAGTGGATAAGCAAGCTAAAAAGGTAATGAGGAGCACTCCACCAAGAGGATTTTAAATTGCTCAAGCCTTCCCTCCCAATCTCAGATCACGTCCTCCGACAGGGGAAGAGAGAAGGAAAGGCTGACCCAGACAAAGGCTGGAACATACATTATTTTGTATGTTCTAAGCTCAACCCGAAACACAGGAACAGGTCCGCTTCTAAACACTTAGGAACGAGGGACAGCACGTCACTCCCATCTTTTTTACATCAAATTCTGTTGACCTCGATTTATTCCAAGCATGAGCAGAATCAAGATTCTTTCAATTACAGGCAACAAGGACCCATCTCAAACTGCCTTCAGGAAAAAAAAAAAAAAGAGGAAGGAATTTATTCAGGCCCTACTACCTCTAGGTTCTGAAATGATGTCATCAGAAATCTCTGTCTCTTGAGATTAACTGCCTCCCCTTTGGCTTCTTTCTTGGGCAGGTTTTTTGTTGTTGTTTTTGTCCCACACATTGGACCCGATAACATGAGACTTCTACCGCCTCCAGCAAAAAACCAGCCTCTCTTTCCCAATAGTCTCCCTACCCATATCCCACCACCCAAAAAAAGGAGAAAGCAAACTTCAGGCCAACTAACTGAAATCATATGCTGATCTCTGAACCAATCGCTATAGCCAGAGTTTGCTCAGGCCTGGATAAAACTCCCACCTTGGAGCTGGGGAGGGGGCATCAGCCACGCCCAAGCCACATGGATCATGGGAGACTGGAAGGGAGTCCCACACAAGAGGACTGAGCGTTGCTTCAAGAATAGACAGGTAGACTCCGTCACCGCCCACCTCTCTCTCATTCTACACCCCCAGGACTCCCCCACAAATACTCCCAATATGGCAATTCCAGAGACTGCCTTCACAGCTTCTTTGGCCTGGTCATTTTTAGGTAATTCTTCAGTACATTCATTTTCAAATACTGAAATAACCTTAAAAGATTCTATGCAAAAAAAAAAAAAAAAGGTACTTCATTTTGAACTCAGTTGGTGCTACAAGCTTGTTTTTCTAGTTCTTTGTTTCTATCATTCAAGGGCTTATATAAGCTAGTTTGCTAAATGGTTTGTTTCTCATCCCTGGTCTTGCTTGTCCTTGGTTTCACAATATGACTAGGGGAAGCTTTGGTTTTTTCTGGGCCACAGTGCTCCTCAGAATTAAGCAAGTGGATGTGTATTATGAATCAGAGAGAAACATAAGTAAACAATACCTTAACTTTTAAAGCCATACTATAAAGTGAAAAAGAGTGGATCATTTCCTGAAATATCACTTCCATTTTGAAACTCCCCTCCTCCACCCCAATTCGCACACACAGATTATTAAAAATAAGTAAGTTATTCATGCAAATGTTCTGGCCACATTACTCAGAATAGCCAAAAAGTGGAAAACCCCAATGTCTATCGACTGATGAGAGATAAACATGATGTAGCACATATATACAATGAGATAATAGCCATACAAAATGAATGACATACACTTACGACATGGATGACTTCAAAACCATTGTGCTAAGTAAAAGAAGCCAGGCACAAAAGACTAAATTTTATATGATTCCATCCATACAAAATATCTAGAACAGGCAAAGTCGTAAGACAGGAAGTAGATTAGTAGGTACATAGAGCTGGGGGTGGGAATGAGGATTAACTGCAAAGAGACACAAGAAATCTTATTGGGGTGACAGAAACACCCTAAAACTGGATTGTGATGTGCATGTATAATTTTTTAAAAATCAACACGTGGTCTTTGTCCCTGGTTCCTGGCACATGAGTCCTAAGACTCTTGGCATCTCCAGAGTGATCAGAGAGGTTTCTATATGTTAATGGGGTGACTCATGGGTGGGGAACCCCTAGATGGCTTCAGGATGAGGGCTAGTGGCCACAAAGACCAAAGCCTGATTAAAGGACTGGAACTTTCAGCCTGAACCCCTGACCTGCAGGGCTGGAGTGGGAGTTATCACTATTGGCCAATGAGTTACTCAGTCACGCCTATGCAATGGAACCTCCATAAAAACTCCCAAATGACAGGGTTCAGGGAGCTTCCAGGTTGGTGAACATATTAAGGTGCTGGGAGGGTGACGTACCCAGAGAGGCATGAAAACTCCGTGCCCCCCACACACTGCCATGTGCATCTCTTTCTTTTGGCTATTTCTGAGATGTATCCTTTCTAACAAGGATGATACAGTAATAGTAACCATAAGTATTTTCCTGAGTTCTGGAGTCATTCTAGTGAATTGTCAAAACTGAAGAGGGGGTTTTGGGCCCCCCAATGTGTAGCTGCTCAGTCAAAAGTACAGGCGACCACTGGGGTCGTGACTGGCATCTGACGTGAGGTCAGTCTTGTGGGACCGAGCCCTTAAATATATGGGGTCTGTGCTAACTCCAGGCAGTTAGCGTAAGAATTGAATTGTAGGACACCCAGTTGGTGTCCAGAGAGGTGGAAGATTGGTTAGTGTGGGGGAAAAAACCCACACATTTGGTGTCAGAAGTGTTATGAGTAAAAACATCATTGCACACTCTGTAAAATTACTAACAGTCAATGATAGTACACTTAAAAATGGGTGAATTTTATGGTATGTAAATTATATCTCCATAAAGTTGTTTAGAAAAATAAACCTGCAAAAGAAATAGACAAGTTAAATGAGAGGCTGGCGTGCTGTTCCAGAATGCAATGTGCAGTGACCAGCTACCTGTATTAGCAGGAAGTCGAGACCACCCCCTGATGGTACTCCATCCAACACCTTTCACTTTTATTAGCATCAGGGGGACAGGTCAGTCCTGCTTACACTCATCTCCAAGAAAAAAGAAGACGCAAGCTCTTTAAGATCAGTGATGACCGCGGACACCGTACCCCACCACAGCTGCCAGCCCCCACCACAGCATGAACCAGGTCCCTTCACCCCGGACCCTCACTCAGCTGCAGATTCCTGGGGCACAGACCTCCCACAGCTTGGTCTCCTGCTCCGCAACCTAAACTCACCGCGTCCATCTACCCCCAGTTGCATGTCAGACCCGAGTCCCAGGGGTCCTGGCACTCGTCCACTATGTAGTTTGCCAGATAAAACAGAGGATGTCCAGTTCAATTGGAATTTCAGATAAACAACCTACACTTTTTCAATGTAAGGATATCCCAAATATTGAATGAGACATTTATAATAAAAAATTATTCATCAATTTACTTTATCTTGCAACACTACGTAAGGAACAAATGAGATGATTCGAATGAGATGTATTTTCATTCACTAAATCCGGTAACCCAACTTCCACAGCTATTTCATTTCCTGAGAGTCCCTCTCTTCCTGTCCTGGATCTTTGTGGAGCCCCAGCCACAGACACACACGGCAGGTCTCCCCGGCTTAAATCCCAGGGAGAGGCAGTTGTGTTATCAACCTTTTCCTCCCAGAAGGGTCCAGCGCTTCCTCTGCTAGTTGGCTCTCCTTTTCCCAAACTCCACATCCGGGCAGCCTGCTAAGTCCAACCAAAGCTCCACCTCCTCGTTTTCCTCCGAGCAAGGGACACTCTGTACCGCAAGTTGGTATAACTCAGAGGAACTTCACAGACAAAGAGCAACTGTAAATTTTTTTCTCTGTAGAGACCCACTGGCAGCTTCTCTTGCTGAAAAGCAAAAAGTCTTTGCTGCAGAAGTGCCTGGTAGTGCTAATATTTACAACTTTTTAAGCACCTACATTGTGTGGGGCTATGAAATGAAGGACCATGGCACACTAACAATCACAACAGGAAAGAGAATTAATATTCACTGAGTGCTTACTGTGCACCAGGCATCACCCCAAGTGCTTTAAGTGTGGTCATTTATTTCATTCAGCGCTTATCTCATTCCCTTCACACCCTTGCAAGTAGAAACTGTTTATTATCCCCTTTTACAAAGAAGAAAACTGAGTGGACAGGCAACCAGTGAGCGGCCATAATCTGAATAGCACATGTTCTAAGAATCAACCATCGATTGGCTGGAAACTGGTCCAGGAAGCACATGTCGTCCATAGTAAAGAGTTTGTGGCATGAAATCAGATTATGGGGATTTTAGACCTTGAGTCTACTGCCGACTCACTGGGCATCATCCGAAATGTCATGGAAAATGGCCACTGCTTCCTGGAACTGACTCTGAGCCAGTCGCTGTGCTAAACGTATTTACACAGACCTGTTCGATGGTGTCATTGTCTCCTTTCGTTTTATTTCATCTTCAAAACTATATTTCTCATTTCATCAGTGCTCATGTTGCGGCTCAGAGAGGGAAGCAACTCAGCCAGAGTGACACAGCTAAGACAGTGGCAAAGCCACGATGGGGACCCAGGTCAGAACCAGAAGCCAGAACTGTTTCTACTATGACACAATAATGCGATTCATAAGACAGGCTGGGAGAAAGCATCTCAATCATTCTGTAATAAGAAATAGATGGTTAAAGGATTTCATTCTAAAAAGAAAAAACTAGCATGCATTTTAAAAAGAAAATTGCCAAACCTCAAAATCAAAGCTGTGTGCGTCATATACAAGAGCAATTTTGATAAGATGGGCATGAAACTCTAATGCATAAATCTAAACTTCCAAAAGGAAAACAAGACCAAAACCTGTGTAGCTTTACATGTCTGTGACTGGATAATGATTAGATGTTCAGTACACCCCAAATAATTAATTAATTTAACTTAATGGGACACGAAGTGATTGCTGCTGTCTGGAGGAAAAAATACCTTAATAATTATACATCGTTGTCCAGAACGCAAGGTCAGGCTGTCCTACCCAGTGAAACTGTCACATGAACCATTAGCCATTAAGCCAGTGAAGTTCCATCTTCAGTGTTTTGATCGATTTCAAAAGCTGCTCTGAGCACCCAGCGCCCTCCTCTTCCATGTCCTGTACGCACTGTGCAGGGAACAAACCACCCTACACAGGTACAAACCACCGTGTCAGGCTTTCAGGGCAAAGATGCTAAATCTGAGACACACTGTTCCTTCATCATTTGCACCCTGCAGCTTGTCCCTCTTGTGACTGCTTCAAGGCAGCTGCCCGAAGCCAAACTGACCGACTGAGTTCATGCCACTTAGGATCTGCTTGTAGTCCTGCATGAGACACTCGAGGATCCTTGGACTTTTATTCAGCAAATCCCCATTTTTGTGCTTTTCTCTGAAAGCCCTCATCTCTGAGAGGCAAGGGTTCCTCTCTCGGGGTTTATCTGCAAACAAAGCTTGCTGAGTAGAGGGGAACAAGATTGAGGGCTGATAAAGTGCAGAACTAGGAACAGGAGACTGGGTTCTTGTCCTGGATGGGGCAGTATCAGGCTGTGTGATGTTGGGCAGGTGCATGACCTTCATGTGACCTTTCACTTTCCCTGTCTGTAAAATGAACAGGCTGAACTTCATCAGCAGCTTTTGGGCTGAGTTCTGAGGTTCTCGGGGGACCACAAAGGTGAGGTTCTGCACAGATTCTGTGTTTTACCTGCTGGGCTAAAGAAATAGCGAGCATCTGCATAGCACTCACTACAGGCTGGGCACTGTTCTCAGGACTTTGTGTGTTAGCTCATGTAACCCTCACCCCAATTCAGTAATGTGAGTTACTATCAGTGTCTCCATTTGACGGGTAAGAAAACTGAGGGTCAGGGAGGTGACTTAGCCAGTGAGTGAGTGGAGGAGCCAGGCTAAAAATCAGTGTCCCAGCTCGAAACCTTGGCTCCTAACCCATGTTGCTCAGCCTCTCCTGAAACATCAGGTTTTGTGTTAAGAAAAGATTGTACCAACTGTAAAAAAAAAAAAAAAAAAAATGTTAACTGCTAAACTAGGCACACCAAATACCATTTTCTACCCATCAGATTGGCCAAAATTGAAAAGATGAATTACATGAAATGTTGCCACACAGAGGGTCACAGGGACCCTCTCTGTTGGTGGGAGTGTGAACTGATAAAGCCTTCGGGAAGGAGAGTTTGGCTGTTAAAATTTCAGCATGCCTGCCCTTGCATCCACCCTAGAAGAAAGAGATACATACTCATAGGAAAGAATTCGTTCCAGACATGCTCAGTGCAGTGGAAATTTGGAAACAACCTAATATGAACCACCAGAGACTGCTTGACACATCAACGCATGAACTAAATACCCCCTAGCCATTAATAAGAGTCGTGAACATGGGAAGAACTGCAAAATAAGTGAAAAAAATTAAGTTACAGAATAAGGTCTACAGTATTATCACATTTATGTTAAAACACACACACATAGAAAACTGATTCTGTATGTTTTTATGAGTATGAAAACCAGTTTTAAAGAGTCCAAAACGATATACACTATGCTAATTAGAATAATTATTCCTGAAATGGGCAAGAAAGGACTTTGCTTTTCATAGTGTTTTGAATATCACCTGAAATTGTACAGCTGTGCCCGGTGGCTTCCGACGCCGGCATCCCATGGTGTGTACCCGAGGAGGCAGGGGTTTTCTTCCTGAGCCTTTGATTGGCCAATGAGTCTCCCTACGCATGGATGGAGGAGGGAAAAATGCCGAGAAGGTGCTATCTAGCACGTTCCTGCCCAGAACCCAAGAGACAGAATATTTGCACTTGAGATTTCTGTAATACTAAAAAGTAGCCTAAAACTAAGGAGGCGACCGCATGGCAAACCATTCTTGAAGATGTTACATAAAGTGGAAATACTCACCAAGAACATTATTATATTCTATTTTAGGATAAAATATATGGGAAAATGATGATGTGACAGTCTGGCATTAGGAAAACAGGAGAGCCTTTCACTCAAGTGGCACCTGCTTACAGGAAAACTCAGACAAAGGTGACAAACATTAATGTAATAGCGTCGGCAAACATTTTGTTTTAACTTCCAAACTTACTTCTCCGAGCAATAAAACAGCCATCAATGCGACCCACTTAGAATGAATTTGAAAATAATCTACAGTTGGTCAATCATGAGAGAAATTGTACAAGGGGAAAGTCATGCAACTTTACATGGAACATTTTCCATGTCATCGATATTGGAGTAAACCCCATGAATATTATCAATGTGTGAGAGCCTTTGGTCAGATATCAAACTTCATCACGCACTTTAAAATTTCTAGTAGAGACAGCCACTGCGAAAGTAATGAATCTGAGTGGGGAAAAATCAATGATAGCTCATCTCTTACCCAAGAAACAAATCCATGACATAGTGAGAAGCCCTATGAATGCAGCCAAAGTGGGAAACCCTGCAGCCAGAAGTCACATCTCATTAGGTGTCCTAAAAGTCATAACGGGAGAAGCCTTGTGAATACAACCACTGTGGGAAGCCTTTTTAAAAAAAATACCTCATTGTACATCAAAGAATTCATACTGGAAAAAATCCTCTTGGATATCATCAAGGTAGAGAATCCTTTAGCTATAATTCGCCCTTCAGTACACACCACCATGGATTCCATACAGAAAAGAAACCTGATGAATGTTCTGGATGTGAGAAGTTCTACTCTGAGTGAAGGCTTATTATTTGCAACTGAGTCAGAACCCCCATCCATCCCCTCACCCTGCAGAAATAGATAGACCATTCAAATTAAGGTAAATTAAAGAGAATGTGTTTGCAAAGATATCAGTTATTCAAAAGTTGATGTGTCAAGAGGGGAAACCATAAGTGAGAGGGCAGTAACCAAAGGCCCTAAACCCAAAGAGGTGAGAGCAAATAGCTAACATTGGAAGAGAGAGAAGTTAGAGAAGGCTGCTTTAAAAAGAGCTGTGATGCCGGCCGAGTGGTGCAGTGGTTAAGTGCTCTTAGCAAGCCAGCGGCCCCGGTTCAGGTCCCACATATGAGGACCAGTGATACTGCGCTCTACAGCTCACAACAGCTCTACCTGGAGCTGGGCTGTGCAAGCCCCGGGGACGGTGTAGGCTGCAGCCCCTGCGGCAGTGGGCTGCCATAGGCTACAGTGAGTGGCCGGCAGCCAGCGTGAGCTGCCAAGAGCTGCTGTGAGTGACCATCCAGAGGCCAGCGACCCATCTGCCTCATCCGGGAAGAGCGCAATGACGATACCAACATGGGCCAGTGAAACAACATCCTCTGCCACTAGACTGAAGAACAAAAGGACAGCAACTTGTCTGTTCCCCTTCCCCGATTCCCCAACGCTGTTCCCCTCCCCCAACCCCCCAATAAAATCTTTAAAAATAAAAATCTGTGGCCTTCTGCCAAGGAGGGATTGGGGCATACAGAGGCAGCCCCAAAAAGTCATTCTCTCACCCAGCCTTACATATCTCTCTTACCAGACCCCAGAGGGCAAGGAGTCTGTGACAGAGCTGGCCTTCTGGGACAGCAGGCAGGGGAAAAGAGGCAAGGATGGACCTGGACTGGAGGGAAACAGAAGATACCCAGCCCAGAGACTAGGACCCCCAGCTGGTACAGCCCCCTGCAGAGCTGGCTGCCTTGTTCCCCTCTGATCCCCAGCCTGGCCCAGAACAGGAACTCCGTAAAAAAGTGTGGATGAATAAAGGGTCAGCAGAACCAAGTAGACCTGGGGGTAGGCTGTTATCCATCAGGAGAAAACTCAGAACCCCTCTGCCTGCCTGTCTTCTCCAGGGCCCCGGGGAGCACAGGGACAAGATGCTTTTGTCACTCACGTTTTAGGGCCACCCGACAAAAGCACAACCAAAAACCAGTAATGCCGCAAGGCTGATAGCCTTAAAGAAGAGAGGCAAAGATGCAAGGGACTCTCTGGGCACCCGTATCAGAAGCTTTAAGCTTATATCTCTCCGAATCCCCACAGTCCTGCGCCATTGCTCTCCTCCTTCAGTGGGTGAGAAAACCTCCAGAGGCTCTGAGAGCCTAGGTAAATCCCCCAGGGCTGCACGGTAACCTGCAATGTGGATCCGAACCCAGGTGTATCTGCACCCTAGGCTGTGGTCCACACCACAGGACACGAGGAGAACTCCGAACTCCGCTGTGGGTGAAAGCATGATGACAAATGCAATTGAGAACAACCTTTTAGGGCCAGCCGAGTGGTGCGGTGGTTAAGCACTGGCTTGGGACACCAGCAGCCCTGGTTTGGATCCCACATATGAGGGCCAGTGACACTGCCCTCAAAAAAAAAAAAAGAGAACAACTTTTTAAGTTTATGGCAAAAATGCCTCCACTCTACTGATGTAGCCCAGCAGCTGTTAACGTGTTTTCTGTTATAAGCGCTGAGAAGAAAACATCTGTTAGGTACCACCCTCCAGACCCTGCCAGTTGCAAGTTAATGACTCATTTAGTAACCCCACGGTGTTGCTTACCATTTAAAATGAAATGGACAAAGTGCTCTTGTGTGCTATGGCAGAAAGTGGCAGTGCGGGAGAGGCATACAAAGGCCACATTTTAAAAAGCATTTCTATTTGTAATTATTGGCATTTGTGCCTTAATGAAAGATGAAAATCCTACTGCTTAACACATTGAATTCCTCTGGAGGGAGCCAGTAAAAAAGTCAGATCTGCCTTGAAAACCTAACTATAGTTTTAAACAATCTGAGTTTCCCAGGAGAAGTCAAGTTTCCCTGAAACCTTGGAGGTGACTTTGGACGATAAACAACCCCTTGTCTTTCTTAATTAAGAAGTGGCTCTTCAGCTGAGAGGCCCCTCCTGGGAGGAGCCTGTGCCAACGGTTCCAGGAAAGACTGATCAACACCTCCTGACTGCCTTTAGCATTCATTACGTGACACTCATATCCTTTCATCAAATAAACAATACATACAAATGGTGTGGTGTAGTTGTCAAGGACATGGGCTTGAAATCACACAAACCTGAGTTCAAATCCCAGCTAGGCCATGTGTAGGCCATATGGAGTCAGGTAGGTTAAGCCCAAATGTCTTTATCTGAAAAATGGTGATGAAAAATATGATAACCCATAGGGTCGTTTCATGATACCACTTTTTGTAAGTGTAAATATACAGCGGGAAAAGCTGGGAATGTCTATTTTTTAAAAATGCTTCTGTCAGGGCCGGCGGAGTGGCACAGTGGTTAAGAGCTGGCTTGGGATGCCAGCGGCCCTGGTTTGGGTCCCACATATGAGGGCCAGTGACACTGCCCTCAAAAAAGAAAAATTGCTTCTGTGGAGATTTCTTGTCAAGATGGCAGAGTAGATAAATGCTATGCTTGCCTCCTCTCAGACATCAAATCACAACTAAGCAGGGCCGGCCGAGTGGCTCAGTTGGTTTAGAGCTCGCTCAAGAGTGCGAGCTGAGCTGTGAGCAATAGCAGTTCGATGCCCAGCCCGAGCTGAGCTGCCACTGAGCTGCCAACAGGTGGCAGGATGGTGCAGCTAAAAAAAAAATCACAACCAAGTCACAGAACAACCATTACTGAGAATCGCCTGAAGTCTAGCTGAGCTGAAGTCCTACTGCTAAGGACATGCAGAGGAAGCCACCTCCAGACTGGTCAGAGGGGCAGAGACGCAGAATGGACTGGTCCCACACCCATGTGTGACCATTAAAAATTGGGAGCCACGTCTCGGCTGTGGAGGTCCCGCAGGAGGAGTGAGGGGTCCCAGCCCCACAAGAGACTCCCCAGCCCAGGGTTCCATGCTAGTGAGAAAAGTCCCCATCACTTCTGGCTGTGAAAACCAGTGGAGATTGTGGCTGAGTGAGACGTAGGACGGATGGACGCCTAGATGCTCCTCTTAAAGGGCCCGTGCACTAACTTACCTGCTGGTGGACTCACTCGCGCTGAGCTGCAGCACTGGGGCACCAGGGACATACAAACGAGGAGGATTTAAGTTGTCTGTCTTCAGAGCGAGGACTGGAGAAACAGCTTTCTCCCAGACAGAAGTGCTGACAGAAGCCTTTGTTTCTTTGTTAAGCCTTCCCCACTCATGGCATGCAGACACAGGCAGACGCCATATCTGAGTCTCCATCAAACTGAGTCTCCATCAAATGGCTAACACCATTGGCTCCACCCTGGTGGTTCCCTGAGACACCACCCCTCCCAACTTGTAGGCTCTCCCAAGCCACTTCCAGTGGATTTTTCATACAAGCAGGCTGTCCCAGCTTATGCTGTGGATTTTCCTAAAATCTCTCAGATGTTCACAAACACCAAACAAGCAGCATCTGACCTCAGCATTTCCTGAACCTCTTTCTAGGTGGCCCCAAGTCTGGCATTAGCAGCAGCTGGCCTTCGTTTGTGGCTTGGTTTCTCAAGGTAACTCCAAGCCAAGCACAGGTGGTGGCCATTTGTGGATTACTTTGTAGCTCATGCCAAGTGGACCTGGGCAGGGCACAGGCTGAAGCTGAACTTGGCCTGTGGCGAGGCCCCTCCCAGGAGGCCCCAGGGCTCACATGCCCAGTGTTCAGCTTCAGACCAAGTTAGCACATCACCCGACTGCCTCCAAAGAAGACACACCCAAAGGGCAGACTGGGCAGGCACCAGAGCTCTGCTAAAGCGAATTCTGCTCCACAGGGCCAGCCCCTGCACAGCAGCTCCTCCACTGTAGTCAGGGCCAGCCCTCACAACCAATCAGCCCAAGGGTCAATCTCTCCCATTGACATGCAAACTGCAACCAAGACTCAACTACAATAGGAGGACACACAACCCACACAAGGGATACTCCTGGCGCACGTAAGTCAGGTGACCAGGGAGACTGTGCCACTGGGCCCCACAGAACACCTACTATATAAGGCCACTCTACTAAGACTGGGAGGCATAGCAGCCCTACCTAGTACATAGAAACAAACACAAGCAGACAGCCAAAATGGGTAGACAAAGAAACATGTCCCAAATAAAAGTACAGAACAAAAGTTTCAGAAAAAAAATAAATAAACAAAATGGAGACAAGCAATCTAACAGATGTAGAGATGTAGCTGGACTTTGCAAAATAGTCATGGGGATGTACAGTCATAGGGAATATAGTGAACAATATGGTAATAACTATATATAATGCCAGGTGGGTACTAATCTGGAGGACCATTTGTTAAATTATATAAATGTTTAACCACTATGCTGTACACCTGAAATTAATATAATACTGAATCTAAATTTTTTTTTTTAAATGCCTCTGGATATTTTTCATATTGACTACATACTACTTTAGGAAAAACATAATTGTCATCAGCTAAATAAATAAAACACGTATGTGTTCATATAGAAAGACCTAGAGGAATACACACTAAAGCGTTAAGAGTGGTCAGATCCACAGGGCAGGGATGGTGGGGAGGGAGGAAACACGAGAGGAGGTAAGGAGACCTTTTGCTTTTTGTGCATTTGAGTAATATTTGAATACCCTGACAAGCATGTATATGTTTTTGCCTGAAATACATGTACATGTCATTTCCCTCCGAAAAATGAAAGGGAACTATAAAAGTAATGTAATTAGTTTCTCTGTTATGGGGGCTTCGGTGACTAAGGGCAATGGCAGCAAATGGTGCCTTGAGCATCATGCCTCCCTTAACTGAATTCTCTAAAAGGGCTTCCACATCACTGAGGCATTTTTCTCTCTGACATGCTCAGCTTTAACAAAATTCTGAGCAGAAGCATGACCATGAGTCACAATTACAGGAAGGTTTTATAAATATTATGTAAAGATTACCTAAGGGAACTTGGCTAAAACTTGTATAAGCTGCAATGATTCACCGAAAACAATTATCAGTCAAGGGAGAGAAGAGCAGAAATCCTCATGGGTCATTTTGATACTTTTTTTTTTAAAGATTTTATTGGGGAATTGGGGGAGGGGAGCTATGTTGGGGAATCGGGGAAGGGAAACAGACAAGTTGCTGTCCTTTGTTCTTCAGTCTAGTTGTGGAGGATGTTGCTTCACTGGCCCATGTTGGTATCATCATTGCGCTCTTCCCGGATGAGGCCGATCGGTCTCCGGCCTCTGGATGGTCGCTCACCGCGGCTACTGGCAGCTCACGCTGGCTGCCAGCCACTCACTGTAGCCTATGGCAGCCCACTGCAGCAGGGGCTGCAGCCTACACTGTCCCCGGGGCTCGCAGCCCAGCTCCAGGTGGAGCTGTTGTTAGCTGTAGAGGGCTGTGTCACTGGCCCTCATATGTGGGATCCAAACCGGGGCCGCTGGCATCCCAAAACCAGCTCTTAACCAATGCGCCACTAGGCCGGCCCTTGATACATATTTTTGCACAGGGCCCATGTGCAGAATGTGTGGACAAATCTTTACTTTCTGATCAAATAAATTTACATTTGTCATCATAGTTGTGTTCAGTTCCAACAGTGAGGCAGGGAAGATCCTTCCTGCATTCTGATACATTGGGGCCACCATTTTGAAGAATGGTTTTCCCCTGCTTACAGGCATATGTTAAAAAAAATAAAAATAGAAATAATAAAAATTTAAAAAAATTTTTTAAAAACCACACCAAGCACAATTTTACAGGGATAATAGAGAAGCCCAGTGGATGGCTGTCTGGAAGCATTTGCCCAGAGAGTGATGTTTAGATCTCTGCCTTCCATGTAACACTCCTCCTCAGCATTTTCAATAAAATCTCGCCACATCACACTCCACCTGTAGCTTCTAGCCCTTCCTCAGACCTTTAACTAGACTCACCCACTTTTCTCCCTGTCACTGTTTGTACCAACTGCCTCCCTAAAACCCACATCCAGCTTAAGCACAATACGCAAAATCAAGCTGAAGACAATTCACACCTCCCCTAAAGCTAAGACTTCTTTGGGCATTTTGTACTTTCTACCATGACACATTACACCTGCCTTTCCCAGATTTCAGATATTTTTGTTTCACTTTCACAGCAAGTACCAGATAGGTTTACAACTTGTCTTAAAATTGACTCAACATTTCTAAGGTGATATCTTTTTAAACTTAAGTAAATATTTTCAGATACAAAATGCATATCCATTCTTAAAATGCAAAAACTCTACCACTTGCTAGACTAGCCATGATATGCTGGATTATGTGGCAGAAACAATCCCAAATGCTCAGTAGCATGACATGTCAGAAATTCATTTCATGACTGATCAAAGTCCACCAACGTCCAGGCAACCCTCTCCAGGGCAGTGGCAGTCCTCTATAGACCCAGAACTCCAGCCTGCATCCATCTTCTGCTCTCCATATCAATGTTTGACTCTGCAATCTCTAATTGAAGAATTGAGTGCTGGCAATTAAATGCTTTCACCTCTAAGTGACAACTATGGCTTCTGCTCACATTTCATTGGCCAAAGGAAGTCACATGACTGCGTTTCACCTCAACAGGACAGAGCAGCGCAGTCCTATGAATCCAGAAACAGAGAACCAGACATCGGTGAGCAGCGCAGATGCCTACCCACATACATCCTGAGAGGACAGGCAATCCAAAAACAAATAAAATAAGAACGAGCAGTGTTATTAAATCTAGCTGGACACTGTTGACTGCCAAAGGGAGGGAACCAGAGATAGAGAAGTGCTACAACAACAACCACCCAAAACAATAGACTCAAAAAGTCGTAGTTTAAAATAGGTTGGCAAAAAGAGAAGAGAACAAAAGCTCTGGAAATGCAAATGCCAGACCCAACCCACTGCCTATCTGGCTAATTATATGTCAGCCTGCCTGCTGGTGCTCCTTTTGATGCTGTACCAGCATCACTGAGCTGGTACAGACTGAACAGAGCTGCATGTTTGTTTTGTCTTGGAGAAATGTACAGAAACAAATCAAGCCACCTTGTGTACCTTTGGTGAAGAAGTTTGCCAAAGGAGCCTGGGTTCATAAATCAGGGCCCCCAAGACCTGTCCCTGACCGGCTGTCCACAAAGGAATGACTCATGCTGTGTGCACTGGGAACAAATTAGCTTTGACTTATGAAGCACCTACGTAGCACTTGCTCAGGGCCAGCAACTGTTCTAAACATTTTACAAATTCCCCCAAACAATGCTAAAAGATGAGAAACTACTAGTAAGCCCAGTAGTACGCTGGCAATACAGCAGGTGGGCAATTGTCAAGAAGGAGACTGCAGTGGTCCAAAGGTCCATGTTCTAAGAGAAGCCGATAGCTCCATTTCTCTCACCAGGCATAAGACTACCCTCCAAAGAAAGTAAACCTTGACTCAGCTTGTCTGTAGCTCATCGAGGGTTCCTCTAGCCCACTGCCCAGCCTTGACTACGGCATTGTAATAACCTGGGCAGCTCTTCATGTCCAGATGCCCTGGCCTCAACTCGAGCCAGTGACCCAGAATCTCCGGGGTGGGACCCAGGCCTGTGGTGTGCACAGCTGCCGGGGGCTCCAGTGTGCTGTGCTGGCCTGCTTACCCTGGCTCAGCGATGAATAATCAGCCACTAGCAAGACGAAGAGCCACCATCTGGGAATGACTTGTATTTCCATATAACCTGCCCAGCTCCTCTTCTTTTTGTTTTAAGGAAATATTTATTGCACCAGAAATAGTCCTGACCCCAACATTGGCAGTACATAGGCAAAAGTCCAAGTTGAAGTCCACATATCATAAGTCTCAATATTTAAGTTATAAATTAAGGTAATAAATTGTTTTTTAAAATATGTTCTCTCCGCCTACCTTGATAAATACATCCACATAACAACAAAATGGGGGGAAAAACAAAACATGTATAAGGCAACAGTTCATCCAAACAATTGTGTGTAAAACAAATCCGAAATGAATTTTATTGTCTGCCAAAAATCATCGTTTGCTCGGAGCAGGCATGGGAGTAGGAAGATGGGTTGCAAAGAATTTCCCCCTCTCGCTAGGCTGCCAGGCCCGGGTCCCTCTGCTTATCACTAGTACAACCCATAGATGCCAATTTCTTTTCCTTCTGTTGAGAAGGGAGGCCTTCTCCTCTCCCACCCCCACGCCCACCACCCAGGTACCCATAAAGTGGACCCAGCATGGAGGCCATAAGGTTCACTTTCTGCCCAAACCTAGATACTTCTGCCCACAAGGTGCCCCAGCCCCGAACTGCCACTAATGGCACCCCTGGCCCTGCCCCCTCTTTCTTCCTTCCTAGATTCTGTGCCCTGAAGAGCCTTGGCCACCCTTCAGACTAATGGGATGCCCAACAGTGGTACACCCAGAGAAAAGACAAGTGCAGACCCTGGGAGACCTGTGAGAAGGGGATTCCTTTCAGGGTCCTGGCACCCTAAGGTGGTACCAAAGGAAGGATATGGGTTAGGGTGGACCTGCCCCCTGCTCCATGGCCCCCTTGCCCCAACACAGCCACAAGCCCCACCTTACGGTGGAAGGATGCTGCTGAGGATGGGGCCACTCTCGCTGGGCACTGAGGACTACGTTAGTCTGAAACCATCTTTTGTGGTCTCTGTCGGGTCTTGCCAGGAAGCTAAGGTTGTCAATACTGTTGCAATCTCCACTCTGCACATGAGAAACAGGCTGAAGAGTAAGGTGAAGAACTCCCAGGACTCAGCACCCACCGATGGGTGGGGCCAGGATTTGAGCTGACCTCTAACTTCCATCCCACGTTTTTAACCAACGTATTACATTTCCTCCCTCTCCCCATTGTCCAAATTGCACCCCCTTTTCCATGGGTCTCTGCAAAGCCCAGCTACCTTGGCAAACCTGCCCCAGAGCCCCCAGCCCTGACCTCACCTTGTCTTTATCAGCAAACACGCTAGGATATGGGCACCGCAAACACTCTGGGGTCAGCCTTAGAGGAATCAATTCCCAGGGTCTCAGCTCTCAAGGTGCTCTTTCTAAATCCAATCTGACCACATTCCCAATGCCCACCCAGAAGAGCCCCGAGCACCCTGCTCACCTTCCCTGTCTCCCTCCGCTTTCATAACCACCCTCTTCCACCCTGCAAAAGAAAAGGCCACCTCTCCCCACTCTGAATTTCACTCTGGCGCAACATCCCCACGTCCAGACACTCTGGGGCATCACATCAAAGGACCATTCTATAAACACACTGGAAAGAGTGTTGAGAAAATGAATGACCCTGAAGTCTGGGGAGAAATCCTTCCATGAGCCCAGGAACTCCCTATTGTCTGCTTTCAGCAATATTGTGGCCCGACCTAACTGAGTTGTCCACTCATAGATCATTCAAAATAAATTTTCTGACAAATCACCATGTGATTTTGGGCATAGAACTCAGAAGGAGTTTATGTAATTAAATGACACTGCTGTAATAAACCTCTTTCATTTCCATCCATTTATTCATGCGTGATGGAGGTTTCTCGGGACTTACATGCAAAAAAAAAAAGAAAAAGAAGAGCATAATTAATGCTGAACCCTGTATCGTTATGGTAATAAGTAATTTCTTCCTTTAGAACAAGGCTTTTTAAAAAGCCCCATCCATCTTATTAAGAGACGCAGTCCAATAAACTGTTACTATTTTATGTTCAATAATTATTTCCACATATTTTAGAATGAATTTGTGTCACGTGGATCAATTATGTTAATAATAGTCAAATTGCAAATTCAATCTAGAAAAAAATGTTTAAGCCCTAAAAGCCTTCAGAGTGCCAGAAAAACCACGTTTTTGCTTCAATGTAGGTGTACATTTGCTTGCAGAGAACCATCATGAAATGATAAAAAAGCCTCTGCAGCATAAAAATACATTTCATCAGAATAAAACCCTGTGTGGAAACAAAAAAGAAATCATAAGTTCACGGAGAAAAAAGGGATTATCTAAAATTTTAAAGAAGCATTTTTTCATTCCTTTTTTAAATAATGGTGGGTATCAAATCATGGATACAATTTTTTTAAACAGGTAAAATTTTCTCTATTTTAAAACATCAATATTTATAATATGCCAGAAATAATATTCTTTGAAACTATTATTAAAGCTTACAAAGAACAACTGTGAATGTCAACCTCAAAATGTGTGAGGAGAATTCATAGTTTTCCAAAATGCTTTTAGGGTGGTATACGAGCGAAAGTCTACTGAAGCAGCTGGCCTGTGTCACTCACGCAGCCACCAGTCCCCACGACCTTGGAACCTGCCTGGGTTTCAGTAGCTACTTAGCTGCTGTATTGTTTGAATTCCCTCATGCAGCCTTGTCCCACCCCCAATGCTGGCAAAGCATAGAATAAAGCTGAGCCCAGATTCCACCAACTGTTGGTCCAGCCCTTATGTTAATAACTCACGCATGAAGACCTGAATTTAAATCTCATGCCTGCCGACTATTGCACATGCTCCATGGTTGCTGCCTAAGCCCGTCTAGGTCTTAATTTCCTCATCTGTAAAGCAGGGTCAAGGCCACACACCTACTGTATCTGTTATGGGGTTTTTACGAGGCTCAAATAAGATCATGTTTCCTCCTAGTTTTAGCTCCAGTTTTTCAAGTATCCTACTTGCCTGTTCTGGGCTCACAAAACCCTCCAAAAAGAATAGTAAAAGCTCCCCCAACAATCAATGCCCCTAACCATCACCACCCCTCAAAAAATGAACCTCTTCTACGATTCTTGCCCAATGAGCCTAATAGGGCCAGAAATTCCTTCACCAAACCCACTGCTCTCTAAGCCACCACCAACTGATTATCAAGGCTACTTCCTCTCTGATGTGTTTGATTATTGAGTGTCGGTGTATTAATTATTGAGCTTTAGAGTCCCTGGGCAGAGCCCTCTCTTCTAAAGACCCATCCTTCCTCCAGCATCAATCTGGAGGGAAGCATGAGGGTACCGGGGGAGGGGGGAAAGCAAACTACAGGGTCAATGACCCCCCCTCCCCACTCCGAAAGAGAAGCTGGGCAATTCCTGCACAGAATCGCAGACGCCACAGCGCCCCTGTTCCGTCTGTGTGGCATCCCCTACAGAGCCTGCCAGCACTGTTCTCGAGCTGCTTTCATTTGGTTTCCTTCAAGGGTTCAACTAGAACAGAATCTCCTGCTCTGCCTGCTGCTTCTGTTGTGCAAGAGGCTTCTTTTATTAATGAAAAGAACCTCTCATCCTGGGAAGTGCCAGGAAGGCAGACGAGACAAGCACAGTGAGTCAGCCCATAAGCCAGGGGAAGCTTCTCAGAGATTGTTCCCATTTCCCCAGAGGACGAAGAAGACACGCCAACCTGTGTCCCAAGGAGACAAAGTCACTACAAATCTGGGACTGGTCCCCAGGTGCACAGCAGCGATCCACAGGCTTGGGCTTAAATGTCGAATCTGCCATGTCTGGATGTTAACACCAGCTCTCTAGAGCAGGGACGCACTGCCCCTCCCCAAGTGGCCTCGTTATTTGCAAACGTGTCCACTCACAGAGTCCAAAAGGACTTACCACTGGGCTTTACTGCAATTTGAGCCTTAGTTCTAATCAATACAGAAGCCGCAGGATAGAGAGCGGTAAAGAGCTCTCCAGGACCAGCTAAAGAGCCTTCCAGGACCAGCTGGGAAGCTGCCAACCCTTGTCAGGCCAAAGCCTCGGACACAGAGCAACAGGGGTCCAGTTTCCCACGCTTTTGGGTCCTATCACCCTGAAACATTACACCCAGTGACACCTCACACAACCACATTTTTGCAAGACATGAATTTAGAAGGAAAACTGACGAGCTGTTTCCAGTGCCTGGCCACCTCGATCCCAGCAAGCTCTTTTTCTGTTCAGCTGACTTCCTGTTTGCTCCTTTTCTCTGGCTGTCAACTCTGCCATTTGAGAGTGGAATCAAAGTCCCAAGAAATAATTTAAGAGAAAATGCACACAGATTATATTAACAAGAGTTGTTCTATTGGGGGGAAAAATATATAGGGACAACTGATCTGCCCAGAATAGGAAGAGGAATAATAGAGTTCTCATACATCCACTGGGTGGAATATTATCTTCCCCGTAAAAATAATGGCTCTAAAGTATGTGTCATAATTTGAAAATGTTTATGACCTAATATCAGTGAAAAATGAGGACACCAAATAGCCCAAGTGTTAGGATTCTGACTGTGTGAAAACAATCTATGTTTGGAAGGGAATATCTCCAAATGTGAGTATGTGTTTCAGGAGTGTAATTTGGGGTATTTTTCTGCTTTCCTATATTTCTGAAATATCTTTTAAAAGTACCTAGTACTTTATGACAACAACAACAAAAATACTAATGGAAAACTGTTGGGGGCAGGGGAGAGGGGTTGCTGATGATTCATTTTGTCCCCTGAATCTTCTGATGTTGTGCGTATTCTAATCAAGTAGCTTGGATAGCCTCATTTCTTGATGGCACGCTGTGAAAATACACCCCCATTGGTCTAAGCAGTGCTCCATCTTCCGTGGCACGACATCCAGAGAGGTGACAAGAGACGTTTGTCTCCAGGCTCCCTGTCAGTCATCTCCCTGTGCTTTCTCTTTCTCCACATGAAAGACAGTCCCTACACGATGGACCCTCTCCCAGCACTGGGTCCCAAACACTAACTGCCTCTAAAAATCCATCTCTGATCCCTCCTCACTGGAGACATCTTTCCCTTCCACCCAACTTGATAAAATCTCACTGTGATATGCTTAGCCCTATTTCTGACAGACAGAGAATAATAATTTCCTTCTCCTCCTCCACCCCCTTTCTTTCTAAACTAACAAACACTTGATTAAACAAAAAGAAAGTAATTTCTCTGCAAACGCCAGCCTGCAAACCTTTCTTTGGTTGATTTTTCTTTTTCTTTTTGCCAATTCCTCCCTAATTTGCCCCTGGAATATCCTCAGTTCATTCTCCCTATCTGCACCCCCGTCCAACCCCACCACGCCCACCCCCAGACTTGGAAGCCAACACCTGGCTGAATTGATTCAACAGTCATTAAGCAAAATGCAAAAATTAAACCAGAACCCTGCTGGATAACACGGCTGTTTGTACAGTTACATGGAGAGCAGCTTTTATTAAATTATGCAGCCAATGTTCTTTTATTTTCTCAATGAGAATGTGGTCCATAAATTGTTAAGTGGATTACTTTAATCAGTTAATTTCAACACTCTGTAACCTCTAGGCAATTTCAGTGCATTATGTAGAGTGCAGTGGGCATTTGAGCTTTTGAGAGGACAGTGGCTTGTTTTTTGAGCCCGGACATTCCGTGGGTTCAGGGAACAGACTGTTTGGGACAGATGTACCTGCTTAGCTCTTTCTCTAACTCATGCTGGGCTACTTACCACGTCCCCCTTTGCAGAGTTCCAATTGTTTCCTGTGTTCCGGGGGGTGAAGCGGGGGCGTGGAATTCATTGTTCAAATAGCTTCCTGGTTAGACTCACACAATAATGGGAAATGGGTACAAGGAGAGAGCACTGATGTCAGGGACTTTAGGGAGCAGCCACTGTGCTAGAAAGGCTTTACTTTGAACATCAAGTGGCTGGGCCAGGCAATCTGACCGTGAGAAAAATTCCCCCAAGACCAATAATGAAGAGTCACCTGCATTTGACATACATTTCTTTAGGGCCTGCTGTGCTCTAAGAGCAGCAGGGCACATGGGATGGACCAGAGCTCTCAAAGGGCTCCCAGGCTCTTGACACCAAGTATCCCCTATCAGTGTGTGAGTATAGGGACCCCACAATTCAATAATATTGTTGTCAGAAAAGTCATGATGCATTTTTGCGACGAAAAACAGAAAAATACGTCATGACTTTTCCGACAACCCAATAATAATACTGTGAACAAGACTAAAGGGATTTCAGTGGAGGCTGGTGGCCTGGCTCCCCTACCTATGAGCTCTGTGACCCTGGGAAATTTTCTCAGCCTCCCTGTTCCTCAGTGCCCTCTCCTGTTAAATGGGGATAATAATAGCATCCACCTCATGAGAGGTAAATGAATTAAGGTTTCCACGGTGCTTAAACTAGTGTCTGGCTTGGGTTTAATTTCTGCATTCTACTTACTGACTGGGAATTAAACTGAGCCTGGTACTGCCTTCCCAATTATTACCAAGTCTGGGGGATGGAGGGGTGGGGAAGAACTGCTCCCCCCACCCCCCGAAAAAAAAAATCAGTCAAAAAATAGTTGTGCAGACTGGCATGCGCAAACCCAAAAAAAATGATACTCCATTTACTTCATCAATGTTTGATGCACAATATAAAAATAAAAATTTATCATACAATTGATAGTTCAATTTAATAAATAAGGTACAAATGTTAAATATCACCATTTCGGGCCAG
This sequence comes from Aselliscus stoliczkanus, assembly GCA_033961575.1. NCBI lineage: Eukaryota > Metazoa > Chordata > Mammalia > Chiroptera > Hipposideridae > Aselliscus > Aselliscus stoliczkanus. The sequence continues at coordinate 5,219,684 of CM066738.1, read as the reverse complement.
CCGAGTGGCGCGGTGGTTAAGTGCTGGCTTGGGAAGCCAGCGGCCCCGGTTCGGGTCCCACATATGAGGGCCAGTGACACTGTCCTCAAAAAAAAAAAATCACTATTTCCAGTCTCCAAGAGAAGGACCTTCATTATTAAGGTAGCTCCCATTTCTAGAAGTCTTACATCACAACATCAAATCATTACATCAGTATCAAAATGTACTCATACATAATCCACTTAGGAGGAGCTAGCTATTGGGGGATACAATTCACTGTCGTGTCTTTTCCCAATGCAGCACACTTTTCCTTAATAACTGTCACAGTCATTATTCCCTAGCGAATGGTGGGATTTTTACTATTACCTCCTTTGCCTCAAAAGACTATAAGTTCCATGAGAGTAGGAACAATGTCTGTCTTTTGAACTTTCACATCTGTTGCCTAACACAATGATTGCCCCATAGCAGGCATTCAGTGGATACTTCATGGATGGATGGATGGATGGATGGATGGATGGATGGATGGATGGATACATGAACACATCTCAGGACCAAAGTTTGTAGTTTTTACCTTTTAAATGGAGGGGTTCATCCATGCAGTATAGTGCAAGAATTCAAATGTCTCAATGTTTAAGGCAGGATACACTGATACATCTTGATCGACTGTGACATGGCTCATAAGAAACAGCTCCAAAGTTTGTGACTGATGCACAAGTTTTCCCAGATTACATCAGATCAAGGTTTTCCTTATAAAACCATTGCTCGTCCTCACTTATATTCAAAAATGCTTCCTCAGAAGGGAAAGGGAGGAATGACATCATAGCAAGAGTCCCCGAAACGGAGCATCAGCCCAGGCTCTGCTGTTTTTGTGATGTCACAGAGATTTAATTCCCCACCGAATACCCATGTGCTCTTCCACATTCCTCAACCCCCTGGCAGTAGGTTGGAGCCACGTGACCACTTCTGCCCAACAGACTACAAGCAGAAGTGCCATGTGTCATCCGAAAACCAAGACATGTAAAAGCTGGTGTGTGACCCTCCAGATGACAGAGCTACAACATGGCAGAGCCTCACTCAGCTGAGTCTCCGGGGATTGTCAGGAGCAGGGGCTCCCCATCAACCCGGCCTGGCCGTCTGGAGCTAGAGAAAAATCAACTTGTATGGCATTAACCCATGCATATTTTGTAGTTGCTCATCTCAGCATAGGCTTGCCTACCGTGACGGATGTGCTGCCGTAGTGTGGGGGTATCCGTGGGAGAGGCTCAGGCACACGCTGACATCATGCACGTATCATCAGGCACAAGGAAAGCTGGGAACCACTGGTATGCCGGAGATTGCTCTGCTGAGAATCTTGGATTTTAGGAAAGCATTCTTTGAAACATTTTGTAGTTTTGAAATATGTTCCACTCACAAAAAATAAAATGACAGATAGTGTAGCAACCACACAAACTTGAAAAAGTTTAACATTTTGCCATATAAGGTTCAGAGCTGAGTGTTTTCACCATACCCACTCAAAAAGACAATCTTCATTCTTTTGTATGAGGTGGTCTGTGCTGCGTTGTAAAAGCCACTACCCTTCAAGGGGGGACAAAAAAAAACAGCTCTTATAAAATGAAAGGAGTTTTCTTTAAAGAACCTGGTGCTCCAAAGTTGTTGAAACTGATTCAATATTTGGCTCAATATTTGTCCCAAAGCCTGTGTCAAAATGTGGTGGAATTTTCCTGTAGAAAGTTTCACTAGATCATTTCCCCTTGAAAGCAACGGATGAGTTTTTGAAAACCAAAATACTGATCAAAATGTCAGCACTACTTGTGCTGGCCGAGTGGCACATTGGTTGGGCACTGGCTTGGGACGCCAGCGACCCGGGTTTGGATCCCACATATGAGGGCCAGTGACATTGCCCTCTGCAGCTAACAACAGCTCCACCTGGAGCTGGGCTGCAAGCGCTGGCAATGGTGTAGGCTGCAGCCCCTGCTGCAGTGGGCTGCCATAGGCTATAGTGAGTGGCCCGCAGCCAGCATGAGTGGCTGGCAGCCAGTGTGAGCTGCCAATAGCCGCGGTGAGCGACCATCCAGAGGCCGGCGACCGATCTGCCTCATCCGGAAAGAGCGCAATGATGATACCAACATGGGCCAGTGAAGCAACGTCCTCCGCAACTAGACTGAAGAACAAAAAGACAGCAACTTGTCTGTTCCCCTTCCCCGGTTCCCCAACGCTGTTCCCCTCCCCCAGTTCCCCAATAAAATCTTTTTTTTTTAAATGTCAGCACTACGATGCAAAATGTGATTGCTATCAATATCACTAATATTCGGAGGTTTTCATTTCTCATAGTAAATAATTTCATACCAAGTATATATCCAATGATTTGTCCTTCAGAAAATTACTTAACCTTTTGAGCTTCAGTTTCGTCATGTATAAAATGGAAATAATAATAACATGTACTTCACAGAGCTATAGTGAAGATTGAATGAATTAATGAAAGCACTTAGCATGATGCCTGACATTCATACATTGAACAAGTATTTATTGAGCACCTAGTATGTCCCAAATGCTATTTTAGGCACAGGGAATACAAATTAAAACCCCTGCCTCCATTGACCTTACATTCTACATGGGGAAGACAAACTATAAAAATAATAAACAGGCAAATTATAGAGCATATTAGAGGGCAGTGAATGTTATAGAGAAAAGAATAGAACAAGATGAGAGGAATCCCGGCTGCCTGGGATGCTGGGATTACAATTTTCACAAGATAGGGTCTCGGGGAAGACCTCACGAAGGTGACATTTTAGTGAGGAGCTGACGGTGATGATGGAATGAGCTACAGGAATGTCTAGGGGAAAGTGTGTTTCAGGCAGTGGAAACAGCCCGTGCAAAGATCCTGAGGCAGGAGAATGCCTGATATGTTCAAGGAAAAGTCAGGGGACCTGATGTGTTCAATCCTAGGTAAAATCATCAGGATTTGATGATGTGGAATAAGAGAGAAAGGAGAGTGAAGGCACTGTCCTTCACTGGGTCAGTAAATCAGCCAGCCTGTTCTTTTTTATTAGTCTACAATGAAGAATCCCAGGCCTTGATTTGGACTCTCATCCAATGCCACAGCTGGTGCACACTGGTCCTGTGCACCAGGTTCCCCAGGTCTGTCCAGGACAGCCGGGCCACCAAGCTGAGCTGACAGCTCAGTCAACAGTTAGGACTGAGAACACTCCCCACTCAGCAGTAACTTCGGGACTCAGCAAGTCTGAAGTGAGTCGCCCAGGATCCGGTAGCCAGCCAGGACGGGGGGGGGGGGGGGGGTTCGTCTTGTGCAAACTCATCCTGCTTTCTTCTTTTTTTTTTTTTTTTTGAGGGCAGTGTTACTGGCCCTCATATGTGGGGGCCGAACCGGGGCCGCTGGCTTCCCAAGCCAGCGCTTAACCACCGCGCCACTCGGCCGGCCCATCATCCTGCTTTCTTAAACTTCCTGAGTTCCTGGACCACCTGAGACTCTGACAAAAATGAGTGGTCCCACCCCGTGAAAACGCCCCTAGGCATACACAGCTACACAGACAATTCCTGGAGGTTTGTACACCCTCCCCTCAAAGTGCATCTGGGAGCCCAGTCGAGGAGCCCTGGGCTGTGAATCCTTGCCCTAGATGCAAAGTTGAAAACAACTGAATTGTTACCAAGATACTTTTTTTTAATTTTTATTTTTTTTTTGAGGGCAGTGTTACTGGCCCTCCTATGTGGGACCCGAACCGGGGCCACTGGCTTCCCAAACCAGTGCTTAACCACTGCGCCACTTGGCCGGCCCAAGATACTTTAATTTTTAATAATAATATTTTAAAATAAAAGTATCTTGGAGATAGGAGATAGTCAAACACACATGGGAAAAATACTAAAATAAGAGTACAGAAGGGTACGAGCTCCCTCCCTCTTCTGTCTTTTAGCATCTCAATTTCCCTGATCATGTGCATCTACTCCTAACAGATTCTCCTACAGATGCCCAGTGTGTGTGTGTGTGTGTGTGTGTGTGTGTGTGTGTGTGTGTGTAAGCGTGTGTGTGTGTCCCTTTCTCTTCACACAGAAAGAAGCCAACTGTACACGTTATTCTGTTTCTTAGCTTTTCTCACCAATCCCCCATCTTGGAGGTCATTCCTTACCTGCATCCAAGATGCCTTACACTCTTCAGGTTTCCCCCAAGCTCTCGCCATTGTACAGCTGGCTCTTATAGACGAAGACTTAGAGAATTTGTACTCTTTTGCCACAAAGAAAATGCTATAATAAATAACCTTGAACATCCCTTTTTGTGCTAATTTGAGAATATATCTGTAGCAACAGCTTCCATAAGTGGGACTGAGGGTCCAAGGACATGCACATTTTACATTTAATAGATTTTCCAAATTGCTCTCCAAAAGGATCCTACCAATTTACACTCTCACCAACAAAATCACCAAGTGTTTTAATAGCACTGCCAAATTTCTCCCAGAGAACGAGAGTTAGTTCAAAAAGAGAATGCCACCACCACCACCATCACACCATCCATTAAGCCTCTGGAATTACATCATTCTCTAATGGGGTTAATGACCTCCTAGCCTACACCTTATGATGCTTCCCCATTCTTGCCCCAGGTTTACTCCCCCGGGATCCCTGGGCCTGGCTGACACCCCAATGTAACACACACTCCGCTGCCTTCTAGAGCATCCTCTCAGCCCACAGGAAAATGTGCACGGCAGTCCCCCAAAGCTCAGCACATGCAGGCAACTTCTCCAGCTTGTCCTTCCTACCTCCTGCCATTGGGAGCTGCTCTAGGCAGCCCCCTCATTAGGGTCCCCAGGACAGGTGGGCACCAGTCCACATGGCCAAATGCCCACATGTCAATCAGGCTCTCCCAAGCGCTTGCTGGTGTTCTGCTCTAACGGCATTCCAGAGGTAGGGGCAGCGAGGTTGCCCCCACAGGCCTGAAGGCTCAGCAAGCATCCATCCAGAGATGAGGGGGCGTCACCTTCTGGGTACCCACCATAGAGCAGACACTTCCGGTGCCCCACCCCCTCCCCTCAGCCTCACCATTTCTGTGCTCTCTTTAGTGAATTCCAAATGGCCAACATGCACCTTTTTTCTCTGCCCTACAGCCTGCCTAGCTGTACACGGCAAGCTGGAAATATAGAGGAATTAACAACCCCAGGGAGTTAGCCTTCAATCAGTGACTCATAGGAGTTGGTGGGTGAATACCCCAGACCCCTCACGGCTGGGAGGAGGGGGTAGCCCTGAGGTGCACGTTCTACACTACCCCCCATCATTGCCCATACCTCCCCACTCCCTTGCCAGTGTTTTCTGACACCACCTCTCAAATAAATTACTTGCACTGGAATCTGCGCTATGGGGTCTGCTTCTGGTAGAGCTTGTCAGGTAATCAAAACTTTCCCAGAAGTCCCAGCAGAATGCTGCTTATGTCCTATTGGCCTGAACTGGGTCACATGACCACAAGCTGCAAGAGTTTGGGAGGAAGTCACGCGTTTTTAGCTGGTCACATTGCAAACAAAATTAGCTCTTTCTGTGTCTAGTTAATTTCACTTAGCATAACATCCTCTAGTTTGATCTATGTTGTTACCAGTGGCAGGGTTCCTTTTTTATGGCTGAACGATATTCCAGTGTGTGTGTGTCATATTTTCTTTATTCATTCATGATGGACACTTAGGTTGTTTCCCTATCTTGGCTATTGTGAATTATGTTGCAATGAACATGGGAGTGCAGATATATCACTTCAAGTTAATGATTTCATTTCCTTTTGACAACCTACCCAGCAGTGGAGTTGCTGGGTCATAAGGTAGCTCTAGTTTTAATTTTTTGAGGACGCTTCATACTGTTTTCCATAGTGGCTGCACCAATGTACATTCCCACCAACAGTGCATAAAGGTTCCCTTTTCTCCGCATCCTCGCCAACACTTGTTATCTATTGTCTTTTTGATAACTGCCATTGTAACAGGTGTGAGGCAACATCTCACTGTGGTTTTGATTTGCATTTCTTGCTGATTAGTGATACTCAGCACCACTGAGCTCATGGTAATTTGTTACACAGCAATGGGAAACTAACATGCATGACTCTGAGAAGCAGGAGAGAGTTCCAGGTGGTTCCGTGAGTCCCTGTGCCCCCGGTTTGCTGAGGAGCCACTGCTCATTGAACAGGGCAAGCCGAGGAGGAAGACAGCCTCCCCCTGTGAATTACTGAGCTCAACATGTAGTGAAGCTACAAGTCGGAGGGCAGCCACTACAAACAGGACAACCATGGGCAGATGGCACAAGGGAAGTTACAAGCTCTGATGTACTGCCGGGGCTACAATGTCCACACCCTCCACTGTTTTCCTGGTGCTTTCATTTGATTCTAAGGTGAAATTCCTTACTATACCCACAAGCCCTTGCAAGGTCTCACCCCTGCTGACCCACCCCCTACCCCCAACCCCGGACCTCATTCCTCTCCATTCTCCGCTTATCAAATACATTCCTCCTCGTACCTGGAACATACCGGCACCTTCCCTGCTCTGGGCCTCTGCCTGGAATGCTCTACTCTTGGCTCTTTCTGGGTGGCTCCTTCTTCAGGCTCAGCTGAAACATCATTTCTTTTTTGATTAAAAGGCCTCCAAGATGCCTTCTCTTGGAGAAATGCTCAATCCAGAGTAGTTCCCCCTGTGTCATGCTCTGTCCCTGCACCCTGTTTATTTCCACTGAAGCACTCAGGAGCAATTGCACTTGGATGATTGTCACATGATAGCCTGCCTGTCTGCCTCCATGCACCTCTCCATAAAGACAGATCACAACTTCAGTATTATGCTTATTGTATATATCCCTGTTTGGCACCAAAGGATGGCCGGTTAGTCAGTGATGGGTAAGATCCCACGAGAGGGACAATCCAAGCCAGACATGGTCACGTGGATGCCCGTGGATGCCAGTGGGTACCAGTGGGTATCAACAGGAGGAATCACTAAGTTGACAGAAATAGGGCATGAACCCCTTGCTTCAGGGTCTGGCAGCCTGCCAGTGAAATGGCCTATTGTTATGATAATATCTGTCCTCCGTGCATTCTTACCAGTAAGCCTTGGCAGAGGAGATTCTGTCTCTTAAGAGGTGCATGACAATAACCTTATGGGACCTCCAGTAATGGCAGCTTGCAGGTGTGGGTGATTTGGCCTTGAGCTATGGTTTTGGGTGTGAGACACACAGACTGTGGAAGCTACACTGACCCTACATTGACCCTTGCTTATGTGTAAGATAATAAAAGGAACAGTCAGGCCAGATTCAGGGCTCCAGTCCACAAGGCTGGGGTCCCCTGGCCCCGAACTGTTTTCTCTCCTATTTTGTGTCCCTCTTTCTCTTTTCCTTAACCTTTCGCCGTCCCTTCTCCACATCCATCTAGCCCCAAGTCATGAAGAACACGACAGATGATGTATTTGGTAGTTTACTTACTCACCCTCTGTCTCCATCACTAGAATGTATGTACATGTGGTGGGCGGGATTGTGTCTGCCTATTTGTTCTCTGCAACCCCAGCATCTAGCCAAACACCAGCCCCGAGGGGGCACTCTGGAAGTGTAAATGGATGAATGACTGCTTTCTACCTGACAGAAGTGCCGCTCTGCCACCCTTTTCCCCTCCTGTCATACAACCAGCAGGGCACAGAGACTTCAGAGTCATGCTACTGAATTCCAGACACACTCTGCCCAAGTCTTGATGATAGCGCATCAAGATAGAAATATTTATTCGCCCCATTTTACAGATGCAGAAAGTGAGGCACAGGTTAAGAGGCATACAGCTTCTTTAGAGAATGGAGCCAGGATTTGAACCCACTTCTGTCTGGCTCCAAAATCCATGTTGCTCCCACTAGAGTCTGTTGTCTCCAGTCTTCAAGACAAGGCTTCTTGGGGAATGTTAACAATCTGAGTACTTGCAGCATCCAGAGGGTCAGAGGAATCTGGCTGAAAGGCATTTGAAGCAGGTTACAAAGCATCAGGCAGAGGACAAGCCGCCATTGGAGAAAAGTGCTCCCTTTTCTGTGGGCTGCGTGCAGACAGAGCCTGGTCTTACTCACTGCTGTGTCTTCAGAGCTAACACTAGTGCCCAGCATGTGATGGGCATTCGATCAATATTGTTGGAAGAATTAAAATGTGAATATAAAAACATCAGCAGTTCGTAGGTGGGTACACAGCAAGGGTCCCAAGTGCAGTAGGATCCCAGCACGTGTGCACGTGCTTGCAAGGCTGTTTTCAGGTGTGTTAGAGTTTCTCCACCATGGTGCTATTGACATGCGGGGCTGGATCCTTCTCTGTGGTGGGGGCCGCCCTGTGCCCTGAAGGATGTTAGCAGCATCCGTGGTCTCTGCTCTTTAGATGCCAGTACAACCCTCCCACCCATGTATCCAGCCATTCCCAGATGTCTGCTGGGAGAGCCAAACTACCTTCCTCAGGTGCTGAGAACCACTGATTTCCATGCAATGGAGTCCAGCCTTTACTGAAACATGGGTTTTTCAGAGATTTTTCTGGAACAAGGAAATAAGCTACCAGGATACTCTGCTTGCCTTCTTTTAAAGTATAAAATGGATAAACTCCACTCTGGGGGAAATAAGTCAAAGGCGTCACCAAGAGACAATTCTGAGTGTAAAAGCTCTGGGGCTGGCAGGAGGCCTTGGAGCCCAAGTCATGTCAATTTCTGAGGATCTTGCCAAGTTTCATGTTCCCAGTGGATGGCCAGGCTATATTCGGATTTAATCTAAAACGAGGCTTCACTGTCTTCTCTTACCTTGGGATGAAGAAATGTTTCAGTCTCAATCAGGGTTCTTAACACTTAGAATGAGAGATCCTGGAACGGGAGTGAGCCATCCCACAAATCACAAAAATAAGGTGGGGAAAGGGATGCTTCCTGCATAAGAAGGGCTGCTGAATTAAAGACAGATGAAGACCCAGGTTTCTTCTACTTTATATGTGTGATATTGTCTAGGGGCAAGCAGTGCAGAAAACATGCATAAATCAAGGAATTTTCTAAGTGGCATGGTGAAACCTCTTCACACTCAAAACCTCATTCCCCCAAAAGAGTTTCTTCTCTGAGTTTTAAAACACACTTGCTGGGCAGAACTGATGCTACCTTCCCAATGAAATGTAAGGAACAGCACAGAATTTGGTGGAGGCATTGAGTCCAAACCATCACCTCACACCTGCCCTCCTTCACCTCTTTCAAATGTAAAGAATGAACATGTTTTCATCTTAAATGTCAGACCTCCTCGGTGGGGGCTGATCATTCTGTTCCTTGGCAGAACCAGAGGAAATGACAAATCACAAGAGAATTTTCTATTCCGTGTTGTGAAGGAAAGTTCAGGTTGGGGTTCATGGAGCATTTGGCTTGAACGTGACCTATCACTTATAGACAAGGGGACATGCAGAAGTTAGAGTGCCCTACAGAGTGATTTTTATAATAGGCTTCTAATGCATGGAACATTTTCTTCTGACATGCTCTTAAGGAAAATCCCAATAAAAAAAGCAGATAGAAAAGGAGCCTTTTTCAGAGAAATAGAAGGTCTAGAAATCTACCCCGGCTAACACTTGATTGGGCAGCTGCCCCAAAATCTCACCGTGTTCTGCCAAAACAATTTGGAGCCCCCTGCTCTGGGAAATTAGGGTTTTTTCTTTGGCATTTGGTTGTTCAGTGGACCTCCAACTGAACTGCTTGCATGATGAGCTGGTACGCTGTCCACCTGCTCCCAGCCCCTTCTCACCTTCTCCACCCTGCTCGGTGGCCTGGGCCCAGCTTACCTAGCCAAGCTCCTTTAGGTTTGGCCAGTAGGAAGCCCGGATAGGAATCCAAGGGCAGGGCAGAAAGGGAGAGTAGTCAGGACATATCTTCCCCAGGCTGGTTTGGAGTTGGGGTTGGGGAATGTGGTATCTGATATATATGTGCATCAAGTGCAAGCCTGCCCAGAAGAACACCCACATTTTTTTACCTGGAAGTGGAATCTAGTTTGTTGGTTGCCTGAGAGACAAAACGCACTGCTTTGTACTATTTAAATGTTAAGAGGTCCTGCATGTTTTTCTTCAAAAAGCCTACCCTGCACTGAGTTCCCCAGGCCTCCCATTTTCACAGGTTAGGAAGTTCCCTTTCACTAGAAAGTTCTTTAGAAAATGGAAACAATGGATTTCATTTATGAAAATTTCATGCTATGCTTTCTACTGAATTCCAGATTAATTCCAGTGCCAAGTTTAACAGATCATATCCACAAGATCACTGTGACATTGTATTTTAAAGCAATCCTGACCACTATTAACTTGGCACCAGCTTTGTGCTAGGCATGCTCTATTCATTGTCTCCAACCCTCCCAAATCCCCCATGGTAGGTAGAATTATTCCTAATGAAGAAATTGAGGCTCAGAAATCAGTGAAGTCACTTAGGAGAGCTAGGATTTCAACCAAAGTCCTTGTGGTCCCAAGGCCTGAGCTCTTTCCACTAGAGCATGCAGCCTCCTATTTTACCCTCCAGCTAGCTGAGGTTTCAATCTGGCTTTGTCCACATTTTGAGGTTGACATCATTTTCCTGCCCCTAATTGCTCAGAAGTACAGTAGACTATGAGCAAGCTTCATTTCTCCCCACCTGGGTCCACAGAGAAAAATGCCATTGTTTATGTAGCACGGGGATCTCGGTGTCATCTAGAGTGCTGGGAACAATGTAGCATGAGCCCTTCATTGGAGACAATGCCAGGCACCGCTCTATGTAGGTGCAACACATCTCCATGCCTTACAGCCTGTCTCCACTAGGACGAAGGCTGCTCCCAGCAGAAAGAAGCTGAGATGTCAGGGTAACTGAAGTGACTCTGAGTGTGCCCACTCCAGCGCCCGCTCTGTTGCGGAACTCCCGTAACGGGGAAACCTGGCAATTCAGGAAAATGAAGCGTGTTGACAAAGAAGTGTGAAAGTATTAATAGAAAAAGCAAGAAAGGGTACATCTTTTTTAAAGTTTATATAATTCATATACCATAAAACGCACCCTTTTAATTTGTACAATTTAATAGATTTTTGCAAAATCCTCAAATTGTGCGACCATCAGGACTATCTAATTCTGGAACATTCTTATCACCCTCCCCACAAAAAACCCATGCTCATTAAGCCTGTCCTCAGCCTTACCTTCCCCCAGCTCCTGGCAATCATTCGTCTACTTTCTGTCTCTACGGAGTTGCCTATTCAGGACATTTCATATACATGAAACCATATTATATTTGGCCTTTTTTTTAATCTGGCTACTTTCACTAGCCATAATGTTTTCAAGATTGATCCATGCTTTAAGATGTGTCAGCACCTCATTCCTTGTATTTGGCTGAATAGATGTGCATATATGGCACATTTTTTATCCATTCATCAATTGATGGACGTGTGGGTTGTTTCCATCTCTTACTATTGTGAATTATCCTGCTAGGAACATTTCATGTACAAGTTGTTATGTGGACATATCTTTTTCAATTCTTTTGAGAATACATCTAGGTGCAGAATTGCTGGATCATGTGGTAACATTGTTTGACTTTTGCAGAAGCTGCCAAACTGATTTCAACAAAGACTGCACCATTTGACATTCAACCAGCAATGCATGAGGAATCCAGTCTCTCCACATCCTTGCCAACGCCTGTTATTGCGCATCTTTCTTTTTTTTTAAGATTTTTTTTAAATTGGGGAATTGGGGGAGGGGAACAGACAAGTTGTCCTTTTGTTCTTCAGTTTAGTTGTGGAGGACATTGGTTCACTGGCCCATGTTGGCATCATCATTGCACTCTTCTCAGCTGAGGCAAATTGGTCATCGGCCTCTGGACGGCCGCTCACAGCGGCTTCCAGCCACTCACTGTAGCCTATGGCAGCCCACTGCAGCAGGGGCTGCAGCTATGCCGTCCCGGGGACTCACAGCAGCCCAGCTCCAGGTGGAGCTGTTGTTCACCATCTTAGCTGTGGAGGGCAGTGTCACTGGCCCTCCTATGTGGGATCTGAACCGGGGCCGCTGGCATCCCAAGCCAGTTCTTAACCAACGCGCTATTCGGCCAGCCCATTGCACATCCTTCTTATTGTAGCCATCCTGGTAGGTGTGAAGTGGTAACTAATTGTGGTTTTGATTATTTGCAATCTCCTAAAGACTAATGCTGGTATTTTTTCATATGCTTTTGGCCAGTGTATCTTCTATGGAGAACCATCTATTCAAATCCTTTCCCATTTTAAAAATCATGTTATTTGTCCTTTCATTGTTGAGTTAGGAGTACTTTATACATTCTGGATACAAATCCCTTATCGGATATACAATTTGCAAACATTTTCTCCCATTTTGCAGGCCGTCTTCTCACTTTCCTGATGGACAGTGTCTTTTGAAGAACAGAGGCTGCTAACTTTAATAAAGTTCACTGAATTTTAATAAAGTTGACTAATTTTAATAAAGTTGACTGGAAAACAGTGTAGAATACGCCCCAGAATTTGCCTCCTGACTAGAGTGAAGCTAGGTTGCTCTTGGGGGCATCTCTGCTTTGATGTCCTGCAGTGAACTGTCCACCTCCGCGGTGCTGAAATCAGCCGGACTGAGACGTGGTGTGAGTCAAACAGCCTCTTCCACAAAGTGTGTCCAAGAGAAGACCTCAGAGGAGTTTTGAAAGTAAAAAAATAAAAATAAAAAAATAAAGGAGGAGAATTCCAGGCAGTGCAAAAAGCATATGCAAAAACATAGAAGCAGAACACAGGATGGCACATTGGATGAATTGCAATTAGCTGAATCCAAATGAAAAACAGTAATAGCCTGGATTCAAGTGGTAGCAACACTGATGGAAAAAAGTGAACAGACCGAGGATGTTTGGAGATAGAGTCAACAAGACTTGGAAATGGATTGGGTGTTAGGGATGAAAAGAAAGGAGGGATCAAAAGAATCTTCTGAATCTTTGACTTGAGAAACCAGGCACTTGGAAGTGGTATTTACAGAGATGGAGAAGAATATAAGAATAGTTGAAAACTGGAATGTAAATCGGAAGGTCTGCACTAAGAATTGAGGGTGAGAGAGGAGAGGTAGCAGTAAATAGTGGTTAAATTTTATAAGTGTGTTTGCTTTCTTATTTGCTGACTAGTATTGCTTTGACCATATTGAATCTCCTCTCCCTGGCTTGTTGTTAATAAATTAATTCTTACTATGGGCAAAAAGTCGTGGTTAAGATATGGGTTCTGGGGCCAGATGACCTGGGTTCAAACCCAGATTTCACCTCCTATGAACCCTGAGCTCAGTCCCTCCTTGGGAAGAGATGAATCATTATAGCCTCTACCTTGCAGAGCTGGAATGAATACTATAATACAAGTAATATTTTGTACATCTGGGAAATGACTGTTAATGGGCATAAGGTTTCTTTTTAGGATGATAGAAATGTTCTGGAATTAAATAGTGCTTATGCTTGTACAATTTTCTGAATATACTAAAACCACTGAATTGTACACTTTAAAAGGGTGAATTTTATGGTATATGGTAAAATATTTTGAACAGCACTTAAAACCATGCTTGGCTAAGTGCTGAGAAAGTGTTCATTAAATGTATTAAAATAAATTGCAAAAACAATAAATTATTATTTTAGGTTTAAAAACCTTTATTCTTCAAATCCTTCAGCCACCCACCACAGGAGATTTTTCAGAGTCTGCTTAACCCCTGCAGAGCCCTCAGCCCCTTCTTCCTTGTCCCATATTTTTCCTACCTCCTCCCTCCCTCCCACATGGCTCCCTTCCAACTCCAAATTTCCCTCTTTCTGTTACATAAAGAAATAATACTCCCCTGAGACCCTTTGCTCCCACTCAGTATCGCGCTCATTTTCCCATGTCCAAACCAAGAATCAAAATGCCTTCCATTTAACAAGATTCCATCCTAATTAAAGGGAAATTGTGGTTTATGTTTTCCTTTTTTTTTTTATACAAGTTACTGTGATAGAGATAATACATCTTTTTTGAAAATAATTCAGAGGGTGGAGTGGAGAAAGAAAAACTGGGTCCATAAACCAGAGATTGAGGAAGCATAAATGGATCTGAAAAACTAACTCTTTTCTTCCCATCCCTGTTTTTCACTCTCAATGACAAGTTTCAGTCACATTTTTGGCCTCCAGCCTTTGCACTTATTGTTCCCTATATACAGAATGCTTTTCCTGCAGAAAGCTACATGGTTCACTCCCATAATCCACTCAGGTCTCTGATCAAGTGTCCCCACTTCGTGACATTCCCAGTGGTCCCTGACTACCCAATGATTGCACTCTCGTCCCTGACACTCACTGTCTCTCTCGCCTGCTTTCTTTTCTCTCCAGAGCTTGTATTATGATCTGACATCCTATATATTTTAGTATTTACGTGTTTAGGGTCTCTCTCCCACTAAAATGTCAACTCCCTCAGGGCAATATTTTGTCTTTCTTATTCACTGTGGAATCCCCAGCACCTAGAACAGTTCCTGGTACATAGAAGACACCTAGTAAATATTTGTTGGATGGATGAATGAATGAGTGAATGAATGACACAAGAAGCTAATTTTCAGCAGGTGTTCTAGACAAGGCAGATATTTTGCACAGGTGGCAGATATTACTATACATTGGGTGGTATTTAGGTTCATCTGTATCATTTCCCTGGGTACCATGGGGACCTCTAAGAAGCCACTGTTCCGAAATAAAATTACACGGGGAAATTAGTCACTAAATTCACAAGTATTCATGCTTCTGTATAATAATTCAATGTGAAAAGAAAAGGCATGGAAAGATATTAGTCCTATTATCAGCACCTGTTTTTTTAAGGTTTTAAAAATCGTTTCTTCTCTATGCGTGTCTTGCCATTCCCTCCATCAGGCTGAGAGCTCCCCAAGGGAAGGGGCTAGGATGATGGGGGGCTTCCAGACAGGGCTGAGTGTCTGGGGAAGAGTGGGTGTGTTTCCCTGTGTTCTGTGAGCTGTTATAGCAAATCATCAAACCCAAATGGGGTGGGTATGGGGAGGTCATGGGAACCCTTATTTACAGGCAGCTGGTCAGAAGTACAGGTGGCAACCTGACACTTGTGATTGGCACCTTAAGTGGTGTCAGTCTTGTGGGGGCAGAACCCTTAATTTGTAGGATCAGATGCTAACCCTGGGTAGATAGTGTCAACTGAATTGTAGGACACCCAGCTGGTATTGGAGAATCGAATGATGTCAGAAAAACCTATATGTCTGGTCACAGAAGTATTCTGTGTGAGTGCTAGAGGAGAAACGCAAGAGTTTTTTCTCGTACACCACCCCGGGAACGACTGAAGCAGGAACTCTGGGCATGAAACATTGTTCTAACAAGCCCAACAGGTGATTCCAGGGCAAGGTCAAGTTTGACAACATCGCCCCCTTCCCCTGGAAAGTTCCTGAAGTACCTAGTCCTCTCCCAAATGATCCAGTCTCCACATCTTCCACCTTGGCAGAATCATTCCATCTGGGCCATACCACCAATTCCCAACTAACAAGCCCCAATGTTCACCTCACAGCTCTCAATAACATGTTTATACGATTATTCTTGGATTTAGATAACATGCTGTCTGTCCACCATGAGGAGTTAGCTCATCACTGCCCCGCTCCATCTCACATTTTGATTCTTACAGCTGTATTTTTCAGTCCCTCTGTGACTCTTTAGATCCTTAGGTAGGCTCAACCCTGTGTCCTGTTTCATCAACTTTCCACAGGATCGGAGCCCCTGCCTTTGAAAGACGCTCTTTCGCTCCCATTTCCTTCTTAACACTTCTCCTCCCTCCCATACACTCTACAAAATTTATCCAGAACCCCTTTGCTTTTATGTTTCTAAACAGTTCTTATTTACAATTCCTGCTGAACTCTAAACTTATAAGCTAAGTCTTTCATGCTTGGACCAAATCAATTCCAAATATTGAAACACCAATAATCAGCACTTATATTTATTATATTCTATGTGTAAATAACATGGTACAGCCTTTAGTCCATAGTAAGCCCTCCATCAGGAGTAGTTATTCTTATTTTGGGAAGTGAATATTGTTCGTGCAGCAGCCAGTTTCCAAAGTGGGTCCCAGTGAGCCTCACTTCCTGGTGTTCCCATTTTTGTGTCATCCCCTCCCCCACTGAATAGGGCTGAGAGATGAATGATAAAGAAGATGTGATATATGGAATATTTATTACTCAGCCATGAGAAAGAAGGAAATCCTGCCATTTGCAACATGACTGGACCTTGAAGGCATGATGCAAAGTGAGATAAATCAGACAAAAAGATTAATACTGTATGATGCCATTTAGATGTGGAATCTAAAAACACTGAACTTATAAAAACGGTGGTTTCCAGGGGTTGGGAGGTGGGTGATTGGAGAGACGTTGCTTAAGAGTACAAACTTGCAACTAGTAAAGAAATAATTTTTGGGGCTGGCCAAGTGGCGTGTTGGTTAAGAGATGGTTTTGGGATGCCAGCGGCCCCGGTTCGGATCCCACATGAGGGCCAGTGACACTGCCCTCTACAGCTAACAACAGCTCCACCTGGAGATGGGCTGTGCCAGCCCCAGCGACCCTGTAGGCTGCAGCCGCTGCTGCAGTGGGCTGCCATAGGCTACAGTGAGTGGCCGGCAGCCAGCGTGAGCAGCCGGCAGTCAGTGTGAGCTGCCAATAGCCATGGTGAGAGACCATCCAGAGGCCGGCGACCGATCTGCCTCATCCGGGAAGAGCGCAGTGACGATACCAACATGGGCCAGTGAAGCGACATCCTCCGCAACTAGACTGAAGAACAAAAGGACAGCAACTTGTCTGTTCCCCTTCCCCAGTTCCCCAATGCTGTTCCCCTCCCCCAATTCCCCAATAAAATCTTTAAAAACAAAAAGAAATAATTTTTAGAGCTCTAACATACACGATAGTGATATAGTCAACAATACCGTATTATAAACTTCAAAGTTGCTAAAAGACTAAATCTTAACTGTTCTCAACACAAAAAATAATTGACAAATATGTGACAAAATAAAGGTGTGTTAGCTAATGCTATGGTCGTAATCCTACTGCAAAATATGTCAAATCAACATGTGTACACCCTAAACTTATACAATAGTATATATCAATTATCTCAGTTTTTAAAAGGAGCTGCACCCTGCTCCCACCCAGGTGATCCTGATGCAGGTAGTCCCCGTCCACACTCAGAGAAAAGGTGCTTTAAAGACTGGGGTCTCCTCTACCCTGATCCATTAGCTGAAGTGATCGCAGCTTGCGGAATGGGAATAATGTTGAAAGCATTGGCGAGCACAGAGGGGCCCAGGCTTCTCAAGTCTGAAGGCAGAGGATGGCAAGCTTAGCTCCATTGTGTAAAACATGTACAACCACATCCTTTCTCCGTCTCATAAAAAACCCACCAGTGACAACTGTCTCAAAGAAACACTCCACTGAAAGAATCAGTGGCCACTCCTACCTCCTGTATGCTCTTGTCTTACCCAGTTTTGCAAATTTGAGGGAATTACATCTGTTTCACTGTGTCCAGGAGCAAGATGGTTTTTAATGGCTTTTTAATGTCTCACGGACAATGCAAACAACGTGGAAACCTTGAAAATCTGAAGTGTAAAAGAAGAGTCTCATCCCATTTTGCTACTGCTTAGCTCTTCTCAGGGACGCTGATTCAAAATACTCATTTCCTCACCCCAGTCAATACCCATTGATTATCCACCACTGAAGTTATTAAAACGAATTGATGTGCAGAAGTCAACGCTCTGCTGGTTCCCAGGCTCACTGCAGTGGGTAACAAGATTAGGACTTTGTATATTATTGAAGTTTAAATATTCTATTTTTAAACAGAACCAGAGGTCATCTTGAACAACAACAAAAAACCCATAGATACAGAAATTGAAAGTCCATGCCCAGGAGGACAGCCCACACAGATGAGTGCCGTTTGAGAATTGTCACAATAAAGCATTCTCTACACTAACGATCAATTAGTATTTATAAATTAATTAAAATTTACATGTGCCAAGATTGCTGCAAGCAACAAGCCCAAGGTCTGTTTCCATTCCCTGGGCTTTACGGCATTGTTTGTGAACTGATGATTCCTGAGGCCTCATCTGGAACTCAGAAATATTTGGGTCAACCTGTAGAGATTTGGATTTGTTTTGTTTTTTTAGTTCATTGACAACATTTAAAAATCACAAGGTTTTACATTTCCGGTGAAGATGACGTAGGAGGTAAACGCTGTGCTCACTTCATCTCAGGACCACATCAGTTACAGCTAACCCACAGCACAACCATCATTGAGAACCACCTGAAGTCTGGCTGACCGGAAGCCCTACAACTACAGACGTACAAAAGAAGCCACCTCAAGCCGTGTAGGAAGGACAGACATGCAGAACGGGCTGATCCCACACCCACGTGTCACCATTAAAAATTGGAGGGATATCTCAGCTGTGGAGGTCCCATAGCCACACCAGCCTCCCCATATCAGGGTTCCAGGGCTGGGAAGAGAAGTTCCCGTAATTTCTGGCAGTGAAAACCAGCAGAAATTGTGACTGAATGAGACAAGGGTGGATAGAGTCCCACATGGGCCTCTAAAAGAGCAGCACATGGACTTACTCATCGATGGACTCAGTCACTCCAAGCTCCAGCGCTGGGGCAGCAACTTGAATTGCACCAGGGCCATACAGGGAGGAGCTGGAGTGTCTAGCTTTAGGGTAAGGGCTGGAGGGGCAGCTTTCTCCTGGACGGAGGAGCTGGTGGAAGCCATTGTGTTTTTTTTGTTGAACCCTCCCCATCCCTGCGTGCAGACGCAGGTAGACGCTATATCTGAGTCTCCATCCAACTGACTATCACCTTTCATCTGCCCTGCCCTGGTCATTCTGTGAGACCCCACGCTACCCAACTTTCAGACATGCCCAAGCTGCTTCCAGTGGCTTTCCCGTTCAAGCAACCCGTTTTAGCTCATGCTGCAGACTTTCCTAAAATCTCTCAAAGGTTCACAAAACGCAAACAAGCAGCATCTGGATTTGGTGTGTCCTGCACCTCTTGCTGGGCATCCCTAAGCCCCGCCCTAGCAACAGCCAGCCTTGGTTCAAGGTTTGGTCTCTTGAAGCACCTCCAAGCCCAGCACAGGCAGCAGCCATCTGTGTACCAATGTTTGCATTATAGGAGTACCAGAGGGAGGAGAGAGCACAAGGAATTGAAAACTTTTTGAGAGAATAATGACAAAAAAGTTCCCTAAACTGATGAAGGAAATAGACATATAAGCCCAGAAAGCACAGGAGTCCCAAACAAGATGAACCCAGAAAGGTCCACACCGTCATTCCCACTGCATTCTATAGGCCAATGCAAGTCACAACACAGCCAGCCCAGATTCAACAGACCCCACCCCTGGATGGCAAGTTTGCACACAGCTTATTTTAAGAAAGCAGTAGATGACCACCCTGGGAACACAATGTACCAGAGCCTGGAGGCAGCTGCCCCCTTAGAGGGGCACGACACTGCCCTTCTGCATAAGCCTTGTCCTTGCTGATTCATTTACACAATCGACTGGCTCCGTGGGCGTAGGAGGGTTTGCCATTCCTGATCCCAGAACCACTCCTATCCCCATAAAACCCAAAGACCAACCCCCTTCCGAGGACACAACCTCTGTGCAGGGCCCCGGACTTTTCACTTCTCAGGAAACGTTGCGTTTCTGTGTGCTCTGTTTCCTTCCCCCCAATAAATGTCCTGTTTTCTACTGGGAGAGTCCATACGGGGGCTAAAAGGGGAAAGGAGGATGACTATTCAGTTGCTGGGAGACTTAGAGAAAAAGCCTTGGAGCCAGACAGACCTGGGCTCCTCCCCTGGCCCCATTCACTTAGTCTCTCCAAACCTCAGCCTCTCATCTGTGCTGCAAGTGTGCCTGCTGTGTTTGTGGACCTCTCCTGGAAGATATTACGTGAGTCGATCCATAGCTTTTGCATCAAGATGGACCTCTTTGGGTGTAACAAAATAAATTTAGGCAAAAATCAAACCAAACAAAAACAACCACCCCAAAAAGCACTCAAGAGACTTGAGTGGTTCTGGCTATTTCCCTGTTCAGCTCTGAATTTAAGCCGGGCTGCACCAAAGGAGGGTCATCACTCAAGGGCAGAAGCTATTTGCTGAAAGATTCAGAGCCCCGATCCCCGCGGTGTTAGGTCCTTGCATTTGCAAACAGTAAGTTGCCCCAAAACCTCAGAGTCGCGGGCTGAGCCTCGCCTCGGCCGGAGCCCTGGGAGGGCCTGCAGCGCCACCCACTGGGCGAGGACGCCTACGACAAGGTTACCCGTGCGCACCGCAGGACACTGGAGGTAAAACGCTGACTGTCCCTCCCCGGGAACGACCTGCACGCGTCACCCAACTGCAGCCAAAGGAGCCCCTGGTCCCCTAGCGACCTCTTCCGAGACCGAAGCTCTGCAGCCCCTGCCACCGTCGGGCAGACCACCTTCGTGCAGGAGAGCACAGTCCTCACCCTCCGAACGTGCCCAAGATGATGACAGAGCTGTTCCAATGAGCTGGCATCTATCCTCTCACGTGCTGGGGGGGGGGGCGTCCCGGAGCCCTTAACCTCCCTAAGACCCTCATATGCAAAATGGAAATGATGACAATGCCAAGTTCCTCGTGCACATGGAGGCCCTGTTTATCCCCATCCTGCAGAGAGAAAATGGAGACTCTGTATTAGGTTCAAGAGGTCAAAGCACTTGCTTGGCGCTCCCAGAAGCCAGTCCGTGGAGAAGCCAGGCTGGAACCCCGTGTTCTGGGCCACACTGACCTAGGTCAAGACCCGAGTGACAGTGCTTGAGGCCAACTGATGGAGGCTGATGAGCGCCATTTCCGAATTGCTGGGAGACACATGATTGGTTCTCTCTCTTTCTCTCTCTCTCTCTCTCTCTCTCTCTCTCTCTCTCTCTCTCTCTCTCTCTCTCTCTCTCTCCCTCTCTCTCTCCCCCTGGTTATCCAAGAACCAACACCATTTTAAAACGTCCCTGTATGTGGAAATCTGAGAACTGGCCCACCATGCAAGAGACTACTAACTATTGGATCTTCGGAAAAGTCATGACGCGTGTTTGCAACAAATGGCACTAGTTCATTTTTGGAAGTACTAGAGTCATTCGCATCTATGTTATTGCCATGTCATTTTACAGCTGACAGTTTTAAAAAAAAAATTGAGTGGGCCATGGCGCATTAGTTAAGAGCTGGCTTGGGATACCAGTGGCCCCGGTTCGTATCCACATATGAAGGCCAGTGACACTGCCCTCTACAGCTAACAACAGCTCCACCTGGAGCTGGGCTGTGAGCCCCTGCGATGGTGTAGGCTGCAACCCCTGCTGCAGTGGGCTGCCATAGGCTACAGTGAGCGGCCGGCAGCCGGTATGAGTGACCAAGAGCTGCTGAGAGTGGCTGTCCAGAGGCGAGCGACCTATCTGCCTCGCCGGGAAGAGCACAATGATGATACCAACATGGGCCAGTGAAGCAATGTCCTCCACAACTAGACTGAAGAACAAAAGGACAACTTGTCCGTTCGCCTTTCCCGGTTCCCCACCACTGTCCCCTACCCCCAATTCCCCAATAAAATCTTTTTTAAAAAATTGAGTGATTTGGTTGAGTTTTGGAGATTGTACAAGTTGAAGATGGAAGACCAAACTGTGTATTTTTGCCATATTTTACTGTTTTACTTCCATAAAGGGAAGAATGCATGTCAAGCTTGTGAAAAGTTGCATAAAGTTTATGGTGACAATGCTCTACAAGAACTTCAATGCCAACGATGGTTCACGAAACTCTGTGCTGGGGATTTTGATCTCAACGACGCTCCACAGTCAGGGAGGCCCACCGAGGTTGATGACGACAAAATGAAGGCATTGATCAAGTCAAACCCACGTGACACGACATGAGAGATTGCAGGAACATTGAACATCCATCATTCAAGCCTTCACGACCACCTGAAGAAGCTGGGATACGTAAGCAAGCTCGATATTTGGGTTCTGCATGAACTCAAAGAAGTTCATTTGACGGTGAGTATAAACATCTGCAATATGCTCTTTAAACGTGAGGAAAATTATCCTTTTTTGAAGCGACTGATAACTAGTGATGAGAAATGGATTGTTTACAACAATGTGATGCACAAACGGTCTTCGTCCCAACGTGATGATTCTCCTTAAACAACATCGAAAGCAGACATTCATCAGAGGAAGGTTATGCTCTCAGTGTGGTGGGATTTTAAAGGTGTCGTGTTTTTTGAGCTCCCACCAAGGAACCAAATAATCAATTCGAATGTGTACTGTCGGCAATTGGACAGTTTGAACGAATCCATCATCCAGAAATGTCCAGAGCTTGTTAATTGTAAAGGAGCATGTTCCATCGCCACAAGACAAGACCACACATAAGTTTGATCACCCGTCAAAAATTATTGGAGCTTGGATGGGATATGTTGCCGCACCCACCATACTCGCCTGGTCTTGCGCCATCAGACCTCCACTTGTTTCACTCTCTTCAAAACTCCTTGCGTGGAATAACGTTCAAATCAGATGAGCCTATAAATCAGCACCTTGTTCAGTTTTTCGCAAATAAAGACAGGTCCTTCTATGAACAAGGAATTACGAAGCTCACTGAAAGATGGCAAAAGGTTAAACAAAATGGACAATATATCATTGATTGATCTTTGTTCTTTATATAAATAAATGACCTTTGAAAAATATAGACAAAATATGTCATGACTTTTCTGAAGACCCAATTGGTAAGGATGTGGCTTCAGAGACAAATGGAGCTTTGAGTTCCCACTGATGCGTCACATAGACCCTGGGATCACTTTTCCAAAGGCAGACTCTTGACTTACCCCACATGTCGGCTCTCCCCCAGGCTTCCTCACTCAGGAGGTGCCCAACCATCCACCAGTCTCGTGGAGTCCTGCGGTCACCCCTGTTGTTCGCAACTGCGGGAGCTTCCAGGTGACATCTGAACCTGGCCCTTCACACGCGGAGGGCAGGGTGCCACTGAGGGGGCAGATGGCTCCAAAGCAGTAGGTGGCAGTTTAACAAGCAAGGAACATATATTCCAGGCTTATCTTGCACTCTGCAGATGAGCAGGTCTCCACACCGGCCTCCAGAACCTCATAGGTTTACGTAGAGGCATTCAGGCACGTATTCAGTCCACACAGTCTCAACACACGACAGTAAGTCCTCACTTCATGTCGTGGATAGATTCTGTGACTTTAAGCTAAATGGCTATAACAAAACCAATTTTACCATTAGCTAACGGAGATAAACACGAGTTACATTCCTATGGCATCTCATCAGCAGTATAACGAAAGGGAGATGAAGAAGAGACCTTATTCCAGGACCCACTGTAGTCTCTTAAGGCTGTGTCCTTGAGAATAGATCCAGCGGTAGGAACAGTGGGCAGAACATACATTCCAAGGACAAGGGAGCAGGGAGGACCCACTGGTTACTGAACCAGCTCGTCGCCAAGGGAGGTCACATCCTCTCTGGGCCCTCCATTTCCTCCCTCTCCACCCCACCTCCAGGCCCCTGCGAGTCAGCCAGACTTTCTTCTCCTGTCTCTCAAGTCCTCCCCCATGACCCAGTGTCACCAGCAGAGCCCAAGGCACATCCTCACTCACCAGAGGATTCTGCAAATCCTCTCAGTGGGGCTCTGGCTTCTCATCTTGCCTCGTCCAACGCATTCTCCACACAGCAAGCAGAGAACCTGTTCAAAGTGGCCATTGCATTGTGTCACTACCCTGATTAAAACCCTTCAACATGTACCCACTGCAGCTAGAATAAAATTGAAGGATTGGCTCCTGGCAAGTTCTTCCAAGCTGAGCTCAAACCCCTCACTCCTTGGGCCCAAGCCATTCAGCCCTTGTCTGACTTCCTGACCCCAACATGCCATGCTCCCTCCTTCCTTTGGAAATGCACCCTGTCATCCCTCTGCTTGCAGCCTCTTCCCACTGAAAGCTCCATGTCTGCTCCTTTGCCACCTTCAGATGTCTAATGTCTCCTGGTGGAGGCCTTTCTGATCACTCAGCGGTGGCCACAATTCATGATGTCGTTCTCACTTACCTATTTGTTCATTGTCCCTGAGTCCCACCCATAGAGCTGTAAGCACCATAACAGCAGGGACCTTGGAAGGGCTGTCCACCTGTATAACCCAGTGCCTGGCATAGTACTTCCTGGGCAGATCATGGCTGTTCGATGAATATTTGAAGGAGGAAGAAAAAAATGTAGGGAGGGAAGGAAGGAATGAGAAATCAGATACAGCCCTTGTGGGAGAACAAGCAGTAATTATGAATATAATTTATAATAATACTAATAATAGCTAAAACAAATACAGGCCTGCTCTGGAGCAGCTGCTATTCTAAGTAATTTACATGTGTTAATACACTGAATCTTCCCAATAACTCCGTCATCTACCTGGTATTACTGGTGTCCCCGTCTAGCATATGTGAAAACTGAGGCATAGGATAATCACTTGTCTGGTGTCATACAGGAAACAAGTGGCACAGCTTGGGCCTGAGCCTGGGCTTCACGTCAGAGTTCATGCTCTCAGCCTCCAATGAGAAGACCCTCCATGTCCATCGAATAGGGAGAGGGGTAAACCACCGCTGGCACATTCACCACACAGGAATACAATGCAGCCATTTAAAAAAGAGATTGTGGGCCGGCCGAGTGGCGCAGTGGTAGAGCGCTGGCTTGGGAAGCCAGAGGCCCCGGTTCAGGTCCCACATGAGGGCCAGTGACACTGCCCTCTACAGCTAACAACAGCTCCACCTGGAGCTGGGCTGTGCATGTCCCAGCGACCCTGTAGGCTGCAGCCCCTGCTGCAGTGGGCTGCCATAGGCTACAGTGAGTGGCCGGCATCCAGCGTGAGCAGCCAGCAGCCAGCGTGAGCTGCCAATAGCCGTGGTGAGCTACATCCAGAGGCCGGCAACCCAGTCTGCCTCATCCAGGAAGAGCACAATGACGATGCCAACATGGGCCAATGAAGCAATGCCCCCCACAACTAGACTGAAGAACAAAAGGACAGCAACTTGTCTGTTCCCCTTCTCTGGTTCCCGAAAGCTGTTCCCCTCCCCCAATTCCCCAATAAAATCTTTAAAAATAAAGATTTCTCTTCTCCTTTTGTGAAAGGTTTTTCTGGGTTGGCAGGAGATTTGGTTTTTAATTATATTTCCCCAATAGAGCATAAACTCCATGAGACTTTTTCTTCATCACTGTGTATCTGGAGTTGAGTACATGCTCAAAATGTGTTTACTAAAAGACTAAATGACCTTACTGGTCATGTCATTTGAAGTTTATTTTTTACAATGAGCAAGCATACTTACTATATTTTTTTAAAACAATCAATTGAGCTTTTAAAATCTCCACAATTATCAATAGAACAGGCAGGTGCTGGTTTGCTTTACAGATATTGATTTTATTTCCTGTTAATCCCCATGCTTCTCAGACATGAGTCAGCAGTCTTTAAATCGTTATTAGTAACTACTTCAGACATTCTCATTAGCAACAATTTCAGACATCATACAAAAAAAAAAAATCTGCAATCATCATAGTCCCAGTGAATCCAGATCCTTCCTAAGTACTAATAAGTGGCCCGTTTCTCGGCAGTCGAGAAGAGTCTCAGAATGCCCTATCAGCACCTCCATCCACCAACAGACTACCACTTTTCTCAGTGGATGCAATAAATGCCCACACCATCCACCCTCCTGTCAGAATGAATGAATGAAGAGAAACAATAACGGTCGCCGTGCTCTCTACAATTAACCCTCTGGATGGCACTGTGTGTGCCGAGCCCTATGTCAAGTACTCTATGTGCATTTCTCTTAATCTTCACAGCAACCCCATGAGGTGGATAGTGTTATAATTCCCATTTTAAAGATAAGAAAACTGAGGTTCAGAGATGCTGCGTGACTTGCCCAGTCACATGGTTGGTGCACAGTAAAGTGGGAACACACCCCCAGGCAATCTGGATCCCAAAGCCCCAGCTCTTGGCCCCAAGTCATAAAATGCCATTTAGCCCCAACACATTGGACCAACCTTCCACCTTATTTGTAGAAACAAGAAGAGAAAGCCCAGGAACCTGGGGCAGAAGGAATCAGAATTTCTCTTAATAATTCCCATTTTCTGAGCTCCTGCCACGTGCCAGGCGCTAGGCTGAGCATTCTGAAGATGTCATCTCATTTAAGCGTCACACCAAACTAAGGTGTTCACTATCACTGTCCCGGTTTCAGAGATAAGGATTGTGTACGAACGTAGAGAGAGGTGACTTGCCAAGGTGCCACGGTTAGTAAGCCGTTGAGTCACAATCAAGCCCAAGTCTGTCTGCCTTGATGGCCCACAATTCTTAGCCATGATTCTGCCCCAGATCGATGGAGAAAAGCAGAGATGATGATCCAAAATCAGTCCAAGTTCACACAGGAACAGAGCTGCCACAGCGTGGGCCAGGAGGACAAAGGGGTCACTCTGAAGTGGGTGGCGGCAGCTCCCACTGGTGACATCCTGCACCCTGGCCTCAGGGGTGGGGGCGTCCCATGTCCTGGGAACGCATGGTCACGACGGTTCCCTTTGGGTTTGTCATCTCGAGGACCGGGGCCCTGACCTGTGTTTCTGGTCTCCCTTTGTGCCCAGCACAGCGCCACATATGACTGGGAGGCTGGACAAATGAGCTAATGCATATATTTCCTTTTACAAGAGACTATAGCTCTTGATTCCATGGTTTCCAATTCGGCAGTGGTCTGCAGCGGGGTGCATTATGCCCCGCAGGCTATTTGTGTCGAGATGGAGGGAAGCGGGGAGTCTGTTGGGCACACAGGGGATTGCTTTGCATTTTTTTAGAGGCATGTGTCCTTATTCCCATATTACAGAAAAAAGACATAGGGCTCGGCACACACAGCGCCATCCAGAGGGCTGAGGTTCAGGGAGGTGACATGCCCTCCTTTAGGGCCACCCAGCTAATTGCCACGAGCCCCAGAACTCAACTCTGACCTGTTGGCCTGCAAAGACCCTGCCTCACAGAGGGAGAAGCACCAGTAGGTACTGACGAGGGACGCGACCCACACACGTGCGCTCGGTGCCCGGTAAGCGCGTGCTGAGTGAGCCAGTGAAGGCATGGGTGAAACTGGAGGGGCGGGCTACCCACACCATCGGTTGCTGCAAGAAGTCCCGTAAACGGGGACTGCACAGTTAAGCTCCCGCGGCAACAGCACCCACAAAAAGGCATCCCCTGCCTATCCACTGTAATCTCTGTTAATCCAGGTTGCATGACTTGCAAGGCGACGTCGGAAAAGGCGCGGGTCTCCGGCCTCGCCCACCCCGCCAGGGGCTCCAGCCCACGCCTGACCCTTGCAGCCTGCGGCTCCGGCTGCGGAGGGGAGGGGCCGGTGGGCGGAGCCAAGCCTGCGCGCTCATCTCCAGCCCCACCCACCCCGCGCTGGGCTTCACCTCCGGCGTCGCCCACCTCCGCGCGCGCGGCTCGGGATCCGGAGGGGCGGGGGCGGGGCCGAGGGGAGCGCGCGCGGCTCGAGATCCGGAGGGGCGGGGAGGGGGCGGGGCCGAGGGGAGAGCGCCGCTCGGAATCCGGAAGGGCGGGGGCGGGGGCGGGGCCGAGGGGAGCGCGCGCGGCTCGGGATCCGGAGGGGCGGGGCGGGGGCGGGGCCGAGGGGAGCGCGCGCGCGGCTCGGAATCCGGAGGGGCGGGGCTGATGGGAGAGCGCGCGGCTCGGAATCTGGAGGGGCGGGGCGGGGGCGGGGCGGAGGGGAGAGCGCGCGGCTCGTAATCCGGCGGGGCGGGGGGGGGGCGGGGCTGAGGGGAGAGCGTGCGGCTCGGAATCCGGAGGGGCGGGGCGGGGGCGGGGGCGGGGGGGGGCCGAGGGGAGAGCGCGGCTCGGGATCCGAAGGGGCGGGGAGGGGGCGGGGCCGAGGGGAGCGCGCGGCTCGGGATCCGGAGGGGCGGGGAGGGGGCGGGGCCGAGGGGAGCGCGCGCGGCTCGGAATCCAGAGGGGCGGGGCTGAGGGGAGAGCGCGCGGCTCGGAATCCGGCGGGGCGGGGGCGGGGCGGGGCCGAGGGGAGCGCGCGCGCGGCTCCGGCCCCGCCCACGCCGCCCAGGGCTCCGGCTCCCGCGGGGCCCCGCGCTCGCTCCGCGTCTTACCCGCCGCGCACCATGGCCCGGCTGCTGGCGCTGCTGGGCCCCGCGGGCAGAGGGGGCGCCCGGGCCCGGCCTCGCGCCCCCTGGCCCCTGGGCGCCGCCGCCCCCTGCGCCCCGCCGCCCCTGTTCCTGCCGCTGCTCCGCGCGGGGCCGGCAGCCCGGCTCCTGGGCTCGACCCGCGGGGCCGGCGGCGGCCGCCAGGTAAGCCTCCCCGCCCCCACCCGGGTCCGGGCCCCACGTCCCTTCCAGCCGAGGGAGCCGCCCTTGCAGTGGACGGCCGGACACACTGGGCCCGCGGGAAGCACAGCCCCCAGCCGGGGGCCCACGTGCCCACCGCGTCGGCGGTAGCCCAGGGAGCCTTAGGGGGCCCAGGCTTGGTACGGGCGTCCCCACGGGGCCTTTAGAAGTCATCGCAGCCCCTCCCGGGGCCAAGCAGCGAGGCTCCAGTTGGGGCCGCTGTCTGACAGCCCCCAGCACTTGCTGCCGCTCCCCTCTTATCTCACCGAAAGCCTCTGCCCCACTTCAGGCAAGACCCCCGCAAGAAACGCTGTGCTCTTTCATTTCCGTCGCCTTCTGTGTATGCTAAGCGAAAACAGGTTTCCATGCAGAATGG
Source organism: Aselliscus stoliczkanus (assembly GCA_033961575.1). Classification (NCBI taxonomy): domain Eukaryota; kingdom Metazoa; phylum Chordata; class Mammalia; order Chiroptera; family Hipposideridae; genus Aselliscus; species Aselliscus stoliczkanus. Next base: position 5,190,985 of record CM066738.1, on the reverse strand, counting down.
TAATGCAGGCTTTCCTTGTAAGAAAAAAAAAAATCTGCTACAGCTGTGTTCCCTTTAAGTGGCTCTCCTTAAAGAAAAGCGGTAGTAAGTCGTGGGCTCCCAAGTTGGGACACGCAGCATCTGACCCCCTCCGGGGTCGCTGCCTCCAGCTTTGCGCCCTGCGGTCCCGTTGCCTGGGTGCCGTCTGGCCCCTCCGCCTCTCAGTGCTGTGACCTCAGGCTAAGGGCCCAAGGCCTCTGAGCCTGTTGGCTGACCTTTCAGAGGGCCAAAAATGGCACCCCCTCAACAAGAGTTTGGGGGACAGTTCCATGCACCGATGCAGGCCTGAGCACAGTGCCCACCTGAACAAACGTTCTGTGAGGGTTTAAAATCACGGAGCCATGTGAGTTGTGCTCAGGTAGATGGGTGAGACCCCAGTGGAATCAGAACCTAACTGTAAGTTAGGACAAAAGAAATGCATCCCCCTGAGAAAACAATTCCCCAGGGGTCCTGGAAGCCGGAGGATGGAGGTGTGGACTTCGGCCAGAGCCCAGGACCGCCCCTGCAGGGCAGTTCCTAGCTGCCTGCAGGCACCTCACTGGGAGGAGAGGGTGCAGTGCACAGCTGGAGTCTCCAGATGTGCCAGGCATTTCCTTAAGTGCCCAGGAGCCACACCCACCTCTGCCTTCAGTGGGGAGTCCCCGCTCTAACTGGGAAGGAGGTAAGGCCACAGGAGAGCCTGCCTTTTTCACTTAACCTGCTTCGATGTCATGTCGCCCGGCAGGGCAGCCCTGTCTGCCTACACGTAGCACCTAGGGGAGGGCCATCTCGGGCACCTCACTTGCTCTCTCTGAGCCCCAGTGTCCTCATTCCATCAGTTGTCACTCACATGCTGCCTTCTCAGGGAGCCCTTCCCTGATGACCCTATTTAGACTGACAGCATCCCTCCCCTGCCGCCCCTCCTTGCTGTTTCTCAATAGAACTTGTCACATCCAGCAGCCCGTCCTTTTCTGTTTATTGTCCCTCCCCTCCCGCTAGACCGTAGGCTGCTCTGCTCATTGCTCTGCCCCCCACACTTAGAGCTCTGCCTCGCACAGAGCAGACACTGGTGAATTAAGTGAGGAACGTAACACAGTTGTTAAATGCCTTGTTAGAGGCCTTGGAACCAGACTCTGCGGGTTAGGATCCCAACTTTCCCAGGTGATGCCAGTGTGATCCCCGAGAAGTTACTCAACCTCTCTGAGCTTCCAGGATCCTCTTCTGTTAAGTGGGCATAATAGTAGTGCCCATCTCACAAGGATGTTGTGAGGATTCTATGAATTAATATTTTCAAGGTACTCAGTGCCTGGTACAAAGTAAACACAATAGTGTGTTTATTAATATTATTTATCAAAGTGAATGTAAACAGGTGCCTCTCCAAACAATGTGAGCAAGATCTTTGGTTCATTTCTCAAACCTTCCTGCCCCTTCTCATAGAGCCTTTTATACTTTTCTAAATATTGGGGGTGGGAGGCATTTGAGCTCCTGCTTCTTGGCAATGTCATCCGTTAGGCTCAAATAAACTCCTATAAAAATTCAATCAATCAGGGCCGGCCGAGTGGCGCGGTGGTTAAGCGCCAGTTTGGGAAGCCAGCGGCCCTGGTTCGGGTCCCACATATGAGGGCCAGTGACACTGCCCTCAAAAAAAAAAAAATTCAATCAATATTTGAGGGGGCATCACACACACACACACACACACACACACACACACACACACCCCTAAGTACATGAGAGTATTCTGAATACAGACCCTTACTGATGTATAATGTATAATGTTATGTGCATCCAGGGCAGTGCCTAACGTATGGCTGGTACGTAGGGTGATGGTTCTCGAAGAAATGAATGTATGACAAGTTTCCATTCCTTGCACGGCACACCCTCATAAATTTCATTATTTTAGCTTCTTTAATCTCCTCCAGGGTTAGGAAGATAATGCATGGCTCACAATGCTTCAAGATATGTCCTTTTACCAAGATCAAAGGAAGAACATTGTCTAAGACGATTCCGTCTCTTGAAAGTGAAAAACTAGCCATGATGCCCCGGCTAACAGGAAATAACCCATTGTGTCTGAATATTTTTGTCCCTTTCATTCTCTTGCAATAGATGCTGGTTGTTCTGTAGCTGGAAGTCTGCTCCCTTTTTATTTCTCGTGTTGGGCCAAAAGGCCTTTTGCCAAAATTGGGGTTATAAAGAAAAGGGCCCTCACCAGACACAGCTCTGCTCAGTACTGTGAATGGACAGATGGAGCCAAGTGCCAAAGGTGGGAAATGAAAGGGGCTTTCACCCGTCACCAGCCTCACTCAGAATGTCGTTTGGCATTTGGAAGTGCACACTGTAGACTGTTCGCCCTATCAGGGCCTGCCGTCTGGCCGCTCTCCCATCTGCAGCACTTCCTCGCTGGCCAAAGAGCGGGTGGGGGCTTGTTTATCAGATGAGCAGCCAGTCTCAAGGCCTTGAGGACGGGAGGTCACATGGCCACCCTAAAGGAGGCTGATGACGGTTTTCCTGCTCCCCTCCAGAGCCTTCAAGTTCTGGAAATATCTTCCTCTAGGAATGTTCAAGTCTTACAGGACTGGAAGGGGAGTTTGCTGTTGCTGTCAGAGGCCGTGTGGCCTCATGGTGGCCAGCGCAGTAACCACTCTAGGTGGTTTGATGGTCAGTCTCCTGTCTGTCAAAGAGGGAGAGGCAGGATGGCCGTGTTACAGGGTGCTGAGAATGTTTATGAAAGGACCCCGTTGAAGCACTAAGCCCAGCGCCTGGTTCAGTAGAAAGCGTATCCTGAAGACACTGGTGGTTTTCCTAAACCTTCCAAAAACCGCTCTGCTGTACTGCCTGTCAGAATTCAGCCTCTGGGACCCTGTCGCCCCTTTCTGGGTTTCACTAGCCCTCCCCTTTTTTTAAGTGTTTGTTTCCATAAGTCTGAAAAACTAACCACGCAGACGTCAAAGCTAAAGACAGTGACTAAGTACTGTTCGTCCCTACGCCCGTGGCCTCAGCACTGAATTCCCAGGCACCTGAGCAGCTGTTATTGAAACTGAGCTTTAATTCCAAGGCCAAAGCGTCTGGGTGTTTGGGGTTTTTTTTTGTTTTTTCCTTCATTTCCAACTATCGTTTGGGAACAAAAGAGATATCCTTTCTTGGGAGGTTTAAAAAAAAAAAAGACTCCTGAAACTAATAAATCTGAGTTTTGTGCAGACTTTTGGAGAGGAAGGGCAAATGAGTAGCTGTTGTGTATGATTAGGTCAGGAATGATTCTGGGCCACCAGACCAGCAGTGCATGGCCAGACGTCCCCCCAGAGCAGGTTGGGGCAGCCGGGAGGTCCCCTGCAGCACTGTTGCGTCTGGAGGCCATTGCTCTGTGCAGTGCTGCTCTGGGCTCCGGTATTACATCCTGTTCATTCCAGGGGTCCTGCCTCTACTTTCTGGGGATTCCGGGCTGTCGCCCTCCTGCCTCTTGCCTCTCAAGTGTGGCTGCACAGCAGCAAGCTCTAAAAATACAAGGCAGGAGCCATTCTGGGTTCCTGCAAAGCCCATTAACTAGAGCTGACCCAGATACTACCTGCCGAGAAGAGCTCTGAGGCCCTTCGCTAAAGAAATCTTTTGATTAAAAAAGGCACTCTCCATGTTACCAACCTCAGGTTTGTCTGCTTGCCGCTGGTGAGCCAATGATCGAGAGGCAAGGGTTGGTGGAAAGAAAAGTAGGTTTATTCAAAAATGCCAGCATTCTGGGAAGATGGCGGACTCCTGTCTCAAAGGCCACCTTTCCCGTTCCTAGACTGGTCAGGAGGTTTTCTCAATTCACAAGAAACAGAACAAAGGAAACGGGGAGTTGGTCATGTGACCCCTTGGTGCTGACATTGGTTGAACATACGCTGGGGTCCGGTTCGTTCTGAGGCAGTTAGCTCGGAGTTGGTCATGTGACTCCTTGGTGCTGACATTGGTTGAACGTACGCTGGGGTCCGGTTCGTTCTGAGGCGGTTAGCTCGGACCCGGTTGGAGGGGTGGCTCATATATCATCTGATGGGTTGCCGGTGTCCAGATGGCTGAGCGCGACTCAGTTTCCTTCAAGTCAACGTTTTGCCGATTAACCCGATTAAGGAGGTATGCATGTAGCCTCAAAAAGACACAGTTAATGAAACAGGTAGGAGGAAAAGGGAAAAAAACGAGAAACTAAATTGTTAAATTTTGAAAAGTACACCGTCACCCTTACATCCATACTGGGAAGGAGTTTTGGGTTTTGTTGTTTTTTAACAGCCCAGTATTGTTGGGTTTTCTTGTTTCTCACAGACATTCCAGACCCTGTAGTGCTCAGTAAATGTTGACACCACATGATCTGTCCTCCTTGATCTGTTCCGATCCCAGGGGTCAGTCTAGACTCCGGACGTAAATATACCGTCTCTTCCGCTCCGTTTTGTTTTGCACCCATGGTACTTGTTTTGTAGCATCTGGCATGGTTGGCGTGTGCTCAGGTCACCTGGGTTCCGGTCTTGTGACTTGGGCCAGTTCCTCAGCCTCTCTGAGCCTGTATGGCTCCACTGTGAAGTGACAAGAACACCTCCAGGTTGTTAGGAGGAAAAGCAGACAGCGGATGGAGAGACGCACCTGAGCACAGCCTGATTCGGAGACAGTGCTCAGTAAAGTGTCACCGTTGGGGCCATCCGAGTGGCACGGTGGTTGGGCGCTGGCTTGGGACGCCAGTGGCCCTGGTTCGGGTCCCACATATGGGGGCCAGTGACACTGCCCTCAAAAAAAAAAAGTGTCACCGTTGTCTCCAAGTGTGAGTCCAGGGGTGTTAGTACCTCTTGCTGCTGTAGTAGATCATCACAAACCTAGTGGCTTAAAACAACATACATTTACTATTTGATAGTTCTGGAGGTCGGAAGCCTAAACTGGGCCTCACAGGGTTAAAGTCAAGGTGCCAGCGGGCTGGTTCCTTGTGGAGGCTCTGGGGGAGAATCCATTTCCTGCCTTTTCCAGCTCCCAGAAGCACCTGCATTCCTTGGCTCCTAGCCCTTTCTGCGTCTTCAGCGAAGCAACTGCAAATCTCTGACTCTGCTTGTCTTCATATCTGCTTCTCTTGAGCCTCCTGCCTCCCTCTCTTCACTTATAAGGACCCTGGTGATTCCATGGGCCCCACTGAGGAAATCCAGGGCCCATCTCAAGATCCTTAATCACACCTGCAAAATCCTTCTGCCATTGTAAGGTGATGACACATTCACAGGTTCTGGGGACCAGGACCTGGACACCTTTGGGGCCGTCATCCTGCTGATCACCCCTCGTAGCTAAGCGGGCACGAGCCTCAGTTCTCTGAGTAAGAAAGAGGGTAACTGAGTTCTCTTTGGGTCGGAACGAGAATGGAACATCGCGTGAGTATGAAAGCTGGTGGCGACCACTGACATCCTTGCTCCTGCCTTAGAGGGTATCCCCTTCTTTGGTTTGTGCCCAGGACCCCGACAAAGTTACTGAGACAACAGGCGGCAATGTCAGCACACAGGAGAAAAAGCAAAGCAAGTCGCAGCAGCTGAAAAAGATTTTTCAAGAATATGGGGCGGTCGGCGTGTCGTTGCACATCGGGATCTCATTAGTCTCCCTGGGCATATTTTACATGGTTGTTTCAAGGTAAGACTGTTGACAGTATCAAGTGTTTGGGTTTTCCTGTCATGTAAGATTCTTTGTGAAGAAGGACTTTCTGTCCTGAGACGTTTTATTCATTTGGCTCCTGTCATCACATTTTAAAAAATACACTCAGCCAAACCGATGTCTTAATTTCATCCCTTGCTGTCATAATCTTTTTCTTCTTTTGGCCTCGTTTCCCTGCAGTGGCGTGGACATGTCTGCCATCCTGCTGAAGCTCGGATTTAAAGAGTCCCTGGTGCAATCCCAAGTGGCCGCGGGCACCAGCACCTTCGTGGTGGCCTACGCCATCCACAAGCTGTTCGCGCCAGTGAGAATCAGTATTACCTTAGCTTCCGTGCCCTTTATTGTCAGGTATTTTCGGAAAGTGGGATTTTTTAAACCTCCAGCTGCAAAGCCTTAACGAACTCTTCATGTGGGCCTGAAAAACTCCTTCTTTTAAATTACACTTGTTGTATTGGTTTTAGGGGCATAGGGGTCTTGTTTTGGTAGGGGGCAAAGGGCAGGGGTGATCGCTATATTCTCATCAATAAGTTTTACTTTCGCTAGCAAAATTCAGGTCTTTGAATAATTTTTTTGCTTTATAAGTTTTGTTAGTGCTATGCATCATGGGGCTTGTGTACATTATCTAGAATGTCAGCAAAACATCCCACATGCATTGTCATCTCAGACAAAAGTGTTAGCTTACAAAATGTTCCTTGTGGACAATCGTAGGTGAAAGCCCCAGGGGTTAATCTGTGCTCAAGTTCTTAAAGGGCAGCGATTCATTAAGCTAATTTTAAAATTCCCTTTCTTCCAATATTTGTTGTCAGGCTGCCTGTGGTTTAATAGGCAATATTCTGCCAAACAGCCACCAGTGCTACAATTAATGAAGCAGATTTTAAGACTTAACAATATGTAATCAGGATCTAAATTAGAATCAACATCACATGGATTATTCTTGTTTTGGGGAAAGAAACTGAAGTTATCTCTGGTGTGTTTCATTGGTCCCCAAACCCCTTCAAATCTGGATGTGATGGGGCCTGCCTCAGGCAGGTTTCCTCAAATTTCATGAAAGTAGGTCAGGGTCATTTGTCTCTGTAGGTAAAACATGGAAACTTGTCCAACAGTAGCGGCATCACTTGGTTCCTGACGGCCGTGTCCTCAGAGGAGCTGGGACACTGCGTATAGGGAGGGCTGAGACGGTCTGTGCCTAATCCCCTCACAAACTTCAGACATTCCCGAACTGCCGTCAGTGTCTACATGGTGTTGCTGCTTCTAGTTTTCAACTAAGTTAAAATTATGTACAATAAAAAGATTTTGAGTCACTCTCTGAAAAGGAACATCAGTGGAAGACAGCTGTGAACGTTTAACACAAGCCGGGACACGGGGACCCCGTGGACCCCTCCTTTCAGGCTGCCCTCCACCCTGGGCACCCCAGCTTCACAGTTTTGCCCTGCCGCCATCAAGGGAGTGAGTAGCATTTTAGCTTCCTGGCTCCCAGGGTTTTCTGCTTGTTGGTTGTTTTTTAGTTTGTTTAATTACATTTAGAACAATCAGAAAACTGAAGGAACTATAAACTGATCGTCCTGGTTTTACGATCTGGTTGTTGACAGTTCCCTAGTTAGCTCTTAGTAACCCACATCACTTTTTATTTAAAAAAACAAACAAAAAAAAACTCTTTGTGGAACAAATTCTCCACTGCAACATCTCCAAAGTGGATCAGTGTTTTTTTCTTCCTTTTAAGTCAATTAGCCCATTGCCCAAAGGTCTGACCAGTTTAAAGTTGGACCCGCCTCTGGGATCTAAGCCCAGGGATGCCCACACCGCTGGGCGAGATGCCCGATACCCGTGTGAGGTCATCCCTCGTGGGGACCAGACCAGCGTCGTCATCCCGTCTTGTCCCCATGGGAACCTCTTAGAAGGCTTCCAGCTCCTAACCCCCTTCTACCCATCTCCCTACCAAACAGATCCCTAGTAATGCCTACAGGTTGAAGGGCTGAAATCTTTGACTCTACGTTTGGAGAAATACGAGTGGACTAAAAGGGCAAGCAATAAAACTGTCACCCCAAATAGCCATAGTTCTCTTCTGAGCCCCACCTCCACTCCACTCCTGCAGCCAGTGGTCAAAACAGAATTCCTGGAGAGGATGAGGAAACCGAAGGATCTGGGGACGAGCGCGTTGTCAATTCACCAGCAAGATGTACAAATCACTTGTATTTACAGTTTCTATGGAACGAGGGGAATAAAATGGATGATCTATTTTTAAAAATGTAAGCCACTGTTCAACTCTTATCTGACAATGAGCAACTTAAATTCTGTGAAACAAATAAATGTCTTTGTCAAGCTGAACTTTTTATTCCTTTTTTGATGAGGAAGCAGCCCTGTGTGTGACTAGTTTAGGAATGCGCCTCTACAATGAGCTCTTTTCTTGGCTCGTGTGGGATTGTTTGGGGAAATGACACGTTGGTAGCGCTGGTGTAGTCACGTCCTAGTAACTATAGCTAGGTGGGTGGGACATGAGGTAGTACTACTTTGGGAAGGTGCAAGTTGGGTCAGCTCAAGACTGGGAACCAAAAAAAGCTCCTTTGTCCTTGGCAGGTTAACGACACTGCAGTTGTACTCAATAGTGTTTTGGGTTTCTCTACTTCAACTCTGACAGGGGACCTGATGGTGGCCGCTTCCTTGTGTTTAGGGCATTTCTGGTATTTCGTCCCTTGCATTGGAAGTCGGCCAATATATTTCTCTACTAGCTCTCAGTGAGTTCACCGTCTTTGGTTGATGACATTGGCAGCTAGAAATATGTCACTTGGCACATCAGGAACACACAGAACATGAGATTGAAGGTGGGCCAGGCCTGCCTGGCACCAGTCACCTCCAGGCCAGTGACCAGGCGGCGAAGTCCCCCGTGTGCTCCAGCACATGTGCTTGTGTGTTTGTTGACACACATGCTGTAACTAATAAAAATAGTGTGCCCCCCCTCCTCCCCAGGTATCCCATGGAGCCAAGCAACCAGGGGAGCAAAGAAAGAAGCCCCTACCGGCTGTTGAAGGGGCCTCCACTTTTATCAGCCACAACCCAGGTCGTACCCAGATCCCTAGTTCGGGGAGGAGTGAGGGATTCCGGTGAAGCAAACATTCCTTTACGGGAGAATCAAGACAAAGGCCACACTTGGAAAATCAGTTTGCAAAGAACCAATTCACCCCACTTCCTCTGCTCGCCGCCATCCTGCTGAGACATGGAGCCCAGAGGTGGGCATATGGCAGATGTTTGACTGACGACTCCTCCCTTTGTCCTGACCACCTGCAAAGCCCCCGAGCCCTCCTCACCTCAGCCCCGTGCCATCCCAGGAGCACCCACTTCTGTGAACTATGCTATCAGTTGAGTCCCCAGGATGAGGACCCACTGCATCCAGCTTTGAGCTGGGCTGTCACGCATTGTACTGACTGTCCATTGCCTACAAGAGGGACCAATAGTTCATGGGCACATGGGACAATTCGCAGGATGAAGGGAGGGCACTGGCTGCCCTCACACCCAACTCCCGGTGCACCCCCCCCCCACCAGCCCGTCACAGCCATAGTTCCCATCACAATCCTCCAGACCAAAGGGCCATCCTACCAAGTAGTGTCACCAGTCAAGTCAGGTGGGGGGATGGGATGGGGATGGGATGGATGAGGTGTACCCACAGGCCAGGTTGACTCCGGAACCTCAGCCCTGACAGCACCACGCAGGGGCCTCTCTGCCTTCCAACCTAGTCCCAGACTTCGCCCAGCATTTCTCAAAGGGTAGACTGTGAACTCCTGGGGAATGCATTATCATTTCAAGGTTATACACAGAACTTTAAAAAGAGTCATCATCTTGTACATCTTAATATATTCACAAAAACAATATATAAACTATCAAAAACATTTTTTAAAAGCCCTTCACACTGAAAACTAGCTGAGATACACATCTCCTCTGTGTCCCAAGCAAGTCGCGCGATGCAGAGAGCATGTGTTCTATTTTACAAAAGTCCCAGACAGGCAGGAAGTGGTTAAAGAGGACAAGATAGGCAGGTTTAACAGCGGTGATGGACAGACACACAGCATCCCTGAAGGGACACCATGGAAGTAAAACCACAAGTCCATACACGTGTCTTTATTTTAACATTTAACATACTCATTGTGACAGCCTCACCAGGCAACGGCCACCCAATAAGTTACACACACACCAGGTGCTTGGAAGGTTATTGCACAGCTCTGGAACCGATCGAGTCAGGGCAGAGGGGCCGCTCTGCCCACTCTGACTCCGGGTTCACATCCCACAAGGATGCCTGACTCCAACAGGCCACCAGGTGGCTGAACTTGAACCCTGCCTTGGGATTATAAAACCAGTGAATCAGCACAGTTCGCATGGCCACTTCACTTCAGAGAGTCATGTTTACTGAAGTGGGACTTTGAACGAGGAGGCCGAGTCCCACCTGCTCAGGACAAAACATTTTCTGGAGCGCTCGGGGTTGCAGGCAGCAGGCAGGCAGCAATAAGAATGTCAGGAGCCTGCTTCCGACAGATTACCCAGCAGCCCTGGCCCACAGGCTGCTCCCCCTGCAACAGTGTTAAGATTGTTTGCCAGTTGATTCTTTGTTTTTGGGGCCGTTTGATGGTTTTGAGGCATTTGCTATGATCCAGGGGTGCTCAAGTACTTCTTTCAAGGTCGGCCTCTGGCTGGGGTTGTGCTTCAGCAGTCTCGAGATGAGGTCCTGGGCCCCCTCTGGTACAAAGTCAGGGAATGTGAATTCAACCTGGAGTGCAATAAATGATAGTCACAAACCGTGGTTTAGAACAGTAACGGTATTCAGCTCACAGCCTGAAGGTAAGGCCGATAAGGACAGAAGGGGTTCTAACACAAGGGATGGGTGCCTCTGGTTACGTCTTACCCGCGATATTCTCTTGTAGGTCTCTTGGTATGTGCTGGCCTCAAAAGGAGGCTTCCCGACTAAAAACTCATAGCAAAGCACTCCGAGGCTCCAGAGGTCCACCTTCTCGTCGTGCATGCGGCCTTCGATCATCTCCGGCGGCAAGTAGTCCAGTGTTCCACAGAGGGTGGTTCTCCTAGAAACGAGGGGGCTCAGGTTGACACGTTCCTGGTTCCATTACCACCACAGCTGCTAAAATCATTAACAATCTCACTAACACTGACTGAGCACTTTTCCTAGGCCAGATCCTGTGCTATGAAGTAGGGGCTGTGTCTCCATTTTTAGACAGAAAACAGACTGAGAGGTGCAAGACCACACAGCTATCAGCCAAGCTGCAGCCCAAATTTGTCCAAGTCCAGAAACTCCTTAAATGATCTAAAAATAAGAAATTTAAAGTATCCCTACTATATGAAAGCAACTATGCCAAATTCTCTGTAAATACAATCCAGCACTCCATGTTTATTTTTCCATTACAGATGTACCAAGAAGCTTAAGAGCCAGATGACAATAATGACAAGAAACTAAACTGCCCACTGTGAGAGCACTAGGTTTGGGGTTACAGATACATGCTGTCCTGATACATCACTGGCACAAAAGAGATACTAAAATTTGGGGAGTGGCCTATGAAGTTTTCTTGCCAAAACTATTCTTCAGGCCCTGAGACCCAATTTCCAGGTTTCAGCAAATACAGAAAATGAAAGGCCAATTAAGTGACATCACATGAAGGACCAAGTGAAGTGATATCACAATCAGAAAAATCCATTTTAAATTGTGGGGCGACTGGTCTAAATTTAGACCCAAGAGACGCAATCAAATACAATGAGTTGACCTTGGTTAGATTCTGATTTAAAAGAACAGCTATAAAATTGTGTGAATAACAAAAAATTTGAACATGAACTAAATATTAGCTATTACCAAGGCTCGTAATTTTTTTTTTTTTTTTAGCGGGCAGTGTCACTGGCCCTCATTATGTGGGATCTGAACCAGGGCCGCTGGTGTCAAGCCAGCTCTTAACCACCACGCCACTCGGCCGGCCTGGCTCTTAATTTTCTTAAAGAGTGATAATGGTTGGGGACTAGATAGGACAATGTCCTTATTTTTAGATGTGCTCTGAAGTGCTCAAGGAAAAGCATCAGGATGCCTGCAACTTATTTTTGAAGGTTCGCCAAAAAAGTAGAAGCAGCCCATAGGGCAAAATATTAGCTGTTGATGTTGGCACTGGACTGTCAGATGAATGATCAAGCACCAATTCAGCATTTCTGTATGTTTTGTGTTTTTATAACAGTTGGCAATGAGCCGGGGGTGACAGACAAACCAGGAGCAAAGACCATGTGGGCTTTTGTTGCTTGGTGTCTGTTATTCTTTGCCCTCGGAGCTTAGGCTGGGTCAGTACTGGTGCCGTGTTCACCATGCCTGACACCCAGTGGGCACACAAGTGCTCACTCGGCTGAATGGTGACCTGGGGTTAGGGAGCCGCCTCTCCAGACATTTAACCCGCTCACCACCTCTGAGATGATAGAGACAGAGTCAGGGGGGTGTCCAAGGACGGCACACAGCTCCCTGAGAGCGCTTCTGGTTATTAACGTGTGGGAGGTGGGGTGAAGTGATGATCAACGTTTACATAAATGTCCTTTTCAGAAAAGGGTAAGCTATCCTTCCCATCCTGATAGCACCATTGGACAGTGAAGGTACAGTTTAGGCCTCTGATTCCACAAAGCTTTCAATTCTCCATTGTTGTTTTGCCTCACCAGGTGTCAACAGTGCCCACTAGTGACCGACAACCCGGTTTTTAGAACTAGGGGAGACAGCAAAGCTGATTCAGTGCAGTGCTACGAACCATCCGAAGTCCTATGTAACAAAATCAAAGCGGTCCCCACCCCATGGCACCTATTTGAGGCTATACGATTTTTCTTTTGAAAGTGGCTTTATTTTTCAGAGTCATCTGGCAATAATTTTACATCCTACCCCACAGTTGGCAAACTTTTAGATGTATGCTTTTAAATGCCCTACCTCACATGTGGTTTCAAAAGCTTATTTAAACCCAAATTAAATTTAAAACAGAATATTTTAACCCTTTTTCACAATGTTCACTTAAGATTTAAGTTTCCTTAGGTTGATCCCTCTCCTTTAGCTTTAAGAGGGGACAAGGACTATTCAGTCTGTTGACAACAGCAGCCCAGCGAGAATCTGTAACACCACCCTGCAAGGCCCCTCCAAACCAGCTGGTTTTAAGTTCCCTGCAGACCTGTGCTCTGATCTGAGCTCTAAGAGCTCTGCACGGGTCATCATCCAGAACTCCGGTCTCCGCGTCCAGGAAGCAGCAGAGTCCCCGCGCCCCCATCTGTCAGATTCTTGTCATCCCTGTTACTCATCTGTCCCATTCATTAGCCTCTAAGACATTAAGCATCTTTAACCCAGGCCTAAGGACACTATAAACAGCCCAAGTGGTTGCAGAAGAAAAATGTCCTTGGAGGCACTAATCTACTTCTGGCCTAAATTACCCCAACGGATTGCGTCAGTTACCTGCCCCAGTGCAGCACCACACTAGGCGTAGGGATTTTACTGCTTAGCTCAGGACTAGCCCCCGGAGCTTTGGCTAAACCAGACAAGTTCCACCTCTAAAGTTACATACCTGGAGGATGGGGCATGTACGGACCACCCAAAATCTGCAATCTTAAGCTCTCCAGCGGATCCAAGGAGGAGATTCTCAGGCTTGATGTCTCTATGAATAACTCTCTTTGAATGGCAGTAAGACAGGGCATTGGCCAACTCTGTGATATACTATTGAAAAAAAAAAAAGGTATTGCAAGCCTGTGTTTTAATTTTATATAAAAAGTTAATTTTAGACATCTCTTCTGAAAGGAAACCCAACATAGATTTTAATATGTTTTGTAGATTTTAAAGCAAACGTTAGAACCAACTGATGACTCAAAAAAAAAAAAAATCAATTGAACCAAATTAGTTTCAGTATGAAGACCAAAGTATTCAGTACTAAGTTATTTATTTGCTAATCCAGCAGATGGGGTACTGAGACAGGAAAAACGTCGATGGGTTATAACTACACCCCCAAAGGACAATTTATGGCCCAGCAGCAGTGAATTAAGTCAATACTGAACAACTAGTACGAATTAGGGAGTCAGACACAGACAATTTTTTTAAAAACCACATTTAAAAAAAAAAAAATCTTTTAAGTAGAGCCAGTTCCCATTTCTAAATCAAGATCAATTTACAACAAAAGAATTGGTTTGAAACTAAAAATGTATGCTAAGATTCTCAGAGGAAAAAATAATCCTGAATATTCAATAAACGGAAACTAGAAGCAAGTACACGGGCACGTTAAATAGCATGTTAAATGTGAGGGATGCTAGTCATCAGTCAGCTTAAAGGGACACAAGCAAGCCAGTCCTTTGGTTCCTTTTGTTTCCGTCTCACCTCAAGAAACACCTAGCAAGTCCAAGAATTTGCTTTCACCTATAGATGATAAGAATTGTTATATAGTATATACTGAAAGGGTATATTTAGCTCTCAAGTTTGAGAAGGGTTTGTTTTCCAAAGTAATTGCTAGACAGGACTGAACATTATTTTACACCAAAACTGTTTACTAAACAAGTGGGTAGAAACCAAATATTGTCAAAAAGGACATTTTTCACTTTTTCAGCCCAAAGCCAGAGACCCAAATTTAGATAATAAAGTGAAGATAGAAAGCTCTTCAATAACATGAGCATTGCAGGGGGCAATGGGTTTTCCCTGCCCAGGTCAGGCCAGGCCACTGTCTGTACACCTGGCTCTCTGGCACCACTTCCTGCACATGAGAGTGTGGGTACGTGCAAACACCCTAACATTTCTCTGACTAGTTTTATTTGAATTCATCCAAAAAGGAAAACAGGCATGCATGTGTGTGTACAGTCATCCTAACTACCACAGAACCTTAGAAAGAAGCCAATCTTTAATTTTCTTTCAAGTAGCTACCTGCTTACACCAAAATGAACTCCATCTGATTGAAAATAACTGAAAAGTAGTATAAATATTAATTGCCAATTAAATAAGAAACAAATTTGGTTAGCTAATATTTAGAAAGCAAATAAAATAGATCTACATCTCCTTAGCCAAAGGGCAAACACTTAAGATTAAGTTTAAAATAATATGTGCTCATTGCGGAAACAATACCACAGGGTCATTCACCAACAGTGCTGTGGTTTCAGATGGTAGAAGTAAAACCTCCTGAACTTAATTCCATTTAGATCAATGCCAAAAAGAAACAAAATTAGTGTGCAGAATACCCAGAAACCTCCACCAAGAAACGGAACAAATTCAAGGAACAACCATTCAACAGGTCCATTGGCCGATTCAATAAAACACAGCCCAAATTAAGATGCTTTGACTTCTTCAAATGAATAATTTCATTCAAATAAAAGTACAATCCGTGACAAAAAGGAAACAAGACAAAAACAAAACACCACCCCAAAATAGAAACCTGGTATGTTGGACTTGAAGATGAAAAACTCTTCCCCTGTGAAAGACACACGTAAGAGAATGAAGACGCCCCAGAGTGGGAGAAAATGTCTGTTCAACACATGTAATAAAGGACCGTAACCAAAATATACAAGAATGCTTAAAACTCAACAAAAAGATGACCAAAAAAAAAAAAAATTTAACACTGGGCAGAATATTTGAACAGACACCTCAAAGATAGTGGGGATGGCAATTAAGCACATAAAATAACTGTCAGCATCACATGTCATCAGAGAATTGCAAATTAAAGCACCGAGATGCCTATTAGAATGCCTCAAATCCCAAAGAACTGACACCACCAATCGCTGGTGAGGATGAGGAGTGACAGGAACTCGTATCCATCGGTGGGAATGCAAAGATGGCAGGTCCACTTTAGAAGACAGTTGAACGGTTTCTTACAAAGGTGAACGTAATCTTACCAAACAAGCCAACAATCACACCCGTTGGTATTTACCCAACAGATTTGAAAATGCATGTCCCACAAAAACTTATGCAAATGTTTTTAGCTTTATTTGTAATTACCCCAAAATGGAAGCAAGATGCCTTTCATTAGGTAAAGGCATCAACTGAGGCAGATCCATACAATGAAGTGATATTCAGCAATAAAAGAAACAAGCCATATCAACGCGGAAGAGACACAAATGAATCTTAGATGTATATACTAGCTATTTCCCATAGGGCAAGTGGTGAACAATCTGATACCATGATACACAACATGAGCACTGAATAAATAAATGCATGGATGGAAGATGGAATCCAGGCTCCTCAGGGCTAGAGTGGGAGGTTACAGGAATAAAAGGGGAAGAGGGTAGAATGATCCATGCAGTGATAGACTCATGCTTTGCTTACTCTAGATACAGGTGGATAAATAGAGAAATGTTGATAGATACATGTATATACACAGATTAGTATACACACACACTTCCTTGTTCTGTCAGCTGGATCTACAAGTAATGATACTCCAGCAGCAACGAGCACATGCAGTACCCAGATCTTGGTTTCTAATAACATTTCCCAATAAAAGGAACCAAGGCTCCTTAGAGAAATGGCGGTTACTAGGACTGGGGCAGGAAATATACAATATGAGGCCAGAGTATCTTGTGGTATGAAAAAGCAAGGTACTGCTTTAAAAAACACAAAACCACCATCACACGCCTACAATGATGGGGGTTTGTCAAAAAAACACAGGAAAGATGTCAAAGAACTCCCAGGGGACAAAGCAGAACAATCTGAGCAACAAATTGTGTAAGATTGTAACTCAAAGTATAAAATATTGATGAGTCCCAATTAATAAATGACTGAGTAAATAGCTTAGGGAGGACAAATCTCTGGTACAGAAGTCCAAATTTATGTAGATACACTCCGTAAGTGTGGCTGTGCATAGTAACTTCCTTCTCAGGAGCACAGTATGGAAAGGGAGAAAGCGTAACTTTACAGTGGACGAAAGGGACCGATATGACCTTAGCCAGCTGATCAAGGTCAATGCCCACAGCGACAAGTCAGGTTCATAGTATGGACCTTTGATACGTGATGAGAATGCATTACACCCAGTGATCTTCCTCTCAAAAACCCACTGACACTAGTGTAATCATGAAAAAAGCTAAGGAAATCTGAATACAATATGGACTTCAGTTAATAGTTATGTATCAATATTTTGTTCATTAGTTATGACAAATGTTCCAGACTAATGTAAGATATTAATAGGAGAAATTAAGTGTGTATTAATAGGAGAAAAATCTGTATTATCTTCACAATTACTCTGTAAACCTAAAACTATTCTACAATAATTTTTTTTTTTTTTAAACAGGGCAACCGTTTATATACATTTCCACAGAAAAACAGCTATAAAAACAAACCAGCCACAATCTTCCACCTGGTACCTGATTTTATCTGTGTATATAGTACAATTAAACTGTTTTGATTTTTCCACTTCAAATATTTAATCCTACTAAGCTGTCTTTGCATAAAACAAAACCCATTCTACTATAATGAAAGGTACACTGCCATGTAGGACAGGAAGAGAGAAAATGGAATTAGAATGGACAATACATGAAACTTACAGTCGCAGTTCTCTGCTCATCAAACCTGGACAGCTTCTGAAGTTCTCTATACACAGCTCCGAGAGGCGCATATTCTAGAATTAGGTAAACTCTGGTGGCATCGTGGAAATACCCATACAGCCGGAGAATATTAGGATGCCTGCAACAAAGGATGAACACTCTGACACCTGGTTTCAAAGCAGATACAAGAATATGTACTAAACAGCAAACAAACCGTCATGTGAAAACCAGTGGTGAAAGCTGGTTCTGTCACAGGACCCTCTCCACCACCCCCACTTCAGAATCTGAAACTACCGGCTCACTCGAAGAAAAATACACTTGTACATCTGCGTCTCAGTTTACATGTATTTCAAGGTATTGATGGACCTTGGTTTAGTTAAAACTATTTCCTTTCTTTAGGCCATCTTTCTTTTTTTTTTTGAGGGCAGTGTCACTGGCCCTCATATGTGGGACCCGAACCGGGGCTGCTGGCGTCCCAAGCCAGCGCTTAACCAATGAGCCACTCGGCTGGCCCTAGGCCATCTTTCTTTTTAGGGGATAAAACTCAGCTAAATATTAATTCCCTGCAAGTTAAAAAAAGAGGCAGGCGTTCCCACAGCAGCTGGAGACCCAAATGCTATGAGACAGAAAACTGAAAAGCAGTGTCCAAGAATGGCAGATATGTGCTGCCGAGGGCGTCGGGCAGCTGAGTGACAGCCCATCTGAGCCACCAGCCCTAGGGATACAGGCAGGATACAGACAGATTTTAAACTGGATACAGACAAATTAGCAACTGATTTGAGTTTGAAAAACACGCCAAGCCAAAAGAAAATAAGACCCACTGGCCAAGGCTAAGCTGCAGGCTCCTGTAACCTCTGCTTAGAACCCAGAATGAAACGTATCGTTCCCCCCTTCATTCTCCACCAAAAAAAATGTGCTCATGTAAATCACTCTATTAACATAAACCTGCACGTGATTTTCCAAGATCACAGCACTGACGTCCAGATAAATCTTTGAAAAAGGACAAATTTAATCATTTTGCAGGATGAACTATGAAGCAGATCTTTTAAAAAGAAGTTTATCATCATTTACCACTTAATAACTTCAGTTCTGTGTGTAAGTTCTTGAATATCAGCCCGCAAACTTACCTAAGGTGAGACTGAATTTCTACTTCTCGTCGCAGCTGATGCTCAACTCCTGCTTTCTCCAGCTGAGCTTTAAATAATACTTTGAGAGCTAGGATAAACTTGCTTTGTTTTTCTCTCGCCAAATAAACGTTACCAAACTTTCCTTTACCCAGCGGTCGACCAATTTCAAAATCTTCCAAAGCCCACTGCCTTCTAGGAGAGAATTGATCATTTTAAAATGGAAAGAAAACACATCTTTTCTAACAAATTAAGTCATAGACATACCCTATAATTTCGTATTTATTGCATTCACTCTGTACCCTCTGCAAGAACCAAGCCAATAACTACGAGTAATGCGCCACTGGACATCGAACCCCCACCTGTCTCTGCTGGCTGTGAGTCAGTGACCAGGAACATTCTGGATTTTCAGAGGTGAAGCCCCCATAGAAAGTATCCCAAGGCAGCGCTGTGCTCAGGCGCACAGGCCGGTTAACACACAGACCATAGAAAGGGTGGGTAAGGAGATGCAGAGGGAAGGAAGCTTCGGGACCTCCCGTGGGCCTCTCACGAAGCAGAGCCCCCTCTCCTCCAAACCGAAGATGCTAACACTCCCTGGGGTGGAGAAGCACTCTGGTACAGCAAGCGGGATGGACCCCACAGGGCAGGGGGGACGAGAACCATGGATTTAGAGCCTCACTCAGTCTCCAAGACACAGCTAAAGCAAAATGTCTGGGTTCATTCTGGCTCCTCCTACCATGTTCTAGAGTCTAGACCGTTCAGAGACTGAAAACAGGCTTTGAGAAAATATCTGGGCAAGATATTAAGTCAAAATTTATCATAAAGAACACAGCAGTCTTACAGCAGTCACGTGTGTGGACAGTTCTGCAACATGACCCCATTTTTTTAACCTTGAACTTCTATAGAA
Organism: Aselliscus stoliczkanus; assembly: GCA_033961575.1. Lineage (NCBI taxonomy): Eukaryota > Metazoa > Chordata > Mammalia > Chiroptera > Hipposideridae > Aselliscus > Aselliscus stoliczkanus. The sequence goes on along the minus strand of CM066738.1, from coordinate 5,171,797 downwards.
GAATAGAAAAAAGTATAGGAACAAACCATATGTAATGGTTACTTCTGAGGGTAGAGAGGAACTTTTACTTTAACATTTCTATCACAGATTCACATAAGCTTTTTCTAAAGTTGAAAAGCAATAAGAAAAACTTGAGTCCCTAAGTAAACATCCATCATTAAAATTCTATATTTTTAATCAAGATTAGAAATTTGGAAATATTTACATTTTCAAGACCTTTTGATTCTTTTAAAGAGTTCTCAAGATTAATTTTGCAATTAAACGGTGTACTCTAATAGAATGACATAGCACAGAACTTTGTAAATAAGATAAAACTTACTTTTTCGAGTCTTCATTTTTCTGTTTTGATGCCAGTTCCTTTTCAGAATTATTTCCTACAGAGAATAAGTTAAAAAAACCTGTTTTTGGAATAACTAGTTATTTTAGAATAACTATACAGAATTAAAAACCTGTGAATAGAAAGGAATCAAAAAATGGTCACCAAAATATTAATGGTATGTCCAGAATGTATACTAGTCATTTTTAAGTCTTTAAAGAGAAAAAAAAAACCCTACCACAACCTAACCTGACTGCCACCCTGTGAAGTATACAGATTTCTAGAGTAAAGATGAGGAGGTATGTATACAGTTTGGCCTTCCGGGAATTGGAAAACTCGAGACTATGCAGCTTCTCCCCAGGTGAAGAGTTTCTAAGGAGGGATTACCAGCCTTCCCATCCATGACAAGCTCCCACCTCATCACCTCTTCCCCACTAGGTGGGCCAGCAAACTGTCCACATGCTACATACAAATATGAACAATGTGCAACAAAACCTAAGCCAGCCAACTTCCCTCCACTATACTCGTTGTCAAGGGGAAATACAGAAATAGATGCCATTGATTTAGTAAAACGTACAATGAACCATTTGAATGCGGAGGCGAACTGATTGTTCCTTCCGTGGCTCAGTCTCAGTTAACGCCATCCCTACGCCCAGTAGGTCTAGCCAGTCTGCATCAAGGGAGCTCTCAAATTCCCTTCCCCTCTGCATCTAGCTGCCTTTGGGTGAGTGAATGCTTCTGAGATTCAGCTTCCTCCTCCGTGAAACTGAGTTAATAAATAACTCTGGGGCTGGCCCAGTGTCTCCCCAGTTGGTTAAGAACGCAAGCTCTGAGCAACAAGATCAATGGTTCAATTCCCACATGGGCCAGTGAGCTGTGCCCGAGCTGAGCTGCTGCTGAGCTGCCAACAGGTGGCAGGATGGCTCAGCTGGTGAGAGCACATGCTCCTAACAACAAGGTTGCCGGTTTGACTCCCACATGGGATGGTGTACGCCTACCTGCAACTAAGATTGAACACAGCACCTTGAGCTGAGCGGCTACGAGCTGCCGATGGGCAGCCAGATGGCGACTGGACTTGGAGCTGAGCTCGCTGCGCCCTCCACCACTAAGATTGAAGGACAGCAACTTGGCTGTTCTCCTTCCCCAATAAAATCTAAAAAAATAAATAACTGACCACCTTCCTAGATGGTAACAAGGACTGAATGAAGCAACGTGTATGAAGGGAGCACTTACTTCAGAGCCTATTTATTGTACGTGAGCAGGCAACAGGTGGTAAGGAATAACTATTAATGTCCACCCTGCTATCTTGGACCTAGACCACGACCACCTCCCGTCTGGTCCCCCCGGGTCCAGCACTGCTCCTCTGATTCATTCCACACATCCAGAGTAACCTTCTAAAAGGCCAAGTCAGTCCGTCCTCTGCTCAAAAACCTTCCAGCCACCTCTGAGGGCCCAGGGCATGAAGCCCCACTCGCCCCGGCCGGCTGGGCCTGCAGTGCCGCCCTGACTTCGCCCCGGCCTGCCTCAGTCCAGCCACTTGCCCGAATTCACTCCATGCTCCAGCACTTTGGAACTTTTCAGTTCCTCACATGTGCCACGAGGGTAGGAATCAGGTCTGTATTCTTAGCACAGGTCTGGCCCACAGGAGACATTGTCACTTCAACCTGACATTAGAAACACTCAACATAAGCCTATACACTTGTTCGGTTTTTGGCCAACTAGAAAGAATGAGTGTCCGGTACATCTCAAAAAGCTGACTTACCAGAGGCTGGTGGCTGCGGCTGCTCACTCCTTGGAGTGTTAGTCAATGGTCTGGAGACAGGACGAGGAACACTGGCTGCCTGCAATGGCTTCTGCTTCAGATTCTGAACTGCTTTATGGCTAGAGACAAGCTTTTGCGCTTGTGAAGGAACTCGCTGGGAAGAGTTTGAAGGACACAAGACCCGCTGAGCCTGGCCGCTGTTGGCAGATAACGGATGCTGAGAAGCATGTTGCTGAGTCACCAGCACACGTTTTGGACCATCACCAGGCAGAACTGGAGTCTAGGTTGGGAGGGAAAATAAAAAGAAACTTCATGGTCTTCAGGAACAAAAGCTGAACATCCTGAGAATTTCACCAAGTTTGTTTTCTATTCTAACAAAATCATAACTGTCCCTGACAACACTGGGAAGGGAAGGCTATTTAACCAGCACTTCCAGAGGATATGGTGAGTATGTGGCTGAAAGGAATGCCTGAATGGTACTTCCTGAGCCCTCCCAACACCCTCCTCGAGAAACCATGCTCCCAGAAACAAATGTTCATTAACTAAACTTGCACTTATGGAGGAAAACAAATTCTAGGAATTCTCAATGACCTGGGAACGATCATTTGGCGAAAAGCTGCAATACAGCAACTTTTTTCCAAAATCCCAATTACACTGAAATTTCTTTGACAATATATGTTTGGAAAAAGGAATGAAAGAAATACATCAAAATGTTCCACATAGTGATCTTCAAGTGAAGAAGTTTTGAAAGACAGTTTGAATTTTTGTATTTGCTAGATTTCTCACAAAAAGCTTCTTACTATTGATTATTTACTAATGTTTCATTTTCCATGTACTGCTTAACAAAATGAATCTGAGCCAAAAAAAACTTCGGCAAAAAGGAAACAAACGTAGCTTCTTCAAAAAGTTATTAGCAAATATGTTATTTACATGCCTATAAGCAGGACATCACAAGCTTAAAAAATAGTTACTTTAGGGCCGGCCGAGTGGCTCAGTGGTTAAGCCAGCGGCCCTGGTTCCGGTCCACATGAGGGCCAGTGACACTGCCCTCAAAAAAAAACAAACAAACAAAAAAAACAATACTTTCATTCTAAGACCCCATGCTAATCAAACTAAAATAGGGTGGGAGGCTTCCTCCAGCTTCAATGGAGGAGAATTTCCTAATAAACGAAGAAACAGTGCGAGAAAGGGGAGTCTCAGGGTCCATCGCCAGCTCACTGGTATAAGCGTTTTACAAAAGAGGGTTTCTAAGCCAAAAGTCAGTTACTCCTGAAATTAGCAGCATCCACAATACGATGGGCATTCAGGCAGTGACCAATAAAGAAGTATTTTAAACTGAGCAATTTTTAAAAATGATCTTTATCATGGGAATTGAGGATCAAATACAGTGACTCAAATTAGCCTTTTTCTTTTTTTTCTACTTTTTTTTTTTTTTTAGCTGAGCCATCCTGCCACCTGTTGGCAGCTCAGCGGCAGCTCAGCTCCGGCTGGGCATCAAACTGCTGTTGCTCAGAGCTCAGCTCACACTCTTGAGTGAGCTCTTAACCAACTGAGCCACTCGGCAGGCCCAGGTTAGCCTTTTTCTAATTGGTCATTTTATACCTTTAGCCAGTAAAACAAAAAGGGGTTAGTATGCATTTATTTGAAGATGAAGACATCTAAAAACAAGCCCCACCCCCAAAAAACTCAAGCAATATTTATATTCTTAAGCTGATTTCCTGGAAGGAAAATATATCTGAGGGTTACTTACATTAAAAGGTCTTTATATGAGAAACTCATTCACCCAATTGCTCCACAAGTATTCATTCAAGGCCAAGAACCAGGATCCTTCCTTAGTGATGCCTTCCTGGATTGCAACGCACCCAGTCCAAACTGAGCACCCTCCCCACAATCACTCAGGTCTTACAGATGTACAACACGGCGTGGTATTGGCTCACAGGCCTCCCAACAGGGCTCTAAGTTCCTCAAAGTCAAAGACCATGTGCTGTGGCTGCTGTAGTTCCCGCATCTGACCCAGAGCCTGGCTCAAAGTGAGGTCCCAAAAAAAGGCCACTAACACACTGCTCAGCATTGAGTTCACCACTCTCTGCATGGAAACCAGAACAAACGATGGCAAAAACATCATTTCTGGCAAGCAAGCAAGTACAAGCAAGTATTAAGCGCCTACTGTGTGCATGATTATCCTACATACAGTGGAGGAACAGATACTTAAACAGCTAACTATAAGACAAAGCAGAACAAACAAGGTAGTGAGAGAATCAACATCAACACAATGTTCCTGAATGCTGAGAAAAATGATTAATTCATATCCAGGAATGTGGAAGGGGATCTAAAGTTACAAACTCAAAGTGAAGGTGAAAAGAATTCCAGATAGAGGACCGATCTCTGTTTGGGTTTTATAAACGGGACCGAGACTACAGATTACTTACCTTAACAGGCCCTGAAATACAGTTTTCTTTAGGTTTGTCCATGGTGTCTGAAAAGAATAAAGAAGAACCTTTAATTTATACAAACCCACCTGCTTCAAAGTATTGTTAAGCTACATCAGGGTTATAGCTCCTGATGAAAAAGCCTTGCCAACACCCAGAATTTTACACTTTTTCTTTGTCCACAAGAAGCTGATAAGGGAGTAATGTTTTCTCATGTGGTATATACAGGTGTGGGCCTTTTCTCCATAAGACCAATCTCCCCCCATACACTGCATCCATCCCATCACATCCCAAGTACTCAATCTTCACTCCACAACTGACTCGTCCTTCAGTATACAAGCCTGCTCCCATACCTGCTGCCCTTTTTAAAAAGTCCTCTTTACCCCATAGTGGACTCAAGGTGTGACCACATCTCTCGCCTCCCCTTTCAACAGCAAAGCTCTGCAACAGTCCATACTGGTCATCCCTACTACTACCTACCCTTTCTCACACCCTCCCTTGCTCCCACTCCCATAAGTCAACTTCCAGCCTGACCCCTACTGTACAAAACCAAAAGTCAATTCTCCGCCTCCATCTTACTTGCATTCTAGGCAGCACAACAAGCTCCGTCACTCATTTTCCACTCCTTTCTTCACTTAGCTTAGATTTAGGCCAACGAATTCTCAGAATGTGGACCCTGACCACCTCTCTGACCTTATCTCTTGTCTGTTGCCATACAGGGTTCCTTTCTAGCCTCAAAGGAGTTCCCTGCCACAGGGCCTTTGCACTTCCTATTCCCTCTACCTGTAAGGCATTTCAGCCAATAGGAGTGTGGCCTGCTCCTTCATTTCAGTCTCTGCTCAGCTGTCCCCTTTCAGACCACCTCTCCTTTATTTTTCTGCATAGCCCTTACTTAACATTTTACTTACATGACTTGCATGTGTTTAATGTCTCCCCAGACTCAGATATCCAGCTGCCTATTCATCTCCAAAGAAAGTAGCTCCATGAGAACAAAGGATTAGTCCCATTTTTTTTTCCACTATCTTCCCCAGAACCCAGGACACACCTGGCACAAATTAATCCATTAACACAGCAAATTAAGCATAAAAATGTAACACTTAGTAAGCCCATGCTGTGAATCAGGCACCAACCTATCAAGGAAGGAGATCAATAAGCAGAAATCTTTCTGTATTTTTCTTACCCAGGTGCTCTCTAAAGTCTAGAATCCAATCAGAAAGTATTCCCAACCCGTGGGCTGTCAAGTCTACTTCATGCATATGCAAATCACTCCACTTTGAAGATGGGACTGGAGTGAAAGAGCCTAGCATCCTTATAGCAACCAATGGGTAGTAGAAAGGATAGATAAAAAGGAGAAGGAACTATATGCTTATATGTTATGCAAACCTTAACCTCACACAGTCTACTGCTTTCTTCACTCTCCCTAACAATTAATTATAAGCAGCAGACTAATGAGGTCACATGGGTCCAAGGACTCGCATTCAACATTCTTCCACAGAAACTACAGACATTAGCTCCAAAGTAATATATTTATCCTTCTCGGTAAGATTAATAATAATCAGCAGAATGGAATAAGGTTTTGATCCAGAAATTCTGGAGGAAGGAGGCACCGGGAACACTGCTTCTCAAGTGATTCTGGTCTAAAGCCAAGTTCAGGAGTCCCATGACCAGACAACCTTCACACGATTCCTGCAGTTCAAACCAGAGACCCCTCTATTCTAAACAGGAAAACTGTTGTTAGGCCTCATAGCGCTGTGGGCTTAGACTGTTCCTTCCTTTGTGAAACCTACTGATATCGGCATAAATGAAGAGGGGGTGGAAAGAACGTGAAATGAGTTATATTGCTGGACAGCATTTCATTCACACGAGGCAAGTGGAGGAGGAGGAGACAATCGAAGTCAAGAGCAGTCGCTACATCTACATCACAAGGACAGTTGTTAGAAATAGACTTTCAGGGGCAGGCTGAGTGGCGCGTTGGTTAAGCGCTGGCTTTGGGACGCCAGCGGCCCCGGTTTGGATCCCACATGAGGGCAGTGACACTGCCCTCTACAGCTAACAACAGCTCCACCTGGAGCTGGGCTGTGAGAGCCCCGGCGATGGTGTGGGCTGCAGGCCCTGCTGCAGTGGCTGCCATAGGCTACACTGAGTGGCCGGCAGCCAGTGTGAGCTGCCAAGAGCCGCGGTGAGCGACCATCCAGAGGCCAGAGGCCAGAGACCGATCTGCCTCATCCGGGAAGAGCGCAATGACGATACCAACATGGGCCAGTGAAGCAACATCCTCCGCAACTAGACTGAAGAACAAAAAGACAGCAGCTTGTCTGTTCACCCTCCCCCAATTTTCCAATTTAAAAAAAAAAAATCTTTAAAAAAAAAAAAAAAAAGAAATAGACTTTCAGGCCAACCCCAGACCTAACAAACAAATCCTCCTGCGTTTTAACAACATCCCCAGATGCACTGGTCCACCACTGGCTCTCAAAGACACATCAGCACCACCTGGAGAGCTGGATAAAAACAGACACCTGAGTCCTAGGCCCTGGCGCTTCTGATTCACTGGGCGGGTCTATATGTCTAAGAAAACGCCCAGGTGATCTAAGGTTTGCAAAGCCCTAGCCGGGGGCCTCCAAGAGGCTACCCCTGACCCACCCCCTCATCCATCCGGCCAGGGCCTCCACTGGCTCGTCCACCCAAAGGAGCCCCTGGGAAGCCGCACACGGCCCGTGTTCTTTCTTTCCCGACACTCGTCTCTATTGGAAGCGACCCTCGCTAGGTCACCGCCTGTCTCCCCGCCCCCCCGGGACATATACTCCAAGACGGCAAAACCCTTCTGCATTTGTTCTTACGCGGGTCCTCACTGAACAGGCGAACCCCAGCAGAAAGCGCCCCCACTCCCCCATTAACGCTTAGGCGGCGTGTTCCGGGGGGCCTGGCTGCCCAGCAGCTGGCAGACGGGAGGCGGTTTGCAGAGCGCGGCGGGGACGGCGGGAGGGACCCGGGGAGGCCTTCCCCCCGCGGCGCTCCCATCCCCGGCCTCGCGGCCCTGCCACCCGGCCCACCGCCCGCCTCGCACAGGGGCACCAAGGCCTAGGCACCTGCGGGCTTGCGCCTCCGACCCACCGCCGCCGAGTCCTGCCGACAGCCCAGCCGTTAGGAGTCAAAGAGTCATTTAAAATAGGAGTTAAACTCTCTAATCCGAGCGCTGATTGGCCGGGGCTGCAGAGGCGCTGCGTTTTCATTGGCTCACAGCCTACGCGTCAGGTCCGGAAAGCAGACACGGCGCGCAGGCGCACTGGCTCCGTAAGGTCCCGGAAGTGGTGCCGCCAACGGCCCCGCCGACCTGCGGCTGTTCCAGGGCTCTCCAGGGCGTGATCGTTGTCGGCGAGACAGAAGCGCCTTGGCTTCAGGGCTGCCTCGTAGGGGATAAAGTCGGAGGAAGGGAACGGACGGACCCCTTAAAGGCGCCCGTAAGTAAGATGGCGAGAAACACAGCAGAGCGTGGGCCGATCGATAGCGCGGCGCGCGGCGCGGCGGCCTGCGCGCGTGCGCCGTGAAGGCGCGCGCAGAGCGATCGATCGGGCAGGATTGGCGCCTCCATTTTTCTAGGCGCGAGCAGGAGAGCGTGAGAACCGGACTCGCGGGGACGGGGGCGCCGGGTACGTGGGGCCGTCGGCGGGGGCCTCCAGGGGGCCATGGGAAGGAGCGGGGTGAGGCGGGGAGGGTCGCTAGCCAGGAGGAGGCGTGGCCCTGCGTGGCCGGGCCGGGCCTGCACCCCCTCCTGGGTCGGGCCTGGGCGTCCTCACCTGCAGGTCGGGGGCCGGGAACGAGGCGCCTCCCAGCCCCGCGGACGGCCTTTCCGTGGGAGCTGAGAAGCGGGGCCCGTCCTCCCTGTGCTCACCTGGCGATGCTCCTGCCGTGGATGGGGAGACCCCATAGCAAGCGGTCACGTGCTGCGCTCCGCTGTGCCCAGGCCTGGCGGCCACTTGTCATCTGGGACGAGCTCCTCGGCCACCTTTGACTCTCAGTGGGTCTCGCAGCCTCTTTGAGCCACTTGCATCATCTCGGTCGCGTCCTAGGGTTGCCCACACAAGCAGAGATTTATATGCACTTGCTTCTACCTGTGCTTCCGTGCCTTGCATGGTTTTATGCAATTGAGCTAATAATGCTTGTAAAGGGCCGAGCATGGTGTCTGGCAAGGGCTTCATAAATGTTAGCTGTTGTTATTAACGCCCCTCAGGACAGCGCCGTAGAAACTCGGGCTCCGGGGTCAGCTGGTCCGGGTTGGGGTTCAGGCTCTGCCGTTTGCAAGCTCTTTGACCCTGGGTGCGTTAAATCTCTCTGGGCCTCAGGTTGCCTATCTCTAAAATGGGATTAGAGGAGGACTGAAGGAGGTAATGCATATTAGTTGCTTACAAGAGGTGTTACGTATGCTGTCCTGAATGGCCAGTAAATTGTAGCTAGTTTATCGTTAAGTTTTTAAGGAGCACTACAAAGAAGTGGTTAGGAATAACAGCCTCTCTAGACTCAATCCCCTTGCCTGCTAGTCCTGGTTTCTCGAGGCACTAACTGTGAGAGCCTAGGGCAAGTTATTTCCCCTCCTCCTCTGTAAAGAATACGGGCCTCCTTTTTATAGGATGGTGTTGAGGGATACGTGAGATAAAACATGGTCAAGCCTTGGTGGATATTCGCTCTTAGGGTCGGGAGCCTCAGTAGTTCTCCAGACGGAGCTGTGTAGTTGGAAACCATGGCTTCCCACCCCTTTCCTGTGACACCCCCCTTCCAGAATCACCCCTGTAAAGTGCAGCAATGCCAGGAGTACTCGTGTCCCGCTCACTCACTCCCCTGCCTCGTTTTCATCTCTCTCCGGTGCACTCCTTCCAGTTTTCTCTGCCATAACTACATGTGACTTTCATTCTTTATTGCCATCCCCAGGCTCCTCCAGCTTTCTGACACCTGTTCAGATGTACACAGACATACATTGTCTTTTGATAAATTATCTAATTGTGTCCACCAATCAGAGTCCCTTTTTTTTGGCGGGGGGCATAAACCAGAAACCATCATCTGCCATTTTCTGCTTCACTTTCTAAGACTGGGGGAGAACTGAAACACTTATAAATCAATCTAAGTGTACAATCCTTCAAATTTTTCCTTTTTTTTTTTCTTTTTTTTATGGTTGTTTTGTCCATATACTATTTGCTAATATTTTATTAAGCAATTCACCTTTGAATCTTTCCAAAGCATTCAACGACTTCGTTTTCATTGCACAGTAGCGTTTTTGCCCTCCTATTTACTATATAATTTAACAGCCTCAATTGCTTTAAAACATGGTAAGAATGAATACACCTGACATTAATAAACATACAGCTCAACTGGTGGAAACAGTAGTGTCTAGACATCCAACAAGAGCAGCTGTTGCAAATGCCAGTCAATGTTTTATTAACAGAAGAAGTGGAAATTCTGGGATAGCAAGAAAATAAAAATCAGAGGTGGGTATCAGAAGAAATGCCCTACATGCACTGTCTTGTTTCACCGTCACTTTCTTTTTTTTTTTTTTTGAGGGCAGTGTCACTGGCCTTCATGTGGGGCTGAACCAGGGCCGCTGGCTTCCCAAGCCAGCACTTAACTCACCTTCACTAACTTTTAACAGCTGAGGAACCTGATCTCTGAGAAATGAGGTTGCTGGGCAAAGATAATGCAGCTTGTAGAGCTGCAATTGACAACCCGCAGATCTAACCCGATTTCTTTTTTTTTTTTTTTGTTTGAGGGCAGTGTCACTGGCCCCCATATGTGGGACTGAACCGGGGCCGCTGGCTTCCGAAGCCAGCACTTAACTGCCGCGCCACTTGGCCGGCCCAACTGACCCGATTTCTTTGTAGCTTCTGTGATTTACTCATGCCTCTTCCCCTCACCAGCGCCCCGTTTTCTCTTGCAGCTGGCACGGAAATTGTCTTCCTCTTCTTCAAGATGTACAGAACCAAAGTGGGCTTGAAGGACCGCCAGCAGCTCTACAAGCTGATCATTAGCCAGCTGCTGTATGACGGCTATATCAGCATTGCCAACGGCCTCATCAACGAAATCAAGCCTCAGTCTGTGTGTGCACCCTCAGAACAGCTCCTGCATCTCATCAAACTAGGTAGCTTGGGAATGCACCTTCATGGACCCCATGGCGAGGTTGCAGGTGTTCTCACACATCAGAATTTGTCAAGATATTGCCATTCAGTTTTAGTGCCTCGTGTGTGTCAAGCACAGTGCTAGGTGCTGGAGGAGTAAGGATAGTCCAGATTATGAAGGCTTCGAGCTGGTTTAGCCTCAGGATCTTGATGCAAATTATCCGGAGCATTCTCTCATGTGTTATTTCTTCAAGTCTTAGCTCAAATTGTCATCTGAGTCCTCTTGACCTCTTCTGAAATAACCCTACCATCTTCCCCAGTTTCGCTACAACAACAGCCCCATTTCCTTCATGGCAGAATTACTGTCTGAAATTTTCTGTATTGCTCTGGGTTGTTTTCCACATATCTGTACGTCCCCGTTCAAAAAAAGTGCAAGCTCAAGATCAGGGCCTTGTCTTGTCGGATAGTGTATCCTGGTGCTTGCCTGGGTCATGGAAAACACTTAGTACAACACAGAATTGCCAAACATGCTTATACCCTTTCACTTGGCAGGGCCAAGTATGAGAATTTGTCCTGAGGAAGTGAAGTGACTACAACTGAAATGCACAACAATATGTCATTAGTTATAAATGTTATGATATTCATAAAATTGGATCCAACAGCATGACGTAGATGAACAGTTACTACATCGGCCAGATGTTTATTCTGTATGAATAAATGAACAAGTAGGGCACAACATGTTACATAGTGTGGTTCTATTTTTAAGAAGTGACACAACTTTGTGCATGGAGAGAGGCCCAGAAGAATTCATACTGCCTTGGTAACAGTAATTATCTCTGGGCGATAGAAGGCCTTTTTTTTCCTTTATCTGGATATTTTACTGTGCTAGGAAACATTGTTTATATGATATGTGAATTATTTTTAAATTTAAAAATGCATGTTGATAAAATAGCAGCATTCTTTCAAGTATGGTTTGCTGTTGTTAACGCTAACAATTCACCTGACTTAATGAGCACCACAGCTGCTAACATCTCAGCGCTACAAATACAAAAATCCGGAATGGGAAAAATGGACAATTTACATACCAAACGCTTTTTTGGAGTTTCTGTAGTTGTAGTTAAGGTAGAGAATTTTAGAGGGAAAAATCGGGGAGGGGTGACTTAGCCCGTTGAAGCCTGACCCGTATTGCCTTACACTATTATCTCTATGTATGCTCCGTGGTTGGTATACCTAGTTTTGTAAAGTATTAAGTCATGTACCTCTGCAACATAGTAAGTCAACATTGGCAAACATCTTTCCCAATGTTAGATCAGAACTTTGTCTTGGCCTTTTAAAATACATTTTTCATGTTCTTTAACTTATTCCTTTCAGGAATGGAAAATGATGATACTGCAGTTCAGTACGCAATTGGTCGTTCAGATACGGTTGCCCCGGGCACAGGGATTGACCTGGAATTCGATGCAGATGTGCAGACTATGTCCCCAGAGGCTTCAGAGTACGAAACCTGCTACGTCACATCTCATAAAGGGCCATGCCGTGTAGCTACCTATAGTAGAGATGGGCAGTTAATAGCCACTGGCTCTGCTGACGCGTCCATAAAGATACTCGACACAGAGAGAATGTTGGCCAAAAGTGCCATGCCAATAGAGGTAAAAATCCCTGCACCACATTTACTCGTTGCCTTTTGTTGTTCTTTCATGGAAAGCTGGTTTAAACTAAGTGGAGTTGTAGGTTGTGTGCTGCGAGTCGGGTTTTGCATTTTGCGCATCTCCTTTTCGGTTTAGGTCATGATGAACGAGACGGCGCAACAGAATATGGAAAACCACCCGGTGATTCGGACTCTTTATGACCACGTGGATGAAGTCACATGTCTCGCCTTCCACCCCACAGAACAGATCCTGGCTTCTGGTTCAAGGGATTACACGCTTAAATTATTTGATTATTCCAAACCATCTGCGAAAAGGGCCTTCAAATACATTCAGGTCAGGAATGTTTGGGAAGAAGCTTTACGGTTTTTCTCCTTAAATACAATGAGCTTATTGTATGATTGTTCTTTTTTAAAAGTAGTCTCTGATCATCCTAGAAACGAGGACACGTGCCACAGGGGGCACGTGGAGCAGATTTCATTGGCACACAGTTTTTGTGCAGTGATACTCCCACTTCCTTTGGCTGGTCAGGATTGCTGCTGGTCGTAGTTCATGCAACAAGCATTCAGAATCCATATCGCTCTAAAGGTTGCAGATCCTCGTTTAAAGACACAACCGACTTCGCTAAAGTGTAACGGGAATAAAACTTATTCAGTTGAAACTATCAGGTGTTTTCCTGGAAAAGTGACATTTGGTTCCTTATTTTGAATATGAGTTCAGGAATACTGATGCTTTTGCAGTGGCTTCCACCTTTTAATAATGTAACTTAATTTTTTACTCCATACATGGAGCCCTAGGACAAGTGAAAGAAGTTGTCCTTAGTACAAGTTATGTTTATCTTCATTCGCTAATCATGTGTGAATGTATCCTGGATGGATACTGTTCCATCCTGAGCACTCAGTGTTCATTGGCAAATAATGAGGCTCACGCTATATGTTTGGCATAATCTCACCAGTAATTAGTTCTGTAAATCTCTGTTCAAATGATATTTTCATGTATTCCAGAAAGAACTTTGTTCCTTCTCATACCTGTATAAAATCTGATCATTGCTTTATGGATTCTCTGCTTCAGCCAGATGTTTTCCACATTTCCCCTGGATATAATTGTTCCCCAGTTGCTCATTTAATGTCAATGTGTCTGTCCTAACAGGAAGCTGAAATGTTGCGCTCCATCTCTTTTCACCCTTCCGGAGACTTTATACTTGTTGGCACTCAGCATCCTACTCTTCGGCTTTATGATATTAACACGTTTCAGTGTTTTGTCTCTTGCAATCCTCAAGACCAGCACACCGATGCCATCTGCTCCGTCAATTACAACCCCAGTGCCAATATGTATGTGACTGGCAGCAAGGACGGCTGCATCAAGTTATGGGACGGCGTTTCAAATCGGTGCATCACAACTTTTGAAAAAGCGCATGACGGTGCTGAAGTTTGTTCTGCCATTTTTTCCAAAAATTCTAAATACATTCTTTCAAGTGGAAAAGACTCTGTAGCTAAACTCTGGGAAATATCAACAGGACGAACGCTAGTCAGATACACGGGTATGTGAGAAATTGATATTACTTAATATTTCTGTAGCATTTTACAGTTTCCCGAACTCGTAGATAAGAGGAACACAAGGCTTAGAGGTTAAATAGTTCAGCCAAATAGTTCAGTTGCTAAGAGGCAGAGCTGGAAATAGAGCCACAGTTTCTTATCTTTGCTCTTCTCAATGCATTACGGCTTAAACGAGATCTGATTCCGTGCAGGTGACATTTGAGAACCTGGTGGCCCATTCGTAGACTGATGGCCTGACCTTTTCCCACAGACACATGAAGCAGCCCAGAGAAGAGCCTCAGTAAGTGCACATGAGGGACAGGACAGAGAGGGAAGATCTTGGCTCACTCCTCAGAGGAAATGAGACCATAAGCCTAAACCTAGACATAAAGTGGGCCCTTCAGACAGGAAAACAAAATGAAGTGGATCTGATTCTCCCGTGAGTTCGTGTAGGTCTCTAATTGGAAACAGTTGTGCTTATGAGCGCTTGTTTTATGATGAGATTTTAATTTAGCCTATCACTAGTAGTCTGTCAAATCTATTTGTGGTGGACTTCGATAAAATATTGTGTCTCCTGTTCCTGGTGGAAACAAAGGCTGTTATTTGGTCGAAAATTTTTTCGGCAACTTCAGGTAGTTTCCTCTATTGTGAGGTGTTTGTATCATAAGCTAAAATCTTCATAACTGTCAATCAAAAACTCACAAGAAAAACAACACTGTTGAAAGGGGCCCTGCCATGGCGTTACTAGGTTAGCATTTTAGGGAAGAAAATTGACAAGCTGGTGACATCTGAGCCACTAGGGTGCAGCATAACCTACCTTAGGTGTAGCACCTTGGAACCGAAGTTTGCCTCTGCCCTCCGGCTTCTGGTGTGTGCAGATGGCACAACTAGCAAGTGTTGGGAAGAGTTGTTTTGATCACAGTTCCCGGTGACTTCATTGAAACACTTCTGTACAAAGCTGTTTTGAAAAATATCTAAATATCACTGTGCAAAGACTGCTTATTGCAAAATGAAGATACAAAAGTGAGCAAAGTGAAAATGGGAAACCCTCCCTCCTTAGAGGTAACACCTGCTGTTTGAGTGTGATGTATGTGGAAGGGCACACCAGACGGCTGCAGAGAACTTGTTATATTTGGTTTGACTTTTTTTATGAGTGTTTGGAATATTCATGGTTGTGTGTAATGAGTTGCTTGGTTTTGGTGGAACATTGGAATTTGATTTTAAAATGAGATTGTACTGAATTTATATGCAAAATCCTTTTTTCTAATTCACAGGTTAGGTCCCGTTTGTGTCAGCATATTTAGATCTGTATGTCCAGTTCTAATGTTTAGTTAGAATTCATAGGGCTTTTGAAATAATGAAGGAAAAAGAAAAACTACCAAGTAAACATTAGAAATTTTGATGTTAAAAATTAATTTATAACACTATAAACAAATTAAAATGCTGGAGTGGGGAGAAATATCCATAACATATATAATAGATGTATGTCAGGTACTGTTCAGTGAACACAGGAAAAGATAAATGACCAGCCTCACTGCAAACCTAAGAAATGAAAAGGGAAGTATTTTGTGCTCATCAGATTTCAGGAATTTTAAAGATTGATATTATCTCCTATTGATAAACATTTCAGGAAATTCAGGGGTGTCAGTAAAATATTTCTGAAGAGCAGCTTGGTGTCATACATCAAATTTTTAAATACGTACTTTTTTTTTTTTTTTTTTTGAGGGCAGTGTCACTGGCCCTCACATGTGGGACCCAAACCGGGGCCGCCAGCTTCCCAAGCCAGCGCTTAACCACCGCGCCACTCGGCCGGCCCTTAAAGGTTTTTATACCTAGAAGTGAATCAGAATGTTAACAGAGTTGCCTTAAATAATGGACCGAGCGGTGATTTTTTTTTTTTCATACTTTTATAAAATTTCCAAAATGGCACAATAAATGTGCAATCACTCCAACAATTTTAAAATGCTGATTTACACGGACAGCATTCATAACCAATGTAGAAGAGTCTGGGGGTCTGAGATGTGAACTCCGCGAGCTCGCTGCCCTGCCCCAGGCCCTTAACCTCTCACTCTCTGCGCAGGCGCCGGCCTGAGCGGGCGGCAGGTGCATCGCACGCAGGCCGTCTTCAACCACACCGAGGATTACGTGCTGCTGCCGGATGAGAGGACCATCAGCCTGTGCTGCTGGGACTCGCGGACGGCCGAGCGCCGGAACCTGCTGTCCCTTGGCCACAACAACATCGTGCGCTGCATCGTGCACTCACCCACCAACCCCGGCTTCATGACCTGCAGCGACGACTTCCGGGCCCGGTTCTGGTACCGACGGTCCACCACGGACTAGAGCCACCCACCCTCCCTCGCCGGGTTCTTCTCTCCAGGGCCCGCGCCCCTGCGGGCCCATCACCGGCCTCGGCAGTAGCCGGCGGTCCACCACGGACTAGAGCCGCCCTCCCTGGTCGGGTTCTTCTCTCCAGCACCCGCCCCCCACGCCCCCGCGGGTCCGCCACCAGCCTCGGCAGTAAGTCATCGAACCATGTTTGGCAGGCGGGCTGCCACCTCGGCACCCTTCTTGGATTTGTACAAAAGAACCTTTTTTTACCTTGATGTGGAATCATGGTGGAAACAGCCGGAAGCGTGGATCTGCACGGTTCTCAGTCACTGATTATCACAGTGTGATTGTCATCGGCTTGGTCAACACAGGACTGGCCATTTCTCTCTCTAGATCTGAAGTGGGCCTGTCATGCGGAATTCTCGGTGGGTTCTTTGTCATCTTTGGTGCCTGCCCCGCTTCCTCTCTGTACCTTTCTTTTCATAACACATTTCGGCGGATATGTGGGCACACATACCGCTCTGAGAATCCAAGAGTTTTGTGCCATAGTAAAACCATTTTAGAGAATCTTAGCAGCTCTCTTCAGCTCTGTTCTAAAATGACATCATTCTGAAAATAAAGCTCAGATCTGCAACTTCAGTGTTACACATTTTTCACTTCAATAACATTAATGGCCAGTTTTCCTGAAAAGTTACAGGAGATACGTTTCATCCTCCCTCCCCCGGTATCCTCTCATTACCTCAGTGCTTATCTTCAATAAGCGTATTTCTGCGAAGATTATTACCACTTGATGGGAAAGATAATTTTGGAAATAACTCCAGTCTAATCAAAATCAGGTGATTCCACCACTGCTCTCAGGTGTTGCTTATCTTCCCAAATGATTAATATCAATTGACTTTGTTCTTATGTAATTGTAAATCTGATTCTTCAGCATGGACCATAACTATTCATTGTGGAGGCACCCGGCAACCGTGTTCTCAGATTTTTTTATTATTTTTTATTTTTTGTAATTAACCAACTAATTCAAGTTTTCTTTTTCTTGGAACTTTTCAGGAGGTGACAGGATTTCTCTGGATTTGGCTCTAGCTAGGTCAGAAAACCCCGAAGTCCCCTCCTAGAGATGACTTTGGTTTATCTTTATCCCCAAATACTAATACCTCGTGATCTGGGTAGGAGTACCTAGAAATAGAACCTGGGATCATTTCATCAAAATATTAAATAGATTAAAGTTAAAGCAATCGTTTTATGTTACAGGAATTGTAAAGTCTTCTGAAGTTTATCGCATAAAAAGTCTATTTTAGTCATCATCCTTAAGGGTCATTTTAGCTCTTTGGTCCATAAAACCTTTGTAAGCGTTCTTAACATGTTAAATCACAGGGTTCTGGTTCAGATTTACAAAGAGCTATATTTGTTGGTCCATAGTGAGTAAATTTGTTTTTTATTTCGTGTCCTTATTCCCTAGTATTTGAACTTGGCCGTCTGTGGGTGCTGCTTTTGTAAGATTAAAAGAAACCTGAGTTGGGACAAGGATAACCAGTCCTACCAAAAAAATTCCCAAACAAAACATCCCACTTTTTCTCACTTTTCTTTTGCTTTCAACCTGTCAAACTGTAAAGGAGAGCGTTAACTTTCTGTATCCTCCTGGCACAAGCATTGGAACCACCACACAGCTCCTCATAAGTTCCGCTGGATCTTTTTAACTCTTCATGAATTAAAATGATAATTCCTGCCTTTTCCAGTTTTTGGAATAGTCTCAGATACTTTTGTGTTTCCAAAATGGTCATTTTAAAAAAAATTTTCTTTTTAAAATTACAGTAAGGTTTTGAACTAGTGTAAATGTTAAACAGACTTGGTATCCACACACCGTCAATTGTACTACATCGTACTCAGCATTCAAATGGTGAATAATATGTTATTTTTTAAAGGTATGTGATTTATAAAATAAACCTTTTTTTATATAACTTAATGCTAGTTCACTTTTTGGAGCTTGCTTTGAACGTTGCCGTATTTGAACCTAAGTTCTCGAACAGCAGTTGTGACTTTGAACTGGTACTTTTGAGTTTCTATAGTGCTTCATTCTAGAAGTCAGATTTTTGTAGTTTAATCACCTTTAGCTGTGCATCTTTGCTCCTGTACCAATGTAAGAGCTTGAGTACAAGTCCACTGCTTCAGATCCCTCAGAGAAACCTGCGTTTTGCCTTGAGCTTTGGTTTCTCTGAAAGGGCAGTGAGTAGGGCGAGTCCAGCCTCAGCTCCATCATGGACTGTTGAGTGAAAGGCAAGTCATGCCTCTTCAAGCAACAGTTTCCTTTTCTGTGACGAAAGAGCTTAGCCGGAACCTCCTCAACATGCACCTCAGTCAAGCTTTTTTTCAAAACACATCGTGACATAAACATATCTGGGAGAAGGGGAAGGCGTTTACTTTTAGGGGAGACTTCCATTTGAAGACATATGGCAGACCAGATATTCACTACAGGGCTGGATAGAATTGATTTTTTTTTTTTTTTGAGCCATCCTGCCACCTGTTGGCAGCTCAGCTTGGGCCTGGAATTGAACTGTTGACCCTGTTGCTCAGAGCTCGCACTCTTGAGCGAGTTCTTAACCAACTGAGCCACTCAGCCTGCCCTAGAATTGATTTTTAAGCTCTAAATAGACAAGCTAGCAAGAAAATGAGGGGATTCCCGAGAGGCAAAAACAACCAGAAAGCAGAAATTCAGAGGGTTGTCGGAGTGACAGAGCCACCAGCCAGTTACACCAAGGACATTTCTTAATCCCTCGTAGCCTAATTTTTTAGCCCTGAGCCTTGCCAGAGTGGGAACTTTGATCAAGACCCAGAAAGAAAGTCCAGAGCCTAAAAGGTGCCCTCCTCATTGGAAGGGAGAATTGGACAAAAGCCCTTCCTTGGAGGAAAGATCCCTGCCTGACCAGGCGCTTGCTGGTGGTGTTAGCATGGGTGAGGGCCTTCTCTGAGAATCCCATCCACAGTTGTTTATTCCTCAGCCGGCCCGGAAGGATCGCAGCTCCCTATGCAGCTGGGAGAAAAGCAAGCTGAGAGTTCAAGGCCGTTCCGGGTGGTTGTGGGCCTGAGGGCCTGACGGAAGGCAGCACAAGGTCTCTGGAAGAACCCATCCCAACCCGAGGCCTCAATTCTCCCAGAGGAAGCTCTGAGTCATAGATTCACAACCAAATATATGAGGAGACAGCCACCATGATGAGAATCAGTAGAAACAGGAAACAAGAGTGAGACTTGGAAAGACAGGAATTACCACATGCGCAGTGTATAAGCCGGAAGGACTAAAATGGGGCCCAGGATCAGGAGACTTCAAAAGGGACCGAGGAGATTGGAACAACAGCAACAAAAACTTCCAGAAAACATCCAGCATTTCTATAGCTTGCCTACTTCATGCTTTTGCCCTTTCTCTGGAGCATTCACCCTTGGCCTTCCTATTCCCTCCAGGGGGGGTTTCATCTATGAAGCCTTTTCCTGTCACCTTTTGGCGAATTCACTATTCACCTTCTGTGCCCCCCCCCATCCCCGCAGTGACCATCCCTCGGCAGCCCCCACCGCCTGTCAGCCTTTTCTCCAGCTTTATGCCCCCTCCACCCCTGTATCATTTCCAAGTCCTTTACCCATTTAAGCTTGGGATCAAATTCAGGCTATCAGACTGAGGAATCACCACTAATTATGGTAAGTGTAAGATCCCAGGCCTCCCTCCAGTGTCCCTACATCAGGGCATATAAATGAATTGGTTGGCAATTGATGAAATTCTCCTTTGACCAAAAGCTCTTTTTAAGGTATCTTCGCGAGGTTAAAATCTGCCAAATAATCAGATGATTTGAAAGCAGGGCAGCCTGCAATTTCCTGCCGAGCCCATAGTGCCTTGAGCATTCTAAGACTGGTGGGTGTTCAGCTGTACTTTATAGTCAGCTATCGCGTGCCCACTGCTTGCCACCCCTCCAGGCACCTGAGAGCTGGAAGTCCACAGGAAAACGGGAAAAGTACAAAAACCAGTGCAGAAAAGCAGCCTCTTCTGCACATGAGCTATTGAAGTGCGGTGGTGATCAAACTCACTTGGTTCAGAAATGAAAATTAATCCGAAATACTGTTCTCACTTGCCTGTTTGTCAGGAGATGAGGTAATTACCTCATGAGAGTCCCCCTAACTCGGTTTCCTTGAACTCCACTGTTGCAGCTTTTGGTCAATGGGATGTTACGAAAGCCAGCCAGCTTCCTAGAAAATGAACTCGTGCAGTGTGTGTGCATGTAGGAGATTCATTTGCCTTAAGAAGTAAATACGTTAAATCTCTGATCTGTACTGTCAGCTTCAGGCCAGCCCTTCGGTATCAGGAAGAATCACTCAGGATTTTCGACAAGGTGATGATGGAAACTGTCCAAACTTGAGTTGGTTGAAGTCTTCTTTTTTAGAAAAAAGACAGGTTCACATTCTATCTGTCGTTTCACTGTGTGATCTTGAGCAAGTGTATATATCCTTTTTACTTTTTCCCAAATGTACACACAAGGCTGCCAGTGGCTCAGGGGGAAGGGAATGAAGAGTGACAGCTAATGGGGTTTCTTTTGGGGGTGACGTTCTGATATTGGCTAGTGGTGTTTGTGCACTCTGAATATACTTTAAAAAAATTCTCGATTGTACTCTTTAAAAGGGTGAACTTCGTGGTATGTGAGTTGTATCTTAATAAAGCCATTGTTTTTAATCGAGTGTCAACGGTACAGGCCAGTGAATCCTCGTGTACCCATCACTCAGACTCCCCGACTTCAAGCTCATGGCCAATCTTGTTTTACCACTCTATCCATTTCCCCTTTCTTCAATTATTTTGAAATGAATTTCAGGTACATTTTATCTGTACGTATCTCAGGATATATCTCAGATAAGGACTTTTTAAACAATCCCAACATCAGTGTACCTTAAAATAGTAACATCGATTACTTAATATCATCGCCTATCTAGTCAGTGTTCAAATTTCCTAATTAATGATTTGTTTTGAATTAGCATCCAAATAAGGCCATACATTGTGATTTGATGTGTCTTTTAGGTCTCTCTTAATCTTTAGGTTCCACTCTGTCTCCCCCTCCCAACTTTGCAGTTTATTATTTTATTTTTTATTTTTTTTGAGGACAGTGTCACTGGCCCTCATATGTGGGACCTGAACCGGGGCCGCTGGTTTCCCAAGCCAGCGCTTAATCACCGCGCCACTCGGCCTTCGCCTTTGCAGTTTATGTATTGAAGAAACTCGTTTGAATTGTTTGGCTAAATTAATCTCTCCCACCCCCACC
Source organism: Aselliscus stoliczkanus (assembly GCA_033961575.1). Classification (NCBI taxonomy): domain Eukaryota; kingdom Metazoa; phylum Chordata; class Mammalia; order Chiroptera; family Hipposideridae; genus Aselliscus; species Aselliscus stoliczkanus. Next base: position 5,150,389 of record CM066738.1, on the reverse strand, counting down.
CCCACTCCCCAAGTATTATGGACATGTGGTTTTTGTTTTGGAAAATAATGAATTGAAAGAAAAGGATGTTTGGGCTGAACACCCTCTTTTAGAATTTTTTCCCATGGGTATGTATGTATATGGAAGCGTTGAATCTGGGTTTCGTAGATTCCTTCCCTGGAAACATGAACCTCAGCCTTAGCTCAGCAGTGCAGTGTCGTCTTCGTCACCTGAAATGCTGCGTGCGCCATGCCCACCAGCACAGAAAACAGGCGCAGAGAGGCACGCTGACCATTAGCCCGGAAGCCGCCTGCTGCTTTGTAGGGCCCTCTGCCTTCTGATGGCGCCATGCATTGCCGTTTTAATGATGTATCTTATCTGTAAAGACTAACACCATACAATACTTCTGCTAGCGCCGGCTGCCACTTACAACCTCAGACTTGATGACTCATGGTTCTTTCATATGAGTGTTTGTTTTCCTTAAATGGAACTTGCTAATTCCATCTTTCTTTTTTTTTTTTTTTTGCATATTCATGGTGTCCCAGCCAGGAACCAGCACTGCCTCTAAACAGATCCCACCAACTTTACCTTCCTCGTGAAGCAATGACTCCCCTTTCTCCCGTCTCTGCCCTTCTCTCTGAACTCCACTTTGAATTTGTTGCACAGTCAGTCTGTTCATTCTGTGGGGTCACACCATTCCCTCCCTGTTACCTGCTCCCTTCGGCAACATGTCAGGCACTTGGTCCCAGGAGGTAATTTCCAACAATGATAACAATTTACAATATGGATTGTCTTGGCCAGAAGTCAGCCGGCTCTTTCCGTTGGTAGATCCAGAGTTCAGACTCGGGCGCTGCACCCAGGGTGACCGCAGACTAATACCGTACGTGCTGCCACCGCGGGAAGGCAGCGAGTGGTGAGACAGCTTGTTGGAGGCGGAATGTGAGCCAGGCTCAGAAGGCTGGGTACCAGTTTGTCTAAGTGAAATAAAACTGCGAACGTACCTGGCAAGGAGCCTAGCTCCCCTGTAGGTCCTCTCTGGATGCCAAGTCTGAATGTAGGGAAAGCAAAACGTCTTAGCAAGGAACGCCGAACGTTGCATGAGCTAGGGCTGTGGTTTCAAATACAGATGGTGGGTTGGCGAGATTTAAGAGATAACTATAGTTGTATTGAAAAGCACTCAGCATAGCCCCGGTGCAGAGTCAGCACTCAGGACATGTGCACCAGTAAGTGTTGGGAGCAAACACCAGGAGGTGGGCACGGGGTCCGAGCAGGGAGAAGGGTGGCCCTGAGCAGGAAAGGTCTGCAGCATGAATGAGGTCCTGTAAGGCCATCCCCTTGGCTCACTTTCTCCCGGCTGTGGCAGGGGAAGTTTGAGGGAGCGGGAAGGATGAACACTGACCACTATCAGAAATTTGGGCTGTGGCCTCTGAGCTTGGGCTGTTCGGTAGGAGTTGTTCCACAGGGTTCAAGGGACGAGGATGCTGTGCATTCCACACACGGCTTTGCAAAGTAGGAACTGAACCCATTAAAGCAGAAGAGTGGGGTTTTTTTTTTCTTCTTTTGTGGTTTCACAGAGCAAATGTATGACAGCCCCTATTTATAAATGAAGTGAGACCGTCATGCACTGAGTGTGGCCTGGATTTCTGGCCTCCCCTCCTTCACCCCTTGCGTCTCACTCTGATCCTGTTCTCCAGAAAGTCTGTCTGCTGGGAGGATCTTCTTGACCATTTCCCATGCTGTCAGATAGCTACACAGAATTCCGGTTCTGAGAACCCGCCAGAAGCATGCAGTGACATTGCATAACCCGCCTCTGAAGCCAGAGATATTAGCCGTGGAGCTCAGAGGAACTGGCTCACAGCAACATGAAGGGAGCGGGCACCATGGATGGGGCGTCCAAGGTGAGTGATGGGGGCCGTGTGAATGGGCAGGGGGCCAAACAGCCTGTTACAGTTAAGGGCAGTGCCCAGTGTTTGTTCTGAGGTCCTAATGGAATCGAAGGGTGGATCCCAGTCTGATGTAAGTTTGAGATGGGAGGATCTCATGGAAGTTGAAGTGGGGCAAATGTATGTACTGTCAGGTCCCTTACCGGTTTCATTCAGTGATGGATGAAAACTGCTTTCTGGTGGAAACCAGCTTCTGGGATTGGTAACAGCCTACTGCTTTGTGTCCATTCACCTTCTAACAGACGTCCTGAGCGAGACCTCAGCCCACACTGACCTCTCCTTTCTCTGGACCCTGAAGTCGCTCTGTCATTCCCATGTGTCCTGATGGATTCTGTGTACCTTCCCCAGACAGAGCCCACACCTGGGCTGCATCCACAGTGGGCATGCCCCATGCAATCTGCATGTTAACTTTGGTGTTGGTGTCTGTGAGCAGAGCTCAAGTCCGTGACATGAACAAAAGGAGGCACTGTTTAGAAAGCTGAAATGGCTACGACAAACATCTGCTCACATGCAAGGAAAGTGAAGCTCAAGGATTATCTATCTGGCTACCCCTTCTAAAAATTTAAGTAGAGCAGGAAAAAAAAAAGAAATGAAATCATGACTAAATGGCGGGCTGCTTGTATGAATTAAATACGTTATTTATTATTACAGTAATAAGAATAGGTGCCATCAGTGGAATTTATAGCCGAGTAACCCAGGGCATCCTCGTGTATATAGATGGTGTGCATATATCTTAGCTATTGTAGAATATTTTACCCTGCTGTTTTCTTTGAAAATTTTTTAGCCCGTTGGGAAAAATGGAAGAAAAATAATTGAGTAAACCCCTGCATATTCTTTATTGATATGCACCGATTTCTGGCACTTTGTCACATTTGTCTGCATTTATTTGTATATATTTAGTCACAGGCACACACTTGGCTGTTGTTGATCTTGTCAAACTATCTGAAAACCAACTGCAGATGTGATGACACGTTACCCCTAAATATGTTACCATGTCTCCTAAAGACAAGTACATTCTCCTATGCAACCCCAACATCATCATCACACCCCAGGAAATTTACCATTGAATGCATAATGCCATTCTAATATTCAGCCCATGTTCCCATTTTCCAAAAATATCCCCTCCAGCTTTTTCTGGCTGTTGTTATTTGTGTGTGTGTGTGTGTGTGTGTGTGTGTGTGTGTGTGTGTGTGTGTGTTTTCAATCTAGGATTCATTCCTGGATCATACATTGCATTGTTTGTCAGGTCTCTGTCGTCCTTCATCTAGAACAATCTACTACTTTTATTTTTTATTTTTCATAACATTGACATTTTTTCTGAACATCCCAGATGTTCCTATGATTCTGACTTCTTTTTATTTATGTGCCACTTATTCTGCCTAACTAATTTCTGTGGCACTTTACAATTTGTAATTAACATGCACCTATGCATGTAACTTATAATCGATATTCGCAGCATCCCATGAAGTCCTTTTCTCAATGTTATGCAGATTAGAATAGCTGGCATATACCTACTGTCTACCTGCCAGGCTCCGAGCTGAGTACTCGACTTGCATTCCCCATTACATCCTCACGTCTCTGTGAGGCAGAAGTCTTACTCTTATCCCCATTTTACAGATAAGGAAAGTAGGGTTCATTGACCTGCCAGGGGTCCCTGGTAGAGAGTGGAATGCCAGGAGCCCCGCCCAGGCTGACTGAACCCAGAGCCCCAGCTCTTCACCAGCTCCCTCTTCTGACCCTTAGACCAGGGGCCAACAAATTCTTTCCTTAAAGACCTGGGTAGTATTTGATGCTTTGAGGGCTACCTACAATCTCTGTTGCACATTCTTCTTTGTTTTTACAACTCTTTAAAAATATAAAGTCATCCTGACCCCCCGGATCGGGTCGTCCGGATTTGGGTCACAGGCCATCGTGGCCAACCCACGTCTTACTTGAATGGCGTCTCTGCTCGTGCAGGCTGCTTCCGCCCCATAATGGCCAAGATGGACAAGAACCCCAGTCTTAACTCGCAGTCCAGGGGCAATCTCAGCTCATGGTTTCTAGGGTATCCCTGCCGAACTGTCAGAGCACAGAGATGATACTATACTTTTAAAAGGGTTTACACAGGGCCGGCCGAGTGATGCAGTGGTTGAGCGCTGGCTTGGGAAGCCAGCGGCCCTGGTTCGGGTCCCACATATGAGGGCCAGTGACACTGCCCTCAAAAAAAAAAAAAAAAAAAAGGTTTACACAAATAGGAGCAGTAATGGAACAGTTGAGCTTCTGGCCTTTTACAATGAAAAGCATATATTACAGTTTCATTTGTTTTAGCAACATCGATTATTTTTAATGCCTACATCGTTGTTTGATTGCTTTTCAAATGGTATTGCAATGCTTCATGGGGTCATATAGCATAAGTGCTTCTCAGCTTAGGTGACTTTGACTTTAAAGGAACCCCCACTTTCATTCGGGCACCCCAGGTCACCTGGCACACCCCGAAGCTGGCCTGCGATCGGTGGGCACCGACTGCCCTTGCCAGCCGCAACCTAAGCGTTGCTGTTGGCCAACCGACAGTTCCGGGTGAGTGGAGCTTTCTCCTTCGTGCGTGGCAGGTTTCGTGAATCGTCTGACTTCCATCATGTTTTTCTCTAATTGTTTTATGAAACGAGAAAACTGAAACATACACATCATGATATTAGTGATAGGAAACGCCGGTCTCAAAGAGTACGATTGCAACGCAGGTGGAAACCATTATGCAGAATGGTGACTCTAACTCCTCACTCCTTCATGGCTCGCTGGACTGACTGTAGCTGGTTGGCTCAATGTTCGGCACCATTCAAGAAATGCTACAAAATTAGGTGTAAAAGACAAGGTGAATGCATGGTTTCATTGTATGGAAGTCTTTGCTTTGGATTTTTGGTAGCTTGAAAACTGCCTTATTTGTAAATATGGAGTCTGCATATCCGTTAGTGATTCAGTGCTATTTGTGGCAAATTGGGTTTACTTCTGAGTGTGTGTGTGTGTGTGTGTGCGCGCGCGCGTCCATGCACACACCAGTAGAGGTGATCTTGAAATTAGCATCTTTGTGCACAGACTCCTTGTCTCATGGGGGCAAATGCCCAGGCACTGAAGGAGAATTACTGAGTCACTTCGTTTTTGAGTAGGGAGCAGTTTCAGGCCCCCTTTGAACCTTTAGTGGCTTGAGGTATAAGCAAGACATCTTATACTGAGCCTTTGTCGAAGGAGGGTAAGTGGGATCTTGTGTGACCGTGTGTGGAGAACTCGCTGTGGCCCCCAGGCCTGGCCTGACTTCACTCCCTCCAGCTCCCCTGCCTCCATGCCTTGCCCTTCTCCCCCACTGTTGCCTGCCTTGGGGTGCTCCCCTCAGATGGACACTGGATTGCATGGGTCCTCCACTCAGAGACCTCCCCCACCCAGAGACCTCTCTGAACCACCCTCTCTAGATTGCCTCCCCTACCACACCCACCCCATCACTCTCATCAGCTATCTTGTCTTCACTTGTCAAGATCTGAAATTGTCTTGCCGTTGTCTCCCCCTCTGGAAAGTCAGCTCCATGAAGGGCAGACTGGGCCTTCCTGTTCAGCGCTGCAGCTCTATGCCTAGAGCAGCGCCTGCATGTAGTAGATGCTTAATAAGCGCTTTATGTTGGTATGTGTGCATGGATGGGGGTTACAGGGAGTGCAGCAGGAACCCTTGTGACACAGCCCAGCTTAGAGAACAGGAACGGCACCTCCTCACTGTCGGGCGTCTGGCAGCAGAGGTCGCCCCTGACTCACGGCTCTCTAACCCCTTCCTGGCCCTAGCCTGACACTCAGCCTAGATTCCTGAGGCGTGGCCCCTTTTTCCTGCCATAGTCAGACGTTGCCTTACATCTGAGCCTTTGCAGTGAAAGTCAAGATCACAGGGATTGAAGTCAAGGTCACAAGGACCTGTGGCCACCCCCTGACCTTGTCCGGAAGCTTCATCCCTTCACCCACCTCACAAGGCACAACAGCCCGGACACAGCACCCAGCTTGAAAACACGACTCACTGTTCGTTGTTCAGCCATTCAGCCAACACAGTTATTGGGCTCTGGGGGTTCAGAAAGTCAGTAAATGAGTAAATGGACACAGTGATTTCAGGTGGTGATAACTGCCTTAAAGAAAAGAAAACAAGGTGACCTGATAGAGGTGATGGACAGAAAGGGCCTGTCTGGAGGCCTGAGTGATGGGAACATCACTGCAGGCAGAGGGAACAGCAAATGCAGAGGCCTTCCTGTAGGAATGGACACGGCAGAGTAACGTATCCATGAAAAGGCCAACAAGGGGAGAGGGTGGTCTCAGAGGGAAGCCAGGGGGCCCTCTAAGAACCCAGAAGTGCCTCCTAACTGTGAAGGAAAGCCACTGGCCTATTTAAAGCAGGAGGGGACATGATCTGATTAATGTTTTTAAGAGACCACTCAAGCTGCCGTGCCCAAGCGGAGTGTGGGCAGGAAAGAAGAGAAGCAGGGTGTGAATTAGGAGACAGCGCAGGTGACGGCGTTTTTCCGTTTCCGACAGTGCCATGCTGTTCTCAGTGGACTCCGAGAAGAATCGTTGGCTCCGTATTTTTGAACAAGACAAAACAGTTGGTGTTTGAGACTGTCCAGGGATGTGAGCAGAAAGAGTTAAAAATGAAGGTGTAAATACTTGTATTCAACTACAAGTGCTATATACCTTTTTAAATTTTGTTTAGAAACTTTTTTTCCCCCACCAACCTTATTTCTATTTTCTGTAGAGACAAAAACAAAAACAAAAACAAAAAGCCCACCTTTCGTTCATTGAGCAGATATGGAGTCCTACTCTGCGTCAGGCACGGTTCTGACAATGTCACAAGAACACAAGTGTCTAGTTTCTCAATATTTAAAAATTTGTCATTATATTTCATAAAAAATCGATTACATTATATTATTCTTTCCCCTGCTTCATAGCTTAATAGCTTTTATTCTCTTAACAATGCATATGCTCTATATCTCACTTTAAAAAAAAAGCTAAACAGAACATCACCCCAAGTGTTTAAACGTCTGCTGCGAAACTATTCAAAGGAAAGTGGCCTACATGATAATGAAATGGGGAAGTGACCATAGAAATGGAGCGTGGTCGTTTTGGAACTGTGATGACTCAGGCGGGGAACTGACAAGTGCCCATAGAGGAAATAGCTTCAAAGAAGGAAGGTGGGAGGCTGGTAAGAAAGATGCCACTCTGAGTGATATTCAAATGCTCCAACATGAGTTGCAAAAAGGGGAAATGCATATTTTAGGAACTGTTTCCAAGTGCGTTCCTCATAAGCCTTTGTGTATTGGAATGGACGAGGATCCCTGCCTGTGTGCCCACCGCGAGAACAGAGCATCCAGCCTGCAGTGTGTCCCTGGGCCCCTGGGCAGCCATCCCGGCTCTCTGCAGAGGCTCTGCCGCCTCTCGAATCCAGAGCAGCTTTTCTTTGTTAAGAACTGACTAGGCAGGCAGACAGGCACTGGGAGGGGAGGGGGGCGGGGAGAACATTTGGAAAAGGAAAACAGTAGGGTCCCTCTCCCCTGGATGGTTTACCACCTGGTCAACAAAAAGTAAAAAGTGGGGCCGGCCGAGTGGCCTGGTGGTTAAGCGCTGGCCTGGGGCCTGCGGACCCGGTTCGGGTCCCACATATGAGGGCCAGTGACATTGCCCTCAAAAAAAAAAAAAAAAAGTAAATAAAAAAGTAAAAAGTGTTTTAGGCTCAGAGTTTAAATTCTCCCCAAGGTTGAAAGGGCACAAGAGTCACTTGCTAGCAGCAAGTACTTCAAGTTGCCTCTCTCCTACAACGGATGCTCCCCAATGTTCCCCAAAGTGGGGGGATCAACAACCACTGAGAAAGCACTAGGGCCAGTTACCCACCTTCTCCCTAACCTCCCCTGTGGTGTTCCAAATGGCCCACTATTGACAACAAAACAAATAAACCCAGTGAGCTGGAATACACTCACACCAACGGAATGGGAGAAGAAAAGCTTAAATAGCGGGGTTGCCCCTTGCTTGCCTGGCGCCCCTAAAATGACCCCGGGAAATGGAGAATTCAGTGATCAAGCTGAGTGTTCACTCCTTTCTCTGTGATCCAGTAAGTAGCTTTGAATTCTTCCTAATCCATCAGGAAAGTCACACCCCGCAGGGCCCTTGACCTCTGGCACACAAAATGATTTTAGGTGCACTATACAGATAGAACCTTTTTATAAGGTTAGTTATGTATTTTAATGTGCACTAAGGAAAAACTAGAGCTAGCGCATCAAACTCGTAATTTCATAGTATTGCTTAGGGAGAGTGTGTTGTTTTTTTAATTGGCTTAGTTTAATAGTTTACTTTTTAAGTAAAAAAAAAAAATGTACAGATGGCACCTGGATGGGACAGGAACATGTAGGTGACACACAAAGTTGAGAAACCAAAGTGTTGGACGAAGCTTTCTCCTCATCGGAGTTGGGATGATTGCTTATGACCAACCAAATAACACACGACACCTTTATTTGTCTCCATGCTTTTTCTTTCCATACCCACCCCTCCTCAAAAGAGAAAAGGAAGTGAGAAAGGAAAAGAACCCACCTGTTATTTTCTTTAATCTCTCTGACGCTTTCCATGAACTAAGCGATAAGAGAAAGGAAGCCCTGCAAAGTGTCGGTGCTGCAGCTGGATGGGTGGGGACCCTAAAAGCCCCCTCACTTTCAGATGAGGACACAGGCTGAGACCTTCTCAGTGACTTGCCCTTCCCCTCCATGAATGTCTCACGAGAAAAGGCTGAATCCTCAATCACTCCCCTTGTGCAATATTGCTCGCCACTCCTCCTTTTTTCCAAACTAAATGTCTTATTAAACAAGAACTCAGGGCCTAGGCTAGCAAGGAGTGAACATGGAGGGGGTGGGGGTGGGCGTGGGAGAGCTACAGAGGCAGTTTGGTAGGATGTGGACCATCTTGGGCCATATCCAGAAACATCAATTACCAGAAGCCTGGGGGACCTTTACGTTTGCATTCAACGCAGAGCTTAGCCCCAGGGACCTGGTTCACCTCATTCCCACCCCCAGCACAGGTTGTCAGACATACAGCAGGTGCTTAATAAGTAACTGTGGCATCAATGAAGCACTAGAAGTGCAGTGAGCGAAATTCCCATGAGTAGGGGAAGTATATTCAGTCAAGTTGATCTGCTCAAGACCCAAACCAATTGGCAAACCACAAGGAGGAGGCATCAGGGAAGAAAATGTTTCGTTTCCACTGGGCGGCTTAGGAATTTTTCTCTGGCCACGGCCTGTTCCTCAAAATCCTTTAGTGGGCAGTGCCTTCCGTGGCTACAGAACTCCCTGTAATGAGTGGCCTTTTCATCTGAACCCTCAGGAGGAATTCAGAGCTGGAGGGATCAGAGCTCAGCAGTCTCACAGAGCAGTCAGTTAGGGTTCGTGCTTGTTTGCAGAATATGCCATCACCCAAGGTCATTTTTACAGGTGTTAGGGAAACAAGGAATCACCCTTCTATTTAAGTTTTTCTCTCATTCGCCTCTGATTTCCAAGTTCACCAGATTTATTCTCTTCAGTGTCCCCAGTGCCTCCACATAAATCCCCCAGGATACGTCGGGATGGATGGAAGGGAGCCATAGGACATGTGTTACATAACCAGCCTCATCCACCCCGGGGGCTGGTGGTTCCAGCCCAGACCGCCTGACAAGGACAGCTGCAGAAAGAGCGCTGCTCAGGCACAAGTGTAGGCCCCAAACCTCGGGGCATTCCAGCACCCACTAGTACAGAAGATTTTCCTTCCGAAGCAGTTTCCGTCGGTGTTTCCCAGGGTGTAGAATAATCACCATTAAAAATAATTTCTTTAAAGGATGAAGATGAAGGTGAATGTGAGTACCTGAGTCGCTCTCCTCTGGCATCCATTTCCTGTAAACTTGGATTGCGTGGGACTTGGAGTGAACTGTGTAAAGGGGTCCATTACTTGTTATTTTGATTTTTTTCTCCCTAAGCTAAGGAAGTAGGTTAAGATGTTTCCCAAATAACTATCACACCACTGGAAATAGTTGGAAGTTGTTTTATGTGCCAGGTTTTGAAACAAAAAAGAGAATTTATATTTTGTTTAAAAATCTATGGTCCACTCAGTTAAGTTTTGGGTGTTGTTTTTTTTAAGAGCTTAAATGTTACTTTGAATATAAGAGTAATTGGGAAAATGGAGTTTCAGCTAAAGGGCTTCAGATCATTTCTACATACTTGAGCCTCTCATTCAAAAACTTCTCAACTTTTGCAGAAGGAGAGCTGAGCAGAAGCTCCGTTATTTTGCTAGCCTATCTGGCAAATCAGTACTAATTAACCACAGACAAGAGTTTTCTCTCAGCACCTCTCATTTAATGACTTTGCTAACTTTTTTTTTTAGAAATAGCCCCAAGAGAACCACTCTTCTTTGTGTTGTAAGACGATGCAAGAAATTCCTTAGCTGTCACCTCCTTTAAAAAAATTCTACATATATGTCTGAGAATGAGATGCAGATTGTGGGGTCTACCATGCTGCAGGCTGACGCCCTCAGTGTGTCGGCCATGACACGCCAAAGGGAGATCACTGAATACGGTCGCAAGTCTCAGGGCAAGTTCTGGTGATGGAATCCACCGTTTTCCTCTCTTTAGTGACTCTCAGCTCCCTCTACCTTGTGGAGTTTTACTTTTAAATGTAAACGTTGCTGTGGAAAGCTACTGAAACTCACGAGGAAAAACATAAAAAGTAAGATAACAGCTTCTTGGATAACTGTTTCCCAGGGAGGTGATTAACGAGGAGGGGAAGAAGATGAAGGGACAAACAGAAGAAAAGGAGATGAGGGAAGGAAGAGGAGGAAATGATAGATGAGGAGAGGAAAGAAGTGGGAGGTGAGCGGTTGTCTGGTGTTCCCGTCTCAATGGCAAGCCTCGTAGTGCCACTCCATGTGCAAGGAAAGTAGCAAAAGTTATTCTCACTGCCTTCCCCAGAGTCACACGCATGCAGACACAGCTGTGGCGTCCTCTGACTGCTCTCCTAATGTTGGGAGCAGGTCCCCTTGTGGGAGGCCATCCTGTCTGGTCCGCTGTTTGTGCATAGGCCCCAAATCATTCTGCTGCCAACTAAAGCAGAGGCGGTGTGATGATGAGGGGCAGCGAGCCCCCCCACCATCTGCCTGCAGATTCACTGGCTGTCTCTCTAATTTGAGTGTGTGTTTGGTGTGTGTGTTGGGGGGGGTGGGTTGGCCAGGCCAGAAAAACCATTAAAGCTTCTTCCAGCCTAAACTGTGCTTCTTGATACCCTGCAGTCAGACCCCGTTTAATGGAATGGGTATGTGGCCCACTCTGTGTGTGTGCCTTCTTGCTGGGGTCCTGCTGTCAGGGACCAGGGGAGAGAGAAGCACTGACGGAATCGGCAGCTTCTCAGAAACCCCTCAAACACTTTTTAGCATCCTGTATGCTGTCAATGGCACAGGCCCTCTTGGGGAGGTGTGGAGCGATGGCAGTTGTGTCGACCATGTGAGTTGTCTGGAAGTTCACAAAGGGTTTCCCGGATGTGAGATGCTTTTGGACCCAAACTGCTTTCAGCCAAGTCGAGGTTCCCTTCCGTCAAATCTGGGAGGAGACAGGCTGAAGGGAATCATGACAGGCCGGAGCTTACATTCACCCACACAGAAGCCATTTTCTTCTGATAGAGCAGGATCCTTTTTCAAAACTAGATTTTTATATTGGAAAGCAGAACATGTACACATGGCTTAGAAATTCAAACGGTACCAATGCACACAGACCGAAAGCATATTTGTTTTTTTAAATCCCAAATCTCTTAGTTTCCTGGGCCCCAGTTCCCCCAGCCAGAGGGGGAGCCCCAACGTTTTATGTAAATCTTCCAGAAAGATGCACAAGTGGACACATACCATTTGCACAGTTTCTCATCTTGCCTTGTAAAAAAATTTACCATATTTTGGAGATTGTTCCATTTCAGCTCCTATAAACTCTACCTTGTCCTTTTTGACGGCTGTATACCATTCCATTATACAAATGTATTGTTGCTTTCCAGTGATTACATTTAAGCTATTTCCCGAATTCTTAGTGCAGAAACTAATTCTGGTAAATAACCACACAACTTACCCAACCAAGTTAAAATGGTTTCATCAGCTTCCCATCCTTCTCTCCAGAGGCACATTTTGTCATTCACTCACCTACAGAAACACACGTGCCGTCTTGTGATGGAGTCTGTGCCAAACACTCTGATTTACAGGCTAAAAGGTTGGACTTGGGAGTCAAAACCACCTGTGTTCCAACCTTGGTTCTGTTTCCTGCTCTCTGAGCATCTTCGGGGTACTCACTCACCCTCGCTGTGCCTTAGCTTTCTCATCTCTTAAATAGGGTAACGGTACATGCTTTGTGGGCTAGTGAGTCTCAAGTGAGATCTTCAATGCTAATTGCTTATGTGATGTCTGGCTGAGTTGAAAACCTGTGAACTGTCCTTATTAACGAAGCATTGGATAAATGGTAAACAATCAAACTACGATAGTGCCTGACCCAGTAGGCATCCAAAAGATCAAAGAGAATTATTTTCTCTTTGATGAATTTATAGGAAGACAACACTAGCTGACACATTGGTAAGACGTCTGCAGTGTTACGTGGGGTTTGCAAAGTGGGGATCCTTCCAGGTCTTTGCTGGGACCCCTTAAGATGTTTCTGCCGCTCTCTCAACTTTACAGAAGTTACCTCACAGAATGTTGTCACCCATCGAAATCTCTCACGAGGGAAGTGTCATGTAGATACTCTATTTCTTCCTAGGGGCTGTGTTTCCTCCTCTTTCCTTTTTTGGAGAATGTGGGTGGGAAAATGGAGGCGGCGAAAGGATTTGTCTTACACTCTTGGAAATTTCTTTTGTTGTTTTTTTTTTATATATATAATGAGCTTTTTAAAATGATGGAAAATAAACATTCACAAGCCAACAGATTGCACCACTCTCTCAGCTTTGGTCTGTGTATTTCCATAACATGAACCACTTCCAAGTACCTCCAAGGGGGGAGGGCTGACTTGAAAGATGATCAAAGAGCTCTCTCCCTGTTGCATGGAGTCCTTGTTCTGAGTCTGGGCTCAGCCACCTCCCTCGTAAAGAAAGACACAGAAGAGACTATTTCATGGACCTCAAAGTAAAAGCTCCCACATCCAGGGGGCTCCCATGTCCAGGGGATGCCCTGGTGAGCTTGAGGGATTTGCATTTCCCACACAGCAAAGGATTTGAAATATTTACAGGGCATGCTTTTAAGAAAATGGTGGTTTATGTACGACTATTCTGTCACAGCCCCTCATAGGGGAAGTATGAACATTTCTGCCGCCTTCCTCGAAAACTAACTAGGAATTCCTGGAAGTAAGATGTGGAATCGGTGAGGAGGGAACTAAAATGCCAAACACAGACGTTTTCCAAAGAAGGATTTTATTAGAAGAAAAATGTCCATCTTGTTAACAGAGGGGTTCCATGACGTGTTGAACAGGGACCCAATGATCACTTGCCACTGAAGGTTCCTTCCACTTTACAACCTCTATCTCTGGTGTGGGCCACTTACTCATCTGCTACTTCCTGCTGTGAGCTGTGACCTCGTGGTATGACTGACCTTCCCCAGGAAATGATGATGCTCTGGCGACTTTGATGGAAACTATCTCAGGATCTCTATGCTTCTATCCTCTGGCCACTAACTTTTTTAGTTTTAGGAGTACAAGAGTTGGTGGTGGGGCGGAGCACTTGTGAAAGGAGGAGGAAACAGGATCGGACCATGATGCTGATCTGAGCCCTGGGAGGGGACGAGGGAAGGAGCAAGAGAGGAGAGATAGAGCCCCAGACTGTGTGGCCTGCACATGGTCTTGGCTATGACACCACTGTCAGCTGCTGCTGCTGGCTCTTTATTCAGAAGACAAAAGCACAAGGACCCGTTCTCCCTCTCTGCTGTCTACTTTTCCCAGTCCATAGCACATTTGTCCTCCTTTCTTATAATCCTGCCTTTCTCTCAAGATTCACCTCGAAGGTTGCATGCAAATTTTCGCCACCCCCTCCCTACAGCTGCCCTCAATCCAGCCTGCACCCTCTGCCAAGCCAGGCTGTGAGCAGCTCACCTTGGCTGGGCGGCTGGCGTTGATCACCTTCTTGGGCTTCACACCGGCTCCCTCCGCTGCCTTTTCCCCCCAGCAACCAGATATGAATAGCAGCCAATGCAGCAATCAAGCCCCAGCTCTTTTGTGAACATCTCTCCAGGCATTCCTTCAGCACCCCACTCACTTCACACACACACACACACACACACACACACACACACACACACACACTCCCTCCCTCCCTCCCTCTGGCCTTCACACATCTCTCATCCCCTGTTGGCATCACCTGTGCCTTGCTCTTGATCTGACACTCCTACTCAACCCCAGGTCGCAACCTCCACAGCCCCGTTCCCAGGGGACCATTCTCGGAGCCCTCATCCACCCAGAATCTCCCATAGCTCCGTGTCTTCCTTCATGGCTCTTACGTAAAACCCTAGAGGTAACCTTGAACAACGGGTTTGAAATATATGCCTATTAGTTTCAGTAAATACTGTAAATGTATTTTCCCTTCTCAATAACATTTCCTTCTCTCTAGCTTCCTTTATTGTTAAGAATACAGTATATAATACATACAACATACAAAATATGTGTTCAACGACTTTATGTTATTGGTAAGGCTTCTGGTTAACAGTAGGTTATTAGTAGTTAAGGGTTTTTTGGGGGGGGCAGGGAATCAAAGTTATAGGTGGATTTTTAACTGTGTGGGGGGTCGGCGCCCCTAACCTCCACATTGTTCAGCGATCAACTGTATTTCTTTCTTTTTTTTTGAGGGCAGTGTCACTGGCCCTCATATGTGGGACCCGAACCGGGGTCGCTGGCTTCCTAAGCCAGCGCTTAACCACTGCGCTACTCAGCCGGCCCTCAACTGTATTTATTTCTGATTTGATCCGTGTTTGCCTCATCCACCAGATCATGCATTGGCATGAGATGGGAAACTGTTCTGTTCAGCGCTGTGTCTCCGGCAGCGCACTGGGCATACAGTGGATGCTCAATACAGTCTTGGTGAATGAATGAATGAATGAATGAATGAACGAAGGAACGAACGAACGGCATCCCATACTTCCCCCATTATAGCTAGACCACCTTGGCTCACTCCTGATCCCACACGGACTAGCATGCTGCATCTGACAGTTGTGGCCCCAGAGAGGCCACCATTACCACGAGAACAGGGATTGTCTTTTTCTTTGCCTTTGTTTTCCTAAGCTCCTCCCCCTTCTTCCTTCCAAATCCTTATTCATTTTTCTTTCCCTCTCCCAGCTGTTATGTGAAGATGGGCATTTGGGGGCCATGCCCTTTCTGGAAGTTGGTTAAAAAGGTTTCTTCCATCGAACCCAGCATCTAACTGCCTGTGTGCCACAGGGAACAAAACTATAAACATACACCCTTTTTCATCTCTTAATATCTACACACACGTTTCCAAGTTAACACCCTATTTTTTAAAATGCCCTTTGAGTGGTCTCAGTGACCAGTGCAGTTATTACTAGATTCCTCTGCTGAGACTTGTCAGTTGCTCCCGTGTGTTATCTAGACAGAGGCTGGTACAGTGCCGGGAACATAGTGCAGGATGGATGATGGCTGCTGGGGCCACTTTCTGTTCTCCCCACACTGGGGAGCGGGGCCCAGCCTCCTGTGGGGGTCCGGCAGCCTCTGCAGGAGGTAACAAGCTGAGCCCTGAAGGAGGAGGAGCCAGTCATGCAAAGATCCGGTGAAAGAGTGTTCTGGGCAGACAGAATAGCAAGGGTAAAGATGTTGAGGTGGAAGCAAGCTTAGCGTCTGAGAAAAGGAAGAAAACAGCGTGGCTGGAGGGAATTCACAGGAGTGGCGGGCAGGGTGCTCAGATGGGCTGTGTTGGTTCTGTTCTCAGCGCCGTTCTAAGCAATTGGAGGTTTTTAAACAAGAGACCAACGTGATCTGATTTTTGTCTATAAACTATCATTCTGGCTGGTGTCTGGAGGATGTGTTAGAAGGGGAAGGATGCAGTAATGGATATGAGGAGAGCAGGTAAAGCCAAGTGGCCTTGGACAAGTCATTTGATCTCTTGGACCCTCAGTTTCTTCGTTTGTAAAACAGGGATAGAAAACCTACCTCTGGCTATTATGCTACATGAACCAAGTCAGGCAGAGAAGGACAAGTACTGCATGGTTCCACTTATATGTGGAATCTAAAAAACAAAAACAGAAACAAGGGGATGATTACCAGAAAGAAAGGGTGGGAAAAGGGAATTATAGTCAATAATAGTGGGATAAGTTTGTGTGGTGACAGACGATAACTGAAATTAGTGGGGTGACCACATTGTAGGGTATAAAAGTGCCAAGTCATTATATTGTACACCTGAAATGAATATAACTCATATAATATTACATACTAACTACTATTTTAAAAATAAATTAAAATGTAACCTTACTCACCACCCCCCAAAAAAATAGAAAGAAAGAAAACCTACCTCTAAGGCATCTGAAAATTAAGTGGTAAAATGAGAATTAAATGAACCCAGCACAAAATAGGACCCCAGTCAATGGAGTCCACTGTTTGTCCTCTTTGTGGGTGAGGAACTCCCCTGGACATCTCACATGTTTTTACCTCTTTGTTTTGTAACATGAACCTTGAGTGGTCTTTGCTGTTAAAACTGTAAGACATTAATTGATTGCATGAGGTATGCTCACAGCCCCTGCCAATTATAAGGAAGTGCCGTACTGATGGGAACCATGTTGTAGCAACATGTTAGGGTTTTCCTTTGCTGGGAGCGTCCATCCTTTAAGGGATGGGCTGCTGCACTGTAGACAGCAGGCCAGAAGTAGAAAGCAGCCATGTCCCCAGATGAGACTGCGGCTGTCCGTCTTGGTGGATGCCCACTGCGTGGATGACCATCCAAGCCCACTGTTCTCTGGAAAAATGTCCCTGCCATTCATAGCAGGCAAAAGCACTGGCTAAGCCCATGGCACTCCAGGCCCTTCGGAGGGTGGCTAGAGGGTCCACATGCGAGAACCGTGTGGCTTCTGGAAAAAGCACGGGTCTGAGAATTCAGGAGGCTGACTGGGTTTTGATCCGGGCTGTGCAACTATGCACAAGTCACTAACCCTCTGTGCCTTTGTTTCATGGTCTGTGCAGTAATGAACATTTATTGAGCATCTCCCAACCACCTGAGTCCATGCCTATTGTTGGAGACAGAGTAGCTAATAAGCGAGGCAGGGTCCCAGCACTCATGGAACTTCCCATCCAATTCAGGAGAAAAATAACGAGAACCAGAGAAGGCGCAATATAATAATTATGACAGTAACAGCCAACCTTGACTGAGCACATACTAACTGCCAGGTGCTGTTCAATGAGCTATATATACACATCAACCCATATAATTCTCACAATAACTCCATGAGATAAGATATTAAGAATATTCCCATTTTGCAGACAAGGAAACTGGGGCCTAAAGAGAGTAGCACATTTGCTCAAGGACACACAGCTCAGAAATCACAGAGCCAGGGTTGCTACGCTGCCCTCAATTATGTAAATGTGAGGGTCTGGGTCACCACAAGTTAAATCAGGGCCACGAGAGCATGTTAGGGAGACTGAACCTGGTCTCAGGGTGCAGGTAAGACTTCCCTGAGGATGTGACATGTCACCTGAGCCCCCAAGCACGGGTAGGAATGAATCGGGCAAACAGCAGAGCTAAGTGGCTCTGGGGTGGTGGAAGGGACATGGATAGTGTGGTGAACCTGCTCTAGCGTCCCCAAGTGAGTGGTGCTGGTGCAGTGGCCGTTCACATTGGTAATAACCGTGGCTTCTTCCTCCCTCCCGCCCCCAGACGCTCTTGGCCAGGGCACTTTATGACAACCGCGCTGACTGCTCCGACGAGCTGACTTTCTGTAGAGGAGACATCCTGACCATTCTGGAACAAAAAGTGCCGGAAAGTGAGGGCTGGTGGAAGTGTTTGCTCCACGGGAGGCAAGGCCTGGCCCCTGCCAACCGCCTCCAAATCCTCACGGAGGCCCCTGCAGACAGGCCCTGTCCCCCTTTGCTGAGAGGCCTGGAAGAAGCACTCGGCAGCCCCAAGGACACCCACATGCCCACCCTGCTCAACGCCCCACCTCCAGGCCCCATATATGAGCAGATGAAGAGCTGGGTGGAGGGGCCCCCACCGCCCACAATCCAAGTCTACGAATTCCCTGACCCGCCTGCCTGTGCCAGAATCGTCTGTGAAAAGACAGTGAGCATCCCGAGACAGGTAAGCATGTTGCCTAATGAAGAAATAGATCAGGCAGTGTGTTATTATCATAACACCCAGGGGCTTACCCAGCCCTCGAATCACCGCTGTGACTGGATGAAGTGTGCAGGAGGGGAAGTAGTCGGGTGATTGGCGTGATCGGGTGAGCTCAGGTTTGGCCGCGTTCAGTTGTCGTTGGTACTCTTGGTACCCCTGTGATTCCTCAGCTCTCCAGGCACCCACGCTTTGTGGGACACAGAATGCTTAGTCCCGCTGTGCTGAAAGCATTACAGATGCTCACGGTGGCCTTGTGTTAGCCTAGGAAGGAACACTAAGACTGCTAGTGATAAATGGAGGTGTGGCATTTCCATGGGCTCAAAGGCAAGAAATTACTCAAATTTAAAATGTGTATTTCCTTCAACCCAGAAACTTTACTTCCAGAATTGCTCCAGAAATACACAAATAGGCAAACTTATACCTGGATGGGGAGGCCATGGCATTTTAGCGTTATTTGTTAGAAAGAAAGATTGAAGATGTCTAAATGTTCGTTAATGGGGGGATTGGTTACATACATTTTGACATACCCCTGCGACGAGCTACTGTGCAGTTGTGAAAAAGGTAAAGTAATTCTTTGAGATATTTATATGGAGGAATAAAGAGCCACTAAAAAAAAAAGAAATCAAGCAAACAAACCAACAAAAACATTGAAAAGAACACATATCGACAGTGGTTACCCTTAAGAAATAGAATGGGTTAAGGAAAAAGTGAAAGAAGGCATGAGGCAGGGACCTTTGTTTTGTTCACTCCTGTGTTCCCAGTACTCAGGACTGTGCCTGGCATGGGGTGAGTGCCAATATCTGCTGAGCTAAGGGATTAGGAAGTTGATTGTGTGGTGTAGTATAGAGCACATGTTACATCTGCAATTTTTAAAAATAGCAATTTAAAAAAAAAAACAGGAAAAGAAGCACTAGTAAATGCAGAATGAAAACTTTTTTTTTTAAGGAGAGGAATTTAAATAAGAAAGGAAACAAATAACGTACAGTCGTCCCTGAGTCGTCCCTGAACCCCGGCCTTGAGGCCGTGTTAAGAATGCCGAGCAGATGTGTATGGTGTTCAGTCACTGCGAGCTTTTCCTGCCATCACCATACGCTTTGCTTTGAGCTCAAATGACACATTCCACCTAGTGACAGTTCTGAGCAGAGGTCCTGGCAAGGCCTGTGTCCAGGGAAGTCCACTCCCCCTGATGTATGTGCCGGGGCCCCTGACATGTCCTGCTTACTAACTAGGCAGGCCTCCACCACACCAGCATCCACCACCATCAGATGGGAAGCGGCGGTGATGCCTTTAAAAGATTTCAAATACTTCAGATGGTCTAACCCCCTGGGCTGCCAGGCAGAGAACCAGACAGTTGTTCCACAGAACAGCTGTCACTCAGGTGCTGGCGACAGACACCAGAAGGAAGCTGGTCATCTATACGGTGCACCCTCCGTCCCTTTTCTGGAACAACTGGCCCCCACCTAGGCCTGGCATGCCCAGCTGCTGTCTGGGAGCCGGCTCAGAGTGGGGCAACAGGTGGCCTTCGCTGAAGTTGATTGGAGTTTCTTTTCAAAGCCACTAAAGGAAACGAAAAACCAACCAAACAAAGGCCATTTCCTCCTCCGCCTTCCTAAAAGGAAAACAGAGGCACTGTCCACTGCTCATCATGTATCCTGAACACCTAACACTTTTAACCTTTGCTGAGTGAATGGAGCGACCAGATACAACATAAGTCTTTGTAGCCATGGACTTCTGACATCCAGACTGACATTGGCATCAAAGGAAAGAGGAGTCTACTGTCTCAACAGAAAGAGTCAGGCATTAACTGTAAGATTTGCCCTTGGCATGAAGCATGTCGGGTTGGAGCCCTCACTCGTGCAGGCTGCAGCGGTGACACAGAAACCACAGTTACTGACCAACCGAGGGGGAATTCAGGAACCGGGGGCTCTTTGCTGCTCCAGTACAGTTTTTGTGGTGGGCCCAGGAAAAAAACCTGGGGAACTTTTCTGCCTTTTCTTCCTGCTGAAGTTCCCTCCCTTCACGGTATCCCTGTCTCCATTTTTGCTCCCTCCAGCCCCTCCCCGCCTTGTTTAGGTGTCTCTTAGAGCAAGATGCCATCTGTGGCTTAGAAATCAGGAATCCTGGTTCATTTGGCTTCTGGGGCAGCTCCGGCCATGCTGGGCGATTAGAAACATCACAACATCGCTCTCTTCTTCTCTTTCTTCCTCTCTATTATGAGGGGTGGACCCGATCACCTCTAAGGTCACCTCCAGTTGGACCGTTGGGTGACTCTAAATAATTTTGCTGCTGCTTCTACTATAAGAAGGAAGGAGCTAGAAGAAATGGAAGATGATAATCAGGAATCTTTCGATCCACTGAACAGGCAGACGTCTCCTCCCCGCTTGTGTAATCTGGGATCAGCCCTGAGTCTGAGGCTGCCCGAGAAATAACACCCTGAGCAGATGCAGTTGTTGGTAGATTGAGGTCCACTGGCTTTGAGCTGTTTTCCAACACGACCCGGGCGACCCATTTCACAGATGCCCTTTATCCCTGGATTGACTATTTCTAGATTAAGTTGGCCAAAAATTAAGAACCAAGAAGGTGGAAACATGTCCCTTTTCTCAAATTGTCCTGAGAGAGGAGTATATGTGTCAGCCTCAGATGTCTCTGCAGCTGGAGGAGATCTCTGTGGGTCTTTAGATTGGAACAACCCTTCATATTACAAATGAGGAAATTGATTCCTAGGGAGGTGAGGAGGGCCATCCAGGGTCACACGGCTGATGAAGACCAGACACTAAAGCTTCCTTGTTGTGTCTGCCTGTCTGCACTACTAGGCTGCTGACGCCCAAAGGCAGAGCCTGCCACACGCCCGCCTTTGGTCTTCATTGACCTGACTCTGTCTATTCGTTGCATTAACTATTTATTGAAGTTTAACCTACAAATCCTAAGGGTACAGCTCAGTCACCGGTATCCAGATCAAGAAACAGAATAGAACAAAACTGGCTCCCCAGAAGCCCCTGGTGCCTTCTCCCAGCCACTTCCCTTCTGGGTAACCACAATCTTGGGCTTTGTTTTACTTTTTATTTCAACTTCCCTTGATATAATATGCTGGCCTGACTTATAAAAAAAAAGGAAATAAAAACAAAAAACAAAAACACCATCTAGAGAACATATTTGATTTTGGTTTAAGTTCAGCAAGGGGGCTCCTTTAGTATTTCAAGTGAAAAGGGTCTCAGATTTCCTGATGAAACTGCTCTAGGACCCACTGGTTCCTGAACTGATGTTTCCTTCTGCCACCCTAAGCTTTTCGAAACTGTGTTTCTCATACATGTTCCTTAATTGATGGCCATCTTGGACTTACGTTTTCCAAGAAACACTGGGCATTTTTTAACTGACTTCCTTCCACCTAAAATTCCACACACAGGAAAGTCCCTTCGCTCTCTGTAGGTGTTCTGGCAAGCACGTGTGACCCCGGAGTCAGCTACATAAATCAAATAAGCCTGGGATCCTATGGGAGTGGTAAATGGAACAGCATTTGCGAAGGCTCTGAGGTGGGAGAGAGCTTGGCATGTCCGAAGTGGGCGCAGAGAGGAAGGAAGATGGAGGTGGTGGCCGGCGCCCCCACCGTACATGGTGCCCGGGGTTGGATGGGGCTTGGTCTGTTAGGAGCTTGGATTTAATTCGGGCTGCAATGGGGCACCATTGACAAGTTTGTCCTACACCAATCAGCCTATGACCAGCAGTGACAAAGTCAGGTTTACTGATCCACTGTAGTGAGAGGATCACAGAGCAGAGGAACCACAGGCGTTCTCAAACAGACACGTACTTACATACTTACAGGGTTGGCGGAATGGTGGGGCTTAGGTGAGATGTAAGTGAAGCTTTGTTTGGATGGGCTCTATGCAAAGCCGGGCAGGGAGTACAGGGGTCCCTATGACCCCAGACTGCAAAGTGGACGCAGGGCACTCCCTCCCGGGAACCACCAAGCTGAGTTGGATGTGGAAGGTCTGTCTGACGCCCCTCATCCAAGTCTCCGTGTGCGGGTGGGAATGGAGGCTGATTCTCTGGTAAGAGTGGGATGCTTCCTTCTTGCTAATACAGCTTCGGGCAGCAGTGGTTCCGAGAGCCTAGGATTTTCGAGAACCAGGTTCCTCCACGAGTAAGAAAGCAGTTGTCACTCAGAGGGAGGTTGTTTGGACACTTGACCACTGAGTGTGACCTGGGAGAAAGGTTTGTCCTGTTTGCTTGGCAGCTGCTTTCTCGACTCCTGTGTTCAGCCTGCTGTGCGGTGGGCCCTGCTGGTCTGCTGCCTGCTGTCTCAAGCTGTACACAGTCTTTGACCACAAACAAACAAATAAATAGAGGCGAGCACTTGCCTCCTGCCAGGCACACATCTGGGTCACGCCATGAACAAAGCAATCTAGTCCTCATCCGCTGCTCCCCGCCCCCATCTCCACAGAGTAAGATCCTAACCATCCCTGCGATCCAACCCTTCAATGATGGTTCCCTGGTGCCCCGTGGGAAATACAGTCTCCCTCAGCTGGAGTCCCTGGACTTGATCTTTCCCTTTCCTTAGGGTCCTGTCCCACTTCCCAGCTTGTGTCCAGGGGGCACCCCGGGAGACAGCAACCACTGCCCATTACCAGGCCCCTCCCATTGCTATAACTGATGTGGGGCCCAGGAACCTGCATTTTAACCTGCTTCCCAGATGAGGCTGATGCTGGCAGTTGTGGGCCAGCACCTGAGGGAGACCACCCTCCGTCACAGACCCTCCCACCAGCATCCTGATGTTCCCAGGCTCAGAGCCAAGGGCCGCGGTTACAGGAGCTCAGAGCACCTCAAGAGGGTCGCAGCTGACATTCTGTCTGAGGGACGACTCTGGACGTGGTCCATGAACTCAGTGGTGACGTCTCCTCTCCCTTGGTTTTGTCTCCCCAAGGCCGTCTTCACAATTCCCAGACCTGCCCAGGCCTCCTTGCCAGCTCCGTCTTTCCAGCTGTACGACGTGCCTGTCCCGAGCCGAGGGCTCCCAGCCCTGAAGGTAAGCCTTGCCCTTGGGCTTGCTCCCCCAGGGGGGCCCTTTCCACCCAGAGTGTGGGGTTCTCAGCATCACGCAGATATTCCATTTCCGCTTCACCCCCAGGATTTCTGGAGCAGCGTCTGTCCACTCCTAGCTCCAAAGGACACATCACCACTCAGGAGCCAGCTTTGTGCCCAGCGAGCCCAGACCTGCTTGGGGGAATGTTAGGACCATTTGAGGGCTGAATATTCTTTTCAACTTTTACTTTTCTTTTGTAATAGATATTTTCTATCGATGCGAGCGCACACACACACTCGCATATATATGTGCATTATTGTTATTATTTGTTTGTTTGTTTATTTTAGCTGAGCCATCCTGCCAGCTCAGCACGGGCTGGGCATCGAACTGCTGTTACTCAGAGCTCAGCTCGCACTCTTGAGTGAGCTCTTCACCAACTGAGCCACTCGGCCGGCCCTATATGTGCATTTTTAAACAAATAATATTTTTAAGGATATACATCACAGGACAATCATTGTTTATCTCTGGGGGATGAAATATTTAGTCTTTTTAAGCTTATTTATAAGTAATGGGTACATCATATTTCTAAGACATGCTTCATGTCACCAGAAAACAACTTCACTCATTTCTTACTTAGCCCATTCACACTGCTCTGTGGCTGCATTTTCCTGGGCCCCATCAGCACACACAGAACCATCAGGAGTTTGACCACGCCAACTGCCCGGCCCCACCCCCAGAGACTTGTTAGAGGTCTGGATGGGACCAGGCAGCAGGAGGACTAAAGCTCCTAGGTGATTCTATTGTGCAACCAGGGCCAAGAACCACGGTTCTAGTCTAAACGAAACTTCAGGCCAGCTCTGTGACTTTCTGGTCACTCACGAGTAATAAGAAGTCACTTTCGCCTCCCCAGTCTCAGTGGAGGAATGTAAATGTCCAGTCCAGGTCAGGACCTGGCTTCCTACTTCATCTAAAGCGAAAGCTCCTGCCTTCCCGGCTTGCTGGCCCTCCGGGTTCCTGCAGCGGGCACTGAGGATCGGCTGGATGCTATGCCAGCTCCCCATGTCAGGTTTCTAAACGCCTCTGCCCTCCCCCAGGGGTCTCAGGCTCCCACGGGGCTAACTGAGGTAGGCAGGGCGAGAGGGAGGGCGGGCACAGGTAGGAACACCTGCTGGCTGGGCTCAGTTGGGACATGTTGCAGTGTTGCTCTGTGGAAGTAGCCAGTGTTGAAAGCTGGTCCTTTCCCTTCTGAAGCCTTCCTGCAAGCTCCGTGAGGTGGCCAATGCTCCCCTCTGGCCGGTGGCCGAAGTCTCCGCCTTTCGCTGCTGGCCAGCGAGCCGTCCCCAACAGCCTCATCCTCCTGAGGTTCCCTCCGTATTCCAGCCCGGCTCTTACTCCACCTCTCACCTGGTCCATGGAAAACGCACACACTCCCTTTGGCAGGATAGATCCCAGGAGCTCAGGCTGGGCCGGGGCGACGGGAGGCAAGTGAGGCTTCACTTGGGTCCCAAAGTTTTATATGAAGACACAGCAGCAGGACTCACCTCACTTGCCTCCACCTCCTCCTGGCCTGTGGATCCCATTTTTATTTTAAACGCTGACATTTTGTTCATCGTGATTTTTTTCACATGAATTGTGACTTTTAAAAACATGGCATTAAAATATTTTTTTACCTCGATTCCTTAGTTTTTTTTTGTGCCCCCTTAAATGTTGTGACCATCGTGGCACGTTCCTCACACTGGTCCTGGCCCTGAGAACAGGCCGTCTCCAGCCAGGTTGGTCATCAGGTTCTTTAACATTTCTCAAGTCAGCGTTAGCCCCCGGGCACTATGAGCCCAAGCCCAGGTGGCACAGCTCAAGTCATGGAAGGTCCCACTTTGCTTGAGCGTTTGTTCCCCACCTGAGAAGGGTTCAGTAGAAAACTCACAGCCCACTCTCTCCAAAGAAACCTCCCTCCACATTCCATCTTTTTCTCTCTTTCTTTGCAAAACCTGACTTGGTGTTCTCTCATCTCGCTTCGGAACATGAAACCTATCTTTCACATCCTATTACACACATTTTCTGATTAATGCACAAAAAATATATAGTATCTCTTCAGGCATCATGTCTTCTGTTCATTACTGGGTGTATATGCATGTCATTTGGCTTAGTGTCTAGTAGGCACTCTAGTAAGTATTTGCAGGGTGATTACACAAGTAATAAGCCCAGGAAAAATTCTACTGAGAAAAACAAACAAAGACAGAGGGCTTATGAAGTCTCAGTCTCACTTATTCTTCTTGAATTCAGTCTCGAGACTAACTTACAAAGGCAGAGGATGTTTAACTCAGGCAGCTGCAGTGCATTCTCTCCACAGTTTGCCCCACCTTCAGCTGAGAGGCATCTTTGTAACGTACAAAGTCCACTATTGAAAAATCTGCCCACTGCAGCACATAAACTCCCCCGCCCCCAGAGAGCATCATGACCGAAAGCCCCCAAATCTTCAGTGACCTGTGGTTTCGCTTGGAAAAACCGCTGGCGTGGGAGAGTTTGTGATGGGTCGCCATCGGGAAGGGAATGTCTACATTGTCCGCCTTTGTGGTCTTTCTCTAGGGGCCAGTGAAGCAGCAGCTATACGACATACCTGCCAGCGCCCAAAAGGCAGGACACGGTGCCCTGGGCTGCCAATCAAGCGTAAGTATGACCAGATGCCGAAATGCGAGGCTGTGACAAAACCTGAACATCCTCAAGTTGGGCCCAATGAGGATTGCTGGCTGCTCATAGCAGGCTGTATTTCACTGGAGACCCCTCGCTGTAGTGGGGTTCAGGAGCACGTCGAGTTGTGTGGTCTGGAGAGGTCCTCTCACTTCACCGTGCCTCCATTTCTATTACAGACTTACCGCGAGTATTCAGATAGTGTCCGCAAAGGGCCCAGGGCAGCGCTTGGCAAAGAGCGAGACCTTAGATAAACGCCTCTTATTAGTACAGACCTCAGAGGCGTGCTGTGTTAGAATAGGATTTTATCTGCACATAGGAAAAATGCCTTCATTTGAAATCTGTGTAATCTGCATTTAGCCTTGGACATGTATACAATAAGTATATGGATGCCCAAGGTTATCAGGGAAGGAAGGCCTTACAAAAGAGACCAACATGCACAGTGCCCAGCACTTAGTAGGCCCTCAGTATAATACACATTTGTCAAATGAGCCTCTCACGCCTCTTTTTGTTGAGACTAAACCGAGTGACTTTGTGTGGTTCTTCCCAGAGGCAGAGTGTTCCCGTGATGTCAACAGTCGCCTTAAGAAGAGCCTTCTACAACACACTACCAAACCCTCAGAAATCAGAGTGGATTTATGACACCCCAATGTCTCCAGAAAAAGCCGATGTACGAAATGTACCCCTAACCAGCTTTGTGGAAGCATCGGGACCCCATGGCCCCCCTAGGTATACGTCCAGTTTCCACAGTCCTCCAAATAGTGCAGCAAGGTCGCTGGATCCACACCTGCAGAAAAACTTGCCCAGGCAGAAAAAACTCAGCCCTCCGGAAATTCCTTCTTACAGCCTTCCAACACCCAGGGACGAAGGTGTCAACTACAGGGTTCCTTCAAGCTTTCTGATTCCCCGAGTGGTAGAGCAGAACACAACACCTAACATTTATGACATCCCTAAAGCTGTGCAAATTGTCCCTAAAGCTGTGCCAGCGCCGGGGAAAGCCGACGGGGCTCCTGAGAATTGCACGGATGGTAATCTGTCCTGGTTCAGACAGGCCACATCGGTCTCCCCCGAGCCGGACAGATTATCCGTTAACAGTTCTGACAGCAGGGTCAGCGTCGTTTCCTCATGCTCCTTCACATCCACCGACTCTTCGTCCAGTTCCTGCTCGGAGGAGTCCACAAAGGAGCTGTCCTTGGACCTGGACTTGGCCAAAGGGACCGTCACAGCTCTGCAGCACAAGGTGGCCGGCGCCGTCTCAGGCCTGATGCTCCTCGTCAGTAGGAACTGGAGGTCCAGAGACAATCTGGAGGCCAACATCGGCACAATTCACAGGGCCACCGACCACATAGAGGAATCTTTGAGGGAATTTCTGGATTTTGCCCGTGGAGTGTGTGGGACCGCCTGTAACCTCACCCACAGTAACCTTCAGGCCAGAATTAGGGATCAGCTTCACACCATCTCCAACTCCTACCAGATCCTGCTTGAGACAAAGGAAAGTCTGGATCGCTGCAATTGGTCCTTGGATGTTCTTGTGAAAGACAAAGACCAAGACAGCCCTGATGACCTTGAGAGATTTGTCATGGTGGCGCGGATGGTTCCAGAAGACACCAAGAGGTTTGCCTCCATCATCATTGCCAACGGGAGGCTCCTTTTCAAGCAGAATTGTGACAAGGAAGAGACTGCAAAATTGACTCCGCATGCAACATGTAAGCTTGCAAAATGCATCCGGCTTCCCCAAAGGGAATTTGAATCATACCAGAGGAGCGCTCCTTTTGTTAAACAAAGGGAAAGTGAACACTCCCCTGAAGTCTTAAAGAAAAATTGGACAAATATCTGCGAGCAGGTGAGTTCCAAGCTCTGAGTGGTATAATATAAAGGGGCTTCAAGGTTTATCTTGAGTGGTCGCCCACAAGTTAGATGCTAAAAATCTTTCAATAGTTGGGAGACACTGGTTCCATTTTTCAAAAAGTAAAATTCTAGATGAAATCTTTTTAAGAAGTATGGTAAATATTTTAATATTAAGGTAGATAAGATGTCTCCCGGAAATTTGGAAGTTTTTGGTTTACCTCTGATACTAAGATTAGACAGGCATTTAAAAAACCTTTTTTTTTTTAAAAGATTTTATTGGGGAATTGGGGGAGGGGAACAGCATTGGGGAATGGGGGAAGGGGAACAGACAAGTTGCTGTCTTTTTGTTCTTCAGTCTAGTTGCAGAGGATGTTGCTTCACTGGCCCATGTTGGTATCATCATTGCGCTCTTCCCAGATGAGTTAGATCGGTCCACGGCGTCTGGATGTCGCTCACCGCGGCTATTGGCAGCTCACGCTGGTCAGCCGCTCACGCTGGTCAGCCGCTCACGCTGGCTGCCGGCCACTCACTGTAGCCTATGGCAGCCCACTGCAGCAGGGGCTGCAGCCTACACCATCGCCGAGGCTCACAGCCCAGCTCCAGGTGGAGCTGTTGTTAGCTGTAGAGGGCAGTGTCACTGGCCCTCATGTGGGATCCGAACCGGGGCCGCTGGCATCCCAAAACCAGCTCTTAACCAATGTGCCACTCGGCCGGCCCAAACCTTTTTAATTTCAAAAGAAATCTGTTCTTTGAGCACATATCTTAAACTCACCATCAAGGTTTCTTGCATTTTTGAAAGTTATAAATTTAGTCATTGTCGGTGTGTTTCTTAGAAACAGAAGAGGAAGTATAAACGCTCTTCCAAATTGTGCATGGTCTTAGCAGCCTCCAGACTCTAGTTACTCTTAGAAATATTTTGCCACATGGGCTCAGGCACTAGAGAAAGAGAACCTTTCATTCTTGTCTCAAGGGGCACCGCAGGGCACCTGGGGGCTCTGTCAGGAGGGAATTGGCACTTCCAGCCCTAGTCTTGGTATTCTGCTTAAAAGCATTGGGGTTTAAGAGCCTTAACACATTCTACACAAGCTAGAAATTTGAGTGTTTTTCATTTCCCATTGAATTAAATATATAATTTAAATTTAAAAAAAACATAAAAAAACAGTGTATCATTATACTAGACCCTGTTGGTAGACAAAATTCAGCCCTTGGGCTGCCAATGTGCCCTTTGTTGAAAAAAAGGCATCAATCAGTAGGCAGAACAAAAATATAAAGAGGAAGGCTCAAGTTTGAAAGTGGGCTTATACAGCTATACAGCAGTGGAAAACCCACCCAGGTAGATAATTCAAAGAGATTGTATTTTTCAGAAGTTGCTTCACCTAGAAGAGAAAGAAAACCCCATCTTGGAACAAAGATTGGATGAAAACGAAGACTTAGAAACACAGGTGAAGCCTGCTGCCTCTCTAATACTTCTGTTGCATATGCTTTGTCCCGAGAGGTGTCTCCTGCTATGAATAAGCCCACATTATGCCATGACCCGCTTGGGAGCAGATCTGGCGTTTGCGATAGTTTTTCCTTTTTTGTGGTAGAAGGAGCCCTGGAGATGCACAAGTCCAGTGGGCGCCAGGGTGTGGACCTTGATCCCGTGACCCTTCGGGGAATAACCCTAGGTACCCTGCAAAGTGGTCATGGGTGGCGCTGGCATGGCAGCAAACAGCACCGACTCACGAGCCCTTTGTCACTGACTTTGATGCTCCTGGTCACAACCCAAAGGTCATTTTGGTTTGGAGCTTCTGTATCTTCAGCACCTTTTGATGCTCGATGGTGGTTTTTGGGTTTTATTTTTCTTTTAAGTCAAAGATGCTACCATTGTGCTTATTATTATTGGTGGCCTTCTATTGGTGGCAAATGACAATAGTTTTCCATTGACTGATTTTACGTTTCCTTTAAGCTGATATAAGTGAAGGAGTGGGTCCATTTAAAGACAACAATGAAGCAAGTTGATGTTAAGAGAAAGGCGGAAAGGGTGGAACTTGTGAAGGTTTGCTTTGAGTAACTGAAGCCTGGAAAGCAGTGAACCAGCTCAGCTCCCTGGCTGGGGGTGGGTGGCAGAGGGAGGGACAGAGATGTCCCATCGTGCAGACAAGATCACTTGTCTTCTCAGAGCCAGACTAGGCTGAGAACCCAGACCCCTCTGATACTCAGTTCTCCAAATCTTAAACACCAAACTTTGGGCCTCCAGACTTGCCAAAAGTTGTGTTATTTTGTCCAACACTAAGTATGCCTTAGACCAGTACTTCTCAGACTGGAGAGTGTATCACAGTCTCCTGTATGGCCTGCCAAATACTCCCAGAAGCTCCCAGTGACACTGATGCAACTGGTCCATGGACCACACTTGGAAAACCGCTGCTTCAGACTGTCAATGCGTCTCAGTGGGGGCGCAGCACCACTGACCACTGGGTGGACAGTTTTCTAGTGTGTGGGATGGATATTCAGCAGCCCTAGACCCTGCCCTCTGCCTGCCTGCACTGCTCCCTAGTCAATGTCAAAGATAACCAAAAAGGTCTCCACACATGTCCAACACGCCAGGATGAGAATCCCAGCATATTCTTTTATTTGCCTACAGTCAACACTTTCAAGCTAAGATGCCGATATTCCGACATCTCGGTTGTTGCTTCCTGTTTCCCGCTTGTGCTGAATCCTTCTTATTCTCCCTGCCCCCCCAGAGTCCATCTCAACCACCACCCTGATCTTTCCGTCATTTTATCTGTCTGTCTTAGTCCGCTCGGGGCTGCTCTAACGAAGTACGATGGACGGGGTGGCTGAGGAATGACAGAAATTTATCCTCACATTCCAGAGGCTGGGAGTCCAGGTCAGGGTGCCAGCGTGGTCAGGCTGTGGTGACAGCTGTCTTCCAGGTGGCAGCCTGTCCTCTCACTGTGTCCTCACATGGCAGAGAGCAGAGAGGGGAAGCAAGCCTCACATGATTCCTGTGAGGGTCCTAATCCCATCCAGTAGGGCCCCATCTGCATGACCTCATGTAATCCTAGTCACCTCCCAAAGGCCCCGTCTCCTAATACCTGTAGGGTTTCAACATATGGATTCTGGGGGGACACATCCTCACCCTATCTGTGCATTTTGAGATTGTAGGTCCATGAGAGAGTGTGTGGTTTAATGGAAAGGATGCAGCCGTGGCTGACTTGGCACAGAGCCCCACATCTTTTCTTTGCTCATCGAACAACCTCAGGCAGCCTCTTCTCTTCAGGGCGCTTCAGTCCTCTCCCCTGTAACCTAACAATGGGGCTTTCAATTGTTACCTGGAGTGAACGCCACCAAGTCAGATGCTGGGTATCTTTCAATAGTGGAGAGGCTTTGGGGGAACACTGGTTCCATATTCCAGAAAATAAAAGCCATGAAAGCAAAATTCTAGATGAAACCTTATTGGCAAGGAGGAGGAGGAATGTTTTATTATAAAGGCAGGTAGGTCAGCATATTTGGATTTCTTCTGGAAATTTTTGGAGTTCAGTTGTGTTTTGGAAAGTTATAAAGGTAATCATTTTTCAATGTGTTTCTTAGAATGGTTTGTTGAGAGAATTAAATAGGATTTTATACATTTGCATAAAATATATGATTATATGTATAATGTAACATTTACAATTATATAAGTATATAAACTATATTGTTTATATAACAGTTTAAACGTTAAAATGTGTTAAAAACGTTAACATTAATTTGTTAGGCAAGTGTTGCACTACAGGGCTTCCCAAACAAAATTGCACGTTTTCTTGTAAAAGAAAATCCAGCAAATTGAGCAAACACAGGAAAAGGGAGACCAGCACACCCGCTGTGGGCTCTATCTCTTATCTGCTGTTTTCTTCCCTTTCCCCAGGATCGCAGCTCCCCTCCCCACCGCCCGGGGAGTCAGCAGGATCCCGAGAAGAAAATCCACCTTTCTGAACACTGCCGGCTCTACTTTGGGGCGCTCTTCAAAGCTATCGGTGTCTTTAACAGCAGCCTCAGCCACAGCCAGCCTCCGGAGAGCTTCATCACCCAGAGCAAGCTGGTTATCATGGTGGGGCAGAAGCTGGTGGACACACTGTGCAGAGAGACCCAGGACAGGGACACGCGCAACGAGATCCTCTGCGGCAGCAGTCACCTCTGCAGCCTGCTCAAGAATGTAGCTCTGGCCACCAAGCACGCAGTGCTCAAGTACCCCAGCCCCACAGCACTGGAACACCTCCAGGCCGAGGCCCAAAAACTGGAGCACCACACGCGGCAGTTCAGGGGGATGTTGGAGTGAGTCCCCCTCCTATCCCCCCACCTGTGCAGCTCTGTCCTATGGGAAAGGCCATCCTGGTCATACGGCACCCCGATGAGTGGAAATAGCCATGGTGCCAACGTCGGTATTACCAAGTGCCTAGGCAACCCCAGGACATTGGTTTATCCTGCAGAGCATCCGGGAAGAGAGTCAGATGTTAAGTAAGGACCTTGCTTAAGCATTTATTGTGTATAAAGTGACATTGTAGAAACCAGTGTTGACATTGGTTAAATGTGTGCCTTGTTTTAAATTCATTCATTCAACACTTTATTTATTGCACACCTACTATATGTCAAATTCTAGGTGCTGGGTGTATAGCAGTTAATTAAACAGAATCTTGCCCTCAGGGAGCTTACAATCTAGTGGGGAGACAAACAACGTGATAGAGAAATGCATATGCAACCTATCGGGTGCTAGGGAGAAAAAAAAAGTAGGAGAGGGGGAAGAAAACTATTTTCAAATGATTAATTGCTGTTGCATTGTATATGTATTTGCTATTTTATTTCAACCAAGTTAAAGATGTATATTTGCAATATAACACGTTCTGTTAGGTTCCCTATTAATTTATTTTGTACATTATGGATTCTGTGTTGATAAATTCAGTATGTGCCATCAGCAAAGGTTTATACCTCAACCATCTCAAATCTGTTATCATTTATAATATTATGTAAATATAATCATGAACTGACACATCCTTTGCAGCAATCTTTTCTTTGGCAAGTCTTTGAGCCACAGTTACCCAGGATTTGGCACCAAAGCAAAGGTTCCAGTGTTTACTTTTGTTATTCAAATGCTTCTCCCCCAAGTGCACGGGGAGGTGCAATGGAGGCCAAGTTGTTCGCAAGGCTAGGACGGGAAAAGCAAAGCCATCTCTCAGTCGTCGTGGTACAGCCAGGAAGTGTGGTGTGGACAGGATGCCCACCTCTGAGCACAGATCTAGAAATGGCTCAGAGCTCCCCTCTTCTTCAAACCACCTCCTCCTCTTCTCCTGGCAGCCAGTTCTTTAGCTCATGTTGCTATGGTTACATCACCCCTACTTCATTTGAAGTGAAGGTCCCCCTGTTCCTACCTGTATCTCAGCTACTAAACACCTTTGCCTGGAAACAGCTTCTCCAGACTGGATGTCCCCAGAGTGGTACCGGGTCCAGTTCCTGTCTGCTGCGCTGCACTTAGTAGGTGCTTTTAAAGTGTTGGCTGCTGGAAGGCTGGTTATTTTCATTCTTGGTCTCAGGGTTCCTGAAGAAGCAGCCCACTTGGTGAGGCTTGGTCCTCTACGCTACAACAGAGAGAGCCACATTCTCCGAGCAGCTGTGACCTGTATCAGTTAGGACTCCTTCTGTTACACGTGATCAAAAGCCTTATCTAATCTGTCTTAAGCAATAAAGGAAATTTATTGACTCAAGTATCTTAAAATAGTCCAGAGGCAGACTGATGGAGACCAGCTGGTTTGGGGTGCTCCAACAGTATCCGTGAGGCACAGTTTCTTAGTCCCATTTTCCCTAGGTTAACTCTCGTGACTGCAAGGAGGCTGCCCCCATGTAATATTCTTGGTTTGTGGTCAGAGGAGAAGAGAGACGGTTCTACTTGACTAGCTTAGACCAGGTGCGCAACCCTCAAAGCTCTGTGGTGTCGGGCTGGCCGAGTGGCGCGGTGGTTAAGCGCTGGGTTGGGAAGCCAGCAGCCCCGGTTCGGGTCCCACATGAGGTTCAGTGACACTGCCCAAAACAACAACAACAACAACAAAAAACCTCTGTGGTGTGTGGGGCATGTGATACCCAACTGGACCTAGACCTGGAACTTACACACACACACACACACACACACACACACACACACACACACACTCCCATGTGTCCTGAGAAAGAGATGGCTCTGCCAAGACCTGGGAAGTGTCTGAGATTTTCTCCGACTACAAATTAAAGTTGGCCTGCCACAGTTTGATGGGTGTTGACTGAAGATGTGAGATGCTGGGGTCAGAGACCACAGGATCCCCAAGGCCACCCCCTGGTCTGATGATTTCACAGGAGGATTCACAGGACTCAGCAGACAGTCATCACGGCTCTGATGTTACAGTGAGAGGATACAGGGGTGGGAAAAGGCAGTGGGGCGAGTGCCGACGGAACCAGGCTCACACTGCCCAGAGTCCCTGCCCAGTGGCCACAGGACACCCTTTCCTTCCCCAGGATTCCCAGGAATGAGCTTGAAATGCATGTGAAATGTTGCCAGCCAGGGAAGCTCTCTAGAGCCTCCGTGCCCAGGGTTTTTACCGGGGCTCATCATGTAGGCAGCCTCCATGGGGCATATACCAAAATTCCAGACTCTCAGAAGGAAAGCAGGTGTTCAGCTCAAGTCACACGGTTTGTACAAATAGCTTAGGCACACTGAGCCATTCTTATCAACTCTGGGGATGGTAAGTAAGGACCCTCCCCAGATGCAAGCTCCTCCACCACAACCGAAGGCCAACCTTGCGAGGATATCCTACTGTTCTAATATCCTTCTAAGGGTATCAGTCAGGCCTGCTGTGTCAACTGATGTGCCCAGAGACAAAGGACTTTCTTCCCGCATCACAGAGCTTAGGCTTCATATTTACATTTCCCTGCAGCCCCCAAGTTGCATGAGCAATGCAAATGTAGGCACATGTGGGCACACAGTGGGTTTGGATCAAAGCCAGAGAGCCCTGAGCATAGGAAACCTCCATCCCTTACAGTGGGCTGTGTGCAAACCTGACTAAGCTTCGCCTCAGAGGGAGATGGCATCTTTAGTATTACATTGGGCAGCGCACAAACCTGCCCTCTGCACTGCAGGGAGACACGGTGTCTGCCTTCCAAGAGTGTTTGCTGCAGACCTCC
Organism: Aselliscus stoliczkanus; assembly: GCA_033961575.1. Classification (NCBI taxonomy): domain Eukaryota; kingdom Metazoa; phylum Chordata; class Mammalia; order Chiroptera; family Hipposideridae; genus Aselliscus; species Aselliscus stoliczkanus. The sequence continues at coordinate 5,115,411 of CM066738.1, read as the reverse complement.
TTAAAGTGATGGTCAGAGCAAAGTGTCATCAATGCCTCTGCTCAGAGCACGTGAAGAAATGTGCGAGCGCCCGGGAGAACTGTGCCCCAACAGAAGCCCATAGCAAAGGCAGGGAAGATGTGGAAGAAGGAGGGGTTACTGCAGGCAGGCACCAAGAAGTGTTCACTCCAGGGGGCAAAATTCTCTCTTACACAATCGTAGTAACAGCACATCTGTATTAAGTGGCTAATACAGTCCAGACACTGTTCTAATGCTTTAGATGTTTTAACTCATTCAGTACTTCAGAAGTGACATAGTGTCTAATAGGTAACGAACATCTCTCTGTGGGGTTCAGAATATTATATATATGTGCACAAAAAAATGATATAGATATATATGGAGATATATATTCGGTTGTCGGAAAAGTCATGACACATTTTCGCAACGAAAATCATAGTAAAAATATGTCATGACTTTTCCAACAACCATATATATATATATATATTTGAGATAAGTTCAAACCAAGGAGCTTTGATGACAAAGTACAAAACCATTGGGTTTAAAAGAATGAAAACTGCTGCTCTTAGCTAAATGTGTTTCCTTTCTTTCTTTTTTTTTCTTGTAAAAGACCAGTTATGCGATGAGTTTCACTGATTAATTCAATAGCATAATTACTTCTGAAAAAATTTAATAGGAGCATAAAATCACGTTTTTTTGAGCTTCTGGTATCTTTTTGTTAAGTGTTTTTCTTTAGTGCCTCGCATTCTTTACTGTTTCCTCTCAAGGTAGGAAGAGGAAATGGTGGGTGTTAAGGAGGTACTGATGGAGGTGGTAGCAACTTGACCTCAATTAAGTTAAATTTCATCAGGAGGATGGAAGTGGTGAGGAGATCTTCCAGTGTGACAAGCACTGTGGAGCCATGTTTCTGGTTTGGTGGCAAATATTTTGTTTTTTAATAAAACATTTTTTTAAAAGTTTATGTTCTCCCCAGCTCTCCAAAAGCTATGCATTTGCAAAAGTTGCCCATTTCTGTAAACAATAATATTTGCTAATGCCTTTTTTTTCCCACCCAGGGAAGTGTTTCTGGAGAGGGAACAGCAAGACAAGGGCCCAGAAGTGGAAGGGCACCTGGAAAGGTCAAGGACAGGGACCGCCAATGGGCTGGAGCGAGCGAGGGAGGGGAAAGAGGCCTGCGTGAGCCGGCGGGCTCGCTAAGGACTAGTTCATGTAAGCCGGGCACGTTCCTGGAATATCTTTAATATTTCCCTCAAACTGCAAGCTAAAAGTAGATTTTGTCTTGAAGTATCTCAATTTTCCACTTTATTTTATTTTAACCCTCTTTGGGACACCCTCCTAAGAGTAACCTTAAATGGCGGTTGTAAAATTCTTAAAGAATCCTAACCCATTGTTGTTTTTGTTGTTGTTGTTTCATGCTAACTCTTAAAATGAGTTACTCAGCATGCCAGCTTTTTCCAGAAAGAATTTTTAAACTGCAGCTATGGAAGAGCACATGGGCAGAGCTAACAGGAAATCAAACCCTCAACAGCTTTGAAGTCTGAGACCATTGGGAAATTATTGTAACGGGCAGTAGAAACATTTATAGTACTGGTTCTTAGCTGGGGCCCCTGGAGGCTGTGAATAAAATACATACATGTATAAACGGTAACAAAAATGTCCTATGGATATTTTTCTGGGAAGAAATCGAAAGTTTTCCTCAAATTCTCCAACAGGTCCAATGACCCCAAAAGGTTAAGACATACTGGTTTTGCTAGAGGGTGATGGTTTTCTCTTTCATAATTTCCTTCCCCTCCTGTCCTTCCAAATCTACAGCTTGATGGGGGTTGGGGGCAAGTCATCAGCAAGCATCCCTGTAAAGACATATCCATTTTTTAGTTCATTCAACAAAGGCAGTGGAAAGAAACAGCAGATAATGACAACTGCTTCCCAGTATGGCCGGGAGGACAAAATTGCTCACATCAAGGAAAGCACACAATGCAGTGCCTGACACACAGCCAGCTACACAGATTATTGGAGTTGCTGTTGATGCTAATAACAAACCATAGGAAGGTGTTAGCCTAGAGGCCAAAATTCTAAAAGAGGAAACCCAGGAGCTAAGAGACAAATACTCAGCTGCCTGAGCTTTCATGCCCACGGAGGCGGCACCGCTGGGTGTCAGCAGCAGCTTCTGGGGGAAAGGCTAAGGAACATGGCGTTTGGTGTCAGATGGGCCTCCTCTGAGAAAGCCGCCTTGTCTGCTCCTCCTACCCACTTGCCGTGTGCCCCTGGCCCAAGACGCCTTGCACATCTGACTCTCAGGTCTGTCATCTGGAAAAAAGGAGGAATTACACCCCTTACCTCCTAAGGTTGTGATGAAGGAGAGAAAGGAATAAATGCCTCCAACTTTCCCAGCGTAGTCCGTTTAATAAAGAGCAACTATTTTCATATTTTCTTCCCCAAATGGACTAGGTGACAGATTTAGTTGCCCCCCAAAAAATCACTTGTTTGAGAGTCTAAAGATCCTTGGGTTTATGCTATTCTGGAGCCGATTTTCTGCCCTGTCGGGGGAACAGAACCTTGGAACCCACTCCAGCTCTGTCACTCACAGGCTCTCGGACGAGTCATGTCATCTTTCCAGGCTTCTGTTTCCTTATCTGTCAGTGGGATTCTAATGGTGCTTATCAGTTTCAGGGGCTGCCAAGCCTGGGCTGGTCGCCCCTCTCCGAAGGAGGGCACCTGGGGGGCTCAATAAAGAGGCGTTTCTCCTTTTACACACAGACATGTTAACTAAGCACAGAAAGCCAGCGCCCGCCGCAAAGAGGAAGGGGCCGCCCGCCGCGGCCCGGGGATTCGGGGAAACCCTGCGCACCCTGCTTATCGCTGGAGGACCCGCGAGCGCTCGGGCAGGACCACGCCCAGAGCCTAGCGATGCTCTCCATGGCAACCGGAGCTTGGCAACCGCCCCGCCCCGCTGCGTCAGGACGGAGGCGTGCGTCACAGCGGCGCGCCGGAAGTGGCGGCCGCGGTCGCCGGAGACCCCGGAAGTTCTTGCAGGGGGTGGTGGCTGCGGACCTTCTCCCGGCTAGCGATGGGATGTGACGGGGGAACGATCCCTAAGAGGCATGAACTGGTGAAGGGGCCCAAGAAGGTGGAGAAGGTGAGGGGCGTGGACCTGCTGGGGACTGGGGGGCGGCGGGGCCCCCCAGAGCAGGGGAGCGGGGGGGCGGCCCGCGGGTTTCCAGTCGCAGCTGCGCTGTTACCCCATTCGGAGGGCGCGACGTTAACAACAAGAAGAATAACGGGCCTCGATGGAGTAGCTGCTGTTGCCATTCACCCGGGAGCACCCTTAATATTGGGTGGAGTAGCTGCTGTTGCCACGTGTGCCCTTAATATTGGGTTCTTCGTGCGGGTCTCACGTCGGTACACGCTGTCACTATCCTCGCTTTTCAGACACGGAAGTTTTTTAAAAAGCCCATCTTCTCAATTCTAAGTCCTTAAATTCTGCTAAAATTTTGGAGCCTTTCCCAGTGTTAGAAATTAACCCGTCCTGCTTGTTTATCTTTCTATATGGCCTTCGTCACTTACAGTTAAGATGCAAATCTTAATATTTGTATATAGCTTGGCATAAGCAGCTTGATGTAAACTGTTTAGAGGGGACTTTATTTGGCATACTATTGCTCCCTTGGACTTTTTAAATTCTATCTTTTTTGTGTTACTATCTTTGGTTTTTTTAAAAAATCATAGTGTGGAGCCTGCCGAGTGGCGCAGTGGTTAAGCGCTGGCTTCGGAAGCCAGCGGCCCCGGTTCGGGTCCCACAGATGAGGGCCAATGACACTGCCCTCAAAAAAATAAATAAATCATAGTGTGATATTACCGAATAAGCTTTTGTATGTAGAATTGTAGGCCACACGTCTTTCAGAGGTAAAAATTCAATTGGAAGAATTTTCTTTTCTCTTAGGTTGACAAAGATGCTGAATTGGTGGCCCAATGGAACTATTGTGCTTTAAGTCAAGAAATCTTAAGGCGCCCAATAGTTGCCTGTGAACTTGGCAGGTATGGTTCCTTTACTTAATTGAGATGAATTTTTATGAAGTGATTTTTTTTTAAAGAATTTTAATTTGTAAAAGTGCAATTCTTGATTTATCAAATGTGAATGATCTCAAGCCAATTTGTGAAGCCTAGGTTAGGTTATCATTCCCTGTCTACACTTTCCTATTTGGTTTAGTTTATTTAATCCATTGGGTTGAAAACGCAGGGGTTGACAGGAGTTAAGTTATAAGCATAAATGCATGAAGGAGCCATGTGGGGTCAATAGGAAATGGCAAGTTCATGGCCTGTCTAAAGGGATAGCTGCTACTCACTTCCAGCCACTTGTTGCAGTTCAAAAATGTGGGCCTAGCGATGCTGGAACTTCTGATATTTTTTTTTTTAAAGGAAAAGTTGAAAATGTTTAGTTCTGTATTAAATTTCCCAATTTTTAAATCCTTGTTAAGGTTACATTCAGCCCTCAGGCTGCCAGGTTGCAACCCTTGATTTAAACTAGTTTCTTTCTTTGTATGATCGGGAAATAGTTGAGAGAGGACTACTTTTACTGTTTTAGTGAGGTCGGGCATTTTGTTCCCAGATGTAAATGACCTTAGGTTGTACTCAGCTTAATCTTCCACCTCTGTATGAAGGGTAATTGTTGCCAGAATGTTTTGACTCATCCTTATTGTTACAGACTTTATAACAAAGATGCCGTCATTGAGTTTCTATTGGACAAATCTTCTGAAAAGGCTCTGGGGAAGGCAGCTGCTCACATTAAAAGCATCAAGGTAAGACAGGTAATTCTGAAGGGCTCCGAGAGTCTCAGTGGTTAAGGTTCATTTATAGAATTCAGGTATATTATAGACTAAACTCACATAGTTGGAATTCCAGCCCTGCCCAGCCAGCTAATAAAGGTGATTTGGGGCAGGTCACTTAAAGCTCAAGCCAGACAGTCCCACACTTGTAATCCTGCATTAAGAATCTGTTATGACTTCATATGTGTGAAAGAGCTTTGAAAACTCTTAATGAAATGTTGTGAGGCATTGTTTTTGTTGTTAAAACTCAGCTACTTGAATTTTTGATTTGGAAGACACTTTTAGAGAATTTTCTAGGTAGATAACTGATAAATCATTGTGGTTATCTCCTGACTAGAAGCTCTGATTGGCCATTAACGTTCTTTCAAAGAAGTGGCAAAACAGGTTTTTTAGTTAAGGATGTTTGTTGAGAAGACAGAATCTTTCCAATTTGATCAATGGGAGAAAAATCAGAAAAGTATTGAAGAATATGAGAACCATCAAGTTTGTCAAATGCGTCACCTCATGCTCCCTGGAGATAACTCCTTGAGGCCACTTGGCTAATTAGTGAGGCTTCCACCAGATCCAGAGCCCCTGACTCCCAGTCTGAGGCTTTAGGTTTTTAAATTTTTTTCCTTTCCATTCTTTTTAAAAATTTTTTTGGGGGGCAGTGTCCCCGGCCCTCATATGTGGAACCTGAACCTGGGCCGCTGGCTTCCCAAGCCAGCGCTTAACCACTGTGCCACTCGGCCAGCCCTTTTTTTAGATTTTTTTATTATTATATTAGGCTTTTCCTTTGAAATCTTGGAGTAATTACAGAATTAGGATATGTTCATTTCAGGCAAATTATTAATTCCAAAACGTAGCAAATAGTACTCCTGTACAAATAACCGTGTTGATTTTTGTCATCTTTTACTTTGGGAAGAGAATCCATTCCTGAAAAAAACCCACAGTAGCATAATTATCTTCTCTCAAAAATGTGATTATCATTGAATTTTATTTATATAGTTCTGCACTTAAAACATATAGCATTCAGTGTAGGTGGTTGAACTTTTCACTTTAATGCTCCCCCCCTCCCAAAAAATAAACCTTCCAAGAAAACAAAAGGATTCAAATGAAACAGTGCAAATATACGAGCTTATTATTACTGTCAATTACTCTGAGCAAAGAACCTGCTGAGCCCCGTCCCAACTGGCTTCCTCTGAGGCACTCAGCTGCTTGTCAGAACGGTGTGGGTAACGCAGAGGAAATGCCTCGCATGCTAAAGTGGGGCTCAGTCACTCCTGGTAAAACTGGATTTTTGAAAACCTGAGTGGCCGGATCTTGAAATATGATAGTATTCTCTGGCTAATATTCTGCCTTTTACTCATTAGACTGTGGCCTCAGAATTTACTGTCAATTTAACTGTGAAATAAGCAGGGATGGTCAGTAACGTGGAAGAGCCTCAGTGAGGATCCAGCAGCAGGGAGGGGAAGTGCCCCTTTCTGGGTGAAACGCATATAACGCTTTCTCTTAGGGGAATAATTTTTCATGTCAGGACTTACTTTTCCTTAAATAGAAAAGTGTCTGTAAAACAGAAATGATTTGATAGTCAGTGAATTTTAAAAATCTTGTTTTCTATCACAATTTATGGTTTCATTTTATATCCATGTTAATTGGTGGTCAAAGGAAAGTAGCTAGGAAGAAGAGGTTTAGGATGGGAAGGTCCTAGAGTAACAATTTCTCTGTTGACTTAGGTGGTTGTTAAGGATAAGAATGATCCATTTATCAAGTGATTTCTTAAATTATTGATGGTTTTCCACAGAATGTAACAGAACTGAGGCTGTCTGATAACCCCGCCTGGGAAGGGGATAAAGGAAACACAAAAGGCGACAAACACGATGACCTCCAGCGAGCACGTTTCATCTGCCCCGTCGTGGGCCTGGAGATGAATGGCCGACACAGGTCAGTTGGTGGGATCGTCCCGGTTCTGTTAGCGCTCGCTGCACTGTGTAACAAGGACATGGACTTCCTTCAGGCGTCCTTCGGCGTGGATGGGCTGAGAGGCAGCAGTGCTCACGCCAAGACTGCGCTCCCTGCCTGTGGGTCACTTGCAAGGTGGCGTCCCAGGCCGCTTGGCTTTGCTGTTGTCCTTCCGTCCTGGAGGGGAAGGGAACCTGAAGAAAAAAGGGGTTTTCCAGATCTCTCCCATGGCACTTAGGAGGCTTGAATTGGGCTGTTTGATTTCTCCTGTGAGAAAGAAAACAAAGGGCAAGTGTTGCCTATCCACCAAATCCCATTTCCTTCTAATCGGTGAAAAGTATACCATGGAGAGCGGTATCACAGAATGTATGATTGGTCGGTCAGCCAGAGGCCCAGCAGATGATGACAACTTGCTTTGAACCTGTTGCTAACGGATCCTCTGGTGAGAGCTCTGGAAACCTGAAGGTTGAGGTTTATACAGCAAATGCAAGTGACCTGTATATTTCTTCCTTCAGAAATATGAACGTTGAATGGGTTAGTAGGTATCTTTTTATAGGCTGTCTCACAAAGCCAAGGCTTTAAACTCTTTTCCCACCATTTAGAAATATCTTTAATAGTTGGTAGTCCAGACAGTCATCGAACATATTACATGTTGGAAGGTAGTAATTTTTACTATTTTCAATCAGGAAAGTGTGGGGAAAGCATCTCAAGTAAGTAAAAACGTTCGTTGAGCTATAAACAACCACAGTTAATCAGGAGCATTTTGGCACATTTGTGTATATTCGCTTACAGACATCAGCGTACTGTAGTATGTGACAAAATACACAAGAGAGACTAACCACCGTGCTCTGAAATGGAATAAACTATGGCTTTATGGATTTCGGGAGAAGTACAGTTGAGGCCCAACGACTTTCCGCTTTTAAAAATGATACGCTTCTTCAAATAGTCTGAATTTAAATCATTTATGCCTCTCTCTTAATTTGACCGTTTAGTGGTAATTGTGTGAGGTGATGGATATGTTATTTAGCTAGACTATGATAATTTTAAATCAACTTTATGCCTTAAATGTATACAACTCCTATTCATCAATTACACCTAAGTAAAGCTGGAAAAAGAAAAATAATAAAAGGCTAAAGTTTACTATTTGGGTCGAGCAGGAAATATTCTGGGGAACCAGACACATGGACCTAACCCCCCTCATCTGAGCCCCTGGCACCCGCGAATATGCTTTCTGTCTCAACGGATTTACCTATTCTGGATATTTCATATAAATAGAAGCATCCAGCATGTAGCCTTTTGTGTCGGACTTCCCACTACTTTTTAAGAAAACCATGGTTTACTCCAAAAGAGGAATTTAGTAGAAACAAGCTCATCTCCGGGGTCCTGAGTGTGAGTTACCTGCGGCCCATTGTTCTGATGGTGGCTTGCCCTACTTTTTCCCCTTTAACTTGCCCTTCCCCCTTTCTCTTCCCAGTTAATCGGCGTTTGCCTCTTTTTGCTTTGCCCTCCTCCTATTAATAGGGCCTTCACACTAGAAAATTTATTTGTTTGTATATTTAGTAAAGTTTGTATAATAAAGATTTAAATATATGGAAAAAGAAAAATTAACTGCTAGTGTCATAAAAACATCCAACCTTTATTTCAAGAAAAACATAATTTCCTAAATTACTAATAATTAGAAAGCATCCATAAAATAGGATTTTGGGGGGTCCTAAACAACATTTAATGAATTTAGTACAATGTTAGTAATTAGGGTTTTATTAAGTCCATCTACAGCTGCTGTAATCCCTAGGGAATTGGAGAACCCTCCTATCGTGGCATTTTTAGCGGAATGTATAAAATGTGAAAGTGCTTTTTGCCCCTTCCCCCCAACCCCAGCCTCTGGTGGTAACATTATTAATTGTTTGCTATTTAACGCCCCCCCACCCCACCCCCACAGACCCTCCCAACACCAACATACACACCAGGCTTCCCTCTAGCTCTGCAAATAGAAATATAAATAAACGTGTATTCTTCCCACAGCCATGGAGTCATGTTATACATATTTTATAACTTCTCTTTTTATTTCCTACTTCTCTAAACACATTTTCATGCCCATACATAGAGATTTACCTTATTCTTTTTAATCACTGTATGAGTATTTTAATTGATTTAACCATTCCCCTATTGATGAATATTTAGGTGGTTTCTTCTCTTTTCTCAGTACAAACAGTGCTGTACCACTCAGCTTCTTAAATACATATTTGTGCACTTGTACCCTTGTGGGCATGTTTCTTGAGGAGAAATTCTAAAACAACTATGCTTTACTTGATACTTGATACAAATTGTCCTTTTAAAATGTTACACCGTGTTGTCCCCACGCACCAACAAACGTGCCTGTTTCCTCAAGCAGTTTCCAACTGGATTTCTTTGACCCCTTTCGTTGTTGCCTGATAGGTAAAACATTTTATGTCATTGTTTTGAAAAGCATCTCTTTAATTAACACTTGAGTTTAAGCATCTATTACGTGTTTGGCCATTTGTATGTCTTGTGAACCACTTGTTAATGCCCTCTGCCCATTTTTATATTGTTCATTATCGCTTCTTATGACCTTTTTGAGTATTTATTAACTGAATCACATATATATTTGAAGTATTTTTTTCCTGAGTTCCTATTCTGTCTTTTGACTTTTTATGTCTGTGGGGTTTTTTTTAATGTATTTATTTTTATTTATAGGGGAGACTTTATTCCAAAGGCTTATCACAGGGGGGTGGGAATGGGGCTATGGCCTGTTTGTGGTTTTGATTTAGATATATATATTTAGATTATACTAATTATTGTTCTTAATGTAATCAAATGTAACCATTTTTCTTTGTGGTTCTTGGCCCTTGTGTAAACTAAGCAAATGCTAATTGCTAATGTGGGTAATAACTTCTAAATTAGGGTTTAAGTCATTTTCCATGTTGGATATTCCTCCAGGTTTTGCTTCCTGCGGTGCTGTGGGTGCGTGTTCTCTGAACGAGCCTTGAAAGAGATAAAAGCGGAAGTTTGTCACACAGTGAGTTGACGTACAGCATTTGGGAAATCAGGTGGTTTAGGGTCCTTTCCTCCATGTGGCATTTCAACACTCTCCAACTCTGTCTGGAACTTGCATCTAATTAGCTGTCTATCTGCTTAAACCCTTCCACAGACTCAAACTCCCTCTTGTGATGGGTCCCTGCCTGCCTGCCCAGCTCAGGCCAAGCTCGGGCCACTCTCTGAATGGGCCTTTGTGCCCTCTACCCTGACCTGCCAGCATGGAGGAGTCCTTCCTGGGAACCTTAGTTCCAAAGTGACTGCTTCCTCTGTGAACCCTTGTGCTACACCTCCCTCTGCCTTCCAGGGGTGTCTTGTTAGCCCACCGATCTCATCAGAATGTAATGGGTGCTTATGTGATGATATCACCACTGGACTGTGAGGGGTTTTCCTTTCTTTTTTTTTTTTTTTAATAAGACTATTTTTTTAGAGAAGTTTTAGGTTCACAGCAAAATTAAGAGGGAAGTAAGGGATTTCCCATATTCCCTCTGCCCCCGCCCCCACACGCACAACCTCTCCCACCAGCCTCGCCACCAGAGTGGGACAATTGACAAACCTACACTGACACCTTATCACCCAAAGTCCTTCGTTTATACTCGGGCTCACTCTTGGTGGTGTATATTCTGTGGTTTGGACTAATGTATAACGACATGTATCCATCATGACAGGATCATACAGAGTATTTTCACTGCTCATAATAGTATCGCACTGCTCATTATGGTATCAGACAGTACTTTCACTGTTCATTATAGTATTATAGAGAGTACTTTCACTGCTCATAATAGGATCATACAGAGTACTTTCACTGCTCATAATAGTATCACACAGAGTACTTCCACTGCTCATTACGGCATCAAAGAGAGTACTTTCACTGCTCATAATGGTATCATACAGAGTACTTACACTGCTCATAGTATCATACTGAATATTTTTACTGCTCATAATAGGATCATACAGAGTATTTCCACTGCTCATTATAGTATCATAGAGTACTTCCACTGCTCATGGTAGGACCATACAGAGTACTTTCACTGCCTCAAAATCCTCCACTCCTGTGAGTGTTTGAGAGCGCGGAGCAAGGCTTGTCCATCTCTTCACCTGGGGGCTTAATCCTCTCCTGGGTGTGTCGCATGTCCTCAGTAAATGTTCACATGCATGAACAAACAGTTGATGTGATACTCGCCTGCCCAGCTCATGCGAAGGAGATGCTGATGACTTGGCTTTCGCTCTGCTGCTGCTGCCTGGAACGTTTGTGTCTCTGCTGTTCTTCTGGCCGATGAAAAGCCTGGCATTTAGTTTACTGTCGTGGATGCCAACAGCTCCTGACTGTATTTTCACCCGTATGAACTCCGCTTGGGTTTTGTTAGGCCTCCTATACAGTTTCTCCCTGCTGTAAATGATTCTTGCATTCAACAGCTTTTGTTGAATAACTGTTGGGCGTGGGCCCCTGCCCTCAGCACTGTACGGTGGGATATCATGGTGGATAAGAGTGAGTCAGTCCCTGCCTGCATGGAACCCATGTTCCAGGTGGAGAGATGGACACTCAGATAACTGAGCAAGGCAGTTGCAACTGTGACAGATGCTAGGAAGGAAACCCAGAGGGTGACGTACCAGAGGAGAGAGGCCACCTTCGGGGTGGTCGGCAAAGGTACCGCTGGAAGTTCGAGCAAAAGCTCAGAAGTAACCGAGGTCTTTGCTGGTTCAAGGAACAGAAAGTGTAGTGGAGAATGGGGACAGGAGAGAAGTAGATCAGATTGAAGGGTCAGGCATGGGTCACTTCATGTAGGGCCCGGGTGGCCACAGTGGGGCTTGTGGGTTTTATTCTAAGAGCAGCGGGAAGCAGAAGGCAGCTTTAAGTTAGATGAGGTAGACGTCAGTTTTGAAACGATCACTGTCTAAAAGAAGCTAGACATGGGGGAGGACACACTGGGTGGGACCATTTATTTGGGACCCGGAACCAGGCAAAAGATAATTGGTGATAAAGACGTCAGTTTGAGGTTATTTTGAGTAAAGCTAGTGTAGAATTTGGAGTCTGTCTCATTAAGCTTCTACAAAAGGAAAGCAGTTCAAAGAATGGATTCAAGAATTGTGTCATTTATTCACCAGCATTTATTACCTCCCCTGTATCAAAGGTGATATACAGATGTTCCCAGGGGAAATGGGGTGCAGGTGACACACCCCTGGGCTCAGTGGGACTGCAGTCCTGCAGGAATCCTATGTTATATGAAAAGTCACATATGACTTTGCTGTTTGAAGCCAGTACCAAGTGTATGGGAAAGATGTTACTGGGGTTCAGGGGCCAGGAAGCTCGTTCTGACTCTGCTGCTGAGAAATGGCTTTACGAGGAGGAGGCGTCTGTTCTCGTTCTTAAAGACAAAGCATGGTTTTCATCAGACTTTCCCAGAGATGAAGACAGGACTGGTGGTGGGAGGAGAGCTGGCTGGGATGGTGCCCAGCAGGACCCCAGACATCCCTACTGGACACGCAGGGACATGGGACTCCCACTTTGGTGCTCCTTCAAACCGTCTGCTTCGCTCGAGGAGAAAGTCTCAGTTCGGTCCTAGCAGGTTTGTGACACCTCCCCTGACTCACTAGGCGCCTGAGAGGGTGGACGTGACGCTCAGATCCTGGGCAGGCAGGGTCTGGCGAGACTGGTTCTGTGTCCCCTGCATCTTTACGCTGACTATATTTATGGCAAGAGGTACTGTTTTTGTACGTATGGTGGGATTTAAGGTAAATGTAAGTAGCAACAATGGATAGATTTAAGGGGAAATGTTAAGGTACCAACAGTGCATTCTAGGGAAATGCCTGAAGTTTGTGAGACGCTGTTGTGAGTGATAGCGGGTACGTTGTCAGGGAGGGGAGAAAGGGAAGGAAGAGGAGAGTAGCAGCCAAGTTCACAGGGGGGAGGCGGCCCAGGCAGCCTGCACAGGTGTGGGTAACAAGGTGTAGTCACAGCACGGGCTGGCCAGGCCTGGGGCAGGGAGAGGCCAGAGATCTGAGTCGGACTGGGCGGTGGAAACTTCGAGTGCTGGGCTGAGGAGCCATTGGTGCCTTCGGGAGCGTGAATATGTAGACCTGTGCAGGATGCACAGAGAGAAAAGACTGAACGAGAGTAAGAATTTGACAGCAGGTGTGAAAAGGAAGGCTGTGTGAAGTATGCAGGAGCGGGAACTCAGCTGGCGTGGGATTCCTTGGAGTGCACCAGGCCCAGTGCATATGCTGTGTGTTCAGGTGCGTGCCTGTTTTAGCAAACAGTATTAGGATGATGTTTAAGTGTTAAATGCATTCGCAAGTACACCCAGGAAGTCTGCTTGACAGAATGTAAATTTGAGAAGGTGGGAAATGAAGCAGAAATTTATTACAGAAGCCAAATGTCCTAAATCAGTGGTTCCCAAACCAGACTATGCTTTAGAATCACCACAGTAATTAAATTTCCATTCCCCATCTCAGACCCCACAAAACCAAAATCTGAAGGGTGACTGTAGACCCCCACGGATTTCTACTTTTATTTAAGAGTTCCCAGAATAATTCTAATGGACTGCCTGGTTTGGGGGACTCACTCATCTAGAGCGATCGAACTTCGGCCCTTCTTCCCATGACGGTAACCATCTCTTGGATGGGTGTGCCGGTTTTCTTTGCATTGGCTGACCTCAGACCTCATAGTAGTAACCACATCGACAAACATGCATAACCGCTTTACAGAGAAGTTGATTTTATGTCATGGAAATGTGCTGTTACAAGGGAACTCTGCAGTCATTTTGCTGGTTCTTGGGAAATTTTGCTGAGCGCTCACATACTTTTGAAAGCTGTACCTTGAGCACTTCAAGGAAAGGGAAGGAAACAGTGGAAAGGGGAACCGACTGTGTTGGTTGCACAAGGAGAAGCAGAGACCAGGTGAGGGGACCAGGAGCCCGGCTGCCTCTGTCCGCTAGTGGGGGTCACCAGGGCTGTCGAGACCTGCAGTCAAGGCAGGACCCTGGATGTAAGCTCTTGTCACACACATAAGGTACTTAAAAATCGCCTTTGCATAGCTAGATTGCATACTCTACGTATTAGTTTGCCAGGGTTGCCATAACAAGCTACCACAAACTGGTTTGCTATCTCACGGTTCTGGAGGCTGGAAGTCTGAGATCAGGGTGGCAGCAGGGCAGGCTCCGCCTGCGGGCTGTGATGGAGACTCGCCCGGCCTCTCCCTGACGTGTAGACGGGGTCCTCTCTGGCTCTTCATAGGCCTTTCTTCTGGAGTCCTGTCTCTGTCCAAATTTCCCCTTTTTATAAGGATACCAGTCATGTTGGATCAGGGGAACCACCCTGGTGACTGCAGCTTAACTCTGCAGTGACCTGATTTCCAGAGGTCGCATTCTGACCTGCCGGGGTTAGGATTTCAACATTTGGGGAAAGGGGCACCCGATTCAACCAATAACACTACACAATTGAGATAATCATAGAGCATGGGACAGTCACTGGTACACCTGAGAGATTCATTCATTCAGTCATTCATTCAACCAGTATTTAGAGCCTGTTATGTATCAGTTATGGCTCACACACCAGTGCTGGCTTGGGAGTATCACTTCACCTATTTGGACTTCAGATTCTAATGCATAAAATGAGGGATTTCTCAGATGCTTTCCCTTTAGACCCAAATTCCAAACAATAACGTTTTTAAATGATGAGGAAGAAAATTAAAAAAACAATTGATATACTGTTACCAGGAACCAAACTCCTCCTAATTTCAAGTCTCACGTTTAGTAATACTAAGTGTATCGATCAAGGTTGGCTAACTGCTGTGGCGGCCAGTGGCTAGCACAGTGAGAGTGCCGGCTGGCCAGCTTGCTTCTAAGGGGCACTCATGGACTCAGTCTCCTGCTGTCTTGTAGCATGACCTCCTCTGGCCTTTGGAGTATTCTCCATTGAATTGGCTGATGGGAACAGAGAAGGGAAATCTAGCTTAGGAAGTTTTTATGGGCCCGGCCTGGACTTGGTGGTCATCACTTCTGCTCATAGTCCATTGGCCAGAACTCAGTCGTGTGGCCACAGCTAACTGCAAGGGATCCTGGGAAATGTAGTCTAGCTGGATGCCCAGGAAAACGAGGTGAAGACCAGCCTTTTCTGCTGGCTTTGCCAAAAGAAAGAATGATGGCACAGTTTCAGGAACTGGAGTGTATTGTGACAATGTGAACGAAGTAAGGTAAAGGCATAGTGTCAAAGTTTAAAACAAATATTTTCATTTTTTAGGTAATGTCTGAAATTTAGAGACACCGATGTCATAAGTACAATGTCAGGAGCCCCTGATGCTTAGGGTATGCATTTTCTCTTCTTTTCACGTTGTAGCTCCACCTACACTTGGCCTTTCAGTTCACTAGAAGAGACCCAGGGGTTTGAAACAGCCCTGGTTTTGTGTCCTAAAACACATGCATGGTGTGCACATTCGATTCCAGTAAACAGGGTCCAAAGAGATGTAGTTGCTAGGTTTTTTGTGTTTTCGCTATAAACAAATCACTAGCCAAAAAATTAATTGTATTCCCCACTGTGTTCCTTCCTTCCTGTAATAAGAAGAAACACATTGGAGTAATTACAGGTTGCAAAATAAATGATGTGCTTGTTACTCAAAGCATGATCCGTGGTCCTGCAGCATTGGCATCACCTGAGAGATTTTGTTTTCTCTCTTTAAGACATGCAAACTCCCTGTCCCCAACCCCCCTAGACCTGCAGAATCAAAATCTGTATTTTAACAACCCCCTCTTCCATTCCCCCCGCCCCCCCCCCACACACACAGGATTTTTATGCACAGTAAATTTTGAGGAGCACTGATCTAGATTCTAGAGGTATGATCAGTAGCATTTGACTTGCTAGGTCTCCGGCTTCATTTATTTAGTCTTCGTCAAAGGTGAGTGGGGTGTGTGGATGTTTTAAACTCAGAAGTAAAATAGAAATTTACACCCAATACTGTTGGGGTTTTTTTGTTTGTTTTTGAGTTCTTTTCTCAGGTGAGGGGTGGAGTGGAAAGGGGTGGAAATAAGTTAGGGAAAGGGGCTGTCTTCAGAAGGGCAGATGGCTGATTTTCAGGCTCTGGCTTCCAGGTTATGTAAGCTTTCTGCCATCTTTATGGTCTTTGCGAATGTTAAGCCTGGGGAATTGCATAATATCCAGCACAGGCAGCCTTAGACTTTTACATGTAAGAAAAGTCTACTAGAAAACTTGAACAGGGCCGGCCGAGTGGCGCGGTGGTTAAGCGCTGGCTTGGGAAGCCAGCGGCCCCGGTTCAGGTCCCACATATGAGGGCCAGTGACACTGCCCTCAAAAAAAAAAAAAAAAAGAAAGAAAGAAAACTTGAACAGTAGACTCTGCATGTTAGCAAGACGCCTCTATTCCCAGAAAGCTAGAGAAATGATCTCAAGATCCTCATTAATACATCACCTTTAAGATACAGTCCATAGTAATTTATTTCAGATATTTTTTACATGGGATTTAGTTTTGTTTTTTTACTTCACAAGTGAACACAGTGAGAGTCTGACTCCAGGCAGAGCAAGCAGCGGCTTCTTGTCATTGGTTCTGGGGCTCACAGAGGCCTGTCCCAGCCTCGGTGGCTGCCTTGTCTCTCAGCCCTCCCCCTCTGCCCCGCCTCACCCCCCTACACACACACCCCGCTTCAAACAAGCTGTGTTCTTACTCTCACCTGAGCCTGGATCCAAGTGTTTGAAGGCTCTTGGTTTTCAGTAGCTGTTTACTGAAGCAGGCAGCCCTCCAGGGGGCTTATGTATATGTCTCCAGCAGTGCCCTGAGATAGTTTTCTCTCGTGATTTCTTTCTCAAAGCTATAGAAATGGCCAATAATCAGTAGCAAAGTATTGTCAATAGCACTTTTCTCAATTCACTTTAGGACCGACTTGTATCAAAGTACCATTTCCCCATCTCCTTTGGCTGAATATTCTCTTAAGTCAAGGAAACAGAATGAAGCCCATCAGAAAGTGAACACTCCTCATAGCTTCCAGCTCAGCAGTTCCCACTAAAGTGACTCTGCTGTGGAAACCGCCAGTGCGGTGCCACAGGAACCTCGGCCTGCCGCAGCGCCCTCCGCCTGAGGCGCCGCTCTAGGCACGCGACCACCAGAGGTTCCGTCAAGGAGTCGAACTGGCTGGCAAAGAGAGAAGGCGACTGGATGACCCACGGCAGGTCCCCTGGTCCATACACGCAGCTGTCCTGGACATAGTGGCCTGCAGAGAGAAAGCCTAGAACTTAGCTGCCTTTGTTCCCCCATCAGTTTCCGCAAAAACGGTGACGCGTTGCTGCTAAGGTCACCTGTGTGGCCTCTGCATCACAGGAGTTCAGGTCACACATGATTTCCATGATTGCTCTGATGCGCCTTCACATGGGATTTTGAATGGACGATGGAAGGGAAGTTTTCATTCTTTCTGTTAGTAATCTCCAAAGTGTTTCATGGCCACTTTAGGCGAATACTGAAATTTTAGCTAGTCATGAACCCAAGGGAGATATGACAACATTCATTTGCCTGGTAAAATCTAAATTCTAATAGCTTCTGTTTGACATTCCATGAACTTTTAAGTCTTTTCCTTGAAAAGCTTAGGACATGGAGAAAAAAGAATCATGTGCCTTGATTCTAACTGGATAACTGTGATTTATATACCTATGGGTTCAAACTGGAAGGGACCACAAACAGACGGAATGTTTTCGGTGTTGTGTGAATACAGTTTTGGTAATTAAAAAGAATCTCTTGGTTGCTGATATAACGGATGGCTGTCACTCTGCATGCAGAACCTGGCAGTAAGCTTGCCCAGTGGTGGGCACCTGGTGGCTACACCTGATTGGAGACCCAGCTCTGCCACTTGCTGTGGCCTTGGGACTGGCCTCACTTCTCTGAGCCTGGCCGTCCTCATTGGTGAGGCGTGAATAATCATTAGTTTCTGCCTGAGAATCATGGTGAGGGTTGACTGCAGGCCCGGAACCAGGCCCTGGGAGGGTTCCCCGCACTGCCCCTACGCAGTGCTGGGCCGAAGGCGGGCTAAGGAGATGCCGTTACAGCCGGCCGGCTGCTGCTCTGCTGGCTGGTGAGTTGCACACTGACACTGGGGAGAGCAAGGACTTGCCTGGCTGTTTCCTTTCAGGGAATGATGGTTTTTAAGATTTACAGTAACTAGGTTTTTTTGCAAACATTATTGAAATATTCAGGTTGCCGCTATAAGAATCCTGAATCATTACTTGGTTATTCATGACAACAACTCTTCGTGACTTTCTATACCGTTTGTGCAGCTACAGGAGTGACATTGTCAGGAAGAGTCTGACTCCCTCCTCTTCAGAGCATTTATTTAGTGACTGGTCCTGTCAGTCCCCATGAGTATCAGCAGCGAGCTCCTTCTTGCTTTTTAAAGAAAGACCAGGGCTGTTTGTTAGCCTGCTGTTTAACTGGCACCTTCTTTTTTTTTTTTAAAGATTTTATTGGGGAATTGGTGGAGGGGAAGAGCGTTGGGGAATCGGGGAAGGGGAACAGACAAGTTGCTGTCCTTTTGTTCTTCAGTCTAGTTGCGGAGGATGTTGCTTCACTGTTGGTATCGTCATTGCGCTCTTCCCGGATGAGGCAGATCGGTCGCCGGCCTCTGGATGTCGCTCACTGCGGCTATTGGCAGCTCACGCTTGGCTGCCGGCCGCTCACGCTGGCTGCGGGCCACTCACTGTAGCCTTTGGAAGCCCACTGCAGCAGGGCCTGCAGCCTACACCATCACCGGGGCTCGCACAGCCCAGCTCCAGGTGGAGCTGTTGTTAGCTGTAGAGGGCAGTGTCACTGGCCCTCATGTGGGATCCGAACCGGGGCCGCTGGCATCCCAAAACCAGCGCCTAACCAATGCGCCACTCGGCCGGCCCTAACTGGCACCTTCTTACTATGTGAATATCTCCCTAACTGAATCGTTGCTGCCTTTTTAAAAGTACTAGAAATTACTCCAGCCCTCTTACCTGGTACCTTTCAGGAGGATGGCTGGGCACGTGGCAGCAGGAATCGCCTGTCTTTGAACTATTCTAGTATTCAATTTTACATTTTTGATTTGTCTGCAGCCTGTTTCTTTTAGGTCAGTCTTCTAAATAGCTCGAAAACTGAGTGAGTCTAGTTTCTTTTGCATATCTGATGTACTGTATTCAAATGTCAGGACCATACCCAAATGCACAATTCAGAGAGGTTACTGTGTGTCCACGGTATTGGGAGCTGCCTGTAGACAGAAAGTGTGGGGCCCAGGTGGCCCTGGAGACGGGACACTCGGGGGGGCTGCCTTCACACATGGACTTGCCCTGGTCTCCCTGCCTTCTCTTCCCGCCCGATTTGCAGCCCTATAACGGCCAGGCAGCCCTGCTGGCCTTGTTCACTCTGTGCTGCGAGTTGTTTGTCATCCATCTTTTTTCTCCGCAAGACTGTCTGCTCCTCTCAAGCAGCCATCTTCAAACTGGGGGTTGGGGTGGTGGTTCGGGGGGCAGGGAGAGTAGGCACAAATAGCTAGCTCGACAAGAAGCCAAGTACTAGCTTTTCAGCTCCGTAGGTACTTCCCCAAAACTGATGCCCTGAGAGCTCTCTGCAGTCACCCAGTTTTCCTCCACACTCTTCGCAGACGAGGAACCCAGCTCTCTGCCACCCCAGACCTTGCTTCTGTCTGGTGCCCTAGTAGCTAACCTCTGGGGCACCAGGCAAAGGGCACCTCAGAGAGAATCTGCTGAGGGCAAAGCAGAGAGCCCTGCCTTCAGCCAGAGCTGTTGACGAGTTTGAGGGTCGGGGGGCTCTGTGCCTGTCTAAGTACCTGAAAATTAAGGCTTCACTGCAAGGAGGTTGCTACAGGGATGCATTTTAAAACATTTATTTGAATCTAAAAATGAAGTATGGCTTTTTCAGAAAGAAAGTCAGACTTTGGCCGGATGCCATTGGCCGTGGGGACTGCCTAAGATCATGTAACGGAGGGTGCCCATAAATTGAAGGAACTCAACTAAATCTGTAGCTGCAAGATTCTGATGAAAAACTATTCAGAACATATATACAATATGTGGTAGGTGGGAAAATACACCTCTAATAAGACCTTTAAACCTATAATATCTTTTTCCAGTGTCTTCTAAGGAGTGTGTAAGCAGAACAGGAGTGAAGGCCATTGCTCTAGAGCCACATGGCCGACTGGCTGTAAGGGCCAGAGGGGGAGTGTGTTTGGCTTTGTGGTCAGATTTGGCCCTTTGTTGTTATAAACAACACAGTAAGTGAACGGGCATGGGCGCGTTCAGTAAAACTTTATTCAGACAGACAGGCAGCGGGGCGGCCTGCCGGCGGTGGTTGGCTGGCCCCACTCTGCAACTTAGGCCTATTTTAACAGAGAGACCCGGGAGACACAGAGCTCATTTTTAATAGATATTTAAGCTTGAATTCTAGGAATAGGTGGAAAAAGACAGGTAGCTCATGTATTTTTATCTTAAAACTTGAAAAGCTGCTGCCCTGTTTTGTGTTCACAATGTAAACACGTATCAACCTGAATACTTATGATTTTTGTGCACCTTTCTGCATGAATCTTATACTTAAATAAAAAGTTTTTAAAAATTGACACCACGCCAGCTGGGTTGTCACTAATTCCAGAGAACTTTAAACGTGATTGCAATCAAGGCAGCAATCGTATGGGGGTTTTTGTTTGTTTGTTTCGGTTTTACCTTTACATCCATCGTGTACATGTCCCTCCCCGTTTCTCCATTTAATGGCTCGCATGTCACCTTCCCAGCCAGCCTTTGGTGTGGCGCCCGGAGCATCTGCGGGAAAACAAGCATGAGGTGTGAGACCCAGCTTCGCAGTTCGTTTAGTTCAGGCTTGTTTCGCTTTCCTCCAGATACGAGAACTAACAAAGAGCCCCTAGCACCGTGCCTGGTGCACTAGTCGGCATCCAGTAGTGTTTATTAAGTGAATGAAGATGCGAAGAACTTCCCAAATACTTGGGCTTGGACTTTTCAAAAGGCTCTATTTGAGGAGATGCAAAGGGCTTCTTTCTGGAGAGGGAACAAAAGCAGCCAAGTTGGGCCGGCTGAGTGGCTCAGTTGGTTAAGAGCTGAGATCAGAGCAGCAGCAGTTCAATGCCCGGCCTGAGCTCAGCTGCCTCTGAGCTGCCAACAGGTGGCAGGATGGCTCAGCTAAAAAAAAAAAAAGCAGCCAGGTTGGTTTGGGAACTTGGCGCTCTATCAGCCAGCCTTGCACCCCTGAAATCAAAGACCTTCCTTTCCTCCCCAAGTGGAAAGTCTTGCAAAATGTAGACTTATTTACAAGCCATATAGCAGAGCTGAAATAGAACCTTCAGTTAAGATTTAACTCCTGTCGCTGGCACCTATCTGAGCATGCTGGTTCATTCTTACCTTTCAGTCGGTTCAGAGTTACCCAGTAATGTTGCTCTGGGCTGTGGATGTCTTCGGACCACTGAAGCATGTCTTTTGCTCGGATGTCCGTCAGCACAAACTGTACAAACTTCCTCATTAGTACGTAGTAAGCGCTTCCAAAATAAATTGTTAAGTTATGGGGTGGTTCATCTTTGAATATTTTATTTGGAGACACATAGATATTGCCTTCAGGCGTGAATTTGGGATGACTTTGACTGGTCTTGGATTTCATGTTTGATAGTTGAATTACCCCAGGGGTGATATTTTTGTCACTCCACTTGCTTCTGATGTAGTGTATGATTTCCTTGTTGGTTTTGATTGGAAAATCCTGTCCACAAAGATTAATGACATAGTTCCATTGAAATTTGGAATAGACTAGATCTTTCATACAGTTAATATCTGCCTGTAGTCTTGCAAAGCCCGTATTAGGCACCTTCTCTCTCTCCGATGAAATGAAAATATTTTCGAAACAGTGAACCAGGGTTTGCACAGCAGTCCTGTGCTTCTTTGGAGCCTTTTCATCAATGTGAATACAATAAACATTTTGAGGTACATAAATAGCTCTGAGAAGCTGCACAAACATGGCCAGCTCCTTATGAACAGTTACGATATACGCCAAAGAGAAATTGCCCTCATCGGCAGACAGGGGTCTGGATAGGAAATGCAGCGCCTGGGAAATCCTGGAGCAATTTCCTGTGTGTAAGGGAGTGAGTATATCTGATCTATGAGCTTGTGTACAAAATTTTGCAATTTGGAGAGCAGCCCCTTTCCCTTCAAATAAAGCTGAGCACAGTTCATCCGGATAAAAGCCGCATTCCACTACTGCTGGAGAGGTGGGCTCCTCCTCTGGCCCCTCCTGAGTTGGGTTTCTTAAGTAAAGAAAAATGGAGATGATGCAGATGGCGGCGCCCAGGAGGAGGCAGGGCTTTGTGGCTCGCAGCTGGCCCATGTTGTGAGCTGCGGTGCCCGGTCTGCAAGGGTTTCCTTTGAGCTTCCTAAAAGAACAACAGATAGAATTGAGGGTGTTGTAACATCCCTCCCCTCCCCCCGCCCCAGCTTTACTGAAGTACACGTTTAAGTGTAGGATTTGGTCAGTGTCTGGGTCCGTGTGCCCCCGGAGACCGTCACCCCGCCACCGGAACGCGTGTGCCTCACCCGGAAGGGTGCCGCTCACTCCATCCTCCTCCACCCGCGTCTCTGGGCAGTCACCGAAACGCTCTCCGGCACTCTGGATTCGTTGGCTTGCTCTGTAATTTTATATGAATGGAATTTTATATGAGTGTGTGCTTTCTTCCTGGCTTTTTTCATGTAATGATTTGGAGATCCATCCACATCCACATCGTATTCCTCACCACTTCCTTCCTTCTTATTCTGACAGTATTCCGTTGTACAGACATGCCCCAGTCTGCTCATCCTGACGTGTCTAGTTTCAGGAGATTACAAGATGCTGTCAGCAGCATCTGTGCACAAGTCCTTGTACGGACCTTTGGTTTGTTTCCCTGGGGTAGAGGCCGCAGAGTGGGATGGCTGCCTCCCAGAGGTGTATGTTTCACTGCTTAGGACTGCCAGCCAGCTGTGCAAGTGGCTGCACCATTTCACACTCCTGCCGGCAATGTCTGAGAGCTCCCGTGTCCTCTGCATGGGAACTTGCTTTGGCTCAGGAAATGTAAAGACATTTTTATTGTGCGAGCTGAGCTCTGAGCAACAGCGGCTCGAGGCCAGCCTGAGCTGAGTTGCCGTTGAGCTGCCAATAGGTGGCAGGATGGCTCAGCTAAAAAAAAAAGACATTTTTATAAATTATGTAATATTTTTATAAACAAAGCCATCGTTAAAATGAACACATTTCACATCTGATCTATAAAATAAACAACCTTTTTTATATCATAAAAACATTTTATAAAAATAGAAATTCAGTAGGAAGGAAATACCTTTTTGAAATGAAATGAAAATAAAGCTTTGAACTACTCCTTTTGAGAATTTTGGTTAAAGGTAAACCATGTACCGCGTAGCCTGTTAGGTTTCTCCCGCACTGTAGCTTCAGTATGGGGAGGGGGTTTGGGAGGGTTTGGGGTTTGTAGTCTTGGTTTTTGTTTTTAAGGTTGTGGTCAAAGTAAAGCATTCTGCTCCCATCACAGAATGTGAGCCCACTTCACTGACAGGTTGCACCCCATGTACGCTCAGAGCCCAGGGGATCGGGTCTTCTCGTAGCTTATGATAACTGAATGAGGCCAGTCCCCTGTGTGACCCACTGGCCTTCAGGCGATGCCTGGGCTGAGCGCTTCTCCGTCCCTCATACAGAGACGGCTGGTCAGCCCGCCGCCCTGACGCCTCTAGGTCCCTCCGGGCTGCGTCTGCAGTTGCCCGGCAAGTAAACCTTGCTTCCGGCTCAGGTTCACATGAACGTTTAGAAATAGGCACGTGTGGGAACTAGGGTCACCAGTGGTTCAGCTTTCTTGTCACAGTGTCACAAGCTTTTCAAGGTGAGCTGGCCAGCCTTGTAAAGGAAGCCTGGGAGACGCCAGTGCTGTGGGACATAGAAACGTGGTTCTTGCTGTTGCTTTAACATAACATCTGGTGGATAGTGAGAAATTCCCACAGGAGTCAGCTCTGTAGGGCCTCGCGGTTTTTCCTTTTGAAAGAGTGACAAGGCTGGCCGAGTGGCTCAGTGGGTTAAGAGTGCAAACTCTGAGCCACAGGGTCGCCCGTTCGATTCCCACATGGGCCAGTGACACTGCGCCCCAGATGAGCTGCCAACAGGCGGCAGGATGGCTCAGCTGGTGAGAGCATGTGCTCCTAACCAGGTCGCCAGTTTGACTCCAGCATGGGATGGTGGCTGCCCCTCCCCCCCGCCCGCCGCAACTAGGATTGAACACGGCACCTTGATCTGAGCTGCCGTGAGCTGCCAGTGGGCAGCTGGATGCTGACTGGACTTGGAGCTGAGCTCACTGCGCCCTCCACACCTAAGATTAAAGGACAACAACTTGGCTGTTCCCCTTCCCCAATTCCCCAATAAAATCTTTAAAAACAACAACTGGGTGAGGAGCACCATTTTCAGTTCTGCAAAAGGTTTCCTGGCCCTGATTCTTGGTGATTTGTTATTGTTCTGTTTCTATATTGTGAAGTCGGCTTCGTAACCATAGTGAACGTGTAAGTGTTCAACATGTGACTTTCCATCACTAAAGTAATTTCCAAAAAATGTAAGTGGTATTTTCCAAGTGTGGGCAATACGCAGCTCCTAGAAAAGTACAGTCTTACTGATTTTTGGACCACTTTTTCCTCCACAAGTGGTTCTATTGGAAGCGTTACTTTATGTTAAAGGCTTTAGAAAGAGTGGTGGCAGGCAGTGTGTTATGGAGCAGATATAAAAGTCCTTTGTCCAGAGCAGACCCATTTTATCATCCCACTGTCCTGTTTCCTCACATATTATTGAAATCAGAAATGGTTTCTAAAACTGCGATTTTTAGGGTGTGTGAAAGAGCATCTTAAGGCTTTTTTCATGTACTCTCATTCCTTAATTTAAATTTCCTGGGCTTTATATACTTTAATCATCTTTTAGTCTCCATATCTGCAGCCTTTGACAGGTAGCATCTCATATATATAATATATATTATTCAGTAGAATTAAATGGCTCCAAAGAATGAGTAATCTTTCAGTAGAAATAATTACCAAAGTTCATGGTTAAGGATGATGTTTACATTTTTTTGCTTTTTATAGTGCTAGAAACTCTATACTAACAGAAGTGATTTCCAGTTGTACTTCTCAGAATGGAATTGTATTAACATTTTATGTTTTTGTCCAAGCATAAAATGCTTCCAAGGGGTTGTGTCAAAACACATGCCAGCCTAATTATTAGAGCCAGTGAGTATGTTTTTCTCCCTTTTTTCTTCTTTAGTCTTCTACAGCCCCGCCTCCCCACCCCCGCAACAAGCCTTAACAGCCAAAACAAGAGTCAGCAATACGGTTTGAGACTGTGGATTCCCACTACAATACTTCATTTAAGGGCAGTCATTTAAACTCTGTTGTGATGGGATTTTGTGTGTTAGGCTTTTCAGGGGGTGTGGACAAGATCCCATATAAACTTAACTCTTCTTGCTGAATCTTATATACTTTAAAAAAAATTCCCGTGAGTAAATAAATAATAAAGAGGCATCTTTAAAGATGAACTTAAAAATACTTTGCTGTATATTCCAGAATATTCCTGTTTTCGAGTATTAACGTTAGCTTAACCAGATGAAACAAGTTAGTCTCCATTTTCTGGACTACAGATGGGACATATGACAGTGCCTACCTTGTAGGGACATCGGGACGGAGGACAGAAATGGATGGGTGCCAGCCTTGGGGTAATATCACCCCGACTGTGCATATCGGGTGCCCTCTCCACGCACTGTATGTTCGCCCTAAAAAAAGTCACCATAGCCACAGCAGTGAAAATTGTGGTGTGTTATTTCTGTTGGGCTCCAGGCTCAGAATGATGTCCAAAGCACCCCACAAGTTAACACAGTTTTTTGTTGAACTGTCTGAGTTTATAATATTAGACTAATTTTGAATTCTAAGACTGTCCAGCTGTCCAGTAAAATAGATGTCTTAATCCCAACATGCTGATTCCTAAAGGGTGTATACAATTTTTCAGCCATTTTGATATGAAGAGGAAAACCTTATTTTAGGATATCCACTCAAAACAAGCACAAAAGTAACATTTTTACAAAAGTAGTATTGGCTCTCAATGTGAACTGAGGATTCAGACTTGGCCCTGAGGCTGACTGAATTGCTCTCTCTTCTGTGAGCAATGAAGAAATAAATGGTGGCATTAAAATCATCAACTCTCATTGCTCTCATACTTGAAAATATTCCACTTTTATTTTATTCCCAAAAATTAGGACTGTTTTTGAGAGAAAAAGATGCCTGCTACACCTGCATTTTATAATATTACTGATATTCCAGTATTTCTATTTTAAAACCGTAAAGGAGGCAAAGAAAAGCATTTTGTTGTAACAACAATACCTGCTCAGCCTGTGCCATTCATGCCCTGTGCCCAGGTACGAAGCACATACCACAGGGTGCTTCTCACGCCCCTGGGGTGGGGGTCCAGGCTGTACCCCGCCCACAGACTTTTCTCTCCATGGGTTGCTGGTTTTGTGGCTGCAGCTTAAATCCCAGAAATGGAGTTGCTTGGCAGGTTTTGTTGCCCTCTCATTCCTGGAGGATTTTATTCTTGTTGATTCTGTAGATTGAAAACTAGTTGCTGCTTTTGCTTCTCTGAGTGTTTCATCAGGACCGGATCACGCCTTCTAACACAAAACGAGACGGCAGCACCAAACGCCTGGCCCGAGTAACTCTCAGATTCTAAAAGCCAAGTGAAGTCCTGGCCAGATTCTTTAAATGCTTTCAAAAGTAGGAGGCCAGATTTGGTTATCTGACTGACCCTTTTTCATCAAAGCGATCAATAAAAGTCACTTACCAATCTTGCTGGCTCCCTAAGTAGCACTGGGAGCAGTCCGAGTGTGTCAGCATGGCGGCAGAGGGTCTGACTCCCGGGGTGCAGTCACCCGCCCTGCCTGTGTCCCCTGGAGCCCAGGGCACCTGCGAGGCCTCGTCAGCCTCCTCTGCTGGGCCCTTTACTAACACCCTTCCTTGTCTGGCTGCGAAGCTTCTCTCACTTACTAGCACTGCCTGTAGGCTTCCCGCAAACCCATCAGTTAGGAGAGTGAAGCCAGGAGATATCACAGAGCAGGGAGACTTACCTGCCTCCCGCGTGTGTCCATCCACACACCTGAGCTGGATGTGTAGTTGGAGGAGAACAGGTGTGCTTCACCTGCTCTGGGTGACTCGAGGCGTACGATGCTCTGTTGCAGAACGGGTGTTGCTGTTGCCATAGGAAGATTGCTTAATTGGCTGGGAAGAATCTGGTCCCTTTAAGCTTACCAGGCTGTGGCACTGCTGTGTGTGTGACGTGTTTGCTTTTTACATACAGCAGCGTGATCCAGCCTTTCAGTGGTGAGGCCCTGGACACATCAGTGTGGAGGTGTTCAGAGTCCCTGGGCTGAGGGACAGTCAGGAGAGGAAAGGTCCTTTCATGTGTGGAAAGTCCGAGGCCACCCTCCCAGCTTAGGAAGTCTTGCTGCCACTTGTCCCCTGCATCCCGAGTGCTCATTTTATTTTATTTAAAGATTTTGTTGGGGAATTGGGGGAGGGGAACAGCATTGGGGAACCGGGTAAGGGGAACAGACAAGTTGCTGTCTTTTTGCTCTTCAATCTAGTTGCGGAGGACGTTGCTTCACTGGCCCATGTTGGTATCATCATTGCGCTCTTCCCGAGTGAGGCAGATCAGTCACCAGCCTCTGGATGGTCACTCACCGAGGCTATTGGCAGCTCACACTGGCTGCCAGCCGCTCACTCTGGCTGCCGGCCACTCACTGTAGCCTATGGCAGCCCACTGCAGCAGGGGCTGCAGCCTACACCGTCGCTGGGGCTCGCACAGCCCAGCTCCAGGTGGAGCTGTTGTTAACTGTGGAGGGCAGTGTCACTGGCCCTCATATGTGGGATCCGAACCGGGGCCACTGGCATCCCAAAACCAGCTCTTAACCAGTGCGCCACTCGGCCGGCCCCCGAGTGCTCGTTTTAAAAGTCCTGTGGGTGTCACTGACCTGGCCCGTCCTGAGTGGGCAGGGATTGGTCCTAATTGATGGTGTCACCTGCATACAGCTTCGCGCTTCCATAGCTCCAAGGAAAATGCAGAGTAAAAGCCAAACATACTGGGGAAACCATTGTAATAAATGGACAAAAGGTTAATAGGCTTAATGTGTCAACTTCTTATTCTGGCTGATTAAAATTTTAAAAAATGAAAATCCTAATAAAATGGACATAGAGCACATACATGTAATTTATAAAAGAGGTAATGTGAATGCAGGAGGTGGTTTTGTTTCTTAAAGCCAAAGAAGAGCTCTCTGCCTTTCAGATTAGCATAAATTGGGTTTTTCCCCTTCAAATTATTTGGTGTGATGGGTACACTCACATGCTGTAGGAAATCTAAAGTTCATGCGACCTTTAGGGGAACGATTCGGCTCTAAAATTTCATTCCCTTTCATCCTGGTTTGAAATACTTCTCTAGGCCATGTTCTCATTCATGCGTTCAGCAGCTATTTACTGGGTCTCCACCGTGTTCGAGACCCTGGGCTTCCCGCGGGCTGCGGCCAGGAAAGGCAGGACGAGCCCCTCCCGCCTGGAGCTTACAGCGTGAGGGAAGCACAGCACCACAGTGCACGGACCAAGTTACAAGTGATAAAAGGAAGCCAGATTTAAAATGAATATGATTTCAGCTGTGCGCGAACAGTACACGTGGGAAAATACATTTGCAGGAAAACATGGGTGTTTTCCACTCTGTGTGCATGTTACTTTTCTAAGCGGAGAGGGAGGTCAGTCTCGGCGCCAGCTGTGCCTTCGCAGCGCCCTGCCTCCCCTTCCAAAGTGGCCCGCTGCCTTTCGGTCCCCGGAGAGGATCCCCAGCCTGGCAGCGGACAGGGCGACAGAAGCCTGCCTCCTGTCCTGCTGCCATTTGCCCCCCACTGACGGGCCACTTCCCCGAAGCCCCTGGGGCAAGGCAGAAGCCAACCAAGGTCAGGCAGGCACGGAGAACAAGTGACACGACTGTAGCTGTAATGGGAGGTCCTGTGCCCCGTCTCCAGGGAGCGCGCCTGCGGGCCCGGGGCGCAGGGTCTGGGTCTAAGGAGACAAAGAGCAAGGTGTCTCAAGTTTTAATGTGAAAGGTTCCCAACTGTTTACTTTTAGTGGCGAATTCAACTTGAAAAATACAACTCTGGGCACAAATGGATGCTGCACAGGGTCTGCACCATAGTAGGCACTAAACAGCCACATCTGGAGGAAGGAGATGTGGACTGCTGACAGGATAGGAAGGGCGGCAGCAGCCAGGGGTGCGGGAGGGGGAGCAAGTGCAGGCGCCCCAACCCGATAGGAAGGGAGGCAGCAGCCAGGGGTGCGGGAGGGGGAGCAAGTGCAGGCGCCCCAACCCGATAGGAAGGGAGGCAGCAGCCAGGGGTGCGGGAGGGGGAGCAAATGCAGGCGCCCCAACCCGCTAGGAAGGGAGGCAGCAGCCAGGGGTGCGGGAGGGGGAGCAAATGCAGACGCCCCAACCCGATAGGAAGGGGGGCAGCAGCCAGGGGTGCGGGAGGGGGAGCAAATGCAGGCGCCCCAACCCGATAGGAAGGGAGGCAGCAGCCAGGGGTGCGGGAGGGGGAGCAAGTGCAGGCGCCCCAACCCGCTAGGAAGGGGGGCAGCAGCCAGGGGTGCGGGAGGGGGAGCAAGTGCAGGCGCCCCAACCCGCTAGGAAGGGGGGCAGCAGCCAGGGGTGCGGGAGGGGGAGCAAATGCAGACGCCCCAACCCGATAGGAAGGGGGGCAGCAGCCAGGGGTGCGGGAGGGGGAGCAAATGCAGGCGCCCCAACCCCATAGGAAGGGGGGCAGCAGCCAGGGGTGCGGGAGGGGGAGCAAATGCAGGCGCCCCAACCCCATAGGAAGGGGGGCAGCAGCCAGGGGTGCGGGAGGGGGAGCAAATGCAGACGCCACCCCCTGCTGCCTCGTGGACGCCCCAACCCTGGCCCCAGCCCCGCTGGCCTTGTCTGCCACCTGCCTCTGTTCCTACAGATGCTTCTCATTCCCTCTCCCAGGACGACACCCCCGGGGGAAGCCTGCACCCCAGCCCCCTCAGGGTGGGGCGTCCCGGGGACCTCCTCCCCTAGGCCGCCCTGCGTGATGGCGAAGCACCGGCTCTTTTCTTCAGGGGCAGTCCTGGCTGGACGCCATTCTGGACTCCCCTGTCGTTAACACGTATCCCCCCTCTGGGGCATGAGCCTCAGGATTCGTAGGTCAAAGGAAGGTCTCTTCAGCCGTGAAAACTTACCAGCCCACCCGAGGAAAGGAGCTGGTTTTGACCCAAGGCGTTGGGTTTTGGAGACAGAAGCACAGTAATTACCCCAGCCGAGGCAGCAGACCCAGGCGCTGGCTAGGCCAAGATGCCAGGGGCCAACGGCAGCTTCCCAGGCGCCGAGGGCGGCGGTTGGGCCGAGTGAGGGGCCGAGGGTGGCCGCTGTCTGTGTGGTGACGGCACCTGTCTCCTTTCGTTTGCTCTCCAGTGTGGCGCTGCCTTCCAGGATGACGATGTTACTGTGCTCAACGGCACCAAGGAGGACGTGGAGGTGCTGAAGGGCCGGATGGAGGCGCGAAGGCTGCGAGCCAGGCTGGGAAAGGTAACGGGGCCTGTGTCCCCCCCCCCGGAGCCCTGGGCCGGTCCTCAGGTCCTGCCCAGCCGCCCTGCTCTGAGCCCAGTGCAAACCACCGCGCTGCGTTGCTGGCAGCTGCTTCCGGTTTGCAGTGGCCGAGGTGGCTTTTGGGCTCTAGAAAGTTCCAGTCCCGGCCCCACGGGAACAGCGGCCAGCAGCTCTGCTCACTGATTTCAGAAGCGCGCAGCCAGCCCTGCATATCCGCGGGTTCCCATCAGTGGGCTCAGCCAACCGCTGGTGAAAGTATTGGGGGCCAGGGAAGGAAAATCCCAGAAGGTTTCAAAAGGCAAGTAAAACTTGAATTTGCCACCCGCCCAGCACTCTGCTGAGTGCACACAAATGAAGTGATGTGTGGACACACCTGCTTAGCCTATATGCAAATACAGGTCCTGTGCAAATACTATGCCGTTTTACATAAGGGACTCAGGTACCCTCAGAGTTGGGTATCTGGGAGGGTTCTGGAACCAGGCTCCCCACCCTGTATGTACCGAGGCACAACTGTATGTACTCGGTGTTCATGACATAAAATAAAGGAAAAGGGGAGTCCCCGTCACCCCAGCACAGATTTGAGTGGGCGCAAGTCACCTGGAGACCTGGGCGGCCCTGGGCACCCGCGCTTCCCTCCCACTCCCGGGGATGCAGCCCCTCAGGCAGCAGTTTGAGTAGTAAGGGTATATTGAAAGGGCTGTGCGCAGACTTCAAAGCGAATCTGTGCAAGTGGGTTCATTCTAAGTTGGTTTTCTAAATTACTATGATTTCATTACCATACGAGCAAAAAGAGGAAGAAAAAAAGCATGAGCAGGTTTTGACAAAGGACAGTTACCAAAAAGGACATGCTTGTTCTTCATGGATCAAGCTGTAGTTAAAGAGCACCACAGGGAAGAGCTGTGTTTTGAAGGAAGGTCCTGCAGACGTTCGTGTGGCCACCGTTCACCGTCTGACGTGAATGAGTTGTGTCCTCTGTCCCGGGCTTCCCGCTCACCGTCTGACGTGAATGAGTTGTGTCCTCTGTCCCGGGCTTCCTGCCAAGTTGTTCAAACCCAGGGGAACCAACGTGCCCCTCTCCACAAAATACTCACCGGAGCTTCTGGGAATGCCTCCTAGATACTGCTACCAGGATACCAAAATATTTCCCAAATACGCTCGCAGCCGGAAACAGGCCTATCGTTTGCTCTACCTCCGACTGCTTGTGCTTTTCAAATAACAGCTATGGGCCGGCCGAGTGGCGTGGTGGTTAAGCGCTGGCTTGGGAAGCCAGCGGCCCCGGTTCGGTCCCACATATGAGGGCCAGTGACATTGCCCTCAAAAAAAAAACAAAAAAAACAAATAACAGCTATGAGCGGGGGAGCTGGGAAATCAGCAGTTGTCTCTTTTTTTGAAGGCCTAGGTGTTACCCTCAGATTTGAAGGCGTGCCTTGCGTGTGTGAGATACCAGGAAGTTTTTATGTCTCATGCGGGTGTTACACATTCCATGTGCAAGTGCAAGGCCACTGCCGTGTTTCCCAGTGATGGGAGCCCCCTGAATTCATTAGGCTGTGTGTCTGTAGCACCATCTTTTGGCTACTTAGAAAAATGGCACTTTTAAAGTAAATTCCCTGAACCTGGTCCTGTGTGTTCTTTCTGTGATGGAATCAGTTCTAACACAGCTTAGTGGTTTCAGAGTGGTTAGTTTCATTTAAAAAATCTTTGCTGACCAATATAACGTTATGAGCGACAGAATTCTAATGCCCAAACATCTAACAGTAATCCAGAGGTTAGGAGAATTGGCTGACGTATCTGTTAGTGTAAGCCTGAAGTCCTTATAGTTAAATAAGCAAATATCAAGGCAGTTTGACAATTTGGAAAAAGTCTTACTGGAATGGGCAGATTCAGCATATGTTTATCCTGGCTGGCCTTGATGTACCGCATGCACTTTGTTATTCTTCATTTAACTGCTCTTTGTGTACAATAGATCGTCCCCATTAACCTCGACCGTTAGGACTGAAATCTGTCATCTCCATTAAAACTTTTTGAAAATGTGATATTGGAATATAAAACTTCAGCAGATCTCTACAGATACGTTCCTGTGTGAGGCCAAAGTGCGTGGCTGGAAACACATACAGAGGGTCAAGGTTTAGCATGAAGGGCATGTCAAGGTCGCCT
This sequence comes from Aselliscus stoliczkanus, assembly GCA_033961575.1. Lineage (NCBI taxonomy): Eukaryota > Metazoa > Chordata > Mammalia > Chiroptera > Hipposideridae > Aselliscus > Aselliscus stoliczkanus. The sequence goes on along the minus strand of CM066738.1, from coordinate 5,082,769 downwards.
TCAGAATGAGCACCTGCTGCCGTGTAGGACCCGCATCGGCCTATCATTCGGCCCCTGGGAGGGCAGGGGACCCACTGACATGAAGCAGAGGGCATCCAAGCACCTGTAACGCCCTCTTTCTTTTCACAGAAAGCAAAGAAACCCAAGGCGGCCGAGTCTGTCTCCAAACCGGATGTCAGTGAAGGTAAGACACTAAGCTGGCCAGTCTTATTACAGCAAAATAAGACTGTCGTCGGGCTGTGTCCTAAAGAGCTCATGCTTTGGTTTTGATTTTGTTTTGCTCACTTTGTTCTTTTTGCAGAGTCTGCAGGACCATCAAAAATTAAGGCTGGAAAGCCTGAAGAAATCAGCCTTGATTCTAGAGAGAAGAAAATCAACCCAGCTCCCAAAAGCGCAGGTGGGTCCCACTGAGACCACTGGGGGCTGCTTAGAAAGCCACTTATGTCACAGTTTTATTGGAATGAATTTGAAAACACAGGCTCTTCCTGAGTCCTGTCTCTAAATCGTTGGTTGAGTCTCCTGGGGGACTCACTAAGAAAGAGTCACTGTATCCCCAAGGCAGGATTCCATCAGGGTTGCTGGCGTCTGGGCACAAATGCGGAAGGTTTGGGTTTCCAGTCGTGTGTGCACTTGGTGCCAGGCTGACGAGCCTGCAGACTGGCTGGTGGACTGGGGCCCGCGGGACCGGGCAGGGCCGCGCCCGACCCTTTAGGGCTGGGCTTTTGTGCCCGCCACACACAGCACTGGGAGCGAGGCCTCCCGCCCTGCCTCCTGGCCAGCTTATCTAACAGCCCTTGGCTCCAGAATTCAGTGCGTTCCTTCTGAAACTCATGACCTTTAACTCAAATATATATATATTTATTATTCACAAAAAGGAACCCGATTCGTTAGGTAAAGAAAGTGTGAGCTTGTGTTGTAAGTCGCATCCGCAGTGGCTCATGGTCCCAGTGCCGTCTCCACGCAGTAGCTGCCTGGGGCCTCCTCTTCCACTGTCGCCCCGCCCAGTCCACCCTCCACCCCAGGAGGACCTGATTCACGTCACGCACGGACCTGGGACCCGTGTGAGCACATGGCCAAGTAGTTAGTGTGATTTTAAATGACAGGTTTCAGTGCTTTTAGGAGCTGGTGATTGAGGTGCTGTATGCCCACCTTCATCCTGAGAGGAGGGGAATCCCTGGGAGTAAGTAACACTTCCCGTGTCCCTCTTGACGATGTGGTATTTGGAATGACCTTGCCTCCCGACCTTAGAGCCTCTGGCGTTCCCTTTTTCCAGCAGCAGCAAACCCGAGCTCTTCTGGAAAAGCCGGGAGGCCTCCTTGTGGAGCCACAAAGCGGTCCATTGCTGGCAGCAGCGAGGAGTCGGAAGCTTACAAGTCCCTCTTCACCACCCACAGCTCCGCCAAGCGCTCCAAGGAGGAGTCGGCCCACTGGGTCACCCACACGTCCTACTGCTTCTGAAGCCCCGGCCGCCGCCGGCACGCAGCCCACTCGCTCCCGAGGGGCAGCTGGTGTGGGCACTGGCTGTGCTGGACAGTCCCTGCCAGGCCTCCCTCTGGCACTGTGTCAGCGTCGTCCTCCACACCTCGCAGCCCGCGTGACCTCTTGCCTGTGAGGCTCGTGGGTTCCGGGAGACGGCTGGTGGGCGGAACGCCATGTCAGCCACACTGTGCTTGAAATCATGGGATTCCTGATTGCTCATGGGTGCGTGCTCGGCCCATTTTGATGAAAATTCTAGTGGTGTTGCTGCCAACAATTAATGAAGCAGAACTTAGGAGGCTCCCAGCACACCGGGCGCGTCTCCTCGCCGGCTTGGGGGGCCTGGGGAGGCACCCTGCGTTCATCGTTTTCAAGACAGAGGAGATTGAGGTGGGCACCCGACAGTCTGACACACAAATAAAGCAAGTCTGCCTTTTCTCTCATCTGCCTGTATGTTTGTTCTGTCCTCTGCTCATGTTTTGGTAAGAAAGTTTCAGCCATTCCACTGATAGCGACAGGGGTACTTCCATGATGTCACGTGAATCCCACTAGTCACAGTGTCCTCAGCATCAACACTTCAATTCAGCATCTCGGGCCGGCCGAGTGGCTCAGTTGGTGAAGAGCTAGCTCAAGAGTGCAAGCTGAGCTCTGAGCAACAGCAGTTCGATGCCCAGCCCGAGCTGAGCTGCCACTGAGCTGCCAACAGGTGGCAGGATGGCTCAGCTAAAAAAAAAAAACTTGAGCATCTCAGCACCCTCCTTCCCCTCAAGGTCACATTCAAAATGTCTGCTCTCCGCCCTCCCCACCCCCCTCTTCCTGCTTTGCCGCTGGTCCTCTTCTAGTGGAAAGTGCTTTAGACTTTTGAATTCAATGTAAACCAAAAACAGTGATTCCTATCATAACATAACAACAAATTCCCATCAGTAACATAAACATTTCCAAACAATGAAGCTTCCTGAGCATGCCTGTGGTTTGGGGTCATCTTCATAAATCAAGTCTGTGTGCCCCTTACTGCATCACGCCGTAACCACTAAATCTCAGGGCAGCATTGGGGGTGGTTAAAATGCAGGGTCCAGGCAGATCTGGGGTCACCTCACAGTACTCTGCAGAAGCTCAGAGCGCCAGGCATGACCCCCCAACAGCCACGTGAGGAGAGGCTGGGGACAGGAGGTGATTTTCAGGACGAGCCCCTGAAGGTCCCAGGGCGCACCCTCCAGCACGCAGCCACAGGCAGCAGGCCAGCTGCTCCCCAAACGGCACCTCTTAAGCAGTAAGCAGCAGCCCTTCAGGGTGACGGGGCTGGCTGAACGGCCCAGCCTCCTGCAGGGCGGCCCTCCCTTCCTCCACAGACAGCACGCTGTGTGCGTAGAGGCGCCATTGGTGCAGCACAGCTCAGCCGTCCGTCTGCCCTTCGGTTTCAGACAGCCTTACCGAACTGCGTGGCCGCCCAGAGCTCTGCAGTTAGAGGCCGTGCGGGCACCCAGGGGGCCCTTGATTAGAATCAGCAGAACGTTTTATTCCTAGGGCATACGTGTGTGAGTCAAACGGCCCGGGAAACGAGGACAAGCCTTGGAGCCCGTGAACTGGGATTTGTTCCGTGTCATTGTTCCGTGTATTTAGAAGCTTCAAATACACTGGCCACCGAGCCCTAGTTATATTCCTGGCATTGGCCTCGGCTCCCACCTCGGGCTCCCTACATGTCTGGTGTCAGCTGCCTCCCGTGTTCCTCAGCCAACTCCTGGTCATCCTCAAACTCGTCCCAAGTGTCTTTTTCTGGAGAGCCTTCCTGCATAAGATACCTGGAGCCCGCCTCTTGTTCTGTGCTCTCAAAGCTCTCTGTTCTTTCCACAACTGTCATGTATTACGCTCCTTAGTAACCAGGGATTGTACACAGAGGAGGTCAGTGAGGACGTGTGTGAGGTGACGGGGCGCAGTGGACACTGGACACGATATGGCCACCCGGCAGCTCGGTTCCTATTGGTTCCAAGCAGAGCGGGCCCCGTGTTCTGACATCTTCCATATTTTCTAAAGGAGCCAGAAAGCTAGGTTTTTAACATGAAGTTCCCCCTTGCCAACATTTAAATATTGCAAATAGTTATTTTTGGAAACGTAGGCCAAGGAAAACATCCCTGGCTCCTAATTGGTAGCCTCCGGTGTAAATTAACATCTTTGCCACCCGGCTCTCAGCCCCACAGGGGCACATGCCAGGTCTGCTCTGCTCACCATGACGTCAGGATTCAGCAAACGAAAGGCAAGTCAATGAAGACCTCCGCCAACGGAGCGCCAGGGGCAGGCAGCCGAGCAAAACCCTGCACTCCGCCACCATCCCCTCCTCGCTTATTGCCCCCTGGAAATGTCTCCATCTCCCCTTAAGTCCCACTCCTGGGCAGCCACCCTGAGCTCATTATCCTCTACCCTGCTGTCGTCACAATGGCCAGAGCTGGCTTGGGGCCTCTGTGACATCACCAACGGCCCAGCCCTAACTACCCAGTCTCCAGACACGAGGCAAACAGACGCACCATGAGCAACTCGCTCTCCCATCGCTGCTCACCATGCGGACGCTGAAATGGTTTCTGTTCCTGCCTCTCTGCCTCTCCTGCGGCTATGCCCTCATGTTTTCGTCTCTGAGGGACAAAGGCAAAGACCCCCAGGGGAAAGTGCCCTGTGGAGGGCACTTTCGGAGTAGGCAGAACCTACCGGAGCACACCCAGGGCTGGCTCGGCAGCAAGTGGCTCTGGCTGTTTTGTGTTTTTGCGCTGTACACGATACTAAAGTTTCGGGGAGCTAGTGAGAGGAGTAAGGTAAGCATGCATCCTTTTTTTTTTTTTTTCACACATTTGATGTCATCTCAGAAATCTCAGGGCCGGCCGAGTGGCACGGTGGTTGGGCGCTGGCTTGGGAAGCCAGCGGCCCCGGTTCGGTCCCACATGTGAGGGCCAGTGACACTGCCCTCAAAAAAACAAAACAAAACAGAAATCTCAGATTCGGAGAAACAGATAACTCTAGTCATCACCGGCAGGACCATTAAGTGTAAGGAATTAGGGTACAAAGTACCTGCCTGCCTCGTGGCCCTGGGAAATGCTGCCAAATTCCTTCCCTGACATGTCCTTATGGAAAGACAGTAGTTAGTCCCCAAATGCATGGAGGGCTGAGACTAACAGTTAAAGACCACCCTCTGTTTACTGGGTGAGTAAAACCCTGGTTTGGTTTGTATCCTGTTAAATGATTTTTTTTCAAATGGAGGCTAGATTCAAGAACTTGGCATGTCTTGGGTCAAAATTATCCACAGAGCCAGATTTCCTGCCCCTAGCGTTTGACTTACTGCAAGTGGCTGAAGTGAATGGAGATGGTATCATTACAGCAAGAGGTGACAACAGCTTGTCCCATAAGTGGCTAATCAGCATCCAGAAGGGGAAAGGGAGAGAAATATGGCAGCAAGTTCCCTCCTAGACAGACCCTACACTTCATGATACTGACCGAGCACAGCAGGGGTTGGCAAGCCTTTTCTGTAGAGGGTCAGAGAGTAGACAGTTTCAGCTTTGCAGCCCATAGGGCCTCTGATGCAATGACTCAAGGATGCTGCCATTTTAATATGAAAGCAGCCCTAGACAATATGCAAATGAATGCACATGGCTCTGTTCCAATAAAACTTTATTTACAAAAACAGACGGTGGGCCAGGTCTGGCCATACTTTGCCAGTCCCAGGACTAGAGCAAAGTTAGGACCACCTTCTCTTAGGTGAGCCCAGCTCCCTGGGAACTGTGGCCAACCCACAAAATCAATGGTGTCACCCCACATATCTTTCTCTACAGGAGCAGAGCCCTCCTTCTGGCCCCCGAAGCTGCTCGTTTCACCCTCCCCTAAAGAAGAATCAGAGTGCTTCCCCCAACAAAGACTATGCATTCAATACCCTAACCCAACTGGAGATGGACCTTGTGAAATTCCTGTCCAAGGTGCGGAATCTGAAAGTTACCATGACAACTGGCAGTAAGCTCAAGCCTCAGCACATAGAAATACCTGCAGAACCACAAGATAATGTCACGATATATGAAATATGGGGCGAAGAAGAATACGAATGAATGCATTTGTATGTTGAAGTAGGAAAAAAAAGTTGAGTGTTGACAAACCATACACAAACTAATAAAACTATTCTGAAGAGAAAGAAATCTCGAATTTCAGGTCTTTTCCCTGTTTTGTTAAGCTTGAGAAAATAAATGTGAGACCCGTAGCCACAGCAGTTATTGTCATGTTTTTGCCTTTCTCGCTTCTCTCGATGTGTGGATGGTGAGAAGTGTATGGACAGTGACACAGTGGCATGGGTGACATTCTTGGCCTTGGTGCTATGGCCCCTGTGACATGGTTTAGGAAATTTGGGATAAGATGTTGATATCATTTTTGTAGTCACTATCTTTATAAAGTTATTTTTGTATACTGATTTTTATCTTTATGACTCATTACATTATAAAGGACTACTTTATAGGTTTAAAATGATAAAAGGATTGGATTAGGAGGGTGTGTGTGTGTGTGTGTGTGATGGTGAATTCTAGATTATTTTACCACCAGAAAAGTCTTATTCATTCCATCTCATGCACGCTCTGTATTAATGTTTTCTTCTGCCAAACTAGCAGTTACATCTGTCTAACTGATGAAGAAAAATGGAGAATCAATTCATATTTTCAATGCAATTTGGATGCAGACAAGCTAACCAGGGCCTCCCAGCTAGTTGATATGAGGGTTCTTTGTAATGCTTATTAACAATGGGGATATTTTGGCATGTTAATATGGCTAATGGAAGCTATTAAATTAGCTTACTGACCCCCATTCTAGACCAGCCTGATAGTTTTGTAGACATGCAGGTGCAGGCCTGAAGAGAGAAGTTAGCTGTGGAAGACCATGGAAATTCCCTTATTTCCACTTCAGTCGGAATTACCGTGTGCCTGCCTGAATCCCCATCATCTCCCTTCCTAGCTACCAACAAATTAAGCCCCTTTGTTTGAGGGAAGTCTTCAGCGTCTGCCCCACATGTGTAGGAGTTAGACCTCAGGTGAAAGCTGCCCGCCTCCTGACAATGTTACTCTGCCTTTGAAAAGTGGTCCCTGAACACTTTATTTTTTGTCTTAATTTCAAGTTTCAGGATAGGAGAAAGTGGGAGGAGCTGAGATTACTCCTTGGTGCCTTTTAGGTTCTTTCTGAGTGTTTTCAGGCAGATGGGATTATGGGAGTTATTTTCACAGCAGCCTCTGAAGAAATTCAGATGAGCAAGAAACATTTTGGTTTAAAGCTGTGAAATCAATATGGGGCAGATTGTAGATTAGAATGGAGACCATCTGAAAGACCAGCAGTCACCAAACCATGGCTCACGGGTCAAATCCACCCAGCTACCTGTTTTTGCATAGCCCACAAGCTAAGAATGGTTTTTATACTTTTATTTATTTATTTTTTTAGCTGAGCCATCCTGCCACCTGTTGGCAGCTCAACCGCAACTCAGCTCGGGCTGGCCTCCAACCGCTGTTGCTCAGAGCTCAGCTTGCACTCTTGAACGAGCTCTTAACCAACTGAGCCATTCGGCTGGCCCGGTTTTTATACTTTAAAATAGTTGAAAAGAATCGCACATGATGTATAATATTTCATGACATGAAAATTACATGAAATTCAAATTTGAGGGTTCGTAAATATCTATTGACACACAAGCCACTCCCACATTTACATATCATCTGTGGCTGCTTTTGTGCTCAGAGGCAGAGCTGAATTATTACACAGAAAAACCGTATGGCCCACAAAGCTGGAAATATTTACTAACCGGGCCCTTTACAGGAAAAGCTTGCCCAACCCTCGTTTATGTTAATCGCATATACTGTTAACAACCAGGGGAAGCAGTCAGTTGTGGTCTTCACAAACATCCCATATTTGTCTGATAGGCAAAAGTGTAATTTCATAAATCATTGCTTTTTTGGTAGTTCTCTGCAGGTCACTGGCAACCAAAGATGAGGCTCCTAAGAAAGAGCAGAACATCACAATTCCTCGTTGCAGATTGACCCAGGATGTGAATTAGAACAAAACTTGCTGTAGATGTATTTGGATCTAGCAATGCCCCTCTAATAGTGCCCTGGTCTTTGCCTCGCCTAATGCAGAGCTTTCCAGACCACAGCGCTGCCGGGAAAATCATGCTTCCTCAAGCTGCTCAACTTAGTGCCATGTTTCATGCCAAGAAAAAAATAAATGCATGAGATTTAGTTTTAGGAGCCAGAACTCAAGAAAGCTCCTCACTTCTGTTGGTGTCGCGTAAACTCCAATTCTAATGTCACCACACTGCGGTTTGAGAAGAGCAGTTGACAGGCAAATTCTAACTGCTGGATCACTGCTGTTGTCTCCACCTGCCGAATTCACCCAAGAGGCTTCCTCAGGTGGTTAGCAGAATTCTTTTCCTTGGGCTGTAGGAGTCATGGGGGTTTTGCTTCTTCAAAACCAGCAAAGAAGGTAAGACTAGAGTGAGTCTGCCCACATCTTACACAATGTAAGGAAATCAGAGGAGTGACAGCCCACCCATCACCTCTGCCGCATTCTACCGCTTAGAAACCAGTCTCTCCCAGGAGAGGATTATACCAGGGTGTGAATGCGGAGCTTGGAAACCCAAGGCAGACCCAGCTGCAGGGAGGGAGGCTGCTCCGGACAGCTGACGGGCACCTGAGGGAGGGTGGGGGAGGGTGGCAGGCAAACTCTAAGATGGCCCCCAGTGACACACACCTTGTATACCCTCTCCCCTGATGGACTCGTCACTGTGGTGACTTCACTGCATTAGACGTGGCTCCGTCAGAGCCAAGAGACCCTGCTGGTGACCCTAAAGTAGCGAGCTGCCATCCTGTGAGATAATGGGCCATGTGGCAAGGACAGGAAGGCAGCCCTAGGACCTGAGGGGGGTCCTCAGTCAACAGTGAGGAAAATAGCAGGACCTCAGCCACACAGCTGCAAGCAGACACGTTCCACCCAAACCAGTGGCCTGGAAGAGGCCTCGGTCAGAGGGGACCCCAGCCCCAGCTGACACCTGGATTTCAGCCCGACGAGACCCTGAGCAGAGGCGCCGGAAACTGTGAGAGACTAATAAATGGGTGTTGGTTGTTTTAAGCCACCAAGTTTGGGGTAATTTATTATGTAGCAATAGAAGGTCGATATGGCAACGTACACACACAAAATCTTTCCACGTGCTGTTTCTGATGCCTAGGATGACACGTCCACCTTCCCTCTGAGCTAGTCACCTGGCCTCTGAACCAGGGAGGTGGGACCCAAGGAATATCAGCAGAGGACCAAGAATGGGGATGTCCTGTTCCTTGAAGCGAGAGATTACAAGCTGTTGGCTCAGGGACCAAACCTCCTCCACCCGTCATGTTTGTTTGTCCTACAGTCGTTTTTTTTAAAAACGATTTTGAAATAATTATAGAGTCAGAGAAGTTGCAAAGGTAGTACAGTCACCCCCTCTTAGCACGCTTTTGCTTCCCATGGTTTTACTTACACACAGTCAACTGCAGTCTAAAAGTATTAAATGGAAAATTCCAGAAATGAACAATTTATAAGTTTTAAGTTGCGTGCTGTTCTGAGTGGTGATGAAATCTCGCAATATCCCACGTGGGACGTGACTCTCATCATGTGTCCTGCGCCTCCACGCTGCACTCTCCCCGCCGGCCTGTTAGTCACGCACCAGGCATCTTCGTTATGAGATGCACCATCGGGTATCGAGGTGCTTGTGGTCACGTCACCCTTATTGTACCCCATAATGGCCCCAAAATGTAGTAATAATGATGCTGGTGATTTGGACATGCCAAGGAGAAGCCGTGTAGTGCTTCCTTTAAGGGAAATGGTGAAAGTTCTTGACTTCTTAATAAGGAGAGAAAAAAAGCCGTGTGCTGAACTCGCTAAGATCTGTGGTCAGAAAGAACTTCTACCCGTGAAATTGTGAAGAAAAGAAATTTGTGCTGGTTTTGCCATCATACCTCAACCTGCAAACATCCCTCATCACGCAGGTGTGTCATCTCAACAAGAGGGTGAGTACAGAACAATAAGATATTTTGAGAGAGAGACCACATGCATGTAACTCTTATTACAGTATATTGTTATAATTGTTCTATTTTATTATTAGTTGTTGTTAACCTCTTACTGTGCTAATTTATAAGCGAAACTTGATCATAGTGTGTATGTATAGGAAAAACATACTATACGTAGGGCTCCGTACTATCCGTGGCTTCAGGCCTCCACTGGGGTCTTTGAACGTGTCCCCTGTGGATAAGGGGGGCACCGCACAGAGAATCTCCTGCACCTCTGCCCCAGCTTTCCCCAGTGGCCACACCTTATGTAATTATAACACAATACCAGGAAACCGACACTGGAACAACATATTTGAAGAGGTCTATGCCATTTTATCCCGCGCGTCGATTCCTGTAGCCATGACCACAGTCAAGGTACAGGACAGTTCCGTCGCCACAGAGCCCCCATCACGCTTATAATCACCCCAACCTCCTCCCCCACCACCCCTAGCCCCTGGCACCCTCCAATCTGTTCCCTGTCTCTCTCTGATTTTGTCATTTTAAGAACGTTATATGGACGGAACCACACAGCACATGGCCTTTGAGATTGGCGTGTTTCATTCAGCATCATGCCCTTGAAATCCATCCAAGTATAATATTGGGCTGTTGGAAAAGTCATGATGCATTTTTGCAACAAAAAAAACAGAAAAAAATACGTCATGACTTTTCCAACAACCCGATAGTTTCATGCCCCAACACTTCGGGCCCGTCTATGGCAGAGCATATAGAATCATCCGCCTCCTAAGGGACTGCCTGGCCTTTGGCAGGTGTTGGCTATTCTCAATAAAGGTGCTATACCAAGAATCATGCACGGGTTTTTGTGGGCACATCCCTTTTCATTTCTCCAGGATAAACGCCGAGAAGTATGATGGCTGGGTCGTAAAGGAAGTGTATGTTTGGGCTCCCGGTAATGTATTTTTTAATGATGGATTAACGGCCAACATTTCACAATGAGATGTCGCGTTCTATTTTAGTGAGGCAGGAAACCAAGAAGTCCCTGTGATGTGCTAATAGGCACAAGGTGAGGTCCAGCTGTCCGAGGCTGCAGCCTCTGTGCCTGCTGACCGTCCTCCAGCGCCATCCAGTCCTGCCTCCTCCCAGCCACATGGTGCCAAGCCCATTTCTGCCTCAGGGCCTTTGCACACGGCCTCTCTCCCTGGGATAAGTTTTCACGCTGCTGGCTGGCCTGCTTTTTGTTCTGGTCTTTGCTGAGAGGTCACCTCCTCCGAGAGGGCATCCCTGGCCACCCTCAGCGCATCGCCCTGCTTTGTTTTATTTTCTTGGTGGCACCATTGCTGTGTGACATTATGCTTTTTATTTATTTGTTAAAGGAGCCCATTTACTGATTAGATTACAGCGTTTGCGACAGCTCCTTGGGTCTTCACCCTTGCGGCATCCAGCCGAGAACCATCTCCCAGAGTTCACTGTGTAATGTCCCTCCTTGTCCACCCCTTCCATGTGGAGAGCGACTCCTTGGTTGTGTGTTGGATCCATTTGTTAGTGTTTATATTCCGTTTCGGGTCCGTCGCATCCTGGTTGGTTTTACTTGTCCGTTTACTTTTTGCCTATGTGAAGGTATGTGTAAGATCACGATGGTTCTGAGAGTCGGAGATTTAGAAAAAGAGAGTGCCACCATTCCTGCCTCATCTCTGCTACACGGCCCCTCCCCACCCATGAAGCCCTGAAGCGAATAAGCCTCTGGTTTCTGTTTTGTCCTTCCTGATTTCTGCATAAATGCACACATGCCTATGTATTTTCCTGTACCCCTCTCATTCGTAGTGAAGGATAGCCTGCTATTGATATCCTTGGGGGCTTTGCTTTTTTCCGCTTAACAGAAGGCCCTGGAAAATCACTCCATGTCAGCTTAGGGAGCTCTTCCCCATTCGTTTGTTCTGGCTGTAGAGTACTCCCTTGGGGGGATGGACTTGCTGAATATGTGGACGTTCAGTGGCTGGAAATGACATAACGATGCAATGGATAACCTTGTGTCAAAGTGTGCTTGTGTCGTTGAAGGTAGATTCCTAGGAGTGGGGTTGCTGGGTACAAAGGTGTGCACATGACCTTTTGTTAGGTCTGGCCAGGTTTCCCTCCAGAAGGGTTTTGCCCATATGCGTTCTCACCAAAACAGATTTTTAAACCATTGTGTGGAGAGATGGTTTAAAAAGTTGCCGTCCTTTTGTTCTTCAGTCTAGTTGTGGAGGACGTTGCTTCACTGGCCCATGTTGGTATCATCATTGCGCTCTTCCCGGATGAGGCAGATCGGTTGCTGATCATTGGACAGCTGCTCACGGTGGCTCTTGGCAGCTCACATGGCTGCCGGCCACTCATGGCAGCCCACTGCAGCCCACTGCAGCCCCACTGCAGCCCCACTGCAGCCCACTCCATTGCGGGCGACTCACGGCAGCCCAGCTCCAGGTGGAGCTGTTGTTCACCATCTTAGCTGTAAAGGGCGCAGCGTCACTGGCCCTCATGTGGGATCCGAACCGGGGCCCTGGTGCTCAGAGCTGGCGTCCCAAGCCAACTCCTAACCAAGGCGCCCCTCCGCCAGCCCCTCAAACGTCTCTCTTAAACTGGGCTGCGTGACTTGCGGTTACCAGGGGCTGCCACGAGGTGGCAGACAAAGCCCATCACAAAGAACAGCGCCCTCGCATTTTCCAAAGTTCTGGCTTCGGGGGCGGTGGTAACAATCAAGTGTAAGTTGAAGTGATAGCATCTCTGATACAGAATCATTTGATATCGGATGAGAGTCATAATTCTCCCTGCTTAAAAATCTGTGTTCCACGGTGTCGCGAGCCATCCTCAGCACCTAACAGTGTGAATGTAAGGACACCTCCAAGGCGTCGCTCTGGGGGGACAGAGAAATTAGATTCAGTTGCGTTTTGAAAACCCGCTAAAAGGAAATCGGAGGAGGAGGAAGGGGGCAGCGGCAGGAGGGAGGACTGGGGATTTTTGTCTTGCACTCCCCAGGCGAGGGCCATTTGGGGAGGTGGGCGCATTGGAGTGAGGTTTGGGAGGCACGCTGGAGGCAAATGGGCCGGGCAGCTCCCTGAGGGCAGGGCCTGTCTGCAGCACAGCCAGCCCCCCTCCTCCACCCCCGCCTTCCTCTGCTGGCCACACCAGACCCCTCCTTGCTCACCCTCCAGGCCGTGAGGGCTCTGGTCATGGGGAGGCTTCCCCATCCCGAGTTCACACCTGGCGCTCTCACAAAACAGCCCTGGCTTTGTTGGGTAAACTCCTGGATTCGCTCACCTGAGGCCAGGAGGCTGCCCAATGCCTTCCCCGGCGACAGCAGGCAGATGGTTCTGGAGTTTTGGACCGATGCCATCAGCAGCCGTCTCACTTGGGCTGTGTTATTCTAGAAGCACTGCCTCCCACTGACACATTCATTCTTCCTTCATCCAGTCATTTATCTGAGCATTTATCAATGAGCATTTATCAATGAGCATTTATCAATGAGCGTGGAGGTGGGAGCCGGGGGTACAGTGAGGAGCCCACGCAAACACGGACCACACTGAGATACTGCCTCATGCCCGGGAGAGACTGACTTTGAAAAAAGATGGAAAATAACAAGTGTTGGCGAGGATGTGGAGAATTTAGAACCCTGTGCACTGTTGGTGAGAATGTAAAAGGGGACAGCCACTGTGGAGAGGAGTATGGAGGGTCCTTAGAAACGTAAAGATAGAATTGCTGTATGATCCAGCAACTCCACTTCTGGCTTTATACCCAAAAGAATTAAAAGCAGGATCTCAAAGACATGCTTGCACACCTGTGCTCATAGCAGCCTTGTTCACAACAGCTAAGTAGAAGAACCCAAATGTTCACACGTGGATGACTGGATAAACAAAATGTGACCTCTACATGCAATGGAATATTATTCAGCCTTCAAAAGGCCAAGCACCCTCTGGGCCCTGAAAATGCACAGCTAGTCAAACCCTACGATGTGATTGGGGGCTGTCAGACAATTAGGGGACACAGACAGTGGCAAACATGTAAATACACAATGGTCGGTCAGAAGGGGTGAGGTGCTGTGAATAAAAATACACTAAAGGATGCCCCTCTCAAGCCAGATGGTCAGGGAGGACCTTTTGGAGGACACTTTTGAACTAACCTGTGTGGGGTGAGGGCACAGCTGTGGACAGAGCCCTCCGGGCCATTGGAAGAGCAAGTGCAAAGAGCAGGACGTGCCTTTCCCATTGAGAGCGGTGTCCCCTCTCCCCCATACCAGGGAGATGCTTACCATCAAAGGTAGGGGCAGGAGCCAAGCGGAGTCTGCATAAACACTTACGAAAACAGTCCCTATCTTCCAGTAGTTTCCCCCATATATTTCGTAGTCACGTCCCCACACTGTATCCCTTGAAACCCAAACCTTCTTTTCTTTGTTTCGACGGTATATAAGCCCTGGAATCGAACTGCTTCTTTGAGTTTCACTTTTCTGTGAACTCCTGTGCATGTAAATCTTAATAAAATTGTGTGCCTTTTCTCTTGTGAAACTGTCTTTTGTTTAATTCGCAGACCCCTATTTCCTGAGCCTAAGAGGGTAAAGGAAAAACTCTTCCCCCTTGCCCCACATTTTCAGCTCTCTCCCCTTGATACATGTTGGCTCTTGTTAATTTAGAGTTTGAGTGTACCACCGTTTAGCCAGTTCCCGGCGGATGGCTGTCTAGGTCCTTCCCGAGGCTTTGTGATTACAAACACATATGGTACACCCTTGCCCAGCTTGTGCAGGATTTGATGATCTGTGCTTCACACAGCACAAGCTCCATCTGCCAGTGTTTGGGTTTACTCCACAGTCAGCAAACACTGCGGGCACAGCCAGTCAAGACACTGAAAACAAAAAACCTGGAATGGCTTCCACTTGACTAATTTTAGAATTTCCAAGTACAGTTAAATGATGACTCATCCCATTTCAATTCAAAGCTGTTTAATGGGGACATCTGGTGCATCGGAGTATGAAAGACTTTGCCCAGAAACCTGGAATATTACCTAAGAGGAAGTCAAAGCATATTTAGCCATGGAGCCTCAGCCCTGGGGACGATCAGCTGACTGTCAGCTCCTTGAGGACACGAATGCTGTTAAGTAATTAAACAGCAGGATTTCTGGGCCTCTTTGCCTGTGGATTGTTGCTTTTTTTTTTTTTTCCTGATTACAAAAGCAATGCAACCCAAAGTACAAGTAACCAAAAAAAAAAAAAAAAATTGGCATTTTTTCAGGGAAGACGTACACATGACAGAAAGCACATGAAAAGGTGCTCAGCGTCATTAACCATCAAAGCCACAATGAATCCCGCTTGCCCTCACTGGGATGGTGGTAATCATAGGACAGCAAGTGTTGGTGAAAATGCAGAGAAATTGGAGCCCTCACCCATCACTAGTAGAAACGTAAAATCAGCAGATACTTTTGAAAAAAGGCCCAGAATTTCTTCAAAATGGTAAACATACAGTTACCCTATGACCCAGCAATTCCATTCCTAGGTGTTTACTCAAGAAAAACGAAATGTGTCCACACAAAAACTTGTACATGAATGTTCGTAGCACTGTTATTCACAATAGCCAAAAGTGGAAATAACCCAGATGTCCATCGACTAACAGATTAATAAAAATGGTGTATCCATACATTGAAATATTATTCAGCCACAAAAAGAAATGAAGACTGGCAGTTGCTACAAAATGAATGAATGTTGAAAACACGCTCAATGAAAGAAGCCAGACACAAAAGACCACATATTGCATGATTCCTGTTACAGAGGAAAAACTTCTCTTAGGTGCAATGCGTGGGGGCCTGTGAATTAAACTATCAAAAGACAGATGAACAGAAGAAAAGACATATAATTCTTATTAATATTTACAATGCACAGGGGCTCACAGAAAAGAAGTAAAACTCAAGTGGTTAAACTGGGGGTTCCGTACCATTTAAGCAAAGGAAAAAGGGTTTGGGTTTCATGGGATGATAAATCATGGGGACGTGACTGGGAAATATATGAGGAAAGTAAGAGTTATTTTAGTCAGGTATGTTTATGCAGATTCATGCCAAGGTGGACTCCATCTCGGGTGACCAGTCACTCTCCTCTCCCTGGTATGGGAGGGTGACAGTTCACAAGGGAAATGCATGCCCTGCTTTTAGGCGGCTCCAGGGAACTGCCCAGAAGGTGCAGACGGATGACCATTGTTAGTGATGTCCTCTCACAGGCAGCTCAGCAGCACCCTAAGGCTGTGAGGCCCGCACAGCCCACGTCTGCTTCTGAAATGGGTCTGGGAAACGGGGGGCAGCTTTGGAGAGTGGTCGGTGCCCCCGAGGCACTGGGAATGCCCTCAGAGGTGTCTGCATGCCTGTTATTCACCGGGAATCCATTCAGCTGTAGCCACTCTCTTTAACCCATCACAGTGTCGGTCCCTCTCTGGTTAATATGCTGTCATCACACCTGAGAAGAAGCCACTGTTTACAGGAATCCTCCTGCACGCCCGGACTCACGGCTTCACAAACTTCATCTTGTTAATTTAACCCTCCAAACGGTTCCAGCAAAGAGCTCTGGGTTGTGGAGTCGGGCAGGGGTCACGGCTCTATCACTTCCTGACATGGGAACTGGGGAGAGTGACCCACCTTCTTGAGTTTCCATTTCGTCATCGGTGAGATGTGGGGACAGTAGGGGGAGGGGCTCTGAGAATCTGCCCTCCACCTTGCACCTGGTCTCTGTATCTTTGGATGCCCCGAAACGTGAGTGGGCGAGCCAGCGGCCCGGCTTTGCTAAACCGGGAGCTAGCAGCCAGGGAGGCAGGAAGCCTGCATTCTTTCCCTGCAGCTTTTATCTCATCTGCAGCTTCAATGACAAGAAGAAAAAGGACTGGAGGTTCCTCATTCCTTCCAGGCACAACTGGCTACATACATACACTGCAGGACCCGGTGTAAAAAATGAAAATGTGGGGCCTCTTATTCAAAAACCATGAATTTCAAGACAACAGTAGAGCATTACATCAGCGTGGGACCCGTGTGAGCATGGGGTCCTGGGTGGCGCATGCCCAGGAAACCAGACCTGTCCTCAGAGCTCCGTTCCTGTCTTCCGGGACACTGACACAGCCCCTTGTAGCTGATCTACATACCTAATAGGCATAAGTCAGCAGGACCCAAAGAGACCTGATGTCATTGGGAATGATGGGGGGTGGCAGGTGGGGAAGAGCTGGGAGACGGGAATCCCCTTCTCCGGGCCCCACGTTGTCTCCTGTCACCTCTCAATCACTGACACCTGCCCTGGGTGGGGATAGGAGGGTTCTCAGAGAAGGGACGAGGCTGTAGAGACACCCTCGTGCAGTGTGAAGTTGGGGTTCCTACCCCTCCATGCACTGTGGGGAGAGATGCACCGTCCAGAAATGAGAGGTGATGGACGCCGAGCTCTGCAGTCCAGGCCAGCTTCACGGAGGTGCACGGCCTTGTCACAGGAGAGTCGGGGAGCGGGCCATTTGCTGTGGCAGTGGGGGGCAGTGGATAGGGCACAGACGTTGGAATCTGGAAGTCCTGCTTGCCTAACCCCATTGCTGCCTCTTGCCTGCTGTGTTACCTTAAACAGGTCCCTTAACCTCTCTGAATCCCAACAGAGAGGTTTGCAATAAGGTGAGGGAGCAGGATCACTGAATAGATTCAGCAAAATATCACCATGAAATTCTTAGTGCAATGCCTGGCACACAGTAGGCACTTACTTATAATACATAGTAATACTCTATTATTACACTGAAAAATGTGCTTTAGATGCTCAAGGAAACAAAATCCCTTGCATAAAGTATTAAAAACTGTCACTCTTCTGAGCTGTACCTATTACATATTTCCCTGCCTTTGGACTGAACATCTTTTAGCCTTTTCTGATGACACAAGATCATGACTCATAATATGAAAATGCCCTCGGAGCCCAAAGCCTGCCTGTATTCTGAAGCCAAACACTAGTCCTCATGTGGCCGCCACCATCACACGTTTGCCTCAGCACTCACCCTCCCAGACGGCTGCATTTCCTGAGATGTTGTCTGACGGGGGTCAGAATCAGGGTTAAAGGCTTGGTCAGCAGTCACTCACAGAAACAACAAGCTCATGGTTTGACGCGGCCACACCAACCGCAAATCGCGATTTCTGGCCGGCTGTGGGATAAGAATCCAGACACCCTCGGCGTGTAACCCAGCCATAGTGACCAGTGATGGGGCCCCAATTTGGCCAAGGACAGAGAGGGGTGTTAGTGCGTCCAAGATCACACACCTGGAACACACTTCTACGAGGCTTTGAATCAAAGGCTGATCCTTGTTCTCATAGCTTTCCACTCAGCAGTGCCGGTTTTAGCAAATGCAAATACAGATACCCACTTAGGTTTGCATTCCAGATACACAATAAGTACATTTTAGTGTAATATACTAAGCGCAGTATTTGAGACATACTTATACTAAAAATGTATTCCTCGTTGATCTGAAATCCAAATTGATCTGAGCACCTTGTATGTTACCTGGCTACCCATGCTGCTTCTGTCCAGTGTTTGGTGCACACAGACACAACATCTTGGCAAAGGAGAGCTAGAAAGCCCTGCAGGTTGTCCTTGCCCTGCCATCGTGTCATTAGAAGGTCACATCCACTGAAGGGCCTTATCTGAACACTCCGGTAAAGAGAGCTCTCTAATGCCCACTCATCCCTTTTCACAGTTTTTTTGAGATGTGATTCACATACCAGGCAATTCACTCACAGTGTAAAATTCAACGGTATGTTTCAGATAATCACAGATATATGCAACCATCCCTACAGATCATTTTAAACATTTTTGTCACCTCAAAAAGCAGCCCTGTCCCCAACTGCATCCCCTGCCTCCAGCCTCTAGCAACCACTAATCTCCTTTCTGTCTCTATGGATTGGCCTGGTTCTGGACATTTCGTACAAATGGAATCCTACAATATGTGGCCGTTGGTGTTGGTGGCACGTGTCAGGCCTCCTCTCCTTCCTGTGGCTGGGAAATATATCCCACACTCCATTTATCCATTTGTCCATGGGGGCGCCTGTGGGCTGTTTCCACCATCTGGCTGTTCTCCCACTCTTCCTTAACCATGTCTCCTTATTTCCTTCACCTCTGTCACAGCATGTTATCACCATGTTTGTGTACAGAGCAGCCACCAGTTCACCCCCTGCCTTCCTCACTGCTCCCCATGCTCTAAATGGGCACAGAGCTTTGTCTGAACCACCACCGCATGCCTGGCCCACGCCTCATGAAGGAGAGATTGGAAATGGACCTGCTGCCACTGAGTCAGGCCCCTGGGAAGAAATGAAGGTATCATGTGCCAGGGGAGAGGAAAACCCTCATAATTTCCAGGTAGGAAAAACCCTTTGGAGTGGCCGCGAAATGCTGCAATCCCCTAGGCCGCAGCTCGCTCTCTGCTCTGAGAGTCTGCACAACCGATCATATCTTCCTCTGAATCTTTCGTGGACAAGGGAGATGTTGGGACACGTGGTGGAAATGTATGTGCTTGGGGGTAGCTGGGGGAGCTGGGGTGGGTGGGACCATTAGCTCCTGGTAACTTATTCCTGAAGCATGCTGGTACCACCAAGATGCAAACCTCATAGCAGCTTGAACAGCTGGTACCCTGCAGAGACAGCTTTTCCATTTCGCACGGGACTCTCCCAGCCCAGATGGATATGCTGATATCCCCTCTGCTCAGCTTTTCATTTTATTTTATTGATTATTATTTATGTAGTTTTGCAATTTGGGGGAATTTTCCAAGTGTACCCTTTGTTTTGGCAAAGGAAAAAAAATTTTTTATTTTTTTTTTTAATCTGCCCACCTGAGTCAGGACTTTATTCATTCATTCACCGCTTAATTCCACCCTGTGTTAGATTCCTGGGGCCATGATAGCAAAGTACAGGCTGGGTGGCTTGGAACAACAGACATTTATTCTGTCACAGTTCTAAAGGTCAGAAGTCCAAACAAGAGGTCAGCAGAGCCATGGCCTCTCTGAAGGCCCTGGGGAGAACCTGTCGCATGTCTTTCTCCCAGCTTCTGGAAACCCTCGGCGTTTCTTGTTGACTTATAGCTCCAATCTGTGCCTCTGTCCTCACATGGTGTCTCCTCGCCGTGTCTCTTCTCTTCTTATAAGGACACCAGTCGTATTGGATTAGGGCCCATGCCACCCCACTAGGACCTCATCTTAACGTACATCATAATTACATCCACCAGAACCCTATTTCCAAATAAGGTCAGATTCACAAGCACTGGGGATTGATTAGGACCTCAGCATATCTTCTTAGGAGACATAATTCAACTCACAACATACTCCCTCTGAGAGAAAAATAAAATCATATTGGGATTTGAATTGGGATTATATTCACTTTATATAGGAATTTTTACCTTTTCTTCCTGAAAGACATAATATATCTCCTCCTTTGTTTCTATTTTGTGTGATGTCATTCAGTGAGGTTTTATTACTTTCCTCCTAAAGTACCATGCCTTTTCTTATTACATTGATTTCTAAGGATTTCATTATTTCTGTTCATATTGTGAATGAATGTTATTTTTCTTATTTCTATTCCTAGGTATTTACTGCTAGAATGTGAGAAAGCTGTCATTTTTGTGTCTTTATCTTGAGCCCAGCCACCTAACCAAAATCTCTTATTTATGTGAGGGCTTTATTTTTTTTAAATAACTAATATGCTTTCGGTTTTCCAGGGGCACAACCCTATAAAGAGGGAAATGATGGACTGTTGCATCTTAGTATGTCCTGCAGCAGATAGGAAGAGTAAAGCAGAGTTATCGGTTGACCTTGAGCCATTTCCACCCAGAAATGTTATATGAGGAAGTAAGATGCAAGAATCTATAATGGAATCCCAGTTTAGGAAAACAGTGAGGAAAAAGGGTGTAAGTGTGTATAAGGATATATGTTTATATGTGGTATTATGTTCATAGGGAAAATACAGAATATTAGATTGTTAACCTGGGTTACGTGTCAGGGTGGAAAGTTAATATGAAGGAAAGAAGGGAGAAGGGATGAAGGCAGCCAAGCAAAAAAGAAAAAAAAAGACTCTACCAACATATCCCAAACCATTATGACACAGTCACATTTATGCATTTATGTAAATTTATTTATATAAATATGCACATGTATGTGTGTTTGTTGTATGTGTCCAGAGAAACTTAAAATAATTTTTCCAGTTTTATTGATAATTGACATATAACATTGTATTTGTTTAAGGTATACAAGTAATGATTTGTATATGTTGGAAAATGATCACCACAGTAAATTTAGTTAACATCCATCACCATGCAGTTAAAATTTTTTTCTTATGATGAGAAATTTTAAAATCTAGCCTCGTAGCCACTTTCAAATATACCATACAAATAGATTAACTATAGTCAGCATACTGTACAGTATATCCCCAAAACTTATTTATCACATTACTGAAAGTATGTACATTTTGACCACCTTCATCCATTTCCCCCACCCACCAATCTGATCTCTGTTTCTATGAGTTCAGTGTTTTCAGGTTTCACATATGAGATCACGCAGCATTTGTCTTGCTCTGATTTCTTCACTTATTATGAGGCCCTCGAGTTCCACCCATGGCACAAATGGCAGGATTTTCTCCTTTTTTTTTTTTCCCTAGCTGAGCCATCCTGCCACCTGTTGGCAGCTCAGCAGCAGCTCAGCTCGGGCTGGGCATCGAACTGCTGCTGCTCAGAGCTCAGCTCGCACTCTTGAGCGAGCTCTTCACCAACTGAGCCACTTGGCCGGCCCTGAATTTCCTCCTTTTTAAAGGCTGAGTAATATTCCCTTGCATACACATACTACCTTTCCTTTATCCATCCACCCAACAATGGATATCAAGGTTCTTTCCACTTCTTAGCTTCCATAAATAAGATTTAAATTAACACAGAAGCAAAGAAGTGAGGCTCTGGTGGCATGCATGGCTCTTGAAGCCAGAACCTGATGGGAGACACAGGCCAGGCCCTGGAGGACCCCCAGGGGAGGCTCTCTGGCTGCAGTAAGAGGAGGAAGGCGGTGGCTTCTGGGGTTTTGTTTGCAGGCATCTAGCCCTGTTTTCCTTTAAGAGCCGCCTCTCTCCCCTGCCCTCTCCATCACCTGTGTTGGGCCTCTTCTTGGTGGGACCATCAATGAAGACACCCTTTCCAAACCTGGCAAAGAGGCTGAGTGCCCGAGTGGCCCAGCACATGCTCCTCTCAGAGGCTGACTCTTGAGCCAAAGGCCAAACACATTCGCAGCCCAATGAGCCTGCCGTATCTGGACCAGATGGCTTCTTATCTGGAGGCACCTTGACCAATGTCCTGCTAAGACCAGTGAGAAGTTTTCCTTTGATATTTTTAGCCTTCCAAATACATTCTTTTCTGGCCTACAT
Organism: Aselliscus stoliczkanus; assembly: GCA_033961575.1. Classification (NCBI taxonomy): domain Eukaryota; kingdom Metazoa; phylum Chordata; class Mammalia; order Chiroptera; family Hipposideridae; genus Aselliscus; species Aselliscus stoliczkanus. Next base: position 5,060,858 of record CM066738.1, on the reverse strand, counting down.
GAGCCAGGGACCATTTCAGCAGACATAGTACCCAAGGTGGGTTTTTTTGTTGTTTTTTTTCTTGAGGGCAGTGTCACTGCCCTCATATGTGGGACCTGAACCAGGGCCGCTGGCTTCCCAAACCAGCGCTTAACCACCGCGCCACTCAGCAGGCCCCCCAAGGTGGTTTTTCTTAAAAAATAGCTAAAAATCTTCCCTGTCTTGAGCACTTTACACAATTACATCATAGCCTTGTGATGTGGTTATTATCATCATCCCCATTTTACAGATGAGGAAGCCCAGGCTCCAGCAGCACGAGGATTTGAACCTGTATCCCTCTGACTCTGAAAGCCGTGTCAGTGACCACTGTTCCATGTCTTACTCCAGGATAGGGGGAGGGTACAAAGGCATAAATGGGGTATCACACCACAAGCACACTGTTTTATAAATCAGCATGCAGAGGGTTTATGCAGACACCAAGATGGAGAAGCCAGCCAAGCCTGGGATGGTGATGGTGAGGGGTTTCAGGAAGGCTTCCTGGAGAAGGTGGCCCATGTCTGAGCTCAGCCTTAGAGAATGAGCAGGGACAAGCCAAGTGAACCATGCTGGGCATTGCGGACAGAAAGAATTGCATGAGACGTGCCTGCCAAGAACTTGAGGCAGAATATATTAGACTCTTAGTTGCTAAACAGAATGAAAATTTAATTGGCTCAAATAACTGAAAAGTTCACAGGGAGGTAGACATGGTGCCAAGGACACAGGTTATCAAATGCTGTCCTTGGCATCTGGTCTCTCTCTCCCCGCTACTGGCATCCTTTCTATTATCTTGACTCCGTTCTCCAGCAGGCCTTCCCCTATGCTTGCAAGATGGCTGCTAGGAGCTCCCAGAGCCACTGCCATGGAGATCTGCCTTTGGCTTCCTTGCCAAATGTCTCACGGCCTCTTATTGGCTCTTTCTAGATCATTTGCTTATCCCTGACTAATCACTGTGGCAAGGCTAAGCAGAGTGCTGATTGGCTTACGCCTAGGTCATATGACTCACCCTTGGCCCGAGTTGCTCAATTTGGGGAGACACCTGGACTGCAAGAAGGGAAGGGGAGGGAAGTCGGGGCACTTGTTTCCAGAGGAAGGATGAATGGAAAGTGGGGAAACACCAAATGCTGTCTTTGTGGGAATGTGAGGTGAAAGCCTGGAGCCGCGGGATTCAGGCTGAGACAGGCGGGGCCAGATCCAGGAGGGCCCAAACGGAGACAGGCCTGCAGCCCCGGTGCAGCTGGGCGTCTGTGAGCATCCCAGAGAGGGCAGGTCGCCTTCATGGTCTCCCGCTGATGCAGGTGGTAGGAGCTAATTGACTGGTGGCTTCCACCTTTGAGCCAATTCTCTCATCTTTGACAATGATGGAAGAGTAGGGATTCTTTGAGAAGGCTGCTTCTCCTGAGTTCTTTCGTTCAGTTGGTTTGTAATCCACCCAATATACTCAGAGGTCCACACTTTTTGTGTAATTGCCTAGAAATACTAAACATTTGGGGCTTTGTGGGCCATCTGGTCTCTATCGCAACTCCTCAACTCTGCTGTTGTAGTGACAGCAGCCATATTATTTACATAATGCCTGGGTTGCTTTTGAGACTATATGGATTGCAAAGCCTAAAATTTCTATTCTGCCCTTCACAGAAAATGTTTGCCAACCCTGTCACTTACTACGAACATCTTTTGAGCTAGTATTGGGCTGTCGGAAAAGTCATGACGTATTTTTTTCTGTTTCTCATTGCAAAGATGCGTCATGACTTTCCTGACAACCCAATACATACTCTTCCCTACCTTGCGTTTTGCTTCCATCCCACCAGGGCTTCCAGAGCTGCTGTACTGAGGGCATTCATTTCCCTGGCAAGTGTTCCTGACATTGAATTTGCCAAGAAAAGGCTCCTTCTGCCTTTGGGAAGCAATGGGAAGTGTCCCCAGAGCCCTGCCTGACTTTTTTCTCAGCCTAGCCCTGGTCACTAAGCTCTGACAGCTAAAACACATGTTCTAAGCCATTTCTCCTGACCCAAGGTCTTACAACATTGTAAACCCATAAACCAAGCCAGCTGCTGAGGTATCTTGTTGACCCTGTCCTGCCACAGCCTGGGACAGTCCCTTCTGTTCCCTGCACCCTGGTCCCATCCACATCCAGCTATTTTTCAGCTCCTTGACTTACTTTTCCCCCTTAATTACAGTTTACAGCTGGTCTTGTTGGAGCAAAGGCTGCCTTGCTTCCCTGGGGTCATCATACTTCAAGCTGGACCACGAGGTTCTTCCTGCTGAATCAGCGCAGGCAGGAGGACTCAAGGCAGAGGCTTGAGCCAGTTTTTCCAGTTCCCCAGTCACTCTCCAGATTCTTTCCTGGGTTTACTTTTCTTAGGTAGAAACCCTACCTGGATTTGCAAATGACATGGGCTCATTGTCACCCCAAATCCCTCGGGGGCCCACAGGGAAGGCAATTGTTTGGAAAGTGTTGCCTCTTAGGCTTTTCTTTTTCTATAAGAGAGGAATTATAATCTTTGCTCCCTATAACCTTGGACTTCGGCCAAGTTTCCTTGGTAGCATTTTCACTTGATAAATATGAGCCTTTCTCCTCCGGAGCCAGGGGAGTGTTTCTTGAACCAACAGCAAGACTTGAAAGCAAAGATTCTCAAGCCTGGTTATACCCCTGCATGTATCACATCAAACACCCCAAATGCAGATGGCATCTCCCAATGAACTTTCAGGTGAATTGGAACACCGGAAATAAAAAGAGGTCATCACTCTGTTCATTTTTCAAATTTATAGCACTGCCTTTTAAAAAAGTTTTGGGACTTTGGAGTTTCTTTGAAATTTGCTTGAAATTTTGTTTTCTGTTATTGTGAAATGATACGTGGTCATTAGAGTAATAATTGAGAATTCAGACTGGGCAAACAAATAAACCATAGCCAGCAGCCCAAGTTCGAAGGTAGCAAACACAAATAACTTTGTTGGACAAGCTTTTCCAACGCTTATTAGTAGAGTAACAGGCACTGTAGGGTGCCTGCTCAACACCCACTTCTCTTCCCCTTTCCTAAGAGAACCCCGATTTTGTTCTGGCATCCACTCTGAAAAGTGCTTTGAGAGGGTGAAGCTTGATCAATCTGAGATTAATTTGTCATGGCGGCCATTTCCCCCCCAGTACTTGGCTTAGACCTGAGCATGGGATGCAATAATGAGCAATGAGGAAAGGAGGCAGATGTCTGCTGAGGGGCTTTGGGGGAAGATTTTCTTCCTCCTTAAATGAGGTGCCCTCTGCTGTTTTTTTCTGATGACAAGATAGGGGGCCTGGAACCACCATGCCCTCAACTTGAGAATGAAGCCAGTGGGGAATGGCGTAAAGCCCAGAGAGCCAGAATTAGAGCAGGAACTCAGGGCCTCGTGCCTGCCCTGCCTCTCTGCACTTCTCAAGTGATGGAAGACATTCCCACATTTTAAGCCAGTGTGAGTTGTGATTCTGTTACTGTAATGAAAAGCATCATAAGTGAACAACAAGCGTGGATGTGTGTGTGCACACGTGTGTGTGTGTGTGCACACGTGTGTGTGTGTGTGATGTCCTTGAAGCCCACCAGCCAAGCTACACAGGAACATATGTGCAGTTGACTAAAGATGGGCTTACGTACCTGCTGCAACGAGGAGCCGAGGAGCCTTTGAGAGAGTCTCGGCCGGGCAAGGGCGGAGGCAGGCGGGGCTGGTGCGGGCTGAGCCTAAGGGGGGATGGGAGAAGTGGGGCCAGCTCTGGACCTGCCACTGTTGAAAAGCTGGGCAGTTTGACGATTGGCTATCTTAACAACGACTAAAGGAGGATTCGATTGGAGTAAAGCAGGGTTGAAACTGACATTGGCGAGCTAGCAATCACTCACGTTAGATGAGAGAGGGACGTTTAATTATTTTTATGGTCGCTGTGTGGCCTTGTCCGTGCCCTGCTCCGCGCACTATTTATGTTCTGTTGAGAATATGGTGGTTGTAAGGCTCATCTTCACCTTCTTTGCTTGGGAGCAGGACCAGTTTTCACCATCTCAATATAAGTAGATATGCTGAATAAAACATTAGGCTTCCTTATCAGCCGTTCTCCATGTGATGTGGCATTCAAAGATACAGAGCCTCCATGGAGAAATACACACATAACTCAAGCCCCCTGCAAACATTTTAAAATTATTTGTTCAGGGCCGGCCGAGTAGCGCGGTGGTTAGGCGCTGGATTGGGAAGCCAGCGGCCCCGGTTCGGGTCCCACATATGAGGGCCAGTGACACTGCCCTCAAAGAAACAACAACAACAACAAAAAAAAATTATTTGTTCAACCAAAAGAGAACAAGGAGGAAATTTAGCCAATCCTGGAATATATGGATGTTTAGTACCGTATAAGAAAAATAATCTGGCAGCTAATGGAATTCTTCATTTTATTGTATTTATTTATTTATTTATTTATTTATTTATTTATTTTAGAGGTCAGTGTCACTGGCCCTCATATGTAAGACCCGAACCGGGGCCACTGGTGTCCCAAGCCAGCTCCCAAGCACTGTGCCACTCAGCCGGCCCAAATTCTTCATTTTATACCTAGGCATCTTTATATCATAAATCAACAATTCCAAATTCCTAGGTCAGCCCGGACAGGCTACGTAAAAATCACCAAGAATGTTGATGAAAAACGATAGATTGCCACCTTCCTCACCTGAGATTCTGATTCAGTTGATCTCACCTGGGAACCTGTGTTTCCTAACAAGTCTGTGAGGTGATTTTATATACAACCAAGACTGGAATAATCAGTATGGAGTGTCAAGACACCAACTCACTCACATCTTTCCAGTGCCTCTACCTCAAAGTCAAATCTCTTTCTCCTCCAATTTCAAGGACTCTGATTGGCTCTCCTTGGGTCACATGTCCCATTCCTGGAACAATCACTGTGGCTAGTAAAATGAGGCACTACGATTGGCCAGTTCTGGGTGACATGCCCTTCTCCATGGCCAAGAAGATGGGGTACTGTGATTGACTGCTCTGTGAATCATATAATGGGTTCAGGGAAGAGTGTTTCCCCAAAGGAAGTTGCAGGGGCCCATGGTGGGCATGTCATTCCAGGAATGCTTGAATCTGGTTTTAGCTCAAGCCATTCCTTCCCCTTAAAATCTATCTACCTCAAGAAGCAAAGGCAAATTAAAAGTCAGCTTTATTAGTCTAAATGGGATTTTGGCAGAATTCTAACACAGGCTGTTGATAAATGGGGCTGTATCTCTTGGCTTAGAGGTGAAGATGAAAAGAAATTGCCAACTGCCAATCAACCTTCACCTGGCCACCAGGGGTAAATCACGCTGAGATGAGAGAGCAAGGATGCAGACCTTAAAGACTCGGGCCGGCCGAGTGGTGCGGTGGTTAAGCGCTGGCTCGGGATGCCAGCGGCCCGGGTTCGGTTACCATATATGAAGGCCAGTGACACTGCCCTCAAAAAACAAAACAAAACAAAAACCACAAACCACTAGAACTGCTGGGGTTGGGAGCTGCCATTTTAAGTGACAGTGACCTGGCCCATTAGTAAATCGTACTCAGTGTCTTAGAATTTGACCCAATCAGATTACCCTGAAGGGTAGGAGGGAGGAACTGCAAGATTTCAAGTTGAAAAATCCCACAGAATGGCTCTGATTGGCTCAGTTTGGGTCATATGGAGGGAACAAGCAGAGAGAACCCCAATATACTCACCTGCCTAGAGAGTTCTGGGCACATAAACTATTCTTCCAAATGCCTCCTTGCTCATTTTAAGATGCTGTAACATAACAAGAAATACATATTTGGTCTCTGCCCCCATGGCCGGGCACATAGCTCCGAATACCCTGGAATCACTGAAGTGCTGTGACTTTTTGCTGATGAGACAATTGGTGGCTGGGGTCTCCTGGATAGCCCCTGATGGGGGCTGGTTGCCAGGAGAACCAAGCTTGTGCCCAGAGGGTTGGACATTTCAGCCCCACTCCTTAACTATTGGGGGCAGGAGAGAGGGCCTGGAGGTTGAATTAATCACCAGTGGCCCCCCACAAAACCCCTGAATAGGATTCAGAGAGCTGCCAGGTTGGCAAACACGTGGAGGTCCTGGGAGGGTGGCACGCCTACAGGGAGCATGGACGCTTCCTGCCGTTTCCCATTCCTCGCCCTCCATCGCTTCTGCCTCCTGTTTCTGAGCTGTGTCCTTTACAATAAACTGGTAATCTAGTAGGCACAGTTTTCCTGAGTCCCGGGAGCCTTCTGGCACATTCCTGAACCTAAAATGGGTGTCACGGGAACCCCTGATTTATAGCCAGTTGGTCAGAAGTACTGGGCGCCTAGATGTGTGCATTGCATCTGAACTGGGAATAGTCTTACCGGATGGAGCCTTTCACACATGGGGTCAGTTCATCATTGGTGTCCGGAGAGTTGGAGAACTGGTTGGTGTGGGAAAACCCGCCATCCATCCAGGGCAAGTTGAGGGCAGTCGTACAGAAAAAAGGCTTTTTCCTGTTGTGTGCTCTTCATTTTCCTCCCTTAAGTGTATTTATTTTATTTTATTTTTATTTTATTTTTAGCTGAGCCATCTTGCCACCTATTGGCAGCTCAGTAGCAACTCAGCTCGGGCTAGCATTGAACCGCCGTTGCTCAGAGCTCAGCTCGCACTCTTAGAGCGAGCTCTTAACCAACTGAGCCACTCGGCCGGCCCCAAGTGTGTTTATTTTAATATAAGACAAAGAGTCTTTCAAAGGGCCATGCACATGGACTGGAAGCAGGGGCGGAAGCCAGCAGAGCAGAGAGAATGCAAGCAGCCAGAGGCGAAGAGTGCTCACCCGGCTGCTCATTTTCATCATGTGCAGACTGAAAAGACAGCTTCAGGTGTTGGGGGCCCCTCCAGAGAGGTGACCTACACATGTAGCTAACACCTTTTATTATTTTTTCCTTTTTGGGGAGTTAAGATTTCTTCAGTGTATCTTCAAATACCTCTTGCTTTGACCCAAAGTGATTTTAATAAAAAATGGTAACAGAAAAATAAATAAATAAATAAATAAATAAATAAATAAATAAATAAATAAATAAATACAGCTCCTGAAATTGAAAGAGTAAGAGAAGGAGGGGTTGGGAGTGGCAATCTACTTGGAAAGTAGGAAATTTGTTATGAAGAGCGTCTTGCTAGAAAGCACACTCTTTTTATTTAGATTGTGTGCTTATTGGGGTTGGCTTGATATGGGGATGCTGGTGGAGATGGGGAGGTGGAGTGATAGCCCCCCAGTAATAACAGCCAAGCAGAATGTGGCACTTAGGATGATGCTTTAGAAGTGTGATCTCATGGAGACCTCATAGCAAGCCTAGGAGGTGGGTCCTTTGCCAGCCTTCTAAGAGCCCACGCCTAGCAAGCTGTGCATCACCACCAGGCAGTCCTGCCTCTGTGCCTCCCGAGGCTCAGGCTCTGGGTTTGCAGCTCCCTGGCTGGACGAGCTCAGGCATTTGCCTGCTATGAGCCTTGGTGTCCCACCTGCAGAATGAGGCTGATTCCAGAGTTTCTGGGAAGCACTACCAGCTCTGGGGTTTGCTGCTCAGCAGCGGAAGTGGCGACAGTTGCTGCTGACTTCCTTTGAGCGGGCTTGTACTGATGCATCTCCAAACTGAGCCTGGCTGAGGCCAGGGTTCCATGCCAGGGAGCAGCTGCCAACGCCTGGGCCTGCACAGGGCTCGGCTGTATGTGGAAGGATGGGACCAGCCACCCTGGACGCTTCTTCCCTTGCCTTGAAACACCTTGACCTGAAGGAGCCTTCCTCGTTTACTCCTCTTCCTTCCCTCCCTGTTCCCTTCCTCCTTCCCTATCTTCTTCTTGAAAGGCCCGGAGACGATGCCTTCTCCTAAGAACCTAACTGAGCAGGACGGGCAGTCTGAGCTTGGCTGGCACTGGGCAGGATTAAGGAAGGATTAGGGCCCTTTGTCAGCTCGCATCTCCTCTCTGCACAGACAAGACCTGAAGTCTTGCTAAAGAATTCCCTTAGTAACAACTTTCTCTGGGGCTTTTGTGGATTGCTGCTGGTTGGGTGGAGCTCCCACTGTGTGCAACCTTCCCAGGGAAGGGAGCCAGGCTGCCCACAGCAGAGCGGGGAGCCAAGGTGTTTACATTGGGTGGGGTCTCCATTTTGGGGCCAAGTCGACTCACCTCTTGGGCCAGTTGCTTCAGACCTCGGAGACAAGCCACATCACGCCGAGAGCCTCTGCTCCCCAATTCCAGTGCCCAAGGGTGCGGCCCTGTGGTCACCCCAGCCCGCGCCTCTCTTTGTGTTCCCGTCTTCTCCTCATTTCTCCTGATTTATGTAGGAAACCTACAACCTGCTCTGACATAAGGCCAGTCCTCCAGTTGGCCCCAGGTCCCACTGTTTTTGACCTTCTCAAGGACTTCAAGTCTCTAATTCTTTTCTCCATCTCCTGAGTCATCCATCTCTTCCTCTCCCTCGCATCTATCTCATCAGCCTACAGAACTGCCCCCATAGAAATCCAAGAACCGAAGCCCTCTGACTTCCACCTGTCCGCCCCCCACATCCCGGTACCCGCCCTCATTTCTCTGCTTTCCTTCAGAGACAAGCTTCTCTACACTCACGGTCTCGGTTTCCTCCATCGCCCCCTGTTCTCCAGCCCACTTCAGTCTGGCTCCGGCGCCCCCCTGAATTCGCTCCTGCCAAAGTCCCCAAAGCCCACATCCCACGAGACAGCAGGCTCCTCAGGTCCTCGCGTTATGGGTGAGGCTCCTTAGCTGTCCTTGAGAGAGCTGTCCACTTCCTTCAGAAAGTCCCCTCGCTTTCCTTCTGGCCTGCCCCTGGTTTCCCGTCCTCCTCCCCGGCCACTCCTTCTCAGCGTTCACCCTCTGCCTTTCTCCTCTCTGCCTCTAAATGTTGAGTGCCACATGGCTGGCCCTGGTCCTCTTCTGTAGCTTATGGGATGACTGCATCCATCACCATGGTTTTTTGTTTTTTTTTGAGGGCAGTGTCACCGGCCCTCATATGTAGGACCGAACCGGCGCCGCTGGCTTCCCAAGCCAGCGCTTAACCACCGCGCCACTCGGCCGGCCCCTATCACCATGGTTTTAAACACTGCCTTGCAGCTGAGGTCCCTCACATTGGCGCCTCTGATCTTGTTGTCTCACAATTCCTTTGCCTAGTTGACACGCTCATTTAAATGTCTCTTGGGCATTCCACACGTAACGTGTCCAAAATGAAACTTCCATTGTCTTTTCCATCCGTTTCCTCCCCAGTCTTCCTCAGCTCCAGAAATGACACCACCCTTTAACCCAGACACCCGCGCTCTCATCCGTGGGTCTCCCATCCTCCTCCCTTAACCCTACCACACGATCAGCTACCAAATATCAATCCTGCTCCCCGATGTCCCTCAGATCCCACTTTCTTCATTGTCACTTTGGCACCCTAGGCCAGGCTACCATCAAATCAACTCCCACCCGGACGCTGTCACAATCTCCTAAGTAATCACCAGCCCCCCCCCCTTTTTTTTTTTTTTTTAGCTGAGCCATCCTGCTACCTGTGGGCAGCTCAGCGGCTGCTCAGCTCGGGCTGGGCATCAAACTGCTGTTGCTCAGAGCTCAGCTCGCACTCTTGAGTGAGCTCTTAACCAACTGAGCCACTCGGCCAGTCCATCCACCCTCCTTTTTCTCACACTGCTGTTCCTGAGATCTTTCTAGAATGAAAATCAAGTCAGATCCCTTGTTTAAAAACATTTCATGCTCCCCACTGCTCTTAAGGTGAAGTCTAATCTCCTTAAAGTGGCTCACACAACCCTTCAGAGCCTGGCCCCTCCCGGCCTCTCCAGCCTCCAGTACTCCCCACCCCCCTGAGGTTAGTACCCCAGGTCCAGATACACTGTTGGACTCCCAGAGTGTTCTGTCCTTTCCAGGTCTTTGCACTTGCTGCTCCCTTCTTGGGGTGCATCCCCTCTACTGCTCCCCACTTCTGAAGAATAAGCTTCTCCTTATTCTTCTATCCTTGGCTTCACCGAGATGTCACTTCCTCCAGAAAGCCTCCCCTGACTCATTGTCTCAAAACAAAACAAAATTGAATCAGATCAAAAAACTGAGTCATAAGCTCCTTTCTTCCCTGAGGAAGGATTATGAAAGCTGTGTTTGCACAACAAGCTCACCATTTTTACCTGCCTTCTTCGTTACAGATTAATAGAAATGGGTTAAGGATAGCATCTAAATATATATAATTACATACCACTAGAAAAACACAAACCTTTATCTGATCTGTGACTGATGTGATCAGCCGATTGGGACAGCTCTTTGGAAAATGAAATAAAAGCAGAGATTTGATTCATGAAATGTATATTTTGCTCACATAAAAAGATGCTTAACGGGGTTTGACAGAAACCATTTTTTTTTCTTCTTAATGGGTGGTCCATTATCCCAATGACAGATGATAGAATCCGTTTCTGCCTTCCATGTATGTAATCACACCACCACCTCCTGGAATTTTAAACACACCCCTGGCTACTTTTGTTCCATTTCTATTATTATTATCATCACTATTATTTGGGATGGCTTGAGGGCTCCCATGGAGTAGGAGGCTGGTGATAGCATGTTTTGACACCCCATGGCACCACTTTTGGTTGTATCCCAAGTGTTGGCACTTAGTCTGGGCTGGGTCAATATTTATGTATGGAAGGATGAATGAAATTACTCTCAAGCCAGGGATCTAGGGCTCATGTTCGAGGGTGGTTGCTTCCATCAGCGCACACAGCCTCCATCCTCTGAGTCACCGAACCGTAGAAGGACGATGGCAGGGCTCCTGGTACCCTCAGGCTCCTCTTCCAAATGTATGGGTTGAGTCAGCTGAGCCTTGGCTTACCCGAAGTTGTCACGGAACACGGAACACGCAGGCGGCCCGCAGGATGGAAGAAAGCGTAGGCGGAGGGAGCAGGGACCGGGTCCCAACTGGCCTTGCAGATTTCATTCTCAGCAAGAAGAGAAGCTATACTGAGAATCCGGGAATGAAACCACAGCAGCCGATCTGACTTCCTTTCTGCGAGTTTTAAAGATCACTGCAAAAGTCTGGGAAAGCAGATTCAGAGCCGGGGAGAAAAATAAGGTATGGGCTGAGTGTCAGACACCCATTTGTGTCACTAAAGGAGCCCCCCACCGCCGCTGCCAATGGCCATGCCTAGACTCCTCTCGCCATCCTGTGGTCGGACCTAGGAACTGCACACTTTCCCACCTTCGTGTCCAGGGTTCCAGAGGCAGGGTGCAGTGGCAGGTGGAGCCAGGATTTGGAGCCCAGTCTGGGGTCTAAAAGCCGAGGTTCACGTGTTGGTCTGACCACCCCCAGCCTCACGTGAGATCAAAGAGGATTTCGGATTCTTGCCTGAATTATGGTGAGAGCAACGCTCTCGTCTCTTCCAATGGAGACCCAATGAAAAATGAGATTGTCGCTGTCACAGGCTTTTTGTAAAGTCTCCTGTGTTTGGTGGATGGGTACGGTTTCTCCAAAGTTAATATAAGGACATCTTTCTTCAGCATTGACTTAAAACAAGAAAATAAGATGCCTGGGTGGTTTGGATGTTTAGCGCTGGAAGGGACGCGGGTTATTAGGTGTGGCCTCCTTGTGACAAGCTGTGAGTGGGGCTCAGTGCTCCCAGGCAGCACCGAAGGGTGCAGAATGCTGGCATTGAGTGGAGATTGTGCCTAATAGCCCATCACATTACAGAAGAGGAGGCTGAGATGCAGGAGACACGAGGGGCCCTGCCCAGGCCACTCCCTGTTTTCAGTAGCTGTCCCATCCCAGCACACTGTGTAGCTGCCATCATGGCCCTTTGTTTCATGACCAAACACCTATTTTCTTAGAGGGATCATGGAACTATGTGCTTTATAACCTCATCATTCTGTTTAATCTTCCCAGCAACCTTGCAAAAGGCTTGTTTCCATTTTACAGATGAGAAAACTGAGGCACGGGGAGATGATGTGATGTGCACAGGACTCGTGAGTGGTGGGGCCCAGAATTGAACCCATCTCCACCCAGCTCTAGCAACTGGGTTCACGGCCACTGAAGTGTAGCGTCAAAAGAAGCTTTGGGCTCTTGGGTGGGGGTTATAAAGAGGCGGCGAGGAGGGGCCTGTTCTCCTAGGAAGCTCATCTTCAGCATTTACTTGGAGCTACTCTGGGACCTGGAGCAAATCGATTACCCTCACTCATTGCTTTTGGAAAATTGAAATAGAGGCTACAAAGTGGCGGGGATAACACTCCTGCCTCAGCACCTGACACACGGGCAGAGCCCAGACGAAGGCATTTTTCCTCCTCTGGTACCACCCAGCTTCCGGCTGCCTCCCTCCCCCAGCCCCCCACCTACTTCAGGGCCCAGAAGAATGAAGCCTCCAAAGATAGGAAGGGATGAAGTGTGAGTGCCTCTGGGGATTTCTTCCCACCTCTAACAGTACACCGTGGGAAGAGAAGCAGGGACATCCCTTGTTGGAAATACCCCAGGCCCTGAGGGACGATGGCAACCCCATCATTTAATAGAGAACAAAAGTCTGTCCCAGGAGAGCCTGGAGAGGGCACGGGGCGGGGGGCAGGCGCCACCTGAGGCCCTTTGGGCCTGAACCCCCCAACAGAGGTAGGTTCCAAACCATAGGCTGAGCTTCCCCAAGCATCCACTGGGCTGCCTGGTGTCCACTCCAGCCTGCACCTTGGGTCATCTCCGCACTGCGTCCTCGACTCTATAGACAGGAAAGTCCCCATTTCATTCTGGCATTGTTTTTATGTTTTCTCGGAAGTATTTCTAACCAAGCCTGCGGGTCAGAAACAGACTGGACCTGGGAGGAAGGTTGTCAACGGTGAATAAGTGGGAGGTGATGGGATGATGGATTTGGGCTTTCTTTCTGGTCCCCGTTGTCTGTAGGTTCCTTGTTTCTCAGTCTCTGGAGTCCAGTTAAAGGCGTTTGAAGCGCCCAGGCGTTCCTACTGTCATTAGTGCCACCCTACAAACTATAAGTCATATTAAAATGCCCCCACTGCACACATTAGAAATATTTCATGTGGTACAAATGAGAAAAGATTGTACAATTGAGTTTTGCCAGGAGCAAATTGTTCACTTTCTCCTTGTGATTCAGACTTTATTTGTTTATGCAACGCTATGGAAAGAAAACCCAAACATTCTACGTTGGGAACGGTAAAGACAAAATAATTCATGAGTGAAGGAGGAAATCATAATGGAAATGAGAAAATATTATAACTGAACCTAGTTAAACTTGCGAACGCAGCTAAGGTAGGGCCTGCAGGGAAGTATACGGCCTGAAACGCACAGACATGGTGAGGGAAAAGACTGAAATTGATGAGCTAAGTGTCCAATACAACACCTTAGAGAAAGAACATCAGCATAAACCCAAAGAAAATGAGAGGAAGAGAATGATGAAAATAATAAAAATTCATTGGAATCAACTCTAATATCCACAAACCAAATGTTGGCTATTCAAAAATAGCCAACATAGGTAGGGCCGGCTGAGTGGCGCGGTGGTTAAGCGCTGGCTTGGGAAGCCAGCGGCCGCGGTTCAGGTCCCACATAGGAGGGCCAGTGACACTGCCCTCAAACAAACAAACAGACAAACAAACAAACAAACAAACCGAAAGGTAAAACCTCGATGATGTTACTTATGGGGAAAAAAGAAAAGATAAATTTTAGGAAAAGAGGTGTACTACAGATACTGTAGAGATTAAAAAAAGAGAGCAATTGAAGCAGCCTGATACCAATAAATTTGAAAATTTAGAAGAAACTGACAATTTTCTGGGAAAATATAACCTTTCAAAGTCACTTTAGAGGACTGCAATAGACCTGTCTCCATTGCATCGTATCAGCAGTTTAACATCCAGCCAATAGAGACTCTACAGGACCCCAGTGACTTTGATAGAAACTTCAACCAAACCCCAGATAATCCTTATATTGTTCTAGAGGATGAAAAATGAAAGAGAACTGCCCAACTCATTTTACGAGGCTAGATTTACATTGGTAATACTGGAGAAGAACCAGTGAGAAAGTAAAACCATGGCCACTATCACTTATGAACATAGATTCAAAAATCCTGGGCTGGCCGAGTGGCGCGGTGGTTAAGCGTTGGCTTGGGAAGCCAGCAGCCCCAGTTCAGGTCCCCCATATGAGGGCCAGTGACACTGCCCTCAAAAAAAAAAAAAATCCTACGTAAAGTGTCATCAAGTCAAATGGAATTGCATATGTAGAATACACATGAGGATGGAGCTCTTGTGTGTGGGGCCCCTGGACAGGGTGGGGCAGCAGCCTGGCAGCTGGTGTCCACCTAAGGAGTGTGTCTGAAAATCAGTGGCCCAGTGGTTCAGGAGATTTCTGCACACAAGGAATTGAGAAAATGTGTAACTACATTGAGACTGATGCAATCCACGTTTCTTACTATTAGGGAAAGGAGGTTCAAATATGGAAGGAGGGGATGCTAGAACAGAGACTATGGAACTGAGTTAGAATTGGAAGGACTGATGACTGTATGAATGCATGTTTCTCAAAATAGAAATATAGATGTAAATGTGTACACACACACACACACACACACACACACACACACACACACACACTTCCTATCTTTGCCTACTAAGATATCTTGGGAGCAGTGACACCCCAGTGGCAATGAGCACACCTAGCACCCAGATTTTGGCTGCTAACTACCACACTGCACTGAAAGGAACCAGGACTCCATGGAGAACTGGAGAGTTCTAGGGCTGGGACACAGAGAGAACAAGATGTCCGGGGAGCTTCTTTGTATGCAACCAAGTAAGGAAGCTCTTAAAGACTGATGCGACAATACACAAGCCAGTAAACCCAGCTTGAAGGGACTCTCACTTCCAAATCTGGGACAGCTCGAACTTCAAAATAAATGATCATAGAAATGGATTACAACCCACTGAATAAAACAGGAATCCTTAAATCCACACTGGCATAAATTAAAGAATGAAGACATAAATGAAGAAAAACAAAAGCACATCCTTGCACTATAATGCAAACTCGTAAATGTAGAGGGAATGACGAAATTAGGATCTCACTCTTTGGCAATCATCATAGAAATAATTTAGACAAGAAACATCAAAGGATGCTAAAATCAGTGGGTGAAAGTCAAATACAAGTGGGAAATTAAGTATCTCCCCCTGAAAAACTTATTAAATATAAAAGGGGAAAAGTAACTTTATCATGGAGAAACTTGGCGAAAGCCATCTTAATCAAGAAATCAGTGTCAATATCGCCAGTAACTGGACAAGTTTGAATCATGTGCTTCCTGATAGGAGACAACAAGAACACAACATCCCTCCTGTGAAATTCTAGGCAAAAATGTAACCTGGGTCTAATCATAAGGAACTATTAGATGAACCCAAATTGTGGGTCACTCCACAAAACAACTGTCCTGCAATCTTTTTTTCCACAATTATAGTTGCCATTCAATATTCTTTTATATTCGTTTCATGTGTATAGTGAAGTGGTTAGACTGTTCTACAATCTTCAAAGAGGTCAAAGAAAGACTAAAGAACTGCTCCAAATGAAAAAGCCTGAAGAAACATGACAACGGGGTGTAAAGTCAGATTCCAATTGGATTTTTTGATATAAAGAATATTATTATTAGGATAACTGGCAAACCTCTGAATGAAGAGTATATGGAGATGCTTTATTCTATACTCAAAAGTTTTCTGCATGTTTGCATTTGTTTCAAAATAAGGTGTGTGTGTGTGTGTGTGTGTGTGTGTGTGTGTGTGTGTGTGTGTGTGTGTGTGTGTAAAACTTGACCAAATGGCATAAAATTAGATTTATATAGATGGGAAACTATCATGATTGTGGTGGCTTTGTAATGAGTTAATTTAGCTAGGCTGTCCTTCGTTTCCCACTGTTCTCTTCCCTGTGGCCCAAGAGATCAGGTTCAAGGCTTGAAGGGCAGAAGCGGCAGCCTGACAGCTTTTCATGCTCATAAGGTCAGCCAGGGTCACCAGGCACATCTACAGCTCCTGCACCGTGTCACCTACCTGCTGGCACACCCTCATTGCCCTCAGCCAGGGACTGCCTCCCGCTAACTCGGGCTCAGGTACGGGCTCCTCTGCTTACAGGTGCCCACTGACTCTGACTTGCCCTGCTTTCCCTCCAGGTGTGGGGCTGCAGGACTCCTAGTGCTGGGCGAAGACCCTAGCACACAGGGGGCATTGGAGTTGTCAGCTGAATCATGACTGGGTGCTGGCTGTTGGCTCCATTTATGACAACCACACAACCACTGCGTCAGGCGCCATGCTGAGTTCTGGCGCACTGAGTCCTAAGCCCGCAGATCCTCAATTCTAGGCCAGCAGTTCTCTAAGTGTGAACCCTCGAGGAACAGCGTCAGCACTGCCACACCCCTGGGCCCCACCAGGGCCCACCCAGGCAGACCGAATCAGAAACTCAGCGCTTCTGCCTAGCAATCCCCCGGGTGAACCATCTCTCCGGGTGATTCTGACGCCTGCTAACGTTTGACACTCACTGTTCTAGAGTTTTTGAACACCCCCCCCCCCAATTAGAGCAAATGGGTTAATTGCCAACAGGAAGGAAGAACCTTTTCTGAGACCCCAGGCAGAATTTCAGCTCTTTCCGGGGCTAATGGTGCCCATTGTCATTCCTACAGGGAAATCAGCATTGTCAATCGCCCACCTGGGGAGTCAGCCCTGCTGAAGGTGAGTTTAAGGCTCAAGTCAGTTTTTAAATAATCTCTGCTTTATCATTTTCATCTTTCCAAATGGAACTTCATGGGGTGTATTAGATAAAGGTGTTTTTTTCTTTTTTCTTTCACTGAGAGGACCTTTTGTTATACACCAAATCTCCGTGTGTATTGAGGTGTTCACTCCTCTCGTGGACTGAATTGGTTATCTTTGGACTAGGGCAATATTATTAGTTTTCAGGGAAAAAAATCTTGTCTTCAGAATAATGTTAAAATGAGTATCATTTCAAAAAGTGCTCGACGCCACTGAAACAACACATACAGTAACTTTCCACCCCTCCACTCGCCCAATCCCAGGTCCGGAGGCTGAGGTCTGGGTTAGGGCTCTGAGCAGCATCAGGGGGCCTGAGCCAGCCGAGGTGACGCATTTCAAAGGCCCAGCCTGGGGACCAGGAATGGCGAGGTTTGCATCTTTCCCCCAAGCGTCTGCGTGATCCTGACCCTCTCCTTGGAAGGGTGGGACCCCAGGTATTGCGGGAGCCCATCTGGATGAGCGCGTCCCTCCCGCAGCCGCTGCACCGCGATGTGCTGGGGCGCGCTCCACGCCCCACGCCCCGGGCCCGCTCGGTGCTGGCACACGTGGCGAGCTCCACCTCCGTGACATCTGGCAAGGTTACGTGTCCCCAGCTCAGGAAGCAGCGTTGATAACCTAGACTGGGCAAGAGTCCGCGCCTGGAACCCGTGAGGTAACAGTCGGAGGGGAGCGTGGGGCCTGTGGGGCTCCCTCCGGGCCTCCCGGCTCTGAGGCCCAGAACTCCCGCGGGGGCTCCAGACCTTCTAAAGGAAGACCTCCTGGAAATGCGGGTCCCTTCTCAGGAGAAAAAGGGAATCTGGGAACACCAGGGTTTGCCCACAGTGCCATGGCCTACACGGCTTCCTAGGACCTTATCTGGAAACTGGGCTCCGTGTGTGTGTGTGTGTGTGTGTGTGTGTGTGTGTGTGTGTGTGTGAGAGAGAGAGAGAGAGAGACAGAGAGAGAGAGACAGAGAGAGAGAGAGAGAGAGAGAGAGAGAGAGAGAGAGAGAGAAACCTACTTAAGCATTTCACATCCAGAAGACCTACTTTATAAAATTTCCTTCTTTTTCTATTAAGTCATTGGAACCTTGGGGTCAAACCCCTTGCATTAGCCACCCTCCCCTCCCCCACCCCCCAAGAACTTCCCTGTTGTTCCTCCTGCTATCTGGAGATGCCATTCCTGCCTTCCCCCTTCTCCAAGGTATTTTATGCATTCTGTGGAACAGTGCAACAGGAGCAGGGGGGGAGGGGAGGAGGGGGGAGGAGGGAGGAAAATTAACCATTCCGAGTTCTTCTCTTCCTCTGCCTGCCATGTGTCCTTCTGAACTTTGCTTCATGCTCATGTAAAACATATATTAGTGTTTTATAAATTATATAGCATATATATTAATATATAGTCACTTGGATAAACATGCAATATATCCACAGAAATCATTTTTGCAGGATACCCAAGTGGTCCTATGAGTTAAGAAATGAAATCTCAGAAGGATGAGTTGTGTACTAGTGACATACAGCAGCAGTATAACTGGGATGAGCCTGTGTTGCCCAGGGACTCGTGCCCTTTTCCCTACTCCATCCTGAGAAAATAGACAGGCTCCTTCACTCTTATCTCAGTCCCGAGATGCTTTACAAACCTGCTGTGTGCCAGGCACTGCACCATGCTCATTCTACATTAGCTCTCATCTTATCACCACAGTAACTTTACAAGGCAGCTAATTGTACCATTCTCCTTTTAGAAATGGAAAGACTAAACCTCAGAGAGGTACTTAGTAAGTCAACCGATGTTGCCTAGCCTGGAAGTGGCAGGGGAGGGATTTGAACCCAGGTATTATGGCTGCAGACTGTGGCTTCCCTGTTCTTCTCCACTGACAATGATCACATAGTTTCTCTCTCTGGAACACGTGGTGTATTTGCATCCTGTGGCTGCTATAACAAATGACCACAACACAGCTTTAATCTCTTACAGTTCTAAAAGGCAGAAATCTAAAATGGGTGGGCAGGGCTGTGTTCCTTCTGAGCCTTTAGGGGAACGTCCATTTCCTGCCATTTCCAGCTTCTGGAGGCTGCAGCATTCCTTGGCTCACGGTGCCTTCCTCCATCTTTAAAGCCATCACTCCCTCCTCTGCTTCCGTAGTCACAGTGCCTCCTCTGGTTCTGACGCTCCCGCCTCCCCCTTACAAGGACTCTATGATTCCACTCGACCCCAGGATCATCTCCCCATCACAACATCCATAACTGAATCACACCTGCAAAGTCTTTTTTGCCAAGTAAGGTGACATATTCACAGATTCCAGGGGTTTGGACGTGGACATTTTTGGAGGCCATTCTTGTATATACTATACTTGGGTATTTCCATTTTGTAGACTAATAACAAAAATCATTTTGGAGGGCTGACTGAGTAGCTCGTTGGTTAAGAGTTGGCTTGGGAGCCAGAGCTCTGAGCAGAAGCGTCACCAGTTTGGATCCCACATGGGCCAGTGACACTGCGCCCTCTACAGCTAACATGGTGAACAACAGCTCGACCTGGGGAGCTGGGCTGCCATGAGCCAGCAGCCAGTGGCATAGGCTGCAGTGGGGCTGCAGTGAGCTGCTGTGAGCCACAGTGAGTGGCCGTCCAATGGCCAGCAACTGACTGCCTCACCCTGGAAGAGCGCAATGATCACAATACCAACATGGGCCAGTGAAGCAACATCCTCCACAACTAGACTGAAGAACAAAAGGACAGCAACTTGTCTGTTCCCCTCCCCCAATTCCTCAATAAAAAAATCTAAAAAGAAATCATTTTGGAATGCCTTCCTAGACTTTCATTTCATCAATTTAATTCCACCAGAAAAACCTGTTGATCCAGCAAAGCTAGGTTCATTAGACCTCCCGCAGTAAAGGACCTTTGGGATATCAGGGAATGGTCTTTGTAGGGTCTTAGGGCCCTGGCTGCGTGATTCAAACGTGGGTCATGCGAGGCAAGGAACTGGAAAAGATTGGGCAGAGTTTCTGACCTCACAGCTTTGGAATGGTAGGCCCAGGTAGCCGAGGTTTTGAAGTGAGAGGTGATGCATAGCCTTATCTCCCAGAAGCAGGTATTTCCTGGAACAAGCAGCAAGTGTCTTTTGCCAGATCCCAGAACTGTATTGCTTAACACCGGGATTATGTCGGTTTTAGTTCTCACGATTATAATACTAATAATCCCCCCCCCTTTTTTTTTTTTTTGGAGCACCTCCTATAAGCCAGACAACTTGAATACATTTTGACAATTACAGCAACCCTAGAGGCAAGTGTTTCAACCTAATCTCAGTAGTATAACTTAATAATTCCCCTCTAGGATGTGGGAATCTGAAGGTCCTGCCTAAAAATCCGGGCTCCTCTGCCAACTCCTTTGGAGGGTGAATACAGGCAGGTAAATTCTGGGGTGAGGCTCCGTGTTTTCAACTGTACAATCAGAATAAGGCTTCCTTCTCTGAGGGTAAAAGTGTGTATACGCGGCTGTTATACACTGCGGGTACCTGTGCGCCTGCAGTAGACTTGGTCTATGCCTGCCTTCCAGGGTCATTATTAATGGTGCCTTTTTATTATTCTCACAAGTGTCCTGTAGACGACATACGGCTCATGGCCACACTGCTGAATGGGAAGAATTGGCCAAACTGAAGGTCCTCAGCAGGCCATGTGCTCTCCCTTCTGCCTGGAGCCATCCCCCAAATCAACCCCAAACAATGCCACATTTTTTGTGTAACTTTATATATCTGTGTGATTTCTTTTTTTTTTTTTTTTTGAGGGCAGTGTCACTGGCCCTCATGTGTGGGATCCGAACCAGAGCCGCTGGCGTCCCAAGCCAGCTCTTAACCACTGCGCCACTCGTCCGACTCTGTGTGATTTCTTGATGTGAGAGGTGATGCATAGCCTTAAACCCTTTTTTTAAGCGTTTAATTTAACCCTTAAATTAAGTTAAACCCTTTTCCCCATTAAATCAGGAGTACCCCGGGAGCCCGAACGAGGTACAGTCATTCATGACTGTACAGCAGCGACTGGACCAGGCCGGGAGCACACAGTATGTCATTCACATGCAAACTCTTAGTCCGATGCCTTGTAAGAGTTCAAGAAAGGAAGTGAGTGTATGTGAGGGAAAAGGCCGCTTTTCCCTTCCTGAGACCTGGTCTCAAAGGTGCTGCCCCAAAGTTCCAGGGGGGTCTATCATCCCAGCCAGAAGGAACGCACTCAGTCACAGAAAGACGCCCTCCCGCCGTTCATCATGGCCTCCCTGGAAACACCTGGCAATTGGCGAGAAACGGCGTCCACCATTGTCTCAGCACTTCCACCCAAAATGGCATTGACAGCCACCCACCTTCCACAGTCGGTAGACATGGGAAGGGGGAGAAATTGTGCCCAAGGAGTGGGCTCTCAGGTATGGTTTACATGCTGGGCAGGGGCCTGACCCCAAATGTCCCCAGCCAACAAGGATTTTTTCCTGTAATTACCATACTTTGGGCTTGGCCCTCACAAGGTTATCACTATTCAATCAGGTGGGGTTTCTTAACTGATAAAATAGCGTCTCCTGGTCATCGTAACAGACTGAGGAATGCTTTATGCCTGGGTCTTCCCCAACAAGCATCTCCCTGGAGGAAATTAACCCATATATATGTCTGTATTTAGATTACGGTACGATGTGGCCCTGGTATTAAAACTCCAACCAGGATAGGAGAGTTTTTAACAAGACTTAAAATCTGAGCAGACCCCATGACTCAGCAGTTTCAATTCCCGGAACCTCATCGTCAGAAACACACAGGACCAACAAGTGCACCATGCTTTTATCTCTCTTTGTAGTAACAGGAAAAACTGGAATAACCTAAGGGTCCATTAAGGGGGAAGGAGGTTATGACGCACACATCAGGGTATATGCATATGAAGGAATGCCTCCCTGCTTCTAAAAGTAATGAGGCGAGTTAAAGATGACATCAAGAACTGGGTGGGAGAGAGCAAAACAGCCATGGTAGTTCTACCGGAGCTGGGCTAAAGCTCTGAAACCAGGTTGAAAGGTCTAATGAGGTCAGGGTTTGCCGGCCTTGGCACTGCTAACATTGGGGGCTTGATAACTCTGGGTTGTTGGGGGTCATTGGGGGTCACCCTGTGCACCGTAGGATGTTTGGGAGCAGGCATAGCCCAGACTTTACCCACTAGATGCCTGTAGCACCCCCTTCCTCGAGCTGTGACAGTCAAACATGTCTCCAGACATTGCAGTCTGTTCCTTGGGGAAAGATTGTCCCCACCCCACCCCACCCCCTGGACCAGAGCCACTGGTCTAGTGTGACCTATGACCAGATTTCTTTGTGCTCCTCTGGGTTGGCGTCTTGGGAGCTGGGGAAATGACTAACATCACCCCCTTTCACTCTCAAAAATCCCCTGTCTGATAAATTATATGATCACCCTTTTCTCCTGAGAGATGTTTCCATGCTTTTGGGCGCCTGGCACCCAGGTCCCTTGGTGATAAAGATATTCATGCCAGTAACAACTAGCACCATGAACCTCAGTCAGGTGTGTCTTCAGCCAAAGTGCCACCTTCTCCGAAATGGGGGCAAGCACCGTTCTGATTTTCACAGTCCATGTGTATTTTCCCACATTTCCTTAAGGCCAAAGTGAAACCAGGGCACTACGAGACATGGACAAAGCACTGCAAGGTATTTGAACAAAGTTCTGGAAGGATATCTGCCAGTTCTAGATTTTCTATAATTTTTTTTTTCAAGATCTGAGCACTGCTAGAGAGCGGCAATTTTCCTCATAATTCTATGCATACATATTGAGTGATTGAACGTTTCAGGGACCTAGGTAATCCTTAGGCATAGAGCAGTGAACCCATGGACAGGGCCCCCACCTCTTGGAGCTTTTATCCTGTAGTGGAAGGCACTGGGGGTGTTGACAATGACCAACAGGCAAGAAACAAGAAAACTGACAAATGAACGAAGCCCTGCAAATTTGTGATGACACAAATGCCCCTTGGGAGCTCCTCTCTGATCACCCTGTTGAAAAGCTCTGGCTGGTGACTGTCCCCAGTCCGCCAACCTGCCAGTGTTCCTCATTTGCTCCTTGGCCTTGATGTCGTCTCAGGCTCTCTATATCTGACTTGTTTATTTATTAAGTCCTGTCAATGGAAGGCACGCTGCAGGAGGAGCAGGAGGACAGCTATTGCAGTCTGTTTTTTTGTTCACTCCTGTATCCCCAATGTGCAGAACAGCTCTGGGCATCGTGCATAAGCTCCATCAATACTTGTAGAGACAACAGGGACACAGACAGGGTAGCCTCAGGGCACAGGGACATCGTGGACCCGGGCAACTGGGAAGGTGACATGTATAACCCAACCCCGGTCCTAGAGGGGACCAGCGCTTCTCCCATGCTGATGCCACAGAAGCATGTGGACACCGAACACACCACAGAGTGAGTGACCTTTGAAGGTCAAGATTCCCACTCACTGAGGGCTGTGCAGACATTGTTTTTCATTCTCCCTCCCCCAAACCCAAGAGGTGGAGAATGTCATTTCTATTTTTGGTGTGTGGAAACTGAGGCATGGAGAGCTTAGGTAACTGACCAGTGAGGGATGAAAATGGGATTTGAACCCAGGGCTGTGGGACACACACACACACACACACACACACACACACACACACACACACACTTGAACAGCCCCTGGTGTGTGAGCTCACTGCCTGGGTCCAGGGCTGCTCAGCATCTCATTGGCTCTAACCCTGACCAAGGCCCTAGCCTGGCAGAGTACAGAGTGCACGGCGTACCTGTGTGTAGGTGGAGGAAGGAGGAGGGAGGCGTTCAGACGCGCGGAAACAGCCATCTGGCAGGTCCTCACTTCCAGTGAAAGGGTCAGGACCCCCAGAAACTCTGAAATTGCTGGCACCCCGGGCTGGGCATGGCTGCCTTTGAAATGCTGGCATCAGGCTGCCTCTTGTTCCCTAATTCTGTCGTGAACCCTAGCCCAGACCTCTGGGAAGTGGGATTAGACAGGGAGTGAGAAATTATCCCCTCGATCTGTTGTTTCAGCTTTGTTTACCATAAACATATATCCTTTTTGTAATAATACTGATTCTTCCAATTTTTGATGAAAAAGTAAAATAATCTGGTACTAGTACAAGGAACAGCAGACAGTTCAATGGGGCTTTGGTAAATGGCAAAAGGCGTCATTTCACAACGGTGGAGAAAGAATTATTCAAAAGTAATATTTATCAAAGACATTAAAAAAAAATGACACCTCAGTCGTTAGTCCCAAAGAAAGGACAGATGTAACAAAGGAGAAAATGTACAAAGTGAAATCTTAATAATAAAATAGTAGAAAGGAAAGAGAAGTGATCACACAAACACCAGGACTGTGAAGAAGAAGGCAGATACATTTCACTACATACGAATTTCACACATAAAGTAGTTCAAGCAAGAAGCAGAAGGGGCAACCTCACGGCTTCCCCTGTGCTCAGCCCTCAGCTCGTAAGAGGACACGAGAGCGAGCTCTGAGACCCTGGGTGCTTTTCCACAGACGAATGTCCCCCCAGTCTCCCCACAGACAAACTGTCTTGAATTTAAAGGGTTTTTCCCCCCCTTCATGTTTTTATTCTTTTATTTCCTGTGGCAGTATTGACACCTCTTCTGCAGGTTTCAAAAATCGATATAAATGTATCACATTGATATACTTTTTTTTTTAAGTTGAGGTAAATTCACATACCATAAAATTCACCATTTTAACCATTTTAAAATGTACAATTCAGTGGCATCCAGTACATTCCAATCGGCGCAACCTCCACTTCTGCCTGGTTCCAAAACATTTTCATCACCCTGAAAGGAAACCCCATGCCCATGAAGCAGTCATTCCATGGATTTGCCTGTTCTGGATAATTCGTATAAATGGAATCATATAGTATGTGTTCTTTTGTGACTGGCTTCTTTCACTTATGTTTTCGAGGTTCATCCATATTGCAGCAAGTATTCATACTGCCTTCGTTTTTATGACTGAGTAATAATGTTCCATCGTACGGATGGACCACAGTTTTTCTGTTCATCTGTTGATGGACATTTGGGTCGTTTCCATCTTTGGGCAACTGTGCATAATGCAGCTGTGAGCATTCGTGTGCAAGTGCAGCTGTGAGCATTCGTGTGCAAGTGCAGCTGTGAGCATTCGTGTGCAAGTTTGTGTTAGAATGCCTGTTTTCATTTTGGGGGGTCATGGCTAATTCTACGTTTAACTTTTTTTTTTTTTTTTTGAGGGCAGTGTCACTGGCCCTCATATGTGGGACCCAAACCGGGGCCGCTGGTTTCCCAAGCCAGTGCTTAACCACTGCGCCACTAGACCAGCCCCTAACGTTTAACTTTTTGAAGAGCCACCAAACTGGTTTTCACAGCAGCTACATCATTTTGCATCCCCACAAGTGACATACGAGGGTTCCAATTTCTCCACACCCTCTCCAATACTTGTCATTTTCCATTTTTTCCCCATTATAGCCATCCTGGTGGGTGTGTGAAAAGTTTTGAAAACTTCTCAGCAGTGCTTTTCTGTGATATCTGTATTCGTTCATGTTGCTTCCCACAAAAACACGTAAAGCTTTGAAGGAGCTTAGGACATTCCACCTCAAAATATGCTGCTTTGGCGTATTCATGATTCTGAGCTGAAGGTACTTGGGAAACAGCAGATATAGGAAGGACTCCCGGACCTCTCCCTTTCTGATAAAAACAAGCCATCAAATTTCCCATGAGAAACATGTCTTCCCTGTATCAGGGAGAGAACATTCCAGAGACTGGGAAAGGACGCTGAAATGGATCTATACAAACAAACCTATTAAAGTCGACTCTATCTCCCACTAGACCCCTGCCACCACGTACCTCCTAGTTACTTCTTTACAACTTACTGAAACCCCTTTGTCTTGCCATCTGCTTCACAAATTTATCGTTTCTTTGACTAAAAGGTATAAAAGCTCCCTGCTCTGGCCACTTCCTCAGGCCTTCCCTCTCTTAGGCTGGCCCCATGTCCAGGTAAAGATTTAATGAGACTTGTATGCTTTTTTCCCCTGCTAATCTGTCTCGTGTCCGTTTCATTCTTAGGCCCAGCCAGAGATCCTAAGTGGGGAGGAGAATTTTTCCCTCCCCTTCGGCCTCAGCAGTAGCTGGCTGATTATATAGTCAGTGCCCAGCTCTTCGCCAGGCTTCCTCCATAGATCATTCACTTACTGGCCGCACCAGCGTGATGACACTGGGCACCTTACTGCTCCCCATTTGGTGGATATGGTAATACCCGCCCAGATACCAATCTGGAGAATCCTTACTGCGAGGCAGCCTCAGCCCCTCACTCATTAATAATTGCCTTTTTCCTCAAAACTGCACTGAAACGGAAAGCTTGGTCTTCGTTTATGTTTCGGCTGATCTTTTGCGATGTTCTGTACCTGAGAGATTTGGGGAGGCCAGGGGCAGGCCTCAGTGTTGTCCTCAGTATGACCTGCTCCTCAGGTGGGTGATTGACAAACAATGGGCACATCCAGTGTCCCAGACTTGGCCAGTGACAATTACAATGTGCCTCTCTGCTCTTGTCCCTTTGTTCTTCCTTGGTGGTGTCTTTAACTTACTCCTATTTCCTGATACTGGAAGTAGCATTCACAGGCTTAATTAGATTCAGGTTAAACCTTTTTTTTGATGGTCAAAAATTGTTCATACGTACGGTTGACAGAGCAAATAAAAATACAGAATGCCCTAAATTTGAATTTCAGATAAATGACACTTTTTTTAGTGTAAGTTTTGCCCCATGTAATATCTGTATAACCCACTTCCTCTAAAAATAGTATTAATTGTTTCTCCGAAATTCAAATGTAATGGGGCATCCTGCCTTTTGGTGGGGGATACCCCTGTTCAAATCACAGTGCAGGGGTCTGCTTCACAGGGCCTCTGTGTACCAGGTCCATATCGGTCTGCTGGGTAATGGAGGTGACTTCCAGATCCCTCAACGGCCAGTTTTGGAATCCACTTCAACAGGCACTAGAAAGGCAAAATTAAAAATGACCTTTGTTCCCGAGGAGCCAACCGCCCGGGGTCTCTGGCCCATTCACTCCTCCCCTATCTGCCCTGCACATACTTGGAGCCCCACCTGGGTTTTGTTGACTTTCACGGCCCGCATGCAGGGTTAACAGAAAGATCACAGGCCCTGGGACCCACTGTGGGACCTGCCTCCTGTCCCCAGCAGACGTCCCCGGGCAGGTAATTCTTGCGAAAGCTCCACCTCCCTGAGCCTTATCTGCCCACTTTACAGATGAGGGAACCAATACCTGACTCATTGGGTTGTTTTGAACATGAAAACAGACAATTCATTCAGCACGTATGTTTAGGCTCGTTGATTATTATCAGTAGGTGCAGAAAACACATTTGATAAGATTGCATACACAGTCAAGTTTAAACAAATCAACCTTTTCCTATAAGAGCAACTGAAACTGATAAAGAGTAGCCACCATAAACCTATAGTAAATATCATTCTTAATGGTGAAAATTTCTCACCAAATTTAGGAATAAGACAAAAATCCAAACTGTTCCTACTTTTATTCAATACTGTACTGGAGGTGCTAGCCAGTGTGACCAGAGACTATCTTTCTGTGTTCTAACACATTGGTTTATTTGGATCACGGGCATGTCTTATTTTCATAATGAAAAACCAATTATTGTATTAAAAATATGACCAAATGCACAAGCAAAGGCACAAAAGCCCAACAGCAATTGCCTTAGTAAAAGCTTCAGCACCCCCAACTCCCCATTTCTAATCCAAGCCCATCCTTGCTCAGAAAAAAAGAAGGAACAGCAAAAAGATTAAAAGGAAAGAAACAGAAATTTCATAATTCAATGATAATATGACTGACTACATCCAAAATCCAAGAGATTCAATAAACCATTACAACCAGTAAAGGAGTTCAGTTAGATTACTGGGGAGAAAAGAGATTAATATTTAAAAATTAAAAAAAATCAATAGAGTTTCTATACACAAGGAAATAAGGACTAGACATATATTTAAAGATACAATATACAAGGCAACAAAAATGATTAGGGATAGATGTAATTAAATACGTAAAAATTTGGGGGGAAAATTTATAATGCTTAACTGAAAAACTAAAAGGAAGTTTTACATAAAGGTCAATTTTTCTCAAATTAACCTCTAAATTTAATGGAAGCCAATTTTATTTAATTTAATTTATTTATTTATTTATTTATTTATTTATTTATTTATTTATTTATTTGAGGGCAGTGTCACTGGCCCTCTTATGTGGGACCCGAACCGGGACTGCTGGCGTCTACAAGCCAGCTTAACCACCGCACCACTTGGCCGGCCCCTGGAAGCCAATTTTTAAAAATCTCGAAATTGGTTGAAAAATTTGGCAAGAGTGATTTTAACGTTCATCTGTTTTCCATGGATTTTAGACTCTAGAGTTCAGATTTTAGACTTTGGAATTTTGTCATTTTGTAAAGGATCAAGAAGAGTCAAATTTTTTTTCCAAGATAAAACAAAAGAGCATGTACCTTAAAAGATTTCAATATTTCCTCTAAAGCTGTGACAAATGAAACAGTGTGGCTGGCATCAGACTAGCGGACTAGAATAGAGCTCAGAAAAGACCCACACTTTTATGAGAATGTGTGTATGACAAGGATGAGGTGACAACTTGGTAGGGAAGAAATGGATCAGTCAACAAATGGTTCTGGCAACTGGCTATCATAAGTAGGTACATTAGATCCCTCTTATTAGATCCCTCACAAAATGAATTTCAGATGGATTAAAGAGCTAACCATAAAAATGCAACTCTGACAACTTTTAGAACACAGGAAATATAATTATAATACCAGGGTGGGGAAGGGTACTTAACCAAGATAAAATAACAAAAACCATAAAAGAAAATGTTGATGCATTTAACTGCATTAAAGAAAAATGTCCTATGCGGGGCGGGGCGGGAGCGGGTGTTAATAAAAAGACTATCCATAGATTGGGATAAAATATAAACAATACAAAGTAGAAAAATAGACAAAAAATATGAACAGGCAGTTCACAAAGTAAACCCAAATGACCTATAAAGTCATGAACGTGCTTGGTCTTGCCAATGATTAGGGGAAATGCAAATTAAAACCCAATTCCATTTTTCACTCATCAGATTGGCACAAATGCGTGAGTCTGAAAACCTTGACTGCTGGTGAGGAGGTGGGGTACTGGAAATTCTTTATTGGGAGGGTAAATGGATACAAATACGTTAATAAGATAATTTCAGATCATGGTTGTACTCTAACACTTAAAAGTAAGGTGTCATGATGGGAATGCCCGTGAAGAGACTGTTTTAGAAAGGGTGATCAAGAAAGAAAGGTCTTTGTGAGATGAGGGCCTCCTGGTCTCCCCAAATTCTAGCAACACTGCCTGGCATGGAACAGATGCCCAATAAATGTTTATTAAATTCACCCAGACTCTCCTCGTGCAGCTCCCCACATCATTCAGTCTTGTGTGGACATGCCCTGTCCACATTGCCTTTCAATGAATCAGTGACCATAACATCAGGTTCTGAAACGCTAAAGATATACAGAGAAAACCTTTAAGCTACGTGCACAAAGAGTGACAGGGAAGGGACAAGGGACCTGCTGGACTATGCAGTGCGGTTGTGTGTCGACAGAATTGATGATCAAGAAATGCTGGGTTGAATACTCATGGCGGGGATGGGGGTGGGGATGGGAGGGAAGTGGGCGGGAGGGTGCCAAGAAGCCTGTTTAGTTGGTGAGCAGCCGAGGGGTGAAGGTCAGTGTTCATTAAAGAGGAGTGCCCAGGAGGCAGGAAAAGAAAGGGTGCCTGGGAGGGCTACCTGGTCTATTAATAGATCCCTTAGACCCAAAGCCCTGGCGCTTTCGCCTATTTGAACCTCCAAAGAAGGATGTTTCAACTGTCTTTGTACTTAAGTTGCTCCTTAAACATGGATGGTTAACAAAGCCATGTTAACACAGTTCTGAAGACTTCCCAGCCACAGGGATGCTAGACAGAGTGGGTCGTTTGTTTTGCAAATGAATAAAATACAGTGACGCACCGCATAACAATGTTTTGGTCAATGTGAGTGATAGACAGCATATACTATACAACAGAGCTCTCATAAGGTGATAATGGAGCTGAAAAGATCCTATCGTCTAGTGACGTGGTGGCGGTGGTAATGTCACAGTACAAACACATTACTCACGTGTTTGTGGTGCTGTCCAATTATGCACAGCACATAATGCCTGATAATGGCAATATGGTTTATGTTTTTGTTACACTAGTTATCACTATTAGACTATACTCTTTCCATTCATTACAAAAAACAAAACACAAAAAACTGCCGTAACACAGTGTGCCGTGTTACACGGGCAGCAGCCTCATACGTCTCATGTTTACCATGTCTCTTGGCTGCATTGTTGTCTCTTGGGCTTGATTTCATCTCATGTTGTTTTGGACAGTAACATGCTGTACAGGCTGCAGCCAGGCGCAGTGGGCTGGGCCACGTGGCCTTGGCGTGGCGTAGGCGACACCACCCAGGTGTGTGGAAGTGCACCGTGATGTTCACACAAGAACGAAAGTGCCCAATGATGCATTTCTCAGGATGTATCCCTGTCGTGAAGCGGCCCATGACTGTACTTGAAAAATGTTTCAAGCTGTGTAAAAATTAGGAGGCAAATGGCTTAGGGAAGGCAGAAGTCAACTCTTTATTTTTTGCCTTTTAGCCCTATTCGCATTTGTTTTATGGACCACACATGTCTTGTTTTTATCATTTAAAACGGCTTGTTTTGTTATGCATAGTGAAAACACATTAGCACAGGCTTTTCAGGCCAGCAGAAATTGCACAGCTAAGCCTCCCCCTGCCCACTTGCATACCAGGCCCCGCCTCTCATGTCCTAGGCCCACTGTACCCAGCCAGAGTCAAGGTCTCCCGCTGTGGGATCTGAGGGGGCTGCTTTCCTTTCAGGTCTCCCCACTGAACCTGACCTCTAGGTGTACAGGAGAAAGACCCCTGCAAAGACCCTGGCACATGGCGGGCGTTTAAGAAATGTTCAGGCAGGCCGAGTGGCTCCGTTGGTTAAGAGCTCGCTCAAGAGTGCCAGCTGAGCTCTGAGCAACAGCAGTTCGATGCCCAGCCCGAGCCGAGCTGCCGCTGAGCTGCCAACAGATAGCAGGACGGCTCAGCTAAAAAAAAAAAAAAAAAAAATGTTCATTTAAGGAATTACAGGCATACCTCATTTTTTTGCGTTTCAATGTATTGCACCTCACAGAAATTTTTTTTTTTTTTTTTTTTATACATGAAGGCAAGATCCTCTAACAACCAAAAATATTACAACTCGGGCCGGCCGAGTGGCGCGGTGGTTAAGCGTTGGCTTGGGAAGCCAGCGGCCCCAGTTCGGGTCCCACATGTGAGGGCCAGTGACACTGCCCTCAAAAAAAAAAAAAAAAGAAAAAGAAAAAAATATTACAACTCGTTTTATTGTGACACTCGCTTTATCACAATAAAGAAACTGAGAGCCGGCCGAGTGGCGCGGTGGTTGAGCGCTGACTTAGGAGGCCCGCGGCCCCAGTTCGGGTCCCACGTGTGAAAGCCAGTGACGCTGCCCTCAAAAAAAAAAGAGAAACTGATCCCGCAATCTCTCTGAGGTCTGCCTGTAGAAACAGGATTGATTGAGTACCTACATCTGGTTCATTGTCTGATGATTAGCTCATAGGAGCCTGTGATAAGCTCTGCCCTGCTGAGCACTGGCTAACAGGAAAGAAGCCTGCAGATCTGACATTCCCAACAGTGTTGATGTTTCTGAACTTGACCTTGCATCTGAATCTCCGAATCTCTGGGAGGACTGCTGGGACCTACCACTGCCAGTTTCTGATTCCAGAGTTCTAGGTGGGACCCACTCATTTGCATTTTGCTGCCTGTTGGGGAACAGGCTTTGAGAACCAGTGTTCTAGAGTTTAGGAAGATGGCCAGTTAGGGTCATGGAAGAACTCCCAACAGGAAAGGGGAAGGGCCTTTTGGAGGCACAGCCAGTATTCCGGCTCATTTCATTCCTGGCTGAAGCTGCCTGTGGGGTCCAGTGCTCAGCTAAGGACGGTTTCGGCGGTGAGGCACCCAAACGGATAAAAGCCTTGCAGAGTCTCTGACATGGATGCAGAAACACTTTATTCAGCAGCAGCAGCAGAGGCAGAATTCAGGACCCAGCAGCAGAACCCCGTTAAGCAGAACTGGGGGTTTTTATAACACAATAACCAGGAGTCGGCAAACTTTTGAGACAGAAGAGCCTACCCTGTCCCTCACAACAATTTAAAAATTCTTCGAGAGCCGTAAATATATCTTTACAAGTAAGCAAAATTTAAAAATCCTTTAAAAATTTTATAAATGAAACAATGATAGCTTTATTTTCATTTTCAATTTTGCTTCAGAGCCACATGTACATGCCCCAATAGCTGCATGTGGCTCGTGAGCCGCAGTTTGCTGACCCCTGACAATAACAGTGGTGTCATGGCGTCCCCACACGTGTGTACTAAGAGCAACTTACTACATAAGTTGTTTTCCTTGCAGTCCCACCTGGGCCTGGGGGAGCCGGGGCTGCCCCTGGGAGGCCCTGGCAGCTGGGCCCCCACACTGCCCATTGTTATTCCCGCAGGGGATCTGCGTTCCTGTGGCCAGGGGGATACTGGCCCGTATCTTTTCTGTTTTGTTTTTCTTCTTACTGTGGGTTCTCCAGAGCCCTGCTGCCTAGACATACCATGGCTTCTCCTCTGTCCTCAGTGACCACATCTGTTGAATGGGTGGGTTGAGGCAAGGATTAAGGGTAACACCATGGAGAATATAGCCCAGGGCTAGGCACCAAATCCCATCAGCTCTGTGGCAGTTTTGCATTTTCCTGTAGCAGATGGACCACCTGTCATCACAGGTGGACCTCCAAGACCTCCTTCAGGGGGAAACGCAGGTCACAGGCGACACAGTGTGCTAGCATGTATAATGAGTTTTGTGCTTGCCTAGGACCCATGCATCTTACTCGGGAGCTAAGAGAATAACAGCATGTGCTGAAGAAAGTACTCCAACTTGTTTGCCTGGGGTGGCCACTTGCTATAGACTGTTCCTTCCTGCTCTGGGAAGGAGGCACACACGGGGTTGGTTATGCTGTTATGCCTTCCATTTTTTCATATCAGAAACATCTCAGATGGGAAAATTTTAGGTAGTAAATTTTGTCAACGGTTTTTTCTTCATGTCTTGGTGTGAAAGTCGTATATATTACTACACTTTTTTTTGTTCCTTTATCACTTTGTACATTTAACTCTGTTATACCTGTAAGTGTACTCTTTTTTGAGATAAGAGGTTAAATCCCACCCCATCCTCCAAGCTTCTCTTTCATGTCATTTATTAGATAATCTATTCTTTCTCCACTGATGTAGAAATGATACCTTTTACCATTTGCGAGGTCCCCATACATATATGTGGGTAGGGTATTAAACACCTTATTCTGTTCCATTAAGTTTTCTGATTGCCTTTGTACAAATAACAAATGATTTAATGTAAAAATTTTTAAAAAATTTTTTAACTTTATTGGGGAACAGCCATGGTCACTGGTTACACATTGCTTTCATGCTACAAAGCCTAGTTGACTCTTTTAGGGAGGGCGCAGCTCACAGTGGCCCATGCAGGGATTAAACCGGCAACCCTAGTGTTATTAGCACCACACTCCAACCAACTGAGCTAACGGGTTACCCCTAAAAATTTTTTTTAATAAAAAGAACGCATGTTTATAGTAAATGATGTCAGAACAACCATACAGAGTGTAATTTTCCACCTCGCAAAAATAAGGGTCTGGGTTAGGGTTAGCAACCAGATTAGAGATGAGGGCCCAAGATTAGAGATGGGGTGTCTGCATTTCAAAGGCAGCTGTGCAGGTGACTAGCAGTGGGGGTCCCAGTCATTTCACCAATCTTGGTGGCCATCCCCCTTCATTCACTGGAAGCGGTGCACCTTTGGGGCTAGCAATAAGATGAGCCGTGACAAAAACGTCCTGAGTGGTTACTTGTCTTGTTCAGTCACACGGCTCGTCGGTAAGTGAGATTCTTCAAGTCAGAGCTGCACAACAGGACATGTGCTATTTCTTTTCCCTGGAATACCTTCCCTCCTCCATCATTCTCCACATTTTAGAGCTCTGTATATTTGATTGAGGCTGTCTCCCCCAATAGACAGGAAACTCCGCAGGGCAGACAGGAGGTCTGTTCACTGTTCTATACTCAATGCCTACAGCCATGGGAGGCATGCAACAGGTGCTCAAAGGATATTTGTGGATTGCCAGGATAATGCTTATTCTACAGCCTGGTGCCTAAAAAAGGCTTAAGACATGCTAATAATTCCACAGGAGAGGGCTTTTATGCTCCAAAGAGGCACAGCCTCCAGGTGGCTAGTACAGAATCTCTTAAGGGGGTTCAAAATTCCAGCAGCACAGCTTGCGGATCAGTGACAGACAAGCCTCTTTCCACCATTGATCTGTGTAGGTGCAACAATCCTATTTCTATGAATGACACTGGGCCCATGAGCAACAGAATTACAACAGAGCCTCCATCACTCTGCTTGCTTTTAGCTGAACTTGAATAACAAGCCACACCGCACTGTCAGCTCAGCGAGCCCCAGGCCCCGGGAAGTGGAGAGAAGTCGCAGGCACTGGCTTCGCTCAGGCTCGGCGAATGTGCCCCCGCGGTTTTATTGCCGGGCTCCTGGCCAGGCACCACCCAGGCTTTCGTTCCCTTAAAATCACCACACTTGTAGGGAGGGGGTGTCTCATGGATTCACTGCCACCTGATTCAAGTTCTAGATTCTTCTGGAATACTCTTTCAGCTGCTAGAATATCAAACCCTTCAACTCTTGGTCATCCTCCAGGGCTCCTTGACCCCAGCAGAAAATTATTTTTTGTATTTATTGATTAATTTTAGATTCCCCCAAGTGGACTATTCTGTAGATAATGAGATATAGCATTAGACCATGATGCATTAGAATCGCCACGAATATTGCTAGGTGGTAGATTTGTGTAAAAAGCAAAGAATAAGGTCTTCATAAAAGCTGTTTGCAGCGATGTATACTTAAACATATAGAACGAGGACTCCAAGGATCTATCAATATTGTGAATTCTGGTCCCTTCTGGGCAGAAGCTAAGGAGCTCTCCATCATAAGAGAAAGGGGACCAAGGAGAAAAGAGCCTGCTAGCAATAACTGGGTGACCTCAGGAAAGACGTTTCCTTCTGGAAAAATCCTAGGGGACAGACGGACATGCAGCTGTGCATTTATACATACCCCCAGAATATTTTATAATCAAAATAGGTTCGTGCATTACTGGGTAATTAAAAACAAATACACGAAAACAAAAAACCAACAGAATTGTATAAAATAGAAAAATTGCAAAGCTCTCTCCCCCTCCTGCCCTCTGGGTAGTCACCCTAAACAGTGGTTTCTTAGATCTGTAATTGTTCCTTTGTAAGTAAATCTCTGTGTTAAGAGACAGCGTTAATAGCAGTTTTCTGCAGTAAAGTTGGATGGTTATGCAGAGAAAGGATTTAAAACCATATCTCCCACCCCAAAAGAAAGAACCCACCAAACGAACACCTCTTTCTGAAATCTGACCTCCTAT
Organism: Aselliscus stoliczkanus; assembly: GCA_033961575.1. Lineage (NCBI taxonomy): Eukaryota > Metazoa > Chordata > Mammalia > Chiroptera > Hipposideridae > Aselliscus > Aselliscus stoliczkanus. Next base: position 5,025,452 of record CM066738.1, on the reverse strand, counting down.
GCATATTGCATAGACAAGAGTTGACGGCCAGCTTTTAAATAACAATGATGTTAATTAGAATAATACTAGCAGCTATTGTGTGCTTGGCAGGGCTTCACTCTGGTTTAACAGACTTTGCTCTCTTGCAGGCTCACATCTTATTTCCATTTTATTTGTCATTATTATAGAATGTTTTAAACACATCCCAAAGTAGAGCGAATTGTACAGTGACCCATCTGGACCCATCACTGTTTCAACAACCATCTTGTTCTGTCACGTGTGTCTCATCCATCCCTATGCTCCATTCCCCCCACAATATTTTAAAACAAACCCTAGACTTTCTATCATTTCACGCAAAAAGATTCCAGTATGTGTCTCTCATAAAGACATTTTTGCTTGTTTGTTATTCCAACCACCTAACCTCAACATGACTATCTCTCCCTACAGAAGTTAATAATCATATCTTACCATCGAATAACCCAGTCCATTTTCAATTTTGTGTTTTTTTTTAAAAGCAGGCCAGAGTAGGAGCAGAAAAGCTCTGAAAAACGGGCAAATGCCATAAGGCCTTTCAGGAGTGGTGAGTAAGATCCGAGGGAATTAACGCCACCACACCACCGGGGAGCTTGTTAGAAATTCAAAACCCCTGTCCAGACCCACTGAAAGCAAGCAGCCGGTTGAGTGAAAACTGCGGTGATTTGTGTTAGAATCTCCCTGTCTGCTGCATAGAATATAGTGGCCACTCCACTCTGGATTAATCTACTTTTTTTCCTGAGTTCTGGATCTTGTTGGTTGGGAGAGGGTTAGAGACAGATGAGGTCCCCCCATGCTGAGGCTGTCACTCTAGTGGAAGAGACAGATGACAAACAAATTCATGTAGAAATAAATAAAATAATTGCAAGTTGTGATTGCTTGCAGACCAGCTGGCAGCCCCCCCCAACACCCAATTTCAGTCTCTCCCCTTCCTAAGACCTTCCCTGTACCCCCACCCCGCACCTACCTTCCCTTCTTGCTTCACTTTGCCCTCATCTCCAGGCGTCGAGCCTTAGATCTTTCCTATTTATCTTTTTCTTTTCTCCCCAATGAGGCATAGGATAAATATTTGCTAAATGGAAGCCTACTACAATTTTTTTTGAACACTGGAAGTACCTAATAGTGATCAGTATGTGAATCAGCTATTTTAATCAATTGCATTCCTACCCACAGAGAGAGTGCCTAGGAGGAAAGAGGCTGATAGGAACAACGCCTGAACTGAAAATAAATTTCACCTGACCCTGCAGCGGGCGCGTCCCATCAGGGCTGGGAGCCTCCTGCTGCTGCCTCCACCGCCCTGAGCTGTGACCTTGGAAGAAGCCCTGGGCCAGGCTGCAGGTGAGTCACTGAGGACTCTATGTCCTTGTGGCCATCCTCTGGGTCACCTGTCTGGATTTTTATTTCTTTTAACCCAAGGGTTAAAGAGCAGGGCTTTTTACTACCCCTTTTAGACATAAAAGTGACCTAGTCTCAGCCTCATTAGTATAAACCTCTCAGGTGTGTCTATACATTCAGAGTCATTCTACTCAAAATAAAGCAAGGCTTTGGAGGCGGGGGATAGTGTAAAGTTGGGGGCTGGAAGAGAACAAGTAAGATTCTAAAGCTCTTGTGGAAGATGAAGGCAGTGAGAAGAGCCACGAGTGGAAACAAGGCTGACAGCTTTCACGCACCATCTTGGCATGACGTAGGATGTCTATTGTAGGAATAGCTATTTAACTGTCAGGGCTGGACAGAGGAAGTCAGGCTCATGCCTGCAAGAGACTCGGAGAAAGGATGAAGGCAGCACTTCAAATAGGAAGGATTTTTAAGTAAGTGCTGTCAGGGAAATTGGCTGGATGTCTATCCATTTGGAAATTGTAACAGGAGTCTTACAGCAAATACGTACAAATCACATTCCTCAATTCCATGTGGCTTCAAGACAAAAACCTAAAAGTATATTCTGTGAGAATGTTTGAAACAAGACAGGTGGAAAAAAAAAAACACGAATGCGATGGAACCAAGGGCAAAAAGCACAAACAGGCAGTTCATCGAAGAAGAAATACAAGTAGTCGATACATATGGGGAATGTGGTCTTCATCACGCCATCTCCCCCATCAGACTGTGATGATGCTGAAAAAGAGCTCCAGGTATGGACAATAACTTAGGAGAATAGCCAAGACTATTGCTACCTGGTAAATTCACGTAAAATGACAACGAATAAGATCGTCTTTACAAAAATCGTGTGCAGAAATATAGAAAAAGGACTCCAAGGACAATTACCAGACCTCTTAATTGTGGTTACTTCTGGTGAGGAGCTAGGATGTTTCTACTCATTATCACGTACTAATGCCACCATCTCTTGTAGGTGACCCTGTGCGGACTGAGCCCTCTGCGACGTTGAAGTATTAATTAAATTGGTTGGAGCGTTTTAGAAGCTAAATGTAGCATTTACACCATAGAATGCACCTGTGTGATTCTGCAGGTCCCATAGCATCTAGGGACAAATGACCCATTGAATTCTGTAGCCCAGAATCTCCTAAATTCTCTTGGTGCCCAGGCCTTAGCTAGCCTGTGGGTGGCTTTTGTTTGGGCCATTGGCTGCATTGGAAGGTGACTCAATCAGGCAGGGCAGTGGATTAGTCTGAAAGCAGGTGGCTTGCCACCTGGTGCTGGGTTCTCACCCTTGAGCTGCCTGCCTGGGCCTGAGGGGCAAGTCCTAACCCTCTGTGAGCCTGGGGTCCCTCCGTGTGCAGTGGGGAGCCATGTCCACAGAGAGGACTTGCCATCACTTCTAAGACCCCAGGCCCTTCACATCCTGCCTCCCACTTTTCCTTCCTAGGTGTACCTGACCTGTCTTAAGTGTTAGGTTTGTGGTTGTTTGGCTGTCCCTCACCCCATGGTAAGCTCTGGAGCAGGGGCTCTGCTGCTTTTCTCTGCTGCCCCACCCCCCCAACCCCTCAAGCCAGACCTGGGCCCTTGGAGGTGCTCAGAGTGAATATATTATTGGGAAAAGTCATGACGCAGTTTTGCAACGAAAAACATAGGAAAAATATGTCATGACTTTTCCGATAACCCAATACATGACCGAAGGCCACCACCCGTGCAGGTCAGGGAGCATCTTATTTAACAAATAGCCGCTGTGCTGGGTCCGTGCTTTGTAAGCTCTGCAGGTAACAGGGTAGACAGCTGGGGGCTGGAAGGCTGAGCTCCTGACCCATCTTCACTTCCCGTTTGGGAGCCCGGGGGCCTCACACTCCCTCCCCTTCCCTGGGCTTCCTATAACGACCTGTTCTCTGTCCTTCAGGACCTCCGCTGGGAGGCTGTCACATCCCCAGACTAGGCCAGGCCACCTTGTACCCACCCCCATCACCCCTGTTTCTTCATAGTTTCGCCTCTGTATATGTTGAGTTAGTTGTATAATTGTTTGCCACGGTTCGGCTCCCACCAGCGATGGTGGGTTTGGTCTTCTTTGAGCTCCTGGGCCCCTGGTCTGGCATACAGCAAATGCTCTATAAATACTCCTGGAACGAATGATGCAAAGAGACAACTGGGGCACAGACAGGGAATCACAGAGCTCAGGGACATTGTGGACCCTGGTGACTAGGAAGGCCAGTCTGAAAAGGTGAGATGTGTGGCTGACACCCCGGTCTCAGAAGGGACCAGTGAGCCAGGCCTTCCCAGGTGCTGATGCCATAGAAACACTGGGACACTGAACTCACCACAGAGATTGAGGCTGCCACTTACAAGGATCACCTAGGGCTCTGCAGACAATGCTTCTCCCTTCTCCTTCCCCTAAGCCCCAAGAGGTTGAGAGTGTCATTTCTGTTTTAGATGTGTGGAAACTGAGGCACAGAGAGGTTAGGTATTTTGCTAGTGGGGGATGAGATGGGATTTGAACCCAGAGCCGTGGGACCCCACTCCCCACTCACTCGAACACCTCCAGGTGTGTGGGCTGCTGCCTCCGTCCAGATCGCATGCGGCCTCTTGTTGGCCTGATCTTGGCCAAGCCCCTGACCTCCCTTTTAACTTCCCTGAGCCTCAGTTTCCTCATCTGTAAATGGGAATATTAATAGGACCCATCTCATAGGGTCATCGTGAGGTTCAAATGAGATGATGCACAGAGAGTGCCCAGGTCAGGTGCCGTCAGTGCCCATGTAAGACCAGCCATTAGCCCTCTATTCTCAGTGCAGGGCCCACTCCATGCCCAGGGGGCACCAAAGCAGTGGGTCTTTCTGTGGTGCTTCTTATTGGTTTGGATGAAATGTGTGTTCCACATCTAGGAGAATTTCCCTTTCCATGGGAAGCAGGACAGTGAGTTGGTTGGTACCTGGATACAAGCCCTGGATACAAGAATCCAGGGTCAGCTTCCGTGCATAGCGGCCTGGCTCTGGGGCCCTGGGCAGTTAGTCACGAAGTCCTTATCGGTGTGATCAGTGTCCACATTTTATGGGGTTATCAGGAAGGTTACACAAGATCGGTGCTTATAAATGAACAAATTACTATGGCCTGGCACAGAGTTTTGCACCAGTGAATGTCACTGCTGCTGACCCTCCCTAGCTTCTCTGCTGTCTGGTTTAAGACCTTCCTGGTGGAATTTGGCACCAAAGCTTCCTGGCTTCGCCTGCTGCACCAACTCCTAGTACTTAGAAATGTGGAAAATATCCTCCCCTTTTCCCAATCCACATCAATAGGAAAAACTTTTGGGGTGTGGGGTGGGTGGAGACTGTAAAAGTTCTCAAAGGACGCAGGACCTGCTGCAGGCCTCTGGAAGTCTGGTCAGTGTCGGGTATTCGCACAGGAACACAGGCCACCCCCATCACCCCGGCACTGGAAGCCAGCCCCCACTTCCCCGTGCCCACTCCCTTCTCCCACCATGACCAGCCTTCTCAGAGGTGCAGAGGCAGACCCCTTGGTCTCCCCAGGACTTGCTGGGGTTCCTTTCAATTGTTTCTGAACCATCCATTTCTTTTCAGTCAAATAGAAGGAGATACTCCAGTCTGAAGGTGGGGTGGTGGGGGAAGTGGGAGGATCAGAGAACCTGATCAGAAACCCCTAGAGGCCTTCTCACAGGAGATGCAAAATACCAAACGATCCTAGACCGAAGGTTCCTATTGTGTTTATAACCCAGGAGCTTCCTTCTCTACTGCAGGGCACTCTGCTAACTGCTGTTGCTGATGGAATCTGAGCAGGACATTCTTATGGAGATCTGTTATTGTCCCATTTACAATGGAGGGAACTGGAGCTGTCTGGCCAGAGAGGGCCCTCCTCCCTCCTCCCCTTCTCTCTGTGGATGTTTAGAACAGCAGATCCTATACCCGCAAATGCATCCCAAAACATAATTCTTTTAAAAAAATTAATTAATTTTAAAAAATGGAAGTATAATTGTCATGCAACTTTATATTAGTTTCAAATGTATAATATGATTCGATATTTATATATATTGTGAAATGATCACAATAAGTTAATATCCATCACCATACGTAGTTAAGGAATTGTTTTTTCTTGTGATTAAGACTCCCTTAGTAACTTTCAAATATGCAATACATTATTATTATATATTATTAACTATAGTTGCCATGCTATACATTACATAGCCATGATTTATTTATTTTAGAACTGGAAGTTTTTGTCTATTGATCCCCCTTCACCTGTTTTGCCCACCCCCACACTCCCTGCCTCTGGCAGCCACCACTCTGTTTTCTGTATGTATGAGCTTGGTTTTGTTTGTTTTTTTTAGATTCCACATATAAATGAGATCACATGGTATTTGTCTTTCTCTGTCTGACTTAATTCACTTAACATAATGCCCTCAAGGTCCAACCATGTTGTCACGAATGGCAAGATTTCATTCTTTTATGGCTAAATAGTATTCCATGACATGTATCTATAGATAGATATCTAGATATCACATCTTCTTTATCCATTCTTCCATCAATGGACATTTAGGTTGTTTCCACGTCTTGGCTGTTATAAATAATGCTGCAGTAAACATGGGGTGCATATACCTCAAAACATAATCCTTAATTCGTTTACTCACTTATTTGTCCCTTCATGTATCCACTTAATCATGCAATAAATGAGCATCTGTATGGTGACTAGATTCCAAGGACACCAAAAGGCAGAGATTCTCAAAGTTTTGGTATAAGGACCTCTTTACATTTTGAGAAATTATTAAAATTCTCAAAAAGCTTTTGATTATGAGGATGTATCAGAAGTTGCTGAGACAATTAAACCATTATTTATTTGAAAGTAACAATAATACACCCAGTACATAGTAACCTAAACATATTTTATGGAAAAAATAGCCATATTTCCCAAAAATTAAAAAAAAAAAAAGTGAAAACAGTGGGGGTTTTTTGTTTGTTTTGTTTTTACGTTTTGCAATTCCTTTCAATATCTGGCTTGGTAGAAAGCACCTGGATTCTCCTATCTGCTGTCAATCATCATGCATCATGTACCACTGGAAAATTCCACTGTGCGGAGTGAAAGAGGCAAATGACATCTTATGTTATGAAATAGCTGTGACCCAATACCTGGCACAGGTATATGAAATGTATAGTGTGTATATATATATATATATACACACTATATGGAAGGGTAACTTCCACTTCCAGCTGTGATGAAGCAACTACACCTTGGCCTGGCCTTCCCGCTGTAAACAACCGGAGAACTGATTAAAATACATGAAATGACTATTTTCAGACACTGGACAGGCAGCGTCACAGGGCTGTGGTCCCCAAGAGAAAGGCAGTGATGTGAGCTCTGTGATCACCCGGCTTTCCTCGTCGAGGACCTTTCCAGCTGCAGTGCTGGCAGCGGTTTTGAGGAGCTGAGAAGGAAGCCAGAGGGCTCCATGGGTGTGTGCCCTGCACTGTCTTGGGCTTAGAAGGGACTAGTGCTTGGGTTAATACTCTATAGTTCCTATGCTGAAATTCTTAACCTTTGAACAAGGGCCTGGATTCTCTCCTTTTGCATGGGACCTGGCAAATTCTGTGGGCAGTCCTGGGAGGCAGAGATCGGAGTTCAAGGAGACTGAGCTGGAAAGAACGTGAGAAACTGGAGAGAAGGGAGCAACTCAAAGGGCTCCCCACATTTCAGGGATGCCCCCTGAGTCTTTGCTGGGTGTTGTGATGGTTAATATCATGTGTCAACGTGATAGGGCCACCAGGTGCCCAGACATTTGGTCAGACATGATTCTGGGTGTGTCTGAGTAGGTATTTCTGGATGAGATTAGCATTTGAATCTGTAGGTTGAGTAAATGGCCCTCCCTACTGGGGTGGCTCTTATGCAATCAGCTGAAGCTCTGAATGGAACAGAAGGCCAAGTAAGAGGCTGCCCCTCCTGCCTGACTGAGCTCGCACTCGGACCGTTTCCAGCCTTCAGGCTGAGAACTGGAACATGGGCTCTTCTTGGGCCCTGAGTCTGCTGGCCTTCAGACTGGACCGTGCACCCTCGGCTCTCCTGGGCCTTCAGCTTGCTGCCTACAGACCCTGGGGCTTGTCAGCCTCCATAATTGTGTGAGCCAATTCATATCTGCACCTATATCCATAGAACTATCTCCCACTGGTTCTATTGGGTTGTCCGAAAAGCCATGACATATTATTTCTATGTTTTTCATTGCAAAAATGAGTCATGACTTTTCCGACTACCCAATATTTCTCTAGTGCCCATTGACTAACACAGACATGAAGCTGCATGTGTGCAGCATGAAACTGCATGGGGCAGGCAGGAAACTACCACCAGGAGACCTGTGAACTGAAAACTCCCAGAGATCACACACCAGGCTGAGTGTGAGGCAGTACGAGGCAGAGAAAAAAGCCAAATCAGGCTGGCCAAATGGGGTGGTGGTTAAGAGCTGGCCTGGGACGCCCGCGGCCTTGGTTTAGATCCCACAGATGAGGGCCAGTGACACTGCCCTCTAAAAAAAAAAAAAGCCATACTAAGGGGAAACGAAACATGGAAGCTGTCTGTGTAGACAAGGCTAAGGAATCCACTAAAAAGCTAGTAGAACTAATAAGTGAATTTAGCAAGTCCCCAGGAATACAAGGTCAACACAAAACTTTTTTGTTTTAAAGTATCTGTATCTTTATACACTAGCAGCAAACAATAAAAAGGTGAAAATAAAACAACCACAACAATAACATTTTCTATAGCCGTAACCATTGGCAATAGTATCCAACAATTTGGAAAACTTAGACATGACAAAATATGCGAATGACCTGTCTATAGAAAACTACTAAATAACACTGAGAGAAATAAAAGAAGACACAAACAAAGGAAAGATAGGTCACCCTTGTGATGCGGAAGACTCTACAAAAATAACAGTCCTCCACAAATTGAACAACAAACGCAGGGCCACCCTGCCAAAACCCAGTGTGTTGTTTTTGGAAAAAATTGATAATCTGATTCTAAAATTTATTTGGAGATGAAAAGGACCTTTGATTAGCCAAAACAATTTTAAAGAACAACCACGTTTAAAGAATGCTATGAGATATTTAACACTTATTATAAGCAAGGCAGTGTGTTATTGGCATAGGATGGGCATATATTATAGATCAATGGAACAAAACACAGAATCCAGAAATAGATCCACAGATATGTGGTCAATTGATTTTCAACACAGATGTCAAGGTAATTCAATGAGGAAAAGGTAGTCTCTTCAACAAATTGTGCCGGAACAAGTAGATATCCATATACAAAGGAATATACTTAAACCACTGACAAAAATGAATGCAAAGTGATCACAGAAGTAAAAATAAGAGCTAAAACTATAAAATTTCTAGAGGAAAACATAGAAAAATTGTCATGATCTGAGGTTAGGCAAAAATTTCTTAAATAGTACACACAAAGCACAAACTATAAAAGAAAAATAAGTTGGACTTCATCAAAATTTAAAACTTTTGCTATTCAAAAGGTGCTACTAAGAAAATCAATAGGTAACTAAGGACTTGCGTCCAGAATAAAGAGCTCCTGCAACTCGATAATAAGACAAACAAACAAACAAACAAATAAAAAACAGTTAAAAAACAGTTAAACAGATACTTCACAAAAGAATGTATATGCACATTTTTAAAAAACGCTCAACATCATTTATCATTAGGGAAATGCAAATTAAAACCACAATGAGATGCCACTATGCACCCACTAAAATGACTAAAAGATTGACAGTACTAAGTGTCTGTGAGGGTAGAGCAAAGGAACCATTGCTAGCAAAATGGTATAGCCACTTTAGAAAACTGGCAGTTTGGGTGCAGGGGTGTTTGTCTGTTTATAAAGTTTAACATGACCAACATTACCAGTCCTAGGTATTTAAGCAAGAGAAATGAAAAAAACATATCCACACAAAGACTCATGTATGAATGTACCAAGTGGTTTTATTTGTCATAGCCCTGCAATGGACTGAATGTTTACATGCCCCCCAATTGTTATATTGAAACCTAATCCCCACTGTGATGGTATTTGGAGGAGGGGCCTTTGGGAGGAGATTAAATCTGAGAGTGCCCTCATGAATGGAATTAGTGCCCTTATAAAAGACAGCCTCCTCACCCCTTCTGTCATGTTTATGAACCAAGAATCAGGACCTCAATAGACACTGAATCTGCTTGACCTGGACCGTGAACTTGAATTTCCCAGCCTCCAGAGCTATGAGAAATAAATGTTTTGTTGTTCACAAGCCATCCAGTCTACGGCATTTTGGTGTTTTGTTATAGCAGCCAGAGCTGTCTAAGACAAGCCCCCAAACTGGAAACAATCCCAATGTCAGCCAACAAACAGGTGAATGAGTACAGGAATGGTGGTGTCTACACATAATGGGATAGCACTCGGCCATGCCAAAGAAGGACACGGGCGCCCCAACTATATAGATAACCGCAAAACCATTATGCGGAGCAAAAGAAGCCAAACATAAACGTGCACACACCTACATACATTTTATTTTTGTGACATTGGAGGACAATTGAAAAGAATCTCTAGTGATGGAGGCAGAGGCATAGCGGCCTGGGACTGGAGATGAGGGCACCGCCTGCAAAGGGGAAGGAGGGGACACCCCAGGGTGATGGAAATAGTCTTTATCTTGATTGTGGTGGTGGTTACATGGGTGTATTCATTTGCCAAAACTAGAACTGTACACTTAATCAGTACGCCTTATGGTATGTAAATGAGACCTCAATAAAGCTGATTTTAAATGGTAAGAAAAAAATATACATGGTAAGAGCTCATTTGACAGAAACGCTGTGATTCCCGTCCTAATGAAGGTGCAGTGCCTCAGAGGAAAAGGGCTGTTCAGACGTCCTGCACCTGACCAAGCTTGGCTTCAGCCTCACTTGCAGTTGGGCTGCCTCACCCTGCCCTGAGCTGCTGCCTACAAAAGCTGCAGAAGCCCTGGGCCAGGCTGCAGGTGAGTCACTGAGCACTCTATGCCCTTATGGCCACCCTCCAGGTCACCTGTCTGGATTTTAATTAACCAATCAACCTCCAAGCTGTTCACATTTTGGACCAGATAAGCCCCTGACCTCGGGGGCTGTTCTGGGCACTGTCAGATATTCGGTAGTATCCCTGGTCTCTACCCCCAGATGCCAGGAGCATCCTTCCCAGAGCTGTGACAACCAGAAGTATCTCCAGATATTGTCACCTGTCCCCTGGGGGACACAAATCATCTCCTGTTGGGGGCCACTGTTTTCATGGAGAGCTCTGCCTTGGGCCTGGCTTTTTCTGGTGTCTCCTAGACCTAAAAAAGTCCTAATCTCAGCCCTATTAGTATAAACATATCAGATCTTTATATTTATATCCTGAGTAATTCCACTCAAAATTGAAGCAAGATGTGTGTGTGTGTGTGTGTGTGTGTGTGTGTGTGTGTGTGTGTGTGTTGGGATGGGGGAAGAACCTGACGCACTGATTCTAAGACTTTTCTGAAAGACTTGAATCAGGGAGATGAGGCAGATATGGAAACAAGGGTGAAAGCTGAAATAATCAGAGCGCAGAGCGCAGTTTGGCACTGGTTTAGGAAGAGGCAATAAAAGGAAACAGATAAGAGGGTGGGAAAATACACACATAGAGAAGTCAACTTCTATGATTAAAAGTGGCGTTTCAGTCTGTGAGGGTAATTGGCTATCATCTCTCCATTTGGGAAAAATAAAAACTAGATCTCTCTACCTTAGATCATAAATACCACTCCTTCCCATGTATTCCCTCCCCCCTCCATACCAGCAGCATTACAAAGATCTATTAACAAAATTTTATGAAAGTAATTTTTAACATATTGAAGAAAAGATAACTTGTAGAAAAACAATGGGCAAGTCGCACAAATGGGCAGAATTCACACAAATGACCAATGTCTTTTTGAGAAGATGAAAATCAAATGTACCCTTTTCTTTTCTTTCTTTTTTTTTCTTTTTTTTCTTTTGAGGGCAGTGTCACTAGCCCTCATATGTGGGACCGAACTGGGGCCGCTGGCTTCCCAAGCCAGCGCTTAACCACCTTGCCACTCGACCGGCCTAATTGTACCCTTTTCTTCGGAGCTACCTGATAGGCAAAAATTAAGGGATGGTAAAATAAGCTCTCTGCACATTGTAATTGTGAGATCGACACTTTTTCTACTTTGCTGATGGGAGTGTGAATGAGACATTTCTGTGATATTTGGGATGGTGCTTCTAACCCAGGCTCTGATGCCCAAATCCCACATCTAGGTGTCACATCTGGAAAAGGTAAGTTTGTGTTTCTTCAGGCCCCAAAAGTCTCCTGTGGCCTCACCCTGGCAGTCCTCAGGCCTTAAGCAGCCTGTGGTATGTTTTGTTTGTGCCATAGGCTGTTCTAAAAGCCAACTTGACTCAATTTGTTAGGGTGTGTGTTTAGTCTTCAACAGACGGGTTAGCACTGAGTGTCCTCATTTACCCATTTCTGTCCTAATTAACCCAGCCTGGCCCTGAAGGACAAATTTCTAAACCACTGTGTTCCTGGGTTCCCGCAAATACAATATGGAAACAGGAATATTTCCCACCTTGAGGGGTTCCTCTGATGATTAAATTAAATAATACATGCCAAGGGCTTAGAATAGTAAGGCATATATAGGGAAATGTCAATGCAAGTAGCTTGCATGCATGTGAAAAAGGCCAATAAAAAAAAAAACCCAAATGTGGCAGCTATCATAAACATTAGTTCAACTTAAAACCAGCAAAACAAAGCCCAAAAAATAAAGGAAGAAAGAAGGAAAGAAGAGAACCTACATAAATTACTGTAGAGATGTCCCCACTCTACAGCTAAGTGCAGAAGGCAAAGTACAAGATGACCCTGCTATTGTTATTAAAGTTCATTATGTTTATTTTATTTATTTTTGTGTGTGTGAGGGCAGTGTCACTGGCCCTCATATGTGGGACCCGAACCGGGGCTGCTGGCTTCCCAAGCCAGTGCTTAACCACCGCGCCTCTCAGCCGGCCCAAGTTCATTATGTTTAATATAGAGATTTAATGTAACACTTGTGATTTCTTCTATATTGTACGTAATAAGTATGATGACTAGAAAAAGTGCAAAATTATATTTCTGTGTTTTAATGCTGTTTTTGTCTCTGGGGTGGGAAAATTGGGGACTTTCTATTTTATTTGTTTTCTTTGGTGCTTGCGTTGAAAGCCACCTCACCATTCAAGGCTCTGCTCCAAGACCATCTCCTTCACCTGGCCGCCTCCTTGGCATGCCCGTCCCCACCACCCCCAGCCCCTGCCCTTCCTCCCAGCACTGATCCTGCAGCTCCTCAAGTTCAGGGACTGGACCCCTCCTTCTCACTGTCTCCTGGCACTTGGGAGGCCCCGGGATGCTGCCTGCTGAGGAATGAGGAAACAGATGACCTGGTGAGACGATCAGAGTGGGACAAGATTTTCTTTTCTAAACATCTACTCTGGGCCCAGGAGTCTGTAGCTCATAGGAACGGTGTGCTGAGTGAATGAGTGCATCCCGGCTGCCATTTCCCCAGGGGCTGATGCTCCTTCCAGGAGACAAGCTCCCGAGGCCCCAACTCCCAGGACCTTCCAGGCCCTGCCGGCCTCGACTTTATCTTAGTGTTTCCTTGCATTCCCTGTTCCAAAGTCTGCTCTGCAGTACACCCGTAGCCCACTCAGCTCCTCCCAGCCCACGATGGGCTTACGCAGCCTCATAGCACCCTGGCTTCTGTTCTGGAACCTTCCTCGGCATTTCTTTCTCCCCTCCCTTTCTGCCTGCCTCCCTCCCTCTCTCCCACCTTCCCTCCCTCCCTCCCTCCTTCCGTCCTTCCTTCTTTCCATACTTCCTCCCTTTTCTCCCCTCCCTCCTCTCCCCTCCCCTCCCCTCCCCTCCCCTCCCCTCCCCTTCCTTAATCCCACTGTAATATTGGGCTGTCAGAAAAGTCATGAAGTATGTTTTTCTATGTTTTTCATTGCAAATATGCGTCATCACTTTTCCAACAAACCAATAGTTTACTTAATCCTACCTCCCCAGGCCAGTACAAATTTTATGAGTTTGGGGATTTTGTCAGATTTGTCAATGTTCTGTATCCCCAGACCCACAACAAAGCCCAGCACATAGTAGGCCCTCAAAACCATCATTGAGTGGACAACTGCCTCCCCTTCTAGACTACAAGTTACAAGAGGGCAGACTGCCTACCTGCTGACAGCCTAGCAGAGACACTGGTGACTATTAGTTGAACAAATGAAGGGAGGAATGAATGCCTTCAAGCTCCTCTCACTTGGTGAGTAACCTGACCCTGGGGTGTGGGTGTGGGTGTGGGTGGGTAGGTTGGTCAGCCTGAGTAGCAGGTTTCGGCTGGACTCGAGAGTGAGCAGCCTGTGCTCTGAGGGTGAGGTAAAACGCTTAATGAGAGTAATAGTAACATTATGGAACACTTTTATTACTAGCTATTATTTTAAACAGGCTACACACATAATCCCATTTAATCTTCACCTCCTCGCAATAGGCTCGATCATGTCCATTTTGCAGATGCAAACACTGAGGCACCTGAGAGCTAGAAATACTTTGCTTCAGGTATGCAGAGTCAGGATTTGGAAATCCTTTGGCTCCCAAGCCTGTGGTCTTACCAGGAGTAAGAGACGAGGGTGTGGCGAATTCCAGGAAATGTAGACACCACTGGTCAGCCAGCTGGCAAGTGACTGTCCTAAACACAATAGGATATTTAAGCCATGTGGGTCCCCTGTTATCTATGTTCCATAGGTCAGGGAAAATGTGTGCCCTGTTACACTTGTAAAATAGCCAGCCCCGCAAGCAGAAAAAAATTCTAAAAGCTCTACAATCAAAAAACATGGCCCTGGGCCAGCTGAGTGGCGCATTCGTTAAGAGCTGGTTTGGGGATGCCAGCGGCCCCAGTTCGGATCCCACATGAGGGCCAGTAACACTGCCCTCTACAGCTAACAACAGCTCCACCTGGAGCTGGGCTGTGCGAGCCCTGGCGACAGTGTAGGCTGCAGCCCCTGCTGCAGTGGGCTGCCATAGGCTGCAGTGAGTGGCCGGCAGCCAGCGTGAGTGGCCGGCAGCCAATGAGCTGCCAATAGCCGCGGTGAGCGACCATCCAGAGGCCGGTGACCGATCTGCCTCATCCGGGAAGAGCGCAATGACGATACCAACGTGGGCCAGTGAAGCAATGTCCTACACAACTAGACTGAAGAACAAAAAGACAGCAACTTGTCTGTTCCCCTTCCCCGATTCCCCAACGCTGTTCCTCTTCCTCAATTCCCCAATAAAATCTTTAAAAAAAAACACACACAAAAAAGCATGGCCCTCAGGCCGGCCGAGTGGTGCAGTGGTTAGGCAATGGCTTGGGAGGCCAGCGGCCCTGGTTCGGGTCCCACATATGAGGGCCAGTGACACTGCCCTCAAAAAACAAAAAAAAACAAAAAAAAACATGGCCCTCGACAAAGCTCTTTTTTGTCCAGCCTATTCACGTGCCATTGTCAGCTGTCCCCAACCCACCTGCTAGGGGACAGAGGGGTGTGGGATGACCAGCTGATTGGAAATAACTGCTTCCATTAGATGATAACACAGTGCCATAAAGCAAACAACTGTAGCCTGTCTTCATTTAAGATTCTGAGTTTGTTTATCAAGGATTGTGTGTGTGTGTGTGTGTGTGTGTGTGTGTGTGTGTGTGTTCATTTTAATTTTTTGAAGCTCTTGCATTATAATGATTGTCTTGATTACTGAGTTGTTTTTTTTTTGTTTTTTTTTTTAGCTGAGCCATCCTGCTACCTGTTGGCAGCTCAGCGGCAGCTCAGCTCAGGCTGGGCATCGAACTGCTGTTGCTCAGAGCTCAGCTCACACTCTTGAGTGAGCTCTTAACCAACTGAGCCACTCGCCCGGCCCTGATTACTGAGTTTTTATGTGTCTTCTTCAATTTGGCTCCCTCACCCTAGTTCAGCCCTAGTCACTATCCTCCCATAACTGACCTTGTAATTGGCATGCCCTTCTTTTGGGGGTCATCAAGAGTCACATGGGCAACCTAATGGTCCGGGGGGAGGGAGGAGAAATTGTGGCTTCTGACCTGTCCTGGGGGTGGGAGTCCAAAAGAAAAAATGGGTGGGGGGTGACCAGTTAGCTCAGTTGGTTACAGCGTGTGGTGCTGCTAACACCAAGGTTGCTGGTTTGATCCCCGCGTGGGCCACTGTGAGCTGCGCCCTCCTTAAAAGAGTCAACTATGCCATTGTAGCCTGAAAGCAATGTGTAACCAATGACCATGGCTGTTCCCCAATAAAAAAATTTTTAAAAAAAGAAGGAAAGGGTGACTTGCTTGTTTGGATGGACGGGGCTGGGGCCGCCTGGGTTTCTGGTAATCACCTCTTTTGGGACCTCAGTGTTTTCCTGAATATAATGAAAATCGTATTTATAATCTAAGCCTCTGGGTGAGGGGAGACTCAAAGACAGGAAGAATCAAATTCTTTTTTTAAAAAAAAACCTGTTTAACTTAAGATAAACTCCCTTGCCTCCTCTCCCCGCTTACCCCCAAATCCATATGAGTTATAGAATTTTTAACAAAGTGTATACATGAAGGAAAAACTGTTTCTTTAAGATAAAACGAAATCAAAGTCTGAATGAGTGGTTTTGAGTAGGGTAAATAAATGGTTGTTTAAAAGGCCAATGTGTGATAAGATTAAAGAACATCCTTTCAGTATAAAAAGGCTTTTCATGACTTAGATCACAAAGAGGGAGAGAGACATCTCTTAACGTATGCCCTTAAATGATGCTTTGGGAACTTGCCAATTGGGTTCAGTCTACATAGCCTGAGAGTCTCGAGTTATGAACAAGGGCAGAAATCATTCACACTTGCTTTCATAGGAATCATTTATGCTCGTGGGTCTCGGGCTTCAGCGGATGCCAGAATCACCTGGTCAGGGTACAGGCACTCCCTGGTCCCAACCACAGAGCCCCAGGTTCCATGGGTCCAGGGTGGGGCCTCAGAACTGGGAGCTCTAACACCTTCCCAGGTAACTGCCCTGGTCCCGACTTCACTTGGCAAATCACGGCTTTGTGCTACATCTGAGATTCTTATGGACAACAGCTTCCCAACTGATAAATACATGAAATTGGACTCGGTTGCATGAAAACTTGCCTAATAGGATAAAGGAGGGCACGCTAGTGTTTTGAATCTTCTTTAAGCATGTCTAAGCTACTTAGGAAAAGCGGATGGTACAAAACACATTTTCAACTCTTAGTTTTCGAGGCTCAAGATTTTGTTTAGGTGAGAAATATATATATTTCAGATTTTTGGGGTTGGTGTGCCTGCTTTTGGAAACCGATATTTTATGTCAGAGACTGGATCTAAAGAATATCTTCTCTTTCTTTTAGGCTCTGGCTTTAACGTGGGTGTTGATTTTTGCTGGCCAGCGTTTCCCTCTGGATCCCTGGGTTGCCATGGTGCCATTTTGGCTTTCTAAAATGTTGTTGTTGTTGTTGGGCTGCTAGCCCCACGGAAATGAGTCCTTACATGCAGAACTCAGGGGTTTGGCACCAGATCCAGAGAAGTCAATGTTTGTGAGCCACGTGAGGAAGATGTAGGGGGTTAGCTGGAGATCTTGCAGCCCCACTTGGAGGACTTCAAAGGGTGGGCAAAGGTGAAAGGCCATCCCTGATAAGGGTTCCCCAAAAGGGGTCTCCTAGCAGCTTCCTGTAGATGCCACTAGTGGGAGTTGTCTAGAGTAAAGGGACCTGGGGGGAAGGTTGAAACCTTACCCAAGTGTCAATTTTTCATAGTTACGTATTGTGACAGTCCAGGGTCCTCCAGTTCTGGAGGTCAGAACATTTGGGCATTAACAGGGGTTACCGCATTTTTTAAAAATTACAACAGAATGATACAATCACAGCAGCAACAAAGACCAGAAACACATAACAACAACAAAATTCCTTTCTGGAATACATTTTGAAATAAAATCAGGATTTAACAGTGAAAAGTGTGCTCACTTAAACAAATAATGAAAACACTTAATTGCAACTCCCCCCAAAGGAAACAAAACCCCAAACATAAGGAAGTAAAAAGTCATCTTTCTCTCCATACCCCTCCCCCACCTCTTCATCCTATTGCCTGGGTTTAGCTACCCCCCAAATCTGGGCTGTGTCCTTTGAGCTATTCCTATAGCAGAACCAAAAAGCAGAATATGTGTTCATCTTAAAATAGAAAAGTATTAATGACCAAAATCCAAGTTACGCCTTCAGCGAAGCTACGTTTCCCAATTTCTGCCCAGAGTGGATGTTTAAATCCCTTGCCACTAGCTGCCATTACTTTTTGTTTTGTAAAATGTAAAAAAATGTCCATTTCTCTCCATGGAGGCTTCTATTATAAATGTCTCCTGGTGTGTTTTAGAAACTGTGCCTTTGAAAGGACGATTGGGAACAGACATACTCTGGTGGAGTTTACCAGTAGGTGGGGTTGAAACCTGCAGTTTTCCCTGCCATTGCTTTTTCTGTCCTTGTAGGCATAGGTAGAGGAGTCTTGGGTAAGTTTTCAAGAAAACAAAAATACCAAAAAATTTTGGGGGTTGCCTGGGCAGATTTTATGTGAAAAGTACTGAGGATCCAGGTAATGAGGAAGCAAGCACTTCTGTGCAAATCTAATTTCTTCTGCCGGCCGTGGTGATCACAGTGAGTCCCATAATGTTAAAACTGATGGTTTAGTCAATAAACAGCATTTATTTCTGTATTTACAGTCTTCCTTACAAAGACTAGTTTACTGGGCTTTCGGCTATTTGTTTTTTTGTAACCAAGGCACTTTGCCTCTTTTCTTAAGGATACCCAAGGTGCAAAGAAATCTCTGCCATTTAAGTTAGACCCCATACCCACCTCCGTCTCCCCCAGGAATTCATGGCCCTGGTTTAGTTTTACCTGGAAACCTGCGAGGTGCTTGAAGGGAGATCAAAGCTAGAAATGACAGCTGAGAATTCATAGAAATGTTAATAGGTCTGGCTTTGGAGACAAAATAGATTTTAAAATGTCCTTTCGCAGCAAGACGTAGACTGACGACATTTAAATTCGTTTCGTGATGGAAGGAGCCCTAGGATCGCCTGTCGTCTACATAGGTAAGGGTCATTCAAAACGCTGGCATGACCCCTTTCAGTCGGCCAGTTTACAGTTTCCCAGTGGAGGAGGGCAGGGGAGGAGTAACAGGACCTTTCAGGTGTGTCCTCCAATCGCCACAGCCCGTTTTGCAGGCGAATTGCCCCCCGCCCCCTTCCGTTAATTAAATAAACGCTCAGAGCACTTTACAGCACCGGACTCGGCCCTTGGGAAGGTCTTCCTTCGTACCTCCCATTCTTAAAATCCTCAACTCTCAGGAGGTTGAAGAACCGACGACATGAATTTCCAGTTCCTAGGGGTGAGAAGAGAGGTGTTGGGTGGAGGGCCCATGGGGCTCCTCAGGGAGGAGAGGGGTGCGGGAGGCCAGGCAGCCAAGGGTCAGGATGCCCGCTGTGTGAGGTGGACGCCGGTGGAGGGTGCAGGGTGGCTCCTGGACGCGGTGCTCTTTGGCGCACCAAGCCTAGTCGGCGCCGCCCGGCGCCTGCCCCAGTGGGCCGCCTCCTCTGCTGGCGGCAACCAGCTAAATGCTTTAAGGCCGTCTGGCTTAGGTGGCCTGGAGGTGTTCGGTGTTCTAGACCTCGAGCTAAGAAGGCCGCTGGGGACACTGGGTTCGCGCTTCGGTCCTCCCGCCTGCGCTCGGAGCGGTTAGGCTGCACACGGATGGGCCTGGGGATGTTAGTGGAGAGGTGGTGACAGGCACTCTGCCATGGAGCTTGGCCTCTGGAGGGCGCGGGTCCCCCGGGGAAAGGGAAGCGAGAGCCAGGCCTGTCTCTACCAGACCCCCGAGAGCCGCTGGGAAGATGGCCTCGAATAGCAGGCCAGTTTGTGGCTTTGGGGCGGTTGGATAACCAAAAATTCACCCTCGCATGCTACGAAATGGGTCGATGGGTTAGAGACTGTCCTCATGACCTTTGCTCTTGGCAAGCGCTCTGGCGATGAGCGCCGCGACTAGACCTGGGACAGAGAAGGGTCAGGGCCCTCCTCGGAAGCTTGGGTGCCACAGGCCCCCTCAGCTCTCTGAGCCTTGCTTTGCTCATTTGGACAAAGCAGATGTTGGCGCGGAAGAGCGATAGGCTGCAAAGCCCCTTTAAGAACAGTTTGGCGCGGCGCGCTTGGACGGGAGCAGTAAATGAAGTCGCATTGGGGCTTGGGCTAAGGCGTGAAGCATCTATGGGTGTGCAGCGGCACCATAGCACGCCATTAGAACAAGCTGTTTTTCTATTGCTATGTTGGAGCGGCTGTGAACGGGTGCATATGGCGCCGCAGGGTGTGCACCTTAGTGAGCTTAGACAGTTCTGGTGCTCTTTGACGCCAAGTGTCTGTTCAGTGGGTGCATGAAGGGTGCCCCGCTCCTGGATTGCTGCAGGCCCCGGCTTTTCGGCTCTACCTAACCGGGCCCCACCTCCGGTCCCTGCCGGAGGCCGTGCTGTTCCGAGGGGCGGGACAGACACCTGGCACGCGGCACGGCGTCCGCGGAGGCGCTCGGGGGGCCTCCACCTGCCGGTCCCGCTCCCCGTCCCTAGGAAGAGGAGTTGCAGGCCAGCCTCAGTTCAGCTGTCCCCGCCCTGCCGCCTTTCGGTTAGCGGTGGTGGAGTGGGTGGTCAAGGACTCCCGCCTGGGGTCCCGAGGTCTGTTTCCAGAGGCACCCGCCGGCGCCTCATAGGAGGTGACGCACAGTCTGGGCGCTGCTGTCCTTGCAGACGCCTCGTCGTCTCCAGTCTTGGGTTTCTTGGTCCATCCGAGCAGCTGGAGGCCTGGGTCCAGCCCTTCTAGCGTGTGTGTGAGTGCAGGCTCCCTAGGGGGCGACAGAGGGGAGCCGCGACAATCCACCACCCCGCTATCCTTGGTCGTGCGAGGCGGCCAGCGAGGCTTGCCCAGGGGATCCCCACGTGTTCTGTTACGGTTAGGCGGCGGCGAAGCCTGGAGGATCCGGAGGGGGCACTGCTCCGGGAGCCGTGGCTGCCACGCTGCTGCGCGTCTTCAAGCGGCGAGGGGCGGGGGCACAGGCGGGAGGTCTGTCTTGGGTGCGGGACCCCACCCCCACCCCCGGTCCCTCTCCTCCGCTCCCTTGGTGCTGAGAGTATAGTGGAGTTCAAGGAAGGTCTGAGGCTGCCGGCACCCTGACCGGGGCGCGCGTGCCTGGGTTCTGGCCCAGAAGCCGAGGGTGGGAGGGTTTGGGCAGGGTCTCCCTCGCCAGGAAGACTGCGGAGTGGTCTGAGTCGCCTTCACACCCAGGACTCGAAACATCCCGATCTAGCTTGAGCGCGTGCCCCTTGGAGAAGAGGGGACGGCGCGGGGATCCAGGGAGCTGCCTTGGGGATGAATGGCCTTTGCCAAGCGGTTCCTAAACCGCTGGCCCCCTAGGGCTCCCGGAACCGAGGCGCTCAGACCCTCGTAGCTGCAACTGCCATAGACGCCCTCTGGCAGGGAGCAATCTCAGTCCCTCAGGGTGGCTTCGGCGGGCGCTGCTGAGAAAAGGAAAGACAGGGTCTGGGCGGGGGGGTTGGCACCTTTCTGCTCAGCGCTGGCCCCAGCCTGCCCGCGGGTAAAGCTGACGGCCCAGGCTAGACAACTTGTTCAAGCTGCACCCTCGGCCGGGTCTTGTAGTTAAACCCAGGGCTACACAAAAAACCCTGCGTGGAGGAGAGCCGCGCGTCTTTGATCTGGAAGTCTGGGGCACCCGAGGGAGGTGCCGCAGCCTCCCTGTCCGGAGTGCCTGGGACCCCAACCTTTCATGCCCTGGGCACCAGCGTGCCTGCTTGGCCCCGGTGCTATTCCTGCATTGCGCGGGTACCCCTTGGCTCCACCCCCAATACCAGGAGCCCTGCTCTACGGTGTTTTCTTTTACCTCCAGGCCCCCGTGTTTTGGTAGCGAGGTGTCAGGGGTCCTGTCTCCGTTGTCCTTTGTACGTCTTAGTGCAAAGCCCCCGAAGACCACCCCCCCCCCGTGGTTTCACTTCTAGGTTTTGTTCTCACACCTGGTCGGATGTGTCTACTCTAAGGTGAGAGGGGGAACGTTTAGCTTGGAGGACGTCTGTCGTTATTTTAGTTCTTCATTTATTTTAGGCCCATCTGGGTCTAAAGAAATGCTAAATTTCAGACAAACCCGAGGAGGAGCGGGAAGGCGGTGGATATAATCATTCTGTGGATGGGAGGCGGGGAGGGGGGGGAGGTAGTGTCCACTCCAGGCCGACACTGGACGGATAGGTACTGATGATTGCGAAATCGGATTCAGCGTCAAATCCTAATGGTCCACTTCTCCGATCCCCTCAGAATATTTAGGTCCGGAGCCAGTTGGTGAAAATTACCGACTTTCCTCTTGGAGTGAAAAAGGTCAATTACAACAATTGGGCCAATGGATTTCGTTTCTTTAATTAAAAATATATATATGTATATATCGAGCGATGCTTTCAAGTTTGGGTGGCAAATATATATTGAGGGGAGAGGCCGCGTTTGTGTGGAAGGAAGTTTCGTTTTCCGCCTTCAACGACGGAACCGGGGTGCTCGCCTCCCCAGCTGGGGCGCCTCTCCGGCCCCTCCCTCTCTCTTCCCACCGCCTCCCTCCCCTGGGCCGCGGCGCTTGGGTAGTGCTCGGCCCCGCACCTTGTTCTTGGGCGAGTTGAGGCTTCCGAGTGTCTGGCCTGTCCGAGGCTGCTGCCGAGCCGACGCTGGGCAGGACCGGGCCGGGCGAGGGCCAGCGGGTGCCCCCGGCCGCAGCCGGTAGCCGAGATGCAGCTTCGGGCCACGGCGGCGAGTCTCTGCTGTCCCAGACTTCGGGACGCGTGGACCCCGGCGCTCTTGGGGCTGACTGCCCTGAAGGCCTTCCTCCCCTTCTCGTCGGAGGCACTGGACCGCGTTGAGCCCACGGAGTGAGACGGCTGTGGAGCGTCTCGCGGAGGGGTCGGGCCACAAGCTGCATAATCACAGCTTCCACTGTCTCGGTGGAGCGGGTGGCGGGGGGACGTTTTAGGGGATGAGGAGACCCCGGCTGTTGAGACACCTGAACGCGGGGTCTCCCACTCCGCGTGACAACGTCTTTTGCAGGATGAAGGAAGGCGCTTTAGGCGAAAGAGGGGGGTCTCTTAGATATTTGGATCCGGGTCTTCGGAACGGCCAGCCTCAGGCGTGTGCGCGGCGGGGTGACCGATGGAAGGCACGACGGGGCACCCTGCCCTCGCAGGCCTGCAGCCGGGGGTGCCGCCCACTCCTCCCCGGGCCCCCGGCGTCGTAGGTCTCCGCACCGCGCCCGACTGGGGTGCGGGGCGGAGCTAGGCTGGGACTGGCTGGGGGCCGCCCCGCCCGGCGCCCGGGCCTTCGCGCCGGCCCCCGGGGAGGAGTTATGATAATTTCCTTCTCATTAAGGCGCCCGGGTCCCCCGGCTATCGCCGGGACACACTGTGCGGGCGCGGCTTCCCGGGTCCTTGGCAGCGGCCTTTATCCCGGCGGCGGCAGCACCTACGCTCGCAGAGCCGCGGATGCGCGTCCAGTGACCGGTTCAGCGAGGCCCGCGCGAGGCGGGGGCGGCGGCAGACACCTGGCCACCGTGACCCCCATTTTGGATTTACCGCTCGGGGGGTGGGGGGAACTTGGATTTAACTGGCGACTGTTTTGGGGGACGCAGGACGCCATGTTGTGGAAAATAACCGATAATGTCAAGTACGAAGAGGACTGCGAGGTGAGCTGGGCACAGGGGCGCGGCCCGGCCCCGCCCGGTACAGTCCAGGAGGCGGGGGCCACTGGACCGAGGTCGGGGGCGAGGGCGCAGGAGCAGCAAGCAGGCGCCCGCCGCCGCCCCTCAATGGGACGGGGTCCGCGTTTCCGGACACCCCTAGTCCGTCCCTCCGGGGCCCCCTTCCTGAATCAGGCCTTTTTCTAAAGGGAATGGGGCCTGGAAAGAGAAGGGCAGATCCCACACACCGAGCTTACCGGTCGGTTTCATGCGAAGCAAAACAGCCTTGCTGCGGGTTTTCTCGGAAGAGTGCCGGGTCTACAAGCTTTCCTTAGACGTGGCTTTTACGCACAGAAATCTCCGTCCCAAGGGGTCAGACGAGGCGACCTGCCGGCAACAGCTTTGCGGAGTCTCCTCCTAGTGGGGCTTGTCACCTGCCCCGCTACCGACGTGGGGAAAGAAGAAAACATAAGTTTGGCTTTCAAGAGAAGTGGGGGCTGGGGAGTGCTGATGGGGGGGGGGCGACTGAGGCCTGATGGGGCCGTAAGCGCTCGGAGTGCTCCAGCCTGTCGGACAGGTTGAGCTAGAGTTTCGGAGAGTGGGAGGGAGGGAGGCGGCGAGCGGGAAGAGGAAGACGCAGGCGGCGGGAGGCGTGCGTCGGGGCGCTGGGACACGGAGCCTGGGCTGGTGGCCCCAGGAGCGCACGGAGCCCCGGGGCCCTGGAGGGGCGGCCACCGTCTGCAGGTCCTTACTCTAACGCAAGGGGGCGACGGTGCCATGTTTCTCCTTGCTCCCCACTACCCTGTGACCCCCACAGGGTACGCGGAGGCCAGGTTCGTTAGGAATTAAGTTGGACAGCCGTGGGGTAAGGGGACGTGCGTAGGCTAGGTGGCTCAGTTTTCGGGGTCCTTAACTCTTCCTCTGTGCCCCGAGTGGTAGGGACACCGACTGTGGCCGGGCATGGCGGTCTCACTTTTTATCCCCACTGGGTCGGGACACGCCAGCAGGGAGTGCCGCTCCGACTCCGGCGCGCTCCTTCTCCGGTTGCTCCGCAGCGCTGGGTGGCGGGCCCTGCTAGGGAGTGTCACTCGCCGGGAGGTCTTTGTCCGGAGGGCGTGGAAGGAGGATTCCCTGAGGCGGGGAAGATGCGCGCTGACCGCGCCGCGCGCTTTATCCGCGCCCGCCGCTTCGCCAACTTCCTTTGCTCGGCGACGCCAACATGTGCGGGCTGCTGAGCGAGAGCGCTCGGCACCGAATGCACCGCGTGCCGACTTCCTCCCGGGGCCCGGGGCCCAGCTTCTCCTGGCCCAAGGCCTGGAGCACCGACTTGGCCCCTCGGAGCGCCCTGGGCGTCACAGCGCCCAGACCTTCGCCGCCGGGCTTTGAGGGCGCGCCCCCCCAGGACTTTCATCAGCCTCCTTTTCCTCCGCAGACTCGCGGTGCACAACGAAATCCCCAGGGCACTTTGCTCCCGGGGGCCCTTCGGCCGGAGGACAGGCCCGGAGTTCGGGGCCGGGCTGATGTGGTGGGTCCCCGCGGGAGCATGGCTCAGCGTGGCGGCTGCGGCCAAGTTCGCAGCAGCGGGGTTTCGTACTAACCGGGTGTCTGTTTCTTTCTCCCAGGATCGCCACGACGCGAGCAGCAATGGGAACCCGCGCCTCCCCCACCTCTCCTCGGCCGGGCAGCATCTGTACAGCCCCGCGCCGCCCCTCTCCCATGCCGGAGTCGCCGAGTATCAGCCACCACCCTACTTTCCACCTCCCTACCAGCAGCTGGCTTACTCGCAGTCAGCCGACCCCTACTCGCATCTGGGAGAAGCATACGCCGCCGCCATCAACCCTTTGCACCAGCCAGCGCCCACCGGCAGCCAGCCGCAGGCCTGGCCTGGCCGCCAGAGCCAGGAGGGGGCTGGCCTGCCCTCGCACCATGGGCGCCCCCCCGGCCTGCTACCCCACCTCTCCGGGCTGGACGGCGGCCCCATGAGCGCCCGCAGGGATGGCTACCGCCGCTCGGACTTGCTGCTGCCCCATGCGCATACCCTTGACGCCGCGGGCCTGGCGGAGAACCTGGGCCTCCACGACATGGCGCACCAGATGGAGGAGGTGCAGGTGAGCGGCGCCTCGGCCCCTGCCCGCTCCTGCCCGGACCCTTTGACCCCAGCCACTCTCCGCCCCCCCTGCCCAGGCTCCCCTGAACTTAAAGGAAACTGTCATTTCTCCTCCAGATTGTCGACGAGCAGCACCTGCTTTTGCACGATCAGACTGTAATTCGCAAAGGTAGGTAGTGAGCGAGATCTTGGTTCCTTCTTGGGCCCCACATGGCCTGTACCGGCTCTTAACTGTGGTGTGAAGTTCTTAACTTACCGGCGAGGTGGGGGGCATTTGGTGGCCGACTGGCGTGGGACATGTGGCAGAAGGCATGCGGGCTCAGGGGATGCGGGTTTTAGGAGTGAGAAGAGGGGGTTTCTTTTTGAACTAAATGAAAAAGGATGCTGTCTCTCAATCTGGGATATGTTACTCCTTGCATTTGAGGGTGTTTTTACAACATTACAGGAAGTCTTCCAGAGTGAGTTAGCACTGATTTAATTTGGAAAACACACACACACACACACACACACACACACACACACACACACCCTGGTTGGTTCTGTGACAATTTTTTAATTGTCAAATGAGTTGTGATTTTTATTCAAATACATGTAGGGCAAAGACCCTTCTTTCTGGCCTGCAAGAAAATGTTTTGAAACAGTTTGGCCTATCAAAAGACAGCCTTGAAAGAACCAACTGGGCGGGGTGGGGTGGGGGGGATGATCTTGTCAGGTTAGGCTTGTGCAGATCAGGGGGGGAGGGGATTTGGAAAATTGGATCACTGTACTTCGTGACTGAGTGGCTCATGAAAATAAGTTACATACTGATGGGATTACCAGTCTGGTTGTTTTGAGAAATGGAGAAGGCCTAAATTAACGGTACTTATGGCCTGTTACTTGAAGTTAGACTGCTTGAAATCAACTGGGGGAAAATGGGTTTTGGGGGGGAAATAAACTGAATTTCCCAGTAAACTTAGAACAGAACAGGTTGTTTGTATTTAAAAATTTGCCGTGATCAGTTGCACTGAAATGTTTTTGGCAAAGGATCTGAGTGTGTCTTTGTGATTTGGATTATTCCTTGAGTGAGGGGGGAAAAAATCCATTTAGTATTGAAGCAGTCTTTGCAGAACAAATGTTCTAAGTAAACAGATTTTAACAGTGGCTAGAAAATGAAAACCCTCTATGCTTGGGATCTTGACTAATTAACAAGGTGTTAAGTTGGGAATTTCAGATTTGATTGTCTGAAGAATATGGCTTAAAAAAAAAACCTGCTTGCAATTTATAGCCCGACATGCCATGTTATTTGTTTAAAGAGCTCTTTCAGCCTTGGTTCGTGGTCTGAAAAGTCTCTTTAGCGTGGGTGCAGCTCTCAAGACTGCCACTTGTCATCTGCATTCACAGGTCCTGTGGCCGTGACCAAGAACCCCTTGAATCTTCCTTGTCAGAAGGAATTGGTGGGGGCTGTGATGAACCCCAGTGAGGTCTTCTGCTCAGTCCCTGGAAGATTGTCCCTCTTGAGCTCCACGTCTAAATACAAAGTGACAGTTGCCGAAGTCCAGAGGCGATTGTCCCCACCTGAGTGCTTAAATGCCTCATTACTTGGAGGTGTTCTCAGAAGGTATATGGGGCCATGTTCTGGTAAGGTGGTTGGGGAGCTGCAGGGGAATTATATCAAAGGACCACGAGATATTTTTAACATTTATGTAACTTTTATACCTCACACTGAATTCTAATCAGCTCAGCGAGTTTTAGTACATTTCTTCTCTTTTTTAGAAAGTGCCAAATGTAGAAGGAAGTGCTAAAACAGCACTAACGAATTCTCGCTGAGTTAGACCCAGAGTCCATGTATCCCAGAGGTGGCCAGCTGGGAAGGGAAGGGAAGCTTGGAGCCGTTGCCATTTTCAAAGCACACCTTGAATAGTCTGTGATTAAAAAAAAAAAAAAAAAAAAAAAAGGTTGGCAATGCTAAGAAAGATTTTTGAATTTTACAGGGATTAATTAAATAAGGAGTCCATAGATCTTTTGCTTATGCACTATATGATATAGAAAGTCTGACGAATTTCAGCACTCTAGGAAGTGGCGATGTTAAAGTGTAGTGTCTTGAATAGCCACAGTGAACTTTCTTTCTCTCAGAGCCAAATCTAAAAATGGGGGCCGGTCTTTGCGGGAGAAGTTGGACAAGATTGGGCTGAATCTTCCAGCCGGAAGACGGAAAGCTGCACATGTAACTCTCCTGACGTCTTTAGTAGAAGGTCAGTGGAGTTATTGGTCAAGTTTTTTGGTGATTTTTAGCTTTCCGTGTTGTGTCTTGAATACGTCTCAGAAGAAAAATTAAACTTGTAGCCTAGTTGCAAATGGAGCCAGGTGAAGGCAATTCGAATTGTCATAGAAGTTCATTATAATGAGTTACAGTAATTTTGTCAAATTAACATTTACATACCTGGCTGCTTATGTATTCCTGTTCTGGGTTCCCCATGAGATCAATGGGAAAAAGAAATTGGCTTTTCTAACCTAAGAAATCACACTTTTATTTATTTTTTCTTTTCTTAGCTGAGCCATCCTGCTACCTGTTGGTAGCTCAGCGGCTGCTCAGCTCGGGCTGGGCATCGAACTGCTGTTGCTCAGAGCTCAGCTCGCACTCTTGAGTGAGCTCTTAACCAACTGAGCCACTCTGTGGGCCCTAGAAATCACACTTTTAGAGTGCTGAGACATGTCCTGTTAAATGATCCAGTTTTGTAAAGATGTAATTAATCAATTGGTTCACCTTTGAAAAGCTAGTTACTTATTGGTGGGCAGAAGTGTGTATGGGTTCTGGGTTTTGTAGGGATTGTGGTTAGCGGAGAGGCCCTGTATACAATGAGACTGGCCCAACTCACAATTCCTTTATTCCCCCCCACCACCACCACCACTCCGGTAAAAGAAAGGAGTATCTGACGTGGACCCACTCATGAGCCCCTCTCCCCAATTCTAAGATGGTAGAATGTGACATTTCAGTTTCTTGAATGGACCTGCACCCCGCCCAACCTGGAAAGTAGCCAAGAATGCAATATAGCCCTTAAAAGGGGGCAAGAAAAATAAGTAATTTTTAAAAAACCAAACACGCACGCCTAACTGCGCTTGGGGAAACGGAGCAGACTGCCAGGCTTATCCCGCAGCCTCCAGCCACCTCTAACATCTTGCCCAATCCGCGAAGCTGGGCTCTGGCTGGGGCAGCCGTTGAGGGGTGTGCTGCCTTGGTAGCCAGGCAAGCTTTGGAACACTTTCTTCCCCTGGTCTAATGGCGCTACTTTGGTGCTGAAAGACTTGGCAGAGCCCTGCTCTACCTTTCTACAAGCGTCTTTGGAGGTCAGGGCAAGGAGAAAGGAGCTGCCTGTTAGCTGCCTTGTGGGGACCAGCTGTCATGCATGGAGAATCGGGGGCTCTGCGTGCACGGAGCATAAATGCGTCTCCGCTAGGTTTTCCTAGCCTGGCAGGGGCGCTTGAATAAGACAGTGTGTGCCAGAACAATGGTTCTCAGATTCTGATTTAGTAAGTCCGGGGAGGAGAGTGGTGAGAGAGGGGCACCATCTGGGTTTCTGAAAAGCGCTGCCTGCCTTGCTCCGTGGAATCAGGACTGGGCACCTCGGGTGGGAGGTGTGACTCCCATGGTTTTCTCTCCCTCTGCTCCACCGAAAACTTGGACACGGGATGGGTAGTCCAAGCGGGGAGTTGGGGCTCTTAACATTTCCAATAGGAAACACTCCTGCTTCCCTTTCTTTAAGGAACATTCTAGAGACTTGCTCCCTTCTGTCATACGCCGCCCTGGTTTAGACAGTTTTGTGTCAAAGACTGACACGTTTCCTAAGAAGTGCTGAGTTGCTGTCATCAAGTGTGCTCATCTTGAAATTGTCCTGCTTCTCCACAATACCTGTTACCAAGAGAAAGCATAGGGTGTTTCAAGTTGGGCAGGAGGCTGGTTAACAGCGTTCAAGCCTTTCTGGGTCTTCGTGTGATTTCACCCTCTATCCCTAGGGGAGAGTCCCTTCCACTCGGAAAAATCTGCGTCCCACCTGGATTGTTGTCCCTGTATACGACTTTATTTTAGAATGTAAAGTGACTGGGAGAAAGAGCTAGGGAAAGAGGAACAGGTCGGCGTGCAGGTGGGGCCAGAGCATCCTAACGTCTGGTGTCACTGCTAATGATTGTAGGTGAGGCCATTCATTTGGCTCGGGACTTTGCGTATGTCTGTGAAGCAGAGTTTCCAAGTAAACCGGTGGCTGAATATTTAACCAGACCTCATCTCGGAGGACGGAATGAGATGGCGGCGCGGAAGAACATACTGCTGGCCGCACAGTAAGTACCCAGGCTTGAATCTGGCATGACTTTGACCTTGAAGTTGAAAAGCCAGCACCTCTCTCTGGTGCTCAAGGAAGAAATATGCGTTAAATAAATTAGGGCTGGCGAGCAAAGGAAGATGGCAAGGAGCTTCTTGGACCAATGGCAAGGAGCTGCTTGATTATTGAGGTCAAAATTGTTCAACTACCCTTCCATTATCGTATTTGCATGTCTTACGAAAACGTGTTGAAAAGAATTTGTTTTGTCACATCCAGTAGAGATTGTGTGCCTTCTGCCTCCTGGTAACAGGACTTGTTTCTTGTAATGATCATTGGATTTGTTAGGGAGACAAGTGGGCAAATGAAATGTCTCAAGAATCGACATCGCAGCTGCAGGATTTCTCATAGAAACCAACAGTAAATTGGTTTAAAAATCATGGTAAATGAAGCAGAACTAGTCAAGTCAGGAAAGGGAGCAAAAGTGGGGAGGGGAGAGCACAGTGAACCAGCCTGGATAAAAAGAGCGAGTTTCAGGGAAATGCGTCATTCTCCGAATTGTTTATTGAGCCAACCTGTACCCAGCATCCCTTAGCCTCCTGGGCCTGGAATCCTGACCCCACTTACCAGTCCTGGTGACCTTGGCCACAGGACTGGAGTTAATCCTGTTATCTTTTTTCATTGTGGTGAGGATTAAATAAAAGTGCTTGAAAGGGTTGACTAGCACATAATAGGTGCTAAGTGCAGCGATTGTTGACTGGTGTTGGGTGTTAGCTTAAAGCCAGGCCTGTGGCAGTTCTGACTGCCTCCCAGGTGTCACCCTCAAGGCAATCTGTCTCTTACTCTTTACCTGTCAAGAGCTAGGTTGAGCTCACAGGTGTGTGTTGACTGTCTTCCTCGCAGGCAAGTGTGTAAAGAATTCACAGAGCTTCTCAACCAGGACCGAACGCCCAACGGGAACAACCGGCCTGCACCGGTCTTGGAGGCCAACATCCAGAACTGTCTGTCTCACTTTAGCCTGATTACCCATGGCTTTGGCAGCCCGGCCATCTGTGCCGCCGTGTCTGCTATGCAAAACTACATCAAGGAAGCCTTGGTGGTCATAGACAAGTCCTATATGAATCCCGGAGACCAGAGTCCAGCCGATTCAAGCAAAACCCTGGAGAAAATGGAGAAGCACCGGAAATGACATGGGCGTGGTGAACACAGGGCCGAGAGTCTGGAAGGAAAAAGTCTCCCAAACCGCTCTCCACCAGGCCCGCACAGACAGGACCTCCTCTTGCCTGGGGGAGAGGTTGAGCTTGTTACCCACGTCCCCATTAAAAAGGCCTCTGTCAATTTCCGGATCTTTACGTGCCCTCCTGGAGTCCTTAGAATTTCTCTAGCGCTGAAGCGTCTCCTTAACCCTGGACAAGGTATCAGAAGGTGACAAGGACTGATTCCTTACTCGTTAAGCTTTTGTGTTTTTGTGTTTTTTTTTGAACCCCCTTCTTCCTTTCTCTGAAAAGTGGTGCTACAAGTTTTAGAACCTTTTACATACATCCCCCGGGCTAACAAACCCACTTTTTTTAGCTAGGAAAATGTCAAGTTGATTCAGATCGACAATTTTCAGATCAATAATAATGGCTGGCTTTGGTGCCCACTAAATATTTATCTAAAAAAGGTATTTATCTAGCCTCTTCAGATATCAAATCCTACATCCAGTAGGAGGCAGAGATTCTATCCGCTTAGCAACTAGTTAGTAGGTGATATTTGACACACTTTACACCCCCGTTCCAGGGGGGGTGCCTTCGGGCTTTACAAAACTTGTAGAAACGAAGCCTGCTGATGATTTATTTTTCTTTTTTATAATTGAAAGTTAACTATTCAAATGGGAGACTCTTGAAATGACCTGTTCTTTTAAGGTACTGAAGCTTTATTTGCGTATTTATTTCACATCTTGGTGTTTCGAGTAAACTTGAAAAGGGTAGGCACGAAGCATTTTTTTTTTTTTGCTGCCTGTTACCCCATCCCGGAGGGGGCGCTGTTCTTTTGAGAAACAGTGCGTTGAGTGTACAGATTTTTATTTATGCATAATTTAATCGGGTCTGTAAATACGGGTGCACTTCTTACGTCTTTTTGAGAAATGGGATTCCATGTTAATAACTTTTAAAGGTGATGGGTCATCTACGACACATGTTTAGGTTTTATTCATATGTACACAGGGTATCGAGAATTAAGAGGACCCTGGGATCTGTTCTTGATGAGAAAGATTCTATTTAATTGAAGCTCTGTTCACAAAGCAATAACTTTGTGTCTTATTCCTGTTGGGCCAAACCCAAAGGTGAGTGCATGGTACAGTGTGTGTGGGTGACATGGAGTTTCGGAATTGAACTCCATGCCTGTAAAACGTTCCCCAAGTAATTGTTGTTGTATATGACACCTTATAATAAAAAGTATTCTCGATAGAAGCGGTGACCATCTGGTTATAACTTGATTTTTTTTTTTTTTTTAAGTCTCAGATGCATGGAATAAGTGGCAGGGGCTAATTTATGGTTTGACTGGCTGAGTTGATAGGACTGAGCAGGAAGTTTCTGGGCCAAGGGAAACCTGAAATTTCTTTTCTCCCCTGTAAGACTGCTTAGCCACCCCTAGGTTCTGTGCCTATAGGACCATCCTCCTCTCCGCAAGGGGTGTTGTGTTGTTGGGAAGTGTGTGAGGGACAGTTGATTGACAACAGTGAGAGGAGCCAACACTTTGGGAATAATGTCTCTTGTGTAAGGCTGCCCTGTTGAGAAACACTGTTTTCTGCGGCCAAGTTGCCACCTCAAAATATTGAGAATGGAAACGAAATGGTTGTAGGTAGGTAGTCCTTGGGCAAACGTGCCTTAGGAGAACTTGGCATTCAGTCAAATGCAGGCTGTGCATGTGGGCATCTCACTGTTTTCAATCCATCGAAATTATCCGTCTTTGGAACTGCGGAACGAGTATCTCTCCAAGGCATGCTCATCTTTCTGTCTGCGTAAATCAGAGATTGGGTCTCTGCTCTCTGCTTGGGGAGCAGGGGCCTGGCGGGGCTTGCCTCCTTGCTGGATATTTTGAGGATCTTAGATGCACACTGCTGGTACTTGACTTCAAGTTGAAGTGGCCTGGCATGTCTTCCAGGAAGTGATATGTTTATAGTTTGGCAGGAGTGGCTGGGCTTCAAAGGGAAGTGGGAGCAAAAGGATTTTCCACATTGGATAAGGCCGCTGCTTCAGCTCCAGTCTCATAATCCTTAATTCATAGCTCCACCGAAGGCTCAGCAATTCCTGACTTACTGTTGGCATTGGATGTTATTAAGTAATTTAAACTCTGCCAACCTAATACTTTGCTCTTGGCAGCTTGGCCTTGGCCACTGAATGTTCTCATTTACTTGGGTTTATCTGGTTGATATGTCAAAATCACAATTGCTTTGCTCTAAAGCAGCAAAAAAGAGGTCTTATGCTGGCAGTTATTTCTCAATGAAGATGTGAGATATTGGGTGTTAAAAGGAAGTTATGGGGCCAAAGGGCCAAAGGTAAAAGGACTATTTTGTTATCAGTATCTTAAATTTGGTTTTGGACTACAGTCTAGCTTTTAGGAGCTGTGCCGAGTTGCAATGCAGACAATGTTCTGGAAACGCCCCAAAGTCAACCAAGGACTGAAGTGAGTCACTAGCAGGGCTTATGCCTGGCTCGGGGCTCACTTCTACTTTCTTAATCTCGGGACAGCCACTGACTATCCTGGTCCCAGTGCACAATAATACCAAGGGTTTCTTCCCAACACCTCTGAGGTGAGGCTGCGCAAAACAAGCACATCCCCTCAAGAGGTCCCTACGGAAACGTTGGCTGCATCAGGTGGTTCCCATCAAGCTCTGGTTGATTTGTGAGAAGGGTGCCCTGCCCTTTGAGCACTCGCAACTCCAGTGGCTCTACCCCGAGGCACTTGGTACACCTTTGCTTCCCCTGGGTGGTTTTACTTTCAAGCCCTGTGTTAGTGAGATGGCACTTTTTTCCAGCACCCTGTGCCATGTTGCACTCTGGCTGTTTGACAGATGGGGCTTTTTATTCGGGCACATGACACCACTGAAGTCTTTGCCCTCTGGGAGAAGAAATGAAGATACTTCCTTTGTTTTCCTGGTTGCACTGAAGGAAAACCCATCATTGTCTGAAGGCACGCACCTAGAATTCCCTTCAGGAAAGAGATTCCTCAGCAAGACTGTATCTGTTGGCTGGAGACGTGCCCGTCCAGGCACCTGGCTCCTTGAAGATGGCCCTTCTGCTTTATGGCCAGTGCAGTTAGGACATCTCTGGAAGGTCAGAGAGGGTGTTTCCAATAGCGCGTCATGGCTGTTCTCTCCCACGTGTGCACAATGTGTTGATGTGCTGGGGATTAGGAAAGAGATGATTAATCTGTTTCTCATTTTCATCATTCCATAACAATGGCCATTATTCTTTTCTTTGGAGGGGTCTAGTGTCAGGGTGAGCTCTACAGTTCCTAAAAAACAACAGGATAGGGTCATGGATGGCTAAGAGACAGAGTCATTCCTCTCTCAAGGCTTGGTGGTTGGGGGGGCTCTGGAATGGATTACCTAATTTCCAGGGGGAAACCTAGGTTACCAGCTGTCATGAATTCTGTTAGAGGCTGCCATCACTTCTGAGGACTTCTGAGTATTTCTGCAGGCTTTTCGCAGCGTGGCTGTTGGTGGCAGTTGAATTTGTCTTCCTTTGCAAGTGGATGGAGAACCTGGAAAGTAGCTACCAGTGGTCACCAAGGGAAGAATAATTTGAGGTTCCTTTAAGGATGCTTTCCAGGTGAGGGAGCTCTCTGTTACCCTGGCATGGCAATGACCCTTAGCAAACGTCTTCTCTAGCTGCTGAGCTCGTGGGTGGTGAGGGTTTTTCCCGTGGCTGGAGATAAGGAAGGTTTGCTTTTGAAACTTGGATGCTGCAATGCACAGGTGTGCTCTTCCCAGGGGTGCCGTTGCATCCTTGATGTTACGATAATTGTTGACTTCCCTTTCTCAGATCTCACGATACCTTGGATTTTCTCTTCCAGTTGACAGTCTTCATTTGCTTTTCTAGAATTTGAGGGCCACCATGCCAGGAGGCTTGGTGACACTTAGAGCCATCAAAACCCGACCCCTTGCTGGTTTTGCCAACCTAGGCTGGCATCATCTCAAGGTCCTCTGATATAAATCATACCACACGTTGAGAGTCCTTTTCTGCTAGTAACACGAAACATAATCTTATGCAGAAACAAACTTGACCTCATGATTTCAAAACATTACTATTACATTGGAGTCCATAGTTTCATGGACTGCTCAGGTATTTTTGGCACCATCATAAGCACTGTAGTTTCCTGCCTCTTTTGGATAACACCTTGATGGGGGAGATGGGTAGAAGAAAAACATGGAAACTGAGTAGGTTTGAAAAGCATAATTCCAGGAACCTATTTGAGGAGTAGCTTTGTGAAGAGTGTTTACAAGGTGTTTTCTTTTCATGACACATGGATTGTTCCTGTGATTTCTCAACATTTTCCAAGGAAAGGTCTTGGTCTTAAGGAATGACAATCACAGGTGACAGTGGACAGGCGCAAGGAAGGTATTTTGGCATCTGGCCCATCCTGAGACTAGAAGTCTTTGGGATTTCATGGGTGTTACGGGTTGAATTGTGTACCCCAAAAATTACATCCAAGCCCTAACCCCAGTACCTCAGAATGTGACCTTATTTGGAGATAGGGTTGTTGGTAATGAAATTGAGGTCATATTGGAGTATAGTGGGCCTTAATCCATATGATCTATGTTCTTATGGAAAAGAGGTAACTGGGCCGCACCAGGGGAGGGGGCCATGTGACGACAGAGGCAGAGGTTAGGGAGTTGCAGCCATAAGCCAAAGGGCAACAAGAATTGCTGGCCCCCATCAGGAGCTGAAAGAGGCAAAGAAGGACCCTCCAAATTTCAGAGGTAGCATGGCCCTGGCTGACACCTTAACTTGCGATTTCTCGGCTCCAGAAGTGTGAGACAATATATTCTGTTCAGTTGCCCAGTTTGTGGTACTTTGTTATGGCGGCCCTACAAAACTAACATGATGGAAAAGTACTTTTTCCTTTGTTGTTTTCTTCCCATTGATCCGTCTGTGGATCCTTTTCTAAACATGGGGTGTCATCTGTGCACAAGGCATGAGAAAGCCACCTCCATGGCCTGACACCGGGTCTGGTCCATGTAATGTCACGGAGGCTTGTCACTGTTAAATGGAACTTCATTTCTGCTTGTTTGTTCTTAACTAGGCTGATGCACAGTGGTGGCCAGGATATTAGCCAGTGACCTGATCTGTCAGTTTCTCGGGGAGGAGTCACCCCAACATCTCTGTCCAAAGCAAATCCTAAACTCTTGGAGGCGTTTTTTACTTTTCTACATGTTTGTTTCATTTAATTGGGTACTTCTGGGTATCCCAACATTGACCCCTGATCATTGGCCGCTAAGCCTGGCAGGACATCAGAGGCATTTGGAAGGATTAAATTTTTTTTTTTTTGAGGGCAGTGTCACTGGCCCTCATATGTGGGACCCAAACCGGGGCCGCTGACTTCCCAAGCCAGCACTTAACCACTGCGCCACTTGGCTGGTCCCTGAAGGATTAAATAAATATTGATGCCTCTGGCTGCCTTTGACCTATTGAATCAGAAACCCTGGGTCTAGGATATAGGAATCACTGAGGGACTCTTATGGTTCAATTGTCTGGCCACGAGGACAGGCACCCTGTCCATCTCACCCTCGGGTCGCCCTGTGCACTGACTAGCTCCATGCGTAGTACAGGGACACTTGCTCAGCAAGCACCTGTGTTGAATCAGGGCGGAACGGGGTCTCGGGGTCGGTCCCTGGAGCCTCTTCATCGCTCAGGGCCACCTGGGCATCCAGAGCAGACCCACCAGAAGGGAGTCCACCCTCTGTTCTCCTGAGCTAAGCTGGTATACACGGGGCATTGCTACTGGCATCTAGTGAGTAGAAGCTGCTACACACCCCACAGTGCCCAGGACGGCCCTACAATAAAGAACGATGTGGCCCCAAAGGGTAACAGTCCAGAGGTTGGGAAATGCTGCCATAGATAGAGAAAATTATGGAATAATTGCTCACACCGGAAAGAGAATTTACTTCTGTGCAGTGCATTTATCAGCTCACGTTTTACTTGATGTTTCTATGGTATAAAATTTTTAAAAACAAATAGGTATTACTTTCATAAATAAAAAAAGAACTGACATCATGTTTATACAAATGATTAAATGTTAAGTGAATAAAAAGTAAATGTTTAAAGAAACGAGTAAAGGAAGCCTATGCGAAGTTGACGTGACAGGGAAGGACCTGTGTCCCTGGCTTGGAATTTGGGGCTATGGTTTTCTCCCCCAAAACAGTTTTCTGGAGGAGAGATGAGGGAAGACACGAGGAGCTCTTCTCCTCTCCTCATCCCAATGGAGGCTTCCTTCCCTCCTGCTCTTTTCCCCTTTGGCCTGAGAAGACGGAGTTTCTGTGAGCAGGAGACATTGTGCCACCACCGACATCTGTGAATATTCTTTCCCCGCAAGACAAAAAATTCTGCCATGGAAGGCACCAACGTTTAAGAAAACCTTCAGAAAAGGCAGAATTTTGTCGATTCTCAATTGTTTTCCCTAGCCATTGTTGCTAACTAGTTCTAGGTGATGACAGAATGCATTAGAGGTGTCACAAACAATTTCTTATTCACTGTTGACAAAAGTAAGACATGTCACCTGCCTGCACACACTTAGACTATAGGAGAAGAGGTGACAGCCCCCTAAGAGGTTACTGTGGGCAGGGGGCTGGGACACTGAGACCAGGGCTGAGGCTCTGGGCTGGCGGGGAACATGGATCGGCTACTTGCTTTGTTCCACTTTGAATGTTTTGTATGTGGTCAAAACAACGAAACTTGCTCTCAAACCTAGAAAAACACTAGGTTTCGTAAACACACAGAAATCTGATGCTGTCTGTAAAACAACCTACAGAAGGAGAGAAAGCACACCTGCATTGTTATTTAATTCCCCAATAACCCCATTTTAGCCCATTTTACAGATGAGGCACTGGAGGCCCGGCGGCCTGCAGGGCTGTTTTTAGGACCCCGTGCTACGGTGCCTCTAGATAGTGGGAACCTGCATACTGAGCACAGGAATGTGCCAGGCACTGTTTCAGACACTCTTGTTGAACTAATTTACTCCTCCCAATAACTGTAGGAGGTAGGCGATAGAGCCCCCATTTTACCTATGGGGAAACCGAGTCACAGGACGGTGCACTGTCTGCTCAGGGTCCCTCACTTGGTGAATGGGGCAGCGCTGACCGGGGCTCTGGCTCCAGAGTCGTGTCCTGCAGGCAGGCAGGCCCGGGAAGGACTCTCGGTGGGTCAGTTTCCTAGTCTGTTAGGAATGGGAGATAGAAACGCTCTACCACATGCAAAGTGCTTGGCTCAGTGCCTGGGACATAGCAAGTGCTCCATCGAGGGTGGTTTTTAGCTCCTGAAGTAGGTGGAGTAGAATAACCTCTGACCAAAAAAAAAAAAGAGAAAAGGGAAAGGAGGGGAGGACTGAGAAGGGAAGGGAGGGAAGGAGGTGCAGAGAAAAGGAGAGGAGAGGGGAAGGCAAGGAGCCCCTTTCGGTGTCCTCCATGTGCTGGGCTGGGAGCAGTGGGAAGGACGCAGCCGGGGGCACTCCTGCCAACCAGCTCACAGCCCTTAGTCTCCAGCTCGGCGGCAGCTCAGTCTTCAGGGTTCTTTTTGCCATCACTGCTGCCCTTCCCGTGGCTTGTCTTTCTGCCTGGCAGCTTTTCCTACCTCCTACGGCCTCATGCTCACCGTGTTCTCGGCCCTAGTCTCACCTTGGGCATCACCTCCTGGAGCTTTCCCAAGCCTAGGCTGGCTTCGGTGTCCTCTCAGCCCTCATCACACCTCCTGTTACACTGTGTGGTAACTGACTGTAGTGTGGCATCCGCCTCCTCCCAATTCCTGCTGTCGAGGAAGTCTCCATGGTCTGTTCATAGCTGTCACCCCAGTATGCAGCTGGGGACCTGGCTCTTAGTAGAGATTTAATAAATATCCATGAAATGAAGGAATAAATCCATTTATATCAAAAAGTCAGGAATTGCTGAAGTAAATCTCTAGGAGGCCAATTAAGGCATTCTCCCATCCATCTATCACCCATCCATCCATCCATCCATCCATCATCCATCTATCAATCACCCATCTATTCATCCATCTATTCATCCATTCATCCATCTATCATCCATCAATCATCCATCTATCCATCCATCCATCCATCCATCCATCCATCCATCCATCATCCATCTATCAATCACCCATCTATTCATCCATCTATTCATCCATTCATCCATCTATCATCCATCAATCATCCATCCATCCATCCATCCATCCATCCATCCATCCATCCATCATCCATCTATCAATCATCCATCTATTCATCCATTCATCCATCTATCCATCCATCTATTCATCCATCCATCCATCCATCCATCCATCATCCATCTGTCAATCATCCATCCATCCATCCATCCATCCATCCATCCATCCATCCATCCACCCATCTATCCATCCACCCACCCACCCATCTATCCATCCACCCACCTGTCTATCCATCCTTTCATCTACACACCATGCTAGTCCCTGGATATACCAGTGAGCTAAAGCTTCCCTGATCCTGCCCTGTGGAGCCCACAGTCTATTAGGGGAGCCAGACCTCACTCCAACAATCACACATGTAACTGTCAACTTGGTGTGCTCATTGTAAGTAAAGAATGGGGAGCCAACAGAAATATCACTGCCCCAGTAGTGTTTTTTTTACAATAGATAAAACTTTACATGGTGATATTCCCAGCATGCAGCAGGAGCTGGGGACACATTTTTGGCCCGGGCAGTGTTTCTGGCATCCAGGAAGTTGTGGCTACACAGCTTAAAGTTACATTCTTCAGAGACAAGCTCCCTCAGAAGGCACCAGAAGAAGACCTGCAGATAAACAAGCAAGATCATATCGGTGATGGGCATTTATTGTTATTATTATTTTGTGTAAACTGGGGCCTGCTGTGGAAATACAAATGGCACAAGTGGTACATAGAGATGAGTGTGTCCCCTCTGCTCCTGTCTCCCAACACCCAGTTCCCTGACTAGAGACAAGGCTCATTGCCAATGAGGTGTGCATGAAGAGAGATTTCAGGCACAGACACACAATTACATGTATTTCTTTTTTTTTTTTTTGATATAACAGAACATTTAATTACATCATTTTCTGTCAACAGACCAGTCATTTAATCATGATTATATTGGCCATTTCCACTGGTTGGCAGGGGGCTCTCCCACTAAAGGCTCCCATGGTTTCCATTGTATCATTTTTCTTGCCAGACTTAGTTCATGTTCAGCCTGAAGAATCACCTCTTCTATTTGGCCACCCTGAAGTTGGTCTTCTAATCTTTTAACATCTGATTCCACTTTAACCATATCCAGCTTCTCATTTGTAATCTGTTCTGTATACTTTCTGTATGCTGCATTTTTAGGGATTTGCTCAAGAACATCAAGAATCTTTGTGTACAATATTCTTAGCCTCTCGTGTGGACTCTCACCTACAGCCAATCCCACAAGGCCTGTGGTCTTCTTCAGCACGCCCGCCATGACAGCACCGACCAGCAGAGTACCTTTTTTTTTTTTTTTTTTTTTTGAGGGCAGTGTCACTGGCCCTCATATGTGGGACCCGAACTGGGGTGCTGGCTTCCCAGGCCAGCGCTTAACCACCGCGCCACTCTGCCGGCCCCATGTATTTCTTTTTTTATTTTTTATTTTTTTTTGAGGGCAGTATCACTGGCCCTCATATGTGGGACTGAACCCGGGCCGCTGGCTTCCCAGGCCAGCGCTTAACCACCGCGCCACTCGGCCGGCCCTGTATTTCTTTTTTAACTTAAATGGGGGCATTTTGCATACAGGCTGGCACCTTTCTTTCACTTGATTTGTCATGTTGATGTTTCCTTACCAGCTCATATGGAGCTGCCTTGTTTTGCATGTACAGATAACTCATCCTTTTGTGTGTGATGTACAGATAACTCATCCTTTCCCAATGGGGCTTAGGATGTTGCCAGTCCCCTGCTGTTATAAACAAGGACACGGTGACCACACTGCTCACAGGTCATTGCACAGGTGTGTTTATGGGTAGATCCCTACAAGCAGAATTGCATTTCTAGTCTTGGTAGATCCCACCATCTTGCCCTCATGGCACTGTCCCCTCATCCACACCCCTGCAGTCTACATGAAGGGGCTGGGTGGTGGGTGGTGGGCGGAACTTTACATGGGGTGTTCTAGGAGTCCCCATAAAGAGGTGACATTTGGGCTGATGGGTGAGGAGTCATCTGTGTGGAACCGGGGACCGGGGTCTCCTAGCAGAAGAAGGGATGAGGTGGGTGGGGCTGGGAGAGTGCCACAGCCGAGTGGGCCATGGGAATGAATTTGATTCTACCCCTGGTGCCATGGGAAGCCATTGGAGGGTTGCAAGGAGGGAGAGCCATAGATTTACATTTAAAAAATCACTTTACCTGGGGAATGGACCACAGTGGGTAGAAATGGAAGCCAGGAGCCCAGGTAGAAGACCACGTAAGAGCCAGGAGACGGTGGGAGCTCGCCAGCTGGTGGGAGCCATGATGAAGAGAGCTGGAATGGTCTAGGAAATATCTTAAAGGTAGAGCTGCCAGGACTTGATGAGTTGGATGGAGTCTGGGCGTGGGATGAGGAGTTGGGAGCTGAGATGAGGAAAACTCAGTATACCCGCATTGTGTAAGTAAGACCCATAGAGTCAGTCGCAGAGAAGGGAAACCCTCGGCTGCTTTTGGCTGGGACCCAAGTCATTGAAGCAGGGCCCCTGTGGCCCTTCTCGGGAGGTGACCTGGCCTAGGATGGGTTCCATATTGTGGAGCCTGATACCTCTAGATGCCCTGACACACCAGGACAGGAGTTGAAGGAATGGGCACGGTGGGTGGGGCTGGCGTTGTCAGCTCAGAATTTAAAATTCTTAAGCTTACCTGATCAGAGGAGGTGGGGCTGGGGTAAGCCCAAGGGTAGGGCTCATTAGAATTTTATTGACTGTCAACACTGGCAAAAACCTTAGAGGTCATTGGCTAAACCAACAGATTTGGATTTGGAGGGAAAAAAAATTGTTTAAGTGGTAAATTACATTCATGCCCTTGAAATAGTTATTTTAAAGAATTAAAACAATGCCAGATATTGTTTATTGAGTTCTTATTAGGTGCCAGGGTCTAGGCCAAATGTTTTACATCCATTATTTCATTTCAATCTTCCGAATAACCCTCCAGGGAGATGCTATCATTCTCTGTCCAGTAACTGAGGCAGAGGATACTGGCCCAGAGTTTCAGCTGAGAGGCAGGCCCAACAACCTCCCTCTGACTCCAGGAAGCGCAATTGGAACCTGCATGGGCACTTGTTTTTCCAACCTTCTGTTTATAGCTGACAAAAGTGAGACTCAACCAGATGGAGTCATGGACCAAGAGACAAAGTTAAGAGAAAGTTAAGGATCTTGGGTGTACAATTCCTGGCCCAAGAGAGTGTGCTAACCTCCATGGCTTTGATTATCCTGCCCGCCATATTGGCTCCCAGAGAGACTGACCCAAGAAATACTTCCACCAGCACCATACAAGGCCTGTATTTCCCTCCACCTCTTTGCCAAATTAAAGTACTATAGTCTTGGGCCGGCTGAGTGGCGCGGTGGTTAAGTGCTGGTTGGGGTAAGCCAGCGGCTTCAGTTCGGGTCCCACATATGAGGGCCAGTGACTCTGCCCTGAAAAAAAAATAAAAATAAAATATAAAGTACTATAGTTTTAATTTTTGCTAGTCTGATAGATAGAAAAATATCCCATGATTACAATGAATACATTTTAGAGAAACATGTCAAGTGTTGGTGGGCCACACATATCCCCTCCCCAATGATCTTTCTTTTTGTG
The DNA here is from genome assembly GCA_033961575.1 of Aselliscus stoliczkanus. Lineage (NCBI taxonomy): Eukaryota > Metazoa > Chordata > Mammalia > Chiroptera > Hipposideridae > Aselliscus > Aselliscus stoliczkanus. Next base: position 4,982,856 of record CM066738.1, on the reverse strand, counting down.
TGTGTTTTTTTTGTTTTTTTTTTGAGAGCAGTGTCACTGGCCCTCATATGTGGGACCCGAACCGGGGCTGCTGGCTTCCCAAGCCAGCGCTTAACCACCGCGCCACTCGGCCGGCCCCCCAATGATCTTTCTTGATGAAGCTTCCGGGTCTGGGTCTTCTCTATCCTATTTTTTTTAGTGTAAATTCATTCATTTATTCATCCCACACATCTTTAAAGTTAGTAGTGTCTGTTGTGTGCCAGGCACTGCCGTAGGTGCTGGGGACACACCAGAAAGCCGTCTGCCCTCATGTGTGGTACATTGCGGCGCGGAACCGAGACCATGAACACAATAGATCGTATGTAAACTCCATTGAGTGTTCAGTGGTGAGAAGTGATTTGGACAAGAATGGCAAACGGAAAGGACAGGCGCATTTCCGTGGCAAGGGAAGTATTGCCCTGAGAGGGAGAGTGAGCTGCGGGGGGAGATGGCGGTCAGGAAGGGGACGCAACAGGTGCAAAGGCCCAGAGAGGGGGTCGTGCCTGGCCTAGCGAAGGGGCTGCTGGGAAGACGGAGGCTGGGGTGCAGGGACTGCGGAGGGCTGCAGGGTCTCGTGCCCTTTTTAAAGGACTACGTCTTTTGCTCTGGGCGAGTTGCATGTGCCTTCGTGTTTACAAGGAGGGCTGATGGGACCTGGCTTATTTTTAGCAGGATCACTTTGGCTGCTGTGTTGTAAATAGACTGTGGGTGCTCAAGGTCAGAGACTTGGACACAGTGTAGAGGCTGTAGCAATCATCAAATGAGATGGTGACCTGGTGAATGGGTGGAATAACATCCCCCCCTCCCTGAATTTGAGTCTACTTGGAACTTCAGACTGTGACCTCAGTGGGACATAGAGTCTTTGCAGCTGTTCTTAGTTAAGTATCTTGAGATAAAATCATCCTGGGTTTAGGGTGGGCCCTGAATCCAATGACTGATGTCTTTATATAAAGGAGATGACATGGGGAGATACACACAAACAAGGTGATGTGTAGATAGAGGCAGAAAGTAGCCTGGTATTGACACCAGCCAAGGAACTCAGGAGCCATCCGAAGCTTGCAAGAGCCAAAAAAAGGATTCTCCCCTTGACCCTTCAGAGGAAACAGGGCCCTGCTGACACCTTAATTTCATGTTTTTAGTCTCCAGAATCCTAAAAAAATAAAGTTCTGTTGTTTTGGCCACCAAGTTTGTGGCAATTTGTCATAGCAGCCCATGAAACTAAATTTACTTGTGTTTGAACATCAATCAGAGTTGGGGTATATTTTGAAGGTAGAACCAAGAGGACTTGCTGATGGATAGGATGTGATGTATGAGCCAATGAGAGGCGTCCATGCTGGCGGTCCAGGGTTTTTGTTCTTAGTGTCTGGAAGGATGACTGGGACCCAGAGGGCTCTGCGGGGAGCAGGTTTAGGAGAGATCACACATTTCACTTTTCATCTACTGAATCTAAGGTGTCCAGGCATCTAAGCAGAGGAATGTATATTCTCATCTGCCCTTTATTTTGATCTGTTAATTTTTTTTGCTTGAGGATCTTTCTTGAAGATCTTTCCATGTCAATGCTTAAAGAAATGCCTCACCTTTTTGTAGCTGTGTAGTATTCTATTATATGGATGGACTGTCTTATGGAACCAGAACTGGGCATATTTTCGAATGACTGACTGAATGAAGCCATTGTTTGTCCATGGCAAATATGTTTTGAGTGCTTACTGTCTGCCCTGAGAGGACTGGCTTCACCTGGGAGGGGGTCATTTGGGAGAATGGGGGAGGGGCTGCAGTTTCAGATCCATCACCTTCTGTGAAACGGGGTCCTTGTGGTATCTAAAGAGACGGCCCATGGGAAGCCCCACGCACAATATTTCGAAGCTGGCAGCCAGTGCATGACGTTGTCTGCTGTCATGTCTCACATTGCCATGTTCCAGAAGCCTGAGCCCACAGGAGGCTCTCGTTTCCCTCTGCAAATTCCACTCAGGGTTTTCATAGGACAGTGTGTGACCCATCAGAGGGGCTGGAGAGGAGTTCTGGATTTAGTCCTGCAAAGGGATAAATTCATGGTTTGATGGTGTGGGCGGGGGGAGCCTCCATCCATGTGAAGTGACCAGATCAAAGGTGGCCCCACCTCAAAAGGCATGATTTCCATGCAGCTACTAGTTCTGTGATTTGTGGTTGACTCTGCCTGGTGATGGTTTCTGAAAAAGGACAGTTACGGTAATTGAGCCTCCCAGGAAATGGTCCCTGAAGAGAGGTAAGAAAACCTTAATTATGGGCCTGCCTGCTGATGAGAGTGAGACACCGAGTTTACGAACCCAAGAGAGCAGTTCCCTAGACTGGGGCTTTTCCTTGCTTTTAGCTCCCAGAATATATACAGCTAAGGTGGGTTCCAGAAATTATGGTAGAGGCTGCCCACTGTGTCTAAAAGTTCCTTTGAAACCATTTAGCTGCTTTTCCTTAAAAGTTACTGACTGTGGTATAAGAAAGAGTCCAGTTTTTGACCTCCTGAAGGGACTCAAATTCCTCTCTTCCTTTCTCGCTCTTAGGAATGCATTCAACAAGCTTCTAGGAACACCTACCATGTGCCAGGCCCAGTCTAGGCAATGGGATGCACGCTGGGAACCTGATAGGCTCTTTCTCGTTGCCGTGGCATGTATAGCCCATACCAGCACCTGCCCTCCGACGGTCTCTTTGCACTATGCCCTAAGACGGGCTTCACCCTGCCCCATTCAGATAAAGCACTCACAGGCTCTTCTGACCCAGGAATTTTGAAACCACCTTTCAGTAAGCTTCTACAGACTCTACATGATCGTTTCTTCATTGATAAGGTATTTATTGAGCACCTACTACGCGCAGCTCATTTATGGCATATGGTGATGAATCAAATAGACGTGGTCTCTGTGGCAGATGTGAAGGTCATCAGCACCCTTTGCCCTTTGTCCCCATGGGAATCTGGCAGTGGCTGTTCTCTGAGCAGGGCCCCATCTTGTTCCCATTTTGCAGATGGGATCATTATCAAATGATGAGTGGGAACTGGGTCCCACCCAGCCCCACCTTGCTTCCATTCCAATGCTGACTGAGTAGTTGCTGAATATCCAATCTTAGAGCATCAGCCACTGAGGCCTGTGAGTTCTGTGGGCCCCACCCTTCAGCCCCCACCTGGAAAAGCTGGAGCGCCTTCTGCCTTTCAAGATTCTGAACAGATGTATTTGCATAAGAAATGAAAACCCATCTGATCTCTGCCCTGCCTAGTAATTTACAATTCCCCAAACAGGGTGGTCCCACTTTCTAGTCTCAGCATCACTTCTCACCTCCACCCCCAGTTCCCACTCATTTCCATGGTCTCTCAAAAGAGGAGGGCCTCAAAAAAACAGAGAGATGTCAAAGAAAAAAATGATAAGGAAAATTATGGTAGCTCCTAAAAGTTTACATTTAACAAACGAGAAATACAATGCAGTATAGTTGTATTGTTCAAAAACTGATTATGAATTGACTAAAATTTGCAGAGCTGTTAAGAGAAGGGATCTGGAGCTGGGGATGGCCTGGGCTCAGTTCCTGCTTCTGTCACTTCACAACTGAGACTTGGGTAAATAAATGAACCCCGGTCAGCCTTCGTTTCCTTCTGGGCCCCTTGGACTCCCCAGGCAACGCATGTCCATTGCTGTGGGCTGTGCCTGCTCCTGAGCGGTGTTCTGTCTGGGTTTTATTTTGAGGCTGTACCAGTGGGCGGCCCCAAGTGTGCAGCTTCAGATGGCGCTTCCTGTGTGTGCATCTTGGTGACAGCAGGGGTGATCAACTTGAAGAGGTCCAGGGACAGCCTCATGGGTGGGCTTGGCTCTGCCATCCTTCTTGAAGAAGCCTTCTCAGGCCCTTCCAGGTGCACTGCACCCATCATACCTTTGCTCCAGCTGAAATAGAGGCACCTGCAGGACACTTTGAATAGAACTGATTGCATGCTTACCTTGGCAATGGGCTAGTGAGGTTCAGGGGCTCAGAGGCCACATTTTATCCATCTTTGTGCCTTTCCAGTCCACCCCCGTGCCCAGCAGCCACAGTGGTTGGATGGCAATGCTCAGGGTCAGACTGCCTGGGTTTGAGTGCTGGTTCTGCCACTTACCAGCTGTGTGTCCCTAGGCAAGTTGCTTAACCTCTCTGTGCTTGCTTGGGGATAATAGTAATGGCAGTCCCCAAACACGAAGATTATTTTGAGGAGTAATAAAGAACATGTATGTCAAGCATCTTTCACTGTGCCTGGCACACCGTCGGGGTTCATTGCCCTCATGGATTTCAGCGTATGCTCATCCTATATGCCGTTTATGCACTAGTTCTTCTAAATGACAGGGAGTCAACGGAGAAAAAAAAAATCAACGTTCCCTACCCTCCTGGAACTTCCATTTTAGAGGGGCAGTGAACAAATAAATAAATGAGTGAACTAGATAGCATGTCAGATAACAATGCTGTGGAGAAAAACAAAATGGGAAAGAGAAAGCCAGGGCAGGGAGAGCTCAGTCAAAGGGTGTTGGGTCTGAGTTGTTCGGCTAAGGACGGTTTCGGCGCTGAGGCACCCAAAAGGAACAAAGCCTTGCAGAGTCCTTGACGTGAATGCAGCAACACTTTATTTAGCAGAGGCAGCAGCAGCAGAACTCAGCATCCAACCTGGTTAAACAGAACTGGGGTTTTTATAACACAATAACAATACATAGTGTCATGGCACCCCCACACATGCGCACTAAGAGTAACTCACATAAACAATTTATTTTCTTGCAGTCCCACCTGGGCCTGGGGGAGTCGGCGTGGTCTCCAAAGCCTGCAAACATTTCCTGGGAGGCCCTGACAGCTGGGCCCCCACATGGGGTGTCCTTATGATCATGATTAATTGTATAACAGGCATTTGTGCAATGATAGGGAAGGGGTGAATCTGGGTTGGCAACACCTGTGTCTCCAGGAAATGGCACAAAGTGGGTGAGGGGAGGGTGGAAGGGTAAATGAAGGAATATTTTCCCTACATGACACAACGAAGTTATGTATCCATCTTTGTGCCTCTCCATATATACATTCATGTATGTAGTCAATACCTATAGTCGTATCTATGACAGACATATATATATAGTCATATATAATACATTTACTTATATATGACTGATTTCCTGCCCTGAACCATTGCGCCATGTGGAGAAGATGCCAGGGTTTGCTTTCGGCTCATTGTGGTCTAGGCATGGAGCTAAACCCTTCACTCACGCTTTCTTCTTTAATGCTCAGCCCCCATGCCCCACTAGGCCGGAAGCTCCCAGGCGCCAAGCTTCCCGCGCTAGACTGGAAGTTCCTGGGCACGCAGGCACCTCCAGGGCCATTCCGTGCTGCATCTAGAACAGAACCTGCTGTGTCGTGAGTGCCCAACGCCTAATTGGAGGAATGAATGATACTCAATACATATTTGTCGAATCAAGCGATGCTTCTACCCCCAAGTACACATGGCCAGGCATTGGGTGGCAGAAGGTGAGCGCTGCGTCTGGGCCTGGAGTGTGTTCCAGCCTTTCCCGAGCGCCATGGGGGCCGTGGGGCAGGCGGGAAGGGAGGCAGGCAGACGCTCCCACAGGGCCCCTGGTGGCTGGGGCGGCAGTGCGGTTGGTGCCAGCACTCGGGGTTATAAGGGTTTACATTTCAGCCACTGGCTTCCAATTCCCGGGACATGCAGAGACCTGGGCCTGCAGGGAGCGTGGGTGTCAGGAGAGGACCTTTGGCTCGGGCAGGGTCATGTGTTGGGAGAGCCGAGCTCCTCGTGCAACTGCACCTGCAGTGAGCCTCCCAGGCCCGAAGATGAGTCAGAAAGGGTTTCTGGGGCCGGCCAAGTGGCGCGGTGGTTAAGCGCTGGCTTGGGAAGCCAGCGGCCCTGGTTCGGGTCCCACATATGAGGGCCAGTGATACGGGCCTCAAAAAAAAAAAAAAAAAGAAAGGGTTTCTGCCTTTGAGGGGTTTATTCATTGGAGGTGGGGAGACACCATAGTGGAGTGTTATTTTTAATTTTTAAAATTTATATATTAAAAAAATTAGCATAGTAAAAAAGTTCCAACAGAAAGAAAGGGTTGTATTTGCTGAAAAGTAGATTTTTATTGAGTCTCATCCCTCTCCCGGGGGTTTACCAGTGTTACTTGTCAATGCTTTCCTTCCAGTAAAGCTGTGCAAATTTAAGTGTGTGGAGTAGACCCTTCATACTCACTCTTTATACCTTTACACACTCCTTTGCACAACAGGTAGAGACCTCCACATCATTTTTCATCAGGCTGCATGCCATTCCACGGTGCATATGGACCATAGTATATTGACCGTTTAACATTGGTGGTGTTTTGTTTCTTTTGCTAACAGGAGTTACGCTGGAAGGAACCTATCTGATTGCTCATCTTTAAAATATATGTACGTTCTATTATAGAGCCACATATATAGAAGTAGGATTTCTGGAGTAAAGGGCATGATATTTAAAACCATTCAAGTTGTTGCCTAATTATCCTCCTAGGAGATTGTATCAATGCTTATTGTCACAAGTCTCATGATTCTCTCCCCATTGTTATAAACACGGTGTCATCAAATTTTTTGACATTTATAACTGATAGATAAAAGTGCTGTCTCTTTTATGTTCACATTTCTTTTTTTTTTTTTTGAGGGTGGTGTCACTGGCCCTCATATGTGGGATCTGAACTGGGGCCTCTGGTGTCCCAAGCCAGTTCTTAACCACCGCATCACTCGGCCGGCCTGACATTTCTTTAATTATGAGGTTGAGAATTATTTTCACACATTTGTTTTTATTCTTAGGTGAGCTGCCTGTTCCTGTTCTTTGCCCTTTTTTCCTATCTGGTTGTCTTTGTAAGAGCTTTTTATATATGGAAGAGCTTAGTGCTTTGTCAGTCATGCCACTTTGGATTGTACAAGTCTGGTTCAGGGGTCTTAGTGTAGTGACAGAGATAAATCTAAAGCTGATCTCCATATGGGAGCAAAGACAAAGTTATACTGTGTGTTTGTATAAGTCAGCGGAGACATTTGGGAGAAGGTGATACAGAGGTGAGTCTTAAAGGATGAGATCAAGGAGGGGATATTTCAGTAGGGTGGGTCCCATAAGCAGAATGGCAGGAAATTATGTATGTGTTGGTGGGAGGTTGAGGAAGTTAGCGTACTAGGAAGGGGGTGGTGTTGTGGTAAGACGTGACATTAGAGAAGGTCACTTATGGCATTGGCACACTTAAGGTGTAAGCAGCAGGAAGACAGAAAAGGTTTTACGCAAGAGATTTGTGTTTGAAGAACATTTGTCTGGGGGCTTTGTAGCATGGAGTTGAGAGGGCACGATTGGAGCAAGAAAAGCAGTGAGAGGGCCATTGTCGCAATCTGGAAGAGGTGATCGTGGCCCAGGCTAGTGGGTCCTGAGTGTGGAAATGGGGAGATGTGGACACCCTTGAAAACCATTCACGTTTGGGAGGAAGGATTGGCAGAAGTGGTAACTGAGTCGCGGTAGAAACAGTGACTCAGCCCCAGTTCCTCTATATGCCATGGGGATTTAGAAGAGGAGGAGGTGGTGGGGAGAAGGGCTGAGCTCTGGGCAAAGGGTCTTCCAGGGCTCTCCACACAGTCAGCAGGTGTTCCAGATTCCTGACCCTGGATTAAACACCGTTTGGGGTGTCTGCCCAGCCCACACCCCCTTCTCTGAGACCTGCCTTTCTCCCCACAGGTGTGGGCTCTTACTGCCAGGTGACCCTTCCTCCTCACAGCTACGAGGATCAGGTGCAGACACCTGACCCAGAGGACATCAATCAGAGCCTCTTTCCCTGGACTTTGGCATTTGAACTGGGAAAGACACTGGGGTCAGTTTGCTGTGGGACCGGAGCTCACCTGACTTGTCCAGTGCACTCTGGACTGGCATGTCTGTGCCCTGTGTGACTGAGGCAGGGGGAGGGGCCGCTCAGAGAGGGGTAAAGTGAAGTTCCTGGACAGAGAGAAGCAGGGACCTCCAGCTCAGCAAGGCAGATGGAACCCCCATGTTTATCACCACCCCCTGCGCAGAGCTCGCTAACAGGGAATTCACAGGGTAGAGACTGGGAGAGGAGGGCATATGAGATGTCAGCAGCGATTGGAAGCAGAAGAACTGGCGGATGAATAGTAACTGGCTTAGCCTTCCAGAGAGCTCCATGAAGTTCTTTTATATATATTTTTATTGGGGAATTGGGGGAGGAAACAGCATTGGGGACTCCAGGAAGGGGAACAGACAAGTTGCTGTCCTTTTGTTCTTCAGTCTAGTTGTGGAGGACGTCGCTTCACTGGCCCATGTTGGTATTGGGCTCTTCCCCTGTGAGGCAGTCATTTGCCGGCCATTGGACGGCGGCTCACGGTGGCTCACAGCAGCTCACGCCATCATCCGCTCACGCTGGCTGCCGGCCACTCACTGTAGCCTATGGCAGCCCACTGCAGCCTATGCCGTCACTCACTGGTGACTCTAGGCAGCCCAGCTCCAGGTGGAGCTGTTGTTCACCATCTTAGCTGTAGAAGGCGCAGCATCACTGGCCCATGTGGGATCCGAACCGGGGCCCTGCTGCTCAGAGCTCACGTTCCCAAGCCAACTCAACCAGTGAGCCACTCGGCCGGATTTCCATGAAGTTCTACGTCTGTGAAAGAACCCCTGGGACTCATCAGCTGCTGTGGATGTGTTTCCTTCCCTTTTGGCCAGAGGCTTCTAATGTCCCAAGAAAAAATCATCCCTATCCAGGATGTGCCTGTCCTGGTCCCTCGCCCTCTGACCCCCGGCAGCTTGGAGGAACGGTCATCTCCTGGGCCAGCAGTTGACCCAGCGTCTTTGCCAAGTGACCATGGCAGCTGCAGCCTGCCCGTGCCCCTTGGGAGCCAGGGCCATGTCCAAGAGGCTCCACTTGCGGCTGGCAGGGGTGGGGCCAGGCGGCTCTGCTGCTGAGGTGGGAGCCGGGAACCCACACTTGTTTGTTCAGGGGCTTCCTTCACTTCTCCAAACCAGGCAGGGTTCCCTCTCCTTTGCCTCCGCTCATGTCCCATGTCCCGCAGCTCTGGGAGGGGCAGTGGTGTTGGCGAACAGAACCATCTTCGAACTAATAGAACAGCCATTAAATATCTGAAAAGGAGGCATGACCATTCATTCAATTCAATTGCCCCACATTTATGAAGCATTTTCTCCCTGCCTGAAGAATTTCACCCTTTTCTTTCTTTTTTGTAATAAGCATAGATTCCTTCTCTAGGTTCTAATTGTTAATATTGGAAATTTTATGGATCAAAAAGAGTGAGGCGATTTTGGCAACACACACATTTGAAACAGGGTTTGAAGACAGGGTGGTCAGCTCGTCATCAGCACGATAACATGGTTTGTCATCAGCACCAGGGCATTTTTGAGAGCAAATGGGCCGTTTTACTAAGAATGCTGGGACAGTAGGTACAAACCGGGACTGTCCCAAGCAAACTCATATACTGTCACCCCTATTTGGCAGCCCATTTATTTCTGAATTGGTTTCGATGGTGAGAACCAGGAAGTCTGATTCACACAGTGAGTGACAGGGTTTTTTTTTGTTTTGTTTGTTTTTAGCTTGTTTTACAATAGTAGTTCTCAGTCTGCCTCACCCACGACAGCTGGCTCACCCGGTTGGCAGCCGGTTTTTGTAAATAAAGTTTTATTGGGACACAGCCACTCCCATATTGTCTATGGCTGCGTCTGTGCTGCTCATGCAGAATTGAGTAGCTGAAATAGACTCTTGGCTTCATACCTAAAATGTTTTGTATCTGGCCCTTTATAGAAAAAAATTTACTGACCCCTGACCTGAGGAGCTTAAATCCTAATGTCTCTTTCCTGAGAGACTGATTTAATTGCCCCAGGGGACAGTCTGAGCACTAGGAGTCTGAAAAGTGCCTTAGAAGAATCTAGGGGGCAGTCTGCACCGGGGAGGGCAAGGAGAGCCCAGCGGAGGCCCTAAGGATGAGGGAGGGGCAGCCTGTCTCCTGGGGGCAGAAGAGAAGTCCAGGCAGGGGAAATAGTGTTTGTGAGAACCCAGCAGGGAGACCACCTGGGGGCTTGAAGGCACCCCTGCTGCTAGAGGGAGAGTTCAGGATGAACCTGGAGGGCGGAGGGAGGTCAGTCCTGTGTGGCCCCAAAGGCTTAAATTGGGCGGTGAGTCAAGAATCCAGGAAAACAAATAGCTCCACATTCCAAGGCAACCCACTGTTCCTCTCACAGCCCGGCAGCCCCTGTCCCTGGGGGTGGAGGCCGCAGCTGGCCCTGTGCTGGAAGTCGTAGGTGAGAGGTCAGGTCCAGATGGGCATCTGGGGCAGGCGACAGAGAGGCGGTGGGGCGGGCCTGGTCATTGGAACCCATTGGCCTCGGGCTCAGGCCCCAGCCCTGCACTTACTACCTGCCTTCCAGTGAGTCCTTGGAAAACAAACTTTGGACCAGAGATTTGTGTGGAGGCAGTTTCATGGGGTGTGTTCTCAGGAGCCACACCTGTGAGGGAGGGTGAGCAGCTGGACTGGATGGAAGGGGGTCTCTGCCCATCCCCTTTGGGGGAGCTCTGAGCTGAGTGGGCCTTTCAGATGTCTCCAGTCCAGGGACTGTACCTACCAGTCATTGGATGCAAGGTGTCCCCCAGGGAAGGGGCCACAGCATAGATGAGGCAGCTTTTTGGAGGCCAAGAGCAGTTATCAGGGATGAGCCCCCACTCCCAGCCTTGGTCTTGGAGGATGGATCTGAAACCACAGTATCTTCAGCAGCTGTGTGACCTTGAGCACACTGCCTAACCTCTCTGTGCTTCAATTGTGCAAAATGGAGGGGGTAGGCTGTTGAGACGATTGGAGATAATGCATTCAAAGCATCTGGCCCCAGCCCTGGGCTTCTGGAGGCACCCTGAATGTTTGTTTAGTTAAATTGATGGGTGAAGGTGTTCCTTCATTATCTGAACGAGTCTGAGCACTCCCTTTCTAGTGGAAAGAGCATGGGGACAGTGGTCTGTCCCGCCACTAACTGGCTGGGTGACCAGAGGCTGCTGCTCATTCAGCTCTCTGGGCCTTACCTTGTTATCTTACAGATAGGGACAGTAACAACCATGTGCTCTTGGAGTGTTGGGAGCGAATGGAGATCATGAGATGAGGAGGTGAGAGCTCTGAGAGGGAAAAGATATCATCAGGCTCACGGGGGTGGTCATCGCGGCAGGTGGCTGAACAGGAAGGGCCCCTTGTCAGGCCTTGAGCGCGGCCCCACACTCATATACACACACATGTGGGCACGCACATATACACGTACATACTTCCTATCACACATTTGCATGTACATACACTCCCCATAAGCCCATATAGATACTTTCAAGTGCGTGCAAATGCACTCACGCACATGCACACACCACCTCACACAAGTATGCACCCACTTACACACTCACACCAGAGTCAGGCAGAGACTAGGAGGGGAGCCCCCTGAAGGCCCCACACCCCTCCCAGCTGCTGACCCTGTTTTGGAGGGCTGAGGATCAGGGCCTCCAAGCAGCTTCGACTGGGGACCATGTGCATGGAGCTCAGGCTGGCAAAGCCGTCTGTCAGCCTCTTGGCACAGGCTCCAGGCTGGTAGAGGCCATGTGCTGGGCTCAGGAGTCCAAGCCAGTATAAACGGGCTCCTTCGGGAATAGGGCTGGTCTGCAAAGGGAACAACTGGGCGAGCGAATCCCGCTTAGCTTTTCATTTAGTGAGTTGTCACAGAAAATTGAGATGCACCAAAGAATGAATGACATTCAGCGCTGATCAGTGGCACTGAGGGTGATTTCCATTGCCATCCTTTTGTTTTCACTCATTTTTCTATGGCCAGTACGCATTAGCTTGTACTAGGATCATAAATGTGGTTGGTTGACATTTGTTGACTGTGCTTGTCCAGCAGTCCATCCTCGCCCTCCTGTCTGCCCTTCAACTCCTCACTCGCCCTCCTGTGCTCCTGGTGGCTCTGGTGGAGCTGACAATTGTAGATGCTGGGACCCAGAGCTGGTGGCGTGTGGGTTGGGCCTGGTGAATCACAGCTCCCCAACTTCCAAATCCACAGTGATTGTCCCATGACCCATGCCAGGCCAACCAGAATCCTTCCTTGTCATTTTATACACAGACCTGGGGTATATCAGCTCTCCCTTTCCTCTGAGATGTTAGAGCTCTGGCCATGCTCCCTCTCCCCACTCTACGTGGGAGAGACCCCTTTGCAGTGGGAGGGGCTGATACTGATACCTAGAGAAGCAAGCCAGAGAAAATAAATCCCTTTGACTGTATGACATACAGTTTATTATTTTATGTACAGCTAAGAAGGAAAAAAAAAAAGCCTGCCAGTTAAACTATGATATGCCTTTGGCTGTAGGTCACATTCTGATATCAGAGATATTAATGTGTGAAAAACTGAGAATCAATGAAATGTGTATGTGGATGGAAGGATAGATGGATGGATGAATGGATGGAGAGAGAGAGAGAGAGAGAGAGAGAGAGAGAGAGAGAGAGAGAGAGAATATTCATGTGAAACCAGTGTGTGTGTGTGTGTGTGTGTGTGTGTGTGTGTGTGTGTATGTGTGTGTGTGTGTGATTCCTGAAAACATCTTTGATCACCTGGATTCAGCCATTCCTGAAGTCGATATCAGGAATTGGCCAATAAAGACCCATTGTTTCTGAAGCACATATGAACCAGATTTATGTGATCCACAGTGTAGAGAGACTGGACTGATTCATCTGCTCCTGATCCCATTAGTTGCCCAGACAGGTAACAGAAAAGCTTTGTCTTTCCTGTCATCTCCTCATGCTAAGGACCAGTAGTCACTTTCACTTTCAGGACCCGTAGAAGTTGGCATGGTCTGAGCCTGATAGGCATGCAACAGATACCTGTGGAATTGACTTTGGATCATTGTGGAAACTCCTTGGTTGCAAATGTCAGAAACCTCGGGTCAAAGTAGCTTAGGCAAAAAAGTGAAATTGATTGGCTTGTGTATGTGAAAACTCCAGGAGCAGCAGGCTTCGGGCACAGAGGGATCTAGGTGCTCACAGGACTTTTTCAGGACGTGGTCTCCATCTTTGTTGGGCTCTACTTTCTTCTCTGTTGGCTTTACTCTCAGATGGGCTGCCCTTGTGAGGTGACTCCAGTCAGACGTAGACCTTCCAAGGTAGCATTCCCAGTGGAAAGAGATTTTCTGAGTGCCTAGGATGGAGCATCAGTGGGCCCACTGGGCAGGTGCCGGTGGGAAACCTGGTACCTGTGGGATCCCCAAGGCTGGATGGGAACATGCTGATTGGCCATGCGAGGTCAGGTGACCCAGAGTGGGCGGGGCGTCAACCACAGAAGATGATACAGACTGAAAGTGATGGAAAGGTGGCTCCCCAAATGAAAATTGGGGTTCTATTACCAGAAGAGGGAGGATGGGTGCCCAGTAAGTATCTCCAACAATTCTACCCCTCTCTTCTGGGTTCACACCATCTCAGGGAAGGCCCCCAAATGGTAGCCACTTCCCAGAGAAGCTGCTCCCTGGGCTGCCATCCAGGGACCTCCCAGTATTTGGTAGGTCCTGGGGCCCGACTTTCCCCCTGCAGAAATGAAACAAACGAAGCCGGGAAGGGGCATCCCTTACGAGGGCTGGAGCCAGGAACCTTTTCTGGGTGCCATTACGTGACTTCCCCACTTTGTGCCTGTACAAAATGTGGTCTTAATACAGCATGTTTGACAACTCAGGCAGGATTAAAGGGCAGCCCTAATTGACCAAGGGGTGGGCTTCCACCTGCTTACTCTCCGGAATAATTCCACGTGGCAGGCATGGTTAGTCATGTCATTCTCATGTCATCTGTGGTGGAGAAGATATCCAAACAGTCTGTGACTGGGAGGCATGATGCTTAGCAGGCACCGGGCCTGTAGGCCCACAGGAAGGATGGAACCAGTGTCAGATGGAAACAGCTGCCTGTATGAGGTAGCGTCACAAGGTTCCAGAGCCCAAGTCCATCACTTTCCAGCCGCGTGACCTTAGTGAGTGAATGGCCCTGCCTGACACTCACTTTATCCATCTGTAAAATAGGGCTCTTGTAGGATTGAGGGAGACGATGCTTATAAAGTGCTTGGCATGGTGTGTGGCACATAGTAGGTGCTTATTAAAGAGGCGGCAGCAGCTGTTGTTAGTATTATTGTTAGACCAGTCCATTTTCCGCACTGCCATCAGAGGAAATTTTCAAAGTGCACATCACCCTCTTATAACCCCTTCTGCTTATAAGCCCCCAAAGATCATATTCTCTTAAAGCTGGCTTTCTCAACCTTGGCACTTTTGACATTTTGGGCCTGATAATTCCCCGATGTGGGAGCATCCCCTGCACGGAAGGATGTTTAGCAAGCTGGCCTCCACCCAGTAGATCCAGTAGTACCCGGCCTGCCCCTGCCAAGTGAGGACAACCACACATGTTTACAAGACATTGCCCCTCCCCTGTTGAGAACCACTGCCTTCAGAGCACTGTCATGGTTTCCCAGGCCTGTGGGGTCAGGGGTCTGGCTCCCACACATCCCTCTGGTTTCATCCCCCGTGGGGCTTCCCCTAGTCCTCTCTGCTTCAGCCACTCTGCCACAGGGCCTTTGCTCCTGCTGTCCCCTCTGGGAGGAGCCTGTCCTGGTGTACCTTGGCTCCTCACCCCCAATTCATCCTTCAGACCTCAGCTCGGTTGCAACTTTCTGAAGAAATCCTGATTTGCCCAAATATGTTGAATTCCCCTCAGTCTCGGCTCTCACTGCAGTGGCTCCTGTTACAGCACTTGTCACAGTTGTCATTTTATGGTTTCGTGTGTGATTCTTTAATCAAAATGCGACCCCCCTCCCGGTGGAGTGTAACTCCCTAAGTGTAGGGAATGCGTCTCCTGTGGCCAGTGGTTGGCACCCAGTGGAGTTCACTGAATGTGTGTTGGATGAATGAATGAGTTCTGAGCAGCGCAGCTTCAACTCGCAGGCTGGCGGCTGGCCACGTCCCAGCCAGTGCCCTGGACCCTGAGGTAGAGGAAGGTCCCTGGGTTGGATGGAGCCCGGGGGAATGACAATGTTTTTGTCCAGTTTTGTTTTTACACTTCTTTTTTTTTTTTTTTTGAGGGCAGTGTCACTGGCCCTCATATGTGGGACCCGAACCGGGGCCACTGGCTTCCCAAGCCAGCGCTTAACCATCGCGCCACTCGGCCAGCCCTGTTTTTACACTTCTTATTGGTGTATTACATACATAGAATAAAGCACACTGATCTTAAGTATATAGCTTGATGAGTTTTCACAACGATGGTCCTTTGTGAAGCCAACACCCACATCAAGATCCAGAACAGTGCCGGCACCCGGAAGTGCTCGTCGCCCTCCTCCCCATCACCCCACCACAGGGTGACCACTGACCTTAACCTCTGTCATCATAGATGGCCGTGCTGGCTGTGGATATGGATTAGACTTCTCCAGAGAAACAGATCCAGTAGGATGTTTACATATACAGAGAAAGCTTTATTTTAAGGAACTGGCTCATGCAATTATGAAGGCCGGCGAGTTTGAAATTAGCAAGATGGGCTGGTGGGCTGGAGACCCAGGGAAGAGCTGATGTTGCTGGCAGAATTCCTGCCGGCTCTGGGAGGTCAGCCTTTTGCTGTGTTCTGGCCTTCAACTGATTAGATGCGGCCCACCCAAATTCTAGAGGGCACTCTGCTTTACTCAGTAGCCACTGATTTAAATGTTGGTGTCATCCAGAAATGCTGCCACAGGCACAACCTAATAGTGTTTGGCCACACATCTGGGTACCGGGGCTCAGCCACGTTGACACAGACAATTAGCCACCACAGACCTTGTATAAATGGAATCAGAGAGCATGGCCTCTTTCGTGTCTGGCTCTTTTGCCCACCATCCTGTCTGTGAGCTGCACCCTTGTGGTTCATTAGCTGTAGTTCATTCTTTTTCTTTGCCGTGCAATACTCTGTTGTATCGGAATACTATTAATACTACTTATTTTTATCATTGATGGGCATTTGGGTTGTTTCCAGTTTGGGGCTATTATACATAACACGGCCATGAGTATTTGTCGGTGGGCATACATGCTCCTTTCTGGAATTGTGGAATTGCCAGGCACAGGGCACACGTGTGTTTTCTTTAGTGGGCACTGCTGAGCGCGGCCACCGTGGTCTGTCAGTTTACGTTCCCGCCAGCTGTGTGCAGGTGTTCTCATCCTCACGGACACTGGATGTTGCCTGTCCTTTCGACTTCAGCCATTCTGCTAGGTGCGGATTGGTATCTCGTTGTG
The DNA here is from genome assembly GCA_033961575.1 of Aselliscus stoliczkanus. NCBI lineage: Eukaryota > Metazoa > Chordata > Mammalia > Chiroptera > Hipposideridae > Aselliscus > Aselliscus stoliczkanus. The sequence goes on along the minus strand of CM066738.1, from coordinate 4,966,564 downwards.
CATTTAATTCAGGCTTCGTTTTTAAAAAAATTATCTGTTGGATGAGACCAAAAACAGACTCCCACACAGCTTGAGAAGTTCCTTTTATTAAGACCATCCTATGCATTGGTTTTTAGAGAGAAGGACACTAGCGTTTCCCTTGCATCGCGTCTCTGTCAGGCACTGTGCCAGGGGCTTTACAAGTTTCATCTCATGTCATCCTCAAGACAACTCCTAAAAGAGGTGGACAGTTTTGGGGATAGAACAGGGACAGGTAACACTCCCAATCCCTGGAGACCTGAGCATGCAAATGAGACGCCAGGTTCTCACTCCCCGGGGGAACCGACTCAGCAGTGCTTCAGTGACGGGCACAGTGTGAATGTGACAGATGTTCCCACAGAGAGAGCTGCTTCTGATGGCAGGTGCTGCAGGCTCAGCTGGGTCTTGGGCACACATGTTTTATGTCCCGTTAGTCCCTGCATGGGGACCACAGGTTGCAGATCAGTGGAGCAGGGGCTTTGTCTGCAGTTTCCACGAAGACCTGTGTCCTAGCGGATCAATGTGGCATCAGCTCCCGCACTCTGGGCCGGTGACATATTCTTACCGGTTTTCAGGAAAGGTTCTCGGTGAAGGTTATTTTGCTGAGTGAAGGCATCTTTAAAAGAGTCCACTGTCATTGTGCCTTCTGTAAGAGAAGACATCTGAACACTAGGAAACAGGTAGACAATCAGGATAAAAGGATCTTTAGATTTACTACATTTTATCCATTGGAAAAGCCAACATCTTGTCTTTTCTCATTTTTCTGTGGACTACTGGAAAGTTCACTGTGGACTGGATTTTGTGAACCACTGGGTGATAGAAAAGTACACACTTTGGTGCCAAATCTAGGTATGAATCCCAAGGCTGATATTTAGGGCTCTGTGACCTTGGCTAAGGCACTCAGCTCTTCGCAATCCAGTTCCCGGGTAAAGGCTCAGAAGGTTATCTGCGGAAGCCCCTGGCAGTACCCAGCCCACGTTAGCGGTTCAGTGTGAATTGAATGAATTTCTGTTGTATTTCAGCTCTGCAGTCCCTTAGCCACAAAATGCAAAATCTCCAACACTATGAAAACAGAAAGTGCTTTCCTTATGTTTGGTGCAACTCATTTGGCAGCCAAACCTGACAAAAGGCTATTTTACCATCTTTATTGATCCCAGCTGGAGTGAGTGTTCACATGTTTTGCTTTGAAAATATTACCGTGTTTGATACTGAGGTGTTTCCCCAGACCTCACAAGGGGCTGTCGTACATTGTAGAGCATCTGCAACGTGTTACCTTTCTACCATCGGGAACATCATGAATTCTGGTGCACATCTGGGTTTCAAATGTCAGGAACTAAGTTCAGATTTACTTAGAAAAAAAAAAAAGATCTGTATCATTTTGGACCTAAAAACAGTTGAGTCCAGGGGCTCAGATGCTGTCTGTCTCTTTTCTCTCTCATCATTCAGCTCTGAGTGTCTCTGCTTCTCTTTGAGTGTCGGCTGCATTCCCGTTCTTGCCTCAGTGGAGGGGACGGCACCAGGACTGGCTCTGTTGGGGTGACTCCTGCAGCCCTGCTTTGGAAGGGGACAGGATGCTGGGTCCTCAGGAGGATCGTGAGCATGGCAAGGCAACGGATGCCCACCGCATCAGTTGTGGGCGAGTTCCGTGGCAACCATCTCTCAGTTGGCGTTCCCTGCTCCAGGGACATCCCATTCTTAGCGAAGACACCTTGGAGGAGCATAGACTCTGGTCTCTGAGCCTCTCATTGTGACTTTGAGTCCCTATCACCCGCCCATGACATGGCTGCAAGTCTTGTGTAGACTTACCTCTCGCTTCCCCAGTCAGAGCTCCAACCCTGCAGCCTCCCAGCGTCTCCGTTTCTCACACTGATTAGAGAAGCTGCTGCCCATGCTATGCTGTTCCCTTTGCTGGAATGTTCTTACCGCCTTTCATGGGGGTAAAGCCAGCTCATTGGTGATTCTGAGTTTAAAGGACATGTCCTCAGGAGAAGACTTCTCTGATCCTCTACAGTTCTCCCTTGAAATCCCCACCCAATCCCTGCCTTTCTTTTCTTTACAGTGTCAGTTTCACTTTGTAATTATATGTGAACTGGGCCTTCATTTCTTATATTTTTATTTTTTATTTTTTTAGCTAAGCCATCCTGCTGGGTCTTTATTTCTTTAACAACCGTCACCCTGGCTACACTGGCACGGCTTGACGGCAGGGCCACGTCCGCCTCACACACCACTGTGTCTCCAGCTCTGACACACACAGAGTGATCAGTGCATGCTTTTGTTTTGAATAAATGAATGAGTGGCAGGATTTGAATTCAGACCCTGGCCTCCCTGACTCAGGGGCTCGCATTGCTAATCCCTGTGAACCTCTCAGTGTCTTTAGATCTAAATGAGAAGACCTGAGTCCATCTTATTCTAGAGTGTTCTAGAGCATACCATGATGGCTTTCCCTTTCCTTCCTTTTCTGCATGTATTTCACAAGTGATAACTTGTGAAGGGCCAGGCTCCTAGTTCACAGCAGCCTCAGAGCTGCCATCTGGCTCCAGACGCCCTCCCTCCCGGCTTGCCTCTGCTTAGAGCTATCACAGTGCCACTCGGATGGCCGTGTCCTGCAGATGGGAGCTTCATGTATATCTCTGGTGTTTTCCTGACATTCTCTGAGGAAGGCTGTCTCAATCCCAGGCCGCTGGAAAGTTCTTTCCCATGAAATGCCGCACGGTAGCATGTAAGGGACATATTTTACCATGTCTTCCCTGAATGTCACCGCCATCCTTTTGGGAAACTCATCTGTGTGGTTCTGATAGGAATGGCCGCCTCAGAGTCCTGTCCTGGAGCCTCGTTGTGGTTGGTGGCCGAACCACACCAGTTGCCATGGCCAGGCTGGCTGGTCCAGGCACATGGCCCAAGCTAAACCAATCAGAGTCCTTCTCTGGGATGTCTCTAATCTCCGCTCATGATGTCAGATGACTGTGTGACTGGACCCAGTGTGGCCACAGTTCTAGCCTCAGGGAACAGCCATTCTGACAACAAAGCTGGCTCGCAAAGAGACGCAAAGACAGTAGACTAGAGGCCCTCAGAACAGCAATAACCCCATTTATCGGACTCCCCTATATGCCAGGCACTTTGCACACATTTTTCCCTAAAGCATCCACCAGCATTATGGCAGGAGAAGTAAAACAGAGATGATGAGGCCCTTGGAGGTTCAGGCGCTTGCCTAAGATTTCTACATGGTGGAGCCAAGGTTCCGACATGGTGGAGTCTGCCAGAAAACATCACCGCCTCTGCACGGGCCCTTGGGATGTGTGCCTGCATTTTCTTGTGGGGAGTCCCCTGCCGTGGAGCTTGTCTTGCCCCAGGAGAGCGGAGGGCACCCTCTGTGCATCTCTGTTAATCACAGTGGGCGAGGATGGGCACACGCCTGGCGGGTATGGGGTGAGTGGAGGCCCCGTGCCAAGGTCTCAGATGCCTCCCTTCCCTCCTCCGCCCACCCTCAGGGCAGATGTATCGGGGCCACAATGGAAGCTGCTCTTATGAACACCGGGAAACAAAGGGCTGCCTTCACGAAAGAGAAAGTCCCTTTGCCCAACACCAAGCCTAACGCCCAGTTAAACAAACATCTGCAAAGCACACCCATCCCAAAGGAGCAGTTAGGAAAAAATCCTACATCTGTCACTTGAGCAGCCCCATCCCCGGAGGCCAGGCAGAGGGAAAGGGCCCCCGGTGGCCTAGCTAACGGCCAACGGAGTGGCTGGCAAGCCTTTGAGTTGGAGCGCACTGACTCCCAGCTCCACCAGCCAGGACAAAGAGCTGAATGCGCCCCTCAGCGGGGCTCCGGGACCCAAGAGCAGGGCTGGGGGCTCTCCTGAGGACAGGAAGGCCCCTCCACGCCAGATTTTCAGCAACATCAGGATGTGGAGAAAGCCCAGCTTACCACATCCCCTTGGCGAACTTTGACAAGAAACGCACCAGCTTTCAACACCACTCTTGTTCTCTTTCAATGGGTCCCATTGTCGGCACACACTCCTGGCTCCGGAGTTGGTCCTGTGCCCTGGCCAGAGTCTCCAACCAGGGTACCTGGGCTCATCCACTCCCTTCCTTGGCGTTGGGAAGCGTCCCCAAAGTCTTGCCCAAGTGCCCCACCAAGGAAGTTTCCTCTTGCCTCTGTCAGTGGAGGGGCCGAGAGCTGGAGGAAGGACTCTGCCATCCTCCCGCGGGGCATCGGAGCCTTTGAGGTCCCTGATGTCGCCCCCTTTTTCATTGCTTCCCACTGATGTTTCCCATTCAAGCCCAGGACAGAGCTCCGCAAGCTACCACTGCGGGGCCAACTCTGGCCCAACCCCTATTTTTCTAAATAAAGTTTTATTGAAACAGCACCTTCTGTTCACATCTGCTTTTGCCCTGTAACTGCAGAGTTGAGTAGTGGCACCAGAGACCGTGTGACCCACAAAGCCTCAAATTTTTGCTACCTCGTCCTTTAAAGAAAAGCTTTGCCCATTGATGGTAGGTTCGAGGGGTTTGAGGGGTTGGTATGGTTGATATTTTCAATCTGTAGCTCAACTGATGGACTCATTCATTCGACAGATACTACCTGGGTATCTACCATACACCAGGCTCTAGCTGGTTGCTAAGGATACAGTGATGGATGAGGCAGACATGCCGCTTACCTTCACGGGAAGCAGAGGAGACACCACGGTACCAGCAGTTCACGTGTACTTCCTTATGGCTGCTATGTGGCGTGTTCTAAAGGGAAGGGTGGTTGGTGTGTTGTCTGGACCCAAAGCAGGGGTCAAGGACAGCTCCCCGGCGGGAACAGTGTGGCAGCTGAGACCTTGAGTTGGAGTTACCCAGGTCAATGAGCTGGGGAAGAGAGAGGATGTAGAATCTTCTAGGCACAGGGCCCGGCCTTGGGGAGGCAGGACAGAGCACTAGCCTTCTCCAGGGATGGAGGCAGGTCCCAGGAGGAAACCTGAAGGGTGAGCTTCAGGAATAGGATGGCTGCGGCCTGTGGGCCATCAGCCCACCACGACCGGCCTGGTGAGAGACTGGCACGGGGTCCCTCCTTTTTTGAGACACTAAGGTTACTGAAGGGTTCCCTTCTCCCTTGTACAAATCTCAGTCTAAATTCACATCAGCAAACCGGTTCTTCTAAAGTAGTGGTGGGGCCGGCCGAGTGGCGCCGCGGTTAAGCGCTGGCCTGGGACGCCAGCGGCCCCGGTTCGGGTCCCACATGTGAGGGCCAGTGACACTGCCCTCAAAAAAAATAAATAAATAAATAAAATAAAGTAGTGGTGACTGATTTGGTAGCCACTAGCCATGTGGGAATGGAAATTGAATTTAAATGAATGAAAATAAAATTGAGGGCCGGCCGAGTGGCGCGGTGGTTAAGAGCTGGCTTAGGATGTCAGCGGCCCTGGTTCGGATCCCACATATGAGGGCCAGTGACACTGCCCTCAACATAAATAAATAGATAAATAAATAAATACATGCTTAAAAAAAATAAAATAAAATTGAAATGTGCCGATCCTCGGTCACACTAGCCATGTTGGACTTGGTAGCCCCACGTGGCTGCTGAGTTGGAGAGGGCAGACCCTGCACATCCGTCATTGCTGAGCTCCCCTGGGCAGCGCTGGCCTCAGGGAGACCCTGGCCTCATCCTCCATCAGGAAATCCCCATGGCAGCACTTGTCTCAGCTGTCTGGGCTTTGGGATTTGGGCTCTTCCATTCACAAGCTGTGTGATCTTGACCAAGCTATTGACTTTCTCTGAGCTTCGGTTTTGCCATCTGCGGAACAGGGTTTGGCGTCCTGTAGGGGCTCCCTCTACATGGCAGTGGTGGTCCTTCCAACTTTTGCAGTAGAGTCAACAAAGTTGAAAACCTTCACCCTGAGAGACCCTATTAGGGAGGAAACTGTCTTTGCGGGGAAGCCGAGGCCGGGGGAGGGGTTGCGTCTGCACTGGAGGGAGTAGGAAGCTGTGCTGAGACGGCAGGAAGCGGGCAGACAAGGCCCGCGAGGCCGGGGACCACCCGACCGAGCGGCCGGCTGGTGTGGCTGAGGGTCGGCCCAGAGCGGGGTGCCCAAGGGTCGGTGAGAAGCTCTCTGCAGGCTGCGTGGTAGGCCCGTATCCTGAGCCCACCAGCACCGTTGCTGTGAATGCCTCAGGAGATGGGAGAAGGGGGTGGCGTGTGGGGTCAGGGCAGCCGCTCCCACCTGGCTGTCCATGGTGTGGAAGGGACAAAGCACACAGGTGGCGGGAGGATCCGCCCACCATGACAGTTCAGTGAAGAGGACCCCCAATCGCAGGACCTGGGACCCTGAGAAGACCAGACGAACTGGGAGTCACCGAAATCTTGGGGAAGCTTTGGACTTGCACAGGACAGGGAAGTGGCATCGGGGGAATCTGAGGGTGAGGAGGCCTCAGGGCCATCTGGGCCCCACTGAACTCCGGACTCTGAGGGCAGGGTCTGAACCTCCCCCATCTTTGTGCAAAGCCCTGTGTTCTGGGTATGTGAGCAGGGCACTGAAATACCCATTGGCTTGAGCTGGAAATGAATGCTTTATTTATTCATTCATTCACTTATTCATGCATTCATACGAATAATTGGAGAGGCCTATGTCAGTTGCATGTGTCCAAAGACCCAATCCAAATTAATTTGAGGGGGAACACAAAGAACGAACTACTTAGGTAATGATAATAATCAAATCTGCCGTTAGGGAAAGCTGGACCTGGGGCTGTAAGAATAGAAAAAGGACTGAGTTCTCTCTCCCCCTCATTGGCCCCTCTTTTCCGTCCAACAAGAAGCTGCCAGCAGCTCCGGGGCAACACGAGCTTCCTCATTCCAGACGTAGGAACAGGGAGAGCTTTCCAGAAGCCCCAGTGACAATCTCTGTGTGAGTCACTGGCTCTGACTGGGTCACGTGCTTAGCCCTGAACCCATGGAACAGAATGGTCTGACTGGCCTGGGCTCTCACCTGGTCCACGTGGGCTGAGCCACAGAAACTACGACCACAGTCAATCAGGGAACAGAGGGACAGAGAGAGAGCCGAGTGGATGCTGGGCGTGGGCCCAGCGAGGTCCGCCAGTTAGTTCACTCAGCACCCCAAGGCTGGCTCGGGTGAAGCAGAGGGCAGGCCAGGCCCGCGGCCCTCATGAAGCTTATGTGCTAGCGGAGGATGGACCTTTATCCCGGTGGCCTTTTGCCTCCTGTCCTTTTGGGCCTGAGTCCAGCCCGGAGAGGAGAGAAGTTAACTGTCCATTGTTGCCTTGACACTTCCTGAGAGCAACAAAGGGCCTTTCACGGTGAGAACGAGAAGCAAGTGGGTGCGGGAAGACCTGAGAGTCACAGAATGTGGTTGCTGAGCTGCCAGGTGGAAAATACCCAACAGGTCGTGTTCTGAGTTTGGAGCTAAAACAGACACGCTCTTAGAAAAAAACCCATATAAGGCTAGCATTGCAGGTACACCTTTTGGAGTCCAGGGCACTGGGCTGGGTCCTTAGAAACTGAAAACACATGGAAGGCTCTGGAAAAGTCAGTGAACAATGGGGCCAAACTTTCTTCCAGGCTGTGCCCTCACTCCTCCCGCTGGATGCACTCCCCAGGGGGCCCTGAGGTGCCAGGAATTGGGGTCCCATCCCTCTTCCTGATACCGAGAGCCCTTTCAGTGGGGAGTTCTAGGCAGAGGGAGCAGCGAGTGACAAGACTGTGGACGAAGAGAACATGGAAAAATCGAGGAACAAAGCAGAAGGCTGGAGCAGAGACACACACACACACACACACACACACACACACACACACACACACACAGATGCGGACTTGGCCAAACCTGGAAGGAGTTTGGAAGCCAAGATCAGCTCCATCCTTATCCCGAGAGCCCTGGACATGCTGGGGCAGAGCGGGGGTTGGGGTTGTGTGAGCTTCCTGGGGCTGCTGTAAAAAATGACCACAAGCTGGGAGGCCTCAAACAACAGAAATGTATTCTCTCTCACAGCTCTGGAGGCAAGAAGTCCAAAATCAAGGTGTCAGCAGGGCTGTGCTTCCGCTGATGGCTCTGGGGGAGAATGTCCCCTGGCCTGTCCAGCGTCTGCTGGCTTGCGTGGGTCCTTGGGGCGGGGCTGGGTTTGTGGCTGCACCCCTCCCGTCTCTGTCCCCCGTCTTCCCATGGCCTTCTGGGTGTGTGTCTATGCGTCCTTCCTTCTAAACACCAGTCACTGGTTTTAGGGCCCATTCCTAATCCAATATGATTTCACCTTACTTACGTCTGCAAAAGCCCTGTTTCCAAATAAATTCATATTTGAGGTTCTGGGTGGACATTTTGGGGGGACACTATTCAATTCACAGGAGTGGCCTGACATTTTCACTGGGCACAAAGAACTCCAGAAACATGAAGGATGGATTGGAAGGGGCCCTTGTGGGAGCAGGAGGCCAGCATGGGGCAGGCAGCGGGAGGTGGGGGAAACCTAGGCTGGGATGGGGGGCGGGGAAAGGGGATGGAGTTGAAAGATTCTTGGGAAGCAAACTCGGCAGGACTCAGTGACAGGATGTGGGCAGAGTGAAAGGGACATTTTAACAACAGGCCTCAGGTTTCTGGGTGCTTGTCAGCTCAGTCATCAGCACACCCTGTTTGGTGAGTCAGATAACATATGAAATAGACATGCAGAAGGGAAAAAAGAAAAGAAAATAAATGACAGGGAAGAGAGCTTGGCCTTGATTACATCCCATGAGGTTTGCCCACAAGCTGCAGGGGTTCTCTAGGGACACCTCAAAACCAGGCTCAGGGCGTGGGCACCGCACAGAAGCTGCTGATGCCCCAGCCATAGAATAAATAACCCTCCCAGTGAGCTCATTCTTCAATTAGGTCCCTGCCCCTTGCTCACGCCGGTGCCTGGACCTGGGAAATTGCTGGTGACGTGACCGAACGCAGCATCCTGTGACCCTGAGGCTGGGTTGCCCAATGCTAGGTGACAAGTTCCCCTGCTCCTCCATGTCTGGGGGACATGGCCTGACATGGCGGTAGGGGTAGTTGTTCAGAGTCTGGATTTCTAACCCAAAACGCTGGGGAGGGCCCCCAACTTTTTCTCCCTTGCAGTCCCTCTTGGGGGCTCCTGATATTACAGAGATAAAGAACATAGATGCTGGCGCCAGGCTACCTGGGTTTGCCTAAAGCGTCTGTATTAGTTTCCAGTGGCTGCCGTAACAAACTAACATGAACTTGGGGGCTTAAAAACAACGGAAATGTAGTATTCTCTCATAGTCTGGAGGCCAGAAACCTGAAGCCAGAGGCACTGTCTGAAATCTAAATGTCAGCAGGGCCACTCTCCCTCTTGGGGCTCCAGGGGAGGTCCTTCCACCTCTTCCAGCCCCTGCCACTGTTCCCTGACTTGCATCTCTGCTCCCCTCTTATAGGGTACATGTGATGGCGTTTAGGGCTCATTGGATAATCTCACGACCTCTAATTTAATCACATCCACAAAGGTCATATTTACAGGTTCCAAGACTTAGGACCAGATGTCTTATTCTCACTGTCACAGACTCTAACTTATCGGAGTGCAGATAAGTTGCTTCCCTCTCCTTGCCTCATACGTAAGTACCAGTTTTCGCATATGTAAGCACCAGAAACTTTGCTTTTATTTTTTTATTTTTAAAAAAGATTTTATTGGGGAATTGGTGGAGGGGAACAGTGTTGGGGAATTGGGGAAGGGGACCAGCCAAGTGTTGTTCTTCAGTCTTCGTTGTGGAGAGCGCCAGTCACCATCTGGCTTCCCGTCGGCAGCTTGTGGCCTCTAAGCTCAAGGTGCTGTGTTCAGTCTTAGTTGCGGGTGGGAGTAGCCACCATCCCATACAGGAGTTGAACCAGCAGCCTTGTTGTTAAGAGCACACGCTCTATCCACTGAGCCATCCGGGCAGCAGCTCAGCTCAAGGTGCTGAGTTCAGTTTAGTTGCGAGCATAGGCCACCATCGAACAGGCAATCTTTTTTTTTCTTTTTTTTTTCAATGGATCAAAAAGAGTTTATTTTGAATATTTAATTTAAAAAATCATACCTATGATGTGTGCTACAGAAATTTAGATACAGTGATTGCATATAAACCCGACCGAATAGTGGGATCGAACAGGCAATCTTGTTACACCAGCTGAGCCATCCTGCCACCTGTTGGCAGCTCAGCGACAGCCCAGCTCAGGTGCAGTGTCACTGTCCCATGTAGGAATCAAACCAGCAGCCCTGTTGCTCAGAGCCCTGCGCTCTTTTTTTTTTTTTTTTTTTTGTTTTTTGTTTTTAAAGATTTTATTGGGGAATTGGTGGAGGGGAACAGCGTTGGGGAATCGGGGAAGGGGAACAGACAAGTTGCTGTCTCTTTGTTCTTCAGTTTAGTTGCGGAGGATGTTGCTTCACGGTTGGTATCGTCATTTGCGCTCTTCCCGGATGAGGCAGATGGGTCGCTGGCCTCTGGATGTCGCTCACCGCGGCTATTGGCAGCTCACGCTTGGCTGCCAGCCGCTCACGCTGGCTGCGGGCCACTCAATGCAGCCTATGGCAGCCCACTGCAGCAGGGGCTGCAGCCCACACCATCACCGGGGCTCGCACAGCCCAGCTCCAGGTGGAGCTGTTGTTGGCTGTAGAGGGCAGTGTCACTGGCCCTCATGTGGGATCCGAACCGGGGCCGCTGGCATCCCAAAACCAGCGCTTAACCAATGCGCCACTCGGCCGGCCCCCTGCGCTCTTAAGCCAACTCTTAACCAACTAAGCCACTTGGCCGGCCCTAGATATTCTTTTTTTTTTTTTTCCTACACAGCCTTGATTACTAATAAAAGCAGACAGTGATTGAACAAATCACTGTGCTGTAAGCTGTTGACATACCTTGTTTCCAAACTTTATGGCAATTCTTTTGTAAATTTTAAGTGATAAAATTGAAGTGATTTTGTCAATTTTAAATGACAGTTTTGTAAAATTATCATTATGCAAGGGGCCGTGCTATCTTGATGGAAGTCCCAGCGCTCATTCCCAGCGTTACAGGTGGAGAAGCTGAGGTCCCGAGCCTCATGGTCCCAGGGGGATCGGGTCACCTGCTCCTCTGCCCTCAGCCACAGCCCTGCGTCCATCCAGGGCAGTTTATGGAACCCAACAGAGGCCTGGCTGCGGGCTCATGAGTGTCAGGGAGACTAAGAGAGAAAGCATCCATCCTACCCGTGAGGGATTCCTAATGGGGAGGGCTCACGGGCATTGGGGGGCCACCTGGGCCCAGCTCCTGAGAATATAAGGTTTGAACCATGTCATGATGGTTGGTGGGGGTGTGTAGAGACAGACAGACAGTGGGGGAGCGTTGGGGGAGCTTTGGGGGAACGGGAGACGGGGTGTGTTGAAGAATCAGGAAGTGGACGGTTTGACCTGGAGATGGATGAGGGTTTTGAGTCTAGGCAAAGTAATGCTTCCTCTTTTTAATCAGAGATCCTTTCTCCTCCAAGAAATGTAGTTTTCTTTATATCAACACAGCACATACTTATTGGGAGAATATTTGGAATATGTGTACGGAAAATCAGAGCAGCCTTCTCCACCAAAACGTCCACTGCTGTCAGTACATTAGGGTCTGTGGCTCACTGTCACGAGCCCCCCCAGTGCCAGGCTTCCTGCTGCCTGCATCTCACTGTGCCATCACGTGGAGAATGGGTGAGGGGGCTCTCTGGGGCCTCTGTTAGAAGGGCACTAATCCCATTCATGAGAGCCCCACCCTCATGACCTCAGCGTCTCCCAAAGGCCCCACCTCCTAACACCATCTCATTGGGGGTTAGATTTCAATATGAATTTTGGGGCAACATTCATTTCATGGCAAGTTACCTTCAAGGACCCCTCATGCCACCTTTTTATAGCCACAGACACTTCCCATCCCAGCAACCACTATCTATTCTCCATTTCTATAATTTTGTTATTTCAAGAATGCTTTACAGGGCCAGCCGAGTGGCGCGGTGGTTAAGCACTGGCTTGGGACCCCGGCGGCCCTGGTTCGGGTGCCACATGTGAGGGTCAGTGACATTGCCCTCAAAAAAAAAAAAAAGAATGCTTTATAAATAGAGTTATTCGGTATATAATCTTTGAGTGAGTGAGTGAATGAATGAACGAATGAATGAAAGATGAAACAAAAGAATGATTAAAAAGAAGGAAGGAAGGAAGGAAGGAAGGAAGGAAGGAAGGAAGGAAGGAGAGAGGAAGGAAGGAAGGAAAGAAGGAAGAAAGGTGCTAAAGAGGCTTTTGGGTAATTGAAGGGGTGGGGAGAAGCTTCTGGAAATAAGACAAGCCAATCACCCAAGCCAGTGTGAGGGGGCATTGGTGGGATTTAAGAGTGGTCCTGCCTGTGGGAAGGGTCAGGTCAGGCGTGACCCTCTTCTCGTAGCATCGTGAAGGGGACATGCCAGCCAGGGCCCAGCACGGGTTCAGCCTGCACTCCCAGTACAAGTTGGGGGGCTCCCTCATTTCTACCTTGCTGTGATCCAGCGTCTCCCATCCCCTCTGGGTTGGGCACAGGCCCTAGGAGCTGGCAGTTCATCAGGCCCTTCATTCTTCACGCACCATTCGTTTCTCAGCACACATGCACCAACGTCTAACCACGGCTCTGGATGCCACGGGTGCGGCAGCGAGCAAAAGGCAAAGCTCCGGTCCCGGCTCCCTCACTGAGTGGGTCAGGTGGAAAATAAGTGACTGTGCAAAGCAAGGTCGAGAGTTCAGGAGCCCCTCTCCCCGTCAGCACCCACCTGCCTGGGTTCCTCTCAGTCCTTCTTATTGCTCCACAACACCCTCTGAGGTAGGGACCATCCTGATCTCCTGTTTCTAGTATAGAAAATTAAGCACAGAGAGGTTGAGTAAAGTGCCCAAAGACACACAACTAGAAAGAGGAGGAGTCTTAAGATTTGAACATAGGGCTGCAGGTCTACGTTCCTGACCTCTATGCCATGTTACTCTCTTGGTGAAGTGGGGGCAGGAACCATGTCTGCTTTCTCAGCACGGGGTCCTCAGCATCTGGCTTTGAGTAGATGTGTCGTACCTATTTGTGGAATGAATAAATCGGGTTGGCAAACTGGCTTGTTAGCCACATGCGGCTCTTTGGTACATACATGTGGCTCTGAAGTAAAATTGAAAATGAAAATAAAACTATCCTAGTTTCATCTATAAAATTTTTAAAGGATATTAGTCACATAATGGTGATTTCATTTGTTTTATGGCTCTCGAATAATTTTTAAATTGTTGTGAGGGACAGGATTGGCTCTTCTATCTCAAAAGTTTGCCACCCCCTGGAATAAATGATTGAATGAATGAGTGAGTGAGTGATTGAATGAAGACATTTTTACCTGGGTGGATAAAGCCCCTTCTGTGACGGGCTTGTAGGCCACCTGGGCTGTTTTTAATGTTGGGCATTAAAGTGCATAGCTCTTGGCACATGGAGGTTACTCAGAAAATGTCCACTGACTGAGTGAATGAGGGAGGGGGTAGGGAAGGGGAGGGTGAGTGACTCCGTGAAACTGCATGAGCCTAAGAGGCAAAGACAGAGAACGGGACGGAGCCCAGCGGTACATTTGCTCAGGCAGCCTTGGCTTCCTTCTCCATTTCTCCACGCTCCTGTGTCTTTGTCGTGAATCTGCACACCTGCTTTGCTTCTTCCCTTCACCGTTTGAGTCCGCACCCGGGGTGGGGGGGGCACGGTGCTCAAACAGCTGGGTGGCGTCAGGGTGTCCCTGGGAGATCTGGGTTGTCCTGGAGGCAGGGTGCCGTGGACCTCACTGCTCCCGGCAGCTCTGGGAGAGCAGCAGCTGTGAGGTCCGGGGCCTGAGGCGGGGCGGGCGGGACGCAGTGGGTGCTGCACATGTGGGCAGGCCCGTGTTCATTCTGGGTATTCTCAGCACTGGCGCTCGGCGGGCACTCAGCAGGGGCAGCTGTGTGTGCACTCCTGTGCACACGAACACGCGGCCGGTCATGGACTGAGCACTGGCCCTGAGCCCCCCACACCAAAGTGCTGAGAGGGTAAACCACAGATCACAACCGTCCCTTTTTTGCAAGATGATTGCGGGTTAAGCAGATCAGGCAGTAGAACTGCAAGCACAGGATGAGGCCTGCCGGGGGCCTTCATACATGGGGAGACTCTGGCTGGTCTCTGGTGTCTGGGCATCGACTCCAGTAGCCACGTGGCGGAAAAGAGACAGGGAACTTCCCTGCCCTCATCCTGATGCTCGCTTTAGTTTTTAAAGAAATGTGCTGTTGGCCTTTTGAGCTTCCTTTGCTTGGCCCAAACTCCTTGGAGTGTACTTTCTCTTTTAATAATGGCCTTTGAGCCATTCTCTACTGCTCGGGCCTGCTTCTGTTTCTTTGAAATGTATTTTCTCTTCTATAATAAACTCCTTTTTCTGCAACTTGACCTCTCTGGTCCGTGTCTCCGTTCTTCGGTTCCATGAGACCAAGATCCTGGCGCACATACAATCACACATCAAAAAAATCCTGTTTTATTTATTGGGGGCTCGTCTGGGATCAAAAAGAGAGGTAAATATGATCTGTGCTTTTCCGTCTGCCTTGTCCACTCGCAGGCTTTCATCAATATTTTTGTTGCCCCTTTCTCCTATCACACAAATAATGGGCCTTCATCAGCCAGTTAAAAGCGACAAGTGCGGCTGCCGTTCTCCAAGATTTGAAGGACAGGCTTAGCAGAAGGGCTCTGGATAATTTCCTCCAATGCCAAATCAGAAGAATGTTGCCTTTAGCCCAACTGCCTTCTCTCTTGCGGTAGTAAAGGGGAGCCCAAGGACGGCGTGAGGTTGGGGTGAAAAAAGGCAAAAAAAAAAAAAAGTGACGTTTAGTGAGAAAGGACAGGATGGGTGATGTGGTGTTAATTCTGGAGATTTTCTTAGTTGATGTTTCCCTTTCAGGTCTTTCTTGCAGAACTTCTCCAGCCTGAGCAGCGGCAGCTGGTGGGGCTGTTGGGAGAGACTCCTCCTGCCTTCAGAAGGACATGTGGGGACAATGTCATGTCTATAGCCAGGACGAGAAGGCTTGATCCTGGTATGTGCACAGATTGTCCCAGGGTGGGTCCTGGTCTTTTCCAACAAGGAGGAGGATTTTTGCCTTTTTTGGGCTGTGGTTGAGTGATATGAAGGGGCCGGGCCTGGAGTTACCCTCCCCCACAAACACCCATCTCCACCTGTTTGTGTCTCCAGGCCTTGGCAAAACCACTGTGCCTGGAGTCAGGAAACTAACACTGATGGGTGCCATGCATTCATCCATCTCTTCATTCATTTATGATGTTTATTACCGAATAAGTAGGAAGATCCCAAAAGGTGACTGAAAACTCAGAAAACCCTCATGGATGTACCACTTAGCTTAAATCAGCGAAATCTGTTTGATTTCCAAAAATGGTGTAGCTGGAAGCATTAGGTTGTAAGCAAGAACGGGAAACAGAAGCCATGTTATCCCCAAAGGGTGTTTGATGGGGTCCTTAGCACACGGAGGGGCCGGTAAGAACCCTCAGCCTTTCCTCCCTGGCCTGCCAGAGGCGTGGTGTGGCCTGGGATACAACTGTCCTGTCAGGTGCCACTGCTCCAAGACCAGAAAGGTACTGTGCTCATGGAAGTGCTGGATGGGGACCAAAGGTGTCCCAAGATAGTCACGTGAGGAAATTACCATCAGTAATGACCGAGAGACCCTGTCCCCTTCTGCCTTGGAAGTGAAGGCGGGTGTGATGGTCTGTTGGGGGTGGCCCGCCATGTCCCCTCGCTCTGCCCATGTCTGTGCACAGCAGCTGACTGGCTCCCTCCTGCCAGGCTGGCATTTATTTGCCCATTTGCCCAGGGGCTTTGAGTGGTTGTTGTGGGTCAGATTTGCCATCCTCGGGGCAGGGAGGCTGAAGTGTGGGAATGAACACCCCCGGTGCAGTCTTCAGCCAGTGACAGATAGAGGAGTGGAGTGCGAATCACTCCCAGTGGGACAATTCTGTGTCCCCAGCAGCATTAAGTTTGGTCACATGGGTGACCAAGCTGGTAATGTGTCCTGAGCTGGCTTCTCTCACTTCCCACTCCCCACCAGGTGACCCATGGGCTCACTTCCCAGCTAAATCCCTCAATTCAAGTCCTTGCCTCAGTGTCTTCTAGAAGCTCGCCTTGTCTGCCCTCATGACACTTAGGCGGTGTGCATAGTGAACGAGGTGCATAGTGGGAGATGCGGTCCAGGAGACTAGACTGAGAGCCATTCAAGGATTTTATCCTCGGAGCTGTAAAGCCAGTGTTGATGGGCTTAGCTGATATGATCAGGTTTACGTTCTTTTTTTTGAGGGCAGTGTCACTGGCCCTCATATGTGGGACCCGAACCAGGGCCGCTGGCTTCCCAAGCCAGCGCTTACCCACCACGCCACTCGGCAGGCCCAGGTTTACGTTCTGAAGAGATGCTCTGGCTGCTGTGTGACCCAGTCAGATTTTATGTCAAGTTCCCCTCCTACCCTTGCCCTCCTCTTCCACCCACTGGGACCCTTGGACTGGAACCAGGAGCAGGAAGGTTGGGATTTGCCGTGACAGAAGTGACTGTCATTCCCTCTGAGCCAGCCCACGGCGCAGTGATTCTCATCCTGCCAGTTACCTTGCCGTTTCCAAAAGCACTTTAGCGCTGGAAGAGTGAATGGGGCTCGGCATGGACTTATATAACAGTTGGACTTCCCTCGTGCCTGGAAACGAGGGCGCCTGTCAGCCGAACAGCCCCTAAGAGCACGCCTTGGATCTGATCAACAGACGTTGGCAAGTGGGAGGTTTGAAGGTGGTGCCAAGCTCTGTGGTTTGGACTGGTCCTCTGAGGGAAACAATCGTGCAGGAGGGAAACAAACAGGGGAGACTGAGCCTGAGACACAAAGAGGCAGTGTGGGGAGCAAGGCAGGCAGTGGGCGAGCTCACAGTCCTGCCCCTTACCACAGCCTTGCAGACGGCCACCAGCCCACCCAGCAGGACGCCATGTGTGTGGAGCGAGCACACCAGCCTGTAGACTCTCTAACCTTCCTTCCGGAGGTACCGCCTTTGGAAGTAAAGGGGGTGGGATGGGTTACAGGGGTGGGGGTGGGAAGGAAGACCGGTGGATGATTTTGTAGAGAGCTTTTGGGGACAGTAAGCTGCCCTTCATTTGGGATGATATGGCTTAGAAGCTGTGAAGCCTTCACTTGTTTTGCCATTTGGAGGCTGCTGAAATGAGCAAGCCACTTTCTGTCACCCGGTGGTGGCTGTGGCCCAATCTCCCAGAAGCCTGGCTGACGGTCATGCTATGAGCCGTTGTAGAACCACACAGAGACCCCCGCCCCCCTCAGGCACTCTTTAAGGACAACATCTACTGTTTGGGTGGACAGGGGACAGGGCTCCCCGCAGTTGGTCTAGGCTGGTCTTCTCATGGTTGGCTGGCTCTAGGCTGGGAGCTGCTGCCCTTTCTCACGGGCTCCCATCCTCCAGCAGGCTAGCCTGGGCTTGCCCGCATGCCGGTTCCAGAGTCCAGGAAAGGGAGTAGAAGAGCACACAGCCCCTTGAGAATCAGCGAGAAACTGGCACACCAGTCTTCCTGGCACATGGGAGAGCTCTCCCTTTCTTCCCTGCTTGAGAAGTTGAGAGAGGCTCAAGAGAGGTGAGGCAGCCATCCTGTGCTCAGGAGTGGAAAAGCCAGGAGGATCGCCAAGAAGGCCTGACGTCTGGGATCTGCGAAACTACCACCTATCTCTGAAGTTCCCATGACGGGCGAAGAATAAGCCCTTAGCATTTAGGCCTGTCTTTGGCAGGTACGTTCTTCATTGCAGCCCGAAACACTCCTAATTAACACACCAGTGTCCCCTGCACACCCCTACCCAAGTCTGAGTGTGTGAGACCATGAACCAGCCGTGAGAATCCCATTTCTTGTGGTATGCTTTCTTGGTGGGTCCTGCAGCAGGGCTGCTGGGCTCTGGTTACAGTGCCGGGGTGGGCGAGGTTTGGAGAAATAACTCCCCTGATCTTATTCCAGAGCCCTCTTCTCTCTTCTCCCTGAGATCCAGCCTGTGGCTCGGGCAGGGTTTCTCAGTCATGGCAGTATTGATATTTTGGGCAAATACTTCCTGTTGTGGGGCCATCCTGGGCACTGTGGGATGTTAGCAGCACCCCTGGCTCCCACCCACTCGATGCCAGGAGCACCCCATCCCCAGTTTGTGACAATCGAAAACATCCCCCGTGGGGGGCAGAATCACCCCTGTTGAGAACCACTGCGTTAGGGGTGATCTGCAGGCAGATTTGAACACTGTCCCCCAAAGCCCTGAGTCTCCCTCTTGCCCTTCACCCCTGCTGCTTTACCTGTGTCAAGACCGTCATGCCTAAGTTCTCACTCACAGCCAGGACACCCTCACACAGGACTCTCCTTCACATGGAGGAGCCGCTGCAGAGGGCCTCACCATTGGCCAGGAACATTTGAGAGAACCCCAAATCCCCCTGGACCGAGGTGGCACCTTGACAGAGCATCTGGATTGTTGCCTCCAGCTGTTCTCCCAGTGAGAATGACATGGGGCCATAGCTTGAAGGCGTGGGGATACCCATGGGCCTGGGCCCGAACCGGCTCTGGAGAGCAGGGTGGAACGTTTAGAAATAAGAGTATATTTTCCTTGCATGAGTGCCGTCACTCCTGGATTTGAGATCCGTTGGGAGGGAAAGATACGAAGACGAGCTTTTGGTGGAGTGGCATTCCCAGCACCCAGGTGGGCCTTGAGGATGAAGAGATAGAGTGTTTCTAAGACCCCGTTGCAAGTATATGTCCCTGGATGAGAGGTTGGCGCACAGCCAGCCCACCCGCCGCCCTCCTGAGGGGTGGAGCACCAGCCCAGTCTCCATGGGAAACTGGGTGTGTTGGGCTTTGTCTAACATCTTGGAGTGATTCATGTATTCTTCTGCTCTCAATAAAACCCACCGGCCTTGCGAGGACCTTCCCATCATCACAAACTCTGTTTTGTATAAAATAAATTGGATCTGTTGGAGTCTGATTCATCTCCACTGAATGCAGCAAAAATAGTGTTTTGTGAGAAATACTTGCTGTCCAGTAAGCAGGGAGGGGCTTCTTAACAAGGCCTCCTGCCCTTTGAAAACAGGAAGTTACAGCCGCCAAAAGCAAATTAGTTCAGAGCTGGCGGGTCCAACTTCAGACCCCACCTCCACGCCCACCTGTGGGCTCCAAGTCAGCCTGCCCAGCCATCATCTCTCCAGCTCTGACACCAGGGTGGCTAAGCCTCCTTTGTGGCCCAGGCTCTCTGGTGCCCACAATGTTTCTGCTCTTATTCAGCGAGAAGGCTCCGTCTTCCCCACCTTAGCTTTCCTCTGGGCCCCCTCTCGTGAACCTCGGAGTGCGAGCGAAACTCTGAATGTGTTTTTTCCTCAGATAAATTGAAAAAAGGAGGCAGGTGCCAGGGGTTGCCAGCCGGCACTCGCTATTGTTTCTCCCTAGCTTAGGGTTGAAAAGGAGCCCTGTTTTAGGATGCATTTGCACAAGTTTCTGACCCAAGAAGCTTCTTGAAACGTATTTAATTGTAGGCGGATGGAAAACCTGCTCGAAGTGCCTCAGACAAAGAGGGAATTTATTGCTGTATCACTAGCTAGGGAACCTCAACTTGTTCTGATGGCTTTCTGCCTGGATCGTGTCCCTGAACTTTGAACTTATATCTCCAGCTGTCCACGTGACACCTCTACCTGGACATCTAACAGTGTGTCACAGCTAACACAGCCAGACCAGAGCAGTGGTCTTTTCTTGCCAACACACCTCCAGCTTTGCTGCCCCGTAACAGCCAATGGTGCCACCATCCATCCAGCTCAAGCCAGAGATTGAGGAGCCATTCCTGACTTGCTTCTCCTTCCTGACCCTGCACATTCATTCAGCAAGTCTTATCAGCATGACTTCCAGGTCCATCCACTTCTCTCCACTTGCATCCCTAAAACTCTCGTTTGGGCGCCATCATCTCTTGCTTGGCCCGATCTGTGAGCTCACCCTAATTAACCTCGAGCCCTTGGCCCTTTCCATCATGCAGTCCAACGTTTTTCAGAGTCCATCCAATCAGATCCTATCTCTCCCCTTATTGAAAACCTCCCAAGGCCTCCCATTTCACTTAGAACAAAATCGGAGCATCTTACCTTGGCTCTCAGAGACCTCCACGGTCAGCTCCTGGAACCTCCTTGAGCTCTCTCTCTCCCAGTTTATCAACTGCCTCTGTTCTCCAGGCTTGCTGACCCCCTTCTGTCCCTTAACCAGGCCGGGTCCTTCCTTATCTCAGAGCCTTTGCCCCACAGACTCCTTCCCTAGATCTGTAGGTGGCTAGCCTATCACTGGGGTCTCTGAACAGCCCCCCAAACACACAGAGATGCCGCTAACCTCTGTCTAGGACACCATCCTATTGGGTCATCTTCATAACCCTTATCTGCACCTGACTTTGTTTAATTTGTTAAATGTTTACTGTCTGTCTTCTC
This sequence comes from Aselliscus stoliczkanus, assembly GCA_033961575.1. Classification (NCBI taxonomy): domain Eukaryota; kingdom Metazoa; phylum Chordata; class Mammalia; order Chiroptera; family Hipposideridae; genus Aselliscus; species Aselliscus stoliczkanus. Next base: position 4,946,087 of record CM066738.1, on the reverse strand, counting down.
TCAGTAGACTGGAAGGTTCTGATTTCAGAGATTCTGTTTATCTTGTCACCAACATGTTCCCTCATCTAGAACAGTTTTTGCCACATAGGAGGCACTCAGTAAATATTTGTAGACTCAATGTCTTGTGTAAGCAAGTATATCAGTCAGGGTCTGGTTACGAAAGTGGAAGCCACAGAAGTTATTTAAATAGAAAGAATTTAATGTAAAGAATTCATTAATCCAGTATTTGAGACTAAAAAGACAATAGATAAGTAGCTAAAACAGTAGGTATTACTTTATGAAGAAGGAAAAATTAAAGATCATAGAATTAGACGAGATTACAATATTTATTTCTTTTTAAAATAAACTTTTAATTTTAGAGTAGTTGTAGATTTGCAGAAAGACTGCAAAGAGTACAGAGTTTCCATACCCAGCTTCTCCTGTTAACATTAGTATCTATTAATATTTGTTATGATTAATGAACCACTTTGACTCATTCTTGTTAACCGAAGTCCATACTTGATACAGAATTGCTTAGTTTTTTTCCTAATGTCCTTTTTCTGGTCCAGGATCCCACCCCGGTCACCGCATCACATTTAGGCATCATGTCTCCTTAGGGCTCCTCTGGGCTGTGACAGTTTCTCAGACTTTGGTTTTGATGACCTTGGCAGTTTCTAGGAGCCCTGGTCATCTATTTTGTAGAATGTCCCTCACTTGGGATTTATCTCAAGTTATTCTCACGAATAGACTGGGGTTATGGTTTGGGCAACGAAGACTCCCAAGCTGATGAGTCTTCTCATCGCATCATATCAAGGGTCCACGCTCTCCACCTGACTGACATATCACTGTTGATGTTAAACTCTGTCGCCTGGCTGAGGTTGTGTTGGTCAGGTTTCTCCACTGTACTTTTTTTTTTAAATTGGGAAATTGGGGGAGGGGAACAGCCAAGTTGTTGTTCTTCAATCATTGTTGTGGAGGGCGCCAGTTGCCATCTGGCTTCCTGTCAGCAGCTTGTGGCCTCTAGGCTCAAGGTGCTATGTTCAATCTTAGTTGTGGGTGAGCGTAGCCACCATCCCATACAGGAGTTGAACCAGCAGCCTTGTTGTTAAGAGCACACGCTCTATCCACTGAGCCATCCGGGTGGCAGCTCCTCTCAAGGTGCCGAGTTCAGTCTTTAGTTGCAGGTGGGCATAGCCCACCATTGAACAGGCAATCTTGCTGTTACACTAGCTGAGCCCTCCTGCCAACTGCAGCTCAGTGACAGCTTAGCTTGGGCACAGCATTCACTGACCCATGTGGGAATCGAACTGGCAGCCCTGTTGCTCAGAGCACGTGCTCTAAGCCAACTCTTAAACAACTGAGCTACTCGGCCGGCTCTCCACTTTACTTTTTTTTCTTTTTTTTTCTTTTCCAAGGGCAGTGTCACTGGCCCTCATATGTGGGACCCGATTTGGGGCCGCTGGCTTCCCAAGCCAGTGCTTAACCACCGCGCCACTTGGCTGGCTCTCCACTTTACTTTTTTAAGTTATCTTTTTTCCTTTCTTCTTGTCAACAATTTTCTTATCCTGTGGTTGTCATTGGTCGATTGAGTCCCCATGACATCGTTCTATGCCTGCATTGGATGCAAGAAGGGAAATAGAATGTCATATCAATTTAAATACATTTGGAGCAGAGTTTCTTCGTTTTTTTTTTTTTTTTTTTTTTTTTTACAAAAGCCATTTCAAAATATTTGGTTTCTTCAAGGGAAGAGAGCATTCTGTGTAAAGCATTGTTGCTCTCAAAAAGAAAATCTGGAGTGAGGTTTGGGTTCTTTTCATGGTGCTACCATTCATATTTGAATAAGTAATCAAAAGAAGTAGATTTCTCTCAAGGTTCCAAATTTTCCAAGTACTGAAAATTTATGGGGGTGGGAGGGGGAGGAGTGATTCAGGTGGTTGGGGACTCCCGAGTTCTCTTGTGGGTACATTAAGTGCTTTGACATAAGTCATTAACTAAAGAAACTGATCTTTACATCTTTCTACAATATAAACGAAACTTTCATTTTAAACAAACAAGCAACGCCCCCATCCTACCTCTGTGCCCCTAACAACCTGACCATTGTTTTTCTTTTTTTCTCAAGCACTTTTTGGAGCTAAATAAAAAAACGTGCATTCATCACCAATGGCAGCCAATCTTTTTTCTTTGCTTTGTTAAAGCTGCCAAATGTTACTTGCCTCAAAAAAGGCACTTGGAGGCACAAGGAAGAGTCAAACTAGATGAAGGATAACACTGTTTCGAAGGGTGTGTTTATGAAAGGGAAATATTGTGCATTGCCGGGCAGTCGTATCCGCCTGGAATGGTGGATTTTGCTCATAGGAATGTGGTGTCCTGCTGATGACCCAGTTTGCTTCTCAGGGAACCTAGGAAGCTCCTGGGTAGTCCAGAACTCACTGCAGGCTGGAGCATGAACAGGATGTCATGTCCCCGTCACAGCTTTATATGATAATATTCCACGTGCTGTCTACCTGTCAGCCATGATGAGTGACTGCAACCCAGCTCAGAATGACCAAAGCAAAATGATCATTCATTGGCTGCCCAAATCCTAGGCGGGGCCAAATAACCAAGAACTGCAATGGCGCCAGGCCTTGGAAATGGCCTTGTGTAAGCAACTATAGGATAGGTCAGCAGTGTTCTCAAGTCAGGAAAAATGGGCAACAACCATGCAAGGGGGACCTTGCCTGGCCAGCTTCTCTGGGCTTGGTGCGTTGGCTGGACTGCTGTGGATGATGGGGCACACCTGTCCCCACAGAGCCCCAGACCCCACTGCCATCCACTTGAGTCATTTAGGAGGCCTGCCTGGCCCAGGTGCTCTGCGGCCCCAACCTACCACTCAGATGCTGCGCCTCAGGTTGCTCAGCTCAGAATCATTCTGTTCCACCCCGTGAAGGGCTCGTTGGCTCTCCTGCCGGTGCTGAGCTGAAGCCCAGACATAGGGTCGAACCTTGTGGAACCTGATGGCTGGAGACAATGTTGGTGAGATTCTCAGGAGGGAAACACTGGGTCCAGAATTTCTTAGGGCTCAGGTAATTTTAGAAATATGCACACAGAAAATGATTTCTGTAGTGATGCTCTGTCACCGCCTCTGCTCCCTTACCTTCATATTTGCACCAATGTTTTTAACACTAGAAGAATTCCATGAAGTGTGCGTTTAATTTTAGCAGACTTAACTATACTCTGAAGAGGAAAGGAATGCCTGGCGGCATGCCTTGCATTTGTGTATGTACGTTCCAGTGTACACACCTTCCCTTCCCACACCTTATCCACGCCTTATCCAGAACAGAAGGCACTCCATTTACTTCCCACCCATTATCCCATCTTGCCTTATCCAGTACAAACACTGCAGTCCCTGTTTACAGTAGTTTGTGCATGATTGATGGAATTTTCAAGAGTAATTCTGACCACACCCAGTCCTTTTTTTTGTTTGTTTGAGGGCAGTGTCACTGGCCCTCATATGTGGGACCCGAACCGGGGCGCTGGTGTCCCAAGCCAGCGCCTAACCACAACGCCACTCAGCCAGCCCCACCCAGTTCTTTTTATATGCACTGACTTAGAGAACCCAGACAGGGTGATTCCTGGGGAGAGAACCATGAAGAAGACAGACTCAGGTTTGCAAGGAACTCCCATATCCAGTGGGAGTTTTCAGCTCGGCGTAGCTAGGATTCAGATTGGGGCTTGGCAGGCTCAGAAGGAATTGCATCCTTCTGTAGCTCTGATGAATGGAGCAAATTCATACTTACCAGGTACCAACACTAAAGTTTACAAGGTTCTTTGGACAAGAAAACATGGCAAAAACACAGGAAACAATTAGAGGTTAACAGGACAGTTCCTGCTTGTTACCTGTGTGATCTAAGGCATGTAGTTAACCTTTTGGATTTCAGCTTTCTCAAGCTATGTAACGGGGCCCATTATAATGGGTCCCCTACATGGTGTTCATGAAGATTACAAATAGTAATGATGCTCACCATTTATTGGACATGTATTGTATTGTACTGTGCTCAACATTTTACATTCATCACATCACTTAATCCTCCCAGTCATCCTCCGGCTAGGTACCATCATATCCCCATTTTACAGGTAGACAGACTGAGGTTCAGATGACTTTAGTAACCATTCCGAGGTCGCAATTTTTAAGTGGCAGAGCCAGGGTTTCAAAGATCTCAAGGAAAAATGATTCTGCAGATGAGGAAAAGGAGCATTGGAGAGGATAATTGACATGGCTTGCAAACTTTTGAGAATGTGAGATGCAGGGATGACAACCATCAATGTACCAGGCATTGTGCTGTGAGAGTTTGTTGTAGCTCATGTGGTTTGGGAGTCACTGGCACCATGAGTATCATCAACATTTGACAAATGAGGATGCTACATCTCCCAGAGGAGACTGACCTGAACAGGGACACACAGTGTGGGGACTAGATCGGAGCCACATTGCATGCCAGGGCCTTGCTCTTTACACATCCATCCTGCTGCCTGTATGCAAAGCACCAGCACAAGGTATACGGCAACTTTCCTAAGGAAGCTGATTAAAGTCCTTTGAATATGACTGGAAAGCAATTCCTGGGATTGTAATACATAAAAGCACAGAGCAGCTCCTGCTTTATAATAATGCCATCTAACATCTCTGTGGCCCTCATGACGTGTCTCACTCAGACACTCTTCTAAGCCTTTACACATAACTTATTTAATCCTCACATTGTACAGATAAGGATATTAAGGGGCAGAGAGGTTAAGTAATTTGCCCAAGGTCACGCAGTAAAAAGGTCACGCAGTAAGCAGCCAAGCTGTAATTCAAACTCAGGTATTCTGGTTTCCAAGGTCATACCTTTAATCCTGGACTATGCTGTTCTCCACTTCCCATTCTCAGGCCCCCTTGCCCACTCCCATGCTCCCATGCTTTTTAGTACCGTTGACTTTTTGTTTTTTTAGCTGAGCCATCCTGCCACCTGTTTTTGGCAGCTCAACGACAGCTCTGCAGCTCAGCTAGGGCTGGGCATCGAACTGCTGTTGCTCAGAGCTCAACTCGCATTCTTGAGCGAGCTCTTAACCAACTGAGCCACTCGGCTGGCCCTTGTACCGTTGACTTTTGAACAGTGCAGGCCTTAGGGGTGCTGACCTCCGCCTAGTTAAAAATCCAGATAGAACTCTTGACTCTACAGTCAGCCCTTCTAATACATGGATGATTCAGCTAAATGCCAATGGAAGATAGTATTTTTCAGTTGGGAATTCAATTGGTTTTCTGAGCCTCCTCAGATGGTCGAATCTGCAGATGCTAAATGCAAGGATACAAAGGGCTCCGCATAGGGCCGGCTGAGTGGCGCGGTGGTTAAATGCTGCCTTGGGACGCCAGCTGCCCCGGTTTGGATCCCACATAGGAGGGCCAGTGACACTGCCCTCAAAAAACAAAGGGCTCCGCATAGAATTGGGCCTGTGCAGTTCAAACCCGGGTTGTTGAAGGGTCAACTGTGTATCTTGTTGAAGGGGCCAAGTAAGAACAAAGTTCTAGCTTGTTCTTTTAAAAACTTGCGTGGGTGAATCATAATGTATTCAACGGTGTTTTGGTTGTTTACATTCCTTAGTTACTACCAAGGACTTTGGGATGAATGTCGGCCGAGAGAGCGCCCCACACCTGTGAATGGATATCAGCTGAATGTAAAGGTAGGATTTTTCACATGAAGTTTTTTGGAACCTGGGTTCATTTAAGGTTGATGTGGATATTATTTGACGCATGGCTCATGGATGAGAGTTCGTGGTTTATTGTCGATATTATTGTACATTTTCGGCTGAGCCCAAAAGGCTCCTTAGCTGCGTCAAATTGGCGGTTGCTTGAGTTGAATACAAATTGCATGGCGTTGGCCTCAGAGCGTCTAGGGCTGAATTGCGTGGCTTATTCAGAATTGATGATGATGCCGTTTGCTGTCAAGCCAGCCTCTTTTGTGGTGTCGATTCTGGAAGGAGGGGTAAGTCCGAGGGGAGTCGGTATGCTGGCAACATGGGCAACAATCAAGCTCAAAGTTGGTTCCAGTCAGGTGTGACCTGGGCCCTTTGGTTCTCACAGGATAAGGGTGATAACAAGGGTACCCTCCTCATAGGGTCATTGGGAAGATGCAAAGGGTCTACACAGGACAGCACCTGGTGGTTGCAGCTGTTACTAATATGATGGTGATGAGGTCCTCACTTGAGGGTATCCACAGAGAACTGGGTTTACAAGGCCGACGTTTCCCACATGCTCCTGTTAACCATGCAAGCCATTCCAGCTCTCTACGTAACATTTTGGGCCTTAATGGCTCACAAGCAGAGCTGGGGAACTTGCCTCCCTCTCCTCCCCACCCAGGGCCTAGTCCCTAGGTCCCCACCCTCCCAGCGACATGCGTTCATTGTGCGCTCCGCTGGGGCAGTAATTTTGACCATCTGCCCCAATATATGTGCACAACTTGACAATACATGGTATTTTCATGTACAATTGTGTTCTTATAAGTTATAAGTCATTTATACATTATATCCATGTATTAGGTCAAGCTGTATGCAGTTGCCATTTTTATAGGTCACAACAGCCAAATAGTTACAATTCCATGTGGCAATTTTTAAAAATGAAAATATTAGGCTCAAATTTATTTTTTATTTTTAGATAATGTATAAATAGAAGTGCTCATTTTTTTTGGTGACTTGGGCAAAATATTTGCTATAGCAAAGCCTGTTTCTTCTGTAGAGATAATAGCCCCAACTTCATTGTAGTAAGATTTAAAACACACACATATATATATATATATATTTAATATGGATGAATTACTTATTGTAATAAGGGTACCATGAAAGTGAATCGGTTATTAGCTCAACATTCTAAATTCTGTTTATCTCCTTGTTTTACAAAAATGGTGGCCAACTTGCTGGGACAATAACATATAATCCTCAGTGTCATGCTAATGGCTTCATCACATTGGCTCATAGGGATTTTTAGCAAGTTTTAAACTGAACCCCTATCAATGGCAGCCTTGGTGGTTTGACTCTTTTGCATTCGTGTGGTTTTAGCTGTGTGAGTGCCCTGGATTGTTTTTGGGGTAAATCCCGGGCTTAGGCAGCCCTTTCTTCTGGCCTGCCTGCCTTTTGCCTCCTCCAGTCTGGGAGGGGACAGTGAGTTTGAAGTGGACAGAAGAAGGTTTCACCTGGGGACTTTGGGGTGTGGAGGTGGGGCAGGATTCTGCCCAGGTGGAGCTGTAAAACCAGATAAAAAGGCTGGTTACGCATGCTGATGGAAGCCCAGATAGCGGAGTTTATATCCTGGCAGGTAGTTTTACAGATGCCCTTCTTTTGTGATTTTAATATGTCCCCACTCACCCGCCCATGAAAACTATTCCAGTTTGAAGGCTGCAAAGTGCCTGAGAACAGGCAAGATGACTGCCCCCCAGCAGTGCCTCCTGGCTGTAAGGGAACATCCACCAAGTGGGGCACCTTGTTAAAATCAAAGGTCTGGTTCAGCAGGCCTGGGGGGTGGGGGTGGGGAGGGCGCCCTCGAATCTGCATTTCCGACCAGGTGTTGTGATGCTGCAGGTAGGTGGACTACACTTTGAGGAACAGGGTTCAAGAGCGTCCTTTGCGGTACAAACCCTGCCCAGCGGGGTCAGCACAGGCAGCGTGGAGGAGGCCTGGCGAGGACTGAGACGTTCTCATCCCGACACCTCTGGTTGTAGCCGTTCATTGGGGCCCTGACACTGAGCACTGGGGTTTGCCCTTGGCCCCTGCTGCCGTCATATTCCTGTCACACTATTGATTGTCCCTTGTCCCCAGGCTTGGGTGAGCCCATGTAAGGCTTGCCATGACCTCCTGACTTAACTTCTCTGCCTGGCACGAAACAGGCACACAATGAACATTTGCTGAATGAGGGACTGAGTGATGCCATAGAGCCACAGTCATCTCTGGGCTCTGTTGTCCCTTTGACTCCACCGGTCATCTGCATGTGTGAGCCTCCCAGTTGGACTGGGAAAATGTTTAGTTCCTCTCTTTATTCCCTAAGTAAGCCCCGACTAAAACTCTTTAACAGAATAGCAAGCGCCCTGCTTTGCAAAAGCATTTTAATGCCTGTTATTCTGCTAATTCTGGGGTCACGTGGACTCCAAGTGATTAGGGCCTAGGCTCAGGGGCACATACTTAACACTCTGCTCTCCCACTCATTAACTTTTTTGTGCCTCAATTTTCTCAGCTGTGTAATGGGGATAATACGATGACTGTTAGGATGATAAAGGAGTTAATAATCTACCTGAAACTCATGTAGAGCAGCACTGAACGCATTGCAAGCCCTCCTTGAGTACTGGAGGCTGCAGCAGCTGCTGCTGGGGCTGTTCTAGCAGAGTAAGAAACCGACAGTGAGCTGCTCAGTGGCAGGCCCAAGGCTGCTTCCCTTGGCCATGAGAGAACTGGGTTGAACAAGGTCACCTGGCAGTAAATTCCAGGTGCTTTCCGTCCCACCCCAGGAGTCCCCGATTTGGGAGTTTGTGGACCAAACAATTTACTCAAGTAGCTAAAATCTGGGGGCGGGACTTCAGGACTAGGTGGCCAGCTCTGAATTACCATCCAGGGTCCCTGGCATTTCCCTGTGGGTGGGACTGATAAGCATTCACATCAGAGAGAGGACAAAATTTCAGAAGGATTGTTCTCATCCAAAGACACTTGTAAGGTGTCTGTATCCATGCAGCAAGATCCTTCCTTCTCTCAGTCCCACAGGGACTCTTGACACCTTTGTTCTAGACCAGCCATTCCTTTTCTCGGAACACTGGAAATGTGTGGGTGCACTATGTGATTGTCACGATGGCTGAGGGGCGGCTGGCAAGTAGTTTGGCCCAGTGCTCAGGGACGGAAGGATGCTCAGTAAATAGCCCTCCCTTCCCCTTCCCTCCTACCTTTGTTCCTGGAGGTTACACCTGGGTCTTGGAGGATCCATGAATTCTTGTGTTTTCTAGATATGGGGTGTGGGGGAGTAAGACACTATCCAGGGGACAGGGAGAGGAGACTAGGATAGAATGGAGGCATCGGGGAGATGACCAGGAACTTAGCGGAGGTGTCCCCACCTGTGGGAATGCTGCTAGGATGCATGTGTGTGCAGCAGGTTGCAGGGGTTGGCACTGGAGAGAGGCACCCCCGGCAGAGAGAGCAGGCAGCACAAAGGGGCAGAGACAGGACAGTGGGGCACACTTGGGAAGCTGTGGGTGGTAAGGGAGTCTGGCTTCACATCTACTTGCCAGACACCATTGATTGTTCAGGAGGATGAGAGACAGTGAGAAGTGTCCCCTGGCCTGGCCTTGAGAGGGACGTCCCATTTGACATAGAATTATGGTGATCAACTCAATGGCGGTGGCCCCATCCATCAGCTACCTGCAGATTTATACTGGTTTCCAGGAACATCAAGATTCTTGAATTCTTGACTCCCTATTCATTCAAACTGATTTATTGGGTGCCTACTGTGTGCAGCCCCCACTGTTGGTGCTGGGCACACAGTCGTGAACAAGACCGCCGCGGCCCTTGTGATGACCAGATGAGGACAGATGGTGCAGCTCGGAGGCGGGTGTCTTGATGCCGGGCACATCCCGTGACAGCCTTCTTCTTCTGTACTCATTTTACTGACAAGGAGACTGGTTCTTTATCCAGGATCACATCCCACAGCTAGAAAGTACAAGAGGCAGGCTGGCAACCCTGGTCTTTGACCCTCAGCCCCTGAACCCCAGGCTGTGTATCAGTATCTTCTTGCTGCTGTAACACCACGAACGAGTGGCTTAGAACAACACGAATTTAGTATCCTACAGCTCTGAGGTCAGAAGACCGAAATGGGTCTCACTAGGCTAAGATCAAGGAGCCGGCTGGTGTGTTCCTTCTGGAGGTTCCGGGGACAAGCATGTTTCTTGCCCTTGCCAGCTTTTTTCTGCGGTGCTTGTCTTGTGGTCCTGTGTCCCATCCAAAGCCAGCAGTGTCGCGTCTTCAAACCCCTCCTGCCTCCCTGTGACAAGGACCCTGGTGACATATTTACAGATTTTTGGGCCTTAGGATGGGGACATCTTTGGGTTGTGGACTTCTTTGGGAGCCATGATTCTGCCTCCCACCGTGTGCAGAGCAAGAAAGAGCAGCGCTCCACTCCCCGTGCAGTCTCAGGTTGGTGATTCAGGCTGTCGGCGTTGGTCTCCTCATGTGTATCACAGGGGTGAGGATAATACCTGTTTCGCGGGCATGTGGGAGGAGCGAAGGAGTTTGTCACTGCTAAGTGCTGACCCGGTGTCCGCCGCTGAGGACACATGTGCTGTCAGGCCACCCGCCGCTGCCCTCATGCCTGCCTATAACTAGCTGCACCTCTGGGCGCAAGGCCCTTGCCCACCTGGGACCACCCACCCAGGGCTGTTTCCCTCTCACTCCAATGGCGGGAGGGTTTGACCCATGCGACTTTGAAGTTTTTTCAGTGTTGACATTTAATGAGTCTATGGCCGTGTGTGTGCGCACGCGCGTGCGTGCGTGTGTGTGTGTGTGTGTGTGTGTGTGTGTGTGTAGTGAGGGTGGGTGGGACACAGGCCGGGAGAGACACTCTGTGAAATGTTTATATTTTATGCCTTTTGATGTAATTCCAGTCAAACCAGATCTTAAGTCATGCAGCAGGAAGCTCCTTTAAATTTTTAATTTGTTTTTCTTAGAAATGATTATTTCCACATTGAGCCCAGAGACACTCCAGTCTCATCCTGTCTTCCCTCCTTTTATTGTTCCTAAAACTCCCCAAGCGAAGGCTGTTTACTGCTGCCAGTCAGGTGGGCTCTGCACAGACCACGCTCTTGGCACCAACAACCGCCCCGAAATGGCCACGCACAAGGAAACGTGGGTCCAGCCTGTCACTCGGGCAAGCCGTAATGTCGTTAGGGGAACTCGGCAGCCTGTTCTGGACAGGCTGGGGTGGGGGTGTCACTCAGAAGAAATCCAGCCTGTAGAACCCCTTGCTAAAAGCCACAGTGATTTTTACAGGATGGATGAGGCTCGGGGAACTGAGGCAGGGGTGGGGAGTGTGGAACTGCGGGCTGTTTAGCAGCGTCCCTGGCCTCTACCGATGAGATGCCAGTAGCACCACCCCTTCCCCAGTTAGGGCAACCAGGAATGTCTGCAGGCGCTGCCCAGTGTCCCCTTTATAACCAAGTTAGAGCGAAAATGCATGCCTGTTATAAACAAAACAAAAACAAAAGTCAAAGACTGTATCAGACAATTTAGAAGAATATCAAGAAGAAATAACTATCCAGAGATTCCAATGTAACCACTGTTTCCATTTCAGTGTAAATATTTACAGTTTTTTTCTATGCAAACACACACAGTACACACACACACACACACACACACACACATACACACACAAACAGCATATATTACATTTTAATACAAATGACTATATATAAATACTATTTTATTTCTTTTTTCTTTTAAATAATAGTTTTATTTTACTAAGCTTTTCTAAAATTTCAAAAGGAATACATTTCCAAATGTTATTGTTAACAGGTTGAACAATACAGAGATCTATAAAGAAGGAACCACTCCTTCTTGCAGCCCACACAACCTGGTACCATTTTTGCTAATCATGGTAGCGGCTATTTAGGCAACGCTTTCTCGGTGCCCCCAGCCAGGTGCCGAGCCCCTGACACATGTCAGGCAGCCCTCAGAGATGGATGCACTCACTTCTGGTTTATGGATGGAGATATCCAGGGACAAATAGGGTTCCACTCTTGCTTGGTGAGGGCTGGTCCCAGATCAATGACAGGCTATGTCATTGCTATCCTTTAAGGTCTAGAGCAGTGGCGCTCAAACTTGAGTCTACATCAGACCCCCTGGAGGGCTTGTGAACTCACAGACTGCTGGGCCCGCTCACTGCAAAGCCTGACTGCGTGAGTTTCTAATAAGCTCCCTGTGATCAGGGACGACACTTTGAGAACTGACCTTAATTCATATTTCTCCGAGTGTGTGTCAGATGCCACTGAATCTGTGTGAGATTGTGTTGGGATGGTACGCAGGTGTGTATTAAGTGCCATTATGTCTCCTTGAAAGAGACCGGTATTTTCATTTTCAAATCTTTCCCAACACTTCTGATTATATAGAAGAGAAAGTTTCCGCTTGGGGTCCTCACGGCTCTCTAACATTGCTAACCTCTTTCTTTGTTTCCTTATTATTATTTTTAAGAGAGAAAGGGCCTCAAACTTAGACCCTTCAGTAGACACTGCTTGTCTAGTTAGGACTTAATAATATTTGGTTGTTGTTGTGTTTATTTTATTCATAGTCACCAGGAATGGCAAATGATGCTGGTTAACAGCAGTGATGTAAACTTTGCTTTTGAAATACATTTAAGCCCCTAAAGTAACTCACTTTAAAAGGAAAACAGGAAGTCAGTATAGTGTAGGTGACATTGTGAAGGGGACAGGAATGACCCAAGTTTGGGAAACGTTTGGAAAACGGACGCCGTACACCTCACCCCAGCTGATGGCACCATGAGCCTGGCAAGTGCCTTCCTGTCTCTCTCTGGGCCCTAGTACCCTCTGAGGGATGTGGACTCGGCTGGTCCCTGTTCTCACTGTGTGTGGAGGGGACACACTGCAGCTTCCCCCTGATTCCTGCCCATGAGCACCCAGGAGGAGCTGTCCCTTCAGAGCTCTCGGAAGTCCCAGCAGCTGGGCTGCCTTCTGTAGTCGTGGCCAGGCTGGGCTCACTTCCAGACTGGGCGTTTCATGGGTGGTTTGCAGAGATGAAGCTTTCTTTGTCATCAGCTCCTTCACAGTGATGTTTCTGCAATGCCCGCCTGAGCTTGGAACTCCCCTGCTTACAGATTCTTCCGTAGAAGTGCCCTAACCCCCAGATCGGCGACTGAGAAGATCCAGACTCCTTGGCCTGCTTGTTAAGGCCATTTATGATCTGACCACCCAGGTCAGCTTCGTGGACAGGCTCCCAATCAGAAGGGCCCATGCTGGGCTGAATGTTCTGCTGTTACTCTCTGGACATTTTTTCTTTTTTTTATATCATTCCTTATATGTCTTTATTAGACTTTTTTTTTGGGGGGGGTGGCGGTTAGGTCACATTATATATGTCTCCACAGCTGAAGTCAATTGTTGAAAGCCATTTGATTTGAAAATAATACACCATGACATAGTCAACGAAGAGTTCTAACATTTATCCATATGTGTGTTATCAGTGAGCAGAAGGTAAATATTCAGAAGTCTAATTCAAGTTCACCGTCCAGGTACCTGTTTGGCAGCAGAGGAGGAACCAGGGCTACTAGGTAGCTTAGTGATGAAACACGTCGTGCGCGGGACTCGTGAGGCATCTCGTGATGGTTGGAGTGGTGGAAATGCTTACTAGCTGTTAAGCGAGGAAGCCCGCGTTTTCATTTCGCACAGGGCCCTGCCAATTCTGTAGGCGCAACTGGTGCCAGCTCCTGCTCCCTGAGTCAAATCACTGGCCACCTCCTCCAGGAGGACTGGACCTCGCAGACCTCCAGGGTCTCTGCACGTGTGTTTACGAGCCAGGTCCTGTTCCTTTAATGCAGGATTTGCATGTACCAGAAGTGGGTACAGAGGAGCTGGGGAAAGAGAAATTGGAGCAGGGGCAGCTGGCGTTCCTAGAAAAGCCCACGCTCTGTCACAAGGGGCCGCCGCCCCTTAAATCCACACATGCCCTCTCGACTTCTCACTGACAGCAGGCCTCCAGATTTTAAGATAAATGTCAGACTTTTATTAGAGGTTGACATCAATTCACAGTAAACAACCAACTAACTCACAAATCAAAATATCCTACAGAAAAGTAGCCTGGACTCCTCAAAGATGTCCATATCATAAAAGACAAAACCAAAAAGGACAGCAGAATAGTCGCAGATGAAAAGGGACTGAAGAGATGATGACAGTTAAGTGCCAGGCAAATGACTACAAAGGACATTATTAGGACAGCTGGGGACATGGGGATGTGGACTGTATATATATTAGGAAAGGTATGTGTACTATTATGTTGGTATGATAATAGGGTAATTCTGTGCTATTATGCTAATGTATGTATTATGTATATACTATTTCACACTAAGTTGTGTGAAAACTGAGTTGTGGTTATGTAAGTTGTCCTTACGAGACAGACATATACATCGGCCATATGTATATAGGGCGAGAGAAAGCAGTGTGAGAAAGTGGTATCAGGAGGTGAGTCTAAGTGAGGGTATATGAATAGTCATTGTATTTTTACTTTATTTTTTGGCAGCTTTTCGTTGCATGGCCCTCTCCCCTGAGCAAATCTGCAGATCATATTTGGCTCATGGGCCCCTGGTGTATGACATTTGTATTAACCATCTGACCCACAGGTAATCTTCTGCCTGACTTCAGCCTCGATGAAGCCTCTCTGATTCTCTGAGGACTAACCCAGTAACTTGCCCTGGACACTGGGTTAGAGCTAGGTGCCTGCGTATCTTCTCTTCATTAGGCGGTGAGGGGAGGAGGGAATGTTTCTTACTCACTTTGGCAACCTTCTTTCCTCTCCCCCATGTTGTTAGATCGAGAATGAGCTGCTAAGAATATAAAGCCCCCAACACACAGATATTTCAGCAAGAGAAGCGTTTGTTTCTCTTACCTGCTTCAAAGGTCGGCAGAAAGGAGATCTAGGTCTGGTGTGGCCAGCATTCCCTCCATGGAGTTAGTCCTTCTGTGTTTTTGCCCCACTACCTAGGCTTCCATTTCAGGGGATGACTCGGGGATCAGGATGGCTTCAGGAGCTCCAGCCATCACACCCACCTTCCAACCACCAGGAAAGAAAAAGAGGCAAAGAAAAAATTGGGGAGAGGCTATGGGCTAGCTGCCTTTTGAGGAAGAGTCTCAGAAGCTTCCTTACTATACTTCAATTTGCATCTCATTGGGTAAACTTAGTCACATGGCTGTGCCTAGCTGCAAGGGAGGCTGAGAAATGGAGCCTATTCCAAGAGACCGTGAATCTACTAGAAGTGCAGGGGTTCTATTCCTGCAGAATAGGAGAGTGGTGACGCTAAGGAACAAACAGCAGTCTCTGCCACACCCCCAAACCATTAGAGGACCTGGCAAACTACATCCCACAGGTCAAATCTGGCTAGCTGCCTGTTTCTTAATGTTTTTTGTTTTTTAATTTTTTTGAGGGCAGTGTCAACTGGCCCTCATATGTGGGACCCGAACCGGGGCCACTGGCTTCCCAAGCCAGCGCTTAACCACAGCGCCACTCGGCCGGCCTGAAATGTTAAGGCTTAATGTTTTTTGTTTGTTAATTTTTTTGTGCCTGTTTCTTTATAGCCCTTCCCTCCCTCCCTCCCTCCCTCCCTCCCTCCCTCCCTCCATCCCTCCCTCCCTCCCTCCCTCCCTCTCTCATACATTTTTTAATGATTACATTTAAAATGGTTATGTAAGAACCTACATAACAGCCTCCATGTTGCTTCTTAGCCAGTAAAGCCTAATATATTTACTATCTGGCCGTTTAAGAAAAAGTGTGCTGATCTGTACTATTGTAGATACTTAACACATTCTTTTAAAGATTTAGCTTTTCAAGTATTTACCAGCCATTTGCCATGTGCCAAACCCTGGAGATACAGCAGCAAGTTGTCCTCATGGGGCTCAAGGCTAGCAGAGGACAGAGATAAGAAGTGACTAGTGAAATGTCATTAATTGTGATTGCGCTTTGTGCCATAAAGAAGTCTGGGGTGCTGTGAATGCACAAGATGGGGGAACTGGAAATATTTTGGGCAGGTCAGGGCAGGGCTGAAGAAGGCCTGACTAGCTGAAATCTGAAGTAGAAGGAGTTAGCCTCGTTAGTTGGGTGATGCATGTGTGTTGGGAGGAGGAAAAGCATTTGCCACACAAGGAAGAACAAGGGTGAAGGCTATGAGGGGGAAAGCTCTTGGTGTCATCCAGAATGACGGAGAGGGGAAACCAAGGAAACGCTTCTCCACCAGGGCCTGCAGGAGACCTCTCAGCTGGAGCGATTCACCTTATTTCCAGTGGTTTCCAGCAGCCTCTCAAATCCCATAAAGTAGCCATTTCTGAAATGTTCCTCTGTCTTCCTCCTTTTCATCATTCCCACTGCTTTCCCAAGTCTCATACATGGAAAAAAAAAATGCAGGGATTCCAGAAAGACTGGTCCAGCCACATGGAAAGTGGCCCAGGAAACTGCTTGGTTCTGGCTGCAAATGCCGTGAGAAGAAAATTATCCTGTAATTGAAGGGGAAATTCTTTATTAGGATTGCTGAAGAGTTCTTCAAGCTGCTTTCATCTGCAGCTTGCTCCACACTTTAATTAATTGGGATTCAGGAGACTTCCCAAGCTTCGGGTTGCACCGTCTCTCTTAGGGATCGGGGACCTCTGTTGCAGGTGGAGAAACAGGCAGGAGAGACCCTGAGATGTGGAGCTTGGGGGCTAGTCCTGCAGCAGAGAGCTGGTTTCCGAACACTTCAAGCCTCAGGCTTTCAGGAAAGAGCTCTCAAAGCCAGCTGTTCCAAAGGAAGGAAGCGTGTCCACCTTATGGTTAAATTACATTTTCTATGTGACTGGGAAAAAAAATCAACATGAAAATTCATGCCTTTTTATATCACAGCTCGCTAAGGAAACCCTGATATTGCCCATTGGGTTATTTTCTTGATTCTTAACTAAAACCCAGTTCAAACTGGCTTAAACAAAAATGGCAGTTTGTTGGAAGTACAATATATCTGCCATTAGGCAAGTCTGGCTCTCTGGGCCTGAATGATGTCACCAACTTTCTCACTCAGCCGTCCTTGCTGTCTCTCACTTCCTCGAGTTTTCACTCTTCTTTTCTGCTTTCTAGACTCTATGAGATGGACTTCAGCAGGTCTTAGAGGTTTTTTTGCAGTCTCACAGAAAGATGGCTTCTCTTTCCCAATAGATCCAAGAAAATCCAAAGAGAGGACGGTATTGAGAGGGATGAGATAGTAAAGACAATCTCGAAGAATTGTGCCTGGGCTCAGTGTCCCTCCCTTGGGCACTTCCAAGAGACATTTTTTAAGCTTCCAGTTGCTTTCAACTGTGTTGTTACCGGACTGTATCTTTGAAACATGGAAAAGCAGAAAGACAGGCACCAATTACCCATTATCCTGCCAAGTTAATACAATCTCTACTATCATTTTGGGGTGTGCCTTGTCTGGGTCCCAAAGCACGTCTGTGCCAAGTATCATTGTGATGGTGGTGTGGTGGGCAGTGGAGTTCATATGGGCTTTGGAGCTAGATGGACTTGCCTCTGAATCCTACCTTTTTTATTCTTACTAAGTATGTGATGTTCAGAAGGAGGGGGTAGGGAGAGACAAAAGTTTCTTTACCTTTGGAATGAAAGCCCCGAGCTCGATGTGGACCACCCTGACCAATGCCTGTGGCCAGGGGAATGCCATGTGCTGATTGGCTCAGGGCTGAGTTAACCTGAACCAATCACAGTGGGAGGCATAGGCCAGTGGAGGCTGCCGCCGTTGGGGAGCTAAGCTGGGGATGTGCTGACAGTCTGTAGTGTTCCCAGCCTGTAGGGCCAGGCTTTCCCAGGCTGTGCCACCACCCCATGAAGGTCAGTGGAGTCCTTAGGAGTGATGGACCTGAGACAGCCTGGGGCACCTGTGCCAGGTCCTCTGCCCTCCAGCTCGCATCCCCAAGCCAGAGCCACGCCATGTTCCCAGCCTACACTTTTCTCCTGGGCTCGGAGGACAGCCCTGACGGCCACAGTTCGGAGGCCAGACAGCGTCTCTGTTTTCTCCTTAACATGAATTCTCTCTTCTAAAAACATAAAAGGACTTATTTTTTAAACAGAAAGGGGTAAAAAGTCAAAGTAAAAGGCCAGATCTCACTGCCAGTAGCAAATTGTACTTTTTACAAATGGTATCTTTTAATGAACTAGACTTGGAACAGTTCTACAGGAAGCAACTTAAGTTTCTGATAAAGGCAGAGCCAAAGGGACGGTGGAAGCAGAGAAGTTCTCAAGGGAAAGGAGCCCTCGAGGCTTCTGAGGCAGCGGTTTTAATAACTGGTTGTCAATACCTGCAGTTTATTGAGCACTTGCTATGTGCTGAGCACTGGGCTAAGTGTGTTACCTATTATCTAGCATCCCAAAGGCCTCCTTTTACAGAAGAGGAAACTGAGGCACAGGGAGGTCAGGTGGCCTGCGCCAGAGCACACTGTTTACAGGCTGTGGGGCAGCCCTGGCTCTCGAGCCTGTGTTTCTTTATCCAAAGCTTCCTAGTCTTTGCCCTTCACTGCCTCCCTTTAGGTCTGGGATTTGAGAAAGTTTGCAGAGTGAGGTTTCTGGGGTGAGTTGGGGCCTGAGGCAGACAAGGGTTCCCTTCGGTTTCCAGAATTTTCCGGATCTTGCTTGGTCCACGTAGGACTGTTTCAAGCTAGACAGAGAAGGGAAATGACTCTTTTTGATTTCCTACTCCCTGGATTCTTACACAAAGTGAGTTGGCTTCAGCAAGCCTACACTCACCTAACTTCTTGGTTTTTTCAAATTATTATTTTTTAAAGATTTTATTGGGGAATTGGGGGAGGGGGAACAGCATTGGGGAACCGGGGAAGGGGAACAGACAAGTTGCTGTCCTTTTGTTCTTCAGTCTAGTTGTGGAGGACGTTGCTTCACTGGCCCATGTTGGTATCATCATTGCGCTCTTTTCGGGTGAGGCAGATTGGTTGCCGGCCTTGACGGCCGCTCACATCAACTCTTGGCAGCTCACACCAGCTGCCAGCTGCTCACTCTGGCTGCCAGCCACTCACTGTAGCCTGTGGCAGCCCACTGCAGCAGGGGCTGCAGCTATGCCATCCCAGGGACACAGCAGCCCAGCTCCAGGTGGAGCTGTGGTTCACCATCTTAGCTGTAGAGGGCAGTGTCACTGGCCCTCATATGTGGGATCCGAACTGGGGCCACTGGCATCCCAAGCCAGCTCTTAACCATTGCACCACTCAGCCGGCCCAATTTGTGATTATTATTATTATTATTTTTTTTTTCTGAGGGCAGTGTCACTGGCCCTCATATGTGGGACCCGAACCGGGGCCCTCTGGCTTCCCAAGCCAGCGCTTAACCACCACGCCACTCGGCCGGCCCAATTTATTATTATTTTTTAAAATTTCATTTTTTCCCACTTTCTCAAGCTTTGTTTAAGAAAAAGCACTGCTGATAACTCTCTGGGATTTTCTGGGATTCTTCCCTTGAAAATGTGACATTTGATTTCCAGACTCATGCCAGAGAGTAAGTGGTTCCCAGTTGCACCAAGTAGGTGAGAGGCTGCAATCCTAACATGTTTGTCTTTCAGCTTTCCCCAGTCTGTGGTCCGCCTTTGGCTGGGCAGTGACTGCCTGAGGAGAGAGTGGCCTCGCACACTCCTGTCTGTCGCTCTCTGAGCTCTTCTATGTGCAGCAGTCGCAGAATTTCAGCATCTTCATTAAGAACTGCATCTCCTGTGTCAACACCAAGAACATGATTGTCTAAAGCAACAGGCAAGCCCTCTTTGGTGTGATTTGCTTTAGCAGCTGCATCCTAGGTCAGGGTTCTTGGACCAAAATGTGAACTGCCTTAAGCATCACCAGGTAACTAGCAAAATGCTGAATCTGAAGAAGGTTAGGCAAATGCATGACACCAGCCTTAAAACCAGGATTATTTACGTGCCGATTGATCAACTGCTTTGCAGTTTTAGCTTCACTGTCAGCATTTTTTGTATGATCAGGTACCAAGTCCTTGTACTTTTCAGCACTGATCTCCATATTCAAGTCTAACAGGTAAACCAGGAAGCCAGTCAGTTGCTTCTCGTCGGTCTTGAATCTTGAAAGGACAGTTACCATCTCTCAGATGCTTTTCAAAGAACTTGGCTGGTCACTGCTGTGGTTGTTTCTTAAATTACCTCTGTCTTCAACCTTGTAGTGTCTGATTTGCTGATCTTTAGGCCAAACAATAAAGTGCCTGAGTTCTGTTTCATCTTTGTAGTTAAAGCCGGCAGGGTGGTGGCAGTGGAGGGCAGTCAGCCTGCCTTGGGACATGGTTCCCGCTGCCTCTCGCTCTGGTCCTTCGGGCTTCAGCCGGGAGAAGAGAGGTGAGGAGGTGCGGGCAGCGGGCAGTGGGCAGCAAGAGGGCCTTCTGGGCTTTTTTTAGATGAGAGGGGAAGCAGAGTCCAAGCGACCCTTCCAGGGGGCAAGTTCCCTGGACTTGGGGAGGAATGAGTTCCTCTCATGCTGACTTTGTGGGAAAAGGCAGACCGAAAACAGTCAGGGTCAGGTCACCCAGGGATAAGTGCTAAAAAGACAAGAAAGCAGGGGAAGGTGTCAGACGGGACTGCATGGGGTGAGATCAGGGAGAGCCTCTCTGAGGAGGTGCCCCGAGGAGGTGCTCATCTCAGGAGGCTCCTCGTAGGTGGAGCCCTGAATGACGGGAAAGAACTAGCTACGGGAGAATCTGGCGAAAGAGGGTTGCAGGCAGAGGGGGCAGCGGGTGTTAAGATTTGGAGGATGAACTTTCCCTGTGTTCAGGGAAAGAGGGCAAAGCGGGGTTGGGAGGAAAGGAACCCCCAGAAGAAGGAACTTTGTGACCCGTCATGAGGAGTTTCTCTAAGCCTGTGGAGGTTCCTTCCATTGTCAGCTATGACATCTGATTCTGTGCCCCAGTGGTCTCCCCAGCCTTGTGACCCAGGGAGCCCACTCAGTGGCCAAGGAACACAGCTGGGCCTGCAGAGGGTGAGGCGTGGTGTCACCCTGCTCTCAGTGGGGAAAGAAAGTTGTGGGTAAGGAGGGTGTGCTCCCCCCACCCCTCCATCACCACCACGGGGACTCGAGGCCTTGCTTACCAGCTGCCTTCACCCTCAGGCTTAACAACGAGAGGCAGACAGCCCGAGAGGGAGGGATGTAGGCTGCCCAGCTGCCCTGCCGGCTCAGGGCTCAGGGCTCAGGGCTCAGGGCCCAGAGCCAGAGGGAACAGCAGGCTTTGCTGAGAAAGCATGAGTAGTCACTTAGAAAATGCTTTCTTTTTTCTTTCTTTTCCTCTTTCCGGTTCAGAGCAAAAGGCACCGCCTTATCCTGGAGGCAATGTCAGGTTGTTTTCCAAAAGTGAAAATTGATATTTGCTCTCTGAGCTGCGTTGACCTTCATTTTAGTGGCCCTCCAGGCAAGCAAATAGGAAAATACCAGTTTCCGGAATGGCAGCGCAGAGAGATGCAATAATTGAGGGGCAGCAACCCAACATTTAGTATGGATGATTTGTTTAAATATTCATTGGGTTTGTTTAAACATTCCGTAAAACCAAAATTATATCCTGGGGAGGCAGTAGAGTGCATATTTAAACAGCCAAGTGCATGGGTCATGGAGACTTGGGTTTCAGTCTTACTTTTGTCTCTTACCTGCGCTGAGAATTTGGGCGAGCCTCTAGGCTCTGTAAGCCTGGGTTTCCTTGCATAGAGATGGAAATAACAAACCTTAAAGAATTGTTGTGCAAATAGTAGATCCTCAGCATGTGCTTGAATATACTTAAGGTGCTTAGGAGAATGCCTGGACATAACTGTTCATGAAGTTTAAACTATTAGTATACGATAGTAATAATAATTAGTGTAGTAGTTGTATTAATGAGTGGTACATGTCAGAGCCAGACTTTCTAAGTTCAGTTACGTGGCTCGGCCACTCACCAGCTCTGTGACCTTAGGCAAGTTACTTGACTTCTCTGAGCCTCGGTTTTTTTCTACAAAATGGAAATGAGAGTCAAACGTGGTTATTATGAAGATGAAATGAATAAGAGCTTAGAACTGGTGCAGGAAGAGTGCTACACAGTGTTGTTGTATTATTGTGGTATAGTGTTACTGTTGTCATTATTACTGTATGTGGTTATTCTAGCACTAGAACGCATTCTCAAGAGCAGGGGCTTGGCCCTATGCTCTACTCTATCCCTGCTGTCTACAGCAGTGCTGGGCACATAGTAGGTCCTCGGTAAATTTTCACCTGCTTTGTTGAATAAATGAAATGGAAGGTGATATTTCTGCATAGGTGGAAAGCCCTGAGTCCCTCTGTGTGCTGAGCACGCAGGTGAGTCTAGAACAGAAGCCTCCGTCCCTTGGCTCTGAGTAGGCCCACATCATGTTTCCCCAAAATGCACAGTACTCAGCAGATGGGGTACCAGGGCGCCTCAATTTCCTGTGGCCTCGCAACACTAAACACCAGACTTGTCCACCATGTCTCTCCCAGCAGGTTCACCTTTGGCTCGGGAGCCTGGATCTCATTGCAGACCTGCTGTGTTCATTTGCATCTCCTGTGCCCTCCACATAGTAGGTACTCATGCAGGGTTGATGTAGTAGTACCGATGCACATAGATGACACCCTATAAGTGGCATTTTGATGGAGTTTTGTGTTCACACATCTGATGGGAGGGGAGAAGAGGTTCATTTTTCCTTCTCAGGTTGGGGCACAGACTGTTGGTGGGAGCAGAGCTGGATGAGAGGCTGGGCCAGCTGAGTAGCCACAGAGAGAGGCTGCTAGCATCCCTAGGATACTAACTTAGATTGCACAATGGGACCTTCCCTCAAAGAATAATTGTCACCACACTGCCTCCCTAGGAGGGTGTGTCAGATACACCGTGGGGTGCTGATGGGGGCATGCAAGTGTAGGCCGGAGCGGAACTGCTCTAGCGAATAAACTGTAGGGTCCGCTCTGGCATTGCTTTCTGGTTGGAAAGCCTGTAGAAGTTTTAGCCTGCGTCCCAAGGTGGCCTTGTGTGGAGCTGGCAGTGATGTGCCGGGGGAAACATGTAGCCACAGCTTAAACATGACAGGTCTTTCAAAGCTGGTTAAAAGTCCCTTTAAGACAAGTTAAGACAAGTATTGGTATGCCGTGGAGTAGAACGACAAACTTCTTCATAGATTTTTAAGTTAAAACACAAGACTTCATAAAAATGCCAAGCCTGTTTCATCCAAATCATCTAGACTCTCAGATAACTTGTTTGTTTTTTCCCTCTGTACTTAGGAGTATTTTGGCCAACACATTTATGATGTACTGATATTCTTTTTTTTTTTTTTTTTTTTGAGGGCAGTGTTCCTGGCCCTCATATGTGAGATCTGAACAGGAACTGCTGGTGTCCCAAGCCAGCTCTTCACCACCACGCCACTTGGCCAGCGCTTGTAGTCTTTGTTTTAAAGTCTATTTTATTTGATATAAGTATTGCTGCCCCAGCTTTTTCTTTGTTTCCATTTGCATGAAATGTCTTTTTCCATCCCTTTACTTTCAGTCCGTGTGTGTCCCAACCTGAAGTGAGTCTTTTGTAGGCAGAATATGTAAGGGTCTTGTTTTCTTGCTCATTCAGCATCTTGTGTCTTTAGATTGGAGCATTTAATCCATTTACATTTAAAGTGATTATTGATAAGTCCATAGCTATTGCCATTTTATTATTCATCTTTATGTTCTCCACCCCTCCCCCTTCTTTGTAAAGATGTCCTTTTAACATTTCTTATAATATTGGGTTGGTGGTGATGCATTCCTTTAGCTTTTTCATGTCTGGGAAGCTCTTTATCGCCATCAATTTTGAGTGATAGCCTTGCTGGGTAGAGCAGTCTTGGTTGTAAGTCCTTTCTTTCATCACTTTGAACACTCTGTGCCAGACCCTTATGGCCTGCAAAGTTTCTGTTGAGAAATCAGCTGACAGTCTTTGTTTGTTTTTTTTTAAGTTGCAGAAAAGGATTATTAGAAGGAAAAATACATTTCAAAGATGCAGAAGCGGGCCCGAGCAGTAGAGAATGGCTCAAAGGCCATTATTAGAAGAGCAAGTACACTCCAAAGAGTTTGGAGCGGGCCGAGCAGAAGCTCAGAAAACTCAGCCAACAGTCTTATGGGAGCTCCCTTATAAGTTAATAGTTGCTTTTCTCTTGCTGCTTTTAGGATTCTCTTTGTCTTTAACCTTTGCCATTTTAATTATTATGTGTCTTGGTGTGTGCCTCTTTGGGTTCATCTTGTTCAGGAATCTTTGTGCTTCCTGGGCTTGTATGTCTGTTTCCTTCCTGGCCATCTCTCTTTGATCTTGAACTCCCTCAGAGGAAAGGGTTAGAGTTAGGCTATCATTAACACCAATGGGGAATTTAGGAGGCAGAGATTTTTGGTTTCTGGGACAAAACCCCAATCACAACTTGTTAAAGCCATTAAAAGGATAATGTTTGGTTCATAGAATTGGGAAGCCCAGGGATGGATTCATGGATTTATATGTTGTTATCAGAACTCTTTTCCTGGCTCATCTCTATCTGGCCTCTTGCTGTTCTTCCCTAGAGAGAGACTTCCTTTATGCAGCTGTGCAAAGGTGGGGAGGGTCATGGACATTGACAGAGCTAGGCTTATACACAGCGCAACTTTGCCCATGGCAAGCACAGAGGCACTAGAGAGCTTGGATTTCTCAGTGTCAGCCTATAAAATCCCTGGGCAGAGTTCTGATTGGTCCATCCTGGAGCATGTGCATATGTCTAGGCCAATCAAAATGGCCAGGGAGATGGGGTACTGTGATTGGCCAGGCCTAGACTACTATCTCTCTCTGAAGTCGATGATGGGGAAGTGTATGATTGACAACCCATCAGAATCACATGGAAGGAGGGGCAACTCCCCAAAGGTAGGAGGGAGTCATTTACCAGAGAAAGGGAGGAGTATGGGGCAGAATTAAATCACAGACATCCACCACACAGAAGATATTCTAACTTGGAGAAATGAGAAGGCACCCAGTATCTTCTTGTGGTGCTAGCCACAGGGAGGTGTGGGCCCCGATCTCCATTTGAAAGACAGTGAATTTTAGGGGTTTCCACATCCTCAGGGCCCTATCTACCTCCTCAAGAGAGTGTTAAAAATGAGAAAACTCGTTTCCATGACCAGAACATGACTTGGTTCTGATTTCTCTACATATTAAGAGATTAGGGTGGGAGAATATTCTGGAGCCAATTGCTCGATCTTGTTGGTTTCTAATTCTGTGTGTACAGTGATCCAAAGGCTGGTTGTCTAGCTTGACCAACTGGTGCACTGAAGAAGAAAGACTCAGGGACAAAACTCTTCCAGTATGGAATAGTGTTCGGCCAGAGGCTATAAAGTGATGGCATGCTTTCTTTGGCCGGCAGAGAGTTTAGGAAAAAAAAGAAAACCAAAGGCTTGCAAACATTTAAGAATGGGAATATTTCACATGAAAGCATGGATTTTCGGCTTCTCTGGGAAAAGCAGAAGATCTGGCCATGCTGGCCCCAGGTTTGCACCTGGCCATGGTCGGCCACAGCTGAGAAGCAATGACTTCCTTTAGACAGAATGCAATGCTCTCATTTGCCACAGTCTCCACCCATCCTTATTACCTACCCCTGGCCCACTTCATTCATTGGCTCCTATCACCTGTGTGGCCTCTGTAAGCATTTGCCCATGCAAGCCCTGGGTTTTACAACTAAGTCCCTGAGCAACATCTCTGAAGAACTAGGTCTTTCTTTATCTAACTTTCCGACCCGAGGCAGGTTACTTCCTCTCTCTAAACTTCCGTTTTGTAATCTGAAAGTTGGGGATGAAATACTTCATTTAATCAATCTTTATTGAGCATCTATTTTTTTTTCTTTTTTAGTGCTGAGTTTACAGCAGTGAACAAATAAACTTGTGCAGGGCAGACAAGGTGTTAGTGAGGCCAGGAGGTGGGGGTACCCATTGGGCAGGTGGTTAAATGACATACTGGATCTAAACCACTTGAGTCCAGGGGCTGGCAAACTACGGCTCATGGGACAAATCTAGCTGCCACCTGCTTGAGTAAATAAAGTGTAATCAGAGCACAGCCACACACACTCATTTACATCTTGTCTGTAGCCCTATAGACTGTCTGTATAGCAGCACAGTTGAGTAGTTGCAACAGAGACCATATGACTTGCAGAGCCTAAAATATTTACTATCTGGCCCTTTAGGGAAAAAGTTTGCCAGTTCCTGCTGTAGCCAGAAGCCTGGATAAACAGAAGGAACTCTATAAATTGCAGCTCACTAACCGTGTAAAGGGCCCCCTCCCGACTCCGTTGCTGATCTTCCCAGGCAGGGAGCCTGTAAGTGCTCACTGGGCCCCACCCTCTACACCCCCTGTATTTCTGTTTGCTTGTCCAACAGCCATGGTCCTTGTTTCGGCAAAACTGCAGAACCAGTGTTGGCTACCTCTGCACCCAGGTTTCATAGAAAGTTTAATGTGGCCCCAGCCAGGGGCAGGGTTGGGGTTTGCCCACCGTCCCTTTCTGTGTGTCGGATCAGATTAATCAGACCAAATCAAATACAGGATTAGGCAGGCTGCAGCTTGAAGCCCCATGTAGAAAGGGCTGGATCTGGGTTGACTTACATTTTTCAATGGGGTGTGTGAGGTTTTATGGTCTCATCAATGGTTCTGCCCTCGTGCCAGCTCCCACAACCTGACTTCGTGCCAGAGACCTGGCTCTCAATCACTTGGGGAGATTTGTTTTCACCCCGGCACTGAGGCTCCCATCAGCACAGACCTACAGCCTGGAGAGTCACAGGAGAGAGCAGGTGTTACTCAAACCCATGGAGCCACAGCAGAGCGCCCGTGTAGGAGACCACAAAGGTCAGTGGAGTCCTGGGGCAGGGCTGGCTTCACAGGGACGTGACCGGGCAGTCACACAGGGCCGCGTGCTGAGAAAGGCCCCATGCTCGATTTAATGCTCTGTTGTCAATATCTTGACATTTTTAATTTTTCAAATTTCCGTTTTGCACGGGGCCCTGCAGATTTTGTAGCCAGTCCTGCTCTTGGGGGTATGGGGCCAGGTTGGATTTGTTTTGGAGGGCCTCAGGAGGCACTGGGGTGTTTCTGGACATGCTAGAGAACTGGAAATGACCTGGTTTCCTAGCGGGCCTTAGAGCTCCTGGTCCCTGCCCTCAGGAGATTTCTAGGGGTGGGCAGGGAGTACATAGGGAGGCTGGGGTTGCAGACAAAGTGGATGTCCTTTTGCCCTCTGGCATCTGATGGGGCAAATGCATAATGATACGCCATCATTCACTGAGGGCCAAGTGCTTTGTACTCATCGTCTCATTCACTCCCGTGGAACTCTGTGGAGTGGGCACCATTGTGTGGGATTTGAGAATCAGCCAGGTAAGGAATTTGCTAGAGGTCGCACAGCTAGTAACCACGTGGAGTAGGGATTTGCCTCTCTGAGCTCAGAACTCCAGGGGACGTCATCTAATCTCTCAGGTCTTAGTTTCCCAGTCTGGAAAATTGAAGCAAGTTAAGCTACCTTGTAGCATTGTTGGGAAGATTGGAGAAGGACTACATGGTGCCTAGCACACAGCATGTAGTACATGCTCACTAGGTGATACCCGTGATGATGGTGGTGATGGTGGTGGTGGTGATGGTGGTGATGATGGTGGTGATGATGGTGGTGATGATGGTGGTGGTGGTGATGGTGATGGTGATGGTGATGGTGATGGTGATGGTGGTGATGGTGGTGGTGGTGATGGTGGTGGTGATGGTGGTGATGGTGGTGGTGGTGGTGGTGGTGATGGTGTGATGATGGTGGTGATGGTGGTGATGATGGTGGTGATGGTGATGGTGGTGATGGTGATGGTGGTAGTGATGGTGGTGGTGGTAGTGATGGTGGTGATGGTGGTGGTGATGGTGGTGATGATGGTGGGGATGGTTGTGGTGGTGATGGTGAGGATGGTGGTGATGGGGACGGTGGTGATGGTGGTGATGGGGACGGTGGTGATGGTGATGAGGATAATGATGATGTCAGACTATTGGACTGTTTCTAGTTCTAGGTGATACCTGTGATGATGGTGATGGTGGTGATGATGGTGGTGATGGTGATGGTGATAGTGATGGTGGTAGTGATGGTGGTGATGGTGATGGTGGTGATGGTGGTGGTGATGGTGGTGATGATGGTGGGGATGGTGGTGGTGGTGATGGTGAGGATGGTGGTGATGGGGACGGTGGTGATGGTGATGAGGATAATGATGATGTCAGACTATTGGACTGTTTCTAGTTCTAACTTTTCTGACCTTCATCAACCCACCAAAAGGACACATTTTGCTCCACAGAAAAATATACGGTAATGCTGTTTTGCTCCCTGAGTGTATTTGTGTCCTGTGGCTGCCATAACAACTTACTGTGTTTCCCCGAAAATAAGACCCAGCCGGAGAAGAAGTCCTAGCATGATTTCTCCAGGATATGGAGGGCACGCACCCCTCACATGAGGGTTTTATGACCTGTTTCAGGGAGAAGGGTGCCTTTCCACAAACTCCTTCAACTTAAAATATTCAGTATGCCGAGGTGCCATATCTTGGCACCTAAAGTCATGCGAGGGCTTATTTTCTGGCTAGGTCTTATTTTTGGAGAAACAGGGTATCTCTAACTGGGTGGCTTAAAGCAACAGAAATTTATTCTCTACTAGTTCTTGAGGTCTTAAGTCCAAAGTCAAGGGAGAGCCTGAGGGAGACGCTGCATGCAGGCCCCTCGCTTGTGGTGGCGGCCGGCTGCCCCTCTCCAATGGGGGCCTGCCCCCATTGTCACATGACCTCCCTCTGTGTGTCCTCTCCTTTCCCTCTTCTAAATCACACTCTTGTCTGATTTAGCCTCCCTCCCAGGATGACCTTATTTTTATCTGTACCGTAATTATGTCCTCCAAGACCCTATTTCCAAATCAGGTCACATTGTGAGGTCCCGCTTGAGCATAAAGTTGAGGGGGGTGGACACTGTTCGACCCCCTACACTGAGGGAGGTCAGTGGGGGATCCCAGGAAATGATGCGGACATGCTCTGCCCCTGCCCCGTGCCAGGGACCCGACCTAGGGCCCTCCTGACAGGTCCTTAGCATCCCCGGAGCTCACCGGACCGCTGTCACAGCAGCTCTTGTTTGGTGCTCTGGAAATTCTAGTGGACTCATCCTCTTTGAACTCCCGAGGGCGGTGACTCACCAGGAATCCTCCTTGCGCGTGCCAGGCCAAGGAGCTGATCGTGGACCAGCCCCACAGCTCCCTGTGGCATCCAAGGCCCTGAGTGCCCAGCTCAGGGCCACTAACCCGTCTTCGGGAGCATGTGAGCCTCAGAGCCAGGGCGATGGGAGAAGGCCTGTTAGGCTTTGGGCAGCTCTCGCCTTTCCTTTCCTTCCTTAAATAAAAAACTGGAACGGAAAATTGGAGTTTGCCATCATTGTGGGCAGGCTGCGGCGTGTGGAGGGACCTGAGCCCATGGTGCTGGCTTCCTGGCAGCGTGCGGAGAATCCAGACCTGCACGTTGGGGTCCCCGCGGACGGCGCAAGCCCGCCGTGATGTGGACACAGCTTCTCAGGTTTCTTCTGCCTCAGTGACAGGAGAGTGTGTGCGTCAGGAGAGGGGAGAGCGTGGCTAGGAGAGGAGGGCCCTTCCCGCCTCTGTGTGAGGTTGGATCGCGGGCTGACCACTCACCCTTTCATAAGAGCGAAACCAGCTCTGTGGAAAGGAGAGCTTTCCCCACTCCCCACCCGTTCACTTCTGGGCTCCCCCTCTCCCATGCCAGCCCATGGGTCTTCCCGCCCCCCGAGGGGAGGACAGCGGAGCAGCTGGGAGCAGACCCGAGGACCTGGGCAGAGGCTCTGGCGCCTGTGGGAGCTGGCGATGGTTCACACAAGAGCAGATGAATTCTTTGCAAAGGTAACTTCCCTTTATAAAAATGGAATTTGTGGGCCAGCTGAGCGGCGCGGTGGGTAAGAGCTGGCTTGGGACGCCAGTGGCCCTGGTTCGGATCCCACATAGGAGGGCCAGTGACACTGCCCTCAAAAAAAAAAAAAAAGGAATTTGCTGGTTTTCTTAGTCAGAAAATACAAATGTGGGTCAGCACCAGGGGACGGTTGAGTCTTTCCTAAGTGGGCTGACATGAATGGAAACATGTCCTTTTAGTGCCTCTGATAGAGATGGTGAGGAGAAAAAAATAGGAAGGAAGGGAGGGAGAGAGGAAGGAAGGAAGGAAGGAAGGAAGGAAGGAAGGAAAGAAGGAGAAAGGAGGAAGGGAGGGAGAGAAAAAGGAAGGAGAGATACAAGAAAGGAGTAAAGAAGACCAAATTATAAAGAAAGACTGAAAGAATAAGGGAAAGAAGAACAGAATGTCAGAGTCATTCTAAGGAGATGAGATTTAAGCAGAAAACTGGGCCACAAAAGGCATCGGGGTGAGCGGTCTGGGCAGGGGGCACGCGCAGAGACCCTGGAGGTGGCAGAGAGCTTGGCATGGTTAAGGCACAGATGAGAGCAGAGTGACGGAGCCTGTGGGCTTGGGGTGAATGTGCTGGATCTGTCCCAGAGGTCCAAACTCCTCCGGGGCCAGGCAGGAAGATTGGGCAGGTAAGGGGGCCGCGGTAGCTAGGGCATACTGGCCTCTGGAAGGCTGGCAGCTGCTCCTTGGCTCCAGCCAGGTGCTGCCACCTGGGCATGTGGGCTCGTTGTTGCCAGGTATTTGCTGTATGAGAGAGCAAGGCTACAGATTGTGTGAAATCTCACGTCTTTTGGATGCTGGCTTCAAATGTACAGACATAAGAGACTTTGCAGAGCGAACAGAGACGGCTGGGATTGACCCTGGGCCCCCAGTTTGCAAAGCCGGGGCTTGTGCCAGATCTCCGACCAGCGTGGACCGGGCACGTGGTCATCTGTGGGCTGTCTGGAGCACACCAGCTGTCACCTCCTCCGTCCATCTCCTGCAGAGCTGGGCCAAGTCTGAGACACAGTCCTTTGCTTCTCTATCTGTAAAGCCGGCGAGGGACTTATTCCAAATAAGGGCAGAGCCAGGAGGAAAAGGGTGTGTCTCCCTTTAAAAGCCTTGAATAAAGGAATCCTATTCAGGTTTAAGTGAGCAGCAGCCTGTCCGGGCAGGTCTGGGCAGTGACCTCTTCCAGGAGGGAGTTTGCTGTTTGATCGTTCGCCCCTCCTGCCCATGGAAGAACCTCCTTGAGCACAACCTGACACATTTGGTTGCAGTCTCTGCTTTGATGCTGCAGAAACTGATCCTTAGCCTTCCTTTGGGGGTTATGAGAAGGGCCCTGGACACGGCTGGTCCACCCCATCTCCTGCGCAGAGAGCTGAGGCCCTGGGACGTCTCTTGCATGTTGTGTTGACTCATTTTCCCTTAAGAGGTGGTTGCTGTCTAGCTGAGTTGTAGAAAATCAACCAAGTCAGGGCTCTTGGTTGCAAATGACAGAAAGTAAACTCAAACTGGGTTAAACAAACAAATAAAATAAGGTGACAGCAGGGATGGACCCTGAGGGCATTTCGCTAAGTGGAATAAGTTGGAGAAAGACAAATATCCTATGATCTCACTTATATGTGGAATCTTTAAAAACCAGCATCAAAAGCAAAAGAGATGAGATCGGTGGTTGCCAGAGGCAGGAGGGAGTGGGTGGGGGAGATGGGTGAGGTGGTCAAAAGGTACAAACTTCCAGCTACAGGATAAATAAGTACCAAGATGTAATGTACAACAGGATGGCTGTACTTCCCACTGCTGGGTGGTATATTTCAAAGCTGCCAGCAGAGTAGATCCTAAAGGTTCTCATCACAAGGAAAACAAAATTTGGAGCTGAACGAGGGGATAGATATTAACTACACTTACTGTGGTGAACATCTCATAATATATACTGATGGCGACTATTATGCTGCAGACCTTAAGCATATACAGTGTTGTGGGCCAATGATTATCTCCATAAAACTGGAAGGAAAAAAATGAAAAAGGAAACCAAAGAAGGAATAGATGCACTTATGACACTGAAAAGTCATCCCATGGGTACTTCAGGGACGTGGGAAGAATCTTTCTTTGTCCCTTGATCCTCATTTCCAAACACTTATCATATCCATATTCCAGCCAGGAAGAATGAGGAACAGGGGATGGCAAAAAATAAAAAATAAACCCGCTCCTGGGTGAGCCGGCCCCTTTAAGAACCCATGAGGGCCACATGCGCTGACACCGACTTCTGCGTGTCTATTGGTGGCCACACGCGTTGGGAAGAGGGCACCACAATGGTGTCTTTTAGCCGAGCCCATTCCAGGCATTAGTGACTTAGGATTTCAGTTAGAGAGGAGGAAGGAGATGGTATGGGAAGGCATCCAGTGGCCTGTGCCACTGGTTTTTGGTGGTTCTTCTTTTTATGAAGCTGTCATGCATACTGAGTTTAAAGCAAGAGTCACCCACTCACCTGCCCTCAGGCAGGCGTCCTGGAGTGCCCAAGGTGGGCTTCAGCAGCAGGGAGGCGATAGGGAGTGGTGGGGACTGGGGCAAGCTGTGTCCCGCATCGGTGGCCGCTAGCCCGCGCTGGCCGACACCTGCCCTGTGAGAAAGAGGAGCCCCGTGTTACCTGAAACTGTGGCTTTTCTAGAAAAGTGTATATACCTGGTTTTGGTTTTTTTTTTTTTTTTTTTGAGGGCAGTGTCAGTGGCCCTCATATGTGGGACCCAAACCGGGGCTGCTAGCGTCCCAAGCCAGCGCTTAACCACCGCGCCACTCGGAGGGCCCATAAATCTCCTGATTTGTAAATGATAATGAATTCCATTTTACCCCCCAAATAATTATCTGGTCTGAAGAACACACAATTACAAGCTGGATCTTATTTGGGGTTGACATGTGTTTTTAAAGTCAGGTTCATTGAGGTATAATTTACATAGACAATAAACCCGCCCTTTTTTAGGTATAGAGTTCTTTGAATTTTTGGATTTTTATCAGTTTTTCCACGAATGTCCTTTTTTCCTGTTCTAGGACCCAACCCAGGGTACCTGATTGCATTTAGCCATAGTATTTTTTTTTTTGATTCATCTTTTAACAGCTCTGGGATGAGGGTTCATCTTGTAGTCTGTACTGTCTCACAGTGACACCGGCCGTATTTTTTTCTTAGTGGCCCACAAAATTATAGAATGTCTTAGATTTAATGAAATATGTTATTACTATTACTTGATCTCCGTAAGCCTCCACTTCCTCATCTGTGAAATGGGAGCAATGCCAGGACTCACCTGCTACAGATGCAGGAGGAAAAAGTGGGAGACTCCACCTTAGCATGGAGCTTGGTACACACTAAGTGCTCGCTAATTACTGGTTAGTGCTAAACCCAAACGGTCGCTCTCTCCAAAGCATGCTGTTGAGGGCTGGTGAGCACCCTTTCCTTACCTTCCCCTGTGTCGAAGAAAAGTTGCCTGGAGCCCTGATTTCTTAGCAGCTTTTGTTCTCCAAGCAGGAGCCCACAGGAATAGCTACCAATTAAAATAACAAAGTTTCAGGTGACAACATTTGCAGAAGACGCTGCAAATGCTTAAGAAAAGCCCAGTTGCTGAGTGAGACAGCCACTTCTCCCCAAAGAGCTGAAGCCACATTTCAAGTTTGCCAGCAAATTTGCTTTTGTCAGA
Source organism: Aselliscus stoliczkanus (assembly GCA_033961575.1). NCBI lineage: Eukaryota > Metazoa > Chordata > Mammalia > Chiroptera > Hipposideridae > Aselliscus > Aselliscus stoliczkanus. The sequence goes on along the minus strand of CM066738.1, from coordinate 4,912,738 downwards.
ACAAGACCCTATTTTTTCTCAAGCCCCAGACCCGGCTGGGCCCTCTCCTGGGGAGGGTCTACAGCCAGGTCCCTGGCTGTGGCACCTTTCCTTATTCTCACCTTCTGAACCGCGTGCACGAGTTCTCTCTGGTTTGCGTGCTTTCAGAATGACACCCGCCACAGGCTTCTTGTGGACACTTGAGAGTGTCCAGAACAGATCTTAGAAGGAAATTTAAAAAGTGACCTGCAACCCACCACTCATACACTGTCACCATGGATGCGAGGACTTTTTCTTCCTTTTTTTTTTTGAGGGCAGTGTCACTGGCCCTCATATGTGGGACCGAACTGGGGCCACTGGCTTCCCAAGCCAGCTCTTAACCACCGCGCCACTCGGCAGACCCGCGAGGACTTTTTCTGAAAGTTAGAAAATAATAGTTACTGTAAAAGAAATTGGAAAATGTAGAAAAATCACAAAAGCACCCCAATGTTTTCATATGTATTTAAGATATTGCAAACCTTAGCAACCGAGAGCAGTCCCCTGGGGGGCAGACCACTTGGATTTAAATTTTGCCACTGCTGGCAACTGACCATGGACAACTCGTGTGACTTCTGTAGATCTCAGTTTCTCTCTCTTTGTAAAATCGGGGTATCCTCGGCACCTGCTTCAGTTGGGGAGAACCTTACGCCAAGCTCAGCACGGCGAGCCCTGGAAAACGGAGACTGTGAGCAGCGCGTTTGTTTCCAACGGCTGCCTAACGAACTACCACACAAACCCTGTTATCTCCCATTTATTATCTCACTGTTTTGGATGTCAGGGTTCCAGGCACAGCTTGGCTGGGTCCTCTGCTCAATCTCACAGGTTACCAGCAAGGTAATGTCTGGGGCTGGGGTCTCGGTGGGGTCTCGGCGGCCTCTCCCAAGCTCATGAGGTTGTTGGCAAAATTCATTTCCTGGCAGCTGTAGAACTCACGGTGCCTGGCCTCCTCCAGAACAGCAGAAGGGGCTGCTGCTAAGGGGCTCTGACTTTCTCTCATCTCTGACCTCTAGACCGTCTCTCAAAAGGCTCACCTGATTAGGTCAGGCCCACTCTGGACACTGTCCTTTCAGTGAAGTCAGTCAGCTGGTCCAGGACCTTAATTACATCTGCAGAGCCCCCTCCGCTTTGCCCTCGTAACAGCATGATAATAGGGGTGGCATCCCAGCGTAGGCACCGGTCTCGCCACACTCAGGGCGAGGCGATGACACAGGACATGTCCCACAGGGGAGGGAATCTGGGGGCCACCTTAGAATCCTGCCTACCGCCGTTAGTACTCATCAGGTCTTACTGTCACCCTGCATTTTAGGTTTGGGGCACACTAGAGACACTTAGGCTGTTTCTGAGGATTTATACTCGATAAAGATCCCATCATCCAGGCATTGGAGCTGGACATGCTTTTGAATAAATGAGCAGCAGTTTAATTCAGAAAATAGTGATTAATGAACTAGTTCATTCATTCACCCCATAAGAAATTGCTACACCTCTGGTCACCCCTGGACTTAGTGCTGAAACACACTAAACTTACGTGGGTACCCATAATAGGGGGGTCTTCCACTGAGTGCTGCTGCTGGTGTGTTCTGTGTGCTCGCTTATTTAATCCTCACAACAGCCCAGAGAGGTTGTTCACCTGGCCCAGATCACACAGCTAGAAAGCAGCAAAGCTGAGACGAGGTCCAGGCATTTTGTCTCCACAGCCCATGTACGCACCACACCGTCCCCCACCCCCATCCCCCTGTTACCGCAAACAAACAGGCCCACAGGCATGATGTCATTTGGCTTGGAGCAGGCAAGCTCCTTCCCTCTCTCCTTTAACTGCGTTTCTCTGGACGAATGGGGAGTGTGGGGAAGAAGGAGGGTGTTAGCCCTGGTCACGTGCCCGGCCTCTGGGGAAGCAGCCGTGGGTTCTGTGGCCCAAGGAGGCAGACCTGAGCCATGCACGGGGGCACTCCAGCGCCCCCAGGCCCCAGCCCCTATCGCGAGCCCCTCCAAAGGAATGGGGTGGAGGGAAGGGGCTGGCACTTCTCCAGCCAGAGTCGGGCACTGCCCTGCTTCCCCACCCAGCAGGTCTGGCCAGTTCTGGGATTTTCTGTGCATCAAATATGCACCTGGTAGGTGTGGATTGCATGGATTTAGGCAAATTGAGGGTCGAAGTCTCGATGACAGCGTCTGGACACATCTGGTCCCTTGCAAAGGTCCCTCTGTGCAGCAGTGGAAGGTAGAGACCAGGAGTTTGGGTGTGAGTAGCCCAATGATGGGTCACAAATGCTGCAGCCCTGGGCAGAGCTACTTAACTGCTGTGTGCCTTGGTTTCCCCAAATGTGAATAGGCTACTGTCAGAGCCTGCTGTACGGAGCTGCATTTGGAGGGGCACAGGAGGCCCTTGACACTGCCTTGCAGACAGTGGGCTCTCGGGACTTCTTAGGATCCTTGAGCACCACGACTTTCTTCCTCCAGGAGTCAGAGCAGTGTCTGCACTGGCCCGCTTCTAGATGCTTCTGGAAAACAGGGGGTCGGCAGGCCTGGAAAATGCTGAACTAAAGAAAGTTAAGTTGCCCCCGCCGCCTTAGAAGGACAGCCTGTGCGTTGGACCCCTGAGTGCAAAAGAAAATTTTACAAGCTTAGTTGATCTTGGAACATTCTCTGACAAAGGGACAAAAATGGGTTCTCGGGGCGGGGCTAAAGACATGCTGCCTTTGGGCCAGCCGAGTGGTGCTGTGGTTAAGCGCTGGCTTGGAAAGCCAGCGGCCCCAGTTCGGGTCCCACATGTGAGGGCCAGTGACGCTGCCCTCAAAAAAAAAAAAAAAAAGACATGCTACTTTTTTTGTATAAAGTGAAGAGGCACACATGGTACACAAACAGATATAACGTATGTTTGGGTACTAAGATTTCACAGCAGGGTGGTGAATAAGGAAAATGCCCAGAAAGCTCCTTGAGGGGAGTGATGAAAAAAGAAGAAAGTTTTGAGAAATTTCCTACTTTCCATCTGAGCCTCGGTTCGCTCATCTGTAAAACTGGGATAAGAAGTGCCCAGTTCGGAAAGTTGGTGCCCGATCTGAAGGCTCTGAGAAGAGGGGCTGTGTCTGTGTTGGTTACCGTCACTGGGACTGTTGTGGATGTTTTTGGAGCATTTTACAAGTGTTGGGAAATTGAACAGCACAGGCCCAGTGTCAGGTGAACTGGGTTTAAAAACTTCCCTGAGCGTTCTGAGTACTGTACTTTCACCACTGCAAATGAAATAAAAAAAGACTTGCCTGGCAGAGCTGCCATCGGGGTTAAAGGGACCATGAGGTCAGATAATTAAGTTCGCAAACTAATCCTAGAAAAAGTGCTACCTACCTCATTGCTGAATATCACCACAGTCACCTTAGAAGTCCTCCCCTTGGGAAGCTTGGCACCGACGCCAGCACCTAGTGCACCCTTCAAAGCAATTTTGGAACTCTTTTTCTGGAACGGCCATCAGAGCTGCCGTTGTATTATCCTTGATGGCCTGAATATCATCCAAGTGTCTTCCTTTCAATATTTCCTTTATCTTCGGGTAAAGAAAGAAGTAATTGGGGGCCAGATCAGGTGAGCAGGGAGGGTGTTCTAATATAGTTATTTGTTTATTGGCTAAAAATTCCCTCACAGACAGTGCCATGTGAGCTGGTGCATTGTCGTGATATAAGAGCCATGAATTGTTGGCAAAAAGTTAAGGTCGTTTTTAATCTAACTTTTTCATTCAGCCTTTTCAGCACTTCCAAATAGTAAATTTGGTTAACTGTCAAGTTGGTACAAAGTCATAATGAATAATCCCTCTGATATCAAAAAAGGTTAGCAACATCATTGCAACAAGTTCATGAACTTAATTGTCAGACGTCCGAATACAGACCAAGCCCCGGCATGTCTTAAGCAGCTGTATCACTGTCCCCTTCTGCAGGTGGGGAGACTGAGGCCCCAAGCCCTGGAGAGACGTGCTCAGGAAGGTGTAGCCGTTCCCCACACCGCAAATCCGGCCTTGCACCCACAGTCTTTGATTTGCCACTTTCCCTGAGATGTCATCCCTCTGCCCTTTGCGTCCCACGGCCCACATCACAGCACCTGCATCCACCAGCCCAGCTCCAAGGCCCGGTTGGCTCTGACGGGTGTGAGATCTTTGTTCTGGTTACTTTTCCCCCTCCAGACTTCAGCTTTGTCTGAACAGAACAGCAGTGAGGGCAGAGTACGTGCTGGGCTTTCCCCTCCCTTGTCCCTCTGCCAAGCACGGCCTCAGGTCTACCCACGCCGCCCGTGCTGTGATCTTTCTGCTGGAGGCGGAAGAGGCTGGCCAGGTGCTAGGACTCTGGCTTCCAAACAGCAGGCCAGACTCTGCCTGGGTCTCCTGCCCTGACTTTCTGGTTCTACGATGGGAGCCTCCGGGTTTCAACCCCGCTCGCTGATGCCCACGTGTTTGCCCTTCCGAACAGAGAGACCGGGGATCCTGGGCTCCAAAGCCCAGTTGCAGAGACATAAACTTTTTCTTTTTGTCTTCTTTTCATCAGATTTGCAGGTGTGTCACTGTGGGTATGACCTGTGCCTGGCAGCCAGTTCAGGTTCTGGGGGGCATGGAGGAAGGGTGAGGAATGCCAGCCTCGTCCACCAGCAGCTTACACATATCTGGTGCTCAAAGGCTCCGCCTGCTTTGGGGGAGACGCTGGGGGTAGAAAACCTTCCACTGGCTTCCTGTGGCCCTGTTCTAGTTTTAACAGTAGACGCCAGTCACGGGGGTTGGACAGCTTGCAATCAAAAGTCTCATTTCTTTCCATCCTGTACCAATTGAGTGCCTCTGGCCAAGACACTTAACCTTCCCAGGCCTCCGTTTCCTCATCTGCAAAGTAGGGACAATGGTAGTGCCTTCCTAACAGGGTTGTCATGAGGATGAAATGAGCGGTCCATTTAAACCTGGCTTGTAGTGCACGCTCAGTAAACGTCAGCTGTTAGCAATTGAGTCGCAGGGCCCTGCGTGAGCTGGCCGTGTCCATCTCGCTGACCTCATCTCTTCCCCTCCCCTGACGTGCTGCAGCCACGCTGGCCTTCCTGATACGTGCCAGGCTTGTGCCCACACTGGCTCGTCCTGGGAAGTGCTCCCTGGATCTTTGCAAGGCAGGCCCACTTCTCATGCGCAGGTCCGAGGTCCCCTCTTCCAGGAGGCCCCTGACCACCCCTTGCCCTGCTACTTTCTCTCTCATGACCCTGTTTTATTTTCTTTGTAACCTTTATCCTCACTTGAAATTATTTGATGTATTTTTCTCTCTGCTTCTGCATTTTCTGATCCACTCCCGCCAAGTATACTTCCATTTTTAGGAACCCTCGCTGAACCCCTGAGCTCCTACAATAGCGGAGGACAGTCAGTGGTCAGTTAACGGCTGTAGGATGAGTGAATGAGCTGCACAGAATATCGGCTTAGATGAGAATACAACTAATGTGGCCGAGCTTAGGTTTTATTACGTGCCTGGCGTTCTGAGAAGCCCTGTGTGTGCAATTCTGTGATAGCCTTCCATGGTGGGTACCCTTGTTGACTTTGTCCCACAAATAAGGTAACAGTCTCGGAGAGGTTAAGTAACTTCCCAAAGGTCACATAGCTAAAAAGCAGTCGTGGCTCAAAAGGGCTTGAGTCTGGGTCTCTGCCAGTGTCCCCTTTGCCCCCTTACGAATGAGGTCCTGGAATTTTGAGGGAAGCAGAGAAGAGCGTGTGCAAATCCCTGTGAGAACAGTAGTGCTAACACGTCTTTCTTAAAGCAGCACGCTTTTCTTCTCTACGAATCACGTTAATGTCCAGAATCGCTCATGAGCCTCCTCCCTCCCCCCTCCCCCAGGTGCGCAGGTGCGTGCAGGCGGGATGGACAGCTGTCCTAGTTTCCAGGCAGGAGGAGGGCGCTCCGGGCCCTGCAGCCTGTGGGACGTCTGGCTGTCCCCCTTGAGAAAGGGCTTGTCTGAGACCCTGGTCCCTGGGAAGCCTGCCTGGGCCAGCCTCAGCTAGCCGCTCCTCCTGATGTCACACCGCCCGTATGTCCCTGTCCTAGCACGTGCCCCTGTGCGTCACAATGGCTCATGGCCTCTGTCTCCTGCTAGACCAGCCGTTCTCAGCCGGGGGCCATTTTGCTCCCCACCCCCAGGGGACATTTGGCAATGTCTGGAGACATTTGTGGTTGTCACATGTGGAGGATGGGGATGGTAGACGGACATGCCATGCGCAGGGGTCTGACTGCATATGCCTGGGTTTGCTAATCGCAAATGTAACTGAGCAGAGAGGTTTGACCCAGGCTGGGTGCCCAGTGGATGGTTGTGGAGGAAGGGAGGGCGGGCGGGGTGGAGGGAGGGCCTGCACTCCCAGCAGCTATCCTGATAGGACCCTGAACACCCACTGGTGAGCGCAGAATTCACCCCCAAGTCCAGTAGCTGTCCTTCTAGGAGATGCCCCAGCTGCCCACTGTCCCTTGTCCCTGACCACCCCCCGCCCCCAGGTCTCCTGGCCGCCTCTCCTCCCACTGCACCCTGGCCAAGAGAGATCTTGGGTTACGGCACTTAACCCCGCAGTTCGGAGCTTCTCCACTTGCGCCCATCTTGGTCCTCATCAGTGGTGAGGTTCAGTTAGATTTTTTAAATCGACGTATCTGAGCCACGTCCTCTGGGCTATAACTGCAGACGAGAGGGAAGCAGTCGCAGGCTTTCTGTGACTTTAAGTCTCGTTAGCACACGGGCTGCTCGATCCCACAGGAAAAAGGGACGAGCTCCAGACACATATTTGGAAACCTCTGTCCTGCCCTGACAATGGGTTTCTGAGAATACGACGAATTCTTCATCGTTACACAACAGAGAGATGATTGAGCAAGTGTCAGCCTCGGCCAGTGCCAGCTGGATTCGACTGGATTCTGTCCCCGAATATTAAAAACAGGCCACTTCTTAGCACTCTGAAGGTTTGTGGGCTGCCTGAGCATGGCTGTGAGGGCAGGACTGCGTCTCGGGGACACTGAGAGAGGCTCTTGAAAAGGACATATTTTAATCATGAGCCTGGCCTTTGATTCCCTACATAGCTGCGTGATGGTCAACACTGAGCCACCTGGCTGGGAAATTGGAATTCACAGGCATGAATGACGAGTTTGTTTTAGTGTTAGTGTTCCTGGGATTTTTTTTTTCCCCTTAAAAAACCACATCTGATAGTAAGAGTAACAGGTTTACTATATCAAAATTGCAAAACGTGGGAAAACACAATAAAAAAAAAAAAACTTACCCGGAATCTCATCACGCAGTGATTCTCACTGCAAACATTCTGTCTTTCAGGCTGCTTTTGCACAGACGTGTTCATAACTTACCATGTGTAGGGTTTTACAGTGCTGTGATTGGACAGCCCCTTCCGTGTTAAACTTGCGTTTTTGCTTTGTATCAGGAGCATCTTGTCATCTCATTCCGTATTCAACATCACTTTAATTGTGTAGCACCTCACTAGGAAAGCAGACCGACGCTTTTTAAAACAATTCTCCATTGTTAAATATTAGGCTGATTCCAACTTTTTGCTATTATAAATACCTCTACAGTGGACATCCTTGTACCTAAATCTTTGCACACATCTCTGATTATTTCCTTAGGGTGAATTCCTAGAAGTAAAATGACCAGGGCACTGGTTCACGCATACTAAGACTTTTCATAGGTGCTGTGGTGCTGGTTGGGAAAGCTCATGACAAACAATGTTTTCAACAGCAGTGCGGGTGCCTTCTCTCCACCGGCAGTCCTGGTTAGATCAACAGAAACACAGAGAGATAAATAAATAAGTCTATCTCCTGGAGAAAACCACGGTTAACAGTTTGGTGCCTATTTTTCCAGATGGTTTTGGATGTACATGTGTTCGTGTGTGTGTGTGTTTTAGAACTAGAATGATGTATGTGTAGGGAGTGTGTTGTACCCCAATTTTTAAATATACCTGTACCTCGTCGTCATCTGTTATGAAGCATCGTTTTTTCCCATGAGTCCCTCGTCTCACATCAGGAGTCTGCACTGGGGTATAACTCACCAATTCCTAATGCTGAACCTGGAGGCTGCATCCAGTTTTCCCCATGAACTTCCTTCCTATATGTGGTTTCTAAATAATTCCTTAGAAATGAAACTCCTAGAACAAAAAAAAAACCACACAAAAAATGCACATTTTTAAGGATTTTAATACAGATTACAGAACTCAAAAGGCGGACCATTTGTTGTCCCTCCAGTAGGCTCTGAGTCACCATTTCCCGCCCTTTTTCATATCGCTGCTTTGAAAGGCATGGAAACTCACCTTTTTGTAGGTTTCACTTCAATTGCTTTGATTACTCATGAATTTAAACATTTTCCGTAAGCATATTGCCCATTTGCATTTCCACTTTTGTGTTTTCTCTCATTTTTCTATAGCCATTTTTTGTTGTTGTGTGAGAGCTTTGTAATTTTAGAAGTCTTAATACTTTGTCTTCTAGGTTGGAAATATTTTTCCTGCTTGTTTTGTGATTTTTAATTTAATTAGTTGTGGTTTCTGATATCTAGGAATTTTTGATGTTTATGTTGAAACATTTTGTCTTTTCCTTTGAGGGGTGTCTGCCCTCATAAGCTTATAAAGGCCTTCGGGGGAAATGATTCTGGGGGCTCCTTGCCACTGTGGACAGTTGGACAGATATCCAGCGTGAACTAGGTCACATTATATGTGTACAGTGAACAGAACTGCTTTCGACTTGGGCTGTGACAGTCAGTTGGCAATGCATTCACGAGCGCTCTGTTTTTCCTTAATTTTTATTCTTAATTAATTACACAGCAGGGAGAGCACCGGGCAGTCAGGGCTATGGACTCGGGTCCTGCTGTTTACTCACGGGGGAGGCCCAGCTTCCTCATTTGTAAAGTGAAGAAATGACCAGGATCTTCCCCTTTCCCCTACTTGACCATGATCTCTGACCGTAAATGGGGCCCTAAAAACTCACTCCGCAGTGAAGCCCTTTCTAGGTATGTAAGGCCAGACATCCCAAAGAAGAGCAAACAGTTCCGACCATGAACACATTAAAAATGACTGGACTTCAAGAAACACCACAAATACTGTGAAAAGACAAAGAACAAACCAGGGAAAATGCTTTCAACAGTTAACTCACGAAACCTCCCCAGCCCGTCAAGATAATTGACAGATAATTCCAGACAGAGAATTCCTGCACTTCTCCCTCCAAAGGCTGGGGCGGGTGACAGGAGCCCCGGGAGGGCACCGGCCTGAGGCTCACAGAAGGGCTCAGTGCAGGCTTTCTGTTCTCTGAGTGAATGAATGAGTGAGTGAATGAATGAATGAACCCTAAAACCTACATCCAGGCAGTGTGTGTGCCTCCCTTTAAATGAAGAGGAGACAGAATGCCTGCCCCGAGGAAGGAAGTGGTTTCGCCTCTGTTTAGTGTGGGGTGTTCATGGCAGACCCTCCCAGCTTCCTCTGTGCTCCTCTGGAAAATGGGCTGAGAAATGTTTACTCTCTCGCCTCCTGCCTCCTGCCTCCAAAGGGGTGTCAGTTGGGCTGACTCAGAGCGTAGGTATTTTGGCTCAGCCATTGTTTTGACAATAGGAATGATTAAACAGATAGTTTATTTATTTTATTCTCATCTTCTGCACCCACATCTCCAGAAGAGCTTTGTTTGTAGGTGTAGACAAGAAAGGAGCTTTCTGCAAAGTGAGAGACCGGTCATGGGAAGAAAACAAGGGCCACTTTGAGGTGCAAGAACAGAGCATCTTTGAGCTTTTCTTTTCTCACAGGGTTTCTTGTCACTTCACATTGGCTCTTCTCTGCTCTTATTGGCCTGGAATGTCTTTTGAACTCCAGGCCTGAGAAAAGACTGGAGTCGCAGCATGAAAGAGTGGGTCAGACATCAACTGGGACTTCCTGGTTAATGAGGTGTAGGCAAGGAAGGCGCGGAGGAGGAAAATCACACCACCTCCTTTCCTGTGAGTAAGAGGTAGTTTGCTGGCGATACTCTCGCGTCTTCAGGTGAAACCCTCTCACTGTGTTCCCCTCTCACCGTGTTCCCAGAGGTCTGAGTAGCAGCGATGGAAGCGAAGCCCAGCCCAGCAGAAGGGTCCAGAGAGAAAATGCAACAGCTCTCTCCCATTTCCCAGGTGGAAAAACTGAGATAGTGTTTACTAAGGACCTCCCGTGTGCCAGGTCTGTTCTGAGCGCTGAGGGTACAGCAGTGAGACAGGTGGCTAGCAAATAAGGCCATGGACATAGAATTAAATGTTGGGGTGGGGGGTGGGCTGGACTCGGACAGCAGTGACGGGGGAGTGGCCAGGGAAGGCCACTTGAGGCAGGGTCATGCGAAATGCCATGACTCAGCAGGGTCACGCGGAGACACCATCAGAGCCTGGCTTCCTGACTCCTGGTTCGGGGCCCTGCAGAGTGTCTTGGTTGCAAGTAACAGGCAACCCAACCCAACAAAGCTTCTGCTGAGAGGAGATTTATTGGCGGAAAAAATCCTGAGGACAGAGCCCGTTTCAGGAATGTCTTGATCCAGGTTCTCAAAGTGTCACCAAGCCTTGCCCTCTCTCCATGCGCCTGCCTCTTCCATGGGGCTTCAATTCTCAGGCTTCTTGTGGGAGCTGGGTGACTGTACCCGTCTCCAGCCTGGTGTCACCTCCGTCCTCTGAGAGCCCAGCTCAGCAGGACAACTTCTCCTTCCCCGGCAATTTAAACAAACGCTCTGCGCCTGACTCCCTCAGCCAAGTTTGGGTCATGGACCCATTTCTGGGCCAGTCGCAATGGCATGGAGATGTGTTTGGCACCTTCTGGCCGGGCGGTCACAGGCCCACGCTGGAGTTGGAGCGCTGGCTAAGAGAAGGCAGGAGGCGTTCCCAGAGGAATTCTGAGCAAAAGAAGGGGTGGACACAAACCCAGCCCGGACAGCGACCTGTCCCCACCTCTGTGCTGTATCCCCACAAGCCACTTCCCTAGGTTATTGGGCACCTACTGTGTGCTTCCATCTCTTTCCTACGAGCTTAGCCATCAAGGCACAGGAGATGTTTTTTTAATCCTCAAGGATTTTATAATCTACTGGAGTAAACACATCCTATATCCGTATTTTCATCCTGTCTCTTTGTGGTTTGCTAATGACATGACTTTTCTGTGCACGGAGGGGAGGGTGCCTGTGGGCTGGAGGAGTCAAGGCTGCCAGCACTTTGCAGAGGGCAGGTCGTATCAGGAAAGGCTGAGGGAGGTGAATTGTGATGGTGTGTGCAGGGTGCTGGGCAGGGTAGCTGCACACAGCTTGGTTTGTTGGGACATGTAGTTAGCATTTGTGTAGTTCTTGTACCATGGGTGGTTTGTAAGATTATAAGGTGGGACACAAGCAAATGGGTACTTCAGTAGTCAGGTATTTATTCCAATTTTGTCTCAGAAACAAATATATTATTAACTTACCAGACCCAGGTGATACTGCTAGGGATGAAGCTAAAATTAAAAAAAAAAAAAAAAAGCCGGTCGAATGGCACGGTGGTTAAGCGCTGGCTTGGGAAGACAGCGGCCCCGGTTCAGGTCCCACATATGAGGGCCAGTGACACTGCCCTCAAAAGAAACCAAAAAACAAACAAACAGGGCCGGCCGAGTGGCGCATTGGTTTAGAGCTGGTTTGGGGATGCCCGCGGCCCCGGTTCAGATCCCACATATGAGGGCCAGTGACAGCTAACAACAGTTCCACCTGGAGCTGGGCTGTGCAAGCCCCACGATGGTGTAGGCTGCAGCCCCTGCTGCAGTGGGCTGCCATAGGCTACAGTGAGCAGCTGGCAGCCAGCGTGAGCTGCCAATAGCCGCGGTGAGCGACCACCCAGAGGCCGGCGACCGATCTGCCTCATCCGGGAAGAGCGCAATGATGATACCAACATGGGCCAGTGGGCCGGCTGAGTGGTGCGGTGGTTAAGCGCTGGCTTGGGACGCCAGCGGCCCTGGTTCGGGTCCCACATGTGAGGGCCAGTGACACTGCCCTCAAAAAAAAAAAAAAAAGAAAGAAAAGAGAACCAACATGGGCCAGTGAAGCAACGTCCTCCGCAACTAGACTGAAGAACAAAAAGACAGCAACTTGTCTGTTCCCCTTCCCCGGTTCCCCAAAGCTGTTCCCCTTTCCCCAATTCCCTAATAAAATCTTTAAAACAAACAAACAAACAAAAATGGGGAGGAGTCTATTTAAAGAAAGAGCATAAATACAGGTGGCTTGCAGAAATGGAAAAATATTGTTGTGAGAATGAGTAAGGTTTGGGGCCGGCTGGTCTAGAGCTTGAGTTCTGGGATCAGACAGACTCGGATTCAAGCGTCAGACCCACCATGTGTGTGCAGTAAAACCTTGGGCAAGTGGCTTCACCTTTCTAGGCCTCAGTTTTCTTACCTGTAAAATGGGGCCGAGACTGACACCACGTTTGCAGGGGTGTTTGCGGAATCCTTGCGATAGATAATGTCTGTGAAACATTTAGTGTGGCCTCTGATGGAAGTCTCGTTCACTCAGTTAGCTATCGACAGCCTGGAAAGGAAGGAAAGGTAGTCGGGGCAGCAGGCACAGAGAGAGCAGAGGCGGCGTGGCGGGTTGTGTCCTGTGGGAGGACAGCAGCTGATGGGAGTCCCAAGGGGAGGGTGTGCAGTCTGAAAGGAAAGCCCAGAGGGTGACTCAGGCTCCTTTGGAGGTGGAGACTCCCCGCTCCCGCCCGAATCCCCTTCCCTCTCAGCTGGCCTCTCTCTCCTCAGAGAGCTGTCTGTGCACCCCAGATACTGGGGTGGTGCTCTGGAGAGCTAATCTATGTTGTTTATCTTTTAAACACCATTAACCACAAATTAGCTGATTCTTTTGTGGCTATAAATTAATAGATTCCATTAGTAAGCAGTCAATTACAGGATGATTACTCCCCCCACCCCCAACCTCGAGGGGTTTTTTTCTAGCTATTTGAGAGCGTTGGAGTCTGCCCTCCTCTGACCGCCAGTCTCCTTTCTGGCGTCCTGGTTCATTGGACCGGATCTTCTAAATGGACTAGAGAGGCTGAGGGTGGGTGACACGGACTCTCCCTGTAATGAGGTGGTAAGCAGCAGCCTGTTGTTTATTTTGCAGAAACAAACCAACCAGAGGTTTATTTTCAAGAGAATTTCTGTTTCAAACACAAAACAAAACAGCAAAGTTTCCACCTCTTTTTAGTCCCGTGTGTGCCATGAACACATCTATTGGTTTTCTTCTCCTGTGTCTTTCCTTCCTTCCCTCCCTCCCTCCTTCCTTCTTTCCCTCCCTCCCTCCGTCCATCCACCCATCCATCCATCTACCCATCCACCCATCCATCCATCCATCCACCCATCCATCCACCCATCCATCCACCATCCATCCATCCACCATCCATCCATCCATCCATCCATCCATCCACCCACCCACCCACCCATCCATCCACCCACCCACCCACCCATCCATCCATCCATCATCCATCCACACATCCATCCACCCACCCACCCACCCATCCATCCATCCACCCACCCACCCACCCATCCATCCACCCACCCACCCACCCATCCATCCACCCACCCACCCACCCATCCATCCATCCATCATCCATCCACACATCCATCCACCCACCCACCCACCCACCCATCCAGCCATCCAGCCACCATCCATCCATCCATCCATCCATCCACCCACCCATCCATCCACCCACCCACCCACCCATCCATCCACCCACCCACCCACCCATCCATCCATCCATCATCCATCCACACATCCATCCACCCACCCATCCACCCATCCATCCACCCACCCACCCACCCACCCATCCATCCATCCATCCATCCACCATCCATCCATCCATCCATCCACCCACCCACCCACCCATCCATCCACCCACCCACCCACCCATCCATCCACCATCCATCCATCCACCATCCATCCATCCATCCATCCATCCACCCACCCACCCACCCACCCATCCATCCACCATCCATCCATCCACCATTCATCCATCCACCATCCATCCATCCATCCATCCATCCACCCACCCACCCACCCATCCATCCACCCACCCATCCACCCACCCACCCACCCACCCACCCACCCATCCACCCACCCATCCATCCACCCACCCACCCATCCATCCATCCACCATCCATCCATCCATCCACCATCCATCCATCCATCCATCCATCCATCCATCCATCCATCCTACCTAGAAACATCCTTCCGTCCCTGGCTGGGGTTGCTAAGAGAGACACGGGTCCCACTGTGTCCACCTGCCAAGCCATAAAGCATTCAGGTTTAAGATGGGGTTAGTCTTTAACACCCACAGCCATAAACCTACTACCAGGATAGCAAACCTAGTGCCTGCCCTCAGGGATTAGGCAGGTAACTTAAATAACTAAAAACAGAAGAGAGGCCCAGGACTTCAGTGAACTGCGGGTTTCAAGCCCTTCTGAAAGCCTTCTAATTTAAGTTCAAAACAAAATGCAACAGCTTTAGACCCTGGGTTTGTGCCTTTTCCTGTATCAGCCAGAATTCTTTGGTTGCCAGCAGTGGAAACAAGCTTGTAGTAAGCTGCACAGTGGTCCCCAGAGACGGCCATGCCCTCACCCCAGACCTGTGAATGTGGTTCCTTAGGTGCTGAAGGGACTTGGCGGAGGTGATTAAGGAATTTGAGATGGGAGGTGAGCCTGGGTTATCCAGATGCGCCCAGTGTCATCGCAGGGAGAGGCAGTGTCAGCAGGAGACGTGATGATGGAAGCAGAGGCTGGAGTGAGCAAGGAGAGGCCGTGAGCCAAGCCCTGGGGTGGCCTCCACAGGCTGGTGAGGGAAAGAAATAGCTTCTCCTGTTCTGCTCAGAAGGAACACAGCCCTGCCGACATTTCACTTGAGCTGGGTGAGACCGATTCTGGACTTCCAGCCTCCAGGAACTGTAACATAATAAATTTGTGTTGTTTTAAGTTATGAAGTTTGTGGTAATTTGTTACAGCAGCCATGGGAAACAAATGCACTAGCAAAAAAAGAATTTATTTAAAGGGCTTCTATAGTCTCCAACTCCAGTTGAAACCAGGAACTGGGAAGGGCCGGATTCACGGGGATTTTGGAGAGCAGAAACTGAGGGAGGGTTCCCGGGGCACCCTCCCCCACCAATAAAATCAGCACTCCCCATCCTTCTTGGGGTCACATTCCTGGTGGCTGAGCTTCGGTCACCTGAACTGGCAGCCTCACTAGACTAGAAGTTCCCCAAAGCACAATTGGGGCCATGACCGAAAGGAGGTGAGGGTCCCATTTGGAGTCCGTTGTCCACTCCTTGTCCAGTCAGCTTCGGCTGGGGTGGCACCACAGACGCTGGGCACACACTGCAGGGTGACCTAGGGTATTCCCGGCTGGGGCTCCTCCTCCTCAGCCATCCCCGTCGCGGGTGCTTTCTATTTGGACATCTGGACACTCAGCCTCCAGAGGGTCATTCAGTCCTCTGACCTCAGCCCCTTGCCAGTTCCTCCTGTGGCCAAAGCAGCCACCTCCTAATGGTCCCAGCCTGGGCCTTTTCCCTCCAGCCTCCCACCTTCCCAACACATGTTCACTTTTCTTCTTAAATAGAAACGTATGTAAACAGTGAATTTCATCCTCAACACCACTGACAATTTTTGCCAGATCATTCTTTACGGGGGGCCGTCCCGGGCACTGGAGGGTGTTTAGCAGCATCCCTGGCCCCCATCCACCAGATGCCAGCAGCACCCACTCCCCAATTGTAACAACCCCAAATGCCTCTAGACGTTGTCAGATATCAGGGGCATAACCGCCCCAGTTGAGAGCCACTGGTTTGAAGCATCACCTCTGTCCCTTTCTGCCACCCCTCCCACTGCCAGCAGGGTCCAGGCCACCATTCTCTGTCCTTGACAACTATGTAATATTCTTGTCGGTTTCTCTAGACCCTCTCTCAACCTCTTCCAATCTATTCCTCATAACCTGCTGGAGAGGGAGTTTCCAGAAGGCAAATCTGATTTCCTGTCATTTTTTTTGTCCAAAATCCTTCTGGGTCTCTATAGTGGCCCTCGACAACGTCCCAACCACTCACCATGTTCTCCAAGATCTGTCTCCTTTTCCAGGCTTGTCCTCGTCACCCTCTTCCCCCTTCTTTAAGCTCCAGCCACGTACTGACCTCACATGCCTCAGTGGATTTTCCTACCCCAGGGCCTTTGCATTTGCTGTTTCCTCTGCCTGGACCACTCTTCCTGCCACTCTTTGCCTGATTAACACTCATCTTTGAGACCTGTTTCAATTCAAATGTATTTGGCTGCAAGTTATAACGGTTTAAACAAAAAACATATATTTTAATCATGTAGCAAGGAGACTGAAGGTAGCTGGTTTCTGGGTATTGGCTGTGTGATTCAGGGCTGGTGTCTCTGTGATGATCTTGGCTTTTCCTCAGAGTCACCAGGTGGCTGCCTCCGCTCTGGAAATCCCACCCGCATTTAAGGCAGGAAGAAGCAGGGCCGTGGAGCCAATGGACTTCAGTTTGCATTTCATTAGTCACAATTGTCCCATGGCAACCCCAGCTGCAGTGGAGACTGTGAAGGTTAACTCTTAAATCCATAGAGGGCGTAAGTAAAGGAGAGTGGGGTTGGGAATGCTGTCCATTAAGTGTTGGCTTAAATGTCACTTCCTCCTGGAAGTCCCTGCCCCCTCCACCCCCCTCCACCCATTCCCTAGACCAGGTCAGACACTCCCATTAAACGCTCTCCTAGCACCCTAGTCTTCTCCTTTGTACCCTTATCGCACTGTCATTTATTAATTCACTTGTCTAATTGACTGACGGGCAGGCATCTGATTCTTTCTTGGGGCTGGGAGTTCAGGGAGTTTGGTGAGTTCATTCCTGTTTCTCCAGCCCCTAGCCTGGTGCCTCGTACACAGTAGGACCCCAATAACTGTTGACTCTGGTGCCAAATACTTCTTCCCAGAGCTCAGCGGCCGTGTTGCCCTCTGGGAGGAGGACAGCCTCCATTAGTCACCTGCCTTCCCAGAGGGACCAGCCCTGTCTGGCAGTGCTTCTCCCCAGCCTCTGTTTCTTGAACAAGTCCACGGAGTGTCAGTGGCACCTCTGTGGGCCGCGGGGTGATAGGGAGAGGAAGCTTGTTGGATGCAGATTGGGCCTGAGATACTGGGAGACACAGCCACCTGGCGGGGCTGCCCCGCACTCTGGGAGGTTCTGAGGTTCCCAGGCCCGGGCCCCATCTTCTCACTCCTACCAACCAGATGGGACTCATGTATCGGTCCAGTTATTTTACCTTGAGGCTTAATACCATTTTTCATAGAAGACTGAGAGTAACATCACAATTCACTCTGTGTGTGTTAATTAGCGGCATTGCAGACACAGGGTGAGCAGGACATGGAGGCGGTCCTTGCACCCTTGGGGGCTGCAGCCTGGTTTGGGAGACAGACACAGGCATAGGTCAGAGTCCTAAATAAGTGTCAAACCATAGGTACCACAATGGAGGGACTTCACCTGGGGAGGTGACGAGAGGCTTCCCGATTACCTGGGTCTGGATTATCTGGGTTGCCCTGTGTAATCGAGGGGTCCTTAGGAGAGAGAATGGGGCGCAGGAGGCCAGAGACAGGGATGGAGGGAGGAAGCCGGAAGTGAGAGTTGGAGAGTGAAAGAGGCTACACTAGTGATTTTGAACACGGAGGCTAGGGCCTTGCGCCAAGGAATCCAGAAGCTTCTAGAAGCTGGAAAAGGCAATGCAATGGAGTCTCCTCTAGAGCCTCCTGAAGGAACACAGCTCCGGGGACACCCTGATTTTAGTCCAACAGAATCCATTGAGGACTTCCAGCCTCCAGAACGACAATACGTCTGTGTTGTTTTAAAACACCATGTCTGTGGTGACTCGTTACAGCAGCAGCAGGAAACTGATTGAGCCACACAGTGGAATGCTGACCAGAAATCAGGCACCTCCTCGTCTCAGTACCGAGCTCACATTTCCCGTCGTCTGGGAAACTGCCCCGGCCATAACCTCTCCTGAGGGTAAAATCAGTGACTGCTGCTTCTGAGTCCTGAAGCCCTCTGTAAATCCTGTTACAGCACGCATCACATTCTGTTCTAATTATTTGTTTACTGATTTCTCTTTCATGGGTCACACTGGCGCATTTCTCGATCCCCCTAGCCTTGTCCATTTAATTAACTAATTATTAATGCATCCCCCTTTCATTTCATAAGGGATTTAGGGACCAGGCATCCATCCACCCATCCATCTATCTATCCATCCATCCATCCATCCATCCATCCATCCATCCACCCATCGTCCATCCACCCATTTATCCACCCATTTTTCCACCCATCCATCCACCCATCCATCCATCCTCCATCATCCATCCATCCATCCATCCATCCATCCATCCATCCATCCATCCATCGTCCATCCAGCCATTTATCCATCCATCCATCATCCATCCATTGTCCATCCATCGTCCATCCATCATCCATCTATCATCCATCCATCCATCCATCCATCCATCCATCCATCCATCCATCCAACAATCCAACATAGACTGAGCCCTTACTAAACACTAGGTACTGTGCTGGATGTTGGGAAGTGTGGGTGTTGTGCAGCATGTCTAGTGGGAATCCATTTTTGGTACTTGCAGTGGCTGTTGGGTGTTTTGAAGGCCCAGCAGCCATTTCCCATTTCCAGCAGCCTCTTAGGGAGATGATACACCTAGGTGCCTGCCTTTCACCACAGGCCCCGAGGGACTTCCTAACTTACAGCCTCACTCTGTCCACTCCGTGTAGCCCTTTGTTCATTCCAGGGCCAGTCCTCCTGGCTCTAAGCCTGGTTCACTGCTATGACCGCCTCCCGATCCTTAGCTCCCTCGTGCTGAAGCTAACCAGAATTCCTTCTTGTTGGGAATGAAGAGTACAGAACAGTGAGTGGTCCACAGGCTTTGGTGGAAGGCACACCTGGAGTTAAGACCCTGCTTCACCACCTACTCACTTGCTTGTGAGCTTGGGCAGTGACTGACCTCTCTGAATCTGGTTCTTCATCTGTAAAACGGGTACTAGAATGCGGGATGAACGGGACCGCGCACCTGCGGTAATTCGTACGCCTTCTGGAACCTGGTAGGAGTGCAAGGTTGTCTACTTATCGGGTGCTGTGGCAATTTGAGGGAGGGCCTGTCATCTTGGCTTTGTGGATCAAGAAAGGCCAGCAGGCACCATTTCACGGCTGAATCTTCAGCGCCAGGCACAGGGATGTTTGTGTCAGTTCAGGTCCTTCAGAAAACAGACACCAAGACGGAATTGGATGTAAGAGATGTGCCGAGAAATGTCTGTGAAGCACAGTGGGAAGGGGATGCGGGCGTGGCTTCAGACCAAATGTAGGTCTGACACCTGGGAAGGCAGAGAAGGGAGGGCAGAGGGCAGGGGGAAGGGCAGGGCAGCTCCGTGAGAGCCTCACTGGCCCATGGGAGTCCCCGACGCCCGTTAGAGACTGCATTCGGGGAGGCCCGCTCAGGGCAGGAGTGGCCGGAGCCGCCCAGGGCCAGCACAACCCCAGGACATCTGAAAGTGTGGCATCTGCAGGCTGCCGGACACCAACCCTCGAAGCAGAATCTCTGGAGAGGAGACCTGTGTCACGTACCAACTTGGCTGCCCCAGAATTTGATAAATATTTATGAAGATTGAATGATTAACGCCATGAGTCACGCAGACTGAGCTCATCGGTGAGGGCTGGTTGCAGCCATTGCTGCTGATTGAAATTCCCTGCCCAGTAACTGCTGGGAGCTGCGGGCTAGCCGTTTACTGGGGACCTGTTGTCCCAAGGCAAGCAGACAGCCGCCCCTGCCATTCAGAACTTTCTCAGATGGGCAGAAGGGCTGGTTACCTAACCTGTGACCCTAGGAAAGGCGATTTGTCCTCAGACCTCAGAGCAGTTCCCCAAGGGTGGCTCAGCCTGCGACTCCTCGGGCCATTGGCCTTGGGCGCATTTCGCTCACCCACCCCAGGGGCCCTTCTGACCTGGAACAGGCCAGCAGTTTGCCCGGCGGGGCGACTGTGGCGTTATTCAGCATCAACAAAGTCAAATCAGAAAGAAAAAGAAGACAACATTCTTTCAGCCACATCCAATACCGGAAAAACAAATGTTAGCCTTCCCTATGGATTTTCTGGTCAGTTGTGGAATTTTAATAATGCCACATGCTTTAGGCTGACCCTTTGTGGAGGAGGACCGAAATGTGACATTTGGCCACCAGGATTAAATGGAGAGAAAGCCAACTGGTGGGGGACGCTCTGATGTGGCACCGCATCCTGACGTCTGTCTTAGCAGCTTCGACTTGATTCCCGTGGTCGCCACTTGAAAACCTTCTTCCCAATGGGACATTGTGGGTCTGGGGAGAGATCAGGAGCAATGGGGGGGACCGCTGTGACGTTTGGGATTTGTTTCTCTTTGGCTGTGTTCCTGGCACTTTAAAAAAAGGAAAAGAAAAGAAAAATAAGAAAAGCCTGGTCATTGTATCTCTTTGGTTACAAACATCTTTAATTTCTCCAGAAAGAAATGAAAACACACACTGCCATGTAATGATGTTTACTGAAAAAAAAAAAAAAAAGAAAGAAAGAAATTTCCGAGTAAAATCAACAGACGAATCTGGATAAAATGGATCATTCAGCGACTTCCTGGTGAACCCTCCCCCTTAATCCCTACCACCAGCCCCTGCGCTTGGGGCTCCTTGGCACGTATTTGTTTTATTTTCTTGAAAGTGCACGAGTGGGAGAGGCATGTCCACAGTCGTGCTGGGTGAATAGCGAGGAGACATTCTCCGAATAGCTCGTCAGCGCGTCCATCAGTAGAAGTTTTTCTCCTCTGCTCATGGCAGCGAATCAAATATTTAAATGTGATTTTTAGACCTAAAGGCACTTGAAGAGATTTGTTTGACAAAGGAGGGAGTGAATTAGAAAACGCTGCTCCAGTGACGGGGAAGAATTTTCTGCTGCCGTGAGGCTAACTCACCTGTAACGCATCTTGCCTGCCAGTTTAATGTCCCCGTGAAGTTTCCCCCAAGGAAACAAGTCACTGGCCAGACCCTTGGTTGGGTGTTGGGGCTGGACTCTCCCAGTGGGTCTGAGGACTGCGGTGGCCCCTGGGCAGTAGGCTCAGTGCCCTGACAGCACCTGCCTCCCCACGGACGGTCCCTTTGGCAGCTTTTTACTTGCTGCTGACAGCTCCGATTTGAAGGTGGGTGGGTCAGAAGTGACTCATCCGCCTGCTCAGTGTGGCCGGAAAGGGACTGACAGGGCCTTCAGCCCTCTTTGGTGTCTGGGCAGCAGAGGGAGACGCTAACAGGAATGGACACCTGGGGCTGGGGTGGCAGAGAAAGGAACGGGGCAGGGTCATGAGGGCATGTCAAGTGGATGCAGGCAAGGCACTAGAGGCTAGGGCCACCAACGCCTTGTCCTGGGAGCCGGGCACCGGCCTCCCAGAATCAATGGTCCCGGGAGAGGCACATCCCCAGGTACGACCTTTAAACTGCTGCTGGTGACCACAGCGTGATTTGGGGCGGTGTCGGTTGGACGCTTCATTTAGAAAAATGACTGTTAGTGAAAACAGTATTAACACTCTGAACCCCTGATTCGGGGGCTAGTTATATTTTTCTAATAGAAATAATCCCTAACTGTGAAGATTTTGCTGTGAGCCAAGCATGTTGTTAAGTGACAAGCAGGGGTTTGAGTGCTTGTATGTCTGTACACACACTCACACTCACACACACTCACTCACACATATACACTCACACACTCACACACACTCACAAGCTCACACTCATGCACACACACAGACACACGCTCACACAAACTCACACGCACACACTCGCACAGGCACACACTCAGGCTCACACACACTCACGCTTACACGCACACACTCGCACAGGCACACACGCTTACACACATGCTCACACACACGCTCACACGCACATGCTCACACACGCTCACATGCACTCACAGTGCTCACACACGCACACATGCACGCTCACACACACTCACGCTTACACATGCTCACACACACGCACACACACACTCCCACACATGCCCTCTTACATACTTCTTTTAAGACTTGGAAGAGCCCTAGGAAAAGCTGCCAGCATTCACCGTCCCTCTCCCCACAAACCCCATCCTGGTGGGCGCTCAGTGGGGACCTGTTGATTGAGACCTCGGTCAACTCATGACCCTCGTGTTTTCTCAGTCCTTTTTCTCGGGCCTGAGCTGTGATTTTGCTTGTTTAAATCCTGCTCATCAAAGTCGTCATGGTTGTCTACACCAGCAGAGCTCACTCTCCCTCTTCCAGAAAAGCCTGCTTTTCTACATTTAGGAAATAATGATGCGGGTAAAACACAGGCAATCTGATCAATCATGGTTTAGAAAACAGCATTTCACCTCCCGCGGGGTCAGCGCCAAGGCAGTGGCGCTCACACGTGTGAAATCGCAGTGAGGATGGAGACGCTTTCTCTCCAGATGCCTCTGAAGTTTTTTTTAAATTCCTGGGGTCCCCCCTGCAGGGCAGAGCCTGTTTTCTTCTCTTCCTTTGGGTCAGCAGTCAGCTTGTTCACACCCAAGACCTGCTTGGTAGCCCTGAAAAAGAGGTCTGTGCAGCACAACACATTCTCGCACACACACGCACACACATGCACGCATATTCTCACATGCACACACGCTCACGCACAGACATGCAGACACTTGCATACTCACACTCACATTCTCACAAGCACATGCACACATGCACACACACATAAACACCTGCACACACATGCATATACACTGTCACACATGCACACACACATGCACACACATGCATGCTCACACATTCTCACACACACATGCACACACACATGCACACACATTCTCACACATGCGCACACACGCTCTCACACACATTCTCACGCATACACACGCACATTCTCACACTTTTACCCCGTTTTCACACTCACAGTGTCCTCACACATGCATGCACATTCACACACACACACTCATGCTCACTTGGGGTCCCTCAGACCTCATACACACACTCATCATCATTGGCATATATACCCACACCCATACACTCACAGGCACACACAGGTGCACTCAAACTGGTGACCACATGTGGGTGTTAGGAGCTCATGGTCAAAGTGGAGAGAAACCTCATGGGACTGGTACCAGGGGCAGGATGAGTTTTAGCAACGGCCAATCCCGGGGTCTCATGAATCCTCCCGCTGGATTCCAGGCGCCTCTGCCAGGTTCCAGGCTCTATACAGGGTCTGGCGGTGCAGGGGAACAAAACAGGAGAGGAACGGCTGGTGGGGTGAGAGGGGCGGGGATTGAGGGAACTCTCCAGGGAGGGAGTCTCCTGTGGGGGCCTCAGTTTCCCCACACCTTGATCCCTTGCCTTCTTGCATTCTGTGGTGCCAAGGGACTTGGCTTCTCCTCACCAGGGAGACGGCTGCATTGATCCTGAGATGAAGCCCTGCCTCGTTCGCTCTGGGAAAGCCGAGCAGGAAGTGGCTGGCAGGCAGGCAGCCAGGCACCTCAGATGCCCAGGGCCTTTGCACCTGCTGAGCTACATACTTAAAGCCCTCTTCCCCAGGGGTGACGTGGTGCAGTGGTTAAGAGCACAGGCTCTGGGGCCAGACAGCCTGTGTGTGAGTCATGCCTCTGCCACTTACAAGCTGTGTGACTTTAGGCAACTTGCCTAACCCCTCTGTGCTTATTTGTAGCCTATTGACAATGCTAGCACCTATCAGTTAGTTGTGAGATTTAATGAGTGAATTCATGGAGAACCCTGAGAACAGCGCCTGGCCGATGTCCAGTGCTCGGCGTTAGCTCACATCCTGCCTCCCACCGCAGTTCTGACATTGTTCTCTGGCTGGCTGACACACACCTCCTCAGAGAGGCCTGCCCTGATATCCCGACCGATGTGGCTTGTTTCCTGTTTGCTTTTTCAACTTATACTTGTATATATACGAGTATGTGCACGTTTTTCCCTTTCATCTGTTCTTCCTCACTGGACCACGGGCCCCCCGAGAGCAGAGACCATGTCTGTTCACCACTGTATCTCCCCAGAGCCTAGCAGTGTGCCTGGCACATAGTAGGCACTCAAACCTTGGGTTTGAGGGGACTCTGATGGGTAGAAAGAGGCAGTTTCTTTAGTTAGAGCAGAAGGGGTCATACTCCCCTTAGGGGCTGTGCAGCAGCGGGGAGTTGGGCCTGGTTCATGCATCCTGCCATCTCTATCCCAAAGACCTCTCTCCCCCTCCTCTCCCTGACAGGCATGATTCCTCAGCTCTGCAAAACCAGTTCCTCCTGTGTGCCAGCTCTGAGATGCAGTGGCGACAGCAAGGCCCAGCTCCTTCTCTGTGGCCTCTGGCTGGTGTCCAGTGGAGACAGACATTAAATAAGAGAACGCCTGGGGCCAGTGGCACGAGGGCCACGTTGGCTGTGATGACAGGACGTGGTGGGGCCCACCCTACCATGGATCAGGGATGGTTTCAGTTAGGACGGCCTGTTAGCCAGGGGAAGAACAACTGGAAGGGCATGCCAGGCTGGGGGAACAGAGTGGGTAAGCGTCCTGAGGCTGGGAGGAAGCACAGGATCCTTGAGGAACTGAGGGTGGATCAGGGAGGGTAGAAAGTGGGTGTCAGTATAAAGAGTGTGGCTTGAGAGGGGGCCACAGAGAGGGAAGGGACCTTAGAGCTGGGGGAGGGTGCAGACTGACGTTCTCAGAGTGCAAGGACAGCCTCTTACCATCACACCGGACAACAGGCAGGAAGACCTGTCCGGGGCACACTGAAAACAGGGGGATGGGGCATTTCTTCTGGAGGGCAGTGTGGGGGTGTCCCGGACATTTCATCAAGGGAGGGATGTGATCAAATGTGCTCATTGACAGGTCCCGCTGGCTCCAGCGCGGAGAATGGAGTTATAGCCCCAAACCTAAGGAGACGTTTCCGCATCGTTTTTTTTTTTTCTTTGTGAAGAAATATTAGTATTCTGCAGTGAAGGGAACTTTGTGACTCGCCTGGGGTTTAGAATCCGAGGCCCAGGACTGTCACCTTGCTCAGAGAGGACTAGCAGCGATGAAGATAACCTCAGGGTGGCGGTCCCTGGCCTGTGATTGCCTGATGCCCCGGGGTTCTCCTTTCTGCCAGCTTAGAGGACTGAGGCCACAGCAGACGTCGGCACTTTCTCATCCGGCTGCAGGCAAATGGGCCTCAGTTTCCTCAATTGCTCATCTCGGGGGCAGTGTCAGGGCTGCCAGGCTCACCCTGACCTACCAGCTGAGGCCGGCCCTTCTGTGGATGGAGCAGGAGAAGCTGAGAATGGGTGTAGGTGTAGCGTGAGTGGCAGCTCACTGACACGCCTGGGCCACTGACTGGTCCCCTTCACTCAGAGAAAGAGACAGAAGAAGAAACGCCTAGTCAAATAGGGAAAAACTGGAAACAACATAACAGGCCTCCGGATAAATACACACAAGCTCTGGTCGCTGTGGTAGGAAGAAGAATGTCTCCCAAAGCTGTCCGCGCCCCGATCCCCAGAACCTATGAATCTGTTCCCTTCCATACTCAAGCACGGCACCCTTCCCTCAGCCTCCACTAATGAACATACTCTCTAAGTGAAAACAGCTTCCTGGGCAAGTCTTAAGACAAACCCCAACCCCGCTGCCGTCC
This sequence comes from Aselliscus stoliczkanus, assembly GCA_033961575.1. Classification (NCBI taxonomy): domain Eukaryota; kingdom Metazoa; phylum Chordata; class Mammalia; order Chiroptera; family Hipposideridae; genus Aselliscus; species Aselliscus stoliczkanus. The sequence goes on along the minus strand of CM066738.1, from coordinate 4,887,071 downwards.
AGCTAAGCCCTGAGCCCCTCCTCTGTAGAAATTCTCACCCCCCCCCACCCCCGGCTGGACTTGACCTCAGGAGCCCCGATTCCCTCTCCCTCACTTGCCCAGGTGACCTTAGGACTCATTGAATCCCTCTGGAGTAATTCCTGCCCAGTTCCGCTGGATGTGAGGTCCTGGTCACAGACTGTCCCTGCACCTTCACCCAAATCACTTCCTAACCTGGCTGAGCAAAACGCGATGGCAGCAGCTGGGGGTCCCCTGACCAGTGGTTGTAGGTGGGTGGAGGTGGGGACTCGGTTGAAGGGGCAGTTAAGGTGACCTTAATTTGTCTGCTTTGTCTTCAGTGCCTCTGCTTTTCATGTCCTGTGCCTCTCAGTGGAAGATTAACATCTTACTGCTCAGTAGTGATGGGACAGGTTCAGCAGGAAGGGTTCGAAACCCCAGAGGGTTTGTCTAAGATGGAGTGAGAGTCCAGGGCAGGCGGGAGGCCACTGGGGCAGCAAAGGCGGGGCAAAGGGTGAGGACGGGTATTCCTGGCTGGGCTCCGGCATTCATAACAGGCGAGTGCCTGTCTTCCCTAATTCTCGGCCAGCGCCTGCTGAGATTTCCACAGGCCTTTCCTTTCTCCTCCTGGCACCTATGCACAGGCAATGTCTGCCTCTAGAGTCTGCACACAGCAGCTGCTCAGTTAAACAAGTTGAATCAGAGCAGGGCTGTCCCTACCCCACTGCCTCTTAGGGCTGCACTGGGGGCTAACCCGGCCCCAGGCCTTCCCCGATCTGTTCTGGGGCTTCCCCCTGCCCTCTGTCACTGCTGATCTGCGCCCATCTCCCCTGGCACAGGGAGGCGTGTGGGGAGGAGGAGGAGGTGACAGCCTGGTAAGTCATTGGGTTCTGTTATCATTCTGCAGAAGATCTCAGATGCTTATCTGCCCATTTCACAAATCCTCAGTGGAATAACTTGTTTGGTGAAAAAGGCTTTCTTTCCTCATTTTACGGCTGGCAGGTGTCATCTACAATCACTTCTCTGTGCTGGTCAGAGGCGAGGGTGGGGTAGGAAGAGCCCCTGGCCCTCAGGCCTCCTCTCTCGTCCCCCACTTGAAGGGGAAGAGGTCAGAGGTAGAAGTTGGGAAGTCTACCAGGTTGGGGCACTGGGCACTCAGCCTCTGCCCTTTGAAGTGAGATCACCTTTCAGATCTGGTTCCGCCCACCCCCTGCCCTTCCCGGGAAAAGCGGGCGCAGCCTCCCCCACATACAGCCACGCCCTCCATGCCGCTGTGCTCCGTATATTCTTGTGTATTTAAGGCACAGAGGTCACACATTGGAGAGGAATGCATTGGCTCACCATTTGTGTTCATGTGGACTTCTTAAAGTCAAGTCCAAGGTCATTTCTGTTGGAAAAAGATCTCTTCTTGTGGAATCACTTGTTCCTTTAATAAGGATTGATTTAAGGCTGACACCATGTGGGCCCTGGTGCCGAGGTAGGGGTTTAGAAGAGCAAGGTGAGTAAATCAGACACCCAGCTTGCAGAGCGAGAGAGCGAGAGAGTGAGAGAGCGAGAGAAAATTAAACAGATAAAGAACAGGAGTGAGCTGGGCTCTCAGGGCGTGCCAGGCACAAAGGGTTTGACTCCGGCTCCTCGTTTAATCTTCATAAAAAGCCAATGCGCAGGTCAGTAGGTCGGTTACTGTTATCCCCACTTAGGGAACTGAGGGTGGGGAGACTGGCCTAAGGTTACACGGCTGGAGGGTAGCAGGGCCTGGATTTGAGACAGTCACCTGGCTCCAGAGGCCACACCTGTAACCAGGACCTTATCCATCCTGGTGACGGGTCTTGCTGTGAGACAGGCTGTGAGACAGGCGACGCTCTGGGTGGTTCTAGAAAAGGGATCTGACACACGCAGCGTGACCCTAACCAGCTTTCTGCCTGTGCCTCCCTGTCCTCCCCGGAGCCCAGAACAACATGAAGTAGCAGAAGCAAACAATAGAAATGGTAGGGGAGGGGGAGAGAGAGAGACAGGATGAATAATTTTTGTAAAAAGTTTTCAGCAAAGGAAACTCATTTTTAAGAGGGTGGGGGAAAAAGCAATTAGGTCTGGTGGCAGCAGCTCACAAAGGAAGCGCAGTTGTCAGAAGGAGGGCTGGGACTTTTCAAAGTGCTTACTGGAACTAAACAGAAATGCTGAACTTTGTTTTGTCTTTCCCGAGAACATGTTCTCTTTGGAATCAGAATGCCCCGAGGGTGGTGAAGACCTGAGGGCATGAAATTGCGTTACTGGAAATGGTTTGGGGCTTTTGTTCTTGAGGCTGGGGCCTTGTGAGGGGTGGGTTTAGCCACAAGCCCAGCCAGGCTGCAGAGGGGCCCGGAGGGGCAGGGGCAGGCTGGGCTCCTGCCCCAGGAGGGGCTGCTGGAAGTGCCCTCTGAGTTTCCCAGCTCCTCAAGTGCAAACTGAAAAGCCCCAGGGGACCTTGGTCAGATGTTACCCTCGGGGAAGTGAGGTCTAATGCCTTGTCAAATGCATCAAATGAACATTTAAAAACAACAACAACAAAACACTGTCTAGACTCAAAACAACAGCAGAAGACGTGGGTCGGACAGTGCAGGCTTGTGACCCTCTTTGCACGGCACTTTGAGATCTCTAAATACTGCTGCGTGACAGCTGCCTTCTAAAGGGTCTCCTTGCCTGGTTTTGTAAAAGGCAAATCTGCACCCAGAACTCCCTTGCTTCAGAGCCTTCTGTGGCTCACCATCACCCTTGAGATTGAGTCAGGCTCCTTCTCTACACTCGACGGGACCTGGCCTGTTGATCTCGTCTCTGACCTCATCTCTTCCCCTCGCACTCCCCACTCGAGCAGCACTGAGTCACCTCGGTTTCCTCCGAGGAAACCAACCCTCCCTTGTCTCTTGGTTTTTCACATGCTGTTCCATCTGCTGGTGCACTGTTTCTGTTCTCTCTTTGTCCACCTGCTCTATGTGTTCTTTTGGTTCCAGCACAGACCTCACTGGCAGAGGGCCTATCCTCTGTGCCCCACTGACCGCAATCTCCTGGACTTTTGTCATTATAGACGTATCATTCTGTTGTATTTATACCTTTATCCCCACCCCCTGCCCCCGCCAGGGTGTCTCAGTCTTGGTCCTGTTGAAGTTTGGGCCTGGGTAGTTCTTTGTTGTAGGGCTGACCTGTGCACTGTGGGATGTTTAGTGCATCCGTTTCTTCCACCCACCAGATGCCAGTAGCTCTCCCCTCCATCCCAGTGGTCACAACTGAACCACATCACCTGATGACCCAATATGGCTGCCGGAGCTCCAGCCATCACATCCATATTCCAGGCGGCAGAAAGGAGAGAGGAGACGAAGCAAAGGGACTGTTCACCAACCATTTTCTGCATTAGAGTGTACTAAATGTTGTGCTATGTGCTAGGAGCACAGGAGTAAACAAGACAGACCCTTCTGTGTTCCTTTGATCATCATCAACAATATGAAGTCTTCCCATCTCTCATATCGCTCATCTGATCCTCTGACAAAACCTGCCAGCTCTACTGAGACCCGTGTCAGAATCCCACTCCTTGTCACCACTTCCTCTGACCGCTTAGAGCCACTTTTATTTCACCTGGGCTGCTATGGCACCTCCTGCTAGTCTCCCAGCTTCGCCCTCGCCCAGCCCTGCTCCAGGCTGTTCTCCATACAGAGGCCAGAGAGGCCTTTTTAAAACCATGTGAGTTATTCCTGACACACTGCTCCAGTCCTTCTGTGGCTCCCAGCTCCCCAGAGTAAAAGCCAAAGACGTCACAGCAGCCTTGCATCTCCTGCACTGGTTCCCCCCCAGGCCCTCTCCACCCCACCACTCCTTTCTCACCCTCTCCACTCCAGGCCCACTGCCTGCCTCTTGCTAGTCTTTGAACAGCCCCAACCCTGCCCCAGGGCCTTTGCACTGGCTGTTCTATTTGGCTGGAAAACTTTCCCCCCAACATCTGCGTGGCTTGCTCCTGCTCTATCTTCAGGTCTGTGTTCCTGTCACCTCCCCAGAGAAGCCTTGCTGACCACCCCATTCAACCCCCATGGCCCACTTTACTCATTCTGTCTCCCAAACACTTACCACCCACAAGAATGTCAGGCGGGAGATTTTTCCTGGTGTTTTCGCTGCGAGACCCTCAATCCCGGAAATTGAGCTTGATGCAGAGCAGACTATCACTTACGTCTGTGAAAACGCCACACGTTTTTCAAGGCCCAGTCTTTGCTACTACCATTCAACGTATTGAGTAAGAGAGCTTTGCCGAGTGGGGAAGGCTGCCATCTGGGCAGTGGCAAACACTCACACCAGCTTAGACTTTATTCTCTGTTTGGCTTTATCATCTGTGTCTAGCTTATTCTTGCCTTCAGATCTGTGAGCACCTGGGGATAAGAAGTTTTCCCCACCTGCCACTTGGCTCACTGCAATTATTCCGATCATTTCTGTTGTGATTGGTGAACTGATGGCCCACGTCTGAGCATTTGGCTGCCAGGATGCTGTGCACTAGGGCTTGTCGAGCACAACACGAGTGACATTAGGGGCTGGACGATTCTGGGGTGGGGTGGGGGGTCTGCCCTGTGTACTGGGAGATGTCCAGCAGCACCCCTGACCTCCACCCACTAGATGCTAGCAGCACCCTCTTGGTCATGACAACCCAAAAGGTCTGCAGAGATTGCCCGATGTCCCCTGTGGTACAAAATTGTCCGCAGTTGAGAAGCACTGCTCTATATAATTAACAACCCATTCTGTCTAGGAGTTGGGATAGGAGTGTGGGTGGAGCCAAGTGCTCCCCCCAACACCCCCCCACCCCCAATTTCAGTAAATTATTCACCCATCATGTGGCAGACATGAGGGAGATTTGTCTTAAGAACTTATAGTCGAAGGTAATTTGGAGCAAGAATGTAGTCCAGGTTTCAGCTGAAGCTGGTTTCCAGGTTTCTAAAGTATATCGGAGCCATTAAACTGTTCATGAGGAAAAATAACATTACTGGCCCCCCGCCCCTTTATTCAACAAAGCAAGTCTTGAAAGCCACATTGTAGGCTTTTAAGATCTTAGCATAAAAATAATAAATTAAGGGGGACGCCAAGTGGCGCGGTGGTTAAGTGCTGGCTTGGGAAGCCAGCGGCCTCGGTTCAGTCCCACATATGAGGGCCGGTGACACTGCCCTCAAAAATAAATAAATTAATTAATTAATACTGATTTTCAACCAACCCATGTTCTAGCTCCCATCTAGGAACTTTGTAGAGTCACATTTAGAATTTAGAATCACTGCCCCATTTCAAGGATGAGAAAACAGAGTCCCAGAGTGACTTGCTTGAAATGATACAGGTTTGGGACTTGCTCAGTCATGCCTGTCGCGAACCTAATCAAAGCTTCTTGTGCCAAAGGAAAGTACTGACCCAGAAGGTGGGAACATTTACTGTGAACCCAGAAAGGGAGGAACAGGTGAGAAAGGAAAGAGTGGAGCTGCGATTGTGCTGCCGCCCGCCCGCCCATCCCCCTTCAGGGCTCACCTCTGCGGGTACCTCTGCTACCTGTTGGGAAGACTCCCCAGCAGCCCCGGTCCCGTGTGTCACAGTGTGGGAAGCAGGTTCCCTGTCCCAGGCTCGGTGTTCAGTTCCCAGGGAAGGACTCATATTGGCTCTGCATGCGTCGCGTCTCTGAACCGATACTGAGTCCCCGAAACATGCCACTCTGATGGGTCTGGCCTGAGTCAGGTGTCATGGGAGTGGGATCTGTTCCCAGAATATGGAGGAAGGGGGAATGGGTGCTGGTGGCCAAAAAATAATAGCCACTTACCTTAGAGCCAAGGTATGGGTCCAGGTTTTACTGAGTCCTTCTGGAACATGTCCACCATTATCATATGTGTATTGGATGCTTTGTAACAAGCACCTGAAAAAAACAACAACAAAAAACTATGCAATCTTTATCATTCTACAAGGAAGAGATCATTTACCCCCATTTTGCAGATGAGGAAAGAGTGGTTCAGAGAACTTGAAAGAGTGCCTTGAGATCAGCGAAGCCCAGTTCTAATGCCAGAATCCTAACTCCTAATCTCTGTGTTTTGGTGCCTCCTGTGGATCTCAGATTGGCCCCATGGAAACACCCCCCTGGTGCCTGGCCCCTGTGGGTCCAATTACTTGTAAGGGGTGAGAGGCACTTGGGGACACAGAGGGGCAGAGGAAGGGCTGCCTGGAGGAGGTGTTACCTGGCTGGCGTCTGTCAGGTGAGGCTGATCTGGCCGGTGTTGAGGTTGGGTCCAGTGCCGAGGTCCAGCAGCTAGAGGGCCTTTCATCTTCAAGGAGCCCAAGACACTCCCTGTGTCTGCAGCATGTGAGGGAGGAGTGATGACGCTGAAGGTGTAGCAAGGGTCACATCCCGGAGGACCCGGGGACTCTGGCCCAGGAGCTGGAATTTATCCTCAGGTCAACAGGGAGGCACCCTGCGAGCCAGTGAGCCGAGTGGGAGAGCCTGGAGTCAGTGTTTCATTTTGGAAAGAGGAGCTGGCTGCGGTGCGGAGGATGAATTGGAGGAGTGCATGTGTTTATTGAGCCCCTACTATGTGCTAGGCACTGCTCTAGGCATCCGGGACTCGCAGAAGTAAACAAGACAAAGTCCCTAACCTCATGAAGCCCACATCCTAGTAGGGACACAGACAGTAATCCAATAAACAAGTAATTGGATTCAGTGTAATACATCTTACTCAGTAAAAGCTATAAGGGAAAGTACCCCAGGGAGAGGGCAGAGAGGGTGATGGTGGCCCGTGTTGTTTTAGCCTAAGGCGTAACCCAGGAGAGGGTGAGGCAGCCTAGGCTGGGGGTGGCAGAGGACTGAATTTTGTTGGCCCCACGGCGTTTGCCTGCAGTGGAGATGGGTTGTCCGGGCTGGTGGTCTCGGGGCGCAGGCCCCAAGGTGCCCACGCTGCTTTTGCTTTGGAGCAGCTGTCGAGCCGATATAAACATTTAAAAGTGGATATAGCTTGGCTCTCATTCAGCATGTAAATAGTTTGTCAAATCTTCAATTTTGAAAAGACTAGTTCCCTGTGATTTGTATAAATTTTGGGACACAGCAGAGGCCGCACACATGGAAAATCAGGTCTCCCCATGTCAGGAGCAGGGCCTGGATTTGCAGAATAGAAATTTTCAAATGGGAACTAGTTTCAAAGGTGGAGGCGAGCTGAAACTAAGGAGGATCACGGAGAAAGATCAGATGTGTCCCGCCTGTAACAGACACGTCTTCCCATTAGAAAAGGAGAAACGCTTAGAAACAGAGATCTGACGCTTTGAAATTCTTAGACGAAAAATGCAGTTTTTGAACTGCATTTTTTGAATGAGATTTGAATCCTCACGTTCCTCCTGTGTTGTCAGATATTGAGCAGTGAGCAGCTTTTCCTTGGGGACTCGCTCCAACAACTTATTCTTTTCTGAAATTATCGGACTTTTGGGGGCACCAACTAAGCAGTCAAATCCCAGGAGAGCCGACAGACCCAGCGTGTAATGTGCTTGCTTCCCCCACGAGACTGGCCAAGGTGAAAGAGACGGTGAATTGAAGGTGGTAGTTGGGGAAGGTGGGAGACTTGGCACCTATTTGTAGGTGGATAAGATGAAACACCATTTTCCGATGGCAATTTGGCAGGATTCGGCAAAATTTAAAAGAAGCTTATCCCTCAGAACTGAGTAATCGGCTTCTAGGAATCATATCATAGAAACATCTGAAATACTGAGCAAAGGTGGTAGTCATGAGGAAATGCACTGGTTTCACATATAATATATACGTATGTGTAAGCTATGTATTATATGTGTGTATGTTACATGTGTGCATGTATGTGTATATGCAATATATGTGTGTATAATATATATATTATAGATCTATATATTATACACACACATCTATCTATATATAACCTCAGATGGTATTAAAATAATGCATATACTTCCAACAAAGGGACACTTTGCAGCTGTTTCAAAATGCAGTAGGCCTGAGGCAGGCGACCGCGGTCAGCATCCACAGCAGTGTCACGTTGAGAGCCTGCACCCCGATATGATGTGAAGACAAGAGCACGTCATCTGTGCGGTCTTTCCTCCTGGGCGGCCTTGACCGCAGTCCGATCATGAGAAAAAAGTCAGGCCGACTGTAATTGTGAGCATTCTGCAAAAACCCTGGCCAGCCCCCCTCCCAACTGCCAAGGTCATAATCAAAGAACGTCTGAGAAGCTGGCACGGCCCGCGGGAGCCTAAGGCGACCTGATGACCACCTGTCCTGGGGTGTCCCGGACAGGACAGGGGAGAAAGGCACTAGGGAAACACTAGGGAACCCTATAGGCTCAGGTACAATGTTGGTTATTAATAACGTATCAAAAAAAAAATAGTCTGGTAAAAATGAGGCAGAAATTTATGGATGGGCGTGAATGTTGTTCAACATGTATGATTGGACGAACACGTGATCTCATTTCTGTAAAACAGCACTGCATGTGTGTTTATGTAAGTATGGACACGGCCCAGAAAGCTGCGTCCCTTTTCCCCATGAGCGGTGATCTCGAGGGCTTGGGGGTGCAGTGTGCAGTCGAGGGAATCTTTGACACTTCTGTAACATTTTAAAATTTTTAGTATGCACAGGCAAGGCTTTTACCATACAAAGTCTAGTAAAGATGAGAGGGAGGGAGGGAGGGAGGGAGGGAGAGAGGGAGAGAGGGAGGGAGGGAGAGAGGGAGGGAGGGAGAGAGGGAGAGAGGGGGGAGAGAGAGAGAGAGAGAGAGAGAGAGAGAGAGAGAGAGAGAGAGAGAGCGCTAGAGAGAGAAAGGGGAAGGGCGAGCTCCAGGATGGGAAGGAGGGGAAAGGACGTTCAAATAGCTGCTCTGATTTCATTTTGCATGAATAGACCCCAAATTAGAATGCCCTCCAGGTTTCTGAGCACATCAAAATGGCATTATTTCTAGAAAGTTTGGTCTTGATGAGCGTCTGCGGGCTCCGTCACTGTCCACCTGCCCAGGCGGCTTGCCTGGTGGTGGCTGCCACTTACTGGGCACTCATCCCACGGCCGGCCCCTGGAAGGACCCCACACATTCCCTCATTTAGTCTTTAACACAATCCTCGAGGTGGGTCTTAGCATCACCACCCTTTAAAATGCGAGGCCACGTGTCATCCAGCCAGAAATGGAAGGTTCAGGTCCAATGCAGAGCTGTCTGATGCAGGACCCCCCAGCTTGGCCAGTCCCCACTCCATCCTCAAAGGCCGTGCTAAGGGGGCTGCTTGCCGGGACACGAATGTCCCTCTCGATCCCCTGAAACGAGGTCCCTGTTCAACAAGATGGTTCCAGTGAGCTTGCATCTCCTCTGCCATTGTTTATCTTTCTGGCTGGGGATTTTGGACCCATAACCAGGTGCACGTGGTATTTTGGTAACAATCAGAAACGCCAAGGGCGTGTGAAAAAAACTCAACATATGTTGGCTAAGGTTGGGCGGAATGGAGAGCACACGTTCGTCACCAGTGTTTACGTTTCACTTATTTATTTTTCCTGCAATCCCATCAAAATAAAAATCAACCATGTTTCCCTGAAGCCTTTTCTGAGGTGGGGGAGGTGCCCTGGACATCATTTCCTGTCGGGGGACAGAAAAGAGCAAAATGGAAATAGGCGACCGGGTGGAGTGGGGTGGACGGCCCTCGTGGGGAGGGTCTGGGGCCTTTTCTCTATCCCAGATGCCCTTTTTGCAGAGGAGAGCGTGTGTCTCAAAGCCGGCTGGTCTGAGGCGACTTGGTGTCACAGAGACCTGGGCGAGTCCTTCTGGATACCACGGTGTGGAGCCCTGCTTATACTTTGCCCTTTAACTTCAGCAGCCGTGGTACCTACTTCCCTTTTACACGCTCTGTCCTCCGATGCCCTCAGACCCTCCGTGTGCACAGAGACAGCTCGTGAGTGGAGCCCCGTTTTTCTTACAAGTCCCCCCGCCATGTCCCACTTCCCGCTTCCTTGGGACTCGTTAAGCGGTGCGGCGGTTTCACGCCTCGGTCCCCTCCACCGAAGTGTCTGATGAATGGAGCTCAAATGCTTTTGGGTGAGGACTCGGCACCACACCGTGAGTGGGAAGCTTCGTCGTGGCCTCGGTGCCTTCTCCTTTCTGGCCGTGTGTGACATGGCACCGGATTTCCCACGAAGGACTCGGAAACTGACTCCCTTGGTTGCCCTCTCTGATGAAGAGCTAACTTCATAGCAAACACATTTCTGGGAGGTGTTTCCTTTTTTATCCCATTTTTTTTTCTTCCATTTTTATTGATGAACTTCATCTGGTGCAAAGGCTTTGACGAGAGAAGTCATTTAGAGCATTGTGGCATTTCCTTTCCTAATTAAACCCAACTGGGGCCCCGTCTGCAGAGAGCATCCACAGTTGATGGCTTCATCGCCGTGTGGCGGGCTCTTCCTGCTGCACTTGTAAACACCGCCCGGCCACAGGGCGCTGGCCGGTTCTGGTTTGAATTAAACCCAGGCCGAAGGATCGACCCAGCTGCGCTTTCCTGTAAGCTCTGTCAGTTTTCCAAAGCTTGTTAACATGCTAATATAAAAGGAAATAGGATGAACTTCAAGGAATTTACAACTGGTCTTAAACTTCAAAGACAAGCTCCATCTATGCAACACACACACACACACACACACACACACACAAAATCAATATGGCACCCTACCCGTCCCTCCTCAAACACAACCCAACACAAAACAAAACAAAAAACCCCAAACTAATAAAAGTTCATGGAGCAACCCAGGGACAGCCCTGTTGGTTTGAAACACTGCGGCCATGGCCCTGATGGCCCTGGCCCGGTTACAACACCAGGCTTTTGTGCGTTGTGAAATGTGGGGCGAAATTGGTGAGTCTCACTGGAGACGTGATCAGTGTTTCTCCAGCCCTCGAGAGACTGACGCCCACCCAGCCTAGGAGGTCGGCTCCCTGCTCCCGTGCTCACCTGCCACCTCCCCCCGCCAGCCCGGCCCCGGAACAAGCACAGCACATCTGTCCTGACGACGGGGCTTGTGATGCACGCAGGAGGGAGAGGCCGGGGCATGTTTCTCAGCAAATGGTGATTCATTTTTCAGAGCCGTCTCTTGGAGATTTTGACAACAAATAGAAAAGCACAACCTTTTTACTCCCTTTTAATGTTCTCCTTTTCCCAATGAGAATCAGCACATTGTATTTATCTCAGCCTGCCTGGCGGTGGATGCCAAAACCCAGTTCAAGGATTCTCGTTAACTTCCTCCGAGCATTTCCAAATTGAAGCCCAAATCGTGAAACTGAAGGTCCCATTCACGAGGGGACTAGTGGCTGCTGGTGTGACTCCCTCACTCCTGCCTCACCGATGGCTGACTTGGGCAGTGTGTTCACACAAATGCCCCTGTGAGCCCCCTTGGGTTGTCCAACAATTGCTGCTTTGCCCGCTGTCTTTTGTCTTCTGCTCTAGTGGACAAGGATGGCCGCACGACGTAGAGCGGGCAGGGTGTCCTCAGCCCAGCACTGTGGGCAGTTTAGGCAGGAGGATTCTTGGCTGCGTGTGTATGGTGGGCAGCATCCCCGGCCTCAGCCCCCTAGGTGCCAGTAGCACTACCCCCCACCTCCCAAGTCAGGAGGATAGAAAACGTTTCCAAACACGGCCGAGTATCCCCACGGGGACGAGTTGCCCACTAAAATATGGGATGCCTGGTTCAACTTGAACTTCAGCTAAACAGGGAATACTTTTTTCTATAGTATGGAACATGCTTAGAAATGAGTTTGTGTGTATCTGAAATTCTCATTCACCTGGGCATCCTGTATTGTCTTTTTTTATTTTTTTGAGGGCAGTGTCACTGAGCCTCATATGTGGGACCCGAACTGGGGCCGCTGGCTTCCAAGGCCAGTGCTTAACCACTGCGCCACTCGGCCGGCCCCATCCTGTATTGTCTTTTTTTTTTTTTTTAAGATTTTATTGGGGAATTGGGGGAGGGGAACAGCTTTGGGGAATTGGGGAAGGGGAACAGACAAGTTGCTGTCTTTTTGTTCTTCAGTCTAGTTGCGGAGGACGTTGCTTCACTGGCCCATGTTGGTATCATCATTGCGCCCTTCCCGGATGAGGCAGATCGGTTGCCAGCCTCTGGATGTCGCTCACCGCAGCTATTGGCAGCTCACGCTGGCTGCGGGCCACTCACTGTAGCCTATGGCAGCCCACTGCAGCAGGGGCTGCAGCCCACACCGTCGCCGGGGCTCACACAGCCCAGCTCCAGGTGGAGCTGTTGTTAGCTGTAGAGGGCAGTGTCACTGGCCCCCATATGTGGGATCCGAACCAGGGCTGCTGGTGTCCCCAAACCAGCTCTTAACCACCGCGCCACTCGGCCGGCCCCATCCTGTATTGTCTTTTGCTAACTATGGAAACCCTGCCTGAAAGGATGTATCCACCTGCACCCCGCTCTAGCACCCACTGACTTAGGGGGAAAAAACAGTGAGCGCAACTGCTTGTGGCCCCGGATTGGCCCTCTTGTCGGCCCTATTATCTCAGAAAAGCCATCTAAGCTCCTGGGGCCCCCTGTCTTCAGTGTAAAATGGGGTCAGGATGTCTGCCCCATCTTCGCTTTGAGAAGATTCAAGGAGACAAACTTTCACAAGTGAATCAACTCACAGCTGCCGGTCGCTAAGCCCAGCTTCCCAGGGACTGTCCCCGCCCACTGGGGGGTGGGGCGCTTTGCCATCCCTGGCTCCTGCCTTGACCCATCAGAGACTCGCATTCCTCCAGGCATCGGTATCACTCTATAATGGGGAGCTTGCCTTCAAGGAAGGGGCTCTGTTCAGGTTCACACAGTTCCAATTTTCTGATCAAATCCTGGAGGTGAACACCCCACCTTGCCTCGTGCCTCCCTGCCCACCCCATATGCCTTGCGCCCACCCCGGCCCGTTTTCCTACAGTGAAATCGTTTTATCCCAAAAAGAAAAAAATGACAAAGTCACTCATAAACTGAGCTGTTTTTCACACTGTTCTGTCTGTGACAGGCTGTTAGAAAAGTTGGGAGTGGAGGTGCTATTGTTATACTTTTGTTATTCGGTGCTAATTAGAAAGCTGAGCGGTAGAATGGAGAACCTTTTCCCCTAGAGAGAGATGCTTATTGTTTCCATCAGAATGAAACCGAACCCAGATTAAGCATCTTTTGATTCCCTGGCACTGCATTTCAAGCAAAATGTTTTGTTTGGCTCTTAAACAATTAACATGACCCGGCCAATTGAATAGCATAGATACGTTAAAAAAAATTCTTAATAATTAAAAAAAATAGTCTGCATCCTGAGTATTTACAGTCATCTGATGGTTAGCTTTTTCTGTAACAATTACAGTGACGATGCTGTGCGTTTGCCGTGTGGGAAAGCGTGCTTTTGGTCAACAGAAACACGCCTTCTGTGTCCAGAAGAGCAGAGGCTGATGGGGACTGTCCCGCCTCAGGGGTGGCCCGGGGCTGTGAGCAGAGAGCCGCCAGATGTTTCCTTCTCCGAGGTCCACAGAGCAGTCTGTGTCCTGTGACAGCCCTACTGTGTTAGGTGTGGCCATATCCCACCGAATTCTCACAGCAGCCCACGGAGTGGACACTGTCATTGTCCCCATTTCTAAGAGGAGAAGAGTGAGGCTCAGACAGGCTGAGTCCTGCGCAGAGTCACACAGCAGGTAACTGGCAGCACTGGGATGTGATCCCAGCGTGTGACGCTCAGGCGTCTGCTTTTGGCTGTGGTGCGGGGCCACCCTGTCCTGGGAGCATTGTTATTTCCCAGCTGTACCCATGAGAGGACGGAGACTCAGAGGGTCCCACCCAGCGGGGGGCTACGGGCCGGAAGGGGTGGAGCCCTGACCCGGAATGGTCTCCTGGCTGCAGGGAGCGGGTGCAGAGGGCCGGTGGAGCCTCCTCTCTCTGCCTCAGTTTCCTCACCTGTAAAATGTGGCTATTAATAGTTCCTGCCTCATAGTGGGGTTTGAGGGCTGAAGGAGATAATCCATGTCGCCCAGCATACCCCGGTAAAGGCTGCCTGTTCCTGTCACCATTATGAATACTTGATTCTAAAGCCATGCTTCTTCTGGGCACCAGGGTGCTGCTGGCAGCAGCTCTCGGTTATCAAGCTGGGTCATCCTGAGAAAGCCCACAACCGCTCCCATTTCTCCCCGAGCAGAATCAGCATGGGAAGAGACACGTTCAGAGGCACTGGGAAGTTCTCACTGCCCTGCCCTGCATCCTTGCTATTATATTTCATTCATTTATTCAGCAGTGCTAGACTCGGGGACAAATAGCGGAGACTCTTGTGTTCCTGAGCCTCATGTGACAAGGATAGAGATTCACAAAGCAGGTCAGAGTGATAAACCTACAGAAGCCATGTGGTTTCTGCCCATCTTTCTCAGAAGTGGCCGATGGCAAATAAATACTTGTCAGCACATTGATTTTCAAAAATGCTCTCACTCCCCGCCTCTGGGGCACTCTTCATTGTGCCTGTCTGGGTTCCTTGGCAGGCTGAGCAACCCTCCTTTATCCCCGGTTGACAGATGAGAAAACTGAGGTTCACAGGAGTTGGAATGATTTGCCCAAGGCCAGGGAGCTAGTGATTGCAGAACCTGGGTGCTTGTTCCCTTCTGCCTCCTCATGCCTGGTGAAGCGGTTGCTCCTGTCACGTAGTCACTGGCCGGGTCCTATAGGGCTGGCTGTTCTGTGCTGGGAGCTAGATCATGGGCTGGTGGCCCTTCAACTACTATTTTGCTATTGTCTCCTCCTAAGTTCCAGCTGGGCGGAAAGCTATGGTTCCCATTGCTCGTGAAAACTACTTGGGGGGTCAACCAGTACATGCCGAGTGGACATTTTTGTGTACTTGGAAGGGAACTAAAACCTACTCATGACCTCCGGGGCTTATCCTGGGGGTGGTGGCATTATCAATAACATCCTGAGCGCCTTCTGTGTGCCGGAAACCATGACACCATGTTGCTTACTCTTCTCCAGGTTAGGAACTCACTGAATGAAGTCACATTTCCAGACCCGGGAAGGGAGGCTGCGTGAGGTCAAGACGCTTGCTGGGGTTGCCAGGTGGGATCAATACAGGGTGTGTGCAGGGTGGGACACACTGATGCTAAACAAGGATGCGTTGTTTATCTGAAACATAGTCGTCCTGCATTTCTGTTTGCTAACCCTGGCGCCCCCACCAAGACTGACCAACCTGGAGGTGCCGAGCCCACAATACGTGTGCCGTCACTGCCGTGTGGGCACCCAGGCAGACATCACCGACCGGTCCTAGCACCCCATTTCACCTCTACCCCAAACACTCAGAGAGGCTCTCACTGTGGGCGTAGGGCACTGAGGTCAGAGGACACCAAGGTGCTCTTAGAGTTTGGGGACGTTGTCATAAGTCTTGAGTCCTCCCATTCAGGCAGGGTCTCTGGAGGCAGTGTCTAGCTTCTGTTTGGGGCTCATGGCATCAAAACGTCTATCCTTTTGTTGGCCTCTGCATTTGGGGTTTGACCCTGGGCAAAGAAAGAGCTGTGAGCAATGGAAGCCATTGCCTCATCCCAGGATGCCTCTGAGATGGGCAGCTCCTGGCTCCCTTGTGAAGGGAGGACAGGGGCCAGGATCTCTGCCTTACAGAGAAAGGTCCTCACCCTCGCTCGGTGTTGTTTCATAAGGATTGGCGCCCCGTGGTTGCCGTAGGTAGTGAATCTCAGAGTCTGCACCTAGATGAGCAGGCCTGGGGGCCAGACCCCTGGAGAAGGACACCCAGGGAGGATCCTGTCAGGGGAGCAAACTGCCAGGATGTGGCCCAGGTCTGTGTATGTCTGTTGGGCAGTGTCTTCTCTGCTCCACACCCAAGAACGAAGCTGCCTAGAGGCCATGGCAGGTTTGCTCCAGCTTTTGAGGCAGAGGAAATGGGAGGTCAGGTGCTCGGCTGGGGAGATGAGAGATTCCCACTGCAAACCACATCTGCAGCAGCAATGATGAGACTTGCTCATTTGGGAGCTTTCTCATTCTCTGGACCGTTCATTGAGCGTGTAGTGTGTGCCTGGCACAAAGGGCCTTATGCCGTTTTAACCCTCAAGGCAGCACCATCAGCTGTGTGTTACTGTTGCTGTTGTAAAGATGAGAAAATTGACACTGAGACAGGTGTTGACATGGCTAGTCACACAGTCCTTGATAGATGTGGGACTCGAACCCAGGCCACTGTGCCTCAGAGTCTCTCCTGTGGCTCCTGTGTGATACCTGGATGCCGGCCCTGTGCCCAGCACCTCCTGTAACCAGATTTAAAGCCTGAGTAGGGCCGGCTGAGTGGTGCACTGGTTAAGAACTGGCTTGGGACACCAGTGGCCCTGATTCGGATCCCACATATGAGGGCCAGTGACACTGCCCTCTACAGCTAAGATTGAAAATGAAAATAAAATATCTGGAGCTGGGCTGCTGTGAGTCCCTGGGACGGCATAGCTGCAGCCCCTGCTGCAGTGGGCTGCCATAGGCTACATACAGTGAGTGGCTGGCAGCCAGCATGAGCTGCCAAGAGCCGCGGTGAGCGACCATCCAGAAGCCGGCAACCTATCTGCCTCATCCGGGAAGAGCACAATGACGATACCAACATGGGCCAGTGAAGCAACGTCCTCCACAACTAGGCTGAAGAACAAAAGGACAGCAATTTGTCTGTTCCCCTCCCCCAATTCCCCAATAAAATCTTAAAAAAAAAAGCCTGAGTGGTCTTTATTGGTTAGAAAAGAGGAGGGGGTATTACAGGTAGAGGGAGCAGCATGGGAAAAGCCAGGGAGTGGAAACTGCAGTGGCGTTTGGACACCATGCAAGAACTATGTGATCTGACCAAATGGTAGACTTGAGACTATACTGGGAATAACTGTGAACAGACAGGTGCATCTGAGGGTCACCAGCCTTGAAGGGTCTTGAGAACTAGATGCAGGTGTTATAATTAGATGCAGTAGGTAGAGAATCATAGCTGGTTCTTGAACCGGGGAGAGGCATGTAGAAATTAATATTCTTGGAAGGCTCTGGTGACTCTTCGCAGATCAATACAGGTGGGGGAGATGGAAGGCAGGGGCAGCTGATTGGAGGACTGGTCCAGGCAGCACTGTGGGCTTTGGAAGCACTGAGAGAAATGGGATAGGCCCGTTTGCTGCAGCCCTGCTGCCCGCTGCGAGGCTGGTTAAGGAGTGGACGTGTCATCCCTCTCTGCCAGTGAACTGCGGGGGTTCCGAGAAGGCGTCGCACGCTCCCAGAGAGAGGTGCTCAGAGAGGCAGTCCTACCTGTGGATGTGGGGATCTAGAAACTGGCACTGCGACGTCCATCTTAGGACACCAGGCGAGACTGTCCGAGGGCAAAGCCAAGACCCCATGGCTGGCAGAGCAGAGAAATGAAGAGAACTAGGGTCTCGGAGAAAGGGGGAGGGTTAGAGCTGACAGGGCGTGTCACTCTTGGGGCGGAGGCGGGGGGGCCTGCCTGGCTCCCGGTCCCAGGCCGGGTTTCGAGGCCCGACCCAAAGCAGGGACTGTGGCCCGATGGCACAGGTGTATTTGCTGCTTTTGCAGGATTGAGAGTCCTGCCTATTCCGTCCACAAACTCCCCGTTAACCTGAGCTGCCACCAGGGGGTTTCTCCTCCTTCAACATCACTGAGACCAGAACACCTGGAACAGACCTGGTGCCATTCACCGCTGTGTCTGCAGGGGGATAAGTACAGAATGAGTGAATGAATGAATGGGTGAATGAATGATGGGTGACATGTGCCTTGGCCTTGGAGGGGATGTAGAGAAGCAGGGCCTGAGGCAGCGGTCATTGCCCCCAACATTACTATTACGCCTCAGCCATAATAGTCTTGACTGCACCCTCTGTGTCCCGTGTGTGTGTGTGTGTGTGTGTGTGTGTGTGATGCTGACAGATGCTGACAGATGCCCTAGGGCTGTGGTCCTCAATTGCCGGGCACTGGTGAAAGCCTAGACTTCTGCGCCTAGGCCTCGAGTTTCTGATTCCTTAGTCCAGGCCCACAGTTTCTGATGCCCAGAGGTTTTGATGCCTTAGTCCAGGGCAGGACTGAGATTTTGCATTTCTGACAAGTTCCCAGGAGATGTTGACACTGCTGGTCAGGGCCTAGAGGGGCATAAGGCTTGGACTTCTCTCAAGGCCCTGACTGTCCAGCTGTGAACCAAGTGGGGAATGGGGAGGTGGGGACAAGAACACAGCCGCGTCTGGCAGGCTTGGGGAGGGGGACAGCTCCGAGCAGGGCCTGCCTGTGGCCTGATGGCACAGGCCCATGACCTCAGCCAGTCACGTGGTTAGCCCCTCAATGTTTAATTCCTTTTTTCATCCACTGTACATTGAGGTTGGCTAGGCTCTGGGATGGAGAAAATCAATATGTCTGATGCATGGTTGGTGCTCACGGGCTGTGATTACTTGAGCTGAGAGTGAATATTTACCCACAGAACGAGAAGGAGGGGCTGCAGCCGGCCCTGCCGCGTGCCCACGGATGTGTGTGCTCTCCCTCTCAGTGCCTCTGTCTCCAATGACCGGTCTTTGGGGAGGTGCCCAGGGACTCCTGAACCACAGTGAGGAGGCCCAGAGATCGAGGGTCGGGAGTCTACACGCCCAGGGTGACCCTCCGCCAGACAGGCTGGTGGGGCTATGACAGCTCGGCTCTCCGGCCCCAGGCTAGGAAGACTCCACGGGGTAACAGCCTCCAGGGCTCCCGTGGGATCTGGCCAAAGCCACCCTCCCTGTTCGCCTGAGATCACACCTTCCTTTTCTCCTGTCCCGGAGCCTGCTGCCTCCCGCCCTCCCTGCTGGTCTCCCTGGCAGCACGTCCTTAATAAATCAGGTGTCAGGCTGTGCTGGGGAAGCCGGCCCACGCCAGAGGCCATCTGCAGGACTTCAGAGAGGGACCCGATCAGAATGGGGTCATGGCCGGGGGACAGGTGCCCCCAGGAAGAGGCAGAGGCAGGCAGAATTGGGGTAGCAAGGTCTGAGTGTTGGTGATGTCGCTTTCTTGGGGTCTCCATCCAGACCCCCCAGAACCTTCTCCTCCCCTAAAGAACACTGGCCCTTTCAGAGATGTTGAATAAAGCCCTTTACGGAGAGAGTGCTCTAGGGTCTTTTGGCTTATAATTTACTTCAGAGATTTTTCTCAGTTGTGCACAGCCCAGCAGACACTGCGAGGCAAATGGCTAGAGCAAAACCGTGACTTCTTGTTCCCGCGCAGAAGCTGCACGGCCCCCAAGCTGTCGCCGGGGGAACTGAAGGGCACAGGGTTGGGGGCTGGGCTGGGCACAAGGAAGTCAGAGCTTTGCACGCACTGCCATCCCATCCCGGCCTGTGTCCATGTCATGACTGGTAGAAATCCACCATTTGCCTCCATGAGGTGAATGATGAGGGGGTGGGGGAAACACTCCAGAAACGAGACAATGCCCTCCTTTTGTCTTCAAAGCTATAATTACCTGCTCCGGTGTTGCCTCCTAGGACTTGGGCTGGGCAGGGTGGGAGGAGCACAGGGAGGCCCCTGTCGGGGCTGAAATAATGAGCTTGAGGTTCATAGAGTGTTCTTTGCATGGAGCCCCCTTGCTTCCGCGAGGCCGTGCTCAGAGCTGGATCATGTCATTCGTCCGTATCGTTGATTAAGGAGATTATGCTCACCTGGGAAGACAGTGCCCCTCCAGGGGATGGCAGTGCTGACAGCTACCCCTTCCTCTGCAGGCCAGGAACTTCATGTTTTTGTTTCTTTGCCTCAAAAACACCCTATAATTATCTGCTTTCACAAGTGAGAAGATGGAGGCTCAGAGTGGTTAACAAACTTCCTGACAGTCGCACAGCTGCTAAATGGCAGAACCGAACTTCAAAGCCAGACCTTCAAGCTGGGTAGGACGGCGGACCATCCCCAGCTGCAAGGGAAATAGCATTTTTTCGCAGGATGCATTGTTGCCCTGATTAAAATGTGGTTCTGTTTGTTTGGAACAAGGCCAGTATTTGGCAAGTTGGTGGTCAGCTCATCCAGGTTTGGCCAGGGCTTCCCTGGTTTTAGCCACAGGATGGTTGGTCACCCCACTGGTCAGCAGCCTCCATTCCCTGATGCACCATGCTTCCTTGCTTGGCCGTAGCAGCTGTTTTAGGAACATGTGTTGGATTTTTGTCTAGTATCTGACATCCAGGCACATATCCAACATGAAACAGCCCAGGTGATGCATTCAACATAGCTTCACCTCAGCTCAGGTGCTGAATTACAGTCGAGCTATAATTATTCAATACGTATCTACAAGGCTGAGGAAATTCTGCCTCAGTTTGGCAGGAAGTTGAGTTTTCAGGGTTTTTTTCTGCACAGCTTTGCTAGGGGCCTGTGAAAGGGGGCGACCAGGGTGAAACCGTGATCAGCACAGAAAAAGGCCAGCAAGCAGCAGCTACTTCCTGTGTTGGGCCCTGGGCTAAAGTATACCTCAGCCTTTGCATCTTCACCATCAGTCCACACTTGGTTTGTAACTGAAGCAGAAACTGAGGGATTTGCTCCGTCCGCACAGCTAGAAAGTGCAGCCCCATCTGGTGGATTCCAGGATCTGGTTAGTGTGCACTGCCTCCTGGCAAGCGCTGGTTTCCAGCCGAGCTCCTGCGTAGGCTTGTAGGAAAGAGGACAAGGAAGTGGGGCTGTCCTAGCACCCAGCTCTGTTTTAGCAGCAGCCTTAGAGATGAAGGAAGAAAGGCAGCATGTGGCTCCTGGCTATTTATGTTTCCTAGAGCATCGGGGGATTTCAAAGGCCTTGTGTGGCTAAGATAACAAGTGTCACTGTACTTCTTGTTATTTCTGCCTGTTTCTCTACATTGCTTGGCATCCGGCGTCTGTGTGACCGCCCAGTTTTCCGGGGCCAATTTCACAGGTTAGAAGTGGCTAGGCGGGTGTTAGCACCTTATAAAGAGATCCACCGTGACTTACTAGGAGGAGGTTGCTGAAATGCGTCTGAGTCCCAGTGGCGGTGCCTCCTGGGCGGCGGATGCTGCCCGAGCCGGGTGCTCCTGGCTGCTAGGGGTGGGCGGCTTCTGGGGTCGGCTCTGGTCCAGTGGGCGCTGTGCTGGTCATGTTGTTGAGAACCCCAGGTCTCCTGAGGCCGGTGGGCTTGGCAGTGCCCAGTGATGCTGAGTTCCAGCCAGGCCTGAGGCTTCCCTACGACGCTGCTGAACCCGGTCCCTTCAGCATCCACCTCCCAGGTCTGCTGGGAGGATTCATGGAGATGGTGGCAGCCTGTGCCCGACACAGCCTGGCATGTGTAAGGGCTCGGTAGACCTCAGCCTGAAGAGTCTCAGTGAGGAGAAAGGAGGAGGGAGGTGGTGAGGGCGAGAAGAAAGATCCTCGGAGCCTCAACTGCTTTAATTATAAAGTAGGAAGGGCCGGCCGAATGGCTCAGTTGGTTAAGAGCTCGCTCAAGAGTGCAAGCTGAGCTCTGAGCAACAGTGGTTCGAGGCCAGCCCGAGCTGAGTTGCCACTGAGTTGCCAACAGGTGGCAGGATGGCTCAGCTAACAAAAAAAAAAATTATAAAGTAGGAAATACAAGAGAACTTTTTAAGATTGTAAAAAAGATCAATTGCTATGATACTCGGCACGGCACGTGCTATCTTGCTATTGATTCAACCTTTTGAGCATCAACAATTGGGATAATAAGTCCCAATCCTTGTAAGGTTGAGGCGAAAATTCAGCGGGATAACTTATCTGCAGTGATTAGAGAGTGCCCATTACCTAGTCAGACCTCAGTGCCTAATTATTGTTCAGACAGAGGCGGGAGGTAGTTCCAGCAACCTCTGAGCGTGTAGCCTCAGTGGGGCTGGAGTGGGGGTTGGGACCCTCCCGAGAGAATAGAACGGAAGGAATGTGTGGGCCGTGGGCTCTCCCCGGGCTTCAGGGGGCAACGTCTGGCAGCCCTCGGCGCTCGTCTGCTGGCCGCTGTCATCGTGTCAGACCCATCCTGGTGGCCGGTGTCACGCTCTGTCCCCTTTGGTTCTCACCAAAGGCCAGGGAAGCAGCACAGTGACCAGGCCCAGGTCCGCGTGAGTGCTGCCCCTGGGTGGTCTCGGTGCACGTGGCGCTCCGCTGCCCAGCCCACTTTGACATCTGCCTTCTGTAGAGCACATGTCACCAGTTGACACTTACACAAGCCAGAAGGGCCCAGCCCACACTCATCGCCATAATAAACACATGCGGCAGTTTTTGAGAGCTGAGCTGTCCCATCCATCAGTCCGCATGGTACTCAGAGTCCCTGTGGGAGGGAGGCGTGACTTCAAAGGGCAGAGCCTCGCAGCCAGGTGTGCACATTGGGGAAGCTGTGTGCCCTGGGCTGCGGTGGACGGCACAGGTGAGCTCTGGGGGCCTGTGTGCATGTGGGAGCGTGTTTGTGCATGTGCATGTGTGTATGTATATGCACGCATGTATATCTGTATATGTGTGTGCACATGTATATGCATGTATGTGTGTGCATGCATGTGTTTTGCATGTATATGTGTTTGTGTGTACGTGTGTTTATGCATGCATGTGCATATCTGTGTGCATGTGTGCATGTGCGCGTGTGTGTGTGTACAGGCATATTAGATTAAGTTCAAAATTCAAACACTTCACGGGCTGGCAGCATTGTGGAAATGGAATGGGATAGATAGAATTTTGGTCCTTGGAATTTAGGGAAAATAGAGAGCGGTGGGGACTGTAGCAAACAAGAAGCCTGAGACCACCTTAAGGGGGCAGATGCGACTCAGTTCCTCCCAACTGCTGCCATGTTGGAATGCGGACCCAGTGTCACCAAATAGTCCCAGTCTCCAAGAGAAACCAGAAAGCTGGATTTTTATGTCCTAATTTTTAGGACTCTGTTGTCAGCTCATCAAGGAGATTTAAAATGTCTCCTGGGTCAAACAGAGCACACCCAGCACTGGAATTCTGCCTGTGGACGCCCAGTAGAGAGTAGGTATTTCTCTGGTGGAAAGGGGTCTGCTCTCCCCGCTGGGCCATTCCCAGAAAACCTTACATTGACCCAGACCAGCGGTTCTCAGGAAGCGAGCTTGTCCCCCAGGAGACATTGGGCAATGTCTGGAGACATTTTTGGGTGGTGGTGCTGGTGAGTTGCGGGGGTGTTACTGGCAGCTGGTGGGTGGAGGCCAGGGATGCATGCTGTAAAACATCCCATGGTCACAGGACAGCCGCCCTCTCCCTGTGATCTGGCTCCAAATGTCACCAGTGAGAAACCTGAACTAGAGTCACCCCGAAGGTGATTTGGGAAGGCCAGCTTTGTTCTGCCACAAGTCCCAACTCCTGAGCCATGGCCTTTGGTGTCAGTCGTGGGACCAATCGAAAACCCATCAAAGAGATGGATTTCTGGCGTAGAGGCCTGCCCGGGTGCGCCTTCCTCCCCAACAGACAGGCCTCCTGGCAAATGTTTCATGGAACCTTCCGTGACCACGTGAGAAATGCCACTGTTATCCTCATTCCACAGATGAGACCAAGACAGAGTCAGTCAGTGTCTCTCTGTCTCTCTCTCACACACACCCCCCAAAAGTTGGCAGATCACGGATGTGATTTGGCTAAGTCTGGCTCTCAATCTGCCCCTTCATGACAGGGTTACAATGTGAGAAAACATGGACTGAAATGATTTTGCGTTATCTCGCACATCTCAGAGCTGTCCTTGACTGCTTTCTCTGCCTGGAGCCATCTTTGCTAGGAAAACTCCCCCTCCTCTTTCCTGGCTGAGCTTGAAAAGTGCCTTCTCCAGGAAGGTTCCCTGGTGGCTGAGACAGTCAGGCCTAGAGTCTGGGGTCCACCAACGGGGTGTTCCCCTCTCACAGTCATCTCCCCTCTACTGAGGCTGCTCCGGTTTCTGTCTTCCATTTAAGGAGCATCTGTCATGGCTGTGCTAACGCCTGGCCCGGGCTGGGCACCGATTAGGTGTTTCTGAATGAACGGATCAATGAGTGGTGGGCGTTTCCTTGCTTGTTACCATCTTAGCTTTATTTCTGAACTGTGAAGAGCATTGTTGAGTTTTTATGATGAGCCAGGCACTGTCATAAGGACTCCACATGTATTGACTTGCTTAATGCTTGCAACAGTCCCGTGAGGTAGATGATAGTACTGTCTTCATTTCTTCTCAACTTACCAGGCAGAGAGAAGTGAAGGCGCTTGGCTAAAGCACACAGCTCGTAAGTGGCAGGAACTTCCCCAGGGGCTGCTGTGGGGCCTGGGGACAGAGCCGAGTTCTGTGCTTGTCCTCACTCTCTGGATCCTCTGCTAAGGGCTTGGTGAGCTGTTCCTACGTGACTCAGGACAGGTTCAGGCATCCAACAGCCATTTCACCGAACGTCTATTGGGTTGTCGGAAAAGTCATGATGTATTTTTGCAAAAATGTGTCATGACTTTTTGGACAACCCAATACAACGTGGAACGCACTGAGCTAGATGAAGTGGTTTCCTGTTTCTTTGTTGCATTTCTTTCTTAGATATTTGCCTGTTCAGTAAATTTGATATTTTTTTTTCTTATTAACAATTACGCTTTATATATTAAGGCTCTATACCATGTTTGTCACTTTTTACGTATTTCACCTAATTTTACCAGTTTTGTTATTTCTCAACTCGTTTATATTTTATTTGCTATTCAGTGTTTTTTTTTGTTTTGTTTTAACGTTAAGTAGTTAAAACTGTTCTGTATAGTTTCAGTCTTAAATGCCATACCTTAAAGCATTCTTTCCATCCCCAAGATTATAAAATATTCATACCTATTTATTTAGTCCTTTTAGTTTCATTATTCTATTTATTTATTTGCTTACTTACTTACTTACTTAACATTTTAACTTTTGGCCCACCAGGAATAACTTTTAGCATATGGTGTGAGGCAGGAATCTCACTTTCTTTTTCCTTTACTGGATCTACTTGTACATTCTCAATAAAAACTCATTGAGAGCTTTGGCTAAAATAGGCAGCCATCAGCTTTACTGTGTGTCCGTTTGAGCAGCTCAGCTTGTAAACCATATTGTCTTTCAGTTACACAACATACACACCTACATATGACACAATTGTGTGTGTGTGTGTGTGTGTGTGTGTGTATATATATATATTTATATATGTATATATTTATATATATATATAAATATACAGTGGGTGCCAAAAAATGTATACACGTTTTAAGAAAGGAAAAACTGTATTAAAATTGTAAGACTCAATATATACCGATAACAAGAGATGAGTACAAGTCATGTGTATACACTTTTTTTGGCTCCCTGGTATATATCAACCATTCAGTTAGTGGATGTAGTCACATAACACCCTGGGTTTTAGAAAGATGCGTTTTTTTCCAAGGCATTTGCTTGAAGGGGATATGGTTATGCCAGCCTTTGTCAGTTGCCCATTCCACAGATGTTACTGCACAACCCCCTGCTTCAAAGACCAAAGGCCTTTAAAAAGGAAGACAAAAAAGGGTTTTTGGACATCAAATGCTCCTTAACAAACAGTGTTTTGATGGTTTAAACGTAAACGAATCCGAAACATCTGGATTAAATTTCTCCTGAAGGGATTAAAAAATTAAGGGGAAAAAGGGGGAGTTGTCTTGGGCCAAATGCATGCAGACTTCTTCCAATGCCCAGAACCTTTGGGAAATAATTGGAGACATGTCCTCACACTCCAACCAGTGCAAAAGCTGTACCTTTTTTTTTAAATTGCTGTTATGACTCACTGTTGAGTTGGTGATTATTTTTATCCAGTTAATGAAGGTAATCTATAAATTACCACTGACCCAGATTCATGATTTAATAAGATTTAAATTACACACCCATGCTCGCTCAGGAGAAGCGGGCTGGAGCCTGTTTCTGAATAGAGCGCAAGCATCTGTCTGTTCTCAAAGGCCCAGAAGCTCGGATGTCCTCCCACCCCTCCCCCATCCGAGTGCATGGCCTACGCAGTGTGGCATTCGGGGCCACCTGGTCAGTTTCCAGACCCTGTGACTGAATGTGCTCTGTGGCGCTGATTTTGGGCTTAGTGACCACCACCAAATGGGGACCAAGACGCCAGCCACCTGTTCCTGCCTCTTGTCACATGGGTGTACCCTCAGCTGACCTCCAGCCCTTCTCTGGACCTGTTTCCCCTGTATGACATTGGTCTTGAAGGGGTTTCTTAGCACTTGATGTAACAAGCCTGGTTTTCCCAATGTGGGACCTGTAGAACCCTGTTCCCTCGGGATGCTGCGTAGAGAAGGGTTCCATCCTCGAGCATGTCTGAGTATCTGTACAGACTCAGCCCTACTAGTCAATTCACAGAACATGCCACTGGGCTCAAGGTCAAAGTCAAGGTTACCGACACCTCTTACCCTAGAAGGCTAAAGCCTCTAGGAAGCGATCTTGGTTCAAAAGCCAGCCCAGGCCCTGCTGCTGCCTTACTAGCTCCTCTAAGATCCATGTTGTCCTTCAAACAAAACCACACTCGTGACCTTGCAGGATCTTGGGGCTCTGTACCCAGAGCTGCTTTGTGGACAGGGACCGGCCAATTACGTGGGGCCTGTGCTAAGAAGGACCCCTGCCTAATATAAGTGCTCTGTTGTCTATGTCTTAAAATTCCTAGTAACTTTTGTCCAAAGGGCCCGCATTTAAATTTTGCCCTGGACCACCTGACTCATGTAGCCAGTCCTGTCCCGTACCCTGGACTCACCTTCTGCCTATGTGTGAGGCTTAATTTAACAATGTTCTAGACGTGGGTTTAAAAAAACTTTATGAGGGAGTGGATGGAACAAAGGCCCGAGGCTGCACAAAGATCACAGAGGCAGTTCTCAGACAGTGGAAATTAGGCAGAAGACCCGCAGAGCCGCTGTGCGATTTCCCCTGGTCTGTGACGTCATCGGCCAGGCCTGGCTGGTCGCTAGGTCCCTGCCCCTCACTGCTGAATGTGAAGGAGTCCCAATTCTAACCCTGTATCCTCTGAGAAGGAGACTAACCCCTGGTACCCAGCGGGAGACAGCTTTTGAGGGCGTTTCTTTCTTTCCTGTGTTGGCTGGACACCGTCTTTGGAGGGGTCTGTAGCCATCAGAGGCCTGGGTTTATGTTAACGACCAAGTTTTTCCTTTTTTCATGAAGACATGTGTGGTGGTCAGTTTAGGAAATACCGGGATTAGGAAGAAGAAAATCAACACCATCCTTAGCCTGCCTTCAGACAGCACAGGAGACTTTGAGGTCTCTTGTTGAACCCAAGTCATAAGTCCCTAAGTGGGAGGATGAGTGCCACTCAGGGTTTCGGCTCCAGTGATGGTGGGTTTGTCCCAAGATCTTTGGCCGCTGTGCCTGGTGTGGGAGGCGGAAGCAGAGGTGAGGTGTGGAGAGAATCGGGGTTTTGTGTTTTGGCCTGTGAGAGATTGGATGAAGGTGGATTCTAGTCACGTGATGAGCAGTGCTAACATGAGTCCCCTGAAACATGTTTGACCCTCCCCCCAAAACAGGTTAGTTGTCATTTTTTTTTTTTTGAGGGCAGTCTCACTGGCTCTCATATGTGGGACCCAAACCGGGGCCGCTGGCTTCCCAAGCCAGTGCTTAACCACCTCGCCACTCGGCCGGCCCATAGTTGTCATTTTTGATGTTTTTCAAGAGTACAAACTTTGTTGTGTTTTTTTTTTTAGGAAATTATCATGCTGGCAGTCAAATTGTGAATATTTTAATGGTTTTTGCAATATCAGTTTTTATTTGTTCTAGCACAGGATTTATCAGCCTCAGCACTACTCACCTTTCAGGCTAGGTGCTCCTTGGTGGTGGGGCCACCTGAGTATTGCAGGGTGCTTAGCAGCATCCGGGCCCCCACCCGTTAAATGCCAGCAGAAACCTGTCCCTTCCGCATGACAACGAAAAATCATCTGCAGGCAAATGTCCCTGGGGGACAAAATCGCCATTTGTGGTGAATCCATCATTCTAGAAAGTTCTAGGAACAAGCATCCTTATCTCTCCTCCAGCCTAAATAGAGCCTAAAATATAGTTGATGATATTGGACTATATGTGATGGTGTTTTTAAAGAGATCCTGCTTAAGAAAATCGCTAATTAAATAAGAGAGCTGGTAATAATACTATAGCTCATGTGATATTCCATCTGGTCGGTATTTGGTGCTTCCATTTTAATATCCATTACATTTAATTACAATTAGCATTGCATGACATTTACTATTACGTTACTAATTTCATTTAACCAAAAAAGGGGAGCTTTTGGGAAATCTAAGCTTTTTATTTCTTTTATTTTAAATGGCTAGTTTCCTGACTGAACGATACTGTTACGTATCAGGTATAAAGAGAGCTTTTCCAACAGACTTGAAAAATGACTGTTGATGAGTAGAAAATAGTGGCCTAACAAGACTTGCCCCAGAACATCACAGATGGGGAGACCCTACAGGAAATCACTGCCCCAGAGACAGCTCAAAAATAGGCATTTTGTGCATTAAGCAGCCAGCTGATTTTTCTGAAGGTGCACCATGTGCAGAGAGTTTGTAGCAAGACGGTTTCTAATTTCCCACAAACGGAGAGGTGACCCGCTTTGAAAAATGAGGAAGCTTTTGTTCTTGGACTTGTCTGGGAGAACCTATAAATGAAAGGACAGTTAATATAGTTGGACAAATAAGATTTATCTTGCAGGCTCTCATTTGGCCAAGCTCACTGATTCATCTTGTGAAAAATCATATTTAGTAGAGTGTATGTGTGTGTTCATTTACGTGAGCTATTTTATTTATTGTGTCTCACTTTGATCCCAAAAAGGGTTTTTTTGACTCCGCCCTCATAGGAATCAATCCATCTGTATTGAAAAAGGAAGAAAATAATGAATGCTTTACCTCCATTTTCCAACCCAATAAGTCTTTTCATTATAAAGATTGCATAGATCTTATAGAAAATTTGGTGACTGCAAAAGAATATAAAAAGGAAAATTAATATCATACCTAAATCTGTCACCCCAAGATAATCACTGTAAAAAGATGGGTTTATTTTCTCCCAGTCTTCTGTGGGTATGTGCATACATACATTTTTAAACAGATTAAGACCATACTTTTTCAGAATTTCCAGTTCCATTTCACTTCCTGTTGTAGCCTGAGCGTTTTCCCCAGGAAATACAATTTTTAGGATAATACACTGACAGTGACTGAGACCCACAAACAAGGTGCCATGGAGGTTGTGCAGGTTGTGCACTGTCCAAACCTGGGGGCGACAGCATGAGTGGTCCCATCTGAAGTAAGATGCTGCTGATTCTAGAGACTTGTGTTTACAGAAAACTCAGCCTGAGGGAGGCACCCCTTTTTTCACTTTCAGGACCCAGCTCCAGAGTGGCTGCCTTGGGCTGCTGGGGTGGGAGCAAGGGCTGACCGCTCAGAGGCTGGAAGGAACTTTGGGGTTCCAAATGGAATTGGAGACGCAGCTGCACAATTGTCAAAATGCACTAAAGCTCATTGGACTATAGACCTACAATGGATGAATTTGATGATACCCTAATTATACCTCAGTAAACCTGGTTTTTAAGGGGAAAGGACAAAAATCTGCCTTCGAGAACAATGATGCACCAGGAGGTGGGCCCCGCTGTTGTCATTCCCGCTTTCTAGACCCGAAGACCGGAGCTCAGAGAGGGTCTGTCAGTTTTTTGAGGTCACTTTCCTGCCTTGGAGCCAGCCCCCACCAAGCAGTGATGTGCCAGCACATGCCACAGTGGATTTTTCACAGTCTGTGGGCTTGGAGTCCTGATGTTTGGGGCAGTCCCTCCCCTCGTCCTGTATTTTGAGTCTGTCGTCTGCACATCAGCCTGTGCCTGCTGTGTCCCCAGCCCGGGTGGCAGACACCGGAGTTGAAAACATGGATTGAGCAACAGAAAAGCCAGGGGGGCCCACCCCCCCTTAGGCCACCTTTGATCTAAAACACTGTGATGAGAGCTGCTTAGCACTGCGGGCACAGCCCCCCCGTAGGTCTGCCTTTTCCCAATGTGCATCTTGGTTGAGTTTGATTTATTGCCTGTGCTTGAAGGGATCCTAAAACAATGCAGAGCTTCTGGTGGCCTGTCTGAAAACATGCTCACACACAGTCACCAAACCCAACTCTGAATCACCCTCCAGAGGGACAGAGGGGTCTTCAAAGTCCCGTCTGCTGGATTTCCAGCAGACACGATTGTGGGTTGGGCACCAGGGCGGAAAAACTGACGGTTATTTTCGAATGTGGCAATGGTTTTGAGGACAATTTCATCATGAAAAGCCCCTTTTGTATTTTGATTTTCATTGTGTTGTCATTCCACGGGGGAGGCTTGTGAGGTCAGGCTGTGGGAACCTGAGGCTCACAGGCTGATTTCCACTGGTCAGTGGCACCCAGTGGATGCTTGGCTCCTGGGGCATGGGGGGCAGGGAGGAAGGCCAGCTGCCTGGAGGACCAGAGCAGGACGTGGCAGGGGATTCTTTCCTCTGCTCAGCCTGCTCCTCGTTTACGGGGAGTGACAACCCACCAATCAGTCCATCACCTAATTCTCACACAGCATGATCAAATGGAGAAACCATCTTGTTCAGCCCGAAAATGGAATATTATTCAGCAGTAGAAAGAAAAGACCTATCCGGCCATAGGAAGACATGGAGGGAGGAATCTTACGTGTCCTTCAATAGGTGAAGGGATACACCAACCTTTAGACATCTATACCATGGAATATTAGTGCCAGAAAGACATGTGCCGTCAAGCCACAGGCAGTCAATAAGGGCCCTTAAATGCACGCTGCTAAGTGAAAGAAGTCAGTCTGAAGGGGTTACATGTGGTATGATTCCAACTCGATGAGATTTTGGAAGTGGCAAAATATAGAGACGGTAAGATCGGCAGTTGTCAGGGCCTGGGGCAGGGGAAAGATGAGAGGGGTAAGTAGGTGGAGCACAGGAGACTTGTAGGGCAGTGGAACTAGTGCGCATGATGCTGTCAGGGCAGATATAGGCCATTGTACATTTATCCAAACCCACAGATTGGACACCACCAGGAATGACCCTAATGTGAACTATGACGGGAGTTGATAATGATGTAACAGTATTGGTTGTGACGAATGTCCCACACTCTTGCAAGGTGTGAATAATAATAGGGGAACCTAGGGTGGGGTTCCCTAAAAAATTCGTATCTACCCCCACACCTCCCTGTGGTATCCTTTGACGTTTGAAACGAAAACCCAAACTCTTGCCTCGTCCTTACAGAGGCAGATGTGATCTGTGCAGATCCACGTGTTTGCCTGCCTCTCTCTCCTTCCTAGGTCACCTTTGTCGGCTTTCCTCTAGTCACACTGACCCCCATCAGTCCCTTGAATGGCCTAGCTCCTCGCCACTTCAGGGCATTTGCACATGCTGGGCCTTCTGCCACCTCCTGTGGCTGCTTCCTCCCAACTCCCAGGCCAGAACTTTATGGCAAAAACCTTCCAAACCTCACCCCCTAAAGGAGGTTTCTTCTGGAAATTTCGACCACTGAGTCTGCCTTGTTTCATCCTTAATAGCTTTCAAAGCTGTTACTTTGGCATTTATATGATTATTTGTCTTATTGGGTTACCTATTGTTTTGCCATTCTCCCTCCCTCAGATATGAAGCAAAAATACAAATTTTTTGGCAGGACATTTGGTCTCTTTGATTATTAATATGCCCCTCTTGCTTTCAACTGTGTCTGGCACACAGTAGATGCTCAATAATTGACTGAATTTACTGACACCTACTGTATTTGTTGGGGTTCAGTGTAGGAAATAAAAGCCATTTCAGGTCCTCTGAGCTAAAAATATTCTAATGCTTAGAATTAGGAATTATGAAATGTGTAGAAGGGCCAACAGACAAGACAACCATGGATTCTTAATTTCCGTCATGCCAACCCCCTTGCCCCCTCCTCCCACCCCTGTCCCGTGAGTCCCAGACCCAGCGTCCCCACAGTGCCTTCACGTCCCCAGCACACTTCCTGCAGTAATGTCCCCTTTACACCAGCATGCTGGTTAAGTGTAGTGCTTCAGGGCAGACGGGCCGGGGTTAGCGTCCCGAGTCTAAGGCCTACTGACTGCATGACCAACCTCAGTGTGTTTACCTGTAAAGTGGGATCATGATGGGACCAAGTCTCAGGCTTTTGGGAGATAATGCATGTTACGTGCCTAAGCTGATGCCTGGCCAAGGAAAGCTCCACCTGCATGCTGTAAATAACTGCATTCTCTTCTGTGCCAGGCAGGGTCACAGTGCTGAGCAGTGTCCCCATGGAGATCCCATCCTTGCTGAAGATGGGTGTGCTAAGCTATATAAATATGGCCCAGAGGCAGAGAGGGTGAGCAGCCTAGGAGGGCAGGGAGCCACTTCAGCAGGGACGGTCAGGAAAGAAAGTGTCATTCATGTGAGCCAAACCTGAGCAATGAGAGGAGGGGACCATGTGAA
This sequence comes from Aselliscus stoliczkanus, assembly GCA_033961575.1. NCBI lineage: Eukaryota > Metazoa > Chordata > Mammalia > Chiroptera > Hipposideridae > Aselliscus > Aselliscus stoliczkanus. The sequence continues at coordinate 4,854,703 of CM066738.1, read as the reverse complement.
GATTCAGGAGGCTGTTCCAGCAGAGGAACAGCATGTGCGAAGTCTCAGAACTGAGGGCAGAAACTGCCCGGAAGCAGGTGGATCCAACTGCCAGGAAAGGCCAGCTCTAAGTGAAACCGTTGTTGGTGTTGAAACAGCAAAAGCGTCTCTTTTCTTACAGTTTACCTTTCCCTCCTCATGCCTTCCAGTTCCCTCACATTTGCTAGGATTTATGAGTCATCTTACTTGTATATGATTCATAAGAAGTCTCATCATTTAATAACTGAGGTTCTGTATTAGTTACCTATGACTGTGTAATAAATTGTCCCCAAACTTAGTGGCATCGAGCAACAATAAGTATTTGTTACCTTGCACAGTTATTCTGGGTGGTTCCTGCCCAGGGTCTCTCCTGAGGTTGCCATCACCGAAAGGTGTGGCTGGGAGTGGAGGACCCCCTCAGGTGGTGCACGCACACGGCTGCCATGTTGGTGCTGGCTGATGGCAGGAGGACTCAGTTCCTCTTTCTGTGGGCGTCTCCATAGAGATGCTTGTGTGTCTTCACGACATGGCAGCTGGTTTCTCCCAGAGCAAGGGATCCCAGAGGACAAGCTGTGAGCCATGATTCCTTCTATGATGTCATCTTGAGTATTCTACTGGTCACAGGCCAATCATGGTTTAGGGTGAGGAGGGCTGCACACAGGTGAGGACGCCAGCAGGCAGGGGGCATGGGGAGCCATCTTGGAGGCTGGCCACCACAGGTGTTTACCCCCTCAGGTGCGTTGAATTCGTTTTCTCCCTGGTTGGGCCAGAATCGATTGATAACTCTGGTCAGCCACAAAACGCTGGGTGGTGTCCGTAGCCAGGAAAGCGATGGCTAGTCTTTCGGTTTTGACCATTTTTACCTTGTTTCTCTCATCTCAAACATTTTCCTCTTGCATGGTGAGACCTTGACTGTTCAGATTTCATCCTCTGAGACAACCTGAAAGACCAACCCAAGCTGCTTCAGTCCCTGAGACAACAAGATAGAAGTAATTAGAAAGTGGGAAGTAAAGGAAATTAATTTGTCTGTCAAAAGGCTATATAAAGCACTTCTACTGTCAGACATGGACTCCGCCATGGGAAAACAGATGGGAATATTATGTAAATATAACAAGTGCCAAGAAGAATCAGGATAGGCAACTTGTCGCTATTGAAATGATTTTCTGAAATATTTTTTAATTGAGGCTGTGCCGAATGCCAAAACAAGTGATGGGAGTGTGAGGCATGCCGTCAACCCGTCTGCGTGTGTAGACACAGTCAGAGACAAGGTGTGACTGTTGGCTAGCACGTTTGGGAATCAGTCAGCAGTTTCCCAATCCACGGGCACGGGAGGCAATTCCCGGAACCTGGATGATTGGACTCCGTGTGACCCGACGCTTCGTACCGAGAGGCTCTGTGCACGAAATTGGCCAGGTTTCAGATGATGTCGGGCCAGTGCTGTTTCGACGCCTTGGGAGCAGACAACCGACGAGGAGGGTTTGGGGTTTGTGACCAAAGGTGAACATGGTTTTACAAATAGCAGCATCCACATTAGCGAGGTTTTACTAGAGGCGTATATGCCCTGGTTGGTTAAGACTGGGGTCAGCTCTGCCAGAAAATGGTCCTAAACATATTGTATTTGTAACGCGCAATCACAAGAAAGAAATGAGTTAATTCTAGGAGCACGTCCACTGAACGCTGCCGTGTGCACTAAGAAGTGAAAATAATGGTGCAACATGAGCCAAGTTGAAAACATTTATCATATTTAACCTCCGTTTTGACGTAACTCCATTTACCTTTGAAGGGGAAGGTCAGGGGTGGTCAGAGTTATAAAAGGGACCTTGACTTAGGCCAGAGGGGTGTGTGTGTGTGTGGGGGGAGGCCTCCTGAGGAGCTGACACGTAGGCAGACCCTGAGGAATGCTTTTGCGTTGGCAGGGGAAGAGGAGAAGTCTGCTTTTCCCCACTGGGGGGCGGGGGAACAGAGGTGGAACCCGCGCCCCCAGCTCTGTCACTGGGCTTGTGGGTCCCTTCTTCCCTGGGACAGCCAGCCACACGTTCACAGGCTCCTAAATCAAGAAGTCAGGCTCAGTTGTTAACTAGTCACACAGGGCAGAAATGAGTTCACGTGAAAAGTGATGATGTGTGACTTGCCCAGTGCCTGACTCGTCACCCTCTTATGCACAAAGTCCCAAAACAATAACAGTAAGTAGCCGACATCGGAGCCCTGGTTCTGCCCAAGCTCCTGACCTCAGTGCCCCCTCACCCCCACCCCATGAGGCAGTGGCATCACTTCCCCATTTTACAGATGAGGAAACTGAGGCTCCAAAAGGCTCAGTAACTCACCCAAAGTCACATCGGCCGTAAGTGTCAGAGCTGGTAAAGATACACAGCCCCGTTTCAGCGCTTCTCTGTACTTGGCCCTCCAGAGACGTCGCCTATCCCCGCTGCCCAAATGAAACTCTTCAAACAGACACCTTCAGGAGTGGGGCGGGGACAAGCCAGCACCTCTGTCGGGGAGTTTGGCAACACCCATCCGTGTCTGTACCTGTAGATTTCTGTGGGTGTCCAGTGAATACTTCCCCCTGGACTGAGCAATCGTGCCCTTCCGATGTCCTTGATACAGGCGTGACAATGACATATGTGCAATGTTATTTGCAGCAGCATGGCTTTTAACAGTAAGCGTTTAAGAGCAATCCAAATGTCCATCAACGTGCTTAAATTAGGTCACATAAATGACAGACATCTGCAGACCACAATGCTATACCATTCTAAAAACGAACGGGGACATTCTGTACTGACTCAGAAAGACCACTGAGACACACCGAGCACAAAAGCAAGACACAGAATAGTGTGCACAACACAAAGTCCGTTGTGCCAGGAAAACTGGACTATCGATGCGCGCATCTGTAAGAAACGGAAGCGATCGTAGGATGGGTACCCAGGAACGCAGGAACACTGGTTGGTTTGTCTCTGGGGAAGGGAGCAGAGAAACTGGGGGGCTCCGGGGTGGGAGGAGGCTCACATTTCCCCACATAACCTTTTCTACTGCATTTGGGATTGCATCGTGTGTACATACGCTATTACCAGATATGTGTGTGTGTTATTGTTATTTTTTAAGATAAAACAGAAACAGCTCAGGGGACTACGAAAGATGCTTTTGTAAATACTTGGGGGATGTGTTCCTTCTGAGAGAGAGCACGCCGAGGGTGCAGTTGTGGGGTTTCAATGCCCTATTTCCCGAGGGGCATCTGCCTTCATTTAGATCAATTGTCTGGTTTCCCTCGGAAGCCCCTTCTGAAGGTAGCCCCAGCCTACATTTAGATGACACACATGTCCTCAAAGGCTGCCAGCTCGCCTGAGCCACTCCACGACCCCGAGGCCCGCTGGGGAGGGTCAACATGCACTGTAATTACTGTTCCAGGGTATTAGTGTCCACAGTCATTAAAAACAACATCCCCCTGGTGGTCGCCCTCATAGCTGAGTGTGGTCTGTGCAGAGGACAGGCACAGGGCGCTGTTGCCCTGCATGCCACCCCGATTTGGGACAGCGTCGAACATCCCTTGCAGCCTGCCCAGTCTGGCTGCACTTGGCCTTTGGGCTGATCTTCCGTCTCGTCTGCATTGCTGCCCTCTTGGGAGGTGGTTAGAGAGAAGGGCAAAAGCATCGTTTCCGGGAAGCAGGCGGCCCCACCGGGTGTGGCCAGACAGCGCTGGTTCCCCTGGGCGCACAGAGCAGGAACCGGCCTCCCTGCTGGGACGGCTCTGCCCACTGACCCTCACCTTCTTCGGCCTGTTCCCCGTTTCATTACCTTTCTGGACTCAGCAGTAATTACAAAGGCAGGGCATCCTGCTGAGGCTCTATGCACATTCTACTTGGGTATCTATGAAATAACCACGAGAGGTATGTGTATTAAGCCTGTGTTTGCCACATGGAAACCAAAGCTCAGAGAAAGCAAGAGAACTTGACCAAAGTCACACAGATGGGGTGGAGGGAGTGGAGTCGGAGTTTAAACCCAGGTCTTTTGGGCACCACCCCACTCCAGGCTCCCAGGAGACACTGATGGGACCTCTCAGCCCCGATGTGCCCTCCAAACTCAGCAGAAGGTTATGGCAGCCACTGACAGTCAGACTACAGGCTCCACGAGGGTGGGACCACCGTGCCTTAGGGCAGCACTGTGTCCCTGGCACTTATCGGTGTGTGGTACTTAGTGAAAGCTCAGTACATGCCGGGGGTGCCCAAAAACTGTTAACACATTTTAGGAGACGTGGTCTATGCTCCAGCAGTAGTTCGCCATCATCAGAAGTGTCTGGACGCTGATGAGAACCACCTTGAGCACCTCAAGTCACCTCAAGTCAAACGTGACTTGTATCCATCTTCTGTTATTGGTATATATTGAGTATCACAATTCATACCATTTTTTCCTTTCTTAAAATGTATACATTTTTTTTTAGGACCCTCTGTATTTAGTGTGGTAGTTAGTAGCATCTGATACTTGGTAGAAGCTTCCATACATATGGAAGGAAAGAGGGAGGGAAGGAAGGTAGGTCGAGTGGAGAGGCTAGCGGTCCCAGGCTCACCCTTCTTTCTTGCTGAGGCAGGTTGAGTGCTGTAACGCATCTCCCCAGCCTGCTTCTCAGCCAGCTGTGGTCAGGTGACTGCCTCTGCCCTGTGAAATGGGAGCAGACGTGACAAGTGTCACTTTGGGGCCGAGGCTTCTGAGAAGTGGCATGTGCTGCACACGGATGGCAGCGTCTTCCCAGCGGACTGCGTGGCCATAGGGTGGAGCCTGGGGCCCCGCGTCGCTGCGTCAAGTAAAGCCATCTGCTGTCTGGAATATCTACCTTGCCTGTTCCATGGGCAAGAAATAAAGGAAGGATGGGGAATGCCACTTCCCGGGTATGTCCCGGCCAAGGCAGCATGACCACCCGAGAGACAGTTCTCTCAAGAAGAGAGCATATAGCAGAAAACACCCACCCAATCAGAACAGCAAAGAGAAAAAAAAAAAAGGATACGAAGCCATCAGCCTCAGCACTTGCAGCTGCCGGGGATGGACACGCCACCTGCCCAGGGGAGCTGGGGTCAGCTGTGAGGAAGGGGATGTCAGTCCCACCGTCCCATCTGACCCGCACAGCAGCCCCAAGGGGAGGACTCGCTCCTCGCTGCTGTTCCACCTTACAGGTGGATGTACTGAGGCTTGGGAAGGTTAAGGGATTTCCCCAAGGACCCGGAAGTTGGAAGGGGCCGAGTTTGAACTCAGGTTGATCTGACTCCAGAGCTCCCCACGGAAGCGCTGCATACGCTGGCCTGCCTCATAGGGAGCCCACGGAGGGGCCAGAGAAGGGCCCCACGGCATCTCTTAGTACCTCCTTTCCACACAGGAGTTGCCTGGCCTTTGTCCCCAGGGGCAGCACCCACAGAGCAGCTGATCCAGCCCGGGACTCCACCCAAGGGAGGCAGACAGGGCGAGGCCAGGTCCTCCAGCTCAGGGGCGGCCGCCTCGCAGGGAGTGCCATCATCCGCTCTGACTCAGAGGCTGCCGGGCCTCCTGGGGTGCTGATTCTGCAAAATAAGCAGTGGATGCATTTGGGGTGCCTGAGGTTCTGGGGAGTGGGGGAGCGAGAGAGGATGTTTAAGTCAGAGTGAGAAATGCACTGGCCGGACCGGTCTCTCCCCAGCTGCAGAGCTAAGTGCCCAGAGAGGACTCCTAGCTCTTAGTCCTCCCGCTGAGCCAGCAGACTCTAAAGCCGGTCTGCCTGGCAGTCACCAGCAGCGCCCCTCAAAGCCCGTGCGTGGTAACACGCTCTTCCTGACAGAAGTTTTGTAAGAATTGAGATTATGCATGGAAAGTGCTTAGTGCAAACCAGGAACTCAGTGAATTTTTATAAATTGGGTTTTCTCTCCCAGCTCCCAGTCCCTGGTACGGCAAAGACTGGGACCTACCCCCAATTATAAAACAATGGGACACACCCTGTGCCATTCCACGTGTCAAGTCCTCTCCAGTCTTTACCTGCTTTTGGTCACTGCCCAGTGCCTTCAGGTAATTGCTGCTTATGTTTAGTCCAGCATCTGTGGTTATTACCGGGACCCAGACGTCCACACATCTTGTTTCACACTCATGCCGCCCCTACGTGCCATTAGGACATTGGAGCTCAGAGAGGCGAAGCGATGGGCCCAGCGAGCTGGGGCTTGGAAGGGGCATGGCAGCCCCACCTTCCTCCCCCGCCCCTCTCCTTTAGTTATTCGCTCTCCATGGGAATATTTACTGAATGCATACGTTGTGCCAGGCACTGTGTTAGGTCCTGGGGACATGGCTATGAACACTTCAACAAGGCCTCTGTGCTCAGGGTACTTACAGATAATAGGCAAGTAAACAGCAAAGTAAATAGGGTAACTGTGGGCGACAATAGGTCACCAAAGAAAATGAAACAAAGCAATGGGAAAGATGGTCATGAGCTGGGAGCTACTTTGGTCTGGTGGTCCAGGCAGGCGACATTGGAGAAGAAGCGAGAGTGAAGCGAGGAGGGAGGCTGTGGGTTTCTGGAGAAAAGCTTTCCGGGCAGAACAGTGGCAGGACACAGAGCGGGAGGCCGCTATGGCTGGAGCTGGGAGCCTGGGAGGACGCAGGGACACGAGCAGAGAGGGGCAGGGCCGTCTTACCTCCATCCTTTCCCACTCCTCAGTGCTCCCTCCAACCCTTGCCCCACTCCTCCCCAGCTGCACCCCAAACCCAGGCCCACTTTTGCACCCAGATGAACATTTATGAGGCAGAGAAACCGGTGGCTGGAGTCTGAGTCAGCCTCCTTCCTTAGTCCGTGGAGCAGGTGGAGAGAATTCAAGGGTCCGATGTGTGCAGGGGCTGAGTATCCTTGGAAGCTCTTTCTTTACATTTGCAGTCAAATGCAATCCTGGCAGTAACCCTCTGAAGTAGGAATTATTATTATTATTATTATTATTATTATTAATTATTGTCAGCTCTATCTAACGAATGAGGAAACTGACTCAGAAAGGTTAAGTGTTTTGTCCAGGGCCACACACTTAGGAAATGGAAGAACGGGGTCCGCTGAGTGGCGCGGTGGTTAAGAGCTGGCTTGGGAAGGCAGCGGCCCCGGTTCGGGTCCCACATGTGAGGGCTAGTGACACTGCCCTCAAAAAAAAATAAATATGAAGTGGTTAAAAAAGAAAAGAAAATGGAAGAACGGGGATTCGAACTCAGGCCCCTTGTATCACTGCGAGGCAGGCCCAGGTATCCTGCACTCTTCTCATGTGGTTTCCGTTCCGCTGGACTTTGCTTCTGTGATGACTTTGGGCCCTCAGGGCACACTCCTGGGCCTGGGCCTGTAGGACGTAGTGTTCAGACGGCGGCCCCAGGGCCCAACCGGGCCTTCGGCCTGATTTTGGAATCGTTCATGGTGCAGAGCCACACCTCTGTGAACAGGTGGCCTGTGGCTGTGTGCCTGCTGCAGCAGCAGGACTGAGCGGTTGCCGCTGAGTCCCTGCGGCCCTCCAAGCCTCAAACGCTTACCGCCTGGCCCTTCACAGAGAAGGCTTGCAGGCCCTGGCGTGGAGAGATCTACCCTCAGCTTCTCTGTCTGCAGAGAGGTGACTGTAAGGACACCTTGAGTCACGGGGCCCAGGGAGCTGCACAGAGTAGGCCCGTGGAGCAGGTGGGCAGAACCCCTGGCCTGGCGCAAATGCTGTGTCCCCATGTCCCCATGGGGAGAGACCGCAACCCTGGGAGGCCTGTCCCCCACCCCAGGGGCATGCAGGCCCACACTTGGAAAGCCCCTTCTCCATGTGGTGCCAAGAGTTGCCAGACTTACTGATAAAAGTACAGGGCACCCACTTAAATCTGAATTTCAGGTCAACAACAAATATGTTTTTAGTATAAGTATGCCCCAAATATTACATGACACATACTTACATTAAAAAATTATTCTAAAATTTTTCTACTGAAACTCTAAAGGTATTATATTAAATTCCAAATTTATTACACCAAAGCCCCTTAGTATATGTATGTCCCAAATATTGCTAAAAATTATCCTACTAAACTTCTAAAATTATTGTACTAAATTCTGAGTTATTATACCAAAATCTTTAGTGTTAGTATGTCCCAAATGTTATTTGTGGAACATACTTATACTAGAAAAAAATTATTCTACAATTATTCTGTTAAAATTCTGAAGTTATACTAAACTCCAAACGTATTATGCCAAAATCTGTAGTTTATGTATGTCCCCAATATAGCATGGGACAGCTGCTTAAAAAAGTGTATTCACTGTTCATCTGAAATTCAGATTTAGCTGGTTTCTTGTGTTTTGTTTGGGAAGGGAGTGAATTTGGAGGCAGAGAGAGGAAACTCCGACCTTACGCCTGCTAGTTTTCCACGGTGGGTTTGTTCCTGTGACGGATGAAGGAATCATGAGCTGGCTCACGGGGACAAGGGCAGGAGATCAAATGCCTCTTGACACGCAGCAAGACGGAACCAACATCATGGTGGGTCTGGGGCCATCCGCGTGGCAGAAGGAGGAGCAGTGAGGCTTAGAGAGGAAACGGAGACAAAATTGAGATGGAGGCATGGCTGCCTCAAAGGGGCCTGCAACCAGGGATGTCGGCTCTCCTTGGGTTTTTAAAATAATTATTAGGGGCCCGTGTTCTCCAGAAAGGGGCAGTGCTGCTGAATGGAGCTGGCACCAGCGTCCCAGTTGGCCTGAGCAGGCAGGGTCCTGCTCTGCGACCCGCAGCTCCCAGAGCCTGGCTTTGTCGGCTGCTCTTGGCCATCATGGTAACAGCGGACGTGCAGGGTGAGGACTGGAGGAAGTGCTGGCCTCAGGCCTTACCGTGCGGATCGAGGCTGAGGGAGGCCAGGTGGCCTGCTCAGGTCACACAGCTGATGGGCATGGGACCCAGGTAGGGCTTACCCCAACCCCAGGCCCTTGTCAACGATTCTACCCATCAGAATATTTTGCTGTGTTTTGTCCACACCCAGGTAGGATGAGCTGAAGTTTCCTAAATATTTCCTAAACCACAGAAGAACAATAAAGGCCAATTGACCACAAAAATGAAAAGAAACAAACTTTTCAGAAAGTAGAGGAATCTTTGTGAATTAAACTGAGGCCATGAGGGAGGGTGGGAAGTGGGGGGAGGTCCTCACCTCAAGTGACTGCACTCCATTAATAAAAAACATAGCAGCCTGTGCTTCTGGGAGGTTTCCTCAAACTAGAAATTTCTTCTAAAGTCCCTGGGCCAGCCGAGTGGTGCGTTGGTTAAGAGCTGTCTTGGGATGCCAGCAGCCCCGGTTCGGATCCCACATATGAGGGCCAGTGACACTGCCCTCTACAGCTAACAACAGCTCCACCTGGAGCTGGGCTGTGCGAGCCCCTGCAATGGTGTAGGCTGCAGCCCCTGCTGCAGTGGCTGCCATAGGCTGCAGTGAGTGGCCGGCAGCCAGCGTGAGCTGTCAATAGCCGTGGTGAGCGACATCCAGAGGCCGGCGACCGATCTGCCTCATCCAGGAAGAGCGAAATGACGATACCAACATGGGCCAGTGAAGCAACGTCCTCCGCAACTAGACCGAAGAACAAAATAAAAAAAGACAGCAACTTGTCTGTTCCCCTTCCCGGATTCCCCAATGCTGTTCTCCTCCCCCAGTTCTCCAATAAAATCTTTAATAAATAAATAAATAATAAATAAATAAAACCCTTAGCAGTGGCACCATATGATAGACATGAGTGATCAACGCTGGACCCACGCCAGCAGGCATCATTACCGTTCTCTTTGACGGACCCTTCTTGCCAGCCAGTGTTCCACGCCCCTCACCTATGTGGGCTCTAAGACCGACAACAGCCTGCAGGGGCCCTGTTTTTATGATCACTGGCCAAGGGATAGGTCAGGGCAAGAATCTTTCCTTCTGTGCCACACACATTTCCCTCAAAATCCTTCCTGGCCCCCTGGGCCCATTTGGTGGCACAGAAACCCCTATTCCCAAAACCTCCCTACAACATCTCTTGCTCAAGTTCAAAACTCATCTCCTGTCATTTATAATCATTTGGCAAGTTTCATTTAAAAAGAAAATTCATTTAATGAAATATTTCCGTTTAAATACCAGCACATTAGATTTGCAAAAATGTACCCATCTTGAATATATTTAAGCAAAAATCAATAAAGGTTAATAGCATATTGCAAGAGCATCGCAATGACAGAAAGCCAAATAATTCCTTTTGTAATTGCATAGCATCACTGGCGTGTGGGAGGAAATCAGCAATGACATTTCTACCATATCTTTTCAAATGGTGTGTGAAATTCAACCACTGGGCTGTGATAGCTGCATACAATTCAAATTTGACTAATTAGGTGAATTGTTCAATTTTCCATTTTTTAATAGGAAAGGGGGATGGCAAGGCAATTCTGAGAGGGCTGGGGCCGAAAGGGATGGGGGGAAAAATCATGTAAAGATAGCAAAGTCTTTAACAACAATGTAATTTAAAAAAAAGGATTTAATTGAAACCTATTAGGGGACAAGGCAGTTGGCTTGAAGGACAAGATTTATAATAGTTCATTAATGCTCACGTGACTTTGGGACAAGAAGCTGGAGGGATTTATCATTTTCCTGAGTCACTTACTGCCCAGTACTTTCTCCAAAGGCAAGGAGTCTTCTAGATGGTTAGGGCTCAAATGCTTTGTGGTTCTTTCTGGTCTCTGTTACTGATCCCCCGCCCTCACCCCCCACCTTGTTGGCCATCAATTTCCCCTCTTCCTATCAGCACCTTGAATGTTCTTGGGGAAACCACATGTCCTCTGTTCTTAGCCTTGAATTTGGAGTTAAGATGTAATCCATGGCCTGTCTCAGGCTGGACCCTGATTGGCTAAAACCAGTCATCGTGTCCCACCCCCGGGACACAGAGATTGGCTCCATGAATGGGCACGTTACTACCAACTCCACATCCAAAAGATAGGCTCCTGCATTTCCCATCCTGTCAGCTGAGAGGGCCTAGAAGCCATGACACCCAGGTGTCCCATCTAGAATCCAGGTCTTCGCTTCTAACACCCTTCTCCAACGAGAGGAGCCAGGGCTCCTTGGAGAAGTGGCTGATCTCAGGCCTGGGGTGGGAAGGGCATCAGGAAGGAACGTATTAAAGAAACTGACAACACCCACAATAATGGAGGCAGCTAAGAAACGCAGGGGCCAAATGAAAGAGCTCCCAACTGCTGAATCGGGAACAATTTGAACAGAAAAGTAAAGTAGGGTCAGATTACAGCCCAAAGTGTAAGATGTAGGACCCATACTGACATAAATGATTTAGAAATGGATAAACAAACAAACAAATTCAGAAAAATCGCTCCTCCAGAAAAATTCCAAATATTGGGTTGTCGGAAAAGTCATGACGCATTTTTGCAACAAAAAACATAAAAAAAAATACGTCATGACTTTTCTGACAACCCAATAAGGGAGGTAGGTCACCCACCCTCAGTGAGGTGGGGCATAAGGACCCTTCAGTGTGGGCTGCGTTTCGCGTCTTCCCCCCAAAGGGTATAATATGGAAAGGGAGAAAAAGAGTAGCTTTCCAGTGGAGAAACCTGGCAAATGCCCTGAGCCAGGAGACCAGGGTCAACACCAACAGTGATCAGTCATGCTGATAGTGTGCATCCTGATGTGCTGCCATAAGAGGGGCACCTTACCTCTGGGGTCCTCCTTGCCCAAACCCATGACCCCAGGATATTCACGAGAAAATCTAAGCCAGATCCCCAGTGCTGAAAAGTCTAGGGAACATCTGACCAGTTCTCTCCCACTGCCAAGGTCATCAGAACCAAGGAAAGTCTGAGAGACTCTCACAGCCCAGAGGAGCCTAAGGAGACAGGATGACTGAATGCCATACGGTGTCCTGGGTGGGATCCTGGGACCAAAAACAGGACATTAGGAGAAAGCTAAGGAAATCTGAATATACTGTGGACTTTAGTTAATAATAATGTATCAATATTGGTGATTAATTGTGACAAATGTATCTTGTTAATGATAGAAGAAATGGGGTGTGAGGTACATGGAAAGTCCCTGTACAATCTTCACAATGTTTTCTGTAAATCTAAAACTATTCTAAAATTTAAAAAAAAATTATTTAAAAAAGTCTGATATGAAGAGATATTTATTGGGCTCGTCTCATCACAAATAAAGCTCCCTTATACTACAGCATGTGTAGAAGGTAAGGATGTGGAGTTTAAAACCCAGCGTGTCATTTTGCTACCGAAGAGGGAAAGATTCAAGCTGCTTGCTAGCAGTTGCTGGGCGCAGCCTGGGGATAGGGCTGTAGGATGCCGAAAGAAGAGGTAGAGAGAGATAAAGCCCTTGGTCATATGGCATGAGCTGCTGGGTCAAGCCTTACCTGACACTAAGAACATCTTTGTCTTTTCTGATTCTGAGCCAATACATAAATCCCTTTATTGTGTAAGTGGGTTTTCTGTCCATTGGAACATCCTGATTAAGTATGCCTCACTGAGAATTATTCCCCATCCTCTCTGATCTACTCAGTGATCCCCAAATTCTGAACTCACACACTCTGTTGTGTTGGAATAGAAATGAATTGCTAACGAAGTCTGAGCGGTATACGCGTAGGGGTCACTTCCCTGCAGGCTGCAAGGGCAGTGAGAGGTGCTCCGGCTGGGGGATTCGGGGACCCCCTGGGCTGGTCTTCAGTTCCCATCCAGTAATCTCTTTGCCGAGTGGAGAACCTGTTGCTGAAGGATAATTTCTGGAACATTCTTCTGACGGAGCTGGGACTTAACGCCCCCGCTTCTCAGTTTTATGTGGTTTGTGGCTATTTGTTGTTTTATTTTGGGATGGCGGGGTGGGGTGCGACTGCGGTTTGGGTTTCCATGTCTGCTGTAGACTTCAGTACAAGACCAGCCCCGCCTGGCTCCACCCCACCACTCATTGTCATGCTGCTATTTGTTATTTGTTTAAAGCTTTTAATGTAGATTATTTAACCTGGCAACTCTTCAGAAATGGAATGCCGTTTGTGTAAATACACAAGCAAACATGTTAAAATTGTCCTTGCTCCCCCAGGGATGGGACCGTCCCCTAATTCATCTTTATTTCTCCTGATACCCAAGTCCCCTGTGCACGCGGCAAGTCAGTAAATGAACAAGGCTGTTAGCGCGTGTACACGGCGTAGGAACGGAGACACACACCGGCCAGGGGCAGGACGCGGCCGATTCTGTCTGGCTGCAGAGCTGCTGGCTTCCCTGTACCCCTCACCGCCTGCCCAAGCACCAGCCTCCCAGCATATTCTTAGAGGCTAACGACACCCCAGATCCTCCCAAACACTTAGAGTGCAGCCCGTATGAAGAGTGGCTAAAGGCAGCTGAATTTCCAGGCCTACTAACAGCCAGGCTGAAAGCTCCATGCTCTACAGAGCCCTTTAGTCTCTTTCTAAGCTACAAAGGGAGTGAAGTGTTTTCTTGAGGCTATCAGTCAGACCTGGTAAGGTTTTGTGGAAGGCATGATCTCTAGTTGGAGACACATACCTGCCTCTTACCAGCCCTTTCATATTCTTTGATTCAGCTACACAGGATTCCAAGGGATTTTTGTCAAAGATCACCTTGATTCCCCACAACTTCCTAATAGATAAAATCCTAAACTCTTCAGTTTCCTCAATGACATTTATTCTACATGTCGTATTAGCTCCTGCTTGAAGGAATCCATCCAGTCCATCTAATCCCTCCCTCCCTCCCTCCCTCCCTCCCTCTCTCATTCCTTCCCTCCCTCTGCCCTTCCTTCCTTCCTTCTTTCCTTCCATCCATTACTCCTTCTGTCCATCCCTCCTTCTGTCTTTCCATCCATCCCTCCTGTCCCTCCCTCCCTCCCTCCTTCCTTCCCTCCTTCTGTCCTTCCATCCAGCAGATGTTTGTTGAGTGTCTCCTATGTGCCAGCTACTGTTTCGGGGCTGGGACGTGGCCTTGATGAGGTAGGCAAGGACTGGTTGCTGCTGGGTGATGCCCTCTTAAGTGAGTCAACTCTGAAAAATTCCCCACTAATGTGCAAAGACAGTAGATCTGTTTGAATTCAGAGACCATTATAGTCGGGTGAGCTAGAAAAGGTCCAGGAGAGAACCCTTGTCTTTGGGTCAAGAGCATGTAAACCTGGGCAGGCATATACCTAAAATGGAGTGAAGGGAGGGCGTGTTCATGTCCACTGTGTGAGATGCAGCATTGCTGTTGAACGGAGGAGGTAAGGAAGGTTCCAGAGGGTAAACGGCTTAGTTATATTCTCCCCATCAACAAGCAGTAGGTGACGCTCTTCTAGGAGAGCCCAGGACAGTCACCCTTTGTTTCCCTCCCATGAGTGGGCACTGAGAGGGGACCCTGTGTGTTGTGGGTGCCGTCAGGAAAGAAAGAAGGTACTTGAATATCCGTTTCTCCTGGGTGCTTTACTGACCAGGGCACAAATGTTTAGTGAAGGACTGAAGCGGAGATCGGAGCCACCATCTCCCCTTTGGAGTTTCTGTGGCCACACATCGCAGACCCAAGACTTAGAGGGTGAGGAAGAAGGAAGCTGTGCAGAGCGGAATAGGCAAGATCGGATCATGCTGATTGCTAGGACTATCGCGTCCCTTCGGCCAGGTGGCGTCTCTGCCTTAACTAATGTCGACATTAGCTAATAAGAGCAACAACTAGCATTCATGGAGAATTTATTCTGTTCCTCACTGTGTGAGTTATACAGCAAAACACCAGTCCATTGCAATTTTAAATAAGAAAATAGTTCAGATGTAAATGTTAAGTAAATGCAAGTAGGTGGAGGGGAAGAAATTGTGCCTTCACTCTAAGAGGCTTTCAGCTCTAAGGACATTGGAGAATGTGAACTGATTAAGCGCTTTGGGTCTGAAGACAAACAGCCCTGAATTCAAATCCTGATTCCTCTACTAACTAGTTAGTTATAAGGTCTTGGGTATATTATGCTGCCACTTATGCATCCACTCATCCATCCACTCATCCATCCATCCATCCATCCATCCATCCATCCATCCATTTATCTATCCATCCCTTTATCTATCTACTCTATAAATATTAATTGAACATCTACTATGCACTATGCATTTGAGAAGAGAAGGCAACAGAATTCCCTGTGTCTGAATTAAATAATACAGAGACCAAGCAAAACTAACAGAGCTGTTTGCTGCCAGAGATATGTACTGCTGCAGAGTAAGACTATCAAATAACCAAACAGTGTCCTCATCAAGAGCTTTTTCTGTGAAGGGTCTGTGGTCGGCAGAACAGTGGCCCCCAGCCCAGCATCTGTCTTCTCATTGCTGGGACCTGTGAATGTGTTTCTTGTCACTGCAAGAGAGACTTTGCAAATGTAATTAAATTAAGAATTTCGAGGTGGGGAGATGATGCTGGGTTATTCAGGGGGGCACCGCATGATCCCAGGGTCCTTCTAAGGGGAAGACGGAGGCAGGAATAGTGTCAGAGGGCAATGAGACAGAGACTCGACCAGCCATTGCTGGCTTTGAAGACTGAGGAAGAAGCTACAAGCCAAGGATTGCAGGCGGCCTCTGGGAGCTGGAAAGGCAAAGAGACAGATTCTGCCCAACAGCCTCCAAAAGGAACACAGCCCTGCCTTGATTTTACTCCAGTGAGACCCATTTCGGATTTGCGACTTCTAAAGCTGTATGATATTTGTATTATCACCAAGTTTGTGGTGACTTGTCACACTACAAATACAAATACAAGTTCAGATAGTACATATTTTCAACTTCACGGCTCATATGTTCCCTTTCACAACTTCTCAACTCTGTCATTGTTGGTACATGAATGAGCATGGATGGATTTGGCCCATGGGCCATATTCTGTCGACTCCTGTCCCACATAGTAAATAGGGATTTATAATAGTAGCAACCTCAGAATGTTGTTTTGTGAGCATTAAATGAAATAATGCATATAAAACTTACAGCAGTGAGGAGGCACATACTTGATTTTCCCCGCAGTCCACCCATTAGAACCCTGAAAGGACAGGCCAACAGCCATCTACTTGTCAGGTGTTTCTGATGAGAGCTCCCCTCTAGGAGCTCAGGGTTACTCCATAAGAGGGGAAAATAGCTCACAGAGGAAGAATAAATGAGAATTGCCTTTACCTGAAAATGACAACCTGGAACAGAAATGAGGAAAAACAAGTGCATTCCAGTCACGAGACCATCCTGGCTGTGACTGGCACAGGTTGTCCTGTTACTATTTTCCCATCTCGGCATTGACATATTTTATTACTAATTGCTTCTTCAAACCTCATCAATGATCTTTTGCACTTTCCACAAGGAAATGTTGAAAGCTTTTAATGAAGAAATTAATTATGTATCGTCTTGAATGCAAATTAGGCTAATTAATTGTAGCATTGATACCCTCTCCCAGCACAGACTATGAGAGCTGGCACGATACATATTTATAAGGTATAGTACATTTTGACAGATGCCTACAGCTTGTGATGAAAAGGTGGGCAAGGTGTCTGAAGGGATGCCTTTTCTCTGACAGATAAATATGGTTGCGTTTCTTGAGAAGTTTGGTTTAGTTGTCAACAGTAGTGACTTTGGAATTTTGAGACGTGAAAACTTTGGGCACAAAGTGGATTTTCCCTGAGATGGAAAACTGGACTAAAGCGGAAGTGATTGAAACTAGGATTGAATGTTTCTAGGAAAATCCATTCGCCTGTTCTCGGTTCCGACCGGCCTTTTTCCAAGAGCCATTTCCATGGGAGCTGGATGACTAAGTGGTGGGAATTCGCCGCTTTTCAACTGTGTTTGTCCCGCACATGAGAATAAGAGAGTGTACACCTGTGTGGCTATCCCTTGGCCACTGGCAGACAGTGTTCTGCTTCACAGAAATCTGTGCCGAAGATTCCACTGGGAAGCGGGGGAAATGGCCACAATATTTTACAGCTTCTTCCGTCAAGAGGTAGAGTTTGTTTGTCCATCCTCTGGATCTTGGCTTGGCCTCATGACTTGCTTGGGCCAATGGGACTTCAGCAAACACTATTAGATGTGGAAGACTGAAAAGTGCTTCTGCACTTTGCTTTGTTTGCTGGTCCCGCTCCTGCTGAAAACCCTTATGCCACCATGAGCACAAGCACATGTACAGGCCCAGCCATCTTGACATGGCCCCAGACCTGTGAGTGAGGCCATTCTAGACCAGCCAGCACCTGCCCAGCCAACCAACAGACTCATGAGATGTTTACAGAACACGTTTGCTGTTAGACAGCACTGAGGTGGGGATGATTTGTTACCCAGAACAGGCTAACTGATGCAAGTTAGCACCAAGATTTCAGAGCACTTTCCTCCGACATTTGGGGGAGGTGGTAGAACGGTCCTTGTTCAGGAGGACACGTGCTGCTTCTGCTTTCTAGGAAGCTGTCACAGATAAAGACCGATCTTTGGGAGAAGACAGGCAGTAACAAAGGAAACGAGTCGACATTTCATTACAAATCGGAGGAAATGAGTTGGACGAAGAGTGAGGGAAGACCCTTGCTCTGAGCATGTGTGGCAGACACTGTGGCTGCCTCCTAAAGGCCATCTCCTCCCTGCATCTTCTTTCTTCCTGGCCAACCCTTAGAGGCCATGATAGAGGCTGAACGGGCCAGAGCTCATTTCCCAGCTTCCTTTGCAGTGAGGTATGGCCGTGGGACCTGATCCTGGCCAGCCTGCTGAGGCTCTCTGTAGAAAGGCTTTCCTCTTTAATGAAGAGACGCCTTTTCTGATGTTGTGTTGTGTTCTTCTGTGGTAGACAGAATTTCAGAATGACTGGCCATTTCTTGCCTTAATATGCTAAGGTATCACTCCCATGACTAGGTTACGTTAAATGGCGAAAGGGATCTTGTGATGTAATTAAGGCTACTTACTAATGAGTTAATGAAAAGAGAGGTTATCTGGATGGGCCCAGACTAATCGCATGAACCCCTTAATATAGCAGAAAGTTTTCTCCAGTTTGATCAAACTCAATTTGTTGAAGGGAGAGCCTGTCTCTTCCCTTTAAAGCAACAACCTCACAAAGCCACAAGTATTGGCAAGAGAGGCTGGGTGGTCATCTACACAAGCAAGAAGGACAGCGATGGGGAGAAAAAACAGTCACTAGATGGAGAGAGAGCTGGGAGTCTACACTCTGTTTCAATCCCTTCCCCAGCGTGGCTGCACCTCAGCCATTGGGATCGCCCAGAGATCACCACCTCCTTAGGATCAAACCCCTCTTTTGTTGAAGCTCAGTTTGGTGTAGGTTCCTCGCGGGAGAAAGTGTTCCATCCAGAACAACAGCCTTCTGTATCCAGAGGTAAGCTACCGATGGCTAACTACCAATGGCTAGCTACCGATGGCTAGCAACCGATGGCTAGCAACCGATGGCTAGCTACCGATGGCTAACAGCCTCCGGCGTGGCCCCGTTTCCCTCTCAGTCTCTACCTTCCTGTTCCAGCCAGCTTCACCCATGCACAAACAGGTGCCCCCGACCATGCCTGAGGTTTCAGTGCCTGTGAAATGCTGGTTACTCGACTTTGAGGAATTGGGGAGTTTATGCTGAGAAATTGTTACCACAGGTTGACTCTGCAGCACCCAACATCTGCTCAGCTCTCGTCTCACTGAACAGAGTGTAGACATTGTGGTGGGGTTAGGTCCCTTGTGTATGCTGGGTGCCAGCCATGCACAATAGGTCCACATATTGATCTGCAATGTGTTGACAATAAAAGAACTGATCCGTCCCCACTGGTAGCTTGTGAAGCACTGCCCCAGGCTTGAGCACATCAAGGTTTTCCTGGCAGGTATCATAGTTTGAGTTCAGACCAGAGCCTTCCTTCCTGGCATACATCAGAGTGGCACTGATGCCCTCATTTCCTGTAGGGGAACCTGTCAGGCCCCTGTCTTCCTCAGGACCCCCAAGCCAGATGGAGAAGGCGGAAGTGTGGCCACGTCTGCCCAGGTGTCCTTGGAAGATGGTAGATTAAGAGTGTTGGAAGGAAGAGGTTATCCAGCCCATCACTTCCCAAATTGTGTCCTCTGCCACCAGGTGTGGCTGGAGAAGGTGGACCCCATTAATATAGGAGACACTACTCAGCGTGTGTCTTTCATGGAAATTGGGGATGGGATTGGCCTTGAAGCAAGACCTCGGAAACTGGGGCTGGAGGGGCCCACGAGATGACACAGAGGTTCTGGTTCAGTTTCTGACTTGTCCAAGGCCACGAAGCAAGCTAATTCACGTCGCGATAATGACCCGATCCCTTGAACCTCTGGCATTATCTTACCTTATTAGGTTACTAATACGGCTGCTGGAACCAAGATCAAAGCAGCAGTGGCTGAGGTGAGATAGAAGCTTGTTTTCTGTATTGTACGTAGTGTGGTAGCTCAAGCTCATCATGTCAAAACCCCAGCCTCCATCTCTCTTTTTTCTCTCCTCTCTTCAATAGCTGGCATCTATTCCATAGTCTGCCCTGAGAGATGAGGGATTTAACAGGATCAGATTGAAGTTATAGAAAGATCACCCACCTGAGTGTGAGGAATGGGTGGACATGCGTGGGAGCTGGCCAGGGAGTGCCAGCAGGGACACCAGTTAGGATGGGATCCTGTGGGGCCATCGTGAAACCTCATGAAGGGAGCCCATGGAAGATGACAAAGGGCAGCTTCCTCCTGGCTGCAGGCTGCGGGAAACAGCTGGGGGTCGTGGGGACTGGTGAACTGGATGGAGCACGCGTGCCTGTGTACAGCGAGTCGCTTCCCCTTCAGCCCTGTCAGCATCTGGGGCTGCATATTCTTTGTTCTAGGGCATGGGGGGCTGGCATGACCTGGGCATCACAGGGTGTTTGGCAGCAACCCCACCTCTACCAACCAGATGCCAGTAGCACTTTCCCCCAATTTGTGACAAACAAAAATGTCTCCAGATATTGCTGACAGTCCCCAGCGGGTGCAATGAGCCGCAGCTGAGAACCTCTCATCGTCGGGGAGCAGCCACCACGCAGCCCAGCCTCAGTTGCCCTGTGGGAAGGCGGACCCGTTGGTCCTCAGCCTTCCAGTTCTTCAGGGCGTCTTTTCATATTTAATATTGGCAAATAACTCATTTCTTTAAAAAGTATACCAATACCATGTGGGACAGACAACACACCCCAGGCTCTAGTCTGCAGCTTTGGAGTCGGGAGTCCCTTGTAGCCGGCAAATACGGTGGATGTGACTTATGGTGGATTTATTCTTAAGTTCCCCCAAGGACCCGTTCCCTTCCATTGAATGGTTGCTTGTTCAATATGTGTGGAATGAGTGAACAAAAGAATCTGACAGTTTATTATGCTATTCCCGTGTGCCTCTCACTCTCAAGTCCCTAGTTTTTATCTGACATGCAAAACCCCTGACCTTCAGATCCGTCAAGTCCATTTCTTTCCCCTTCCTGTCCCCTCCAGGGGTTTTAAGAATTCCACAAATCATCTGAACTCACACAAAGCTGATGCCACACAGCGGCCGGCCCCTGCCAGCGCCCTCCTGTGAAACCAGCCCTTTCAGAAGCACACGCGTGCTTGTCCTCTCATCTCGTTTCTTTAGGGAAAAAGCTAGGCCATGTGTGGGAAAAGGCGATTGGCTTTGAGGTGGTCGGGACTACAAGTTTATGTTGCAAATGTTCTGCTCTGGATAAAAGTAAATAAAACCAAACCTTGTTCCTTAGAATTAACATCAATATTTATTTTTCACACGGCTGGCATTTTGGACAGCCCCGGTCCCTCCCTCCCTGCATCTCACGGGAGAGACTCCTGGTAACCGACGGTTGTTTCTCATTTGCACACTTCCTCCCCGACCTTCTTTTCCTAGCTGGATGTTTCTGACAGACTCTGCCTCTTGTTTAGAGGTTTAGTGAAATTTCGCAGATTCAGGGATGCTCATCTCCAAAGACAGTGTCTGGTGGGCGGCCCGTGTTCCCTGCCTCGATGCAGGCTGACAGAGAGCCCTAGGATCGGGGGGCAGGGGCAGAGCCGAGGCACATAGCAGAGAACACGCACAAGAGGGATCGGCGTAACACAGGGGCACCTTTGAGCCCTCCCGCCGGCTGACCCTCGGTGGTTCCAGCTCAGGTGATGCTGCCAACACTGGGAAGAGCAGGGGATGGTTATCCCACCCTCCTCTCCCGGGCCTGTCACCGAGCCACCTGGCCTACCTTCGGGGCCTGGACTCTGCTCTGTCGCTAGCATCGTGACTCTGGGCACTGAAGCACGTGTCTGCGTGCAAAACGAGGTGCCGAGACAGCTTGTCTGAGGCCTTTTGCCAACGTAGTGCCCAACA
This sequence comes from Aselliscus stoliczkanus, assembly GCA_033961575.1. Classification (NCBI taxonomy): domain Eukaryota; kingdom Metazoa; phylum Chordata; class Mammalia; order Chiroptera; family Hipposideridae; genus Aselliscus; species Aselliscus stoliczkanus. Next base: position 4,833,429 of record CM066738.1, on the reverse strand, counting down.
GTTTGAAAAGATGCTTCCTGGGCTCTCATGAGCTGGCTGGCTCCACCCCCAGCCCCCAGAAGGCCCCAGCCCTCTCAGCCTCATTGGAAGGCCCCGGGACTGGGCAAGGGGCTTTCCATCTGCACCTCTTTGTGGATTATTCTCACCCCCTGTGCCCCCCAGTCACCCTTCCCTCCCCCACCGTGTGTGACCAGGGGTCACCCACCACCTGCACACAGAAGGGCCTGGTACTTGGTTTGATGCTCCGCTATTGCTGTCTAGAAATTCTTGATGCTACTTTTGTTTTCCTAAAATTCCTTGGCTTGTGGCCCCCTCCTCCATCTTTTCAAGCCCCCAACATAGGGTGTTGCTTCAGTGTCATTTTGTCTTCTTCTCCGCCTTTCTCTAGCAAGGATACTTGTGGTGGCACTTAGGACTCCTGGGGACAATCCAGGATAATCCTCCCATCTCAGGGTCCTTAACTTCATCATATCTGCCAAGTTCCTTTAGCCCTGGAAGGTCATATTCACAGGTCCCAGGGATTTGGACCTCGATATTTGGGGGGCTGTTACTGAGCCTCCCACCGCAGCCCTCAAAGGTGTGTCTCCCACAGGCCTCACTATGGAGATTTTGGGGTAGCCTGGGAAAGGGTAATTATAGTCACGGGGGTTTGCCTCCTGTAGGAGGTAGCAGGTCCTCTGTGAGGATCCCAAGCAGATAGCTGCAGACTGGTACAACCCAAGTGTAGAGGTTTTAAGGCCCCGGGGGAAAGGGTGGTTCTTTCCCCAGCAGCACCCCCTGTACAATGCCCAGGTTAGTTCTTGGGATGAGTTTCCCGTCCTCACGCCTGTAAGATGCTAGGACGACAGGACGGCCGGTAGGTGTGGAGCTGAGACTGTTGGCCTCTAGAGAAAACAACAGCCCGTATTTGAACTTATTGAGTCCAGCCGTATGGTGGGTGGTCTCATCTCTCTGAGCCTCAGTTATCTCATCTGTAGAATGGGAACAATCCCAGTGCCTGCCTCAAACGATTGCTGCCAGGGTTTGTAACCCTCATAGAAAACACTGGGCAGAGCCCCCTTGTATGGTGGTGAACTCGTGGCAAATCTTCCCATCTCGACCAGCTGGTGACTCCACAAGCCAGTTGTTCAGGCCGCGTTCCTTGTTGCCATCCTTGACATTCTGTATCATGCCCAGCCCACATCTGCTGCATCAGAAAATCTTGATGATTCTGCCTCCAATGTCAGCCCTTCATGGATACTGCCCTTGCCCAAACCACCATCTTCTCCCTCCTGGATTCTTGCAAGAGCCTCTTCACTGGTCCTGTGGCCTCTGCCTTCTTACCATTTCTCATCCCCAGAGCAGCAGAGGGATGCTTTAAAATCTCAAGTCAGTTTGAGCCACTTCTGCTCAGAGCTCTCTAATGATCCCCTATTTCATACCAAATTAAAGTCTGCATCCGCACCACGGCGGACGAGCCTCCGTGGGATCCAGCCTCCGTGTTGTTCCCTGACCTCATCCTGTGCTCCCCTCTCCATCTCTCTCTGCTCCAGCTACACCAGCCTCCCAGCTGCTCCTCCCACACACTAAGCATTTCCTGCCTCAGGGCCTTTGCACTGGCTGTCGCCTCTGCCTCGAATGCCCTTCCCTCTGATGGCCTCGTGCCCAGTAACCTCACCTCTTTCATGTCTTTGCTTCAGTGCTACCTTTTTGTTAGGCCTTCCCTGGTCCAACTATGTAAAAGAATAGCCTGTTTATATCTTACATTAATACCTGATATGTGATTTTTGTTATTATTTTCTCGTTTCTTGTCTGTCATCTCACTGGCCTGCCAGCTTTGTGAAGGCAGGGCCTGTATCTGTTTGGCCTTCTGCTGGGTCCCTAACATCTGGGACAGTACCTGGCACCTAGTGCGTGCTCACTAGGTATTTGTTGTCTGTAGGAGAATTTACTGGAGACTGACTGACAGCAGCCGCCAGCACTGTTCTAAGGATTCTCTGCTTTAATCCTCAGTGATACTGTGAAGTAGGTCCATTCTTGCCATCCCCTTCCCACAGCCACATCCGCACACACACGTTTAACAGGTGAGGAAACTGAGGCTCAGACAGCCCAAATGGCTTGCCAGGGTCTCAGCAGGTGAATGGCCACACTGGGACTTAAACCAAGCAGAGAGATCCCCACATTTGTCATGGGCGCCATTCCAGGGCGTCTGTGAACTGCGCTTGTCCTAATTGAGATGTGCTCAGAGTGTAAAACACACAGTCATTTCAAAGGCTTAGTACCAAAAAAAAAAAAAAATGTAAAATGCCCTGTTAAGACATTTTTATATTGGTGACATGTTGAAATGATGATATTTTGGATATGTTGGGTTAAATAAAATATATTATTCAAATTAATTTTATCAGGTTCCTTTTGCTTTTTTAAATAGGCTTTTAGAACCCTTAGCACCGCGCATGTGGCTCCCGTTTGTGGCCCGTGGTGTGTTTCTGTTGGACAGCGCTGCTCTGCAGCACCTTGCAGCCTTGAACTTGAACATCTTTTGCCTGGGAGTGAACAGGTGAGGGACTCTGCTGGGCTCCAAGGTGCCACAGGGAGAATCCACTCTTTGAAGACCCTGCAGAGGGATTTGGATGGCTAAATATGTACGGTTCTGAGGTTGCATTTCTGACAGCTCCAAGATGCCTGCGGATTCCGTGTAAGCCTAATCACCACAAGGCCTGCGGTTTCCATTCCAACCTCCTTTAATCCTCCAGCACCCATAAAGGAGATGTGACATGACATCCCCTTGAAGTGTTAGGCCACAAGGATCTGCGAAGGCAGGCGCTGATCTGGGAGGTCCCTGGGGCGTGTAGTTTTGGAAATAATTGTGGTGTTTTTCATGGTCAGATGCCGTTACTCTCCTAACCTAGTCCTGAAATTAAATGTGAGGAATTCTAAAGACTTGACTTGTTACCCCAGTACCCAGCAGCCCTCCACTGGGACTCATGTGGGGGTTTTAAATCTCTGCTAATGAAAATTTAGGTTGGGTGTTGAAAGACAAGAAAACTCATCATTTGCTGTGGGTTGTGATAGTGAAAGCAAAATTGGTGTGTGTGTGTGTATGTGTGTTTTAAAGCTATCTAATTTCATTCAGTTGGGCTGTGGCCACTATTTTCTGTTTACCAGTTTCAGACAGAGATGGTTTCATGTGGGAGGCAGGGGAACATTCTGCATCCCTGTTGGAAGTGACTGTAAATGGAGATGGGTCACAGGAGAGAAACTTTTGGAAGAATCAGAAGTGCTTAAAAGGGGACTTAGAGGCAGTTGCTATTTGAAGACATCTGTACTATGGCAGGTTGCAAAATCTCAGGTTGCATGAAGATTGAGGACTCTGAAAAATGTGCAGAACTTAAAATCATTATTAGAAGGTAAAACAACTTAGTGGCAAGAAAGAAAGAAAGAAAGAAAGAAAGAAAGAAAGAAAGAAAGAAAGAAAGAAAGAGAGAGAGAGAGAGAGAGAGAGAGAGAGAGAGAGAGAGAGAAAGGAAGGAAGGAAGGAAGGAAGGAAGGAAGGAAGGAAGGAAGGAAGGAAGGAAAAGAAAGACTGTATTAGAACCCAAGAATCTTGTTAATGTAGACATCATCTGATGTTTATTTGAAATTCTTTTTGTTGTTGTTGTTGGTTGTAATAAAAAGTCTCCTTTTCCTTTACTTTTTCATTTCCTGCAATTCGGGATAGTGATTTTTAACAATTGGAAATTGTTATCCATAACTCTAAGTGTGTACTTTATATTATCCTGATTGAGACATCTGCCTGAAAATTAATTTTCACTCAGGGCCAAGAATGTTTTAACACAAGGCCAATACGTTTGGAGTTGCAATATTATTTCGTATGAAGGCTAAGGTTTTGCAATCACAGATGACCAGTTACCTTTTAACAAAAGAAATTCTTTTGTTTTTTCTTTTGAATTTTGGTGCCTTACTTGCACTGAAATGGTGCCATTTTCTTTAAGTTCTGGCCTCTCGGCAAATGGTTATTTTAACTGACACTCAAGTCAAAAGCTCGTTTGTAATGTCCTTTCATTTCAGTTTTATGGCAAATTAAATTATGGTTGCGGTTAAACAAAATTACATTAAAAACCATATGTGCTGAAGAAGTTTTGCGGAAAGTATCAAGTTCATACTTTGAAAAGCCCGAACGGCTCTGTTTAAAGTGGATCTTTCATAAACTTCGAGTCACAGAGCAACAATAACGTCCTTCACTGAGTCAAAAACAGTTTGGAAGGAAACACGAACTGAAAACGCTAAGTTGAATTTTTCTGTCAAACCACGTTTGAAATTAAGGAATTCGTGTAAATTGCCATCTTTTGCATTAGAAGGAAGAAACGTACACAGTTTCCCTGCTATATGGAGTTGTTGTGACATAAGAAAACAGAATCTTTTTAAACCGAGTTTAATTAATTCTTTAAAAAAATAATTTAGCAGCACGTTATCAGGGAGGAGGGGGAAAAAAAATCCCCGATTAGTTCCAAATAAGAGTGTTGTAATCACCCTTATGAAGGCGTAATTTGCAAAACACTCCCAGGAAGTAACATCTTTTTAATTTTAGGGGGTGGGGGGGAAAGTGCATTGATAAAAATAAGTAGAACATTTTAATTAAAACTCATAAAGTTGTGGACATCTGCTGGGGGATTGTTCTGCGTGGTGGCGATTAGCGGATCCGTGCACCTAGATAATGAGTCCCTGGTTGTCGTTACTGGCATAATGGCCAGAGCCCTCGGTGAGAACGCTGCGGGCTCACTTTGTGGTGCCCGGCCTATGCCTATTAGATTCCAATAAGTTTCGCCTAAAAAGGGGAGGAGGGCAGGGGTGGGAGTGAGACACAGGAAACAAGCGTTGAGTGTGTGCCAATAAACATGATCACAAATCAGGGCTGCTGATGTCATAACCCTGGGGGTCGGGGGTCAGGGGGAGGGAATGCGCCTGAAAGGGGCCGCCTGTCTGCGGCGGCGGGCGAGGGGGGCGCGGGCGCACAAAGGGCCCCGAGCGCCTCATTAGAGACGCGTTTGATGGGCTCCCGGCCCCCACAGGGCCCCCGGGCGATGTCAATGGGATAATTACGATGATCTAATGGCCGGCTCTTTTGCATGCAGGCCTGCCTGAATGAGGCGCCTCCAGGCTGCATTGAGGCCGGGCTGGGTAAACTGTAGGGTGCCTCGCCGACTTGGAGCCACCGAGACGGGCGGCGGGTCCACTTGGACCGTTTTGCATTCACGCTCTGAATAGCTGGAGCGGGAGGCGCCCTTTTCCGCGGTCGCCTTTCAGCTGAGAAAGTGACAGCTTGGAGGTCAGGGGCTGGCGGGGCCGAGGCCCTGGCGGGGCAGATGGGCCGCGCTTTGCGCCCTGGACCCTCGCCCAGCGCGTCTACGCAGACGGGCTCGGAACCGTGCCTGCGTATGCCCGGCAGCTGCGCCCAATGCGGCTGGGGGTCTGGGGGGCGGGGGCGGTTTCCACTTTCCTCCCAAACGACTCTCTCTTAATTGCAAGAGTGATGCCTCCCTGCGTTTGGCTCGTTTCCCGGCACTAGAAGCAGACGTGGCCCCTGCCAAGAGCACCCCAAAGTGTCCCCTCCCCAAATATTTTGGAGGAGGAGGAAAGAGGGGAAAAGAAAGTTGGATATTTGATATTTCAAAAGAATGCTCAATGGATTATGCTGAGCCACATGACTGCCGGCATCCCATCACTCTTTACCTACCAAGCTGGCAATTTCATGTGGTTCCACCTAAGGATAGCCTGCTTTCATCAGGACTTAATGGGGTGCTCTGTGAATGATTTTTGCACACGTGGGAATCCTGGTCTTTTCAGCTCCTAGGATTTCTACAGAGCTCCCCCTGGGTCTTTCAAGCTCAATATAGGTACGCAATGAATATTTGTGGAATGAATGGGTTAATGAGAGAACATAGAACAGTATATTGAAAAAGGAGTTCTCTTTTTTGTCCTCTCACCAGCCTACCCACCTCCTCTAGGCAAGCCATCCTGACAGCTTTCACCTCCCTTTACCTCCCCTCGCTTGCAGTTAAAAAAAAAAAAATCACTGTTTTCTAGAAAACTTAAACCATACAACGGTAAACAGAAAGTAACAATCCATTCCCATTCCAGACATATGTGTTCTTTCTGTAAGGCTGTATATGATACATCATGTATCACGTGTCACCCAATCCTGCTTTTACATTAGAGGGATCATCAGGTACATGCCATTTTACAACCTGATTTAACCTACTCTCCCTGACATTTTCCATATGAGTAAGAATCAGCGTACATTCTCCTATTAAGTGGCTGCCTACCACTTCCAGCATGGAGTTATCCTTTTTTACTTAAGCAATCACCCCCCTCTACCCCTGATGGACATTTAGTTTGTTTCCATTTTTTCCTCTTCAAACCAATATTGTTATGAATGCATTTGTATGTTCTATTTTTATACACTTTTGCAATCATCTCTTTAAGGTGAATAATTATTATTTCAAGGGTAAAGGATGCTATGTCTCATGTATTCTATATTTAGAGCTAGAATTAAGCCTAGACAGTAATCCAGCCTCCCATCAATATGAATATGCATAAAAATGCACCCAGCTGTTCAGTCCTCATCCTCACAGCAAACGTTTAAAACTCTTCTCATCCTTTCCACAGACAGTTCCTTTCTCTTAGCAGAAATTTTGGGGGTCATCCCAGGGAAAGGGGTGCCTCTGATCTTATTTTATCCACTCCGTTCAGTGAAGTTCTTTTTTCCAGCCAATAATCAGAAATGATCTCATCTTCCTTGCCTTCCCTGGAGTCCCAACCCCTTTCACAGTCGAGCTGAGCACAGATTATCTTGAGGTCCCAAAGCCAGGCTCGGAAACACTTGGCACAGCAAACGACAGCAAATGACATCGTGTAACTGATGAAATGGACCTGTCAAGCGTAATAAAGTGCAGACCCTGCTTGGGATCGCGTGGGCGATGTCCAAGCTGAGTCTGGTCTGCAGGGTAAATTCATCGTCAGACAGAAAATAAAAGTGGAATTTAAGTGTTTTAAATCTCAATTCAATTTTAATAAAAATAATATATGCACATAGTAAACGGTTTTTCCCACCACAGTGAAGTTTCTCCCCAACTCATCTGCACCCCGCCCCACCTTCTGGATTTTTCTCCCAGGGGCACATATTCTTTGCATGCAGATATGCATAGCTGTATCTAATGTCTCTCCCCCTTTTAGGTCGGAAGTGAGCACACAGTACACATTGTTCTGCATTTTGCTCTCTCCACGTACAGCCTCTGGATCCATATTCCTTGGTGTGAATGAACCACAGTTTAACTAATATCCTGCTAATGGACACTTAGGTTGGGCTCGGTCTTTTGTTATTACAAACAAAATTCTTCTCTGACTGGCACAGTAGATCTCTTGTTAAGTTCCTAGCAGTGGAAATGCTGGGCTAAAAGGTGTGTTCAAAGACTTAACAGCTATTGCCACATTGCCTCCCAAAGAAATCCATCCCATTTACACCCCCCAAATCGGGTCTGTTTCCCCAGACCTATGCCCACTTAGTGCCTTGTCAACTTTTTACAAATTTCTGTCAGTCGGATCTGTGAAAGTGCCTGCATGATGTTTTTGATTGCTGAGCAGCCTATGTGACTTTGGATGGGACCCCAGTCTCAAAGAGAGGATGTGGTGATGGGCTCCAGTCTCCCGCTGAGCCAGGAGTTAGGAATTCCAAGGGATGTTGGCCCCATGAAATTCCTTCCCCAAGAGGGGGAAAGGAGGCCGGCGGCTGGGTTGCTGATCCTGCATGAATGGGGGAGGGCCTGTGCCCTTGTTTGGGGTGTGTCTCTTTCTCTGGCTGGCGTCAGCCTGCTGGTGATGGTTGCTCTACCCTGGGGGCCTAGAGCTCCCGGGGACCCCAGCAGGAGGAGCCGCCAGGCTGTATGTATTGAGAGGTCAAACCCAGGACACGACCTAGGCACCAGGCATGATGGGAATGACATGACACACCTGCTTAGGCACAGGTGGCCACAGAAGGCAGCTAGATTTCCAGGGTCCCACACTGGGCCAGGGTCTTCATTCAAAGCCTGCTGGAAATTCCCACCCCCTCCCCACCTCCTCTATGCCAGCTAATAAACAGGGAAGGTTGCATTGGAAATGAACAAAATTGCATGTTCCTTCTGCCTAAGCAGAGAGACCTGGTCAAGACTGTCCCCCAGTTCCTTGTCTTTGCACAGTGGCTTGTGAGGCCCGCTGTGAAGGTCTGTATGAAACCCCCTCTGTGATTTGGGGCATGACTGAGGGACGCCGGGCATTTCTGCTCTCTAACCCGCTCAAGGAATAAAAGGCTAGGCAACCCATTTATTCCTTACAGCCCGCCCCGCATTTTGCATCCTCTTAGATGCACGGCCCCAGGAGGGGAAATTTAGCGCCCTTGGCTACTCACTTGTCCACATTGTTCTTTCCCTATTTTATGCGCCTCGCCCAATGAGCATTTTTTCTGCGAAAGCACGACTTGCACTCTGGCCGTATCAGGATCGGCAGCTCGTTTTCCCCCAAAGAAAATAACCCTCAGCCATAGCTTTGGTATCAACACAAATGGGGAACATTATTCTGCATTTGGACATTTGGACAGACTTTCATGCCGTGAAGAAATACTTTAAACTGGTAAAGCTTCTACTGCAGCAGCCCCTCGAACTAATCTCACCTGCTGCTGTTGCAGAAAAAGACGGTTCTTGGGGGTTTAAGAAAAAGTTTTACATTGTCATTATTCTTTTCAGTGTTGCCTGTAAGCCTTTTTAAGGAGCTAGAAATTGATCTGCAAACAGCCAAAGCTGGGGGAAAGGTTTCTGGTGTACAGGGGCTGGGCTCCCCCCAACACCCCCACATCTTTTAAAGGAAATGATTCCTCAGTTCTTTGGCAGTCCTCAGGTGTTTGCATCTTCAGCCAGCTCTGGTAGGTTTGAGCATCTCCAAGCCTCTGTGCATCAAAGAGTTAAATGTAAATGCGCTCGTCTTTGTGGGGCCTTTGGCTCCTGCTTCAGTAGGTGGAGTTTGGAATCTGGGGTCCCACAAACCCCTTGCATTTTTGGTTGATTGTTTTTAATTACTTCTGAGGGCTGAGCAAGGTTGCTTGTGCCTCGGGGCGCTCGTGACAGACAAGGAATGTTTCATGATGCCATTTATGAGGGGCACATCACGAGGCATCAAACAGAGCAAAAATGACAGGACTAACAAGTGTATCCTTATAGCCTTCATGTAGGCAGAAAATGCATAAACAGAAAGAAAAAACAACCACGTGGGGGGCTGATTTACTTGTTTTGATTGCCTATTATTCAGAAAGGTATTTATACCCAGCTTTCTACAGTATTTTCTGAGGCCCTGATTTTTCCGGTTGAAGGATGGGGGGATAAAAGGGGATGGGCAAGGAAATACTGACCTTCCTCAGGAAACCCAGGGAAAAGCCAGTCTAGGGTGTAAAGGAAAAAGAGTTCTTGCTCCTTATTTTGTTAGAATTTCCTGTTGGGGAGACTTGCAGATATAGCGGCGTTCTTGTGTTGCCAGGATTAAGATCCTCAGACTTATCATAAAAAGAAAAAACAGACAAACAGGACAGCCAGCTCAACTTCAATTTCAGATGAACCATAAATGATTTTTAGTGTAAGTATGTCCTGTGCAATATCTGGGACAGATTTATACTAAAAAACTTATTTGCTGTTTTATCTGATATTCATTTAACTGGGTGTCCTGTGTCTGATTTGACAACTCGGTTAGAGAGAGAAGTACAAATCCTGTTTTCTTGAAATTCCCATCATCTGTGTGTGGATCACAGGAAAATTAAGTGCTACTCCATAAAAACATAAATTAAGAGGGAGGGTGCACATACGTTAGTCAAAATAATATTCTCAGTAAGATACCTTTCATGCCCAACAGCACACGTTGGTATTAGTAACTGGGAGTGAGTGGCCCCGTTGCAATGATGGCCCCAAGGAAATGGCACTATGGAAACAGAAGGGTGGGTGCTGGGCCGAGGATGTGAGTTAGGGCCCCTGGCTGCTTCCGGGGGTTTGACCCTGAGAAAGTGGCTTAACATCTCAGAGCCTCGGTTTCCTCATCTGTAAACGGGAATATCCGTGTCTCTCCCAGAATCCTCCTCACCCGGATAAACATCAGAGAGCCCGAGGCTCAGAGACAGACAGAGAGCCCCCAGCAATGATGGGTGTTGTTGCCGGAGGAGAGGCTGGTGTCCTGATGGCCCAGGGCTTGAGGGACGAGGAAACCCGGGGTTCAGTAGCCATTGTTCTGGGCAGTGACTTCACTCGGGAGTATTCAGATTTCTCGGTTGGGATCCTTTTAAAATTGGAACCACAATCACCCTTTTAAAGTAGAAACGGGAACTTGTCATTCCCCTATTCAAAGATCCTAAGTGGCTTCTTACCACCCATGGGAGAAAATCCAGGTCTTCAGCGTGACCTACGGGCCCTTGGTGACGTCCCACCCCACCCCCCACATAGCTGTACCCTCCCTCTCCAGGCTCCTGCCACTCTGGCCTCCCCACCGCTTCTAAAACTCTCCAGCAGGGACCGAAGTGAGGCAAGAGAGGGCCCAGGATGAAGCTCCCGTCCCCTACAGAAGCTCATGCCTCTCTCTGACAGACACAGAGCAGGTCCCTCCTGGGCTAAGAAATGGCAACTCAAACATCCCAAGTCACAGTGGGCAGAGGGAGCAGTTCTGACCTGGAACTAACAGTGTCCTCACTGAGGCCAGGGTGGAAAATTCAAATAAACCTACAGAACTTTTTAAAGGCACTCATCTAGCAATAGGATTGAGCACCTACTATGTGCTTGCCACTCCTCTAAGATCTTAACAAACCACCTAATAAGATCACATTTTAAAAAGGTAGACTTCCCATTTTAAGCACTTTGTAGAGGCCAGGCATCAGATCAGGTACTTTGTAATGAGGATTCTAATTAGCAACACCCATTTCGTGAGTTTTTGTTAAGTAGGTATACTTGGTAATTAGCAGATAATAAAAGTACAATTAATACCCCCCTTGCATGGGTGAAGAAACTGAGGCTCAGAGAGGTGAAGTAACTTCTTCAAGGTTGTACAGCTAGGAAGTGATGGAACAGGGATTTCAACCCACAGTGACCTGCCTTCAAAGGTGGTGCTTTCACATCTTCAGGCTTCTCTGTCACACACTAGAGCATGCAGTCTGATCTTCACACGGCATGTGTGACGCCATCTGAAAAAGAATTGATTTCATTGGAAAAGTGGAGGAGTTGACCAGTCAAATTAGGCAAAGGTCAGTAGTTCTGCTCACCAGATATGGCCTGAAGAAATGACAAAACCAACAACGTTCAGGCCTGTGAATAGTTTTCCCTCCCAACTGTCTGGCAATAAGAAAGCTAGCCTGTGGCAACATAAAAATGGTGTTTTAGGCCACCCTGTAATTGGACGGAAATGTTTGTTCGTCGTCCCTTTGCTCTCGGGTTGGTTTCCTCGTGCGTTACTGTGGGGAGTCGGGCCGCTTCTTCAGGAACACGGGCCAAGAGGCGATGCCTGCCGCTTAGTGGGCCGTATAGTCCCTGCTGCAGCCACTCAGCCTCGCTGCCATAGCAGGAGACGGCCGTGGACGGGCCGCTGGAGCTGTCTATGCAGGCAGTTCCCCTGTTCCTAGTTGTGGTCCACAGAGATGCCACAGATCCTGAACTAGCGAATACTGACCCATTCCGTGTCTTAATAATACATGTGTTTGCCGGGGCCAACGGGGAAGGGCTGCTGTGTTAGCTTCCTGTGGCTGCTGTAACAGATTACCACAAACTCAGTGGCTTAAAAGAACACAAGTTCATTATCTTTAGTTCTGTGGGTTAGAGGTCCTCCCCTGACCTACATGCCCAGACCTACCACGCTAAAATCAAGCTGTCGGCAGAAGCGCATTCCTCCGGGAAGTTCGAGGGGTGAGCCCGGTCCTTGCCTTCTCCAGCGCCTACGGGCCGCCTGCACTCCTGGCCGCTTCCTCCATCTTCAAAGTGAGCGGCGTGGTGACTTCCAATCTCACTCTGCCTGGGACCCTCCCGCCCCCCTTGTACAAGGACCCTGGGATGCATCGGGCCCACCCGGACAATCCAGGGTCATCTCCCATCTCAAGCTCCTGAATCACATCCACAAAGTCCCTTTTGCCACGCAAGGTAACACATTCGCAGATTCCTGGGGTTAAGACATGGACGTCTTTTGGGGGGCCATTTCTCTGCCTCCCACAGCTGGCCCCTGAACTCTCCTCCACGCTGTGATTTCAGATAGAGACCAGTGTAGTGCTGAGGAGCTTTCTTCCCAGTCTGGGCCTCCGTTTCCTCGCCTGTAAGGTGCCGTTTCCTTAGCTTCATCTTTTAGCACCGGGGTTCCTCCTGTAAGGTGTCGGTCGGTGTCAAGTCTGTGTTCACAAGATCCCCCTCAGTCCCTGAGGTCAGGAAAGTGGGGCAAGGACACTGCTTTATTCTTTGGGGTTTGTAAACAATAACTTGATTCTCTCCCCAGATGGACTCGCCTGCTGTGGCTTTGTTTTGTTTTGTTTTTGTTGCTCTTTTGTACATAAGCTCTTTCAAACAGAAACTTGGTCACCGCAATGAAAAAATTTAAATATTTTGAAATCTTCCCAGCAGTGCTTTCCAGTGCTTTCTTCGGAGGCAGAGGCGGGAACTGGCCTTTGGCTTTGGGAACCCACGGGCCTGGCTCCATCCCTCACGAGCCAGGAGAACTTGGGCGAGCGCCTGAGCTTCTCCAAGCCTCGGTTTCCTGCTCTGTGAAATGGGAACAGTACCCACAGGGGCATGGAGGGTTTTCATGAAGACTCAGTGAGCAAAAGCGATAAACGCACCCGGCACAGTGCCTGGTGCGTCGTGAACCTGTCCAAACAATCCCGAGTGTGTGTTCAGTGCTCACACACACTTAATTTTTTTTCTTTCTTTTTTTAAAGAGCCTCTCCTGCATTCCAGCTTCAATAGTTGCAACCGGTAAACCAATATTTGCCTTAACATCTAGCGCCTCTTCTCCTGCAAGGAAACAGAACTCCTCAATTGGGCCAAACGTGCTAAGAGCTGCGGTTTAGAAACAAGACAAAACAAAGCAAAATTCCCAACCAAAAGGGATTTGTGAGCTGTTGTTTTTCCTGAGGGATTCTGTTAATGCCTCCCAACAAGGAACCCCCACATATAAGCAGTACCATGCACCAGGAGGGTGTTGTTTGTGCTTTTTAAATTGTTGAAGGAGGCATTTAGTTAGGCAGTGTGGATCATAATAAGAACCCCAAATCCAAAGGCTGAGGGGCCCCTGGAAGCCTCCGTAGGGACGGTTAGCAGAGGTGGTGGCGATGGGGCCCGACTTGCCTTCTTCCCAGTTTTGGTTCTGCAGCTTCCTAGCTGTGTGACCTTAGGTAGGTGCCTAAGGCTCTCTGTGCTTCCATTTCTTTATATGGAGATAGGCCTTATTATGTCCACCTTGTAGGAGTGCTGGGGATGAAGTAGGTGAATTCATGAAACATGCTGAACTCGATACCTGGCACATAGAGCTTTTTAAGTGTTAGCGATTGGCTGGTACTTCTTCCTGCCCTTTACTTGACAGGTTGGCTTAATGCACTGGCTTGATGAGTTGGGCGTTTTTCATCTTGAAAACAGATGCTTAGTTTTAAAAGGCGGGCAGCGGTGGCAGGGGGAGGAGTTAAAGGCTGTGAACAGGTAATTCAGTAGGGGGGAAATCCAGGGTGGAAACCCTCTGTGTAGAAAGGCGTCCAGCCCCACTAGATGTCTGTGAAATGCTCACTGAACACCCCCTCCCCCAGGGTGTCAGTTTTCACTCCTCCGAGTGGCAAGAATTTAGTAATATCTGGGGCTAGGGAGGGTACAAGGAAGTGCCACCCTTATACATTGTGGAAGTAACTTCTGGAAAAAGTGAAGCTGTGACATGGATTGCATTAGAACACGTGCTTATTCTCACTTTGAGGGGGCAGGCCCAAGAAAGACAAGGGTCAGGAAACAAGTGCGAGCTGACGAGCAAGTTCAGGGCAGCACTGCCAGACCAGAACCTGACACATTCTCAACATCTGCCCACAGGTTGGATCAGGGGTCGGCAAACTGCGGCTCTCGAGCCACGCGTGGCTCTTTGGGTACGTTCCGTCTCAAAAGTTTGCCAACCCCTGGAAGAGCCAGTCCTGTCCCTCACAACAATTTAAAAAATATTCGAGAGCCATAAATGTATTTTTACATAATCACCATTATGTGAATAATATCTTTTTAAAATTTTATAAATGGAACTATGATAGTTTTATTTTCATTTTCAATTTTACTTCAGAGCCTGTGGCTTGTGAGCCGCAGTTTGCTGACCCCTGGAGGTTTTTCCATCTCAAAAGTTTGCTGACCCCTGAGTTAGATGAATGAACGGTGGGAGACCCACAATCCGGCTGCCACATGGCCGTTGAAAGAGATCACCACCAGAGCTACAGGTATTCATAACAATAATAGGCGATATTGATGAAATGCTTTCTCTGTGGCAAACACTGCAGTGATAGCTCTCTCCACATCTTTCTTGTGTTTACTACAGCTCATGAAATGGATTTGGTTACTACCCTGATTTGATAGGTGAGGAACCTAAGGTGCTTTGGGGGTAAGCAGGTCACCCAGAATCTTCGAGTCCATGAGTGGCAAGTTGGATTGGACCCATCGTGGGGCTCCGGGGCCTGAGCTCTAAAACTCTGGACTGATTGGAACCTCCTAGCCCTGAAAAAACATGGCCTATGGCACAAAGAAAGTTGCGAGAATAGGGACTGTTAGGACCCAATGTTAAGGAAAAAACTAGTACAAAATGAAATGGCATTGCCTGCCCTCCATTCTCCAAACTGTTTTCCTCCTTCTGTTTCTTCCTAGCACTTGCTCCCGCCCCCCCCCCCCACACACAGTGTGCTCATTGCTCATCTTCCATCTTCCCCCACTAGAACACAAGCCTCAGGAGAGCAGGGCTTCCCTGTTTGTGTCTCTAGCACACAAATGGTGTATTGGTGACCAGTAGACACTGGATAATTGTTTGTTGAGTGAATGAATGAACGCATCACCTTAACCCTGAAAGCATTCAGCCACTAACGGGGCAGGGCCCCTGGGATGGGGATGGGAGCCCTGGAGCCTGGTGCTGCCGCCATATTGAGGACAAAGTGGGCTGGAAAGTGCTTTGGGCAACATGAGCCTGGGAAAGCCCGAGCTTGGGAGGACGACGTGCCTGCGACTGCCCCGTTGCCTCTCTTATTGTGTCAACCAAGCACTTGCAATTAACTAGACAACAATTTAATAAACCTGGAAGCTAAATTCCTTTTGGCGGCAGAGCGGAAGGCTGTTGGCAGCTCCTAGCTGCGTAAATTAAAACAGTAAGCTGTTTTTTAAAAATAACATTTCTAAACACGCATACACTGGAATTAACATGTAGCTCGCAGCCCTTCACCAGACCTTCACCAGAAGACAGAGACACTGGCTACGTGCCCCATGGCTGCCCCTCACTCTGCTGCAGTCAGAGCCGCCACTGGTCTATCCAAGGTGTTCTAGAAAGAACGGTGTTACGAAGCGGGCCTTCCCCCAGCACCTCATCTGCATGCGGGTTGGACGAGGCAGGCTGCCCATGCTGCGTGGACAATCACTGCAAACCGTTTTCTCTTAAAAAAAAAAAATGGTTGGCTGCAGCTGTAGTTAATTTATTTCTGATTAGTCTAACCTTTCCCCCTTGGAGGAAGTTGTTTAGCAGGAGGGGAAAATGCGGTCACAATATTGTTTTATGACTGTTTATCTTTAGAGCCCAAGCGATACTGATTGCAAATATTTATGTGCATTTTTAAAAATCACAGCTAATGTTTGGAATACATTTTTTTTTTCCTTAAAAGAAGTGAAATCAGATTTCCGGTGGATCTAGCAATTTTGGAGGATTTCAAAGTCCATAACCAAGTCGTCTCTACCGGTGCACTGAGACTAATCGCATAAATGCAGCAATTAGGCCAACATAATCAGTATACAGAATATTACCATTCTGTCTGGCTTCGGAAGGCTTGTCTTGGTTTTAAATGTACATTATTAATGATTAGTCTAGAAATCCAAGTCTCAGCATATGTTATATTAAAGACAAAAACCTCCGAATAAGAAACCTTTGCATTTTTGTTAGAATGCTACTTTCCTCTCAGAAAAAGGATTCGCTGCGTATCAAAGGAAAAGTTCAGGCACAGTTTCCCCACCTGCCAAGTAACTACCATGTGGGGTCGGCCACCCGGAGCTGACAGAATGGTACTGTCTCTTCTCACTCTTTTGTTTTGTTTTGTTTTTTAAAGATTTTTACTGGGGAATTGGGGTTGGGGAACAGACAAGTTGCTGTCCTTTTGTTCTTTCAGTCTAGTTGTGGATCTTTTCACTCTGTCCAAAGGTAACTGCTTTTGGATCTGTTGTCAAGTTCTTTGGCCTCTGAAGACAACCTTGGGGAGAGCAGCAGGTCTCAAATCACGGGGATCTCTGTGGCTTTGGGTCACACAGAGCTCGGACTGCATCCCAGTTTTGCCAGTTGCACTGTGGCCATGGGAGAGTGATTTATCTTCTCAAACTCTGCATCCTCTTTGTAAAATGGGGGGAAATATTATTAACACTCAGTACTCTGTTAGCGTCAGACTGGCTTAGTGAAAGGAAAGGAGTGTTATCGACTCAAAGGAATAGGAAGCCCTGGAAAGCTTCGGGCTCAGCTGCATCCAGGGACATCAGCAATGTCATCAAGTGTGGGGCTCGCCTCCCCCCTCATTCTCTATCTCTGACATTTGTTTCCAGCTGGGCCCTGGCCTCTGTTGGAAAGAAGAGACTATTTTTCTACCCAATCAAGACCTGTGACTGGGGCCTGTGAATTAAACTGACAAAGGACAGATTAACTGGAGAAAAAGCATATAAATCTCATTTGGTATTAATATTTTTACATGGCATGGGGGATATCGTAGGAAGAAGTGAAAACCTAAAGAAGCAGTTAGGCCTGAGAGCTTACATGCCATTGTGACAAAGGACAGTACATTGTGGAGATGTGTTAAGACAAAGGAAAAAGGCTTTTGGGTGAAGAGCAGTAAATTATGGGAAGGGGGCTAGGAAATAGCCAGGGGAACTAAGGAAGAGGAGGATTTTTTCTTTTTTTTTTGAGGGCAGTGTCACTGGCCCTCATATGTGGGACCCGAACCGGGGCCGCTGGCTTCCCAAGCCAGTGCTTAACCACCGCGCCACTCGGCCGGCCCAGAGGAGGATTATTTTAATAGGCCTATTTGTACAGGTTCAGCCCCGTGTCATTCCTCGCCCCCCTCCGGTGCTAAGAGTGTACTCTTCCCGGTATAGGAAGCGCATCTTTCCCAGGATGTTAATGACCCAGCATTAGATTTCTGCTGCTACTGTGCCCAGGCCAGACTTGCCCTTCTCCAGAGAGAGGGATCACCCCGTCCTGTCGATGGCCTGCCCCGCCCTCCCCCCAGGAAACACCAGGGCTATTGAACGCTGCAGGAAGTATGGGGCTGGGCAGTGTCCACGCCATTCAGCAGAAGGCTTCTGAGAAGTGGGGTTTCGAGGTCCAAGAGTGTGATTTTGGTATTTGCTGAATATTGCCATCTAGGTTAGCCTGTGTTTAAGTTGAATCCTGAGGCATAAATGGTCAAAGCAATTCCCTGTGGTACATGTTTCGGAGAAATGTAATGGATGAAACAAAACGAACAGAACCCCTTCCCCCCGCCCCGACTCCTCAGTCAGAATCCACCGGTCTCCTGGGTTCTCGGCGCTACTGAATCATTGTCATTTCTTAAACCATAGAATGTAGTTTATGAAACTGTACACGTAAATGGCGAAAATAAAACAAATGTGTATTTAGCATCTAAGTAAATAGGCCTGTTGAGAAATAAAAAGGATAATTAAGAGGGGGCTCGTGTTCAAATCTGGAAAAAAATAATCAGAATAACTGCATTTATAAACTATTACCTACTATGTGTTGAATGCTGGCAAGGTACAGAGCTCTTCAGACACATCACCTGATTTAGTTCCCTACCAACCCCAGAGGCCGAGGCCATTATCATCCCCATTTCACAGATGAGAAGAGTGAGGCTCAGGAGGGAAGTGACCTGCAGAGTTGGGCTTTGAATCCAGGTCTAGGTGACTCTACATCCAGGCTCTAAAACCTCTCCCACTACATCTGCTTTCTCCAAAGACATCACATTCTCTTTAAAAGACGTCTACAAAGCACATACATGTTTTCTTTTTTTAATGTTGTAAGCAGCAGAGATGGGTAGTGTGCCATCTCCACATAGTGAAGAAGAGAGCAATGACCTTGTGAACTTGGCCGTCTGGCCCGGTGACCACACCTTCTCAGTCCTGTCCTTCTGCCCAGAGTTGGTTTTCTGTTTGGTTCTTCGGGACGTGGATTCAGGCCCCCCGCTCCGCTGCCTGGGTGAGAGGTGCTCTGATGTAGAGATAAGTTTGGCCTTATTCCCTACAACCTGCCTGTACTCAAACAAAGGGCAGCTTTTGTTTTCAAAGGATGGCTCCACATGGACCAAAAAGAAAAAACGAAGAAGAAGAAAAGCAAGAGTTGGCCAGTCAGTTGGCAATGGAAAAATCGCTCTCTGGACACTGAAAGGCAGTTCTGTGTAGTTCTAATGAGCATTCTTTGAAATAAAGAGTTGACTCGTCTGCTTAATGCAGCTTTTTTGGTTGATTTCTCTTGATGACATTCATGACAAATGATCTTATTCAAAAATTATCGTCCGTCTGAAACGGATACAGACAGAGCTTTGGTGGTTGAACTGTCCACCAGTAATTGGAAACAGGAGCTCCGCAAGTGGCATTCTTCTGGGAAGAGAAAGAAAAGGCAAACACATGTATGGAGGACTTGGGACCAAGAGGGGAGGCTTGAGTCTGTTATTCAACCCCAGTCCTCAAACTCAGGGCGTTTATTCCCCTCTTATTTAAAAGAGCAGATGTTGTAATAGTATTGGATGCCCAACCTCACTGCCAACTGCCAACGGTATCCAGGTCGACTTTTTCTCCGTCTGTACAGCAGGTCCCGAGAGGCAACATGGTGAAAAGAAAGTGCCCAGACGTGGAAACACCCGGTCAGCTCCCGGCCTGAGACATGCTCGGGCCTCTCCGGTCCCTCGGCTCTGAAGTGGAGTCTTAACACTCAGATGGCGAGATGCGGAGGGAGGGTATGAGATTTCGGCCAGGAAAGCCTGTAGCATACAGCCTGGACAGAGTTGGTCTTTGGTAGTCACTGCTGCTATTATTTTGTGACTTGGGGTTGACACATCTCTATAACGAAGGAAGAAAGCGCAATACGGAAAAATGTTTGGTGGTGATATGGAGTCCTTTTTTAGCATCCAATATGAGGAAAGTGTGTTAGAATCCAGCTTATTTAAGATACGACTGTAGTGGATGGAATAATGCTCCCCCCCACTCCGTAAAATGTCACATCCTAATCCCTGTAACCTGAGACTATGTCACCTTACACAGCAAAGGGAAATTGGATTTGCAGATAGAGTTAAGATTGCCAATCTGCTGACTTTAAAATGGGGAGATGATCTTGGGTTACCTGGGTGGGCCCAGTGTCATCCCAGGGGTCCTTGAAAATGGAAAAGAGGCAGAAGAGGAGAGTCACATGACATGACGACGGAAGACGGTCAGATATAACATTGTTGGCGTTGAAACTGGAGGGAGGGGCCATGAGGCAATGCGTGTGGGCGGCCCTGCCAAGCTGGCAAAGGCAAGGCAATGAATTCTCCGGAAGGCACACAACCCTGCCAGCACCTTGAGCGTGCTGGGCTCCAGGCTTCCAGAACTGTAAGATCATAAATCTGCATTGTTTTAAGGCAGCCATATTTTGTTAGGGCAGCCATAATAAATGAATACCGTGGCTGTGCAGCATTGGGCAAGTTGATGATTTTCCAGATCCCCGTTGCTTTTCGTTTGTGGACTCCTAGGATATGCTAAGGGAATGATGCGTACCTACCTACAGCTCTTACAACAGCACGTGACAGCTAGTTGGTGCAAAAGTTGGTTTTTTGACTCCAATATTGGACCAAAAATATCACCCTGTGTGAAACAGGAAATTGGTTCTTGGAAAAAGGAAACGAATTCAATCATAGAAAGTTTGAGCTTTGTAAAACCACGATATCCCAACACCCTCTCTGCATTGACATCTGTGAACTAACAGCGTGTGTACAAAAGGACATGTATCTCCTGCTTTACATTTCAAACCGCAGCGCAGGCTGTCAGAGGTAAATCACACACTTCCATCAGCTGGCAGTTTTCAAAAGATCAATTATGTACTGACATCTCCACACACACAGGCACGGGGCTATTTACAGCCGCCACGCGAGGCTGAGACGTGGTGTGAAACTGGCCCTAAGCACAATACAGAAATTCATATTCGGGTGGCTAGGAAATTCAGGCAAGTCTCTGGGCTCGGAGCGTGCCTGTCATGGGCTTCGCGTCATGCAGCGGCCAGTGGCAGGTGGAGTGTCCTAAGCCCCAGGGGGCACTTGCCCTTCTTCATTCCCTTTGCAGCTCTGCTGTTAGTTTTCCAGGCCAGGAGTCACCCAGCACCCCCCCCCCCATTCCAGGACTGAAGGGCTAGGGGGCTTTTAGGGTTTCCCCCAACAGTCCAACCCTAACATCTGTCAGGAGAGACGTGGCTTATCAACAACAGAGGCCACGTGATGGCTTAAAAACAGTCAGTGCTGGCTTATGACACTCAAGGCATAAATTAAGTCATCATCAAGCTCTTTGCTGACAGGATGTGATGACAGGTGTTGTGAATACGTTGGCACAGGGGCCACTGTCCCACATAGCGATTGTCAGTCATGGTCGCTCCCCCCCGCCCCTCTCCCAGTGATGGGACGGGGTGTCTGGCCAGGAGGAGCACAGGATTCTCCATGCCGGGATGGGAACTGCCCCTCATGGGTCAGGCTCCCCTGATGACACTGCAGCCGCTGGGGACATGGCCTCCCACCTGTGGCGGGGCTGGCAGCCACTCAGGTGCGAAGTCCCTCACCCAGGTGCTCCTGCAGGTAGAGCCCCTCACTCCACCCCAAGCACTGGCGCCTGCCCTTGGTCCTTCCACCAGCCGCCAGAGCACACGCTGAAAGTGACAGCAGGGCAGAGACATCCAGAAACTGAGCAGAAATCCTGGAGGAAATAAATCATGAGCGATATTTAAGAAAAGGTATCGAAGTGGCCATCGTCCTGGGAAATTTCCGAACTTGATTGCACTTCCTTATATTTCGGTTTATGGTTTATGGCAGTTTTTTGAAATCGCATATAGCGGAAGCGCTCTAATCCGTTTGGGATTCCCAGGATGTTTTCTGGGGCAGAGGATCCCCCAACCCAGACCGCCCATCCCCGCCTCCGGTTGCCAGGATGGCTGGGTCCCTGGGAAGCACTTGGGACTCCATTCCTACCCCCAGGGCTCTGGGGCTGGCTTTGCTCCTGGCAGCTTTCTGATCCCAGCCTTCAGGTCCAGATGCAGCCTCCCTCTCCTGAGAGGGCTTGGGGACCATCCTGGTGGACCCAGCCCCCCGTCCTGCCACAGCCCATGGTGCAGTCTGAAATGATCCCGGTCAAGCCTGCTCGTTCACTGTCTCCCAGAGGCATGAGCACCCCTGGGCGCAAGGATTCCGTCCAGCTCGCTCCTCATGGCAGCCCCTCGGCCTGGCGCCTGGTGCAGAGGACGTGCTCTGTGGGCGTTTGAGGAGTGACGTGAGTGGATACAGAAATCATGCATGCCCATGCACCCCTGGCATCTCCCACGCCCAGCCCCAGTCTGCGCTCCTCTGCTCTGAGCCTTCCCAGCACAATGACCCAAGAAGGGTTGTGACAGCTGTCAGAGTGTGTTACTGTCCCCGTGGGCCAGGCTTCACCTTGGGCCACACGCAGCCCCAGCAGCCCCAACCCTAGCCCTGCCTGGCGCTCCTCCTGGGGTCCACTCTGGCTACAAAGGCTGCCATCTCCATGTGGTGGGGAGTTTTCAGGAGGGCAGGTCAAGAACGGCTGGCGGGGTTACCTCCGTCACCATCTTGCCTGCCCGTTCCCTCAGCTGACCACGGACAGGGCAGCTGGAATGAACTGAGAGGGACTAGTGTGAATGGTTTCCAGGAACCAGGAATGCAGGGCAGGGCAGGGCAGTCAGTTAGACAAACAGTAAGTCCTCTTCACGTGTGAGATCCCGGCTGATCTGACACTTTAGGATGCAACTAACACCCGCCTTCGGACGCACACAGCGCTGTGCGGGCTGGGGTTGCAAAGCCAGGCGACTGAGCGTTCTGTGCAGACTGACTTATTTTTGTCTTCTCACCCTACTGAAGTAGCTGTTCCTATCGTTCCCATTTTACAGATTAAGAATTGACCCTTAGAGAGGTCAAGAGGTCACATAGGTAAAGTGGGGGGACGTGAGGGCAAAGCTTCCATCCCGCTCTCTGGGACAGGAAAGCTCAGGATGGAACCCGCTCCTCTGGGCCCTGCACCCTGTACTCACTGGGGTCCGGAAAATTCTGGGGACAGGGAATACATCCCCCTTCTGGTGTCTGTAAAGGGCTTGCCCTGGAGGAGAGGTTACTCATCTCAGTCGGGATCTCCCTGCTTTACTTAGGATTCTAGCGGGGAAGAGACCCTCAGCCTGGGGTCCTAAGGCAGAGTCCAGTTTTATTAACTGGGCTGACAGTTGCCGGGCATGTTGCTCACACTGTGCCTGAGCCCAAAGCCAGGTTGTCCCATCGGTAAGTGTCCGCCCGGAATAAGCAAGCAGGGAGCGTTTGGTGGATGAGAGGCAGGAGGAAGTTACCGTCCCAACCTTCCTGGTTCCAGTCCAGAATATTTCCTTGGGTCTTGCTGTCTCAAGCCTGTTGATATGGAGTGATGCTCCTTTCTCCTCTTACCTGAGCAGGTTGGGGATTCCTCTCAGGGGAGGGCTGTGGTCCACAGACCTACCTGGTGGGGCTGTAGATGGATTAAAGGAGTCCGCGAATACGCAGCTCTGTCCAATAGGAATATAATATGAGTCATAGATGTGATTTGACATTTTCTAGTAGCCACATTCTAAAAGGTAAAAATGAATGGGTGACATAATTTTTTTTTTAATTGTGACATACAACATATAGCGTTTAATTTGCCATCTTCACCACTTTTAGGTGTACAGTTCAGAAGTGTGAAATCGTTTCACACTGTTGTACAACAGAGCTAGTGACATTAATTTTAGTAATGCAGGTTATTTATTTAACCCAGTCTATTGCAAGTACTATCATTTCAACGTTCTTTCTTTAATTTTATTGGGGAACAATGTGTTTTTCCAGGACCCATCCACTCCAAGTCAAGTTGTTATCCTTCAATCTTATTTGTGGAGGGCTCAGCTCAACTCCAAGTCCAGTTGCCATTTTCAATCTAGTAACGTTCTTTTTTTTTTTTAGTCTTTGAAATCTGGCATGTATTTTTCACACTTACGGCACATCTCAATTCAGGTACTCAGTTTTCAATGGAAATAACCAATCTCTTTTTAGACGTTGTCAGCCTTACTGTTTGATAAAGCAGAGTCCACAGGCAAGGGGTACAAGCATATGTAAGA
The DNA here is from genome assembly GCA_033961575.1 of Aselliscus stoliczkanus. NCBI lineage: Eukaryota > Metazoa > Chordata > Mammalia > Chiroptera > Hipposideridae > Aselliscus > Aselliscus stoliczkanus. Next base: position 4,809,810 of record CM066738.1, on the reverse strand, counting down.
GTTTTCCAATAAATGACTTACACGTTTTTAGAATGATATTAACTTAAATCGAATAAAATTAAAACTTCTGTTCCTCCATTCCACAAGCCTCATGTCAAGGGCTCAGGAGCCACACGTGGCTGGTGGCTGCGTGTGGCACAGCACATGTTGAGGGCTTCTAGAAAGTGCTGTGTAAGTGGTAGCTGCTCTTGCTCTTTGGAATAGCAGACGGAGAGGAAGTGGAAAGCCCCTTGACCCTGACAATGACTGCATCCGTCAGTGTCTGCAGAGCTGGACGGGTCATGGGCCCCACCCCGAGTGATCGCGCAGGGCCAGCCCACCCCTTCCTGGTCAAGAGAAACGTTCTCAGCCTGACCTCCTCTCTCTCCTGCACATGCACGAGGGGCTTTCTGCATGAAGCTGCTGACCCATGTTAATTGGGAGATTGGACTGGAAAGGGGAAAAAAAGACTTCAGGCTGAAAGTTAAGAATCACCCCGCTTCTTTGACCACTGGAAGATCATTTCAACAACTTCCTCCAGGAAATTGCAAAGGGAAGTCATTACCCAGAAAAGGGGGGAGCAGCGACCATCCATGTGAAGCCCAGATGCCGCCCCGTGTGGGGCAGGCTGGAAGGCAGGGGCAGGTGTTTACTGGGTCGTTTAACCAGGTTCCTATTTTTTAAAGTTTCCTTTTCCACGATTATTTGTTGACCTTAATTGCTCCCATGCCGGTGAGATGCAGCTTGGAGCGTCCCGTGCAGCCCAGCGTCAGGGACCGGGCGGGCTTCCTCTAATTGCTTATGTCCTGCCTGTCCCCTCGTGTCTCCAGGGCAGGCCCATTCCCACATAATGCTTCCAGAACCATCTTAATAGAGGGGCGGCAGCGCCCAGCTGACGACATATGTTTAGCTGCTTGCCTGGGTCAGCCAAGCGTGCAATATCACGTTACATGAATGGGAAGGTCAGTCCTAAACAAGCTGCTTTTTACAAGCTGGCTTAAGGATTTGCGGCTAAATAGGGCTTATGTGTGGGGGTGGGTGGGTAACGGGCTCCTTGTGGAGAGAGCCCTGTTCTCTGTCTGTGTTTTGCATTGATGAGAAAGTTTTCCGTCTCCCAGGACAACGCTCCTCCATTAAAAAACGCCTTTGCAGTCGCTGGGGTTCCTGGACCCATGTCAACATCTGGGCCCAGCGCAAGGAAAATGTGGGTTCGGGTCTCCTGATGGCTGGGAAGAGCCCTGCTGGGGCCAGAGTGTGCTGGGGGGAGCCCTCCACTCTCTCACAAATGCATTTATGCTCCATTAACCCTGTGCAGGCACGAGGGACAGATGGCCGCAGGGGGAAGGAGAGAAAGGGGAGGCCGTGTCTTCTCTCACCAACCCAGCTGGGGAGACATGATAGAGGTGGGCAAACCCAAGGCCACGCCCACAGAGGTCACCCGCACAAACTCCACGCCATAAATCAGAGGGGACACCCAAGGCTTGCCTTGAACCTGAGCGGCCAGCCAGGGATCTGGAGAGTGCTCTGGACAGAAACAAAATGCCACTCGGAGTGCCTTTTCAGTAACGATGAGAACGAGGACGTGTACTGAGCACTTTCGCGTCCCAGCGCTTAGCAGAGGGCGCCGCTCAGACGAACTGATTTAATCCTCTCCACAGTCCAGCGACACCAGCCCTGCGCCCATCGTAGAGTTGAGAAAATGGGCAGAACAACCAAGATAACTTGCCAAAGGTTTACTTGGGCCAGTTTGCCTCCCTCCCTTTTTCCCTCCCTTCCTTTTTAATAATAAAAGCTGCTTTTTAGAAAAGTTAATGATATACAAGTGAACTAGGTAAGACATAAAAGCATCCCAAGCCTGGGCCTTATTTCTCTCCTGACTACTGACCATTTGGGGAGTGTCCTGTGTACACACATGTTTTTAGTCACAAGTCACTTACTCGTTCAGCAAACATCCATGGAGAATTCAGTGCGTGTCAGTGAGGGGCTCTCAGCCTTGGCAGTACTGATATTGGGCTGGACCCTTCTCTGTTGCGGGGCCGTCCTGAGCCTTATAGGATGTTTAAGCAGCATCCCTTCTTCTACCCACCAGATGCCAGTAGTAACCCACCTCTTAGCTGTGGCAACCCAAAATAAAATGTCTCCAGACATTGTCATGTGTTCCCTGGGGGTCATGTGAGGACCACTGGCCTAGATAGACGTATGTGCTTCTTCCCTTAGCCCCGCCTCCTGGCAGCCTAACACTTAAGTCATGACGTTTCTGTTTCTTTCTGCATCAGATTCCGGGGTATGGAGGTGTCCAAGCTTAGTAAGCCTCCCATTAACAGACATTCTGGGCTATTTCCAATATTCCCCCATCATCACCTGCCGAAATTATTCATACCTACTCTGTATACGCTCTTTCTAGTGTTTCCCATGGGGCAGATTTGTTCAAGGAAAATTATTGGATTAAAGGTGTAAGCATTTAAATGTTTGCTCCAAAATGCCAACCTCCCCTCCCAAAAGAAGGTTGTCCCAGTTTTTTCCCCTCGCCAAGTGCCTCCAGCATCGACACAGAAAGAAGAGACTACATGGAACATGTTAGAAAAAAGTTTTGCCGTGTTTCTTTCAGAAGGGCTCTTAGGGGTTTTGCTTATACTCTGCTATTTAGTTTTTAAAAACTAAATAAACATAACTACTCAATGTAGCAATTAAAGATTTTCCTACATGAGTACATAGAAGCTTAGTGTTTGTGCTTTCAAAAATTAAGTTGCTTAAAAAAAAAAAAATTATATAAAAAAAAAAAATTAAGTTGCTTAACAAACTGAAAGGGGCACTGTGTTAGATGATAGCCAATCGTATGCACGAGTTTTCGTCTTGCTCGTTTCACTTACCAGTGTATCTGGAGGATTGCTCCATCGCGGTACAAGAGTCCCATTCTCTTTAATAGCCACAGAGTACGCCGTTGAGTGGCTGTTTCATTACCCATTGAACCAGCCCTGAATAATGCACAGTTAGATTGTTTCCAGCCTCTTACTACTGGGAACAATGCTGCAAAGCGTGTCCTTGTGCTCACCTTCTGTCTCACGAATGGGGTGTATTTGTAGGAGAAATTATTTGAGGTGGGATGTCTGGGCCAAAGGATGTGTGTCTTTTTAATTAAGAAACCTATTGCCTAATTGTCCTCCATAGGAGTTGCATCAATTCATACCCCGAATAGCCTGACAGGGGTCCAACTTGACACTGTGCCTGATTTCAAGGTCCACAGAGCAGTGACGGTGTGCCGAGGCCCAGCCAGGGAGGGGTGACGCTGCCAGTCTGGGAAATGAGATTCTCTTGATGAGGTGCCAGGCCCAGTTCTGTCTCCTCCAAGGACAGACAGCACAGAGAGGTGCCCTGCTCTGCAAAGCTGCCTCCCGGCCTGGAGGGTTGTGGTGTTGGGACAGGGAAGGAGAGCCCCATTAGTTGGCACGAAAGAGCTTCCCCGCTCTCCCAACGCCCGTATGCTGCAAAGTAGCCCAGGAGGGCGTTCAACCTCAGGTTGCCATTTCACAAGCATCTCGTAGAAGCCATCGTTGACACAATATGTATCTTCAGTTATGACAAAAGTGTGTGTGACAGATTGGCCATCATCAGGTGGTACCCAGGAAAGACCGCCTGGTCTACCAAGTATGCTCTGGCTGACCGGTTGACCATCACTAGGCGAGGGATGGACCAGCCCATGGCTGGTGTTGGGAATCTGGCATGTTTCAAATATGTGTACAAGTTCTTTGACACCCTCCCCGCAGCAGGGAAAGGCCAGTTCCCTCCCCTTGGGGGCGGGCAGACTCGGTGGTGACATGGTAGTGCCTGGCTCCTGAGGCGCCTTCACACCAGGCATGACCCTTCATCTCGCTCTCTCCCTCTTGGATTGCCCGCTCTGGGAGAAGCCAGCTGCCATGTGGTGAGGACACTCAGGCAGCCTGTGGATGGGCCCACGTGGGGAGGAACTGAGGCCTCTCCCCAGCCACTGGCACCAACCTGTCAACCGCAGGAGTGGGCTGCCTTGGAACCGGATCCCCAGCCCGTCAGGCCTCCGGATGACTGCAGCCTTGTGAGAGAGTCCGCTCAGCGAACCTGCTCCTGAAGTCCTAATCCATAGGAGCTGGGAGAATGAAGTTTGTTATTGTTTTAGGCCACCAAGTTTTGGGGCATTTATTACATAGCATAGGTAAGAAATGCAGGGACCAGGAGGAGCAAGGCTTTGAAGAGCTTGTTTTATCCGCTCCGTTGCCTCTGCTTCAGGCCCTCTTCAAACCGTGGGGACGGGACGGAGAGATTTTTAAATCTTCCGTGAGGTGAACATGGAGCCTGTGTGGCCCATTACAAGCCAACAGGATTTGGTATCCTCTATTCGCTACGTTCACTGTGGGGTGTGGGAACATTCTGTAACCTCACTCACCCTCGACTGTCTCATCTACAAAATGGGTTGATAACCAAAGGCATAGCATGGGTGCAGGGACTCTTAAGTCCCTTCAAGCACTGAGCACCAGGCTTCTATGTCTTACCTATCCATTATGCATCTTCCCTCCCTCCCTTCCTTCACCCTCCCTCCCTCTCTTCCTTCCTTCTTTCTTCCTTCCTTCTTCCTTCCTTCTTCTTTCCTTCCTTCCTTCCTTCCTTGCATCCTCCCTCCTTACCTTCCTCCTTCCCATCCATCTGTCCGTCTATCAGTCCATCCATCCATCTATCCTTCCTTCCATCCATCCAGCAAACTTGGGTTAAACGCCTACCAAGTCCCAGGTGCCATGCAAGATGCTGAGATACAAATGGGAACAAATAAGCATCCTTATTATCAAGGGGATCTCAGCCCAGTGGGACAAACAGATGGAGAGACCAACAGGTACCATATAAGAGATACTGCTAAGACAGGGCTGCATACTGGGGGAGAGGAGAGAGCCCTCCTCCGGAAGGGGGAGGAGCAGAGACGTGAAGAAGTGATTCCTGACTGGGCCGCATGATCTCTGCTGCTGAGACACAGTGTGCCAGGTTCCTGCTCTGCTGTAAGAGTTGAAAGTGGAAACAGAGAAGCTCTAGAAGTTCGAATAGGTGTCCGACAACCCAGCTCGACACATGCACTAAATGAGGCCCAAGACCATATGGATCCATTCACTCCTTGAGCTCGCCAAGTTCCTTGCTGCCCCAGGACCTTTGCACATGATGCTCCCCTCTGTGGAGATCACTCCCACCCCATCCCCTCCCTCTAGCTTGGGGAGTGGTTAGCTCCCTGTCACCCGGCAGGCCTCTGTTTAAATGCCTCCCTCACAGAGAGAGCACATCCTTCCTTGCATTCTCTATTCAGCACTGTTTGTTTCTTCATGGCACTTTGCACAGTTGTGATTCTGCTATCTATTATTGTAGCCGCCTCTTTTATTTTATTTATTTATTTTTTATGTAAGTGCCACCCACAAGGGTGGGGAATCGTGTCTTTTGCACCACTGTAACATCAGGGGCAAAGAATGTCTCGTACTGAAAAAAAGTGTTGGACAAAATAACAAATGCATGTATATTAGTCACTGTGTATTCTTGATCTCATTTAATCTTCACATCAAACCTTCAAGGACTCATTGACCTCATGAATGCCTACCCGTCATCATCACCCCACATCATCCCCAGACACCCACACTGACCTTCCTAACCGGGGAGCCCTTCTGTGCTCGGGGACGGTGGTGCCTCTGCTGCCCAGCCCAGGATGCGAATGATGAGGGTTCTAAACCAGTTACAGCCAGTCCATTCCTCTCCTCAGTGGCTGGCTTAGGCATTTGCATATGATGCAGCCCTGGCCAATGAGATTTCAGGGGAAGCCTCCTAGGGTGGCCCAGCCCAAGCTGGAATGTGCCTGGGAATGACTGAGCATCCCATTAAGATGTTGACTCTGGTTCCGCAGGTCTAGGGTGGGACACAAATCCTGCACGTGTAATGAGCTCATGGGTGATGCTCGTGTGAGGTCCTGAGGAGGTTCTGGGAAGCGTTTCCCATATGGAAAGAGACCCACAAGGAGATGCCGTCTTTTCTGTTGTGGTGGTGTGAGCGCGTGCTGCTCAGAGGTGCATCGGCAGTTGCGATTGACCACAGCTGGAGAACCTGGAATAAAACCAACGTGTGGAGGGGCAAAGGGACATATGGAAGCCCTGGGCTCTGGAGGACATCGTGATGTCTCTTCACCAGCCTTGGAACTGCTCCTGTGGGACTATAAATGCTGATTAAAAAAACAAACAAAGAACCATATTGAGTTAGGGGCCCTGTTCCTTGCAGTCCAAAGTGCCATGACTGGTGCTCTAAGCAAACAACTTGGTGTAGAGCCAAAAGTGGCCAGCCTTTGAGCCAGAGCAATCTGGGGACCTATCTCTGTCCCGTTTCCTCATCCGGCCTCAGTTTCCTTGTTTATACATGGGGCTGTTTAGACCGTCAGTAAGAGAATGCGTGTATGGCACAATTCTCCAGCACAGCGCTGTCCGATAGAAATAGAATGCACACCACACATGTACTTCCAACTTTTCTTAATAGCCACATTCTCAACCTAAAAACTAACAGTTGACATTAATTTTTTTTTTTAAAGATTTTATTGGGCAATTGGGGGAGGGGAACAGACAAGATGCTGTCTTTTTGTTCTTCAGTCTAGTTGCGGAGGATGTTGCTTCACTGGCCCATGTTGGTATCGTCATTGCGCTCTTCCCGGTGAGGCAGATCGGTCGCCGGCCTCTGGATGGTCGCTCACCGCGGCTATTGGCAGCTCACGCTGGCTGCCGGCCACTCACTGTAGCCTATGGCAGCCCACTGCAGCAGGGGCTGCAGCCTACACTGTCGTCGGGGCTTGCAGCCCAGCTCCAGGTGGAGCTGTTGTTAGCTGTGGAGGGCAGTGTCACTGGCCCTCATATGTGGGATCCGAACCAGGGCTGCTGGCATCCCAAAACCAGCTCTTAACTAATGCGCCACTCGGCAGGCCCGACATTAATTTTAATAATATAATTTATTTAGCTCAACATATAACCATTTCAGCATATAATCCATAAAAATTAGATATTTTACTCCTTGTTTTGGTACTAGGTGCGTATTTTTCACTACAGCACGTGTCAGTTCAGACCAGCCACATTGCAAATGCTTGAGAGCCATATGTGGTTACTTCCTGCTGCTCTTAAACTCTGAGCTTCCAGACACAGTAAGTCCTGAGCCAGGAGCCTCCTGGCGCTGGAGGTCTGTGTGCTGCTTAAACTCCCAGGTTGTTCTCTGCTCACCAGCTCCGTAGGCATGAAAAACAATAGGGCAGGCAAATGATAACAGCATTTCTCAGCAGCACCCCCAGGGCCTTAAGCGGTAACTCGTTCAAAGGATTTTATTAAATGACTGCTATGAATTACTTTTAGGGAGTTTCACAGTCCCCCAATCACTGTTTTTGAAATGCCATGTCTCCCCCTCCAATGGCTCCTTTTTCTGTTGGCTCATTGCTGAACTCCTGGGACTTCTAAGCTCTCCCAGCACCTCGACCCACCTCAGCTCATCCAGTCCAGTCTTCCCATTGCCCTGTTTTAGTCAAGGCAGCTGCAGGCCAGACCTGTGGGCGGTCAGGGCGGAGAAGAAGGTAGATGATGGTGCAGAAACCAAGGGCTGGGGAGCGTGTGGGTAGAGCCAAGCGGGCTGAGCTCACAGACGTCCACAGTGGACACGTAGGGCGTGTTCAGACATGTGTGTCACTCGGCCCTCGCAACAGCTCCATGACAATGTGGTGGCCGTTCCTTGTTCTTCTCTGCCCTGCACACCTTTTCCATTCCTAGTAAGGGCACCCCAACCCCTCAGCTTTCGGGGGTCTGCTGTCTGCACTCTTATCTGTGGTTCTGGTGGGCTCTGCCATTCCCATAGCGCACTCCTCGCTCAGTGCCGCAGGGAGGCCCATGACCCCGGCCATGCCAGCCCTAACACCCCATTCCTTTGGCACAGTGAGAGGACCTGGCAGTTAGACATGTGTCTTGAGTCAGAGACTACCCTGGGATCTCTGTGTACTGACGTGAGCTGGGTAAGCTGGGGAGACACACAAATGGAGCTTGTCTTCATCAAGTCTTGAGGCTTATGGAGGAAGTCTGTCTGCCCAAGGAGATCGTGGGGCCAACTTGCAAGGGAAGAAGAGTTGAGAGGGAGGGAATGGGGAACGGGGAGAGGATGTGGTAGTGCCTTTGAACCCCTGGACCCAGCTGAGCCTGAAGCAAAACCACCATTTCTCTTCTTTCCTGTCGTGAACCTTTTCCACATCTTTTACTTCAGCCAGTTGGGGTTGGAATTCTGTCACATGGCAACCCAAATCGTGCTGGCCAGTACATGTGAAAACTAGCCCCTCGGTTGCCTGCATGACCAGACAGAGGCACAAGTAGGCTCCGTGATGGCTCCAGGATGAATCCCCATCACTGTCCTCTCATCCCACGCTCTTTCCACCTCATCCCCCGCGGATCTTACTTGTATTAGCTTCCTATGGGCTGCTGTAGGAAATTGCCACAAACTTGGTGGCTTAAAACAACAGAAGTTTGTTCTTTCACAGACCTGGAAGTCGGAAGTCAGAAAACATGATGACTACACTAAGACCTAGGAGTTGGCAAGGCCCCACTCCCCGGGGCGGCTCTAGAGGAGAACCTATTTCTTGGCTTTTTCAGTTTCTGGTGGCTACTGGCGTCCCTCGGCTTGTGGCCACAGCACTTCCACCTTTGCCTCTGTCTTCACATGACTGTCCCTTCCTGTATGTGTTTGTCTAATCTCCCCCCATTTCTCTCTCTCACAAGGACACTTGTGATGGCATTTGGGGCCCATGTGGACAACCCTGGATCATCCACTCATCTCAGGTGCCTTCCCTTAACCCCACCCTCAAAGCTCCCTTTTCCAAGTAAGATAATGCTTATGGGTTCCAGGGATTAGGAGCTGATACCTTTAGGTGGCTGTTATTTAACCTCATATAGTGACTAAGCTACCCAGGATTTAGTGCTTAAAGGGAATGAATCAATCCTGAAAAAACCTGGCCAGTGTCCAGGGGTCCAGTCCACCCAAGCACGTGGTTAGTTCCTTCAGGGCCGGGCCAGCCCCAGTGCCCAGCACAGTGCCCAGGACAGGGCAGGTGAGCAGAGGCGTCCACCCTGCGTCAGCACCCCTCCCCAGGCTGAGCACTCAAGACCTGGTGTGGACAGGTGTTGCTGCCACCAAGGTGTTGGTCTGTTTTTATGGACCCCTCTTTCAGTTCTTAGGGCGATGCCTGTTCACTCTGCTTTGATTTGCATCTTGTGGTTCTAAGAGACAGGCACCACGGCTAGCTCCCAGCAGGGGCCGCATTATAACGCACTGCGTGTGGGGCAGTGTGAGCCGGTGAGCACAGGTCCTAGCTGCCTGGGGTCCGGTCTCAGCCCTGCCATCTCGGAGCTGTGAATCTTGAACAAGTTGCTTAACTGTTCATGCCCTCCCCCGCTGTAGATGGGAAAGCTAATAGCACCTCAGGGCCAGGGCCCCTGTGCGGGTTACCTGAGTGGATCAGAGCCTTGGCAGGCCGGGCTGTGTGCCTTGGGAAGAACGCTCACTCAGTGTTAGGCTTGTGATTACTGCTGCGTGCAGTCCGCATTGGCCACTCTCATGTTGCTATAAAAGGACTACCTCGGATTATAAATGTTAAGTATTATTTCTACCAAATAGAACCTAAGGGCGATAAAATGATTTCCTTGGGCCCCGTCAGGGTGCCTATGTCCTCACAATCTTAGGCTGCCCCTTGCCTGGGTTCGCCAGGGCGCCTGACCAACCCCAGAGCATCCTTCCCATCTGCAGGCTCTTCTGGCTTTCCAGCTCCCAGGGGAGAATCTGGTTTGCACATCCCGCCCCAGTCAGAGCAGGCCTAGGCCTTGGGGGCAGCTGGCAGCCTGGCTGGGGGCGTGGTCCAGTTAGTTGGGGGTGTGGCTGGAGGCGTGGCTGAAGAGGGGCTTAGGGCGGGGCTGGAGGAGAGTGCCCCTAGCAAATCTTGACCTCACCCCAGGACAGAGCCTGAGAGTGGGAAGTGTGGGCAGCCTTGAGTCTAACTCATTTCACCTCTCTCTCTCTCTCTTTCTCTCTCTCTCTCTTTCTCTCTCTCTCTCTTTCTCTCTCTCTCTCTCTCTCCTGCACAAGCGATACGGTAGGTACTCTTAGGAGCTTTGTTTTATCGATGATGAAGCTCACTGGGAGGTTAACTCACCAAGAGTTAGTTCTCCCCTCTTACTCAATGAATCTGAGATAAATCTGAATGAATGGCTAAAACCGTGCTTCCCCCACAGCATTACTCTAAAAATAAAACAACTCATGATTTTTTTTTCTGATTGCAAGCAAAATCTGTTCACTATAGAAAAGTAGAAAAATGCAGACAACCATACTAAGAGAAAATCACCCGTAATGTTTTGGTTACAGCTGCTTCTGTCCCTCTGTCTCTATCCATTTTCCAGGAACTTACACTAAAGCCGCGATTTTTAATGGCTTTTGGGCCGTCAGTCCTCTCTGTTTGGACATTTATGTTGTATCCAGTATTTCTGCTATTTCAATATTTGATAAATATTCTTGCAACATGTTTCTTTGCTCATAGGTTCTAATTATTTACATAGGATAATGGGTATGCATCTTTAAAGCTTTGGATATAGATTGCCAAGTGCCCTGAGAGCTATTACCAGCCCCTCCAGTTGTGTCTGGGGATTTTTGTTTTTATATCTTGACAGGTGTTTTCATCTGCATTTTTAACAACCTGAACTTATTTTTTCCGTATGCAATTTGTTGGCCATTATGGCTTTCTGTCCTGTTCTTTACAACCCAGATTTTGAATATCTTTTCCCCAGTTTGTTTGCCATTTTTTTTACCTACCTTATTGCTACTTCATCTTGATCTCTTATCTCCTTAACAAGTAATGCTGCTTATAAGCCAATTTCTGCTTTAAAGACTGGAGGAATGGGTGTTACGATCTTGACTCCATAAGTGAATTGGTTTTCAGGTTACCCACCTGCGGTTCCCCTCCCCCCCCAATACACGTGGGAACCACAGGGGGTTCTGCCGGGGGAGATGAGGCCTTCCTAAAGTATCCAGAAAACAATATATGCCTACGTAAGATAATTTAGCATTGCTGAAAACTCAGTATTCACTTCCCACTTCACAGGGTCATGAACACTAAATGATATCATATATATGAGGACACTTCATTTTCTGCTCAGTACTTTAGAGGGTAAAAATATTTAGACAGAACACTTTCAAGTTTATAAACATTTATCAAGAGCATTTTGCAGCTCAACCCCAGGCCTTCTCATATAGATCGTCTCATTCGAAGTGAGTATTGATTTGCTGGATCCAGAAGGTTTGACAAAAGGGGATGTCAGATGAGGGAACAAACTGTTCCCACGATTGTCAGTATGTCTTATCCAGCTAGCCATAACCACCCTGCAAAACAGATAGCTTCACTCATTCAACAGGGGAGTACCTATTGGCTGCCTACTGTGTTCCAGGCTCTGTGCTAGACTCCTGGGGATAGATCAGGGAAGCAGAGAGAGCTGCCTTGCCCTCCTAGGGTGTATATTCCGATAGTAGTCAATGCCACTGATTGGTAGTCAATGCCATTCTTATTTTTTGGATGATGTGTCAGGGTGACCGGTCGCCTGCTTCGGTCACCTGCTTCAGTGCCCCAGAAAGTTCTGGCTGCGTTTCCCAGATACCCATGTGTCCAAAGGTGCAGTTTGTCAGATGGGGACCAGTGAGGCCTGTCATGGAGATAGAGCAGTGAATGAGCGGGGGATTTCGCCCTTTAGGCCCCTCATGCCACTCGCGTGGGGCAGGGAGGGCTGGAGCTTCCAGAGATAAGACCTTCCTAGGGTTTCAGATGGAGGAATCGAGTTTTCTGGCTTCTCACCTCTGTTCTTTCTCTCTCTCTCTCTCTCTCTCTCTCTCTCTCTCTCTCTCTCTCTCTCTCTCTCTCTCTCTCTCTCTCTCTCTCCATATTTCCTGGGCTTAAAAGGCGGAGAGAGGCAGCTCTTATTCTAACAGAAAGCAAGTCCTCTAGCTGCTGTCAAAGAAATAAAGTAATGAGAAAATCTCTACTTTCTTGACGCTAGCTAGAAAGCAGATGGAATGGCAGACACCAGCCTTGGTGGGCACGTGAACTGTTGAGTTGTAGAAGCTTCTGAGATGTCAGAGAGGGCAGGGACAGATGAGAAGGTGAGCAAACCGAGAACCTGATAACAAAAGGACAGTTTTAAAGGGACAACCGTCCTCTGCAGGCCTCAGACTTGCCCTAAACTACGATTTCTGCTGCTGGAACCTCATGTCTATCACCCATGGGCCACACAGACGATGTCCTCCCACAGCCAACCGAGGCTCCTGTCTTATCTGCTGGGGACAAAACGGGGAATAATAATACTAATAATGGTAAATAAATGAAAACCTTGGCTTTCTTCTTCTTGCAAGGCTTTGGGAAGTCTGCTTTGAGTTTGCCATCACACATTCATAATCATTTGTGTTGGAGGATTTTTTTGAACAGTAGAGGCACCTGTCTTTCCTGCTGTTATTGGCAGATGTTTGTTGAAAGAACTGAGGAAATAAATGAGTGCCCAATTTTGTAGTTATTTCCCCCAGAACCCCTACCCCTACTCCGAAATTAAGAGTAGATAAGGAGAAGGGTCCAGTGGGGTTCACAAAGCCATTTCACCACATGACAATAGTATGGACAATTAACACAGAGTCTGCAGCCCTGGAATGGGTCCCACCCCTGCCCCCACCCCAGTTCTCTGCTTTTAAAGCCCTTTGCTTGGCAGGAAAACACTGCCCCCTCCTGGCTTAGATGGACGGGTGCCCTCGAGACAAGGGTGCAGACCAATATGCACTTCATTAAATCTGAACAATAGGTTCGCTGAAGACCAAAGAATAAATTAGGGCCGGGTAAGACAATGCGGCTGGAAGGAAATGGAGATTTCGATATACCCTCTTCACTTAATGAGATTCATCCAGTCCCTTTGGGGCACCAGTTGCACAACCCAGGGTGTTGCTGGGTACATACTGTCCTGTACCGAAGAGACTGTAAAAGCATCTTTCAGCTCAAAAGAGGCAATAACTCTGACAGTTAACACAGTCTCCAGAAGTCACCCATGTCACGAGAGGCGGGGCAGAGGCAGGAAGCCCCGCACCAGCAGTGGGGTCCTGGGGCTGGGGGTAAAGCTAACAGGCATCTCTTTGGGTCCTGTACCCCTTTGCCCAGTTTCAAAACCTCCCTCACCTGTGTCTTTCCCATGAAAGTAAGCCCAACAGGAAAAGCCGTCTCCCACTGGGGACTTCACAACAAGCACAGAAGCTGTCCTATTTCAGGGACAATACTGTGAGACCATGTTTGCGTGACACTGACTTCTGGAAGCCTCTTCAAACCTACTTCCTCCCCCACCCGCACTTCCAAAGGAGAGACTCCTCTGTCTCTGAGTCACCTCCTGTGCATCGTTTGAAGGGTGGGATGCAGGGAGCAAATGGAGAGAAACTGTCTAAGACTTCCATGTGACTTACGACAATAATTTTCTTCTCAAGGGTTGAGCTAAAGACAGAAAAGTGTTTGCAGGACAAGTCCCTCTAAGTCCCACCTCCGAGAGACCAGATGATGCTGGTGGGCATGCTAAAGACCCCACTGGGGAGAACATGGTGGGGTGAGAGGAGGAGAGCATGGGGGTCAGATGGGGAGGAGCAGGGAGTCAGGTGGGGGGAGCATGGGGGTCAGAGGGGGAGGAGCAGGGAGTCAGGTGGGGAGGAGCATGGGGGTCAGAGGGGAGGAGCATGGGGTACAGATGGGGAGGAGCATGGGGGTCAGATGGGGAGGAGCATGGGGTACAGATGGGGAGGAGCATGGGGGTCAGATGGGGAGGAGCATGGGGTCAGAGGGGGAGGAGCATGGGGTCAGAGGGGGAGGAGCATGGGGTCAGAGGGGAGGAGCATGGGGGTCAGATGGGGAGGAGCATGGGGTCAGAGGGGAGGAGCATGGGGTCAGGTGGGGAGGAGCATGGGGGTCAGAGGGGAGGAGCATGGGGTGTTAGGTGGGGAGGAGCATGGAGTACAGATGGGGGGAGCATGGGGTACAGATGGGGGAGCATGGGGGTCAGATGGGGAGGAGCATGGGGTCAGATGGGGAGGAGCATGGGGGTCAGGTGGGGAGGAGCATGGGGTCAGAGGGGAGGAGCATGGGGGTCAGGTGGGGAGGAGCATGGGGGTCAGAGGGGAGGAGCATGGGGTGTTAGGTGGGGAGGAGCATGGAGTACAGATGGGGGAGCATGGGGTACAGATGGGGGAGCATGGGGTCAGATGGGGAGGAGCATGGGGGTCAGATGGGGAGGAGCATGGGGGTCAGGTGGGGAGGAGCATGGGGTCAGAGGGGAGGAGCATGGGGGTCAGATGGGGAGGAGCATGGGGTCAGATGGGGAGGAGCATGGGGGTCAGGTGGGGAGGAGCATCGGGGTCAGAGGGGAGGAGCATGGGGGTCAGAGGGGGAGGAGCATGGGGGTCAGGTGGGGAGGAGCATGGGGGTCAGTGGGGGAGGCGCATGGGGGTCAGATGGGGAGGAGCATGGGGGTCAGGTGGGGAGGAGCATGGGGTACAGGTGGGGAGGAGCATGGGGGTCAGGTGGGGAGGAGCATGGGGGTCAGGTGGGGAGGAGCATGGGGGTCAGAGGGGGAGGAGCATGGGGCACAGATGGGGGGAGCATGGGTGTACAGATAGGGGGAGCATGAGGTACAGATGGGGAGGAGCATGGGGGTCAGGTGGGGAGGAGCAGGGGCATCAAATGGGGAAGGAATATGGCCACAGAGTTATTTTTGCTCTTCTGGTTCTTGTTTTTTCTTTTCTTTTTTTCAGTTGAGATATGATTGACATACTCTTCTAGTACTAATTTGTTCTAGTTCTAATTTTGGCTCCAAAAACTGGCCTTCTGGCTGAGGTATGGACAGCCTTTCTTGTGCTGCTTCTCTCCACGCCCATCCCTGAGAGGGAGTCCTCTGCTCCTCTCCGAGGACCCCTGACTTCCACTGGAGTTGGTATATAACCCCAGGGAGAAAACACCATCCCCAGGGAACTTCCGGCTCACTCCCCTGCCCCCCCAGGGAATCGCAGGAGCCCCAGGAATGGTAGAGGGAAGGGAAGGCCGAGTCAGCTGCTTGCTTGTACAGTCCAAGTTCACCCCTGGGCGTCGCAGCTCCTCCCCCGCTCTGCCCTGTGGGCAGAGACCAGCCCTTGTGGGGTCCTGGGGTCGCCCCAGTTGTCTCCTAGAGCCAGGCTGCTGTTTCATGCTTGGGGAGCTCTCCTGCCTTCAAGGTAGGTTTACACAGCTCTCTGCACCAGAGTCTCTTGGCAGGGCTGTTACCCAGTTTCCTCACTAATTACGCTGGGATAGTCCCTCCTGAACGGAGAAACTTCTATAATTTGGTTATAAAATATCTCTTTGAATTTTCTCTGGAGTCTACTGTGATTATAATCATAAAACGGACCGTGTACATGAAGACTTTCATCCCAGCAGCTCAAAGCTCACAATAAACAAATCGTAATTATGTATCTCAACAGCATCCCCTCCCCCATATCGTTTTCTAATAGAGAAACTGAAGCAAAAGGAGGTCAAGTGCTAGGCCTGAGGCTATGGCTTCCCTTAGCCACTGAGAAGCCCATGGATCTGCTGCGACTTTCACTGTGCCCATAATTACCACCCTGCTGGAAGCCAGGGGGAGGTGGCCCAGGTCATGCTGAAGGCCAAGCATCTGCCACCTTGCACGCCACCTTCTTTGGACAGAGGGAAAGATATGACCAACTCCAGCTGGACGAAGCCCTTTAGGTACCCTAAGCCTTGAGTGGTCTTGGGGCACCCATCTCTTACCTTTGAAATTACATAAAAACAATAAAAACCATAAAATGCACAACTTGCGTGTATGCTGATGTTGTTTGTTTAAAGCATGTGTCTCTCTCTCACTAGAATGTGGGCTCTTGGGGGGCAAGGATGATGCCCACTGTGTTTGGGTCTGTGCCAGGCACAGCATCCAACATGTCGCAGCACTCCCCGCATATTTAATAAATGAACGAAGGTGTACCTACAAGGTACTGTGCCGTGTGCTGGGGACACATCCCCATTCTCTCGTACAGCCCTACCTGCTGTCTCCTTCTTATCAGAGAGCTTAGCCTGTGGCTCTGTGTCCACAGGACAGGCTGAGGGAAGAGGTTGTGTGGGGATGCCCCGACCATCGTCTCGAGCTGGGATCGGGATCACTCGTGCTAATGACAAAAGCCCAGCAGTCACATGAATTGGGAAGGAGAAGCAAACCCCAAATCAAAGCCCTAAGTTTGCAGAACCTCCAACTGTATCAAACTCAGCCAAAACAACGTTATGACCTTGGTTTGTGGGTTTGTCCTTCCCTCCCGCCTCCCTTCCCTCCCTAGGATGGGGAAGGGAGGATCTTGCATGGTAAGAAACAGTGAACAGGGGGAGGGAGGTTGTCACTTTGAGGGGTAAAAAGTATAACTATTACACTGTGTTGTACACTGGAAACTAATTTTTTTTTAAATGTTTATTTCACAATAAAAGAATTAAAAAAAGAAAAAGAAAAGAAAAAGTAATGAACGCCATAGCTGATGTTTATTGAGAACTTTATATATGTCAAATGGTTTACATTGTCAGAAGAAATTGTGAAGTGGACAAAAGGAGCTTGCTGAGTGGACCTGATACTGTAATAAGGGCCTGTACCTTCCATTTTCTTCATTGATACTGATGCAAATGGTGGTGTCCATAGAAATGCAAATACGTTTTGTTCCTTGGAACACAATAGATTATTGCCCAGTGACTATTGACCAGTTTTGTATCTATTTGTAAATTCATTTCAGCATTTCTGATTGCCCATATATTTAGGTGTATGAGGTATGATCAGAAAATACAGTGAATGTTTTAAAAAATTTATTACAGTAAAGGCACATCGCCATAAATCCCCTTCAAAATACTCCCCTTGCTTCAAACACACTTATCCCATTGTTCCTGCCACTTTCTGAAGCAGTTCCGGAAGTCCTCTTTCGTGAGTGTCTTTAGTTGCGCTGTCATGGCTGCCTCGATGTCCTGAATCATTTTGACTTTGGGAAGAGCCAGCAGTCAGTTGCATGGTGCCAGATCCAGTGAATAAGGTGGATGAGGACACACCGTAATGTTTATATTTGACAGAAATTGCCATACCAGAAGCAATGTGTGACACAGAGCCTCTCTGTTGTGATCAAAAGATATGGTGACTGCTGTTGCCGAGTGCCATCCAATGGAAAGGCAGGGCTCTTTAATATGGGAAGCGGCACATTGAAACTTAGTAACAGTGTGTGACAAGTTTCAACTTGTTCAGTGCAGTCAGTCAGGTGTAAGCTGCGGATGAGAAAAGGTGTGTTTTAAAGTGTGTCATAAATCAGTCTCCATCATGACGTTCTGTGCATACATCATGTGACAAGTTCTGACAATTAAGTTCATAAACTTTTTGCAACGATGTTGCTAACCTTTTTTGATATTAGAGGGATTATCCATTATGAATTTGTACCAACTGGACACAGTTAACCAAATTTACTATTTGGAAGGGCTGAAAAGACCGTGTGAAAAAGTTAGATGAAAATGACCTGAAATTTTCGCCAGCAATTCATGGCTCTTGCATCACGACAATGCACCAGCTCACACGGCAATGTCTGTGAGGGAGTTTTTAGCTTGTAAACAAATAACTGCATTGGAACACCCTCCCTACTCACCTGATATCTGGCCCCCAATGACTTCTTTCTTTACCCAAAGATAAAGGAAATATTGAAAGGAAGACGTTTTGATGACTTTCAGGACATCAAGGGTATAGGACAACAGCTCTGATGGCCATTCCAGAAAAAGAGTTCCAAAATTGCTTTGAAGGGTGACCTAGGCACTGGTGTCAGTGCATAGCTTCCCAAGGGGAATACTTCGAAGGTGACCATAGTGATATTCAGCAATGAGGTATGTAGCACTTTTTCTAGGATGAGTTTGCGAACTTAATTATCAGAACTCGTGTGTATGTGTGTAAAATACAA
This sequence comes from Aselliscus stoliczkanus, assembly GCA_033961575.1. Lineage (NCBI taxonomy): Eukaryota > Metazoa > Chordata > Mammalia > Chiroptera > Hipposideridae > Aselliscus > Aselliscus stoliczkanus. The sequence goes on along the minus strand of CM066738.1, from coordinate 4,791,765 downwards.
CATTTAACATATATATAATATTACTCAGAAGGGGCCAGTGTTTTGCATATTCTACCAAAAATATTTTTTGAATCACAGTGAGATATCCCTACACACAGAATGGCAAAAATAAAATAAGAAAGAAACCTAATAATAGCAACTGTTGACAGGAGGAGAAGTAACAGGAATTCTCATACATTGCTGGTATGGGCATGTAAACTGGTTGAACTTTGGAAAACGATTTAGCCGTTTTCACTGAAGTTACACATCTGTCTACCTACTGACGCAGCAATTTGTCACATAAAAAGACTTGTACGAGAATGTCCTGGGCAGCTTTATTGACATTAGCCAAAAAGAAGCAAGACACATGTCACACATGTGACTGGATGACAAATTGTGTTATTTCCCACAATGGGATACTATTTGGCAAGAAAAAGGAGCAAACTACTGATACACATACAACATGGATACATTTCAAACATTATGCTAAGTGAATGGAGCAGACACAAGAACCTGTGTACCAAGCGATTCCTTTCATGTGAGGTCCAATGGCAGGCAGAACCACTCCGACGTCCTTGAGCTCCAGTGGGCGTGGGAGGAGGTGACAGGGGGACTTTGAGGTGTTGGGAATGCTATAGATTTTGATCTGGGTGATAGCAGCAGAGTTGCATGCATAAGGGAACATTACTCAAGCTGCCCACTTAAGATTGGTGCCCTTTTTAACCTGGTGAAGGAAATAGACAAACAAGCTCAGGAAGCACACACAGTCCCAAACAAGATGAACCTAAAGAGGCCCACACCAAGATACATCATAATTTAAATTCAAAGCTTAAATACAAAGAGAGAATCTTAAAAGCAGCAAGAGAAAAGCAGGTAGTCACCTATAAGGGAGCCCCCATAAGACTGTCAGCTAATTGCTCAACAGAAACTTTGCAGGCTAGAAGGGAGTGGCAGGAAATGGAAATCCGAGTGATGAAAAGCAATGGCATACAACCAAGATTGCTCCTCCCAGCAAGGCTGTCATTTAGAACTGAAGGACAGATAAGGAGCTTCCCAGACAAGGAAAAGCTGAAGGAGTTCCTCACCACCAAACCAGTATTACAAGGACTCTTAGAGGGACTCCTTTAAGATGGAAGTGGGGTAAAGGATGGGTGGAAAGCGGAAGGGATTAAGAAGTACAAATTGGTTGTTATATAGCAGTCATGGGGGTGTAGGGTACAGCATAAGGAATATAGTCAATAATATTGCAATAGCTAGGTATGGTGCCAGATAGGTACTAGATCTATCAGGGTGATAGATGGGAACGGGGTTGAGGGCAGGGTGAAAAAGGTGAAGGCAATAAGAAATACAAATTGGTAGTTAGCACAGTATGGGGAATATAATCAACAATGTTGTAAAGATCATGTAAGGTGCCAGATAGGCACTGGACTTATCAAGGGGATCATGTCATAGGCTGTGTAGATGCCTGACCAATGCACTATACACCTGAAGAGGAGAAATAGAATAATATTGAATGTCAACTATAACTAAATATATGGGTATATATAGTCATGAGATACAAAGTAGGGAAGATAGTCAATGGTATTGTAACAGCTATATAAGATGTCAGAGGGGCAGTAGCTTGGGCGAGGGGGTCATCACTTTAGGAGGGGTTTAAATATCTAACTATTACATTGCATTATAAATCTGAAACTAATAAAAAATAAATAAAACAAAAAACAACTGGTGCACTTTCCTAATTAAAAGGTTATCTTTTGCTGCCAGCACGCTTACATGCAGTTCAGTCTGTTTAACATCTACAGTTACCGTAATGTTAACCACGCCTCTGAATGTGGACTTTTAGGTCGTTCTGTTCCCAGCCTTTTCCCTATTCCCACCGAAGATATGCTGAATATCCCTGTGCATTTCTTGGAATTCCTTTGCAAGTATATCATGAGGTAAATTCCTAGAAGTGGAATTGCCGGGTCAGAGGGAATGTGACGACTGATAGTTCACAGATATTACCCAATTGCCTTCCGAAAACATTGCAACAATGCACACCCCCTCCACGCCGTCTCTTAGAGACCTCTGCTTTCCCCACCGCTTCACCGGCGCTGGGCAGTACCAGCCTTCACCGAGTTTGCCAATCTGATAGGTAAAAACTATTTCATCTTTGTTTTGATTTTTTTTAAAATTAGATCTGCTCTATCTTGACCCATTCCCCAAACTGGTTTTCTGCATCTGATTCTGTTTGAGGAAGCAGTTCGTTGCTCCATAGAAGAGGGTAAGATCGCAGGCTAGAACAAAGGAAAGGTCATATGTGCCTAAATTTAACTGCCAAAATGAAGAGCAGAGTTTCTCTCTGATGAGCTCCTCAGCGCGGAGGTTGGGACCTCGTGGGGACATGGGATTATAGCCATGGTGCCACTGCTGGCTTTGGGCAGGATGCCCCGATTTTCCCTCCTCATCTGTGACGTGGGGGTGATATAGTGTTACCTTTGTGAAGATACAGTCGGTTCTCACATGTGCTTAGACTGGGCTGGCCTGGCCTACGTCTTCTGTAAGCGTCACGATGACTCGGGGCAGAAGCTTCCCCTGTGGGCCTTAGTTTCTATCGTTGTAAAATGAGGCTCTTAAGTGACGTCCCTTCCAGCTCTCGGCTCCGCCCTGCTTCCCTGCCCTGTGGCCTTAGCTCCTGGTGCCCGAGTGAGCAAGTACCCTGCTTCCCAGCCCCCGGGGCACCACGTGGCAGGCTCCTGAAGTCACCCTCCTGCCAACATACCATCCAGGTGGCACACCTCTGGCTGTCCTCTAAACTCCAGGTGACTTGTCCTTGGCCACCTGGCCCCAAAGCAGTGAAGCTAGTTTCAGAGTCTCAGAATTCCTGGAGAAAAGAATTTTTTTGGCATCAACTGCAGCCCCCCTCTCTATAAGGAGTGAGGAGCTGTCACCGGGATTCCTCAGCTAGACTCATACCCTGCTGTTCCCTCTGTTCCAAGGGTCCACAGCCAAAGCAGTGACTCCCACCCCCTTTGTCACTCTGCGTATTAACTCAGGCACTGTTCCTGTTGACTCCAGCAGACGTTGAACTCCAGTTTAAACTTGTTGGGGACTCCCTCCCCTCAAAAGATAGCCTTCATGATGTTCCTGCTAAGGGCTCACCTGCCGTGGCGCACATCATGGACCCCATTTAGTTCAGTTCTTGGAACTTACCAAGCATTTCCCCCTCCTCTGGTTCTGGGTCCTAACTGAGAGATTTCCTCCCCCATTGTGATGGGCCCAGGCAAAAGAAAGGATCACGTCTGAAAGCCAGATACCCTCCAAGGACGTTTCAACACCATCTATTAAAATTTTTTGTCTCTCCCGCCGCCATGCTCTGCCTACCTCTCCTGGTTGTTCAGCCACACCTGACAGCCACCTGTCAGAGTCTCATCTCACCTCACCACTGGGGAGGCATTGCCCCACCAGAGTCCCGTGTCCCAGGTGGAGACGCCTCATTTCATGTCTCTGACAGCAGTGCCTTTCTCTAGCCCTTGGCGTGTTCCCCAAAGCCCAGAACCAAGCTCTGCTTTTTTCCCATTAAATAATCAGTTATACAATCACATCAAAGTGAGGTCGACGACGAGAGAGGGAAGGAGGGAAGATGTGGGCTTGTTTATTAGCGGTTGGTTCTGACAGCTCTTTTCATGTTGCTTAGAGGGCTAGGGGAATCACAACGTGTTACGTTTGATGGGATAATTATTAAATGAGTTTCAAGGCACCAAGAGGCACACTTGTAAAAAGACAGCGATTTCCACCGAATATCCTGAATGTGACTCATTTCATTAGCTTGGAAGTTCACTGTGTCAGGGTACTGTTGGTTTCGAATTCTGGCCTTCAAGCAAAAGTTTGCAGAGACCATTTTCTTTCAGTAGATGATGAAATAGACAGACATGCAGACAGATGAGTATTCAGAGAACGCACCGCCAGGATTCGTTGAGGGCCTACTGTGTGCCGGCAACGGCTAAGCATTCGACACCCATAATCCCACTGAGACCTCACACCTGTCCTTGAAAAAATTTAGCTTTGAAGAGCCTCGATTTGCAAGTGAGAAAAATGAGGGTTAGTAAGGCTTCTTTACAATAAGTTCAAGGTCACACATTAAACAGAAGCAGAGGCGCGATGGAGGCTTGGCCTGGGCTTCTTGATTGCCACACCATGGACACGTGGGGCTGGGTGTTCTTTCCTGGGGGTGGGTGTCCTGTGCATGGGGGGATGTTTAGAAGTGTCCCAGTCTCTGCCCACTCGATGACAGCAGCACTCACTACTTTATTAATGTCGGTAACAGGTGAGGCCCACATGTGGTTACCCCAGAGGCTGGAGGTGAGGATGGGTGCCCTGGAAGGCCACCTGGCCCGGACAGGGAAGGCCCTGGTGCAGGCAGCCTGGCAAAGGGGGGGCAGTCACTGCCCTTCAGAGTGACATCTACCTGGAAAAGCAAATCAATGGGGACACCCTCCCCGGGCACTCCCAGGTGTTAGGGGCGAGTGAGCTGCTGGCCTTGCTCATTTGTAGAACAGTCATGTTAGTTTGCCAGAAATGTCTCTCGTTGTCCGAGTCCAGGGGGTCATGGATCCAGCTGGGAGGCGGCCGAGGAGGAGAAATGGGAGGTAAAGGGTTTTCTAAAATTGGTTTGGGAACTGATGGGCTGGGCCTGAGCGGCCACATTTACTACCCACCCAAGCGATGTTAAGTGTGGCCATAAAACAGATATTTATGAGTGAGTCTTACAGAGAAGTATAGTCAAGTGCTTCAGTGGTGTAATGATATAGGTGGGAAATTAAACAGCAGAGTTAGAGTTAATAATAAATAATGTCTAATAACAGACCATTGCTGTGGGAGACCAGTCAGCACTGAAATCAGTGGCAGGATAACCTGAGGGTCCCGTGTCCTATCTCCTGCCGACGTCACAGCGGGACCCTCAGGGCCGGAAGAGAAAACCTTGTTTCAAGTCTAACCTTCGCTGGGGTGAAGGCAGGGTGTAGGGTTGTCTTCTTCTTATTATTGTTTTAATTTTGGAACTAATCTTGTTTTTTAAAAAAAATAGAATATTCTAGATGACGGTAACCAACTCTTTGAACAGCCTTCTCCCTCCTGATCCTGTGCATCCCAACTTTCCTGTACACGAAACGTAGGTACAAGATTATGTTTAATTCTGACAACAGGGAGGCGTTTACGGGGCAGTGAATGTCCTAAGTTTACAAGTGAGGAAACTGAGGCAGAGAATGCTTAAGTGACTTTCTCACAGCCAGGAAGTGGCAGAAGCAAAGTCTCTTTGGAATCTAAGAGATCTTTCTATCAGGGCTGTCTCCAGGGCTAGAATCTGGACACGTTTCCTCGCAGCTCTCGAGCTGGTATGAGGCATCCAGACACCTGGGAAACCGAAGGAGTTTAGGTTTCTGTTCTCCGCTGAGCGCTCAGGAGGGCTGAGTGGGCCTGGGAGCTGCCGGGATCGTGCAGACGTACCAGGTGATTCTACACGGCAGCCCCGTGGTGGCCACGTGGACCAGTGTGTCCAGAGTGTGGTGTCAGGACAGCGCTGAGCAGGTGCGGAAGTGGTCGGCATTCCTTCACCGCTCTGACTGCCTTATAAAGACAAGAGCCAAACTACCTGGCTCTCGTTAGGTTATAAAGGATTAGAGAGCCACACCGGTCCGTGGTGACCCGCCCCCTCTGCGAAAGGTAGAGAAGACCTCCTTTGGGGTGGCCAGTCACATTGTCTCATGGCCTCCTTGATGCTACATTTCCACATACCATTTAACTCTGGGTTCTGCAAACTGTTCTATAAAGGGCCAGATACAAAATGTTATAGGTTTTGTTAGCTAAGAGGCAAAAATGGGCTACTGTTCTCCCTGAAAGACTGTCTTCTATTTTTTTTTTTTTTTAACATTACAAATGTAAAACCATTCTTAGCTCATGGGCTATATAAAAACAGGCAATGGAGGGGTGGGGGGATTCTGCCCATAGCTTGGCTGGCCAGTCCCGAATTTTAACCTGGATTGCTTCTGCCCAATGAGACTGTTTGTTCTTTGGGGACGGTGATCACCCATTTCTAGTCAGTGCAGCAAAGCCTCGTTGCACCTGCAGAGAAATGCAGGGAACAGAGGCCCCCCCTCAAAAACCTCCCAGCCCAGTGAGGGAGGGAGTACGCTTTTTCTTAGAAAGAGGCACTAAGCCTGTGTCAGGGATCCAGCACAGCGCTAGGTGCTGAGGACACAGCGGGGAGAAGCGCGGACAAAACCCCTTACCCTTGGAAAGCTTATGGTTGGTGGGGTGAGACCAACCATTTCCCTAATACAGGTGGTAAGGCAGAAGGTGGCCAGTGATGGGCAGGGCTGGATTAGGGAAGACGGGTGGAGGGGGTCAGGGTGGGCGGGGTTTTATTTTCAAACAGGACAGTCAGGGAAGGCCTTTCTGGGAAGGTGACCTTGAGGGAAGACCTGCAGGAGGTGAGGGAGGGAGGGAGCCCCGCAGGGATCTGGAGGAAGAACATTCCAGGCAGAGGGGGCAGTAAGCCAAGGGCCTGAGCCGCAGGACTGGAGGAAGGCAAAGCCAGAGAGTCTCCTGGGGCCACATCTTCCTGGCTGCTGTGAAGACAGACCTAACAGGATTTGCTAATGGAATGGACATGGGTTTGGGTAAAGGATGACACCGAGGGCAGCCTTTGGAGATGGGAGCTGGTGTAGCGGGAAGAGTGAGATCTGTTTGGGACCGGTGAGGTCTGAGGCCTAACGTTACATACAGCTGACCTTTGAACAATGCAGGGGGTAGGGGCGGCGGCCCCCTGTGCTGTCGACAATCGGCGTTTATATTTGATTCCCTAAAAACTTCACTACTGTTGACCAGAAACCTTACCAATAACATATCAATTAACACATATTTTGTATGTTATATATAATATAACATGTAATTATATAATGTATATGTACTCTTACAATAAAGTAAGCTAGAGAAAAGAAAATATTATGAAGAAAATCATAAGGAAGAGTAAATACATTCACTGTTATTTATTGGAAAAAAAAGAATCCGTGTGTAAATGGACTCCTGCAAGGGTCAACCGTGCATATACATATGAAGATAAATCAACTCTGAGGTGGGAAGTGGCCCCGAGCCCCTTGACAGGGTGAGGGGTGGTCAGAACAAGGAGACACCCCCACATCATTGAGAAAGTGTGGTAACTTGGCAGCCGTGACCATGGCCTCCTGGGAAAGGGAAACAAAACGTGGAGCCAAGATGGCTGTTCCCCGGGGCCTGGCCTCTCACCCTGATTTCCTCAAGCAGCTTGTCTACACAGGAGCTACTGCCAGGCGGGCCCTTTGGGAGCACCTGAAAGGAGACGGGTGATCACGGAGCACCTGCTCCTGGAGTTTGGCCCTCGGAGGGCAGAAGTGGGACAGGCACTCGGGAGTGGGTGGTTCCAGGAAAGGGAGACGGGAACCTTTGGGTTCCTTCAGAACTCGGTTCATTTATTCACTGAATAACTACACTTGGGCATTCACTACACGCCTGGCACTGAGGGTGTAGGGCTACGGGGTAGCCGCCAATCTGGCTGTACAGGAATAATGATGCATTTTAGAAACACAAAAGAATCGTTCCCCTGCAAAATAGTACAGAAAATCGTCCCCCTTGGCCATGAGATACATACATACATACGCACCGTGCGTTTCTATGGTCTGTGCTGCTGGGGTTAAAGTACAATATAAATGGCAGTGCTTTCGTCCAGATAGAAAAGAAAAACAAAGAAAAACTCAAGAGCGCCTCAGTTGTGCCACCTGGTGGCGACATCTTTCAGTGACGCAGCCCCGCCAGCCTCTGCACTTCGCACACGCCCTTGCTCAGTCACCTTCGCGAGGGGCCTCCCTGCTACCCCGTTGGGAAGCGTAGGGTGCTCCGGGCTCCTCGTGCTTGTCCGCGCCCAGGACCTGGCTGAAGCCAGAGGAGGGTGCTCAGCACCCTCAAGAACCATCAGGCTTCCCCGCGTTAGGGGTCGGGGTGACGCTGCCGGGGGCCCCCAGGCCCTCGCCTGGACAGAGGACAGCCCGGCCCTGGGCTCCGGGCTTGGGACGCTTTCTAGTTTCTAGCTCCTCAGGTCTCAGCTGGACCTCCACTCAGGAACATGTCCCTTCTCTTCAGAAGTCCCTAAGCTGAGGGCACCCTGGTTTCTTGAGGAGGGGTCAGGACCAGGTGAGGGACACCGAGGACAGTCCCCGCCACCATCACCCATATCTCCACGTTGTTACAACCAGGGAACTGGGACCAGACCCTCCTCAGTGCTGTGCTGCCTCTGCCTGTGGGCGGGCAGCTGTTTTGTTTTTTTGACCTCTCTGAGCCTCTTTTTTTCGTATTATGAGAATAAGAATATCCTTCTGATAGGGTTAAGCAAGAAATATGCCCAGGAGTAAGCAAGAAATATGCTCAAAGCACCTGACCTTTTCAGAGTCTTCCTAAAAATACAGATTCCCTGGCCTTGACCCAGGCCCCCTCATTCGAAACCACGGAGAAAGCAGCCTGGGAATATGCATTCCCCAGTGACCAAGGATCAGAGCGGGTTTTAGAAACGAGGGTGCATTTGCAGGGCTTCTCAAAGGTGGCTGCACATTGGAACCACCTGGAAGCTTTTAAATCTCCGTGTTTAGTCCTTTCCTCCAGAGAACCTCAGTCCATCAGCCGGAGGCATGGGGGTCCTCACACACTGACAGGGAGTGGAGCCTGGCCGAGTCAAGGACGCAGAGCAGAGCTAGACAGAGGAGTCAGGATGTCGGCCTGGCTGCTCACCAGCTGTGTGTCCTCGGGGAGTTGGCTTGCCGTCTCGGAGCTCCAGCTTCTTGGGCCTGTACAAGGCGGACGATGATGCCCACCACCAGGGAGGTTAGGTGAGATGTGGTGAGATGGCGACTGGCACGTATTATGACTCAGAGGGTGCACATTCCAGACGTGAGTCTCTCAGAACTCCCTGTGGAGCTTGTTAAAATGCAGGTTTTGATCCTGCAGGCCTGGGTGGGACCCAAGAGTCTACATTTATAACAAGTCCAGGGGGATGCCCACATTGCCAGCCTGAAATCCACGCTTTGAAGAGCAGGGTTCTACCTAGACCAGGGATTCCCAGCCTCGGCGTTGGTGGCATCTGGGGCTGGATAACTGTTGTGGGGACAGTCGTGGGCACCTTAGGAGGTTTAGCGGCGTCCCTGGTCTCTGCCCACAGGATGCCAGTAGCACTCCCTCTCTTCCCCCATTGTGGCAGCCAAAAATGTCCCCATTGTCCAGTATCCCCTGGGAGGGGGGACAAAATTACCCCCAGTGGAGAAGCAATGGCCTAGACCAAGTGAGACGATTGTGAGAAGAGAATGAAATAAACTTTGACCAAAGTCAGCTGCCTCCAACCAACTGGAAGCCCAGGCAGCCCAAGCCTGGGATGCATTTGATTGTGTATTGTTGTTTTTTATTTTTTTAAGAGGGCAGTGTCACTGGCCCTCACATGCGGGATACGAACTGGGGCCACCGGCATCCCAGGCCAACTCTCAACCACCGTGCCACTCGGCCGGCCCATTTGATTGTTTTTTTGGATGAAGGAATGAAGCGCGCAGAACACCTGGGAGGCGTGAGGGTTCACGGTGTGGCACCAGACTGCGCTGAGGTTTAAGCTCCGGTTCCCCTGGCTGCCCGAGGAGCGAAGGGAAATGCAATCCAAGTGACTCACTCCGGAGAACAAACCCAGCCATTCAGGGCAGAAGCCAGAGCCCGCTCAGTTCTATTTGTCACCCGGAGAGGAGGGGGGTAGCCTCCCGTTTCATGTGCGGACACGATGTGGGTTAAGTTTACCGTTGGTTACGTTCGGGTTGCCTTTGAAGAGAAGAGACCTGAGACAGTAACACTAAAGAAACGCCTCTAAACCCGGCCGCGGCGTTGCCAATAAACCTCAGGAGGGGCCCTCCACACGCACCTCCTGTGTGCGCAGGAGTGAGAAGCCAGGGTTGGCGTCTCGGCATGTCATGTGAAAACAAGATACGTTTATGCAATCACCCCGGCGACTGCACGTTGTGGGGACCAAGACTCTCCGGAAACGGAAACGTGGTGAGGTCTTGTTTTGTTTTCCCTGGGATTCGAATCTGAGCCCACCTGACTCCAGAGCCCAACTAGTTTGCACAAAACTCCTCTGCAATTCTCAAAGCCATTTCACTGTCATTACGAAAGAACAAGCAGTAATAATAATATGGCGATTGTCATTGCACATTCACTCTGCCTGCCACTCGCTGCGCTGGGCGCTTTACAGGATCATCTCCTTGAATCCTCGCCAAAACAACAGGAAACACACCACCGTTTTGCAGAGGAGAGCACAGAGAGGCTAAGCGGCATGCCCGAGGTCACACAGCTCATACATAAGTGGTGAAGCTGAGATTTGAATCCAAGTCTGCCTAATTCCTGAGTCCAAGCTCATGACTACACTCTTTGGGTTCTGCTTTGACCCTAGAGCCTCACTTTCCAAGGTGTGGTCCCCAGACAGCAGCCTCATCATCACAACGGAGTTCATCTAGAAATGTGGAAACTCTCCCCCCACTCAGTCTGCACTCTGACCCGACCCTCTGAGATTTATTGCTCTGAGAACAGGATGACACCCCAACTCCTGGAGCCCTATATTCTCTCATCTCTGTATGTGAAGGGATTCTTTAGGAATGTTTTCTTTAGGGATTCTTTAGGGATGTTTTCAAAAACTCATCCAAGAAACCCATGGTCATAGCTTAAAAAAGGGTGCCGGGGGGTGGGGGGGAGGATTTATGACAACAAGCAAAGTCTTCCCCTCTGCCCACCCCTCACTCAGGGACAACACCTAAGAGGGTGGGCCCATCTCACCGTTACAACCTTCTCTCTAAAGAAGCTCCCCAGAGAGCTGTGTAGCGGTGACCCAGGGCCCACAGGAACAGCTGGAGACGGATGATGAGCAGCAGGCAGCTTGTGGACATAACCACTCCAGGTCCCTCCACCCCCCCGCACTCCCCACCAGTGCGGTTGTCACTTCCCCGAGAACCTCCGTGGCAGCCGCTGTGAAGCCACAAGTTGTAGGTCCAGGTTCTGGCTTGCTCCCCAGTAGGCAAGGCCCTTCTCCAGCCTGAGCCTCCCTTTCCCTTTCTGTAAGATGAGAAGGCTGGCTTTAGTGGCCTGGGATTCTTGGAGTCAGTAACACTGCCTTTCATCATTTCCAGCATTGACACTCTGAGATTTCCTGGGAAGCCGTCTACCTTCAAAGATCATGCAGCCCTTCTCCAGCTGCAATCCACAGCATGGCCTCTCTGTCCCCAGAGGGCCACTGAGACCCCTTTCTCTTCTTCCACCTTTTTGGGCCCTGATAGCCTGGTGGATACAAACATGGCTGCTTCTGTGACAGGGAGGAAAGCCACAGTTTTTCTCTCCCAGCAGGGGATCGGTGTCAGAGCTCTGGGAGAAAGGTGTGACATCTCAGCACCAGGAGCTCGCTCTCTCCCCTGCTGCTGCCCCCAGCTCACTTCACCCCAGGCGGGCAGCAGAGGGGCCTGGAGTCCTCCCTGTGGAGCTCACCTCTGCTTGGCTGCTGGTGCGTGCTGAGCCGAGGAAGCGCTGCCAAGCTTTGTGTAGGCATGTCACATCATCACCCAGCGCACTCCAAGGCAAACAGAAAACGACAAAAGGGCTCTCAGAGCTGGTGTGGCTGCAGACTGCGGGCGGGTGGGAGAGCTACCTGCAGGCACCAAAGAGCAAAACACTGCCTTGGTCTTGACGGCTCCTTGTTAAGAAGGTAACTGGACCATCTTTAAAGTCACGATGTGGGCTCTGTGGGTTGCTATTAAGGTTTTCTTTCTCCTGGCCGATGAGGATTATCAGCCAGTGAAAAGTGAGTGAGGCTCCCACTTCAGCGGGATGACAGGTTTGGAGGAGGGAGGAGAAGTCTAGCCGTTGGGAAGGTAAGCGCTCAGGAGACCCAGGGTTGGAGGGAACAGGCTAGGAATAGACCATGAAGAATGCCATGTGCCAACCCCTGCCAGGCCTCCCGTAGCACCAAGTAAAAGCCACGGTCCCTGCCAGGCCTCTCGGATTCTGCAAGATGCCCTCACTCCCCCTGCCCTGCAGATCTAGCCACACTCTCCCCCTCTTGCTTTTCCTCCAACCTGCCTCAGGGCCTTTGCACTTGTTCCCTCTGCCTGGAAATCTCTTCCCCATGATATAAACATGGCTCACTGCGTGTTTCCTTGGAATGTCACCTCTTTAGAGCTGTCTTTCCTGAGCCCTCTGCAAAGAACAGGAACCCCCCCCCACCCTAGCACTCGCTGTGCCTCTCTCGCCGCTCTTTGTTTCTTCCCGAGGACCCATCAGCCTTCACACGTTGTATGTAGTTGTTTCTTTAGTTGAGGTTTGACTCGCCACTCGAGAGCTCCAAGGCAGAGGGGTTGCTGTGTGCTTGGTTCATGGCTGTGCCCCCAACCCGAGGCCGTCTACATAGTGGGCACTTCATAGGTGTTTGTCAAAGCAGTGAATTCAGGTTGGGCATTTAGAGTGCCATGCCATGACGGCTGTCTGCAGAGTTCCAGATTCTTTACAATAGGGACAGCACTGTCACAGGGCCCCCAGGGCATGCCTGGCCCTCAGAGGATGGGAAAGAATCTTGTGGTGACACTTGGTGTGTTAGTTGTGCTGTGAAGATGCCAGCTTCCCGTCAGAGCCTCCAGCACGCGACGGTTGCTGACTCCCAGCTCACTGCGCATCCTGTCCCCAGCACGGGTCTCCCACGTAGTGACACTGGCAGATATTTGTCCATTCTCTGAAATCCTTTCTTTTTCAGTCCCCACCAACCCCCACGAGGCGGGGTCTGTTGTCTGTGTCTGGGAAATGAGGAAATTGAAGTGACAGGGCCTGGACTCCAACCACCATCATCTCTGACTCTAAAGCTACCAGCCTCCGCTTCAGTGCAGCAAAGTCCATCAGGGCGGTCCTGCCGTCAGAGCGGGGCACCGCCCAGGCCAGGCACAGGGGTCTTCTTCTTTTTCTTTTCTTTTCTTTTCTTCTTTTATGTGAAATAAACATTTTTTTTAAAAATTAGCTTCAGCTATTGTACAACACAGTGCAATAGTTACACCTTTTTTTGAGGGCAGTGTCACTGGCCCTCATATGTGGAACCCGAACCAGGGCCGCTGGCTTCCCAAGCCAGCTCTTAACCACCGTGCCACTCGGCCGGCCCCCTAGTTACACTGTTTACCCCTCAAACTAACAACCCTCCTCCCCCAATTCGCCACCCCACTCCTCCCCCCCATATCATACAGATCTATTACAATTCCTTTGACTCCCTTCCACAGTATACTCCACATCCCGTGACTATCTATATATTCAGTGACAGTTGGCATACAGTATTATACTGCATCAGCTTCAGGTGTACAGTGCAGTGATCAAGCCTCTACTCCATCCATGAAGTGGTCTCCCTAACAAGACATGTGACCATCTGATACCCCAAAAATTATTTACAACATTATTATATTCCCCGAACTGTCTTTCATATCCCTGTGGCAATACTGTAGTTACCTATTTATGCTGTCTAGTCCCTTCCCCTCTCCCTCACGAGGGGTCTTCTTATCAGGAGGCACCCTGCACCCATCCTGGCGACTCAAGCCAACGATCACCTCCAGCCCTCTGGGTGATGCTACTGGAGACCAATCGGAAATGCCAACCTCCAAAGGCTTCAGAATCGGTCCAAGTGTTGAGTCAGAAGCTTCTGGAATCAGATCCAGAGGGGCAGCAACGCTGGCAGCTGAGCAGAACAGACGTCCCCGGGGACTGCTGTGGGCACCTCGGGGCTGAGCCCGAGGGCAGCCGATGTCAGCAGGGAGGGCGCTCGAGGAAAGTCAGGCAGAGAACAGCCTGAGCAGCTACTTGGTGGCCATAAAAGACAGTGTCAGGAAGCAGGTGATGGCAGCCTTGGGCCAAAGCTTCCGGGGTCTAAGGTGGGGAGGGAGGTGGCGGTAGAGGGGGCTCAGGGGGCTCGCGTGGCACACACCTGAGGTTCTGCTTTGCTCACCAAATTGGTGTCTGAGTTAGGGGTCAGCCAGAGAAGAGGAACCAGCAGGAAGCTTCCACCAGACCCAGAGCCCGTGGGATTAAAACCCGTAATTAGAGATTTACTGCAAGGAGTTGGCTAGGCAGGCCCGGAATCCGTGACGCAGGCCGCTGGGAAGGCCCAGAACCCTCAGGCCTGGGCCGAGGCTGCCGTCCACAGGCAGAATTCTTCTTCACTGGGGAGCCGGAGCCCAGCACTTAAGGCCTTTCAACTCACAGGACCAGGCCCACCCAGACCATCTAAGAGTTCCCCTTAAAGTCAACTGATTATGATGTTAATCGCATCTAAAAGACACCTTCATCGCAGGACTTAGATGAGTGTTTGAATAACTGGGGACTGTGGCCTCGCCTGCTGGGCCTCAAACTGACCTTCACAGGAGGCCAGGCTCTGCAGCCGCAGCCTGACCCCAGAGCCGGCTCTCTGTGCACCTCTCCCACCCGCTCTCCCTCCCTCCCCCTTCCCCAGGCCTCCTGCCTCCTGCTGGTCCTCCAACCAGGCAGGCACACTCGCACCCCAGGGCCTTTGCACTGACTGTGCCCCTTTCCCCCTCCCAGACAAAAGCAGGGCTCCCTCCCTCACCTCCTTCAAGTCTCTCCTTAAATGTCAGCCTCTGAGAGGTTTTCCCTCACACACTTGTCTAAAATAGTCCACTCACATCCCTCCCTCTCTTGGGCTGCTTATTTTTATCAATAAGCAGGAATCACTCCCTGACATGATACTATATATTTAGTTGTCTATCACTTACTCCTAGAAAGTAGGCTTTTGTTTTGCAGCTAACATTTGTGTCTCTAGACTTTGCATCTTGGTACCTGGGAGGCGTTTAATACACATTTCTTGGATGGATGAATGAATGAATGAACGAACAAACAGGAATAAAAGCATTGTTCATATTCACCTTGATTAGGTCTTATCAGCTTCTGCCTTTAATATTTTCCCCATAACCATGATCACACCACTCAAACATTATTCTCTCCTTTAAAAGAAAAAAACCAACTCTTTTGCTTTAGTGAGCAAAGTTTTTAAGATATTCAATGATGGGGTTGGGGAGGAGGCTGTGAGCTCAAAATAGTAAATTCCTAGGAGTTTGGCCAACATAAAAGCCCGTCTCTAATTGTGTCCCCGCTCATGGAAACGTTGCAGTGATTACAAGACCATACGGAACAGGGTCCCCTCCCCTCCTCAGCCCACCCCCACCCGCCTGACCCACTGGCCTGTCCCTCAGGCCTGTGAACTGTTCGCACCTTTCAAGGTTTGGAAAAGTGGGATTTCCAAAGACCATGAGAGCCTCAGCCCAGACATGGCCCCCAGAGAAGAGAGGGGAAAGCACAGATGAAGTGTGAAGACTGAGGGGGAGTCTCTGGATCCCCAACAAGAAACTTCTCCTTTGGCTCTTTGGCTGCTGGGAATTAGTTAACTGCCCTCACGGCTAGCTTGCAAATGTGCAAATGAGCCTCCGTTCCCTTGAGGATAGAGCCACTTCCATGGTGAATTTTTTTTGCTTGAGGTTTTGGGCTGGTGGGATGGGAGAGAAGTCCGAAACAGAATTTATGTATTGGAAGCAAGGCTCCTGGTTTTCTTGATCACCCCCACCCCACAGTCCACTTCCAGAAAGGCCTAGGTCCAGTTTTATCTCTCAAAAGCTTGTTTTACAGAAAATCTATTTCAAAATGCTCTTTGACATGAAATAACAGAGTTTCGGAGTTTAGACATTACTCAAAAATTACTCAGGCTGCTAGAGAGGAAAAAATGAGAGTCGCTGTCCTCAGGGGAAATGCATGTTTTCAAATAGGATTTCAAAAGGAGGGGGCTGATTGACTCTGAGATTTCCCCATTCCTCCTCCACAGACGGAGACGAGACTAGAGAGGGTGCCTGGGGTCAACTCAGCACCCAGCTTTGTCTTTTCAATGGCGGGCGCTGGGTTCCCAGAGTTCCTAATCCTGTGTGCAGAAGGGAGAGAGAGCCTCACGCACAAAATACATCAGCTCAGCGATCCGGCGCCTCTCGGAGACGTCGCAGCATAAGGACATTCTCTCCCTTTCATTTCCTCAGACCTAAGTGTGATGTCATCATGACTAACAGCAAAAGGTATTCTCGGATCCCAGTTCTGTCTCGTGAACTGTTATATATTAAATATTGCCCTTTTGGTGAGAGCTGTCAAAACAGCTTCATGTAATCTGCCCTGGGAGAAAGATTTCTGTGATGCCACATAACTCAAATTATACAAATAGCTGTCAGAAGCCATTAGGATCAGTGGCAGAGGCGGGTGGGGGAGGGGAGCAAAGACCGCCAGCCGAATCCTTCCTTCACATTCAGAGAAAACACCAGGCGTCTGTTCGCGATGATGCCCAGAAGCCGTCCTTGTCCCAAGCAATTCGTGGGCTTGCGGCCCCTGGAGAGAGAAGGTTGAGTCCAGGCGAGGACTTCGGAGTGACTTCCGACCTGGTTTTGAACCCTGGGGTCCGCATCTGCTGTGTCTGTGGCCTTGGAGGGTCTGCGAGACCCACTCTGCCTGTCAGTTCCTCATTCCTGAAATGGCTGGGATCCTGGAGTCCATGTCAGGGTGGGTGTGCGAAGCAGCCGAGCTGCCGGGGGTGCCCGATGGTGGCCCCTCTCCTCACGTGTGTGCACCCCAATCCTCCAGGCACAGCCCGGGCTTGCCTGGGGCACAGCCGACCCGGACCTGCCTTCTCTCTTCTCCACACCGTGTGGCCCAGACTAACTGGGACTGCTAGACTCATGTGGAATAAAAGCCTGAGAAGTCCATGGAAATCCTTGATGCGAATGAAGTTTCAAGCGTGGAATGTTCTCAGAAGGGGGACGAGGCCCAGGCTGTCAGGCCACACTCCCTGGTCTCTGGGTAACAAGAGCCAGGCCAGGGCACCCACTAATCTCGAAGCCATCTGCCTCTGATGCACAGTTGAACTGGAGGCCTGGCTTCCTTGACACCTGCCCCCAGGTGGGAGGGGGCCATGGTCCCTTCCTTACCTCCCTTCCCCACACTCCTGCTGGGTCTCAAAGCAGAAACAGCTGTGGGAATGGAGCCAGCTTTTGTGATAAAAAAAAAAACAACCCCTGTGAAGCCAAATAACCCTCTGCCCTGGGTGGTTAGTTGCTGAATGAAATCCTGGACATCCCTCTCAGCAGGTGTATCCCCACGTCCTCAGCACCAAAACATTGTTTTCTGCAGGAGCGGAGGTTCAGCCTGGTCTTTGGGACCCAGCAAGGCCCTCACCCACCTCTGTGAACCCACCTCTAGCTACACTCAAGCTGGCCGCTCTCTGTCCAGAAGCTGGAGTGATCGTACCAGAGCCAGCATACAATGTGACTTGTCTCCTTGGAACAATCCAGAGCCTGACAGATGGGATCTTGGCTGCTTGACACATGGGGACAGGACATAGAGGGGTTGACTCCCAGCAGCCAGCCTGGCCTCCTGTTCTGCTAGCCCTGCTAGCCCTCAGCCTCCAGCCCCCGGGGGCACACCCCCTCCCCAAAAATGTCTTTTTCATTTCCATTCCTTTGCTCCTTCTACCCCCTCCCCTTGGAATGCCACCCCTCATTCCCCACCATCTTCTCTGGTTAATTTTTACCCATCTTTTGGTGCTGAGCCAAGGGCCCTCCTTGAAAATGCCTTCCCTGACACCCCCCAGGCTGAGCCAAGCCTCCCTCCCCTCCCCTGACCTGTAGCTCCACCTCCATTCCACAGAACATTGAGTCTCAAACCCAGGGGGGTTTGAATTGAAGCACTGCCAGGGCCCCGCTGGCCATCAGTGCAATTAGAATCTCTGAGGGTGGGGCCCGGGCATCTCTGATGGGGAAGCAGTGAGGATGGGGGACCTCACACCACAGCCTGGGCCTCCCCAGGTCAGAGGCTCCATGAACGAATGCACTCCCATCCTCTCGCCCATGGCTTGCGGGCTGGGCGCACAGTGGGTGCTCAGCAGCTGCTCAGGAAATGGGCGGGGGCTTCCGTCCACAGAGCAGGGTATGTGAGAGAGATCCCTGCTTTAGTCTTCTTTAGTTAACCTTCAGTTTTTACCCTGAGCACCCACTCCCGGGGCTAGTAGGGATGTGCCCTGCTCCAAAGGTCTGGGAGAGAAGGTACACACGGACCTCAGTGATTCGTGCACATCAGTTGCTATGGCAACATGGCATCCGTGTCCACAGTGCCGCCCTGGTTTTCTCCTGCTCCCAGGCATGCTTGGGATGAGGATTTTTGTAAGGATGCTGATGGCTCCACCAGCCAGGCACGCCTCAGGACCCCTCCTCTCAGCTCCAGCAGCACGGGACTTGGGGGGTGAGCACTGCCCCCCTGCTTTCCAAACACAGTTGGTGGCTGCCCACAGATCCTCCTCTTCCTTCCTTCCTTGCAGCTACCCTGTGATCTCCCTACATTCTCCTTTGCCTCTGGAAAACAAAAGCCAGAAAGGCTTGTAGGCCCCTTCTTTGCTCCTCCCTACCTCACTCCTCTGGGACAAGAGAGGACAGAGGAGACAGGGAGGGGCGGGGAGAAAAGGGGAGAAGAAGGCAAAGAGCTGAAAAGACACCTGACTGCAGTGAAAATAATAGTGAACATTATCTCATTTCATCCTGAAACACCCTGTGAAGGAGTGACCAGTACTATGCCCATTTAACGGATGAGGAAAACAGGCTCAGAGAGGCGAAGTCACCTGCCCAGAGTCACACAGCTCATCTGTGGAAGGTCCACAGTTTACACCCAGGTCTGTCTTCCAGGCTGTCCACACTCAGCCACCATGCTGTCAACCCTGGAAAACAGCCACCTCTCTGGTGTTCCTACTCAATGAGAATTCTCTTTTTCTCCATTCTTGATTTTCTTCTTTTTTTCCCCCTCCCATTTTATGTATATGTAAATGTATTTATAGTGGCATCAAGATAACATCTGGAATGTGAGAGTAAAGAATTGAGAGCGGGCCGGCAGAGTGGCTCAGTTGGTGAAGAGCTCGCTCAAGAGTGCGAGCTGAGCTCTGAGCAACAGCAGTTCGATGCCCAGCCTGAGCTGAGCTGCCACGGCAGGATGGCTCAGCTAAAAAAAAAAAGAATTGAGAGCAATTTTTAGAGCTCAATGAAGGTTGCCATGCACATTAAAACAGTGAATAGAGCTATTGCAATATGACTCCCTCTGAGAGACTTCACCTATGAAACTGTTTGTCAATAAGAGTTCCATTTCAGTTTCTTCCCATTTTGGAGAGACTGAAAACTAACTTATAAAACTATCGTCTTGTGTATTGTACTCCTTGGCCCTCACTTAAAACGCTCCCCCGCCCCCTGCAGCCGCCATGTCAAATTATGGTTAATCTGAGTTACACATGGCTTAGTTTTGTTCCCACAATACTATATATAAAAATATTTTCGTAAGGGCAAAAAGTTAACTTTTTTTCTTTTTTTTTACAAAAAATGTTTTTCTTTGAGTTTGCACTTTCCTTTATGTTTTTTCTTTGTTCTTGTTTTCTAATTTGAGTCCTTGGTCACAAAACAAACAAACAAAAAAAACAAAAACTTTTTTTTTTTGCCCAAGTCGTTCTGGTCAATTTCAGCGTCTCTTTTTCAGGGTTGTGACATTTGAGGAAACCTCGTCTAGGTCATTGAGGACCTGCTGCTGAAAAGAATTTTCTGGAATGCCATTTTGATTTGGCATGACCTTTGTCAGCAAGTTCATGTCAAAGGTCACCAAGCACGTATAGTGGGGGGTCGCCCAAAGCCCAAACAAGTGAACATATGTCAAAAGCAATTTTCTGAAAGTGCTTGCCTCAACAGGCAAGCCACTGGCCCCAGCGGTATGTGTCCCCCAGTGCATTCAAGATGTTTCTCATAGGGACTGTGGGGAGATCCCTCCATAATTTTCCAGAAAGTCCCCCCCCACCCCCTTCACCTGCTGTTTTCCAGCAGGTTCTGCACAGCCTTGGCTGTCAGCCGTCCGGTGGGCGTTCACTGAGTTGAGTTTTACTCCCAGTTAATTTCCTCATGAAGTCGATTGCTGCTTCCTAGGTACAGACATTTACATTTATGCCAAAGCTGCACCTGGTATCGCTCACTTGAGCGTTTTCCCCTGGTCTGTTTGCAGTACTCATGTGCCACCTCTCACTCCCAACGCAAATACTGTGGTACCCCACCCATCATGGCTTCAAATCCTCTTCATTGATAGGGCATCTTGTATTGTAAAAATCAACTTACTTTTTTTTTTTTTTTTTTTTAAGATTTTATTGGGGAATTGGCGGAGGGGAACAGCATTGGGGAATCGGGGAAGGGGAACAGACAAGTTGCTGTCTTTTTGTTCTTCAGTTTAGTTGCGGAGGATATTGCTTCACTGTTGGTATCGTCATTGCGCTCTTCCCGGATGAGGCAGATCAGTCGCTGGCCTCTGGATGTCGCTCATCGTGGCTATTGGCAGCTCACGCTTGGCTGCCAGCCACTCACGCTGGCTGCGGGCCACTCACTGTAGCCTATGGCAGCCCACTGCAGCAGGGGCTGCAGCCCACACCATCACCGGGGCTCGCACAGCCCAGCTCCAGGTGGAGCTGTTGTTAGCTGTAGAGGGCAGTGTCACTGGCCCTCATGTGGGATCCGAACCGGGGCCACTGGCATCCCAAAACCAGCGCTTAACCAATGCGCCACTCGGCCAGCCCCAGCTTACTTTTTTGATTAGACAATTTTTATATTATTCAATGTTCAGACATGCTAGAGAGAGAGAAAAAAAAAAAGCCCATTTCTCCTTCACACTTCAGCCAACTGGCTCCCCTCCCCAGAGGCAATCACTATTAAGTTTCTGGTATCTTTTCAAAGATATTTTATGTATATGTCAGTAAATATGCATCTATATTCTTTCCCCCTTTTTACACAAATGGCAGCATACTTTACCTGCGGTCCATAGGACACTAGGCGATGCTCTTGGGGGTGACCCATCAGCTCTGAGCTTTCTGCAATGCTTGCACATCTGGTAATTGTACCAGTTGACATATATGGACTTTCTGAGCCAAGCATTAGTCTAAGCCTTCTATGTTCATTTTCTCACTTCATTCTCACCATAAATAATGAGGTCGATACTATTATTACCTACACTTTGCAGGTGGAAGTTTAGAGAGATTTAGTGACATAGTATACAGCTGAGAAGTGGCAGAGATGAGATTTGAACCCAGGTCAGCCCAATGCCAGAGGTTCCGGTAATATGAAATGGTTGTCCTAAGGCAGGCCAGATTCTGAGAATTTGCATGAACCAGAACAGACTACAGGGGTGCAGTTAATTGGGTAGTTATGGTTCACTCACTGTGAGCCAAGCACTGAGCTGGGGTTCAAAGAACTGGCTTCTCCAGGAAGAGAAACACCCATGTTGCCAATTTCTGTCCAGAAAACAAGTGTTAGACATCGTGGGTAAATTTGAAGACGTTCTTGTCTCTGGAGCAGGACCAAACTCCAGGCCTCTTCCTAGAAATCCTGGTGAGTTCAAAATGAACACTAACCTCAGGGTTGTTACTTTCAAGGATGGGGAAACAAAAACTTTGGAAAAGGCCTGGTTGAAACTAGAATCACCTTCCCAACAGCCCTCAGAAGGAAAGGAAGAACTCAAGTAACAGACCATGGATTTGGGGAAATAAGTGATGCATCAACACAAAGCATTTCCCTACTCTGTCTTCACCCCAGTGAATATTGCTCAAGGTGTGGGGTGCAGGAAGAAGAACATTGGGGAGGTGCAAGAAGAAAGGTGACATTGTGGAGACCCTAAGTCCTGGGGATGACCTGATTCACCTTTCCCATCTCAACGTCCTTACCACTTCCTCCAGGAAGCCTGCCTTCCTGCTTTCCCCTGCACAAGGCTCCCATGGAACCATGTACTTTTTTTTTAAATTTAATTTAATTTAATTTTTTTTTTTTGAGGGCAGTGTCACTGGCCCTCATATGTGGGATCTGAACCGGGGCCGCTGGCATCCCAAACTAGCACTTAACCACCGCGCCGCTCTGCCGGCCTCTTTTTTTTTAAGATTTTATTGGAGAATTGGGGGAGGGGAAGAGTGTTGGGGAATCCGAGAAGGGGATCAGACAAGTTGCTGCCCCTTTTTTCTTCAGTCTAGTTGTAGAGGACGTCGCTTCACTGGCCCATGTTGGCATTATCATTGCGCTCTTCCTGGGTGAGGCAGTCGCTCGCCAGCCATTGGACGGCTGCTCACTGCGGCTCATGGTAGCTCACATTGGCTCCCAGCCACTCACGGTAGCTCATGGCAGCCCACTGCAGCCCCACTGCAGCCTACTCTGTTGCTGGCGACTCACAGCAGCCCAGCTCCAGGTTGAGCTGTTGTTCACCATCTTAGCTGTAGAGGGCGCAGTGTCACTGGCCCTCATGTGGGATCTGAACCGGGGCCCTGCTGCTCAGAGCTGGCATCCCAAGCCAACTCCTACCAACGTGCCACTCGGCTGGCCTGGAACCGTGTACTTTTTTTTTTTTTTTTTTTAGCTGAGCCATCCTGCCACCTGTTGGCAGCTCAGTGGCAGCTCAGCTCAGGCTGGGCATCGAACTGCTGTTGCTCAGAGCTCAGCCCTCACTCTTGAGCGAGTCTCTTAACCAACTGAGCCACTCGGTTGGCCCTCCGTGTACTTTTTCAGTTTAGCAGTTGTCTTTCAGAATTGTAACTAACTGGTTTACTTGAGTGCATTCTCCTAAATCAGAGGGCTGCAGGTTTTTTTCTCTAAAGAGCCAGATGATAAATATTCTAGGCTTTGTGGGCCATATGTTCTCTGTCACAGCTATTCAACTCTGCCATTGTAGCATGAAAGCCGCCACAGGACAAAACAAACAGTCGAATGTGGCTCTGTTCCAATAAAACTTTATTTATGGATACTGAAATTTGAATGTCATATAATTTTTGCATGTCACAAAATATTATTCGTCTTTTCTTTTTTTTTCCCCAGACCATTTAAAACTGTGAAACCCTTTCTTAGCTCATCGGTTGTCCAAAAGCAAGTGATGGGCCCATTTGGCCATGGGCTGTCCCTGGTCTAAGCCACAAGCTGAGGGAGGGCCCAGGTCCAGGTGCCACTGTGATTTTTACCAGTGGAGCCTTCCAGAGAGAGCAGTGTGACAAATAGTTGTTGAAGGAATAAATTATACAAGGGGGAGGAGGTAATGGTTAGAGACATTAACTAGTCAGAAAAATATTACATTTGCAAATGGGTTTTATTTGCTCTAACGTGTCATTGCGTTTTCTCCCTTGCTGAATGTTATGAAATGCTAATTAGCTCCCATCACAACCACGGTTCACGGATTGTTTGATTTTCTTTGTTGGGGTGTGTACACAGCACCCTACACGGCAGACTGAAATAACTCAGCACAGCCCCGCAGCCTCGTGTCACAGAGACTGTCCAATAGGGAGCAGGGCAGGGCGGCCCACAGGAGACAAATAAAATCGACCTCAGAAAAACCTTGTTCCGAGTTCCTGTGGCGGGCTGTTCGTGAGCGCTCTCAAATGAAGGGAAAGTCATTTGCCCGGCTTGCAAGCATCTCCCCAGCCATGCTGGGGGATGCACGCGGGAGAGCTGTCTTATCTTTCTCTGGCCACAGGTTTCCTTGTTCCTGTAGTGCACACATGGAGTGTTGACAAGCACCTCACCTACTGCACGTCAGACCTCTGTTCACCAGGGCGTCCCCACTGGGCACTGCTGGCATTTGGGACAGGACCCTGGGCACTGCAGGACGATAGCAGCATCCCTGGACGCTACCCACTGGATTCTAGTAGCAAAGTCTTCCCTACCCCCAGGTTTTGAAATACAAAACTGTCTCCAAGCATTGCCAAATGTCCTCTAGAGGCAAAATCGCACCCCCCTTTCCCCCTCCCAACCTCTGGTTGAGACTAAAGAGCAGCCACCCCAAATGCAACTCCCAGGGTGAGGCTCAGAGGGGATGTTCTCCAGCCCTGGGCAAAATGAGAAAGAAAGGAAAAAGGGCACCAGAGTGGGTTTTCATAGAGTGAAATGTGATTGATGTAAAGAAATGCCTTTTCCAGGACTTCCCTTCCTAGTTGTTTGTGCAAAAATATCTTTTATGAAATGATGATGCTAGCAGATGGCAGCCTTTTTTGTCCCCCCCTATAAATGCGCATACTTGCCAAAACCAAGAGTTGGCAATCCTGTATCAACCCACTCTTTTTTTTTTTTTTTAAGTTTTACTGGAGTGAAATTCTAGATTCTAGGAATGGCTGCGTCTGTAAGAGAGAAATTGGGTTTTCTGTTCTCTCCCCCTAAAGAGCTCTCCATTCTAGCAGTTTCTAGTGACTGGCCTCCGTCTCCTCAGCTGTAAAACGGAAGCAGTCATTGTGCCCATCTCACATGGCATTTGCAAAGAGTAAGTGAGAATCTGCATTTAAACCACAGGCTTAGTTTATATCCTGAAGATCCTCCAGCTTAGATCCTATAATTTGCCCAGATTCGTTTAAGCTTGGGTTAAGTGTTAGGGATTATTACTATCATCGATATTGTCCAACTCTGGGATGTATAACAGTGTGGTTGTATCTGCTTTATCCAGAGGCTCCATTTCTGGCAAGTTCTACAGCCTGACATATATTCTGTGCAAAATACAAGAACAGTCCCTGAGTGTCCCCACGTGCTGCACTCAAGGAGGTCAGCCAACACAGGGAATTTCTCTGACAGTCCTTTCTGGAAAGTTCCCCACGTACAGCACAGCATCGGAGAGGGGCCGGAGAGGAGGCCTCATTAGCAACAACATGGTCCCGCTGGCTGCTCCCTTTAAAGACGTGTGTCATTCACATGGCAACCCCACAATTCACGGGGTGGGAGTGGTGGAGTGGGCAGCCAACCTCCCTGCCCCCTTTCTTTTAAGGGCTCATTATGGCGCAGTTGTCTCTCGGGTGACTGACAAGACCGGCAGCGGTGCCTCCTCACCGGCTTTCATGTCCTGGTCACCGAAGGGCCTCCCCACTGGCTGCGCTGTTCCTGCCCCTCCCCACCAGCAGGGAGGGGACAGGCCTGGGTGGGCCACGGGGCGGCAACCCGGTGGGGCCCTCCAGGGCACTCGTCCTGGAGCTCTTGGGAGCCCAGGTGCCACTGTCACCTGATGTTTGGGGAGCATACCCACACTCACTTTTGACGTGTTTCCCGAAAGGAAGGAAGGATGTGTGTCCACCACCGAATGGAAACAGTCCACACAGAGGGAGTGCCTGGGAGTGGGCTGTGTCTTACACACACGCACACACGCGTGCACACACACTGCTGCACACAGGCCTCTCTCCACCCTGAGGTGCTTTCAGCGGAGGGCAGACCTTCACTGGGATGGCAGGCAGTATCTGGTGTTTGTAACTGGGCTGCAGGAGGCTTCACACCGGGTAGACCGCCCTAGTTCTGTGGGTGCTAGCAACCGAGACCGACTCTGGGTAAGAGGAGAGGATTTATCCGAACAAAGTGGGGATGTCGTGGGACTGTGCTGAATGAATGAACGAGTGAGTGAGTGAATGAATGAATGAATGAATCTGATGTCTCCTTGGGAGACCAGGACCAGCTGCTTGAGGAACCATCACTGCGCTGTAGTCCTGGTGAGCAGTCACCGTTCGGAGCTCAGTTTCCCCTTAGATTTGTAGTTATGTGGTTGTGGCCTCAGAGTTATCCCCTGTGCACACAGTAAGGAGACTCTTTCATCTGATGCCCTCAGGCAGGGGTCATTGCAAATAGCTGTGAAATCTCCCTAGAAAGGCACAGGAAGTGTGATTATTACACCACATTTCTAGTCCAAAGCAGAAGCACAGCCTTCAGCCGAGCTGGTCTGTGCGATCTCAGCCTGGGTTTGGGGTCCTTTATCTGGGAGGAGTTGAGTCCGTGCTTTAGGTACCTCCAAGATCCCGGCAAAGGGGGAAGCATTCCTGACATTGCTCCCAATTACATTGTCCCCCTGGGGAAGTTGGGTTGAGGAGTATGACCCCCCAAAGATTCCAAGACATTCTCAATGAAATTTTCCTGGGCACCCTCAATGTTTGCTCTAGCTTAGCAACACTTTTCCAGCAAAACAAAACAAAACCCCCACAACTTCCCAGCCTGCCTAGTCGTGTGACTGAGCTCAGGTGCAGTCTTAGCACTTTCTGAAGGATGCTTTTTCATCTTCCTAAATTTCAAGGTTTCAAGTGACTTAGCCATTTTGATAGGACACAGAATCGTGATGATCTTCATTTTATAGGCGAAGAAAATATATCAAACGTTCAAAGAGGCCGTGACCGTCCCTAAATCCAAGACCTGTGCAAGTAATTCTCTGTGTTGCCCAGTTACAATCTCCAAATCTCAACTTCGCCCACAGAGGAACACCCCTTCTCTCAGCAGATAAGAAATAATTCCTCAACCACACTGAAATCAAAACGCCAGCAGATAGAAGCTTGTCCTGGAAGGAGCAGACGGAAAACGGTTTCCATGGGTACAGAATTTGACATTATCAACTGCAAATGTTCACCACCCCATATGACAAAACTCCAGCAACTTCAAAGCTGTGAAGGATAGCTTTAGGGCAAATTTTAATTAAAATTAGATAGCATATATGAAAAGCATCTAATTTGTACGCTATAAAAGAGTCCGGGAAGCACAACTCCAGAGCCTCGGGACTAAGGCTGGAACAATTATGTTGCAACTTCTCACATCACAATCACAACACGTTAATTTGTTAATGAGTCAGTCAGAGCAGAAGAGCGCTCCTGACGTTGGGAGGAAAACATACCGCTTACATTTACATTTCTATTTTTAAATAAATGTTTCAAGTCAAACTCAAACTTCACATGAAAGTTTTGAATTTCCACTGATTTTTTTTTTTTAACTCAGGTTGCCTGCTGAGATGCCAATATTAAGATTATTGGGGGCCGGCCGGTGGTTAAGTGCTGGCTTGGGAAGCCAGCGGCCCCAGTTTGGTCCCACATATGAGTGCCAGTGACACTGCCCTCAGGAAAAAAAAATATTATTGGGATTTCTCAGAGCGAGAACCAAGTGATTTCTGTATTTGAATGTGGCTGTAATGACATACGTGCTAAATGGGCACATTTAGAGGAGACAAAGGGTGGCCTGTTTTTTTCTCTTCCTTAGTAAATTCCTGGCCCTTGTAATACACATGGTCTCAGAAAAGAGCTAGAAAGGAGAGACAGTAACAACTGAGAAATTTCCCTGTTGGTGACTTTATTTCTCAATGTGATAAAAAGAAAACGGAAGGAGGAAGGTGGAGACACTAGGGCAGGAGTAGGGGGATGAGAGGGGCCTAAGGTGTGCTCACCCCCAGGGTCCTGCTGGCCCCTCCTCACATTTACATCCTAGGTACCTCACTCCAACCCTTTTCTAGTCCTGGAACCCCATTGCCTGCACTTAAACTCAAAATTATGTGTACCCGAAAAAGATACACTGTCCTCAATGTCACCTGACACAAGGGTGTGTGTGTGTGTGTGTGTGCTGAGGGGACTCCCAGTGCAAAGATTTAGTGAATTTTTGCAGATTTGATAAAAACATACGCCCATGAAATGACATTGCGGGGCCCTTCCCAGGGCCACGGAAGGACCTGTACAAATGAGGAGTCAGGAGCTTCCAGTCCAACCACCTCTGTGCCCATCATCTCACTTGTTCTTCACCAAACCCTAGCAGACAGACACAATTATTAACTGGCATCGTAAAGAGGAAGAAATTGAGGCCCAGAGGAGGTAGCTGACTTGATTTGGGTCACACAGTTAATATTTACAGAGCGGAGATTCGAACTCAGTTGTGTTGATCCCAGAACTGGTGCTCTCACCTCCACTGGCCGCTGTCCCCCCAGGGAAAGATCTCTGCGCATCCTTCTAAAAATCAAAGGAGGGGGGGAATGGACTAGTGTGACAGACACAGGTGTGACGAGCACAGTGTCACAAGTACAGGGGAATGGAACTGAAATTGTTACATGCCGTTGAGTTGGTTCTGACTCCTGGCGACACTGAATGAGTGACGTCCACGCCCTGCCCAGCTCCTGTAGACTCCTGCCTATGGCTTCTTTTATGGAGTCATCCATCTCCTATCATCACCCCCAAACCCAACAGGAAACCAGATTCCAGCAGAGGAGAAGCATCTTTCCCACGGCTGGGTCTGACGCAGGAGTAGGAGCGAATGAGAAGCTTCCTCAGGGAGATGATGGGGTGAAAGAAAGGTGGTCAGGGAGGAGAGAAGAGCGAAAGGTGTGATATTACTTATTTCTGAGGATAATGGGAAGATGAAATTAAGGAACCTTAGTGTAATGGACAGGTTATTTTTCTTTCAGTCATTCTTGATCTGCTCCTTGGAATAGCCACTCCAGACTGCTCATTGTGGTCCAGGTTCGAGTATCAATCTCCCACCCAAAGGGCAGGCACAGAAG
Organism: Aselliscus stoliczkanus; assembly: GCA_033961575.1. NCBI lineage: Eukaryota > Metazoa > Chordata > Mammalia > Chiroptera > Hipposideridae > Aselliscus > Aselliscus stoliczkanus. The sequence goes on along the minus strand of CM066738.1, from coordinate 4,763,337 downwards.
CTAGCTGGCCAATGAGAGCACTCCATTGCCTTGGACACAGTGATTGGTCCAGAGGTGGGTCCAAGACCCAAGCAGACCAATCAGAGCCCTTCCCAGGATTCAAATGCAGATGTTGGTGGGGAAGGTTGCTGTAAGGATCCCCTTGGGTTGGGCCACAAATGAGGCCCAAGAAGTGGAGGGAAGCAGAGCAGAGCTCCTTGAAAGAGACAGAGAAAGATGAAAGAGAGCCCTGCCAACAGAGGCATGCAGGAAGCATCTCTCACCACAACCCCACGCCGCCTCAGGAAGGAAATGCCCTTATCATGAACCTATTCTGCAAAGGAGGCAACACAAAGTTAATTACCTGCTCAAAGTTCACGTAACCTGTAAATGGTGGAGCCCAGGGTTGGTCCGTCTGCCTGTGAGCCCCAGTTTAGTAATCCTGCTGGTACCTACCGAGATCCTGCAGTGCCCTGACCCTGGACTCCATGCTGGAGAGCCATCTGCATTAGACACCATGGCTGCCTTTACAAGGCCCATGGCCCAGTGGGGGAGATGTGTGAGCAACATGGTAAAAGTGTGAGGTGTGATAGGCCACATGAGGGCCCATGGGAGGAAATCAGCCCACTTTGTTCAGGGGGTTGGAGGGAGGGTCAGGTCAGAGCAGGAGGAGGAGATGTGTAGACTGAGCCCTGAAGTTGGAGTTGGAGAGAGGGCTATGGGCAGAGGACACACAAGGGTGAGGGCTTGAAGGAGTTGGGGACTGAGATGTAGTCAGGTGCTGAAAATGAGGAGAAGGCAGAAGATGGGGGGACCCCGCCAAGGTGCTTTTATTTGCAAGTGATCAAAAGAACCTTAAGAACTGAAGGAAAAGGGGACTGGACTGGCTCATGTCAGTGGAGGGTTCTTGGAGCGTACACACAAGATACAGGATGAGCTGAAGGAACCAGGTCCCTTGGGACTGCAACAGGGGATCCCCCACCCCATAACTCTCCCGCTATCTCTCATCTCTGCTGGTCTCAACCTGCTTTGCTTCTCTGCTTCATTCTTGCCTCCAGCAGATGAATGCAGCTGCCTACTTGCCAGCTTCAATGGAAACAGAATTCTTCCTCCCAGCAAATGGCTATCAGTCCTAGAGAAGCTCTCATTGGTTGCTTGGGTTACATGGCAACCCATTGGACCAATCATTAATGCCAGAGGTGTGGGCCACTATGATTGGCCAACCTGAATTTTGGGGCATCCCCTATGACCTGGGGTCAGTGACCAGAGAAAGGGAATAGAAGAGTTTGCTGAAATGGCTAAATACATTAATAAGCAAGTAAATAAATAAAATGACGTAGCTACCTAGCTACCCACTGGCCAATTCAGTCCACTGGGTAGAAAAGAACAGTAAAGCCTCACCATCTTTGCCTACGGGGAATTTGTAATAGGGCTTGAGAGACAAGTGGTATTCTGTGATTTTAAAATGGTTGCCAACCTTGGATTCAGCAGTGGATTTTTAGGTTTGACACCAAAAACATGAGCAACAAAAGAAAAATGGGTACATTGATCAACATTAGAAACTTTTATGCATCAAAGAAACTTTACCAAGAAAATGAATCAACAACCTACAGAATGAGAGAAAATATTTGCAAATCAAATATTGGAAAGGGGTTTCTTATCCAGAATATATAAAGAACTCCTACAATTCAACAATAAAAAGACTAAGAACCAGATTTTTTAAATGGGCGAAGGACTTGAATAGGAGTTCTCCAAAGGAGATGTACAAATGGCCCATTGGCACCTGAAAATATTCTCACTATCATTAGTCATTAGAGAAATGCAAACCAAAACCATAATAAAATACCACTTCGTTGTACCCATGAGGATGGCTATAATTTTTTTAAATGAAAATAAGTGTTGGTGAGGGTATGGATAAATTAGAACCCTGGTATATTGCTGGTGGAAACGCAAAGTTGTACAGTCACTGTGGAAAACAGCTTGGCAGTTTCTAAAAAGTTAAATGTGGAATTACTCTATGACCCAGCAATTCTACTCCTAGGGCTATGCCAAAAAAAAAAAAAAAAAAAAGAGAACAGGCTCAGACAGATACGTGTGCACCAATATAATAGCAGTATTATTCACAGGAGCCAAAAGGTGGAAATAACCTAGGTGCCCATCAACAGGTGAATGGATAGACAAAATGTGGTCTACACATAAATGGAATAGTATTCATATTATTCAGCCATAAAACATAATGAAGTTCTGTCATCTGCTACACAGGGGCTGAAATAAACCAGAGACACAGGACAAATATTGTATGATTTCACTTATATGAACTGTCTAGGATAGGCAAATTCATAGAAACAAAAAGTAGATTAGAATTACCAGGGGCTGGGGGCAGGGCTAGGGGATGGAAGGGAGTTACTGCTTCACAGGTCCAGCTTCTGTTTAGAGTGAGGAAAACATTTTGGAAATCATAGTGGTGATGGTTGCACAACATTGCAAATTTAATGAATGCCACAGAATCAAAGAGCAAATTTTTTGTTGTATGTATTTTACCACAGTACAGATTTTTTTCCATGATCTCTAAGAGTCACGCTGAAGGATGTGGACCTACTGCAGGTTCAAACACCCCAAGGAATGTGCCGGGGGTGGGGAAGCCCCTGGGGAACTGACTAGCTTTTCCTCCCCCGGAGTGGATTGTGTTGGCCTGACTAGCTGCTTCCCACTGTGAGTCACAGCAGCAAACCCAGACAGACACACACGGGCAGGCTTCTGCTTCGCTGCTGTCGGCTGAGCTGAGTTGACCTCGAAGGAATGAAAGGAAAAAGACCTTTTGACCAAAAGCCATTGAGGAGATGACAGCTGATCTGGGGTGGGGGGCAGGGGGCTGGTCTGGCTTAGCTGGACAGCCTCTGGATGAATCCCCGGCTTCTTTTTCAGCAGCAGCCCTTCCATCAAAAGGTGGACCCCACACACCACTTCCTATGCTAGCTTTTGGTAGAGGGGTTTCCACTGCAGCGTTGTTTATTTGTAAAACAGACAAAAGTTCAAATGTCCGATAACAAAAGGTTGAATAAGCAAATCATGGTACGACCACGGCAGTGGAAGTACTCAGCAGCCACGAAAGTGATGTTGCAGAACGAATATTAATAATATTAATAACCACTGTGCATTGGTGTCTGGTCCACGTGCTAAGCCCTGAATAGTTTTTATCGTATGTAATCCACTCAGCTGGGTAAACCGTGGTGCAGGGAGATTGTATAACTCATTCGAGGTCATGCAGCTAGGCTGGCAGACCCAGGACACGATCCCTCTCTGGTTCCAAATCTGGCACTTCTGGTACCTGCTCTATGTTCTATAGAAATGCGTCCACTGAGCTGGAAAGCTGATCAGAAAAACTGCGGTGAATGTTTAAATTAAAAAAAAAATGTATTACAGTAAAGGACACATTGCCATTAATTCCCCCTCACAATACTCCCCTCACTTCGAACACACTTATCCCATCGTTCTAGCCACTTTCTGAAGCAGTTCCCGAAGTCCTCTTTCGTGAGTGTCTAGTGGGCTGTCGTGGCGGCCTCAATGTTCTAAATTGATTCAAAACATCTTCCTTTCATGGTCACTTTGACTCTGGGGAAGAGCCAGAAGTCGCACGGTGCCAGATCCAGTGAATAAAGTGGATGAGGACACACCGCAATGCTTTTATTTGACAGAAATTGCCGTACCAGAAGTGATGTGTGACACGGAGCATTGTCATGATGGAGGAGGAAGTAAAGACACTCATGAAAGAGGACTTCCAGAACTGCTTCAGAAAGTGGCAGGAACCATGGGATAAGTGTGTTCAAAGCTAGGGGAGGGTATTTTGGGGGATGGATTAATGGCAGTGTGTCTTCTACTGTTATCAAGTTTTAAAAATTTAAATATTCGGCATAGTTTATGATCACACCTCGTATTTATTGAACAAATACAGTTTAAAACATTATACATTTCTGAAAGAAATTTAATGGTGGATTTATATGCATAGATCACGCCATGCAAGGACATAAATCAGGTTATGTGCCTTGCAGGTCAAGTGTCTGTTTTGAAGAGCAGTAGATGTTTGCAGGAGCCCTTGGGCACCTCCCTTCACGCCTCACTGGCCAGATGTGCGTCAAGCGCCCGCCCGCAGCTGAAGCAACCACTACTTTGTGAAATGCGACTGCCACAGCTGGCTTCAACTGATCAAGATTCACCCTGGGGCTGGAGGTAGGGTCACATCTCCTGAGGGATGAGATAAGGGAGAGCATGAATGTTCCCTGAGCAACCTTTCTTGTCTGCTACTGATTGCAAGTGACAGAAAACCCAATGTAGCCTGGCTTGACTTCAAAACAAAGGGTGGGTTCACCCACGGGCTTCAGATGCCACTTAATTCCAGACTCAAACAATGGCACTAGGATTGGACTCTTTTGTTTACAAAATGGCTGCAGAAGCTGCGGATGTCACATCCTCACCACCATCCAGTGGGAGAGAGAGCTGTTAGCCTCAGCAAACAGCTCTGCATACATTCTTGACGCTAACTGGGTGACTCGCTCATTGAGTCACTGGGTGACCCTGAGCCAATAGACAAGTTCTCAAGGTATCCCCAAAGCAATGAGTTAAGAGTGGGGGACAATTGTTGCACTTTCCACTAGAAGCAGAGAAGAATAGATACAGGACAGCTGGTAGATTCCACTACAGGATCAGGCAACACCAAGGTGTGGAGGCCCCCTGCTCTCCTTTCTTGAGGATGGGCCCATCCTGGATGTGGGCAGATAGGGCCACTTACAGGGCAGTGAGAGTGCAGAGAGTAAATAGGAAAAGGGTTGGAGACTTTGTTTCTAAAGTACACCGAAGGAGACTCTTTGCAGAAGTCACCTGGGCAAGGAGAAAAGAACAACTCTTTGAGCCACCCGTCAGTGAAAGGGCCCATTTCTCTGAGTGTTTGTCTAACCTTTTCTTTAACCAGGAAGTCACAATGGGATTAGCAATTTGCTGCAAAGAAACTTTTTGGGTGACCTTCTCTGGGAACAAATTTGAGTGGCACTATGTGCAAGGTGCATTTTTTTTTTAAACCTTAATGGATTATGCATGCCTAAAAAGAGAGCTCTCTGAATCTTGGTATATCTGCATCTCTCTCACTACTCTTATATCCATCCATTCATGCATCCATCCGTCCATCCATCCATCCAACCATCCATTCATGCATCTAAATGTCCTCCTTATTTCACCTTTATGGATTTCATCTAATTTTAGGGTCTTTGGGGGCCCCCTGCTTGGCTCTTGATCAGATACCTCGATACTTCACTGTGAGAGCTGAGACCAGGCTAGGAATCATTTATTCTCTTAGAAAGTTTTACTGCTTCATATGCTGACAGTCTCCTCTTAACCCTTAAGCAGGTCTGTCATAAGGATAAGCATGGCTTTGGGAGGCTTCGGGGGTTCGATTTCCATTCCCTCTGAATGTCAGCAGCATGCGGACACCAGCACAGAGGCGGAAGTCAGAAGCCTCATTTAATTTGGGACAGAGCTAAGGGGCACTTGCATCAACATGCACAGTTACTGTGGAACTGCCCCCTACTACCCCCGCCCCAAACACGTCTCCAAGAAGCTCTTGTTAAACTGAACCTGTGTTACAACTAACGGCCTCTTAGAATGAAGGAAGGACAGCATTTATGACTCTTTTAGAGATATGTCCAGTCACAGCTGGGGACCTCACCCGTGTCATTTGTCTCCAGGTTCTCTCAATGGCAGCATGAGTGACACGGGCTGGATAGTTCGCGGTAGTGGACTGCTGCCCTGTGCACTGTAAGAGGGTTAGCGGGTCCCTGGCTTTTCTCTACAAGAGGCAAGGAGCATTCTGTTCCCAGATGTGACAGCCAAAGTGCCTCCGGATATTGCCAAATGTGCTCTGTGAGCAGGAGGACCCAATCTCCTTGCCTCGTCGCCCTGGTCTGGGTACCACTGATGTTGCTGGGCAGAACGATGAGGTGTTTGGCTGCAGAAGTGCCCCTGCCAGCCGACTCAGCCGTGTCCCTCTGCCGCTGCAGCAGCCTGCACAGTGCGTTAGAGAGCTGGGGCCCTAATGACCTTTTAAAAGTGAACTGAAAAATCAACCTTCCCTCACTGGAAGCCCAAAGGAGTGTAACACCAGCTAAGGGGAGAAACCTCCCCCTGGTGCCTGGGTTTCCCCATCTCTCAAAGGGCAATGATAACGGTACCCACTTTGCAGGGCAGTTGTGGGAATTGAATGAGCTGAGGTTTGTCATGCCCTTAGATCCATAGGTCCTTAGGTCCGTGGTAATTGCTCATTAAATAAAAAATACATGTTTGTCCCACAGCAAGAGGTCATTTTGGGAAGGCCAAAGGAACGTTGATGGCCGAGGTGGCAACTTGGCAGCCCACAGACCCTGTGGGGTCAGACAGCTCATTTGGTTTGGCCGCGTGGCATCCTGACATTTAAAAATTGGAAAGCTTCACAGAAGAATGCGAATTCTGGTTTTGTTTGAAGGGTCCGGGAGCGCTGGCACCATCCCAGTGCCTGTCGGCGTGGATTTAAGTCTGTGAGCCCTGCTGGGCCTTAACCTGGAACAGGGTTTGGGCAACCCCCACCCCCAACCCCGTGGCCTCTGGAGCCCCCGTCCCTTTGGGGGCTCTGGGCTGGGAAACAGTCCCTGGGGGATTCAGGAGGGCAGCGCTAGCGACCCCAACCCCTCCTTTTTCTTTTGCATTTTCTCAGGCTCTTTGGACGCTCCGTTTACATTTGCTCGATTTTATCTCATCAGGACAGCAAAACGTGCAGAAGAATTCAGAGCAATTGAAACCAAATGTGCAGGGAGAGAGGCTGCTGCTTTATCTTCACAAAGGCTTATACCCCCACTCTGGGTTTCTACTGACGGCAGCCCGGCTGGGGTGGATGCCCGCGGTTCTGGGTGCCCCGGGTGATGATGGCAGAGGTGCCACGACCTGGAATCCACACAGTTCAGAGCTGCAGGGATGTTTAGGGTATCACTGCCACCTTGGCGTGTTTGAAAGGGAGAGACCGGGACTCGGGGAGATGACGCGACTTGTCCATATGTCACCCAAAGCAGAGGAAAGAGCCCGATAATGGTTACATCAGCTTTCTGTAGACGTCTGTCCTGTTTTATAGAAGGTGGGGATCTCTTTCAGATAACTGTCATTTTTTTGAGGGCCGTGTCACTGGCCCTCGTATGTGGGACCCGAACCGGGGCTGCTGGCTTCCGAAGCCAGCGCTTAACCACCGCGCCACTCGGTCGGCCCCAGATAACTTCCTTTTTAATCTGTCTTTGCTCTGGGGTCAGACAGGTCTGTGTGTACCGTTACTGGGGAGATAGCCAGCCTCAGCTTTGGTTTCCTCATCTATAAAATGGGAAGGCCAGTGCCAGCTTGGTAAGAAGTGGGTTGTTCATGCCTCATTCCTGCTCTCAGGTAGGAGGGTTGGGCTGCAGGCAACAGGGAAGCCAAGGGCCTGCCAGGTTGGGTGCTGGACGCAGAGCAGAGAGGGCACCAAGCCTGCCCGCAGGAGCCCGTCATCATCCAGTGAATCCTGATGGCTCATCGTCTACGTCCCAGGAGCGTCTTAGGCCCAGAGGATGCAGGCACTGTCCTACTGTCACTCAGTCAAGGAACAAGTGTCACGCCCTAGAGCTGGGCAAAGCTCTAGGTGGCCAGTGGTGGCAGCTGGGAGGCCAGAGGGGAGGGAGGCAGGGCAGAGAAGGTGAGAGCTTGGACTAAGCTAACGGTTCCCAGCTGGGGATAATTTTGCTGTCCCCCTGCCCAGGAGACATTCGGCAATGTCTGCAGACATTTTTATTGCCAAAATTGTGGGGGTGGGCGGGAGGGGAGCATTGCTACTGGGTAGAGGTTAGGGGTGCTACTAAACATCTTCCAATGCCCAACATGGTCCCCTACAACAGAGAATTATCCTGCCCAAATGTCACTAGTCCTGGAGGTGAGAAATCTGGCCTAGGGGAGTAGTAGTGGGGATGGAGGGAAGGGGACAGATTTAAGCGAGAATACTAGTTGAAATAAATGGAGCATGGGCCGTGGGGGGCTCTCGGTGTGTGCTTGCATTGCGTCGTTTCCTTGGCTTGCTTGCTTCTTCTTTACCCCCGCTTTCCTTTTTTGCTAGAAAATACTAGCTGTGGGGGCTCTAAGAGCAAAGGCTCAAAGGGCACACCCCTTCCCCCTTCCCCTGCAATGGGCGGCCTGGCTCCTGGGTGCAATTTGGTGCTGGTGGGGAACAGATAGCATCAAACATTTTTTAAGAGTCAAACTCAGGTCTCGTTTTTCAGGTTAAAAAAATTGGTGGTGGGGGCTGTGGACACCGAGAGCTGAGTAAGTAACCTCCTGATCTTCCTGTTTACATGAAAAGGTGCTTGCGTCTCTGGAGACGAAATGTGTGAGCCTTTGCTGAGGAAAAGGGGGGAAAGCACACTTCAACTGTATTCCTGGAAGAGACTGCAGACTTTCTTATTAATTCTCCAAAAGACATGAACCCAAACAACCATGAAATACCCAACCCAGAGCTAAGAAAACTCAGTAAGTGGCTTTTAGGGAAATAAAAATAAACGGGAAAACCCCAAATAGGAAATACACCCATTCAGTGGAGTGTTTTGGTAGATGGGATCTCCGTCTGGAACCAGAAAGCGAAGGCTTGGCCCTGCCGTGTGATGCTTAGGCCATCCACACCCAGACAGTAGCTGTATTCAGCACGCAGCGTTTCCCCGGGGCCATGGTGTGGGGCCCCAGGAAGGGACCTGGGGGTACAGAGCAGTGACCTGTCCCCATCCTCATGGAGCTTGTGTTCGTCCGTCATTAGACCCTGCATCCCTGTTCCTTCCCTCCTGGTTCTGGAATTCTGTTGCTCCCTGATCTGCTTGCGTGCGTCTTTTATGTCTCGCTCCATGTGAAAGGCTGACTCCAAGGTGGCCCCCAACGCCCTGCCCTGCCCCCCATAGTCATGCCCTGGTGTGAGCGCCCCCCTGTGATTGTGGGCTGGCGCGGAGACTCACATCTAACCAACAGCAGCCAGCAACGGTGGCGGGGTGTCACCTCCGTGGTAAAGTCACAAGAAAGATTGTGACTTCCATCTCCCTCGCAGACTCTCTCGATGGCCGTCTCACCTTGCACACTCGGAGGAAGCCAGCTGCCGTGACAGAGAGGCCACACGGCTAGGGACAGAGGGTGGCCCCCAGCCCCCAGCCAGAAAGAATATGATGAGCTCAGCCCAACAGCCTGCAAGGAACCGAGTCCTGCCAGCAACCACCGAGTGAGCTTGACAGTGGGTCCTTCCCCAGGGTAGCCTTCACATGACACCCCAGCCCTGGCTGACACTTTGATTGCAGCCCTCAACAGCACCTGCTCCCTTCCTGAGAGGCTGTTCCCTCTGCCTGGAAGGCACCCACCACCCAATCCAGTCACCCTCCACTCAGCGGGCTCCTCTCTCAGCTCAACCTTCGCTTCCTTACTGGGGCCTCTTTGAGCTCGCTGTCCTGGTCAAATCTGCTCTCACAGGACTGTGTGTGTCTCTGACCTGTCGCATGCCATCGGCACATTTAGCGTTATTGCACACTTGCTCCATCAGTCTCTCTCCTCCACCAGATGGTACCCAGCACGAGGGACAAGATGGGGATCAGTGGACCCCAACTATTAGCACAGAGGCGAGTGCATGGTGGTGGATGCTCAATAAATTTTCCCCAAAAGAACAAGTGGGTCAAGAATGTACAAGAAATTTAGAAATCTTCATAAAATGTAAAACAAAAAACAAACAAACAAAAAAACTTCGCACTCCTTGGGTGTCAGGGGCGCAGACCCGGTGTCAGGATGGTGCGTCAATAGGAGCGAGGGCAGGAGCGTCTCCTGCGCCCTCGAGGAAGCCCCAGGTCATACTAGTGTTGGCCGCAGCCCTGGACAGAAGCCCGTGGAGCTCTCTCTGGCTGGCAGCTGCACCCACCCTCATGAAATTTACCTCTCTGGCACCCACTCAGAGCTCCCTGCAAGCCAGGCTCTGGTCCTGCTGAGAGCAGCACACAGCTCTAGCCATGCAGGAAGATGGGGAGAGCTGCCTGTTAGAAACCCTCCATGGGGCGAGGTGGAAGGAAGCCCGGACGATCCAGAAACCAGGGCGGCTCAAGAGCTGGGTTTCTCCATCTTGACCTTATTGTCATCGTCGTCTGGGTCATTCTCTGCTGTGGGGCTGTCCTGTGCTTTGTGGGATGTTTAGCAACATCCCTGGTCTCTGTACCCATGGGTTTCAGGAGCACCCCCTGAATGTTTCCAGACCTTTCCAAATGAGCTGGGGCAGAACTGTCCCCACTGAGAACCACAGGACCTCATTCATTCATTCATTCATACACTTATTCCCCACTGTATGCCAGACTGTGAGGATGCCTCAGGAAACGAGACAGATGAGATTTCTGCCCGAGAGCTAGCAGTGGAGTGGGAGGGACAAGTAGAGGAATGAGAGGCCGAGACGTGGGGAGTGCTGGGAGATGCAGTGATGCTGTGTCCGCTCCACGAGCAGGACCGTGGGTCTTGCTGACTGTTCTCCTGAATGCTCGGCACACAGTAGGTGCCCTATAAACATGTGTTGCATGAACGATGGCCTGAAATAACTATTAGCTGCCAAGGGTGGCAACTTCGGACTGGGTGGTTGGAGACATTCCCTCTGGGAGGCAGCATCTAGCTGACAACTAAACCGTGACAATGAGCCACTTGTGGAGACTGGGGGAGGGTGTTCCAGGCTGAAGTAGCAGCAGGTGTTTTCTTCCAGGGCTCCAAAGGGCTTGGTTTGTCCAGGGAGCTTACCTCCTGCCCCTCATTCACCTGCCAGTTGCAGCCTGCATTCAGATGTCCATCCTGACCTTGTTTCTCCCTGGGCCCACCAGCCTGGAGCTGACTGGGGCAGGCACACAGGGCTCTGCACTTCTCCTTGATGGCACTAAGCACAGTCTAAACACTTGGCTTGTATCTCACTGGATAGTGAAGTTGTCGGGGCCAGGGGAACAGAAGCCATGTCTCTTTCTGTTCGCCACTGGGCCTTGGCTTCCCAAATGTGCCTGGTATGCTCAGTGAGTGCATGTTGAATGAACGAATGAATGAATTGGAAAGCAGGAATGTAAAACTGGAGCTTTTGAGAACCAAGAGAGCCCAAAGGACATGACTCTAGGCACAGAGTAAATCTCCTGGACGTCTAACGACCTGGGTTCCATTCACCCACCTGGACCCAAATCCTTGCCCCACATTCACTGGCAGATGCCAAGAGCTGAAATTATTTTCTAGAAGAAGACAGGAAGATGACATCATCCTACCATCAGGGAAGGATTCAGAGAACAAGCCTTCGGTTACCATGGCAATTTTAAACGTCAGACCTCTCTCCATAGCCTTTAGTGGTGTTTTGGGGGGTGTGGTGGGGGGGGGGCTAGCACTTTTGAGTTTAGACAAATACTGAGACATCGAGAGGGGATCTAAGTTTATTGGATCTTGAAGGGTGTCAAAAGAGTGAACTTGAACTTGGTTCCCCAAACCCAAAGTACCACATTTCCCGGGCTTGGTTTGAGGGCAAATAAATAGCCATGAAGTAGCCATCTGACAAAATCCAATGTACAAGAGTGGCTCGAAATAGAAGTTGACTCCTCCAGTCTGGGAGGCAGCAGTGTGGCAGAGGAGGTCAGCTCTGGAGACAGGAAGATGAAATCCTAAGTCCCCGACTTGACATCCATTTGACTTAGGTCTCAAATATCACTTTCTACACTTCCAAAATGGGAGTGATCACAAGACCTCCTCCTAAGGTAACAGCGACGAGGTGGGGCAAGTACATGCAGGGCAGCGTGTGCAAAGGCCCTGAGAGGACTGGGAAAGAGCTCTCTTGCACCTGCAGGAAGCCAGCAGACCGAGTGATGGGGGAAGTAGTGTGAGACTGGCTGGCAGGGTTGGCAGGAGCTGGACCCTGCCGGACCGTGTGGAGCACGGAGGTGCAGGGTGGTGGACTGTCACCAAGTATGGACCTGGGACCAGCATCATCCTCTGGGGACTTGTAAGAAGTGCAAATTCCGGGCCCCACCCCAGACCTGCTGAATAGGACACTCTAGGCGAGGGACTCAACAGCCTATCTTTGAACAAGTCCTCCAGCGCATCAATCTGATGCGTGCTCAGAGTTAGCGGAGAACAGCAGGAAATGGTTCAGGTATTTTAAGCAAGGTGGTGAGAAGGTCGGATTCCATTTTGGAAGCCCTCTTGTCTGGTAGAGTTTTGCTGGGCGTGTGTTACCTTTGCTCAAAGAACAAGGAGGGTGTATAGGTAGGGTTGCTGGATAAAATACAGGACAGGAGGTCTGGTAAAATTGGAATTTCAGATAAACAACAAACACTTTTTTAGCATAAGTATGTCCCATAGTCTGTGTTGTGTTTTATCTGAATTCAGACGCCCCAGAGCCCTGGGCTGGTGAATAATGATTTGTTTCCTTTTTCTGGAAGCTAGGAGTCATCTTTGAGATGGGCCCATTGATACAATTACTCAGTGCACTATCACTTCCAGGGGACTGGTCTCAGCTTCTACGAAGTGACTCATGCTGAACTGATTAATTTCAGAAAAAAATAAAAATAAAGATGACTGAGTGGTTGTTTATGGCTGAGCTGCATTTCAGATAGCTCCCGTGTTGCAATCACTTGATTTATAGCTTTTTGCTGGGCCAATCTCAAGGTAGAAGAAGAGGCATGTTCCACCCCCTTCGCCTGCCGCCTGCCCAGTGAGCCCTGCTCACTTGCGGGGGGCACCTGCGAGGTTGGTGAGGCTGCCCTTGTTTACAGAGAGGCTGGGGTGGCTTCCAGGCAACACAGGCATCCTTGCAGACCCACCCTGGGCAGTGGGCAAATGCACTCCCTCGCTGTGATCTAGTTTTCCACCCATTGGCGAAGTTAAGTACATCATTCATCCCTTGCCTCACATCATCAGAATCTACCTGTTTTCCAGGTAAATGCCTACTGGAGTCCATTTAATGCAGGATTCCACTCTCGTTTGCACAATTCCACAAAGGTGTGGAAGAAGACAGACTGATATTTGAATATTGGCTTTTCCACTTCCTGCTTGGGGGAGCTTGCACCAAATTTCTGTATCCCTGTCAGCCTCAGTTTCCTAGTCTGTAAAATGGGGATAATAAGAAATATGGTCCCTTCATCGCAGTGTTGCTGTGAGATCTGGATAAGGAACTGCCATCATGTGTGTCTTTGGTACAGAAGCACGTGGCCAGCCTGGAGGTGAGGATGAGTTATAGCCAAGGACCCAAAGGGCACTGAGGTGAAACAATCCCGATGGCAAAACGGGCTTCGGGAAAATGCTGGTGAAATGCTACGGCGTCGTGAAAATTACTGCAGCTTGTTCTGGTTGCAAATAATAGGAAGAAGAGTCAGGAAAAGGGAACAGCTTTAGTAAGAAACGAAGTCTTGTTTCTGTGTTTTTGAAGATCTAAGTAGATGAATCATTTCTTCTAGTTGGCATCTTGTTTTGTGGGCTTTGTGTTTTAATATCTTTCAGGAGCTTGGGATTATAAACATGCCAGTGGTTCCAAAATCTATCTCATGCTGCCATTTTCAGTTTCTAATTTTTTCCCTCTCTGTTGCTTTAACGTCAGTTCATTTCATGATACCAAGTCCTCGTCCCTCTGTGCATTATGGAATATACATTCTGTTCTTTTCCCAGAAAACAAAATGAATAATACATTTATCCCTTAAAAGGGTATAATGTTTATGTTGGAGCTTAAGAGCAATAAAGAGAGAAAGGAAAAATCCCTCAGATTCCAACCACTCAAAGAGATAGCCATTCTTTTAAAATAACATTTTTGTCCTGATTATCATCTGAAGTTGAAGGCTATTAAAGTAGAAATTTGAAAAATAAAGTTATAAAAAAGAAAATAAAATTCCACTGCCCAGAGATAATTATGGTCAACATTTCAGCATATTTCTTTCCATTCTCTAACACACACACACACACACACACACACACACACACACACACACTTGAGATATAATTATATAAACTCCTTTCATTACTTACAACTTAGAAGACACTTTTTAATCATCTAATTTCAAGCCATGAGAATTTTCCCATGTCCTTTTGTCCTGGAAAACAATTACTCCCGTGATTGCACAATGGCCCACTCCTTCCTGTGGTTTGGCCATAATTTAACCATCCCCCATTGCTGAGCATTTAGTTTGTTTCTAGCTTTTCACCACTGCCAACTGCTCTCTGAGCCTGCCTCCTAATGTGCCCACATTTCTAACGCCAGCCCAAGCACAGATTTCTTTTAGACATCCGAGTCTTCAGAGCATGCATCTATTTTTAAAGTTAAAATTAATTAAATATGCATTTCCAATTTTATGTCGATGCTTGTGGAGCTCATTGGAATTCCTGGGGTTGGTGGGGGTGGGGAGAGTAGGGTAGGGGATAAAGGAGAACAGGGTAAGGAACCTCTCTGTTAAATTCGATAATTTATGGCACTGTTGGAAAATCGACCTGAAGAAAGGAGAAAGGGAATTCTGGCTCTACCTGAAACATCTGTGCATATTTCCCACCTTCCAACACAAACTTGGGTGCAATGAAACCGCAGTCATCCTCATCAATCCGTCAATGCCTAACACAAAAACAAGACCACGCAAGCTCGCCCGATGATAACGCTGAGGACACGGGACTCTATTCCCAGGGAGACACGCTTGCTTGCCGTTGCAATACATCTGCCTGGAGTTTCCTTACCAAGTTCCGTCTGCCCCAGACTCCACCCCTACCGATGGGAGCCATCAGCTCGGCCCCAACCCCAAGAAACCGGTGGCAGCTGTCCCAGGATTCAACCAGTTGCAATTTGGAGTGGGCTGAGCCGCTGATTTTTATCTCGCACGAATAATGCCAGGTTTCCTGGGATGAAAGGGAATCGCAGGGGTGAGACGGCCGACTGCGGGGTATGGTGTGGTCATGCCCCAGCACGCAGCACCCTCCCATCCCTGCCCAAGACCCCCAGCTCAGAGCACCTGGGCCTTTCTTTCCGGAGACGCCTTAAACACCAACACTGTTCCCACGCTCGACACCACCCTCATTCCCATCCCGGAGAAAGACAGTAAGATGAGCACATATTCCAAACCCCAGGTCCAGCTGTGTGGTCACCCAGCCTCTTTGATAATTAATACACCTACTTATTTTAGAGGTTTGATAGGAGGATTCGTGCATATAAAGCATTCAAAACAGGCCTGCCATGGAGTCATTATTTTTGCCACGAGAATGTGAGTTCCACGGCGTTTGCTGAGGCCTGCCCGGCCTTAGAGCTGTGCGGGGCTCTAGGGAGAGCCCACAAACGTGTGCTGGACGCATGCGCGTGGCTCACTGGAGCCCACAGCCTGTGCAGAGCGCCCGGCACGCCCCCAGCGTTTGGCTCGTGGGGGTTTTTTTAATCCAGGGAATGCGTGCTGCCTCCCCTTGGGTCTTGGTTAGAGACCCAAAGTGAGCTGATGTTTGCTCGGTGCTAAAAGAGAGCCTGAACGTATTCACTGAAACCACCTGTAGCAAAGGCCCTTGTTTCCATCTTCTGAGAACTTGCCGCGTGCCCAGACCTGCACTGGACCCCAGACAGCTAACCTCTGTTCTCGAGAGAGCTCTTCCCCTTGTTGGCAACAAGCAAATACAGAAAATGATATTTAGTGCTGTGGGGTCAACCAGACAGGCTTGGGGACATCTGCATGGAGCTGAGTGAAAAACTGCATTACATTTACAATATTCTGTAGTTATGATAAAGAGAACAAAATACAAAGGACTATGGAGTATATTAATACTCCAGTTTAAAACTTCCAAATAAAACCTAGTCACCTTAAAAAAAAAGAAGCCTTGAACTTGTTTCCATAAATGCACTTGCTCTGTGTCAGATTTTATGATTGGCATGACAACATATGATTCTTGAGCAAGAATTTTGCTAGAGACGCCTTTAAAGTCTTCATTGTGCCTATCTTTAAAACATTTTGAATTAAGGAATGAAATCTTAAAAATCAAATTTACAACAACATTCAAAAGAAGAAGAAGAAAAAACAACAGGTGAAAATACATTTAGGGAATCTGAAGGTGTTCTTTAAATGACATGTGACATATCACAATTTTTTATGTTCGTATGAAAGAATTTCACACTCGATCAAACTTTTGCATCATGCATTCCAAAATTACGTTGGAGGCTCTCAGTTTCAGAATGAGCAGCTACCCTGCAGCGGCTTCCATGGTGTTAAGAATACACATCAGCTGCACATAAACACTCGCTGGGGTCCCAGACAGCTTGTCGGCCTGGAGCGACCCCTCACCCCACTGGCTGCACCTGGGCCGCACCCCATGCAATATTCTCCTTATTTAATAAGTAAATAAAACTATAGCACATCAGATGATGAGTTTTGTGTTAGAAACAAAGCATGATGAAGGGGTAAGAGTGCTGGGGTTGGTGGCTATTTTAAATAGGGGTGTTCAGTGCAAAGGTCCTGAGGTGGGAGTGGGCCAGTGTGGCTACAGCAGCATGGGGGATGGGGAAAGGAGGTCAGAATGTTTCTTCGTGATGGTAGCTATCAAATGAGGGTGATTTTGCTCCTCAGGGGACATTTCGGACCGTCTGGAGACATTTTTGGTGGTCACATCTAGGGGAGGGGTGTTACTGGCATCTACAGAGTGGGACCAGGGATGCCTGTTCAACACCCTACAGCCTCACAACAGAGAATGGCCCCAAATATCAAAGATGCAGAAGTTGAGAGACTCTGCTCTAGGCCCTGTATAAGTCATTACCGTGACCTGGGCTGTCCATCTGAGCCAGAGGGAATCCATTGCCAAGGGTTCCAGTAAGTGACAGGATCAGACTTAGGGTTCGGCAGCGCCCCCTGGTGGCTGTGTTGGGAACAGACGGCACAGGGGCCATGATGGCAGCAGAGAGAACAGGGAGGCCGCCGAGTGGCCAGGTGAGAAGATGGAGAGCAGAGTCCCTCCTTACCTGGAATCGCATCTTCTCACCCAGGAATTCCACACCTGGGTGAGAAATAGTCGTCTCCCCCCACACACACACAAACAAAATAAAAGATTTAAAAGGACAGGGAAAGGTTCTGGGGAACAGGCCAGAATTATGACATAAAGGAAACGCTTGGGAGCAGCTTCCACATCCAGCACTAGGAGCCTAGCTAGGGAAAGCTGGGAGCGTGAAGCCAGCAAAGGGGCAGCCCGTTGGCCGCTGTGTCTCCCATGCTCGGTGTCACCTGACCGATCACAGCAGGACAGTGTACCCAGCGCTTCGATTATGACAACACCTGGACAACATGTACTCCCAGAGCGAGGACCAAGGGAAGCGGGGAGCACTGGAGTTCCCAAGAGAGCAGGCCAGCCTCCGGGGAGGTGAGGGCTGGCAGTCCGAGTCCAGGTGGGCAGGGGGCCTGGCAGGGCCTGGCACTAAGCATCACCCCTCTAAAGGCCTGTTTCCTGCAGTTTCAGGGTCACTCCTACCACCCCCCAACCAGCCACCTGCCCCCACCCCCACACACCCTTTTCTAAACCATCATGGTGTAATTACAGTCAGCAGTTTAGTTTTGGGGCTCATGCAGAACAAGTGGGTACAAGGGCTCCCGGCCTGGCCTGCCTCCCAACGGGCGGGAGGTATTTCCAATAAACCTCGGCATTTTTAATGAGCCCTTTACAACTGCTAAATGATTAAGCCCAAGATTGACAAGAGTAACTGGTAGCCCCGAATCTTGGCAGCAAATGAGAGGAGAGGGTCCCGCCCTGCCATCCCCTCTGGCATGCCTGTAAATTACGGCAGCAAAGTACAAGTGAGAGCTGGCAGGCCGCAGCGACTCGCACAGCTGAATTAATAAACGAATAAGCACCCATACGTTTCATAGTTACCTGGGAGACCTCATTTTCTTTTCCTTCGATTCTGGCGGAGATCTGCATTGAGAATAACTCCTATGTAACCCATATGCCAAACACCAGACACCCGGAGACCAGCCATTCTGTTGGTGTGGGGATCAGGCCAACCCAGCCAGGGTTTACAGTACAGGAGAAATGTGAATTTCAGATAGACAGCACATAATTGTTTTAGGATAAGTATAACTCAAATATTGCACGGGACACACACACATACTAAAAAATGATTCACAGTTTATCTGAAATCAAATTTAAGGGGGCGCTCTGCATTTCATCTGGCAATCCTATTCCCAATATAAGACATATGTGAAAAAAATTTCCCAGGGGAACGATCCAAAAAATGATCACTGCTTTCTCATTGTGACCTTCCAGGGTGCGAAGCGCCGTGGCGCGAAAACATTACAGTGGTTAAGAGAGGGCTTTGGAATCTGGGTTCAAATCCTGACTCGGCCACTTTTTAGCTGTGTGATCTTACAAGTTATTTAACCTCTGTGAACCTCAGTGTCTCCCATTGTGAAGTGGCTATGATGATAGGACCTAGCTTATCAGGATTTTTTGAAAATGTCATGTATGCGTCATACAAAGCACTTAGCACAGCCTAAGTCCCAAAACACACGTAAACGAGTATTATTTTGTCTGTTAAACTTCACTCCTATAGAATCCATACCAAATCCTCTGATGGTCTTTCTGTTAGAGGGACAAGATCAGAATACCTGTGTTGGAAGAAAACATTGCCTCAGGGACAATGGCATGACCCTAAAATGTTGAGGCCTTGGGCTCTTGAAGTCAGAGAGGGTTGACTCAAAAGGTGTATGGGGTTCCGAAAGGACCAACCCATCACACACGCCTTGTGAGACCTGGATGGGGTCCATCTGGGCAGAGGCACCATCCTGAGCCTGAGACGCAGGTAAAGGTAATCCTGACTGACCTTCCAATGCCACGTCCCACTGCGGGCCCCACTGCTGTGGGACATCTACCAGGGCACAGGGGACTGATTCCATTCCACAACCATTTGAGTCACTTGACTTCTGAATTCCCACAGCTCTGAGCTCTGGGCCATGTTTCCAGGACAATCCTAGCCCTGCGCTCCAGTAGCTGATACTGTGGGAGGAGAGCTAAGCCCAAAAGTGAATAACAGGAAATCAGGGCAGGGAGGGAGCAAATATTATTTAGTATTCATTGAGCAATGAACTATTACTCGCCAGGCGACATTTGCATATGACATGTCATGTAATGCAGTCCTCAGAACAGCCCTGAGAGGTTGTGTGTGGAGGGGACCAGGGCTGGAGGGGAGAAGGAGGTTGCCCTAAATGACACAGCTGGCAAGTAGGGAGGTGGGACTCCAGATTTAATGAGAGATCGAGGCTACCTTTAGGTCTAAGAGAAATGAAGTTGTTGAGATACAGGTCAGGAATTTTCTAGAACCCTAAGGAGACATGCTAATCATCTACAGAAAAGAAGCTAGAGCTGACCTGTCCAACTCAGTTACCACAAGACTCATGTGGCTATTTAAATGTAAACTAATTAAAATTAAGCATAACTTAAAATGCCATTCTGCTGCCACATTGGCCACAATTCAAGGGCTCTAGAGCTGCACGTGGCCAGTGGCCACCATACTGGACAGGGCAGATGCAGAATCCCTCCCTCGTCACAGGAAGTTTGGTTGGGTAGTCCTGCTACTCTAGAGACTAAAGGACTATTTCCTGAGCCTGGAGCTAAATGTCCCAAGACTAAAGAAAAATGTATCTTGGGCCCCCCATCAAAATTCAATCCTAAGTAAACAAGTGGGTTGCTGAAGTCTAAGGACAAAAATCTAAGTTCTGGGTTCCTATGAGGAAGGTTCTAGAGCCCTAACAAAAAATTCAGGGTGGGGTATGTATGTAGGTGTGCTAACAAAGGACGCCAGAACCCTAAAGCTTCTGCCCTAAAAGTTCTAGAACTCTAAGAAAACAACCTATACGGAGCTTTTAGAGTATATTTCAATTCCAGCTTTTTCTTATTTTTCTTAATGTCTTAGTGGGTTGTCTGCTGAAATGATCACATTAAGAGGTATTTGGGGACTATGGTACCCCAGGATTCACTAGTTTCTATGTTTGACTTTTGGATGGCTAAGTCCAAACTGCAAATCTGGAGACCATATGAACATCTGGAGGTATATTGCAATATACATCCATGAGGAAGGGAAATGAAGGTAAAAAAGTATATGGTTAGAATGACATTGGGTTGCCTATAACAGAGAACTCAAATAAGTGACTTAAATAAGTCTATTTCCTTCTCATTTAAAATATGCTGAGAGGAAAACAGGCCAGGATCAGCAAGTGGTACCCCATTTATCCAGGCTCCTCCCATTTATCTGCTTTTCATTCTTGGCATGAGACTTCCAGCCTTAAGTCTCCTCATGGTTCAAGATGGCTGCTGGAGTTCCAGCCATCATGACTTATTCTAAGCAGGAGAAAGGAGCAAGGGGAATGCACGTGTCTCAGCTGAGTCAGCCTGCCTTTAAGAAGCCCACCAAGCAGTCCCATGCGGTGACTTCCCCTTATATCTCACGGGCCATTTCTACCTACAAGGAATCTGGAAATAAGGTCATTTAGCATATGACCATTCAGAATACAAGTTCTCTTAGGAAAGAAGGAGAGAGAAAGGGAGGGAGCGAGGAAGGAGAGATGACATTACCTAGGCACTTAGCAGTCTCAGTCACGCGTGGTAGCTCCTTTGCCAAACACCAAGGAGCAGATTAGGAAATTCAGTCTGTTCACTGGTGGTAGCGGGCAGGGGTCTGAAACTCCACTGCTTACAGAGTCCAGGTATAACAGTAGGTAGCAGTGGGGACTGTGGCCACTGCAGGATCCATGTCCCATCCCCAGGAGGCCTCTCTCTGCCACTCAGCTCTGGCTGGCTGTTGGAACCAGCCCCAATGGTTCCAGTTTTTGTTTGTTTGTTTTTTAAGGGCATCAAGAAATCTAGACTGTAGAGTGTGATCTCTCATTTTTTAAATGCTGGGTTTACAACTATTTTAAAAAATGTTAAGCAATACGAGTGGCAAATAAATTTGGCATTTGACGCGGGAGGCTGCAGGTTTTTATCCTCTGATTATAGACAGGAAAATACAAAATCCCCATCCCATGGAAGTATCTCATTAAATTTGTGTATCAGGTGTTAAGGGGTGGGGGAAAGTTAACTAAACATAATCAAATCCACCATGGTTGGGAGATGGTTGTGACTCTGGGTGCATGCAGTGGCAGCCAGCGAGGGGCCCAGGGCCGCCCCGCAGAACTAGGTACCCAGTCCAGAGGGCACGGGGAGTGGGATGCCTGGGTCTGTCCTTCCTCCTCCTTGTACGTTGCAGTCTCCCAGCCTCTCAGCTGCTCTGGGGCCAGGCCATAAAAAGAGAGGGGGAAAGGTGGGGGGGTCACAGTGCATCATCTCGTGTGTGCCCAGGCAAAACCCCATCGAGCCTGAGCCTGCCTGCCTGCAGCCGGGGCCTTTTCCCAGATTCTGGGTGGATTCCGCTGGGAATGAGCCAGGTCTCCAGCTCGGGGTACGAGATCCCAGGGTCCACATGACACAAGTTGAAGGTCAGTGGGGCCAACCTCGAAGAAAAGTGACAGGGAAAGCGGTTCTAGGCCTCGCTCTGCTGCTGTGGCTCTTCACAGCTGAGGCCGAGATGCCAGGCGCCACACAGATGTTTCGGCTTGCCCTCCCACAGCTGGGGTCCAGCTTCCAGCGGGCATGAAGGCAGCTGGGGGCCTTCGACAGAGGGTCACCGTCCACTGACTTCTGCGTTCTGGGGAGGGCATTCCAGCAGCCAAGTTAACTTCCTAATTTTGGCATTGACTGAGCTCCCAAGAAGGAATTAAGACTGCTCTCCAACCCTGTGACCAGCCGTCCTGGTTTGCCAGGCACTAAGGGGGTTCCTGGGACACGGGGCTTTCTGCTTTAATCCGTGCTGAGTTGGTCACCCTATCTCCACCATCACCCTCCACACACAGCCTCATGTCTCTTGCCAGGGATGGGACAGGGAAACCTGTAACTACCTGCAAAGGGCCCTAGAGAGTGTGATTATCTTCCTGGGAAGGCTGAGAACAGCCTGAATCCGAGGAAGGGCTAGACTCAACCCGACCTGCAGAAGACCGCAAGCAGGGAACAGGGAGAAGAAGCCTTCCTCCCAATGGAAAACAAGCAAAGTCAGTCACCTACAGAAAATCTTGCTTCAGAGGTTTAAAAGAAAAACGTTATCTTTATTCAAGACACGGAGAGCGAAAAACCAGTCCCCACCTGGGCTAAATTTTCTTCTTCTTCTTGGCACAAGGTGCAAGGTCGAATAGAGAGCATGGCCCCGTGTTTGCTTCAGAACAAAGCAAGACTAGAGAAGCATGCTGGGGTGTCTGCACACGCGGAGAGGAGGCACAGGGCCACGTGCTCCGCGGCTAACAGGGGCCCCTCGGGGTGGGATCCCGAATTCGCAGGACACAGGCCTTTGTCTCAGACTGTCCTGTGTTGCTTCAGTTTGTTCACCAATATTTGAGACCTGAGGATTCAAAACAGAACCATAATTTCTTAAAGAGTTAAAACGCTGCATGGTAAGCAGCCATTCGCAGGAAATGGCTCCGAATGGCCGGGAATATTGTTCAACGGAGAGGGTGAGTCGCAGCACAGAGTGTATGTAGCATAATTGCATCAAAATAGATCTTGTTTGTTCAAATGTCTGGGAGGACTCACACCAAGATTGGAACATGAGTTTACACCCAGTAGAGGGAAAGTTAAGGTACTACCTTGGACCTGTAAATCCAACCCTCTGCCATTTGGGCTAACTTTCTTCCCCTAAAGGGTATGTACTTCCTTTGTTTTTTCTTCCTAAAAGGCATATATCGAATTTCCAACTAACACAGCGGGTGGACGGACCTCCTTTTAAGCAAAACCCGAGTGTTCACGGGGTTCCTTCTCATCGGCCATCTTCCTGGTGCAAAATAGGACACATTTTACACACCTTTTCAAGAACAAATCCCTCTTGTACTTCATTAAGCCTATAATTACAAACCAATGTTTAAAAATGTAATTTGTAGTTTCCCTACAAGGCTCCTTTCGAGCCTGACTTCTGATGTGGCCTAAATTATATTGGAACCGATTTTTACAACTTAGAGACTCAGGATGAATCAGGCTTCATCTGTGATTGATTTAAATATATTGTCGTTTCCACATTGATTTCTTAAGAGCAACTGGTATTTATGGAACCATGCTACCTCCAGGCCCTGGACACGGGGCTCTGGGGAGGTACTTTTATTCCAACCTCATGACCACCTCCTGGCAGTTGGAGAGACATGTTTACTCCATTCCGCTTTTTCTCCACTACTTATCCATTGTTCTTCTTCCTGCTGAGAGTCAACAGTTTTACAGAATGGGCTTCATTCTGCTTGTGGCATTATAAAAAAAAAAAATCTCTGGATTTGAGTAGGATCCTCTGCCCTTGAGAGAAAGCTGTGGGGATTTAAAAAAAGAGATCGGTGGGGTTTTGACCTCTTGGAGTGACCACTTTCCAGACACTTGCGGTCTGATGTCTGTCCGTTAGCAGCTTTGCTCTGTAGAAAGAAATATGGCCAGGCTCATCCTTTGCACTCTGAGTGTCTCTGCAATTTGGGATTCTCTCCTGGCTGTTTGATGTGTCAAGCTAATGCTGGGAAATGCAAACTCTCTTTAAGATTAAAAAGGGAAGTATTTTCAAGAAGGAACCCGGGGGACGTGGGGGGCTGGCGAGCAGGGCTATGGAATCACTAGTTTTGCCTCCTTCATGGGGACAGAGGCTGAGCTATGGTTGACACAAGGATCTTATATGTAGCAGAGAGGTGAGCCCTCACGTCCCAGCTGCAAGGTGGGGATTCTGACCTGTCTGGGCAAATAGGCGTGTGGCCCAGAAGGAGAGTCCTCAGAGCACTTCCGGCCCTTTGGGCACAGCCTATACCCTGCAAGGCTCCGAGGCCTACCTGTCTCTTTCTTGTCTCTGAGTGAACCCACGGGAGAGTCCCTTGTCCTTTGGTTCTGAGTAAAGGGGTTGAGGGTGGGGGCTTTCTTTACCTCGGGAAGGAGCCCGTGCCTGTCAACACCTTCCAAAAGGGTTGTCTAAACAAAACCTTCCTACCGAGTAAGTATTTCCTTATTTTGGCCTTTCACCCTGGAGACAGTTTTCTTGTTAAATTGTGTGTAGCCTCTCAGAAAGATTACTCATTCAGACCAGCAGGAGGAACCGCCCCCCCAAATACCTTTTGAGTCATTTGGGGTTTCTATCTCCTTGCACAAATGTTGAATTACTCCTTTTGTTGAAAAGATTATTATTAGGAAACACCTTCACAAGCAGTCTGTATATGTCATCACATTTCACCAGGTGTCAGAGCCGTAGAGTTTGGAAGAACGAGGCTCAGGCAGGTTCAGGGAGAAGGTGGCACCTCAGCCAGCTCCCCTGGACACCCGGCTGCCAGGTTCCCAGGGGGGTCTGCTTACGATGCAGACAAGTCAGGAAAACAAGAGCCAACTCTGCGGAGACCCAGGACGGCTAGCTGCTCAGGGGCCTACGCGGCATCTGGAAAGCACGGGCCCTCCTCAACCTTCCTGCCTCAGCTGCAAGGTTCTGCTTGTGCTTTGCTGAAAATTGTCCTTCTCTGAGAGTGAGATGAGGACACTTGCCCCAGGCAGGAAAAAACAAAAATCAAAAAACACTTTCTTTGTAAAACCTATGGCCCACCATTTTTTGATAGGAACTTTATTTGGTAGGCGTTCTCAACCCCTTAGAATTAGAATTAGGGGAGGAGGGCGGGAGTGGTAAAAATCCCGATTTTCGGGGCCCTACCCCGGACCAGCAGAAGCAGAACTTCCTGGCATTATTGTTTTATTTTATTTTTGAGAGCCCTCCAGGTGCAGCCCTGCAGCCGGGGCTGAGAAGCATCAGTTGGCAGCAAAGAGGTTTTAACTCAAGAAGACAATCAAAATTCAAAATACAAGGGCCAGCCGAGGAGCGCGGCGGTTAAGCGCTGGCTTGGGACGCCAGCGGCCCCGGTTCGGTCCCACATAGGAGGGCCAGTGACACTGCCCTCAAAAAAAAATGCAAAATGCAAAAAGGAGTAAAGTGTGGCCACCAGGTAAATTTCTCCAAATTCTGAAGCTCCCCTTTAAGTAAGGGCATTCCAGACGGCTGAGCCAGGAACCCACCAGCCAGCTCCAGATTTGCGAGGGACCCAGCCAAGGGGATTCGGCATTCGTGTGGCACCCTCTGCTGGCCACGAAAATCAGCCAATTCTCTTTGGAAAGACCTTGCAAAGGAGCCTCCCTGGTGACTCCTTTTGGGACTGGAGTATCCCAGATGCTGGAGTCCACACAGAAGGGACATTTACGAAGCAAACGCTAAAACACGTCGGGGGGAGGGGCAGGGGACGCGAGGGCTTTCCAAACTTTTATTCTACCAACGCCGCTGTTTCAAAACAGAAAAGACATTTTCCCAGCAAAACTATAAAAGGAAAGCAATTGGAGAATAGAAATATTTGGCCTTTGGGAATACATGTAGCCTTTAGAAAAACCTGCTGCTTTTCCGTATTTGTCTTATTTTGCTTCAGGCCAGTGAGTTGTCTGTCGACTGGGACTTGCATGTGGGGAGCATGGGCTGAAGCGAGAACTTTTAGTCCAGAATTTATTCTTCGGTGGTGGCTGTCATGTAATCAGAGCCAGCTTCACGGGCATAGGATCAGAGCAGTCGCCCAGAGGACCCTGCACTTGTTGTAATGCTCCTCTGTCATCATCTTGAAATTCTTAATAACTTTTTGAACAAACACTCTGCATTTTCATTTTGCCCTGGGCCCTTCAGATGATGTGACCAGGCCTGGGTTTCTCTGGTACATCTGTATGGCCCCATGGCTCTTGGTTATTTCATAACTGTTTGTTGAGCTGCTGTCTCTTGGTGCCAGACACTGAGGATACAGCGATGACAAAACAGACAGAGCCTGCCCTCAGACAGCTTTCTTCCTACAGCGGGCACCCTGCAAATGCTTAGGGTGTGTGTGTGTGTGTGTGTGTGTGTGTGTGTGTGTGTGTGTGTGTTGTGTAGTCAACAAATAAGGGAACTTACAGGATTATGAGTCTCTGAAGGGTATCTCTGGAGGGTATGGAAGCGGGTGAAGCAGTGGCAAGTGCAGGGAACAGAGGCCCGGAAGGCTTATGGAAGGAAGGGATGCTGAGGCCAGGAGTGGAAGGAAGAGGAAGCAGACACTTAAAGTGTGGAGCAAAGAAGGAAAGAGCATGTGCTGGTGGCTGGGGCCACGGGAGGGCCTGGTTTTAGTCACAGAGTAGAAAGGGTCATTGAGATAGTTTAATCAGGTGTAACAAGGTCAGGTGACCTTTAGGATGACTGGGAAGGGGGCCAAGTGGAAGCCGGGAGACCAGCTGGGGCGGGAGAGGCGGGCGCCGTGTCAGTCATTCAGGTCAGGTGGACACCAGGGTTCTCAGCTGGGCACTGCTGACATTTCGGGCCAGATAACTCTGTTGGGGGGCCATCCTGGGCACTGGAGGGTGTTTAGCAGCATCCCTGGCCTCCACCCACGAGATGCCAGTAGCATCTACCCCATGTCCTGACAACCAAAATATCACCAGACATTGTCAAATAACTCTTGGGGGCCAAAACAGACTGGTTGAAAACCACTGATGTAGGTTTGATGCTGAGAGACAAGGAAAACATGAGTGGGTTCAGGATTTATCTTGGAAATAGGGCTAAGAGAACTAAAACTGATGGATAGAACTGAGGGTGGGTTGAGAAGAATAAAGGACCCCAGATTAACTCCCAGTTTTCCAGCGTGAGTAATGATGAACAGTAGCATCATCTCTGCTGAGATTTGGTATGCGGGGGAGGGAAGTGCAAGTATGGGGGAGAAAACATTACCAAGATTCCTAGCTGGCAGGAACCAATGCTGGTCTTCTCAATCAACGGGGACTGGTGGATAACCCAACTCAGGCAGACACTGTTGATCACCTATTAGGGTGTCAGAGAAAACACAGGACACTCAGTTAATTATGAATTTCGTTTAAACAATAATTTTTCATATAAGTATGTCCCAAAGATTGCATGGGACATACTTATGCTAAAAATTAATGGTTGTTTATCTGAATTCAAATTTAACTGCTTACTTTTATCTGTCTATCTCTCTATCCATCCATCCATCCATCCATCCATCCATCCATCCATCCATCCACGAAATCTGGAACCCCATCACCTACCCAACTGTCTTTACCATGATTGGTTGAGTTATGTGAAGCCATGGACTTCTAGGGAGGCTGAGTCCCAAGGGTGAAACCTGATTGGCCCAAGCCAGTCATGGAAATTCCATTTCTTGCCACTGACTGATGTAGGACAGGGCATGTGACACAATTCTGGCCAATGAGAGATGAAAGGAAGTCTGGAGGTCGGGGAACTTGGGAGAAAGTTTTTCACTACTCTTGAACAGGTGTGTACAGGAGTGAGGGTATCATGTATGGAGCTCCCGCAGCCATCGTGCCACCATGAGGGAACAAGCCTGAGGATAAAGATAAGGTGGCAGGGCAGAAAAAAATGCATCCTTAATGATGCCACTGAATTTGCCAGCCCTGCAGCTTCTGTCTCCCTTTTGGGCTTCTTGTTAGTGAGGTAATAAACTCCTCAGTATTGGGGCGATTAGAGATGGCCCTTCTGTGACTACTGTGCTGCTAAGTGCATCCCGACTATGACATCAGCCAGCCACCATGCCACAGGGGCCCTGAGGCTGGGTTTTGCCAAGAGAGATACAGAACCTTTTAATGCATCACTGAGTGGGGTAGAGGATATGTATTAAGAATAAATCACTAGATCACAGAATCCTAGCTTCTCAGCTTCCCACAGACCTTGGTGGAAGCCTTCTGTATGGCCACTCCTCCTGTCTCCCCTTTTCACTGTTGAGACAGTTCTCTGTGATTTTTCACATGTCTGCCCATCTTGTGAGCAGAGGCGGTGACAGTTTTTCTTCCAGACTCTCTTTTCAAGGATGTTTGTAAGTGAACAATCTTGGAAGACAGAGCTAGTGTCTCTTCCCAGGGCAGGGGGCAGATTTGTTTTGATGTCTCCCTCCTGGTATATGTAGGCAGGTTTTCTCAGAGCCCATCATAGAGGGTGGGGTTTCCTAATCTCAGGATTCCTCAGCTGTGATCCACCCCCCTGCACATGCAGGATCCCCCTAGGCCACTCCACTTTACCCCCATGGGCCTTGGGATGTTAGGGGAATTGATGCAAACACAAAACTCACGCCATCTGCTGTGCTGTGAGTAATAACGTCCTTTGTCTCTGACCCAGGGGTCTCATGTCTTCTGCCAGCATCCATGGAACTATGGCAGGCTTACTTGATAGCTTGTATGTAGGGAGGAAGTAGTGAGGAGGAAGTTATTGTTACCTCTGGAGTAACCAAATTCATAGAGTTTATGTATAGGTTAATAAAGAGGTACATAAATTCTATACCAGAGGGCCTGCCACCCATGAGGTGCTCAGAAGAGGATAGTGATTTGTCTATTAGTTGCAAGTCTTTCAGTTAAATAACAGAAGCACAAATCAAACTGACTTAAACAAAAGTTATATTTATTGGTTCACCTAATTGAAAAGTCCAGTAGTAGACTTCAGGCACAGTTGAATCCAGGTGTGTGAACAATACTGTCAGCTGTAGAAAATATAGAAGCTACAAGTAAAGAGCAAGGGAGAGAGAAAGAAGAAAAAATTCTGTCTCCAGCTCTGCTTTTCTTTGTTTAGTCAAAGAAAACTCTGAAATTGATTTTTTCACCTTTACATCTCCTTTTTCAGCCAGCAGCTAGCTGGAGGCCTGGTTGTCCTCTAGTACAGATGGCTCTGAGGGATGGAAGTTATAGATTTAAAATTCCTGAGAAGACAGTGGGAGACAGTGGGGCCTCTCCTCTCTAACTGTGGAATTACAGCGTCCAGCCGAGGACAGCCCTCAGACAGCCGCTCAGTACTTCCCCGGGGCTCCTGTTGGATCACCTGGGCACCACGCCTTGTCACAGGCCCCCTGAGGTCCTTTCTCCTTCAGATTCTGTCTGTACAACACACGAGGCCAGTAAAGAAATGAAAGAGGCAATCAGTTGTCTTCTGATTCTGATGCCTGCGAGAAGGAGGTTGGGCACACACAGCTCAGATGTTTGGGGAAATAGCTCCATTCCTGGGTGAGAAATCTTGAATTCAGGTTGATAATGGCAAAGGCACCTGCTGGTGACAGCTGCCCTAAGGCTACAGTTTGTAGTCTGGGAAAACATCCCAGCTGCCAGCCGACACCGCCTCCCCCACCTGGCCAAAGAGGGATTGTGCCTGTCAGTCCAGTTCAGTCCTCTGTCCCCTGCCCTCCCAGAGACTGGGCCTCTGTCAAACCCTTTGGGTTCTTGGGCCTTCTTGGTCACCCCAAGAGGTGTGTAACTAGGACTCAGTCTTGTGGTCAGACCGACCCCGAGGGTCTCGGGCTGAGCTATGACTCCTCCATCTTTGTGGGATGCTGATTTGGAGCATATGGGACATCTTGTCATGTTTAGTACCATAGCTGTTTGGGAATTTTTTTTTTTTTAATTACTGGTCAATGCTTTTGCCCATTTGGGACCAGTTTTTTGTTTGCCATTTAATTTTTTATTTGGAAACATTTATTTACATGAAGTCTCCATCTGTTTCTCTGGTTTTAAAGGTTTTCTTTAAAAACAGGAATGGATGTTAAATTTTATGAAATTCCTTTTTGATATCTATCAAGATGATGATGAAGGCTTCCTCCTCCACTGGCAAGTATGAATTATATCAAGACTTTTCTTCCGATTGAGGCATTTTTGCATTTCTGGAATGAATCCCAGCAGTCATTTTGCTGTGCTTTCTGGAATTCAAAGGCCCTTGCTCATGCTTCTCTAACTCATTAACATTTTCTTGGGTTTTATTGGCAGTGAAAAAATTAATGTGAAAAACTATCATTGTTCTTTATCTTCCATAAATAATTTTAAAACATTTTTAAACAAAAAAATAGGACTGTGCCATAACATGATTCCGCGTCGTACTTTTTTTCAATTCAAACAGTAATGTGTTTCTAGGCTGAATATAGCACTTGATCTCTGGTTGTTCTTTTTTGAGGGGGGCCCTCCCTTTTTCCTGTGGTTCTTTCAATGCAGATTTCCCCAGGGATGTCATCCTCACACCTCTTCTCCTCCCTCCAAGCCCCAGTGGCGTCTACTGGGAACCACCTGCAGATCCAGCCTCACCTCCCCCATGAGCTGCCGCCCCTCCCCACTCAGCTCCGGGAACTGATGCCCCACTCCCACCCCAGGGAAGCCAGTGACCCCAGGCCAAGGCCTCAGACCAGGGTCAAGGGGCAGAGCTGTAGGCCAGGCCAGGGGGAAGTGCACCCCCAAAGGTGATTCTCTTGTGTTTCCTTGGAACAGATGCAATCAGTTCACAGAGGAAAACCACGTTTTGTTTAGTCTTTTCCTGGCCCAGAATGCCTGGTATTTAATAAACCCTGGAGCCAGCCCTGAGGGGGACCAGCTTTTATGGGTTCCAGGCAGCTCCGCGAGCTCTGTCCCCCCAGCTAGGGGGCTTGACCTGCCGGCTGCTGGGTGGGAGATGGGAGCTTTCTTCCCAGTCCCTCCCCTGAGGCTGCCAACTTTTCCATCCGATGAAGAGAGCCGTGACCTCTGTGGGGTGTTCTCCCTGCTTCCCCCAGTAACTAACGCCTGAGGCAGCTCCTCCAGGCTAAACAACTTCACCTCCTCCATGGCCAACCCCAAATGAACTCAGGGTGACTTTGACCTCTGGTTAGCTGATGTCAGGGTTCAGCCAAGTTACACTTGGGGTCTTGTTGCCCAACGGAGCGCCTTACTGCTGGAGAAGTAATTATGGAGAGTGTGGCTCTCTTCAAGATGGATGCAGGGTATTTCGGGGACCCTTCCCCAGTGCTTGAGTCACAGCAATTCCACCGAGACCTTGGCTCGTTCATAGCCAAGATTTTGAGGCCCTGGGGTGCTGAGATGGGCCAGACACTCTGGGCATGGTCGCTGGTGGCTGACTCACCAATGGAGGGAATTTCAGGCAGTGGGGAGGATGTTTGACGGGAGGGATGTCCAGAGGATAATAGGACAAGTGGGTTCCAGGGGACACTGATGGAACCTTCTTTTCTAACTGCTTATTTCAGCACAAAGTGGGCTCTAAGTGCACATAGTTTAACAAAACACTGTTTCTTGATAAAATAGTACACACTTAGAAAATGTTTCCAAAAAAATCCAAAGAAGAAAATAAAAATGACCCAAAGTCCTGTCACTGAGACAGCACTCTGTCATGCTGGGATGACAGCGTCTGTCTACGCGGATGCTAGGATGTGCCCCGTGTGACCTGAGGGGGACCTCACCTAACGTGGTATATCTGCCCTGATGCCGTTCCAGGCAAATACATGGAGATCTGTGTCCACAGTTTAAAAAACCCTGAGCAGGCCATCATACGGCTCTGACATCACACCCACGTCATGTCTGTTGACACTAAAATGAATTAATGAACAAGTGAAAAAGTAAATGGATAAATACAAGAAGAAAACAAAGGAGGGAGGGGGAGGGAGGGAAGGAGGGGGAAAAGAGACCTGCTTAGGACAGTTAGTAATTAAAAAAAAGAAATAAAAAATAAAAATAAATAAATGAAAATAAATTTTAAAAGGACATTCATACAATACAGAGAGGTACAAAAGGGAAAATGTCTCTGTCTCTACCTCTCTGGCAGGCACTCTTGCCCCACCCCCCACCCCACCCACCCACCCCCCCATCCCCACCCCCCACCCCCATCTCTTCCAGGCCCAATCTGGTCATAAATACCATTACACATGGTCGCCTTTAATCCTTACACAGCCTTTACAGGGTAACTGGCAGTTCTTCTGTTTTATAGATGGGAAAACTGAGGCTCTGAGAGGCCGCTCGCCTCACGCCCAGCCACCCAGGTGGTCCACAGCAGAGCTGGGCTCAGGCCCAGACCTGTCGGACGCCTGCCCCCGCTTTCCCCCATCCAGTGGCATCTGTGAGTGTGTGGGGAAAGTGTCCAAAGTTGGGGTGCAACTTTGCCCTCTTGCTCTGCAGCCTCATGGACCAGCAAGCTCAGCGTTTCCTGGGAGCTCTGTGGACGCGCAGTATCTCAGCCCCCTCCCAGACCCAAGTCACACGCTCCATTTTCATGGTCATTCATGTGAGCGTCGCAGCACTGCTCCCGCTGTCGGACCAGATTAGGGTAAGTGGAGTCACCGCTTCCCCTGAGGAAACCTCTTTATTCTCCAAGGGGAGATCTGAGACCACACCTCCCACAGTGCGGGAACTCAGGCTGGCTTGCGGGGGCCGGTGCATGCCAGTGGGAAGACCTCCGTTTTTACTCCAAGCTTTTAAAATAATTTATCACCAGCCCTTCTATTCCTCCTCCTTCTTCTTCTCCCCTTTCCCCTTTTCCTTCCCTTTCTTCTCCTCCTCCTCCTCCTCCTTCTTCTTCTTCTTCTTCTTTTTTTTTTTTTGAGGGCAGTGTCACTGGCCCTCATATGTGGGACCCGAACCGGGGCCGCTGGCTTCCCAAGCCAGCGCTTAACCACCACGCCACTCGGCCGGCCTCTTCTTTTTTTTTTTTTAATAACAGCTTTATTGAGATATAATTTGCATTCCATCAAACTCTTGTGGTTCTAGTCCATTCACAAAGTCCTACCACCATCACCACCATTTAGACCATTTTCATCGCCCAAGAAAGAAGCCTCCTACTTTCACTCTGAATTTGATAGGAGGCCATAGGAAGGCTGAAAACAGGAGCATCGACTGACTGTCCTTTTAGCAAGATCACTCGTCTTGTGAGTTTGGCTTTGGGTGATAGTGAAGGCTGGAAAGAACAGGGCAACCAGTTAGGAGGCTGTTGCAATGACACAGACGAAGATGGTGGTGGTTTGGACCAAATGGCAGGGTGGATGGAATGAAACATGATCAGATAAAGGATGCATTTTGAAAGCACAGCCAATAAAATTTGCTGACAGATCAGATATGGGGAAGGAGATGGGGAGAGGCATCATAATAAACCCCAGACTGAGCCCCTGGAACCAACTTTGAGCCACCAATGAAGGAGATGGGGAGACTGTGGAGACAGCAGTGAGTGGGCAGGAGCTGAGGCTCTGATGGGCTGGATGCAGATAAGATACCTATTATCCAGCCAGCGATTGAGATGGCCCCTGGATCTACTAGCCAGGTATCAGGAGATGGAAATTCCAGAATCTTCCGGACACAAGGCAGGCTGAGCTCCCCGCGTGAGTGACTGTGGGTTGGAAAGACATCCAAAGATGAGCCCTGAGGCCTTCCAGCAAAGGAGACTAGAAAGGAATAGTCAGAAAGATGTGAAGACTTAACAGTGATTATCTCTGAGTTGTTGGATTATGGGTGATTTTTTCCCCTCTCTTAACAGACTTTATTACAGTGAGAATGTATTACATTTGTAAACTTTGAAAAACAAATTCCTGCATATAAATGGACTTCTTTATGGGCACCTATGGGACTATCTCTTCATCATTAGGCAATAATAGTAAAAGAACCCTTCTCTGTATCTACATGCCCCACCCCACCCCCATCATTCATTTGGTGGCCAATAGAAGCCACCATATTATAATATGACCCTGACTTTCTGGTTTCCTTTGATTGGTCTCAATATGAGCATAAGATCCAAACTGAGCCAATCAGAGTCCTTCCCTGGGAAATGCTCTTTATGTACCTGAATGTAAGCCGTGGAAGTTGTTGGTGGCCATGTTTTCTTTTTAGTGGCCCGGAGAAGCCAAGGAAGCCAGTCTTTCTGAGAGAAAAGAATGAGGCAGACATGCGGAGAGGAGAGGTGCTTGAGCCCTGATGCTGGGTTCCCAGGCCTGGCTGCACCTTCTATCAGATTCCCCTGGTTTCTGGTTCAGGTTAGGTTCCTATCACTCAAGACTGAGAGGCCTGGCAAACACAGCGCTAGTTCATGTTCATTTTGAGCTGTGTGGGCAGCACCCATTATGTGCCCCGCACCGGGGCAAAGGCCCAGGATGGCCTCTGGGAGTTTATATTCTGTTTACACACAGATCTCCAGCCTCATGGCACTTTTGGTCCGGATGTGGGCACGTTATTGCTTGGTCTTCAAGACCCCCTTGTGAGACGGGCTCACAACCCTGTGAGACAGAGACTGGCTTTCCACAGACCTCTCCTGCTGACGCCTGTGCTCTGCCAAATTCCGTGCCAAATTCCAGGATCAGGCAGACTCGCTACGTGCTGACTCACCAGTCGCTGGGCCCAGGTTGCATCACGGGCAGCAGATGCACCCGGCTTCCCGTCGGCTGCGTGGACCCCTCCCAGACCCACCTCACTAATCAGCAATGTGGAGAGCACACCTTGCACCACTCCCCAGGGATTACAGTTGGAGCTGCCTGTCTAGACCCTGCTCCAGCTCCGCTGGGTTCCCACGACCCAGACCCTGACTGGGAACCCATAGACCGGAAACTGGAACACCCATTCCGGGCTGCAGGTCACGACCTAAAACTCAGCCCCCGGAGGTTAGAGTGTCCAGCTGGTTGGCTTCTTTTGAGTACAAGAAATGGGGTGTCTCCTTGGTCCATGAAAGCAATGGTGGTCCCAGGGGGCTGGCTTTAGGAAGGTTGTCTGCTCAGTGAGAGATTTTTGCTCTGCTCTCTGAGGTCAGCTAGGCATCTTTGTCCATCTGTGCTCATGGCCCCACCCCGCAGAGTGTCACTATCAAACTCTGCTCCCATGGAGCTTGCACTGGAGCTGGAGGAAGCCGGAAACACACAGGACAGCTATGCATTTCCGTGAGAGCTGTGAAGACAACAAAACAAAGGCATGTGGAAAAGACTGGCTGTAAGAGGGACAGTATGGATCGGGTGGTCAGGGAATGCTTTCTGGAGACGATGATGGAGATTGTGAGATCTAAAGCATGAGATGGAGACAGGTGTGTGGCCATCCAGAAGAGAAGCATTCCAGGTAGAAGGTGCTGCAAAAGCGAAGGCCCTGTGATGGGAAGGAGCAGGTGAGCTGAGGCCTGGGCAGGACTTTTAGGCATGGATGACAGTGGCCACTCTCACCCCAGTGTGAAGACTAGAATGGAGGGTCCAGAGAGGAACCAGGAAGGCAGCCGGTGCAGCTGTCCAGGGGAGGGATGGTGCTTTTCCAGCAATTCTTTCCCATCCAGGATCTGATCCAGGCTCAGGCAAAGGCTTTAGTTGTCATGGCTCTGTGGCCTCCTTTAATCTGATCAGTTCTTCAGCCTCCCTTTGTCTTTGGTGACACTGACATGTTGGAAGAGGACAGGCAGGGGATGCAATGGCTGAGCAGCGTCGGGCTCACATGTGTCTCCTTTGTAATTATTCTGACCATGCATCCCGTGCTGTCTGGGCCATTCTGTTTGTATCTGTTTGTAATAATTAGAATTAAACCCCAGTAGGGAGTTGAATGGTGCCCCCAAAAAGGTATGTGCACATCCTCACCCCTGGAGCCTTTGAATGTGACCTTATTTGGAAAAAAGGTCTTCGCAGATGTAATTAAGAGAAGGATCTCAAGATGAGATCACCCTGGATTATCCAGGTGTGTCCTACATCCAATGACAAGTGTCTTCACAGAAGACACACAGCAGGGGAGGAGGCCATGTGAAGACAGAGACAGAGGCTGGGGTGATGCACAAGCCAAGGAATGCTTGGCTCCACCAGAAGGTGGAAAAGACCAAGAGAGATTCTCCCCTAGCGCCTTCAGAGGGAGCATGGCTGACACCTTGATTTTGGACTTCTGGCCTTGAGAACGCTCAGAGAGTACATTTCTGTTGTTTTAAGCCATCCAGTTTGTGACAGTTTGTTACAGTAGCCCCAGGAAACTAACCCAACCTCCCTTTTTCTGTCAAAAGATCAGTTCTATGGTCAGCCTCCCCATAGCGCCTTTCACAGAGTCAATTAAATGTTTGTTGATTGACAGAAACATGATCCACCTCCTATGGTCTAAGGATGGGGGAGGGGGCCCCCCTGGGTCCTCCAGGAAGTGATGGGATAGGGGGAACTTGAGGTGGGACAACGGGGTGATGGGGTGAGAAAACAGGTCTGGAGAGGACGCCTCTCCCCCATTCTGGGGCAGCAGCCACAGTCCAGACAATGTGAAGACATCTCAGGACACCTAGGCATTTCTGGCGGCACCTGGGAAGCCAGGGGACACCACCAGCATTTGGGTGACCATTGGGTGAGGGGGGCAGCTCCCCCACTGCTGGAAACATGTGCTGGGTGTAGCTGGGCTGGGCCCTGCAGGCCTTAGAACTGGGGGGAAGGGCAAAGCTGCCCCAATTCAGGCACTTTCCACCCGCCTGAGAGGTCACGCTTATCTGCCGGCAGTGACTGGGGACACACACTGGGGCCTCATAACAGGCTCTTCCATTGCATGAGGAGGAGGCTGGGCTGGGGTAGGAGGTAGGGGGTGTGGGCCCTGGGCGGCTGGAGAGGCCCCTAGTGGGCCGGGTTTCCCAGGGCCCCGTGCCCAGAGAGAGGGCACTTGGGGACGCCATCCTCAGCCCTGCACAGCCTGGATTTATTTTGCATCCCACCCTCCGATCCACGAGCAGACGCTGCCTCCAGGGGCCTCAGAGGGGCTTCAGCTGCGTGGGTGCAATCGTGTGGCTTTCGGGAGGGGCCCTTTCTTGTTTTTCGTCTTCTTTGACTTATTTTGTTTTTAATTTTAATTTTAAAAAAGGAACATAAAACAACGTAATGAACTGTGGGAAGTGCTTCTTTCATACCACAAGAAATGCTGGCAGAGGCCCTGGGGCAGCAGGGTGGGTGGGTCTGCCTCCACTTTGTAGAAGAGTCCTGGGTTTATTGTTAGCATCTACCCCCAAACCACAAGGCGTCAGCCAGGGGCGTAATCCCCTCCCGGAGTCTGCCCAGCTTTCCGCCTCATCTCCAGCCAGACACCAACAGTGGACGGTGTCGTTGGAGGCCCCGGAAGCCAGCGGGGCCCGGGGTGAGCACCGCTGGTCTAGCTCAGTGACTTGTCATACGAGGTTGTGAACACAAATCTATGGATGTTTTTACTTATGGGCACTTAGGGAGATTTTCAAAAACTGTGCTAACAGAATGCAAATTTTGGCGTCAGAACATAATTTCCTGAAGAAATCTCGCGCTGTCTCACCCTCACACGTGGCCTTTGCACAAGCTGCTCTCTCTCTGTGAAAAGCCTCTGCTTCGTCGTTGCCTTCTAACAGTGCCCACGAGGCAGGGCTTGCATGGCATAGCTCCTCCTCCAGGAAGGCCGCCCTGACCTCTCAGATCTTGCTGCTCCTAGGGCGGCCTGTACTTACTGCCTGGTTACATGCCTGCTGCGGAACCACCGAGCAGGCGCACTGCTGCCTTTCCATAAAACCCCACACGCACGCTAGGGTATCGGTGTGAGCCCCCAGCCACCTACCTGCCAATCCGGTGAGTCGAGAGGCAGCCGGCCACACTTCCCCCTGTAATCAGAAACACACCTGCTCTGGAGTTGAGACTCAAATACATCAGGTTCCAGAGCTAGCTTTATAAGGCAAAAGTTGCCTGAATGAAAATTCCCACTGGGAAGCCATCCATTTCCACACACGTCAATACCTGTGGTTTTGTGAATATAGGGCCAGCTCACAGGCTGCAGCTAATTTTCCTCTGGCATGAAATAGATTGGTGTTTTTTCTACTCAGCGCCATATAAAATAAACCCAGTTAAGCCAGGAAAACCATGGAGGGAAGTAGGGAAAGAATAAACTTTGGAGAACTTATCAGTTAGGAGACTTTTAGCTATAAAGAAATAAACGTCCACCAGAAGTGCTTTGAAACAAATCTTTATGATTTTACAATACAAGTCCAGAGGAGGGGTAGCTGTGCCAAATGGCTCATTCAGGGACTTGTTAACATCATCAGAGACCCAGGATTCTTCCCATCGGTCAGCTTCGGTCCTCAGGTTCATCTCCTCAAAGCACAAGAGGGCTACACCAGCTCCAGCGTCACCTCCTCACCAGCCACACCCGGATGCAGAGAAGAAAAGCTACCTAGTGTCTTTCCTTATGGCTTAAGAAACTCATTCTAGAATCCCTTCAGTGGACATCCCCTTGAGGCTTATAACCCATAGCCCAAACCCCTTCTTAGCAACAGTTGGCAAGGGGAGTTGAGTACCCTAATTGGTTAAAATGAGGGACTGGCAAACTGTGGCCTGGGGGCCACATCCACCCATCACCTGCTTTTGTAAATAGCCACCCCCATTCACTTAAATATTGTCTGTGGCCACTTTCATGCTACTGTGTCTGAGATCGTGTGCCTAAAATAATTACTAGATGGCCCTTTACAGAAGAAGTTTGCACACCCTGGTTTAGATGGACAACGATTGATATGGGACAGACGGGCCCATCCCTGAGCACATCACCTTGTCCAGGGAGGAAGTGGCTGGAGAAGAGATGGGGTGATTTGGGCAGGAACTCAATGGCATCTGGTTCAAACCCAGCTTTGCCTCTGACAAGCTGCATGTCTTTGGGGAGCCCCTCACTCTGAGGCTCAGCGCCCCCATCTGTAATGAGGAAACACCTTTTGCTGTGGCTGCAAGGATTAAATGAGGTAACAGACCAAAGCACCTGGTACAAAATAGGCCCTAGAGTGTTATGTTCCCTGAGAATTTCCTAATGAATCGTACACTATTAGACTCACCCCAAAAGAGAGGCTGTCAAAGAAATCTGTGGTTTACTAATTAGAATCAAGAGATTGTTCTTACAGAAGTCAAATGACCCAAACTAGAATTGGTTTTGGGAGCTTTCTTAAAATCAGAAAGAGCTGACAGAAAGAGCTCCCAAAGGGGAGTTGGGTGACACGGTGGTGGATGGCAGGAGTTGGAGAAAAGTGTTTTCTTGGGGGACTTTGGAATCCAGGGGTGTCTCGCGGTCTGGGATCTTTGCTGTGGGTTGTAAGTCAAGGCAGGGGGCTGGACAAGATGGAAAGCTGGGGTCCCAACTCTGTGCCCTCAAGAACTTTGTTTAATATCACAGCCACCCCCTGTTTTGAGAGAAAATGACTGCCAAATAAAATGCTTTAGCTATTTCCCTTTATTTTGTTGAAAAACAATCAAGAACATATGTATTGGCCAATCTGTACTTCTACTGGGACCAAAGACTGCGGGACACGAAGCAAAGAGAATGCGCTGCGAGCTTAGGCAGCCCGGGGCTTGCTTCCTGGTTCTCTGTTTCCGGCTGCGTCCACCTCACCTGGGGCAGGAGACATCACCTCTCGGAGACTCAGTTTCCTCATCTGTAAAATGGACACCACAAGAGTGCCTCCTTCCTAAGGTTCTTGAGAAGATCCGATTAAGACCGATTAAGATTTAGTGTGAAAATAAAGAGTGCAGACCAGGGTTTTGTACATAGTATACATTCAACACATGTTAGATAACATACAAATATTATCTAACATATATAGGGAGACAGACTCAGAGAAGTTAAGTAATTTGTTCAAGTGTACACATCCAGGAAGTGGCAGAGTCAGCGTTGGCACGGGTCTGGGTGGCTCTAGGATGCCAGTGGGTAGGCACCAGGCTATGGGACCACCGGGACAGTGACACCCCCGCCCCCGAGTTGTGACCATTGCTGCCCAAAGCAAAGGGTTGCTTGTGTTCAGGCCGCCTCACCCTAGGAAATGACCTTCTCTTCTTTACAGCACTGAGGGTAGCTTGTAGGGGCACATGCCTGGGCCCATCTCAAGGTGGGGACCCAGGAGAACCCCCCAACCAACCAGGAGACCCAGAGAGAGGCGGCCCCAAGCAGCCGCAGGGGGCCTGGCAGACCTCCTCATGGCCACCAGAGGGCAGCAAATGCATCTGTAAGGGAGGGCGACTCAGGCCAGGGCTGAGGCGGCCGGCACAGGGGCTCTGCCCGGACGCCCAGGTGTCCCTTGTCTGTGTCCTGACATAGTGACAGCAGTGGGGGCCCACATGGCCTTGACTAGGGCCCAGCCATGGCTAAAGGCCTTTGCTCAATCACCACCAGCCTTCCCTCCCTTCAGAGAGAGCACTGTGGCCGGCACAGAGGGCATCGAGTCACACAGTAGGCAGGTGGCAGGGTCCACACCCTCACCACCACCTGCTCTGAGGATCCTCATGCTTCCAGAAGATCCCCGAGGGCAGTGACAGCGCAGGCACACAAAGCCCCAGGAGGAAAATTCCGCGAGATGAGCCCAGTTCCTTCTGCTTTCAGAGACCCAAGATCTGAGGTTTGGAGAGGGGAAGCGATTTATCCAGGGGGATGGGCAGAACCATGGCCCCCAAGGAAGTCTGCGTCCTAATCCATGGACACTGCGCCCCTCAAAAGGGACTGTGCTGATGTGATTCAGTTAAGAATCTGGGATGGGGACATGAACCTGGGCTATCTGAGTGGGCCCGATGTCACCACAAGAGTCCTTTTAGGAGGGAGGCAGGAGGGTCAGAGTCAGGGGAGGCGACATGACCATGGCAGCAGGAGTCAGGGTGACACAGCGTGAGAAAGACTCGACAGGCCATTGCCGGCTTTCCTCTAGAAGCAGGAAAAGGCAGGAAATGGTTTCTCCCCTGGAGCCCCTACAAGGAACACAGCCCTGCGGACTCCTTGATTTTAGGACACTGACACCCATTTCAGATGTCTGACC
The DNA here is from genome assembly GCA_033961575.1 of Aselliscus stoliczkanus. Taxonomy (NCBI): domain Eukaryota; kingdom Metazoa; phylum Chordata; class Mammalia; order Chiroptera; family Hipposideridae; genus Aselliscus; species Aselliscus stoliczkanus. Next base: position 4,722,704 of record CM066738.1, on the reverse strand, counting down.
TCCAGAACTGTAACAGGGTAAATTTGTGTGTTTTAAGCCACTGAGTTTGTGGTCATTTGGAGCAAGAGGAAACTCATACACCACGTTGCCTCTCCCTCCATGCACACTGGGAAGTCATGAAGCAGGAACTTGAACCCCGGTCGCTGGCTCTGAGTCCTATGGAGACCTCTGCCTGGTTTGGTCAGAGGCTGGGCCCAGCTCAGCTGCTCCTTGACCTCAACAAGACGAAGCAAGGGAGCTCACCAGGATTGTCCTTATTGTCCCGTCTGTGTTGGTCAAAATGCTTAATCCTCTCCTCAGCTCTTTCCTCATCCCCATGCCTCCTAAGAAGGCTCCATCACTCACTCATTCATTCATCCATTCCTTCGTCCATGTGTCCATTCCCTCAACTTATTTACAAATACATGTTCACTGAGTACCTACTGTGTGACGGGCAATACAATACTGAACAAGGCAGTCTGGTGGAGGAGGCGGACATGTGCGGTGTGATGGGATGAGCGCCGGCGCCAGGGCGCTCCTGGGGACAGGGGCGACATCAAGGAAAGCCTCCTGGAGGAGGGGCAGTCTGAAGGACTAGAAGCTAGCTAGCCAGTCAAAGGGGAGATTTTGTTGTCATCCACTCATTCAGGAAGCACATATACAGCACCTACTATGGCCTGGGCGGTGGGCTTGGAGCTGGAGATAAGAGATGCCCTCGGATTCATGGCTGAGCAGAGGAGGCAGGCAAGGCATGAGCATCTGTAGTGGGCTGTGGTCAGTGCCATGATAGTGGGACCCAGGGGTGTGTGGGGCAGGTGGCAGGAGGCTTATGGGAGGGTGTCCACAAGAGCAGTGTGGTGAGAGCATGGACTAAGGGGTAACAACCTGGGCTTAGAACCCAGCTTGGACCCTCATGAGTGTAGCTGTGGAAAGTCAGTAACTTCTTGGAGTCTCAGTTTCCCCCATCTGTAAAATGGGAGTGATAACTTGTTATGTAAGTGTTACAGCGCCTGACACATAGTAGGTGCTCAGTGAATAACAGCTGGGTGAATGAGTGAGTAGTGTGTAGGCTTACTCAGTGAGTGGTAGCTATGTTGTTGTTGTTTTATTACTATTATCAGTGTGTGGTAAATCCTGGAACATGTGTACAATTAAACAACGGCCTTCAAAGACTGCGTATGGATTTTCCAGCACATTTCCTGTTACTGGTTGAGATGACCCGCCCCGCCCACCAGGGGGCATCTGCGCTTGCTGGCCCCTGGGGGTGAGCTAGGGCGTGCTCTCTCTCTCACACACACACACACACACACACACACACACACACACACACACACACTCTACATCCCTCGTCACAGAGCCAGCAGTCGGGCTGGCCAAGGCAGGTGTCTGCTCTTCTTTGGGAACCGGCCTGGGCCCTGCCTCAGGCTTCCGGCCCTGGCTCGACTGGTGACTGCAGAACCCAGACCCGCCAGGGACGCGAGGGCCGTGGACCGGCCGGGCGGCTGTCACTCATTTACTCCTCACAACAACCCTAGGAGGTAGGGACTGTTACAATCCTTTCATGGAAGGGAAACGGGCACAGAGAGGTTACAGGACTTCCCTCGGCTACGAAGCAGCAGAGCTGCGCCTCGAACCCAAGCCGTCTAGCTCTGAGTCTGAGTCTCATCTGCACAGCGCTGCCCCACTGACACCAACAGCAACAACACAAGGAGAGCTGGCGTCCTCGAGGGTCCCGCTGGCACTGAGCACGTGTCACCCCGAGGTCAGGTGTGGTCTGCAGGAGTTCTCTTGCAGCTGTGATCAATCTCCCCAAACTTGGTGCCTTAAAGCAACACAACCGGATTACCTTGTGGTCGGTCTGGAGGTCAGAAGTCCGGCCTTGCTGCTTCCTCTCTTTCTTGGTTTTCTCTTTGCTTCTCGGCCTCACTCTCTGGGTCCCTGTTCTTCATTCCTTCTTCTCTCTTCTCTCCATCTCGCTCTCCCTCCACCCCTTGGTTTCCTTCTGTGTGTGTCTCTCTCTGTCATTTCACCATATCTCTGTCCACTGTGCTCTGTCTCTCTGTGTATTTCTCTGTCCCTTCGTCCCTCTCTGTTCCTCCACGCGTGTGGCTGTCCGTCTCGGTGTCGTCTTCCCACTCGGTCTCCACCTCTGCACCCCCACGCGTGTTTCTGTGTGTCTCCTTCCAGCCAGGCCCACCCTGCACCACCAGCCTGGGCAGGAGCAGGCAGGGCCTGGTGGACCTATTTTGAAGTCCCTCAGGGCAGTTCAGTGTCCATGGGCCTCTCAGGTTTTCCTTCAATATGGACCAAGTCCACGGCCTTGGTGCAGGGTGAGGGGACCCAGTGGTGGCCCTGAGCGCATTGGCTGGGGTCGCCTGACACGAGACTCCACGGAAGGGCTCAGCCCTGATCTCGGAAGCAGTTCTCACCCGGCCACCCTCATGTCTCCCCTGTGACCTCCACCCTCTGTGGAAGCCCCAGTCCTTCCCATCAGCTACTCAGAATAGGGGGCAAAGGGAGGCCTGGAATCAAGGGATTGTAAAAGCGTGCCCTGGAATTTGCTGGAAACAGAGAAGTCCCCCATAAAAGTCTCCCAAATCCCTCATATTCGATTTCACGAGCCAGCCATCTGGGTAATTGCTGAGAGCAGCCCAGCATCAAAGCAGCAGCCCCCGCGCCCCCTGCCCCATCCTGGCGGGTGGTCAGGAGGGGCACACCAGGGCCCGAGGGTGTGTTTCCTCTGCTTGCGATGCCAGGTGCTACGTGACAATGTGCCATCCACGTGATGACGCTCTGCGGGATGGTGACCCTCCCCGCGGGGGAGGGCAGAGATCAGGGTCTCTGCCAGGTGGGAACCTGCACCGCAGAGCCCAGTGGCCCTTGTCAACCTTGTCGGCTCCCTGGTCTGTGCCACACCTCCCATTTCCCTCTACAAAAGCTTCTTTAAAGACCCTGCTGCCCAGATCAAGTGGCAGCTCCTGACACGGGAGGGCAGAACAGGCTAGGAATCTTGGCTAAATAAATTCATCCTTCAAAACAGTGTTTCTGGGATGCTGTCTGGGGGTTGATGTGTAAGCCTGGGCTTACCCTCTCGCAAAGTCCAATGTGTGACTTGGCTTCTGTGAGCCATGTTTTCCTCAATCAAGTGGGGATATCTCCTGTCTTGGGGAGCTGTTGTAAGGATGAATTAATCGTTCATGATAAAGTCAGCTCCTGGTCAGGCCTCGGTTCCAATCTCAGCGCCACCACCTACCAGATGGGATTGTGATGGTCAGTTGGATGGGTCACCTTGGTAAGGTCCCAGCCCTCACCTCGTCAATCGATCACTCATCTGGGCGCGTTTTGTGTGGAGGTGTTTTTGTAGATGTGAATGAAGTCCAAAATCAGTTGACTTTAAGTAAGGCAGGATGTCCTTGAGGATCTGGGTGGGCCTGGTCCAATCAGTTGAAAGGCCCTTCGAGGAGGGCTCAAGCTTTCCTGAAGAAATTCTGACCGTGGACAGCAGCTTGGGCCCTGGCCCAGGAACTCCAGCCCCTCCTGACCGCCTGTCTCACGGGTTCCGGACCTGCCCAGCCTGGCGAGACGTGAGCAGAGATCCCGGTCCCACTGTGCCTGAACTTCTGTCCTACAGAGGTGAGGCAGAATAGACGGGTGTGGTTTAAAGCCACTAAGCTTGTGGCAATTCCTTATGCAGCGTTGCAAACAGATACCGAAGGGGGTCTTTCCATGTAGCCATTGAGCTAGGAGGAAGCTAGCTGGAGACCCAGCACCCCCACTGTCCTCGGGCTTCTATTCCCCCAGAAATCTCCCTTCCCGACACATCCAGAGGTCTCTTCACCCCCGACCCTGCCTCTATCCATGGCCGCTGCTCCAAGTCTCCTGTTATTCCCTTCAATACCTGCTCAACAAATGTGCCATGGGACAGAGAGCTCTCCTTGCAAGGGGTGAAAAAAAAATGAATTTAAGCTCTCAAATGAAGCCTCCTAGTCCGAGCTGGAAATACCAGGCCGAGTTGGCACGAGGAATGCCAGCTCCTTGCCAATGTAGTTGAATGAGGTTTTTTAGTCTCGAACAAAGCTCTCCCTTTGAGGATTAGCTGCCAACAGGGAGCTCTTTGTTTTGAGTAGAATTTAAGATGATTGCTGGGATAGAAAAGGGGAGAAAGGTGACACCATCGAGATCGCACTGTGTAAATCCTGGATCATACGAAACATAACTTTTCTAACTTGTTGGCAAATACGGACGCATATCACGCTGACACTCCGAAACATCCATTTGATTTGCAGCCCAGTCCCTGGTCTCGCGTTTCATGGCAGGTGATCCCTTCAAAGATACGCACAGACATATGTGGGTCCTGGCGAGAGGAAAAAGGCGAATTCTCACTTGTCAGGTTCTTTTTTTTTTTTTTTTTTTTATGTTGTGAGAAGAAAGCAAACCCTCAAGATACAGCCCTGGTGTTGTTCCCCAAGGTCGAAAACTTGGAGACGGGAAGGAAGTGTGGGTGACTCCAACATGGGGCTACAAGCTTCTGTTTAGAAATAACCCCTGGTCTGGTGTTCACGGCTGTTTATAACACGCTGCCCTGCACCTGCCATTCTCAGCACAGAGCCTGCTGGGGGTGAAGGGGCCCTGCCTCGGTGCGCTCACTCTCCAAGGCTCAGCCCCCCATCTTACTCTGGATAAACACCGTCCTACCCTTGGTCAACGTCCTCATGCTCTAACCTTCCTGCTTTGTCTCTGACCCATCGCCCAGCTGTCAGCCCAGCCATTGCTGTGCTGGGAACACAGTGAATGGGCATGTTCCCACCCCAGGGCCTTTGCACATCCACTCCCTCCACTCAGGATTTTGTTTCCCCCAATATCCACCTGACTGACTCCATTTCTTCTTCTAGCCTGTGCTCAAGAATGTCATCTCCTCAGACAGGCCACCCTGGTGCCCTCATCTCTCTTCTCTATTTACCAGCTTCATTTCACAGGGCTCATTCTTAATTCTCTCTCTGCTCCTCTCAGGAGTGGGAGCTCCACGCTTTGAGTCCCATCACCCAGCAGAGAGACAATCACAGTACAGAGTGGACCCAGCCATGGTCCTTGCCTTTCTGGGGCCTCTGCTCAGGGCATGTCCCGGACATTGGACTTTGCGAGAGGGTGTGAGGGTCAGCAGGCGAGGATGGGGACCTGGCCTGTTCCCCTGTCTCCAGCCTGCGTTTGCCAGAAGGCCAGCAGCCCTATGGCTGACCTCCCCCGTTAATGATTTTAGGGCCGCTCCATCTGTCAGCTCCGCGTTTCAAAGCTTGCAGGCGGAGGCTCCAAGCTGTGGTCACTCCTTGGTGATCTCAGGAAGGGAGTCATGACACAGATAATCCAAAACAGCTGAACACCCCAGCAGAACTGCTGATAACAATAGCCAGTGCGTGCAACTGTACCCGGTCCCCGAGACTGTACAGCCCTGGGTGGGGCATTTGACACCTGCTCTCTCCTCATTTCTAAACTCATTTTTCATTTTAATGAGTCAATCTTTCATTATACATAAAGCTTTTCTCCTTGACTTGCAAAATAAGCCTAACAACCATGCCAGAAGAAAAGGTGCGCGTCCTCTCTCTCTCTCTCTCTCTCTCTCTCTCTCTCTCTCTCTCTCTTTTATGAAATTGAGTATATTTTATTTATTGAGCTAGAATTTACATGGAGTAAGTGTAGTTCTGTGAGTTTTGGCACCTACAGCCATGTAACTGCTCCCACAATTAAGATGCAGAGTCCCACCCCCCAAAACTCTCTCGGTTGCACATGGTCTTATTGTCTCACAATAAGGCCCTGAGCTGTAAATGCCAGGTGGGGTCCTGCCCTCTTGCACACCCTGAGTTCCACTGCCCAGCTCAGTGCCTGACATATAGTAGCTGCTCAGTGCACATGAGTCAAATGGCTCAGTGAACGAGGTGGGTATTGTTGTTGAGACCAGTGTACAAACAAGGAGAGCAGGGTTAGAGAGCACGGGTACGTGACTAATACAGGACGGACCCAGGATGCAACCGCGGGTCTATTGTTCTTTGCGTCTGCAGCCCCCTGCCCCAGTCAGCGGCTCTGAGATCCAGAATTCCACTATGCAGGACTCCAAGGCAGGCCTGGGCCAGGGCTTTCTGCACAGATTTATGCAAACCCAGCCTTCCTACTTTGAAACCCTGGCCTCTGTCTTCTATTGCATCTCAGGTTCGTGCACACTCATGGAAAGGATGCTTGGGGATGAGAATGAGGCCAGCTGGCCCTCCTCACCACAGGGTACAGGACGGAGTCCTAAACTTGGACTCTGCATCCTCAGGTCCAGTCCTGACTCTGGTACAACATGCTGTGTGACCTCATGCAAGTATCATGGCCTCTCTGGGCTTTTGTTTCTCCAACTACAAAATGAAGGAGGGGCTCAAACTTCATGGAGTCAGAGAATCCTTGTAGCTCTGCTATTATGGTTCTGGATCAGTGAGGACTTTCTTGGCTGCAAGTGGGAGAAAACCCCACTCACACTGGGTAGGGAAACACAAGGGAGGATTTTCCTGGCTAATTGAGGAATCAGGAAGAACACTGATTCAGGTACGGCTTGATCCAGACGCTATGACAATGTCATCCCCACCTCCCAGTGTTTTTGCCTCCACCTCTCAGTTCTGCTTACCTGTGTGTCGGCTCCATTGTCATGCAGACTCTCCCTTTGGGATGGTAAGGTGGCTGTCAGTAGCCCCAGGCTTCCACCCTGTCCTCCCAGAGACCCCAGGATGGAAGAGCAATGCCCTTCACCCAGAGCAAAGGCAAAAGGGCCCATGTTGGCTCTGATTGAACAAACCTGGGTCACATGCTCATCCCTGAACCAATCCCTGTGGCATTCAGAGTGCGAGCCACTGATTAGCTGAGCCTGTGTCCTGGGCTGGAGGTGTGGGTGATATGAGCCTACCTTTTGTGGCCTGAAACTGGGAGAAGAGTGGTTTCCCCAGGAAAAACCTAGAGTTGTTTCCAGAACGAGAGGAACAGAGGCTGGACAGGGAGACATTTTAAAAATCTATCATAGAGTCTGAATTACCCTTGACAATCCACCATCAAGGAGGTTTGCCTTCTGTAAATGTGTGTTTCTCTAGTGGGTCCAGAGAAACCCCACTGGGCACCAGGAGTCACTCAGTCCCCAAAGCCAGCCAGGAGTTGCCTGCAGTGACACTCCCTTATGGCATGGATTCATTTCCTCTCTCTCTACTACAGTATTTTCATCTCAAAAATCATCTCCCGCCCACAGAAAGCATTCTGTGTTTGCTTCCTCAGGAGCGGGTGATGTTTGAGGCCCTTCTACATGGCCTTGAAGGCCACATTCACCCTCAGAGGCATTTGGGAGACGCCTGGGTAATGTTTACTAAGGAAGATGGTTAAAGGTTGTGGGAGATTCCTCTGGCTGCTGTAACAAATTGCCACAAACCTAGTGGTTTAAAACAACACAGTTTTATTTTTCTTACAGTTCTGGAGACCAGAAGTCTAGAATGCACCTCCTTGGGCGAAAATCAAGGTGTTGGCAGCCTGTGTTTCTTCCTGGAGGCTCCAGGGGAGTGTCCGCCTCCTTGCCTCTTCTAACCTCTAGGGGCCGCCTGCATGCCTTGGCTCATGGCTCCATCCTCCATCTTCCACACCAGCCACGCAGCATCTCCAAATTTCAATCCTGCCTGTGACACTCTGTGCAGCTGCTTCTTATAAGGACCATTGTGATCACATGGGGCCCACCTGACAATCCAGGATCATCTCCCACCTCAAGGGCCTTACCTTAATCACAGCTGCTAAGTCCCTCTTGCCATGGAACATCACATATTCACAGGCCCCGGGAATTAGGATGTAGACATCCTTGGAGGCCATTATTCCACCTACTGCAAGGTCATTCCACTCATCCCCCTGCCCCCTGCACCTTTATCCAGACCATGCCAGTGAAAATTCGCTTTGTGTTGCAGACTGGGACTTGCAGTGGGTTGGAACAAAGTAGTTTTCCTACACACACACACACACCCTCACACACACACTCACACTCACACACTCACACACACTCACAGACACACACACACACACAGAGTATACTTCTTGCCTTCTCCAGGTTGCCTACAGTGTGTGGCACACACAGAAATTTGTTCATTCATTCAGTGAACATTTATGAAGCATGTACTATGTGCTAGACACTGAACTTCACACGGAGCGGGTGATGGAGACAAAGACAGAAAGGTTTCCCCCTCCAGGAGCTTACGGTCCAGTGTGGAACGTAAACATTGAACCAAATAAGTACTAATCCATTAAGTAATCCATTCATCCAATACTTATTGAAGGCCTGATATACACCAGCCCTGTACTAGGCACTAGCGTCTGGGAACATCCCTGTTCCCATGGGGCGTCTCCTCTAGGGTGGAAGACAGACAATTAAACATGCAACGGCCATGGAGGATTGGATGGGGAGAGGTACCAGCCCAGAATGTGGGTGCTGACCAAAGGAAAGGGGAGAGGTGATATCTATCAGTTACCCACTGCTGCACAACAAACCACCCCAGAACTCAGCGACTTCAAACAACATTTGATTTCCCACAAGTGGTTAGGTCGGCTGGAAAGTTCTGGTGATTTAGGATGGTCTCCACTGACCAAGGCTGGGCTTGAATTTGTGTCTGTGGTCAGCTGGAGAGACCGGTTGAGGGCAGCTAGTTTAAAGTGCCCTTGCTCCCATGAATGTTGGTGGCTGGGGTGAGGGGTGACTGGGCCCTGGGCCCCGGACCCTCCAGCTCCCAGCGCGGGCCTGTTTGCACAGCAGAGGTGGGGGGCCCTGGAGGTGGAGTGCGAGTGTGCAAGGCCTCGCAGGGCCTAAGGTTGGGGGACAGTATTGCTGTTGTCCAGAGCAAGTCAGAGGCTGGCCCAGGTTCCGGCGGCGGGGGACAGGCCCCACCTAGTGCTGGGAGGCACCACAGGTCACAGTGCAAAGGGTGAGACTAGGGGGAGGGGTGGAGAACACAGCCATTTCCAAACCCTACCACAGGGAGGATGAATGCACAGGCCCCTCCCAGGTCCCTCTATCGCTCCCTGCACCTCTAATCTGCAGGAGAGCTCCCCACCCACCCACCCAGGTCAGACCACGCTGGGACACTTCCTCTGCCAGGTCTTCCTGCTGCCGCCTCTGGCGCAACTTGTTTCCTTCCAGCCCAGCTCACCTTTGCTGGGCGCCCCTGCCTTCGTGGAGCCAGGAGCACGGCCCTGCCAGGTTCCGTGCATCCCCAGCACTGGAGGCTTCCGGCCACTGGTGCCAGGATGCTGCCAACTCAAAGGGAGCGAGAGGACTCCTCGGCTCAGCCCTTAATTTTCCACCCACCAAGTCATAAACGCTTCCGTGGAAATGGCCAGGAAAGCCCGCATTGCCCTTTCACAGAGCTGGGTTCTGGGTTGGCCTGACCAGCAAAGATCTTTCTAGATTTGCAGTAAAATCTGACCTTTGGTTCAACCCGGTTTAATGAGTGCGTGAGCTGACAAAGGCTCTGCGGTCCTGTCCCCAGAGCTGCTTCGGGGTGAGGCCTCCAGCTGTGGGGCCAGCCCTTCCCCGTGATCTCAGTGCCCCCTCCCAGTCCCCACAGAGCCGGCGGGGGCAGCTGTGGGGCGGCAGTTTGGGAAGCAGGCTGCGGCTCTTCTGGAAGGCGGGAGCTGGAAATGCTGAAAGCTGGGAGCAAAGCCTGCTGGGCTGGGGCGTCTGCAGGCCGGCAGACTTCAGGGTGGCCCACGGGGCCCTTCCCATTGGTATACTACCATGTGGCTTGTCACAGGTGGGCTCTAGTGTCAGACCGCCTGGATTCACCACCTGCCACTCTCCAGCTCTGTGACTTGAGCAAGTGGCTTAACCTCTCTGAAAGCATATAGGGTCTGACAATAAAGTTCATGAACTCATCCTAGAAAAAGTGCTACGTACCTCATTGCTGAACATCACTATGGTCACCATTGAAGTTCTCCCTTTGGGAAGCTATGCACTGACGCCGGCGCCTAGTCCACCATTTAGAACAATTTTGGAACTCTTTTTCTGGAATGGCCATCAGAGCTGTTGTCGTATTACACTTGATGTCCTGAAAGTCATCAAAATGTCTTCCTTTCGATATTTCCTCTATCTTTCGGTAAAGAAAGAACTCATTGGGGGCCAGATCAGGTGAGTAGGGAGGGTGTTCCAATACTGTTATTTGTTTACTGGCTAAAAACTCCCTCACGGACAGTGCCGTGTGAGCTGGTGCATTGTCGTGATGCAAGAGCCATGAATTGTTGGCCAAAAATTCAGGTCGTCTAACTTTTTCGCACAGCCTTTTCAGCACTTCCAAATAGTAAACTTGGTTAACTGTCCAGTTGGTACAAATTCATAGTGAATAATCCCTCTGATATCAAAAAAGGTTAGCAACATCGGTGCAACAAGTTCGCAAACTTAATTGTCAGAACTCGTACTGGTCATCTGCAAGAAGGGGTTAAGGCCACCCGCTGCGTGGGTCGCTGTGAGGAGGAAGGCCGGGACAGGCAGGAGGGCTCCATAAATATCAGCTCTAATTGTTATTGCAGGCTTGGGGCACACCTCAGTAACTTGGAAGACGCAGTGAAGAAGAACCACGCCCACCAGCAGTGAGAAGCTTGTGTTCTGGTCCCAGTTCTGGTACCAGAGACTCAGGGACACACCCTGGAAAAGAGGACTCATCTCTTCTGTCAATGGGGAGACCAGGCCAAGAGAGGCCACAGCTGCCCGAGGCCGCCCAACTTGAAGGCAGTGCTTCACTTCATGATACAAACAGCATCCACTGACCGCCCACAAAGGGCCAGGCACTGGGCTGGGCCCGTCACCTCCATCATCCCATTTCCTTATCACCTCCCTCTTTTGCAGATGAGGAGACGGGGCCGCACAAGGCATGGCCACCCCTCCTGGGCTCTAAGTCTGGAGTTACGAGACGAGGTGACAAGTAGGGAGTGGTCTTGGAGGGTCAGGGCTACTCTCCTTCCACAAACAGTCCTTGCTCCCAATCTACAGAAAAAAAATCTCCAGAGAATGGCAGCTCCCATTTAAGGGACCCATGGGACCAAACTAGGCCTCCAGAAAGAACAAGACGGCTCCTGCAGACAGCTCCCAGCTGACCGCCATTTTGTCAGGCTTCTTCCACTCGCACAGAACGATAATCATGGCAATAACAGAAACAACAATAATAGCTGCGGTTTGCTGAGAGCCTGGCTTTGTATGTGCCAGGCGCTAAGTAGTCTAGCTGCATGACTCCACTTTCCCTCAACCATGGCAGTGCCCTACTGTTTTTAACTCCCTTTTTACAGAAGGGAAACTGAGGCCAAGGGAAGCTAGGTCACTGGCTCCAGGCCCTCCCCACCCCACTGCATGGTGGTGCTGCTTAGGGCTCTTTCCAGGTGCAGTTCTGCCGGTCGCTCGGGCCCCTCACTCCAAGCTGGAGATTTAGAGAATCATGGATGGGCTCTAAGGCAGAGTGGGGCATTGGCTGTGAGCTCAGGGGCTGGAGCCAGGCTGCCTGGGGTCCCATCAACTCCACTGCTTAGGAGCCACTCTCCTCCTTGGTTTCCTGGAAGACTCCAGAAAGATGATGGAGCCATTGAGAGGATTCAATAAGATCATAAATGTGAAGTGCTTAGCATTGTGCGTGGCATATGGTAAATGCTCAACAAGCCATTATTATCCGGTCTGGTCTCTGTTCCTTGCAGAGGGACAGTGTGTAGAAAATCCTGGAGGCAAAACAGAACACAACTTCCTCCGAGACGGCAAGTAACAGGGAGCTGGGGAGGAGGAGAGAAGTACGGCAGCAGCTAGAGAGGGCAGGCCAGGCCACCGACAGCCCAGCCGTGCAGTGGCCATTATCTCAGGGGCAAAGATGAGCCCCTGGGGGGGAGCGTGTGCAGGGGTGTGATGGGGGCACATTTGCATCTTAAAAAGCCCATCTCTCAAGGCTGGAGGTAGGCGGACCAGAGAGAGACTGCTGGGGTCATCCAAGAGAGAGAGGGTGGTGGCCAGGACCAGGCTGATGCAGGGGACTTGAATATAGGTGACCAGATCAAAGATGTATCTGAGATGGGGAGCCAGGAGCCCTGGCCAATTGGTGAGTGATGAGGGAAACAGAGGGATGGAAGATGCCAAATGCCAAATGTGGCCGAGGGAGGAGACGGACCTGTCCTGGGCCAGCTGGCGTCCTCCTGGGTGGCAGCAAACGGCTCCCCCAAGGGGGAACTTGTGAGTCAAGGCTTCTGTAGTGGACCTGTGGACAAGAGACAAGCTGGGGTTTGAAGCCCAGCTGCACCAGGACCAGCGCAATGAGCTGGGGCAAGTAACTTAACCCCGCCATGCTTTGGTGCCCTTGTCCTTAAAACGGGGACAATTAAATGAGTTTGGACATGGAAAGCACTTTTAGGGCCAGGTGCGCTTGAACTCTACCGTTGCTGGTGGCGGTGGTGCTGGTGCTGGTAGTAGCTGCCCCACAACCCCCAAATTATGGTTCAAAGCCACCACCTGACACAACCTCTTCTCAGTCTCAAGTTCAAAATCTCAGGGTAATGACCAATTGGCCCAGCTTGGGTCAATGACCATTCAGTGGTCATCAGGGGTGGGAGGAGATCTGTGGGGTGAGCATAGCTCCTGGGAACTACCCTGTGACCAGAGGGGCAGCGGGGGAGGAGCAGTCCCCCAAAATGAGGGACACGCTCACAGACACCCCACAGGCTTTTGCTGCATCTTCATTGCTAAATATGAAATATTACTTTCTGACTGTAAGAGTCATATATTTACATTGTAAAAGCAGGTTAATCAAATACTGAAAGGCATACAAACTATTTTAGATTACTTATATTTGCCACCCATTGGTATCTCTCTCTACCTATCTATAATTTTTATGTGGACACACACACACATAGAATGCGTTTGTTGTACAAAACTGAGATCCTACTTTGCTTATCGTTTAATAACCTGCATTTCACTTATATTATCATGGACCTCCATATAAACACAGATCTAAGTATGAAACACATGATATCACCAAGACCCGGCTGTTGTGACCTACAAAAAATGGCAATGTCATATTGTCGAACCAGAACACTAAATTTCAATGACTGGCTGGTATTCCATTTTGTGATGAAGCTACTTTTTAAAAAATGTTCCCTATTACTAGACATTAACGATATTTTGAATTTGGATCTATTTTGAGCCCCATTGTACTGAATGGTCTTTTTTTTTTTTAATGCCATCTTTGTGCTCAGGACCGGTTATTTCCAGAGCTGTCTTTGACTGCGTGCCTCCCGCTGGGGCCTGCTGAAAGGCAAGAATCAGCCCAGGGGCACAAAATGATTCCCAGTGTTAGACGGGGCTGCTTGCTCTTGACAGGAGTCTGAGGTTCTTGACCCCTTCACTCCCCGCCAGAAATCCCACCCAGTAGGTGACCCACCTGAGTCACCCCTGCCTGACCCTGGGGCTCCAGGAATTTTCATCCCTGCCCGGGATGGGACCGTTGAAGAGAAAAGCAGGCACTGGCAGCCTGGAAGGTGAAATTCCCAGCCTCCTGAGTTTATGACTCCCTCTCAGACTTCCTCCCATCGCTGTTGTGTGAACACAGCTCTCTCCAGCGGAAACTCCAGGGGCCTCTGCCCCTCCATGCCCCCTCCCTGCCTCCCATCCCTGAGCCTCCAGCACCTGCAATGACGATGTAAAATAAATGTGATCTGGCCAGGAGGAGGGGCCTGAGGACCAAGGCGCAAAAGGCCAGCTGTCAGGACCGGAGGATGCCTCCCTCCCAGCTGGGCTCCATCACCGCCTGGGGCCAGAGGTTCCCACACCCCTGAGCACACACCTTTTACCCTGAGCTGTGGGGGAGCTGGCAGGCTAGGCAATGGGAACTAAAGAAAAGGGGGGCAGAACACAAGCCGGCCAGTGGAGCCGGCGTCCGCTGAGCACCTGCTCTAAGCAGGGCACTCACTGCTTGCTGCCTCGGGTACAGTCTTTATAATCCCGGTGGAGGGCTGGGGAGGGGGGCCTGCTAAATGGAGGGCTGTGGGCTCTGAGTGCATTTGGGACTCGGGGGAGAGATTGTGGGACCTGAGCTGTGGAGAGTGCTGGAGAACGGGGTGGGGGTGGGGGGAGAAGGATTTACCTCAGGGTCCGCTTCCTGAGGAGCCCGCTTGTAACAACCCCACTCCCACGAGCGAGAGAGACGTGGGGCCTAGGGTTGCCAGATGTAGCAAATATAAATACAGGATTCCCAGTTAAATGGGAATTTAATCACCATTAATCAACAACAAATAATGTTTTAGTAAAAATACAGCCCACACAATATTTGGGACATGTTCATATTTTAACATTATTTTTTTGTTGATCTGAAGTTCAAATTCAACTGGTTATTTATTCTGTGGTTTATCTGGGTTGTGATAGTAGGGACGTGGCATATAGAATACAGGGTCTAGGTGTGACTGGGTCAGGCACTGTGTCACACATTCACAGACAGCATCACAGACTCATGTCCTACATACAAGTCAGCCTGGGTTCCTCTTGTGAGAAATATAACAACTCAAAAAGGACCCTATTTTTGCTTAGAAGAATAATTAAAACGTAATAACCACCATATACAGAGGGCTAACTCTGTCCCAGACCATGTACTAAGCATTGTAAAGCTGTTAACCATCTCTTCACCCACTTAATCTTCACAACAGGTGTGTGAGGTAAACCTGTCAATTAGGATTAAGTCCAATAAAAGTCACCAGAGACACAAACTAACAGTGGTTTGAAGAAAATTTTAAAATTCTGAGGTGAGCAATGTGAGAGTGGAATTGGTAGACCCACCCCTTCCCTCTTCTCCTATGTGTGGCCTCCATTCCCAAGGTCACCCCCTCCATTCCCATGGTCCAAGGTGATTGCTGGAGATCCAGCCATTACGTAAAATTCCAACCAGCAAGAAGGAAGAAGAAACCAAAAAGGGCACACCCCTCTCCCTAAGGATACTTTCGAGAAGTTGCCCAAGCATATCAGTTTAGGACCCTTTTAACAGAATTTTGTCACGTGACTTTGGTGTAAGAAAAGCTGCAAAATACAGTTTTTATTCTAGCTGGTTACAGGTCCAGGTAAGAATCAGGGTTTTTCTTCTAAGGGAGAAACATAGTGAGAAGTAATGAGGAGATTTTGCACAAACAGGTACTGTTACTATCCACATGTTTGGATGAAATTGAGGCTCAGGAAGACTAAATAACTTACTCAACCAACAGCCTGTGCCTGTAAAAACCACTATCATATAATCCAATTTAGACTTCATAAATACCCATTATGTAAGCAGGATCTCATGATTGGCAAACCCTGGTTTTTTTGTTTTGTTTTGTGTTAATGTAACATTCAAACAAATCATGGGCATTCCAATATCAGCACTTTGTGAAACACTCTAAGGGTTGCAGCAAATGCAGGAAAACTTAGGCAAAAATGTTTCCATGACACATAGAGATCTGAGAGAGAGGAAAGACCAGTTTTCACACAGACCAGCCCGTCTCACGTCTCCCACGTCCTAGAAGTCAGCTTAACTGGGACGAATCCAAAGGAGAAAGCAGGCAACGCATGGAAGGGCGCAATGGCTATGGAGGTGGGGAGGAAGTGCTTGAAATCAGTCAAAATAAAAGTGCAAGCAGGAGTGAATATTAAGTGGGCTCTGTGGGTTTAAGAACTACAACTCAGCAACACCCTGCAATGTCTTTGAACTCTTGGATCTCATGGAAATGGCCTTGGGAGGGAGAAAAGCCTCCAAGAGAAATATTATTTGTATTTCATGGTTGTAAATATGAATAGCCGTCCCCCGTCCTGAACCAGAGGAAGAGTAATTTGAAACTCATCATTGAGAAACTGGGCCACATGTAGGAGGGTCTGACATCCAAGGTACGCCTCCTTCAGGCAGGTTTGGAGTCAGAGAAACAACCTGAAAGTTCCGCCAGCTGGTAGACCTTCCTACTGAGAGCATTGGGTAGCTCAGGAGCCACGGCTTCATCGAATGCAAAAAACTAAAAGTGTCCAATTAGATGATGGGCTACCACCTAAAAACAGTTTTCAGAATTTCTCAGCCTGGGGGCTGCCTCAGAATTGCACATGAACTTTTAAAGCCCAGAGACGCTGGGCTCCTCCAGGGGCGAGGGGCCCGCCTTCCGCGAGGCTTCTGCACCTGCATCATTACCGTGGGAAACGTTTGGAACCTAATACCTGCTTAAGGCAGTATTAAGGACCCGATATTGGTCAGTTATGACATGGCCTTACCATTTACATTCACATCGTCATGGTCAGTGAACGAAGCCAGACACCTAGTCCACATAGCGTGTGATTCCATTGATAGGAAGTGTCCAGAACAGGTAAATCCATAGAGACAGAAAGCAGATGAGGGGTTGCCAGGGGCCTGGGCAGAGGGAAGGGGATGAGACCGCTTCATGGGCATGGGGTTTCCTTTCAGGGTGATGAAAATGTCTGAAACTAGATGGAAGAGATGGCTGCAAAACATTGTGGATGTACCACTCGTACATGCCACTGAATCATGCCCTTTAAAATGGTTCGTTTATGTTACATGAATTTTACCTCAAATTTTTAAAAGTACATCATCTCCCAGTGCAGAAATGCCTTGACATGTTTGTAGGCTAGGATGCACCCCAGTGGCCCTGAAATGAAGTGGGACGTCCTAACTGCTTTGCCTGCATGTGACAGGCCTTCTTGTGCTCGCCCATGGCCCCGATGGCACAGCTAACACAAGGACAGTCACTGTCCAGGTGCTGTGATGTTTACTCCGGTACCCTCCACCCAGGGCTCCGCCTCTGATGCCCCGGCTTCTGGGGCAATTGCCAGCCATGGCTCTCAGCTGAGTCTTTCTCTGTCTCTCTCTAGGACCTGCCCTTGGCTGAAGACAGCCACATCTCCAACATCCCACCCCACTACCCAGGAGAGCGGCCGTGTGTTCAAAGGACAGGTTAATGGGGGCTCAGAGGCCTGGCCCTTTGGTTCTAGGCAGAACAACCCTGTAGAAATGTCCCAGCTCCAGAACCCCCTTGGGACGATTGAGCCCCTGTTGCCACCACATCCCCGTTGGAGTCCCCTTTCCCATCCTGCTGTCCTCACTGCCCACAGGTTATTCCGGGGCCCTCCCCTAGCCAGGCTCTGGCCGGCAGGCCTCCCTGTCACTTTCCAAATCTGAGCCAGGCTGTCTGAGCTAGAGCAGTGGTTCTCTGCCTGGGGGTGATTGTCCCACCAGGGCACTGGTGGTGATGTCTGGGGACATTTTGGTTATCAGATCTCAGAGGTGGATGCTACTGGCATCCTACAGTGCTGACAAGCCCCACAACAGAGACTCATCCGGCCCCCACTGTCCATTACGCCAAGGATGAAAGACCCTGTTCTAGCAATAAGCTCCATGACAGCAGAACCTTTTTCTGTTGTGCACCTTGCTCTAAGCCCTGCACCTGACACAGTCCCAGGCACAGATTCCGTGAGCATGTGAGAATGAATGAGGACATGCAACCTGTGGTTCTCCCTGCTCCCTGCAGGAAGGCTCTCTCCCTAACGGACCACCTTTCCTAATACACCTCCCCCCCCTTACTCCCTTAACCCTCTCCTCCTTCTTATTTTCTGCCTAGCCTTTACCATTATGCAAAAGCTCCTTCTTTGCTTATAGGCTGATTCTGTTTGTTCTCTGTCTCCTCTCCCAGGAAGTCACCTACTCTGCCCCACAGCTTGCCAGAGGACGGCACATAGTAGATACGTAATGGTGATCTGTTGACTGAATGAATACATGATCTGGCAGACACCCAGAACCACCAGTGAACTTGGCATCACGGAAACTCGGAATTCATGGAAGGAAGGATTCTGGGTGGCCGTTGGTCTTTTGTTAACAGGAGCGTGTGTAGATGCTTCCAGGGGACTCAGTCCCGTCTTCCTCTGGAGCTGGAAGGGAAGCCGGCTCTTTTGAGCTGTGCAGAGGGGTGAAACGCGGGAGGGCGGCAGGAGGGAGGGAGGACCAGGATCCATCCTGGGAAGGTTCCCGGAGGAGCACCGGCCGGGTGTGTGCCACAGGGAGAGGCCAGCCCCACTCCCGCCTGTCTGTTGAAGGACTCTCAATTGCACTGCCAAAGGCATGGCTGATGCTGACCTGTGACCCCAAGGGCGTTTTTATTTCCCTCAACACTCTCTTTTGATCATCCCCCTGCAGTCACATGTACTCCAAGGCCTGAGGATAAACTGTTAGTTTTATGAGGTCAATTTCACTCCCACCAGAAAATGCATTACCTTGGGTCTGGGGAGATCCCTTGGCGTTCCGTGTGGATATGCCCTGGTTCTGCCAGCAGACAGTGCTGTCCTTGGGCCGCACTCTCCCCTGTGATATTTGCCCGCTGCTTTCTACCCATGTGAGCAAGCGAAGGTGTGCTCACCGCACCACAGGAGCTGCCTTGCTCTTCCGTGCCATATCCCCTGGGAACTCAAACTCCCTGAGCATGCACCCCAATGGCTCCCATGCCGGCACCTGTAGGCACCCCCAGGCCCCCCCCAGGGGTGCCAGGGGGCAGCCTCTTGGGAGTGGCCATCAGGCAAAGAGAGAGGGCTAGGTGGGCCAGGAGTCCAGCTCCCTCACAGATAACGCTAAAGCCTGTCTGACACTATCTCCCAGGGGCTCCCAGCGGGGCTGACCCCCAGGTGCCCACAGCAGGAACTGCTCGCTTCCATCTCCCCAGCGAATCCGTCCTGGGATCAACTCAAGCACTTTCCAGGCAGGCGTTTGCAGCTGGGAGCTGAGAGACCGACAAGCACGGGGCACTGCACGGAGTGCCCTGGTGCGCCTGCTTGTCTGCTGCAAGGCAGTACCCTGTGCCCAGGAATCTGAATTTTAAGCATGCACTCCTGCTCTCAAGTGGTGCGGGCTCCGCTGAGGGGTAGACCCTGCCAAGCCCATCTGCCAGAGTCTGCTGAAGAGTCCAGGGAGCATGTTAAAGGGGCTGGCACCCGGCCCCACCCAGAAAGTAGGACCGGCAGGTGTGCAGTGGGCCCAGGCACGAGCACACCATCATACAAGCACCCCAAGCAGTTCCGAGGTAGGGGTGCAGGGATCACACCTTGAAAAGCACTGGGCCGCAGAGTGGACAGTTCCCCTGGACCAGGCCACTCTCTAACAAGAACATGTGCCTGTGTCCCTCCTCACAATGACCAAGGTCACACCTGTCCTCTCCCCTTGACTGCTAGAGCCATAGCAGGATATCCTCCCACCCCACTGACCGTGGACTTGGCCAGGTGACTTCCTTTGGCCAGTGGACTTCCGTGGGTGTGGCAGCCTTCAAAGGGCTGGTGAGCTTCGTCTGGCTCTTCTGCCCCAGGGATCTGCCATGAGAAGATGCCCAGGGTCGGTGGCAGCCCCTTCAGCCTGGGCCCTGGAGCTGAGTGGGTCCGACTGCATCCTGTAACCAAGCCCAGCAGACCCTCAGCCTGAGGCACAGACCTCAGCAGAGTCCAGCCGAGCCACAGCCGAGTCAGCCGAGCCTGTTGCTGCAAGCCACTGAAGACAGTGTGTCAATAGCTGACAAGGTCTGCCCTGTCCTCTTTCCCCAGGACTCACGGAGTTAGGTAGAGGTGGATCATAGAACCTCCTGATACTTCAGGGATCCAAGAACACAGAAAACCTGTGCCAACCATTAGAAGAAGAGGACCCAGAGAGCTGGCCGCCTCCCAGCATTCTCCAAGACGCACAAAGAGACAGCTGTCTGGTGAGCCTCCCAGCACTTGCTTAGCTCAGGATCCCACAGTACCCAAAGAAGGCTTCCCACGGGCCCTCGGGCTGCTCTGCCAGGTGCAGTGGAAGGACCCAGCACCCCCGGAGCAGCTCTGCTCTCAAGATGCAGAGGGCACAGGTGTGGCTGGTGGGAACCAGGGGAAGGAGGCAGGCTCTGCAGGTGCTGGGGGCCCTGGGGACAGCCCAGACCAGAAACCACTCACACACCTGGAGCTATATGGGCCCCCGGAGAAAGGGTGAGCCCAGACCTCTAAAATTAGTTTTCTGCCACCTGGAGGGGCAGGAAGGTGGGTGGGTGGGAGGAGGCACTTGAAAGAGAAATTTACTTCGGTTAGATTTACACTCCTTGCACACCATAGATGGTAGGCTAAGGTTCATGCCCATATTAGAAAGGGGGTTCATTTCATCCTTGGGTGGGGTGGTCAGCTTGTTTCAGTTTTGTGTGTCTGGGTTCCTATTGGGCTAAGCCAGGGCCAGTAAACTCGGGCTGGGCTTCAGATCCGACCCACCGCCTGCTTTGTAAATAAAGTTTTATTGGAAGAGCCATTCCCATTTGTTTACACATTGGCCATGGCTACAAAGGCAGGATTAAGTAGATGCAAGAGAGATGGTTGGCCCGCAAAACTGAAAATATTTATTCTCTGGCCCTTGGCAGATAACGCTTATCAACCCCTACAGCAAACCGGCCCTGACTTTCTTACCGGCTCCCAGTTCTAACTCCCCATCTACGAGCCTCTGCTGCCGTTATGGTCACTCCACAAACGCCTGAGAATGATGCACACGCATTAACGGGAATAAAATTGGCTTTATGAAAGGAAACCAAATCCTTGAGTGGGCCAGGGAGCTATTTCCCACATACCACAAAATTCTTCAGACTTCCCCCTTCAATTAGCCAATGGGATGTGTTGGGGGCCTGCCTGGATTTCATGGTATTTGCACCCATCCTGCTGGAGGAAAATGGCTTTCCTCTCGCTGCCCCGTGGCCTCCCCACCATCCTCTGCCTGCCCCACACACGCCTTACAATCCGCCCTCTCCCCGGCAGGAGGGGCAGAAAGCAGGAGAGAAGTCTCGGGCTTTCAGTCCCACCAGGAAGTCTGCTCTCGCCGGACCCCACCCAGCTCGTGGTCGCCCCCAGAAATCCGATGTTTGTCTCTATTAATCACAGGAGGAAACTGCAACATGAGCCCCGCGCACCAGAAATGAATGGAAAAAGTGCAACCTGACCACAAAAGTATTATTTTATAAATAAAGCCCTTCAGTAGTGGCTAATTGGATACACATTTTGCAAGATTTGGGGAGCATTAAAACTATCACACGCAAATTGACTGGCTGGCTTTCTATTACGGCGGTGGCCATTTTCTGTGCCATGTCAGGCCCCAGGTTGCAAATTCTAGCTCAGAGACTTGAGTTTTCCCTTATAGATGTCATATCTCCACCCCCCACCCTTAAAAAAAAAAAAACCAGCGAGATTGATTTGGTGTATGTTTAACAGCTCCATAAATCACTCAACGTACTCGAATCTCATCAAAATGCTGGCAGAAATGATTTTGCTAAAGCAGATGGTCTGTTTCGGGGACTAATTTGGCATGCTTTTATTTCCACCAAATTTTGATGAGCTCCTACTGTGTGCCAGCCTACACCTGGCATTTGAAGGGAGCGAGGGGAGTTGTGGCCAATCCGTGTCTCTAAATCCCCAAATTGTCAAGAGTTGGAATAGAAGAGGTATTCAGGGCACAAGAAATCAGCTGCGAAGGTCATAAGACATAGGACATGCTCCCATTTATTCTGAGGCAGCTTGAATTCACTGATTTCTCAAGGAGACAGAAGATCAAACCAGGACAAGCCATCTTCTGCTATGCTTGTGCTCCTCGGGGTAGTATGGGGACAGTGAGGGGACCGAGTCACACCTACAGAGAGAGGATTAGGGAAGGAAGGGTGACAGATTGGGAGAGGCCAGAAACCTCCTACACATTATCTCGGTGATTGCAAAGTGACCTCACATAGGTATAGTTATCACACCCAATTCACAGATGAGAAAAACAAGTCTCTCAACCTTTTCCATCAACATACTCCTGATGGTAGAAGAAAAGGGATGTATCAGCTCAGGACTTGGAGGGGCTTCCCAAATCTACCTGCTGCCAAAGCTATATTTCTTTGAAGTTTTGGTGTTTTATGTTGATTTGGTTTTTATCCTCTGCTCTCTGTTTGTTTTACTATAAACATGATACTTTTAGTGATCTATCAGTGAAATTCCACAAACTGTCCCACCAAAAAAACTTCTAATAAAATTAATGTTTCCAGAGAATGCATCTCATTTCTTCTGGGGCTTTTTGACTCCTTTGCCCACTGAGTTCCCAGAGGTTAAACATGAAATTCAGCCCAAAAGTGGGGCTTGTAGACCGGTGGTCTTTTGGCCCTGTGTTTTCATTTGGCCCATACAGTATTTTTAAGTTTTCACAGGAAAATAAATAAATAAATAAATAAATCCACATTTCCAGGTTCTCTTGAAAATGGTCCCCAAAGAGCCATCGTGTGGCTCTGAGTGGTGGGTATGGGTTCTACAGTTTGACACAGTCCCCGCCACTCCAAAGTGTCTTACACCCAGACTACATCACTGGCTTATATACTCACTTGGAGCCTGGAAGCATTGAGTATATGTGTTAGTCTTGGAATTATTGATATTTTGAGTACAAAGTGCTGAAAAGCCATGGGTTCCTCCCTGGAAAGACGGGGGCGGGGGAGTCCACAATAGAAAGAAAGAAAAGTCCATTCATAAAACAGCCCTGCAGAGCCATGGTTATGAGAAGGGAAGGAAAAAGCCCCAGTGATGCTCAAAGAAGCCTTTTTACTTTCCAGTCTGCCTCTGATGCTGCTCGAAGTGATGGATTAGAGAGGCTCATTTCCTCTGGTTAGAAAAAAAAAACAACAAAAAAACACACCAGAACGCAAAAGAAAAAGGCAGTGTTTAATAAAACGTGGAGTAATGACGCAATGGTGCTAGGAGCCCTCGGAGTGGAGCTGTTAATTGCTTCCTTCCCCAAGACGCTGGGTAGCCCCTCTCTCGTGGACTTGGATGTGTTTGTCAAAGCAAGTATCAACCCCCCATAAGTCTCCAAAACGGTACAATACATCACTTGAAAGTAAGCTAGGATCAACACGTTGTTAACTGTTTGATCTCACAAGTCAGAATTAATGATAGGTATTTTGCACAAAGAGAAAAAAATGAATGTTAAAAGCCTATTTACGTTAACTAAAGACATCCCTGCAGCATCGGGCTTGAGTTGGAGGCGATTTCCTGCGGCACAGCTGGTCCACGTTTGTTAGTCTGCGGGTGGGTGGCAGCGACCAGTAATCACAGCCAGATTGAGGGTGTGGGAGCCCAAGTGGTGGGGGGACAGGGATCTTCAGATAGAACATCCCAGTGACAAACTGGAAAAAGGGGGCCCTGGGTTGGAGTTCAGAGGGAACTCCTTCAGGGCTTTGGGGAGGAATTGGGGATCAGTTTCTTCATCTGAAAAATGGACTTCGTTTATTCATTCTGAAAATACATAGAGCCTGGGCTGGGCATGGGGGCGTCCAGTGGGGTACGGACCAGGTTTCTACCTTTGTGGATCTTACATTCTGGGCACAAACACTTTAACCAATAAAGAAACAAATAGATTAACAAATAAGAAAACTTCAGGTCATGACGGCACTATGAAGAGAACAAACAGGGTAGGATGTGTCCAAAGGGACCAAGATGGGTGGTCAGGGAAGGCCTTTCTTAGGAGGTGACAATGGAGTTGAGCCCTGAACGAAATGAGGATGCAGTGAGCTAGACAAGCACTTTGGGGCAGAATGTTCCAGCAGAGGCCAAAGCCTGTGCAAAGGCCCTGAGGCATGAATAGGCTTGGGGGTATTTAAGCTACAGCAAGGTGGTCCTGTGCTGGAACCAAGGAAGGGGGCAGAGCAGTGGTGAAGAGGCTGGAAAAATTGGGGACAACAATGTGTAAGATGTTGGAGGCAAAGAGTCCCATTCTCTGCAGCCCACCCGAGTTTACTGAGGTGGAAATGCATGGAAGTCTTTAGTTAGTTCATCTCTGGGCTGTGAGTAGCAGAATCCACCCTCACGGAGATCAGGTGGAGGGAACCTGAGGCATCTGGTCCAACCTGAGAGGGAGCTGGACCTATGCTGGCCACACAGGAGTACCAGCTGGGAAACTCAGATTATTTAGATGCTCAGGCCACACCCCAGACCAATCACTGAGAACCTCTGGGATTGGACCTGGAGCCCCATGGAGATTCTAACTTTCAATCAGGTTGACAACCCCTGAGTCTGAACTGCCAGGCCTCGGTGAGAAGTCTGTGGACCTCCACTCATTGGCTTCCATTCAGCCAAGACTCAAGGGATGGCTTTGGGAAAACAGGGCTTGTTCCAGGGAGAAAACCAGGCACATAGAGTGGCCACTGGGGAGGCGGATCACCCTTAGCTCCCTTCCCCTCCTCAGGGCAAACTCTGCAGAGAGAGCCTCTGATTGGCCCAGTGTGAGTCACATGTCGCCCCTGAGCCAATCAGCTATGGCTGCCCAAGACCCCTGTCTTGGATGGGGCAGTTTTCTGAAAAGAGAGGCATGGACTGGGGAAGAAGGGTGTACTCCAGATGTCTGTTTTTACAACATTATCCCTGCTTCTGGGGGCGTGGATTAGGGTTTAGAAAAGGCTGGAGAAGTATAGAAAAAGCCATACCTGAGGGGCAGAGGGGCAGCGGAAGAGGCTCTGAGCAACAGGCCCAGAGAGCTGCCTTCTCCGACAACGAAGCTCTCTTTCTCATGCGCCCCTTTCTGCCTCGGGCCAGGGGGGAGGCTGGCTTACGGAGGAAAGGGGAACCCTTTCCTTTCTCGGGCTCATCAAATCTGTTGTTCCTGCCCAGGCAAATGAGAGGTTTTCTGGAGAGAATCCGGGACCATTAGAGAGACCTTCGAAGCCGTCTCAGCTCCCCTGTGTCTCTGGTCCAGGAGGCAGCCCCTGGGTGTTGAGATGGGGTGGGCCACCACTGTCCCAGGGCAAGAGGGGGGCCTGTCACACAACCCCATGTCCTAGTGGCAGAAAACTGGGAGTGAGGAACGGGCAGCAAAGCAGAACAGGAAGCAACCAGGCTCATGTCAAATGTTCCAAATCGATTCTGTCATCAAGTATTGGTTGGAATTAATCTAAGTCATATTTTCCATTTATAATATTTCTTTACATTTCAAAGGATTTTCACCTGGATGAGTTTATTTCGATGTTTCATAAAGGCTGTTCTGAACACGCCTGGTGGCGTGTAAGATGGTTTTAGATAGGACACAAACAACTTTTTTCATGTCATGTATTTACTTTTAACTATGTTAGAAAAAATAGAACAAGCACATCAAACACATGACTTAGAAATAGTTGCTTACGTAGAGACTAACATGGTTCTTTACATGAAAACAAAAAGAGGGAGTGGAGTTGGTTTATATAAAATGTTTAATAGTAATGTAGTTATTTTATGGGTACAGGTAAAAATCACGCAGGTGAGTGGCTGAAGTTTGGGGACACCTGCTCAGCCGATGGCCATAAGTTCTGGAGAATCCATCTGATATGTGCCATGGTCTCCAGGTGACAAGATGAAATAGAGGGAGGGCAGAGAGGAATACGTCTCAAGTCACACATATGGTGACGAAGAGCCAGGGTCAAACCCTGGATTTTTAACTTTTGTCACCTCCACCAAGCCGAGCAGTTGCCTGGCACCCACATATGTGAGTTTCACAAACTCACCCATTGTAATGTTTCTCAAGACTTCTGTAGAAGCAGAGAAAATGTAATAAAATATGATGACCATCACTTTGGTCAGTTTTTCTTCTATAGCAAGTGGCTCTCAGCCAGGGGTGAGTTAGCTCCCAGCTGACATTTGACAGTGTCTGGAGACATTTTTGGTTGTGACGAATGGGGTTGGGCCTGTGTGGGTGGTGGCTGTTAACACCCTACGATGCACAGGAAAGCCCCCCACCCCCACAGCGGAGAAGGATTCGGCCCCAAGCGGCAATCATGCCGGGGCTGAGAAATTCTGGTCTTAATAATCACGACCCACCTCACTGCACAAAATCAAACCTCAGAGGGAAGGACTAGAAATCTGTCTGTGTTGCATTCCTGAAGTTTGCCCAGAAATGTACATTTGTTGGCTAAAAATTCAGGAATGTTTTCTAATGAATAGACATCATATCATAATATCTTTAATAAGAGCCCAGCATTTATGGACTCCTGTGTTGTTCCACACTCTGACCCAATGACCTCATGTGTAATCCTCAGGACTGCCTCATCAGGTTGGTACAGAAGGGGACACTGAGGCACAGAGAGGTTAAGCTGCTTGCCTGAGACTCCACAGCCTCTGCCTCAGAGGCAAGGTTTAACCTTGGGCAACCTGGTTTTCACGCCTGCGCTCTTGACAGTGCTGTTATTCAAAACAGTGTGTAGTCTACGATGCAAGATTATATATTTTCCATGGGACACGCTTTAATGATTTTCATTATTAAACTGGGGGGAAAATGCCACACGTGAGACTTTTATTTTTCCTGAGTTGGTCTTCATGAAGAGAGAGGACGCACCATGGTTCCAGGTTATTCCCCTTTATTACAGTTACTTCCCCTGCAATTTTCCTGTTTGGCCTTAATTTCCTTTTGGTCCTCGGGTGCCATGTAAACTAGACTGGGGGAGTTCACAGAAAGGGCGTCTTCTGTTCAGCTTCCCAGGCCTGGGACAGCGCATCGGCTTTCCTGAGCAAGATTTTCAGGCTTGATGGTATAAATAGGGGATTTCTAGAAGTGTGCAAGCTTCACCATTTACTTCCAGGGAGCTAGAGATCACTGGTTCTTATTATCTGCTAGGCATGTGCAAATCCTTCACGGGGGTGATCTCATTGCAGGCCCAACTCTTTGGGGGGTACATATTGTTTGTTTTTGTGTATTATTGAGGTCAAATCTGTAGAACAAAATTCAGCACTTTAACCATTTAAAAATGTGCAATTCAGTGGCTTTTAATGCATTCACAATTTTGTGCATCCATCACCACTCTAATTCCAGAATATTTTCATCACTCCAGAAAGAAACCTCATCCGCATTAAGCAGTCTCTCCCCATTTCCCTTCTTCCTAACCCCTGGCAACCACTAATCTACTTTCTATCGCTACGAACTTGCCAGTCTGGATGTTTCCTATAGATGGAATCGTACAATTCATAGCCTTTTGTGTCTGGCTTTTTTCACATAGCGTCATGTTTTTGGGGTTCATCCATGTTGTAGCGTGTGTCAGTGCTTTTCCCATTTTTCTGGCTGAGTAATATTCCATTGTATGGATAGACCACGTTTTGTTTATGGCTCTGTTGCTGGGTGTTTTGGTTGTTTTTACTTTGTGGCTATTGTGGCTAATGGTGCTATAAATGTCTGTGTATGAGTATTTATTTGAACACTTGCTTTCGGTTCTCTTGGGTATGTTATGTAGAACTGGGATGTCTTGGTCATGTGGTAACTCTATGTGAGATGAGTCTCAAGCCCACTTTACAGATGAGAAGTCTGAGTCACTGTGTAAACGTGCCTGAGATTACGTTCCTTTCATATCTTCTCAGCTTAAGTTTATTTCATTATAAAAGTAATGTGTGCTCATTGCAGCCTGACAAATGATTTTTAAAAGCGAGTATGTAAAGAAATACATGATTGGTGGGTCACATGCTTTAAGCAGCTCTGACTTTCGAGGTTGTTTTTGTCATCAGGACATGCAATGATGGCACAACATGCCAACACGGAGACTCTCTGGTTCCATCACCTTAACCGTGGGAAGCAGAGACTGATCTCAGCGGCCCAGGGCTGTGCCGTTCCCAAGGACAGGAGTGATGGGGACTCCGAGGGCCAAAGCTGAGCTGTCCTGGGAAGGTTTTGTACCCTCCATAGGCGCTTGGCCTGGCCAACAGTGATGGTGGCCCTGAGCCACAGCCATCAGCACCCAGGTTAGGGTGACACCACCTGGCCTAGGTCTGATTCTAATGAAAATTGCTCTTTCCTTCCCATTTATTAGATGAGGGAACTGAGGCTCAGACAGGTGAACTGACTTGCTGAATAACAAGGAAATGGCTGATCTGAGCATCTATGCCAGCTCTTCCTGACTTCAAAGCCAGAGGGGCTTATTATTTACTATATACTCTCTGCCTCTATATTATCACATTTGACATATCACAGCAAACCTGGGAGTAGATACTTTCATTATCCCCACTTTGTAGGTAGGGAAACTGAGGCTCAGAGATAGGGACTGATTTAACTGATATCAAATGGCTAAAGGTGGAGCCGTGCTTGAACTCAGACGCTCGGCCTGAGGCTGTATTTATCCCAGGAGAGCTTTCTCTGGCAATTCAGGTGTTTAGGAAATGCGTTTCTCTTTAGCTTTCTGCCCCAATGTTAAAAGCTTCTAGGCTTCTGCCTGGCTGGGCTGCCTGGGCTTTGGTGTCACACAGACAAGTCTCGGTTTCAAATCCCAGCTCTGGGCAAGTTGCTTAGTGAGACGTCGAACTGAATAGATGAAAGCAAATCTACTCCATGGAGACATAATAAATAACCAATTTATCCAAAGAGCGTATTTCGCACCAGAGACTGGGCAGAGCACTTTCTATGTATTTTTTTATTAATTTAATTCTCACAATCACCCTTTGATTTAGGTACTGTTTTTATTTCTGTTTCATAGATGTGGAAATGGAGGCACAGAGAGGTTAAGTGACTTGCCTGA
The DNA here is from genome assembly GCA_033961575.1 of Aselliscus stoliczkanus. Lineage (NCBI taxonomy): Eukaryota > Metazoa > Chordata > Mammalia > Chiroptera > Hipposideridae > Aselliscus > Aselliscus stoliczkanus. The sequence goes on along the minus strand of CM066738.1, from coordinate 4,694,177 downwards.
GGTCACACAGCTTTCAGTTGCCAAGGCTGGAATTTGCAATCCAAGCAGTTTGGCCCCAGAGCCTGTAGTTCTCTCAGCCACCACTGTCTAAAATCATGCTGTGGAACTACGTCCACAGGCATGGAAAGCTCCGTGGGTTCAGTTTAAGAAGTAGGTCACAAATCAGCCTGGAGGTCCCTGCTCATTTTAAATTTATGTGTAATACTACATATTATGAGTGCTGACTATGCGCTGGATGCTAAGACATGCACTTGGAATATACTGTTTAATTTAATCTTCAAGCAGTGCTGTGAAGAGGATACTACACTGAGCGTGTTCCGATGCAGAATGGAAGAGGGTTTCGGTCACACAGCCCTGAGCATGGGAGCTGGGATTCAAACCCAGACACTCGGGCATCTGGAATGCACCCACCTGGAGGCCTTCACTGACTGATGGCCATGCAGCCCTCTTGCTGGAGCAATGAGTGCCTTCACCACTGGCCCCTGGAAATGGCGAGCAGGCCTGGCTGGTGGCTGTGATCTATGGGTGCACGGCGTCGTCTTGAGTTGTCCCTGGAGACTCAGACCCCCCCACACTTTCGCAAGGTGCTTTGCAAAATACGTAACAACCTACACCTGGAGTGAGGCGCTGGGGCCCCCATTGGGTGGATGCCGCCCCTTTAGATGCTGGACTGAGGGTCTGGGGCATTGGGAGGGGCACTCAGAGGGCTCAAAGCAGCACCGCTCGCCAACCTGAAGCTTCCTGCTGCAGCCATAGTGAACATGGGCCTGTGTTTTTCCCTGGAGAGCAGGCTGGTGCCAGGGTTTCCTGCATCTCCCAGGAGCTGCCTTCAAGCCCTGACTCATGAGCCCTTCTGAATGCAGAGTCCCAAGCGGGAAGACAGAATCTGGAAGATGTTGGGCTCACGAGCAGCTGTGGGGACGGGGGTGGAGTGGAGGGGACAGGCTCAGATGCCCACCCCTCCATGTGCGGGCCAGATGCCCGAGAGGAAGCAGGAGCCACATCAAAGTGGCAGGCGCCCAGGCCAGAGTGGGAGGGGACCGAGGAAGTGTACAGCACGGTGATAAAAACCCAGGCCGCACAGAGCCATCACCATCTACAGGCATGGACCTGGGCCACAGAGGGGGCCAGCAGTGACGGTGGCCCGAGCAGGCCCAGCTCTGGGAAGGCACTGAGAACTTGCTCGGAGAGGAGCAAAGGTGTGTGAGGGGCCATGTCCTGCCGGTTAGGAGCATGGGCTCTGGACCCCGGGGGCCTGGGTTCAAATCCCCCTTCCATCAGTCTCAAGGATTATAACCTTACACAAGTTCTTAAGCCTCAGTTTCCTCACCTGTAAAATGAGAATAATGGTACTTACCCTGTTGGGAGGATCGAATGTGTTTAGCACAACATGTGGCACATACTGATCACTCCAGAAGCTAACGCCCCCAGGAGCAGCCCTCTCAGCCCTCGCTAGGACAGTGGATAAATATCCCAGCACAAATTGCTTCACCTCTCTCAAATGCATGCTCCACACCGTCCCCTAGAGTCCCCAACAAGTTCAGGCTCAGAGCTGTCCCTCTGTGGGCTGCCTCCCCTCTCTGTCTGACTTCCCCTTCCCCGCCTCCCGCACACTCTTCTTGCTGTCTCCCTGTCTCAGGGTGGGCTAGCAGCACCAGCTCACCATGCTTGGAGTGCTCTGCCACTTACATGCTGGGACCTTGGACAAGAGATGCAGTGTCCCCCCTGAGTCTCCGTTTCTCACCTGTAAAGTTCAGGCAGTAATGACAGCCACCCTCCAGGTTAGTTGTTAACCTTCTTACGTTCTGTAGGTCAAGTGTCTAGCACTGACCCTGCACATGGTAACCAGGGACCAAATGTTAGCTATTATTATACAGTCAGAGATCTGGGGCAGCATTAGGGGTGAGAGAGCTGTGCAGTCACAGAGTCCCTGATTTAGTCCTCTGCTGTCACTGTCTTGAAATTCTGAATGATATTTGAACAGAGGGTCCACATTTCCATTGTACATGGGGCTCTGTAAATTATGCCATCATCCGGTGAGACCTCTCGGCCTCAGTTTCCTCGTCTGTATGTTGTTATCGCCTGGCCTGCAGCAGTGGCATGGGGCAGCAGGGAGTGTGCCCTAGAAAAGAGCTTCGCTCATAATAAAAAGACAGTGCAATTAAAACACTGGCAAAGGATCTGAATAGATCTTTCTCCAAAAACGATGTACAAATGGCTGATAGACACATGTAGACACTCAACGTCCTTAGTCATCACGGAAACGCAAATTAAAACCACAGTAAGCACTCCACACCCATTACAATGGCTAGAGTCACAGACAGGCTATCACAAGAGCTGGCGAGGATGTGGATAAATCAGGACCCTTATACGCCACTGGGAGGAGTGTGAAATGGTGCCACCACTATGGAAAAGCCTGGCAGGTTCTCAAGAGTTAAAACATCGAGTTATTATATGACCCAGCAATTCTGCTTGGTATCTACCCAAAGAATTGAAAACATATGTCCACAAAAAACTTGTACGTGAATGTAACAGCATTATTCATACTAGCCCCAAGTGGAAATGACCCAAACACCCATTCACTGATGACCAGACAAACAACATGTGGCATGTCCACGCTGTGGAATACTACTGAGCCATGAAAAGGAAGGAAGGACGGACTCGCGCTGTAACATGAGGAAGCTTGCAAACATCGTGCTACATGAAGAAGCCAGACACAGACCACATATTGTATGAGTCCACTTATAGGGACCATCCAGAATAGGCGCATCCATGGAGACAGGAGGAGGTTAGTGGTCGCCAGGGGCTGGAGGTGGTGGGGCATGGCTGTTGATGAGCACGAGGTTCCTTGTTGGGGTGACAGAAACGTTCTAAAAGTGACTGTGGTGATGGCTGCCCAACTCTGTGAATGTACTAAAATATTGGATTATACGCTTTAAGGGGGGTGAGTTGTATGAATGTTACATTTTTGAAAGGGTGCTTTTCAAATTCCAAAGTGCTAGACAGTGGCTGTTGTGATGATGATCAGAGCACAGTGCCCCTGCCCACACTCACACACACACTCACACACGGACATTCACGTGCACACTCACATGCACATCTACATGCACTCACATATGCACACTCACACACATGGACATTCACGTGCACACGCACACGCACACACACGGACATTCACGTGCACACTCACACGCACACTCATACACGGACATTCACGTGCATAGTCACACACACATTCACGTGCATGCTCACATGCACACTCACACAGACATCCACGTGCACACTCACATGCACACTCACATGGACATTCACGTGCACACTCACATGTATATCTACATGCACACTCACATGCATATCACACACACTCACAATCACATGCACAGCCACGTACACACATGCATGCACGTGTGCACACGTATACACACTCATATGCACGTTCACATGTACACATGCACACATGCGTACTCACACATGTGCATGCACACGCACACACAACACACGTGCACACATGCATTCACTCACCCTCTCTAGACCAGACCTGCACCACTGCCCTCTCTGAGTCTCTGTGTTTATTCTCCATCTTTAGGAAAACACATCCACTGCCAAGTCCTCTGGGGAGAGGCCCTGAATAAATACACCAACCAGAAGAATCCCTCCTTCCCGCTGCTTACTCCGTCCTGCATTCCAAAACAGAAACACAGGTCAGGAAGGAGTCCCTGGTGGGACAACATATGATGTGGCCCCTCTGGACCCTCCCCAGGGCAGGGGCAGCTTTACTGACCTGGCCAGGAGGCAAAGAGCTCTCACCATGGTTCAGGCAGCAGATGACAGAGGGCTCAGGGCAGGGGTGCTCAGACAGGGGCTTCCCAGAGCCGTCAACATCAAATAAAGTTGTGGTGGCCTGTGTGAGGTCACCTCCTCTCCTCCTCTCGCTCTTTCTCTCTCTCCCTCTCTCCCTTCTCTCTTCCCCCAGTGTCTGTGTGCTTCACTTCAAGTGATGGAGGCAGATAGAAACGCTTCCAGAGGGGCCGGGCCCCGCCCTCTCCCAGGACCTGCTGGGAAAGTCCTCACTTGTTCCCCACCTGCTGTGGGGCATAGAGGTGGCAGTGGTGGGGAAAGCAGGATCTGGTGAAATGGGCAGCCTGCTTAGTTGAGTTCCAATGAACTGTGGTCTCGCTTAACTGAAGGTTGGCGAAAGGTCTGCTCTTTCCGACGCTCTCCAACTCGGGAGGTGGCAACCTATAGCAGGGTGGGGATAATTTCCACCAGCAGAGTCAGGTGCGTCCCTGGAAAAATGGCAGAACAATCCTGATGATTATTATAACAGCAGTAATAACACCAGTCACTGTGCGTGTCTTATGTTCTGTGTTATCATAATATGCTAAGCACATGATATTTATTTTTCTTTTTATTCTTCATAACAGCCCTATGAAGTAGGTGCTATAATTATATCCATGTTGCTGATAAGGAAACTGAGGCTCAGGGAGGCCAAATAACACAGCCAGTTGGTGGGTGGAGCTGGGACATAATCGCAGGAGTACCATCGAGGCATATGCCCGAGGGTCCACGCTGCCCGCAGCCTCCTCTGCTGCTGCCCTCCTATCTACCCTCTAGCAACTGCCTTGTACTGGGTTTCCCTCCCTCTTGGCCTAATTTATTCTAACATGTGAGAGACTGCTAAGCTCAGCTTATCCTAAATATATTTGCCTTTTTATTTTTTAAGTGCTGGTTTATCAAAGTGCATGCTTAATTGGGGAGATACAGAGAAGCAGCAACCAAATCAAAGGGCCCCTCCCATATGCCCATTCCCGTGGGGCGGACTGCGGGTGCTCAGGGGGACCTGCTGACCCCCCTTCCATCTATAGACCCTGTTGCAGCAGAGACGGTGAGACCACCACCTGTGGCCCTGCCCTTGGCCGTGAGTAAATCCTTCCAGGCCCTTCCATGGCGGCCGTTAATCTCCAGCCCCAACGACCAGCCTGCTCTCTGCGTTTCCAGGTCTTGTTTGGACTGGAACAATTTAAAATGCTCTCTCATAATTACAGAGGTTGCGCAGGCGGGGGCTGCACCGCCCGGAGGCCATTGGACTTGCACGTCTCTGCTGCAGCCAGCAATTTCCGTAATGATAGTCATGCATGCCGTTTATCTTTGGGGTTTCCAGAAATACAGGGACTTTTCCAGACACTTGTGAGTGTCTGTGATATGAGTGATTCGGTCTGCATCATTCCAGGGGGCTGGGAGGCTGGAAGGACTCGCTCCCTGGACGAGCCGGGACGTTGTCAGTGGCTGTTCAGGGAACTCCAAACTCAGATGGGTTCAGACAATTGATGGGGTGAAGGAGATCAGACATTACAGCTGGAGAAGGATAGTTCCCCAGGACTGAGGAAGTTCCTGGGAAGCAGGACTTCCAGTTTTAAAACCAAGAAAGTCCTGGACAAACCAGGACAAGTTGGTCACCCTATTCCTGGTGAACCTAGGGAATTAAAGGTGTGCCTTTTTCTTGGTGCCAATCAGAGACCCTTTGAAAAAGGTAACAAATGAATTTTTATTTTTATTTTTTTGGAGGGCAGTGTCACTGGCCCTCATATGTGGGACCGAACCGGGGCCGCTGGCTTCCCAGGCCAGCGCTTAACCTCCGCGCCACTCGGCCGGCCCAACAAATGAATTTTTAAATAAAATTATAAATCTAAAAGACAATAGGAATCGAACAAGGCACAAGAGCAATGAAGGGTGCTGATAAGGCGTTAGAAGGTAGAAATCAAATGGGTGGGGACAATCCACTGAGCCCAGCGGAAAAGCTGGCCTCTAAGCATGGGTGGGTAACAACAGGAAGACCTCCAAAATAGGCTCCTGAATTCTATCCCCTCCCTGGCAGGAGATGGCAGGTCTACCCTGCAGAGAGAAACCTGAGACCCTCCAAACCTAGGAAAGCCAGCACAGAGAAAGAGGGGGCAGCCTGCTGTGGAAACATGCTACTCACGTCCGGGTCCATATGGGCAGCGGGAGGTCCCATCCCAGGGCTGCCTCCACATCCAAACCAGAAACCAAAACGCTCAAGACAGAAAACCACAGAACACAGAGGAAACAGACAATGCAAAGAGAAGACACATGCTGAAGGAGAAAATCAAAAGCATAGTTAAGAGCCTCACAGAGATGAAAGATTAAATCCATGAAACAAGAAGGAAATGCTACCTTAAAAAAAAAGAAAAAAGAGAAACTTTCAGAGAAGCAAGAATGTACTCTTGTAAAACTGAAATGAGAGATTCAGTAGAATAATTGAGATAAAGGTGAAGAAATGTCCCCAAATTTGGCATAAAGACACGGAGGTGAAAAAGTAGAAGTGAGGGATAAGAAGATTAGAGGTTGTATCCTGAGACACAACATCCAACTAGCAGGGCTTTAATCGAATGGAGGGAGAAATTATCATAGCATTCAGAACTTTTCAGAAAACTGGAGATTAAAAAAAGACACTCCAAGTTTTCAAAGAGAAAAGAGGGGGAAAGGTCATGTACAAATGAACAAGAATCAGAATAGCCCTGAACTTGAACTTGACAGCAGTAGTGGAACTATTGCAACCATGGAGAGCATGGAGCCAAGACTTGTTAGCCTTCACACACCCGGGGGGCGGGAGTTATTCTCGAACTAGAATTCTATATTGGGATCACCAATCACCGTCGGAGATAGAATAATGATGTTTTCAGCTATTGGAAGGTTGAAAGGTTGCCTCCACCATGTCTCGTCGCAGGCAGCTCGTGGGGATGCTGACCCAGCCTCACGCCTGTATGAACCATGGAAGGGAAGACGTGGGGTCCAGGAACGGGAAGCAGGGAGGCGAGGGCGGCCCCCACTGGTGCAGCAGGCCTGGAAGCCGCCGAGAGGGAACCCAGAGGAATACGTAAAAACCAGAGCAAAGCACCACCAACAAAAACCACCCACTAGATTACCTGGTAAGTTTGTGCTGAGAAAAGTTTCAAAACGTTTCAGGACATTTTTTTTTTTAAAGATTTTATTGGGGAATTGGGGGAGGGGAACAGACAAGTTGCTGTCTTTTTGTTCTTCAGTCTAGTTGTGGAGGACGTTGCTTCACTGGCCCATGTTGGTATCATCATTGCGCTCTTCCCGGATGAGGCAGATCGGTTGCCGGCCTCTGGATGGTAGCTCACAGCAGCTATTGGCAGCTCACGCTGGCTGCCAGCCGCTCACTGTAGCCTATGGCAGCCCACTGCAGCAGGGGCTGCAGCCCACACCGTCACTGGGGCTCGCAGCCCAGCTCCAGGTGGAGCTGTTGTTAGCTGTAGAGGGCAGTGTCACTGGCCCTCATACGTGGGATCCGAACCGGGGCCACTGGTATCCCAAAACCAGCTCTTAACCAATGCGCCACTCGGCAGGCCCAGGACATTGTTTTGTTTGTTTGTTTGTTTGTTGAGACTTGGAGAAAGACATAAGGATGAATTCAGAGCAAATCTAGCAGACTATTTTCTAAAGGCAGTTATAAACTTCGGGAAAACCAAACGGTTTTACAAGAAAGGAAATGGTGCTGTAATATAATGTACTCCATGATGTAGAGGAAAATGATCATTATGTAAACCCTAAATATTAATTTCACTAAAACTAAGGACCAATAGGTGAAGAGGATGTGGGAGGAGAAGGTGGTGTGAGAGTTTCAGTCCTCATTTTCCATAGGAGAGGCCAATGGATAGTGTCTAAAATAGGAAATCAAAAAACAACAGTATGAGCGTGTTATTGAGAAAGAGAAGCATACGTGAAAAGGAAGCACTAATAAAATAAAAAGAAACAGTGGTTTCTTCTAGAAAGCACTCATGCCCAGATTTAAAGTGCCCATCAATTGCCTAGTACAGTAAATTTCAAAATGATGGGTACCAATCTGTACCCCAACTAAGAGGAGGAGCCAGTGCTGGAGAGAGGGGTAGAGCATAGCTGGTTTTTATTATAAACCTTGTATTACAGTTTGAATTTTTATTTACCTCTGCACAAATAGAAATTAGAATTGAAAGGTTAAAAAAAAAAGGACAGTTTTCTATGGGGGAAAAAGGTAATACCCGGGTCATTGGTACACACATCTGCAAAGCTACGGGGGGCGGGGGGCCCTGCTGTCAAGTAGAGCTGGACTCAGCCCCTCAAGTGATGTCACCAAGGGCTGGGGTGACCAAGTCGGCCCACTCTGCCAGGGCGCCCTCAGCTTGAGCACCGAAATGTTTGTACTCTGAGGAAACTTGTCAGTCCCAGGCAAACCGGGACAGCTGACGCCCCTGGCCACGGGCCTGTTGCTCCGTCTGCCTCCCACGGATCAGCATTGTGCTCAGAGCCTAGAACATGGCCTCGCGGACATTTGTGTGGTCATCCCATCCCAGGTGACCCCCCCACACACACCACTAACTTCCCTGCTCCTTTATAAAAACCTCTTATTCCAATTTTATTTTTAATCTTCCTGTTTTTCACGTGTGTTTAAGTTTTTGTTAAGCCTCCCACAAAACCTTTCTTTGGGAAGCAGTCCATCTATAAATCCTAAATAAATAAATATATCACTCTCTTCTCCACAACTGTCCTGGCATTCACAGCAGGGCTGCCAGGCCCCCCAACGAGTTGGGACCCATGAGCAAAGTGAATTCTTCAGCCTGAATTATCAGGCTAGTTCAGCTGGAGTGGAGGGCGAGCAGGACAATGGCTGAGCCCTCTTCAGGCCGTGCTCAGGAGACGACCAGTGTGGTCACTTGTTTTTTGTTCTCGTCCATCCACGCGCAGGTTTGGGCAACAAGCTGTTGGCCCGGGTTGCGAGTCAGGTTCTCAGACAGTGGGCGCCCACATCGCTGATGTTCAAGGCCTGGGGCAGAGGCCAAGGGAACAAGAAAGAGTCGTCCGTCTGTGGGAGCCGACTCATCTCGGCTTCCCCTAACTTGGGGGCACAGGGAGCACCCTGATGGGCGGAATAGTGCCGGGGACAGGAGCATTGGAGGGGGACAAAGCTGAGTGCTAATACCTGTTCCCAGCTGTGTGACTGTGGTGAGTTACTGTCTCTGGGCACAAATCCTTTGTTCTGGGGCCATCTTTGGCCTGCCCAGTGCCTCTGTGTGAGTAGGGAGGAGGCGGTGCTTCTGGGTAACTGTGGCCCTCCACACAGCTGGGGTACCAATCACAGCATGTCGCGGACAGGATGGACTGTGAAGGCCCAGAGCGGCACATAGCCCCCAGCGGTTTGCAATGCATGCAGCCACAAGCAGAGAGCTGTCCTTTCTTCCGTCTCTGGCCCCGAGGCTGCCCGAAATACTTCCCTGTGGTTGTGGATCCCCCTCAAAAAAAAAAAAAAAAAGAATTCAAATTACAAAAGTCAAGAGTCAGTTGCTTGACTCACCAGAATTGAGAGAGGAAAAATAGAGGGACGATGTGAGGTTGTGGAGCAAATGGGACTCTGGTATGGTGAGGACGGAGTGTGGCCGAACGAGCGAGCGTGGACAGTCACAGACCCTGTCACACGTTGTGTGCATTCCCTGTTCCATGGAATCCATGGAATGGATTCCATTCCTAGGAACGGATCCAGCGGAGCTGCACCCACTGCTCACGGAAAGGCCCGCACGAGAGCGCTAGAAGCAGCGTCTTCTCATCAGACTGAAACTGGGAACTAGCAAATGTCCATCAGCATAGACTGGATACACACACAACGCTGCATCGCCCAACGGAATAGCACACGGTGACGAAAACGAGGAAACTGCAGCTAAACGCACCCAGCAGGGTGAACGTCACAAACAGGATGTTGAAGAAGAGAGGCCAGGCGCACAAGAGCACATATTAATATCCTGTTGTGTTTGCATAACTTTCTGAAACAGGCAAAACCGGTCTATAGAGTGCGAATTCAGGGCAGTGGTTACCCCGGGGAGGGGTGATGGCTTTGGAGGGGCCCAGGGGACCATCGCTCTGTGTTCACACAGTGAATATTCACTCTTCCGAGTTTCTGCCCTGGCTGCATGGGCCTCGGAACTGGATAGACAACTAAAAATAACTACAGTCACACAACCATGTTTCCCTCGTTCGAGGGGCTGATGGCGACTCCCCTTGTCATCCTGTCCCTGCTGAAATGTCACCTTCTCACAGAAGCCATCTCTGGAAACCCATGGGTACTGCCACACCCCCGGTGACTCTCCACTTGTCCCCATCTGCTGCTTCTCCGGTGCGCCCTCGTCTCTGCGTGGTGGGCTGTCGCTCGCTGAGGGTCGGCCTGCCTGGCCTCCCTGCCGCTGAGCGCGGGAGCTCGCCCATCTGTCTCCCTGTCTCCAGAACAGTGCCTGGCGCAGTCAGAGCTGAAGAGGTCTGTGAGCTGTGGCTGTGGAAAGGCCCGGTCAGACATTTATCGCCAGGGCCGAGGAGTGCGAATACAGTGTTTTACATCCAGTAAGAAGAGAAGGTTGGATTTCTGGGCAGTTTTTTTGTTGTTGTTGTTGTTGTTGTTTTTAATCTTTTCCTGTGTGCTATTCTTTATTTCTAAATCTAGGATCAAGAATAACTGATGTTAACCAGAGGGGCATTCAGCTCATGAGGCAGAGGCAGCCAGACTAAGGCCTAAGTCATGACATTGCAGGTGAGCACCTCAGAGCCGATGGCAGGGAGGTCAGAGCTGGGCAAAGCCTGGGAAAAAATGTTGGGGTGAGTTCGCTTGGCACCCCGCAGCTCACAGGCCCTGCTCTGCCTGAGGACAGAAGCAGTGGCCAGTGTCTGTGCACACTTGCCTCGGTGAGTGTCAGGGACCAGGCTCCACAGCCGACGTCACACCTGCACACTCAGGCATCGAACCTGCAGACTATTTATACCCCTGGAATGTCACCAGGCTGGCTGGAAAGCAAAGACCCTTTAAATGCTCCAAGCCCGCAGCTGCCCCATCTCACCCGGGGCTTCCGGGAGGACCTGCTCAGTGTTATCAGCAGGCCCACTCCAAAGATAAGGAGCCTCGCCTGGCCCCACTAATGGTATTATTTTAGGGATCACTCAGAAGGACAGGATGGGATGGGGGCCCAGGCCATCTGTCATCCTTTCCTTCATCAACACACTCAACAAGGGTCGAATGAAGATCAGTGCTGGGAAGGAATTTGCGCAGAGCCACAGTTCCCATCCCCCTCAGGGCACCTCTGGGCGACCCACCCACCCACAGGCCGAGGTGCAGTGCCAGGTGGAGGGGCACATCCGTTGCTTTCCGACTTGGGGCTCCATGGAGTGGGTAAGATGACTTCTGGTAAAACCTCCTGAAGCAGAGAGATCCTAGGTCTGGATTTGGTTAGAAAGGGTCAGAGCTCAAATATGTAATTTCTCTGCTGGCTTTAGCAATTGAAACAATTTTTATTCAGCATTTCTACAACTTAATTAAGTTGGATATGCACCATCAGGGGTCAAGTACAAGAGTGTGGGCCTCTGAGCAAATGGTGGCCAATGCCTCCAGCCCCCGGACCACCTCCACCTTCACCCCCAATATCCCCCCGCCCACCACCCCAACACACACACACACACACACACACACACACACACACACACACACACACACACACGTCCTGGGAATTAATCAGTTCTTTGGCAGCTTGCCTGTGGCATTAAATAATGAGGCGAGTTTGGGAGAACCCGGGCCTGAGGTCAGACTCACCATTCCTAATTTCCCCTGCCCCCTTCCTCTCCTGGAGCAGGAAAAGCAGGAGGGACAGCTACAGGGTTTGGGAGCAGAGTCCCACCGGCTGTCCAGCTGCCCCAGGACTGCCCAGAGGGAGCCGACCAGGAGCCCTTGGCTCTGCCCTTGATCTGAGAGCAGGAGGCCCAGAGGGCTGGCGTGAAGGCTTTTCCAAGGCCGTTCAGCTACTGGGGTCAGGGCCCAAGTCTCCTGATTCCGGCCTGTTAATAACACTAACAACATTTATTCATCACACTTGTCAGGGAAGCTCTGCTGTGTGCCAAACTCTGGGCTGGGCCCGGAGGTCATTACAGTGACCAAAACAGACAAAAGCCCTTGCCCTCAAGAGGGAGACAGATAACAGTCCCATAAGTAAGTAAAACATTTAGTTTTTTGGGTGGCACTGGGCAGTATGAAAACAAGCAAGCAGCCTTACAGGGAGGGCTGAACAGAGACCGTCATCAACAGGGACCAGAGGAGGGCTGCATGAGGGGACTTGGGGAAAAGACCTGATGTTGCTCAGGGAACAGCCTGCAGCTGACTGGAGGAACAGCTTTCCTGGCCGGGGGCAGAGCCAGTGCAAAGGCCCTGGGGCAGGGGGCGCCTGGGGTGTGCAGAACAGCAGGCAGGGTGGTGCCATTGCAGCAGTGCATGGGAGAGGAGATGGGTGGGGGTGCAGGAGGCTGATAACGGCCCTCAGAGGTGTCCATGTCCTAATCCCTGGAACCTGTGAATACGTGCATTCGCAAAAAGGTGACTTGTTATTGGGTTGTCGGAAAAGTCATGACATATTTTTTCTGTTTTTCATTGCAAAAATGAGTCACGACTTTTCCGACAACCCAATATTTTGGATCAACTGTTTTCACTCACAACATTTCTGACACCAAATTTACGTTCCCCAACCCCCCAACACACACACACACACACACACACACACACACACACACACACACATCCATCCATACTCCAACTCTCCAGACCGCAGAGGGGAAGAATGTCTGAAAGAGGCCATTGAGATGCCTCGCAGGGATGGCTGGACTCCGACCTGAGTGTGGGGCTGGGGCCTGGGAGAAAGGGTCCCCCTCTCCATCAGATAACCCTGGCTGTTTGGGTCCTGTGCAAGCAGAATTCTAACAGGGCCCCAAGATGATTGCCCAGTATATATTTATCACTTCCAAAGGTGAAGGCATTTTGCAGCTGTAATCAATTGACTTTGAGTTGATCAAAGGGAGATTATCCTGGGTGGGTCTGACCTAATCAGGTGAATCCTTAAAAGAAGTAAGAGATCCTCCTGCTGGCTTTGAAGAATAAGCTGCCACATTGTGAGAGGACCACATGGAAAGGATGTGAGAGTGGCCTCCAGGAGCTGACAGTGGCCCGTGGCTGACAGCCAGCAAGAAAATGGGGACCTCAGTCCTACAACTGCAAGGAAGTGAATTTGCTCAGCAGCCTGCATGAGCCTGGCGGGGGCCTGAGCTCTAGGTGGGGCTGCAGCTGCTGACACCTTGATTTTAGCGTGTGGGACCAGAACAGAGAGCCAGGCACGCCTTGCCTACACTTCTGACCCACAGAAGCTGCCCTCTTTGTGCCCTATCAACATGGCCAGCACTGACGTCAGGCCACGCAGTGGGAGCAGCGGTACCTGCCGCACGTGCTCAGTGAGCAGAGGGGAGAAGAGGCAAAGGAACAGTGTTCTAAGGCGGAAGTGAACATGAGAGAGAGAGACCAGGAGAGGGGACAGAAACCAGGAGGGCAACAGGCGAGGCCACCTGCGGGGCTACAGCCGCCAGCATACCACCTACAGGAGCCGAAGTAGGTGCCCGACGGGGAAAGTGAGCCAGGGATGAACAGAAGGCTTGTCCTGTGCTCTTCTGCCCGAAGTGTGTGGCCCTCTGTGTCGCTTTTACTTTCCTGCTCTCAAGAGAGACAAAGAAATAGAAACCTACACGTTTTAAAACAGCAGCTAACCTTTGCCCCTCTGGGAGAGAGGTGATAGAGAGTAGTGGCGATTGCAGCAACAACTGTTCGTGGGCTCCGGCCAAGAGCTCCCAGCAGGAACGGGGCCCAGAGTGGCCAAATTGGCCAGCTTCTTAAGAGAAACCAGAATTGGGGATGTTTTTTTTTTTTCTTCACTGCAATCCTGATTTTTCAAAAACATACTGGCAATGAATTTGCTTTTTGTGAAAAAAATGCATAAACACCACGCAGGGGGAATAAGACACGTCTGCAGGCCGCATCTGGCCCTCTGGTTTGTGGCTCTGGTCTTTAGCCTGGAAATAGAACAAAAGCAAAATAGCGCATTAGGACAATGACAAGAGGGTTTAGAAATCACAGGGGCTGGAACTTGTTAAGAGCGGCCGCTTGTTTGAGGCAACAGGGGAAGAGCAGGCAGCCTGGCCAAGGAACGCCTGGGGTTCTGACATCCATCAGGCCACCTCAGTGTGTACTTCGAAACCAACGGGAACACAGGATGCCACTCCACGCTGCTGAGTGAGGCTCCCTGCAGGTAGGCGCAGCCCCAGCTGCCACCAGATCGGATGTGGACCATGCAAGGCCGGAGCTCAGAGCCAGCAGCAGCCCCCAAACCACTGAAATAATTTGCGCTGGACAATGTCAGGTCTGGCGCCTGTGCTGCTTTAAAGTTTTGGGTGTACGCTCTGCCCTGCCCCCCATCCTTTTTTTTTTTTCTTGTGCCTCTATTTTATTGGGATGACTCAACCTTTCAACTATGTTAGCAGTAAACACAGCTAATTTACCCCCTGCCTCTTTGAAACAGCTGCTGACAGCTGCACTGTAATTCAATGAAGGATCTTTGTAGTCGAGCCTACCAAATTCACATTTGTTGTTTGGTTCCATCTCTCCTGCCCGGAGCCCCACACAGCTGCACCAAATATTGACGAGTGCCCCTTCTCCCCAGGGCCTGGATGATAAACAGCGTGTTAAAGGTGGAGGCCAGCGAGTTCTCAGCAGACCGAAAGAACTCCGGTGTTGGAGTCGAGAGGAAAAAAATAAGACACACACAGGCCCAAGAACCAGAACCAAATGTCTCCTTTTATTGCAAAGTCAAAATCCTTTTTATTTTGTCTATTTATACAGAATTTTCGCGGCGGACTGCTCTATGCAACAGCCGAAGGTACATTGGTCCGACCATTAATAAATAGTCTTAAATAACACAAGCAGGTTGGAGGGAAGCGCGCTCACGGTCCGGAACAAGGGATTGGAGGAGGTTCTAAAAAGAGTTTCAGGTGGACATAAATAATTTCTTTGTTTTGTAACAACTATTTACATGTTTCAATGTACAAACGAGGCTAACCAGAGGCCGTGTGGGGCGTAAGTGGCGAGAAAACTTATACCAAGAAGGAATCATACAAAAATCCCCATACCTGCCAACAGACAAAACAAAATACCACAAAAACAGCAACTCATCCCTGTTGACCAGGCAGAGTGAAGGCTGCAGCCCAAGCTACTGGAGAAGAAAAAACAAAAGAAGGTAAAAACAGGCCTCAAAGTTCCCAGGAGCCAACTTGATCATGATGGAAAAACAGCTCAAGCAGACTCCAGGGGCCACAGGCCTCGTGGGTAACCCTGCCCTTTGTTCACACGCAGCCCCGTACTCCCCAAGGCCTGTGCTGCAGTTGCAGGCTGAGTGCACATCATGTAGGGGACCCACTGGCCAAGGCAAGGAGGGCTCTAGCCAAGAGCCACATCAGAAATGGCACCTTTGAGTCAGGACACTTGATTAGGACGTCACTCTCAAAAAGGCTTCTAGATTCTTCCACTTGAGATTCTCGTCCAGCATGCCCTACGCCCAGCGGACCTCCCATCGTGGTTCAAGGAGTGGAACGTTTGCAGAGCCCTCAACGGGGGTCTGCAAATGAAAAGCGGGGGCCACGGAGGCCCAGCTGGAACCCAGACTTCAGAACTCTGCTATGCGTGAACAACAGGTGAGCCCACTTGGGGGCGGAATGGTCCCCCTGCACGCCCCTATCGAGAGCCACATTTCCTTGGTGCTTCTTTAGATCGGGCCATGTTGGCCAGAGTTCAGGGTACAGTAGCAAGTTCTGTCCTGAACACTGTCCTCCTCTACTCTGACCGTCACACTGACGTCCTAGCACGGATGACAGCCGGGGAGCCACTTGCAAACACCTGCCCGGCTTTCCTTCACACACTTCTTTTCATTTATGCCCACACACACCCAGCTGAACGATGAAGCACATGTTCCCTTCAAGGTCAGCACACCCCCTCCTCAGAGCAGAAATGTGCCCTTTCCTCTCACAGCCAAATCTTGGGTTTGGGCAAGTCTGCGTAAACCCGGGGCCTCTGCAGGCCTCAGGACAAAACCCGAATGGAATGGAGAGAGGACCCCCCCCTCCGCCGGCCACAGCTTCTGTTTACGAAATCAGAGTAAACCAAGAAATGGGGATAAATTGTTTAGGAAAATATATCTGTAACATCCTAACCATTTTCATTCATTCGTTTTATTGTGACATTTATTACAGGAACTTCCGCGTCGGTTTTCCTTTAGCACAGACACAAACGTGCCCAGCCCGCTCCGCGCCCTTTCCTCCCCCGGCTGGGTGGCCTGGCTGAGGGGAGCCCCTAATTACCCCTGGGAACGAGTCAGTGCACGGCCAAGACTTCACAGCCAATGATCATGGCCGGGCAGCTTTTCTTGATCTATTTTTCTTCCTGTTGGGTTTTGCCTGCAGCAGCTTGTAGGATCTTGTCCCTAGGATGACAACAAAAGACTGATCAAAAGCCATTTGCCTCTCAAATTCCTTAATGTTCCTACACCGTTCAAGTTGGGGAGGGGGACAACGGGAAGGTCTCGCCGAAGTGGTGGTCTGCTGGCTCCTTGGCACGGCGAGCAGTGGGAGATGCTGGGCGGTGAGAGATGTCCAGAAAAATGTGGCCCCACAAGGTCTGACTTCCAGGAGGGGCTAGTGGCAGCCACAAGCCCGGACAACCATGTTTCGGTATTTCTTCAGGATGACGTTGGAGCTGTCATCGAAGTACAGCACCGAGATGGCATTGAGCTGAGTCGGGGCGCAGCAGGGCTTGGGCACTGTTTCCGGGTTGATGAAGTGGACCTGGAACACACACCAAAACGTTGGTAGAGGTGAAAAGCAGTGCGTCATTTCTCTCCGGCCTCCTGATGTCTTTGGGGGACACACACTGCTTGGGCAGCGTGACTGTAGGTGACATGCACTGAGCACGCCCGATTCTAGGAGCATTTTGTATAACTGACTTAGTTCTGCGATTATCTCGTCTCACAGACGAGGGAACCAAAGTGCCTGTGTCAAGGTCTGCACCGCACACAGAGGGGGTGCTAGTGGCCAGATCAGACCCTTGGGGCTGGGTCAGTCTCCGTCCGTGGTGAGGTGTCCTGTGCTCTGTAGCACGTTTAGCAGCACCCCTGGGCTCTGCCCAGCAGAAGTCAGAAGCACTCCACACCCTACCCACATCCCCATCATGATGTCAAATGTTCCCTGAGGGACAAAACTGTCCCAAGCTAAAAAACACTGAGCTAGACTAGGGTCTGCCTGCACACCAAATCTTGACCCCTGCCTGATTTTGTGAATAGTTTTATTGGCACACAGCCATGCCTACCCATTTACTAATGTGTAGGACTGCTTTTGCACTGGCCCTGTTCAGAGAGAGATCGTGGATTTCTGGGTTCGACCTGTCCTGTCCAAGGAAGTTATCATGCAAGTTACGTGTGTCATTTTAAAAGTTCTTGCAGCCACATTGAAAAAGATGGGAAACAGGTAAAATTCATGTAAATAATATATTTAATTTAACCCAATCTTTCAAAAATAGTATCATCTCAACATGTACTTAACATAAAATACCCTAAATGAGATATTTCACTTTTTTTTAAGACTTTAAGTCTTCGAAACCCAGTGTATATTTTCTATTTACACGGAAACATCTCGATTCAGATTGGGCAGACTTCAGGTGTTCAAGAGGCAGCTGTAAAAGCGGTTACCGTATTGGATGCTGCAGGCCTAGACCATACGAGGCTATTTGCTTCTTGAGCCATAAAAATAAGAGGAAAGGAATTCGGGCGAATGCTTGGGTGGACAGCCATGAGAAAGCAGAATATCTGGAAGGAAAGAATGGAAAGAGCTGGCCAGTCACTCGGGGGCATTGCTCCTTCTCACTCAGGGGCTTCTGCGTGCCTTACAGAGGACCAGGGTCAAGGGCAAACAAACTCAAATGCCTGCAGGGGCCGCACGGGTGCCACTGATGAGTGAACAAGACCAGGAGGGAGACGATAAAGAATAGTGAGGACTGGGGCAAACTGGCCGCATCCACCAATGCCAGCGCCCGCAGATGTGCCGAGTGTTCAGGGCAGGCCGGAGAGTCAGTTCCTGTTTTGCTTTTAGACGAAACTCCCATGCTTGCAACACACCATGGGTACCAAGTGACAGCGCTCTGTGGTGACCCTCTGCTTGCCAGCCTCCAGCCTGTGACCTCTGACCTAGGCCAGCACACTTTTTAAACTTTTAATTACAGACAATTGCAAACCTTAAAATCTAAACCTTCCCCCGTCTCCTTCACCCTTGAATACCTTTACAGCAAATCCTAGATGTCAGCTCATTTTCCGTATTTCACTAGGACTCGCTAGAAAGTGAGGATTCACCTCCTCGTAAGACATGAGCCTCATTTCAGGATCATCAGGGGTTTCACTCAGATCCTAAGGGTCTCGAGGGCAAACACAGATTGAGTGGGTGGTCCCAGGGCTACGAGGCAAGGCCAGAGGAGGGGAGGGGTGTGCCTTTGGCAGCGTGGGGACACTTCTGTCCCCTCCCAGGGTCCCCAGAGCAGGATCTTAGAGGGGATACTCATACTGGCGAACAGGTCCAGGCCATGGAACAGGCTGAGGGACTCTTCATTCCCAGCCTGAGGACTTTTAATCCCAGTAGGCCTTGCAGTTCCCTGTTGGGGGCGGGAGGGTCCTGGCAAAGCAATGCCAAAAAAAGGAGGTCTTCCCTTTAAGGGTAGAGCCTAGTCCAAGTGAAAGGAGTGGAGGAGCTTTTCCTCCAAGATGGAACACATTGGGCAGGGACAAGGGAAGAGAGGGGCCGATTACCAAAGCTCCATAACAAACAGAACTGCGGGACAGAGGGAGGAAGGACCCTGGGTAGTGAGCTGTCCATCAACAGAAGCATTCAAACCAGGGAGGATGCCCAGTCATCAGGAAAGGCCCAAATAATGGTCATGGCAGGGAGCTGGATAATCAAGGTCTTTGAACCTCAGATTCTAAGCTAAAGAACCAAGTGCCTAACTCTTAATGCTATTGTTGTTGGTAGAGCAGTAAAAATAACACCTACTGAGTGTCACCAGTGCTGAGCACCCTGTTAAGAGCTTTAATATCTTTATCACACTGAACCCTCCAGTGACCCCATGGCTACCCAGCCCACCTTTTTATCCTAATATCCTGTTTGTCATCTTCCTGTCACTTCCTCCCTCTCAGAGTTCATTTGTTTACAGGATGGTTTCCTCCTCTGGAAAATGAGGCCTTGGTGGCAGGGACCAGTCTGTGCTGTCCTTGCAGTGTCCCCAGCTCCCCGCCAGGGTCTACAGAAAGGCGATGCTCAATAAACACAATGAACACCCTTGAATGGCCGCACTATGAAGTTCAAGGTTGGGAGGTGTAGGCCCAAAGTCTGGGAGGGGACAAGCTCTCACGCCCCTACCCAGGGGACAACCAGACAGGTCTACAGACATGGAGCAGACATGCTGCCAGCAGAGGACCGCGGTCTCCAGACAGGCAGGGTTAGGGCCACATCTCCATCAGGCAGTGACTGCTGCCCACGATCCCCTAGGAACCCATGAAACTATTCTAATTTCTTTTCAAATTAGGAGAAATAGATAAACTTTAGGGTTGAATGTTATATACACCTTTGTGTCAACACAGTAGTAAAATATAATTTTTAACTTTTTTTTTAAAAAAAATAGAGAAAGCAGCCCTTGGAAGCAAGTGCCCAGGGCCCACGACGTGGCCTCAGGCGGAGGACCCCTCTGACGCCCGCTTGGCCCTGCTCCTCAGCGGACCACGCCCAGACGGTGGTGGGCCACACTCACCAGTGTCTGCACGATGGCGTGGTTGGTGGCGTTCATGTAGGAATTCAGAGGGAAGGCACACTCCCCCTCACAGTAGTAGGCTGCATAGCCCTCAGGCGCAATGATCCAGTCCTGGGGGGAGAGAGAGAGACAGAGAGTGAGTCAGGGAGAGAGAGAAGGAGAGACAGAGAGAGACGCGCGCATCCAGAGCCAGATGTAAAGTGTGGGCCGCAGGGTCCCACCCTGGGGACCAAAACCCTCCCGCGGTGTGCCAGAGGTCAAAGACACAGCCCACACCCTCCTGAGAAGCTGGGGGGCCTGCAGAGGCAGGAGAAATGGGTGGCAGCCTTTCATGGTCCCAGCGGAATGCAAAATGAGGGAAGGACTGCTGCAGGGCTAGGCTGAGTTCAGAATGGACACTTTCGTGGCTTTGTCGGAAGGTGGCACAGAGACGGGTGGCCAGGGTGGCATCAACCTTACCCTGACAAGGCGGTAACATATTGGCAGTTTGCATAAACAAAACGTCCCTGCTTCAGTTCACCTACCTGGGAGGGAGGCTGATAACCCGTAATGGTGAGAATTCAATGGTAGTGTAGATGGGCCAGCACAGTGCCTGGTACATGTGCTGCTCCAGAAAGGAGGCACCTGGCCAAGGTTGCCTTTATGGTGGGGTCAGCACGGAAATATTATTCTAGCAATAAATACACCCCTCTTTGACTGAGCCCATGGAACCTTCCAGCAGACCCTGGAGTCTGGGGCTCTGTTCCAGCACTCATGCATGAACCGGTGCCCCTGAGAACATGGGTGCTTTCATAGGTGTGAGGACATAGGAGGGGCCCGAGTTGGCTGTGTGCTCATGTGACCTGGGGATGTACGTGGGCTCTCCTTTGACCTGGTGCTCTTACAACAATGCCCTGTCCAGGGATATCTGCGCTCCGTGGGGCAGGCACACTGCATTGCTCGTGGCTGCGTCTCAGAGCCCAGGGGCCCTCGTAGGGGTGCATATTGTGAGACTCTCTGACCCTCACTCATTTTCTAGGATTCATCCCCTGCCCTTTGCCTCACTCGATCCAAACGGTGCCTGAGGGGGCAATCGTGTTCCTATTACATGATCCCACCCCTAAAACAGCTGATTGGTTCAGGAACAATCACCTGACCCGAGTTGGGCCAATCAGTCTCTTCCCTGGGAATCTGAACCGTGGAAAGGGGAAGGAGGGACAGACGGGGCAGAGGGCAGGAGCCAGCTCTCCAGGCGGCTGGGTTCTGGCACACAGGCTCAGCCACATCCGAGAGAAACAGCCAGCCACAGGATGGAAATAGGGTTTATGTGGAGAATGAGGTTCAGAGTCCAAAGTGTCTGGGTTCCTAGCTTCAGTCTCAACCACATTTCTGCTCTTGGCTTTCATGAGGTACCCTGTATCCTCAACCTAAATCCCCTACCCTAGTTAGGGTCTTAACTGATGTAGGTGAGAAACACAACGCACTGCCCATATGGGACACAGCCATGGCCTTGGGGAGCATTGGAGAGCCCACACAGAGGTGGATGCAGCCATCCCCCTTACCTGCCAGCCCAGGTCGCGGAAGCTGACATAGAGCTCATGCTTCTTGCAGGCTTGCCTCTGGTCAGTGCTGCTGTTTTCTGCATGGAGAAGGAGGCAGGGGAGCAAAATGGGGGAGGGGGACACACACGCACACGCGCGCACACACACACACGCACGCGCACGCACACACACATACATGCACACACACGCACACGCATACACACATACACACGCGCGCGCACGCACGCACACGCATACACACATGCATGCACGCACACACACACGCACACACACACACAAAGTTACCTCCGTCTAGGACACTTGTGTGAGCAAACTCAGAAAGCTAGAGGGTGACTTTTCCGACCAAATGTCATCCCACCCCCAGCAAACGGTCCTGCCAGGGTGGTGCCAATGCTCCCATCGCTGGCACACAGTCTTAGCTCACAGCACTCTCTGGACCCTTCTGTGGACACTGGTTTCTTATATATACACATGTTGTTTAGATGCTGACAT
This sequence comes from Aselliscus stoliczkanus, assembly GCA_033961575.1. NCBI lineage: Eukaryota > Metazoa > Chordata > Mammalia > Chiroptera > Hipposideridae > Aselliscus > Aselliscus stoliczkanus. The sequence goes on along the minus strand of CM066738.1, from coordinate 4,672,391 downwards.
CTGCCCAGATTCCGCCGGGAATGGAGGCCCATCGGCATCCCACAAGGCCGGCTGCAGGCGGCTACCCAGAGATCTGCTTTAGCCCAACCTCGCCATGTGAGGCCAGCCCACTGCACAGGGCTCACCCCTCTGGAGGGGGTCTGGGACACAGTCCCCATCAGCACCACCACCAAGAAGAAACGAGAGCAGAAAGTCAAATCCCACTGACTTTCCAGAAAAACGCACTACTGAGGTTTCTTTGAGGAGTGAAAATTATGCACCGGGGTTTTCCAGAAGTATGTAAAGTTTGTAGGCATTTGGGTTAGGAACTGAACATTTGTAAACATGTAGAAAGCTCTGTCTCTCTGTCTCTTTCTCTCTCTCTCTCTCTCTCTCTCTCTCTCTCTCTCTCTCTCTCACACACACACACACACACACACACACACACACACACACACACCCAGTTGCCTGTCCACAACTAGCTCCATGAACTGCTCGCAGCCTTAAGACACTGTTGGGAAAACTGGCACTCAGGCTGCTACTTGCCCTTCCTCTGCTCATGGCTAATCAATTGCAGCATTTTCTTCTCACTGAGCCTTCATATAGCTTCAAGTCCTTCTATATTCAGTGCACCTAGCAGCTGCCAACGTTGGTGCAGAAAGGGGAGGAAAGGGACACTCAAGAAGTAGGCCCCAGCCCCCCATCCCTCTGGTCCTGCCCCACGGGCCCCACCAGCCAGCAGGTGAGCTGGAGGCAAGGCTGCTGCTTCATCCTCCTCCGCGAGCCCCCACCTGAGCAGCTAACGAGTTACAACTGGTGCTGGGGCTCAGCTTCCAGCCCCGAGGGTCATCTGGTGAAGACGGCTAATTACCAGGAAGTCAGGTCCAAACGTGGGTGGGGAGAAGGAAGTGGAAGAAAGGCAATGAACCCAGTCTTTCAACCCTAAACCACTCCATGTGAAGCAGCTGACGGCCCTGGGGGTGGGTTAGCCTGCAGGAAAGAAGGCTTCACGGCAGGCGGCACGCTGGGGCATGTGCCCTGCCAATGCGCCAAGGGCTGCATGAGAAGATTCAACTTGTGTGGCCCTACGACCGGACTCCCGGCTGCCACGTGAGGTAAAGCACTGCGAACGGCCACAAACGCTCTGTCTCACACACGCTCGGGGTCTGGCTCACCAAGCCTGCCGTGAGGTCCAGGCCTCGGCATTTTTTTTTTTTCTTATTAAACTTCCAGGCAGGATTTAATCAACTTTTTAGTGACACTAATGTTAAATAAGTTCTGATAATCCACTGCTATCGGACCAGCCTCCAGGCAGGATTTAGATGAACTTCAAACAGGGCCAGGAAATAGACATCCAAGGGAAGGAGGCAGATTCCAGGCAGGGTAGAACCGCTACCATGTGAAGTAGTGAGAGCCCCGTCTGGGGGGTATGTAAATGGAGACTTGATGAGGGTTTGCTGAGGATCAGTGGGGGAAATCGGGTGTTGAATTCTGAGACTTTGAGGTACCCCTGATAGGGCTCCAGGAAACGGAGGTCTTTGCTGGGATGGAATTTGCCAGCATTTCCTGCCTGGTTGATACAGAAAGGCCCTAATGAGTCTCCCGGCTCTGATCCTCCCGCCTTGCTCAATCAGGACAATTGTCTTATCGCCCTCATCCCACACCATAGCTTGAAACTCTGCAAAGCCTTCCATATCTGCTTTGGATGATATTCAAACTCAGGATACACCTCCCTAGAAGACACTTGATCTTGCTCACCTCATCGGCCCTCTCCCCTTGTCCCAGCCACCAGGCCCACCCCTCTCAGGTGCCACACAACCTCCCACCATAGGTCTCTCTCTGCACCGGCAGGTCCCACTGCTTGGAGTGTGGAGTCAGGCCTAGTGGGTGCCCGCCCCTCCCAGAGCTCTCAGCTGCGAAGTCTCTGAACCCCCTTCCTTAAAGTCCCTAGTCACCATCCCCCAACTCTCAGGCCTGTTATTGGTGAGGCTGTGAATATCAGCCGGCCCCTGTGGTCTCGAGGGCAGACCGTGCTGGCTTCTACCGCTGAACCCAGCCCCTAAGAGCCCACCCAGCACAGAGGAGGTTTCCAATCAAATTCAGGGATTTGGGTGCTTTTTGATGTGGGGGTTCACTGACCCCTTGGAGAAAAGGATGGATGCACCCGTCAGAATAGAACTCCAGCAGGACGGCCGAGTGGCGCATTGGTTAAGAGCTGGCTTGGGAAGCCAGTGGCCCCGGTTCAGGTCCCACATATGAGAGCCAGTGACGCTGCCCTCAAAAAAAAAAAAAAAAATAGAACTCCAACAGAACCCTGCACACCCACACACACGGAGCTCCATCCGGGGCCCTGCTCCTAAAAGATCCTCACCAGCCATAGCAACCTTCTCCCTTGAAAAAGAAAAGGAACAGAAAGTGCAAAATCGGCTAGGTGAGGCAAAAGCAGCTACAGACAACATCAGGGTATTGGGGGGCGCTGCTTTGCCACTTCACTACCCATGGTCGCTTTGCGTGCTCCCTCAGACCCACCCCCAGCCCAGGAGGCAGGAGAGCTGGTGAGCTCAACTCTGGGCTCCCAGCGAGGCCAGCAGGGCTGGTTCCGGCCTCGGATCTTTCTCTACCTCACGACCAACCCAGAGCTCTGGCGGATGGACTCTGCGTGGGAAAAGCCCATATTTAACAAGTAGTAAAATTTGCCACGAGCTTCAAATATTTCTTACTTAAGAAATAAATGAAAGATAGGGCAAAGTCCCCCATTTATCCTCCCCCTCACTCCCTAAGCGGCAGCCTCCCTGGGGAAGTTGGTGTGGAGGCTTCCCACGCATGTTTTCATAGTTTTCTTTCGTTCATTGGTAGCCATTGTTTTGTCTACTGAGAAACTTACACGACTGGCATCGTGTTATGCTCATGTTTTGGTACCGGTGCTTCTGAATGGATTTATGGCTTGGACACAACGCAGAGGGTGAGCTCTGAGCAGGAAGGGATTTTGTGGGCTTTGCTTCCTGCTCTGTTGGTTCCAGAACCATCTGTGGAGCACATGAGTGGATTTGGAGTCGCTCCCCGCTGGGTCCCTGGGACCCAGGGTCCGAGCTTTGACCTTCCCCACCCCGGGGCCTACCTGCCACGTTGGCCACCCGCAAGGCCCAGGGTCTGAGCTTTGACCTTCCCCACCCCGGGGCCTACCTGCCACGTTGGCCACCCGCAAGGCCCGGGGTCTGGGCTTTGACCTTCCCCACCCCGGGGCCTACCTGCCACGTTGGCCACCCGCAAGGCCCGGGGTCTGGGCTTTGACCTTCCCACCCCGGGGCCTACCTGCCACGTTGGCCACCCGCAAGGCCCGGGGTCTGGGCTCTGACCTTCCCCACCCCGGGGCCTACCTGCCACGTTGGCCACCCGCAAGGCCCGGGGTCTGGGCTCTGACCTTCCCCACCCCGGGGCCTACCTGCCACGTTGGCCACCCGCAAGGCCCGGGGTCTGGGCTCTGACCTTCCCCACCCCGGGGCCTACCTGCCACGTTGGCCACCCGCAAGGCCCGGGGTCTGGGCTCTGACCTTCCCCACCCCGGGGCCTACCTGCCACGTTGGCCACCCGCAAGGCCCGGAGTCTGAGCTCTGACCTTCCCACCCCGGGGCCTACCTGCCACGTTGGCCACCCGCAAGGCCCGGGGTCTGAGCTCTGACCTTCCCACCCCGGGGCCTACCTGCCACGTTGGCCACCCGCAAGGCCTCCTGGTTCTTGGGCGTCTTGGAGCGGTTCTGGCTGCGCTGCTTGCTGCCCGTGGAGCGTGTGCTGCGGAGGTGGACCTCGGTGGCCTTGAAGAAGGCCACCATGAATGGCTGCTTGTTCTGGGGCCCGTGCCGCCCGATCAGGCCCGCCAACTTGGGGTTGATGCTCTGCCCTAGACCGGAAGCAGCCAAAGGCACAAAAGAGCGGTTACAGGCGAGGCCATTAGCGGTGGTTTCACTCGTGCCTCCTAGTTCACTCACACGTCCGTTCCCCATCTGCCCAGCCTATATTTTTCCAGCACTTAACTCTATGCCAGGCTGTGTTAGGAGCTTGGAACCCACTGGGGAGCCACACAGACAGAAACCCCTGTCCCTGGGCATGTGTGCTGGCGGGGCAGGCGGGCAGGAAACACAGACCGCAGGCATCCTGTGGGGACAGGGGCCGGGCTGAGGTCTGCAGAAGGCCTCCCGCTACTGGAAGTTTCATTCACATTTCACTGGGTATAGCAAGGCACACAGTCTACCTAAGCCCAAGAGGTGGATGCAGTCCTGCTCGGGGCCAAGGAGGGTGGGGACAGCTGCAAGCAGCCCCGATGCCTCCACCTTCTGCAGAGAGCCCATGGGAGCAGGGGGCGGGGTAACTGTGAGTGACAAAGCCCCGTGGGTATTTGGGGAGATGGTATTCCAGGCCAAGGGCACTGTGAAGGCACAAGCCCAGAGTATCCAAGGAGCAGTGAGGAGCCTGGCCGCCCCATGAGAGCAGAGACTGAGATGAGAGGGGCAGAAGGGGCAGTTAGAGGGATAAGTGTTGGGGGACGGTGGGGCACAAGGCCTATGGGCATCAGCGAACACTCTGTCTTACTCTGTTTACTGGGTAGAATAGTGTGCCCCCCAAATTCACATCCCCCTAGAACCTCAGGATGTGACCTTATTTGGAAATAGTGTCTTTGCAGATATAATTAATTAATTCGAGGTCATATTGGATTAGGAAGGGCCCTAACCCAATGAACTGCTGTCCCTAGAAGGCCGCATGAAGACAGACAGACAGACACACACACACATACACATACACACACACACGTGCGCGCGCGCGTGCACAGGGAAGACACTATGGAAAGATGAAGGCCAAGCAATACCAAAGTAATGCCAGGAGCCACCAGCAGCTGGACAGGAAAGGTGGGAACCTCCAGAGGCAGTGTGGCCCTGGGGCACCTTGATTTGGACTCCTGGCCTCCAGCTCTGTTGTTTTAAGCCCCCCGGTTCGTGGTACTTCATTACTGAAGCTACAGGTCACTCATCTAGTCTGCATGAAGTGGAAACCACGGGTGTTCCAGCTGAGGAGTAGGTGACTTGAGTTGTTTGCAAAAGAGCATCTCAGGCTGGACTGTGGCATCAAGGGAGGAAGCCAGAGACCTGGGGAGGTGACTTGAACTGTCCAGGGACAAGTGACAGGGAGTGGACCCAGGCAGCGGGAGCAGAGTGGGCCAGAAATGGTCAGGTCCTTGAGGGTTCATTTTTAAAATCCATCTTTAGAATTTATTTTATGTTTAATGTCCTGTTTTGAGATAATTACAGAGGAAGTTGCAGAAAAAGAAAGTATATAGGGAGGTCCCATGTACGCTTCACCCAGTGTCAACCAGTGGTCAGATAACTGAAGCACAACGTTCAAACCTGAAAAGCGACCAATCCTGGATTTACTTTGAGGAAAACTGATAGAATTTGCTGAGGGATTGGAAGTAAAAGGCGTGAGAAACTGAGGGGTCACCTGTGACTTCCTTAGTCTGGACTTGAGCACCTGGAAGAAACAGGGGCCTGTTCCTGAGCTGGGGAAACCAAGGTGGGGGCCAGGGTGGGGGAAGCCGGGAGGGGTGGCTGCAGTGAAGTGCAGTGTGGTTTAGCAGCTGTTGTCTGAAATGCCCACCTGACACCCAAGGGAAACGGGCAGGTGGCATTGGAACGTCCCAGCCTGGGCTTGGCTCCTAATCCGGGGCAGAGACAGGCTTGGAACTGAGACATGCTCCGGCCCAGCACCATCCTTCCTGGGTTCGAGTCCTGCTTCCACCACTCAACGCATAGATGCTCCTCAGAGCAGAGCTTTCTGCATCAAAAGCGTTCAATGAACGCCACTCCCGGGCAGCGGTCGGGGCTGGCGTGGAGACTGGATGAGCTCACCTGGGGAGAGTGTGCAGCTGGACAAGCAACGTGAGAGCTGAGCCCAGGCGCCCATCTCTACCACTGAGAGGTCAGGGGCACAGGGCAGAGGCTGTACAGGGGTAACCAGAGAGGAAGGATCTAGAAGAATCTGGAAGCAGCTTGGACAGGAGGAAGTAGGGCACCTAGAGGACAGGGGGCCCCAGAGACCGAGGGGAGAAAGTGGACAGACAGATCATGGCGTCCTGTGCTCTGCCCCTGGGTCCACTGTGATGGGTGACCAGGCTTTCGGCTCTGACAATGCGGCCACTCATTTAGTCACGTCTCGTGGTGATAAGTGCTCCAAAGAGAGATAAGGCAGGAGACAGAACAGAGAAAGCCTATCTCACTCATGACAGAGCAGCTCAGAGAGGCTGAGTAACCTGCCCAAAGACACCCAGATCGGAAGTGGGGGGTGGTGGAGATTTGAACCCAGGTCACGCTGTGTAACCACAACAGATATGATGCCCCCAAGTTAGGTCAGAGGGGTCAGAGGCCAGCGAAAGTGGCGCTTCTGCAGGCCCTGGGCCCATGCACATCTGGAATTAACTTCACCTGGAGCCCCCCAGACGGGTGGAAGCCAGGAAACCCAGCCTCCTGAGGACCCCAACAAGCACCACGGGGTTCGCTTCGGTTTTTTAACAACGAGAGTTTCAAAGACCAAACGCCCCATCCACTGCTCTTTTCCCTGAAATTAACCCCTTTAACGTTCGCTCTCCTGCATTCTTTAGCAGGGTTTCCCTGAGTTCACCCATCTATAATTGGAATGGTTCTATAAAAGGAACCATTAAAGCTGAGCCCCTAGGATTTGTGTTCCCCCCTGGAAGGCTTTTAGGGCAAAATAAAAATGCCTCGCCTGAAAACCCGATGCTGCTCCAGATAGAGTAATCCAACACTGCGAGCGGTCACTGCACGGCTGAGGGTGGGGGTCTGGCAGCCCCTGCAGCTGTCAGGACAGCCAGAGCCAGGGCCCTATGGCCTCAGCTAGGAACTGGGAGACAGAGCAGAAAGCGGGTCTCCAGGGGCTTTACACCTATATCTGCCCCGACCAGCCTGCTTGGGCCAAAAGAGGTGAAGTTGTCTGCTGGGGCCTCAGTTTCCTCATCTGTAAAATGGGGATGATGCCATTTGTCTCACCCTGCCCCCCTTTTCTTGATACCCAACCCAATTTTCATTTCAGCAGCTGCGCCTTAGCTGACCTCACTCTGGCCATTGGATGGGGACGGTGGCCTAATACATGGCAACTAATCCTCGGGCTACAGTGGTTGGTTCAGGTATGGTCACATGACCTAATTCAGCCAATGAATGGAACAGAGGTATCCTGGAAGTTCCTGGAAAAGAAACTTCCCACTCTAGCATTCAAAAGCGACCTTCTCGCTCCCTGGACAAGACTGAGGGAGGAGGGAGAGATGAAGCCCCAGAAACAATCACCACCTGGTGACAAGCAGATCATGTTTTCAGATGGGGCTGACCTGGTGCAAGGTGGAACAGAGAGACAGACAGGACACCCGTCTCTGGTGACATCACTGAGCCACTGGACCAAACCTGTCCTGTAGCTCATTTCCTGCCCCAGCCACCAAGATGAGTAACCTCCCTTGGTCATTTAGTCTGAGCTGCTATTAGGGGGTTGTTCTTGTCCTTTCTTCAGAGGCTTGAGGACTAAGGAACATGGTGACAAACCATCTTGGGACTGGCACAGAGCAGGCACTGACGGGCAGGCATGGATTATCCCCTTTCTGTCACCAAGTTTGGGAACAGATTAAGGTTTTCAACCTACAGGCTGAATGACACCACAGCAGACATTTACCTTCAACAAAAGCCAGTATGGAAAGCTACGAAGAGGCACAGCTTCGTTCTCACTAAGAGAAGATGTCTAAAACAAAGGCAGACTAGAAACAAGTGTTGGGGGAGGAATGTGGAGAAAGAGGGACCCTCCTCACTGCTGGTGTCAGTACGAAAACAGGACAGATGGTCTGGAAAACAATCTGGCGGTTCCTCAAATAAAGTTCCCATGTGACCAGCAACTGCACTCTTAGGTGTGTACCCACGAGAACAGGTTCTCACGAAACCTGTGCGCAAATGCTCACAGCAGCACCAGTCACAGCAGTCAAAGTGGAAACAGCTCACGCGCCCATCAGCAGGTGAAGAGACAAACAGAGCGGTGGAATGTTAGTCACCATAAGAGGAAGGACCTACTGATACCTGCTTACATGGCTGAACCTTGAAAACACGACGCTAAGGGAAAGAAGCCAGCCACCAAACATCACCGAGAGTGTCATTCCTTTCGGATGAAATGTCTGGAAGAGGTAAATCCACAGACACAGAGAGTAGGTTAGTGGTTGCCAGGGGCCAGGGGAGGGAAGGTAATAGGGGGAGAGGGGGTGAGTGTTAATAAATAGAAAATTTCTTTTTAGGGTGCAAGAAATGTTCTGGGGTTAGACAGTGGGATGACTGCACAACAATGTGAAAATACTGAAAATCTCCAAATGGCACACTTTAAAAAAGTGAATTTTGGGCTGGCCGAGTGGCTCAATTGGTTAAGAGCTCACTCAAGAGTGTGAGCTGAACTCTGAGCAACAGCTGTTCGATGCCCAGCCCGAGCTGAGCTGCCGCTGAGCTGCCAACAGGTGGCAGGATGGCTCAGCTAAAAAATAAATAAAATTTTAAAAAGTGAATTTATGTGATGTGTATTATAGCTCAATTTTTTTAAGTGCAAAAAAAAAGTGGCGGGGGAGGGGGGTGATGATCTGCCAACCAAGCCCTGGAAGACAGTGTTTTGCAGTGAGTATGCTGGGCACTCATGGGCACTTGATGACTGTTTTCTCAATGAATGCACACCTCTGTGCCAATGGCAGATGGAGTGCGCACAGCCCACCCAACCCACAGCACAGCCCCACAGGCAGACACTGTGACCTCACTTTGCAAAGAGAAACAAGGCTCCCGTGGTTAAGGCCTTGGCAGCTTGTCGGTGGGGGAATCGTGATTCAAACCCATGCCTCCCTCCTGGGCTGCTTCCTGTGTTGCTGCTAAACAAGGTCAAGGTTCCCCATCATGGAGCGGGAACACAAGCCTGGAGGCCCCTTGGCCCAGGACCACATCCTAAACAACCACCAGGGCAGGGGATGGTAGTGGTGGGGGGGAGAGCAGATGACTTTTTCCCAGCAACAGGTTGTTTCCCTGTAGGCCTTGAAATGTCAACTATGTGACCACAGTCATTTGGAAGAACTTGGAATGGAAGATTCTGAAGTGGGTTCATCCCCCGGGCTGCTTCTTGGGGTGGTGGGGGATATAAAAGCATTCCCTGGTGACTGCAAACAGAGCAACGCGTGGAGGAGAAAGTGGGTCCCCTGGAACTCCACACAGAGGATCGATCTGGGGGACCCATCTCCCAGCTGTCCCCGGGCACCAGGACTAGCTACAGAACCTACGGGGACCCAGGGCAGAATGAAAACGCAGACCCCTTGTCCAAAAATTATTAAGAGTTTCAAGACAGCCTTGTTAGGGAGACCACTTCATGGATGGAGTAGCGGCTTCATCACTGCACTGTACACCTGAAGCTGATGTTGTATAATATTGTATGCCAACTGTAACTGAATATGTGGATGGTCACGGGATGTGGAGTATACTGTGGAAGGGAGTCAAAGGAATTGTAATAGATACGTATGATATGGGGGGGAGGGGATGGCAAACTGGGGGAGGGGGTTTGTCACTTTGAGGGGTAAAAAGGATAACTGTTGCACTGTGTTGTACACCTGAAACTAATTTTTTAAAAAATGTTTATTTCAGAATAAAAGAATTAAAAATAAAATACAATAAAATACAAAGCAAAAAAAAAAAAAAACCTGACAGTAAAGTATGCCTGTTTTGCAACAATATTTTCCTTTTCAACCTACTTTGTCTAACAGGGTAATTTTACCTTTAAGAGAATTGTCATTAAGAATTTAATTAAAAGAATTCTTACCTACCAAAAAAAAAAAAAAAGAGTTTCAAGATAGCATCAGCAGAGCTATCAAACTAAGCACGGGGTCCCGTGAGGGTCACCCCCGTGAAGCCAGCCGGTCACGCACACGCAGACACACAGAAACACGTGTGTGCAATTCCTCGTAATTGGGATTCTGCTGTCACTGCTGTTTCACATAAACCTGGTTTTTACGCAGTGTACCACGGACACCTTTCCTCTGACCTCATCCCTCGCGGCCACGGAGGGGCCCCATCTGGAAACTGCTTTGACGCATCCTGGCCTGCAGATGGGCACTTAGGCCATGTCCCAGGCTTGAACAACCCCTCACTTATTCATTCAGCAGTTCATTCAACAAGTATTCATGGAGCGCCCGCTGTGGGCCAGGCACTGTGCTAGTTGTGGGTACAGCAGTTACCCCAGGAGCAGACCAGAGAGAAGGGACAAGGCGGGCTAGTCAGTGAAGGCTGACAGCCATGGGGTCCTTGACAGGGGTCATTCCCAGCAGAGGGAACAGCAGATGCCAAGTGCAGGAGATGGGGACATATGTGCCATGTTTGAGGGGCAGAACAGAGGACAGCAGTGGCGGAGAGAGAGTAAGGGGCAGCAGGGGATGAGGCCGGGTCACAGGAGTATGGATCATGCTCTAGGTGTGACAGCAGCCACAGAGGGTTTGGCAGAGGGCAGTGGCCAGAATTCTGTGGTGTATGGGGAACAGATGGTGGCAGGGGTGGGGTGGGGAGAGGAAGCCAAGTGGTGGTACAGAAATGAGAGCCCTTCTTCCCTCCCTCCCTCCATACGCCCCTCCAGGGCCCACAGAACTTCAGGCCCCACTCTTGAGTTGCTGTCCTTAACTCGGGTGAGGGTGTTCCCTTCACCCACTGTCCCAGCCAGCACAGCAGAGAGTGCAAACTGGGCCCCAAGATAGTCGGTCCTCACACAGGTGACCCGGAACGCAGTGGCATCTCCACCCAGCGTTGGGTGTTTGTCTCTGCATGGCTATTGCAGGTTGTTTACAGGATCCATGGCTGCTCCCAAAATGTATCCAGACAATGCCAAGTGTCTCCTGGGAGGCAAAACGTCCTAGGTGGAGAGTCACAGCTTTCCCCTCCCCAGGCTAGACGGTCGTGCAAAGGTAAGCTCATTGCAGCCAAGTCTTTAACTGCGAAACCCGAGAGACAATGGGGGCTTTATCAAGACAAGGTCATTAAATTCAGGGGCCTGGCATGGAGGAGCGACCAGCCACCTAAACGATGCATGCGTCTATTTACTGACATTCCTGGCAGTGTCCAGGGTGCGTGGCTGTGCCCTGGGGTAGGCGTGGGGGGTCATCACTGGAATGAGACAGGCCCAGGCTGTTGTGGGGCCCAGGGAAGGAAGGCCCCTCAGATCAGCCCCTAAGTGAGGCACTGAACATAGTAACAGTGTGATTACACGTGAGAGGAAAGAAATTTAAAGCCTATGTGAACATCTGTGGGTATGTTCGTACATAAAGTCCATTTTTGCTTTAATGCTCCCCAAAAAAATTACACTGGGAGAGAGGACATATGGGTTGGCTGGGAGAGGAATTCCTTTTGATTTTATGATGTTACAAATATATAGGCTTTACTTAGCATGTGCAAGCGTTTGTGTTATTTATATTTAAACATCCAGGACCCGTCACACTGAATAGGGAGCTAGGCCAAACATATTAGGCAGAGGGACTGAGGTAGGTGAATTCATTGATCTAGGCAGAAAAAAGAGCTATACATAATGTTTTCACATAGGTCTGTACCTTTGGGTAAGTTGAAAAAGATTTATATTGTAGCCAAAGATTAACAGGATAAAAACAAACAAACAAATAAACAAACAAAAATCCTAAGGATTTTTTCTCAAGAATAGGGTTGCCAGACTTTGCAAATAAAAATACAGGATGCCTAGTTAAATGTGAATTTCAGATAAGTGAATAACGCTTACAACACATGGGACATGCTTATATTAAGCAACTATTTGCTGTTTACCTGAAGTTCAAATTTAACGGGGCGTCCTGTGTTTCCTCTGCCAAGAGGTGTTCCTTAAGTTAGGCTAGAAAGGTTTTCCTGAGGTATGATTACAGCAGCAAAGCGACAGGGGAGGCGTCCTGCCCACAGGACAGGCCCATAAGGGGCCCGGGCAATGCACTCACTGGTTTCTCCTTTAGGAGAACTCATGGCTTGCCTCTCCGGGGTGTGTTTTGCTTGTTTTTTTATCTTTTGGCTTTTTACATTTTTTATTTTTTCATGAGCTCTTTTTGGTCTACTGATCTGCAGGTTTTAACACATGTATGGATTCACATAACTACCACTTTAATTATGACACAGAGGAGCTCCGGCACCCCAAAAGAACACCCCTGTGCTGCCTTTTATCTGACTGCATCAGAACCAGAGGTGACTGTGCTCCCCAGGGGACATGCAGCAATGTCTGGAGACATTTTTGGTTGTCATGACTTGGGGGAGGGGGGTACTGGCATCAGGTGGGCGGAGGCCTGAGATGCTGCTAACGTCCTACAGCGACAGGATGGCCCCGCCACAGAGAAAGAGCCGGTCCGAAATGTCAGTGGTGCTGAGGTGGACAAACTCTCGGGTCACACCCTCACCCCACCCCCAGCCTCTAGCAGCTACTGGCCTGTCTTCCACTAGCTCTGCATTTTCCAGGCTTTTCGTATAAGTGGACTCCCACAGTCCTTTGCCCCGGCTTATGTCAATCTGCCTGTCTGATCTGCCCGCGGTGTGGCACATTTCACAACCCATTCCGTTCTGGTGCTGAGCGGTGTTCCACAGGACGGATGCCTGTGGCCTGCGGTGCCCGACATCTCGCCTGCTTCCAGCTTGGACAACCGTGAAAACTACGAGACACATCCATAGGGTCCTGTGCGGACCAACATTTTCACAGCTGTGATTAAACCCAAGTGAAGTCTGTCATGTGGCCCCTTTCACACTCTAGGTGTCCACCTGTTCCCGGTTCATCACACCTGAGACCTGAGGAGGCTCTGCTCCTACTGCAGAGCTGCGTGGAGCGTCCGGTGAGGCAGAGCGTCTGGGTGCAGACCCCACTGCCCTGCCTAGCGCCCTGGTCCCTGCTCTCCTCCACCCAAGGAGGCCGCCAATCAGCCCCTTCCCCACCTCACTTGCAGCTCCTTCCAGGATGGATGCTGCAGGCTTCTCAGAAAGGTCTTCCTCCCTTAAAAAGGCAGACATAAGAAGAGAACATCCTTCATCCAGCCCGTCTGCTTCTTCCCTCCATGCATGGGGACGTGGGGCCATCTTGCGAACGGCGCTGTGATGAGCCTCAGGACACAGCACTAATGCAGGCAGCATGGCGGGGCCAGGAGGGAGACAGTCCTAACTGCTGTTGACACTCTGACCCAGGGGTCTGCAAACGACAGCCCACAGGTCAAACCCAGCCCAGCGTCTGTTTCTGCAAACAGTTTTATTGGAACACAGCCATGTGCACTCATCCACGTATCGCCTGTCTGCTTTCACACTGCAATGGCAGAGCAGCTGATAGAGAATGTCGGACCCACCAAACCTAAAACATTTACTATCTGGACTTAACAGAGAGTTAGCTGACCTCTTCTCTAACCAACTCTAGTTCCATTTACTTCGAGACGTAAAGAAAACCATAAATGTCCCCATGAGATAAAGCTTCTTATTTCTATTAGTTGCTAACGAAAGTATTCCTGGTGGGGCTGGTTCTATCCATTATTGGTTCTCGACAAAGGAACAACCACTGTGAGCGTCTGCCCTGAGCACTGGGCTGAGCCCCATTCCATGGGTAGGACTCTTGATCCCATATTTACAGATGAGAAAAGTGAGGTCTCAGGCATGAAGCCATCTATGCAGGATCCAATGCCAGGGAAGGCGGAGACGGAGTCCACACGCTGGTCCAGCTGACGCTCACCTACGCTGTTAACCCTCAAACCGTCACCGAGTCCAGGTGGATGCCCGGGAAAACGAAGAAAGGAGAGATGACATGGGCATGGATGTGGGCCACCTCCCAGGGCTTCCCGGGCGGCAGGAAGGATTCACTGAGGCTCAGGGAGTAAGGCCAGGTGGTCGGTGGTGTGGGTGCTGGGCTCTGGGAAGGACACGGGACTCTGAGTGGAGGACACGGACCGGTGGCACAACCAGAATCAGCAGGCCCAGCCCAGAAGACGATCCCCAGGGACAGGCACAGAGCGCAGATGGGGCCTCGTCGGAAAGGAGGGGACGCCACCCGCCCACGCACAGGGTGGCATCTTGGTTTTCTTGTGGCCTCTTTGTTTTCCAGGCCCAGGGCCATCGGCTGCCCCTAGGAGACCCGCAGTATAAGGATGTTCCTCGTTAATTGTGAAAAACACATTAATTCCAGCCACTTGTCTTGATGGGCCAAGGCCCAAGTGACAACAGACACCAGAGTTAACACTTGTGACATCTGCCTGGCCCCAGTTACCCTGTCCCATCCCTGCCATTGCCGCCCGCCCAGTCCTGGAAGGACCGATCCCAGCCTCTGGGTCATCAGGGCCTCTTCTTTTCTCTCTCGCTCTGGCTTCTGGACAAACAGGATGTGAAGCAATCTCAAGGGCGCAGGCACCTTGGAGCCAGCTGCGCTGGGGGCGGGTGGCTCGCCAAGCCCAGCTTTACAGGGCTTAGCTTCCACAGCCGCCGTGGGCGAGCGGCTCACCTCCCGGGCCAGTCCCAGCTGCTGCAGCAAGGGCATCACACTTGGACAGCATACGCCCTCAATCCCTTAAATGCCGCGCAACCCCATCCGATCCCATCTGGACGACTGACAAGAGGGGCACGTGTGCTCATGCCCAAGGAGAGAAGCCCGAGGCTCTTTGCACACAGACGTCCAGAGCGCACATGGGTCTGACTCCAGAGATTGGGTGGCAGGAGGAGAAGGGACCCTTCTGATCTTGGAGCTCAGGGGACGTCAGGCAGCAGCTGGAGGCCCAGCAGGAGGAAGTGTGAGGTGGGGAAACAAGACCACCAGGTCATCTTCTGGAATCAGAGAGGCAGGGCTCATGGACGCTGCCCGCCTGAGACTCCAATTTCTTTCTTCTGTGGACCAAGGAGAGGAGAGGGACCCTATAAACTAGGACAAGACATTGGTGTCCTCACCTTGGGAACAAATGACCAGGTGCTTCGATGTCTGTAAGGATGAGAGTCTCCAGCACAAAGCAGTCTTCATCTCCCTGTGGTTTTGGGGTGGATGGCGGCTCCGGGAACACAGAGTGTACTGATTGGGAGAGCAGCCCCCTGAGCCGTCCTCAGAACTCAGAATTTGTCTTCTCGGCCTCATCCCTGACCTCCGGCATATGGTCCCTTCACAATCTGACTCTTCCTATGAGAATGAGCAACGTGGCAGCAAAAGCCGTGTTTTGTTCGGGCCACACCCCCAGTGCTTACAACAGTCCCTGGCACGTCGTAGGAACACACGGGTGTTTGTTGAGTGAATAAATGTGCATCCAATGCAGATGAAGAGGCTGTTGGCTGTAGGAAGCTGCTTTTAACAGCCAGGTGCTGTGGCAGGGAGAGCTCAGCAGTGCTCCCCGGCCTGGGACGCAGGGCCCAGGGCCAACCTGTCCATCGGGCATGGTGCCCAGGCCCACGATGCTTTTAGGGGCCCATGAAAATGGTTTAATGTCTCTTAAAATCAGAAGACAAAACATGAACTGTTTAGGGTCGGAGAAAATGTTTTCATTTTTAATCCAGCCAGGATTATATTTGTCTTTATACCAACATGGTCATAAAACAAATTTAATTTTTTCTTTTTTAATGGAGGGAGGCGCCCACGAAAGTCAGAGGCAGCCCTGGTCACTTCCATGTCGTGGGCTCCTTCACTTAGTCCTGAGTGGAGCCCACTGTCTCCTGGGGTCTTTTTCAAGCTTTTTCCTCCCCAGGGAAGGAGATGCAGCACGAACAGCCAGGCAGGGCCGGGATGCTGGGTCCTCGGCCCCCGCCCATTTGGCCTAGCCGTGTACCCAGCAGGCGCTTGCGAATCACACACTGCCCTGAGTCTGGTCCCCGGTGACCACGTTGTCAGAAGGCTTTCCAGTAAAGAGACAAGGGCTGGGGTCAGAATCCATGGCAAAGTCCACGTGTGCCCAGAGCTGAGCGATTGTGGTCACCTTACCTGGCCTTCTCAGCCTCAGTTTCCTCATCTGTAAGGTGTTGGCAATAACAGTGGTGCCACCTGGCAGGGTCACTGTGACAATTAGACACTCAACAACAAAACAGTACTATCTAACATTCACAAGCACAGGCAGGGGGCTGGGCCCAGGGCTCAGCGTTTTGCATGAATTCACTGTGGTCTTCCTGCCAGCCAGGCACCCAGAGGTCAGAGCAGCCCTCCAAGCTCACAGGAGGCAGCCTCGGGGACAGCGCTGTCAGTGCACGAGCTGCTAGCCTGTCCCCCATCTGGCCCTGCTTGGCGCCCGGGGCCGGGCCTGCAGCCAGGACTCCGCTCGCCCCAGTACCGCCCGGACAGCCCCTGGTCAGCAGGCCAGCCGCCCACTCCAGCAGGGCCAGCATGTGTCCGGATCCCTCCGCTCGGGGTGCCCGTCCGCCTCTCCTCTCCCACCTGCCCCTGGGTGGGGTTGGGGTGCAGCCTGTGTGGCTGGGAAGGGGAGGGCTGCCTTTCCTCCCTCTTCTGTACAAAGGGAAAGACAAGCAGATGCCAGCCCACCTTCCTGCGGAGTCCTGTCCTGGAGATGAGATGGTGCTCCCCAGTTGGCTCTGGAGAAGGCAGAGGTGCCAGGGAGTTCATGGGCTTCTCCCCGCCCCCCCACCCCCAACCCGGGGCACACCCCCAGAGTGGAGGCCCAGCTGTGCAGCTCCAAGGGGTGACTAACAGGAGGGCTGCAGCTAGAGGAAGCAGGGACAGACGCATGCTTCCTGGGTGGTCTAGGGCAGCATGTGGAGGCCAGGTGAGGGGGGGGAGGCTCCTTGTGACAAACACAGGCTTCTGAAACTCTGAGACATCTGTGCCTCCCTAGGATGAAAGCAAGTTCGCCCCGCGTCACTGTCACCAGTACGCTTGTTGGATACGTGAAGAAACTGAGGCCCTGAAAGGTGACAGGGCTCCAGATGCCAGCAGCTGCTTAGTGGCGGCAAGATGCTGTGTAAGTCCAAACAAGGACTGGGCGCTATACCCCTGACTCAGCGCCCCACCTCCTCCCCTCCCTGATGGGGCACTGGCAGCTGGGCATGGCTGCCACCACCCAGGGACCCGGCTTGTCCATGTGCTGTGTGAATGCAGGTAGGAGGTCCCAAGGCAGGGACCAGGCTGTCCCTACAGGCAGCTCAGGGTTGGCACACAGTAGATGGACACCAGGCTGCCCAGCAAACAGACCCCAAAGCCCACAGAATCCCCATCAGGCCCTGCTGGTCTTTCACAGTGTATACATCTAACAGGGAAAGGTTTAGACACAGAACCTGAGAAGAGCCAGTCAGCCTGGGCACCATCTTATCAAGGGGGTACCCCAAAACAGAGGGCACAACTCTGCCAGGGTGTTATCACCGGGCCAGTCCCCAAGTTACCCAAGGCGCTTGTGAGAAAAGGCAGATTCCCAGGCCCACCCTCAGGGACTCGCCCAGTGGGTCTGGAGTGGGGCCCAGGAATCCATGCTCACCATGTATCTCCTGATGGGGACTCCAATGGACACCACGCTGAAAACCACCATAGCCGGAGGGAAAAAGCATTTCATACCAGGAGCCTATGGTCTCAGAAATGCTGGGCTCGCTTACTTCCTATCTCATCCCCCAGAGTCCAAACATTCACACGTCTAATTGGCCCAACTGGCCAGTTGGTAGTTGGTAAACTTGACCCTTCCCTGAGCCAGGCAACCAAATGGCATTCACAGAGCCTGCACAGGCTGAGTCCCACAGCAACGGTACCCATGCCCAGACCCCAGTGCCCCCAGCTGGGCAGGGAGGAGACAGGGCACCAAGTCAGGGTACAATGTCTAATCCCTGCCCTGACGCTAGGCAACATCTTGCAACCACTAGGCTACACTCCCTGTGGATGGGGAGGGGTCCCGTCACCTCTCAGGGGCCTCAGTTTCCTGCCTGTACCATGGATGGTGACGGTAGCGTCTAGCTCACTGGGAAATGGTGAGGATTACAGGAGACAGTGACATACAGCACTTAATGTGTGCTGAGAAGAGGAACCACTGCATTTTAGGCAATTAAGCTCTTCGCTTGCATGAGCTCATCTAATCCTTCACAACCACCTGGGAGGTGGAAACTATTATTAACCCCCTTTTCCAAGTGAGGGACATTAGGTGACTCACCCTGGCTCATGTGGCTAGAAACAGCAGGGCTGGGATTTGAACCTGGGGAGTCTGACCGGCTCCCGAGCCCACGCCCTAACAATTAGGCCGTGCCACCTTGATAAGAGCCTTACGCACAGCCTAAGGGGGAGCAGAAGCTGGGGGCAAAGGGGCACAAAGACCCTGACTTTGGGGGAGAAAGATGATGGCAAACCTGGCACTTGGGGGGAACTGAGTTGAGCGTCCCTTAAGGGAAAAACCAAGCCGGGGCCACCTGAGCCAGCAGGCAGGCAGGACGGAGAAGCACAA
Source organism: Aselliscus stoliczkanus (assembly GCA_033961575.1). Taxonomy (NCBI): domain Eukaryota; kingdom Metazoa; phylum Chordata; class Mammalia; order Chiroptera; family Hipposideridae; genus Aselliscus; species Aselliscus stoliczkanus. Next base: position 4,653,958 of record CM066738.1, on the reverse strand, counting down.
GGCCCATTCAGAGTCAGGTTGGAAGGTCTAGCCCCCAAGTAGAGGGGCTGCCTGCAGACCAAAGAGCAGTGGCCTCTAATAGGAAGGAAAGGAAGCAAAGCCCAGGAGTGATAAAGGCAAAGTTTATAAAACTCAGCTACATCATCTAAATCCACTTGGCAAAACCCAGCATGACCACAGTAAAAAGAAAAACTGAAAACTGGGAATCGATTTGCAGCTCAAATCACAAAGGGCCAAATGCCCCAAAAAGATAAAGATGAAAAAGACCAGCCCTCGATCAGAACAATGAGCAGAGGGTGTGAACAGACAGTTCACAGGGAAGAAACTGCCACAGGCGCACCTGTGAAAGGTCCAGCCTCTCATGTAAGCGAGAAAAGCAAAGCAAAAGCACAAGACCTCCTTCGTCACCTATTGGATTAACAAAGCAGGATGAGTTGCTGAGAACTTGTTCTGACAAAGACGGGGAGACGGTGCCCTTGTGAATGCAAAGACCTCTACAGAGGGAAAATTAACACGACGTCTCAAAAGCACAGTTTGGCAGTGTCGCTTTCAGGCTATACTCATTTGAGTGGACAACAACGGTGCACTGAGGCTTTTCACAGCAGCCCTGTTTGTAAGAGCAAAAGACTAGAAAACACCTAGATGTCCATCCCGGGGGGACTGGGTCAGTCACTGTTGGTGGTGAGAACAGCAGCAACAATGGCAGTAATAAGGGAGTGTGTACTACCAGCCAGAGCCTGCTCTCAGCCCCTGCTACTCAAAGCACAGCCCAGGGACCAGCAGCCGCGGCATCGCCTGAGGGCTGCCTAGAAATACAGACTCTGAGGCCCGCCTCAGACCTGCAGAATCAGAATCTGCATTTTAACAAGATGCCCAGGGGGTTCCTATACGGGTTAAGGCACTGTTAGAATTCCTCCAGTACTGACTCATTTAATCTCAGAACAACCCAGTGACCCAGGCCCTCTTATTACCTGTGTAATGAGCTGAGCTCTGAAAGGTAAAGTCGCACAGTAAGCGAGGGGCAGAGCCACACTCACTACACACGTGCACAGCGTGCGTGCGACAGCCTGTAAATGAATGAGGAGGCTCTTTAATGGCCAAAAAGGAACAACCTCCAAGATAGCTGTCAGGTGAAAAAAAGCTGAAGGTGAAGACACTTAATTCTCTGCCACTATTTGTGGGAGAAAAATACAAAAGGAAAGCAGAATCGATATGCAATTGCTTAAATACGCAGAGAGCATCTCTGAAAAGATATCCAAGAACATGAAAACAGCCATTGCTAATGGGAGGTGGAACTCAGCAGCTGGAGGAAGTCAGAGGGAAACTATTCACCGTTGCACACACCTGTAACTTCTGAATTTTCAGCCATGGAGACATTTTTTGGGTGTTACAACTGGGAGATGTTATGGTATTTGGTGGGTAAGGGCCCCAGGGACGCTGTTAAACATCCTACAATGCACAAGACACCCCAGAATGTCTTGTGTCCTGAGAGGGAGGAGCCTGCAGGAGCACCTTCCAGACTATTACGTGTTCAGGCATCACCTGGGGCTCTCCTTAGAGCTCAGGTTCTAATGCAGCAACCCTGGGATGGGCCAGAGATTCTGCTTTTCTGACACTGCTGGACCACACTCTGAGCAACAAGGCCTTACCCAAGCCTGCAGTGACGAGCTGTGCAATCGTCTCATGCAGAAGGGCTAGGGGCTGCTTTCGGTTTAGATCGAAGGGCTGACGGTGAGTACCAGTGGGGAGGGAGTTGGGAAGCCTTTTCTTGACGGAAACAAGCGTATATACTGCTGAGATCGTCCATAAGCTCAGGAGAGCGGGCTGCATCAGAGCCAGCTGGCAAGGGGCTGGAGGCTTACCATCCAAGGTCTCCACGGAGAGCTGCAGGCCCAGGTTGTGCCGGGGGTTGACCACCCAATGGTTGCTGGTGGCTGTGATGTCGAACACCAGCCAGCCCTCCTCTGAGGCCCAGAGGGTACGGCTGTCAAGCAGGAACAGGTCCGACTCCCTGCAAGAGAGGAAAGAGACACAGGATCACAGCTCGGTCACTGTCATCCGGCCGCTGATGGGAGATGACGGCGGCAAGGGGAGGTCTACCAGCCCCCCAAACATGGGTGCATCAACCAAGATCCAGGCACAGAGAGCCCTTAGTAGCTATGCTAGGGAAAGGGAATGCACAAGAGGTTATCTTTATACACACAGGCCACAGGGTGCTGCTAGGAGGCAAGCTCGCCCTAGAGGTTTGTTGCGGGGATGCCAGTGGCACAGGGTCTAGGAAGGTGGGAATTGTACAGTCTCATGTTGCTGGAAGTCTCAGGGAACAGACGTTCATTTCTGCAGGACGACTCGCCATTTGCCAGGCACTGTCCCAAGTGGTCTACACACCATCTCATTCAATTCTCAGAGCCCTAAGTTGGGCGGATATCACCATCTCCATTGAATATGTAGTAAAACGGTGACCGCCCCAGGTCACTAAGCCAGGAAGTCGCCATGGTGGGGCTTGAGCCCAGGCAACTGGGCACCAGTGCAAACGCTCCTCACTTCCAGGCCCCATGACTTCTGCAGGGGCCCACCAGGTGCCAGGAGGTGGGTTCCTGGACTCACGTGACTAACAGAGTAGCCCTTTAATTCTCTCTTCCTCAGATTTTGCAGTAGCAAATTGGGTAAAACCACAGTTGACCTTGTAGTGGATGGATAGATAGATGGAGGATGGATGGATGAATGGATGGATGGATGGATGGATTTTCACATTCCTAGATAGTTAGTATATAAAGTATCATAATGTCTCTTTCACACTTACAAAAATTCAGTTTCAATAGTTCGAGTCCTTCAGTAGTCAATTCAAATATTTGGGCCCCTGTGTTGTGCCAGGCACTGGGGCACAATGATAAAAAAACACTCAATCAGCTCCTGCCCCAGGGAACTGACAATCTGTATCATACCTGGAGTGATGTAATTTTCCTGAGAATTAAGATGAATTTTATCTGTTTGCACAAAAAAGACATCAGAGGTAGTAGCAATTTATTGAGCACTTACCATGTGCCAGGCCCTGGGTTGAGATGCCTGACCAGCATCACGTCGCTGAGCCCTTACGATAACTCTATGAGGTGGATAATATCACCTGTGCCGTTGTGCAGAGCTCAAAACTGAGGCTCACAAAGGCAGAGCTATCTGCCCAGCTTACACTGCCAGAACACAGTGAAGGCAGGATTGGAACCCAACCAGGTTACCTGCAAACCCCATGAGGACAGTTCTTCTAGACACCACCTTTGCTCAGGTGTAGTTGCCATCATTTCAGAGCCTTTGGCAAATCAAACGTTAAAGTCACTGTAACATAACCCACTAGGCCAGGCTGGAGCTGAGGAGCAGAAGCCGCTGTTAGATGAGACACATGTCTCCTAGTGGCCCTGTCCCCAGCTCTCCCTTCTAAACTATTGCCAGTCATCCCATTAGTCTTTCCTGTGTGGCCTGCAGATCTCCATGTTAGTGAGTTTGGCCAAATTATAATTCTGTTGCGTGCCATAACACATTGGACATTTACCAGGCACATTAATATGTACAAGACTCAGGAGAAGGCTCTTTGGGACTAAATCGGTAGTGTCAGCCAACGTCTCAAATGTACTTTAACTCGGAACCCACTGGAAGTGTAGAGAAAGATTAACATTTCACTCAGCCTACGTAGGGATGGCAAACCAGGCGCAGAAGCAGACAGGAGCCAAGGGAGGTGTGAGGGTGGAGGCTGCCTCATCACAGTTGAGCTGTACTTCCCTCTCTGCATCTCTCCATCCAAAAGTCTGGGGGCAGAGAATCTAACTGGCCCAGTCAAGTCCATGCCCAGCCCTTGGCTGTGGGAGGGCAGGACACTCCACGGTGATGGAGCGCCACCAAGAACACAAGATGGAAACAGGGGTTATCTCCTCCAGATCTACCCCCCAAGTTCCCCTTCCTCAACGACTGCCAGAATTAAATTGAGAACATGCTTAATCATATTATTATTATACAATGTATGTGAATGGAACATGACTTTTGATCTTAAGACCAACAAAACGGAGCCACAAGACAGTACGTTGTCTCCTAGCCAGTCAAACTGATGTCTCGTCTGATGTGTAAGAAACTCCCCTCTCTAACACAGAGGGATTATAGAAGCAAAGAAGTCCTTTTAGAGCCACAAAGGGTTTTGAAGGCCCTAAGTCTGACTCTCACGTCCAAACGGAATAAAAACGAGACTGTCGCCCATGGTCTGCTCACTTCTCCTCAGTACCTTCCAGAGGTAGTTTCAGAACGGGCTTTGGGAACAGTCACACAGACTTTAAACCTACACACAAGAATGTCCTGCTGTCATCTCCAGCTTGCCTCAGTGGCTTTCCTGGCTATGGAGAGCTGCCAAGATTGTCGATGAAGCCACCAGCTGTTCTCAACAATTCGATGAGAGAAGAAACAGCACTCTGAACCCAAACAATTCCCCTACTGAGTCAGACTCCCAGGGGCCCTGTAGGATCAGCCACACCACAGCACAGAAGTCACAAAGCTGGGTGGTGTCTTTGCTGGAAAATTGTTATTTGTAGGAAAATGTGACCAGATATGTGGCTAGGCCCTTATGGGCGGTAGAACAATGAATAGTGACTTGGGGAACAGGACCAGGCCTTTGATGAGGGAAGGCCTTGCCAAACGATACTAAGCGTTTTCTGGTTACAGGCAGTGACACCGAGGGCCAGATGCTACAGGCTAGTGTTGACTCATCTGTGAATCAACGTGAATGCACCAGCTCCCCTCCTCCAAGCCACGGTTTGCACTTTGTTCCAGGCACACTTCAAACCTTTGTTTGAAGGCATCAGGGCCAGGGAGCCTTGTTGAGGTGGGAAGAATAAGATTCAACCAGGCTTTGCTTTCAGATGGAAGGCCCAGGCATGAGGCGCACCCACATGAATGGGACAAAGGAGACAGTACTCAGTGGCCCGGGCCAGGCTGGCAGGTGGGGAAGTGGGAATTTCTAGCTGCCACTCGGAGCATCTTATTAAAACACAATGGTTCTTACAGCCAGAAGGAACTGAAGGAGCCCTTTGTGACATTTTTATTTACCTTGAACATACTGGCCTCCCTGACCCAGCCCAGGTGAGAGCACAGGTGGGAAAGGCTCAGGGTGAAGGGCCCCAAGGAAACTAAATGCTTTCGTTCACCTTCCCTGCTGCTGACAATCTAGGGGCTTTCCTAGCGCCAGATCCCTGAATCTCCCCAACACTGAGGTTCTCGTTCCCATCTTACAGACGAGCAAACTGAGGTTCAGAGGTGAAGCCAATTGTCCACCTCAATAGGCCTTTTAAGTGACAGAACCAGGATACAGTGTAGAAGTCTGACCTGAGAACCTGAGCACTTAAGCCCTGTCACCTCCTTAACTCACCTTCTCCCCAAGGGGCAAGAGACACAGGAAGTTGTTGAATCCTGCTTGGGGCATGTTATTGTCACAAGATTGAGTGGGGCTGAGAAAATTCTAGAAGGGGATGGGATCTAGGTGGTGGGGCATCGAGAAGGCAAGTGTGAAGCCAGCTAACCCCTGAGCCTCCCTTTCCTCCTGTGTAAACGGGGGACAGTGACTAGGGAGAACCAAGTGAGGACCAGGGGAAGTGTGTGTGTGGGGGGTGTGTCCGTTAATGGACATGGAGTTTCCTTTTCAGGCAATAAAAATAATGTAACATTGAAAAGTGGTGTGTGTTGCACAACTCTGAATACACTAAAAAAAAAAAAAAAAAAGCAACACCACCACCGCCAGCAAAAAAAAACCTAACCTACTGAATTTTACACTTTACAAAGGTGACTTATATGGTCATGTGAATTATATCTCAATAAATCTGTACTTTTTAGTGGTTTTTTTTTTTTTTTTTTTTGAGGGCAGTGTCACTGGCTCTCATATGTGGGACCCGAACCGGGGCCGCTGGCTTCCGAAGCCAGCGCTTAACCACCGTGCCATTCGGCCGGCCCTAAATCTGTACTTTTTAAATGGATAAGGCCAACATAAGCCCCACATATAGAGCATGACATCATTATGCAAATAATATTTTTAAGATTTACACACCTATTCATGAAAAGCCAATATGCCCATACTCGGGTTTCAGCAACAATCCACTCAGGCGTATGTGGCCGCCCTCTACACACACACATCATCATTGTCTCAATTTAGCAAGCACACTTCTATTTCCACAAGAAGTGAGATTCCATTTGGGGACAATGTATTTCCATGTTCTCCTGCAGGACAAACCTGGGCAAGCTGGGTGGCCTGACTCTCATCATCTCGTCAAGAGGCGGGGGACAGTTTCACCTCGTCCTCCCAGCTCACAGAGAGGCAGCAGACCTGGGGTCCAAACTTGGCGTTTCTTCCGCCCTCTTCTCACACTGCTTCCGATTAAGGAAATAGCAGCAAGGCCGGAAGGTCAACTTCTCCCCTCCCGAAACACAGGTTTCCCCAAAGCCCTGCTCTCTGGGAGGCGTGAACCGCCGATGACCCCAACTCCGCAGCGGCGAGGGGTGTCAATAATTAACCAGCAGCCCGGGGATAGTGTTGCTGGGGCTTGTGGGCTCCCCCACCCAGGGACACCCATGAGGACTGGTGAAATCTAACCCACAGGGAGAAGCCAGAGAAGCCGCACTCACCACCGGAGCTGGTTTCCATCCAGCGCCTCAGCCCACCTTCCCCTGGAAAGTTCCACCACGATGGAAAAGTGCGTATTTTTAAATCTCCAACGTGGGAAGATGGAAAGTCCTTTTTTTTTTTATACCCTCTGACTCCTTAGAGGCTATTTAGAGACTGTGAGCTCAAGGGACTTCACCCACAATCCAGCAAGAGCCCCATGTGGGATGCAGGATGCCACTCCCTGGGCCGTGGCCTCTGAGGAACGAACCTCCCCTCTAGGGAATCCAGCCCTGAAACGGGGAAAACGGGTCCAAGACGGGAAGTCCGAGGGTTCCTCTGGCCTTGGGGCACTTCCGGCAGGAGCACAAGCCATAGGAACACAGACTCCCGCCAGGTCACCCAGCGTCCACCGCCTCAGCACCTGGGACAGTCCCAGTCCAGTCTTAGGACCCCGTTTCACTCTTTTTCCCTCCTACTTCGCAGGACGGTGGGGGTGACACCTCCAGAGGGTCCCAGCAGTCCAGGTCTTAGCAGCTGGACAGGACCTTGGAAATCGACCCCAGGTGCTTTTTGGCTTGGGAGACCCGAGTTTCTGTCTTGTGCACATGCCGCTGGGGGCTGCCTGAGAGTCAGGACCCAATCCTGGGCCTCCATGTGGGGTGATGTGATGGAAACACTCTTACCGTCACAGCCCAGACCCGGCTTGACTCCCCGCCAGCCCATCACCTTCAGGAGCAGACGCAAGCTGGGGTCTGGAAGTACCATGCTCAGAGTCATCCAAGGTCACTCCAGGAGGCATGGCTGGTGCTTGAGTCCCCAGCACCCCCAACAATTCGTTCGGGGCACCTACTGTGCATTAGTGTTTCAGGGATGTTCTCCACCTAATCCTTCCTCTTCCAAAAAGGTACATACGATCATATAGATGAGACAACTGAGGTACAGAGGAGTTAAGAAAGCATCCCCAGCTGGTGAGTGGCAGGCCCTAGACAGGAAGTGCCATGAGGCACATGGAGCCATCTGTACCTCAGTGTCCCCTAGCCAGAAACCCCTCCCCAGGGTGAGAGGAAGGGAAGAGACTCAAAGAGAGGCTGCGTCCAGCCCAGTGCCAAGTGGCCCCCCATCAAAGGGAGGGAAATGAACCACAGGTTCTGTGGGAGGCAGAATAATAAACCCGACCCAAGACATCCCCGTCCTAATCCCCAGATGCTATGGATTTGTTGCCTGCATGGCAAAAGGGACTTGGCAGATGTGATTAAGTTAAGGATTTTTGACATGGCAGATGATCCTGGATTATCCAGGTGGCTCCATGTCATCACAAGGGTCCTTAGAAGTGAAAGAGGGAGGCAGGGGACTCAGAGGAGGTATGAAGACAAGCAGAGTCAGTGATGCCATTGCTGATGAGGGGCCACGAGCCAAGGAGTGCAGGCGCCTCCAGAAGCTGGAAGAAACGAGGAAAGAGATGTCCCCTCGAGCCTCCAAAGGAAGCAGGCAGGGACACCGCGACATGAGTCTGGAATCCATTTAGGACTTCTGACCTCCAGAACTGTACGACAGTCAATTCATGTTGTCTCGAGCCAGTATGTTTGTGGTAATTTGTTCCAGTAGCCACCGAAACTATAGGTTCACTCCTTGAAACCCACCTGAGCACCTCCTGTGTCTCAGGTGCTCTGCTAGGAACCAGAGGTACAACGGCAGCCAGAGGGCCTGAGTGTCTCCCACAGAGGGTTATTTGACCCTGGTTGGGGTGCGAGGGTCCCCTGGGCCAGCAGATGAAGGGAAGGACTGGACTTGGGGGTGAGGGTATTCAGAGAGGACAGTCCTGGGAAGGCAAAGGGCTGAGCAGGGCTATGCAGGTGGGAGGGCAGGAAGGGCATTCCGGCAGAAGGAATGGAATGTACGAAGTGTGACGAGAGAGGCTGACAAGGAGAGGGTGCAGGTGCATGGAGAGTACGGAGGTGGGCAGTGGCTGGAGCCTGCAAGGCCTCTAGTCCCTGGATGGTTCTGGTCCTAAGAGAACAGAGAAGCTGGGAAGCATATTAAGCAGGGGAAATCATCGGCTTCACCACTAGCAGTTACTGGCCAACTTTCTCCCTCACCCCCCTGCTTTTACCTCTGGAAAACGGCAGAGCTGAACATTTTAAAAACTTCCATGTTGTGAACTGCTGCTGGGCCTTGGGAACGTTCCTCAGAAGATAGAGAGCAAGAGAGAGAGCGATGGAGAAGCCAGAGCTTTCCCAGGCTGACGTGACGTGATGGAGGAGAGCAGGCATGTTGCTGCTAAGCATGAGTCAGGCTGGGGAGCCAGCCCCTCGCACCTGGAGTCAGACCAGCCCTGCGGGGACGCCGGGAAGGAGATCAAAGGAGCCGCGAGGAAGTCGGGTGTGGCCGCTGCGAGCGCCCCTCCTGAGCCCGGGGCAGGGGAGAACCCAGCCCAGGTCCCAGCACCCCACCTCGGGCTTCAGGGAACGCCCCGCCTTTCTACCAAGTCACCCAGCAGCAGCCCTGGCGTCCCCAGGGTGGGAAGATGAAGTCGGGGAGGTCCGAGGCTTTTTTTAAACGCACTTTAAGTTTCTGCCTATCCAGGAAGACTAAAATTAAGTCATTTGGGAGAAACGTGGAAAAATACACAAAGGAGCACGCTATCCTCCTCCCACAGCCAGGGCGCAAGTCCCCACCCCAGGACCATCTGTCTGTCTGTCTGTCTCTCCCCTCCTCCCTTCCCCTGCCCACCGCCTGCACCTTCACGAGAGGGCCCAGTACACTCCTGTCCAGAGTGCAGGAGGCTCGTGTTGTCAAAGTCAGAAAGCAAGTCAGCAGCCCGTAAGGTCTGGGCCTCAGTTTCCCCATCTGCAAAGTGAAGAGTTTGGAGTTTAGCACGGTTTCAAAAACTGCCTCCCGTTAATAGGATGTCCAAGAGAGGGTCAGAAATCAAAAAGGCTCTGTGTTTAATAAGGTTGGGAAGCACCTTCGTTGCTCCTTAGAGATTTCATTATGCACATTAGCTCTTTAAAGGCTCTGAGAAGTCCTGCTGCAAAGAAATGTCTACCCCAGCAATGGCCTGTGATAAAGAGGCTCTCGAACTTGTGGGTACACACGGATCAAGGGCAGGAGGTGCAGAGGGAGGAGGAGCACAGGTACAAATGGAAGGTTCGCTCCCATCAGGGATGCACCTACCAGCAGGAGAAAATAATCAGGGGGTCTGAGTGGGGCACAGGACCCTCTTTGGGATGAAGTCCCTGGGTGGTCCTTGGGTCACACACTGGGTGGTCAGGGGGGTAGGCAGCACAACACAAGGCTTTGGGTCCTTGATGAGTTCCAGTAAAAGCCCAGGGGAGTGACCCTGAGCAAGCCAACCTCTGCCCTTCAGGGGATAACAGCGAAGAATGCTCTTGGAATGGATTAAATCGAGAGGCTCAAGGCTCCGGGCTGGAGCCCACCTCAAGGCCCCTGTCAGCCCTCTCCCACTGGATATAAGCTGCCCCGGCCCTAAAGCAGGGGGGCTCACAACCACATCACTCTGACCCTCATTCAAGATACAACATCTCAGAACAGGCCTGGCTCAAGACACCTTCATTAGCTCTTAGGATAAAACGCCCAAATTCCCGAATGTGTTCCATAATAAGGAAGACTAAGTGCCTGATGGTCCCAAATGGGCAACTCTGGGGAGAGGAAGGAGGGACTCCCACAGCTCTAGATGGGCACATGGGGTGTCCCGTCACCCTGCCCGTAAGGGCCTGGGCGATCGGTCCCTCCGCCTCCATCACACCCCCTCTCACCCTTCCCCTCCAGCCTCCTGGCATCTGCAGCAGATGCCCGCCCACCACAGGCCTTTGCACATGCTGTTCCTGCTGCCTGGAACACTGTTCCTTATCCTTTGACCTCAGTCACACCTGTCCATCCTTCAGCTCCCCAGGGAAGCGTCCACTGCTGCCCTAATGGCAGCATCCTCATTAGACACCTTCATGGCCCTCTTTGCCAGCATTTGGGCTGGTGTTTAAATTTGTCTGCACAATTCTGCAGGTTTTCCTCTTTCCCCACCAGATGTTAAGCTCTTTGTGGGCAACCACCAGTCCTACGTTGCTGGTCATGGCTGTTGCCCAGCACCTGGAAAGCAGCGTAGCTCAAAGTGGGTCTCAAACACACATTGAGTGGAGATGTGCTAGTACCTTCGGAGTAGTCTCAGCAGTCAACGGTTTCCTGGTGCCACTTTCTGTAGACTGTGTTTGTAAAAGAGGAAGAGTGAATGTTTTCCCAAATTACTCAGGAGCCTCCAGAAGTGGCCCTGCCTCTAGTCCCCAGGGCTCAGCCCACCATCCCACCCCGTGCCCGCTGGTCACACACACCAGTCAGCCCCCAAACGCCTCCATGCCTCACCTTCCACAGGCCAAATGACCCCAGCAGCCCCCCAGCTGGAAGCTGCCGGCTGTTTGGGGCTCACCTCGTCCATTTTTGTGCCATCACTTCATCAGGGCCAGCTCCTTCACCCGTACGTGTCAGGAGGGACCAAGAGGACAGAGACAGGCCGGGAGCCGCAGCTGGGAAGGAAGCCAATCCCAAATTTACTTTTGGACCCAACTCTTGTTCCCCGTTGCTTAAGATTCCAGGGCTTGGGCCCCAGAATTTCCGGAAACTGGAGGCCCTGTCATTCCATTCAACCTCCCAATGATGAGAGGTGAGGCACGCCGGCGATGGGAGCGCGCAGAGACAGAGCTGCGGTGAAACATAATGAATGACCGCTGGGGTGCCCCGAGAAAAACCAGGCCTGGGGCGAGCCCTGCGGAGCTTCTGAGGTGGCTCTGGAAATCCCACGCTGCTGGGTAGCTGCGTGCGGCGGGCATGGTGGAGGTGGGCGGGCGAGACGCCAAGGAGGGGAGACTCATCTCCCAAGACTTTCCCTGGTTGCCCCATTTCCTCCAGCCTCCAGCTCCAGACCAAAATAGAACAAGGTAAATTCAGCCTCTTCACACACATCCAAGGAATAAACAAACCAGCACAAACACAGTTATCGTGCTGGGTCATCTCTCCTAACGTTTTCTTTCTTAAGAACCACAGGCCGTTTTAAGATCCCAAACGAGCGGCAGAGAAGTGAAGTGCAGCAGGCAGACGGGGGAGAAAGGAAATGAACTTAACCGTGGAGTTTGCAGACAGAGACATGTGTCCCTATGACCAGAGTCAAGGGCTCCAAAAGCAAAGGACAGATCAGAACAACTTGATGCAGCAGGGGACGAGTGTCTGAGACTTCATGCTGACAAGAAGGGGGTGGGGGGCTGAGGACACCTGCTATGCCAGGTGCCATCTGTGCTTTACACCACTGACACCCCACAGTCCTGTCAGGTGGATACTCTTATTTTCCATCACATTTCAGGCACCCCTGGAAGCAGGTCTTAAGTCAAGGACTTGAATGCAAATAGTCTGAGAGGTGACCCCAGAAACTACCCGGAGGGAAGCAGGGATGGGGAAAAGCCAAAACAAGATACTGTGGGCATTTGGGCTCACACCCACCAGTCCCCCTGTGCTGTGTGAACACAGCTCAGAGGAGAAACGGCTTCCTACACACATAGTGACCCGATCCAAGATGGCCTGTGGGGTGGCACCTGCGAGAGAACACTCGGCAGTGCTAGAGACATAGCTGCCCAGGATCTTACTGCCCGGGAATCAGGACTTGGGGCCTCACGGGTTTTCCCCTAGGGGTTCAGAGCCCGTGCTCATGTAACCTCAAATGGTAAAGGGACCCGAGCAGCGTTCTGTCGGAAAAAAAGCTCTCTGAAAAGCTCTCCCCTCCCGTGACAAGGACAGCTTTCTCCAGGGGCTCCTTGTTCTAACCCCGCTTGCAACCTGACTCATGAACTCCCTCCTCCTCCCCCGCCCCACCCCCAGCCTGTGGGCCCAACCCCGGAAACAAAGGTTGAGCCCACATCCCTAACCCCTAGCCCTGAAGGGGAAAAAGAAGCCTGCTTGAGAAGCCAAGTATCCTCTTTAAAGAGTCCCCAACTAGACCCCGAGGAAGAGCCATAAGAAAGGTCCTGTCCTTTAAAAAGGTCCTTATAATCCAGTTTTTACTCAAGCAGCCCTACCGTCCGGGACCATGGGACCCACAGCAGCAGGGCTGGGGCGGAGCGGTGTTCTAGGGAATGGAGAGCGGTGAGCAAGGCGAGCAGGAAGGCGGGAAGAAGATGGGGTGAAGCAGCCGCCCTGGGCTTGTCCAGAAGTGCAGTGTCTCAGGTCCTTCTACCCTGCTCCACGGCTCCAGGGCACTTCCCCTCCCACGTGCTGGCACCCACTTCACCTGTGACCACCAGGTTAGAAGTGTCTGGGGATAGACACCCCTCCCTCCACCCCAGTGCTCCTCAGCTGGGGGCAATTCTGCCCCCCAAGGGACATTTGATAACAGCAGGAGACACTTTGAGTTGTCAAAACGTGGCAGTGTCATCTCATGGGTGGGGGCCAGGGATGCCGCTAACACCCTACAGTGAACAGATGCCGCCCCCAACACAGAATGGTCCACCCCAAACATCAGCAGTGCCGAAGCTGAGAACTCCAGCCTTAAATACTGATGGATGTGAAGATATAAACATGTTAGCTCCCTGACCCCTGACTGGAGTGAGGGGTGCAGCCCTGTCTCCACAAGCCCCTGCAGGTTGAGGGGGCCTAAGTCACCTTCGCGGGACTCTGCATGGCACAGCCCCTTGGCTGGGCTGCCTGCCTTTCCAGACACACGTTCTCACACTCCTACATTTTCTGGAAACATTTGCTAATCATTCACTTCCACACACAGTTCTAGTCTCAGGGTCATCTTCAGGGAAACCCAACCTGAGACCAGTGGCCGGCAGGCTTCAGTTGATGGCAGCTTTGCCTCACTAGCCACGGCTGCCTCACGCGATGGAGCTGCACTGAGAACTCGGCCACATCCAGGTTTGGCAGGAAGGAGTGCCGCTATCCATTAGTAATGCCTGCCCTGGGTCCCAGGTGGGGCAGTGGTAGCACGCGTGCTGGAATGTAGGACAGGGGTCAGCTTTCCTCTCTCCATTCTTGGATTGGCAACATGGAAAGCAATGGGCATGGCAGAGGCAACAAAAAGAAAATGGTGCTGACAGGGGCTGGCGGTAAGGAGACAAAGGAAGAACCAGTGCTGGGAAGAACCTTGAGCGTTTACCCAGAGGCCCACTTCCACCCTGAATTCGGAATCACCAACTTCCTCCTTAACCATGGTTGATTCCTGTAAAACATTATCTTCTGGTGAGCCTGCATTCCCCATCCTTACTGAGTTCATATTTGAGCAGGCACTTTTCTTCCCAGCTACAGATGACCGCTCATGACCAAATTGAAAAATATTAATTCTCTTTGTCTCCTGCCAAAAAGGCTAAAGCAATTACAGGCCCTGATATGAAACACAGATGTTAATACATTTGGAAAAATAAGCTCCTATAGGCGAGCAGAGGTCCAAGTATGAAGTGCTTTTGGAATTAAGCGCCGGATCAAGTTATCCAGCCGGCCCCCAATGCTAACGCCCATTCTTCCCAAATCCATTCCAGTGTAGGGGGCCCGGGGCCACGACACAGATGAGAATCAATCTACCCTTGGGTACCCACTGGCACACAAGCTCTAAATAATATAATTATAATCATCACAGGGGAACTTCCCTAAGATCGAAAAGTATTATAATTAGGGGCAATTTTCACTTTTTGGAAATTGGGCTCAGATGCTGGAGAAAGATTGAAAACAAGGCATTCTCGGGTTTCAGTTCTGGAAGACAGAACACGTGGGAAGGTTTGCTGGGATGGACCGGCCCAGGTCTGGCGATGCTGGGAGGGCAAGGCAGGCTCAGCACTCCTTGAGCGGTATTCACTGGTTCCAGGCACTGTGCTAGGCGCTGGAACCCCCTCGATGCCAGACGGTCTGTCCACTGAAGAAGCCCATGCCCTAGAAAGCCAGATACTTCTTTTTTTTTTTTTTTTTTTTTTTGGAGGGCAGTGTCACTGGCCCTCCTATGTGGGACCGAACCGGGGCCGCTGGCTTCCCAAGCCAGCGCTGAACCACCGCGCCACTCGGCCGGCCCCAGATCCTTCTTTATCCATTCGTGCGAATGTGTTTCACTGAGTAACTGTTGTGTACCAGTCTTCAGGTACGAAAGGACAGGTGAGCACTGCTGGGACAAGCTGGACACGTCTTTTGTCTTCTCCGCCTCAGTTTCCTTGTGCAGAAAATACAATTCCCCACCGCTACCCGATTCCTAGGCTTGCCGCTAAGGGAAAAGAAAATGTGCATCCACAAACCAAGAAAGACAAACAAACGGGACTGGGGATGATGCAAGTTTCCTTTCCTTAACCCCTACTGGGGTATTGTGCCTCAGTAGCCTTGTCTGTAAAACGGGGTGGGTGATGGTACCTCCCTCAGGGGTTGTGATAGGAAGGACTAAAGAATGTTGCATAGTCAGTGTCCATTACAATCACCTTTGTCATCACACCATTCACGAAGGCAGCCATCTCTTCTCCCAATTCAGAGAGGTGTTGTCAAAAAAGAGGGGGTGAAGATTTCACAGTGAATTTGGGGGGCAACAGCCAATCAGTCAAGATGTAAAAGGAGCAGCCCTTTCCCACAAGGCAGGTCTGCAGGGAACCACTTCACATGTGCTCACCTTGACCTTCACAGCCAAGCATGAAATCCATATGGAGTGATGGGAACAGAGCAGATACAAAGGAAGTGCCTCATGAATGCTCCTTGATGTCGTCATTGGTATTCTCCTCTCCCAGAAAGACATCTAGACGCTTATCCCCCACTCACCTTGGGAGTCCTAACTGCCACTCACCAACAATGTCCTCAGCCCTTACACAGGTGTCTCCATCCCAATGAAACAGGTAAAGTGACTCATCCAAGTCCCCTCAGATCCTCAAAGGACAGAGCAGAGAGTAAGTCCACTCAGGGGAGCTTTAAAAATTCTCGGTGCCAAGGTGATACTGGGACCGTTATATCAGAACTCTGTGGGACCTCAGCACCCAAAATTATACTCGTTACCTGGTTTTGAATTCCCCCTCTAGTGTGTGGCCTCGGGAGGGTCACTTGACCCTCTGTGCCCAGTGACCTCATCCATAAAACGAGAGAATGTAGACTTCTCAAGGTCACTGTGAAGCAGAGGACAGGATGCGTGCAACTTGTAACCACCAGCCTAATCCCTCACAAGCACTCAACAAATGGGATCTGTCACCAGGGACTCCCCGCTCCGTCTGTCTTCTCCCTGTGAAGCCAGGCTTGGGATGGATTATGGAAGGAAATAAAAGGCACAAAGATCAAAAAAACCACCAAGGCCCACCAGATGGCCTCAGCCCGCAGGACGGGAAGCCAGGGGGCCATTTGGCTCCAGGATGCTGAGCAGGGCAGGCCAACTGCGCTGAGACCAGCATTAACTAGAGTGGACACAGCACGCCCCGTCTCTGTCCAGCGAGGTGTAGCAGGACGCAGGCTGTTCCCAGAGTTCTTCTTGGGGGATCACACGTGAGAAGACCCCAAGGGGAACCAGGAGGTGTCAATGGTCCTTCCCTCCTGCTCGAGCAGCTCCGAGCTGGGGTCTGGAGCGGGGCCTAGAGAAAGCCCAGGCTGCTCTCTGCTGCTCTCCTCCGACCTCCCGGTGTGGCCCGGCGGTGCCCTGGCAGCCAGCTCCCCGCCCTCTTTGCCCTTGAAAAGGCTACCGGGGAGCTGACCCGGAAACTCCTGAGAAAGCGGCTCCGAAACAGAGCTCATGCCCTGGGGCTGAGGTGGAATGGTAAGCGAGGAAGCCGGGAGACAGGGAACCAGGCACGGAGGCCTTCAGCGGCAGCAAGAAGGCTCCGGAAGCTTCTGGAAGATGCCAGAGCCAGAGCCCAAAGAAATCTCCGCCCTCGGCCAGGCACTTCCCTGTGCCACTGAGACTGCCAGTCAGGGCCTGGACCACACTTTGGGTTCAGTCCTATAGGAGATAAATAGTTGTCTTGGAGAAACCAGACCAAGGGGCACATGGTGACCTGTCCTAGGAAGAGTCTCTCCCCTTCCACCTCGAGGGCCTAAGACGGCTCACAGATGAGAGAGAAGAGGAATCAGCCACCTGCTCCCAGCCCTGGCTACACGATACCCAGCCCCACCTCCAGCCTCTGCTGTGTCCGGGCTATAGAAGCCCCAGTGATTCTCAAGCACGGCCAAGGCTGAGAACCACAGCTTGGGGCTCACCACCACCCTGTCCGAGCCCCAGGTGAGGAGATCAGTACAAGCGAGAAGCACCATAGCACTGTTGTGGCCAAGACAGTGAGCGCCAGAAGCTAAGACCCGAGTTCAAGCCCCAACTCGGCCTCTTTCTAGCTGCATGATCTCTCTAAGTTACTCCCCTCTCGGAGCAGTCTCTACACCTGTAAACGGGGGTGACAAATCTTTGTGGGATAATGTCCAAGGTACACCACAAAGGTGAAGCATGGCACACCAACAAATGATGACAAGCCTGGAGCAGGCGGTGACATGCCCCTTGGCCCAGACACTCTCACAGTGACGGAAGTCAGCAGAAGTCAGAGTCTTGCTATAATAGCAAGCCCTTCACCTTACTTGGTACGATGCAGACAGGCAGGGTCTGAGTGCCCACTGCCCTGGGGCGGGCTGGGGTGTGGGACTGCAGTGCTCTCCCAGTAAGACTGCCTCTACACACAGCACCCAAGGCCCTTCTCACCCATCCATGGCCCTAAATCTAAGGACATCTCCTGGGGTGGGTCAGGAATGCAGAAGCTCAGGCGCCACCCCAGCCAGCTGTTCTGACGTGCATGTCACCTGATCCCCAGTTGCCGAGTGGCTGTGCTGCGCTGTCTGGGATGCCTCTGGGTAGGCGAGTGCAGCTCTGGAGGTAGCATCCTTCTCAGAGGAAAGGTAAGACCTGGGCAGATGCATGTGTTCCTGGAGGGCTGAGGGCACTGCTGAGGACACCAGCGATGTCTCCTCCTTTGAGGAGCTGAAAACGTGGGGAGCCCTGGGGAGGGCCACTAGGGGCTGCGGGTGACAGAACCCCAACCTGGGCGGCACGGGGGCACAAGGCTTTCCTCCTGCCTCCTCACCGCCTGCAGGCTGCCTTGGACTGAAGAGAGATGAAAAGCCACCTCCCTCGGGGTCCCTCTCCAGCCCATTGGGGGAGAGCTCCCTCTGGATCAGTGACTCAGGCTGTGGCTGATCCAATCTTGGCCCAGGAGACCACTCTGAGGTCACCCTCCTGGCAGCCAAAGTCCCTGAGACGAACCAAGAGACATTTTTCACCCGGCAGACATCATCTCGACCTGGGCAGTGACTGACACCCTTCGAGTGGGTGCAGCTGCCCTGACAGGCCTGTGGCTCCCCAAGGGATATATCACTGAGCACCCACATCCCGTACAGACAGGGCAGCGCTGCAGGGAGCCAGGTCGAAACCCGCAGGAGGAGAGAAGGAGGGGGATGGGAATGCCTAGTCTAGTTTCCACAAATGAAACTGGTGAATTCGTGCAGCCCCCACCCCCAAACACCCTCACCTTCAGCTGGACCTGAGTGTGAGCCAAGAGGAACAGAGTGAGTCCAGTCCCGGGAAGCCGGGCCCCAGCTGGTCAGGCCCTGGGCTTCGTGTCCGGAAAAGGAGGGCAAGGCTCGGATCCTTTGCTTCACCGCCACCCCCTAAGCAAGGCGACCAGAGCCAAGGCCACTGACCCTGGACCTGCCTCTCATCCCCCACCCGCCCCACAGCCGGCCAAGGGCCGCTCAGGCACGCCTCTCCAGCTGTCTGGGGCCATGCTGCAAGCAGGGCCTATGGGCCGTGGAAGGCCTCCAGCTAGGCTCATTATCGGAATTTAATCTGGATTCCGAGAGATCAAGAGGCCTGGGTGGAAAGTGGCTGTCACAAGGGGAGAGACGCCCTACCCAGGCCAGCTAATCTCTGGCATCCCCAGGGTTTTCCTGGAGCTCCGGCAGAGGCCCGCCAGAGAGCCAGATGTCCCACTCCGCACAGCTGGGCGGCCGGCAGCAATGAAGCTGTGGCTTCCTCAGCAGAGAGAGAAGATGGGCCACGGAGCAGGGTGACGGGACAGGATCTGGGCTCCTCTCAGGGAATCAGAACAGCCACAGGCCTTCAGCCTAAAAATATGTATGGCCCTAGGCTTAGGAAATGCAAACAAGGGCTCCCTCTCCACACAAGCTCAGGCCTTTACCCCACTGAAGACTGTAAAGTTAAGGGATTTAGCAGAGAGGAGGAAGGTGATGACACAGCTAAAACCTGGAGCCCTCCATTTTCCTAAGAAGATCCCTGTGATCTTGATGATGGTAAAGATGATGGTGGTGATGGTGATGGAGATGATGGTGACAGTGATAATGGTGATGGTGACAGTGATGATGGTGATGGTGATGGTGGTGGTGATGGTGACGATGGTGGTGATGGTGATGATACTAATATTAGTAAAACTTTACTGAGCACTTACTATGTTCTAAGTATGTTAACCTGCTTTATCCTCAACACAAACCTGTTTAAGAAGGAAATGAGGCTCCAACGGGGTTACTACTTCCCAAGGCCATACTGGTACCTAGTGTTGGTATTCAAATCCACACTCCTAATAGCTGGGATATTCCACCTGGGGAATTACATTATAGGATTGTCTTGCTTCTGGATTAATAAAACAAAACCCACCCAGAAAAACAAAACAAAAATTAAAAAAATAACAACAGGGCCAGCTGAGTGGCGCAGCGGTTAAGAGTTCGGATCCCACATATGAGGGCCAGTGACACTGCCCTAAAAATAAAAAAATAAATAAATAAATAATAAATTTAATCTTTTAACTCCTGGAGATGAGGGACTGGCTTCCTTCTTTCAGGCGCAGAAAGAAAATCCAGAAACCTAAAGCGAGCAGCCCTTCCGCTCCTCCTGTGTCTCACTGCACACGGTGCTCTGCGTTGTCGCGTCCCCTCCTGTGCTTGAATGTGAGCTCCCAGAGGGCAGGTATTTGGGTCTGGTTACTTCCTTCAGTGCACGGCACAAGCTGGTGCTCAAACATTTGCTGACAAGAGACTTGGCCTCCAACAAGCCCCAAGTCCCCACGGGCAAGAACCCAACGCTAGGCTGCGCAGCCCCAGAGATCACCTGTGGCCAAGCTGCTCGTCGGGGGTAACCTGTTACACCTGCCCAGGCCGCCTGCCAGGGAGCCGGGGACAGCTGTCCTGCCCGTCCCTCTTCCAACCACAGTGACTCAGGCCCTCTCCCCTCCCCTGGGGCCTCCGGACCCACCCTATGGATCTAAGGCAGGGTCAGGTCAAAGAGGTAGCCACCTCAGATGGTGACACGACCAGGTGCCCACAATGTCAGCAGGTTGATACACGCAGAAAGATGTATCAGCCTGATGGGGCAGCCAAAGGTTCCTGTTTCATTCATCTAAGTGAGGACCAACTGACTCAGTCTGCCCCTACGCATCGCCTCCCTCATCCTACCTACAAGCCTCCCTCTCCGTCCTCCCTACAAGCCACACTCGTCCTACCCACAAGCTTCCCTCCGTCCTACCTATAAGCCACTCGCATCGTACCTACAAGCCACCCTCATTCTACCTGTAAGCCATCCTCTCCTTACAAGCCACCCTCGTCCTACCTACAAGCCACCCTTGTCCTACCTACAAGCCACTCTCATCCTACGTACAAGTCACCCTCATTCTACCTGTAAGCCATCCTCTCCTTACAAGCCACCCTCGTTCTACCTACAAGCCACCCTCGTTCTACCTGCAAGCCTCCCTCACTGGCTCACCCCTGCCTTAGGCCTTGCAGCCTTCCCCTGCCAGACCCTTCTTGTCATTCAAATGTCCCCCACTCAACAAGCAACCAATGACCACCCAATTATCTTATGAGGCCCAATGGTCTACTTACTTGCTTGCCTGTTTACTGCCTCTCTTCTGCACTCCCTTATGGGTTGAACTGTATCCCCTGTAAAGATATGTTCAAGTCCTACCCCTGCACCTGTGAATGTGACCTTACTTGGAAATAGCATCTTTGCAGATGTAATTGAGTAAGATGAGGTCATACTGGAGCAGGGTGGGCCCCTAATCCAACATGGACGGTTTCCTTATAAGAAGAGGCGAGAGGCACAGAGACAGCGCAGGTATCAGAGGGAGTGTGGCCCTGTAGACATGCTGATTTCAGACTCCTGGCCTCCCGAGCTGTGACAGAAAAACGTTCTGTTGTTTTTAAGCCATCCAGTTCACAGTGCTTCGTTAGGGCAGCCCCAGGAAACTAGGACACCCCTCAGCCAATGTTTTAGACAGGGTCCCTGCCCTCCTTAGCCGAGTTTGCTTACTCCCATGGGCCAGTCCCAAGGCCAGCTCCTAGCACAGGGTGCTCAGTGAAGGTCAAATCGGTGAACTGCTGGGCTGTCACATGTCTCTCCAAATATGGTGGCCTCTGACCCCCATGAGGGAGGCACCGTGCCCATCTGGCCTGGCAGAGGGTCTCCAGCACAGGAGGGGCGGGACCAATGGGCGGGGCGCCCCTCACGTCGAGAGCAGTGTCTGAGGACGCTGGCAGCCCTAAAACAAGCTCCCACTCACTGGATAAGGGGCGGGCACTGACAGTGTCCCAGCAGTCCCCCGGGGCAGGAAGAGCCCATAGGTGACACCAGCCAGCCCTTCCCCTGTGTTCAGCCAAAGCCACTTGGGGCAGCTGCATTCCTGAGGTTAAACCTCTTGATGGAGATTCTGAAGGCAGGGTTGGGGAGCCTGCCAGGAGGCCCAGGCGTGGGCAGGGCTCAGGGTTTGCACAAGTGGGCAATTGACGAATAGCCTGTGGGTACCTGCCTCGCCCCCAGTTAATCTGCCTTCATGAGAAAAGTCAAACATGTGTTCTTGTTCAAGAGTCCCAAGGGATTTGTCAGAGCACAGAGCAAACATATGTCACCCCCTCCCCACCCCCGAGAAGGAACTCGATGCTTCTTCTGTAATCGGGCGTGGGGCCAAGGCACAGCCTGCCAGGGGTGACTGGGGCACCTGTAGTGAGATTCAGAGGTGACTGCCAAGGCTGTCTGCCACCTCCCCTGCACCACTCATACATTCCAGCACCACAGGGCAGTGCATTGAAGTGGGGGCCCTAAAAGCACATTTAGTCCACACTGAGATAACATGTGTCACTCACCAGACTGCAAAAACCAACACAGTTGGATAAGAAACCATGTTGACGAGCACATAGGGAAACAGGCCTTCTCTTGTGTGGCTGGTGGGAGTACGAGCTGACATGGCCTCCATGGATAAGCAGTTCAGCAAAATCTATCAGTCATCGATATGTGTGCCCTCTGACCCCACAATTCTCTTTCTAGCACTGTATCCGACTGATAGACATGCACAAGTGTGAAATAAAGTGTCAACAATGTTATCCCTTCCGCACCCCACCTCCCCAACTCACAACCCCCACTCTATCCTGCGCCATCTATTGGGTTGTCGGAAACGTGATGACACATTTTTGCAACGAAAAATATAGAAAAACTACGTCATGACGTTTCTGACAACCCAATATAATGTGGAAAAAAGAAGCCCACTGGGTGCCTGCAGGAAACTGGTTAAACACCTTGCAGCATGACCCACCCAGTGTGTGGTGGGAACGCGTGTGGTGATTAAAGAACTAGGACGCTCCATGGGAACGGACATGGAAAGAGGGTCACGGTTAACTGTCAAGTGACAAAGGTAAGGTGTGGGAGAAAGCACGCAATGAGATGTCAGTTGGGAAAATATAGAAACCCGAATATAAGGGCCGGCTGAGTGGCGTGGTGGTTAAGCGCTGGCTTGGGCCCTGGTTCGGTCCCACATATGAGGGCCAGTGACACTGCCCTCAAAAAAAAAAAAAAAAACCAAAAAAAAAAAATCCCGAATATATAAAAATATATAGATATATTTGCTGATTTGAGGAGGCTGAAAAACTGCTGCTGAAGGGATGGGGCCCTGGGCTTCCAAGGTGGGAAGAAATCTTAATTTTTACTGTAGTTGCTTTTCTCCCTTTTGAATGCTATACTGCAAATATGTCTTACCTATTCAAGAATAAATTATTAAAATAAATTATTTTTTGTACACCTGGGCTCAAGTTCTAATTTATCCGCTTTCCCTCTAGGTGGTTTCAGGCAAGTAAGACCTTTGACTTCAGGCCTTAATTCTCTCTATTCCCCAGATAGGTCACCACCTTAGATGGCTATTGTGAATATGAAATGAGATTACAATGGAAACACTCAAGAAAGGTTTGGCTTTCTCAGTATTTAAGATGACCCGCCAAATGACGGTGCTTGGCAAATGAGGTAATGATGGTTCCTATGTCCCCGATGTGGTGACAAGTCCCTATGCCAACTGGAGATGTTAGGACTGTCCCTCAGGAGATGCCATCCACCTTTCTTCCATTAAATACCAAGCCTGGGGTGGGGGGTTAGTAAAAGTCTGACACCTGAGATGTCCAAAGCCCCAGCCACTGGGTAGTATGACCTTGGTCATGTCACCTTGGGACTGTCGAATGTCCTTGTTAGATGTTCCAGCCCATTCTCTTAAGTCTTCTCAGAAGACCTTGAAACTAAAGTGTCTCAAGAAATTAAAGTCTTTCAACAGAAGCGTTTGGTTCCTGACCTCCTGATTTTTGGAAGGCTGAGAGTTTTCTGCCTGTTTATTTTTGGTTTGAGGGTTTTCATCCCCTAACTTCATTACAAATGGCCACTGTGGTTGGTGGCCTGACATCGTGTGCTGGGTTTTAGAGTGATGAATGGGAGAGGCAGGCCTTCAAACACATTTCTTCCTCTTCCCTATTCCCCTCCTTCCATGCCAGGCCCACACCACCGAGGTGGGGGCACACAACCCCAGGCTCACCTGGCCATCCCCTCTGCCTCACAGGATTCATGGATGGTGACAGTTTTAAGAAACTACAACTTATGCCACACACTTTCTTTAGAAAGGAGATTCAGTACAGGGCCGGGCACAGGGTGAGTGCCCCAGGGTGTCCCTGCCCCAGTGCAGCCCAGCCTCTAGCTGTCACCCTGTTCTTCCTCTGTAATCGGAGGAAGGTCAGCATCCCTCCCAGGCACCAGCACAGCACCCACCTGCCCAAGTGCTCCTGCAGCACCTGGTAAACGCTGATCCGGAACGTCTCATTGTCGAAGCGTTCCCGGATGTAGTCCTTGTAGATCCGGAATTCTGCTGCAGTCACCGCTTCCCCCTCCGGGATCTTGGAAAGATCAAACCGGAACTCCCGATGGTGGTAGCGCGGGTGGAAAAACTCTTTGTCGTGTTCCACTGGAAAGGGAAAAACACACACACGGGCACCAAAAGCTCATTAGTAACTGGGTTGCATTCTCCCAGCTCCAAGTTCAAGCATCTGGCCTAAGCTGGATGGAGACGGGCCCATTGCCAGTGACCCCTGGGGATAACTAACCATCCTGTCCTGACTCGCTGCAGACGGGAGCATCACAGGCTCAGACCCTGTGGTCACCTTGAATAACAAGAGTAATGGCTCTGCATCCAACCTGCTGAGAAGAGTTGGGCAGTGACCACAGCCATTGGAGAGGCCCGGGACAAACTCAGGTTCCAAGAGCTTAGGCCTGGGTTCAAATCCAACTAGCTGTGTGGTCTGGACAAGATACCAAGTAACCTAACTGGACCTCGATTTCCTCATCTGAAAATGAAAATAGTAATCCCCCTTCATTTGTCATTGTCAGAGTTAAGTGATCTAATTTACATAAATAGCTTAAGCTCTGGTCGGGCTAAAAAGCTGAGCTTTTATCAGCAAATATCAACCTTACCATGCCAATCAGGGGTACTTTAGCCCAGTGGGGCTCAGCCCTGCTGTGTGTGCGAATCGCCATGGGAGCTTTGAAAAAATATTGGTGCCCTGGCCCCGTGGTGGGCTGGTAAATGTTTAATAACAGGCTCTCTGGGACCCTGTCTGTCGTGCTTGCCAATTTCCATCTCGGCAGATCTCAACCTCCCAAAATGAAGTCACTGCAAATGGAGGTGGAGAGATTGGCACACAGTGGGCCCCAGCACGCTGCTGTGCTCGCTCACTCTCCACCAATGGAATCAGTGTCTTTGGGAAGGGGGTTCAGAGACCTGTACTTTTTAAAGCACCCCAGACGTTTCTAATAGCAACCAGGGTTTACAGCTACAGCCTTAGACTAAAAGCAGAAAAAGAGATGGATGGCAGAGTCTAGGGCGGGTTTTGGGAAATGATGTCAGGACAAAACACGGCAGAGGTCCCCAGAGCTTCTCTCGTATACTGGCAGTGAGACACCCATTTCACAGGCGGCCAGCACCAAGATGGGCATAAGCCCAAGAACGGGGTTTCTGGGAGTGGACCTGTGATGCCCAGGATCATGCACCCTCGGACCAAAACAGAGCGGTGGTGAAGCTGGGAGTCATCGAGTGCTGGAAAGATGCAGAACGGCCTGACTCAGGCGTGTCTGCGGCATCTGCAGACACCTTTCATCTCCGGGGAGACCCAGCCCCACAGGCACTTCCTGCCTGGGGGTGGGGAAACAGCTTGGCCAGGAGAGAGGAGAAACATGACCAGTGCGCCTCAACTTCAAGAGCCCAAAAAACTCTCAGATTGGGTTTGGGCTGCCACGGCTGAGAGCAGATGGCGATGCCGTGGAGGATGGAGGTTCACAGCCCCGGCAGCCCAAAGCGCGTTCCTACAGGCCTCCATTTAAAAGGAAAAATCTGCTTTAAACCTTAATAATAGTTCTAAAAGATACTGCGGTGCGGGCAGGAGGCATTGAGGAATTTTCCACCCATGGGGCTGTTCCCTACTGGGCAGAGGGGACAGGTAGTGTCCTCGAGGCCAGGGGACTCTGTCAGGGCACAGCAGTGGCCCTGTCTCTGGACCACAGCTCCTGGAATCCTGGGCTCCAGGTGGACAGCTGGCCAGAGGAAAGAACTCTCCAGAAACCATTTCGCGGTCCCTCGGGATTGCAGCTGCCCTCACACACTCCCCCCTTTACACCCACAATGAGCACTTCTCTTCTGACCAGATCTCAGAACAAGGCAAGGCTGAACTGGGTGGCAAAGCATGGCGGTGGGGGTGGGGACGTCACCAGTGCCCCACTCTGATTTATGAAGGCGCAGCAGGAGGAAGGGATCTTTTGTGGCAGCTCTGGGAAGTGCAGACACCTGGGGTCAGGTGAGCTTCAGAAGAGGACCCCAGGGTGAGGGGGCATACCAAGCAGCCTTTACTCCATCCCTGTGGAAATCCCTGGGCCGATCTTTTGTCACCCTTCCAGCTCATTCAACCCTGCACGTTGGTTGGGGATGTGCCTGAGACCCAATAGGTGCTGAGTGGCCTGACTGGGATGGGAGAGCTGAGACTCGAACCCAGGTTGCACCCCCACCGGAGGCCTTTACCACGTGTCTCAGTGGCAGCGCCAACAGCTCAGAAGGAGAGTTCCTTTGCTGGTCTGTCAGAACTTTCATTGCATTACAGCATACGTACAGTATGTACGCAGACCAGATGTGTGCCGCTCAGCGAGTGTCACAAAGCGAACCCACCCACGGAACCTTCTGCCACATGGAGAACCAGAGCGTGCCCGGCGCACCTTCCCCTCCCCCGCCTCTCTAAGGGCAAGCTGGCTGCGCGTGTTACTGAACATCCTGAACAGGGAATAAAAGAGCCCGTTCTTCTCTCCTGCGCCTGGCTGCGCTCCCCACACTGTTAGTGTGGCTCATCCATACCTCCGTGGATGTTCATGCGTCCCCACGGCTGTATAATATTCCGTCTGCTTGCGCCATGATTCTTTTATCCCTTCTACAGTTCACGCGCATTTGGGCAGTTTGCAATCTGGACTTTCTCGAGCAGTGCTGCTACAAGCACCTGGGCACCTGCATTCTGGCAAATCTGGGGGAGCGGGGGGCACATACCGAGACGTGGGCTTGTGTGTTCAGCCTTAATAAGGCTGCCAAGCCGCTCTCCCAGAGTACTGTACTTGGGCGATGTTAAAGAGCGTGCCAGGAGGAGGTGACAAGTCTGTTTAGGAAGGAGACAGGCAGTGTGGGGACTGCTGAGGGCCTCCTCCAGTGCTTTTCTGCAGGGGGCTGGCAGGGAGTGGGAGGTGAAGCAGCAACTCCTGGAGAGTAGCCTGCACCCCCATGAGCAGTCCGGGCCCCCACCCCCAGGCCCCCAGGGAGTGAGCTCCCAGCGAACGTGCTTACTCTGCCCCCCCTCCCACCAACCCACCTGGTCCGAGGTCACCAAAGACTATCCCTTAACTAAATGGAAAGGACGTGGTAAGGTCAGCACCTTGCTGGACCTCCAGGTAGCAGCATTCAACACATGGCTGTTCCTCCTTCACAAACCCCGCCTTCCTGTGGCTCCCTTCACTGGAGCTCTTAGTTCACTTTCACTCTGGCTACTCCATGAAACAGCCCCTTAGATATTCCCAGGTACGGAGGTTAACATCAGGAGTGCATGCCACGGGCCAATGCCTCACCACCATGCCGACAGTACTCAGATAACGTCTCCGTTCCCAGCCATCTTCCCTCTCCTCCGCCAGCACAGGCCAGAAAGAATGCTTTTGAGGCACGCAGCGCTCCGACATTCAGCAAAGGAGCTGCTCATGCGATGGGGCACAGGAGCCCCGGCACGATGCCTGGAACGCAGTGAGACTCCAACAACCCCCGTTTCCCGCCTCCAACAGCTCCTACTGGCAAATCCAGCAACCAGCTGAGAAGAGAAGGAGGGTTTGGAACCCTGGTTTACAGTGAAGATGGAGGGAAACCCCAAAGCACAAACAAGCATGTTTACGAATGCTTGCTCAGCGATGGATGGGTCCCACACTGAGCACTCTGTGCCACCATCTGATGGATCCTGGGGAGGCAGAATTGATCCCCATCTTACAGATGAGGAAACTGAGGCTCAGGGAGTGAGCTAACTTGCCCAAGGTCACAAATTAGGCGAGTGGCTGAATGAACTCTGAAACCCAGACCCTTGACCTTTATACTCTCTGGAGCGAGGTGGCCTGAGATCCAATCTTAGTTGTGCTGCTTACCAGCTGTGTGGCCCTCACCAACTCACTTAACCTCTGGGTGTATTCCCTTCCTGGGGGATAAGAATAATGGCCCTTTCTCATAGAGCTGTTGGGAGGGTCACAAGAGTCAGCACTTACAACAGGCCTGGCAAATGACAAGCAATTCATATTCACCATCCAGGGCCTCTAAATGAGCTAAGAGAATGACAGTCAGTGTAGCAGTAGAAGCAGCAATATGTATATGTGGGTATTTACATAGCTTAGCTATGATTAGTTGGGGGAAATGCACAATAGATCAAACAATAAAGAAACGTTTGAATAAGCATGACATTAACACAGGTACAATCATGGAAGTCACACCCAATGAAGAAAGAAAACACGGATGCACAATCACAAATACAAAGCTAATTATAGCAGGCATATATGGAATTTTTTTTAACATGTAAGATTAAATGTATTTTAAGTGCTGGCTTGGGATGCCAACGGCCCCAGTTCGGGTCCCACATATGAGGGCCAGTGGCACTGCCCTCAAAAAAAAAAAAAAAAAAAAAAGAAGATTAAATGTATTTTAACTGTTTAGACACTTAAGATGTCAGACCATTAAGATACCAGGGTTATAAAGTTTATTTCTAAAAAAAAGGTAAATAAATAAAGTGTCCAACTAAACTGTTTGCATTTGCTGGTTCATGCGGATGGCTTTCTGAGTGAATTTTCTTCATTAATTATTTGAAGACAACGAGAGGCATGAATCATGTCACCATTCTGTTCTTCCTGAAACCCCACATCATCACATTTTGAAAATAATTCTGTGATTTATCAAAAAGAGTAGTCATTTAAAAAAGAAAAATAAATAAAGAGCAGTGAATAACTCAAAGTCCAAACCAAATTCCAAGTCTTGTTGTCCAGAGGTTTCCATCTTTTAAGGGAGCTACCCTACGGCATGGAATCCACACCATTCCCTTCTCAGGGACTGAGACAGTTTAATTGTCATCGCTAAAGTACGTAGAAGCATTTATGTATTTTTAGAGAGAAAATACATCTTTACGTCAAGACTGATTACCATAGCTGATTACCCAAGACTTGGACTTTAAAATAAATGTCTAGTAGGGCCGGCCGAATGGCTCAGTTGGTTAAGAGCTCGCTCAAGAGTGCAAGCTGAGCTCTGAGCAACGGCTGTTCGAGGCCAGCCCGAGCTGAGTTGCCATTGAGCTGCCAACAGGTGGCAGGATGGCTCAGCTAAAAAAAAAAAAAAAAAAAAAAAAAAAAAAAAGGAAAATAAATAAATAAATGTCTAGTGCTGGTGCCAGTCTGTGCCCAGAAAGGAAAGCTTCCTAAGAAAACCCACAGCAGGGAAATCCAGCTTTTTCCTAGCCGCCGTTTGCATTTCAGCACCCCACTGTCCAAAGAGCTCACAGGCCTTGATAAAGACGCTCATCTTTATAAGATGAAAAGGGCCCAAATCCCTGAGACCAAACGAGACTTCCAAAGAAAATGGATTTCAGCAAACACCATCCTGACCAGCCCCGTGACTGTCCCCAACACTGATCCTAGTGTCCTTTTATAAAAACCTGCAATAGCAGCCCTAAAACTGGCCCTGGGAGGGGACATTCTGGGCTGCAGGGTGTCAACAGAGGATAGAAGCAGGTGGGAACAGGAAGCCACACAGCGGGCGTCCCCTCCCCTGACCGTCTGACATTCAGGAATGGCTTCTGCCCCACATACAGGTCGAGCCTGCTCCTCGGCTCTTCCAACCTGCTTCTGTTTCAGGTCTTCTGACCCGTGAGTTATGTGGAGACCCCTTCAACAAATGCCCTTTAAGATACAGTCAGGTCACTGCATTTGCAACCCAGGCAGTCCTCAGCAAAGCAATCATGAGCCCACTTACCGACGTGCCTGGAAATGGACAGTCAAGCAACACGCCCCCGTAATGGTGCTTATCTCCAGGTGACCATTGGCCATGGAAGCTGCTTTATTTACACTTGGACAATTTCCAAGTACAAGACGGCCTCTTGACCGAGCTCTGTAGGAACGGGGACAATAACTGTCCCCATCCTGAACCCCCAGTGGCCCGCACCGCCTGACATGTAGCAGGGCTCCTTAAGTCGATTGGATGGAATACCTTACCCTTGGCGGAATTCCTGCCTAGTCTTTAAGTAAGCTATTATATTCATAACGGACACACAGTAAAGCAACAGATCAGAAGTGGTCATGAAACTCGGTGAACTTCCTCAACATAAACACACTGAGAGCAGGACATAGCGCATTGGTTACTAGTGCCAAGGACATCCCCACAAGGCCCCGTCCCCGGGGCGGGGACGGCTGTCCTAACATGGCCTCCAGAGGCTCACTTTGTCTGCTTGGCACTGCGCCTTCTGCATCTGTCATCCTCACTCACCTCCGCCGCGTGGCTACTTGCCGTGGTGGCTTTCTCGTTCCCATGGCTGTATAGGGCCGCAGTACACGGAGAGGCCTCCATTTATCGTTTGATGGGCATTTGAGTGGTTTCCAGTTTGGGACTATTACAAATGGTGCTATGAGGAACACTCCTGCCTCTGGCTTTTGGTGGACACATTTCTATTGTGTGCACACCCTGCAGTGGGATTGCTGGGTCAGAGTGAGCTCAGCTTTAGCGCATGCATCTCACCACTTCCAAGTCAAGAATTGGAGGGTAGCAGGGTATGTATGGAGCCAAACGAGACACAGTCCCTAAAGAAACACTTCATTGCAGTTAATGTTAGTAAATCCCAGTGCGTTTGTTTGGGTGTGAAGGAGGTGGGAATTCTTCACAGGGAAAGCAGTGAATGGAGTCCTCAGAAGGAGGGTGACTGGCCTCTTAGGAAAGGGAAGGGCACTGCAGGCAGAGGGAACAGCAGGTCTGAAGCCCTGAGAGACAAGTAAAGAGCATCCTGCTAAGTGGGAGGAAGCCTGATGGGAATTACAAGAAAAAGGCAAGGTTCTTGAATGCCATTCTAAGGAGTCAGTGACCCCATCAACCATGGTTGATTTGGTCCATTGTTATGCTGGATGGTGCCTTGACCAAATCTATTTTAGATAGAGGACTGGCAACACTGTGGAAGGTGGCTAATAAGAGGTAAAAACAGAGACAGGGAGCTCAGAGGATGGTCTGGTCCAGGGATAATACATACCCAGCATGCATGCCCCCTTGCTTCCTGCCTGTACCCATGGTGGGCATCACGAAACAGTCACGGCTCTTTGCTTCAATCTGATACACAGGCAGCCACTACCAACCTTGGCTACCTGAGAAAACGACTGTATTTTTCATCGCTGGTCTGGACTACAGAAGAGATGGAATGGACAGAAAGTGAAGCTACGGGAAGAGACAGACGTCAACAATGGATCAAACGTCAGCAATTGAAAGAGAGAGGACGAGAGAAGGGCTGTCTCCTGCTGGCTGGAATCGCCTAGTAGGCAGTAATGGCACCGGCAGGAGGACTCCTCAGAGGAACGGCTCTGCAGGTGAAGGTGGAGGGAAGAAAACACAGGTCGTTGCAGACAGGTTAGACGTGAGGTGGCCTGTGGGAAACCCAAGTGGGGAATTTGACCAGACAATTGAGGAGAGGCCTGAAACAATGACAAGAAAGTTTAACTTGGGGGCTGCTGAATTGGGCTTATGCGTAAGTTTTGTGGGGAAAATGCACGTACAGTGAGATAGACAGGCATAGCCTTGGACTGGCATTGGGGGATGGGGAAAATGGCCACCAGAAGAACTTGGCCCAGGGAAGGAGCAGGACCGAGGCCGGGCAGAAGAGAGTGGCCGGATGGTGGCCGGATAGAATAGGATGGCCGGATGGTGGCCGGATTCACATAAAAAGGAGTGAGGAGGTCGTTCACTGGACTTGGTCATCAGCAGCTCAGCGCCTCAGTACAGAGCTGTCCCGGGGACCGCCGTGCCGAAGAGACACCTACCTGAAGGGCAAGGCTGGCCGCCTGCAGGTGAGGCCTTTGCCCTGTGGGAGGGGCTGTCAGCCATACGGAGCCATCCTCATTTCCCCCTCAAGCCCCTCTCCTGGCCAGGGCGAGGGGAGTTGATAAATGCCCATCAGCCCCTTCCAAAAGCTTATGGTTTTTAGAAAAAGCCTGGTTAACCCTCCGGACCAAACGGTACGCTCACTGCCACCACAGATGCTGCAAAGCTCGAGACAGGACCAAATATTTTATGAGCAAAGGCACGCTTTCTAGGTAAACCTCCAAGTCCAGCATTAGCCCTCTGCTCCTCACTTGGGGTCTGGCTTCCACGAGTTCAGACCTGAGCGAGGAGTCCCAGTTATGGCCAGGGACAGACCCCTCAGCCCCTGCAATGAGAACAAAGCTCCAGGAGCCAATCGAAACACCCAGAACCCACAATATAACCGGAATCTAGAAGTAAGTTTTCAAGGGCCCTCGACTGCTTTGGATCCTGTACCCCAACTTAATCCCAAAACGTCCAATGCAGACTCTTTCCTCTCCCACAGGAACACAATCCATCCAAGGTGCTGGCACATGCACGAGTGCCAGGATTCACCGGGCTGATGTTACTTATCAAGCCTGCTGTCAGTAGGCGATTTAGGGCCATGCAGCTTTGGGAGATGAAATCCGATGATGGTTCTTCACTCATGCAAAGATTTACATGGCAAGATTAAGGAGCCTGAAAAGCAGCCAGCAGCATGCCATAAACTAGGAGTTCTGGAAAAAGGAACAGACATACCCAACTACTCTAACAGGAAAACGTTCTCTTAACAGCAGAAGCACGATACGGAGGGCTGCCCAGCTCCTACAGGAGGCGGGAGGCAGACCTGAACCCAGAGGAAAGGAGCATCACATTAGAGTCTAAAATGATAGAGGCTGCCTCCTGTCTCCCTGCACCCTGCTGCACTCATTCCACGAGTGTTTCTTGACCGCCCCACTGCATGTGGGGGAGCCCTCAGGGGTCCTGCTGAGAGAGAGTTGATAAAAAGCCCAGTTAGATCACGACTCTGTCATCTACCTAACCCCTAAGCTAGGTAGCAGCCTCCATTTTACATTTGTTTTTATGTTTAATTGTGGTTAAAAAAAACAAACAAACATAAAATTAACCATCTTAAGCATATAGTTCAGTAGTTAAGTACACTCAAGTTACTGTGCAGCCAATATCCAGAACTCTTTTCATCTTGCAAAACGAACTCTGTCCCCATTAAACAAATCCCCATTCCCCAGTCACCCCCAGCCCCGGGCAACCACCACTCTACTTTCTGTCTCTATTAATTTGACTACTTTAGGTACCTCCTGTAAGTGGAATCACGTAACATTTGTTCTTTTGTAGCTGACATTTCACTTAGCCCAATGTCTTCAAGGTTCATCCATGTTGTAGCCTGTGTTGGAATTTCTTTCCCAGGCTGAATAACATTCCATTGTATGGACAGGCCACATTTCGTTTATCCATTCATCCATCCATGCACACTTGGGTTGCTTCCACCTTTTGGCTACTGTGAATAGTGAACGTGAATGTGCAACTATCTCTTTGAAACCCTGCTTTCAATTCTTTTGCATCTATAGCCAGAAGTGGAATTGCTGGATTATACGGTAGTTCTATTTAAAAATTTTTGAGGAACTATCATACTGTTCGCTGCAGAGGCTGCACCATTTTATATTCCCACCAACAGTACACAAGGGTTCCAATTTCTCCACATCCTGGCCAACACTTGTTATTTTCTGATGTTTTGTTTTGTTTTGTTTTGTTTTGATAGTAGCTACCCTAATGGGTGGGCAGTGGATGGCCACCATTACAAAAGTCCTCCTGCTGGCCTGGACACCACATGCCGTGTCACACACATCACCTCACTGAATCTTTATAAAACCCCTGCTTGGAGGTCACACATGTACCATGTCTGTTTTACAGATGAAGACACCGAGGTTCAGAGAGGACACTTGCCCACGGCCACACAGCTGGTGTGAATACTCATATGGTCTTCAGCACTTGGCCACACTCCCTCCCTCACCCCAGGAACCACCTCCAACCTCGCAGTTGTGAAGACAATTATATAAGGACAGCTCTGAAGGATACCAAGCTCTTGGCACATACCACGTGGTCATGGCATTCATCTTCTTAAAAACTATACTCAGGGAGTGACGACTGCACCCCACTCTGGTCCCTCTCTGGTTTGTATATTTTGCTCTGGCCCAATACCAGAGTCACCCTTGAGTGAGGCTGACAGCTTAAAGACTTTGTAGCATTAACCGGTCTCCCCATCATCCCTCCCTAGCCCCCCAAATCAGGGGGCAGGGCCCTGCCTGGAGGAGGGCACACAAGAGGCATTGTTTCCCCACCTCCGAACTGCTGCTTCAACTCTCAAACTTTCCACCAAATGCTTGGGCTGCCAACAAGACCACCTGGAGTCCCAGTGCTGGGAGCTCTGAGAGGGTCTTCAGAGACACTGCCTTCTTGTTAGACACAGGGGGGCTGCGTCCTGAGACGCGGGGTGCGGAGGCGAGACCGCTGGCAGCGGGCTTTTTGTCATCAGCGCTGCAGGCCGCAGATGTGGGGGTGGGAGTGGGGCAGAGAGAATTACTGTACCGCAAGATTAAACACTTCAGTGTCAACATGTGTGCAGTATTGCTCGAACAATGTTATCATTGTGAATTGAACGGACCAAAGGGTTTAGGGGATGGGGCGGGGAGAGAGAGAAAAGATGGGTTTGATTATCTCTGGGGCTGAAGCCAGTTGTTTGCCTAAAAAGACCCAGACGCTGGTAGAGCTGAAAAGAAAAATGGACTTAAGCACATGTCCATCTTTCCGACATAAACCAAGGCAGCCATCCTTTCAGCCATGGGCGCCCCACCTCCTTAAAGGGAGGAACCCAGCCCCT
The DNA here is from genome assembly GCA_033961575.1 of Aselliscus stoliczkanus. Lineage (NCBI taxonomy): Eukaryota > Metazoa > Chordata > Mammalia > Chiroptera > Hipposideridae > Aselliscus > Aselliscus stoliczkanus. The sequence continues at coordinate 4,619,514 of CM066738.1, read as the reverse complement.
AGGGATCTCTGGGTCCCAACCCCATTCTTGGCTAACTGAAAATCAGGGCAAAGAATGAAAACTAGTTACCATTTTCAGCTAAACTAGCAATTTTCAATGAGGGACAATTTGGTCCTCTCCCCTCCCCCACCAAGGGACATTGGGCAATGCCTGGACTCATTTTGTGTGCTACTGGCGTCTAGTGGGTAGAGGCCAGGGACATTGCTAAACACCCTAAAATGCACAGGACAGCCCCGCAGCAGAGAAAGGTCCAGTCCCATTGTCAGTCACGCTGAGTTGAGAGTTCCTGAGCAAACAAGCCTCAAAAGAGTCACAGAACCTGGGTTTTGGCCCCATTTGGGCTCTCAGCTAGCTGGGAGGGACCGGGGCTCACTGGGCCTCTGTTTTTCCTTTTGTATCAAAGGAATGGATTTCATTGGTCTGAACGCTCCTTTCTCTTCCATTAGGTTGTACCATAAAAAGTTGCCAAATTCTACAATTTTGACCTACATACATATGGTCTGAACTTGAATCCTACATCTGTACTGCCCACTATGACAGCCACTAACTACATGTGTCTACCAAGCACTTGAAATGTGGCTGGTGTGGCTGGGGACCCAATGTTTACATTTATCTCAGTGTAATTAATTTAAATCTAAATAGCCACACGTGGCCAGCGGCTCCCGCATTGGACAGCACAGTCACAGGACATTTCCATCAGACAGCACCATCCTGTAGGGTCAGTGAGTTGGCTTCTTACATTACAGCAACACGATGACATAAAGCGTTTCTTGCAAACGAGCGTCCAAATGTATGTTCTCAGAAACAGATGAGGTTTTTCCTTAAAAAAGAGAAATCCCATGGAAGTCAGGAGAATTTCATTCCAGGGCTGTGCGAGGGGCCTGGGATGGAGGCTGGAAGCTGTCTGCAAAATGACCCCTGCTCCGTCACAGGGCCACCTAGGAGCTTGTCACCTGGTGAGTGACATCACACTGGATAATTATCAGGCCCACCCTGTTCAGGAGCCCAGGGGCAGGGGCTGTGCTCCAGGACCCGGCTCTGTGGCCCCTTCCCCTGGGCTGGGCTGGCCTCAGCTTGGTGGGCACAGCCCCGTGGCCACCCTCCCCTCCCAGCCTCTCGTTTCTTTCCTAGAACTTAACTGCTGTTATTTTATTAATTGGCCTGTTGACCTGCGTATTGACTGTCGTGTAGGTTTTAACTCTAAGCAGTAAGACCTGAGCAAGGGCACAAACTAGGCGTCCACCATGGGGCTGGACTGGGGGTTGGGTCCCAGCTGTACTGCCCCGTGGGGGCTGGGAGTGTCGCTCCTCTTCTGTACAACGGGAGGGCCACCATACTGATTTCAGGGAGTCATCCACCAGTGTTCTCAAGTCAGGAGGCTGGGGTAGGACCCAAGAACTTGCCTTTCTAACATGCTCTCAAGAGATGAGGATGCCGCCTGTCTGGGGACCCCACTTTGAGAACCACCAGAATAGGGAACGTCTGTGGGCTGCCGGCACACAGGGAAGTCTTGAATGATGTTAACTATTATTTTGTTGTTCTCCACGTCTACCACATTCACTGGCTTGGCACTTGCCAGCTTCTCAGGCATCTCAGTGAAGAGACTTTGGGAATGACCCATGGCCCCCTTAGGAGGACAAATCCCCCTCTGGCCTCACGCAGCTCCACAAGTAGCAGAGAACCAGGGCAGAGATTGGCCATGGGGACCTGTGGCCTGGGTTTGAACACAGGCTCTGCCAATCGCCACCAGTGACTGAGGACAAGGTAACCCACCTCTGGGAGGTTCAACTTCCCCTCCATAAAATGGGGACATTAAGAGGCCCCAGTATGAAATCGTTGTGAGAATTCAGAGAGACAGAGGCCAGCAATCATGGGGCATGGCGGGGATGTGTGCCAGACCAGAGCAGGCCCTGTGAGCACCTGGAGGAGGGCGGATGTCAGGGAGGAGCTGCTGAGGCTGCCCCCGCTCCCCAAGACAGAAGGGTGCCTGCCCAGACCTTCCCCCAAAGCAGCCAGAGACTCCTGGGTCAGCTGGGCAGGCGCAGCTGGTTTAAAGTATTTTAGAAACAAATCAAATCAAATGAGAATTTATAATCCTTCCTGGGGTCTGGGTTCCATCAACCTAAACTCATTAGGCCTTGGCGGTGCAGGTGCAGCTAAGGAAGAGCTTGTACTGCATTTCCTTCATGCCGGGCTCCCATCTCCCTTTCAAAATAAGAGTTTCAAGAGCCTTATTCATTTCATGTTCACATTTGAACAACCTGCACTTGAATTCCCAAGCGGAACTATCAAAACACCCTTTAAGTCGCACTGGCGTCCTCTGAACCTATTTCTGGTAGAGGAAGGAGAATTCGAGGTCAACCAAATAATGGTTTTGAAATTACATTTTGGGTCCTCAGTTGAATGTCACCAGCAGAGCTGCAAAACAGACTTTCAAAGCGAGTCTTCGGTTTACATGAAACACTTGTAAATGAGGTCATCTTTCCAAATCATTGGAAATGATTAGTAGTGAGTTAAGAGAATTCCTGTACAATTAAACTTACTATAAAGTTTTAAAACAAGCGAGACTAATCTATGCCATTAGAGGACAGGGCAGTGGACACCCTTAAGTGAGGGGTGAGGGCTGGGAGCTGGGGGTGCTCTGTTCTTGACCTGGGTGGACACTGGTTACCTGATGTGTTCTCTTTGCAAAAATTCCTAACTGTTCTTGATTTGTGCAATGTTCTGTACACATATTACACATTAATAAATCGTTTTATTAACAATAAATGTTGGCGGCTTGAGCCATCTCCAGTTCTACTGAAGAAGTATTTGTCACCATAGCTCCTCCGTAAGAGGTGCCATCAATTTAATGACAGCTCTTTGGGGAAAAGGCGCCAACACATTTATCTGTTTTAAGATATCTTGGTTTCAGGGCCGGCCGAGTGGCGCGGTGGGCAGGAAGCCAGTGGCCCCGGTTTGGTCCCACATATGAGGGCCAGTGACACTGCCCTCAAAAAAAAAAAAAAAAAAAAAAAAAAGGATATCTTGGTTTCAGAAACATTGACAAAGAAATAGAACATTTTACCTAAATCTCACCGCTGTCAAACCCTTATGTGGCTTCCTACCACCCTCACATACTACCCTCGCATTAGCAAGGCTATTCACTGACCTGCTCCAAAACGATTCTTCAAGCCTGAGGAACAGGTCAGAGCCAAGTCAGGAGGATTAAAAGCTAAACCTCCAAATTCAAATGCATTCCCTAGATATCCTGACCAGCTACTCACTTCTCTGTGCTGTTTTCTGGTTTATAAAATAGGAAGGATAGTAATAGCCCCACCTGAATGGCTGTCATGAAAATTATTAGCATTAAATTATTATGCATTAATTATTATTATAATGGCTAACATAGCTATAAGTGAATAGTAGGCAGACCCCCAGGCCCCCATCCCAGCCACAAGGGGCCAGAGGCTGTTTATGTAGCACGATCTACCTTCTAGGCCCTCATGAGGGAACATGTGATTCAAGCTGCCTAAGAGTCTCTCCCCAGGAACTTGAGTTGGGTGCATGCAGTAGCTTAACTGTTCATCCAGAGCTCAAGTTTCTTGTGCCTTTTTGCTGTGCCATTGTCCAAACACTGATGTTTAATACTTCGGCTTGTTGCCTCGTGGTCACAAGATGCCTGCCATGGCACCAAACATCACAGAGCCATGTTTAAGGCTGGAACCGGGGGGGGGGGGGGACGGGTAGAGAGTTCTGTTTGCTCAGCTGTCACTCATCAGGAAGCAAAATGTTTTTCAGAACCACCTCCCACCCCATTTTATCCCTAGCAGACTTCCTTGTGTATCTCATGGTTAGCACAGCATCCGTGGCCACTCTGACCTGCTAGGGATGCTGGGAAAGCAAGTCAGATGGCTGTAACTACAAGTGGGTAGCTTTCTCCCAAGAGCGGCTAGCTTTCTCCCAAGAGGCAGGGTAGCAGAGGAATCCAGAGAGGTGAGGGGGAAGCTACTTGGTGACAGAGTTGGGGGATGTGGAGAGACCAACCCTTGGATTCTCTGAGGACTTTCTAGTTGCTGGTGTGTCCTGTCCCAAGGCTTTGGGGATGCATTAATTTCCCGTTTTGTTTTTTTTTAACCTATTCTGAACAGATTTCTTTAGCTTACAACCAAAGAATTCTGTTATGCGGACTTTGTTATGTGTACTTTGTTATGTGTACAAAATTCTGGTATGGGAACAAAAACACACCACCCAGAGACAACCCCTGAGAATAGCTACCTCCTCTCCCAAACAGTGGGCCCAGGGATACACCAGACGCTCTCACATCAGTCTCTCTTGGAAACAAGCAAAAGCAACCCAGGCGCCCAAACCCACTTATTGGAAAAAGTTCGTTCAGGCTGTCAGTGTGCCTACAAGGCGCTACCAGGATGGGCAGGCCCTTCCTCCAAGCAGCTCTCCATCCTTGGCTAGCAGACAATGACACCGGTTCTTAAAATGCCTTGAAGATCGTGGTCTGTTCATCCTCTACCCAACCTGTCCCACAAGCAGAACTCAGAGCAAGCCCCACCCGGCCTCTGCTTCCTCCCAGGGGACAATAATTCCTGACCGGCTCGGGTCATTCCCAGCAACTCCTGCCCCTTATCCGAGGAGATCAGAAGGTAAAGTGAAGTTTGTTCTCAGCCAACAATTGCTTGTTGGCTGGAGTCCCGTGCACTCTTCAAAGTCAGGGTTATAGTTGTACCTACTTATAGGTTTGCGTTTAAAAAGAAACTAAAGTCTCTCCTGGGCTGCAGAGGCCCTGGTCGAATTAATGTCCGTCTGCAACCAGCCATCTGCACACTGTTATTTGGAGATGCTGGAAACTAGCAGAGGGTCTCTATCTGTTCATAGAGTTGAGCCATATCACATGTGCAAATAACTCATAGAGATCCAACTACAGACCACACGGACTACAACAACAAAGAGGGAGAGAGAAACAATACATATCATTTGAATGTGGCTATCCAGCAACCACTTCGAACTCACTTTCCCTCACCCACCTTCCACTGTGGTGGTCAGAGGCCAGTTTCATACCTTCCCAACCTTCCTTGAAGCAAGACCTGGCCTTATGAAACAGTTTGGCCCATGGGACTTAAGAAGTCTTCTAGAGAACTTCTAGGAAAACCAAGTGATAAACAAGCAAGGAGAGCTCTTTGGGCCCTTCCCCTTTCTCCTGCCTTGAATGTGAGATTGTATGAGGATGGGATGTGTGGGGCTGTGGCAGCCATTTCGCAACCACGAGGTGACAGACATGAGGCATTTCAGGATGACAGAGGGAAGGTAGAAAGATCATGGCTACCTGGATGACATCACTGGGCTGCTATCCCAAACTTGGAATTGCCTCCCTGAAGACTTGCTGTTGTAAGAGATAATGACACATTTTTAGTTCAGAGGCCTCTGTTAGGCAGGTGTTCTGTGATTTAGAACAAGTCCCAAATGAGACATCATTCCTCTCCACAGAAGTGAGGAGCAGGCTTTGGGAGGTATTAATATATATCTCGCAGCATCTCCTGTCTCTGAGGGTGGTGCTAGTGTTTAAAGATAAGTATTTTGGTTCAACATGGGCTCTAAACTTAAGACAATTATTTCATCTCCTATGCAATGGAAGAAACAGTGATCTGCCCCAACACCAGAAGAAAAACCAGAAATAGGGACTTATCATCAGAAATGAGTGTGTCTATAGTCAACGTGGCAGCTTCCTAAGTGATTTCAGGAGTAATTTTCACTGTGCCCATTTTCTGTCCCACCCACTGCCTTCAGCCTAGTCCCCATGGAAGGGACAACAGCACATTATATTTCTCTTTTCCTAGTGCCTAGGCCACTTGTCAAAATCCATAATGAGAGCTGAGTCAGTAACACAAACACAATTTTTTAATGTGAAGCTACTAGTGAAATGCATAGTCTTGGATATGGCCTTGGAGGGGAACGCACAGGTGTCAATGCTTGCACCTGGTGGACTGATCAAGATATCAGACGGTAGTCCATGATCATGTTCATAGAAGGGCCCACAAGAGATTCTGCAGCCAGAGGAGCCCCCAAAGGCACCCCAGGAGAGGGGTCCATTTATGCAAGCTCCCTGCCATTATCTCATTTAATCCCAGCCGCCCTGAGCCCTGAGCCACCCCACATTAGAGGGAAACTGCCAAGGACCAAATTATGTCGCCCCCAAATTCATGTGTTGAAGCCCTACTCCCCAACGTGATGGCATCTGGAGATGAGGCCTTTGAGAGATACTAGGTTTGGATGAGATCGTTAGGGTGGGGCCCCCATGATGGGATTCGTGCCCTTATAAGAAGAGGGAGAGATCAGAGCCCTCTCTCCCCCAGGTGAGGACATAGTGAGAAGGTATCTGCAATCCCTGGAGAGAAACAGAATTCACTGTGCCGGCACCCTGATCTCGGACTTCCAGCCTCCAGACGGATGAGAAATAAACGTCTGCTGTTCTGCCCATCCAAGCTGGGGTGCTTTGCTGTGGTGGCCCAAGCTGACCAAGACGGAAGCCACAGCGCTTCGGTACCTCCGGACTGACTAGCCTGAGGTCACACACCAGTGCCTGGACTCAAAGCCAGACAGATCTGTTGTCCCCAAAGCTGGGCAAGTGACGGGTCATCCCTGAGCCTCAGTTTCCTCACTCAGAAACAAATGTGGGAATCGTGCTATTTGATAAATGACTGGCATGGGTGGATCCTTGCTTATGATGGAGAAACCTCAACTGTCCATATCAAAAAATGGGGGGGATACAGAAAATGCCATCCTACTAAGTTTGACAAATGGAGTTCAGGAAGGAGGGGAGGGGAGGGAGAGAGAGGGAGAGAGAGAGAGAGAGAAAGAGAGAGAGAGAGAACAATTTTCTATGATTCAGTGATTGATTGAGTGATTGGTTGATTGATTGATTGATTGATTGATTGATTGATTTTTAAGAGTAGGCCAGCCCACAGTCAAGTGTCTAAATCTGAGGGATTGTTTGTGCCCTAAGCTGGCAGGCACACGTAGGTCCTGATGGTTTGGTGTTGCATTAAAACTCTGCATCGAGGGCCGGCCGAGTGGCGCATTGGTTGAGCGCTGGTTTTGGGATGCCAGCAGCCCCGGTTCGGATCCCACATGAGGGCCAGTGGCACTGCCCTCTACAGCTAACAACAGCTCCACCTGGAGCTGGGCTGTGCGAGCCCCAGTGACGGTGTGGGCTGCAGCCCCTGCTGCAGTGGGCTGCCATAGGCTACAGTGAGTGGCCCGCAGCCAGCGTGAGCGGCTGGCAGCCAAGCATGAGCTGCCAATAGCCACGGTGAGCGACATCCAGAGGCCAGCGACTGATCTGCCTCATCCGGGAAAAGCGCAATGACAATACCAACAGTGAAGCAACATCCTCCGCAACTAAACTGAAGAACAAAAAGACAGCAACTTGTCTGTTCCCCTTCCCCGATTCCCCAACGCTGTTCCCCTCCGCCAATTCCCCAATAAAATCTTTAAAAACAAACAAACAAAAAAAAAAAACTCTGCATCGATAAACACAGATGTTAAATCAGCATGAGGCAACTTTCCAGAATAGCAGGATTCGTAATAAGGAAACCAGCTTCCTGGTTTGTCTCATGCCCAGTCAGCACAGCTGGGCTTCCCGTTTCAGCGCGGGGAGGGGGGCGAAGGATCACCCCAACCCAAATCCCTGCTCTGGTCCTGGATGGGCAGCCTGTGAATCTCACTGCCCTGATGCCGGAAGCTGCACTCGGGACCTGCACAGGCAGGCCAGCCCCAGAGCAGCCCGGGTTTGGGCCTGGCGAGGGGCAGTGTCTCCGCGCGCAGACTGCCGTGCGGCACGGTGTGCTCGGCCATCCCCCTCCCTCTGCACAGGGGATCCTTCCAGCAGCCCGGGAGGCAGGCACCAGAATGAACCCAGAGGAGGAAACGGGGACCCCGCGTTCAATAACCTGCTCAAGGTCACAAAGCTGACAAGTGGCAGAGGTGGGACTTAAGACTCACGCGGTCTCACTACAGAGCCAGTCTAACTACCACCTGAAATATTTCAGGAGAATTTTTTTGAAAACAGAACATGGGCACGGGCTGCTGGGATGACAAATCTAGGAAGAAGGGTGCCATGAGCTCCGCGGCCTTCGCGGGGATTCGTGATGCATCTCACGTTAGAGATGCTGAGGAGCCTTCGGAGGAGAAATCTGTTTAAATCCAAGTTCCCTCACACTGGAAGGAGTCCCCCTGAACACCCTGAAGGAGAGAGGTTGTCTGTGTGTTGCTGGGCATCTGCAGAGGGACAAAGGGCAGATAAAACGCAGGCTTTTTTACTTTTTAACCCTTCCTTTCCCAGGTCCAGGCACAGACTGTCTAAAGCAGGGCTCAGCAAACCTACTAAATATTCTAGCCTTTGGGGAACATACAATCTTTGTGGCAATGGCTGACCTCTGTCCTTGCAATGTGAAAGCGCCCAGACGATATACAAACCATGAGTGTGTCCCAATAAAGCTTTATAGACACTGGTATTTGAATTTCATCTAATTTCACATGTCATGAAATAGTATTCTCCTTTTGATTATGTATCACCCTTTAAAAATATAGCCATCATCCTTGCTCACAGACTGTACAGAAGCCGACAGCAGGCGGGTGTGGCCCAGGTCCTTCTGCTTCAAGCAGCTTTTGAGCTACATGTGACACAGAAAAGTGCAGCAACTGCTCACCTCCCCCTCCACCCCAATAAGCTACCTCTCTAGAGAAAGGAACAGTTAAGAGAGAGGGTTTTTTCCCCTATTCCCTCCTGAGGAAAGTTGGGGAATTAAAAAAAGAGGCCAGGGGCCAGCCGAGTGGCGCATTGGTTAGGAGCTTGGTTTTGGGATGCCAGCGGCCCCGGTTCGGATCCCACATGAGGGCCAGTGACACTGCCCTCTACAGCTAACAACAGCTCCACCTGGAGCTGGGCTGTGCGAGCCCCGGCGACGGTGTAGGCTGCAGCCCCTGCTGCAGTGGGCTGCCATAGGCTACAGTGAGTGGCCGGCAGCCAGCGTGAGCTGCCAAGAGCCACGGTGAGCGACCATCCAGAGGCCGGGGACCCATCTTCCTCACCCGGGAAAAGTGCAATGACGATACCAACATGGGCCAGTGAAGCGACGTCCTCCACAACTAGACTGAAGAACAAAAGGACAGTAACTTGTCTGTTCCCCTTCCCGGATTCCCCAACGCTGTTCCCCTCCCCCAATTCCCCAATTTAAAAAATAAAATAAAATAAAGGAAAGCATGCTGCATTGTTTATTTAAAAAAAAAAGGCCAGTTCTAAGACTGTTTAATAATCTTTTAGTATCACTGGGCAAAAGGCGTTGTGAAAATATTTAGGTTCCTGGGAGAAGATGTCCACTCTTTGGAGATTTCACCGCCAATTTTGTCTCCAGGGTGTTTCCAACGCAGGCAGAGCTGTGTTCCCAGGAGAGGGCTCCCGTTTCGATTGCAACCTGGGTTCCTTAGAGCTGGATAATAACCCCTAAGTCTAGACATACTCCTTTCCCCACTCGTTGTCACGGGCCAATGGGTAGAAGCAAAGGCTCTCAAATCAATTTCCACGTTGGAGAAGAGTTACCCTAAACCAGTGGTTCTCAACTGGGGGTGATTCTGACCCCAACCCCCGCCAGGGGACATTTGGCAATGTCTGGAAACACTTTTGGCTGCCACAACTTCAGAGGCGGGTACCACTGGCATCTGATGGGTAACGGCCAGGATGCTGCCCAGCACGCTGCAATGCACAGGATGGGTCCACCACAGTGGACGTCTGGCTAAAAAAGTCAGCAGTGCCAACGCTGGGAGACCCTGTCCTAAACCGACCTAAAAGGGACACTTCCAAGCTTCTAGGGTGTTGAGCCCCAAGATACTCAGAGATTTCTGGATCCCCTTTCCCACCCACCCCCCATCCATCACCAGTATATTAAGACAATGAGGAGCTCAGGGTTTGAGTAGGTATAAGGCAAGTAGCTTCATTTACTGTTTCCGCCTAAAGGAAATGACCAACTGGTGCCTCCACCCTATAAACATTTACTAGCCCTGGAAGGTTCTGAGGCCCCACTGCCATTTTTAAGGGCTTTTCTGTCAACAATTGTTAGGTCAAGTCAGTCAGAAAACCCGAGAAGGGGGAAGATGGTGGGGGGCATTTTACAAAGTTCAGGACCAAGAGGAAAACTGAAAGACCTACAATACAGTGGCCCCCTACCCCCTCTTTTTTGCTTATAAACGAATGATGGCTTTATATTGGGTTTCTTATGAACAGAGGCAGGGAGTTTTAAAGGTCTCAGGGCACTGCCAAGCAGGGTTTGCTGGCTGAGCCCCACCATGCTAGTGGGTCTGTAGACTGATAAATGATTGGCTGTTTGGGGTGTGGTACCCTGAACACACTAAGACTGGCTCTCCAGGGGCCCACATTTGGGAACAGTGACACCAACAGCCACCTCTCCTAGTCTCTAGTAGGAGGGTTTTCTGGTTCATTGGGGCTGGGAAACATGTAATCACAGAAAATGCAGAGAAAAATGTAACAAATATCCAGGTACCCACAATTAAGAATTAACATGAGTTAGTATATAGTGGTTGCTTTTTTTTTTTCTTCATAAGCCTTTTATTTTAGAATGACTTCAAATGTACAGAAATGTTACAAAGATAGTATGGCGCCCAGCTTACCCCCCAGGTTAATGTCTTCCATAACCATGGGACACTTGTCAAACTAAGCAAGTAATTAACCGAACTCCAGATTTCTTCCAGATTGCCCCCAGCTTTTCCACCTATTCTGTCCCCAGAGCGAACCCAGGACACCACACTGCACTTCCTAATGGCTCCTTACCATTAAAAGAAGAAAACTTACAGAAACAGTTGGAGTCCATTTAAAATTTCTCCCCAACCCCATCCCCTCGCTGCCTCCCCACAGCTAGCTGGTGCGAGTCTGGGTGCTCATGTCCCCATTGGTGTTGCTACATGGCCATGAACCCACGGCCATACACAGAACTACTGGTGTCCGTGTGTGTGTGTGTTCTGATACACTGACAAATGCTTACATCCTTCTGCACAACTTGCTTTCTCCCTCTTGACATTCTGTTTTGAGTCGACATTAATACATTAAAAAAAAAAAAAGAGTCCTTGCATTCCCTTCTGGTTTATTACAAATGTATAAATAAACTGATTCCAATTTTATTTCTCCAATCCCCTGCTTACAGACATTTATGCTGTTGGTGATTTTATGCTATTACAAACCATATGCGATATTATTCAGCTACATGCGGTAAACACCATGCCTATGCTGTTTTCCACACAGCGTCTTGAGGTATTGCTATTAAAATACCGATCTCTAGCTGCCTCTGGCATTTCCCAGCAAGGGGTGTGGGTGCAAGAGGAACCTGAGTCCATGGACGCATGGGGCCCTTTGCCCTGACAATTATGTTTAAGCCATAGAGACCGAGGAGAGGGCAGTTATCAGAGACAGGGTGGCTAATGAAAGGGAAAGATGTAAGCTGGTTGTCTATCGTGCTCTTCAGAGCACCAAACCACAAAGTCAAGATCAAGGGCTCAGCATCTGTTTTGCTGGTCTCAACACTACTCTCCTGGTGGCCCCCTACCCCATTCACATACCCCCACAAGTTAGGAGGAAAAAGTGGGAGGCTTTACATTCAGCAAGAGCTGGATTCAAATGCTAACCCCACCACTTCCTAGCTCTGCAAGTTTGGCCCCATCAGCTTCCTCATCCCCAGACTGGCAATGGCACTACTTGTTCTGCAGAATGCGAGAGAATTAAACGAGGAGCCTGACAAAGGAAGGTATTAGGAATCCATTATTGCTGCAGGAAGATCTCAACTCCACACTCCCCAGGGTTGAGGATTTATCACTAGGATTTGTCTCGGTGATGCATTTAGATAATGAAGGAGTCTCTGAAGTCAGTTTCTAGATTCTGCCATGCAAGATCCTGCCTGGACTAGGAAGTGCCTCTGAGGCCCAGGAAGAAAGAGCCGCTCTCCATTCATGGCAAGGCTTTGTGGCAACGCAGTGCCTGCACAGCCCGCACACACGCCAGCCAGGAGAAGCGCCTCGGGCTGGGACCGGAGTCAGGCTCCTTAATTCTCTGGGTAGTGAACCAGGCTAAAGCCAAAGCTTGCTTTTGCTGAAAGACAAGTCCGAAAGAGGCGAGTCATTTTACAAGTGGGAATGGAGAGAAGTGGTTATTCTTGTTGAACCACGTGAACACCTCCGTGATGCGGAAGCTTCTAGAAACACTTGTCTCCAAAGTGGGGTGCAAGTACTTGGGAGGCAAGAGGGATCCATGGGGCGGGGGGGAACTACAATCACAAGTAAGTAAATTTCAAGAACTGATGGGCATCGGGGAAGATGGACCTTTACTAGCTGAGCTTCAACAACAACCTCTGCGTAAATGGAGGATGAGACTGAAAAAAAACGAGGATATTGTTTTAGTAATATGGCCAACAATTCACTTGTGCCATTTCCATGCCTTTATCATGTGACAAGGCCTTCGCCTGAGATAGTGTGCCAGTCACCACTGCCATCTCCCACCTTTCTTTCTGCTGCTCCCCTTTCCAAGCAACCTCCTACCCACCTGGGGTCAGGTTTGACCATGTGACTCGCTGTGACTAATGAAAAATGAGCAGAAGTGCTGAATCACTCTCAGGTGGAAATTTTAAAAGCCCATGCACAAATCACATTGTCTTTCCCCTGTGGCACAATAATTGGCGATATTCAAAAGGGTGACAGCTCTATCAGCCTGGGGATCTGAGCACCCTCCCACCTGTCCAGTGTACAGAGCCCCCTACCAATCCAAGATGAAGCCAGAACTTAATCTAAGAGAACAACAAACCTACCGAGGTTTAACTTGCTGAGATTGTGGGGTTCTTTGTTACCACATGATAACTCCATTTATGCACATTAGACAGACGAAGGATCAAACCAATCAAAATTTAGGACCAGACCTTTAGTTCACTGATTCCAGATGGGTGAACCATGATTTTGAAAGATCAAATTCCAGCACATTGAAAATTTTAGTGATAGCAAAATTCGTTAAATTTGTCTCATTAATTAATTAAATTTAAAAATCTTTGTATCAATTAATAATGATCAATTAGATAAAATGTGTACACTGACGTTAAAATTTTGTTATCATTTTTATCTTTAGTACCTCGTAGTTAAATCTCTGTTTTAGTCTTTGTTTTACAAAGTAAAAACTATCCTAAAATAGTAATGGTTATACTCTTTATTTCTATTTAGGGTGTGTACTCAAAAATGTATTGCGGGGATGCGAGATTAAAAACCATTTAGAAGACATGTCTTCACCTCGTCCGTGCACACATGCGGCCAAAGTCTGAGCACCCTTTGCGTCACCAGAGCTCTGTGAGGCAGTGTGAGAGCATAAGAATGTCTGAAAACACAGTCCAGAAAAAGTCCTTTATCAAAGGCCAAAACTCAAGTCATGGAAACCAGAGTAGCTTGCTTGCCTTTGTGTGTGTAGTTAAGTTGCTGGGCAGATGAGCCCTGGGAGCGCTACAGGACCACTGTGGGCCGACCGTCATGCTAAGGGCTTAGATTTTCTTTTCTTTTTTTTTTTTTTTTCAAACTACATGAAAGCAAGAGACAGAGGCTGGTGTTACAAGACAGCACAGGCCTAACTCCAGTGCTTAAAAACATGGGAGTCCTGGAGGTTGGAAACAGTGCAAGTTTGTATTCACAGCCAAATTTAATTAAGCCAGACAACAAAAGATGGAAACTTGAAAGCTACTCTGGGGAGATAAAGATGTGAGAGAATAACATGTGACCTCAAAGACGCAGGGAAACTCAATACTCGGCTAGGTCAGATTTTTCAAACAAGTATAGAAAGAGCTGGAGGGAATTTACGGGAAGCCTGGAGCGAGAAAGCCCACCCCTCCTCCCGGGCCCTGGAGACCGGCTCCTCTCCAAGTCCTCTGGTCCTCACAGACTTCTAAAGGCACGGAACCCACACAGGCCTTTGTCACAGCCGAGCTGCAGCTGGGGGGGAGGGGCAGCCTTGCACCTGCTCCAATAAAAAGTGGGGAAGTTGTGCTGTTCTGTTAATGAATGCTTTGGGCTTGTCACTCCCTGGAAGGAAAAGACAATTTGTACTTTGACTATCATCCAGAAAGGGGTGGGAAGAAATATTTCAGTAATGCGATTTTTAAAATTAAAACTTATTTGGGAATAATGTTTGATTTAGAGAAAAGCTGCAAGATAGTACAGAATTTATGTGTAGCCCTCACTCCATTTCAGCTTCCTGAGCAGTAAAATTTTTTAAAATAGCCATAGATGCTAAAAGCAAGACACAGAGTTGGCATGATACGCCCCTCATCTTCAGATAAGTTTGGTGTGCTCATTCAGATGTCACTGATCTCTGAAAGAGGAGAAAAACACGCATGTGCAAGTACACATCTTTGGGGCCATTTTCTTGACATGTTTAAAATAACACGGGGGGCTTAATCTCAGTATTACAAGACTGAGTACTTAAAAACTGAAATTTGGACTCATCTACCAAAGCAAATAGTGGTCTGGACACCACCATAAAAACAAGAGCTACCAATTATCGTGTGCCTGCTGTGTGCCGGCCTCTACAGACACGTGCTATGATTTTGTCTTCATGAGGACCTGTGGAGGAGGCAATTACTATTCCGCTTTACAAAATGAGGAAACAGACTCAGAGATGTTAAGTAACTTGTTCAAGGTCACGCAGCTCCTACGCAGCCCTAGTGGAAACAGACACATGGGTTTAAGCTGTGACTAAAGAATCACTGTGGATGCCGTGCCATTCTCCCCTGCCAAGTCACACCCTCTGCTGTCACCGAGAACTTCCGTTACACGGCAGTAAAGCCCCCCAACCCCCCACCCCATATATCATCCAGAATTAGCTGCAAAGTGTCAGGAAACTTGGCCAGGCAGCCTCAAGCATCAGCGAGGGCTGGAAGCCTTCACTGTGAAGCCTTTATAGAAAGCCGCAGTTGGCAGCCCCTGCTCCTGCATGGGAACAAATTAACATTGGCATTCCAAACACAGGAAAGGAAGGAAATTGGAAACACAGTTTATTCTTGGCCAGCCCTTTGAAATACTGTACCATGCTACCGACATCAATTAATGAAAAGCAGGGTTGTGCTGAGAGGCTCTGGTTTGGAAATGCATTAACACACGTTAAACATGTTTGTACAGGAACCGGATTATAAGCACCCTGGCTCCAAAACAATAAAGCGATTACCCTAAAACTGGTGCGCTCTGAGTTGTCATTAATTCAATCCACTCCACGCGCATCAGCAAAGGCTTTGCGCGGCTCCCAACAATGCCTTCCGACACAAATGTTGAAAGGACAGCATTGCACGTGCTACTCGGAGTTTCACATAAGTAAGTGTCAAACTTCATGCGCTCCTAATGTCCCCCCAAATCATAAACACTCCGCTTTGGGGAGGGGAGAACACACAGCAGCAGCCCTGGTATTCATCGGCACTGCCATTCCGCATTGGGTTCGTGCGATTTTTTGCCGGGGGAAGGTGAACTCTGAAATATCTGTTCCATATTAAGAAATACCAAGTCACATTTCTGTCAAATATTATTTGTCAAATGCCATTTGCTGCAAACCTCAGAACTCGGTCGCAGCTGAGCACACAGCTCATACTGGATGGTTCACGTAATCGCCGCGATCGTACGCGGGGTGGTTTGCAGTGAAAGAGCCCCCGTCCTCTGTAAACTGTTTCAGCAACTGGAAAGAAAAGCCTCTGAAGCTGTGGAAGAAATAAAGTGCGGTGCCTCGAGCAGCCCGTGCGAAGGACCCAGCCTGCTGGGAGAGCAGACTCCAAAACAGCCAGAAAAGCAAGTGCCCAAGCTTCACAGTTTCATAAGAACGCTTCAGAGGAAGGAGTTTAGATGGTGGGGCTGAATCTCCACATTGCTGGCTGGCAGTGAAAGAATCGGCTAGTTTCTTGAAAGACTAGCAGCCTTCGGGCACGTCACCCACAGATGTACCCACCTGCGTCCGTCGGGCATCCTGGGTCTCAGCGACACGGGGCACTGAGGTTCCCACCCTTCTCCCTCATGTCAACCCCGCAACTCTGCGTCGATCTGGGATCCATCAAGCTGGAGCCACTTGGGTGTGTAAAGCTAAATGTGTTATCATTTTCACCACAAATTAACAGTTTCTATGTAAATATTGGTGTTTCCTCACCCCATGAAGGCGAGAGGAGGCAAATGGCACCGGCACATTTGATTTAAACTAATTAAAAGCAGAGGGTCATGCAATGCAATATATTGATTTTACCAGTGGGACTTAAATCGTTTATAATAAGTGTACACAGCTGCAGTGCTCTCCCACCACCTCGCTTTAAAAGCTAATCCTCACATTCCATCTGACAATAACATGACAGGTCCCACACATCCCTGCCTGTGCCCCAACCCCGGGTGACACTGCCAGAGTGCATTAAGGCGAAGCTTTGCAGCAACTTGCCAGAAAAAAAAACCCACCCGAGTGTGTAGACAGCCCCCAACTAGGTCTGAAGAGTGATTGCAAAAAAGTTAAGGTGGTCAGCCATTTACTGCAAAAGACTCTCCACTCGGAATATTCAGCTGGTTACATGGATGGGCAAGCTGGGGTAGGGTGGGGATGGGGGCAGTGTTTGGACATTCTGGTTCTTGCAATGGGCCAAATATGACCTTACCCAATGGGGGGGGGAGGAAGATATTAAAGCGATAGGGGTGATCAATCAACTTAGATGGGACTCTCCCTGGAATGAAGTCATCACTTGTCTCTGAGCTCAGCGGACATGTGACATTCGCTCACATCGCAGGCATTCCGGTGGTCAGGGATTGCTCACCAGCTGTGTTTATCTCGGCAGAGGCTTGAGAGCCTACTACCCGAGGTAAGGCCCCAAAACTGCAGCTCGCAAGGGCTGCATCCCGGAAGCAGCATTCTCTCCCCGCATTCAGACCATCGTTCCTCTGCTGCTCTGCAATCAAGTTTTATCTGGGCCACCTCCCTTACCCCTTCCATGGGCCACACCCCCACCGAATGACAAGCCTGGAATAAAACCCCAAAATAACCACCCGAACGGGCATCCAGGGCTCAGCCTGAACCTACTTGGGTTCCAGAAGAGAAATACAAAGGAGATCCAAAAAGTTCAAATCTGGGTCACATACACCCTTGGGAGAAGGGGGAAGAAGATCTCTGATTTAAAGAAGCAGGAAAATGAGATTTAAAAGAAGTGATTTTGAAAGGGTTACTAAAAACACAGCTGTCGATGCACTCCTATAGTGAAGGCGCTCTGCAGAAAGAAAGAAAGAAAAAAAAGAAAGAAGGGGGGAAGCCTGTGTGACATCTATATTAACCTCTGGCTGCTTACCAGTGAGGGCCGGCGCTCCGAGTGCTGGAATGTGGAGCAGCCCCCTTCCAAATCTTAACACAAGCCAGGTTACAGCTGCAAACACTGCAGCCCATGCGCCCTTCGAAGCACTCCCTGAAGGAAATTTTTAAACTGTAACAGAATCTTTTTCTAATACTCTACAGTGGTAGGGCCTGTTCTTAAGGGGCAAAAGGAGAGCTCTTAATGCCAAACACTTGTCAACAAAAAGGACAGCCAGATGGTAAGAAGGAGAAGTCAAACAGCAAGGCCTCTCGCAGCTCTTCAGCTATAGTCACAAAAGCCACTTTTAGACGTGGAGCTCAATCGTGATAGGTTTCCAGCGTTCTCTCTCCCTCTCTTTTTTTAAATTTAGCTTTGAAGATTACACAAATGCGGTTCCTTCACAGCCCGGATCAGAGATAAACACGCATCGTGCACGCTTAATGCCAGCCGGCTGCTTTAGGAGATTCCCAGGGAAGCTGCTGAAATTCTCCAAAGGAGGAATGGTGGGGGCTGTCCCCGGGGTTCCAACTGCAGAATTCACAATGCCTGGGCACTATTTAAGAGAGGAGAGCCTGTTTCGAATTCCAAAAATTAAGTCTACGTTGAGAAGTCGGGGGCTTGTTAATCCAAACCAGTTTACAAATCTCGCCATTGAACTTAGGGGGCCCAGGCTGGGAAGATGTGAGTCTCGGTTCAGCAGCTCGACCAGCATTACCCGGGGCTTTATTGTACAGGCTGGTCTTTGTCATAAGGTGCAGTCTGAAGTCCTCGTTCTCAGCACCTGGTTTTGTCGTAAATGCTCCTCCAGTTGCCTCTCTCGTTTAGATCCTGCTCAGCCTGGCAAAAAGCTTGAATTCCAAGAAGGACTTATAGGAACAAAAACCAGTTTGGCTGCAGACAGAAGGAAGAATAAACGCACTAAGTCTGCAAAAGCCGTCAGAATTCAGGCCACGGTCTCCCAGGCACTACAGGACAGTGGCGGTAAGCAGTGGAGGGGGGAGGGGCCAGTGGGCAAAGTCAGCCTCCCCTCAAGATCTCCCTCAAAAGTCCCCCAAAGTTCCCCCCAGGGCCCCTGAAGGATGACAAGTAATGGTTTGATATGGACAAGTGACATTTTCTTACTCTTAGGTCAAGTGTCAGACTAAACACACCTTTAGAACATTTTGTATGTTACAGATAAATATGATTTACAGTCTAAGGAAAAACCATGAACTTTCTGAGTAAATTCAGCTTCTAGGAAAGTCTCCTACGTTCCCCCTCCAATCCCACTGCCAACCCCCAAGCCC
This sequence comes from Aselliscus stoliczkanus, assembly GCA_033961575.1. Classification (NCBI taxonomy): domain Eukaryota; kingdom Metazoa; phylum Chordata; class Mammalia; order Chiroptera; family Hipposideridae; genus Aselliscus; species Aselliscus stoliczkanus. The sequence goes on along the minus strand of CM066738.1, from coordinate 4,600,850 downwards.
TTCCTGCGGAGGAAATCTGGGACCACGACAGAATGGAAGAGGCAGATCCCTGTGCTGGGCAGAAATAGGTCAACCTTCGCAGCATCTACAGAAAACTCTTGCCAAACTGCAGTCCAAGTCTTCACCCAACTAATTACCTCGCGTTTTAGGGACGGAGAGAAAGAAAACAAGGTCAGTGCACTCTGTTAAAAGCCACTCTGCCATCTAATTTGGAGTGATGTTCCAGAAAGCAAGACCTGAGAAAGTCAGGGCTGGCCCACAAAGCCCAAAGCCAGCCCTGATTAAGAGGCTCAGACAAGCCGGTCTTTGTCCTTTCAAGATGAAAGAAACGGGACTAACGGGGTTGAAAGGTGTGTGTGCAGCCAGAGGAGGAAAACCACCCAGCTGTGGCCTTCCCAAACAAGTCCCAGCTTGCTCCCACCACCAAGGGGGAGCAAACAACCCGCCCCAAGATTCCCAGGGTGCCCAGTTGGCAACTTAGTCCTTCTCTGTGGCAGGGGGGAGACAGCCCTGGGTATAGCCCTGCAATTGGTCCATGAGCAGCAGGGTGCTTTTTGCATGGGATTTGCAGGGCCTTCCACAGAAGCCAGGGCTTACAAATACCTTTTTAATGAGCCCAGCCAGGCTCTGAAGGCAGCCACTGGGACCTGCTGCGTTCACAGGTAGTCATGGGTACCCAACAGAACAGGATACCATAAATTCTGGCCAGAGAAAGGGCCCTGATTAACCGGGGCTTCAGGACAGCTACAGAGCTCTGCTTTAACTTACTTATTTATATGTATGTATTGGGAATTTTCCTTTAGTTTCTGGTATAGGTCATAAATACACATTGTAAAAAAAAAAAAAAATCACAGAGGAAAGGGCAGGCAATGAAAGATCAGACCCCAGCTCCCACTGCCTAAGTAAGCCCTGGCCCCAGGCCTGCCCCATCCCCCCGCCCCCCCTGTAAAAATCTATTTCCAGTTCCTGGTGTCTTCTTCCAGTGGGAAGGGATGATATACAAGCACATATGTAACCTCCCTGATCTGCACCTTGCTTTTTTCCACCTCATACATCTTGGAGATTGTTCTAAACCGGGACATATGGAGCTGCTTCGTTCTAACAGGCTGCTTAGTATAATTTAAACTTTCTTGAAGTTATTTTGGCATCTAAACCTCCCACCCCTTGCTCGCTGAAACTTGTTTCACTATTTGATTTTTGGCTATTATTAAGGGCAGACAATGGCGCCCCGGGAACTCCAGGGACCTTATCTGGAGCGGGGAGCCTTCAAGTTGATCCCGGCTTCCCCGCGCCCTCCATCCACGCCTCCAGTGCTCGGCGGGGGGCTTGAGTATCATTATTTCCATGTTGACACAGCGCCCGTGGGCGTAAGTTTGCTGTCTTGACTCTGTTCGGATTTTCGCTGCAAGTTACACATGTCGAATGAAAGCGGCTCAGGAAACAGCCCTATCGGGGCGTGTTATCTCGGAAACCAAATATTTGATCATCAGCCCTACAGCGCGCTGCCGGGGGTTAGTGTGAGCGAGTCTGGTGAGTGTGCGTGCACCGATGGAGGGGGGCCCCCGCGCCCCCGCCGCCTCGCGTCCCCCGGGCCGTCGCGGCTCCACTTCGGGGCCGGGTCCCCCAGCCGCCCCCGGCGGCGTCTCCTCGGAGATCCCGCGCCACCCAATCGCCCAAAGCCGTGGTTTGCGCGCCACATGTGATAAACGCTGAAAATGGATTCTGCCCGCCCGGGACCTATCATTAAATATTTAAAATAGAAAGCTCGCAATGGCAGCGTTTCTTCCCCAGCTCCAGCCGGGGCTGAGAGCGAGGGGGGCGGCCAGGAGAGGGGCCCCGAGGCGCTCGGGGCGCGCAGCACGGTCGGGCGGACGCGCCGCAAGCGCACAGGTAGGGCTTGCGAAGGCCGGGAAGGGGGCGCGACCCCCGGCATGCCAGGGCCAGGCCGGGCTGAGAGGGGCCCAGAAAGGCAACTTCGCCTGGGGGGCGGGGGGGGGGGGCTTTAAATCCAGGTAGCGCTGGCCGCGCGGGCCCCGCACGGCTCACATGACCGAGCCCCGCGCTTTGAACTGAGCCGGCCGGGCGCCTCCTTCTCCGAGGTGCGGCCGCCCACTTAACCCGAAGGGTCCTTCCCTCCCCCCCCAACTCCACAAGGCCCTACGTGGGGCGCGCGCAGCTTGAGGTCCCCCAGTACCGGGGGTAGGAGACCCTTGGCCAGGCACTATGGCTGTGCCAACGGCCGGCGTGCAAAGACGGGCGGGCTGGACCCAAGCGGCGGCCCCCTCCTCGCCCAGACGCTCGCCCCCGTCCTCCTGCCCTCACTCACCGAGGTTGACAAAGCTCATGACCATATCGGCGTCGGTGAGGAAGTGGCTATCTTGCAGGCTGGCCAGAGGGGGGCCCTGGGTGCTGAAGACCGCCTTGTAGGGGTAGGAGAAGCCCTGGCCGTCGGGCGCGCCGCCCTCCTCCACCGCCATGGCATTGTACAGGTCCAGCATGAACATGGGCGCCGAGTTGTGCTTGCCCTGGAGGTGGGGGCGCGGGCGATGGGGCAAGCCCAGGATGGAGAGGATCTCGCGCTGCATCTCCCGTCGCTCCTGGCTGCGGAGGCGCCGGTGGATGAAGCTCGAGTGCACCTCGTTGTCCAGGCTGAAGTCGGCCAGGGCGGAGCGCAGCAGAAACAGGGGCGCCCAGAGCGCCACGAAGCTGTGGGGCGCCGCGGCGCGCAGCGAGCGCACGTGCATCGCGCCGGCTCTACGCGCGACCCGGGCTCCGGGCACCCGGCACCAGGGCCCGCGCCGCCCCCGGTGGCGGAGGGGGGCAGGCAGCCGTCCACGCCGCTCGGTCACTTGCTGCAGACGGGCCCCGCGGCGCCCGCGCCGGACATGGCCCCTTCCCGGCCGGCTGCTCTCTGCCCGGACCACCGCCCCCGGCTCCGCGCTGGCCCCGGGGCCCCTGGCCCCGCGCTCACCCTGGCGCACCGCAGGGCTTGGAAACTCGCTCGAACGAGCGAGCAAGCGAGCAAGGAGGCGGGCGCGGGTGGGAGGAGCAGCCAGCAAACCCGGGAGCCGGGAGAGCGAGCGCCGGCGAGGCGGCGGGCGGGCGAGCGCCCCTTCTTCCCGCTCCTCTCGCGCCCTGGCCCTCGGGCGGCGGCGGCCCGCGCTGTCCTGAGCTCCGATCGCGGAGAGCAGGGGCCCCGGGTCGCTCGCCCGGCCCTGCGCGCCCTTGATCGCACGAGAGGCCGCCTCGGGAGCCCCAGAGTGGGACGCGCTGGGGCCTGGGAGGAGGAGGACCAGGAGCAGGAGGAGGACGGGCTTCCAGGGGCCCCTCCCGCGCCCGCGGCCTCCCACCTGCCCTCGGCCCCGCCCTCCCCCCAGCTGCGCCCAATGGGTTCATTCATTCCTTCTGGTGCGCTCTACAAATATTTACCGAGTGCCCACAGGGTGCCCAGCGCCGGGTCGGGCGCCGCGGGGATGCGGAGGGAGGAATCCGAGCCGGCCTTCCGTCCCCTCCCCGGACTCGCAGTCCGGACCGGGAAGGAGATTTGGGCCGCGGTGGAAGAAGCTTGGAGGAATGCGAGCGGGAGCGAGAATCCGAGAAGGCTTCCCAGAGGAGGCGCCCCCGCCCCAGCCCCTCTCGTCGCTCTGCCCCTCCCTTGTCCTCCAGCCACTCTGACCCCTGTGTGCCACTCCAACTTGTCCTCAGATTGTCTTTGCACTTGCCATTCCCGCTGCCTAGAATTCTCTCCCCTCCCCCATTACCTTCGTCAGTGCCTCTGTAGGCCAACCCTCCACCTCCAGGTGCCACTCAGGTGCCACTTCCTCCCAGAGACCTTCCTTCACTAGCAAAGCTGAGGTCACTTCCCTGCCTCATCCCCCCACACACACTTGTTTTATTTTCCTTAGCTCCTCTCACCATTTGCAACTACTGTTGGAATTATTTGTGCTTTCTTTATTGTCTCGTCTCCAGCGCTAGCAGTGGAACACCCTGGGGGCCAGGTGGGTGTTTTTCTCAGCTGCCCTGTACCCAAAGTGCCTTGAACCCAGGGCCTGGCAGCCACTGTGGCTGCACAATTGGTTTTTTAATCATTTGAATAAATCAACGATATTGTGTGAGCTGGAGAATTCCTCCCTACCTCCCCCTCTTTGGGGCCCAATTTATTTCCAGTCACACCTCAGCCTGAGACCAGATACCAGAGCCCACCACTGTGTGACCTTCCCATCAGCTGCTGCCTGGCATCCAGTTTGCACACAGTTCACCTCTGGGTGGTGGGGGGCCGTGCCTGGGACCTCACTGGACAGACAGCCGCTCCTGGCCTCCTTTCTTCCCTCCCCTCATCTGTTCACCCCACAAACAATAGAGCCCAGTTCACACTGGGCATGGGTACAGGCCCCCCCAGACAACTTGGAACCTGCTATGGGAAGCTTAAATGAATTCCTGCTCTTTAGAACCTTGGTTTCTTCTTGTGTAAATATGGGCTCAAAATCACTCTTCATCCAGAGCAGCAGTGAGGAGCATTGGGTCAAAGTTCGCCCATGCCTCCTTCCCTCTTGGGGCTGCCCCACAAACCATGTAAGGGGCTAGACAGAGTGTCAATGCACAGCGTTTGGGATGAAAGGTAAGGGCTGAATTTGGGGATAGGGTTTCCTTTGGGAGGGGGTCTGGCTAAGCCTCACCTGGGACCCGGGAGAAAACTCCAAGAGCTGGGACAGAGGAACCTGGTCTTCTAGCTTTTCGGGAGCAGAGATGGTTCTGCCAGGTGGCCTTATGGGGACAAGATGGCAGATGAGGGGCCACATGGGTGGAGATAGGAGAGGCCAGAGGCCAGGGAAGGAGAAGAGAATGCAAGCCTACAGGTCCTAGCCATTCATACCACATAGGCAAGCCCAATCACATAGGCCCCAGGCCACACAGACCCCATCCTGAATCCAGTGCCCAGGGCTGGGCCCCTGCTCACCTGTCAATCCAGGCACTCTGAACGCCCCTTCCACTTGCCCTTTATCCATTAACAACCTTCCTTCAACAAAGGTGTGTTGAACGCTTCCTGGGTGTCAGGCTGGGCTTCATGGGCGTGCGATCTATGTAGGCACCTACACCCCCCTCCACATTCAGAAGGGCCCCACACTGGGCGTAATGCTCTACTGTGAGCGTATACAATTCTTAGTATCTACGAACAAAGGGCTCCCATTTTCATTTTGTGCTGGACCCTGAAAATGATGTGGCCCGTCCCATGCCAAGCACGGTGCTGGGCAGGAGGGTGCAGCACGGAGTAGCCTTCCATGGTGGCCTCCATCACGAGGCTGGCTTTCGGGCCAGAGGAGACAAAGCAAGAACCATAGATACCATTTGGGGGTGGGAGGGGAGGCAGTGCCTGTCCATGGATTCTCTCAGGGAAGGATGCGGTGGGTTCAACGGAGGGACCCAGGTGGAACAGAGCTCACAGGAGGGTCACAGGGAGGAAAGACCAGGGAAGGGCATTGTGGACGGAGGAAACTGACACGGACCTTCTGAGGCAGGTGGAGGGGCGCTGGCTGGCATCCAGTGTCCACTGGAGAGTGTACAACCCAGATCGTTTCAGCCTGTGATCAGTGACAGGGGGACATAAACAAGATGACACTGTGGGAGGTGGGAAGAGGATCTCCTGGAAGAGGTGCCATTGCCTGAGTCCTGGGAGAATGAGAAAGAGAAGGCTTTGCCACCCCCCCACCCCCCGGAAAGGCATCCCAGGCAAAGCGGCCAGAAAGTGAAAATCCCCCAGAGGCAAGAGCAGACCCCAGCCTCCCAGAGCTGCCCCTGCCTGCCAGGGCTGGCCTTCCGGGGGCAGAGCCACTGCCACAGCCCTGCCAACTCCAATGCCAGCTGAGAGGAAGGAGGTTGCTTCATAGCAAAATCTAAATGCTATTCCTCTGCAGCAGTCTTCTCTGCTTTTTAATCCACTCTCAAATCTTTGGAGATTTTTCTCAAACCTTAGGGGAGGCTGGGGTGGGAGCAGCAGCTATTGGTGCTTCAATTTGCGTATGAAAGCAACGGATTGTTCATCAGCTGCCCTGTCCCCCCCCCCCCACCCACCCCCACTCCTCTCACTTGAGGCCACCTGAGCCTGGCACACAGCAGGTGCTCAGTAAGTACCTGCTGAATGAATAGTAGGAAGCACAGCCGGGACCTAAGAGCCTGGTGGACTGAGGCTGATGGTGCAGGCGCCAGGCTAAGGCACCTCCCGGAACCCTTGCCGCCACCCCTCCTCTGGGACGCCATCTTTTCTCATGCAAGATGAAGAAACAACATGCTCTCCATATCCAAGACCTAGAAGAGATAAGGTTCCCTCTGAACTCCCACCAGCCCCCTATTTAGCCTTATCTTTCCTGTGATCCATGCGGGGGGAGGGGCAGGCTCTTTATTTTCCCTGCTTTCTCTCCCAGAGGAGCCCCCAAGACAGCACCAGGCCGCAGGAGAATGCTTGCTTGCTGAATGAATGAGTGAGTGAGTGAGTGAGTGAGTGGATGAATACAAATGTGCAGGCAGGAAATATTTGGCTGGGATTCCATCAGATGCTGCCCTGAGAGCTGAGGCCACCAGCAGAGGCTTCACCCAGAGGGAAACTGGGGGGACACGCAGCAGCCCGCCCACCTGGTTTCGGTCCAGTTCCACCACTTCCAATTGTCCACCAAGCATTTAACATCTCTGTGCCTCAGTTCCCCCCATCGGTGTAATTGGGGGACTCATAGCGCCTGTTCTTGCAGGGTTACTGGGGAGGATTCAGAAGTTAATTCAATTCATGTAAAGGACTTCGCAAGGTGCCTGGGGCACAGAGAAAGCACTTGATAAAGTCAACCACCATCTGGATGAAAAGGAAAATATGTTCACAGGAAAGCCTCCTAAGTTTAAAAATAACAACACAGTGTTTCATGATGGTCTGCTTTTTAGCCAAGCAGAGGAAAGCAAATTTATCCTGACTCTGAGATCTGGTGCAGGAGCCAGCGGGCGAGAGAGCAGAGCAGTGGTACTGGAGGTGAAAGGCAAATCCTTGCACTCTGTCCTCTCATTGTCCCCTCTGGGACTCCCCCGCCTGCCGTCCAGGGCCCAGGAGCTCCCCTGGGCCTATCCCATTTCCCCCAGCAGCCTCCCCCACTTGTGGCTTCCGAAGCCCAGGCACCCAGCGCTGGGCTCCCAGGCCGTAACCCGATCCGCCCGTCTGCTCCACACCTGGGGCCCGCGCGCCTGGATGAAAGACGGGCTGGAAATGTGAGGGGTGTTACCGCGTCTGGCCTGTCCCAGCCAAGTGCCCGCACCCCTCACTCGCTGGCCTCTCAGCACTGGGCAAGGAGTTTTCATTTCATACATCATCAGTCACATCTTGCCGAAGCGGTTTTGACCAAGGCAGCATGTGTCTCAGAGGCAATAAAAAGAAGAAAAGAATTTTGCTGACATGCAAGTTCAGTGGGAGGTGGGGATCTCATCTTCATCGGCAGAACTCTTCTACCATCTGTTGGCCTGGGAGAAGGCTCAGCTGGCCTGGGGGCTCCCTGGGGGCACCCTGCACAGCTGAGGGGGCCCGAGGGCTGCGCCCGCCGTCCATCCCCCTGGCCGACGCCTGATGTCCCTAGGCCTCAGACCCCAGCAGGGAATGGGAGGCCAAGAGCCAGTCCATGCACGGGCTTTAAAATCCTTGTGTGCAAAGCTACCTACCCTGGAGAGGAAACCGTTTTAGCACATGCAGCTTCCCAGGCAAACTTTCATTGCACTGCAGATATAGACTCATTGCTTGCTCACTCTGGACCTTCCTTTGACAATTTTTTAAACAGAGCAGCAAGATACTAAACAGCTTCTATCAGTCTTAAGTGGCAGTAGCCACAGTTCCAAATGGAACACACACACACACACACACACACAGAAAGCTGATGCCCAAGCCGGAATTTCCAGAGCCTCATACAGCAGGAAGCTGTGGGTTTGTTTATTACTAGCATAGCCATTATTTCTTCCCTGATCGGAGGAAATCTGCTTTGACTTTGAGCATTTACTACTCTGGGTTCAGCTTTGGAGGGAGCCCTTTCCTCCCAGACGTAGATGAGAGTGACTGAGAATCCAAAGCATTTCCCCTCCGCAGGCACCTGCTAAGCCCTGCACTGCCTTAGTCCACATCACCCTCTGATGGAGTCTGTTCTTCTCAGGCCACAGAGAAGGAGACTGAGGTTCCAAGAGTGACGTGCTCAAAGTCACGCAGCTCATCTGTGATGGAATCATTATGCAAAGCCACATCTGTCTACACCAGGCTCTTAACCACCTGGTGGTTTAATGATCTGGGAGCAGACGTTTTCCCTTTCGCTTGAGGCTAAGGCAACACTTCACCCAGCCTGAGTCCTCAAACCCTGGGGCGCATCACAGGAGAGGATTGGTCTTGGTCCTGCCTGTATCTCCCAGGGCCAGCGGAGGCCTGGCTCACAGTGGGCACCCCATCAGTATGGATGGCTGCCCAGAGCACCTCTGAGCTCTCTTCAATTCCTCTGTTATGCACGTAACTGCCTATAGGCACCAGCCAGGTAACGTAAATACAGAGATGCAGGGCCCATGATGCGAGGTCCGAGGAATGTTTACCTTCCTCCTAATCCCGCTATTGGGGGACTATAAGCCAGAACTCACACAAGGACACGTGGCCAGGGACACGGGGCCCAGATACAATAGGGACAGGAAGAGACCAAGTGGACCGAAAACCACCTTCCCGTGAGATAGGCCCTCCAAGCATTTGGTTCCAATGTCACCAGATAGTTCCAATTTTCAAGAGAAGCTGGAAATCTGGGTTTGTATGTGACAGCTCTCAGTGTGTATTTGTTGGCAAATAATTCAGCTTGTTTTTTAACTATTAGCCAAAAGAAAACTCATTGGCCACTCAGATTCCACAAAACCAGTTTGCCCCTGGCCTTATAAAGGGTTCTATTGGGTTTGGAGGATGTACCCAACCTCCCCTGACCCAAACCAAAGAACCACCAAGGCTGGTGCATTTCAAGCTTTTCCATTTGATTCATTATTCAAAGAACACTAAGAGAGAGGTGGAAAAAACTGAACCTATCTTTCCGCTCCCAGCCAAAATTGGACCTAACTCTCCTCTGGCCTCTCACTATGTTAATGCCAGCTTTTTTTTTTTTTTTAAATGGGTTTTATCTTTATTGCCTCCCACCTGGGAAACACACTCACTCTAAATAGGTTAGTTCTGACTCATGTAAAAAACCATAACGTGGGAAGATTAACAGATTTGAGCTCATCGTACATATGATGCAAAGACAAATAAGAGTTAACGTTAATGATACAGGTATCTGATGTTGGGCACGTTGCAGGTTATCTTGAATCTTCTAGCAGCCCTCAAATTAGATGATATGTCTCCCATTTCACAGATGAAGATATGGAGGTGCAGAGGTCAAAGAGCTTGGCCAGTACTCCATAGTCAAGGAAGGGAAACGTTCAGCATTCAGGCTCTGGGCACCGTGATCTGACTCGCTTACTTCCTCCAGGCACGCCTCTCCCTGAAGCCAGCTCACAACTTTTATTTCCATAGCTCACACGATGACTGACCACTGAGTAAGGCTGCCAGATTTAGCAAATAAAAATATAGGACACTCAGTTAAATTTGAATTTCAGATAAACCATGACTATATTTAAAAATTAGTCATGGTTTATCTGAAATTCAAATTTAACTGGGCATCCCGTATTTTATATGAGGCAGTTCTACACTAAGGGGCTCTTCCGGGTAAAGGAAGAAGCATCGGCTTTGTCCCAGGTTCTGCCTTGTGGTTAAATGGCCACCTCAGGGCCTTTGCACTTGCTGTGCTGTCTGCCTGGAAGGTTCATCAAGAGTCACAATGTCTCTCGGCCCCTGCCTTCCCCATCCTCCTCACCACGTTTTTTCTCTTTAACACTTACCACCACCTGAAATATTATATAGTTTCGTGTTTATTGTCTCTCTCCCCCACTGCAGTGTGGGCATGGATTTTGGTCTGATTTGTTCACGATCATAAATAGAGCCCAGAAAAGTGTCTAGTGTGTAGTAGATACTCAACAAATATTTGCTGAGTGAATTCTCTGACAGTAAACTTTGGTTTCTGTCTGGAATACCACCCGACTCAGAATCAGGGGCTTGGACTGTCCCTGGCACCTTGTCACGGAGTGCTGAGTGATGGCAGGCCAGCCCCTGAGGGGCTCATCATACAGCCCAGCCTCACTGGGCAGGGCAGGTGACAAAACGGCCTTGATAGGTGGATACAGAGAACAGCCATGTGTTCCAAATATTCAAGTGTGGTTTCCTTTTCTCCTTAAGGGCTCGTGCCCCTGGACACAGACCCTGAAATCCACTTTCCCATTTTCACCTAGTGCTTAGGGTGAGTGTATGCTGAGCTCCCCTACCCCCCGCCCCACCCCGTCCACATCACTCAGGTGGCAGTGTAAAGCACTTCTGTGTCAGATGGAAGGAAAACACACCTACGGACATTACCATCCGCAGAGCTAATGGTCTAGGCCTCCAGGCACGTTGTCTGCATGACCCCATTTAATCCTCACAACATTATTACTTTTATGCCCATTTTACAGATGAGGAAACTGAAGTTCGGAGAGAGTAAGAAGTTTTCTCAGGGTTACACTACCAGAAAGCAATGGAGACAAATATGGACAGCCTGATGTCAGTCTCTGAGCCCATTTCCTCGCCTGTAAAACAGGTGTAACAATGGCGTTGCCTTGCTGGGATGTTGTGTGAAGTACTTGCATGGGCCTGGGCAGGGCAACCTAGCCCCCCTGGGACAGAGATGATTAAGCTAAAGGGGGTCACCTGAGGGCCACCATTTCAAGCTGGCCAGAATGACCGATGACATGGCTTAGAGCAAGACAACTAGCCAGACTTATCAGATTCATTCTCTTAGGTAACCGAAGTAGAAAATTCTGAGAAAATGCAGTGCATCCTCAGAAAGTGGGAATAAGAGCAGGTCAAGAGGCAGAAAGGGGAGACAGCACGGCCATAATAAGACTATGAACAAGCTGGCGTTACGGAGGAGCTCAGGGCCAGTGAGTCCAGTGGCACATTCACGGATCACCATTCCCATCCTCGTCTCTGAGAGTGATGACCTCCAGACTTGTGCATTGCACACCCTGAGTGACTATACCTGGCGGCCTTAGGATTGTATTTATTCATTGCTTCATTCACATATGTAGTTGCTACCGTGTAACAGTCTATCGGGTAGCAGCAGTGGAAAGACATTCACTTATATTCTAGTTGGGGGATGCAGATGAGAAACAAGAATGAATAACAAGTGCCCCAGAGGAGAAGAAAGCCAACAGAAGCTGAAAGCAACAGGTGGGAGAGGCATCTCTGCAAAGGTGATGTCTGAGAAGAAGCCAGGAGTGCGACAAACAGAAAGGGTGTCCCTAGGGAAGGCCTCGTCAAGAGCGAAGGTCCTGAGGTGAACTCCAAGAGCCTCTGGGCTACCTGGCCCCGAAACACCTTCTAACTCCAGCATTTCCTGGGGCCTGATGGTTCCCCGTGCCCAAATCCCCACACACAGATGTCTTTATGACGCCACCACGTTTCTTGGGGCGGCTTGAGTGGGTGTCTAATTCTTACAGCCGGAAGAACTCAGCCCAAACTTCCAGCCTGGGCCCCTGTCCCTGAGCAGAGTCCGGCCATGGGTGTCGCTGGGTGCTGGTCCACTTCTCCTGGTCTGAAGCCCAGCGGCCTCGGCAGCCAGGCCCTTCCCCGGCCACCTCTGAAGAGGGTGCTCCCAGCATGCAGCTGCAAACCAGGAAGCATGGCCTTCCTGGACATCAAAGAGGTGGCAAAGGTTGGGGTCACCTCAGAGCTAGACCTCTTCCTGCGGCTGCTGTTTAGATATCAAGTCTGAGGTTTTGTCCTGAGAGCTCCAGGGAAGGACAGAAGCTGCTGACCTCAAGCCACCATTCTCCCCTCACTCCCCCTGCCGTAATCTGTGGCTCCCATGTCCCTCTATGTCACTGGCACTGTGGCCTTGATTTTGTTTTTAATGGGGTAATATTCTTTAATTCCCAAATGTCTTGTGGGAATTTGCTGGGGATGGGAGGTGGGAACCAGAAAAACAAAAGGATGATTTACAGGGGTTCAAAGGCCTCTTTATAACCAGAAATTTTAATTTACAGACATTTGGTTCTTTCATTTCCATTTTTGAGGGAGAAAAAACAAGTCCATTGAGTGTGGCCACACTGAACCCCGCTTGCTTGGAGGTTAGTTCAAGGCATCTGGGACTTTAAAAAGCCTTCTTGGCATCAAGCAGTAAACAGGCCGAGCAGATAAAACCATCCTGTGTTTAAAAAGCAGGTCTGTCTCCGAGGCAGGGTTTTTATAGATAAAACAACGAAACGTGACTCAGAGAAGTCATTTATGGAAATGGCCCCATGTGGTCACAGATCTCTCCCAGGAGCTGAGCCCTCCAAGAGACAGGGAGCTGTGGGGATCTAGATAATTCTCTCTTTCTGGTTTCAAGCAGCCTCCTCGAAGCCCCATTTTCCAGATGAGTTTGATGTTATAAACACCACCTCCACACTTGTGCTGTTCCATCGCCTGAAATGCCCTTTCTCTTGCTCTCATCAACATGTTCACATGGAAAAAGGATTTCCTGGTCAAGTAGGTTTAAGAAATGATGAGTCAGGAAGGAGAAACAGGTCTCTGCACTGCAGCACATCTCCGTCTCACGGGAGCGCAGTGTTGCCCAGAGCCGTTACACTAAGTCAGGAGACCACCAAGACCCAGTGATGCTCGCTGGAATCAACGCGGTGCCTCCAGGAGGGAAGGCCGCCTGGGCCGTGATGGGCCTCGGGGGCTCACAGAGTGACCTCTTCGGTGAGCTCTCTGTCTCTCTAGCTCCATCCTTCCATTTGGCACCTGTCCGAATGTTGGCTTCGTTATTTCCTGACACAGACAGGCTTCCTCTGTGGCGGGCAGGGGACGCGGCCATGGATGCCCCATGAGTAGTGTCCGTTGGTGAACCTGGGGAAGATGGTGCTCTCACCGCTCACACCCAGGGGAAGATGTCCAAGGCTTGGCTCACTTCCTGGACCAGGGGATGGAGCACCTGGGTTTCCTGGCTTAGGTCACCTGACCACCATACTTCCATACTTGAGTCGGGGTGGGGGTCAGGGCACGGGGTCCGCCCCACCTGAAACCCATGGCCCCTAATTTTTCTCGTCTCCTGATGTTCACTAGTTGTGTCATCCCTTCCCCCTGAGCATGGCGGGGACCTGTGACTTACTTCTAACCAACAGAATATTGCAAAGGTGACATAAAATTAACCATCCCACCAAACCTCTCCAGGCACGCAGTGGGTGAGTTTCGGGTCCCATTACCCAGGGGCACAGGGATGATTCAGAGGTCATCTGTGTCTTTGGGGGAAGGAGAGAGACAGCCACAATTATGACAGTGTGAAAAGCATTATGGCAGAAAAGTACTAAGACGTTGCTCTTTTCACTTCCTTGCCCAACTTCCTGACTGCTTGTTGAATTCAAGAGAAAAAATAAGCACTAAAATTGATTCCATGCCAAAACATGTCACCTAACCACCCTATCTATCATTCAAGATGACCAAGAAGGTCAAAGATTTCACTTCTGACATTACTGACACGAAATAACAATCACTTGTTAGGCGCTCACTATGTACCCAGCACCAGACTCAGTATTTGAATTGGCAGGATTGCGTTTGGCTGTGTATAACAGAAACCTACCCATAACAACTTGACCAAAAAGAGCATGTGTGTTTTTTCTATACAGGGAGTGTGCAGGTAGGAAGTCCAAGGCTGATGCAGCTTCTCAGAAAAGAGTCAAGGCCCTTCCTCCCCTTAAGCTTCCTGTTCTGCTGTCCTTAGCCTGTAGTTTGTGTCTCATGGTTGCATTGTGGCTGCTCCAGCTCCAGGCATCACATCAGCTATCTCAGGCGCCCTTAGGCACCCTTAACTGCAAGGGAGGCTAAGCAGGGAGAATTTTTAACTGCCACAGTGTCTATTCTGGTAGAAAGGGCAGGAGGGAGAATGGACACTGGGTCAGCAACCAGCAGCATCTGCCTACGCACAGGCCTAATTCAATTCATCTTCCCAACATCCTTATGAGGTATGGACATTTTGTATCCACTAGCTCAGGGCTCAGCAAACTATGACCCACAGGCTGCATTGTTGCCTATTTTAGATAATAAAGTTTTATTGGAACGCAGCTGTGGCCATCTGTTTCCATATTACCTACGGCCGCATTCGTGCTAAGGCAGCAGAGCTGAGTCTCTATGACAGAGGCTATACAGTGTGCAGAGTCAAAAATATTTACAGTCTGACCCTTTACCAAAACATCTGCTGACTCCTGCACTCAATCTTTGCTACTCACAGTGTGGTGGGTGGATCAGCAGCAGCAGTGGTAGCAGCAGAATCTCAGGCCCACTCAGTCCTGCGGATCAGACCCTGCCACTTGCTGCCTGCATGGGCCTGCTCAATTTACAGAACCTTTCCGAGTCTCCATTTTCTCATCTGTAAAATGGCCGGAATTATATCTCTGGTTGATCTCCCTCATGCTGCCAGGAAGAATCAGAGAGAATCCCTGGGAAGTGCCTGACACACGATAATTACCTGAGAAATGGTGACTGGTCTCTAGTGTTAGTCTTTGTGTCCCCTTCTTCATCAACACTGTCCCAGGAGGGCACTTAGGAATTCCTCTGGAGATAAAGAAAGATGGGCCCCTGTACTCTCCTGCTTGCTGGGCACCGGGAGAGAAACCCTGGTGACATCAAATCTGGTGTTGAACTCTCTTTGGGGCTTTTATTCGACGTGACACAGAAATGCTTTTACCCAGTTGCTCCTCTGGAGCTGTCTGGCTAGTTCTTGGGTGTTTGCACGTGAGGGTCCTCCTCAGGCCTTAGCAGGCACATTTTCCCCCAAGTTGACTGCAAAACAGTAAGATGTGTATTTCTGGCTGCTTCCATTTAGATCTACTCATGAGCCTGAGCGGATGGTTCTGAGCTGCATTATTCCTGCACAGCGAGATGAGCCCACAGCCCCACGGGGTGACCATTTTGGAAACCTGGACAGGAATCCAGAGGTTAAACAAGATGAGCTTCTGAGCCTAGTCATCTCTAGAAATTCCATTTTTGCCAATACAGAAAAAAATAAAACACTAAAACAAAAACAAACAAACAAAAAAAACCCACTTAAAAATAACTTCATTTAGGTGGTCCATTCCAAGACTAGGTGACCCCGAACTCATTTGATGTCCCAGAAAGTTGGCCACAAGAGTCCCATCCTCCACAACAAGCAAACAACTCCACTTTGGGGACAGTTCTGTTTCCAGAAGGTTCTGGAGGTTTACCACAAATGCCCCAGCCTGTGTGGAGTTCTCAGCAGCAGAAAATCACTAACCACAAAGCTTCCAGGACAGGCATTGAAAGTTAACCCAGAGCCACTCCCCTTTACAGGCTTCTGCCTCTGTATCCCTTTTCACGGTCCAATTCCACACTGTTCCTCAAACACGATCAGCATCCAAACCCGGGATTCTTTCAAGGGGCTCTGTGTGCACAAATATGATCACCTTGAGCTTGTGCAGGAAGAGGGGAGCTCTGGTTACCGGGTGCTTCCGAAGGCTTTTAATAGGAAACATTTGTGCCAAATAAAAAGGCCTCTCCTTGTGTTTTGCTTTGGTTGTAAATTATCTGCTCCAAGGATCCATCCAGAAATCTCTGCTGAGGGCGGACTCTGCAGCATGGCTGGGTCCAGGTTTGTTGCTTGATGCAGATAGATTTTCAGCTGCTGCGTCCAAACGGCAACCGGGGGACAATAAGAACAGAACTTCTTTTGTTCTGATTAAACTGTTTTTAATGATCCCTTCTAAGCCGGCCTTAGTGGAAGTCTCAACAAGGCCACTCATTGAGACGTCCTTGAAAGAGCCAAGTGGAGCAGAGCACGCGGGAACCCTCCGGAGCGGCTGGGGGCCCTTTGCTCAGCCTTGGTGGTCCTGCCACAGAGGAGAACTGGGCTATTTTATTTGTTGTCTGAGCTAGAAGGGGGGGGCGGGGATGGCGAGAAGAGGACTGTCCCACAGATTCCTGTAATTAGCGCCTGCAAAGTGTTAGGGACACACACACACACACACACACACACACACACACACACACACACAGGCGCACGCCCGTGCGTGCAAAGTAACATCAACCGTCATCCTGAAGGGAGGATCGTACCTAAAAGCTGAAAACCCAGAAGCTGGTGGAGTAAATCCCCTAAACAGAACAACATGTGTGCCCCTGCCTGAGAACCCAGACTGCAATAAGGGAGCCACGTTTCTGCCCACTTTGCTTTTCGTCTGGAGGCCTCAGGAGGCCCTTGGGTCCGTGCAGACTCCGGAACACAGAAGGGGAGAAACGGACAGAAATTTGCCAGCTGTGCACAGGGCACGAGGTGCTGCCTGCTCAAGGCCCACAGCGCCTGTTCTCTGAAGGTCTCCCAGGTGCCACCTGAAGGATGTTGTCTATGTCACAACAGGGACCAAAAAGACCAGGAAACAAAAGCTATGCCTTACCCCTTGGAGAAAGTTGCCTCGCGTTTAACTGTACACATGCATGTTAAACGTGCTAATTGGTCTTCTCTAAAGAACTCACTTTGGTTCCCCCTATCAGTGAGGTCTAGCTCAGTGGTTCTCAGCCAGGAGCAATTCTGCCACCCAGGACACATGTGTCAATGTCTGGGGACATTTTTAGTTGTCACAACTCGGGGGAGAGGGTGCTACTGGCATCTGGTGGGTAGAGCCCAGGGACACCGACCAACATCCTACAGAGCACGGGACTCCCCCCTCCCCCAGCAAAGAAGGATCCCACCTAAATGTCCATAGTGCTGAGGTTGGGAAACCCGGGGCTAGACGTGACCCGGACCCCAGTAGAGCCCCTACCCCATCACCAAGATTAGAAGGAATTGGATCGTCATTTAGTTGAAAGTTAGCAAAGATTGAGTTGCTTTCTGACTGGTGGAGGCACACTCCCCGCTTTCCAGTGCATTAGAACAAGGGGGGCTGTGGCGCTTTGAAGCAAGGGCTTTCAGGTTAGTCTTTATTTGGCACTAAATCATCTTAAATTGCATGGGGAAATGGAATACAATTCAAGTTATATTACTAATCAATCTTTCAGTGGAATAAATCATGTGGAATGATCTTCTATTAAATCTGTAAGTAATTAAAGGTCATACGGACTTCGTGGGGAAAATTCTGGGCTTTCATCACATTTCCCTCATGCCCACCTCCTCCCAAAAAAAACACACCTGCTTCTATCACAGGGGACTGTCTGGAGGTAGAACATGCTTGTTATTTGACATATTGATTTATTAGTCATGTCCCTTTTCCTCTAAGAACTAATGAGAAAGGGCTGATATCAGAGAACTTTGAACATAGAAGAAGGTGAAATTTAGAATCCAAGTCTCAAGGTTTGAGTCTTGGCTCTGCCAGCTGTGTGACCTTGGGTAACCTGACTCCCCTCTCTGAACCTTGGGTTGTCTCGTCTGTAAAAGGGAAATAATAATAGTTCCTTCCTCCTGGGGTTCTTACCAAGATTGAAATGAGATCCTGGAGGTAAACTGCTCAGCTCACTCCAGGGCCCTGGGAAGTGATCAGGAGATGCCAGCTATATTTGTGGTCCGGTTTTGTCCCTCTGCAGGGTCTGAGAAGCCTGGAATAACAAGATCCCCCTGCCGTATGTTCTTGGGACATTCCAATTCCCGCACCCACGTAATTATGACATTTGTGTCTGGAGTCTGTGATTCCCTCGAGAATGTAAGCTCCATAAGTGCAGAGCCTGGCACAGGCACACAGCACTTTAAATGCTTGTGGAATTAATGGATGGCAAAGAGATCATCTGATCAATGTCAGTAGCCTGGACTTCTAGTCCTTTCTCTACAAATTACTAGCTATGGATTTGGAGTAACCAAAGACAACAGCCTTCTCTTTCTCTTTTGCACATCTAATACATCAGCAGTTTCTGCCACCTCTACTTCAAGGCAGAGTCAGACTCTATCCATTCTCCCACCTGCACCTGGATCCAGGCCACCGTCCCCTCTGCCTGGACCGTGGCTGTGGCCTCCTCCCTCACCTCCCCCAGAAGCCCACGCCACAGTCCGCAGCTGCCCCGCCTTCTGGCTGCCTCACCACTCTTGCTCATTCCAGGTGTTCCAGCCACCCTGGTCTCTTCCTCAAACATCACCCCACCAGACCACTCTGTCAAAATAGCCTCTCTTACTCTGTAGCATTACAAACTAAGGATACTGCCCTTAAATTAGTCTTTCTCAAAATCCATTTCAGTAGAGGTGCTTAAGAAAGCTGGGGCTACCACCGCACAACACGAGATCACTCCTTCACATTATACCCTCTGGTTTCTTGGCTTTGCTGTCCCCTCATATGGACTAGCTTCTTGGTGCTTGGAGGTCTTAGGAGCATTCTCTGTTGTTTCCCTCTTATTTTCCCTTTGCAGGTGGCTTTGAGGCTAGTGGCCAACCTCAGACTGACTGAAATCTGGGCTTTGTCTGGCATCAAGGTCCCACCCAGCATTCTCTTTTAATTTCTCCTTTGCCACTACAGATAACAATGACCAAGGGAATACATTTGATGTTTTTATTTTTTTGTTATTAATTTGCAGTTCCTTATGCATCCAGTAAGTCAACTCCCCAGGAGGTGGACCTAACTCTGAATTCCATTGGCAGCATTTACCTTTGTAGCTTTGGAGCACAGTTGCTGCTCCATACCATGGGTGACCACATGGCCACCCTGAATCAAAAGTCCCTCGTGTCCTGCTCTTTCATCCTTTCTCTTCTCAAACCACATGTTTCTATGAGCCAGGCTGTGTTTAAATCCCATTTCTGACACCATCTGTTTCTACTCCAAATATGTGTGGGTTTTTTTTTTCCCTACACCAATCAGTTCTCCACCTCTCTGGACACCAGCTGGGTGTCCTACAATTCAATTCTGACACTAGCGACCTGGAGTTAGTGCAGGCCCCACAGGTTAAGGGCCCAGTCCCCAAAGACTCACCAACCTCAGGCACCAATCACAAGTCGTGGGCCTCTAGTACTTCTGACCAACAAGCTATAAATTGGGGGCTCCCATGACCCCTCTCCTCAGGCTCAACAATTTGCTATAACTGCTCATAGAACTCAGGGAAACACTGCTTACATTCACTGGTTTGTTACAAAAGGTATTATTAAGAATACAAATGAAAAGCCAGATGGAGAGGTACATAAGGCAAGGGCCAGAAGTGTCTCAATGTGAGAAGCTTCCGCTTCCGTGGAGTTGGGGTGCGTCACTCTCCCAGCATGTGGGTGTTCACCAACCGGGAAGCTCCCTGAACATCATCAGTGAGGGCATTTTCATGGCGATTTCATCATGTAGGCATGATCAATTATTAACTCAGTCTCTGGCCCTTCTCTCCTCCCCTGAGATTCCCAGGTTCTAATCAAGATTTAGTCTTTTTGGTGACCAGCCCCCATCGTGACGCTATTGAGGGATCTGCCAAGAGTCGTCAGAGAAGAAAAGATGTTCCTATCACTCACAAAATTCCAAAGGATTTAGGAGCTCTGTGTCAGGAACCAGAGGCAAAGACCAAATATTATAACCAAAGATGCTCCTGTCACCCCTGTTACTCAGGAAATTCCAAAGGTTTTTAGGAGCTCTATGCCAGGAGCTGGGAATGAAGACAAAGTGTATTTCCCATTATGTTACAGCTTCACACACCCCTGATCCACCTTCCTCTTACCACCGTTATCTGTAACACTTTTGCTTGTCTGCTGTGTGTGTCTATCTTTCCATGGGAGCAGGGGCTTTATCTTCCTCATCGCTATATTCCTACTGCCAAAAATAGTGCCTGGCCCATTTAAAACGAGGCTCAATAAAGATTTCTTGGTGAATAGTTTGATTTAAATCATTGGTTAATTGATAGTGAAGGGTCTGGGTTCTGGAGCCTGACTGCCTGGGTTCTGATCTTGGCTGCTGCACCTTCCAGCTGAGTGTCCTAGGGTATGTGAATGTGGCCTTATGAGCCTCGGTTTCCTCATCCACAAAACCGTTGTAGCCATCCTTGGTATTACTGCAAGGATTAAGCGGTATCTACAGTGCATGCCAGCTTAGCCCAGGCCTGGCATCGCAGACACATACAGCAACTACTTGTGGAGTGAGTTAATGCCTTTTATTAGTACAACACTTACTCATTTTCAAAACACTCCCACACTCTTTCCTTGTAACTGATTCAGGTAGAACCTTATGGAATTACTGACACTTGACCACTTTTGACCTACGAAAACGGCAGTTTCACAGGGTTCCATCTAAACAGGGAGGCAGGACAAGTATATTACTGAGCCTGTTTTGCATGTAAGTAAAGTCAGTCAGGCAAAAGCCAGGGACCTTTCCCCGGGTAACACACCTGGGAAAGCTGGAGCCAGCCTTGAATCCAGAGCTCTGCTCGGTGCTTTAACAGGGACACGCTGAGCCTTTAGAGGAGTTGGCACATGATGCCAAGAGAACTTCAGAATTCCTTCGTCCGCCGCCCCCCCCCCAGGGGTAGGAAGGAGGCCTCTATCAAAACAGAGGTGCCAGCAAGGGGTGGAGGCGGCAGGGGGGAGTGGGGGAGGGGAGGCCATAGCAAGGACCATTTTCCAGCTGAGCAGGAAATGAACTCATTCTGTGATAAGAAGATATGTTCCTACCCAGCCCCCCAGAGAGCCCCATCCTCTAGGCATATCACAGGTTTCCTTTTCTTCTCTCCCCCTCCCCCTCCCTCCCTCCCTCCCTCCCTCCCTTCCTTCTTTCCCTCCCTCTCCTCCTTCCTCCCTTCCTCCCTCCCTCTCTTCCTCCCTTCCCTCCCTCCCTCCCTCTCTTCCTTCCTCCCTTCCTCCCTTCCTCCCTTCCTTCCTCCCTTCCTTTCTTCCTTCTTTCCCTCCCTCCCTCCCTTCCTCCCGTCCTCCCTCCCTCCCTCCCTCTCTTCCTTCCTTCCTTCCTTCCTTCCTTCCTCCCTTCCTTCCTTCCTCCCTCCCTCCCTTCCTCCCGTCCGCCCTCCCTCCCTCCCTTCCGTCCTGCCTTCCTTCCTTCCGTCCTTCCTCCCTTCCTCCCGTCCTTCCTTCCTTCCTCCCTCCCTTCCTTCCTTTCTTCCTCCCTTCCTTCCTCCCTTCCGTCCTTCCTTCCTTCCTTCCGTCCTCCCTTCCTTCCTTCCTCCCTTCCTTCCTTCCTTCCTTCCTTCCTTCCTTCCTTCCTTCCTTTCCTTCCCTTCCTTCCCTTCCTCCCTCCCTCTCGCCTTCCTTCTCTTCTTTCTTTTTTCTTCATTTTTTAATTAAACAATGACAGGATTCCTTTCTAGCAGTTTCACAAGGGGTGGAATCACTTAGCAACCTTAATTATTTTCAACTTAATAACGTGCTGGGGTGGGGGGAGAAGCGCAGCCCCCAGTGGGTGAAGCGCCTTGCTGGTTAAGCTGCTCAGAGGCCGGTTCCGGAGTAAATGAAGCGTTTGACCAAATGCTTCTCATATTTTCCCTCTCCCTGGTAAGCGCCTTTGTTTGGAGTGAACCTTTTTTTCTCCCCGATAAACATGAGTGACTACAGTTGACTGCAATTTTTTTCAGCTGGCTGTAGCTTCAAGTTTGTGGGTTTTGAATTCCAGGCTTTTAAACTACTTTTTAAAAGAATTTTTTTGCTCTCAGACACACCTACAGTAGATAGTAGAAATATGAATTCATCTTCAAATAAATGAGAAGTAGGGAGGTGTGTTGTAGGGAGTAGTTACCATGGGGTCAGATTGGCGTGGACCGTTTCCAGCAGTGGAAACCCCGTAAGTGTTTGCAACGCACTGAGCGGTGACAGAGGGGCCAGCGATGCCATTGTCCAGCCCACCGCTACCAAATGACCACAGGAAACAAGTACCGAGCCCTGACCACGAGCCCCCCGGGGATATATAAAGCCATGATCCTCCGTCCACCCTAGGAGGTGGGTGTCAGCATTACTGTGGACGAAGCTGGGACCCAGAGAGGTTAAGCAACTTATCTTGGGTCCGAAAGCTCGAGAGTGGACCTGAGCCCGTGTGGTTTGCTTCCAAAGCCTGCCTGCCTCTTCAGTCACTCACTCCTTGAAGGACTGACACTCGATGAGCAAGCAGCTACAAATCACGACCAATAAAATACCTACTTTGAAGTGCTGCTATGGTGATTCAATGAGATAAAGGGCATAGATTCTGGTAAGTGATTCCTTAGAAAACATTCACCCATTTCCTGCCTCTCCCAGCTGGCAAGACACATTAGTAAATACCAAAGACAAAAAGATTCGGACAGATTAGGGCTCAAACTGGGCACTCATCTTGCTGACTGGTCATGTGATCGCAGGTGAGTCATTTAACCCTGAGTCTCAATTTTCCTCATCTGGTAAATGGAGCTGATAGTAATGAATACCCACGGGGCCGTGGTGAGAATCAAGGGAGAAAGACGAGGGAGGGCTGACTGAATAAACGTCATCTATATTTTTTGGAAAAACAGTAACAAGATGGTGGATACTAGAGATCACTAGCAACATGGTGTCTTTGCTGAAACGAATTTCATGACCCAGCCTGAAGTCAGACCTGAGTGACTTTACCCAGCACCTGCTTTGTGCCAGCAGCGTGCTAAGCTCTGCCCACGCAGTCACCTAAACAGCCCTAGGAACTGGGTCCAGGTATGAGCTCTGTTTCATAGACAAGGAAACTCAGGCTCAGAGAGAAGTCATTTCTTCAAGGTCACCCAGCAAGGGCCTGGCAGAGTGAGAACTTAAACCCAGGCCAGCGCTCCTTCCACGTCCCGTCCCCAGCTGCCCATCGCACACTGCAGTCACTTTTGGCCACATTTCTATTCGTTAAAGGCTTAGTGTCCATCTTCTGTGTCAGCTGCTGAGCCACCTAACACCGTCATTGGACAGCCCAGTCCTGACTTCCTTACCTGACCCCTTCGCTGTTTAGAAATGATTTAATAAGGAGAGGCCTTTTGGGAGAACCCCTGAGATTCTTTTACAGCTACTCCCTTCACAATACAGCTTGCAGTGTTGCTGTCAGAGGTGAACAGGGGTCAGGGTTCTTTAAAAACAACCAAATCCCACAAAGCAGCCTGGCTGCAACCTGTACAGACAGCCGCTCGCCCTCCCCGCTCCACACACACACACACACACACACACATACTCCCCAAGCACAGTGGAAGCAAATCCCTGAAGTCTTGCAGCCCCCGACGAGAGTTGGTCTGGTGGGATATTGCAACCTCAATGGAGTCAGGAGACCCGGGTGGCTCTTTTTCATGTTAATGAATCATTTTAACAGAAACATTCATCACCTTTTGTGCAACCAGGCTTTTCTTTTTCTGTTTGAATTAAGTGGTTCCGTAGGTAATAAACGCCTATCTGCTCCACCGCTGCAGGCTGGTGTCCCTCCAAACCGTAAATCATCCTGGAGATTATTATTGTCCTGATGAATTAACGCAGAGGAAACGGGTAAACCAGACTTGGGGCCGGCTGTCCCACAGGAGCAAGGACAGCTGGTTTGCTCTGAGACACGGTAATCTGCTGACCAGTGTGGGTTTGGCTAGAGGAGGCCACGCTCCCACCCACCGAGTCCCTACTCCCACCCACCACGGCGGCAGTGCCAAGCCAGATGGGCACTTCTCTCTCCCTGCAAACCTCCACGCTCTCTGTCAGTTACAAAAGGCCCTACAATGTGCCAGGCACTTGGCTAGGCCTGGGGCAACCAAGAAAAAGGAAATCAGATGGCACATCACCCCCACAGAGGGAATGGGTTTCTGGGGGAGCCGGACAGGGATGCCCAGAGACCCAACAACACACTGTGTGCTGGCGCTGTGGTAGGCCCCGGAAGGAGCCGGACAGGGCCTGGCTCAGGGTCCTCACTGAGGAGGTGAATTCCTTCCAGGAGGCTGGGGTGGCTCTGTCCTGATGCGGCCAGACCAGGCCGTTTCCCGGAACCCTCTTCTCTTTGGGTGTCTGGGCAGGGCTGCATTTATTTCCCAGGGCTGCTATAACAGGGTACCAGGAACTCAGATGGCTTAAAACGACAGACATGCGTCCAATCACAGTCTGGAAGCCAGGAGTCCAACACCGAGGAGTGGGCCAGACCAGGCTCCCTCCGAAGCCTTTAGGGAAAGAGCCCTCCTGTCTCTTCCAGCTTCGGGGGCTGTGGGCATTCCTGGGCTTATGGCTGCATCACTCCAACTGTGGCCTCCATCTTCCTTCTATGCATCTCTGTCCAACCTTCCCCGCCTTGTAAGGCCACCAATGAGGAGCCCCCCGACTCTAATATGACTTCGTCTTATTACCTCGACTAATTACATCCACATTGGCCCCATTTCCAAATGAAGTCACACCCTGAGATGCTGGCGTTAGGACTTCGACGTGTCTCCTGGGAGGACACAACTCAACCAGAAACAGGAGGCCCGCAAGAGAGGTTCTTGCGAGAGCTGGAGGGAGAAGAGGGGCCCACACCACTTTTGTGGCTCATGTCGTTGGCACGGGGTGGCCGCCAGACCCGCCACTGACCCCTTCCCCTGGCTCCTCCGTCAGCGCTGACTCCCGGGCCAGTGTGTGTGCAGCTCCATAGTGAAGGGCACCCCAGGACCCTCGTCACCGTGGTCAGAGAGAACACGAAGCAACGCGGGCCCCAGGCTGTCCTGCTGGGCTCCAGCTGGGCTCGTGGGTTCCGGCCCGTCCCTGCTCTCACCCACTTTACATCCGCCTTCCGTTCTCAGCTGTCGTCCTTCAGACCCCAAGTGGCGGCATGTGCCCGGCCCCCTCAGGCCCCCTGTGCTCTGTGCTCTCCTCCCCGATTCCCCGAGGCCCCTGCACCCACCGCTGTCTTCAGAGGATGGCACCGGGCCCACTGCAAATGAGGGAGCAGGAGGCACCTGGCTGTGGATGCCCAGCAGCCCCGATCCAACACACTGTGACCGAAAGCCCAGGCCCTGTCACTCGCACTCCAGAGCTCCCTGTGGGACCCTGAGCCTGGCACTGTCCTTGGGCCACCCCAAGCTCTGCCTGCTGCCACCTCTGCCCAGCTGCCCCTGGGCATGCCTCCCAGGAAGCACAAACATCACGGCCCCCTAGGAATCAGCGTCTTGGGGCGCCTGCAGGGGACTCTATTTCACACAGAGACATTTAGCAAAGTAGTGTCAAACAGGTTAGGGGTCAAGCCAATTGTGTTCAAGTTTTGAGAAACCCACACCAGGAGCATCAGTGCATCAACGCGTGTGCATTCTGAAAGTCTTAGTCTTCATCGGGCCGCACTTTGTGTTATGGGGGCCACACCGGGCTGGAGGGCCGACAAAGGAGATGCCTGGACCCACAGGACCAGGAGGTCCAGTCGCGCAGGTTGCCCGGCCCATGGGACAAGTAGGGCCTGAAATCAAGCCCACTAGGAATGCTGGGAGGAATGTGTGCCTTTTCTTGCTAACTTTTATTTTGGAGTGGCAGCAAAGTTGCAAAGTTGCAGTAATTTTAGAGTTGCAGCAAAATTGCAAAAACATTACAGAGTTCTGGTATGTCCGTCACCCCGCTTCCCCTAATGTTAGTTTCTCACGTGTTCATGGCACAAGGGCGTCTTTTACAAATTCACACCAAGGTACCCACGGGTAGCAGAGTGAGTGGGCAAGCCAGGGAATGTGGCCATATGAAGGGGCAGCTCTCCCCTAGCCCCAGGGGAAAGGTATTCCTGGAGGAAGGGACAGCTTGTGCTAAGGTTCCCAGCAGGAAGCAGAAGGCCTGGTGGGTGCAGGGTGACGGGAGCCCAAGGGAGGCCCAAGGTGGAAAGGGCGCCAGCTGCAGGGCCAAACGCTGAGCACGCAGTTCCGACTTGATGTGCACACAGAGGGACCCCTGGCAGTTTCTCAGGGCCCTCCCTGGGCCCCCGAGCTTGCTGTCTTCACCCCAAGAGAGTGGAAAGGGAGTGGGTGAAGATGTACCGATGAGGAGACACAAAGAATCCACAGAGAAGCTGGGTGCATGCAACCTGTCCCCGGGAGGGCCTCATAGTGCAGTGAAGGCAGTCACCTTGTCACCGGAGGGCTCTGCAGGCCACTGGGAGGCCCAAGCCACCTCCAGGTCCAGCACGAAACTCTGGTCCACCCCTCTCCACCTGAACCGCCTTCGTAAGTGGCCAGGAAACATTCCCTCTCCCCGTTGCTCAGGCCAGCTCTCTTCCTCTTGGGGTTACCAAAGGCAGCTCTGTCTCTACAGTTACCAGTCTCTACAGTCTCTACAGTGGGGGAGTAGTCACCCCCACTCAGCCTGGGCTACCCTGCCTCAGAAATCAGTCTGTCTCCTTCTTGATAAGCCCTCAGGGGAAGTTTGGGCATCTAGGAGACAAGGTGTTGATCTAATTAGCTGAGTAAAGCAATTCACACTAAGGTGTGAATGACTGATAGGCCTCACCTGGAGGTGGAAGTTTGCAAGTTACAAAGGGAAGCTGATGAGTCCAGACCAGCATGCAGCAGAGGGGACAGCAAAGAGGAGGGGCACAAGAGTGGCTACCCCAGAAATGCTAGAAACTCGACTCACCTGGCTGTCATCTGAAAGTGGAAGGGTCACTCCCATCTTGCTTCTTCACCTTTGAAGGGATTCTCTGCCCCCACCCCCTTCCTGGCGAAGGGACATCAAAGCCTCACCCTGGGAAGAGTCTTGCTCTTCCACGGATGGAACTCTGCCAAGCTCTATGCCCAAATCATCCCCAGATGCCCCTCCACAGGCATTCTCACTGCCATCTACCAATGACACCAAATCCACCAACAGTACATGCAGGAAATGACTGGGGAGAGGGTCACCTAGTGGTCCAGGAACCCCTTGGGGGGCCATGGAATTCTTAAGACCATTTTCATGTAAATTTTCTTTAATTTGAAAGTTAAACAGACGTCATGACCTCAAATCCCCTTGTACCAGCTGGATGGTTTTAAGCAAGCATTCAACCTCTGAGGCCTTGGTGACCCCATCAGTAAAGTGGGGCAGAAACAGTTCCCACTTCATGGGCAGCTGTGAAGGTCACAAAGGGTTGATACGGGAGGCATTTACAACGCACTCCGTGGATAGGAGCTCTGGTCCTCAGTGCCCTGCTTGGCTGAGAGTAGGGAGACTGCTTGTCTGTCAGCAGGAGGGTCCTTGGGCATGACCTTCCTGGGAGTCAATATTGGAATGTGGCTCAAAACGCACAACACACTTTTTATTCGCTGTGGGATCTCAATTACTTCACCTCTCTGTGCCTCAGTTTCCACTCCTGTAAACTGGTCTAATAGTGACTGTTCCATTCAATTAATTAATAAGCAGAAAGCACTTTAGACAATGCCTGGGACCTGGTAAATGCTTGATTAATATTATGACTATTATTTGACCCAATGATCCTACTTTCCCAAATCTAATTCCAATGTTTAATTTTATGATTCCTCAAGTGCCATACAATATATGCATAGGTACTTGGAATAGCAAAGAATTAGAAACTACCTAAATATCTATCCACAGGGGAGAGAAAATGTACTATGAATCATCCGTAAACAGATTCTTTGTGCCTGTTGTAACAGAATTACTTGATTTGGAATGATGTTTAAGATATGCCTGAAGTTTAAAAAAAAAAAAAAGTGACTAAACAATATGCATACTGTTATTCCATTTTTGTTTAAAAATATGGTCAGAATATGCAAAAATATTCTAAAGGAATTTTCACAAACTGCTCATTTCTGGTCGCTTTTTACGTATGTGTTCCAATATTTTTACAATGGGAATATATGATTACAGTAATCTAAAAATAATAATAATATAACAATAAAGATACGTTGACATGAAAACGCCCATAATTGCTCTCCTCAGAGGAGGGCAGAAATTGAGCTTCTCAGACGTGGGCAGGAACAAACCCCGGAATAGTCTGATCCTTGAAAGGGGAGAGCCTGGCTCCAGGGGTCAAATTCCACTGCAGTGACCTGGAAAGGGCTGTCACATACTTTGCAAAAGGAACCTTGGTGCATCGAGTGTGACTTTCACGTAGGTGATCTGAGAGCTGGGCTAGGAGATGCTTTGCTCGTCAGAGGTGCAGGCAGGCAAAGCATGGGACCTGCGGTGCCCTGTGTCAGCCTCCTCTGGCCACATAGAGAGAGAGCTACTGGCTGCATAGACCAGGGAGTCTGTGGGCTCAGAGCTGACAGACAATGTTCTTCCACCTTAGGATATGGCTGCCTCAGGGTGGAATGGAAGGCCAAGGCGGTCATAATCTTTTCCTTCCCATCTCCTCAGACCCACCTTCTCTCTCAGCCACTCACGATTCATGAGATGGCACAGAGTTGTCCAGATCATAAGCCTAATTAAAGCACGTGTTATCGTGGGCTTTCCACAGGCAGGGACTGTGTGCCAAGCATGTTTAAAGGCTCACTCTGTCTCCTGAACAAGCCTGTGGGCTAGGTTCTTGTCCCCCTTTATATAGTCAAGAACCTGAGGCTCAGGACCGGCCGAGTGGCGCATTGGTTAAGAGCTGGTTTTGGGATGCCAGCGGCCCCAGTTCGGATCCCACATATGAGGGCTAGTGACACTGCCCTCCACAGCTAACAACAGCTCCAGCTGGAGCTGGGCTGTGTGAGCCCTGGCGATGGTGTAGGCTGCAGCCCCTGCTGCAGTGGGCTGCCATAGGCTACAGTGAGTGGCCGGCAGCCAGCGTGAGCTGCCAGTAGCCGTGATGAGCGGCCACCCAGAGGCCGGCGACCAATCTGCCTCATCCGGGATGAGCGCAATGACGATACCAAGATGGGCCAGTGAAGCAACGTCCTCTGCAACTAGACTGAAGAACAAAAAGACAGCAGCTTGTCTGTTCCCCTTCCCCAATTCCCCAATACTGTTCCCCTCCCCCAATTCCCCAATAAAATCTTTAAAAAAACAACCTGAGGCTCAGAGATTTAAACACTTTATCCCAAGTCACAGAAATCCTACATGGTGAAATCTACAAATCTGTAACATGTATGTCTTTTTGCACAAATGACTGTTTTTAGAAATTGTAAAAGCTGAAATTTCAACTCATTGTATGTTGAA
The DNA here is from genome assembly GCA_033961575.1 of Aselliscus stoliczkanus. Classification (NCBI taxonomy): domain Eukaryota; kingdom Metazoa; phylum Chordata; class Mammalia; order Chiroptera; family Hipposideridae; genus Aselliscus; species Aselliscus stoliczkanus. Next base: position 4,571,784 of record CM066738.1, on the reverse strand, counting down.
ACCATCACAAAACAAAACAATAAATAAACCAACCAACAGTCAAATATGTCATTACTGGCAAGCTCTTTGGAGATTCCTTCCGCTGTCCACAAACTATATTTATTGGGCATCGTCTACATACAGCACACTGTCAACTGTTCCGGTCCTGAGACACCCGCTAGTGCTTCAAACAGTGCCTGACACCTGAAAGGACCTCAACCAGTATTTCTGAAGGGATGAGTGAGTGAATGAATGAATGTGAATAACAATTTTGGGCATACACTTTTAACACTGAAAAGTTACCCTAAAATTGCTGGGTCAAAAATCTAGTAGGTGTATTCTCTGAATGAGTTGGGAAAGGGGTAGATGTGTCCTCAGAGACAATGACAACACATTTTCAGAAACGTAAATGTGCCAATGATATAACTGTCCACCCTCATCCTATAAAACCTCAATCTATTGAATTTCAACATTGACTTAAAATCTTTTACAATAATGTTTAAAATTGGGCTTCCTTATACTAATGTCTGCAATAATGCCAAAAAATTACATGGAATGATGGGTGGAGAGAGGGATGGACAGATGGACGGATATGAGGAAAAGCTATTTTAGTAAAATGCTAATTATAGAACGTAGGCCATGGGAATATGGGTGTTCCGTGTACAATTTTTTCCCATTTTCCATTCTTTGAAAGTTTTTATAATAAAAAAAGGAAAGAATTTGGACTTCCTTATAGAGAAGCATGTTAAAGAGTGTTCCTATAATTACTCATGCTGAGGTCTCTCTCTTAATAAGCTAATTGATCATATATCCATTTTTCAATCTTGGAACTCAAAAGGACTCATGAAATGAGAATGAAAAAAAAATCCACCTGGCAGAGCAAAGCAAGAGACAGACCTTCACGTGAAGAAAATCAATTGTCCCGTTGATGGAGACTCGGGAAATTCTTTGCATTTCACTGGGGGTTGGGAGGAGGGACAATGCAACCGTGGAGACTTTGGCATAGGTCACCTTGCTTGTCCCTCCTGGAGCCGTGACAGCCTTGGGATGTTCATTTGAGATGTGAAGACTAAGGGACAGAAACCTCATCTAAAGGAGCCGGAAGGGCCTGTAGGGGGAGCCTCACGCCCTGTGTTGACGGGAGCCCATCAGAAAGGCCTCTACCATAGCTCTCCTAACTTCCGCTTCTGCTCTATGAAAGAGTTCCCTCTCCTTTGTTTCTTGGGACATGTGAGTGGTTCTCCATTAGACAGTATGTCCCGAATTGTAATTCTTTGTTGTTCTTAAATAAACCTATTTTTGCCGGAGAAATATCAGGCTGTTTATTTAAGATCCACAGGGAGCCCAGGGCCTGGGAAGACCTTCAGGGGCCCTTAGCAGACAGCCCTCCGCCTCAGGCCAGCCACGGGAAGCAACGGGATGTACGAAAACTTTTTCTGTTTTTAAAACTCCTCCTCTTGCACCTGTCATTTCTCAAGATTAGGAATATTTAACCAAGACATCATCTTTTTGCTGGCATGTGGATGGCATGCCCTGAGATGGCCCCCAAGGATGCCTGCCTTCTGATAGTCACGCCTTTGTGTAATCCCTTCCCCGTGAGGGTGGGCTGGCTATGACTGGCTTCTAACCAATAGGATGTGGCGAAGATCAAATGAGGCCTACCCCAATGAAACTCCTGCCTACTCAGCCAAGTTTTAAGAATATAAATACCACGATTGGCAAGATTCAAAGGCCAAGGCCAAGTAATGACTACCCCTCATGGGCCTTTAGTCAAAAGCAGGTTTCAGCTTGCTATGCAGGGCATGGAGCTTCTTATAGGTGAGGCTGTAGCAAACAGCCTTACCTCGCAAGGAGCGTTTCATCTCAGCTTAAGGAATAAGAAGCCCATGGGAATTATGCTATCTTCTTTGTTCTGGGGTTCAACAGAAATGGAACAGTCAATGAATGGACAACAGCTAGAGAACCCATCACTAAATGTAGCCTGGCAATGAACTGGAATAGCACACCCACCCTGAACCAACACTGAGGATATTATGAGTTATGCTGTATGTTATTGGAGATTTTGCATTCACAGAGCACTCTTCAGATATCCTGCTATTTGTGAAAAATGCTTTTACCACCACATGACACTGAGGTCACGCCCAAGCCTGTGTCCTTGCATAACTGGGGATTTTCTTGGAATGACATGGAAGTCAGTCCAAGGCATTCTGGAAGTCATGGAATACAGTTTCACGAGCTGGGTGTAGGCTTTGAAGCCAATTCTTTTGTAAAGAATGGGATCTGAGGGCTGGAAATGAAGCACATTGTCTGCATGTGACTTTTTTTTTTTTTTTTGAGGGCAGTGTCACTGGCCCTCATATGTGGGACCCGAACCGGGGCCGCTGGCTTCCTAAGCCAGCGCTTAACCACTGCCACTCGGCCGGCCCCTGCATGTGACATTTTTAAGTGCAATGCATTGCACAGCAGAATTTTTTGTGCAGTTATCTCCTCCCCGATGCTAAACTGCAAACTCCTCAAGGGCAGGATGGGTCTTGTTTGGCTGTGTCTGCTTACAAGCTCACTCAGTTTCCTAGTCTGCTAATGGTTCCTGCTTAGTTGTGCTGCTATAAAGATTAGTAATAGTTGGGGCCAGCTGCGTGGCTCAGCTGGCTAAGAACTCACTCAAGAGTGCGAGCTCTGAGCAACAGGGTCACCGGTTTGATTCCCAGCCTTTGCTGAGCCTGTATCCCACATGGGGCAACCTCTAAGTGTGGTACATGCATTACTTCAGTTAATCTGGGCAACATCCCAGTGAGACAGGTTACTAATATTATCCCCGTTTTATGTGGGAAGAAATTGACACAGAGGGAACCTGAGCAATATGCCCAACGTCACAGATCTAGCAAGTGCAGGGACCAGAACCGAGCCCAGGTGGACAGTAGAGCCCAGTCTTCTGACCACATGCCCCACTGCTCCTGAGCTCAACATGATCATGGATGTGGAAGACGCATACAGCACAGCCTCTTCACCCAGCAGTCTGTACACTTGTGTTTGGTCATTATTTGTGTCCACACTACTCCATACACATCGTAGGACATCCACTTATTAATATTTAGTGAATAACTTAATGCAATCGATTATCAAATGCTGACTGAGTTTCTGCAAAGCCCAGGGTATTATTCTAGACACTGGGAATGAAGCAGCTAAAAGACTTACAAGTCCTCTGTCCTCCTGATGCTTCCATTCCAATGGGAGGAGACAGGCAGCAAACTGAGGGTCGGATACAGTATCAGAAATAATGTCAGATGGTGCTATGAAGAAAAACAAAGCAGCCCAAAGGGCAAAAGATGAACAAGAGGTGAACTGATTTACAGTGTTTGAAAATGTGGAATCTTTACGGTGGGAGGGGCCTTGAGGAAAGTCCCAAAGGGAATTTACTTGTGACTTTCTCACACTTTGGTCACATTGAAGGCCATCACATAGCAATAAAAGTTATAATAGGAGTTTTGAAATGGCAAGAGAAAAAGATGGCTCGTGAGGATGGCCTGGGGGTGGGCAGAAACCTCTCAGAGCACAGTGTGAAGAAGGAACCAGCCCCCAACAGAGACAGCTGACCAGCTGGCCTAGCAGCCCCGGAAGAGGCCTCTTGAATCCGATATTTTTGCCTCCTCTTGGTGAGTGGCAAAGAAATCAGCACAAGAACAGGATGTTGTTCATATGTGACCAGCACCTAAGAACCAAGAACCCCAAGACGGAATGTTCAACGGGGTCAAAATGTAGATGCTGTGCCCCCAGTTGCAGCAGCTGGACACAGAGTGAGAACTGAGTGAGGGATTTACAAGCACATGCCGATATGGACAGCTTTTCTGGTTGCAAATCATGCAAAAGAGGGTCGGTATTTGAGAGTCGTGTGTGACGGGGTAAGAAGGAAAGGAAGACAGACCTGTGTGAAATTGTGTCCTGACACCCTGTCAGAAAGCACACGAGCCGTGTCCCGCAGGAGGCTGTGATCTGCAGGCTCCCAGCTTCTCTCCCTTCTCTGACACCCCCAGGGAGCTCGGTGGTGAGTCCATTAGTGTCCAGGTCTAGTGCTCTGGAGCAAATTGGCTGTGCGGTGTCCAGGTTGAGGCTGACCCAGGAAATCTGAACGGAGAGCCGGGGATCGAATTTAAGGGCAAACAGAAGCATCGGTTTCTGACCCAGCATTTCTCCAGTCAGTGGAATTCTGTTAACCAGGCAATGGCTAAGCAGGAGAGTTAGGGAGACCCCCAGGGTCACCCACACCCACACCAGCACCTCACCTTCCGCTTTATGGGCTGATCAGATGGTAAGAACCCCCAGATGGCAGGGGATGGCTAACACTGAGAGTCGCCTTGGAAGAAAGGAGGCAGTGACAGAAAGATGGGAGGGAAGCTCCAATGTATCAAAAGTCCCCCAGTAAAGTTGATTTTGGCATGCAAATAACAGGCCCCTCTTCGCATGCTCAGCCCTGGAGACAGAAGGAGTGTCAGCTGCTGTGGCCGAGTCCCCGATGACACATCATGTTTGTCCTCTGTCTCTAGCATCTGAGTACGTGGCTGGCTTGGCCATCCCCAGAAGAAATCCATCTTGACGAGAACATTCTCAATGTATTAGTGAGGCATCTGAGCCAGGGAGGTTGGCTCTCCCCTGCCTCTCTGGAAAGTGCATCAGGACCAACTGTGACACACAGAGAAGGGACATAACTCAAGGTCCTGAGCTGGACTCTCCAGGGGAAGAAGGTGACGTCACTCTGCAGGGTGTGCTGGTCACACAGAGTGCATGCACCTGGGACATGCAATGGCAGGGATCCTGTCCCAGGAGAAACAGCCTCACGCAGCAGAGAAGCTCTGGAGTTTGGGAGACCTAGGCCTGGATCCGAGTCCCAACTCTACCACTTTCTTGCTGGGGGCCCTGGGGCAAGTTCCTTAACCTCTCTGAGCCTCGGTTTCTTGCTACATAAGATGGAGACAATACAAACACCAGCCTCCAGTGACCTTTATGAGGACTCGGGGAGCTAGTGCACACTGAACTAACTACACCTTTAAGAGGAGTATGTGCCCCGTGAGTGTCTCTAATTCACTGTTAGCTTTACTGCACTTCAGCGCTGAAGGGCTTCTGTGTTCTAGCAGCCTAGGGCTGACACTTGTCAAGCACTCATAGGCACTAGGTTCTATGCCAAGTGCTTTACAAACATTGTTCCCTCATTCAGTCTACCGCAAACCTATGATGCAGGGACTGTTCCTGTGTTAGAATATGTCTGACAGCAGGTTATAGGTCAGTCAATTAAAAGTGGATTGAACAATGAGGAGAATGGATTTTTTCTCCGGGAATGCAGTATCTGCTAGTAGGCAGTCCCCGTCGGGATCAGTGTCCCTGTGAACACTTCAAGGACCCAGGCTTTTTCCATCTTCTTTCTTCCTCATCTACTGCAGGCCAGCATGTCCCCTCATGGTCATGAGATGCTGTTGCAGCTGTCACACACTGCAACAACAGGTGTCACACACACACACACACACACACACACACACACACACACACACGTGACAACCTCCTGATGAACTGTGTTTGCTCCTGACTCTCTTTATTAGGGAGGGACTCCCTTCCCCTAAGCTGAGGGCACACAGGCCCTTGGGTGTCATCTGCCCTCCACTTAGTCCCACGGTTCCCTAAGAAGCTGGCTGGAGGGTTCATCTTCCATGGTGGGAGTTGGGCTTGGCCAGCAAGAGAAGAATTAGGGGAGGGAGGCAGTCGACAGCACCTTCTAAAATGCTAACCAGCCCTTTACAAGGAGCAAATTGAGGCACAGAGAGATGAAGCAATATACCCAATATCACATCAGTGGCAGGTGGTGGAGCTGGGGTGATTCCAGACCCACGGCCTACCTACAGTCTTTCCTGCCTTTCCCAACTAGAATACTTAAGAAATCCTTCCCTACCCAAAGCCACATTCTCCAGTGTTTTCTGTCTGAAGTTTTGTTTTCATGCATTGGTCCTTAATCCATCTTGAATTGAGTTTTGAGTGTGATACACAGTAGGAATTGAATTTTTTTTTTTAAAGATTTTATTGGGGAATTGGCGGAGGGGAACAGCGTTGGGGAATTGGGGAAGGGGAACAGACAAGTTGCTGTCTTTTTGTTCTTCAGTTTAGTTGCGGAGGATGTTGCTTCACTGTTGGTATTGTCATTGTGCGCTTCCCGGATGAGGCAGATCGGTCGCTGGCCTCTGGATGTCGCTCACTGCGGCTATTGGCAGCTCACGCTTGGCTGCCAGCCGCTCACGCTGGCTGCGGGCCACTCACTGTAGCCTATGGCACCCCACACCATCACCGGGGCTCACACAGCCCAGCTCCAGGTGGAGCTGTTGTTAGCTGTAGAGGGCAGTGTCACTGGCCCTCATGTGGGATCCGAACCGGGGCCGCTGGCATCCCAAAACCAGCACTTAACCAATGTGCCACTCGGCCGGCCCTGAATTTTTTAATATACAAAAAAAAAAACCCAGTTACCACAGTACTATTTTTTTGTTGTTAATAGCTCATCCTTTCCCAGTGTCTTTGAGGTCACCAGAGTCATGGAGCAAGTTTCCACTCTGTTTCATGAATCTGTTTCTCAATAACTGGAGCTTTGTCACAAGTCTTGATGGCTGGTAGGGTAAGTCGCCCCCAAACTACTTCTTGCATGTTGTCTAAGTTATTCTTAGCCTTTTGTTTCTCCATTTGAGCTTTAGACTCTATCTGTTACGTTCCACTAAGGATGCAAAATCCGAAAATACTTACTAGAATTTCATTGGTCTTAGGTTGACTTGGGCACATTCTTATCTTTATAATACTGCATCTCGCACCCACGAATATGGCATGTATCCCCATTTATTCTGGTCTCCTTTCATGTCCTAATGTTTTGTAATTTTCCCTGTAAAGATCTCATCACTGTTTCCTTAGCCATACTCCAAAAACCCACATTAGAATGAAAACAATCTCAGAGCTTTTCTGATCCAGCGGCCCCACTTACAAGTGAGAGACTGAGAAGGCGGCTGGGTCTCCATAGGGGATCCCACCTAAGCATTCCCAGAAACAGTGCTGTGGCTTTGGCAGCTGTAGGAGTGAGAAGCAGAGAGAGGCAGGGTGGGCAGGGGAATGAGGAAGGCTGCCTGGGGGAGATGGTCCCCAGGACCAGACAGACCCAAACAGATGAGGGGGGAGATGGCACTCTGTGAAGATGACATAGCATGATGTGAGAGACTGCAGGAGACGGGTCAGAGCAAAATAAATGGGCAGGTTTCCCCAACGGCAGGGAGGCAGAACTAGTTTTACAGTTAACAAAATCCAGGATCAGGAAAGGGGTCAGAAAATAGCCTTTGGCCAATAAAGACAGATCTCATGATCAAAATGACAGCCATGGACACAGAAGATGCCACCAGGGTGTGAGCGTGTGCTTAGACCAATCTCCATATTCATCACTGCTGGAAGATAATAATGATAATGGGGACACGCTTTGGTGGTAGAGATGAGGACAGCTAATATTCACTGAGCTAATACTCACTCCGAGTCAGGCCCCCACCTAAGCTCCTCACATGTATTAACTCACTCAATCCTCCCAACAACCTGTGAGGCAGGCACTTTACCATCCCCCACCTTAAAGATAGAGAAACTGAGACCCGGGGAGACTGGTGATTTGCCCAAGGTCACACAGCTAACAGGCAGCGGAACTCGAGGGTGAACCCAGGGATTCTGGCTGCAGAGCATACGCGATTCGCAGCTATGAAAACCAAAGTGCATTGTGTCTGCACCTGGGAAACTGGGCTACTCTCAGGGAGGTTTTCTTGCTTCTGGTCCTGATTGCAGAGCCTGGACCCAATCTTCTGAAAGGGACACCAAACCAACTCCCGCTAAACATGGTAGAAACAGAAGCTCTGTGATGATGGCACGTCACCCAAGGGGTTCTCCAACCACAGAGTTGGTGATTGCTCCCCTCTACCTGCCTCCCTGCTCTTTTCTTTCCAGAACTGATCATGTCTGGACAACATGCTAATGAGTTAACTGAGGGGGGTCTGAATTGACAGTAATGATTTTTACCGAAACCTACTTGCTGGATAGAAAAACTACCAGCAGTGAATCAGCCTGAATCACAGGACGATGTTACAATGCTGAGAGGCACTGAAACAATTCAATTCAAGGAGCTGTCCAGACACCAGCACAAACCCCAGGTAGGATTAACAAAACAGTTCCAAAGCGCATGGGTGTGCTTTCAAAGGTATTTAGAAAAAAACACTACACGAGGTAGAGGCTGCTGCTTCATTTTCTGCTCCATCCGCCACGGGGGCCAGGGGGCGACTCCCACTCATGCCAGCAAATAAGCTGGCACCTAACTTTGTTTAATGACAACTGGGCTGGGCATTGGCAGAGAGCAAGGAAAGAGAAATGAGCGATACCCTCCCAACGAGACCGCACCCAAAGCTACAAGACCCATCCACTCTATTTCTATTCAGCAGCAAATCAAGAGTCCCAAAAAGCACCAGGAATAAGGATTTATGCTTTCAGAACCCAAACTCTCTGAAGCTGAGTCAGGAAGGGGGGCAAGGGACAGAGTTACAGAAATACAAAGGTCCTCATTGATTTCCATCACATGCGGCTCCTGTCCCTTTCCGTTTTTCCTGATTACAAAGTAATCCCTACCTTATAAAACAATTCAAACATTTCAGAACTACAGAATATAGAAGATGGAGTCCCCCAAAATATAATCTAGTAACATGGGATTATGTGACTCAACTGGCTTTTTCACCCAAAGTATACCCAGGCATTGCTTTGTATTCGTTTGCTGGTCAAGTTTCCTACCATCTATATGGAAAACATTGATTGAGTCATTCAATCTGAGCATTGAATATCTGAGGATATATGAGCATTTGCAATGTATTTTTTTTTGTTTTTGCAAACAGTGAGGCAATGAATAAATCTGTGCCAATTTTTATGAATGTAAATTTTTTTTTTTTTTTTTTTAGAGGGCAGTGTCACTGGCCCTCATATGTGGGACCCAAACCGGGGCTGCTGGCTTCCCAAGCCAGCGCTTAACCACCACTCCACTTGGCCGGCCCGTATGTAAATTTTTTAGGAGAGACATTTGGTGTCCCTAGAGACCTTAGAAATAATGATTGCTCACACTGCATGTGTCTTACATTGTGAATGCATTTTATCTCCACTTTACAGATGAGCAAACTGAGGCTCAGAGAGGATCAGGAACATGCCTAGCATCACAGAGCTAGGAAGTAGGGGTGCTGGGACCCAAAACCAGGCACCTGAAGAGGAAACGCCTGCACCTAACGCATATGATTACTGCAGCAACTCAGCAACACAAGCTTGAAAGAATGCAAGGAGTGGGTGAAGGTGAGAGACAGGGCCCAAGGGGAGGTCAAGCACAGGGCTGGTCAGAAACAAGCATACACGGAAAGAAAACATTTAAGTTATTCGTCTTTTCTGGGCTGGAAAGATAAAACCGCCCCTTTATGGCAATAAGGCATCATACCTCCATCACAGGGCTTCGGAAGAACCGTTGGTGAGGAAAGCTCATCCAGCAGATAGCTGAGGGACCTCAGAGGCAGCACCGATGGGAATAGATGCATCTTTCAGTGTCGCCCATGTCTAGGTCACCTGGGAGGCAGGAGAGTGGTGTGGTTATATCTCCAGCCTCCACATACGGATGGCCAGGGCTGACATCCCAGCTGCCCCAAGGCTAGCTGTGTCCTGAAAAGTCCTGTCGCTACTTCAGTCTCCTCCTTTGTCCAGCGGGGATTTGAACATCACTAGCTCCTGCGATTTCTCTGAGTGTGAAACAAGTTGTGCCTCCCTCAGCACAGTGTCTGGCATCCAGTAATTGATGAGGCCCTATTCTTTTCTGCCATTGTTACTCTGTCTTCCAAACATGTTCCCAGGCCCTATCCCCACCTGTGGACACTCAGCTGCCACGCCTGGACGTCATGACTCTGCCCCCTGGTCATAAGTGGCTGGACCCAGGAGGGCCTCTCTGAGGTCAAGAAGCTGGCTCTGCCTACTAACTTTGGCTGTGTGACCTTGGGCAAGTGTCTCAACCTCTCTGAGCCTCCATTTTCTTGTATGGAAAATGGGGGTCATACCAGACCTACATACCCCATAGGATTGAGATGAGGATTCAATGCATTAATTCATGCAAAGCACTTAGCATTGTGCAGGCACATGGTAAGCACACTTAGATATTAACTATTCATGTTACTATCGATCCACTTGACCAAAAGTTACTTGCACGCCTATTGCATAGCAGGCAGCATTCTAAGTGCTACAGGCATATCCATGAACACAACCAGACACACCTTGTTCTCACAGAGACTGGATTCTAGCGGGGAAGGCGAACAGTAAACAAGTAAATATAACGCGGGATAGGGAAAGGTGCGATAAAGAGCATTAAGGCAGCGTGGGGTCTGCCGATACAGGGTGAGTAAGGAAAGAGGCGACACTGAAAGCGTCTGGTCACCAAATGGTCTGGGATCTCCTTCCAGACCTTGTGACGCAGCTTTGGCTGACGAAATGTGAATGAAATGATAGGTGTCGCTTCCGAGTGGAACTGTCAAGTCACTGTGTGATCCGCCACACCCCTTGCCGTTGCCACTGCCACTGTAACCATGGAAACACAGGTAGAGCTGGAACCTTGGTCAGCCTGGGCCTCTGAGTGACCACCAGAGCCCCCTGGCGATGACGCTGGATGTGCAGCCTGTGTGAGAGATGAACCTCCGTTGTGCCCGGCCACGGAAATCTGGGGTTGTTTGTTACTACAACGTCACCGAGCCTGATTCCAAAGTCCTGTGTCTCAAGGGGGCACCTGTGCAGAAGCATCAGGGAAGTGAGAGAACAAGCCACAGGACTATGTGGAAGAGTATTGCAGGCAAAGGGAACAGCAGGTGCAAAGGCCCTGAGACAGGAGGGTGCTGGTGTATCTCAGGAACAGTAAGGAGGCTCATGCGGCTGAGGCAGCTCCAGCAGCAGGAGGGTAAGAGATGGAGTGAGAGGTGCTTGGGGTGGGGCCTGATAATGTCCTGTGGGCCACTGTAAGGCCAAGCACAACGATTACAGGTGTGTGGAGAAGGGAGAGTCCCCCCGCCAACCAGCACACCTATCCTCCAGGACCTGTTTTCATCCCCTTTAAACAATAACAAGGACAAGTTGCAGCGCCTGGGGTCTCCCCACCCTCCACACAGGCAATGGACCCTCCTCTACCCCACGGACTTTCCTCCTCCCTGGTGGGGACCTTCCAGCTGGCTTCGGGTTTGGCTGCAGGTCCTTGTTTGTTTGGGGCTTGGAGAGACTTTCCGAGCTGCTCTTCTCGGCATCTGTTTATGAAGATGACTCTGTTGCATGAGCCTCCCACGGCTGCCCTGTTGGTCCAAGCATCTGTTCAGCTGAGTCTCTTTCTCTATTTATTTCTCCAGTAAACAAGCAGGGCAAAGGCAGGGTTCTGTGGTATTTCCACAACTCCCACTGCCGGTGCCAAGATCTAATAGGATGCAGAGATGACAGAGAAAAACGAGGGCCCTGTGATCTGAGCAGAACAGCATGAAGCTTTGGGACCTCCAAGCTGATGCTGTGTCTTTGCCACAGGCACCCACTGCTCAGGGGCTGGGACAGAGCTGGCCCCTCTGGTGGGCATCTGCTGGCTTTGTCCCACCAACATCTGTTCCCTCTTTTGCTGCACACAGCACCCTCACTGACCCCCTGAAGGACCCCAAAGGACCATCCCTCCCCTTTCTCGTCTAGGGGGTTTCGAAGTAGGCCTGACGCCGGCGGCTCCATAACCCCCCCTGCACCCCACATCCAGGAACAGGAGACACTTCTATCTCCCCCTGGCCATTGTGACCCGGCAGTCATGTGACCCATGCTGGACCAATGTAGGTCATCCCAGGACTCACAGGGGAACCATGTGGGAAAGGTGGGGTCTCTGTGTTTGCACTGCTCCGATGGCAGGATGTGAGCTCACTGCTGCTGGTGACCAACCCTCTCAGCCACCATGTGGGGCAGGAGGTGCGAGGGGGCTGCCCGAGAACAAAGACAACGCAGAGAAAACCAAAGTGGAGGGATGGAAAGATACAGATTTATGAAAGTAATATTTTGGCTCCTGGATCCAGCTAAGCCTGAAGTCCCTAAATTTAGGGGCTGAGTAGTTTGTATGGTTTCCTGTCACTCACAATCAACAGCACCCCAACCTATTCAGACACACACACACACATACACACACACACACACACACACACACACACATCGGTGAATGGATACGAGGGGGTGGGGTGTGCTGGTGGGATGAAGATGGGCAGGATGGAAAACGAGAGAAGGCAGAGAAGGGGAGGCCTGAAAGTGACGTGCTCATGGTGGTTTTCTGAGTCGCTCAGCACCAGTGCCAACATACTCTCATGACCAACATGCCCTGTGCGGTCCTGTTAATCACCTCTTGGCCTCTTCTGCTCTTTCTCCCTCTTGTACCCTCTGTCCTAGCCACATGGCCTCTATATCCATTTTCTATGCTGTATAACAAATGACCCAATTTAGCAGCTTAAAAAGGCACCTATTTATTAGCTCAAGTTCCGTAGGCTGGACATCCAGCATAGTGTGGCTGGGTGCTCTGCTCAGGCCGAAATCAAGGTGTTAGCTGACTGTGTTCCCACCTGGAGCAAGGCTTCTCTTCCAAGCTCACTCCTGTAATTGGCAGGATTCAGTTCCTTGTGGTTGTAGGACTGTAGTTCCCATTGCCTTGATGGCTTTCAGCCACCGGCAGCTCTCAGCTCCTAGAGGCCACTTTGTCGCATGGTTCCCTCTGTCTTCAACCAGCACATCGAATGTGTCTCCTGCTTCCAGTCTCTCTGCCTCCTCCTCCTGCGTCCAGCTGGAGAAAACGCGCTGCTCTTAAAGGGCTCACCTGTTAGGTGAGGCACACCTGGTGCATTTCTGCATCTTAACATCAACTGACTGCAGACTTTAATTCCAAATGCAGAGTCCCTTCACGGCAGCACCTAGATTCATGTTTGGCTGAACAACCAGAGAATGGGGATGTTTGGGGCTGGCTTTAGGATTCTGCTGAACAAAACTTCCTTGTTTCTCAAACATCCCAATCATACTCCCCCTCAAAGCCTTGTACTTGATGGTCCCTCCTCCAAGAAAGCTCTGGCCGCAGGTGGCCCCTGGCTCACCCCCTCCCTTTGTTCAGGGACTCCATATAAATGCCCCATCCTGGCCCCTTTGCCCTGCTTCTTTCTTTTTCATAGAGCTTATGTGCTATAATAGATTAAATAAAGACAGCTCTGTCTCCCCCTCCAGACTGGTAAGCCCTAAGGACAGAGACTTTATTTTGTTTGCAGAGCCTGGCACAGAGTAGATGCTCAATAAATATTTGTTGAATGAAGAAAGGAACATGTTTCCTAAATTTCTTAATGGTCTTAATCACCCCAAAGTCTTTCTTGTGTTTATCTGCCAGCCCTGGGCTCCACAGGGGGCAGAGTGAGGCTATGACTGAGAGCCCAGGCACAGAGCCCGACAGCCTGAGCTCACATCTGATGGGCCAGCCTTTTACCTCACAAGCCTGTTTCTTCATCTGCAATCCAGGGAGGATAGTCTTGCCTAGCTCAGAGGGTGTCTGGAGGTGCTAACTGAAATAGTCCAAGTAAAGTGGCCTGGCACCCAAAATCAGAACCATAAAGTGACACCATTTCACACCCTCAGAGAGGCACAAAGTAAAAAACTGACATTATCAAGGGTTGACAAGGATGAGTGTGACAGGGACTTCCACTGGGCATGCATATCACTGCAATCACTTCAGAAGTTCATTTGGAAAAATAGTGGAAGTGAAGATGTGCACGTCCTATGTCCTGCCTGGGAGACAAACACAGGAATCCTTGTTTGCAATTGGATCTACCAATATGTAATCCTCATATCAATGGGATCTGACAAAATACAGAGGAGACTAGCAACAATACAGCATCAATTGGTTGATTGCCAGACACTAGAGTAAGCACTTTACATAAATCATTTCATTTCATCTTTATCCCCACTTTACAGGTGAGAAATGGAGGCTCAGAGATGTATAAATTACTTGTTCAAGCTGGGAAGTGGCAAAGTTCTGAGCTGCAGCCTGGGCAGTGGGTAGGGTAGGGAGGATGGTGGCAGAAAATGAGGGGGCAGACTAAGTGACAGTATCAACACATCTCAAAGGGTACTCTCTCCTGCAAAATGCTAAACCTAGAGCTACCACACGACCCAGAATTTCACTCCCAGGTACAGACCCAAGAGAAATGAAAACAACGTAACCACGTAAAACCTTGTGCCTGACTGTGTTCGTAACAACATTATTCATTATTGGAACGTTTCCTGTCTAGTCACTTGCTCTCCTAACACTCAGGTTCGTTTTCCCTGTAACACATCATTATTGAATTCATGTCATGGATTTGTTTTTGTCTTTATAATATGAATTCCCCACCAAAATAACCTGCCAGGTGTGTGTGTGCAGGCACTTGGTCTTCATTGAAGATCTTGCTCTACGTTGAACTTGTGGTGCCAGGAAGAGCCCTGGGAACCAGGAAGGTGCCAGTCTCCATGGGCCGGATGAATCACAGATTTGTCACTATGCAAACGGGGAAGCCCCTCTGGTGGCCTGTGCACAGTGAAGACAGGGACGTGGAGTGGAAACACCTTTGGAGTTTTTATCACCTTGGCTTTGGGCACTGACCATGCCTTCTGTTCTTTTGTGAAAGGTCTCTTTCCATCAAAAACAGTTGCCAAGAAGTCTTTAAAATGGAAAACAAACAATGAAAGAAGAAAAAGCAGCAGCAGAGGGGGAGGACGACAATGACTTTATTTTTAAAGAAGTCTTCTTAAATTAAAGCAAGTCTCTGTTTAGTGTCGGCTGAGTTTTCAAATAAAGCAGAGACGAGACATTGGGGCAGCACTGGAAAACAGTTGTGGTGGGGTGTCTCTAGGTCATGGATTCAGCAAATCCAACAAAAGGAAGGGGGGAGAGTGACTAGCAGCCCAGTGTGGGGGGGGCGGCAGGGGGGGGGGTAAAGAAGAAAGAAAGAAAAAGCAGAGGATGAAACAGGTTGGGCTGTGGCAAGAAGCCGCCCTTCATGCTAGCAAGCAAAGAGGGGACCTTCCCTGGACATCCACAGGACAACTGGATGCAGCGGAGGGAACTGGGGCTCCCAAAGCTCTCCCCAGATCTTCTCTGGGTTGGTGTTTTTTTGCAGGGGTTTTGCTGAGCACGACTGAGCCTCCCAACCATGGCTTCTCCTTCTGTTCTGAGAGGCTTGGGCTTGTTCAGAACTTCTCGACCTGCAAGCCCTGGCCATAGAGACCCTGGAAGGTTCTACTGGAGGTCCTAAACAGTTCCAACACCCTATGAAATATTATTACTGAAGAAAATCAAACCAGAAACAGACCAGCCCCTAAATCTAAGCACCAATTTTATAGGAACTACCAGGGATAGAAAAACATGTTAAATGACACCACAGAGATGCAATCCACAACTGCACGAAACTCTCTGGGACAAATGACTTGGTGTCTTCAACAAATCAACTGCAAGGAAAGAAAAGAAGGAAACCTATAGAATTAAGGAGACTTGAGAGACCTATCAGCCAACAGCTATGCATGGATGGACCTTATCTGTCTGTACTTTGACAAAACTGACCTATGAAAACAATTCATGAATTAATCGGAGCTATTTCAACAGTGATGGAATATTTGGTGATAGTAAAAGATGACTGTGAATGTAAGTTTTGTATGATAATGGGAGTATGGTTATTTTTAAGAGTCTTATTTTTAGAGATACATGTTCAAATACGTATGAATGAAACAATATGATACCTAGGATTTACTTCCAAATAGTTTGGAAGGGGATTTGGGAAGGTGATGAATGCAGATGAAAAAGTTTGGCCGTGAATCGACAATCATTGAAGCTGGTGTTGGGTCTGTGGTAATGCGTTATAGTACTTTCTCTCTAAAAACAAATACCATGCCTTCATCAATAAGATGATCCACAGGCTTACAAATATTTTGGCGATCTTATTAAAATTCAATTTAATTTTTCTTCTGTTGACCTGCTTTATATCATACATCCAGCTATATAATCACTGGCTATGGAAAATGGGCAACTTAATTCATCAGCACTAAATTACCTTGACTTTGAGGCAATACCACATGGTGACTGAGAGCAGAGAAACTATTCCTGTTGGTGTTTTGTCATTTGTATCTCTGACACCTAGCAATTGTACTTATACTTCTCAGAGCCTCAACTCTGTCCCCTATAACACGGGAGAGAGAGAATGAGATTTGTGTGTGTGGAGCAGCTGGCCCAGGGTCTGAACATTGGCAAACTGCAGTTAACTGTTAAGACCAGTGGCAGTGATACCAGGAGAATGTAGACTGGGGTCTTTTTCATATAAAAAATTATGCTTCTCCTGGCATAATCTCCTGAAAGATTCTGGAATAATACAAGTCAATAGCAGAGATCATCTCCCAGGAGTCATTCATTCATTCAACAAACACTACTGATTGCCTTCCTTGGGCTGGTCACCTGTGGGTAGACCTGTGGAGCCCAGGATGAATTGGCCCCTGCTCTCCTGGGGCTGACAGAGTAGAGGAATGCAGGCATGTCGAGACGGGGAAACCAGGGGTCCAGACTTCCTTAGGGGTGGTCCCGGGAGACGTCCAGATGGAGATGTAAAGGATACAGGAGAGTTAGCCAGGCTGGATTAGGAGAGGGAGGGCAGAGAGGAGGAAGAGAAATAAGGAGAAAACACTCCAAGCTGCTAAAGGGAGAGCAAGTGCAAAGGCCCTTGGGACAAGAAGGAATAATTCCAGGTTTTTAAGGATTGCAGGGTCCAGAGCAGACGGATCGAGGTGGAACAGTGACTGCAGAGGGGACAGATCCCTTCACTTTTACTTCATACCCTCTGAATTACATCACTATTTCATGAAAAGCATGCATCATTCTTATAATTTTTGAGTAAGTTAAAAAACACAAAAACACAAAAGAAAATACCTCTTAAAGCCCCAAGAAGATATTATTATCGCTTTTTCTCTCAAGCATCTGTAATATGTTAAAATTCACTTCCAGGACCAGCCAAGTGGCTCAGTTGGTTAATAGCTCACTCAAGAGTGCAAGCTCTGAGCAACAGGGTCACCAGTTCGATTCCCGGCTGGAGTTGAGCTGCTGCTGAGCTGCCAACAGTTGGCAGGATGGCTCAGCTAAAAAAAAAATTCACTTCCATTTGCTAAAGAAACCACCTTGTTTAAATGTAACAAGCATGACACCCTCTCCTGTCTGGCTCGCCACAAGGTCCTCTCCATCCTTCTCTGTCTCCTTTCCCTTTCTTTGGTGACTTAGACCCAGATACAATTGTGCCTCATTACAATGATGTAATTTCCAACCCACATGGAGGCTCTGGCCCTCTGACAGGTATCAGCACATCAGGGTGAGTTTGGAGGAAAGCAGGGCTTGAGGAAAAGCGTTTCCTTTTCCCAACTGAGTGTAGCTTGAGCACTGTCTGTGTGCTGAGCATGGCTGGCCCGCAGGAAGGAAGCACCCAGCATCGTAGGGGGACTGCCCTGTAAAGTGGCATCTGCCAGTTTCACCCACGATCTGTCGCTGGGATGGAATACGTTTCTCCGTTTTCCTCTCATAGCTTGGGACTGTGGTTGACTTCCATGTTGAATAGAGGAGGTGCACACAGCGTGTGTGCATGTTCCCTGAGTGGGGCTGGATACCTGGAGGCAGAGCCACAGCCACCTGGTAGGATGTGCTAAGGCCTCCCGCTTTGGTCCGCTGCAGTGGGAACCCCAGAGAGGCCCTTTCAAGTCCTCACCTGGTGGTGTCTCCCCACAGGAATGCCACGTTTATGATGTGTCTGTTCCCTTCACTGTTTTGATCCCCTCCCTATGCCTCCGCCCAGCTCAGGCCCTTTCATTTCATGTCAGATCTAGTGAGGCCACTGGCTCCCAGCCCAGTGTAGCACCACGTGACCCAGAAAGGTCTGTCCTCACAAGAGACAGACTTGCGGCCAGGTGGTTCTGGTCGCAGGAGAGCGGCACCTCCCAGAGGACAGGCTTCCTGGGTGTCATCCCATGACTTTCTCATCTGAAACACGAGAAAACTGAGGCCAGAGGAGCGCCCGCCAACAAAGAAACCCCCACAAAGTTATGACATGTTCCCAGCCAGACCATCTGTGGTGCCTCATATTCCAGTGATAAAAGCTCACATTTGGAGTGAGGATTTAGTAATACCTCTCAGCTTCATCACCTACTGAGGGGCAAACTTGCACGAAACGCTCAACCTCTCCAAGCCTCAGTTCCTTCGCTTGCAAAACGGGGATAAAAATTTTTACCACTTGGGATTGTTCATTTAAACCCGCTTCTCACCCTCCCGACTTTATTAATCAGGTGTTCACCTATCTATCAGTCCCCCACACCCACCCCCCAGAGAGCTCCCTAAGGGCAAGGACTCTGCTGGCCTTGTTCGTTAGCTGTGTCCGCAGTAACTAAGGCTTCCCAGCCCAGGGTAGGTGGTAAGTATCTGTGCTAACAGTCGTGAAGGCCCCTGGCACAGTGCGTGGCACAGGCAGCCATCATCCTGAACAGAGGAAGCCCATTATTATTGATGAGGGGAAAGCGTTTTCATTTCAAAACTTTTTTTTTCTTTTTAAAGATTTTATTGGGGAATTGGGGAAGGGGAACAGACAAGTTGCTGTCTTTTTGTTCTTCAGTCTAGTTGCGAAGGACACCACTCCACTGGCCCATGTTGGTATCGTCATTGTGCTCTTCCCGGATGAGGCAGATCGGTCGCCGGCCTCTGGATGTCGCTCACCGCGGCTATTGGCTGCTCATGCTGGCTGCTGGCCACTCACTGTAGCCTATAGCAGCCCACTTTAGCAGGGGCTCACACAGCCCAGCTCCAGGTGGAGCTGTTGTTAGCTGTAGAGGACAGTGTCACTGGCCCTCACATGTGGGATCCGAACCGGGGCTGCTGGCGTCCCAAAACCAGCTCTTAACCAATGCGCCCCTCGGCCGGCCCCATTTCAAAACTATTAAATAACAAGGAAATGAGGGAACAAAAATAGTTCTTTGGAGTGGGGCCTGCTGTAGGTGCCGTTTCTGGGGCGAAGATCCTGGGACCCCATTATGCAGGTCCAGGCCCTCGCAAGCCTCGGAGCCGAGTTGCCCTGTGGTCTCTCCCCATTGTCCTATTTCTTAAAGACACTATCCCCCCAGAGGCACGACTCTTACCCAGGGGCTTCAAAACCCCCCATCCTCTGCTCTAGGAACACGGGAGAGAGCAGGGAGAAAGACATCGCTCAGCAAACCTGCAAGGGGACGATGGGCCCTCAGACAGGGTTGCTGGATACAACACTGGACGTCAGTCAAGGTCGAATGTCAGAACAATAACATTAATTTTTAGTAAAAGTCTGTCCCGGAGAGACTGCATGGGATCTAGTTATCCTTAAAAAAAATAAAAAAGTATTCATTATTTATGTGAAATTCAAATGGAGCTGAGTGTCCCGTATTTTCATTTGCCACATCTGGCAGCCCTACGGGGCGACCCAGCTGGGACGCTCACCCGGGCCTGCCTGGACTCGTGGACCCCCCGTGCTCCTCTCCTGCAAAACCCCCACCACCCCATCAGGCGCCTCCTGGGGTGGCTAGGAGGCTCGCAGGAGGGGCGGGGCTCCGCGGGCGGCGCTGTGCGCATGCGCCCCCCCACCCCGGCCAGGGGCGCCAAGTGCGCATGCTCCCGGGTCCCCGCCTGAAAGCGCGGGAAAGCACTGCCGGGTGTGCCAGCGCGTGCGCGCTGCGAGCGCAGGGAAGAGCCGTTTGAGGCCGCGCTGAGTCCCTGCGCTTGGCGCTTGCCCCCGCCGTGCGTTTCCATGGCCTTTGCGCCCATGGGGCCCGAGGCCTCATTCTTCGGGGTCTTGGAGCAGCACCGAGCGTCCCTGCTGGCCACGCTGCGGAGACGCGGCCCGGAGCCCGCGGGCGGGGGGACTCACGTGGCCTCCAGGTACCGGGGCCGCCGGCGCGCACGGGCCGGAAACGGGCCGGAATCGGGCCGGCGAGGGGCGCGGCGCAGCGCGGGCCCAGGACGCCGGCGGCCCCGGTTCGCGTCCCGCATAGGAGGGCCGGGGACACTGCCCTCAAAAAAAACAAAACACAAAATTAAAAAGGATCTTTAAAAAAGAAAAAAGAAAACAGCCGGTGGGAACCTTCGGCGGCCTGGGGCGCGGTGCCCTGCGGGAGACGTCCGGGCGCCCCTTCCGGCCCCGGCGCTTCCGGCGGGGAGAGCTGCTGCCCGGCGCGGAGGCCACGGGCCCGGGACCCCCGGGGAGCGCCCTCCGCGGCGCCCCTGCCCTTCCCGGGTTTCCACGCTGACCGTGAATTCACACGAGCCCAGGAGCGTCCCCGCCGCTGAGCTCGCGGGCTTCCTCAGGTCCTTGCAGGGCACAGGTTCAGTTCTGGGATTGTTTAAAAAAAAAATTTGGGGGGGGAAAAGTGTTAAACTTGAAGGATTCTTGGGGGCGCGGGGCGGGGAGACGAAGTGAGAGGAAATGAATTTTGTGAGTTCTCATTTTTTTTTTTTTTTGTTACCAAAAGGAACACAGACATCCACACGCTCTCATTGGTGTGTAAGACAATGGGTTTCCGGAGTTGGGAGACAATGTATCTGTTTTAAATGGTTTCTTGACATCCGTGAGCTCAGAGGGCGGCGCTGCTAAAACGCGTCACAGCGACGCGCCAGCCGCGCAGCGTGGAATTCACGGCAGGAAACACGTTTACGTCATGGCCAGGTTTTACGTCGAACGAAACGCTCTGTGGTTTTGTCTCTTGATCTGCTTTTGTGGTTTATCAGCGAAGAGTTTCAGCCTAAACAAACCACTGCCTTTTGTTTTTCAGACCAAATCAACGATCAAAACAACACAACACACAAAGCCCACAAGCAAACAGATTTATAAAGAAGGGTTTAGTGTGGGGGAGAATTGATGGGGTTGAGGGAAGGGAGGAAGGAGGGAGCCCTTGCTTGCGTTTCAGATGGAAATGAACCTGACGGTATCTTAAAGCTGCTCAGTATTATCCTGCAACTCTTTTTTTAATTGGGGGAAAAAAATAAATGAGGTATGAGCCAGTTTTCATCGTGCGATATCAGAAAATAGCGAAGGTTTTAAAGTTTATTATCTGATACATGCGTTTCCAATGAAAGCAAGTGTCTGTGGAAAGTAGAACAAGCTACATTTTGCCCATTTTTTTAGATTTGATTTCCCATCCTAGGCAATAAGCTTATGGTATTTATAACTGGACAACATTTTTTGAAGCTGATGGCTTTTGAAATTAATAGTCAGTTGACAGAAAGCTGGGCTAAGTCTTAATGGTTTGCTGTAAAGTGGCATCACGGTTGCCAAGTCTTTTCATGGTTGTGATTAAACTTTTTTCTTTTTGTATCACTAAAATTCTGATTTAAGTCATGAGATCAATTAGGGCAATGTGCTACAACAACAAGTGTTACTTTTGAAATATTTTTGCATTGCGTTTTTGGGAAAGAAATTCAAAGCCAGTATTACATCATTTTTAATTAAAACATTTATCGATAATATTTCAAGTCAATGTGTTTGTATTTAAGTAGGTTAATATGAGAAGTAGGTTGAAATATATTTATAAATTATATTGTCTAGTTATTCATCTGAAAGACAGATATTACTTCAATGGGTAATTGTTTGAAAAGTAAAATTACAAGCAAATGAAATTTCACTGTAAATACAGTTGTTTTATTGCAGTACTTACAAATATGTCAAAGTTTAGTGGGCGGTATCATTACTGACATGGATTACCTAGTCTTAAAAAACAAAACAAAGAAAAACAAACAATGAAACAAAAAGTTACTTCCGTATTGATCTGGGGAAATGTTACATATTGTAAATGCCAAATTTAGAATTACAATTAAATGATGGTGTGTTTATTATTTCAGTTCTGATGTTCTTGCATCTATAGAAAATATTATCCAAGATATAATAACAAGCTTGGCAAGAAATGAAGCACCTGCATTCACAATAGACAACAGATCAAGCTGGGAAAATATAAAGTGGGCATTTTGCATTTTTTATTTTTAAATGCAGTATCTATGTCATTATTTGAATTTATTCATGTTAGAGTTCTAGTCAGATTTCATTCTTTTTATTGCCTTTACCCTGCCTAAAAGGATTTAAGGAAGTTTACAAAATACATGCCATGCAAGTGGGTTATATAAACTACAAGTAGGTATGAAAGATAAGGCAAAGGGAGAACAATGCTAGGAACAAAATATGGAGTTTCTTGTTTTCTAACTAAAAGAGGTTAGAATTCAAATGCAAATGATAAAGCCTTATAGCCCTGCTAAAAACAGGCTCCAAGGACCTGGCGAGTGGCTCAGTTGGTTAAGAGCTTGCTCAAGAGTGTGAACTCTGAGCAACAGGGTTGTGGGTTCGATTCCCAGCCTGAGCTGAGCTGCTGCTGAGCTGCCAACAGGTGGCAGGATGGCTCCGCTAAAAAAAAAAAAAAAAAGGCTCCAAACTTAGATCTAAGCTTTCCAACACTCAAAGGAGGAAATTCTCATCTATACTGAGGAAGCAAACCACTTGCTTAGGGGACCTACAACCAATCCTGATATGGAGACCAAAATAAAAGTGTCCTGAACACAGAGCACATTTCAAAGCCCCTTTCTCCTAACTGACCTCCCCCTGCTAAGTCATGTGTCCAAGAGGGTAAAACCAGCAAACAGCTTTATCAAAATCCTGGAACGCAGTTACACGGTTTGTTTTTCTGAGAACCTCAGCCTGTAGAATCTTTCCACTACATAATGAAAGGGCCGGCTGAGTGGCGCAGTGGTTAAGCGCTGGCTTGGGAAGCCAGCGGCCCCGGTTCGGGTCCCACGTATGAGGGCCAGTGACACTGCCCTCAAAAAAACAAACACAAAACAAAACTCCTTGTGTGGTAAAACGTTCTATTCAGACGAGGCTGTAAATCCACTACATAATGAAAAACTCTACAAGAATACTACTCAGAGTTACAGAAACAGAATAAAAGTAGTTTTGAGGCTCCGTAGTCACCAAGTATTCTTTTATTCAATATAATTAATATAAAATGTAAACTTTTAAATCATATTTTGCTCCATATTTTTCAAGGTGGATTGCATCAAGCCTTGAAGCAGCTGACAACTGGCCTATTTGCCTGGTGCCTTCTGCCGCCTTTAGGACAGGCGTGGTAGTTCAATTTAACAACCTAATAGAAATGATTTCATTTTATGTAACTGTGGAGGTAAATCAGAAAAAAAAAATTTCAAACTGTATTAAATTAAAGTTATTAAATGAGTAAATTATTAAAATTAGCAAAATGCTACTAAAATTGTGAAATATTTGAAAATAGTTCACATACACTAAATTTCTTCCCAGGAAAGAAATACACAGATACACACACACACATCATAATTAAAAGTCTATAATTCATTTACATTAAACATTTTCTTTTAGTGCCTCTATATGTCACAAAACTAATTACCTAATTACCACCTGGAATTATCTAAGCTTATAGCTGAGGTTATCCTAAAGCTTTAGTGCTTTCACTGAAAAGTGGATTTAAATGATACGCAGAAAGGGACATTAAGTGTATGTTGTTTGGTGTTCAGAATTAATTCTTTTTTATTTTATTCCTTTGCTTTAAATAAAATGGTAGATTTGAAGATTCTGTGGGTCTTCAGATGATATCCCACTGTACCACAAGAAAAATCAAAAGTGATTCACCAAAATCAGTTAAAAATTTTGGTAAGTTAATCTTTCTTAGCTTTTGGTAATAAATAAATTCGGTTATCTTCTGAGTTTTAGTTGTTCCTAGTTAAATAATTTTTTTAAATAAACCACCATTGTACTTGAAATAAATTTATAGAATTTTGCATTGTTAATAACCATGGAAGTAAATTGTAATTCTAAGTAAGTGGAATTGTATTCTCTCAGTTTTGCTGTTCATTTAGCAATTAATTTTATCTGATTCCTCAGGCAATTGTATTCTGTACTGAACAGTTCTATTTTGAAAAGATACTTTTTTAATGTCATGGAAAGTATCTGGGGACAATTAAAGTACTTGATAGCAGTATGTTTTGAATTCTGAAAAGAAATGATGAGTAACTTGTTTATTGTATCTTATTTTCCAGCTCTAATTCTTAAAATATTGTCCATGATTTATAAACTAGTACAGAGCAACACTTATGCAACCAAAAGGTAAGTACATTGTTCTGGTAAATTACTCTTTAAAAGGCAATATGAGATTCAGTTAAATTACTTTTTATTGTATGTTTTGAAAAGCTACATAAGACTAAACTATGAGTAATGGGTTACTTTATTTATATGTGTGTTTCATCCAGTTAAAGCTTTCTAGAAACACTACTCCGATACTTGTCATAGTCAAAGAGAATATGATTAATTAAAAATATATGTTTTAAATTTTCATAGAGACATATATTACACTGACAGCCAACTCTTTGGTAACCAGACAGTCGTGGACAACATTATCAATGACATTTCTTGTATGTTGAAAGTGCCGAGGAGGTGTTTACATATAGTAAGTGGCATTGAATACAAAACATTTGATTTTTAAGAAAATGTGGTTTGTATAAAAATTGTAATAGGAGAATAAATGTGAACTGTGCCTTCTTTTGATATTTTTTGGTACTATGTTTTTCTCACTATAAATTTAAATAATCTATTCTCAATATATTCCCTTGGATGAATGAACCAAAATAGATGAATTACCAAATATTTGTCATTCCTAAATACTCTTACATATTTCCTCATTCATTTCTAATATATATATATATATATATATATATATATTAGTTGCTGAACATAATGAGTGTCTTTGCGGTATAAAATATATTCAAGAAAAGGCTTTCAAATGTCTATTATTTTTCTCAGTTGTCTACATCAAAAGGTTTAATTGCTGGCAATTTAAAGTACATCGAAGAAGATGGCACCAAAGTGACTTGTAGCTGTGCAACAGTAAGCACCATTAATGTTGTCACATATTTATTTATTTATTTATTTATTTATTTATTTATTTATTTAAGCTGAGCCATCCTGCCACCTGTTGGCAGCTCAGCAGCAGCTCAGTTCGGGCTGGGCATTGAACTGCTGTTGCTCAGAGCTCAGCTCTCACTCTTGAGTGAGCTTTTAACCAACTGAGCCACTAGGCCAGCCCTTGTTGTTGTCACATATTTTAACTCCCTTTCAGATCCTTTGTTTTTGAAATGTATTTTATTTCCTGCTTTGTTATGTAGCTCGGAGCATAAGATTTTAAAATAAAACTAAAAGATGCATAGGGTTTATGCTTTACCAGGTTGTACATTACAGAGTTTCAAAACATGCCGTTTGTCAAATGTCATTGAAATAAACAAACATACACATTTCTTTTTAAAATGTACTGTTGTTTTCGGGTGGAGCATGGCCTGACCATTTTAGCATGGTTATTATGTACTCTTCATAAAATTTCCTGGTTCTGAAATTAATGTTTAAAACGAAGCTATTTGCTAAGCTTTGATACATAGAAGGCCCACAGTACTAAACTAGCACAGCAGCTTGGAAAGGGCCAACTTACGAGTTTGGAAAGGAGGAAGATGATTCCTATGAGATCCTGCATAAAGAAACCAGTCTTTCCTTCTTCAGTTTCTGCTTTTTAAGCCACATGTCCACAAAGTTTCCAGGAAGTTCTCACCTGCTGGGAAGTAGTTTGGGTCACGTGTCTGATTTCTTACTGAAAAATAACTCTGTTTCCTACTGTTTTCTTCCGGAAGCATAAACCTTTGATAACAGGTATATCTTAAAAAATTAAAATATAGGATTTCTGTAATAAATTTGAAAATGTGGTTATGGTTTCTTTTTATTTAAAATAAAAACTGTCTTGTTTTGTTAACTTAGGCCGTTGCTGTGCCATCTAATATTCAAGGAATTCGGAGTATCCTTTGAATAGGAAAACTATTTAAACTTCTATAATATTCATTCATTTATTACTTTGATAAATCAAGCCTTCTAATGTGTAACCAACAGGCTAGACCCTATAGTGGTCAAGATAAACACACCATAGTCCCTTCTGTAGGATTCTTCATATATGAAGAGATATCTGTTACATATTTGAAGGTAAAAATGAAAATACTATATCGATGGCTGCTTTTGAATAGATATGACACCATTAGTTGGTGGTTAAATTGAAATATTCTTGCCTTAAATTTGTCAGCCTTAACTTCACAGATTTAATTACGGATGCAAAATTTCTATTAATTGTGGAAAAAGATGCGACATTTCAACGACTCCTAGATGACAACTTTTGCAGCAAAATATCTCCATGTATCATGGTTACGGTATATTATTTACCTTTATAATAATCCAGGAGTAACGTAGTACTTTGGTGATTGGTAAGAGGGGTTTATAACATCGTTTAAGCCGTTTGGACAACATGTTATCAGTATGATGCATCCTTTGGGTTATGGAACAAGAATTTCCAAGGTATTTATCTAAACATCCTCAAATCTGACTAAAATCAGGGTGATGGTCTTGAGTCTTACATACCGGCGATTTTCTAAGGCCACAGTGAGTTTGTGCAGGCTCACGGTGTCACCCTCACACTATTCCCACAGGAGCTACCGGTCCCGAGTATAATATGGTAACAGTGAGGCTTTGGGCAGGGTTGAGGGACAAGATCTGCTCCTTGTTTTCCTCACACAGGTTTGTGTACCAGATAATTTCACTAAATGTTCAAAGAATAGCAAAGAACACGTAAGAATACGTTGAGGTAACACAGGGAACTCCAGGCATCAGGTAGCAAAGGGTAGTGAGCTTCCTGCAGGATAATGAAACTGGAGGGATGGAGAGTACTTACTTGCTGGAGGAAGAAAGAAAGAGGTGAGGATAAAGGCAGTGGGGTATGGGCAGGTGGGAGGATGACAGATAACAATGGATCAGGTTCCCTGCGCCTGCCCTGGCTTCCTTCTACAGACCTTTATGAAAACCAGATTTTTGAAGGAGAAAAGCTCATGTACGTAAAATTCTTTTGGCTTTTTAGATTAACAATAAGTATGATGTTTAGGAAGTGTGGTATGTTTGTGGAAGCAGTGAGGAGAGCTGCCCTGGAGAGGAGCAGGATGTTAACTAATTTTTAAATTATTAGTAAGATAAGGGTATAGTCTTATCGATTTCATTCTCCTGGAACTAAAATGCATAACTTCAATCTTGCTTTTAGGGGAAGGGAGTGCCTGATCTGAATACAAGACTTTTAGTCAAGAAGCTGTGGGATACATTTCACACCCCCATTTTCACTCTTGTAGATGCTGATCCACATGGTAATTTATCATTGGACTATTTGGAACAATCACAATGAAATCATTTGTAGTTGTGTTTTTCTGGTCTTAGAACACTTCCTTAAGTTTTTTAAAAGAGCATGATTATTAGATTAATCAATAATCATTTGAGGCAATTTATTGCTAATTTAGCCTTATTAAACCGAACCATAAATTTTTCATTGGTGATGGCCACAAAAATAAAATTTACATATGTTAGATGTAATTTGAGAGTGCAAGTTATCTAACCTATAATATACAAGAAGTCTAATTTTAAAGTTAACTTTCTTTTAACAGGCATAGAAATAATGTGTATTTATAAGTACGGATCTAAGGTAAGTATTGGAAAGTATTTTTCCTTTTCCTACTATTGAGATGTTTTATATTCATTGGGGTTAGTTCTGCGTTTACTTATCAGCCCCTAGTAAGCAGAGGGCACCCCAAATGTTCAAGGGAAGCTGCTGTCCTAGTGCAGGGCCAGTCTGTCTCCCGAGCGGTGACTCCTGCTTCCACCATGACCAGTGCGACCACAGGTGACAGAGTGGGATTAGCTGTGGGCACGAGGCATTATCACCCTTCGTTCCCCAGCCTGCCCAAGAGCAGGCCAACTGCTCATTGGTAACACCATTGTCTGATTGCCAAATATAATCTGAAAACTACACGTAGCCCTGAATTCTGACTTTGACAATTCCCCTTTCTCCCACCATAAGGAGAAATGAAAACACCACCCAATTTCACCATTAGGGTCTGCAACTACCATACATCAGTGTTTCTCAAAGTGTGGTCCTGGACCCCAGCATCACCATCTCCTGGGACTTGTTAGAAATGCCAGTCTCAGTCTCTATCCGGACCTCCTGAGTCTGAATGTCTAGCGGTGGCTCCTCCAAGTGGTTCTGACCCAGGGAAAAGTTTGGGAGCCTCTGGTAGACAGCTTGAGTGTCCCAGATGTACATATGGTGGAGCAAGGGGTTAAGATATGGAATTGCAATCACACGATAATAATGCAGGTCAGAGAGCTTCATTTATGGTTTTACTTTACAGAAAATCAATCCAGAAACACTACAATCTTCACTGCAAGTCTAGCTTAAGGAAGCTCTGGATGATTTTCTTCTGTGGGCTCTGGGGTGTGAAGCCTTTAGTACTTGTTCTTCTAAATAAGGAAAAAAATTAGGCTGCAAAAAAGTGTGCTAGTTCTCTGCAATGTAGCTTTGCCTAATATGCGTTTGCTTTTTATTTTAGTCTATGTCTTTTGAAGCCCATAATCTCACAGTTCCAGCTATTAGATGGCTTGGTCTCCTCCCTTCTGATATTAAAAGGTTAGGCGGTTTAGTAGAACTGGGATATTTAAAATAATGACTCACCGTAATATGTCACAATAAGCCTCAAAATGACTACAAGGGAAAGCCCTTGACATTTTTTATTTGCATTGTTCATTATGACTCAGGATTACATAGTTAAGAATTAAATTCATTAATGTTTCTGTTTCAACTACTAAAATACTTCACAAGTGAATTTGGTTAATTGAATTTTCAGCTTGTTGGAAAACATTTTTTGTTTTACTTTTATGGTTGAAATATTGTAATTTTTTTAGACTTAGAAAGTATAAGACATTGAATCTAGTTAAATGGCAATCAGTGACAACATCATTTGACATGTGAATCAATTTTATCACAGATTTAAATTTTTAATTTCATATGAAATTTCAGGGGTGATTTATTTTATGATTACATAAAATTTGGGAACTTAAAGTTTGGCAAGTGTATTGTACATGTTCATTATAGAAAATATTTTACTTATTAATATTTTAAGTAATAAGATAAATATCACCTACAGATGAGCAGCTTTACCCTTGTAGATTCTTTTCTGTGCATAGTCATAGCTTTTTCACAAAAATGGGATCATATGATAATGTTGTTTTGTAATCTCCTTTTCGTCTACACACGGTGAGATCACTTTTCCATATCAATAAATACCTTTCTTTTCTGCAGCCTCATTTTAATGCCTTATATGACTGCGTTCAAATTCTGGATGTAACAGTGTTTGTTCAGCCGATCCCTCCAAGTCAGGTGTTTGGGTGGTTTCCAAACCTCTGTTCTGATAGATGGTGCTCTGATGGACCCTCTGGTAACTGAATCTTCGCCTGCAGCTTTAATTAGTCCCATAGCTGGATTCCCAGAATAGCTGGGTCAAAGGGTATGCACATTTTTAAGGCTTTGGCTGCCCTTTGGATAGGTTAATTATTTCTCTTTCCCTGGAGAGTAAGAGCCCACCTGTCCCGCAGCGCAGGACAGCATCACTTTTATTCACCTCTACTAATGTGATATTTAAGAATATTTTATTATTGTTTTTTTTTTTTTTTTTTTGAGGGCAGTATCACTGGCCCTCATATGTGGGACCGAACCGGGGCCGCTGGCTTCCCAGGCCAGCGCTTAACCACCGCGCCACTCAGCCGGCCCTATTTTATTATTGTTTTAATTGGCCAGTGACAAGGAACTTTAAACATGTTTATTGGATTTCTGGAAGCAATGGGCAAACTTTGGTAACAGGTGCTTATTTCCTAAATATGGACTATGGACAGGTTTGGGATGATTGCTACTTCTTACAAAATGAGGGCACAAGAGAAAACTTTCAATTTTTGATTTTTTAATATTTACACTCTAGTGAATCAAAGTTTTGTTCAGGTTAGTGTTATGTGTGAAAATCCCTCGATTTATTTGTATGAATATCATTTCCAACACAAATTCAGGACAAATGATCTGATAATTATGAAGGTGGAGGACTTGGAGAGTCCTCCTATATCCTTATTACTAAAATATTAGCTGCATCCTATAAATCCTACTAGTGCTGTCAAAAGCCACTCTAAAATGAAAGTGCAATCAAGGAAAACAAAACAGTGGTAGTTACACAAACATGGCTTCAAGCGAAATCCTCTAGGTCTCCCTTTCAATCAATTGTCACGCTATCCAGGAGCTGCCACTGGCAAGTGGTCATAATTATGGGGACATTGAAAAAGACTATTTGAAACTGGAGCTCTCCCAGGAAATCCAGGATTTGTGACTTCAAAAAGTAGCCCACACCATAAACCCTGAGCTCTCATGTCTATTTTTAAAACACATACCAAGGTGAAATTACTAGATAGCTGTGTATGTGTGTGCACACGTGCACACAGTGAAAAGGGGTCGATCTAACTTCCACAGCCCAGAAACTTCTCACTGAATTACAAAGAATTAAATACTCAGGGGACCTGAAATCCCACAGTGAATCTTGCAACTGGCCACACATTTGGAGCTCATGCTTCAAGGCTATGAACTCTGGGAGCTGCCTTGGTGTTGATATACATGATGTTAGTGCTATTGGCATTTGTTTTATAACCAGTGTCTGCCTTCCTGTCATCGTCCTGTGAGTGAGCCGTGAGCAAAAGCAACTTAGAGCAGACTTCCACTATGAACTTAACACTTGCTGGTCTAGGACCTGCCAGACCCCCAAATTCTGGATTTAAAAGGTGGACCTGTACTCATTTCTTATCTGTCATTTCTGAGTTTAAAAAAAAAATAGTACAATAAATACAAACGAGCATTTCATGATTCAAGTTATAGGAGTACTTTGGTTTAACTGATTTTTTCCATCAATTTTTTCCAGGTTAAACATACCTAAAGATACTTTAATTCCATTGACAAAACAGGACCAAATGAAACTTGACAGTATCCTGAAGAGACCTTATATTACTTGCCAACCATTTTGGAGAAAAGAAGTATGTTTCTTTTTGAAATTCAGGTGTTGTATGTTTTAGGGCCTTTTACTTCAGTAGTGGCTATTCACCTAATATTTTGAGAATATCTTCTTTGAAATTTTATGTAACCAAAAACTAAGGTGGGTGTTGTTTGGGAGTACATGGTTGTTGAAATATCACATTATGAATGCTAATATATAAGATTACCTGGATGGAGCACATCTATTTTTAATCCTTATCATAGCGATATGTCCATTGTCTACGGCTCTATCTATCATAGTTTATGAAGGGAAAAAAGAGAAAGACATTATAAAGACCCCAGACCATTCCTAGTTATTGGAGGCATCCACACTCAGTATTCCTCTGCTCTATTTTAGCTGTAGCGGCTCTAGAATGTTCTGGTTGACCCTAAAGGTTATTATTGCCCATGGTTATGGAGAATAAAAGAAGTCTAGATTTACTAGTTCGTTGAGCTGACAGAAGTTTAACAAAGGACTCTGGTATGACTAGGTTTTACTTTTATTGACAGATGGAAATAATGGCAGATTCTAAAATGAAGGCAGAAATTCAAGCCTTGACCTTCTTATCATCAGATTATCTTTCCAGAGTATACTTACCTAACAAATTAAAATTTGGAGGATGGATATAAAAATATATCAGAATTGGGAGGGAGGTGGTAAATGAGGGTAAACGGGGTCAAATATATGGTGATGGAAGGAGAGCTGACTCTGGATGGTGATATATAGATGATGTATTACAGAATTGTATACTTGAAACTTGTGTAATTTTACTAACAATTGTCACCCCAATAAATTAAAAAATATATATATAACCAGAATATATCTTGTGATTGCAAGAGGGTTTTCATTCATTTTTTTTTCAGTAGTAGATACTGTTGTGGAAAAAACATATATTCATAATTCCATAGAGGTAAAATAATTTTCCATTAATTTTTGTTGAAACAAATGCTGTATTCTAATTTTCTTTAGGATTTATTTATCTTTCTCTATGGAGACTGCTTTTTATCCCATGTTCCAGAATAAATTATGAAAGAATATTATTTTGAGTTTTAAATTTTATTTGAAAGAAATATTTTCTGCATGTTATCAAAGTCTACACAAATATTTTACCTACTTTCTACAATACAACTAATATTAAGGCATCATGAAGTAACGTGTTAGTAACAAAAATAATAATAACCTAAATTTGAGAGGTTGCAAATGAATTATAGTGTCTGGCAGTTTCCTCTTAGGTATGTTTTCTTACTTTTTTTAAAAAGATTTTTTTATTGGGGAATTGAGGGAGAATAGCGTTGGGGAATCGGGGAAGACAAGTTGCTGTCCTTTTGTTCTTCAGTCTAGTTGTGGAGGACGTCACTTCACTGGCCCATGTTGGTATCATCATTGCGCTCTTCCCAGGTGAGGCAGTCTCTCACCGGCCATTGGAGGGCCGCTCATGGTGGCTCACCGCAGTTGCCAGCCACTCATGGTAGCTTATGGCAGCCCACTGCAGTAGGGGTTGCAGCCTACACCGTCACTGGCGACTAACGGCAGCCCAGATCCAGGTTGAGCTGTTTGTTCACCATCTTAGCTGTAGAGGGCAGTGTCACTGGCCCTCATGTGGGATCTGAACTGGGGCCCTGATGCTCAGAGCTGGCGTCCCAAGCCAACTCTTAACCAAAGCGCCACTAGACCGGCCCTAGGTACGTTTTCTTTTGCCTTTATAGTGTAGAGGTCATACCGCATTCATTCATTTGTGAAATTAGTACAGTTTATTGGGAATAAATATTTGGGTTGATGTAGTCTTCAGTGCTTTTTTTGTTTGTTTATTTTTGGGCATACTTTTTATTAATAATATATTTATTTGAAAATTTTCTCAAGGGTTTGATCAGTTCTTACCCAAATTCAGGTCACCTGATTCTTCTCTAGTCTAGGTTTATAGAACAAAGAACTTCTCCAATTTTAATATTTACAGAAGCCTCAAATTTTTTTTTTTTTTGAGGGCAGTGTCACTGGCCCTCACATGTGGGACCCGAACCAGGGCCGCTGGCTTCCCAAGCCAGCTCTTAACCACTGCGCCACTTGGCCAGTCCCAGAAACCTCACATTTTAATGAGGCCTTTCTGTAACAATAAAGATGTGATCTATTACCCTCATAAACCTAACTTAATTTTTCTAGAGATGAGTTTTATGATTTTATTCTGTACCTTCAGTAAACTTTTAACTGCACCGAAAAGTTTCTTGTAAGCAAAAATATGTATTTATAGGAGAAAGAATATTCGTTTCTCCTATGTTGGTTTCCTTATTTTATCAAGATAAATGTTAATAATAGTAATAGATACCATTTCTGAGAACTTCTGTGTGCCAATCACTGCTTCCACACTGTCTCATTGAACTCTCCCAAGAACCTCGTCTGCCGAGGGCCTATTACACCTACAGTTTATAGATGAGAACACTGAAGCTGTTGCTTGTCCAAAGCCACATAGTTGGACGTGGCTGAGTGAGGACAATAATGCCATCAACCTTAAGAACAGGACCAGCTGCTGAATATGAAGGGCCCAGTGAAAAATGTAAGCATAGGGTCCTTCATTCAAAAGTTATTAAGAATTTCAAGGCAAAAGCAGCAGAGAATTAAACCAAGCATGGGCCCCCCTTCTTAGCGTGGGGCCCTGTGCGACTGCACAGGTTGTACACCCGTGAAGCTGGCCCTAATCGAGAGGCTCTAGGAACTATTAAATAAGGTAATACAGTAAAGAAAACACTTTCTGTAACACTTATTATGTGCCAGGTATTTTTCTAGGTGCTTTATGAACATTAATTAATTTCATCTTCATCATTCCTAAACCCTAGGAATAAGCTAGGCACTTATCCCCATTTTACAGATGAGACAACAAAGGTACAGAGAGGTTAAGTAACTTTCCCAAGGTCATATAACTCCTAAGCGGTGGAACTGGAACTTAACCCCAGGGAGTCTGGCTCCAAAGCTCACACTTTCACCATGACACTGGTACATGTAAAGTGCTTCACGTGTGGCCGGGAGAAGTCTACAGTTCTTATTGTTGGCTAGTTGTCCAATCAAGGCCCCTGATGCCAAGCCTGTGATGTGAACAATTGTGTTATATTCCCTGGTCACACCAGAACTAAATATTTCGTTTTGAGAATATTCTGATGTACTGTTAATTTGACTTTCTTGTGAGACTATCAGAAACTCTAGAAAAATTTTATAAATCACAATTTTTTCTTTGAAATTATACCATACTTCTATTAACATCTAATTATATCATTAAACTTTGACAACTTTCATAAAGAAGAAGATTGCTAACTTAGAAATATATGGTTAAGCCACAAAATGTCTAGATCTGGATAAACTATCCAAAGTAAAAGGAATGAAAAATCTATAATAGTCATTTAAATTTGAAAATAAATTTGAAAAAAGCTTGCAGATACATTCAGTTTGGATAATTAAATTCATTTCAAGTTTATGATTGGAAATTAACTTAAAATGATTTTCATTTATTTGGGGAATGAAAGTAGAAAGAGAAAAAAACACTGTCTTTATTATATGCTGATAAAAATTAATGTTAGCCATTTGGGAATCATCTAGAATTCTAATTTTTAAGATCTATTTCTAAAAGGGATTACTGTGACATAGGCAGCTATTGAAAATGGCAACTGACAACAGACATTCCTCTACTTTATCATCTACTGTATTTATTTTAAATATTTCCATAATTTTAATCAAGACAGAACATTTGGATTGGAATATGTTTATAATTAAAGTTAATAAAAACTAGTTCAACAAAAAGGTGTTCAGAGAATCTTTTTTCCTTAAGGGCTCATAATTATCCTCCTCAAATAGCTTGTGTACTATCCCCAGGTTTTTGGGAAATTTAAGTCTCATCATTGATGATGCTAAGTGATTTCAGAAATCACGATTTCATAGGGGAAAAAAACCATATTGCACTTTTTCTACAAAATTGGCAAAAAACACTCCAGGGTTTCCATCTATCAGTTGAACTGTTTGATGTAGAGACCTGTTCAGTGGTGCCGAAAAGAAAAAAAATGCTTTGAAAGCTAAGCCACATGTATATGTACATTTAAAAAAATACTTTTCAACGGAACATTTTTGTAATCAAGTATTGGGAAACATTCTGTTCACCAGAAAAGGTCTGGAGCCCCAGAAAACAATCCTGTAAAAATGAACCAACATCGCCCTCTGCCGGCAGGAGCTCTACTGCTCTCCCAAATCCTCCCACTATTTGGGGTGGACATTTCTTTAAAACATTTCAAGTCATTGTTTTAAGGAATGGGGTTAAAGAGTCTGAGACACAGGAAAAGCGGGTGGGGACGGCTGAGGATTTCTGTGTGAGACTGAGTACTTGACAAGAATCCATTTTGTGTCATCAGCTTTGGATGCCCCCAATTCCGCTTAATGTGTGCTTCTTTGCAACAGCTATTTACAAATCTTAAACGACATATTAAAATTTTGTATTAAAATGTCAGAATTAAGGCTCACTTCAAATTAAACAGAACTGATACAAAATTACAAACATATTCCATTTCTATTCACCTAGAAATGGAATATAAACTGCGTAGTCATTCGTAAATATCCAGTGTGTAAAAATTGCAGAGGAGTTTTACCAGTGTGAATGATAGCCATGACCAAAACTTAATTTTAATTATGTTTAATAATTTTTCACCTATAATCTATGGCTCACTAATCATGCCCATGGGCACAGATTGTAGTGATTCCCTTTGTTTCTAGGGAGAGAAAGTGGGATGACTCGCCACAATCTGCCATCTGTGGAGGTGTAGAGTCAGATTTGGGGGACAGGCTGCTTGCATCCCAATTCCACTTCTACTCACTGTCTCTGTGGCTGGGACAAGTTACCAGCCGGCTTTGGTTTTATCAACCGTAGAATGGGATAACAATGCATAGTACCTATCCTATAGAGTCACTGTGATGGTTAAATGAGATAATTCATGGAAAGTGTGTGTTTGAATAATACCCTTTAGGAAGAGTCAACGGATGTTAGTTATATTTGGTTGAGCACGCTGCTGCTGCTGTTCCACAGATGGTATACACAAAAGCAGCTTTTCAATGAGAACGCTGAAGAGCAGAAATATTTGTTAAAGTATGCTTAATAACTGGTATTATACAAGAATCTGTATCATAATAGGTGCATCTGGAAGATTCCTTCGGCATAGAACAACATAATTCAACAAATATTAACTTAACACCGAATATGTGTAAGACACTGTGCTTGGTGTTGCAAAGGATATACATGAGAATAAGACATAAAGTTTAAAAATCTGGAAAACTAGATGAGGCAAATACACTAATGAGGCAGAGGATGATTAGCACTGAGCAAGCTTTGAGAGGGCTTTGAGAGTTTAAAGGAGCGATGGTATGAAATGTCCATTTGGGAAAGAATGAGGGGAGGTGTGGTTGAGGAGTAAGCCATTGTCAGAGGTGGTTGCTAGGCTTTGCTAGTAGGAGTCAGGCACAGGACACACTCCACTGGCTCTACCGCTTAACAGCTGTGATCTCGGACAAGTCATGTTACCTCTCAGCCTCGCCTTTCTGGTCTGTAAAATGGAGGTGATTATAGTAGCCATAGGACTGCTCTGGAAATTTCAGGCAGGGGGTCATCCAGTGCACAAAAGAACGATTATTATCCTATTATCTAGACGAGAGGTTTTTCCATCTTGGCTGCAGCTTAGAATCATTTGGGAGCTTTTAAAAAGTATGAATTCCCTCAGCTCGACCCCAGATCCAGTAAATCAGAATCCGAGGGTGAGGCCCAGGCCTTAAGAGATTTTGAAGGCTCCCTGAGTGATTCTAGACACCGGGCCTAGATCCTTGGGGCTCGGCTGCAGCGCGTGGCCTGCCGGCAACCCCCGCAGCGACTTAGCCAGGAACGTGAGTGCTCAGGCCCACTCTGGACTTACGCAACGTGCATTGTATCACACGACCCCGCGGATCCTAAAGCTCCCTGCTAGGTATCAAGGCTCTCGGTACGCAGACCACACCGAGCAGTAAAGAAGATCCAGGGCATGTGTCACGGCCTCCACAGACATTCCTGAAGGGGGAAAAAGCGACCAGCTGAGATACTCGGAGTTGGCACCTGTCACAACAGCCCCTTAACATTAGGGAACCTTACACTTACCAAAAGCCTTCCACGTATGCTGCTTAACTTGAAACTAATTAAGAACAGTCCTGGAAGTTAGGCCTCATTATGTGCATTTTTACAGCTGGACACTGAGGCCCAGAGAGCCCCGGATGGCTCAGGATCCCCCACTTGCAAAGAAGGAAGCCAAGGCTGGAACCCAGGGAGCGCCCCATCAACGTCTCAGAGGATGGCCTTGGACCTGAATGGGCGGCCATCAGTTTTGATTGTCTTTTAAGTCACTGGAGAAAACACGCCTCTCCATCGGCTGGGGATGAGGACGTATCCAGGAGGGCCTCTGGCGGTGTGGATTTTCGGCCAATCCGCACACTGCTGGCAGGAAGACGTCTCTCGGCGTCGATCGCGCTCCTGCGCATGTGCGCTCGCCTGGCCCCCCCCCCCGGAAGAGCCCTTTTTTTCCTTCGCTTTCCGGGCCAGACAGGAAGTGGCTCCGGGGCGCATGCGCGCTGTCTCCACGGTCCATGGGGCCGTTTCCTCCGCAGGCGTGAGAGGACCTCGGCCTCGCAGGATTCTGGTTGGCGGAGCCTCGCCCTCGCGTCCTCCGCACCGGAGCGGGGTCGCAGGCTCCCGAGACCCTCCCGCTCCACGCCGCCGGCTTCCCGCCGCCGCACGACTCGAAGGTAGGCCCCGCCCCCCTCGTTACCCGGCGCCGCCAGCGGGACGGTTGGCGAGCCGCGCGCGCGGCCCCTGGCAGTGACGTCACAGAAGGCGGGGCTGAGCCGCGTTTCTCTTGCGGGGAAACGGAGGCAGCGGGGAGGGTCGCAGCGCTGCTGGCGTCGCCCGTCGCTCTGCAGGCCCCCCCGGCGCGCCGGGCCTCGGAGCAGACGCAGGCCGCCTCCCGTGGCCCTGAGTGCTTCTCTGGCCCCGCCGCCCTCCGCCAGGTATTCGTTACCTGCAGGCGCTCAGTCCCCCCCCCCCGGGCCGGTGTGGGCACCTCCCCTGCGCCCGGCGCCGGCCGGACCCGGCGCTCGGGGACAACAGGCGAATGCCAAGTCTGGCTGGGAAATGTCTGGGCTCTTGGGTGCTCAGGCAGAACCAAAGGGGGTTCCTTTTTTAAAATTCCTGCCAAGGACTTGCTGTCAGGCCTGGCAGCTTTTGTAAGTCGCTTCCTGTGGAGGGACCCAAACCAGCCTGCAGGAGACCGTGAGCTAAGGGGGCGCCCGGACGAGGGGGGCCTTCTGCCGGTTTGCTGCCCTGTTCCTGGCGCTCCGCTCAGTGGCCCTGACGGTTTAAAGAAGGAGCGAACTTGTTTTCTAGCTGGTGACCAGAAAAAGGACTCTGCCGTAATGCATCAGTGTTGATTTATTAATGGGCAGATGCAAAAAGGAAGCCACCTGTGGGGTGTGCGGGGACTCGCCTATATGTGCATTTTTCTCTAAATCTAACACGACTCCAAAATAGAAGGGATTGTTTGTAGAAAGCACCCTGCTTGCCATATATTTAGAGCTTTTCAAAAGAAAACGACCTCGCCTCACGCCGTGTAGACTCCATTTCCCCGTCCGTGGCGTAATTAGCTTTCTGTTGCCTCTCGGTGATGTTTATTACTTAAGAAAGGACCCCGTCCTTAACGTGTTCCATTGTTTTTCAGGGTCAAAATGAGTCTGTTTGGAACAACCTCGGGTTTCGGGACTGGTGGGACCAGCATGTTTGGCAGCACCGCCACAGACAACCACAACCCGATGAAGGTGCCGTGGGGTTTCTCGGGCTGGTACTGTAGGAAGCCCGCAAGCCGGGGCTCCCCGCAGCAGCCGCAGCAGGGAACCCGAGATAGCTGGGGGCCCCCTTTGGAGCAAAAGCCCTGAGACTTGGTCTAGCCGCTTCCTCAGACACTGGAGCACAGACCCTGTGTCCCCCGGACTAGCGCCCTGCTGCCCAACTTGCCCAACCACCAGAATCACCCAAGGTGCTTGTTAAAACTGGGGGTTCCCAGGGCCCAGCCACACTGGTGAATCCGGATTCCTGTGGTAAAGGAGGGCCGGTGATAACTATGCTCACTTTGGGGCAAGAGTGAACTGGGGGGCCATCATCTGGAAAACGGGGCTGT
This sequence comes from Aselliscus stoliczkanus, assembly GCA_033961575.1. Taxonomy (NCBI): domain Eukaryota; kingdom Metazoa; phylum Chordata; class Mammalia; order Chiroptera; family Hipposideridae; genus Aselliscus; species Aselliscus stoliczkanus. The sequence continues at coordinate 4,532,454 of CM066738.1, read as the reverse complement.
GGATATTTCATATAGAGTGCAGCTTCTAGTCCCAGCAGTGCTAGTACTTTCATTGGCTATTAATCCCCTTTTTGATCAAAGTGAGAATCTAATTCACTTAGTTCTTGAGCACACAGGGGAAGTCCACTCAGGGGTGTTTAGTGAGAAAGAAAGCAATTTTGAATGACGTTGTGGTGATGCGTACATCTTTAACGTTGACTTTTCCCCCCAGGATATTGAAGTAACATCGTCTCCTGATGATAGCATTGGTTGTCTATCTTTTAGCCCACCAACCTTGCCAGGGAACTTTCTTATTGCAGGATCCTGGGCTAACGATGTAAGTGCTCCTTAAACGCATGTTCTGTAAGCCATGTCTCCTTCTGGGGCAAGGTTAGCTTTCCTTTTGACTCCATTCCTTCCCAAGCAAATGAAGCTGAGTCAGAGCTATTCCTGGCCCTTTTACAAAAATTCCCGCTCTCGTCCAGTATCTTGAAGTATATTCCCAAATTATTCTTTGCAAATGAATGTTCACAGTGGTATACCCAAATTTCCCTTCTTGGTACCCTGAAAGTGTTCTTTAATCCTTTTTTTTTTTTTTTTTTTTTGAGGGCAGTGTCACTGGCCCTCATATGTGGGACCCGAACCGGGGCCGCTGGCCTCCCAAGCCAGCACTTAACCACTGCACCACTCAGCCGGCCCTGAAAGTGTTCTTTAGGCATATATTAAACTTTTCCTACTTTAGATAAAGCACAGAAGTTATATTTATCTGTCAGTGTACAAAAAAGAAAAAAAAAATCATAGTGTACCAAAAAAAAGATAAAAACTCTGGTAGAAAAACAGCAAAGGATCTGATGAGGCATTTCACAAAAGGAGTTCAAGTGGCCCATTAAATTTGAACCATTCAACCACACTTATAATCAGATAAATACAAATTTACATGATAGACTTTTTTTCTATCAAATTAACAAAAATAAAAAATTTAGAAGAATTGTGCTTGGTGCTGGCAAGGATAAGTTAAAACCTGACATGCACTGCTGGTAGGTATGTCAAACGGTGCAGCTCTTCTGAAGGCTAATTGGCAGTGTTTATCAGAAATCCTGAAGCTTACACTCTGTATCTCAGTAATTCCCCTTCTGGGGTTTGAGGAGGAGCTGTGGTGTGTACTTTCTATGTGTAACTGAATTAATCTCTGCAGCAGCTAAAGCACTGTGGACTTAACTATCACCTCCAGTTTATAAAGCAGGACGTGAGGCTCAAGAGGTGAAAGAACTGGCCCAGGGCTCGCTTCTAAGGCAAAGCCAGGATGCTGGTCCACGCAGTCTGGCCGGGGGTCTCTGCTGCTAGCCACTACCCCATACTGCCTCAGTTTAAAAGGTCTTCATGCGTGAAAATTTTGAAAATTGTAATATCTATAAGTAATGGTAATTTTTGGTATGTCCGTATGATGGAATACCGTTTTAAAAGTTTGGGGGAAAGTTTCTGCAACAGGGAGACAGCGAGGCAGCGAGGGGATGAGGGGAGGTGAACAGGGGAGGAAGGTAGTCATGGTTGAGCAGGTTTGGTTTCTACTTGTAGTTTTTGGAGAGACTTCAGTTGATTCTTTGCTTAGAAAATGTCCGAAGAATGTTTTTTGGCAACTAATGCAAGTGAGAAAAGCTGCAATTACAGAAGTGAAGATACTGTATAATCTAGTTTTTTGAAGAAAATATGTGTGCTTCGAGGGACCAAAAGCACGCTGAACTATCAACTCTGGTTGTCTGGTGGGAGGAAGGTGATAGTTATTTCTTCATCATATTTACAAAGCCTTCAAAATGCATTACTTGCATAATCAGGAAAAAGATGATATAAAAAGTCTAAGAAAAGTATTCAGAGAAGAAAAGTAAGTTTCCACTTTGGTCTTGGTTCTCTGAAAGGTAATGGATGACGTTCCACTTCAGAAGACAGATGCAGCTCGTAGTGGGGATGGTGAGCAAATTATCTGCCATGTTAGGTGTAAGCAAAAGAATCTGTTTTAATGGCTTAGAAATCGGAATAGGAAAAGAGCTACTTGCGTATACTTTTCGATTGCTTCATTCTTGAAGTTTGATAATTAGGTTGATACGAGAAGTCCATGTGTATTTAAATTGTACCCCATTAGTTATTAGGTGTTAAATCCATGTAATTCATCTAAATTTATGTGTTGGCATTAATTTGTCTTAGTACTATAGCATTAATTTGTCTCATTACTATAGGTTCGCTGCTGGGAAGTTCAGGATAGTGGGCAGACTATACCAAAAGCTCAACAGATGCACACTGGGCCCGTACTAGACGTGTGCTGGAGTGATGTAAGTTTCATTCAGCAGTTCATGTTTTCTTCTGTGAAGGATTCAGAAGACCTATATATTTCTGGTTTTATGTAATCCAAAACACAAATGACATGTATGGATGCACCCTGTAGGAGCTCTGAGTTTCTGAATGTAAATGTAATTTATCGATGTTCCTAATGTAGTCAGCATTAGCTTTAGTTAATCTAATCTCTCTGAAGGTTTTTCTTACTTTAAAAATCCATTATTTTATTGACATAGTTCCTTGAACGAGTATTAGATAACTTCTTGAAGCCTTTCCTTCCTCTAAATATGCTATGAGCTTCTGTTGTTTTAAAAAATTTACTATCTCAGAAAATCCTGTGGGGGAAAATGATCGTTTTCTATTATTAGATATTTGAATCTTTTGGTTTTTTTTCCTCCCAGATCCTTGAACATCAGCAATATAAGCAAACATGTTCAAATTTATTTGTCTCTGTGCTTTGCTTAGAAAGTATGGTAAGAAGTAGAGTTAACTGGTACAGGAATTGTTTCCCAAATGTTACTGGGCGGCTGTTGGCATTTACAAAATGAACACAGTCTGGTCCCTTTCTCCAAGTTGTGCCCCACCGAGTGGAGGACGCAAACACCGGCGTGACGAGTTCTGACGTGGTGAGCCAAGTGCCGAGAAGAGCAGGGTGTGCCCTCCGGTGCCGGTGGCCGGGGGCACAGGAGCATGTCACGTTTGGGCAGAATTGAGCTGGATGTTCAAAGGAAAGGGAGCCACGTCCTGTAGCTTTTTGAGCATCGTCTTACCCAGTCCAGGCGTAGGTTCAATTTCAGCTCTGTCTCCTCCAGCTTTTTGACTTGGGCAGGTTACATAAAATCTTTCTGCATCTGTTCCCTCACATGTAAAGTGAAGATGATGACAATAACTGCCACAGATCATAGCATTGCTTATTTCAGCAAAGAAGCATCAGGTACCTCTAGTGTGCTAAAGGGGACAACACAGTCCTGTGCTCGTGGAACTCCTGCTCTTAGGGCAGGCGCAGAAACAGAAGGATTTCAGACAGTGGACATTTGTACCAGCTGTACTGCATCTGCATAAAGTGACTAGCGTGGTGTCTGTCACAAAGCGTTAGGGTCCTGTGCCTGAGGGGACCCAGCGAGTGAAGGCTGAGCCCAGACCCAGACCTTCCTGGCCCCAGAGCCTGTGCACTTGATATTCCAGGAAGAGTGTGAGCCAGCCTGGGAGGGGTGGGAAGGGCATTCCAGGAGAGGAAGCCACGCTTGTAAAGGCACCACAGAGCCACAGTTCCCTTTGGGGCAGAAAAGCCAAGCGTGGTGAAGGTGGCTCTTCAGCATTCTAAGGAGAAATGTGGCCTGTGGCCTATTTTTGTAAATAAAGTTTATTGGAACACAGCCCCACTCATTCATTCACACAAAGTGTGTGGCTGCTTTCAAGCTGTAGTGACAGAGTTTAGGAGTTGCAACAGAGAACTATAAAGACTTCAATATTTACTAAATAAATGGCCCTTTAAGAAAAGATTTGTCAGTCACTGGTCCAGACTTTCCATTTAGTGCTTTCTCTTTTTAATAATTATCTTGTACGTCTTCATATTTGCCTGACCTACTGTATGAGTTCTGTACGTGAATATTTTAAAGCCATCACACAATGAGTGGGTTTTATCCCCTGCCCTTTAGAATGCTATTAATATGGGGCCGAACAAACGTAGTAATGAGTGTAGATATGTGTGTGGAGAGAGAGAGAGAGAGAGAGAAAGGAAATGTGGCAAAATGTTTATAATTGGTGACTGTGTGTGAAAGGTGTATGGGTATTCATTGTTTTATTTTTACAACTTTTGTGCGGGCTTGAAATTGATCAAAATTAAAAAAAAATATATCAGTGGCCCCTGGTACTACACATAGATGCTCGATGTGCAGAGTCAGTTCGTGAAGGAGACGTCAGTGGGCCATGCCTGCCTCTGAGAGGAGAATTGGGGGTGGGGGAGAGAGACAGCTTTCATTCTGTAACTCTTAAGTGCCATTTGAATTTGTTTTATCCTGTTCACATATTATCTCATAGAAAAAGAAATAAAAAATAGAGCTGAAAATTTGTTTTGTATATGACAGTGTAGTTTACAGTATGGTAGCCTCAAATCATTAAACACATAAAAATTGCAGAATAAAACCTGTCTGAATATGTTCAGTCTTATATCAAAATATACGTATAGGTAGAGATTTTCTTTTTCTTAGAATGACGGATTTTCTTCATTTTATTTTAGGATGGGAGCAAAGTATTTACAGCTTCTTGTGATAAAACTGCCAAAATGTGGGACCTCAACAGTAACCAAGCAATACAGATTGCACAGGTAAAGAAACTTGCCCTCTAAAAAAAGGCCGGTTTCCAGGGTTGTGATGATGATTCAATGATAATTCTCTATTACAGAAAAAATGCAGTTTGACTATACCAAATTATATCAGTTAGACTGAAGTATACCAGAAACCCCCTCACACAAATGTAACACCAGTTTCATAACCATTCTCATTCCTACTAGTATTTCACAGATTGTTCTGTCTTGGGTCTCCACACATGTGTAGATGAGGATGGTGCCATAAGGAGTTAGTGACTTTAAATTTGTAAAAGACAGGTGTTCCAGGTAGCCCTCAGCGTTCTCGTGCTTGACCCCAGCAGCCAGGAGTGGCTTGCCTTGTACCGACTGCGTTCGGTCACTCGTTCACCCGGGAAGGATTGAACAACTGCCTGCCGTATGCCAGGTTCTGTCGCTAGGGAGAGAGATACAGCAGTGAGGAGAACATGCCCCGGAGCTCTGAGTCTACTCAGGCACAGCAGGCGGGTTCTGGGAAGACCCATGCGGAAGGCAGAGGAAACATGAGCGGGCCTAGAACCTGAGGGTCTGGCCTGCTGCAGAGGAGCCCTTGGCACTGAACGTTTTTGGGAAGGCACCACGTACTTTTACATCACAGTTCTGAGTGTGAGAAGCATTTCCTTGATCTCTTAACTCATGTCATCTAAGTAAGCCAGTAAACCATGGTGGAGTTCCCTACTAGTTATTTCTGACCATCTCCCCAGGGAGGAGCTAACTTTCATATACTCAAAATGGGTAAAACCAAAAAAGAACGCAAGGTAGATCTGTACTCTCACATTCCACTGAATGTTTTGGTCATGGGGAAGGGCTAAGATTTCCTTTGCTTTTTGTTTGGTGTGACCTCAATATTTAAATTAGGTCCTTCTCTTTGGATTTGCAGAACTAAAGCTATTAGGCACATTGTTACATTTACCTTTATCTGTTTTGGTTTTGTCTTGTTGAAAGCATGATGCTCCTGTGAAAACCATACATTGGATCAAAGCGCCAAACTATAGCTGTGTGATGACGGGGAGCTGGGATAAGACTTTGAAGGTACATAAAACACACCACTGAGGGCTGCATGGCCTGACCAAGATGGCACTTACTCATTTATTCCACTCTTTGGGCTTTAGCTCTGAGGGGTCACTTCCTGGCTTTTTTTTTTTTCTTTTAGTTTTGGGATACACGATCATCAAATCCTATGATGGTTTTGCAGCTCCCTGAAAGGTGTTACTGTGCTGATGTGGTAAGGAATACCTAACAATACCTATTTCCTTTAAAAAAAATGAAAGCGTTTCTTACCTTACGACATCTTGCAATTAGAAAGTAACCTAAAAATCCTTCCCTTTAGTAATAGCTACATGGGATATAGTTCATTTTGCCTCAGTCATCTGAAATCAGGAGAATTTTTTGTTGCATTTGTTCCAAATACGAGGTGTTAAGGTTTTTGGTTACTTGTTTTTTGAATATATATCGATAGCTACATGTATCAGTATATGACATTTATTGTGCGGCTGTAGGGAACACAAACAATAACTTCATGGTGTATACTCCATCTTTGGGGACTGTCTCTGAATGGGAGAGAAACTGAAGAACTTTCTCCATCTGTTTAGTCGGTCATAAGTCTTAACGTTTTGTACCATCTGCCCCCATAATTCCACTTAGGAATTTGTCATGAGAAAAAGTTTCAAACGGTCTTTGTTATATATAATATAATGAAACATCAGACATGATCTCATGGGCCAACACAACAGACATGGTTAAGTGAACCCTGTAGTAGGTTCATTGGAGCAACTATCAGTCACTGTTAGCATTCTTGGAATACACGGGTTACAGAGAAACATACATACACACGTATATGTGTTTAATGCTCAGAAAAAAGGCTGGAGTAAAATACACTTGTAATAGTATATTTTCTAAGTATTTACATATTTTATAGTTTTAAAAAACAAGTCATAAAAATATTGAGTTGTCGGAAAAGTCATGAGGTATTTTGTCTGTTTTTCAAAGGTCTTTATTTATATAAAGAACAAAGATCAATGATATATTGCCCATTTTGTTCGATAACCTTTTGCCATCTTTCAGTGAGCTCCATAATCCCTCTTAGAAGGACTTGTCTTTATTTGCGAAAAACTGAACAAGGTGCTAATTCACAGCCTCATCTGAATTGAACGTTATACCACGCAAGTTGTTTTGAAGGGAACAAAACAAGTGGAAATCTGACGGTGCAAGGTCAGGCGAGTATGGTGGGTGTGGCAACACATCCCATCCAAGCTCCAGTAATTTTTAACTTTTTTTTTTTTTTTTTTTCTTTGAGGGCAGTGTCACAGGCCCTCAAATTGCGTATGTAGGATCTGAACCGGGGGCCGCTGGCTTCCCAAGCCAGCTCTTAACCACCGCACCACTCGGCCGGCCCCAAGCTCCAGTAATTTTTAATGCGTGATCAGACTTGTGTATTGTCTCGCATTGTCACCATGAAACACAACTCCTTTACAGTTAAAAAGCTCTGGACGTTTCTGGATGATGGATTTGTTCAAACTGTCCAATTGCCGACAGTACACATTCGAATTGATTGTTTGGTTCCTTGGTAGGAGCTCGAAAAACACGACACCTTTAAAATCCCACCACACTGAGAGCATAACCTTCCTCTGATGAATGTCTGCTTTCAATGTCGTTTGAGGAGAATCATCACATTTGGACCAAGTCCATTTGCGCACCATATTGTTGTAAACAATCCACTTCTCATCACCAGTTTTCAGTCGCTTCAAAAAAGGATTCTTTTCCTCATGTTTAATGAGCATATTGCAGATGTTTATATGTGCCATCAAATGAACTTTGAGTTCACGGTGGAACCTAAATATCAAGCTTACTTTTGTATCCCAGCTTCTTCAGGTGGTCATGAAGGCTTGAATGATGGGTGTTCAATGTTCCTGCAATCTCTTATGTCGTGTTACGTGGGTTTGACTCAATTAATGCCTTTATTTTGTCGTCGTTAACCTTGGTGGGCCTCCCTGACCGAGGAGCGTCGTTGAGATCAAAATCACCTGCATGGAATTTCGTGAACCATTGTTGGCACCAACGCTCTTGTAGAGCATTGTCACCGTAAACTTGATGCAACTTTTCATAGGCTTGAAGCTCGTTTTTCCCTTCAAAGAAGTAAAACAGTAAAATATGGCAAAAATACACGGTTTGGTCTTCCATCTTCAACTTGTAAAATCTCCAAAACTCAACCAAATGGCTCAATTTTTTTTAGAATGAAGCTAGAATTGTCAGCTGTCAAATGACATAGCAATAGCATAGATGCAAATGACTAGTACTTCCAAAAATGAACTAATGCCATCTGTTGCAAACGTGTCATGACTTTTCTGCAAACAGATGTCATGACTTTTCTGACAACCCAATATATGTATCTTCTACTTTCAAATGCGATTTCTCTAGGTTTTCATGAAACATGTTGATATCATTGGATTTTTAAATATAGAAAAAATTCAGGTTTATTTTTGTGACTCTAAAAAATTGATCCAATACTTTGGTATAAAAAATGCACACTCCTGGGAAGGGTGGGAATAATCAAAAATAAAAAGCACAGTCCTTTTTCAAGCATGTGTCTGCTCTCCATGCCCTAGATATACCCAATGGCCGTGGTGGCAACTGCAGAGAGGGGACTGATTGTCTATCAATTAGAGAACCAACCTTCTGAATTCAGGAGGATAGAATCTCCACTGAAACATCAGGTGAGTCAGAAGTCACGTCAGGAAGCGTGTGTTTGGTATGGCATCTGTCATGCCTGCAGTGTTTTCAAAGGGAGTGGGTCTAAGGACACAAACACTTAGTAATTACTGCCCGACAGAATGAGCCCCGCCTTGCAGTCCTCCCCAAACTTCCCCCTGGAGAACTGAATACTACTGAAGAGAATTGCATGTCTCAGTGGATTGGTTCCATTGTAAATAAATGCATAGCTTTCAACTCCAACTGTGCCCTTTTTGTGCCCAGATGGTTACTGGGTTTTTCTCTTCAGCTCAGTCTTCCACCAGCAGTGGACTCTTAGGTCTTTTTCACTTGCTTCAAACTCCTAGACACTCCCTCCTTTAGCCTTCATCTCAGTAGCTCAGATCAGCTCCTACTGAGAAAACAGAAGCTAGTGGTTGGAACTTGCTCGTCTTCCTCTTGCTGAGTCTAGAAACTGGCCTGCGCCCGCACCTTTCCCTGCCCCTTCCCACACGTTTGGTGGGGGCAGTGTGGTGGGTTCCCCCTGCGTTCCGGCCTTCTCAGGAACTTTAGGCTATTGATCACCTCCCTCCCTCCTGTATCTTCAAACTCTTGCTCTATTAGCACTTCTTCATCAGCACTGAAACATGCTCAAGTCTAATTCCTCCTAGGAAATCAACCTCTCTTGACCCCCGCACCCTCCTCCAGTTCCACCTGGATCCCTGTTGAGGGACAGTAACAGTTTAGACCCGTGCGCTCCTCCAGCCCTTCCCCGCCATCGCAAGTCAGCAGGCTCTTACACCCGCACATCTGACCTTGCCATGGCCCCACTCACAGCCCAGTACTGACTTCTCATTCCCGCTGGGTGAATCCCAGACTCCTTGGTAAAGCCTAGTTTGGTCTGGCTTCACATCCTGCCACCCCGTGGTAGGCACCCTGGCCTTGCGTTTATTGAGCAATGCCATCAGCCTTGGCATAGTCACTGTCCAGTTGTGTTCTTGTAAATTGTGTCCCCGGAGCTGTGCTGTCCCTGGTCTCCTTTGTTAGCTGCTCCGTGGAGCCGGGGCACTGCTTGACCAGCCATGGCTCGTCCTGTCCTCTTAAGAACTTACAGACTTTCTCTTTGCATTAGTTTTTTTCTCTTATTCACAGAAGTAATGCGCATGCTATAAAAAAAAAAAGGGCAAATAGTACAGAAAGAGAACTAGCCTACACTTTTCCACTTACGTAGGAAATTTGCACACACTAGCATCATGATAACAAAAACTGCTCTTCACCTTCGTCTAGTGTGGCTTCGCCCCCAGGCCCTGGTCCTGCCCCGGCACCTGACTGAACTCACAGAAGCCAGTTTGGGGAGAGGGTGGTCCTCTTGGTTAGGCCCGGTTGTCACGACTGGAAGGAAGAAGTGAGGACACGGGTGTCCAGCCCCTGCCCCTCTGCCTCAGGAGGCTGGATCGTGGGCTTTCTGAGGGGTCTTCTGTGGGACCCAGGCTCAGGGTTGGATCAAGGGCAGTGTCTCACATTTGCATAGCATGTTCGTGGCCCAGCCGCTGGTCCGCTTGACCCTTGTCCCCCTGTGATTGCCAGGAAGACACCACTTCCCTTTTCCCACTGGGGAAGCAAAGGCACAGAAACACAGGGTGACTTGATGAAGGGCACCCCCCTAGTCAGTGGTGGGCTGCAAATCAGAGGGACGTGTCTTGCTCCCCACGAGGGGCCAGCGCCAGAATGGGAACTGGTGGAGGTTCCAGGGGGGTGCGCTGCTGGGGTGACGACAAGGCCTTCAGGGTGGCAGAGGAAGAACGAGCAATTGGGTAGGGGCAAGCGCTCTTCCGTTTATTTATAAAATCAAGTGGCTACTAAAAGTTAGGGAATAGTGCTTATGGAGGAAGAGAAGTATCTTCTTTATCACATTTGAATAACATGTTTCTGGTTCTAAAACCCAAACAAAGGGTAAAGATAATTTACCTTCAAATTATGAAATGTTATGTTTTACATTGTGATAATACACTTTTCTTTTTTTTCTTAAACCATAGCATCGATGTGTGGCTATTTTTAAAGACAAACAGAACAAGCCGACTGGTTTTGCCCTGGGAAGTATCGAGGGGAGAGTTGCCATTCACTACATCAGCCCCCCAAATCCGTAAGTGGGACTCAGTCAGCCTGCAGGTTTTCACTTGAAACTTGTTTTTTAAAAGAAAACTTAGTTGGGCCTTTGTTTTTCAGTGCCAAGGATAACTTTACCTTCAAATGTCACCGATCTAACGGAACCAATACTTCAGCCCCTCAGGACATCTACGCGGTATGTTTTAGGACTTTAACCTTGACAGTGAAGCAGGATGTAGGCTTGGGTGGAAGCTGAGTCATGGGATCAGAAACGATGACTGTCACCAAGTGCATTCTCATCTGGAGACCAACGGCCTATGCTGTAGGTTTCAGTTTTCTGTTTTTATGAACATGTTGACTGACTTGGTTCTCTCTTTGTCTCTGAGTGCAAGCTTCAGACTTTTTCGGGTGCTGTTAGACAGTTTGTAGACTTCGCTAAACCAAGAATTTGCTGTTTGCTAAGAAAGAAAATGGCATTTTTCCAGAGGTTCGCACCATGATGTCACTAGCTACACAGTTGTTAACTCCTGTGACTTGTGTTTGTAACAAGAGACGAGATTCCATTCTGGGCTGGCAGTTGGTCAGGGAGCAGGACTAGTTTGTCCTGTGACCGGCGGGCAGCCAGCTCTAATGACATGATGGTCGGGCGTCTTCTTTCCTGTAGCAGGAAGCACGCGTTCACCAAACCGGAGTTCTCTCCCCGCTCCGTCTGCTGCTCACCACGCATGTCAATCCTTGTAGGTGAATGGAATCGCATTCCATCCCGTTCATGGCACCCTTGCGACTGTGGGATCTGATGGTAGATTCAGCTTTTGGGACAAAGATGCCAGAACAAAACTAAAAACTTCGGAACAGTTAGATCAGCCCATCTCAGCTTGCTGCTTCAATCACAATGGAAACATCTTCGCGTATGCTTCCAGCTATGACTGGTCCAAGGTGAGGGCTCTCAGGCCTAACGAGCACCCATACCTCCCCTTCTCTCTGGGTCTGTGGGCAGCTCGCCCCGGGAGGAGCCCTTGTCCCCGGGAGGTCAGAGGGCTCCTGTCCCAGACCAGAGTTACTCCCCACCTCCCTCCCAGGGGCCTTGCTCCCTGAGGCACTCATCGTGGCTTTGAAGGGGCAGCAGGTTAAAGAGTCTCAGCACCTGAAATACAAACATGTAGAAGAAGGCTTTCCTCCGAGTGGGGCACTGAAGGCAGATTCCCACCCCGCCCTCAGGCTCTACTCCGAGGACTGGCGTCTCTGTTGAACACCTGGCTCATCTTGCCACCTACCTCTTCAGTTCCCCGGGGAGAGTCTGCCTCATGCCTGTAGCACAGGACTGGGCACACAGAAGGTGCCCACAAAATGCTAACTTGCTCTGTCATAATAAGATCGTTGTGGTTTTTTTCCCCCTTTAGGGACACGAATTTTATAATCCCCAAAAGAAAAATTACATTTTCCTGCGAAACGCAGCCGAAGAACTAAAACCCAGGAATAAGAAGTAGTGCGGAGACTGCCAGGTTGGAGCGGTTTTCTCTCCGCACCGCCTCATCTGTACGGATTTGGATCCCGGCTTTTGGAGGGTTATCAGCCGGGGATGTGGATTTCAGCCCCTGGCGAAAACAATGGCACTGGCACTGTTACTGTTTAGCAGTCGGGCCCAGGGACCGCAGCAACTGTGGGCCCCTCCACTCCACTGCCCGATACAGATTTCCTCTAGCTCAGGGGGTCAGGTCTTTGTAGAAGTTAGACTCGCGGGCGGCTGCCAGGATTTTACAGTGCTTCGTTCAGCAGTGTCTGTGTTAGAGAAGGCTGGGAAGCGTTTCACGAACCCTGTACTGTCTTTTGTAATAAAACATTTTGAAGATTGCCTACTAAGCTCCCTTGTCCATCTTCCCACCGCCCGGTAAGCCCTGAAGTAACTGTCCTGTGCAGCAGCGGCGTTGGGTTTTAGTTTGTGACTTCAGACTTCCTTTGGGAAATGCAGGAATCTGCACCGTAGGAAATGGGGTCCTGAGCTGTGGCTCGGTACCGCGTGGGATGCCCAGCAACAGCGGCTCTGACCGTTGGCCGGCAGTTGAGAGCGGTTTGCTCTTCCCTCCTTTCCTGTCTCTTAACATCTGCAGAGCTTTTTGGCTGCTAGGAGGCTGTCCTGGTGACTGAAGTGGAGACTCAGGCCCCCGTGGCCATGTTTGTGTGGCCTTCAAGTCAGAACCCACGTTCCCTGCATGAGAAGGGCTCTTTCCTCGTGCCCCCGGGAGTGGTAGTTTTAGGGTGCTGCTTTTTTATTTCATGTAATTTAAAATTCCTGATGGGTAAGCATCCAACGAAATTCCGCTTAATTAATGTTTGACTTTTGAGTCTGTTGCTGTGTTTCTACCCTGTGATCCCAAATGCTGCTCATGCTTTCCTGTTTGGGGCTGATGTGTAAACTAACTTGCTGAGATAGAAGTCGTATTGATACTGTCGTAAGATGTGTTTGGCTACTCATTAAAAGCACTGACAATAAAATTGTCTATTGGAAGAGATTGCCTGCACAGTTTAAATTCTTTGGTAGTCAGATCACGAATGAATTCAGACACATTAACTCTTTGGCTCTGTCTTTTAGCCTGAAAAATCATTTTTTGGGAGAGGAAAGGGCAGGTACATTAGAAAAAGAAGTCTGAATTTTCAAGTTCATGGTTCACAGCTCGTTTTCCCCTCCCCTTTATGAGTGAGCCCTGTGGCTCTGATCTGTTTGCCGGGAAGATAACAGCAAGTGGGAAGGAGCCAGGGGAGTGAAGCTTGACTGTCAGCCAGCCTGGGTCAGAGATGGGAATAGATGGGCAGCTCTCGCTGAGCCCTGGTGTCGTTCTTTTTACAAGCTATGGTTGAAAATGACCCCAAAATTATAAATCTAAGTCATGAGGTTTTTAAAGTGTTCTTTCCCATGATTGGGCCTGGCCACACTACCAGAGGGGTAGTTGATGTAATTGGCAAATTTGAAACATTTGCCCAAGTCTAAGTTGGACTTCGGGTCATTATGAGGAAGGGAACTCAGCACCGTCCTACCCACCAGGAGCTTAAAGGGCTGCTGCACGTTGCTGGTGATGAACCAGAAAGTCTTTGTTGAAATCATTCAACTTCTTACGATACTTGTTTTCATGTTTCTTAAGGCACAGGGAGTCTTGAGGAACTCTCCATCTTAAAGCTCCCTGTCCTGCGGGCACCAGTACTGTATGCTGCATACAGTAAGTGCTCAGTAGGTGTTTGTAAATCTGATGGCATCATCGACTCAAAAAGAAGTGTAATCCTGCCTCTTCATTCATGTGACATCATTCTGCCCTTAAAAATTCACTGGACAGCCAGTTAAAAATAGAAAGTGGAGTCTACAAACCTCATGGAAAAAACGTTAGGTGGTTCGCTTATTTTTTTCCCCCAACATTTTATGAGAATTCTCAAACATACACTTGAACATACACCTGTCACCTGGATTCTACAGTTAACATTTTGCTTGCACTTGATTTTTCCGCTTCATTTTGCCAGGCTTCTGTCTTCTGTGTCTATAACACGAGCTTCTTGGTTATTGAGTATGGATGCAGACTGGTTGGGGAGAACCAGGTGTTAAGATTTAGTTGTGTATTCAGGAGCACACTTCTCTGTTCCTGTCATGTTTGGTGTGACCCCGTGTTCTGGGGGACAGATCCTGGAAAAAGCATGGAAATGTGCTTTGTGTGCACGCATGTGTCTGCTGACCCTGCCCGCCTAAGCCCACTTGAGTGCGGTTTCATCGGTCATGAGCGGGGGCTTACTGCAGTGAGGAATTGCCCTGCTTCATGAGAAATGGCGACTCGGGCGCGTGGCCGTGGGTGAGGGCTGTTTCCTGCGTGGTGTCCCAAGCATACTCAGCCCCTGCTTTCACTGTCATTTTCTTGCTTTTTTTTACATTGATCCACTTTTTAAAAGCCTAGTTGCCTTTCAAAAAAAAACATGTTGTTGCCATAAATTTAGAAAAAAAAATTAAAGTGTATGGGAAACAAAATACCTTTTGCCCAAAGTGATTAATACAATGAAAATGAAAGAATGAGAGACAAAATAATACAATAAAAGTTAAAATGTACCGCCAAGAATCACCTTCAAGGGACAAACGTACACTGGGAAATTCTATTAAGGTGAAATTATTGTATGTGCTGTAGGCTACTTGATAGAACCCATCTGTCTTTTGGGGGGTGATGTGGGGACATTTTTTTTTCATTTAAAATTTGGGTTTCCTTTGAAGGAGGGGATTTGTAAGAAATGAACCAAACACATGCCCTTGAATACAGGCACAGGAAAGCCAGCACTTTCCAGATTAAATAATGACCCTTTCACTGGTTGTGAAAACTAGATTCGTTGCAGCTAACATTTTTTGAAAACGGGGGCACAAGAGATACAGACTGTTCCGGTACATCGCACACAGTGATGGTAATATTTTGCATGACGTAATGTGTGTATATATGTGTTTATGCATGTAAGCATTACATATTTTACTATCCCAAGTTGGGATTTCTGTTCCTGTTTCTTCTTACATTATTTAGGATGGGTTGTTGAGGTTCAGTAACCTCAAGTAGTACCGTCACGAGTAGCAGCCCTCACTCTCCTTGCACTCCCGAAATGGGAGGGGTGGTTATATTGATTATGACATTTGAAGTGTCTGCACAACACTGCAGTTAAGAACTGCACCGGAGTCAGACTTCCCGCCTTCAAATCCCAACCGCCACTTCCCAACTCTGAGCAGACGAGTTCAACTTCTCTGAACCTCAGCGCCTCATCTGTAAAATGGGAGACATTAAAAGTCAACATCGCAAAAGATGGTGAGTATTCCGAGTTAAAGCCCACAGAGTGCTTCCATGGCTGGCCTGAGAGAAGCGTTCAGATGGTAGCTCCCACTGTAGCTTCCGGGAGTGGGGGGCTTTGTCCGCGGGAAGTTTCTCCCCAGGGACAAAAGTGTCCATGGAGCAGGTTGTCCCGAGAGCTTTGTGAGAGGATTCCCACAGGGGAGGCTGGTTTCGGTGTGGCCAGCAGATGGCGCGATAGCCCCAGTGCCGCCTCCAGGGAATACGGTCCTGGGTTCAATTTCACGGATTAACGTTTATTAAAGGCAGTAAATTTTGGCTCCCCATTTGCTGCTGTTACTAAGCTTGTAAGATACTTGGAGAGTGGAATCGAAGGATTATTTATCCTGTTAGCAGAATATTCTTTAAAATAATACACTTGTATCTTTAGAAAGATGGATGGCCTCCTTAGGAAATGCTGAAAGCGACAGTTTTTCAGAGGTCAGAGTCCTGATTTTTCTACTTAAGAATTTAACGTCCCCGTTGGTTTCCCTGTGAGACCTCGGCGCCTGGTCGCCTGTGGTGTGGGAGACAGCACCGCTCACCTCTTACCATCGTCCCTGCCGTGGGTGAGAGAGGCAGGATTCTGAAATGCCCGTCTCCACCCCACGTGGGTATTGGTGGCAAACAGGCCATTTTACCGCGTGTTTTGGTGACTTTGAAGCTCGAAACCTACACATGGCTCGTCGGGACTGAGGCGTAAATAAATGCAAAATGCACAGATTGCAGACTTGGTACAAAAAGGCGGATGTCTCGTTTTTTATTTCAATTACAGGTTGAAGTGATAATAGTTTGGATAATAAAATTAATTTCACCTGGTCATACTTTTGTAACCATGGTTACTAGACACGTATCTACGCTGGCTGGCAGGGTGTTTCCCTGGGACTTCGCTGCGCTGGGCCCTCTGATGTTTGGAGGTGCCTCCGCTCATCACACCAAATATTAACGTGCACCCACGTCCCACCCTGAAGACACATTCTTCTATTGCAGATTGTTTGGAAATCTTTGCATGTTTTCCTTCTGAAACTATTTGGCAGTCTTTACACTTGGCAATGATTTCTTAACGATCACCTTGAATACTAGGGAATTTCTGAAAACTGTTTTCTGACAAATTGTTTTCAAATGTATTGAATGTGTAGGAACACTAATGAGGTCTAGAGTATTGATCGCATCTGTAGACATTTATTCCGACTGACTTATTTGGGGACGTTATTTTTATATTTTGAAGCCAATCCCTCTCTCTCCCCTCCCCACCTCAAACATTTTTGGAGGCCCTTGAACAAGCCCGGTGAGCCCCAGACATTGGGTCCAGATGGGAAGTCTGGTGGGAAGTCTGTCCTGAAGGCAGCACTTAGGAAAGGCAATTTTGACACAAGCCCCGTTTCCTCCCGGGGTGCTGGTGTGATAGCCAGAGGCTTCGAGACTTCCTGCTAAGTGGGGGTTAGTCCCCCATTTCACAGATCTTCCTAGGGAGATCCCATGTGGCTACAGTTTTGAGGGGTTTTTTAGCACAATAGGTATTTTGTTACCACAAGGCAAACATAAGCAGATTAACCCAGTAGCCTGTTGTATGTAAGTCTATTGTGAAGTTCGCATCAATATATTGATAAATACTTTTTCAAAGCAAATAAGGAAAACTTGTTGCGAACTTGCTGAAAGCATAAGTGAATCCCTGAAAACTAACTGGCACACATTCTTATTTTTGTAGTTGACCCTCGCTGGGTGTGGGCCAGGGGGTGGGGTGGAGAGAGGAAGCGGACAAAGCACTAAGAAAAAACTCAATCCCCCGGCCCATGGGCCAGGTCAGCGCCGCCCTTCGGGTCATCACGGCCATCGGCAGTGCCCGTCGTGCCTGCATCCTTTTCTCTCCCCTGCTACTGGCCAGAAGCGCGGGCCTCTTCCCCTTCGTCTGAGTCTCTGTTCAGACGCAGCCCAATGGCCCTTACAGAGTCAGCGTGACTCCAGGTGAGCCATGGGTGTTGGTCAGATTTCAGGGGGCGGCCTCGGAACTGGGAGGGGCTGGCGTTTCCTTCCTGGCTCTGAGCTGGACTTGCAGCCACCACTGGCCGCCTTCCTCAGCAGGGTCGCACGGTGGCGCCTCCTGACCTTGGGTGCCACCTCACGCACCATATTTGCCACCGTTTTCCTTCCTTCGCGGATCTTTCTGGCTCCAGGGTTGGCCTTTGAAACACAAGTACAATGGAGGCCGATTTTTTTCTGAGCAAGACCTGCTTAATGGCCAGTGCTTCCTACTGTCTTTAGCTCCGAGGCTGCTGGTCCTGGGAGTCCAGGGAGCCCGTCAAGGGTCTTCCTCCCTTGGGACTTCATGGAACACGACCCGCTCCTTGGGCTGCATCACGGCCCTCTGGCCAGTGCGGAAGACCCCACAGTGGTTCTGTGCAACAGCTGAGAGCTGCCTGCAAACGCGAAAGAGGTATTTGTTACGGACTGACTGCGTCCCCCGCAAATTCACCCGTTGGCGTCTTAGCCTCCAGTACCTCCGAATGTGACTGTATTTGGAGACAGAGTCCTTAAATGGTTGGTTAGTTAAATGAGGTCACTAGAGTGACCTGATGTCCTTATAAGAAGTGGAGATTAGGACACAGATACACAGAAGAACGTCCATGTGAGGACACAGGGAGAAACTGGCTATCTGAGAGGCCAGGACAAAGGCCTCACAAAAACCCAGCCCTGCCGACACCTTGATCTTGGACTTCTGGCCTCCAGAACTGTGAGGAAATACATTGCTGTCGTGTAAGCCACCCAGTCCGTGGTGCTTTGTGACAGCAGCCCAAGCTGAGGAAGACAGCATTCCCAGGTAGCCACGTGTCCTTCAGCTGTGTGACGCAGTGTCTACTGACCCTGGAATAGATTCCATGCCCACGCCATACCTACAAGAACCTTCACAAACGCGCTCCCAGAACGGGTGGGCTGTTTCACCTGCCAGGCTGCCCCCACAGAAGCAGGCGGGCGCCCTCACTCTGATGTGGGGACAGGCCCAGCCCTCACTCGAGCACAGGTATTAGCTACTCACCACACGGGGGGAAAAGCGCTTCCGTTTGCACAGCGAGGCTTCCCAGCTCACCAGTGGAGTACCCCAAACTAAAGAGTGTGTAGCCTTCGGGGTGCAACCTGCCACATTCATAATCCATGTTAACAAATCAGCAGTCGCTGCTCTTCTAAAGTTGACGGAAGCTGGGCCCTTCGCACGGTTTGGGGACGTAGGGAGGGCATCAAAAGAAAGGGATTTGGGACTCTGTCCCACAGGTAACGAGGAACCACTGAAAGAGCACGTGTGGGGGACTGATGAGGTTGCCACCTCCTCACCTGGTCGCAGGCCCCTGTGTAGGCTGGGAACTGGTGTGCGCCGGGTGCAAACACGAAAATTGCAGGGGTTTGCATTTACTGAGCTCCTATTCAGTATGGAAACAAGCTCAGCACTTTCTGTGGACTACCTTGTTTCAACCTCATAAAAGCCCGAGGAGGAAGTCACCATCATTATGCCCATTTTATAGCTGAGGCAACTGAGGCCCAGAGAGGTTGTCGCTCGCAAGTATGTGATGTGTGCAGGTCACAACGCAGGGCTGTCTGGTCTCGGCCTGCCCTCTGCGCTCTCTGCCAGGGCCCCAGCGCTGCCCGCACAGAAGGGAGAGTGACTTTTGCCACCTGATGAGGAGGAACAGAAAGGAACCTAAGCAGCAGGGCCCAATCCAGGCTTGCCTGACAAGGGCAAGGCTTCCAGCCCCGCGTCTCTCATGCTTCCTCTTGTGTTTGCTGTGTTGATGTTTTCTTTCAAGGCTCCTCAGGAGTCCGGGTGGGCTGAGGTGGGTGCAGGTGGGCACACGCCACATCCTGCAGCCTGGCTCTGAGAGGATGAGGTGGCCTCTCTGGCTTGAATCCACAGGAATCCTGCATTGCTCACGTCTCTGGGAAAATAAACAGGCTTTGGGGACCCTCCGTCCCCCCAGCGTCAGTCCTCTGAATATATTATTCAGGCATTTGTTCATTCACTCAGCACAGATTTATTGAACGCTTTCCAAGTGCCAGGCGCTGGGAACATGACAGTGAACAAAGCGGGCGGCTGCCTGTCCCCCTGGAGCTGACGTCTAGTGGGGAGACAGATGTCTGAAGTCGGGTTGGGCAGGGACATGAGCTTTTGAGGGACGTTAGAGAAGACGCCTGGATGGAGTGTGAGTCCCAGGCCCTGGGCACATCCAGACCAGCGACAGCCGATCCAAACAGCAGGGTGGGCTGAGTGAGAACTGAAGACCTGAGCTGGTCTGCGATGCAGATAGAGATGGTGGGGGCCCAGCCTGGCCACTGGATGAGTGAAAGGGCCCCAACTTGGGAGACAGCCAGGAGGGGTGGAGGGAAGGTGGGCGCAGGTTCTGTTCCCGGGGCGGGTTGGGTGAGGAGGATAGGAATTGACGTAAACTAGGGATATTTTAAGAGGAAGTGTCCTTAGCTGGATCCACACCTTTCAGAGCTGAGCAGACATTCCATCTGCTCAGGACTCCGTGCTGCTCTTGCCTCTGACAGCATTAGTCTCCTGGGCCCATTGAAGCAAATGACCACGAACTGGGCAGCTGGACAACAGAAGTGTATTCTCTCCCAGCTCTGGAGGCCAGAAGTCCAAAGTCAAGGTGTTCACAAGGCTCTGAAGCACTGGGAGGGGAGACTCCGGCCCGTGCATGCCTTTCTCTTTAGCTCCTGGTGTTGCCAGCGTCTATGGCGGTCCTGAACTAATAGGTGCATCACCCCACCCTCTGTTGCGTGGCGTTCTCCTTGTGTGTCTCTGTGTCTTCTTGTGGCCTTCTTATAAGGACAACAACCATTGGATTAGGCCCCATACTAATCCAATATGACTTCATCTTAAATGATTACAAAAACTTTTTTCCAAATAAGGTCACATTCATGGGTACCAGGGGTTAGGACTTGAACATATTTTTAGGGAAACACAGTCCAATCCACAGCAAGTGCTCACACCCAGGCGTCATCTCGGACAAGGACTGATCTTCCAGAGCAGGGTCCTGAGTCCAGACTTTCCCCGTAGGGACAGTGACAAAGCCTGTGAGGTGGGACTTAGCACTCAGACATCTCCTGAGTGAGCTGTGCCAGTCAGGCAAGTGTGGGGGTGAGCAGGGGGACAGGGCCTTTTCCGTCCGGCCACACTCAGAGCTGCGAGCCTGGGACACTCACTGTCAGGGGAAAAGAGACAGCATGCGCGCGGGCGGCAGCAGCCACTGGGCGGTGCCGCTGAGCAGCCCGGCCTGTCGCCACACCTGTTCTCTTTCCTTCTGCCTTCCAACTCCCCAGTGCAGTGGGCTTTAGAGGGAGGAGCACCAGCCAAGGTCACAAGGTGGGGTCCGCCTCTGGCTCCC
Organism: Aselliscus stoliczkanus; assembly: GCA_033961575.1. NCBI lineage: Eukaryota > Metazoa > Chordata > Mammalia > Chiroptera > Hipposideridae > Aselliscus > Aselliscus stoliczkanus. The sequence goes on along the minus strand of CM066738.1, from coordinate 4,511,794 downwards.
CTCCCAGCGCCCCGTGCCACTTGGGCTGGGGGAAGCGGGGAAGGACCCCCTGTCCAGGCCATCCTGGCCCCTTCAGCAGCAGTCATCAAGATGTATAGGCGCCACTGGGCACACTTTGGGTTGTCATCACGGAAAACTCAAGTGGCTTAAACACTTCAGATGGTTGGCATTAGTTTAGCACAAGTTTTCTCAAATCTCAGCACTGTTGACATTTTGGGCCAGATAATTCTTTGTCGTGGAGGGATGACCTATGCACTTTAGGGTATTTAGCAGCTTCCCTGGCCTCCACATCATAGCTACCAGTAGCATTGTTTCCCTCAAGTCGTGACAACCCAAACTGTCTCCAGACATTGCCAAACGTCCCCTGGGTTTAGTGGTATCGGGGCTGGTGTCTGTGAAGTGTCTTGGACTTTGCCTCATGGTCACAAGATGGCTGCCACAACATCCCACCCATGTTCCGAGCAGGAAGAACGAGGAGGAACTAATATCCAGCTGCAACGGTCTCTTTTAGCAAAAAAGTAGAAGCTTCCACAGAAGCCCAGCAGGTGTCCACCGAGGTGTCACTTGACTGAACCTCTCGGAGGTCCCGCCTGCCCAGCCCTCCTTCAAGTGGGCCTGACAAAACTGGATCATGGATCAGCCAGCCATTTACTGGCCCTTGGTGACCTTGAAGCCACTCTGAGCCTCAGTTGACTCCTTCTTAAAACTGGGCTGATAGTACCTGTCTATGACCTAGGCAGTTTAGAGGTGAAATCAGCTCATTTCTGTGAGTAATCCAGTCAAGGACCTGACCCCTACGGGGCATGCCAAGGCAACTGGCGTTTATTTTATTAGTGGTGTCTGAGGATTAACCACATAAAAGTGCCCAGCACTCAAAAATATTCGGTAACTGTTGGTGGCTGTGTCTCCCCACTTGGCGCCTTCATCTGTTCTGTTCCCTCGGCTGGTCCCTGCACTGCCCTGGCTCTAGCTCTCACGAATCCCCAGAGGCATTCCTGACACTGAAGTACACCACCTGTCACTCTTGGCCCCTCTGCTCCCTTCTCAGCAACTGCCTAGAAAATGTACCTACAGACAATACTCATGGTCGCTCGCTCTGCTCCTCCTAAAACGTAAGCTCCTGGCAAGAAGTTGAGCAGCACGTTTGTTTCCGACCTGCACTCTCCCCGGGGCCTAGAACCCGGCCTGCAACCTGATGGCGCATAACGTTCATATGCTGGGTGCATGGCTGTCAGGCAGAAGTTGGTGACACGTGGGGACGTGGGGCCACCAGAAGAGGGGAGAGGTTTCGCGATGCAGAAAGTGAAGCGGTCCGGGAATGCACGAGTGAATGAACTCGAACCTCGGCATCCGCTTTTGAAGATACCCCCCCACCCCACCCCCTGCACCCTCCCACCCCTCCACCCCCACCCCCTACCCCCCACCCCTTACCCCCCGCATTCTCCCACCCCCCCCCCCGCACCGCACCCCCGCCCGCCCCCCCCACCCCCGCGCCCTCCCACCCCCCGCGCCCTCCCATCCCCGCACCCCACCCCCACCCCCGCACCCTCCACCCCCACCCCACCCCCACCCCGCCTCCCGGGCAGGGCAGGGGCGCGGGGCGCACGCAGCCAGCCTGCCCGCCCCGGGGTGCGCCAATGTCTGCCCGCGTCTCCGGCGTCCCCCTTCTCCAGCCCTGCGGCCCCGCCCGGGGCGGCCTGCGGGGTCGGGACCCTTCGGGATTCTTCGTACTCGGGCGCCCCGAGCGCGCCAGCACGTGCTGCGCAGACGCCCGCGCCGGCCTGCAGCCGCCCGCCCCCCGGCGCCCCGCCCCGCGCCGCCGTCTCCGCCGGGGAGGGGGTGGGGCGGGGCCGGCGCGGGCGGCGCTGGGATTTGAAGTTCGCAAGCTTGGGCCGCCTGCGCCCTGGAGCGCACAGTGTGCCAGTGCGACGCCGACCCTGCGCCAGCCCCTCCTGGCTTTGGCTGGGGACAGCCTCCGAAGGGCGCTGTCTTCCACAAAAGGGGCTACGGAAGCCTGGGGAAGGGACATCGCTTACCCGAGATGACGCGGCCGGGCAGTGGTCGCCTTCCCTGGCCACTCGAATCCCAGTTTTCCAAGGGCGCTCTGAGGATCCCCTGTCTGGTTGAGAGCTCATTTTCTTCGTTCCATCGTGCATTCACTCAACAAACGTGACCTGAGGCCCTTTTGCAAGCCAGGAGATGTGACAAAGGCCCCAAGGCAGGACTGTGCCTGGCAAGTTGGAGGGACAGCGAGGGACGAGAGAAGGAAAAAAATAAGGAGAGACAGAAAAGGGTGTCCGCAATAGGTCCTCTGAAGACTTGGGGTTCCGTACCCAGCTCGAGGAGGCGAGGGTGCAGATTTGGGGAAGGAAGGGTCATATTACACTTCAGTGGCTGCCAAGTGGAGAGTAGGGTCATAGAGTCCAGGGGCTTGAGACAGGTTCTTGGGACCTGGAGGTAAATGCAGCTCCACAGAGAGAAGGTGCTGGATAGACGCCTGAATGACTAATGGACACTGCGCCTGCCTCCCTGTCCTCATCAGTCCACCAGGTAGCATGCCTACCTGGTCCTGCAGACCTAGCCTGTGTCCCATCATCCTGAGAAAAGGCCACAGGGTTGGGACCAGGAGTGACCCTACTTGGAGCTGCAGCTCCCCCACTGCACAGGGCGTCATAACCGCGGTGTCTGGACCTGCGGAGCGTTCGAGGCCCCCAGAGACGGGTTTGACACCACGGTGTGGCCCACGGTAGGGGAGCTGGTGCCAAGGCAGCGTGGAGGGCAGCGCCTGTGCAGAATTCCCAGGGCCTGGGGCTCAGAAAGGCCCCACGTTGCTTCAGTGCTTTCCTATCAGATGCGAAATCCCTAATTTTGAACAAGGGGCCCTGGGAATTCTGTCGTGGGTCTTCCCTGCTGTGCCATTCACAGAAACCTGGAGATGGACCTGTTTCTGTGATTGGGAACCAAGGGACCGCCCTCTGCTTGCTTTCTTCCAGTCGTGGTCCACAAATGCAGGAACCCCGGGCACCGTCTGGGGTTGCAGCCGGACTTTTGAAGAGGCCACAACTGCTTCCCCGGCCCCGTTATGTTCTCAGCGGTGCCTCGGGGATCATCCGTGTATTTCTTTAGGGACTATATACTATATATTTACTTATTGAATTGTTTGTCCTATTCATAGAGGCTCCGTGGTGCTCGAGTGTGTTCTGTGCAGCCCTGCCGTCCCCACGCCCTGATAAATATTCGTCCAACGAATTCTATCTTTAGATAAAACAAAAATCATTTCATCTTGAACATGTTGCCATACCCTAGCAGCCTTGGGTGGGGTAAATGTTAACTCAATAAACATGAGCTATTCATCGTTGACCTCTGATTCATTAGAGTCTGCGCTTCACGCCTCACGAGGGTAGAGGCCTGGCACCCCGCGGGCACGTAGTAGGGCCTCCGGGGAAAAAGCTGGGCGCGCCCCCCCCCCGGCGCCCTGGGCGCGGCCCGGACTACGCTTCCCGACGGCCCCCGCGCGCCCGGGGCGGGGCGGGGCGGGGCCAAGCCGGGCGAGGGGCGGGGCCGGCTACAAAGCCCGGGGGCGGGCGCCGGGGCTCAGAGTGCCCGCAGCGCCGGCTGGAGCGCAGCGCAGCTCAGCGCGGCGTGCACGGCGGGAGCGGCCCGCGAGCGGACGGGCCTGGGGGCTGGTGCGGCGCCTCCGCTGGCCCGCTGGCCCGCTGCCGCGCCCCATGAGCGCAGCCCCGCGCGGCCGGGGCCCGTAGGCGGTGGGGCGCCCCCCATGCTGCTGCAGCCCGCGCCGTGCGCCCTGAGCGCGGGCTTCCCGCGGCGGCCGGCCGCCTCCGGCGCCATGCACGGCTCGCAGAAGGACACCACGTTCACGAAGATCTTCGTGGGCGGCCTGCCCTACCACACCACCGACGCCTCGCTCAGAAAGTACTTCGAGGGCTTCGGGGACATCGAGGAGGCCGTGGTCATCACCGACCGCCAGACGGGCAAGTCCCGCGGCTACGGCTTTGTAAGTGGCCCCGCGGCCGGGCGCACCCCCAGCCTGCGCACCCGGACCCGGGGCGCCGGGCAGCCCCAGCCGGGCTCACCCCCAGCCTGCGCACCCGGACCCGGGGCGCCGAGCAGCCCCAGCCGGGCGCACCCGGACCCGGGCGCCGAGTCCACCGGCGGGCGCGCGCCCTGCTGCCCCGGGGCCACCGGGCACCTGCGGCCCCCCTCGGACTCCGGGGGTGTCCCGCCCCCGCTCCCCTCGCCCGGGTCTCCCTGCCCTCCGTCCGGGCTTCCAAGGGCGATCGCTGTGTCCCATCAGAGCTCCGCGAAGTTTTGCGGAGAGGTTTTGGGGACAGATGACGTCTGGAGCAAGAAGCTAGGGAGGAGCCGAGGCTGCAACCTGGGCGCCGTGGAGCCCTTTAGCACCCCTCCCCCCCCGTGCTGTCCAACAGCCCCCTCAGCCACCACGAATAACGATCCGTTTAAGCAAAAATCGGCTTGAAAACAACCTCTTCTAACCCTTGCCATGAGGGAGGGGATCCACAGACCCCCACGGGTGGATAGGCCAGACTGGGGCCCCTGCCTCTCTTGGGGGGGGTGCCCATTTCCCCTGGGGATTGTTTCTGTCCTTGAAGGTTTGGCTTCCCAGAACTGAAACTTGGAGGGAGGAGCTGGAATCCAGGGGGCAGCTTTGGGAGAGGGTCCCAGGCGGGGTCAGAGGGGTGGGGGGAATGAGTACCAGGGCCTGGGCATAGCCGTGTGCTCCCCCCAGCCCCCCACACCCGGCACGGAAAACCCCTGATGTGTCTGTGCGCCTCTAGGTGACGATGGCTGACCGGGCAGCGGCTGAGAGGGCTTGTAAAGATCCTAACCCCAACATCGATGGCCGCAAAGCCAACGTCAACCTGGCCTATCTAGGCGCCAAGCCGAGAAGCCTCCATTCGGGTGAGAGTCTGCTTCCCTTCCCTGGCTCTTCTTGGCTGCTATATTCAGCGTTGGTATCTGTCTCCTGGAAAAGCCTCCTCCCACCCCCACCCCCGCCACAGGAGTGGCAGTTGGCTGTCATGTGCTTGCAGAGCCGTCACAGTGCAGCCATCCCTTACTTAGCTTGGGAGCTGGACCCCTTTTAGCTACGTGGGCCAGTGGGACAGGGTGAGGAGGGTGTGCTCTCCAGTTGTCACTTGTCCTTACGGGAAGGAGGAAGTTGGTCCCTGGGACCTGAGGTCCGGAGGAGGAAAGCATAGAGGCTGCTGCCCTCTGGGTCCCTTGGTCTGCTCAGCTGGGAGCTTTGAGGGGGTGGCCTGGGAGGGGAGAGGAAGTGGCTTGTCCCTTTTGGCTAGAGCTGTATGACTGTGGTTCTTCCCCAGGTGAAGCCGACTCCCTAATGAGTCTTTCATTGTAGGCTTTGCCATTGGCGTACAGCAGCTGCACCCCACCTTGATCCAGCGGACATATGGGTAAGTGGAGTGGTTGGCTGGGAGTCGGGTGAGGGGCTTTCTGGGTCTCCCTAGTGTGGGCGCCCACTGGTCCCAGGGTGCTTTCACCCCGATCCGCCGATCCCACAGCTTTGGTTGTGCTCTTTGCAGCCACCTTTCTGTGTCAGAGAAACGTCCCTTTCTCTAGCCTTCCAGAAACATGATTGTGTGTTGGGGTCGGGGAGGGGTCGGGGGATACGCCTGGAGAACTGAAAAAAAAGGCAAATTGCATTTCTCCACCCCTGGTAGAGGCCACACCGCAGAGAGATGGGGAGCATGAGCCTTGGAGCCTGCTGCCTGGGTTCAAATCCTGGCTTCCCCCTTACTAGTTGTGTGATCTCTGCCAGCTGCCAGCTGTCTCTGCCCCTGTTTCCTCACCTGTGAGGTGGCGATGGCAGCAGCATCTCTGAGTGGCGGCTCAGGACTGGCGTGGGGTGGGTAGGTGAGCACCCTGGAAGTGTTGTCTGCGTTCCCAGGAAATGGTGGCTGGGCTGTCCTCAGGGCACCCCTCTGACCTGCGCCAATGCCCAACAGATGGCGGCGGCAGGTCCCTGTCGGCGGGTCCGAGGTTTGTGAAAGCTGGAGCAGGTGAGACGGGGTCAGGGCCAGATGTCCCCGGCCCGGCCGGCCTGTGGGCCTTTTGTCTGGCGTGGTTTGGAACAGCATGTTCCACCCTCCTCTGTCCAAAAAAGGTCCCCCTCCCCTTGCCTTTTTTAAAAAACCATCTAATAAGGCCTGGCAGCTGCTTGGGGAAGGGCATGCACACTTCAGGGGCACAAAGGAGGCTGCCATGCTGTCTGACCTTCCAGCCTCGTGATTGATGTCAGCTGTGCGCCCCAGTGCAGGGAGCTTGCTGTTAGGTTTGGGGGTTGTTTCTTGCGGGGGGTTGAGGAAGGCAGCCCCTTTTAGAACTTCAGCGCTTCTTAAGGTATCAGAGAACAAACCTGGGCTCTGGATTTTGTGCTTCAAGGTGCGCATGTGTGTGCCCGCCCTGGAGAAAGACAGTTTGAGAAGCATCCTGGCTCGCTGGGGGACCAGGACCAAGGACCAGAGCTGTGCCCTAGTTGATTGGGCAGGTCAGCCAGATGGCCGAAGAGCCGCTCCGTGCCCACCATTTGGGGTGCCTGCCCTGCCAGGTGGCATCTGTGACTGCACAGCGCCTTCCTCATGGATTGCAGACATGTGTGAGCTCAGCTCCGGTCGGCATTCTTGGGACAGAGCCTGGAGGGTGGCCAGGCGCAGGTGGTTGTGGGTTTCTTTCCCACTGGGGACCTGCTTCATAAATGTCTGCAACATCCTGGAAGGAGTTTGGGGACACCCCAGTCTTCCTGCCATCACCCCCAGGTTCTTCCTCGCTGAGGTTCAGGCCACACAAGGCAGACTTGCCTCTTTTTCATAGCCCTGGCTGTGTTCCCTGGGTTCGCAGCAGGTGCCTGGGGGCAGGGCCAGCTGCACAGGGATTCGGGCGTGAGCCTCGAGCTCATGCAGCCCTTTCCTGCTGAAAATGCAACAATACCTTCCCCACCCAACTCTGGGCTCCCCTACACCCATCGCAGCTGTCTCTGGGACCCGGAGACCTGGGTTTAAATGCTGAGTCTGTCACTTACCGTCTGGGTCCATCTTCCTGAACCTTCAGTTTCCTCACCTGGAAAATGGGAGCGGGAACCACCTGACAGTGCCAGCATGTGGGGCTGAGTGTCCGTTCTCCTGCCACGTCTCTCCTGCCTTCATAGCCACTCTCTGAGGCTGGGATTGATGTTATCCTTGCTTCATTAATAGGGAAACGGAGGCAAAGAAAGGTAACAACCTCTCCAGGGCTGCTGAAGCGACAGGATTTGAACCCAGGCGGGCTGGCTCTCGAACCCAAACTCTCAGTTGCTGCTCTCTGGGGCGGGCAGATAGAAGGATGCCCCGACCTCTCCCTCGGGGTCCCCAGAGCACCACCCACGAGAGGGTAGTTGGGGGTCGGTCACAAGGTTTTACCGCCATGTGTTCCCGACTTCAGGCGACAATGTTTTGTAACTAAATCTGCTGGCTAGCCATTTAATACCTCTGCCGGGGAAGAGGCCTCCAGCTATTTGTTGGTTGCCAAGGGGTGGAGACCCAAACAAGGACAAGGAGTCAAAGGGACTGTCTGGTGGCAGGTGGACTGAAGCCTCTCAGAGTTGTACTGCCTCCAACCAGGCCTTGCTGAGGCCCAGGCAGCTGGAGGGGCCCCTGGGTGTGCTGCCCAGAGAGGCGTCCAGCCGAGCTGCCAGGGCCTGCCCGCCCTGCCAGAGAGTTGGGCCATCAGCATCCCTTTTGTCTTTACAGACAATCGAGCTTGGGAGCGCTGCTGGGCCTGACTCAGCGGTCAGTTTTGTCAGCTCTGGGCTGGCGGGGAAGCCAGGCCTGCCGTTGACTTGAGGGCAAGGTGGGAGCCACAGCCTGGACAGCTTAGTTTGCAAACCAGTTAACCCCCTCCTCCCTGGCTAAACTTGCCCAGACTTTCCGGCCCCGATCGTATGCCTCGGACAGCTCGAAAGATCTCGTAGCCCCGCTCTTGGACAAAACCGCTGTGGCTTCCTCGCCTGGCTGGGTCGTACATGTTAGTGTGGAAAGATTCGCCAAAGAACTTTGCTCTTGATACCTTTTGCTTGGACTCGCCGCCCCCTCGTTTTTCCTATTTTAAGTTGAATGGGATCTTTCAGAACCTGACTCGGCCTGCACAGTTTTGTGATGTGGCTACATACTGGGCCGAGACTTGAGGTTTGGAGAATCCTTTCTTGGCAGGTGACAAATGGCTCAGTCATGGGAGGAGCTATCTAGAGCCATGGGCGGCCCAGTTGGGCATCCTTTGCTGGCTGGTGAGCCAGGGAGCAGCCTGCAGGCAGAAGTGAAGGTCTGAGCGGTTTGGAGAGGGCACATGTCCTAACAGAGCTTTGGGTCTGGCCTGGATGGAGCCTCCTGTGTCAAGGGGTGTCTTTTCATGCCTGAGCCTAAGCCTGCCAGGATCTGAAGTTGGTGCTGGGCCTGGCCACACTTGGAGTTCCTCCTTGGGTTATTTTTGAAGGGCCAGCTGCTTCTGTTGGCACAGCCTACTCATCCCTGTTCTTAAGGGGGCCCTGCTGTGGGTTCCACTCCCGTTCATTGTGAGCCCTGCTCTGTGCCAGGTGTGGGGCCAGGCCGTGGGGCCCCAGGCGACAACACAGGGTCCCGGGGCTGCTGGGTGTCACGTGCACTGGGTCTGCCTGGGTTCAAGGCCAGGCCTAGCCCTTCTCTCTAGGCTCCTCTCCCTGTCTGCGGGGGACCAGGATGGTGCCACCTCACAAGGCTGACTTGAGGCCTGAGTGAGCGCCTGTGTGCAGTCCCGGTTGATGGGGGGCTAGTCCATGGGAAGACCCGGGGTTTGTCAGGGACGAGTCGCACAGCAGCCCCATGACAGGGTCTGTCACCCCTGCTGCGCGTGCAGGCACCGGGAGAGGAGAAGCCTTGAGCTCTTGCAGTGCAGGTGCGGGGCCCTGAGCTGGGGACTCTGGCACTGTGGTTCCTCCCACGAGGCGTCAGCACCTCCCTCTGACCAGCTCTTGGACAAATTAAGAGCCAGACCCCTGGGGCTGGGGACCTTCTCCCAAGCACCACTCACCCCACTCGGCCTACCATTTCGGGGATCCTTACCCTCCCTGCGTGAAGGTCCCCAGCGCCCTAGTTGAGACCCTCGATGGCGGTCCCCCCGCCATGGGCGTGTGTATGCCCAGGGCTATGAGGGTGACCCGGGCAGGACAGGAAGTTATGGAACACACAGGGCTGGGCATGTAAAGAGCTGTTCCCAGAATCATTCATTCACTGAGTGTTTATTGAGCACCTGCTGGATGCCAGGCCCTGTGCCTGGCATCCTGTGAATCAGAAAGACGCTTCCCCACCGCAGGGCTGTCACTGTCCAGGGGGGAAGCCAGATGGTTCCAAACCTGTCTGCACAAAAGGGCCCGAAGGTGTGACGAGTGGGGCTGAGCAGGGACTTTGTTGTGAGGGTGAAACATCCCTGCATCACAACTGTCACAGTGGATGGGCAATCTGTGAGAGTGACAGAGTGTCATAGACTTGCACACCAGGACACACCAAAAAATGATGAAATTCAGCCAAGCCTGGAGCCTAGTTAATAGCCTCGTGCCAGTGTCAGGTTCCTGGTTTTGGTAGCGTGCTGGGTTCTAAGACGTCATCACTGGGGGACCGCTCTGTACTGTTTTGGCAACTCCTTGGGGGTTCGATCACTATTTCATGATATGAAGTAAATCAAGCCAGTGGTGGGGTGCAGTGCCTTGAGGGGGCTCGGTGCCTTGGGGGCATGGCAGGAAGTGAAGTCAGAGCCAGCGGCTGTGGAGGCTGGGAGGAGGCCAGTGCCCTCTCCCCCGTGGGGCGTCACGTGGCTTGTTTTTACTTTCAGGTGTCTGGGGTGACCGGCACTTCCTGTTTGTCACTCACTGGAGCGAGGCGGGGGCAGCGGGTGGCCCTCTGCAGCGGGTGGCTTGTGCACACCTGCTGTTTGTCCTCATGTGCCGTAACAGGAACCAGCCTCAGAGTGGCTCTTGGGTTCCTCTCAAGGCTGAGCTCCTCGCCCGGCCCCAGTGGCCCTGGCAGGAGGGGCCCTTCTTCTGGGGCTGAAATCCAGACCCAGGGGAGAAGCCAGACCACAGACAAGGCTGAGGCAGGCGTCTGATTCCCCCTGTTGGGGGTTGGGGGAGGCCGTGCCCCGGAGCAGGGACAGTGGGGGTAGGCTCCCAGCTGGGCCAGCCCCTTCGTGCCACAGTGGAAAAAACACTGCGTGAGGAGTCTTGGGACCCCTCTTCTGACTTGTCTTTGCCACCCCTTGTTCTCATGACTCCCCGTTGAGCGTCAGTTTTCTCGTCTGCCACGTGGACCTGATGAGTGCTCCGTAGGGTGCTGGAGAGCGTCGGATCCTTCTCCTGACCTCTCCCATGTGGTGCACAGAGGACCCTGTGCATTCAGTCAGCCGGTTCATTCAACAGATAGGTACTTGACTTGTGCCAGGCTGGGGATGCCGTGGGGATGAAAGGAGGCCCGGGTCCCGCTTAGGATTCAGGGCACCCTGCAACAGAGTGGCCATGGGAAGGGAGAGAGAGGAAAATGGGAATGTTGTGCCTCAGGTGGCAGTAGGCTCTGTGGAGGGAAAGGAGTCGGTCAGGCAGGGGAGGACGTGGGAGATTGGGGGGCAGGGAGGGGGTGTCCAGGCTCCAGCAGGGTGGCCTCAGCTCACTGGGGCCTGGGGCCCTGGGGGAGCGTTTGGATATTTCTCTGAGTGCCTCGGGGCTGACCCAGGCCTTGAGCAGGTGAGGGCCAGGTCACTTGCATCTTTAAAGCACCCCTCTGGCTGCTAGGTGAGCTGGGCTAACAAGGCCAGAGTGGAGTCCCCACCAGGGGACCCAGCGATAATCCAAGCTTGAGGCCGAGGTGGCCTTTGGCCCTGGACCAGCACTGGGTGAGAAGGGTGGGATTCTGAATACGTTTTAAGGAACGTGTTAAAGGGGAATCCAAGAAGATTCCAGAGCTTTGGGCCTGAGCACACGAAGGTTGGGTTGTCTTGGCGGGTGAGGGGAGGCTGGTGTGGGGTGCACTTTTGCGGGGAGAGCCGGAGATCGGGTTTGGACAGGTTCCAGTGCGGATGCTGTGCCGTGGTCCTAGGTAGAGCACCTTACCTCTGCGTCCCACCCCCCGCCCCGCACTCTTGCCTGTTGTCCCACGGCCCCAGAGCCTGGGGGTTCCCAGGAGGCCCTTTGTGGCCTGGTTTCCTGCCTGCCCTGGTGGCCTGTGCAGGGCCCCGCCCCCGGCCCAAGAAGCCTGGAGTTGTGTCTCCAGCACCGTGGGCAAAAACCTCCAGAGAGCAGAAAAAGTGAAACCAGCCCATTTGCCTTTTTTATTTTTATTTTTGGCGGTAGCTTTGCACTCGGAAACACAGCCGATTCCTTTTCACTGAGTTTTGCTTTGAGTGTGCAGAGAACGAGGTTGCCTGTCTCCTGGGCGCCGGCTGCCCTTGGCTGTTGTCCACACCCCTCGCCAGCCTGAGAGTTTGCAGACCATGCAGCTCAGAGCCCGGAGACAGATGCCTTCTAAGGGGACCTCCAGGGACCCCACTGGGGGCTCTTGTTAGGCTCTGTGGCACTCTTAGTTTACAGATGGGGAAACTGAGAGCAAGAAACTGGACCAACAAGGCCAGGGTCTGACCTTGGGTTTTTGCCCCTGGACCCCTGGTCTCTGATGGGCCAGGTCAGCTGGGGTGCTCTCGGCTGTGTGTTACTAACCCTGAGTGTGCGGGGTCCGGGCAGAGACACCAGCCCATTCCCCTTTCAGTGGGGGTTGCTGGACCGAGGCCGGCTCAGCCTGAGCAGACGTCCCTCAACTGAGACTTTTCTTTTCAGCCCAGCTGGCTGCGGCCCCTCCATGAACCCCTGGTGCCAGGTGGGGCTGTGTTGGGGGCATGGGGGGAGAAAAGGGAGGGTTGGGGGATGGGAGGGAGCATGGATCATCCAAAGGACACTGTGGGTGTGGCTGCAGCAGCAGGAGAGGGGAGGGAGTCCCTGAGGGACAGACCACAGTTGCCAAGCCCGTGCCCTTTGCAGAGGCCTGAAGATCAGGCATTTGGAGGCTGGTTTGCACCGTGACCTTCCCAGAGACTGGGCGGGGTGTCAAGGAACCTGCTGGGCACAAGTGCCTTGTTCCTTGGTGCCAGGCAGCTGGGACCTCTGCCTGGTTTGATGCACAGGCCTGGAGGGGGCGTGGGGGCTGCCCTCCGACAGGGCCGGCTGCTGGCTTGGCTGGGCCTTTCTCACTGAGGAGTTCCGCGGGTCCCAGTGTAGATGTGTGTGCACACGCCCCTAGATCCCCACCTGGCTCCCTTCCCAGCCCCCTGGCGTGGCGTCTGTGGTCATGAGAGTGAGGCGCAGTCCTTGAATTGTATTTGTCCTTCGCTTTGTAGCCTACGGCAGGGTTCCCCCTGGGTGGGGTTCCTGGGGCCATCCCGAGAACTGCAGGATGCTAGCAGCATCCCTGGCCTCCACCCACTGGATGCCAGTGCGCCCCTCCCCCCCACCCCCCGTGTGACAGCCAGACATGTCCCAGGCGGGCCGTGTCCCCTGGGGGGGGCACAGTTGCCCCGGCTGAGAACCGTTGTCCTAGTGGAGGGTCCAGTTCTCACAGCGAGCCCTGAGGTCAGCTCTATAAGACCTGTTTTATGCAGGATGAGGAAAAGCTCTGTAACTTGTCCGAGTGCACAGCTGAGGGGCAGACGGGACGGGCACTGCCAGTCCGGCCTGGCCCCTGCCTGCTGGGCTCTGTGGCTTCCTTCCCCCTCCACTTGGCTAGTCTTGCAATGTTGTGTCCTGGGCCCACCACACATCGGGACCCGCCACCCTTCCTTTCGTTCTGATCTGAGTCCAGGTACACACACCTGTGTTGGGCCTGGCCTCTGGACACACTGAGCTCCTTGGTGGGGTCAGAGCCACCAGGGGCTTTAAGGTCTTGGCCTGGCTGTTACCCGTGGTACCTGGGCAGCTCTCCCACCTGGGTGGCCCCTGAGCTGGCAGCCCGTCCTTATGGGGACAGAACCAGGTGGCAGACAGACGGGGTGCAGACTCTGCTTTGCCATACTCTGGCTGTGGGACTGTGCAAGTCACCTGGGCGTCTCTGAGCCTCAGTTTCCAGGGTACTTCGGTGCCTGGGGCCGAGTTCGGGTCCTGATTGCCATCATGCGTGGGAAATCTGTGAATGTGGCAGCTGCCTCAGCGCACCAGACCTTGGGGCGAGTGTGGCCAGAGCCTGTCATTTTTAAAGCGCCGGGTACTTGTGCTGTGTGGACAGGGCGAGGCCCGGGGCTGGCAGCGGTTCCCCAGTGCTGGGTGCATCAGAGTGCTTTGGGGGCCGTCCCATGCAGGGCCCCGCACCCCATCTGGCTTCAGTCTGCGGGGGTCCATGTTTTTAGCAAATACATTGAGGGGGGTGTGAGGCAGGGCCGCTCCTGCCCATGTTTGGAGAAGTTTGGGGTTCAAAGCTTTCACAGCCTCAAACTAAGGAAGGTTCCGAGGTTCCGGAGCTGGGTGGGGGCCCATGTGGTGAGGAGCACCAACGATGCTAGGATGGCGGCGTGGTGGGTGCTGCCCCAAGAGAGGCTGCATACTGTCTCCACTGCTTCCCCAGGAGGCTTCTGGGGGGCTGCAGCCCCTCGTCTTTATCAGAGGGACATGTGCCCAGCGGGCCATTGCACTAGGTGTCAGGGCAGAGCTCACCTCCCCAACCACTCACTTGAGATCCAGTAGTGGAGACGGGTAATAAAACTCCTGCTCTGTGCAGTTGCCGCCTCCAGGAAGCTTCCCCTGACCACTCCTGGGAATCCTAGGCCTAGTTCATGGGCTGGTGTGACCTGTCCCCCCTCCTAGAATTCAAGCCCCGAGAGGCCAGAGGCTGTGTGGTCTGCTCAGCTCAGGAGGCTGAGGAAGGATTTGAACCCAGGCCTGGCTTTGTTCAAGGTTCTTGCTCCCGGCGGAGTGGAGGGAGGCCAGGGGAGTAGACAGCAGAGGCATCTGAGCGGGTGGCGGGAAGCAGCCATTGTGGCCTTGAGCGAGGGCCTCCTGACAAAAATCACAAAAGATCACCTGTCCCGGTGGGTGCAAGGAGGAGCCACCTGTTGCTGGTGTTAGTGTGTTGCCATGGCGGTCACTAGGGTGCCGCTACCTGGGAGGGGCCCTGGTCAGGGTGATCTGGGGGCACCTCAGGCATGGGACCAGGTTTGTCTCAGACTCTCAGTCCCCCAGGTGCTTGCTGCTGGATCCATGGGGCCCCAGCCCCACCCTCCGCCCCTGCCCTGCCCACACAGGTGGTTCGTTCCTGGCTCAGGATTTTATCATATCTATGCTCTTATCGTCATGGAGTCCACCTAACCTAGAATTACCATTTGAAGGCATTAAGTGAAGTCACAAAGTTGTGCAGCATCACCACTGTGTCATTCAGAACTTTATTCTCACCCCAAAAGGAGACCCCTTAGCACTCCCCTCCCCCATTCCCGAAGCCCCTGGCAGCTTAGCCACGTTCTCCCTCTCGGCATGTGCCTGTGGTGGACTTTTCATCTCCATAGATTCAATCCTACAGCATGTGGCCTTTTTTTTTTGAGGGCAGTGTCACTGGCCCTCATATGTGGGACCTGAACCAGGGCCGCTGGCGTCCCAGGCCAGCGCTCAACCACCGCGCCACTCGGCCGGCCCCAGCATGTGGCCTTTTGTGTCTGGCTGATTTCGCTAAGCACACTGAAGCACGGTCCGTCCAGCATTAAGCACGTGTCAGCACTTCATTCCTTTTTATGGCTGAAGGATGTCCCCTGGCCTGGATACACCAGCCTGTTCATCCTCTGTCCACCCATCCAGTGCATGCACTCTTGGGTTTGTCTGGGCTGCTCCTTATTCCTAATTTTGCATGCAACTCCATTGGCCGTATAGCGTTCAAACCCACAGGTAACCCTTGCAGCCCTTGTCTATGTGTTAAAAGCACAATACCATGTAAAGTTGTCATCAGTCAGCTCTTGAACCCATAAAAATGGCAGTTTCTTGCAATTCAACCTCACCCCTTCTTAGCATATGTATAAATACATTTGTTTGGTTTTTTTTTTTTTAGCACAAACAATATCACCATTTAGCGTGAATATCTCAGTTTTGCATAATCAGCACCTCTGAGTGCCGCTGGGTTTTCTCCTGACGGCGGAGGGAGCGGCTGGGGCTGACCCTGGCCTCACGGCCTCACGGCCATGGGGGTGTTGTCCTCGGGCACGTGGGCTACACCTGTGCCCCGTGGCGGGCACTCAGGTCTCCTAGATGCTGACGGGCCTGGCTGGGGGAACGGAGCACCCGCTTTCTGCCCAGCTGCCGCCCACACAGCTGCCCTGTTCTGCCCCCTGCCAAGGGGATGAGCTCACCTGGAGGGGGCGTTTTCCTTTCTCTTTCAAAGCAGCTTCTCTGGACCAGGGGCAGGGCAGGGATCCTGGCTCCGTCTTCTGGGTGCAGAAGGGTGTGCCAGGCAGTCGTGGCACCTGGTAAAGGTGTACCACCTTAGCCTGCAGGGTGGGACCAGCATGGCAGTGAAGAGGGTCTGAGGATCTCAGCCCCTCCGCTTCGTTGCCGTGGGGCCTCAGGCCAGCCACCGACCCTCTGAGCTCCGGTTTGTGTTGTAAAAGGTAACGGGGTGAAGGCCCCCTGAGGGGTTGGCTCCACCAGTGACTGCCTGTAAGGCGCGGCTGGTGCAGGCGCCGTGGTGTTGGCGGCCTCGTTCCTGAGGCCTCACCGTCATCATCCTTCCGTCACCATCGTCATCGTTGCACGTTGTTATTCCACCATTCATTTACCTGTCCGCTCATCGCCCCCTCACTGAGCCCCTCCTGGGGGCCAGCACCGGCTGTCACTGAAAGGGGTAACGTGCCAGGGAAGCCGACGCTTTGGGTGGGGAGACGGTCAGGGTAAGTCAGCAAACTGTGTGGTGGCCACTTGGTGGGTGTCAGATGGTGGCAAGATGAACAGGGAAGTGGGGGGACAAGACTGGCTTGGTGGGCGTGCGACCCGGGCGGTCACGTGGAGACACCTGCTCAGAAGGGCCCGCTCTGGGTTTGACGCTCTGCTGTCACCGTCTGAAATTCTCAGTCATTTTCAAATATGGTCCCCCAGTCACGTAGGCAGTCCTGTGGGGGTGGATGGTGTGTGGGGTGCAGGCTTGGGACAGGGTGCTGGGAAAGGCCCACTGGGGAGGAGACGTTTGCTTACAGACTTGAGGGTGGGAGGGGGCCCTGTGGTGAGCTGGGGGACAGCCCTTGCACAGGCTTGCACAGCTCGTGTGTTCAAGTCACACCGATAGTGTCATTGCTGCAGCCATTTTACAGATGAGAAGGAGCCTGGAGAGGGGACACAGCATCACTCCGCTCTCCCGACCGCTCCGCCCCACCCCAGAGCCTTCTGTGTCCCCCGCCCTGTCGCCTGACCCCCCTCTGTCTGACCCACAGGCTGACCCCCCACTACATCTACCCTCAAGCCATCGTCCAGCCCAGCGTGGTGATCCCGGCTGCCCCCGTCCCGCCGCTGTCCTCGCCCTACATTGAGTACTCGCCGGCCAGCCCGGCCTACGCCCAGTACCCGCCAGCCACCTACGACCAGTACCCATACGCCGCCTCACCCGCCTCAGCTGCCAGCTTCGTGGGCTACAGCTACCCGGCTGCCGTGCCCCCGGCCCTCTCGGCTGCAGCCCCCGCGGGCACCGCCTTCGTGCAGTACCAGCCTCCACAGCTGCAGCCCGACAGGATGCAGTGAGGCCGTTGCCCGGTCAAGGCCCGTCACTCACACACCCACCAGGCCAGCGGCTGGCTGAGCTCGGGGTGCACACCAGCACCTGTGTCTCTGGGGACCCTGCGGGACCCCTGTCTGCATCCCGCGCGGCCCAGAGACTGCTTCCCTTTAAATCCAGGTCCCACCACGTCTCGAGGGAGGACTTTTGAGAGAGAGGAATGACAGAGCTACAGAAGATGCCACCCACGCCTCCTCCCCCACGCCGCTCACCGTCCTTCACTTGCCCGCCTCTCCCCTTGCTCCAGGGCTCCAGGCTGCCGGCCTGTCCCGCCCTCCGCAGACCCGCCCTGTGGGCTCTGCAGACACCGTCCCACTCAGAGATGCCTTACTCCAGGGAAACCTAAAAACGCCGTGAATTGACTCCTGTCACTCCATCCGCACAAGCTGTGAACGCAGGAGAAGGCGTGCGGGAACCCCGGCCAAGGGATTCTCAGTTCCTGATGACGGCACGGGGCGGCTCCCGAGACCCAAGGGGCTCCTCGTGCAGCAGGGCCACCAGCCACAGCCCGGTCCCTTGCCGTCGAAGCACTGCGACTTTTTCTTATTGTTTTGCTACTAAGATGATTCAGAATTTCAGTCTATTTTTTCAACGGAGGCTCCTGCCACCAAGCGTCGAGAACCTGGTTTTGACTTTGAGACACTCAACTTTTGTTGGTGGCTCCGCCCACGGAGACAGGGACAGTATTTCTGTTTGATAAAGTGTCTGCTCGCTCAAGCACCGGGAGCCCCTCGGAGGGTAGGTGTCTCCAGATAGGAGGCCTCTCTCAGTGACAGTAAGTTGTCTCAGAAGCTTGTCCCCTCCCTACTTCTCACCCCCAGCCCCCACCAGTGCAGGGGGTAGAGGGAGGGGCCCAAGGTGGCATGCTGGCCGCGGGGCTGGAGCACAACGGTCCCCCCAGCGTGCTGCCCACCCTCTCATTCTTCGTGTCCCCTGCTGTACACCCGCCTGGGCTGTGCGACCAACCGAAGACGTGTCCTGCCTTCCTTGGTGATAGGGCTCCTGGAGGAGGCAGGGAAGGTGTGATAGGGGGGCTGCCTGGCAGGGGCTTTGGGGAGGCTGGGCTGGAAGGTTATGGGGCGCTGGGGGTATTCCTTCGGACCTACCTCAGGGAAGTGGGAGGCCTCGGACTGACCGATGCGGGCAGACGCTTCGCAGCACGCCTGAGTCAAGGCCCAGGAAAAAAGGTAGCTAATATAATAATATTTTTATTAGAATGTTCTGATTATAAAAATAAAACTTGTTTTCTTTAAAGAAAACGTTGGTCTGTAATTTTCACTTGAGGTAGGAGCCTCCCACACTCCCAGCCCCATCTCCAGTGATCGTGGGCAAGTCAGGGCCACATGATGTCATGCCAGGGACCTTCTTGGCTGGGATTTTAATTGATGGCTGTTCATTGAGCGCCTCCCTGTGCCGGCGAGCGGGCACCCAGAGTGATGGGAGAGACAGTCCCGCTGCCACCCACTGAAGTCATGGTGTTTCCTCACTCAGCAGTCTGCTTCAAATCCCAGGGAGGACAGACTGGCCCAGTAGGTGACGTGCTGGGAGCAATGGCTGGGGGCAGGTCTCAGTGTGGCTGGTGGGCCCACCAGAGCGCTATGGAATAGGCAGCAGCTCCCCATGAGAAAGAAGGATGCTGCTAGAACCTGGATAAAGGCAACTGAGAGGAAGCAGGTGGCCATGTAGCTTCCCTAAGGGTGCTGGCAGCCAGGTAGGGAACGAGGCCACAGACTTAGGAAGGGAGGTCTTGGTTGGGCTGAGGAACCCCAACCAGGAGTTAGTCCCAGTATCTAGAAATCACCTGGAGCCACTCGACACTGGGGAAATCACAGGGGCCTCACGGAGGAGGAGGCAAGCGTGGAGAGGATGTTAATTCAATTGCTCACTCGTTCATCCCAGGAAATGTGTGCCAGGTCACATACAGAGCGCTGGGGGTCATAGACGCAGTCCTGCCCGTTGGGTTTATAATCCAGTGCGGGGGACACAACAAACATGCAAATGGAGTCATTTCAGACACCGATCACACCAAAGGAAATATTACAGAGTGATGGGAAATGACTGGGTTCTAGGCAGAGGGCACAGCAAGTGCAAAGGCCCTGGGGTAAGGAGGGTGCATGGCCAAGGAGGCCAGTGTGGCTGGAGAAGGAGCAGTGAGGGCAAAGCATAGATGACCTTAGGGGTTGGAGCTGGGGAGGCGGCAGGACCCGGAGGACCGTCAGCTGTGAGCATGGTCTGGGGAGGGAGAGCAGTGCACAGACACCAGAGTGATTGCGGGGAGTCCCCTGAACCTGGGGGAGGGGAGAGGCACTGCAGGGCAGCTGAGCCATGCAGGATGGAGAGGGCAGGGCCCCGCCTGCTCCTCCCCTCCTGCCCTCCTCCACTGGCTGGCTCACAGTTTGCAAACACTGATGCGGGTCAGGGAGGTGCTTGTGGGGCTTTGGGCTCGGAAGAGATATTTGCTGCAGCTGATAAGGGTTTGGGGGCAGGGAGGGGGTTGTGGGTGCTGCCGGGGTTATCTGGAGGGCCACTCATGGCCAGCCCGCTTCCTGTCACTATCGGCCAGTGGCAGCCTCTGGGACAGGCTTCGAGGCCTCCAAAACATCCTCCTGGGCCTGGGATTGAGGGCTCTGGATGGTAGCAACCCAGGAGAGAGAGCTTCCAAAGCCACCCTCATTGTATAGAGAGCAGGGCTGTTGTCTGCACGTGGGAGGCAGACACCAGTCACGGCAGCAGTCAGCATAGAGGACGATAATGACCGTGGAGGCGACATCTGCAGCGCTGACCCAGGCAGGCCCTGTCCAAGCGCTTCTCAGGGATGCTCCCACGTACCCACAAGGTGAACACTGTCCCCATTGCACAGATGGAGAAGCAAGACACCGAGGACTGGAGCCACCGGTGCCCAGGCCCCCAAGGAGAGGCAGCAGGAGGTGGCCTGACAGGTGAAGGGCATGGGCAGGTCAGCAGCATGAGCTCAGCCTCGCTCCAGCCCCGAGCCTCGCACGAAAGGGGCTGTGACTGTCCTTCAGGGGTGGAGACTTCCTGTCCCTTCTCTGCTGTGTCCCGAGCAGCCAGTGCAGTGACTGGACACAGGAAGGGGGCCGAGGGAGCCCCCAGCTCCTGCCTCATCTGCTTCTGTCATCCTTGGTCCTGTCTGTGAGCCCTGGTCCCGCACACCCAGAGGGCCAGGCACAGGCACACACACACATGCTCACACTAACACACTCTCTCTTCTCCCCGCGCACACACACATACATGCCCACTGACACAGACAGACATGTATGCCCCACACACAGACAGACTCTGATGGAGGCAGAGAGATACATGGAAACATACACACTCACCCCATGTTCACTGTCAGGTGCACAGAAACACAGATAATGCACTACACAGACACACACGCCTCTATCTGCTATACACAGACACACCCATGTGTATACAGGAACACACACACAGAAACACACCCCTTGCACACACTCAGACTCATACAGTACATATATATACACACAGACACATCACACACTTATTACAGGACACACACACACACACACATGCACCTGTGCACACACTATATATACACAGATGTATTCGCCCCACACACACACATGCACACACCCTCCCACAACACGTGTTAAGCAACAAGCCCAGAGCTGCCACCATGGTCTGGGGTCTGTGCTAAGTTCGGGCCTCGTGTCAGCAGCAGCCGTGGTGTTGAAGGGGTCATGGTTCTGACGTGCTCGGGGAATAGAGGTGGGCTGAGGGGATCTGGGAGGGAGGGAGGGAGGGAGGTGGCAGGGCTGGTGGCGAAGGCTGGCAGGGGCGGCTCCTGGCCAGCCTGGCGGAGGGAAGGGAGAGGGAGGTCTGCACTGGGGGCCGAAAAGGCAGGGGAGGGGGAGTGACGGGTGCCCGGGCCCGGGCCTGTTAGCCGGGCTGTGGCCGCAGATGCGGGCAGGGCATGGCACGGGTGCTGCCCGTGTCCTCCTGGCACTCTAGCTGGGGAGGCACGCAGGGCCCAGAGGGAAAGCCCGGCAAGCAACTGAGCATGGAGGTGAGAAAACCACTCGAATTCCTGTGAAATCCGCCCGCCAGTGGATGAGGCACCCACATTTCCTGTCAAAGGAGACAGTCACCATCCCGCACCCCACTTGCTTTAGGGTCTCAGCCCTGGAACTAAGGTTGTCTTCAGAGTCCCAGAGCTCCTAAAAACTGACATTTATTGAATATTTTCTCTGGCTTTATGTCTATTCTTTTTCTGAACTCTCCCAGCAACCTGTGGGAGGTTGACTGGGCCCAGTTTACAGATGGGAAACCCAAGGCCGGGAAGAGTCAGCCTCTTGCCCAAAGCCAGAGAGCTGGTATGGGGCAGAGCCAGGATTTGGACCTGAGAATCCTGGATTTGGAAGGCACATGCTACCCTGCCCTGAG
Source organism: Aselliscus stoliczkanus (assembly GCA_033961575.1). NCBI lineage: Eukaryota > Metazoa > Chordata > Mammalia > Chiroptera > Hipposideridae > Aselliscus > Aselliscus stoliczkanus. Next base: position 4,490,537 of record CM066738.1, on the reverse strand, counting down.
GACTGGGCTCTGGCCTCCCCACTCCCACCCACTGCTCCTCCACCTCCTTCACCCCAAAGCCAGCCGGGCATGTCCCCCTCCACATCCCAGCTTGGCTGCTGAGTCACACTTGTATTTGTCCCCCAGAGATGTAAACACTGAACTGGGAACCCCCTGGGGTTGAGGACCATCCAGATACAGCAAGAATAACAAGACAGCTGCCTGGCGTGCCCTGAGGCTGGTGTCTGCACAGGGCTCGTTGTGGGGTGGGCACCTGCCCCTCCAGATACCTTCTGGGCTCCTGTTGCGGCCGATAAGTGCCCGGCTCTGCTTATCAACCCCACTCCCCCATCTGCTCTACCCCAAGCCTTGCATACACATTGGGGTGCACAGTGGCCTGGAGATCAAGGGTGGGGCAACCACCCCCGAGGCCAGCCCATCAGACAGCTGAGCTTGGTGCATCAGAGACAACTCAAGAACTCCTGGGGCCTCCTGCTGGCTTCCCTGCTCCCTGACCCTGTGATGGGGACATTTTTAGAGAAAATAAAAATAAAGGTATTTTTTTCTAAATTAGAAAACTAGCAGTGTTGGGGGAAAATTCCAACATAAAGGAACTGTATTAAAATAATCTCCATATGTGTATAAAAAACGTTAGGAAGGAAATAGGCAAGATGTTAACGGTAGAAGGTCCACAGGCGAGTGTTACTTTTTCTGTTCACACAGTTCTATATTGTGTGCAGTGGAGCAGTACAAATGGGGACATCATGTTTGACGTTTGGTCGATATCACAGCCGTGTGGACAGCCTGCAAATACTAACAGGACGGGGTTAGCTCTGCGTCCGTCACCTTGCTTATATTGGTCCTGCAGACGTCTCTGGGTGGCTGTTCTTGCCACCTCCGGTCTCTTGTCTATGGTAGCCCACTCGGTCTTCTGAAAAAGGTAAATCGCAGTGTGCTGCTCACTAGCATAGAAGCTTCTGTGGCTCCCCATTGCCCTGGAATAAAATCCCAAGTCCGTGCGAAGGCCTTGTGGCTGGTGTGAACGGCTCTGCCACCTTTCAGATGCCTCCCTTCAGAGCGAGCAGTGCGTCTGCCTGGAGTGCCCTTCCCGCAGACGTCCAGGCCGCCTGCCCATCTCCTAGCCCCGCTCCCTCACTCTGCACCCTGCTGGCCTGCCTCCTTCCGAGCACCAAGTAGGCTGTGTACTTCTCAGCGAGTTTATTTGTTTGCTCATTAACGTCTGTCTCCCGTCCTGGGCCCGGAGCTGGGAGGGGCAAGAGCGTGTCAGACACATCCTCGATGGTACCCAGCTACTGTGCCCAGAGCCAGGCACATAGTAGGGAGACTGATAATACTTATAATGTATGAGTTCTAAATAATTTAAATGAAAAGATCTTCCAAGCTGAGGAGACGTCTTCTGGGGCAGTGTGGGGTGCGTTTTCCTGAGAGAATGCGTGGGGAGCGGGAGAGGGGTGCCCTGGCCATGGGCTCAGGACCCGGCCAGGCGCTGACCTGGGAAAGGCATGCAGGAATCCATGCCTGGGGACAGGAGGGGGCTGCCTCAAGTGGGGGACCTCCCTCCCCAGCCGGAGCCTTCTGGGATCATCAGCGACGCCTGTGGGACTGTGGGGTGGGGTGCTTCCCACCGGGCTCCTGTCAGGCAGCCTGGCTCTCCTCTGAGGGCCACAGAATTCAATTTTGACCATATTTGTCTCAGAGCCAAGTGGCCACCCTGTGGGGCTGTGGTATAAATATCGGTTTATTTACTCTGTGTCCCGGCAAAGCATGTTTCCCTGTTTGTTGGTGCACAAGTTTGGAAACGCGGCTCTGGGCCCGGCCGGGCTGGGAGGGGTGGAGTTTCTCGAGGTCCTGAGTCAGCATTCCCTGGGGCTGCCCTACACAGTGCTTCACGCGGCCAGTTCTCTGGGAAGCCAGCCATTTTCAGCTGCATGAGCCAGTCGTGTCCAACCAGCCGTTCTCCAGAAGGACAAATCAGCCAAGAGTCTTTTCCTTCGCAAATGACAGAAAACCCAAGTCAGGCCGCTGTGATGGGCAGGATGTCTCTCCCCGTGGGACATTTATGTTTTAATCCCTGGAACTTGTGACTGTTAAATTCCACGGCAAAGGGGACTTTGCAAATGCGATTAAGGTTAGGGCCTTAACATAGGGAGAGCATCCTGGATTGTCCCGGTAGCCATTAAAAACAGAGAGCTTCCTCCAAGCTGGACACAGAGAGAGTCAGCCAAGGGGGAAGGTGGAGACTCGGGCAGTGAGAGGTACCTGACCCACTGCTGCTGATGGGGCCACGTGGAAAACATGACAAGAAACGTGGGCAGCCTCTGAGAGCAAGGACCTGCCGCCAGTGTCAGTCATCAGGGAGTGGGGACTGCAGTCCTACAGCCACAAGGAGCTGAATTCAGCCAGCAATCTGAATGAGTCTGGCAGCAGACTCTTGCCCAGAGCCTCCAGTGAGGATCCCAGCCCTGCAGGCAGACACCTGGATTTCCTGCCCCCAAGCTCAGGATGCACCTGAGTCACGCTGTGTCTGGCGTCAGCAAATGGCCGCAGAAGCCAGGAGCCAGGGGCCCGGTGGGAAGATCCCGCTCGATCCGTCCCCAGGCTCTGTTCTGCTCACAATAAAAGCTCGTTGCCCCTGCTGGGGACTGTGTGCCCTGGCCCGCAGCCACTGCCAGCCATTTGCCTCACAAATGAGGCTCAGCAGAGCTGTTGGACACTGGCCAGCCAGCCTGGGGCTGCCCTTGCTGACTTAAAGGACACAAGTCAGTATCCAGCTGTTGCAGAAGCCACCTGCTGCCCAGCTGCCTAGACTGTACCCCTGGAGGTGGGTGCCTGGTCAGTCCTCAGCCTGCTTGGGATCCCTGACCCGGCCAGCCCTCCCCACCAACCGGGAAGAACAACAATTGGGTAGCTAAATGAACTCAACTCGGGTCAAGGAGCGCTCACTGAATGGCGGGGCGGGGTGGAGGGTGAGGGTGAAGGTGGGGGAGGGCTCAGCACCGACCTTCTATCATTTAGCTCTCACAGCTGCCCACTGTACAGATGAGGACACTGAGGCTCAGAGAGGGTGAGCGACATGCTTAAGGCCACTCAGCTAACACCCTCAGAACTGGGACTTGACCCCATGTCATTCTGCTCTAGAAACTGTGCTCTGAACACAGGCCGTCTCCTTGGAGGTCATCTGTGTTTGTCCGCCATGCAGTGGGCACCAACAGCTGCGTGCTGGAGCCTTCCTCCCCTGTAAGGCTGGGGTGAGTGGGGGGCTGCTTTTCTTTCTAGACTCTGAGCCCTGTGAGGTCGGGGCACTGCCCATGTCCATGTGTGGTTTGGGCATGCAGCAGGCGCTCAATAAGTATTTCTGGAGTAAATAATTGAATAAGTCAAACTTCTTTTGAGCCTGAGTTGTGCTTTTTCCCCTGAAGACACCTTCCCAGGCAGAACTGGGTTGTGTCCCACTCAGGGTGCCTAGTGCTGAGCACATGGCCTGGTCCTCCCAGGGGGAGTGCTGGAAATTTCTCTGAGGTTCAGCCGTCACTGAGTCACCACAAGCCTTGCCCTGAGCTGGCTGAGGCTCCTGCCTCAGGAGCTGTGAGCCTGGCCTGGGGAGGCATTTAGGGTGCTCACTAAGGAAGTCTGGGGCATAGGACCACCTCTGTCTAGCTTCCCATAGCTCCTTGGCTGGGCTCCAGGAATTCCTTCCTGCTCTCGGACCGTTGCTCTCACTGCCCTCCTGCCTGCATGTCTCCTAGCGTCTCTTCCAGGGCTGCTGCAGGAAGGTTTGGTGTCTTCGTCCTGTCCTCAGGGGGCCCCCATGGCTGCCCCATCTAGCTGGAGCGCTCAGATATTCTCTGTCCCCACCCTGTCTGTCTCTGAACATTGAGTGTGCCTTATCGTTGCTTTTTATTTGTTTCTTTGGGTTTTGCCTGGATCCCCTTTAGAGCAAAACAGGGAGAAAGACGCACACACAGACATGGAGCAAAATCGAATGAGAAGGGAGAAAACAAAGGGAGAATCAGATGGAGAGAGAGAGAAGGAGACAGTGAGAGTGACAGAAATGCAGAAATAGAAGCCAAATGTGTGAGAAAACAGAGGGCCTTAGAGGCAGAGACACAAAGAGAAACCGAAAGAAAAACAGAAATGGAGTCTCAGAGAGATGGGCACAGGGGAGAGAGGGGGGACAAGAAAGAGGATCATGGGGTGGAACAAAAGGGAGACGGGACACGGGACTGCCTTTTGGGGTGATGGAAATGTCTGGATTTACATCAGGGTGACGGCTGCACAACTCGGTGAGTACACTCAAAGCTAAGGAATTGTACTCTTGAAAAGTCAGACAAAGCCAAATTGATGTACAATCTACAAAATACCTAAGGGATCCTTACAGTTATGGCAAGACCAGGAAAGAGTGAGGGACCTCCCCAGGCCACAGGAGAGTAAGGGGCAAGATGATCAAGTACCATGTGGGTCCCAGGACAGGAAAAGGACAGTAGGGGGGGAAACCCGAATAAAGTCTATAGCTCAGTTAATATTATTGCATCAAAGGAATTCTTTGTTTTGCTAATCGTGCTATTATGTAAAATATTGACAGTGGGGAAGCTGGGTGAAGGGGATGTGGGAACTCATACTCTCTTTGCATGTTTTCTGCACATCTTAAATTTATTTCAAAATAAAAGGTTAGACAAACAAAGGAAATAGAAATGATGAGAGAGTGTCTCTGGGGCTGCCTGGACGCTTGCCCAGCAGGGACCACTAAGCCCGAGGCTGGGGGAGCCCGGGGCTGGGGGAGCCTGGTATAGTCCCCCTTATTACTGCCGAAGAGGCTGCTGCCCCAGAGTGGGCGAGAGCTCCAGGTGAGGTGCTGCCTCACCGGCAGCCAGCCTCAGATCCTGGGGGGCCTGGCAGCAGAGGATGCCAAAAATTTAGGGCGACACCTCTCATTGTTCATCTAAGGGGCTCCGTGGTGGTTGATTTGCCTGAATGTACTTGCGGATGCCACCCTGACCTGACAGCCCTTGGAGCTGGCCAGCCGACTCCTGCGAGGCTCTAGCTGTCCTTCTGCAAGAGGGGAAAAAAAAACACCTAAGAGCCTGCTTTCCTGTGACAATAGCAAACCAGAGCCCCACGCCGGAGCTGGGGTCACTTCATGTCAGTCCTGGCACAGGACATGCAGGCCTGTTTTCTGTCCCCTTGCTGGACTCTGGAGGGGAACATGCTTGTTTTTATTTCCCTGGAACCCAGCCCTGTTCCAGGCACATAGCAGGTGCTCAGTTAACATTGAGTTTCCTGCCCCTTTACTCAAAGGATGTTAGCGAAGAACAGCTTTTTTCTAATCCAATGCTTTCTTTCAAGCTTTGTAAAGCAGCGAAACCACCTTTTTAAAAATAAAAATATACAGGAAACTTCAGAGAATAAAATAACCCCCTACGACCCGACCCAGAATTAAACATGAATATTCTGTCTCATTTGTTGCTAATGTTTTTTCTTTAAGAAATAAAATGTGGGACCAGCTAACTGCTGCTGTGCCTCCCACCCAGAGCCAACTCGGTGGGAGTAGGCCTGGGAGCTGCCGCCTCCTCCCTGGTTTGCCCTCCGTATTTATGCTTATGGTCAATTGGCGACATTGTTTTGTGTCCCCGTTTAAACAGTTTGTGAGTGAACGATTTTCTACTGTGTGCAGGGCACTGACTTAGTGTTTTCCATTCGAAGAGGCACAGCCTGCCTGCCCCTTTCCTCTGCTGGGCATCCGCCCACGTCACTCACGGTCCCACGGCCTGGGCGGTCACCTGGGGCCCAGAAGGGCATGGAGCCAGGTTTACTGCTCCACTGCCTCCTCTTGAACAAGGGGCCCTGAATTTTCACTTTGAACTCCCCGACCCCATCATGGAACTTTCTGACAACATGGAACGCCTGTGGGGCCCTCACCCTGTGCCAGGCCCATCCCAGGCAGGCCAGCAACCCATACACCTCAGTGATCCTCCCAAAGACTCCGAGAGAGGCCCAGTTCTCATCAACATGTTCTACAAAGGGGGAAACTGAGACTCAGAGAGCTCCTGGCTCGGGCGCCTGATCCAGAAATAACACGCGACACCCACTTGGAAAATCGGCTCCGGCCCAGCCCCCTGCCTTTGAAAACCAAGCCGCAGGGAGGTGAAGCCCGGCTCACGTGGATGTGGCCTGTGGGGCCCCGAGCCAACAGCCAGAGCCCCCTGTCTTGCCAGTGCCGCCTCCTCCCCTGGCAGCTGAATTCATTTTGCCACATTTCCTCTTCCCATGGGGACTGTCTCAACAAGGGGTGAACAAACCCAAGTGTTAATCAGAGTGCCACTTCCTCTCACAGAGAAGGACCGGCCCTCTCACACCCTGCTTCTATAATTAGATCCTGGCCTTGCCTTCCGAGCTGAGTCTGCGCTGCTTCCGGCCCTGGGGAGGGGTTCCCCACACTGTTTCCCAAAGGCCCCTAGGAACCTGCAGGGCTGAGGGTGTGGGGTGCTCAGGGCCCGAGGACCACTGAAGGGGTCTCCTTCGGCTTCCCTGGGAGGCTCCCCACTTCTGCAGCCATGTAGGTGGACAAGATCCATTTCTAGGGCCTGAAGAAGCCCCACCATCTCGTTTGTTCACGTGTGGAAGTCAGGTTTCCTGAGTGTCTTCCATGCGCCAGGCACTGGTCTGGACTCTAGGGGACAAGGACAGACAGGACGGACAGACCCCTGCCCTGAGAAGCAGAGAAGAAAATAAATACGTCAATAAACAAGAACAGAAACAGGATAATTTATGAAAAGACGAGGATGCAAAATCGTGGAGATGGAAGGAGGGGTGGTGGGGTGTGGTTTACTCCGGGAGCGTGGTCAGAGGCACCCCTCTGCCAGCCCCCAAGGGTGTGAAGGGCCTGGAATTGGACAAGAGCATGAAGACAGCTGAAGGTGGAGGGAACAGTGGGTGCCCACGTTGGAGATGGGGTGAGCTGGAGAGAGGAGTGCGTGAGGTTCTGCAGGGCCCCCGTAGGTCGCCAAGATGGGCATGGATTCCAAAAATCAAGAGAAAGCACCAGACGCTGGACACCGGAGGATGTTTTGCCATAGTCTAGAGCAGTGGTTCTCCCCTGGGGGCGATTCTGTTCCCCAGGGGACATTGGGTAATGAATGTTTGGAGATATTTTTTGTTGTCACCACGTGGTGGGATGGTCCTGGAGTCTCAAGGGTGGAGGCCAGGGACACTGCTAACCGCCCTACAATGCCCACAACAGAATGACCTGGCCCCAAGGTCAATGCCGCTCAGGTGGAGGAAGTGATGGTGGTGACCAGGATGAGGGTGTGGTGGAGGAGAGGGTGGGGGCTTGGGGTACATTTTGATGGTGACAGGAGCATAATAGGGAACAGCCTGCAGGAGGAGAGGTCGGGGAAAGTCCCTGGGAGGAGGTGACAATGAGCAAGGGCTTGAGTGATGAGGGACCGCCCTGGGCGATCCGGGTGGGGATCTGTAGGAAGATGGCCCCAGGCGCAAAGCCGGGTGGGAAAGGATTTAGAACTCGGGTGAGGAACTGAGATGAAGCTGAGGAGGCAAGTGGGGGTCACATCCTATAGGGGCTCCAGTTCCTTCTGTCAGAGTGAGGGCCACGTTACCATTGGTTCCCCCGGGGCCTCAGTGCTGGCTCCGCGAGGTGCTGGCTGTTGGGTCTCAGGACATGTGTAGGATGGGGAAGTGATTTGTCATTCTGCTCTGAGTGTTTAAGAGTGACCCAAGAGAGCTGTCAACTCAAATCCTCAGCATGGGTGACCTCCAAGACCCAGACAAAGGGTTAACCAGCCTGGGGGTCACGGCAAAGTGGACAGGTGTCCACAGGACTATTTGAGATCCATCTTCAACAGCGATCCCATGTGGTGGCAAGAGGCCATGGCAACAGTGAAGTTTGTGGGGAACCCACCCCCACCGGTCGGCTGAGGATGGCTCTGGGGTCCTTGGACATTCAAGGTAAGGGAGGACCAGAGGCGGGGGTTCTGGGTGTCTTGCTAATATCATACCTGGGATCCTGAGTGACTAAGGGACATCCCATGTTGTAACGTCGTGGAAGGGCCTATTCTGACCTCATCAGTATGGAAGGGAAGTTTCCTGGTACCCAGGGACTCCTGGGAGAGCCGGGAGGTGGGAGGGGGATGGCCACTAATGGCTCACGGACTGGCTTGCAGCTCCAATAATTCAGTCAGTTCCACTGGTTCCTCTTTTCTTCTTCCCCCGGCCTCTGTGCCTGCATTCCCTGGCCCCAGGAAGGGATTCCTCAGCTGGGGAAGCTCTAAAGACACTCAGGAGAGGGGGAAGCAGGAGATGGGGGTAGGCGCAGAGGCTTTTACCATCTTCCCAAGCTGTAACCTCTCCCATCTTCCCTTCCTGCTCAGAAGATGTTTCCAACATGGACCTGCCAAGGTACTGTGACAGATGCCACCTGAGAAACATTCAGAGGAAGTGAACAAACCATGTATCCCTGAGGAAATAGAGACAGCTAACTGTCACATGGAAGAATGCACAACCTTTTGGGCAAAAAAACAGAAACGCAAACAGAAAAAGCCTTAGTACATACTGATGAAACCAGAAAACAACGATAAAATGATAAAGCCCAGTGCTGGCAGGGATATGGGGAAAACAGCACATCAGGTTTGTTGTCCACAGATTCAGATTTTGCAGATCCATCTGTCTGAATGAGACAAGTGCTGTGAAACGGCACACACCCTCTGACCCAGCATTTCATCTTTGGGCCAAATGTTTTTGTCCTTGTCCTCAGAGAGAGAAACATCCATAATGGTGTTATTTGAAAGAAAGAGGTGGATAATAAAAAACACCCCAACAATCCCAGACGCCCTGTGCTAACATTTGTGGAGTGCTCACATTCTGAAATGCTGAACGTGTGTCACCTCCAATCTTTATGGTTGCTGTGTGACTTGTGTGTTTCATGAGCCCCCAATTCACAGATGAGGAACAGGGGGCACACAGAATCCCCCACTTCCTCCAAGGTCACTCGGGTCATTAGCGGCAGAACTGAGGTTTGAACCCAGGCTGCCGTACCTGAAACGTAGGGACGCCCCGTCCCATGCTACTGCTCTGTAACATGAAGGCAGGAGGGGAGGTGATGTGCAGCTGTCTGGGGGTGTTCTGTCACCAGGATGCCACCTGAAGACAAAAGGGTTTCTTTCTGCTTCTCCCTGGCAGTAAAGACGAGCCTGCTGTCCAGCAGGCATGCCCTGGCCTGTGGTGCTGGAATGTGGGAGAGCCACCGTCTCTGGATCCCTGCCATTGGTGGCTGGTCGTGGGGCAGACAGGCCCGGCCCACAGACCCAGCTGGCACACATGCTGTGTGTTTGCCCAAGGAACCGAACCAAGGCCCTTCATGCTGTCTTGATGGCAGTCAAGCAGTTGAATCGATGCCCCAAACCCCAGTGTTTCCTTTGGGCAGGAGTGCTAGTGGCCTCATGGTTTGAGGTGCTAGAAAGATAGAGGACAGCTCCAAGCACCTGTGGCTTCAATGAGGTCATGACATTTTGGAGATGCTCAGGGGATGGGGCTGAGCTTGGAGATCCTCCCAAGTAGGGTACAGGAGGGGACACATCTTGGTGACACATCCGAGTCTGGTGAAAGTGTTGATATGCTGCAAGCTCTCAGGGCTCAGTGGCTCCTGTTCTTGGGGTCCCCGCTCCCCATCTCTAAAGAATGGGGTTGGTCTACATGAATGAGTCAGAAATATGGGGCCCAGACCTCTATGGCCCACCGGGCGCTCTGTGTGGGGCATGCGTGGGGCCCAGGGAGAAGGCCTTTCCTTTTCACTGATTTGTCCTCAGTTCAGCTTAACGGCCGCCTCCCCACCCCCTGTTTACCGCCCTTTCTATCAGAGAGAGAGAGAGAGAGAGAGAGAGAGAGAGAGAGAGAGAGAGAGCGCGCGCGCGCAAGCCTCAGGCTCAGAGCTGTGGGCTGGCAACAGTACTTAATAATGTGATTGGTCGCCACTCTGCCCATTTTCACAGCTATCTTCTGATTGTGGCGAGTGATACTGGTTTTCTGTTTACATTGGTGTTAGAGAATTTCCTTTTAAAATAAACATAAGTAAAAAAATAAAATAAGGTGAGTCATTTAAAAAAAAAAAAATGAAGCAAATGGGAGTTCAGATGGAAGTGGTCCCCAAAGGTGAGAAGCTCAGGACCGGCTGACAAGGGCCCCCTTTGGCCCCTGGCGGGATGTATAAGATCACCCCGGACGGCGTGGGTCTCGCCAGCTCCCTCCTTCCGGCCCCTCCGCAGTCCCCCATGTCCGCTTGGCTAATTCCTGAGTCTCTGAGCCCTTCGGCCTCCCATCCCTGCTCTCTCCTCCCCCGCAAGTCAAGCCCAGGAAGAGTCCTCACAGGCCCAGTACAAACCCCTGCCATCGCCATCTTGATTGGAGGGTTTCCTTATTCGCAGGGGCGGCTGCCTGGGTGTTGGCTCTCACGTCCCCAGCTCGTCCTCTTCTGTGTTTGTCCAGGATGCCTGCTCTTTGGTTGCTCATTAGTCACTGAGAGTCTTTCACAAAATGCCCCGGCTGATCCTGCCCTGACCAACGAGGCCAGCATCACTGGGCCAGGCACTGGGTGGCTCCAAGGAGCAGTGAAGTGGGAACCTGGGCCACAGCTTCCTCCCTCGACCAATTCCCTCTGCCCAACAACTCGGCCCTCCCCGATCTGCCCAGAACAGTGCCTGGCATACTTGCTGAATTAATGACCATCCCGATGAGGTGGGTACCATTGTTGTCCCCACTTCATAGGTGCAAAACAGGCCCAAAAATGTCCAGCAACTTGCCAAAGGTCATAGGGGTCTCCAGGTGAGGGAGCCTAGAGCTGAGCCCTCAGGGGCTGGCCCCAGAGCCCTGGCATTCCACCCCTACAGAGTCCTGCTTCCCACACTGAGTATGGGTCTGAAGCAGATGGTTCTAGACTCAAATCCTTGCTCCACAGCTACTAGCTGTGTGACCCAGGGTGACTGTCTTACCCTCTCTGGGCTTTGCCGCTTATTTGCAGAGTAACGGCCCTTCCTTGCATAGGTGTGCCCTGAGCATTCCAGAGGGAGATGGTTGGCACAGCACTTAACACAGAGCCTGGCATCCAGCAAACCCTTGGTTATAGCCAGCTGTTGTTGCTCTCCCATTTTATAGATGGGCAACTGAGGCCCAGACGATGCTGCAGGTCACAGAGCCTCTGGATTCAAAAGTAGGCCTGTGTGACACTGACTCTCCACTTGGGGACTGAGCCACCCCCCAACTTGGCCAGCTTCCCAAGTTCGCTTCCCTGGAGGGCAGCCCCGCCCTCCCTTTGTTCTGCTGTTGCTGGCTGTCCAGGACCGGTGGTGTTGCCCTGGTGCAGAGTGGGGCTGAGGCGGGCAGTGCCCGGGTTGCTATTTGCTTTCCTGTGCACAATTCCTTCCCGGCCCGGGTGGAGCCGGGCATGGGGCCAGGTGTGCAGGTGGGGAGGGTTCATCAGGGAAGGGCACCTGGATGTCCACTCCCCTCTCTCTGAGCTGTTGGTTGCCTGGAGTCTGGCTGGGCTGCCCTCAGTACAAGTGACTAACTGTACTGGCCTGCCCGGGCCTGGTGTGTGTGTGTGTGTGTGTGTGTGTGTGTGTGTGTGTGTGTGTGTGTGTGAGATTTCCTGGGAAGCAGGACTCCCAGCGCTTAAACTGGAATGTCCCAGACACACCAGGGAAAGTTGGTCACCCAGCCTGTAGGAGACTGTGTGGGTGAGCAGTGGGTGGGACAGCAGGTGGAAAGGGACCGGACCAGCCACCCCGAGGACACTGAGCTGCTCCCTCCGGTCCTGCTGCCTGTGGGGTTCTGTCCCAGGCCTGGCTTTGACATCAGACAGTGCAGGGTGTGGAATCCCTGTCCTGTCCCATAGTAATGACCCAAGCAAGGCATTTCAGCTCTTGGAGCCTCAGCTTCCTTGTCTGTAAAATGGGGATAAGACCCCACTCCTCCCAGGGACGCTGGGAAAATGCACATATAGCACCTAGCAGGGCGTAGGCGTCCGATACGGGACAGCATGTGTGATTATAGGGTTAGATCTCCCCATAAACCCCAGCTTCCCCTGCCGTTAGGATAATCCCCCTTCGCCATGAACCCTCAAAGCTCCTGCAATCTGCCCCTGTGATCTCTGACGCATTGTCTGCCTTCCTCCACTCACTTTGCTCCAGCCATGCTGGCCTCCTGGTAGGCCTAGACCCAACCAAGCCGCTCCCTGCCTCAGGCCCTTTGCACGAGCTGTTTCCTCTGCCTGTGGCACCCCCAACCCCTCTTTCCTGGGACAGCCTCCTTCTCATCTTTTGTGCCTTAGTTTAAAAGTCATGTGCACAGAGAGGCCCTCGCTAAGGACCTAGTTTGAAGGGATGTTTGTCTTCTTGGAGAAAGGTCATTAGCTGGTTCCCTGTGGTTGTCCCAGGGCCTAGGATGGTGCCTGGCCCAGAACAGAACTCAAGATGTGTTGGGCAGTGGATGAATGAACAAACCTTGGCCTGTGGAGGCCCCCATTGGGTTGGAAAAAGAGCCCGGAGTCTTAAATCCCTTTCCTTCTCTGAGCCTCACTTTCCTCATCTGTCAACAGGAATAAGAGGAGAACTCAACTCCTCAGTGTTTGCAAGGTGTGGACGATGCGACAAAGACTGATGAGTCCTTTCACCATAACTGCACATATTAGGACTCGGGGACTGGTAGCTGTGCCAACGGTGCCCTCTCCACACCCTCCACACCCATTCCCCCACCATGGGTCCTCAGGACCCCCTGCACACACTACATGCAGATCAAGAAACAGGGGCCCAGGAGGGGTCATCCTGCCCGGTCACTCCGCGTGGGGCAGCCCTGAGCCTGCTGCCTTCTCCTGAGCATGGCTGCCCAGGGCTCCTTCTAGGACGGGCCTGGCTGCCAGATCTCTGTGGGCCGGGCAGGCAGCTGATGTGTCACATGCCCTCGGCCCCCGGGGGCGGGCTCCCCTGAAGACTCCAGCACATTGTCAAGGCTGTCAAACAATTTCCCTGCCAGGGTTTTACAAGAATCCAAGAATCACCGCCCGATGCCAAACACCCTCTTAAAACAATGCCTCTGGCCCTTCCCAGTGCTGCCGCCTCTTCTCGGCCTTATATAGGCAAAAGCTGGGGAATCCCTCACCCGTCCCTGGGCTGGGCTCCCAGGGACGCCTGCACAGCCTCAGCCTGACCCCTGGGATCTCATGTCTCCAAATCTGTCACTGTACAGCCAAGGGGCTGGGTGAGGAGGCAGGTGAGCAGGGGCGGACTGCCCGGCTGGCAGGGGCATGGCCTGTGCAGGGCCTCCTGGTGGCCCATCAGCTCACAGCCCGAGTGGCAGGGCCAGCACAGGCTCGGACCAAATAAGGGCCAGGCAGCGGGGCTGCACAGGCTCAGAGCAGCAGGTCAGCTGCCGCAGGCCTGCCATTCCACGCCTTCCTCCTCCTGCACTGTCCTGCACACCGAGCCAGCTGGCTCTACAAACCGTGTCCCCGCAGCTCTGGGGAGAGCCCACCCTAAGAAGCCCAGTGGACTGCTGGCCATCCCGGGAGAGGAGCCCCCTGTAGAACCTTTGGAATGTCCCATGTGGACCCTTCAGAGAGCTCCTCTTAGAAGCTGAGAGAAGGTGCCGTGGGGAGTGGGGAAGGGTCCCCGGATCCCCCGCTGCACACGGGAACCCCTCCCCACCGTGCACACTCCCATGCCTGCTCCCGCACCCCAGGGAAATCCCCTGCTGACCGTTATCTGTGGGTCACACCGGTCACACCAGTCAGCCCCTTCCCGGGGCCTGGTCTGTAGCATAAAAGGGAAGGCTGGCCATAGGGCTAGGTAGACAGCCAGAGGCTCTAGAGAGAACCAAGGTCCTTGGGCAGTGACCTTCCCCCTCCCCCGTGCCTGCGGGGAGGACCCCACCCCCGCCCACCAGCTGGAGCAGCACTGGGGGCGAGCCACTGGCGGGCTTGTCATGTCTCAGGAGCGGCTGTGGGGCATGGGCCTCCCGAGTCTGCCGGCCTTGGTTCCTGCAAGAAACCTCGCTTCTTAGAGCCTCACTTTTACCACCCTGAAAAAGGGTATAATAATATAATACAAACCCTGCCTCAGGGAATTCAGTGGGATAAGCTGTGTGCAGGGCTCTGCAGAGAGCTGACTGGGATTAAGCGGGATCCTGGGTGAGGGGGGCATCCCTCCTTTCCTGGGAGACTGGGGGAGGCACGGGGAGGCACTGAATCTCCCTCTCGCCAACACTCCTTCTCCAGCTTTTCAACACCCTCCCCCACTGCTTTCTCATCAGCTTAGGGGTGCCAGGGTGGCATTCTGAGACCTCCTGAGCCACTCTCAGGGGAGGAAGCATGTGTCCGGGGCTGACCAGCTGTTGCGTGTGTGAACACGTGTGAGCATGCCTGAATGTGTGGGGCACCCATGAGCCCCCCGGAGCACAGCTGTGCGAGCATGGACGTGTATAAGTGTGGGCACCTGAGCCCCCTGTGTGGGCACAAGGATGCCAGGGGTATTTGTGGTTTCTGCTGTTGCCCATTTCCGAAGCCCTTTAATGAGTCCTGGGACTCTCAGGGAGATGGAGCCCCCTGTCCCCCCATTGCTGGCCCCTCAGAGCCCCTCTCCCAGGACTGGCTGCAGAATTAGTGCAAAATGAAAATGTGCACCCCTTGTTCTAAATGTATCAAGATGGTAACAGCAGAGCATTAAAGCACGCTGGGGTCCTTTCTGAGTGTGGGTGCCCATGGGACTGCCCGGGCCCTGTCCCCTCCTCTGCCTGGCAGCTTGGGTGTGTGTGACCCAGGCCAGGCCCATTGGACACTCCCGCCTGGCAGTGGTGGTGGGTTCCGCAGGAAGGCCTGTAAAGTCTATCAGCTGACCCTCCCAATCTCAGAGGCAGTCAGAAGCCCCAGGCCGGGACAAGCAGCCCCTATGAGAAGCGCTCTTCCAGCCATTCTATTTAAGCCCGGTGAGGTTGGTTCCCACGGACTGGAGGCCAGCGAGTGTGTGCGGCTCCTGTTTTTAGCCAGACTGGCAGGACACTGTGGGAGGCCATCTCTGAGTGGGCACCCACTGGGTGCCGCAGTGGCTCTGCTGGCTGGACAGGCAGCCTGGGCAGAGCTGGTGAGCCTTGGAGATGGGGGTCAGGGTGGGAACGGGGTGTCTTGAGAGCCCCAGTGCCTATCCTGGCACAAGACGAGAAGGAGCCCCCTGGGGGCTCCCCTGATGGCTGCCACTTTTGAGGCTGGCCTTAGGGGTACTCTCTGCTGGAAAAGTGTGTTTCCCCGCTTCTCCAGATGTCCCCTATGGTGTGCACCCACCCCCCACCCAGGTTTTTGCCCATTGGGAACTTGTGGCAGTTGCGTTGGAACCCCATTGGCCCTCACTGCTGAGCTCTGAGCCCCTCAGGGAAGGGGCTGGGCTTGGCTCGGTCACTGGGGTCTCCCAGAGCCTGGCACAGCGCTGGTACGGAGGGGACAAGCGGCCAGCGTTCTGTGGAGGTGGAGAAACGCGGGGCGTGTCCCAGCCACTGGGACGACAGCAGGAGCTGGTGTTTGTCACAGTCCTGTGCTGAGGCTGGGCCATTCCCGTCCTTCGACATTTCATTTTAATGGAAAGCCTGGTCTTTCTTGCATTTTCTGCCTTTTGCAGTTTCTCCTTCTTTAAAGTGGAGAGAGAAGAAATATGTTCTCAGGGACAACCAACCAGAAAGCTTCTGGGCCGACTTCAATGCTCTAAAGTAAACTTGTCCTTTCAATGAATTAATCAGCAAAGATTTATTTGTATGGACTGCCAGCCAGAGCCAACGTAGACACCGAGAGACGAGAGGGAAAATGAGCTGAGGGAAATTCTGCCTGAGCGCAGCTGGGTCGATTTTCTGTCTTACAAATGCAGAAGCGAGGTTCAGAGAACTGTGTTACCTGAGGCCATACAGTGTGCGCACAACAGGTTTTGGCTGCAAGGATGCCGGCTGCGGAGCTTGGCTAGAAGGGATGGGAGAACAGCGTATCCTTTGGTGGTTATGACTCAGGCTTTGGTGCAGTGGAATTGGGTTCAAATCCCACCTCGGGGACCTTGGGTGGCACCTTTCACCATCCTAAGCCTGGGTTCCCTCGAGCTCCGAGGGTTGTACTCTGCGACACCCCGGCCAAACTTTTGTAGCTCAGTTTCTCATTTGTAAAATGAGAACCATAAGAGTACTGCTCATCCCTTCAGTCCCTCAACAAGTATTTGTTGAGCACCTACCGTGTGCCATGGGCCATTCTAGGCACTGGGATACAGCCGTGAACCAAGCAGCCCCCGCGGAGTGTTGTGACAGCTGACGGGGTATGTGGGCAGTGCCTGACCCAGACTCCCTTGGCAGGCCAGTCAGGGCAAGAGAGCTGCTCTGCTGCTGGAATTCGGCATAACAGGCCTCAGCTCCGAGGTTGCCTCTTCTATCCTCAGCCTGCGAGGGGCCAGGGCAGGGGCCTGCAGGGAGCAGAGAGAGGGGTCCCCCCTGGAAGGAGGGGTGAGGAGAGAGAAGGTGATCATCGTTGTCATCCTTCTCTGAAGAAGAAATGACAGTTGTCAGGCACTCGCTGTTGGCTGATCACTCTGCCAGCTCTTCCCTTGCTGTCTTGTGGACACTGAGGACCACCCAGCGAGGCAGGGGCCCCATTTGACAGATGAGAAAACAGAGATTCCCAGGATGAAGCCGGGGGGCTTAATATCATGCAGCTCAGAAGGGTGGAACCCTCCACAGCCCAATATTTTAATTATAGAGGTGATAAGAGAAGAAAGAAGAGGTGAGAGATGGAGAGAAGAGGGGAGAAGAGGAAGAGACTTGACCAGGGGAAGAGGAAGTCCCCTTTTCGAGGCCTTTTGGACCCCTCCTCATCTTCCTCTCCATCCATGCCACCCTGAGGCGCTTCTAATCCCGGGACTCAGGCACAGCTGAGCTCTCGGGCAAGCCTTTGGGCCTGGCTCCGGGGTCTTCTTGGGCATGTGACAGCTGTTATTCTTCCCTGAGGATGGTGCTCCCACCTTGGGGCTGGATTCTCTCCCCAGCCAGGGGCCTGGCACCTCTGGCAGCCTGGAGAAGCTATTTTTAAACCTTACAGCTGGTTTTTATCATGGCTGCTGCTATGTACGTGCAGAAACTGTGGGTTCATTCTGCCAACACTTGGAATGAACTTTGCAAACGAGCAGGGATGGGACTGATCGAAGCGGAAGCTAAGGGGAAGTCCAAGGCTGCAGTCAGTGCCCTGTCCCCACCTGGACCCTGGGAAGAGATGGGAGCAAACACGTCAGAGCCAGGCAGGGGCTCTGGGGGGAGACAGCAGGGGATAGGTGCTTTCTCCAGAAGATGGTGGAATGAAATTTGGAGGGAAGAGGAAGAATTTTAGCAGCTCTGAATGTTATACTCATTTTCCTTCTGGGATGTGGCAGAACACAGGGGTTGAGAGCGTAGACTCTGGAGTCAAACAAAGCTGTGTTTGAATCCTGACTCTTCCTTTACCAGTTGCATGATTGTGGGTGTATCAGTGAGCTACTGCTGTGGAACAAATCACCCCCAAATTTAGTTGCTTGAAACAGCATCATTTGGGAAGTCAACAATTTAGCCTGAATCATCAGCTAGATGGCTCTTCTGGTCTGAGCTGTGGTCTCCCAGGCTGTTTGTGGTCAGCTGCTGGGTCAACTGGAGGCTCTGTTTCTGGGGAGTGACTGTTATCCAGGGTGATGGAGACAACTGGCATGTAAGGCTGTTTGAGGCCTAGGCTGAGATTTGGCACATCGTTCCTAGCAATTCTGTTGGCCAAAGCAAGCCACGAGAGCAACCCAGGTTCAAGAGGTGGAGAAATGCACATGGCCTTTTGATGTTTGCAGCTGCAAAGTCACTTTGCAAAGGCTTTTGAATACAGGGAGAGATGGACTATTTGAAGGGGGGGGGGTCCTTGTTTTTTTTTTTTTAAATCAGTGTACCACTCTGGATACTTAGGTAGCTCCCTGAGCCTCAGTTTCCTCATTTGTAACATGCAAATAATATGGGTATTGTGACTACTAAATCAGGTGATGAGTGTGAAGTCACTAGCATCGTGCCTGTACCGAGTAAGTGCTCAAGACAGGAGCTATCGCAATCCTTCAAGCGGAAGGGCTGTTTCCTGCTCCTCCCCCAGCATCTCTGGGAAACGCTCTCCAGAGGGCCAGCTGCTCTCTAGAGAAACACAGTTGAGAGCAAGAACCTGTGGCTGCAAGAAACCCACCAGAGCCAGGAGCCTTTCGGTGAATAGATCTACCTCCCTGCTTCGGGGTGGAACCCAGAGGCCCCAGTTCAGCACAGCTGAAGCTGATCAGGCACAAGGGCTCACTGATGATTCCATCTGTCCTCCAGGCCATGTGGGTGTCTTCACTCTTTCACTCAATGACACCACCAAGCACCTACTGTGTGCCAGGCACCATATTAGGTGTGGGGGATACAGTGGTGGACAAAAGATAGTATAGTTCCTGCCCCCATGGAGCCAACAGTATGCCACTCACACTCTCTCACGTGTATGTGTACATCACACCTGCTCCAGCACACCACCGGCCCTCACACACCCACGCGTGACCACTCACAATCACACAGACAGCTCTCTTGACTGGAGGTCCGCCGCCTGGGTCGGCTGTAGCCCCGCAGACTGAAAAGCCGTGCAGGCCGAGTGTCAGGAGACTCATTTCCGCCCAGCCCAGCCGCAAGTCTCTGTGTGAGCCTCAGCACGTTTCTTTCCGCCTCTGGGCCTCGGCCTCCCAGCAACAGTGACAGCAATGACAGCCTGATACACTCGGCCTCCCAGCAACAGTGACAGCAATGACAGCCTGAGACTCACGGCAGCCTGGCAGATGGGGAAACCGGCTCAGAGAGGGGAAGCGGCCTGCTAAGATCACCCAGGCTGTAACCGGGACCCGGGCGTGGAACCCAGGTCTCATCTGACTGTGAAGCCTACCCTCCTCGCTATTTTGCTCCCCAGCCCCCAGCCCACTTCACCCTCACAATAAAGGAAAGCTATCATCATCCCATTTCGCAGGTGAGGAAACTGAGGCTGGGGGAGTTCAGTGACGTCCCCAGGGGCCTGCCCTCTAGTTACACTGGCCTCTTTCCTCCTGCCTCAGGGCCCTTGCACCTTCTGTTCCCTCTGACTGCCCCCCTGCAAGGTGATGCCTGTTCATCCTGTGGGACTCATCTCAGACTCCACTCCTTCAGGACGCCACCTCTGGCCCCCAGACTAGACTATGCTCTCCTTTTGGGCACTTACTATATAGGTTTTCTATTTGCTGCCATAACGACACATGACCACAAGTGGGGTGACCTGAAACAACACCCACCATGTCCGTGGGTCAGGGGTGCAATGGGCTCGACTGGCTTTCTGCTGGGGGTCTCAGAAAGCCAAGTTCAATGTGTTGGCTGGCTGCACTCTTTTCCTGAAGCTCTGGGGAGCCCCCATTTCCTGCTACTTGGGTTGTTGGCAGAATTCAGTGCCTTGGCCCTGGTTTCTCCTCCATCTTCGAGCCAGCAATGTCCGGCCAAGTCCTCACTCTGCCATCTCTCCAATTCGCTCCTCCAATTCTCTTCCATCGTGTATGCGCGCGTGCGGGCTTGCGGTATAATTGACATATAACATTATATATGTTATCTTCCACTTTTAAGGATCTTTGTCATTATATTGGACCCAGTTGGATAATCCAGGATAATCTCTTCATCTCGAGGGCAGCTGTTCAGATAGTAAGTTATGGGGGTGTAATGTACAGCATGGGGACTATAATTAACCATACTGTATTGCATATTTGAAAGGTGATAAGAGAACAGATCTTAAAGTTCTTACCACAAGAAAAAAACCCCAAAACTTTTGTAACTATTCATGGTCACGCATGTTAACTAGACTTACCGTGGTTATCATTTCCAAATGTATACAAATATCACGTGATTATGTTGTACCCCTGAAAACTACTATAATGCTATATGTCAGTTATACCTCAGTTTAAAAAGATAAATTCAAAAATAAAGATTTCCTCAATGTAAACTGAAATGTAAAATAAAATAAGGAATAGAAATTTAAAATTAAAAAAAATCTTTAACTTGTTCTCTTAAAAGTGGGTCATTATAATTTGCCTCCATGTTTTCACTCTATTATTTCTCAGGAATTTCTTTATCCTGTTTTCTGCCACAGCTCTATGATCTTCCAATCTATGCGTATGAAATTATCACGTATCCCAATTGTACCTAATATTTGAATTACGAAAAAAAGATCTAGTTTGATATATGAAAAAAAAGAAAAAAAGTTCAGCTGTTTAGTAACCTGAATTCTATCCGCAGCCTTAGCTCCCTGTGCCATAGAACCCACGGTGTTGACAGATTCTGGGGATCTTTGCCATCACACGCACTTATCAAATTTGTCATTATATATTAATTTGTGATAGTCTTCGTTTTCTGTCTGTCTCCTTCCCAACACCATCAGCTCCACAAGTGGGGGTTGAAGGGACTGAGTATAAATTCCTGAAGAAACAGCAGGATCAGGATTTGAACCTGTACCCCTGAGTCATTATTTATCAACAAAGGGGGTTGGGTGCCCAGTAGTCCCCTGTTCCTACCAGGGCTGCTGTGTGCGGTTGCACAGGTTGTGGAATGCCCAACTCCAGGACTCTGCTCACACTTGACTCTGATCCTTACACTTGAATGGGGTCCAGCCTTTAGGCTCATGGGCCATGGCTTTGTTCCCAAGCCTGGAGCCTGTGTTCTCAACCTTGGCAGCTGTTGGAATCATCCAAAGGATTTTTAAAACTCTGATGCCCAGCCATGACCGATACCAATGGCCTTTGACTCTCTGGGATGGGCCTGGGCATCTGTATTTTTAAGGCTCCCTAAGGGACTCCCTGGTTGGGCTGAGGTGCAAGCCTCCCTTTGGCAGGTCGGAGGGAGAGTTACATAACTCAGAGGGAGGGGACCCCACTCGGCTAACTTGTGTAACCCAGGCCCTGCAGCTGCCAGTGACACATGTACCCTCCTTCCCCACAGGCCCCCATTTCTTCACTCTGTGTGGCTGTGGCTGGCTCTCACGTTTCCTGTAGTCATAAGCTTCAGAAGCCGGCTGCATCGGGCAGCTGCCCTTGTGGCCTTAGGGCTGATTTATGACCAGCCAACATCTGGCTGTCAGTGGACATGGGCTGCTCTTGTCCATCAGCCTTCCTCTATCAAGGGTGACAATTGTCTCCCTGGATGACAAACTAGCTGAAGAGAGAGACAAGGAGGGCCAGGGAGCCAGGCAGAAGAGAGGGGTTCCCTGGAGTGTGTCCTCACATTCCTTGCTTGGGAATCGCTTGGGGGTTGCGGGATCCTGAGTTGAACTTGGCCTTGGTTGATTTACTGGCATGTAACTGGTCATTTTTTTTTTCTCTCTAAAAGCACTGAATACAGCTTCCGAGGTCTGGGCAGCTCACATATGGGGGCAGGTGATGAAATGCACCGGGCGCAGGGCCTGGCAGTGGGGGTGAGAGAAGACCACGTGGGCTGTCGGGGGCAGTGTGCTGTCCACACTCTTTCCAGGACACTCCCACTCTGCCCTGTGCTTTGGGACCCAGCTTGAGGGAGGAAGGAGGAGGTGGCATGCAGGAGCCTGGGGGTGGAAGCCAGCAAGAGATGGGGTTGCACCGTGCCTATTTCATCATCTGCCAGAAATACTCACGACCCCGTCGCTGTCCTGATGTGAGGTTGCGGTCCCTTAGCCATGCCCTGCCCCTGGAAGGGATGGCCCCACTGGGACACAAGCCCAGAGATGGACCTAGAAGATGATCCCGTTTCCCCAGGGTCAGCCGGTCAGCCCCGGGGCGCACCCACAACAGCCTCAGGCCTGATGCCCCTCTCCTCTTGGCACTAATCTCTTTGACCTCCCCAAAGGGTGTGTTTCTTTGCCTCTTGGATGGGGGCCAGGACCTTCAGTCTCTTTCTGTTTCCTCCACGGTGCAGCTGGTGTTGGGGAGGGGAGATTCAGGGTCTGCTCAGGGCAGGAAAGGAGTGGGGCATGGCTGCTCCCAGGCAACTCCCCACCAAAGGGGAAGCATCAATATAGCAAACCAGCTTCCTTGACAGGTAACACAACCCCTCTGCCCGTGGCCCTGGGATGTCATTGTGCAGAGGGTCTTGGCCATGTCCCAGGTGGGGCTCATCAATCATGACATCAAACATGACAGCTTGCACCCAAGGGGTGCAGGGTGTTGATGGAAGACCCCACTTCTCCACAGCACTGCGTGTTCTTTCTAAGATAACACCTGCTGATGCTTACTGAGCTCTTGCTGGAGCCGCTCTCAGCCTGGACATGCAGAAGTTCACCTACCCCTCAAACGGCCTTGAGAACCAGGTCAGCTCCTGTCGTACCTACTTTGTAGATAAGAAGACAAGGCATGGAGAGGGCAGCGAACAAGTGCAGGGCTTACCGCCTGTGGGGGCAGCGCTGTCACCGAGACACAGGCCTGACCCCCCAGCTCTATGCAGAAGTCCTTCCCAGCCTTCTCTTGCAGGCACTGTGAGAGGGGTATCAGGGCTCAGCCACAGAGGTCACGGGAGTGTTTCGGCTGCTCGAGAGGAAGCGGAACTCTGGAAACCACATTCTTATCTGCTCCCCACAAGAGCTGCGACTAAGCAGCACTCATGAGCCTTTATAGTTAGGTGGCTCTTCATCGCTTGTTCTTCATTCATTCATTCACTCAGTCATTCATTTGTTCAGCCAATGTTTTTTGGAGGCCTTCTCAGGTGCCAGGTTCTGGACCCAAGTGCCCCCATAGCCGGATAGAGCAAGACCCCTCTCCCGGAGTTCTAGGCCCAAAGTGGAGATTGGTAACGACTCAGCAAGCACGTGGTGTATATGCTATGGCAGGTGGGAGGGCCACAAAGACCATGAAAGTGAGGAAGAGAAGGGACGGTGATGGGACAGGAGCCTACCAGAGACCAGGGTTCAGGCAAGGCCCCTGCAGAGGTGACATTTGAGAGACCTGAGTGAAGAGAGGGAGTGAGCCAGGCAGATGAAAGATGTATTCATTTTCAATGTTGCATAACAAATGACTGCCAATTTAGCGGCTTAAGCAACACTCATTTATCATCTCAGGGTGTCCACAGGGCAGGCGTCAGCATGTTTTAGCTGAGTTTCTGCTCAGGGTCTGACAAAGCTGCAGTCAAGGTGTTGGCTGGGCTGCATTCTAACCTAGAGGTTCAACCAGGGAAAGACCCACCTCCAAGCTCCCTCAAATTGTTGGCAAATTCAGAACTGGGACCCATTTGTCCCTCTAGCTTTTGGCTTGGGACTGCTGTCAGCTTCTAGGGGCCACTTGCAGGTCCTTACCACATGACCCCCTTCTTAGACCCTCTCACACTTTTAATTCCTGCTGACAGAAGGGCCTGGTCCCTTCTAGGAGCTCACCTGATTTGGTCAGGCCCACCCAGGATCATCTCCCTTTTGATGAACGCCAAGCCAACTAATTAGTAATTTACTTTTGGGAGAGACAGTCCATCACCTTCACAGTCTTGCCCACATTCAACGGAAGGGGTTATGTAGGGTGTCTGCCCAGAGGGCAGGACTGTGCCTCACACAGGGACACAGCCTGTCATGTGCTGCCAGGGAAGACAAGAGCACTCGTGGGAAGGACTCCTGGCCAAGCTGACTTAGAAAGAAGAGTCAGTGAGAGGCCTCGGCCCTTGCAAGGCCTTCCTTTGGCCAGCGTTGGGCATTTCCTCAATCCTGGGCACTGTGTTTCGGATCCAAGTGTGGACTCTGTCCCTGTGTGGCTACAACCTTCACAACAGAAGGAGGCAGTTTATTGCTCTGGGCTCTTTCTGTCGTGAGTGATACCAAACCTGACTCAACTGACTTAAGAAAAGCAGTTGTTATGTAACAGAAATGGTCTGGGTCTGGCTTCAGGCAGAATCCAGGGGCTCCTGTGCTGTCCTCAGGATTTGATTTCTCTCCATCTCTGGCTGTCTTCCTCTCCAGTTGGCCCTTTACATCCTTCCACATTCCCTTCCAACAGAACTTCAGATTCTTTCTTCCCAGCTGTTGTAAAGAATTCACTCAGGTTGTATCGATTCTGCTTATGTTCTCATCTTTAACCAGCTGCTGAGGCCTAGACCGTGGATAAGCTGATTGCCCAGGCCTGAGTCACGTGTCCACCCTTGAATTCTGGGACTGGGCTCTCCCCGTCCAAACCACTGGATTCACATAGGGTAGGGTGTGCTGTAAGGAACTTCTAAGTGCTTTTCCAGAAGCTGTGGGAATGCAGACTGCAGGGGCGGGGGACGAGGGAGGGAGTAGAGAGTGATGGCCAAAATGACAGTTGTCTGTCCATTTGGTGAGACAAAATGGTGTGGTGCAAATACCTCCCCAACGCACACCACCCCGCGGCAGGAGTGGGCCCAGGGCAAAGTGAAAATGCAGGCCTTTGTTCAAACATTAGCAAACATTTCAAGGTGGTGAGGGCAGGGCATTAAAGCAAGTGCAGGCCTTTCTGAGCACGGGCTGTGTGATGCCCAGGGCCCCCACCTGTGAAACCCGCCCTGCACGGGGGACATAGCTCAGCACTTCCCTCCAAAAATCAAATTTTATTTGGCTTAGAAGAATCGGGTCAAGGGTACCACTGCAATGCCTATGGCCTCAACTATGATTTTCAATGAGAAGAAAATTTGTAACTTACAATAGTTTTATTTCACTGCTATATCTATATCTCAGTTTAGTCATTCCTGCAGGAAGCTTCCCCTTATCCCCCAAGAAGGGAATTGCAACCTGTTAAAAAAAAAAAAAAAAAGAAGGAAAGAAAGCTACACACTTGGCTCATCTGTGCCAGCAGGAGAAACTTCTGCACCCAAAGCCTCATTTCAAAGATGGAAGAGCCCAAACGTCTGGGATTGACTCAAATCTGGGTTCAATCCTGCTTTTGCATTGACCAGCTGTGTGAACCCAGGGAGGTGGTTCCTCACTGACCCCAGGCTCCTCCTCTGCAGGATGTGCCTGTTGGTCGTGGCGCATCACACAACCGTGACCAGGTTAGGGCCCACGTGGAGCGGCATCCCTGGCTGCTTCTGCGGTGTTGCCCATGCCCAGGGTCCCTTCGTTTTGTTCTGAGGGGCCCGCCTCCTTCCCGTCCCCTGTGTGCCCCCATCCGAAGGCCTCTAGCAGCCCTTTGTCCTTGGCAGGAGCCTTCCCCAGTGTACATTTCAGTCTGCAGGCTCAGGGCCTGTTCTCCTGGATGGCATTGGCCAGACATCACAGGATGTCCCAGGAAGGTGACCTACCCGAGGCCAGGCTCCGTCCTGCACTGTGCTTAGAGGGAGCGTAGGAGGTTCGACATGTCTGCCCACTGCCCGGAGCAGAGCAGATGTCCCCTGTTTGTGAGCTGATTTTCTTCCAGGGCCCTGGGAACCAGAGGAGTGCCATTTCTGGTATCATGGCTAAGGCTGGCAGCTTGCTGGCTACCGGCCAATGATTGGCTTATCTCCATAGCTGCCTGGTGACAATCTGACTGTTCCCAGAGCCCCCTCGCCTCCTCCCACTGCCCCACTTGATAATGGTGTGGGCCACACTGACCTCAAAATCGATTTGCACTTTGACCAGCGGGGAGCCACGGCGGGAGGCTGGAGAGACCAGGCTGCCTGGGTGAAGGCATCTGTTAATAGTGGTCTCTAGTTTCACTCTGCAAAGCTAGGGAGGCCCCTGAGCAAGGCTGGCTTTATGGGCATGTCCCTGGGGGAGTCACATGGCCCTGAACTCACTAAGACCCCATGCTTGGTTGAATGGTCTGCTGTCACTGTCTTGAAATTCTCAATAATTTTTGTACAAGGGCACCGAGCTTTCACTTCCCACTGGGTCCTGCCCTCGAATTATGGAGCTGGTCCCAGCTCTGACATTATCGCTGCCACAGCAAAAGTCCTTGTTTTCCACAAACACTCGGGAATGTCTGCTTTCTCCTGAGCGGTGTCCCCTTGGCGTGGCCCCTCGGGGATGGCTCGTCATTCTGGCTCAGGGTCTCCCTCAGAGCCGCCTTCGATCCCATCTTGGGGCTCTGCCATGCCCCATTTTTGATCCTCCAGCTTTTTCCTCAGTGTCCGACCTTTTTCTCTGGCCAGCGCTGATGGAGTCTGAGCAGGCTCCCCTCCGCCTGGAGCCTGTCACTTAGTGCTCCTGTTACCTTAGGCAGAAAGAATGGGGCCCCAGGGAGACAGCCGGGAGGGAAGGAAGGAGAATGTGAAGGGACTAAGAGGAGATGAGATCATTCTTAAGAAAAGGTGCAGCGATCGCCTATTGTGATGGATTATTACATGATTAGCACTGTGGGCAGGGAAAAATCTCCACCCCTTGTGTCACGGTGACAGTACCCACAAGGGCCAAGTAAGAACAAGGGAGTCCCGCCTCCGGATGGAAAGGAGTGGTCAGCGAGGACAGCAAGGGAACGCCTATACCGCCACCCCTAAATCTTGACCATTTTGTGCCCTCACTTGAATAAAACCCTAAGCCTCTTTGTTCTTCCGAGCCGTTGCCCTCTTCCTGGCCTGCCCATCCTTTCCTTTAATAAATCCACTGCTTGTTTGGATTTGTTTGTGTGGCTTACTTCTGCGGGTCCTTGAATTCTTCCCTGTAACGATACCAAGGACCCGTTCCCCAGGAACACTTGGGACACCCCTGTGAAATGGAAGTGGAGGTGAGCTCCGTGTTACAGATGGGGAGCTTGAGGCTGGCAGACAGGTGCTGCAGCTTGCGACGGCCACACAGGCTGTGGGGGGCTGAGCCGGTCTGGAATCAGCCCAGAGCCTTACCAGAAGCTTCCAAGGGGCAGGGGTGACCCCGGGCAGGTGGGAGGAGAGAACAGCATGGCATGGCCTCCCTGCCCCAGCACCTGCTCTGTGCTGCAGGCTGTGTCAGCCCCCGAAGCGCTTCGGGTCTCTGCTGCATCACTGGGGTTGGGGCTCGGTGACTCACAGGACTCCTGGGGGGGACGCAGTGGAGACCCAAAGCCAGCCTCTGCAGACATCCCTCATGGCCTTGCTTGGGCTAGCAGAGTGGCCTCCAGGGGCACATGGAGGACTTGGTGTGCCAGGGTTCCCAGGGCTGGGTCTAAAGGAGCTTTTAAAAGCCATTTCCTGGGCTACAAAGAGGAAGATGCCAATGAAGCGGCTGGCTGAAGCGTGAGACGCAGACGCCCTTGATTGAGCCCAGTCACGGGTCCTCTCCTAGTTCCTGTCCTGGCCCGGGGACCTGCCATTGCTGTCCCCTTTCTCACAATTAGGGGAGCGGTCTAAGCAGACTCCTCAGGCTGCATGTGCCCATCAGCGCCTGGGAGCTCCTGACAGTGCACGTTGTAACCCAGCAGGTCTGGGGCCCCAGGCGTTTTTTAGCCAGTTCCCAGGAGGCTCTGCTGCTGCTGGCCCTGGAGAGAGAGGAAACGGAGGGGAGGGGGAAGGGTAGGACAGAGGGGGGGAGGGAAAGGGGGGGGCAGGGGAGGGGAGGGGGGCATGTCCCTTAGTGGAAGAGGGGCCCCAGAAAGTGTTGCTGTGTGGTGGTGACTGGCACAGGCTTTGCCATTGGGGTCCTAGGCTGAATCCCAGCTCCATCACCACTGGCTGTGACTCAGGGCTTCACTTTCCTTCTCTTGAAAATGGGGCTCATGTCAGTTCCTGGGTCGGGTGATGTGAGGAGGCAGAGGGCCTGGTGCCTTGAGGGAGCTCAGACTATGTGGGTTTTACATTATTTGAAATAGGACCAAGTGTAGATCTTTCCAAAGGACCCTCCCCACCCCCACCCCCGATTTAGAACTCCTTCACAAGGAGGGTGTAATCAGGCATTGGAAAATTCTTGTTAAAAAAAAAAAAAAAGAAAATGAAAACAACCTACACATCAGGTTTTAGGTACTAGGGAGCATATTGGGGCAGAAGGTCTGGAAAGGAAATTGCGACTTTTGCCTTGCACACTTCTGTGTACGTCAGGCTCCCTGGGGCTCCTTGTGCACTTCGAGGGGTGCCCTTGAATGCTGAGGAAAAGTTGCAAAGGCAGCACAGACAGTTCTCATAGATCCCATAATGTTATCTTGCCACATGACCAGGGTTTGGCCAAACGCAGAAACCAGCATTGGTACATTTTTATTCTCTGCATTCTAGACTTCATTTAGGGTTCCCCAGTTCCTCATGCCGTCCTTTCCCACTCCAGGGTCCCATCCAGATGCCCATGGCATTTACTTCTCAGGTCTCCTTAATGCTCTGGTTGGTGACCGTTTCACCATCATTCCTTGTTTGATGATCTAGGCCATTTGGGGGGCACAGCCCAGGTGTTTGGTGAAATGGCCTTCAGTCTGGGTCTGCTGGATGTTTTACACATGGTTAGACCAGGGTTATGGGGTTTTGGAAAAAGACCACAGAGGTCGAGTGCCCTTCCTGTCACATCCTGTCAGGGGCTACATAATCTCCGCATGGCATTGCTTTTACTTCTAAGCCATTCTGGAAAAATAACAATATTTTATATTTCCTATGGGAGATTTTATATATATATATATATTATTTTCAATGCAGAGTGGTGGCGTGATATCTACCTTTCAGAGCCATGGGGATCTCCACATCAAAGAAATTAATTTGGGGGAAGACCATGGGTCCAGCAATGGGGGTGGTCAATGGGGACTTGAACCCTATCTGTTACATTTTCATTTTTACAAGCAATTCACTTTTCCCACTAGAGTCATTGAAAATGTGACTAGCCCCACGTGTGGCTCCAGGGGAGCGCACACACACACATGCGCACGCACACATGCGCACACACACACGCGTGCACACACACACACACACACACAGAGGCAGGCCCCATTGCATTTCAGGGTTTCCGTCAGGGAATAACCCTGCTCCAGTTTCCAACACAAAGCAGTTGTCTTGTGGGATGGAGTGGGAAAGGTTCAAGGAGAGCTGTCCATCTCTTTGGTTGCACCCTGGACCACTGTGCACAGAAAGGTGAGGGACCACTTACAGTGTGCGGGCCCTTGTCAGGCTGACCACACCATGTGACCGTCACTCGAGTGGTTAAAGCCCCATTCATCTGCATCTTTTCCCATCCGAGCAAAACTCAGAGCCTCCCAGAAACAAGGCAGAAACCGGGGTGAAGACCCACCAGGGTCAGCCCAATGGAATGTATGTTAGTTCTGTAACCCTTTCCTTCCCACATAAAATATCTCAAAAGGGCAGTGGATGTACCATTTGTAACTCCCTCTCTCCCTTGCTCCCACCCCCTCACTTAGTGACAAATGAAATCCCAGGGAACCACAGCCACCAAAGGCCACCAAAAGAGGTGCAGCTTTGCAGCCAACTCACGGCTCCTGGCCCATCAGAAACTCATGTTTTCATCTCCAAAGTAGCACGCGCACATGAGACTGTGCTCCAAAAGACCTCCCTTGCTCACTCAGTGTCTGGAAGCAGTGGGCACAGCAGTGGGGTGATGGTGGCCCCCAAGAAGATATGTCCACCTGGGACCTGTGAATGGGACCTTATTGGGGAAGAGAGTCTTTGCAGAAGTGATGAAGTTAAGGATCTGGAAATGAGATTGCCCTGGACTAGGGTGGGCTCCAAATCCAACGACAGGTGTCCTTGGAAGAGAAGGGAGGGGAGAAGGCATGTGAAGACAGAGGCAGAGACGGGAGAGACGCTGCCACAAGCTCAGGATGCCGGGGGCCACCAGAAGCTGGAAGAGGCAAGGGACAGAGCCTTCCCTAGAGCCTTCAGAGGGAGTGTGGCCCTGCAGACACCTTGACTTTGGACTTCTGGCCTCCGGCACTGGGAGAGAAGGAATTTCTGTTATTTTAAACCACCTCGTCTGTGGTGTTTTGTTACGGCGGACTCCAGAAGCTAACACAAGATGCCATAAATGGCTGTGATTATAATAATTATTCCACTTTGTCCTTCAACCAAATTTCACATCCCCATCTCCACTGAGGGCAGGGTGTGTGGGTTGTGTGCACATTTCCCCGCGGCTGTAGATGGGAGGTTGAACATCTCGCATTTATGGTCGGGCAGCCACTCCCCGGAGGGTGTAACGCCCTCCTCTCCCCTCCCTTGCTTCACAAGTTTTGAGGAAACTTCTCTGACAGCCTGCAATCTGACTTGGTCAATTTCCTTGCTGAAATCAGACCTGCTCACAACACTGAAGCCCCAGGAGCCTGACTTCCTGGAGGCTGCCCTTCCCCCCCCCCGCCCCCCCAAGCTCTTTGGAAAGACAAGGTTTCAGGTGGAGGGACAGGAGCAGAACACTCAGGTGTGTGGTCCTGGAGGAAGCCAGTTCTTCAATTCCAAGAAACAGCAGGATGAGCCGGAGGGTGCAGGAGAGGAGTTAGAGTCTTTTGAGCGGCATTTGGCTAAAAATGAGTCCTCAGGGGAAGACACCAGTGGGGAAAAGGCATTTGTCCTGGAACAGGACAGAGCTGGGTGTGATTCCCCTCCACCGAGCGCTAGCTGTTGACCAATGGGCAAGTTATACTGCCTCTCAGAGCCAGCCTGCTCTGCTCACCTGCAGGAGGGGATACTGACAGCACAGATCAAGGGGACAAGGCTGTGTGTCGGTGCCCCAGGCTTGTACAACCATCGCTGGAGACACAAAGGGAAAGCATCTTACGATGGTGCATCTGAGATTCGTGAACGCTGTGTGACTTGTTAAGTTATAGGGGATGCCTCCTGGGACCACGTTTGGGGAAGGTGTCACCCACACCAAGCTCTGCTCTGTCTCCATCCCACTGCCCACTGGAGCGCGCGTGGGGTCCCTGTGTGGCTCTGGAAACTCAGCAGGAACTATCCGAGGCTGGCCACCGCTGGCTCTGTGGCTCCCTGGCATCTACCACCAAATACGCAGCTTCAGATTTTCTATGTAAGGTTCCCAGCATCCAGGCCGCCCTGGACAGCACCTCCCTCCCTCCAGGCCTGGACCATAGGAAGCCCAGGCTCTCACCTCCAGCATGCTGTAGAGTGTCAGTTGCAAAGGAAATTGTACGGGGACAGTCCCCTCCTGCTTGCTCGGCATCTGGAACGTGGGAAGGTTGCTCCTGGCATCGTGACTGCTCTCTGCTGCTGTCTGTGCCAGGCGGGCACGTCCCCTCCTGCTCAGTCACAGGGAGAAGGGACCTTCGGGGCCCATGTACAGACACACTGAGCTCTGCAGCCAGGCCTTCCGAGCTGTCCCGCTGCATGTGGCCATCCCTTCCTCCAAGCCTTGTCCAAATGTCTCCTGGGATTTTCTCAGCCCACCCTTATTCTTCCAGTCCCAATTAGGGCTTCACGGGTGATAGCCGGTGCAGGCCCTCACAGGTTTTCCCTCAATCTTCTCGGCCTCCACACCGCGAATTTGAACTTGACTTTATTATCTAGTTGACAATAACTAGGACTTTTCAGCCCTCCAAAATGCTCTGCATATAATATCTCATTTAATTCCCACACTACCCCTGCCAGGTGGTGGTGTGAGTGTCACTGGCTCTATTTCACAGGGGAAAACTGAGGCCCCCAGAGCTTAGGCAGCTGTCCAAAGTCACGCAGCCAGTAGGGGACAGAAGTGGGGTTTAGAAGCAGGGCAGTATCATTTCTGAGCCTGTTTGTTCCATGCGGCTGGGATGGGCTAAAATAAGGCGAGTAAGGAAGGCATTTGTATCAGGCACAGAAAACACTGTCATCAGGAGAAATACTATTTTAATGAAATATATATTTTTTAAAAAATCAAGACCAATGCAAAAAAAAAAAAATCCACAATGTGCAAAATATGAAAATGTTAAACCAAAACTGCAGCCCTGCACAGACTGGCTCTCCTGGCCCTAAACCCAGTGCTGGTGCCAGTGGACTTTATTTACCCAAATGGATGGCAGCCGGTGGGCTGGAGTTGACCTGTTTGAATTTCCAAATCTAAAGCTTCAGGTATCGCTGCTTTCCACCCCACCAAGTTTTTCTTATGTGAACTTGACAGCATGCAGGAAAGCTGGCAGGATTTCGTACAGTAGAAGCCTGTGGTGCATGCCCTGTTTTATCTTGGCACGGGCAGTACAGGTGGGCGCCCAAGACCCTGCCCCACCATCAGAGTCTGCCCTTCACCGAGACGCCCAGGGGCACAGTCCGGCTTTTGTTCACTCTGGTAATTCAGCCTGCACACGAGAGGTGCTGGGTACGCCTTTGGGAATGGAAGAACACCAGCCCCCACCCCTCCACCAGGTGCAGGGCTCTCCTGGACAATGCCCATCTGGGCTTGACCTGAGGGCCCAGAGCTTGGATTTGCATGTATTTTGACTGAGGACCTGGGCAACTGCCATGCAAATGCCAGGGAAATGGGCCCTTAGGTCTGGAAGCAGGGTCCAGCCTCACTCCCTGCATCCGCAGGTCTCCCACCTGCATGCAATCTCCTATTTATAGCCCATGGGCGGCCCTGCCCTGACTTGCCCCAGACAGTCGCCAGGAGGGACATTCCTGGGCTTCTTGAATGCTCCCCAGGCACCCCCATTCCCACAGCTCGGTGCTGGATGATAAAGGACATCCAACCCAGCACTGACCTGCCCCGGCTCTCAGACCTTTGCTACCAGTCCCGTAAAAATAGTCTGCTTCTAGCTATTTTGAGTCATGGAAAGCCTCGGGGAGACACACTGTTCTGAGAAGGACCAAGAGGAAACCCAGGGCAGCTCACCCAGAGGGGACATGGACGCCCACAGCAAGTCCAGCCGCGGATCCCCATTTTCCAGCAAATGGGAATGTTTCTCAAAGCTGCAAATTAGCGGCCAATCTGTAAGAATAATGGGGAATGTTCACAGGAAAATGCAGTCCCTGCCTCTCTCTACTGGCCTGGCCCAGGAGGCCTTTGAACTTGTAGCCCATGGATGTCTTGATGCCTAGGGGCAGCAGTACTTGCTGGGGGAGGGTCTGCATGAATACTGGTCACCAACTAGCTGGGTGGATACTGGGCTGCGAGTCGGCACATGTAAAATG
The DNA here is from genome assembly GCA_033961575.1 of Aselliscus stoliczkanus. Lineage (NCBI taxonomy): Eukaryota > Metazoa > Chordata > Mammalia > Chiroptera > Hipposideridae > Aselliscus > Aselliscus stoliczkanus. The sequence goes on along the minus strand of CM066738.1, from coordinate 4,457,549 downwards.
AGAAGGTCACGGGGAGGTGTGAGGTCCCTTTAAAAATCCTACCCCATCCCAGCTGAAATGTTCTCTGTTCTGTTTAAATGCCTCCCCCTTCAAATGAACTCAGTCTCTCAAAGTCCCTCTTTTTCTCCATTAAAAACATGTTAAAAGAAAATTTAGGGACATTTTTATAGAAGGGGGGCCCTGTAACCCCACCACAAGAGCTCTCAGCTGGGTTCCATTTTGCATGTTCCCTTCCTGCGCTGCCTGAGTTCACCAGCAGCTGTTGCGCGTGGCTTTAAAGGACCCGGTCTTGTCAGTGATGATGGCAGGCAGCTGCTGTCGCGGCCCTGAGGTGCCCATGTTGGCAGCAGCAGTTTTCCAGAGATTCTCAGCTCAGTTGACGAGGTGTGCAGAGGTGTTGGTGTCCTGGGTTCGCCGGCTTCTTTCTCCTACTAACGAGCCTCAGTGTCCCCATCTGTAAAATGGGGGTGGTGACCTACCTCACGGGTGGTTGTATAGATTCAGTGGCTTCCCGTGGAGGGTTTAGTCCAGGTCGCATCTTTCCGTAGCTTGGCACCCCTGCTGCTCACTATTTACGTTGTTTTAATATTCTTTTGCTATCCCGAAGAACAACACAGTCCCGCACCCACAGTCTTCCTCTCTTTCCTTCCTTCCCCTGCCCTGTCTCCCTCCTTCTTCCCGTGTGGCCTTCGGGTAGGTTCTTGGAAGCAAAGTAGCATGACTGTTTTGGGCAGGCCTGGCTTCAAGGTCAAGCAGCTTGTTCAGGGCCAGGTTGAGTGTGAGGACAAACAGCTCCGCCAGGGTGGTGATCTCTGGGGGAGGCGGGGCTGAAGATCTCTGAGCCCCCGCCCCCACCAGACCTTGGCCTGGCCTCCTCCCTGGACCAGGAGCCTCTCTGCATATGCAGAGGAGCTGCTCGGCCTCCCAGGCTACCAGGGCCCCATTCCTGCCATCTGCTCTGGAAAGGGAGGCTACAGCCACCTGGTGGGGGTGGGGTGCACTTCCATTAAGTTAGGGATCCCCCATCAAGGACTGGAGAGGAGGCTGTAGCCCCTGGGGTGGTGGAGAAGCACAAAGGGCTTTCACTTCCTCCTCGCTCCTTCCACTTTCCTCCTGTCTCCTCTCTCACTTCCCTTTCCTTCTCCCTCTCCCTCTCTCCTTCCGTTCCTTCTCTGTCTCCTTCTCCCCTCTCCCCCACCCTCCTCTTCTCTCCCCTCCCTTCCCTTTCCCTCCCCTCCAGGTCTCACCCTTTCTCCTCGTCTCCAGGGCAGCCATAGCTGGCCAGGTGCCCAATGGGGGTTTGGAATGGGTGTCATTTATCTCCCGGACCCCGGAGTTTGACCTGCCCGTGGGGTGGAGCCAGTGGCCGGGGCTCCCATTTCTGGGCTGCCCTTACTCTCCATCTCCTTTCACAATTGAGTCAGGGGCTGCAGGGCCTGCCAGTGAAGATGGGGATCTGCCCTCCATCCCCAGTGATGCTCAAGTCGGAGTGGAGGGAGGATGGCCTTGGGGCGTTTTCATGCCTCGCCAGGGGTTCCGGCTGTCCAGGATTCTGGGGCCAGCAGGGGGCAGCCCCACCCCAGGGAGTCAGAGGCCCTGGCCTGGCGTCCCTATCCCAAGCAGCCCACAGAGGTGGGACCTGCTCCCAGGATCAGGAAGACACCTGGCTTGGGGGGTTTCTGGAGTAGGAGATGGTTCCTGAGGGTCAGTGGTGCATTTTAAACTCTCCCCTACTCCACCCTGTGTGGTGGCATCTGAGGCCAGGCAGGGTCTTGGAGGCCACCCAAAGTGCACCGCAACAGTTGGGATCCCCCCGACATGAGGGCTCACAGGAGGCAGTAACAGAGGAGGGTCGCCTGTTCCCCCGCAGTTCTGACCACGTAATAAGGGAGACTTGGAGCCCCTCACCTGTGAGGTCTGTGATCATTCTGCCCACCTCAGGGAGCCACTGTGCTGGGGCTGTCATAGGCATTTCCACTCCCACCGCTGGGCCTTTGCACGTGCTATTCCCCTGCCCAATGTCTCTTTCTCTCTCCTGACTCAGTCCCTCTTTGTCCAAATGCCAAATTCTTGGACTACCTTTTGAAAAAACATATGAAAACCCTGCTCCCTCCTTAGTGCCCCCTCGCCCCACCCACCCTCCCACACACTTTATTTTTCTCCACAGCACAGCCCACCGTCTGCCCCACTAGGCTTTTTACTTAGTTCTTTTTGGTCTGTTTCTGCCATTAGACGAAGCTCTGCCAAGGGCGAAGGGCGAAGGGCGAAGGGCTCAGCATGTTTTGTCCCCAGCACTTAGAATAGCGCCCTGCACACAGGAAGTGCGCTGTGAATATCTATGGACTCGAACAATATATTTAATAAATGGTTTGGCTTCTTTCTCATCACTAGTAACAAGACCATGCTTTGACCTTGCACCTGAGTCACCAGGGCCTTCACATATGGGCGCTTCCCCATGGAAGGAATGAGCAGCCAAGGGAAAGGATGGGGACCACTCAGAGAGCAGCCAGGAGGGGGCTCTAGAGGCGGCAACAGCGCAGCCTTGTGTGAGGAGAAGAGAAGAAGCTATAGAGTCTGGAGCCTGCCCTGCATCGGTCTAAGGAGCCCACACTGGCCGCTATGCAGGACTACCTCAGGGCTGGAAGCTTCTGGAAGTATCCAGGCAGCCCCTCAGGTACCTGTGGCAGGAAGTGGGTGTGCAGGCAGCAAAGGCCCATTATTACAGTCCTGTGCATTTCGCATTTCTTTTCTTTTCCTTTCTTTCTTTCTTTTTTTTTTTTTGAGAGCAGTGTCACTGGCCCTCATATGTGGGATCCGAACCCGGGCTGCTGGCATCCCAAAACCAGCTCTTAACCACTGTGCCACTCGGCCGGCCCCAGCTAATTCTGATTTTCAAAGGAGAGGGTGGGGGTGGGAGTGGACCTATCCTGTTCTTTGTTTGGATGTATCAGCAGACGGCCAGCTTGAGGTCTGGGCTTCATGTCCATTATCTTTGGTCCTCACTGCAATATCCATGGAAGTTAGATATTTATCACTCTTTTTCGCGATGGGGAAACAGAGAGGTGAAGTGGTTTTCTCAAGGGTGCTGTGGTTGGCAGGATAATGACGCCCCCCCCACACACACACGCACACAGAGGCCCCTCTCTTCATCCCTGTAACCTGTGATATGTTGCATGGCAAGGGCAATGAAAGGTGTGGATGTAATTAAGGTAGATAATCAGCCGACTTTCAGATGGGGGCATTATCCCGGGTTATCCGGTTGGGCCCATCATAAGGGTCCTTTAAACGTGGAAGAGGGAGGTAGGAGGAGTCAGCGTCAGAATGAGAAAGACCAGCCTTTCTTGACTTTGAAGGTTGAAGGAGAGGCCAGAAGCCAGGGAATGAGGGTGGCCTCTAGACACCAGAAAAGGCAAGGCAACAGGGCTCCCCTTGGAGCCCCCAGAAGGAAGACAGCCCAGCCGAAACCTTAATTTTAGCACAGTGGAACCTGTTTCAGACGTCTGACCTCCAGAACTGTAAGAGGAAAAATGTGTGATGTTTTAAGCCACTAAAGTGTGGCTCCAGCTGTGGGCTCGGTGTGTGTCCTGCATAAGCCGTGGGCTTTTCTTTTTATAATTTTAATTTTTATTTTTTGAGGGCAGTGTCACTGGCCCTCACATGTGGGACTGAACCGGGGCCGCTGGCTTCCCAAGCCAGCACTTAACCACCGCGCCACTTGGCCGGCCCTGCCGTGGGCTTTATTTGGGCCACCTGTATGTGACCGGCCATGGGATGTGGCAGGTGGGGGGCAGGGAAGGAGTCACTGCTTTCTCCCAGGTGTGCAGTTGCTGTGGAAAAAAGCTCTGAAAAGTAGCCACTTTTATAGTCCATGTGAGATGGTTTTGACCTTGGACTTCACCCCCACCCTCACACGGTGGATGCCTTGTTCACAGCTCAGTCCAGTATTAGCCCATGTGATCCTTAAACCACTTGCAGCCACAGGGGGATTATCCCCCGTCAATAGACAGAAGTAATGATAATAATTGAAAACATTCCCTCAGCACTTATTAAGTACCAGGATCTATGCCAAGCAGATTTCCCTTATTATTTCATTTCACGATCTCAAGAGTCAAGAGGTAGCCAGTCTTACAGAGAGGGAAACTGAGGCACTGAGCGGCTCAGTGCCTCCTCTCTTGGATGAGGAAATGCAGCTCAGAGGTGGGAACTAGTTTGGCACCCCCGACCAAAGGGAGGTGGTAGCTGGAATCTGAGGCCAGCCTCACGTTCCTCAGTCTATGCTCTTTCTTTTGTCATCTGATTAAATAGCAATTCCAGGTTTTCACCCCCCACCCCCCACCCCCCCACCCCCCGCTCCAACACCATTTTCATCACTGCCAGTGTGCTGAGCACATGGAGGTGGGAGAAGTGAGGAAAAACTCAGCTTCTCTTGGTGGAGGCTGGTTACACTGGTAGGTGTCCCCGCAAAGCCACAGTGCTTTGCAGAGAGGGACTTCAGTTCTGAAAGATGGCTGTTTTGTGTCTAAGTCAGATTTAGAAAGCCCCACGCTGTGAGTTGTGCTACTTAGAAATATTGCACGTTATTAGGTTGCTTTTGCCATTTGGTAAGGAATTTAAATCCCCCATCAAGTAAATGAATTGCTATTAGTTTAAAGGAATGGTCTTGAATTTCCACTTCTCTCTAAATAAAGCCTCAGGAGGACAAAAGGGACATGTGGAAGTTACAGGTTAATGTTTTTGTGTGCTCGTAAAATTCCAGGATGTATGCAAATGAGGACAAACATGATAGTACGGATGTTTACTTAAACTCACTGCGAGCGTGCCATTTTTTAACTCACGTTAAAAGTCAAATACATTTAAAAAAATACCGCTATGGCCAAACACTGTAATAATCATCATCATTATTGTCAGTGACATTTTGAGCATTTTCTCTGTGGAGGCCCTGCTGGAAGGCTTTCCAAACTACGTGACACATTCATTCTCCTGGGTGTCACCCTGTAAAGCTGATACCATTATTCCCGTCTTGTAGATGAGGAAACAGAGGTTGAGTCCTCTTTCAGTTTGTTCACAAGAGGGGTGTCCACTGAAGACATGAAACTTACTTTAGTCCATCGTTTTGATATGCCTGACTTCCCATCTTCTCCTCCCTTCTTCCCTTATTTCACACGCTCCTATTCATCCTTCACAGTTTAGAAACTGCGTCCAGCATCACTGCTCCCCACCCCCAGCCTAGGCTGCTGAATGCCCTCTTTCTTCCCCACCATCCTCTGAAGCACCTACCATGTGCCTGTCAATGCGCCCTTCTCCACTGCCAGGCAGAGCTCCTCCTGGGAGGGGCAGAATCCCACCCCCTCCCCCTCTCCAGTGTCCAGCACACAGTAGGTGCTCAGTGAACACCTGTTGAATAAATGAATGCGCTAATGAATGAAACAAATGCAGAAAGCAAACTCAGATTCCAAGTCCAGCATAGCCTAATCTCCCTGCTGATGGACATGAGGGCGCATGGAGATATTCCCTGTCTTTGGTCTTAGTAACGTGTCTATTTTAGGGGGACACTGCTCTGAGCCTCTTTCCTCATCTACAAAATGGGGATAGCAGTAGGAGGGCTGCCTGCTGCACCTGCTGCAGGGAGATGTTTCCAGGACTAAGTGAGCTGACATTGTGGAGTGTGAGAACTGTGCTTAGCACAGAGCAGGGTTAATAACAGCAATATTATTTATTATCGTGATCTATAGTATCTATTTCTCTATATATCATTTCTACTTATGACAAGTGATCCTGGTTTTCCATTTACTGTAGTGTTGAAAGTTTTATTTAAAAATAAAAATATTTGATTGTATAAAGTAAGTTGAAAATAAATGAGTGTTGGCATGGGTGGTATAAATATGGCTCAAATCCTGGGGTGGTATTGAACGATGGGGTAACACGACTATGCAGGCGGAGGTAAATCCGTTTGGGGCAGCTTCTGTGACCATCCTCCGGTCACCTGGGGACAGGCATCGCTGCCTCCCTGGGGATCTGGGGGCGTGGGTGTGGGTATTGAGAGGCATAGGCTCTGTGCAGGAGACTTGAAGAGGCTTTGTGAGGACCCCGCATGCGGATGTGCTGCTACCCGGCTTTCCCACCTTGCCTGCTCTCAGTACGCAGCGTCCGGGCTGATATTTTTAGCACAGACGCACCCTACACCACCTCCCACACTCTGACCAAATTTAGAAATCTCAAGAGGTCTTTGCACTTCCATGCCCCCAGTAGGAGCAATGGATGGAAAGGCCCACAGCCGCCAGTCCAGCCAGAGCCAGCCCTGACTGTTGGAGAGGCTCTGTCTGCTGACTGGCAGGGAAGCCCAAGATTTACCCCACGGTGAGAAAAAGCGAGTTGCAGAATCACGTGTGTGGTCCGGGTCTTCTTCTGCAAAAGCAACCACCCGCCCTCCCATGCATGTGTGTCTGGGACAGCACAGCCAGGAGAGGGGCGTGGGAGGAATCCTGTTGGGCTGCTAACAGTGGGAGTGGGGGTGAGTGGAGGTGGGGGTGGGGTGGGGGTGGGGGCGGAGGCTGGGGAGATGAGTAACTCCGCCTTTATGCAAAGCTTTATGTTTACTGTTTAAAACAGGTGCGTATGACTTCTTAAATCTGAAATTCTTGAACACCAAAAAGCTGATATCCTGAAATTGAAAAGCCTCAAACCACATTGCTCACAGGGGATTCAGTTAACCGAGGCCTCCGAAGCGGTGTGTGGTGGCCCCTCACTGTCTCTGGGAATTGGAGATCCACCCTCTCTTCCCTAATGTCACTCAGATGTTCCGAGAACATTATTGCTCCCCGCTGGGTGCTGACTCCACCCCCAGCCCGAAAGGGGCATCCCCAGGGGTGGCCAATGAGAGCACTACACCCCCTCCTTTTTCAGGACTGGGTCTGTCTGCCAGGAGGGGGGTTACTGTGGACATTGTTGGAAAGGGAGATTCCAGGACCCCTTGAAGAGCTACTGTGGAACCTCCTGTCATGTGAGCCTGTTGGCCGAGCTTGTCTGAGGCTTGTCTGACTCGGGATTGGGTCTCTGTGAGCCAAGGAGACAGCACAGCTATGAACTCACACGAGCTGATGGCTGAATTATCAGGAATTTTGCATACCGGTTGTTAAACATGGCCAGTATTAAAATTAAATTATATATACTTACAATTAAATGAATTATATTAAAAACAAAGGTAAGAGATACTCAGAACTTATCACTCCCTAGTTCACACTTGACTGCTATCCATGCCTTGGGAATATTTACTTGTACTGTTACTGTACAGTGGAAATGCTGTGTGATGGTGTGCACTTGTGTCTCCTTCCAACTCCTCACAGCGAGCCACCCTGGTAATTTGAAACCCACCATGGTGGGAGTAGTTACACCACAGAAAGTGGCAAACGCTAGAGATAGGGCTCCCTATCCCAAGCTGCTGTTAAACATTTACTAGTATGCCTTTGCTATTTTTTTTTTTTTTTTTTTTTAGCTGAGCCATCCTGCTACCTGTTGGCAGCTCAGCAGCAGCTCAGCTCAGGCTGAGCATCGAACTGCTGTTGCTCAGAGCTCAGCTCGCACTCTTGAGCGAGCTCTTATCCAACTGAGCCACTCGGCCGGCCCTAACATTTACTAGTATGCCTTTGAATGGAGGCCTGATAACACATGCAGAGACTCGTCTGCTCTTCAGAAATCCAAAGCAATAGAAAAGAGATTGTAAGCAAAAGCCATACTTTATCTATCTTGGTTTTCCCAGCATCTATCAAGGGCATTCAATTTATGAAGCTTGAATGACTTGAGGAAATCAGGGTCCAGGAAGTCTCACCTAGTGGTGGGGTGGGGACCTGAGCACAGCATTTATTTCACTCCGGATCCCACTTAAGAAAGAAGAGATAACAGGAATAATCCCATATTTATTAAAGAAATGGAATTCACAGTTAAAACTTTCTAACAAAGAAAACTCCAGACCAGGTGGCTTCACTTGTAAATACTAATGTTCAAGGAAGAAATAATCCTAATTTTATACAAACTCTTCTAGAAAATAGAAGAAGAGGAAACACTTTCCAACTCATTTTATGGGCTAGCATTACCCTAATACCAAAGATATTATAAGAAAAGAAAACTGGAGAACAATATTGCTTGTGACCGTCAATGAAAGAACCCTCAACAAAATATTATCAAATTCAAACCCAGCAAAATATCAAAAGGATAATACATCACGACCAAGTAAATTTTATCCTGGAATGCAAGGCTGGTTGAACAATTAGAAAATCAGTCATTGTAATCACTACAGAAAAAGCATATAATTATCTTAATGCAGATAAAGCACTTGACAAAATTCAACACCCATTCATGAAGAATTTTTAGCAAACTGGTAATAAAAAGAAATTTCCTCAACCCGATAAAGGGCGTGTACAAAAAACCTGCAGCTAAAATCAGACTTAATGGCAAAAGAACTCAATGTTCTTTCCCTAAATTGGAAACAAGGCAAAGATGTCCATTCTCACCACTCCCATTCAACATCATACTGGAGGGTCCTCGCTAGTGCAATGTGGCAAGAAAATGAAAACAGATAGATTGGAGAGGAAAAAATAAAATTGTCTCTATCTGTGGATTGCATGATTATCTCTATAGAAAACACCAAGGAGTCTATGAAGTGCGAGAACTGATGACAGGTGAGTTTAGCAAGATTGCAGGACACAAGATCAATATACAAAACTCAATCGTATTAGTCTTTACTAGCAATGAACAATAGGAAATAAAAGATTAAAAAACAGTACTATTTACAAATAGTACAGCCCTGGGCGGGGAGGGGGGCCTGAGGGGGGAAAGGAGGAAAACATGGAAAATTTTGGTATAAACCCAATATCTGTATATGATCTGTATGCTGAGAATTACAAAACAAGGATGAAAGAAATCAAAGAAGACCTAAATAGAGAGATATACTGTATACTGTACTCACAGATTGGAAAATTCAATGTTGTTAAAACATTAAATTCTTCCCAAACGATCTATAAATTCTTCCTTCCCTCCTCCAATCCCAACAACATTTATTTTTTGTACAAGTCAGCAAGTGTATTTGAAAGTTTATATAGAAAGGCAAAATATCTAGAATAACCAAAACAATTTTGGAAAAGAAGAACAAAGTTGGAGGACTCACATTTTCTGATTTTTATGCTAAAGCCACAGTAATCAAGACAGTGTGGCTGATGAAAGGCTAGCTCAGTGCAACAAAATGGCATCCAGAAATAGATCCCCACACGTGTGGCCAATTTACTTTCTACAACAGCTTCAAAGGGAATTAGATGGACAAAGGATGTTTTCTCAATAAATGGCACTGGAACAATTGTCATCCACATGCAAAAAATGAATCTGAACCCACACCTTGATCATAAACAAAAGTAGACTCCAAATGGATCACAGACTTAAATGCAAAACATAAAATTATAAAACTTCTAGAAACAGACCTAGGAAAAAATCGTTGTGATTTGAGTTATGCAAAGATTTCTTATGTATATGACACTAAAAGAATGATTCATCGATGGGGGGAATAAAGGATAAATTAGATTTCATCAAAACTTTTTTAAAAATCTGCTCTTTGAAAAACACTGTTAAGAGAATAAAAAGATAAGACACATACTGGGAGAAAATATTTGCAAAACATGTGTCTGATAAAGAACTTGTGTTTGTGGGTGAAGAGGAGGAAGGGATTAAGAAGTACCAACTGGTAGTTACAAAATAGTCATGGGATGTAAAGTACAGCATAAAGATTATAGTCAATAATATGGTAATAACTATGTACGGTGCCCGGTGGGGACTTGATTTATCAGGCTGATTACTTCATAAGTTATATAGATGTCTAATCACTGTGTTATACACCTAAAACTAATATAAAATTATATGTCAATTGTAATTGAAAAATAAAAAAATATTAAAAAAGAACTTGTGTCCAGTATCTATAAATGACTTTCAAACAACCCAATTTAAAAAACGGTTAAAAGGTTTGACCAGACATTTCACCAAAGAAGATATGCAGATGGCAAACAAGCCCATGGAAAAATGTTCATAGTCACTAGTTATTAGTAAAATGGAAATTAAAACCACAATGAGATATCACCACACACCTACTAGCACAGCTAAAAACAAAACAAAATAAAACAAAACAAACCCTGACAATACCACGTGGTAGTGGATATGTAGGGTAGCTGGAACGCTCAGACCCAGCTGGCGGGAGTGCAGAATGGCACGTGCACTCTGGAGACAGGCTTGGCAGTTTCTTATAAAGTTAAACCTATATCTACTCTATGACCCAGAAACCTCACCTCCAGAGCAATGAAAATATAGGTTTGCACAAAGCCTCTACACCCATGTTTCTGACAGCTTTACTCATAATCTCCCCCAAGGGGGGACAACTCAAACGTCCTTGAACTGGATAAACAAGCTGTGGCATGTCCATATAATGGGATTTTTCTCTGCAATAAAATGAACAAGTGAGCCATGAAACAGCAGGACTAAATCTCAAAGTCATTATGTTGAGTGAAGGAAACCAGACTCACGTCCATAGTGTGTGATTCCTTCTTAGATGTTCTGGAAATGACAACTATAGGGACATAAAGAAGCCAGTGGTTGCTGGGGCCTGGGGGTAGGAGGAGCACAGTGGGATTTTGGGGTGGTGGAGACACCTGTGTCTTGATTGCGGTGATGGCTGTATGACCATTAGTTTATCAGAACTTGTAGAATTGTACCCTTAAAAGGGGGGATTTCACTGTATGTAAGTTATACCTCAAAAAATTTAAAAATGTTTAAGGAAAAGAAAAAAAGATGCATTGTTGGAAAACAGCACTAAGAAGAATCGCAATATCCATGTCAGTTAGATAAGAAGTTGTGATAAGTAAACTAATTTTCACTTGACCAACCTTTGAAGGCCCCACCTTCCCATGACTCATTGCTGATTTTTCATGAAATTAAAAAAAAAAAGAGCAAGCATTTATCTGTACACATCCATCCATCCATCCATCCATCCATCCATCCATCCATCCATCCACCCACCATCCATTCATCCTGAAATGATCCTACATGTCACAGTAAATGGCAAGAATCATTTGTAAGAAGAACCAGCTGTGCTTATTCTGAACTGGGTCTGTATACTCAAAGCGGAACGGTACCCTGACCAGGACACAAGTATGCAAAGTCAGACACATGCATTTTCAAACGGTCCGTGCTCTGCACGCCACATCCACTGACAGCCTGGACTCGGAACTCCTATACCGTCAGCAGGTCCTCAGTCTTCTCACGGTCTTGTCCCCTTGTCACGGGTTGTGCTCCGCCACTGTAACACAGCTGTCATGTTGGCTCCCAATGCACCTGAGCGTGTGACCTCAGTGCCAAACTATGGAGGAGGCCTGGCAAATTCCGCACCATGAGTCATGTGTCACTTCCAGAGGCCCTGCCTTCATCCATTCCCTCTGGAACAAACACCAGTGGACAGGCCAACAGAGAGAGGCTGAGTCACTCTTTGGGGCAGAACCACCCAGAGTGAAATGCTTAGTTAGGGCTGGCTACTAAAAGTATCTTTAGTTTTTCCAATATTTGTGCAAGCAGGGAAGAAACCAGCCTGGAGACCAGGTGGTCCCCAGAGCTGGCTCTGCAACAAAACTGGAAAATGCTGGTTCTGTGAAATACACTGAATGTCCGGGGCCACCCCAAGCATCTAATTCCATGGGCCTGGGGTCCAGGAGCCTGTCTGTTTTACATGCTGCCTAGGTAATCCCAACGTTCAGAGAGCTCTGAACCATGGCTGTTGGGGGTCCTCCAAGAAGAGTGAATGTCCCCCAAGAGGACGGGACCAGATGACAGCCAGGTGTGTTGGGTGGTGAGATGACTCAGGAGGAGGAACCGCGCCGGCCCAGGCAGGTGGAGTGACCAGGTGACCAGCCAGCACAAGGAGAAGTACACAGCCAAGTGACAGGTGATGCTGCCCCGAGCAGGAGGCAGCCCAGAGGACTGGGTGTTGCCTGTAGACAACACGACTGACGCTGATTGATTTAAAATAAAGTGATTCATTGTCTAGCATGCTATGTTCGTTATTACTTTACTGCTCCTCATAATAATTGTAATAATGATCAGGATGAGTCTTTTAATCAGCAACCTTTGGACTCATATACAAACTGTCATATTCCATTAACAGGAAATGACAGCAGCGTGTCTTACAGCTCATTGGCTGCTCATAAGGGGAACATTTCACCAGGAGTGCTATTTGTGGCGTTTCTATATAGTCCCCTGGGGCCGGCTTCCAGCCATCAGGGTTCAGTTAAGAGGATTTTTAACTGTAGTTTTTGTCTCAACAAGCATGGTGAGCATCCTGTATGGTATTCGATCTGCAACTGCTGAGAAAAAAATAAGCGTATGTGTCTTTTGAAATCCTAAATTGTGCATACCAGACAGCGATTTACAGTCACGAGGCTCATAACCACATCCATGCTTTTGGAAATGATACAAAAGCTACTCAAGTAGCATCGTAAACTGGGCTGCACTTAAAATCTGTGTTGTGTCTGATACACTCAATTAAAAATAAATGACAATAGGGCCGGCCGAGTGGCACATTGGTTAAGCGCTGGCTTGGGATGCCAGCGGCCCCGGTTCGGATCCCACAGATGAGGGCCAGTGACACTGCCCTCTACAGCTAACAACAGCTCCACCTGGAGCTGGGCTGTGCGAACCCCGGCGATGGTGTAGGGCTGCCATAGGCTACAGTGAGTGGCCGGCAGCCAGCATGAGCTGCCAATAGCTGCGGTGAGCAACCATCCAGAGGCCAGAGACCGATCTGCCTCATCCGAGAAGAGCGCAATGATGATACCAACATGGGCCAGTGAAGCAACGTCCTTCGCAACTAGACTGAAGAACAAAAAGACAGCAACTTGTCTGTTCCCCTTCCCTGATTCCCCAATGCTGTTCCCCTCCCCCAATTCCCCAATAAAATCTTAAAAAATAAATAAATAAATAAATAAATAAATAAATAAATAAATGGCAATAAAAATTCTATCGTGAAAGTGTAGAAATAGTCAACTAGTTAAGTCAAAAGTCCTTAGGTTTTAATAGAACATATTGAAGTATGACTAAAACTGCCCACTAATGACTGATAGTCATAAATTCAACAGGGGCTATTCAGTAAGATTATCAATGGTTATCAAAAAATATAACGTATATACTGGAAATTGCCTCTGGAAATTCTTGCCATTTTCAAAAGGTAGGCGGTCAAACTTTATAATATAAACTGCTTCTGTTCGTCGGGACCCACCATCCTGGGGTGGCCAACCCTTTCAGTGATGGACACCAACAACAGAGGCATCGGCCTGGTCTTAGGTTTGTTTAAAAAGCATCCTTTGTACAGTGAAACTGTTGCCAAACAATGTTGTAATTTAAACACCCTCCCCCCAAAATAGATACGTTCAATTGTGCAAGAGGCGTGCATTCCTGAATGATTCCCTGCTGAATCTCAAAACTCTTTTAAGCGGACGCATTCCAAAGGTAGCTTGGGGGGCCCCAAGCATTCTGAAACTCCGAGCCACGCAAGTGTCACGTCCAGGTTGTGTACAGGCCCCTTTCTTAATTAGCAACGTCAAGTGCAAGAAATCCTCCTGCTGCCATTAAAGACAGACCGAGTTTTATTTATATTTCTGTATGGTGCGAAGCTGATCAAACAAACTGCCACTGTTACAACTTGGCGTTCTTGTCACCTTCCGTCTCCATGTCCCGGGTAGGGTGGGGGGTGGGAGGGGAACAGCTGCCCTCTTGTGGGGACTATCGTTACTGCTCTGTCACAAATCAAATGCAGTAATAATGCCCTTTAGGATCAAATGATTTTCTCCAGGTATCTGGTGGGAGTCTGGGCACATAACTGAATTGAAGCCCGTCCTCTGAATTGCATTCTCATTCAGGTGGCATGCATGCAAACACGCGGCACATTTCCTATAGAAGACTTTTTAGGAGAAGGTTTTGATGGCGTTTAGACACCAAGTGGGCTTGCATGTTCAAACATGCTTCTTATATATATCTGTCCTTTTAAATTTAAAACAATTTTAATTATAGTAAAATATGAAATTTACCATCTTCATCGTTTTTAAGTGTACGGTGCAGCCATGTTAAGTATATTCAGACCATCCATCTCCAGAACTCTTTCACCTGCTCGCATGAACAACTGCTCCCTCAGCCCCTGGTCACCACCATTCTATTTCTTTTGTTGTTGTTTTTTGTTTTTTGTTTTTTTTTTTTTTTTTTTGGTTTTTTTTGAGGGCAGTGTCACTGGCCCTCATATGTGGGACCCGAACCAGTGCCACTGGCTTCCCAAGCCCGTCCTTAACCATGGCGCCACTCGGCCGGCCCACCACCATTCTATTTTGTTTCTGTGAATTTGACTGCTTTAGGTCCCTCTTACAAGTGAAATCATGCAGTTGTTTCTTTTTGTGACTGGCTGATGTCGCATAGCCTAATGTGCTCAGGGTTCACCCATGTTGTAGCGTGTATGAGTATTTCCTTCAAGGCTGAAGAACACTCCATTTTGTTTACCCACCCAGCCATTCATGCACCTGTGAGTTGCTTCCACCTTTTGCCTGTTTGTGAATAAGGTTGCTGTGAACATGGATGTGCAAGTATCTCTTCAAGACCCTGCTTTCAATTCTTTTGGGTCTGAGGTTGTTGGGTCATATGGTAGCTCTAGTTTGAAATTTTTTTTTTTTAAAATTGGGGGATTGGGGGAGGGGAACAGCGCTGGGGAATCGGGGAAGGGGAACAGACAAGTTGCTGTCTTTTTGTTCTTCAGTCTAGTTGCGGAGGACGTTGCTTCACTGGCCCATGTTGGTATCGTCATTGTGCTCTTCCCGGATGAGGCAGATCAGTTGCTGGCCTCTGGATGGTCATTCACGGCGGCTCTTGGCAGCTCACACTGGCTGTGGCCGCTCACGCTGGCTGCCGGCCACTCACTGTAGCCTATGGCAGCCCACTGCAGCAGGGGCTGCAGCCTACACTGTCGCTGGGACATGCACAGCCCAGCTCCAGGTGGAGCTGTTGTTAGCTGTAGAGGGCAGTGTCACTGGCCCTCATATGTGGGATCCAAACCGGGGCTGCTGGCATCCCCAAACCAGCTCTTAACCAATGCGCCACTCGGCCGGCCCTCTAGTTTTAATTTTTTGAAGAACCATCCTACTATTTTCCAGAGCGGCCGCACCGTTTTCCATTTCCACCAACAGTATGTACGTGGGTTCCAATTTCGCACCATCCTCACCAGGCAAAGAAGACATTTTTTTTTAGAGGGCAGTGTCACTGGCCCTCAGATGTGGGATCCGAACCGGGGCCACTGGCGTCCCAGGACGGCTCTTAACCACTGCGCCACTCGGCTGGCCCAAGAAGACATTTTTAAGAATCATTATTCACATATAACAAAGACAAAAATTTTAAATCATTTTATTTAACTATGCAAAACATCTTTAAACAATAGTCAAAGAATAAGAAACCATTACAAAAGTTCAAATAGTCACAATGATAGCCTATAACAGGCCATGGGCTCCAGGTCTCACTATGTGAATTGAGTCATTTGCTGCCATGAAAAGAATATAACGCCCTTCCTGCTGGGAAACTGCTTCCACGTGTTCGCTGTATCCAGGGCTTCTGGGTTTGGGACATTTTTAATAACAGTTCAGCGTTTTAAGAATCTGAATTTAGTTAACTCGATGGGAGAAATTCTTTCTCAATGTAGACATATGTCAAATCACCATGATGTACACTTTAATATCTTACAATTTTATGTGTCAATTATGCCTCAATAAAACTGAGAAAAAAAAAAGAATTTGAATTTAGGACCTGTCTTTGATTTTAAAATAGGGGGGAAAAAGTTCACAGTGAAAGCAAGTGCTGAGCTAGGAAGAACATGGCTCATTATAAAGATTGGAATTAGTTAGTTTTAAGGACTAAAGAGGCATTTCACATGCTGCTCTAAGGTGGAAAAAAACGTCTTCAATTGGTAAAAAGACAAATACTAATTATAGGGCATTATAAAAAAGTACAACTTCTTTACAAGTACATGTTTTCATTATCAGATTTTATGTTTCTTCTCACCTTGCCAATTATTTTATTTTATTTTTTTGAAGGAAGTGTCACTGGCCCTCATATGTGGGACCCGAAGCGGGGCCGCTGGCGTCCCAAGCCAGCATTTAACCACCACGCCACTCGGCCGGCCCCCTGCCAATTATTTTTAAAAACATAAAGTTATTAAGCAAAACACAAGGGTGATGAACTGCTATTCTAATAAGCAATAATGGAATGTAACCAGGAGGGGTTTCCTATCTGCCAAATAATATAATTAAGAAAGAATACACAATCTAAAAGTCACCTTTGCTCATATACCAAAGTAAAATATGTTACGCAATATTTTCTTGTCGAATCTACAGCTTTTCATCTTCTACTCTGTTTTTCTTTCTTTTTTGGGGGTATAACATTAAGGTCTTTTGCACTGAATTCAGAACTACTTAAAAGTATTTTGATGGCTTTAGATTTTATGGAAAATTCATTTGTGAAAAAGAGGATATCACAGTATTTTATGTTTAAAAATTGTAATGTTAGAAATATCAATTCATTACAATTCAACATAACATTTCCCACCTCTGACGGTTTGCTGAAGCACTAAACAGCCTATGCTACGATCAAAATAAGTATTATCCCCAAATCATTGCTCATTCATTGTGGGGCCGCCTTGCCAGGATCAAGTGAACGAATTCATAGGTTAGGGGGTTTTATCCTCCAATTCAAGATGTGGGCCCTTTACAAAATACTTGCAATGTTTTGTTTTGTTTTGTTTGAAATAACCACTCAAAAATAGGCAAACAATTCTAGGCACACCCTAAAGCTTTAGGTAAAACTGTGACCATCCATTGCTACGAACTTAATTGTTTCAAAGAAGATGCTATGAGTTTCTAACTTGCTTTAAGAATTCCATGCTACGAGCATGACACCTGAACCTCCCTCACTTAGCCAACATGTTAAGGAGCATTTCACAGGTCGTGTCTTCCTCCACGTCCTTGCTGCCCGCCATGGCTTCTCCACTGTCCACAGGAATCACCTCCCCTGGGCTCTGCTCTCTCTTCACCGGGACAGCCTTCTTAGCAGCGGCTTCTTGGGGGGAAAAGCAGAGGATTGGCACATTTAAAACATGGCCAAGAAATCCGTGCCAATTTATTTTGGAAACAATCGCTTAATTTTTCACTTAGCAGTAGACATTTTAGAAAACAATCTTTCCAGGGATAAAGCAGGACCAATGTTCTGATCTCCGTTCTGCTTTATGTCAGGGTTTCTCAACCTCAGCTCTACAGACATTTAGGGCTGGCTCATTCTGTTGTGGAGCTTTTCTAAGAAAACCCCAACACCCATTCAGGTGTCAAGAGGGGGCTTTTAGGTGCCCAATTAGCTGGTAAGTCATACATTTATGTAGATGTTTCAGGATTTGTCCCACTTAGAGCATCGGTCCAGGAGAGCTGACCTTGGACTAGGGGTAGGATTTCACCTGTTTTTCTTCTCCAATAAATGACCATGCCTGTAGTGGGCTGAACTGTAGCCCCAAAAAAGACATGTCCACATCTTAGCCCCCCAAACTTGTGTGACCTTATGGGAAATCAGGGTCTTTGAAGATATGATTTAGGATCGCGAGATGATTTTATGAGACAGAAAAGGTAAAGTCACAGACAGAGAAGCCACATGAAGACAGAGGCAGAAACTGGGGTGACAAAGCCACAAGCCAAGGGCTATGAAGATGTCCCCCAAAGAGCCCATGTGGTGAGGGGTGTGGACACCACCTGGGGCTCCCCACTCACTTTCCCACGTCATCCTCACTGCAGTCCTGAGCGGTGGGTAGGCAACCACGCCCATTTCACCAGTAACCCAAAGGGGAGAAATGAAGTTCAAAACCTGCCCAATGTGGGAGGACACGGCTGCAGAGCTGGGCTTGGGGCAGAGTACACTTCAGGGTCTAGCACTTAAGGTTTCTGGGTGTGTCCCCTGCACAGGAACCCTCAGCACCCAGGAAAGTTTATCACGAGAAAAATCACTGTTAAATTAAAACCCAACTCGTTTGAAATGAGATACCGTTTCCCTTTACTGCCTCTTTTGGAAGGGCTGGCTTCCTCTTTTTCATTGTTTTTCCTTTTCCTGAAGTGGTCGACTTCTTTTCCCTGGAGTTGCACTTCTCTGAGTGTCTCCGCATAATACTCTGTCAGAGAAATGACACAGAACACAGAATGAAAGTCATTTCATCACTGAAGGAATGTCATTTAAAAGCGCACAATTGAAGACACGGGCTGTGGAAAACTGGAGGTAACATGTATCTTTCATAATCTTATACAAAAAAGATGAGTTTTTATTCATTCGTTCGTTCATTCATTCATTCATTTTAGCTGAGCCATCCTGCCACCTGTTAGCAGCTCAGTGGCAGCTCAGCTCAGGCCAGGAATCAAACCAGAGACCCTGTTGCTCAGAGCTCACACTCTTGAGCAAGCTCTTAACCAACTGAGCCACTTGGCTGGCGTCAAAGATGAATTTTTAGAGGTAAGCCTTCCCATCATGTTTAGGTCTAGCCAGGAGCTAGCTTATCTTAAATATCTTTATTACAGAAGTCAATAAGTAGGCAAAACTTATTTTTCTAGAATGCGTCTCCTCTCCAAAGTGAGGCTTGACGTTAAACCAGAAATTCAGTGTATCAGTCGATTTTAAGAAAATCAATAATATACCAAGAGAATTTACTGCCCTGCCACTTTCTCTCCTGACCTGCTAGGGAATCATGAAAAATGTGTATGACATTCGGAATTAAAATGGGAAGTCACAGATTTCCTAGTCAAGCCTGCTGGCAATATGTTCGTATCCATGAATACTTAGGATTTCAAACAAGTTGGGAAATTTTCCCTATTTGAACTGTTCATATGCTAAAAGTTAAGATAGTGGTGACGTGTCATTGGGGTAACTGATTATATAAAACATCCCACCTAAGTTCCATCTGACTTCAGTCGGGGGCTCAGCAGCACTGGATTCATATATAAGAGGAGGGGGATGTTATGCGTTATTTAAACTTCTTCTGTTTTACGCTTATCCACAGGGATTGGCAAACCATGGCCTAGGGGTCAAGTCTGCCAACTGTTTTTGTCAAGCACGTGTTTTGAACAAGCCGTGTTCCTTCATTTATGACTTGGCACCCTCGGCTGCATTTGTGCTACAACCCCAGACGTGAGTAGCTGGAGCAGAAATGGTCTGGCCTGAGCAGCTGAAAATATTCACTATCTGGCCTTTTCCGGAAAAACGTTTGCCAACCCCTGGTTTCCACGATGACTATGTACAAACAAAGTCCGTTGGGGTCAAGGATTCAGAGCAGCGCCCCCTTCCCACAAAAGTGCCTGTACATCGACATACCCACAATCGCCCTCCAGATTCACGAAGTTCATGGTTAAGAACTGCTGATGTCAGCTGTGAATTAACCAACAAAACCCAAAACACATCCAACTTTGAAAAAATAAGTGGAGTAAATCTGTACTTTGGTTTCGTATCTGAAAAGTCATCGCCGTACCTGAGGCCATCTAGATTTTTTTCCTATGTTACTTCCTAAGGAGTTTTCCAGGTTTGTTGTTTAATGTTTAGGTCTGTGGCCCACCTGCAGTTCACTTTCGTGAAGGGTGTAAGCTCTGTGTCTGGATTGATTTATTTTGTGTGGCTGTCCAGTTGTTCCAGCTCCAGCTGATGAAAAGACTATCTTCTCTCCATTGTGTTGCCTTGGTTCCTTTGTCAACCATCAGCTGACTCCTCTGTTTATGGGGGTCTGTTCTGTTCAAAGGTCTGCTTCCTTAGTGGCTATTACGAATAATGCCGCTTTGAATATTTGTGTGCACGTTTCTGTGTGGTCCCATGTTTTCAGTTCTTTTGGGTATGTGCCTAGGAGAACTGCTGGGACATACGGTAGTTTTAGGTTTAACTGTTTGAGAAATTGCCAGGCTGTTCCCCAAGGTGGCTTCACCGTTTTAAAATCCCACCAGCAACCTCTGAGGGCTCCAATTTTCCCACATCTTTTATTACCTGTCTCCTTTAATTGTGGCTGCCCCAACCGCTGGTTCTAGGGGTGTCTCATCGTGAGTTTGATTTGCATGTCCCTAGTGACTAATGATGCCAGGCGTCTCTCATGAGCTTATCAGCCATTTGTGTGTCATCTTTGGAGAAATGTCTATTTCGATTGTTTGCCTGTTCTGAATTGGGTGTTTGTCTTTTTATTATCGAGTTACAAGAATGCTTTACATATTCCAGATGTAAGTCCAAGTGTGCTTTCTTGTTTTTCATGCGGAAGGGCAGCTTCTTTACAATGTTAACTCTTTACAAAGTTAACTCAGCAGAAATGCTACTGTTTTGGAGTGTTGCCACCACTTTTATTTGACATTTTGAACGAACAGCACTGACACTCCTGAGTTAGCCCACTCTGCAACCCCAAACCACAACTACCCTGCCATTTTAAGAGAAAAGATGAAGTCTTCCCCCAGAGAAACAGTCAGCTTTAGGGAATTCAAAACTTTTCTAATGTTGGACTGGCGCATACACTATGTCAGAACCTAGCTACTCATTTGTGGTGGTTTTCAAATGTCCACAAATTCTTTGACACCCCTCCTTTCAGAAGGGACCTCACGTCCTACCCTCGAGTCGGGGCTGGACTTAGTGATTTGTTACTAATGAACAGAAGTAATGTTATTGCTCTTAAGCCCAGGTGACAAAAGGCACTGCGGCTTCCTCTGTGCACACTCGAGCGGCCCAGAAGTGGCCCGCCCCAGCCCAGGGCAGTCATCGGGGGGTGCAGCCCCAGCCGACACCCTGATGCAACCTCATGAGGGACCCATAGCCAGAACCACCCAACCAAGCCACTCCCAAACTCCTGACCCACCAAACATGTGGGGTAATAAATGCTTGTTGTTTTAAGTTCCGAGGTAATTTGTGCAGCAATGGGTAATTAATACAACACTTAAAAAGAATAAAACTGAAGAGGAAATGCTTTTCTTAGCACAGTACCCACAGCACTCGACTAAGGACATCTATGAAACATTTTGAAACTTGCGTCTTCTCTGTGTAGTAGCCTAAATCTAATTCACAGGAATAATTTAACAATGTTACACTAAAATCAAGGGTTCTCTTGTCTGTAGATTTTGGGGGGAGTCTGATAACTCCCTAAAAGCATTTGCAAGGTTTTGTTTATAGGATTGTCTCTTTTCATGGAAGGGAGACCACCCTTTTATAAGATTTTCAAGAGTTCTGTGATGCCAAGAAACTAATAATCATTTCCCTAAGGCATGACAGATGCTATCCTAAGTCCTGGCAAGTTTCTATAATCGGGTTTAAACTCCCCTAGGGTGGCACTGAGCTTGCGAGATAGAGGGACCTTTTCAAGGGGGCTTTCTGGTGACTTAAATTAAGTAAGCTTACCCAGCGGGAAAAGGCTTTGCCACACTTGGGGCACTCGTAAACAGTTGGGATGAAATCTGCATCATGGTGTTTCTTGAGGTGAGCGTCTAGAAGTTGCTTCTGTCGGAAACATTTATTGCAGGAGTCGCAGACGAATGGTTTCTCTCCAGTGTGGATACGGATATGAACTGACAGATAACGTTCCTGAGAGGGGTGGGGCAGAAAACAAACAGCTTAGCTATTTACAGGGATTTTTTTTTGTCTTGGACTTTATGTATCATATTCCCTTTTTGTTTTCCTTCCCAAAGATGGGCACACTAGTAAGAAAAATTGCAGCAAACACATTCTCACCACAACACGCTTATGGTAGGAGCACCGACGGCCCTCTGCGAACCACGGTCCCCACCATCAGGTTACAAAATCCTCACAATTAATTCCCAGCTGGTCCCACAGTCCCTCAGGGCATGTGGGAGAACATACTTTGGGGACTGAAACAATCATTTTTCCTTCCTGAAGAGTTCACGTATTTGGAACCTTTGTTCTGTAATTATTTGCAATGACCTGCGCTTACAAAGGGCAGGTGGAACCTGCAAACTTAAAAATCTAATGTCAGAGTTTAAATTCAGCAGACATTTGGGGCTGGAAATATGTGAAGCAAACATTTCCCCTTCCACTTCCCAACAGCATTATAACAAAACTTAACATCGACTTAAAAGCATTGATGGTGGAAATAATTGTTTTTTTTGCGAAGAAATAACCAGAAATTTTATTTAAAAGCTGTGATTATTCAGATGAAATCCAGGGTCATGTCTGCATTACTGTTAATAACCTAATTGATAGACTTTCTCCCAAGCTTCGTCTCATGAACACCCTCTTCCCCATACACCCCTCGCCCCAGGAGCACTGCCTAGTCTCCCTGCTGGGAGTCAGGTCCAACCTGGGAGCCCAGCAATTTGGGAGCAAAGTGCTGAGTGCCTCGCAGTGTCCCTGCTTCATCTCTGGCCTCAAAGTACCCGGTTTGCTCTCTGCTCCCCAACACCTGGCTCTTTTCTCTCCCTGGGATCCCCTCCTCTCTAAGTCTTGTCCATCTTCTAGGAAGCACTCCTACTTCATGGGAACAAATGTGAGCCTGGGACTCAGAAAATTCTAATGCTCAAAGTCTACTGGGAAAACTCTCTTTTCTTTATTCAAAGCATTTATTATACTATTTACAGCCCACAGTTTAAAACACAAGCAGCACTGACTTCCACCTTTAGTAACCAGGCAAAACAGCCAATGCTTCAAGACAACGGTTCTTAAACTTTTCGTTTTAGGACTCATTGTTCTCTTAAAAATTATTAACACCTCAATGAGCTTTTGTTTATGGGGTGGTATCCATTCATATTGACTGCATTAGAAATCAAAACTGAGAAATTAAAAAATATGAAAAAGACCGATTCATTTAAAAGTAACAACAAACCAACTCCATGTTACCATATTTCTGTAAAAACATTATTATCTATTCTTCAAAACAATAACATTTATATCTGGCCTAAGAGGTAAGGCTGCCAGTTAACATATAGGCTGCACTATTTGGAACATACTTCTATGCAAAGGGATTTGTTGTTTATCTGAAATTCAAATTTAACTGGTCATCCCGTAAGTTTATTTCTAAGACTGACAACCTAATAGAAAGGAGAGGGCCTGGTGGTCAGCCCTGCCTGTGCCTTCAGTCTGCTGGGGTGTGTGGCTGTGCTAGACACAGGGGAAGAAAAGCTACTCTCACAGATACGTAGCTGGAAAAGGGAGCAGGGTTTTAATAGCTTTTCTAACCAATGTGGACATTCTTCTCTGATATCACACCAACACACAACGAGTGGTGAAAATGAGGCACCTGAAACAATGCATGTGATCTTTTTTACTCTTACAGAAAAACCTGTTGATCTATTTTATACTTAGAATGGATCTTTTACCCATGTGTAATTTTCTAAAAGAACATATTGGTCATTTGGAAAATATTATAGTTTGCTGAGTAATGGAGAACTTCTGCATGTGGACACATTTCATTCTACTACATAAAAACCTGCTTTCTTCAAGTCACTCCAATCTCATTAGAAAAGTCTTTAAGTATTAGAATGATATCAAGCTCATGGCAGTGGATATTTTTTCCAAAATTCTAATTCTAATGTCCTCTTGAAAGCTGAAAGTGTCTCCTTGGCAACACATGTTTTCCTTAAAGTGATGAGTTCACTTTATTTATTTTCAAAAAAAAGATCTTGGGTGCTGCCAGATGTCCCAAAACTGAATAAACACAGTTTGTCATTTTTCTTTCAAGTAAAAACAGCGGTTCATGAAAAAGTGGCTAGTTGAGCAGACAACTCAAACAATCCCACAGGCGTTTTCTCCCGACAACCATCATGCCTCAGAAGACAGCAGAGGTACTCTAACCAACTTCCCAGAATACGGAAAAGGTAAGCACTCAGGGTCAAGACTGAATAAAGTTAATAACCTTTCCTGTTCCATCAAGGACTTTCTTAAGTAAAACTGCCCTTTATTTCTGCTGCCAGTGCACATAGGTGACAAGCACAGTGGTGACCAGTCCGGCTTGGGGGTCACTGCTTTGATGTGGATTAAGGCACGTCCGTTGCTTTTGCAGCATCAGTGCCAAAGTCAACACAGCAAAAATGGAAAATAATGCATTGGCATTAATTAATTAATGACAATAATTTTGATCTTATGGCCCTGACTGGTTTCGGGGACCTCTAGGGGTCTATGAGCCATACTTTAAGAGCTGTTGCTTTAATTTATTGGCTTATAGCTAGCTGCCTTCTGGTGATTCTGAACAGTTTCTTTTCTTAAAGCAGGACTTTGTTCAATAGTCAAAGGGATAGACAATCCGACTGCAGCCCTCCCTTCCTCCATGTTCCACTGCCTCCCGCCACCTCCCAAGTTGACTGAAACACAGTACCTGTTTGCAGGCATAGCTGCAGTATTGACACTTGAACTTCTTCTCGTTCTTATGCGTTTTCTGGTGTTGAATGAGGTCATAGCGTTCATGGAAGACAGCCGAACAGTAGCGGCAGTTCATCCCTGTATCTCTGGAAGTATGCAGGTTGCGCACATGGACCCCTAAAATAGGTACGGAACGTTATACACGGGAAGGGTACTATTTTCTGTTTGGCTGATCTCCCCACAACCCTGTAAACCAGGGTTTCTCACTTTCAGCCCTACTAGCACCTGGAGTTGGCTGATTCCTTCTTGGGAGGGTTGTCCTGGGAACTGGAGGGTGTGTAGCAGCATTCCTGGCCTCTACCCACTAGATGCCAGTAGCATCCTTTCTTCCCTATTTGTGACAACCAAACGCTACGAAACTGCACTTACGCAATCTGACCACCAGATGGCACCCCAGGACTTCCAGAAGGAAACTTCTGGGCTGCCTCCCTGGAGTCAGGCCCAAGGCTCCAGAAGTTTCCCTGGAGCAGGAAGTTCATTAACGCAAACACTCACGCAGGTCGCTCTTCCTGGCAATGATGGCGCTGCAGTGTGGGCACTGGTACTTGGGGAGGTTCTTGCTGTGCTTCTGCAGAATGTGTGTTTTCATGGTGCCACTCTGGGTGAAGCGTGCATGGCAGATGTGGCATTCGTAGGGCTTCTCACCTGTGACACAGTGACCAAGATGACCCTCTGTGGAGTGGCTTCATCCCACAGGCCCCGATCCTCACCATCGGACACGGGGAGCTGAAAGCTGGTCTTTTGTTCCCTCAGCCCCGTCTTCAACCCCTTTCTCATATGTTTACCCCTAATGAGTACAAAATTCCTAAACGGAGCCCAGACAACTGGGCTCTATTCTGTTATATCAAGTACAGCTGTGTGGACAAAGGCCCGATGGGTGACTCTTGTACCATCTGGTGGCTACTCCTCCATTAGACAGCTACCGGTTAGAGGCCCTATCCTTGGTTTAAAGACCTGAGGAATACACGTAAACATACTCTTATACAACATAACATGAAGAGTAAGTGCACTATGAAACCAGTACGCTCTGCTGCACACGCTGCCTTCAAGTTGAAGGGTGAATTAAGGAGTCCACTTTTAAATCCTGAAAAACCTAAGGAAGCAAATTCTTGATGGTGTCTTGTAGCAGCGTGGTGACAGCACAGCAGGTGTGTGGGCTCCCTGGACGCTCAGTAAACACGAAGGTACAGACCAGAATCCCCGTGCCAAAAAGGCACAGAAAACATCACTTTGACACTTGAACTTAACTTGGCCGCTGAAAAAGTAGTTTTTTACAAGCTCACTTTTTTTTTTTTTTTGAGGGCAGTGTCACTGGTCCTCGTATGTGGGACCAAACCGGGGCCGCTGGCTTCCCAAGCCAGCGCTTAACCACCGTGCCACTCGGCCGGCCCTACAAGCTCACTTTTGAAAAGGAAACTGCGCTTTATGTACTTGGCCTTCAGCTTGAGGGACTTGTACCTGAGTGTATTCTCATGTGTCGTTTCAGTTTGTAGGAGTCTTTGCTGGCATAGCTGCACAGGCAGCACTGATAGGGACGCTCGCCCGTGTGTGATCGGATGTGACGCTTCAGCTTACTTGCCTAAAAAAGACACGGAAAGTATTTATTGCAAGAGAAACTTAAAAACTGACAATACAATTCACCGGCATTATAAAGAGGTATAGTAGTTAAGTAAGTCTGATTTTAATGCCAGAACACATTTCCTACACTGAAAAAACATGATAAAGCCATTTCTTCTTATTTTGTCGTGGATGCTGTTTTTCATTTTGATGTGTATGCATAAGATCCTTCGAGAACAATCAGCAGTAGTTTCAAGAGACTCTCACATTCAACTTCACTTTACACAGAGAAAATGGAAATCTTGAAGCTCACTGACACACATCATTTTGTTTTCATTTCTAAGACACCTTACGCTCAACGGCTGTGAAGTGCAGGCCATGCCGTAGAAGCACAGAGGCCGGAACGTTTTGTTTGCAAAAACAGAATGAGACTCTTGAAACATTAGCTTTTTAACGGCAGACATCCATCTGAGGCCCTTCAGAGTTCCAAGTTCTGTGGGCCTTGATGGTACACGAATAGAGGAAGGCCTTACTTGCTATTAAAGACAAGGTTCTGTGTGTTCCTAGTTGCTTCATAGTAAATAACTTTTAAGTAGAAGAGCGGAAATTCTAATTTGATTAATTGCATATCCCAGACAAGTTAAAAGGGAAACAGCATATTACCTCCCATTTGAGCATTTTTTGCCTGACTGTTGTGCTGCCTTCCAGAACCTTCCTTATTCTGTATTCACTTTCTGCAGGCCCTTCTCCATCTCCCCTTAGCAGAACAGAGGGCTTCCACCACACTCGGGCTACAGATGTTAGAGAGCCCACCCACAGCAGCCCTGCCTGTGATCTCAGGGTGCCTACACTTGGTGTGGTTCCTCAATACGTGACACGCACATGAGCCTGAAGACCATTTAAGAACAAAAGACTTAGAATGGAAACCAAGATCCAAATGGAAAAGTTTAGATTTTTCAAAGCAAAGTGGGTGTCTTCAAGTAGATCAGAGCGCAAAACTAAAATAATTTAAAAAATTATAGCATGAAAGGTTTGATGAGTGATAAGAGGCCGTGCATAAGCCTGCCCTGGATGGCTTTGCAAGGGAGCATGAGGGGAAGAGGGAGGTTCTAAAGTTTTCACAAGCCTTTGTTATCTATACCACAGCTCAGATGCACTCCTGCTGGCATATGTGTAAAGAAAAGGCGTGGTGGTGGGGGGAACTTAGGCTGCCCCGCTTTAAAGCAGACCAGCATGGCAACACTTGGAAACTGCAAAAGGGGGTGGGGCATGGCAGCTGCATAGAGTCCATACGCTGAGGTCGATCAGTCCACAGGCTGCATGCAGACTGCTGACCCCAGAGGAGGTTCTCAGTGGACCTCGGATGTTAGTTCTGCAAGCCGGCAGGACGCCAACAAAAAGTCCACTCCAGGCTTAGGAGTGTCAGATGGCTTTGCCCCTTGAAATCTTCACTTCGTGTTTTCAAACTACAGTTGCAACCTTTAACTCAGATGACAAATACTTTTTAAAAATAGTTAAGAGCAAGAAAAAAATTCTTGGAATCAGATTCTATCCTGTCTGTGAAATTTCCTCATTTATGAAATTGCATCAGAACTGTATTTAAACTTTAGTCGTGTACCCTTTAACTTAATTCCGCTTAAGTGTATCATCTTTTCCCAACGGGGCTCAAAATCAGGACCCAGCAAGCATCCTGACAGACAGTAGGGTCCTCAAAAATTCACTGTAGAAAACTGACAATAACAGTAATTGTAGTGTTCTATCATTTCATTCAAAGAGCCGCTAAGGCTGCTCGAAGGTATAGAGAAAACAATCTATGGAAATGACCAGGACACATAAGTGAAGACTGAAGAGGGTAGTTTCTCTGTAATAAGAATGGAAATGACTAGGTCGAAATCTTCAAGTTGCTTTGTATCTGACTGAGCCCCACTGAGGTAAGCTCAAAAAATGTCAGCAGCGATTCAGACCGGGTCTGTGTTTCATGCTGGTGCAAATACATTTTGATTCTGTGGAACGCAGCACCACATAAAAGGCTACGGAGAACTTTGAACCCAATTTGAGAATGATTTCTCAAGTACCACACGTGGTTTCATTTGTAATTTGTACACCCTTCCCTATTGCTTTCACTAGCTGGTAATCAAAGAAAAAAATCCAATTTTCTATTTTCAATCTAGAAAACAGAATGAGACTTATTTCCTGCATAGATTTTGTATGAATAACATCTTTAATAAAAACTTATTTTGTAAGAGATTCTGCTGCAAATTTGACTTCACATAACTTTCACTGCAATTTCTTAGTAAGATGCCAGGAAGCTTTACATACGGGAGTTGAACTTACTTCTACGCTCGCATATTTGCATATGGAACATTTAAAGGGTTTCTCGTGAGTATGTTTATAACGTCTGTGTCGGACAAGCTCTCCACTGGTGACAAACGCCATGTCACAATCGCCACACTTGCAGGGCCTGGTTCCTGTAAAATCACATAGTTTTTCCTTTTAAACAAGATTTAACTACAAATGTCCCTAAAAGCTTATAACATTATAAATTACACTCAGTCTCAAAATGCTTTAAAAATGAACAAGAGGCACTTTATGATTTAAATAAATACCCCAGATAAAGGTGAGAAAAATCTTTGTAACGGTCAATGGTTTTAATTGAAATGGGAGAAAACAAGACAAAACTAAAAGCTAAAATAATAATGTAGAAGTAGCTGGATTCACATTCTTAAAACCTGGACACATATTCAAGGAATACCACCCCTCACAGCGATTTTACCTGTGTGAGCATTGACATGGTTCCTGAGAAGAGTAACAGTACGGAAAACTTTCAGACAAAGGTGACACATGTGGGGCTTTTCGGTGCTGTGTGTTTTTATATGACGATTTAAACTTGAAAGTCTGGAAGAGGTGAACTTGCAGAAATTACAGTGGAAGCTTCGTTTTTCTGCAAGAAGGAGATACAGAGTTTATCTATTCGTAAAAACCTTCTTTTAAATGTTCAAATTCCAGTTGGGGGGGGCGATGAAAACCTTCTGGAATTAGACATTGGTAACGGTTGCACAAACTTGTGAATATATTAAAAATGAGCTAAGAATTGGGGATTTGGGGGTACGATCTCCCATTTTAAATACAGGAGAAACTGCTGTATAGCAAGGGATGCAAGCTCTGGCTGTATAGCCAGAGGCAATAACCCTAAATGAATGGCTCTGACCACATGTAAGAAGACCGGACAGCGGTGGCAGTGTGACTTTCTAAACGGAGTCTAAACGGAGTCAC
Source organism: Aselliscus stoliczkanus (assembly GCA_033961575.1). Taxonomy (NCBI): domain Eukaryota; kingdom Metazoa; phylum Chordata; class Mammalia; order Chiroptera; family Hipposideridae; genus Aselliscus; species Aselliscus stoliczkanus. Next base: position 4,428,263 of record CM066738.1, on the reverse strand, counting down.
TTCCCAGCCCTGGCCACCCCGTTGCTGGTGGGAAGCAACAGAGCCAAGTGTTGCCAGATATGGCTTTTTAAAAATGAGCTAGAAATTGAGACGGGTGTATGTGTGTGTGAACTCTCTTGATTTAAACAAGTGAGAAACTTTTTTTTTTTTAAAGCCAAACAAATAATTTTGAGGGTCAAATTCATTTTGTGGGCTGCCAACATCTAATCTCAGTTTTAACATGGCTTTAAAATAACTTCAAGGTCCTTCCTTAATCTAGCCCGATGTCCCTCTTCCAGCCCTCATCCTGTGGCTCTCCCGGCACAGCGGAGTTATCAAGAAGCTACACCCTCAGGTCACTTCCTACTGCCTGGAACAGTCATCCCCCTCTTACTGGTTTCCGAGTCCTATTTCCTGGTGTCACCTACACTTCCTTTCTTTCTTGCCCTGAAGCACTTGCTTTTGTCTCCATTCCCTTCACCCCCCAAATAAATGGGGCTGCAAACTCGGAAGGTCCGGCCCAACCTTCTATTTACAAGCACAGTGCTTTGCAGCAGCACTTTTACTCTGTTTTTAAAACATTTAGGTGCAAAATGCAAAACTCATGGATTTGATTCACAACACAGAACATGGTTTACAATGTCTCCCGTGGCCTGGTATTTTGAAAGCAACTAAAATCTGACCACTTAAAACTGTAGTGACCATCTCCTGCCCTTAAACAGAAACGGCAGCCCCGTTCTGTGCAGGGTGTCTCACACAAATTGAACTGGCCTACCCTGGGTCTTATTTTGAATTTTTGCAGAGTTGTCTTTCTCAACATATGGTTGACTGGATGCAGGTTTGTCTTCCGGCTCTTCAATGTTTAAGTGTGAAATTGTCAGGACAATTTCATTGCTTCCTTCATCTCCTGGCCTCGCTTCCACTAGGAAGAACTGCTTTCCATCGGCTCGTCCCTCAGCCGGCGTCTGGTCCTCATTCTGACCTCTCTCAAACTAGCAAACAAATATGAGAATTCAAACAAACACAATGCTACGAATTACAATCTGATTTAACTCTTCACCCAGACGAAACTGAGGAACACAAAAAGAACAAAAAAATTTAAATAGCACAGAAGAGTGATCATTGCAACTAATATGTGTAAGCTGTAATTATTAAGCATCAAAAGCTTTGGTGGTGGAAAACACTATTTAAAAAAATAACCCCAGTGTGCCTTATAGTATGAATTCTAATTAGCGTAACTTGTTAAACTCTTAAAAAAAAGAACACGAGGTGCCCCCAGATTTTCCTGGGAATTATTTTGACTGTGTTTAACTTTAAACTGCTTGTCCATACATTATATCGCATCAAGAGCAACTTAAAAGAAAAATCATTTTCTGTTTTCCGTCCCCCCCCCTCCCCGTGTAAGGGGTCTGTTTTTAAAAACCAGTGGTACCTCCATCAATGCCATGTCTTCATCCAGGCTCACTGCAGGTTCAGTGTCCTGGCCGGCTACGGACACATGCTCCTCCAGGACCTGAAACTGCATCAGCTCCGTCTCCTGCAGCGAGTACACCTCGTCCTGGAGGTTAATGGCCACGCACTGGTGCAGGCTCTGCTGGGACCCGTCCCCGAGCCACAGCAGCAGCTGCAGCCCACTGTCGGCCTGCGGCACCATGGCCTGCACACCTTCTTGGTGCTGTGACGGCAGCCAGCCAACCTCCTGCAGCCCCACATCCTCGGAACCGAGGTGCACCTCCTGCAGGGTCAGCACGTACGTCTCACCATCCTCCATGGTGACTGGCACCAGCCCCTGCACCCCCTCCAGGATCGCGGTCTGGAGGGCCCCAGGGGCGCACCCGGCCTCCACCTCTCCAGGGCCTGGGTGCTCCTTCACTCTGTCCACTCCATCCTTTCCCTCCTCGCTGTCCTCCTCCTCAGGGGCTTTTTCTGGCATCAACTCCAGTTCTCTGAATTGGGTAAACTGCTCCAAAGGGTCAGAGACCTCGGCCCCTGCCATTCTGACTTGGCCTGTTTGAAAAAGAAGGAAGCAGTCTTGATAGGGCACTGTAGGGTTTGGGTCTACCAGGCTTTGGGGCTGATGGGAGGTCTGACCAGCTTCTGGCCTCAGAAGGCTTTAGGCCTCATATGGGTCGAGGCTAAGCTGATTCACTGGGAGGGGGTAAGCCTAAGCAAGATTCAGGCTAAAGCAGGTGGTTGTTCGGAAGATTCTGAAACCAACAGATTTGGGCCTGAGCACGCTTTCTGCACGTACACATTCTAGGCCTGGAAGGCTTGAGCCTGAGCAGACTTTCAGCAAATGCAAGTTCTAGGCCTAGCAAGGGGGCGCCCGAGCAAGCTTTCCGCCATTGCACATTCCAGATTCAGCACCGTTTGAGCTACACAGGCTTTGGAACTAGAGCCGCTAGCCCGGCCTAGCAAGTCTCAGGCCAGGCACATGCACCTTTCAGACTTGGGGCGAATCCCACTCCCAGCCCCTCCCTGGCCCGGCCCCTCCATGTAGCTGATTCGGCTTTTCCCACCATCCCACCCACCCACGCAGCACAGAGCGGCCTGTGCACTGGAGCAGGCCGAGTCTTGGCCCGCGGAGCGCCCTTCACCTGGGAGGCGTGGTCTTGGTGCCTGACCCACCCCGTCCTGGTGGGTTCGGTCTCCAGCTGCATGCGGCACGCCACTGCCCGCCAGCAGCCTCTTGCGCAGGAGGCTGCAGGACAGCTGTGCGCAGGCGCAGGGCAGACAAAATCGGGGGGGGGGGTGGGGAGGTGGTGTGCAAGGGGTGGAGCCAGGTGGGGGAGGGGGAGACACGGGCGATCGGGGATACTCCTTCAGGGAATGCTGAGACCTGGGGGTGGGGAATGGATGAGGAGGGGAGATAGAGGGGAACCTGCAGGGGGTTTTGAGAAACCTGGAGGGGCGGCGATGGATGAGGATGGAAGTGGAGGCGGGAACAAACAGGGGGCGCTGAGAAACCTGGGGTGCAGTAGATGAGGATGCAAGTGGAGGCGGGAACCTGCAGGGGGCGCTGAGAAACCTGGGGTGCAGTAGATGAGGATGGAAGTGTGGGCGGGAACCTGCAGGGGGCGCTGAGAAACCTGGGGTGCAGTAGATGAGGATGGAAGTGGGGGCGGGAACCTGCAGGGGGCGCTGAGAAACCTGGGGTGCAGTAGATGAGGATGCAAGTGGGGGCGGGAACCTGCAGGGGGCGCTGAGATGCGGGGGAGCCGGGCGAGGATGGACGGGGAGGGGGACGGAGGGGCTTTCGGGGCGTCACCAGAGACTTGGGGTGGGAAATGGGGCAAGGTGGGAGAGTGAAAGGGGGAGCCCTAGAAGGAGTTTGGAAATATGGGGTGGGGCGGATGGATAGGGCGGGTGGAAGGGGAGCAGGGAACCTGTAGGAAGCCCCAAAGAGCTGAGCAGGAGATGGGTGGGGGAGAGGACACTGGGGGTGAAGGCAGGGAGTGGGGGGAGGAAGATGGGCGTCCCCATGGAGAGCAGGAGGGAACCCAAGAAATGGGGGTGGGGGGAATGGACGTCAGCAGAATAAGAGAAGTGGAGGGTGGAAGGGAGAGCGTTGTGGAAGAGATATGGGGAAGCAGGGAGGAGGGCCGGGGTGTGGGATGCCCGGCAGACAAGGGGAGATGGGCGCAGAGCGGGCCACGGAGGCCTGCGGCAGACGGCGGGGCTGGGCCCCCACACTGCTTTCCGTCTCGCCCAGCTCCTTAGACTTCATAGAATTCCTTCCACAACATGTCGAAGGCGGGGGGCCCTAGGGGAACGTGAAGAAGCAGGCGTGAGGCGCGCACGCGGAGCCTTAAACACTCAAGGCTGGGGCCGGCCGAGGGGCGCGGTGGGTAAGCGCTGGTTTGGGAAGCCAGGGGCCCCGGTTCGGGTCCCACATAGGAGGGCCAGTGACACTGCCCTCAAAAAAACACACAAAAAAACCCAAAACAACTCAAGGGTGTGAAAGCACTACAGGCCACTGAACTGCTCACGTTAAAGGCCTTACTCGCCTGTGTGTGAACTTCACCTTGAATTGTTTTTAATGGAGATTAGTAATTCTGATGGGCTCCAGAGAAGTCTGGTTCGTTTCTCCAGCGAGATAGAAAAGAAGTACAAGTTTGGAGCCAATGAAGGATTAAAATCGTTTGCAGTGCGCTGATATATGTGTGTATATATATATATATATATATATATACACACACACACACACAACACAGTGCAGTAGTTATACTTTTTACCCCTCCAAGTGACAACCCCCCTCCCCCAGTTCTCCCCTCCCACTCCTCCCCCCCATATCATACTATCTATTACAATTCCTTTGACTCCCTTCCACCGTATAATCCACATCCTGTGACTGTCTAGATATTCAATTACAGTTGGCATACAATATTATACAACATCAATTGCTGATATTTTTTTTAAGGCACAGTTTACAACACTCCAGGAAACCATTCTATTTTGTTTTCACTTTTTAATATTTTTAAGATTTTCATAAAATCTTCAATGGAATTTTCTTGTGTGCTGATTGTGAATAAATATATTTGGAGGCTGGGAGGTGGGGTGGGGGGTGAGGGGGAACGACCCAAACAGCTCAAAGGAACAAGAATCTTGAGGAAGAGGTGGGGATGGGCCCCGACACCTCAGGGAAAATGGCTTTCACGTGGCCTGCCTTTATCTGAGCATATCAACGAAGAGTTTTTCTCATCCATAGGCAGAGAACTCTGTAGCCATAAAAGGACTTTCTACGTGTCTGTCCATTTATTCTCCACAGCCCCTTCTTGTGGCTGTGTGAATTTTATTTCACATTCTTATGCATGGTACATACTCAAATATATATATTTTCATTTTTGATAGTGCAAAGGATAGAACTAAATTCACTTTCAAAAGAAACTTATGTACCAGCAATAATGTGCTTGCTGGTTAGATATTTGGCTCACTGGTTTTGACATTGTGTCTGGGTGTCTATTACAGTATGTATACTATACAGAGAAGATAAAATAATTGAAGGTCACTAGGAAAATAGTGTGTTGTAATAACTTCTTTTAAATCATTTGAATGAGTGTCTCTGCTTGAACAATCACCACTTTCTTAGTGTCGTCTCGGGTAATTTTGCATTCTTGCACAACACTCAGGCAGCTAGAAAGTTTTGCCAATATTTATATTATAAATTCGTGTTTAGAAATTTCAGCTACCGGTTAAAAGCACAATTTTGAAAGGGATAAGGCCAGTGGGAGGAGGGATGTGGAAGGGGGAAACCGAGGGAGACTTGGAGGGGAAAACATAAGGGTTTCCAGAAGAGAGAGAGAGAGAGAGAGAGAGAGAGAGAGAGAGAGAGAGAGAGAGAGAGAGAGAGAGAGAGAGAGAGAGGAGGGGCCTTGAGGGGGAGAGAAAGGCAACATGGATAAAGGGACCCAAGGAGATAAAGAAGGGGAGATACATGAGCAGTGTTCTAAACTTTGCTCCTAAAGTGGAAAGTTACACCCCAGATTCTATTTCTTTTCTTTGCTCTTGTCAGGCATTCCTGGGAGTCACTGAGTGGAACCCACTGAGAGCCTCCCATTGAAGGGTGTGTCATTTTGGAGCCCCTGAGGGGACCCTCTTTCAGAAGGTGGAGGTGGTGGTGGTGGTGGGGACAGCATTAGGAGGGGGTAGCATCATGATCCCCTTTTCACAATGAAAGAAATGGAAAGGGTAAGGAACTTGCTCACGTGGCAGGAACTGAGCACCTCTGTGTTAAGCGCTGTATAATTCGCTATTTGTTGTGCTCTTTTTTGTTTATTGACACCTGGGGGAACAAACGATCTGTAGCAAGGAAGTTCAAAGGCCCGGAACAGAGAGGGCCCTCAGCACCTCTCTATGGAACACCTGGCTGTTGGAGTCCACTGCCCTTCACGGTTCTTTTTTACTGTCTCTCTAGCACACAGGAAGGCTGAACTTGAGTTTTACATCACGGAGTCTTACATAAATAAATGTCATGGTAGCTTTCTCTTGTTTTTCCTCAGTGATATATACCTGAACAATTGAATGACATCTCTGATCTCTTCATTTTAAGAAACCTTTCCGGGATTTTTTACTTTATTCAATAGTTGTTCATTCATGCAGTAGGTATTTATAATGAACTTGGGTAGCTCCATTGTTGGGAAAGGGGGTGCTCAGAAGGCCTTTCTTTTTTTTTTTTTTTGAGGGCAGTGACACTGGCCCTCTTATGTGGGATCCGAACCAGGGCCGCTGGCTTCCCAAGCCAGCACTTAACCACTGCGCCACTCGGCCGGCCCTCAGAAGGCCTTTCTGAAAGGTAATCTGTCACCCAGAATTTCCAACTGTCACATGGGTTGTGCCAGCTCCCAAGATGGGCTATGGGCCTGCTTAAGGTAAAGAGAAGTTAACACATAATAGGCTAGGAGGTACCTTGAGTGCTACAATAATCACCTCAATTCTAAGGAGAAAAAGCCAGAAAGTTATCGACAACTTTGTCGAATATTAGAATTAGGAGACACCAAGTTTTTCTTCTGCATGGTTGGTTGTTTCTGTATTTATTTATTTATATTACTCTGAAGCCTGACTAGCAATTGGTACTTAAACTATTATTTAATGCAGTCTTATGTGTCTTATGACAAGTGTCATAAAGATAGCTTGTACCCAAAAAGGTACACAAACAGCCTAGTTCTTTTGCCTAAAATGTTATTGCTATCACTCTGATTTCAACCAATGGGTTGCAACGGGGTGTCTATTTTTGAACATTCCTGTTAACCTGTCCAGCAAATGTTGTGAATCATTACACTTTGAACTTTGCTGTGAACACAGAGAGAAAGTACTTTTATTTAATTCAGCACTACTTGTGGGTGAGGCCACAGGGGTGGGGAGGCTGGGGACAAATGAGGCCCAGGAGAGAATTCTTAAAACCACCTGGAAAGTTTACGAGAGGGGAAGAGGCCGCGTGCAAGCATGGGAATCGGACTGTTATGTAAAAGCGTACTAGATGTTCCAGAACTTTCCAGAACTTTATCACTAGAACCTCTACCTTGTCCTGTTTATCCATGAAGAAGCAGTGGGTACATAAGTAGATAAATACATAATAAAAGCTTATGACACTTAGTCTGATGAAATGTAATCTGAAAACAAGCCTCTTGGGGCAAAAATCTGGAAATGTGTACTCCTGCCCATTCGTGGTAGTTAATTTGGGGGCTGAAGGGGCCAGTGTGAAAGACTCTGCACAATTCCTTTAGACAGTACACATAGCTAGTGCAGGAGAACAAGTGATCGACTTTTTTATTGGAAAAAAAAATTTTGGAGGATCAGAAATCTAAAATAAATTCTGAGAATCTATGGACTGTGTCCCCTTTGTGTCTCCTGAGCTTCTAGCTGTCATTTAGCACCAGGAGGCAGCAGGCCATGGCAGTAAAAGTGGCACCCAGCTTCCTGGTTGTGTGACCTTCAACGCGTTACTCACCCTCTCTGAGCCTCTATTTCCTCATCTGTAACTTGAGCCTAATAATAGTACCTCCTCATTTTATTATTGTGAAGAATCAATGAAATAATCTATGTCAAATGCTTACAAATAACACAGTGCTTGGGATGGAGTAGATGGAAAAGAAATGCTAGCTATTTTGTTATGGTTTTCACTCACTTAGGCAACAGCTGCTATTTATAATAAAATTATTTCATGTCGCTGGCATTCTGCCAGTCTTTTGAACTTCACTTTTTAGATTTCTTTTGCTAGTTCTAAAATTAAATCTTCCTTTTAAAAAATGACATCCCTATATCTTCTGACAGAGAACAGATAAAAAGGTATTTTTACAGTTTTATATTTCTCAAGTGAGTTTAACATTTAAAAAAAAGGGGCTCCATTCAGTGGCATGGTTAGATCATACCTAATTAGATGCTCATTAGAGGCTGACCATTTTACTCTAAAAACCTAAGAGGGGTGGTGCTCGGTGTTGTCCAGGACTGAGGACACTTTCGAGGATGTCCTGCTTTTTGCAGAAGCTGCTCCATTCTTGTTCTTGGCAAGGCCAACGGTGACCCCACATTGATGGGTCCGTGCCGCTCTCAGCGCTCTCTTTATTCAGCCTTTCAGGGGCATGTGATGCTGTTGGTCGCTCACTCCTCTTTCCCATGCTATCTTCACTTGTGTGGTGGACAGAATATTGTCCCCCTCAGCCCCCCCCCTGCCAAATAAGTCTATGTCCTAATCCTTGGAACCTGTGACTATGTTAGATTACGTGGCAAAAGGGACTTTGCAGATGACTAAGGTAAGGATGTTGAGATGGGGAGATTTTCCTGAGTTATCCAGGTGGACCCAATGTCATCACAAGGGTCCTTAGAAGAAGGAGGCAGGAGGGTCAGAGACAGAAAGAGACAATGTCATGATGGAAGCAGAAAGAGAGATTGGAAGATGCCATCTGTTGGCTTTGACGATGGAGGAAGGGGCCACGAGCCAAGGCGGGCAGCAGCTTCTAGAAACTGGAAAGGCACGGAACCGGATTCTCTTGTACGGCCCCCAGAAGGAACGTAGCCCCGCTGACCCATGGGAGACCTCTGACCTCCAGAACTGAAAGAGAACAAATATATGTTGTGTTGAGCCACCCAGTTGAGGCAATTCGTTACAGCAGCAACAAGAAAGCAATGCGACGTGCCCCCAGAAGCCCCTACCTCGGTCCTGTCCTTCCTCATGGCTTCTCGTTAGTCTCCTGTGCTGCGTCCTCCTCTTCCTGCTGATCTGTTAGTGAGAGTTGGGGGTCCCAGGGCACAGTCCTTAGCCCTTTCCTCTCCCTCCATCCTGTCCCTTGGGGGGGTCGCATCCAGTCTGACGTTTTCAATGCCCCATGTGTGCACAATGGTGCCCACATGTCCATCTCCAGACAGAGGACCCCTTTACCCATCTGCCAGCTCTCTGTCCCTGTCAGAGCATTTCATGGGCAAACGCAACTTGATCCCCTTCATCCCAAATCCTATTTCAACTCGTCTGTTGGTCTTCCCATCGCAGTTAATGGCGATCCTTCGGGATGCTCCAGTGAGACACCTTGCAGGTTCTTCTTTCTCTCACAGCAGTGTCCACTCATCAGGAAAGCCTGCTGGCTCCACCTCCAAAACATTCCTGGAATCTCACCGCCCCTCCTCCCTCCCCTGCTCCCACCCCAGCTTAGGCCGCTATCTATCCACCTCTGCTCCAAACGCCACCATGTCTCCACGCAGAGCCCCCAGGCTCCACAAGAGCCGGTGCCCCACCCTCCCTTCCCGGCAGACCCCCTCTCCTCCACCTGACTCCTGCCACCCGGCTCCTTGCTGTGCCTCACACACCCCAATGCCTCAGAGACTTTGCACTTTGAAGGGTGGCGGAATATGCCTCCCCAAAATACGCTACGTTGGCATAAGGATTATTTTGAGCTAAAGGCACACAAAAACCAGCAGATGCAAGAAGGTTGCTCTGACCCCCCTTGCCTTCCTGAGTGCAAGAGATGAACTCCCACGTCAATGATGCCCTCCCTGAACCAGGAAGAAAAACCGATCTTCCCACCGGAGAGGGGCGTGGAGGCTGAGAGGAATCTGCACAGACAGACCTGGCGAAAGTAACCCCTGTCTGCCCCGAGCCTCCCCATACAGTGTAGTGACTTCCACAGTGGCCTCTCCTTGTCAGCTTGGTGTAAGCAAACTCTGGCTTGGCCACGTCACTGGGCCTTCACTTCCCATGGGGGCGCCTGTGTACATGGACATGCTATGATTTTTTCTTGTTAATCTGTCCTAAGTCAGTTTAATTCTCAGGCCCAGCCAGAGACCCTAAGGAGGCAGAGAGAAAGTTTTGCCTCCCCTACAATTTTCTCTCCTCTCCCGTGGAATGTTCTTGCCCACAGCCGTAGAGTGGCTGTGCCTTCCTGCAAATCTTTGTTCAACACTCCCATCTCCGAGGCCTACCTGACTTCCTTATGTAAAGCTGAAACCCCACTGTCCCCTGTCAGCTCAATTTCCCTCAGTATTTAAAAGATGGTGGCATCTCCTTCCAAAGTGGGATGCTCATAATCTAATACGTATGTGGCTAACATGCTTGCTCCCCCAGGGCAGGGGTCCTTTCTGGGATGCCTTCTGCCCTGTGTTCCCTCCCAGTACCACATCAATACCTGCCTTGTGCCAGGCACACCACAAACATCTGTTGAATGAATAGTTGTGCAATATTTTACCTGGTTCTAAGAGATAAGTGTTCAAAATAAATGCATAGCAGGTTCAATTTACCTCCAAGCTTAGTTATCTGTATTCAAGTTTAACAAATATGCACCTAACATCTCTTTAACTTCTCTGTGTGTAGAAATTATAAGGCTGTATGCCATAATAAAAACCACAAAATAGAACCCCCAAACTGAAGCTGAAAATATATGTGTAGTTTACCTTAGTTGCCCAAAGTCACGCTGGGTTTTTATTGACAGATATTCTGAAATAGATTTTCTACAGAATTAAAAGCCAGCGTCATTACTGTGAAAAGGGGAAGCGGCTGTTTTCATCCAGAACAAGGGCTACATTTAGGGTACCAGGGGACTCAGGAGAGATTGCTTTCCCTTCCGTGTTTGTGGGGCGCCTGCGGGATGTTGCTGAGGCAGAGCAAACAGCCTTCGCCTCAACTCGGGCCCTCAGGGCTGCTCTAGGGTGGTGGTGAGAAGACCAGAGATTTGTGGAAGGAAGGGAGACAGGTGGAGGTTTGAAAAGCAGACTAGGAGCCCTGGATAAGCGAGTGGGAAGAGGCTGCTGTGCAGGACAGTCGGACGCCCCTCGAAGCGGGGCCACCCCAGGGAGAGAATGTCGTTTTGAGCAGCTCTCCTCTGTATTTCTCAGGGGAGCAAAACCATCCTGATTTGGGAAACCACCTTGATGCGTTCCCAGCGGGTGGAAGGGCTCCCCGGTCCGGCGCTAAAGGAGATAAGGAAACGGCACTGTATTAGAAATGGAGAATTTGCCCCCCTTTTTTTCGCACTTTTTTTGTTTTTGAAGGAGTGGGGCAAGGAAGGACCGGCGTGGAGAGGGGAGGGAAAGGAGTGGCCAGTGAATGAATACTGCTTAAGGGCTGAAATATTGCTGCCAGGTGGACCTTATGGTCTCATTTTCCTAGAGAAGCCAAGATCAGGGTGTGCAAGTAAATTCTCCTGATTTTTAAACAGTGGCAACTAATTAAAAGAAATTTTTAAGTCCTCTTGTCAACTAAACAACTTGGGAGGAAAAGCTGGCGATGTTGGACCTATGGTGTTAAAATTGAGGGGTTATTTCAGCTTCTTGTGGGACTTGCATATGTAATTTACACTAACTATCATTTTAACTGTGTTTAGAACCTTACGCCCCTCTCTCCCCTATAGAAAATTTTTTTCTCACCACCCTTAGACACACCTCGGCTGAAGAGGAGGCAAGGTCTGTAGCCGGGGCTCTGAGGAAGCCGTCATTATTTTCTCACAGCTATGAAGTTTGCAGACAGGGCCCAGCTTGTCCTCATCTCTCGCCCTTGAATGACCCGAACATGATGGCTGCTGAAACATTCTTCTCGTGAGGTTACAGTCTGTTCATGGCGACGCTCGTTCAGGACCTGTTGTGTCATTATTGTTTTAAACAGCTGGCGCTGAAGCGTAAGAACATTAATCGTTGGTTTGTTGACCCTGAACATGTGTTCTAGAAGCAGGCCCGGGTGTTGGTTTCTTCTTTTCAGATTGGAATGCTTTACCCTGGTTTTCAGTACCCATCCAAGCCAGCTCTTGTTAGCAGTTTCTCTGACCGGACACCACCTCCCTCCTGCGCCCACTGTCCACATGTCAGCCTTCCTCACAAATGCCAAACACATCGGGGTCTCTTTGGGGATTTCCCCCCTCAGATGTAACCCATACTTTCTCCCATTGACTACCTTCTAGAATCCTCCCCGCCCTGACACATGATTTCTATTGCAGCCCCCTGTTTTCTTTGCATCCTTTGTTTTTTTGAGGGCAGTGTCACTGGCCCTCATATGTGGGACCCGAACCGGGGCCACTGGCTTCCCAAGCCAGCACTTAACCACCGCGTCACTCGGCCGGCCCGCAACCCCCTGTTTTCTTATCTCTTTTCTCTGAATCCTTGTTTACATGTTTGCCTGTTTCATGTTGTCAGTTTCCTCTTAGGCTGTCACTCCTCTGCCCTCAGAGCTTTGAACTTGGCCTGGCATCTATCTGCTGAATGAACTTGAAGAGTCCAAATGTTGATGGACTTGTAAGTCTCGAGTTCTGGGGTGAGGACACTGCTGTGACAGCAGCAGACTCAGCAGCCCTAACACACCAGACTCAACCTTGTCAGTCATTATCCCTGCGCCAGCATTTAGTTCTTGCAAACCGACTCTCGAGGACATGGAGTATTCCCAAGAATCAAGGTGGATTCCGTAGTTAATGTGCACCAATGCGCCTTATGCCCTCCATCCCATTTGTGTTGGCACCGTGTGCCTGCCTTCTTCCTAGGAATTTCCTCTGGCCTCTTTCCAGTAATCTGCCAGGAAATTATAGACTAAGCACTCTTCAGCAATTAGAGTGAATGTCAGTTGTTTTTTTGTTTTGTTTTGTTTTTTAAAGATGAATTTAGAGGCAATTTTCCAATTACCAGCCGTCATCAAGTAAACTGAGACAAAAGACTGCGGCCTCTTTGCCTTGGTACGCATGGGCCCTCACTCAGGCAGAAGCTGGTGGTTGTATGTCCGTGATGAATGTAGGGTATCAGCAGCTGAAAAACCAATTCGTTTTCTGTGTCTTTTGCTAATGTGGGGATAGTGTTGGGCCGCGTTTGGCTGTGTGAGAATGGAGTTCGAACAGGGCTCGCCGTGGAAGTTGAGCAAGCAGAAGTGATGAAAAGAGCGGCTTCAAGGACGTCTGTGTTCTCAGCAATATCAGAATGCTCATCTCCATTTGATGGAACACTCCTGAGTCTGAATTGTCAGTATAAGCGTTGAGGATGTAATAGCGATCGACGCCTATTCTAGATAATAATGCCTAAAGATATCACTGGGGCATTTTTCATAAGTGCTTTCATCTGCGTGTGGAAGGTTTCTGTGCAGCGGCTATCTGCAAAAATGTCAGACTTATACACACTAATACGTATAAAGGTAGCATTCGTGTTTTTTCTGCAGTTGTTGTTGTGACATTTTGTTAATTGCTGCATTTTGTCATTGGCTGATGTTGCAGGGTGACTGATGTTCCGGAAGGCCTGGGAGTCTCCTTGGAGCTATTGCATGGGCTCAGGACCTGATTTATAGCCTTGTAGTCCCAGAAATTTAATTCTTTAGAGCTTCACACAGTGGAACTAACCAGGCAATTGGGGTGCCAATTTCTTAATTTACAACCAAAACACTACCTTTCTAGGGAAACAGACCCCAACTCTGTTGTCCAAGGTCCCCCGTCCCTGGCAGCTACTGTGTTGAAAGACAACTGTGATCGGGTGGAAAGACAGACCTCATACCAGATCCCAGCTCCATGAAGGACCTCAAACAAGCCTGAAACTTTCTAAGCCTCAGTTTCCTCATTTCTAAGATAGCCATCCCTGCCTCCTACTCTCAGGGTAGTTGTCAAGATTAAAGAATATACGTACATGTAAACTCCTGGAGTCCAAGAAGAAGCACTGAATGATTTTAATGACACAGCCAAATGCAATAGAGGCAGTGTGTAGACTCTGACCCTGGTTGCTTCATTTTGCAGAGATGCCATTTCCCCATCTACAAATTGGGATCAAAATGTTATCTAATTCATAGACTTGTCATTGTATTGAGTGAGATACCATATTAGAGAGCATGTAGGACAGTGATCATAGTGCCTGGACATAGTGAGGGCTCAGATGAATGGAAGCTGCTGTTGTTACTGGGAATATTAGTGGCTGTGATGGTAGAAATAGTAGCACCCATTGTGGCACCACCAGCAACAAAAACAAAACAGCCAGGAGGTGAAGGTCGCTTAGCAAGCAGAAAATTGAATGAAGGGGTGGACTGTCTCGCACAGAACTTCTCAGCCTTGGTACGATTGCCGTTTAGGGCAGGATGATTTTCTCGTGGGGCTGTCCTCAGCAGCACCTCTGACCCCCACCAGTACACCACCCAGTTGTGACAAACAAAGAGATCTCTGGACATTGCCAAATGTTCCCGGGGTAGGGGGTGCACTCCCCACTTGAGAAGCACTGGTGTAGCAGACCATTTCACCTGGACCATGGAGAAGCCTGCAGGCCTCCATAGCATGCCCACACCTTTACAAACCCCCACTGGACCAACATTTTGCTTTGGTTCTCCTTTTTCTAGACTTATTCTATGTTCTCTTTTGTCCATTTGATGACAGATACCAAGCGGCTATTATGAACCAAGTGTCTGGGGGATAATCTATTGGGGAACAAGGCTTGATCTCTGCCTTCAGAGACAACCCCACAGGCCTACTTTCACTCCCTCCTGTCAGCACTCTCCTTGTTCACACGGGTCACACCGCCACCAACTAGATCACAGCTCGGCCTGGAGCAGGACACATCTTGGCCGTGCAGTGACAAATCTTCTCTGCACAGAATTACTTCTCTCGAGGACTCGTCTGTTTCCTTGTACAGATGCCCCTGATACTTACTAGCATTATAACCTTGGGGACCTGTAGTAACCACACGGGATCGCAGAACCCTGTGCCAAATGGGGACAGTGATATATTCCCCACTTGGTACTTGCTAGAAGATTAACTGAGATTCTGCGGGTCCTTCCCGCGTCTCTCTCCTTCCCACGACAACCGTATTCCAAATGACAGGTGCACCTCACCCAGCTTCTTGGCATTTACCACCAAGTGGTTTTTAAGGACAGAGCTTCACTTAATGTGCCTGAGCTTCCGCTTTCTGTTCCATGATCCCAGTGCCTAGATTTGTCTGCATTACTGTCCAACTTAAGATGTTCCTTGCCAGCGGAACTCAGCAGTTTGTAAATCTCTATATCATGACCAGCATTGTTAGTCCCGTCGTAATTTGGACTAATATCGGGGAAGGCCTGGCTGCATGAGTAAAAGTTCAAATTATTTTCCAATTAAAAAAAGATATGTTATTACTCTCGAAGTGAGCAAGCACCAGGGTAGGAAACTATGACTTAATAAGCTTCTTTAGGGAAATATTAAGTAAACAGATCAGAATGAGTCGGAGCTTCATTTTGTGAGCTCTCTATTGGTTACTCACTTTATGTCCATCTCTGAGCCCCACCGAGGGATAAGCGTCTCTACAAGCCCTGCTCTGCTTAATGTGTTTGAAAATAGCTTGTGTTTTTCTGTAGTTTCAACAGTCACCAGAAATCTGGTTGACACTGTCAATTTACTTAGCAAAGGCATCCTTCAAAGATCTTATAAAAGGTCAACTTGAATCCGGCGTTTGTTCGAATTCCTAGTAGACATGTAGAATGGATGAGTTTTACTTA
This sequence comes from Aselliscus stoliczkanus, assembly GCA_033961575.1. Taxonomy (NCBI): domain Eukaryota; kingdom Metazoa; phylum Chordata; class Mammalia; order Chiroptera; family Hipposideridae; genus Aselliscus; species Aselliscus stoliczkanus. Next base: position 4,412,887 of record CM066738.1, on the reverse strand, counting down.
GCTCCCTTTTTTTTGGTCTTACTTACTACAGCAGTCATTCTACGTTTCTCAGATATGTAATGTTCACAGCACGACACTTTTTATAGATGCATCACATGATTTAATTTTGGGGCACCCAGTTTTAATTGTTCTGTTTTACCTGTTGTTTTTTTCTAATTGGAAGGTAAGTCATTGTAATAGGAAACCTTAATTTGTGTTCACGTGCACTAAGTGCCTGTATTTTTCTAGGCAGTCAAATCATTGCCATGTGGTCTACTAGAAAGATGGCAAGACTAGAACCAACAGACATGGGCCAGGTGAAGGTTCTGTTTCTAACAAGTTCTGTTGATTTCTTCAGTGTTCGGTTTCATTATTTTTCAGTAATTTCCCATTTTCCTACCTATCACAGTTATGAAAATTGAATTTGGGACGCGTGTGTGTGGGGGAGGGTGTTATCTAAAGACTGAAAGCAGAAACGTTCCATACAAAAACCTGTCAAGAGGGTCTCTGAGGTTTGCAAAATGAAAATGGATGGGTTGGCATATCAGAGCTCTGAAAAGGTCTTTAAGAGAGTGTACGGAAAGGGAGCTGTGTAGGAAAGTGGAAATGTCAAGAGGGACATTTCACAGAACACGCTGTCATTTAGAGATAATGTCAAGTTTAAGGCAGGAGATGGGGTTGGCCCAGCGATGTTTGGTCTGAGGGCCAGACGGGCAAGATTAGGAGATGGAAAGTAGATTGGTGGTTGCCAAGGGGGAGGTGGGAATGGAGAGTGACTGCTAATGGGCAAGTGGTTCCTTTTGGGGCTGATGAAATGTTCTAAAAGTGACTGGGTGTTGGTTGCACAAATCTGTGAATATATTACAAACCACTGAATTGTATACTTTGAAAGGATGAGCTTCAGGCTGTGTGAATTGTATCTCAGCAAAGCTGTTATGAAGCGGGGAAAGAGAGGAAGAGCATGACTATATAGGAGGTTATGATTTTAAAAACTTGGGACAGGATTTTTAAAACTCATTATTTCTTTGAATACAAATTCTGCTCCCAGATGCTGAGTTGCTGGAAATAGTTTGGGTTTCGGAGTCAAGGGACCTGGCGTTACTCCTCAGGCACGTCTCTCAACCTCCCAGGGCTTCAGTTTCCTTATCTAAATAGTAGGGAGTTTGGTAAAATGACCCATGTGTTCCTTTTCAGCTCTATAGACCTTAGGATTTCCAAGATTCTCTTCCTGGCTGCTTTCTTCCAAGCATCATCTCGGAAAATTCCACCCTGACATCTCTTTGCCAGTACTTACACGAAGAGAACTTTTGTGTTATATCACTTTGGATGTTTCATACATTGGGTTTCCTTGGAGTGTGGCATCCTTAAAATAAGAAGCTTCTAATTCTTCTTAAACTGTCCCATATGAGTCTAAAACGATTTAGACACCCCATGCATGGGTCATCAGAATAGTGACCGTTGACCTACTTTTACATAACCTCTGGTTACACAACCCTCAAGTTCAGGTTAAAAGAGGAGTGTCTTGACTTTTGTCTTGGGTTCAATACCTGCCTCCTGGGAGACCAATTTATCATTTTATTTCCCTTCTTGATTCCTGTTTATCTCTCCTGTTCTTATTCAAAGAGATTTGAAAACATCAAGTACAGCCCGTCACTTGATTAAACTGATTGCTCTGAGTGAAAAACAAGACTGTCAGCTTGGAACTGCAGATAAGACTGTTTTCCAGGGCGATGACGACACAAGGCTCTGGCTGAAACTGACATCTGAAAGTTAGAGGTTGAGGAGGCTGGTGAGAGGAAAGAAAGAACAGCAAAGGAGTTCTGTTACAGCCAGTAAAGGTTAGAAATGAATCACAAGATCAGGGTAGGAAACCAAGTAATAAAATAAGTATATAATAGTGGGTTGCCACGCAGACAGTGGGCTAATAGTGAAGTGACAATTGACTACAGCAGGGGCTGAGCAGCAGCGATGAGTGGGCGAGATGGAAAAATAAAGGAAGAAATAATGAAAAGCCAACACAGAGGGGAGAACAGAGGAGGCTGTCACTTTGTCTTGGAGAAATTAAGAAGCCAGACAAATTATAAGTGTGCTTTCATCTGGAAACACGATCAGACGGTCTGAGATTGGCACTCCTGGGGGTGGGGTGGTGAGTGCCGCTGGAGGGTCCGTCCTGTGGGTTGCCCTCCCTGAGGGGGACAGTCGGAAGTTTGCAGCTGTCCATGAAGTGTGGGGCTGGGCTGGTGCTGGAGTTTGGCTGGGTACCCTTGATTTCCCTGTTAAGAAAGAAATTAGTGGATAAAGAGAAAGACAGGAACACGGTGGAGGGGCTCTGAGTGTCCAGCTGTGGGCTGCCAGGGATGATCTCATTTGATGCCCACATGGCGCTATGTGGGTTCCGCCCTGTCAGGAGGGGCCTACTGGAGCGCGCATGGCCAGGACTCGTGCTCTGACCTCCCCACGGCGCCCTCACTGGGCACGTCCTGCTGAAGCCGCTGCATAAACGGATCAACGTGCCTCTCCCAGGGAGGGCCGGAGGGTGGCCCAGCCACAGGGAAGGGTTTTCTGGGACCACCTAGACGACTTGGACGACGCTGATGTCATCTGTCCTGTCACCAACAAGGAAACGGATGAGGCCACTCTGAACATTCTGTCTTCTTTGGCATTCGGTGGCCTTTTTCTTCTCTCCATTGGCAATGGCTTTATCAGGCTCTCGATCAAAATAATATCTGAAAGAGCGTGCCTCAGTGTGTCTTGGGGACAAACGCACAAAGACCCCTGCCCCACTCAAACACCGAAAGTGCCTCACCAGGTGGGTTCACAGAGCTGTTCAGCCCAGGTGTCCTGGCAAGAGTGGGGTCCAGGAGATGAGGGCTGCTCTCTCAAGCATCCTCCACAGATCCCGCCTCGTCATGCTGTCACGCTCAGCCACCATGGCCTCTGCAGGTTGACGAGGGATTCAGGCTCCTACTAGAAGGTTCTCAAATGACCAAATGAAGAAAGGAATGTCGACTTTAAAACCGGTGCCAGCTTCTCAGCCAGCACACTCTGAGAGCGGACCTCTGCCCTTCATCATGTCAGAACAGCTCAGACCCCAACATTTGTCTTTCTGTCTGTCCTGAAACAGGACCTCAGGGAAAGTGTACAAACACTTTCTGGGCAGATCCTCACTGAAAGAAACACACAACAAAATAAAGGAAGTTTCTAGTGGACTGCCCAGCCCTAGCTAATGTTTCATGAGGAAAATATAGTAGAAGGTATAATTTGTTTTCAGAGTGTAATTTTGTTATATCTTAATGCAACAAAAGGTAAGATAGATTCCCTATTATTTTATAATAACCCTATCAATTTTATAATACCACACTAGTATAAGAACGATTTTACTAAAAGTGATGAATAGGTAATTTCATTTCTTATATATTAGCATATTATAATTTACCACCATAAACTTTGCTCTTTTATTTTCTTAATTTTTATACTTTCACTATTGAAAAACTTTTAAATATTTTCTAAAGTGACTCATTCGGGCTTATATTGTAGACTTTCTGCAACAAATCTATATTTCTGCCACCGCCTCTCTTTTCAGATGGTAAATTACCCTGAAAGATTTGATGAGTGAATGAATAAATAAATTAACAATTACCAGAGAAAGGTCACAGCAAAGCAGTGCGTGTTTGGGATGCTCGGCTACCATTTGGTGAATGGTGACTGGCTGTCCCATGGTAAAAGATGAACTTAATGCCCAACCCCTCCCCCCACACTCCCCCAGCCCCACCAACTCTCTCCTTCTGACTCATAAGAGTTTTCGCTGTACAGTTATATAAATGAGCAGAGCAGGAGGGAAATTATTATTTAATTTCAAAAACATAAATGAATCACTAATATAGAGTGTACCTTTGCTTCACACTTTCATATCTAAGATGACTCACGGCACAGTCCTGAGATTTCAAAGAGATGGGTCTTGGAACACGTTTGCATGTCTGACGGAAGACATCATATTCCTCTATGAGCCATGCAGATGCAGGATGCCTACAGGTGCCGGAGGGGTGCACCCTCAGTACCTTCCTCCCAACCTGGAGGCATCAGGGCCGGACAGGCGAGTAGCCCCGCCCAGCACTTTGCAGGACATGGCGCACTGCTGGCTCCCACCCACTAAAGGCCAGCCATGCTTCCCTATTGTTATGAGAACCCCCCTAACTCCACACATCTCCCAAGGCAGCCCTGTGGCAAGTGGGGGTGAACACCTGCCCTTGGTGTAGAATGTGTTCCAGCAAGTCCGGTTCTGCCAAGCGCTCAGAGAGGCTGTGTGCATAGGTAGCTGAGTGACCACGTGTGTCTATGGCAGGGGTCACTTGGCTAACTTACAATGAGGTGAATTCAGTGCTGTTGTTATTTATCCCTGGCAAGACACTTGTTTTCTAAAAGAATTATTGTATGAATAGGCTCTGGGGTCTCAGAAAAGGAGAGAGGCAAAGTATAACCTCTACAAATAAAACTGGAAACTTCCTGATGATTCATTAGAAGTCCAAACAAGCTATAACAGCAGCAGGAGTGAGAGCCCGTGGCCAGGCCCCCAGGGCTGCCCCCCAAGATGCAACAAGGGGGCCATTTACTCCTGGCTGAGTTTTCTATAGCCCAGTGTTATGACCCCGGGCTTCCGTCCTTACACCCAACGTTGTGAGCAACTGAGATTAGATGGTTCCCCAGGTGGGCTCCTCTTACCGACAGGTGAGGCTGACATGTAGAATAAGAAAGCCAGTGTGCTGATCTGCAGGGAACCAGAGCTGGGCTGGGACCCCACAGCCTTCTGAAACCAAATTATAGCCTCATAGACTAGACAATTCAAGCAAAGGGGTGGGTAAGATAAACTGAACCCACTATTACTGAGCACTCACTATGGCCAGGGCTGGGGCAGAGTCATGACCAAGACTGACACAGTGTGTGTCCAGCACAGAGCTCACGTTTGAGTCATGGATTCTGGGATTTTAAATTCAGACAAATGAAGATGCTGATGTCAAATAGTAATAAATGCCAGGAAGGAAACACGAGAGGGGATCATGTGTTGGTGAGTGCCAGGAAATGCTGAGCCCTGAGTGACAAGAAGGCCCAGCCATGCACAAACCAGGAGTGCTCCAGACAGACAGTAGAGCAAAGGCAAAGGCCCTGAGGCAGGAACGAAGGTGGCTCACGGATGTGACTGAGTTAACTCACAAAAGGGAGCTGGTTTTGGTGTTCTGAGGAGATCCTTGGAGCTCCATATCACAATCTGGTACGGAGAGTGGGGTTAGCAGATGGAATAAGCCATAAAAACAAAGGACTGAATTTTCAGGATTCTTCTTGTTGCTCTGTGTGCCTTCCCACTGCCATCTCACCCCTCAGAACATTAGCGCAGTGTCTGGCCTGTGGATTGCACTTACACACGTGTTCCTAAGTGTCCCGGGCACTGCTGAAAGGGGAATGGAGCAGCAGTGCGCAAGCCTGCAACAAATAAACGCCTTTTTGTTGAAACGCAAGTGTCTGCAGCCAGAGATGACGAAGTCTGCATGCTGCCGGAGATGCTCCTTGCCGGCCTTGATTTCCCATGGAAAGTTCGATTTCATCTCTGACTTGGACTTCTTTTTTTTTTTAAAGGAACAATGTATGTCACATGGAACTTTTTTTGACATGACAATACGTGGAATAATTAGATACATAAGAACAATGAAGAGCTAAGCGTTTCTAAGTATATTTTGAGCAGTTATTATCCACCATCAGTGCCTTTCAAATGTCACTCGTGGAGGGTTCATTTGTTTGCAGCGAGGCACAAAACTCTTTTCACTGTTCTTCTCCAAAGTAGTTGAGAGCGTTTTAAATCTCTGTCTTGAACTGTGGCAAGTTGCTCTGAAATTAAAGTGCTCAAAACCTTTATTTTGAAAAGCCCAAACGGTGCCCATTAAAGCAGCACACCAGATTCCCTTTGCAGAGCTTACCAAGCAGGCTCCTGTGGAAATGTCAGCTATGCACTCATTTAAATAATGTGACAGCTCCCAGGAAGATGTTTGATGAGCATCGCATTTGATTGTTAAAAGTACAACCAAGAAAGTCCAAGAAGTTTCTTTTGTTTCCCGAAGAATTAATCGTTAATAATTCACGAGCTCTTTTCTAGGGTCGTCTACTGAATGCAATTGCTGAATTTCTCTCTCTCTCTCTGCAAATGTGAAGACTCATTTTAACATAAAGGACACCTGGGATTTTCACCTAACAGAAAAAAACAAAAACAAAAATCAAAAAAAGCCTGAAGACTGTTCATATAGGCTTCGCACATGCAGACCGCATGCGGGAGCGTCTGAAATGCATGTGTGTTAGAAACGTGCTCTGACCCACGCCCCTGAAATTTTCATTTACCACCAGAGGGCAGCTCATGGAAAATCCAGCCACGCTGGTCTGTGGTCCATCATGAATTTTTTAAAGAAGAGCTCAGTGTTCAGAATGCTTGTGCAGTTCTTTCAATGTTTATCCTGAAAATTGTAGTTTGCTGAGTAGAAATAACACGAGCCCCCAAAGGGACCAGCCCGTGGCCAGCCATCTTGTTCCCAAGATGCCACTGGCCCAGTGGGAACGAATGTCGGGCTTTTGGTTTGCAGTGTTCAGGTTGGGTTTGTGTAGCGGCTCTGTGGGAAGGGTACCCAGGGACACCAGGGAGAAAAGCCTGCTCCAGTGTTTAGAACTCACCCTTTCCCTCCACTCATCTTTCTCTTTGTCTGCAACCCTTGCGCGAAAACATAGTGGCCTGACTCGTACGAGTAGCCCACAGAGCCAAAGGCATACCTCGGTGCCACGTGAAGTCCTTTTTTTTTTTTTTTAAACTTATTGGGGAACAATGTGTTTTTTTGGGGAACAATGTGTTTCTTCCAGGACCCATCAGCTCCAAGTCAAGTTGTTGTCCTTCAGTCTTAGTTGTGGAGGGCACAGCTCAACTCCAAGTCGAGTTGCTGTTTTATTGCGAGGAGCACAGCCCACCATCCCACACGGGAGTCGAACCGGCAACCTTATTGTTAAGAGCACACGCTCTAACCAACTGAGCCATCCAGCCGCCCACCGATTGCTATAGCTGCAGCTCAGCTAAAGTAGTTTTCAATTTAGTTGCAGAGGGCACAGCTCACTGGCCCATTTGGGAATTGAACCAGCAACCCTGTTGCTCAGAGCTCGCGCTCTAACCAACTGAGCTACCCGGTCGCCCACCCACGTGAATTCTTGAGACAAGGCAGCTCCCCCTGGCGCATGGACCAGCCCCGGCATCCACATCATCAGCAGGCTGCAGCCACCCCAACGCTTCTGGGGAGCAAGGCGACGTGTCGGGAAACAATTAAAAACCTTTGTTAGCACAGGGAACCGCCCTCCGGAGGAGCAAGTGACCTCTGCCACAGGAAGTTGAATCTTGCCAGCTTGAGTCACTGGGCAGATCTGTCATGCAGCCGGTGCCGTGGAACTCACTGGGGAGGGACGTGCCATGAGCTGTCATGTTCAATTAATTTCTTCACGTGTGCCCGTTAGCTAACAATGATGGATAGAGGGAAAATATTATTAATAAAAATTAGATACCCAGCCCAGGGATGGGCTTTTGTCCATGCCTCAGCACATAGTAAAGGACGAGTGAATACGGGTATTTTTAGCAGCTTGTGATTGGGCTGCGTGGGGCCAGGTGGAAACTGAATCTGGTCACTCGTTAGAGCTGTCACGGCACGTCTCCCACCAGAGGTGTTCACCATTACTGGCAATGAGCTCCACCTTTGCTCAGGGGAGCCCGTTGGGCTGGAACTCAGGGCTTTTCAGACGATTTAGGCTGTTTCGTGTGTTCACCTGTTTTATCGGATGTGTGGATGCTCCTGGGGCTCCCAATTATGAGAATGCATTGTGGGACCTCCGGACAAGTAAACGACGCACCTCAAAAAAATGCCTGTTCAGGGCCGGCCGAGGGGCGCGGTGGTTAAGCGCTGGCTTGGGAAGCCAGCGGCCCCAGTTCGGGTCCCACCTATGAGGGCCAGTGACACTGCCCTCAAAACAAAAAACAAAAATCAAAACGCCTGTCCAGGTGTCTTTAAACTGGTCCGAGCAGTACGTACCCCGCAGGTTGATGAAGCAAGAGGAAGGGCAGTGAGTGAGAAATGAGACTATTCCATATGCTTAACAACATAAATCCGAGTCAAGAAAATGAGAGAGAAGAGTAAACAGGAAAGTTTATGGAGAAAAAGTCAAATAAAAACCCGCTGTGATGCCGCCATGTCTCTAGGGTGAGGGCCTTATGAGGGGGGGAGGCATTTCTTGGGTGTATTGCCTACCTGCACGATGTGCTTGGCGCTTAGTCACTTATGGCCTTGCAGGTTCTGCTGCTATGTGTGTAGAACTTATCTTCCCAGCTGGAGGAGCGGAACACCGACTCCTAGAGATCTGGGACTTGGCCTTTGCTATTTTGTTCTCTCCCTCCCATGCCTAGCACCCCATAGGAGCCAATTATTCCATGAAAATAAGAATTGGCACCCATAAGAATCGTGCTTTTCATCTTTGCAGCATCTGTGAACATTTGCTCAATTGTGCCCTAGTCCTAGTGTGTTTGTTACCAACTCTGATCTTCATAACCACCCTCCGACGCAAGTGCTGTAATTATCCTCAGTTAACAGTCAGGAAACCAAGGGAGCGGAGAGAGGCTGTGAGTTGACTGAGGTCACATGGTCAAGTGTCCGCTTCCGGTGTCCCTGCCATGGGCTCCTACACTACACGGCCTCCCCAAGGATACCATGGGCCCCGCCTGCAGGTCAAAACGCCGAGCCAGTCCCTATTTCTGATGACCTTAAAGGGTAATAGGCCAAATAGGATCAACTGCTCAGTGAGCTTGACCACCTCTGTATAGAAGGTGGTGTCTGAGAGGCCAGAATTCCCCCCAGTTGTCAACCATGGAGCAGTCGGCCTGCCTACTTGGAGAAAGAGCCCACAGGGATTGTGAGCGGAGGCCAGCCCCCGAGCTGGTCTAGACCCTGCAGATGAGGCAGAGGAGTCAGATAGGGGCCTCTTGCATCATGGCTTCCTTGTGCCAAGCCAGGGAAAGACAACTCACATAAGGTCGGCTGGCTTTCTGCAGAAGAACTGCAGGACGCAAAGTCAGCCTGACTGAAAATGAGAAAATTACGAGATGCAGCGGTTCCCCGACCCCTGCTTCCCATGTGCCTGTCTGAAATGCCAATTTACTGACATGATGAATTCTCCCTACCTGTGATTATCAGGCGCCCAGCAGGGTGACAATCCCCTCCACAATGTCACTTTTTCTTTAAATACCCAAAACACCAGAGTGAAAGTTTCTTTCTCCTGTGTGCCCATCTTCCTTGGTTCCCTTTTCAAAGCAGTGCGGGCTGGTTCTGGGAAGGCACTGATAGGCTGACATTGGTTTTCATCACACTCTGTGGCCCCGCTCAGACAGGCAGGATTTTTTCTGGGTGCGTGAAGACAGGCTTTGATTCTCTCTGGACCAGCCAGTGTGTGAGAACATCCATCCTGAGAGCCTCAGTTTCTACCATATTCCAACTTGGAAATGTTTCAGGGCTCGGCCGCTAAGTGAGGCGTTCCCGCCGCTGAGGAGATGTGCTGGCTGGACCCCACCCAGGGGAATGTGTCCCTGAGTGTCAGTGGTGTGAATTCTCCCCCAGCCCTCTTGGGAAAGGAGCGGAGAGTGTGAGTGAGTTTTCCCGAGTGTTGGGAATTATCCTCAGCATGGATCAGCAGACATGTTTGTCCTGAGTCATGACTTTACAGGGAGTGGGGAACTTGCATACTTACCAGACACGCAAGGGAGGGTAGTGTCTAGTTCCCGAGCAATTACTGTGGGTTCCAATAGAATTAATGGCATCACAAAGTAGGCCCATTTTTTTCACTGAAAAATAAGTGTGCTGGTTGTTTTTGTGGTAACTATGCAGTTAGTTCTTTTAGCCCTGTGTGCGCCTGGGGCTGCTGTCTTGTCTGTGTGTGTGTTTGGAACAGTATTCAGTGGCAAATCCATGCTCGCTCTGTTTGCCGCAAACTCCCTCAGAAAATGGATTGCCAGTTTGATCCCCACATGGGCCACTGAGCGGCACCCTCCACAACTAGATTGAAACAACTACTTGACTAGAAGCTGATGGGTCCTGGAAAAACATGCTGTTCCCCAATAAAATTTCATAAAAAAAGAAGAAGAAAATGGACTCGCTCACCCTGAAGCACCTGAAATCCAAGGCACGTCCTGTTGGAAGGGCCGTCTCAGTTTCGAGATGAAGAAACTGAGACCGTAGAGAACAAGTGACCCATCTGAGAACATTCCGTGCCGGGCAGTGCCAGCAGGGGCCACCTGTTCCTCTGCCCATTCTTATGCTGCTCATAGGAAATGTTTGAGACTACAGGTGACACAGCCTTTCCAAGCCATGTGGAGCCCACCCCACAGCCAGGGCCCTCAACACTAAAAGTCACAGGCAAACAAATGGGAATAGTGGACCACTGGTGATTTGGGCTAGAATCTGGGTATGCTCCATCTATATCAACCTAAAGGAGAGAACTGAGGCAAGGTTGTGTAAAATTAGGGCAAACTTGAGTTGTTTTGTCTCTTTTTTTGTCTTGTCCTGATTTGCTGTGCCTTTCCAGTGTAGTTGCACACCTAAGTAACCTTCCCCAGTAGCGTGCATGTGTCACATGCAGGAAAACAAAGACCTCCCAGCTGCCAACAAGAAGAGAGGCTCAGCAAATACCGAAGTAGGTGACAAGGAACTAAGATAAAAACCAAACCCACCGTGACCTCCAAATCCATGGCCGTGAGCATGTGCGGTGATAAATCAACAGGGCGACACGGAGGGAAACATGACAAGAATCTCATCCACTTTCACACTGCACAGATGAGGAGCGCGAGACCTGGACAAGTTTCTGGGGGACCTGGGAACCGGAGCCGACCCAGGTCTCCCGAGTCTGGGTTCTGTGTAGATGAGATATGGCAACTTATCTCAGTTAGGACGCTTTGGACTGCAAACAATAGGCCACCCAAATCAGAACGGCTTAGAGGAGTCTCCCACCGCCGCCCTGTGTCACAGCCTCCATGTAAGCTAATGGCCGGCATCCCACAGTGGTGACACTGCTCTCTGAAGGGCACAATCATTCACGGGATGAATATGTGCAACGTTCAACTCCAACAAGTGCATCCTCTGTGCGTGGCCGTGGTTCCTTCAGGCCTCTCCCTCAGCCTGATGGAGAAATCTTCGAAGAAAATAACGAGACCACATGGATTTGCTACTTCCATGGGTCACTAAGGACTGTCACAGGAGATAAGCAGCCCTCTAAAAAGGCTCTGACACCTGGCTGTCAGCATTCATTTAACACAGCTTCTGTGCACATCTTTGCAGCAAGAATCATGCTTTGGTAACACGCAGGAAGCAAAGTGGTTTACTTCTAGGTTCATTTTAATTTCTTCATTGTGGAAAGAATATGCAAACAGACAAAATTATGCCCCTCCTTGGGGAAGATTTCCTAGTGACAGACTTTGTCTTCTCTGCTGGGTGAGAGTACATTCAGCCCAAGATTAACGTCTTAAGACATTAAGAGGCTATTGAGAGAAGTGGAAAGGATTACGTGGAGGGTTGGTGGCTGGGGAAGGGGTGGTGAGTGTTGGAGACCTACCTGCGGGAGGCGTAGGAAAGCGCCCTCCCACACTGAGTGTTGGAGACCTACCTGCCGGGCGGGAGGCTGCAGGAAAGCGCCCTCCCACACATTCCTGCCCCCACACTGGCTCATTGTTCCCTCACCTTCAAAATAATGCCCTGGACAACATAATCTCTTTTCCTTTTCAACTGAGGTAAAACTCACATAACATAAAATTGACCATTTTACAATGTATAATTCAGTGGCATTCAGTGCATTCACTAGGTATTAGGCGACCACCACCTCCACCGAGTTCCAAAACATTTTATCACCCCCAAAGGAGACCCCCCCGCACTGATTAAGCCAGACTAACGTAATCTTTTAAGGACCCTTTCAATTATATAATTCTGTGGCTCCACAACAGGAAATCGACTCATTCAATTCTGCACAAATACCCACCAGACTGTAAAGACATTAAGATTACCCCATAAATGTAGAACATCTAAATATTTGTCCTTAACAAACACAACGGGGGGGTGGATGACCAGGACGACCAGGACAGATGACTCCATGGCTGGTCATTGCACACCTCAGGAGCGTAGGAAACTTCCATGGCTGGGCCAGTGGGGTGCCCATGGAGTCACCTCCCTGGTAGTGGAGACTCAGAGTTGGTTTGATTTGTGCACATGCCTTTGGCTCCTGAAGATGTGGCATTTACATTGTTAGTTTCTTATCACCTTCTAGAAAATGGCTGTCCCTTTTTACTGGGAAAGGGGTTATGCTTTCCTATGAATTCAGGTTCATGAGTGGAGTGGCATTTTTGTGGTCACCCCCTGGGTGGAATGAGCCTACCCCGTCATGCCTATCCTTAGTGGGGTCTGGGTGGGGATCATGATCTTACAGGTAAGAGCCTCAGCTTGGGGAAATGGCCTATTGGCTCCCTCGGGTTTCAGTTGTCTCACCTAGCCAATGAAAGAGTTGGCTGTGATTGGTGGATTTCCAGCATTCTCAGGCTGTGAAATCCCTTGTCCAAAGATCCAATACATACCACAGTGAAGTCAGAGGTGCAGTGAGTAAGGAGGGAGTGGGGCACCTCTCACTCGGCCTTCCCCCTCCTGGGGTCCAGTGGGGACCCCAGGCCACAGTGTGGAAACCACTGATCTTGACTCCAAGCACTGATCTTGATGGTCTTTGGGCCTTCTGGTCACCATCTGTGAATTTTCTGCTTTTTTCATTGGACAAGAAATGTCCATGTATGTCACCATCAAACTGTCCTTAGAATCCCTTATAAGACCCCTTCCAGGTTCATGGCTTTGCCTTCCACTGCTCACCTGGAAGGCAGCGGTTCCCCGCGCCCCACCTCGCCTGCAGGCACTTTTGAGTCCCAGCAGGCCCCGCCCATGTTTCCAGGCTGCCTTCCTGACTGCTCCACTCTGCACGGTAATTAGAAGATTAGATGAAGGACAGTGATGCCTTCATCTTAATTGAACTAGATGTTTCTCTCCTGGAAGACTCAGAACAGAAACACCTTGAATTTATGGGTAGCGTTTAGAACTGCCAAAAAGTTCCAGTTTCTCTTTGTTCTCTATCTATGTGTTCTCTGAGGGAGTCAAACCTATTGCAGTTTTATCAGCAAAACAGGCGTCTCTACCCATTTGGTGAGATGAACCACGCTGGCATAAATGCGCGTGCTGTGTCTTTACGGTCGTGCATTGCAGGGGCTAATTTTGCTGACATTAGATGCTAAGAAAGTCCCTCATTTACTAAGTCCCTCAATAACTAAGCATTACATCATGGCTAAATTTAGACAGGATACCACGTTGCATGTGACCGACAATGTGGCTAATAATGAATTCTAGTGACCTAAATGGGAAATAATTTTAAACTAAACATATTGTATTAATATTGAAAGATTCAACTGGTTGAATAAAAACCCGAATAAATGAAACATAGCAATGGGTTGATAGTTTTGGTGCAGTTGGTGACGTGTACACCTAACCTAACATTGTAGTTGGAAACAAGCTCCACAGGACAGCCCTCTAAATAAGCTTGGTCTGAGATTGCCATTCCGAATGCCTTCTATTTGCCACAGCTGCTTACAGACAGTCACAGAATTATATCAGCTCACACCCCATGGGGGAGCCGGGCAAGTCCCTACTGGACTTCATTGGAGGGAGGGGGGCTCCCCCTGAGCCATCTGGCTGGCTGTTGAAGTCGGGGCTGGCCCCCTTCTCCTGACATCTCACCCAGTGCTCTCAACACACCAGCAACAGTTCCCTGGTTCATTAACTTGGATTGAAGCTCTGACAGCTTGCAGAGCAAATTCTTTTTTAAGAGCTGTTATAAAGGTCTCGTTGCTCAAGTATAATCTAGCAAAATCGCCAAACCCCCTCCAGCCCCCAGATGCTCAGACTTGCAAGGGCAACACAAAGTGATAATCAACTTTAGGAGTAACAGCACCCAGCCCAGAACTACCTGGAGAATACATGGAAGGTTCCAGAAAAAGCAATGGCACCTCACAAAGGACAGTCTGGTGTGGTGCTCCAGAGCCCAGCTCACTCTTGGTCTAATTCTCCCTCTGCTGCCTACCAGCCGGGGAGCTGGGAGTAGCCGCTCAGCTTCTCTGTGCCTCAGTTTCTTTGTCTGTACATAGGGTTGTACATGGGCTCCACCTCAGAAGGTGGTAATGAGTTAGTTGATGCAAAGCACTTAGAATAATGCTCGCCATTTAATCATTCAGTACCTACTGTGTGCCAGGAACTGTACCTATAAAAGTAAGCAAGATAGGCAGAAATTCCTGCCCTCATACTTGGGGTGGGAGTGGGGACACACAGTGGACCCTCAATAAGGTTATTAGCTCCCAGTTAGGACAGATCTTTGCCAATAAGTCACCTATTCGCCAGCATTTGGGCACATTCTTTCCATGGGCCTTTGACACTTTGAGGTGAAACTTTGTCACCATAGTGTCCTGCCAACCAGCAGTCATCAGTACACACTATGTGCTGCCAACAACACTTGATGTCCAGGAGGTGCTCCCGTCAGCCTGTGCGCGATCCCTCCCGCCTGTCGATGGAGGGCCATGTGTTTTGCATCAGCAGTGACTGGGTCAAAGTTTAGTCAATCAAAAGTTGTGTGAGGATTTGCTATGGCTGGTCTCGGGGTTGGAGGCCTTCCAGCATTCACCCTCAACTGGCTGTTCAATGATTATCTCCCTGGTGTTTACTGTGGTGAGCTGGCCCAAAGTATAACTGGACTGTGGCTGTGATCCAAAACCTGCCCCTGACGTCAGAGACGAGCCTCCAGGGTGCGGCCAGGGGGCAGGACCTTTCTCTTCCACGGGATTTAAAGCCAGCAGGTTCTGCCACCAAACACCAAGCACGGCTTTCGCACTGGGAACAGATCTCACCAGCGGGAAGATCCCAAAAGGAAGCCTTGGGTCTCTGACTGGGATCAGCCAGAGAGAAGAAAGGTAGGTAGATCTCTGGAATTTGCCTTTCTAAAAATGATTGAGATGACACAAACTCACTTTCTTTTTTCCTTAGAGCTACAACTGTCTGGGGCTGGGCCACCCAAACAAAGCGCGTCGAGTTTGTTAGAGGGTGTCTGTTGTTTTTGTTCAGGAAACCTGTGCTTTCTATTTCAGGGAAACTTGGCATCGCGCTTCTCAACACAACCCTATGAAAATGCCTCCTCAGCTGCACAACGGCCTCAACTTCTCAGCCAAAGTCGTCCAGGGCACCCTCGACAGCCTGCCTCAGGCCGTGAGAGAGTTTGTGGAGCAAAATGTCAGGTTATGCCAGCCTGACCACATCCACATCTGCGATGGCTCTGCGGAGGAGAACCAGCAGCTGCTGGACCAAATGGAGGAACAGGGGACCATCAAGAGGCTGAAGAAATATGACAACTGGTGAGTGCAGCCTGTAGCCCCAGCTTCTGCGCCCCCCTTAGCCAACGTGGTGTTGGTGGAAAGAGGTGGTGAAGACCTCTCTTGCGGGGGAAGGGGTTGCAGACTCTTGAAAAACCTAATAAAATGGCCGGAACGATACAGACTTTCATTTAATGGCACTCGTAGAGCCCAAGTCTTCACTGAGATGGCATGTACAAAGAAATGCTGTTTGTAAACTAGACCTCTGATAAAAATGAAAGTCAGACCGTGCCTGTCCTGAAAGACTAGCTTGCCATCTAGTAAATGTCTCCTTGACCATGTCCCAGCTGGTATGGCTGCCCACATCTATAGAACATCATCAGTGGGCTCGGCACCTGCTAGGTGTGGGAAGGATGAGATAATGAAGGTCCATTCCTAAATGATGCTCGGCTGAGGGACCCAGTACACAGATGCAACACAAGGTCACAGCACTTCCGTCTCCAATCTTACTTCTGTGTTTTTGATCTTTACAGCTGGTTGGCTCTCACTGACCCCAGAGACGTGGCCAGAATTGAAAGCAAGACCGTCATCATTACCCAAGAGCAGAGAGATACGGTGCCCATCTCCAAAAATGGCCAAAGCCAACTGGGTCGCTGGATGTCAGAGGAGGACTTTGAGAAAGCATTCAATGCCCGATTTCCAGGGTGCATGAAAGGTAAATAAAACATGTATTTGATTGGGCAAAATATCAGTAAGCCTTTTATTTATTTATTTTTTTTTTTATTTATTTTTTTTTTTAGCTGAGCCATCCTGCCACCTATTGGCAGCTCAACGGCAACTCAGCTCGGGCTGGCCTCGAACAGCTGTTGCTCAGAGCTCAGCTCGCACTCTTGAGCGAGCTCTTAACCAACTGAGCCACTCGGCCGGCCGTAGCCTTTTATTATTATGTCTAGCCTGATGGTAATTGTAACAGTCATGGAAACTCCCATGGCCTCAGAGATCTTTAAATTCCATATGTGAAATTGACAATGTACTGGAAATGTACATTTTGGCTTGGGTTTTACAGACTGTCGTAGAGGAACATGAAAACTATTTCTACGCATGTGGATGTAAGATAGCTTGGTGGAATCCAATTGCACATTTATAAAAACCCCTTTGTTTCCGGGGTTCTGTTCCCTTTCCAGTGGACTCTTGTAAATCAGGGGGCTGGTGGCAAGTAGGGCATGGTGGGGGGTCATTGGTGGGGACCATGAGAATGGGTCCACCTGGGAAAAGAACAGTGTTGGTTGTTTGTGAGTCCAAGGTCATTGCTCACCCGCTCCCCACCCCCGACTGGCCCCACAGGTCGCACCATGTACGTCATCCCATTCAGCATGGGGCCCCTGGGCTCCCCTCTGGCCAAGATTGGCATCGAGCTGTCGGATTCGCCCTACGTGGTGGCCAGCATGCGCATCATGACCCGAATGGGCACCCCCGTCCTGGAAGCGCTGGGGGACGGGGAATTCATCAAGTGCCTCCATTCCGTGGGCTGCCCTTTGCCTTTAAAAAGTAAGTGCCTTATTTCAAAATCCAAAGCTAGAACTTTTCAAAGTCAGCTTAACCTTAAATCCCAGACCAGTCCTCCGGGGATCCCCGGGGAGATGTCGTGCCACACTAACATGGGATGTATCCTTCTGTGCAGAGCCTTTGGTTAACAACTGGGCCTGTAACCCAGAGATGACACTCATCGCCCACCTGCCCGACCGTAGAGAAATCATCTCCTTCGGGAGTGGGTACGGTGGGAACTCGCTCCTCGGGAAGAAGTGCTTTGCCCTCCGGATTGCCAGCCGCCTGGCCAAGGAGGAGGGCTGGCTGGCAGAGCACATGCTGGTAAGACATAGGGAATTCTAGGTGTGCTTGGTGGAGGGCTGTGGGCTGGAGTGGGAGCTGGCAAATACAGACGCGTTAGCGTTCCCATTGGGCAAGGCCCAACATGCCCCAGGGACAGACTTGGAAATTCCACCAATAATTAGTAGTCCGCTCGGGGATGCCCCTTCTCAAGGACTTCAAACACAGTCAGGCCCATAGAGAGCCTCTGGGCTTCATCCTTCCAAATACGTGTTTTGATACCTGAGGAGATAGCTGTGGGGGACCCACCTTTGGGGGGCTTCTAGGAACACCTCTAGGCTGAGGTTCGGACCATGGGAGAGAGGCAGGAAGAGTTCACGGAGGACTCTTGCGTCCTAGATCCTGGGCATCACCAACCCCGAGGGCCAGAAGAAGTACTTCGCAGCAGCGTTCCCCAGCGCCTGCGGGAAGACCAACCTGGCCATGATGAACCCCACCCTCCCGGGCTGGAAAGTAGAGTGTGTGGGTGACGACATTGCCTGGATGAAATTCGACCAACAAGGTGACTCTTTCAGGCCCGACTGTTGCTGAGAATCATGGGTTCTGATGAACTTCCCGCTTTCAAAACAGGCCAGATTCTCCCAGGGCCACGCTGCTTGGATTTTCAATTCAGTGATTTCAGATCTTGCAGAGTCTTAGAAATAGGCATTCTATATAATAAGCACGCTTTCATTTCATATCAAATCTGGATGGAAACGGGGCCCTGTGTGGCTGTTTGCTTACATAATGCATTTGTTAAAGCACGATTGGCAGGAAGCGGATGAGGAAGAAAGAGCTGTCAGTGTAATCCTTGGGAAAGAAAAGAGAAATATATCCTAAGGAGGAGGAGAAAAAAAAAAAAGATTTGAGAAATTTGGTACCAAAGTGAGCCTGGCAGGATATCAGAGTATACGTTATGCTTTGCTTAGTGTTCAATGTCTCCTTTTCGGTTTAAAAATTTCCCAGGTAACTTAAGGGCTATCAACCCAGAAAATGGATTTTTTGGTGTTGCTCCTGGAACCTCTGTGAAGACAAACCCGAACGCCATCAAGACCATCCAGAAGAACACCATCTTCACCAACGTAGCTGAGACCAGTGACGGGGGCATTTACTGGGAAGGCATTGACCAGCCACTGGCTTCGGGCATCAAGCTCACTTCCTGGAAGAATAAGGAGTGGGCCCCCGGGGATGGTAAGCTCCTCTGGTCCTCCAGCCTCTGGGAGCTACTTGTTTGGGCCAGATGCTAAGGGGCCTCTCCTCTCTTGCTGTTTGTAGGGGAACCTTGTGCCCACCCCAACTCGCGGTTCTGCACCCCTGCCAGCCAGTGCCCCATCATTGACCCTGCCTGGGAGGCTCCAGAAGGTGTGCCCATCGAAGGCATCATCTTTGGAGGGCGCCGACCTGCTGGTAAGACTCTCCTTCATCCAGGCGGGGGGTAGGGTGGAGGGGTCCATGAAATCACTCCTTTTCCGTGACCTTGTCAGAAGGTGCCAAAGAACCCAAGCCTCCTTTCCAAACATCCAGGATAATGGGCAAGCTCAAATGGAGGACCTCCCCTTCAGGCCACCTAGAGCCTTTCTGGGTCCTGGCTCTAACATGGCTTCATCCATTTCCCTTTGGGCTGCATGGCCTCGGTGGTGTAACTTTGACAGTTTTCTGCCCTATAGCTTTGGGAATGCAAAATTTGCAGAATCAGAAAGATGCCATTCTGCCATGTCTTTCCCTTTTATGAGCTGACATCAACAGCTGAAGGGTCTGAGTGTCAGAGCCCTGAAGGAACATTTCTTTTCTCCCTGCTAGGTGTCCCCCTCGTCTACGAAGCTCTCAGCTGGCAGCATGGGGTGTTTGTGGGGGCGGCCATGAGATCAGAGGCCACAGCTGCTGCCGAACACCAAGGTAAATCGAGGTCTAGATCTGAAACCACACGGAAGGGTGGCTGGTGCTCTCTCTGTCTCTCTGTCTCTGTGTCTCTCTCTTTCTCTCCTATCTCTGTCTCTCTGTCTCTGTCTCTCTCTCTTTCTCTCCTATCTCTGTCTCTCTGTCTCTGTCTCTGTTTCTGTCTCTCTCTCTCTCTCTCTCTCTCTCTCTCTCTCTCTCTCTCTGTAGCGAAAAAGAGAAAACCAAGAATGCTTATGTCAACACTAACCCCTCCAACATGGTCCCGTGAGCATTTACCAACGGAGCCCCACCCCCTCTGTTAGCAGGCAAAGTCATCATGCATGACCCCTTCGCCATGCGGCCTTTCTTTGGCTACAACTTCGGCAAATACCTGGCCCACTGGCTCAGCATGGCCCAGCGCCCAGCAGCCAAGCTGCCCAAGATCTTCCATGTCAACTGGTTCCGGAAGGACAAGGAAGGCAAATTCCTCTGGCCGGGCTTTGGAGAGAACTCCAGGGTGCTGGAGTGGATGTTCAACCGGATCAACGGGAAAGGCGGCGCCAAGCTCACAGCCATCGGCTACATCCCTGAGGAGGGGGCCCTGAATCTGAAAGGCCTGGGCGACATCAATATGAAGGAGCTCTTTGACATCTCCAAGGAGTTCTGGGAGAAGGAGGCGGAAGACGTGCAGAAGTACCTGGAGGAGCAGGTGAATGCCGACCTCCCCTACGAAATCGAGAGAGAAGTCTTGGCTCTGAAGCAGAGAGTCAGCCAGATGTAATCAGACTCAGTGCTTCACCCTTCAAATCACCCCATTTCCAATCTATGTGATGTACTGGGAGTGAGAGAAAGTAGTTTCCTGAGCTGACGCCACCTGCAGCCCCGCAATGACCACACCACGAGCAGATCTGAACGGCACGCTTTAATTGTTAGATAAGACCCCAGAGTACAGGCTAGTAACTAACAAGATTGGGAGGGGAAATCTCAGCATGTTTCCAAAATTCACGATCCAATGCACATTTGTTCAATCTTAAGAACACTCAGGTATTTTAGTCTTTTTTTTTTCACTTTAGCTAGAATGCACAGAAAAAAAAATACTTGAGCTGTAAATATGAGTGTGTGTGTATATGTGTGTGGTGTATTTGTGCACATGTGTTTATGTACTGTTATCTAAAACATATTTAACAGCTTTGGAAAAAATCTTGGGCAAGATGACCTATTAGTTGTTGCTGAAAAGAAATATTGTGTTATTATTAATATGTGTGTTTAAATTATTTTTGTATACCATTGTTCCTTACCTGTTCATGATTTCAATATTTTTCCCCTTAACACTTCTTAGAAAATTACAAAATAAACTTTTATAGAAAAGATGGATTTGTTTCCTTTTTTTGAACCACCAAGAAGGGAGGGCCTTTGATGAAACACCTTGTGATTCAAATCCCACACA
Source organism: Aselliscus stoliczkanus (assembly GCA_033961575.1). Lineage (NCBI taxonomy): Eukaryota > Metazoa > Chordata > Mammalia > Chiroptera > Hipposideridae > Aselliscus > Aselliscus stoliczkanus. The sequence continues at coordinate 4,392,230 of CM066738.1, read as the reverse complement.
GAGGATGTGGGAACATCAGGATGCCCCTTAGGAGGTGTGATTTGGGGGATGGAGCAAGAAGAAATGAGTCTGATTGGGAGGTCTGAGCAGACAGGGTCACCCAGTGGTGACATGGCATCAGGCTGTGGGTTTTCTGAATTAACCACTAGTGGGCGCTTAGAAGTCACTAGTTAGTGTCCTGAAATAATTACACAAACCTTTAAAGGTGTGTTTTCTGTAACTGGATTGGGAGAGTTTAAAATGTGCTTTTTGACTATTTGGGTCTGGGGGCTTGGCCTTCCATAAGAATTACATTGTAGCCAGTTTCACAGGCTTTCATCAATAAACTTTTTTTTTTTTTGAGGGCAGTGTCACTGGCCCTCATATGTGGGACCGAACCGCGGCCGCTGGCTTCCCTAAGCCAGCGCTTAACCACTGCGCCACTCGGCCGGCCCTCAATAAACTTTTTTGAGCAACGCTTTTCTCAGTGTCATCCCCAGGGGAGAGGAGTGGAGAGAAAAGTGCCCTCTAGAAGGAGAAGCCAAGGGGGGCTCCATGGCCCGAGCAGTAACTGGGTGCCTTCTGTATACTGCGTCATGTCTGTGGGCTGCCCCTGGGGTTGGCCTCAAGCCCTTGTCTGGCCCCTCTGCTCCCAGCATTTATTCGGTATTGGCAAACCATCCAGACAAGCCATAAACTTGACGGGGCACAGTCCTTCTGTAGATAAGCAGGAGCTCCTCAGGTGGTTTTCCTTTCTGGGCCCAGGCCATTCAAATGGCTCAACCCCTCACCACACCCCCCTGGAGACCTGCTCTCACGTTCATCAGGACACCCGAGCTTTCCTTCACAGCTGCTCCTTCCCCTGAGCTCCTCTGCACCCTGCAGCAGCTCCATGCGGACGATGTAGCTGAGATCACCCCAATTTTATAGATGGGGACACTGAGGCCAGGGGTGCCCGAGAGGTTTGGGAAATGGGGGCCGGAGTTTTCTTCCCCTTTAAGGACCCGGGGGCCGCCCTGGCTCTGCTGACACCTGAGTGGGAAAAGCTGTCGCATGGGATTCAGTGCTGTCTGCCGTGTTAATCAGTGACTATCAAACTGGTTCCTTCTCTTCGCAGAGCACTTGGTTGACATGTACTCTGACTCATAAACTGAACATCTAAGGGAGACAGAACAGGAGGCCGCCTGCCTGAGGCCGGGCGGGGGAGTGAGGAGCCCGGGCCGCCTGGCTTCCGTTTCTCCATCATCCTGGTGGCCTCTGGGGCCGTTCCCTGGACCCCTGAGAGGGGCTTCCAGGACAGAGTTTGGGCACCATTGTTAAAACGCGTGCTCCAGGGCTGGTGTCCTGGTCTAGGCCCTCAGCAGGTTTTATCCCTGTGCAGGCTAAGCTGGCCATCTCGGAAGTCCTTAGGCTCCTACACAGCATCTCCCACCCACCCAGCAGATTTGCAACTGACCGTGTTGCCACTAGACTCTGGAAGCCTGGGGACAGCCTAGAGGAGGTGCCTTAAACAGAATAAGGGTTTTCAGGGGACCGACAGGACTCAACGCTTGCCATTGGCTCCTGCCTCAGTTTCCCCAAACTGTGCCAGTGGAGTGTCCAGCCCACCTCCAAGTCCAGGTTTCCGTGCCAGGACCTGTGGCTTTAATAATGGGGACACAATGATGTTACCTTGTGGTACTGGTTTGCAGAAAGCCACGCTGAGGCCCCGGGAGGGCGAGTGGCTCATTGTTTGGAGAATGCAAACCCAGTGTCCTGGGCCCTCCACACGTGGCCCCAAACCAACACAGGGACTGACGTCTTTGATTGGAATATAACACAGGAGCTGCCCCTGACCTCCGTGCTGGAGCCCGGGTTAAAGACCAGAACACAGTAGGTACACAGCAAATATTGAACCTGTCAACATACCTGTCCCTATGCTCACTGGAGGTGGCAGGGAAGTTGGAGGGCGTGTGGTGGGCAGGCAGGGCAGGGCTGGGGTGGCTGGGCCCGAACCTGGGAGTCAGCGGTTGCAGGGTCCTCTCCCTCCCATCTCTCCCTCTGTCCTCAGGCCCACGCTAACCCAGAGCCCCTGCGCTGGGTGCCACACTGGTGTTCCTTCCAGTGCCTTGAGGCCACAGGGCCTGAGCCCTGGAGGCTCCCTGACCTGCTCCCTTGCAGAGGGCCCTGAACCAGAGCACTGACCTCTGCTTTGTCATTGTTGTTAGCAGTCGCAGTAACAGGGTACCAGGTGAGGACATGTGTGGCAAAGGGCTAGCACCTGCCTCCTCTCTACTGCCCCCTTCCTTTCCCCGGGGGTAGTAAATACTGGCGACCTTGGTCACGCTCCAGCTCTGCCTCTGGCCAGCGGTCTTGCCCGAATCGACACTCTCACCTGTGCCATGGGGTGATACTGCCCCTGCTGGGGTCCAGTGATGAAAGGAAAATAGCCCAGCTCAGAATACACCCTGGGCCCAGAGGGTCTGGGTGTGAGTCTCCACCCTTCCTCTTCCTAGCAGTGGTGAATCCTTAGGCGATTGCACAAACTCTGAGCCTCAGTTTCCCCACCTGTAAGATGGGCATAATAACCATACCTTCTCAGGAGGGTTGTTGAAAAGATCAAGGGAGATGATGTAGGCGAGGGACGGGGCACACAGCGGGGCCAGGGAGGGCAGGTTTTCTCTTTTTTTTTCACTCCGGGCTTCAGTGTAGCTGTGCTGGTGCAACACTAGGGACAGGAACCCCACTGCTCCCCACGGTGACCAGCCCTGACTCAGGAGTGGAAATCTGCCTCATGCAGCCTCCCCCAGTTCCATTCCCACTGCTAATTTCAGGAAAAGGCTGGAGAACGAAGCCAACTGCTAATAACGGGAGCTTTCTCCTTGTGTAGCAAGGGACGGCCACCTTCTCTCCCCTCAGGCATCTTTACAAAATTCTTAGCAATAGGCCCAGTAATGCTCCCTTTAGGAAATGTGTCCTGAGAGAAAACCATGGAAGCACACACAGATTTAGCCACAAGGATGCTCATTAGGGGTGGTTGTTTATCATGGTTCCAAAATAGGAACCAACCTAAGTGCCCAACAATAGGGGATTGCTTAAAGGAACTGCAGTCCCTCAGAATGGACCACTGGCCCCCACTTGGAATGACTCTGAGAAGATACTTTATTGACAGGCAGTACATGCCACCTGCTGACCTGCGAAAAGGTTGATAACTAGAGTGTACTGAGTATTTGTCCATCTATGCCTAGGAAATGCTCTGAAAAGATGCACCATAAAACGGTAACAGCTGGGACCTCTGGAAGAATGGGTCATTTGAAAAATTCTTTTGGCTTATCCATATTTCTCAATTTTTCTACAATGATTGTGTGTTGTTTGTGCAGCAAGAACACAAAACAGGGAAACATGATTGTTTGGTAGTGCTCGCATTTTCCTCTGCCGTCTTGCTCAGGGGTTCTGTGGACGGAGCAGGGTTCAACGGGGCTGCACAGGGGAGGGTGGGCAGCCTGATCTGGGCTAAAGCTCCCATGGGGCTGGGTGGGCACGCCGACTGCCCCCTGCATGGGCAAATCAGTTGATGAAGGTGGAACCCTTCTGAGAGGCTTGGATGGGGGAGGCACTACCATCATCTACATTTTCACCACTTTGTTTAGACCCAAAAAACTTCCCTCCAAGGAGCCATTCAGTGCCAGAGGTGATGGGAGACAGAAGGGACCGAGCCAGGCCCTACTCCAGAGCCCTGTCAGTTGGTGGGATGGGGTGGGGGCCAGCTCTGCACACAGCCCTCCAAGACGCAGGGCAGACCCTGGTCAAAGTCAACGGCGATTTGGTGGATGCCTCGTGTGTGTCCAGCACATGGTGGGCCCTCGACATACCTGATGGAAAGCCGTCCTCCCAGAAGAGCGTGACACAGTGAGGTCACTCCCTTTGTACACTGACGGGCTGGGCCCAGGGAGGTCACGCTGCCCACCTGAGCTCACCGGCCAGAAGCACAGCGGGCAGAGCCCTGGCCCTGCCCACGCGTCACCTTGGCCCTCTCCAGCGGTGGCCAGCCCAAAAGCCGAGGAGAGGGGAGGCAGGGTGGGTGGGATGCCCAGAGGATCTCTGAGAAGGGCCCGTGTCCCTGTCAGGTGGCGCCCTGGAAGGGCAGGATAGGCTTGCCCATTTGGTGGGGACGATGGACCCTTCCCAGTGGAGGCTAAGCCTCACCGTCTCTCTGCTGTGAGCAGAGAAAGGGGGAAATGCTACGTGACATGACTGGACGGAGAAGGTATGAAACAGGCCCGCCAAGACCTCTGGGGTCCAGAGTGGCTTTGCAGGGAGCAGGACATTCATTCGCTGTTCCTGGGAGGGGCAGAGTAGCTGGAAGCGAGGGAGGGAGGGTGAGGGCACACGGTCACTCAGAGCAAGGGCCACTCCATTCAGGGCTGACGTTCAGTGCGGCAGGGCTGGAGGGGAGAAGCTGAAATCACGGCCACCGGCTGGTGGAGAGCCCCTGCCCCAGCCACCTGACAGCCCCGACTCATCCGCCCCAGGTCCTTTCCTGGGACCCCCAGACTTTCCACACAGCTGAGGGGCTCCCAAACCCAGCTCTGGATCATCTCCAAAGGTCACTGCCCCAACAGTTGGTAAATACTTTGTCACTCTGCCTTGATGCTACACAACCCCTCCCCCATCCCAGAGCTTGGCTGCAAACCGGGCAGAAGATGGTCTCAAACGGAGAACACCCAGAGTCAGCTGACCTCGCCCCATGGGACTCTGATCAAGTTCCCCCCATGGGGTGAAACGGGGGCTTGAGGTGGAGATGAGAGGGTAAAAAATAAAGAACGTGACTTTCTTCTGCTTTTCTCAAGCGTTGCCTTGAGTTTTCCAGCAGCAGCTCGCACAGGAAGCTGAACACATGGGGCCCCCGGGAGACACCCCACCCTCACTCTTGTTAAGGACCAGCTCCCAGGACGGCAGCACAGATGACAGACAGGACGCGCGGCCGGCCCACGATCACGGAGCTGCTCCCCCCACGACGTTCTCTGCCACCTGGGCCCCCCAGCACCCGGCCAGAGCCCAGAGGTTCCCGTGATGCCGCACAGCCAGGCTTCAGGGCTGCCGCAGAGGAACCACAGGCGTCATCAGTCCACGGTGGCACCGCGGTGGGAACAAGAACACATTTGCCTGGCTGACACCTGCCACGTCTCTGCACTGACACTGGTTCCTGGGGGCTCACTTGTCTGCCACCTGCTTGCACAGTGGGCCCCCTGGTAATGGGGTATGTAAATGTGTGAATGTGAGCCAGCCTCCAATGACAGAACCTTCCTCTAGGCGAAGCAATCTGCAACAAAATATGCTGTAAATATTTGTTCAGCCCAGGAAAATGACTTTAATTGCATAATTAAACTCGTTGTCAATGCTGCTTCCGGACAAAAAACGACTGGGGAAACCTGGGACTTCAGCTGTCCCTCTGAGATTGTTGGCTAGAGGGACTGTTTGTTTGCAAAGACTTAGCTGTGGCCCTGGCTTCCTCCACACAGTGGGAGTTTGGAGAGTAGTCAGGGAGGAGGGAGAAAGGGGCTCGGTGGCAGAGACAGAGAGAGACAGAGAGAGACAGAGAGGGAGAGAGAGAGAGAGAGAGAGAGAGAGAGAGAGAGAGAGAGACAGACAGGGAGAGAGAGAGAGAGAGAGAGAGAGAGAGAGAAGAGGGAACGCTTCCCAAATCAGAGAAATCAGAGGGACTCCCAGCCCCCTGGACAGAGTTTGCCCCGTGTTTTCCAAATGTTCTCTTGCACATTCCACCTTCCCTGGATAACTGGTAACTCGAGCAAGTAATCAATTCACTGATGTAGGAAAAAAATCAGTAGATTGAAAGAAATTTGCTTTAGAAGAAAACACTGCATCTCAACCATTCATTAAAAAACCAGCATTCCAAGGCGGCCGTTGGCTCAGGTGGTTAGAGCGCAGGCTCATAACACCAAGGTTGCCAGTTCGATCCCCACATGGGCCACTGAGATGCGCCCTCCACAACTAGATTGAAACAACTACTTGACTTGAAGCTGATGGGTCCTGGAAAAATACATTGTTCCTAATAAAAAATTTTAAAAACAACAACAACAACAACAAAACCCCACAGCATTCCTTGATAAAATAACCACATAAATACAACACCAATGCAGGCGCAAAAGGTCACAGGCCTCCACTCCAGTGGTGAGCAACTGGTTTCTGATGTGAATTAAAAGACAATTTTATTTTCACTGTATTTATTATGCTTTTAAACCTCTTTGTGGAGCTCTAATTCACATTCTACAAAACCCACCCAACTTACAATGTACAACTCAGTAGGTTTTCGTAGAACATTTTCATAACCCCCAAAAGAAACCCTGCACCCCTTAGCAGTCACTCCCCAATGCCACCTGCCCCTGACCCCTGGCAACCAAGAATCTACTTTCTATCTCTGTGGATTTGCCTGTTCTGGACATTTCATATATATATATATACATAAAATCACAATATGTCCACGTTGTCAAAAAGAGGGGACACGGAAGAAGGAGGCATAGGAGGCTGCTGAGCGTCTTTCCCTGAGAGAACCCGGAGGGCTCAGGGGAAAGGGACCCACTTTCTCATCATGGGATTCACTGTCATTTAGTGCCAGGCCCCTGAACTTCTCCAAATGATGGTGAGAGCCTTAAAAACCAGCCGCAGGAGGAGAAACAGGCCCGAGCACAGGAGCCTGCAAATGTCATGTGAGGCCAGCAGGTGGCAGAGCTGAGACTACCAGGAGCCTCGAATTCCAGGCTGACACTGGCATGGAGTCTTAGGCATGATCCTGAACCGGCCCTTAGCAGAGGGAAGAACCCCAGAGTTCAGGAGTCAGACACCTCACCCCAGCTCTGACAGTGGAGCAGGAAACACCCACAAACTGGTAATGGAAGGGAGGGTTTGGCTCATGTCACTGTGTAGAGGCCCTGGGCCCAGGGGCTCCGGCCATGCAGGGGGCCACTCTCCTTCCCTCCCATCCCCGTAGCTGAAGCTTGTGGCAGGGGTTCTGGGTTATGAAATGAGTACTCGCTGCAGCCACGAGTCTCCTGATGTGGCCTGGGGACAGGCCCTTCCTCTCTGAGCCTCAGTTTCCCCAGCTGTCCAAGAGTCCCCTGCCTTGCCCCCCAGAAGTCCTTCCATCTTCAACTGGCCATGAGGTCAGAGCAATGTGGCTCTTCAGTGGGGCCCTTATAAGTGGGATTTAGTGACCCCGGGTCCAAGTGCGGGGGGAGTGACAAGGTGGAGCACGTGGGCTCATTTCAGGGACGTGAGCATGGCCCACTCCACAAACAGTTCACCTGCAGCGCATCAGCTTGTCTGCCATCCCACCCGGGAAGCCCCCCACTCCCTGTTTGTCCCACTAGGGACGACATTGCCCTCACATACAGCTGAATTCTTCCAATGCCAGGATGCAGGGAAGGACAGTGGGGAATGGGAAACTCAGACTCATGGGCACAACCCACAGGTCCCCTGACCTGCTGCTCTGGCCCAAAGCCTAGCCCCTGCCCGCCCCCCGGCCCCCGGCCCCCGGCCCCCGCTGGCCACAGAGAAGAGGTGGACACTCCACCCTGCTGCTGGTCTCCAAGGACTTGGGGGAGTCCAGACAAGGGGATGCTCAGCTGGCTTTGAGAAGTCCTTAGCATCTCCTGGGGAGGCAGAGGGGGCCTGCTCTGTGGCCCAGGAGCAGCTCAGGGACCATATCAGTCACAGGAGACCAGCGCCTGGGAGATATTGGCTGCCATTCAAGTGCCAGACCCTGGAGGGTTCAAGGCTACATTTTAGGGGTCTTGGTGAAGACAGCTCCCTGTACCCAGTGGGAGCCCTGGTTTGTGATGCAATTCTCTGCCGGGGACAAGACTCCCGAATCTGGGTGAGGGGACACGGGCTCCTGGGCTGCCCAAGACTGCCCCAGAGACAGGTCTGGGCCAGCTGGAGCCTCCTGGGCTGGGCACAGCCCCTGGGGTTACCATTAACCCTCCACCCCATAGTTCCCGGGTTAATAGAAAACTCAGCCCTCAGAGGTGAACTCAGGACTGGTCTGGGTGGGCACAGAGTCTGTGGCTCTCTGTCTGAACCTTCATCAATTAAGAGCAGAGACCGGGGAGCCTGAGGCCCGGATGACTCACACCGCAGCTGCTGCCCGTTATGGGGAGCAGAGCTCAGAGCCATTAGCCCACAGGAGATGAAATTTACATTTTGAATTAAGTCGGATCATCAGAATGCTTCCTCTCGACCCAGGGAAATTAAACATAAAGTTGGAGGGAGCCCTGGGCTGGAGAGATAGACGCTCAGCCAAGCATGCCAGCCTGGCTTTTGCTTTTGCTTTTTTTTTTTGTTTGTTTCAACAGGCTGCAGGCAAAAGGGGATGAGAGGACACTGCTGCAAAGTCAGCCTGGGAGAGGGAGGGAGATGAAGTTTGAGATTCTTTCTTTTTCCCTGGGCAGAAGCACAATCAATCTGCATGGCAGAATTAAATTCTGATCTGTCTGATTTCCTCCCCTAATAATGGTTATTTATTGAGCGCTTATTATGTGCCTGGCACTTAGCTAAACACTTAAGAGATAAGGCAAAGTGAGTTTGTCTTTATTCGCCCCCCACCCCCCGCCCCGCCTTCCCAGCAGGGAGAGGGTCTGAGGGAAGAAGTGGGGATGGTGTGGGACGCTGTTATTAACCACACAAGGCTCAGTGAGTTATGTGAGGAAGTTTTGTTTGTCTTCCCCCCACCACTGGGGAACCAGAGGCCTGCCACCTCACCCCCCCGCAATGAAGCCTTGAAACCCACCGCCCTTCTGCACTGTCTGTGTGAAGGGCGCCCCCTGGGGTTGTGCAGTGCACACCTTCTCCCAGCCACCCAGGTGAGAGCCTGCACCACCAAGTCAGAATAAACCTTGCAGGCTGGGATGGGAGGCTCGAGGGCAAGTTGAAAGTTGTTTGCACCTTCCTGTGGCCTCTGAGTGTGTCTGCGCTTGACATCTAGGGAGATTTATCCGTCTGGAAAGGGGTAGTGTCTGATGACCTTCTAATTTTGTGCAGAAGAGACCTGTTGATACTCAACGCCCAGCAACTCCATGGGATGGGTCCTCTATCTACGGGGCCTCCCGGGTTTCATGGATGAATTGACTCCCGGGAAAGGGGCTATAACTCAAGTTACCTTGAGTTGACCTGATCTGGCCTCATGTCCTTCACATGTCCTGCCAGATGGATCACAGCAGGCCAAACCTCCTTGCACCAGGGGTGTTCATTCCAGGAGGGAGGCAAGTACCCAGGGGCTCTTCTAACGTGTGGATTACACTTGATGCACAAATGTGGGGAGCAACTGCTGAAGACTGGTGTCTGGACTGGCTGGTGAGCAGGGTCCGGCTTTCCTGTTGCTGAGTCAGAGGGACTATGCTCTGATGAGTGAAAGGCTTGTGCTATCCCAGCCGGCCATGCCTCCCTAGAATGGCAGGTCTCCAAGATCAATCAGTCACTTTCCAATGAATAGTTATTGAGCGCCCTCTGACTGCCTGGCTCAGATGGGCCCATCAGGACTATCCTTCCTCATGAATTGGTCCCACAGGAGGCCCTGTCCTATTCCCAGGGTCACTGAAAAACTTCAGGCCTCAAGTGATCAGGAGCAATATTTCCTGTGGGTAAGCACCCACACGTGCCCTTTTGTCCCCATTCAGAATTCCTGGGTGGTCAGCCTCCTGGTCCAGGCCCAGACTTTAGAATTCTGCCTGGGTCCCTAAGTGCATTTGCATTTCATCTTTTCCATCCATCCATCCATCCATCCATCCATCCATCCATCCATCTATCCATCCCTTTATTCTTCCATTTAGTTATCCATTCCTATATCCTCCAACCACCTATGCATCCACATACCCTCCATTCCCGGGCATATCTATCCAATGGACCATCCAACCTGCACTGAGATGCTCGTCTAATTTCCGTAGGCTCCATCAGCCATAAACGCTGCATCCGTGCTCGATCCACCCTTCCATCTTCTCACCAAGGTCACGCAGTCACCAAGCTGTGAGAGCCAGAATTTGAATGAGCTTCACCTGGTTTTTCTACTCTACCGTGTATCCCCAGGACAAGATAACTGCTCACCCCGACAGAGGAGAAAAGCTGGGTGCTCTCAGAAGGGGAGACAGATTGCTACAAAGGTTCAGAGGCCAGAGAGGGGGTCAGGAAGGGTTTTTTAGAGGAAGTGGCATTTGAGCAGTGCTCATAAAGTGATGTCACATTTGGAAAGCCAAGCTCTAAAGGGCAAAGTGTAAGAATTCCAGGTGGATTAAAGGGTGTGAGCAAGGAGCAGGGTGGGTCGAAGGTGAAGTGTGTTTGAGGAGGGGTGGAGGGTGAAGGGAGGGTAGGTGCTGTGTAGATGGTTGAAGGTTGATTGGATGGAAGTGTGGCTTAGTCAGAGTCAAGGTTGTAGATACTGAGAGGAGAAAGGCAGAGAGGGGCCCCAGGCTGGTGCAGTTATAAAAGCCAGGCCGTGTAACTCAGCCGCGACCCATTCCGTTGACACAGGGAGGTGGGCAGCTTGTTGGTGATGGGAAGTACCCAGTGAGAAAAACCTCAACCAAGAGCTGACCCTGACCCTCTGCTTTGGGGTGCCGGTGGGCAATGTCTTTCTCCACCTGGGGTGATGGGCAGAGCCGTCAGGGGGTCCAGGCTTAGACCACTTGGCTGTCCCAGAGTCTCCATCAAGCTCTCACGGCAGAACCCCACCAGCGGGTGACCTTGAACAACCGATGTCCAGAGAACAGGCTGGTGTCAGGAGCCTGACGCTCTCCGTGATCTTCACAAAGGTCATCGCAGCCCTGGTTGAGCCACCGGGAACCAAGTCGCAGAGGAAATCAAACAACTTCCCAGGGTCTTGCCTCTGGCAGGGGAGAAATCTAGGTCTTTTATGGTTTCAGACCTAAGTGCTAGCCTGCTGTTATGCTAAAAATTTCAGCATCTGAAAAGTTCTGAGCTAATTTTCAGGGGGGAAATTAGATGAAAAGTGGCTTTTAAAACCCAGAGAGTCTTGTGTTTAAAAACTTGGTTGCCAGGGAAACGCTCCAACACTTCCTCACCACCACATTATAAGTGAAATCCCCAAAGTGAAAGGTAAGAAGGTAATTGGTGGCACTGCTGCAGAGAGAGAACGTGACAAGGCCGCTGGGGGGAGAGGCCCTGACTTTTAGGGCACACTGCCCCTTAGCCCTGGGGAAGCGGGCCCATTACTGTACATGAGGGTCTTGAAGGAGAAGACAAGCCAGCAAGCAGCTGCATGCCATGTCCCGTGAAAGGCCAAGCAAGGGATTGCTGAGAGGACATCTTAAATGTCACACTGCCACCCTGTTGATTTCGAATAGGTGAAGAGCTCCGTGAGTCAGTTAACGAGCAGATTGTGAAGGCTGCAGTGTTCCCGCCCCCTGCGGCCGTTAATGTATGTGGCGCCAGGCAGGAGCTGAAGCAATTGTTATTTGCCACCTTCGGGAGGGAGGCAGGGTAGCATTTTGTTTGTGGTCCCAGCCATCTAGCAATCCATCTGTCCATTCATCTCTCTCCATCTGTTCATTCATTTAATTGTCCATTGGAACATCCATCCTCCCATGATGTGTCCACCCATTAATTTATTCATCTACCCATCTATCTATCTGTTTAACTGGCCTGTCTCTCCTGGGACCACCCCACCTACCACACGTGTTTGTGTGCACACAGAGAGATGGATGGATGGGTGGACGAATAGATGCTGGATGAGTGTACATCCACTAGTCATCTATCCATCTACCTCCATTTGCCCATCTAGGCATCCACTCGGTAATACAGTCATCTATCCCCCCGTGTCTCAGCCCCAAGAGCAAGAGGCGAGGAGGGCGGGGCCTAGAGCAGGGAGGAAGGACCAGGAAGGCCTGCATCTGAGACTCCAGGGACCAGCCTGCCTTGGTGCCGACCTCCTGCCCCAGTGTGCGTGAGCGTGCGTGCGCATGCTCACTCACACACTCACATTCACTCACATGCACACACACTCACACTCACACTCACTCACACACACGCACACACTCACACGCGCGCTCACACACACACACACATACACGCACGCAGACACACTCATGCACACACACCCCATATATCCGACCCTTCCCTGCTGGGTAAATACTGCCAGCGTGGTCAGGAAGCCGCTGCCAAGGTGAAAAGTCCATGGGTTAGAACCTTAGCAACAGAGGCTAAGCTCCTGGGAAGTTCTGTTCCCAGAAGCCGAGACTTTTCCCCCAGTGAGCTCTGGCCTACTTCCTCTGCCCTTTTTCAGGGAGGGCCCAGTAGGTAAACTGGTGCCCCCAGCTTTGGCTTCTTCCTCCCACTTCACTTCCTTCCAAGGCATGCCCCCCCCCGCCCCCTGAGATGGGCTAGTGGTAGATGGATATCTCAAGCCCCCAATTCCTGACCCATAGGCAGTCTGAGTTCATACCAGAGTGGAGGGGCAAGGGGGCATGCTTGTTGAGCAGCCCCCATGGCCCAGCACTATGCTCGGGGCTCTAGGCACCTCTTTATGCCCAATCCAGCCATACCCCAGGTGGGGGTGGGCCCACTGTTCTCATTTTGCAGAGGAGGAGACTGAGGTCAGAGTGGTGAGGTGACTCCCCAGGTCATCCAGTTCATTTCCAAGGAGGGGAGTCCCATCTTGAACCCTAACACCACCATGGATACTTGTAGGGTAAGCAGCAGCTGGAACTGGGGTGCAGTGGGCAGGGAGGGTCAGAGTGAGAGTGTGGGCCCCGGTGTCAAACAGCCACTTCAGAGCTGAGCTGTGTGACCCTGAGTGAGTCACTTCACCTCTCTGTGCCTCAGCTCCCTCTTCTGTACAAAGGGGTAATAACAGAACCTGCCTCAATGAAGGTTCAAAGAAGGGGTGCAAGGCAGATGTTCTGAATGCATGTGGCACGCAGGGAGCGCTCTTTGTGATAACTGCCTCCTTGGATCATGGAGTTCATGGCACAGTGTGTTGGACAAGGGGCCCTGGTGGTGACCACTGGGGCAGGGGGGCTCAGCAGCACCGGAGGCCCAGCCAAGAGCCCAGCTGAGCAGCAGCGCCCTGGAGAGGCGAGGACCCGACGCCGTCATGTAGGTCCAGGGCGGGCGCCCTGAGCCTCTCCGTCCTGCAGAGGGCGCTCCTTTGCCGAGGCAGGTGGGAGCTGGGCCTTCGGGATGGGGGCGCCTCTCAGTGTGTCCTTGGAGACGGGCATTATGAGCTGTTTGTGATCCGAAGGGACTCATGGTCATATGTTGAGGGAACCACTGAAGAGCAGGACCGATCAGCTCCACCACCACCCCAACCCCAGTGCCCAGCACGGCACCCCACGCCCAGTGGACAATCGGTAACACCAGGGAGCCACCATTCCTGAGGGCTCCCATGCGCCAGAGAAGACACTTAAAACAGGTTGCCTCCCTGAACTTCCAGCCTACCCTCCGAGGCAGGTGCGACCCCAATGTCCAGCTTACGGGGACCAGGGGGTGAGTGACTTGCCAAGGTCACTGGATGCCAAGGGGCAGAGTGGGATATGAACCCCAGTGTGTCTGAGCCCAGAAGGGCTGCAGGCACCACCCTGCCTCCCAGCCGCCTGCAGGGAGGGTCTCCAGGGAAGCCAGGCGTGGCCCAGACTTGGGGTAACGGTTTTTCATCCAGGGACCCCACCCAGGGGTGGGCTCTGCACACACTTTGGAGGTGCTTCCTGAGCCCAGAGCTAAATCTGTGACATTTGTTCCTCCCTGGATAAAAATCATACCATCTGCTCCCTGTCGGGTGCTGGCCAGGGGCTGGGCATCCCTCCCTGAGTCCCCCCAAAAGCTCTCTAGGGAAATGCTGCCTTCATCCCGGTTCTGAGTATGAGAAAACCGAGGGGCTAGGCTGGGAGTGTCACCACCTTTCTCGTTCCTGCAAACACCCCCAGGTCTAATGCCAGCAACACTCACCTGGGCTCCCGCGGCCATCCTGCCTTAGCCCCTCCCCACCGCCCAGGGGACAGACACAGGTGCTGCCGTGGTCCCTACAGCCGGAGAAACTGAGGCTCTGAGCCCGGGAGGGGCAGGGCTGTGTTTCTCTCCCTTGCTGCAGACAGCCTGAGCGAGTCATCCAAGGTCACCAGAGCTGTCGCCGCGGCAAAGCGGCAACAGAGTTTTGGCTTCGGGTCAGGTCCTGCTTCCATCACTGCGCGCCCTGTGAGGAGGGGAGGGCAGGCGTGGGGGCCGCCGGGGCGTCTTTAATTCATGAGTTACTGGCAGAAGCACAATCTCGGGGGAAGATTGATGACCTGCTGCAGGTATTGGTGGGTGGATTCATAAAGCTGTCGGCAGCGGGCCGTAAATCAGATGAATATTCAAGATTCCGCCTCGGGAGCAGTTCTCCAGCTCCCGCAATAACAAGATAGATGCGTGGCAGGAAGGCAGGCACGGTGGCCTTAGAAGCCCCCGGCGGCACCGGGAACCAGGCGCTCTCCACTGGCACAGACAGAACTTCTGTTTCTGCAAAACTTGGGCAGCAACAAAGAGAGAGGAGAGGGGATCGTGGACCCCAATCCCCGCTGCAGACCCTATTTTAAAGATACTTTGATTGAGGCATAATTGACATGCAGTAACACACACAGGTCTTAAGTGGAAAGTGGGATGAGTTTGGGTCCCTGTGTGTCACTACCCAGATCAAGGGCTGCAACAACATTTCATCGTCACCCCAGCAAGTCCCCTTCTGCCCTTCTCTGTTAATGCCCACCTCCCCAGCCCCAGGCTACCCCTAGAGATAAGTTTCACCTTATCCATGGGACACAGAATCTGTGGCCCGCCATGTGCAATATTGGGTTCTCCTTCCTCTCTGTGCAGCCCTCACCGTAAGCGTCACCACCGTTAGTTGAACCAGTCCCCTATTCGTGACCACCTGGTTTGTTTCCAGTTCTGCCCGTTTGGGATAATTGCTGCTAATGCCTGCGCTGGTCACGTCTCTTGGGTAAATACCCCACACATGGCACTGCTGCATCTTAGGGCGGCTGAGGCCCAGACTCAGATATGCCTGCACAAAACCTTCTGGTGGCTGCCCGTGGCCCTCGGGAGACAATGCAATCTCCTCCTGCTCATGGCCCCAGGCCCTACATGATCCGACCTTGTCACAGGTCACAGTCCCTACTGGCTGAGGTCAGGCCCTACCCCAGGGCCTTTGCACTGGCTTGTCCTTGTTCCTGGAGCGGGGTAGAGATGAGGGGCCTCACTCGGAGATGTCTGGGTTTTCTGCGCCCTCACCCCTGCATCCTCTGTAGCTGCCCCATCCTGGGGTCCCACAGTCTCACTCAGGGAGACCCTGAGGATGCAAAGTCTGCAGAGAGGCCCCCCGCTGCCCTCCCATCCTCCAGTACCATCTGTCAGTGCCTTTTGCAGTGGCGAGCTTGCTTCTGTGGTCAGGTCCTGGGTGTGATCACCCTGGGTGGTCCCATCATGAACCTCATCTGACAGACCAGGAAACTGAGGTCTCCGTAACACCCGGGGCCCCTCAGCCCCTGGCCTGTGGGGTTGGCCTCTCCGTGGGATGGAAGCCCTGAGCGGTGTGGTATCTTGCCTGGTAAGGGAGCACTGTGCTGACTTTAGAAAGAGGCTGGACTCAGTGAACTGTTCCCCCTTGGGACCCACTTGCTCCCAGTAGGGCAAAAGGGATGCCGTCGACTTGCTGGCCTCAGGAGAACATTCCCTCCTATCCCGTCTCCCACACTCTCACAAGGTCAGTTCTCCCCTAATTCTGGCTCTGTCGCTTCATCAGTGCTAGCCAGCTTCTAGGCAAGTGTCCCATGGGCTTGGGAACCTTTAGAAGTTAATACATGAAAGACCCTCCCACCGGATCTCCCCACTCCATCCTGGGGCCCCCTCTCCATCCTGGTATAAGGCCAGCCCCCAGGACTCATCAAATCCCTGTGGTCAGAGCCCCCCAGGGTGGGAAAGCCCAAAGTAAGCTCTGCATCCCTCTGTACCCCATTTCCTCCTGGGGGCACGTATTGACAGAGGACATATTCCCCCACCTCCCCTGCCCCAGCACTAACAGCCCAAGTCCTGGGAGCAGGGGCATGATCCCAGATTCTCCCTTAGTAGGTCCCGCCAGCAGCCCTGATTTCTCTTATGGATATTGGTGCCATCCATCAACCCCTCAAACCAACTCCCCAAAAGCCAGTCACCCCACATTTTCCCCTGTTCAGCTACAAGTTTCTTGTCCTAGACTTCCAAAGTTCAAGAAAGAGCCTTAGCAACACAGGCACGTCTGAGGGCAGACAAGTGCGTCATGGAAACCTTGGAAGCTGGCGATTGGGCTGCCTTTGCTGCACAGTCAAGTCCCCAAACGCTTGAAAAACAACATAATGTATTCCTGTCTGCAGCTCTGAGCAAAAGCTCATTTCGTGTCTTGTGTTTCCATTTCCTGAGGATTAATAAGTGTGGAGGGGAACTCAGGCTTCGTGCCGAATATTTATTTAGTCAATATACACATCAATTTAGCAAATTAGAGATTGCGAGCCATTTCTAAGCAATGCTGTAAAAATAATAGCTGTACTTTAGGCTTGTAATGGATTTTGGTGTGGGGGTGGCAGCTACGTGTCTGGCACTTTATAAGCACAAAGTTTAGCTCTCCTTAAACTTCAGTGAATGTCTGAGTCATTGTGGGTGTTTGTGAAGACAGCAGACATCTAAACCCCATCTTCCAGGGTGCACGGAAAGGGCCTGGGGTGGGGGTTCTAGAAAGAAAGCATTTGGAGAAGGTGAACAGTGGGCTTTGGGGGCAACGAGCCCGCACAGAGACATGGACTCTGCTCCTTCTCGATGGGTGATGGCACAGGGCAGGGCATCTCGGCCTCGGCACGGCTAACATTCAGGGCTGCACTGGGCGGACTGTTCGTGGGGTGTTTCTAACATTATCTCTGGTCTCCAACCACCAGATGTCATTAGCAGCCGCCCCCTCCCCAGTTATGACAACCAGAAATGTCTCGACATTGACACATGTCCCCGGGGTTAGGGGGACAAAATCCACCCCCACCCCTGAACCACTGGTGTCAAACAAGGTTCTCGGTCTGTCTGAGCCTCAATTTCTTCGCGGAGACCCCAGTTCTGTGAACAAGAGTTACCCCCCCCCCCACACACACACACACACAACCCACTGAGCGAGCCGTGACAGCTCACATTTGATAAGTGAGAAAACGGGCTCAGAGGGGCACGGGGACTTGCCCGGGGGCACCGTGGCTGAGCTGGGGGTGCAAGCCATTTCTTAATTCTTGGAAAGGTCAGTGGCCCCTTCCCACCCCTCAGGCCTCTGTCCAAATGTCACCTCCTCAGAAAGGCCCCCTCTGTCTACTCATTTAGGGCAGGTTTTAACCCCTTTCCCTGCTGCTCTTTTTATCATTATCAGGCTCTTCCCAGGGCTTGGCCCACTAGGCATCTGGATTGTGCGTGTTGTCCCATTTTTGTCCGTCTACCCCACTGGAATGTGGGCTCTGTCAGTTGTCACTCGAGGCTTTCTCCATCTTGTCCCCTGCTTTTTCGCCAGGGCCTGGCACAAAGTAAGTGTGCGAAAGAATAATAGAGCTTCCAGCTACCCGACACCATCCATTCTCCCCATATTCTTCAGCAATGAAGCCCCCAGTTTTTCGCTGCTGGGCACATGGATGTGCAACTGAGTGCCGGGCAATGAGGTGTAAGTGGAAGTCGTGTGTGTGGCACTCCGGGAAGTGCCCGTGTTCTCCCCTTTCTCCTTCCTGATGGCTGGAATGGGGACGTGATGGCTGGAGCACAAGCAGCCTCCTTGGACTCTGAAGGAGAAGCTCTGGGTTGAGGACAGAGGGGCAACGTGGTAGAAGGGACCTGGGCTCCGGGGACTTCCGGTCTTGCCTTGGCTTCCGTATTCCACGTGCCACACTGAATCCTAACCAATGCTCTAGGCTTTTGGGAGTGCCCAGGGTGGGGGAGGGAGAAGACGGTGCTCATTCTGTCCAGGCTGTTCCCAGATCAATGGGTTTCATGGGGCCCCTCAGTTAGAGGCAGCTCCCACCTGTTAAGGTCAATTCCTCCAGCTCCCAAGGTCACAGGGGTATTAGTGGCCCCCACGAGGGAGGAGGCGCACTGAGCGTCAGAAGAAGGACACAGGAACGGGCGGGGGTCCAAGCCTTGTGACATCAACTCAGGAACCAGGCTTCCTTAGACGACATGGCTGCTTCTCTGACTGTCACGCAAGTACTTCTAGTCATTCATTCATTCATTCATTCATTCATTCAATAAATGCCACTCTACACCAGCCACAGGCTGGGGACCAGATGATAACACTACAGCTCCTGGAATCCTCAGATGCAACAGACTAGTCGAAGGAGACAGACCCTGAACCAGTTCACAGGGACAGCGACATGGTGATGCAGAATAGACATGCTCGGCTGGGAGTGAATGGGGAGACGGGACTGGGAGTCACTTAGTCGGTGGTCTATTATCTGTCTATCTGTCTCTCTCTTTCATATCTATCTCTCTGTCTGTCTGTCTGTCTATCTATCCATCCATCTATTTTTTTTTTTGCATATCAAAAACAGCTGCATGTAAATTTATGAGCCTGTAGGTGGTCTTAGATGGGAGAGAGAGCAAAACACTCTCTGAGCAGGGGAGGAAATCGGGGTGAGGCCTGTGGAGGGCTGGGAACAGTGCCGGGGCAGAGGGAACAGACGGTGCAAAGGCCCTTGAAACTCGGCCTGTGTGGGGAGCAGAAGGATGCCCAGGAGTCTGGAATGGGAGGGCCGGCCTTGAAGGCAAGTTGGTTAGGGGCTCAGGTCCGGGGGCCCTTGTCAGGGACTGAGAAGGGAAGCTGGAATGACACGAGTCTTACCCCGGACTTCGCTGCTGTGCCTGATAGTTTCAGCCGCTTACTCATGTGCCCTGGGCCTTCTCCCAGTGGTGACCAGCAAAGCCCCACGCTGCCGGGGGCCGGAGGGCTTTCTCAGACCCCTGGAGCTGCTCTTCCCCAGTGTGGGCAGGCTGTTCACACCCCCCATTTCCCCACAACCCATGACTTCCTGGGTGATGTGACATCTCCTGGCTGGAGAGACGTCCAAGGTGATGGATGGTGTGTCTTGCCCTGGCTCCCAGAGCTCCAGCTGCCCATGCCCTGTGCTGCCTGCCTTCCCTTCCCCGTCTCATACCCCCATCCCTCCCATAGCACTTCCTGGGTCACTCACATCCAGCCTGAGACAGTATTAGCTCATTTAATCCTCACAGCAACCCTGAAAAAGAGATACTAGTATTGCTTCCATTTTACAGAGAAGAAAACTGAATTGAAGCACAGAGAAGTTAAGTCACTTGATGAAAGACACACAGGAAATGGCAGAGCCGGGACTTGCCTCCAGGCCACCTGGTTCCTGCGTCTGTGTGTTGACACCCTGCCCTGTGGCATGGTTGAAGTTCAGACCTGATTCTGGTTTGCAGGCAGCACAGGGGGTAGACCAGTGTTCTCCAGCTGTGGTCCCCCACCGCAGCAGCAGTGCTCAGGGGTTTCGGACAAAGGCTGAGTTTGCGACCCCACTCCAGACCTGCTGAGTCAAAAGCTCAGGGTGGGGCCCAGGACTGCCCCCCCAGGAGACGCCTGTGCACACTCAAATTTGAGAGCCACTGGTGTAGATGAGGGACCTGACCTACAGTTTTAAAAGGTTCCCTCTGGCTGCTGTGCAGGGATGGATGGGAGGCACTGAGTGGGTCTCCGTCCCAGGGAGAAGGGGCTTCAGGGCAGAGATGGAGGCCTTGGGGGTGGAATAAAGGCTTCAGACTCAGGCCAGATTTGGGAATTGAGCTGACAGACCTGGAGATGTGTAGGATGTTGGTGGGGAGGCCAAGAAGAAGCAACAATGGCCCCTCGGTTTTTGGCTTCAGCCAGCAAGTGGATATAAGTACCGGAGTGAAGAACAACAGAGGTGAAGCCGGTGGGTGGGCTGGGATTTGGGGGTCCACGTAATATGGGGAACTGGGACACATCTGAGGGGGCCTGCACTGTGCAGCCAGCCTTAGTTCTAGAAGCAAGACTCTTTCTGAGGCCTGGCTACCTCAGAGGACAAAGCTAAACTGTGCAACCTTGGGAGGGTGGCAGAGAGAGGCAGGGAGCCACACTGTGCTAGCGGCACTCACACTCCAAGTCTGTCCCGGGGCCTGTGACAAGAGCAGAGATTATGGCACTGGGCAGCTCTGCCCAGAGAAGCTTGGTTTCCAGTGCGCTGGGTTGAGCCCCAGCAGGAAGAGCCAGGCAGAGGCTGGACCACCCCACACCCCGGCCGGGGAGGGTTTGGTCCTGGTATCCTGACTGCAAAGTACCAGCGCTCGGGGAAAAGATCGGCAGCTGTGTCCCACAATTGCATTCAAAGCTTTAAAACAATGATTGCTCACTGACCTGCCCAGCCTCTGAGGCTGCTGGGAGAATGCAGTGGGGCACCCTGCTTGGCACACAGTGGACCAGCCAATCCTGACCCTGCATGGCGCACGCATTCAGACAGGATTGCGTTCTGACGGGGGCTTGGCTCTGGGACCAGAGCTGCATCTCTGGGGAGCACTGTCTGGAGGGCGGGTCTGAGCTGGGGGAGCGCCCTCCACAAATCCAGGCCCACTGGGCTCCCAGCCTGTGAACTAGCAGCTCCCACCACAGGGATACCTCCAGGTTCAAAACCAGCCAAGAAGCAAAGACAAAATGCTGGTGTTTCATGGTGCACTTGAGAAAAACACCAGCCCCTGCCTCCACATCGACCCCCGGGTGCCACCCAGCTTTGGGGAGTTTTGCTGTCCTGGTAGGTGTGTGCGTGTGCGTGTGCGTGTGTGTGTGTGTGTGTGGGGTCTACCCAGGGTCCTCCTTACTTCCTCCCCCCTGCTCAGACAGGACTTTGCCAGCCGTGTTTTGCTTGACCACAGTCCTGAGCAGCGGGGACAGAGTCAGGACAGGTGGGGTGACCCCAGCTAACCCAAAGCCAGTGTGTCTGAGAGCTCGGAAGATTCCAGCAAAAGACCCAGCCCAAGCCAGCTCATTAATCATTGCCTGGGATCCGGACTCTGCTTGGATGACTTTTCCAGGCCACAGGGGGGCTTGGCCCAGCATGAAGCCCGGCTGTGATCATTCTAGGGGGTGTGTTTTGTGACCTGCAAGAGGGCAAGGGAGGTTAGAGGTCAGTGGGAAAGGCATGCGCTCCAGGGGCTGAGGTCACGCCATCTCCCTCATACTCCTTCCAGAGCCAAGGCGGGGCGGGGGGATGTGATTAGACGAGACACGGAAGCTGGTGCAACCCCAGAGGTCCCCGACCACTTCGAAAGAGGGCCGGGTTCTCCTCAGAGCCACTGCTGATCCTCCAAACATCTACTGAGCACCTGGCGGGGTGGGACACACTAGGCGCAAACATGAATAAATAGACGAGTACGGTAGGAAGATGGTTAAAAAAATGCTTGTATTTATCAAGTATACTATGCATCAGGCTCCATCCTGAGTGCTCAACACTGGCCCCACCTGAACAGTAAAACTGATCATCTCCACTTTGGGGTAAAGGGGCATCGAGGCTCCTTGGGGTCAGCTCCTTGCCCGGGACTGCAGGCTAGCAAACGACAGAGTAAATTTGAACTGGGTGTCTGGTTCGAACCTGATCCCGGAGCCCCTCAGCCACCTCTGAACCAGGTGTGCGACGGCCTGGGGTGGAGGGAGATGGACACGTCCCTCAAGGACCCCAGGCCAGCGGCCAGTTCCCCATGTTCTGGGCGGATGGGGAATCTGGGAGGCATGCAGACTCTGATGGGCCACCCCCGGGACAGGACTGAGACCCACTAACCACAGCTGGAGTGGAGGCTTTCCTGGGAGGGGCCCGAGCAGCAGGCGGAGTGTGTCCCCACGACAGCCAGGCAGAGAGCCGGCCCACACACTCTGCCCTGTCCCGGGGACACGCGCAGCCTGTCACCCAGGCCCACATTGGCCCAACACAGCTGTCCCCAACAGAAACTACTGGGCCGCTGAAGGCCAGTTCCAGGGCCATACCTGGCCCCAAGATGGCACCTCTGTGGGGGCCGGGGCGACTCCCCAAGGGGAAGGAGGCACAAGCCTCCTTCCTGGAAGAGGGACATCTGAACCGAGGCCTGTAGCCACATGAAGAAGCAGGAAGGGTGTCCACGAGAGGGAACAGCATTATGCAGGGGCCTAGCGGCCAGGCCGAAGCCGACGTACCCAGACCCAGAGAAGACAGTGGTGTCTGGCGTGCAGAGCTGGGGTCAGGGGCAGGGAGATGAGTGGGTCTGGCCAGCCTGAGGGCTGGATTCAGGGGGTAATGGGGAGGCGCTGAGGGTTGCAGTGGGGGGTGTGGCGCTTCCAAGGCCCCTGGATTCCGGGTGGAGAGTGGACAGAGGGGGCCCGAGGGGAGGGCAGCAGAGAAGCTGCTGCAGTGTCTGGAGAAAGACGGTAGCGGCTGGGCCGAGGTGGCTTTGGGAGGGGGGCCTGGTGGGCTTGAGGGCGCTAACAGGTGAGTGTTGTCAAGAGAATCCTCCAGAGAGACCTGCTGGGCCCTGGGAGCCTCCCAGTTGGGCCTTTCTCTGCTCCTGGGGCGCCGGGAGGGGTCGAGACCCAGGAGACCTGGCTCTCACCTAGGAGGAGACAGGACCACCTCAGGGCCGTGAGAAGGGCCGGGGGGGACGTGGGTTAGCCCTGGCCCGGCCCCTCCCTCACCGGGGAGACCGGGTGGGCAAAGGGTGGGGTCGCACGGGGACACACAGGCGGTGGGGCTGTAGTTGAGGTTTTGGTCTGGGCCCTGAATGTCCGCCAAGGAGAGGGCGAGGGGGTCAGGAGGTGGGAGGGCAGCCCCGCCGCCAGGCAGAAAACCTCTGGCCGTCAACGCCATGTCCCTGGCAGTTCCCTTAGATGGCCCCTGTCGGAAGCCAGAATCAGCCAGAAAAATCAATGCTTAACCCGGTGACTCCGACGGAACACGGGCCACAACGTCAGCACTTGGACAGAGACCTGGGGCTCTGTAAACACCCAGCGGAGTGAAGTCCCTGCAGACTCAAGGCCACGTGCCTGACACTCTGTGGGGGCGCCTGGCAGCTGGGTGGGGCTCAGGGGACGTGGGAGAGGACCCTGTGGGGCTCACAGGGCCCCCTGATCCTGGGACTCCCGGGAATCTGATGCGACCCCACTGCGATGGCCTCATCAGAGGGGCCGCAAAGGAAGGAGGAGATAGGGCCATCCTGGAGTGGACACAGGGATGGGAGGGACAGGAGTGGCGGCCTGGAGCCCGAATGGGGTCTGGGGTGAGGCGCAGCTGCTGCCTTTCGGGACCCATGGTTTGGTGGAAAGAACAGGCCATAAGTTAAGTCTCTCACTTCTGCCCAGGTGTGAGGTCGGTGCAGACCAGACCCCAGGCTGCACAGCCTGGGGCAGGGTTTGATCTGCTGAGGGGTTCTGGGGCGAAGGCCTGCCCTCCAGGCGAGACGAATGAGGAGGCCTCGATTTACCCGGCAGCCTGGGTCCTGCAAAGGGCCAAGGTCAGGAACTGCTCCTTCTAGGCCCTGGGCCTCTGGCCTTTACTGGCCCTGGGCTCAGGAAGATGTGTGTCACCGAGTTCAGCCCTTCACAGCCTGTTTCTGCCCCTGGCAAGGGGGCTGTTGAATGCTGATTCCTGCGCCACACCTGCCCTCCAGGTACAGCATCTCTGGGCTGGTGGCCTTAGAGCTGGCGTTGCTATGGCGTCCACACTGGGTTGTGAGGGTGGTCAGTCCAAGCTGGGCCCCAGGGTGGTGCTAACCCTTGAGAATATAGCAAGTGCCTTGAGCTGGACCCCGAGAGACCCCTACGTGTGAGGTGGAGTTTCTAGAACAGAAAGAAGGCTTACTGGTAGCGTTAAAGGTTGGGTGGGGCCTTGGCAGGGAGAGTTCAATGGGCAGAGCTGAGAGGAAAGGGCATCTAGGTGGAGGGCACTGCCCAAGCAGAAGCCGGAGGCTGGAAAGGGGTATTCCTGTGCTGGGTAATCAGGTCTGGGAGCAAATGAGGGAGTGAAGCCACATGGGCGGGGCCAGATCTTGAAAAGTCCTGAATGACAGGCTAACTGCCCAGGTTCCCAGACTCCCCTGGGCATTAGTAACCTGTAGGAGTTCATTCATTTGTTATTAATTAATTAATTAGATACATTTTGTGTCCCTGTTTGCAGGCCACACATTGTTCTTGACACTGGGGGGACAACAGGAAAATGGACCGATCTCTGCCTTGTTAGAGCTGAGAATGTCCTCCAGGAAGAGAGACTAGTTAGAAGAACAAGGAAATAAAATGATGACAGATTACCCTGGGCGCTCAGGGGGAAATAGCTAGGACATGTGACACGGACTGCCCGGGTGACAAGCAGGGCTTCTCTGAAGAGGGGAACATTTGAAATGAGACCCCAAAGATAAACCAGCCAAAAAAGCCAGAGAAAAGAGAAAGGAAGCCACAGGACATGTGTGTGCAAAGGTCCTGGGGCAGGAAGACGTGAATGTATTCAAGGCTGGTGAGGCAGACAGAAAGAGATTGGGGGTGAAGCCTAAGGGGCCAGTGGGGTTAGGCCTGTCCTTCACACCAGGTTAGGAGTGGTTTTGAGCAGTGAGCTGACCCCAGAGGATTTTCAGGACGGGAAGCGTCTGATGACATTTATATGAAATACAGATTCCTGGGCCGCACCCAGACATTCCAGACTGAAATCTGCAGGGGTGCGGTCTGCAGACATATAGGTGTTTGGAACTTTGCTGGACAAAAGATGTCATCTTGTAGTGGGGGATGGTGAGGGGAAGAGAGAGACAGACACAGAGACAGAGAGAGGAAGTCAGACAGAAAGAGGCCAGAGAGACAGGCAGGCAGCAAGGGACAAAAGCTGTCAGGACTCTAGGCGCTGACCAGGGGGACGGAGGTATGACCAGTTGGCAGAAGCCCCACGGGAATAAGGGCCAGGACAGGTGGGGCCCCTCCAGGGACTGGACACAAAGGACGCACACACCTCTGGGTGGAGGATGGTCATCACTGCTCTCATAGAAACTGCCAAATTAGGGATTGGGGGTCCGCAGAAATGGAGTAGGGGTAGGGAGCGTCTTAGAATCCAAAGATCCAGTTTTGGAAAGGACCTCAGGAACCCCCACCCCCACCCAGGGGTCCCAGGCTGAGTTGAACTCAGAGAACTGACCCCCTGTCCCACTGCCCCCTTAAGTGCAAGCCTGGGCTCAGTTTGCAAAAAAAGATCAGGGGTGCCACCTGGTGGTCAGAGCTATGGCAGAGGCCCAGGTCAGGGCCCACAATGTCAGGGGCGCAGGGGGACGGTCCCTACAGGTCACCCCTGTTCTGGCACACGTCCGTAGCTACCCCGTTACTACCTGCGCCCTGCAGATAAAGTAGAAGGGCCAGAGAAAGCTGAAAGAAACTGACCCCCTGGAATTCCGCAGCCAGAGTGAGCCTTTCTCCACATGTGCCCTGACTTCCTTCTAGACGTCTCTCTACGCCAGCAGATATATTTTAACCCAAAAAGTGAATCGCGCCCCACAGAGAGTTCTGTGTCCTGCTGCAGTTGTCCCACACGCACCACTAGATGGTGGGTCTCTTTCTGTGTCGGTGATTATTCTTTTACAATATAATTTGAGCAGCTGTGCATGCACTTTGGGTGTGGCCAGGGGGTGACTCAGGCATACTGAGCACAGCAGGTCAGATTTATAGGAGCAAAGTGAGTTTCCCAGTGTGTTTTGTTTGTTTGTTTCTGTTTTTGCTTCCCTTGAGGGAGACAAGCTTGATGGCGCCGGGATGGAAAGGGTGTGACAAATCCAGGGACAAACATCATGGCACCCCCCTCAAGGGAGTGCATCATAGTTGCCCCTGACCTGCCTCGGTTTCCTCATTTGGTCAATGGGCAAAATCCCAGTCTATCCATTTCATAGAGCTGGTGTGAGAGTTAAACAGGAACTCTGCAAAGCACTTCCTACAGGGCCCAGTGTGTGGCCAGCCCTTGGTAAATATCAGCCTTCGTCACCATTCTCATCACGCGCAGAAGGGTTCAAGATATCTCCTATGAGCTCATGGAGGGGTCCCAGGTACAGGCTGTCATTCATTACACCAGATTAAATCTACCTTTTGCTACTGGTGTGGCTGGGACCATGTGGGGGCCCATGAGCAGTGATGACAGCAGCCCTGAGCCCTCACTGCGTGTCAGGCACTGCTTTATCTCACTTAACCCCCAGTTTGCAGATGGGGAGATTGAGGCTCAGGGAGATTGAATAACACTTTCAAGGGCATGCATCTGATAAGTGACTGAGGCTTGATGGGGCCCAGGCCTGGCTGCCTCCTGGGGAGGTATTGTTGGCAGGGGGTGGGGCGGCATTCTCTCCTCTGGCCTGGCAGTGTGGGGGTGGTGCCATGCCTGTGAGACGGTGGGAGGGGTTGCCTGTCAGGAGGTCCTGCTTACCTCTGCCCTGGGTGCTGGGCTGTGTGTGCATTGGGGGGTGAGGGTGCTGAGGTCTAAGGTGGCAGTTCACTCATGGCATGTCACAGCCCAGAGGGTGAAACCACTGACCCCAGGCCTGGACCAGGGAGAACTAGGTGTGCTGCGGTTTCTGACTCCACCGTATCTGAGCTGATTATTAGATTTGACGTCCAGACTACCCCAGGAGTCAGAGGAGAAAGAAGGGGCCTGGGAGGGCAGGGTGGACAGGCTGGGGGGCAGGGGGGCTTGAGATGGGGCAGCTCAGGATGCAGTGGACAGTTAGCCACAGCATTGCTACAGAGACTCCTGTGAGCTGACACTGACCCATTTCATCCTGAAAATCATCTTGAGAGGGATGATGATCCCATTTACACATGTGGAAACCGAGGCACAGACAGTCCAAGGTCACACAGCTGGAAAGTGGCAGGACTGAACTTTGAACCCAAGATGGCCTCGCGCTTGTCCTCTTCAGCACTCTACTGCCACGTAGACCTGGGGCATGTCCACCTGCGAGGTGGGCCAACATGAGGACATGCAGGCTGACTGCTCACACTGTGGGTCCTGCACCATGCGTCAGTGGGGTCCCCAACCCCACCTCCCCACCTCCCAGGCCAGAAGCGTTTCCCAAGCATGATGTGGACTTTCCACATACAAAAGATTTATTTTACCCCCACGCAGGTTGTCTTCACCCACTTTGTCTCCTAGGTTTAATCTTGACTGTGTGGCCCTGGGTGAGAGCTTAACCTCTCTGTGCCTCAGTATTTTCACCATGTGAAATGGGGTAAGACTCCCTTTCTTCATAGACGTGATGGAAGAAGGCTCAAGTGAGTTAATATAAACCGGAGTCCCATAAATGTCAGCGACTCTCAGGGATCAGGGCTGCAGGAAAGGTTACAGGTAAGGTCTTTGGAGTTCCTGCAAGAGCTGGGCTGGGATTTCTGGGAGTCCTAGCTTAGAGGAGAGAAAATCAGCCCTTGCAGACCACGGGGTTTTTGATCTGGGGGTGCTGGTATCAATGGAAAGGGAGGCCCCCCCCCAGGGTCGGGAGTGCAGGAAGTTAACCTAGGGTCTGTGGACAGGCTTCAGGTGCTGTGCACCGCCCAACACCATGGGCGAAATGTCCTGTGTCCGGCCACTTTTGGGAGAACCTGGAGGTAAGTGAGGTCCCAAGCTCAGCCAGCGCCGCAGCTGGCCAGCGGCCTGACAGTCAATGGCCAGCAGAGGGCGCTCGGCCCAAGGCTGTGGAAGGCTGGGACCGGCTGAGCTGGCTGGGCCCATCTGGAATAGGGCTGCCCCCGGCTGGGGCCCCTCTCAAAGCCCTCTCGCTACAGACACCAGCCAGCTAGGGGGCGAGGGGCTGCTCCTACCCCTGGGGTGGTCTGCCTGCGTCCTGGAGTGCCCAGCTGGGGGCTCCCTGACATAACAGGGGAGCCTTAAAAAGACCCTGCCCAGGCCTCCCCTCCAGGGATTGTGGTCAGGGGAGAGGCGCACTGCGCAAGGTCTCTTTCAACCTGATGAACTCATGAACCCGTGGGGAGGCGCTGTCTTTATTTCCTCCTGAGGCTCAGGTGATGGCACTTACCTGAGGCTACACTCAGGTTACGCCCAGGCCTGCGATGCCATGCCCCGCACATTCTTTTACCTTTATATTAGTAGTGACAACATCACTGCCCGCAGGCTTTCTCAGCCCGGGGCACTGCGGACAGCTGGGCCTTGGTCCTTCTTTGTGGCGGGGGCTGCCCTGCTTAGCGGTGAGATAGGCGGAATCATGCATGTCCCAACCCCAGGGATGCCCGCGTCCTAATTCCCAGAATCTGTGCATATGAGACCTTATATGGAGAAACAGAGTTTGCAGATGTGATTAAGGGTCTTGAGATGAGGTGTTATCCTGAATTGTCAGTGTGGGCCCCAAATAATCACCAGGGTCCTTGTATGAGGCAGAGAGGGACGGAGAGAAAGAGGGAGGAAGATTGGAAGATACAGATCTCCTGGATTTGAGGATAGAGGAGAAAGGAGCCACAGCTGAGGGATGTGTGCTGCTCCAGAAGCTGGAAAAGGCGAGGCGAGGGACTCAGCCCTGGAACCTCCAGAAGGAACCAGCTCCGCTGACACCTTGACCCCAGCTCAGCGAGGTGCCCATATGGGACTTCTCACCTCCGGGCTGTAAGATGATAAGTTTGTGCTGTTTTAAACCTTGTCAATTGTGACAATTTATTACAGCAGCAACAGGAAACTACCCCCTCCCCTATCCTGTGACAATTAAAAATGTCTCCTGACATGTCACATGTCCCGTGGGTGGGCAGGATGTGGGTAAAATGGGCCTGAGGGGGAACCATTGAACTAAAGTTATTCTTTAAAAAAATTTTTTTTCAATTACAGTTGGCATTCAATATTATTTTATTAATTTCAGATGGACAGCACAGTGGTTAGACATTTATATAATTTATGCAGTGATTCTGCATTAGTCTAGTCTCCACCTGGCATCATACCTGGTCGTTGCAACATTATTGACTATATTCTCTATGCTGTACTTTACATCCCCGTGCCTATTTTGTAACTACCAATTTGTATTTCTTAATCCCTTTCCCTTTTTCACTCAACCCCCTTCCAGATTCTTTACTGAGTTCTTCCCACATGTGGCCTGGCCAGCTGTGACCCCAACCATCTCATGTAACCCTCTCAAAAACCTGAACCATGTGCACTTAATGTCCCAGGAAGGATTCTGATTGGTTGAGCACTGGTCATATGCTGGTCCTTGAACCAATCAGGGAGAATGGAGTACTGTGAGTGACCGAGTCTTTTGTCATCATTATGACAACTATTAGGAGCACTTTTCCATCTAGAAATTCATGATCTTTCACCTGGGGACATGTTTTTGTTGTTTTTTGGGATTTTTATTGTTGTTGTTGTTAATTCATACCTTCTGCCCTATCTATCCACACTTTCAACTTAGGAAATACAGGGCTTACGCAAGCTTGTAAATTTCTTACCTTAGTCATTGTCCATTTTATAAACAAATCTTTACTATCTGGGAAATTTTTTCTCAACGTTTTCTTCCAACTCTTCTATTGTTTTTAAAAATTTTTTCAGCTTTCATACTTAAAATGCCAAGGAGCTTGCCCTCATTCTCTCCCAAGCTTCCTTTTTTTTTTTTTTTAGCAAACTATTCTTGTTTTCTGGTTGTGGTATCTATCCTCTCTTCTCTTGGAAAGTGTTAATGATAGAGCTTTGAAGTTTTCTTCTGTTCACTGCATTTTCTCTAGTTCCTCATAATTCCTCCTATGTTTGTGTGCTTTTTGTCTGATCTCCATATTGGAAACTTTTCTCAAATGTCTTGTGAGAATATCTTTTTAAATAAAAAAATACAATTTGAGTAGGATTTTCTGTAGTTTACAGGTGACTAACGACCCCCACACCTGCCCACCATGCATACACCCCAATTTAAAACCACATATGCCCACTGATTGCACCTTGTCCCCCCAAACATTCTGTGAAAGAGGCAGAAGAGGAATTCTTGGTATTGTGCAAAGTAGGGGCAGGGGCACAGAGAGGGCTAAATGATTGAGTGTCTACACAAATCCCCAGAATGACCCAACTCCATGATTGTTCCTCAAATGAAATGCTTTCTCTTTTCTTCAATAAAGAAAGTCCTTCCATATTTGGGGAACCTGGGAAGAAGCACCCACATCCCTTCCTGAAGTGGACACCTGACTTGCCGGCTCAGAATACTTCCCTCTCCTTCCTGGGGGGCAGGTCCATGTGGATGACCTCACTTTCTCCACATCAGTCAATCACAGTACTCCATTCTCCCTGATTGGTTCAAAGATCAGCATGTGACCCATGTCAACCAATCAGAATTCTTCCTGGGACACGTACCAGCAGTATTTGGCTTGAAGAATTCTCTTTCTGCTTGATTTCTAAGCAGGTCATTGCCTTGGGTGACTGATGACCACATAGAATCAGAGAGATGGAGTCAGAGAGATAGAGAAAAAAGTGTGTAAAACTAATATTTGAGTCCCTGGATCCAGCCATTCCTGAAGGTAGGTATCCCTTGATTTCCCAATTGCATGAGCAAATGGAGTCCCTTTTTTTTTTTTTTTTTTTTTTGAGGGCAGTGTCACTAGCCCTCATATGTGGGATCCCAAGCCAGCGCTCAACCATCGCGCCACTCGGCCAGCCCTGGAGTCCCTTTTTTAAGCCTAGGTGATCCAGGTTTCTGTCACTTGCAGCCAAAATGTTCCTGAATTACTTCATAGATTCTTTTTCCTGCTCTAAGCCTCTAATGTTGTCTGTCTGCTAAAACCCTACAGGTGAGGACTCCGTCTGGACTCACCTGACATGAGTAGGGAAGCTGGGATGAGAAAATAGAATTGCCTTTGTGAGCAGGTCATGGTCATTTTGGAAAATCACTTCTAACTTAGGGAGCAAATTCCTCCTCCCCACTGCCCACCCCATCCATCTTTGGGGCTGCAAGTTCTGTGTGTACATATCATCGAAGAAGACAGGGTGACAGGTGGATGAGCTAGAGACAGCCAAGGGCTGGGGGATGGACGGACTTAATCATCCTCTGCTTTTAATGGTAGCTAGTTAATTTCCTTCCTGAAAAGACTAGCGTTGACCTTCCCCTCCAGTCTCCATTAACTGCTAGCAATGCTTTGTCAGCATGCTTATGACAAATTAATTACACAGAGAAGGGAAATCTCACTGGAAAAAAATGAGTGTTCGTTTTGGGCTGGCGGTGGGAGATGAAGCTGAGCTCTGAGATGCTTTCTGACCGTCTGCTGAGATGGGCCTGGTTAACCACAGACCTTGGGCAAACTTGGAGTCAAGCAGTTGGTTTTCAGCTCACCGTGGAAAAAAGACAATGCCAAAAGCAATGAGCCAAGGCCGATTTCAAGCCCCTTATACCTTGTGGCATGTTTGCAAACCAGATATCCCACGTGGGAATGATTTGGGGACCCCAGGTCACCATGGTGACTGAGATAAATTTGCCCCAGTAGGCTGGGCAATTCCAGCCCATGAGACAAGACTCCCCACCCCACCCCACCCCACCCCACACCCCCATCCCCGCTCAGCGAATCCAGCTTCCGTTGCATAGATCTGCTCAGTTCTTCCTGGAATGCGTGTGTAGGTGGGGCTATGCTTGTTCAGAGCCCAGTGCCAAGTCCAAATTCCCAGGCGCATGTGGTCTAGCCCTTGCTTCCCACTCCAGCCAACCTCCCACTTCTACTTCCTTTTCTGTGTGTTCCTCAGCAACACCCGAAGTGCTGTGCTGCTCTGGATAAATCATCCTGCTCTGACCTTCATGCCTTTGCTGGGCTGCGCCCTGCCTGGAACACATTCCCATCCCACTGACCTCCTCCCTCTGCCAGCTGTTGAAGAATGAGCTCGAGGGTTTTCTCCCTCGGGAAGCCTCCCGGATGCAGTAGGCAGTGTCGGGGCCACTGTCCCTCACTCCCTGAGTTCCGGGTGATTATTCCTGCTCAGGACTCACCACTGGTGTTGTGCCCCGACCACCACCGCTGACTGTGCACTGCCCACTGAGGGCAGGGCTTTGTCAGGCCCAGTGCCTGGCACGCAGGGGGTGGTCAGTGAAGGGACCTGTCCAGCAACGATGGAGGTGCAACAGTGAAAAGACGGGCCCCCGTACCTAGTGAATTCCCCAGCAGATGCTGGGGAAATGCATGGACTTCTGAGGCTCTTACCTGTCCGGCAGCATCCCTTTTCTTGTAACTTAAGAAAACCATCCATCCCTTGCCCTCAAGCTATGTGACTGGGGATAGCCGGCCCCCTTCCCGGAGCCAGGGACAGATCATATGATACCATTTGGCCAATCACAGCATTCCGTTGCTCTGGCCACTGACCAGTTGAGGGATGGGCACATGACCAAAGCCATCCAACGTGGCTTTTGCTAGTGGGAAGAGACACTGTCCTTCCGCGGGGCAGTAAGCTAATGGCATGGAGCCCTGGAGCTCACAGGGGCCGCCTTTGCCAAGCCAGAGGAGAGCAGAGCAGAAAGATGGGGAAAGGAAGGCTGAGTCCTGATACTGTCTGAGCTCCTGGAGCCGGGCATTTCTGAAGCAGGCTTTATGCTTGGACTTGTTTATTTGAAAGGAGCCAATACAACCCGCTTTGTGCTGAAGTGGGTCCCTGCTTTCTGTCATTTACAACCAGATGAGTCTTGATGAATACAGAGGGACAGACAACAAAGCAATGACAGGGCAGTGAGTCACTGGTCTGAGGGGAAGCAAGGAGGCCTCAGGGAGCTCAGACGCCTTCCCGGATGGGGTCGCAGCTCAGTTGGGGCCTGTAGGCTGAGTGGCATCAAGCTAAGGAGAGGGGTGGCAGATGTGAGACAGACATGCTGCCCTGGGAAACCACATCGGACTAGAGCCGACCTGCACACTAAGAGGACATGCCAGCTCGTCTAACGGACAAGTGCAGAGGCGCCTACTTCAGGAATGACTGCATCCAGGAGCGCTGGCCACGCCCTAGGACTTCCCTTTACGGGGAAGGGCTATGTGTTGGTCCAGGCAATGATCGACATATCAGGGCACCTGTCCTGGAGACCCTCCCAGTGGAGTTGGGAAAGGAGATAAACATTTGTTCAATGACTTCTTTTTCCTGAGGCCCTGTGATGAGCCAGCCCCTTGCCCCCAAGGTGGACATTAGCCCCAGTGACCATGGCCTCTGGGTGTTGGATGCCCAGGCCATTATCCATGGATCAGACACAGCAAAGAGTGAGAAAGGTGCACCTGAGGTATGGGTGTGGCATCGGGGGGGCTGTAGACAGGTGACTGTGTGTGTGTGTGTGTGTGTGCCCATGGAGGGCAGAAATCCTATTCCATAATGGCCCTGCCTGGCTGATCACCACCTCCCTCTATCCTTCTCCACCTTCCTCTCATCATCCCTCCGCAAGTGCCCACCCTACTCCTGGGTCCTGGAAATGCTCCAGTGCTCACACTTCTTATAAGGGAACTCAGACCCCAGCAAGCACCATGTCTGGTATAGAATAAGCATTCCTTGCTGATTGGCCAGCAGAGGTCCCCTGACCCCTGGGCTGGCCAATGGCATCCACTGGAGGTCACCTGGCCCACAGATGGCCAGCGGTTTCCACCAGGGCTTGGAGGGGAGAAATTTGTTATATGGAGGTTTAGCTGAGAAATCCTGAGATCAAGGCTGAGGCAGGAAGGGCCTAGAAAGATCAGGTGGTAAAGAGGTTAGGAGGCCATGATGGGCCTTGAGGAATTCAGGTCTTGAGTGAGGAGAAAAGAGTTGGAGCCCTGATAGAAGGTGGTCCAGGAGGGAGTTGGGAGTGTGGCCTGGGCCCTGCTGGCTGCCTGAGCCCGGCTCCCATCAGCCCACCTCCTCTCAGCACCCTGAGAGTCCCAGGGGTTTGCCCCTTCTGTCTGCTCCTGGCCACCCACAAATCCAGCCTTGGCCCAGCCCAAGTGCTGACTCATGCTGGCCACGCGTCATGAGGCAAGGTCAACAAGGACATTTATGGGGCGTGACAGCACAGTGCAAGGGTTCGCCAGCCTCCACTGGCTCCCTCCCGGTCTCGGCTGGAGCAAGTCTATCCATGGACTCTTTGTTCTGAACCCCACCTCCCCTTGGGGCCCCACATCTGGGGTTCTGTCCACTCAGGGGCAGTCTTCTGTAGCCTCTGGATCCCTGCTTTCAAGAGTCGCAGCTTCCAGGTTGGAGATTAACATGGAAATGGCAGCATCAGCGTGACTCCTGTTGTGTGGGAAATTGTCGCTGGGGTGAGCAGCTTCGGAGTGAGGGGCTGGGGAAGAGACGAGGCCAGAGGGATGTGTGAGCCGGCGCACCTCGAAGAACCACGGCAATTTGGTTCACTGGAGACCAAGGCCACTGTCCCTGGCCGCGGGCTTGCCAGGTGGACTGGCTTTGTGTCCCCATCTCCGAAGCACTCTCCTTTCTCACCTGGACCATTACAGCAGTTCCCTGCTTCCCCTAAGTCCACCCTTTACTCTGCCCACAAACTGTCTTCAGCAACACTTTGAAATCCTGCTCAAACTTCTCCAAGGGTGCCACAGCTCATTCCTCTGGGCTTCCTGGCTCTGAGAACCCTTGCTCATCAGTCCACTCACTCTTGTTCCCTAGCATCCTACACATGATCCTGAGCAGGGCACCCTTGTTCACACCTCAGGGCCTCTGCATTTGCTGTTCCCTCCATCTGCAATGCTGTTCCCTCCACCTGCAGTGCTGTTCCCTCCATCTGCAGTGCTGTTCCCTCCACCTGCAGTGCTGTCCCCAGATCTTTGCTTGGCTGGAAAGCCACCAAGGCCTTGGCTCAGATGTCACCTCCTCCCAGAGCCTTCTTTAATTGCCTGGTTACGGCAGCTTCTCCCTGACCTGCCCAGGTGTTTTGTTTTGTTTTACAGTGCTGGTGTTTCTTTGAAAAACTTGATTGCTTTGCTTTGTGAGCGGTCTCTGTTCCCTGCTGGAATATGACCCCTATGAGCAGGACGTATCTATCTGCTTTGCTCATGGCTCCATCTCCAAGTGAGGAAACATTTGCGGGTGAGAGTGGGACCACAGTCAGTGAATAAATGAATGAACTAATTCTTCCTAACACTTGAGAAATGGAAGAAGCTTCAAGTGGCTCCAGTGTTATTTCTTGGGAAGAATCAGTGGACTGGGTGACTAAGGAGGGATGGGTGAGAGTAGAGGTGGGATACCATCATGTTCCAGAACCTCCCAAGGAGGGCCAGCTTCATGGGCATGTGGCCCGCTCAGGCCATTCTTGTCATTCTCATTTTACAGGTGGGGGAACAGGCCCAGTGACGGGTTAGGCCACTCAGACCCGATGCCCTCTAACGCCCAGTTTGCTTTGATGCCCCGCTCACTCCCTGGGAAATAGGAGGCTCAAAGGGTCCGGGCTTACCTGTGTCCTCTGCCGGCGACCCAGGGTCCCCATCGCTGTCTTCAGGCCCCGCCCCTCCTCCTGGGCCAGCTGCCCCTGGGCTGACTCTCATCCTGTTGCTATTGCCAATGGCAGTATCCTCCAGGAAGCAGGAGCGGATATGGACTTTTTGGGCCATGTTCTCCATGTCCCGCTCAGCGTGAGATCCTGGTGTGGGCATTCGAATTTTGAATGAAGCTTCTGAGCCAGCAGTGGTGGCAGAGACTATGGGTCAGACAGAGAGATGCCAGGAAGGATGTGTGAGCAGCTGGGCGGTGGCCCCGAGCTGTACCCCAGCCTGGCTTTTAGTCCTCCAGGGCCGACTCTCCTCCTGGAATTTCCCCGCTTTGGCCCCAATGTGCTCAGTAGATAGCCGAGACCTTGCTTCTTGTGATGTCTCTGCAAACGCTGTTCACGGCCTGAGCTGACTTTGCTTAGTCTTCTTGTGGTCCCCAACCCCTGCTCCTGCCTTTCCTGCCCACTCTTCAGAAGACACTTGTCCAGGTCAGTCTCACTTCCTCACACTCCCCAG
Source organism: Aselliscus stoliczkanus (assembly GCA_033961575.1). NCBI lineage: Eukaryota > Metazoa > Chordata > Mammalia > Chiroptera > Hipposideridae > Aselliscus > Aselliscus stoliczkanus. The sequence continues at coordinate 4,356,325 of CM066738.1, read as the reverse complement.
GGTCCCCTCAGGGGTCCCCTTGTTGCTGAACCCCATGGAGCTCCCCTGACCTCACTGGCCTCCCCTCTGTGGAAACTGCATCCCTGGCTTTCTCCCTCCTTCTCATGCCTCTCTGCTGTCTGTCTCAGCCAGCTTGTCTCTGGATTACCAGCGATGGGGGAACGCAACCTGGGCCCCCTAGTCACCGTCGACAGTACTTAGTAGGGAATCAGGTACTCAGGTGGCTCCTGTCCTCCACCCGTCTTAGATGCCATTCCATGTCCCCACTTCATCTGGCCCAGCCTCTGCTGTTCCATGCCTATTGCACAAATGGAAAACACTAAGGTGTTCTTAGGGGGGCAGTAGGGATGGGAACCTGCTCTCCTCTGTGGTACAGGTTCCTGGTGGATGGAAAGGAATTTCCCATCCTGCTTCTCTCCCTGGAGGACTCACTCAAGTCCCATCTAGTGAGAAGCCAAACGGGTAGGGCTGGGGCAAGATGGCTGCATGATCCCGTTACCTGGGGGTTTGTCAGAAGGGCTGCTGGCAGGGTCCTTGGTCGGGGTGCTATGAAGTCTCATTTCATTGCCGTGTCCCATCTGCACCCGTCTGAGCTCAGAGTTGTCCATGTGAATTTCCTGGGACCCCCAGGTGGTAGGCAGGGGGTCCTGAGTTGACGAATCAGCTGATGACAGTGGAGGGAGGCAGAGGGGAGGCATGGGGCCTGGTAGGAAACAAGACACATGACCTCTGATCTGACTACCCACTTTGGTCTCCCCGCCACCCAATACCTACACACAAAAAGCCCTGGCCGGACAGAGGAGACAGGCCTCTGAATTCTCCCTGGACACCATCAGTGTCCAGGAGTGATTATTTCAAGTCTGGGTGGGAGAGCAGGTGGGCCCAGCAGAAATGTTAGCATGGGGCTCTCCAGGTTTTCACCACTGGTGCCTGCGGTGTCACTGGGGCACTTGAAACCCACACAGTGAGCACATGCTCGGCTTCCTGGTCATTGTCAATCCTCTGAGCCCATCAGGAGAGAGTCCCCTTTGCGTTAGGATGTCTGTAACCCCAAACATCTGGTGCTCAGAGCCTCCGACACTCATTCTCTCAGCGTTTATTTTTATGGTGACTTTCCTGGTTTCCAATATAAGGTAGTGCTAACAAGTTCACGTTAAAATAAATTTGAGTAGGACGAAAAGGTAAACTAGGTAACACCTAACGTAAATAAGCAGACATGGGCGTGGCCAAAATTGGCAAGGGGGTTGCTCAGAGGACTAAACTGGGCACACAGTGATCTAGATTCTAGAACAAAGTTCCTCATTTCACGACTGGGGGAACTGAGTTCCAGAGTGGGGAAGGGTTCTTTTGAGGTTACAGGGAGTTTTCCAGCTTTGGGGCTGATGCTCTCACCTGTGTCCCCTGGCTGAACGGGGGTGGGGGAGTGGGGGTGGCCCTGCCCCCTCTCACCACAGTGCCTGCACAGAGTAAGCACTCATCTGCAGGACTGTATTTCATCCAAACTAGTACGCGCTCCAGTTTCCGAGATGTTGAAATGCAGGAGAAAACAGTATGTCTCAGAACAAACAAAGGCCGCAATGACCCTTTGTGACATTCTACTGCGGGAGAGTGAATCAAGCTGCTTCTCACGGGAAAGTACTGGGTCTCCTTAAAAATGAGGCAAAAGGTTTCGAAAGGAAAGGGAAGCAGGAGAGGTTTGATCCAGGCACGAAGGAAGACTCCTCCTTCTCAGGAAGGCCACTAAGGAGGACCTGCGCACTCTCCTTGCAGGGATGGGTGCCCCCTCCAAATTCCCTGTCCCCCACCCCACCCCCATTGGAGAAGCTGCTCCCTAGAGGTCCCTTTTGTGTCTCTCAAAGGACTCACCGCTCTCCTCAGAGGCTGTCTGGCTCACTATTCTGTTCCCGTGTCCGATCTGGACGGCTTGAGATTTCTCAATGGAAATGTGGCTGTTGGGGCCGTTCTGACAGATCATGTTGATGGGGTTTTGCTGGTAAATGATTGCGGTGGACTGATTTCTTCCTCCAGAGTCTTCTGCTAAATAATATTCCTCTCAATCCCTTTGCATCTCTCGAGGGGTCAGCGGCTCTGAATGCCAGCTGGCAGCCCCAGTGTCTCCCGGGGAGCTTGACCACACAGTTCCCAGGTACCCACCCCGGGGGGTGCTGAGTCAATAGGTCCTAGGGACCCAGGAACTAAGGTGTTTAATAAATGCCATAGGCATCTCAGGTGAGCCTCTCTTGGATACCGTCACAGCAGGTCACCCTACCTGTGTCCTCTGCCACCCAGGGAGGATCTTTGGAGCCTCACTGCTCGCCCTGCCCTCTGCTGCTCGCCCTGAGCTGCAGGATCCCCTCCTTTTAGCAAAGGCTGCACAGTGGCTATCCACAGGCTGCTTCTGACCACCAGATAAGCTTGGTTTGGCTCACAAAGCATTTTTTAGAATTTGGATTTGTTAGCGACCTTGAGTCTTGGACTGCTGGTCCAGTTTTCCATGTTTCATTTTTATTTTATCCTGGTTTAGAACTTTTTCCTTGTGGAAAAAAAAAGAATTTGAATTTGTCACCAGTGTTTAAAATCTGGCTGCTGTCACAAGTTACCATTCCTAGAATGCGGAGACCCCCTTGGGTTCCGTGAGCGGGGGCGTCTGCCCTGCTGTGGGCCAGGGGGCGCCTGCCTGGGGCTTCTCCAACTCCACACAAGGGGCCACATTCCCACCTTCATGGGCCCTAGACTCTTGTGCCTTTGTAAGCCCCTTCCTCCATATGTATAAAATATAATATTCCATATAATATATACATACATATGTATATATTACATTTTACGACTATGTTGGGATAAAGACAAATATAATCTAGGCTACAGTCATTATTAGTTATTCATTATTATTATAACACTCACTTTTTTCTTCTGATTTTAACAGAAATTAGAATATTTTTATGGGCCCGTAAAAGTCCTGTGGGCTTTAGGCCTGTGTCTGCTGCACCTCACAGATAAGTCAGCCCCAGGGTTCCACCCTGCGATTATCTGAGCCCGGCCTGGCCTTCACTTCCAGCAACTTCAAAACTTCAAGTTGGGCAAAGTGCTTACAGAAAACTGTAGGCAAACTCAGACAGAGCCCTGCACCCAGGTAGGAGTGGGCTACCTCCCTAGCTCCTTGCCTTCTCCAACTGCAGCTGCTGGCCATGCCTCCAGGAAGTCCTCTCTGATTGCTCCCACCAACAAGCCCCCTCTTTTCCCTCTTGGAATCCCCCTTCCAGTGACCTGTCAGCAAGACCACTGCAAATTTCTGGGAGGGTCTGACAGGTGGAACAGACAAAGTGCTCAGCAAGGACCAAGGGTTGGGTGTTGGGGTTTCTCTTCACAGGACTGCCTAGCCAGGTGTGCGCAGCAAGTAAGGGCTTACCTGGTCGATAGATTGTCCACGCATTTGAATTCTGGTCTAAGTCCAGAAGGTGCTTTTTACTCATGGCATACAAGTCTGGGTTGACTTCTTTTGCTGTCTTCATTCCCAGGGACTTGGCGATGTTCAGGGCATTACAGGGCCCACTGGCTTCCAGAAACCTATAGATCTTTTCCTCTGGCAGGCAGGAGAGCAAGGGATTAAGGAGGACCCCTGGACCCCACTGTTGACTAGCTGGGTGACCCTGGGCAGACCCAGCCCCTCTGCCCAGTTCCCTCATCTGTAAAATGGGCACAGCACTAATACACACAGGCTGTCCTGAGGATCAGGGATGGAGGGATGGACATCAAGTGCTCCGAGCAGTGCCTGGCACATAGTAGGTGCACAGTGAATGTCAGCTAGCGATCAGAGAAATGAATTCTCAGCCATTTAGCCTCCTCACTGTGGAGACCTGAGTCTGGCCTCTGAAAACTTTGTGGGAGCCTCTCAGTGGGTGGGGCATGACCCCTGAACCCTCGTAGAATCTTAAGTGGCCAAGGAGAGTTGGGGGGTGAGAGGAAGTGGGCCCTATGTCCCAGGACCTGAAAGGAAGCCAGGTTGCTTACGCTGTTCACTGAGCTGACAGCCAGGTCTCTCTGGGATTGTAACTACGTCTTGCTGGGGTCTCTCTGCTGGAGAAAACAAAGATGGGTTAGGCGGTGGAGGAGCAGGACGGGGAAGGTGGGCAGCTCCGCAGTGGGCTCCAGTGCACCGGCCTCCCAAACTCAGATTCTAGAGTTCAACACGTGTGGCTTCAAATCCTGCCCTGCCACTTTCCAGCCGTGTGGCTTCCCTGCTACCAAAACCTCTCTGAAAAGGGGGAAAAATACCCTCTAATGCCATCTAGGTGAACCCTGGGCACCACACCGGCCCAGTGTGAGTACCTGATAAATGTCAGCTCTTCTGGTCTGTGGGCTACAGAACTATAATATTATAGAAAAGAGGATCTAGCCTAGTGCGATGGTAAGTGTTCTATTATTATCATTATTGTCATCATTATTTCCTGCTATTAGTATTGTTTTGCTGAGTACCTACTATGTGATGGTACTAGGCTGAGTCCTTTGCATCTAATCCTCTCGTGACTCTATGAAGAAGCCCTACTATCTCCATTGGCCAGAAGAGGAAATCAAGGCACGGTGAGGGCACATGATGCGCCCGGAGGGGCAGAGACTGTGTTCAAACGCAGGCCCAAATCCGAGCTTTTCCTTGCTAGAACTGCTCATACTTGGTCTGAGCCGCCCCCCCGGAGGGCAGGTTACCCTGGCTGGGCTGGGCTGGTGCTGTGGAAGCCGCTTCTCCTGTCCCACCGTTGCCCAAGCGCCACATTCCAGGGCCTGCAGGGGTCACTCCCTCTTTCATCCGGTAGAGGACTTGGTTGAGTTTTTTCTTGGGTACTTGGCATTGCTTTACCAGCTGGGCAATCTTCACGGGGGAGCCGGCGTCCCTCAGCACCCACAGAATCCTCTGCTTAAGGTCTGGGAGAGAGAGGGGCAGAGACAGAACTGAGTGCCCCACGATGGAGCCTAGGCTGCATGCTCAGGGGGCAGGGGTGGCTCCGAGAGAGGGGTACAGGGCAGAGGGCTGAGCAGACATCTGCCAGTACCACCTCCGTTCAGTGAGGGGCACATGGGCTGGTCAGAAATAACTTTGGCCAGACAGCCTCGTGGCCAGAGGAGGTGCCCAGGTCTTTCACGGGTCCTCTGCCCACTATGAGCACTCCCTGGAGGGCAGGGAGACTGCTCAGCTCTCAGATGTCCTCAGAGCAGAGGGGATTGGAGGGGCAGGACGAGGACAGTGAGGGCAGGACAGCAGGAGGGAGGGGAGAGAGAGCGGGGCAGTGAGGCCAAGCCCTTGCCTGGGCCTCCTTCTCCCTGCCGAATCCTCTTGGGGACTCACCACCTCCATGGGTGGTGTCATTATTCATCCAAGCCAGAAACCTTATAAACATCCAGAAACAGGCCTCTCTCTCTGATGCCCAGTCACAGAGTCCTGGAAATACTCTTCCTGGCTCACTTGAATCCCGTCTTCCCTTCTCTGCTTCCGCCTCCCTACTCTGTGTCATCGTCTCTAGATGGACAGCAATTCCATCAAACCCTAGGGTTTCCTCCACGCCACCCTCCATTCGGCAGCTAGAACTGGCTCCGCTGACCACTCGGCCTCGTCTTTACCCTCAGCTTCCTGCCAAGTGCCACCCCATCTGGGCCTTTTCAGCCCCACTCACCCGTGGGCCTTTACCCAGGCTGTTCCCTGTCAGGGATACTCTTCCCCACCCTTCCCTGTGTCCAACATCTACTCAACCCGCAGATCTCACTCAGACACCATCTCCTTTGGGAAGCTGTCCCGGTTGCCCTGCATGGGTAGGGTGTTGTTTGTGTGTATGTCCCCTGCAGAATACCCCCAAGAACCCCCCATCACGATTGCCTAGTTCACTGTTGTACCTTTGGTGTCTAGCACAGAGCCAGGCGCACAGTAGATGCTCAGGAAATGGCATGTGAGTGAACGACTGACTGAGCGAATGAGTGAGTAAGTGGATTCGTCCACTCCTGGGACAGATGTCTGCCCAGGGGACCCAGGCATGGCATGTCTGTTTCCCCACCTGAGTTTAATGACCCTAAGCAGGATCCCTCGAGGCTCAAGGAGGAACTCTCCAAGGGCCCCTGCTCCTCTCGGGCAGGATCCCACAAACCCAGGACAGCTCTGCGGGGAGTGAGAGGACAGCCTGGTGCAGACCCGGGGCCAACAGTGTCTGGAGAGCTGGATAGAGCTGCCGTGAGTGGCAGCCCAGCCTGTCACCAGGCAATGTCTGCTCCCAAGAACCCCAAGTAGGGCCCTTCTTGGGTAGATCGGGGTTGCTTTCCAGGGTGGTGGCCACATCCGATTCTTTGTTTCTCGGTTTTTGTGGCGGGGGGAGGGACAGCCCAGCTGCTGACTCTCCAGCTGTGCGCTGTGGCTTCCCCTTGTGGTCAGAGTGTGTTGGTCTTTGCTGGGCGTCGGTGCGCTTAGAACACCTGGGGTGCCAACCCCTTCACCCACCAAACTCTGCCCTGAGCAGCCACCTCGGGCACTGGAAATCTTGTCCAGCCCACTACACACCTGGCTTTGCCTTGACTTAAAAAGAGTTTTGATTCTTGAAATCCAGCTAGGATGAGCCACTTCCCTACCCTCCTCCTCCACCTTCCTGACGGCAAAGGAGAAGTGGGGTCCCAGATGTGTGTGAAGGCCAGCGCTCAAGAGCTGGGTCCTTCTGCACTTGGGAAGCTGTAAAATGGACGACGTATAAGCGACAAGTTGGTAAGGAGAGGAAAATCCACTGGGGAAGAAGTAAAATTCAGTTACTAAGCACCGTTGACCAATACCCGTGTGTCCGGCCCCGTTGGGGAAGTACGACAGGAACCTGGGCCGTACCCTGCTGGCGCCCCTCCCCAGCACACCCTCTTTTCCTCATTTTTCTTCTCTGATGGCTGTTTTCCTGGGTTTGAGCCCCAGCTCTGCCACCTACTAGCTGTGTGAACTCTCTGTGCCTCAGTTTCTCCATCTGTGAAGTGGGGATAATAGCACTACTTCAAAGATTGTGGTTGAGGATTAAATGAGCTAATGATAGCAACAACCGCCCACCCCACCCCAAACCACCCTCAGCCCACAGCCCGCAAGCCCTGAGTGGTAGCCGTGGAATGCAGCAATGGCTCATCCGCCACCGGGTTCACCCCCGCTGCTATCCTCCGGGGAGTGCTATCTGACGACAAACACAACGGAGGGGAACGGGCGCTTCTAATCAAAGCAACTTCTGCTGTTTCTCGAAATGAGTGTGAAGCTAAGTGCTCAGCCCCCAGCATCGGCCCGATGCTCCGAGTCCTTTCACCTCGCAGGGCCTTGGAGATCTCGTGTGAAACAAAAACACCTTACACTCACCGCTGAGGATATTGCAAAATGCATGGCAAGTGTTGCCAGGCACTCACCGGACTATGACCTTCTCCGCTTTCTTGTGACTGTTGGCTTTAAGGTATTGTCATTCTCATCGCTGCAACCTGGGCCAGGCAAAGGAGCGAGAGAGAGCAGTGCCGGCCCCACCCCGATTCCCACTGTTCCTTGGAAAGAAGACAGTACCTGTCTCACTTAGGTCTGCAGGGGCGTTGGCCATGCTAACAGCAGCGGCTGGAAGCCCCGGGGGGCTTGGCGGCAGGCTCCTGCCCTGTGGCCTGGAGAAGGTGGGCCGGCTCGGGGCTGGGTGTCCTTGTGTAGTGGAGCCTGGTAACTCGGGCAGCTGTGAAGGAGGCCAGCTCCAAGCGGGCAGGTGTCAGCTCTTCACACCACGGAAACAGCAGCCTAGCCGGCCAGCATGTATCAGCCTTCTGGAGGAAAAGAAAATGAAACGTGTGTATGTGTATGTGTGTGTGGCTTTTGAGAGAAACAAAACCGAAAGCAGAATTGATGAGCAAGAGGGACTCTCTGACTAGATTTTGGTGGGGTGAGCTGAGCTTGGCAAGACCATTGCATCTGCTGGGAACACGGCCTTCTCCAAACTTCCGGTCTCATTGATGCCCACCCTGACCCCCTAACACACAGGCCAAGATTCCTGGATGGGCACCCTGCGATTGTGTGCGGATCGAAATACAACTCTCCTTAATGAGCACCTACTATGTGCTTTGCAATCTCATGTGCCCCTCTGACTCACCTACAGGGTAAGGACTAGTACTGGCTTCTTAGAGGGGAAACTGAGGCTCAGGTCGGCGAGGTCATTTGTCCAAGGCCACAGAGATTCTTGGGTTCTAACTCAGCCCCCACCCATTTATTGGCTGTGTGATCTTGGGCCAGTTATTTAACCTCTCTATGCCCCCCATTTCCTCATCTGTAAAACGGGGCTCATAAAAGCAGCTACCTGTGGAGGTCGTTGAGGGGTTAATCCAGCTAAGCACTAAGAGCTTCCAGTGCCATCTATAGTCATAAGCACAGCTTGGCACCCACATGTTTCTGGAAAAAGGGCCTATCGCGTTCATAAATTCTCAAACAGGCCAGTGACGCCCCCAAAGCAGTTCAGGGCCACCGTTCTTTCAGGAATTGAAGGGGAAACAGGCCTACAGGGCACAAGGGCTTTGTGTGAGGTAGCCAAGCCGGCCAAGAACTCAGCTCCGGAAGTCCCTGGCCTCAGAGTCCCAGCTGCAGGAGCCAGGCGGCCACGCAGATGTCTGCGTTCCCTCCGGGGACCTTGCACGGCTCAGCATTGCTGCAAAGGAGGGGCTAGGAACAGCGACCGCAGCGAGGAAAGGGATGTTGGACGCTTGTCTCCAAGCTGCCTTTGCTAAACAAGCGGGAAAAGTCCTGATAACCAGCCGACAGCCAGCCCAATGAAATCTGAACTTCTGGGGCCGGGGCGAGTGGTCCAGGTGATGTTATTACCGTGGGGGTGGGGGTGAGGGGAGTGTTCGACAGCTCAGTAAAAACAGGAAACTACAATGATGCTTGTGTCTCTGTCTTAGGTAAAACCGAAGAAACGTGTATCTCTATATGAACTGACAACATTAATTCTAAATGCGAGGTAGTTGCAGGTGTTGAGGAAGACTGTGGAGGCATCCTTCGGTGGGGGGGCTCCTACTGGGCCCTCAGTGGGCGCTGGGAGGCGCCGTGCCCGGACTGGCCACAGGGTGTCGCCCACTCACCAACCTGGGTGGCAGCTCACCTCTGCCTGGTCCCTGGGATTGAGGCGGGACCTCCCACCCATCACCCTCCCCACCCCCGGGAACCGGGGCTCCTCTCGCTTCCTCCCTGGCCTCTCCTGCTCAGGCTCCTTGGCTCCTTCCCCGTGTGCTGCTCACCTTTTAGTGTGGAAGCGCCAGGCGCAGGCCTTGACTCCGGGGTATGGTGGCCTTGAAGGTCAGGCTGAGGGACTCGAGCTTGACCTGAGGGTCAGTTTGGTTTCTGGAAGTACCACTTGAACTGCAGTGGTGAAGGCTGGCATCCCCACGGCCATCTGGGCAGTGTTTGGATGGCCCCTTCCTGTCCCGGGTGTCCCTGTGTCCTATCCTGAAACCACATGGGGCACTGGCTCTCTGAGTGGTCCTTAGGAACCTGCAGCAGGAACCACCTGCTGGGAAGGCCATGTGCCCCGGGAGGTGCCACCTGGACAAAGAGTCTGCCTTGCCTTCTTCTCCGGGGCAGGTCTGAGCTGAGCTGCCGCCCTACTCCTCCCTAGGTGTGGGTCACTACCTCTCTGAACATCAGTTTCTGTAACTATAAAACAGATATGGTAAACAGGAAAATGCTTATCTATATGACGCTTAGTTGGTGCTCACAAAATTTGCATAACTTAGAAAATGTGATGCATCTCTGCAATACAACTTCAGGAACTAGACAAAAGAAAAAAAAAAGAGGAAGAAATGAGAAAGAAAAAACAACTTGATGTGGGCGGGTTTTACCTTCCAGAGCGATCCACAGCTGTCTGGAATTCATGGAAGCCAGGAACCTGCTGTGAGTGTCTCAGCACACTGGGTGGGGTTCTCACTTTTAAAGGTTTAGATTATCTTGTGTTTCTCTTCTCAGTTTAAGAGATTTTCAAGGTAATTTGACAATAACGATTGTTTTTAACCCAAGCATCTGTGGCTTAAACAATCCAGATGCTTCTTTCTTTCTTCCTGATCAGTCTGGTAGGCGGTCTGGGTTAGGTATGGCACACCATGGTGTTGAGACCCAGGCCCCTTCTATTTTGTTGTTCTGCCATTCGTGGTCTCCATTCCTGGGTTGGCCTCATGCTCTAGGATGGCTGCTCTAGCTCCAGCCATCACATCTGCATTCCTTCCACCAGGAAGGAGGAAAGGGAAGAAGGGCAGGTACCTCCCCTGTAACAACATTTGCAAGTTGCACATACACATTCCATTGACGTCCCGTTACTCTCGTGCCCTGGCAAGGAAGGCTGGGAAGGGGGTCGCTATACTGGACCATAAGGCACCCAGCTGAAATTGGGGGTTCTATTACTTAAAAAACAGGGGACAACAGATACTGGAGGATACCAAGCTGTCCCTGTCATTGCAAGGCTCTGTTGTTCCCCCAAAGATGGAATGAGGATACCTCCTCCGTGCCTTCAGGTATGGCCATTCCCTGGGCCTATTATTGAGCAGGTCTGAGGCTGAGTTCAAAGGCACTCTCCAGGCTTTCCGAGCCAGGCTTGTCCAGTGTGGAAGGCAAAAGGGGAGAGGAGGGTGGGCAGGGATGCTGGTGCCTGCTTACTCTGCCTGGGAAGGACCTCAAAGGCCACAGAGGTTCCAGGGTGGCACCCCTGGAGCCTGAACCTCTTTTTTGCTTCGAAATGCATACTCCGTTTTCATGGCTCGTGTTTTTCTGGCAACTATTAGAACTCTCCCGCCCAAACCAGATGATAATTACATGTTACTGATCTTGAGTCTTTAAATTTCTCTCTCTATCTTTTAAAAGAGAGATATTTTTACTGCACATTGTGTTGGCAAACCCCCGGTCTCCTTTCTACCAGGCAGGCTGGATGTTATTTTTCACATTTCCTCTGTGAAGTCACCTCAGGGGTGGGAGTGGAAAGGTCTAGGAGGCACCGAATATGGAGAATAATGTGTCTTTGGTCAGGGGCAGAGGACAAAGAACCAGGGGTGGCCAGAGAAGGACAGGGACAAGGTCGCAAGAGCTACTGGCAGAGGGAGAGAAACAGGCCAAGCGAAGCCGCTGCGTGGAAGGCAGCAGATGCTGCGGCCGTCCCCAGAGGGGCCTGCCCTGGCTCTGTTTGCTGCCTCCAAGGCAGAGCTCGGCGGGCCTCCATGGGTCACCCATGTGCACTGGAGTCAGACAGACCTGAGGCTCTGGTCCCGGCACCCCCACCTTTAAGTTCTGTGCCTGGAGCGAGTCCCTACTCTTTTTGAGCCTCGGTTTCTCCCTCTGAAAAGTTCCCTCCTCATAGCAGAACCTTCCTGGTGGGATTGTTGCAAAGTAAAGAGATCAGGTACCAAAGGTGCTCACAGGGCACTGAGCATGTAGTATGTGCTTCATAAGCAGGAACTCGTCCTATCATCATTATGTGTCATTCTCCCAGGTGACAGAGCAGTCCCACTCATACATCAGGTCATTCGCCAAATAATTCCTTGTGCCTTCTTTATCCCGGGGCGCATGCTGGAGCCTGTGGGGAGGGGCGGGGAGCAGGGGAAAGGCCCCCCTCACTGGTTCCTGGCTCCACTTCCACTCCAGCTTCAGAAGAGGCCAAACTGGTGGCTCAGGCTGGGTCCCGGGTCCCCCACCACTCCCTGCAGCTCTGGCCAGTAAAGGGGACTCGCATGGGTGGAAGGTGAGTTAGGGAGACGGGACAGGGCCCCGGGGATTGAGGGCTGTGGTAGAAACTTGAAATTTTCCCAAGGGGTAAAAAAAGGGCCCCTGGAGGATTTTTATCCATGGCGAGATGGGGATTTGGAAAGGTGACCCTCTGTGCTGGAGAACAGGTGGCAGGAGATGGGCAACGGGAGTGTGGACATGGCCAGCACTCGGCAGTCCTCATGTCCCTCCCCCAACACCAACTTTTTTTGGAAAGCCCTTCCCCACATTCTGACAACTATATTGAAATGAATTCACATCCAACTTTTATTTTTATAGTCAAATGATGTTTTGATCATTTTGTTTGCTGAATGATTTACCTACAAGAAATTCATTTAATTACAATTGACTGAACATTCTCCACTGAGCGTCCAGGATTCTTGGGAATTCTTGCAAAGTGAGGCCATTTCACCTATAAATTTGTTTCAAATATAATTAAGTGTAATGAAATTTTTATGATGACTAAACGGAACAGTTAATGAACTTGACATAATTTTAGGTTTTCTAGACTTTTAATTAAACATTCATTGATTCTGATTTTGCAATGTTTGGTTGTTTTTTTTCCCTATATTTTGGAGCTCAAACATTTTCAAAGGCATCTGGAAGCCTGAGGTGCTAAGACACCTATGCCCAGAAGGTAAAATGAGGAAATGGAGAGACACACCTCATAAGACACAGGAGTCCCCGGGGGTTGTGGCCAGGAGTAAGTGTGAGTAGGGTGTTTCAGAGCTTGGGGTAGGGGTTGTTACTAATTTTAATTTTAAATGGGTATCCTACTCTAAAATTCAAAGCAAAGGTGTTTCCTAAAAGACTTCATGACTGAACAACAACTGACATTTGTTTAGAGCTTCCTATGGGACCTATTTCCTGAGCTTTACATTATTGCATAGGCTCATTCAGACAATCCTATAAGAAAGTAATATTGAATCTGCGTTTAACAGACAAGAAGCTGGCATGCAGGGAGATGACTAAGTAAACTGGTCAAGATTGTGGAGCTAGTGAGTGGAAAAGATGGGTTCCAACCCAGGCTTCCAGGGTCCTGAATCCAGCCTCTTAGCGACTATTCCCATTGCCACGAGCAGGTGTGCTGCCCTAAATCTACAGGGTAAGTAGCAGTGCTTCCTATGCTGGACAATTCTGTGTTACCTGGTATGAATTATCAGGCCTATCAGGTAAAAAGGTTAATATTCAATTGTTTTCTAAGGCTTCTTGGATGGAGTATGCCTGTCTTAGTCAGTTTAGCTGCAGTCACACAACGTAAGTGGCTTAAAGAACAAACATTTCTTCTCACAGTTTTGGAGACAGGAAGTCCATAGTCAAGGCGCCGTCTTGTGACAGCCTCCTTCGTGACCCCCACTGTAGAGTTTCTCGCTGTCGGAGGCTGCGTGCCCCAGAAGCACACCTGAGGCAGTGATTTGCCATCAAGTAGTTTATTTGGGAGGTGATGGCAGGGAACACTGGGAGGGCAGTGGGGCTGTGGGCCAGGGGAAGGGCGTTTAATCAGGCAAATGACCTCAGTGCGCAACTGGGGCTCAGTGCCTCGGGGAGTATCATGTCAGGGACCCCCACTGAGGGCAAGAGAGCTGGGGCATTTATCCCCTCCCATCACTGGGGCGGGCTACCCGCTGCCAGGGCAACCAATTCCCAACACTTCCAGCCTGCTGAATGGTGAGCAGAGAAGCTCCCAGAAGCCAGAGAAAGCCTCAGGTAGCGGGACACAAGTGCTTCCAGCTGGAGGTTGGATCCACGTGGACAGGTATGGAAAGGGCCAAGGGGATCTGGGTGGGATGCTCACAGCAGGTGTGACACTTCTGCACAAGTTGCTCCTCTTGGAGGCCCTGAGGGGTTAACTAGCTGGAAAGAGGGTGGTGGGGGATTTGAATCTAGATCAAGTGGCCACAAAGCCAGCCCCAGACCTCACCCTTTGTGGCTTCCCTTGCATCTGCCACACCTATAATGAAGAAGGCAGGAACCGAATCCCAAGAATTTAGAAAGTTTGTGTTTAAACTTAATCAAATTACATGCTTTTAAAGACACATTTATTTTGAGCTCGATAATGAGAGCCTTTTAATAAGATGAACTTCGTGATCTCAGCCCTCTGCTTTCAGGGTTAGCAGTCATGACAAAGAGGGGACGCAAAGAGGGCCAGACAAGTGGCATGGTGGTTAAGCGCTGGCTTGGGACACCAGCGGCCCCGGTTCGGGTCCCACATATGAGGGCCGGTGACACTGCCCTCAAAAAAAAAAGAGGGGACACAAAGAGGAGGGAAAGGGAGATGGGGGAGGGGATGGAGGGGAGGGGCTGAGGCAAAGAGTCCCAGCACACATATACCCGCACACACACGTGTACATGAATGGATATTTATTTTAAAAATGTATTTGCACATTTAAACCCATCATTTGTTCCAAATTGTCTGATTGTGAAGCTTTTATAATATTTTGCTTTATTTTTAGAAACAGTTCTTTTACTTTGAGACAACTGTACAAAGTGTTAAAGAAAATGAGATGCTGATTTGGCACGGACTTCCTGTGTGTTCTGTCTCTCTTGTTGGCCCACACATTCTTCCTCACTCTCAACGTTCCATCTATGCCTGCGAAGGAAGCCAGACACACATGCTGAAATAATTTCAACAAACATCAACTCAAAACCAAAGTGAAGTAGTCAGAAGCACGGCGCTCGTTCAGGCACTTGGTGCAAAGGAGACAGCACGGTCTGTACCCCGCAAGAGTGTTACAGTGTTTATTGAAAGCTTTCGTTTTTTCAGTATTAATGGATTTACCTATCCAGTGTAATGGCTTCTGCTGTTATTAGTTGCCTAGCACCTAACCCCTTTCTTCTGGTAGAATTACCCCAATTTTCCTTTGGAGTATCACCTCTCTCCTTTTTCAATCCACATGAATGAGGGTGGGTAGCTGATCCCACCTCCAGGTCCCTGGCAGGGCATGTGATCCAAATGTGGCCAATCAGAGCACTTTTTTGTGTGTGGCTGCAGTGATTGGTTCAGGGCCACATGACCTAAGTCAGGCCAGTGAGATTCAATTCTGGGACTTTGGGTGGAAGAATTGGGAACTAATTTCTTCCCTCTTGATTTAGAGCTGTCAGGAAATGAAACTGGAGAGAAGATGGTACAAGGAGAGAGAAATCTAGAGACAGATGAGCAGGTTGTTTTTGGAGACACCTTGCTAACACCAGGTGAGCACATCTGGACTGGGTGGTGTGGGATCTAGCTCAACTCTAGCCTGTTGCTTTTCAGTTACAAGAGTCAAAAATTTAGACCTAATAAACAAGTTCAGCAGGCTTGTAGGATACAATATTATTACATAAAAATCAACTGTATGCTCATAGACTAGCAATGAAAAGATTCAGAAGTAAAATTTAGAAAACAACTTCATTTACAAAACAATCAAGAATACATTCCTAAGGAATAAATTTAACAAAAAAAAAAAGGGGTAAGTCTTATATACTGAAAACAGAATATCACTGAAAGGAAATTAAATCTAAATAAATGGAAAGGCCTCTTGTGTTCATGGATTGGAACACTTAATATCATTAAGACAGTGATATTCCCCCAAATCAATCTGCAGATTCAGTGTAATACTTATTGAAATCCCAGCTGGCTGTTTTGCAGAAATTGAGAAGCTGATCATCAAATTCATGTAAGAATGTGCAAAACAATCTTGAAATGCAGTAACAAAATGGGAGGATATACACTTCTTAAAAGTTTCTACAAAGTTACATTAAAAAGGATTGTGTAGTGCAAACATAAAAACAAACATATAGATCAGTGAAATAGAATTCAGAGTCCAAAAATAAACCAATACCTTTATGGTAAATTGGTTTTTGGACAAGGATGCTAAGAGAATGTAAGGAGGAAGAGAACAGTCTTTTCAAGCAATGATACAAGGAAAACTGGACATCTACATGAAAACGAATGGATTTGAACCCTTGCCTTATGCCAAATGCAAAAATTAACTCAAAGTAGGTTGAAGACCTAAATAGAAGAGTTACACTTATAAAATTCTTAGAAGAAACAGGTGTAAATTTGTATAACCTTGTATTTGGCCAATAGTTTCTTAAATATGACACCAAAAAAAAAAAAATAGAAAGAAAAACCAACCAAAGAAAAAAATAAACTGGAATTCATGAAAATCAAACTTTGTGCTTCAAAAAACACTATAAAGATAATGAAAAGACAACACAAAAAAATGGGAGAAAATTTCTGCAAACTATATGCCTAATGGGGATCTAGTATGCAGAATACATAGGTATATATTGCAACTCAATTATAAAAAAGAGACAAATCACCCAAATAAAAATTGGCAAATCATTTGAATAGACGTTTCTCCAAAGAGGAGATGCAAATGCTCAATAAGGTGAAACATGTTCACCATCAATAGTCATTATGGAAAGGCAAATCAAACCAAAATGAGATACCCTCATACCCACTAAGATGGCCTTAATAACACTAATTTTAAAAAAGAGAAACAGCAAATGTTGGTGAAGATGTGGGGAAGTTGGGACCCTCATACAATGCTGGTAGAATGTAAAATGGTGCGGCCAATGAAGAAACCAGTTTGACAGTTCCTCAAAAAGTTAAACAAAATTACCATATGACCCAGCCAATTAATTTCCTCTCAGGTTTATATCCAAGAGAAATGAAAACACACACGTCCACACAAAAACTTGTACATGAATATTCATGGCAGCATTATTCATAATAGACAAAATGTGGAAACTACCCAAATGCCCACCAACTGATGATGGACAAACAGATGTGAGATATCCATACTATGGGATAGTGACTCAACCAAAAAGTACGCATCGATATACACTGCAACAAGAGTGAACCTTAAAAAACATTCTGCTGAGTAAAAGAAACCAGACACATAATACGAGAAAAAGACTGCAGAGTGCATGACTCCACTTACATGAAATGTTCAAAGTAGCAAATCCAGAGACTGAATGTAGATTAGTGGCTGCTAGGGGCCGGGAAAGAAGAGAATTGAGGGTGTGACTGCTGGTGGGAGTGAAGTTTCACTGGGGATGACAGAAGCATTCTGGAATTAGATAGTGGCGATGGTTGCACAACTTTGTGACTAGACTGAAAACCACTGAATTGTACGTTTAAAAAGGTGAATTTTATGGTGTGTGAATTTTATGTCATTTTTTTTTAATTGAGAGAGAGGAAGGAAGGAAGGAAGGAAGGAAGAAAAAGAAAGAACTTCTCTTTTCAGTTCTGACATGCAAACAGCCTGGAAATCACCACTCTTATCCGTACAAGAAGAAAAAGACGAACAAACTGAAAAGCAACAACTTTTTTTCCCCCACCAAACTGAGACCGCAGGACAAACCTCACCGTGAAATCTGCAGAGATGATGGAATCCAGATGGTCACAGCTGAGCTGAGCTGTGCCCCTGGGGCCGGTGTGGTGCTGGCACATAATGGGTGTACAACACCCGCTTATCAAATTGGCTCTAGGTGGAAGCTATGACCTTTCCCCTGGTCACAGAGGTGGTGTGGTTTCTAATCACCGGGCTTCTCCGTGCCCCCCACCCCTGACCAGGCCATGCCCACCAGCCTTCCTGGCTGCTGCGCAGGGTTTGAGTGCCTCAACCTCCCCTCCAGGGCATCGCGTTGCCGTGCTGTGCAGGAGCCCTGCCAGGTCCTCTCGTGACCTTTGCTCATGCAGGCGCCTGGGTCACGCTGCCCTTCTTTGCTTCCTAACATCTCTAAGCTCGAAGGCCAGCCTTCAATAAGCCTCCCTTTCACTCCTAACAGCCCAGCGTACCCTCACCGTATTTTGTGCTGCGGTGCCAGGGGAATTCTTTGAGGTCGAGGGTTGGGTCTGATGCACTGGGACCGCCAGCAGCCATCTCAGCACCCAGACAACCACCTTCAGTCAGGAACGTAGCATTGTGCTTGGCACCTAGTAGGTGCTCAATAAGTATTAGCCATTCTGATTTGTCATTATTCTGGGCTGATACAGCTATATCTGCTTGAGCTGTACTCAAAGGAAAGGGGGAGGTCTCCTTTCTATTAGAACCCAAGAATCCTCTGTCCTGACTACCTGGGGAAGGTGTGCCCAGTCCAGGACCTCCAAACTGGTCCAGAAGCTTCCAGGGGCATTTGATTATATGAAAACCCTCCCTGGGAGCCTATTATTAATAAAAGCAGTTAACATTTGCATGTGTCAGGCACCCTTGCAAGGGCTTACATTCTCTTTATCGGACGCCAGGTGCAACCAGCTCACAGACACCACCATCAAACCCACTCTACAGATGATGTAACCGAGGGTCAGCCAGGGAGTGACTGCTAGTAAGAGGCACTCAGCCTCCAGAGCCAGGCTGGGGCACAGCGCCATGGTGCCTGCCTTGGTCTCGCCATGGAAGACTAATGAGCTTTCCAGGTTTCTCCCCAAATTCTTCATAATTTCTGAGGTTTTTCTGTACCAGTGAAGGAACAGGTAAGGCAGATGTGTACTCAGCTCTGCCCTGATCCAGTGTGGGGTTTATATGCCTCTGTGATCCAGGAGCTCAGGAAACCCTGGAGCTGAGGCCAAAACACTGGTCATCCTTGTGGGTAACTGACTGGGCTGGTTTTAAAGTCTTTATCAGACATTAAAGAAATAAATGTTTGTCATGGGTGCCCCACTCAGACCCCCTGGGATCCTGTTTGGGTTCTGTGTCCCACTACTAGTCTTGTTTTCTTCCCAGCTCCTTGAGCTGTCTCCCCTGAGAGACAACTGTGACACATCGGTTCAGACAGCGGCACCTCCCAAGAGTTTGTTTACTTCTGGAAAAAACCTACCTGAGATGGTTTCTTTCTTGCAGACCTTATCAGAGCTTTCATCATGCTAAGGTGATGGATGATTTTCCACGAGGCAATGTTTTGGAAATTCTTTTAACACAAATACCACCCCTCTTATTAAAACCATTTGCCTGGTTAAGTGTTTCCACTGGGCTTCCTGCACTAACACAGAGAGGTGGGGAGAATTGCTGAAGGTCACACAGCAGCTCTGGGGGGGATCACTTTCTCCCCATTAAATAAGTCCTGGGGTTGTTGGGGCAGGAGAACGACAAAAGAAATAAAAAGCCTCATTCCAAAGAATTGTAAAATTTATTGTATAAGTATTGCAGCTTTTCAGAATGTCATCATTGCCACTAATGATTATTGATACACAACAAGCGATTTCATCAGGCCTGTGGATTGGCATCCAAACACAGAGTCTTACGTAGCAGCGGCGTGCCACGGACAGTTCACAGAAGTTGAACAGAACTCGGGGAACAGGGCTGCAAAGGAGGGCCGTCTCAACGCCAAGAACGCCGCAGGAAAGCGCCAAGCACTGCCATCCTCCAAACCACCAGAGGGTCAGGCAGGCAAACACTCAGCGTCCTTCTCAGCTCTACAGCACAGCAAAATTTGAAGCGTGGATTTCGGGGGTGGGGGGAATTCTTTCCTTATCATCAGGATGTCTTATGGACCTGGGAGCTTGGTGTTTCACAGAGGACCAAAAAAATCTCGGAAACGTACAATTAACAGAAAAGTCGGACAGGGACAGGGAACGGAATCACTGGATGTGGGGCAGGGAGAGGAGAGGAGTTCCTTTCAGCTCTTACGAAAAAACACTGGGCTTTTGGGGGAGCATGGATGAAAGCTCTGAGTGGACTTTGCTAAGTCCTTCTGCAGAGACAGGGCTTTGCAGCACCGGGGTGGGGGTGGGGGTGAGGTGATGATTGACACGGAGAGAAACAAGGAAACAGAAGATTAGAGAAAGCTGAGCTCTGCCACATTTACTGAGCCCAGCCTGGTCCCCCCTCCAACCAGCCACTTCTGAAGACCGCCCCCCCAACTTTCTACGGAATGAAGGGGACCTTCCGAGGGGTGCTCAAAGGCTTCTCAAAGACAATGCCATGACAGCCAACATCTAGAGGAAAGAGGATGCTCCCCGAGCTCTGGGGTCCAGAGACCCAGCCTACGGCATGCGTTCCCAGAAACACACACCGCCGCTTTTCTGGGGATGCGTCCTGGCTCTGACAAGCCACTACACCATGAACGTCTGCAATTGTGATGTGCTGGGCACGAGGCCCAGGGACACTGCAGCATGGTGGCCTGGGCTGCAACAGTGGGGTGTAATCAGAGAAGGGCGGGCTGTGCCCTGAAGCCAGCTGAGGTCCGTCACCCAGCCGTTGCCTTCTCACTCGCTGCAAATAGAGCCGACTACACAACACACCGCCAAGCCACAAGGCTCCGAGTTGGGCTCAAGAGGACGTCGGGAGCGCTGTGCACTGGCTTTTGGCTGACGCTACTCACTCAACGGAGGTCCACTTCTAGGGTTTTGAGCCCGATGGGCGTTAAACACAGTACTTGACAAGGGAGAGGTCGCCTAACCAAGCGAGGCTCCTCCAAGATGGAGGGCGGCCGGGCGGGACGAGGCATGAGAGGGTGACGGGGATGTTTGAAAAGCAGCAGCAGCCCTTTGCTGGCCAGGAGGGAAGGCCAGTCCCGGGAGAGCCAGGCACGGTCCAGGAACGCCTGGCCCGGTGACGAGAGAGCCAACTGCTTCCTCCGTAAGGCACTAGGGAGGTGCTCCACATAAAGATATGTTTCTTAAAAATGTGATCTATAAATGTGTCCCTGTACCTTTCAGGACAAACTAACTACATTGATTTCTCTGCACGACCTTTTGTAAGAATCCTCTTTGAGAGAGAAGTGAATTTTAGGCTGAAGACCCCACGGAGAGGCAGGTTTTATTGTTAAGGTACAAACACTTTCTGCCGGACTTGGTCGGCGGACACTCAGATGACAGGTTCATCTGTTGGTCACCATGTTCTTAAAATGTGTATATAAATAGAGTTCAAATGGTCAGAACGTCAAAACTGTTCTCGGGTTTTTGTTTTTCAAGTAATAAAAAAGTTGCTTAAAAACAACAATTATTGCCTCTTATACCTTTTTCTCACGTTCGTCTGGTAGGTGGCTTTCTGCCGAAAATGAAGACACCTCCATGGGGTGGAGAAGGGTGGGGGTGGCGGGCTGCTCTTCTGGCTGGGGGGGGTCCGCCCACCCGTGGGATGTTAGCAAGTCCTCAGGGGGAGGACCTCTTGCTCCAGCCAAGGGACCCCACGCCATTCTCCTGTCACGTATACGCGCACACACGAGTGCCCACTCACGCTTCTTCACCTGCACGCCACCAACAAGGGGTCTCGCCACAGCCAAATCTACTCAGTAAAATCCTGGTAAACAAGAGTTGTGTCTGAGAAAGATGCTTATGAAAACACACCTAAATAAACACATCAAACATGACTGTCTCGGGGGTGGGCGGCGCGACTGAAAACAATGAAGGTAGAGAGTTCTGCCTCCAAAGCATCAAGCACAGGCTTGCAGCGGGTTTGACCACCCCTCTCGTTCCAACGCTTTCGCGTGTCCTGGGAGAAGCCTGCGCGTGTCACTTTTGAATCTCTGGTCTTCTGTTTATTGGCCTAGTGAGAATCGATACAGAAAGAGAAGGACAAGGACAAGGTCATCTTCTTAATACTTTCGGGCCTTCCCTATCTGCCAGCGGACGGCACCGGCCTTAGCCGACACACTCTGGAGCCGGCTGACTCACCACCAAAGCGCTCCCCACAAACAAGCCATCCATCTGCACCCCTCTGGCGTGTCTCTGCCAACACAGCGACAGCTGTCCCTTCCTATAGGGGGACCTTCATCGTTAACAACAACAACAAAAAATAGGAGGAAAAACTAAAATTCCTTCAATAACAGTTTATTTTCATTTTGGGAAAGGCAAAGCCACGCCACCTGGAATTTGGTGCCTCGAGTACTTTTCCTATTTTGTTTGCGATCCGAAGGGCTGTTCTGGCCCAGAGAGGAAAAAAAACGTGTCCCCCTCGGGAGGGAATGTGTAACGAGGTAAATAACCTATCACTAGACAGAAGCTTCTGCTTCGGAGGAAAGCGGCCCGGATGGAAGCCTCTCTCCAAACTTCGCGTGGAACCTGCCCGCTCTCTGCCTGACGTCGAAATGCGACATTTCTCCCTTACAAGTCTCACCAGACATGACAGAAGTTTCCATCGAACAAGCACTGACATATTTATAATAAAAAATAGTGCAAAAGCTCAACATTTATATAAATAACTCTAAACCCCTGCTTTGTAATTCTTTTTCTTTACAAGGTAATACACACTTTCTGAGTTGGCACTCAAAAATGGCCATTTTCTCTTCTAGTTCAGAAAACAACTTTTTTTTTTCTTTAATAGGACTCTTCTAATACAAAAATACTCCTGCCCTCGCACATACAGTTTCTCTTATTTTCATATATATTTATATATATAATATTGCAGATCTTTAAACAAAGGTTTTGTGCAAATATGTCTTTAAAGTTACGTGAAATCATCATAAACAAACAAAAGAAAATAAGCATTCACGCACGCAGCTCAACTAGAAACAGAAGACTTAGGGGAGGCTTTTTTCTCTTTTGCCTTCAAGACAGGGCTCAACAAAGAAACACGGTTTTGTTGTTGTTGTTTTGCAAGCTTTCTTAGCTTGTGCATTCAGACCAGACAGAACATGTAAATATTTATACACAGAGAGGTGCGGAGAGGTTGGTGATGTGCACATTTCCTGGGTGTCGCCGTCGTCCTCCGGTCTCTTCTAAGAAGTGCGGAGGGGTCGCCCCTTCACCCACCGCTGCCCCGGCCCCGCCCGCCCCCAGGACCCCTAGAGCGGGTGTCCTTTCTGTTTCTCCTTCTCTGGGCCCCAGGCAGCTGTGCTCTCCAGGGATGCGATATGTGCGTGGTGGAGCCGGGTCCCCTCCAGCAAGGAGGACGGCCCGCTGCTCTGCTGGTGCTGGAAGGAGGAAGACCCCGGGTAGTGGCCGATGACCTCGCTGTAGGTGGGGGGCGGCCCCTCCATGCGCCCGCCGCCCCCATAGCACGTGGCGCTGATGCCCGAGTTACTGCTGGGGGGGCAGGGGCCACCCAACATGGCACTGTCCATCAGGTCGCTGTCAAAGATGGTTCTGTTAGGGGGTGCCCGCACTGACTCCCGGTTCAGCTCCAGCTGCTGCTCAGGGTCCCGCAGCTGGAGCGTGCAGGGGCCCTGGTAGGGCGGGGGTTCCTCCCCATCCGACAGCGAGATGGTGGGCGGCAGGTCGATCTCATGCTGCAGGTAGGGGTAGGTGGGCTGGAAGCGGTGGAAGCGGTCCCGCTGGGTGAAGGGGGGCACGGCCAGGCGGTCGGTGGGCCTCGGTGGGGCATAGACCTGTGGCTGGAGGGGGCAGAGCAAAGTGAGGGCCCCCCCGAGAAGCAGGGCCTGAGGCACGGACCTCCGCATGCGACTCCGCTCTCTGGGGAAAGGGAAAGAGGGCAGCGGAGGGGGCCCAGCCTCAGCCTGACCCCCAGGAGCCCTGGCCGTGAACACCAGAGTTGAAATAGGGGCAGCCTTCGGGCCCCGCCTGTCCCAGATACTGTGGGCTGCTTCCTGGGGGGTTAGGCGTGTCCAGGCAGGGAGGGTCCCAGCAGCTAAAGACAGTTCTCCCGAGAAGGGCAGAGGTGTGACCCTTTAGCAGCCACACTGTCCCAGCAGTGGGGAGGCACCTCCGTCCCAGTGAACGGTCCTGCTGGGCAGGGGGACTTTGGGTCTACTACAGACGGCTTGGGGGGCAGGTGGAGACATGGGGGAGGGGGCCAGGGAGTGGGGGAGGGGAGGCAGCGCTGGGGCTCACCTCTGGGATTCCAGTGCCCGACACGGTGCTCTCTGGGGGCCAAAGACATCCTTCCTGTATGGGGACAAGAGAAACAGGTCACTAGATGGGTACAGGTGGAATAGCAAAGGTTCAACCTGGCTTCGACCCTGAGATCTTCCATTTGGAATTAGATCTTGTACCATCTATTTCTCTCCATCCCCACCCACTACCCGGCCTGGGCCCTGGACACCTCCGGAACAGGACCACAATCGCCTTGCCACTATGTCTCGGCTCCCACTGCTGTCACTCTCCAAAACACATAGCTGATTCATAGGTTCCTCCTTCTCAAGACCCTCCAGCAGCTTTGCGTGGACCTTAGAATAAATTCAAATTAACTGGTGAACTGGCTGGTAAGGAAGTCTGGCCTGACCTAGCCCTCCTGCTCTTGACTGCCTCTTGCTTGCTGTGCCACCTTGGGCAAGTTCCTCAATTCTAGAACTTCAGGAGTGGAGCATACGAACCGCCCGGAGTGCACGTGGCCCTCGGTGAGCATATGAAAACGTGGGCTGCCATCACCACTCCCTCCAGCCATGCTAACCCGCTATCTAGTGCATCAAAACGCTAAGTGTGTACGTCAGGGCCTTTGCACTGGCCACCCCACTCCCTGATTTTCAATTCCAGTGTCCCCTGCACACTTTCTCTGACACCATTATCCAAAGGGCCCTTTCATTAAATATCCTATCATCTGACTATTTCCTTCCCAGTGCCCGTTGTATCTGGAATCATCTTGTCTACATATTTATTTGGCCCTGTATAGTCTATCTTGCCCTCCCTATTGGGAGCCCAGTTTATAGGTGGAGAAATATAGTAGCGCTAACAAGCAAAATGCCGCACGCAGCTGCTCTGCCACAAAATGGTTTAGTCAGTCAACAAGCGTGGATGTGGCACCACTTCTGGGCCAGGCTCTGGGCCAGGTGTCGGGCATGTGGCTACCATCCCACGTCCTCTATCCCGAGATTCTAGGCGAGGCCAGAGGTTGCCCCAGGAATCCAGAGGGCTGGGGGCTGGACTTCACCCTGGCTGTGTGGGCAGGCTGCCCACGTGGGCTCTGTGGGGGATGACGGACACTCCTGCGTGTGAGTTCCAGCCACACTGCAGGCTCCCCGCCTCCATTACCTGCCCCACGCAAACCTTGGCCTGGAATCATCCACCAGAGGGAGCTTGGGGACAGTGAGCCCACCTCGCAGAGGGACCCAGGGCACAGGAAACAGAGTACTCTGCAGACATCCGGGCCCTTGTCTTGCGCTAAGCCCTTCCGGTCGTTCCAGAGATCTCTCTCAACTGATGAAAGACCAACCCCTCCCCTCCGCTGAGATTCCCACGTCATGGGAAGAGGGTCAGCTAAGTGGGACCCCATGCCAGGATCAGTTCATCTGAGGGTCAAACCCAAACACAGGGCCTGGGAAAGGGGCGGATGTCTTCTTTTAAATATTAAAATTGGCTTTATTGAGATATAACTGATATATAATAAACTGAACATATTTAAAGTATACAGCTTTGGCCTGTGTATCTACCAGGAACCCATCCCCACAATCAAGATAAATGTATCCATCTTCACACTAGTTTCCTTGGGGACGTGTTTCCTTGAGAGTCCGGCTAAGACAATTCACCAGCTGTCGGGGGAGGAATTACTTGGCTGCAATTTCCTACATGGCTACTAGGGGGCACTATGTCTCAGAACTGTCCCATCAGGAATGCTCTAAACCAGGAAAGCTCATTGGGGTGTATAGTATGTTCCAGGCAGGGGGATGCAGAGAGCAGGCAGACGTACACGGTTACTGTTAATATGGTCATCAATGCTTCAATGGCTACTTTGTTATTGACATCAGGAATGCTGCGTCAGTTGCTGCCTTGGTGTCAGGGCCTGTGCTAAGCTCTTTTAAGCACTATCTGAAGTCTCCCAACAAACGTATGAGGCCAGCTGAGGTCAGTCAGCAGAGCTGAGTGGGCCCAGCCGGGAAGACGCTGCACTGAGATCCAAACCCTCGCCCACTGGCTTCCAGACGCACTCAGGTTTGGTTCAGGCCGGTCCTGGCAGGTTCCACGCCCCCCCAGTTGGGCCCCTGGCACAGCCCACGTGCGTGCCCGGAAGAAGATGGGGCGACATCCACCTGCCCCCCAGTGGACTTGGGAGCCCTGGGGAGGGGTACAAGCAGCCAAAGCTCGCTTGGATGATATGTGACCCAGACAAGCACCTGCCTAAACCCCTCCTATGAGGTGCTCTGTCCCAAGCTCCGCATGACGTGGCTGCCAACCACATCTTCCCGCCACTGCCCACTGCATCCCCTGAGCCCTGGCCCAGGGGTTCTCCACCTGGCTGCACAGTGGCATCATCCAGGGAGCTTAATTTAAGACAACACCAATCATTGCCTGGGGGCCTCACCATAGACCCGAGAACCACCCAGTGTCCTTGTCTCATGACTACCTTCAACTTGCATACCTGGAGGTCACCTCCTCCTTCAGAGAGCCTTCCAGAAACCACCCACCAGGCCAGATGCACCCTCCCCGCCCAAGGCTCCCACAGCATCTCAGCTCCTGTATCATCAGCCTGGCCCTGCTGTACAGAAACCCAACGTCCAGCTGGCCGCACTGCACTCAATTAGAGCCCTCTTGCCCACAGAGGCCATGTCCTACTCACCATGTTCCCTAATTCAGTGAATGGCCCCCAACATCCTTCCAGGTGCAAATGCCAGACCCCCACTATTGTTTCTGACAGCCTCTTCTTATACCCCCCTCTCCCCTGACAGCCCAGGCTCCACCTGCCTCCTTCTCTAAAAGCTCAGCCAGCCTGCCATGGCTTCCCCATCTAGACCAGGGGTCCGCCAACTATTTCTTTAAAGGGCCGGAGAGTGACATGTTTTCTGCTTTGCAGGCCAGATGGCCTGTCACACCACTAAACGCTGCTGCAGGGCAAACGCCATGGGCATGATACCATGGAACTAGGTGCGGCTGTGTGCCAATAAAGCTTTATTTACAAAAGCAGATGGCCGGCCCCGGGTCTATACCTTGATGGTTCCTAACCTGCCTTCAACTCCAAAGCCACGCGCCTGCTCAGCAACTCCAGGGAGCCAGAGGGAACTCTCAATTCTTCCCCTAAACTCCCCAATGACACTCTTTCCTCATCTCAGCGAACAGGACGACCATCCACGAAGCTTTGCAAACCAAACAGTGGGCACTCATATAAGTATCCACTGAAAGCATGAAATAGCGGGAGACTAGTTAGGACCCAGCCTGACACGAAGGGCACTGTGGGAGCAGGTGTCCTGCACAAACCCGTCCCAGGGAGCTGTAGGTGAAGTGACCGTCGCTGTTCCAGACGCATAATCTTTTGCGGGGGAATAATTAAAAGCTGCTACGGGGAGGAAATTCAAAGCAGGGTCTGTCCAAACTGGCACCTGAAAGCAAAGCTCAGGGGCCCAAGAGCAGCCCCGAAACGGGCAGGAGGCTTCCTCATTGGGGCACGGCTGTGCCTCTTCACCTGCTCACCTATGCCTAGGTAGAACTGTCCCTGTCTTTACAGGTAACACTCGCCTCACCTGCCCACCCAGCGCATGACCCTTCAGACCCTGGGTCTGTGCCATTGCAGTGGCTAGATCGTCACTGTAGTTACTGCTAGGCAGTATGTCCTTTCTGGCTTCCCTAGGGGAAGTGACATCCCAAGGCCACAGGGCTTGCCTGCACTTGAGCCTCACCCTCTAACACAGGAGGAAACACACTTCCAGGAAGTCAGACTGAAACGGGAACGGGCCCAGCCCTGCAGACAGCAGCTGGGTTTGGGTCTCTCTGGGAGGTCACAGGACCCTGAGACTCGTCAGATGTGCCCTGTCTGGTGGGGGGAGGGGTCCCCAGGGAAGCTGCCACACTTACTTCAGGCCTAACAAGGCTCTGTGTTTACCCAGCATCCCCAGGAGCCTGTGCAGGTGGCTGGGTAGATGGGCGGGGGGGGGGGTCCTTTTAGCCTCAGGTGTCTGGGAATCAGAGCCTGAATCCTGACCTCGGTCTGGGCACAAAGTCCCAGGTGCTGCCCACAGGGCCGTCTCCCCCTGTGGAGGCGAGGACACCTCACACTGGAGCCTCTGCGGTCTCCCCCACACTCTCAGCTAACTTCATCCTCCCATGATCGTAGTGGCAGGAGAAAGGCTAGCTCCACCCATCCTACAGCTGCACACACTGAGGGTCAGAGGGGAGGACCCACCCTGGAGCACGTGCTATCGGGCTGGTGTCTTCTCCTTGCTGCAAAGTGCCCTGTTTGCCCCAGCAAGTGGGGGAGGGCACAATGGGGCATGGGCTCTTCAAACTGCCACTTAAAAGCTGTGTGGCCCCAGGCTGTGTTCCTGCTTCTCTGAGCACCAGTTTCCCCCCTATAAAATGGGTTCCCCTGGTTGCTGCAAGTGTAAACACTTGGGCTTGTGGTACTGTCCCTGGGCTAACAGCAGCGACAATTAAACACACAGGCGAACCCTGACTGTGGGTGCAGAATTCCCTCAGGGCAGCCGTGCTCTCTGGATGCGCACGGGGCCTCGGCTGGGGCACCTCGCCTTGGAGGGACCAGGATGGCTGCCCCTGGCTCTGCCAACCCAATGACGTCCTAAGGCCGTGGCCTGATGCACGTGGAGATGCCTGAACCTGCCGGGACTTGGCTCCGCCCCACGGGCTGAGCGGCCAACACCCCCAGGTGTCGCCTGGACGGGGGAGGCCTTGCCCAGCACCGCCTCCTTGTCCTGTCACTGTCCTCCCAGCGCCCAGCGAACACGGGCTCAGAGATGTGTGCCCACCCGCAGCCCCGGGGCTACCCACGTGCCACCTTCTAATCTGCAGCCTGCACGTCAGAGGCTGTTCAGTGAGACACTGTGGGTGCGGAGAAGGAAGCTCTTTGCAGACAGACTCCGCCCCCCGTCTGGCCCATGGGCTGAAGGAGAAGACGCAGCACAGGGCAGGGCTCAGCCATGGAAATGCAGGGAGTCAGGAGGCCCTTAGTGCTAAGCCCTGGACTGTCTGGGCGGCGGCCCGACGGTCAGTCCCTTTCACACAACGAAAGGGGTCTGAAGCCCCCTTTTGTGGATCAGGGGCTGGTCCAAGGGCACACGGCTGGGAATGGTGGAGCTGGGATGAAACTCGGGCCCCAGGAAAGGCCTTTCCCCAGGTGACCTGCTACCTCCAAGATGCTGTGAATCCCTGGCCCAGACGCCTGCAGGGCGTTGGCGCGAGGGGAAGGGCCCCTCCCTTCTGTCTGGGTCACGGCTGCAAGGCTGGGCACCTCTCCCACCAGCCTCCCATCGGGCCTCTGCCTGGCCCCAGGACAGCCGCCTGGTCGCCTGCCCAGAGGCCTCCCTGCTGAGCCTCATCCCTCCAGGTCCTCAGAGGGGCCTACATGGGACAGCACGGCACATCCATGAGGGGTGTCCCACCGCCCCGGGAGCTCAGCGTGCAGGCGGGAGGGGCGGGTGCTTACCGAGGAGAGGGCGTCGTCGCGCCTCCGGGCCTGGCTGTGCCGGCTGATGAAGGAGCGCGCAGACAGCTTGTAGTGGCTCAGCAGGCACGTGATCACCACCACCATCACCATGACCACCAGCACGATGATGGTGATCTCCACAAACTCCAGCTCCGCTGCAAGACCAAGGGGCCACGTGAGGCCTCGGGGGCACGGGTGCTCGGCCCTTCACCCCCCAACACTGGCACACCCAGGGCGCAAACACCCGACACTACCACACACACACACACCCACACCCAGCTAACACACGGGACTCGCAAACTCGCACCGCCCTCCACAGGATGGGCATGTGAGGGAGCCCCCGCCCCCCACGGAAGAGGCCTCAGGAAACGCAGTCTGGTGGCTGCAGATGCTGCAATTCTCATCTCTTTTTTCTGGTTTTGTTTTTCGCTTTTCCCCTCGAAGGCGGAAAAACCCTCAAGTGCTGGAAAAGGAAGGTGATTTTGATCCTGCTGACGCAGGCGGGTCCACGCGGAAGAGCTCGACAGCTGGCCGTGGCGGGGGCCAGCAGAGCCCCCTGCAGCGGGGCCCTGGGTGGTGCCACGGCAGCAGCCGGCAGGTGCCAGCCGACCCCAGCCCGGGCAGGGACACGTGCCTCCCCTGACCCAGATGGGGCAGGAAGGCCCCCAGTGTAGCAGGGCACTCATGAGCAATTAGCTGAGGGCCACAGGGCCCACCTTCCGGCTCAGGGCCTCTGACTCAGCTCTTCCACCTCCCAGACAAAAGGAGCCGCAGGGAGCGGGAGCGGGCAGCAGGTGGGACCTGGTGAGCAACAGGCAGCGTGTCAGGGCTCTGCCCCCACAACCCCGAAGGCCTGCCCCTCACGCCCCTGCCTCAGTTTCCCTGAGGCTTCCAGCGGGAAAGCAATGTGCCCAAGGTGGATGTTGCTGCTGGTGCAGCCACAGAAGCTTCCGCACACATCCTCTCCGAAGCCCTGCCCCCTTCTTCCCTCCCAGGCTCCCCAGGAATCCACGTTCTCACGCCACTTTATACATTTACCCAACTGCCAACTTTACCTGATGCTGTTAGTAAGTTGGGTGAGTCCGCCCCCCAGGGAACACGTGGCAATGTCTGAGGACGTGAGGGGCTGCTCAGTAACCTACACGTACAGGACGCCGCAGGACGAAGAATGGTCTGGTCAACAGCGGTGGGCTGAGCACCCCTGTGCAGGGCTGAGTATATACGGGGCACACTTATCGTGCCATCTCAGAGGTCAAGTGACAGCCTCATGTAGCTCTAGGGCCCAAAGCTGGTGGCTCCTCCCACCTGCTCATCCACCGGACATCTGCCTCTGCACCAGGGAATTCAGTCTGGAGCTGGGCCTTGGCTCTGGCCCCTGGGTGGAACTGTGTCCCCGTTTCGTTCTGGAGAGGCCAGGCGGGAGGAGGAACTGGCCAGGGACTTCAGTGAGACACTCCTGGGCCCCAAGAAGGCTGAGGCCCTGACCCGGCGGGAAATCAGGCAAGCCTCCAACTGCCCTCCGGACACCCTCACTTTCCTAACAGGAGGGCAGGGCCTGGTTGGGCAAAGGCCAGGCCTCTGGCCTCGGACCCAGTAACTGGCCACACCTCCTGCCTCCCCAGACAGGCTGCTCCAGGACCTGGGCAGCCTGGCCTGATTCCGTAGGGCCCAGGGCCTGTGTGTTAGGGCCCGGGATAAAGCCACCCATTCAGGGGACACACAGGCCTGCTTTGTGCAACACCCACACCCCGCTCCCCCCCACCTCAGAAGAGCCTGCAACTGCCCTCCCCCGACCCAGAGCACTCTTCACCCGTAAGCACAGCGGTGGTGGGCATCCCTCCGCCCCTCCCCCTGCTGTCTCCAGGAGCCCTGCCCACACCGGCCCGGAGGGAGGGCGGGGTGGGGCTGCTC
Organism: Aselliscus stoliczkanus; assembly: GCA_033961575.1. Taxonomy (NCBI): domain Eukaryota; kingdom Metazoa; phylum Chordata; class Mammalia; order Chiroptera; family Hipposideridae; genus Aselliscus; species Aselliscus stoliczkanus. The sequence continues at coordinate 4,325,464 of CM066738.1, read as the reverse complement.
TGGTCCCTGTGCTGGGCCCTGGTGGCCTACAGAGCCCAGGCCGGGCCGCTGCCCTCCTCCTGGTGTTGTCTGGGGCCCAGATGGCAGCAGCAGAACGGAGGCTGAGGGAGCAGGGAGGATGGGGCCGACAGGGGGCAAGGGCTGAGGCCCCAGCAGGCTGAGTGGGTGTGAAGACCCCCCCCCAAGGGGGGGCTCCTCCCACCTGATCATCCACCGGACATCTGCCTCTGCACCAGGGAATTCAGTCTGGAGCTGGGCTCCACTGACCATGTCAGGCGGCGGGGGGGGGGGGCGGAGGATCTGGTTTCTGGGGTACAGAGTAGGGAATCATTCCCAGAAACGAACAGTGCTGTGCTCACCCAGGCCCCTGGGCCACAACCCCATTAGGACACAGACCCAGAAAACCCACATGGCAGGAGGAAGGGGCGACTCTCAGAAAGAGGGTAACTGCGGCTGACTTCCGGGCCACGTTCTGAAAGCCACCACGCAGGCCGGGAACTCTGCTGTGGCTCGGGGCCGGCCCAGCTGCTGTGTGACCCTGGGCTTCACCTGAGTCCGTCCAGATGCCCTGTGTAAAGGCAGGAGATGACGGGCATGTGCCCGGCGCAGCTGTGTGTGGTCAGATGCTTAGCACCCAGGGAGCCCTTGCTCGGGGTGACTGCGATCGCCCAGGAGCTGACCCAGCCTCAGCAAGTCCATAAGCCCGAAGAGACGGGCTTAAGCAAGACTGCTGGATGCTCCAGGCCATGCCCAGGCACGCAGGCATTGGTGGGTGGGTAGGGGCGCTGAGGGGTGCAGGAGAGGCCCCCAGGCAGCAGGTGACTCACTCAGCCCACATGGCAGAGAATGCACTGGGCTGAGTATTTTGGCCTTGGCCGTGGGGTGAGGGGGCTCTGGTCCTGCCGACAACACCCCCCTCCGTGCACTTTCACAATCAGGGTGCTCCTTCCAGGACACGCTGCCTTTAGGGGACATGAATCTGTTTCTCCAGGAAGTGAACCCACTTCTCCAGGAAATGCACGGTGAAAGCACCTGCTGGGATAGGCTGCAAACTGGAGGCCTGAGGACATCTGCATCCACAGTCCCCTGAACGGCCACCCTCTCCACACAGGCGTGTGGCATGTGCTCTATCATCTGCCTGGCCCCTGTGGGCAGCCTGGGCCTCAGCACCCGTGCCTGACTCCAGCTCCCGCGGTGTGAGCTCCCTGCCCAACTGCACACCCCTCTCTACTCCAGGCACTAGCTGAAACCCCAGTGGGCCAAACAGGATGGTGTCCAGGCAGGCTGGCCCAGTGTGGGTGCACCTCCTGGTCTCTCCGGAACCTAGGAACTATGACGCTGCCCGGCCTTTCATGTTGGCCACACATTCGAGAGGTTTAAAAGCACTGGGCAAAGTGCAGAGTGGGAGGCTTCAGGACTTGACCAGAAGAGCCCCAGGTCACGCAGCTGCCAATCACCAAGGGGGAGCCCTGCCTCAGTTTCTCCAATCTGACAGATCTCTCCTTTCCCTGGACGTGAGGCCGAGTGCTCCGCATGGCACATCGCAGGGGGGACTCCTACCACTGCCCCACCTCCACCTCTGTCCCCAAATCTCCTGTGACCACAGTACTCAGTCAAAGCCTGGTCAAAGACAAAGGGGAACGGAGTGAGAGGGGGTGGGTGGGCTGGTCCACAGCCCGAACTCACTGTACTCATGGTAACTACTCGCTGTAACTATGGTGATGATTCTAACAGCTGCACCATACTCGTATGCACCAGCGCAGCTCTGAGCCTGCCTCCCCCAAGTCTGTGAGGTGGGTGCCATCACCACTCCCAATTTGCAGACGAGCAAACTGAGGTTCAGCGAGAAATTGCTGCAGATCATGCATCTAGAAAGAACAGGGCTGGGTCCTAAGCCCAGAGCTTCCCTGAGGGAGCTACGATGGGGTAAGGGCCTTGCTAGTTTCCCCGCTCCACACCCCGAGCACCTCTGAGGACACCTGTCCTGCCTTCCTGCAGCTGCCAGCTAGCAGGTGTGTCACCTTGGGCACAGGCACCTCTGCGAGCTCCAGTTACAACCTGTACGGTGCTCAGAACAGGGCAGGAAAACGCAAGTGCGCTACCATCACCACTGTCACAACCCCAGACATCCCTGTGGGGACAAATGGCACCCCTCACAGAGGCTGAGGCCCTCTGTGCTGGGTGTGCCCTGCTGGCCGCTGTCCCAGAGTTGGGGACTTGGGGCAACAGCAGTCCAAAAAAGGTCATCCAGGGTGGTAGCTGGACCCAAGGCCACCAGGGCCTTAGGGACACTGCTCCCTGCTCCAGGGACCTGGCTACGAAAACAGGAGTCTTTGGGAAAGAAACATCACATTTCCCTCATTTTGTTCCAGTGTCTAGTCTGCTCACCATGGGGAGGGTGGGGAAGTTCTCATTTTTCTTTGTAATTTCCCCCTTGGGGTGGATGATGGATACAGCAGGCTCTCAGGGGTGACCAAGCCCATTTTCCACATGCAAAGTAAGGTCACTCTAATTTAATTTAGCATCCTCTTTCCTCGTGAATAATTTCAAATTAACAGGTCTGTCTGCCTCACTGGCGTGGCCTGACCCTCCCTTTTGTCTTCTCTGCCAAAGACAGACGCAGTCACCCTGAGACGTGTGCACACACCTCTCTGATCCTTCCCACCCTGTCTGAGAGAGAGGGGGGAGGAGGGCCCCTAAAGCCTTGGCATGGCCCGAATCCTTACGAGTGTCATGTTACGAGTCCTTACCATCATTTCGTGAAGTAGATGCTAACATGACCTCCTGGCCCACTTCACAGATGTGGAAACTGAGGCTGAGAGAGGTAAGGTGACTGGCCAAATGCCCAGAACCCGAACGGTGCTGTCAGGGCCAGGTTCGGCCAACCGCCCCACATCCCAGGGCCCTGAGAGGCTGATGATGACGCCACTGAGCTCCAGGATGTCAGAAACAGTCGGGCGACCAGTGTGGATGAGGGGTGCCGGCCACATCACCCGCCACACAGTCCACGAAGCCAGTGTCTGCGGCCAGTGGTGCCCACCTGCCCACCAACACGGAGGCAAGCTACAGGACACTTAGGAAGGGACCTTGTGCCTGGCACTCCGGGGAACTGCGGGCCCTGCCCAACGCATTACACCAGGATACTGACGACTGCCATCTCCTCTGCCACCGGCCGGGTGCCGACCGCCTCGCCAGGGTAGGACTTCCCTCTCTTAACTGCCCCAGCACCCCAAGGTGCAGCATCAGCCCCACCACAGGCCAGAGCTGAACTGGGGAGCATCCCTGAAGCCACGGCTCCCAGGCCCAGGTGTTTCACCACCTCTCTGCCCTAACGCCCCTGGCAGCTGCCTCAGAATATGGTTTTTAAACTAAAATTAAGTGAAAATAATATTGTGGCTTAAAAAGGAAGCCAATTATTTCAAAAGCAGTTATGAAACACTCCGCCAGATTTGCGATGTGGGAAGAACAGCCGGAATGACATTTGCGATGGGGACAGTATCGCATTAACCACAGCCTGGCAGGTTTCAAGGCGACACGAGACCCGTGGTTTCCACTGGTGACCACGTCGCGGTGCGGCTGGTGGTTTGGAGCCCGTATTCTTGAGCGGGTTCGTCAAAGGAAAAAGGTGACTCTTTGGCATCCAAGTTTAAGGCGCCCCCCGCCCCCCACCCCTTCTTAGTGACGGAGCTGCCAGCTGACCCAAGTGCTGGGGCGTCAGTTCAACCCCATCCGGCCACTTCCCGGCGATACATGGGGAGAGGGCTGGCGTAGGCCTCGCTAACACATGCGAAGAACAGGCCTTGCCCATATACAGGTATCACCAGTGGGTGCGACTGCCACTGAGCTTCTGGTTAATCATCGGAGAGGCAGTCGGAGCTGGAGAGCGGGGCCGGAGTCCACCTGGCTCCTGCCAGCCCACAGGAGGTTTCCAGACCAGACGCTCCCCCCACCGCCCCACCCCCACCCCCTTTGTGTCTGCTCCCAGAGGAGCCGGCCGTGCTTCCCGGCTAACAAGCAGCCCGTGCAGGCTGCCCTGTCTGGCCTCCTGGCCGCACACCGAGGAATTAGGAATTGGCACTGTCTGAAATTTATGAAAATCTAATCTTGTTAGGCCTGCCTGGATGAGGCCCGCCAGAGCAGGCCTCATTGTCATTCCACGGAGCCCCCCGCCTGCCTGGGGTTCCAGCCACTGCATTTACTGCCCCTCCCCCCACCTATCCCCCCTGCATTTGAATGAGAACCCAGTTTCCAGTCCTCCCATCCCCACCCCAGATTTTCAAATAAAATTGAACCAGATGTCAAAGGAATATACTTTCTGATCTCGCTCCTGGTGCCATTTCAAACACACACAATAGCACATTCACTTCTTGTGGGTGAGACCATACTTTTTACAGGTAAAAAAAAAAAAAGGATGTCTTTCTCTAAAGGTTTGGGAGGTGGGCAGCAAATCTAGACCAGTTTTCTCATTTTTAAAAGCAGACTACACCACTTAGCAAGTACTTACTCTGTGCCAAGCTCCCAGCTGGGCGTCTGGCACCTATTACCTGGACACGTCACCCTGAGACACTGTCCGGTAGGAAATAAGTCACATGCTGACTAGTGAGGGGGTGGGGACCGGCCTGGGCCCAGGGCCCCAGGCTCCCTGCACAGCTGCTCATGGCAGAATTTAGGGTACAGGTTAAGAACATACGGTTTGCCTCTAAGGTTCCTAGATTTGAATCCCAGCTTTGCAATGTGCTGTGTTACCTTAGGCAAATCATCAAGGTCTGGGTTAAAAAAAAACAAAAACGGGAAGGAGGACCCAGTGCGCACTTCACATGACTGTGGGGGAGCTACATGAGTTCATCTGGAGTCAATGTTTCCAGCAAGGAACCCCCAGAACCAGGAACTCCAGGCCCTGGGCTGGGGCCATCGGAATCCACAGCACCTGGAGGCAGCCCACCCGAGGGGGTGCCCTCTGCCAGGGCCGGGGGGAGCTAATGGACAGTGTGACCTGGAAGTCTGTCCCTCTGCAGAGCGAAATAATCTCTGGAACCTTTGAAGTATGAACCCTTGACCAGGCAGATCAACTTCCAGGCATTCATCGCCACATGTATTTCTTTCAGACTCTCTCCCTTTCACTCCCACATGTTCTGTAAAAGGACCGAGCACAGACCCACCTCGGGGCCTTTGCATGTGTCTTTCCTTCTGCCAGGAACGATCTTTCCCCATATCCACACGCCTGCTGCCTTCCTTCCATTCAGATCTCTGTTCCAGTGTCACTTCCCCACAATGCATCCCTGAGCATGCGTCTGAAACAGTGCTCTGCCCAAGACCCCAGGACCCAGGCCGTGTGCCTGCTCCGTTTTTCTCTGGAGCACTAATCCAGGATGCTACTTGTGACCCGCCTAACCATGTATTTCCTGCCTCTCCCTCCTAGGATGTCAGTGTCACCAGAGGTGGCCTTGCTTATTCTGTGTCCCCAGAACCTAGGACAGCACCTTCCCTGGAGCAGACGTGCAATAAATATGTTGAATAAATGATCACGCTTGTTTTCGTGTTCACACAGGAGTGTCGAGAAGGCCCACCGCAAGGCTGCATGAACAGGCAAAACCATTGGCAACCACTTCAACGTCCCCCAAAGGGGCCAGAAAATGAGGAAGGCACCGCCAGCTGGTCTGTATGCACTGACGCAAAAAGATGCCCCGATGAGAGAAAGAGGAGAAGCCATCAAATGGGACAAACCCGTTTTTGTTTAAAAAAGAAGGCACGTATTTTAATATAAAAGTGCATCTTACATATATACTTATGTCTACGGGTGGCTGTCCGCACAGACCGAGGGGCGAGCGGGCCACACACGAAATTGGCAGGTGAGGTGACCCTGGGAGGCCCCCGGCGGGGACGGCCCTGCCGCGTAACACGCGTGCTGCACACACAGCATTTCAAGCGCGTATAATTACATTTATAGTAAAAGAGACAAAAAAGTGGAAGCAGCATGTGTTGGTATCCAAAACAGACAGCCACTTCCCATAGTGACACTTTCCAGGTGGCGTCCCTGCAGGGATGTCCTCGTCCTGTGTCTGGCAGCACATCTTGGGAGAATGGGGGGTGGGTCAAGGCCCCTGGCCTGGGGTTGTGGGTGGTGGAGCCCAGACCTCAGGTGGCCTCTGACTGGCCCTGGGAGCACCCTTGCTGGGGCAAGGAGGGGTGCTTGGCCACCCCGGCAGGTGTCCCTGGCTGGGAAGACCAAGGCGATATCCAGCTGCCAGACGGTCCCAGGGGCCTGCCCTTGTCTGGAGAGGGGCAGACACATGTGGCCAGGCATGGAGCTTGCCCTGTGAGACAGCAACTCACTGTCTCTCCTCAACGATGGACTGAACTGACACCCGTTCCGGGGAGGAAGCCGACCCCTGTGGCTGCGTGTTGCTCGGGAGCAGATAGGGTGACAGAAGGTGGCCCATTCTCACACTGCCTGTCCCGTCTGCCCGGAGGCCGCTTTCCAGCCTTCTCTCGCCTGGCTCACTCTCACTCCCCTCCTCTCTCATCACATACACACATGCACACGTGTACACACGTGTGCACCCAGAGCGGCCCCGCCCCTCGGCTCCAAGTACCTGGGCATTACCCACTGAACTCCGCCTCGTCTCCCCTGCTGTGGCCGGCAGCATCTCAGGATGGGGTGCTCAGCTGTGCATCCCCCAGCCAGAGCCTAACAGACGTCTCCACGCTAGTGTGTCCCAGTGGAGGCAGAAGCGCCCAGAAGCCCAAGGGGCCATACAGTCAAGGCACACTGATTAGACAATAACATAGGGCCGGGTTTAAAGGATTTTGAAGATAAATCATTAACTCCATGTATCCTGCTGTGCACCTTGTCCGAATCTGTGACCTACCCCAGTGGCAGGTGTATGTGGAGCCTCATTCATTTCTGGGGCTGCACGCCACATGTCTCGAAGTCACCTGTCTGGAGGGGGTTTTGGAAGGGGCTGCCGCTGCGGCCATGGGTCGGAAAACTCGCGTGGGAACGGGGTGATGGAATAAGAATTCAAGAGAGCGCAAAGGGCCTGTGTAATCATTTTAGAACCTCATGATTAAATGCTCCTTCGATAAGAAAAGACAAAGCAGTGCCTTTTATATTTCCTGCTATTATCCAAATGGAAAGAACTAATGGGATTTTTTTTTCTATTGTCACCAACATCGAACATCTTTAAACACCCACTGTCAGCAAAATATCAATCACTGTTCGAGAGTTATTGACAGAATGGAGTGAACTCACGGTGAGAGATCCGGTTCCATCAATAGACCCGTTGGAGGTACAATGGGAAGTTATTTAAAATACATCGAGTGTGTTCTGTTAATTGAGGAGCACAGGGAACAAACGGGGAGTGGGCGGGCACGGGTGAGTGAGCGGTCTGCCCATGGTCGTGTGTGGCCACCAACCGCTTGGAGGGCACCTTGGCAGTGCCTATCCAAACTAAAAATGCACGCTACCTTTTAACCCAGCGATTTCAGCCTCCACGACTGTGTCTGACAGAAAAGTCACAGAAGGGCTGGAAAGCATCTATGCAGAAGGGTAGCACCGCAGCGTTTTTTAAAAAAGCGAACACCCAGAGAGCATCCCACAAGACAAACCTGGGTACATCACATTTTGGAATATAATGGGGCCACTGAAAAGATACATCATCTATAGCAGGGCATCTTAGCCTTGGCTCTACTGACATTTGGGCTGGCCCATTCTCTGGTGGGACCATCCTGTGCATCGTAAGGTGTTTAGCAACATCTCTGGTCTCTACCCACCGGCTGTCAGTAGCACCATCACCCCCCAAGTTGTGACAAAATGTCTCCAGACATTGCCCCATGTCCCATGGGGGGCAGAATTGCCCTGGCTGAGAACAATGGGTCTATAGGTCTGATGAGGGATGGACACTAGCAATTATCGCTCAGCAGACATAATGACGCTGGGACAGCACATATAGTAGGGACCCATTTTTACAGTAGACATGAGGGTAAATATCCAATTCTTAATGAGGGCTGCTTCTGGGAAAGGGGGACTTAGCATCTTACTTTTTGTATTTTTATATTGTTTGCGTTTTTATAACAAGCGTCGATCATTTTGATTTTAAAAGTATTAATGAACATACCAGAAAGACTCAGGCGTGCGTGCGTGCATGCGTGTGTGTGTTCCTGAGTGTGGCTGACAATGTGACATGCTGGCCCCTGCCACTCAGGAGGCACTGTGTGAGCCTTGGAAACCAACACATGTTTCTCTCAATCACCAATTTTCAAGAGCCTGGTGTTTCCCAACATTAGCCCAGACGGCAGGGCCAGGAGAGGGAGGTGAACCGGGCTCCGTTTCCAAGCCTCTCAGACAAAACGTAGCACTCTGAAGTGGGCGCCACAATGTGGCCGCTGTTCCCAATAGCTCCTCAATGCACAGGCCACGTGCTGGAGAGCCTCTGAGGGTCGGCCGGCGGATCGGGCGCCGTCTGGAGGGGGTTCTGCCTGGCCCGGGGGCGCCCCTTCCTTTCAGGACAGAGAGGGGCCCAGCTACGGCACAGGGTGGGAGGCAGGCTGATGGCCAAGATCAAGGAGAGGTGAGGGAAGGCAGTGAGGGCTGGACAAGCTCCTTGGGCTCCAGGAATGAATCCGATTCTGCAAACACTCAGAGCAGGGTGTTACTGGTCCCGTGGTTAGCAGGGCCCTGGAGCTGGCCTGCCTGGAACCAAACTCCAGCTCTGCCGGTGGCCACTCATGTGACATGACAAACTTATTTCATCCTCTGTGCCCCAGTTTCCTCATCTGGAGAGGTGGGCACCACTAGCGCCCACCTTACATCGGCGGAGGAAGTGGGGTGAACACTCCCAGCTCCAAGGGAGAGAAGACAGCCCTTATCCACTGAGGTGCTCTGGCAGCAAAGAAACAACTAGAGGTCAACACAGGGTCAGCCAAGCAGCGAGGGGCCTGGTACCTTCCGGGCAGTGCGGGGGCTCGGGGTGGACACCTGGAGGCAGCCACGCCGCGCAGGCTTGTCTCCCACCTTCCGACCCGATGGCCAATCGCCTTGCTCACAGATCTGATGTGAGAATCTGTGGGAAAATGGCTCTCACAGCTGAGCTCACAGGGTCGACAAGTGAGAGCTACTCTGGGGGTGCTACTCACAGAGCACGCTGCAGGGCTGGCAGTTGTCACCTGCTTTCCCAAACCCTCCATCTGGATCAGAAGTAAGGGGGATCTTGTGTTACAGACTGAATGTCTTGTGTCCCCCACAAAAAAAATCCGTGTTGAAGCCTTACCCTCCAGTGTGGCTGTGTTTGGAGGTGGGGCCTGTAAGGAAGGAATTGGGTTAAATGCGGTTGTAAGGGCGAGGCCCGGATCCCACAGGATGAGTGTCCCTATAAGAAGAGACAGAGGCTCGCACGCACGCGGAGGAAAGGCCACGTGGCTGTCTACATGCCAGGGAAGAGCAGTCTCACCGGAAACTCAATGTGTCGGCGCCTTGAACTTGGACTTCCAGCCTCCAGAACTGTGAGAAAATAAATTTCTGATGCTTAAGCCACGGGGGTCTGTGTTTTGTTATAGCAGCTGAGCTCACTCATACACCCTGAGTAGACAGAAGGAGCTGGATACAGAGAAAGTGGCTGCAGGTCATGGAGGCAGGAAGCCTGCCGTGGCGGATGGACCTCTGGCAGCACAATACACCCCTTGGGGACAGAAAAGTGGCCAGCAGCCTGCCCTCAATCTGCTGCACGAAGCCTGGGGGTGCCTGACTTCCTTTCCCGTGAGAGCCACTCTCTTCTGTCGTCCTTATCTGTCCCCAGGGACTTCTCAGTCCCACCGTTCATTCAAGAAGCACATAATGGCTGTGCACCTACTGTGTGCCACACCCTGTGGCAGGCGCCGGGGGTTCTAGGCCAGCCCCGGGAGCTGAAACTCCCCAGGGCAGCTGCGGCATTTTCAATCCTCCTATGACTTGTCCTCTCTACGGCAGCAGGTGTCGAATCTGTGCCCCTGGCTGGATTTATTTCTGGGATAGACGGTGGATGACCCGAAATCTCCCAAAGCCGTTCTAATAGTGAACATCCAACAGGCGCACATGCACCAGCGATGTTTCCTGCCCCGAGCCAGAGGTCTCGGGCATCTCACCAAGCCTTCCCAGCAGTGCTCCAGGAGCGTCCTAGTCCTACTGTCCCCCTCCTTTAGGGACAAGGAATCAGGCTGGGAGGGGGCGAGACACAGGTCCTGTGGACAGGCCTGGGGCACTGAAGCCTGGTGTCCTAACCACCTTTCGCTCTTGTCATACAGTGGACAAGAACGTACTACAAAGCCACTACCACCACCTGCCCCCCCCGGGCAGCCCCGAGGGCTAAGCAGTCACAGTGCCTCACTCCCTTCCACCTTCTTTCATTTCTTAGAAAGAGCAACACCCGGCAAAGGCCTGGGTCCTCAGAAGCCAAGCTGGGCGGGAAGGTCATCCCACTGTGACACAAGTGCTACCTTGCCGTCACTTTATGTGAGAGTCAGGGTAGAGCTCTGGCCCGGGATGAGGCAGTCCTTGCCCCCACTTTTGCGGGGGAAGGTTCTGAGGTGCAACGCTGGACACACTGACAGTAGGCCACTGCCCCAGGACCACCTGGCCAGGCAGGGCCCAGGGCTGGGAGGAGCTCAGGTGGGGTGATGTCACCACTGTGGGGCCCCAAGTAGATGGGACAGAGAATGTCTTCTCGGCCTCTCTCTAGGGTCCCGAGAGTCTGGGTCTGGAACAGAGGGAGAAGAGAAAAACGGCAAGAACCATCGAGAAACCAGAGAAATCTATCGGGAGACAGACCCACAGGAAAACAAGGTCCAGCTGCGGATGTTCAAGGGAGTGGCCGGGGGGGCGGTCCTTTCTCCTGCCTTCACAGGGCAGAGCCGTGGGAGAGCCATTCAGGTGGATCCAGCCACAGGAGACCTGGCCCTATACTGTGGCCCAACGGGAGCTGATCACCCACATGGGGACCCGGCAGGGGCCTCTCCAGGCTGAGGCTGGGGGAGACTTAGGGGGTCATCCCTCAAGAGCGAAAGGTTTGCCTCCCCCATCTCCCTGCTTCCTCTATTGGACGCTAACTCCCCTCCTCCTCCATCTATTCTGCACCCAGCAGTCAGAGCAATTTTTAAAAAACATCAGTTGAATCACTGACTCACACTCAGATCAAAAACCTACGAGGCCCACTCAACCTCGTTTCTGTACTTCCCACCTCTTTCTCTTGTTCATCACACTCCAGCGATGCTGGCCTTTTTTCCTGTTCCCACCCCAGGACCTTTGCATATGCAGTTTTGTCCTGGGATCTATCATGGCTCACCTTAGCGAGGCCTCCCGGTCATCCTATCCCAAATACACTCACCTGTCAGCTCACTCTGCATCTCCTGGCAGTCTGTCTTGGTTCGGATGGACAATGCAATGTATACTTAGGAGCCTGGGTCATCCAGGCTCTCAGGCTCTGTCCTGCTCGGGCTCTCTATGCCTCTGCTTCTCTATCTGCACCATGGAGAAAATGTCAGCCCCACCTCCATGGCCTGTTTGAGGATTGTAAAGTACCCAGAAAGCACCTGGCACGTAGGAAAGCACGGTGTACATGTTAGCTACTATGAGAAACGATTTCTTTATTAATTTGCATGCCTGTTTACTGTCAATTTCACCTCCTCAGCAAGAAAGTTCCGTGTGAGGGCCTCTGTTTAGCTTGCTCTCCCTGTACCCGAGGGGTGACACCATGTCTAGCACATATGCTGCCCTCTATGAGTAACTGAAGGAGGAAGGAATTCATGTTCAAGGTCCACTTGCCAAGACTCACATCTCTACCCAGAGGCCAGAGGGTGCATGATGAAAAGCGAAGGGCCTTTCACGAAGCTAAACATGCAGCACCACATGACCCAGCAATTACACTCCTGGGCTCCATCCCGGAGAAATGAGACTCAGGGCCACACAGAAACCTGTGCATGGATGTTCACGGCAGCTTTACCCATAGCAGCCCCACCCTGGAAGCAACCTGATGTCTTCAACAGGTCAAAGGGTAAACTGTGGCACATCTATGTAGGAATACACAGGGATGAACTTTGGATGCACAGAACGACCTGGCAGGATCTTCAGAGAATTATGCCCATCGCAGAGGGCTGCATACTGTATGATTCCATTTCCATAACAGTCTCAAAATGACAGAGTCATAGAGATGATCAGATTACTGGTCACCAGGGGTTAGGGTGGGTGTGGACATAAAAGGGTAGGACAACGGGACTGCTGTGTGTCCACTGTGGGGCCGTCACATCAATCTACATGTGATGAAAGTGAACAGAACTAAACACACGCACATATGCACACATAGATTCACGCACACATATACACTCACTCCAGTGAGTGCATGTAAACTGGGGAAATGTAAATAAGGTCGATGGGTTATACCAAACATCGGTTTGCTGGCTGTGGGCAAGTACTATAGCCATGTAGAATGTTACCACTCGGGGAGGCTGGGTGATATGGACAAGAGGTCTCTCTGTATTATTTTTTACAACAGCATGAGAACCTACAATAATCCCCAAATAAAGTTTTGTTTTGTTTTTAAAGAGTCTGGAGGGCCCCGTCCCTTGGGACCCTAGCATCACCCTGGCAGAGGGCACCGCCAGCAGCCTCAACTGATCTGTGGGGCGCGGCCCAGGCCTGGCGCTGGGAAGGTGGTTTCCTGTAGGGGAGGGTAGGAGCTGAAACAGAAACTGCTCCGCACTCCGCCAGCCTCCGCCTGTCTCCCGCTCATACAGCTGCCATCTGGCTGCTGCAGCCAGCCAAACGAAACCATCTCTGGGCTGTCATCTTTCAACTTGCGGGTCTGGCTCCCAGGTTTGCTAAATTCTAAACATGCCATCTAAAATTCAGAAATGAAGAAAGATTTTAAGTAACCTCTAAGCATTGGCTCCTAGGGGCTTACCCCTAGCAAAGAGCAAAGAACCTTAACTTCTTTCCCAGGAGAGTAGCTTGGCTTTCCCCAGTATAAAGTATTATTGTACCCTAATACAATCCAATATCCTGATACAATGTATCAAAGTGTCTTCCTATCATTGTAAAGTGTCCAAGTGTCTTTGTATCATTGTAAAGTATCAGTGTATCGCCAATGACAAAGTGACTACAAACTCTGCTGTCAGTGGCCACCGCAGGCACCAGAGTCAGAGGCCGCAGGGATCTTTGAAGGACATGAGTGTCTGAAGATGCTTGAGTGTCCTCCTCTCAAACTCGGCTCACCGGTCTTCTTAGGTGAGCCGGCGTTGATCTGTGATGCATACGGGTCCCTCCCCATCTGGGGGGTCCACGCCAGGCCCTGTGCTAGCTCAGGAGAAGCAAGTGTCAGCCTCCGAAACAGGGCTCAGGTCTGCAGGGGGGTTGGGGGGCGCAAAACTGAGCTAGAAAATACACAAATAAGTACTTAGCACAGGTACCTCTCAGAGTAGGAAGGTGCGGTAAGAGGGTGCTGAGCAGAGTGCCGGGAGGGAGGGCTCCCTTGATGAGCTGCCAGGGATGGCATGTCTGAGGAAGCAGCCTTGAAGCCGAGAGCTGAGAGCTGAGGAAAGCTGGGGAAAGAACAAACGTCCTGAGGTGGGAACATGGTCAAATTCAAGAGCAAGAAAGATCGATGCCTCTGGGACACAGAAGGAGGGGATGATAAGGCGTTAGCTGCTTTGCGGGGACAGACAAATCCTGGGGGTGCCTGAGAGCATGTATGCAAGCAGAGGCTACACGGAGAAGCTGAGTTTGAAAATGATGCAGGTGTCAATTTCCAGTGTGATTTTCCAAATGAGGCCCCATGTCAGAATTGTTGTGGAAGCTCCTTAAACGCAGCGCACTGAGCCCCATGTACCCTGCGTCCACCAGGCTGAACTGACGCCTTTCAGGATCGGCTCCAGGGACCTGCAGGGTTTGGTATTTCCTGCAAGCACCCTTCTGCGGACTAAGTGATATCTGTCAGGCTTTCACTCCTTTAGTGGAGGAAGCATGGGTTCAAATAAACTCATACACCCAGGTCCCAGATGCGAAGGCAAATGCTGGAGTCTAATAATTAAATGTATTATGGTGCAAGGGAGAGGACGGGGTGGAGCGGCGGCCTGGCAGCTTGAGCGGCTCAGAGATTCCTGAAGCAACTGGGGTCCCGGATGAGCCTGGGAGCTGCGAGCTGGATCTCTGGGGGGGGCAGCGGCTTGGAAGTCCCCGGCATGGGCCAGATGCAAAGACCGATGGGACCAGAGAGGGGAAGGGAGAGGCTCCGAGTCACAGCCACCCAGGCCAAGCGGGGAGCTGGGGCCAGCCTCCTGCCCCTTGGGTGCTGGTCACCCCCACCGGTGTGCCTAGTCAGGGTCAGCTTGAAGCACCATCCAGGGGGAAGGGTCACGACCCTGCCGGGCTTTGCGAGGTGGGTGGAGCACATGGCCCAGTGCAGGCTCGCCACAAGCCCCAGGAACCCTGGTTAGAGGAGTGAATGGGGGACTGGCTTCTGCCCATCAGACACACAGCAGGGACAGTTTCAGCCGCTATGGTTTAACGAGGAAGCTGTGCTGAGAGCTTTAAGTGCAGTTCTATCATTCAAGGCTCCCAACCAGCCACTGTGGGGAGTCCTGTCATCACCTACATTTGACAAATGAGGACGCCGCCGGCCTGCCCACACTCACACAGCTACGTCAGGGGCAGGCCCGTGGGGTGAAAGCAGTGGTTCTGAGAGAAGCCGATGCTGCCCACCAGGGAACGCCTGGGGACATCTGTGGTTGTCCCATCTGGGAGGGAGTTGACTGGAGCTAGTGGGTGGGGGCCAGGGGTGCTGCTAAACCTCCCACAGCGCACAGGATCTCCCACCCCCAACATAATTATCCCGTCCAAAGGTCAACAGTGCCAAGTGGAGGGACTCTGGATTAAATAGGACAATAGATAATATCTAAAGCAGTGCCTGGTGCATAATAACCTGCTCCACACACACTAGCCAGGCAACAAGCGATTCCTAATTAGGCCCCAACATGAAGATAGCAGCACAGACTTAAATTACATGTGACTCATTCAAAGAATAAGAACAACCCAGTCTAAAACTCGGATTAGAAAGCAGGCAAGTTAGGGAAAGGTGCCTGTTCATCAGCCACTTGGATTATAAATGTCTCAAGGCCAGAGCTGCGGCAGTTACTCTGATCATGGAAATATCGCCTGTGCCGGGCACACAGTAGGCGCTTCATGAATGCTTGTGAAATGCGTATGTGAGTGAGCGAAAGTGAGGGACAGGTGAGTGAGCCCCTGTGTCCACATAAGCATTATTTACAGACCCTTCTTAAGGAAGGAGAATGAAAACCAACCATTTGTGGGGCCCAGGTTAACGAGAGAGATACAGGATTCCTGGGATGGGAATGTCAATCCGGAGGAAAACCGAGGTTTGTGACAGCTTCCAGCTTCCGTGCATAGGGCTGTCGCTGTCTGAGAGCCCTTCTACCCCAACACAAGGGAGATGGTGAGCTGCCGAGCCTCCAAGAAACCAAGTGTCTTCATTCAGGCTTTCCAGAGAGCTGCCATCTCTGACTGTCCGGGGACGTCTACATGGCCCTCTTCACTGCCAGTTCTCCAAGGAAAGGCTTTTCCCACAAGCCCGGGGCCTGGGAACCCCTGCCTTCCCCCAGAGGTTCTACCAGAACAGGAGATGAGGCTGTGTCCAGACCCACAGCAAAGTGTGCTGGGCTGATGAGGGATGTCTGCCCAGGGTGCAGCTACCTAGCACATGGGTTTGTTTCTGACTTCTCCAGCACACGTCAGCCATTTAAGTTGACCATGCACAGGCGGTAACGAGAAAGCCTAGCCTCAAAAGCGCTGCCTGGCCCTGGCCTGCGCAACAAGGGGCAGCATGCAAGCTGCCCAGAGACTCCAGTCCCGGTGCCCACAGTTTGCAGGTGAAGGTGAGAGAGCAGCTCTCCGGGGTTTTCTCTTCCTGAGCTACAATGACAGTAAGGATACGAAGGGCAGCTGGTGGCTCCTGGCCCTGAACCAGGGCAGTCCCAGCAATGAGAGGCGAAGCGGCCTCTCGCTCTTTAAAGAACATTCTTTTTTATTCTGAGATCATTGCAGATGCCCACAATTCTGAGAAATAGGAGAGACCGTACCTTTCACTCGGTTTCCCCAATGGTGGTGTCTCACAAAACCCTGTCATTTCTGGCTCTCCCAGGAGTTGAACACTTCTGTCCTTTTTAGTCAAGCCTCGTTTATACAGACGAGAGGACTGAAACCCGCTCAGGCCCTCCACTCGGTGCCACAGCCAGCAGAGCCCCCCCAACTTCTTCCCTAGATGCCCCATGGCTGGTTCCATCTCATCCTCGCCAGCACAGCCACACGACCCTGGTTTACGTCCCCTCCCTGGCACGGCCCGCACCTGGAACTACGTCCGCTGCCTGCTCCCCTAAGAGCGCCCGTGCTCCATGAGGGCAGCCCAGGCCTTTCACTCACCACCATCCACCTCCAGCCCCTTCGCTGGCACAGGTCAAGAATTTGACGGACGAACGGGCCGCAGCCATGTCCCCAGACACGGGGCCCACCCTCTTTCCTGCATTAAATTGCACCCCCGTTATACATGGCTACTTTTAGCTGGAGGTTACAGGACAGTGAGGCTGCGACTGGAAAAGGAGGTCTGAGCAGAAGCTGAACAGTCCGGGTCACTTCTGGGCCCTGCCTCAAAGGCAGGAGACCAGCTCCACCATCAATTTGCCACCTAACCTCAGGCAAGCTGTTTCTTTCTGAGCCTCAGTGTTCTTATCCATAAAATGGGGCAACGGCCCCTAAACTGCCTTGCAAACTGAAGTACAAACGCCCCACTGACTAGGGTTCCAGGTCCTGGGTCTTCCCTGGAGTGTCAGGGGTGCCAGCTGCTTGCCCAAAGGGGTGCCCCCAAGTTCACCCTCTAACTGCCCCTCTTGACAAAGGGGTGCTCACCTGATGGGAAGACAGGGCTTCTTCACACACTCCACACACTTGGAAAATGAGGAGAACCACTGAGGGGTAAAGCACACCTGCTCTATCCGCCTGGGATCCCCATTTCTCCATTAAGGAAAAAAAAAAAAGAATTAAACCCACTGCCTGTCCAGAGTTCATGTTCCCAGTCGCCAGCAGACAGCAGCTCCTCCTGAACAAAGGGAAGTTCAATGGATGAGCCACAAGCGTTCTTCTGGGGGAGCTGGGTGTCTGCATGGGCAGCCCCACGGAGAAGCGGGGCAGCTCACCAGGTCTGTTTAGAATTATGAAAATAGACGCTGTCTGCCCACCACACCTGTTTTGCCTGACAAATCAGCAGCGATCCGCCTTCTAAATAAGGCAGCGCACCAAGGCTGTCTTGCAACTCTGGCTTCTCCAGCTCTTCAGAAAAGAAAAGCCTCCCAAATTGCAGCTTTAAAAAGATGTTTTTCAACCTCGTCTCTCAGGCTCTGGGCTCTTGGGGCATCTGGGCTGTAGCCATCCTTAACCCTGGCTTTCGAAGCTCACATCTCCCTGGGGAGACTGAAGCCACTGCATTGGGGAGGGAGGGGGAGGTGGGGTGTCTGTCTCGGCTGCTCTGGGAAAAGAAAAAGAGGACCAGGAGACATATGATCAATTATTAAAAAGGCAAAAGCACACACACATACAAAGTCTCCCCAAACTCAAGCCAAGGGTACATTTTTGACGTGCTGAGAAAGACCAGCTTTTGGAGAGAAAAATTAATACCAGTGCCACTCGTTCCTCTGTGCCACACCGGCATGGTGACTGGGTTAATATCATCATTTTCCTTTAATTACTCCAAGACAGACCCAATTACAGCACAGACACATCTACCAGCCAGAGGATCCAATATTTAAAAGCCCATCTTTCTTAAGGACCATCCCTGCTTGGGAACATCATGGAGAGGGCTGGGCCAGCACGCAGTGTGTCTGCATATGCCACAAACCCGGTGATGCTGTCTTGGTCTCTTTTATTTAAAAAAAAAAAAAAAAAAAAAAAAAAGACCCCTTACCCTCAAAATACTTCATTTTGCATTTTTCTCCTTAAAGATGGACATGATAGTAATGGGGGAGTGGGGAGAAACCTGATTGTATTAACTCAAAATGTTACAGACCCCATCCACGGACTTCTCCCTCCCAGGGAGAAGGTTACAGGTTTTCAGGCTAACATGATGAAAAGGCTTAGCGCCCCACTCTCCAGCTTTTGGCCTCAGGTCCTTGTCGGCCTCAAGTCCAAAGCGGGTCACAAACCCTTGCCCAGCACAGTGAGGGCTGCAGTGTAAGGACCGCTCTGCCTGTTTTGGGGGCAGGAATCCAAGCATCAGGGCATGAAGCCCTGGGTGTTTTGAGATATACCTTGTCCATCTCTATCTTGTGCACGGGGAAAATGTCCAGCCCACCCCTACCCCCAGGAAAGTAGACAGAGATGCCGGATTTGCTTGGTCTGGCAGAAATGAGATGCAGGTTTGGGGATCCCAGGAGATATCTGGCTGCCTGGCTGCCCCCACTCCACTCCCCACCTCTTGGGCCCCCTCCCATGTAACACCCAGGGGGCAGACTGGTGACTGCAGGCGGCGGCAGGGGGTTGGGGGGGATTTATGGCTTTGCATCTGAGTCAACAGCAATGATAACATTTTTCAAGAGCAGGTGAGGGTGCCTGGCTGGGGGGACCGGCAGGGCACAGCCGTCTACATCCTGCAGCCCCTACTTCAGAGAGGAGCTCTGGCATCTGCCCCTCTCCTGACCTGAGCGTATAGCTGAACTGTAAGGCCCCCACCGCTGCAGAGTCGGGAGAAGCCCGGGGTGGTCCCTTCCTGGTCTTCGGCAGGACAATGCCTATTTGCAGGTTCAGTTCCTGCGGGGTGGCAATAGGTGTTTGGAGCGCCCGCCGGGAGAGCTCCACCCCCACCCCTTGCCCCTTTTCACTCTGGCGACACTCACCTAGTAGCTATGGCAGCGAGGTTAATTAATGCATCTATTTGGAATAACTCAAACCTTGGACCCATTCAAGTGGTCCTGATATTTTTCATCCTTAAAAAGTCAACTTCTAGTGTTTTATTAGTCTATGTGTACCACCAAAAAAAAAAAAATTACAAAAGAGTAATAAAAAGTGGGGGAAGGTGTGGGGAGGGGCTGAGGGGGGGTCTCCGCTCACCCTTCAGAGAGGAGAAAACCTGGATGTCACTTTCTGTCTCTTTTATTTGGTGATGGTATAATATTAGCACAGTCAAGTCAATGTGTTATAAACACAGAGGCGTTGCTGCCAGGAGGAGAAGCGCCTTAATTTGAGGGAGGGAAGAAGTGCTGAGGAACAGTTTGGGCGCGGGGGGAGGGCGGTCAAATGGTGGGGGGATGGTGGCGGCTGCAGTCTTCCCACTCCACGTCCCGTCACCGGAGGGAAAAGCCATTCCCTGAGAACGTACATCTGCAGGGTGTCTAGACAGTCATAAAGAGGACAATTAGAGAAGGAAAAAAAGCTGCAAGCCGCAGTCACCCCTCGTCTCCTCCTCGCCAGGGCACCCGGCTGCAACCCGTGCGAACTGCCCAAACAGGCGAAAAATTATGAAACAAGAAACGCCAGTGTGGGCTGGGGGAGGCCAGGGCAGTCTGGGCCCAACACAGTTTATGAGCAAGTGTTTTGAAATTCTGCTTTAAATACGCCGGTAAATGAATTCAACCCTGTCAGATCTCTCTCCCTCCGCAGACCAAATACCCCGCTGGCATGCTGTCTAGACACAGATAACAAAGGACTTTTTACAGCGCCCAGAGACGCGCTGACAAAGTAGCCATTTAAAGATGGAGTATTGCTTTCTCCGTCGAAAACGATTTGTCAGATGGACTTAAATGAAAATGCTGTTATCGGTCTAGTTTGGGGTCTGCCAGTGGCTGGGGTTAGGGGGGGCGTGTCGGGGGGCTGGCTGCTCCAGAGAAAGGGAAAACATACCATTTCTGATGGAGCTGCACTCCAAGTCCTCTTAAAATGGGACTGTGTGTGGCTGGCTGACTGGCAGATAATTCTCACTCTTCTTGTTCTAAGAGGCCGGCTGCTAAAATGTTTCTAACACCTAGTGGGGGCAGCTTCTGGGTGGCACTGTTCACTTAGAGGGTGGCAGGAGGCGTTCAATTAAAATGCATGGGGGGTACGAACTTGTCTCCACCTGCCTCTGGGGGCACTGAGAAAACTTAACGGGGGAGAGGGATCTGGTGTCACCTCCAACTTGGCATTTGGTAGGAGGGGCTCCCGCCCTGCCCCTGCTTTCACAAAGGGTCCTGCAAAATGAGCCATCCTCTCTTCCCAGGAAAGGACAGTGTCAGAGGTGGGTCTGGCTTAGGGCCACATCCTTGCAACATGCTCGCTGTGACCCCAAACAGGCCCTGAACCAGGGATTGTGCCTCCACTCAGCCAGGCCAGGTCAAAGGGGCCCACACATATGGTCACAACTTGGGGCAGCCAACAGGGATGAGCCCCCTTGATGGTGGCCTCAGGTCTCTTCAAATCAGGATTGTCAACTTCCAGAGCAAAGCCTGGCATCTGCCAGGTGCCCGACGAGGGGCCATTCTGCCCACCAGCCTTCACTGCTGCCTTCTCTGCCAGGCGGCTGGCTAGCCACACACCCCTTCCTCCCTGTACAGGCCTGCCTGTCAGAGGCACTTGGGCTCCTGAGTCTGCCTGCCCCACCGCCTCCTCCCCTCAGTGTTGTCCAGTCCAGAGACTGGTGTCCGACACACAGATCAAACTCTAGCTTCACCCCTTGCAGGAGGCTTGGCCCAAGGCAAGTCTCCACTCTGAGCCTGAGCTTCCCCAACTGGGAAACAGGGTCCCAGCTGTTCGCCTGGGAAGAGCTGTCATGAGGCGTAAAGGTCCTGGTGGGCCTGCCATCCTGTGGGCCCACCTGTGCAGTGGGCAGAGGCAGTGAGAGCCCACATGTGAAATGCCGATCTCAAGGCTGAACACACACGAACACTCCACAAACAGGACACTGGCAGGGCTGCTATCTGCACTGACAAACGCTGTCTACACCAGTCCCCTGGGGAGGTCAGTGTGCCGATGACACGAACCCTCAGAGAACTCATTACAGTGACCCCAAACTGCTCAAATAAAGGGGGGATGAGAGCCTGCATGTCAGAAGATCACATATTCAAGTGCTCGCTCCTCCTTTTGCCTTTTGGGTCTCATGCTCTCAATTTTAATAGCTGTGGATAAAAGGCTGCTGATCTCCACCCTTCACATGGCCCACAGCCCGCAGCCCACAGCTCTGCCATCTGTGGGCAGAGCCTCTGGCTGCGCCCAGACACACGGAGGCCGCAGTGCTGGAAGGCCCAGGCCGAGGCCGGACACGACACCGGGATGTAGAACAGCATCCTCTGGTCAGGACGAGGCCCTGGAAACGTGGGATGCCGGAGCGCCACAGGCCCGCTGACTCAGCAGTGCCACCGAAGGCTGCACCCCAAAGCCAGAGGGAGTGCAACTTGCCCAGGTGACCCAGCCAGGACTGGAAAGAACCCAATTCCTTCCTGCACTTGTGTTTGCCTCCTACACAGACACCTGCGGCAGCTTTCATCCAGCAACCACAGCAGACATGACTAATCAATGACTGCACTCTTTCTCAGCACCCAGCTCAGGCCTGAGGAGCTGTCTCTCCCCAGCGACCTGGGAAGTCTGCTCATCAAACAAATGAAACTCGTTTTTCCCAACTCTCCCAAACATCATCGTGGGGAGTCTTTGACCTGAGAGGAAATGATAAAATACTCAGAGGGAATATGAGAAGTCCTGCGCGACACGACCAGGGACACGCGGGGTAGCAACAGGCTGGGCTCCAGGGACCGTCCCGAACACCTACAGAAGCGCCCAGCCTCTCGGCACCTTTGCCCACACCAGGCTCCTAGCCTGCCCGCCTTTCTCAATCCTGTTCTGCTTTCCCAAACTCACCGCAAACCCACAGGGCCTCCCAGACGGCTCCTGAGAGGCGGAAGCAGAGCCACTGGGTGGGTTCTCTGTCTGCAGACTGAGGTCAAGTTCTCCCCATCACGCTCCCGGGTGGCCGGCGTCCCTGGCCCATCCTGGGCCCTGTGTCTGTCTTCCCCTCTCAGCCGTGAGCACCTTGAGGTCCAAGTCCCACTGCAGCCTCTGTCTTCTTAACCTTGAACCCACTCTTCCCTTCCACCTGGCCCGGCTGCCATCGCGGGTGCCCTGGACCCCGGCAGGACTGCTCCGCGCTGCTCTCCCTGCCTCCAGCCCCATCTCCACATGGCATCGGCGGGGTCCTGTTATCCTTCCCCAACTCCACACCCTCCCAGGGCTCGCCAATCCACAAGTGTCAACTCCAAATGCCTGGAAGCCTGACAGGACCAGCATCCATCCTCACAGCGCTCTCTCTGAGGCCCCTCTTCACCCATCAGCTGCAGCCACCTGCTGGCTGTGAAGGTCCCCAAGGCAGTGCGCACTTTCTGTGCCTCAACAGGACAGCGGAGTGCGTGATGAGCGCCATATGTCACCCCAACTCTGAGGGCTTCTCCCCAGCACAGCAGAGCTGAGAGGGGCCTTCTGGTGGAAATAGGCCATTCAGAGAGGGCAAGTCACTGGCCACTTGCCAAACAAGAAGTCCTGAGCAGAGCTGAGCCCCACCTGGCCTGACCCCCATCCTGGGCATGGTCCCCCAACCCCCAGGCTTCATGGCTGCCACCTCCATCTCTTCCTGACTGGCAGCCAGGCCACCTGCAGTGGCATCTGCCCCATCCCAAGACTAAAAAATGTCATAATCATCAACACCAAGAGTGATGGCACTCACTGTGCCAGACAGGGGAGGCGAATTAGCTCATGAAATCCCCTCCCTGGTTCTCCCTGGGAGGAATTACTATCGCCACCCACATCCCCATTTCACAGACAGGGTGACTGAGGCTCTAAGGGGTTAAGAACTGGACGTGGAACCAAAGCATCACACTGCAGAGTCTCCGTGGCTAGTGCTAGCTCCAGGCAGTGGCAACAAGGGTCAGGGGACAAGGTGACTTTGGGGTCCGCACCGCAGGGACGTGGCACAGCTGCATCTCCTCCCACAGGGTTTCCTGGGCTCGGGCCTGCTGGGCACTGCCTCTGGCCCAGACCTACTGGCACAGGCGGTGGGTTTTATTTAGACGCTGTCAGCTGAGCAGCTCTGGGCACACAGGCCTGAGTGGGCGTCAACTCGATTGGGTTTCACAGCGTATTTCTGTTGGGAGCTGCCTCCGTCATTACATATCGGGGCATGTTTTGCTGGCAGGGCTGGTCACTCGCCAGGCAGGCGGAGACTCTGGCCGCCTCCTTTGAAACTGGTGTCCCCTCACCCACCCCCACTCCTTTCTTCTCTTTGGGAAGATTTCTTCCTGCCTCGGCCCAAATCCCACTCTCTGGGGCCGCTCCCCAACCCCTGCCCCTCCAGAACAAAAGGTAGAGTGAGCGTCTAGACCGCCAGTCTGAACGTGAGAAGGGCCATTGTGTGCTGGACGGAGGCCTGGCCTCCCAGGCGGAAAGGTCGGGGCGCAGAGGCGGGAGAGTGGTGGCTCTAGCCAGGCCCACCTCTTGGGTCCCCATAAACCGCTGCCCCTCCTGGGACAGAGACGTGGCTGGGGCCCAGCACCGGGAATCCGGCCTGGGTTGCTGCCAAGGCTGGACACACCGTTCCCAAATGAAATGCGGAAATCCTCAGCAGTCACTACAGGAACAGAGTCACAGGAAACCCTTGAATAGTGCCTGAACCCAGTGTTATCTGCGAACGTCACTGGTTTATCACAGCGATTGACTGAGAAGCTTCCCTTGCATTCTGGACTGACAAGGGTAGAGGGTCCCCAGCGGGGATCCGGGAGTCTTCCTGCATCTGGAAGGCCTTGCTCCACACTGGGGAGGGGACATATCCATGGACACCTGGCGTGGCCACTAGCTGTGTGGCCCCAGGCCCCTACTCACCATCTGTGGGTCTCAGGGACCCCGTCTGTAAAGAAAGGCTAGAATCAGTTCTTTTCAGGCTTGTTTACCAACAGAAGCCTGCGATGTTGAATGGAAGTCTGACTCAGGAGCTCAAATGGACACAGAGAGGGCTGCTACGGCTGACGTGGGCCCCGGAGGTTGCCGGGCATGTGCTATGCGCCGGATGCAGGCCGAGCCCCTCCAAACACCCATTCACTCCTCACCTCGGCTCTGAGACAGAGACTGTTGGCATCAGCCCATTTGACAGAAAAGGAGCTCAAGGCTGCAGGAAAGATACCAGCTCATTGCCCAGATACTGCGACCAGGAGAGAGTATGGCCAAAGAGTGAGAGCCTCCGACCCACTAGTCCCAGGGAGGAGACACTGGACAGCTGTGACAGGGCACAGGCAAGATGGTGGGGACGTCTCCTTCCCTGTCCCAAACGCTGCTAGAGGGCCTGCACCCATCTCCCTAGCCACCCCCCGCCCCTTTACCAGCCTTCAGTGCAAGTGCCTGGAGCCAGGCCTGAGGAAAAGTGGAATAAACTGATCTGTCAGGATTACAGGCATTCTGACTTTTGTCTTTGTCATTTATCAAATTCTTTGAATTTTGGTTAAATAAGGAGCATATATCTCTTTTTACCATCAGAAGAATCACATAGCTTTCACTGTGACACGAAAGGGACAAATGCTAATTATCTCTTCAGGGGTGGTGTCCATGGCTCTGGGCGTGCTGAGGGGCCACTTGGAAATATGAGGCAGAAGCTTAAAAACAGATGCGAGCACGGTGGCCCTGTGATCCCACTGCTTGGAATCTGTCCTCAGGCACAGAAGGGACAAAGGCTTCAAGGACGCCTTACCGTGCAGCTTTGTAAGTGAAAGCCCGGCTGGCCGGACCCCTCAGCGCCATCCGTATCTCTGGTGCCCCAGCTGAGGAGGGTCTCGGACCTGGAATCTATTTGTCCTACAAGAAAACTAAAAATGCAGGTTCCTGGCCCACCACAGGTTTCCAGATTAGCACCCCAGAGCAAAAGTCGAGAAGTCTCTGTCCCTGTGAAGTTCCCTGTCCGAGTCAGGAGCCACTGCGGCTGACGTCCATGCACAGGACCCGGGGCTGCGGTTCACAAGGTTGACAGAAAAGTGGAATCGAGAGAGGGGCGGTCGCGGGGGGGCTGCCAGCCTCTCTTGCAGGACTCCTGACAAGGTGCATGTGTTGGTTCTGCCACACCCAGTGTGTCTGTCTTTTTCATGGCTGCATGTTTCTAGAACACGAGGCCCAACCCAGAGCAGGTGCCCAGTAAATATGGGGAAATGATTTCAAGAATGAAGGACTCTAATGTGAGGAAAATGACCCCTCCGTGAAGTTCCTAACTGAGCACAAAAGTACACAACCCAACTGAGCCACCTGGCCGCACCCCCCCATCAGTGGGGGACAAGGGGCTAGAGGCACCCAGCAAGGGCTGGGCTGGGGGTCCCGGGCCGACACAGCTCCTGTTCCCAGAATTCCTCTCCTGGTCGCTCACAGAGGTGTGTGTGGGGGGGACCTTTTCCCCAAAAGAAGTCATTGCTCTCTGTGGAAAACTAAAGGTCCAAATGGAGACAGGCTGAAGCCCGGTGCCCCGGGACACATGCGCCGAGGGGTTCACACCCACCTCTGGTGCCCACAGCCTCAGTCCTAAGCGCCGCCCCCACTGTGTGGCCTAGGATACCAGTGCCTCTACGTCCTCGTCTGGGGAATGGGGGCACGAGGGCCCTGGGAAACCTCTCCCCAGGCAGAAGTCCCCCTTCTAACTTTTCTTGCTGGAGCTAGGGGCCTCCACCCCCCTCTCCCCTCCCTTCTCACAGGGGGAGCCCGGGGCTTACGTAGCTGTGTCTCCCCTAAGACTGACCAGGTCTTGACCAACACAGGTGGCATTTCCTGGGCATTTAGAAGGCCCCCAGCACAGAGCTGAGTCTGTCTTCTCTCATTCGATTCTCACTATGGTCCTGTGAAGTAGGTGACTCTTACGACCCCCGTTTACAGATGAGCAAACAGAGGGCTCAGAGGGGAAAGCAGCCCCCAGGACACTCTCCTAAGTGGTGGGGAGTCACATCCAGGCTGTTGGGCTCCACACACAGCCCCTCTGCCGTCCCCTTCTTGCGACCAGGTCCTCAGAGCCCACTCACTCCCTACATACCGGGGCTGGCCTCTCGAAAGATTCAGCAGGCTGCAGGCATCCATCAGGACACAGATCAGGTGTACCCATGAAATCATGGGGGGCAGGGGACAGATAATGGGGCTGTCAGCGCCACAGGCAGGAAACCACGGACGGCCAGGAGAAAGGAATAAAACCCCGGGTTTCATGGTCCTGGTGCCCAGTATGCCTGGGCCTGGTCCTCCTCCCAAAGCCCCATCCTCGGCTCTGGCCACGTCTCCTTCAGAGGAGCGCGGATCTCCACCTGGCCCACAGCCGGCGGGGGACGGGCACGGCCACTCTTGGCCCCAGGAGGAATTCCTTGAGGGCTGAGGCTGCCAGACGGAGAAGCGGCAGAGTGGCCTGTCCCACTTGGGCTGGCACCGCTGGCTCGGCACCCACTGGCAGGGTGGCCCGCAGAAGCGGGAGCCAGCCTGGAGCCGGGGCCCTTCTGCCCGCCAAGCCTCACCTGGACACTCTCAAGGTGGGCCACCACCTCTCGCAGTGACTGGCAGCTGACTCGCTAGGTTGATCGGATCCATAAGGGGCCATAACTATCCCTTGGCCGAGCCCACAGCCCACACTTAGATAAATTAGTAGGCACAGCGGCCAGGCTGCTGGGGTTCAGGTCCCGGCTCTGCCACTCACTCGCCACGAGACCACGGCAAGTGCCGTGTAAACCTCAGTGTGCACATCCGTACAATGGGACCCATGGTGCTGGGCTGATTCCATACCACAGGAAGCGGGCTGGGCAATGTTCTCAGAGATGCATGGGGCTGCCTAGGTGCTGTTATCCTCAGGAGCATTTTCCTGGCTTTCACTCCTCATCTTAATCAACTGCTGATTCAGTCCCTGCTGTGGGTCGAGGTTTCGGTTTTGGGGAAATGGTCAAACCAGAATCTAACCAGAACCAACCAGGCAGGATCAGGCCCCCGGTGAAAGCACGAAGCCCAGACAGGCCCCGAGCAGCAGGACCACGGCTGCCTGCTGGGCCCGGAGCTTGCACATTCCAGCCAAGCTGCAATGCCTCTGCGGGCTGCAATAAAAATTCCTAGACAGGTAGTCAGGTAAGAGGCAGGCCCGGGATGAGCAGAGGGCAGGGGAGCGAGGTCGTGTGCTCTCGCTTGCCCTACAAGTAAGGCCAGTGGGGTGAGGGAGGCTCCTCCCTGCCCTTTCCTCTCAGATCGGTAGGACCAGACGCAGGCCAGGATCTGAGACGGAGGGCCCAGGACCAGGAAGGTCTCCGAGTCGGGAGTCCCTTACGAAGGAGCCTGCCGCACCCCAGCCAGACCGGCCTCACTGGTGGGGCCCAGCTGGGCCCCTTGGGGGCTCTGACACTTCTAAAGAGGTTCAACTCCAGTCTCACTGTGGGGGTCTTTGAACAGCTCCCTCCACCACCTGTCACATGCAAACTGTGTAGGAAACAGGAGAAATAAGTGCAGCTCCACCAAACCCCAAGCCAGACGTCTAGGAGGCAGCACTTCCCGCAACCGGGACGTTTCTCAGCAATGATGGTGCGGGTGACGCACGGCAGGTGTGACATAGGGGCCCACACCCCCCAGAGAGGCCCAGAGCCAGGACACACCTTTGCTCACTTGCCTCCTTCCCACTGTGTCTCTTCTCCCCAGAGCCAAAAGGGTGCATTAGGAGGCTAGCTAATAAGTCACAGATCTAGTCTGCAAAATATCAAACCATGTCAGGCACCAGGGCCATTAAATTAAGGTGTGTTTTTCCCCCCCATTACAAAAAAAGAATGTAGAGATCTTAGTTAAAACACACACAGAGCCCAGAAGACACAGAGCTGTGACAGGGCAGGTCACAGATGCTTCGAGCCTCAGTGTACTCACCTCGCATGCACACCAGGGGCGAGGGCGAGTCCATTGCACAAAGGGCCGGCTTCTCGGTCAGTACCACCCTGAGGATGAAGCCGGACCGTTGTCACCTGCCGGACACTGCTCTGAGCTGAGTGCCTGGAGGAAGTAAGGGAGACTCCTCTCCATCCATAACCCTCCACCCGTGGACTTGTCCCTTGGGTCCAAGGGCAATGTGACCCCGTGACCTTGATCTCATTAGCATTGACTTGACCCTGACCTTCAAACGGCTCGGTGACCTCAGTGCGCCAGTTCTGCAGGAGGCCTGAGTCTGTAATTGCTCATTAAAGACCCCCGAGGATGCTGCGGGGGTGCCTCTCACACATGGCCCTTGACCAGGCGCCCATTTCTGCCATTTCCAAACAGCCTTGAAAGGGATTAAAACTCCTCAACGTTTTTATGTTAAATTTTAAATAAATATTCAATGGACTCACTTTTACTACTGAGCCCTGTCTTAATCACATTCAGGAAACCAGTGAGGTGCTTATTCCATTTTCCCTAACATACACTTAACATACATCAACCTAAGTACCTATTAAATGTGAAATACCCATTCACAAGCCATCTAGAATTTTCTCCTGGGCTATCGGCTTGCTTTGGGTCTGTGGATGTCTCCAAACCTACAAGGTAGGGTAGTTATGACATAGGTGACGGCTTTAATGGGTTCTAGATCCAACACAGCCAGTTACCACCCGTGTGCCCTTGGGCTAGGGACTTCTGTCCTCCGAGCCTCAGTTTACCCACCTGAAAAATGGGTCTGGTACAGTAACTCCCACAGGGGCTGCATGTAACACAGTCTTTGGTGCCCGGCAGGCATTCAGTAAACAAGAGTAGTGAACTATGTGCTGTCACACTTACTAAAGAAGTCACAACACTTACTAAATCCCCATTTTACAGGTGACGAAGTGAGGATCAGGGGCCACAAAGCTGGTAAGTGACAGAGCCACAATTCTGGGCTACCACCCTGACTCCGAAGCCAGCCTCTGGTTATCATTTTCTTCTTCAGAGAATGCTGGAGTCGAGGGATGGGGACCACAGGCTGCCAGCTCCACGCTCTGCCAGGAGGCATGCCCCAGCCTCCAGGACACACAGCTCTATTCAGAGGTCCAAGCTGTCTGTCAGGCAGCAGGAACGCAGCCTCGATGCTCACAGCCTCTGAGTAACCGCCTCCCCAGACATGATTCATACCTGTCTGGAGTCACCCACATCCTCATTCCCTACAAAGGAATGCAGGCCAGGTGAGGCGGCCAGGCGGGCTGGCATGGGCGGCTGGTGGAGCCGTGCCAGGTGGTGGCAGAGGTGTAGCTTGCTGAGTCTCCAAGGGCTCTGCTACCACCCTGAGACCCCCTTCCGCTCCCTCCTCCCCCCCGGCTGGGGCTGGACAGACTCCAGAGTCTCGAGTACCCAAGTATGGAGCCCAGATTCAGGTTACAAAAACCTTTCCCCCACAGAGGCACCTGGAATTCCACCATTAGATAGTCATTCCTCTGGCTGAGACTGACCCTTTCACAGTCCCCCCGCCCTATTTAAAACCACAGCACACGATGGACTGCTGCTCAGAAATGAAAAGGAATCACTACTGACACACGTGGCACGAGTGGACCTGTGTCAGGAGGCTGCGTGGAAGACGCCAGACAGAATGAACCACAGCAGGACTCCACTTATGCAAATTCTACACCAGGAAAATGTGATCTCTGGGGAGTGAGTCTGCAGTGAGGGCCGCAGGGAGCAGGTGCAGACTGGGGAGGGCGGGGCACGTGTGGGGCGATGGAAGGTCCTACTTCTCAATCGAGACAGTTGTCCGCCACACACGTTTGCCACAACCCATCACAGTGTATACTTAGGACAGTGCATTCTATTTCTATAAATTATACCTGAATAAACCATCACAGCAGAGGAAACACGGGTTCCAACAAGACATTTAACAACTTAAGAGGAGGGACAGCCGGGGAGGCCTGACGGGGTCTCTGCAATATCTCGCTTCTTCTCTCAAGAGCCCTAGGGTCAATTGTGCCCATTTTACAGAGAAGAAAATTGAAAAGAGGGGAGGGAGAGAAGATAGCAGGGAAAAGAAAGATGAGCAAGGGCTCATGTGGGATGTCAGGGACAAGACAGCCTCGTGTTTGGAACACTCCGCCTTCTACTGTGCCCTGTTCCCGCCTCTCTATGATTCTTTTCTGTATCCCCTGTGCTAAGAAACCCCTGCAAAGAAGCGATGAGCCACCCCAGGTGAAGCGGAAAGCCTCACGTACGTCACCAAGAGCCCAGAAGGCCAAGGCTGGGCGCAGCCCCAAGTGAAGCCCAGGTTCAAGCCCATGACTGGCCAGCCACAGGGAACAGAAAAGGAAACTGGGACGCCGAATCCTGTCCTGGTCCCGGGGGGCTCGTGTGCCCACCCAGTTTGTCCCTTACTGTTAACTGATCCGGAGACAGGAACCTACAGGCCCCAGGCCACCACTCTGCCCACCAAACCCCAGGTCACTTCCCCAGCTGGTGCTGGCAGTGGGGCCTCAGCTGTTACAGCACCTGGTCCGGAACATGACACAACGGGCCAGCCCTGCGCTGGAAGACAAGCACGATGACAGCGCTCACAGCCCTGACTCAAGGGGAAGGCACGCAAGTGTGGACGCCGTCCCGCACACACGGAGCCCCCGCCAGTGCGGGGTGTCTTTGCAATGATGACATTATGAGTAGTTGTCCTCTGATTATCTCCACAAGGGCTCTGGGCTATAAACCAACCGGGTTTTTCCTTTCTCCCACTAGACCTCGCTTTATCCAAGTGCAGGCGTGGGCTTAGGGCCAGCCCAGTGGGGGCTGAACCTCACCACACCTGGAATCGCCCAGGAGTTTTGAGAAGCTTGGCCACTCCGCCCCACCCCCAGGAACTGGCTGAGTGTCAGCCTTCAGAGCCCCCAGGTGACTTCCACCTTCAGCCAGGAAGAAGGCCGAGCTCAGAAAGGGGCTGGAGAGTGCCCTCTGGTCCTAATGTTCCCTGCAGTCGCCCCTCACCCCGCTCAGGGAGCCCAGCCCCTGACCAGCGCCCACAGGTCACCGTAACCCCTTTTCTCCCCTCAGCTGCAATCCGATACTGGACAAATTCTTCTCTGTGGCCTTAAGCCCTGGGATGTGGCCAGGTGACCCTTCCAAGAAGGGGAGTGCCTGGAGGAAGGGACGAGCGAGACACAGGCCCAGCTGGAAAAGCCCGAGGGCAATGGAGGCCTGAAAATCATTCTCACACAGCGACAGGGGGTTCTGAAGCCCAGGCGATGGTGGACCAAGCACGGGCTTTGAGCCCCACAGCCCAGGTTCAAATCCTGACCAGGGCGTGGTTGGGTGATCTCTGCACCCAGCTGGCACGTGCCGTAACTGCCTCCTCATGCCGCGCGGGCTTGCAGAGTGCTCAGTGAGCATCTGTGACTGTCAGTAGAAATAGCTGGTGTTTGAAAGGCCACCATGTCACCAGCAAACAGCCAGAGAATGACCAAGTGGACAAAGGTGCTGGGCACTAGATGCTCATGCCCTGGACACTGACTACCTCCCAGCTTCTCCCTTTTCCTGTTCTTCTTCCCCACCCCACCACCCCTACTCACGTGAGTCAATTCTGGGGAGAGGGTCCTGAGCTCATTCTCACTAGAGTGTAAAGGACTGCTGCAGTGTGTTTAGGGCAGGCTCAAGACATCCGGGGGAAGAGTGCACGGGATATGGAGGCTTCTGTGACATCTGTGTTTGTGGCCCCCCCGTTTTAAAGAAAGACACATGAAGTACTGCTGGGGGCTGAGGGTCTAATTCCAGGTCTCACCTGGTGTGGGCTGGACCCAAGCCTGAGAGCCAAAGGTGGGGGCTCTGTCACTTCAAAGTAGTGGCACATCCTTAGAACTCACAGAAATAACAGTCCCTGGCCAGTTAGGCAGCCCAGAAGGCCTCCACGTGGCATAAGGAGCGGACACGGAGTCCTGGTGGCTACAAGCAGGAACAATGCCTCTCCTCCCGGGTGTCTGGCAGCCCACGCTGCGCTCCGGACCAGCTATGTCTCTGCACAGACAACTTCTGGTTTTTCTCCTGAGGATCATGTTCGTCATAGCCACTTCACTGCTCGAGCCCACCCTGAACCCTGGCTGGAAGCGGGCATGGGAGCCCAGCACAAGTGGATGCTGCCATGGATTAGCAACGTCTGCAGGGACAGCAAGGGGTATGCTCGGCCGAACATCATGCACGGGTTCCTGATCCACACCTTCAAAGTCACAAAGCAGCTCAGTAAAATCCTGGCTGGATGCTGCTCTGGCTGACGGGTTACAGGAGCTGAGGATTCACAAATACAGGAGGCAGACCCACATTCAGTGATGCCAAGGGTGGGGTACAGGGGAGCAAGTTATGCAAACAGAGTCAACCGGAGGAGACGGCCGGGGACCAGCAGCCACAGGACCACATCGTCCCCCACCAGACGCAAGCAGCTATCGGGTCATGCGCTTGCAGGTGGGACCTGAATACGTATGGACAACGGGAAGGTGGACTCATAATTATACCGCTACCCCACGCAGCAGGCGATGCTAATTACCCTCTTGATGGGAAGACGATGACAATTTTATTTCGAGCCAAAAGTAACTAATAAAATTAGGTACAATCAGCAGCTCCACGTGTAAGTTCACACACTTGACAGAAAAATCTGAAGACTTGACAACAGCATACAATGAATAACTGTCCTTGTCAGGAAAGTGATGAGGCTGGGAGCGGCCTGTGACCCTTCCGCCCAGACGGTCCGACGGTTCCACGGTGGACCCAGTTGGCAGGCTTCTAAGAAAGGGAACGTTCTCTGTCTGACTTGAAATGCCGCTTCAGCCTGCTCAGAGACTGGGGTCCGACAACACGGGCGACACACCGCCGGGGTGGCAGTGTGTTCAGCTGCAGTTTATCGTAACCATCAAAGCGGCAAACAGAGTGCTGTTTAAAGGGCTGGTTGGTGTGATTTAATCGGTTATATTCACCGGTGTAACTGATACCCTCTCCATCATCTCAATACGCCCACCTCTTTCTCCCATAACATAAATAGATTAGAAAAAAACCCGGCTTCCTCCGATGGCCACGACCCCATCGGCTGCCAAGCTCAGCCCCGGATGAATCACGCTTGGCTCGCCGCGACGGCAATTCTGAAATGACTGAATGATAACGGGGAGACACAGACACCAATAAATGAATCATGCCTTCCGCAAGCCCAAACCTTTGGCTTTTACAGACACCGATTACACAGGAGAAAGAAAAGAACAAAGAAATTACTCAGGGTGTTGGCGCAAAGGTGATTCATAGGTTCACAGAATTATTCCCGGCTAAATTATTTAGGCAGTTTAGAGCTGCGACCAGCCTCAGCACATCAGCCTGCTGGTTTGGGAATTGGCAAAAGGGGACAGGGGAAGCCACCAAATTCCTGCAGGGTTCCCAGGGACTGAATGGCCTTCACTTTCCACTTTCTTCTGGAGGGTTAAAGACCTTGATGAAGTCCATACAATGTGCAGCCACATGGGCAGTGTAAAGGGAGTAGGTACAAATATACATAGCTTCAGTGCAAGTCTTGGGATTAACTTTTATTTTTTATTCCTTATCTGTAGCTGCCATAGTACAATGGAGATTCTCCCTTCTGTGATGAGGCTGTTGAAACACATTGTCTACAAGAACCAAACTCGCACATCACCTCTCAACTGACATTAACTGGATACCTCCAGATATATCACCAGATCAAAGCGATTTTACCTGCTACAAAACTTAGGCTGATAAAGAAACAGCATTTGTTGGGCCACCTGCACATTCTACGTTAGTCTTCCTAGAGGAGCCTGGGCAAAGAGGTGGGGGGAACGGTCAGGCTCACCCCACAGGGCTGGGGTTGAACCCTGTTGGGCAGGCATCTGAACCTTATCGGGCAGCTTCTGCAAAGTCTGAAAGAGTCTCCAGCAGGGGTGCCCGGCCCTCGTGTGCAAACCAACACAGGACAGAATGAAGCTGGGCTTACACCTGGCTTACACTCTCAGGCAGCATCCACTTACCACTAACTGCCTGGGCAGTCATGGTCAAGGCAGGTGGGGCGCACAGCAGTCTTGGGGAACATATTCCAGAGGAGCAGTGGGTGACCAGGCAACCAAGACCACTGAGACTGAGAAACCTTTTTCAACAGGGCAGTTGGGTTGGCTCAAACTTTGCTGGAAAACTGACTCACCTCCCCACTTCTCTCTCTTCTGAGGACAGAGCCTGGGAACCCTAGTTTCACCTGCCTCAGGAGGCCCAGGGCCAAGCCAGGGGTAAGGTTCAGTCTCAGTCCTGGGTCACACCAGAGGGGCCTCCAGTGGATGGACCTCAAAGGAGCCTCCACCCTTGAGGGGTAGAATGCACACATTTGAAAACATTCTACAGGGCCAGCCAAATGGCGCATTGGTTAAGAGCTGGTTTTGGGATGCCAGCAACCCTGGTTCGGACCCCACATATGAGGGCCAGTGACACTGCCCTCTACAGCTAACAATAGCTCCACTTGGAGCTGGGCCGGCGACCGATGTGTCTCATCCGGGAAGAACGGAATGACGATACCAACATGGGCCAGTGACGCAACATCCTCTGCAACTAGACTGAAGAACAAAGAGACGGCAACTTGTCTGTTCCCCTTCCCCGATTCCCCAACGCTGTTCCCCTCCCCCAATTCCCCAATAAAATCTTAAAAAAACAAAAAACCCACAGAACATTCTACATATCATATACATAAAACACACACACATAATTTATATACACTGAGATACGTCGTTTTAGATATAAAAGCTCATACTTCTATATTCTTAATCACTGCCACCCCAACACATCCACGACTGGATTTGTCCCTTTTACTCCCACCTCCCACACCAGGGATGGAAACACCAGCTCCCGGAGACCCCGGAAGCCTACATGACCTGCACGCCAGGAACCGAGGATTCCCTATCCGAGAAAATAAAGGGTGACAGCTGCCACAGACAGACCCCATCCCGTGCCAGCAGTTTGCACAACACACCTGCAAGCTCCCAGCAGCCGCGAGGGAAACCGAGGAACACCGTAAGTCCACTCTTTCACCAACTGTGTCGCTGTTCATTGAACATCTACTTTGTGCCAAGATCATTAAAAAAGTCCGCTTAATTCTCACCAGGACGGGGCATGCTGCCCCTCCCTCATCACCACCAGAGTCCCTATTAGGGGACAAAAGATAGGGGACCATTTCTCCAAGCTTCGAATGCAAAGGGGTGTCATGAACCACGTGACTGTTCAGAGGTTTAGGCTGTATCTGTGCAGCCTGGGGCGGGGCGGAGGGGTGGGAGGGGGTGGCGCATTGTTGGAAGACTGGCTCATGGAGGCCAGAGGCAAACTCTTTGCAGCATCCGGATCCCAGAGCCACTGGAAAATTTACACTTGTTACCAAATAATTAAAACTCTCTTTCCTGCCAGTAGGGCCATTTCCCAAACCCACTGATACAATAATAAATGACTGTAGTTAAAATATACGTGAAGGGAAAGAAAAACAGAGTCTACACTACCCAGCACTTCTGATATCCTAGCAAGTGTATTGCAGGCACAGGTTCTAAGCCAAGCCACCCAGCCCTACTCCCTCCCACCACCACCCCAATGAAAAACAAACACATTAGAATTTGCTGGAACACCAGGGAGATCCAACCACCACCTGATACCTCAGAAGGTGAGTCATGGTAGCTGCCTAACTCTTTTCAACATGTGGCATCTTACCGTCACATCAGAGCAAACACCAGCTCCACCCGTGGGTGCCAATGGGGTAGGAGAGGAACCAAAAAAATGCTCCAAGTCCGGGGCAAGTGCATGCAGAAAAGAAATGCCCCAGAAAGTCTCCTGGGGCGAGGGGAGGGCCCTGGCGATGCATTTTTGTTGTTTCGATGCTCTCAGCAGCACTAAAGCGACGGCTGAGAAACCTGGACCGTTCCTGGGGCAACAGGGCTGAGAGGGAGGCACATCTGCCCTGGGTTTCTGTGGTGGCAGCTTTGGGGTCTCCAGAGGCCACGGCGCAGCTTCCTGCCCCAAACAGTGGGGCTGTCTTTGCAACATTCAAAATAATACTTTTGCCCGAGGCACTTGCATTGCTCAGGAAGCTGTCCTGTCAACCTGAGCAGCAGAGGCCATTTTACGGAGCAGCAAGTGGAGGCTCGGGGGGGATTCCATGCTTGCCCGAAAAAGGGCGGTTTTCAGAGTCTGTATGTCTTGACTACATTCTCTCTTGCCTAGAATCTTCTTCTACGAGCTTGTCCACTTCCTTCCCTCCTCATACACATAGGAGCGACCTGCCAGGTGGGGGGTGGATATTATATAATGAACAAGAGACACGATCCCCAGCCCCTGCTGCTCAGTGACCAGGGAACAGGGAGACATAATCCACTGCACAATATTCAATACCGAGTGACAGGTCTGGCAGAAGAGACTTAGGGGGTGCTCCTGAAGCCCAAACAGGATGACCAGTCTAGGAGCCTGGGGAGACTTTGAGGATGCCTCCATTTTGGCTTCCTCTCAGCCTCCCTCCCTGAAATGAACACATTTTCTTGTGCATCCTCACTAGAATGGCAGCTCTGCGAGGGCTGGGTTTCATCTGTTCTCCCCGCATGGTCCCAGCACCCGGAATGGCCCGTGTGCTGCCACGATGCGACAGACCCGATGGCAAGCTCTGAGATTTGTTGTGGTCTTCCCTGAAGGAAGGTCCATTATGGGCGTGCAGTCTTAGGGCAAAA
The DNA here is from genome assembly GCA_033961575.1 of Aselliscus stoliczkanus. Lineage (NCBI taxonomy): Eukaryota > Metazoa > Chordata > Mammalia > Chiroptera > Hipposideridae > Aselliscus > Aselliscus stoliczkanus. The sequence goes on along the minus strand of CM066738.1, from coordinate 4,288,753 downwards.
TCTGAAATACCACTGCAATGTCAAGTCCTGCAAAGAAAACACTGGGGGCTCAGGGAGTCTGTGTGGCATCGTGGGGAAGAAATCATGGGAGCAGGAAGCTTAGGTTTGAATCCCAACAGAGCATCCGTTTCTGGCTGTGTGACCTGGAGCAAGTGTCTTACCCTCTCTGTTTGCATTTCTGCATCTGTAAGTCAGTAATAGAGTTGTTTTGGAGATTGAGAAAAAAATGCGTCACTAGTACCTGGCACATAATAAGCTCTCTGTATCCAACAAGGAAAGGGAATGAAAGCAAAAATCCATCAGTCACCCTGGAAACAGAAGAGAGAAGCCGTTCTGTGGCTCTCGGAAAGACTGGGGATGCCCCGAACCGTTCCAGGCCCACCCCAGGGTGCTGAAGCCCCAGCTCCTGTCGGCAAGGCATTCCAGGACTTTTTCCAGGGTGGTGGTGACAGAGCCTCACTAAACTCTGACAAGACCCCAAAGTGTCAGGGTTTAGGCTTGGCAGTGTCGCCGGAAGGGAAAATGAGGCTGAGGATGCTCAGCGTTGTCATGACTTCACGCAGAGGCGTGGCCCACCCCCGGGAGGGGAAGAGCAGGAGTTCAGAGGCTTAAATGCTTGCAACACCGCAGCATGCCACAGTTGTTACTACTCCGCTTTACAGATGGGCTAAGCGACAGCAAAAGTGACACAGCCAGCTAGTTTGGGATCCGAGCTGAGCCATGATCCCTTTGGACATAGGTCACCCTCTAAACCCACAGCAGCACGCGGGCCAAACCAGGTCTGCAGGCAGAGAGAAAAAAAGGAATTGCCAGTACTTAAAATCCCAGAGTTTTACAATAAAATCTAGCGGCCTGGATCCCTGAAACCAAAAGATCTGGCCACACGGGACCCACGTGGCAATGGTAAGCGGAGCGGCAGTCCCCCTCTGGGCAGACCCAGCTCTCTGCAGCCCACCCCAGAGGGAACTGGGATTGCCACCCTGAAGCCACCCTGGCCCCATAGCGTGGTGCCACCCTCACTGCTCCACAGGTACACACGACCCCCACATGTGCCCCAAATCACAGGTGTGCGCATGCATACACACACACACACACACACACACACACACGTATGTGCACACGACAGCTTTTAAAAAGCACAAAATGGGCGCTTGGCTTTGATCTTCTTCCCTCAGCACGTGCTCCGTGCAGGAGCCCAAGGCTGGCAGGAGTACAGCCTCCAAAATTCAATTGTAAGAGCCACTTCTCTTTGGTCAGGATCCCGGATGCCGAGGTGCCCGCAAACTTTGTCTCTGGGTGATAATGCCCGAAGCAAAAAGGCCAGCCGGACCCCCTGGTTTGGGCTCTACCCCCAGGACCTTCCTCTCCAACCTTTTCTTACATTTTAACAATTGATCAAACCATAAATGTTTGAAAACCCTGGCTCTGGGCTAAGACCAGACAGGAGGTGGGGGTAGGTATGTGGGGCAGGTATGTGGGCACACCTGAGCCACAGCTCTGGGGCAACTGGGGGGACATGTATCTTGCTGTCCTGAAGACAGGCAGCCACCACCGTCCCAACAGCCTCCTCTCCTGGTAGCTTCTCATCCCCCTCCATACCCCTTCTCTCTCTCCAACGGGGAGTGCACAAGTCTGCACAGCTCTCAAGGAAGGGTGTATGTGTGTGAGCACTTTCTTCTCTTTTCTTTTTCTTACGTGCCCAGGATAAGCTGTAACCGTTCCCCACCCAAAGGGGAGCTGGCAGGAAAGGCGGAGAGGTAGCAGCTGTGTGTGTGTATGTGTGACTTGAGTGTGTGTGTGTGTGTACACACGTGAGAATGCATGTTATGTGTGTGCACAGGTGAGAATGCATGTATATGTGAGTGTGCGTGTGTGTGCGCGCACACACACGCAGGAGCCATTAGTTATACTGACCAACACTAAACTCACCCCTGACCCTGGGCCACTCTGGGCAGTGTACTGGCTTTCACCCGGACCCCCAGGAAAGCCGTGGCCAACCTGCGATCCAGTCAAAAGTCAACCCCTTATTACACCTCCACCTAAAACCCAGTCAGAAAACATACAGGTTGAAAGCCCCAGCTGAGAGGTCCCACAGGGGAAAACAGCTGGCCCTCGACACCCATAATTTAACCCAAATCCTGAAACACCAACTTTCACTGGTGACCAAGTCTCGCTCCTTCAAATAAACGCAAATCCACGATGAAACCTGGAAACTTCATCAAGTGGGTGCCCGAATCTTTCTCGCACACAACAGGCGCTCAATAAAGGGTAAGGGAAAGAGTGGCAGGTGCCAACTGGGAGAGCAACCACAGGCCATTATAGGGACTGCAGATCATCTACATTCGTTCTGGCAGCTTAGATATGCCCTCGGCCCCCCACCCCCCTTTGGAGAAGCCAATAATTGACTAAAGCAGTGGTTCTCAGCAGGGGACATGTGCCCCTCGGGAGACATTGGCGATGTCCACAGACATTCTTGATTGTTCCAACTTTGGAGGGGTGGAGTACAATGCTACTCCGAATGGCATCTAGTGGGTAGAGGCCAGGGGTGCTGCTAAACATCCCACACGCAGGACCGCCTTCTCCCGCCCCCCAAAGCGGAGTCATCTGGCCCAGGCTGAGATGCCCCGGGTTGGAGTATTAGACATGAACATGCCAGACAAACCGTCAGAAAACTGGGTGTCCTGTGAGTTTCTAAAAGCTGTCTTTGGACTATTTGTTTGGAACGGGCTGGAGGAGAGGAATCAGAGGCTCAATAACTCCAGTGGTGTTACAAAACCAAACTGCCACCGCAGGTACTGCCCACAGAGGTGCAGGGTGGGTCCAGGGCAGGGGGAGCCTCCCAGGACCCTCAAGAAATGCCACAAGTACCAGCAGCTGTATGGCAGTAGCACAATTCAGTCTGTCCAGAGAGCACTAGCATCTACCTGCTCCCCAAAAGCAGAAGCTGAAGAAGAAAGACGAGGGGGCCATTTCTAAGAGACGCAGCAGAACTGCAAAAAGGTCAACAAGAAAAATGTGTGCCAAGAGGAACCCTTTCCTCAAAAGGAGCCACCGTGAACTAACTCCCCGGCTATCATCTCTGGTGGGTTGTCACATGAGCTGGCTGTTTTTAATGCCAAGACCACTGGCTTTTTAAAGAATGGTGTGTTTTTCCACGGGGTGTGTTTTGGAAACAGTGAATTTCCATCAGACATCATCCCTCTCACCCCTTGACTCTCAGAAAAGATGGGGGCTCCTGGAGTGTCTTATTAAAGTCAGGCCCATTCCTCAGAGCCCTCCCACTCACTGCCCATCCTCCTGGATGCAAAGGGGACGACACTGATTTCCTCCAGCCTTCCAAGTTCAAGGTGGACCTATTCTGGGGCTCACCGTTCCAAATTCAAGAGACCGTGTGTGTGCTCCATGAGAAATAACCTTGGGTTTGGGTCTAGCGTGCATTGGGGACCTGGGGCAAAGCTTTCCATTGCCACCTTCCCTCATCTATAAAGTGACAGCATGACCCCGGAGCTGGCCAAGGCTCCTTCCAGATCCGAAATTTGGGGCAACCAAAGACCACAATGAAGACCCAGAACTGTTGGCTGGGGGGCCACTTTTAGCCTGGAAGCCTCCAACCAGAGTTTGGAGGGCAGAGGGACCATCGTGAAGATGGTAGAATTTGAGATTTCAACCCTCATGATCTCATTTTTTAGATGAGGAAACTGAGGCCCAGGAGGCTTAAAGGCCCTGACAAGGAAATCTCACTCTGTTGTGGACGAGCCACCTGGACGCCACCTGCCCTGCAGCCCAACTCCAGTCCACTTGTAATGCTCCCAGTATGTATCACTATTTGTTTCTTTCCTTTCTTCAATGTTTCTTTCCCTCCTTCCTTCCTACCTTTTTGTATAAAGCATCTCCAGACCCTCAGGCTTCCTCAGCAGACCCTTTACTGAATTCTGATTAGCCCTTGCAACAAACTGTTACATTATAGCTGCGTTTTAAAACTGCTTCTTCCTGCCCTGGGCTTTCTTCCAGTAAGTAGGGGGCCTGTGTAAAAATACACCGTGGTGATTAATCGGCCACCTCGGGGCCAGCTGCGCAGACCAGGGTTCCAGGCAATACCCTCAAGGGTCCCACTAGGTGCTGCCTATGGGAAGTACACAGGTCTCAGGCAATGGGTTTATGACACCTCGGTGTCGGCCAAAATAGCAGGGCTGATTAGCCCAAGAGGGAACAAAATTAGAACAAATTTTTTTTTAAGTACTGAACCCAAAGGGAGGGCAAGAGCAAATGCCAGACAGTACCCAGCCCTCACAATGTGGGCCCCTGGGGCGGAGGTCCTCTAAGCAGCTTTATAGGAGGGGATAAAAACAAGGTACAAAGGAGACTTAAGCAGCAATCCATTTAGCACCGGCGAGACTCTCTCCAAACATGTGCGGACATATTTTAATAATATCCTCGTGCATTTCATTAGCCTCCCGAGTTCACAAAGGGCCTTTGGGAAGCAATCTGGTTTAATGCAACTCAATTTCGCAAACGCTGGCTCTGGTCAGGTTCTCCTGGCACCTCGCTGGCCTGGCGAGGGACGCCTGTGAGAGGGGGGAGTGAGGCTTTCAATTCCAGCACTGGAGGGAGTGGGACGAGGTGAATGGAAGGCCCCACCACCCAAGCCCGCCAGCCTGCCCCAGCAGGGCCGGTCATGGGTTATTTTTACCTCTTGCGCCTCACTGTACAGGCTCAGGGATGGCAAACTGTGGCAGCCGCCTGCGGAAACTGGCTTATGAGTCACCTAGTGACTGCTTTGGCTTGGTGGCAGCTGCCTCTTGGCTCCTGGTCCCGGCTGGAAGGCTGGGCCTTGCAAGGAAGGGCCGTGTGCCCCCTCACCTGGGGTGTTTAGGGGTGAGGATGGGGACACTGAAGCTCAGAGAGGCAAGAAGTCCCCAAAAGGGCGCTGGGGGAGGAGGTGCAGGCTAGAAAGCAGAAGCCAGGGGGTTGCAGTCAATCCCCACCCCCTCCGCCCAATTCCACCTGGGTGGGCTATGTATGACGGAAGTAGAGGATTATTTGTCTCAACTTCTCAATGTACAGGGCGAGTCAGCGCAGCAGCAGAGCTACAAACAGCCCCCTCCCCACCTGGGTCTACTCCTCCTCTCAGGGCAAGGCGGTCTCAGACACAGACAGCCCCAAACTTTGACTCATTTGTAACCAGTGTCCCAGTCAGACTGAGCCAAGCTGTCCAGACAGGGGATATTTATAGGTGTGTCGGGGACAGACACTCACACAATGACACACACACTGGGGATCTACACTGGGCCAGACTCACCAGCGCTGAGCCCTGGATTCAGACACCTGGACGCAAACCCCCAGGGCGGCCCAGAGAGGGACCGAGACCCAGAGACTCAAGGGGCTGGGAAACACCTACCCCCGGGACAGGCACACACAGAGACACGGACACGCACCCTGTACAAACGCTCGGAAACCCACTCACAGATGAGACACACAGCGCCACGCACGCAGCAGCCACCCAGCCAGAGCCCCAGACACCTCGCCCACCAGACAGTGTCTCGCGCGCCCGCCGCCCCACCCCAGCTCCCCGGCCAAAGTTGGTCCACAGCCGGCCTCACGGCCCCACGGAGACCGCCCCGCAGGGAAATGCAGTGGAAACTCCACGCCTCCGCCCGCGCCCACCCGCTCGCGCCCGGGGCCCCGGGTCCGCGTCCCTGCGGGCGGCTCGCGGCGCCGCGGGACAAAGCCGGGCCGGCCGCCAGCTGCCGCGAGCCGGGAGGGCGCGCCCGGGGCGCACGGCCCGAGGGGCCCCCGCGGAGGGGCGCGGGCGCACTCACTGATCTCCATGCTCTGGAACAAAGAGCGCTTGCAGTTGCACGTGCAGGAGACATTGGGCTGCGCGGCGGCGGCGGCGGCGGCGGTGCTGTTGGCCCCCATCAAGCGGTGCAGGGCCGGCGCGGCGGCGCGGCGCGGGGCGCGGGGGGCTCCGGCCGGCGCCCGGGGCGCGGGCCCCGCATGCAGGGGGCGCGCGGCGGGGAGGGCGCGCCGCGGGCCGCCGGGCTCCGGGCGCCGCCAAGTTCCCGGGGCGCCGCGGGGTCGGGGCGCGTGGCCGCGCCGCCCTGCGCCCCCCCGGCCGGCGCTCCGCAGCCGCGGGGGAGTCGGCAGGGCCCGCGGGCGGCGTCCGGGAAATGGGCCGACAGCCGGGGCGCGCGCGGCCGCCGGCGCTGAGCCTCCGCTGCTGGCTTCCCCCGGCCCGGCGCCTCCTCCTCATTCAAGTCCAAGGAGATCGGGTTTCGCTCCGAGACCGCGGCCGGAGGCTGGCAGACGGTCTGACGTCAGCGCCAGACGGGGCCGCCGGTTCCCACCGCGCGGGGGCCGGGGAGGGGGCGCGCGCTGCGCCAATCCCCGCCGCGGTTCCCCCGCGTCCCCGCCCCGGCCCGGGGGCGGGGCGACCGGGGAGGGGGCGGGGCGCCGGGCGAGGGGCGGGGCGCCGGGCGAGGGGGCGGGCCCTTAAAGGGCCAGAGCGAGGCGGCCGGCGTCGACCCGGGCCCCGCGAGGCGTGGGGGCGCGGAGCGCACTTTCCGGCCGACTCAGCTTGGGACCCCCGCACGACACCCCCCTGGTCCGGGTGCGCGGGACTCGGCTCTAGCCGCACCCGCCGGGATGCGCTCTCCACCGCCTCGCCCCCCACAGAGTCCCTGACCCAGGTTTTTGGGAGAAGCCCCTCCAAGGAGCACGAGGTCGCGGGGGCTCCGGGCAGGGCAGTCGGAGAGGAGGTGGGAAGCCCGCAGCATCCCCCGTTACCTGATCTCGCAAGAAGCGCCCCGCCTCTGGGTCTGCAGTCCCACGAAGCTCCTTAGCCCACGGTGCCCCCGGCGCACTTTCACCCGGCCCCTAGGAGGTCCACGGGGAAAGACCGGAGATCGCGCAGACACGCCCCGGACACCTTGTCATGTAAATACGAGCCCCGGACGGGTGTCAAGTCCCCGCCGGCCGGGCCCGGGGAGAATCCACACCCATTGTCTGCTGCCCCAGGGGCCGCCGGCTGCGGGGGGGCGCGGCTCCCAAGTACAAAAGAGGCGGGAGAACGTGCGGAGGCGTACTTTTATTTCATTAAATTTTAATTACACAAGTGCTACAAGAACACATTCTCCTGGTGTAAAAAGATATTGAAATATTAAGTAAGTGGCCCCCTCCTTTCCTGGCACATCACTTCTTAGCAATTTGGTGTGTCCCCTCCTAGACCCTTCCCTAAATATTTATTCTATATGCAGAGGGCCTACGGTGTGCCAGGAACTTAACAAATATTAACTCAGCCTGACACCTACTCTGAGAGGTAGGAATAGTATGAGTCCTATTTTACAGACCCGGAAACTGGCCTGGGGGTCACTTGCTTAATTTAAGGTCACGCAATAGTGGAGCCAGGTCCTGAGGCATCTGCCCCCCACCCACCCACACACACACACACACATATGTTTCTAGTTCTGTAAACATCTACATGTCCCTGTAATGCCTGGAGTTTTTTCGTAATGAGCAGAGACTATTTTTGTATTCAGAGGGGAAAAAAGGGTCTAAAAGTTCTTATTTCCTTTTAATAGACTGGAACCAGCCCAGAGTGTTGCAGAACTCAGAGAAAGCCAGCCCAGGAAGTGGGTGAGTTCTCGCCCCAGGCTGAGCACAATGATACCTCTTGCTCTCTTAGGAGAGCAGGCAGGAAACGTTTTCTGGAGGGTTCAAGCTCAGCGGTGATTCACTGGTAGGAGCTTTATGGGGATCCCACAAGTGCCCAGCACAGAGGGAGGTTCAAAGGCACTGACCATCATTGGGAAGAGAAGCTCACTCTTAGAGCTATAGGTGGGGCCTAGCACAGGGCTCCAGCCCAGGGACCAGGATCAGGGGATCGCTCAGGACCTACCTCCCAGGGTGCCCCTACCTTGGGCTGGACAGTCTCAGGCCCCACTTTAAGGAGGAGTAAATTTCACCAGCAGGTGGGGTGCGGGGGAAGTCTTGCTGCAGTTTGGCCCCTGTGGCTTGGAGAATAAACTGGGGTGGAAGGTGGGGTCCTGAGCATTCCTTTGGGGTCCCTGAAAATGTTGGCTGGGCCTGGGGATGACCATGGATCCCACTCATTTTCTAGGCTGAGGGAGACCACCATCTGTGCCCCTCCTTCAGCCTTGCCTTCATTCATTCAATCAACAAACTTTCACTGAGCTCCAGCTCTGAGTGCTAGGAATTCAGCCACGTCAGGCCCAACCCAGGCCCTCCCCAAAGTCTACTGCAGACATCTGGCCTGTCTGGCAGCTGAATAACACACGTTGATTGTCTTGGAAATGAGGCAGCCTTTATACAATCCAGGTTAAACCACCAGCAGGCAAAAATAACCAGTTAATTCAGTGAGTTAAAAAAAAAACCAACTACCAACATTGACCTCTGGTTGATCTGTCTGGGGCGACAGCACCAGTCACATTTACTGAGTGTCTACAATGGGCTGCCACTGTACTACTGTTATAAGGGGTGTCAGCCGTGGTGGCCCCAATTGCATCTCCAAAGATGGAGGCCAGGTACCACCACCCTGTATGGTGCTTGGGATTTGGCGACCCGGGGCACCGAGTCCACATTCAGGCCAGACACATGAAGAGTTACTGCACCAGGTGGGAGAGCTCGCTCTGCCTGGAGTGGGGGTGTCGGGCCACTCTGCTGGTCTAGCCGGCGTCCATGGGTGGGAGGCCTCAAGTCAGGGAAAGGCGTTTCCTTCATTCAGTCAGTAAATATTATGCTCCCTATTCAGGTCCAGGCTCTGTGCAGGGCACTGGGCACCCTGTCCTCATGTAACATTGTGGGGGGCAGGAGAGATATAGGCCCACATGCAAACCCATAGGTACACTAGGTCACTTCAGATATGGTAATCATGAGCTAGAGTACTGGTTGGTGATCAGGAAAGCCCATCCTGAGGCGTTTTATTCATTCTCATATTTACTGAGCATCTACCTTGGGCTGGGTGTAAAATGCCTGCCCTCCTGGGGCTCCTTTTCTCGCAGGTGAGACAGACAAGAAGTGTGTAAACATGTAAGTTCAGGTAATGGCTTCAGAGAGAGACCTGAGCTGGAAAGAATACGAAGGGACCTGGCCTGGACATAGCTGGAGCCCGAGGGGCCAGGGTGGTCTTTCTGGGGAAGTGGGGCAGCTGGGCGGGAGTCCCGGGCCAGCGGTGCAGGTACCCAGGCCAACGCCCCTGGTGGAAGAGGAGCTAAGGGATCCTCGTGACTCCAGGAAGTCTGGCATTTGGGACATATTTCCCAACCCGGTCACAGGTCATGGGATTGTGAAAAGTGTGTGTGTCCCCAGGCCTCCAGACAGCATGTGCACTGTCTGCCCTGAGTGTGGGCTGGTTCTGCCACAGGGGGATCTTTAGAGAGAGAAAGTCTGGTCTGAGCGGTGTTCCCAGGGGCACAGAGGCAAGACTGGCTTTGGGGTACGGCTGGTACAGGTACCACAGCCCTGTGCTTGATTTAATGCTCTCCTGTCACCATCTCGAAATCCTTAATAATTAGTAATTTTTGAACAAGGGGCCCAAATCCTGTAGTCAGTCCTACTCGGGTGCCAGGCCCTCGTTGGCAGCAGGTCAGGAACCCGGGGCAGCCAGTATGGGTTTTGGCTGAGGCGGAGGTGGCTGGCTGTGTCCTGGCTATGTCTGCTGGGCATTGTGGAAAGTGCCCGGCTGAGTCAACAAAGGGCCTGCTTTGACAGTGGGCAGTGGGGACAAGGCAGACCCAGCCTCCTCGGGTCCAGCTGTGTTCCCCTCACCCCCTGCCGCCCCAAGGCCTGAGGACAGAGCTGCCTTTTCAGAAGCAGTCTCGGGCAGTTTAAGCAGTTGAACAACCTCTCCTCCCAACTTGCCACCTTTGGAAACTCCTGCCAGCTGAGTCATTTTTTTCCCCCAAGTCCTGCCTGTGGTTTAATTGGCCTGTCAACATTCCCAGGTTTGCATCTTTGGGCTTCATGTTTTTATTTTATTTTTTTTTTAGTCTTGTTTTGCTTTTAAACACTAACAAGAGCTAATGCTCGCTGGACACTGCCTGGGTGCCAGGCCCTCCCTCGCACTGCATATCCGTCTGCTTCATCTTTCAGCAGACATGCATCTGGATGCCATAGCCAGCTGCGGTTAGCTCAGCGGATCAACTGATGGATGAGATCCCAGCTAACATTATTCCCACTTGACAGATGGGGACAGTGAGGCTCAGGGACCCACGAGTGAGGTGGAGTGAGATGTGACTGCAGGCACTTGGGCCCCAGAGCCCAGCCTCAGCCAGTGGTGTTTCTGCCCTCTCCTCCATCCCCATCACCTCTGCTGGACTCCGGCAACACCATCCCCTGGGCTCCCTGGAGGCTCCCCGCTGACCTCTGCAGGAAGGGGTAGGGTGGGCGGCAATGGGCTCAGGAAGGGAGAAGGTGAAGGCCAAATTCAGAGAGGCAACTCCAGGCACTTGCTGCCAGAATCCCGTGTGGGTGACCTTGGCAGGTCACTTTGTGTCTCCTTGGCCCCTGAGCAGTATCTCACAGTGGTGTGTGTGTGTGTGTGTGTGTGTGTGTGTGTGTGTGTGTGTGTCACGCGCTCAGCACAGTGACCAGTGGCATCGAATTCATGTGTCTGCATGCTCACTGTCCGTCTCCACTTGATCGGCAACTCCAGGGGGGCAGGACAGGCCTGGCTTGTCCCGATGTGTCCCCAGTGGGTGCGTTGATTGGTGTCTGTCACACAGCAGGTGCTTGGCAAACCACTGGGAGTGAATGAGTGGCACCCACACATATAAACATACAAGTCCCCTTTTGTGCTACTTTCATTACCTGCTGATAATCCTTGCCCGTTGACTCCTTCCACCCACACAGATCTCCTTTTGTCCCTTTTGTCCGGTCCCCTGGATGCCCACCTAATGATCAGCTGCTAACCAAGTACTGGGAAGCCAGACATCTGGGCCCTCGCCTACCAAAAACAAGTACTTGCCTGGCACTTGAGCAGAGCCAGAAGTCTTAAGCATAACGACGTGATGTGTAGTCTGTGTTGTGGGTGGATGAGTGCGTGTGTGTGTCTCACATATATATATGGGGTGTATCCTGTGTTTTGGGGGTATGTGTGTTTTCTTGCTTGTGTTGTGTATGTTTAGGTGCTGATACAGGAGCTTAGCTCCTGGACAAATCGGTTGAGCACTCCAGCAGCAAGCCAAAGAAGCTCTGCTGAACTGGTCACAGATCCCCCACCCACACCCCTAACCTTCCCATCAGTGGAGCCATCTCCTTCTCTCCTCTCTGATTTGTCATTTCCAGCAGGGAACTGGCTTCTACAGAGCAGACAGAGCTTTGGGACCAAGGCAGGGAGATGAGGGGTGAGCAGAAGGAAACATTCGAGCCAAATCCTGACTTCTGACAGGTGGGTAAACTGAGGCCCAGAGAGGGACGTGACTTGGCCAAGGTCAAGCTGGTGGTGAAAGTCAGAGCTGAGTCAGGATCTTGTCCCTGACTCTCAGCCCAGACCCTGCAGGGCCTTTGATTACCATGAATAACTGAATAGCTGACTTTTCTGCCTAGGCTGAGCCTGAGAGGGGCTTGGAAGATTCTAGATGTTCAACCTATGTCTGAAACACTTCCAGAAGGAACTGTTTGTCATTTGAGCTGATTTCACGGACCAGAAATACCCAAGCAGAAATATTCTGTGTCTCTGTTCTTATGAGGGATACATGTTACTGTTGTCGGGAGTGATTAATAATGTAAAACTGAGATTCCCAGTGGCCTAGAGAGCATTCGGGCCAGGCTGAGCCCTGGCACTCTGCTGCTAGGTTTAGAGGGGATGATGGTGGAGAGGGAGAGGGAGGCCACGCTAGTCACAGAGGGTGTAGGGAGGATTGGGTCTGCCTGGCTCTGCCAGCCAGGCGCTCTGCCAGGCCCTGGGGGTACACAGCGACCGTGGCAAACCAGGCTCTGCCTTCTCTGAGTTTACCCTCCGGGGGGCCTCGCTCATCATTGGCCCATTCCCCAAACATGGAATTCTTCACACCCAAAACTGAGGTCATGCAAGTATGTGCCAGCACTTCCAATGGTGCGACTTTGGGAGAGTTAACCACTCAGGCCCTCATTTTTTTTTTTTTTTTTTGAGGGCAGTGTCACTGGCCCTCATATGTGGGACCCGAACCGGGGCCGCTGGCTTCCGAAGCCAGTGCTTAACCACGGCACCACTCGGCCAGCCCCCCCAGGCCCTTATCTTTAAAATGGAGGTCACAAAGGTGCTTCCTCAGAGGGCTGTTGGGAGGAGTAAATGGGAAACTGCCTGGATGGTACTTAGCCTTAGGCCTGGCTAGAAACAAGCTCTTGAAAAGTTAATAATTATTTCTGCTCTGTGCTCCCGGAGCTCCAAGTTGGGAACAAAATCCTAAGGAACCCTAGAATCCCCTTCTTCCCTTTGGAGAAGGTACCCCAAAATATAATTGTTCATGAATTTGTGAGTTGTTTGGTTCGGTGTCTCTCGTCCCAGCTGGACTGTGCCCTGCATGCCCCCAGTGTCTGGCCCCAGGAACAGATGTCCAGATGTCCCCATCGCCTCCAGATCACCAGACTAGCACTATTGGAATCCAGAGGAGGGGGGGGGCACCATGATACCCCACAGCCCCCACAAGGGAGTGGCACCCAGAAAACACCCTTGCCCTCCATGTGCAGTCCCCTGCCAGGGTTGGAGATCTGGCTGGCTCCGCAGGGAGCCCAGTGCTCACACGGGGCTTGGGAACACGTGACCGGTAGCTGGCTTCAGGGTGATGAAAGGGCACTGCAGTTTGTAAAGGGTCTTGTTCTTTGCTATACCCACAGCTCCAGCAGCAGCGGGCGCGTACTCTTGATCAGTACATAGCCACTGAATGAATGCAAGACTGCTTTGCAGTGGACTATTAGGCCCTTAAAGTAGGAGTGTCCTCATCCTCTAGTTCCATTTCTATGACATATCTTAAGGACATAACCGGGGAACTGAGTATGATGGGCAAGAATAATGATCCTATCCTCATTTTTAAAAGCAAAAATACAACAAAATTAGGGGAAAAAGGGGGATTGGTTACAAAGGTCAAAGATAATCCAACTGTTTAAAACGATGATTTCCAAGATTATTTGATTATAGAGAGAAAAGTCATTTATAAAGCAAATTTTAAAATACGCTGCAGAACTGATCCCAATTTTGTACAAGTCAAATTATACTACTAGAAAAAACACTGAAATGCCGAAATGTTAACAGTGGTTAGCTTTGTGTAACAGATTAAATGGAATGTACATGTCCCTTATATTATTTGCTGTATTTTCTGCAACGAACGTTCATTTTTGAAAAATGGTAAAGGTTACCTAAAAGCCCCTCTAACACGACGCCTGCGTCTTCCCTGCGGCTCCTTTAACTCCAGTCAAGACACAGGAGAGGCGGGGGTGCCAGACACCGATGACGTCACGGCAGCCCGAAATGACACAACGATCGGGCCAATCCCAAGTTCGGATTCTGGAAGCAGCCATGCGATTGGACACAAGTGCGGGCCGCCTCGCCCAATCGAGGAAGAGGGGCAGGAGCCGGGCGGCAGCGTGGGTTTTAAATCCACGTGGTGGCGGGAGGGCGGGGCCGCCGGGGCTAAGCGTCTGGGGCTGGTGTCCCCTCCTTGGAATGGCATGGGTGGGTGCCACCCTCCAAGCCTCTTGTGGTCCTGGGCCTGTTTTTATTCGCAGGTACCCTTTAGGACCTTGTGAGGATCCAGTAGCATTCATCCATTCGTCAGACGCCCCACGTTTACTGAGCATCTACTTGGTGCCAGGCAGGGTCTGGTGGGATAAGGTAGAAGCCAGGAGAGACACGCTGTCAACCACCCACTGCCACCTGGGTAACCATGGGCAGGTGGCTTAGCCTGACCTCCCCACTGCCCTGCTCCATCACAGCTCTTACTCTGTCTACCCCCAACTGACAAGAGCTCCGCAGGGGAGGGGGATGTGCTGGGCCCCATGTGCCTCCTGAAGGGTCTGCCCCATGGTGTATGTGCCATAAATACTTGAATAATTATCTCAAAGGCCAATTCTTAGCACAGTGCTTGCCATACAGTATGTGTTTTGATAAACGGGTACTATCCGTGCAATGAAAAACAGCAGCTAGTATTCATGAAATGCCTGCTGTGTGCAAGGCATCATGGGCGCTTTATCTCTGTCACCTAATTTAATATTCATAAAATGTGTTATCTAACTCACTATTCCAAAAGTTGCAAGTCTTCTCTAATTTAATATTCACCAAAAAAAACAAGTTAGGTGCTACCCTTATTCCCATTTTACAGATGTGGAAACTGAGGCAGAGAGAGGCCTGGTAACGTTTCTAAGGTCCTGTGGCTAGGAGGGGGTGGGGCTAGATTCAAACTAAGCTTGTCTGTTTCCAGAGCCCTTGATCTTAACCACTTCTGTACTTTCCCAACATTTATCCAGTACTTTCTTTATCCAATCTTTCTTTTCTAAGAAAATTCTCATAAACCAGGCCTGTGCTACTGGGAAGCAAGAGAAGGGAAGGAGTCGGAAATCAGGTAGGAAATAAGTAGGAAAGAAGGCACAGCCAAGAGAGCTGGGTGGGGTTCCTCCACCCACCACACTGCCCAGCCCTGCTGGGTGGCAGAGGTCAGAGAGGGGTGAATAGACTGGCTGCCATTGGGGCACCCCAGGCCCTGTGCTGGGCTATGGTGGGGGTACATTGATGAGCATGCAGGCCTGGTCTTGTCCTCATGGAGCTGGTCCTCTAAACCAGCAATCACTAACTGGAGACAGCCTGCTCAAGTGTTTCTGGTGTACCCGGCCTAAACATTAGGCAATGTTCTAGACTTTTTCACATAAGTTGACACAGTCCCCACCACTCCCTATTGCATCCTGCATCATCCAGTTTTATTCGTCTGCCTGCCAGCACCTGAGTGTCTTTGCTCACGGGTGTATCCATGAAGGAAGCCCCCAGGTAGGGCTGGGCACTCCTGAAGGCCAGCCTCTTTGGGACTGGCACGCAGCCAATGTGGGTGAGTGCTCTGGTATTCTTTGCCTCACCTCCTGTCTGTGTTTGAAATCTCAGAATCTCCGCCTTGAGCCCTGAAGTCCTGCATCTCCCAAAGCAGAAAGCCCCTCCTCTGGCCCCTGGTGCTGTGCAGCACGTGGCTGGAATATCTGAAAACTCTGGTGGTGGGTACCAACTGGGAGCCATTCAGGCTGGGGTTCAAATCCCATCGTCACTGCTAACCAGCTGAGTGACGCTGGCCAAGTCATCTACAGCTGCCTCAGTTTCTTCCTCTGCAAAATGGGAGTAATAGTATTTCCTCTTCGCTGGGTTATGTGAAAGGTAAGTCGATGTAGGAAGATGCATGGCACAGAGCAGGCACCTAGCACACGGGCTGCTCATCTTTCTTCGGGAGGCAGCTCGTTCAGAACCACCTTCACAGTTCTTCCTTATCCAGCTGAGGTCCACCTGCTTTACGACATCCATAACTTCATGCTTCTAGCGGCATAAATGTGCTTCTCTTGCCACAGAACTGGCCTTCAGAAATTGAGGACCAAACTAAACATCATGGCTTCCCATTCGAGACCTGCTATGTAATTTGTGGAGCCCTGCGCAAATCAAAAATGTAGGGCTCCTCATTCAAACATTATTAAGAGTGTCAAGGTGACGACAGCAGAGCTCAGAGCCCCTTCTGAGGTCAGAGTCCCATGGGACTGCACATGCCCCACCCCATGAAGTGGGTGGGCCCAGCTCCCCACCCGTGGCCCACGTCCTGCACCACCCTGGATGGGGTCTGCACCGAGCGAATGCAGAGAGTCTCCAGCGGGGCCCAGGGAAAGGCACCTACAGGCGTGGCCTGTGTCTCCGCAGCTCACCTTGGAGGTCCTGGGGCACAGCTCCCGGCTCTCCCCGCCTCGACTGTGTGTGTGTTATTGTGATAGGGCGCACATCTGGAATACAGTGCACAAATGTGAGGAGATACCTGAGTGACTTTTTAAGAGGAGGCATTTTCACCACTCTAGAAACTTCCCTCCTGTCCCTGCTCAGTTATTAGCCACCCCACCCTGTTGCGGACGTCACCCCCATTCTGCCTTCTTTCGCTGAGGATTTCCTTCGCCTGCTCTTGAACTTCATGTGGGCAGGATCAGACAGCACACGCTCTTTTGTGTCTGACTGTTCGTTCTCACTGACTGTTAAGCCTGGGAGACTCATCGGGCGGCGTTTCTGTCACTGGGGCTTGCTTCCTTTGCAGCTTTGGTGACACACCTCATTGCGTCCAGGCTCCTGCTGATTCTCTGGTTGATTTTGGTCATTTCCAGCTGTCGGCTCTTTCAGATGGGGCTGCCAGGAGCCCTCGGGTGTCTCACGTGCTCACTGCACACCTGTGCACGGATTGCCCTGCGTTCACTCGGGTGGGATGCTGCGTTGGAGGGAGATTAGCGCGGGGCTTTAGCAGATATGGCCTTGTTCCCATGTACACGCCCCCCAGCAGTCGGCTGAGGCTTCCCGGTATTTCACACCCTTGCCAACACTTGATGTCGCCACTGTTTTTATTGTAGCCATTCTGGGGGGTGTCAGCCTTGACTTTCAGAAGTGACCTGAGGAAGCAGAGTACCGGGACGCACACTTTCTCCTTGACGACGGGGGAGACATCCCGCACCCTGAGCTTCACCCACCAGCCCCAAAGCTCCCCCTCCCTGGGAAGTATTGAAAATTCGCCCAGTGTGGGTTCTCGGGCTTCATCTTAGTGACTGATGACAACCCCGAATAGGACCCCAGGGCAGAGAGAGCCCTGGCTTCCTGTTGGACAATCCCTGAGTTCAGCCTGAGTTCCCATGATATGCTGAGCTCTGTTCTCAGGTCTTTACCTGAATCATTGCACAAAATCCTTACAAAAACCCTGTGATGTTGGCCTGATTATTGAACCCACGAAATACGATGCCCAGAGAATGAAGGTCACCTGACCAGTTGGAGTCAGGACTTGAATCCAGGTTGTCAGAGTTTAAAATCGATGCTCTCATCCATGAATGGAAGGACTCACGTTTGGAATTGGAAGACCAGCCCAGATGGACACAGATGTGTCTCCTCTGCCAGCCACAGCAGTCTCTGCATGTCTCATGGTGCCTGCATCCGTGGTGCCCGCATCCGTGGTGCCCTGGCCATCTGTGCCCACCTATCCTTGCAAAGCTGAAAGCAATGCCTGGGGGCTGGGCCTTGCTCTGTGCCAACAGCTCTATGAAATGGGGTGCGTCTTCCCTCTCACTGAACAGAGAAGGTGCGGCTTGGGGAGGACAAATCATATGCTTAAAGCTGTCTGGGTTCCACGAGGGTCTGGATTTGAATTCACACCCGTCTGGCTCCAGAGTCCACTCTGTCCGCCCCTGCACCCTCCCATGACAGGAGGAAGTGAGAGCTAAGCCCTCCTCTGTCCTGGAGGCTGGGGTGTCTGGTTTTTAAAATGACAAATGTTACAGCAGTGGTGGCAGCAATCTCCTGTGGGTTCTTTCTCACAAATCTTTTATTTTTGGCCTGAGCCAGCTAATGCACAACCAGCATATCCAAGGAAACCAGGATGCTTGGAGCATGCTGTACCAGATCTCCATGCTGCAACCGTCAGATGGCTAATCCAGGCCTCTCTGGTTATGTATTCCCTTTTAGACCCCTCTGTATCAATTTACACGCCCCTGACGAATGTGCCTGTCAGACACACACACAGGACATGCAATGATGGGCCTGTTCTTTTGGGGGAGGGTGCTGTTCCTATTTGTGACCTCCCCAATGAGGCATGACACCCCAGGTCTCCCCACTCCTGCCTTCTCACCCCATTGGGTCAGTATTTCTCAGTGGTGTCACCATTGACACTTGGAGCCAGATAACTCTCTGTCCTGGGGTCTGTTCTCCTATCCCTCCTAGATGCCAGTGGCAACCCAAACTGTCTCCAGACATTGTCACATATCTGCTTGGAGTAGGGTTACCTGATAAAATACAGGACGTCCGGTTACATTTGGATGTCAGATTGACAGTGAATCATTTTTAGTATAAGCATGTCCCCGAAAATAGGCATAAGTATATCTCATGCAATATTTGGGACGTACTTATACTACAAAAAAAAAAATGATTTGTTGTTTATCAAAATTCAAATGTAACCAGGTGTCCTGTATTTTTTTCTGCTAACTCTGCCAACCCTAACTAGCGGGGCGAAACCACTCCGGGTTGGGGTCCTCCGCCCCAGAGCGTAGGTTCTTACCCACCATATCAGTTTCCTCACCTGTCAAATAGATATAGTATTTGTACTCCCCTAGTTAAGGTGCCCCAGGCACTAGCGGAGCTGAGGTGGATCGAGTGGTAGCATGTGGGGGGTGCCGAGTGAACCAGCTTCTCTTCTGTGGGAGACTTGTGGGGGCCTCAGCTGTGCAAGCTGGGCCTCCTTTCACCCCCCCTACTTTCTTTCGCTGTCTGCCCTGGATCTGCCGTGGATGACTTCTTGACCAAGGAAACACACAGGCCAACACGCCCCCCGAGGATGGGCAGTGGCGCCAGGCCCGGCAGCCCACATGCTCTTTAGAGGGGAACACTGTCTCCTGGGGACCCAGCACTCACCCCTCGCTACGAGGTCCTTCCTGGTGCCCGGCTCCGTGCTGAGTATCATGGAGCCCTGGGCCCTGCTCCAGGAGCTAGTGACATGGGACAGTAAATGATGACTGGGATGAAAGGTTCCACCCCCCACCCCTGGTTCCTTGTTCCATGAGTCTGGGGTCGCTCTCACACCTCCCTCCTGTCCCGCCCTCCTATATCCCATCCATCAGCAAATCCTGGGGTTCTACCTTTACATGTGAGCATAGCTTTATGGAGGCGTTGTTGACCTACAGTATGCCGCACATATTTCCAGTGTGCAGTTTGGTCAGTTTTGAAGCCATCATCACAGTCGAGATGCCACCAAATATCTCTGCCACCTCCCGAAGTTTCCCTGTGGCCCCTGGTAACCTCCCCCACCCGCTCCCAGATTACTTTGCATTCTCTGGAGTTTTATATAAATGGAATCATACAGTATGTGCTTTTTTGGGTCTGGCTTTTTTCACTCGTTATAATTATTTCTAGATTTGTCCATGTCGTGGTGTGTAGCAGAGCTCTTTGCCTTTTCTCCTGGGTGGTATTCCACTGCATGGATGAGCCCCAGTTCATCAATCCATTTGCCTGTTGATAAATCTACCTCTTTTTTTTTACAATGCGATAATTTATTGAACTATGACACACATCCAGCAAAGTGCACGTGACCGGGCGAGTGGATTTTCCCAAAGTGAACACAGCCATGTGACTGGCACCCAGATCAAGAAACAGAACATGACCAGCAGAAGCCCCTGTGTTCCTTCTGATCACTACCTCCCGTTCAAGGCAGCCCCCCCATCCCCCGTTTTCTAACATACGGATTAAACGGATGGTTCTGGAACTCTCTATGTGTGGATCATACAGTACGCTCTTTTTTCTTTTTTTTTTTTTTTTGCACCTGGCATCTTCAGTCAGCATTCATTGTTATTCGTGTGTGTGTGTGTGTGGACACTTTGTCCCTTTGACTGCTGAGCGGTATTCCATTGTGTGACTGCACCACAGTTTTGTTTATCCCGTGTCCCGTTGAGGGACCTTTGGGCTATGTCTGGTATTGGGCCATGGTGAATAATGCTCCTTCGGAGATTTCTGCACATATGAATCCATTCCTCCTCCCCCTCCTCCCCCTCCTCCCCTCTCCGTCTCTCCCTCCTGGCCCCTATTGGACCAGAACCCCCTTAAGGAGTAAGACTGTATCTTACTTACCTTTGTAACTTGGTACCAGGACCTGCAGTCACTCGGCAGAGCTATGTGGCAGAGGTGGGCTTCATTTCCATTAGACAGGGGAGCCCTAGGGGTGAAGGGCTGCGGCCACCTACTGACCTGGGAGTTCTGGAGGCATGTTCTGGGTACACTCTGGGCCAGGGGAGCCAACATGCAGGATGCTTCAATTTAGGGATGGGGACTTGGTGCTGAAAATCTGGGTTATGAAAGAGGCACTCCGAATTTGGTTCCCGTCTTTCCCAAGCTGGCCTTGTCGAGCTGTTTTTGGGGTGTCCCCTGGCTTGTAGAGGCCCTTCCAGCAGAAGGTAAAGATTGACTCAGCTCTCTGCTCAGGATTTTTGCATGCAGTCTAGCTTTGGGGTCGCCAGATAAAATAAGGATGTCCAGTTAAATTTGAATTTCAGTTCAACAGTGAAGAATTTTTTCAGCATAAGTATGTCCCAAATGTACTGAAATGCAAACTTGACTGGGTGTCGTGTATTTTTATTTGTTAAGTCCGGCAGCCCCATCTAGCAGAGCTGAGCTGGATGAATGAACGAATGACTTTGTTGTAGCTACCTACTGCTGCCTAACAAATTATCGTAAACTGAGCAGCTTCAATAATAGACATTTATTATCTCACAGTTTCTGTGCGTCGGGAGTCTGGCCATGGCTTAGCTGGTCCCGGCTTCAGGATCTCACCTGGCTGAAATCCAAGTACTGACTGGGGCTGTGGTCTCACCTGAGATCAACGTGTGGGGTGGGAAAAGAATCAGGTCCAAGGCCAATCAAGATATTGGTAGAAATGATTTCCTCGTAGCTCTTGTGGAGCTCATGGATGGTAGCTTCTTCAAAGACAGTAAAAAGAGGAAGAGTCTGGAGTGAGTCTGCTGGCAAAATGGGGTCTTACAATGTAATGTAATCAATGGGAGTGCCATCCCGTCCCCTTGACCATCACGAGGGGAATGGTCGAATACCTAACAGCTCCTCCAAATCCTAGAACACATGCAGCAGTAAGGCCAAAGCGTGTGATTTCTCTCTGTGGATCAAGAGGGGTACCCATGATTTGTCCTTACGTACAGAAAGCAAGTTGCACATTTTTCAAAATGAAAGTAGCTAAATCGTTTTTTTACACCTCCATCCGCCCCCAATTATAAAAGCAATACATGCTCATGGCAAAAAAGAAAAAGAAAAAGAAAAAGAAAAAGAGAAAGAGAAAACCAAAATTATAAGAAGAAAGAAAGTGGAAACGATCCAGAATCTTACTGCCCAGAAACACTGCTTTTACCATTTTTGATGCCTTTTCTTCCAATCTCATTTCTATGCATATTTGCACACAGGGGGAGGGAGGATTTACATATATATTTAAATCTATACTGAAGCAAAAATAGAATGCACTACGGAGGCTGTTTAGTGGCTTGCTGTCTCCCACGAGCTGTCACAGCTTTCCATGCTGATGAATATAGATTTATCGTCATCTTTCATGGCGGCAGAGCATTGGTGATTGGATGCAGCATTTATGTGAGCTGTCCCCTGCGGATGGACATGTTCATTGTGTCTGCTTTTCACCACTCTGTGTACCACACTGCAGAGAACACCCCTGCCTGCCGCCCTCTGGGGAATTGCTGCCTGAAAGCGTTACTCAAGGGGCAGTGCCTCCTGGCGATTCTAACAGGGGTTCTAGAGCTCATGGGCACGAGGGTGACTCTGGGCTCTTCCTGTCACCAACTGTTTCATCTGGAACACGTTGCTGAGCCTCCTGGTGCTTCAGTCTCATCTCTAAAATGGGAACAATAACTGAATGTGCCTCCTGGAGCTGCTGGGAGGAGTCAGTCAGTTCGAAAGCGCTTAGGACTGGTGTCAGCGGGCACCACGGGGAAGCCAGAGGTCCAGTTTGGATTTGCTGATGGAGAGGTGCTTTGGGGACCTTGGTGCTTTTTGGGACCTGCTGAGAAGTGGAGAATCATGATAACACACTGATGGCTAGTACAGCGTTTATCCTGCATGGGGTAGTGTTTCAATCCTCACCGACCGTCAAATGCCTGCGTAAGGCCAGGAGCTGGGTGGGTATTGTCACCTGGTTTATACAATAGCTGATGAAGGTGAAATACAGAGGGCAGGACTCAAACTCAGCAGCAGCGTGGTTCTAGAGCCTTGATCTTGACCATGGTGCTGGAGGAGGGTGCAGAGGGGAGAACCCCTGTGGTGGTGGGGGGGCCTGGATTCAAATCCTGGCTCTGCCTCTTCACAGGGTCTGAGTGTTGAGTGGCTGAATGATTGTGGTGGCGGTAAGATGAGACAGGCAGTAGCCGAGCAAACAAACAATGGACATCAAATAATCGCAGGTTATGGTGCTGGCCTCAAAGGGTCTGGGAAAAGTGTAGAAGGGGAGGAGGGGCCCTGCTTTGGGTTCGCAGGTCTGGGAGGGCTTTCCTGAGGCCGAGGCCGCTGGGCTGAACCCAGAAAGACAGTCTATCTTTGACAAGCATGGAAAAGATAAAAATGTGACTCGGTGCACACAGTGCCCATCAGGTACCCTCTTGATTGTAGTTCCCTCCCAGGCCTTCTAGGGTGTTCTTCCAAGGGGGGTTCATGGGTGATTTCTTGAGAAGATCTCCGGCAGGAAGCCACATCTGCTGTAGTGATGGGTGAATGGCTGGGAAGCAGCAGGGTGGGGGGCATATTCTGAGCCCTAGGTAGGGAGGCCACTCTCCCTTTTATTTGGGGGCCTTCCATGCTGAAGGCCCATTTGCAGGCAAGCTGAGAGCCCACCTGTTCTGCCCAGATTTTCCAAGGCATTACGTTTCATGAGTGTTATCAAATGGTGACATTTCGGAGTGCAAATCATGGGGTTGTTGTTAATACTGATTTAACGGTGCTAAAATGATTAAGCATGGCAGGCTTTTAAACAATGAGGTTCATAAAAGGTGTTAATAACTCTTAAGTGCCTTAATAATATTCCCACCTATCATAAACTGCTCCCAGTTAGGCCTCTTGCTTCTCTTTACCCAGGAATGAGTGAGAGGTTGCCTGGAAGGCTGGATGGAGGCTTCTGGAGTCTTCTGGAACAGCGACAAGCTGTGACCGGTTTGGGAAAATTAAATAGTAAGGCTGGGAAATGTGCATGGCATTCTGAAGGAAAGAAAGCCCCCTTCAGGCTTTCCAGAAAGAGGACCATGGTCAGGGGGACACCAACCATGTGGCGAAGGAATGTGGGTGTGGCGTCTGGGTCATCCTGTGGGCTGTCCTCCCCGAGAAACCCAGACAGCAGCGATGAGCATGGCGGAGGTGGGGGGCGGGGTTAGTGCCTGGGCTCCTACCCTCTCTCCAGGTCGGTGTGGGCAGCTTACCTTCCTCCGTGTGTGCACCAGGGCAAAAATGCAAATGCCTGAGCCCTCGTTCAAGAGTCAAGAATTTCAAGGCGAGGACAGAACAGCACTGAACCAAGCACGGAGCCTTGCTGAGCCTGGCTGGGCCTGTGTGACCACATGGGCACGCCGTTGAAGCAGCTCCCCCTGTGTCCTGTTCCCTCATCTATAAAATAGACTCAGAGGTACACATAATCTAACAATGTGTGATAATCACATTAGAAAGAATAAAAAGAAACAGGTGGCATTAATGTTAATAATATATTTAAAAGTCATGTTTAATCTAATAGATCTAAAATGTTGCCATTCTGATATGTAATCAAAGAAAGATTATCAATGAGATACTTTCATTCATTTTTTTTTTTTCATATAAAGCTGTGGAAACCCAGCAAGTATTTACATTTATGGTCCATCTCATTTTAGACCAGTCACGTTTCAAGGGCTCAGTAGGCACACGTGGCTCGTAGCTGCCGTGGTGGAAAGCGTAGATCAAACGAAGGGCCCCTTGCGATGTTTGGAGCCTGGCAAGCACTCATGTCACGTACCCACTCCTCTGCTCAGCTCCGTATGCAGAAGGCATCTACTAACTGCACCGCCTCGCTGGGCTGCTGTGGGGAGGAAAGGCTACAGCCCAGAATACAGTTGGTGCTCAGTAAAGGTCAGCTACTGTTGCCGTTTGTCCGTCTTTCTTTCTCTGCAGCACCCTTCCCCCTCCTGTGACCACCTCAGATCCCCCACCTGAAAATGGGGGTGGTGAAAGTGTCCTTCTGACTTGACAGTGCTAAGGCTCCTGCAAAGTGTCATTATCCCTCTTGTATTTTCAACCCTTAGAACAGTCCCCAGAATGCAGGAGGCACTTAATAAGTGTTCATGAAATAATTGAACGAATGAATGCATGAATAAATGAATGCCATGAGAAGGAGGCATTTTTTTGTTTGGGTTTAAAGCTATAGTTGGAGCCCTCCCGGGGAGGAGCCTGGGGGGGGGGGCAAAGACGCAGTTTTGGGACTCTGAGTGGGGACTCTGAGACCCCCCACGCCTTTGTCTGAGGGGCTCATGGGCTGCTCTCTGCTCTGCAAGGTCGCTTCGGCTGATCCCCAAAGCCTTGAGCATCCAGGGGGCTGCCCCAGGTCCACTGCAGGGATGCCGAGCCTGGGCTCTGGGTAGACCAGCAGGCCAGCTACTCCAAGCGCTGAGCCATAGTCTTCTGGGTGGGGCCTGCAGCCCGGCCTGCAAATGACCTCAGCCCTGGGCCCTGTGACTTGGCCTCCCCTGAGCCAGGCCTGCTGACTCCTAATGCATTTGGATTTCCAGATGGGAATCATTTTAGCAAAATTGTACTTTTATATCGTTGAAGGGGAAAGATACAAAGACAATGCTCCCTTTCCTGCCCTCCCTCTCAAGGTCCATGTCAGGCCACTGAGCTCTCCAGGGCCTCCAGGCTGTGGGAGGGAGACAGTCCTGAGCCGGTAGGGATATGGGCGGGAGCACCTCTCCCCTGCTTCCTGGGAAGAAAAATAAACCTGTAAACATGGGAAACATCAGCCTTCCGCACACCTTGCTCGTTTGGACTTCACGGTCACAGTTTCTGCCATATATGGGTACATACCACTTACACTATAACTTAACCTTTCACTTTAAAACAACTTTCGGAAAAGATTTTTTTGTATAGCAATAAAAAAACCTTTCTTATGGAAAATTTTAAACACATACAAAAGTAGCCTGAATGACATAATATAATGTACCCATACCATATACTATAGAATATAAAATATATTGCAATATAATATATATAATTTATATAATTATATATAAAATATATTAAAATTGTGTATAAAATTCTATATAAGCATATATAGAATTACATATATAGAATTATATATAATACCCATCCGCTAGCTTCAAAAAATTTTAACTCATGGCCAATCTTGTGTCTTTATATCTCCACTCACTGCCACCGCTAAGATTATTTTGCAGCAAATCCTAGGTAATATCATTTCATCCATAAATATTTCAGCATCTGTCTCTAAATGATTCAACTTACTTTTATTTATTTTTATTTTTAATTCAATTTATTGGAGTGACCTTAGTTAATAAAATTATATAGGTTTCAAGTGTGCAATTCTATAATCCATCATCTGTAAATTGTGTGTTCACCACCCAGATCAAGTCCCCTTCTGTCACCATATATTTGACCCCTTTTGTATTAATTATGCTTTTCTATCTCCCCCTCCCCCTTTCCCTCTGGTAACCACTAAACTCTTGTCTGTGTCTGTGAGTTTTGTCTTGTTTGTTTGTTGTTTTCAGTTTTGTATCCCACATTGAGTTATGTCACTTAGCATGATAACCTCAAGACCCATCCATATTGTCGCCAATGGCGGTGTTTCATCTTTTCTTATGGCCCAGTAATAGTCCATTATGTATATGTGCCACCCCTTCTTTATCCAGTCATCTATCGAAGGACACTTGGGCTGTTTCCATGTCTTGGCCACAGTGACTAATGCTGCAATGAACATAGGGGTACATACATCTTTAGATAAATGTTTTCCATTTTTTTGGTAGATACTCGGTCATATGGGCCGAGTTTATCAGTTAACAGTGACCTCTCTATCACTACCTTACAAGGAAAGTCTGGGTCGCTTGCTGTGAAAATGAAAAACTTCGTACGGAGAGGGCAATGCAGTGCTATGCACTTCCGGTGGTGTTAGCCTGCACCCCTGCCTCAAAAAGGCGCTGCCGGGGTGTTAAGGAGAAGCAGTGCCCGGTGAGACTTACCCCTGACAGGCCGCACTGGACGCGCTGGGAGAGGATGCAGAGGGAAGAGCCTTCTCGGGGCAGGTTGTTGTTATTTGATGCTGACCCCTAATAGCCTCACCCCTACCTGCCCCCTGGCCGTGGTGCTGTGGGCCAGGGGCAGCCAGAGGTGGGCTCCCGCCTGCTGGGATGCTGCTGCTGAGAGATGCGGCGCCCGGGCCGGTGCTGGTGGCCCACCTGCTTCCCGTCCTGTACCTCGCTCCAAGCGTGTTACCTTGGGCACAGGACAGACTCCCCAGGCCTCAGTTTCCTTATCAGTGGGGTGGGGACAAGAATAGCTTGTACCACACGTGGTTGTCCCGAGGCTCCGGTGAGATAGTTCAAGTGACAGAGTGAAAGCTCCACAAATGAGAGCGGTTCTTCTTCTGTTGTTATTGATTTTGTTAGTATTAGCCACCCCATCCATTCCCGTGTCCCCCTGAGCAGTGAGGTTTGAGTTTCCCCTTCTCTTTTTCTTTCCTTGTGGAGGTAGGAGGTATCCCTGATGGCAGAACCTTGCCACCCATCTCCCCCAAAGCCTTTGGCTCCTGGATTCCTAAAACCTTGTGCCACATCTGGGGGTCTCATGAGCCCCTGAGCCCAGTCTGCTAGCCCATGAGTCACCTCTGCCTACTGGGGAAAACCAATCAGCCCAGAAACATCCAGACTCCCATGGGTGTCCCCAGCTGCCGGCTCCTGGCACGAGCAGTGCCACCTCCCACCCCCATCCCTGCCAGACAGCCGGGCAGACTGCCAGCAGGTTTACGATTCACACCCTGAAGGCAGCAGACAGCCCCCACCGGGCTGGGCGGCGTGCACGCGTGTCACTGTCTCTCCCCTCTCCTTGGCGGGCTTGTTTTGCTCTGGGCTGCAAATTCATTTTTAGATCCTGGCCTCCTCCTTCCCCATCTCCAGCTTCTATTCTTAGAAAGCAAACTGGGATGTGCTTGGGCTTCGCAGGGAAGTCAGACAGAAGTTTGCCCACGTGCTCCGGCCGCCTGAGATATGGAGTTAATTAAAAAGGAGGCCCTGAGCGGCAGGTTCCTCAGCCGGAAGCGCAGGTGGCTGAGGCTGATTCTGCGGGGACCCATGGCTGCGCTGGCCTGGCCCCAGCAGGCCCTGCAGGGTGGTGCTCCTGGGGTGGGGCCGCCCTGCCCGGATGTGCTGGGGAGGCCCTGGGTGTTGGTTAGATATGAACTCTCCAGCGGGGTGGGCTGCTGAGGGGTTTTAATTGGATAAATAAATTCTAAAGTGTTTGGGGGGAGGATATCCTTTAGGAATCTGCGCTGCTGAAATGTGCTTTGTCTGCGGAAGGAAGCAGGGCCTCCTCGGTGCCAGCCCTGCAGTGCAAGGGCGAAGGTGGGGAGAGAGGCGAGAGGGAGAAACTCCAGAAGAGGAAGAAGGATTTGGGCGGGGGACAGCTGGACAGAGTGAGCACCTGGAAGGACAGGCCACCCAGTGAGATGGTGAGGGTCTGGGTCAAGGTTCACAATCCCGCTGTGCCGCTTTCCAGCTGTGTGATCTTGGGCAAGTCACTTAACCTCTCTGTGCCTCCATTTTCTTATCTGTAACGTTAGAACGTTGATCGTCATAGTGCTCCTCTCTAAGTGAAGACAAAAGGCTTCTGCAACACCTGGCACTAAGTGGTAATTATTAACTAATCTGAATTTATTATTATTATTATAATGAGACGATGCCCGAGCAGGGAAAAGACAAGCAGGGGCTCCCGTGTTTGTGGGTATCGGCTCCTCCTTTCCTTTCTGCCTTGGCCCAGCAAATCCCAAGGGCATTGAAGGGGGAAGGAGAGGCAGGTCCAACTATGACTTATTTGTCTTGTTGTAGAAGCAGGTGAGACCCAGGACAGGGGCTGCTCCTCCATTGGCTCAAGGAGCGGCCACACCCTCTGAGAGCTGAGACCCCTCCTCCAGGAAGCCTTCCCTGACGGTCAGGTCCTTTAGCTGCCCTTCTCTATGCTCCGGCTGCCCGGGGCTGCCCCTTAACACACATCACGCTGTATGATGATGCCTCGTGTTTAAAATTGTATGTTTTCTTATCTAAAACATCTTCATAAATGTTTTGCAAACATTCTCATTATAAAAATAAAAAATTCCAGAAGCATGGGGAGTAAAACAAAAAGGTCTTACCCACCCAGTCCTACACCCCTCCCTACAGCGTGGTGCATGTCCTTCCTGACCTTCAGAAGAGGGACTCTTAGTACGTGAGTGTGTGTGTATCGTTTTGTTTTGTATATAAATGTGATTGCACTATGCACAGTAAGCAAAACAAGTAAGCTTCGAAACAAGTTCTGGATATCTTCCCACGACAGTGCTTATCTAACTTATTCTTTTATTTTTAATATCTATGAATCTTTTCCTTGAACCTGTAATATACACACATGGTAAAAAAAAGATGTGCAAAAGATGGAAAGTGCAAACTAAGTGTCTCTTCTTTTTCTGAATTAAGATTCTGCTGGGAAAGCGGAAAACGGCGACGGTTACTAGTAGGCAGGCAAGAGTGTCCACTGTATTATTTTTCCTACCAAGTCTCTCATTAACATGTAAGAATACAACCAACATCCTTTCATCCATTCAATCCATCGATCAAAGTATTAGTTGTTGAATGCTACATAACAAATTTCCCCCAAATTGAGTGTCTAAAACATTTAAATATGGAGGGTGGTTCATGTTCATTTATTATCTCATTTACTGCCTCACAGTTTCTGCTTCCGAGGGGGCGGCCTCGATGGAAGTGGGCACCAGGCCGCAGTTCCCTGCCACATGGACCTCTCCATAGGACTCCTCGAGCGTCCTCATGACATGGCAGCATCTTATCCAAGACTGAATGATCCAAGGGAACGAGCAAGGAGGATGAATTTTATGCCCTGGTAACTTCCACTACATTCCATCTGTTACAAGCAAGCCACAGAGTCCAGCTCTCACACAAGAATGCAGCCCACCTTTTAAGGGACGAGGGTTGGTGGACATATTTTAAAGCCACCCCAAGGCTCACCACCCCTTACTCTTTCCCTGCTGAGGTCTGCAGAGCAGACCTGTGGTCACAAGCTCTCTACACTTGGCGCTGTCTTCACACAAGCCTGGTACTTTCTTGGGGGGGGGGGGTCCTTTCTGCCACAGCTGATCCCTGCCAAATTAGAGAGGGATACCACTGCAGAACTCTCAGGATCCCCCCTGGAGCCTTTCTCATGCGAGTTTGCCAGAAGGCCGGCTCTCCAGGAGGTAACGCTTGCAGGAAAGCGCTGGAAAAATTCTTTAATTAAGCACCTCCTTCTGCCCAGTGATTTACACATTGATCTTCACACCCTTTCTGAGGGACACCGTCATTGTCACTGAAGAAACTGAGACACAGGTGAGATGGCCCACCCAGGGTCACCTGGTCTGTTTAATAACACCCTTGTCATCTTTCCTAAGTCAGTTCCTACATGACTTCTGTTTAGGGGGAACTCTTCTAGAAGATTTGAACTCCACTCAAAGTAGCATTGTCATATTCGGAACTTCAGGAGTCCCCACGGGGGAGGGGGCTTGGAGGGGATAGGCTGAGTATGAACCACCCTCCATATTTAAATAACATCGACAACTACTGTTTGTAAGGACTTACGTTGTCCTAGGCGCTGTGTGATGGTCTTTCTGGCATCATCTCATCTGGTTTCCACATCAGTGGCCTGGTCAGGCCCTGCCAGAGATGAAGAAACTGTGTCTCAAAGATATTGAGTAAAATGCCCATAGCGTCAGCATCGTAGCTGCAGAGAAGCCAAGCTGGGATTTGTATCCAGGTTGCCTTGAGCCCCAGCCCGTGCTCCTAACTGCTGCCTAATAAACAGATCACCAAACGCGGAGACTCCAGCACTCTGCCCGTTATCCCGAGGCTGCTTGATCTACTGAGGCTGCTTCATCGACCATCAGCTGGAGCCATGGCTCACCCGGTGGTGCCACAGCCTGCCAGGGCCGACTGAGCGCCAGCAGCGTGCAGGTGGGGGAAGGATGGGGAAGCGCGGGCTCGTCGGTGTGTGGATACGGCCTCAGTCAGCTCACAGGCAGAGAGAGAAAGGTTGCCTTCATGAAGCACATCTATATTAATGATGTGACTGACAGGCCAAAGGGGGAAATTATACATCTTTCCCCCTGGTTTTCCGTGTATCCCCCAGTGATCTATTCTGTCTTGGCAAAAGCAGCAGTTCCCCAGCTCACACAGAGAGGCAGTGCTTGGGCTGGACCGGGCACCCGGACCTCTTCTGCTCTTTGTGAGTGGCCACAGGACACACAGCCAGAGACGGCCAGTGCTGCCCTGTGAGTGTCTGAGAGGTCCAGTGGTCTTCGTTCTCCATTTGGAGCCACTGATGACCACCCCTCCCCACGCCCTCTGCTCTGGTCCTGCCATCATTCCTGAGCTCCGGACCCACACTGGCCAATAAAAGGAACCTTCCGATGATGACATGTTCTTTCCTCTTTAACACTGTAACCTCCAGCCATGTGAGGCTCTTGAGCACTTGTAGTCCTGCAACTGAGGATATGAATTTTTACTTTTATATGATATTAAGTAATTTAAATGTAAATGGCTGCCTGTGGCTGGTGGCTGCCTGTGGCTGGTGGCTGCCTGTTGGAGAGTGACCTTCCCAACCTTTATTTTCAACCACCTTGCCTTGGGCTGAGCTTCCCAGAGGCAAGGATGCCCGCGAAGGAGATTTACCAGGGAGAGAATGGGGACAGCAGGCCAGGGAGGAGGCTGCCCAGATGTACCCATGGAGGCTCCCACCATCCTCTGAGTGAGGAAGCCCTCCTCCATCACCCGGCGTCTGTCATCGTTGGGGTGCCCAGCTCCTCAGCGCCCCAGTCCAGTGCATAAAGGAGCCCTGTGAGAAGTTCATCTTTCCATGCCCTGTGACTGCTCACTACAGCGCCAGGGGGTGGGTGTTCTTGGCATCCCATCATGAAGTTGGGGAAACCGAGGCCCCAACTGGCGAAGTGACTTGTCTGAGGTCACACAGCTTATATATGCTACAACTGGGATTCGAGCCCTGGTTGTCATATCTCCTAGTCTCCTGCACTCAACCACTATTGGGATGTACCCAAAGAATTCCTCGTAATGCCCCCAAATTTCCCTCAGATTCAGACCCACTTCCTTTGGGGAGACCCAAGGGGGAGACTTAACGTCCAAACCCTTTCTCCCTGTTGTTCATTAGAAACAGATTGGCTGGAGGTCGGTAATGCACCCAGTCGTGTTCGATGCCAGGGGTCAGGTGGGGCTCAGGGCAGGCTCCCTGCACTGGAGCAGCTCACATCATGGCAGGAGCAACTAAGAGAACCCCAGAAGGTGGAGAATGAGAAATCCAAAAATGGAGATGAGAGCTAAGAAGGAGCAGGAGACTGTGACTGAGAAGGTTCCTGCACCCCGGAGCCCCAGTTTTCTCATCTGTAAAGTGGGTATCAGAATGCAAGAACACCCTAGCTTGTGCATAGCATTCTGAGTGTGAAATTTTGGGGGTACAGAGTGGACACCCAGTAAGTATGAGCCATGATGAGGATGAAATAGAGATGGTGACAGAATCCTGGGATGTCTAATGTCAGCTCTTGGTCAGTGGGGAGGGAAAGAGGAGACATGTCAGAGGACAAATGGAGCGGCCTTGGGACCCTGGAGCCGGTGGTGGGTTGGGGAGACCTGGGTGTCTGGGTGGCAAAGCTGGGAGGCGATGATGTGGGTCTGAGAGGGAGGCTCAGGGGCTCCTTGAGCCCAAGCTCAGCCGGTCCATATGATTTCATGCACGACTGGGGCGCCCCGGGCTGCGTTGGGACAGAGGCACGAGGCTCCGAGATTCACTGCCAGCAGGTGCGGGGGTGGGGCCGGCGTGGGGGGGGGCCTGGCTTCTCTCCCAGTGCGGCCCCCATGTAGCCTGCCTGGGGTGGGCAGAAGGAGTCCCCCGATGCACCTCCCCACAGGGGAGACCTCACAGCAAAGCCCACCCCACAAGCCAGGAGAGCGGGTGCCCCTGGGCCTCTGGGACAGAGGAGCAGCCCTGAGCGGCACACGTAACAATAGCGAACAGCATTTTCCGCTCTCTCTCCTATTTATTTATTTATTCCCATTAGTCCGTGCTCCTAATCCCAGCAGTCAGTCAACGTTTGATGTGTCTTCTTCTGCTGGTACGTGTTCCTGCAAAACACATATTGGTTGTTGTGTATAGGCACTTTATTTTATCAAAACGATACATGCCTATAGACCTCATTGTTTCTTCTCTCTCTTTTTTTTTTCACTCCACATCAGGTTTTACAGCACATCCATGTTGCTGTGGGTACCCCGGTCCATTGCTGCTAAATGCTTCACATCTAAATGTTTCTAAGATCTTCGCATGGGGTTCATCTCCCAGGGACACCCAGGGAGTGTACACCGTCGTGGGTCTGTCATAGATACTCTCTAACATGTCCATCTGTGGGCTTCGGGGAGCATTTCTTTGGCACATGTACCCAGGATTCAGAATTGCTGAAATCCCAGAGTCTGCTGGATGCCACATTCCTGTGGGCAGGCCACAAGGGCACCTATACCCCTCGTGTCCCTCAAATCCCTGGCACTAGCTGCCCTTTAAATTATTGTCAGTCATTGTTTTCATTTACATATCTCTAATTTCAAGTGATTTTTTAACATTTCTTCCCATGCTTATCAGCTTTGTGAGTTTCCTGGTCTGTCAACTGCCTTTTCATATCTTTTGTCCGTTTTCCCATTGGGGTTCTTCTGGGGGTTTTTGTTTTTTGTTGATTTGCCAGAGTTCCTCATGTAGTTTGTTCCTCGTTTGTTCGTTGTTGGAGACTGAACGCTCACAGGGCAGGACTCTCGTCTGTTCTGCCACTGCTGTGTTCTCGGCACCTAGCGGGCAGCCCTGGCCCTCCATGGGTGCTTAATGAAAGCTTGGCAAATAGATGAGTGACTGAATAAGTGAAGGAATGAAGAGCAAATAGTGAGTCACAGTGCCAGCACATGGCAAAACGGGAATGCTAATTGCTTGCCCATTTGAGCCCCAGTGTCCCTCAATTTGCGAGAAGCCATCCGTCACCTTTTTCCTTGGGCTGCAGTGACAATTAGCGGAGATAATGGGGGTGGAAATTCGGAAAGCGCAAATTTCTGTGCACACTGGTGTTCTTGGGCTCCGGCCCTTTCTCGGAGGCAGGTGTTGCCTTTCACCTGGTGGTACCTGCTGGGCTCACCTGTAGACCGTTACTCATAAAGGTAACACCACAAAGAAGAGACAACTTCAGCCCCATCTCCCCACTGCTTTTGCAGCTGATATAAGCTCGAAGGAAGATGACACAGCACATGAGATCAGCCACAAAAATTACAGAACAGAGGTCAAGGTTTTATTTGATTTCTAACAGGAAAGAAAGAAATCTCAGCTGGGAGGGAAGAGTGCTACAGCTGCGGGCTCTGAAGCACAAGCAACTGAGGAAAAGCCAAGGAGATGGCTTCTTCTGTGACTGTCCCTGGGCTGGGGGACACCCATTTCTATCCATGGAAACCGAACAGGAAGCTCACAACTGGTTTCCACTCATCTGTCTATCTACATATCTCCTATCCACCCATCCATACATATGTTTATCCATCTATCATCCACCATCCATCCATCCATCATCCATCCATCCATCCATCCATCATCCATCCATCCATCCATCCATCATCCATCCATCCATCCATCCATCCATCCATCCATCCATCCATCATCCATCCATCCATCCATCTACCATCCATCCATCCATCATCCATCATCCATCCATCCATCCATGTATCCAGCCATCCAGCCATACTTGGGGGAGGAGTGAGTAAGGATGTTTGCTGCAGAAGCAAAGGAAGCTAGTACTTAGTCTAGTCACTGATTCAAAGCAGGTGAGCCCAGGGGGAAACTGAAGTCTGGAGCGAGGGGCACATTTTTTCCTTGCTCCCTTTCTCCCTTTCCCAAATACTGAGACCATTCAGTTAATAAACCTTTATTCATTTGTTGGGCACCTGCCACCACCCTCCTCCCCAAGCACTGTGCTGGGCACGGAGCGAAGCTGACCCCCTGCCCTGACCTCACGAACTTACTTACAGCACGTGAGACAAACAAACAGGCTAGCCTCAACAATAATTGTAGACTGAGGCAAGTGCTTTGCAGGAAACAAACAAGCAAACGTGTAGGGGGATCCATCTTTAGAGAGCAGCCAGGGAAGGCTTCCCTGAGAAGATTAGCATGAGCAACTCTGAGGACATCTGGGGACAGAGAGTTCTATCAGCGAGGACAGCACGTGCAAAGTCCCTGAGGTGGGAAGGTGCCTGACACCCAAGATGCTGAGAGAGGGGCTGGCAGGATGTGAAGAGTGTGTCATCTGGCACTCCCACAACAGGGCCTCAGCCATCATTTCCCAGATAGTCCTCCTCTCCCGTCTCCCCACCACAAGGAGTCATTTTCCACCTGGGTGCCTGGTTCAACGTTTTCCTAAAACATCTTAACCTTCAACAAAAGGGAAACCACCAAGCTGCCTTTGCAGGAAGATGGCAGATAGCTTGCCAGTTATCAAGAGAAGATAATTAATTCATGAGTTTACAACAGTCCCTCAGGACTGGGCATGCTTTTTCTCTTCCCTCCTGGTTTGCTGTCTACCATGAGGAGAGGGAAGTGCCCCCGGGAGAGAGAAGGGAAAGCCAAACATTCCTCCTCGGAGACAAGCAAAAGCATTGTGAGGAGCAAGAATCCAGCCCCCACGCCTTACACTGACTTCCTACCAGCAGGGAAGAGCTCTCAGCTGTCATGCGCGTGTTTTCGAGGCACGTCCCACTCTGAGAAGACTTGCCACCACCACTGCTGGCTTCCCTGAGCACAGCCTGGCTCCCATGGCCTGGGAGGGGCTTGGTAGTCACCACATCTGGCCCAGATTGAGTGATCAGCTTACAATAGACAGGAGCTGAGTGCTTTGTTTATGTGGTCTCATTTCATCTCCCTCCCCCTCTCCCACCCCCGCAGGCTCCACAGGGAAGGCTTGGTCCATGGTAAAGACAAGGAAGCTGAAGCCCAGAGAGGTAAAGGGATTTCCCCAAGTCACAGAGTTAAGAGCCAAAGCCAAGCTGCAAACCCCAATTTTGCGAGCATCAGAGCCCTGGCTCTCTGTGGTTCTCCCCTGTGCTGCCCCCAAAAAGGCATGAGCCCTGGGCTCTGGGTTAGGTGTGTGCTAGCCCCATCATGGGTCACTTACCTGCCCTGCCAACATCTTCTATGAGTCCTTGGGAACAACTCTTCTGAGGGAGACTCCCTGGGCACACTTGTGTGAGCGGGAGTTCAGGAATGGCTTGATCAAGCTTCCAGGAAAAGAAGGAGGCACATCTTCTGACCTTCGGACCAATGTTTGTGTTTTACGTGGGCTTTTCAAGATGGGGCCCAGGGATTTGAAGAAGGGATCTGGGAGAGCAGGACAGGAACTCTGGACCCACACACATGGTTCCCACGTAGCTTCTACTCCTACTAGAAGTGGGACCTTAAGCAAGAGAACCTTCGGGGGCTCAGTTTGCTCATCTGTGAATTGGGGTAATGATGGTGCCCACCTTGCCCCCAGAGCAGGCATGCCCTTTAATGGGCTGGAGCCAGAGGCTCTTGTTCAAGGAGCAAAAGCAAAGTTTCTCAGGAGGGGTGGGCTTCCCGGGTGTGGGACCCACATGGTCACCCACTGGATTAATGTCATTTGTCACCACCTTGGCACGTATAAGTCTTTTCTTTAAACTTGTGTTTGTAAGTGAAGTCCGTGGGCCATCGGAACATGTGTGTGAGCAGCAGGGACACACACAGTATGAGTGTCCCCATTCCCTGATGCCACGTTCACAGTGTCCCACGAGCACAGAATTCCGGGGTCCCATGAGGCCTGGGAGCTCAGCAAAACTCAAACAAGTACAAGGTAAGCGTGTTCCATCTACTGCTGCTTAGTGGTGGAACAGACACCCCAAGAAGCCACACTCCCTAAGAACCAGAACTTGCTTCTAACACAGAAAAAAGGTAATATTGTCCTAGAAAACACCAATGACCATGGAACCATTTCACATTTTTTTTTACATCACTTCCCTGTTCCAGCCAACTCCTTCTGTTGAAAACAATGCCATAGAAGGAAAGGGAAAGACAAAGCAATCTTTCAGTCCTCCCTTACCCACTAGTAAACCAAGGAGACGGCATCAGTAGAATGTGTGTATATCAAGAATGCATTAAAAACAGTTGAATTAGTTTTGGGCGGAGTTCCCACTGTTGTGGCAAGAACAAAATACATATGCATGTACGAGCTATGAAATACAAATAGTGTAATTTCTGTGGTTCCACATACTAGTTAAATGCTCTTGTATTTGTATTTAAAACTGACACTGCATAATAGAAAGATGAGTGATAAAATTCATGCTAATAATTTAACATTTTTTCTTTACTTAGGACAACTTTGAATGGCAAATAAAAATACATGACAAGCTGAGAGACTGCAAAAGAAAGGAAAAAAATCTTGTCGTTTAGTAATCTTAAAGGCACTTTCCCCCTGCTTTTGAACAAGGGCCCCCACATTTTTATTTTGTACTGACACTCCAAAATTAAGTAGCTGCCCTGCTTCCAGACGACAAGGAGGGACCTGGTTCTTGCCCGGCCCCTGACCTGTTGGAAACAAGGCAATAGGATGGATGTAAGGACAAAATCAGCCAGCACTTGCTGTACGTCCAAGGCCAAGCTTCCTGCTTTGCATGAATCACTTCATTTAACCCTCCCAACAACCCTAAAAGGTGGCTACTGCTATTGTCTCCAATTTATGGAACAGAGAAACTGAGGCTCAAGAGACTGGACCGTGACAAAGTTGATGCTGGGATGCAATCTTCCTGTCTCTAAACCTCACGCTTTCCCGGCTGCCCGGTCACCCCATTTTGCAGATGTGCATCTCACTTGTGCTCTTTGCTTTGCAAGATTTGCTTCCTCTCACTCTTTGAACTCCAAAAGTTCCCAGAACCCTCTCACTAGCTGTTTCCTTCCCCTCTCAGGGAAGTATCCACATAAAAAAGTTCAGAGGGAGACAGGCTGGGGAGGAGAAGCTGAGAAAAGGCAGCAGACTTTTCATGTTTTATTTATCGTTAGATGTTTCCTTGTTTAAGCCTGGTTTGAATCCGGTTTGCCTGGGCTGTGCAGATCACAGCATAAACAGCCACCTCCCCAGGACGTGGAGCGTCACTGAAGCGTTAATTATACTTTTCTATCTGCTTATAAACTCCCGTTTGGGAGAGCCTGGGCGCTCTTAGAATACATGGCAGTATAAAATTGAAAACAGCTAGCATTCCTGAATCAATTTTCACATCCTATAACTTTGAAGCATAATTCATTTCTCCCTCTTGCGCTTCGTGGCGACAGGGACGGTTTCACGCTTGCCGTGAAATTTCATGAGGAGCCAATCAGTTAGTAATTTGGAGCGTCTACATGTCTCCCCACCTCTTGGAGCCCTGAAGTAAAAGCAACAAATGCCAAGTCTCCCCACTTTATTAAACCATGTGGGCAGAGAGAGGGCAGGAAAGATGTATAATTTATTCTGTGAATCGGAGAGACAATGGCAAAGAATTCAACCCATAATTGCGAGGATAACACCTCCCATTACCTGAGCGGTGGCTGTCTGCTGCGTGGGGAGGGACGTGGGGCGCTGAGCTTTCACGTGTCGCACGTGTGACACCAAGCAGTGCCATGGAGGAGAAGCATGGCTTAGCCGCCATGTTCCTCAGAATAGGGGTTCCTTTCATGCGTATATTTAAATTGAGATAGAACAAACATCCAACAGTGTGCATAGCTTTATGGCACATGCGCTCAATGCACGTTTGCACTCTGTACACCCACAATTTGCGTTTTGCACAAGCACATGCCTATCTAACTCCCACTGTGATCAAGATACACAGCAGGTCAGCCCGCATTTGTACCTTCTCCAACGTAAGAGCTATTCTGCCTCCCATCACTGGGGATTAGTTTTTCTTGTTCTTGAACTTTGTATTAATGGAGCCATACAGGGTGTCACCTCTGGTGCCACCTTTTTTGCTCATTATTTCTCTGCATTTCATCCGTGTCCTTGTGCACACTAGCAGTTTGTTGTTTTTCACTGCTGCGTAGTATTCCACAGCCTGACTACGCCACAGGTGACTCGTCCATTCTGTGTAGTAGGCATTTGAGTTGCTTCCAGCGGTTTGACTATTATGAACCACCTGGGCTGCTGTGACTGTTAGAAGGGCGTTGTCTTGCTCGTATGAAAGACGGGCTCTTCCCCCGTGGACTTCTACGTCACGCACACTCGCGCTCACACCCGAGTCCTCAGCAACACAACACACTCTCACTCATTCTCCTCCTCCTCGGTTTTGACTGAATCGGGAGCCAGGAAAGCGAACACCCTTGTTGCCTGGCTGGGAGGCTCCGGTTGGTCTCTTTTGGGAAGTGAATCCACCATTTGGAAACCCCTGGCTTCTTACTCCGCTTCTCTGAGGTCCGTGAGCTCCCCGGAGATTCCGCCTCCCTTCCCGGTTCCTGGCAGCATGGTGCCTTTATCCGAGTTAACTACTAGACCTAATTAAACAGCCCCATCTCTTCGGAGTGGCGGATTTTCTTCCCGTCTGAATACAAATTAAACTCCTGTGCCATTAACATTCCAGTCGGTTCCTCCGAATCAACTGACTAAACTTCCAAAACTCAAAGGCCAAAGTGATTTCAAAGTCAGCCATCCACCCCTGTCTGCTGGGAAAGGCCTGACGTGGGTACCCGGAGCTGACTCCACCTGGAAGCCACAGGTGAACCGTGAGTTTGCTCATAGCTGAGGCAGTGGGTGAGCTGGCTTTGGGGTTCCACAGTGACTAGAGCCCAGGGTCTGGCCCTAATTTGCCTGATATTACGTGCAATCCCTCCCTGCTTAGCAGAAATTCAAAACCTCTTTATTTTTTTTTATTGCGTCACTTTATTGAACCAATGTTATTCCAGAGCCTTCTATGAGCCAGGCACTGTGCTGGGCCCTGGCGGTGCTGAGGGGCACAGGACACATGTGCGGGGGACAAAGAGGAGACAAGAAACACCCAACTGTGTGCTGGTCTGTGGCTGCCGGTGTGGAGGTTAAGGAAACGACACGGGCCTGTGAGAAGTAGGACAGGGCCCCAATTTGGCTGAGGCTGTGGTGTAGCAGGGACGGCCACCCAGCTGAGTCCCATCCTTTACCTGGCAAATGGCACTGCATCCTTCTAGCGGTAAACTTCTCTGCAAGAGGGTCCAGCCCGCCCAACCTCAGGCCATTGTGCCCATCCTTCTCAGGTAGCTGGCACCTCGTGAGGCCCACGGGGTCAGAATAGCAAAGGGAGCTCTTGGGGTGTCTCTGCCCAGTGCCCCCGAGAGCAGAGCTGCTGGGCTCTGGGACCTGACACTCCTGGCCCCTCTCAGAAGTAGCTATGTTTGTTAACCCTGAGGAAACAGGCAGTTTCCTTCCCTGGACGGCCTGCCTCTAACTCAGGGGCACAGTAAACATTACAAATGAAGGGGCCCAGTCTGGACCCTGCTGGATTGACTGGGAGCAGGTCCTAGTAAGATCAGGTTGAGAAGGGACTAGTTAGGGTGCACCGAGGGCCCCCAGGGACTTGGGCCACGTGTGCCACCTATATGCATGTGCAGACATGCAAAGCCAGGCTAACCCTGACTGGCCTGTCAGCGGGCCACGGGAAAGGAGTCTGCTGTCCTGTCATCATTTGGAACCCAGAAACAAGCCCCCTTGCCCTGGAATGCTCAGTAACTGGGCCTGGCCTGGTATACGAACATGCCAGGCAGGGGGTCAGGCTCCTTGCATTCACTCTGCCTCCCTGGGCTCAGTTTCCCCATCTGTAAATTGAAGGGTATAGCAGTCATGGTTGCCTGTTCCCAGCAACCACTGTTGCCTCCCTCTGCTACAGAGCTCTGACTTTGTGCAGGGACCAGCCCCTCCAAGTGACCTGAGCATCAGCCCCAGCCCAGCCCTGGGGCCTGATGAGCAACCTACCTTCCTGTTCTGAAGGATTATTCTGGGCTTTCTGAGTGTATTTGGATTGGGGTCTTTTGGTTAAAACGGGGTATTTCAGTTCACTGTCTTCTAATGATGCTAATATTTAGTACTTACTGAGTGATGTTAGGGGCCAAGCACTAAAGCCAAGATTTCTACATGGATGGTCTCATGCAATACGTCCAGGAGCTTTACAGAGATTTGGTTTCCACTGTCCCCATTTGATGCATGAGGAAATGGAGGGTCACAGCCTTAAACTGACTTTCTCAAGGTTACTCCTTAGTAAGTGACGGGCTGGGATTTTACTCCATTTTTTGTTATAAAAATTGTTAAATACACAGAAGAGTTGGAAGGATAGTATTTACCTCCTAGTTTAACAAAGGTTAACTTTTGCCACTTTGCTGTATCTATGTAAGTGTGTGTGTGAGTGTGTGTGTGTGTGTACTGTTTGAACACGAGTTGCAGGCATGATGCCTATTTGTGCCTCAATACTTCAGCTGCATTTGCTTAAAAAAAGGTCATTTTCCTTTATGTCCACAGCACAGTTTTCTCACCTAAGAAAATTAACCATAAATCCTTAATACTATCTATTGTCCAGTCCACAATCAAATTTCCCCAATTATCCCCCAAATAGCCTTTTAGTTGTTTTGCTTTTGAGCCAGGATCGAACAGCTTTCTCACATTGTATTGAGTCTTCACATCTCTTGAAATCTAGGACATTCTCCCTCTACCTTTCCTCCCCACGACATTGACTTTTTGAAGTGAACACATCCAGCTATCCTGTAAACTAGCTCACATTCTCGGTTTTTTGGGTCTTCACTCTCCTCTATTTCCCATAAAAGCAATGTCAGGCTGTCCCACTCTGAGAGATGCTAAGTGTGGTCGCTTGGAGAAGGCAGCCACTAACTTTTCCTCTGTGCAAAGTTGTATTTTTCCTTTGAAATTATTCAAGGGGATATTTTGGCCCTTTGCAAAGAATCTGTTCTCCTCCAAACCTCTCACCTCCTGGTTTCAGTATCCATTGATGTCTTTTCTTCAATCAATTATTTCACAGAGAGTTGCAAATGGCGAATTTGCTAATGTTCTCTTTCTTCATGCATTGATGAGCTGGCATTCAGCTGCAGAGAAAAGCAGTCCTTCATCCACTGGGACAAGCCAGTCCCTCCTGGAAGAGCCTCTCACTCTAGTGGTTTAAGCAAAAAGAGAGTGCCTCTATCCTTCTGGATCCAACAGAATCCCAGAGAAGTCTCTCATTGGCCTCTTGTGGGTGATGGGCACATCCCTGAACCAATTACTGTGGCTGGAGGGACCCAGTGTTCCTATTGGCCAGGAGCCACCCTTAGATTTAGGTGTGGGGTCAGCTGTATTCCCCAAAAGAAAATGAGGCGTTGTTCCCAGAGGATAGGGGATGGATGCTAGACAGACAAAACAACACTGACCACTGTCCTTGGGTCTGTGGATGGACTGGGCAGTGAAGATTAGGTGGGGGAGCACCCACATGTCCAGCCAGCGTGAAGCAGAGGTGCAGAATAACTCCGCGATGCTGGTGCGAAGACCACCAATTCGCACTGAACTCTCAGCTTAAAATGTGATTTATATTTAGCATGAGGAAAGCTGTCAAGCTCTTAAATATGCATGGGGTTGGGAGAGCCAGGAGGGAGAGAAAGTGCAGATTCTGCATGTGCCAGTGAGGAATTAATTAGAAATAAACCATATACGAGAAGCTGTCTGAATTCTGTTCTGCTTTTGATCTGGCTGCCAACCGATGACTTCAGGCACTCTGCCAGGCAGCCAGCACCTGGGCGTCTCAGGCAGCCCTGCTGGCGCACCGACCCCGATAGGTGGGAAGACTGGAGCCGTCTTCCTCTGCCTCACCCCACTGTCACCCCTCAGGTTGTGGGTGACTCTCTCCCGTGGGGCCTGTTGATTGAGGTGCCTCGATTATGCCTGTCCCTGGGGAGGTGGGATTGCTTATGGAGAAGCCAGTGGGTAGGGGTACAGACAGGGTCTGGGTGCACCTGTGCAGACCACCTGCAGCCCTTGCTTCTGCTCCAGAAGCCCAGGGCACCGACCACCTGCGGGGATCCTGTGGTGGGCCCTCACCTCTCTCTCCCTTTGCACTGAGCATGGTTGACATCGAGTCTCACCAACCAGATGCCAAGTGGAGCAGAGGCCAGGCCTCTCCTAGGTCTGACAACACCTAGCATGGGCTGGACGCACAGTAGGTGTTTTCTAAATGCCGGTTAGCATCAGACACTCTGAGCTGAAGGGGACATGGAGCCAGCTGGAGTTTTTAAACGCTTAAAAACCCATCATGTCATGGCTCTGCCCCAAACCCTTTGGGGACTCCTCATGTGACTCTGGTTAAAGCCCCATGACCTGCCTCTCCACCGCCCTCCGTGTGTGCTGGCGTCCCCCACACCCAAGCGTTTGCTGACCCACAGATGGGTTGAGCTTCTGCCCATCTCACAGCCTGTGCCTGCAGTTCCCGCTTCCTGGAACTTTCAGACTCCAGGTCTCTACTGATTGGGCTCTTCCTGTGCTATAGACCTTACATCATTTGTCATCTCCTCAAGGACGTCCTCTGTGTTGTCAGCCTCTAAAATGCCCCTGTGCTTTATGTGTTAAAGGCTTTATATTATGTGACAACACCCTGTATAATCGTGTGTTTGCCTGACTCTGGTCTGTGCTTGCTCCGGGTTGAGGTGACATGAGAGGGAAGTCCACCTCCAGCTAGTCACCCGGTTGTACAACAGCGCCCGGCACAGAGAGTGCCTGCTGTGGGCTGAATGTTTGTGTCCCCCAAGTTCATATGTTGAAGTCCTAACCTCAGTGTGGTGGTTTTAGGAGGTGGGCCTTTGGGAGGCGATCAGGGTTAGGCTAGGTCACAGGGCACAGCCCCCTGTGATGGGATTAGTGTCCTTATAAGAAGAGGAAGGGACACAAGAGCACTCCCTCTGCCCTGTGAGGACACAGCGAGAAGGCAGCCAGCCAGGAAGTGGGCTCTCACCACATACCAAACCTGCTGGGGCCTTGATCTTGAACTTACAGCCCCCTGAACTGTGAGAAATAAATGTCCGTTGTTTAAGCCCCCAGGTTCGGGTCTTTTGTTATGGTGGCCCACCGACTCACACAATGCCTAATGTATATTTTTTTTAATAAAAGAAGTTTCACTAAATCTTTGGAATAAATTAATGGCTGCAAAAAAAGCATTCAGAGCCTATCAAGTTCATACTATTTTTAATATTATTAGTATTTATAATAATAATAATTATAATTAATTATTATTATTTACTGAGATCATTGTAGATTCAACTGAAGCTGTAAGAAGCAACACAGAGAGATCCTTTGAGCATTTTGCCTGGTGGCTTGAACTCACTGAGGCGAGGCCGCTCCTACAGCCTCGTGTGTCCTCCCAGTCCGACCTCTGGGCTCCCTCCGGGAAGAAGCCAGGTGTCATGCTCTCTAGAATAACCTCCACCAGCAGGTTCACCTATGCCCTTCCCAGGGACCAGCCCATCCTCCACCTTCAGCACAGTGTGGGGGGATTTAATTCAGACCCCATCATGTGGGTCCACCCTTGCTTGAGTTTTGAGAAACCTACTCAAGATTCTGACTTCATCCATTTTTAATTTTATTTTTCCCCCCCATGAAGACTGGAATTCAGGGATATTCATCTCGCTGGGTGTGTGAAAGCTTCATTAAAATAAGCTTTATCTGTTGGAAGCTGTCAACTGATAAAAAGCAAAGAATTAAGCATATTCCTATTTAATGAACTCTCCAGACAGAGGCAGATTTCCGTCTTCTGGCTCAGCGGGTCTCTGCAGAGGCTGCCCTGTGCTCAGCCTGAGAACAGCCCTGGGACACAGCTCTCTGATCCCCACACCTGTCTAGACATCCTGTAAACAGAGAAATTGCTGGGGTGGCAGCAGCGTGGAGGAGGGAGATGTTTGTCACACTGGGGACGGCTGCGTGAAGATTCCCATCCACAGACGACTCTCCTCGGGACCAAGGAAGCATGTCCCTCCTTCCCTGGGGATCTTTCCTGGGCCGGGGCCC
This sequence comes from Aselliscus stoliczkanus, assembly GCA_033961575.1. NCBI lineage: Eukaryota > Metazoa > Chordata > Mammalia > Chiroptera > Hipposideridae > Aselliscus > Aselliscus stoliczkanus. Next base: position 4,244,693 of record CM066738.1, on the reverse strand, counting down.
CAGGCGGGAGAGCCCCCTTCCCTCCGGGGAACCTCCTCTCCTCTTTCCAGGACAGCCTCCTGAGGGCGCTGGCTCATGGGGACTGGTGGTGAGGGCACTGCAGTCGCTCATGGGGGGTGAGGGGGCAGCTCCAGGAAATGCACGTTCCCTAATATGTTGGGGAACGCACACTCACTCATACACACACTCTCAGGGGAACGCACACTCACTCATACACACACTCTCAGGGGAACGCACACTCACTCATACACACACTCTCAGGGGAACGCACACTCACTCATACACACACTCTCAGGGGAACGCACACTCACTCATACACACACTCTCAGGCACTCACACACGCTCACACGCACGCTGAGAATGAGGGCTAACTGAATGAAACACTGCCTCACCAATCAAACGTTCCTAATTTCACGAGTGTCTGGACCTCTGATCCGGCAGGACGGGCTGGCTGCGGAGAAGAGGGGTCCCTCATCCTGGCTGTGCTCTGATTTGCCCTCTCCACCCAGCCAGGCCTCCGGTGTGGTGACTCCTACCCGGACCATGGCACTGGCCCCCTCGCTCCAAATTATAGGTCAGAGCATGTCGTGCCTCTCTTCAAAACTCTGCAGTGTTTGCATTTTATGCTTTGGTCTGAGACCCATTCCGAGTTAATTTTTGTGAAGTGTGTAAGGTCTGTGTTTAGGTTGACGTCTTGGCATATGATGAAGACGATGATGACAGTGATGATTGTGTGATGATGAAGATGATGATGATTATGATAATATGACATGATGAGGATGATGACAACGATGATGACAAAGATATGACAATGATGATGACAATAATATGACAATGCTGCTGCTGCTGACAATGATGCTGATAGGACAGCGATGATGATGGTGACAATGGTGATGACGCAGACGGTCACTGCTGCAGCAGATGCTGTCAGGGGTCCACCCTTTCCATGGTCCACCCTGGGGCTCGGTTGCTGATGGCTCCTGGCACCCCCTGCCTCGGAGCTTCTCTGGCCACAGGAGGGGTATTCTGGACCAATCCCACAACTGACCTGGGACTAGGTGGAGTGGGCCGAACAGGCATGGCCAAGTTCACAGAGCAAATCAGAGCACAGCCAGGATGAGGGACCCCTCTTCCCCGCAGCCAGCCCGTCCTGCTGGATCAGAGGTCCAGACACTTGTGAAATTAGGAACGTTTGATTGTTGAGGCAGTGTTTCATTCAGTAATCCCTCATTCTCAGCGTGCGTGTGAGCGTGTGTGAGTGCCTGAGAGTGTGTGTATGTGTGAGTGTGCGTTCCTACTTTCCAGGTGAGGCGCACAAGTGTACACAGCAGCTTTGCCGTTGTGGGGTTTGTGCCATGGAAGATGAACAAGTATCCCGGCAGGGACTATGCGGGGGTCAGTAACGGGATGGGAGAAGCTAAGGTGGGGTGCTGGGGGCGGGACAAGGAGCTCTGCCACCTCCCTGAACAGTCAGGGAGGGCTCCTGGAGGAAGCAGCACCTTAGCCAGGTCCTGGAAGGTGAGCAGCCTGGTGGAGTGGCCCAGCAGGCCTTGGCTGGTACGTGGGCGCAGGGAGCAAGCGAGGGTCCCTCTTCCGTCTCAGCTGTGCTCTGACTTGCTCTCTGACCTTGACCACGTCCCTCCCTCCTTTGGCTTCAGTGTCCCCAATAGTGAAGTGCAAACAGGGCCCTTTTGACATTTGGTCCCTGGCAGGGTGGGGAGGGGCAGGTCCCCCAGCGTGGGAATGGCTTTGCCCTGCGGGGCCAGCTGCACTGAGCCCCTTTCCCGGGTGGGCCTTGTAAACACTGGCTGATCCGAGGATGGGGCTGACGCTGGAACTGCAGGCAGATGGACCGGCGTCTGGCCTGGTCTCCCCAGACCCACTGTGAGGGGCTCACAGCTGGCGACAACCTTTCGAGGGACTGCCTTGTCAGGCGGCTGCTGAGTCCTTTCAAGAATCCTGATCCAAATGATAAAATATGCGTCCTCAGGGCAGCGAGGCCCAACAGCCCATTTCAGGAGACACTGCCTTGTTTGAATTTAGAAATGAGGTCGAGGGGGTGATATGTAAATGCGGTCTCTATTTGCGGCTGGGCCAGCATGGGCTCTGGGGGTGCTGGGGCCCATAGGCTGATGTCTGGGAAAGCCAGGGGCTGAGTGCTTCCTGGGGCACTGGGTCTGCCAGCTGCTGGCTGCGGAACTTGTCTGAAATCTGGGGGTCGTGGAAAAGAAACGTCCCACTTCCAAGCCCCTTATTTCCAATCCTCACAATACTGCCGACAGGGGAGAAAATGTCCCTTTGTAAAAGGCCAGCTGCCTGCCCTGCCTCCACGTGTGCCCATCAGAGTGGAATTCATCACCTGGGTAAATTTAGAGCAAGTCAGGGACCAATGGGTGTAGGCCGAGGAACTGGATTGTACCAGTTAGCTTAACCTGGGTCATCTCACATCTTAACCAAGCTCTTTCATCAACCAGAATGTCACCAAATTTGTTTATAATAATAATAATAAAAAATGCCTATTGTGGGGAATGTGTGGCCAGCTGACTTCTCTTCGTAGGCAGACCCCGTGCTGGAAGACAAACCCAGGTGGCCCTGTGGGTGCCAAATCACAAGGGAAGTGTCTAGTAGGTGTGAATGTTCCTGGCATTGGCCCGCGGACATATTAATCACATTCTATTCAGTATATACTGACCATCGAGCCTTAAGGGTCTATATGCTTTATCGTGTTTAATCATTTCAACCACAGGACCTTTGCACGTGACAAGGCCGAACCCTCCTAGCACATGCCCTAGTCTTTGTAGAATGTATCAGAATCATATTTTTACATTTACACACTTGACAGCATGATTAGTGTCTGCCTTGTCCCCAAACTGTGCTCCCTGTGAGGGTGAGATCTCACTGGTCACTGGCTGTTCAGTGCTGTATCGTCAAGCCTAACATAGTGCTGACACATAGTAGGTGCTCGATAACTGTTGGTTGAAAAAGTGAACAAGAGCCCTGATAAGGTGGGCTCTGTTATTACTGTTCTTTTACAGGTGAGGAAACTGAGACTCAGAGAACTAAAGGCACACGTTTAACTTTCCCGGCTGGTAGGTGGCAGAGCAGGTCCACACCTGGGCCATTGCTGATGGGGGCAGGGGCTCTTGGAACATCTCTCTGCTGGTTCTCTGTACCCTCATTCCATAACGCGTTACACAGCCCCAGAGGGCATCTCACGGCTCATATGTGTCTCACTTCGGCTTTCCTCTTCAGACACTTGAGCTGTCCACAGGCCCACCTCACAGGTGACAAGAGGAGGTACAGGGAGGTGAACTAGGTGAAGAAGGGACTTGAACCCAGGATGCTCAGACTCCAAAGACATCGGGCTCCCCACAGGGCACTGTCTCACTGCCCGCCCCATTCCTGGTGGAACACTGTGTGCCCTGCCTTGCTGACCTGTCACCAGCACAAGGCAAGGTTCGTGTCATGTGTCAGAATGCCCGGGGCACTGCACCCTGCTCTTCTATTGGACACACACAGGATGGTCTACGTGTCCCTGCTCTCAAGTCTTCATGGAACCCAGTGCCTCCTCATTAGGGTCCAAGAAACTTTCTCTCCACCCTCTGTCTCGTCTTCAATGAAGAGCTTTGTGAAATTGCATAGACTCCTTTGTCCCGAGAAAGGCTTGTTGAGAAATCGTATTCTATTCTTTGTTAAGCCTGATGGGTTTATTTGACTTCTGAAGTAAAATATCAAAGTTGCCATTCTATAAAGTTAGCAGGCAGGAAGCAGGTGGGAAAATGAAATGACTTCTCGAAGAGGTTAGGGAAGCCCGAGGGACAAGGCAATGCATTGCAGTGGGTAGGAGTGGGGGCTCGAGAGTCAGACAGCACAGCTCTGCCGCTTACAGGCTGTGTGACTTTGGGCAAGTGGCTTAACCTCTCTGTGCTTCAGTCTACTCATCCCTGAAATGGAAATAATAATAGTATCTGCATCATGGGGTTGCTATGAAGACTAAATGAATTAAGGCACATAAAGACTTAGATGCAGAAGAAATGGTATGTTAGCTATAATTTTTTGTATCGTTGTCATCAGCATCATCATCACCAGCAGCAGACGCATGGTTAGGAGGCATGAGGAACACGGCCATAACATGATCTATGATGAGGGGCATTTGGTTGCTGGTAACAAACATCTAAAATAGCAGTGGTTTGAGATCGACATGTATCTCCCCCTCTGGTTTGAAAGTAGGCTGTGGAGTTAGCTAGGACCCAGGTGTTCTCTGGGTTTGCTTTGCATCTTCATCGTCAGCATGTGGCTTCCGTTCTCATTTGCCTTGTGGCCTAGTGTGGCTGCTGGAACTCCAGACAACACTTCTGTGTGCCAGGCAGGAGGAAAGGGCCTTACTGGTTGACCTTGAAAAAAATCCATTTTCATGTGATTCCTTGATATGGAGTTGGCTTGTGAGGGAACCCAAACACAGGGGACAGGGCAAAAAGGACCCCGCTCAGCTGTCCATCCATCTCTGGAGGAGCCCCCACCCAGTTCCAAAGAGCAAGGTCCGTGCTCCTCTCATTGTGTCTGAGCTGCAAGGACAGCTGGGAAGCGCCGTCCCTTAGCTGGGCTCTCTCGCTCAGGAAGGAGCGAGGAGCAAGGCTGTGGGAAGGCAGCCAGCACTCTCTGCAGCCGTGAAAGAAGGAGTAATTATGGAGAGTTTCCGCCTTCATCGGAGACCAGATATGACAAGGAAGTGGCGAGTCCCTTGGACCCTTGCAGCCCTCTGAGAAACTTACTCATTTTATTTCATTCCACCGACATTGACTCAGCTCCTATCGAGTGCTCAGCTGTGGGACGCCATCAAGAACAAGACAGATTCTCAATCTCATGGTGCTGGCTGGGAGCCCTAAGGAGGCAACTGTGGCTGGAGGCGAGGAACGGGGCTGATGGTGGGAGAGGAACCTGGTGGGGGCCCTTTGCCCATGGGGGCCAATTCCTGAGCTTTTCCCTGGGCGTGATGTGGTGGTTCCATCAGGGGTTATTCTGCAACACCAACAAAACACCCAGTTCTTGGGGGCTCACAGCTACGTGTACCTCTGCTCATTGGAATGAAGATGACAGGGAGCCATCACCTTGAACATGGCTGGTCATTGCACCCGAGCAAAAGAGCGGAGGGATTGCCCACCCAGCATCAATTACTGTGCAGCCTGGAAGTGGCCCCAGGACGCTACTGCTCACAGCTCACTGGCCAGGATGCTCATACCCCACCCTACTTCAAGGTGGTCTGGAAGTGGAGTCAGTCAGTAATATTTGGGGAACGGCATGGTGGCCCCACGCACAGGGATCAGTTTGGTGCTTTTTCTTGGAGGCTTCTTTCTATGCATTTGCATATCTACATATACATACCTCTAGAGAATACGTAATGCATCGTATTGTAAAGATCACTTTGTAACGCTTTCTCTTTTTCCCTGAAAAGGTATCTTAGCGAGATCTTTGTGTCAGGATGTATGATTCTGTTTCATGCTTTTGTAAGCTGCAGTGGATGTCAGGGTTGGGACACCCCAGAGTTTATTTTGCCAGGGCCCCACAGAGGGCCTTTTAAGGTATCAATTTTTGCTATTACCAACACTCCCACGATCCCACAATGGATGTTCTCACCCGGGCTCGTCCTGCATATCCCAGAAAAATGGAGGTGCTGGGTGCTGGCTTGCATATTTAAGATTTTCAGACACTGAAAGTCATCCTCCAAAGTAACTGTATCGATGTATGCTCCCCCTGGGGAGGCGGTGGTATATGGCAACCCCCCACATATTGGCCAACAAATGGTCTAACACAGTTTAAATGTATTTTTAATCTGATAAGATGTTTTCATTTCTTTTAATTATAAAACATTACCTGTAAAAATTTTAAACAGTGGAGAAGTATGCACAGAGCACAAATCATTTCTCATTTCACACTTCACTCCAGAGGAAACTCTGAGATAAGTATATCCTTCCAGATTTTTCTTTATGCATTTACATAACATACATTCATAAATATATGTATATATATTTTGTAATGCAAGATGTTATCACTATTTTATTTTGTTCTGAAGCTTGCTTTGTTGCCTTCCTACTCTACCTCAAAATTTTAGCATCTCTTATCACACTTGCTTTTATGGGGAAAAAAAAACACCCAAAAAACAAACCACTTTGCTGGCTGCCTGATTTTCCTGCTTCTCTGTCTTCTCGCACATCTATGGATGGAGGAGAGCAAAGGCAGGGGAAGTTGACTATGGGCTGGTTTTTTCTCTTCCCTTCCCGGAGTTCCATGGGTGAAGTGACCAGTGTCCAGACATGTCTCCGGGGTGGAGGCAGGAAGAGGAGCAGGCAGGCTGGCTGCAAAGCCTCCGATGAGGGGGAGGGGAGCCAGGTGGCTGGCTGAGCAAGGGGGTGGAAGGCAGACAAGCATCGTTCCAAACCCCGGCGGGGAGACGAAGGTCTCCTGTGGCAGAATTCAGCAAAATGCTATTAAGGATAAATTTTTTATTGTTCTGTCCTGCAGGCAGCTTGGGAAAATACCGTTGCCTCAGCATAAATGAGTTCCTCTGACTTATTTTATTTTTAAATGACTGCTTGCAGCACTAGTTCTGACTCTGGAACAATAGAGCCACCCTTGCAGCCAGCAGTGCAGCCAGCACTGCCGTGGCACTGGGAGTGGGTGTGCGAGCCTGGCCTTCAGGTGGGGCAGGGGACGCGTGGCCGGACGTGCCCTCCCTTCCCTGTCCTCTCCTGTCTTCTTTCCCAACCAAGGGTTACAGGAAGGAAATGGAGCAGTCATCTGCGTAACTCTGGCCAAGAAAAAAATCAAATAAACCAAACGACAAAACATAAACCAGAAGCTATGCACATCACTTTCACATAAATACCTAGACTTATTCACTTATTGACGAACTCTTTTGTGGTGCTTCTCATACGCCAGGTCCTGCTCTTAGTGCTTTAGAAATATTCATTTATTTATCTTTTACAACTCCGTGGGTGGGAGCCTGGCTACCTGGCCTGTCATGGAGGCGGTGCGGGGGTGGCCACAGAGTTGGCGCACGGTGTGCGTGCCCAGCCCAGCATATGTCACCTCGGGAGCCTCATGGCCTCACCTGCTCCCTGGCTTTCCTCGGCAATGGAGCGTTTGTTCCCAAGGGCGTTAACCACCAGCCACCTCTGTTGCTGACACTTCTTTGCAGCCCTCCCCCACACCCATCCCTGGGAGGGCCCAGCTTTAGCACAGCCAACACCATGCCCTACGTGTTGGGGCTGCAGCCACTCCGGGGCCCAGGTATATCTGGAGAGGATCTGGCTTCTCCAGTAACCACCCCACAGGGCAGAGCAAAGCACCCCATAAGGATGGGGCAGCGGTCAGCACCCAGCAGGGCAGAACCCTGCCCAAGGTGAGGCAGGGGTGGGGGCGGACCCAGGAGGTGAGTCCTTCCTGCCTCCTCCTTCAGCAGACTGTCCAGGACGCTGAGCCCCACAGCCTCTGACGCAGCAGCTGACTGTGTCTTCTTGACCAGCTGTGGCCAGCGGCATCTGGAGCCCTCCTTCCAGCTCTGCCTCCCAGGGCGTTCCGGCTAAGCCCGGGAGAAGGACGCTTAACGGCAGCCACCATTTCTGTGGCACCATCTATCGCCAGGTCCTTGCCAAGAGCTCCAGGCCTATCAGCGCCTTTCATCCTCACGGCAGTGCAGCCTTTATATAGAAAAAGAAGCTGTGGCACCCCCTGTGCCCAAACAGCAGCCCGGACGTGGGGGAACCAGGCTGTGAAGTCTGGATCCAGCTTTGCCCTCTCCAGCACCATGCTGGCTGGGAGTCACAGGTGGGGGTGAGGCCTGGGGTCACCACACAGCCACCACTGGCTGCATCTGATTTTGAGCTTCATGTGCAGCGCTTCAGTTAGCCCCCCTCCAAACCCAGAGGACGGGGAGACCCTGACTCGCACGTCATAGGTGAAGAGAATTTGGTTTGGAAAGGTGTGAAGAACATCATTTATTCATGCAGCACGTGTTTGCTGGATGCCTCTCTACACGCAGGTGGGGAACAGCAAAAGCCCACCGTCCCTTGTGTGTGTGTGTTGGGGGAAAACAGACAGTAAACGGTCACAGATACGAAATAGTGAAAACTGTGACCCACTCTACTGAGGCATCAAAAGAGGAGGTGCCAGCTTAGCTGCCATCTGAAGGCCACCAAGGAACCAGCCCGCAAGTGGTGGGGTGCGGAAGAGGATTCCAGGCAGAGGGAACAGCATGTGCGAAGGCCTTGAAGTTGGAAGCATCTCATCACGTTAGGAAGATGGCCAGCACGGCAGGAGAGCGGTGGGGATACGAGGGGCCAGTGGGAGCAGGGCCAGAGGCTGGCCACACAGGCCTGGGTGGCCTGGGGAGGGTGATGGGAAGGGAAGTGGCCTGTTTTCTTGTTGAGAAGGTCCTGGGGTTGGGGCTCTGTGGAGAATGGACTCCAGAGGGGGAGGCCAGCGAGGAGAGGGGTGGCCTGGAGTGGAGTGGGGGCCCTCGTCCTGTATGGGCTCTGCAACCCTCATCCCTTCACCTCAGAACCCTTCAGAGGAGCCTGGGGTCAAGATTCCAGCTGCCCTGCAAACTGGAAGGAGTGGGGAGACCAGGGACCCAAGGGTCTGGGGGCCTGGACACGCTGGGAGACAATGGGGAGTGGGGAAGGGGAAGGTTGGGGGCAGGTTATAGGAGTGCTTGGGCACCATGTCCAAGCATTCCTCAGTGCCTGTGGGATGGAATCTAGAACACTCCATCTCCTTAGCATGGCATATGCAGCACCTTGATGCCCTTTCAGCAGCTTCTACCTTTTCTCGTGCCTCTCTCCTGTCAGCACAGCTCTGCATTTCCGCCATCTGGGAGGCCCCCTTTAGCCCCTGGACCTTAGCACATGCTGCTTCTTCTGCTTGGAACCATGCCTCTTTCACCCACTCCCAACAGGAGGCAGCTTCCTCACCCAAGCTAACTCTCACTGCTTCCGAAGTCTTATCCGAAGACTCTCTAACAAGGCTCCTCCTTGGGGCTCCCGCAGCCCCCTGGCCTTGCATGGCTTGCAGTTGCTTATTTGCTTATTTGCCCTTTTCCCCTCTGAGCTCCCGGCTGCAGGGACTGGGTTTGGTTTGTACCCCCAGCACCTTGAAGAGAGCTTGGCACTTCGCAGTGCTCCATAAATATGGTTGAGTGAACGAAGATGTCTTTCCCCTGCTCAGAGGCTGCCTCCTCTCGTACTTGTCTGGTCTGGGATCCGCCAAGATGTGGCATCAGAAAAAGGAAGAGGCAGATGCAAGGAGAATGTGGCTGACCCACAGCTGCGGTGAGATCTGTGGGCAGTTTCGTTTCAGGGTGCGGGGTCTCTCTGGTGTGCTTTGCATTTGGGCCTGTTGAGTTCCCCCTGATTTTGGTTCCCTTGTTCGACTGCCAAAGAATTCCAGAAACAAGAATGCCTTCCCGGGCCAGCCGCCTCTGTGTGTCTGAACCAATCAGGCATGTTTCCTCTTGCTCCCCACTTCTGAGGGTTTATCCAGCTCAGAGACGTGTTTCTGATGCTATCTGTGTCAGAGCCTGTGTCTGGACCGCAGTCAGGTGGGGAAATTCCTTTAGAAGATAAATCGCTGCAGAGATAGTAGAGACCAACTTTTGGCAGGGCTGCTGGGGTGAGCAGGGCCAATACGTGTGTTCCCAAGTGCAAGACCTTCCAGGCCAGTCAAGCTCGAACAGGAAAGGTCAGATCCAGGAGGCCCCGGGAGTAGATGCCTCGCCGCTGGCAAAGCCTGTGGGTGCCCAGAGTCGGAGTGCTTTTCATTCTGGGGACCCATCTTTATTACGATGGCTGTCATCACAGAAAACTCAACTCAAACGGACTTTAGTAACCAATGGGATTTATGGGGACTGTTGTAACTGGAAAATCAAAAGCTCCAGCAAAGGGCCAGCCTGGAGCCCCCAACGCTCCCTCTGAGCCCACTGTGTGGACTTCCTCCTCAGGCCACCCCACCTCTTGGCTATAAGATGATAGTCAATGCATCTTGTTGCTGCCCCAGAATTGAGTCCTGCTGGCACCAGTGGGGCTGCCTGGGGCTGTGGGCACCTCTCAGAAGCAGTGCCTGCGGCAGGGCCAGCTTGGCTGGCTAAACTCGATCAGTGCTCATCCCCAAAGAGGGCGTGGATCGGAGTTAACTAGGGTGGCCCGGTTCAGCAACCAGAAACGCAGGGTGTCCAGTTGGACTTGAATTTCAGACAAATAATGAAGAGTTTCTTAGTATAAGACTTTTAGTATGTCCCACATATAAATTTAAAAATATATGACTTAGCTTATGGTATACATGTAATACAATCTATTATAATATATATTTACATTTATATATTGAGAGTAGATATAAATATGTACCTAAATGTATTAAAATTATTGCTTATCTGCAATTCAAATTTGACCGGGCAGCCTGTGCACATGGGAAGTCCAAGGTCCCAGCAGGCCAGGGGAACGGGGAAGTGGGTGTAGGGCGGCAGCCAAGAGTGTCCGCTGTCAAACATGAAGAAGGTTCTGCCTGAGCTTGGACTTGGCAAGATTTATAACAGAGGGCAGGCAAGGGAGTGCTTTTCCAAGCAAGGCTTCCTTCAGGGTGAGGCTTTGTCTCTTTATGGATTGATTATTCTAATTGCTGATGACAAAGAATTTGAAGGCAGGAGGCTCAGACTGGCCGCCATTACTAAACTGAGCTTCCCTGCAAGGGATGATGGCCCCCCACGGCCTGCGCCATCGGAGGAGTGGCCAGCTTTGTGGCAGCTCTCTGCACCCTCCCCTCCCTGCCCCCGGGGCCTTCTGGACCACCCCATCGGCACCTCAGCTGTGGGAGCAGGGGAGGCAGGGCCCAGAGCTTCTGCCATCACGTAAACAGGTTTTCTGGGCAGGCAGGCTGGGTCTTGAGGACTTCCAGCTTAACTCAGCAGAGAAGGCCAGCCCCCTGGGCTGTCAGAGGGCCCCAGCCCTGAGCGGGAACTAATCACCTGTGATGTGGTGGGAGACTGGGATGGTGTCACTGGATTTTAGCTTGACAATAGGCCGGGGACAAGGTGTCAGCACGAGGACTGAGTATTCAGAGTAAATCCTTGCCCACCTTTGGTTGCTCTGCCTTATGGGTTGGACTCAATTTTGCTTAATGACCAAATGGATTCAGACAAGCAGATTTTTAATCCCAACTAAGTCAAATAGCCATTTAGATGATTCTTACTCATCCATCATTCATTTAGTTGTTCAATGACTATTTCTTGAGCAATGACAACACACCAGGCAGTGTCGTAGGCACTGTGGAGGCTGTAGCACAGGAGACAGATTCAGTCCCAGTTCTCACACAACTTACACTGCATGTAATTGGATAATCGAACATTGCTAAAGCACCTACTATGTGCAGGCAGTGTTCCAGGCATTAGAGAGGCAGCTGGAAACAAGGTAACCATTTCGAGTCTTGATAGAGCTTACAACCTATTCAATTGTTTAAACAATGGGACTTTGATAAAGGGCCTACTATGTGTTGGGCAGCATTCTAGACTCTGGGAGAAACAGACTTCACAGAACTCACAATCTGTTCAGTCATTCACATGAATAATCTTTGATAAAGCACCTACTGGGAGCTTCTGAGGAGGGTATGGGGCCCCAGTTACAAAGGGAGAACCCACAGAGCCTGGAGAACAGACATAGGCCCCTGATTGCGGTGGGGTGGGGGTAAGGAGAGGTTTGGGGCAGGGAGTGTCTTCCTGTGCCTGCTTAGCATTCTCTCCTGAACTCTGGGCATGACCAGGCAGTAGGGGTGGAGGAACTCCCTGCACAGGAGGTTGACGAGTCACTTGGGTTCCCAGAGGCTCTGTTGTCCCATCTGCTAACGAGGCTAATCATCATCTCTAGATTTCTAAGTTTTATTGTGGGCACTGATGCTGACATGTGCCAAGTACTCTACAAATTGTTATTATTTTTATGTGATTGTATTAGTGTCTTAGGGCTATTGTAACACAATCCCGTGGGCTGAGTGGCTTAACAACAGAAGTTTATTCTCTCACTGTTCTGTAGCTGCAAGCCTGAAATCAGGATGTTGGCAGGGCCGTGATCTCTCTGAGGAGAGAACCCTTCCTGCCTCTTGCTATCTTCTGGTATTGGCTGGCATTCCTTGTCACGTCTAGCCACATCGCTCTAATCTCTGCCTCTGTCATCACATGGCCTCTTTCCTCTGTGTTTCTCCTGTCTGTCTGTTACGGATTGCATGTGTCCCCGACCCCAACTTTTAATATGGAAACCCCTATTGGGGTTAGGACTCCAATATGGTGGTATTTGGACTGAGGTGGGGCCCTTGGGGGTGATTAGGTTTAGGTGAGGTCATGAGGGTGGGGCCCTCATGATGGGGTTAGTGTCCTTATGAGAAACGACTCCAGAGAGCTTGCTGGCCCTCTCTCTCCATCATGTAGACACAGGGAGAAGGCGCCGTTCGTAAGCCAAGAGGCTCACATCAGAACCCACCCTGATCTCCTACTTCCTGCCTCCAGAGTTGTGAGAAGCAACTGTCTGTCATTTCAACTGCTCTGACTGTGGTCTTCGTTATGCTGTCAGTGTCTCTGTGTGTCTCTCTTCCTCTTCTAAGGACACCGGTCATATTGGGTTGGGGCCAGCCCTACTCCAGTGTGCCCTATAGTAACCTGGTGAGGTCAGAAGTATCACACCCATTTCTCAGATGAGGAAACTGAGGCTCAGGGACTTAAGGGCCCAGACAGCTACCAAGTGGCAAATGCAGGACTTGTCCCCAGACGCTTCGACGCCAGGACACGATGGAGGAGTCAGGGTGCGCGAGGGCCCCGAAACCTGTGACCCCTCTCCAGCCCTGCAACCGACATAACTGGCCATGAAAAGGAAACGTGAAGAAAAACAGAAAGAAAACTCAAGCTGACTCTGTTTACAACCAGAGGGCCTTTCCTGGGAGTAGAGTATGAAATTTTAATATTTTAGGCAGGCAGGCAATGCTTCTTGTCTAGACACGGAGATATGTTCAGACACAGACTTATTCCAGTGCCCCAGCCAATGCCCTCCCCCGTTCCTGCGCATCCCCCCAGATTAGGAGTGTCATTTACTTTGCATTTGGGAACAGACATCACCGAGGCACGACCGCCGGCCGAGTCCTCGGCAGCAGCACTTTGTCACGTTGCAGTGGGACCCGGGAGACACTGGCTGGCACGGTGTCTTTTCTCAGACAATTGAGCTGCTTCCAAATCAATAAAAACAGGTTGATTGGGACGAGGGCTTTATCATACTTGAGGTTCGCGCACGGCTGTCAGCATGACAGTGACTGTGCAAGTGGGATCATTAAACCCGTAATTAGCTTTCAGAAACATTGGGTGGGGAGGGGAGAGGGAGCAAGCGATGGGGCCATGCTGTTTTGCTTTCTTTCTCTCTTATTTGCCACCTGGGAAGGTAGGCAGAGCAGGCTCCTGCTGGGCATCCTGTGGGGTGCAGATGCCGGGCTGGAGCCCCAGGCCTGACTCCTCTGAGCTGCGTGTCCTTCGGCCTGTCTTTCCCCTCTCTGTGCCTTAGATTCCTCGTTTATAAAATGGGCTGGGGCCCCAGGGGCTCTCTGAGTTGGTAGAACCGGTCTCTTCAACTTCAATAGTTCGCACAGAACCCAGGCTGGAGACTAGCAGGGCAAGGCCGAGGCAAAGGACAGTCTTCGGGGCCTGTCGCTCTGCTCTTCCTGCCGTGGCCATTTAAGGAGTGCCCACTGTGTGTTCAGCACCACACAGTTCTCTTGCTCGCAGATGGGGAAACTGAGGCTGAGAGCCAGGCCATGGCCGAGCCAGGGTGGGACCCGGGGCCTCCCACCTGCCAGGCTCTCTCCTTGCTGTGTCTCCACTCAGCAAACACTTCCCGCACCGGCTGTCTGGGTGGGTGCTGCCAGCGTGCGGTGCGACACCACACGGCCGCCAGGACTTGGCAGGCTGAGCAGAGGACCCTGCCCTTCCCTTGCGACACCCCCGTGCCTCTCTTCTTGTGGTGACTAAGATGGCAGAACACTGACTGAGCAGCCGCCACGGGCCAGGCGCCTTAGCGTGTCCAAACTGCTGTGTGCCCACTTCCAACTGGTGTCCAGTGAAGGGAGGGGTGGGAGGGTCAGTTCCCAGTTCCCCCCCCATGTCCTCGTCGCAGAGCTGCCAAACCCCTCCCGGGTGGCCCTGGCCTCTTTCCTTCTTCCTTGAGTCCTCACATGGGGTGGGGTCTGGTAGAAGCACACGGTCTTCGTCTTGTCTGAGCAGCAGCAAGAGAGGAAGCACCAGAAATGTCAGGATGACACGCCTTGAGGCCCAGGGTTGAGCTGTCCCTTTATTTTACATTATTTGTGGCCCAAACCACTTGCAGCACCTCTGAAATGCTTGCTCAGCGCATCCACTGACAAATGCTGGGGCTGCTGGTGGCCCGGCCACCGGCTGAGCACTTACTGCACACGGGCTCTGTGTTCAGGACCTCTCAGCCTTTGTACATCGTCTGAGGAGTGACGCCATTGTCCCATTTCACAGGTGAGGACAGCGAGGACTGGAGAGGCGACTGGGCTCGGCAGAATAACGGCCTCCTGATGGTGGCCCCTCTGAGCCCAGAACCTGTGAGCATGCTGTGTTACCTGGCAACGGGAGACAAAGGCTGCAGGTGCCATGAAGGTTGCTAATCAGCCGACCTTGACATGGAGAGGGGACACTGGCTGATCAGGTGCCCATGGAATCACGGGGTAGTTTTAAGTGAAAGGGAAGGCTGGAGAACCATGTCGGTGACGCGATGTCAGGCAGACACGCTGGCCGTTGCAGGCTTTGGAGATGGAGTCGGGCTGGCGGGGTCCACCCAGACGAGGAATGGGGGCAGAGTCTCCGGAAGCTGGACAAGGCAAAGCGATGGCTTCTCCCCTGGAGCCCCCAGAAGGAACGCAGTCTCGCTTAGCACTGTGGCACTCACTTGGGACTTCTGACCTTCAGAACGCTAAGATAACGAATTTTGTTGTTTTTCAGCCACTAAGTGTGTGGTAATTTGTCACAGCAGCCATAGCAAGTGGACACAGTTAAGTCGCTCATCTAAGGTCACATACCTACCAAATGGATTTAAACCCAGACCCCAGTGGTTGTTTGGGGGATGGACATGGGAAGAAGGATGGCAAATCTGAAACAATCCTGGGAGTTTTGCTGGACAAACAGGAAAGGAAAGCTCTCTTTCTATCAGGGAGGCCAGGGGGACAGGTGTCAGCCGGAGGTGCCAGGGGTGGATTAGCACTCAGGTAAGCATCTATCTGAATGACAGAACTGGGGTGAGAGGAAGCAAGACGGTGACATCTCCTGAGCCCCTGGGTACCACCACGCCTGAAGCCAATTTGTCTTCACATTCCAGGAACCAATAAACATCCCTTTTAGCTCAAGTTGGTTTGAGCTGGGCTTTCCATGACTTAATGGATGCCTGGCAATCTCAGGATAGGAATATGACTTTCGAAGACCTGAAGGATTTGAACTTGGTGTTACTCTACCTTGTGCAAAACCCCCCCTTTCAGGTTTTCAGAGAGAAAACAAAAAGGCAGGTGCCTGGAAGGCTTAGAATCATATACTCTCCCACTGGCACAACCTTGAGAAGCCGCTTGGTCCTCTTTTACGCTTTTTACACAGAGGCACCAAGCGGGGAGGTGACTTGCCCAAGGTCACATAGCTGTTCAGAGACAGCTGAGACTAAAACCTGGGTCTCCTCCTCCCCCACTCATCCCTTTTGCACTCTGCAGTTCCACAAGAGATGGCTTCAAGTGCACACTGTTTGGATGGTTTTCCTGCTGACAAGATGCAGGAAAGAACCCAGCCTGTCTGGCCTTGACTTTGCCACAGTCATAATGTGGCTCTCATTTACTTGTGGTCAAGTCTTTAGAAGTCAGCATTCTGGCTGAGCCCCTCTCCAGCCCAGGACTCGTCTGGAAGTCATTTGTGGGGTCTACCCATCTGGTTAGCTGCGGTTGTGTAGCTAATATTTCCCAGACTGGGCTTTCTTCCTGGTCCCTGGACTCTCTGCCCCCCTCACAGCTCTGCAAGAGAGGAATGTGCCAGGGGCAGGCCAGCCTGGTTCCCCCTCTGGTTACCTGCCACGCTGCAAGGGGACAGATGGCTTTACTTACTGTGCAGTTTGCAGCCAAGAGCTCCGGGCCGCAGGCCCCTGCTCTCAAACGCCAGACAGTCAGATGCAGGGACCGGTTCCCATCCTTTGCTTCATTCTTTTTCTTATCTCTCTGTTGTTGTGTTTTCCCAGCTTCACAACCATTTTTTTTTTTTTTTGAGGGCAGTGTCACTGGCCCTCATATGTGGGACCGAACCGGGGCCGCTGGCTTCCCAAGCCAGCGCTTAACCACCGCGGCCCTCGGCCGACCCTACACCACCATTTGCGGCCCCTCAGCGTTCACTGCAGAGGACCACCCCGCTCTTACACAAGCTGATCTGAGCAGAAGCCCAACCTCTGACCATGAACCAGAAACATATTGAGCTCCTTTCTGCGGAGTGCCAGGAGGCTGCAGACAGTATTAGTTCAGTGACTGCCCTATGAGGTCCATGCAGTTACTATACCACTTTAGACATTGGGGAATGCACCCCAGAAGTGCAGTGACAGTCGCAGGACAGCACCGCGGGGGAGAGGCAGACACAGGGGAAAGGCGGCATGAATCTTATTTTCTCCATTTTACTATTGAAGAAACCGAGGCTCAGAATGGCCAAGTGACTTGCTCGAAGACACACACAAGTGAGCGGCCGAGATGGGATTTGCCTTCTTGTTCCCTGACTCCCAGGCTTGTCTCGCCCCCAGCGGCCCCACTGGCACCATGGGCACCAGACTACATATGGCAGGTGGATGACCGTCACCATGGGTCACCACAGGTTCCTTCTGAAACCTGCCTCAGCCAAGATGATTAAACCCTCCCTGGCAGAGGGTGCCTGGCCCCCAGTGAGCAGTCCTATCTAGCCCACGGCTCACAGGGCACCCCCGCCCTGCCCCATCATGAGCCTCCAGGAACTGCAGCTCCCGAGGTGAGCAGTGGAGTAGCTCAGCCCGATGCGGCACTTGAAGCTTCAGCAAAGATTCCATTCAAGGTAGATTCTCTCCTTCCGCAGCAAAGTCCGGTTCCTCAAGTCTTTGCAAGCATACGTCCATTTAACAACAATTTATTGTGCGTCTATTATGTGCCAGCACTGCACTGGGTAATGGGGAGGCCCCAGGACCCTGCCCTACCGGGGCTCATGCTCCAATGGGAGAAGCAGGTCGATGCTATAGGCAGGTTCCCGTGAGGAAGGGGTGAAAACTGGATGAGAAAATGAGCTGGGGGCAAGAGGCGGGGGGCCTTAGACGAGGGGGTTGGGGAAGGCCCCTCTGGGGACGTGACATGGGGACAAAACCTGAACAACGATCACGAGGTGGCCATGACCATATCTGAAAAAAAGTCCTGAAGAGTTGCAGGCAGAGAGAACAGCAAGTGCAAAGGCCCTGAGGTGGGAATGAGCTTGTGTCACAAGGTCCATGAAGATGGGGAGGGTGGTAGGAGATGAAGTCAAAGAGACAGACGTTAGAGAGACAAAATAACCTATCAATGGTGTGTCCTGCAACCCAAATATCCAATTGCCATTGGCCAAGGGGGAGAAAGAAGGGGGTTTAGGCTTGTGCATCCCACCCTCGCCAAAATGTGAAGCGGGAGCTCTCATTGTACCAATTTAGCAGATGAGGAGCCTGAGGCTCAAGGAGGAGGAACCGACCCAAGGGAACCGTTACTGACCAGGCTGGTCTCTGAGGAGGTTCGACTCTTTGTTAAAAACATGCTTCCTGGGGAGAGAGCTCACCCAGCGTCTTAGCTTTCCTCCGCATCCCAACATGGCGCCACTTCTCCTATTTCCAGTCAAACATTTTGGAAACTCTTGGAGGTGTCAGCCCATACAGTATCGGGAGGCAGCGACTTCATAACTGCTTGTTTTGGATTTCTGCCAGCCTTGCTCGCTCAGGCGTGGGGGGGCGGGGGGGGCTCCTCTCAAGCTTGAGGTTGGGGATCTGGAAAGTCTGTGTCTGGGTGCAGGCTTTTCGGAGAGTCTGGAAAACAGTGTTCCATGGGAAGGAACTGAAAGCAGGCGCTGTTTTGGCAGATCCGCTCGCAACTGGCTTGACAGGGCCTGGCAGCCGTGAGCCCGCGAGCTGTGGCACCAGGCCCAGGATGGCTCCGAGCACATCTGCTGGGGACTGTTACCCACGGATGCTTCCTTGGAGGCTGTGTCTGTGGTGGCATGAGGGATCTCCCAGGCACCCCTCCGTGCTGGGCCCAGGCGTGACGGGACCCAGAGTCGCCTGTGCTGGAGCCTGTCCTGGTGGGATGCCAGGGCGCATGTGAGAGGATCTGCTTTTTCCTGCACAAATATTTCTTGATACTTGCTTTGTGCCAGAGTCTACATCCTTGGCACTGGGTTGCCGCCATGGGCAGGACTGAGACAGTCTTTGCTCATGAAGCTCATTTTCTAGTTGGAGAACCACAAACCACACAGAGAAACAAATAAAAACATGCTACCTA
Organism: Aselliscus stoliczkanus; assembly: GCA_033961575.1. NCBI lineage: Eukaryota > Metazoa > Chordata > Mammalia > Chiroptera > Hipposideridae > Aselliscus > Aselliscus stoliczkanus. Next base: position 4,226,102 of record CM066738.1, on the reverse strand, counting down.
GGAGTGACAAATGATGGGGGGGGGGACGGGCGGAGGAAAGGGGGTCAGGCAAGATGACTCTGAGGAGATGGCCTTTGTGGGGAGACCTGAGAGGGGCGAGACGGTCCTGGGGAAAGGACAGAATGACAGAGGGCCTTATGCACCAACTCGTGCTATCTGCCAGCTCCACCCTCACAGGGATCCATTTCACAGATCAGGAAACTGAGGCACAGAGAACCTAAGCAGCATGCCAAGGTCATACCGCTGAGAAGCAGCACAGGTGGGACTCGAGCCCAAGCCCCCTACCTCCAGGGGCTCACACCTCACCACTAGGATGCACTGCCCCAAAGTCCTAACCCTGGTCCCCCCATAGCCCGTGGCTCCAAACTAAGGCCCTCTGTGCACCTAAAGACCAAAGGGTGGTGGGACTGGGCGCCACAGCCTGATTGATGGAAAGCTGTCCCCATCACCACCACCCCTGCCAAGTGTCCCCACCATTTTTAGACATTCTCGGGGCCCTGAGCAGCTCACAGGGACTCTGCCAGCTGCAGTTACCACTCTGTGTGTGCCAAAGGGCTGGCTGGTCCCTTTCCAATCTGTCAGTCCTGGAGGTGGCCCCGCTGTGCGTGGCTCGGCAGCTCCCAGCACACGCGCCTCCTTGGGCTTAACATTAGCCCAAGCCCCGTGAGGCTCTGACCCCGAGCTCGATTCATGGCTGTGTGACATCACTGTCACTCTTTTCAGACACTCCCAATTTCTGAAATTCTCCCCCCATGGACCGGTGACAACAGGTTACAAACCATGAGGGGCGCTAAGCCAGTGTCACCACCCAGCAGCCACTCACTGACCCTCTGGCCACACCGGCCCTCTCCCCTGCCTTAGGAGCCACAGCATGTCTCACCGATGTCACCACTGGAGCGAGAGTGCCCAGGCTGAGGCCCTGACCCCAAATACCTCCAAAGCCCAGGTCCCTGGTCACCAGAGTGGTTTGAGCTCTGTGCTTCTGGGGACAGGCGGGGACAAGGCCTCATGGCTCAGCTCTGTGCTGGCTTTTCTGAGAGTTGTTGCCCAAGCACATCTGCTGTGGGGCCGGGTGATGAGTCTCGCATGACCCGTGTCTGGTCTCCAGCTGCGGCCCATCGTCTGACCATCCGTACGCCCCGAGCCCCGTGCTTTTCTTCCAGCTCCGTCTCACACCTGAACTGCCTCCTCTCCTAGATCAGCCCGAAGCTGGCACGCTTCTGGCTGGCCCAAGCCCGTGCTGGCAGACAGACAGGGTGGGTCAGGCCACCTGCCCCAGCCCAGCCAGCCCTGAATGCCCCTTCCTCTGAGCCAGGTGGCCAGCAGCCTCGGGACCAGAGACCATCGTCAGTCCCTGGCAGAAGGAGATGGAGGGCTCGGGGCAGCTCTGTGCTGCAGAAAAATGAGATGATGGAGAGCTTCACTGAACTCCAGGCAAGAGAAGCTTGGACTCGGGTCCCCCCACCCCTGCTTTTTTTTTTTCCTTTCCGGAGCAATCACCAAACTTTTTCTATTTTCAGTAACTGATGCTAATTATATCATTTATCGGGTTTGGGTTTTACTGTGAGACCAGCTCCAGTCATGTTTTGCTTTTATTAGGCACTCAGTGTGCATCCCATCAACCAAGTCGGAGCGTCGCCCTCAGGGTTGGGCCTCCTCCCTTTGCCCAACTTCATCTCTGTTTTGGGAACAGGGCAAAGAAATCCTTGAGCATGAGCTCATGGGAGTTCGGGGGCTAGCGTTCGTTTGATCTGCTCTTGGTACAAACGTGGCTGCTTCGTTTTAACAGGCTAAGTGTTATGAAGCCACTTGGAATGACGGTGGGAAACGCTGAGAGGGCCACCTCCATTCTCCGTGGTCCCACTGTAAATGAACACCTTCCAAGTTGCCTCATCCAGCCCCTTGGTGAACGCTCAGGACACAGGGGGCCACGCCCCACTGTGTGGCGGTTCATCCACGTATGAAAGTGGAGACATGGGTAGTGGGAGAACCTGAGAAGGTGCTGGAGGTTGTGACCCAATTCAGAGACGGACAAGTCAGGAGGCAGATGCATGCCTGCAAGGGGGTGTGAACGGTGCAGAGGGGCAGGGGGCAGTCGCTGACGCTCGCTAAAGTCTTGGAGTTTGTGGGGTGCAGCAGACTGGTCTCCGGGAAGGAGCTTGCATCCTGACACCAGAAAGATAAGTAGGAGTTGGGCAGAGGAAGGGTGGGGGGTAGGGACAGCGTTCCAGGCAGTTGGCGCAGCAAGGCAGAGCCGGTAGGCTGGAGAGAGCTCGGGAGTTTGGAGATGAGTCTGAGAGGAGGGGAGAAGGCCTGGTCACCAGGTGGGGGTTGGACTTTACTCCCAGGGCGGTGGGGCAGTCCTCCTCCAAGCCTCCAGGGCCCGGACCCACGACTCTCTGAAGTGGCAATCTGCTTCCCTTTTACCTTTCCTCGCTCTCCCTGTCCTTTTTCTCTCTCCTTCCTTCTGGGCAGGGAGCCCAAGGAAATTTAAAGCCAGCTGCTCTCTCCAGACACCGGGGGTGAGAAAGTCCTGTCTTTCCTGTGCTAGGCTATAACAAGTCACCCTCACACTTTGCTGGCCGGAGGGGACGTTAGAGTTGTGCCAAGAGCTGGCAGCCTCCTCCTCTGCCGGCCTAGTATCAGCAAAATGGAGGGCAGGGAGGCAGACGTGGGTGCGATGGGCAGGGCAAGCGGCCAGTTCTGCTGTCCTCGGAGGCGCCCCATCTGGCGCGCTGGTTGGCTAAGGAAAGCCCTGGATGTGAGGCTGGTCAGCCTCCAGTGGGGACATGGCTTATGTGGGACCTGTCCTCCTCTCCCAGGCCCCCTCTGGTGTTGTCTGAGCACAGGTCTACCTCACAGCTATGGTTGAGTTGCCCATCAGAATTTTCCTCGCCTGCCTGTCTGCCTGCCTGCCTGCCTGCCTCCCTCCCTCCCTCCCTCCCTCCACCCTCCCTCCCTTCCTTCTTTCTCTTCCCCTATCCCCTCTTCCACCCTCTCCATATTGCTGTAACTTTCCTTACTCTGAAGTTTGCTATGTCTGAATTAAAATAGCGACTCCTGCTTTCTTTTGATTATTGTTAGTGTGGTATATCTTTCTCCACCCTTTGATTTTTTTTTTTAAGATTTTATTGGGGAATTGGGGGAGGGGAACAGACAAGTTGCTGTCTTTTTGTTCTTCAGTCTAGTTGCAGAGGACGTTGCTTCACTGGCCCATGTTGGTATCGTCATTGCGCTCTTCCCGGATGAGGCAGATCGGTCACCGGCCTCTGGATGGTCGCTCACCGCGGCCACTGGCAGCTCACGCTGGCTGCCGGCCACTCACTGTAGCCTATGGCAGCCCACTGCAGCAGGGGCTGCAGCCTACACTGTCACTGGGGCTCGCGCAGCCCAGCTCCAGGTGGAGCTGTTGTTCACCATCTTAGCTGTAGAGGGCAGTGTCACTGGCCCTCATATGTGGGATCTGAACCGGGGCCGCTGGCGTCCCAAAACCAGCTCTTAACCAATGCGCCACTAGGCTGGCCCCACCCCTTGATTTTTAATCTGTCTGTGTATTTATATTTAAAGCAGGTTTCTGGTAGACAACGGATAAGCTGGGTCTTGTTTTCTTATCCATTCTATCAGTCTCTGTCTGGTATATTTAGACCATTGATGTTTAAAGTGATTATTGATATACTTGAATTAATATATACCATATGCTACTGTTTCCAATCATTGCACTGATTTTTTTTTTCTTTTTCTGCCTTCTCTGGTTTTAACTGAGCATTTTCTCTCCTCTCTTAGCATATCAATTATGCTTCTTTTAATTTTTTTTAGTGGTTACTTTAGAGTTTGCAATAATATGTTTACAACTAATCAGAGTCACTATCAGCTAACACTGTAGCACTTCATAGGTAGTGGAGGTACCCCATAACAGGGTGTTCTCAATCCAGTCCTCCTCCTGCCTTTTATGACATTGCTGTCATTCATTTTACTTTTTCATAAGCTATAATAACCCAATGCATTTTTGCTATTATTATTTTTGAACAAATAGTTATCTATTAGATCAGTTATGTATAAGAAAATCAAAAGGTTTTATTTTGCCTTATTCTTTCTCTAATGATCTTCGTTTCTTTATGTAGATCTGAATTTTCTTTCTCTCTGAAGAACTTGTTAAAACATTTCTTGCAAGGCACATCTGCTGGTGACAAATAGCTTCAGTTTTTGTTTGTTAAAAAAAGTCCTGGGCCGGCCGAGTGGCGCAGTGGTTAAGAGCTGGCTTGGGAGGCCAGCGGCCCCAGTTTGGATCCCACATATGAGGGCCAGTGACACTGCCCTCTAAAAAGGAAAAAAAAAAAAAAAGTCCTTACTTTCCCTTCAAATCTGAAGGGTAATTTCACTGAACATGAAACTCTAGGTTGGTGGATTTTTTTTTCAACACTTTAAATAGTTTACCCTAATATCTTCCTATCTTCCTGCTTGAATGGCTTCTGAAGGGACACTGATGTAATTTTTATCCTTGTTGATTTGTAGGTGAAGCATTCCCCGCCCCCCCCCACACACAACTTCTTTCAAGATTGTCTCTTTGTCTTTGGTTTTCTGCAGCTTGAATATGATATGCTTAGGTGTAGACTTTTCAGTATTGATCCTGCTTGGTGTCCCCTGAACTTGCTGGTGTCTGTCATTAATTTTGGAAAATCTCAGCCACATCGATTCATGTATTTCTTCTGTTCCTCTCTTTTTCTCTTCTTTTGTTATTCCCATTATATGTATGTCATACCTCTTGTAATTGTTCTGGGATATTCTCTTTCCTTCTCCTCTTCCGTCTCCTTTTCCTTCTTCTTCATTTGTTTTGTCTCATTGCTTTTCAGCTTAGGAAGTTTCTACTGACACATCCTCAAGCTCACTGATTTTTTTTCTCATCCATGCCCAGGCTACTGATGAACTCATCACAGGCATCTTTACTCTGTTACTGTGTGTGTGTGTTTCCCAGCATCTCTTTCGATTCTTTCTTAGAATCTCCACTTCTTTGCTTACATTACCTGTCTGTTGTATGTGTTCTACTTTTCCCATTAGTACCCTTAGTATATTAATCATAAATGTCTTAAATTCCTGATCTGATCGTTCAGAAACCTCTGCCATATCTGGGCCTGGTTCTGATGTCCACTTGGTCTTCTCAGGCTGGTTTTTCTTCCCTTTAGTGTGCCTTGAAAGTGGGGCATGTGTTGAGTAGCGGGAGCAGAGGGAGTCTTTCCTGTGAGCGGCTCTGTCCGTCTGGCCCAGAGCTGGGCTGTTCCACGTTTATCGTAGCTGTAGGTATCAGAGACTCCAAATTCCTGTAGGGCCTTTTTTTTTTTTTATCTCCCCTGTCATCTTTGGGTTTCCCTGGCAATTCCTTCTTAAATTGAGTCTGTGTCTTGCACTCTCTCAGTTATAATCTACGGTTATTGTACTGGAGCCCTGTTGCTGTGGTGATAAGGTAATGGAGAGAGGATGTGTTTTATAATCTTATTATTAAACCTTTTCAGTGGCCACAGCCCTGGGGATGTGACCCCCTGAAGAGCCTCTTACTCTTTTTTTCCTCCCCTCTAAGGTAAGGTGGAAGGCTAGGGGATCTCCAGCTGTCTGGTTGCCCAGTTGTCAGGTGAGGCTCTGGTATGATACCCTCCCTTGAGTGCAGGCCTGTGTTAAGGAGAACAGATGACTTGGGGTATATTTCGAGATGGTTGCTTTCCCCGCGCCCCTGCTGGACGCACAGCTGGGGCTCCTGGAGGGAAAACTCATGACAGTGTGGGGCCTCTCAACAGCCTGGGCACCCTGAAGTTTTTCATCTCGAGTCCACACTCAGCCATCAGCAGTGGATCAATGACTGCTCAAGGGTTTCCCTCGCTCCTGGCTCCAGCATCTTCTCATCTCTAAGCTGTGGCTGCATCTGCCTGTGTGTCTCCTGGCTATTTGGGGTGACAATCTGCCTTGTGACCTCAATTCTCTGAAGGATCTAAGAAGAGATGTTGATTTTCAGTTTGTTCAGCTTTTCTTGTGGTGAGGATGAGAAGGACAACTCCCAAGCTCTACACGTTGGAGCAGAAACTGGATGTCTCCTGACTACACTTTAAAATCAAGTCATCCTGTATTTTATTGCCAGTGACTGAAAGCCTCTTGAAAAACTCAGATCAAAGGGACAAATTATCTCTTGCATAAGCTATCTGCATAATTGCCTCAATTACCCCTAAAGCCTTCTGCGTGTGGCCTCAGAACCAGACCAGCACTTGCCCCAGCTCAGGCTTCAGGGGATACTTGATAGGTCAAGGGCAGAACTGTGGGGGAATGTCACCACAGGGGGGCAGTGGGCACAGAGTCAGGAGCTGGGTGCGGACTAGGGCGAGGCAAGGGAGGGGCCCAGAGTGTAGCACTGAAAGAGGTCTCAGACTCAGGCATCAGCCCTGCAGATGCACAAGCCTGTGGTGACACCTCCCTAAATTTTGCAGCCTGGGTGCCTTCCTTGATTACCCTCGTCCCAGCCCTGGTTACGAACACAAGCTCTGGGTCTGGACTCCCCGGGCTCATCCCATCTCTCACACTGGCTGTGTCACCTTGGGTGAGATGCTAACCTCTTTGTGCCTCAGTTTCTTCTCTTATAAGGTGGAGATAAAGCTGATGCTTACTGGTGGGGTTATTGTGAGGCCTAAATGAATTAATGAGCAAAACCACTTAGGTGGAGCCTGGCAGCTAGAGGTTGGATGTTTGTGTCCCCAAAATCCATATGTTGGAGATGGTAATAGGGGATGGGGCCTTTGGGAGGTGCTTAGGTCAGAGGGTGGAGCCCTCAGGGATGGCATTAGTGCCCTTATAACAGACCACACAGAGCCCCCTCACCCCTTCCCCTGTGTTCCCTCCATGAACTGTCAGAATTGCAGGTGTGTGGCGTGGAGGGGAAGTCAGGTTCCTCCACTCCTTTTGGGTTTTTTGGATGAACTATCCTGGCTTTGTCTCTGTGTCCTGTCACTTTTGAGGAGTTTATTTTGGGGGGACGGGCAGCAGTGTCAGCTGATTAACTTTCACCAAGACAGCCGCGTCAGTGAGTCGCCATGATGCACTTAGGAAATGGCGTTGGGGCCTCTGCAAGCCAGTGATTGCTCTTCTCTGTCCTAAAGGGAGCATGGTTTCGGTTTTGGTGGGCATGGAGGTACCTCGGTCTTTATATAGAGGAAGTAGAAGTCACCCATGAATCAGGAGGTAGATGAGGATGGGCCTTGCCCACCTTTGTACCGAGCTGAAACACTCATGCGCCATCATGGACTGGTGCTTGCGCACATAACCAGCCCCCCACGTCATGGGACAGGGTGTATCCAGCCCCACAGAACCCCGCTCCGGTCCCCCCAGAAATGGGCTGTCATTGCTTCAGACTCCTTTAACTCTGACAGTTCATGGAGGAAGCAGAAAAACGGATAAAAACAAAACGTATCTTCTTAGTGGCAAGAAGTCTGTCTGGCGAGGGAGATTTTGGGGGAAGAAAGTGGAAAATTTTCCGCTGACTTTTCCTTTCTCGGGCTGAACAAGAGCCTACAACGCTGCTTTCCTTGCTCGCCTCCTCTCACCGCCCCTGCCCTGCCTCCCTGTCTAGTCCCTTCTCTCTCTCCCTCTCCCACCCCCCTGCACTCCCATCTCCCTCCACGCTCATAATTTCTGATTCCTCAGCACACTTGCTCAACCTTGAGTCCCACCTGCCTCTTCCCACCCACTCTGCTCCTCCTGAGACATCCCCAGTTTCCCCAATCAGCGGCTCCTCTCTGCCAGTCAGAAGCTTGCAGACCTCGCTGAGCGCTCTGACAACGCCCCCCCCCCATGCCTGTCCCCGCCCCAGGAGGGTCAGCAGTCTGCACCCACAGCACCTTCTTTCTGGCCTCTAAGCCTTCCCCTCTGCCAGCACATCCCTTTCGCCCGGAAGAGTCTGGGTTTTTGCGACACACTGGTATGGAAACGGCAAACTGTGGGGTGTCTGTCTAGCTAATCTTGGCTGCTGGCTTCCAAGGGCCAGTCTTGGTCAATCCCACCCTACAGATACTGCGTGCCCTCCAGCCAGAGGCTGTGCTGATATTCATGAAGATGCGGCCCCAGGGTCTCTGGGGTTTGCACTTGGTCAGCCCTGCCCGCCCTGCGTGTCTCAGCACCTTGGGAAGATGACACCGTGGAGCCATTCACTGATGTCCGGTCTCAGAACTACCACTGGGACATGTCAGCCTCTGGGTTCCCTGAAAGTCTGAGGCTGAGATAAATCTACACCGACCAATCCCTCGACCTGGGGAGCTGAGAGCCCAGATGAGGACATGAGACTCAGGGCAGGGAGGGACCCTGAGGTCAGAGTCAGAAGCCAGGCAGCCCCCCTTTCCCCGGCCTCCAGCCCAGGGCTGTCCCCACTTCACACAGAGGCCCCCGCGTTCCAGGTCAACAGAGCAAGGCGTTAGGAATGGCAGCCTTGAGCTGGGGACACCAGCCAGAAATCCCCTTCCTGGGGGTGGTAGGTAGGAGGAGATGAGAAAATACCTGAGAGGCCCTTGGTCATGCTGACATGCCATAACCTCTCAGTCCATAGAAATAATGGTGACCACGTGTCCTTCCCATTTCGTTACCCCACGATGATTTGGGTTCTTCAGACCTACCTTTCCCAGCATCCCCCAAACCTGCAGAGAAGCCCATGCCCCCTCCTCCCGGGGCCAGGTTGGTGAATAGCCCTCCTCGGGCCCCAGGCTCTGGGGCCCCCTTGCTGACCACAGTGATTTCCTCTCTCCCCCATGGAGTAGCCCCTTCCCGGGGCCCCAGCACCCGGGTCCTGCTGCCCAGACAAAGCCAGCCTACAGACACCGTGCTGCCTGCTCCTAGCCAATTTTTATCCCATTTCTTTGCATCAGGGTATAGCCAAACACAGTTCTGTGCCCGAGGGTGGGGGGCTGGGGCCCAGCAGGCTGGATCTCCCACAGAGAAGCTGGCAGTGTGGCCTGTCCAGAGCACTCCAACGGTGGGATGTTGGCGGTTGCCATTCTCAAGGCAGTGGCAGAGCCTGCGAACCCTGCAGGGCGCAGCTGAGCTGGGAGACAGCCCGTGTTCACGCCTCTGCAGGGCCCCTTCTCCACCCCTCACCCTACAACCCTCCTGGGCTCAGGCTGGAGTCTCAGGTGAGTGATGTTCACCGAGACCCCTGCTGCTGACCAACTTACCATCACTGTTTGTTTTGGGTTGGGTTTGGCTTGGCTTGGGTTTAGGAATGTTACAAAATGACTGTGTGGGATCTAGCCGTTTGTGCCCCAAATGAAACCTGAGCGACAGTGTTCCTGTTTCCCGTAAATGCTTCTGAATATTTCCAAAGTTGGTTCCAGACCCCAGGGGCATGTGGTTCCAAGAACTTATTTGACCTCGGGCGGCCTCAGTTTACACATGCTGTGAAATGGGGCTGGGGGATGCCTTCTCTGAGGTGGGCTGGAAAGAGGGATGCACTCATGCTAAGGATGCCTCTTTGGACAAACCTGGCTGCACCTTCTCAAGGGGTTTGCAGAAGGGTGGAAGCGGAAGGAGAAATTCCAGGTCTGCCTGAGTTGTCTCTGTTCAAGGATAGCCCCTGCTGAGACACCTACCGCTCGGGGACCCTCTGAGAGCTAGTCATGTGACTCACATAAGCTCCTCTTGGTTTCACTGCTCCGCTGTGTGACTTTAAGATGTCATTAAATCTCTCTGCCTCCACTTACCCAGCTGTAGGAGGGGGATTGTAATAGAATATATTTCACGGGGTTATTTTGATAAGTAAATGAGTTAACATATGTCCAAGGCTTAGCACAGCCGCTGCCATGACATAAAACAGCCACTACATAGAGGCCAACATTGCTATTTTAAAAATAAGGCCAAGATTTTATGCTCCGAGGCTTGGCCCTTACTTAACTCCGTTCCCTCCTTTTCCCGGGTTTAGGACCCTTTCTGTCTGAGCTGCCATGGAGCCCTCTGCACACCTTCCTGGGGACGCCTGCTCGGCCACGAGGTCCTGGACCCGTTTCTACCCCAAGCCTTTCAGTGTGGGGAGGGACTTCTATCAACTAACAATATTGCCATCCCCACCGCCACCCCATTCCCCAGCCGCCTTTGGGGCAGAACACTGAGATACAGCTTCTGCAGAGCCACTCTATAAAATGAGAGCAGTCGAACGCTCCCGGGTGTAGGAGTAATTATAATCCCCAGGTTTCTCTGAACATTTTTCTAACTGGATCTCTTTGTATCGTAGTCTCAGAATAGACACACTTGTGGGCTTTCCTGGGCTCAAAATAGTTGTGAGATAGGAGTTGCCATTGACATCTGAGTTTGAATTATAACAACTTGGGCACAACTTTTGGTTGGATAGATTTCACCAGCCAAATGTGGCTGCTTCTGCAAATGCAGCTTCCTTTTATGGGAGAATTGAATTCCTGCCCCAGGGTTGTGGCTCGAGGGGACCCGTTGGCAGCCTGGCAGTGGCCTGGGTGATGAGCAGGACATCTGGGATCCCTGTCCACTCCGGCCTTGGCCTCCTAGGTGTCTGAAGGGTTGGCAGGTCTATCCCTGCCTGAATCAGGGCCTCTTTGCAACCTGGGCCTATGCTTTGGGCTGCACCGCCGTGGGTGAGAGCCAGATGGACGGGGTTGGAGTCCTGCCTCTTCCACTCTGACCATCGTGACTTTGGGCACCGTACTCCACTTCCTGTGCCTCAGTTTCCTCTTCTGTCCAGGGGATAAGCAGGTACACATCTCCTGGGGGTGGTAAAGGTGAAATGAGCGGATATGTGTGGGGAGGCCTTAGACCAGGGACTGGCACAGGTGAGTGTTGCTTATTTGGATTGCTTGGCACATAGTAGGTGCACCATAAATGTCTGAGGACCCAAACCAATCTGGAAGTCACTGGTCTTCCTACTTCACAACTCAAGGTACCTCAAAAGGCACGCAGGGGTCTCTAACAGGGCGTGTTCCCCGGGAGACCCAGTGGCTGCCACAAATGACTCAGAAAGAGCCTTGGGGCTGAGAAGGCATTGGCCCACGCCATACTCGAGGGAAAGAGGGGAGCTTCCTTCCTGGACTCTGCGTTCCCCTTCTGCAAAAAGGCACTTAAAAGGCTTTAAAAAAGAAAGCCGTCCCCCGGCTGCCAGCCCCCAATGCCCCAGCCAGCATGCTGTTTCAGTAGACTGAATTCGTTTTAAAAGAAGCCACCTGGCAGCAGCTGGACTGCGGGCCTCTGTCTCTGGTAGTGTCCCGGGCGAGCCCTAACGGTGCAGTGGAAAGATAATGCACTTAACTTCGTGTTTTTAAAAACAATATTTTATTGATTTAACCGAGACTGTCTAGTCCGTGGATTCCTCTCCCACACTCCCTGAGCTGGTGCAGAAAGAGACGGAGTGAGGCCTGTCTGATTTGATCGACTCATTTGAAGCTTGGCTGAAAGGCACCCCTGCCGGGGGGCTCTCAGAGGGCGCGCTGGCGTGGCGGGCCCAGGGTCGAGCTCTGTGCAGCCTGATCTGGGGCCCGTCCCCTGGTGGCCTCTCTGGTGTGTGGTGGTGCCGAGGGCCTCTGCACTTCAGGATGTCTGTTATACTCCAATCAAAGGGGAACGCAGTCACACTTCACACTGAGAGCCCTTCATCCACAGAGCCTCCCTCTCTCCAAAGGAGACGCACCACGAGGGGAGAGGTAAAGAGGGGCCTGGGTTGCTCTGCTAAAGGCTCTGGGGTGAGGCAGCCTGAAAGACAGGCACGTGACCGCCAGTGGCTGCCCCAGCCTCCTCTCTGCAGGTGATTATTCTCTCTGAAGAAGATAAGACTCGCGTGTTTGGTTACAGCTTCCCTCTGTGGAGTCTGACCAAGGCTGCAGCCTGGAGCAAATCGCCATCTGTACAGCCCCATTATTACTGCAACGCACGCCTCTGAATTCAGGCGGAGCAGGAATGATTGTGGAATTTTTAAGAAAAGTGGTAACAGTGCCTCTTCGCTGCCCTGTCAGTCTGCTTTGTGCTCATAACAGCGTCCAACAGCAGGGCCATCTTTTTGTTCAGTGTCCCTGAGCCCTTAGCTCCATTTAATCAGTATTTAAACTGCAAACCGCAGGCAACAGGAGGCACCAAAGGTAGGAGCCACTTTGAGACCCAGGCTAGAGTTGTTCCAAGCTGACTCCCATGACACATGGTATTCAACCAAGAGGAAATGCCACAAGACATCACTCCCCCCACCCCCCACCCCCGTGTAATACTCTTATTTTATTAGTTGAGGTATAATTTACATACAATTAAACGTGCACATTGTAAGTCTACCATTCGATGACTTTTGACAAATTCATACACTGCATGGCCACCACCCAATCAAGATATAGAACATGTCCAACATTCTAGAATGTTCCAAACATTATTTTAAAACGAGAACCCATTTTACAAATTAAACACACACACACACAAACCCAAACACATTTGTGAATTTAAGGTAGCTTTTCAGCTGACCCCTTGACCCGGAGCATGTCATGGTGCCGTCTCTCTTGGTTGGCTCTGGTTGGCCCAAACTCTTCAGGACAGACATTGCTGCAGCATCCTGAGGCCAGGACACCTGCAACCTGCTCTGGCACCTTCCATGGGGGTCCCCATCCCTGTTCTGAAGCCTCTTCTCTGATTTTGGATGGGCTGGTAACACGTGTCCCCAAAGCAGTCTTGGCCGAAGGGTGTGTGATGGGGCTGGGGTGCCAGCAAGTACAACAGAAAGATGATCATACCCCCAAATCCCACATCCGCTTCCTCACCAAATGTCACTCCCTGACCGTCCACCAAGATGGGGGATCTGATGACCACAGGGAGAGGCGGAGGATGCCGTGAGGAGCTGGGAGCAGCCGTGTGGGCCAGACTTGGAGAAGTAGGGTGTGAACCAGGGAGGCGCAACTCCGTGTATCAAAGTGCCCTCAGAGCTCTTGGGGCACGGGCTAGGCTCTCCCATCCTTTAAGGCTCTGTGTCTGGAAAACTCCTACACGTGCCTCAACAACCCAGTCTGAATGTCACCTCCTCTGTGGAAACTTCTCCTGCCTGAGCCCTTCAGTTAAATCTCTGACTTCCCTCCCCTGTGCTTCTCCAAGTTTCCTTAGTTTTATGGGCTTATTTCTTTAATGGAGTTTATTTCTTTAATTTTACCTTTTAGGTCTCAGGTGCAGAGATTTGAATAAATATGTTTTCTGGGCTCAAAACTTCCGATCTTCGCTGACCTCTGGCAAGCCCTGGCCTCGCTCCATTTATTCTCTGGCTTGCTCCCTGCCGCCTCCATCCCCACTCCCATTCCCGGGCTTCCTCCTTCCTGCACTGCACACACCCTAGACTCGTATGTATCCTTGAATTGTATGTGTCTTCCCATGAGAAAAATAGCCGAGAACACAGAATGACAGCGAACTCGTGCCCCCTGGACTCCCTGCACCCCCTGCACCCAGGCCCCACCCCCATAAAGCCGAGCTTTTATCCTGCTGCCATCTTTGGGACGCCAGGGAGAGGGGAGCTTTGAAGCGAGAGGTTGGAATTGTTTCTTGTCTCTCACATCTGGGTCTTTCTCTTTGGACAAAACAATTGTACGATTTTGCTATTATAAAGTCCCAACAAGACCAGCCACCAGCCACTGCCAGCACTCTGTCACATCCATCACACAGAGTCAGCTCGGAAGACTCCTGCTCAATTACCCCTGGGGTGAGCCAGGGAGAGGGCTGAAGGGTGTTTCAATAATCAAGGCACAGATTTCAAATCAAAGCAATTATCTGAGCCAGGATCAACCAAGGTCTCTCACAAACCCTTGGTCAAAATGAGTTTTCAAGAAGTTCTGTCTTAAATTATGTTCATGGATCATTCCAGTATTTTAAATTTTAAGTGAATAGTTAGACGGCAGTTCACAAAAATCTCCCTCTTTGGGGGGAAAAGAAAACTGGTTTTCATGTTACAGTTTTTTGTCTTTGTCAGCATTTCTAACGGCAAGAATGACAAACTCAGCTTGGGAAACGCCAGCGCCGACAGCTGTGTTTTATTATTGAATATTTCTGGTGACGAGGTTGGCGGCCGCTGTGTTTATATTGCTCGTAAGATTTTATGCAAGACTCTGCGAGGCCCTGGGCCTGATCCTCTGGGTAATTCATTCCATCCCCTTCATTCCTGGTCCTCTCTTTTTTATTTTTTCCAAGGGCAAAACGAACCAGAAAAGGAAGGCTGACAGAGGGTTGCTGCAGACCCCAGGCCCCACCGTGGTGCCAGGTTGCCTCCCTGGTCCATGAGGGCACAGGTGACCCAAGTGTCACTTCTCCTTGGAGTTGCTTGTCCCCCTGGGTGAGCAAACAAGCTCTGATTCCATCTTCACACAGACCTTTTAGCAAGCTCCACCCTGCCCTCCGCGCATCTGAATCTGCTGCTGAATTTTCTTTTTTGTGTGTGTGTGAGGGTGGGTGGGAGTTAGAAGGGGGGTGTTCTCTGCTCACAGACAGAGAGAAGCCGCGTTTTGTCTTTCGAAAACTTTCTGTTTTCATTAAAGCCAGCCAGCCTGTCTTGGACGTTAAACCCGGCTTTGGAGGTATGAATGGGGTCTCAGCGTCTTGGACTGTCTCTTACCCTTTATTCTTTGTGAAAATGAAAAACAAAAGAAAACAAAGCACAAGAACAGACACCTGGCTTATTCATTTGCTTTGTCCACAGACGTTGGCCTTCGGCTTCTGGGAGGGGATAGAGAGGGAGTCTAAACCCCAGCGGCGACGTCCCTACACCCTAAGAAAAGATTGCTTCCAAGCCCCTGCACACCCACTGGGAGTCCAAAACTGTTTGCTCACTGTCTGCAAATCTGGGGACGGGGAGGTGGATTTGTCGTGGGCACTCTGGTCAGCGTCCCCATGGTGAGCGGGTTGTGGTCCTCTCGGCGCCCGTGGTCGCCACTCCCACCGTGCTGATTTCCCCGGGGGACTCAGCCCTCCCTGTATTTCCACCGGGCACTGGTGTTGCTCACAAGACATGGAAAGTTTTCCCTGGGGGTTGGGGACATCAGGAGGACTCAAATCCCAAAGGAACAAACAGTATTTCATTCCCATTTATTTTTCCTAACATTTCTCAGCCATGCCTGCCACATGGCTTGCCCATCCCCAAGGCAAAAGTCAGGACTGTCATCCAGCCGTCCATTCACTCTGTCATCCATCCTTTTTATGTTTACCCAGTGCCCAGTCTGTGCCTGATGATCTGTCGGGCACAGGAGGGCCAGCCATCCCTGCCCTCAGCATCTGTGGGTTCGGGGTTGAGCAAAAGATATGGGGAGGTGTGGTTAGATGTGGGCTGAGCTCAGGACCATGCCACACTATGGGGGCATGGATCTGGCCATTCTGAGCCAGCCTCTGAAGAGGTGCAGGTTAGGCTGAGGCCTGCAGGGGTGGAGGCGGCGGGGTGAGTATTCTAACTCTCAAGGTCCCTGTTAGGGGTGAGTTCAGCACTAGGAGAAGAGCAGGGAGGGAGAGGGGATTCCATGGGTACCCAGGTCCCCGGGCCAGGGGGCTGAGGGGCGTCGTCCCAGGGCTCTGCTCCTCTCAGGACGCTTTCCCATGCGTTCCTCCCTCCCACCCCAGCACACTCCCCTACGTGGTCTTCCCTTTGGGCTCCTGCTGTCTCGAGCTGTCTGTGCCCCCGCTACCTGTCAGAGCCCCTCAGCCCCTCTGGGACCCTCAGCCTCTCCTTGCTCTCAGCATTGCCTGGGTCAAATTCCCCGTGGCCAGAATCTAACTCATCTACCTCTTTTGTCCTGAATTTGCCTAAATCATAGGTTATTGGTCAGCTTATGGACCAGACGCCCGTCTTAATTCAACAGCTGGGTGGCACATTCTGTGCAGGGCTTTTGGGGGCAGTTTCTAGCACCCCTCCCCCCTCCCTACCCCCACTCCTGCCTTCTTTTCTCCCTGGCTCTTGGGGGTCATCCCCTCCCCCATTCTTCCAGCTGACCCCAAAGACAAGCCCAGGTGGTTCCATTTGAAGGGCCTGACTCTCATTCCCACAGGGAAATGGAAGGGGCGGTCACAAGGCCACTGCAGCTGGGGAGGGACCGCTGTCCTGGGGCCTCATGCCAGCCCCGTGCTGCATGTGGCTTCGCTTCTCCAAAGTGTTACCAGAGGCGGTCCCCTCTGAGGGTTGAGTTCCCCAGGTCCCCCCACTTCTGAGAAGTGGGCTGGAGAGGTGTCCAGTGTCCAGCACGTGTCCCCTTGCAGACATTTAGGGGAGGTAGTTTGAAACCGAGCAGGTCCCTGGCCTCTCTCTCAAGCCTTCCCTCACGCCCTCCTCTCAACCTTCATCCTCCCAAGTGGAAAAGACGTCCCCTGCTTCCTGACGATTGGGGCTCCACACGCAATCTCAGGGCAGGAGGGCGGGGGCTGAGTCTCTGGAGATTTCCAAGCTCCTTTGTGAGGGTGTTTTCTCATCTGTGAAATGGGAACAGTGAAAGGTGCTGGGCTTTGTGAGGACGGAAGGGGATAGTCCCACGGGGAGTCCCCATCATGGTGCCTCCTGCTTTACAAATGGGAGTCTGTGGCTGCCGTGGGTCAAGCGACCTGCCCCAGGCCCAGGGCTGCTGGGTGGCAGAGAGGAGGTCTGTCTGGACCCAGCCCAAATGCAGCTTGGTGTTCCCTGTGCCCTCCCCGCAGAACACAGAGCACTTGGCACCTACTGTGTGCAGGCACTGTGCCTACTGTGTGCAGGCACTGTTCTGTGCTCTGTACTCTCTAACTCACTCAGTCCTCACAAATACAGGAGCTGCGCCATCAGCCCCATTCTACAGCAGGGAAGCGGAGGCCCCAAGTGGCAGAGGCAGGGGTACCTCTCTGATCTTCCTGCTGCACCTGGCTGCCCCTTCCAGCTGAGTGCTGGCGGCCCAGGCTGAAGGCCCTGCCCCGCCTGCACCCCTTCCCCACTCCCCACTGAGGACCACACGGTCAGGTTCCACAGGACATTCTCTGGATCACGAAGGACATTCAACCAAAATTAACAACTCAAGTCGCCTCGGGGATCCTTTGGTTCCAGATGCCTTTGGCTCAACCCAGATGCTTGTTCTGTTGGTGGTAAAGGGGCACCTGCGGGCTTCGGTTTGGGAGAGCAGAGGGTGATCTCGTTCCAGCCCCTGTCCCTCCTCCCGCCTCCCCGATTCCAGGTCAGGGAGGCACAGCTGCCCAGAGACTTTACGGCACATGTGGAACCCTGGGTGTGGAGGCCTGTAGCCTCGCCACCCAGCAGAGCCCCCCTGGCCCTCAGCCTGCAGCCTGGCAAAGAAGCCAACAGTCCAAGTCCCTGGAGACGGCACACTTAGAAGAAACGGCTGCCTTAGCCTTCATTTCTGTGTGCCTTTTTTTAAAAAGCGGGTTGGCTCAGGGTTGCTTAGATTCTAATGCGCCCATACAACACCCCCCTCCCCAGGTCTTGTTAAAATGCAGATTTGGGTTCAGCAGGTCTGGGGTGGGGCCCAGGATTCTGCAGGTCTGAGCAGCTTCCTGGGGTGCTGGTCCCTGAAGCAAGTGAGAGAGGTATGGCCAGTGGCCTGGGTGTGGTTTGTGCATGCAGGGGTGTTGGGGGGCTGGGGTGCGAGTGGATTCCAGAGAGCACAGCACAGAGAAGGGTCAGCTCTGGAGACGGACGTGGGCGGTGACTTGCCTGCGTTTGGTTTGTCCTCCAGACCCAGGACCAGAAGGAAGGGAGGGCTGGGGACCAGGGGTCCCACTGCTTCCTGACGGGCTCCTGGGAACCCTGCCTTCCCCCTGCCTTCCCGGCACAATGAAGATGTCTGATTCCAGCTTCCTCAAGCTTCTTCTTTAAGGTGTGATTTCATCGCCACCAGCAAGAGTGGGCAAAGAGTTCTGAGTGTGTTTGGCCAGCTGCCCGAACTTATCCTTCTTTGTTTACATCTCACAGACCAATGGCGAAGTTGAGTGCTCCTTACTTGCTGGGGTTCCAGTTCAGCGAAGGCTATATTTTGTGATGAAAGTACCCCAGCAGGTTCTCCGCCCCCCTCCCTCAGTTTCACCAATCCTGGAATGTTCCCTTTTGCATTGCATGTTCTTGGTTGGAACAGGAAAGAACAGTTCGTTTTTTTAGCTGGTTTTCTAATTTGTCAGGGCAGACGTGGGGTGAGTCGCTGAGTTCATGGAAAGTGAAGCTAAGGCTGGGTGTGGTTTCATTACCCAGCTCTCCTCTGATTTGGGTCAGCTGTCCAGGCGCGAGTCTGTGGGCCAGAGAGGGGCTTTCGTGGCAGGCAGGGCGGGCTAGGCGGGGAGTGGGGCTCAGAGATTACGACCGCCAGCTGCCTGGCTCCCAGTTCAAGTGTGAGCTGACACAGCCCTGATGCGAGGTGTCCGGGGAGACCACCCTCCCCCGATGGACAGGAGTTGTGGTCGCTACCCGCGTGTCTGTTCCTCTGGGGTCGGCTGGGGTGAGCTCACTCTCCGTTGCGGGGCTGCCCTGGGTTCTGCAGGACCTCAGCCTCCACTCACTAGACACAGGTTGCAGCCACCCCACAAGTCATGATGACCCCAAACGGCTCCAGAAGTTGCCAAATGCCCCCTAATGGCAAAGCCACTGTGATTGAGAACCGTTGCTTTAGAACAAGGGCCAGAGAGTCAGGGGTCACTGAGGTCACACAAAGGAGGTGAAGCCAGGGGGTGCTGGGTGGTGGTGACCAGAAGGTTGCTGACCCCACCCTCCCCTATTCCGTTTTCAAAAGCACCTAGAAACGAGGGGTTAGTGTCATGTTTTTCTGATTTCAAAACTGGGCTGGCCAAAACAAACACATGTGAGGCCCAGCCTTGGCTCTCGGCCCCGTCAGTGACCCTGTCCCCGACGAGACCCCAGGCTTTTTTCAGCTTCCTGCCTGGAGCCAGGCCCGTGGGGGCCTGGGAGGAGCAAGCATTGCCCTTGTTCCTGTGGCTTTTCCAGAGACATCCCAAGAACTCTGAGACCTACTGAACCCCGGGCCTGGCGGTCGGGGAGGAACTTAGGAAGACTTTCCTGGGAACCTCCGGGAATGAGGCCCAGGGGACCTCCCAGTCTTGCTGGCCACACAGCCCCCCACCCCCCTCCCTCCCACTGGGTGGGGGCTGTCGCATTCTAGCACACTTTGGGGATTCTTCATACTATGCCCTTTAGTGCCTTAAAAAGAAACTGTGCTTTGTTTTACTGAGTCAACCAAGCCCCCAGTGAGCTCAAATTCCAACCCCAGAGCCTAAAGGACGAGCTGCATTAGGAATGTGAGCGAGGCCTTGTCTCCACTCCGGGACTGGATTCTGGGCCCCACCTGCACCTGCTCACTTTGACTTTGATGAGATGCTGAACCCTCTGTGATTGCTTCAGTGAGGAAGTCATGGGCAGCATTGCTGGGGTGCCTATTGTATACCTGCTACTGCGCTTAAATGGTGTTCTATCACTGAACCTGCCGGAGTGTGGGCTTTGTGAAGGTCAAGAGTTTGGGCCTGGACTGCCACTGTCTCCCCAGGACCAGAACTGTCCCTGGCACCTGGCAGATAATCAAGGAACACCCACTGAGGAGGAAAAGCCTAACCTCCCGGCGGTGTATGGAGCAGGAATTAGCACAATTCCCCCACATTACCCACAGAAGGGCTAAGCCTCAGAGAGGGTGAGTAGTCTTCTCAAGGCCACACAGCTAGTAGGTGGGGGGAGCCAGGGCTTGAAATCTAAGACTGTGGCTTTCAAACCTGTCGTCTTAGCCACTCCGCAGCATTTACTGCCCACCTCCCAGCTTCGTTGGAGGATCCAACAATGAGCTATCTATTCTCTGAGCAAACAAGCAAACAGGGTCCCAGGCACCCAAGATATGGAAAAAGGAAGACACGCCTTTGCTGCTCCTCTGAGGCTCTTCTGGGGAGAGGAAGGGCCTTGTGGGGAAACACCATCAGTGAAGTGTGCTGACTGCCTATTACAAATGTGGCCAGGGTCTCAGTTTCCTCTGGCTGCTCCAAGGAACCACCACAGACTTGGCAGCCTAGAACAGCACAGCTTTGTCCTCTTACAGTTCCGGAGGTCCTATGTCTCCATTGGGTCTCACTGGCCTAAAATCAAGGCACGGGCAGGGCTGGTTCCCTCTGGGGGTTCTAGGGGAGTGTCCATTTCCTGCCTTTTCCAGCTTCCAGAGGCGCCCACATTCCTTGGCTCACTGCCCTTTCCTCAGTCTTCAAAGCCAGCGGTCACATCACTCTGACTCCTGTTTCATTACATCTCCCGCTCTGACACTGACCCCTTTCCCCCGCTTTTCCTCTTACAAGGACCCTTGATACTACATGGGGCCCACCTGGATAGCCCAGGACCTTCTTGTATCTCAGATCCTCAACTTCATCACATCTGCAAAGGCCCTTCTGCTATGTCAGGTAACACACTCACAGGCGCCGGGGATGAGGGGTGGGCCGTCGGGGGGACCACGACTCTGCCTCGCACAGCCGTTTGTGGAGATGCATTTCCAGAATTGCAGAATGTCTCTGTGAGCTCGGGAAAAGACCACAGGCTGGGCAGCTTAAACAACAGAAATTTATTTTCCCCCAGTTCGGGAGGCTGGATGTCCAAGACCAGTGAGTGCCAACATGTTGGGGTGCTGGTGAGAGCCCACTTCTTGGGTTGCTGAGGGAAGAGATAGTGGAAGAGACAGATCTCTCTCTTTTCTTGTAAGGCCACCAGTCCCATTGGATTAGGACCCTACTCTTATGACTTCATTTAACCTTAATTACCTCTAGATATGGTCACATTGGGGTTAGGGTTTCAACATATGTATTTGTGGGGACCCACTTCTGCCCCGAGCACAGGGCATCAGTAACTGTTCCCTAATCCACCCTCACTCTTCCCCTGAGAAGGACATTTCCTAGGCTGCCCTGCCCACTGATTGCCATCTTTGTCGGGCCAATGAGAGGCCCAGAGGGAGATTGGGGGGAGGTAGGGGGGATGGGAGACCCAGGGGAGCCTCCCCTCTTTCAGGTGGCATCTCAGACTCCCCCGGGGCAGCCTCTCCTGTGCTTCCCTCAGAATGGCCCCAACTTTGGGGCTCAATGACACAACTTCCCCCCTTTACCGCCATAGCCTGGCTGGGTGTGGGGTGATCTCCTGCCCTCGCTTGTCTCCGTGTGGCCCCCAAGCCCTTGGGTCTGGCTTTTCAGCCCTTCCAACACCTTTGTGAGGCAGCATTCCTGGCGTTCTGTGCTTCTGCTGGGTTATCTGGGCTCCAGTCTCCTATCTGGACTTTGGCCAGCAAACCTCCCTTCACCCCAGGATGCCAAGTCCTTTGCAAAGCACCTCACAAGGTGGGGAAGGGGGTTTCAAGTGTGGTCCCTCTCCTTTTCTTCTTTATTTTCTCTGCCTCTTCTGTGACATTTGGTGGCCAGAGAACAGAGGCCATTTCTGTCCTCGTGAACCCCCCCCCCATCATGTGTGCGTGTTCTGTATTTTTTAAGTGGTTCATGACACACAGTTGTTGTTTTTGTTATCAAAAATGACCAATAAAATCTAGACTTAAAACAAAACAAAACTAGAGTTTCCTAAGGTCCAGTGCTGTGCGATAGATCTTTCTAGAGGATGGAAAAGCCCTTTATATCTGCTCTGTCCAGTAGCCATGTGCCTGAAATGTGGCAGTGTGATGACTGCTCTTAATTTCAATTTCACCAAGGTACATATTGGCGAACACGGGACAGCCTGGCTGTAGGTGCTTGTAAGGTCCCTGGGACCACGAGGCAGGACTAACAATCACTGTTCTTACTTCTGAGAATTTCTCTCCTGTAGGTCAACACCTGCAATAAAATGTCTTGTGCAAAAAAATCGCCCTTCAGCAAGTTTTCATTGTGCACAGACTGGTGTACGAGGGCAGGGTGAGGGGTGGTGGTGGGGAGAGAATAAATGCCGGGGGGGCTCAGGGCGGTGGGGGTGGCGGGGTCCCTGGGCTCGTGGGCAGGTGATTAATGTGGTGATTTCAGGGCAGACAGGCTTAGAGGACAGTGGGGAACTCCATCTCTCCCTCCTGCCCTCCTCCCCAAGCCCTTAATGCAGCAAATTTAATTCAAGGTCTTTTACAAATCTCTGAGTGGCACAAGTGGAGAAAATATATGGAGGTCAGCATGGAGTTTTTAATTTTTTACAGATAAATCTGCCCGCTCAACGCACACCAGAACATGAGCCAGCCCCTCAGATGGGTGGCAGGAGATAAGGCCCCCTCCTCTGTGACCTTCTCTAAATCTGGGGCCCCAGGCAAAGAGAATGGGGATACCAGGGCGGGGGGGCAGCTGCTTCCTGGTGAGTGAACAACTTCGGGAAGCAACTGCCTAAATGCCAGAGCCTTTCCTCTTTTCCCCATTTATTAAAGATCAAACACCCCAGTCTCTTCTCTCGGGCCCCACTACGTGACTAGATGCCATTTGTTTGGGGTGTTGGGTCCTTCAGTCATTTCTCATAGAGCGGCCATTGCAGCCCTGGGATCCGGGTCCCATCCAGCGTGTGACTGGGGGACAGGAAGCTAGAAAAGGGAGAAGGCAGACTTTTCCTGAGTCCAGTGAGGCCCCAGGTACTGGACCGTTCCTAGGTGTTACCACAGTTTATTCTCCAACCTTGCCCCAAACGGTTTACCCTCTTACAAGAAAAGACAACTGAGGTGGAGAGAAGCCTTGCCCAAGGTCCCACCACAAATGAGCAGAGGGGTGGCGCTCTGGAGGATTGTGAACGTTTCTGGAGCGTTCTAGAGTCTGGGTTTGTTTTGCTCACCAAGCCCAGCACATCCTCCCAGGAGACATAAATACCACCAGCCGCAAGAGAGGCTGAAAGAGGCTTTAGGACACAGAGAGGAAGCAGGGCAGGCGGGGGGGAAGCTTCGGGTAAATGATTGCAGGGTTTATCTAACCTAAGATTAACCACAGAAGTATGTTAGTTGCACGTGTAATGGTGATCAATTTCTGCATTGCAAGGCTGGCACCGTGGAGGGCTTTTTCATTATTGGTTCTTTCAGATTTGCAGCTTCCCGATGCGGGGGATACAGCTGGGATTGTTCCTATTTTACAGATGAAGACATGGGCTCAGGGAGGTGAAATGACTTGCCAAGGTCACACAGTCAGTGTCGGGCCGGGCTGTGAACCTGGTTCTCCAGAGCTGGTGCTCGCCGTGGGCACACAGCCTCCCTGACTTGGCTGCCAGAGGAGGAGGAGACGCAGCCTTGCTGGGATCTCATCGCCTTTTGCCTGTCCTGACAGTGATGGGACCTTCCCACAATACAGCCCCATCAAAGGCCATCGGGACTCAGCCCACAGGGGCCTGAGAGGTTCCAACATCTTCCTTTCCTTCCTAATGCTGGAAGTTCCACTCCCTCCCTCCCCAACTGCTGGTCCTGGGCAAGAGCAACTCCTGGGACCTGCCCCACTTCCGGTGGAACGCTGTGGAACCCCCTGAATTAGATGGTAAGGGGACAGAGTCCAGGGCCTTCAAAGGATGGTAGGTGCTGAGTGAGAGCCGATGAGAAAAGCAGGAAATGAGGAAATGAGGGTGGGGCGGGGGCTTCCAGGCGCCGTGGGGCAAGGCTCTGGGAAGGTCTCAGCATTGCAGCCCAGTCCATCACCAGTAATCCCAGCAGTCCCCTTTCCATCCCTGCCTCTTGCTAAGAGAAAGCACCGGGCGTTCAGGATTTAAACTAAACAACCGGTTTCGAAGCCATGGAGAGCTGGGTCAAATCTCGGCTCAGCCATTTCCTTCCTAGCTACACCTGAGACTGTCACTTCACTCCTCTGACTTTCTTTATCCCTCCTTTGTAAAACAGAAAACAACATACCTACTTCATGAGTCTGCTGTGAGAAGCAGATCGACCTGTGAGTGTCTGGGTGCAGATGAGGACTCACATGTGATGGCTGCTGTGTGCTGTAGACACCTGCTCCTGCCTGGCTCCACCCCAAGTGACCACAGGGGACACATCTGGGGGGTCCCAACCCTGATATTTGAATTGCTAAGGTCTTTCTGGGGCTGCAGAGCTGAGCTGGGCTGCTGCAGGCCCCAGAGGCTGAGCAGTGGGTTAGCTGAATGCCAAGGATGGAAGGTCTTCCTGAAAAGATGGGCCATGTAAGACATCGTTCTTGGATGTGGCTGCCAGTGAGAGTTGCTTCCCCTCCCGCCTCCATGTTCACAGAACCCCACTTGTATGGGCTTAGGATGTCCCAGCCCCAGGGAATGCATTGTGAGTGATCCAAGCCAGCCATGATTATGTTCTACTTTGTCAAATGCTTGCTTTCCAAGCCCCCCCTTGTAACCAAGCATGGCTAGGTGATCCAGTTTTAGATGATGAGAAGAAAAAAAACGTCTGCTGGGTTACATCTGGGAAGGATTTTCTTCCTGGGTAGAAAAGACTGGATCTTTTGGGGAGGTCTGTGGTTCCTGCCCTGTCCTTACTGCTGGGGATGCTGCATACAAGGATATGATTTTCAAGTTGTTTCAAGTTGTGGCAGCCATCTTGGGACCATGAGGCAACAAGAATTAGGATGAAACTTCATTGGGCGTAAGAATGGACAAAACCTGGGTCTTTGATATTATCGAGTGTCTGAACCTGCCCTGTGACTCTATATAGCTGGACATCTGGTTAAATGAACAATAAATATGCTTATGGTTAAAACCAGTGTTGATTGGGTTGTCTGTCTTGCACTCAAAAGCATTTCTAACATAAGCCTTCGAGCACTGTGTTCAGGGAATTAGAGCAGCGAGGGAAGCTGAGGCCCTGCTGAATGAGGGGCTCCTGAAGTCGTTGCTGGGTGTGAGAGAATTGGGGAGGGGGCAAGGGGCATATTTCAGAAGAGTCTCGTGGGTTGTGATTTGGATCCCTTAATTTCCTTTGAAAATGCAAGTGAACACTGGGATTACATTTTGTTTCCTTTTGGTTATTTAGTTGTGATCTTTGACGGGCAGAGACGGAACGTTGTGAAGCATAGAAGTTACTTGGGCTCTATCTGAAACCACATCTGGGTTCTGCAAAAACAGATCAGGGCTTAAAAAGGAGGTAGAGTTAAGGAAGTTTCCGTGATGATGTTCACATGTCTTCCATTGGACGTCTCATTTGGAATAACTTGGGGTATCAAATAAGTCTGTAGTCACAGGGACTGGAGGATGGGGACTGATGTCAAAGGATATTATTCAACAATGTTAAAAACATCACACTCCCGTAAGCACACACTGAGCATGAGTCCCAGTGAATTTATTCATGAATGAGGAAACTAGCAGGTGACAAAGTTGGTTCAAAAGAGGGTATGAGAGGCTGATAAAAAGTTCAGTACAGGGCCGGCCGAGTGGCGCGGTGGTTAAGCGCTGACTTGGGAAGCTGGCGGCCCCGGTTCGGTCCCACATATAAGGGCCGGTGACACTGCCCTCAAAAAACAAATTTTTTTCAGTGCAAAACTGGTTAGTGTCCTGTGTCCCTCAAGACAGAAAAAAATTGTCAACTCTGAGGTGATCTTTTCTAGTGATCATCAGTCATTTCTCTTTTCTGGATGGTCATTTGTAACTTATCCATCTTCTATAAGTTCACATTTCGCTTTACAGAGTCTGGGCTCTAACTAATAGTAAGTGGTGAGCCACCTGGAGGGTCCTCAGGAAATCGGACCACTCTGATTCAGGCACGTTGGACACTGTTCTAGAACGTGTCTGAGAGAGCACAGGGGAATCACTTCCCCTTCCTTCCAAGCTCTAGTGATGTCACTTAACACCACAAAAGGGGGACTACTTGGTGGCGCTTTGTGACGTCTGAAGCTGTAAGGCCTAGCACCTCACTTTCCCTACTCATACGCACACGTGTACACACACACACACACACACACACACACACACACACGTGGGTAGGGGAACTCCTCCTTGGATTGGAGTGTGACCCACTACAACCTGCATCCTTTGTGGTCCCACTGATACACTAAGCACGTTTGGTTGTTACAAGTCCATAAAAGGGCATTTGGATCGTTACTTGTGTCTCTCCAAGAACATCAGAAGATCCAATTTGTGACCAGCAACGTGACTTGTGAAGACCACATCCACTCTGGAGAGCCCACCTTCTAACTCACCGCCTGTTGTGTTTTAGTCTCTCCGCTTCTACCAAATCTCTATAGTCTCATGTAGACAAACTTGACTTCCCTGGGCAGGTCCTCCCCTCTCTCCTCCTGCCCTTCTAGTCCACTTTCTGTCCGATATCCTTCTGACCCTGAATCACAACATTCTAGAAGGTGAGTGACAAAGAGTAGACATTGATGGGGGGGTGCGAGAGCAGGGGCTTGGTCAAGATAGCAGGCTCTGTCACACATTAATAAGCCTTCCTTATTTCATATTGTATCTGGGACTGCAAACCGAAGAAGGCTCAGATGAGAAGACACCAGCTGTGCACTCACATTCTTCCCCAATCTCAATCTCTCTCTCTGCCTCTCTGTCTCTCTGTCTCTCTGTCTCTCTGTCTCTCTGTCTCTCTCTCTCTCTCTCTCTCTCACACACACACACACACACACACAGTGAAAGGCCCTGAGAAAGACTCTAACAATTTTGTATTCATCATTTTGTATTGATCCTCTCAACAAAGGCCCCCAGCGGTATAAGCGCCAGGCCCCACAGAACCTGCGTTTGCCCCTACTCCGTCTCCAGTAACAGACCTAGAAAGGCTGCCATGATCTGAAGCATCTGGGGGTGCACACAGCACCCATTTTTGGTGGTTAAACTTGCTTGAGTGAAGTAGGACCTGCTTTAGGCTGGGGCCTCTATCAACCAGGCTGCTTTCCTGGTCATGCTCGGGACCCAGTCATGACCCTGGGGCTTCCAGGCCCCTTGGAGACCTGTCCTTTTCCATCTGACAACTATTGGATTGTCAGGAAATTCATGATGCGTCTGTGCAGAGAAAAACATAGAAAAAATACGTCATGACTTATCTGACAACCCCACAGATGGGAGAGGAAGGCTGGCGTGTGGCCGTGGAGAGGGCGGAAGGGACTATCGCAGGGCTGAAGCGATCTCTTAATTCCTGGGGTCCCACCCTTGGCCTCTGCCCCCAGCCCCCCTGCCCGGAGGCCCCGAATTGGCCTCGAGCTGCTGGATCCGAACTAATCGGTTCTGTCACCAGCCTGACTTGCTCTCACCAATCTACCCTGAGCCCCCTGGGTCTCTGTTGCTCACTGATTTGGGGAACCGGGGTCTTATCTTTAAAGGGCAGATGGAGAACTTCTCATTTTTTATTAAAGTCATCCAGTCTGCCTAGAAAAAGTAATCTGCTGGCAGCTGCTAGAATAGCTACTTTAAATGCATTTCCATAACTCCTGGGCTGTCCAATGGGGCTGCCTTTCCCTTTTCCCTCTCTCTCCTTTCTTGGAACACAGCCAAGTGTGAGTGTCTAGCTCATAGCCAGGGGCCTGTTCATGACGGGGAGACAGAGAAGGAGCCACCCTGAATCTTTGCCAGTGTCTCCTGGCCTGCAGTTGTCAGCTTCCAGCTGGCAGGAAGACCAAGTGCCCAGTGCCCAGGACAGGCTCCTACGGACACTGAATGCCAACTAGTCGGAATCTTGGGAACGTGGGGAAATTCAGGGCTTCCCTTTCAAGCTCCCCACACCTTGCTCATCCAAGGTCTGCTTTGTCTTCATTCATTCATTCACTCATTTATTCATTCTTCCTATAAGCACTCTTTGAACACTAGACAGCCTAGATGCTCTTCTGTTAGGGGCAGCGGAGACTGGTCTTGCCCCTGTTGGGATAGAACTAGGAATAGGCAGCAGGCGCGGGACACTTGTGGGTGCTGGTGGCAGGTGGCGGGAGCCCTGTGGTTGGTGTTGTCTTAGTCTGGGCTCCCCAGAAGCAGACCCTGACACCGGCAGGGGAAGCAGTTTATTTGGGGTCCATCCCAGGAGGCATCAGTGGGAGTGGGGACTGAGGCGAAGAAAGGAGGGCACTGGGTAGAGACCACCGCTGTGGGGCACCGGGGCTTGATTGCACTGGGGACCCCAGAGGCGTCCCTGACGGTGAGGGTGCTGGTTGTTGATGCACCAGCTCCCACCTGGCACAGGTGAGGCTGTCGGGGGGCTGCAGAGAACACAGCCTCTCCAGGATTCACAGTGTAGCCGGAAGCCCTCCCCAGGGTGGGACAGAGCAGATTGGAGAGGCAAGTGAGTGAGTGTGGGCGGGACCTCCTCTGGGGAGTGGTGAGCCCCTCCCTGCAGGGCTATGGGGGTTTGAGTTTGTTGGGGGCACACACAGAGCTTCGCAGGGAGCCTGGTACAGTGAAAGGACACTGTGGCACCATTTTTCTACAGGATGGTGCTGGTCTGCTCCGGGGAAGGTGCCCAGGGAGAGAGAGCAGGTGGAGGGAAGATGAGAAAGAAGGAAGCCCCGGTGGTGAGGAGGGAAGTCACAATTCGAGGAGAATGTGGAAGAGAAGAAGGATTGGCTGCAACCCCAACAGCCGGCGTCCTGGGGAGCCCAGGACCCTCCTGGTCCCCTCACATTTCCCTCTCTTCCCCCAGGACCCTGGAGGTTTGATCAGCCTTCGCATCTGCTTCCCTCATTGGGTCCTACAAAAGCCAGGACCCCCCCGCCCCCGCTGAGACCCCCAGGGAGAGTCCATTTAATAAATAATTAAAAGCCAAAGGAAAAAAAGACATACCAGAAAGAAGCCTGGGACCCCCTGACTGTTGGGCTGTGCTTGAGCAGACTTGCTTTCCTGGGACACATCTGCCCCTGAGTGCCAAGGGCTGGCCTCGCTGAGCCTGTGTCCCCGTCTGTAAGATGGGCATCCCGGGGGGGGGGCACTGTGAGGAAGAAGTGAGGTGATGCACACAGAGTACAGTCACCACTGGGGTAGGGTGGGGGGCTGCGGGCATGGTGGGCAGAGGCCAGGGATGCTGCGAAGCCTCCCAGGGCAGGCCCCCACAATGAAGAATGATCCAGCCCAAATGTTCATAGTGTCAAGCTTGGGAAACCCCACGCTAGTGGAAAGATGAAAGCTCCAGAATGTTACGGAAACAAGGACCAGGCTTCTATCACCTGGAGACTGCCTGGCTCTGTGACTCAGGCCAAGCCACTTGCCCTCTCTGTGCTCGCTCCTTCCACCTGGAAGCCGGGTTACCCCCCATGCTTTCTCTTTTGAGTGTTTCCGGGGCAAATAAGGTCTGGAGCTCTTACAGGAATGAGGCTTCATTAATACAGGCTCCATTTTATTTCACTGCCTAAAAATCCAAAGGAGAAAAAAAGATCACCTCTGGCCTGAGGCTGAAAGAGCTGCCTCCTTTCTTTCTGGAAATAATCTGCTCTTAAACCCCAGCTAGGCAGCTGGCCTCTGAGCATCCTGCCCTTCAAGGTCAAATTGGTTTGAACGTGGCCAGTGTCTCGAGTTCAAAGAGTCGGCCCGGCCCGGCTCCCTGACTGTGAGCCGTTTCGTGAGGCCCTTTAGAATAATGAGGCAACTCAGCTGGTACCTGGGCAGGTAACCTTCTTAGAGGGGAGCACATTTTCTCCTTTCAAAGGGGTCTGAAAAGGCTCCGTCAGGCAGCTCTTCCTAATTTACCTGGCGACGTCCCCCTGGCTGTCTGGGTTATTATCTGAAGGAAGTTCCTGGAAGCTTCAGGCTATGTTGAGACTCCCAGCCAACCGGCCTCACATTCGCCAACCCAGCATTCAAGCAGCAACACAAAATAAGGACGTTATTAGAGTTCAAGGAACGTGCAATTACCTAGTCCTGTCGGAGACACCCTATTGATGTGAGCGCACGTATAAACCACACTTTGGACAAGCTGCTGGTGCTCCATGGGACTGGGGGAAGAGAAATGATAAATCATCCCTTTATCTCTCCTTAACCCCTTGTTCTATCAGCAAACTTTTGCCTGGGCTATGTTGCTAACTTTTACAGCATCCCTTGGGGGTGGAAAATGGCCATCATTTTTTCCTGGGCTCTGTTGAAATTCTGCTGAAAGTTCTAAATACCCACATTATTCACTGACACCCAAATTCTTCCTCCTTTGAACTTCTGTGTGTTGGGAATGATTGGATGGGAGGAAGACGAACCCATGGTGGGTTAAGGTCTCTGTCGCTGGGATCAAGGGGCTTTGGTTTGAGTCTGACTCTGCTACTTGCTGGCTGTGTGTCCTGAGGCAACTTATTCCACCTCTCTGAGCCCGAGTTAGCTCATCTGGGACATAGGTATAGGAGGGTGCCCCTCTCACCCAGGGCTGATATGAGAACGAGGTGAGATGGCAATCTCTCGGCACAGTCAGTACCTGGGCCCTGGGAAGCAGAGAATGAAGGAATTGGTGCTGACGAGCCTTTAAGTGTCATGGGGCCAGGTAAGAAACCCAGAAAAGGCTTGTTATCACCAGCCGTGGACACTTGGTTGGGAAGCAGCTTCTCTGATGCTAGGAGAACAGTGCAGGGTCGCTCGGATCACAGAGACCCGCTTTCAAATCCTGGCTCTACTGAGGTTTGTGACCTGGTCATAGGACAGCTGCTCTGAGCCTCAGTTTCCTCCTCTGTGAAATGGGGATCCCGGCAGCACCTACTTCCTGGGGTTGCTGGGACTGGTCCGTGAAGGAATGCTTGTTACGGGTCTGGTGTGGTGACAAGCAATCTAAAAAACTAAAAACCTTTCAAAGTTGTGTCTATTACTTAAGAATGACAGCACAGGACCCAAAATGAGCCTTCGTGCTAGTTATAAAAAGCCACACAGAATGCTGTTCTTTATCTCCACAGGGTCAGGGGGCAGGATCCCTTATCACAGCCAGAGAGTCAGTTTGAGGGTCCCAGTCTCCCCTGGCATCCGCCACGGGTGTCTCAGTCACTGGTCACAGCCTGTTTTGCCGAGGGCAGGGGGTTCAAGGCTGCTATCCTGACGTAACTGTTAGAAGTCCCCCCCACACCTGTTTCACCCCCCATAGCGGTTTGGAGTGGACAACACACTACATGGTCTCATTCACCTGCTACATAGACACAGTAGCACCCCCACTTCTCTCTCCCAAGCCCCCAGACAAAGCACACCCCCTTCCCTTCCATAGGGAGACCCTGAGCCCACCCAAACCCTGGAATTTCTAGGCTCAATCCCTGGTTCTGGAGCAGTGACAATGCCACCACAGTACCCCCTTCAGACTGCTGTGGGGCCCCTGGTGAAACCCAACTCACAAAGTCAGGCTTTCAAACAACAACACCAAACAAGGCAACGCAAACTCAACATGTCTGCGGGGCAAGCATTGCTTTGCTTCCAACAAGAACTCAGAGGTCGGTGGCATCCCTAAAAGAACCAAAAAGAGCTGCGATTTTTTGTCATTATTACTTTTATTTAGAAGGTTCCCTGCCCCCCGCCTTAGTAACATTTGTCGTTTTCATACAGAATACCACAAGCATGTCCACTGATACACTATGGAGTTCATCTAAATTCAAAGGTGATAAAAATAATAGGCTCTAGTTATCAGAGTAATTCAGGTCAATTCAACCTAACCGAGCCCACGTCTTAGCGGAAAGATTGCTGTTGTCTTAGATTTTGTTGAAATGAATATTGGAGCCCATCCCACTGGCACTGAGAGTCTGGGTGACTCTCACCTCCCGTCAGGCCGGAGGGAGTGTTCAGCTACCCTGGCGCAGTCTTGGTGTCCTGAAGTTTGATTCTTTTCAATAAAGGCGGTTCACGAAAGATGATTCCATTTAGATAGATCCCTCTGCAAAACTTCTCACATACCGCACAAAAAAAGACTTGGTCTGACCATATGTACCAATTTATAATAGCGAGAAAAATCTTTCTCCCTACAATAAAACTCAAGTAAGCTATTTATCCCCAGTAAGGAAACGGGGAAACTGCGTCTTACAGAGCCCAGAAAAAATTTAAAGGCGCCTTGGAAGCGACTTAGGTGGCATAAGGAGCCCCGGGGTCTGGCATACTGGAACTCATATCTCTTAACTCTAACCACATTCAGAAAGTACTACCTTTGCAGGTCTCACATCACCAGCATGAAAGAGGCCAAGTATGGAACGAACCAGGCACATAGTAGGTGCCCACACATGGGCCCCACACATCCCCGTGGGGCCCTCATGACCCCAGAATGCACGCAACAGGCCCATCTAATATTCAAGCGCAGGGCAGCGACACCCGCCTGTAGACAAAGGGAATACATGGCCTGGGCTCACAGGATAGAGATGTGAATGCCTGAGAGGCATTTTATTTCTGTTGGCTGATGAATTGATAGTCATGAATACTTTATGTCTCTCTCTGGGCCGCCTAGAAAACATGTCGTGCCTAGAACTTGACAGAAAAATTAGATTCAGGATCTGAACAGCCTGAGAGACAGAGACCCGCCCCCCAACCCACTTCCTGTCCCGGGCTGGTCCCTCCCACCCTCTGCTCCAAGGATCAAGGTGCTTTGAAATAATAAAAGTCCTGACATAAATAGGATCTGCTCAGGGTCTTCAGTTTCGGTGGATCCATTCTGATTAGCCTTCTCCAGGGACCTAAGCTGAAGTGCAGTGGGGCTGGGCACAAGGCAAGGACAATGGAAAGAAGCAATGGACTTGAACGAAGGAAGAACTTGAGGTCCTATAGGTGACACTGAGGCCAGAGACGGTGGACATGCCCCAAGCTCGCCTAGCGAGTCAGGGCTAGACCTCAACCCACAGACATGAATAGGGGTTATTCCTGGACCTCATCCACTCATTCATGTGTCCATTCAGTCATTCATTCATTCCATGGAGTGACAGCCTAACCAGGGAGGGGTGGGGGAGGAGGGACAGGATGGACATAAGCACAAGGTCTGATTTTCTCTTCACTTGCGGGCTCCTTTCCCCAAGGGCCCCCACATGTCCCTATCTCCCTGCTTCTGCCCCGCTGTCCCTCCGTTTCTGACTCTGCTCTTCAGGTCCGTGCCTTCAGGACACTGTCTGTCCTCTGTCACCAAACAACTCCCAGGCCACCCCACGCGCTCATGGTTCCTCCTTTCCCGATTTCTCTTGTAACTTCTCTCCCCTACCAAACTGTGGGTTCCAAGTCAGCACGGTCCGTCCACCTCTTTCACTGCTGAGCATGGAGCCTGCACACAGTAGGCCCTCAGTCAAAGGTTTTCAGTGAATGCTCGGACAAGAGAATGGAGAGAGCCTTTGAGAGCCTGTGCATCTAACTCAGACTTCTTTCCTCACCCCCACAGGTGGTGGAACCTAATGGGGCGGGGCAGGGGGACGGGTGCCACTTTATTGGGATCCCATTTGGTCTCACCATATAAATACTTAGCAGCCAAAGGCGGGGTGTTTTTACAGTGACAGGGAGTGCTCTGGCTGGGGGGTGGCACTTCTCAGAGGGCTGGCGGGCTCCGGAGTGGAGACTCAACACCCATTTCAGCCTGGTCCACACTCCACTCCTTCCTCACCTCCTCTCGGCTCTTGCACGACAGACAGTGACCCAAGGCAAGCCCCCGAGGATGCCTGTGGTGCCACTTTCTGACTTGGAGAAGACAGGGGTCAGGGCACAGGACTGGGGGTAGTGGTTTGGGCAATTGAGGTATCGCTGCTGGTGAGTGGCAGGGCCAGCATGAGAACCAACTCGCTTGTGAGCACTTCTGTTCCAAGGTCTGTCAAAGGCCTCCCATTCACCTAGCACGCACACACGCGCACACACACAACACACACACAAACACACACACACACGGGAATGGATTGTGAAGTTTATTAACAGTCAGGGGATTCTTTGATCACTCTAAGGGGATGTCAGGGCAGGTTAGAGGTGGGGAAGCTTGGGGGAAAAGAGGCCAGTGGGGTCCCATCCTGGGCCTAAGCATGTGCATCTGATAAGTGCAGTGATCCTCAGCATTACTCCAGCACACTCACAAGCATGCACACATATACATAACAGCCACGCACACGCACACATGTACACACACAGCTGACTCAGGCCAGGCAGTCGCTGGCAAACTTGCTGTCTAGACAGAGCTTGGAGCTGACTCGTCCCCCATTGTGGGAGGTGGGCAGCCTGGAGCTGCTGACCAGCACACACACACACACACACACACACACACACACACACACACACACGGATGGTCAGTGAAGTTTAATTAAGTCAGGGGGTACTTTGATCACTCTTAGGGGACATTCCAGTGCATTGCAAGACTGGACCATCACCTGCTGCCCTTTGGGTCCCTAGCATTAAATCATCATTTATCTTGGAATTAAGGACAAAGAGACCCTCACTGATCTTCTTCCACTCTTTCTCCTGCGGGTGGCTCCACGTGGGTTTTCTAGAGACAGTGATGTGACTTCATCACTCAGATGTCAGCCCCTCATCACGTCCACCCCTGTGCAGTTAGCTGGCTGTCACCCCAGAGGCCCCCAGCTGGATGGCGGGGCTCCGGGATCCGAGATGCGAGGGTCTACTTCACAGACCCCAGTGGCCGTCTCAGACAAGCAGGAGGGGGGAGATACGTGTGCGGCTGACGGAGCCGGCGGCTGGTACCTTAAAATATTCCAGTCACATCACCGGTGGCGGCGAGGCTGTAAGCCGGTGCATTGTAGCAGAGGGAGAATTTCATCCTGTTTTTGAAACACTGGTATTAGACACTCAGGGAAACCACAAAGGCACCTTGGCGGGACAGGTTCAAATAAATACCTGAACTCCGAGTGCAGCAACATTTACTTAGCAAATGACATTTTAATGCTGCCAGTCGAATTTACATACTAATTAAAATTTCCCTTTAAAACATGGAGACTTTTGGCCTCTCCGCCTACCCACAGTGACAAAGATTAAAAGATTTTTTATTACATCCTGTCAAACGGAGCTCACTGGGAAGGTGGGGGCGCGTGTGCACCGTCCAGAGTGCCTCCTGAGTGTGATTCAGCTTCCAGCCTCCTGTGCCACCCCCTGCCACTCCGCTGCAGGGCTGGGGTCCAAGCGGCTGGGGTCCGAGGGGCGCTCCTGCCGCCGTGCTCCTGCAAGCCGGGGGTCTCAGCAGTAAAGAGCTGAGGTGGGTGGAGGGTAAGACTTCGTAACCTGGTTCGTTGCCTCCAGGGCGCATTGCCGCTGGTCTTACTGGCTCTGGGGAAACTTGAAACATGCCTTGGCCACGCTGGCAGGAGAGACCCTGCTTTCATTTCCCCAGGGAAGCTGGTACCTGGTAAGTGAGAGGAGGTGTCACCACATCGAGTTGTCCCTCTTCTCCCTTTCTTTCTGCTTCTTTCCCAAGGTGCTTTGAGTAGCAGACCCTTCTGGGCACAGGACAAGTAAGAGGAACCCAGATAACCCCACTTCTACCTAAGACCACGTGGACCTTCCATCAGCTTTGGTCCTTGGACCAGAAATGCCTCCTTTCTCACCTGTTCTTAGGCAGCTTTGCCCCCAGGACCCCCTGACTCTGCACTCAGGCATTTGAATATTAAATACTTACAGGGGTCAAGCAGTGTTCTAGGAAGAATGACAAGACCCTTGCTTCCTCGAGGCGTATATTGCAGCCGGGGAGAAGGACATTACATTAGGGAGATCATCTCAGAAAGAGGGGAGTGCTGTGATGACAAGGAAAATCTGTGCATGAGGTGTGATCTAAGCCCTCTCTGCAGATACTGACTCAGTCGACCCTCTCAACAACCCCAGAGGAAGGTCATCCATCAGGACCATCACTTTCACCTCACGGACGAGGAAAGCAAGGCACTGATACGTTAAGTAACTTGCCCCAAGTCACACAGCATGTTAGTGACAGACGCACACTTTTATACTCATAAAAATGGGGCCCAAAGTGTGTGTGTGTGAGACTCCCTCTCATAGATGCGATGAGGAAAATAACGTGGGTTCTCAGGAGAGTGAGGGGCCGAAGCATGCGCCTGCTTTATTTCCTTCTTTTTATTTTTTAGGGAAACTTTAACAGAAGCGTAATTCACATTCGGGAAGGTACGCAAACCAGAAGCGTGCAGCTCTATGAGTTTTCAAAGCGATCATCACCCTCCACGTGAAGAGAAAGAGCCGCCGCAGCCCCGAGCAGCCCCCAGGCCCCATCCCAGTCCCTGCCCCACATCTGTCCCCATAGATTGTCCCTTCTGGAACTGTGTGTAGATGGGGTCACATCGTATGTGCCCTCCTCCTGGTCTGGCTTCTTTTGCGTGACTTTGAGCCTACGAGGTTTGCTGTGTCCGTCATAAGTAATGCCCCATGACGTATTGGGTCGTTGGGAAAGCATGGCTTATTTTTCTGTTTTTCAACGCAAAAACGCGTCATGACTCTCCTGACGACCCAATAGTTTGGGGCTATTACGAATAGTGCTGCCGTGAACTTTCTCCTGCGTGTCTTTTGTGGGCATATGTACCTATGCCTGTCGCATCTACACCCAGGAATGGAACCGATGGACCCTAAGGTGTAAATAGGCTCAGTTTTACTAGACATTGGCAACCGTCTCCCCAAGTGGAACCATGTCACTCTCACACTAGCCTGTATTCGTTCCACATTTGAACCCACGCTTGGTGTTGCCTGAGTTTTAAATTTTAGGAAATCCAGTGGGTGTCTTTCTGGCTGTAGCTTGCATTTCCCTAATGACTAATAGGACAAGTCCCCTCTGATATGTTCATCGGCGGCTGGAATGTCCTCTTTTGTGGAGTGAGTGCCTTTTCAGGTCTTTCGCTCATCTTCCTGTGTGTTGTCTATTGCTGTTCTTACATTCGCAGGGAGGGGTTCTTTATGTCTTCTGCAAATACAAGTTCCTTGTTGAACATCTGCAATGAGACTATTTGTCCCTGTTACCCTATGGCCTGCCTCTTACTCTCTTATTGGTTTCTTTTGCTGGATACAAGTAGTTTTTAATCTTAATGTAGTCCGATTTCACTATCTTTTCCTTTTTTGGTGAATGTTTTTTGCATCCTGCTAAAGAATTCTTTGCCTATTCCTATACATGAAGGTCATTTCCTATGTTTTCACCTCCAAGTTTTATTGTCTCTCCCCACATTTAGATTCACAAACACTCTTAGAATTGCGTTTTGCATATGGTGCTAGGGAGGGGGTCAGAGAAAGCCTGAGCCACTGGGCCTGAAGTAGCTTGGCGTAGATTGTAGGGAGTGAGAGGGCCGTGGAGAGAAGGCAGGCTCTCCCCTGGGAGCCCTGAGGAGCCACTGCAGTGTTTGAAGCGGTGCAGGCAAGACGTGGCTAAATGAGGTTTAGAGGACACTGCCGGGGCTGCTGAGTGGAGAGCAATTTGTAAAACTGAAGTGTCTGGATAACCAGCCAGGCTAGCCTTCGGGGTCTGCCTGGCTCACCCGCAGCCCGCCTGGGTCGCCTGACCACGGTTTTCTTCGCTCTTTCTGCACCTCAGATGGGCTTAGCCTGGTCCCAGGGACCCAGCCGCACACTCCCCCGCCCCCTCTCTCTCCTGAGAAGTCAGTTCCCTCCTACTCTTGTGGTTCAGTCGTTCACCTCCTGTCTCTAAAGTCCGATTTCCACTCTCCATCATTTTCAGCATCCCATCAGCTGGCTCCCTGCCCCTGAAGGAAACATCTATTCCACGACAAAGGAGCTGGACCCCCTCCTACGCCAGGCGGCACCTGCCTGACCCCTGATGCGTCCCTGGCCCACCCGCCCATGATGCCGCCCAGATACATTTTTGCAGAGGCTCCGTCTGAGAGAGGCTGTCAGTGGGAGCCCTGTGGAAGCTTCTGAAAGTTAGGAGATGCCGGAACTTTGTGCAGCTGGCACATACGCCCACAGTGCAGCATGCATCTCCACACAAGGAGAGGTGGGCACCGGGCCCCCAGTGCTTTGCCACCTGCGAACAAGACCCTCACAGCGCGGCTTTAGAGGAGGAGCCACTTCTATTCAGCCAAGAGACACATCAGAGCAACAGATGACCAGAGCAGGGGTCCTCTGCTTTGGCAGAGAGGGCAACGCTTTCAGTTATTAAAGAAGCCCTCATCCGTCCCCAACTGATCTCACCCCCAGCGTCCACCCATGGAAGGTGAGCTCCAGGCTGGGACCAGGCCTGGAAAGAAATGGCAGGTTTTTATGGTCTTAGAGCATTCCACCCCCAAACACACACACACACACACACACACACACACACACACACACACACACTCACACACTCACACACTCACACACACTCACACACTCACACACTCACACTCACACACACACTCACTCTCACACACACTCACACAGACACACAGTCACACACACTCACACACACTCACAGTCTCACACACACTCTCACAGACACACACTCACAAACACACTCACACACTCTCTCACACTCACACACACTCACACACACTCACACACACTCACACTCACACACTCACACAGACACACACACTCACACACACTCTCTCACACTCACACAGACACACACTCACACACACTCACACACACTCACAGTCTCACACACTCTCACAGACACACACACTCACAAACACACTCACACACACTCTCTCACACTCACACACACTCACACACACTCACAGTCTCACACACTCACACACACTCACAGTCTCACACACACACTCTCACAGACACACACTCACACACACTCAGTCTCACACACACACTCTCACAGACACACACACTCACACAGACACACACTCACACACACTCAGTCTCACACACACACTCTCACAGACACACACACTCACACAGACACACACTCACACACACTCACATAAGACACACACACACATACACACTCACACATACTCACACACACACTCACACTCACACACAGACACACACACACACTCGCACACACTGGAACACCCATTTCTTCTGAACACAGCTTTCTTGACTGATGTTCCTTAAAATATAGGTCTTGCATTAGGAATTAGAAT
Organism: Aselliscus stoliczkanus; assembly: GCA_033961575.1. Taxonomy (NCBI): domain Eukaryota; kingdom Metazoa; phylum Chordata; class Mammalia; order Chiroptera; family Hipposideridae; genus Aselliscus; species Aselliscus stoliczkanus. Next base: position 4,187,315 of record CM066738.1, on the reverse strand, counting down.
TTTCCAGCAGTCACATGGATGATAAGAACCAGCTGAGAGCCTACTTTGGAAAAATAAAAGACCACAAGGAGAGACGCTCCAAAACACAAAACCAAAAGAACGTTCCTGCCCCACTAGTCAGACGACCATTGCGTGCTGTTTATCTGTTTGGTTTTTACGTAGAGGAGCATTTGAGAAGAGCGAGCTCTCTTGTGGGAAGATTTGCAAATGCGATGCGTAGAGGCACATGCGGCGTTATTTAAATATCCGCAAGTATTGTCTACCCTGTCAAAGCTGACAACCACTGTCCTGGTTCTCTATGCTGCATAACAAACTATCCCAAACATCATGGCTTAAAACATCAATTTATCATTAGTATGTGTCAGGGGTCTGTGGGTGGGGCGGGCAAGACACAGCAGGGTCACACATGTCTGGGAACTCAGCTGGGCTGACCCAAATGGTGGGGGGCTGACCAGGCAACTCTCCCTTGCTCTGTCTACGTGGCTCTCCCTGTGGATAGCTTGGGGTTCTTCACAGCATGGCAGCCTCAGGGTAGTCAGACTCCTTCCATGGTACCCAGGGGATCCATGAGCAGGGATGCAGAAGCTGACAGCCCTTTTAAAGGTAAGGCCTGGAGCTGGCAAAGCAGCTCTGTCATCCCACCCAGTTGGTCAAATCCGTCACAGGCCAGCCCAAATTCAAGAGGAGGCAACATGGACTCCACCTCTTGATGGGAAGAACGTCAAATAAATTGCATCTGGGAACTTGAAGGACAGAAATTACAGATGACAAGAATCAAATCAAAAATAAATAGAATGATCAGGGTGGTCACAAATAAAGGGAATGTAGAAAATGTAGCATATTGCCTCTATGGTTCCCAGGGGGAAATAAAAGCCATTCATTCATGCATTTACTTATCACTCATTCATTCAATACAGGAAAGCACTACTATATGCAAAGTACTGTTCCAGATGCCAGAGATACAGCAACAAACAAGCCAGACCAGGCCTTGCTGCGGTGGAACTTACAAACAATGTGAGGAGGGGAAGACGTTAGACACAGAATCACAGAAACATTTCACTATCAAAGGGCAACATCATGGAATCATAAAACCATGTACTGGGGAGGCTTGACCCAAGCAGAGGATCAGAGGAGATTCCTTTGAAGAAAGGCTATTTAAAATAGACATAAAAGACAAGTTGGAATTTTCTGGGTGAGGGGAGGGGAGAGAGAGGGGGAGGGAAGGAGGGAGGGAGGGAGGGAGGGAGGGAGGGAGGGAGAGAGCAAGCACATTCCTGGCAGAGAGAACAGCTTGTGCAAAGGCTCAGAAGCAGGAAGAGAGAAGACCAGGGTGGCTGGGTCTCAGAGTGCAGGAGTGGAACAAGGTGAGCTGGACATGTGCAGGTGGTAAGGACAATGGCAAGCAAGCTCTTAGAAGACGATTCTTAGCAGAGAGGGGCGTGGCCAGAGTTGGGGTCTCTAAGTTCATCCTGGAGGCCCAGAGAGGAAGCCAGGAGACCAGGGCGGAGTTGGCTGCAGTTGTCCAGGTGAGCGGGGCTGGGGTGGAAATGGAGCACATTCGAGAGGCAGAACTAACTGTCCTTGCTGATGATACGCAGCCTGGTCATGGGAGGTCATCAATTAATATGTATGAGTAAGTGCACAAATGAGTGGTGGGTTGGACGTCAGGGACAAGAGGAAGGTCTCTAGGTGGACTCCTGGGTTTGGGGTTTGAGCCCTGAAGTGGGTTTTGGGGCTGTGGGTGGAGCATCTCGGTGGGAAGGAGAAGAAGGAACAAGTAAGCTCCATTTCAGACCTGCTGCGTTTCTGGTGTTTGAGGAGCAGCCTCCAGGACCAGGCTCTCTTGGGGGCCTGGAAGACACTGGGTGCTTTGTGTCTGGGCATCAGCACTGACACAGAGCCAGTCGCCTCTGCTAATCCAGGCCGCTGGCCAGAACGGGCTCCCTCCCAAGGTGGGCTCTGTGCTGGGAGACGAACAGGGGAGGAGGTGGGACTAGCATGGTGCTTTGAAGTCTCCTGGGGGGAGCTGAGACTCCAGCCCCCCATCTAATGATGCCAGTCTCAATGGGGTGCACACCCAGCCCTGGGCCTCCAGCCTTAATTATACCCAAGACTGTTTACAGTGGGTGATTATCACCATTAATGGACGGTGGGAGGCCACACGCCCCCCTCTAGCCATCTTTCTGACACTGTCATCCACCGTCCCGCATGCAGTCTGCCGTGGCAGGAAGGAAAGGTGGCTGGGTCTGGCTTTATTCTATTACCAGGAAGTATTGATTCCTGTGCTTTTTTTTTTCTCTAGAAGGAGAAGAAACATAGCAATCAGCAACAGAAAGAAACACACATGCACACAAAACAAAAGCAAGAACAAACCCTAATTCATTGTTTGGATCCGCATTCTAAGTGTAGGAAATGGTTTCTGCACTCCACGCCATTCTTCTCACTCCCTCTCCGCTGCCTCCCCTCCCCCTCCTTCCTGCCCCCCCCTTTCTTTCCTGTCTACCCAATCTGTTCTTCTACATCTCTACCTATCATGGCTCATAAGCCTTAATTTTATCATTAATATCTATCTAATTGATGTTTCTACATAATATATCTATAATGGTTTATGAGCCTAGTGTTCTCTGAAAAGCCCGAGGACAGTAGAACTCGCCTCATAGATTTGTCACGAAAAGCAAATAAATGTAAAACATTAACGCCCAGTTCCTGGCGTGTGTAGCTTCTCAGTACACAGCAGCGACGTTGTCTGAGGCATCGCAGACACAGGCCCTGGCTCCTCTGACTTGAGTCTGAATTTCGTGCGTTTGAATAGGGGCACAGGTACCAGGGCTCCCGGGGGAGAGACAAGTCCAAAGGCGCAGGTCTAGTCCTGGCTTCCCCCCGATGGCCATGGGACCCTCACCTCACCTTCACCTGGGTGGAGGGGTGTTGGCCCATCTGCAGAGCATAAACACACTGAGCTCCGTTAAGGTGAGAGCTTGTACAGGTGTAAGGTGTGAGAGGAGGGTGGGCTGGGGGTGCGGGCTGAGGTCTGCCCAGCTCATTCTGCACTTGCTGTGCTGTGTAGACACCGAGCAGTTAAGCATCAAGTGAAGGCTGTGTGGGTCCCATCCAGCACGGAACCCCTCAGGGGGCACGGGGCAGGGTCAGTGATAGGGTCTACACAGCTGCACTCCCCACCCCGCACCCCCAGTCCATCTCTTTCTGTTTCCACCGCGTCCCAGTCCTCTCTTTTCCTGACCTCACCCTGCTTGCTCTATGCTTTCTGTTGGTGCACAAGGTCTCCCCAACGGGATGCTGAGATCTTGGGAACCAAGTCTTGGCCAGCATCCCATCAGGCCCCAGAGGCCAGTGAGCAAGTGAGGGAACGAATGCCCATTGCTGGTCTGGAAAAGGCGGCGGGGTCCTGAGTGACAGGCAGGTTCAGACCTGGGACCCGGGCTGATAAGAATCACAGGTAGTCCTTGAACTTCGCATGCCCAGCGTGCTGGAGGCTTCAGTAAATAAAATCAAAGAGGCAAGGGGGATGGTGGAATACAAGCAAATTGTAAAATCAATAGGCAACTGCCCTCAAAATTTACTATACTCGCTAAGATATTGAAAAACCAGTCTGTGTCTGAAAACATTAGCCTTTCAAAAGCGCTGGAGTCCCACCCTGGTGGGAGAGGTGAGTTTAATTCCATGTTAGCTCATCGAGCAGTCACTGAAATTGCAGCCTTTTGCTGCATAGACAATAACTTCTGCCTGACATCCTTATGGATGGGACTAGATCAGGGCCTTCTCCAGAAGCCATGACTAGGGTGAAGGAACAATTTCCCACCTTGGCCACTGGTACTCCTCCAAAAGCTGTCTTGGAGTTGCTTTCACAACTGTAAGTCAGAGGACGATGTATTGGGCTGTCGGAAAAGTCATGATGCATTTTTGCAATGAAAAACAGAAAAAATACGTCATGAATTTTCCGACAACCCAATAGTTACTGGTTTCAAGGGAGATATTTTTTCTGAAAAAAAAAAAAAAAAAAAAAGACTTGTGAGCCTGGGGACGGGTCAGGTAGGGTGTGCGGAGCCCGAGTCCCAGGCAGGTTTCCACACCTGAGGCATTCTGGGAGAAACCAGGGCGGTGTCATTGTCTCTGGCTGGGGGCCCGTTAGCCATTTTGCTCTTGGGACTAACTGTTGGAGTTGACTGAAATGCCTGCGGGCCCCCAACCTGTCTTTCCAGATGAATGTGGGCGTGGTCATCAAATCATATCCCACATTCGCCTCAAGACTCATTTGTCATCAGTGGGGGGGAGTGTCCCTTGTGCTGAATCACAGGGAATAGCACGGGGCACCAAGGTGGGGATTCCCTAGACACTCGCCTTCCCAGTCCGCGTCTTGGCTTCAGTCGTGCCCTGTCTGGATTCCTCTTCCCTACTCAAATCCCCACTGTTTCAAAGACCCACCTCAATTATCCATGACAATAAAATTTCGTCTCCGATGTCATTCAGGATTCTCTCTGTTGCAAGGGACAAAAAAACAACTCAACTTGGCTTAAACAGAAGAGGACCATTTATTGACTTGCACAACTGAAGAATCTCAGGGAGACCTTCAGGTGCAGTTTGATCTAGGAGCTCCATGGGTACCACTAGGGCATGGTCTTTCTCTCGGCTTTGTGTTGACCCACTCCCCTGCACAGGGACACGTGGAAACAGGGGCACACGGGCACAGGCAGTGTGGGTCTTACACGCTAAGACTCTAAGCAAAAAGACAATTTCTGTCTCTCAGTGTCCAGGTATGAAATCTCAGGGAAGGTCTGGGTTGGGTCTGGCTTGGGCCTGAAATGGGGATGGGTGGTTCCCTGAAGGAAGAGAGGAAGGTTATTGCAAAACAGAAGTCAGGGGATGGGAGGATGCTGGGGTATCACGGCTCCACATCATTCAGGCCCCCCATTAGCCAGCAGCAATCACTCCCTCTCCATGGGACCCCTAGCCTGGTGGGGGAGTTGGGGTTCTCTTACGGCAGGATCTGTGAGCTTGCCTTCCTTCCCACTGGACCCAGAGCTCCCTGGAGCCTGAGCAGTCTTGGGTTCAACCAAACATGCCCAGAATCTAGGGCAGAACTGGCACCAACCGAGCCCTGAGCAGCCTCTGGTGGGCCACACTGGGGAGCTTCCTGCCACCAACGAGTGAGAGCCATGCCCTCCCTTTTCTGTGATGTCAGGGCTGGAGCCACTGGCCCAGAATGAGAGGCTGAAAGTGAGCAACCAGGCAGCCCCTGCTGGACTGGGATTCGGGGCTCTCAGGAGCTCCCTGCCGGCCCCCTAAATATCTTCCCCTTTCCATCAGAGATTCATGTTTTTAAAGACTCTCCTCCTGGCGTCAGCCTCCTCTGCCCGTCTAGGCCAACCCCGGGCTCTGTCTCCATCCATGAGGAACCCTGCTAAGAATACGCTGAGTCAGCTTAGAGAGCATCCCACCCACTAGGTCTGATCAGCCCGTCTCCGATCAAGGTCCTCATCCCCGGCATCGCTCAGGTGTGTCTCATCACCTTGGCAGCCTGCAGAGAGAGTCCTGGCAGCTCAGCTGAGCCAGAACCCTTTCACCCCGATGTTTCCTCTTAGTAATTTTCCATCCTCCGACCCCACCCTGCTCCTTGGCTACAAATCCACTTTCCGTGAATGGTCGGAATGGAGCCTGTTCTGCACTGAGGTCTCTTCCCCCACTCGCTCCTGAGTAAAATCTGTTTTTACCGCTTTCACTACAGTCCAGCTCTGGGTTTGTCCCTACTGTCCAGCCTCTCAGAGTCTAAGGTTTTAAGATCTTTGGGAACCCTCAGCGAAATGCATCGCTCCATGAGCTGAGTTTCTGACCCCATCCTTTGGTGAAGAATGAAGTAGGTGACCTTGCCCCAAGGAAGCCTGGAAGGTCCCCTTCATTCCTCTCTCCTACTGAATTTGTAAACTCGGACACGAGCGGGTGCACTGATGTCGGCAGAGGCCAGCAGCTGTCACCACGGACGTCACTAGAGAGAGGAAGCTGACCCTTTCTCCAAGTCTGGCAGAGCTGCACTCAGGAGGTCCGGTTCTCTGAGGAGGGACCCCCTGGCAGCCTTCCATCATTAGGTGGATGCCTTGTCCCTGCCAACCGAGTCTGTCAAAATAGGGACGTTTACTTATTTGAGCAGATGTGTGCCAACGGTGTCCTGATCAGAAGGCACCAACATCCTGTTTGGGCTCATGCCCAAAGAAAACCTGGACCAAGGGAGGGGCTGCCGTGACAGCAGTGTCGGCTGCTTACGAGCGGTGACGAGGACATCGGACTGTCGGTCATGGCAAGACGCTTGGCCTGCAGAAAAGATCCAGACCAGGACCAGGGCCAGGGAGGGTCGAGCAGGGAGGCAGGAAGTGCCGGCGGGCCATCAGTCCTGGCTCAGCTGGTCTTCCTTGTTTGCGAAGGACCAGTGACACATCCCTCCCCATGCAACATGCATTGGTACCATCAGCAGAACCCATGTGGCTGTCCTCAGGCCTCCCTCCTGAAGACCAGTCAGGTGGCCGTCGGCTGCCTTGGGGAGACAGGACCAAGTCCCTGCAGGCGGCGAACACAGCCAGTCCCCAGGGAAGAAGGGTGTTGTGCTTCTTTTTTTTTTTTTTTTTTTTGAGGGCAGTGTCACTGGCCCTCATATGTGGGACCGAACCGGGGCCGCTGGCTTCCCAAGCCAGCACTTAACCAGGATGTTGTGGTTCTTTATGTTAGGTGTAAACAAGATGGCTGTTGTTTCTAACCAACATATTTTCAAGGGCTGTTTAATGGGTCTGTGCCCGCCACATAGCCATAAACCAAGTGTGACAGCGTGCCAGCTCTGGCAGAAGTTGATATACGGGACTCCAAACAAATAATCATCTCTGACAAGCAATTTCACCAATAAAGCCAGTGAAATATTCCCCACCGGGTGTCAGGCAGCACGCATAAGGCCTTCCCCCAAACGGGCACGGTTTGGGGATGGTGAGGATCGGGGGCTGAGGTTTGCCCTGTGCTGGCAGGGGGCTGAGGGAAGGAGAGTCATTATAAATTAAGTGTGTAGACGTGATTAGCCTTCCATTCACGATCCAGGCATCTCTCTGGGGGAGGGGCCGGTTTAAACATTTGCCCCAGGGAGCCGTGGGGAGGCCTGTAGGAACTCTCGCTGTCTTGCAAGTGGTTGTTGGCAAAATGGGGTTCCCGGGTCCTGAAGAGGAACCTCCCTGTGCTCCAGAAATCTGGCCTTATTGCCCATCTGCTTCAGAACCAAGTTTGGGGGGGCGGGGGTGGGGGGGGACCTTACTGGCCTGACTATGTGCCCACCTCTCGTCCAGGAGAGCCTGGGGCTGCTTCTCCCAGCTCCGTCAGACAGCGGGGCCCCAGACTGCGCCCACGGGGTCTGTGCCTCAGGCTTGGGGCTCTGCCTGGCGCCTCCCTTCGAAGCCTGGCTCTCAGCTTGTCCTTCACCCGAGTAAGCCAGAGTTGGTTTCTGAGGCTGGCAACCAAAGCGCACAACTGGTATAAGCATGAGCCTCATTTTTCTCATCTGTAAAATGAGCATCACAGCTTCCACTGATTATTGTTACTGGGCGCAGACTAAGTCCTTGATTGGAGACTGTCAGACGTTTGGGTCTTCAGGCTGCTGTACCCTCTGAAAAATTATTGGGGACCCCAAAAGAGCTTTATGAAGGTTGCATCTATCAGTTGACTGTGTTAGAAATTCAAACGAAAACATGTTAAAACACAAGAATCACCAGCACACGTTCCTTTAGCTGGCAGAGCAAGGACGTTAGCACACGTCACGGAGCTCCTGGAAAACCCCACGGGCCCTCACAGGATGATGAGGGTAAAGAAGGCAAACGGTGGCTTCGTATTATCAGGACAATGGTTTTGACCCTGTCAACCCTTTGCACAAGTTTCAGGAACCCCGAGGGGTCCCTGGGCCATATGCTTTGAAAATCACTGTGCTCGGCCCACAACCACATGCGTCCACTCTCTGCTATGTGTTCATTGTGCACCTTTCAACATGCACACGGAACCCAGGAGAGATATTTCCAAATCCAGGGCATCTCGACCTTTAGCTTGTGCAAGAGTTCCCTGGAGGTCTTGGGGGAGCACGGGTTCCTGGACCCACCCCCAGGGATTCTGACTCAGTACTTGGAGCAACACTGTCCTGACCAGAAATTCAGTCCACGCACAAACAAAACTGGAGTACTAAAAAGTTTTAAAATCAATTTACATCCAATTCTGAGCTCCCATCACCCATAGCTCCAGGCAAATTCAATCTTGGTCATCCTAGAATGTGCAAAGGCACTGAGTCCTGCACAGAGCCAATCATTTGCAAGCCCCTCTAGTCTTTGGTCCATGCCAGCCCCCCCCCCCGAGGTACTCATTAACTAAGCCCTCAGGACACCTTGAATTTGGAAGGACCCCCAAATTCTTAGAGTTTCTGTGGCTCATTTGGGGCCCAGGGTCTTGTCCAGGTGGAGTCCTCGGGTCTTGGCTGCTTGTTCCACCAAGTTAAACTTTCAGCAAGTCACTCACCTGGGCCTCCTGACCCCAAGTCAGAAAAGGCTAAACATGACCACCTGCGATGCCAAGAAAGGTCATTCTTAAACCACCCCAAGATGTGTAGATTCAGACAAGCAAACCAACAGCCCGGAGTGAAGAAAACCCCAATTAAAATGAGTGTATGGAACGCCTTCCACACTGGCCATACTATATTACATCCCCACCAGCAATGCTTGAAAGATCCAGTTTCTCTGCACCCTCACCAGAATTTGGTATTGTCTCTGTTGTTTATTTTTGTTATTTTGCTAGAAGCACAGCGAGACCTCACTGTGGGTTCATTTGCATTTCCTTGATGGCTCATGATGTTGAACATGTTTTCATGTGCTGGCTTGCCATCTGCATAAATCCTTTCCAGTGATATGTCTTTTCATGTCTCTTGACCATTTTGTAATTAGATTGATTTTTACTGTTGAGTTTTGAGAGTTCTTTATATATTCCAGGTACTAGTCCTTTGTTAGAGATGTGGCTTGTAAATATTTTATCCAAGGCTTTTCATTCTCTGAAGAGGGCCTTTTGCAGAACAAAAGTTCTTAATTTTGATGAAGTCCAACATATTGATTTTTCCCTTGACGGGCCATGCTTGTGGTGCTCTGGCCTGAGATGAATGAGCTCCATCTGCACTGGACGTATTTCAGCTCCTCCAACGGGCCACATCCTCCCCACCTGTCCTCTCTGCCTATGGTTTTTCTTGACCTGGAATTCTGACAATTTCTTTAAAAAACTACACATATCCTTGTAATATAACCCAATAATCATACTCCTGAACACTTAAGTCCATACAAAAACATGTACACAAATCTTTATAGCAGCTTTATTTGAAATAGCCCCAGATTGAAAATAACCCAAATGTCCTTCGACGGGTGAATGGTTAAACAAACCAGGATGTATCTATCTATTCCACAGGGTATGCCTCAGGAATAAAAGGACGAACTATTGACACACCGCAACTTGAATGGATCTCCAGGGCCTTGTGCTGGAAAAAGCCAACCTCAAAAGGTCAGGTATTATACACGCCCATGTATGTAACATTCTTGAAAGGACAAAATTAGAGAAATAGAGAGCAGATTAGCAGTCGGCCCTGGTAAAGGGAGGGAGAGAAGGGATGGGAGTGGGTATGGCTCTGAGGGCAGGCCAGGGAGAAGTTTGTGGTGGTGGAACCATGCTATATGTTGGGTGGTGGCATTTACATAAATCCACACATCAGATAAAATAGAACTAACCACACACACGTACATACATGGCAAGCTGGTGAAATCTGCATAGCACCAACATCAGTTTCCTGGGTTTGATGTTGACCATAGCTATTAAGATGCCGCCATGGGGGGAAGCTGGGTGAAGGGACCTCTCTGCACTGTTTTTGCAAGTGCCTATGAATCTCTCTTTATTTCTAAACAAAAGGACATCAGGCCCAAGGAGGGACAGGCGTCCTGGGCGCCGTGCAGGGTCCAGTCCTCCACCTGGAGGCCTTCCTGGCGAGGGATTTGCAGCCAGGCAGGATGTGACCCCTCAGGCTGCTGGAGGAACATTGAGGGAGGGGGGTGTGGACAGGAACCCATCAGGAGGCCCATGGTGGTCAGGCCAGAGCAGTGGGTGGCAGGCAATATAAGTGGACCCCGGGGCATATTCTGGGGAGACCTACTGGGGAGAGTCAATAGGGCTTGGTGATTCTCCAGAGTTTAGTGGGTTCAAGGGAGCAGCCTCCGAGCCTCGGGCGTATGTTTTCTGCTGGACGGGAAGCTCAAGGAAGGTAAAGACCTGGTTCTCCTTGTCCTAAATCAGTGCAGCGCAGACAAAGGGCTGTGGGAAAGCTGTTTGCAGGGAAGACCTAGGTTTCCTCTGCCCTACCTCCCACCCCCCACCCCACCTCTACGCCCATTCCATCTGCCTGGTTTGCCCAGAGTCTGATGTGTCCCCCCAACATAGATGCAAATTCTCCCCAGAATGCTCCTGGGAGGCCAGGAACAGAAGTCGTGAGCCCAGAGTGTACATTAAATACATATGTGTGCGGCCAGCAGCCATCAGTGGAGACCAGAGCTCATGGCCATATGGGGATGTGGTTGTGGGAAAAAAATATTTATAAGATGGCTTTTCCAAATGTTTAATCTACAGCAGATGCATCTCACATTAATCTGTTTGGCTTGGCTTTTGCTGTGGGGAGAGCCGTCTCATCATGCAGGCCTCCTGCAGCAGAGGGAATGGGGGCTGTTCAAAGATTCATCTGCCTGTGACTCAATTCAAAAGGGAGATCTTAGGGGGCGGACAACCTGGGGCTGGTGGGAAGGGCAGCCGGGCGGGAGGAGAAGGGAGAGCCCCCCACACCCCCTGTGGCTCCCATGGGTCACCCCCATTTCAATTTTCATCTCATGAATGCTGTGTGTTTAACCTTCCCTGCTGGAATAATAAACCAATGGCTGCGTTTTGTACTAAAAAGCTGGGCTGTTACATTGATTAGTATTGAGGAGCGGGGCCCACACCAATTCCCAACTGTGGCATTGCCCTGATTTTTGCAGGAGGGAAAATAGCCCCTTACTCAGAAGGCTTGACACCTAGATGTTTCTTCTCCCCAACCCCCGCCCTCCCACCCTGCGACTGTGTTTAGGGCACCCTGTCTCTCTCCATTGTAGCACTGACCAGACTTATAATTTTACACTTTTTGTGTTATTATTTTGTTAATGCCTGTCTCCTCCACTAATAAAATCCAACATGCACATAATACATGCTTTGTGCAACCCTGTCCTAAGCACTTCAAATATTTACTCATTGTCTCTTAGAAAAACCCTTTGAAATGGATAGTATTATCATCCCCTTTAACAGGGCAGGAAACTGAGGAATAAAGATGTTAAGCAATTTGTCCAAGGTCACTCATGAGAGAAGGGGAGGTGAAATTGTAGCCCTGGCATTCTGTGTTTGTGTGTCTCTTCATCTGTCCATCCATCCGTCCATCCATCATCCATTCATCATCCATCCATCCATCATCCATCCATCATCCATCCATCCATCATCCATCCATCATCCATCCATCCATCATCCATCCATCCATCCATCCTTCATCCATCCATCCATCCATCTATCCATACATCATCCATCCATCCCTCCATCCATCCACCCACCTGTCCATCCATCCATCCACCCACCCATCCACCCATCCTCCCTCCCTCCCTCCCTCCCTCCCTCCCTCCACCCATCTGTCCATCCATCCACCATCAGCTCCATAAGGACAGGAATCATGATGTTCTGCTCGCTGCTCCAACCCCAGGGTCTAGCACATTTGTAAATATTTGAAGGATTAGAGGGCATATCCTGATCTGTGTTCTGCAGCAACTCCCTGCAGCAGAGCCCTCTTGGAGCCACCAGCAGGCAAGGAGAGCAGAGCCTTGGCTGCCTTCACTTTCCATTTCCGATCAAGGTGGCCTCCACCTGAGATGCTCAGTGGCTCTTCTGCCAACATGTCCTCTCCACATGCTGCTTTGGGGACCTCCTCTCTGGCAGGAGTTGGCTAGGATGGGGCAAGGGCGGGGGGACAGGAGAGAGAAAGAACTTAGCGTTGGACCTCTCTGTACCTAAGAGCCAGAGCAGGCTGGGAAGGCAAGCAGGAGGGAGGAGAAGCTTAGGAAACACCGGGACAAGCTCATGAGTGAGCCCCAGCCCAGGGCCAGAGGTCACCCCACACTAGTTAATTCTGGGGGACCTGTGTGAGCCCACAGGCAAGCCTACCTGGGGCACTCACCCTGTGTCCACCCACCCTCTCGATGTCTGACAGGTGTTAAACAGCTGCCCATCATGAGGGCAGTGTTCGTGCTGATGGGTGGGGCGGAGCTGGGTCCCAAGTGGAGCCAGGAAGAAGTGCCTCCCCTTAACCCTGTGTCCCTGAGCCCCAAAGCAGGGGGAAGGGAGGATCTTCCATCCCATCCAGACACAAACCACGGTCCACACACACAGGGTGGAGATGCCCAGAGAAGCGCCCGAGCCCTGCCAGGGAGACGGCTAGTTGACCAGTGGCATTTCTTGGCTCTTCCAAGCACCTCCACTGAGACCCGATGGACATCTGCCTAAGGTTACCCTGAAAGGTTCTGGTCCGGCCCTTAAGCAAATCTGAAGGAAAAGCTGGGACTCCAGAGCCAGTCAGGTCCAGCGTCCATCATGTCTCAAGTCCTACGACCCTGACCCAACTCCCGGAGCTCCCTGAGCCTCACTTGTTCAGCTGTGCAATGGGGATGCTCGCGGCACCTAATCCAGGGGGTTACTCAGCACCTGGCCCTGCGGGAAGCGACCTGTGAATGCCAGCTGCGATTATTATTAACGAGAACACTCTCAGCCTCAAACTGCTCTTTTTCTACCCCGCTCCCCCTCCACAGCGTCCCTTTCAGCCCAGCTGAGCCGGAAAAGAGGAAATGAGCCTGACACCCACTCCACACATCACCCTTCAGGAGAGAGACCTCATCGAGACATAATTTTTTCCCCATTAATCATCCGCCCAGACAGCTCTCACTTCTCCTGTTCTCTTAAGCAAATAACAACCAAAAGAAAAAAAAAAAACCTTTTCTTCCAACTTGAAGTGCAGATTTGTTGAATAAAAGCACGGCCCTGAAGCAGTTATCCCCTCTCATCTGGCTTTCCCTTTCATAATTCACAAAGGCTCCGGCCTCTCCCTCCCTCCCTCCCTCGCATGCCTTACTTTGAGGCCAGATGCACACACGGGGCCAATGGGATCACTGCAGGCCACAGACAGGTCTCCTCTGAGCCCAGCTCTGAGCAGCTCCGGCGGCATCCAGGCCCCCACCGTGGGCGCTGTCCCCGCCCACCCCCAACTCCAGTTACCCTTTTCCATTTTCCCAGTCATGCGGCCATCGGCTAGCGGAGGAAAGGAGAGCGGTGAAAAGTATGGCTGTGGAGCCTCAGACCAGGGTTCAAATCCTGGTTCAGCCCTAGGACTTGGTTCCTGCCCCTATCTGGGTCCAATGTCACATTGTAAAATGAGCATAATAAAGCCAACAGCCCAGCCTTTACTGAGTGTCAAGGGCTGCCATTGTTGAATGAATGAATTCAATAAGGATTTACTGAATGCCTCCTGTGTGCCAGGGCCCAGGGACCGAGCAGTGAGCAGGACCCAGCCCGAGGCCCCTTGGAACCTGAGTCCAGGGCTGGTCACAGGAGAGGCTCTCTCAAAATGGAAATTGAGAAAGCCGGCCGAGTGCCGCGGTGGTTAAGCGCTGGCTTGGGAAGCCAGCGGCCCCGGTTTGGTTCCCACATATGAGGGCCAGGGACACTGCCCTGAAAAAAAAAAAAATGGAAATTGAGAGTATGGGGCTCCCTAAGCCCACCGTCACTTTGACACCAATTACAAGTTCGGGGTCCCCAAGAGCACTGTCAGTTTTGATAATTCACTAGAAGGCCTCAGAACTCCCTGAAAGCGATACTCACAGTTGTAGTTTGTATATACAGCGAAGGAGACAGATGCAAGTCCGCTGAGGGGAGAGACTCAAGGGTCAGAGCCCAGGGAAGTTCTAAGAGTGAAGCCTCCAGGGCTCGCCGTGGAATCATGGGCAGGGCTCACCTTTCCTGGCGATGCCGTGTGACCATGTACACAGAGCACCGCCCACCAGGGACGCTTCCCAAGCCTCGGTGTCCAGGGAATTCACTGGGACCAGGCCGACTGCCTGTGTGGCTGACCTTGGTCTCCGGCCCCTCTGAGGTCAAGCTGGTATTTCGTGGCCCAAGACCCCAGGTAAACGAAGACACTCTGTCAGGGAGGCCAAAGGCGAGGGAGCCCAGGCAGAACCAGCCCTCTCTTTGGGCAAAGTTAATCCTTCACAGCCCAGCAGTTTAGTCGCAAAACCTGTCAACATAAACAGCAACCTGCTCCCCTCCGCCCTTCCGGCCGGGGCAGCCGTGGTCACACAGGCGTATGTAGGTCTCCACCCGAAGATGCTGCAGACAAGGAAAGAGGGACAACAAGCCAATGTTCAGTAACAGGGGCCTCTGAACAGAGGAGGACACAGCCAGACTGCAGCCTGCAGAGCTGCAGGAGAAATCGGGGGCCCTGCCCTGCACACTGGCGTAGGCAGAGGCCAGCAGCACGCTGTTGGTGGGAAGGCCAGCTGTCAGGCACGTGTGCCCGAGGGACTGTGGGGCCCCGAGCAAGTGCTTTCATCTCTCGGCCTTCTCAATATCCTTGTCTCTAAAATGGGCTGGTGCCCTGTCCTCCCCGAGACTTGCCGTGAAGTGTAAGTGGAGCTGTATCTAGGAAGCAGTAGGCGCACCCCCAGGGGCTGCGCCTGAAAGGCGCTGAGTTCCACCTCGCAGCTGCGCCCTCAAGCCCCAGAGCGAGGCTGTCAGAGCAGAAGGAGACCCCTGACAGCTCTTCTGCATGACATTTGTTACCAGGCAGTTGCCTTGGCCACTTGGCCATTAATTAGTCCTTTGATAGACTGATAGACTGAACCGTTCATTCACTCATGAATCTTCACTGAGGCCCTGTGCGTGGGTGCTGGGGATTCTGAGTAATGGAGTCAAACGAGCCCAGAGACGAGGGAGTACTTACACCACAGGAATGGGCGAAAGGTCCAGGTGAGGACTTGCCTTCTCCCCAGCACATCACCACTTCCTGAGACCTCTGCCCCTTCTCTGGGAAAGTGCTCTTGTCTAGGGACACCTCCCTGCCCCGCAATGACATCCTGCAGCTCATGTCTGACTGACAAGGGTTGAAGGCCTTGCCTCCAGCCACTCTGTAGTACTATCCACACTCCGGGCTGGACTCTGGGCGAGCCTGAGCTCACGCCAACCACAGCGGAGACCAGGAGGACCAAGGAAGTGTCTGTGCCGGCGGCAGGAGAGAGCCAGCCCCGCCACGGCCACGGTCAGCACTCCGCCTCCCTGAGGACAGGCTGCTCTTTTGGACGACCTGGACCTTCGTGTTGGTCACAAGAGCTGCTCACAAGGCCCAGCTCCCGAGCACTTAGAAACAAAATGAAATTCGGTTTTCAATAACAAGCCTTCAGTTGTTGGGGTGAGATCACTTTAGAACCATGTGTCAGTCCCAAAGAATGTTTCCATTTCCCCTGCCTTTTGGGTGACCCCCTAGATGGAGGCCTGCCTGCTGATGGGGTCACCAGACAGAGGGCAATTCATTATTATAGCCCTTTGCTCCCCACAGCCACCGCATGCCAGGGTGAGGTCACTCGATGCTTTATTCCGCTCTGTCTTAAAGATTCTGGAGAATCGCACCTCCCCGGTGAGCTTGGATCCCCATGTTCGTGAGAGAAAGGCATCTGCGGAGAAAGGGTCGGCTCCACAGAGCCCCCCAGCAGGTGCCTGGAAGGGACAGCAAGGGCTGCCCCCAGATGGCGTTGTTTTCGGCAAGTCCCTTCTCCTCTGTGGGCCTCCCTTTTCTCACACACAAAACGCAAAGCTCCAACTAGATTAGCGTCTCCCCAGCTCCCATGATTCCTGAGTCACTGCCACAGGTTTGGTCCATCTCCCACCTGTACTATCATGCAGTCACTTTTTTCTGTAAAAAACTCACATTTTTAATGAAGGACATGTAATTCGAAGGGAACCTTGGTCTCGCCATCATAAATGGAAACTAGCGTTCCTTGCCATTAATAGAAGGTAACTAGAGAAACAAATAATGGCTGATTATATAGAAATATTGAGAGATAATTATTTCTAAACTAATATTACCCAAGAACAGTCAGATGCTGTTGCCTCTGAAAGCTTTGAGCTTGGGTTCCTCTCTTGGTTCACAAAGGAGATTGGAAGTATCAGAAGGTGCTAGAGAGATTCCCCTGCTCCCCCCGCAGAGATGGAAAGGCGGGTAATTTTCACACTGTGTGAACCGTGTTATTTAATGCCACATGCATGCTGCGCCTAAAGTCACCTCACCCTCAACCAGGGACCCTACGTTTTGGAAAACACTGGTGTAGACCTTCCCTAAAAGTCTCTAATTTTGCATAATCATTCAGAGCTTGAGAATGATTCTAGACCTTCTTCCCGAGCTAGTTGAGCATTAGTTCTGGTGCTGCGTACAGAGAGCCTGTCACCAAGACAGGTTCCTGGGCCCCACCCAGACCTACAGAGTCCGAATCTTTGTACGGGGGGACCCAGGATGTGCCTTTGCAACAAGGGCCCCCCGTGATTAGAGTCTGAGGAGCTCCGGTTAGAGAAACAGGACAGGGTGCTTGTCAGGGGGCTGACAAGAGCAGACCCGGCCTTAAATGGCTGACCGGAAAGCGAAGCTTCAAGGCGAGGACAATCTTGGTGGCCCGTCTGGCCTCAGCTGTTGCACACACATGTGAATCAATGATTCTCTTCGGGGTACAGGTAGAGACACCTGGTGGTATTTTCCCCAAATACCCAGCCAACGCCCCTGGCTCTGTCCTTAGAACAGCCTTGGATCAACCCACCATAAAGGCGCTCCCAGGAGAGAGGTTGCGGGTTGAATTTTATTGACGTCAAGCAGCAAACATTTGTTGTGTCCCCAGGAAGGCGGAGGCCTGTGCCAGGTTGAGGTGAGGTTACTGGAATGTTTGAGAAAGAAATAGCTTTTTGAACCGAGGAGAGTAAACCCAGGACCCACCGAACCAGGCTTGCCGCCATCCTTGTCCCTGTGCCTTTGTGCCACCAGGAAAATATCTCGCCCTTGGAGCTCTCAGCGCTGCCCTTTCCGCCAACATAAACTTGGAAGCAGGCCGCGCATTCCTGCTTTCTTGTCGGCCTCCCAGCGGGTCTGCTCAATGTCTGCTTTATAACCAAGACGTTTCTTCTGGCTGCGGAGTCTGTGAACACGGGCGCTTTGGAGCCCACGTCATGCCATTCTGCCGGCTCGTATGAGGACTGCCATTGTGAGAGAAAAGTCAGGGTGCGCTCTCTGCTCCAGGCTCTTTCTTTGAAACTCAGATGCATTCAGACAAAGACAAAGACAGTCACACACCCTGAGGGCTGCCTGTCCCTCTCACCTGTAATAGGATGATAACCACTGGCCTTTCCTCCTACGGTGACTTGCAGGATGGGATGCTGTAATGTCTGCAAAGCACTGAGCCCATGAAATAACAGAAGCTATTCTGGGATGAGTATCATCCCCCCCAAAAATTCACGTCTACCTGGAAACCCAGAATGTGACCTTATCTGCAAATAGGGTCTCAGCAGCTGTGATCAGTTGAGGTCATACTGGATGAGGGTGGGTCCAAAGTCTAGTGACTGGTGTTTATAATAGGGGGACACAGAGACTGAGCACACAGCTCTGGGGAGTGGAGGGGGAGGGAGGAAGGGCGAATGCTCCTCCCTGCTCATCCCCACCCCTGTGCCAATTAACATCATCCTAGAACTGTTCAAATATCTGGGCCCTTGAGTCAGAAGGCCGGGGGCGGGGCAGGCTGAGACATCTTTGGGCAAAGTCTTAAGTACAGTTCTCTAAAAGGAAGGAAGAAGGGTGGGAGAGAGGAGGAGGAGGAAGAAAAACGGACTGAAAAAGAAAGAGGAAAACCTCTGTGGAACTCAGTGTTTATTTGATTATAAAAGTAACACAAATTGCTATAAAAAACTTGAACATAAGAGCATCCGTCGATCCTCAGCCTTTGGTGAGCAAAGAACGTCCTGGGGAGATGATTCAAACTGCGGATTCTGTGGGTGACTCCCTGTCTTTGGCAACTGGGGCAGGTGGCCTTGGGGTGCACTTCGAGAAATACTGCTGCACAGAGAGACTATGCACCTTTCCTTCCCCATCAGAAGGGTTTTGCAGGGAGGGAGCTTTTGCCAAGAAAAGGGCTCTGGAAAACAGTGCAGCCCCAAGAGAAAGGACCGCGCCTGCAAGAGTCTCTGAGCTCAACATGGCCGCCTTTCTGGAACTTTCCCCTTCAAGCTCAGAAATTCAGCTTTGGGACAGGACCCAGAATAGAGTCAAACGCACTTCAAGCCACTCCCAGGGCTTGTTGGTTCATTCTGTGCAGAGCACTGTGTGAAGCGGAGCGGGTCCACATTTAAAACAAAATGGGACGGACATTAGGAGTTACTGAAGATCGTGTTACTGTGCAGCACTATTGACAAGTCCCAGGGGGACAGCAGCTTGGAAAATATAGTGAAGATCTGCAAGTTGGAGATGGTTTCCACAATCTTTGCTGTTGCCCCTGAAAACTGGCCAATTAACGTTGGCATGACTGGGTTAGGGACCTCTGATGAGACGCTCGGCTCTCGTCCTGGTCATAGAAAGGGAGACTTGTCCACATGGTCAGCCTGGCACAGTCATCCTTCAAGAACGAGGTTACCCCACCATAAATGCACTACGATCATTCAGTTTGGTCCTTAAGTGAACAATTCATCTCCGTGGGTCTCAGGCAGAGAAATGTTAGACCGTATATCATGAGACCAGTATGACCCAGGCATGTTTCAGGAAGGTTAAGAAAAACTCTGCCTAGGGCCGGCCGAGTGGCGCGGTGGTTAAGCGCTGGCTTGGGAAGCCAGCAGCCCCGGTTCAGGTCCCACATATGAGGGCCAGTGACACTGCCCTCAAAAAAAAAAAAAAAGAAAAAAGAAAAGAAAACTCTGCCTAGATGGTCACATGTCTTGTTAGGGAGACCACTTCATGGATGCAGTAGAGGCTCGATCACTGCCCTGTACACCTGAAGCTGATGTTGTATAGTATCGTATGTCAACTGTAACTGAATATATAGATAGTCACGGGATGTGGAGTATACTGTGGAAGGGAGTCAAAGGAATTGTAATAGATCTATATGATATGGGGGGAGGAGTGGGGTGGCAAATTGGGGGGGGTTGTCACTTTGAGGGGTAAAAAGTATAACTATTGCACTGTGTTGTACACCTGAAGCTAATTTTTTTTTAAAATGTTTATTTCACAATAATAGAATTAAAAAAAGAAAGAAAGAAAAAGAAAACTCTGCTTAAACATTTTAGCAGGGAGAACTTAAAAAGAGTTCCCTGTTACAACATGGATAACCCTTAAAGACATTATCCTGAGTTAAAGAAGCCAGTCACAAAAGGACAGATATGGTATGACTCCACTTGCACGAGTCAAATTCATAGAGACAGAAACTGGAATGGTGGTTGCCAGGGGCTGTGGGGGGACGGTGGGTGGGGGGTTAGTGTTCGGTGAGAGCAGAGCTTCAGTTTAGAAAGATGATCAAGTTCTAGAGACAGATAGTGCTGATGGCTACACAGCAGTGGGAATGTACTTAATGCCACTGAACAGGACACTGAAAAAGATCAATTTTATGTTGTGTATATTTTTCTGCAACCAAAAAAAAAAAAGTTTCCTTAAAGAACACTTCGAAATCTGCACACGTGGCCCCTTGGGGGGTAACAGTGGAGACTGATTTGCCCAAAGCTTCAGTCACCAGCTGAGAAGTTTCAACTCCATGTCTGGAATGCCCAATCACTCAAAATTGAGGTCCTGAGTTTCTCCAGTCCTTGTCACCCCATCACAGCTCCCACCACCCTCACCACCCACTCCCGCCGCCGCTAACGGTGGCCCTCCAATCACCGAGACCACAATGGGAGGGATGTCTGCGGAGCCACGGCCCCTGGAGTAGCTGGTCCTCCAGTTATCGCACAGGGGTCCCTGTTCCAGTTTAACAGGACGGGACTGGGGGGCGCACAGCCCAGAGGGTCTGGCCCCTTTCCACTTCTGCATTTTAAAAGGGCTTTTAGCTTAAACTGAAGCCAAGTATGCCGCAGGTAAATATTTGCTTTGGGTCTCTGTGCCCCCAGGAGACCGGACCTGGGGCGAGAGGAAAGAAGCAAAGGCAAGGGAATTTACGCACTGAGAAAAAATAGGCAAGGAGGAAGCCAGATGTGCTGCCCAGCTGTTCTGGCCACAGCCGGTCACATCCCTGGGGACTGTGCTGGTCCGTTCACCGTATGGGAGGTGGACCCCTGCAACAAGAAACGCTCCCAGGTAGTTTATTTATTGGCGTGGGTAAGGAAGTGAGGCAAGACTGTCTCGTGCGTGGAGAAAAAGACCTTGGGCTTGGAGTCTGAGAACACAGGAAGGGGAGAGGCAGGAGGGAGACAAGTGGGAAACGGGGGACAGGTTAGGAGGCGCGACGGCCAACAAGGTGGCGGTGGATGGCCGGGCCTCACAGCGGGCAGGGAGGCGGGTGGGTCAGCCAGAACTGGTGCGACAAAGTGGGGATCCTGACTCTGGAACGGGGCCACCTCATGCATCCTGGACACCGCCACCTGCTGCCTCGTCATCAGCGTCGTTACTTGAGCTTTCTGTGACTCTGTTTCCTCAAAGATGAAACGGTACTAACACTAGAACGTACCGTGTCCGGCTATTGGGAACATAACATAAGTCAGTATGTGCACATGTGCGAGCTGTCCTCTGCCATGGGGAGCACAGATGAGTGTTTCCCATGGTCCTTATTAGTGCCACATTTATGGGGACACAACTAGGAAGCCCACATGTCTCGTGTCCAGGGACCTTGTATCCATCACTCACCCCCAGTCGCCCACACACAGCGGGTGTATATGGGAACCCACCCCAGGCAGCCCAAGCCTTCCTCTGACCACATGTCCGTTCAGACCTGACCTCCCCCGGGAGCCTACGAACGTTCAATCCTGGGGACACTCTAGCTGCTCCCACTTCTATTTGCTTCCCAGAAACAACAGTCAAAATTTTAATTTGCAGCTTCTCTGTAAATTGCCGCCTGGTCTGATTTATAATTCATAGTACAATATTTATTTCTAACAGGAAATTAATTTTTGAAACTCAGTGGGTGATTAAATTAAATTGCAAAACCATTCTTGGGTGGGGGAGGGGCATGGGTAACTGGTGATTATATTTAGAGATAAACTGGGAAGAGCCTATGCTCAGAAAACCTGAGACAGGGTGGGGACACAGCTCGCCCTGCTCAGAAAGAGGGCCAGCTTGTCAAACGTTTATTACAGAGCATCTGTCCTACGCTGTGGGGGTCACTGTCACTCATGGCCTTTTCCCACTGAATTTATCATTCAGTGGGAAAGAAACGTACAAGCTGACATGGCTTGCATCCAATTCTATGTCACTTACCACTTCTCCTCTCCACCATAAACCGAGTACCACGGCAGGCAGGGAAGGAGGTATATGTCAGGGTGTCAAGACAACTGGTCTCTGTGATGGTTAATTTTATGTGTCAACTTAACTGGCCTAAGTGGTGCCCAGAGGGCTGGCAAAATATCATGTCTGGGTGTCTGTGAGGGTGTCTCTGGAAGAGAGTAGCATCTGAATGCACGCTGAGCAAAGCGGATGGCCCTCCCCATGTGGGTGGGCAGCACCCCATCGGTTGAGGGCCTGGAGAGAACAAAAAGGAGGAATAAAGGTGGGTGCGCTGTCTGCTTCAGCTAGCACGTCCGTCAGCACCCCTAGTTCGCAGTCTTTCAGCTTAGACCAGGGCTTACACCACCTACCCCCCAAACTCTCCCAACTCCCAAACCCTCACTGACCCTCAGGCCTTAGGACTAGGAATGAATCACACCTCACAGCATGGTCATGGGTCTTGAAGAGTGAGCGGTCCAACATCACATGTTCCAAGTGCCAGGCACTTCCATGACCTGGCCTTGGACATCATGTCGCATCCCTTCTATTGGGGGCAGTCTTACACTTCTGCCAGAGTTCAAGACCCCACTACTCAATGGCACAAGTGTCAGCATCAGACTGTAAAAAGAATGTGTGGGGTAGGATGTATCAACCTATCCACCTTTGGAACAGACAGCCATTCATAGATGGCCTTCTGGCCATAATTCACTTCCTTTCTACACTCAAAATACGCTTGTCCCTCCCCCAGACTCCCAAGTCTCATCCTGTGACAGCATCAGCTCAAAGGCTAGGGCCTTGTCATCAGGCCCTCAGATGAGGCTCTTCAGATGTGGTTTCTTGGGTGTAGCTTCTTGTGTACTGTTCCTTAAAATCTGAAGACTTATAAACCAAAGAGACAAACCATGATCCGCCATCATCTGCAGACGATGGGATGAGAGGACGGGGAGAGAGCCCGGAAGCCAAGCAGACTCCCCGGGTCACACTCGGGCCACTCTGGGAACTACGGCGATGCCTACAATGGGCACGGAGGGATCTGGGGACAAATCCAGAGTGCCATTTGGACGCTGGCCCTTGTCACCTATAAGAGGAGCTCACACTTGAATAGGCAGGTGGACGTCTGAGTCTGGGACCCATGTCACCGAGTCCAAATGCCCTTAGTGGGTATTTGGAGAAGAAGAAACTGAGGCTGAGATGGACCCCTTGGGCAAGCCATTTTGCGTCTGTGAGCCGTAGTGTCCCTCACCTGGACTAAAACCAACGTATTGCTCAGCCGAGCAACACTGGCAAGAAAGCACCATTGGTTAGCTCTACAAGTGCAGCTGGTACTGGCAGTGGTCAGCCACAGCCCCTGGACACTCATTGCCCAGTGTGTCCACCACGAGCCACTGCCGGCAGCACCTTCGACTCCGCTCAGGGGGATGGGTTAGGAAGTGCTGGAGTTCAGACCCGGAGCAGCCCTCGGCCAGCGGCAGTGAAGGACCAAAGCCCAGCTCCCTCAGCCCTTGGGAAGGACACCACTGCAGTGGCCCCACACCACCTCCCAGGTGTCCAGTGAGATCGAGCCCAGGTGCCTGCAGGGCAAAGGACAACCCATTCATTAGCGTGCTGTGTCTGCCTCCCACCCATCCTTCGTCCCTTCCTCCTACCCTATAGAAGCTGCCTGGGGTTGCCTCCCAAACAAACCACTTGACCAAAATCCTAGTCCTGAGGCCAGGCTCCTGAGACAGCTATGGACAGCGGAAACTATAAGACACTAATAATGGGTTTGGCTCCACACGTGCACACACATGCATGCACACAGCACAGCATCCATCTAGCACTGGGCCTGGCCCATAACAGCCACTCAGCAAGCTCTCCAGGTAGATGAGTGAATAAACAGATGGCCTTCCTCCACCCAGAAGCTGCCTCACATCTTCAGAGGAACCTGAAGTGCAAGCAGGATTCCCTGGGCATGGGGACCTGGGCTCCTTCCAGGAGCCCATCTGCTGGCAGGACAGATCTAAGAGCCCCTTATCTCGCCCTTTGTCCCTCCGAGCAGACCAGCCAGCCTTGGCCCGGGGTTCCCTCCCCACCAGCTCACTTGCTGGGCCCCTGCCCCCGCCCATCTGTTCAGCATGTGTGAGCATTGTCAAATTGTTTGAATAAATTGTCACTCCGATTAAAATGTTTATGTCTGCAGGATGACTCGTTTCTGCTAAATTGTACCTAAATAGTCTCACATTTGTTGTAGATATTTTACATCTGTCTCTGGTCTCCCCGCTGGTGGCCATCCAGAGATCTGGACCCCTGCGGAAGCTCCCTGCTCCCTCACCCACACCTTGAGTCCAAGTGGGTGGGAGGGAAAACAATACTGGGGGTCTTCCCCCCCCCCGTTCTTAAGTAACTTTATGAGTAAGCGCACGTGCAAACGTTTCATTTCCTGAGATCAGATTTGGATGATAAGACCCTTGGTGCCTTCTCAAAGCTGGTCAAAGTTTACAGTCTGCTAATAATGTGCAGAAAAAGGACATCCCAAGATGGAGCCCATACACCCCTGGGATTCCAGATTTAGCTGGTCCAAGCATCAGCACTTCTATAAGATTCAGAACTTTCGTGTGGTAACCCTCACCTTGAAGGAAGGAAGGAAGGAAGGAAGGAAGGAAGGAAGGAAGGAAGGAAGGAAGGAAGGAAGGAAGGAAGGGAGGGAGGGAGGGAGGGAGGGAGGGAGGGAGGGACGGTGGATGGGTGGGTGGATGGATGGATGTGGGGATGATGGATGGGTGGAGGATGGGTGGATGCGTGGATGGATGAATATAATAACAATTATACCATCCAATGAATGCCTGCTGGTGTGCATGTGACAGTTACATCTGTGATGCAGTGCTTATCTCTGTCTCTTCCTGACCCTTCCTCCCACTTTCTGGTTTTTACCTCCTTTTCTTCCTTTCTCTCTTTCTCTATCATTCCAGATTATTTATGAATAATCACGTATGGGGGCTTCCCCAATGACATGTTTTCTAGGGACCCACACACGGAAGCTCTAAGGAGCTTCTCTTTGCACAGATGCCACAGCTGACCGCCCTGGCAGCCAGATGCCTTTTCCAGTCACCTCTCCCCCAGGACTGAGGCCCGGTTCCCTCGGAATATTCCGCAAGGGGACATGGTGTGTCCTCACCCGCTCAGCCTCGCCCCACCCTCCAGGGAAGCTCTCCCAGCCTCTCCCTGTGCTGTTCTGCGCAGGGTTCCTGGCACCTTCAGCTGAAACACCAGGACACCTGCCCTTGCCACCCCTTTCCTGTCCTCTCAGTTCCTCCAAACCTCTGCGGGAGAGGTGTTGACGTCATGGAAGCCGCAGGCCACTCCCGCAGCCTGCCTGCCCTGCTTGGCCTGGGAAGCCTATGAATTTCTTTTCTGTTCACCAACCAGTGTCAGGCCATGGGGTGCTGGCTCCCCTCAGACCTACGAGCCTGCTAGCCAACAGCTTGTCCTACCCAAGTTCAAGGACCTGTCCTCTGCCCGCTTCACCGTCCTTTGTGGCCATTCCTGGGGGCCATCTGATGAACTCTGTGCTTCTCTCCTCTGCCCTCTTTGCCCCCACCATGCTGGCAGAAGGGGACATGCTCACAGGAGCCAGGTCAGAAAACGGGGTGGCCTTGACTCATGGACCTCAGTGATGGGAAGCAGGAGTCCCTAGGACACCCTTCACCCTCACTTCCCACATTTTTGGGGCTCCAAATTTGTCAAGGAATATATTCTGAGATTGAACACTTACTTCCTTCAGAAGTTCCCACCCTGGGGCAACCCGCACCATTTCTCACTGAATTGTCTCCTCCTGGGCTTCCAGTTTGTCATCTCAGAAGCCAGAGGGACCCCTTAAGATACATGTTAAATCCTGTCACTTCTCTGCTATGATCCTCTCAGGGGTCTGCGTCTCATGAAGCCTTGGCCATGACACTGGTCCCACATCACCCGCCTCTTTGCACATCCCACCTGCGCTTCCCCAGCTCACTCTGAGCCGGCCCCGCTGCCACCTTGCCAGCCGTCAGATGCTGGCTCTATTCCTACCTCAGGGCCTTTGCACTAGCTGTTTCCTGCTTGAAATAGGCTCCTTGCTATGCCAACGGGCTACTCTCTTACTTTCTTCAGATCTTCATACAAACATTGCCTTCTCTTTGAGACTTTACCTAACTGCATCTGAATTGCGCACACACCACCACCACCACCACCCCATCTCCCATTCCCTCCTTTGTGTTTCCCCATAACATTATCACCACCTGGCAGCAGAGAGGGTCCAATAGTCCCAATGATGCTCCCTTCTTGCAAATAATTCCAGCTCAAAGTTCCCCTTGCCTTTCTGTTTATTAACTGCTCTGGGCTGGGAGGGTCTTGTTTTAATGTCAAGTTCTGCGTGACCTCAAAATACTTTCAATCACTGCCATTTATTTCAGGGTCACCGTGTGCCAGCCTCCATACAAGTGTCTGAAAGCAGTGTCCCACTAATTCCTCGAGACGGTCCTTGGAGATCGGGAGGTTATTACCCTCATTTTGTCGCTAAGGATGTCATCTCTCAAAAGCATTTAACACTTGGGGACTCAAAGCCACAAAGGTGGAATGGCTCCCTGCACCTCAAGTCCAAATGCCGTCCATCCACCTCAGAGTAGAGAGGTGGGCTCTTACCACAGAAAGTGGCCCCTTCAGCCAGGCCATCCCCAGGGCCCTGGTCACAACAAGTACTGGCTTGGGCTTTCCTTGGGCAGAAAGACCTTGCGGGGCGGGGGGGGGGGATCCTGGGGGCTGGCGCACAAGAAACAAGGGACAAAGGAGCTTAGACAAGATGCTCCAGCCTCTTGGGTCTTGATCCCCAACAGCTTGGGGCAACACCTCTCCAAGCTCAAGGACTCCACTGCCCAGGCCTCCGGGAACAGTCAGGGCTGAGAGGAGAGGCCCAGGTCACTCAGAACAGCAAGGGAACTGGTCTCCAGGGTAATCAGGGGGTTGTGTGGGAACGGAGGAAGCCAGCTGGGAAACCCAAGCTTTATCGACCGTCCTCAGGGGATCTGAAGACCAGGCAGAGGGACTTGGTTTTTGGAGCCATGTACAGCCTGTCTGCCTGTGTGCGTATTTAATGTAGTGTATACATCTTATTTAAGATGTACAGGCATGGATTATTTAAAACCGTGGTGGAAAATGTCTCCATTTTTTTCTGATGATTCATCACTGATAAGAGTGAAATTATTAAGCAGTAATCACACACAACACTGAGCTGGTCTTGGAATCCATGTCTGCTCATTCACTGAATATTCACAGCTTTACTGTGAGTGGCTAGGATAACACCCCCATTTCGCACGTAAAGAGACTGAGGCCAAGAGAAGTTGAGTCACTGGCCTGAGATGGCAGACCTGGGCGGCTGTGCTGGCGTTGCCTCTGGAACCCACTGCGTGAGGCACCCACCTTCTTTACTGGCCTCAGAAGGGAGGCTGTGGTCTCCCCTAGACTGAGGTGTGCACCCCCAAGGCCCCTGGGAAGGTTTAGGTGGCACCCACACAAGGCATGTCCCCTTACAGAGTCAGAAAGCTCTTTCCTGCAGGATCCTCATCCTTCAAGGAGAACATCTTCACGGGGGATGGAGGCGGTGGGGGCGGGGGCGGTTAGCATGTCTTTACTCCACTTCTGACCCTGGAGTGACAGCCACTACGAAAAAGGGAGCCTGATGCCCAGACCTCCCTAGGCAATCACCCTGAGTAACTTTGTATCCTCTCTGCACTTGTTTTTAGGGGCCCCCAACTATTTGTGGCATGCAATACTGGTTTCCTGAATACTGTAATTATACAAAGTTTCCACCTGAAACACATTTATTTGACTTAAGAAAGCAAAGTGACTTCATTTAAAGAAATCTATAAACTAAATCATAGCTGGGCAAAATTAATTGAGGCTGATTCAAACCTATTCGAGCCCAAAGTCTGCAATAATAAACTATAGGGCTGCCAAGGGAGGGAGGGAGACTGCAGCCGTGAGGGACCCTATGGCCCGGAGTCGGCCAACTGCGGTGCGCGAGCCCCATGCGGTGCTGGGGTGCATTCCCTCTCAAACGTTTGCCGACCCCTGGAAGAGCCAATCCTGTCCCTCGCAACAATTTCAAAATTATTTGAGAGCCATAAATATATTTTTACATAATCCCCATTATGTGAATAACATCCTTTAAACATTTTATAAATGAAACTATGATAGTTTTATTTTCACTTTCAGTTTTACTTCGGAGCCTGCGGCTGGCTCGCAAGCCGCAGTTTGCTGACCCCTGGCCATTCTTCGTCTCAAAAGTTTGCCGACCCCTGGTCTAGTTCAAGGTTTCTCGGGCTGCTCCCGGCTAACACGTGAGGCCAGGGGATTCTGAGGGCCGTCCTGGGCATAGCAGGACCACGAGCAGCGGCCCCGGCCTCTACCCACCAGATACCAGGAGCTGCCAATGTCCCCAGAGACCTCCACAGCCCCAGTCGAGACTGATCCAGCAGCAGGGCGGGACCCGGCCCGGGACACCCGCTCTGACCACCGACCTGCAGAGGAGCGCGGCAGTGGAGGTACAAGCTGAGAAGTCTCGACCAGAGAGAAAGGGCCCCCCCAGGCCCCCCGCATCTCCGTCGCAGAGCTGCTCGGGTCACTCTGGGACTTGAGGGCCCTTGCAGTAAGAAGCGGAGACACAGAGCTTTTTAGGATCCTGTCATCTTTATGGGGTTTCTATAACCGAGTTCCCAGAGAGACTGCAGCTGCACAGCCAAAAATATCCCTGCTGTGGTGACTCTGGGAGCTGTTTGCCCAGAGTTCCTTTGTATATGCTGAGCTGCACCCCAGAGGCGTGTGTGTGTGTGTGTGTGTGTGTGTGTGTGTGTGTGTGTGTGTAGGGGAACATGCGGTGTTGGGGTTGGAGAGAAACTAGGGGAGAAAAACAACCAAATAAAGACCTTTACAAAGCAGGAAGAGACAGGAATAGAAATATAGCATGAAAGAATGGAAGGATGGAGACATGGGGATTGTTTTATCAGTTGGGGGACTTTTAACAAGATGCCAAAAAGTTCCTTGAGTGTGAAAAAGAATGAGAGGTTGACTCAGTACACTTTCCGCCCCCGCCCCCGAGCCTGTAAAGGAGGGGTTCTCAGCTTTGGCCACAGGGCAGTCACCTGGGTGGGGGGATGCCCGGGGTCCTCCCGAGGCCTGTCAGAGGCCAGGCGGGCATCACACTTTTTCAGACCTCCTGCCCCCCTAATTCTGCTACATAGCCAGAAGTGAGGACCACTTTTCTGCACCTCCAAAGCCTACCAGGTGAGTCTCACAGGTGATATTTCCCCTTTATTTCTAAATTACGTTTGTCTGCTGTGTGTCTTTTCTGCTTTCTTTCCTGTGGCCCCCCCCATACACCGCCCTTTCTGTTTCATTTTTGTCCTTTTTAATTTTTCTGGCTGATTATGACATTTTAGGGGCCTTGCCACAGCTCTTGGAAGCAGCAAAATCCTCCTGAGCCCTAAATCAACCCTCAGCTCCCAGCGATGGCACCTCAGGGCAGGCTCTGTTCCCGGCAACCTCAGGCCACAAGCACACAGTCCCCCAAAACACGGGTAAGCTGCATTCACGTGGCTTCACACATTTTCAAAAGGAGGAAAGAGGGAAACTCTCCCCCTAAATATAGACTGATGAGAAGATGCTGAGCCCAGTAAACTATAGAAAAGTCAAAGGTCAGCATTTCTGAAAGCAGGGGCTGCAGAGCCTGTTGGTCCAGATGTCAACAGATGTTGCAGGAAAAGGGGCCTCCGGGGGTGGTGCTGGACAGTGACCCGCAGAACTCCCCTGAACTGAATTTGCAAATGTACGTGGCGAACCTCTCAGAGGCCCCCACTATCTGGAGCTTTCCGAGTCTATTGACACAGCACCCCACTTTACTCTTGGGGCGAGTGCCCCCCACCCAGGTCCAGCCACTTCTGCAAATGCTGAGACAGGAAGCCAAGAAGTGGCCAGCAACCCCAGCTCCACCCAGGCAGAGTCGGAATGCTGGGAGCACAGAGCTGGTCATCCCCGTGTGTCAGTTTGGTCCAGAGACCTGCCAGGGGGACGTATTTTTCTATTAAGAAGACACAGAGATCTACTGGAGAAGGAGGCAGAACTGAGAAAAGAGTCTTCAAAATATAACACAAGATCTAAATAGTGCAAGGGGCGAAATGGGAGTATGTTCAGAGGTGAAACCTCTAGAATCGCTGGGGTCCCGGGCCCTCTCCAGCCTGCTCGGGACTCCCACCTCCTCCCCATCCCCATCACTCTGCCCTGGGCTCCCGGGAGGGACGCCCGACTCCAGCTGGGCTTGTGGGGCTCCTCTCCCCGCTCCCTGCCAACCCGTCCCACACTCCCTAGATCCGCCCTGCTCTCTCACACCTTGAAGCCATTTTTCTTTTGGTTCTGAAGGAAGTCGGCACATTTGTGTGGGCCCCGAAATGTTTTGCGGTCCCTAAGAACGTGCTTAAAGGAAAAGCTGGCCCCCTGCCCCAGGGGCCCTGCCAGCTGCCCCATTAGGGTTTTCTCAGTGGGCGCCTTCGAGGGACTGGCTCCACCACCCCTCACCAGCAGGCGACACCTCAGGCAGCCACTTTCAGGTCGATCCATCACAGCCTTGATGACCCAAACTCAGTTAGCCGAGTGGGTGATGCCGGAGAAGGAAGCAAGCCAGCCCCATGCTGGACAGTCTGCGTAGCTAAATGAGCGGGAACCTAGCCATCTGCCTGCAGAGATAAATATCATCATAACCGTGACAGCACAAATGAGTTATTGGTATTGCAGGAAACACAGAGAAAGTCTGCAGCCACTCGATGACCAGGAGGCTGCAGTTCAGATGCTAAATCCGTCACCAGGCACTGTTATCAGGCTCTTGGGGTGCCTGTTCCAGGGGCGGCTTTGTCTCAGCATCTGTTTTGCCTGCACCACCCACTAAAATGACTCCAGGCCCTCCAGGGTTGTGATGGAAACCGTGACTCCATCAGATATTTCATTTGACTTTTTAGGTTTCTCTTCGAAAAGCATTTTGATGGAGGAAGCAATGGTGAAATAATCAACAGGATTTACAAAAAAAAAAAAAAAAAAAAAAGTTCTTTTATTTTAATAGTGGTCTGCCTATAATTTATAATTAGAGCTAAAAAGTAACACATGGAGAAAGAAATGTATATTTTGATATACATATATGTATATAATATTAATATATATATAATATCAATATATCTTATATACATGTGTATATATGTATGTCTATATACATACATTTATATATTATATATCAATATTATATATACATATATACATATTGTATGTAGATGTACAAAATATACATTTACAAAATATCAGTATTTGATCCACATTCTACAATGTTACAAACAAGGCTGGTTGTAGGAAACCACCTGGGAGGGGACATGGTGACGGTGAGTGTCACTGCGATCACTAATGTCCGGATGCGTTGCGGGTCACCAGGCACCTTTTACCACATTGCTTCACCTTCATCATCGCACGTGGGTGAGAACACTGAAGGTCAGTGGCTTCCAACTTGTCTGAAGTCACCCAGCTGGACTTGAACTCATGTCTCCTGACTCCAGATGCCCCAGTCTTTCTATCAGCTCAGTTGTGTCCTGGTGGCACACACTTGCCATTTCACAGAACCCAAACTTGTCCCAGGGAGAGGACTGCTTTAATTGTTTGGTTTAATTGTTTGGTTTTTCTTGTCCTTAGTGTGGAACTTAACCCATAGTTTAAATAGGGAATAAACCAAACTTGCGAAATTAACAAGATGTCTTCCATTTGCTGGATCTGCTTTCTGGCTGATTGACAAATGCCAAGGCAGTTCCTGAATTTAGGCACGTGATGGATGGAGCCCTGGGAGAAAAAGCATGTCTAGGGAACCAGCTGAACAGTGAGAGAAAGGCACTCTGATGTCACTGAGACGCCTCCAAGAGGGTACAGCCAAATGGAGGCATCAGAGTCAACCAGGCTGACGCTAGACCCCTGGCTCCACCCGACATTCTGCCTGGCCTCGGGCACGTGGCTTCACTTTTCTTCCATTTCTTTTCTGTGATGTGAAATAATAATAGTCCCCAGATTACTGATACAAAACACGTATGTGTTTAGTACCGTGCCTGTCTTTGGTAAAGCTCACAGGACATGATGCTGACATTACTATTTAAGATGCACACTGCAAGGCCCCTACTCAATATCCGCTCTCTTTTCCTTCTTCACTCTCAGAATCTCAACTCTGCTTAGGCCAGAATGGGCCTATTTAAAAACATTTACTTTCCAGGCCGGCCGAGTGGCACTTTGGTTAAGAGCTGGCTTGGGACGCCAGCGACCCCGGTTCGGATCCCACATATGAGGGCCAGTGACACTGCCCTCTACAGCTAAGATGGTGAACAACAGCTCCACCTGGAGCTGGGCTGCTGTGGGTCGCCGGGATAGCTGTAGCCCCTGCTGCAGTGGGCTGCCATAGGCTACAGTGAGCGGCTGGCAGCCAGAGTGAGCTGCCAAGAGCCACTGTGAGCGGCCATCCAGTGGCCAGTGACCGATCTGCCTCACCCGAGAAGAGCGCAATGATGATACCAACATGGGCCAGTGAAGCAACGTCCTCCGCAACCAGACTGAGGAACAAAAAGACAGGAACTTGTCTGTTCCTCTTCCCCGATTCCCCAACGCTGTTCCCCTCTCCCAGTTCCCCAATAAAAATCTTTTTTAAAAACAAACAAACAAAAACATTTACTTTCCTATGCCTGCTGCAACTAGAAATGACCACGTGACCCAGTTCTGGACAATGAGAAATCAGACGCTATCCACTGGCAGGGTTTGCCTCCTTACTATAAAAAGAAGAGAAATTTTAACATTTGCCCTCTACCCTACTCTCCCTTCTTGGTTCCTGGACTATGGATGCAATGTCTGGAGACCAAGCAGCCATTTTGTTCTTGTGAGGATGGGTGAGTAGAAAGAAAGATAGCGGATGGGCTCCTTTAGCATATGGAGCCACTGCCTGGATTATCCTCTCTGGGCTTCATGTGGTGTGGGGTGGGAAGGAAGAGATAAAACCCTGTTTTGTTCAGCTGCCATTGAGTTTCTGTTAGATGCAGCCTAACACAGTCCTAATCAGTACACTATCGTTGCAGTAGCTACTGCTGGCCCACCTGGCACCCACTCAGGGCTCAATCTGGATCCTTCAGAAGCATTCCAATTGAGCCCCTTGAAGGAAACTTACCTGGGGAAATAGAACTGACTTCCAAGATCCTTTAAAAAAGAAGAAGAAAACAAAATGGGTCTATCCGATCCACCAATAAAAACTAACATTTCAACTAGCAGCTTTTCGTCTTTCTTTTTGTACACACAATTAAATATAAACTTAACTTGTAATAGTACCACATACTGGTTTGCTACTTTTCATGTAGCTAGTGTTACACCTTGTTTCATGCCATTAAACTTGCTTCTACAATAAAAATAATAAATCAAGTAATGAGAGGAGCTGGGTCCTTCAATTTTCCTACTAAACCTGGGTCTTTGCAATATTTACTCAAGCAGATATCCACCCTGCAGATACATAAACGAATATTTCCCGTTCAAAAGTGCACCAGGAGAAAATGTCAGAGCCACTGGTGGGCAATGTCAAGGTAGCTTCCTAGGAATCACCTCTTCCTTAATGGATTCTCACTGTGTTCTTTCCAAATAGTGCTGTGAAAAATTCATACCTGTTCTCACAATGAGTACACGCATTTGCCCAATAATAAGAGACATGAAATCGTAATTCTGCAGTTCTACCCCACAACCCTGACGTGCAGCCTCTGAGCTGGAGCTGAGCCTGGCTTCTGTTGCCTCGTTGGCCCAACGTCCAGAAAGCGTGGAAAGACCTGCCTTGGGAGGGGCAGAGAGTCAGAAATCACTTGTGAAAATGAACTTGATACCAATAACATGTGCTGATAACCATACTAATAACATGCTGCTTACTTAATAAAATAGCACAAGGTATGACGCAGAGAAGCCCCTAACTCGAGGCCACAGGGGCCACGCTGGCTGGGCGGGTCCTGTACTCCTACCATACCCACCCCTACGCCCCTCCACACCTCAGCCTCAGCTAATGGTCCACGTGTCCCAATGTGCATTCAATGCTGCCAGATTTTTAAAGAGAGATTAGCGACGTGGATTTTTATTTAAAATCTCCCCATTTTTATGGGCCGGCCGAGTGGCTCAGTTGGTTAAGAGCTCGCTCAAGAGTATGAGCTGAGCTCTGAGCAACGGCGGTTCGATGCCAGCCCAAGCTGAGTTGCCATTGAGCTGCCAACAGGTGGCAGGATGGCTCAGCTAAAAAATAAATAAATAAAAATAAAAAAAATAAAATAAAATCTCCCCATTTTTAAATATTCGTCACTTCTTTTTTTAAAAATACTTTTTATTTATTATTTTATTTATTTATTTATTTATTTATTTGAGGGCAGTGTCACTGGCCCTCATATGTGGGACCCGAACCGGAGCTGCTGGCTTCCCAAGCTAGCTCTTAATTACCGTGCCACTCGGCCGGCCCAATATTGGTCACTTCTTAAAAGCAGAAAAAGATCCAATAAAATGCAATTAAGCCATCAAAAACATAAATAAATAAATAAATACAAACCACAAACATATTGTAAGGGCCCCAGAATAAACCCAGTGTCCAGGCAGAGCCTGGCCACCGCCTGCAATCTCTGGGTCAGGCCTGTCCTGCGTGCACCCTGCCAAGTCAGGGAAAGAACACACTTGCAGAGGTGATGCTGCCAGAGGGCCATGCCATTATGGTAATAGCCTTTTAGCTTAACATTGGTTTGCCACCACCCCGTGCATTAGGCACAAATGAGACAAATTAAGGGCCTCCCGCCAGAGCGAGTGGCTATTTTTTTCTGTTAAGGAGCTGAGCGCGTCATTAGCGGCCCTGGGCTGTGGAAAGCAGGGAGGCCTCTGCAAATCCAGGAGGTGCCGAGCACTGCGACCTCAGTCTGTCCCAAGCCCAGCCTTCACTGTCTTTGCAAGGGGGCTGTGACAGGGCCGCCTCCACCAGCCCCGCGTGGAAGCAGCAAGCCTGAGGGGCTTTGGAGCTCTGTTTTTGTCCCCTAGCTATCCAAGCCTCCAGACCCACGTGTCAGACTTCTAGAAAAAGTACCCAAGAACAGGCTGACCCTCCTTTATGGGAGTGGAGCACGGCGACACGGTCCCCCATTTACCTGGCTGACACTAACCTTGACAGGTATCCAGCAAGCAATTACTCGGTCTGGTTTCAAGGCCATTACTGAGCCATCCTGCCATGTGTTTAATGGCTCAGGCTTCAGTCTAGGTAGGGCGACTAACTCATCCTGGTTTTCCAGGACCAAAAGTCCTGCATGCCAGGGAGCCCCTCTGTCCAGGGCAAACCAGGACAGCTGGTCACTCTAGGTCCAATAACCCCCGAGAATTTATTTAGACTCCACACCTGACAAGTCCTATCAGACTGCAGAGGACATAATTTAAGTGACTTAGGACATGGGTGTTTTAGCCAAATGAGTGGAAGCACAGAGTCCCCAATGTGGCTTTGACTCTGCAGGTAGGAGAGACGTACGGACCACCAGCGGGACAGTTTTAGACACAGAGGGGCCCACCCCAGGGCCCATAGCCCCCCCTCCCTGTTTATATGCCAGGAACAATGCCAAGTGCTTCTTCAGTTTGAAACCAGGTCTTGAAGAAAATGGTTGTCATTCCAATAAATCCACGTGCATCAGCGTTAATGACCCTGGACCACGGTGCCCACGCCGAGCGCCTGTCACTGGAGGTCAGACAGCGGTTAATGAGCTTGCCACTGTTAATTAGTCCATGGGGCAACGCTTGGACTTACACACAGCCTGAGGCAGCGCCTTGCCCCCCGTCACTGGAACGTTTTCCTCCTCTTACAGTTGGACTTTCTACAGTGTCCCAGATTTGCCCAAATTTCAGTTTCCCCAAGGGACACAAGTGTGTAACTGCACTTTCTGAGCTAGAGGGGTTATGTGTTTCATAGGTCTTTCCAGTTTCATAGCATTGCTCCCAGGAGTGCCCTTCAGCCAAGGTCTGAGACTCACTGACTCTGGGCTAGGATACGCCTGGGAGATGGTGAGTCGTGTGCACATTGGACCCAGGGCAGGGAGGGGCTGTGCTCCCGACAGCCCCTCTTTTGGGCCAAAAGCTGACCCTGGGCTCTCCCTACCCGTCCATTGACCTCCACACCCCATAAGGTAAATAATAGCACCCACTTCTGCTTACGAATAAATAACAGCCCCAAGAAGTCACATGGTCCACCCAAGATTTCATAGCAAGCCAGCATTGGAACGGGACTTCAGCCCATCTGGCTACATGGCAGGCTGTACTCTTTCCACTTAATAGGACCTGGCCATACTTGGCTCATGCAAATGCTTGAAGCCCACCGCTGGGCCAAGCTCAGGGCATCATACAGGACCATCCTTCAGATCTACGTGGCAGCCACGGTTCTGCAAAATCCAGAGGCAGTGAAAGCTGATGGTTTAATGACCCAATGGCACCCCTATTCACCAACCTTTTTGTGTACATCAAGGCATTTCTATTTTTGCTGATTGGAGTTCCATATTAATCTTCTCACATAAAAGCCATTTTTATATTATTTAGAATTGCTGTTTCCAATAACTTAAAGTGAAATAAAGAAACTGAAGGATATTTGCAAAGATGCTGAATGTAGAACCCTTCATTGTTTGTGTATTTTTTCATCTTTGCAGTAGCCCCTCCCACACCTAATGCCTCAGCAAATTTTCTTTAGCAACTCATACCCATCAAGTCATTCCAAAGCATTTGACTTATTGTTCACAGAAACAACTATTTGCTTTCTTTCCACACTCATAGTTTTTCATTTTCTGTAATAATTAAATTGAATTATAAAATTAAAATTACAAGAGTAACTGGCATAAACCGACTTGGGAATAAATCCATCTGACTCTTGGTAACGAGGCAACTTATTAGATGGTGGCAGAAGCCAGAGAGCTCATAGGTGTAGCTGACCATGCTCACCTAGCCAGAGTGTCGGAGACATTCGTAGAATGTTCACAGTGGCGGTGGAGAGCAATGGTTAGTCCTGGGTCTTGGGAATGTGGGGACAGGTAAAGATAGCTCCTACTCTAGTATCCTGACGGCGGTAATAGGAGCAGTGACAGCAGCTATAATTTCTACATATTTAGCATGAGTGCCATACATTACTGTCTGTCCTTGTGACAACACTTGGAAGGTACCACATTTGCAGTCTAAAGATGAGCTAGTGTATAAGAGACCACTCAATTGTAGCAGGTAGCTTTTATGGAAAATGTTAGCCCTTACCCCAAGTCTTCTTAGAGAAGCACCAAGCAAGCAGCAGTGCTGGGTTGGAGGTGCCTCTCCTGCTCTCTTGTGGCCTTCCCACTTATCTGGGAGGAGGGTTTCAGGGAGAAAAGGGGACACGCTGCTGAGATGTATTCCATTCCATGGCCTGGACTTGACGGTTCATACAAGAAGGTACCTGAGGGACAGAAAGTGAATCTGTTTTTCTTATTTAGTTTTTTATTTGTTGTTTGTGCTTTTGGTGCCATATTTAAGAAACTATTGCCTGGTTGAAGGTCATGAATATTTACACCCGTTTTCTTCTAAGAGTTTTGTAGTTTTAGCTCTTACATTTAGATCTAGGATTCGTTTCAAGTTACTTTTTGCACATGGGATAAGGTAGAGGTCCAACTTCATAGTTTTACATATAGAAAATGAGTCTCATATACTGGAGAATGTAGGATTTTCATCTCCATTTTAAAGATGAGGAAACAGACTCAGAAGTGAAGTGATTTGCTCAGCGTCACCCAGCTTCTAATTGAAAGAGCTGAGATTTCACCTCAGCTCTATCTGATTCCAAATCCTACATGCTTTCCATTGAATGACTATTGCCATAGAGTCAGTTAGGTTGGGTTGAACGGGGCTGGGTTGGGTTGGGTTGAACTGGGTTGAACTGAGTTTGTTTGAGTTCATTTGGGTTGGGTTGGGTTGAGTGAATTAGGTTGGGTTGGGCTGGGCTGGGCTGGGTTGGGTTGGGTTGGACTGGACTGGGTTGGATTGGACTGGGTTGAGCTGGGTTGGATTAAGCTGAATTGGGCTGGGTTGAGTTCAATCGCTTTGGGTTTGGTGGGGTGAGGTTAGGTTAAGTTAGGTTGAACTGGAATGGGGTGCACTGAGGAATCCTGAGTCACATTGAGCCCTGTGCTGGGTACTCTTGGTACCATAAGAAAGGGGTAAAAATCTCCTTTATAAACTTTTAGCTCCTTGAGGGAAGAAAAACAAATAAATACAGAAGAAACAGACCAGAATCACATGTGATTCATTGTTAAATTTTGGTCGAATTACCAAGGCAGTCACACTACTTCCTGAGCGAGCCTGTGGGTTATGAGGCACCCCTATGGAGTGCTGGGTGGGGAGAGGGCCCTTCTGTCACATTGTTTGGAAAAGCTGGACCTAACTATTCTCTTGGTCATGGGTCACGGAGGCCCCAGTATCAACCCCCTCGAGTGCAAATCACACATCATAGTCCATAATCTCAGCAGATGTTAATAGAGAGAATGACCCTTTATGGAGCACCTGCTGTGTGCAAGATGCTATTCATATATTCTCCATATCTCAGAACCTCACATCAGCTTCCTTCAGAAGTATGATCATTATCTTTTCATGCACAAGGAAATTGAGGTGATGTAACTTGTCCAAGTTCAAGCAGTCCTGAGGGGGCCAGTGCTGACTGTTATTATTTAAGGTAGAAAGTACCTCTGTGCCTGGAAGGATGGAGAAAGAGAGGTTGCTGACATTCTTGGCTCACTCTTTCTTAAACATTATATTCTGTATAAAAGTACCCTTCAAAAGTCATGGCCAAACCCCCATGGCTCAGAGCATCTTCCCTACGGAGGGAAAGCTACCCTCAGACAATATGTGGCATCTTAAAATGCAGCCTGCCACAGACAGATGTATGACAAAACAAGCATAGTTAACTGTTCACAGTAAAATCTAGCTGGCATGTATCTGGGTGTACCCTATACAATTCCTTCAATGTTTCCGTATCTTTGAAATTTTTTTATGATACAGTATTGGGGAGAGAGAGGGAATGCAGCCTGCCCCAGCCCTCCAGGAGAGAGTGAGTTAACGCATCATTTCCTTGTATTTCTTGTAGTTCCTTAGAACCTTTTTCTCATAACCTCACAGTTGATAAATGTTTGAACAATTATTACTGTCAGGTGCACAAACAAAGCCCCCACACAGCAATGTATTGTTCCACAGATGGAAAAGTCTGTCAGATTAGATTTTTTTTTTTTTTAACCTGGGGCGAGGAGGGTGAGCGGAGGATGTGTGTTGATAAAAGACGCCTCAGCCTGGGTTTGAACAAGTCACACTGAGAAGAGCTGCCTTTTCATTGACTTCCCCAGGAGGCGCCTTTGTTTACCAAGACATAGGTTTAACTCTTTCTAACCAAAGGCTTCTTTGCAGTGGGCACAATAGCCCTGTTTTCATTCCAGTTTGTTTGTTTTTTAATCCAAATGGTTTATCCAAGCCAAAACCCCAACTCAGGGACCAAAGCTCAGGGTTTGAGGGTTCAGCCTCTAGCCAGACTGCCAGGGTCTGAATCACACCAGCTTCATGACTGACCTCTCTGTGCCTCAGTTTCCTCACGCATAAAGTGGGAACAGCCATTGTGTGGTTGCTGGAGGATTAACAGAGAGATGACGCACAAATTGCTGAGACCAGATGAGAGCAGCATGTATCAGGAACAAGTCATTGTTCCCTGTTATTAGTAATAGCTGGGTAACTTTTCTGAGCTTCAGTTTCTTCATCTATAAAGTGTAGCTGGAGATTATTTAGCATGTGATTGTGATGCTAAATAGGACTGTCCTTTGAGGGCTACTGTGGATGAAATGATATTGATTGTGCAAGGTAAAAACAATAGAATATCCTGGCTCAATAAAAGATTGCTACTTAAAAGATCTCATTTAAGATGTACAATGGGACACTTGTCCTGGCCTCAGTGACAAGAAAGCCACATGTTTGAGGCGGATGATGTGAGCAATACTCTGAAATGCACTAAGGGAAAATGCAGCAGAAAGGACCCAGCCTGTGTGCTTCTCACGTGTCTGAGCCCCATTAGGCTGGCTCCCAGACGGCTGTGACCTGGATACAGTGTGTGCCGCCGGCTGGCTCGACCCCCCTTCTCATGACCGCATGCCTCTCTGGGGTGACCTACATTTCCACCATGGCGGCCAGAGCAGACATTCCAGGATAATTAACAAACACACACACACAGACACACACACACACAGACACACACACAGAAACACACACACACACACACACACACACACACAGCCTGCTCAGGCTGGGCAGTGGCTGGCATGCTCGCTGTCTAGACAGGGCTGGGAGCTGAATGGCCTCCTGTCGTGGGAGGCAGCAGCTTGGGGCTACAGCCTGAGCAGCCGATCGCTCCTCCCCATCTTAAACAGGGGCGTCCAGCTATATCCCCATCCAAGGAAAGTGTCCTG
Source organism: Aselliscus stoliczkanus (assembly GCA_033961575.1). Taxonomy (NCBI): domain Eukaryota; kingdom Metazoa; phylum Chordata; class Mammalia; order Chiroptera; family Hipposideridae; genus Aselliscus; species Aselliscus stoliczkanus. Next base: position 4,147,157 of record CM066738.1, on the reverse strand, counting down.
AGGACTCCTCAGGCAAGAGAGCCAAGGTGCAGCTGCGAGAAAGCTCAAAGCACCATTGTTTACAATCACAAAAAAGTGGGAACTACCCTTCCAAAGAGAAGCTGGTGAGGCACGTAAGGGACAGTCCTAGGAAAGACCTGGAAGTAGCCACCGACAACCGTGTTGGAGAAAGCTGTCTGCCGGCATGTGGTGACTGTCAGCAAATATTAAGTTTCCAAAAAGCGGATTCAACATGGCAGGGCATCAGGGATGGCAGCTGTTTTCTGTAGTCACTGCCTCGGAGAGCCACTGGGAATGCCTACCCAGGAAGCTCAGCGCTGACTCCAGGAGAGATAGCCGGTCACCGGGGCACTTTGCACGCTTCCGCTCACAGTTGGTGTGCAAATAAAATAAGTGCTTGTCCCTGGAATCCCAGTGCACGTGGCTGGCATTTCCCAGACGTTGATCATGCGGGGACTGCCTTTACGACATTGCCCACCGGCACCATAATTGACTCATTCTTTCAACCGACACACCCTTTTCACAAAAGCAAATTTATTTTTAAATAAAACGCTATGTCACAACTGTGTGTGGGAAAATAATAGAAGGTGTCTGTAAAGATAAACACATCATTATTAAAATGTTCAAAATTGCTTCCGGACCGCCGGAAATCATCTCCCCTTCCAATGATGTCTGTGCCCGTCGGCCAACGCTGGCTTCCATCAGGCACCTCATTTCCTAACTGAGGAAGCTGAGGTTTGGGAGACGTGGTTTCCCTCAGGCCACTCAAGGAGCCAGGAGCCCCGGATTCTGGTGTAGGCTGCTTTACCTGGGCCTTGCCTGATGCTGATCTTCTCAGCCACCTAGGAGAGTCTTGGGAAGGTGGCAGGTCTGTCTGCACGGAGACAAGGAGCAGCCCCACTTCCCAGGGCCCTGGACCCACCGGGCCCGTCGCTGAGCTCCCAGAAACCTGGCCTCACTGCAGGGGTCCCGCTGTCTCCCTCTGTCCACACGCCCTGTTCAGGGCTCGTGCTGCACACCCAAGGTTCCGTAGGCGCTAAGTAGAAAGCAGTCCAAAGTTCGTCAGCTTCGTATTCAGTTATTTTTAGTTTCACAGTCAATTGATTCCATCTCAGTTTTAAGGGTCCCACCACCTTCTCTTTGTTTTTTTCAGGTGATTTTCCGGGACCCGTCAGGATTCTGGGTTTGCTTTTTAATTGTGTATAAACTTGTGACTTGTCTCGCCCTTCTTTTTCAATCTTCCTCCTCCTCCTGACCATGCCAGACACCCCAGGCTGACCAAGGCTGGACAGGCGGAAGGGGCAGGCCTGGCAGGAGGCAGACGCCAGAGTGGCACTTCCAGAGCCAGGGCTGCAGGAGAAGGGAACCGCTGCCCTCCCAGAAGGCTCTTCCTTCTCTGGGAACCCCTTTTGCTTTGAGACCCAAGGTTGGACATGTGACCCAAGTTGGCCAATCAGAGGAGCCCACGTTCTAGAATATCATGATAGGTCAAGGAGCAGTCACATAACCTTAAGCAGAGCCAATCAGAGTCCTTAGGGGGAATGAAATGGGTTCTCTAGGAAGATTGTGATCTTTTCTTTGAGCTTGCTATCTGTGAAGATAGTGGAAGCCCAGAGTTGCTGGAGGCCATCCCTGCTGTCATCTGGAACCCAGCCTGCCTAATAATGAAGCCAACTAGAAATAAGCAGAGCCAAGAAATAGCGAGAGGAGAGTCAAGTCTTGCTGCTGTCAAATGAGCCCCTAGAAGCCACTATGCCTGAAGGCCACCAAACTGCCCAACTTTGAAGTTGCATGTCAGCCAAACTGCTGTTATTCTTTTGTTAATCTAGTTTGTTGTGTTTCCTTCCTTGTTCAAGCCACAGCCCAGGAACACCCCTGTGGACATCCTGCCCACCTTCCTGCCCTTTGCCCCTCACATCCTGCCTTGCCCAGGCTCAACCTAGATGCTAAAAGTGACAGGGACAGCGGAAACCTGATGGAACATGTGGTCCTTCAAGACTCGGCCTGGGGCCGGCCGAGTGGCTCCGTTGGTTAAGAGCTCGCTTAAGAGTGTGAACTGAGCTCTGAGCAATAGCAGTTCGATGCCCAGCCTGAGCTGAGTTGCCGCTGAGCTGCCAACAGGTAGCAGGACGGCTCAGCTTAAAAAAAAAAAAAACATCCTTTGTTAGGGGCCAGGCGAGTGGCGAGGTGGTTAGGAGCAGGCATGCATCGCCTCCTCCAGGAAGCCTTCCTTGGGATCCTAGCATTCCCATCTCTGCCACCCACGGCCTTCTGTGAGGACAGCACCATGGAGCAGAGCCAGATTCTGGACCCTATGTCCCTGTTCAGAGTCCAAGCTCCACCTCTCACCTGCTGAGTGACCTTGAACAAATTGTTACCAGTCCTTGCCCTTCACAAGAAATCAAGAGAGTGAGCAAAACAGTTTTGCAGAGAGAAAGTTTGATTAAAGTGAAAGCTTGATGCCCCAAGGGAGTGAACTCCGAAAGAGAATGAGTGTGGCTCCCTGAGGCCCACAGGCACAGAGGCTTTATGGGCTCTTGGGGTTAGGGGGCCACCCCTTCCTCTTTCCCTCTCCCTCCCCAAAGTATGTTGAGGTGGTTCCCTCTCTACGCCTATGCATCTACTGCTACTCCATGTGTGGCATGTCTCATTAGCATCTGAAATCTCCACCTAGGGGAGTGGTTTTACTAGGAAAACGAGGAATATTTAACTGTAGGACAGCTCATTTAACTAATGTGCATGTATGACTTTAGGAGCTTTCCCTGAGCCACTTGTCTCTCCTGTGATCATGGTTCTGTCTGGTCCTTGTTTCTTTCTGGCCAGGGCCTGTGATTCCAGGCCGGTCATCCCAGCTGCGGGTTCCGGCTACGTGACCACCTTATGTGACCATTGACTACAAAATGAGTAACCTCTCTATTCTTTGGTTTCCTCAGCTGGAAAATGGGAGTTCCCAGCAGTGCCTACACCACAGGTGTGCTGCGAGGCTTGAACAGGTGGACCCACGTGGCTGACTTAGACCAGCATCCAGCAGGCATTCCGCACCTGATACTGGCCCTTGCTTTTAGGGTCTGTATTCTAATTGCCTTTTCCTTGTTTGCCTCAAACCCCAGCCCTTTCTCATGCCTTTTATTTCAATACCTCTGCTCCCTGGGGCCTCATGTGGTGCCTGGTCTGTAGTGTGTGCCTCAAAGTTAACAGGCAAACCCACAACTTCTGACCTTCCTCTGTCTACCAAGAAGAACTCTAACTTTGCCAGCTTGTTTCTGGTTCTTGTCCTAGAAATAAGATTAATGAATGACAGGGAGGGCAGAGAAGTAGAGGCAGAAAAGGGAGATGGCGGGTGAAGAGCACAGGTGGGCTACAGGGAATTTGGGGAGGCCCACCCACGTGGCAGTGGTTGTGTCACCTGGGAGTTTTAACAAACACCACGCCCGTTCGCCCAGACTCCAACCTAACCGTCTGGCTGGGGCCCAGCACCGGACTGAAAACCTCTGGGAAAGAGGGTGTTAAAAAGCTTCAATGTGCATTAAGAATGGAAGCTCCTTGAGTGCTCTTGAGAGATTTCCACAAGGATTGAAATTGCTTTCAATTATTTCTGACCTTCGACCAGTTGTTGATTTGAATGCGACCCGGTCTGAGACTGCGTGCCAAGGTGACCTGGCTTTATCTGATACAAGGGAAGAAATGAAGAGGGGGTTCCTCCCCCAACACACCTCCCAGGCATCACAGATCACCAAACGAGAGGAGGCGGCGAGATGCTCCGCAGGGACCCATGGATGCAGAGGCGCCTCCCGGGCCTCGTGGGAAGGGGTACTCAGGGTGAGTGCTGTTGCGTCTTCTCTGGATGATTGGAAGTCCAGGAGACCAGCGGCTCAGTGGGTGCCAAGTCTCACGTGGAGAAATGAGATGTGATGGCCAAGGTCTTGCCCGGCCATAGGCAGCCGGCTGGACCATGGTCAGACAGGTGACTCTGTGTGAAGCTCCCTGCAGGAGACCCTGGACACGGTGTCTGAAAGTCAAGCCAGTCGCTGGAGCTGAAGGCACTCCCTCCCACCTCTTTTCCTCCCGTTTTCTCTCGCACGCCTCTTCTTTAGGACAAACGCACAGGATTGTGTCACTCGGCCACCTGTGGGAGAAGCTGCAGGGCTGGAGGCATCAGCTGGGAAGTACTGGGCCTTCATCCACCTGTTCTCTGGCCTCCACTCCCACTGTCCCCCCAGCCGCTCCTCTGTGGGGCCACACAGCGCCAGTGGCCTCTCCGCGGTCCCAGCTGCATGAATTCTCAGAGGACCCTCCACCCCTGGGGTTCTCAAACTCCCTGAGCATCAGCTTGGCCTGGAGAGTGTGACAGCACACCGCTGGGGAAGGCCCGGCGTGAGGCCTGAGACACACACAGGTCCAGGTGAGACTGATGCAGGTGGTCTCGGAACCCCATGCTGAGGACGAGACCCTAGAGCTTTGCTACTCGCTGTAGCACAGGCCTCGCCAGGGAACTGTTAGAACCTTAACCCCATCTCCAGCAGATTAGCCTGGACACTCCAGGGAAAGTGACAGACACGCAACTAAAACTGGATCAAGACAAGAAATGGGGAGTTTAGTGGCTCATGGAATAGAAAGGTCCCTGGTTGCTCTGGTTCCAGGCTCCAAGCGTCCTCAGGGTCCCCAATAGCTCATAGCTCTAATTTTCTGCACGGGGGTCATCCTCTGGCCTCTCGCCCCTCGGTCAGCGGGGAGAGATGGTTTCCAGGGGCAGTATGCCCACATCCCACTAGCCCAACATCTCCAGCCAAAAGAGACCCTCTCACCCACAGCCCTGCAGAGGTCGGGCTCACTCTCATGAGATGACTGATGGATTGGGCCACACACACCAATCATAGCATCTGGGGCGGTGGAGGAGGCTGATGGCCAAGCCTGGTCACAGGGCACTTCTGGAGCTTGGGGACAGAGCTGGTCTCCCAAAATACATAGATGGAGTACAAGGGAGGGCTGGCTCCTGATGGAATCTGGGGAGCTCCCAAGAAAGGGGAATGGATGGTGGGCAGACCAAAATAACCACATGGCCTGCTGAGTCCTGGGGGGTGATTTCTGCCGGCCCCCCAAGTATCTCAAACACGGGGTGCTCCTCCTCCTGTCCCCATCCCCACTGCCACTGCCCTAGGGCAGCCTTTGTCACTCCTTGAGGGGACCACTGCTCCGGCCTCCCCGCACTCCCTCCTCCACACAGGTGAGGTCTTTGAACAGAGATATCAATTCAGGGGGCTACAATTTGGGGATTTAATCCATATAAGCGCTACCTTGGAGCCATCAGGAATAGAGGTTTGGCACCTGGCTTGGGTCCTGGTTTAGCAAGTTACTCTCTGTGCTGCTTTCTCGTCTGTATAACGGCTAGGACATGGGTACCTTGCTTAGAGGGTTACTATAAAGGTTAAAGGAGATGATATAGAGAAAGCGCTGATAAACGTGAGCTGTTATCAAAGGGCACTGCCACTACCTCACTGGAGCCACCACCACCGCTCCCCCGGACAGTGCCCCAGCCTCCCGCCTCCCCGCCTGCCGCCTCTCCCACCTGTGACCCATTCTCCACGCAGCAGCCACAGTTTGACTGCTGCATAAAATACAGGGCGCCCAGTCGAATGTGAACTGAAGGTTAAAAACAAGTCATTTTCAGCATAAGTATGTCCCATGCAATATTTGGGATATTCTTATGCTAAAAAGAAAGAAAAAAATTCTTCGTTGTTTACTTGCAGCTGACAATCAGCGGGGCGCCCTGTGTGTTTGTTTGCTAAATCCGGCCAGCCTACACCAGGGAGGCTTTCGTAGAGCACAGAGCAGATCATTTGCTCCCAGATCAGAACCTTCAGTGATATTTCATCACGATGAAAATATAACCCAAACCCCATCCTGACCCACAAGACCCACCTAGCCTGCGTGGGCACTGCTCTGACTGGAGTTGCCCTGTGACCGTGGTTAATGCTTTTAGCAGCATCAGCAGCCGGATGGCACTGCTATCAGGTCTCCCACGTTGCCTGCCCCTCACCGGGGGCGCATCCCTGTTTATGGGACAGACGAACAGCTGAGCCCACGGGAACCAACAAGGCAGGAGACCACGGGGATTGGTGGCGCTGGATCCCCCACTAAAGCCCCGGGAGGGAACACAGCCCTACTGACACGTTGATTTCAGACTTCTGACGTCCAGGAAAACGAGAGGATAAATTTCTGTTAAGCCACCAAATTTACAGGCATTCTAGTGGCAGCCTTGGAAACTAAAGCAACGTTTAAAAGTTCCCTCTGGCTGAAACACGTATATAGAATGGGCTGCAGGGGCAGGAGAAGAAGCAGGGAGCCACATCAGCAGTGGCCTCCGTGGTCCCCTGGAGCAGGATGGCAGCTTGAGTCAAGGCGGTGACAGAGGGGAGAGAGAAAGGGGGAGGGAAGGGATCGAGATATGTTTCCATACTAATAAAGGCCGACATTTGACAGGACTCCTCATCTCCCAGCACCATACTGGAATGGCCTTGAATACATTATCACATTTAATTCTGAATTAAACCTCAGTATTGGTTATCATCACTGTCCCCGTTTTATAAACGTGGAACCAAAGGAACAGAGAGGTTAACCAACATACCCAAGATCACACAGCTAGAAGCACCAGGGCACAGATTCCAGCCCAGGTGGCATGATCAAAAGCCCACATGTTTAACCACCTATCACACAGCCATACTGACAGCACTTTCTGGGGTTAGAGACGGGCAGGTGATGAGGGAGGAAAGGAAATGAGTGCTTATTATTCATTGATAATTAATAAGGACATAAGTGTGGGTGGTGCTATTTACAAAGATGGGCCCTGGGATGTGGGGCAGGCTGGGGCCTGCTTGGTGACTTTGGGTTGGAGAAAAATGGCCATTTCGCTCCCACGAAGTCCATCAAGGCAGAAAACTCTCAGAGCTGGGTCCCTCACGATGGTCCCTCCCACCCCCTCCAGGTTCTGCTCGGAGCCAGCAATCCTGCTGCAGTTGTGTTAATTATCTGGAGGTGAAGAAAAGCCTCCAGCTGACCTGCAGGAACCATGAAGGCTGTTTGCAAGCGGATTTTGGCCACGCGTCTCAGCGGCAGTTTTTCTTGGCACAGAGGTTGGATCCCTTCCACTCCGAGGCTGGGCTTTGCTTTGCTGGGAAACCATTGGCTTTCCTCCTCCAGCTCCTCCTGCGAGCCCTCTTTCTCTGCATCCTCCCAGTTGGAGAAAAGAACGCCACTTTTTGAAACAAGAAGAAGGGTTACCATGGAAATAGGAGGAATTTCCATCCCAGTACCGTCCAGATAAACTATCAGGCATCTGTGGCCACCCTGCCTGCCACCAGCGTGGGTCTCATGACTAGAAAATTGGGGGTCTTTTGAGAAGCCACCCCTTCTATGGCATCGGGTTCCTAAGCTTGGAGGGCTTGGCAATTAACGGCTTTGTCAGCAAGGGCTGAGCACAGAAATTTCATGAGCATTTTGTCTTCCTCATTTGGAAATGTTAAAAGGCTCTATTCAGATAAATGAACCCTGGTGAACCTGAGGTACTAAGTAAATTAGGAGTAATTTTATTACAATATTGATTACTGTCGCCAAGCATGTCAATTGTAGTTTTTCGCCTTGACCAAAGGTGAAAACGGCATCTGTTAATCAAGTTGGAAATAGAGCTTTCTGGAAAAATTGAGCTGAGCTGAAGAAGGGAGGTGGAGGGGAGGAAAAATGTCTCAGGCCCGCTGTTGGGGCAAATCCACATCTGTCAACAGTGGCTGTCAGTCAATAAATATTCAGTGACTAATAGAAACGAGCACAGTAGATTCTCAGTGTGTAACGCAACGAGCTCTATGTAAGCACAGCAGATTCTCAGTATGTAATGCAACGAGCTCTATGTAAGTCCAAGAGATGGGTATAGAAGGTGCTGGAAGGAAGGATAGTGCGGTACCTCGGGGCAGGGCCTGTGGGAAACAAGGAACCGGCTGTGTCCTATCTCATGTAAGCCTGATATGCAGGAGCAGTAACAGGTGTGTCTGGAAAGCTATTGCTTACCCTATGAGGTGCCTAAACGAGTGCCTTTGGCGGGGGTTTGTCCTGAAGGAAGACAAAAAAAGGGACGCCTGTCCTGAAGGAAGAGTGACAATTGCCCAGGTGAAGACAGAGGGGCGGAGGAGGCTGCACATCGGGGAAGGAGGTTCCGGGCTGAGGGAGCAGTCTGTGGTCAGCCCTCTTAGTCCAGGGTCCTCGTGATGGGGACGCCTGTCCTTGTGAGGGTGCCTGTGTGACAGAGGTGCGTGTGGGCAGAGCACAGGGCGGCTGCAGTTTGCTGGAAGGCAAGAAAGGGGAGGAATGAGCAGAGGGTGGGGAGGAGGGGCTCCTCCCTCAGAAGGCGCCTTCCCCCTGTGGCCCGGCCTCTTCTGAGATGCAGCTTCAAGGAAGTTTCTGTCTGAAGGGCACATGATAAATTCTCCCCCGTTCCCCTTCCCCGAGCGCTGGCTGGGGACATTCACCCCCAGCACAGAGAGGTAGTGCTGGCCTAAAGGATTTCACAAACCAGAAAAGGAAAGGGGCTCAGGCCAATGGCTGTGGCACTGGAAGGCCCTGAGCTGCCCGCCCCCCTCCCCTCCCCCTTATCTCAGCCAGAGCAGCCGAACCACAGGATCCACCTGGACAGGCTTGGGTGGGAAGAAAGGCCGGAGGCTTTGGCGCTGGTGGCGGGGGGAGGGCGGAGGGGGTCCCACCTGTGCAGAGCGGGGCCGTCTGGGCCAAGCTGAGCCTGCGTTGGAAGCTTTCCCCGCAGTGGCCGGGCGAACAATGTGTGCACAGTGCAGACCTGCTGCTCAGGCTCTCCAGCCGAAGAACAATAGTGGCGTTGTTGCCACTTCCCAGTCCCCTGACTGTCCCAGTTACTCATCAAGGATGTTGGCGGGGCCAGCCTGGAACACAGCGTGCTTGTCCCTTGATTAAGCAGCAGACACGCTCAGACAGTGGCCCTGCAGGAGGTGGTGATGAATTCATTTCTTGGCCATTTAGAGGACCAGCCACCATGGACTTGGGCAGAAGGTGGGTCAACGGGCGGTCATGCTGGGTGGTCCCCTCCAGAGCCACCCCCAAAGGGAAATGATGACAACATCCTCTCCCCCAGGGGGTGCCTGGGGAGGGGTGGGTCTGCGGCCTCCTTGTGCAAAGACTGTCCTTGGACGGGCCACTCATGTGACTAGATCTGCTTGTTGCCCACAGCAGGGGCTGCCTGTGCCACCAACTAACATGGGGCTTCCTTCAAAACAAACAATGCCTTTAAAAATAATTATGCTTTATCACTCCCATGCTTAAAACCCTGAGTGGCTGGTTCCCCCCGCACTGGGAATAAAATCAAAACTCCTTACACAGACGGACCCCAAACCTTCTCTCTCCCCCTTCGCTCTCACATGATTTCTGACCCTGAGACATGCTGGTCTGTTCTCCCTCAGGCCTCTCCTTTGGCCTGGATGTGTCTCCCCTGCCCCACCCCAACACTGCTTTCCGGGTGGCTGCTTCCTGGGGGTCCCCCTGACCCCTAGAATAAGTGCATGCCCAGAGGAAGAGCTAGAGAGACGTTTGCTGAAGGATGGATAAGTCCCTGCTGCCAGCGCAAGGCCTGGCGCATAGAAGGTGCTCAGTAATGTGGGAGGAAGGGTAAAGAGAAGGGAGGAAAAGATGGAGAGGAATTATAGTGCGACCGAAGTTCACAGGCAGAGAAGCGAAGTGACAAAGAAAGGCACCGCGTAGGCTCCCTTTAGGGTGGGACCACTTGGCTCTCCCATCCCACTCCCTGTGGCCAAATGCACCTTGCCCCCACCACCAAAAGCATGCGCTGCACCCCAGAGCAGCGGGAGGTGGGGCCCCCCTCCCCTAACCCCGTGTTCACCTCTCGTCCCTGCTCCAGGGCTGGCTTCATCCCATAAGGACCCAGAGTAAAGACACCCCTCACATCAAGAAAACCCACGACCGGAGGCCCCTGGGCCAACCACATTTCTTCCTTTCCTGAGTAAATCCTCTTTAAGGCCCATGATGTGCCAAGCTCTGGGCAAGGGGCTGTCACCATGTGACCCTGTCTCCTGGGAGCCCTGGCCAGTGCAGCTGGGCACACAGAACAGCCGGACATGTAGGATTAGCCATGGAGACAACTTCGTGTTTGCCGCCGACCGGCCCTTGGAAGGTGTCCCCTGGGACAGCACCTCTCCCTGGCCAACGGGTGCTCAGGCAGTGACACGCTAGCCGCAGACATCCTAAGTTACATGGGAGTCCCACACACAGCCTCCTTCTACACTTGAAAGTTCCAGTCTGGGTGAAAATCAAAGCTTGCTCCTTGATTTACTATGAATCTGCTCCCTGCCAGGTCTGCAGCAAGCTGGCAGCTTGCCGTGGGGACACCCTCGCCCGGGGCCCAGCGCCGGGAGGGGAGGTGGCACCCCACACTGTGTGGGCCTCTTCCTCTGGGCATAGTCCAGGCCCAGCAGAGGCCCTTGCCATGGCCTGAGCCTTCTGGGGACAGAGCAGGGCTTCTCATAGCTGCCCGGGGCCTGGGTGTGCCCAGGGCCACCCTCCTGCGAGGACCCGCTTTTCCTCTGGGGACCGTCTCTCGGAGGAGCCAGACTTCTCAGATGTAGCCGACCCAGGCCACCTTTGCCCCACCAGGCGTGAGTCCCTGAGCCCCCCACAGGCAGGGAGAGCTCTCTGAGGGGCCCCACGAAGCCCCCTGCCATGTGTGAAGCGAGGGACTCCTCCTCCCCCCTCTTTGGAGGGGGTACTCCCTGTGCCTCTGATCTGACAAAATCTTTTCCCCACATCCAGAGTCGACATCTGGTCCCCGTCTTGTCCGCCAGCACTGGGGCATTACATGCACCACTCTCGGCCTCGGTTACCTCCTTGGAACCATGAGATCATGTGTGTGCATTTGTGTAAGGCTCTGCGGGAGCATTTTCATTATTACGGGGGGTGTGGTCTTGGTGTGGAGTGGGCATGGAAGAAATTCTCCAGAACCTTCCAAGGTTAGGGAATAAAACCCCCTGACTCACAGCCTGGGCTCCACTGAGGGTTGGCTCCAGGAGTGACATCTCTGCAGACTCTATACTCACTGGGTTCCCAGCCTGATTCACAGCCCCTGAGCCCTGGCAAGGAACCAGGTTCAAGTCCATTGAAGTACTTCCTGGACTGGACTGGACTCTCTCCTGCCGTGTCCGGCCCATTGTTTCAACATGAAGCAAATTGTCCGCCTCAGAACCATGGGCATCCTGCTGTGGACCAGAGGCTTTCCATGGGAACCCTCATAATGAACCCACCCAAAGCCGTGTTATACATTATTCAGAAATTGCCTACGCGATTTCAACCTACTTCTGGGAGGATTCCTTTTTAAAGCCTGAGTAGTTGTGGTCCTCCTTTTGGGAGGAGACCCAGAGTGTTGGGCCCACAATCTTTCCCACTTGGAGGCATTCTGCCCCCTTCACCACATCCAACAGGCAGGAGCCATGGTCAGCCTTCACTGGTGACCTCTTTTGAGGTGGGTGCAGTGGGCAGTCTTTCCTGCTTCCCGGTGGCCATTTTAGGAAGGCCAGCAAGCATGCCCCATGACATCGGCTGGAGTCTTTATGGAAAATCTCATCACCATCCTTGGGATTTTCTCAGGGGCAATAGATATTATAGAATCCCAAATGATGGTTCCTGTGGTGGAAGGAAAATGTATTAACTTCGTGATCAGGCTAGAGGGGCTTCAGCCCAACAAAGGAAAGGTCTTCCACAAAAGTCCACACTTTTATGTGTTTTTAATCTATTGATTTGCAACAGATGGGAAACATGTTCTTAGAGGAACATTCTGCTATTCAGCCCATCAATGTAAAATAAAAACGAGTGGCTGGTGGCCTTCAGTTTTAAGGCTGTTTGCTTGGCAGCCCCATTAATACTTCAAGATATCAACATTTAGGGTTGTGAGGGGAAGACCGCAGCTTTCAGGGGGCGCTGCCTTTCCCTGGGCAACCTGGAGGCTTCCATCCCAGGCCTCACATTGATCAGAATTCTGCATATCTGTCTAGCTCTTAGTTGTCGTTGTTTTTCCTTTTTTCGTTGTAGGACCTTGCTACTATGTACTAACTTTTTGTTTAATGCCAACCATGTTTCGGGGGCCATTTGTTTTTATTTCCTTTCAATTTTGCTTATGTGAGGGTAACAGTAGATGCGGTTTACGTGTTCTTCACCATCTTCTACACAGAAACGACATTCTTGGCCCTCATGAACTTGACCCCAAGAAACACACAGTCTGTCTGAAGTCAGCCATCTTTGCTTAACCAGCAGAGAGCATCAGGCAGAGGGGCCCGGGGTCAGAGTCAGGCCACGGAGCCTAGAAGACAACTTTGCAGTCTTCACAGCATGGCGACCAGCCACACAACGGGGCGTATGTGAACTGAGGGACCATTCCTAAGGGAACATGGTTTGAGGCTGGTTTGGCGGGAAGCCTCGTTGAATGCACCTGTCATGCCCTCGAGGTGGGCATTACCAACTTAGAGATGAAGAGAGAGGCTCAAACAAGAAAAGGCATTTGCCCAAAGTCAAACTGCTATTGGATCCAAACCCAGATCTCACCAAGTCCCAGGTCTGGCCCTCACCCACGAATGTGGGTTCCCAAGGAGCAAAAGGCCACAGTAGGAGGGCCTCGGAGGTGACCTTGGCCAAGGCCACTCCCAGGGCCCGTGTGGGAAAGACACTGTCTCCTGGGAACACAGTCAGCTGGACAGATTTGGCTGGGAAGTTCTTTGATGCTGGGCAGCATCCAACAGGCCGGCCAGTCCCTGGGGCTCCCCGGAGGCTGGGAATGCAGGCCTCTGCTCTGCCGTAGTGCCCGAGGCCCTTTGTGTGGGAAAGGGACAGCCCAGCCACCGGGTGATGGAGTGTGGGACAGAGGGGAAGAATCACGTTATGGAGGTTTTATGGTGGGTTGTCCCCCAAAGAAAGGGTGTCCCAAGGTTTGTCAGCAAACGCGTGACAAATGGCCGCTGTGGGTTGCTCGGAGGGCCCTTCTGCTCAGCGCTTTGTGCACATTGTTGTAGGAAGCAGACTCTGGGAACAGGAGGCTCAGCATGGACCCCAGCTTGCCATTTCCTACTGGGTGAATTTGGGGAACCTGGGTTCCCTCGTAAGGTGGGGCTAACACTGCCGATGCCACTGAGGATTCACCGGCTGGTATATGTAAGACACTCAACATGTTTATTAATGACAATGCCTGCCAGCATCAGCACCACCATCACCACCCTCCCCACTGAGTCAGAGGAAGAATCAGAGGAGGGGAAGTCGCTTGCTGAAGGACACAGAGAATATGATGGATGAGACTCACACCCAGGTCCCTGTGACCTCACACCCACCACTGCAGGGGCAGCCAGCCCTGTTGTGAACAGAAAATGCTAGAGGAAGTAGTGGGGCATGCTGGGAACTATGGGACTGCACACACCCGCCCCGGCCCTCCAGAGAAGGGGTCCACCATCTAGCTCCTGCTACTTGTTTTCAGGCAGGAGTGCGGGCCCATGAGTTCTTCCCAAGGCATCTACTCAAGAAGGAGGTTCAGACAACCCAAATGAGCAGAGAAACATGATGTAAAGACTGATGATGCGTATTCAATATTTGCTGCTTTTAAACAAATAGTAAGGAGGGCTAACAGAGAGAGTGTAGTGGGCAATGGCTATATGCTCCGTCAATGTGGATATAGCACAATTACACAAAAGTGGGGAGAGACCAGGGAGAGCATATGCAAAGAAATGTAAACAGCTCTCAGTACTTATATTGGTGGTGTTAGTATCAGAATTACGCTGAGACTCATGGGCGTTCTATGAGATCAACTGAAGGATAATGATGGGTATTTTAATTCTGTCATCACCTGAGTCCGTGAATACCTGGGTATGTAAGTAAAAATCTGTAGTCCTAGATTTGAATACATAATCTCCTAACTCAGTGCTAAACTGCCCTACAAGCAATAATCGACTGATAACAATGAGCATTGGAGGGGAGCAGGTCGTGGTGTCAAAACACCATCTGCCATTGAGAGAAACCAGGACTTCTTGGAGAAATGGCTGATTGAAGGTCTAGGGCAGGAAATGGGCAAATGGGTCCAGAAACAACAAGAAAACAATCCAACACTGCCACGGTCAAGTCAGGGGATAAAACAGCCAAATCGAAGAGGCTTCCAGTAGCCAAGACGAGGCAATTCCAACTTCAAAAAGAATACTATTTGCAATTAACGAAAACTCATCGGATATGTTTAGATCTATGAGTTCATAATAATATTTAAAAAGTAATAATTGGTCATCTTTGAAGATCATAGTGAACAAACTCATTGTTTTGGAAACTGTCCATGAAGAGACAGAATCAAGCATTTATGCTACCTTTCTCTCGTGAACTGCACTACTGGATCATCTGATAGTAGATGAGGGGAATTATCTCTTTATAAAAAGACTCCAGCTACTAAGTGAAGAGAGAGTGACAGAATTAGAATAGACCATTCTGCAATCCCCAGGGAACTGATGGGCCTAAGCTTTGAACCCCACAGCGGCTAACATCGGAAAAAGGAGTCAGCAGACATAGCTTGCCTCCTGGTGAAAGAATACAACCGTCTGCGGTCGAGCTCAAAGGATGGATCCTGAGCCTGATGAAGCCTCTAGGCCAGCTGCGAGTTTGCAGAATACACAGAGGACAAAGGAACGTGGTAAACTGCCCCAGAATTTGCAGTCTGCCAAACCCAGACTATGGGAAATTCTACAGGCCAACTTTCTTGGGTTCCTTCCTCTGCAGATTATAACAAATTATAGGGGGGAAAGAGGAGGGGGATGGAGGAGGAAACGGTAGGTTAAAAGAGACTTAAAGGACATAACCAAAATTTTTTAAATGGGCAAGACCAGACTATAGTGGTTAGGGCAACATAGCAGGGCAGGAAAATAATAAAGAAACACAAGAAAGTAATGGCTCTAAAAGGTGGGTAATGGATGGTTCCTTTGGGGGGAGGGGACTGGGATACATGGAGGGTCCTTGAGGGTAGAAGGCAAAGCTTTGTTTCTTCATCTGGTGAGGTTACAAGAATGTGACAATTGATGCTTTCAGGGGATGGGTAGCCTCAGCCGTTGCTGGGGGCTTTCCCTCCGATAAGTCATCCCACAGAAGTAACATGGAGGACGCAACCTGCTGCCCTGCCTGAGGGTCCTGGGATGTGCCTTCTGCATCTCAACCACCGCCCAGCAGACCCCCGAGGGGGCCTGGAATGGGCTGCCACCAGGCGAGTCGCACGAAGTACAGGATTCAAAAGCGGAGCAAGCGCAAGCCACAAACACAGAACCCACATGAACACCCTCCCCCTTGAGGAAAACACCACAGTGCTATTTACCAACTGGTGTGTTGAGGCAGAAAGAAACTATGAGCACCATTACGTCGTTTCAGTGATGCAAACACAACAAAATGGCTCTCTGTGCAAAAAGAATGATAGAAAAGCGGGTTGGACCAATGGAGTGTTTGCTCTATGCCGAGCACTGTGAAGTAATTCATTGAATCCTAGAACCATAACCCTATGAAGGAGGAACTATTATCGTCCCCAGGGTAGAAGAAAGAAAAGTGATGCTCAGAGAGGTTAAGTAACCTGCCCAAGGTCACACAGCTCAGAAGTGGCCAGGTGGAGATTTGATCCCACTTCTGTCTAAGCTGGAGCCTGTATTCTTAATGCAATGTTGGGAGCTCTGGGGAAGTGGGGTGGGGACAAGACGCTCCACTGCTGTGTAACTGTAACCCTTTGGAGGTACTGGAAAATCCATTTCCGAATGCCATGAGGACCATTATTGGCTCCGTAACAGGAAGTCCAGGGGAGCGAGGGCTTTGGCAGCTTGGCGATGTCGTAGGGACCCTCCCTGGTATCTTTCTGTTTTGTTCTGCTGTTTTTTGTGTGTTCAGCAGGTGCTGGGGGAACAGCACCAACTCAAAAGGGGTGAATATCAAGGACCCAATGATGGGACTCTTTACAAAGGTGTGGGAGCCACAGGGAGTAGGGACCCCCCGCCCTGGACTAACTAACAGAAGCCCTTCCCCCTTTCCCCAGGAGGGGCTATCGGCACCTGGCAAGACCTGCAGTTAGCAGCCACCTGACAGGGGTCGAAGCACTGCCACCTCAGCTCGGTGTCAATATCCCAGGCCCTCTCTCCTCCTGCCCTCTGGGCAATACCGGGGACTCCCATGGGCTGAGCTTACCGGAAGCCTGAGATCAAGCAAGGCTGGCCACACAGCAGACCTGAGGATATGGGGCCTCTCTGACCTCAGCTTCTCCACGTGACAATGAGTGTGAGCTATTGGATACGGTGGTTGGGAGGATCAAATAGGGCAGTCCTCACAGATGGACTTGGAGCTCTCTGGAAGAAAGGCCCTTTGGGCTCTAAAGGGGAGCTGTGCCTGCTCTTGGAGCCCTGGCATCTGGCTCAGGCCCCGCACATGGCAGGGGCTCTGTGACAGGTATCTCTTAACCCCTTGCGGCTTCCCCTCACTGATAGCCAAAGTCCTTATCATGACTCTCAGGCCTTGCACCCTTCCATCACTGCACTGCCTTCACCTTCCCCCCACCCCAACACACACACACACACCCCACACACACACCGCACACACCCTCCAGCCCCATAGCCCCCTGCTCACCCTCAAACATAACACACTCCCACTCCCACCCCTGGGCCTTTGCACTTGCAGCTTCTTTTGCCTGGAACCATCTCCCCCAGATGTCCACATGGATGCCCACTGCCTTCAGGCCTCGGTTCACATGTCCCTGGCGGCCCCACCGGAATCCTAAGCCCTTCACCCTGCCTCCTGCCTCTCCTTGGCGCCTGGCACTGCCTGGCACCTGAGCAGGTGTCCATCCCACGAGAATGGCGTCTGTGTCCTGCTCCTGCTTCACGCGCAGCTCCAGCGCCTGGCATGCAGGAGGCGTCCATTGCTTATTGTTGTTACCTAAACCTGTAGTAGCACATTCATCACACGCTCATTATTATCGTCATTACCCAGTCCCTGGCTTCTGTTCAGTCACTTCATCCTCCCCACAAAGCTGCCTCTGACAGAGAAGGGCGAGGAAGGCCCAGGTCAGGCCGCCTCCCTCACTGGGACGGCACAGCCAGACCTGAACTTGGGGCTGTCTGAGCACCGTCCTGCCTGGAACCCCTGAAACCACCACAGAGAGTGGCACACACCCGCATGTGGACGGGTTATGGGGGCGAGAGTGAGCGAGTGTCACTGCGCAGCTCAGCGCTCGCTCATTGTTTCTGAAGTGGGGGGTTTCCCGTTCCTTGGCCAGCTGCCTCGGAAATTCCCTTCCCCGCAGGAGGGTCTGAAGGCTGGTTCCCAGCCCAGGCCCACCTCTGAGGCTCAGGCAGCCCAGTGTTCTCTTTCCGGCATCCCTGTGAGCCTGCCTGCCCTCTGCCCGAGGCCCAGTGAACAGCCCCTTGTGCTCAACTCTGTCCTCTTCTGCACCCCCCGCTTTTATTTTCAGCTTGTTGAGCTATTAAGATGTTGACCAGCTGCCACAACAAGCGCTTAAGTCAGAAACTTGGCAGCTTCTGGCCTTGAACCCTAAACAAAGGGGACGGATGCCAGGGAGGGCCTGGGAAGAGGGTGGAGGCCCAGGACACCCACACGGTTCATGTTGAAAATCCCACTTTGTCTCATTAGCTCTGCACTTGAGCTGCGGCGAGTTCATGGCTCGTCCATCAGCCCAGGATTACAAGTAGCTATTAAGGACATATTTCTGAGAACAGCCTGGGCTCAGTTCCGGGGGAGTGCAGCCCTGCCTCGTTCATCGACCTGCTGGCTGGGCAGGGGGTCACTCTGCAAAGAAAGGACACTATTGGGGACATCAGAGGGCTGCTGTCCCCAACGCTGAGCCCTGGGGGTTCGGAAGCGATTATCTGGCAGCAGAATAACTGGCAGGTCCTGACACTGGCGTGGGCAGGGTGTTTCCAGCCCCTGAGGCTCTTCATGTCCCATGAAGGAGGTCACCCAGATGCTGAGCCCAGGATGGGTCAAGAGCAGCCACCAAATAATAGCTGCCATTTATGACGCACACAATGTGCCAGGCTGGGGGGCACGTGATCGGTTAGTCTGCACCAGAGTCCTGCACAGAGAGGGCAGCTCTGCCTGTGCCAGATGAGAGCTCTGGGAGGGAACCACAGCCAGCATGAGCCCACCCACCAGACATGTCGACACCTGTCACAGCTCCTAACCTCTTGCCTCCTTCCTGTTTCTCCCAGATGATTCACCACCCTGCAGTGAGAGCTGGCTAACTAAAACTCAGACCCGATCGCACCCTGCCAAGCTCAATATCTCAGGGGCTCCCCAGTGTTCTGGGGGAGAAAGTTCAACAGGTGAATTTAGGGGGACATGTAGTCAGCCCACGGCACCAGGGTTAGTCCTCTGTCCCAGCACCCCTTCTTGTCCTCACTGACTTGCTGGGCATAAGAATTACCAGCCTGGGGAGCCTCCTGAGAATGCAGATGCAGGACGCCTGAGCTGGGACCCCGAGATCTGTGTGCTTTACAAGACGTCCACATCACTCCAGTAATGCAAGCAGTCTGTGCAGCACACTTTGAAAACCGCTGTCTAGGGGTTTGGGGATGTTTCAGTTCTAGGTCATGCGCTATCATTTCCTGGAACTCAGAAGCACTCAGCCACAGGTGGCGAGCCATAGAAGTAAAGGTAGTTTCATGCCGGCGGCGTGCCAGGCGCAGTTATTATTAATCTCACTTATTGCTAACAACCCAAAACGGTGAAAATTGCCTCCATTTTCTCGGTTGGAGAGCTGAGGCTCAGACAGGTACAGTCGCTGGCCCCGAATCACACACATGCAACTACCGGAACTTGGACCTGAACCCAGGGGTGGCCCGCTAAGATGCTCGTACCCACAATGCATCAGGCCTCTCCCGTTTCATGATGCCCTGTAGGTCCCGAACCAAGATCAAGCCGGGAGGGCCAGTAGGATGAGACTTTGGTGGGTTCTTCTGGGCTCAGGGGAGCAGATGGACATAAACCATGCTGACTTTGGGCAACGGCAACTCTGCCTCAGTGATCTATTAATAGAAATCGAATGCCAATTCCACAGGGCTGTTTGAGGGCTATAACATGTGCGAGGAGCTTGGTTCCCAGTGAGTGCTCAATAAGCAGTGGTCACTGTGATGGTGGCTCATGTGGTGACTGTCCCCAGCATATGTGGACATTGAGATGTCTTAGCTTAACAAGGTGGGATTCCTTTAAGCTTTTAAACTAGTTAATTGGCAATTGAAAACATTTTAAAAATTAACAAGTAAAAACAAATTATTTCTAGTTACTTTGCAACTCACCCCCTTATTTGTTTTCAACTCAGTAATTTTCACAACCCACCTTCTCTACTGCTTCCTTCTATGACTTGTCACAGCTTTACCCAACGTTTCTCTATTTCCCCATTGTACATTTTTGTAAATGTTGTTCTTGCACTGTGTGAAGTGTTTTGGAATACGTCTGAATGAAAGTCACTTTTGCAAAAAAATAAAAAACTAAATAAATGAAGTGGGCATATATTGCATTTAAATCTCTAGTGGGGCAGCAGGGGGATGAGGGAGAAGTATGCATAGATGGTCTTGGGTCTGGGCTTAGGAAATTCTCCTGCCTGGCTGACCAAGGTATTAATAATGTTGCTAAGAGAACTCTCCCTGGGAAGGAAAACTGTCCCTCTTCGATGCTTATGATGCAAATTTAAAATGAAAAGATAACACAAGAGCCAAGGCCCTTAGTAAGAAGTCACTGCCCCCACAGAGTGCTCCCAGTTACAAAGTGTCCGCATTGTCACCACCACCTCACACACCTCAGGAAAGGAAACACAGATTTTGAATAATAACGTCCATAAACATACTCTCCCTTATTCCCTCTGCTGAGCACAACTAAAGCTGAACAAAATGTTTAACCAACAGACAACTCCAGTGAAGGCCAGAGCTCAAGCAGACCCATCCACATGGGCCCCACAGGTCAGCCGCCTCCTGGGGTGGAGGGAAGAGCGGTCTGAGGGGCAGATGTCCAGCACAATGGTTGCTTCTTCCACCAAGGCTAAAGACATAAAGGGTATGGCTCCAACCAGCAGAAAAGCTGGAAATAACAGCATCAGCCAAGTGGAACCAATACCTCCCCCAGTGGCTGGTGCCAGGTATTTGTGCTGTGACAAAACAAAGGCAGACGATTTGTCTTCAGATCTTAGCACTTGCTTCCGAAATGGCAGAGGCCCAGGCAGGGGGACCGGCGGGGGATGGATGGGTGTCTGGCATTGCTTGATCCCCAGCCTGAATAATACATCAAGGACCTGTGACTTCATCACAAAAGCCTAGAGAGCCGGCCTCCTGCAACCCAGACTCCCCAGGGACTCCCCTCGCCAGGTGTCTGCAATTGGAAATAGAGTGGGAGACATGTTTCTGAACCGACTCTTCCAGTCATGCTCCCAGGCTGAGAGAAGGAGGTAAAGCAGCATCCCTAAGGCTCCTAGGACTCAGGCCTCATAATGGGCCCTATGCCTGGGAGTGAGACCCCAGAACTCCTCTTAAGCCTCTGAGCTTCCACTCTGTAAGAGAAACACAGGCTCCCTAGGAAGGAGGCATGTGGGGCCAGCCGAGTGGCGCAGTGGTTGAGCGCTGGCTTAGGAAGGAGGCATGCGGCCGTGGGCCCCTAGGTGAAAACAGGGAGAAGCGCGAGCAACCTGCCCCCCTTTCTTCCCTGAACATTTGTGGAAGTGCTGAATCAAGGGCATGCGATATGCCAGGAAGCAGCGACGCAGCTCTAAACAGGGCCACCTTGGCCACTGGCCCACACCCAAGAAGAGAACTCCTCTGAAGCCTTTCACTGAACTGTCCAGCGCCCACTCTGTGCCACTCACGGGGCATGTCACGCCCATTTTGCAGAGGAGGAAAGGGAGACGCCAAGAGCCGCAGGGCTGTGTCACTAGCCCTGTGATCTTGGGCAAGTGGTAGCTTGGACAGATTTTTCCTACGCTGAGCCCAGCACTCTCCCCTCATGCCTCCTGGCCTTCTGTGTAGGCGCCAGGGCTTCCTGTCAGGTCTCCCAGTAGGAGATGAACCCCTTGCTCATCCCTCTATTGCAAACCCAAACATCATGGAATGAAGACAAGGAACCCTTGGCCTTATGGGTCATGAGCACTCTTACCCAAAGAGGCCTGGCTGCTGTCCATGGTACCGACGAGGCCTGGAACCCATGCTCGGTGGCTACAGCCATGCTTGGGAAGCTAAAAGACTCTCTCATCAGCGGACCCATGGCTTTCACAGCCCCACGGTGTTTGACTGGGACTTTTCAGCATTTCCTTCTTCCTGTTTCCATTGGCCAGTGGAGGCCTCATATTATCTTAGTCTCTTTTTTGTCTCTTGTGTCATCCCAAGTTATTCTTTTTTTTTTTTTAAGATTTTATTGGGGAATTGGGGGAGGGGAACAGCGTTGGGGAATCAGGGAAGGGGAACAGACAAGTTGCTGTCTTTTTGTTCTTCAGTCCAGTTGCGGAGGACGTTGCTTCACTGGCCCATGTTGGTATCATTGAGCTCTTCCTGGATGAGGCAGATCGGTCGCCGGCCTCTGGATGTTTGCTCACCGCGGCTCTTGGCAGCTCACAGCGGCTCTTGGCAGCTCACACTGGCTGCCGGCCACTCACTGTAGCCTATGGCAGCCCACTGCAGCAGGGGCTGCAGCCTACACCATTGCCGGGGCTTGCAGCCGAGCTCCAGGTGGAGCTGTTGTTAGCTGTAGAGGGCAGTGTCACTGGCCCTCATATGTGGGATCTGAACCGGGGCCGCTGGCATCCCAAGCCAGCGCTGAACCAATGCGCCACTCGGCCAGCCCCCAAGTTATTCTTAACCTCAAAACCAGCTGTAGTTGGTGTAGTATATGCAGTTCCAATAGATAGCAAGTTATTAATAAAATATTTTTGTTTTTTATTCAATGTGTTTAGCACTTTTCTCCATTATCCTACATTAGGGACCCATTATACTATTTATTTCTTACATCATGTTTCCCAAAAGTCAATCACCCACATACCTCCCACATGATTTTTGCCATACTCTTATACCACCTTTTATTCCATACTGAATATATTTCATCTCATTTTAAAAAATAAATCAACTCACCTTTAAAAAATTTTAGCAGAACTATTTTTAAGGCAGTTTTAAATTTACAGAAAATTTTAACAGAAAGTACAGAGAGTACTTTCTCTCTCCTATCTGCACACATTCTCCCCATTATTATCTCACATTAGTGTGATATATTTGTTACCATTGATGAACCAATATCGATACATTATTAACTAACGATCATAGTTTACATTAGGGTCCATGGCTTATGTTGCATAGTTCTATACAATAAATCTGGGTTTTGACAAATGCATAATGACATGTATCTTCCGTTACAGTACCATGCAGAACAGTTTCGCCACCCTAAAAATCCTCTGTGCTCCACCTATTCATCCCTATCCCCTCCCCAGGAACCTCTGGCAATCACTGATTATTTTACTGCCTCTATAGTTTTGCCTCTTCCCAGATATCATATAGTTGGAATCATACAGTATGTAGCCTTTTCAGACCGGCTGTCACAACCAGTAGACTTGATTTGGTCCACCTCCCTGGACATAACCAGGAACTTATCCCTATTATTTCTTCTCATTCCCATTGGCTAACACATGGTCACATGGCTCCTCCCAGCTGCAAGGTCTTATGGGAAATGTAGTCTGGGTGGCTATGCAACCAGTTAGCGTTCTGGCAATGAGAGAAGAACAGATATTCATGGGGGTAGGGAGCAGCAAGTGGCTGTCCCTTGACCCAAACTGCTCTGAGTGGTTGGATAATGAGAATTAATTAGGATGCATTGGTTTCCTCCGACTGACTCTGAGGAAACCCTGCCTAGACCATGGAAACTGAAGAGTAATTGGTTTATAGCCAGGCTATTAGCAGAAAGAATATAATGATTGAACTCAGTTTCCTGCTGAAAATGTGCTTTAAGTAGCCTCATTGGTCTTGAAGTTATAATGACAATAGAAAGAATAATGTCATAATGTGTTTAAATGTCAGTCCTCGAAAACATCCTAGGAGGAAAGTACTAACATTATCCCGTGTTTCAGAGAAGGAAACTGAGGTTCAGAAAGGTTAAAAGGCTTGTTCCAGGCCACTCTTTCAGGCCTGTAGTAAAGTCACACTCAAGCCCAGCACCAGCTGGCTGCAAAGCCTAGATTCTTGGCTTCCTTGCTGGGGTCCCCACCTAGTGATTCCAGGAATGGATATCAACACCAAGGTGAAGGTCAGGCTCCTCCCAGACAGAGGTGCCCTGGCTTAATCCCGATCGCCAAACACCTGTCTCCATGCATGTTCCACACTGATGACTCAACATTCACTCGTTTCCTGAAAAAGTGTTTTAAAAGGGGAAACAAGCAAACAACTACCACCAAAAGTGATGACGATGGTGCTTTACATCCTGGCACTCCAAGTGTGGTCCTCAGACCAGGAGCGGCGGCAGCACGTGGGACTTGTTAGAGACGCAGCATCTTGGCCCCGCCCCGGGCCTGCTGGGCCAGACCTGCCCCTGAACAAGGTGCCCGGACAGCTCCTGCGCACATTGCT
Organism: Aselliscus stoliczkanus; assembly: GCA_033961575.1. NCBI lineage: Eukaryota > Metazoa > Chordata > Mammalia > Chiroptera > Hipposideridae > Aselliscus > Aselliscus stoliczkanus. Next base: position 4,123,488 of record CM066738.1, on the reverse strand, counting down.
GCTCATCTTTCGCGCAGCAGAAGCTTTTTATGTTAATGACATCCAGCTACTTAGTTTTTTCTTTCAGGGCTTGTGCCTTTGGTGCTGTATCTCAAAAGTCATTGCCATACCCAAGGTCATCCAGGCTTTTTCCAATGTTATCTTCTAGGAGATTTACAGTTTTTCATTCTATGTTGAGCTCTATAACCCATTCTGAGTTAATTTTTCTGACAGGTATAAGGTCTGTGTCTAGATTTTTTTCTGGTTTTTGTTTTATTTTGTTTTGGTTTTTTGTTTTTTGCTTTGTTTTGTTTTGGGTTTTGTTTTGTTTTTTGTTTGTTGTTTTTTTTTTTTTGCATATGGATGTCTAGTTATTCCAGCACCATTTGTTCAAGAGCCTATTTTTGCTCTAAAGTGTTGTTTTGGCTATTTTGTCAAGGATCAGCTGACTATATTTATGTAGTCTATTTCTGGGCTCCGTATTCTGTTCCACTGATCTATTTGTCTATTCTTTTGCCAATACCACTGTCTTGATTACTGTAGCTGTATAGGATTTAAAGTCAATAGTGTCAGTCCTCCAACTTGGTCCTTCTCCTTCAATATTGTGTTGACTATTCTGGGTCTCTGGCTTCCTCTCCATATGAACTTGAGAACCAGTCTGTCGAAATCCACAAAACAACTCATGGTACCTTGAATGGGATTACACTGCATCTATAGATCAAGTTGGCAAGAACTGATCATTTGACAATGTTGAGTTTTCCTAACCATCAATGTGGAATATCTCTCCATTTATTTAGTTCTTCTTTTACTTTTTCATTAGAGATTCTTTAAGATTTTCTATATAGAAAGTCATGCTATTTGTGAAAAAAGGCTTTTTTTCTTCCTTCCCAATCTGTGTACCTTTATTTCCTTTTCTTGTCTATTGCATTAGCTAGGACTTCCAGCCTTTGATATTTTTAGAAAGGTTCTGAATTCGATAGCCACTTGTTTGCTGGTTTAATTGAAGATCTTATACTTTTTGTGAAATATCTTTTTTAATGTTTTCTTCACATTCTAACAAAATTTTTATAACTGACATAATTTTTTTTTAAAAAATCTCTATCGAAAAATAGTTTTATTTTTCTGTGCAAGAATTCAAGTCATTTTATAGCTGTTACAAGCTCAGATCTGATTAAAATTTTCGTTGGACATTTAATTCTGATTCTAGTCGACTTAGTTTGTTGATTCTTCTTTGATGGTTGAGAGGAAATTTCTTATCAAATTCATTATGTATTTAATAGAAGTGTTTGTTACTATTGTTCATTTTATTATCTTTTACCCAATGTATAAAAAGCTTTTTGTTTTTTCCTGCTGATTGTACTCACCATTCATCGTGAAATTTGTGGTGTTCCAGGCTTTTTTTCAAATGTTTCTATATATCTACTCGATTCTGCACAATAGGATCCCTCCATTTTCAATCTAAAAATTTGTCCATACTTATTTTTTCAACTAGAAAAAAATAATTTAATTACATTAAAATTAAAATAAGAATTTCAATTTAATTACATAGGTATCATGGTAACTGGTAGTATCTGCATAAAATAGTCAAATAAATCCATTACAATGTTGCATTAGTGTGTAGAAAAATAGTCATCCTTACTAGGTCAATCCATTGACACCAACTAGGTTGGTAAGCTGTTTATGTGTAATAATACTGAGAGAGTACACCTGCCTGACACATGCCAACAGTGGGATGGAAACGTAAATGTGAACTGTAGTGTGGTAGACAGAATAATGGTGCCCCAAAGGTGCCCCATTCTAATCCCTGGAACCTGTGATTATGTCACCTCACATGGCAAAAGGGAATGAGGGTTGCAGATGCAATGAGGGCTGCCAATCCACTGATCTTGAAATGAAATGATCCTGGATTATTGGGATGGGCCCAATGAAATCATGAGTCCTTGAAAGTGGAGAATCTTTTCTGGCTGTTGTTGGAGGAAGCTACGACTATGAAAGGAGAGTCAGAGAGATTCAGCACTACTGCCTATGAAGACACGGGAAGATAAAGCCAAGAATGCGAAGGCCTCTGAACGCTAGAAAAGACCAGCAAACGGTTCCTCCCCTGGAGAGCCCAGCATGAACCAGCCCTGCCGACACCTTGATTTCAGCTCAGGGAGACCTGTGACGGACTCCTGATCTCCAGGATCACAATCTCAAAAACTGGTGTTGTCTTAAAATACAAAGTTTCTGGTAATTTACCATGGCAGCAATAGGAAACTAACATAGCAGTTCTACAAAACAGTACAGCCTTAAGGAAAAATATTTTACTATTCAGTTCAAATACTAAAGTTTATTAAACTTAAATAAAACAAAGATTCAGTTGCCCAGGCACATTATCACATGGGTTATCTCAATAACTCGTGTTTCCAATGGCCTCCGAACTGAACAGTCCAGGTCTGACCACCTTCCAGTGTTTCTCGGTTGTTGGAAGTTCTCAGAGCGGAGGGAGGGGCGTGGAGCCTGGGAGAGACCATCTTGCTGTTGCTGGTGAACTCCACGGGGCATCTGACCTGTGTCTTGACTGCACACGTTTTGAAAATGTAATTTCAATTTCAAGTTCTGCATCAGGATTGTTTTTCAAGGCCCCTGTATTTGGAAATGGTGTGCTGGCAGATGCGGGAGGGGAGCGTCTTAAAAGAAAATTACATCTTTGTTTTTTCTGGGGACTCAGATCCAAGATACAGCTTGTGGTTGCTGAATAAGCATTTGATCCTCAGGATTTCCCATGAACTCTTCCAGGGTCTGACTCTGCTCCAAGCAGGATGTCTGCAAGGGCTGGTGAACCACATTATTTATCGATGGGTGTTGATTTCTATCTCCTCTTAGGGCATAACTGGCTAGAGATGAACTCCATCTCCAGGCCCCCTGCCCCCAGTACAAGCTCAATCATGGGGTGGAGTTTGGGGGAGGTTTTTGAGTTGAGACAGCTGGGTTCATATAAACCAGGGACTGCCAAAAATGAGCCAAGAGAGACTTTGAGTCAGGGAAGAGAGAATGAGTCAGTGCCAGCTGTGGGGTTTGCTGCGTGGTTTCCTTGATCAAAGAAAACACCCAAGGGCCTCGCTCAGAGCTTGCCCTTGAGAGGATGGGGGTCAAGGTTAGGGAGGGGGTGAGGGCTCTTAGGAGTTTGTGGAAGAAACACGACTCCAGTGCTCTTTTTGAAGTCCTGCCCAGCAAAAAGCGCAGCATCTTGAAAATCTTTTGGCTTCTCTTATTTCCCCTCTTTTGCATTCCTCCCCACTCCTCTCCCCTCTTCCCTTCCCCTCCTGATGGTTCCTTTCTAGCCACTTCCACGCCCCTCTCTTCCCTCCGCTTTTCTTTCCGTCTTTCATCTCTTCCCATTTCTATTCCCTCTCTTGCTTTTCTTTTTGACCGCAGGCTTTGCCACATGGTGAAATGGCAACAAACTAATCGGAATAATTCCACTCACTACCACTTTTTACTTCAAATTTAAACGACCTGCCTATTTTCACCATTAAGCAACATGTTTATTGAAAAATAAATAAAGCAGAAAAAAGAAAATAAAAGCCACCTGTAATTGCTCTAATTAGAGAGAGACACTATGAAAATTGTGGTGTATTTCTTTGACACCTTTGGGGTGTGTGTGTGTGTGTGTGTGTGTGTGTGTGTGTGTGTGTTTGGAAACTGTGGTTACAAAAATGGAAGTCTTTGGGTAGTTTGATATCCCTTTTTTTTTTGCATGTGACATTGTATCACAGACATTCTCTCACATTAGTAAGATTTTTCCAAAAACTAGATTGTTAATGGCTGGATAGTTTTCTATCTTATGGGTGTGTGTACTATCATTTACTTGTTTATATGGCTTCTAGTTGTTACCCCCACTCCCACCCCCACAGAGGTTGCTAGTTGCCTACTCAAGATCCATCTTCTTTTTTCTCTAGTAAAAGAACACTGATTTGTGTTGTGAATGGCAAGGTGCTTATCTAAAAGACTATATTTCCCAACCTCTTTTGCAGCCAGGGGCAGCCAATGAGATGTAGATAGAAGTTCTTTGTTCTCTTGGGAATGCACATTAGAGAGTCTCTCTTTTTTCCTTCATGGAATGCAGATGATGTGGCTGGAGCACCAGCTGCTATCTTGGACCAAAAAATGACCTTGAGGAAGGAAGCTATGCACTGAGGACAGCGGAACATAAGGAGAGAAGAAACCTGGGTCCCAGGGAAAGATGTGCGATCACACACCAGCCCTGAGCCATCAACCTCAGGATTTCTTTTATGTGCAAGGGAAATAAACTCCCATATTGCTTGCTTTCTGTCTCTTACTAGTAACTGAATGTAATTCCTACAATAGATTAATTTACTCTATATTCAAATACAATGATAATTTATAAAATGACTACTATGTACCAGTTCCCACTTATATAAAGACATACCAATGAACAAAACATAGAAAAATTCCTGTCCTCATGGAGCTGACATTCTATTGGGGAGAGACAGATGATAAAAATAAAAAAAAGGTTAACAAGCGAAATATTAAGTATGTTGGATCATAAGTGCTAAGGAGAAAATAATCAAGAAGGGCAAGGGGATATGTTTTGGGGCTTGGGGTGATGTTGAAATTCTGGACAACTTAGGGAAAGCCTCACTAATATAACTATCCTCTTCCCAAAAAATTCAGAATGCCATCTTTTATATCATGGTTGTACTTTCCACGTTTTTTTTATGCCTAGAAATTAGTGGCTAATGGGGTTTGTAAAGTTGGCTCTTTTCATGAGGATTGTCTGGGATTTATATTAGTTGGGCTTCTTTCTGTTGCAGGTGAAAAAAATCTCAACTCAAAATAGGTTTAAGGAAACAAGGGAACATTCTGACTCACAAAATTAAAATATACAGGGGGTGGTCCAAGCATAGCTGAATCTGGGTTCTCAGGAATGTCACCAGGAATCTGTTCTCCCCATCGCCCTGCCTTGCTTCCCTCTGTGTTGGTGCCATTCTCTGCCCCCTGCCGCCGACCTTGGGAGGGAAGTTAGCCCCCTGCTGCTGCAGACTGAGGTTCCAGCAGCCCAGGGTACCTATTTCCCAGTAGTTGCAGCAAATATCCCAGGGCTCACTCTCATTGGACAGGGTTAAGTCACATGCCTACTCCTCAACCAATCCCTGGGCCTACTGAGTCAGAGAAGCTGATGGGCAGGGCCTGTGTCATAGGCTCCCTTCTGAAGCTGGAGGACTGGGATGACCCAAAGACAGAGTGGGTGTGTTTGTCCAGAGGAACTTAGGAGCTGTTCCCAGAGGAAAGGGAGGGTGACACTGAGCAGACTCCTCCCTTGGCCCCACGCTTCACCCCTGAGGACCCTTGGCCCCTGGGAAAAGTCAAATCCATTTCTTTTTTAGCATTCCTTTTGCCTGGTGATTGTTTTCTCTTTTTACAAATGAACAACCAAATGCATACAGACCATAAATTATAAATGAGCTGTTCAAATGAGGCGAGTGATGGCAATGAATGAAATCTAATTAAGCAGTTTGAGATCTAAGTGATATTGTTATTAAAGTGCCACGTTAACAGAGCGTTTGATCAGCTCTCTAATCTATGTGTGTTTGTTGAAAATGAGCTCCATTCTGATTGACAGAGAGACCGATTCATCCTGGGAAAGGAGACAAAATGCAGCTCCGTTCAAGGGACGGAATTCAGGAGGAGGGTTTGCCCTTGTCATCCACCCTCCTGGCCCCACTTGTCTGGGTTCCTTCTGTAGCCACAACCAGGACCGGAGAACTTGGGAATACCACTTTTAAAAAGCACAATTGCCTACTTTTTAAGATATTCTGGGATTTCCAGACGTTCAGTTTTTCATAAACTCAGAAGTATTTATCAAGCATGTGCCAGGCACTGTGCTAGCAGCTGGCAAATGACCAGGAAAGATGGGCTGGGTATCCACCCTTCCAGAACTTGCAGTCTGGGTCCATTCTGGTGGTAACATCCTGTCTTGTAGGGCTAAAAAAGGAGGCATTTGAGCCACTTATTCCTCTCACACCAAGGCCTCTAGAGAGAGGTTCTTGGTAAGGAGGCATCAGGAACCTCCAAGCTGGGAAGGCGGAGGTCACCAGCAGATGGGGGTAGGGTATGACCGAGATGGAAGTCCCCATCTTGGTGGCGAGGTCCCCCTTGGGGCCGCTGCTGGGTTTGTCCACATTTGCTTCTTGAGGTTGGGGCAAATTTGGTGGATTGACTTCCAGAGGGGACAGGTGAGTTACCTCCTTTCATAGGGGAAGAGACTGAGGCACAGAGGGCTAAGCAGCACGCTCGAGGCCACTGGGCAGGAGGTGATGAGCCCTGGAGAGACTTACTTCTGTCTCAGTGCAGAGTCCAGGGCTTGGTCTACTCTGATCTAGCTCCCCGCCATCAGGACAGGATGAGAGACTGGGCCACAGCAGTGGGACTTGCCCCCACCCCCAGGTCAAAGTTCAACATCATCTCCAAAGTCAGCTCCCTGAGGGGGTGCTGTGGGCTTCACGGACCCCGATGGGCCTGAACCTTGCAGAGTGTGGCGAAGGAGAGCAGTGGTGTCCCCTTCCTCCCAGGACTGACCCAGGAGGTAAGGGCTGGGGGTTCCCGGAAAAGTTAGGAAATTCCTCCCAGCAACATCTGGCTGTCCTCCCACCCCACCCTAACCTGCTCTCTTTCTGCCGAGTGTGTCTCCTCCCTTCCCAGCCCTTGGTGGCAGTGAGTGGCCTAGTCATAGGACTCTTTCCCTGCCCTCCCCCTTCTTGCTGACCAGAAGAGGGCACCCACGCTCACTTCTCACTTTTGGGGCTGCTGGGGCTGCGGCTCTCTGCTTTGCTGGAGAAGAAACTGACGTCCCACCCTTAATCAAACCTGAACCAGAACCGTACAGACAGACTTTGTCTCTGTGACACCTTCTGGGTGTGTTTATTCACTACAGTCCTTGAGATGCCTGGTTCCTTCAGGACAGACCGGTCAAAGATTAAAGATCAGAGAGACCTCCACAGGCTGTCCCACCACGCATGGTCGCTGGGTCAGCGGCAGCAGCATCGCCCAGGAGCTTGTCAGTAATACAGAATCTTAAGCCCCACCCCCACTGCACCAGCTCCTGCACTGGGCAGGATGCCCAGGGCATTCTGGGCACATCAAGGTGTGCCTAGCACGGCACTGACACCTGTCCTCTCTCCCTCAGCAGATCAGTGCCTCTGGGCTGACCTCCCCTGATGGGTCAGTGCGATGACTGCTGTGACAGTAGTGTCACAGTGCAGCACAGTGGCAGATACATCCTGAATGACCTCGAAAGCCCAGCTGAGTTCCCAGCAGTGCCCTGGAGCCCAGAGGTTGCCCTTCCCAGCACCTCTCCCCTGTCCTTTTGACGTGAGTATCCCAACTGCGTCCTCAGGACCTGCTCTTCCCTTACCTGAGCTCTGGGATGGACCAGCGTGCAGAGAATCGGGAGGCAAGGAGACCAGCTTTGTGACCCTCCAGGAGAAGAAACGCCCAGGGAGGCGGCATTGAGGACAAGGAGGGGGACTCAGTGGAACAGGACATTTAAATTGCAGAGAAAGCAGACAGCTAGTCGTTGATGTCATTTAAACTTTTACACTCTCACTACAGCAAACCCATCCGTCAGAGGTGTATTACTATTTTTCTCCTAAAGGTCGGTCACTTGTTGCATTGGATTATGTCCTTGAGCTGTGCACACAGGCAGACCCTCTTCACGGACATCCCTGTGTCATGCAGCTCCCGGAAAAACGAAATTTCACCCAGACCCGTCCATCACTTGCTCGCAGCTGGCACTTGGAAATGAAAGAGACTCGCTCCATACGCCCAATCAATGACCGTCTGCCACCTCTGTCAATAATGACCGGGCGGTCCAGTCTTTCCCCTGACAGAGGGTGCGGCGGGGGTCGGCTCTGAGGGGGAGAGGAGGCCGTTTCATTCAGAGCCTCCTCTCCCTCTAATGAAACTGACTCTAAGGGTGCCTATGTGCCAAAGACTCAGTGGCCCTCAGGAGAAGCAGTAATGAGCAGTAACATTAAAGCTATGCACACACGCAGCCTCGCATCCCCTCCCACGGGTGCTTCCTGCAGGACGGGAGGAGTGGCTCCGTGGCAGGATTCTGGACTCACAGGAGGGATGCAGAGGAGCTGAGGGGACAAGCCCTAGTCACTACATCCCCATTTCCCGATGGACAGACCAAGCCATTAAGAAAGAGGCTTAGAAAGGCACTTGGGTTCCAGGCTCCGAGTACCTGAATGGGCCTCCTGTTTTCAAGGAGCAGAGGCCAACGACCCCCAAAGGAGATGCACCGGGAGGGTTAGGGGCGCCCCTCTGGGCAAAGCTCTGTCCTGGAGTGCCCGAGGCCCAACTCCAAATAAGCCGGACAGATTCTGATTGGGCCACAAGGGGCAGGTATCCGTGGGCATCAGATTGACTGTAACCAGTGGATGCAGGGCCTCCGAAATAAAACTGTCCACCCCAGCATGTGGCTGGGGAGGGGAAGGGGACAGTTCTCTGAGAATGGGGGCCTCCTGGCCCACTCCAACTCAATACCCCAAAGTGAACCCCAGATGTAGAAGCTGCCTCCCTGAGGCTGGGTGCAACGTTAGTTCCGATGTGGGGGTCAGCAAGGGTGGGAGTGAGTGGACACGGCCATCAGAAATCAGATTGGAAAGTCCAACGTGAAAGGCAAGGGAGCTTCACTGAGCTGGAAACTGACCCTCTTGGCGGCCATGGGGTAGGAGAGTCGCGCTCACTGGAGAAAGGATGAGTGCAGCAGGCCTACTCTCTGCTGGACCACGGCCTGGAGGGAACTCTTCATCCATCCTGCCCTCTGATCTCCGCTCCCAAACCCGGCTGTATTCTCCAGCTGTGCTGACTGCCCGCCTCCTCGTAGGGGAGCACAGCCCCCCCCAGCCCAGTGTCTGCCCACCGCAGTCACACTGCAGTTTCTCAAAGCCGGCGCCAACCGAAAGCCTCCTGGACCCTCCTCAGAATGCATCACCTTCCTCTCACAGTGTCCTTTGAGACTTGGCCCCATTTTTCTGTTGCTGATGGTTTGTCTCATCTCCTCACTCCCCAAGTCCCAGGAGCCACAAACTTGCCCAAGCCTAGCAGAAGAAGGAGGTAAGATTTTAATTGGGTATGAGGTTGGATTTTTAAACTGAACTGCCCGAATCGTGACCAGGAGGTGATGGGATCGCCCGAGGTATCACTAAAGGACAGTGTGGTAAGGTTTGGCTGCAAAACCAGAAAACCCACAAATAACATTGGCTAAAATGAGAGAGCAGTTGATTTTTCTTTCTTAGAAAAGGCATCTGGAGGTGGGAGTCCAGGGCGGCGGTGGGAGTTCTTCTCCGGGAAGCGACCTGGCGCCCAGCGCCTCCCAGCTTCCCACGCCACCACCCTGGCCCTCACAGTCCACTACGCTGGCCATTCTGATAGGAGTGCAGTGGCTCCTCACTGGCCTGATTTGCATTTCCCTGATGGCATATGATATGGAGCATCTCGCCATGTGCTTATTTGCCATCTGTATTTCTTCTCTGGTGAGGTGTCTGTTATGGGCAGTTTTCTACAAAACTAATCATACACTTACCATACAATCCAGCAATCACACTCTCTGGTCTTTACCCAAAGGAGCTGAAAACCCATGTCCACATAAAACCCGCACACGGATGTTTATAGCAGCTTTAGTCATAATTGCCAAAACTGAAGTCACCAAGATGGACTTTAGTAGGTGATGGATAAACTGTGGAGTATTATTCAGCGCTAAAAAGAAATGAGCTGTCAAATTATGAAAAGACGTGGAGGAACCTTAAATGCATATTTCTAAGTGAGAGAAGCCAATCAGAATTCTACATGCTATAGGAGTCCAACTGTAAGACATTCTGGAAAAGACCAAACTATGGAGATAGTAAAAAGATCAGTGTGTGTCAGGGTTGGGGAAGGGGAGGGATGCTCAGGTGGAGCACAGAGGGTCTTTAGGGCATGAAAAGTGTGACACATGATACACACATGTGTATAGTGATGTACACATGTCATTATACACTTGTTCAAACCCATAGACTGTGCAACGCCAAGACCGAATGCTAAGGTAAACCATGGACTTTGGGTGATTATAAAGTGTCCACGTAGATTCATCAAGGACAGATTCTGGACAAATATACAATCTGGTCAGGACATTGATAATGGAAGGCAGGGGGTGGGCAGGGGGAGGGGAAGGGGCATGTAGGCAGGAGCATGTGGGAAATCTCTGTACCTTCCCCTCAATTTTTCTGTGAACCTAAAACTGCTCTAAAAAAATTGGCTTCATTTTATTTTATTTTCATTTATTTTATTTTTATTGTTTTGTTTATTTGTTGTTGTTGTCATTGTTGTTGTTTGGTGCCTAAACCTGGGAACGAACCATGTCTTCATTTTTAAAAACTGAACTCATGGCATAGATAATTTTGAATCTTCTACATCTGTCAAAGAAGAATTTCAGCGAGAAATGAGAAAATGAGTTTCTATGACGACAGATGATGCTACGGATGTATTAAATCAAAAAAATATGATTTACTGGACTTTTTAAAACAAGAGACTGGTCTTCCTTTTAATGTTGTGCTCCACCGTATGATACATAAAAATATTGGTGTTTGTTTTCTGGAGCAGACTCTCAAAAGTGGACACGACAGTTAAAATCATTCTGTATTTACATACAAGTGCTGCGAGTGAGTCATCTGTTTACAGAACTGCTGAAGGAAGACAATGAATTTAATGGTCTTGTGTTCTTTGCTCATTGGCTCAGCCATAAGGGAGTTTTTCTGTAGTATTAACTCCAATTCAAGGTTTCTTTCTTTTTTTTTTTTTTTTTTTTTAGAGGGAAGGGTCACTGGCCCTCATATGCTCATATGTGGGATCTGAACTGGGGCTGTTGGCGTCCCAAGCCAGCTCTTAACCACTGCGCCACTCGGCCGGCCCGAATTCAAGATTTCTTTGAAACACAAGATATACTTACTAAATATTCAATCATCAAAGACAAAAAAATGGTGGTTTTATTTCAAGTTTTCTCACTGGTATCACACAACATATGAAAGTGCTAAATATGAAGCTCAAAAAAAGAAACAGAAAAGTTTCTTAGTGACCTAGCTAGATAGGTCCCTAGAGCCCCCAGAACCACCTTCTCCGCCCACCCTCATCATCCATCAATCACAGTCTCATTTTCATCATGGCCACCTCTTCCAGCTACACTTGTGTATTAATCTGATTTTATCAGCTTCACCCCCACTCCCTACCCCACCTAGAATGTAGGGTCTTTGAGGGCAGGGGGTCTTCACTTTCTTCCCTGGTGCCTAGAGCATTGCTTGGAATATAGTAAGTGCCCAATAAATGCTTTCATCACTCTTCAGTTGAGAGAAATCCAAAAGTCCTCTAGCATAGGATTGCAAACTTTAGGCCAGAATAAAAAAAGCATGCACTATGACACTTCAACTTGTCCTTTGCCATATTAGGTCACATTTATATTTTCAAAAGTCTGTTGTTTATCTGAAATGCGAACTTAACTGGGCATCCTGTATTTCTTCTGGCAACCCTAATCTAATAGAACCATCATTTTATGCTAAGACAGTAGTCTCCAAACCTTCCTAGAAATATCGACCCCTGGGCTGTGCCCTAGACAGATTGATTCAGCCTCTGGGTTGGGGCCCAGCTGCTCTGTGATTCTGAGTAATAGCCAAGTTTGCGGGGCTGAGTGTCTCAGAACATGTCCAGCAAGTGGCACCCCAGCTCTGAGCGGTGGAGGACCCACTGCCTGCCCTGGGGAGCTCTGGCTCTTGGGAAAAACTCCCCTTGTGCTGTCTTTCTGGACAAAGGGAAGGTAGCCCCGTCCCAGCTCCCTGCCCCTGCCCCTCCGCCCCACCAGCCTGTCCCAACATGGCTCCATGCCTTTAGCCTTAACTCCTGGTAGGACATAGAAAGGGGGTAAGGAGAAAGAGACAGAGACTAGAAAAGGGGCCACCCCAGAAACCGGGTCCCTATTTGTCAGGTGCCCAGAGTGAGGGGCCCCCACCCTCTCTGTCCCAGCATCCGATGCCCTCCTCCTGGGCTGAGACAGCAGGGGCGAGCCTGCGAGGAAACGCTGAGTGGTCCCTTTCCTCCACCCCAGCTGTAACGGAGAGACCCCCTGCGGGTCAAGAGCAGCCTCAGGTAGCTCATATCCCAGTTGCAGTTAACGCCTCCTGAGGGTAATTAGTGCTTGCTTAAGTGTTTCATCTCATCAAGGAAGAAGGATGGGGGAGGGAAAGAAGGCAGAGGGCCTGAAGGAAGGGGTGAGGAGAAGGGGAGGAGGCAGGGGCACAGAAGGCGGAGGGCAGTGTCCAGCCTGGTGGACAGACACAATTAAGCACTTGTATATCTCCTTTGGCTAGGACAACAGGCCGCCTTAGGCTATGTGGGGCTACAAGAAGGCGGGGGGTTCCCTCTGGGAGGAAATCAGGAGATGCCCACAGGGAAGACAGCACCTGAGCGAGCACACAGGGTCATTTGAGACAAGATACTCCTCCATCCTGTCCGCCCCCAGCATGCCTTCAGGTGGGTGCTGACTGCCTGGCCAGGTCACCCTGCGGACTGCCTCCCCAGGTGGCCTCCAAACAGCCCCAGGCCTGCCATGGGCTCCTACCACCATTCCTTGCAGGAACCCTACACCCCCAGTTTGCCACAGGCTGTCCTGATGGCCACCCCACACCTGTCCGTCTCACAACTCTGATCCTCCCACAGTATCTGACGCCCCAGAACAAGGAGGGTCCCTGGAAGGACGGAAGCCCAGCGCAGGCGTGAACGGGTTCTTTCTCCCACCCTGAGAGGCCGTACTGTCCTCTGATGCCCACAGGACTTCTTTGTGTGGCGAGAAGGCGCAGAGAGGCTCAGGAAAGCAGCTATGAACTGACTAGACCCTCCCTTCGCCATAAAAATCATAGCATGTCCCCTAAATTCCAGATGGTCCCCCAGTTACCTCCTCCCCCACATTCCCATGGCTTTACAGGACTCTGCAGGGATCACAGCAGGAGGAGGCAGGACCCTGGGAAAACTGGGACTGTGACCACCCTATGTGGTTGTTTCCACTTTCCCAGTGATTACTCTCAGTGTCCTGGCCAGAAAGTGGGAACAGAGACGGGGTGCAGTGCAGAGTCCACCCACATGTGCTCTAGAGCCAAGTAGCCTGGAATCACATCCTCTCTGTACCAGGTCCAAGCTACCTGGCATCTCTGAGCCTCAGTTTTCTTCACCAGCAAAATGGGTATAATCATAGTTCCAACCTCAGCAGGTTGCTTCTGAAGTCAACTGATTTACTTTATATGAAGCGCTTGAAACAGTGACTGGCACATGGCCAGTGAGGCATTGGCTATTATACAATAAGTTTTTATTTAAATAATTGCCTAAATGGCCAGCGCCCTCATTTTGCCTGCAAGGAGAATAAAGGACATACGAAGTCATTTGAACCAGTTGGGTTCAAAAAGAACATCTGCTACTACATGGCTTACAAGAGACACACCTAAAACCACTCTCCCAAAGATCAAATATAAAGAGATGGGCAAGTGATATGTAAACATGCATACACACACACACACACACACACACACACACACACACACGGAAATTATGTATGTATGTCCATGAGTGCATATATACATATAGCAAACCCAAAGAAACACCATGAAAAGCACTATTGGAAATATTAAGCAATAGGATTCAAGGCATTAAGCATGACAAGGAGGGTAATTTTGTATTTATATTGAGAAAAGCTGGCATCCCCAACAATGATGTAATAGTCATGAAGCTGTATGCATCAAATAACATAGTACTAAAATATATGACGTAAACGGATTTGAGATGCCAGGAAGCTTAGATATTTCTTGCTACAGAAAACTCCCCAGGGTACCCCAAGGCCACTACAGGACACTCTGTCTCATCACAGCCTTTCTGCTCAGAATTTGTAATTACCTACGTAACTGCCCCTTCCCCGCTCCCCCAGAATTTAAGCCCTAGGTGTCTCAGACAATACCTCCAATGCCCAACCTTATGCTTACCAGCTACCAAGGATTCAATAAATATTTGTTAAATGCATGACAAATAAATACATATTCAACTCTGTATCCCTAAGACAGAGAACACACATTTTTTTTTCAAATGTTTATGGATGTTTATAAAAATCCATGATACATAGTTGGCCAGAACAAAACTTTAGTAAACTTCAAAATGTAGAAACAGTACAGATAACATTCTTTGACCTCATAGCAAAGGAATAAATAACAGTAAAGAAACAAATGAAAAATTCTAACCTGCCAGAAATTAAAAATCACTTTGTCAAATGACTCCAACCAAAGAAGAAATCAAAACTGAAATTAAAAGCTACTTATAAAATATAATATAATCAATAACAATCCACATAAAAGTATACAGAATCTGGCCAAGAATCTGAGTACAGAATCTGCACTCAGAGAAAAAAAAATGAGAAATTGAAATGTTTTCGTATTTGAACAAGAAAGAACTAAACTAAATGAAGAAAGCAGTCAAAGCAAGGAACTAAAAAAGAACAAAATAAACCCAAGGGCAGCAGAAGGATGGAATTAATAAATATAAAATAAAAATTAAGAAATTAGAAAACAGAACAAAACACAGAATTTGTAAACATATTCAAGAACATATTCTTTGAAAGGCAAATAAAGTAAACGTATATATGGAAAATTTAACATGTAAACATATGGATGTAGTCTCTTTACAACAGCTTTTAAAAAAAAACCCATAAAAATCTCTAGGAGTAAATGAAGGAATAGCTCTGCAAAATCTATATAAAGAAAACCACAACATCTTACTAAAGAACATTCTAGAAGACCTAAAACCACAGCGAGACAAACAATGCTCCTGGATGAGGAGACTCAGTATTTGCAAACCTACCAACCCTTACTGAATGAATAAGTGAATTTAGTATATTTCCAACCATGAGGGGGTTTAGGGGTCAGAGAGAAGCAGATTTTGACAAGTGGGTAAAACAAAGACAGTTTTGACAAATGGAATACTGAGGGAAGCTGGATGGGGTGGATGGAGGGCCTCCATGCATGTGGCATGGGAGTGGGGATGGGGGATGGGTAGACAGGAGCCACTGACCTGGGCACCCTGCCCTCTGTCCCTCCCTCACTCTCACAGCCTGCCCGCCAGACCAACACCCCGCCGAGAGCTCCACAAAAACGCTGTGACCACCCCTCGTCCTTCACCAGATGAGGCCAGCATCTCTTCCCTGCACCTCACTTGCAATTACACCAAAGATTTAAAATTTGGAGCAGATATCTGAGTCCTAATTCAAGGTGTGATACTGGAACTTGCTATGGGTCAAAGAGAAGAAAGGTAATTAAACAAAGTTGGGGGGGTGGCCAAGTAATAAAAGACGGTAAGACCCTTGCAAAATCAACTGACTTAAAGGATAAATAGATAAACATTGGCACCAAACTTGCTCAGGACACTGGCATCAACACAAATGAAGAGGCTGGGTGGTGCCACCCTGTACAGCGTGCAGTGTGCTCACCACAGGGATGGGTTTCATGGCCAAGGAAAGTTGGAGAACATCAGTTAGTCTGGTGGGCACCGGGAAAAGGGTGATGCGACTGCTGGTACCGTGGTTGCTGAACTCAAGAAGCAGCCTATGACAATCGAAGGAATGAAAAAATTGAAGACAGTGCTCAGATTGCTACATGTGTTGGGAATGGAGACCATAAGAATTGGGCAAGGTCATTTCCGATGTAATGAGAAAGGCTGAAAGGATGAAAGTCTTCACAACCAAGAACGGAAAACACTGAATGACTGATGAGAAATTACTGACAACATGAAATTCAAGGAAGGTTTTTTAATCCATACTTAATTGACACATCAAAAGTTCTGAAATAAGAATAAGGATGCTTGGAAATAAGAATTCCAGGAATGCTCTAGTGTCCACCCAGAGAAAAGAGATATTTCTTCCCATTGGTCCCTGCAAAAGTCCAGGTTCTGACCTCATTGGCCAGAACTTGGTCACATGCACATACCTGAACCAATCACAGTGGGTGAGGAAATGGATCCCATTGTTGGGTTTAGACCAGGGTTTCCAGCAGTCCATGAAGATGGGTGGTGTCAACTCCATACTGACCACGGGAACTTCAAGGAGAATCAAATGTGTTTTGGGTAGGCAAACGGAACAGATGTAAATTATAGGGAAAAAATGCCCATCGCTTCTCCCTGGAGAGAAATGCATGGTGTGACCTCAGGCTTTGGGACAGGTCATCCTTCACTGGGATTCATTGAAAAGAACAAAACAGAGAGCAGTTTAGGCAATGCTGCTCCATGACCCACCCGCCAGCACAGAGGTCCTTCCATGAAGGCAGCCCCTGACCCCACAGCCCTCCCCTGACAGAGGGCCCACATGGACAGTGACAAGAGCCACCTGGGAGAGCCCCCCATATGCTGCTCACCAGGTACACGAAGAGTATTCATGGACAAAGCCAAATGTGCCGAGGAAGCCTGAGCGGCCCCTGACGCTGCCCAGATGATGGAGGGTTTTCTTCAGGCCGTGCAGGGGGCTGTTTCTGAGCTGACCCACGTGCCTGTGAAGCATGGCACCCAGCTGGCCAATGGCAGGCTCCATCAGGAGCGGGACAGAACAAGTTCTTGCCCCAGAAGGTGGCAGAGCCCCCCTCAACCTGCGGCCAAAACATTGGCTGCGAGGCGCTCCATGTGAATGTGCTTAATTGATGAATTTTCATCCACTGGCGCTCAGCTGAATTGGATTTTACTGGAACAAATCAAATGTTCAAGGGAGATGGGTACACACACGGTGTCACTTGGCACAGAACCTGCCAGGCAGTCGGCAAATAACAAGAGGCAGGTGCTGATCTGCATTCCGGGCGAGCTCACACATACCCCGTTTCGGGCACGGTGCTCAGCCTGTAGTGGGAAGGGAGGAGACAACACCTGCAGATACCTGCTGTCTGCAACCAGAAATGTGGTCTGTGTCCATGCCCTGCCCACATCACCTCCGGAGGGCCTCACACAGCCTTTTGTGGCTGAATGGGGACCATGCTTTCTCTTAGCTTTCTGGGGATAATCTTATGCAGAACTGGCTTTTTCCTAAGAATGGGTGTCAGCAGCAGGATGGTGGAACAGTGGAGACAAAGGGTCTAAACCAGTCTGGCCTCCAACCTCAGCTCTGCCTCCTGGGAGCCAGGCGCTTTGGGACAAGCTACCAAAGTTCCTGAGCCTCCATTTCCGGCCTGAGAGCCGTCATGACACTGGTGCTGTCCTCACAGCCTTGTCCTGTGCGTCAGACGACATCACCATTGTCGTCATCCTCCAGGCATCTGTGACCCTCTGAGACGGCTGCAGCCACAGGAAAGGAACTCCAGCCGGAAGTCTTCACAGAAAGATTGAACTCGTGGGGCTGGCTCTTCCTTTTCGCTCCACCCACCTCCTCCTCTTCCAGGCATTTTCACCTTCTCATTGTTTGAACAAACCTCCTAGAGACCATCATAGCCCCGGATAAATAATTTCAAGAGAGGAGAATGTAATCTTAGCTTCCTGATTCTTTCTGGAGGTGGTTTGTAGCCATTCCAAAAGCATTTTGCGTCCAAGGCCAGCTATGGCGGATGGGTGTCCGATATCAAAAGCAGCCCTCCCCTCCGCTCCCTCGCCCTGCAGGCATGTTGGGATCACAGCTGTGTCTGCCCCAAAGGTGGCTGTAAGCAAAAGCCCTGCGAGGGGTACATGAGAGTGGAAGGGGGGACCCGTGTTGCTAGTGAAACCACTGCATGGCCACTTATCATTTCAAAACAGCCTCAGAAAAGACAAGCTGTTCTAGAAAACCAGGCTCAGGGAGTATTCATGTCAAGAAATCTATTCTCCATTCCTTCCTTTACAAACTGCTGTGGAAGAGGATGGATTTGGCCAAAGGCTGGTGTCAACACGACTATGCCAGGGCCCAGCCGTCATCTTCAATTGATCCTTTTCTCTGGCCTCCGTACCCTCCTTTGTCACAGCAGAAAACGAATCACTGTCCTAAGATGAATTAATAATAGGAAACATTTATACTGCATCTTATATTTTAAAAAGCACTTTTATTTCATTTGCTGCACGTAAGCCTAGGAGTTCAGAACATACTGTTTTTATTCTTATGCTGCAGATGAGGAAACTGAAGCTCACAGAGTTGCTTTAACTAAGATCAGCCATCAGAAAATACTGACACTAAGACTGATATCCAGTCCTTGAAGAGCATATGCATGATTTAATTGCACAAGTTCACAGCACAAATCATCATAGTAAAGCTAAAACTCACTGCTCACAACCAATGTTGCATTTTAGTGTAATATCCATCCAGATTACTTTCTTACCAAAATGGGATCCGATTGCAAATACTGTTTTCTAACTTGTTTTCTGTTTCAAAAATGGTACAGTGTTTCCTTATGAGACTGCATAGTCATTTATGTAACCCATCCCCTATTGTTGGCTATCAAGGTTGTTTCCAGCTTTGCAATCCAGGCTTTCTGAGGCAAATCCTCAGCTTTTCCAGTGCTCTAGGCAGCCGTCCCCTCCAGGAAGGCCTTCTCCAGCCAATGGCTTAGAGATCCTTTGCAACTAGACTGAAAATCATCATTAGAACGGCCATCTGCCTGGTGCCCCCAATCCCTTGCTTCTCTTTGTACCATTCCCAATGCCAGGAATCTCTTCCTTCTCCTTTTGGCCCAAATCCTACTTATCTTTTTAAACTCAGCAAGGATTGTCTCCTCCTCTAGGAATCCCTCCCTAACTTTCCCTAGCCTGACTAGCCGATATTCTTCCTCCTTCACTGCCAGGAGCCCCTGTGTACAGTCACTTCACTCACCGCACTGAATTATAATTTCGTTCTGTGCCTCAGTTTCCTCTGGGATGCTTCCCTGAAGGCAGACTCATTTGTTAACTCATCTCTGCATCCTCATAGCTTAGCATCTTGTTGGGGGAATGGTGGGTACTTGGTAAGAACTTTATGTTCCTTCATTCATTCCTGTATTCATTCATTCCTTGCCTCTGGCCACCAAGATATCTGCATTCCCTCCACTATTGGTGGCTGTGTAGTGAGAGAGGGGGGTGTGGTGACAGTTGACAACATTAATTACATGTATATTTATGCTAAATAATCTGCTGGTGGCTCTGGGTCCTAAGGAGTGGGGTCCTAACTTTAGGGAGTTTGCTAGGAGATGGGATTTATGTATCTAACGGGTTAGACCAAGGAGCCCCTAATTTTAACCTGCACACCAACCACCTGGGGTCTGTGTTAAAGGGGCAGGTGCTCCTTCAGCTGGGCTGGGGTCACCCCAAGGTTCTGCATTTCTCAGCAGCCCGCCAGCCTGCACCACCCTGAACAGCCAAGCCCTCGGCACTCCCGCGTGCCTTTTCCCTCTGGGGAAAGGTGCCTGGCCTTCCTACGGTGAGGTGGGGACTCACCCTCCCCATCTGTGATGGATAATTTGATGTGTCAACTTGACTGGGCCATAGGGTGCCTAGGGGTTTGGTCAAACATGATTCTGGGCATGTCTGTGAGTACGTTTCTGGATGAGATTAGCATTTGAATCCACAAACTAAGTAAAGCGGCCCGTCCTCCCCAAGGTGGGTGGGCCTCGGCCCATCCGAAGGCTGGGAGAGAACGGGCAGCTGGAGGAAGGCTGAGCTGGCCGGCTGCCCGCCTGTCTGGGCAGCACGTGGATCTGCTTCGGCCCTCAGCGCCGCTGGCCCTCCGGCCTTCGGACTTGGCCTGGACTCCACACCTTTGGCTCTCTGGCTCCCAGGCCTTCCAAATACACTGCTGCCTCACGCAGCAGACCACGGGGCTTGGCAGCCTCCATAATGGCAGGAGTCAACACCTTGCAATAAATCTCTTTACATACTTTATCTACATAATTATACAGCTCCTCTCCTGGCTCTGTTTCTCTGGAGAACCCTGAATAACACAGTCGCTTAGGAGAGGACCTGCCTAGGACACCACTGCACCCCTAAACCCCACACAGTACCAGGGACATGTAGACACTGAAACATTTAGTCAGTAAGTAAATATTTCTAAAAAACCACCTTCAACCCCACTGAATGAGGTCCTGCCAGCTGCCGACCCCCCACTCAGCCAATCAGTCATCTCACGGAGCTCCCGTCACTACAATCATCCCCTAGTTTTTTAAGGGTCAGTTGGAGTGAGGGACGGTTGCAGTAGCTTTCTGCACTGTCGGAAAGGCGGGGTTAACATCCTTTAGAGATAAACTGGGACAGCGTTTTCTTAGAATTTCTCCCGTATTTTTTTTTTGCCACCGTCTGTCCATTTTCCCTCTTGCTTTTGACTCAGAGAAAAGCAGACATTAGAAGACTTAGCACAGAATCCAAACCCCAGGTACTGATTTCAAAGCAAGCATCAAACCTTTCCGCTTCCTTTTTGGCTGATTAATAGAAACTCCTGACTCTCTAAGACAAGTCCCAAAGGCGGTGGAGGCCCTGTTGCTAAGAAAAATGCTTTGAATGCCCCAAAATACTGAGGCTCCCAGGACCGGCTGCGTGTGTGGGTATTACAGCAGGGAGGTTATGATTCTGGCAGAAGCAGGCTGTGGTCTGATTGATTCCAAGCCACTAGGGGGGAAATGGTTTCTAAACTTTCACCCAGCTAGCTGCCTTTTTCCTGAACGCTTTCTCCCCAAGAAAGTAAAATAGATCCTAAGAATTGAGATGGGGGTTGAAATCTATAGCTACCCCGAAGAGATTAGTGTGTCCTGAAAAATCCAGGTTGAGATTCCTTCTTCCAGGATTTACTGGGTCAAAGTTAAGAAATAAAACACCATCTATTGCAAACTCAATAGCTTTAGCTGCCAGGTGGGTGATACCAGTCAGTGGGCTGGACGTAAGAGGAAAGGGGGAAAGGCGACAATTATGGGGAACCGGAGGCCAGGCTCCATCCAACATGGGGCCCTGCACACAGCTCCAAGCCACGTGGAAATACAGCCCAGCCCTATCACATTTCTTGATTTTATATTAGAGGTTAGATATCTGTATTTTACATTCAAATCTCCCAACCAGGAGACCTAGCCACATATTTTTATGCAAGTGCCTCGCCCACTGAGTCTCAGACTGAATTCTGCCCTCAGGCCAGATGTTCAACAAAAGAGCTTGATTCATGAAATTTGGAAAACAGGCATTTGTCCGCAGGATGGCTGGTCACGGTTGTGTGTAGGATTCCCTCTGTTTCTCAATAATCCCAGGGTGACCAATCAGAGTTTTTGTCTCAGTTATTGAAAATACACATTTGAACAAATTGTCCAATGACCAACTCATCTCGTTTCCCTAGGATCCCTGTTTTGAAACCGAAAGTCCTACAGCCCATGGACCCCTGCAGACCCAGGGAAACTGGGACAGTTGGTCATCCTAACAAAGACACTTGGTGAGCCATTTGGTTGTGCCCACTTGGGAGCTCATTAGCTTGAAGGGAAAACAGACCCTTTGGGGAATAACTGTGACCAGAGTGCGGACTGTGCCCCTCAGGGTCAAGGTCAAACATCGCTCCTTCTGACCTTTCCCTCGTGGAATGCAAGTTGAGCAAAACTATGCCTTCAGACAGAGCCTGTCTGACCTCCAGGTTCTATAGAGAATTGCTGTGAGTGCTTGGGTCCTCAAGTGACAACGTTGAGCAGCCTCCCTGCCACCCACACTGAGCTGTGCCACAAGTGAGGACAAATTTTGATGATGAAGCCACTGAGATGTCAGAGTTGTTTCTCACATCATTGGGCTTCTCCCAGCTGACACACTCTGGGTCCCTTACCTTTCTGGCCAGTAGCACCTGGCATTAAGGTGAATTAGACCCCTCAGATTTCCTCTCGGAGAAGTTTGGGTTTGGTGCTCAAGGGCCTTAATGGTCTTTACTGGCTGCTTGAAGATAAAAGTGTGAACAGGAGCCATGGGCTGCTCAGATGCTCCCATAAGAGAAAGTCGGTGTTAGGAGCTGAGTTGTGACTGCCCTCCCCAAAATTTGTATATGGAAATCCTAACCCCCAGTATCTCCGAATGTGACTGGATTTGGAGACAGCTTCTTTACAGGTAACTAAGTTAAAATCAGTTCGTTAGGGTGAGTCCTGGGCCAATATGACAGGTGTCCTGAAAAGAAGAGAAGATGAGGACACAGACATGTACATAGAAAACACCCAGTGAGGACACAGGGAGAAGACGGCCGTCTACACGGCAAGGAGAAAGGTCTCAGGAGGAACCTGCCCTGCCTGCACCTTGATTTGAACCTCCAGAACAGTAATAAATGTATGTTGTTTTAAGCCACCAAGTTTATGTCACTTTGTTAGGCAGTAATAGGAAATGAATACAACATTGAGTCATATATTAGTCATAAGCCCAAGCCCCGAATTTGTTTAATTCTTGTTTTCTTTACCCCTAAATTATTCATCCTAAAGATGGGTCAAAGGATGCACCCAAGTTTTGAACTCTGGTTGATTTCAAAACAAAAAACAATGAATAAAGAACGAAAACCTCACAGCCTCGTGAATCTTCAAAAGCAAATTCTCCATCCTTTCTCTTGCTGTCCCCTGCATTCAGTTGGTTTATATGATGGAGCACATGACCATGGGATGTTGGAGAAAAGCAGTGGCTTTGCCTTGACCGTCCCACCTAGCTCTTGGCCTGTCCAGGGGCACCCCACTCCAGCAGGAGCAGCACACATCAAAGGGACCTCAGTCTTAACCCTAGTCCCCCAACAAGTCCCTCACCCCACCCTAAGTGACGCTGTGGGCTCACAGAGATTCTGGGAGAGACGCTGTCTGGCCGACGTCTGTGCTATGGGCGCAGTCACAGACCCCTCAGACTGGAAAAAGCAGACAGCTGCGCCCGGCAGGCTCACATGTGCCAGCTCCATCTGCTAAATCGTTAAAATTGAGGCTTGGCAGAGTCTGCAGAAAAACACATTTGTTTTCCCCATAAAAAGGAAGAGTAAACTTTCCTGTCATCCTCATAAGTTTTTGCAATGACTTTAATGTGCAAAGCGCCCTGTACACAGAAAAGAAGCTGCTCCAGAGGCTAAAGGGCCAGAGTCTCGCTCTCATTAAACTACATGTTGAATTCGAGTTTGCCGGTGCTGATGTCTTCGCCATCATCTCACAGTCTTAAGACATATTCGCCCAAGTTCACAGCCGTGTTCGGAGGCTCAGCATTTTGCTTCTCATGTTAACACACGTCTGGGGTCCCCAACATGGTAGGCTCCCGGACAAGACGGAGAAACCAGGCAGTCCTGGGGATGGCGAGAGATGCACACAGCCCTGGGGTCACTAGGAAAAGAGGGGATGAGTTTATGAAATCAGAAAAACATCGGGTCCCAACTTCTGAATCCAGAGAAAAGCCTTTATTCCTATCATTTTAATGTGTGATAGAGAATCTGTCCCAGGTTTCAGATGTCACATACCAATTATATTCCCAGCCCAACCCCACTTGCCCCCCAAAGTGGAACTCACTGGAACGATTCAGACAGCCTGTCACGTGGTAGGTAGCTGACTCCCTGAGCCTCAAGTTTCTCATCCATTAAATGAGCATGACAGTAATAGTTCCTTCCTAGGGCTGTGGTGAGAATTGAGAGAGACACTAAATAGAAAGGACTTGGTATGCTGCCTGTCTCATAAATACCTATTATCATCATCACCATTTCTCTGTGACTACGATATTAGATACTTTCAAAGCTTACATTGCCCTTTCAAATGCAGCCCCTGGCCCTCATTCTAAACTTGGTGCTGATGTCTGTGAGACACAGGGCAAACGACAGCCTTGGGGCTGATCTTGCCTGCCACCTGTTTTTGTATACCTGTTGAGCTAAATTACAGTTTTTACATATTTTAAGGCACAGAGAAAAATCAAAAGAAGAATAATATTATGCCATGTGTGGAAATTAAATGAAATTCAAATTCCAGTGTCCATAAAGTTTTATTTGAAACTCCCACTCATTTATGTGTTGTGTATGCTTTGTGCTAGAACCGCAGAGCCGAGTAAATGGCGGCGGAGACATGTGATCCACAAAGCTGAGAATATTTACCATATATCCCTTACAGAAAGTCTGCCCACCCTCATTCAAGGGAATAAACTCATTATCTTTGCAAGCCTTGACCCAATCTCAGAGTTGATGTTGAAAAACCCTAAGACCTGACCTACTAGGGTGGATATGAGAGGCAAGTAGGAAGACAGCCATTTTATTAGTTCAGTGACATCTCAACCAAAGACAACACGAAGACACTGGTGCTTGGATTCATGGGAAGGGCCCTGGCATTGGGGCTGTTTGAAACCCAGTTTTGGCTCCTGCAGACTATGTGACATTGGACTGGTGACTAACCTCCCCAAGTTCTCTGTGGTAAATTGGGGTACCAATCCCTTTGGGACAGGGTTCTCATGACAAGTGAAGTAAATGGCATTCCAACGGCAGAGTACTAGATGCCCTGCCAGTGAATGGAAGGTGTTAGCCCCTCCTTTTGAAGTCTGTCTTTGTGGTCTGTGAAAAAGAAAATGTACCAAGAGCAAAAAAACCAGTGTATGAGAAATACCATGGGCTTCCAGTTTCAGCACCAATGCGTAAAGAGCTTGCAAGGCATCACTGCCAACCTACGACAACCACAGAGGCACTGAACACACTGAGAAGGGATGACTTTCCTTAGACTCACCTTTTCAAGGTAAGCTGAGCTCTGGGAAGGCTGGTGAATCGAGTCCCAGCTGGCTGTGCTCTACTGAAGCAGAGGCTGCTGGAACCCCAACTAGGAGGAGCAGTTAAACGCTAATTTCCACGAATTGCTAAAGGACAGGTATGAACTGGCTGAGGGTGACAGACAGTCTTCTTGGGGGAGGAGGCGGCCACAATTTCATGGACTTTGTCTCCAGGAATGCTGCCAGGTGCTTACTGTGAAGCTCCCAGAAGGATCTCCTGGCTGGCAGGGGAGGAGAGAGTAGTCCTTGTGAAATCCATTCAGAGCCTTCTCCATAGAAAAGGCCTACACTGCAGGGGGGTGGAGGGAGAACTTCACAGAGCCTTAACCCAGCAGGTGGGGAGGGCACTGCCTCACTGCAACCCACTCCAGCCTCCCTGTCTCAACTAAGAAGGGGGTTACAGGTGAGACACACTTGTGGAGGTCGCAGGCCAGACACGTGGCCCACTAAAAGACAGACTTAACCTGAAGATTATAGAACACTCCTCATCCCCCACTCCTTACCAGCACACCAACAGGGCTCCAGTATAACAGCTGGATTACAGCTAAATGCTCTAAGACACAGGGTCTCCCTAAGGAGGAGGGTTTAGAAAAGTTCAAAGTCAAGAAGGAATTAAAAAATAAGGACACTAGAGAATTTGAAGCCTCTGGCACCTATAGCTATAGAAAACATGAAACACAGCCCTGCTCTGAACCAGATTCACATAAATCCTCACACTACAGGCCTATTTGCTTCACTATCTATTACTTGATGTAACATGTCTGACTGGAAACAAGAAGTTACATGGTACACCAAAAGGGGAAAAAAACCCACAGTCTGAAGAGACAAAGCGAGCATCGGAACCAGACTCAGATATGACATAAATGTTGAAATCATCAGACAGGGAATTTAAAATAACTATGATTAACATATTAAGGACATTAATAGCCAACATGCAATACAGATGGGTAATGTAACCAGAGAAATAAAAATTCTGAGAAATAATCCAAAGGAAATGCTAGAGATGAAAGCACTAACAGAAATGGAGACTGCCTTTGATGGGCTCTCAGCAAAGTGGGCACAGGCGAGGAAAGCATCAGTGAGCATGAAGACACATCAACAGAAACCTCCCAAACTGAAATGAAGAGGGAAAAGAAAAAGATGATAGAAACAGAACACCCAAGAAGTACGGCAAATTTTCAAAAGCTGTGACATACATTTAGTTAGGACGCCAAAATAAAGAGAAAGAGAACGAAGAACAATATTGGAAGAAATAATGGCTGAGAACTTTTCAAAACTAACGACAGATATCAAACTACAGATCCAGGAAGCACAGAAAATACCGGAAAGCTACACCTGGGCATATCATCTTCAAACTGCACAAAACCAAAGAGAGAGAAAATTTTAAATGAATCCAGAGGGGGTGGAAAAACCTTACCTCTAAAGGATCAAGAAATTACAGCCAACTTCTCATCAGAAGCTATGCAAGCAAGAAGAGTAGAACAAAATATTTAAAATGCTGAATGAGGAAAAAAAGGGCCAACTTAGAATTCTGTATCCAGATAAATTACTCTTTTATACTTAAAGAGAAATAAAGACTTTCTCATACAAACAAAACCTAAAGGAATATGTTTTCAGGGGGCATGCTGTGCAAGAAAGATTTTCTTCAGGCAGAAGGAAAAGGATAGAGGTCAGAAACGTGGATCTATATTTTAAAAAGAAAAAGAAAAAACATCAGAGAAGACATAAATGAAAATAGCACCTTTTATTTTTCTTATGTGTATTTAATCTAAAAGATAACTATTTTAAAGTAGTAATCATTTCTTGGTCTGCTCAAGCTGCCATAACAAAATACCACAGACTGAAGAGCTTAAACAGACATTTATTTTCTCACAGCTCTGGAGGCTGGAAATTTCAAGATCAACTTTCCAAATCAATGTGGTTTCAGGTGAGGGCCCTCTTCCTGGCTTGTGGACAATCATTTTATTTTGTCCTCAAGTGGCCTTTCCTTGGTACATGTGCACGGAGAGTGAGCAGAATGAGCTTTCTGATGTCTCTTCTATAAGGACACTAATCACGTAGGGTCAGAGTCCACCTTTATGACCTGCACAGGATGATACGGATGTTAGACTTAGGAGACAAAGATTTTAAGGCAGCTTTTATAAATACATCAAAATAATGAAGGCATATGTGTATTGAGTGTCCCTGAAGGAGAAGAAAGTAAGACTGGAGCAGGCAACATATTTGAATAAATAATGAAAAACTTCCCAGATTTGAATGAAAGCATCGACTTACAGATCCAAGGAGCTCTGAAAACCCGAAACAAGACGAATACAAAGAAAAATTCACTTTGACACATCATAGTTAAACTGCTGAAAACCAAAGACAAAGAGAAAAAAACATGAAAGCGACCAGAGAAACAAGATACTCTATGTAGAGAACAAGGATAAGGATAAGAGTCATGCCTGACATCTCACTTGGAAACAATGGAGCTAGAGGACAATCGAATAACAGCCTGAAAATGCAGAAAGAGAGCACCTCTCAGAATTATCTACGGAAGGGGCTACCTGGAGAGTTATTTAATCATCACCTCCCCTTCCCCACTGCTCAAGGGCTTCCCCTGGAGTGTTACCTCTCCTGCACTTTCAAGCTGAACATGTGCTTGATAAGCAGGGTCCCACCAGGGGCTGGAGCATCAAAGCTCCAGGGCAGGGGCATTAACTAAAGATACGTGGCACACCTTGAGGCTAGATGCTATGGTGGGGAAGGGAGTCAAAGCTTTCATGGACCCCACAGCACACACAGCTGAAATGATAGGGGAAGCGAGAGGTTAGAAGTCAGGGCACCAAAGACATCTGTTATTCTACGTGCCAGGCACTGATCTAAGGACCTGACACCGAGTACCTCATTTCATCCTGACAGTAACTCTTCAGAGTTGGTACTACTATTAGCCCTACTTTGCAGAAGTGGAAGCTAAGGAAAGAATGGTTTAATCATGTGCCAAGATTCCACAGCTGGTAAGTGTTAGAGCTGGGTTAAGCCCAGGTCTCTCTGGCATTCAAGCTTCAGACCCTACCCCACATTACTTCTTGAGATGCATTGCACACAGGCCTTGTGACATAGATATATGTCACATGCTCAGACCTCCACACACACATCCAAAGACACGGTATTCCTACACACAGACGTTTAACTGACTGTGTACTGCCACACTGCCCCACACATGCACATGTGCACACACAGGCATACACGCACACAGAGTCAGGGACATGTGCATGCACACACTCAAACCATACAGGCATGCAGCAAAACTGCATTCATTAGGGAAATGGTCCAGCGTTTTCCTGGGCTCACCACAGGTGGGAAATGAGGGCTACTCTGCCCACAGGCAGAGGACCTGCTCTGCCTCTCCCCCCTGCTCGTTGTGGGTAGCTAATCACCACCAAGGATGTTACTCATTTCCCCAAAATGACACCCCACACAGACCTCTCCTTCATCTCACCCAACCCTGGCCATCTGCCCACCTCCGTTCCCAGCCCTCACATGTGCTTTTCTGAAATCTCTACCTCTGTTCTGTCACCAGCAGAGCCGGAATGGAATTCATTATTCTAAGCCCTGGCAGCTGGGCGGGTGGGGCGGGAAGTGCCTCACTGCTGTCTCTGTTCTTTCCCAGGACTTGGTCACAGCCTCAGAGGTGCAGCCTCCTCCTTCCTGTTGCATCCACCAATGGCAGGGCCAGGTCACGTGAGCTGGACATGTGAATACCCCCAAAATTCTAAAGCCCTTCTTTTACCAATTCTTCATGAGCCATAGCATGAGAACGTGGAGATGTTCTAAGCAGCATATCATTTATTTTGTCATATATTTATTTATTCAACAAACATTAAGCATCAACTATGCACCTGGCACTGGGGTCCAGCAGAAACAACTTCAGTTGCTTTACTCCCAGTGCCATGCCCACTCCCTGGAATATGGTAAATGCTTGCATTGTGTTTGTTGGATGGATGGATGGATGGATGGATGGATGGATGGATGGATGGATGATGGGTGGATGGATGGATGGATGATGGGTGGATGGATGGATGGATGATGGATGGATGGATGGATGGATGGATGGGTGATGGGTGGATGGGTGGATGGGTGGGTGGATGGATAGATGGATGATGGATAGATGGATGGATGGATGGATGGATGGATGGATGGATGATTGGTGGATGGATGCGTGGATGGATGGATGGATGGATGGATGGATGGATGGATGGATGGGTGATGGGTGGATGGGTGGATGGGTGGATGGGTGGATGGGTGGATGGATGTATGGATGATGGATGGATGGATGGATGGATAGATGAATGATGGGTGGATGGGGATGGATGGATTAAAGGGTGGGTGGGTGGGAGGGTGGGTCAATAGATGAGTGGAACAGGCCCCATCCAGAGGGGTAAAGGCTGATACACAAGACACAGTTGCCATCTCAAAGGAGTCTACTCCCTAGTAAGCCTTTGCTTATGTCACCCTATATTCTGGTTACGTAAGTGCTAGGAGGGAAGAAGAGAGAGAAATATCCACCTGGGATATTTTAAGCAGGGTATTTGGGGGAAGTCTTCTGACCCCCTCAAGCCCAGTAGAAGCAGTGCCCATCCTCCACCTCACAGAAATGATCAGCCAAGAGTGTCCTTATTGGGGGGTGACCACGGGGCCACTGGAGTGGGAACTGGCATCAGCCGGCTTAACCAAGGTACAGCCAGACTTGGAGCCTTCACAGGGTCCCCATGCTTCAGAGGGTTCACTCTGCTTTAGCACATCCACAGCAGGTGGACCCACTCCAGATGTCCATACCATTACAGTCACCCCATGTCAGCATCTGCACCCCGCTTGGCTGTGCATGCCTGTCTTCAGCCTTCATGCACTGTATCTTAGCGCTGCACCCCTCTTATGCGTGCACTCTCTCCTTCAGCAAGCCCCTCCTTCCATGCGTACACACCTCGGCAGATGAACGTCACGCAACATGCGGTCAGCGATTAGACCCGCCCAAGCCGGATGCAATTCCAAGCCACCCCAAAAGTGTAATAAGAATCTCCAGAAAAGCCAGGCCAGACCAGCTGCCATAAAATCCATTCTCATTTTTAAAAACTGAAACACCAAAGCCTTCTAGATTCCACCTGTGTCACAGCAGAACAGCTCCAATACTGAGGGTCCCCATGCTTTTAGGGGGCAGGTGCCTCAGGGAGAGAATTGGAGGCTGCTCAAAAAATTCTGTTTCCCATTTAATTGGCGGGAGCAAAAAGTAATGGAGTCCAAGCAAAAAACATTCTACTGCCTTCAACCCTGTTTCCAAATTGCTCCTCCCCCTTGCTCCAGGCACGTTGCTGCAGAGCCTTTGGTTTACAGGCAGGCTCCTTCCCCACCATCAGGTCAGAATGACCCCTATGTCCCCTCCCCACCCCGGAGAGCCTGGAGGAGACACAGGGTAAGCGGAAGTGCATTTAAAACACAGCGCTCCCTTTCAAGACTCAAGCTGACTTTGGAGCTGTTGTTAATGAGGAACTCGTGAAGCCAAAAGTCCCTGAAGTTTTTCCGCAGCACTCACAGGGGACCGTGTGCACACATAGAAGGTTGCCATGGAAGTTCAACAGCAACCCACGCAAAGAAGCCCCTGGTCCCCTCACCCACCCCCACCCCTCCCGCCCCAGGCTATCACCTTGCCCTTTCAGACCTCTACAGAGGGCCTGCTCTTCTTGGGTTCCGGCTAGCATTTATCACCTGGCCCTGGTCTCAGAAAGCCGCATCTCCCCTCACCTGTCTCTGTGACCACACCCTTCCCCTATTACCCCTGCAGGAAGGAAGTTTTGGGGTTTGTTTTTTTTCATTTAGTAATCCACTCCCTGGATTTGTAAGCCAAATGTCTAAAAGTTTGTACAGCAAATATACATCTACAGCCACAAACTCTGGGGCCCCCAAATAATGAGGTGTCTTTTAATTTTTTTTGTTTAAAGCAGCTAAATACCACTTTGTGCTCCCATCTTCAGGAAACTGGATCACCACCATTGTCATGGGCAGCCTGGGGCTGGCAGGAGTGAGAACCAGGAAAGCTGGTCCAGGGTACACTTTCACCCACTAGCTGTGGGGCCTCAGGCAAGTAGCTTAACCTCTCTGAGCCTGGGTGCCCTGGTGTATAAAGCGGGAAAGACTGCGCGCAATCACAGGCATACCCACATTAATGGGATACACCTTTGTTATCCAAGACAGAGTATAAATATGACCTACTAGTGCTATTGATTGCAACAGAAAACCAGAGTATTTTCATGTTTTGCTGTTTTGGGCTATGTCTCCTCTGGATTCCTCCCTGCCAATGACTTCCTACCTAGAGGCCTATTTTGTCATCAGTCACCGGAAGTTACAGGCTGCAGCATCCCAGCTAAGGCATGGCGTGCCCCAGGCTCTGAGCAAACATCATTCAGGGGATGCTGCAGGAAGTCATTTTACAGCTGAGTACACTGAGGCCTGGAGCAATGAGGGAAGGCAGCCAAGGGTCACTGCGCCGCTGAGTAACACCCAAAACCGACTTCAAGCTGGAGTCTGTGGGTAGCCACCCAGGAAACAGGAAGTGTGAGTGGTACAGACCAACTATAAAATACTATAGTTTATGAAAATACAAATAATTAAGTGAAAAATTCAGGCTTAGAGAAGTTTCTAAACATTTCTGAGGCTTTTCAAACTCCTTGTATGACTTCATACCAAGAAACCAAACCCTTCGGGGCATGTGAAACAGAGCGCGCGAGCGAGTGAGTGAGTGGGCACCAGTGTTTGTCAATTCATTTTCCTGCCCCACCCGCAGCCCCCACCCATCTGTCCAGTGGATGCTGAGTGAGCCCTGTGCTGATGGCTTTGAACTTGGCCTCTTGGGGAGAAGCATGTGTGAGAACACAAGAACCCCCTTCAGATGAGTTTGTGGTTTTGTCCCTGTAGCAAATTCTTTTCTTATTTTCCTCCTCCCTGATTCCTTTCTAACAAGCAGCAGCCATCTTAATTTGTCCCTCTTCTTTGCCTTCGTTGAATTAACTTAAGTAGGGCACTTGCTCTTGACAATGCTCGGAGATATTTAGATATTGCAGACTCCTCAGGAGACTGGTGGCAAGTCTGACGCTCTCGGCCTGCAATTCAGGAGCTAATCACTCAGAACACACTCCCTGGTGGCATGTATTTATGTCTTGGGATGTAAACCTTCATTTCCACTTCCTTTAGTTTTGCCGTTTGTGCTATGCAATGATCTAGATGCTTGGGGCCCGAGATGAGCCCGCCTTTATGGAGAGCAGCTGGGAACACAGATGCTAACAAATGGTAACACGTAGAAACATGTAATTACAGGGTGCAAAGAATCGCACAGAGAAACGGTGCTTTGAAACACAGCCTTCTCTCTGGAGGGCTTTGGGAATGCGCGTTTAGGGCCAAGGGTACGCGCTGCTTTTTGAAATATTCTGCTTGGAATCAGATCCATCCCCCATTACGGTCAATATGCCTTTTGCCCACAGACTACATCCTGTGCTCCCCAATGCCAGCCTGAGCTGGTCACAGGACATGCTCAGAAGAGGTGTAGTTTAGCCAGATCGCTTCTCAAACTCACGCTAAGGCTATAATAGCTGAACGCCCTGTGATTAGACATGATTTCCAGTTTCTCCTGGGATCACAGAATATGCTGGTTTCTATTTACAACTGGTCAAAAGGACAACCCTTTCAGTGTCCGCAAGAAAGCTACCAAGATGAAAAAAAGATGAAAGAAAAGAAATCTCAAGATCGGATTCTCCACTCTTTTCTGACTTGCAAGAAACAAACAATATCTTACCCAGCAGTGACTGGCAACCTCTCTGAAAAACTCCACAAAATTATTACTCCTTCCCTTGGGGGCAAGGCTATTTAGTTGTCCTTGGTTACAACCCAATTTCAGTGCATCTCAAAATACTGCATTGGCAAGTTCAAGTCATAAAAAAAGCTACATGGAAAACATCGTGGTCTGTACGGCTCCCTTCCACTCAAGTCCTCTCTGGGTTGGGAAAGACGGAAGGCTGAATTGCAAACTCTGCTGCCTTCACGGAGGGCCGCCTTCTTCTTCCATCCAATGCCATCAAACCAGCAGCCCTTGGAGGGGGACACATCTCAAAGGGAAGGTCACCAAGGGACCTGGGAGGCGCAGATGGTGTCACAAAGCACAGAAACGCACTGACCAAGTTGTTCCTCAGTAATCCTTCTGACTCGCCCAAGGGGACTCTCCCATGGGAGCTAGCGGAATCTTAACCGCACCCTAGAGCTGCCACCACCCTTTTTAATAAAGAGAGGGAGCAGCTCTGACTTCACACTGGAATTTACTAACGTTCAGCTTTCATTCCGTTTATGACCGCCTTCTACATATGGCAAATAGTACTGATTTTCCATGGATGGTAATGATTTCGTTTCCTTTTTAAATAAATGTGTATGTTTAAAAGTGTGTATGTTTAAAAGAAAATTATTAAGTCAACGCCAGCAGAGAGAGGGTGGGTGGGGCGCCAATGATAGGTCTGAGAAAGCATGCTATCGATGTTAATAAGGTCCAGCTTGGCTCCCTTGCTTTCCCACCCTGCAGCTCAGCAGAAAACTAAAATTAATTCCTTTTGCAGCACGACGGAGAAGAGTGCCCAGAAGGAAATTTACCAAACCGTTAAAAGTGATTCTCCCTAGGGAAGAGGTTTGGGGGCAGGGGAAAAACATTCACTTTTTACTTTAAACACATCTGGATTATTTGAATTTTTGAGTTGCATAGAAATTAACCCTTTGGCTGACATCTTGGTTACAGATATTTTTTCCAGATCGGTCATGTGTGTATTGCCCCTGAGATCTCTTTGGCATGAAAACCTTTTTAATTTTATGGAGTCAAAACATATGAGCTTCTGGGTGGGTTTCCAGCCTTGGTTAGGAACTCCTCCCCAGCCCCCAGACTGTGCATGGAGCAGCATCCATTTCTTGCTATACTATTATTTTATTGCTTGTAAATCTTGAATCCTTTTAGAGTTTCTGTGTATGGTGGACCAGGGGTTCCATTTTCACTGTCTCCCATTTGTCGAGGTGTCCATCCTTTGCCCTCTAGACTGAACTATGACGTTGGCTTTCTCTGGAGATGCCTTCTGAGTTAGAATGGCTGTTACTGCTTCATCGCCAGGGTGCCTGTGCCTACGCTGATACTGGCTGGCTGACGAGGCCTTTGGGACACGCACTAACATCTGGAATGCCCCCTCATGGTCCTTATTTTTCACAGGCTCCTCACTATTCAGGGTCATTTATTCCTCTCTACGAACTCTAGGGTCCCATTTTTATGTATGTACTACCTTAACAATTCTCAAAGTAAAATTTCTTCTGTAATTATAAAGGGGAAAGGGGCCTTTTAACAATTCCTTCTTATATTCCAAGAACTGAGATATGCCAGCATCCTAAAGAGAAAGTGGCTGAGGATATATCTGGCACTGGACTCCTGTCCCCTGGGAAATTGAACTGCACAGGGAGGCAGGGGGACTGCAGGATGGAGCCCGCAATCCCAGGAGCCCTACATCTGGCACCGCTTGCACCCCCTGCAGATAAGGGAGCACCCTGTGGGAAGGGGGCTGTGAAATGTACCCTTTATGACTATTTTCCTGGCTGGGAGCCAGACACTCTTGCTAAAACCCCATCTAAAAGGTGCTGGTTTGAATAAAAATCAGTTCTAGTGCAGAGAACCTGAGATGGAAGTCTCTCTCTCTCTCTCTCTCTCTCTCTCTCTCTCTCTCTCTCTCTCTCTCTCTTTCTCTCTCTCTCTCTCTCCCCCCCCATCCCCACCCCCCAACACACACACTGTGTGCCAGGCTGCCACTGGGCAATAGCCCTCACGAAGGACAGAGGGCAGAAAACATGGACAACACAGATAAACATCAGGGCCAAGTTCACTGGGCTGGGTCTGAACCCTTGCAAGTGCCAGGACAAGCATCTCAGAGAGCTGGATTCTGCCGCGTGTGCTCATGCAGCGTGGGGCACAGAGCTGAGGAGGGGGAAGGCCGGCTGGTCCCGCCCTGGAGGGAAGACTCATCTTACATACGTGTGTTCAGGTTACATACATGTGTTCAGGAACACATCTATGAGCCTCAGCTGGGAGACATATACACGAGGTGCCTGAGCCTGACTCATCGTCTGAGAAGCAAAGGAGGCCAGCAGCGCCGATGCTGAGAGCCGGCGTCTTCACGCAGACGAGACAAAGAATGAAAACACATAAATAACAACCGTCTCTGTTTCTAAATGTTTTTGCCTCAAACCCAATATCTGTTCAAACCCCTGGCTGTTGTTGACAAGATGTGGAACCCTTCAAACACACAGCTCGGTAAAGTCATCATTTTTCCACCTTCTGTTTGTCGCAGTTCAAAGTCCTCGTGAGAAAACATGAAAAACGCAAAATGAGTCAAAGGTCCTGGGCTGCTTTTCCTTTCTTGACTTTTTAAAAGTTTGGTGTCCAAGCAACTTGACAAACCCAGACCCTCACCGTAGTAATTTGCACAGAATCCTGGACTCAAAATACAATTTCAAAAACATAATACATTTCCTGACTTCCCCCAAGGAAAAAATGACTGGTTTCTTCCCTCTAAAAGGATTTATACGGAATAACATCTGTGTTGAGAATATTGTGAATATGTGAAACTGACAGGCAGCCTCCAAGGCGCTCTGCTCATTAATGTTCTGTGCATAAAATTAAAACTTGAAATATATTTTTAAATCCATTTTGGATCATTTAAGCAATTCTCCCGCAAAGAAACTATTGTGCTGAAATAATATATTTGGAGCGAGGAATATGAAAGCTATTAAAATGTCTTAGACCCCCTGCCTTTCACGGGGAAAAAAAAAAGGGAAAGAAATGTTCTCTTTCTTTGATTTGAAATCTGCTCTGTATAAAATATACCCACACACACAAAAAAAGCCACTTTGAAATTACACTAAGAGCTTGACTTGAACCCACAGGAGCCAAGCAACTCACGTTGGGTCTTCATTTTTCTGCCTTCGTGTGCAAGGCTGAGCCCAGCACAATCCCAGGAGCGTGGGAAGGCCTGTAAGGCTGTGCGCCTTCCCCCGGCCTGCAGCTCTCGGGCCTGGGAGCCAGAAGCCGCCCGAGGGAGGAAGCAGAGTGCAGAGCCGAGGGAGGAAGCAGAGTGCAGAGCCGGCCTGGTCCCCCCTGCTCCTCCCTGTTTCTGCAAACGCCTCCCCCATGCTGCTGCTCCCCTCTGTGAGTTGGCTGCAGCAGGATGTCCCCTTGACCAGCTGGGACAAGGTGCATCCTTAACAAAGCCCTGCACTCTCTCCCTCCGTGTCCGTTTCAGAATGAAACTGTGGGATGCTCCCAGATCAGATCAACAGCTGCTTCACAAAACCAAGTCACCGAAAGCAGTGTCGTCATGTTTGAGTGTCTATGGGCTCTAACGTGAAACTGGCACCATGGCAGCACATGCCCCTTGATTCCACCAGATCACGTGTGGAAATATGTGACCGCTGCCTGGCTCCATGGAAGGACTCTCACTGGGGGCTCCTATGTTCGAGTGATTATTATTAGAGAGCAGAGTCCAGGCGTGGTGGAACCCAGGGATCCTTTGAGCCCATGCCCTTCACTGGTTTTGAACCACAGTCGGAAGAGGGGAACCTGGGCACATGGTCACTGAGAGACAGGGACCGACTGCCAGCAGAGGGGCCTGCAGGACAAGCCAAAGGGTAGTCAGTCTGCAAGGGTGAGGGACACGTGGATGGAAAGATGCACTTTCGGTAGAAGACCCAGCAAAGGGCCAGAGGTGGACTGGAGCCCCCCAAGCTGGGTGGGGAAGGAACCTCACAATTTAACCACGTGGCTGGAGCCTCCCCGACATACGGAAGATATCCTTGAACCCAGGCTCCGATGGCCTGCACAGCAGACTTGCCGGCAAAATGTTTTCTGTACTGGGCTCAAAAATACTGTTTCCTGTAAAACCTGTCCTGATTATTGACAGTGTGATAAGCTGATTGTCCCTTGAGATAAAAAGCAAAATGGCGCTGGTTCATCCTTTTCCTCTGAACGAGGGGCGATGAACACACAGCAGTGTGACAAGATCTTAAGGAAGTGACAAAGTGGAAATGACAGTTGAGTTATAGGCAAATGAAGGCCAGAGCATCACAAATTTTGCATAAATCAGGAGCAACTCAGGCGAGCAGAGCTGGAGGGTTACTTGGCTTAACGTGGTCCAAATGTCACTGCTGTCTCTTTGCCACTCCACCCCTTGTCTGCAGGCCCAGTTCATGGCCCCCAGACCCAGGCCCTGGTCACACCTCAGCACGATGCTCAGAGTCACCCGTGACATCCATTCCCTTCCCATGTCCACTGAACCCCACGCCCTGCACAGGGGACACTTGCCAGGTCTGCCTGTCCACGCCTTGACCGTGTCTCCAGGAACCAACACGCCTTCCTGCCCATCAGGTGTTGGAGTCAAGACGGGGCCCTAGCCCGTCAGTCAGCTCACCCTGTTGGCTGTTCACGGTAATCCTGTCAGAGATGGCACAAAGCCTGTGACAGGCCAGGCGCAGAGAATCCTGGGATTTGTGCAGGAGCAGTGGAGAGAAGCCTTCCCCCAACCGCAGCCTGCAGCTGCTGGGGGCCCCACCAGAGAGAACGTTCTGAGGTAAGCCAGCAGCGGATGCACCGAGCCACGGGGAGCAGGGCCCAGGTCCAGATGGTATCACCCAAACTCCTGGGTACAGCCCGACCTGAAGCCTCCAAACTCTTCAAATACAAGAGCTAAACAATTCCCTTTTTTATTTCAGCTGATTCAAGCTGAATATCTAACACGTTCAAGTACAGTCTTGGCTAATACAACCTCCTGATTTCTCCCACATTCCATTGTTTCTGACTCTTCCTCCCCACCCAAACGCCACTTCTCTATGCCCAGGACTTGTCACCACTTGCCGAGGTGTCATTAACCTCTCACCTGGCCCCCTGGCCTTCAGCCAGCTTCAGAGCCCATTCTCAGGTCAGGGCAGCCTAAACTAAATAGGGTGTGGGGCGCCCTTCCCCAGAGCAAAAACTCTTGTCAACAATTGAAATTCCAAACCGAAGCGTTTTAAGATTATTTGAGCTGAAGCTGGGGGCCAGACCCGGAAGCAAAATCTCAAAGGATTGAGAAAACGCTCTAAAGAATAGCAGTTTTGCAGCTTTTTTTATACATTAGAATCAAAGGAGGAGACATAAGGAGAGTCACATGAAATCCGTTGGTGGTAGGTTAAGGGGGCGGGAAAAAGCAAAGTGGGGAAATCTCTGGGATTGGATAAAAAGTAAAATGGAGAGACACATATTTCTTTGACATTGGCAGGCACAGGGGAGTTAACATTCAATATACATGGTTTCCAGAGCCAGTGGGTGGGAGGTGACCATGAGGAACGGTGGGGCTGTCAGTTCCCAATACTGGTGTTTACCTCTGGAGGTCATTCTGACCCTGTAAGTACATTATTCTAGATGCACAAAGCAATGGACAGGGCTTGCTCAAGGTCAAGATTAATCTATCATAGAGGCCTTAGGATGCGACTTCCGTTCGTTCGGAGCTGTTCAGTTAGGAATTTTTACGCTCAGAGCATCCCGTGTAGTTACTTTCAGTTACTGAGCTTGTCAGGCCTGCCAGGTAACCATTCACACTTTCAGAGGCGCCCCAGATAGCTCAAAGGCCAAAGTGATCACAGGACATTCAGGGGTCTCATATTCTTCAGCAGGGCCTTGGGATTCTCCAGCAGTGGGCTGCCCTTTCTCCACAGTGAACAGCATCAGGGGGTCCCAAACGTTTCATGAACTCGACCTTGGCTTGCCCCTCCCCCCGTTCCCCACCACCACCACCAATTACAGAAAATGAAATGAAGGACAGTGTAGCGGGCTGCAGATAGCAACCCGCTCCTCTGGGTGCTGGGTAGACTCCCAGATTCCTACCCTAAGGCTCCCATTTAAACCTCTTCCGTGATTAGATGGATGGATGGTCAGGAGCTGGGAGGGACTGCAGTTGCCATTCTTATTAAGCGTTAAAAGGCCTGGCCCATGCATAGCTCCTCAATAATCACAGTGCTAGCAAATCTCTGAAAAAACAGATACTCCCAACCAAGCCTTCTGGGTTTCATAGATTCCCCCAAGCTTTCATTTAAAATCCATTTTGTATGAAGTTATCTGGAAATGAACAATAGGCACCTCAGAGACATCTCCCCAGACACCAGTGTGAAGGATGCTGAAAGAGATCAATCCACAAAATCGATTTGCCTTTCTAATCAAATATGCAGAGCTCTGCTGGACCCTGTCCCCACGTTCGTGATGGGAGAAGACCACTCCTTGACATGAAATTAGGGACCATGTCTCCTAGCCACTCATGTTGCCATTCGTGTCTCAGGTGAGGCTTCAAGCTGCAGAGTGGCTAACAGACTTCACTCAACCAAACAAGTGTCCGCTGAGGGCCTACTATGTGCCAGGCACTGGCCAGTGGCTGGGTCTGGGGGGGAGGATGAGACTGGCCCTAAACCACACCCACCAGGAGCTGGGCATGTAGTAGGTCTTTAATACCCAACAGACTCTCATCTGGAGGCCCTGTCACTAAAGCCTTTGGTGGGGTGGGGGTGGGGATGGGGGCGACAGAAAAGAGCAATGCTATTCGCATCTTTTACAGTCATTAGGATTGTTCAAAGTGTAACATGGAAAACGACATCATTCCTATTAGCCATCTAAGAGGCCTACAGCTATTCTCCCCATGATTTGCCACATGATAACTAATTGTATCTGGATCTTGGCTTTCTGTCTTCATAGCTGTGTGGCCATGGATAAGTGGCTTGACTTCTCTGATTCTGTGTTTGCCTCTGCAAAATGAGAACGATCATCGTTCCTACAGCATAGGGAGGTTGTGAGGCTGAAATGCATTGATGCTTAGGAAGTACTTAATAAATCTCAGCTCTTATCATCATCGTCATCATCCGATTGACAGCTAAGCAGGCTACACAACAGGAAGCCCTACTCCCAGCACAGTGGAGAAAATGAAACTGTAAAAGAACACCCATAGAGCAGCACTAGGTGCCAACTGAAGTCATGGGGAGCCATGAGGTGTCCCCAGAGCTCTAAGATTGCAGTTCTGGTCCCCTGAGCCACCCCTGTGGCTTGCTTGTGCTGCCTCCTTATCCACCCAGAGGGACTTTTTCTCCCAGCCACTGTGGGCTGTGGGGTGAGTCTGATCCACAGGGCACCCCAGGACCTCACACAGGCCGCAGCCTAGAGCAATGACTCAGTGAATGCTCGCAGAGTGAACAAATGAGCTGTGGCTAAACTGGACTCAGCCCCTAGAAGCACCTGGGGCCAGGGGGGATGTAGGGGACAGGACCGAGCCAATTAAGACAAAGATCCTTTGACTAAAGGATCTTAGGATACTCTAGCCACACGACCTTCCCCAGGGCAGGAAAGTTAGATGACATTCAAGGGTGAAGTGGTCTGAACTGTTTTAAGCGATGAAAACCCATCACAAAAATAATTAAAGTGTGATTTATTGATTCAAGTAACTGGGAAACCCAAGTAACGGGGAGCTGGCGTCAGGAGGCTGCAGACATTCAAATCATCATTAGGGGGCTCTTTCTCTCTCTCTCTCTCTCTCTCTCTCTCTCTCTCTCTCTCTCTCTCACACACACACACACACACACACACACACACACACACACACACACACATCTCCCTCCCCTCTCTACCTTCTGAACACTGGCCTCTCTTCCTACAGCATTTGAGCTTTTTCCGTACAATGGGAGGGGCCATACTTGTAGGAGCAGGAAGAGAGGGGATTTGGCCACAGACAGCTCTATGCTTTCCTTATCCCAGCCAAGGGACAAAAAGACAGCTCTTGTCATCCCAGCCTGGTAAAATACCAGGGAAGGACTCTGAT
The DNA here is from genome assembly GCA_033961575.1 of Aselliscus stoliczkanus. Classification (NCBI taxonomy): domain Eukaryota; kingdom Metazoa; phylum Chordata; class Mammalia; order Chiroptera; family Hipposideridae; genus Aselliscus; species Aselliscus stoliczkanus. Next base: position 4,082,839 of record CM066738.1, on the reverse strand, counting down.
TGGCCCTGCTTGAGTCACATGTCCTCCTGCCAAACCAATCACTTGTGGCCAAGAGAATGAAGTCTGGTGATTAGCCAGGCCTGGGGTCTGCTGGGGTGGGGGCAGTAAAATTAGCTGCCACCCAGAACCACTTCAAGCATGGAAGGCGATGATCCACAAAAGATTTCGGTAATACAACCTCCCTCCTTTCTCTCATGAGGTCTCTGCCCTAAACTACTTGGTGCCTCTGGCCAAACCTGGAAATCGGCAATGGGAATATCAGACAACGATCTCGGAGGGCAGCAGGGATGTAGGGAGTCCTACGCCATACCGAAGCCTGGAGACCCTGTGTGTTGCCTGGACAGAGCTACCAAATGCACTAAGGACCTCCCACTGAACTTGGAATCAAGTCCAAAGTCTCCACCCCAGCCTGCCAGGCCCAGGCCCCTTGGGTACCCACTGCTGTCTCCAGGGATGGCCTCCTTGCGTCACTTGGGTCCCTACTCATCAGATGCCACCTTCTGCTACCACCCTGCTAAGAGAGCTCCCTGACCCCACACCACACTCTGCAAACATATGTTTTTATAACACTTCCCCACCTGAAATCTCCTGGCTTGTTTGTTTACTGGGCTGGAAGCTTCCTGAGGTAAGAGCTAGGCCTGTCTCCTCCTGGCTGGCCCAGCACAAGGCCCAGCATGCAGAAGAGACTCCACAAATATTTGTTGGTTGAATGAATGAATGAATAGCCATTCAAAGCCATGCTGCTTTCAGCCTCAGCAAATGGGGGTGGGAGAGGTTCACCTAGTGCCACTCGGTGAGTCATCTTATGGAACAGGACACTGTTCTTAGGGAGACCAGCCCACTCCTCACCTTCCTGCCCTTTGATCCAGTCTCCCTACCGGACCGGGGGGGGGGCAGCTGGGCCCCCCTGGGCAGCCACGTCCCCGGCATTGCCAGTCCAAGTCAATAAAACATCTCTGGAATAATCCATCACCACACGCTCAAGTTCCCTCTCGAGTTCAGTATGTAGCTTGGAGCTACACCCATCCAAACTCTTCAGAGGTGACACCTCCCTGGTCAGAGCACATGCATGTCTGACAGCTCCTCCTCAGGGCCTCGGCTCCATTGCAGATGCAAATTGGGAAACCCCAGGACATCTTCTGCTTCCTGGGCACATACAAGCTCAACTGACCAAGGTTGGGAATTGTTATTCACACTCAGAAATCAAAGTTAGTTGCGACCAAACTTACTTTTCTTTTCACACAGACGCTGGGCTTTTCTCACATCCCAGAGCTGGCACAGGAGAGGCTGGCAAGGAAGGAGGCCTGGGAGAGAGAAAGGGCAGGACACACGCACCCCCACCTCATGGGGGGCCTCTAATGGGGCAATAATTGATAATTAGGCCAAATGGAGAACAAGCTCCCAAGAGGGCGGCTTCTGGAGTGCTGGGGGCGGGGGAGGGGGTCAGCTCTTTTTCTTCTCAATAAGACCCAGAGAACGAAGTTAATTGTTCCTTTAGGTGTGTGGAGTGCACACTATTTATGAAGTAAAAGAGATCTTTTGCTGTGACTAAAGAGAACCTAATGGGTGTGAAAGGCTAGAACTTCTGAGTTCCTGAAGCGGCAGCTCGGTGAAGCCATCAGATACCTTCCCTGGAAATTGGCACTTTGGGCTGAGGCCTCTGGGCCTTTGTCGGGCAGTCGAGGTAATCATCGCCCATGCTGCGAGACCGGCACGGGGCTGGCAGGAGCGGCTCGCAGCACAAAGCCTGCTTTGGGGAGGGAAAAAAAAAGGCATGAAATAAAAAAGAGAACCGTTTAAGCTCAGCAACTCAGAAGCAGCAGTTGGCTCCAGTCACTGCAATATTTTATACAGCAACAGCAAGGAAAAAAAAATTAAAAAACTGTCCCAGAATGCTGAGAGAGGGCCAAAAATATTAATACACAGGGACATGGCGAACCTTGTGCAGGCTGTAAATATTTCCTTCGTTTCTCACGTCCAATCAGCAGGGCCTGCTGCCTTTTCTCTTCCTCAGCTCTTCCTGTGTGAACTCTAGGCTGCACAACGCGTTTCCACAAGAAATAAAAGCATTAGGGGGAGAAACTGTGTCTGTCAGAGGTCCGTGAATTTCCGGGTTTGAATATCCTAGGGAGGAGGTTTCATCCCCACGAACCAGGGGAGAGGAGAAGGGTATATATAAACAATGAAGAAAAGGGGACCCCAGAAATAAAAAATAAATAGAATTTCACATACGCCAATGTATTAATTTGCCACGCGTAGTATTTACACCAGTGAAGAAATCCACTGAGGGCAGGATGGTCCGATAAGGTGCAGGACACCAGCTCACAAAAAACAACTGGTAATTTCTTCGCATAAGTATGATATAGTGTGAGTGTGCACCGGGAAATTCAAATTGAACTGGACCTCCCATATTTCTATTTGCTGAATCTGGCAGCACTGCTGATAGAAGGTTCTGGTGCTGATGCTAAGTAAGGTTTGATAACACACAGCCTGGCAGGACAGCGAGTCCTGGGCTCTGGGCACAGCAAGTGCGTGCCTGTGGGTCAGGAGGAGGTCTCCGGGGCGGTTGGGGAGCTGGCATCTTGGGGTCTCTATGTGATCTCAATCCTCTAGCAGCTTCAGCCACCGGAAAACACAGTGGGTCCTGATACCGCTCACAAGTGCCACTAGGAGGAGACCATTGGCCATGTGCAGATGTCACCTCGGAAAAGCCAGAATTCAGCTTCGCCCCCCACTGTCATCGGCTGCTTAGATTCAACCCCACAGCCAAGCTCAAGCTTAGAAATCATCCAGAGGGAAAAGGGCGCCCTTGATAGTTGAGAGAGAGGTGAGACCAGGATCTATGGGCCCCATCTTCCTGTGGGGTCCCACCCCTAGGAAGGAAGAGCGCCCGAGTTTATGGTAAGAGGGCAGGTGCTTTGGGGTTTGGTTCTAAGCCTTTCTTTTCCACCTATTGTTTGAGCCAGTTTTCCCTTCTGCAGAATGGTCCCAAACAAATCCCTCCTCCATAAAATGAGAATGTATGGAAGCACCCAGCCCAGGTTGGTGGATGCTGGCACCATGATGGTTACTCAGGGCGGGCCCCCGGGAATGCAGCCCCCTCTCTCTTCTCAGGAAAGGACTCGGTCTTCCGGGCCAGTCCACAGGCCAGTGACAGCCTCGTCTTCAACATCGACATCTTTAAGAGGCAAACCACAGGTCCACTCAAAGCTGCATCTCCCCACGCTGTCCCCCAGACTTTCATGCCTCAGGCTGAGGACCCCGTGAGCCAGGGCAACTAAAGTGCTGTTCCTTGGGGGACACTCGCCATTATGTGTGAGCACCAGCTCCGGGCTCCATACATGTAGCCCTTTCCAGCCTCCTAGGAGCCCTGCTAGCTCATGTGACAGATGAGGAAACAGCTCGGAGAGGCTGACCAGTTCACCCAAGGCCGGGGGACGGTACTCAGCAGAACCAGGACTTGAGCTCGCATCCTGTGCCCTTAACCGAACACTCTCCCCATTTATCACCTGTCTCCCAGCGTGACCCATGCAGATATTTCCGAGACAACTGGGCAGAACTGGCAAGGTCTTAGTCTTCAACCTTCAAAACCCAACTCACTCTCACCTCCTCTGCACGCTTCTGCCTCACCCGGGGCTCGCTCTGAATCACAGAATCACACTCATCCTGCTGTCGTCGCATACCTCAGGCTGCACTGTCACCTGGCTGCACTCCTGGAAGCACGTGCTGCTTTTCCATTCCTGCACCAGCCACGCTTTCCCGGGAACTCCCACCCGCCCTGGCCACCTCAGGGTGCTTCAAGCAGCCCAGGCTGGTCCTACCTCAGCTCCTTCGCTTTGCCTTTCCCGCCTCCATGGAGGAGGGAATCCCTTCGCATGGGTCCCTTCCTTACCAGCTCTGTGCTCAAATGTCCCCTCCTCAAAGAGGCCTTGCTTAAAATCGTCCCTTCACCTGACTCTGTCACCCCTAGCCTCCTTCCCCGTGTAACTTGCTCCACAGCACACAACTCTCCTGGCATCATCTGGTTTCCATATTTCCTTGTCTGTCTTCCTTCCAGACACGTCAGCCCCAGGAGAAAAACAACTGTTGGTTTGTTCCCTTCTAGATCCCCGGGCATGGAGGAGGCGCTTGGCAAACATTTGTAGAATGAACGAACCCTGGGTGTCTGGTATATATAGACATTCAGTAAATGAGTTTATTCTTAATTAATCATTTTAACAGAATCATCTTCGAAGCTTCCCAAGGGAGAAGCAGATGCTGCCTTCCCACCTGATGCATCCTCCTCTTTTCCAAGCCGTCCACTGTTCACATTTCTTCACTTCTGTTGTAGGGATGGCGATCTCAAAGAAAAGGCCAGGAAGAAACCTCCGGCCTGCCCGGACCGTCCACCCCATGGCAATCTGGTCTGGCCAACGGCTTGCTCTGCCCTGGGCATGGTGTGTTAAACGTTCGTTAATTAACCCATTCAGCCCCAACTCCAGACCCTACCTTCCCCCTCACTGATTTTGGCTGAGTGGGCAGTTGGGACCACCCAGGTCTTGGGCCTCCACCCAGCATTTCCAACAGCCAATAAGAGCATCATGTGCCTTGGGTGTGGGGAACATGTTACGAGGAGAAAACACACACCCCGAACACCCCATACAGGCACAAATCTGTGGATAAGGGAGGAGGTCAGGGAACGGGAGGGAGGGAGACATGCCAGGGAGAATCACAGACACCCACCTGGAAGATAAGAACGCCCATATCCCCAAAGAGTGGCCTTAGGAATTATTGGGAGATGACCTGCCGATCATCAGAAGAACGCTGCCTCAGTTTCCCAGTCCCATGGGATCTGGACCCCTGCGTGTCCCATGGCTGCTCAGGCAGGAACATGTCCCCCCTCCCTGTGTGTTGAGCCACTTACTGTTGTCCCTTGGACCCATTTTCCAGTTCCAGGCCTATGAGAACGTGGTACGGCGGAAACCCTGAGGGTCAACGAGTCAGTCGACAACCACAGAGTGAGCACAGATCGGTGTTGATGGGCATGAAAAGAGAGTGTGGGGTGTGCAGTCTGGAGGCGATATTATCTGTGGATGTCACTGGGGGATTGTTATAGAGTGGATGCCAGCAGAGATGCACACATATGTTGTCCAGAAGCCACAGCAGCCCGTCGTGGTGGCCCACTCAGCCCCAGTGGCCTCAGCAGCTGATGGAACTCTCCAGGCACGGACAGGAACACAGGAGCACGCCCACAGCCACGTGGACCAACCTCTCGCATAGGAGCTTGGGCCCAGGAAGCCGGCCCAGAGGACACCTGGATGGCCCCCTACACGAAGTTCAAACAGTGACGAATCTAAGCTCTGCAAGAGAAATCGACAAGGGGAGGGATGGGCTGGAATGTCCCATTTCCTAATCCAGGCAGTGGTTACAGGCCTGCGTTCTCTGTGACAGAAGTCATTAAGCGTGGTGCCCAGGGTTGGTACTTCTGTCAGTGTGGGTACTTGCATTACAGGTCTAGATTGTAAAGGAGGCTGGGGTGCTAGGTCTTGAGGTCTCCCCGAAGCTTTCTGAAGAAGAGGAGGGCTGCTGCAGCCGGTCAAACAGGTGGCCAGGGAGGTGGGCAAGGAGCGCAGAGGCTGGCAGCGGGCGCCCTGGACGCTGGAGAGCCCAGAGGCCCCACCCCCCACCCGCCAGATGCGGCGCCATCTCCGCCTCCGCGTCCAACGTTGCTTGGCAACTGGTCTCCTGGGCGACGCGAGACGCTGAGCCAAAGGCCACACCGTGCTGGGCGAACCGAGATCCCAGGTCCCATGTCCCAGACACCCCTCAGCACCGCGGCGGTGGAGCGCATGAACTTCGTAATTCAGGACCAGATCTGGTAACCCTGTGGGCTGGGCCCTGTGAAGTGTGCACACCTGGCGACCTCAGTTTCCCCACCAAGTCCTGGAGGTGGTCGGGGGCCGTGGGGAAAGGGGGCGACGGGCAGCGCCAGGGCGATGGGAGACTCTTTCTCCCTCTTCTCTTAGTGACACACACCACAAAGGTGTGGGAGAGTTTGCATCTGGCTCCACAACCACCTGCAAAGCTTTGCTTATTGAGAGTGACTAATGTGTTCTTATTTTTAAGATTTACTACTTTTTTTTAAAGAAACTAAACAAAATCTTGATATTTGTTCAATTTGAATGAGTGATACATGTGCACTTTATATTCTCTCTTGCTTTTCCTGGTTTTTCATATAATAAGACATTTAACTTTCTACTAGATTTATGTTCAGCAGACATTTGTAATGGTTGTTTTTATTTCGCATTCTCTCTGATTGCTAAATATCCCATCTTTTTGAAGTTTTAACCAACATGGGAAGTTGCTAGTTTAGTCGCCAGTAAGCAAATCTTAGTAACAACAAACCATAGTCGCTTTTGCCTCTTACACTTCAGTAACCCTGTTTGTCACCTCTGACTTTTACCATTTCTTATAAAACCTATAGTAGTGACTTTGTATTTTTCTTTAAGTTGGCTTTGTTTCACTTAATAACTTTATTTTTATAGGAAACTTCGTATCATTCTTGAAAATGGAAAGCCAGTATTATTTGACATAAATTAAACAATTGTTTTTTTATATCTTTATCTTTTTGTAAGTACCCCCAATAGGAAATACTACCATAGCAGGGTCTATCCCCTCTGTGTAGAATGCCCTTTCTTTTCTTCTCCACTAGATAAACTCCTACTCATCTTTCAAGATCCAAATCAGATGGCCCTTCCTATGTAAGGCCCAGTTAAGCCCTTAGACTATTCTGTCCAATGTCTAAAGTGGCTGTGGAGCTCTTGAAATGTGACTGTTTTAAACTGGAATCGACGATAAATGTAAAATACCAGATTTTGAAGATTTCATACCCCCCAAAAAAGGGGTATTAAAATTAAGTTCATCTGCTTATTTTCACTTTTTAAAATGTGGCTATTAGAACATTTAAAATTATATGTGTGGCTCATATTTCCGGCTCGTGTTACATCTCCATTGGAAATAGACTGCTGTAGATAGATGCTCAGAGGCAACGGCCTACGAAGCTGTTGAGACATGTGGGAGGGGGATGGGGATACAGCTATTGATTCCAAAATAGGACTAGAAACTTGAAAATCAAAATAAACAAACATTTAAGTAGACATTTGCAAAATCTGACACACCCACCCTTCAACTGCAACTCAACTCAGCTCATAGGTAATGATGTATCCATTATATTTAATGTGAGGCAAAAGCAGGGTGGGGACTAAGGTGAGGTGAGTGAGGCGCCTGGTGTAATATTTAAGGCTCAGGGTCATGTAAGTGCTGGCTCTGCCCTTGCAGGAGCCTGACAGTGGGTGCCTCCTTAAATTCTGCACCCCAGGTTCCTCACTCACCCCACGCTGGCCCTTGCCCTGAGAACAATGTACTGAATATGTACCTCCATAATGATTTCACACACACCTGTCACTGTGGGTCACGAGGCCTCCAAAATAAGGAGTGTAAGGCCTAGACGCCCCTCCGGCAGTCAGCCCAGTGCTGTCTGCCCCAACGCACCACGTCGTCCAACCAGCATCCCTGGTCCCTTAGTTGTGTGTCTCTCACAGCGACACGGACCTCATCCCTCCCTGGCATAGCATCATCCTTCAGTGAATACTCATTGAAGAATGTAAAATTCCCCAGTGGACTTCTGGGGGCTTGCTACTCTAACCCTTTTTGAATATCGTCCAACACTTAGGAACTTTCTTTTTCAGGAGATACCGACTAAAGGCTGAAACTGAAGCATGGCAAAACTGGGCCCAGAACTGGGGATTTTTAACCACCCTCTTCGAGGAGGTAACTGGGAATTTCATGAGGCCAAGGGTTGTGGAATCGATCATTTCCAAGAATAAACGGTTAGGATGTGTATAATTTGTAAGAATAAAATTTAACAGGCAAAGACTGCCACCTCTGGGGCCTGAAGCTTCCTTTCACAAAGTTCCCGAGCCCTTACTATGGGCCAGGCACCTGCTGGGTGCTTCCTCTGCACCACCTCATTTCAGCCGCACAACAAGCCCTGTATAGAAGGGGGTGCTGCTTTGTGCCCGTTTTACAAACTAGGAAATTGAACTCAAAAAAGTACCAAGTTACACAGCTAATACAGAGAGGCACCAAGGGCAGAAGCTGGCCTGTCTGATTCCCAGGCCACTTGGCCTCAGACTTCCCATCTATAAAATAGGTTAATAGTCCTCACCTGCCTCACTGAGTGACAGGTCTAATGGGATGAGATGGTGAGGCAGGGTTAACACAGGAGAAATTATTAGGAAAATACCTTGGTATTTCCCAAACGAGATAGGGAACAGAAACAAGGAGAAGGGGCAGGCATAATAATGAATAGGGAGTGATGGGGATGCCAGCAAACAGACCCTGGCCCCATCCAGATGCGGCCACCCTCAGCCCAGCAGGGTGTGGCCATTCCGAGAGACCAAATGCATCTTCCAGCTGTTCCAGACGTGTAGATAAGTCTTCTAAGCCTAGAATAGTGGTTCAGATATATAGACACCATTCAGGCCCGCAAAATGCTTGTGTGGACTTCAACAGGATGATGGCCACAGGCCTGCCACCTCTCAAACTATCTCCAGACACAACACGAGGACGTCACATTTCTTTGGAGGGCAGCAGAACTACCTAAAGGCCGCTGTATTCAAAACATTCATGATTCGAGGCAGCATAAACCCCATTGGTAACTCACCCCATCCCACTTGCTTTGACGTGGTGCCATTCTTAGAGTTCTTTTCAATGCTTAGACAGTTATACAATTTGAAATTTTATGCATAAAATGAATCCTTACTAATACAATATGCTAAAGAGCCTATATTAATATTCTTTATATGTAATTAATGTGGTTTTTGAAGAGCTCAAAATTCCTTTAAAAATTGAAAGGGAAGAATGGGGCTCTCCTCAATATTTTAAAGATTGCTCCTGGAACCCTATTGCCATTTTTAAATTGGAATCCATAACCTGTGAAGTTTTCTCAGATCGCTACCCATGAAAATAAATTAGCAGGCTGCACTGAGCAGCAGGTGGGCACAGCGGCTCGTTGAGTGCAAGTCCCTCTGCCCCTTTCTGACTGTGCAATGGGGACCAGCTCCCTAATATTTCTGAGCCCCACTTTGCCATCGTAAAGTTCAGAGCTCTGGGGGACGATGAAGAGCCTGGAGTTCCCCGTCTCTGGGGACTGTGTTTCAGTTGATCCAGTGTGAAGAAGGACCGACCATCCCGAAGCCCAAAATCGAGCCTCCCCAATGGTTCCACATCCGGCCAGTGACCCCAGTGGAGAAATACATTAAGGTTCGCAAGGTTTTTTTAAATACTACTTATTTTCCTAAGTAAAAAATAAGCCCCGCTGGAAATTTTGATCACTGCAGGTGCACACAGCCAACCGCCAAAGGTAAGAACTCAGTGGTGCAAGGCACATGGGGAGTCCAGTTTCCACGCCCACATGTGGGGGACACATCAGGTTACTGTCTGTATGCTTTCTAGAGCCACTGCACTGCGTCAGGCTCCGCTGGAGCAGAGGGACGCCAAGAAAGTCAGGGGCTCTATCCATGGGTTCAGCAAACACTTCAGGGAGTGGGCGGGAAAGCAGGGCGGGAAAGGACCCGCCTCTCCATTCAGATGGCCCAGCTGCTCACCTCCTATGTGGTCTGGGGCAAGTGGCTTGACCTCTCTGTGTCTTTATTCCCGCCTTGTACAATGGAAGTTCCTGAAAGCACCTACTCCAGGGCATGGGGTCGGGGTTCAGTGGGATGAACTTAAAACAGTGCCCAGCACGTTTAGAGACTGCCAGTGACTATTAGCTATTTGTAGGAGCTTAGCTGGGCCAACAGTACTGAACTAGAAGACAAGACTGCAGCCCACATGCATGGGGGTGGGGGCACCAACATGAAACAAGAAACACAACCAAATTGTGAAGTGCCGTGCTAGATGCCATGGAGGAAGTAGGCAAGTGATGTTAGAGGAGACAGAGGATGGCGTGGTCAGGAAAGGCCCCCTGTGGAGCTGAGGTCTGAAGGATGACAAGGAGCTGACCCTCGGAAAAGCATTCCTGGCGAAGGGAACAGCATGTACGAAAGCCCTGGGGCAGAGCAAAGGTTGGTATGTTTCAGGAACGGCAAGGGATGGTGATGGGGCTGGCACCTGGTGAGCTGAGGTGAGGTGGGGGTGTGAAGGGAAGGGGTGGGGGTGGAGTGGGCAGGGCCAGATCCCACGGGACCTGAGGGGCCAGAGGAAGCCGCTGGGCTTTGAGCCCAATCTGCGATGGAAGCGGGCCTGTGACATGTTGAGAATTGCCTTTTAAAAGGTCAGTCTGGCTGCTGAGTGGGTGACGGGGCAATCCCAGAGGGGAGAACACTTAGATGTTCCCACCAGAGACTCGTCCACGGTGGACACGGGTCAGAGACCAGAAACTGCTGAGCTCCATACATCCCGGGGCCTCCCCTCACGAGTCTGTCATTTTGCCCTCAGGTCTCTGTCCTCTGCCCAGAGAGAGCCATTCTGTGTCCTGATGGGAAAAGGGGATGAAAGCTCAGGAAGGCGGCGGCCAGCTAGGGGAAGTTAGCCTCCGTTTTTCGTAGATAACAGCAATATTGCCCTTCAAGAGAAGGAGCTGACCAGCTCTCGCCTAACGTCCTGGTTAATGGTGGTGTTTCCACCGTTGCCAATCTGGTGGGTTATATGTGGCACCCCTGCGTGGTTTTCCACTGCATTTCTCTTACAAGTCGTAGAGAGACCTGAAAGCTGGTCTGCGTGTTCCCACGGCCTGGGCCCATCCAGAAAAGCCGGGCGGAGAAATCTTGCCTTCTGGGCAATTCCCATCCAAATGGCCCCTCTGGCATTTACTGATGGCGCCCCCTGCATGTGGCCTCCCAGGAGATTAATTTTAATATCCATCAAGAAGATTTGGTAAGGGGCTTCCGCCACCAGTGGCAGCCAACCCAGCAGAACCGGCCCCTTAAGCCACCGCCTCACTAAAAGATCCCTCTAGACAAGTGTGAACTCGTAACCCCAAGCATAGTAAACCTCTCTATCTTGGTTCTTCTGTTAGAACAAATATTCCTCCCTGTTGTCTTTGTTCAAATCACCATGTAAGAGCAGAAAAGATGATTATGTCACATGGAGAGGGGAAACCGTGTAAACATTTACTCTCAGTTTCCAAAAATTTCAAGTAAGTCCAAGGAACTGACAAATGAAATTGTGCCTTTTCATTTTAGATAGAATCCTGTTTTCCTTTTGGTTTTTAATTAAATTCAATTGCTTCTCATTCCTGTGGTCCCTCCAGTTTGGGGTGTGTGTATGTGTGTGTGTGTTGTGTACCTATCAGAAAGCCTTCTAATCAAAATGAGAAGATTTATAACTGCCAGGATACTGTCTGACAATAGTCAGATATTTTATGACTATTGGGCAGGCGAACTATCGCATTTGATATTTCTGCACTTTACTTTTTGTTCCCTTTTTGCCCTTCTACTAAATAAAAGGTATGTTCTGGAGGTCATGAATCAAATGGGTTAAGCATGATAAGGAAACATGTTGGGTGAGCAGTACTTTCAGGGTGCAGTGAGTCCCAGGGTGGCGCTGGTTGGAACGTCCGCCCTACACAGTGACTCTGGCTTTGCTTTCTGTCTTTTCCACACCAGACCTTACGGGCCAAGCGTGATGCCTCTGTGGATGTGCCTCATGTCGCTGTGGCCCCAGGTGCCCAAACCCCCTGCCCTTCCATTCCAGGTCCTTCCATCCCCGCCGGTCCCGAAGACAACCCAGGGCTTCATCGGCTGGAGATCCGGAGTGCCCGGCCTGAACAAGGGCCTGGAGCATGATTATGAGATCAGGAGCTGCAAAGGGGCATGCACCAAAGAGCTCAACTGGCTGAAACAAGGCATATACTGAGTCCAGTCAGGGGCTCTGGCCCCTGGGGCAGCGATGGGCGGACCAGGCACCTGGCACCCATGCCCAGGACCGGAAGAGCTCCGTAGCATCCTTCTGAGGACATAGCGCCCCTCCTCATTTGTCCATGGGATAGTGCAAATCACACAGAACAGCCCTTTGACATTTCCAGTTCATCAATACCTCCTTTCTGGAACATTCTTGTAACATACTCATTCTTAGCTAATGTAATAAACAAGTAAAATTGAGTCTCTGAATATTTTATAGTGATACCTTGGGAATTTCTATGGATAGCTGTTTATTTTATTTTTTTAAATGTAATTTAGTTTTAAAAATATTTGTCTAGGGCCGGCCGAGTGGCGCGGTGGTTAAGCGCTGGCTTGGAAAGCCAGCGGCCCTGGTTCGGTCCCACATATGAGGGCCAGTGACACTGCCCTCAAAAAAAAAAAAAAATTTGTCTAGGCCCTTCAGTGTCACTTTCAATCCTACCTCTCGCCATTCCTGTTTATAATGAAATTGTCAACCAGTTATTTCTGGGCCCAAATATCCCTGCACCTGCTTTTCGGGGGTGAAAAGCTCTTTGGGGGGCGGTTGTCTCTCCTTTCCCAGGACATCTGCGATGTCAACGGCTTTAAAGGCAGAAATGAGCCCAGATTTGCCAGATTTGTCTGAGTTCAGGTTTCCAGGAGAGGAGGGGTCCCCCATGAGCCCTCAGCAAAGCCTCCCTGCTTCGCTGCCCCAGCTTCCCCATCGCAGCACCTACAGCCCCTGAGCTGGCCAGCCGCGCCATTCTCCTTCCTTCCACGGACATCTGACATTAACCTCTTATCCCCTGCCTGACATTTTGCTGCAAGTCCTACAAATAGGGGGAGCTAGGAAGTGGGGTGTCCAGCTGGTCAAAGAGTGCCAGAAGGAAAAGCCAGCATACCCGCAGGCCCCTCCAACTGGTCCCCAAAGAGTGGGAGAGCACAGAGTCTGAAGGCGGCCTGTGGAAGTGGGTTTGTGTTTGTTGTGGAGCAGCAGAGGGTGGTGCCTTCCTCACACCTGAAGTGGGCTGGGGGCAGGGGGCATGCTCAGTCACCTGCCCTCCAGAGACAGGCTCCTTCCTCCGTTCGGTTGGTCAAGTGTCACGGTGCATGGGACGGGTTCCTCCCTGTGTGGGCTTCACTCTGGTCTGAGGGGGCTTCTATCTAGTAGAATCCGCTTACACGGCCCATTGCCCACACCTGTCCTGCTCACCTTCCTGTCCAGGTGTAGGTGGACATGATTTACCAATCCAGGAATTCCTGATTTAGAACCTTCCCCTGACGCTGAAAACTGGCCTCCCCTAGCACTCTCCTAAAGGGACTCCATGACTCTGTGGACACCAAATACCAGGGGACAGAATTCCCCCAAGTGTGGGCCACCCCCTGCAAACTCCGGGCTCAGAGTCTCTAACTCCAGGAGGCCCCCAGCAGCCAAGCTGCTCTGGTTCTGGGATGCTGATCTCTGTGAAGTATGCAGGACATGGCGTGAGTGACCAGCCTTACTCTGGGGCGTGGGGTGCAGACACCCTCAGAGCCAGCTACCAAGATGCTGAGAATGGGGCCACATAGCACAACCTTCTCCCAGTCACCTAGTTGGTTCTCTGTCCCCTCACAGCGCTTCTCCCACCCAGAGTGGAAAATTCAGGTTCTCACAGTCTTCCCAGCCTGGAAGAGTCAGAACATACGAGAAGCAGCCCTTCGAGGAGCCTTGTCATTCCCTCTGAGCATGGTGCCCACACTCATCATGTGCCAGCCACATAGGCCACACGGGCGACAGACACCAAGAAATACCACAGTCGTCATGGCTGACATCCCACTTGCCACCTGTTTAAAGGAGAAATGTCACAGCTCTTTAGGTTCTGAGAAATAGAGCCAGGTATTATAGTCTGAATTGTGTCCCCAAAAAGATATGTTGAAGCTCTAGCCTCCAGCATCTGTGAATGTGACCTGATTTAGAAATAGGGTCATTGCAGATGTAATTACTGAAATTAAGATGAGGTCATACTACAGCAGGGGAGCCCTTAATCCAATAGGACTGGTGTCCTTATAAGAAGAAGAGGGAGAGAGACAGACACAGACACGCAGGAACACGGCCATGTGATGATGGGCACAGACATTGGAGTCTGAGTCTACAAGCCAAGGAGCACCAAAGATTGCCGAAACGCCACCAGAAGCCAGAAGAGGCCAGAAAGGACAGTACCTTACAGGTTGCAAAGGGAGCGTGGCCCTGCTGACACCTTGATTTTGGACTTCTGGAATCTGGAACCAGGGGAGAACGAACCACTGTGGCATTAAGCCACAAGCTTGTGATCCTTTGATACAGCAGCCCAGGAGACCGGTAGAGTATTGAATACATGTTTCCTCTTCTTCTCCTCCCCTACTCAGAAAACCCTCCTCTGAGCATGTGTCTTTCATTGGCCTTCACCCCTGGGTTTTGTCAACATGAGACCAGGTCATGCGGCCCATGCAACTCCAAAGATGTGCCCGGACACCCAGATGTTTAGCCTGCTGTAGTCTAAACAATGGACACTTGGCCAAGCCCATCTCTTTTCAATCCCAATGTTTTGGCATCTGGGTCATCGCTGCAGGCGAGGTTTGGACCCTTGAAGAAACCCACGTCCCTTACTGTGATCAGGTACTCCCACCACAGTTGCTCAGAGCAGCCAAGGGCAACTGCGAGGTACCCGCTTCATCTCAGCCCCACTAGGATCGAATTTCCATCTGATTACAACGTGTGAGGCAGCACACACCTGTGGTCTGGAATGAGATTCCGATGCCAGGAGTTGCTTTTTGTTCTAATTCCTGGTCAGAAAATAAAACTGAGAGCCATCATCCATCATCTGAGTGCCCACGGCAACAGAAAAGTCTAGCAAAAAAGATGGCCTCCCTTGAGTCTGGACAGGAATTCGACATGTCCATTGTGACGCTTCTGAAACTTGAGGGTGGGTTGAATTTCATTCTTATTCTAAATTACTGGTCCAATGTGAGCAGCAGCCCTGACTTTAGAGAAAGTGGTCAGCAGATACTATTACTGGAAATGACCGGGTGGAGCTGAGCAGGCCATACCACTGCGTGAACAACTGAACCTTTAGGAAGTCCCAGTTGTAAAGGTTCTCGAGCCATCCTGCCCCTCATGGCCACTGTGTGACAGTGGAAGAAATAGGCACGTCCCTCCCTACCCATGTTAGATCCACTGAACTCCAGTTCCTCCGGAGAACAAAAATTCAAGAGCCTCCGATAAACTCTGTGCACTGTTGGTGGGAGTGCAAATTGGAAAGAGTATGGAGGCTCCTCAGAACATTAAAACAGAACCCGCGTGACCCAGCAATTCCATTTTGAGCTATAGATCCAAAGGAAAGAAAATCTCTCTGTCAAAGAGATATCTGCACCCCCATGTTCATTGTGTTATTTACAAGAGTCAAGATATAGAAACAACCTAAATGTCCATCAACAGACGAAAGGATAAAAAAAAAGGGGGGGTGTATACATACAATGGAATACTACTGTGCCATAAAAAAGAAATAAATCCTGCCATTTGTGACAATATGGGTGGACCTTGAAGGCATTACACCATGTGAAGTGAGTCAGACAGAGAAACACAAATACTGAATGGCCTCACTTGTATGTGGAATCTAAAAATGAACAAAACAAAACGCGAACTCAGGAACAGAGACCAGATTGGTGGTTGCCAGCAGCAGAGGGTGGGGTTGAGGGCTGGGAGAATCAGATGAAGATGGTCAAAAGGTACAGACTTCCATTATAAGATCAATGAGTCTGGGGACGTGATGTACAGCCTGGTGACTATAAATTTCAAAACGTCTTTTAAAAAAAACTTGAGAGACAGATCAAAGTCTGGAGATGCACACATCCTTTGGACAGTGAGCTTGCACACACATTTGAATTTCTAGGAAACAATTTGTTGCTTTTTGCTACCCTTTAACTTGAAAGAAATTTACTCCAAGTTTATGTACATGTGTCCAATGCCCCTTTAAATGACTTCTACTTAAAACATTAAAGCACAGATTTCTTTTCACCCTTTGGCTCTTGTGCACACAGACAATGGTCAGGTTTTATAAACTCACCAACATCGCAGAAACCTCAGTTGGTGGGGTTTTTTTCTGCCTCCAATAATTTATTTGCCCACTAACCACATATGTGCCTTTATTTAAAAAAAAAAAAAAAGCCACATTTCTGCAGGCATCAGGTCACACCGCCATGACCCTCCCCACCCCACCGGTCCCCTGGGACTCAGTCTGACCTCAGTAATTTGGGTGGCACTCGGGGGCTCGTAACCGAGCACAAGTGTCCAGTCAACGGCCTCACTTGAGATCAAAGTAGACAATCTCGATGATTCAATTACCCTGGGTGGTTTCAAACTTGACATTTAATCTATGGAAATCAACCTCTTTGTGGGTGTTTAAATGGGCTCATAAATGTCACCACACACTGAAAAATACCACAACATTTCCAAGGTTGAGGCGAGGCTGGTGAACCTATACAGAGGGCTGAAACACATCACAGCAGCGCACCTCCAGGGGTACCTCGGCTAAATGAGAGGCCTCTGAAATGATGCAAAGCATCATCGCATTCGGGACTCAGAACTGTCGTGAGCATATCTCAGCCCAAGACAAATTAGAAACTCCTAGGTTGAATTCTAAGAAAATGACACGACTGAATAAAACCATTGGAAAACACAAGTCTTGCCCTTATGCACACACACACACCCGAGGATAACTGTGGGAATGGGTGCTGGACTTCAAGTGTCCAAAGTCCAGGACCAGATATGTCCGAGAAGTTAGAACTTTGTAGATTTTAGAAAGTACATCTACTGTATACTACATAACCCTCCTGGCAAAGTCTGGGGCAGCCCCACAAAATTAAATCCATCAATATTTTTGTAGCAAAACGTGTGAATATTCACACTAACTGGAGTTAACACTCTAAGGAGCCACTTATCCTTTTGGTTCAGGTTTTGCCACCAAATCTGTAAATGTGTAGTCCTCTCCCGTGAGCGTTGGCAGGACCCAGTGACTCTTCCGAAGAATAGAATGTGGCAGAAGTGACAGGTGGCCCCTTCCCACACTAGGCTACAAAGACTGTGGCTTCCACCTTTCCCTCCCTTTCTCTCACTCTCTTGCCCACTCTCTCTGATAAAGCCAGCTGCTGTGGGGGGAGATGCTCTATGGAGATGCCCACATGACCAGGAACTGGAGGAAACCGGGTCCAACAGCTCACGAGGACCCGAGTGAGGCCTTAATCCAACAGCCCATGATTAACGGAATCCTGCCAGCAACCCCGTGGACGAGCCAGGAAGCTGACCCTTCCCAGTGGAGCCTCAGACGCCCACAGGCCCCAGCTGAGCTGCACCTGGATTCCTGACCCACAGAAGCCAGCTGTGGGAGCACAGAGTGTTTTAGGCCGCCAAGTTCTAGGGTAATGTGTTACTCAGTGATAGATAACAAACTCAGGTTAGGTCTAAATTGACCCAAACAATCACCATCATTTTCAGAGGAGCCCACAGAGGGTTAGTTCCCCACAGGCTCTGATGAGTTCCAGGATTCTGGGACATCCAGCCCCACTGACTTCCCCTTAAGCAGCACAGCCCTTTTCCAGGACAATACATTGAAACACCCTCCAGGAAGCTCTGCCTTCAAATTGCAGAAGCTGAATAAGCATGTCAGTATTAGCCAGAAATCAAAAGGGCCTTTCAAAGTGAGAGGCAACAGCATTTATTTGAGATCAACAATAGCTATTCAGGATGTACTGATTCAGGCAGAAGCCCAAATAGTGTTCCAATCAGGAAACTGACAAAGGGAAGGGGAACCACTACATCCATAGAAGGAAGGCGTTTCTATTAGTGCAGATAATATAACATAGAGAAATCGTGCTAAACAATGTTTTCAGTTTTCAGGTCAGTAATCATCAGTCCCATAGTCATATCTGCTTTCTTGTCCTCTTTGCAAACTCTTTGAGGCACAGTGTTGCTTTAGGCCAAATCCAAAGGTTATTTTGTCCTGTTTTAACATCCCAAGGTTTGAAGCAGAGACATGCAAGCGAGTTCCTCTGACATGGCAGCCCCAGCTCCATTTTAAAATGGCTTTTTTTTTTTTTTGACACAGGTGACACTTGTCACTTTAAGTTTGGGGGACAAAGCCAGAAAAATAATTAACAACCCTTCTAACCCCACATCACCATTTAAAAGCTGTCCTTAGAGTTCCACATGGGCTAGAAAGTCTTCCCTTGAGCAGTGGACAGGTGGGGCAGCCGGGCAGAGTGGGCTGGACAAAGGACAGGGCTCGGGAGTCAGGCCGGCCTCTGCTCAAATCCGGGCACCCCGCTTTCAGACCGTGTGGACTTGAGCAGGCAGCTGTGCTTCTCAGACACCTGCTTCCTCAGCTGTGACACGGGAACACAAACTCAGTCTCACAGGGGTGGTGTAAGGATACATGAGAATTAGGACTGAAAGGGCTTGCCAGAGGATACATTCTAGAAAAAAATGTTAGTTCCATCACTTGCAGAAAAGGAACAGACTCTTCATAAGCAAGGTGAAGACAAAATGAGATACTGGTGATAAAGTATCTAGTAAATTGTCTGGCCAGGCCAAGGGATTTAGCCAAGGGTAGCTGATGCTACTCTTATTGCCATTATTGTTGTTGTTGATGAAAATCATTCTGCCTCCATAAAGTCAGGCTGTCCTCCGGCTTTTCGATTAAGGGTACAATATTTATTCAGCACCTACCATGTTTAAGAGCTAGCTGTGGCTCAACAGAAAGCTTCCAAAAATCCACAAATAAATTAAACTCTCTCCTCATGCCCCCATTAAAAAAATAAACTTTATTAGCTTTCTAGGGCCATTCATTAAAACTTTAAAAAATGCCCAGGATAATTCTGGGTGTCACACTTGCCTCATGTAATTGCATGACTTGGAGGCAACCTGGCTGGGCTTTAGATTCAGGAGATAGTCGTATAGTTAATAAGCTGTGTTCTGCATGGGTGGGTAATGATTCTGATGAGATGAAATGCAAATGATGGCGCCTGGATAAGCTGTGGCCTTGACATCCCAGGCGCCCAGAGAGAGCTGCGTATCCCCCAGAGAAATCAGGCACGAGAGCAAGCAACTGTTTTCTGTGCGTTTGTGTGTGAGTATGATTGATTTACTGTGCAGGAAGCTCTCTTTTAATTAGGAAATAAATCTGGCTTCTCCATGTCTGACTATAACATGCCCATGAGGATACACATGGAATGTTGATTTGGGTACACTGGGTGAGGAGGGGCCACTCGTGCCATGTGGTGAGCATAGAGCTAGGGTGTGGGGTACCCAGCAGAAGGGGTGCCCGGCCAGGGATGAGCCGGGCAGGTGCCCTTTATAGGAAAAGATAGGCTGGACAGCCACCGGGATGGGCGGGATAAAACAATGGGTAACATTTATTGCATTTATTGGGTCTCTGCTCTGTGTCAGGGTAACCATCTGACCCCATTTTTCAATGTTTGACACTGGCACCTTTTAAGACTCCCTCTCCTTCCCCCCATCTGCCTACATCTGGGCACACTGGTAAGAAAGGGTACTCACTCCTTTGGCACCAGTGGGAAGTTCCACTGAGAGCCTACCATGTGGCAGACAGTGGCTCCCTCTGCCCAGAGCACACCGGGGGGATTCTAAAAATCCCCTCCCCACCCCCAGGATTCCAGACCACCACCCCTACAGCCTGTGACTCGGAAGAGCTGTCACTACCCTGAAGAAGTTATGTTTCATGGCACCTGTGACCTTAAGAGAGAAACATTACCTGGATTATCCAGGTGGCCCAACATAATCACATGAGCCCTTAAAAGTAGAGTGTGTTCTCCAGTTGGAGGCAGAAGGCGAGGCCAAGAGATCTGAAGCTCTGGAAAGAGTCCACGCTTTCCATGCTTTGAAGACGGAGGAGGCCCCAGGAGCAGGAAGGTGACAGCCTCTAGAAGCTGAAAACTCCTGGACAACAACCAGCAAGGAAATGGGGACCCCAGTCTTAAAGGCACACCAGGGCCAGTCAAGTGGGTGTTGGTTAAGAGTTGGCTTGGAATGCCAGCTCTGGGCAGCAGGGCCCTGGTTTGGATCCCACATATGAGGGCCAGTGACACTGCCCTCTACAGCTAAGATGGTGAACAACAGCTCCCCTGGAGCTGGGCTGCATATGCGATGGCAGAGGCTGCAGTGGGGCTGGCCGGCAGTGGCCGTAAGCTACCGTGAGCTGCCATGAGCCGCCGTGAGTGGCTGTCCAATGGCCAGCCCGCGACTGCCTCACCCGGGAAGAGGACAATGATAATGCCAACATGGGCCAGTGAAGCAACGTCCTCCACAACTAGACTGAAGAACAAAAGGACAGCAACTTGTCTGTTCCCCTCCCCCAATTCTCCCAATAAAATCTTTAAAAAAAAAAAAAAAGGCACACAGAACAGTATTCTGCCAAAAACCTGAATTAGCCTAGAAGAGGAGTCACCCCAGAGGCTCCAGATGAGACACCTTGTCTTATCTGGACGACACCTTGATTTTGGGCTTGTGAGACCTCAAGCAGAGAATAGCAAGGCACATCTGAATCTCTGACCTACAGAGCTATGAGATGATAAATGGGTGCTATTTAAACCCCTAAAACTGAGGGGTTTTAGTACAGCAGCAATAAAAAGCCAATACACCAGGTATATCATAAATGCAAGCGCCTGAGTAATCTTCACCCAGGCCCTTTCTCAGGGTCGTGTTTGCAGTGAGCAACCTTGAGGGACAATTCTGTTGAAATACAGGTATACGGGACTACTTACTGCTTAATAAAGTGGCTGGCTCCCAAGCTTAGCGTTCCTCGGCTGTGACACAAACCCACCAGATCACCCTCAAGGGACCTGAGCGTAAGTGGCACACACATTGAGGCTCACGTCGTTTGTCGTGCAACGAGTGATCAAGTCCTTCATCTCTGACCCAGGAGACTCAGGTCTCTGACAGCATCAGCAACATGGATCTGTAACATGCTAACTTGGTAGTTTTTGTAACTTTGTAACTTTGTAGAATAGAGTCCCATCAAACCCCAGGCCGCATAGTACTTCCTTCTGCTTTTCACTGTTGAACTCTGGCCCATCTCTGGGCTTTCTGCTGGCAACTCCACCGAAGAGGAGCCGTACCCATCCAGTGGGCCCTCCATGCTGTCCGAATAACACAGGCCACTCCTCCATGACAGATCATCCTCACAAATTACAGTCACCTCTAATGTTCAGATGTAAGGCTTTCCTAAGCATATGTGTGAACTTTAAATGTTTAAAATCCCAGCACTCGCTTTACATGTCATTAGAAAGGTTCTCTTCTCAGAAAGTGAACACAATTTTACAAAGTCCCTAATTACCCTTTGTCATTCAAGATGTGCTATTTAGTGCCGTATTTCAAATTCGATACCTGCTATTTAACATGGGTTGTTTTTTTCTCAAGATCAAATGGAAAACCATCAGATTTACCTCTTGCGAGCAGCACTGGGGCCAAGGATGTTTCCTGTTATCCAATGATACCATGATGGGTAATTTTATGTCAGCTGGACCCGGCCGGCCACAGGAATGCCCCGATTAAGCGTTATTTCTGTGACTGTCTGCGGGGGTAATTCTGGGTGAGCCCTGTATTTGACTCGGTGGATGTAGTAAAGAGGATGACCCTCCCAGTGTGTGTCGGCACCCCCCAATCCACTGAGGGCCGGAATAGAACGAAAGGTAGAGGAAGAAGGGATTCAGCCCTTTTATTTCCTGCTTCCTGCCTCCTGGAGCAGGCACATCTCATCTCATCTTCTCCTTGGACTTGATTTACACCATCAACTCCCCTGATTCTTAGGCCTTCAGACTCAAAATAACTTACACCATCAGCTTGCAGGTGGCGCATAGTGGGACTTCTCAACCTACATAATCACAGGAGCCAATCCTATAATAAACATATAGTTCCCCTATTGGTTCTGTTTCTCTGGAGAACCCTAAGGAATGCAACACCCATCTTGGGTACAATGGCATTAATTCACAAGACCTCCACTTCTCAGGCCTGGTTTCCACAATTTTCCTGTTTCCCCATTTGTTTTTATAAAAATAACTATACTGAAATATAACAGCATATTCAAACACTTGCACCAACAAAAGCCAAGGGAGCAACCAAGATGGCGCCAGGGCCCCGCCCGACCCCAGATGTGCTGGCTGCACCACCAGGTGGCAGCTCAAATCCATCTACTTGCTGACAACACCAAGGGTTGTCTCCAACACACAAGATAATGCACCGAGTGTCCGAAAAGCTGTACCCTGAATTCTAATTTCTTTGAAACATGACCCTCTTGCACTTCCTTTTGTTACCCCAATTTCAGCAAAGACCTGGGTGTGGGGAAATAGGTCCGTTTCCCCCTTACTACAGGGAATGCAGCATCCTGAGCAAAATGATAAATGGTAACTGACACACAAATTTGGGATCAAGGAGCCTGTGGGGAGTGACCAACTACAGAGCTCATGTCCTGCTGAAAGGGGCAGTTGCTCCTCAGCTCCTGTGATCACGGCCTGCGAAATTGGGATCCCAGGATGGTCAGACCTTCCAATTATTCAAAGGAGGCTGGTCAATGTGGATTTTATAAATGTAAACTCTCCCCAGTTTCTCCATGTTTTTAAATGTTTATGTTTAAATTATTGTTGAATACTGTGCAAATTAAACCAAATATGCCAGCAGCCCAGTTTACAATTTCTAAAATAAACTCGTATTCCTGACTGTTTTTCTGACATCTCCATGTGGCTTTCTAAAAAGCGTCTCAAACTTGACGTGTCAAAAATGGAGTTCTTGGAGAGATCCAAGAGGGCAGAGCAGATAAACACTGGGCCTGCGCCCTTCCACAGACACACTAACATTACAACTAAATTATAGAACAATCAACCTGGAGGGAGAATCATCTGAGGTCTAGCTGAACAGAAGTTTGATATAAAGGATATAAAGAAAACAGCACCTCGAGAATGATAGGAGGAGCAGAGAAGCAGTGGTGCTTGAGAATGGGGAGGGGTATCTAGGCCGCAGAGGTTCCCTCCGGAGGAGCAAGGAAGCCCAGCCTCACACCAGGAGCCCCAGCCCAGAGTACTGGTGCCAGGAAGAGGAGCCCCCACGTCTGGCTGTGAAAAACAGTGGGGATTCGGACCATCCAGGTGGGATGGAAGGCGGCGGGAAACCCAGACATCCTCTTAAACGGCTGGCGCACAGACTCGCTCACTCGCAGGCACTCACCTTGGGCTCCAGCGATGGCGCGATGATCAGGGAGTATGAGAGGGATACCGGGGTGCAGACTGAGGTGTGTTGTCTCGGAGCAGAAGTTGGAGGACACTCACCATTTTTCCTGTGACGGGGAACTCCTCACAGGAAGGCGGCAGGTGGGCAGCATCTTTCCTGTGTTGAGCCCGCCCCCTACAGGTACGGCCAAATCTGAATCTGATTGGTCTGGTGAGCTCCAATCACTGTGCTGTCCCCTGCCCCATCCAACCTGCCCAATGCTGGAGGCACTTTCTCTATGAGCGCCCATCCCTCCCACGTCACACTCTTTCTTGGAAAATTGTCAGACTTCATGGGCCCCAGGTGGGCAGTGACTGGCCTTGGTGTGCTCTGAGACTTTTGCTGAGTAGCTCCAGGCTCAGCACTGGCACCAAACCAGAATTTACATTAACCTGGTGACCAGAACTCCTCCTACTCTAATGACTCCCTGAGACCCTGCCTCACTCAACTTGTGCACGACACAGGCTTTAACAATGGCTGAACCTTAAGGGAGCTGGAAGGTGGCAGCGGCCTTGGGGTGTCCTAGCTCTTTGCAGAGCTACTACAGGCCTAGTACTGGTGGCAGATGTCCTAGTTCACAGCATGACCTCTCCCACGCACCTCCAGGTTTAGCACGGGCAGTGAACAACTGTGGATTGCTTTGTAGCTCCTACCAGGTATTCCCTGGCCAGTCACAAGCAGTGGGTGACCTGGGCCTGCACCAGAGACCCT
Source organism: Aselliscus stoliczkanus (assembly GCA_033961575.1). NCBI lineage: Eukaryota > Metazoa > Chordata > Mammalia > Chiroptera > Hipposideridae > Aselliscus > Aselliscus stoliczkanus. The sequence continues at coordinate 4,058,917 of CM066738.1, read as the reverse complement.
CCCAAGAGGCCCCAGAACATAGCTCCACAACATACGTGGAGGTTGACTGCAGACCACAGCAGAGCACTGCCCAATTAGCCCCACAAGTGGCACACCCAAAGGGCAGTCTCAACAGGCACCTGCTGGGGTGAATCCCACTCAGCCTGTAAGCTGTGGACATGGCCAAACCCCACAGCCAACCAGCCTGAGGGTCAGTCCCACCCGCTGACATGCCAATAGCGATCAAGGTTCAACTATAACAGAAGGGCACAGAGAACCCACATAAGGGACTTGTGTGGAAAGCACTTTACCTGTCCTTTGATTTTAAATGATAGCCTTGCTGCATAGAGTACCCTTGGTAGTAGGAAGTACAAACTGGTTGTTACACAGTAGTCATGGGGATGTAGGATATAGCAAAAGGAAGACAGTCAATAATATTGCAATAGCTATGTATGGCATCAGATGGGTACTAGATTTGTTGGGTTAATAGATGGGAAGGGTTGGCAGCAGGATGAAAAAGGAAAGGATTAAGAAGAACACACTGGTAGTTACAAAATAGTCATGGGGATGTAAAATAAAGTATAGGGAATATAGTCAATGATATGGTAATAACTATGTATAGTGCCAGGTGGGTACTAGACTAGTCAGGGGCAGCACTTCTTAAATTATATAAATGTCTAACCACTATGCTGTACACCTGAAATTAATATAAAATAATATATTGAATGTCAACTGTAATTGAAATTTTTAAAAAGGGAGGGGGGAGATGAAGCGGAATAAGAGGTCCACATTTTCAGGTATAAAACGAGTCATGGGAATGTAATGTACAACATGGGGAATATAGTCAATAATATTGTGATAGCATGGTACAGTGTCAGATGATTGCTGGACTTATCATGGTGATCACTTCTTTAGGTACATAAATGTTGAATAACTATGGTGTACCCCGGAAAGTAATAATGGTATGTTAGCTATATTTTTAATAAAAATCTTGGGGGGAAAAAATGAAATTCTTATTTCAGCAGTCACCTTCCACACTGGCCAAATAAACCTCTGCCCCTGTCCAGTGTGCCCACATGAGTCAGTCACCACTGCAATCAGGAGTGCTGGCTTCCTCTCTCCCCTCCCCCACACCCTGCAATCCTTCAGCAAATGGGTCAATGTAACTCTCTACTTCACCTTCTGCCACAACCACCATCTCTATAAATGAATGGGCATGTAATAGGCTGCAGACTGCAGAACTCAGACTCACCAGGGGGGCAGGAGATTGGCCATGCAGCTGAAGTCAGTGCCTCCATGGGGAGGGGCCCAGTGCAGCTGGACATTCTGATTGGGTGAAAGAGGCTACAACTGCAGACCTCAAGTTCATCAATCCCCAGTTTTTGGGGGTTGGCTTTTTTTTTTTTGAGATTTTATTGGGGAATTGGGGGAGGGGAACAGACAAGTTCTTCAGTCTAGTTGTGGAGGACGTTGCTTCACTGGCCCATGTTGGTATTATGATCATGGTGCTCCTCCTGGCTGAGGCAGATCGGTCACCGGCCATTGGACGGCAGCTCACAGCTGCTCACACTGGCTGCTGGCCACAATAGCTTACAGCAGCCCACTGCGGCCCCACTTCAGCCTACACCGTCACTGGCGACTCACAGCAGCCCAGCTCCAGGACAAGCTGTCTTAGCTGTAGAGGGTGCAGCATCACTGGCCCATGTGGGAACTGAAGCGGGGCCCTGCTGCTCAGAGCTCACGCCCAAGCCAACTCTTAACCAACTGAGCCACTTGGCTGGCCCTCAATCCCCAGTTTTAAAAAACACTGTGAAGGATAAATTTCATGACAGGGGTTGGAGAACAGGAAACAGAAGTTCTGCTAGGAAAAAAAGGATTCTGCCACCTCATCAGTAATGTTTCATTTAAAAAAAAAAATGACTTGGAGCAAAAATCACTAGAAGCCATAAAAAGGAATGACATACTGACACCTACCTCAACATGGATGACCCTCAAAACATTATGCTAAGCGATAGAAGCCAGACACAAAAATTTCCTTATTGTATGGTCCCATTTATATGAAATGTCCAGAATAGATCAAGCCATAGAAACAGAAATTAGCAGAGTAGTGGTTACAGGGCCTGGGGGGGCGGGGGAGAGCAGGGGCATGGGGAGTGACTGCTAATGGGTATGGGTTTCCTTTTGGGGTGATGACAATGTTTTGGGACCAGTTAGAGGTGATGGTTACATAACATTGTGCATGTACTAAACAAAACTGAACACTTTAAAATGGTTCTTCATGTGTACTGTGAATTTCACCTCAATTTTTAACAATGGGAGTTTTTAAGTTGTCAACGCTGGGGCTCTGTGTGAAATTATTCTTTTAGGTACTTTTTCTTTTTTTTTTGAGGGCAGTGTCACTGGCCCTCATATGTGGGATCCGAACTGGGGCCGCTGGTGTCCCAAGCCAGCTCTTAACCACCCCGCCACTCGGCCGGCCCATTTAGGTACTTTTTCAATGTTTGGCATACATTTTAAAATATATATTACCCACTACAGAGGTCAACTTAAACACAACAGCAGGCCATAATGGGCCTCTGGCCATCCATTTGGCACGTCGAATTTGGGTCATCCATGGTAGCCATCTTGTCATCACTTGTGCCAGCCATCATCATCCAGGGGACCTGCTTAGCAGAGTCTTTCTCGGCCCCAGGAAAACTGCTCGAGTTGGATTTATTTATAAGAATAAATCCACAGAACGCTCGGCCAAAAAAGCCAGACAGAAAAGGGAACGTGCTGTATGATTCCTTTTATATAAAGTGCAAACACAGACAAAACCGGTGGGTGCTGGGAGGACACAGGATCTTCGCAGGGGCGGGGGCTGGGCGTGGGGGTACACAGAGTCCTGGGGGAAGGGGGCAGTTGGTCACGTTCTGTGTCTCCATCCAGATGGTAGTGACACGGGGATGTTCGGTGTGTGAAAATGCACCAAGCCAGACACTTCGGATGTGTGCACTTCCCTGTATTATGCTCCACTTCGGTTTTTTAGAAAAGTTTAAAAATAAATAATTTAAACACACAAACCCACCGGATACATTTCACTTCCTGCCAAACCTTTGAAATGCAGTCCCAGGCCTTGGCTTCAGATTGCAAACCTCCGGATGGATGGCCAGTGTGTGGACCCAAGCCTCCAGCCCCTAGGTTGTGTAGACGCTGTTTAAGGAAACGGAATACACAGGAGGCGGATCTCAAATGCCTATTACACTTTCTTTCTGGTGCAAACAGAAATGCCTTACTCCCACTCAGGATCCCCTCTGGAGCCCAAGATCTAAAGCAGGGTGTGTGTGCTCCAACCCCGGTCCTTTGAGACATTGAGAGCCTGAGAAAGGAGGCGGAGGACTGGACTGTCTGCAACCCCAACCAAAACTATTCTTAGGCTCAATTGGGGGGGTCGGAGGGAAGACATGGACTGCACAGGGCAAACACCTCTCAGATGTTTTGGAAAGAATCCGAGTGTCCTGGTCTGTTACTGAGTCTTTAGAGAAGCAGCACCCCTGGACACCTCCTCTCCATGGAGTGACAGACACATAGGAGGGAGCCCAGCAAAGGCTGTGAAAGGCCTGAGACCTCACCCAGAGGACTGCAGGGCTGCCTTCCCCCAGGCCAGGCCAGCCAGGCGCAGCATACCTGGCCCTCAGGCAGGTGGGTCCCGTGGCATCAGCTCAAAAGGCCCTGTTTTCACGGAGTTTGTCAGTGTCTGTGGCAGACAGCAGGCTGGGGATTACATAAGCTAATGGTCCCTGTTCCTTCCCCTTACTACAAAGGAAGTCAAGTCCCCACGGTGGGCACAGAGCACAGGGGCAGCCCCGCCTCCAGCACCTGCCCTGGGGGCATGGGGGGGGGGGCAAAAGACAGGAAAAGACCAAAAAGGAGTGAGGGAGACATACAAAGAACAGGAGGCAGTAACGGACAGAAACAGGAAAGAAGGAAGGAGGGTGTGCAGCGGGACCTGGGCTCCTCTCTCTTCCTTCCTTTTCTGTTTCTCTCTCTCCCTTCCTCCCTCCCCCTCCTCTCTCTCTCCCTCTCTCTCTCTCTCTCTCTCCCTCCCCCGATTCCAGATGCAGTTTCCCAGGTCCCCTGTAACTCCCCAGCGGTTCTGGGAGAGGGTGAACTGACCTCATGCTTATACACACAGTAGGCACACACAGAGTGTCTCCATGCCTCCAGCACCAGCCACTCCTTACCTGGCAGGGACCACAGACTCAGTGGACATTCATTGTCCCGTTTAACATTTGTCCCAGGCAGAAGCAGCCTGGCCTGATCACTTGTTCTGTCCCCCTGTCACCAGCTGGGGCCAGCCTGGGTTCAGGTCCTCCCTCCACCACTTACTGATATGACCGGGACAGCCCCCACCTGTGACAGGAGGGGTCAGCGGTGCCTGGCCTGAGGTGGCAGTGACAGCCAAAGATAGTGTGCTCCTGCTGGCTCAGAACCCCTCTTCACGTTGACACCACAGCAGGAAAACACTGGCCGTCCCAGCGCTGGGGCCAAGGTGCCCTTACTTGCCCGGGGTGTCACAGGCCAAAGTATTGGGGGAAGCAGGGTAGAGTCCTGCTGGGGAGGGTGTGCACTCCAGGAACAGGTCCCCTCCCCTGGCCACGGCGCTCTGGCTTCTCCAGGTGCAGGGGCAGAGCCTTGCAGGCAAGCCCATCCTGACTGACCCCAGCAGCAAGGGGTGTCCCAGGAGCCTCCTGGTCCCCTGGGGGTGAGGACAGAGGCCTGAGCACCTCCCGCTGTCCTCTCCCAGAGCGCAAGGAGGGGACCCCAGGGCACAGGAGGGTGACAGTCCTGGCAGGAAGGCGCGCTGACTGGTGCCCCCCTGCCTGTGCCGGGCTCCACAAGCCAGACAGCTGGGGAGGAGGAGGGGGTTGGGAGGGGCGGCGGGTGGCAGGGCCCCACCCGGCAGGTGGCAGCGATCACTGAGTTTTCTGTGGGCGTCTGTGACCTTTTGGAGGAATGGACTCAGAAGTGACTGCTTTTTGTCGAGGCCCAGTTCAGAGACATCCTCCAACTTAAATGTCAGGCCCCCGCTGTCACTGGGAAGCCAGAAGCATCCAGCACACAGGCTGTTTGAGACCTGATAGGTCTGAGCCCTCAGGAAACATACGTGAGACCTCCTGGTGTGTTGCGACATAATTTGTAACTTGTTCTTGCTGGGCTTTTTCCTTTTTCCCTTTCCCAGAAGATAGCAGGACTTAACATTCCCGTCCTTCATCAGGATTTGGGAGCAGAGAGCAAAATTTGCCTAAGGACAGCCCCACTCCTGGTTTTTATTTTCAGAAGGAGAGGGCCTTGATGGGGTGTGGCTTAGGCCGTGAGAACTGGGGCGGGGTCTCAGGGCTGGGGGACACAGTTGTCTTCAGTGAGAAAAAAGAACCTCAGCCACAGCTGACGGCTGTGTGCCCCTCCCCCAGCCGCGCTGCCACCTTTGACCCTGACCCCTGCTCACCTATTGTAAGGGAAACCCCGCAAAGCCCTTCACACAGCGCCTGGCATCCAGTAGGTGCTCAGTAAACATCTCCAATAAATGTTATTGCTGGAGGGGTGATGGTGGAGCTGAGGGTGTTTTCGAGGCCAAGCACCACCCTGGCCCCTGAGGCCCAAGTCGGCCTGGGACCTGGGGGAGGTGCCAACAGGCTCCCGCCATCCCCCCTGTGGGGCAGGGAGCCGGGCATTGGTAAAGCCTGTGCTGCCACCTCCCAGCACTCCCACCATCACTGGCTGGGGCTGCTCTGGGGGGGACACTGGCCCCTGCCCTTGCCCTGGACTGGAATGGTGAGTGCCTAGTGGGCTGGGCAGGGCACCCTGCCAGCGCTGTCACATGCTGGGTCCGTGCCGGGAGGTGGTGACACAGACAGTTCAGACTCCAGGCCAAGGAACTTGTGTGGTTGCAAATGACAGGATTTCCTTTCTCTCACTCTTCACTGCACCAAACTAGACAGGTGTCAGGGGAGAGGATACCCTGCCAACCCTGCCGGTGGTTACAGCTCCGACCTCGGCAACCCTGCCTGAGCTCAGGGGACACACAGAACCAGGTCCGCATCAGCCGCGGTGCAGAAGACGGGGCGACAGAGGGGAGTGCGCAGAGCCTGGCACTCAGGAAACATCCACGCGTAGGTGGGGTGTGGGAACCTGGGAACTTTCCTCAGCTCAGTTCCAAGGGGGAATGCGCTGCTCACCAAAACAGACCTCGGGCGCTCCTCCCTCCCCGGGGACCCTCCGCAGGGGAGCCTGGTCAGGCTGTCACTGGGTTGGGGCTGTTTGAAAAAACACAAGGAAGAGAGTGGCAAGAGAGGGACAGGCGCAGGCGGCAGGCTGAGCATCCACGCGCCCCGGGCTCCGCCTGCTGGGAAGCCGCGGAGTTGCAGGAGCAGAGGAGGGGTCCCCGTGGGGAGAGGCGCTGCTCTGGGGTCTCCCGTGCTGTCTGTCGCACAGCACTGGGGTTTCCACAGGACCACTTCCTGCCCTCCAGAAGAGGGTGTGGGGCGCTGATGGAGGGGATCCTGGCCAAGGACCACCCCAAACCAGCAAGGACAAGGACCAGAGAGACTGGGTCCTGTGCAGGTGGCCCCTGGAAGTGCCAACATCCGTTCCTTTCAAGTTAACTGGCTTCCAGGAGCTGCTCCCCAAGGCCCGGAGTGGGCAAATGGGGTGCAGAACTGAAAGCGCCAAAAAAAAAAACTGTTCAAGATAAATCATATTTTAAAAATTCAGAATCAGCTCAAACATATCCTTGCACAAAATATCGAAATTTTAAAGGAAGACAGCATCCATATTACTGATTTTTTTCCCTTTGCCTGAGGTCCCAGCATGACTCAGCACAGCCCTGTTTCTTATCTGTCTTTATTTAAAGCTTTGCTATTTTGTTCATCAGGGATTTTTTTGCGTTAATTTTGATTTTTTTTAAATTGCATTAAGATATCATTTATTTGGATTATTGAGTGTTTCCGGCATCCCCTTAGATTTTGCTCCCCAGGGGAGTCTGGCCTGGCTGTGGTCCCCCCCTTTCTCCTGGGGCCCTGTGCTTCTCCCCAGGGGCACAGCAGGCAGGTGCACCTGTTTGGGTCCCTATGTGGTTTCTTTTTTTTGAGGGCAGTGTCACTGGCCCTCATATGTGGGACCCGAACCGGGGCCGCTGGCTTCCCAGGCCAGCGCTTAACCACCGCGCCACTCGGCCGGCCCATCCTACGTGATTTCTTAACATCTGTGCCACTTAGACTAAATTACTCACCCTCTCTGACCCTCAGTTTCCTCCTCTGCTATGCAGAGGGGATCACAGTTGTTTGTACCCCACAGGTTGCTGGGAGGATTAAATGAGCTGATAGTGGCTGTGAAGCCGGCATCTTTGTAAAAGCCAGGTGATGGCTTTCGCTTTCCTCATATACCACTCAGCACCTTGCGATGGTTTGCCACATGTGCAGCCCATTAGCAGAAAGAACAACGTTGCGTTTGCTGAGGAAGCTCATGGAGAATCCAACGTCTGGGGCAAAACATCGGGGTCTTTCCCGTCGAGTCCCTTCTGAACCCCCTTCCTCCTGGCACAGGGGGCAGGAGTCCCACAGACCTGCGTGCCACCCCTGCTCCACCCTCACTCGCCGTGACCCCTGGGACAAGGGACTTGAACGCTTTGACCATCATCTTTAAGATCATTAGCCCATCCTCTGAGCGGGGAAAACTGAGGCTCAGAGAGGGTGTGGACCCCTTGAGATCACCCAGGCAGGCCTCAGCTGCCTCCACTGCTCTGAAGCATCAGGGGATCCGCTCTGAACCCACCCCACATTATAGGTGAAATCCCGGTTCACTGACTTTCCATGACCCAGCTCTGGGGTGTGCAGGGCCAGCGTGCGGGCCCCTCCCCGACTGCTCTCAGGGGCTCAGGGCTTGGAGGGGTGCCGTGACGTTTCTCCCCAGCTCACGACCTCAACACAGGACCAGAGCTGAGTGCACCCCAGCAGGGGGAGAGAAGTCCTTCCTCCCCTTTGCAGAGGCCGCTGGGCCCTCTTTGCTTTGGGGAGGAAAACGCAGAGACAGTCCTCAGAACAGAGGGAGCTGCCGGGCGTGGGAGTCCTTTACCGAGCTGCTCATAGCATCAGCTGCCCTCGCAAATATTTTATTTTTAACAACAAAGTTGTTTGAGAAAGACATGTTATCTTAAAAAAAAAAAAAAAAAAAGGAAAGTGGAGTCTCGATAAATGCTGCTTTGGTATATCTTGTTGATATTATCAACAAGAGAGGGGAGAGAAACCCACCATTGATTTGGTGATTACCCAGAAGTGTCTTCACAGAGGCGATTATTGGTTCTGGCTGTCAACAAGCATGGAAGGCAGAATTCCTCAGTGCCCATGGTCCTGCCACCTGGTGTCCACTCCTTTGGGTGGTCCCTTCCCTGGAATGTGGGCAGGACCTGTGACTTGCTTCCAACCAACAGAATAAGGCAAAGGAGAGAGGATATCACTCCCATGATTATGTTGTTAGGCAGTGACTGGGGATTGGCAGGTGCGATTAAGGTTCCTAATCAGGCAACTTCAAATTATCCAAAAGGGAGATTTATCCTGTGACAGAAGATTCAGAGGTGAGAGAGTCATTCCCTCGCTCCCTCCCTCTCTCCCTCCCCTCCCCTCTCCTCTCCCCTTTCTGCCCCATCACTCTCCCCCACTCTCATCTTTCTCTCCCCTGCTGATCTTGTAGCACAGCCTGACTGACACTTTATCTCAACCTTGTGAGATTCCTAAAGCCAGCTAAGCTGTACCCAGACTTTTAACCTAAGAACTGTGAGATAATAAATGACTATTGTTTTAAGCCACTAATTTTGTGCTAATTTGTCACACAGCATTAAAAAACTAACATGATGAGCCTATTAAGATCCTTTAAAATGCAATAAAGGGGCTGCACTGTGAAAGCCCCTGAGGTACACCTACAGCACAGATGGAGACCCCGACCTAACGTCACCGAACATACTTCCATGTTGAGTGACAGCCTCAAGGAGGGAACCTGAAATGTGCCGGGTCTCACGAGCTCGGGTGGGAGTGAAGACGCTGAGCTCTGGAAAAGGTCGGACCCTCCAAAGGCCTGGTGATGACACTGGAGAAGACCCAAGTGAAGGGTTGACGTAAAACTGACTCTCAAAACGTGAAAGAAGGGAACTAGCCAAATTTCCAGGGGGACAGCACATGAATTATGTGATGATAAACGTACATTTATAGCTAGTTATAGAAACATTATAAGTACGCATTTGACGATGTCATCTCCATCTCGGCCTACATGTGCTGTTTTTAGATCCTATTGGGAAAGTGGGGAGAACCCCGTTCTGTTTCGAGACCCCATATACTCAGGCATGTATGGTATTTGTTGTAAATGAATTCTTGGGTGTCCGTGTCCCAGGTGGGGGAGAGTCACAGAGCTTGGAATACAGAAGCCAGAACACAAATAACCATATTCGACCCAAAGACCATCCTTTTTTCCTAGACAAACCTGGCGAGGAGAAATCCAGGGATCCGCAGATGACAGGGACATGGGCATGGTCACGGGCACTGTGAAGGCTGAGGAGTCAGCCGAAACCCCTTCACTAGGACTGCAGGTGGCCGCAGACAACAAGGCACTAAACTCCCACCTCTTCCCCAACTCCTACCTGAGACCCCCTCACCCCCCAGAGATGACAACTTAGCTTTCAGTACAATTTCAGCTGCGTTAATGGAAAAAAAAATACCCTGAACCAAGGCTTTCAATGGCCAGTCAGACAGTTCTCATTCCCTAGCCCATGAAGGATGGATCTTGTCCATTTACGGTCCCCAGTGACATTTGGGGTAATGTGTCCCAAGTACCTAATTCTCATGCCATAATGGCAGAGAAAACCCATTTGGGGACCACATTTTGAGTTCACACTATCGATATATCCTCATTTAGTGTACCGACAGCTAAAAGCTAAAATATAGCAGCTAGAAAATTACTGTCAAATTTTATGTTTTTACCTTAATTTTGTTTTAAGTTCCATATATCCCAGGAGTTGTGGAAGTTCTTAAAGTTAGATAAAAAGCCACATGTAGTTTGATTTTCAAAAGAGGTCAATCCAGGAAAAGACAGAGATGTTGCCATTTTTAATTATAAAAGAATTAATGAAGAGAAAAATATATTCTTTCTGCTCAACCTCTGGTGGTCTATATCTATACTCATGTGTCAATCATGGTACCCCACTCCTAATGCAGGTACAGGGATGGGCCATGAACTAGGCTGGCCAATTAGAAGACTCCATTCTACTGGGCTTGTGACCCAAACAGACTAATCAGGTATTTCCTGATTCATTTCAGGAAACCTGATGCTAAGAGACTTTCTACTGCTTGAGGTAGGAAGACCACATAAGTTGGCGCTTCCTGCCACCATTGTCCTCTGATACATGAAGGGACCCAACCGCAGGCAGAGAGTGACACAAACATATAAGGAAAAGCAGAAATTAGGGGAGATGGGAGAGAAAGAGAATGATTTGGTGATATCACTTGACTGCCTGAACCCATATGGACCATACCCAAACCCAATGGTATTCCTGAATTATTCCATATCACGAGCTAACAATGTCTAATTGGGGCTAAAGCCAGTTTGAGTTCATTTTCTGTCAGTTACACTCAAAAGTTCCCTGAATAATACGAAGAATTTCTGTCATTCACTCCCTCGCTCAGACAGGAAAGACACAGCCCCCAATCCGTGGAGGGTAGAGTTGAGCAGAGACAGCAGCCATTACACAAATAGTGACCCAGAGAGTTTGTCACGAACAGGAGTGATTAGTGCCACCAAGGAGAATACGGGCTCTTTAGGGCTCCCCCGACTGGGGAACTCAGGGCGTCTTCTCCCAGAAATGACCCAGGAGATTTGACAATAGCTCCTAGACGCCCTGCTTTTGTCTTGCAGGATTTTTTTTTTTTTTTTGAGTTCTAAAGACATCACGGATACTGCGATACTTGGGGGAAAACAAACATCGTCACTCTTCTCTCAAGAGAGAAACCTCTGCTTCCTCCTGTACCAAGATAAACACTATCGGGCCGGCCGAGTGGCGCGGTGGTTAAGCGCTGGCTTTGGAAGCCACCGGCCCCGGTTTGGGTCCCACATAGGAGGGCCAGTGACACTGCCCTCAAAAAAAAAAAAAGGAAAAAAAAAAAAACACTATCCTCGCTGACACAGGAGCCCAGGGCCACAAACTAGCTGCCTGAAACCACATCTGGAGGAATTTGTGAGCTCTGAGCTCCTGGCCTGACCCCCACCCCACAGAAGAGAAGGCTGTGAGTCTCCAGGACACAAGGGAGGCCTGCGTGCATGTGGACGGCTCCCCATTATGACTTCAGAGTTACCCCACGCCACCTCGGGTCACAGATAGAAAACCTCCTGGAGAAGGTCGGTTTCCAATGGAGGCTTGAAAATGCGCCTGAGGGCTGGGGAGCAGGCATTGGCCTTAGAGGGTGGTGGGTCCAGCCCAGCACCCGGGGTCCCGGCCAAGTGCACAGGGAGGCCTTTCTGCCCCAGAGCAACTACCTGGCACGCTGGTGGGAACGCCTCCCTAACAGAGGGCCCTTCCACTGAGGCCTGCCGGGCTTTCTGGGAGGAGGCCACTCTCTGGCCACACTCTTGCTCCAGCCACTGCAGTCTCACTAGTGATCACATATGTACACACAAGCAGACACACACACACAGGTGAAACACTCGTGCACACAGAGGCAGACACACACGCAGTACTCAGACATGCACACACATGCACGCACACGCAGAAAGACATGTGCAATCACAGACACGCATGTGGGCACCCAGATACACAGACACACATACGCACAGACAAGCATGTACAGGCACACAGGTACACACACATGCGCGCGCACAGCGGAGGGGGCCACGTAGGGTGTGGAGGCGCTGAGTATAAGGAGAAAGCAGAGAAAGGGCGTGCTGGAGCCTCACAGCGGCTCAGCACAGTGAGGTAAGGGGACCGGGCCCCAGCTTGGACTAGGCCAGGCAGGACTCAGGCATCTCTGGAAACTTTGGTCAAATGAGATTCCCTCTCAGCTCCTCCGAGGCCCCTGCACCTCCAGGGGCTCTTCCTGTAAAGAGTGAAGGTGACAAGGCCACCGCTAGGGTGTTGTGGGCACTCTGTGGGATGTGGGACGCGGGGGTTCTAGCACAGCACCAGGCACAGAGCAAGGAGGGTACATGGGGGCGAGAAAATGCCCTAGTGATCAATACGAGAAAGAAATTCCATGTCTGGATCAGAGAGAACAGGCGAGCTGCACAGTCACATCAGACATGGCAGCCTCCTTAAAAGTTCTGTGAGACGCTGGGTTCGGTCAGCACCCCAAGGGACCACAACAGCATCACAGGGGCTCGGGGTCTTTTCTCCCCTGGCCGGCAGCCCAGGGAAGGTGGCTGCTGTGGCAGCACCCAGGGACACCAGCAGAGGGCAGTGACGGCCAACAGATAGACCAGTTCATAAGTTCATATGGGACAACCTGGAATGCTCCAGAAATGTCTGGGTGGAGAGAGGACCGTACTTTCCTGGGGCCCCAGGTGACTAGGGCAAATCTCAGTGATCTCTGCAGTTATCAGTGTGGCCCCATTTGTACCCACACGCTGGTTAGAGTAGGAGAGTGCAGGTCCCCTCAGCGGTATTCGTCATTCCTATTTGCAGAAGAAAACAGTGGGGCCTAGGGCGGCAACGGGTTGGGAAGAGAGACTCCCAAAACGCTGCGAATGGTTTTCGATGCTAACTCTTTACGGCTGCACAAAGGCAGGCACCAGCCACGGAGAAAGGCCTCGGGCTCTTCATCCTCACCCCGCCCAGCTCTGACCCCAAGGGGCCAAGAGAACAGGGTGGAGAAGGAACAGGGAGCAGGCCACCTGCTCCCCAAGGCCCGAGGCTCCCCCAGCCCCCAGCTTTCCACGGGGCTCTCCAGGGGGCCGCCTCCGTCTCTCCTTGGCCCTCTTCTCCTCATGTTCCAGGGGTCCCTGCGGGATCTCCCAACACCCGTGTGCCTCGGAGGCCCAGACCTAGGCTTCCAGCCCCAGCCTGGGTGCTGCCTCCCAAATGTCCCACTGACCTGAGACTCAGCACACCCACACCGAACTCATCAGCTTCACGCTCCCCGTCCCAGCGGCCAGCTGACCCCCCACTGTGCCCGTCTCATCAGCAGCGCCCCGCTCACCCCATTACCCAGCCAGGACTTACCTGCCGCCCTTTTCCCTCCCTCTTCTCCCGTCCCCTGCTGGGACAGCCAGCCGTGGACCTCAAGCGCAGGGCTTCTACCCGCCTGTTCTCATGAATCGGGTTCACAGATCGATCTGACTGCTTTCCTTCAGAGGAAAATTCCCTTTTCCTGAACTCCACACCCTTTCACTTGTTGAATATCTGCCGAATGCTTTAAAAGACCACACAGCTTTATTGAGATATAATTCACAGACCATAAAGATCACCGTATAAAGTATAAAATTCAATGGCTTTCAGTATTGTTTACAGAATTACACTACTATCACCATAATCTCATTTCAGAGCATTTTCATCACCCCCCCCCCAATTCTCTATACCTCCTAGCAGTCCATCTCCACCCTGCCCCCTCCTCAGCCCTAAGCAACGATGAATCTATGTTCTGTGTCTAGATTTGCCATTCTGCGCATCTCATATGAAGGGAACCCTACAAGAGGGGGCCTTTTGTGACAGGCTCCCTTCACCAGCATCATGTTTTGAGGGTGCTGCCTTTTCGTTGCCACCCATGAAGACACAGTGTTAACTGGATGAGATCTTGTCCCTTCCTTCTCCAGGCAGCTCCCTGCAGTTGAGTGAGGCAGACATTGAACAATAATGACACCACAAATAATTTATTATAATTTTGGTAAGGAGAAGAGAGGGGTGCTCTGAGGAATGCTCCAGGCGAAGGACGAGGAACGGGCTGGGGGAAGCAACGATGCGGCGGCTGATGGGAGGTGAATGGGGTTAGCCAGATGAGGAGAGGCAGGAAGAGAACCTCAGGCAGAGGGAAGGGCATGTGCAAAGGGCCTGAGGCAAGAAGGGAACAAAAGAAGGCCACGTGCCTGAGACCCAAAGGAAAGAAACGTGCCCAGAAGGAGACCCACAGAAGTCAGTGAGGCCTGGAGTGCCTCAAAGCCTTGGGTCAGGAGTTTTGACTTTATCTGAAGAGCAATGGGGAGCCACTGAAGTTTGAAACAGAGCAGAAAGATGGTTCTGAAGGCTGGGTGGAGAATGGAGGGCAGCAGAGGCACACTGCAGAGCTGGGTGGGAGGCTCAGTGGTAGAAGGGATGGGAAGTAGGGGTGAGAGAGAAGAGGGAGTGAATGGGGTTCCATTCTGAGACAGGACAGAGCTGCGGCAGCCAGGGGACGTCCAGGGCTGGGCCCCATCTGGTCAGTATTCCACACAATTTTTGGCCAGGGCAGCTGGTGACTTTCAGGCCCCAACCTCATTACCTAACACAGCTTGGCCATGAACTTGCACAGAGCACTCATCAGCCCGTCCACAGTGCCCGATAATTTAGAATGCATCTGGCCGGCTCCTCCAAGCGGCTGCCACCTCGCTATTTTATGTCATCAGCAAACTGGCGCCGTTGTGAAATTATGCTCCACTCCCGGTCAACGCATTAAACTTAAATGTTTTCTATAACCAGCGCACCCTGTGCCTGCTTTAATTCCCAGCTGATTTATCAACACAATTTATTACCAGGTTTCGATGCAATCGATACTGGCTGGGATTCAGCCTGCAGAGGCGTCTGGCTTATGCATGCAGATGCTCCTGGGGTGATTGGAGATTTCCTCTCCTGCACCATGGTGCCCCCCACACCCCAAGTTAATGGGTCTGCCTCACTGCAGGGCGAACCAGCACCAGTATCCAAACGACCAAACCAAGGTCTGCCAGGACCTCTGGGCGCCTCGGACACCTCTGCCTCCCCACAGGGGCCTGCAGTCCCGGCCTGGAACTGCACTGGGCTGACCCTGACCTCAGGACTCCCTGGGAAAGGAAAGTTCCACAAACTACGAAGGCTTTGTGTTAATCTGGGCAGCAGCAGGCTGTGGGAAGGGGGAAGACACGTGTGCCCTGTATGGATTGTTTCTTATTGCACTAGGATCAGGGTCTAAGTCAGATCCTTATCTTTGCTGTGGACATAAGAAAACAGGATGTTAGGAGTTCTTGTTCCCAAGGATTGAGCGAAACTTTTGCTGAAGCAAAAAAAAAAAAAAAAAAAAAATAGAAAAAGATGCCAGAAAGATTTTTTTTTTTTCCTTCCAAAAGGAGGGTCATGGGGTCTGAAGCCGAATATAAGAGGTGAAGGT
This sequence comes from Aselliscus stoliczkanus, assembly GCA_033961575.1. Lineage (NCBI taxonomy): Eukaryota > Metazoa > Chordata > Mammalia > Chiroptera > Hipposideridae > Aselliscus > Aselliscus stoliczkanus. The sequence goes on along the minus strand of CM066738.1, from coordinate 4,043,591 downwards.
TTTCCCTCTTGACCTTGCTCTGGCAAAAGTTCAACAGAATCACATCCTCTGGTTCTAATTCTAAACTTCCTGGAGGAGGCCCAGCAGGAGGGCTTGCTCAATCTATAGCCTTTCTCAGAATAAATCACCGTGGCTCATGGCAGCAGTTATTCAAATATTACATTATTTGGCATCTCCATGGTTTTCACTTCCCCCTCTCTTTAAGCCGATTGGAAATGCCTTTAGGCAGGGAGAAAAAAGGCCTAAACCTTTATATCTAGTACCAAATGCCCTCAGGGAATCGGCAAGTCGTGTAAATGGGTGGCAGGGCTGCGTGGAAGATGCCATGGGCAGCCATGGGGCCTGGGGCAAACTTAGGAGGAGGCAGCTGCTACCTTACTGCAGCCGAGCTTTGTCTGGGAAGGGGAACTCTGGATAGTAGGGCTCTTGGCCTTGCCAAAGACTGTCGTGACCACCAGAATGGGCACATACATTCTGTGCTATTAGGCCATGGAAGGATCATTGGTAGCTGATCAATGATGACAACCCCGCCCCCCAGAGCAGCAGAGTCTGGAAGGCTGACCAAAGCTCAGTTTACCACCAGCTCAAAGGAATGACTCTGAGTCAAAATTAAATTTGTATTTGCAGCGAAGTAATATTTTTCCCTCAGGACTCTCCTAGTGTGGGAACCGAGCATTTGGTGCCATGATCCCTGAGAAAGAAGGATGCTCCAGGAAGCAGAGGAAAAGCAAGGTGGGTCCTCGGCTTTTGGATTTCAAAAGTCTTGTCTTTCAAGGGGGGAAGAGAACTTGGGGCCTGAAGAACTGGGAGCAGGTCTGATGGAGGGGAAAGCTTCCTAGAAAGCTTGCCCTCCCACCTCACCCATTCCTGTGATGGGCAGAGCTTCTCCACAAGAGGGAAGCAGCGAGAGGGAGCCTTCTTTCCAGAAAGAGCCCCCTTGGGGGGGGACAAGAACCCCATGAGGATATGGCTGCCTAGAGTATCTAGGCAGCTTCCTGGAGCTGCTGTGGCAAGAAGAGGAGAGGGGTGTCAGAGCCCTGTGGGGGGTAGCCCCAGGGTGTCATGGGAGCGGCACAGTGGGAGCTTACAGCTTCCTGGACTCCCCCCGCCCAGTTGCTCTGAGAGGTGTGGGAGCAGCTCAATGAGCTTATGGTTCCTGAGAACAGAAGGGAAATAGCCAAGAGACGAGGCAGGACCCTGCAGACATCATGAGGTCATCTCCACGGACCAGAGTCTGGGGTCAGACAAGACCACGTCTCAGCAGAGGACAGCTGCAGAAACAGAAAGTGAAGTTGTTCCTGCGTGGCATCCCGCTGAAGGGCGTGGAGCACGCAGCCCCAAGGCTGGAGCTGAGGCTTCCTTCGGAAGGTGCTGCATGTGTGACTTAATGGACACCTGTGGTACAGCAGCGGTGCCCAAACTTGAAAGCGCTTGCACACCCCCTGGGGGTCGCGGTCCAATGCACATAGCGATTCAGCAGGTAGGGCTGCCTGGCCAGCTGTCTACTCTGAGTGGTGAGGTTCTAGGCGGCGCTAAAGCAAGTCCCAGAATGCACTGGTGGAAGCGCAGCAGTTGCCCCCAGGCCTGAGGGCTGACCGAAAGGTAAGGGCCTCCTCCCTGGGGGCTCCCGGTGCTGTCTCACACCCGGGAGTTAAAGTTAACTGAAGAAGCGCAAAATCACCGTTTTCAAAAGCGAGTCGCATGTTCTCAAAATGGATTGTGGTGATGACCGCACAAGTCTGGAAATGTACTAAAAATCATGAAATGGTACGCTTAAACCAGTTTCGATTTAGAGTAATGTAAATGATATCTCCGTAAACTTGTTTTGTAAAACAATGTGTCACACCCAGTGGACAAATTTGAGATTACCTGAGCAGGAAGAAGGAGAAGGAAAAGGAGAAGGAAGGGGAGGGGAGGGGGGAGGAAAAGAGGGGAGGGGAGGGGGAGGGGAGGGGAGGGGAGGGGAGGGGAGGGAGGGAGGGGAGGGAGGGAGGGGAGGAGGGAGGGAGGGGAGGGGAGGGAGGGGAGGGAGGGAGGGGAGGAGGGAGGGGAGGGAGGGGAGGAGGGAGGGGAGGGGAGGAGGAGGGGAGGGAGGGAGGGGAGGGGAGGGAGGGGAGGGGAGGGAGGGGAGGGAGGGGAGGAGGGGAGGGGGAGGGAGGGGAGGGGAGGGGAGGGAGGGGAGGGGAGGAGGGAGGGAGGGGAGGGGAGGGAGGGGAGGAGGGGAGGGGAGGAGGGAGGGGAGGGGAGGGGAGGGGAGGGGAGGGAGGGAGGAGGAGGGAGGGGAGGGGAAGAGAAGGAGAAGGACACATAGCCGGTTGGAACACACTGAACATGTAAACCCCCAGCTCCCACAGTGACCCAGGACTCAGCATTGTCCCCACCCCTCCAGCTGGGACTGTCTTTTGGGAAACCAAACAGGCCCAGAGGAGAAGGCACTCTCTTCTTTTACAGAAGGATGCCAGCTGGTGAACCGCAGAAGGCATGACAGAATTGGGAAATCACCACTTTGCAACCCCTCGGGAACTAATTGGCTCCATCAGGGCGTATCAATTTAATCAAGGGTGGGTGGTGACAAAACCACATGAGCTGTGACTCCACACCCACTAGGATGGCTCTAATCAAAACGACAGACAGCAGTGGAGCAAGCAGAGAGGGCCTGGTACGCTGCGGCCACTGTGGGAAAGCCTGGCGGCTCTGCACGTGACGAAACAGAGTCCACGTGACCCGGCAGCGCCACTCCTAGGTACGTACCCAGGAGAACTGAAAACCCACGCCACACGAACACTTGGCCACAAATGTTCACAGCGGCATTATCCACAATAGCCAGAAAGAAGGAGGGGGACATGACCATCAAAAGATGAATAAACAAAATGTGGCCTATCCACCAAAAGGAATACCCTTCAGCCATAGAAAGGAATGCAGTGCCAACACACGCTAGAGCATGGATGAACCTTGAAAATATGATGGTAAGTGAAGAAGCCAGACACAACGAGACACATAGTGTGCGATTCCATTATGAAATGTCCAGAACAGGCAAATCCATAGTGACTGAAAGTAGATGAGTAGCTGTCAAAGGCTGGGGGAAGAGGGATGGGAAGTGACTGTCTAATGGGTACAGGGTCTCCCTCGGGAATGACGACAATGTTTTGGACCTACGCAGAGGTGATGGTTGTACAACTCTGTGAATATACTAAAAACCACTGAATTGTATCCTTGAAATAGGGAGTTGCATGGCATGTGAATAACACCTCGACAAACCTGCTTTCTAAAAAGGCAGATGGGAGGACAAATACTGGATGCTACCACTTATATGAGGCACCTAGAGTAGTCAGGCTCCTAGAGACAGAAAGATGGTGGGGGCCAGGGGCTGGGGGAGGAAGATGGGGAGTGAGTGTTGAATGGGGACAGAGTGTCGGTTTGGGAGGTGAGGACGTTCTGGAGATGGATGGCGGTGATGGCTGCCCGATGTGAGTGTACTTAATGCCACTGACCTGTACACTGAAAAATTGTTAAAACAGTAAATTTTAGGTTATGTTTGTTTTACAGTAATAATAAAAGGTAGATGGGGAACTGGATATTCACAAGGAGTGAAAGGACCAACCCCAGATTGCTTGCTAGTCCAAAGGAGGAAATAGAAGTTCCCCACAAAGAGGGGCGGGTGTCAGTGCCTTAACCCCAGGCTCAAACTTCACACCCTGACAGTGCGGCTACCGGGCCAGCGCTGGTGTCCCTGCACATATGCCTTGGGAAGTGCATGAGGTCGCTCAGGAAGTGGCCTGGCAAAATGGTCAACCAGAACTGGATCCTACCTGGGGGTCGCACATCCAGGGCAGAGGAAGTCAGGGACAAGGGAACAAGTTAAAGACACCACGTGGAAGCCCAGCCACACTCGGGACGCAGGACCTACCTTCCACAGGGCACCCAGGCTGGCCTTCTCTAAAGAGTGGGACGAGTCACTGCTCTGCGTCAAAGAGACTCAAGACATCATAACCAAATGCCAGACCCAAAGGAAGGGATGCCAGTGTGGAACAGGCAACTCTACCAGACATTCGGGAAAGCGGGGAGATTTGAATGCAGACCGGCTGCTAGATGCTGTGGGCGGCTGGAAAATGGCCACAAAGATGTCTGCATCCTAATGTCTGGGACATGTCACTGTGTTCCCTGACACGCAGGAGTGATTGTGCAGGTTGATTAAAAATCCTAGAGGGAAGACTATTCTGGTCCAATCTAATCACAAGGATCCTTATGAGAGAGGCAGGAGGGTGCGAGAGAGAGATGTGAACACAGAAGCAGGGTCAGAGAGATGCTGGCTTTTGTGGGCACCTCTAGAATCTGGAAAAGGCAAGGAAACAAACAGATTGTCTGCTAGCACCTCCAGAAGGAACCAGCCCTGCTGACACCTTGGTTTTAGCTTGTATGACCCTTTTCAGGCTTCTGGCCTCCAGAGCCGTAAGAGGATAAACGTGTGCGCTTTTAACCTACTAAATCTGTGGTCGTTTGTTTAAGCAGCCCCGGGAAACACACACAGGCGCTATCTGGAAATGATTGTGGGTTAGGGTGTGGTAATGGCGCTGTATTTGGTAGGCGCATGCCCTGTTCTGAGAAGAGGCAGACTGAAGGTCGGAGGGGAAAGGGTTCCTAACTGGCAAACGGCTCTCCAGAGGAAGCAGATGTGGCGAAAGTTAGCAACTATCAGATTTGCTGGTTCTATGTTAATACATTCTTAAGCTTTCCTGGGCCGGCCGAGTGGCGCGGTGGCTGAGCGCTGGCTTGGAAAGCCAGCGGCCCCGGTTCGGGTCCCACATAAGAGGGCCAGTGACACAGCCCTCAAAACAAAACAAAAAAACTAGTTTTCCCTTAAGCTTTCCTATCATAAAAAGTATTTTGAGTCTCGGTGTAGAAATGCTTTCACCAGGCTTGGCGGTTTGGGCCTGGGAAGGGGGAGGGGTGGATCCTTGCGCCTATGGAAGAGGCCGGTGTGCGCCAGACCCATCCATGGCACCCCTGCTCCCTTGGGTCTCCCAGAAGGACGCTTCCCCTGTTCTCCTGCGTCCTTAGTTCCTCCCTTTCTGCTGGACCTTCCCATCCACACACAGACCAGCTACCTCCTCCCATCTTTAAAACAACAGCCTCCCTGGGCTTCATGGGGCCAGACGCCCCCGCGTTGTCGTCCAACCTGCAGTCTCCACTCCTTCAAGGTTGCCGCTGGCTCTTCAACCCCCCAAGAAGGACTCCTGTCCCCCATGAGCCGCTGAAACCAGCCTTGTCAAGGACTAGTTGGGTCCTTTCCGAGGTGGGTGATCTCTCTCTACCCTCAAGCGGCCTGGCCTCTGCGCCCCTTTCTCTGATGGCCCCGCCCCCATCTCCCTTTATTCTTCTTTGCTGAGATGCAAACCCAGGAGGCCCTTGGGCTGGGTCTCTGTCCTACCCAAAGCCCTCTCCTTCGCTGGTGTCCTCTGCGCTGCACCGGCTTGCTGACAGCACCAAAGACGCCTGCCCAGCGAGCCCCACTGCGCTGGGCCCCAGGCACTCAGCAACCCCAGGGGGTGGGGGGGCACCGCAAACATCAGCGCTGGAGGGGTGGAGGGGGCCCCTCAAAGGATAGGTCCACCCGGAACCTGTGAATGTGGCCTTATTTGGGAAAAAGGGTCTTTACACGTGCGATTAAGTACCTTGAAATGAGATCCTGGATTAGGGTGGCCCTACATCCAAGGGCAAGTCTTTTTAAGACAGTAGAACCAGATCTGATGCCTTTCTCATTATTTAAATACAGAGGGTGCCAAAGAAAACCCAAAACGTATACCCATTTTAAGAAAGAAAAAAAACTATTAAAATTGTACTGATATGTGCCGATAACAAAAGATGAAGACACGTCACGTGTGACCTCTGCAATTCCAAGAGGCACGCAGTGGTTGCCATCCGTGTAATTTTAACGCAGCGTTTGCTTTTCTTCAAACGCGTGCACATATTGGGGCCCCCTCTGGGTGAGTTCCAGGCCGTGTGTCAGGTGAAAGGGGGGATAAACCGTGACGTTCCTGGAAGGTGTCAGCTGGCAAACGCAATAATCCCGATATGTGCTCGTTTCCATCTCAGCCCCGTTTATACTTCGCTCAGAACACAGAGGATGCGGAGCTTCAAACCAGCGAAGTGAGCAGCATGCCTTCCTGCGGGTCTCCTGCAGCCCCTCCTGGGCGATGGGGACCTTAATTAAAATGCTCATCACAGGTGCAAGGAAGGTCCCATCCGGATCCAGGTGTCGGCCCCGGGGACGGGATCCGCGGTCTCGCGGCGCCACCTGCCGGCTGCCTCGCCCGCAGCAGCCGGGCCGCAGCGGGCCCACCCCGGGAGGCCTGGGCCAGGTTTCTGGGCGGATCTCCCACCTGCATCAGACTGAGCGGGAGACACTACTCGGGACCCCCTGGGGCCTGTCCTGCCGGCCACTGGGGCTGTTACAGGACAGAGGAGGACGTTCCGGCGGGGTTTGATGGCCTGCTCCCCTGTCCTGCGCTCTGTGCACTGTCTGGGGGACCCAGCCCAGCGGCCTGCCCTAACAGCACCTGCACAGTGCTCTCAGGATGAGTTCCAGGGTGTTCTGTGTTTAAGGAGCAGGAAAAGATGGCCTACCAGTCAGTCCTCCCAGGAAGGCGGGTACCCCTGGAGAAGGAGCACGGTCTGTGACCAGGCAAGCTCAACACTGCCAGGTGCTTGTTTAAAGCACACGCTTGAGTTAGGCAGCCCCCTTTGCCGTTTTCATGCTGTGTGACTTCGGGTAAGCGGCTGACCTCTCTGAGCCTCAGTTTGCCTCATGAAACTTGGGCATGGACTAGAACACGCTCAGAGCCGCTGAGGACCAGCTCCTTGGGGAGTTTCTTAGAAATCGCAGGCGCTGCCTGGAACCTACTGAACCCGGCATCTCTGGGAATTGACACCCGTGTTGTGCCCTCCCTGCACTGGTATGTGCTTAAGGTGGGAAAACTGGCTGCCAGGACCGCCGCAAAGACTCGGAGCACACAAGATGTCTGTCCTGAAGTACATGCTCAATAAACGACATCATTCTCAAACCGTGGTGAACTTAGCTGGGGGGCTTCTCTTTCTTTTCTTTTTTTGTATATTTTAATTACAAATATAAGACATGATGTCAAACATAGGATTACCTATGACCCACCAATTCCCCTCCTAGGTATATACCCAAAAGATTGAAAACAGGTACTCAAAAAAAACCCTTATACATCCAAATTCTTAGCAGCATTATTCACTATAGTCAAAAGGTGGAAACAACCCACATGCCCACCAACTGGTGAATGATAAAATGTGGAATATTATTCAGCCATGAAAAGAAATGAGGTAATGGTATATGCTACAATGTGGATGAACCCTGAAAATGCCAAGAAGCCATATACAAAAGGCCACATATTGTATGACTCCGTTTCTATGAAATATTTGAAATGGGCAGATCCAGAGAGAAAGAAAGTAGATTAGTGGTTATCTAGGATTAGGGGGAACAGAGTGGGCAGAGGGACTGTCCATTTGCCCAGGGTTTCTTTTTAGGGTGATAAAATGTCCCGGAAGTAGACAGTGGTTTGGGCTGCACAGCATTGTGAATGTACTAAATGTCATTAATGGCCAATTTTATGTTATGTGTATTTTACCGCAATTAAAAAAAAAAAAAGGCATGCTGGGGGTGACCATTCAGAGACGTCTGAAGCAACCCGAGGCCCTAAAGTCAGCAATGCTGAGTTTCAGGGTGTTGGACAACATTCTTTTTGCTCAAATAAACGCATATGCACGTTTATTGGATTTGCCTCCCTTTTAAAATTGTAATTCAATGAGCTCATACACATTTCCTGGGCAACTTGCTGTTTTTCACTTAATGACACATCACAGACACCCCTCATGGCTGTCCCTTGGCCTGTACATACAAATCACGTCGTCTTAATAGCTACAAAATGTGCCCCCATCATTCCCACTGGTGGGCATTTGGAGTGTTCCCAAGCACTTGCCACCATAAACAGCTGTCGTGAACGTTCACACACATGTCTCATTATGTCCTGAGGTTTTGTGTCTGGGATGGATTTACAAAGTGGGGCAGCTGGGCCAAGTCAGGGGCATCTGAATACACATTGGGGGGTCATCATCCTGCAAGGCTCTAGGAATCTACATGTCGCTCTGCGGTGCGAGAGAGAGCCCTTTCCCAGACTTGCCCGTACCCGCACATATGCACACGCACACATCGCGGCACCAGATGTGATCAGCAGTTACCATTTTTCAAATTGCATATTGACAGTGCACACCAGCCAATGAGCAGGTGACATTATACTGATATGTTGATTTGATTTTGATACCTGCTGTGGTTGGCCTCCTTGTTTTGTACCCAGCTTTTGGAACCTTCGGACAGGGGGTCCACAGACCCTTTCAGGGTGTGACAAGAGCTATGAACATTCCCCCAGAAAAGGTGTGTGCGCAGAGACATGCACATTTTGTGAGCCATTTCAGGGGTTCAGGCAGAGAAGCCAGTCTGTGGCCCCCGTCACGGTGTGCTGCCCTTGAGCCTTGGACGTGGCGCAGACCGCAGCATCTCTGACATTTCTGATGAACACAAACACCGGCGTGTTTCTAAATGTTAATGGGTTTCTGTGCCCTCTGCTGGATGTTTGCGTCGCCAGTGCGTACTGCAGAGGCAGAGCCTGGTGACTGGAATTTTCCTCTCACCTCAGAGCTTTTTTTTCTTTTTGCTTTTTTTTCTTCTCCTGCAGAACTGGCTCTGGAGTCTGAAGTTCAGAACGACTTTCTGGAAGTTGCTGAGGAAGCCCTGTACTTAATACCCAAATCAGCAAGTTTCCGGGGAATTATTTATCTCCCACTTTGGGAATTATTAGTTCTGGATGGAGACTCTTATTGTACCAGGTTTGCTGAAAATTTATGAGGCTATCTGGAAACCAGGAGACTATTGATTCCTTGTGAGTAAACATTTTAAGCAAATTAAGTGGTCGTAGTAATAATAATAATAATAATAATCATAATCATAATCATGGCTACTATTTTTCAAGTCTCTGCCTTGTGCCAGGCATTTCATCCCTCCAAGTGATGACAGGGGTGGGTTTGATTACCCGAAGGTTACAGATGAAGAAACTGAGGCTCTGAGATGTGCAATTGCTTGGCCCGATGCCACACAGACGGTGGCAAAGAAACATTCTAAATCAGATGGGCCGGCCCGCGACCGGCCCCTTCCTGCGGCACTGCGGGCCACCCTGATAGGGCTCTGAGTGCACGATTCATGGTGGTTGTCTCGTTTCACCAACACAATCAGGTTGGGATGGAGATTACGGGGCCCAGTGAAGCTAAGACGAAGAAGCTAGGACCCTTGGAGGTGACCGCTTGCCCCCAAGGTCACACACTAGTTGGGAGTGGAGAAAGGATTAGAATCCTGGCCCATAAATATACTGAACAAGACAATGTTATTAAATCCTAGCAAAATACCGTTGCCTGTGGAAGCCTGCTCCATTTGTGTATTTCTAAAAGGGAGATGAGTGAGGGTCGGGGAGGAGTCTTAGCATCAAATGGAGACTTTCTCCTTGTTGGAATTAACAGGAAAGCAACTTGAAACGGGAGTAAGTTTCACCCTAGGTTTCAGTATCACTTAATGCAGTGTCAGGGCACCTAAAGTCCCCTGAGGTGTCACCACTGGGATGCCCTTCCGCCTCTCCGGGAAGCTCTGATGGGTGAATATGTTTTAGCTAAGGGTGCATCCATGTCTAAGACAAAGTGAGGGATTGGGGCCCGAGCCCCCGCACACAGCTGAGAACTCATGGACGCGTCTCTGGAGAGAGAAGGCAAAGCGCTGAAGACCGGGGTAGAGCTAAGAGAGCTGGGGGGTGGCCAGAGGTCAAGAGGGGCAGCCAAGGTGCCCACAGCCAGGGCCTGGAGGATGCCAGACACCAGGCCAGGAGACTGGATGCAGAATAAGGCTCATCCTCTTCGTTTAGCCTCCCCGGAAACGACGGGGTGGGGGGCGGGGCCAGAGGCTGGTTGGCTGAGGCTGGGTCAGCCAAGCCAGGCCTGGGCAAGAGGCTCAAGTCGCCCTCTGAGCCCCAGTTTGTGTTACCTCTTTCTAATTTATACTGCACTGACCTCTAGAAAGGATGTGAGGCAAATTACAATTAAATATATGTACAAGACAGGGCGACTTGTTTTAACTCACTTAGGGGGAGATAAAAGGCAAGGCGAGGGGTTTGCTGTTTGCTCCAGGTGGGCCCTAAAGTTGGCTATGAGCCAAGGTGAGTTGAAATGTGGGGGCTGTCATCTGCATATGGCAAGTGCTCCATCTCCCCAAGGGGCTCCCCTATTCCAAGGACTGTTTCCCAGGCTGATGAGGAGATGCTAAGTCCTCCTCCTCCACAGGGCCACCAAGAAATCCAAGAACGCTCGATGGCATTTTCATGGGGGCATGAGCCCAAAGGGTTAGGTCACCAGTTTTTTGGTGATAAGAACTTAAGAGAGCCCAAGAAAGGCAACAAATGGTTCTCCCATCTTCCCTCTTGCTCAGACATCAACAATTTAGCCCATGACCTCAGCAAGATTTTCCAATCAAGCTGTCCGATGACGACAGCCAGCTTGTCTTGAGTCCTTCCTACCTCCCAGACCCTCCCAACACCCTCAGGGACCAGGCACCGTGCGTACCCTCCATCCCCGTCTACAGAAACTCTTGGCTCAGAGCAGTAGGGAACTCATCCAAAGCCACAGAAGTGATCTGAGGTCCACACTGACCCCAAACTCTGCATCTCCACACTATCCCAGAAGCTCTTAGCTCTGGATTGGGAGCCCAGCCTCATGGGAAATACAAGACAAGGAGAGGGCAGCTGGATAATATACCCATGAGACCGAAGCTCTATTCCCAGAAGAAGCCCAACCTCTCCATGGACACATGATACCCAGGACGATGGCAGACCACAGCTGTTTTGCCACTAAAGACCATCACCAGTACCTTGGGCCTGAAAGGATTTTAGGGTCCTACAAAAATGTGTGAGATCACCACACACACACACACACACACACACACACACACACGCACACACACACACACCCCGAATTTTTTTTTTCTGTTGGCTCCCAAGTATGACCAAAAAAAAAAAATCCTTCAAAATAAATTTTTAATGCAATATCTACAAAATGTTAACATGATTGCAACCAATTGCAAACCAACTCTTTTATGGCTCTGGATATAGTTTATGACTACGTGATGCAGGCTTGTCTGACTTTAATAGATAGGATGCTGAGATTGTCTGAAATGAAGAGCTCCTGGGACCTCCAGGGATATTCGGATGACCCTGCCACAGACTGAGCAAATATCACCACAGAAAGTTTGGAACTTGCTCAATTCCTGGCCAAGCGTTTAATTGAATTGGGGGCATAGGAAGATAGAGTGCTTGCCTGCAATCCTGGAGACAAGCGTCCGGCGTTTGGCTCTCACAGCAAAGAGGCAGAGCCAAGCTCCAGGCAGACACGTGACTTTGAGTAATGCCACTTGTTAAGTTAAAAGGGTGCCCAAGTCCCCCCCCTGCACCCCTTCCTCAACACACCTCATTAGCTAAATGAATTGACCCACTGGACGGGATTATTTAATATCTGCCTATTGAGTGTGGAGGATGCCTGCCAAAACCAAGATCTCCATTTTGACATAGTTGATGCTCAACTATATTTTTCTCCTGACTATTATTTGTCAAACAGATTGCTGAGCTGGGTACAGCCACGTCTACTGAGCGTAAAGCCACATCATCAACACACATCTTACTTGTTATGACAGCAGGAAATGCGGCCAATTAATTTAGAAGCTGCATCCAGTTATTGGGATCTAAGTCGGAAAGAAGGGCGCCAAGACACATGGCCATTTTCCATCACTTTAAAACAGAAGTAACTTCAGTGGTGGAGAGACGGTTGTCACACAGACTGATTCTGGGAGTGCCGTCAGGATACGGGCTTTAGAGAAACGCACCTGGCAGGACCCATAGCCATTCCCTCCCTGGAGCTAAGGAAGGTTCCAGTAAGCCTAAGGTTGTTTCCACCCCTGTCCCTTGTGACACAAGGTAGATTTTGACAATGGTGGGCCGGCCTGTAGATGTGCCTCAACTCTCCCACTCTTTTCTCACCATACCGTAATCTTAAAACTTTTCAAACCACCCGCTGAAAAATCAGGACTTAACTATATCAAAAAGCCAGATTCCTAGCTCTAGAAAGCTCTGGAAAGATCTAGCAGCCTTTGAGTCACATTTTTTTGTTGGAACTGAGTCACGGTGCCCTCTTCAGACAGGGGTGTCCATGTCGGTTTGCCGCTGTCCTCGCCTCTCCCTCTCATCTCCCCACCAGCTCACTCACTCACCCACATGGCAGCCTGGCCCCTGCAGCTCTAGGGCTGCAGGATGCGGAGCCTAGAATTAAGCCCAGACAGTGCTGCCTAGAAAGTCAATGGAGCTTTGTCAGGTCCAGCAGGAGAGGAGAAAGCTGGCAGAAGGGAAGGGAGGGGTGCTTGGACCACTGCGGGTGTGACAACAGGGAAGAAAGTGCCCTCTGAGCCTCTCCTTGAGAGCTCACCATCCATCATTGTTCGCATCACTTCCTCCAAATTCAACGCCAATGTGTCACCTTTCAACAAGAGTAACCAGGCTTCCCATGGAGAATGTGTTTGGGGAACCAAACTCTGGGCTGCTCACTTCTCCCCCGACCCCACCTCACCCCCGACTCAAGCAGCAGACCCCTCCGAGGCGGCTCAGGGAAACTTCTGGACCATTACTAGCTGTGGGAGCATTGGGTTCCGTGAGTCTTGCAAACCAGAATTCACAGCCCACACTGCACATGACCTCCCGACACTTATCAGCTCTAGCGTTTTTGTACAATAACCACAGCGCTATTCTCATTATTGCTATTACTTCTATTATGCTGGTGCATTAGATGGTCTCCAGATGGGGGAGGAGGTAATTGGTTCCCGTCACCCCAAGCAACCTTGTTGGGAACCACGTACAAATAGCTGGAAATGAAAGGCTGACATCGAGCCCGTTAGGTCCGTGATGGATTCCAAAATGAACACAGCTCACCTGTGTCTGTCAACTCCCTCCCCAAGTCATCCTCAAAAAGGACAGCTAATTCAGTGCCTGATTCAGGTTAATGGCCACGTTTTCCTGCCCTCCTGCTCACGAAAGGCCACCGTGGATCTGAATTCTCAAAAAGTCACCCAGATCAGCTCTGACGCGCAGGCGGTCCCAGTGGGAGCTCAGCTGTGTTCTTCTTGGAGCCAGACCCAGGCGTTACTCTCGGCAAAGCCTCTGCCACGTTCCCACCCAGGAGACCCTTTCTTGCTGACTTCACCACCCAGTGCAGGAGAAGCATCTTGTACTCTCGTTCATTGTGCTTGGGGTTCAGGCGGCGGGAGATGGCCACGGGGGTCATCCCCTTGGCGTCTTTGTCGTTGATGAGGGCCCCGTACTTGAGCAGGAGGCTTATACAGTCCAACCGGCCCATGGCTGCAGCCACGTGCAGGGGTGTCCTGCCCACGGGGGTCCTGCCGAGACAGTTGGCTCCTGTAAAATAAGAAAGATGGCTGAGGGAGGCCACCCTCCTGGCCATGAGCTGCACCTTCGGGAACACAATGGAGAAGAGAAGCATGGGAGGGGCTGAGGCTATGCAAGGGATGCTGGGAGAAGGAGCGAGTCCCCCAGCGCCCAGCACTGCCTTGCCTGCAGACTGCTCCTCCACGGCGGCCAGCGGTCCTTCTAAAATGCCCATGTTACTCTGTCCAATCCTGTTGCTGACATCCCCTGCCCTGGGGGTAACGGTCTTTACTGCTCTATGCCACCCACGTCCCCATCACTCCAGCGTTACCCCCACCAATGTTTTTCCTCCCCCCCGCCCCACGCTCCAATTATACCAGCCTTCTATCTTTATCCCTTAAATATACCCTGCTCCCTCATCCTGGCCCTGGCCCGTGGCACCTGCTGTGCCCTTGGCTAATAACATTCTCATCTTCGTTTTGTGTTTGTTTTATCTCTGGGCTTTAGGTTTCATTGGCTTCCTCAGGAAACCCTTCCTCAGCCCCTCCCCAGGAATTCCTCTGTATCTGCTCAGTTGACGTTCTGTGTCTTCAGAACTTGACGTGCATGGCTGGCATGGGCTTAATGATTTGTCCTCATTTGCTGACTTCCTTCATAAACGGCACAAGGGCAGAAAACACAGTTGTTTTGCAACCTGCCATTCTGGCCCCCGGCACGTAGCGCGATGCCTGAGAAGACAGGCACTCGGGAAATGGCAGGCGACAGGCGGCCTGACTCATGGACAGATTTCCCTTCAGCTGAGGACCTCACTGCCCCGCCACAGATGGACAGTCTAATGACAGGTGTCCAAAATGGACTTGTTCAATCGAATCAAATTCTAGGTAACAAATATCACGACACAGAAAATAAGGCGATTCAATTCCATGCAGCTGGCATGACGGGAGACAGCTTTTATGAGCTATGGCTGGACGATGGGGTAAAGTGTTAAACGAGCTCTCGGGACACCCAGCCTTGGCCACGGTGCCTCTCTGTAACCACGGTCTGCAAAGGACAGAAAACTTTGCAAAGCTGGCTGTAACTTTTTTACTGGTGCTTTCAAATGCGTCGTAGTTCCATCAGAGTAAAAATGGCTTTTTATGAGTGTAAAGGACTGCTGGGCTGTGAAAAGGCAGTATTTCACCCCACAAAGGCTGGAGTGCAGAGGAGAGCAAGGAACACCCATGCCCATCCCAGATGCAGGAGGTGTTCGCCCATCTCACTGAGCAGAGAGAGGCTGGAAAGAAAGGGATTTATTTGGAGGCCAGTTGGCATGGGAGAGCCACAGATGAGGCCCCCTTCTGGGCCTCAAACCACTGACCAAACACACATTCTTCCTTTTCCCGAGGAAGCCGAGCTGGGGCTGTCTGCAACTATTGTCTATTGTTCTTGAATAGTCTACATTTCAATCATTGGCCTCTTCTCCCAAAAATATCCTATATCCAGGGAAGATAAAGAGTACCCCTGCAGAATCTCATGTAAAGCCCTTTAATTTGGAAACAATGCAGGCTAAGGCAGAGAGAGGCCGGTGGGGGGGGGCGGGGGGAACTTGCTCTTTGGTGAAGGAGAGATGAAAAAGGGTTTGGGGTGACTGTCTCCTAAGGGGAGGAATCCAAAGGCTTGGAGAAAACAGACCGGCCAGCCTGCCAACCACCAACACAATGATGCCGGCTTGGGGCTAGCCCCTGCACCATCATGGAAACCCAACTTCTGCTGGGGTGGACATTGGCAGACATTTTGGGGACTTCCCCAGCAGTGTGTCTGGTTGGACATGGAAACTAGGAAACCCTTTCAGCAGTGCCTGTGCCTTGGTGTCCTGAAAGTTCCATCTTCCCACAGCAGAAAGAATCTTCTCAAGACCTGGCCCAGAGAAGGGGACACAGCCTCTGATCAGCATGTCCTTTAGGACACCTCAGACAAAGATTGAGTCGCCCAAGGGAGCCCATGATTGGTGGTGGATGAGACCAAGGTCCAGGAAACCATGGCTGAAGGGACCAGGAAAACAAGGCACTCTGCCCTCTCTACCTGCAAAAGACCCCAATTCTTGGCTATACTCAGCTGTCCATCAGAATTACCATGTTCTAGAAGATATTGCACGGCTGCCAGGTGACCCCTGTGTGAGGCAATGTACAGCGCCACGAATGCTCTCTGCGATATCCACTTCTTCCACTGCTTCTCTTCAAGGTATTGTGAATTTGCAGTTTGGTAGAAAGACTCTTCAGTGACACCAACGCAAGAGAGCTGGGCAAGATACAGAGTGACACAGAGAGTCACGTTATTTCAGACATGCGGATACCCCTGTCCAGGTGGGTGACAGGACCCTCCTGAGGGAAGGTTTGCTCAAATGCCACATTAAGGCTAATGGTGGGAGCAGAGAGGGGCAAACCCTGAGAAGTTGGAAAACACCCAGAGGAGGAGGACATTGTTTGTCGTTCTATACATGTCCAGGAAATACGAGTTTACCATCAGGCAGGCTCGGAAGGCAGGAAATTCTTCCTGTCAATGTTTTGAAGAGAGAAAAATAGATTTTCTGGGTGTCCAGAGGAAGGTGGTTATCACCAATAAGGAAGACCCCAGCCAACATGAAGTGGCCTCCCCAGGGGGCACAACCTTCTCCAGAGACCTGATGAACTCTGACCTTCCGATCTATTTTCGGGCCCATTGTCTCTGTTCACTTTTGGAACACTCTGAACTTGGCTATGGGGTAAAGAATGGCCCCGGAATGTAATCATTGCATGGTGAATTAAGGCTCTGAGCACCGGAGGAACGCCATCCCTGAGGGCAGCATCCGGTGTGGGGCAGCGGGCGGGGCAGAATGTGACAGGGCACAAGGCAGAGGTGGTGACACTTCTGCTCCAGATGGGAGAGAAGAGCCTCAGAGCGGGAGCCAGAATCCCCAGGCACAGACCCAATGTGGTGGCAGGGCGCAGGGGACAGACCAGCGAGGGGCCTGGAAGGGGCTTGCTGACAGCCGACATGGCCCCCCTTCTGTGACCCATGCACCCAGCCTGAGCCTGCCTCCCCAGACCTGACCCCGACACCCTTCCTAGCCAAAAGTAAACATCCAGAAAGAACACACACTTGCCCCCTGTGTCTGAAAGATTCCGCTTCACTGTCGGGTAGACAACCTGGTTCCCTCCCCCTCCCCGCCACCACCACCCAGCCCAGAGCCCCACTGGGAGCCCAGCTTCAAGGCCTGGCAAAAAGTAGGTGCCTGCTGTGTGCCCGCGCAGTGCGTGGTGCGTGGTGCGTGGTCTTGACCCTTAGTGGGGGGCAGACCCCAGCGAGGGTTCGGTGGGCCGCATGTCTCTGAGTTTATCTAGTGTGCTTCACTCGCTGTTCAAGTGGGTTTTCAATTTGACAAAATACACACGTGACTAGAAAATGTGCTGCCCCGATTCCGTTTGAGGGCAGGAACAGGCTATCAATCATGCAGAAGTGAGCACAATGAAATCGCAACCCCAGCAAGCCAAACACTCAATAATACAGCATTTGGTCATTATGACATAAGGCCTTGTTGTCCTTCTTCCCTACTCTGAAACTTTTACTCAAATATTCCCATTCAAGACGAAGTGGTCCCCCACACACACCCACACACAATTTTCAGTGACTTCATGAAGTACAACATCCATTTAAAGAATCGTGAAAACACCTTACTGGGATTCCCTTCCGCAGCCGCCAAAACCAGTTCCGTCCATCCCTCATACCGCCAGACACATAATGAAATAATTCCACCAGGAACGACATCATGGAACTTCAGTGTGGTGTCATCCATCAAAACGCCTGCGGGGAATCATTTTTTTTTTCTTTTTAAAAAGAAATTGGGTATTAAAAATAAACTATTACGTCGGTTAAGCTAAGAGATTACCTGACCTCCGGTATCGCAAAGAGCATTTCAGAATCGTGAGCAGTAACTCTGATGACTCCGCACGAATCTGTGTGTGGTTGTTAATGCTCTTAGAAAATTAATTTGGCTCAGCACAAAGAGAAGCCGAACCAAAACCAAAAAAGGCAATGATGTACAAAATTCTGTAATTATAACTCATTCTATTGTGAAAAACACACAGGAGTCAATCAAGTCATTTTATGAGGCAAACTCTACAAATAGAACGACTTGCACTTCAAGTAACTGTACATTGCAAACACGGCACAATGTAGTTATACAAGTTATTAATACGTATGTTAAGCTAAACACTCTGGTTAACATCAGTAGTTGGCTAAAAAAGTAATGATGACAAAAATGTGTTGGATCTTCCAAATGATCGTCTACAGCAGCTTTTCTCAACCTCAGCGCTGTTGGCATGGCGGCTCCACCCTTCTCTGTTATGGGACCACATTGTAGGGTGTTTAGCGGCATGCCTGGACTCTTCCCACAAGATGCCAGTAACACAGTCCCCTAGTTATGATCATCAAAAGTGTCTCCAGACATTGCCAAATGGTCCCTGGGGGACAAAATTGCCCCAGCTGAGAACCTATGGTGAGGTAAGGATTATAATGTTGACCTTCACCATAATTTGGATTGGGGGTGTTAGAACTGGGTCTGTGGCAGCCTCCAGGACAGCCCCTTACTCAGAAAAGAATGGGGTGGAGCTACTCACACTTCATAAATTCAGACGCTAAGGAAGACCATCAGAAATAGTGGAGGATTGTAGATCATTATAAAAAAGGGAACTTGTATTTAGTTTACCTTTTTAAATACATATTTTCTTACATGGACACCTCTAATCTTGCTTAACAGAATAATTGGCTTTCATCAAATGTAAAGTCTCCACTCTGCTCAGGTTGGATTCTCCTTTATTCTGAGTGGAATTCGTGAGTTTTTTTGGATCCATGATCAAGTGATTCCTAAGTGCCTGTACTAATTACCTACATTCTTTAATCCTTGTGAGAAGCGCGATTTGTCATCTCCATTTGCTGATGAGCAACCCGAGGCCCTTGGCAAGGCCAGGGCTCCACAACCAGATCTGCAGTCCCTCCCACACATGTCGCTTGTCACTCTAGGCTCTGTTGGCACTTTTGGTTACCAGAAACTCCATATGGTAGAAGGAAACAGGAAATAGTGACTAGCAAATCTGTTAATTAGGGTCTTATTTGTGGTCCCAACACAGAGGATAATGAGTAATTAGTCTAAGCAAGACAACTAGCTTCCTATCAACTGGGAAAAAATTGAGTAAAGCTGTGTTTCCGTGAGAAAGACAGGAGCGTGATTCACACATACGGAACAGCTCTTAGAGATATCAGAGCATTCTTTTTTCACAGGCAGGCAGCAGCTGCCTTCCGCTTAGACAAATACTAATTATCACCAGCTCAATAAATTATTAGAGTTGACAATAGACATGTGAGGGCAACCCTCATCCATGAATTTGCTCACTCCTTTCAGATTTGTGTCTCTTAAGGTTTTCACACGCATTATCTCATTTGATCTTCCCCGACAACCTTGGTGGTGGGTAAAGAGGCTTCAGCCCATTATTTATAGGCAGGAACCCAAATTTCTTCCATTATAGTCACACCCTCTCTTTCTCTCTCTCTTGTTGGCCATCAACAGTAAGGATTCCAACAGCAAGAGGGGTCAAGCTTCTAACAGTTGCTAAGTGCTTGCTGAGTGACAGGATTGTGACATCAGTGCTAAGTCACTCCATCTCTTTCATTCCCTCTAGCTTTCTTGAATTTATAGCTCAGCATAGCTCATCAGCGGAAATACATGAACAGAAGGGGTGCCAGACATTTGTAGTTCAGGATACGTAACTTTCAAATGACTTGTTTTGAGACTCTCAGTCCTTCAAGAGCTCACGTCATTTTTAACATGTTAAATACAGACTGGGTTTGAGATCTATGTCTTTCCAAATAAAGCCTCAGAAATGCCCCCCAAAGCATCTTCCAAATAACCCTCGAGCACAATAAATACGGTGTGAAAAATGCTTCATCTGTTTCAAAGAGGGCAAAGGAAGGTACTTTGGCCTTCCATGTACGTTTTTAGTTTCCCTAGTCATTTCTGTCTAGGGAGGGAAATGGCACTGAGAATTCTCGAGCTAAAAGGGCTCAGCCTTACAGATTAGGAAACCGAGCCCCCATAGGGCAGTGAGCGTCTGGGAGCACGGAGCTGTGGAGACAGGCTGCTTTCAGATCTGTCCGTCTCCATCGTTCCTGGCCCCTGCAGTATAACTGCAGTGTGTCTGCAGTATCACATTCTCTGTGCAGCAGCCCACACAGGTTTTTATATCTTCATTTTCTTCATGTGTTTTTGCGTTGATTTCAGTCGGGTGGGGAGATGATGGAGCCCAGGGTATTTGATCCTGTTCTCATATCCTAAATATTACGGGGATCGGGACAGGGACGGCCAGGTCCTCAGGCTGATGGAAGAAGATTGATGGAGGGAGAAACTGGGGTCTAGGGTCCTTGCCCTCCATTGGGTGCCTCCCACAGGGGATTTGTCTGGATAGAGGGCCTTGGGGTCCTCAGCCAGAGTGAGCTTTGGGTGCTGGGTTCTGATTCTGGTTGGGCTAACTCCTAATGTGGACAAGGATACGGCTTGAGGTTCGGGGTTCTGATATGGACTGGGTTAGTGCCAGAATTTGGGTTCAAACGTGAACAGAGTTTGCTTTGAAATTTTGGGTCCCAACCAGGGCAGAGTTTGCTATGGATTTGGGGTTCTGATGAAGGCAAGGTTTCCTTTCTGTTTGGAAGTTCTGTTCTGGGATGTGGGGTCCTTGTGTGGGGCAGGCTTCTTTCAAGATTTGGGGTTCTGATGTAGCCCTGAGTACTGGGCGTGAGGAATCAGACTGGCCTGCCCTGGGATTTGGGGGTCTTGATGGCGACAGGTTCTGCTTTGAGATTTGGGATCCTGGTATAGACAAGGTTTGGTCTAGAATTTGGGATTCTCATGTAGATATGGTTGGCTGAGGGATTTGGGTTTCAAATACAAGCAGGTTTTGCTCTGAGTTTTTGGGGTCCTCACGTAGGCAAGGCTTATTTTGAACTTTAGCTTCCTTACATGGATATAGTTGGCTTAAACCTTGGAGCTCTGGTGTAGAATATGGTTTCCATGGAGATTTGGGGTACAGATGTGGGTAGGTTTGTCTTGAGTTTTGGGGTCTTGTGGGCAGAGTTGGTCTCATGTGTTGGAGCCCTGATGAGGACCCTCTTCTTGGGGTTGGGGTTCTGGTGTGGTCAGTCATGGTGAGCTTGTAATCTGGCTTTTAGACGTGGGCAGAGTTCGGTTTGGGCTCTGGCATCCGTAGGTACAGAGATAGCTGATGGATTGGGGTTCGGATGCACAAGTGGTTAGTTAGAGATTGGAGGGCTCAGAGCTGGGCATGTCTGCTTTGGATTTAGGATCACGATCTGGGTAGAATCTGCTCTGGGATTCAGGTTTCTGTTGTGGGCAGGAGTAGCTTGGGGGTTTTGAGGTTCAAACGAGGGCACGATTTGCATAGAAATGTGGGGTCCTCAGGTGGGCAGGGTTTGTCTCAGGCTTTAGTGTTCATCAATGGACACGTTTGCTGGGGGGTTCGGGCTCCTGATGGTCATATGGATAGCCTAGGGATCTGGGGTTCAGTCTTGGCCAAGTTTGCTCTTGATTTTGGGGGTCCTGAGGTGGGTAGACTTTGTTCTGAGCTTTAGCATCCTTGTGTGGACACAGTTAACAGAAGATTTGGGATTCTGAGGTAGTCATTGTTACCCTGGAGATTTGGGGTTCAGTTTTGGGCAGGTATGTTCTGGGTTTGGAGTCCTTAAGTGGGTGCAATTTGTTTTGAGCTTTAGCATCCTTGTATGGACACAGTCACAGAGGATTTGGGGTTCTGAGATCATCATGGTTACCCTGAAGATTTTGGGTTCAGTCTTGGGAAGGATTGTTCTGGGTTTTGGGGTTCTGAAGTGGGCAGGTTTGTTTTGGTCTCTGGTGTCCTTGTGTGAATGTGGCTGGCCAGAGGATTGAGGGTTCTGATGTCCACATGTTCAGTGTGGGGATTGAAGTTTGCTTTGAGTTTGGGGTCCTGGTGGGAGCAGGTTTGCCCTGGGTTGTGGGATCCCACTGAGGACAGGCTCTGTTTCAGGGTTGCAGTCTTGTGTGGAAACTGTTGGCTTTGGGACTCCGGTCCATGATGGAGACATGGGGTGCTTGAGGGTCTGGGCTTCTCGGGGGTCCTGCTGCTACAGCATCTGTTTTGGAGTCTGGGGTCCTGACATGGGCAGGAGTTGCTCAGGTTGGCAGGTCAGACTAGACAGCTGGCTTTGGGATTGGAGCCCTAATGCAGGCAGGATTGTTTGTGGAGTGGGATTCTGCCTTGAGACTTGGGGCAGAACCCATCTGTCTGGCACCGGGAAGTCCCTATGTGGCCAGGGTTTGCTTTTCCATCTGGGGTCTCCAGCAGGGTTGGGGTATGTTTTGACATCTGGGTTCCTCAGGGGGCAAGCTGCCCTTCGGGGACTGCAGGCTCAGAAGGAGCCTGGGCGCCCCGGAGCCGCAGAGTACACATGGCGAGGGAAGGGAGAACAGGGGCCACCTTGGTCCAGGTACTGGAGCCGCTGGAGGTCCAAGGGGATGCCGGCCAGCAGGTCCAGCTCCTCCTTGAGCTCGCGCACAGTCATGTCGCCGCGGCAGTTTGTCACTCGGAACTCCTCCCTGGTCTCTTCCAGCAACACCCGCATGACGAAGACGTGTGGGGCCAGGTCGAGCGCTGAGCCCGCGGCCTGCGGGTCCCCCCCCACGGCTCTGGCTGTGGGTGCGGGCCGCCGAACCGCCTCCCCACCGCGGGGTCCAGACTAAGGGCCGCCAGGCCCACCCGCCGGGTCCTCACGCGCGACATCCCCGCCCCCGCCCTCTGTGCGGAGCCCCAACTGTGAGCCGAAGGGCCCAACAATTAACAAAAGACGGCTCTTAAATTAGAGGAATGGGCACAGGCGCTGCCTAAAATAATCGGAAGCTTTATTGAGGTGAATACAGAGGGACCATCTGGAGGCCGTGCGCCCCCCCCCAGCACCCCCCCCCCCACGCTGGCCCATCTCCCACCACATCCCACCTCCCAGCTTCCAAGCTCCTCTTAACGTCAGTTCTCTTAACCTGGAAAACGAGGTGGCTTCTGGCCGCTGTTAGGTAACTGACCGCTTCTCCCTGTCTAAACTGCAATCTTGGCATAATTCGGGGCCAACTACCTGGAGGAATTATGCGTGAATAACGTTCTAAATCATCACCGCATGCACCGTCTACAGAGAGTTGTAAAGGGCAGTCTTCAGTCATGTTTAAAAATCATATTTCTAGCGTGAATGAAAAAAACCATCATTGCAGAAATAGGACTCCTTCCAGCAGATCTGGGCCCAGCTTGGTGGGAAAACCCCCGGCACTCGGCCATTCTGGCAGTGGGAGACAAACCTCCACGAAAATCTGCAAAGTTGCATCACAATCTATCTGTTTTGCAAATGCTAATTCTTGGAGTGAGAAAGGTGCCCATAAAAACACTTAACCAAGTGGAATGTCCCGTGGTGAAAGGCGGGGAGGGCTCAGACTTCAAGGGGGCTGAATCTGTGAGAAACCCATCTTGTGCTTTCACATTAATCCCAAGAGGAGGGTGTTCGGGGTAAAACAGGAAGCTCCATGTGATGGTCAAATCGGGGATACAACCTGGTTCCCAAGAATAATTAATACATAAAGAACTAAAGTGATGCGGGAGCAACAGTCAGAGAAATCTGTTGTTACCAAAAAGGAGAATAAAATGTCATGTTAAACATACTTTTGCTGAGAAATTACCGTCATAAAAAATCCTTTACATTGGAAAGGCATTCATATCAAACTTTTAAAGAATAAACGGAAACTCTAAAGGTTATCTACCAGAGTCTTTAGAATGTCTGCAAGCACGTTTGATTGCACCAGCATATTCTACAGATCACAACACAAACAGAAGCTAATCGTTTTTCTTAATGGAAAAGTAAGCTCTACACAGAATACAAGATTGCAGTGGAAAAAATCTACTTGTGCTGCCGGATCACTAGAGTTTAACACCATGACAATCTGAATTTCTAGGCAATAAAATAATTTTTAATTGCTTGTTACGGAGGCAGAACCCCACCCCCGTCTCGTTTACTACAATGGGGACACAAGAGGGACAGGGTTTTCTTTTTCCCTTCATCTGCAGCCTCCAATTTATAAACTCACTCTTTGCTGAAGTTGTCAAAATGCAACCCTGGGTCACACTTCGAAATTCTCACACATGCACCTTATTTTCTTTGGCATGGTAAACTGCCTTCCTTTCTGTTTAAAGCAGCAGCTCCTTGGAATTTGGGGGACAGAATTGGGGGGAAATTCAATATGATGTGTAGCTCCAGGAATTTTATTTAAACCAAAAGCAAGAAAAGACAAGAAAACGCTCCAGGGGAAGAATGGAAACAGCTGACACGCCCTTGGCAGCTGCTCTGTGGCCCCAAGGAGCGGTTCCTTCCTCCCCTTATGCTTACCTGTGACAAGATAGACAGAAACAAGAAAGACAACATGAGAAGACATGTATGCAGAATTTAATCAATGTATATAAAACCTTGAATTAATGAAAACCCATTTAAATTCTAGAGCATCTTGCTCTTAGTCAAAGTTTAAAAGCATGAAATTTAAGTTGTGTAGACTTAAGTCATTTTGAAGAGTATCACAATCTAATACTCCAAATCACTGGCATTTGTGGGCAAGTGTATGGGCTGATCAGGAGTAAGGTTTCCTATTTTTTGTTAAGATTCTACAGCATTAGATATAAAGTCCATATCCATGCATCGCAGGGATCAATTTCCCTCCCGCGTTCTTAAGCTGATGATACTATAGCCACATAAAAATCTTTCTGCTTTAAGCCTCTGTCAAAGGCCAATACATATGTGTCTGGCTACAGTTCCTGCAAGAAGGGGAGGGGGCCAGGGCTTGAGGAAAAGGTCCAAGTAGAGTTTGTAATAAATGTACATTAGAAAGACTGCCATAAATCATCCTTTAGTAGATTTCTTTATCACATTTTTCAAAAGTAAACAAATTGGGCTATATTTGCAGCAACTCAAAGTGGAGCATAAATTTAAATGACATATTTGTTCTGTTCACTGATAGGAGGCTAATATTACATTAATATTTTTTTTTCCTGTCAAGTTATTCACATATGTACAGTATTTCAGTTAAAAATAAAATATAATGCCATAAACTATATTTTATAGGAAAGCATAAGGGAAGCCGAATGTGCAAGTCTTTTAAAGACTGAAAAGCTTCTAATAAACTATTTGGGGGCATGGGGGGGGCTTTCAACAATATACTCTGTAATAGAGAAAACAGACCACTCGCAGGTAATCTGCTGCTGCAGAGGCCCCCACACCCAGTGAGCCACCCGGTTCTACAACCTTTCCAGATTCCACCTGAGGCAGGCAGGGCGAGGACACACGGCAGAGGCCGGGCCCCCAGGAACCAGCGCCCACCCCCGGAGCAGTCCCAGTGACTGCAGGTGGGAAAGGGGTGATTTGAGTGCATGGTATCCGACTTTGAGAGCCCTGCCCTCCCTCAGCAGGCACGATGGTGGTGAGGGGTATGTGCCAAGCAGGAAAGGCCCAGATTGGGAGTGACCACAGGCGTTAATCCCGTTTCTCCAGCATGGCAGTGTCTATAAGATTCCGCCGCTTTGGTTCTTGGGTGGCAAAAAAGGAGACGTCCTGGTCCTGGTCTGACTGCAAAGCTAAGACAGTCTCTTCAACGACTTCAAGATGAGGGTGGCCGGCATTTCTAAAGTACGCTAGAGAGAGCAAGAGAGAGAGAGAGAGAGAGAGAGAGAGAGAACATGAGTTCGAATCGTGGGCCATGCATGCACTGTGCTCTAAAACATACTCTAGTTTTGGGGGTCTTTGAAACCACATCTCAGGACAATAAATCAGTTTTCAAAGAATCATCATATACGTAAGTCCATTAAAATGATAACACTGCTTTAATTAAAGAGTTCTTCCTAAATTTTAAAGATGGACTCCCAAGAGTAGGTAGGCATATTTAAAAAATTATAACTAAAAAAACTTTTAATATATTATCTTTCATTCCTTCCAATACAAAAGAATTAGCAATGTGTGGAATCCAGGAGAGGGGGAAGGTTGCTGGCAGGGTGGGGTGGGGATACAGATGGCAGGGGATGGAGGTGGGTGGGGATGGGGGTAGGGTGGGGGATGGGGTGGGTGGGGATGGAGGTGGTGGGGGATGGGAGGGAAGTGGCACGCAGGTAGGAGGGGCTCCCCTATATATGTGTATAGAAGTGAACTATCCAAAGAATCCCATCTGTTCAGGCTGAAAATAACTCACTAGGCTGGGCAGCATATTTTTTCTTACTGACCACAAAATCATAGCATTAAAACCTAACTCAAGGCTTACGTTTGCTACCTTCCATAATCTCTATATTACAACTCAAAATTGGCAAAAGTTTCCCTCACTTCTAGAAGACAATGTTATATTTTGCACCTCAGCATGTTTATCAAATGTAAAAACTGAACCACATTGATTTCCACATTTTGTACATACCATAAAATATATGTAAAAGTTAATATATTAATTTAGATAATAATTCTGAAGCATGCTATCACATCATTGCTACAGTTTCCTACAGCGGGCATCTAGCTGTGCCCAATGACGATGAAAATGGACAAGTTCAGAAAAACGGTCCACACACCCTTTTCCAACAGCGTCTGCCTTAGAGCTTTGGCCAGCAAAACCCTGACGTTGGGCACAGGATCCGACGCGAGGCTTAACAGGCTTGGGAGTAAGTGTTCCACAAACTGGTCCACGGGGACACACTCAGCGCTCACCGCCGCCTGTGATAAAGGAAGGCAACAGCCCAAGAGCCGTTAAGTGTTGGCACCGATCAGCACAGCTCTAAAAACATACACTGCTGTGACTGCAGAGGTCATTTCTGTTGCTCAATGACTGAATCTGGTTAGAAACACAGCGAACATTTCATGATTCATGCCTAGGCCCTGGGTTACAAACGATACGATATTTGGTGAAAACAAAGACTTCTGAGTCAGATGCGTCTGTGTTCAAAACCTCACTTGATCGTTTACCGGCCTCATCATCCATCCTAAGCCTGTCCCCTCATCTGTACAATGGAAAGGCGGTGGAAACGACAGATCATTTTTGCAGGGCCTAGCGCAGTGCCTGCCAACAAGGGTTAAGAACCCTCACCTCTGTCACTCACCAGGACTCAGTTCTGAGGGCAGGGGCCATGCCTGTCGAGTGACAGGTAACCCCCAGACCTCTGTCCACTGCAGGCCCTCTGAGAACCACTGCACCTGTGGAAACCACCCGCATCTGCCCAGTGCTTCTCTCCTTTCAAAGTCTTACAGGTACTGCCTCACATAAGTCTCCCAGCCAGCCGTGGAAGTCAGAACCAGCCTAGCTTTACAGGTGAGAAAACTCGGGTCCAATGTGGTCTCATGACCCACAAGCAGCAATGGGTTGGAGACTGCCAGCCAGGCACGTGGATTCTAAATCCTACAGAACTTCCCACCACAGAGTAACCGCTAAGTGTTCTCCAAGTGCCAGGTACTGTGCAGGTAACGCAGAAGCATCAGCTCACTGAAGCCTCAGGACCACAGGGAGGCAGGGAGGCATGGCTGGCCCCAGCTCCCAGGCGAAAAGCCAGTGCCCACAGGGTGCTTGGCCCGAGGCCACTCAGCCCCTTCAAGCCTGGTGCTGTGACTCCAAGTTGGCCCTCACAGCCTGCAGGCGACGCTCTCTCTCCCTAGAGCTGCATTTAAGTAATAATCGATATGACCCTGAGGGGGAGTCTGGGCTGAGAGTCCATTCCTTTTCTTGGTATTACCGTGGGTTTTCTAAATCTTTAATAATTCATTAGCGAGAGCACAAAATATTCAACTGTTCTTGAACGAAAGTGGTTGGTATCTTTTCCTTTCGTTTTGTCATGTGTTTTCTAAATCTGAGACAAAGGATGTAAAAATAAAAGGAAAAATATCTTATTTACCCTTTATCCACAAAACGATTTGGAGCACAGACTCGTTGCAAAAGCCTGTGGTGTCAGGCCTGTGGTTTGCGAGTCTGGCACTTTCGCTGCCACCCACTGCACTTGTCAGAGGGTGGCCAAAGCACCCCAGTGATGTCCCTCCGGCCCAACAGGGGGCCCTAGGGAGTCCTTCAGAGGGGGCGGGGGGAGTTATGAGGGAGAGAAAAGGGGCTTTGGGGCCTGGGGTCAGGTAGAGTCCAATCATGGCTTTATTGTACTATTTACAAAGCTGGGTGACGGGTTTGCGAGACTCATTACACTATT
Organism: Aselliscus stoliczkanus; assembly: GCA_033961575.1. NCBI lineage: Eukaryota > Metazoa > Chordata > Mammalia > Chiroptera > Hipposideridae > Aselliscus > Aselliscus stoliczkanus. The sequence continues at coordinate 4,015,747 of CM066738.1, read as the reverse complement.
CCCTCTACCCTTGTATATGCTTGAAAATGTGCATGAGGAAAAGTTAAGATTTAGACTAGCACTTTAGCAGAAAAAAAAATATATGGCTTTACATTTACTGTGTGATCTTGAGCAACTTACTTAACCTCTCTGGGCTTCAACTGCTTCATCTAGAAAACCTGGCCTAAAAGTATACGGATGCATCATGCTCAATGCATAGCAGATCTTATCATCGAGGACTGGCCTGACACACAGAGGTGTTCAAGAAATGGCAGCCATCCTCCCCAGCCAAACTCATACTGTACCTCCATTTCCAAGGTGCTAAGTAGAAAGGGTGACTTGAGGCGCTGGACAGGCCGACATGAACTTCACTTTAAAGAGATGGACGCCTCTGCCCTAACCTTGTGCTCTATTTTTCATGCCCCTCTTCTGTCCACGGCACCAGCTAAGGTGAGGGGCAGGGGCGAACACAGCCCCGGATGAGTGTGACAGGAGCAGGGCCCTGGGCCTGGCCCAGACCTCACACGTGGAAGGTGCTGGTTCACCCTCTGTCCCAGCATCTCAGAGTATGCCTGACACACAGCAGGCGCGTGCCTGACACACAGCAGGCGCTCCGTCAACATAGGACCAACACAGGTACAGGCCAGGTCACCCTGGGCAAGTCACTTTGCCCGACTGTGTTCGTCACCATCTCCCGTGGGATAAGGGGGTTCGGTCGACTGACCCCCAAGTTCCTGGCTAGTCCTCCAGGGCTGGATTCTTCGTCTGGGGCACCAGATATCAACACATGGCACACGTGTGCCCGGGAGACTCCCCACAGGCCATGCTAACCTGACAAATGAAAGCGAAAGCTTGCCTTCCGACCCACTTAGGACAGTGCCGGAACCGTACGATGAGCTCGTTGATGAAATTTAACCCCAGTGCACTCTCACTGCTTGAATAGAGCTTCTGCAGGATTGCCACGACCTGTGAAGAATATCAGAAGAGCACATTTCAAATGCTGCCATCCATTTGAATTATGAATACTGCTCTACATGGAAACTAGACATTTTTATGCACCCTTCCACCTTTCAAATGAATTTATAAGCACAGGAGAAAACAATTTTTGTCACGGTAATCATTAGAACACAGAGGAAAAAAGATCTTCAAATATATGGCAATACACATACGCACACACACAAAACCCTTCATTAAAATGAAATTTAACAAGAGACTGGCATTGGAAAAATACATTATTAATCTTAAGACTCCAAATTTGAGAAAATGTCCCTTGCATAATAACTAAATCATTACCTTTCAAAACATGTCATTTTTATAAAATTTAATACCATCAGAGTACCTTAGTAAATCTATATTTTCAAATGAGATTTTTTTTTTCCCCCCTCAGCATTCAGCTCGTATAAACCTACAGAAAACAGGATCGGCTTTTGTATGCTAGTTTTTGCTCACTATTTTCTACAAAACCATGCTGCAGAGTGAACCCAGCCCATGTTTAAAAGAAACAATGAGCCATTGTTTGAAGGGTTTCATCTATAAAATGATTTACCCACCATTTCTATCAACGAAGCACACAGCGTAACAAAACAGCCATCTTATGTGTTGATAACACTATTATACAAGCCCTATTTCCAAACTAGAAAAGCTGGCTTCACAGGTAAACTGATGAATTAAGCCCAGCAAAAATAAAGGAAGTTAAAAAAGGAAGAAACAGAAATATTCGTTTCCAAAAGCCACAGCAGCCAAGGCCCTGCCGCCTTACTAGTTTGAAGGAGATCCACCGGACTTCTGAGACGCGGTCCCCACACAGTTTTAAGGCAATGTGCATTAAATAGTCATAGACGTCATTGGGACTGTACAGCTCCAAAATCAGTATCAGCTGTCTGAAATTAAAAAGAAAGAAATTGGTTTTGGGGGGTGAAAAACACCTTATGAATTTCTCTTTACTCTCATTTCATCTTACAGATAAAAACAGGCAGGCTGGGAGAGCAGCGTGGTGCAGCCCTGGGGAGGCTTGCAGTGGAGAAATGCCAAAAGCAGAGAGCTGAGTGAAATGACCACGCAAAGAAAAGTAAACAACAACAACAAAAAAAAACAGTCTTAATTCATCACAAATAAATCAAGCAAAAAAGAAATAAATTCAACTTTGTAAAACAGAGGCTGAGAAATTTATGAGTAGGGATTTAATATTTCAATTTGAGGTTATCAGTTGGAAAGCACATAAAACTTGAAACATCAGATAACATAAAAATAGCCCGAACGTTGAAGTTCCCAAAGATCAATGGGTCAAGGGGACACTCAAAGGCGATATCCCTGCCTCTGCAGGGTTCCTGCAGCTGCAGGTCACATTTCCGGGGTTGCTGGCCGGCTCAGGGCTCGGAGCACGAGCTTTTCAAATCCAGCCAGGTCCGCATGGAGAGAAGTGGCAGCAGTGGCTCGTCCCTCCAAGGGGAACAATTCAGGCGCTGGCTGGCTGGCTGGGAAAACCTACTACCGAAGCTCTCACTGTTTTCTACACGGGGACGGGGAGAGGGGCATGAAAATAAATGGTATTCTTTCCACACTGGCAACGAAAGGAAATGAAAAAGAGATTGGAAGGAAGTTAGAACCAGAAGCCAGGAGTGCCGGTGAATACTTTCATATCAAAAAGCAGTTTTCAGAAAAATGATACCAATATCATGGGCACGGAAGCAGAGAATTCATATCAGTGGCTTTGGCTGCAATAAGCTCCGCAGAGATGGGAGATAGCCCGCGCTCGGAGATAACGCTGCGGGGCGATGCTGGCTGAGACTCCGTCCCCAAACTGGCCCCTGTCCCGGCCCCCTCCCTGGGCCCCGGGAAGCTGCTCAGCTCACCCCCGGCCCCCGGCCCCATCCCCTGGAAGCGGGCATCGCGTCCCCATCCCCAGTGCCGTTCTCATTCCAGGCCGCGTCCCCATCGCCACCCCTGTCCCCTGTCCTGGAAGCCGGTCAGCCGGGGGCCCCCCCCAAACGGACGTGGCCGCTAGAGGGCGCGATGCTTTCATGGAAAACCTGGGCCTGTTGTTCTCTGTTCTCTTAGAATATACGCTGGGAACATGGCATAATGACTAAAACCTCAATCTCTCAAATTACGCATAATGATTAAAGATCACAGCAAAGAGAAAATCTTTTAATTTGCCCCTGGCATCGGCCAAATCATATCCGGAATCGCTGCAAAAGTTTGATGGATTTCTACAGGGCAGACGATTACCTGAGAGATTTCTAGTGGAGGGCAAGAAAAATGAAAACGAAAGATACTGAGATAAATCTCGACAAGGAGAAAACCAAAACCCAAACAACCATCACCGCAAACACATCCACTCCAGGCTGTGGAAGGCACATTAGACACCTTGGGAAGGAGAATTATTTAAAGTGACGCTTTCACTTGTAGAATCGTTAAAACCTGTGCCATCCCTCTTGCCGGCACAGATGGAATTAAATAACTCCTTCGCACACAAAATGATGCACAGATATGAGCCACCTTGGGGGACGCTTTTATTTAATAATTGTCTCATCTGGGTTAGACCTTTTCATCTCTCACTGTAGCAAAATTCTCTTCAGGGCTGAAGTGCAGAGACCATGCTATGCCCTGCAGAGAGGGCTCTGCTCAGAATGTTCAAGAAAGCTTGGGCAAAAAAACTGCTCCGATTAATAGGAAAATATTGAAGAGTGGGTGATTCATCTTTTATTTGGTTCGAATAAATTGCTTTATAGAACAGCAGAACACTCTAATTCCAAAGTGACTCGAGCCCTGTCTTCATCGGAAAATGAATGTCTCCCCAGAGACTGAGGTATTTCTAACTTAGAAGCATTGGAGTTGTTTATCCCTTAATAAAAACATAATCTCCTTATCCAAAAGAACACTATTACTGCAAATTTAGAAATCAATTATAAGGTAGGAAAATGAAGAATTATACCATCTCATTTGTCTTCTCACAGCCCCAAACAGGTTTTACTTACTCTGCTAGTTCATATCGAAACCTCCAATTCCTGTTGTTATCGGTCACTACAAATTCTTGAAGCTGATAAAGATATTCTCTCCTCTTGTCTTCATGAAGCAACTATTTTTTAAAAATGTATATATAAATAAAAATATATAATCCCTCCCGATGACCCCCAATGTACTGTTTTATTACATTTCAGATGATACATCTGTCACTGGCAAGAACTTGCGCACCCTGCCACCCTCTGACCCAGCAGCGCCGTGCACAGCCGCCCCCCGGGGCCAGGGGCCACGCTCGTGTGTTTCTCAGAGCCCCTCGCTCTTCCTCCTGTCCTGACTGCCTGCCTAGAGAGGCCCATGTGTGTTCAGAAGGTGACCCACGGCTGCTTCCGGAGCCAGCAGCGCTCGCCTGTTCCTGCAATCACGACGGGGACTACGCTGCGGCCTCGTGTGCAGGACCCGGCAAGGGCAGCTCGCACGCACTCGGGCGGCTGCGAGGGAGACGTCTCTCTGGCTCCTCCTTGCGCTCTTATCTCTAGTCATCATTCCTTTAGGAGGAAGTGCCGCAGGAGCATCTTGCTGGAAAAGCCCTTGGTGCAGAAGTGAGATGGCGCTGCAGGCGGGCTCAGGGCCGGGCAAGCCCGCCCTACCCGGGGCCTGGGCTCCTTGCTCAGGGAGCACGCTGGGCTGTGTGTCTAGCGTCCCCCACAGAAGGAGACTCCAAGGGTCAGGAGGTCAGGAGGAAAGGTATAAACACATCTACCCATTATGGAAAGACTGCCCACTTTAAGACTTTGGATGATATGCTGCAATGGAAAAAACCTAGACATTTCTTTTATTTTGTCACAGATGCTTTATATATCTAGGGTTTAAAAAACTTTTGAAGAGGGGAGGTTCTTTTTTTTGATCCTCCTTCCTACCTTCAGGAAATCATACAGGTGTTTAAGAACTCCTATTCGTACTTCGTCCAGGTCTTTTAAAAATCCATTGAAGATGGGCACCAGGTCAGCTGCCGTTAGCTGATCCCCAAGAATCACAGCCAGCTCATGAATGGAGAAGGCGAGGGTCCGGCGTACCTTCCACTGGGGGTGCACAGCAGACACACAAGCCACAAAAAGCAAGCATGGGTCCATGTGATCAAGAACGTAAGTGGCATTTCTGGTAACAAAACTGCTTCTGCCAGGTGCTGGCCACTTAAAGCTTTATTTCATCAGAGCCCAGCAGACATGCCGGCTGCAGCCATGTAAACACAGCTCGGTGGGCCCTGGCTGCAGCTTCCCTTGTCCTCCGCATTAGGCGACCCCCCCTATCTTTAGGAGCGCCTCTGAAACGGGGTGCTTACCTGCATGTCGGAAGCCAGTGTTTCGTACGTGCCCTTCAGGCAGTGCCAATTTTGCCTGCCCAGGGTGAGAGCCACCCCCGGGAGGCTGTAGGCACAGTGCTTGGCTATGTCGGTATCGACGGTCTGGGCTCGAGCTGGGTCAGTCATCGACACGTACTCATCTAGCAGCGGCTGAGGTATTATATCCTGGGAAATGAGAGAGAGAGGGAGCCATCACGCTTGCTGGAGAGGAGGAGAAAACACATGCAAAACAAGAAGTTTGCAATTTGGAGGTGAAAACAGAAAAGCAGACATTTGAGAGGCATAAGGGCTTCCCCAAGGCTCTGGATTGGCGGCAGCGAGTTTCCCACTGGGACTGAAGTTAAGGCAGTACCCACACTCATTTGATATCCTAGAGATGGACGCAGTCTAGACATCAATGTTGGGTAACTCTGAGGATGCAAAGCTTCTCTTTTCTTATAAGTGCCCCCAGCGCCTAGGGCCTGCACCCCTAACTTTTTCCAACTGATGGGACACTGCTCTCATGAAACATCCCCCACTTACATTTATCCCTGGAGGGGTAATGGGACACAAAAATTCAAAACATTTAAGAGGATTTACGGAGCACAAAAAGCCAATCCACAAGGCTCACTGAAGCCAAACATGGTTCAACAAAAGAGGCCATGAACAGCTTCTCAGGCCAACACACACAAAAAAGAACATGACTTACATAAATAGACACCAAATATTAGTGTATAGATGTCAATTTTTCTCTTGTATTTGATTTGCTTTATGAAAATACTATTCTAAATTGTTCAGAAGATTTAACACTATTTTAGAATTCACCTTTTTTTAAGTTAGAGAGGAAATATTAGCACAATAGATTGTAAACTAAGATATGTCATTAATATTAATGGAAGAAAAATATTTGCTTCCAGTGCCCATTCATAAATTTGACTTCCAGAAAATGTAAAGTTTTGAGTTGCTTTTCTTTTTAAGGAACAAACCTGTAATTTAGATTTATTCTCCTCAAGTGGGAGGGGGTCCTGCCGCCTCTGGGTCTCCGGTCGGTCCCTCGTTCCCTCGTGGGGTTCGCCTGGATTCTGAGGGTGGATTGGGCGTGTTACGAGCTTCCTCCACAGGAGGAAGCTGCCCCCTTGCTCCCGCTTCACAGAGCCCTCTTCCGATGCCAGAAACAACGTCCGCAAAGCAAGACCAGAGCTTCCCTTCAGCTCAACTGCACCTCTCTAGATGTCACAAGGCACATTTGCACAGTTATATATGATATTGTACTGGTCACTCAGCTTAAGTGCTGAGGCAGATGGATTTCATACAGTTAGATTTCAAGACTGCTTGAGGCCCTTACAGGAGACAGACTAACTCTGGCAAGTGCTCAGAGTTAGCCGGAGCCTGCATTTACTGTTGAAGCCCCAGGGTTTCCAGTGTGGTTAAGCAAAGCCCCTCAGTAACAGTCCCACGTTTATGGCATGGGTGGCTCCGGAAGGCAGGGTGAGGTCTGCAAGAAAGGGCGAAGCAAACATGTCCAGCATTTCCCGGCAACTGGAGAGTGTAGCAACGCTGGGTTGGACAGAGAGGAAAGAGAGGCGAGGGGAGAGCCATTGCATTGGAGCGAAAAGATCTGGCTGATAGAGGGGTATTTACTCAGAAAACTGTTCTCGATTTTCACATGTACAAACACTTCTGATGTTTGCTGACGAACCTTTACATTAGGTTAACAATTAAAACGAGCACGAACATTCAACAGTGACATATTGGTCTCTGATCATTGATTAACATTAACTGAGATGGACCTGACCTTCTCCTTCAACCATAACATGGATCTCCTACTTGTACTTGAAATGTCATACTGTCTACCAGCTTAATGGATTCTGACAAATCAGCTCAATATATGATCCAGGAAAGTCGATTAATACACCGATAGATGCTTCGTTGGCTCTGAGGCATGCTACCAGCACCTTTAATTCCCAAGGTTTCCATGGAAATGCACTACTTACTTTAATAAGGGGCATGCTAAAATGGAAACATTATGGTGTGATAACCTTAAACCTCAATTTCTCCAAGTTCATACACCCACATATATTGATAAATAATAAATCATTGCTCTTCTTTCAGGGATTAATTTTATTCCAGGGTCTTCATTGCAATTATTAGGTAGAGCGCTTAGTCCTGGAGCCAAGCTGTTTCAGTACACCACCCCACATCGAGGCAACGCGCAAAGATACTGTGAGGTCATTTCTCCAGAAACCACCTGGCTGTCAAAAGAGACAAGTGGGAAAACGAGGCCCCCTCCTCCAGCTGGGCATTTCGGGACTAAGCTAGTGAGCTAAGATGGCAGAGTGGATGCATGGACCGGGGTCAGCGTCAAGGAGGGGAGGTGACCAGCCCCCGGCCTCAGCTCCTCTTGTGTCATCTGTGCAAGAGAACCTTCTCCTCACTGTTTAAGCTTCCGGAGTTTTGCATTTCCTTTTCCTTCTTTTGCAACTGGAAGCATCCCAGCTGATCTCACTGTAGCCTAAGAGCCAAGGTGCCAATTCAGGAGCCCCGACGCCCCCCCACCATAAACGTAGGCCTGATTAGACAGGCCCTTCAAAACCCTCTGCTCAATGGGCCAACCTGGGGGAATCTGTTCTTTTTTCCTTCACTTCTGTGTATGACAGAGAAGCCTGGATACTCTCACATCTCCCACCAAGGTAAACATGGCCATACCTTTCTACTTAACACATGGGATTTTAACAAGGGTAACAACGTGAGTTTTCTAGGCTATTTTTCAAAACAAACCAGCAAAATAGGGTGTCACCTCATGTCTTACAAAGGTAACCTCAACAAACTCTTAAACATTTTATATTCAGACTTTTAAAATTTGTCGTTTGCTTTGCTTTCCTGGAGCAGACCTAGGGGATACGGGAGGTGAGGTAGTTGAATCACTAAAATCAAATCATAAACTGTGCAAATGGATGAACAATTGGGATCCTGCCCTGGGGGACCATGAATTTGAAGAGCTGAACCATCAGGCACACGAAAACGAGAAGGCGCCGCAAACCCAGGACTCTGGTCATGGGCCTCCCTGCTTTTGGTTCTCTAGTCTCGCCACAATCTGCGAAGGGCCCCAGCTCAAGTGGTCCAAGTGCAAGTTTGGCGGGAGTCAGGAGACCATAAGCAAGCCAGAGCACTTCTGGGGAGACTCGAAGCCAGAACAAGCCGCGGGCTTCCCCATACCCAGGGTGCGGGGTGCCAGCCTCACAGGGCTGGTTCCAGGCTGCAGGGGGAAAGTGGGGAACTGTTGGCTGTCCACAACCTCTCCCCGGAAACAGTGCTGGCACCACACAGGGGGACCCTGTGTTAACAGGGTGCCTGCAAGACGAGGGCTGGAGGCCACGGGCAGTCTCAAAGGAGCTGCGTGAACTCACCTCCCACTGTGACTCAGAGATGTGAACGTCAGTTAGCATTTATCTGGTTAACTGCCCAAAGAAGCGGGTCCCTCATCTCTGGAGAAGAGGGACGGTGCCTTTTGGTCTCCCACCCTTGATTTTGTGGAGGACAGTCAGGGTTATCAATCACCTGATTGATTGGTTGTCTAGTTATCCAAAACATGACCTTAAGAATAAAATTAAATTTGCCATTCATCATTTCTGCCAGGCTGTATTAATAAGAGGGATGCCGTTTTGCGATCTCTGTCACATCCTCATGGCTGTGAGGCGGGCAGACACTTACTGTGCTTTGTAACGTCCCGGCCGTGGAGAGCCCGCTGTGCGGTGATGTGGCCGACAGAGCAGACTGGCTGTCACAGACCAGGCTGGGGGCTGTCACGGACGCCTCACTTACACCCTCTGTCGGCTTATGCTCAGGCTCATTCACAGAGTCAAGCTGCACAGCCCTCAGGGCAGCCGATAAGACCTGGACTTGAGCTGCAGGGAGAGAAGTTTCGAGAATTTTCATCACTTTGTTTGGTGTGTAGGGATTCGCTTCAGAGGATCCTTCACAACAAGCCTACATGTGGGTGTTCTGCGGAAGCTCTCGTCTTGCCCACGCCTGTGCCTACAGCAGCCGTGCTCGGGGCTTCCAGAACGCACTCTCAGTGAGGTGGCGACACTTGTGGCCATTAACCTTAACTGCTCTGACTCAGTGCCAGCCAGACGGCGTATGAGATCTGAGCGCGAAACACCTCAATTGGGAAAATCAGAGTTCGATGCCATCATTTTTCACAGAGAGACAACACAATGTTACTGAACACCGATGTCCGCCAGCTCCACTGACTCAGTGACAGAGGTCCTTGCTCCCTCATTTATAAAGCAGGGTGGCTGCCATCTCCACACCACACACACACACACACACACACACACACACTCACACACACAAACCACTTCCTGCATTCTACTTTCTATTGGTTGAATTCAAGACCCCAGATTCATTAAAATGCATGGAGCTTGGAGCCGGCTCCCCACGGGGCCACCAGGCCCTTCCCAAGAGCCTAAGCACCCTTTCCAGTTTATAAATACCTAAGGCATCATTTATTTCTGAATCTTTCAGAGTCACAGATCTCCCTGAGTGCTAACAGAAGCTGTGAGTCCTTCCGTATAAAGAAATAAAGTATGCAGATACACACAAGAGTTTACAAACTGAAAGGACCTCTGAGGCTCATCCCTTCACCTCTCTGGACGGTGGATCCCTGGCCATCCTTTAAGCCCACACCCAGTGTCACCTGCTCTGCCAGGCGTCACCTGCTCTGCCAGACATTTCCTCTGTCGCCAGGCATGACCAGCCATGCCCGTCACACCCCAGGCCGGGCGGCTGCTTACGCCATCCCCTCCCCAGACAGCCTCACATGGGGCCCCAGCATCCAGCCTGGGTCCCACCGTGAAGGAGATGGATGCGGCTCCGGAAGCTGACCTCTGCCTATGGCTATTAGAAGGGATATGTAACCTGTGCTCATTCCTTCAGCAAACATTAACTTAATTTCCTTTATACATTTAAAGACAAAGAAGAATCACAGGGCTAACTGGATTTTCACATTTCCTTTCCCAAAAGCTTCACAAATCTACCTGGCAACAGAAGCAAGTGTTGTTTTTTTCCAATTGCCCCAACTCCAGGAAGAACTACAAATAGAGCACTGTTTAGAGAACGAAGAGGGGTGATAACGGGTATGGATTGCAGGGCCTGGCTCCCAGGTCAGATGCTCAGTGGGCGCACTAGTCATAGAATGGAAAATACCCCAAAGAAGATGTACTTTTCCTGGCTGCGGAAAGACCAAAACCTTGAAGTTCAGCTAAGGGCCGAGTTAACAGGCTCCAAAAGGACCAGCACCCTCGGCAGCTCATGACTAGAAAGGTTACAACATGGCGGATGGTTTGAAAGAGCGTCCGAGGAGCTAACGCAGTTTCCACTGCGCCAGATAAGCCCAAGAGCTGTCTGCTTTTGTATCAGAACTGGCTTTGCACCCGCTCAGCTGCAAAACAAGGAGGCGAAACCCTTGCAGGTACCTGCACAGCGAGACCCTGAGAGTCTGGCCTTGGCGTGTGCAGGAGGCAAACCAAGGGAAGCACACGCACGTATGCAGCCCGGCCGGGCCCAGCAGGAGCCACCCAGGAGCCCCCGCTTCCTCTGTAGTTACGACGCCAGCGCGTACCCTGAACATCCGGGTCACTCATCAGATGCTCTTGCAAACTGTCCAGGACTTTCTGAATCTCGCTGCGGGCCACACAGCTGTTGTGCACGGTCTCAGGTCGGCTGCAGGCTTCTTCCGGCGGCGCGGCCTCACTCTGGAGCAGCTCTAAATCCTTGCTGATGTCAGGGAGAGGCGTTCGCCAATACAGGAAATTACCGAACCCGTCCTCAGGACTCCCTGAGCAGGCCCAGGAACTGGGTCCAGGGCGGCTGTTGATGGGGAGGTTGTGAATATCCCCGGCCTCTGGGGAAAGCCTAGTCAACTCAGCTCCAACCGAGGCAGGGTCCTCCATTGGGCCACAAGAGGAGCTCCTGACACATGGGAAACTGCTGGTTTCCGTGGGCAGAGCCGGCTCCATCTGCACCGGCTTTGGTGAACTAGGTGAAATAGAGGAAGCAAACTTTCAGCACCGTATAATAGACTGGAAGTACAATGGGACAACATGAGCTGCATGTCCTCACAGCCCGCTCCTCCTCGCTACCTGGCTGCCATGTTCCCAGTGCCAGAGGTAATAACCTCCCACGAGTAGAGGAGGTCCCGTCGGCCCCTCTGCCCCCCTGGGAGTACGACGTGCCTTGAAAATGCCCCATGGAAGTTCAGCCAATGCCTCCATTATACTCAGGCAGTGACTGAGCTCTGGCTTCTACACCTGCAGTAGCAACATTACCTGCACTGATGGCCTGGTAGTGCCTCCACCTGGGCAGGCACTGGACCATAAAAGGGGCCGTAGATGGTAAATGCGGGCTGGCGGCTCACCACTTGGCAAGTCTTGATGAGGAAGTTGCTGCACAGGCCTGATATCAAGCAGGGCCTGAGACTTGGTGAAGATGGAGAGAAGGATGCCCCAGCCTCAGAAAGGAGTAGCACCACGTGGGATGTAAATTACCGCCTCGCAGGCTCCCACAGAATATCAGCAATGGAGAGAGGCTTGTGAACAACCTCAAATGGCCTGGTGAGTGCACACCCATCATCCTCAGACAAAAGATGTTAAAAAAACCCAAGACAGATCTCTAGAACTTACTAGAAAAACAGTGTAGGGTCTACTAATGGTGGGTCAGGAATGTCACTGTTATATGCATGTAATATCCTATGGCACAAAAGTACATTTGGGACACTTCACATTTTTCGTATGTAAATTACCCAAAGAACTTCATTAATCAAAAAGTAAGAGAAAATTTTCTTTATCGGTTATTTAATCACTACTCTCAATGAATATTTTATCTAAATTTAGGAGACACAGTAGCTTCATTATTTATAACCCAGTAGTCATGTTTCAAAATCATTATTGCAATTACTTTTTGCTTCTTTACATAATTAAAGCTCTAATATTCCATCTTGCCCAGAAGGTCACTGTTACTAAAACTCCAGACAAGATAATTGCTAGAATTTCAGGTGGATGCTTGGGGTGAAGCGGGGATCCTGGTAATTATGCTGGTCGGGCTTACCGGGCTGAGGAAGTGTCACCACAGCTGCCAGCACTGGGTGACCCGGGGGTGAAATCAGACTCGGCGTCCTGAGCCGGAGGCCGGATGCTCAGGGTGCCGTCTTCTCGAATGTAGAGGCCAGCCCGGGAGGGGTTTGCAAAGGTGGAAATGAAAGGGCCCAGGGACTGGAAGGCAGCCTGGCGCACCTGAAACCAGAGAGAACAGCCGGGTGAGCTTGGCGGCCACCCGGCCTGACCCCGGGCTCAGCGGACAGCAGCTTCCCACGCCCTACACTATCTGTCAAATTACATCTAAGCAGGTTGACAATTCTCTAGGACATTCCCTAAATTCCAAAGCAACTATTTTTCAACAGGAAATAGAGAAAAATTTGGCACCATCATGTAGTTTTTAGTCTTCCAGAGTATTAACTCCACATTAAACAATTCCAGGCTTTCTAAAGCATCTGAATAGCTGTCACTGGTCATGACTAGTACGTTTATGATCGTAACAGAAAAGGTAACAATTCTGTAATGATGTTCTCCTTCTCAATTCTCATTTCTATGCTATTCGCTCACTACAAATGTTAAGGTGCTGCCACTGTCTTACTATGTGCCATACTTACTATGTGCTGAGATTCTAGGTGCCCTGACGCTCACAAAGTCTGAGCGTGCCAGTCAGTTGACGAAAGAGACAAAACAGAGTCCCAAATCCAGAGGCTGACGCGGGGCACGGGGCCAGGCTGCCTGCACTTACCCACCGACAGGGGTCGCTGACCAGTCTGATGAAGAGCGGGGACAGCTTGCTTCTGCGGACTTCCGGGGATGTGTTGTAGGACACGGCCATGAAGCACTCTGCACAGGCTTTCCGCATCCCCCACACGTTATCCGAGCAAAGCTCAAAAAACTTTGGGATCTACCAAAGCAAATAAAATCGTACTATTCACATCTGCTTACCCTGTTTAATGATATAGTTAAGGCAAACCCATAAATGACAAGTCTAAAGGAATCATTGGAAACAAACAGAAATTATGACAAGTGGAATAATGCAACATTTCCTTTACCTTAATTGCAGTAAATGACTTGGTTAAATTGAACAAGATAATAGAGGAAAAAACCCAAAAGGCAGAATGACTAGGACTTGTTACTGTGATTATAGAGAAATACTGTGAATGAGTTTAAAATTTAGTGGGTATCCCAGTGAGCTCACCCATCCAGGTTTCATGGTCTCTGACTAGGGCATTTTAGTGACAGAAGGTAAATTGTTCAAAACTGACAGTAATGCAAATAATTCCTGTCCACAGAAATGCAAACATTATCACCCTGGACACCACCAGCTTTGAATTTGTTTGTAAGCTCACTTTGGGATCCTTGGTCTGACTATAAATGGGATACTCTGATCTCTCTGTTAAATTGATTTGTCATATCTTACTGGTTCCCTCATTAATAAATGAGTTAAATAAAATTGTTCCCACATCTTCATTTTATATCTGTTTAAAGGTCATGGCTATATTCTCTTTTAAAATGTATCCTTCAGAAAGAAGGCTTTGTTTTTAACATCCTAATGTAAAACAATCAACCGAAATGCCCCACAAATGGGACTATACAGCCATGGGAATATCCAGCTACAGAAAGATTAGTACGCTGCTCACTGCTGGTCTCCATTCACATACGTTAAATGGGAGATAACACTGACTGTATATTCAAAGTGACAGCCCACTAAAAATTATTTGGTGGCGGGGGGGCGTCCGGCTGAGCGGCACATTGGTTAAGAGTTGGCTTGAGACACCAGTTCTGAGCAGCAGGGACCTGGTTCGGATCCCACATGAGGGCCAGTGACACTGCCCTCTACAGCTAAGATGGTGAACAACAGCTCGACCTGGAGCTGGGCTGCTGTGAGTTGCTAGCGACAACATAGGCTGCAGCCCCTGCTGCAGTGGGCTGCCATGAGCTACGGTGAGTGGCGGGCAGGCAGCGTGAACGGCCAGCAGCTGGCGCGAGCTGCCGTGAGCCGCCATGAGTGGCGTCCAATGGTCGACAACCGATCTGCCTCAGCCGCAAAGAGCACAGTGATAATACCAACATGGGCCAGTGAAGCAATGTCCTCCGCAACTAGACTGAAGAACAAAAGGACAGCAACTTGTCTGTTCCCCTCCCCCAATTCCCCAATAAAATCTTTATTAAAAAAACCCATTATTTGGGGGTTAGAACTAGGCTGACATGGCTTATACTTGAAATAAAATAAAATGAGCTTCTGAACTTAAATTTAAAAATCAATTTAAAGATTATACTTTCTGAAGTTAAGTTCCGACTGTTTAGGTAGCACACCCTGTCAAATGAAAGCAGCAGGTATGGACTAAGCATCATTCTCTAGGTGCCAGGTGCCTGGCAGGTCAGGTGAGCGTGATGGCATGAAGAACCCACATCAGCCAGACGAGACTGACATGTGGTGAGGAGCATCCCAGTACTCTGCCCAGCTGTCATGGGCATGTTGAAGAGGGCAGACTGAACCTGTGCTGGCACAGTGGGTCGGTGAGTCTAGACAAGCTGGGTCTGATGTGGAGGAGTGTGCACACTGGAGGGAGAGGCAGTTGTGAGCAGAGCATGGAGGTGTGCTGGAGCAGAGAGCCTCAAGGGAGCTAAGAGTCACCTGCTGGTGAGCAGGTGGCACTCTCCCCTGCTGGGCCTCAGAATCTCGAGGGAATTTACCAAAATTGCAGACACCTGGGCCCTACCCCTTTCTGCCCTCCTCATCATTCAGATACATGGCCAAAGGGCAGACCCACCCAGGCCAGGGCAGTGAGCGTTCGGGCCCGAGGGAGGTGACTGAAGGTGAGGCAGGGAGGCTGTTCTGGAGGACCTCAAAGGCCAATAAGCATCTGGTTGTTGGCCTGGAAACCAAGAAACAATCCCACCAGCTTTGAAGCCCAGGAGTGAGATGACAAGGCAGGGTTCTAGAAAGAGCAGTCGAAAAGGGTTAGAGAGAGTGGCTTAGACTGGGGGAAAGTGACTGGTGGGGAAGCGACAGCAAGCCACAGGAAGGAGGCCTGGGGTCGCTTCCGCTCCACTCCACAGACCAGCTGCCTCATGCTTATGGAAAACATTAGCTCCGGAAGTCAAGAAATTTGAAATTGATGGATGCAAAATTGAGCTGCCATTCCAAAGCAACAGACTCATGAATACAAAACTTTACAACTGATTTTAAAAGTGCATCAGCAGTTACAAGTGGCAAAACTTCACGTACCAAAAATTTCTCAGTGGCTTCTTGTCCAACGGCGTGGCAAATATCACCAAAATTTGTAGCACACACCTTAAAAAGGCAAAAGGTATACCCATTATTCTCAGCGTTCTTTTTGTCTTTGCAAATTGTGAAAACTAACAAGCAGAAGTCTTGAGAGCAATTACTCCTCTAGCCAGGCAGCTAACAAGCACTTCCCAAGCCCATCGCCCACACAGCACCACCCAGGTGCCTCTGACGCACAGCAAACAGGAGGTTTACACAAGTCCCCAATTCTAGGACTTTCTGGCTCCTAATTGATCTCGGCACATAATGCATTTGGTTAGTGACAGAGTGAGAGAGACCCTTAACGTTCTCTGCGTGCTAAACGAGGCCTCTCTTCTTGCTGACGCACCCTGAGGGGAGGCGAAGGAGCGGGCCCCTCACGCAGCAGGTAGGAGATGAGGCTGTTCAGGAAGGGGCAGCACTGGCCTTCAAAAGGAAGCACTTGACAGCCAAATGACAAGCGACTAAAGGGAAGGGGGAGGGGTTGGAGTTAGGACGTACAGCGAAGATTCGCGGGTTCTGGAGCAAACCACCCACATAACGAAAGAGCTTGCGCGTCTGGCCAATGGCACCTAACCACAGCCAACAAGGTCCTCTCACCCGTCCCCTGTGCCCGAGAGCAACAGGTTTCTGCCCACACAACCTCATCTCCAGGTCCTTATGTGTTCCCTAATTGCAGTAACGCCTGGCAACACTGCTCAGATGTTTTCCTAACACAGGTCACACTGGCCACGTGTTCTTTCCAGACTGTGCCTACTGGGGAAGTGAAAAACTTTACAGGAATCGATTTTGAATGTTTTGAGTTTTGAAACTATGTGTTCCCACCTTCCGAACTTGAAAGAGCTTCCCGTCACCACACAGTTCACAGAATCGAGGCAGCAGCAGGCGTTCCACTGCGCTCCTGCTCAGCACTGAAGCCAGTTTGCAGATGATCTGCAAATAACAAGAAAATCAGGGTCACTGGGAATCCTATAGCATACGTGTCTCACGTATCACTAACTCGACTCCAAAAGCTACTACTCAAAATACTGCCAAGCTACCCAAGAAGCAAAATCAGAGAACACTTTCTTTGGAGTTTTGTCAAATTATATGATCATTACAAGGCCAAAAACTTCTCAAGTTTTATCAGGTAAGGGTTTATCTAAAGTTCAAGGGTTACCATTTGCCAGGTACCCACTGTGTGCCCAATACACAAATGAACAATTTATGTGCATTAATTCATTTTGCCTTCCCCAAACCCTATGACACAGATACTGTTTATCCTCATTTTTCCAGATGAGGAAACTAACACTCAAAGAGGTTCAGTAATATGACCCAAACCAAATGGTGGTGAGGTGGGACATACAGTAACAGCTGGAAAAGGATAGAAACTGACCGTGGGCACTGGAGAGTGACCAAATGCTGGTGGAACCTAAAGGAGCGCAGACCCTTGAGAGCAGGGAACGACACTGGGTCGCTATTTCCTTTTTGCCTGAGGGCACCCTCCCTCCTACATGGCTACTCAGGGTCGCTGGACATCAGCAAGTTACAGGCAGTATTACTGGTTTAGGAGACTAAGGTTGTCAGGGCAGCCGGCCAGCGAGGGTAGAGATCCCGGGAAGGAAGGACTGAGGGAGCAAAACAAGGGAGAGCCCCCCCGGTCCCACGTCTGTGGTTAAATCCTGCTCTAATCCTTGGCTGATCTCGGAACCATGCATGCACAGAGGAGATGACGAAGTTCATACAGAAATGTAGTAGCTTAAAGGTAAAAGGAGCTGAGTGGTTTCAGCTGCTGACTACTGCAGGGGAAAACAGAATCTGCCAGAATAAAGTCAACACTCTTCAGAGGAACATAACAGAATCCAGAGTTTCTACAATGTTTCATCAAGAGAATATAATAGACAACAAAAAATTCACAGATGTGAGAAGAAATAGCAAAATGTGAAAAAAGATAAATATCAGTAGAAACAAATCCAAGGAAGACACAGGTGTTAGAATTAGCAGACTTCAAAAGGACTTTAAGGGCCGGCCGAGTGGCGCGGTGGTTAAGCGCTGACTTGGGAAGCCAGCGGCCCCGGTTTGGGTCCCACATATTAGGGACACTGACACTGGCCTCAAAAAAAAAAAAGGACTTTAAAACACCTATTGTGAATCTTGAAAAAACATGATAAACAACCATTGGAGAGCGAACAAAAGGCAGAAAATGGAGGGGAGACTATTCTTAAAAAATGAACTGCAATGGGATAGATTTGCAAGCAAGGTCCAAAATCTGAGTATACAGTTTGCTAGAATCTTTGGCTAATTGCCTAAACTATACATGTGTGGGGAGCTCGCAGAGGGCCCTGCAGAAAAGCAGCAGCCAGAAACTAACCAAACTGAGCGGAGAGTTTGGCTGCTCATCACAAAGAAGACAGTTGGGAGTTGGAAATTAGACAAGATAACTGCCTGCTACATAAAAAGATCGCTTTAGAGAAATAAAACAGAATCCAAAGTCTCTGCAGAGTATCATTTATAATGTCTGGTTCTCAATTAAAAATAACTACCTATGTGTTGACAGCAAAAAGTGACCCATAACTTTTTTAAAAAGCAGTCAATGGACATCAACACCAAGATTATCCAAATGTCACAACTACCAGGACTTGAAAGGAGCTGTTATTATTATATTCAAAGATTAAAAGGAAAATACTTGCATAAAGAAGAACATATAAGGAATCTGTATATCATATAGAATTAGAAACTATGAAAAAAGGTCAAAATGGAGATTCTAGAGCTGAAAAGCACAATAACTGAAATTAAAAAATGAATAGATGGACCTAACAGCAGATTGGAGATGACAAAAAGAGTCACTGGATTTAAAGATAGATCAATAAAAATGATCATATCTGAACATCAGGAAGAGAAATTACTTAAAAAACAAAACAAAAACAAACAACAAAACACCCAGAACCACAAAGATCTGTGGGACAATATCAAGCACCCTAACTTAGTGTAATTTAAACCCCAGACTGAAAGGAGAAAGTGAAAATGGCACAGGAAAAAAGTACTGGAAGGAACAATAGTCAAAAACTTCCCAAATTAGGTGAAGAGTATCAACACATAAATCCAAGAAGTTCAATAAACACCAAGAAGGATAAGCATTCATTTTACAAAGACAAAGAGAAAATTCTGAGCCACCAGATAAAAAAAGGATACTTCATATATAAGAATATAAATAGTATGAATGACAGCTGAATTCTCCAGAAGAGAACAGGATAATATCTTTAAAGTGCTGTAAGAAAAAACAAAAGCAAACCGTCAACCCACAATTCTATATCCAGTAAAACTACTGTTCAAGAATGAAGGAAAATAAAGACATTTCCAGATAAAAATGGAGAGATCTCATCATCAGCCAACCAAACTGAAAAAAAGTACTGGGGGAAGTTCTTTAGGTTGGAAGAAAATTATACCAGAGGGAAACTCAGATCCAGAAAACGAAGAAAGAGCACCAAAAACTGCTAAAAATGTAGCCAAAAAAGATTATATGTTTTTTTCTCTTTTTGCAATTTCTTCAAAAGATACAATTGTTTAAATAAAAAATTATAACACACATTATCAGGTTCGTAATGTAATGTCTGTTTCATTATATATATATATGAAAACAGCAAAAGGAAGGGGGGTGGTGAGTGGAACTACATTATTACAAGGTGCTATATGTTTTGAAAATCCTCAATAGAATAATTAAAATGCAGTACTCCAAAAATACTCAATTAGCCCAAAAGAAGGCAGTAAAGAATTTACAGAGGAACAAAAACAGATGAGATAAATGGAAAACAAATAACAAGTTGCAGAATTAAATCCAAATATAATCAATAATTACATTTAACATAAATGGACTAAACACTCCAATGAAAAGGCAGAAACTGTCAGATTGGACATAAAAGCAAGACCCAACTATGTGCTAATGAAAGCAGGAATGCTTTAAAATGTAAAACATGTAAGGTTGAGAGTAAAACAATATAAACAAATATACTAAGACAAACGGTTAAGCATAAGAATGCTGGAGCAGAGACAGTAATAGCACAGCAGACTACAAGATACATATTACTATGAGAGAGTTTTAAAAAGTCATTTCTTAAAAAAAGGGTCAATACATCACAAAGATTTAAACATTAAATGTGTAGCTTTAAATGCTTAAAATGGAAAAGAAGGTAGGCTTAAAAATACTGTTTCCTTCTTAAGAAGCTACAAAAATACAAGCAAATTGAACTCAAGTGATTAGGAGGAAGGAAATAATAAACAGCAGAAATCAGCTGAAAAGAAAACAAGCAATAAAAACACTGACAAAGGGCCGGCCGAGTGGCGCATTGGTTAAGCGCTGGTTTTGGGATGCCAGCGGCCCCGGTTCGGATCCCACATGAGGGCCAGTGACACTGCCCTCTACAGCTAACAACAACTCCACCTGGAGCTGGGCTGTGCGAGCCCCGGTGATGGTGTGGGCTGCAGCCCCTGCTGCAATGGGCTGCCATAGGCAGCAGTGAGTGGCCGGCAGCCAGCGTGAGTGGCTGGCAGCCAAGTGTGAGCTGCCAATAGCCGCGATGAGCGACATCCAGAGGCCAGCGACCGATCTGCCTCATCCCGGAAGAGCGCAATGACGATACCAACAGTGAAGCAACATCCTCCTCAACTAAACTGAAGAACAAGAAGATGGCAACTTGTCTGTTCCCCTTCCCCGATTCCCCAACGCTGTTCCCCTCCACCAATTCCCCAATAAAATCTTTAAAAAAACACTGACAAAGCTAAAAACTGGTTCTTCGAAAATATTAATAAAATTGATAAATCCCTAGCAAGACTGATCAAGAAAGAAAAAAATTAAGAGAAAAAACACAAATTATCGGGCCGGCCGAGTGGCGCGGTGCGGTGGTTAGGAGCTGGCTTGGAAGGCCAGCGGCCCGGGTTCGGATCCCACATATGAGGGCCAGTGACACTACCCTCTAAAAAAACAAAACAAAACAAAAAACAAAACAAAACACAAATTACCAAGATCATAAATGAAAGGAATAACCCTACAGGCCTTACAGGCATTAAAGGGATAAGGGAATATTGTAAATGACTTTATCCCAATAAATTTCACAACACAGATGAAATTAATAAATGCCCTAAAATGTACAACTTACCCAACACACAGATGAAATAACAAATCTCAATAATCCCATATGTGGATTGAATTTGTTATTGAAAACCATCTCACAAAGAAAACCCTAGGACCAGAGATTTTACTGGTGAATTCTAACAAATATTTAAGGGAAAATAACATCAATCTTAAACAAAATCTTTCAGAAAATAGACGAACAAGGAATGCTTCCCAACTCAATTTTTGAGGCCACAATAACCCTGATTCTAAAGCCTGACAAAAACATAATAGGAAAAGAAAATTGCCTCCAATAGTCCTCGTGAATATAGATGTGAAAATCCTCAACAAAATGGTAGCAAATCACAGAGGAAGCACTGCTCTTCAGAACAGAATGTCAGCTGGAGCCATCAACAGACACTAATGCTAGTGGGTGCCAGTGTGATGAAAAGCATACTTACATCGTTTGAAAGTAACTCCCCGTATTACTTCCAGGGTAGAAAGCAGTACACTGGGGAAACTTGGCAGATGCCACCTCTATCTGCCAAGTCACCAGAGTTAACATCATCAATAGCAGGGCACACTGAAGTCTTGGGCGCCCTGACGTGACACATGAGTACACAAAGTCATGTCCGTGACATCCTGCCAGAAATGTGGGGCCTGAGTCTAATCAGGGGAAACATCAGACAAACCCAAACGGCGAGACATTCTACCAGAGAACTGGCCTGCACGCTACCCACATGTTAACGTTACAAAATTCAAAGGCAGACTCAGCGTCTGTTCCAGATGAAGAGACCAAAGAAATGTGACAATTCAGTGCCATGTGTCATCCTAGACTGGGTCCTGGACAAATGACAACATTTGAACATGAACTGTGGATGAGACAGTAGCATTGTATCAGTGTTAAATTTCCTGATTTTGATCAATGTGCTATGATTGTTTAAGAGAAAACTTCCTTGTTTTTAGGAAAAATGCACTGAAGTATTTAGGAGTAATGGGCACAATGTCTCCAATTCACTCTCAAATGGCTCCGAAAAATATATATACACATGTGTCTGTATAGATTCACGTGTGGTGTGCACATGCGCACGTGTGCGAATAGAGAGAGAATATGAGAAAACAAATGGCACTAACTGTAAACTAAGGAGCAACGGTATACAGGAGTTCATTCCTGCAAGTTTTGTACAAGTTTGAAATGAAAGCAAAATGAAAAATTACTGCCCCCAAATTTTTAAGAACTCTCCCACTTCCCCAAGAAAAAAGAAAAGAAAAGGAAGAAGGCAGGAGGGAAGGGAGAAAAGGAGGGAGGACTTCCAGTCTCTGAGGTCTGCTCTTCATGCCTCGTGACACTGCCCTGGCACAGTAGAAAAAGGTCCTGGGTTAGCAGCCCACCCGCTATTTGTTCCCCTGGGAGTCTGCACACAGCAGACAGGAGGGGAGAGAGAAAACTGCCTGGGCTTGGGGGAGGGAGAAATGTCCCCACAACACGAGTGAGGACAGGGCTGTGTCATCCAAGCTCAGAGGACATGTAATTCTGACCTGATGCTCGGCAGAGCTGCACAGGGGGACAGCCACGATCCACGAGGACACCAGGCACCTGTGTCCAGCACGTCCACCCACCCCTTGCCATCTGCCACGCCCACATAGCCTTATTGCCACTGGTATAAGACAAATCCAGAACCATTAAAAGTCAGCACACCAAGTGACAAGAAATGAGATTCCCGTGGCCCTGGGAACCACTTGCATGGAATGACGATCTTCACTAAGTTGCTTGGAGCCAACTATTCTTCATAGCACGAAACCACAACATGCCTTTTAAAGAACTGCACAGATAAAAAATGAGCTTTAAAAACTGGAATGAAGTCAAAAAAATGAGGAGGCCTTAATGTGAAAACGTGTTGGGAGAGGAAATTGGGCGTCCAACAACTGGCTACAATCTCAGAATGTGAAAGGCCCTCCTGCAAGCCTGGAGCTGGAATTGGTCCCCGGTGGCCTGCCTGTGCTGTCTGGGTGTAATTACAGGATACGGTGCCTCCAGTTTCTGTGAGCCATGCCCTCCACCACGAGCATTCATTCGGCGCTGATTCAGGGCCTGGCACTGTGCTTGGGTGCCGATGGTGGAAAGACACCTGTGTTTAAGAAGCTCACTGTTTGGAAGGAGAAATAAACAAGCAAATGACACCCACAATCCAGTTACTTTATAAATGGCAGGAGACAGATATGAATCAAGCCTCCTGAACGCAGGAAGGTGGGCGTCACCAACGCTGCCTGGCACACCTGAAAAGACCTCACAAAACAAGATGCGTACGTACGTAAGAAACCAGGGTGTAATTTGTTCTGCACTGCGCCACTTAATCATGCCCAGCACAGGTCTCTGGCTGTCTCTGATGCTCCCACCCACGTGCGGGCCTGGCTTGCTGGCATCAGTCAGCTGGCTGTAACTTCCAACGAGAGTGAAAGTCTAACGCAGAGACGCACGCTTTGTGCAGAGAGGGAGGCCCGCCGTTTCCTCGGAGGAGAAGTAATTGTGCTCAGAACAGCCCTGTTCCGAGAATGCGTGCTCATGTACATACGGACGCCACATTAACACCATATGGCTGCAAAGAGCCCCAAACCTAAGGGCGTGAGAGCAGCCCGATGTGCCGCTGCCCTCACGGCCCGGCGCCGCACAGCCCACATCAGCGTCCCCAGCGTGCCGGGTGCTCCTCGCACGCCAGCTCCAGGGAGCCCTGCCCTCCTCGGGGGCTCCATGAAGCACACGCGGCCTTCTTTTCCAGAGGAATGAAATCTGCTCTCTACCCAAATAAATGCCCCCAAACGGGACACTTTGTTTTCAACAGCATCACCTCTCAGCCAAAAAGAAAACTGTCCAATGGGCTCCATGATTCTGGGTGCCCAGGGACAGAGTCCCCTCCAAGGCCGCGGGGCCGCCGGGAAGGAAGGCAGAACAGCTTCTGACTGGGACCAAAGCAGGCCTGGGCCGGACCAGGCACCCAGGTCTGCCTCCATTGGGCCTCCATGGGAAGAGAAGCGGGGTTCCCCCAGAAACACCCCGAATCCAGATGCGTCTCGGCCTGCGGAGGGTTCAAGGCTGCTTTTGTTCTCTGCAGCCACATTTGAAAGCTTATACACTTGAAGAATGATATCAGCAACTCACTTTGAATGAAAAACACAATTTATATGAACTAATTTGTTCTGCAAGTGATTTGTGGTGATAGTTTTTTGAAGGCTTGTTATATTTTCCAAATATTTTCACCACACACAAAAAAATTAAGAACAATATTGCTGACAAGAATGGAGTGGTTGGAAACAAAACAAAATAAAAATCATGCAAAAATGCCTTTCGCATTATTTTTCATGGTATTATCAGTCTTTAGGGATCGGATATTTGGTTGTCAGTTGTAACGTTGGAAACTTGCCTAACCAACTTTCAAATAAAAAAGACGATCTAGTTGGCAAGGTCCACTGCTCAACTGCCAAACACCCAGGCCAAATGATGTTATCCAGGTTCATTTTGCAAAATAAATTTAATTTCTTACAGAGAAACTTGGAATTTATAAAAGAACCTTGGAGAATTTGAATTTTAATAATCAATTATTCTTCAGCCTGATTCATCTTACAAACATATGGGATATGCAAAATATTAAATTAGTTTAAAAAGCCAGACCTCTAACTCATAGTTGAAGAGAACTTTTACATAAACGAAGAATAATTGCCAAATGTTCAGATGCTGTAATACAATTTTTAGCTCCATGGTGTGTGTATAACTGTTTCCACACTTAGAAAAAGAATTCCTTTCTGTAACGTCACTCTTTTCCAACCAAGAAAACAACTATCTTCTATATTTTATTGTACTCATAATTAAGGCTTATGATTTTTTTATACCCTTAGGTACGAGTTTTCCTAAAATGCTGAAATAATCCTGGAGGTGTTTACTTCTTAAACACAAACAGAAAGGACCACCTGCCCAGCGCCACCTGCGTGGGTTAGTGGAGGGCCGTGAGAACAGCAGCCACGGAAGACAAGATGGCCTTGGATGACCTTCCACTGAGCCACAACGGACAAGGCCTGCGGACAAGCTGGGCAGTCTTGGTCTCAGGGTGATACGTGAGAGCCAGCACTGGCTCCTCCACAACTAGCCTATGAACCAGGGTCCGGAAGCAAGTAGAAAGTCCTTGATTATACAATCACTTCAAAATGGGTACAGAGTCATACAAACCCAAGGCTACCAGAAAATTAACTATTAAAAGCACACAAAGGAATTTAGTATTTGGACAATTCCTTTAACGGATGTGAGCACAAATATTTTAACAGAGCATTTCCCAACCTGCTGTATACTCTTTGGCCACATCTGCACTCTTCAGGATGCCCCTTTCCCACTTGCTGACACCCCTACTTTAGTCTGTCCAAATCTATCAGGTTTTCCTTCAGTTGTTCTAGCAGCACCTAAGGTCGTCTACCACCTGGGTTCCCCACTTGGGAAAAGGGGTCCATGGATCACCTGCACATCTCAGCATCTTGCCCAGCAGAATTCTAAGCCAGCTGTTTCAACTCTGCCCAAGCTGCCGTGCCTTCCCAAGCTCTGCCTTCTTAAAACAATTGGTGACATGAGGACCATCACTTTCAAAACATGCTCAGATCTGAACTGTGAACTTCTGTGGAAGACTGAGGCCAAATCACCAGCTACCTCATTGTGCGGGCCAGCATCGAACTCATGTGACACTTGGAGTCCTGCGTACGCCCAGTCACGGGACAGTCCACCAAGGCGTGGGGCTGTCATCCCCGGACAGACTTACATTCACGGCTTCTGCTTTATATTCATTGTCGCTGTCTGGGGCAGAGAGTGCCAGCAGGATCGGACACACTTTGTTTTCAATATCGTGCTGGAAAATCAGATCCTGTTCCAGAAGAATCAAGAGTACTTCCTGACTCGATTTTCTAACCTAGAAGAGGAAAACAGCAAAAAGTTAAACACAGAGCACAGCAAAGTGCTCTCAGGGTCAAGGCCAAATTCCCTAGCAGAGCGCCTCCCCTCCCCGTAGCGGGAACCACACAAGGGCAGCCGGCCCCTTTGGTACCACTTTCTTTCCGGGGCCTTAGAATGCACCTTCCCGCTATCTGCCTCCTACCATTCCTCTGCTCTCGGGCCAGCAGCCCTGCCCCCTGGACCCCATCCAGGGTAGGCCCCATCTGTACCCTAACAGTGCTCGGCACTTTGCTTTCACAACTCGTGCCCCAGATCTACACACACACACACACACACACACACACACACACACACACACTTTTTTCTCTATGATTGATTACACACTGCCGCCTGTCTTTCCTGTTGCAGAGAGGGAACTGGAGGGTGGGTACCATGGCTGACTTGTCCTTTGTCCTCCAGTGCGCCCTCAGGACCTGGAGGCATGTTGATACATGGAGTGCATTTTCCCCTCCATAGGCAAAGGGACAGGAAAACACTGTCCTCCCACCACTTTGTACAACCCCAGCACACCAGGCCCAGGACACGAATTCTGTCTGCTGTGACAGGAGACCACCGGGCAGGGCCCAGGGAAGAGCCCTACATGGCGGGACATAGAAACCAAGGACTCCTCAGTGCAGAGAAAGGTGGGCTGTTTGTTCTCTGCAGTCTGCACGGGGCGAGCAAGCACGAGAACTCACCGGGATTCTGGGACGCTGGACAGAGAACATTCTGGGGGAAATGAAAGCACAGAAAATTCCGATTTATAGAGCAAGTCACAAAATACGCAGCTCATCGCAGCGATGATGAGGCAGCAAAACAGCACAGGGAGCAGAAGTGCGTAGAAAGGGTCGCAGGAGAGCTAGTCTGGGAGCCTGAAGCCATGGGGGCGACCCAACATTCAAGTTTCTGGACAGGTGACAGGATGAAACCGTATTTTAGGAAGGTTATTCCAGCACTGGGGTTCCGTCCTCGGAACTGGAGGAGATCAAAGATGGGGGCAGAAAGGTCAGCAGGGGAGCTACTGCAACTATCCTGGAGGGGCGGCGAGAGAGGAAAGGCAATATCCCAGACATGGTGACAGGCCTGGGTGTCAGGCTGGTGGCAGCGAAAGCCCCCAATAACTCTGAGGTGTCAAACACGTATTGAGTGTCTGGCAAAGGCCAGGAGCAGAGAACATGAGAGGACCACAGAGCATATGAGCCAGACCTGCCGGCCACCTCACTTCATGACTCATTCCAGGGTGCTAGAGGGCAGCTGGCAGGATACTCCAAGCAGCGGGGTGAGGGGACCCCTGAGCGGATGTGGAGCCAGATGGCAGAGGCAGTTAGAAGCCTGCTGAGGATGAAGGGTGACCCCCAAAACTTATGCCCACGTCAAATCCTTGGCAGCTCTTACTATGACCTTTGAAAAGGATTTTTGCAGATGTGATTCAGTCCAGGATCTCGAGATGCCCAGGATTATCGGGGTGGGCCCTAAACGCTACCCCAAGTGTCCTTACAGAGAAAGGCATGAGGAGAAGACAGAAGAGGGCAGACGGCCACATGAAGGCGGAGGCAGAGACCGGACGGATGTATAAAGAAGCCAAGGGAGATGGCAGCCACCAGAAGCTGCAAGAGGAGAGCAAAGGATTCTCCCCTGGATCCCCCAAAGCCAGTGCGACCCATTATGACACCCTAATTTTGGACTTCTGGTCTCCAGGGGATAAATTTCTGTAGTTTTAAGACATCCAGTTTGTGGTCCTTTGTTCCAGCCGCCCCAGACAAGTAAGGACAGGGGACAGGGCAGAGTGTTCTCTGGAGATGCAGACGGCCTGATGACAGCAGCGAGGAGTCCTGGGTGGAGTGGCAGAGCGGGAGGCTAAGGGCCAGCTGAGGTCAGAGTGGGAAGGCTGCAGTATCCCATGAAGACCTCTGGTGATACTTTGGCGCAATGGGGGGCCCTGAGGGCTGGAGGAGGAGTGACAAGATCAGACTCAGCTTCAGGGAGTGTGACAGTTTAGAAACCCCAAGTGGCTGTGAAAGCGCAGAGAACAGGCGAGGGGCTCCTGAGTAAAGATGCTTCTGGCTCAGACCCAGGCAGGGATTCGGGGGGTGGGTTTGAGAGACACTGCCGAGGAAAGCTGAGCAAATCACTGAAAATGATCACAGAAATCAGATGACTCTGGGGTCTTGGCCTCAGACCACTAATGGCCAAAACGGAGACAATGGATGGAGAAGTAAGGCGGAGGGTAGAGAGAAAAGTTCGGGTGTGGAGTTGTGAGCTGTGTGCTGCAGTGGATCTCCAGGGAGAGCCATCTGGGGGTTGGGAGACAGAGGTGAGGACTCACGCACCCCAGGGACATGGGTAAGGGACAGCATCCTGGTGTTCATGTGCAGGTGGGTCTCTTAGGCCCGTGAAAGAGATGAGCTCACTGCGACAATCCTGGCACTGTGAAAAAAAGACACCCTGAAGGGCGGGCGAGGCCTAGGCCTGGGGACAGAGACCGGGAAGACACAGGCAGGAGGAAGGAAGGAGGCAGGGGGGACACTCAAGAGCCCAGCGGGTGACACGGCAGCAGTCTGAACGCTGCGCCCCAATCTGCGTCCTGCAGTTACCAGCTGGGCCGTCCTGGGCCATGGACTTAGCCCCTTGGAGCCTAGGTTTCTGCCTCTGTGAACCTGATCGGTAATGTGACTATCTTGGGGGTGCCTGCGGAACGAACAACCAACCAGACAGAGGCTTAGACCAGGGTCTGGGGTCCGGGGCTCAGTATGCCCAATGGGTGCCAGCTATGATTGTTACAGACAGCACTAGAGGCCAAGGAGGGGAGGACGAGACGAGCTCAGGCCGGAGGTGCTGCTGGTGTACTCCAGGGCGCGGGGCGCAGGTCCTGGGCACCCGTGCATCCCACTGGTGGGTAGGGCTCCACGAAATGCCAGCTGGGCATCCAAGAAAGGGGTCTTCAAAACCCGTAAGTAGCTAAGAGTGAAAAACAGTACCAACAGATCAAGTCAAGGGAAGAAAGAAGTCACTGATAGATGAATAAATTGTGGAAAAAAACACAAAAGGAATACCATAAAAGAGTTCAAATGAATGACCAACAGCTCTCTGGATTGGTGTGGATAGAGCAGGAAAATGGAGAGTGAAAAGCAAATGGCAGGATGGAAAGTACCATCTGATGCCATTTAAGTGGACTTTAAAGCACCCCAAACAAGACACCGTCTTCTTCAGGGCCAGCTACACAAGCAGTGTGACCACACGACCCTGGGTGGGGAGGGACACACCAAGCTTCCTATGGAAGGGGAGGGAAGGAGAAAAATGGGAAGCACAGAGCAGTTTTAACCATATCTGTAATCTAGAAATCAAAAGGCTGGAAACAAAATTGTAAAATGTTTATATTTGTTGAATAAGAGTGGTGGGTGTACGGGTGTTTATTACACAGTCCTCTCGTGTGATTAAAACATTTCATGGTATTTAGAAATTGAAACTATTTCTGGAAAAAAAAACGAAACATTGGATTTCACAATGAGGCTAGTTGAATTCGAGGCGACATAGCTCTCAACCAGCTCTGGGGCGCATCAGCGGTGGCAGGAGCGAGCTGCCGCCCAATGGGAGCCCCTTCGGGGTAGAGCCTGCGGGGCGCCTCTTTCAGGAAGCTTGGCAGGAGGGAAAGGAGTGGCGTGCGCCCAGGGTCAAGGCGAAGAGACAGAGAGATGAGGGAGACTTAGGCATAACTATAATCTGAAAAGACGAGCCAAAGAGAGAGACTGGAAAGACCAGCAAGCTATGAGACAAGAAGATGGAACCGAAGAGGGAAATGAAGCCATCCAGTCTGAAAAGGGGGCGGGACTGCCATTCCTGAGACACACGGCGAGTAGCTCACGACAGCTGAAGTGTGGAGCGTTCATAGCTGATTCCATTCTGTAGCTGATTCCCAATCGTTGCTAAAATTCTACCAGGCACCAGGCCCATGCTGGATCACAGAGACACGTAAAATGGCTCTTGGCCACCAATACAACTGTTCAGCAAACACGGGCCGAGTGTCAGGCACCACGCGAAAGCCACACTTCGGCCCTTACCCTTCTGGAATCGAATATATGGCGATGATATATGACAAAGGTCAAGGAGTGTCAAATCTTCCTCCCCGGTATAATTTCATTTTCAAAAACATATCCAAAGGAACAAGAAAAGCCCACAGAAGAATAAAATTGCATCCGTCACGGTGCTCACTGCATCTATGGTGCAAAAAAGCCGAAAGAAATCTACGCATTCACCAACATTAAAAGTGGGAAGATTATGAAGATGTGCAATGTCCATGACACGTAGATGAGATTTCTGGAGTGGAAAAATCTGTCCTATGCATCGCTTTATCCCAGCACGAAGCACCGCGCTTGGCTCATAACAGGCACTCAGAACCTGTCTGAATAAATAAATGAATGGAAGAAACTGCATCGCATTATGATCGGGCCACCATGGGGAAAAATGTAAGCACCTAGGGCAGAAAATGCAAAAATAATCAAAATACTAATGTTAGGAGAGTGGAAACAGAATGACTTTTTCCTTATTTGAAAACTACATTTAATCCTGTCACACTGTTTAACGCTCAAAGGTGAGTACTGGCTCTTTTAAAAATGCTTACATCAAGGAAGAAATAGAAGCCTTAAATTTGCAGAATCTCTTGAAACTAACCATGATGAAAACTTGGCGTATCATAAAAAATTACAAATACGTTTGGCCTTTGTGGAAATCCATCCCCAAATAAACCGACACAGGTAGAAATGATGCAGGGCTATTTGTTGCAACCGTTTTAAAGTGGCAGAAAAAGTAGAGATAACCCAAATGTCTACCGATAAACTGGGCTACATGTGCCGGGTGGAGTACTACACTGCCAGAGAAAAGGCGCTGGAAGCTTTCCTCAGCTCACTATGGACCGATCTCCAGGACACCCGAGACAGCGGGGAAAGCGAGGGACACGCCGTCAGGCACAGGAGCCACCGTGCATCTGGGAAAGGAAGGAGGACATAACACATGTGTGCTCAGTCATTCACATGTGTGTATATTTTCTTTTAAAGGTAAGAATAAACCAAAACCTAACAAAAATGGGGTACAAGGCACCCCTAAAAAAATCTCCAGGGGAGGGAGACAGGATAGGAGGGGGATGAAAGTCAGATTTCTCTGAATGTACTGTTTTACAGTTTGCCTGTGGAATCATGTAAAAGCATTTTGAATAATTATAAGTCTAAATGAAATCAAAATGTAAAAGCTAAAGTAATTTCTGAAAATTAAAAATAAATGAAAACAAATGAGCCTAACTGCATATCAAGTTGTCAGCGTATCCACAAAGACAAGGTTAACGCAAATGACTTTAAAACGCAATAATGTGACTATGACTACACATCTCTAGGGGGAGAGAGCTTTAAAACAAAAAGAACTGCGAAGAAATCTTAAACTCTCCTCAGTAATTCTGCCATATTGTTAGTAATAATACTGGAATTTTTATTTTGGACACACACACACACACAGACACACAGCGTTAATACCACTAAGCAGCAGCATTTGTACTAAGTAAAAATATACATATATAATCAACTAAGTAAAAGCCTAAATTTGAGTTGGAACCATATACACTCATGGGGAATTTCTATTTTTTTAAGAAAATCAATTGCCTGTCACTAGAAGCAACGACTCAGCTCGCAGCTGTGAGCACCCAGCACCCACTCTGATGTCCTGTGACCACCGCCCTCTTGCAGGAGCCAGGGCTCCTTGGCGACACGGCCAGTTCCAGGCGGGAGCCCACCTGAAGGGTCCCACCACTCAGAGCTGGGATAATTTGATTGTCAGGAAGAATGATTACCATGGATGAAAACATCTAACATGTTTAAAATTCACAAGTTCATACAAACATTCAAAATAAACACATTTTTAAAACTTAAATTGGTAATAACCTCTGTAGATGATGACACCAACTAATTATTCTAGAAACTGGTAAACAAAGTGGGTGACAAAAGCATTTATGCTGCCTTCCCTAGACAAACAGATTTTTAGGGTTACTGTTAGCGGAGGGGGAGATAGTTCTTTATAAAAGAATCCCCGCTCTGAAATGAAGAAGCAATGGCGGAGTGAAAGCACCACTGTTTTGCAGCCTCTGATGAGGCAGTGACTGCCATGGTTGGTACTCCGTTGATGGGGAACTCCACAATGAACAGACAAGGCTGAGCACTGCTTTTTGCATCCTGACGGGATGCAGCAGGGAAATGCAGGAACGCAGCTCCTAGGGCTGTGCTACCTCTCACTGTACTGCCCAGAACCCCTGAGTGTGACAGGGGTGAAATTCACTACAGGCAGCAAATACTGAGAATGGGGACATAATCAGCCAGATCCCCAATGCAGGAAACCCAACAGGACTAATGACCTTGTGTCCTCAATAAATAAATAGTAGGGGAAAAAGGGAGGGAGAACTTCAGAATTTAACGACCTGTCACCAAATGCAATGTGTGGACCTTGTGTGTATCCTGCCTGGGAGAGACTATCTGGAAAAAAAAAAAGATTTATGAGAAAACTGGAAAAATTGGAATGACTAGATATTAGATGATATTAAGGAACTAGTGATAATTTTTACACTTGTGATAATGGGACTGTCATTATGTTTTTTAAAGTGTCTGTATTTCTGAGAGTGCGATACTAAAGGATCGGCAGTTGAAATGATACGGTGTCTGCGAAATGCTTTTATCTAGGTTGGGTTTATCTCGGTAAAAGAAATGAAAAGAAGACTGCTCAAATAAGAGTTGAGGCTGGGTGAAGAGTACATGGGCATTCACTTGAATATTCTCTCTACTGCTGTGTGTGCATGAAAAGTTCCATAATAAAAAGGTGAAAACAAGAACTACCTTGTGATAACGAGCATGAGTGCTGTGTATCATCCTACGGGACGGGAGGGAATGGGCTCACGATGAACTTTGGTTCTTGAATCACCTAAATCTAAGCTGTTTTCTGAATTACATGTATCAGGTAAACAACACTACAGAGAATTGGCTACGGTCTTAAAGGTCACAGAGTTTCACACCTGATTGTTCGGATCTGTGAGGTATCTCACCACAATGGGGATGAGATATTCGGAGAGGACCACTGGAAAATTTGATCTGTTTTCCTGTAAAAAAATGGCGATAGGAGGAATTTGTTCCATCAGCTCAGTCCGCACTGTGGGCTCTGCAGCAATAAAAAGCAGAAAAAAAAAAAAGAATTATATAAGAATAGGCCAAGCATCTTATATAGTATGTACTGATAGTTTCTAGCTTCTCTTACTAAAATACTTCATCAAAAAAAAATTAGACAAATGCAGTTTAAAAATCATTTCCCATTTAGAGTATTTATGCTACAGACAGGCTTAAAAGGCTAATAAGCTACACAGCAATCTAAAAACATAAAAAGAAGAGAGAGCGACGACTCTATTATAACAAGTCATATATAAACCGAGGCGGGGGCAAGGAGTGCGCAAGCCGGGCCAGCGTCCAAAAGCCATTACAACTCATGGCAGATACGCCGACCTATGGGCTGCGCTCATTTAAATTCCAGCCAGAATGTACACATTATAAGTAATTCTTTCATAAATGCACTCCCCCGCAATCCACGCATCCCAATTATTTCTAAGGCGAAGCATTAAACAAAAGAGTGGCTCTAGCGCCAACAGACTGCATTAAATTTAACACAAATATATAATTGCTTCAGCGCGGTAAATGGTGACTCATTTATTAAGAGAATCCATTTAAGGACTCAAAACATCCACTTGGGCCCTTTTAAAAGTGTTGTGTCATAGTCTTATGAATATTTTAAGCTAATAGGGGAGCTATATGGAAGACTTATTTTTCTATTTTCAGTTAAAATTCTCAAACTCTAAAGCAATCCTGAGATTTCTGAAACTTTCTGAAGCTGTTCACCAGCCATTATAAATGTGGAGGTCAGGGGTGCAGAGCCACTGTCGGTACTGGTAACCCCACTACTCACTCATCTTACTCATCTCTATTTGGGAGGGCGGGTTTCTTAGTGTCTACCATGCAGCTATGGGCTTTTCTTCCAGGAGAGCAATCAGGGAGAGGTAGGAAGAGAAAAGCAAAATCAAGATCAGTCTCGACGATTGCAGGTGAGGGAAACAAATGAGTGGGGTTGTTCTAACCCAAAGGACTCCTTTGGGGTTGGTAATTTTTAGCAACCAGGAGTCCGGCAAAACTCATGAAGTACAAAAGGCCAAACTGCAAGGGCAAAGGGCATTCATAGCCATTCATCATTCCAATCTAACAATAAAGATAATCTGATGCCAAACAAGACACCGCTCTTCATGACAAAACCCATTTAAGGTTAGACATTGCATAAAATGTATCAGTTAATAATTTTTTATATTAGTTGTCACTGGTGATAGGCAATTTCTTGGAAGCACACAAACACCAAGTGAAGGTGCACGCTCCTTGTACAAACCTGCATCTTCTGACAGTCTGACCACAATCGCCATGACCGTTAAGAAGTCTTCTTCAGAATTACCAAAATCCCGGAAGATATCAAGTAATCCTCTGGCGATGATCTGGCTGTAGAGACAAAAAATGATCCACACAGTTCCATGGGCAACACTGAGCACTGGGGTGAGGGCTACAAGCAGGAAGTCAGCAACCCCCATCCAGAAGGAGTGGCCAAAGATGCCCACTGCACTGGGGTCGGCATCCTACAGGCACGGACCATACCCTCCAGCCGGGAGGTCACTGGAGGTCAACATGGCCACGTGGGATAAAGGAAAACCTTTTCTCCTTTTCTGACAGATCTGCAGGCCTAGACAGACTTGGAGGGGAGGTCCATGACAGCGGCAGGGAGGTAAGTGACCATGAATGCAGAAGGAAAGGCCCCAAAAGACATCGATGACCATCTCAGTCTCAAATGGCCTCTACCCACCGGGTGCCAGCAGCATACCCTGGCTGCCCCCACCCCATGATGCGACAATCAAAATTGTCTCCAGACTCTGTGAAATGTCTCCTGGGGGCAAAATCACCCTGGCTGAGAGTCACCACATTAGCAGAAGCTGGGCAAAAGCTGTAAAGGAACTGACTGACTCTACTTTCTTTACAGCACTTCTGTAAATCTGAAATTATTTCAAAACAAAGTTTAAAGACAAAACAAAACACAAAGTTTGTTTTGTTTTGTTTTTGTTTTTTAACCCACAATGAGGTAACACTAAACCCATTAGAAGAAAGATTATAAAAAGAGTACCTAGTGCTGGCAAAAATATAAAACAACAGGAATGCACAGACATGGTCGGTGGGAATGCAAAATGGCACAGCTGATATGGAAAACAATTTGACAGTTTCTCAAAAAGTTAAATATATACTTATCATTCAACCCAGTAATTCCCTCTTGGGTATCTACCCAAATGACATGAAAAAGTATGTCCACACAAAATCTTGTACACAAATGTTCGTATCAATATTATTCATAATACCCACAAAATGAAGAAAATCCCAGTGTTTGTTAACTGGGCAGAATCGACTCAGCACTACTGGGACCAAGGGGAAAAAATTGCAAATGCATTTTGCTAAGTAAAAGCAGCCCAACAGAAAAGACTAAATACCACATGATTTCATCTATATGAGATTCTAACAAACGCAAAACTTTAGCATAGAAAACCAAATCAGTGGTTGCTTGCGCCAGCGGTGGTGAGGGAAGGAGGCAGGAACTGGCAGCAAAGGGGCAAACATGGAAACAAGAGAGTGACGGAAATTTCAAACTCGGTGACAGCGATGGTTTGCGGGACTGTATACGTTTATCCAAACTCACCTCATTGGACGCTGTAAGTGGGTGAATTTTATGCATGAAAAATGTGCCTCAATAAAGCTGTTGTTGTGTTTCAATGACAGTTGACATTCAACATTATTTTATATTAGTTTCAGGTGTATAGTGTAGATATGTGCACCCCTATGTTCACTGCAGCATTATTTACGATGGCCAAGATATGGAGGCAACCTGTGTGTCCATCAATGGATGAATGGATAAAGACGGGGTATGTATCTACAACGGAGTATTACTCAGCCATAAAAAAGAATACAATTTTACCATTTGCAGTAACATGGATGGACCTAGAGGGAATGATGATGCTAAGTGAAATAAGTCAGACAGAGAAAGACAAATACCATATGATTTACTTATGTGAATCTAAAGAAATAAATAAATGAACAAAAATAGAAACAGACTCACAGATACAGAAAACAAACTGATAGTTGCCAGATGGGAGGGGGTGGGCACTGGGAGAAAAGGTGAAGGGATTAAGGACTACAATTGGTAGTTACAAAATAGTCACGGGGAGGTAAATACAGCATAGGGAACATAGTGAATATTATTGTAATAACTATGCATGGTGTCAGGTACGCACTAGACTAAGTGGGGGGTCACTTCATAAGTTTTATCAGATGTCTAACCCCTATGCTGTACCTCGATAAAGCTATTTTATTTTATTTTATTTTATTTATTTTTATTTATTTTTATTGGGGAACAGTGTGCTTTTCCAGGACCCATCAGCTCCAAGACAAGTAGTTGTTTCAATCTAGTTTTGGAGGGCACAGCTCAGTGGCCCATGTGGGGATTGAACCGGCAACCTTGGTGTTATGAGCCTGTACTCTAACCACCTGAGCTAACTGGCCGCCCCTCAATAAAGGTATTTTAAACAAAGACACTGAGGAGGGGAAATTCAGTGCGATCAGCAGTGGCTTACAGTGGCCTGGAAGCCTCGTGGGAGAACAGGGCATGGCACTCCAGAAAGTTTCCTCCAGGCCCCTGCCTGCGTCGGTCTGCTCCCTGAGTGCCTGACCATCCAGGAACAATACATGTCATTTCAGGCCATGCACCTGGAGAATTAGCGGAAGTCAAAACCCCAACTTGATTTCCAGGAAAAGATGACTAGGAATGTGGGATTCACAGGGGCAGTCATTTGGCCCAGAATACTACAGGAAGAAATCCATCAACTCAAGCCCGTCCATGGAGAAGTTTATGCCACCCCTGGGAAGAAAGGTTGAGAAAAGCCAGGAGGTTTGGAAAAGTCGAAACAGATACCATAAAGTCCCTGATTCCATTTCACTGGACCATGTTCATGTCAGCCCCCCCTGGGAAATCAAGCACCTAGGCTCTCCAACCTGCTTCTAGGGCCATAGCACGGACAGACAGATCTGCATCCAGCCTCAGCAGCCTCAAGTGGTCACAAAGGACCTGCCCTCCTAGGGAAAGTGACGAAACAGGAGAGAGAGGGCTGGGAAGCAGGGACCAATCCACCGCAGTGCACACAGATGTGGGAGCGCTGCCGCCTCGGATGGTGCGCTGGCACCGACACTTTGGAAAACCTGGTTCTTTCTGCCGGAGTGACCTGGAGAGGTCGGAGTGGACAAGCATCAGCCTCAATCCTTCCCAGGTCGGCCATGCTAGTGAGATGAACACGAAGAGGACAAGTGCGTGAGCCTCAGAAAAGACTTATGAAGGGTAAACGAGACCAAGATGGGAAGCTCCTAGCACAGTACGTGGCATGTCAGCCTTTATCAGTAGTACCACATCAGCCAAGAATTACAATAAAAATGTCTAGCAGAAGAGCGAGGCTTAAATGAATCATGATCTATCTATACACCGGAATACTATCCAACCAGTTTTAAAGGCTCCATAGATGTGCACTGAGTTAGAAAGACGCCCACGGTACGTTACATGAAAAAGCAAGGTGAAGAATTTTCCATATCATATGAGCTCATTTTTTAACACAAGTTGTGTTTATGCATTTATGTGCAATACACGTACATGTAAAAACACTTACATGCACACACTTATTCAGGGGTAAAGTCTGGAAGGATATGCACTGAATTGTTGCAGTCATTAACTAGGATTGTAGTGGGTGGGAAACTCATACTATTTAACACCTAAACTTGCTATATGTTTCAACAAGCAGGTATTATTTTTGTGTGTTTTCTAAATATAAAGACAGAGGATGGCTCCGGCCGGCCGAGTGGTGCATTGGTTAAGAGTTGGCTTGGGACGCCAGCACTGAGCAGCAGGACCCCGGTTCAGATCCCACATGAGGGCCAGTGACACTGCCCTCTACAGCTAAGATGGTGAACAACAGCTCCACCTGGAGCTGGGCTGCTGTGAGTCACTGGCAACGGCATAGGCTGCAGCGGGGCTGCAGTGGGCTGCCGTGAGCTACTGTGAGTGGCTGGCAGTCAGCATGAGTGGCCGGCAGCTGGCATGAGCTGCCATAAGCCCCTGTGAGCAGCCGGCGACCGATCTGTGTCAGCCAGGAAGAACTCAATGATGATACCAACATGGGCCAGTGAAGCAACGTCCTCCACAACTGGACTGAAGAACAAAAGGACACCAACTTGTCTGTTCTCCTTCCCTGATTCCCCAATAAAATCTTTTTTTTAAAAAAAAAAAGGACATTATACAGTCCGTGATAAAGAGATCAATTTATTCAAGAAAATAGAACAATATTAAATGTGTATGCACCCAAGAACAGAGCTTCAAAATACACAAAATAAAAACTATCAATGTCAGAACTGAAAATAGATATACCCATAATCACAGCTGTAGATCCCAACATTCTTCTCAGTTAATTGACAAAACATAAATAAGAATACAGAAGACCTGAACAATGTTTTCAATCAACTTGTCCTAACTGACATTTATAAAACACTCTACCCCAAAACATTGGGATTCACATTCTTTTCAAGTGCACATGGAATATTCACCAAGTTACAGCAGATTCTGAGCCATAAAACAAATTAAAAAAATAATAATAATATAAAGTATGTTCTCCGACAAAAAAAAAAAAAAAGACTTAAACTAAGAATCAAGCAACAGAAAGATACCTGGAAAATCCTCAAATATTTGGAAATTAAACAACACAATTCTAAATAACTCATTGGTCAAAGAAAAATTATTATGGATATTAAAAATACTTTATACAGAAAGGTAATGAAAATATGACATATTAGAACTTGAGGATGTTGCTAATATGATACTTAAATATTTAGTAAGTACTTAATACCAATCTTACAATGTAAAATGCAGATACTATAAAGAGGCCAAAAAATAGAGTTAAGTATCTTTCACAAGTAAAAAGAACAGCAATTAAATTCCCCAAAAAAAATCTCCAAGAAAGAAAATAATGCACGTTAGAGCAGAAACTACTAAACTAGAAAATAAACATACAGTAGAGAACATCAAAGCCAAAACTTGATTCTTTGAAATAACTAATAAAATTTTGGAAAGAACTATCTAAGGTAAAAAAGACAACAGGCAACAATAACAGGATAGAAAATGGGGCGATACTACAGATTTCACAGACAATAAAAAGAAAATTACCATTTTTCCAACACATAATGAAATAATGTGTTTATGCACTTATTATTATTACGCACTTACGCACTGATTATTTGTGACCACTAAAATCATTAAAAAAGACTGGTAAGGAATTTTATAATGAAAGCATTTAACACCTATGCCCGCTGCTCAATATTAATGTCTCTCAAAGTGGGACAACCAGATAGTTTCCTGATGTTTTGTAATAAGAAGTACACAAAACAACATATGAAGTATTGTTTAAAAAAAAATTTGAAGCAGAATCTAAACAAGTCTCCAAGTATAATTTTCGGTTTATAGAAAATACAGAAAATAAAGGAAGATGTTAAATGACACCACGGGAATAATGACCACCAAATCCAGAATGTGCAAATTATACGACTAATGACCCCTCCAACAAATAAACGATGTAAGGGGAAGAGAAGAGGGAAAGTCAATCAGGGATTTAAGATCAAAAGAAAAAAAACTATGAAAAGAAAAGACTTAAGAGACATATCTACCATGGGCCAGCCAAGTAGCGCGGTGGTTAAGCGCTGGCTTGGGATGCCAGCGGCCCCGGTTTGGGTCCCGCATGTGAGGGCCAGTGACACTGCCCTCAAAAAAAAAATAAACAACAACAAAAAAAAGGCACATCTACCTAATGAAATGTGTGGACCTTATTTGGATCATGACTCAAAACAACCAACCATAAAAAGGCATTTTTGAGACAGTCAGGGAAAACTAAACATAGATTGGTAAACTGGAAGGCATTATTGCTAATTTTGTGTGATAATGATACTGCAGTTAGATTTAAGTCTTTAACTGGATAAAATGATATGTCTCTGATTTCTTTTATAATACACCAGTATAAAAGCACAGAACTTCTACAGACAAAATGATCATATTTTATTGGGGCATTAAAGAAAACCTAAATAAATGGAAAGATACACCATGGTTATGGATTAGAAATCTAAATATTGTAAAGCGGGCCATTGTCTCCAAATTGACCTATAGATTCAATGCAAACCCAATCAAAACTCTAATAGGTGTTTTGTCTTGTCTTGTTTTATTAGAATCTGATGAGCTGATTTTGAAATTTATATGAAAATGCAAAGGACCAAGAATAACAAGTCACGTCAGACAAGAAACACAAGGTGGGAAGTCTGAATCAAATATCAACACTTTTTTTACAAATCTAAAGTAATCAAGACCGTGTGGGATGGGCTGAGAGGGTGACAGGCCACGGGAGGAGGAGACAGCCCAGACAAAGGCTGCCGTAGGCAGATACTGACTGTAGCAGAGGTGGCACCCCAGAGCAAGGGGGAAAAAGTGTAAGTTTGGTAAGTGGTATTGCGACAAATGGAAAAATCAAGCTGGACCCCTCTCTCACACAATGAATCAAAATTGAAATCAGATCGCTTATATGTGAAAGAAAAACGAAAACTAAAGCCTTTAAGGAAATATAAAAGAATGTGTTTATGATCTTGGGGTAGAGGAAGACAGTTTTGTTTTTTTTTAAAGCTTCAAAATGCACTACGTATAAAGGAAAACACTGATAAATTTAACCACATTAAGAATAGCTTCTAGTCAACAAAAGAACACCATAAGAAGAGCTAAAACACAAGCCACAGAATGAGGGAAGACGTTTACCAAACATAACTGGTTACCATCTGAGCTCACCTGGTGGGGAGGAAGTGGGGAGCAGGAATGCGGGAGGGCAGACCTCCGGTGCCTTAGTAATGGCTACCTGGGCATTTGCTTCATGAGCATTCCTTAGACTTTATAGGTATGTTTTATCCAGTTATCTGTATGTGTTATACAACACAATGAAAGAAGTTTTACAGAAAGCTGAAAACAAGAGAGATCTTAAAGAAGAAAAACTATCTGGTAATCTCACTAGATGTAAAAGAAGCATTACATAAAATTCAGACCTGATTGAGGATTTTTAAAAACTCTCACTAAGTTTATTCTACAAAATAATTGACTTGTATTCTTCAAAAATGTCAACGATATCATGAAAGGCAAAGAAAGACTGAGAAACCATTAGATATTAAAGGAGACTACAGAAACACATTCTGGATCGAAAAAACAAACAAACAAAAAACCTAATATAAAGGACACTATTAGGATAATTGGAAAAATTTGATTAAAATCTATATATTAGATAACAGTATTGTATCAAACTTCAATGTCCTGATTTTGATCATTGTACTGTGATAATACAAGTGAATGGTGAATACCTCTGTTCTTAGAAAAATGTACACTGAGGTATTTATAGGAAAGGCAACATGATGGTTACAACTTACTCTCAAATGGTTTGGGGGGATAAAGTACAAATAAAAACAGAGAGAATGATAGATCAAATGTGGCAAAATATTAACAACTGAATCTGAATAAAAGATATACAAGAATTCTTTCTATTCTTGAAAATTTGCTATCTGAAATTATTTCTAAAAGTTTATAAACAATCTCTTAGCAAACAAAAAATATAAACCAGAAATATAAATTTTCTTAAGCTGGTAAGAGGTAGCTACTAAAAATATAAAAACATAGGAAAGGGAGAAATAAAACTAACATTTTTCAGATTGCAAGCATGTAGATAGCCCAAAGAATCCACAGGAAAGTAATTAAAATTAACAAGTAAACTTAGCTAATCAATGGAGACAACAAACTATAAAATCAATTTCATTTTCATATATCGGCAACAATTAGAATATAAATTTCAAGAAATGATACAATTTACATGAGCATAAAGTATCAAATACCTAACTAAACCTACCAAGATACAGAAGATCTCTGCAACAGAAAACTAGGTAGTATAGTTTTACAGTGACTGATACATGTATTATTTATACATATACACAGAGAGAGAGACATTGAAGAAAATCTTTAAAAATGGAAAGATTAGAAAACTAAATATCATGACTATGTCAATTCTTTAGAAATTGATTTATAGATGTAATACAATTCCAATCAAAATCCCAACAGGTTTTTCTCTGGAAATTGGGTGCTAAAGGGCATCTAGAAAAGGCCCAAGAGCGACCAGGACAGTCCTGACAAAGAACAAGGCGGGAGGACTTACTTGACCCGACACCAGGACTGTGACGAGAAAGATGCAGTGATAAAGGCAGTGTGGTCCTGGGGCAGTGACAGCGCACCAGACCAACGGAGCCGACTTGAAGGCCCAGAAATGGACACTTGATTTAAGACAGAGGTGGCAAAGCAGAGCACAGATAAAAGACAGTATTTTCAATAAATGACACTGAATCAATTGCACGCCATATGGAAGGAAATGAAACCTGACTCCTACCTCACATCATACACCAACAGAAAAAGCAATTCCAAGTGTGAAAGGTCAAACAAAGAAAACTTCAAGGAGACAGTATAGGGAAATATCTTGGTGGCCTTGGGGGAGGCAAACGTTTCTTATACACGACATGAAAAGCACGAACCATAAAAGAAAGAACTGATAGATCGTGAACTACATTTAAATTAAGGATTGCTCATCAAAAGACACCACTGTTCCGAGTACCATCATTTTCCCTGTCTGTAAAATTGGGATAATCACTGAACTCACTGAGTGGCAATTACTGTGAGCCTGCTATGATTTAATAAACGTAAAGGCATAGAATAATATTTTTTTAAGACTAAATGGAAGGTAAGAAAAGAGACCCAGCAAGCATCACCCAGTCTCTACAGGAGAACGGTGTACGTGGGGGGACATGATGGAAGGTCGCAGGTGGAGAAGTCCAGAGGACACGAGATATGCAGGGGTCTGTGGCTAGTGAAAGGGAAGGGTGTGTGCAGCCGGGGAGAAGGAAGATACAGAAGACAGACGCCATAGCTGACGGAGGGATGGAGACGAGAAGACTGCATGGACAGGAAGACTCTTCCCCTCTGAGGCAGGAGTGAAGGATGCTTTCAGGTCCAAGTTTGGGCCCATCGTAAATGGAAAGAGGTGTCTCAGTTTCTGTTTTTTTCATGAACCAAGAGTCCAGGTCATCTGCTGAAAGTCAGAGGCATCATCAGAGCCTGGAGTCGGTTCCTGCCAGTGCCACAGGGGGTAGCAACAGAACATGGCAGGAAGCTGCATGAGCGTCCCCGGAAGACGGTGAAGTCAGGGAACAGAACGAGCGAGCAGTGCTAACGGGCTTCTCAATTCCGC
The DNA here is from genome assembly GCA_033961575.1 of Aselliscus stoliczkanus. Classification (NCBI taxonomy): domain Eukaryota; kingdom Metazoa; phylum Chordata; class Mammalia; order Chiroptera; family Hipposideridae; genus Aselliscus; species Aselliscus stoliczkanus. Next base: position 3,972,558 of record CM066738.1, on the reverse strand, counting down.
CGCACACTTTACCTTCTGAGCACTGCACGTGTGGGAGAACCCAGTTAGCAATCCTAATTACTGGAACACCATTAAATTTCATCACTGTTTCCTTCCTGGCTTACCAGGTAGTCAGTAAAACAGCAGCAAGAATAATGGGAAAGCTACTATAATGGTGCCATTCAAACAGAATCCCAGCATCCTAGAGACAGCCCGTGTTGTTCACTCCATCCACTAGTCCCCTCAAAGCTGTCACAGAGAAGTGGCCAGCAGTGCCAGCATACAGAGACACGACAGAGGCCTGTAAGGTGTGAAGGACCCGCCAAGCTTACCGGTTGAAGACATTGTCGCTAAAAGCATACTTTTCCAGGCGAGCGAGGGGGGGCAGGTTATCGTGGCCTGGGATGTCCAAGAAGGCTGTCACCCTCATGCTGTCACAATCTGGACCGTAGTCTTCAAATCCATCTGCAGGGGGAGAGGGGAAGAATGCACTTGTAAGTGTGCAGCAGCTGTGACACGTCACACTGGGGCAGACACATGGCATGAGCACGCTTTCCGCTGTCACAGCCCTCACCAGCCGGAGCCTCTGTGTACCGCAAAGTCACCAAGTCACCAAAAAGAAGCGAGCAGGTTTATAGTCCAACAGAAGGGCGAGAAGACTGGGGTCCCAAAGCAAAGCTGCAAGCCCTTCTTTTCGTGCCGTCGCTCTGATGAGGAGTCAGTCACCTCTAATTAATATGAATGGGGCATCTCCCATATCGGGGGGCAAGTGGACAGGGAAACTCACCCTGATGAAAATGGCCATGGAATTCTAGGCAAACAGGTTTAAAACGGTCCAAAGAAAAAGAAATAAATCTGAGCCCATAAGCAAGAATCTGACAGAAAGCCCACCCCGTATCTTGTCGTAAATGTCCTTGTCATGCAGCTTCATCCACTCGGTGACATGGATCCCCGTGAACCCATGCCCCCAGCAACACACAAGCAGACCCTCCACAGGGGTGTCTAACAGGTTCCTCCAACTCACGCCGCCACAGGTGAGCCACCGGTCACACCTACCAGGCCTGCTCTTCCCTCAGCCTAGCCTAAGGGCAGGCAGCTCAGTGGGTGGCTGAGTCCATGGGCTCTGGGATGGAACAAAGTCCCCAACGGCTACCAGCCAGCTGTGTGACCAGAGTGGGTGACAACCTGTCTACGCTTCCATGTTCTCATGTGGATATAACCCTGCCCCTTGCCGGGTCGGGATGTCGGAAAAAGTGACCTCAAGCATGTGGACACCAAGGGATCTGGCCCCTGTGATCTGGCCAGCCTTGACCCTGGCCCCCAGCCCTCATGCTGCAGGGGTACAAACGCTTCCCACTAGCCCTTGTACTGAAACAGCTGGGCGAGAAGCACTTCTGGTGTGAGAAAGCGGAGGCTTGCTACCTGGCAGACAGGGAAACCACGGCTAGTTCAGGCAGCATGATTGGCAAGAGTTTCAGAGAAGAGATGATAAGTTTGTGCCTAGCCGCTTACTTTTCTTTCAAACACTAGCCCATTTTTTCTCAACTAATTCTTTTAGGCTAGTAATTAAAGCCCATTCAAATTTTACACTGTATAACAGTTACTCAGAGAATTTTAATAAAGAATTACACATTTGTAAAGGAAGTGTGTGCCACATCACGTGTGGTTTCTCTGTAGGGTCCTTGCCCAGGAAGACTGGGTCCACACTGGGTCACAGCCAAGCCCCAACCACAGTCCCAATGTGAGCCAGTCTCGGTACGCTTCAGGGCCGGGGGGGCCTGCACCCTCCACCCCACACGTTCACAGAGCACCGCACACCCAGCCTGGATGGACTTGAAAACATGAAGTGTCAAGCAGTGGCTCCTAAACCTGAGGGTTACATAGACTTGGAACCTGATGGCGTCCACAGACATACATACTCAAGACTTCTCATACAGGCACACAGGGTTTCTGATGACCCCCAAGCCCACCTGGGCACTCTTCAAAAACTCTGTTTATCAGAGAACCAGAGAGCTTTAAATCAAGCCCCAGTGGGGTCCAGCCCAATTCAATAAAGTTATCTACACATCATAACAAACTCCAATATTAATGGATTTATATCACTTGTATAGTAAAATCGAACCACCCAAAATTCTTAATGCCTGGCATCTAATCAAATATTACTAAACATGAAAAGAAGCCAAATAATATGACCATAACCAGGAAAAATAAATAAACAGAAAAAGTCTGAAAAATGTCAAGAGATGATGGAATAGAAAAATGATCTTTAGACAGCAATTCAAAGAATGCCCTGTATATACCTGAAAGTTGTGATAATGTTGAGGAGAGAAACAGATACATAAAAAAGCACCTGCATGGGCTGAAAAAGCACTGTCAGGTTCTCACTCCTGTCTGTCCAGGGGGAAGCTATCGACCTGTCAACCTGGGTGTATCTTACTTAGCCTTCCAGGCAAACATTCATCTCATTATAACAAATAATAACAAATAATAGACATTCTGAATTCCATTCTAACATCAGTCCCCTAACCTTCCCCATTATTACTACCCTAACCCACCCCCATTATTACTACCCTAACCCTTCCCCATTACTGCCCTAACCTACCCCCATTACTACTGCCCTAACCCTTCCCCATTATTACTGCCCTAACCCACCCCCATTATTACTACCCTAACCTTCCCCATTATTACTACCCTAATCCACCCCATTATCACCGCCCTAACCCAGTGCAGATACCTGAGGAGCATGACTTTGGACCACTGCCTCTAAAGCCCCATTCCTGGGATTTGCAACAACTTATGGCAGAGCTGAAAGGAAGGCACTCCCTCCCACCAAAACAAGAAAAAACGAAACAAAACAAAAACCCAGAGAAACTTAGACAAAATATTTTAAAATATGGAAAGGCAAGGAGGACATCCCCGGTGACAAAAAGAAAGCTAAAAATCAAAGGGAGAGCAGTCAACATTTAAGACTTCAGTACAGGTCACAGGCACTAGACTTCTAACACCCCTGGTGATAAAAGATATGGATAGTAACTTGAAACCAAGTCCCCAACATCAGACAGTTGTGGGGAGAGGACTAATTATGGTGGGAGCAGGAGGAAGGGCAGTCACTCTTGGAAAATCAAAACCACAGGTCTGCTGGACCGGCAAAGTGCAGGAGCCCCACACTGAGCTACTGAGGGGATCACTGTCCAGGTTTATTCCAATTCCGGGCATCCCAGCAGAAGCAAATGAGACGCTGTCCTAAAGGGACCTTCACAATCCAATAAGCATGGAGCTTCATAAAATAATCCCTGCTGAGGATAAATAGGCAATAAAACCTTTCAAACTACACATAGTTACGTGTCATCAAGAGGAAGTGTTAGCCGACACCACAAATGAGGATTTGCATCCCAAGGTTAGAAATATTAGAAAAATCTAAGTGGACTATCAAATAATTATGCATGGAATGAGTAGGATTTAAAAAATAGATATCATAATGAAAAAAGAGGCATGTGAGGGGTGGGAGGGGCAGGCCCATTTGAGAAAGAACCAAGTAGAAATGAAAAATAGAGACAATTTAATTAAAAATTCAGCAGCTGGCTTAAATAGCAGTGTAGACACAGCTCAAGAGAGATTTCGTCAGTTGGGTGATTGATCTGAGAAGCCACCCAGAACATTGCACAGAGAAACAAAGAGTGGGAAAACATGGCATAGCAATTAAGGTGCATGAAGAATGGAATGCTAAAGTCTAAGACAAATCCAATGGGAATTAGCAAAAATAGGAGAGGCAATATTCAAACAATGGCTAATCATTTTCCAGAATGGAAAAATGAATATTCAATTTGAAGAATTATAAATCCTGAACTGAATGATTAATAATAAATTCATACTTAGATCTTATAACACCAATGCCTCCCCCCCAAAAAAAAGCATTTAAAGAAAACAGAAAAACTAAAGATTAAATCCCAGATATCTCACTTAAAATAGAGGCATAACATAATCGGTAGGAGTGTGGGGCCTTGAGTCAAAAATGCCTGATTCCGAAATCCAACTCTGCCTTATAAGGTCACCTTTCTGATTCTGTGTTCTCACCCAAAAATGGATGCCTACCTCAGATGATTGTTGTAGTGTAGATTAAATGACATTAGACAGCTAGATAGTCACACAGAGTTATATAGCATCTGACACACACAGGCACTTTGCAAATATCAGCTGCCAGTATTATTATTAAATCACTAAGCAGAGTATATTATTGATACTGTTTATGTTTCTATTTCCAGTGTTCAGGGCAACCACAGCCATTAGAAAGTGTGGTGTCTGGGGAAGGAGGTAGGGGTGGAGGTCTCTGAGAAAGAAAAACTTCAGAGAGGGGATACCTCTATATTAAACTTGGCCCAAACTCTGATTTGACCCCTATACCATGCATTTGTGTGGAAAATGCCATAGCATGGCTATAGGTAAAAGAGATGGACTGAGATTTGGGATACTATCCACTACTGGGGAGACGAGGAGACAGTTTAACCTCAGTCAACTTTAAGTGCCTACGAAAACAAAACAAAACAAAGAAATCAACACTCTTTGAAGGCATATAGTAGAATCCAGAGATTTTACAACACATAATATTCACAATATCCAGGTCACAATCCAAAATTACTCAATAAACAAAGCAACAGGAAAACATGAACTAACTAAAGTAGAAAAAAAAAAAATCAAAACAGACTGACTAAAAGGACCCAAATGTTGAAAGTACAGACAAGGATTTTAAAACAATTATTATAAAATGTTTATGGGTGTAAAGGAAAATATGCCTACAATGAGTGATAAGAAAAGGAATCTCAGCAATGTGAACTATAAGATAAAAATTCTAAAATTGAAACAATAGCTGAGACTCAAAAGTTCATTGAGCAGACCTAACAGAATGAAGATGATAAAATAATGGCCAAAATTCCCCAAATCTGGTGAAAGAAAAAAATGTACAGAATCAAGGCTCTTAGCAAACCCCAAGAAGATAAATACACAGAAAGCCACACCTAGACACATCATAGTCAAACTGCTGGTAACCAAAGATGATACTCTCGAAAGCAGCAGACGAAAAACCACCATTACCTACAGAGAGTAATGATTCAAATGATCTCTGACTCCTCACCAGAAACAATGGAGGCAAAAGACCTTGGAACTACATCTTTAATGGACTGAAAGAAAAAACTGTCAATCCACACCTTGATATCCAGTAAAATATCCTTCAGGAATGAGGATAAAACAAAGACATTATCAGATTAAAAGAAAAAACGAATAATTTATTTTTAGCGCACCCTTTCAAACACAGTCAGCCAATGTAGACTACAAGAAATGCTAAAAGAAGTTCTGCAGGCTGAAGAGGAATGATACCATTTGGAGGCTGTCTTCAAAAGGCATCAAGGGCATTGAAAATGGCAACTATGTAGATGAATTTTTTTATAAACTATTTTTCCTCTTAATTTCCTCAAAACTATATTCGATGGTTTAAAGCAATACAAAGCAAAATGTATAACTTCATATTGTGGAATTTAGAACATATGCAGATGTACTATATAATAAAAACTATAATGTAAAGTAGGAGGGTAATAAATAGAACTATACGGTTGTCAGGTTTCAAGACTGCACATAAAGTGAAACATTCACTCTAAGTAGACGGTTTCTGTCTGCACAGCTAAACTCAGAGGCCCTTTAAACACTGGGACCATGTCATATAAAGCCTGGAACACAGCAGACACTTCATAAATATCGGTTTCTGTAGAAATCGGCCTCCTGAGACTTTCATTACATGAGACTTTCAATTCATGAGAGTCTAGCAGCCCCTGAGAAAGCTGAGAAAATCTAGTTTCCACAAAAACGGAGACGAGCAGCAGCAAGTAGCCTAACGCCTCTTGGCGCTGTACCCCCACCATGAATTATAAAGCAACCGACACATTATTGAATTCACTTTTGCCTGTAAAGATGGGAGCTCTTAGTTTCCGAAGAGAGAAAACAGGTCGAAAACTGTTCTGTAACTGCTAAAAATAAAATAAATAAATCCTAACATTCAACATAAAGTCCACGACTTAATAAAAAATATTCAACCATCCAAATAATATATACAGGAGAATTAAATTTTGGTAATTCATATTCTGTCTGTAAGGAGGGGCAGAGAAAGGAAAGAGGTATACATTCATCTGAAATAGTAAGAAATCTGAATTATAGGGATTTCTGTGTTGTTTTGTCTTAAGAATTGGAATTACAGTTTTAGTCTACACAGAACCAAGAACCAGGCTATCTCATTGGTGCCTTTCTGGGGGAGTTCCACAGTCAACAGGCTGCTGGTGGTCATTCAGAGCCAAAGGGAACCTGCCTCCTTCAGACCACCGGTGGGTTCACTCCCTCAGGCTGCAGATCCACATCCGGTCACCTGACCTCAGAGTATGGACATCCCTAAGTGTGACACATGGAAGGTACACTAAATACCACTCAAGCACACAGTGGGCAAGTTAGTCCCTTCTCAATTCTCTGGTTAAATCAAAGAAAGGTTTTTATCCTGTTTTTTCTTTTTTTTTTGGCACTACTGTGTCTTGAACACTTCCCTAAAACTGGTTAATCTTCCTTTCTCATACAGAGCAGGTCTCAGTTTCATAATCTTTTACAGGCAACTGCGTCTATCTAGATTTTAATGTTATTTTATTTTCGTTTCCTGATATTTTGGTGAAGTTTCATGTCCAGCAACTGATACAAGTTTCCAAAAATGTGTTTAAATAAAGGAAGTTACTTGATATAAAGAAAACTACAGGTGGTATATAGATAAAGCAAAAATAAGAAAAGCAGAACACAAATGACTGACTTCTGAAAAATACTGGATTGATATAATCCAAGGAAAATATTCCCATTAATAACATCTCATTCAAATGCAAATAACAGTGCCTTCTAATCTAAGTATTCAAAATCAGTTTGTTTTTTTCATATATAGGTAAATATTTTCTCTTGTGAGTCACCATCCTAGCCCCTTTCAAAATCAGAAAATCCTGCTGAGGCCCACATTAATAAGATTATCCATGAGACTGCTGCTGTTTACTTCTAAGCAATGTATCTAAGTTTCTGAACCACTCCATAAAAACAGTTTACTAAACTATACATGCAGGCAAGACTTCCCCCCTCTCCCACTAGTGAGTGAAAATCGCCAGCATGGTCTCCGCTGTGGAGGCGTTCTGACCAGAGGCTGTGACTCATATAATCTTTTTCCCAGGACATTTTGATGTTTTCCTTTTATTAAGTCTTCAAAGACAAAGTAAATCCATCAACAGCTGATGAACCATAGAACAGAACAGGGTTTCTCAACCTCAGCACTACTGATAGGATCGCTCTGTTGTGGGGGCTGCATGTTGCAGGGTGTTCATGTTCAGCTCAGGAGATGCCAAGAGCACCCTCTCTCCAAGCTGTGACAGTCAAAAATGTCTCCAGCCACTGCCACCTGTCCCCAGTTCAGAGCTGCTATAGAAGAGACAGAAATATCTGGTGGTGTTACCTGAGCAACCCCTGGTGAGTGGATGGTCCCATAAAGGGAGGAGTTTCAACTCTGCAGGCATGAGCTGGCCCACACCTGCCTCTCTGCCTTCCTCTCCCTCGCCTCCTTCCCACCTTCACTGCCTACTGCTCTGGTCTCGAGAGTGAGACTGCAAGCCTCCCACCTGCACCCCACTTTACCCTGACCCACATTTCTACTTTTCCAGAGCACTTCTCACCCTCTAACACACAGAAAGTTTGCTTCCTAGGTGTACTGTTTATCAGCCGGCCCACTCCCCCTCCTCGACCTGGCACCAGGGGCAAAAATCTGTGACTGTCACACTGCTATGCCAGGCACACAGCGAACACTCAAAGTTGCTGAATGAATGAATGAATGATGAAGGTCTGCCAAGCTAGCTTGTTGTGTCTCCTGACAGTGAGAGTCCCTCATAAAATGACTCCTGCTCTCAAAAAGGATTTTCTAGAATTTACATTTCTTGCCAATGCTAAGAGCGCATGTTGTCTGGCAAGGGTTCACAAGAACAAGTTGGGGTCTGCATGGTGACATCATGAGCAGTCACGTATTCTGAGACCCAACAAGTCCAGATCATACAGAAGCATCGGGCACCTTAAGCATTTAAGTTAGAAATAAACCATGAAGCGGCATATAAGTAATTCCTTGTTCAAATTTTTTCATTGTATTTTCTCAGTTTCAAAAAAAAAAAGTTCCAGACACCATTCATGAAAGCGTAATGTCATTGCAGAAAAGAAAAGCCTTCGTAAATAAGTTTGTGGGCCGGCTGAGTGGCGTGTTGGTTAAGAGTTGGCTTGGGACGCCAGTTCTGAGCAGCAGGGCCCTGGTTCGGATCCCACATGAGGGCCAGTGACGCAGCCCTCTACAGCTGAGATGGTGAACAACAGCTCGACTTGAAGCTGGGCTGCCATGAATCGCCAGCAACGGCATAGGCTGCAGGCCCTGCTGCAGTGGGCTGCCATGAGCTATCGTGAGTGGCCGGCAGCCAGTGTGAGCGGTCCTCCAAGGGCTGGAGAGCAACTGTCTCACCCGGTAAGAACACAATGATAATAACCAACATGGGCCAGTAAAGCGACGTCCTCCACAACTAGACTGAAGAACAAAAGGACAGCAACTTGTCTGTTCCCTTTCCCCAGTTCCCCAATGCTGTTCCCCTGCCCCAATTCCCCAATAAAAAAATCTTAAAAAAAAAAGTTTGTAATAATAGTTTCTAATAATACCTAAAAATAGTTGGTAATATTAATAATAATACCTTCAAGCCTATTTAGTTCAACTTAAAATATAAAGAAATACAGCCGGCTGAGTGGCTCAGTTGGTTAAGAGTTGGCTTAGAGCACATGCTCTGAGCAACAGAGCCACCAGTTCGATTCCCACATGGGCCAGTGAACACTATGCCCTAGCTGAGCTGTCGGTGAGCTGCCAACAGGTGGCAGGATGGCTCAGCTGGTGTAACAACAAGATTGCCTGTTCGATGGTGGGCTACGCCCGCCCACAACTAAGACTGAACTCGGCACCTTGAGCTGAGCTGCCGCCTGGATGGCTCAGTGGATAGGGGGTGCGCTCTTAACAACAAGGCTGCCGGGTTCGACTCCCACATGGGATGGTGGCTATGCCCACCCGCAACTAAAATTGAACATGCACCTCAGGCTTAGAGGCCATGAGCTGCCGACGGGAAGCCAGATGGCGACTGGCGCCCTCCACAATGAAGATTGAAGAACCACAACTTGGCTGGTTCCCTTCCCCAATTCCCCAACACTGTTCCCCTCCCACAATTCCCCAATAAAATCTTTTAAAAAAATAAAAATAAAATATAAAAGAAATACATATTGACAGTAGTCGACTTCATCTGATTTCTACACTATGATGAACTTTTGACCAGCAGCTGCTTTCTAAGTTTCTGCCATATATTAGGCTCATTGGCAAGTTTCTAGGACATCACTAACCCTTTACCAAAAATTATTAATAATTGGAAGATAACAAAGACCGGAAGGAGAAGTGCTCAGGAGAAATGCTAGTTTGATGCAAAGGGGTGGGTGGCCTCTCCTGTCACTCTTTATGCTCAGCACCCTGTCCCTGTGAGTGCTACACACTCACATGCCACCATGTTTCCCAAACCGAACACGTTTCACCATCCCAGAGGCTCTGCAGCATTGCGCTCAGCAGCTGCGGCTGCTGCCTGCCCTTCGGGGGGATGGTCCATGTTCAAAAACACAGCTCACTAGCTAGGAGATATACAGCTCACCTCAGCCACCGAACCCAGACCAGAGTGGTCCTAAGCAGCAGCCGTGAACTCACATAACCACAGACAAGTTCAAATCCTGTTCAAATCAGTTTGCAAAGAATAACAGTCTACTGTCTTTTGACCCTGATGCTAAGTGACTAAGGGGAAAAAAAAAGGACAATTCCCTGATTAAAAGTCCCATCAGGACATATTTCTGGAAACTACAACTCGGGGAAAAAAGGGATTTACTCTCCTCTATACTAACTCATTACTCAAGGGTCATCTACCAAAAATAATGAATACTGTCAGTATCAGCATCACTTAAAACAGGCTGGGGCATAAAGTAAACTGGGTGAGGGTGCCCGAGGGAAACCACGCAGTGGCCCCATGAGCACCTACCTGCCTGTGTGTCAGTGCTTTTCAACAAACACCAGTCCGTCTTAGAACAGGCTGAGTACGTCCACCTACATCCACACATACTTCTGTAAGAGCATGACTTGTAATAAAGGGTTAACGAGAAAAAAAAACAGGCTAAGTACGAATTAATGTCTTAAGTATAATGTTAAGTGAATGTGTTTATGGTTCAAAGTGCAGTAGATCTAATCTAATAAAAAGAGAAAAAGAAACGAAATTATATAGGTCATTTTGCATCAAGAAAAGGATCAAAAGAATCTAGTACAAAGACAGAAGGCAAGTTAGCAACCAACCCACCTTCAACATGCTCTCTTCTCGCGTGGCTAACTCCGGGTGACAATGGTAAACTATAACTCAATATTCAACAGGGCCCTGGTGATTCAGAGATGAGAAAGACATGGTCCCCAGACTCCAAAGTTCCCCAGGGAACAAAGATCGCCATTCACAGAACAAGCGACAATACTCCAGCGGCAAGAGCCATAGGATGCAGGTGTAAACCGCTCTGCTTGAAAGAGGAAGGGCGGGGGGACACTCCCTGAGCATAGAAGTGACATCTGAGTTGGGTCTTGAAGATCAAGTAAGAATCCGCCATATGGGAAGAGACAGACGATCTGGGATGGGGGGAAAGAACATTCCAGAAGAAGGGAAGAGCATGGCAGAGGACAGTGCACCAAGTGGCTGCCGTCTTTCCGGGGCTCGAGGGAGCCACGGGTTTCCCAGGAAGCCTCCAGGCTCTGCCTGAGCAGCCACGCTGGATTTGGTCTCCAGTAGAAAGGTGGGACACACTAAACAATGAAACATACCTGGTAAGAGATGTTTATCGGCCCAGACTTGAACAGAGGTGGAGACAGAGGCAAAGTGATACGGCACGTGTATCCTGGCCAACATATTCATTAAGAATCCGTTCTCCAGGCATTCTGTATTTACGGCTCTCCATTCAACTTGTCATCCTGTCACTATAACTCTATGTGAGATACGCCACCCTGGGCCAGCCCAATTATCTGTTCCATCCGATATTCTGTCTCTGACACAGCACTAGGGGACACGGGTTGGGAGACCATGACAGATGTGGCCCACTCCATCTATGTCCGTCTCAAAATGTCAGAGGATTCGTCGATGGTGGCCAAAGGGAGTTTAGCTTTATTTGCCAAATTTGTACTTTTAAAAAAACAACGGGAGGCTGTATTAATGTAGACTTTACATAATTGATAACTTTTTAGAGCTTTTCATTAGCCACCCTTCAGTGAACAATAACTAAGTCTTCGTACGGCCTGAAATGATCTGGGGGGAACTAGAGTAAACCATCCATTCACATGTTGTTTAAAGTGCTGTCATCCTTCTTGCTAACAGGCTTATTAATACTAATGCAGATTCCTAAATTGGGACTATTTCTAATAGCCACATGAGACAAAAATGATCCATCTAGAAGATAAGGAGCATGCCTGATTCTCCACTGGTTTTGGAGGGGACACTGACCCCTGCACACTGCAGGTCCTGTGGACTTAACTAAATTTCAGCAGCAAGTTGCATGGGCCATTTTCTCTATCTAAATGCCATTCTCTAATAAGACTCATGCTGATTTACAAGCTTGTGTGTGAGTGGTCCACCCAGGACATAATGCTTTCTATTGCAAATCTCTGAGGGCCACTGATGGTTGCTGCTAGCACGAGGAAACAGGCTGGCTGAGAAGATCAACTTAACTCACGAGCAGCCATCCTTCGGACACTGTGCATACGTGAAAATTCCTCTTTGATTTGTGGCTTTAATCACGGCTTCCCAAATCCTGTCACTATTTATGACTCTGACTTTTACACTGACGGTCAATAGGAAACATTTACTCAGGTTACCTGCTGGGAAAGAACTCGGCTGCTCAAAGCTCCGTTTTGACGTTACACATCTCAATTTTCCTGCCAACTCACCCTGTTGGGAACAGAGTTGGAGCAGGTCGGGGTGAAGGTGCAGAAGTCTACACGGTATGAATGGATGGAACAATATTACTTAAAAATGCAGCAACTTCTCTAGCCCAACTTGAGACAGATTTTAAAAGAAAAAAACATTGCAAAAGAAAACCAACTCCTTCAGGGTGACGGCATGTGTGGGTCTGTTTTCCTACTGTTCAAGGAATTTGAAACAATGAAGCAGTGCTGCTCTACTGACCGCCTTGGCCAAACAACTGGGAGGGTGGTCTTGCTTCTTCTGGGAAGCAGCGAACTCGGCCCGGGCCCAGAGTGTTCCACTCCTGTGTCATACAATCCAAGCCCCATGGTCACCTACCTTCTCTCTCCGCTCACTGCTTTCTCCCCTTTTCACCGACTCCTTCCCCGCAGTTCACAGTTACGCTTCCCCTTGCAACTTGATTTTAAGAATCAATACTTGTTTAATAACTGAAGTATAGCATTCATACAGAAAAGTGTGCAAACAATAAGCATTCCACTTGATGAATTTTCACAGGTTGAACATGCCTGTGTGACTAGCACTCAGCTCAGAAGACCTTTCACCAGCATCTCCAAAAGCCACTCCTCCTCCCTTCCACTCAGGGTGACCACTCTCCCGCCTTCTCACCGCCAAGATTAGCTTTGTTTGTCTTGTGCTCTGTATAAAAAGAATCATTTCTATTGATTCGGTTTGTACCCTTTTGTGTCTGGCTTCCTTCACTCATCATGTTTGCGAAATCCATCCATATTATTGAGTCGAGTTTAGATAATTCGCTCTAATAGCTGCATAGTTTTCCATTGTATAAACCTAACCACAATTTATAATCCATTGTACTCACGACATTGGGTACAGTCTAGTTTTATCTCTTAAGAGTAGTGCTACTATGGCGTGGCTGGTTAGCTCAGGTGGTTACAGCACAGGCTCATAACACCAAGGTTGCCGGTTCAATTCCCACATGGGCGAAGGAGCTGTGCCCTCAACAAGATTGAAACAACTACTTGACTTGGAGCTGATGGGTCCTGGAAAAATACACTGTTTCCCAATAAAATTTCTTTAAAAAACAAAAAAGAATAGTGCTACTATGACCACATCTTTTTGAGAACACATGTTCATATTTTGTTGGGCATATAACCAGGATTGGAATTGTTGGGCCATTCAAATTCTCTTTTGCTTTTAAGGTTTTCAGAGTAGATAAAAGTAATGCAAATGTGTTCTGGACTCTTCTATCTAAGAAGAAAAGCAACTGACCTCAACCCCTCCAGCCTTGCCAGCTGCTTCTTGAGAGAGTCTGTTTACCCCGCCAGGCTGTCAGCTCCCAAAAGCAGTGACCACTCCCCAAAGTGACCAATGCTAGCTGGTGCCTGGAATATAGTGGGTACCCAATGAATGACCACTGAGCTATTGGACTACAGGTGACATCGCCATAACCCCCAATGCCTTCCCAACTAATTCGGATCTGGCTTCTGGTCCTTGGCTGCATGGGAAGCGATCCCACTGCGAAGTCCATGGCCTGTCTTCAGCCCTCATCTTACCTGATTCCTCTAAGGCATTTGTTACATGAATGACTGACTTTCCACCACGGGGAAAGCAACCACTTGCCCTCATTTCTTCTATTTTTTTTCCCCCTCAGGGTTAAGACAAAGTGGTGTTGAAGGTCAAACTTTCTCTTTCTTTAGCTGGGTTTTGTTGCAAATTTTCTGTTTAAAAGATCTTAATTTGTGATGAAAAAGCCATTTCAACCTCTTTTTAAACAGAGACAATTTCAGGGAATCTCTGATCATCTATTTGTCTCACAGGAAATGGAAAATACTGAGCAACCGAAGTAAAATGCATTACGATGATGGGAGGGAAAGCAAAGTTGAGTCTGCTTCCAGCGCTGACACTTTTGTTCCTCCCACCCTAGTCCTGCTGGGGGGACGGTGGGGCGAATTACATCCCACACACCAACAAGCAAAGCAAGCCTCAAGCCCCCGGGCAAGGGTTAGTCCAGAAAGCCAAGGCTGTGCGAGCAAACAGCTCAGCTCGTCAAACTGGACCTAGTGAGAAAGACAGCTGATCAGGTTGGCTCAGCTAATTAACAGACTTACGGGCTCTGATAGAATGAAATCAAGCTTGATTTAGAACAGAGCTTGGCAAACCATGTCCCGCAGGCCGAATCCAGCCCACTGCCTATTTGTAAATAAAGTTTTATTAGGAATCAGCCAAGCCCATTCGTTAAGCCCATTCGTTTACATTATGCCTCTGGGTGCTGCCAGGCTATGACAGCTTGAGTGGTTGCATCAGGACTTCTGGCCCGCCAAACCTAAAATATTTACTATCCCCGACCTTCACAGAAAAAAATTTGCCCGACTCTGAGTTAGAAAAGACTGTGTTGTCTGGATTTTGTTCTATTTCCCAAGATTAACAGGTTATTGTTCTATCTATTTCGCTTCACGGAGAGGTCTTCAATTTTTTTTAATTGACAATCTTTGATTCAGGTTTATAAGAGAGGAAAAGTTCAATGGTTTGGTTTGGGGCTCAAATTAATATAGTTTCTCTGCTTTGGGGACACAGCTTGGTCGTGATCCTTGGGCAGAACGTTTTTACAAACCTGGGACAAAAGGGGCAGGAATGCTTTTGTCTTTTATTCAAGCTCGGACATACACTGCTCCTTCCAACATTAAGATTCCGTGTCTGTCTATATGCCTCTGACTCATCCTATAGCTAATAGCTAATCCTATTTTCAACAAAGGTCCAGATATCATTTGCTTGAACCTAGCTTTTCTCATCAATAGAAGCATGCCCTCTTCCACCTTCTTTCATAGATACCTCTGAAACACTAAACATTTGAAAAGACATAGTGTTCTCCAAATACTAACATATGCTGAGTCTGTCTTTTGAAGCTAAATGCATCTGACAATAACTTTGCAGCCAACTTCAGAACTGAAATCCAGCTTCCCAACTTTTTGTGCAGATGTTCAATCACATATGAAACTTTCATATCATTTTTTAAAACTTTGTATGATGGAAATTTTCAAATGTGTGCGAAAATAGAACAGAATCATAAACCCCCATGTCCCCAGCAACTAGCTTCAACAAAGTATCAATATTCTGCTATTTTTCCCCATTTATCCTTCTTTCCAGGTTTTTGTTTGTTTGTTGCAGTATTTGAAAGCAGACCTCACACATCAAAAAAATCACTTCACCCGTAAATACTTGTTCATTTCTGTTAGCTAAGCCCCTTCGCCTCTGAACAAAACTGTGACACTGCTATCACATCCAACAAAAGTAATAATTCCAAGCATAATCTAGTACCTAGTCTCAGTTCGGTTTTCCCCAACTGTTTCAGTAATGTCTTTTTATAGTTGCTTTGCTCAGCTAGGGATCCAAATATGACCACATATTGTATTCTGTTGATAGGTCTCTTTACATCTACAATAGATTCCCCTCTTTTTTTTTTCACCCACCACTGACATACTTGTACACTTAAATTCTAATTGGCCAAGTACGCCTTACCAAGAGTAACAGGTCTTCAACCTCCGCATGCCATGAGCAAACCCAGACAGACAGTCACAGGCCTTTAAGGCCCTAAGGCACAGGCTGGTCCAGCTCCGCCTTCCACGAACAGTCCGCCACGGGGACTGATATGCCAGGCTAGCCCCGCACGCTTTCCGCTCTCAAAAGAAGGAACTTAGATTGCTTCAGCAAGCTAGTTCCCTAAAATTAAATCTTTTCTGTGCTATGCCAGCACAGATTCAGAATGATGTAAAAAAGCAAACAGGGCCGGCCGAGTTGTGCAGTGGTTAAGCGCTGGTTTGGCAAGCCAGAGGCCCTGGTTCGGGTCCCACTGTGAGGGCCAGTGACATTGCCCTCAAAAAAACAAATACAAAACAAAACAAACAAACAAACAAAAAAACAAGGTATCCATTCATTATGGTTTCTTTTTGTTTGTTTGTTTTTTGTTGCGGGCAGTGTCACTGGTCCTCATATGTGGGACCCGAACCGGGGCCGCTGGCTTCCCAAGCCAGCGCTAAACCACCGCACCACTCGGCCGGCCCGATTATGGTTTCTTTTTGAAGTTAGCCAAATTTAATCAAGAATCTCAAAGTAAATCAGACAAGCCTTCTAAGCCATTGTTGTCACCAGTAACAACATTAAGTGAACACCTAGATCATGTAGGACATGGGTTATAAAAAGGGTGACCTATGTCCCTGCAAATAGACTGATAGCCTAAATGGAGAGGTGACTTCATCATTTAGACAAAAACGCCCAAGGAGCACAACAAGCACAGAATCACCCCAACCAATGTCATGCCCCACCATTGGGTTAAGCGTATCTGGGAGCTCTGTGTGGTGGAATAAAAAGAACAGGGGTCAGAAGGAATAGAGACTGATGGCTCGTTCCATCATTCTTGACTTGTGGCACATGTTTAAGTGACCTCGCCTCTCTGAGGCTCAGTTTTATCATCTGTAGAATAGGAATAACCCCACCTACCTCACAGACTAGCAGCTGTTAACGCTGAGTCAGAAAATCTTCTATGAAAGCTTAGCAATGATGATGATGATGATTAAATAATGATAAAATCATTGAATACTCGTTATGCGGGGCACTGGACTCAAATGTTTTATGTATACTATTTCATCTAAGCCTCATATCAGTCCTATGAGGCAACTCCTAGACTCATGTCATTTTCCAGATGATGAAAATGAACAAAGCGAGTTGGTGATGTGCCCAAGCTGACACAACTAAAGGTAGGAAGAGGGTCACAGGACCTCAGGGTCCTTGCTGTCAATCACGGCGGGATAATTCCTCCCAAATACCGCCACTGTAAGGTGTAAAGGTGGGGCCAGGGGCAGCATAAATTGCTGGGGGAGGTGGGGAGGCAAGCCCCCCTATTATGGTTATTAGATCAATTATAAAGTCGTAAGGTACTGCACCCCACAGCCCACACCCCTGTTCAAACAGGAAGACACCCCCCCCCCAGGAGGCTCCCAGAGTTGCCCTGCCCAAGGCGTGGGGATGTTTAGAGCCATATGGTGGTTTCCTTCCTGATTGGGTCAAATCTTCAGCAGTCGGCTAAAGAGTATTTAAGGTGATCTTTATTACAAATCTCCAACACCCAATATTTGTCCAAACAGGGCCAAAGTAAACTCATAATATTGTCCTATATAATCTCTCACTTCCTTTTTGTGCATATAATAAAAAAAGACTGAAGGGAGCTAGCCACCAGGAAAGGGGTCCAACTGCCTGCAGCCACCACGCTTTGCGAAGCCCAGCTTAGCTGAGCGGAAACGATACCTGGAGAACGGAGAGCCTGGCCAACGGTCCAAAGGGCTCCTGACTCACCGCCATCGAGTGAGGCCACTCGGAGCCTTCTCACCTTCAACGGACACACACGAAGCTTCTGGATCACCCAGTCAACCCACAGAGTTGTTAGAAATAATCAAATGATGTCGGTCGAAGCCACTGTGTTTTGGGATGGTTTGGAAGATGACTGAAACAGCCAGAAACCAGCTTTTCCAGCCAGGACAAATACCAAATCTATGAGTATGAGGTACCTCAACAGCAGCTCATTGCTGTTAATCAATAGAAATGTTACATTCCTTTCATTCAAGGGTACCCATTGGCTGAAACATTCCATTCTGTAAACCCAGGGCCTACACTGTACCCGGCTCACTAGTGTTAAATAAACATGAATAATGATCACATTAATAATGATAACAATGGGAGCTAATATTTACCAAGTGTTTCTTGCATACGAGACTTCATGCTAAACCTTTTATTACTTTAACTTTCACAAAAGCCTTTTGAGGTGGCCACTATTACACCCACTTGACAGATGAGGCCACCGAGGCTCAGGGTGGTAGAGTGACCTGGCCAGGGTCACACAGCCCGTAAGGAATGGCACAGGACTTCACCCTCTGGCCATCAGCCTTCCAGAACTCGTGCTCCTAACCACCAGTTATTTAGTGACCCTTCAAGTGTCATTCCATTTCAAAAAAGTTGTCTCCCTCTAAAATAGATAATGTGTGAAAAGGGTTTAAAACTATGCCCGACCTATGGCAAGTTTTCAATGAACACCCAACTCCTACTGTTTGGCGACTTACAGGGGAAGGGAAGAGCATACTGAGACTTCCATTTATTGTGTGTCAGCTATTTGGATAGTCTGTGCAGACCTCCTCCACCAGCAAGCATCTCGGAACTTGGAAATGGTCTGTTTGCAAAAGTCTGCTCTCCCCCTGGCCTGGGGGCTCCCAGGGAGCCAACCCTGATGCTGGTTCATCTAGCTACACAGACTCCACACCTGACCTGCCCCCAAACAAGGCGGTGCTCAAGAAGTGTCTGTTGAATGGAAAGGAAATGCTTCATTCACCACCCATGAGAAGTTGCATTTCCAGGATTTCTCCCCGGGGCTTCCGAAAGTGATTCCAAAGGAAAGGAGAGGGCAGGTAGGGGCAAGAGCAGGGGACGCAGCCCCGAAATGCAAGCGTCCAGCAGCAACTTGGGACAAGGGACGGAGCTGCGCTGCTGGCCAGGACCCCTGAAACGGCTCGGACACTCGGTGGCGTGGCCGGACACGCGGCGAGTGCGGCCTCCCCCCTGCCCAACACCCTGGAGTCCCGGGGGGACGCGGATCCCACGGGGGGACCCCCGGCCCCACCCGCAGTGGCCACGCCCCCTCCCGGCCGCCGCTGGAGGAGGGGGAGGAGGAGGAGGGAGAAAGTGACAGGAAGTCAGAAGTTTCTCAACAACAAAAAGGCTCCCCACGAGGGGGCCCCCACCAGGTGCGCCCCGCCCCACGAGGAGGGGCCGTCAGCGGTGGATAAAGGAGGCCCTGGCCTGCAGCGCCCCTGCGCGCGCTGCACCCCCCGAGTCCTGGCAGGGGCTCCCAGGGCGTGGTGGATGCACCCCAATGCTACTTACAGTCGTCTAAGTCATCCTGCAAGTCCACAAAGTACAGGGGGATCTCTGAAAAGCAAGGGACACAAGCAGTTACGAGGGGGCTGGGACAGGCAGGCTCGGGGGGGACTAGGGGCCCCCAGGCCTTGCTGGGTGGTCAGGCCAAGGAGGAAGGGGCGCCCCCGCCCCTGCACCCCCGGAGCGCGGCCCCACTTACCCGCCATCTTGGGATGGGCCTGGGGGCGGGGCCGACGGCCGGGGCGGGGCCTCTCCTCCCGGGCCCCGCCCCCCGGGCCCACAAGCCTCGCGGCGCCCGCCGGGCCCCGCCCTCGCAGCGAAGGTGGCTGCCGAGGTGGGCGGGGAGGTCAGCTGACCCGGCCGGCGTCGCAAGATGGCGGCGGCGGCGGCGGCGCCCGGGAGGCCGCGGTGCGGTCCCGGCTGCTGAGGCGGCGGCCCCGCACCGCGGGAGGCGCACAGCCCGGGCCGAGGGCCGGCGAGCGGGCGAGCCCCGCGTTTGCGCGCGCCGCGGCCGGAGCGGGGCCGTGCGGCGTGGGCGCCGGGGGATGGTGGTGCTGGGCCCGGCCTCTTCCTGCTGCGCTTAGGGCGGCGGCCATGGCCCTGCGGGAGCTGAAAGTGTGTCTGCTGGGGGTGAGTGCGGGCCGGGCGCCCTCCAGACCCCGCGCGCCCCGGGGCCCTGCCGCCGGCGGGGCGCCCCCCGGAGGCCCCGCGGCCCCGAGCGAGGCGCCGGCGCGGACCCGCCGCGTCCTGCAGCGCGCCGCCGACCGCAGGCCCCCAGGGCCTGGTGCCCCCAGCACTTACTCTTGCAGAGTTCCTGTCCTGGGGGGCGTGCAAATCGGGGAGCCCCGTCCTCCCTTCGGGCGGCTCTGCGGTTCGAAAGCCTGCTTCCCGGGCCGGCCGAGGGGCGCGGTGGTGAGCGCTGGCCTGGGACGCCGGCGGCCCCGGTTCGGGCCCCACCGAGGCGGGCCGGGGACACCGCCCTCAAAAAACAATAAAAAAGAAAGCATGCTTCCCGCAGGTGCCCTCCTGCCTCGGTGGCTGCGCGAAGACTGAAGAGGGTCCCAGGAACGAGCCTTCCCCCAACAGGGTGGGGGCGGGGATGGACCAGGGATTCCCGGCACGTCCTCCAAGAGTTCGCAGCTGACGGATGCCTGTGAAAAAGCCACCGAGTCTGGCACTTGTCACACTGAGCTTTCCAAAAGTGCTCAAGTCTTCCCTGCGAAACGCCTCTCCTACACTCTGCAATGTGCGCGTTCGTCCCCCTGAAGTTGGATGACGTTCCCCTCTTGCGGGACCCTGAGCTTCTAAAGTTGGCCTCTCTGAAGATGCGTTTTCCGAAATCCTGGGCTTATGGCACGACTTAGTGCGCAGGGTCCGCAAGCAGGTACACGGTTGCTTACACGCCCATCTCCTTCTCTTTCAGGATACAGGTGTGGGTAAATCAAGTATTGTGTGGCGGTTCGTGGAAGACAGTTTCGATCCGAACATCAACCCGACTATAGGGTAAGAGATTCAGTTTATCGAATATACATCTAAAGGTGTTTTGGAAGTCCTTCTAAATAAAAAGCACGTTACGGGGGTAGACATGGCCCTTGTGCACGCGAATGAATTCGGAGACACGGGTTCCCATCCTCTGGAAGGACCTGAAAGATGGCCGTGTGTTAAAGTCATCTTTGGTGAGCAGGGGAAGACTTCAAAATGAAAATATGAATTAAAGTTTTGTTTGTCAGAATATATGTAGAACCTTCCATCTGTAAATAGCAACAGTAATTGCACCTTAAAATAAGGCAGATGCAAACAGGTCTGGATACTGTTTTTTATGGGGGGGGGGGGGGGCGTGTCAACCAAAAAGTATTTAGATGATTTTAGTTTTCCCTGAAAAGGAGGAGGATGGGGCCCGAACCTTTCTCACACATTCCTGCCCGCGTAGTAATAATGAGTAAATGAATTTATGTTGAAATGTTAGATTTTTTTCAGGTGTCTGATTCTTTGCATAAGTGATATTGACTATAGAGAAAACTTTCCAGTTTATTTAAATATTGTAATATTAATACTTTCTTTGTGAGAAGTTGTGTTTTATAGGTCTTAATACTATGTCAGGCTTGTAAAACTGAAGATTTGTTATGCTCTTTATATTGCAAACCCCCAATCACAGCATTTCTTCCATTTGAAGAGAAAGTCTGTTCTGGCTAACGGGGAAATACCTTATAATATACATATGCACATTTGAAGGCATGGAGACAAAACCACCACTAACTTTCTGAAATTAAAATGCCTTTCAGTGTCCTCCCAGAAAGAACTGGGTATGTGCACATGTTTGAAGCATGACTTCATCTTCCTCAGGGCCTGCCTGTTGCTACCTGCATCGGAAAGTGAAGTGACAGGAAGTGATAGCAAGTAGTGCTGGTGATTCAGTGAGTGACACACTTCACACTGAGTCAGAGCTGAAAACACAGCCCTGAAGTAACCAAGTGCCTTCGCAAATAGAGGGGAGAAAAAGGAAGGGTGCTGCTCTGGCGGTTGTGGTGAAACCTGACGCCCTGTCCTGGGCGTCCCCGCCTCCCTGTTTGTCAGCCCTCCCCGTCTGACAGATGCTGAGGGGTCCAGGCTCTCTTCACCAGGTGGTCTTGGCTCCCATTTCACAGGAAAGAGGAACGCAGTGCTTTCCCCTTGTTTCCCTCCACCTCTCCTTGTTTCTTTTTCCTCAACCTCAGCAGGTGTCGTCCTCCTTCATGACCAGCCCCCCACACCAGCTAGGCTCTGGAGCCCCCCTCGTGATCCGTTCCCGCCTCTCTTCCCCAGCCCTGCCTTCTTGTCATAGCTTGCAAGCATGCTCCTCTTGCCCTGCTCCAGGAAGTCGGTACCATTCCCCAAGCCGCGGCTCAAATAATGGAGCTCTTAAAAAAGAAGCTAATACTTCCTCCACTCCTCAAACCACCGTTGTCTCGATTCCACCCCCACCATGCCACTGAAACCGCCTTCCCTGGGTACTGGTTTCCATCCACCTGCCAAAAACAGTGGCTTGTCTTTCCTTTATTCACTCATCGAGTGCCCGCTACGTGCCAGATGCTAGACTGGGTGCTGGTGATTTGGACCAGGGATCAACAAACTAGGGCCTTTTGGCCCTCCTGTTTTTGTAAATAAAGTTTTATTGAAACACAGTCACACCCCTTCATCTATATATTGTCTCCACTGCTTTGGGGCTGACACAGCAGAGTTGAGTAGTTGTAACTAAGACCCTATGGCCCGCAAAGCTGAAAATATTTACTATTATTTGGCCCTTTTCAGATACCTTTTGCCAGTCCCTGATTTAGATAAACTTGGTTTCTGCCTTCATGGACTTGACCTACAAGGAAGAGACACATACTCCATAGCTAGTGTACAGGAAATTATTTGACCGTTTTCTGTGCTAGAGCGGAGAAATGTGGAGTGAGTGAGAGCATATAAAGGGCCTAACGTAGGCTTAAGGGAATGACTGACTCCTAAGGAATTTTGGGGAAGGCACAGAGCACTTGGAGGCCCTGACATTTAAATGCGGAAAGATGAGTGAGTGGACTATACTTCAATAAAAAGTCTAAGGAAAAAAGGTTTTTGAAGAGTGCAAATTCACTAGCTGTCAGTGAACAGCAGCGGGCACTGGGCGTGTTGGAGGGGTGGCCAGGCCCTGGAGATCCGGGGTTCCCCCGTCACTTCCCACAGGCCACCGCAGAATGAAACTCCTCTGTCTCCCTGGCTCTCCCCATGGCCTTGAGCATGCTGCCTCACTGTTCTCTCCTGCCTCTCCTCCTCCCACTCACTTCGCACATGTTGGGCTTCCCCACGCTGTGTGGCTCCACGTTTCCCTGTCGTGCCCTCATCCCCTGCCCCAGCTCAGCTCTACCTGTGTAATTAGACTCAAGGTCGACTCCTGCAGCCTTTCTCCTCAGAGCCAGGCCCTGTTTCCAGCCATGATCTGGACCTCAGCCTGCGGGCCTCAGTGTCTGCCCTCCACCCGTCCCCCATCCCTCACCTGGCCCATGCTCACGGCTTTCCCCAATGGGCCAGCGGTGTCACATGCGGGAAGAGCATGGGCCCTGAACAGCCACCCTGCCTGAACCTAAACCAGAGCCTCAGCCGTGTGCCGGCTGGGAGAACGGGGCGACTGACTGAGCCTCTGTTGGGTAGGGGGACCTCAGCCATGCCCGCCTCCTGGGCTGCGGGCGGGGTGGAATTGGGCGATGTGGGTTGGCACAGGAAGTGCGCAGGCAACGCTGGTGGTTCGTAGTAGTCCTGCCAGCCTAGCCATCTGTCCTCACACCCCTCGCCACCCTCCCACTCCACTCCAGCCACTGGGACCAGGACCCTCCGCCTCCCAGCCTGCAGCTCAGAGCCCTTGTCCTGCCTGGCCTGACATGCCACCAGCTCTCCCATTTCCAGCCAGTTATCGTGGCTGTTGTCAGAGCCTTAAAAACAGGCCTGGGCCAGCTGAGTGGTGCGATGGTTGAGAGCTGG
This sequence comes from Aselliscus stoliczkanus, assembly GCA_033961575.1. Taxonomy (NCBI): domain Eukaryota; kingdom Metazoa; phylum Chordata; class Mammalia; order Chiroptera; family Hipposideridae; genus Aselliscus; species Aselliscus stoliczkanus. The sequence continues at coordinate 3,949,096 of CM066738.1, read as the reverse complement.
CTTGGGATGCCGGCGGCCCCAGTTTGGGTCCCACATGTGAGGGCCGGTGACACTGCCCTCTAAAAAGAATGAAAAAGAAAAAAAAATTTTTTTTAAATAAAATAAAAACAGGCCTGATTCCCTTGCCTGAGACCAGGGCAGGGACACCTTTCTCAGTCTGGACCCAGCCTCATCTCATCTGCTTCCTCCATTCTGTCCTGCTCACTCCCCCTCCACACACATCAGGTAACACCCTTTCCACACCTGTGTGCTTAGTACTTGCTGCCGGGAGGGCGGTTTCTCTTTGTCCCCTTGATAAGTTCCAGTTTATCTGTTAAGATTCAGGTACTGCTTTGAGCCCCTTTGAAAGTTGCAAACTCCAGTGTTGGCAGGAGTCAGGCAAGAATGTAAATGAGGGCGCTGGCCCAGATGGAAGAGCCTGAGGCCCTGGGGTGTGAACTGCCCCAGTTTCCTGCCTTCCCCTATCCTCTTACCACCATGGGCACTTACTGCCTTCAGTGTCCTCTGGGTCCTCGTCCCCCATACCCTGTCTTCCCATGTGTGACTCCCAGCTAGACCCCTCCTATTGCATACTGTTGCTTGATGACCTAATTCATATCATGGTTTCAGGTTGCATCCATAGCAGGGATTTTCAAAGCTGAGGCTTTTTCAGCCGTGTACATGCCTTTGGCCCCTCCCCCCACAGTACACGCTCCGAGCTGACGTGCCCCCCCCCATTAAAATAACCACTGCTGTGAGTTGCTGTCACCAGTGGGAACATTGGTTCCTCAAGTGTGCTTGGATGGACAGATGGACTTCCTTTGCAATCTATATGCCTTGTATTTTTTTTTACTTGCCTTATTACGTTAGCTGAGACCTCTAATACTTTGTTGAGAAGTGGGAGGAGAAGACAAGACCTCCCTGCCTTAGTCTTGATCGTGGGGGTGGGGAAGCATTCAGTCTTGTATCAATAGGGGCATGGCTCAGCTCTGAGGTTTCTGTAGGTACCCACCATCATCAGGTAGAGAATGACCTGAGTCAATGAGATTTTTTATCAATTCTGTCAGGTGGGTTTTTTACATCTTTTGAACTGTTCTTATGCTTTTTCTTTTTTGATCTTAAAATAGTGAAATATAATTGACACTAAAATATTAAACCAATGTTGCAGTCCTAGGATAAATTTCACTTGGCCACTATGCATTTTGAAAACATTATTGGAGGGCCGGCTGAGTGGCGCGGTGGTTAAGTGCTGGCTTGGGAAGCCAGTGGCCCCGATGAGGGCCAGTGACACTGCCCTCAAAAAAAAAAAACAAAAACATTATCGGATTTGGTTTACTAAAATTTTGCTAAGGATTTTTGCCTCCATGTTCATGATGAATATTGATCCGTAGTTTTCTGTGATGTCTTTCTCTAGTTCTGTTATCAGGGCCTCATAAAAGAAGTTGTGAAGTGTTTTCTCCACTGCTACTTTTTTGAAAGAGTTTATATAGAGTTGGTGTTAGTTCTCCCTTGAAGAGTTGGTATAATTCACCAATAAATGCCATGTGAGCAAGGAGTTTTCTTTGTCAGGAGAATTTTATGACAGATTCAGTTTCTTTAATAGGTACAGGCCTATTCATTTCTTCATGAGTATGCTTTGGTAGCTTGTGTCTTTCAAGGAATTTGTCCATTGTATCTATGTTTTTAAAAATTGATTGGCATAAAGCTATTCATAATCCATTATCCTTTTTAATATCTTTAGGATCTGTTCAGCTGTAAGTGTATCAATTTTGATGGTCTTCTCAAAGAACCAGTTGATTTCATATTTCTCTTGTTTTATATTTCATTGATTTTTGCTTTTATCTTCATTTTTTTCCCTTTGCTTATTTTGCTCAGTTCTTTTAGTTTTTTAAGCTGGAAGTTTAGAATATTGATTTTTTTTTTAAGGCTTTTTTTTTTTTTTTCCTTATGTGAGTGTTTAGAACTATAAATTTCCCTGTACGTACTGGTTTAAGTGAATTCCCCAGATTTTCATATGTTCTGTTTTTGTTTTCATTTAGTTCAAAGTATTTCTTACTTCCCTCATGACTTTTCTGACCTGTTGGTTTTTTAGGAGTGAGTTTTCTAATTTCCAATTATTCGGGGATTTTTCAGAAAGTTTTTGATTATGGATTCTAGTTTAAATCCATTATGGTCAGAGAATGTTCTCACTGTTATTTCAGACATTTTACATCTGACATTTGTTGTATGGCCTGGAATATGGTTTTTGTGAATGTTCTATGTGTACTAGAAAAGTGCGTTCTGCTGCTGTGCGTAGAGTGTTTTATAAATGTTAAATAAGTGAGCTTGGTTAATCGCACTGCTCAGCGTCTTCTGTATCCTTACTGAAACCCTCTCGTTTTTGCAGTAAAAAGGGTTTGAAATCTAATCCTAATTGGGGATATGTCTATTTCTCTTTTTAGTTTAATCAGTTTTTGTTCATGTGTTTTGAAGCTCCTCTTATTGAATGTATCTACATGTAGCATTATTGTTTTTCTTGATAACTTGACTCCTTTACCATCATGAAATGGCCCTCTTTTTCCCTGGTTAACAGTCCTGATGCGGAATTCCACTTTGTCTCATATTAATTAATACAGGCTCTTCAGCTCTCTGCTGATTAGTGGTTGCATATTTTTTCTCATCCATTTACATCTACCCTATTTATAGCTATATATTTTAAATGGATTTCTTACAGACAGCATTATGGGTCCTGCTTTTATCTAATCTGACAGTTTCTGCCTTTTAATTGGAGTGTTTAAAAGACCTTTGCTGGGCCAGCCTAGTGGCACGGTGGTTAATTGCTGGCTTGGGAAGCCAGCGGCCCCGGTTCGGTCCCACATATGAGGGCCAGTGACGACACTGCCCTCAAAAAAAAATAAATAAATAAATAAATAAAAGACCTTTGCTGTTCAAGATAGTAGTCAACAGACACATGTGGCTTCATTGAAATTTAAGTTAAAATTTGAAACTCATTTCCTTAGTCACACTATCTACCTTTTAGTCCTCACTGTAGAAAGCTCTGTTGTATAGTACTGGTGTAGACCACTTTTATTTATTATATGATTTGGTTTAAATCCTTCACCTTGCTATACGTTTGTTTGCCCTGTGTTAATGATTCAATTCTGTCTCCACTATTGGCTGGTTAGCTCTACCTCTGTTTTATTATTTCAGTGATTGCACTAGAATGTACTTCTTTATATCAGTCTTTGCACATCTACTGTAAGCACCTTATAAGTGTACACTTGCATTTCCCTTCTCTTGGCCTTCGTGTTATTATTGTCATATATCTTATTACTTCTGCATCTTATAAACCCACATACACTTTTTTTTGCCTCAGTCACTGTTCTCTTAGAGACTGTTACTCTTTTTCCTCTGTCCTTGTGCCAATATCACAGTTTCTTAACTTCTGTATCTTTGTAATAAGTCTTAACGTCCAGTGATGTCTCTTCTGTGTTACCCCTCAAGAATATCTTGGCTGTAATATTTCCATATAAATATTAAAAATCATCTTGTCTGTTTTCACACACAGCAACCATTAACCCCTACAGTGTTTTTTGATTGGCATTCCACTGAATTTATAGATTGACTTAGAAAGAAGTGATATCTTTATAATATTGAATCTTCTATTTGAACATAGATTTTTCTTCCATTCATTAGGCATCTTTATTTTCTCTCAGTATTTTTTTTCTGCTTCTCTGTGTAATGGATCTGCATATCTTTCAATAGATTTACTCCAAGGAATTTGATGTTTTCATATAGTTTTATACTGTTAATGTACTAAATAGCATTGTTTTGCTATATCTTCATTTCTAAATCTTCAACTTTATTACTTATTTTATTGAATCGCGTAGGATCTCCAGTACAACGCTGAATAGAAACAGTGGTACTGGGCATTCTTATTCTAATCTTAGCAGGAAAGCTCTCATTATCATACCATTAAATATACTTGAGGTTTTTTTGTACATACCCTTCATCACACTATAGAAGTATCCTTTTCACCAATGCTGGAAATTTTTTTTACTTAAATAACTATTGGTTTATCAAAAGATTTCTGTACATTTGTTAGGTTAATCACATAATTATTCTCTTTTATGCTGTTAATGTGGTAAGTTAACATTGTTGAATTTTCATGGAACGAATCCACTTAAATCATTATATACTTTTTATATATCACTGGATTCAGTTTGCTCATTTTTTAAGGATTTTTGTGTATTGATTATAAGTAAGATTGTCTTGTAATACTCCTTTCTATAATGTACATGTTAGATTTACTATCAAGTAAATCTTGTAATACTAGTTGGGAAACTTTTATGGAAGAGTTTGTATACAATCGCTCTTATATCTTCTTAATTAATAAAATTCACTGGTGATGCCATCTAGGCGGCATGTTGTCCCTGTGAAGTAGAATTTAAATTGTCAGTTTCTTTGCTAATTGTAAGATTATTCCTATTCAGATTTTCTATTCTTGTATTGGTTTTGATTGTTTCTTATTTTTTGTTTTTAGGAATTTTGACTCTTTCATATGCTTTTTCCGATTCATTGGCATCCAGATGTTAAGATTCTATACTGCTGTCCCTTTTAAATATGTTCCTGACATTAGGTTTGCCTTTGATCAACTATAGGGTATGTCTGTTCTCTACTTCATATTACTTTCTGCTCCAATTTCTTGTTCCTGTGCTGTTCTATGTGCTGTTCTTTTTCTAACTTTTTGATATAGATGATTATATCACTGGTTTTCATTCTATTCTTTTCAGTTGTATTCCTTATATTTTAAAACCTTAACCATGGCTTTTGCTAGATCCAACAGGTTCTTATATATCATAATTTCATTATTCAGTTCAAAATGTTTTCCAACTTGTATTATGATTTCATCTTTGATCCAAGTGTCATTTAGATGTGTATTTCTCAATTTCCAAACATAGGGAAATTTTCTAGTTAACTTCATTAATGATTACTGGCATAATATATTGAGATGAGAGAACATAGTTTATAGATTTAAATCCTTTAAAATCTCAGAATTTTCTGTGTGGCTCGGCGTATGTTGATTTTGGTAAATGTTCCACATGTGTTTGAGAAGATTGTATGCTCTGAACCATTAGGTGCCATGTTCTATGACTGGAATTAGGTCAAGTTTATTAATCATCTCGTTTGTTTCTTCTGTTACACTTGCTGGTTTTTTTGGTCTACCTGAATCCACCAGTTACTAAGAGAGGTGTGTTAAAATCTCCCACTGTGTTTGTGTATTTGGTTATTTATCCTTTTTCAGTCTATCAGTTTTGCTTTATTGATTTTGCAACTACATTGAATACCTACAGATATAGAATTTTATATCTTATTTATAATGCAAACCTTCTGACATTCTAAAATATACTCTCAGCTCTAGGGATGCATTTTGCCTTGAAGTCTAATTTGTCTATTATTAATATAAAAACAGCGTTTCCTTTGGTCAGTATTTGCCTGGTGCATCTATTTCTCATCCTTTTGTTTTTTTGTTGTTGTTTTTTAGAAGGCAGTGTCACTGACGCTCATATGTGGGATCCAAACGGGGGCCGCTGGCATCCCAAGCCAGCTCTTAACCACCATACCACTCGGCCGGCCCTCATCCTTTTGTTTTTAACCTTTATATTTTAGGTGGGTGTTGTAAGCAGCTCATGGTCTGATTTTCATAAAGTTTACTCCATATAACCACCACCCTAATAAATTTCCGTCACTTCAGAAAGTTCCTTATGTGAATCCCACTTCCCTTAAGCAGCCACTGTCCCTATAGATGAATTTGTCTGTTCTTGAATTTCACATACATGAAATAATGCAGGATGTACGCTTTGGCGTCTGATTTCTTCTCCATAAAATAATGTTTGGAGATTCAGCATTGTTGTTGCATGTATCATAGTCTGTTTTTTAATTGGTGATAATATTCTCATGCATGACTAGATAACACTTAGTTTCTCCATTCTCGTGGTTATAGACATCAGGTCGTTTCCAGTTTAGAGCTGTTAAGAATAGAAATGCTGTGAAAATACTTCTACAGCTTTTCGTGTGGCAATAGATAGCCATTCATTTTCTTTGGGTAAACAGGAGAAGAATTTCTAGTTCATAGGGTAGGTGCATGTATAATGTAATAAGAACCTGCAAAACAGTTGTCCAAAGTGGTTGTATCATTTTACCCTCTCACCAGCAACGTATAGAATTCCAGTCGCTCTCCAGCCTCACCAGTGTGTGTCTGTCTTTCTCACCTTAGTTATCCTAGTGGGTGTACAACGGTATCCCATTGTGCTTTTAGTATAATCTGCATTTCCCAGATGACTAATAACATTAAGCATCTTTGCGTGAGCCTATTTGTCATTCATACATCTTTTATGAATTCACTGTTCAAGCCTTTTGCCTGTTTTTATTTGGGGTTTTCGTCTTATTACAGAAATATAGAAATTCTATTTTTTTTTTTTTTAAATTGGGGAATTGGGGGAGGGGAACAGACAAGCTGCAGTCCTTTTGTTGTTCAGTCTAGTTGCAGAGGACATTGCTTCCCTGGCCCATGTTGGTATCGTCATTGCGCTCTTCCCGGATGAGGCAGATTGGTCGCCGGCCTCTGGATGGTCGCTCACCGCAGCTATTGGCAGCTCACGCTGGCTGCGGGCCACTCACTGTAGCCTATGGCAGCCCACTGCAGCAGGGGCTGCAGCCTACACCGTCGCCGGGGCTCGCACAGCCCAGCTCCAGGTGGAGCTGTTGTTCACCATCTTAGCTGTAGAGGGCAGCGTCACTGGCCCTCATATGTGGGATCCGAACCGGGGCCGCTGGCATCCCAAAACCAGCTCTTAACCAATGCGCCACTCGGCCGGCTCTAGAAATTCTTTATATATTACAAATACAGTTCTTTTATCCGTATATTATTGTGACTATTTTCTCAGGTATATTTATTATGAATGTTTTCTTCTGTGGCTTGCTTTTTCCTTTCCTTAATGATGTCTTCTGTTGAAAAGGAGCTTTCATTTTAATGAAGTCCATGTTACCAATTTTGTCTTTTTTGGTTCATACTGTTTTGGTCCTCTCTAAGTAAGCTCTGCCTGCCCTAAGGTCGCAAAGATATTCTCCTGTTTTCTTCATAGTTTACCTTTACATCTAGTTGAGCCATCTCAAATTAAATTTCTGTATCATGGTTTCTGCTGAGTGGCCTGTCATTCTCTTTACATATATGTAATGTATCTTTTTATTATCTGGCTGCTTTTTAAGATCTGCTCTTTATCTTTTGTTTTCAGCAATTTATTGTAATGTGCTAGGTGCGTAATATACTTTGGTTTCACTGAGTTTCTTGAAACAGAAATTTGATTATTTGGGACATTTTCCACTATTATTTCTTAAAATAGTTTGGCTACCCTATTGTCTTGCTCTGCCTAGGGGATTCCAATTACACATGTTAAACTGTTAGATATTATCTCGCAGGTGATTGAGGCCTGAGTTTTGTTTTGTTTCCACCTTTTTCTCTTTGTTCTTAGGATCACATTATTTCTGTTCATCGTTTTATAAGCTCAGTTGATCCCTTCTTTCACTGTCTGTTCAGCACATCTAGTATATCTTTTTCACTTCAGATACTGTCCTTAAGTCTAGAATTTTCATTTGGTTTCTTTTATATTTTATACTCATATGCTTAGATTCCCCATCTGTTCAATCAATATGACTCTCTTGCTTTAAGTCCTAATTACAGTAAAACCTTGGATTGCGAGTAACATGGTTAGCGAGTGTTCCACAAGACAAGCAGACATTTCTAATACATTTTAACGTGGTAAACAAGTGATGTCTTACACTACGAGTAGTTTGTTTCCAGAACAAATTATGCTTGCAAACCAAGGTATTACTGTATATTTATAATAGGTACCTTTTTTTTTTTTTTTTTTTTGAGGGCAGTCACTGGCCCTCATATGTGGGATCTGAACCACGGCCGCTGGCGTCCCAAGCCAGCTCTCAACCACCGCGCCACTCGGCCAGCCCTATAATAGGTACTTTTAAAAGCACATGTCTGCCAATGCCAACATGTGGATGAGCTCAGGATCTGTTGCTGTTTACTCTTTTTTCTCTTGACCCTGGGTCACATTTCTTTGCATATCTAGTGAGGTTTTTATAGTATACTGGACACTGCAGAAGATGTGTTGCAGAGGTTTTAGATTCTCTTATCTTCTTAGGAGAGTTGAGTATTGTTTTAGCAGAAAGTTAAATCGTAGACAGGTCGGTCACCTTGAACTTGTGGGAGTTTGCTTTACACTTTGGTTCTATTGGAATGTTGCCTTTAGCCTAATGGCAAATCCTTATTCCTAGGAGCTTGGCTTTACTTCCAGGGTATATGCTGAGTTTTCATTCATGGTGTTCCTGAGCCCCTGGAACATGGAAGGACTGAAACTCCCAAGTTTTTCTTTCCTGCAGTTGGCTGCAGCGTCAAGCCCTGCTCAGCTTTTGTCAGACTTCCAGCTGTTAACATCCTTGGAGTCTCCCCCGTTGTGTGTGTGGTTTGGAGTCAGCTGTGAATTTGAGAGCTTTGTGGCTGCCTCTGCAGCATCTTCTGTTTCCAGGGCATGGCCTCCAACCACACTGGGAGCCCTGAGCTGCCCCCTCCAGCCAGTAGCAAGGCTTTTCTGCTTGTCAAGTTTGTGGGGATTGTTCCAGTACAAGCTCAGCCACCATCACTGGACTCATAACTCCCCACCTTTGACTTTCATTTGAGTAGTTAATTATTTTTAATATAATTAGTGATGTATTTATGTTTAAACCTCCAATTTTACACATCGCTTTTTACTTACACTGTCCTTTTTTTGGATTGAATTTTTTTTGTTTTTAATGCCATGTTTCCCCCTTTATTATCTTGGTAATTATACATTCTTTTTTTCTTTAAGTGTTTACTCTAAAAATTACCTTACACATCCTTGACTTATTCGAGTCTAATATAAATTATTACTTTTACCATCTTTCAACAATGCAAAGAGCTCAAATCAGTTTCTCTGCTGCCTGCCTTTTATTTTCTTACAGTGTATTTTAATTCTATAATTTAGACCATTCATTATTGTTAGGCAGTGAACGTTCCTGTTGATTTTTTCTACGTTTATTCTTTCCATTGCTTTCCATTCTGCCTGCGTTTCTGGCTTTCCATCTGGGATAATTTACTTCACTCTGAATGATTTTGTATTTCCTTTAATGTACTCTTCTGGTGCTCAGTTGTGTATCTGAAAATGTCTTAATTTCATTGCTTTTGAAATTCAGCTTTTATTTACATACAATAAAATGTGTAGTTCAGTGAATTTTTACCTTGTACTTGTTTAAGTGCCATCAAGATAAAGAACGTTTCCATTACCCCCAAAGGGCTCCCCCCCCATATCCACCCTCAGCCATCTAACCACCATTCTGTCTTCTGTCACCTTGAAGTAGATACATGTGTTTTGAAAGTTCCTGTAAATTGAGTCACGTGTACTCGTTGTTGCTGCCTTCTTTTACTCAGAATACTGTTTTTGCATATATTAGCATTTTGTTCCTTTTAATTGCTAAGCAGCAGTGTTGCATTGTATGAAGAATATACCACGATTTGTTTATCCAGTCTTCTTTGGGTGGACATTTAAATGGAGTCCATTTTTGAACTATTGTGAATAAAGTTGCTATGAATATTTGCATACAGTTGTTTTTGTGGACATATACAGGTGTTACCCTTGGCTGTATACCCCAGGGTGGAATTTTCCTGGTTAACAGGCATATTTGTTGTTTATCATTGTGTACAGATTACCTTAAAATAACAGTGAACATGTATTATCTCACACAGTTTGTGTGGATCAGGAATTTAGGAGCAGCATGGCTGGCTTGAGGCTGCCTGAGTGTCCTCACAACCTGGGAGCCGTCTTCCTCATAACGAGTAACCCAGGAGAGCCCAGGATGGAAGCCACACTGCTTTTCTGAGCTCCTGGGTCACTCCCACAGGAGCCTGTGATTGCGGGGCTCGGCCCATTCACTGAACCACGAGTGAGGGTCCCGTGGGGCCAGCATGGGCGCTGGCTACTACAGTAGCTTCAAAGGCATGTTTCACTTCAGAAAAGGGTAGGAGGGAGACACTTCAGTATATAGTATAGACCCATTTTGTGCATTTTGGGTAATGAAGCATATGAATGTATTACCTATTCAAAAAATTAATGAATATGATTATAATTGGGAAATGACTGAAATAGCTCATCACACACATAGCTGCCTGAGCTGACAGAAGCCTGCCTCAGGCTTCTCACCCCTTCACACCAGCCCATACCCTGTGACTTTTGTGTGTCAGCCGCAAAGCGTCCCTTCGTGTTATCAAGCCTACCTCACCTTTCTCCAGGATCATTTTAGGGCCTCTTCGCTTGTTTCCCTTCCTTTTTTCCGTTTTTCTGTCCAGTTACCACCACTGTCCATCCTCTCACAGTCCTTAGTGTTCGCCAGTTTTTGCCAACCTATCTGTTCCCAACTCCACCCCAACAGGTCCTTAGAAGTAGAGACCCATGTCACTCGTGCATGGTGGTTAAGGGCCTGGTGTCTGGCAGGGGGACCCCAAAGTTCTGTTGCTTGCTTCCAGAATTCGCCTCTAAAGCAGGTCTGATAACACCACCCCTTCGTGCCCCCTCCCTCTCAGCTTCTTTCCCAGAATGTCTGTGAAATGGCTTTAGATGGTGCTCAGATAAATATTTCAGATGTATGTTGCTAAGTAGTTGATTGTCTGTTAGGGAAAATAAAAAACAGTCCATGAAACCCATGGGTTTTTAATTTTACCAATGCTTAGACATTGTTGCTTAGACAAGGCTAAGTTCTTATAAAGTGTTTTTTCACAACGTTCAGTAGTAAACAATTGAGCACAGATATAGCAGAAGTGGTGAGAGTGGAGCCCTGGCCTTTGGGAAGATGTTGACTGACAGGAAACATGGGCATCACAGAGAGCAGAGGCTCCTCAGTGCTGGAGCACAGTGGCTTCCTGCCCTTCGTCCCCTGTCTGACCCTGGCCTGCCTGACACCTTTCCTGTGGCTGCCGAGCTGCACTCCCCACCCCACCTGCTCCTCCTTAACTCGGACTCAGCTCAAAGTTCACCTCTTCTCCAAAGTCCTCCCTGGAACATGTTTCCTATCGCTGCTGTAACAACTTACAGCAAACTTAGTGGCTCACAAAAACACAGATTTATTATTTGATAAGGCTAGAAGTCAGGAGTCTGAAATCAGCTTCACTGGCTTAAAGTGAAGGTGCTGGCAGAACTGGTTCCTTCCGGAGACTGACGGGAGAATGCGCGTCCTTGCCCTTTTCAGCTTCTGATGGCTGCTTCAGCTGGTGGCCCTTTCATCTGTCTTCAGAGCACATCATTCCCATCTCCACCTCCATCTCACTTTACCTTCTTTCCTGGCCCCGACGGCTTGTGGTCCTGGTCCCTCTCATAAGGCCCCTTGTGATGACTACATTGGGCCTCCTTGCCCGTTGCAAGACTCTTAACCTCCTAACATCTGCAAGCTCCCTTTGCCATGCAAGGAAGTGTAGTTCCAGGTTCTTGGAATGGGGCGTGAACACCCTGTCGTCGGAGGGGCATCATTCAGCCTCCTACACCTGGCGTGATCACCACTTTCCTGGGTCCTTAGATCTGGCTTTACCTCTGTGCTCCCACCACTTTGTCCATCCTTTGGTGTCTCACTGACTGTCTGCCTTGTAATCACCTGACGATCTGCCCGGTCCTCCCACTCTGATCCTCCTGGGGCAGGGATGGGGTGATCGTCATCTGCCTGCCTGGGGTTCCTGTCGTCAGGTGGAGACTGCCCAGGGCAAGGTGGCCCTGGGTGCTCTGCTCTGCGCAGTGGTGCGGAAGAGTCAGACGCGGTGGGAGGCTCGCACGTGGAAAGCGAGAGAAGAGGGCCTGAGTGATGGGCACTCACTTGACGCAGCTTGTTTCACATCAGGACTGTTGATTTGATTGTTTGGGATGTGAAATAGTGCATATGATGTAAGTTATTCTTGACAAACGTAGGAAAAAGGAGACTAAACTCTTTGTTATTAAACTTAGCTATCTTTATACTTAAATGTGTTTGTGATTTTAAATATTTTCCCAAAAGGTTTTAGAAAGACAAAAGTTTATTAAGTACTAAAAGAGTCGCGTGGGAGGACCGTGAACCATCTGTTATGCACCGTGTGATTGGAGTGGGTGCTGACCTCTTAGAAGGAAGCCCTGTGCAGAGTGACCCCTTCACTCTCAGAGCTCGTCAGCGAAGAGATAGTCGAGTTTAACGGAAGGGTTCAAGATGTGCATGACTGGGGAGCCCGCATCAGTCACTGAACTCCGGGAGGCTCCTAAGACTTGTGGCTTTTGGAAGCCACTCGACTACAAGATAGAAGTACCTGTATATTAAGCTCGTCGCGCTGAGCACCTGACAAAGTCTTGCACCAACCTAAACTCTCCTGAAGGCCCTCTGGTATGCCCAGTAGAGAAATTACCAGATTTCATGTACCTTTGGTCTTTTTATGTCTCCATCTTGGTGTGTTCAGTGATGTTCCTATCAGTATGTATAACCCAGAGAGCCAAGCCTTGTTTGTGGGAGACTTGGAGTTGTTTAGAAGTCATGGTCCTTCATTAATTTTTTTTTTTTTTGAGGGCCGTGTCACTGGCCCTCATATGTGGGACCCGCTGCTGGCGTCCCAAGCCAGCGCTTAACCACCGCGCTACTTGGCCGACCCCTTCATTAATTTTTAAATGTGCTGAGCTCTTCATCCTTAAAAGGCACCATATATCATTATGGGGATGACTGCATCCCCTGTGCCATCCCAAGAAAAGGGCTTGCAGCCCAGAGAGCTACCGGAAAGTGACGGCAGGGTACACCTGTATTCTGCGAGACTCAAACAAGTCCACTGCACTTAAAGAAATTTTAAAACACCTTGTGGCAAGTATTTTCATTGAGAACACGTACTCTGACCAGAGATCAGACTGCGTGGAATGCGTGGAAGTCATATTTTTAGAATGTCATCGAAAATGGAGACGTATATGAAAGACATTCTAGCTTCAGGAAATAATGCTAGTAGGGATTTTAGATTAAATAGGTAATAAGATCTGCTGGCAGAGTGAAGAGAGGTGGTTCAGTAGTGAAAAATAAGGTTATCAGAGAAGTAAATGGCAGGCTGGGAAATAAAAATGTATCATTTGGATGGCAGGAAGCCATTGCCAGTTTTCAAAAAGCAAGATATTGAAGTTATCATACCCTCCGTGTCATTTAACTTGCACGTTGCAGGAGTGACCCTAGAGTCCAAGTGACAGTGGGAGGGAAAACTTGTGGTAGCCCCGTTTGAAGATTAGGATCCAATTTATGAATTTATTCCAGGGGTTGAGGTTCAAGTGTAGATTAAATATAGAATGAAGAACCAGGCAGCTCTACAAAATTGAATGCAAGTAACAAAGGACATAGACTATCGTTGCAGATCAGTTTCAGTTCTGTGGAAGGCAGACCTCGTGTTCTGACTGAGACCTTGGAATTTGGGACTCCTGTGGGGCCTGTCTTCAGTGAGATGATGTTTAAATGGTATAATTAAGCTAAAGTCAGTCAGATTTAGAAAAGTGCTGTTCTCAGCAGATAAAATGTGAAGCTGTGGGAAGGGATTGAATGAAGTGAGCCCAGCAGGAGGCCTTCTGCCCCTGGGCTAGCCCAGAGCTCCGGAGGGAGCATTTGGGAAAGATGTTGGGCGACACCCCATCTCTTGTGTGACCATGCATCCAGGTGTTACCATTCCATAGATAAATGGAATCCAAAAGCTTAGAGGGAGGAAATGGTTCTTACAGGTTTGATAGGCCAGGATGTCAGACTCAAAAATCAACACAGATGCTCGTTTCCCTGAGGAGTCATTGGTGGGGCTCAAGGAGGAGGTGTGATCGCCTCACCAGAGCCACCTGAGCTGCGACCTGCAGGTGGGGAAGAACGCCTGATCCAACACATGAGCCCGTGGCAGACAGAGCCCGGAAGGTGCCAGACTTCTTCCTTAGCAGGCCTGGAACGCTGAGTGATGGAGGGACATGGTGACTTGACCCTACAACCCTGGACTTTGCTGTCACCTAGCATAGGGGATAGAGCTGGTGGCCGAGCGCACAGGAAGGAATTCCCTGGGCACGATCAGCCCTGTGCTAGTGGAACTGCATCCCTCTCACCCTAGAGGCCACACACCAGGTGACAGTGAGAGACCAGGGTCATCTCTTAGCTCAGCTCTGCGCGCACTTGAATAGCATTTTTCACTTTGTGCTTCGCCAGCACACCTGAAACCACTGGGGGAAAGAAAGCAAAATGGCTGATGGGCAGCGCATTAAATATTTTGTGAGACTTGTACAGTAGCACGGAGGAGGGAGATGAGGAAGACACCCTGTTACAGGAAGAAGTGCAGCAGGCCCCGCCCTCATGGAACTTCCATTGCTCTTGGGTGGGTGGGACACTGGACAGGTGAATTAAAAAAACAGAACATAAATGAGGTAAGTAGACATTGTGCAGACATTGTAGTCAGCGCCCTGAAGACAAGACGGATGATGTATGTGGTGTAGAGTGGAGTCGGGGTGGGGAGCTGCCTTGTCTGGGCAGGCCTCACAGCTCTCTGTGACGTTTGGCAAGTGACCAGGGGCCTAGAGAATGAAGGGCATCTCGCCATGGCGGAGCCGGTAGAAGAGCGTTCAAGGGACAGGCACAGTGAGTGTGAAGGCAGGCACAGGGACAGCTGGGAAGCCGCGGCCCGTGCATGACTGCGTTGGCCCAGGCAGCAGGGGTGCCGGGATCGCCGTCCAGGGACTCTGGTGACGATGAATCAAAGCAGAGGTGTCTCTGACTCAGTCAGAGTCTGAAAGTGGAACTCACAGCCAGTGCGAATGGAAATGTGTTTATTCTCAAGTTGGGAGGGTGCAGGGGGACTCAGGGCTTCTAATCTCGGTTTTCTCTGAGAAGGCTGAAAAGGAGGGTAAGCAGGAAGTGACGGGGAGCTGGAAAGGAGCCTGAAGAACATGGAGTAATTGCTGTGGGAGATGAGAGGTCTGAGAGGCCGGCCCAGCTAACAGGGCAGTCTTCCCCTGGCCACATAGCCTGGGGCCTTGCCTCCAGCACGGAAGCCACCCCATTACTGGGTAGCAGAAGCAGGTGGAGAGGCTGTGGGGCTCTCCTGGGTGGCTGAGGCAGAAGCACAGAGGAGCCCTGACGAACAGGCAGTGTACGCTAGTGATGCCGGCCGTGAAGGACAAGAAGCCAACAAACGAAGACGCGCACAGAGAGCGTTCAGCCCCGGAAAAGCTCGTGTAGACAGGCAGGTGCGTTGAGAGTGCCCGTGTGGGAGAGCTGGAAGGACGGCCTAGGGTCCGAGACAGCAAACTGGGAGTAATCCTTTCCAGTCTTGCCCTTACGGGACAGCAGCCATGTTGTCTTTCTCCTGTCTGAAGAAGCAGTCAGTGCTATCACTGAAAGGAAAATGGTTGGCAGGTAGGTTGACCCTCAGTGAATTCTAATCCTATAATGAAACATTTCCTTTTAGTTGTTACATATACCTTTCTCAGCTTTTTGTCTCCTCCAAGTATATTTATTTCTTCTCTTGTTCTTTGAGCAGCCGAAAGGAATGTGTTGAATACATTGGCTCTGTTAATAGACCTCTACTGGATGCCTGTTGTCACTCCTAAATGGAACACCGGGGCCATAATTGATGGAGAGTTGAGTTGCAAGCTTTTAGGACTAATTGTAAAGCCTAAACTAAAACATTTCCCGGAGCTGCCTTTAAATACTACTACTAATAATAATACCTTGTATAGGTGTAGTGCTTTGCAATTTACAAAGCACTTTCACATACATCATATTATTTAATCTTCACAATAAACAAGGCTGTTTGAATGCTTAGATCTCTCCTAAGTGAGAAATCCTGCTGCACGTCCTGATTTAATCAGAGCGAGTTGCCAAAAGTTCTGGGTGCAATCGCCATTTACTGAGCACCTTCTATGCATAAAGCACTTACTAAGGATATCACAGGGTACATTTCCAGTTAATAAGTACCTGGTCAACAGCACCTATCCAAACCAAAGATGTGGTCTTGCTTCCTAACTCACTTTCCATTCCCCCTCTCAGTCGCTATTTTGGAGGCTGCTTGTTCACCATACATTTATAGAAATATGCGAGAAATTCAATTGTAGCCATTTTAAGTTTTTAAAACTAAGGATTCTGATACTTAGCTAAGCACAGTCATGTTTTTTTTCAAATTTTAACTATTTGTTTTCAAGTCTGCAGTAAGAAATATGTTTCATATTGCACACGTGCGCGCACACACACACACTCACTCTCCGCCATCCTGACTAGAAACCTCAGGGACTTCTAAAGAGTCGTTCCATCAATTTCAACTTGTAGTTTCATGAAGTTTTTGTGCCTGTGACTTGAATCTCAAAACCATTTAGGGCCTCCAGCATATTTGAATGTGCCCAGCCACTGAGCTCCTTGTCCTGATTTGGATGAGTAGGGCGTGGTCCCAGGAGTACAGCTTGGCCCCTAGCCCCAGAAGGCTGACTGTCCAGTAGAAAAGAAGACATAATCAACTCGGGGCTCTTGGAGGCGTTGGGGAGACTGGGAGACAAAGGACGTCGCAGGAGGGAGCTCCTGGGGGAGGTGGGGAGGAGAAGGTGGGGCTGGAGCCAGGCCCCCAGGGCAGGACTTCTGAACCTGTGTCCAGGGGCCCCAGTGGTGACCAGCATGAGCTCAGGGCCACCATGGCTCCTCAGACATCCTCCCGGAAGTATGAGGCTCCCACGTTAATAGGAACCCCTGCCTTCAAAGGTCCCTGGGCAGAGCAGGCCCTCAGCATGAGCGATATGGCCTGATACCATCACTCCTTTCCCGTTGGGCTGGGTCAGGCCCTGATGTCTGCTGTGGCCCATGAGGTCAGCTGAGGGGCAGTTTCATTGCCGAAACACAGGTGGTCATCGGACGCTGCTTCTCCAGCCACTTTTCTGCCCCTGGCTTGGCACCTTAGCGTTGGTGACTCGAGTGTCACACCAGCCCTGTGCAGCAGTTTCCGTGGCCCCATGATTTGGGCGTGGGAGAGGACAGACCCAGTGGCCTAATAGTTTTACCAGTGTGCTTGTTTCCTGGACACAGAGGTGGTTTATAGGAAGTTTTCTCATGCCCCCACCTTGTAAAACAACAGCTTCCCTCTTTTCCCAGGGCGATACTGTCTGGATTACCAAATCTCCTGGTTCTTTGGGTACAGAGCTTAGGCAGTCACACGCCAGAGAACTTCCTTTCTGTTTGGCAGATGTGCCTCCTGCTTTACTTTGACACAGACTACAGCCAGTATGTGCATCTCATCATTAGGATAAAGTGGGGGGCAGGAGTTGGAGCGTTAAGTCTAGGCGATGTTTCCGACTAGGGCTGGCAGTATGCTTGAAAGAACTGTGTTCTCATCATTGAGGTCTTTCTTTATAGGGCATCTTTCATGACCAAGACTGTCCAGTACCAAAATGAGCTACATAAATTCCTAATCTGGGATACAGCTGGACAAGAACGAGTAAGTCACTCTTTAATTTATTATGTGTTTTTCTGAGGCCCAAATTAAAGCTCCAACCGAACTGTCGATGCCCTTGTCATTTCATGTTACTCATCTCTTCTGCGTGCCGAGGCACACATGTTTCCATTCACATAGACCAGCCTTTTTCTTTTCAATTAGAGCCACAGAGTCCAGTTATGGAGACAGTGCTGATGGGCACTGAGGGCATTTTTATACTTTTTAGTGTCTTAAAGTCAATGCTGACTAACAGGCCTGATAAAATCCCGCTCAGAGCATGGTGTGTAATTTGGGGCTCCATCCTCTAGCAAAGATATAAAAGAATTAGTGGTGGAAAGGGTGAGTTAAGCACATTTCATTTATAGCTGCCTTTTAAAAGCAAAAGAGGGAACTTTACAGCATGTAAAGTTGGAGATGTAAGTGAAATGGATGAGCTAACACAGTGCCGTGCAATAGGTACTTAATAAATGCCTGATGATAAAATTGTCCGAGATGCTTATCTGCTTACGGAAGAGCCTAAACCCGAATGTGGCCTGGCCCCCAGTGCAGGATGGGATTTGGGGGGGCTCGCCCCAATCAGACAGGAGTGGGAAGGTGGGGAGGGGAACAGACGCCTGCCCGCTGCTTCATTTTCCCGCTGGTGGGCCCTAGGTCTGATTTCCCTGTCGACGTGCATCTGGCAGCCACCCATTATTCAGCTGCTGTTTAATTTTGTTTTCAAACAGTAATATCAACACAGAACATCTGATGGATGCACAGTGCTATCTTAAGCTCTTAAAAGTATACCAGAAGTAATCAGGAGAAATAGTCTGTCATCAGGGTCTTATGTGAGACAGCATAGATACTGCGTGTGGTGTAAAAGCCGACAAGAAGCACCACAGACAAATGGAGGCAAACAAAACAAGCTATTACTGTTGTCCTAGGCGGAGACACCACACATTTGTACAGATTTAATGTCCGACATTTGCTGTGTGGTTTCTGCTGGGGTTTTTGAATGCTGGATGTCTGATCACTCACCCCTGTATCCGATCACTCACGTGAGCTACACCTGCTTAGCGCCCCCATGTTCCCATCTTCTGCTTTGTTTTCAGTGTGCAGCTAGAATGGAGCATTTAGGGCAGCTAGACCTCGCTGGCCCTCCCTCTTCCATCCTTCACAAGGGTTGCATCTCACAGAGCCTCCTGAATAGGTCTATAGACACAGCTCCGGGGTCTGTCCTAAAAGCCCAGAACGCCTGCGGCTCTCCATACTAGTAACGTGTACCCTCTCACAGAACCCCAAATTTCAGTTACCCCCCTCCTATGTATTTGATGATACAGCAAAACCCTCATCATAAAGCATCATGCTATCATACCAGTCAGAGCCTGGCCTGGTATACACAGCGATGCATAGCATCTTTTTCTAGACCGTAAACAAGAATAAATACCAGGGGTTTACACCTCTCCCCTACTGCTGCCGTAATAGCAGGATTCTGGTAAGTTTTGTGATTAGCCGGCTTGCCTGCCTCTTCCTTTCCCGATTTTTGATGGATGCTGAACCAGGAAGAGTTGCTCTGAGATGCCCATCTGCCTCACCCCTACCTGAAGCACCTTCCCTGAGCCCTGTCTTAGCCAGGGGCTCGTGCAGGGAATGTAAAGGAGGCGGGCAGGCAGCGCTCAAGAGAACTGGCTGGCAGAACCCATCGGTGCTGGGAGACTGGCGAGGGGCCCCCGCTGGGCAGTTGCTGCCCCGCAAAAGTACCCTCCAAGGTCGCCAGGTCACACGTTTTAAGAGAAGCTAAGCATCTAACCGCTGGTCCCAGGTCCTTTGAGATGCTGAGCATCGTCCAGGACCCCCGTGAGCTTCTCTGCTGCCAGTTGGCCTTCAAGGCCCTGCCACTCCTGCTTCGCCCACGCTGTCCGTGTGCACCGCCTCCCACGGCTCCCCTCTAGGACCAAACTGCTGCTGTTCTCCAGTGTGCATACAGCTTCACACCCTCACACCCATGTACAGTTGTTCTCCCTGCTTGGAATCCGCCCCTCCCACCTTTAGCCCAGAAAACTCAGACTCAGCCTTCAGTACTCACCCCTGATGTCACCTCAAGGGAGGCTTTCCTAACCACCCTCTCGCTGTTCCCCAATAAGCACCCACACTGCCATATGTCCACGATGCTTGTACCCGAATCCGGGCTCGTCTTTGATTCCTCCCTCGCCGCAGCCCTCCATGTTTGCTCCATCAGCACGCCATCTTCCCAATGTCTCTCAAACCATTCACTTCCCTCCGTCTCCACCGCTGCTCTCTGCTCTCAGCCGCCCACTCTCGCCCACGTGTTCCGTTAGCCTGTGAACCGGGCTCCCCGCTTTCACTCTTCCCAGCCCCGCCACCTTCCGTCACATCTCCTCACAGGGCCCGGAGGAGTTTGTTGGAAACATAAACCAGCTGCTGCTTTATCATCTTGCTGCTGGCTGCCCTCAGTTTCCGCCACGGCTGCCCTCTAGCAGCCGCGCTCTGAGCAGCGGCCTACAAAGCCGGGCGCTTGCCTGGCTGCCCTTCTGGTGCTGTCCTGGCCCTTCGTCGCACTCCCTCACGGAGTTCAGCTCCTCAGACTGCCCTCCAGGCCTTTGTACACCCTGTCTCTTCTGCTGGAACTTTCTCTTCACTGGGCGCAGGGCCCGCGGCTCCGGACCAACCTTTGGTCTCAGGTTACGTGTTGCCCCTTCAGAGTGCCCCACCCATCTACCCCTAGGCAGGGCCCCTGTCATTCCCATCCCTGCGCCTGGTCTTCCTCGGGACCCTCATCCTACGTTGTCATTAGACATCTGTCTACTGACCTGTATGAGCAGTCTCTCACCGCAGATGGCGGGACCACAGTGTCTGGCTCCCGGCTGTGTTTTGGTGCCTAGCACACTGCCTGCTCTACAGCTGGTGCCCAGATGTTGGCCGGACCCATCAGCAGATAAACTCTGCAGCATATTTCTTGGTATCCTGAACTGTCTTTGATGGCCCTCATCCATGGGATTGTCACCTTTTTCCTTAGTCTACTTATCTGCTGTTAGACTGTGAGCTCCTTGGGGGCAGGGACTGTCTTCATGTGTGTGCTCTCAGCCCCTGGCACACGGTGTTGATGCCAACTGAGTGCCAGCCCTGCTCTGGCATGTAGGAGGACAGACCCTCTGCCTGCTTTTACCAGGTGAGTGTTGAATGCCCCGGATTATCAATTTCTGGTATTTGCATATTTGTTGTTCTGTTCTCTGTAGTAATAAGATTCATTATGGAACCAAAAGTTGTCATAAAAGGAAAACCCTTTTTGATGAGCTGACTGTTCAAACATCCTCCACATTTTGACCCTTGCACCTGTTGCTGTATGTAGTTTTGACAGATGGGTTGTCTTTCTCATAGCCCGGTTACAATTGACTGCAAAGTGATTTCATTGCATCAGTGAAAGTGATTTTTGGAAAATGTTGCAAATGTCACGCAAAGCCATTGGTAGTAGGGATCTTGTCCAATGCAGAGAAAAGTACTGATCAGGATGATGATGGAAATGAAGATAATGGTTTGTGTGTCAAAGAATTGAGAGGCCTAAGGAAACTGAGGAAATTGGAGTCCCCAAATGTTTTCGTAAAAATTACCCCTTTTTTGACTAGGAGAGTCAAAAATAAAATGAAAGCTATCGTATTGCGCTAGCAGATAGTTTTATCGGAAGAATCACAGTCAGATTATTAATCAACTGTGATTCAGTGTTCCTTCGGGAAACTAGCTCCTGGTTGCAGTAACAAACCTAAGGCTTTTCAAATACCAGATAAAATGAAACTTGTTTTCATTATTTTAAATTTATTTTCTCAAGATAGAGCCTTTGTCAGACCTTTTTTCCCTATTTTCTACCATTAATAAATTCATTTTTAGTGACATTTTTCCCACCGATCACCCTTTACTAACAAAGATTCCTACAGTAGTATGGGGTCCGTGCAGAAATAAGCACCACAAATATGTGTCATAAAGACACCATAAATGTGGCAGCAACATTCACACACTTGTCTGTGATCGTGTAAAAGAAAGCTGCTTAACCAGTGTTGAGTAGACGCTGCCTCCAGTCCTTAAGGATTTATGGTCCTGAATCTTAATGTGGTCTCTCTTGATAACTGTTTCCAGAGGTGAGAGCCGCAGGAAGTCACGGACTTATTTACTGTCACAGCAGTCGGGTGAGGAACTGTCCTCGTGTCTGAATCAGGAACAGGTGTAGTAACTTAGTTTCAAGAGCAAGGTCCACACTGTGGCCTGTTGGCCACATCTGGTTGGCTGCTCATTTTGTAAATAAAGTTTTATTGGAACACAGCTACCACTCTTGTTTGTTTACAGAGTATCTATGGCTGCTTTCACTCTTTAATAGAAGAGTTGAGTAGTTGAAACAAAGACCAAATAACCTACAAAACCTAAAATACTTACTTACCTGACCCTTTCCAGGAAAAGTTTGAGGACCCCCAAACTAGAGCCAGATTTGGAGCAGAGATGTGCTGACATCCTTTGAGGTTTTTTTGTTTTGTTTTGTTTTGTTTTGCTGCCACCTTTTTTCTTCACACAAAAGGACACAAAGAGTTTCAGTGGCAGTGATGGTGGAATGCGTTGTAACGGATTCACCCTCCCACAGACAACAGCTATATGTATAAGCTCTAGACAACGCATTCAAAACTACTATCTGGGGCCGGCCGAGTGGCGCATTGGTTAAGCGCTGGTTTTGGGATGCCAGCAGCCCCGGTTCGGATCCCACATGAGGGCCAGTGACACTGCCCTCTACAGTTAACAACAGCTCCACCTGGAGCTGGGCTGTGCGAGCCCCGGTGATGGTGTGGGCTGCAGCCCCTGCTGCAGTGGGCTGCCATAGGCTACAGTGAGTGGCCCGCAGCCAGCGTGAGCGGCTGGCAGCCAAGCATGAGTTGCCAATAGCCGCGGTGAGCGACATCCAGAGGCCAGCGACCAATCTGCCTCATCCGGGAAGAGCGCAATGACGATACCAACAGGGAAGCAACATCCTCCGCAACTAAACTGAAGAACAAAAAGACAGCAACTTGTCTGTTCCCCTTCCCCGATTCCCCAACGCTGTTCCCCTCTGCCAATTCCCCAATAAAATCTTAAAACAAAACAAACAAACAAAAAAAACTACTATCCGAAGGCCTTGCCGAGCAGCCAGATGCGGCCAGACACTGGAAAGGGAACTCAGCTGGGTGACACAGTTATGTAGCTTTTCCTGAGGGGGCACTCCCCAGTCCCCACAGACAGGGTGGCTAGGACTGCAGCAGAAAACCCACCTTTTAGCTTGTGACATTCGAGGACAGAGACTAAGGCTACCAGAGAGCAGCTGCAAAAAGAGGAGGCAAATCTCAGAAAAGATGGATCCAACAAGGAGCCCTCACATCTGTTTATAAATTCCCTTCGAGTCTTTGCCTGACTCCCCAACTGTGAAAGCAACAGAAAGCAGCAGCTAGAGAGATGGCAGCCCTGAGTGGAGTCCAGTCCTGCCGTGTTAGAGGGATTGGTAATCACCGGGCTTCCATGAGGCTTCAGAGGACCATGCTTTAGGAGCAGAGACCATGCCGAGGACCAGAGGCAGACCCAAATCAACATGTGAAGCCAGCCTCAGGATGCATAGTCAGCAACTGCACATTCCTCCCCTCCGAGAAGTAAAGATAGTTGACGTATGCTCAAAGATTTGAGGAAAAGTAGTCTAAGCTTCTCACTACAAATGGGAAATCTCCCATAGAAGGGAAACTAACAATGAAACGGAAATGCTGAGACTGAGAACTGCAATATCTAAAATGAAAAGTCCACTTGACAAAAATTAACCAATCAGAAGGACAGAGAGAGAGTGGGAAAACGATGAACACATTCTTGATGCCGTAGGAACAAATTCAAACAATCTATCATTTGTATAACCGGAGACCCAGGCGTGAAAGGAGGTCAGGCACAGAAAAAAAAGGACATTTTGAGAAATAATGGCTGAAAATTTCCCAAATCTGATGAAACATATCAACTCACAAATCCAAGAAGTTCAACAAAGCTGGAAGTACAAAGAAAACCACATCTAGGTATATCATAGTCAAACTGTCGAAAACCAAAACTGAAGAGAAAAACCTTGTAAGCAGCCAGAGGTTAACAGACACATGATGTACACAGGACAACAATATGAGTGATGGCTAACTTCCCACAGAAACAGTGGAGGCCAGACGACCATGGGACGTATCTTTAAGTTGCTGAAAGCAAAAAGAGTCAATCTGTCCATCTGCCCAAATTATCTTTCAAATATGGAGTCAAAGTAATGGCATTTTTAGAAAACTAGAAGCTAAGAGGAGTTGGCAGCAGCAGCAGTGCCAGGAGGTTTTCCAGGCTGAAGGGGGTCACACCAGATGGTGACAGATCCATAGAAAGAAATGGTAACCACTGGAAGCGGCAAATACAAAAGTGTGTCTTTTTTTCTTCTCCCCTTCTCTAAAAGACTACTGGCTATTTCATGCAAAAGTTATAACATTGGATTGTGTAGTTTCTAGTGTATGTATATTTAAAGTATTTGACAACAGTAACACATAGGATGGTAGAATAGAAGAGTTAGACTCCCACAAGGCTCTCCTATTTTACCTGAGGTGGTACATTTTTAACATTTAAATTGGGGGGAAAATATGTTGTGGTTACAAGAGCAACCACTTAAAAAGTCATACAGGAAGGTATAGCTAAAAAGCCAATGGACAAACTAAATGTTAAAATTAAATAGTAAAAAGTACTCAGTTAATGCAAAAGCGGGAGGAAAGGAAGAAGAGAGGCTGGTTTCTTAGGGAATAAAAACAAAGCAAATGGCACAATGGCAGACATAGTATCAGCAAGACCAGACAGATCAGTACAAATGGCACAATGGCAGGCATAATATCAGTGAGACCAGATAGATCAGTAGGCACACTAATGTAAAGGAACTGAACATTCCACTTAAAAGGCGGAGGTTGTTGGATTGGATCAAAACTCAGGATCAAAAGACCATGTGCTGCTTAGAAGAGGGTTACCTTAAATAAAAACAGGAATGGCTTGAAAAGAAGAGAATGGAAAAGGATAGTCAATGCAAAGCTAAGCCAAAGAAAACCATTGTGGTTCTATCAGTATCAATAAATATCAATAAATCAAATTTGAACACAAGGGTTATTATGAAGGTTAAAGAAGGGTCTGATAAGAGGAGCATTGGGGACCACTGGGTTGATAGAAATGTTTTCTGTCTTAGTGGAGTGGTGCTACATGGATGTATACACACCCACGCCATTTCTTCAAAACTTAAGATAGTTCATCAAACTTCAGGTGTCCGCACTTCTCTATATGCGTTTTCCCTTCCCGAAAACGCCTTATAAAGGATGTTGCCAATATGCTACATCTAAAAGGAAAGCTAATGCCATAGCCTTTGTTCCCTGTGTGCCCCTTGGCCCTCACCCCATGGAAGTCAGTTCAGTCTTTACCACCCAGCATTGCCGTTCCCTCTTCTGTGGTGCTTTCTTGCTTGCAACCTTTATTTTTGTTCTTTTTTCTCTAATATGTAGTGTATTGTATTGGAAGCTCTCAGGCTCCCACCCCAGAGGTGAGACCTTTCTCACAAAGACCACCCAGACTTCACGTGTATGGATGGCCATCTGGGTCTGGCTTTCGTTTGGCGTCATCCCACACTTAACCAGTCCTTACCCACCTGTCCACCAGCTCGTGCTCACCTGCCGCAGGCGGGGGCCAGGCCCCGGAGAGAAAATGGTGTGCTAAACAGATAGGCTGTCTTCCCTCACGGAGTTACAGTCATAGTTTCACTTTCTTTCCTAAAACTCAAATGCACATGAAAGTTTAGAAGCCAAAGGTTAAGCCCCTGGATAAGAAGTTGCAGACTAATTCTGTGTGTGGATTGTACTGTGCCCTGGGGGCTTAGCCACCAGACCCGAGAGCTGGTGGGAGTCCAGTGGAATCACGTTATAGGTGGGGATCAGGCTCCAAAGTTGGGGTAAGACTAAGATCAAGTACAGGTAAAGCTTGCTTTTAAACATTGCCGCCACACGCTCTGAGCGAGAAGCACCGGCACACACTTCAGCCCGGGAAGCGAGGGCGAGTGGGAAGGAGCGCCACACTCCCTCTCCCCTCCCCGCAGAATCAGCCTTGCTGCTCAAAGTGTCGGCCTTCTTCCCCTCCCGTCCCTTCCTGTCTGTCAGGTGGGGAGGCCTGGCGGGTCGGAAGCAACTGTGCATAGAGTCAAATTCACATACGAGATGAGATGTGGACCGGCATTTGGGTGTTGCCACCCGCACGGAGATAGGAAAAAGTGAATTACAGACCCACCCAAGCAGCCAATGTGCCCGGGAACTCGCCTCTGTAGTATGATGGCATTTGGGCTACAGGCACAACACCCAAATGCAGCCACTTCTCTGGAGAATTCGTTACAACATTCTCTGGAGAATTCGTTACCTCCTTGATAGTTTGGGAAGCCTAAGTTGAAAGGACTATTGAACGAATGAATTGGGGAATTATAACATTGAGTTCAATTAAAACACCTTTTTAGCTGAAACAGCTGTTTATAGCACCATATTTAATTCCTGTAAAACTGAACTCTGAAGTATCTTCTGAGAGACATTTCGTTGTTACATGAAAAGTTGTTCCTTTGGTAATCGCTACTTCGTTTGCTTTAAAGCATCATATCATCTTTGACTTAAGAGAAAGATTCCCTTTTGTGCAGGGATAATGGGCTTCAAAGTCTAGTAAGAAACACATTTAACCACTTTTCCCCATTTTGTTTCCTTTTCCCCCTTTCTCTGCAGTTCCGTGCCTTAGCACCAATGTACTACCGAGGGTCAGCTGCAGCCATAATTGTTTATGATATCACAAAAGAAGTAAGACTTCTGTGCCTTGTTCTTTAGACTATTTTGAAACTCCTTTGGTTGCGTGGTTCTCCAGTGGCTCTCCTCCTCTGTGTTACAGGAGACGTTTTCAACATTAAAGAACTGGGTGAAAGAGCTGCGGCAGCACGGCCCCCCTAACATTGTGGTGGCCGTTGCAGGGAATAAGTGTGATCTTATCGACGTGAGGTAAGTTCCTAGACCAGGGGACTGCAGTGCTGGGTCTGTGTTCCTTTCCTTACTGAGCAAGATCCATCCTTGCTTTTATTTTATCTCTGACATTGAAAAATTCCTTTCCATTGTGTAGTTGGGAGTCCTGAAGTTGCAAAGTAAAATTAAATAAGAGTTCAGTCATTTGGAGCTAATTAGATTATGCATATAGTAGACAGGTGTGTGATTTATTTAAACATTGGTTGCGTTTAACTTGACATCTGAGATGAGCGTAGCCCCCGGCTCCATGACATTGGCTATTTAAATGGGGAAAGCATATTTTTAGGAAAGTGCATTTATTGGCAATTTCTGTGGACCACTTCTGTAATTCCCAAAGCGAGGGCTTTACTTTTGCGGGCGGAAGAAACCCCTGCTGTTTCCTGATCACCCCACTGGATTCATTGTATGGTACAGTCTCTTGTTGTTTAGCCACAGATGTGGTATAATTGGGGGGACCACGTGTAAGGGCTTCACCAGCCATTCTTGACACCCTTTGTCATAAATCTGGTGAATTACTGGGTAGGTGGGGATAACATTCAACTCATGATGGGTAGAATTTCTGATTTGCAATTGTTGCCTTCCAGAGAAGTCATGGAGAGAGATGCTAAGGACTACGCCGACTCCATCCATGCAATTTTTGTAGAGACCAGCGCAAAAAATGCGATAAACATAAATGAACTCTTTATAGAAATTAGTGAGTATCCCTGTGCCTTATGGGTTCCCTCTGTGTAGACCACTTAAACCAGAGTTATCTTGCTGGGTAGAATTCCCTCCTTACGCAGACCAGTCTCTGATGTTGTTCTCAGTGGAGCGAGATTTGAGGCTGGAAGAGGGACAGCGGCTTTCCTGTCCTGTGGTGACTGCTGCAGAGCTGCTGCCTGACGACAGTGGCCCTTCCATTAAGAATGCTGCCGCTGAGTGAATGACGCCAGGGCCCCCGAGGCCATCTCGCCCTCTTTCTCTCTTGATGTGTTTCAATTAGTCGTCCAAAGTCACTGAAAATTAACAAAATAAATAAGGGCAAATGAAATGCTTGTGGGATTCCACTATAAGCAAACCCTCAAAAATGAATCCTAGGCGAGTAAAAGGTTAAGACCTCTTTCCCCACCCCTCCCCCTTCTCTTTCCAGAAGTGTTAATATGATGACACTGGCTGGGAGAGAGGCTGCTGCGTACCTTTGGGATCCTCTACAGATTGTATCTATGTTTATTCATTTCATTCAAATGCATCAAAATATTTATTGAGGACTGTTCCAGGCTCAGGGGAGACAGCGGGTGAACAAGATAGGCGCGGCCCCTGCTCCCCTGGAGCTCAGATTCTGCTGCAGGGACAATGAGCACAAAAATAAGTAAGATCGTTTCAGATGATAAGCAGTGAGGGGAAGAAAATAATATGGGACGAAGTGAGAGTGTCTGCAGTGCCCAGGGAAAAGGCCTCTCTGGAGGTGAGATATTGGAGCTGAGATCCAACTGAGCTGGCCGTGCAGAGACCGGGATTCATATTAACTGAACATGTCAGATCTGCAGACGGAGAACAGGAGAAAGCCATCCGCACACGTGTCAGGGCTGGTGAACTCATCCATTAGGATTTGTCATCTGGGTGAAGCCGGGAGGGCCTGGCCATCGTGTGGAGGCGGGGGCATGCATCCCACCGCCCCTGGGACTGAGGGGGCGGGAGGCGGAAAGTCTTGGTGAACCTGACCGCTGGCAAGCGTGGGTCCAGCTCCCACAATGGGGCCACACTGGACTGGAAACCTCTGGTTGCCCAATTGCTGGGGTTATTTGGGGTTTTATTTTTATTTTTTGATGTTTTTAGTTTGTTCAGAGAACCCAAGATCTGAATTTTATGTAACATGCCCCATTGTTTCCACGTGGCCAAATGCAATTCAGATGTTTCCAGAGTAGCGCGGCCCTGCCAAGCCCATCTGCCCTGGGCAGGTGTGGCCAGTGGGCTGCTGCTCCACAGCGCCCAGGCCAGCCCCTTCAGGTCCAAGGTGCAGCCTGCTGTGTCCTGCCTTCCGAAACTGAAAATAGAAGCTACCCAGATGCATTCTTGAACAGCAACATGAGGCTGTTCACAAATTCTTCACAGCTCAGGCTAAACTGTCTATAAGTGTGCCGTGTCGTGAGGGTACTAAAATAATTACTATTTGTAAGTGTTCTTTCCTCTAGCAATGTTAAAACCAGGAAGGTAGTGAACTATACCAACAATGAAAATGTGTATATCAAAAATAGC
The DNA here is from genome assembly GCA_033961575.1 of Aselliscus stoliczkanus. NCBI lineage: Eukaryota > Metazoa > Chordata > Mammalia > Chiroptera > Hipposideridae > Aselliscus > Aselliscus stoliczkanus. Next base: position 3,920,260 of record CM066738.1, on the reverse strand, counting down.
ACGTACATACTCATTTTAACTGAAAGATAAAAAATATGTGTTCACAAAGATTAGAAACAGAGATGTAAATTGAGTTTATCATTTACTGGCTGTTGTAAAACTGCGTTAGCAGAGCGCCTGCAAGCTCGCTTTTTTCTGAGGCCTGAAGGCTCCTGTCAAAAGTAGAAAGCCCAGGGCGTTCTCACCCTGAGTGTGCTCTGCAATCCGCACTCAGGTCGAGGCCGGGGCCTCCCAGACGCCTCCCACCTACCGCCCAAGGGAAGACACTGCCATCTTGACTGCTAGCCCCTCAGATTTTTTTTTGCCTGTTTTCATACTTTATATTTTTAACAACATACTTTGTTTACTCTTGTGTCAGGCTTGCTTATCTGTACACACAGTACACTTAGATTCATTCATGTCTTTGCACAATTCATTCTCATCACTGTAGTGTGTGTGCATGTGTGTGTTGGTTGTGTCAGTGTGTCGGTGTCAGAGCCGGGCGCAGCAGAGAATATGCAGTATAGTTTCCATCCCATTGGTAGGTATTTGGGTCGTAGTCCCAGCTTCCAGCTGTTACATAGCTATTGAGTCTGGACACTCTGCTTCATATCCAGTATGTACATGACACGTGCACAATTGTTACGCATGTTGATCCCCAGGAGAGGAATGACAGGCCCTGGCTGTGCATATGTTCAGTGCAAGTTCACTGCTGAACGGCCTTCACCATGGTGGTGCCGGTTGCCATTCGCACCAGCGGTGGTGGTGGTGGGGGGGGACTCCAGTCTTCCTCCATCTCTGGTGGGGGGTAGTGATCTGCGTGTCCATGGCAATTAATGGAGCTGAGCACCGTTCCAGGAGTCTGTTTACATTTACGTGCCATCAGGATAGCCTCTCCTGGGAAGTTTGGCCTATTTTCCCATTGGGTTACCTGCCTTTTTCTTAATGTTCATAGTTTACTTTCAATGTGAGTCAGTTGTTGGTTATGTGCGCTGGAAAGATCTACTGTGTGGCTGGACTTCCATTTTTGAATCAACTCCTTTGATGAACTGGAATTTTTAATCTTAATAGCATCCCATTTATCCTGAGTTTCCTTTATGGGGAGCATTTTTTGGCTCCAGTTTAAGAAATCATTGCCCGTTTCCAGGTCATAAAGATGTTCTCTGCTTTTTTCTGCAAATGTTTCAGAGATGGCTCTGTTGTCCCAGCTGTATTTCCAGTATTCATTTGTTGAGAAATATGTAATGACAAGAAGCTTTAAAGCTTTTAAATGAATTGGCCGTTTATTCACAGCAGCATGTGGAGGATTTGAAAAGTGGTGGTAGGACATAATGAGGGCCACTTTCTAGTCCTGTGGACACTGTGCCGTGTCCTACCCACACAGGCCTGCAGCTGCTCCATGCGGGAAGCTCCCAGCTTGATGTCCAAGGACCTGAGACCTGGCAGACCCCATCTCAGCCTTGTTCTTGCCAAAAATGGCGCATGCCAGTTCTTCCCATGGTTTCAGAATTCCTCAGTGCCAGGTACTGTGCTAGATGGTCCTGGAAACAGAAAGATGGAGAAACAGCTCTCCCCTCGAAGAGCTGAGGGTCCAATTGGAGGGAGATCGTTCCGTAAACAAATACATATCAGCGTGCTTCTGATGTCCTGATTGATTTCAGTGTGTGAGACGTTGGAGAGTTAGGAAGGGGGCAGGGGGCAGGAAAGCCCTGTGTAGAAGCAACCCTGAGGCTACCAGGTAGGGAGGTGACGGGTGAGCCAGGGTTTCTCAAAATTGACATTGTGCTTCACAGAGCAGCACAGTGAAACCTGGTCATTTTCATACATGGTTGGTGGCAGAATAAAGTGTCACACCTCTTCAGGGAGCAGTTTGGCGCATCTGTCAAAATTTAAATTGTACGTCCTTGCATGTGTGCTCAATAGACACTGGGAATACAGTGTGCGTGTCAGGGGCTGCCCAGGAGTAGAACAGCGTACCCCAGCTCTTCCACTCCCGTTAACTTACCTACACTCAGGTTCACAGGGAGGCTTTCTGTGTGGTTGTTAATAGCATCAAAATATTGGAAACTAACGAAACACCCATTGGCAGGAAATGGTTAAATAAATTACGGTACGTCCATACAATGCAATCTCTCAGCTCTTATAAAGAAGGCAGCAGAGCCGGCCCAGTGGCACGGTGGTTAAGAGCTGGCTTGGGACACCAGTGGCCCCGGTTCAGATCCCACATATGAGCGCCAGTGACACTGCCCTTTAAAAAAAAAAAAAGAATGCAGCAGGTCTCCAAGCACGGTGATGGGACAGTCCCCAGGACATAGAAGTGAGAACAGCCAGGTGGGAATTGCACAATGTCTTCTGCCTGGGCTGCAGAAGGGGACAGGCACAGGTGTGCGTGCCGTGCCTGGCCTTGCACACCTATCCCTGGAAGGCGGCCTCGGTGCATGTATTACCTATTCCAAACAAGGTGCTTTTAACATGTAATTTTTTTTTAATTAAAAAAATTGCGCTAAATGCTATGTGATATCCTTGTTTGGGCCCTGGAATGGAAACAGAACATTAATGGAAAAACTGGTGGCGTCTTTAAAAAAGCCGAGAGTTGAGTTAATAATGAGGTACCAATGTTGAATTCTTCATTTTGAGAAGTGTCCCGTGAGATATGGGCATTAAGGGAAGCTGGGTGAGGGGTATGCAGCAACTCCATGTTAGCCTGGCAGCTTGGCTGTAAATCTAAAATCATTCCAAGATTTAAAGTTGATTAAGCTGTTTTTATTTTAATGAAACCTGTCCTAATGCATCTACAGAATGGTTGTGTCTGAAGGAGCAGAGTTGGGAAGTTAAAGGTCGTTCCCTTCCGTTTTGGTTTAGGTCGAAGAATTCCATCCACTGACCCCAACCAGCCGTGTAGCGGGAAGGGCTTCAAACTCCGAAGACAGCCTTCAGAGCCAAAGCGAAGCTGCTGCTGATGGAACCTCCTCTGCCTCAGGCTCCACGCTGAAGTAGGTGGTCCTGCACGCTAACAGGGGGGCCGGGGCCCCGCCGCCAGGCATCACCTCGCCGGCCTGGGGTCTCCTTCGTGCAAAAACGAGTCAGAAATGGACCAGGTCAGTTTCCTCTCTGAAGACTGCAGCAATAATATCTGTCTGTGGACTTCTGTTATGTAAAGACTGGTGTACAAAGGGACTACCCGGTTGGCTTTTGACCTCGCTGAAAAGGAACATGTAATTGTATGGATGGTAGGATTAAATTGTTGAGTAGTTTTGTAATCAAGATTTTATGTAACATTTGTAAAGGGAAAATTAGCACTTTCGTGGTTCTTGAGGGGAAAAAAGACCTTGTGGAGATTATAATTTCTTTGGTTTCCTGTTACCACTGTTATAGGGAGTTGTGTCATTTAAAATGTGGTAGGATATCGTTAAGTGGAGGGATGGCAATTATTATGTAGAGCTAAAATGGATTATTTATAGGACTGATGGAAATGATTTCATCCCTCCATCTCCAAAGCACTTTTCGTTGAATACATTAGCCCAGGACACACACAGTAAATTAACAATAACAACAGATCGTGGCTAACCCTAGGTGTGCATTCTGACCCTGTCATGTCCGTGTCACCAAACTCATCATTGGCACCTTTTTTAATAAGCTCTCATGATCAGGATGGTGGTGGTAGAGAAGCTGCCTGGAATAAATTGAATTGCATATGTTTAAAATGACTAACAATGGCTTGAAAAGGAGGACAAAGAAAGTGAAGAAAGTGGTGTAAATGCTGTCCATTTTTTATTGAACCCAAATATTTTGGTCAGGAAAACAGTTATCTGTTGCTTAGCATATGTAAAGTCGTAGTCTATATTTATGAGAGCCTTGCTTAAAAATTATAAATTATGTAAATACATGAATAAATTCTATGTTTCATCCAACACTCCATTTCATCTTGCACCGTCCGCCATGTGCCCGCCCAGTTCTTAGCCCGTCCGCGGCGGACCCGCAGCACATTGAGGCTGTGCGACAGCATGGAGCACCCCGCTTGCAGTCAGTGAAGGTGGCAGCCTCCCTTCCACCCTCCTCGCAAGTCCCATCTGCAAATCATAAAGCAGACATATGCCACTTTGACAAGCCTGAGTACCCTTCCTAGCCTTGGGGTAAAAAAGGAAGCTCCAAGCTCAAGCCATTTACCTGGTCTTGGTAATCAGTTTCTTTTAGCTTTTCCAGCGACCTCAGACCAACTGTTTTAAGAGCTTTCCTTGTTAACAATTTAGCTTATCTTTCCGTTTCCTTTATTTTCCCCTGCCTCTGTTAGTGGTTAGCACTCTTTTCCCTCAGGGAGCCTAATGAGGTTTTTAATATAATCTAAAAATAAAGCACTGAAGTGAAGTTGGTGAAAATTTGTTCCTGGTCTAATTTGGCACCCTTCCAACTTGAGTATTGTAAGGGAAGGAAATTTACAAGATTAAATAGGAAATGAAACAGCTTGAATTTCAAACCAAATTGTGTTTTCAGAGCTATCCTTAAACTGAACAGTTGAAACTTTTAAAAATAATTGTTATTTCTTTGTGCACCCCACCTGATATGGGTAGATTTTAATGGGAAAATTATAACTCAGATTAAGTAAAAAACGATTCCCTTTTCCCTGGTGAATATCTTAAGCATTTGAAATTGTTTATTTCTTATTGAAATCAAATAGGAGGAATATAGTTAGTGAAGAGTTTAACGTTGTTTTGTTTAAAGTACATGTGGACTGTATAACCCCCTAGCATCTTGCTTCCTCCTCCGTGTGAAATTAGCAAGCTTTAAGAGAAAACAATTGATTCCATGGGCTGGCTCCTTACGCCTGAAGGTGGTTTCACTTTATTTCCTATACATCCAGATGGATCGGGGCTTCTGGCCACTGCCCTGGTATGTCCCTAGCATTCCCACGGCTGGGCCTCCATCTCCACGACAACCAAATAAAAACAAAAGTTGCTTGACTTTACCGAAGAGGCGATGCACGCGTGGCCCTTTCTCTCTTATTTTACCAAAAGCTGATGCAAATCTGTGACTTGCACAGTATTTCCACCAAAGCTGTCTGTCCGTGTTGATGATTTCATGGTGTCTGGGAGCACAGGGGAAAGCAGAGTGCTTCCCCGCCCCTAATCCTGCATTAGCCCCAAACGCCCATCCCTTCTGCCTCTGCAGTGGTCTTCCTTGGTGATTCCTCATGCACCTTCCTATAGGTGGACAGTGATTCACTTCGGTGATAGCCACCTGTGTTATTAACAGAACGAATGACATATGGCACGATTCTTCGTGCATTCCTGGGCCTCGTCCCTCATTTCCATCCGTCTCTCAGAAAGTGACATGGCACTGCTTCTCATGCAGTATCTGTTTAATCCTCAACAACAACAAATTGCTATCTCAGATCCATGATCCATACTCGATGAAACAGGAAAAACGTTTTCATTTATTTTGTTTGCTTATAAAGTGCAAAGATGAATGTTAAAGTCAGGAGCAGGGTTTTACTTGGAGCACGCTTTGGATATTAACCTGACCAAGCAATGATCTAACCCATATTTCATATATCCCTCAGTCTTATTTCTCAGGAGAAAAAGCTAGATTTCAAAGGAATCGAGATATAACCCATCCATAAAAATCTTCTTTTTGGTTCCCTTTTCACATGGGGCCATTTTTTTAAAACTTTGGGGACTAAAAAGAAAAAGCATTAATGAGCCACAAGTATATATCGATTTCTCTCAGAGAAATTGAAATAAGCTCTTTGCAGGTGTTCGATCCTAGTAACCACTGGTCCCCAGAAATCTCACACAAGTGTTTTTCTGATTCTCTGATAACTAATTAACTGTCATTGGGTGATTAAAAGAACAAAGTAAGAGTATGATTAAGTGTCCTTCACTTTAATTTCCCTTTAAGGAGTGATTGGGGAGAAGTCAGCCCTTCAGGTTCCAAACGAACCCTCCATCACCTGCTTTTCAGCCACAGGCAGGCTGAGCTCTCCACATAGCAACTAGGAGATTGTTCCTTTAAAATAACACACTTCCCGTTGTCCATTTCTGGTTCTGTTTGAAGTGCCTGCCTCCTGTTGTCCATGTACTTCCTGGATGCCTCCCCATCTCCAAAACCATTGAGCCTTTTGTATTAGAGCCTTCGTCTCCTCCTCCACGTGGGTTGGTGTCCTTCCTGAGGTTATTAATTTTCATTATTTTTAAATATATAAAAAGGGAAAGAAAAATCACGTTTAATTTCAGAGCTTCTCTTTTGCTTTTGTATTCTCCAGAAGGAAAGTAGGTCTGGGAGACCTTGTGAATTAAACTCTGGGAGCTTAAGTAATGAAAATGTCCTTTAGCTAGCTGGCTGTTCCGTGGCTTCACTGGAGATGTCACACCAGAATACCTGTACTTTTGGAGCATTGTGTTAAAACGGGCAAGTTTGATTCAGATTACACTGCACTAATTGGCATGTCAGCCTCAGAGCTTGAAAAGGCATTTGTTCATTGTCATACGCATCTTATATTCTGAGAGTTGCAAAAGACATTATTATATTAATTCTCATAAGCATTTTTCACTTTCAGAACGCACTGAGCACGTGATACATGCTCTCTGTGGAAGGTACAGGCGCACAGTGTGTTATGTATGTGGCAGAGCCCCTGCACTTCCAGATATCTTTGCAAAAACCTGTCTGTATAAGAGATGAGAGAACCTGTTCCTTCTGGGGGGAATTTATTGGAAGTCCCTTAACTCTGATCTGTACTCGATACCTGCTTTAGAACGTTCCGTGGGGGGCTGTTGGGGGTGGGGGGGATGACAGCTCCCAAACTCCGGCTGACTCTCCTCTCTCAACTCACTAGGCTGTAAATGTTTTTCCTGATCCTTTAATAAAAGTTAAATGATGGTGATAAGCTAGACCTTGTGAACCTGTAAAAAATCTTTGTGAGTTAAATTTGGAGAGACCAGCAGCATGATTCCTGATTACTGTTCACTTCAAGAGATAGCCTGCTTCTTCACAGTTAATGTTTTTTTTGTTTTTTTGTTTTTGAGGGCAGTGTCACTGTCTCATATGTGGGACCCAAACCGGGGCCGCTGGCTTCCCAAGCCAGCGCCCAACCACCGTGCCACTCGGCCGGCCCGACAGTTAATGTTTTTTAAAGGAAGAAATGGGAGGTACTGTTAGGGGTCAAGCTGTTACTGTATACCTGCCTTCAATTAGCTTAGTCCATCAAACATTTAACAATGATTCAAGGTGTGTGTTTAGGAGATAAAAAATAGGCCAAGCAACAAATGTTTCCAGGAGATAAACCTACTGGATACTTGTAGAAAAGAGAGGTGGGGGTGGGACATGGCCTAGGACTGAGAGAAACGACCTCTGCCAATTTCTCCTGAAGGCGGAGGAACATGGTTTGTCTTCTGGTAACAGAAATCCAGGCAATTTGATTATCCGATTTGCAACAAACGTTAATGGAATTCTGGGGCATTTGTCTTGTTTTAGGTGCAAATGAAAGTCTACAAACCACTAGAAGGGTATTCCATTTTTCAGGAGCCTCCACTTTTTAATCCAAGAGACTGACAGACTTTGTGGAGAAGTTTCATTAGACATAATGAAGAAAGTGACTAAATAGAAGCAAGATTGTCCATATTTCTCAGTTTGTCCATCAGGATTCTCTTAGCATATAGGAAAGTGATTTACTTCCCAAATCTAGAAGGACTTCCAGTAGCGTAGATCAATTTAATTTGATGGTCTGTACCATCAGAAAGAACTAATACCTGTGTTCTTTCCTTTTAGAGTATAATCATATATAGATATTTTGGGCTTCAAATCAAAAGGGTTCAGAAATTTACTAAAAAGAACACTCTTAAACCTTCCATCTTTTCCTTTTATTACATTGAACATTTCACATAGTAAGATTAGGATGTGTCATGAGTAGATACTGAATTAAAACCATGGAGTCTTAACATTTAACAAACTTATTTTTTTAATTTATTGCCAGTCCATTTTCAGATCTGCCTGGTGCTCAGTGCCCCATCAAAATGCTTCATAATTGAAACAAACAAAATTCTGGGGAACTTTCCATGAACAAGAATTCAAGTGCCAAGAAGTCAGCCAATGAATGGGACATCCTAAGATGATAGTGATTTTTTTTGAAAGCATCTTCTTTAATTGGTAGTTTTAAACTGTAGACCTTAATGTTCCTTAATCATTCAACAGAAACGGGACTTGCTCGGGCGGATGCTACTTCTTGATTCAGGAACTTCTCAGTGTTGCCGGAAGCAAACTGGTTAATGTTAGCGCTACTTTGGAGAAAATCATCTTGCAAATAGCATTTTGCACGTAGGGCCAGTAATCTTTCCTGAACACTGAAACTGTCCAGGAAACTCCCACACCGTCACGTCATGCTGTAGAAAGGCTGAGCAATCCTTCCCTGTGGCGAGTCCAGAGTCCCCTGCCTCCCCCGGGGAGTGGGCCAGGTCAGCCGGGAGAAGCAGCATGCACCCTCCCACTTGCAAACGTCAGCACACGGCTGTGTGGACTTCACTCCGGGACCTAATCCTGATCTCACTTGGTCCTTATTAGTTTTATCATTAAATTTATCCTTGAATAATTTTACCACCTGAAAATTTTGAAAGCAGGGCTTGAATTTGTGTACCTCCTCTTACTTTGCATATGAGGTTACTACATAATTGATAAAAGCTTTTCCTTAATATGGATCCCACACCTGATGTCAGAGTGACCGGTCAATTCAATGTGAGAAAATGATTGGCAGCTGATTGGTGGCTGTATTTTTCAGCCATTTGTTGTGTTGTGCAGACAGAACTGTATTGCCCTGGGAAAGATTTTTTCTTTTTTAACTCTCATCCAGCTCAGTCATTTTTTCACTCTTGTCACTTTATGAGTCACTCACATAACTGTCAGTCATGGCCTTCTTAAGCATTGAAGTCTTGCCTTCTCTGTGATCGAAGCAGACTTCTTGCCTTATTTCTCTTCTCATTTTGCAGTGGGCTCTCCTTTAAAGACGCACGGCACCTGCCATCTCCTTAGTGCATGTGACTCCTTGTGCCGCCTTCTTGGCATCAGAAGCAGGTTTTGCCAACCATGTCAACAAAGGGAGGTGAGACAATGGGCAGTGTCAGAAAATGCAAAGGCTAATTTTAGGTAAAGAACTCCAGTATGGGGGGGGAGGGCACTAGCTCACCATGGCAACACAGTTGAGTGACAGACTGGTTTTTTACCATTGGTGATAAGGTAGTTTAAGTGTCCGAACTTGATGCTGTCTGTAACAGAGCATTTGTTAAAGCATGTAAAAAATCCAAGTCCACAGTCTTGGAGAGAAACAGCTATGGAGTATATAGGTGAGCCTAGATATTAAAAATAATTATAATAAAAAAATAAAAGCTAAGCCTTCGTACCAGCAATTCTTATTTCTCCTAAGAATGTCATGCCTTTTCAAGACCTGATGCAAGGAGTAAGATATCTGTGCCTTTTTCTAATAGCGTCTATTATGAAAAAAATACAGTTCAGTTGCTTCCAGTTTAGGCCGCTTTGTCGCACTATAAACAGCCCAGATTTATAGCCGTGGCTTTGCTGCATGACATGTCTACCTGTGATGAAATATTGTAATGACGGTTTGCCAAGCTTATGTGGAGGTTTGGAGACTTTATTTTTGCAGTCTTAACCTTGGGCTGGACCTGAGTCTATAGAGAAACCATATGATGTCTGTATTGTTTGTAGATGCTGACAAAAGACTAGATCTTTGATTTTTGTTTGTAAGATTTTTCTTTATTTTCTTTTTTTTTTTTCACTTACACCGGTAGTCATTTGCAAATGGTGGTTGATTTGACATCCTTTTAAACTTGTTTCAGCTTGAATATTCTATAATAAACTTTTATAGAGTATCACGTGCTAAATCACTACAAAATTTGTTGTATTGTAAGAAGGATGTAAACATTTTGTTAATAAAATGCTATGTTTATAAATATATGTATTGGCCTTTCCAATGGTTTCTCTTTGTGATAATACTCATCACACATTTTTCATAACAAAATATTACGAAATCATTTTTACATGACTTTTGAAAGCCGAAATGCCTGGACTTCGATAGCTCCAGCATCCGGTGAGCGGCCAGGCATCCATCTGCGTTGGTCCGGCCTCCTGCCTTCCTGTGCTTCCCCTTCTACACCCCTTGTCCTGCTCCGAGTCCTGTCGGAGGTTCCATGGGGCACGGCGCTGGAGGCATATCTGCAGATTCCCCAGGAGCGTCCGAGGGAGCTGTGCTTCCCTCCAGCCAAGGAACAGTGAGCATCTCATTTTGTGGGACAAAAGCTATATGCCATCTTCGTGATCGGGGGGCTTTCATCAAAAATGTCAGCGTTTCCATTCCGCTGTTGCCTTGAGCCCTGGAATCCCTCAGTGCCAGTGGTTGCCCACGAAAGTACATCCCATACCCGTCTTCCCTGTGTTATCCCTGTTAGGTAGAAGCACATTTGTCTATATCCTGTGGTTGTGCTGAGAGGACTGACGTGTTCAAAGGAGGGAATGAGGGGACCAGTGAGGGCTCAAGACAGACAGATGAGTCTGCGTCTCAGCTTTGCGCCTGTCTAGGCTGTGTGGCCTCGGCAAAGTCCTGGACCTCTCTGAGTTGCCTTCCCTTCATCTACAAAGTGGGAAGATACTAAGAGCCTAGCATATGTGGGTGTGTATTTGGCGAGATACCCATATAACTGGCATTCAGCACGGCATTGATAAAGAGTGAGCACTCACGTTTAATTTGTTTCTTAAAAACCATATAACCCTGACCTGATTCAGTCTGTCATCAGTGTGGCACTTTGTTTGTTTTTTGCATTTTTTGAAGTATAACATGCACAGAAAAATGCTGTGGATCTTGTGGACTCTTTAGTAAATGTTCACAGGGAAGACACGCAGGTAACCTCCCCTCAGATGGCAAAACAGAGCGTCGCCCACATCCCAGAAGCCCAGCTGTGCCCGTCCCAGTCACTGTCCTGTACTCTAACATCACAGGTAGTTTCGCCTGCTCTTAAACTTCACATATACACCCTCTGGAACCAGGGCAGGTCTCCCACTCGCCATGGCATGTAGTATTTGCTTTCATTCTCACTGCCATGTAGTATTCCACTGTGTGAACAAGCTAGCCTTTATTTATCCATCCTGAGTTGATAGACATTGGGTTGTCTCCCAGTTTTTGCTGTCAAGAATGTGACACATGAAGAGTCTCACACTTGTCTTCGGCTCCCATATAGAGATTTCCATTGGACATGCAGCAGGGAGTGGAATGACTGGCTCTTGGGAGAGCTCTGTATTTGGGGGTGAGTTGGTTGGTTTTCGCTTTCGTAGATAGTTTTCTAAAGTGGCATCTCAGGTTCACTGCCACCTGCAGTGCACGAGAACTCGAGTTGGTCAGCATTCTTGCCAACGTTTATGCTCCGTTTTGGCCACTCTGGCAGGTGCCCAGTGGTACCTTCCAGTGGGATTTGCAGTTTCCTATTCGATGTATGTTTTGCAGGGCTTTTTAATTGGGCCTGAAAGGGAATATTTGTCTTTGCACATCTCTGGTGTGACAGACATTGCACACACCCACAGCTGCAGCTGCGGGGGTGGGAAGTGGAAGAGGGCAGAGCCATGGCCCTCCGTCGGCCCCGTGACTCAGTAGACCAGAAAATGCTATATAAACAAAGTCGAAATAGTACTAATAGAACCAAAAACAGGAGAGCGGGAGATGTTTGCTACACAGATAACAGAATGAATTCCTATCTAGTCTACTAAGAGCGTCTACAAAGCAAAAAGCACAACCCTCAAAAAGGGAAATAAAAGGACTCATTACGTGAAAAGGCAGTTCCCGAAAGAGAAAATGCAGATGGTAAATTAACCAATAAGAGCTACAGGACACTTAATGTGCATCCAAACAATGGCGAACTCATCTTTGGCCCGTTGGTGAGTGAAGGGGGAGGAGCTTGTACCTAAAAGCTCTTTGCTGAGACTGGAGCACATCCAGCCTTTTGGGAAGCACCCCTCCCCTTGGTCCACAAATAAAGACGTCCTCCCCGAGCTACTAGAACTCCCACCTGGACAAGAATAGTCATTGCAGCCTTGTTTAGAACTCCTGCAAAAAGAACATACCCAGTCACATACACATGTACATGGAAAGGTGTGTCCAATATCAATATATAGCTGAATCAAAAGAGAAAGGAGCCCTTCCGTGTGTGGGCAGAGTGTGACTCCATGTGTAGAAAACAAATTATGCACAGACACATAGGTATGTGTGCATGCTTTTTAAATCTAGAAACCTGTACTCCTAGCTGTTAGCAATCATTCTGTCTGAGGAAAAGGGGCTTAGATGACAGTCATCACTTTTTTTCACTTTCTGTTTTATATGTACAATGTACTTGTTTTTTGACCGCGTATTTGTGTGGATTTTTTTATTATTAAAAATCAGGGGCCAGCCGAATGGTGCAGTGGTTAAGCGCTGGCTTGGGAAGCCAGCGGCCCCGGTACGGGTCCCACATATGAGGGCCAGTGACACTGCCCTCAAAACTAAAACAAAATAAATAAATAAATTAATTAAATAAATAAAATAAAAAGAATCAGGAACTCCTACACTCTAATCATATTTTCAGATCCTTAATGGAAACTGGCTCAATAAATATACTGAAGTTGCATTTATCTTATTTTTTCCTTTTGAATACACATACACACACACACACACACACACACACACACACACACATACATACACACACCCTCAATTTAGTCAGTAAAAAGCTTAGAGCCAGATTTGGAGCAAGTATATAGAACTTGACAGTACACATTTATTTTATTTTGATATTTGACATATATCTTTTCAAGTTGCTCTTTCAAATTCTCTTAGGAGAGTGAGGGAGTATATATAAATACATGTTATGAAAAAGAATATTAGTTTATAGCCTCTCAAAATAGCACTATTGCAGAAGCCAGTCTCATAGATACCACGAAAAAGAGAATGACTCTACAAAAAGGAAGAAACAAATTAGCACAAAAAGGGATATTTTAAATGCCTACATGAAATAATGTGGCTTTATTTCTCCACCAGCAACTGGCTGCTTGCCTTAGAACATATAAGAACTAAACCATGGACCCAGGTTTCTAAGCAACCTTAATGTTGATGGCAGATTTTTTTTTTCCATTAGGACTTAAGAACGAGATTTCCATTAAGAAGGTAAATTATGAAATAAAATGCAAAGACTTTTAAAATTTTCAGTTGTTTTGCTTACAATACTACTAGCTAAAAACATGATTGTCCACTGAAAATGTTGGATGGGAATCCAGTATCATCAGCCTTCCAGAATTTACCTTCCAGGAGTATTAAATGACCCCTGCTCTTTATACCTTTTCTGAGTGCCACTGCTGGAGCTCGTGAGACAGAAGACAGGAAAAGAGACTTTACAGCTAACACCTTGTCCAAATGCATCCCTTAGCTCATTATGATTTTAATTCAGACCTTTGGCCACCTAGATTATTTATTTTCAGCACAACCTTCCAGCATCTTCCAGGAAACAATGGAAGAATGCAGAGACCACCTTTTAGGAAATTTGCATAAAGTTGATAGCCCTGCAGGTACCACCGTTAAAGAGGCAGGAAACTAGAAGAGGGCCAGAATTCTCTCTCTTCCTACCCAGTGCAGAGAATTATGTTCAGGCCTCTGTTAAGTGAAGCACACGAAGAACAGAATGGGAAGGCTACAAAGGCTCCACTCTTCAGAGAAAGGGCGTTTTCCCAAAAAGAGTGCCGCTGTGCACGTGACTCTGAGGCTAGGGCAGAGTGAGGGCACAGAGCCGCACAGTGGCACACCAGCATCAACATTGGAATTTCAAGCAGGTACCGTGGGGTTGGCTCAAGTCTTCTTGGCATATAAATGAGAACACATCACAGTTTTGTGTTTGTTTGTTTAATGAAAACAAACAAGCAGACACTACCGCAGTAGTAACATGGGGGCTCTTTACCAACTCGGTGATGTACAGTGTGAACCAGTCAGTTATTAATACCCGAGCCCTCCAATCATAAAATATCCCACCAAGAATGCTTGAATTTATTTTTATCTTTCATATTTCCAATGTGATAACCCCATGTTAGAGAAGCAGGATGCCTGTGGGGTTTCTTTCCCAGTTCTTAAATTACTTCTCGCAAAACAAATCTCCTTCTGAACGTAATAGGAGATGGGAACATGGGTGGCCGAGTGGCAATTTTTATAAATGGCCTGTTGACTACTTTGTTGGTGCTGAAAGGACTGCAAGTTTTGAAGCCTCTTACAGTGCGCAAATGGAGCTGATTATTTGGGTATCACATTACCCCCTCCCCTTCGAAAACAGCGCAGCCGCCTTGGGGTGGGCGGTTGGTGAGAGAAGGATTTCTCCAACTCGGAAGGGCTCATAAATGAAATGCAGGTTTCAGGGACCCAGAAATCTTCAAGAAAGCATTTCAAGAAGAGGAATAATGTGGCGTTTACTTGGGGTAGTCTCGGAAATGAACAACTCGGGGCTCAGTTTTCAGAGGGGGCTCCAAGGCCAGCCAGAAGACATGGAGTATTTTGCTGACTTGGTGACTGTGCTTAAACTTTGGCTACCTCCCCTGTGACTGGGTGTGTGTGTGTGATTTTATTTGCTACATGATAATGATGCAGACCTTATGGGGCTACTACCAATAGGTAATGATGACAAGGAGTCAAGCTCTATTAATCAATAGTGTCAATCACGCCAATAATAGACATCAAATTCCATTAGTAGCCCTAGCATCCAATGGTCTGTGACAAAACCTCACACATTGAGGGCTGCTTTTCCTCCCCGTGGGCCCACTAGGGGCTTCTTTATTCTTTCTATATTATAGCATACAAATATAAAAGTTTTTATTTTCCATAATGCTGGTTTAAAAAAAAAATACACCCACACATGCCTGTGAGTACGCACACAAACACAAAATGAAGAGAAGACAAATGACTAAAATTGCAAAGTAAAATGAGAAAAAGACAAAAGATTCTTTGTAGCCCCAGCGACCGGAGAATAACACAGGATGAGAGGGGGTGGCATAGGAGAAATTCGAGGCTGAGAGCCGGGAGCAAAGTGAGGATGGAGACGGACAGCTGAAGAGGCAGAGTGCCTGAAAACCGTGCAGATGGGCCCTGCAGCTGACAGCCACCAAGAGACAAATGTCACCCCCTCCTCTCCCAAGTACCAGCTTTTGGAGGCTGATCCATCATCATTTATTATTCGCGTTGTCGAATGTGAAAACACTCCTGCCACTGCAAAGCCCTACATCTCAGACATGAAGGAATAAATAAATGAAAACCCAGGGCAGGGTTGATGACTCGGCTCACACACCATGCGGCATCACAACACAAATAAATTAGGACCCCAGCAGGGAATAATCTGAGAGATAAAGACAGGGGGAGATGGTTCTTATGTGATAACACTCCCATGGGAGGAAGTACCAGTATTTATTGACTCCATGTCCTCCTTTCTAATTGCTACACATTAAGAATCACTTGTTTTTATTTAATAACATTTAAAAATCAGAGGAGATGGCTGATGCTCCAGTTTTTCATGCCTTGTTTCCTGGATGTGTTGTATTTGGGGTGAGGGGCATTTCACTATGTAATGAACTCATTTCCAACTCATTTCCTTCTCAGGTCTGGAAGACAAACATATGAGCTCCCAAGCTCACACACCATCTACCCCTCCCAGATGCAATACAGGAGACTTGGGGCGCTCTGAAATGCTGCCCTCATACTAGCTAATATTTTCTTGATTGGGGGCTTACCTTGTGCTAGGCACACATCACTTGCATTTGTTCATTGAACCCTCCCCTAACCTAAGAGGTATACATCTGCCTTACTCCCCACCTTACAGATGGAGAAACTGAGACACAGGAAGTGAGGAGGAGGAAAGCAGCCCCTGGCAGCCGGGAGCTGAGCTGGCCTGGTACTCGCAGCTGGCCGTGTCAGTCTCTCTCCTGTTAAACACACAGGACACCAACAGTACTTGAGACCGCTCTGTGACTCTAGTGGGTCAAGATGAAAATAAGTCCCTCTGTTATTCTGAGCCCAGACCAAACAAGATCATGGTGCAAATCCTCCGAATTGAGCAGACTCCCCCTATCCCAGCTACTCTGAGCGAGGGTAGGCTGCTGCTTTGCCAGGTACAGCTGTGGGCTGGCTGTCAGCCCTACCTGTCTGCCCACCCAACCTTAGAATTATCTCAGGCCTGGCAGCGTCTAACCCAGAGCAAAGCCCCACCTCCTTAAACCGTCCCCGATCACTTCCCCAGGTGTGCTTGGACCCTCCCTCTCCCCTCTCCCTGCAGCAGTGAGAACCCCAACTCTTTCAACTACAGCAGTGGCCCTGGGGCTCGGGCTGGAGGGCTTTGCCAGCAGCTTAGTAACTTGCCAATATCACCGTCCGGTAAATCACAGCTGCTATGGCAGGGTGTGACCCCAGCTGCCCCAGAAAGGATCAGGCCTTTCCCAACGTGAAATGGTGGGGCCTACTGCAACTGTTTGGATTTCGTGAGAGCTCTGCGTTTGCTTTACACAGTGTAATCACTTGTTTTTGTTTTTCACCAGTTAGAAAAGCAAAGTCGTGACACTCATTTGAGAATCCGTGGCCCTAAGTATTCCTGGGAGTGGGGTGCAGGAAAATGGAAACGGAGAAACCCACTAAACCACCTCTCTGTCATGCCTGCCTCTCTCCTCCCTCTCTCCCTCCCTCCTTCTCCGTGCCTCACTCCTTCTCTTCTGATGTTGAAGACCAGCAGCGGCTGCAAGAGATCTCTTCTCAGGGACTTGACTGAGGCCAGTGGGTCAGAAAGACAATGGAGGTGGGAGGACTGCATTCCCAGAGTTAATGCAGTTCGTTCCTTCCCCTCCCCCTCCCTCCCTCCCATTCTTCTTCCTTCCCTCCCTCTCTTCCTTCTTTCTTTCATCTGATCAGTAAAATAGCAAAGTCTCCTCTTCATGCCTTCCCTCCCTGGTTGCGTAATTTTTTTTTTTTTTTTCTTGAGGGCTGTGTCACTGGCCCTCATATGTGGGACCCGAACCAGGGCTGCTGGCTTCCCAAGCCAGCGCTTCACCACAGCGCCACTTGGCCGGCCCTTTTTTTTTTTTTTTTTTTTTTTTTTAAATTTTACCTACTATGTCCTTGAATTGCAGTGGCTTGAGGAGAAGCTGACAGAGGTGATGGGGGGCCATCTAACACCCCAGCCCCCAGGCACTCCCTGGTGGGGCCTCTGGAGACTGTCTTGCTTTGCTGTGTCCCCTGGCTGGTCAGGGACATAGAGGACTGGGTGTCTCTTGTATCTTGGTCCCCAGAGCTCAGCCAGTCGGACCCTCATGAAGCCACACAGTGGCACATCCCTAGGCTTGGGGAAGAGAGGTGTGTAGATTTTACATACACACAAAAACACAGATGGATGCTTCCCCTGGTCCCCCCACCCCCAACACACTGGAGATGATCTGTGGGGACCGTGTAAATTCTCCCCTCAGCCAACATTTGGCATGTAGCTCTCTGCCTCACACTGCTGTGGGGGGATGGTGAGTTAAATTTGCCTGCCTTATCCCTAAGGAGCATGCAATCTAATTATCTTATAGAGATCCTTTGGGGATCTGCTTAATAAATCAATACCAATGATTTGTAATTAGAATATCAATTATTTGTATGTAAATGTGGCCTTCTGGGTGCTTGGGGACAAGTCCTAAAGATTGAAAAGGCTCTCTCCCCCCAAACCCACCCGTGAAATTCTTAATTACATTATTTCCTTAATTCATCAAACATTTATTGAACCCCTTCTACGTGCCAGGCACAGAGATGGGGACCAAGAACCCCCGTCCCGGCTGGGTCTGCGTGGGGTTTAACAAATCCTGTATACAAGGTAGTCCTGAGACTTCAGAGCCTTGTGACCCTGAATCTTCATTCATTCATTCATTCATTCATTCATTCATTCATTCATTCTTTCAGTGACTCCTCTATTGATTGTTGTGCGTCCAGTCCTTGCTAGGTGCTGGAGGGAGGGTGTTAAAGCAGGAATGGACCACTGACGAAGCTTGTTTCCTGGTAGGGAGACAGACAGCAGAGAAGTAAACCAATGAGTACTCACATGTTGGTGAAAGTGCTGGCAAGGACATGTGGCTGCCGTGGAAGGTGGGGTTGGAGAGGCATGAGGGAAGCCTTCCGGACCGCGTCCAGTCCGGCTCACAGCCACCCACGGCCACCTTTTCACAGAACTCCCTTCCCAAGGTTCATCTTCACCTGTGTAGATGCACCTCCTGTGCCCCTCCACACGTCCCCAGCACCTAGCACAGTGCCTGATACACAGCAGTCATTCAAGAAGTTGTCCAACGATGGTGATAGTGTAGGGGTGCCCAAGGGGAGGTCGCAGTAGGAGAGAGACCAGCAAGAGCAAAGGGCCTGTGGCAGGGACACTGGGATTCTCCAGGGTGTCCGTCACTCCCTCACCACTGCCCCCACTTCTGAGAAAATGTGCCCCTTCTCTGGACCTTTCATCCAAGTCCTCATCCTCCATCGCTCGTTTTTCACTTCTCTTGGGCAAGTATCTAGACCTCCTTGTGCCTTATTTACTCATCTGTTGTCACCTCGTGGTGCTGAGAATGTCCGAGTCACATACGGCAGGCACTCCAGAGTGCCTGGCTGGCTAGGGCACACGGTCCGTGGCAGCTCAGTTGTTACCAGCCCGTCCTCCGGTCCACTTCCCGAGAACCTCTGTGAAAAATAAATTGGTAAATGCCATGTGGTGTCTTGGACTGGATCCTTGAACAGGAAAAGGACATTACTGGATATTCTGGTGACATCTAAAACAGTCTGGAGTTTTGTTAAAAATAATGTACCAGTGTAGCTGACCATGGTCATGTTAAATGAAGTAAAGCGATGACATTGGGGAAACTGCGTGAGGGGGTAATTGGAACTCTGTACAACCTTCGCAACTTCTTTGTAAATCTCAAATTGTTGCAAAACGAAGAAGAGTTTATTTAAAAACAATACACTTGAAATTTTAGTTTAAAAACAAGTAAAACAAGAAACATTAGAACTAGAAACAAACCCAATACATTTGGTCATGATACTCCTCTGTATAAAAACATTGGGATCGCCAAGGATAGCTAAGGGTAATATCCAGACTCTACAGCATAGAAGATTTTTCATCTCCCCGCCTTTGCTGGACGTACTTCTCAGTTCCTGGGTCTCCTGGAAAGTGGGGATCAGTGATGGGTTTTGACATTGAGAGGGTTAAATAAGTTGACATGAACTTGGGTGGCATCTGGCCAACAGGTACGCATTCAGTCCGATAGAAGTAGAAGTCCGAGAGAGAAGATGGAAGATGCCATGCTGCTGGCTTTGAAGATGGAGGAAGGGGCCAGGAGTCAAGGGATGTGACCAACCTCCAGAAGCTGGAAAGGGCAAGGAGCCTCTGGATAGAACCCAGATGGACTTTAGCCTCATAAGACCCGATTTCAGACTTCTAACCTCCAGAACTATAAGATAATAAATTTGTGTTGTCTGAAGCCACAATTTTATGATAATTTGTTACAGCACCATAGGAAACTGACACATATGCTAATATACTGCCTGATACAGAGCAAAAGAAATTTGAGAAACTATTATTATTCCTTCTTTCTCCAAACAGGGCTTGGCAGGCCATGTGCCCCAGGACCTTTGTATATTCTACTCCTCCACTTGGAGAACCCTTCCTTCTCTTTTCTGTCTGACGAGATCTTACCATTTTTCCAATAGAAAGATTACTCTAATACCCTCTGAGCTTTTATGCTTTCTCCCAGCCCCCAGAGTAAAGTTCAATGTCTCTTCATAGCTTTCTTCTCATCTATTTTAGTATGTATCACAGATTGCAATTATTTCAGTGATTTTTTTGCAACTCTGCTCACTAGACAGTGAGGTCCTTTGTCCTCAGGCTAAGTCCATCTATGGCAGGATGCTCACACACAATCTGGGGAAATGCTGTTTGAATGAGTAAATGA
Organism: Aselliscus stoliczkanus; assembly: GCA_033961575.1. Taxonomy (NCBI): domain Eukaryota; kingdom Metazoa; phylum Chordata; class Mammalia; order Chiroptera; family Hipposideridae; genus Aselliscus; species Aselliscus stoliczkanus. The sequence goes on along the minus strand of CM066738.1, from coordinate 3,900,283 downwards.
ATGAAAGAAAGAGGGAATGAGTGAGGGAGTAACTGGGGCCATGAAGGATGGCTGGGATTTGGACAGCCTGGGATGGTGGCATTTCCAAAGGAGGAAATGGGGTGAGATGATGACACCGATTCAACAAAGCCACCCATTTCCTCATTGTGGCTCAGCATTCTGCATCCTGATCACAGGGTTTGAGGGCCAGAGAGCAACGTCACAGTTTGAGCTACAGTGAACGTCAACATAGGAGGTTGAAAATCAAATAAAAACACTTTTTTTAATTAATTATTTTTATTAGGGAACAGCCATGGTCATTGGTTATACATTGCTCTGATACTACAATGGCATAGCTTTCTCTTTTTAAGGAGGGCACAGCTCATGGTGGCCCACGAGGGGATCAAACTGGCAAACTTGGTATTATCAGCACCACGTTCTGACCAACTGAACTAACCTGGTCACTCCGAAAACATTTTTTAATAAACCTTTAAATTATAATAGTTTGGGAGTTACAGAAAAGGAACTCATAGTAGAGTGAGTATCTGTGTACCCAGCAGCCAGTTAACATCTCACATTAGTACATTTGTCACAACCAATGAACCACTGTTCATATATTAATACGTTATTTTTGACTAAAGTCCATATTTTATACAGATTTTCTTGGTTTTCCTCTGATACCCCTTTTCTGTTCCAAGACCCCACCTGGGACATCATGTGGCATTTGGTCATCATGTTTCCTTAGGCTCCTCTGGGCTGTGACCATTTCTCAGACTTTCCTTGATTTTGATGACCTTGGCAGTTGGAGGAGAACTGCTCAGGGATTTTGTAGGATGTCCTTCAGTTTGTTTTTTTTTCTAATGTTTTTCTTATAATGAGATTGGTACTGTGGGCTTTTTTTTTTTGGGGGGGGGGTGGAGACCACAGAGGTGAAGTTCCTTTCCCATCACACCATAGCAAGGTCCGTGCCCACAACATAACTGTTTGCCAGGTCTCTCCTTATAACATTGCTGTTTTCTTACTTTCCAATGGAAGCAGAGGTCCAAGAGAGAATTAACAGTTCAGTACTTGTTTTAGACTGTACTCTTTGGAAGAAAGTCACTAAGCGTGGTACTCACTTAAGGGGTAGGGAATTCTACACCTCTTCCTTGAGGGAGAATAGCTAATACAAATTATTTGGAATTCTTCTGTCTTTTCTAGTCTATTTATTTATCCAATCATTTATTTATATCAATATGGGCTCATGAATTTTCTACTTTGGTTTATAATCCAGTACTATGCTATGTACTGTTCTTGCTCAAATTGTTCCAACAAACCCTCACTGAAATAGAATTTAAAGATGTACTTCAGAAACAAGCAAAGTGATCCTAGCTGTAAGTTCTGAGATACAAGAAGGAAAGAAATTGGTAACTGTGTGTTTGAGCCTAAACTAACGTGGATAAAACAATTTGGTAGTGATCCTAGCTGTAAGTTCTGAGATACAAGAAGGAAAGAAATTGGTAACTGTGTGTTTGAGCCTAAACTAACGTGGATAAAACAATTTGGTAATGACTCATGGGGTGGAAAAAAAAAGATTAAACTTAAAATACACTACAATTAAAGCATATAATTGAGAGGATGGGTGATTAAATTACCCCAAAGTCCTTATATTTTAAGGGAGCAAAGTAAAGATATTTTAAACATTAGACTTTATAAATACTCATGTCAACATTTCCAGGGTAAAAACAACAAAAACAGAATAAAAGAGGAAGAAAAATGGAAGAGAAATAAAAAATCAGCTCTAACGCAGCAAGAAAGGAGTGGGAAAAAAACCCTACATACCAAGCATGACAAATAGCACAAAATGAGATGGTAGCAATACATCCAGATATATCAGTGAATATAATAAGTGTAAATGGACCAAATGATCTAGTTAAAAGACAAAGATTATCTTAAAACAACCACATTTTTATTAGGAAAAATTACAAGTATACCGAGATGTGGGAAGACTAATGCAATGAACATCCATATGCCTGCCACGTAGAGTCAACATTAACTATTAGGAGATTAAGAATACATATTTCATCTGGCAAGTATTATATAATGCAATACAATTTAAATGCCAGTAACGATGGAGCATTTACTTTTGAGGCTAAGCAGATTCGGATTCCCAGGAATTTTTAATCACGTAACTTATTTGTGGGTTATTTATTCAAAGGCTGTATCTCCAACAGGCTCTAGTGAGAGGGTGGGAACCAGGTCTACTTTTCTGATCACTGTGTCTCTAAATATTTGTTCCATTAGGAAAGGATTCAGCACAGTGCTTGTTACATGGCAAACATGTAACGTAGCCTAGCTTTTGTTTTAGTCTGTTGCTGCTGTTGTTGAAAGCGTTCAGCAGCGTGGCACAAAGTCAGCAAGCAATAATTGGTAGCTGTTTATGTTTATTGCTCACCATGCGTCCCAGTGCCTAGCACACATCATGCACCCATAAACACGTTTATAAGGATAATAAATAGCACTGTCATTACTATTCAAAGTCTCTAAGTGCCTGGCACTACAAAAGCAAAGGAAAAATAGTTTATTTTTATTAATTATTCAATAAAGTACTTAACAAAACCGCTGGTCCCCATGGGCCCTGAAAAAACACCCATCTGCGGAGACTGTCCTTTCTGGGCGTCCCGGACCCGCCCCGCCTCCGGCCCTGCGCGACGCCCCGCCCCCCGCCGCCTGGCAGCCCCGCCCCCGAGGCGAGCGCCGCGCCTGCGCACTGCTCCGGGAGAGGTTCCTGGCGCGTCGCTTCCCGCCGCCGGCTCGCGCGCAGGGTCGAGCCATCCAGCCTGCTGCGTGCGTGCGTGCGTGCGTGCGTCGCTGCGTGCGTGCGTGCGTGCCGTGCGCTCGCCGGGCACCGCGGCCTCGCCCTCGCCCTCCGCCCCTGCGCCTGCACCGCGTCGGCCGCCCCCCCCCGCCGCGCGCCCCCGCAGCGACCCCCGCCCGCGCCCCGCCGGCCCCCCCTTCCCAAATTTAAAGGGGGCGCAGCCCGGACGCCCGCCGCCGTCGGTGACCTCCCCGGGGTCTCCGTGCCAGAGGCGCCCCGCCGCCGAGGAACATGGCGAAGGTGGAGCAGGTCCTGAGCCTCGAGCCGCAGCACGAGCTGAAGTTCCGAGGTAAGCGGCGGGCCGCCATCTTCGGCGCAAGCCCGGCCCGGCCGCCCGCGGCCCCGTGCGGCGCGGCGGTGACGTCGGCCCGCGGCCCCGGCGCCGTGCGGGCCCGGCGCGTGTGTGTGCGGGAGGCGGCGCCCGCCCTGCCCCGCGCTCGGGCGGCGGCGGCGCCTTGGCGGGTGGCTGAGCGCGGCCGCCCCGTCCCCGGAGGGGCCTCGCCGCCCGCCCTCGGGGCCGCCGTCGGCGCTGGACGGGCGGCCCGCTGCGGACAGGCCTGAGTCCGCGCCAGGCGCCCGGGCCCGCGGCCTCCTCCGCCGGCTGCGCGCGGTCAGCGCCCCCGTCGGGGGGCAGCGCGGGAACAGGCCGCACGCGCCCGCCGCGCCTCCGTGCGAACCGGGGAGACGAGGCCGCAGGCGCCTGGGGGGCCGGGAGAGCCGTGCTGTGCGGGTTTGCGCTGGAAACACACACACAGGACACACAGGACACACAGGCGCGACTTTCCCGCCCGCGCGCTTCCAGCTGGTGGCAGCGCGTGGAGCGGGCGGGCCCGCGGCGCCGGACACCGGCCTCCGGGTGCTGGCCGCGGGAGGGCACCGCACCCGCACGGACCGGGCAGCCGTCGGCACCTGGGAACCCGGACTCCGGAGCGCACGCCCCTTAGCGACGAGGCTGCCCAGCCCCCGGGAAACTCTCAGTCGCTGGGGCTGTCGCGTCACTTCCCAGGTTGACAGTTTGAAATGACTCCAAAGCCATAAAGAACCAAAGGCTTCCCCGTGAAAATAAACGAGGGCAGTGCTTTAGTTTACGGGACGCCCTCACTGCCTTCTGGAGGCGACACGCTGCGAAGGGCCCCTCGCGGAAGGGGACGTCGAGGCGACGGTTCGCCTGAGCTGCCTGGCCTCCCCGACCACGGGAGCCTGGCGCGGCCACTCGTGGGACCGGGCACGTGCACTCTTGCGGTCCCCACACACCCGAGGGCGCGCTCCCTGTGTCAGGCACTCGGAGGAGCGGAGCCCCATCGCCTGCAGACCCGCTTCTCCCTAAGTCTAGGGCAGGGAGCGGACCATGGAACCGGGCAGGACAGGGCGATGACAGGGCGATGACAAGGTAACCCAGCGGCTCCTGAAACAGGTCATTTGAACCGAGTCTAAAGATTGAATGGAAGTAGGCTTAAAGAAATGGGTGGAGAGCACGTCAGGCAGAGGGATTGCATTAAAGGCTGAGCTGCCTGGACTCCGTTGGGGAGCCAAGAGTAGTTCGGAATGACGGGCGAAGAGCATTAGCAGGGGTCACGGGGCGACGTAGGAGACAAGGCTGGCCAGCAGACGGGTCAGAGCTTCCGAGGCCGTCTGTGCACAGATGCAGCCCGTGTCCAAGGTCGTACCGGGTTGCCTCTCCTCAGCTAAGACCTTTTTTTGATTGATCCCTTCGACCTCAACTCCCCAGCCCCCAGTATTGACCTTGGGCTGGCCATTTCACTCCCCAAAGCCCAGGATCGACTCCCTGGTGATGGGGATGGCCCTCCATCTGCCTTGCCTCCTGTAGAAACTTTTATCTTAGAAGGAGTGATATTATGGTTTTTCAACTGCTTTATAAAAATCCACAATATTATACTGAGATTGGTCGTTGTATTTAGACAACTGGTTTCATCATTTCAACTGTTTTACTTGAAAGTTATGGCAGAAAAGAGTGATCTCTGCGGCCCTGGGTAGGCCAAAGTAATGATGGCCAAAGTGACTGCGTGTTTTTGCTAGGGACGTGGTCCAGAAGAAGAAGTCGTGGTGTCAAATTGTTGAAGACTGTTGGCTCATGCTTTCAGAAGAGGTGTCTGCAGTCATGTGTAAACCACTTCATGAGATTTGTTTGTTTGTTTGTTTGTTTGTTTGTTCTAAACTGAGCACTAAGACAATGAAATTAGAGTAGACGCTCAGGACCCTGGCTTGCTGTGTAGGGATCATTCATTTCAGGATGAGGACGAGCACATCTAACCGGCCTCTTCCCAGTTACTCAGGGTGATGACTGGCTTCTGGTGGTTCACTTAGATGAATCAAATCTGTAAGCTGACTTTGCTTAAGAAGGCAATACTTAAAATGCCTAGCATCCAAAATAAAAATTAATCATCTTTTAAGTGCAGCCTAAGATGATATGGGATTATATATGTGGGGTTCTTTTACATTTTGGGCATTTTGTGCGATTATGTTGAAGTTACAGATATTACAGAAGAAAAAAGAACACAGGCTTAATATGACCTCATTCAGTCTTGTAGAAAGTTCTGTGCTGCATTGTGTTAAGTATCAGAAGGAGAGAGACTGCTGGTCTCCCTAAAGAAGCATGACACCATGACATTAGCCATGGTAAAATAGTAGAGCCTCTTTTGGACTTGGGGGACCTTTCTGAAAGAGTTAAGGGTTTGTGTAAACCTGTGAAATGTGTGCTTCGCATCTTCGCTCTTTCTGTTGATCTCACTTCTTCCAAGACCTAATGTTTTTCTTTCCATTTCCTTACTCTGAGGTCCCACTTGTTGCCCAGCCCCAAGAGAGCTTTTTGAATGAGTCACTTTCAGGGCATTTTGTAATAATCTCTTCGTTTTTCCTCTCTCCTCTCACTCCCCCTCCATCAGATTCCATCCATAGGAAATAGTATGTCACCTGTTTCTTGGTCATTGTCCAAGACTCTTAATCTTTCTTCACATCCTAGCACATCCCTCCTCCCTTCCCACCTCCATGATAATGTCACGGGACAATGATCAACCATCTTTATGAGCTGATTAGTGAGGGTTTAAACCCACTGTGAACCCATTTACCTTTGCTTTATTCTGAGACTACACCAGTGGCCTTTAAGACATCTCAGATAGTTGTGCTGTTGGTCTTTAGGGGTATTAGGTGGGATAGCACCAATGGATTGATGTGATTACCACTTTGGAGACAAAATAGGAGTGTGGGCACAGTAGGGGACAGATACGTTGGAGATACTGTCTTTTGTATAAGGAATCATTAGTTCACCCCCTTAAATTAATGTGTAATTTCTTATTGTTTAGGAATCTAGAAAATATAAAATCCTGTAGATATAGTCCATTCAGTGCAGTGATTATCTTTCAGAAGCTGAGTACAACGTTAATTCTTTAGTTTTAGGGTAGCACTGATTTCCTTAACAGTTCATGATCACGTAGAGCAGACTGTTTTACAGCACAACAAAATGTCAGCAGTATGCTTCAGATTCTTTATGGTGGTGGTTTAAATCCATCCTGAATAGATTATCTTCATTTATTTAATTATTAACCAGCTTGCTCATCAAAATCAAGTGGTACTAAACTTTAGTCAAACCTAAATCTTCATATAGATTGTACTATTTACTTCTGAGTTTCTGTTGCTTGGAGAAAAATGTGAACTGAAAGTTAACTTTCTTTTATCCACTTATGGTATTTCTTTTTTCACAGTTAACTCCTTAGGGGGAAAGAAAGATAGGTCTTGGCAGTGTGCTTATGTTTGGAAAATGGTGACAGTTCCTCGATGTGTGTGGTTGTAACATGCATCGCAGTTATCTTCATAATTACTTGTTAGCTTTGCATACAAGTGTGGATTTACTAAAGTAATTAGTCTGAATTGATGCTTATTAAAGAGATGAACTCTTAAACATTATTAACACTATCTTTTATTTATTAAAATTATATAGCATCTTTTCCTTCCAATGCTGAAGGCAGAATACTGAAAACTGTGACCCTACAATACTACCATTAAGTAGTTGAAAATTAGGCGAGGAGTCGAGGGAGTAAGCCATACTGGTTATCACTCAAATACTACCCTTAGGCACAAGTTTTAGGCCCTGAAACTTGAATTTTTACATAAGGAATTATCTCCAAGATTGCTGCATACATCCTCCATTTGTACTTGAAAAATTTGCCATCTGAAGGATGGCTGTGATTTGGAAAAATGAGAACAGCTTTCAGCAAGATGACAAGAAAGGCGAACACAAAAAGTACGGAGTTCCGTTAGTCCAGACCAAGTTGTCATTAATAAAATAAAATAGGGCCGGCTGAGTGGTGCGTTGGTTAAGAGCTGGCTTGGGATGCCCGCTCTGAGCAGCAGGGCCCCGGTTCGGATCCCACATATGAGGGCCAGTGACACTGCCCTCTACAGCTAAGGTGGTGAACAACAGCTCCACCTGGAGATGGGCTGCTGTGGGTCCCCGGGACGGTGTAGGCTGTAGCCCCTGCTGCAGTGGGCTGCCATAGGCTGCAGTGAGTGGCCGGCAGCCAGCGAGAGCTGCCAAGAGCTGCTGTGAGTGACCATCCAGAGGCCCGCGATCGATCTGCCTCACCCGGGAAGAGAGCAATGATGATACCAACATGGGCCAGTGAAGCAATGTCCTCCACAACTAGACTGAAGAACAAAAGGACAGCAGCTTGTCTGTTCCCCTTCCCCGATTCCCCAACGCTGTTCCCCTGCCCCCAGTTCCCAGATAAAATCTTTAAAAAAAAATAAAAGCCTTCTGCACAGTTATTTTGCACCCGAGATTGTGTTAAAAACAAAGTTGCATTATGGTTTCCATACTTGCTTCCTCGTTTTCTATCATTTTATCCCCTTTCAGGCTGTCATCAGCATAGCATAGCCAGAGTTGCTTGGCCCTGGCTCAGTCAGTATGTGCCTTCTTTGACGTTTTCACTGAACAGAACTTGGCTGTTGGCTTTAATAAAAACAAGGGTTATTTAAAGAGCTTGGTTATGGAAACAGAGTTACTGCACTTGACAATCATTTTAAGATTATTTTAAAAAATATCAATGTGGCAAAATGGTATCTCTAGAATATCTATTTTTCAAAATGTTAAATGTGTTGTTTTAACAGAAGCTGTTGATGTCTAGAAACAATGTCTTAATGTGCTTTAGGTTCCCTCCCCCTTGCATGGGGAAAAAAAATCATTAAGAAAGTCACATAGTCCCATGGGCAAAATCTTGAAGGTGCTTTCTTTTAATAACATTTTAGCATTAATTGCACAAAACCATAAAGCTATAAAAATACTGTCCTAGAGTTTTCCTTCATCCTTTCAGAAGAGTTATTGTCAATTTTTGACTAGCAGGTTAGTATTTCTCTTCATCTGGTCAAGTAATGGGTTCCGTCAGGGCTTTTGGTTTGTGTATGTGTGTGCACACCCATGTAGGCACCTTAAGAATTTCTGGTGGGCTTACATTCTTACTGATGCCAGCAATGTATTTGAATGAGTGCATAGTGGCATTGCAGTAGGCTCCTCAGCTTATGATGGGGTTACATCCCAAGTAAACCCATGGTAAGTTGAAAATATCCTTAGTTGAACAAAATGCACTCAGTACACCTCGCCTACTGAACATCATTGCCTAGCTTACCCAGCCTGCCGTAAACGTGCTCAGAACACTGACTTCGGCCCACAGTTGGGCAAAATCATCTTGCTGCTGCCACCCAGCATCATAAGAGTATCTTATTGCATATTGCCAGCCTGGAAAAGATCAAAATTCAGTAGGGCCGGCCGAGTGGCGCAGTGGTTAAGCACTGGCTTAGGAAGCCAGTGGCCCCGGTTCAGGTCCCACATAGGGCCAGTGACACTGTCCTCAAAAAAAAAAAAAAGATCAAAATTCAAAGTGCAGTTTCTACTGAACGCATGTGTATCACTTTCACACCATTGCAAAGTCTAACCATTGTAAAGCAGGGGCCGTGTGGAAATATATTTGGAGAGAGCTGGATGGAGACTGTTGTTGGGGCCTTTCAGATTGCACTTAAAACCTGGAACGGGCCCCTGTACCGTTTACCTAGATTTGAATTGCTTGTGATATGGCATGGAATCCTCGCGACTCTTAAATTCTTTGGGTTGTCTTTAAAAGCTGAAGGGTGCTCAGAGAATGGAGAGGAATAGAAAACAGAACCTAGGGGGTGGGGAGCAGAGGGCCTTCTTGTGAGGAGCAAGGTGGTGGGTCTGGAGTTAAAAGCAGTGGCTGTAGTGGTGCTGACATTTATTTTGCAATATGAAGGGAAAGAAAAGGTATTAAGAATGAACATTTCTAGGGGATAAAATGCTTAATTTCAAAGACAGTCACGAAGTTGCATGTTCTTTATTTTATTATTTAATTGGTGTCACAATCCTATGAGGTGACTTGCTCGGTGGTTAGGTCACTTGCCCCTGGACGAGGCTACAAAGGGTGAGTGGTAGTGCCAGGGCCTTAACCAGGCTTGTCTCGCACCAACAGCCATTCTTTCCAGTGTAACACTGTCAGCTCTTCAGAAGGAACTCAGAAAGGGGCACATTCTTGGGGGAGGAAGAGAATTTATAATCATTAAGGCAGTGTTAGTATAGGCAGGATAATTTCTTAAGGACATTAAATAATTAAGAATTATACTTTGTGGAATATTTTAGGAGGGATTTCTCACCATTCTTTAAAAAAGTTCATATTGATGACTCCAAATTCCTTTTTGACTTACCTTGTGAATATTCATTTTTTATATCAGATCTTGATGGTTATTTAGAAAACATTAACTTTTCCAGTAATTTTGCAGTTCTGCCATTGAGTCTTTGGAAGGTAAAGTGAGACGCAGCATGTGTGGTAGAGATTTCACAGATTTGCAGGGTTGTAAAGTGGGGATTAGAGAAGGTTGAAAGGGCGCTTGTTAAGATAGGAATATCTAAAATAAATGGCCTTTACAGGTGCCACCTTCAACTTCACAAGTGGGGCTGCGAAGGCTTTGGTCCAGACTGCTCCTGTCAGGCCACTGCCTTAGGCAGAGGAATACGGGTGAGTTAATAGGTAACTGGAGATTTCTCAAATGCTGTACTGCGTAGGAAACAGAGTCAGTGGAATTGTAACAGCTATATACAGTGTCAGAGGGGTAGTAGATTGGGGAAGGGGGTTATCACTTTGTGAGGGGTGTAAATGTCTATTACATTGTTTTGCATACCTGAAACTAATAAAAAAAAAGATCAACTTCAGGTGAATAGCAAAAGGTGCCCATACTTTATTCTCTATGAGCTATTCTATGGGAAGTCATCTATCGTTCTACCAAGTGGTGACAGCCAAGCATAGGAATCGGACTGGAGAGCGTTTACGGACCTGTGTGGGTACAGTGACTGTGTGCATAATAGGTGACTGTCCAGTTGGGAATATTTGGTGTTTGGACCTTTTCCACAACTCCTTTGAGGTTTCCTTTATGAGACAGCTGACTCCATCCTGCTTGGTGGAGCGTAACATGTCTGATGCAAGGCTGGTTTGACTGCCCCATACGGAAAGCTCCCTATGGGCTGGGCGGGGGCCTGGGAAGAGTCCTGGCCCTTCTGTTCCCAGCCTCTGGGTGATGTGGGGAGCAGAGGCTGGAGACGGGCCAGTTATGTGTGTGCCCGTTGGGAGCTTAGAAAAAGCTGTTAATTCTACTTTATGGTTTGGATCTCATGGGGAAGGTGACATTTGAGATTTGTGACTTGGCGAGTTTATACTGTGCGCTAGGCATTTTACTGTAAGTGCTCATTTAATGCTTACAACAAGTGTAGAAAGTTGGTACAGTTATAATCCTCAGGTTCATATCCAAGTTATGACTCTGAATTAGAGGTGGAGCTAGGATTTGAACCAAGGCCTGTCTGAATTGGAGCCCTGTTCTTTTTTTTTTAGCTGAGCCGTCGTGCCACCTGTTGGCAGCTCAGCAGCAGCTCAGCTCAGGCAGGGCATCGAACTGCTGTTGCTCAGAGCTCAGCTCACACTATTGAGCGAGCTCTTAACCAACTGAGCCACTCGGCCAGCCCTAGAGCCCTGTTCTTTATCATTATGTTGGGTCTATTTCTTCCCTTAAAAGGTGAGTGGGAGTGTGACTGACGAGGAACGCCCTCAATTTTCTTATTTATTATGTTGTTAGGAAGGCGAAAGGACTGGAAATAGGACTGTGGGAATGGAGAAAGAAGATTGGAAGAGAAACAGGAAGGAAAGATGCTTAATTGGAATTGTAATCTAGTAGTGGCTCCCTTAGCACTGCTTAGATGAAGTACTGAGTTGTTCTGGAACTTTAGAGTGATTGACTGATTCAAAAATGTTTTCTACCAATGTTGTTTTGCCCCTCAAACTTGTGTCCTAACTTGATCACTTCTGATTGTGTCCTTTATTTGTGTTGAAAATTGTGTGCTAATATTAACACTACACTTCCCCTCCAACCACCCACTCCCTACTTGAAGTCCTTTATTTCCTTGATGTCTGCCATCACAAATGATGTGTGTTAATTGGGTACCATTTTAGCCTCTTAGTCATATCATTCAACATGTAGAGTATAGTAGGAAAAAGGGAAGGAAAGAAAGGAATGGTACTACCCAAGAACTCCGAACTATCATCATTCCCGTTTTTTTAGAAATGAGGGAACCTAGGCAGGGACTTGGTGAAATGTGTCATGTGCACCCAGGCCTTACCCTCTCCGGGGGGGGGGGGGGGGTTGTGTGCTTTCCATCACAAAGGGAGGCTTAGGGTTCCTACCCCTGCTAGTGCTTGGAGGCCCTCAGCTCACCTCCCCAGCTTTGATTTCCTCAGATGTTGGATGAGGAGGCTTGGTGTTCCTTCCAGTTCTAGCTTTGAGAAGGTGAGATTAAAGTTTATTTTAGCCAAAGAAGAAAGATGGGAAGCCCCTTGAGGGCAGAAACTGGGGTTTGCATTTCCCACAGTACTAGCGGGTCTCCCGGATATTTAATTAACGAACCCTCTTGTTCCTGTTTGAAAGGTCACTGTTAGACTTTCCTGAGTATTGTTGGCGAGCTTCTCATCCATTTTTTTCCGGCACCACTTCAAAGTGTACAGTTTGTACATCACTTGCGTGTTCTGTATATGTCTTCCCCTCCGTGCTTCATTTACTCATTGCTTTGTCTTCCCTGCTAGAACACAAGCTCTTACAGATTTTGTTTCTTTAGTTTTTCCCAGTAACGACTAATAGAATATATTTTCTTATCGTTTTCTTCTCATAGTCACCCCAAAGAAAGGGATATAAGCCTGGACCAAGTTCTTTTTCAGTGTTTGGTCTGACCATTTGAAATAGAAGCATGCATAAGAATAAGAAGAGGGATTTGCTGAAAAACCAAAGGTTTGTCCTTGTGGAGGCTTATTTGAATTCTCATTCTGTTGGTTGAATTGATTTCTTGGCATATATTATATATGTATCCTGATGGACTGCTCTGAAAATCTAAATTCGTGCTTTTTGACCTTTTTAAAGTCAGACACTGCTTTACTAATTGAATGAAGGAAAGCCATGAATGACTCCTTGGGGGATATGTGGACGCACTCATTCAAAACTTCTTGTGTAATTTAGGAACGGGAGGCTCCCGGCTGACGGTGGGCTCCTGGCTGACCGCTCATCTCTCTCAGAGAATGGCAGGGGCGGGAGGGTCACCAGGGGCCATCTGGAGACGTCCCGAGACAACTGGCTCAGTTCATTTGGGTCTTTTAATTCTGTTGTTATTTTTTAAAGGAATGCCTGTGTTGCCTTTCCCCTCAAAGCAAGATTCTACCTTTCTTTTTTTCCCCCCCTTTGCATGCCTGACATGAGCACAGTGCTTGGAAATTAGTCGCTTTCAGTAAATGTGTGAGTGTTGTCTGTTCCACCTTTGAAAAAGAATAACTGCTTTCTCAGCCATGTTTGCTATACTTCACTCCCTTCGCCTTCCTTCTTATCCTAGCAAGTTTCTGGAAGCTGTAGTCCATTTTTTTTTTTTTAAAGATTTTATTGGGGAATTGGGGGAGGGGAACAGCGTTGGGGAATCGGGGAAGGGGAACAGGCAAGTTGCTGTCCTTTTGTTCTTCAGTCTAGTTGCGGAGGACGTTGCTTCACTGGCCCATGTTGGTATCGTCATTGCGCTCTTCCCGGATGAGGCAGATCAGTTGCCGGCCTCTGGATGGTCGCTCACCACGGCTCTTGGCAGCTCACGCTGGCTGCGGGCCACTCACTGCAGCCTATGGCAGCCCACTGCAGCAGGGGCTGCAGCCTACACCGTCACCGGGGCTCGCACAGCCCATCTCCAAGTGGAGCTGTTGTTCACCATCTTAGCTGCAGAGGGCAGTGTCACTGGCCCTCATATGTGGGACCGAACCGGGGCCGCTGGCGTCCCAAGCCAGCTCCTAACCACCGCGCCCCTCGGCCGGCCCTGGCAGCTGTAGTCTTAATCCCCACTGCCTCACACCCACCCACTCCTAAAGCCACCGCCTAGGAGCCTAACTACTGCTCTGCTACTGCATCCGTTGTCGCCGTTTTCTTCTTGACCTTATGTGTGCTCTGGGGCACTGGGTACCTGCCACCCAGCTTCTCGAGCCTCCCATGTCCCTCGCTGTGGCTTTCTCCCGCCCCGGTGCCACTTGTGCCCCTCCTCGTGGCTCTCCTTCTCCCCTTCCCGCTCCTATCTCTTGCTCAGTTTCCTTCCCTCCCTCCCTCTCTTCCCTTTTCCCCTGTGGGGAGCTCTTCTGCCAGTCCCTTGGCTTCTGACATCACTTACAGGTGGTCCCAGGCCTGCTCCAAGCCCACACATAGGGCACCGGTCCCTCGGATGCAGCATACCGCCAACTCCTTACCACTCCCTTTCCCCATTTTCTCCACACTCCTCCTGCTGCTCGCATCTCACTGAGGGGGACCCACACCCACACAGTTGACCCACTCCGAGAGCCCGGGACGCAAATCTCTCCCTTCTTCCTTATCCCCCATGGCTGCTTCATTCCCCCCACTAGATGACTGGAATAGCCCCTGAACTGATCTTCCTGGGTGTCCTCTTCTCCTCTCCATACTCATGGCACGTTCAGATATGCAAATCTGAGCTTATTTCTTGCTTGCTTAAAATTGAATGCCTCCCCATCACCAAAAGAATCAAGTTTAAATTCTTGAACCAGACCTGGGAAATCGCTTGTGCCTGTTGCCTTGCTCTCTCCAGCACCATCTTTCCTGGTGCTTGTGCTCCGGCCTGTCCATCTCCCTGGTCCCGGGACTCGTGCCTGTGTTGTTCCCACCCCTCACTCCTCCTCCTGTGTAACTGCTCCCTCCCGCTGAGCTGCGGGGCTCAGCACCGCTGTGCTTTTTACGTCACCCCCCCCCCCCCCCCGTGCCTCCACACTCAGCACAGTGAGTGTGTTTGGCTCCTTGACTTTCTTCCCCGTTAATCAACAAGTCCTTTGCCTTTTGGGGCGGTGTCTTTTCTCCCTGGGTCTCAGTGCCTGGCACAGTGCGTGGCACGCGGCAGGTTCCCAGGGAGCTGATGGCGTCTGGGTCTAAGAATGCCGAGAGGCAGAGGAGAGCTCTTGGTGGGAGGAATGGGGCCCCCTGTCAAGGCGGCCTGCACTCCATGCCGAAACATTTACAGATTTCCCACCAAGTGCTGCTCCCTTCTCTCTCTCCTGCAGACATGCTCCTACCCCTCCTCTCCTCCTGTCTGAGAGGCAGGCCTGCCTCCTCACCTGCTGTTCTTTACCCATTCCTTTTCCATCACTGAAGGATCGGGCTCCATCAGCCAGCCTCTCTATCTCTGGTGGCTCACATTTCTCTTCCACTTCGTTCCTTCCCAATGCCTATAAACATGCTTGTTTTCCTTTCCTAAAAAGAAATCACATTCCTCCAGGTCCTCCCTCCCAACCCCTCTGAAGTGAACGTCCAGTCTCCCGTCACAACCCAACTTGTGGAAGCAATGAACCTCAATTACTGATTTACATCTTCTCTTCCCTTTCAATTCTGAAACTATCCTTCCTCAGAAACCCTTCTCAGTTCACCAGATTTCTCTCTGCAGCATTTGTCTTGACTTTTCTGGTGAACTGCTCACTTCTTTATCATCTCTTTTACTGGATGTTGTCATTTCCCAGACTTCTGTCGTCCGTCTGCCCTGTTTGACTTACTCTGTATGGCATCGCATTAATAATGCCTGCCGCTTGCTCTCCCACACAGAAAGCCTCCACATCTGTATCTCCAAGCGGATCCCTTCATCTCTGGGCTGTCTGCTTGCTGGACATCCCTGCCTACCTGGTTGTCATGAAACTGCCGTCGGGACTTAGTCTCTCTTCCTGTTGAATGGCGTCCCCATCTTGGGAATGGCCCTTGCACCCGGCTGGATAACCCAGACGTCCTAGCCTCGTCTCTCCCTCCCTCTTCCTCCACGCCCCGCCTGGCTAGTCAGTCGTTTCCCTCAGCAGCGCCTCCTGCCCGCCTTGCTCCTTATCCCACTGCTCCCCCTGATTATAGGCTCTTTGCATAAATAACCTTCAGGACTGTTACCCCACGTCCCAGCTTCCTGTCTCTTACTTTTCTCCCGACTTCTCTTACCCTTCAAAATATCTTACATACAATTTTCAGAGGTATTTTCCTAAAATTGAAATTTGATTGTCATTTATTTTAAAACATTCATCAGCTTGCTAGATCTCACAGGTAGGTTATTTGTCAAAATCCTTATGCCAGCATCAAAGCCTTCGAAAATTGAGCCATACTTTTTTTTAAAGACAATCTCAGCTTATATTTTCGATTTTAAACAACTACAATCTTTACAAGCTGTTTAGAATAACAGACATACACACACACTTACCTACACACTGTGAGTACACACATTTTGATCTCGGGTTTATACTGAATGCTGGTAGAGGCAGTGAGCACTTTTGAGAGCCCGTGATCAGCAAAGGGAGACCCATTTTTCTTCCTCATACCATACACACAAGCGTTTTTCATACTCCTCTTTCCATTTCCTCATGCAGAGCTCATTGCCAGACTTGTATACTAGTCAGTTTTTACAATTTATTTTTACTTAAACATGATTCCCTGCCCCCGCCTCCCCTTCCTCAGTCCCATGCGCCTCCTGTACCCCTCTACTCTAACCCTGTGGCATTGCATTGCCGTGCACTTGGAGCACACACACCAGGGCTTTCCCTATCGCTCAGAGGGAATGTCAAGTCCCTCCCCTCAGTGTCCACTCTCTATCTTCGGCACCCTCCTGTGTTTGCACAAAGCCCCACAGATGGACTTTATACAGTATTCAGGGCAGTGAGAGGTGGTATCAACCTAGCAGTTAAGAGTGTGAACTCTGGGCCACACTGCTTGGGTGTGAATCCCTGAGTCTGCCATCTAAAAGTCACATGACCTTGGGTAAAGTATTCAACTTCCGGGTACCTCAGATTCTTCCCCGTGGGGTATGTTAGGAGAATTAAATTAGTTAACCATGCACAGTGCTTAGAATAGGACTGGCACGGTTAAATGCTCACGAAGGTCACTATCAATTGGTAATGTTTTTCAAAATATTCCAGAACCTCAATCCCAGAGATCCTTATTCATTAGATCTGGATGGGTCCAGGAATGGTCCTTGGAGTATATCTACTCTGCCTTCCTAGGGGTCTGGGCAGCAGCAGCAGTGCCACCGTTAGCTTCAGGGCCTAGCACAGTACTGGGAACGCTCATCAGTTACCAGCTGAATGCCTACAATGTGCTAAGTGTTGTTCTGGACACTTGAGAGACAGAGATGGAAAAAAATGACAAAACCTTTGCCTTATGGAGCTCATCTAGTGGGGAAGATGGGGACCAAATAAAACAAGAAAGATATATAATCCAGTGCTGGGTAATTGGCAGGTGCTAATAGGAGTGGGGGTGCTGGATAGAGGGATTTGGGAGCCGGTTGTGTTTTAAAGCGGGTGATTGGGGAAGGCCGTGTCCCTGAGAAGGAGGTATTTGAACTGAGACCTACATAAAAACAAGTGTGTGAGCCATGCACACATTGCGGGGAACAGCATTCCAGGCAGAGGGAAAGGCAAGTGCAAGGCCCAAGCTGGTGGCGAGCGAGATGTGTCTCAGGTTACTGTGCCTGCACTGGCCTGATGGCTTGGCTCAGAGAGGAAGGAGTGGACTTGGCTGTGAGATGGGAGGCCAGGGAGGATTGTGAGCAGGACCCTGTTTTTAAAAGTCCCTGGCTGGTGTGGGGAGAGGAGAGTAGGCTCTGGGAAGTATGTGGGTGCTGGTGTGTGTGGAGGCCGAAAGGCTGCTCCAACAGTCGAGGCCAAGTATGAGACTCTGGCTTGGACGGGGGTGCTGGCGGTGGAGGGAATGTGGTACGTAAGAAGCACTCAGGTTCCAAGTCTGTTCTGGAGGCAAAGCTGGTGGAGCTTGCTGATGCGTTCTTGTGGGATGGGAGAGGAAACCAAGGAAACTGCTTTGCCTCAAGCACCTGGGGAACGGGGAGGGCAGTGGGACTCCGAGCTCTGCGGACAGGAGAAACTCGAGCTGCTTAGCACACCTGCCAGTGGCGATCGGGACAGGGTGAGGCTACGGCTATGAACTTGGCAATCAGCTTATTGTTAGTACACAGTTGAGGAGGGAAGCATTTTTTTCTGACGGAGAGATTAGGTAAGCGTTTTCAAAAGAGAAGGTACTTGAGCAATGATTTCTAAAGGTAGAGAATAAGGAAAATAGAAGATATTTTTCATCCAAGTCTCAGTCTTTTCCCCTGGCCTTTTGTCTAATTTGTTTAAGAAGCAGCTGACCTGGTTGATCATCTCTTTTCACTGGTATAGCCACTTAGGTTCTCTATTGAAAAGGAAACCAGAACAGATTACATACTAACTGATAAACCACCTTCTGCTGTTTCTCATTGTTCACAAATTGAAAATTCAAGTTGGACCATAGAGGTGCGGAATGCAAAATGGGTTTTGCTTCACTCTGTGTGTCTGCTATGAATTGGGATGTGTTGATTTTGGTGTGGGGATGACAGGCTGTCTGAGGACTGACCATTTTCAGGAAGTTTTTACTGATACAGACTTTATGTACTTGACTTCTTTTTAACTCAGTCAAGTTAAAACCACAGCTACAACCTTAAAATACCAGGACCCCTTGCTGTCTCATCACTCATAGCCCTCACTTAGGCATAATGTCTGTCTTGACTCCTGCTTTGTGTGAAAAAAATGAGTCATGTTTTGCCACTCTCCTATTTTAGAAGAATTATTTGGAGTATTGGTAGAATATTGCTTGCCTTTTTTGTTTATCTTCATGATCATTGTAATCGCAAATTTTGGTCTTATACATAGAAATTACTAGATGTTTGTTAGTGTAGTAAAGATTGTGCATTGAAAATATTCAGTTTATTAAATACTCTAAGGTCCTTTTAGAACTGATACATAAAATTCATACCAGTTAGGTGTACTGCTACCTTAAATAATCTTCAGCTGTATACTATAATCTGTCTTAGTTCCAGCTACAGACAGGATGTGTGAAGCTCCAGCCCTTACATAATACCTTTAGTCATTTTTCTAGTTAG
Organism: Aselliscus stoliczkanus; assembly: GCA_033961575.1. Lineage (NCBI taxonomy): Eukaryota > Metazoa > Chordata > Mammalia > Chiroptera > Hipposideridae > Aselliscus > Aselliscus stoliczkanus. Next base: position 3,881,927 of record CM066738.1, on the reverse strand, counting down.
GAAAAAAAAAGTGTTACATTAGAGAAAAGTGTCAGAGTATTTATCTCTAGGTCGGTAAAGGCTTCTAGTCTTCAAAGTGCTTGTCATAGATTTTGTCAAAATTTTAGGTTTGGGTCTTTGTCTTGAATTAATGAGACCATTGCTTCTCTGTACTCAATGTAGGTATATTGGTTTTCAACAACTCCACAATTCAGGATTCCACATTCTTATACATACAAGGCATTCTGGGCAAGAAGAAAAATCTCTCAAAAGAACATTGTCTGGATCTTACATAAACCACAGGTAGCTTTCTTTATGTGGAACAAAATTTATACACAGAAAAACAGATAATAAACACACATATACAGAATAACTAAATGTTAATCATTTATCCTTGTTTTAAATCTTCCTTTAATAAATAAACTTCACTAAAAATTTAAATATGTCTGCCCCCCATATCCACTCATTCCTACTTCTCTCCTTTACTCTCCAGAGGAATTCATTCTGAACTATTTCCATTTTCTTCTGTATTACCTAATGCAGTATCATGGCGTGTGTGTCACTTGACATGTTTTTGAGACCTTCTATTGTTGAAGTACAGCTCAACTTCATTTATTTTTTTTTTGAAGATTTTTTTGGGGAATTGGGGGAGGGGAGCTATGTTGCGGAATCCGGGAAGGAGAACAGACAAGTTGCTGTCCTTGTGTTCTTCAGTCTAGTTGTGGAGGACACCGCTTCACTGGCCCATGTTGGTATCGTCATTGCGCTCTTCCCAGATGAGGCAGTTGGTCGCCGGCCACTGGATGGTTGCTTGCAGCAGCTCACCAGCAACTCACAGGAGCCCAGCTCCAGGTCGAGCTGTTGTTCACCATCTTAGCTGTAGAGGGCGCAGCATCAATGGCCCTCATGTGGGATCCAAACCGGGCCCCACTGCTCAGAGCCGGCATCCCAAGCCAACTCCTAACATGGCCGGCCCTATTTCATTATTTTTAAATTGTATATTATTCCTTCATAAGAATTGAGCACATTTATTATCAAGAGCTTTTGATACTTTCTGAATATTAATTGCTTATCTGTTAACATAAGCTACAAGGATCTTTCAGTTTCCTTGGCTGTTCTTTGCTTTATGTTTCTTCAGGTAGCTCTCCTGAGTTTGATCTTAGGCCTTCCGTAGTGCTTTCATCTGCTGGGATCTTACACTACAATACAGTGCCTTGCACGGTCTGGCTTTCCCACCCATGGGGTTGGTGGCCAACTGAGTTTTATTTCTTCCTGCTCCAAAGGAGCTAGGAAACTAGGGAGTTGAATCAGCAGCCTGAAAGGTTGGTACCGTACATCTCAGTCCAGCTCACTTCTAGTGTACCTGCGATGGCATCATTAACGAGCATTCTGGGCACTGACTTCTGCTGTAGTAACGGGTGTGATGTTCTCAGTTGCTGGTGTTTCCCAAGGATGTCAGGGAGGTTACTTTATTAATTTAAAACACGTTGCCTTCTAAGATTTCTTCAGGAAAGTTATGTGTCTACGTGTAGGGTTCCTGCTGTGTGGTTATTTCAAAATAAGAGCTACACAATTAGGCTTTCTGCTGAAATATTGGAATCCAATGTCTGCCATTAAAAACACATTGGTTGCAAAGCTTTATTTTGTTTCCCAAGCATCGATTTAATGTGTGAGCTAACAATTCCATCAAGAAAATAGATTTTTTAAAAAACTCCTCCCAGTGTCCTTACTCTTGAATTCATGGTTATTTAAGAGCTCACTATCTTTGAATATGTTACTATGATATATATTTTTTTCATTTTTTAGAGGGGGCAACTTTAAACAAAATTATCATAGAATAATAATGATAAAAACATTGACACGACTGAACATTTTTAATACCTTCAACCTATATATGAACAGCACAGATTTATCATGACTTTAGATACAAGTAGGCATCTGTTTATAGGAAATGTGCGTGAAGCAGGGTTGAGTTGCTCCTCAGGAAGTTGGGTCGAGTGCTTTTGTTTCGTGTGTGGCACTGTCCTGGGCTCAGGGCGTCCAGTGATGAGCGACAGGACAGGGACAAGCTCCTGTCATGTGGAGGGTTACTCTGGATGGGAAAGCCAGGAAAGGAACAAATGAAACCCTATGCTGAAGATGAAGGGTGCTAGCGTGCTGGGAGCACCAGTAGTCTCAGTGATCACTCACCCCGAGCCCAGTTGTGCACACAAGAGGACGCCCACAGCAAGAATGAAACTATTGCTGATAGAGAAGCATGGCAGAGGCCATTCATTCATCCAGTCAGCAAATTGAGCAACTGCTGGAGGTTTGCAAGTGTCCTTGGTGCTGATCATCAGCGGTGACTAAGAGGGACAGAAGAGTCTCTGTGTTCATGGAGTTTCCATTCTGCAAGGGAAGACTTACATAAAGAGAGGAACTCAGGAGGGAACGCGATGGTTGGTGCAGTGCAGTTGGGTCGGGAGGGCAGGAAGCAGTAGGATACTTGTAATGAAAACAGCCTGCCAAAGGATAAATTTTAAAGACATCTGTAAGATATCCAACAGATTTTACTTTATACTGTCCATTTCCCTCATTTTAATGTACTTTTCCCAGGCACAGAGTCTATTGTATTGAAACCTGAAGCATAATTTTATTGTCTTAACAAAATCCATCATCAGTCCTAGGCTTTTGGAGACAGATTATTACCTTCCCAGAAGGTAATATTTTCAGAGTTGAAGTGAAATATGGTAACTTGTTTTTCTGGAAGGGTTGAAGAAAGGAGAGATATTGTACCTAAATTGTGTTTGCAAGAGTATAAAATACAGCTCTTTTTTATGCAGAGTGAAAAAAAACTGTTGTGGAGCTAATAACTTTAAGTTTATATCTGGAAAGCTGAGATCTGATAGATTATATATCAAATTGGTGTATAACTTATTTGGTAACACATATAGTTTGAGGTTCAAAGTATTGTAGTTACATCAGGAAACATATTACAAAGAAAGGATATGTATTTCTAACACCAGAATTTCATGAACTCCAGAAAAATGTGGAAAAGCAATCTCTTTGCAAAACAAAGCATCTTTATTCATTTTACATATTTTTTATTTATTCATTTATATACATATAAAATACATATATTTTAAAATCTCTATAGTAGTTAATATCGGAAATGTTGGGGGGGTGTGCTACCAAAGGTGAGTTAATACAAAGACCCGATAACTTTTTTTCCTTCCTCTTAAAAAAAAAAAAGGGCTTTATTTTTAGGGCAGTTTTAGGTCCACAGGAAAATCGAGCAGAAAGCACAGCGAGTTCCCATATACCCCTGGCCCCCCATGTGCACAGCCTCCTCTACGGTCTGCAGTGGTCCGCAGTCAGCACTGGACCCATGCAGTTGTTAGAATTGACCAACCTACACTGACACATCGTTCTAACCCAAAATTCCTCGTCTACATGAGGGTTTGATCTCCGTGGTGTACATTTCATTGGTTTTGACAAATGTATAATGACACGTATCCACCATTATAGTGTCACACAGAGTAGCGTCACTGCCCATCTTTATCCTCCCCTTCTCCACCTCCCCAGCCCCTGACAACCACTGACCTTTGCCTTTTCCAGAGTGTTACATACCTGGAATCATACAGGATGCAGCCTTTTCAGATTGGCTTCTTTAACTTAGTAATGTGCATTTAAGATTCCTCCATGTCTGAATTTTGATAGCATGATAGCTTATTTTAGTGCTGAATGATAGTCCATTGTCTGGATAGACCACAGTGTAGCCACTCACTTACTGAAGGACCTCTTGTTTGCTTCCAAGTTTTGGCAGTACTGCTGTAAACATCTGTGTGCAGGTTTTGTGTAGACATGAATTTTCAGCTCCTTTGGGTAAACACTATGGAGTGCAATTTCTGGATTGTATGGTAAGAGAATGTTTATTTTTTTAAGAAATAGCCAAACTGTTTTCCTGTGTCCACACCATTTTGCATTCCCACCAGCTCCATGTCCTTGTCAGTGTTTAATGTTCAGTGTTTTAGATTTTTGCTGTTTGAATAAGCATATATTGGTATCTCATTGTTTCATTGTTTTAATTTGCAATTTCCTGATGACATACAGGGTGTGGAAGTTAAGTTCGTGAACTCATCCTAGAAAAAGTGCTACATACCTCATTGCTGAATATCACCACGGTCACCTTCGAAGTACTCCCCTTGGGAAGCTATGCACCGATGCCAGCGCCTAGTCCACCCTTCAAAGCAGTTTTGGAACTCTTTTTCTGGAATGTCCATCAGAGCTGTTGTCGTATTCCCTTGATGTCCTGAATGTCATCCAGATGTCTTCAATATTTTCTTTATCTTTGGGTCAAGAAAGAAGTGATTGGGGGCCAGATCAGATGAGTAGTAGGGTGGGTGATCCAATACAGTTATTTGTTTACTGGCTAAAAACTCCCTCACAGGCAGTGCCATGTGAGCTTGGTGCATTGTCGTGATGCAAGAGCCATGAATTGTTGGCGTAAAGCTCAGGTTGTCTAACTTTTTTTTTTTGAGGGCAGTGTCACTGGCCCTCATATGTGGGATCCAAACCAGGGCCACTGGCGTCCCAAGTCAGCTCGTAACCACCGTGCCACTTGGCTGGCCCTAGTCTAACTTTTTCATGCAGCCTTTTCATCACTTCCAAATAGTAAACTTGGTTAACTGGTTAACTTGGTTTATTTGTCCAGTTGGTACAAATTCAAAATGAATAATCCCTCTGATATCAAAAAAGGGTAACAACATTGTTGTAACAAGTTCACAAATTTAATTGTCAGAACTCGTATTGAACGAACATCTTTCATTTGTGTATTTTTTCCATCTCTTTGTTTTATTTTCCATCTATGTATCTTTGGTGAGGTATTTGTGCAGATCTTTTGCCCATTTTTTTTTATTACAGATTTTATTGGGGAATTGGGGGAGGAGAACAGTGTTGGGGAGTTGGGGAAGGGGAACAGTGTTGGGGAATTGGGGAAAGGGACCATCCAAGTTGTTGTTCTTTAGTCTTCATTGTGGAGGGTGCCAGTTACCATCTGGCCCGTCAGCAGCTCGTGGCCCCTAAGCTCAAGTTCAGTCTTAGTGCTGAGTTCAGTCTTAGTTGTGGGTGGGCATGGCCACCATCCCATGTGGGAGTCAAACCTGGCAGCCTTGTTGTTAAGAGCGCACTTGTTATCTACTGAGCCATCCGGGTGGCAGCTCAGCTCAAGGTGCTGAGTTCAGTCTTAGTTGTGGGCGGGCATAGCCACCACCTAACAGGCAGTCTTGTTAGGAGCATGTGCTCTCACCAGCTGAGCCGTCCTGCCACCTGTTGGCAGCTCAGCTACCGCTCAGTTCAGGCGCAGCGTCACTGGCCTGTGTGGGAATCGAACCGGCGGCCCTGTTGCTCAGAGCTCACACTCTTAAGTCAATTCTTAACCAACTGAGCCACTCGGCTGGCCCTTTTGCCCATTTTTCAATTGGGTTGTTTTCTTATTGTTGAGTTTTAAGAGCTCTTTGTGTATTTTAAATGACAGTTTTTTTATCAAAATTTTTTTTTTTTCAACTGTGTCTTTTGCAAATACTTCTCCCAGTCTGGGGCTTGCTTGTCTTCTTTCTTTTGACAGTATCCGTTGCAGAGCAGATGTTTTTAATTGTAATGAAGTCCAGCTGATCAATTCTTTCTTTCATGGATTGTGACTTTGGTGTTGTGTCTGAAAAGTCATAGCCAAACCCAAGGTCATCTAGATTTTATTCTATGTTATCTTCTAGGAGTTTTATGGTTTTGTGTGTTTTATATATATATATATATATATATATATATATATATATATATATAATATATATATATCTTTATTTTTTTAGTTAAATTCTTGAGTAAAAATAAAAAGATATATCTACCCCTTAAAAAGTTCTGTCCTGCCATTTACAGATGGGGTGATACTGATACGCTGGAGGTTGCATGGATAAATAAGGCCAAGATTAAGTTTTGAGTTCACTTGGGGTATTCACAGTTAACCCCCTACAATTGCTGGGATCTTAACTAAGAGCTTTGTTGTGGTCTTTTCCTGCATGGGGCTCTGAATGATTACAGAGAAGTACTTAAACCATGCATAGATCAGTCAAGTGTTTCAGGATTTGATGCAATACTTTTTTCACAAAGTGCTCTCATGCATGTTTCCTAATTGATAAGTTCATCCAGCCATTTTTTATGAAATTTTCAATACCTGGAACCTGGACTCTCACTGTTGAGAACTTTGCTGGATTTTGACCTTCTTTCCTGACCTGTAAACTAGCACTTTGTAATTCTAAGGCTCCATTTTTGTAAGAAAGACTGAAAAATCAACCATTCCTCCTTTCACTTTTTTTTTTAAATTACAGTTTATTGGGGAACAGTGTGTTTTTCCAGGACCCATCAGCTCCAAGTCTAGTAGTTGTTTCAATCTAGTTGTGGAGGGCGCAGCTCAGTGGCGCGTGCGCGGATTGAATCGGCAACCTTGGTGTTTGAGCACTGCGCTCTAACCAACTGAGCTAACCGGCCACCCCCCTCCTTTCACTTTTAATGCTATGCATATTTCTGCTAGACCTTACTTCTTGAAATACACACTTTAAAATGACAATACGCCAAAGCTGGGTGTAGGAAATACTGCAAGTCGATAGGTCCTGGGACTTGCAGCGAAAAGATATATAATGAAACCAGTCTTACTGTAGGCTAATTGATATAAACAAGAGTTAAGTTTTTAGTGTATCTCATCAAAGTTATAGTGAAGCAATGTTATTTGCGGACCTGCTGTAGTTCATACTGTGCTTAGCTTTATCTAGATATCTTTAGAACATGTCAAGGAATTCATATTCAAGTTAGTTAATGCTATTCACTTGCATCTGTCAAACTCACAAGAATTTTCACAGGTGAGTATACATAATAAAGGACATTATTTAATTTGTTAAAAAGATGAAAATTTAAAAAATATTCCTAATTTCTTCCAAAATCACGTTGCTTCATTATTTTTTTTTTTTTTTTTTGAGGGCAGTGTCACTGGCCCTCATGTGGGACCCGAACCGGGGCCGCTGGCTGCTTAACCACCACTCCACTCGGCCGGCCCAACATTGCTTCATTTTTTTGACCTCCTAATCACATTTTAGATGCTTCATTCCTACTAGTTTTATATAAACTTTTTAAAAAGATTTTATTGGGGACTTAGGGAAGGGAACAGCGTTGGGGAATGGGGAAGGGGAACAGACAAGTTGGTGTCCTTTTGTTCTTCAATCTAGTTGTGGAGGATGTCGCTTCACTGGCCCATGTTGGTATTGTGATCATTGTGCTCTTCCTGGTTGAGGCAGATTGGTCGCCGGCCACTGGACGGCAGCTCACGGCAAACCACTGCAGCCATCGCTGTCGCTGGCGACTCACAGAAGCCCAGCTCCAGGTGGAGCTGCTGTTCACCATCTTAGCTATAGAGGGCACAGTATCACTAGCCCATGTGGGAACTGAACCGGGGCCCTGCTACTCAGCTCGGGCTCCTAAGCCAACTGTTATCGGTCAAGCCACTTGGCCGGCCCTATATAAATTTTATCTTGAAATAAGGAATAGAAGATTAGAAAGAAAAATGATTAAGAGTATGTGCTGTGGTTCTAGACATACCAGATTGTTTTTTTCATCTCTTCAAAGAAAAAAAAATCTCACTTTTGAAAGAGATTTCACTTGTAAAATGGACTCTGTGCTTTATAAGAAATGTTTAAATTCATTGGTGATAAATATGCATGTTGGTATAGTAAAATCCCATTTTTTACATAATGCTTTAATGGAAATGGCAGTTTTATGAAATGCAAGTGACTAGTAAAAACCTGAATGATGCTCATAAGCCCTTACATCATTTTTATTGAGGTTCTTGTGTGTTCTGATTCATTAATACAGGGGGAAAGGAGAACACTAACATGGTTTATTTCCTATAATTACTCAAATCAAATAGAATTTATTTTCAATAAAATTCTTAGAGGAAATTACTGGGGGTGGGGAGAGGAGGGTTGGCCTGTTGTACCAAATGTCTTGATTTTTCACTTATGAGACTTTGCTGTTTCACCGCTGATATTAGTCACTAGCATATATGTTCAGTATATTTTCCTCCAGATATTTACAAATGAAAACCTGTGTAAGCCCAAGAAATCCTGTTAAGGAGAAATGTGGGATATTTATTTTATCCTGCTTATTACTACAAATATTGTCTTTTAATAATTCAGACTACCTTTTATGTGTTTCATATAGGTCGAAACACTATTTAGATTGCTATGTAATAGATTAGGGGAATTTTCAAAACCACTTAGTGTTTACAGTTAAATTTGGTTTGGTTTTTTTTTTGTGTGTGTAGAATACCTAGAAGAAAAGGTTAGTGCAAGGGATAAACAAATACAGCAGGTCCTCAAAGAATGTTTTTTTGTTCAAGTAGTTTTGTTATAATGTTGATGAGATGAAATAGGAACGGAACCTTTTTGTTAATATCAATTAGCTTGTGACAAAATTGGTTGCTTTATATGTCGTTTTGCTGTAAGTCGCAGGACCTAACACATGTTAAATAAGGACCTTAGGCTCCCCCAACTACAAGAGGCAAGGTGGGGAGAAAGATGCTAGAAATTGAGTTGGAAACAAGTAAAGTATTTTTAATTTCAGCACAGTGATCTTGGCAATATTCCTATTTTTGCTATTAGTAGTAGACTTCAAACCACCTTAGAAAAGTCTGTCTCCCTCCCTGTCCCTCCGTGTCCCTCTGTGTCCCTCTCTCTCCCTCTCTCTCTATCCCTGTCCCTCCCTCTGTCCCTCCGTCTCTATCGCTCTGTCCCTCTGTCTCTCCCTTAAAGACACGAAAGAGGACTTCCGGAACTGCTTCAGAAAGTGGCAGGAACGATTAATGGCAATGTGTCATTTACTGTAATACTTATGTTTTTCTCCTAATGTTTTATTTATTTATTTTTTATTTTGTAGAGGGCAGCATCACTGGCCCTCACATGTGGGATCCGAACCGGGGCCACCGGCGTCCCAAGCCAGCTCCCAACCACCGCACCACTAGGCAGGCCCTGTAATACATTTTTTTAATCCCTGTAATACATCTTTTTAATTTAAACATTCACCGTATTTTTTTTTTATCACACCACGTATGCGTCTATGGAACTCTTGTGATTGGCGATTTTTATGTGAGGGCCGGGAATGTAATGTAGGTGGTGACTGTCCATGTTGGTTTGTGCGCCGTGTGTGCATGTGCGTGCATGTGTTTATTTTCCCCAGAATCCTGGAGTTGTGTTTACTTGTTCTTTTTACCATGGCTGAAGTGATCTCCCCCTGAGCCAGCAATGAGACTTCATGGGAGGGGATCAGACTTGCTCCCTCTTCATTAGGCATCAGACTGCATGCATCGGAGAGTGGAAAGAGAGAGTCACCGAGAGCCGCTGCCTCCATAATCCCCCAAACGCTGCCTCAGCACCCAGGGCCGTGTTTCTCCCTCAGTGCCAAAGCCTGCTACAGGGATGGGGCCTTCTCAGCGCCTGGCCTCCCCTCACTGGAGCTGCGAATCCCCTCTGCCACCCGGCCCTCTTGTGTGAGCTGGCCGTTCTCCATAAGGAGCTGCCTCCCAGTATCAAGAGGGTTGTTTGTGCCGGAGTCCGAAGGCCACATGCCCTACCCGGCCAAGGACGCCGTGCCCGCCTCTGCCCTGCACAGTGCTGCCCTCTGGCCTCCAGCCTGCCCTGCAGAGGGCCAGAGGCAGGGCTTACGGAGAGGCACACAGGCGGAGAATTACCTTTGCCTTTTCATTCGTGAAGGTGTCGTGAAATGAGAATAGCTTTAATATAAGTATCCCCCAAACCACAAATCATCCGGTAATATAGTCTGTTTTGTGTTGATGCGACATATGCATTCCTAAAAATCACCACACTACGTGAAATAGCACAACAAAACCACAGGCCTTACGAAGGGGAAACGGAGTTAGGTGCACAACACGCAAAAGCTTTGTTGGACACACAGCACACACAAAGATAGAAAACTATAATAAGACAGGAGCAGTTTTGCACACTTTAAATGGGTAGGACACACATAAATACTACAGTTATTTAAGCTTGGAAAAGACCTGCCATTTGCCTGTGACCGTGGGCGTTGGGAGAGTTGCAGTTTGTGAGTCACCCTGATGGGAGATCCGCGGGAAGGCGGTAAGAGCAGGTGAGATGACCAGACTCCTAAACTAACCCCCAAGTGGACCGAGAAGAGTTGGCAGGGTTGAGTGTGTCGCAGGTGTGTGTATTTTGTGTATTTCTATGCAGCATGCTTCAGCAAGATGGCAGTTTTCTGTGTTCACCTAGCGTTTCTTGCAGACAAAATCATGCATAAGCAAATGTGAAATTCGTTTTATGCTCAGCGTGTCCCCCTAATATGCACATCAATCACATTGGAACAAATTCACAGTTTCAAAATAAGCTTTATAGTATAGAACTGGCTGTAGTTTATTTGATTTTGGAATTGACTTTCTTTTCCTTTTTTCCTTTCCGCCATTATTGATTTCTTAATTTATATTTAAGTTAAACCCATATCAGATTGATTTTTCATACCCAGAGTACCTCTGGAGGACAGAAAGCAGCCTGAGATTTTCATTTTGCTGGTGGTAATCTCTGAGGCAGTTCCTCCTTGGTGAGTGAACCTCCCCCTCTCCCCTCCCTCCTCTCCCTGCTCCCTCTCCCCCTCTCCCCTCCCTCCTGCTCTCCCCCCCCCCCACTCCCCTCTTGGACCTTTACTAGATGCCAGGCGCAGTGCTGGAGATACAGAAACCAGGAAGGTGTCATCCTTGTCCTCAGGAGCTTAGAGTCTCCTTGAAAAGTTTTCAAGGCATACATTTCAGTGTCTTTGTTGGCTGGGTCTTCTTAGGGAACAGATGAAGCAACATTATGGATTTCTTAGAATGTGAACATGGGTGCACAGATGGATACATACACCTCCCCACCCCATCTTCTACTTCCTTCTAAAGGTAAAGATAGGAGTAAAGAGCTTGCTGGGAGGAAACACAAAGATATTGATTTACATGGTGAGAAGATGTAAATTTGAGAAAGACCTAAGCAGCCTTGATAGTTCAACCCTCCCGCCTGACTCCTTAGTAAACCCAGTAGTCAGGAGTCCTTGGTAGACTGGTGATGGGAACGCAAGTTTCAGAGTACTGTAACAGTCTGATCCCATTTTTGTTGCCCGCTTCCCCGCACATGTTGTGTATGTACTGTGTGTATAAGCATAGATGATGTGGAAAGCTGTCCCATATTGTCCCTCAGGGAACAAGGAAAAGCTTATTAACTTCCTCTTTATACATCTTTTATTGTTTGGCTTATTTTAAGAGGCATGTTTTACTTTTTTAATTAAAAAATCTAATAAAGTAGAAAATGAATAAATACTAATAATCAACTATGCCCTCAGGGCTCTGAGCTTGGTTTCCACCTTCCCAGTAGGTCGGGTAGTTAAGCTGACTGTGACGTCGCAGGTGCGGGCTGCCCAGCAGGACCGTGACCGTGCTGTAGTCTGGAAGGACGCTACCTTTTCTGGCAGCAGAACCTTTCTGTGTTTCTAGACCATTCTCATTTCTTACATTTGCTGCTCTTGGCACACTCTGCCGTTGATGATCATTTTGGCCCCAGGGCTAGTCCTTCACAGCCTCCCTGTTAGATCCCATCGCGTTACTGTGGAAATCAGTGTTTGGCATAGGTTAAGAGCTGGCCTGCGATTCAGGCTGCCTGGTTACAGAGCCTGACCGCCGTTAACTTAGACAAGTGACGTGGCTTCTCCTCTGTAAACCAGCGGTAATCACAAAATTGGGGGTTTCGGTGAGACCCTGCGTGTGAGAACGCTTCCTGGGTGCCTGCCGGGTGGCGTGGTGAGAGCGTGGGGAACCTGAGCTGTTGCTGGCAGTGCGTTAAGTCAGCTCTTCTCTCTCTTATCTGTGGTAGTGAGACAGTTGTGGATCTTGAATCTTCCCTCAACCATATTCCATCTCCCTTCCGAACTTCCTTCACAAGATCCCCAGTCAGTCTCTGTCTTGTCCCACAGGTCCCTTCACTGACGTGGTCACCACCAACCTGAAGCTTGGCAACCCGACAGACCGAAATGTGTGTTTTAAAGTGAAGACCACGGCACCACGTAGGTACTGCGTGAGGCCCAACAGCGGGATCATCGATGCAGGGGCTGCAATCAATGTGTCCGGTAAGTCTGGGTAGCGGAGGCTGAGACGGGGGCTAGAAAGGCCCCCAGAGCCAGCGGGAGTCTTTCTTTTTTTTTTTAAAGATTTTATTGGGGAGTTGGGGGAGGGGAACAGCGTTGGGGAATCGGGGAAAGGGAACAGACAAGTTGCTGTCCTTTTGCTCTTCAGTATAGTTGTGGAGGACATTGCTTCACTGGCCCATGTTGGTATCGTCATTGTGCTCTTCCCGGTTGAGGCAGATCTGTCGCCGGCCTCTGGATGGTCACTCACAGTGGCTATTGGCAGCTCACGCTGGCTGCCGGCCACTCACGCTGGCTGCTGGCCACTCACGGCTAGCGGGGTTCTTAAAGCTTGTATTTGCGGTGCAGACGTCTCCCCCCAGCCCTCCAAGCTCCGGGGATCTCACTCACCTGTTGTTTTTCTAGAATTCATGCCTCTTTGGTTCCATGCTTACAACCTTTGTGCCTCAGTGTTCAGAGCAAAATTAAAGTGGTAACTTCAGACTGTACTTGAGAATGAGTTTGGTTTTCACTCCCTTGAAATTAAATCTGCCCTTTGGCAATAAATAAAAAAGGGCTAAACAAACTTAATTTTACTTTGTGGGAGAAAGCTAAATAGAGTTATTTTCTTATTTAAGCTAAATGATTTCTGACATGAAGCTCATGTCATTTCCAGTGATTGGTAACTGACTTTACTGATTGTGAAAAGCTACGGGAGATGAGAGTTAAGGAAACGGGCAAATTCAGGGGTGCCTGCCTGATGGGCTTTTCCCTCTGCCTGAGAGTGCATGTATTTTCCAGAGTCCAGCTTTTGAAAAGTACCCAAATTGAGAATTGGATTTCAGAATTAAGGTGATGTAAGTGATGGATTTGACTTTTAATGTATTTTAGAAATGTTATAAACTTCTAGCTCATTAGAACTTCTGGATTCAAGAATGCCTTTGGGTTTGTGGAGGAGCTCTGGGAGCCAGTGTGTTAACCCTTTAGGTGTCAGGAGAGTGTCAGAGGGCTCTGCGTCCCTAGAAGCTACTACTCATATGAGATGGGGACCTGGCTGGCTTTTTCCATGACAGATTTTGATTGCGATACATTTGGCTATTCACTTCACACCTAAAAGAAAATGATTCACTTCTTTGGAAAGATGTAAGGTGTTTCATTATCTCATCATTTCTGCAAACTCTTATTCCTACATCCGTTGGTCTCTCTCATGATGGCACGCCTACCCCGGCTATCGCCCTGTGTACTTCTCTCTGAGGCTGTGAGCCCCAGTGTGGATCCCTGAACTGGCTTATTATCCTGGAGAACTGAGGAGGGTAGGAACCAACATGTACTGAAGATCTCCTGAGTGCTGGGCCTGCACATGTGTTACCCATGTAATTTCTGTTACCTGTGAGGAGTGTATTGTTACCTCTCTGTACTAAGGAGACCAGTGGCTGTGGGTTCACAAAGCCAGCAAGTGACAGAGCCAAGATGTGGATTATCCTGCCAGCTCTGAACTGTGGCACCCTGGAGAACGGAAGGGGCCCAGGGTGGTGGCGTTTCTGTACCCCTTGGGTCCATCAGGTTTAAAAAAATGGGTTTCTGTTTTTCTGTTGAAATCAAGGGCAGCTGAAATCTTGTATTCCCTTTTATTGGCCTTTTTTCCTCTCAATTTGCTTGCCCATATCAAATTTGAGCAAGGTTGTCAATAAATGAGAATTACCAATTTTCACAGTGAATATGGGAGCAGCCACGTGGTTTTCTGGAAAAAAATAGTCTCAACAGGCAGTCGCACAGTGTAGATGTGCTTTCTGATATTACGGGTGAGTGTGTGTGTGTGTGTGTGTCCGTGTGTCCATTATAGAAAGATTCCTCCCTATCCACAATGGAAACGGTTTTTAAAGTTTGTTTCAATTTCTGAGTGCCACTTAAGGAGGACCACGGCGTTGTGGTCGTGGCCTCCTGTTGCAGGTGAGAAGGGAAGGTACAGAGTGGGCGTGCTCCTCCGGGTCCCCTGGGCCATCAGTGCAGAGCCGGGCTTGGAGCCAATGGCCCGGGGTTGCCTGGGCAGCATTAGGGGCTGGCCCACCTGCAGACAGATGCAGACCACAGAGCACCGTGGCTCTCCCCGTGGGATGTGCTTGGGGAAGAGCAACTGGATAATGAAATGTCCCTGTGTCTTCAGGCGGCGCCTCCTGGATGAGAGAAGATCATGCTTGCACATAAAAAGGCGCCTTTGTTTTCATTTGGTGTGTGTTTATCTCAGTGCTTGAGACGGGCCCCGGGAAAGCCTTTCCAGGGCAGCCTCCCCAGCTGTTGGCAGAGGAAGCGGGCACCCATTGTGGCAGGTTTATGTGCTGAGGACCACGGATCATTTAGTAGACATTCATATCTGCGCTTTTCCAAGCAGCTACCTGGTGACATCTCAGTGAGCATGTAGTGTCCCCAGGGTCCTTTGGGAGAGAGGAAACCCTCAGGACAAGGAGGATGCCAGCAGACTGGCACTGCGGGTTGTCCGAAGGCAGCTTTCCTGCCCCCCTCGGGTACACATGGCCGCATGTGGTCTCACCCACTGTATTCAAAGACCACTGGGTTTGGGTTTTGGGAACTTGAACAGGGAGCCCAGCCCTGCTTTTTAACTTGCCGTCTGACCTTTGGCCAACCCATTAACTTCTCTAGGTTCTAGTTTTCTCGTTTGTAAAATGGAGAGAATTGTATCTACCTCACCAAGTATTTACCGATCTGTGTTCACTGAAAACATGTTAAGGGAGGGATTGAATTGTTCTTCCACTAGCTTGGACATAAACTGGCTAGTTTTTGTTGAAGGTGGATTGTGTATATTTGAATTGTCTTTTTAGAAAGAAACTACTTTCATATAGTTTGTTAATTTATGGACTTTTTCCAATTTTAAGAAGAAATTTGTGATTTTTCTCCTTTCTATAACATGCATTTGATTTATTGTGAAAAGCCGCTAGTAAATTTTGAGATATAATCTATAAAAATGTGACTGTTGAATCTATTTGAAGCACTACCAGCGTTGCCCTGACTGCTACCAAATGTCACAGCATACCTGGGAAGGACATTACTAGTGCATCGCTTCACTCCCGTTTCTGAAAACCCCTGGGATGTGCTAGCTACTAGGGAAGGTGCTAAATCGTTCTCTGAGAGAGGGGGTTGAGCAGGGAGAGAAGGGTTGGGGAGGGTGATACCCACCTATGGAGCTGGCCCGAGGGACTGAGGTTTTGAAGGCACACAGCCAGGGGTGTGACGTGGGGGCGAGACGTTCTAGCTGTCAGGTGTCTTGCAGACACACCTGTGAAGCTCTTCTCAGCTTTTAGATTCACCTCATATTTAAGGAGCCTGACATAATTTGTCAAAAGTTTAGACTGTGACCCTTCATGTTATCTTCTTTAGAAGATGGCAGATCACTTATTGGGTCCTTAAAAAAACCCAACAGCTCCATTTTATAAACTTAGGTGGTAAAAGTAGCAGTTGGAAACTGGCATAACCTAAACGTTTTGTGTCAGTAAGTGAAAATGCGGGGACTTCCTAAAGGGGTGTTTTGTGATCCGTCCCTCGGGTCAGTGACTTGTGTTCTTGCCCTTGGCCTTTCCATAGATGCTCATCTCATCTCATTTTCATGGTCACTCCCTCTGGGATCCGGCCTGTGGATCCGGCAGTGCAGTCGGTGAGGGATGCAGGGCGCTTTCTCTTTGCATTAATTGGCCCAGAATGCCATGGCTTGGGCCCCTTGCTCCCTGATACGCACCACCTACTAGAAATGTTTTTGAATTATTCAAATCTGGACCTCGGCAAAATAGGCACACTTACATGGAGATTGGAGAAGAGGAGATTGGATTTTTTTCCCCCCTGAGATTTTAAATGCAAGGAAAATAGAACTTTTTGAATTAATAAATTGTTTGAAGCAGTGAGGGGGTCTCCCCATTTGTTCTAGCTTTACACAATTAAATCTGTTTTCTGAACTGTCTGGTGGGAAAATATTTTTAAGGTAGATAATTTCTGAAAATGTCTGTAGTTAGCTGTTAGTGGTTGTGGGGTTTTTTTAATACTGCAGTTTAATAATGAGGGAGTTTTCCATTAATATTCCAAAACATGTTTGCCAGCGGATACAGCAGGTGAAGTGGTAAAATTATGGGCCCATCAAAAATACTTACGCTTCCTGTAATATGGTATTAAGTTTAATATTTTTATAACCTTCACTGAATTCTAATTTCACTAAAGTAGCAAGCACGCTTCCATTTGCAGTTCAGTTATGCACATTGGTTGCCTCAGTACCAAGCAAATTAGAAATGCAAACTATCTGTGTGCTGGGGGCATTGCAAAGAGTCGTTGAAGACACCAGTGTATAGGTACAGATAGCTTGGCTAAGTGTGCCCGGGGTCAGGAGAAGCTGTAGACACTCACACCCCAGTCTTCTAGTGTCTGAGTCTGTATTTTAAATTAAAATTCAAAGAATTAAGGAGCAGTATTCATTCCTGACATATAGCCCGTTTCAGCACTTATTTCAATCACATTTAAAGCATAAATTTCTTCCATTAGAATCCTGAGGACAGTGTATATCAGCAACTCTTGTTGGATGGAAACATCGGTCAATTAATGTAATTGGGTAGAGTTGCCATTGATAATTAATCCTTTTAAGATTTTGCTGAGTCAGTTTAGTGGAGCTGCTGGCCTGCCCTGGACCAGCCAGGCTTGGGCTGCTGCTTTTAGGTGATCAGCATCGGAGTGTAAGTGCGCTGCCGGTAGAGAGAGATGGCAGGCAGCTGTCCATCTGTCTGTCAAGTGCCAGCATGTGGAGCTACATCTGGGGAGTTTGGACATCTTCACAGCAGCATTCTTTGTTTGATCATTTACTTTGGAACTGAAGTCTCTAATAAGCAAAACCTTTTTATAAATGGTTTTCATGACCAGGTTTATTACTCTCAAATAAGAACAACTCACATTCATACTTTAAAGATGTCTTTAATCCTTTTCACCACATGAGATTCTGTGGGTTTTTTTTTAAAAGGAAATTACCAACAAAAATTCAGCTTAATTGTGCTTTTAAAGATTTCGTAAAAGTTTATTGTATTATTTAAATTTAAGAAGAATTCTAGGGCCGGCTGAGTGGCGCGGTGGTTAAGCACTGGCTTAGGACGCCAGCGGCCCCGGTTCAAGTCCCACATATGAGGGCCAGTGACACTGCCCTAAAAAAAACAAAAACAAAAAAAAACAAAACTTTTAAAAAGGGCCGGACGAGTGGCGCTTTGGTTGAGAGCTGGTTTTGGGATGCCAGCGGCCGCAGTTTGGATCCCACATGTGAGGGCCAGTGACACTGCCCTCTACAGCTAGCGGCAGCTCCACCTGGAGCTGGGCTGTGCGAGCCCCGGCGACGGTGTAGGCTGCATCCCCTGCTGCAGTGGGCTGCCATAGGCTACAGTGAGTGGCTGGCAGCCAGCGTGGGCGGCCGGTAGCCGGCGTGAGCTGCCAGTGGCCGCGATGGGCAACCATCCAGAGGCCGGCGACCGATCTGCCTCGTCCGGGAAGAGTGCAGTGGCGATGCCAGCATGGGCCAGTGAAGCAACATCCTCCGCAACTAGACTGAAGAACAAAAGACGGCCACTTGTCTGTTCCCCTTCCCCGATTCCCCAACGCTGTTCCCCTCCCCTAGTTCCCCAATGAAATCTTTTAAAAAAAAAAAGAAGAATTCTATGTTTTACTTTTTATGAGTATGACTATTTATTCTTTCTTTTTTTTTTTTGAGGGCAGTGTCACTCATATGTGGGACCCGAACCGGGGCCGCTGGCTTCCAAAGCCAGCGCTTAACAACCGTGCCACTTGGCCGGCCTTGACTATTTATTCTTTACATTTTCAAAGATCAACAGGATTAATCAAGTACATTCAGTGCCCCTCACATAGCTAGAGGTAACTTCTGGTCTAGAGTGTGATTCTGTAGCAAAAGCTAAGCAGAGCTGTGGGGCATCCAGCATAATGGCCTTTCCCTGCTTTCACACTAGAGCCTGTCTTGGCTGTCCTGCATACTCTCACTGTAGGCTCGCTGTTAACTAGCCACAGGCCAGGATGAAGGAGAAGTGAGAGGTGGGCACAGTGCAGGACTGGACGGGAACACCACAGAGAGCAAGCAGAGAGGGTTCAGAGATAATAGGAGGGACCCGGAATCACTTAAGCCTCAGGGAGACCACGCGCCATGTTCCCAAGAGACCTGGCCTGTAGGTCTTACTGAGATCAGATGGAATGGGTGTTCGTACAACACGAGCGTGATCAGGGAAAGGCCGTGTTGTATTCCATTATGCAGTGGGATGGGAGACAGGACGTACGTTGGAGTTTTGGAAAAAGATGTCGATTTTAAAAGATGTCTATGAAAAAGAGCCACCTTCTTTGGCCAGTGCCTGTGTATGGCACACCGCATCTTCCAGTGACACTGGGGTATGTTTGTACAGTCTCTGTACAAATAAATGAATTAGACCATGAGGAGCTTGTTATCTAAGACGGGCTGTACTGAACTGGGAAACCCTATGGAGAACACAAAGAAAACTCAATGTTAACTTATTTGTAACTAGATAGAATTAATTACCTACCTACCAGGCTTATAGTCACACCTGTGGGTCCCTGAGTAGGCAGAGGTCCAGGGAAGTGGTGCTGCCAACAGTTTGAGGTCCCAAAGGAGATAATAAATTTACTCACGATGAGGGCACACAGTCTAACCAAAATGTGGAGCTGCTTTGCTGTAGGCGAGAATTATATTACCTCGTTCTGGTAACGCTAGTTATCTTAAGCTGATTGTGAGCTCTGGTTCGTCTGATTAGTTTAAAAAAGTGAGGCTTGGTTTCAATATTCCACCATAAGTGTAGTTCTGTAGAGAGCAGTGTTTTGATACACAGGCTGTATGACAGGAAAGAGAACACGGAGAGAGGTGACAAAAAGGTTGGAAACCCTGTCTGAAGCCATGGGTAGGAGAGAGGAGAGCCTGGCAGGTTAGGATTAAAGAGGGTTTCCTCTCTCTGTGCCACCCCAAGGAGCTTTCCAGAGGGAGCAGATTCAGGAGTGCTTTTGAATGTTGGAAGAGAAGAAGGGACACATCCATCAGCCAATGAAAAACTGCAGGTTAATGCCCAGAATGCGAGCCTTCGAAACCTGAGGTCCTCCTCTCGGTTCAATTGAGTAGAAAGGCGATGTGTAGGAAGGAGCTTAGGAGTCTTGTATCCAACAGCAGCCCCTGGTAGACTAGGTCCTGTGGTAAGAACAAGGGTGTGAATTCGCATTTCAGTAGGACCTACTGTTCCCAGGTGTGTGTGGTCCCTGGGCGGCGGCAGCAGCAGCAACAGCGTCTGCCGGGGCATGTTAGAAACCCATGTTCTTAGCCCCAGCCCAGACCTGTGGAACCTCAGACTCAGGTGGGGTCCTGCCATTTGATGCTGATGCATGCTGAAGCGTGAGACCCCTCCTTAAGAGTCAGAGTGGGGGGTTAAACCCTGAAAGGTGTGGTGTATTGCGATGTGAGTAGGACAGGGGGCACCTAAAGGGACATGCCGCATGGGGCTGGGGTCAGCAGGAGAAGCGGAGGTTTCCGGAGTGACCTGAGAACACCCTGCGTGTGGAGGTGTAGCCCGCCGTGCTCGCACCTGTTGGACGAGCAGGGGGCCTGCTGTGGGGTCACTGAGGACGCCCGAGGAGGAGCTGGGAAGCAGAGTTTTTGGCGGGAGGTTTTTGATCTGAGGAGTACCATGATGGCGATTAGGGTGTGTAGGGGATATTAAATCTGTAGGGGTTCTAGGGACTCTGCAGGGCAGCTGGGTTGG
The DNA here is from genome assembly GCA_033961575.1 of Aselliscus stoliczkanus. NCBI lineage: Eukaryota > Metazoa > Chordata > Mammalia > Chiroptera > Hipposideridae > Aselliscus > Aselliscus stoliczkanus. Next base: position 3,861,954 of record CM066738.1, on the reverse strand, counting down.
GCGAGAAACTGGCAAGGGCTCCTCGTTGGAGAATCAGATGTCACTGGAGACCTGAGTGGAGGTTGTGGTCATGGAAAGCGAGGAGAGAAATGTTTTGAAGATAAGATTCTGAGATTAAAAAAAGGAGTAAAGCGTGCGCTGTGGCGCTTGTTAGACTTTTATTCATTAGCTCTGTTACCATTATGATGCAGATGAAAACGATCTGTGACTTGCTTGAGTTCTCATAGGAAGCTTTTATGCTGCATTTAATCAAGTCATTTCGTGTGTGTGTGTGTGTGTGTGTGTGTGTGTGTGTGTGTGTGTAGCAGCATATAGTCTGCATTTCTTCTCTTTAGAAGAAAGTCTGGTCTTATTGACCTGGTGTTTTATGACCCCAGAAGCCCTTTCTTAGCAGGATCCCACTGTTGCCATCTGTACTCAGCAGACATCGGATTATCACAAAGCGTTAAGTTAGGTTGGTGACTGGTAGCTGGGTCTCCAGGCTTTCTCCTGGTTACAGGCTTCTTTTTTATAAGAGGGCAGCGTCACTGGCCCACATATGTGGGATCCGAATCCAGGCCACTGGCTTCCCAAGCCAGCTCTTAACCACCGCGCCACTCGGCCGGCCCTACAGGCTTCTTTTTAATGTAGTATCAGCAGATACATTTTAAAAGTAGGGTAGATGGTTCATTTAAGGGAGTTTTATCATCAGTGTCTCTGGTATTCAAGTGAAATAAATTAAGTTAATGGGGAAGCTGTTTTATAGCCTGTCATGGAAAAGGTACGTAATTTTTGTCACAATTTGCATGTGTGGAGCTGAGAGAACAAACAATTAACAACATTTATTCTGTCATGTTCTCATAAAGTACCAGCTAATAGGGTAAAGCAAATTGAATTGGACCTGAAATGATTGTAGCTGAGAAATACAAACTTTTGACGAGTCGGGGGCCCTATTAAACAGGAGGCTTTGGGGAGCTTTTGAGTCCAAGCGGTCATTTGACTGCCTCATCTTGGCCTGCGGATTTGGGAGCCCAGAAGGAACGGAGAGCTGGGAGGTGGCCAGGACTCCGCTCCCGCCAGCCTCACCTGTGCTTTGGTGCCTGGGTTTCACAAGTGGGTACCTTTGCAGTGGGATGTTGGGCCTGCCTGCTGGGCTGTCTCCAGTGCTCCCTTACGGTGACTGATTGCCATCGTCGCCCACTTCTTTGTGCGTGGGCCTGACTTGAAGGTCTAAATGTAAGGGACAGTTTTCCACATCTGTGCTGGGGTGACCTGGCAGGCAGGGTGGCCTGGGCCGGGGGTTGTGCTGAGGACACCTGTAATGCCCAGGGCCGCCATGGGCCTCCGACAGCGCCCTCCGCAGAGGCGGAGCAGGCAGTTACAAGGTGGTTTGGCTAGAAGGGCCCAGGGAGCCCCCGCCCCCGCCCTGTAAGGGACATGGGGTCCCACGGGAGGCCCAACTGCACCCCGGAACTTGAGGCGTGTTTTGTGTGAAACTGTTTTCTCTCTTAAACTGCAGTTTCTCCCAAGCGGGCATTACACAAAGTCCCCAGTGCCTTCACTTGAATTATTTAACCACATCACCTTCCTCCCGCGTAGGCATGCCAGGCTGCTTGGTGGGGCGGAATACACCCAGACCTCTTGGTCTCAGGACCCCTTGCACTCAAAATTGAAGACCTGAAGAATTCTTTTGTTTGTGGGTTGTATCAATATTTTATCATATTGCAAATTAAATGGAGCAATTCACAAAGTATTAATTCATTTTATAATCACATTAATAATTACATGCTAGCAGGAACATTTTTAATATAAAATAACTTCAAAAAAAAGGTAGTGAGATGCATTATCGGACATGTTTTGCAAATCTTGCTAACCTCTGGCTTGCTGGAAGGCAGGCTGGATCCCCCTGTCTGTGGCTGTGCTTAACCTGCTGTTATGTGGTGCGTTGTCTTGGTGAGTCTGAATCAAGGAAAACCACTTTATATCAGATACGTATTTGGAGAAGGGAAGAGTATTTTTAATAGCCTTTTCAGATAGTTATGGGCATTATTCTTTGATACTACACCAAAACTCAACAAGTAGTACTTGCTGAAAGTTTAGTGTGACATGGAATCTGGAACCATGGCAGTGAACTGTCTGAACTGTGCTTCACGAAAATGCATTGGTGCCTCTTGCACTTTGAATGGATTTTGTACTATTTTGTTAGCTGTGTTATGCAGTTCTTCCAAATGTTGACATATTTTATTACACAATATCAAAAATTCACATTTGTTACTATTTCTACTCCTCTAATTGGAAAAGCCTTTCAGTGTTCGGGAAACTGTGAAGCTCTTGGTGGCAGATATGTTTTCCAGGATTCTAATTTTTGCTTGAAAGCCTGGATTTCATCATCGGCCAAAGAACAAGACTCACTTCATTGATTTTCAAGAAAACAGCTGCCACGTACCCAAATCTGAACAACCACAGTTTTTCTCTTGGTGATTCTTGCAAGGCAGTGGGGTTCTATGAGGAATGCCAAGTTCAGCTCACAAGGCAACGCCCCCAAACGATTGCACAGGTGCTTTTCCCAAGATGGTGGAAGTGCTTTATGTGTACTCCCCATTTCACTGTGTGGAGTGGTGTCACATGTTGAAATTCAGTAAAATAATTTTATTGCTTCATCAAGGATGTTCTTGCCTTTTTAAAAACCGGAGTGTGTGGCAAAGACATGAGCACGGCAGTGCCACTGCCTGGTCCGTGCTGGCCGGGAGCAGCTTGACTCACCATAGCTCCGCGCCCACACCACTGAATGTCAACACAGCAGAGAAGGCATGTGAAGTCTTGGTATTGTCTTCACCACAGTTTTGACTTAATGGATCACCTGAGGGGGTCCCTCGGGGTTTGCGGATAATGCTTTGAGAGCCTGCGGTGTGGACTTCCGAGTCGGAGGCAAAACCAGTATGGAGTACGGACTGGCTCCATCATTTAATGTGCTGGCCATGGGCCCTGAGTGAGGCCACGTAGCCTTTTCAGCCGTGGTCTGCTCGCCTGGAAAATGAAGACCTGAGCTTCCTTGATGGGTTGGTGTGAGGACTGCAGGGAGAACTAATGAAACGTGCCTTCTGGGGTGCCTCGTACCTGGCCGGTGCTACTGAGGGTTCTTTTCCTTTCCCCCTGGAGATGCTGTTCCTTCTCACCTGCACTGCCTTGAGGGGAGAAGGGTGGGAAAGGGACAGCAGCGCTCCCTGCTGCGGTTCTCTGCACCACCCGCTGCTTTCTCTGTAGGACCCAGTGTGGTTTGGGCTGAGGAGCCAGCTGCGCTGGAAATTAGCAGGATCTTCTTGTGGCTCTCATCTTCTGGGCATCAGGGCTCTTCACAGGTAACCCTGGCTCTGCCCCAGCCCTCCGGGATGGAGAGGTAAGGGCCTTTCACAGCTGGGAATTGTCTCCAGGATGAGGCTGGTGTTGCTACCCGAGCTGTGCCCTCTGTGAAGGCTGTTGGCCCCTTAGGTTATCACGTGTTCTCTTCCTTATTTCAATCTGGGGAATTAGCTTTCAGAAGAGGAGTTCGTGGTTTTGACCTGATGCTGAGGTTAAATGTCAAGTCCAGGTGTATAGTGATGCCCGGGTCTGTTTGCGGTGGAGCCCTCGCCAGCTCGGTGCCAGAGGAAGAGCTGTCTGCATTCCAGGGCCAGAGCTGCTGGCAGGCAAGGGCCGCTCTTTCAGGAGAGAGCCATGCCTTTGCACCTGCAAGAATAAATTCCAAGTGGATGGCCCTGGGTTGTAAATGAGCTCGTCTTCTCTCTGCTGATGGTCACGCTTTGGATTTTGGGTACTTAGACCAAACAGCCTTATTTTAGTAACCTTTATTGGTAGCTAGACTCAGTGTCGTGTGTATACAAGCCCCGAGTCTTAAAAAGGTTTGCACATTGATGAATTTATGCCCTGAAGACGCCTCCCAGCAGGGTCCCCCGTAGCTCAGAGCACTCAGATGGGTGATGTGGGCACCCGAGCTGCCTAGCAACTGTATACACTGGGGCATTGAAATCTGAGGTGCTGTTAGAGTTTAAGAGACTTCCTCTGTCCCCAAGATCGAAAGGAGCCCTGCACCCCCAACATGGATGGTGATATTTGCTCTCCATCCTGTGTGGTTCTAGAAGAGATAGGACGGTGGGCTGGGGTGCGGGCTGTGACCCATCATGTTGGAGTGACGGGTGTGGCAGAAGGGCGTCGGGCTGCACTTGGCCCTTTCTCTTCCTAACTCTGACCTTGAGCAAGTCACTCGCTCTGTCGAGCTCCAGAGTCTTGCTTTGTAAACTAGGGCATAGGGTACGTGCCCTCACCTGCTGTGGGGGGAGCTGGGATGCCCGAAAATGGGGGTCAGAGGCAAGAGGACACTGATGAGTGCCCAGAGGAAGGTTGTGGGGTCCCTGCGGGTGGAGAGTACAGACTGACACTGTCAAAGGTCCCGGAGTCAGTCCCCACGGGGGCTCTGAGTCTGGCTCTGCAGTCAGACCCCCTGCACTTCAGTGGTTGCTCCTCCTCCATGGTGGGACCCCCGGCAAGGTAGCTAACCTTCCCTGCTTCAGTTTCCTCATCAGAACATGGCATCAGAATACCACCCGCCACAGTTCCTGCCTCTTAAGGATTAAATGAGATGCACACAGCCCAGTCCCTGGCACGTGGGAAACGTGCAGTCCACGTTGGCTCATTTCACAGTCAGGACCCCGGTAGGCTTGTCTGCACGCGAAAACGTTAGGTTTCAGGGAACTCAACTCCATGGTGCCACCCAGAGCCTGTAGCAAATACCGGATTTTAAAGCAGCTGTCATTTAATGGGGGCTGGGTCCTAAGAAGCCCCTCAGAGCAGGAAGGCATCTCATTCGGTGCAGTGGGTGTGACGCATCCAAGGGGCCCTTATGTGAGGCTCCTCCAGGCTCTTCTGGCGAAAAGGGGGCGCATAAGCTGGTGGCATTGTCTCCGTGCTATGAGTGTGCCAGTTGTGAAACTTTGGTAACATTTCATGGCAAAATTGTATTGTAAGCAGTACCTTGATTACCTTGACCTGGGAAATGGGACAGAGAGAAGCAAAAACAGTTCCTTACATTCCTCGGATTCTTCTCCTTTAGTTCCTAGAGATCTTTGGATGTTTTCTTGAGCCAAACAGGCACATGGTGTTTGCCTGGCTTACCTGTTCTGTAAGGCAGGTGACACAGAGAGACGTCTGTGGCGGGTACCGGAGGGCTGGGCCTCAGAGCCCTGTGCCCGCTGGGCCACTCCCTGCGCTTGACCTTGGGCAAGCCCCTCAGGCCTGAGACGGAGAAGCGGAGCAGACCTGGGGCCTTGCCCAGCTCTCTTCCCCCGGCGGCCCGAGGCCCGGAGGAGAGAAGCCTGGTAAACTGCTTTACAACCGAATACAAGTGTTAATAAATGGCTGCTGCTAAACAAGCTCTGACCCTCCTAATGAAATATTTTCTTTCTCAGTGATGTTACAGCCTTTCGATTATGATCCCAATGAGAAAAGTAAACACAAGTTTATGGTTCAGTCTATGTTTGCTCCAACTGACACTTCTGATATGGAAGCAGTAGTAAGTACTGAATGCTTCTTACTTTTTTCAGTAATTAAGAAAATGACTAGGTACAGAATTGTGGGTGCATGCATTTCAAAATGTGTCAGAACTGTTTTCAAAGGGGAATGGTGGTTTCAGGGAGGTTTGTACTTTGACTACCTTTATGGTTTTCTAAAACTTGGATGTTAACATTTTATGTAACTTTCTAGAATGCTCTTCTTTTCTGACTTCTGTCTTCATTTGCTCCAGCAGTTGCTTGTTCTGATGGATTGTCTTGAATGGTTTGAGGATTCTCTCCCTGTAGCCCCCATCCTGTGCCCCTGTTCATCATGGGGCATGTTTCTTATCATGTCACATGGCCTTCCCGTCCCCCAGAACCCAGAGGGCTGTGAGAGCTGAATGCCAAGCGTCCTTCACCCCTTAAGATTTTCTTTTTTTTTTTGCTTGGTTCTGATAAGCATGGTCCTTTTTCTTTAGATTTCTTCATTTTTTTTCCTGCTTAAATACATGTTTAACTCTGTCTCTAATTTTGGTAAAATTAAGATGACTTCATTTTCATAAAATAAATAAATTATACTATATATTATTGATTTTTCTGGCAAAAGATGATGATGGAAATTCCAAAGTAAGCTGTTCCACATGTGACTCTATCGGGGCATTCTGGTGCTGTGAGCCACAGTGTGTGTGGCTCACAGCCCAGTCACAGCCCCAGCCAGGACGGCCGCCTGCTCCCCCACCCCACCCCCACCCCCCGGCGGGGAAACGTGGGCAGGAATGCCTCCGCGTTTGCATCGCTCTCCAGCCCAGACCGAGACTGAAGTCATCTGAGGACTGCCTGCCTGTGAGGCGGCCTGACTCACGCTGTACTGCATCTCGTCTCCTGCATAGCCAGCCCACCTTGGTGTCCCACTGTCACCACACAGCCTCTCCTGTTAGTCTTGAAAAAGCATAACTGACCATTTTCATGGGTGTTGAACTTTTGGGCAGGAAATGAAGGGTAAGCCAGATGTTTTGGGGGTTTTAGAGAGATCAGTGATAATAAGCCATTTTGCTTTTCCTAAGAACAATTATTGAGGCATCCACTACTTTCCCTTTTATTTCCTGGAACATGATGTGTCATTTCATGTGAATTTGTACGAAAAGGAAACGTATGGCAAATACAAAATGTGAAACACCCGAGAAAATGCCCTGCTTGGCTTCGCTGCATGGCTTACAAGGTTGCTGGGTGTCCGCGGGGTTGGCTGAGGCCTGCCTTCTCCTAGCACCTGGCCTTGCGCAGTTTTCATTAACTCGGGAGGGTTTGGGCACCTGTACACGGGGATGACAGCCTGGGGTTCTGGGTGTAGAACACCTGGTCCAGGCACTCGGCACAGCAACAGTGGATCCCACTTCCTGTATGATCATTTTTATCACAGTCGAAGAATTTTTTATATGAAATGCACATTGTAGGATTTTTGAAAATACAGAAATGAGCAAAAATCAAAAGGACCTGTAATTTGTTCATACTTGACCTAACCACTGTTAATGAATGAGAGCCTTGTGCTTTTTCTTTATTTTAAAATATTTTTCTTTTTATTTTGATTTACAGAAAGTTGAAAAAAATGGTAGTACAGCGACCACTCACATAACCTTTACCTAGATGTGCCATTTACCATTTTGCCACATCTGCTCCATCTCTGTCACAAACGTTGTTTTTTACTGAATTACTTGATTTGAGATGAGATTCAGACTTCATGACACTTTACCCCTACATGCTTCTGTGAAAGGACAGTCTCTTACATAGCTGAGGAATTATCATTAATTGACTAATATTGTCTAATAGAGAAAGCCAGACACAGCGTTGTTCCAAAAATGACCTTTAGTTCCTATTCTGGTAACGTAGCTTCGACCTTTTTTCTTTTTCGTGACTGAATTTTTTGGAGTCCGGGTCAGCTGACTTGTAGAATGCCCCCCATTCTGGATTTGTCCTGTTATTTCCTCATGATTAAATTCAGGTTAAATGTTTTTTGGCAAGAATATTCCACAGGTAATGTCATGTACACATCATACTTGAAGGCATTTAATACTGGCTGGCCCTCTGTTGGTGACACTGTTTGATTACTTGGTTAGATGGTGACTGCCAACTCTCCAGTGTCAAAGCACATTGGCTCTTTGTGGTTAAGAGGTAATCTGTGGCACTGAGGAAAGCCGGGCTTGGAGACCCTGTGAATACCCTGCCGCCAACAGTCTGTCACCCAGTGGCTTTGGCATCAGTGGTGAGCCTTGCCTGATGCTCTTCTGACACATGCACACAAGTGTGCATGTGTACACACACACAAACACACACACAAAAACATACACACTCACACAAACATACACAAACACACATATACACACAAACACACATGCACTCACGCACACACAGTCACACATATACACACACTCACGCACATATACACGCACACACACATATACACACATACACGCACATACACAAACACACATACACAAACACAAACACATATACACACTCACATACAAACACACACATACACACAAACACTCACACACACATACACACTCACACACAAACATACACACATACACACTCACGCACATATACACTCATACACACATACATACACACTCACACACAAACATATATACTCACACACATACATACACACTCACACAAACATACACAAACACACATATACACACAAACACACATGCACTCACGCACACACAGTCACACATATACACACACTCACGCACATATACACGCACACACACATATACACACATATACACACACATACACACACATACACAAACACAAACACATATACACACTCACATACACACAAACACACACACACATACACACTCACACACAAACACATACACACATACACACTCACGCACATATACACTCATACACACATACATACACACTCACACACAAACATATATACTCACACACATACATACACACTCACTCACAAACACACATACACACACTCATGCACATATATACACACACTTGCACACACACACACACACACACACACACACAAGTGTGTGCAGGGGAATGGACCTAAAATTTTTGTAGCTTCTTCACTGAATATTCTGTGGATTTCCCCCTTGTAAATCAGTATTCTTAAGTACCATTTGAATGGCGTGCTGCTCCCCTTGCTGGATCTGCCTCGCTTGATCTGGCAGCCAGTCCCCGACTGTTTCACGTAGTTTCCCTTTTTCGGCTCTTGGTCCGTGTGTTGCTCTAGCTGCCTCCTGCATGGTCCTGAGGCAAGGTTGGGGGAGTCCATTCCTTTTCTGTGCTGTAACCTTCCTTCTGTGCTGGTCTGCAGTTCTCGGAACACCCTGACTTCCCGTCCTCCACTGCCCACAGGAGGAGGGGTAGTCAGGGGTGCGTCCCCCCAGAACATGGAGTTAGACAGGGAGATGTCCGCATCAGCAGACTGGTGGGATGGGGTCGGCCGCAGAGGGCCCACCGTTACCGTGCTGCACTGGTGTTAGCATTTGGCAGCGCAGTTCCCAAACCGCTCCCAGAGAGTGGGCTCTCACCCCACAGAGAAGGACATGCCCTCCCAGAGGCTTGGTTTTGAAAGAGCCAGTTACCCCCCGTCCCCCCGGAAGTAGCTGAGAAAATCCCCTGTTGTTCTGCAGTGGGCCCGCTTGTCCCTGCTGCCCCGCAGACCAGCATCAGGCAGCAGGCTGCGAGCCGCAGAGTGTGAGCAGCACTCAGCCAAGCGAGTGTATTTAACCTTGATATGCTGGAAATATTGAAATCTCAGCAGACTTAAGTTCTTTATTTGATAATACATCAGGGCTTTCTCATTAAGAGTATTTTTCTGAAATTGTCAGTTATAGGAAGAAAATTATTCTTCCAGCAGCTTTATAATATCCTGATTATTAAATTTAAATTGTTTTAGTGGAAGGAGGCAAAACCAGAAGACCTTATGGATTCAAAACTTAGATGTGTGTTTGAATTGCCAGCAGAAAATGATAAACCAGTAAGTATATTTCTAGTTAACGATAATTGAATGTTGCAAGCTGATACTTATTTGCATACCATCTCCTGCAAAACCAAGATTTAAGTTGGCAAATTATTTTCCTTCTTCTGATGTATTGATGTATGAAGAAAAAAAATAAGCTGAAGTCAACAAATAAGTGTGCCCTCGTGAAGTCAACCTTTGAAAGACATGCGGAAAGACAACTAATTCAACACTTCTCCCCCTGCAAAGGGCACTCTGTTGGCTGTGGAAATATCATAAACCCCAACAAGCATCTTTGACTTGGCAAAATTACAGGTCGCTGTTAAACAGGATGAGACTAAACCAGGGAATAATTTGCCATTTACCATGGTGCTTGATAGGCAGCTGAGAAGCACTTAGGTTTTGTGTCATAAAGTGCTCCCATCTACTCTTCCCCCGGCACCACCTGTCTACCCGCAGATCCCACCTCCTCCTTTGGTCACAGCTGCCCTTAGAGAAGGACTTCTCGCCCTCAGCTCCTTAGCGTTGTGGCCGGATGTTCTGCCATGGGTGCTGTCGGGCGTCGCAGGGTGCCTGGCCTGCAACACCCCTGGTTGTGACAAACAGCACTGTCTCCAGACAAGGCCAGATGTGCCGGGGCGGGGGGTGGAGACGGCCCCCAATTGGAATCGCCTCCTGTGCTGCCTGAGGACCCGAGGGAAAGGGGTGACTCCCCCAAGCTGCCAGTCCCTTTTCTCGGTGTGTAAAACCGGGGCTAAACCTGCCATGGCCTCACTTCTGACCAGTTGAAGACAGAATTCTGACTGTGTCTAGAGTGCTAATACAGACCTCCCTTCAGCCTAGTCAGAGACACGCAGAGGCATGAAAGACGCAGTTTGAAATACAGGCAGAATACTCACTGGTCTGGCTGTTAATAGCTGGAGTTGGGAAGCGGCAGTGCCCTGAGACGTTCTGGCAGGGTTACCCGTAACAGTCTCTAGGTATGCCGCTGATGGGGCCAGGACTGCCCAGCGTCCCCTCCGCTCAGTCATGGAGCGCTGTCGGAGCTCCGTTCCTTTGAATCGCACACTGTGTCCTGGGAAGGTCAGCTTGGAGAGTTGTGAGCCCTGTATCCTGGTCCTAGCTCTGACATAGGAACTTTGTAGACTGGGTCCTCACCTCTCAGGCCTCCCTCGTCTCAGCTGGAGGATAAAGGCTAGAGCTGGGTAGGTGGGTAGGGCTGGATGGGGGGTTCTGTTTGCCGCATGGCACTCCCAGGGCCGTGGTCCCCAGTGGCTGTATTCCGCAGCACACCCGAGCACTTCCACGTCCCCTCCCCCACCGCTGGCTCAGCCTGCCAATCTCGAGGGTGTCATCACAACACAGTATTGGCAGGGAAAATGGGGTATAGCTTCCCCAGACTGAAATGTTGCCGACACTGAGCTTGTCTCACCTTCATCCCAGCTTCCAAATTCTAAGTTGGTGAAATAAATCGTCCTCTATGTTCTCCCAGGCTTCCCACCCCGCCAGCCAGTCCTGGGGATGTTCACTTCTTGGCAGTGACACAGTTTGTGGCTAATAATTCCTGAGCTTGCACAGTTGCAGAATGCTGATTTTTGCATGGCAGGAATTTGATAGCACAATATGCACAACCCTTTTTCTTTGAAGTATCAGTCTCAGCCAAACTTCATTATTTGCCCTTATCCGTAATTTCTGGGGCCCAGTTGCTTTAGATTATTAAGATACTACATAAAGAGATCCATTTTTTAAATAAATGCAGCACACTACAGTGTGGATGAAATCTGACTACTTTATTTTGCATTTAAAAAGTCCTTTATTACATACTTGGTGACACTTGGGCTTTCATTTATTTCTGAACAGCATGATGTAGAAATAAATAAAATTATATCCACAACTGCATCAAAGACAGAAACACCAACGGTGTCTAAATCTCTGAGTTCTTCTTTGGATGACACCGAAGTGAAGAAGGTGATGGAAGAATGTAAGAGGCTGCAAGGCGAACTCCAGAGGCTACGGGAGGAGAACAAGCAGTTCAAGGTAATAACGTTTTATTTTCTGATAATCTACAAAAAAAAATGGGCTTTTTTCTCTGGGATGTTGGATGAGGAAATTGATGCACCCCCAAATTTGTAGAGTTGTTTCGTATTTGCACATTTTTCTCCAAGGGAGAGAATTCCAGTTTTCATCAGGTTCTCAAAAGGTCCTTGAAACACACCCCACTCCCCATCCCCCAATCAATAATATGTGTCCCTTTTGGGGAGAGAAAACAAAACAAAACTATCTTCCATTAGTATAAATTGAAAATAAATTTTGAGACTAAAAGTAAAGCAGCAATGGTTATCTGGAATTCACATTTTCTTCCATTTTCTGTCCCCATTGGATGAGAATTTTTTTTTTTTTAAAGGGTAAATACCGACTTGGACTCTCTTTTTTTTTTTTTGAGGGCAGTATCATTGGCCCTCATATGTGGGACCGAACCGGGGCCGCTGGCGTCCCAAGCCAGGACTTAACCACCGCGCCACTCGGCCGGCCCTGGACTCTCTTTTAACATAGGTATAATTCTGATGTTTGAGAATTCTGAGTAGGTCTGGGCAAAAGGTTCTCATCAGACTGTGACCCTGGTAATGAGGTCGGAGACGGGAAGCTGTCAGAGGAGAAAGGGGCAGATTACAGGAGAAGCCCGAGTGTCCTGCTTGTGGACGAGGCGGCTGTTGGTGTTGGAGGGCCAGCTTGCACTGGGCGATGGGGTGAGCAGGGCGCAGCCCTGTTGGCCTTGGTGGCCCACGGTGTTGTGAGAAGAACTTGTCAGATTTGAAGCAGCCCTGAGCCTGTGTTAGCCACAGCCTCCCCTGGACTCCGCTGGCAGGACACCGCCGAGGCCCCTCCAGCTTCCGGACGCCGCACTGAAGAGAACATTTCTGGTCATCTGATCTTAGGCTCTTTTGTTGCAGCTTAAACTTTGAGGCTGATCTCTTCTCCATCTTGATGGTGCCACCCAACCATGTAATAGGTTTTCACTCTAACTACCATAGCACCAGGTACACGTAACACGTTCATTTCCGTTGGCTTTCCCATCTCCTTGTTCTGACAGTGTGGTCGGCATAGGAGAGCTCAGAGTGACTGGGAGTGGCGCCTCCGTTCTGTGCAGCACTGATTTGCCTCATTCAGGAACTTCGTTTAGTGTAAATTATGAAGCTGACACTTTACTCTGATCAAAAAATCAGAGATACACCTAAAGCTTCTTCTTGAGTGTATTTCTCTTCAGAAATAGAGTTCTGTGCTGTTTAAAGTGATAAATAGGTAGAAATAGCTTTTATATAAACCCAATAAAATAAATGCTGTATTTTGCTGTGCCCATTTTTTTTGAAGTTAATCGAATAACACTAGTCATTTATCACTGTGCGGCGATATTGGCCATGCCCCATGAGCAGAATATCTTTAAAATGTTATCAGATCAATCTTGACACTAGAAGATTCTTTATCCTGCCAAACACTGATTTCTTTTTGGTATTGTTTCATTCTTTTATTTGGCCAACAAATTTCTAGCGGCCCTACCATGTACCCAGCACTGTGGGCACAGACACGAGCAGTCCTGCCCACGAGGAGCTTCCTGGTACCAGGGGTGTCAGGGAGACAGACACAAACACTGACATAGATTGACAGCCAGTGTGATGGGAGGTCCCACAGAGGTGGTCACAAGGGCTGTGGAGCGCCAGCTCAATGGCTGGCTGCCTGTGGTCTCCGGGCCAGGCACTTGGTGGGTGTGCAGGAATTGAAGGAAAAGAAAAGAAAGTACAGTGGCTGTGTGGGGCTTAGGGGTGAGTACACGGGTGATTAGCCAGGGATCCAGCCACCCGATGCGCCCGGGCCAGAATAGAAAGGTCCTGCCACGTGCCCTGCTTAGGAATGTAGACTTGGCCTTAGGGGTGGTGAAGGAAGAAAGACTTCCTGTTCCATACACACCTGTGTCGTTGGGGGGAAATGTGGCCAAGTGTCTTTTCGTACATGAAAAAGAAGGTTGCTGCTTTGGTGGGAAATCCATGCAACAGGTAGGAAATGTTTGAGATCCATGGATCAAGTCAAGTCCCGTTTCAATATTCCAAAGACCATGTTACTCGAACATTATCCAGTCGTCTCCATGTAGCTCATCAAATACCAAGCTCTACATTTGAGGGCTTCCAGGCCCCACTTGGTAGTTTCTTGTGATTTTTGTGTTCCTGCCTTGGGAGATGCCTGTCATTTCAGGAATCAAGGACTCGATTCAGGAAGCCTGTTCAGGAGAGGGAGGAAGGACAGGGGCGGGGTTGGGGGCCCAGGCTGGACCCTCTAAGAGCCTTTTCTAAATCGTGGGAACCTAGGAATGCCCTGCTTAGGATTGTGGTGGGAAGAGGTAGCTAGCAGCACCGTGGAGAATGGATGGAGGAAAGGGGGCTCCTGGCAGCCCCCTAGATGAGCGTCCAGATGAGGAGTGTGGGCCGTCTCATGGGATCCGAATCCTGGCACGAAGCCCCCTGCTGAGCTGTAAGGGACGCGGCCCTGGTGCCTCGGCCCTGCTCTGAACCGTGCGTTTGCTCCCGCAGGAGGAAGACGGACTTCGGATGAGGAAGACGGCGCAGAGCAACAGCCCCGGCCCTGCGCTGGCCGCGGCCGCCAAGGAGGAGGGCCTGAGCAGCTGGCTCCTGGCCGTCGTGGTCCTCTTCTTCATCGTCGGGGTGGTCATAGGCAAGATCGCCTTGTAGAGGCCGCGCACACCGTGGCCCGGCGGCCGGCGACGCCCGCCATGTCGTGGGATTTAAATTTATCATAACCGTGTACACAAAGAAATTAATGTATGATGACATCTCACAGGTCTTGCCTTTAAATTACCCTCCCTGCGCGTGCGAGTGCGTGCGCACACACGAATATAACCTAATATAACGATCTCTTAGAAAGTTACAAATGAGTAGTAAATGATTGGGGGAGAAGAATGATCTCTTTAATGACAAGGGGAACCATGATTAAGTGATAATGGCATATTGTAAATGTCATCGTAAACACTTGTAGCCTTGGGACATGTTGCTGGATGGCCTCTCCTACCACACACACTCTCCCTTGCCTGGTGGCGCTGCCCTAGGAGAGGGAGCCCAGCGTGCCGCGCAGTGCCGGCACCTCCACGCAGCCGCCCCGCGCGGCCCACTCCCTCCCAGGCTGCTCCCACACTCTGCGCAGGCCACCAGGTCCCCGGCACTGAGGGACAGTCAGAAGCGGGGAGGAACTGTGCTGGTCAAGAGTGGGAGGCGAATGTTGACTGACTGACCCGCCACTTTGGAAATAAAAGTCAATGCTTTGTTCTCTTAAAGGGACCAAGCTAAATTACTATTGGCTCATGTAGTGAGGCTGAACTGTTATTCAGAGATGTTTAATGCATATTTAACTTATTTAATGTATTTCATCTCATGTTTTCTTACTGTCACGAGATTATAATTAATGCTGTGGCCTAAAACTCCCCTGTGCTCCCTGAGGCCGGTGGGTGAGGTTGGCATGGCTGGCCCTGCGTCCAGGTGGAGGTGTGGTGTGTTAGAAGGTTGGAGAGCAGCTGCCAGGAAGCCTTTTTCTGTGTAAATAAATGACAGCCACCATAGGGAGGGACAGCCAGCTCTGCGTCACCCTTTGTATTGCTTCCTCACCGCCCGCCCCCAACACCACTCACACTTCCAGCACATGCGCCCCGAGTCTGGTCCTGGCCTTTCCCATGTGGCCCCGGCGTGGGGTCAGGGCGAGTGAGTCAGGTGGCAGAGGGGTCAGAGAGGGAACCAGCCGGGTGCAGGTGGGGAGGGGGTGCGAGAGGCCCCTCAGATAATCCATCCAGTCGTAATTGAGAGTCTGACTGTGAATTAATTTTATGATGTAAAAGGCCAATCCAATTATGTTTGACTATGTAGCATCTTAAAAAGGAAAAGATTAAAATAAAGCCCCCAAATTAAGAGTTCTTTTGTCATTTTGTCATATTTGCTAAATTGGGGAATTGTTTTTATCATTGTCATTATTATTTTGTCATTGGAAGGTTGATTTTAAAATGCGCCCTATCAATGAGAAAATATGTATGTTTAATTATTTAAATAATACATATGGGGGGGGGGGTTGGCTTCCACTGAAAGTAAATAAAACTGCCGAACACCTTAAGCAGCTGGTCACCGTTGCCCTCCCAGGAAGGGACAGCTTCCGCCGGGGTCCAGGAGCCGCGCCGAGGACTAGTGAGGTGTGCGTGGGGTAAGAGACATTCCCCACACGGAGGGCCGTTCTTAGAAGCCGTACACCCTGAGCCTGGCTGGGCGTTCTGGCCTGAGCTGCTGGCTCTGGCCATGTGGCAGGACCTGGAGACTTCACCTCCAGGTGGGATGAGCAACTTCCTGTCTTGGGGAGCAGACGTCTGCATCCGGGTACTTGGCAGTAAATAGCGAACAGACCGAGTTCTCACCACACACCTGTCGCTCAGGCTGCTCAGAGCATGCAGTCAGGGAGGCTGCGCAGTTGTAAATTCGTCTGCAGGGTTTTCCAGGTGGATCCACGAACTTCTGAAAGGGAGTGAGACACGTGTCTTCTGCCGTTAGATTTCTGTCAGTGGACTACCCGTTCTCCCAGCATGGGAACTGCAGCCAGTGAATCTTGATGCAGCTTCTAATACCTTGGCCTTGAGAGGACCGTGATTAGGGGGCCACAAACTTACAGGACATGGCTGTGTGTCCCCAGAAAGCCTCCTAACAGCCGGTGGTGTGGGCCTGCCCCCGGGTGACTGAGTGCGTCAGAGGAGTGCCTGGGAAACCTCTGCTTTGGGTCTTGGAGCGTAACCGACTGCTTTGTGTACATTCTCAGAGGATGTGGGCATTTTGTTTGTAGCTCAAAATCAAAAATCTAAATCCTAAGCTGTGTCTTTCTCTCCACACATCCTGTAAAATCTCTGTCCCTCTTAGAGGTTAAGGCTTGGTGAGCACGTTTGTTTGTGGGGCTTTGTGACTGAATGGAAGATGGGAACTCCCCAGGGAGAGAAGGGGGGTGATGGCAGGAAGATGGGCCACTCAGCCATCCTGGTCCATGGAGAATGTGTCAGAAGACGTGTGTGTGGCGCAAGGGCTGCTGAGGCTCAGGCCACATTAAGGGCCAAGCTCTTGAATTGGGAGAAGCATGCACGTTTTGGCGGGGGGCGCTTTCCTGGAAGGACTGAAAAGGAAAAAATGAGAGTAAGAGGAGGTTGTGCGACGCTGCCATGTGGCTGTTCTGTCCTGAGAGGGAGAGTCATAAGTGGGGTCACCTGGCACAGGATGGGTGACACAAGCTGGTTAGGGTGCCAGCCAGGAAGTGAGCCTGGGCAGCCGCAGTTGGGCTACTCTCATGCTGCACCTCTGAGAGTGGTGCCCTTATTTTAGAAACACCCGCCACTGAGCTCGCAAATACCAAGAGATGTAAGCAATAAGAGTCCCATAAATTTGTGTTGATTGAATTTTTAAATTGATAATGTAAGCTTCCTCAGCTTGATACAAAATACGTCTTAATGACAGCAGTCTATATTATTTGTAGGTGCGGACCCCGCTTTAATTTGTTTTTTTTCCTCTCGTTTCCTAAACTGCTGGCACCAGCAGTAATAAATACTGATAGAATCAAAATTGATTTTTACCAGTGGACAGTGTATGCCTAGATAGACGGCTTATACGTACATAACACAGAAGGGGGAAAAACGAAGACCCTCCAGTGATTCGTGGAAACCTAAACGCTTTCAAACAAATCCCAGGAAGGGAACTGCTGTTGAAAGATAGCGGTGCTGGACTTGGAGGCTGTGCTGAGTCAGACAGGACTGAATGTCGTGATCGCTTCAAGCTAAAGAGCCTTTCAAATTAATTTGGAAACAAGCCGGGTGTGTGTGTGTGTGTGTGTGTGTGGGGTATAAGTAGCTTCCCATTTCTCCAATGTTGCCTATGTTTTTTGCACACACAAATCTTTATATTTGCAAACTCAGAAGCCATGCCAAGATACAATGCCATTTGTCTTTTTCAGTTCCTTCTCTAAAGAACTGTCCCATTTACAGGTTTTTGGTTCTGGTTTGTTTGTGGAATTCTTGGTTTAGGGAAAAAAGATAGATGGGAGTTGGGCTGCCCGGTCACCGTGAGGCTCGAATAACATCGACGTCGGAGACCCTCTCGGGAAGCGGCGGGGCTGCCGCTCCTGCTGGCCACAGCAGTTCGCCTAAAGGCGTGTGCTGGGGTGCGGGGTCCCACCGCAGCCGCCCCTGCCCCTTCCTGTTGAGCCCACCTGGCTAGAAGAGGAGGAGAAAACCAAGTAAAACTGTGGAATGAATCAAAAGTCGCCTCTGAGGGGTCCCATCTCAAGTAAGCCTGAGCTGTGTCTGCTGCGGCGCCAGGTGGGCGCTTTCAAAGCTCAGCAGAAGTGGAGCTGGCCTTAGTCCCCTGATGGGTCTATGGGTCGCTGCTATTCATGGCATGCAGATCGGATCAGGCCCACGGGGACTCCACATGAAGTGGGGTCCCACAGGTTCCCTGGCCAGGTTGCATTTGGATGGGGCTTTTTTTTTTTTTTTTTTGAGTGCAGTGTCACTGGCCCTCATATGCGGGACCCGAACCGGGGCCGCTGGCTTCCCAAGCCAGCGCTTAACCACTGCGCCACTTGGCCGGCCCTGGACGGGGCTTTTTAAAAAGCCTTCCGCAGACAAAGCTGCTCTGATAGGAGCCTTTTAGAGAAAGTTGCTGTTGCCACTGTCCTCGTGCGTTTCCAGTGCATTCGCTCGTGAACTTAATCTTTATGACTGCAGCCAAGGCAAGAGGGCTGTGTTTTGCACAGGAGGAAAGGAAGCCTCCAGGAGGTTCAACTGGGCAGCTTCTCAGAACCTCTCATTTGGAATGAAACCTGTCCCTGCGAAGGCTGCCGCCAGGGTCGGAATCACGAACTGTACCCCTTGTTCCAGCTGCAAAAACCACTCAAAGGTGACAGTGAGCTGCTGATCTCAGCCGCTTTGATCAGGGTACACCTGTGTGTGTTTGCTGCCTGCGTACCTTTGCTGTTATTTTACAGATAACCTGGCTAGAATTAGGATGCTCGCCCAGATGCCTTTTCTTTTTGAAACAACACACTTCCACCAGGGAAGAATCGTGTGTGTGCCCTTTTCCCACTGGTGGCAGATCTCTGCCTGCCGCGCCTGGGGAGTGAGTCCGGGGTTTAGGCAGCAGATCGCCAGTCTGTCTCTGCGAGGTGGGATGTGAAGGCTCACCATAGAGGCTTCATGGAATTTGTAAATTAAATGTGACCCAAGGGCGCTTCGTTAGATCGGGCCTGCTGAGGTTTACAAACAGCGGGCTGCTGGCCTCAGACCTCTCCCCCAATTAGGTTGCATTTCTTCAGGAAATGATTGAAGGGCGAGAGTAACAGCGGCCCTGGTCGGGAGCCCCCGCGGGGGCAGACTCAGGAGGCTCTGAAAATGGGCCTTCAGCATGATTCACAAACCCCTTCACATCATCACATCCCATCAGCCGCATGCAGCGCACAGCCTCCAAGAACATTTGCTGGGGTGCACAAGGCCACCTGCCCCCATGTCCAGGGACCAGGGCTCCCCCCAAGGGGTGTTCTTAGCTCGACGCCCCTAGCAAATAAGGCTTCGTTTTCATTAGAGGGGTTGTGAGAAATGTAGAAGACGTGCACGCGCATGAACAGCTGTATGTCGTCATTAAAAGGGAAACCGGGCGGTGGGTGAGAGAGTGTCCTGCTTCATAGAATTACTTCAGATTTTGTTCTTAACAGAGTTAATTCATTAGAAAATGTCGGCATCAGATCTGTAGAAAAGGAAGAAAAAGCGAGCAACGAAAACACAGCTATTATCTAACTTGCCATACGTATTTGCAATTATGATACCTTGGAACGCTGCCACGCTATGGATTGCTTTGATTAAAAGATGTCAGTTGAATAAAACAGTACTGTGGGATAATAGTTTTCTGCTGCTAGATAAATGCTAATGTTTGTTTTTAAACCAGGAATCATTGATCCTGTGACAATGCCCTATTACAATTACTTTATTATACCACAGACTTGATGTATATTTAATCATGAGGCTGAAGGGTGTGGGTGCAGCCTTGATGCTGGCTCGCTGTCCTGTGTACCCCCACTTGCATTCTGATCAGCGGCAGGGGCACACTGCTGCTCACAGCTTGGGTTCGCTAACACCCAAGGCCGGGTCTGGCTGAAACAGCACAGGTTCCTTTCTTTTTGCTTTTCCCTTCAGTACACACCAACTAGGGGAGACAAGTCCGGTATCGTGACACCATTTCACTAAGGCTTTGTGCTAACAAGGATGCATCGCTTTCTGTGATTGAAGCGGGTAAGTTAGCGTGCAGATTTCTCACATTGACTAGAGGGTTTTCCATGTAATACCAAGAGGTCTGGTCCTTTTCATGAACTGTTTGCCCACGTTCCTGTCTTTTGGATCTTAGGCATAAACTAAACTGTTCTTGCCCTCCTAGGGCAGGCAGCATTCATCTAAAAATATTTTTCTTCCATTGGCTCTTCCTTAGATTCAAAGGTCGGAATTTATTGCCTGTGATTCTGAGACCACGTGTACAGCACAGCGTCTTGCTTTTCATTCATTCACTCATCTAGCCACCATTTATCAGCTCACTCGTGCTGTGTTAGATACAGTATGAGATGCTGAGAAATGAATCCACGGGAGTGATTGTGTTTCTGTGGTTTTCATTCGTAAGCAGCAAGGTGACTCAAGCTTATGTGTAGAGAGGAAAATGCAAAATACATTGGCTCTCATATCTGTTGCTAGCGTTTCCTTGTTAAAGACAATTTATATACTGCTGCCATTTGGAACTTCCTGTAAGAAACTCAAAATGATCAATTTAAATGTTCTCTTTACCTCCTCCTCTCTCCTCTTGGAGTAAAGAAGTCGTTTTAGTGATGAATGCTGTTCCTACCCTGCTGTTCATCTATCTTGCTGTCTTGAAGAAGATCCCTGCAGTGTGTTTTTATTCTGACTTCAATGTACCTTAACATTTGGGGAATTGAGTATTTAAGAGATATCTTAGAGCGCTTTAGTCGGCATCATTTTTTCTGATGTCTTTTAAGCTGCGTTTCCTGTTTTGACATGGAATTCATTTAAAAGTTGGTGCGGGAAAGGGCCTCGTGCAGCCCTGCAGCCTGGTTATCGGGTGTGTGATCAGCTTGTGGTTTTATGGCTGACTCTACATTTCCCGGAGGGAAGGAGATGTTATTTCTGCAGTGTCCAGATCGAAAGCATCCTTCACAGCTATGTTCTCACACTTTCCGTGTGGGCTGATGAAACCTGCCCTGCTGAGGCATCAGCTCTGGTACTGGCGGTCTCCGTATTTTGTTCAATCGATTCTGTGCTCTGAATGTATTTAAAGGATGCTTCGCTTAGGAGCATTTAGACACGCTTCTTAGGAACATACAATTGCTTTAAATGAAAAATCATAGACATTTTGTGCCAGAAAACAGACTTACGGGATGACTAGGCCAGCTTCCTCGTTCGCCCGGTGGGAAACGTTCGGCAGGGAGCTTCCAGGTGGGGGCCAGGCCTGCCCTCCTGGCTCTCCAGCTAGAGGGAATGCGTCACTGAGTTGCAGATTTCCCACTGGTGACAGTGGCTTCTAAGTCTGCAAGGCCGGATGGCCCCCGTCTTCGGCACTGGGTGACACTTCTCCCTTTTGTTAAAACGTTAATGAAAAAATGTGAGTTTCTCTTGGCAAAGGACTACATGCTAGCAGTGAGGCTTCATGCAAGACCAAAGAGTGGACCGCCCGGTCAGCGTTCCGCCAAACCCCCTTCCCTAATCCAGACAGGCTCTGGCTACAGATCCTGCATGCACGTGAGTCTGTGTGTGTTCAGCCCGTGTTTTCTTCCAGGCAGCAGCAAGCACGTACCGCCCCTGTCATGTGTGTTGCATTTGGACGTTGTGAGGTATCTTGAAGATCATTTCGTGTCCACATATCTTCTTAATGGCTCTGTAGCTCTCCCCCGTGTGATGTGCCCGTAATGTCCCAAACCAGCCCTCTGCTCAGGTGCCTTTAAATAGTTTCCAGTCTTGTTGGCTACAAACAGCTGCAGCAAACAGCCCTGTGAGCAAGCACAGCACAGCTCCTAGGAGAGGCGTGCGCAAGCCACAGGGTGCCGGCATCTAACGTGTCGGCTGACTTGCACATCGCTTTCCGAGGAGGACGCCCCAGCTCGGGGTCCCAGCCCTGCCTCCGTCCAGCACGTCGCATGGTCTACCTTTCAGGTCTTCGCTCACCTGAAGAGTGCATGCACGCTATTTCTTAGTTTTCAGCTGCCTTTCTTTGCACGAGGTCAAGCAGCTTTTCATATGTGTAAAGCCAACTGAACACTCAGGAAGACGGGGAGCGAAGTGAAGTCAAAGGAAATAAAAGCTTACCACACTGAGGGCTGACGATGGCAGCAAGATCAGAGATTCTGAGGCCATCCACTTACGGACGTGGGCATGGGGATCTGTCTTATTTGATTAATAGGAAAACTGCAGCACAGGGCACAGAAATGGACTGGCAGGGGAAATACCCCTGTGACCAGCCAGTGGGACGCTGACTCTGCCCTGTATTAGCAAGGTCACTGTTGCCCCAGTGTGCACACGTTGTGTCACACCTGCATTCCCGGGGGTCCTTTTGACTGTGGTGACTTGAGACCTTGTGACCCTGTCACAGAGGACGCAAATGAGGTGGCAAATTTCAGCCAATGGGGCGCTTCTCTAAGAGGGCCTGAAGATGGTGGTAACCTTTAAAGGGTTAAACTCTGAACTGTGAAATAGAAGAGGGCAGTGTCACTGGCCCTCATATGTGGGACCCGAACCCGGGCCGCTGGCGTCCCAAGCCAGCACTTAACCACCGCGCCCCTCGGCCGGCCCTAGAAGAGTTTTCTAGACAACAAAAGGAGCCATGCTGAAGCAGCAACCTCACCGATGTGCCATTATCTTTTGTTAGTGCATCAGAAGAGGAATCCGCTCCCTGTAATAGGCTCTGTGACTGGCCCCATCGGAAATTGAAAAGAACCCTCAGAAATTGCACTTCGAGTCTAGACTTCCTTTTTTTTTCAAGTACAACTTTTGTTTCTGTTTTCTTAGCAATGTTTGACTGCCAACATCACTTTGAAAAAGAAAAGGAAGAGTAAAAATTGGGAGAAACACAAAATTAATGTTAGGGACTTTTTGAAAACTGTACCTTGAGGCTTCTTCAAAAATGTTAGGAAAATGTGAACAGAAGGCGGGAGGCTTTTTAAAGTTAGGGCAAGGCCCATGGTTACGTTGTGTCCCCGCTTTGCTTGTCCTAAATGTGACTCCAAAACATCTTCCTGTTAGTAATGATAAAACCTTCCAAAGGAAGGTGGCCCGTGGCGGTGGCCCTAGCATTTGTCGCACTTTGGGCATTTCTGGTGTTTCCCTCAAGCAGACATTGACAAAGAGCCCAATTTGCACAGACTCTCAAATGGTATCGTGCCCCATTAGCTGGCACTACCTGCTGTCTGACGCAGGCAGCCCTCCCTACTCATCCCTGCGCACCCCCACCCTCAAGCCCTGAAACCTCTCTTTACCGATAGTCTGCCCTTTACTGAATTGAAAGCAATTTGAGAAGTTCTCGGTTTTGTGGTTGGATTTGGTTTTGTTATTTTTAATTTTATGTTTCACCAAAGCATGTCATGTGCATAGTATAAAAAACCAAACACAACTGACCCTTGAACAACACGGGGGTTGGGGCACCGACCCTTGTTCAGTTGAAAATCTGTGTGTCATTTAAACATAACAAAAACTTAACTATAGGGCCCGCCGAGTGGCGCGGTAGTTAAGCACTCGTTTGGGAAGCCAGCGGCCCCGGTTCGGGCCCCACATATGAGGGCCAGTGACACTGCCCTCAAAAAAAAAAAAAAAAAAGTTGCAAATAAGTGGACCTGCACAGTTCAAACCCGTGTTGTTCAAGGGTCACCTGTAGTTCTAACGGTTCACAGTGAAAACAGCCATTTCCCGTCACCCTGGTCATCTGATTCTTAAAGGTTAGCACTGTGTTAGCACTGTGTTTCTTCTGGAATCAACCTCTGTGTTTCTGAATAATGTGGCTATTTTACTTTCTCTTGACTTTTCACTTCTAGGTATTGTCTGTTGATTTCCTTCTAAGGAAGAGAAGGATTTAACTCTAATAATCTCCACTCCATCCAAAGCATATTCCCCCTCCCTCTCTCAGTGGGACGTCACGGTTTTTGGCTACGTCAGTATGCCTTTTGCATGATCAAGACTATTTAAAATATTGTTCACAGCTGTGCTTTGTATGTCCTATGATTACATCTCCCTTTTATACATAACCCTTCCTCCCTGCCCCCACTGGAGTTACTAAAGCTCAGTGTTTTCCTATGGATCAATCATAAATTCAGCCCCAGACTCTGACAGGAGTGTAAATCGCTTCAGCATCTTCACACATCAGGTAATCTGTGATTTTTATGTTGTTTTCTGTGAAAGGTCACTCCTGGGGCCCTGCATTCTCTTCCTACTCTCCAGACTAATTGCTCCCTGGACCCTTCACTCGCTGTCGTCCTGGAAACCCCCTTTGTTCTCCTCTGGTTTGGATCCCTGTTTCTGGATCGCTGGCTTCGTCTTGTTTTACTGTCTCCTTTTGGTGGAATACATCCTTGAGCGGGTTCCTGACAAAGGAGTTCGCGGGAGGTAATTTTCCTGAGAGCTTTACACATCTGAAAATAATCCATTCTGCCCTCCCACTGGGTTAATAATTGTACTGGGTATAAAAACCAAGGTTGGAAATCATTCTGAGGATTTCAAAAGCATTGTTGACAGATCACCAGCTTCTAGAGTTGCCCTTCAGTCTAATTTTAATTTTAATTCCTGATCCTATTTTTTATTCCTGGGGGAAGTTCATTAATTTTCAATTTTCTTCTATCATATTTAAAATTTTCAAAAAGTCTTTCTTTCTCAGTTACTATTTGTTTATAGCAACCTGCTCTTGCTAGATGTATTAGTTTTCACTGAGGAAATTATAGTTCTTTTGTTGTTGTTCTATAAGTTCTT
The DNA here is from genome assembly GCA_033961575.1 of Aselliscus stoliczkanus. Taxonomy (NCBI): domain Eukaryota; kingdom Metazoa; phylum Chordata; class Mammalia; order Chiroptera; family Hipposideridae; genus Aselliscus; species Aselliscus stoliczkanus. Next base: position 3,837,356 of record CM066738.1, on the reverse strand, counting down.
TTTTGGGGGGTCGTGGTGTTTAAAAGGTGGTCATTCTTTTCACTGAGTATAGTATAGTTGTTGTTCTGTCACCTGCATTATCTCCTACCTACTAATCACTTCGTACTATGTTGGTGTCTAGCATATTGGAGGCTTTCCTCCAGTGCCTGGTGATCCTTGAATGTCCTTCTGTGTTTATGAGTGAAGTACTGAAAAACAGATGGGCAGCTGCATCTGTGTAGGTGGGGTTTGTTGAATGATGGGTTTCTATGAAAGCTAACTGGGTCAGGACCTCACAGACACCTACTTAGGGATATTCTAGCTGTCGGTGTCTATAGTTGGTTTAGCTTGGGCTCGTTTCTCTGGACAGGAATCTTGACCACCATCTCTCAAGGAGAGACAGGCTGTGCAATCTCACTGTGGAGTGTGTACTTCTATTTACTACCTCTGTTTTTAGCCTGATACAGTGCCCTGGACAGTTTCCAAGTCCAAAGATTCCCCTGGTTAAACGTCCAACTTCTTACAGGACTTAGGGACAGGATCTGGAGAAGAAACTCCTCCGATAGACTTTCAACTATTAGTTCCTCTGTTTTCAGCCCCTCTGCTCTCCCGCCTTTCAGGGGCCTTGGTCCACCAATGCCTTGGGGCACGAGTGGACTTGGCTTCTGATTTCAGCCTCTCGACCAGCGTTTTTTTCCCGCTTTGTGCGATCTGCTATCAACGCTACATTGTTCATCAGCTTTCCAGATTCCAGAGTTTTACTAGATCTCTTGTTGGCTATGTCCTCTTCCCCTTTTGTGTTTATCCATGTGATTTTCTGCCTTTTTATTCTTTGCCCATGATTTATTGGGGCTTCAGAAGAAAGTAGCGATAAAAGTGTACGTTCCAACGGTCACTTTAGCTAGAAGCCTGGAAGCATTCCCTTCAAGGCACCCAGTTCAAAACTTGGCCCATGTTGGATGCTCAGTAAATACATGTAGCTCCTATTAAACTGACACGGTTGATTTTTTTTTTTTTAGATTTTATTGGGGAATTGGGGGAGGGGAACAGACAAGTTGCTGCCTTTTTGTTCTTCAATCTAGTTGCGGAGGATGTTGCTTCACTGGCCCATGTTGGTATCGTCATTGCGCTCTTCCCGGATGAGGTAGATCGGTTGCCAGCCTCTGGATGGTCGCTCACCGTGGCTCTTGGCAGCTCATGCTGGCTGCCGGCCACTCACTGCAGCCTATGGCAGCCCACTGCAGCAGGGGCTGCAGCCTACACTGTCCCCGGGGCTCGCACAGGTGGAGCTGTTGTTAGCTGTAGAGGGCAGTGTCACTGGCCCTCATATGTGGGATCCGAACCGGGGCCGCTGTCATCCCAAAACCAGCTCTTAACCAATGTGCCACTCGGCCGGCCCTGACACCATTGATTTTAACAGAAGTAATGACTACCTAAGTCTTTCGTAATTGTTTTCTCCTGAGGAATTAAAAAATACCAAATGTAGGAATAAGAGTAGGAAGTTATTAACCAATGGCCTCTGGGAAATAAATATAACACCTCAGGAAAAAAGACCCATCCTCACTGAGAGTTACCTTGTTTAAAGTATAGTTCTTCTTAGAATACATCACTGATCCCTCCCGAACCACTTCCCCATTTTGCTCTTTCCAGGTGTTGGGGCTGGATGGCTCCAGGAATCACCAGGTTTCAGCTCATTTTCCTGGTGAGGAAACAGCTGGGGGTTCCACAGCTAAGGATGGAAAGTCTTAGGTGCCTGTCTGGGACAGAGGGTCGCGCAGTCTCCCTGATGTGAGGTGGACTCTCAGGGAAGCCTGAGCCAGGCCCCGCGGCCTCTGTTCTAGGACAGTGGTCCCCAGGGCCCTCCCGAGAGGGCCTGGTTAGTAGAACACAGGTATCCTCCAGTTCACAGTTCTAGCGTCTGTTCTGCCCATCTTGTTAAAAAATAATAATAATGTCAACATTCTAAGCCAGTACTTAGAGTATGTGGTTGCCGTCTTGATGCTTGAGTTCAGAGCCTACAGCCAGTACTCAGTGTTTATTCATTTAACTGGTCTTTGCTGAGCTCCTACTGCGTGCCTTCCACACACTGGGGTCACAGTAGGGAACCTGACAGACAGGGGCCACCGTCAAGGAACTCCTATTCCTAGAGGAGAGGCCGATGGAAAATAAGGAAACGAACAGATAGGGATTTTGCTATACAAGTGCTGTGTTGAAAATAAAAAGGGTGCTGAGGTGGGCAAGTGGCTGAGTGGAGATGGGGTGGGCAGCCCATGCAAAGACCCTGAGAAGGGCCAGGTGCAAGGTGATTTCAGAATAGCTGGGAGGCCGCCTGGCTGGGGTGGTAATTTGCTTCCATCCTCACGTCCACCTAATGGGCGTTGTGTGTGTGAGAGAGGGAACCAGCTTTCAGTCACTTAAGGCCATCAAGAGGGATTGGAGGTGGCACGCTGCTGCCCAGGTTCACCCCTGGAGGTGGGAACGGCCCCTCCCCGCAGGGCCACACTAATGGCCAGGAGGCAGCCCTAATTTGATGCCCCTCTGTCCGGAAGCTGCTGCCCCCTTCCCCTGCAGCCTCCCCTCCAGCCTGAGTCACCGGCCCCAGGAGGCCAGGGCGAGTGCGTCACTGTCGCTGTGAGCTGCTCAGGCCAGCAACACCACCGGGAGATTAAACACATTCGCTTAGAAAAAGCAAAGAAATAACTTCTTTTGATAACCAGCATCTGTTAGTTAATGGGCCTTTGAGAGCTGTATACAATTTAAACTTTTTATTAAAAAAACAAAACAAAAAAAAACAACTCATTCACTCCCCTGGGAGCTTGCGCTGTGAAATTATAAACTGCATGGCTTTTTTCCCTTTTAAACGTGACTGAACATACAATGGAGAACATTAATTTTGTTTTGTTTTGTTTTGAACGAGAACTGTGGGTTTTACTTTCCCCTCTTTTGATTAAAGCTGTCTCGGCTCTTGTGTGGAGGAGCCGGACCAAAGGCGGGGAGCAAAGGAAGGGGCCGGGAAGCGGCCCCACAGCCCCACACTGACTCCCCCTTATTCCATCCCGGAGCCCGGGAAGGCGGACCCATGGTCCTTGCTCCAGCAGTGACGTTTTCTAGTGGCCCCAGGTGCTTTAGAGCCAAGGAGCCCAGGAGAGGGGTGTCTGTCCAGTCGGTGGGTCAGCAACCTTCCCTTTCTCAGCACAGCCTCCTGGTTAGAGGTGGCTCCTGCCTCGTCCCACAGAGCGGCCCCGAACTACTTTACCCAGGTCCAGTCCAGGAGTCCACCCCGGCCGGGGAGCTGAGCCCTGGACAGCCGCCCCGAGACGAAGCTCAGCTCTCAGGCTCTGAGGCCCCACTGCTGGTGACCCTGGGCGAGCCCCCTCCATGCTCTGAGCCTTAAAATCCTCCTGTGCACCGAGTGACACCGCCCCTCCACACTGTTGCCCCCACCTGAGGGACACTGTGCCTGACATGGCAGTGAAACTCTTCACAGGTTTTGGAGCGAGGATGAACAGGGAGCATTCAGCCATATTTACTGAGGTTCTGCCGTGAGCCTACTGGAAAAGACGGCTGTGTCCGACTCGGTCCTTCCCTTTTACCATTCGTGTCAGAGAATAAATGTGGAGGAATCATTTCAGACAGTGATCAGTAAGCATTATAAAACATAAAGTGGAGTGATGGGGCGGATAGAAGAAAGCTACTTTTTTGGTATGATTAATGGTGGGTGTCACCTGAGGAGGTGACATGTGGTCTGAGACTTGAATGAAAGGAGCCAAGCTTCTGAGGATCTGGGGGAAGAGATGTGGGGCAGAGGCGAGGGCATGTGCAAAGGTCCTGAGGCAGGACCAGAGTGCTGTGATCAAAAGAGGAAAGGCAGGCCAGTGCAGCCGGGGCATGGAGGGGTCTGGCCGGACCCTGCAGACAGGTGAACAAGGAGCTGGGGTTTTATTCTGAGTGCGCCGGAGGCCCCTGCAGAGCTCTGAGCAGGGCGTCCGTAGCATGAACCGAAGGTGCGTAATGGAGAGAGCCGGTGTTTACCTCCGCGGGTTTTCTTTCTCACACGTTCTCCTGAAGATGCTTCACTTCTTTCTTTAGAACCCTAATTCCCCTCGGCTGGCTTGAATAACCAGGCAGGACAGTTTTCAGGCTGTTTAATTTTATTAAAAGATTCAAATTTGATGATAACCGATGGCATGGTTGTCGCAAGCCTCAGAGATGAGACTTGCTCAGCCCTGGACACATTATTGATACCCACCGTCCTCCCCAGGGACCACCCCCACCCCCGCCCTGATGCAGTCTGAGACCGTAAATCATTATTTCTTGTACTTTGGTAAATATGCCAGGAACATGCGTAGCACTCTGAGACCTATAGAAAATATTAACTCAGTGGGTTGTAGGATTTTTTTTTTTTTTAAGAAGAAGAATGGATAGATAAGTTAGAGCAATTTCAGCGGGCTGATTGAACCCCACACAATCTGACGGAGAACAGGGCTTCCTTCTGAAAGCGTCATTAGCCTCCCAGACAATTGTTCAAGATCTGTGATGAGAGCCAGAGACAGGACTCAGACGGAGGGGCTTGGTCCGCAGAGCCCCGCAAGCCCGGGGGCCCGCCCTGATGCCGGGTCATTTCACGATGCACAGATGAGGCCCTGGGAACACAGGCAGGGACCCTGGGGACGCACAGCCTGTCCCCGCCGGGCGACAGCCTCCTCTGAGCCCAGGAGGGCATCAGCACGGTGGCATCGAGGCCGAAAGGCTGCCTCCTCCTCCAGGTGTCCCCATGGAGCCCGGTGTCCCTGCCTCTCCCTAGGGCAGTCCCAAAGATGCTTTTGGAGGTTTTTCTCCCTCCTTGTCAGTCAAACACAGGGAATGTTGAAAACAGGATGCCTGTGTGGGGCTGATTACAGAGCACGTTGGTGTTACTGCTATCATTAGTATTAATTACTTTCCAAAGGCTGGAAATATCACTTTCCTCCGAAGATCTGCCGCCAGCAGCCAGCCCAGCGCGCGCCCTGTTTGGTGGGGGCGAGGGAGGCCGCGCGTCTCGGCTCAGATGGGGCCGCTGCGTCCACGTGCGCTGGCCGCGGGGGCTGGGTTCATGCACACAGCGTGGACAGCCTGAGGCCTGACTCGCAGAAGCACAGGCGGATGCCAGCAGTCAGAGCTCAAGAAAGCCGCCCCGCCCCTGAGGAGACGAGCCCTCTGCCAGAGAGTTGAGGACTAGAAAGCCCAGAGCAGCGCCTTTAATTCATGGCTCCAGTTTGAGTGCACAGAGTTGCTAAATTCGAATTAATGGTCCTTAAACAGCCTACAGACAGGCACACCGGCGGCAGTGTCCTCAGGCAGAAACTTGGCCCATCACACAAAACCCCAGGGTGCAGGGCAGAAAGGGGTGCCGGTGAGCAGGGCGGCCCGGTGTGGTCCACGCCCAGTGCCGGTCCCCTGACTGCCCATGGAAATTGGGAGCAAGCGCGTGAAACTCAAAGTGGCTGACGTTGCCGTGACAATGTCCAGGCTCGTGGTGGGACTCAGTTGCCGGCTGTGGTGCAGACCGGGCAGGTGTTGAGCTCCCAGGACTCAGGCTGAGCTGACAGTGGTGGGGCCGCCATTGGCGACAGAGGAGAGGGCGAGACCTGGCCTTCCTCACGGACAAGTGGGGGAGTCTGTGCTGGGAGGGTGTCCCTGGGTCCGGCAGTGTCCCGAGGAGCTGTCTGGATGTGGAAGACCAATTTCACAGCCACTCGAGGAAGGCCAGCCCGAGAACCAGGAGCAGCAGGGAGAGCGGGGCCGCTCGAGGGCACTGCCCCCCAGCACTCAGGGGCGTCGGCAGCAGAGGCCTGTGCTGGGGGGGCCCGGAGAAGTCCTGGGCCACCCTGTCACAGAGCACCAGGGGCGCTTGGTAGGACGTGGGACGCTTCTCCGGGGCGTCTGGGCTGGACCCGTCGGTGGGCCTTTGTCCGATGAAAAGCAGGCTCTGCCCCAGGGGGTCTTGCTCCATCTTGAAAAGCTCATACTCCACGTGGGGGAGCCTGATGCCCAGCGGCAGGCACCCGTTGGTGGCCGTGACATCCCGCTCGGTGCCCAGGGACCAGGCCCCCGGGCCCCCGCAGCTGCTGGGCTCAGAGAAGTTGAGCGTGGCTGTGGTGACCTGGTCCATGGGTGTCACGCGGGCCCTGGTGACCTGGAACACCAGCTCGGTGCCACCCAGGACCTTGGTGGACGGCATGCCCCTGGTGTAGTGGCCGGCCGCGTAGACGGTGAAGGTGGGCTGCCGGCAGGCGGGGTCCGAGAAGTGGTGGTAGTAGCCTTCCCAGGAGCGGTTGTGCCCATGGAAGGTGAAGAGCCTGGTCAGGAAGAGCACGGCAGGGCGCACCTCGCACCCGGCGCTGACCCACCGGCCGCCCAGGCGCATGGGCAGGGCCGCCTGGCTGGGCAGCACGGGCGGGTGGTGCTCGTCGGAGCGGGCGATGAGGCCGCAGGCTGGGCAGGGCCGAGCGTGGTGCTGGCAAAAGACAAGCAGCGGAGACGGCGGGGTGAAGCCGGGAAGGGGGTGTTGCGGGGCCCTGCCCATGGGTCGCCTGTCACGCCCTCGGCTCCCCGCCTTCGGTCCCCATGGTGGCCTTGCTCTCCTTGGACTCCATACCTCCTGCCTCTTCTGGGGGCCTCTGCCGCAGCTGTCCCTGCTCCCTGGAACTCCCCGTGGAACATGGCCTGATCGGTGACACTGCCTAACCACCCCACATGCAGTAGCCCTCGGAGACGTGTGTTCCCTGTGCCCCCTTCTGCCCACCCGTTCCCTTCATTAGACTGTAAGCTCCAGAAAGCCGGACTGTCTCCATGGCTGCTCTATCCGCCGGGCCTGGCACGGTGCCTGCTCCACAGCGGGAACGAGTCTGCCGCATGATGAAGGAATGAATGGACGAGTGAGTGAGTGAGAAATGAGTGGAGGGGCCTTTTGTCTTCCCCACACCCAGCCTGCGTGGCCCTGAAAGTCGGCCATTCAAGTTTAGTATCATTCCCCGCCCCTTGCTACTCCTTCCGCCCCCGACTCTTTCCGGTGCTTCCTAAGGGCCAGCAACTGTGCTAAGTAAGCACTTCTCAGGCAACTGTTACATGGAAGACCTAAAGAAGCTGCAACTGAGCGGGCCAGGTGGCTGCCAAGCTTCTCCAGCCTGGCCGTGGTGGAGCCCCGCTGGACCCCTGTCTGTGGGACCCCTCCCCATTCTGTGAAGAAAGCCGCGCTCCACTCAGAGTGGCCTGCAGCCTCCACTGTGGGGTGGAGGGAAGCATTTTACCTTCAGAAATTTCACCTTGGAAGGTGAGCATCAGTCCTCCCACTCCCTTGGGAAGGGAATTGTGGCAACAAGAAAGAAGAGTCATGAAAACATCTCGCCCTTGGACCCCCACCGCTTAGAGCCTGTGCTCAGGAGATGGCTGAAATGTTGCTAAGAGACACGGCACAAAGATGTCCCTCCCAGCGATATTTACAAGAGGGAGGGCCGGCCACCCCGCTGAGTTGCCATGTGCAGACACAGCCCTCAGTGGCCTGGGCTCTGCGTTTGTGTCCTCTCCCTTTGGTCTTATTTATAGTTGTCCCTGCCTGATAAAAGTCTCATGAGCTGGGTTGACAGTAAAACATGTCAACAGGAAACAGATGCTAAACCAAATTGTATGGGAGCATTTGGGCTGCGTGTTGGAGTGAAAAAGCTCAGTAGAGGCCAAAAAGGAACCAGACACAGCCATCTTCTTGTTTTCGTTTGTTGGTTTGTTTGTTTTTTAAAGGGAGCTGCTGACCAGAAATTTAGTCCAGAGCATCATTCTGAAAGGTGAATGTCTGTGGAACAGACACTTGTCAGAGCAAGGATGATGTGGGAACTAGCAGGCCCCCTGCTTTTGCCATTCCAGAAGGAAGCTTGGTGGGTGGGGTCAGGTGGGGGAACAGGACAGGTCACGGGAAGGGGCAATTTGAGGATCCAGCTGGGAAATCAGCTCCTATGTCTTTTCTTAAAAAAAAAAACAAAGGATGTCCAGATTGCTCCTGGATGACTCCCAGGCCAAAAAGTGGTGTCTGGGAATCCTGGGTTTAGCCACACTGAATGATGGAGAATCTTTTTTTTATTATTATTTTAAGAGTTCATTGGGACAGGGAAACTGTGTTTTTCCAGGACCCATCAGCTCCAAGTCAAGTTGTCCTTCAGTCTTAGCTGTGGAGGGCGCAGCTCAGCTCCAAGTCCAGTCGCTGCTTTCAATCTAGTTGCGGGAGGCGCAGCCCACAATCCCTGCGGGAGTCGAACCGGCAACCTTGTTGTTCAGAGCACGCACTCTAACCAACTGAGCCACCTGACCGTTCCGAGAAATTTTTTTTTTCCGATTGCTGCATTATAAGCATTTATTGTTTATTTCTATGATGTACCTGAACTTGCCTTGATTTCCATAATACAGGGAAGTGTATTATTTTTGGTTTGGGGATTTTCACCCAGAGGACTGGGAGGCCCTTTGAAATACTAGTAAATGACAGCAGAAATGTTTGTGATGGGAAGATGGGAACAGGCTGGGTAGTTAGCTCGAGTGCAGGTAATTGGGATACTGGCTGGTAGGAGCCACATCTAACAGGCATTTTAACCCGCATTCCGACTGTCGTCTTTGTAATGCGTATTGAAGGACCTAATGCATTACATCAAAATAAACCCAGGGCTGCCCTTCCCCCAAAACAGAGATGTCTTCTGAGGATAGGACCCTGGGGATGTTAGTTGGTAATTTGGGGCAAGTGGTTTTCTGCACAGCAGAAACAAATAGAGAACCAGTGAGCTTTGAAGGTGTGAGTGGGGAGAAAACGCATTTCCTTCTTGGAGACTTTGGAAGGGGCTGAAAGAAGAGCCCCCGTCTCTCTCCGAAATCTCCGGGCTTCGTTCTGTGCAGGTCCGGAGTTGCTTGTGTTAATCAACAAAGCCTCCAGCCAGCAGAGCTCATGCTTGTGTGGGAGCCAAACTCTTCCTAGTTTAAGGCTGTACATCAAGTTATTTCTCGAACATCCTGAAACAGTTTCTAATTAACCCCAGAGCTGACACCAGGCTTAGATGATTTTGGCCGAGTGCTGGCTCGCTGATTGATTAGGATTCTCTATCCAGGCAATGAATTTGGGAATCAAATTGGTTTTAAATGAACTTCTCAAAAATGCTCATGTGTACCATCTGGTTTGGGTTGTGGGCAAGGCGTGGGCCCGAGAGCGTAAGGTAATGACGAATTGATTACTTGGGGATTTCGCTGCCGCGTTTCCTCTTTGAAATTATCTTCCTTTTATTTCTGGGGAAAGGACTTTTCATGTTATGTCCGTACACCTAGCCCTGCTCGTCTGTGCACGATCCTGTGTGATCTGCTTCTCAATGACATTACAAGTGACACTGGCCCCCTAGCTGGTCAGGTGGCAGGCAGGAGTCCGAGGCCCAGAGCCTGGGGAGACATGAGGGTGTCGTCCTCTGTGCCACGGGGTCTGTCCTTGCTGTGTTCAGGATAGTGTCTCCTAATGAGATGGTGGGCTCTGGTCATCACCCACTGCCAGCACTTTCTCCTCTCGCAGTGGAAGTAACATCAGACCAGGCTAGAACATTGGCTGCCCCGAAGAGAATACTTCCGAGATCACGAAAAGGGCTCAGGTTGATACTGTGATTATGAGAGCTGCTGCTTCTGCGCTCCCCAGGTCCTGTGTTGCGAGGAGGGTGGGCCAGCCCCCTGCCTTGGGGCACTTTGACAAGCAGCTGCTCCCAGCGGTGACAAGTTGCCCCTTCTTGTTTAGTTATTTGAATGTCTAGTACACAGTAGGCATTCCATACGTGCTGAATGATGTGACAGTTGCCGAAGGGCTCAAGGAGCACTTGCTAGGGACTCCTGAACTCATCCATCCTTCCATCCGTTCTCACTTTTGAAGAATATTTCTTGGGTGCCAAGGAGAGACATCCTTAACCTGGAGTCCTAACCCTGACTTCCTTTTTACTAACCCTCTACTGTTTCTTCTCATGAATGTAGACAACAAACCCCTGTAGCTCTCAGAACCTCTGACTTTGTTGCCTATCTCATATTAACAATATTGCAGATACCGGAAATTTTATGCTCATCCCTACTTTGAAATTAAGGGACAATAGACAATTCATCTGCATAGTATTTCTGTTACAAATTCATGCTCTAAGACTTGAATAACTACTTGATTGGCATTGGTTTCTGTTTAAAGCCGATGTCTTTTATTTTATACTTTTACAAACATTTTCCTGAGCGGGGGGGTCCTTAGTCTTCACCAGCCACACATGAGGGTGCAAGACTCCACCCCTTTGGCTGTGTGCCAAGCACATCCTACAAAGGAAGTTCCGTTTCTTTCTGCCTGTGTGCTCCTCGGGCAAGGAGGGGCTACTAGATCTGCCCCAAATCGGGACAGAAAGTTTGTGATGGCTTCATTTACAACCTATGGAAATCGGGTGAAGTGAAACTCGCTTTGGAGTCCAGGGGGCGCATCGCAGAGAGGACAGCGACCATTAGACTGTGGTTTCCTCCGTGGACCACCTGGGAGCCTGTCCGAGATGCCCAATCCCAGGCCCCACCACAGGCCCGTGGAACCTGACTCGGCGTTCTAACAAGACGCCCAGGTGATGGCATCTTGAGAACGGTCAGAATCTGAGCAGCACTGTGCCACCCGCCATTAGTATGAAGGGGCACGCCCAGGGCCTCTGGCTCCAGGTCGACAATGAGCGGTGTGCCCCACATGGGACTTTGGAGGGGGCCTTGGCTCACTCACCATTTATCAGCCCCGACCATGTGCCAGCCCCTGGGCTAGGTGTGGGCACACAGAGGGGCCAGGCACCACGCTGGTAGAGGGCCTAATTGTAGGGGCAGAAGAAGGCACTGGAGCTGAGGACTACGGGGGCGCAACCTGTCCATGTCCACATGCCCAGCAGGGTCAGAAGGGACCCGGAAGGGCCCATGAGGAGGATCAGACCTGGGAAGGCTGAACAGTGGCTCCTTCTGGAAAAAGCCAGCCTTGAAAAGATCTGAGAAAAGATGGCTCAAACAGAAGGAACAGCATATGCAAATGTCCTGTGGCTAGCAGACCAGAGTGGGGGAGCAGAGAGGGCCCTAGGCTGGGAGCAGATCACATAGGGCCTGCTGGGCCAGGGCTCAGCACTCATCTCCCCTCCCACAACCCCCGCCCCCCGGGGCCCCACACTCACCAGGGCGCTCTGCAGCGGGCGCTGGTAGCCAGTGGGCCGGTAGTGCCGCCTCTCTGCCCTGTCGGTGTGGATGTCTCCCAGGTACAGCTCCTCCACCAGCCGGGGCCCGGCGGGCGGCTGCGGCTGCAGGTGGCGCTGCACGCGGACCAGGCTGAGCTCGTGCATGGTGAAGCCCAGGGCCGCTGTGCAGTCCCACTCGGCCCGGGCGCTCAGCAATTCATACAGCGCCCCAGGCAGCCAGGCCCGGGCAGAGGGCAGTCGCTGGGCACAGGCCCGGCCGGCCTGGGTCCGGTTGAGGCGCCCGGCGACGTCGAGCAGGGCACGGCGACTGTGGAAGACGACGCCAACCTTGTGCAGGTGGTAGTCAGCCTCGGTGGCACCCCGGGTGACCCAGGAGGCCCGGCGCAGGCGGACCTTGCCCTTGACGAGCAGGGAGTGGGCGGGCTCCCGGCAGACGGGGTCCCTGTAGTAGAACTGGTAGGCTCGGAACATGCGGTTGGGGAAGAAGGTGTAGGAGCGGGTGAGGAACTCGGGGCCCGGGCGCACCTCGCAGCTGTCGGGTAGGAGACACAAGCAGTGACAGGCTGCCCATGAGCCCCTGTCCCGGGGCTGGGCTCCCACTCCCACAGCCCCCATCGCAGCACCAGCTCAGGGCTGGGCCCCTACGGCCTCAGCTTCCCCGACTGATTGCAGCCCCACTTTGGGGCCTGGGGCCTTCCACTCAATGCTGTGTGCCCCCCGCCCCAAGCCTTCCGGTTCCCTCCTTTCAATCCTAGTTGCCTCCTTCAGCCGACACCCTCCCTCGGGGTCCCTGTGAACATTTTGGGTCCATGTAGGTCCATGGAACTGCAGGGGCTTTGCAGTTCCCATCCCATTTCTGTCCCTCCCCAGGAATATGGGCCCAGCTCTTTCCTCTGTGACATGGTGACGTCAGGCCCGCAGTCAGGGTTTCCGGGATGCGGCCAGCACAGCGGTGGCGCCTGGGTGGTGCTTAAGAAATGGGTTCCCTCGCCCCACTCGGGGGCCCCTGTGCCCTGAGCTCCAGAGGCCGGGTCCTGCCTGTTGGATTGTTGGCATCTGACCCAGAGCCCAGGACACCGGACCCTCCCTGGGTCCTGGCTGAGCGAACCGTGGCTGCCCATGGATGAGGGCCGCTCATGTCCTGTGTGCCCTTTGCAAGGCTGACTTCCCTGACCAAGTTCACCTACATCTGTGACAGACCTTGTGAGTCTAAACTAGGGGTCAGCAGACTCTGTCTGGAAAGTGTCAGATCATAAATATTTTTGCTTTTGTGGGCCGGGTGGTCTCTGTTGCAACGACAGGTTGTAGTTGTAGAGCTAAGGCACCCAGAGGCCGTATGCAAATGGTGGACCTGGTTGTGTATCAATAAAACTTTATTTACAAAAAACAGGTGTGTGCTGGCCCTGGCCCCCAAACCCTATTCTGCTGGTGATGAACATGAGCACAGGGTGGGTTTAGGCACTAAGAGAAGCTGAATGACTCCGAGAGTCATGGTCACACCTGGGCTGAGGCAGGCGAGCCTCTGGGACTCTCCCATTGAGGGCTCAGACTGGGTGCGTAGTGGACGAATTCTGGGGGAAAGACCAGGCAGGTACCCCCTCCGCAGTGTTACTTGCCAGGTGCCACCTGTACTGTTACTTTCTGCAGGTGTTTGACACCAGGGCTGCTGGAGCAGAGGAAACCCACTCTCACCCAGCACAAGAACGATCTCGTTCTTTTCTTGCAATCTTTCTGATTACGTTAAGGAGAAAGTCTCCACTGCAGCTACCGCGTCTGTAACACCAGCCTCCCCTTTTTCCCGGAGAGAACAGACTTGGAGCCTTAGGCAGGCAACGCATCTAGTGAGAATTTAATTATGTTGTTTTGTTTTCATTGACTTTCTTTTTACGGTTGCCTCCCATTTACAGCAAGTGGCTCTGCTCTCCATATCCAGGGAGATATTACGCTTCCTTGAAAAATAATTATAGTACACTGTAAATGTGAGCAGTTTACTGTATAGCAATTAGACCTCAATAAAGCTGTAAGAATAAATGAATGTGTTCAAGTAAACAAAAGCAAGTTGGTTTAAAGAAAAATCGTAAGGAAATACCAGTACAGGGGGCGGTTAAAAGCGGAGAGGGGACGCTCACTCGCCAAGTGGGGCCTCAGCCCTCTCTTCACGGCTGTCTCTGACAGGGCCGGGCAGGTGGGCCTTTACCTAAGGGGCCACTGAACATTCCTAGACTCTGGACCCTTGTCTGCACTGCTCTCAGGAGGCAGAAAAGCCTGTCTGGAAAGCACGAAGGGGAACTTTCTAGGAAGAAGGTTCTAGAAGTGTCTAGAAGCACTATTCCAGATGCTGTTGTCTTGGGGCAGGAGCAGCCTGCAGCCAGTTCCCACCCTTCCTGAGCCCCAGTTCAGCCTCAGAGTGACCCTGGCCAGCGGTGCCTGGCTCCCACCTGGACTGTGGAGTCGGGTGTGGGGAGCGCCTGGGATGCATCCAACGGGGCCTCTGCAGAGCTCGGGCTCGCTCTCTCCACCCAGAGCGCTAGCAGATGTTTGGCGCCCGGTTTCTCCCTGACCTCAGAAGGTGCGTGGAGGACATGGAGAGTCTGTCCAGTGCCTGACCCCAGATGGGACTGGCCTGAAGGCGATGGCGGGGAGCAAGCAATGCACCCACTGTGGGGGAGGCCACAGCCTGCCTCCCTTCTCCCACGCCTGCCCCAGGAGGCAGGACTCAGCTGGCTGCGGTAGAGTTTGAGCCCCAGGGAGGAGGGCAGGGCTCAAAGCGCATGGCCCCAGAGCAGCAACAGGGCCTGGAATGTCCGACGAGTCTGTGCGGTCAGGAAGACAGTCAGATGGGCAAGCAGGACCCCTGGGCGCTCGCTGGCCCGCCGCTCCTTGCCCCGGGACCTGTGCACCAGCTGCGCCTTCTGGCTGAGCCTCCCCCGCCTCTCTGGATGGCTAGCTCCTCTTCTGCTCTCGACTGAATGTCATCACCTCCAAGAAGCCTTCCCTGACCACTCTAAAAAACCCCCCTCCCAGGTCACTCACTATCACATCCTCGGTCTTGTTTACTTCATTGCAAAGCTTAGCAGCATCTCAAGTTTGTGTTACTTATTTCTGTGTTCACATGGTTGGAGCTTGCCCCCACTGCAATGCCCTGTGCTAGTTTGTAGTACTAGTACTCAGTACTTGAAGAGCAGGTGATCGATGTGTTGAACAAATGAATTTCATCCAGTTGTTGCCTGTGGCTGAGGCATGATGCCTCCCAGGCTGGCTCTGTGGTGGGAGGGGGAGAGGCAAGCAAAGCCATGTGCCTGGCAGGGAGCTGGCCTCTCAGACAATTGGATGAATTGCACCTGTTTCACAGATATGGACACTGAGGCTCAGAGAGGGTAACGTCTCCCAGCTCAGGGACTGAGGCTAAGTTCATCCTGGGGTCTTACCCAGTGGAGATCCAGGGTCCGTCGAGGCGTGGGGGCAGCAGTGCAGTGACAGGCACTCTGTTGGGCAGGGGCTGCTGGCAGTGAGGTTCCCAGCGCAGGCGGCCACCCCCTGCTGTCCCAGCCACCTCTGCAGTGCGGGCTGCAAAGCAGACAGACCCAGGTTAGCGATCCCAGCACACCCCAGGGACTCCACCTGCCCCGCTGGCCTCCCACCCCAACCTCCACCTCGGCCCCTTGCCCTCAGCCCTCCTCAGTCCCCGAGACAGTGATGGGGTACCAAGTTGGGGTGCCTAGACTCAGCCTCCAGACTCATCTCCTGGGTGTCCAGATGTAACCGCCATGGAATCCAAGCTTCCCATAGGGAGACTGCCCCAGATTCTGAAAGTTACGGTGCCAAGCCAGGCGCCTGGCACCCAGACCCTGCTCAGACTGGCCTGCTGTGGCTGACTGCCGCTGCCGGCAGTAGTGAGGGGCCTGCACGCCTGGTAAGGGAGACTCTAGACTTAGGGTGAGGAGCCGGGGGCCGTGGCACTGACGCCCCCTCCACCGAGGAACCCAGGTTCCGCTTGACCTCTGCACATGGAGCGGACCTGCGCCTTCCCCTTGAGGCCACTTGCTTCATGGTCCCTCTTTGGTGCTAGCCCCGTGTGTGGTCCATCTCCACCTCCGTGGGACCCAGGCCAGTGCCTAGCACATAGTGGGTGCTCCGTAAGTGTGTGGTGGGTGCTGGGACTGATGCATGAGGCCCACAGTAGGGCCAGGGAGGAATCCCAGGCCTCAGGAATGACTGTCACGAGCAGCAGGGGCCAGGCCCTCCCGAGTGACCCCCAGATGTGCTCATCTCGTGGAGACAAGCCAGGCCTGGCCATGGGATGTTCACAGTCTCTTCTAGGAGCTGCTCAGAGGTGAGAGCACCAGGGCCTTGAGCTGCTAACGAGCGGCAATTCCGCCAGAAACTGTCATCTCCATTCTGAGGCCAGGGCTCGACACAGCCCAGATGGCGGGATGCTGTGGGAAGCTTCCAAATATTACAGCACGGGGCCGTGCTCACGGGCGCCTGGCCTCGGAGGCTGGCCCAGCTCCTGCCACAGCGCTTTCCAACAGCACTTCATCCCACCGAGCCTGTGGCCGAAGTGGGTCAGGGGCGCCGGCCCGGCTGGGGTGCTGGCCAGCCCGGGGAGGCAGCCCCGTGGGTCCAGGAGGCCCTGGAGGCTGGCGGGCTGAGTGGGGAACCTATGACATGTCCACACGTTCACATCTCCCTGTCGGGTTTCGGAAAGGCAGCATGGCCAAGGAAGGCCCGGGGAGGCCCAGGGTCCCCACACTGCCCCTTTGCAGGGCATGTGACCCCCCTGGGCTCTCAGGAAAGGGAGGCAGAGGTCTGGGGGTCCCTGCCATATATTCCTGGTTTACCCTATCCTGATTCATTGGTTTTAATCAGCCAAAGAGAAGAAATGAAAACAAAGAGCCAATGAGCCAGGGCTGTGGTGTCCCCGAGGGCTCCCCGAGGGCTCCCAGGCCACTCTGCAGGGGAAAGGCATGCCAAGGGGAGTCTGGAAAGAGGGAAGGAAGCCTGCGGTGGTTCCCTATCAGCTCGGGCACATCGAATCGCGGGGAGCCAGCACGTGGTGGGTGGGCGCGCATCGGCGTTGGGCCCACCGCCCCACATAGCCTGTCGGGAGCCTGAGCCCTGCGCGCACACGTCGGCGTCCCCAGCTCTCCCACCTTTCTGTGCTCCTGCGATCAACTCCCGCCCGGAGCACAGGGGCCTGGATTCAGCTCTGCAGCTTAATGTGATCATCACCAGTGTCAACTAAGCCTGTCCCAGAGACTTGATTTGGAGGATGATGGAAGCAAAGGGACAAAAGGACCCGGACGGGTCAGTGTTGTTTGCCTGGGAGGAAAATGAAGCTTGTGTCTCAGAGCGGAATCGTGAACGGGCCCTGAAAATTACATTGGCATTGTTTCCACAAAGCTGGGTTTCTTGAGGAAATGTTTTGTTTGGGTTTTTTTTTTCCAGAAGAAAACAAGCCTTTTCCCCCTTGTAATCTCTCTGACGGCACCAGGAAGAGATGGCCGCGACGTTACATTTTGTCACGAATCCTCAGACACCATGTATCCCCTGAGTGTGTTTTTCGTTTGTCTTGTTTTTCTGGGAGAGATTAGGATTTAATTAAGCCAGGAGACTACGAGATATGGTGAAATCTCACTGTATTCAGGACATGCACACACAGAATAAAAAACGCAACTGGAGACCTTCTTTGTGAAGACGCCGGCGGGGGCATCACATCGCCTCTCAACCGTTCAGGAATCATCAGCCTCAAGGTTGCAGAAATTAAATCAACCAACTATAAATGAATACATGAATTTTTCCTCAGCACAGCTTTTTGCAGGGAGCCTTTTGATTTTCTTGTCTCCTCTTTTTCTGCTTTTTATTTTTCCCTCCCCTGGAAAAGTCATAACTGAAAGAAGCCACTGCTGAAAGCAGGTGGTTCTGGGGGCCGGTTGCACAACTTCTCACCGGGACCTGATACACTGAGTTAAATGCAGGGGCCAAATTGATTTTTATCAACCATGGATTTTTAATTAACAGTGGTGTCCACTTACCGCCATCCATTATTTACTGTTTACCCACTAATTAAAAATTATGCTGCTTTTGCACTCATAAGAGCAGGGACATTGGAAATTAGATCGCATCGTTCAAATTACCTGCAGAATTAAATCCAGAGTGCCCAATTGCTGAGACCAGGCGACTGGGGTTTCAAATATGATACGCTCCCGCCCGATGTGTTATTGTGTCGGGATGCCAGGAATGGGCTACGCAGTATGGGACCCCCCTGGGGCCGGAAGGGGAAAGGGCACTTGCTAAGCCTCTACTGAGTGAAGGCACTTGGCTGAGATTATCTCTGATCAGCTGGGAGGGAGTCCTCCCAGCAACGCACAGGAGGCGCCTGTCAGCACAGCCATGTGTGCCCACCATTCCTATGGACCGACAGGTGTGATCTGCTCAACCACCCCTGACGGAGGGTCCCTCAACACCCCCATTCTGCAGATGAGGAAACTGAGGCTCAGAGGAGTGGAGGGCTTGGCCGGTGCTGCTTATCCAATTAAAAAATAAATTTTGGTAAAATACACCTAACACAAAATTCACCCATTTAACAATTTTAAAGTGTACGAGTAAAACTCAGAGGCATTTACGGCACCCACCCTATCGTGTTCCAGAATATTTCCGTCACCCCAAAAAGAAGCCCCCCGCAGTCATTAGCAGTTGCTCGCCTTCCCTCTCTCCTCTCAGACCCCGGCAACAGCTAAGCTGCTTTCTGTCTCTATGGATTTGCCTCTTCTGGACATTTCCTAGGAATGGAAGCATGAGCTGTGTGCCCTTTTCTGATCTGCTCTTCACAACACTTCCCTCGGGTGGATGGGTTATTTTCATTTCACAGATGAAAAAATGGAGGCTTAGAAGGTTTCACACCCAGGTCCACAGCCGTGTTTTCCTCAAAGATCATGAGAAGGAGAGCAGGTAGGTGTGATTCCAAAATGCGGAGCACGCAGGAGGTGTGGGGCTCCGAGCAGAGACGTGGCAGGCCTTCGGATACTTTTCTTTTGGGGGCAAAAAGCAAAAGAAAAGCACTTTTTTCCCTCTCCTAATTGGCTTATTCCGAGGTTCTGGGAGGCGTGCCAGGTGATTTTAGGTGCTGCGGTGAGTGTTTCTGATTCCAGTGGTTACGCATTGATTTTAGAGGGTGTTAAAAAGCAGCCCCAGTTACAAAAGTAGCAAACTTGTGCTCTCGCAGCCCATGTGTTGAAGACAAGACTGAGTTTTTAGAGGGTTTTGGTCTGAACTTGATTTTGAAATATGAAGGTACACTTTAAGTAAATAATATTTAGTAAGTAACCATGTGAGGGGCTTGTGGACATGGTCAGTGGCCTAAGGGGACACTCACAGTGAAGAGGGACAGGCAGAGGGGCACCCATCAGCCATCTTAAGGCTGCACGGTCCAGGCTGTGACAGTGCCACACACCTGGTGACTGAAAACAACACACTTATTCTCCCACCATCTGGAGACCAGAAGTCTGAAATCACAGGGTGGGCCGCTGGGCTCTCTCTGGAGGCTCTAGGGCAGGATCCTTCCTGCCTCTTCCACTTTTGGTGGCCCCAGATGTCTCTTGGCTTGCGGCTGCGTCACCCGGATCTCTGCCTGTTCCTGTTCTCTTGGAGAGGCTGGCATTCATCATAAGGCCCACTGCGTACTGTAATTTCAAAGCATCCTTAGTGTCTCAGAGGAAACATACACGGTGGCCAGAAACTTCCCATGGTTCCTCAGGGTTCTGGGAGTAGCGTCTATGCTTTTCCTTACGGTCTACGAGACCCGTCGGAATCGGTCATCTTCCTGCCTTTCCAGTGCCATCCATCAGATCCCGGCATACTTCTCTCTCTACGGTGCGGCCCCAGGGATGAGCAGGCCAGTGGTTTCCTGCCTTGGGGCTGGGTTCCTGGGCCCAAGCGCCCTTCCCTCCGCTTTGTGCTGGGCAGTCCGTCTGCGTCCCGCTCTCAGCAGACATGGCATTTCCTGGCAGGTTGGCGTCGAATGCAGTCCTTCTGCTCGTCTCCATCCCTTCTCTCCTGTGTAGCATGCATCACACCTGGCAGTCACTCTGCCAGTGCTTTCTGTTTTTTATTTACTTTCATTTTTTGACTTTTCAATGTGAGATACTTTCAGAGTTACAAACATGTTGCATAAGCAGTGGGATGAACTCTCCTATAGCTTTCATCCGGTTTTCCCAAAGGCTAACATCTCGCATAGACACAGTACAATAATCAAACCCAGGAAATTAACATGGACACGGTGCTATTAACTGACCCACACACTTCAAGCAAGTTTCACCAATTGTCCCAGGAATGTCTCCTTTCTGGTCTAGGTCCCACCTGGGAATAGCCCATCGCATCTAGTTATCACTTGGTCTCCTTTACTCTGAGGCACTTCTTTGGTCTTCCTCTTTCATGACTTGGACACTTTGAAGGGTCCTGCCCAGTTATTTTGTAGCGCGCTCCTGAATTTGCCATTGTCTGAGGGCTCCTCACCATTAAATTCAGTTTGTGAAATTTGGGGAAGAGTGTTGTAGACGCGACGTTGTGCCCTCTCCATGTGTCATCATCTCAGGAGGCACATGATGTCAATTTGTCCCAATCCTGATGTTAACTTTGATCACTTGCTTAAGGAGGTTCTGCTCCGTGTCTCCACTGTTAAATCAATACTTTTCTCTTTATAACTAATACTTATCTTATGGGGATATACTAGAGATAATGCAAGCATCTTGTTTTTCATTATACTCCCAGCCCCGACTAATTTTAGCATCTATTGATGACCACTGATGACTCTTGCCTACAAAAATTGTCACTGTGGTGTTTTCCAAATGGCCGTTCTCTAGCTCCATCATTCTTTCTGAATTTATTAATCGGAATTGTGCTGTAAGGAAGCGCTGTCCCTTCTTCCCAGTTATCTCTTTTTTCAGTCACTATCTGCATTCGTATAAACTCATGGGTATTTATTTTACTTTATAGGTTACAGTCCATTGCCGCCATTATTTATTTTGTTTCTCAAATTGTCCCCAATTTGGACATTGGGAGCTCCTTCAGCTTAGATCCTGTGTCTTTTGTACATGCTGTCCTTTTTTCTTTTCTTTCTTTTTTTTTTAGCACTTCCTCATTTTCTGGTTTTATAACTCCCCTGTCCCAACCCTGGAATCAGCCATTTTGCCAAGGAATCCTGGTTCCTTTCACTGGAAAGTGGTGTTTAGCAGCCAAAATTTGAATGCTAGGTGTGCTCATTGCTATTGAGGTGTCACTCTGGGCTCTTCAACTTTTCCCCTTTCTTTTCTTTTCTTCCCTTTTCTTTCTTTCCTCTGTTTCTTTCTCTTCCCTTCTTTCTCTCTTTCCTCCTCTTCCTCCCTTTCCCCTCCCTCCCTCTCTCCTCTCTTCTTCCTTCCTTCCTTTCCCCTACTCTCCCCATTAGTCTGAGAGCCAATTCTGCAGCAGTTAGCACAGTGCCTGATGGAAGCTCAATAAATACATGTTGTGTTAAGACATGGACAACTTAGAACAATGCCTTCACATAAAGTTGAATGAATGAGTGAATGAATGACTTGTGCTTTACAAGACCAAAGCATGGGAGTTGCTTGTGGACACTCATCCCGCCCCTCCTAAAAATTGGCTGGTGGTTTCCACTGCCTGTGTGGCTTGAAACGGAAGGGGAGAAAGAGAAGGCTTGCAGCTGTTGGAATCACTAAGATTCCAGCTGAGGGTGAAACGGTGGTCAGTAAGGGAGTTCCTAGCAGGCTGGGGCCCAGGCTGATCCAAGCAGGTAGAGAGGAAAGAGACGTAGGTGAAGGGAGATTGAAGTCTAAGCCTCAAATCTGGTTGAGAGTTTTAAGGATGAAAGAGTTGAGGTCCAAAATGAGAGCCTGATGCCAGGTGCTTTGCTTTAAAAGCCTCTGTTGCCCCTTGGACCCTGCCCCAGCCAGCCCAGGACCCTGCTGTGGACTTAGCCCCCAGGACTGCTCCACCCAGCTCCAGGGCTCTGCTCAGCAGACAAAATGCAAATCACAAACTTAAGCCACGTGAGTGAGTTTACACTCTAGTTCCACATTAGAAAAAGCTAAAAAGTAACAGGTGAAATTAACTTTAATGATATTTTACCCAGCCCCCAATATTGTATTTCAACATGTAATAAATAAGAAAACCATTAATGAGGGATTCTCTATTCTTTTTTCATGCAAGTCTTTGAAACCAGGTGTGTATTTACACTCACAGCTCATGTCAGTTTAGGCCGGCCACATTTCAGGGGCTCAGGGACCACACGGGGCTGGTGGCAGCCCAGCTGTGGCTCAAGAATGAAGTGTGTGTGTGTCACATTTTGCCATATCAGAGCTTTTCAAGCTATTATCTGAAGACCACCAGCAGGTTTTTTTCCTGGGAGAGAAAAAGAGGTTCAGCCCAAGCAGCCCCCGCCCTTTGCTCTGGTTTCTTTACTGGGATCCTAATTAAGATCTGTTTTGGAAAAAAGTGTTCTCTTGCTTTAAAAAAAAAAAAAGTCTGAAACCCTCTGGTTTATTTCAAAATCCTGTGCTTGAGGTAATTCACCTAGAATGTTTGGACTTGGAAGCCTGCACTCATTTTAAATAAAAATCCCCACCCAAAAAGTAACCTCTGGTGATTAGAGGCAGCCGCCTTTTACAAACTGAGCTGTGTGGATGCACTGGCTGCTTCGCCAACAAGGTTCAGAAACCGGCTGTAGAAATGGCAGCCGTCACCACGCTGCTCCCACTGGGCTTTCCAGTAAGTCACTGCCTATGAGGCACTGAGTCCCCATCTAAACGCCCCCGAAAAGGTTACAGAGTGGCATGCCCTGACATTACACAAATCACAGAATGATGAGGGCTGACTTTGAATTCTGGAGAGCCTGACCTTCCCCTCGGTGTGGATGGTGGCTCTGCACATCCCTCATGTGGCCTTTGTGTGGCCACACCTGCATCCCATCATCCATCTGATCCTATGGTGTTTGCATTCAAGGCCAGGGTGGGGAATGGGCCTTGCATTCTGGGAAACTCGGAAATGGTGTGCTCTAGATCAAGGAAACTCAGTCCCTGTCTGTCCCCGCGGCATCTCAGGACTTTGAAATGTGCCCTCCTTTGCCTGGTGAACTTGGAGAGTTGGAAGTTGCCGGGAGGGACTCTGGAGGGGCTGGCTGCCTGGCAAAGCAGATTCTGAGCCGTGAGAGGCAGGAGGGCATCAGATACAGACGTCGGCACGTCGAAAGGTGAGCAAAGTGACATCGTTTGGTCTGTCACTGCTCCTCCAGCTCTCCATGACAAGTCCTAGGCCGGGCTGGCCTAAGGGCTTGGTGGAAAAGGTGGGCCTTGCTTGCTGCCACACGGAGAAGGCGATTGCTTTATGCTTGCATTTCCAAAATGGGAAACATGCAGACATCTCCCCACGGCCCTTGCTGAGCATTTCCTGTGAAAGGAAGAGAAAATGTCCAGCTCACGGAACGGGGGGTCGGGGAGAGTCTGGCCCACCCGGCCTGGCTCATCAGCCAGTTTTTTTGTTTGTTTGTTTAGGAATGTTCCAGCACAAAAACCATTCAATCAAACTCTCCCTCGGCCCCATGATGATGCTGATAATGCCTTGCTCTGACTGGGGCTTCCACCCAGATGAGAGCTGGAAAATTCCAGCCAAGGCCCAGCTGTGTTCACACAGCGGAGGCATCAGGGTGATTGATGGGAGGTTTTCCCTTTTCACCCAGATGTTCTGATGTCTTGGAGACAAGGCCTCATTAGCTCGACTTTAGCGCCTGTGTTCCCACATCTGCACGTTGGCTCTTAGATATTCAAAATTTCTATGAAATTTGGTCAGCGCTCTCCAAGGATACCACGTCCTGTGCTTTGAGGAGCAGGGCGCGGGGACTCAGGGCCCGGATGGATGGAGCATGGGCGCTCCCACTGCTTCCTAACACGCCTGGGTGTCCCCGCGGTGCAGTTACAAGTCAGTGTTCGCTGAGCGGAACATGTGTCCAGAAGCTCCCATTGGACTGAAGCCTGTCCGCTCTCTTGGCAGAAGGCTGAAGCGTTCATTGTTCTATAGAACAGGAATTTGGCAAGACAATCCCGAGGCTTTGACACACTCAATAAGAAAGAAGACATTTGTGTAACCGCAGGGATGACTCCAGGAAAAGGCTCCAGGAGACGGATCTTCAGGAGCTTAACTCGGGTCCTTGGGAAGTGGTTCTTCACTAGGTCTTGCCCAGAGGGGCCAAGGACCTTCTCGTCTTGAAGAAATATGTAGGTTTCGAGGTGAGAAGGGTGGAGGCTGGTGGTCACCGTTGAGCGTCTCTGCATCGGAGAATGGCCCAGGGGTGCAGGGGCCCACGGAGAGCAGCGTTCGGGGAGCACCACTCACGGGGCTGTTCTCGGGAGTCCCCACAAGGGGGCCCTCTTGGGCTTTGGTTGGGGCGGTTGGGCGCCCGGGGGAGCCGGCTCCGCCTCCCCAGCCCCGGCCTGCAGGCCGCCTGCGTCCGGCCTGACTGCGGTGGAGGGGGAGCCACGGAAGGCCGGCTCTGGGGCCCTCGCTGGCCCCCACCTGGGAGCGCTTCGTGGCCACTCGCGCGGGGAACGCGTTTGCGGACCGAAGGGCGCGGGGAGTGGGGTCATCTGCCCTTGGCCCCTTTCAGAGAAGTTTGCAACACACAACAAAACTCCAACTGGAGCCACAAGAAAGAGCATCTGGGAAGCTTCATAAACAATGCAACAAAACGTCTTGGCTCCCTCGGCCTGTCCCCAAAGACGCATATAGGGGGGCCTTTGGGTCAGCCACTACAGGAAGCATGGAGATTTTAAATGCAAGAAAATGATTGTGATTTAACAAATCAATTTTTCTTACATTGTGTTGAGACTAAGTTCGTGGTCTCTCTCGAACATTCAAAATAAGGAATTTCCCCGGAGTGCAATTTTGTGGGGAAACCTACATCATGTTTCGAAAAAAACCCATTTTGTTAGGAGTTACCAGATTTTATTTTAAGAGAAATGGTCATATTTAATTATGGCATTATTCTACCGTCTAGCAAATTAATGTGCTTTCAGAGTTTCAGGAGAGAGGCCACCCTAAGTCCGAACCCTATTTTTAAATTACCATACAAATAGAATCCCAAAGACGCAAATATTGGCTCAAGTGTTGCAGACAAGGTACAGGAAAATGCGCTGGCCTCCTAAATGTTAAACAAACAGGCCTGTGATTCTTGCTGTCCCTGGCGACCCTGCGCCCTGCGGTCTTGTCCCAGGGACACGGCTTGGGGGGCAGCGGCAGCGCGGACTGGACACCAGGCATCCCGGTTAGCGTCCCAACAGCAAGCCGCCATGTCCGTAAAGCTGTGGAGACTGCGAATCCCACGTCGCCTTGTCTGCTGGACCCTTCTAACAAGCCTTTGCAGAAGTGCTGGGATTGTCCCCATGTTATAGACAAGGAAACAGCCTCAGAAAAGTGGAATCTGAGAGTGTGCAGCTCCAGTCACACGTGTCAGCAGGTGGAAACGCCCGAACCCCAAACCTGATCTGTGACCTGTAAGCTCCAGGCTCCTTCCACCTGCACACACAGCCCCAGTCTTTGCAGGACATTCACAGAGCACCTACTGTGTGCCTGGCCGCAGGGGGGTGGCGACGCCTCTACCAGGGCTCGGGGGCTGACATTCCGAGCCAGGGCAATAGAACCTTGGGGATGTTCTGCCCGATGGCGGCCCAGTTTGCTGGAGGGACAGGCGAGGAGGGGCCTCACGACTGTGTGCCTCTTGAGTGTCCTGCAGGATAAGCTGCTTGACAGGTGGAGAGCATAATGGGTACTCCGCAGAGAAGGCAGCAGGGAGGTGTGAAACAGCCACAGGGGAGCGTAATTAGGGGCTGATGGAGGGGTTGTCATGGGGAGAGATGGAGAGGCAGGGGGCAGGAGGTCTGGAGTGTTCTTCAATCTCAGGGAGCCATGAGGGGCGGGGGTGGGGGGTGAGGGCAGGTGGGCATGTTGGAAGGCAGTGCTTTCCAAAGGGCATGGCGTGGGTGGCACTGCCATGATCCCAGGGGCACATGAAGACAGCTGAGTTCACATTTGGTTAGTTACATGTCTATTCTGACTCCATTCGATAACGGACGCATCAAGCCTGGGATTCTGTTAGCTAGCACAGGGCTAATGCATACAGGGATCAGTTAGTTTTAAATAGTGAAAATGGGTTAGTTGATTTGGAGAGAAACGTTGACCCAAGGACAGTAGCAATCAGATGTAGCCAAATGGTCATGGTGGCATGTGGTGACAGGTGGTTGGGGACACCAAGGCTCTAAGGCCCTGTTGGCTTGTGTTTAGAACGATCCAGTGTGCATGTGGGGGGGGGGCAGGGGAGAGCGGAGGGGAGGGGCTCAGGCCCCTTTTTTAGGTGGGAGACCACCTCAAACCCTGGTGCTGAGGTGTGTCTGGGGCAGTGGGATGATGGAGGGCTACAGCAGGAGATGGGAAAGCCAGCCTGCCACTGCCGAGATGCTGGGTGAAGGCAGAGAGGAGGATTGTGTGGCTGTGCGGGTCCTCAGCCCGGACATTGTGGGGTTGGTGGGACCACTCCTGAGATGAAGCCTGGGAGGAGTTCCATTTTGGGGGTGAGCTGTTTGAGGAGCTAATGGGGCAACCAGGAGGAGCTGGCCGGGCCCACAATCTGTTCATGATGCACACAGGGGGTGAGGGCGGAGGGGGGCAGTCAGCCAGAGGAGAGCCCCCAGGAAACAGCCTCAGGGAAAAGCCAGGCAGGGCTGAGGGGAGCGGAGTGCTTGGAACAGGTCATTTAGAAGTAAGTTTGCAGATAAAATACCCGACGCCCACTTAAGTTTGATTTCCAGATACACAGTGAAAAATTTTTTAGTATCAGTGTGTCAAAATATTGCATGGATAAGTATAGGGGTTTGGACAAAGGAGGCAAAACCAGAGGGATAGGGAGATTGTGTTTTATGGCTTAATTATTATTATTTTGTATAAGTTCTCTTATACCATACACAGGGAAAAAAAAAAAAAAAGAATCATCAGATACAGAAAAGCATGAAGGTGGATGTAAAAGCTTACCCACAACTGCCTCCCCAGAGTAACTTACCACTAACCTGCTGGTACATGTTACGCTTTAGATTCTAGAGTCTGGGATGCCGAGCATGAGGACCCAGGTCCCCACAGTACACAGTCCCTAAAGGCAGGCATACATTACATTTTTGTTGAATTAATTTATAAATCCTTCTGGATTTTGTTTTTCTTTTTACAGACACATACATGCATTTATCCAGTTTTTTATTTCAAAAATGGGATCATCCTACGCATATTATTTGAAATCTATGCTTTTAACTTAATAATAGCTTTTGGAAATCTTTGATGAAGGTTGGCTTTTGGCAACTGAGGGGCTAACGCATATTCACAGTTTTCAAGGGAGGGACCAGAGGAAATAATAAAATGGCAGAAGCAGGAGATGTGATAACCAGGGGAGGAAGGTGCCCTCATCAAGGAGAGACCCATAAACACAGGCTAAACTCTTCAAACAAAAGCAATATGTGCTAGCAGTGGAATTTTCAAGGTGTATTAAAAAGGTATAAAATGAAAAGCAAAAGTTGCTTTCTACCCTGAAGCCCTGGTTACTCCCTCCAAAGTGAATCATTTTAACAGTTTCTTGTGCATCCTCCCAGAAAATAGTTTCATGCTGATCTCCGCATATAAATGTATATGTTTTTTATTTGGCTATTAACATTTTTTTATGAATGCAATCTTTCTATACACATCGTTCTGCATTTTGCTTTTTACATTGAAATTATCAGAGATAGCTTTCCATCTTAGACTTATCTCTCCGTGGAAAAGACAAAATAGTATTCCATATAGATGAATATAGATGAATCTTGATTTAGTTAAAATCCTCTGTACATGGTCTTTTTTTTTTCTTCCTGTTATTACATACAACAATATGTTGGGCATCCTTTTAATGTATCTTGGTGTAATTTTTGTGAGTGTGCTTTGGAGAAGTTCCTAACAAAAGACATTGTGTGTGCATATAACATGCTGATAGATTTGACGAAATTGTCCTCCAAAAATGCTGTTTCAATTTACCCTCCACCAGTGGTCTATGAGAGTATCAGTGTCCTTACGCCTTTGGCCACACTGGATTTTATCAAACTTCTCACTTTTTGCAAATCTAACATATGAGGAATGGAAGACAAATAACAAGTTAATGAAAGTTTGTGGCTAGTCACATATTTCTGTGCCTATAAATATTAATAAACAAGGGGCACAGTTAATAAGCAGGTTCTCCACTGACTTGGATTTATACCCTTCCGGTTATTTTCACTGCCACCACTCTGGGCCAAAATACCATCATTTCTTACCTGAAAGACTGACAGTCACCCCTCACTGACTCCCCAGTGTCCATTTTGCCCTCTATAATAATTCTCTGTGAAGCAGCAAGTGTGATCTTTGAAAAATGTAAATCAGCATCCTGGTTATGCAGTGTGGCTCTCTGAATATTCTGAGGGACACCCTCACTGCACACAATTAGGTTTAATGTAAAGTGTACTTTTACAGAAAGTAGGGAAGCCTCTGGGTTCCCTGGCCCCAAAGTGAGAGGAAGTGGGACCCGTGGAGACCCTCCTGGGGGCATATATCAATGTCAGCATTGCCGGTAGTAAGAAGCTCCTGAGGAAACAGAGGATGGGGGTGGTCCCAGGTTGCTGCTCATCCTTGACTCCTGGGAGAAGCAAATATGAACGCTCTCTTGACAAAAGCACAATCATTTTATGGTTCCAAGATTTTCCATGGATTAAAATAAACCAAACATGAGTTCCCAATTAAAGATCACCAAATACACAAATAAACAACCTGCTATGGTGTAAGGGTTAGCTAAAAGAAAAAATTTACATCCCAAGAGCATCAGATATTGGAATTACTGTCTCAGAATAAAGAAAAGTATGTGTGAAATGTTTAATGAAATAAAATATAGAATTTTTAAAAATGAACAACAAACATGAGCCTATAAAAATGGCCAAGCATATTTGAAAAAGAATCAAATAGAACTTAAAATATATATATATTTGTTGATATAAAAACTTAGTGGCTGGATCACAGGCAGATTAGATGCAGCTGAAAAGGGGATTAGTGAACTGGAAAATAGTTGTAAAGAAATCACCTAGAATTCAGGACAGAAAAAGAGGAGGCTGAAAACTAAGAAATCGGGGTTAAGAGACATAGGAACCATAATGAGGAAGTCTCCCAGAAGGCTAGAAAAGAAAGGGTAGAAGAGAAGCAATAGGTGAAGAAAAAATGTCCAATAATTTTCTAGAAGTGCATAAAGACACCAAATCACTGGTGCCAGGAAGGACAGTGAGTACAAACAGGATTAATAAAAATAAATCAACACTTGAACCTGCAGAACACCAAAGATAAAAAGAAGAGAACAGAGCTGTCAGCCTAGATTTTTGTACCCAGCCAAGTAGCCTTCAAGGACAAAGATAAAACAAAGACATTTTCAGATAAACAATACTGAGAGTGTTTAATACTAGATTAAGTGACCTTCTATACAAAGGACTTTATGAAGAAGGAAGGTCCAATTTTTAAGAAGCTATAGTGAACAAAGAATTTGAAAATGTAAATCTAAGAAAAAAAAAAGAATAAACTGATAATCTCTAATTTTGTGGTGTTAAAAAAAGAAATAACTAAAATACTGGAAAACAGTAGCTTGTAATTTGGGAGAGAAATAATTAGTGTTCTAAATTCCTTTCATTATCAGGAAAAGGGTTAAGATATGAAGATGTTCTAATTTCAGAGCTAGCCACTGAAATAACAGAAGTATGGCATAACTTCTAAACCGAAGAGTGGGGAAAAAAAGTAATAGGAATAAACACAACCCAACTAATCCCTTAAATATATACATTTAAGAAAAAAAAAGACAAGGAGGAAACAGCATAAAAGGCACAATTATAGAAAATAAAGGATGATTAAAACAAATGTGATTTACTTGTCAGTTATAACTAACATTATCAAATTGAATTTTTAAAACTCCTGTTATGTTATTTACATATTTGAAGCATAAAGCCACAGAAAGTTTGAAAAACATTTAACACATACTAAAGAAAAGGAAACTGATATCAGATAAAACAGGACATACCGTTGAAAGTATTATTAAGGATAGAGGTCACTCTATAAAAGGTCCAATCTGTCAGGAATACGTGACCATAAAATAGTATCAAAATATACAAAGCAAAAATTGTTATAGATATAGGGAGATATTAACAAATCCATCATCATAATGAGAGATTTTAGCACAACTCTTTCGATTACTTACAGGTCAAGCAGGCAAAAGATCAGTAATGATGCAGAAGATTTAAAAACACAATGAGCAAATATAATTTATTTCATGTGCACATCTGTATATGTATGTTTTTATGTAAATATATCTACACAAATATATATGACATATATAATATACTACATGTATTATATATAATATATATGTAATATATATTATATATGTATATATATATAATACTGTGCCTAGTAATTAGAGAATTCACATTCTTTCTGAGCACACATGCAGCATATACAAAAGCTGACCCCATACTAGGCCATGGAATAAGTATCAACAAATTCAAAGAATTGGTATCATCCAGGCCACATTTCTGAGCACAATGCAACTAAATTACAAGTCACAGATAAAAACATTTTTAAAAAATTCTATGTGTTTGGAAATTTAAAAAACTTCTAAAACACTCAGGTATCAATGAAGAAATCAAAATAAAAGTTTAAAAAATATGGAGCTTAGAGCTCAGCAAAAAGTGAAAATAGTTTTATTAATCGACATGCTTGAATCTTCTACAACAGTTTCTTCTTGAGTTTTTTTTGGTTGCATAATCTCTGCCTCTTCTTAGGACAAAAACTTTGTATTTTCATTTTCCAAGGCAAGAGTAGAAAGTCCATTCAGTCTTTCTTTTGCCTTTGTTGACTGAAAATAATTTTGGTTACTGACAATTAGAAAAGTTTTTTTTCAGCTCCACAACTTACTGTTACGCTGTCATACATTGTGGGGTTCTTATCAAATTGTGGGAAACCTCTGTCACTTTCTGTCACACGTGTCATGAGATGTCAGGTCAGGTCCCATGGACGAGCTCTTGCTCTGCGTATTTGATGCCCTATCTCTCCTCCATCGCGTGCTTTTGGTGCCTGTGCCAGAGGACAAATTCAAACGCACTTCCATATCATGACATGGGTAGGCAGGTAGTTCTGGGAGAGGCAAGAGTATTCCTGGGAGCAAGTCCCACACGGCTCAGGCAGCGATTACATAACTACATGTGGACGTGGCTGCAAAACCCACAAACATATCCTCCTACGTAAAACAATCCCAACTCAACTCCTCCTGAAGCTGGACCCCTCAAATGCCTGTGGTGATTCCAACACTTGACAGCAAGAAGCAATGTGATGGATGGAAGTCAGAGTGGAAAGAGCCAGTGAAACAGTGGACGATACTGTCCCCTAACTGACTAATGTTAGAATATCTTACA
Source organism: Aselliscus stoliczkanus (assembly GCA_033961575.1). Taxonomy (NCBI): domain Eukaryota; kingdom Metazoa; phylum Chordata; class Mammalia; order Chiroptera; family Hipposideridae; genus Aselliscus; species Aselliscus stoliczkanus. The sequence continues at coordinate 3,806,611 of CM066738.1, read as the reverse complement.
TTTTCAATGTCTACAAAAATTGATGCCCTGGTGAGCATGGTGCTAGAGTTCCTGCCCCACTCCAGGTTTTGAAAGGACCCTCATGAGAGCTAGACCCAGAAGCTTTTCAAAGACAGTGTGAAGGAGGAAGATTAAAGATGGCATGAGAAAGTTACAGGACAATCTCATTTATGGACATGGTTGCAAAGGTCTTAAATAAAATATTAGTGAACGGAGAACAGCAGTTTATAAAAAAGATCACGTGGTGTGTCCATGTTGGGTTTATCCGAATAATGTAAGAGTGTGTAATTTTAGAAAAATCTATAAATGTTGTCCACCACATTCACAGATTGAAAGAGAAAAAAACATATAATCTACTCATAGATGCAGGAAAAGCACTTGATAAAATTCCACACCCATTCACCATTTTAAATAACTCTTATCAAAAGAGAAATAGTTTGAAATATCGTTATGCTGAATAAGGGTATTATCAAAATTCCTACATTAAATAATAATGTTTCCTGGGGAAAAACCAAACTTTTGAGATCAGGAATAAGATGGCATCCTCCATCACAAAATGAATGCCAATCACTCCCAACATTTCCTGCAGGTCCTAGCAGTAAGATAAGAAAAAGAAATAAAAGGAATAAGAATTAGAAAAGAAATAAAGTGACAACTATTTGTAGATGATGTGGTGACTGATGTTCCAAACTCAAAAATCTACAGAAAAGTTATTAGAAATGATAAGAGTGTTTAGCAAGATGGCTGGATAAAATAAGTCAATGTACAAAAATCATTTATATTCTGTAACAGCAACAAATGTACTATTACAATAATAGTAAAAAGTATAAGCTACCTACGAATAAATCTAATGAAAGTAAGCAAGACATATTTGGAGAAAATTATAAAAATGTATTCAGAGACATTAAAGAAGATATAAGTAAATGAAGTGATATATCTGTGGACAGGAAATATCGAGAGATGTCTGTTCTCTAAAAACTGATCCACAGGCAATGTATCCCAATCAAAATCCCAATAGGTTATTTCATTTTATTTTTTTTTAGGATCTTGACAAGATGGTTATAAAATTTATATGTGAGAGCGTCAGAATTGAAGAAAAATAAGATATGAGGGGTGTGCTGTATCAGAGATCAAGATTTATTGAGAACTGGAGTAATTGTAACATTGTGTATTCTGTGAAGAGATAAATAATTGACCACAAGAATGACTGGGAACTCAGATACTGGCCCATGGAATGTATGAGCTTGATGTCTGTCAGGCCTGCTGATCAGTGGGGAACCGATGACCAGGACAGGTGGTTATCCACATGGAGAAGGAAAAGAAATTGGACCCCATCCTCACACCACACCCCCAAATCAATTTTCAATTGATAAAAGACTTCAATGTAAATGGCAAAATGCTAAAGCTTTTAGAAGAAAATGTGGAAGAATATCTTTATGATCTCAGGATAGCAAGACAAAAAGACAAAAATGGAAACAAAACGCCAAAAGTGTTCACACGGAAAGACAAGCTGATAATATATGACTACATTAAAATTAGGAACTTCTGTTACTCAAAAGATACCATAAAGAGAACGAAAAGGAAAGTTACAAACCTGAAGATATCCACAGCCCATGTAACCAGTAAAGGATTAATACGCAGGGTGTGTAAAGTCCTATAAATCTTTAAGAAAAGACCCAACAAAGCAATAGAAAAATAGGCATAGGGCATAAGCCAGTATTTCCCAGAAGAGTTACGGAGAGGTAAATAATGCTATGTAGAGATATTCAAACGCATTAGTAGTCAGGGTCATGCAAATTAAAACCCAATGAGGGAACACTTTTGCACTCATTAGAGTATCAAAAACTGAATTCTCAAAATAGCAAATGTAGAGGAAGATTAGTGGGAACACTCTTGGTGGGAGCATAAATTGGGAATAACTACTTCATAAAAGAGTTTTTGTAAATTAACTTTATAAAAGTTTACAACGTGAGACCAGTGGCTTTCAAACATTTTCTGTGACTCACAGAAATGCATTTTGACATCGACACCTGACGTGCACGCCTGCAGGCGAATGTACACACATGCACACACACACACACACACGCCTGTGCACACATGCACTCGTTCATCACATGCTCCTTCGTCTGACTGTGAGCTCGGGGAGGGTTGAGACAGCTCCGTCTCGCTCAGTGTGTTATCTGCCAAGCCTGGCGCCATACCTGCCAGGGTCACACACATCCTGGGCCATCGGGACCAACTATATAATTTGCAGGGCCCAGTACTAACTGGAAAAACAGAGCCCTTGTTTGGAAAGTATTTAGAATTTCAAGATGGTGACAGCAGAGCACTAAACCCAGTGGGGGCCCTTCGGAGCAGGGGCCCATGTGCCTGCCCGGGCTGTGAGCCCGCGCAGTCAGCCCCCCATAGATACATCTGTGAAGGAACTGCAGCCTTAGCAGGACATACCAGGGCCTTGGAGGGACATTGTGTCACCTGCCCATGAGCGTGTGTTAACTCCCTTGCTGAAGGCCTGCTTCTCCCCTGCACACACTTCGTCTTCATGATCCCTGCAGAGTCCCCTAGAAGGCAGGGACCACCGCCATGGTGCCCTGAGGCTGGACCGGCAGAATCCAGGTTGGATTCCAGGTTGTGCGACCTTGAGTGAGATGCTGGTGCTTTACGCCATGAGCCTCAGTTTCCTTATCTGTCCAATGAGGGCAGAAGCTTGCTGTGGGGAAACGGGCGGCACAGTGAAGTGCGTCTTCGTGCGCCTGCCACGTACGAGAAGCCCAATCTGCGGGTGTGATTCCTGTTGCAACACGGAACACGGACTGTGGGCTCCTAGCCAGAGGTCCCAACCCACTCCAACATCCTCAGCTGCTGACAGGGCCATCAGCAGAGCAGAACGGTCACCACCCTGCCCTCGGCCAGGACCCCCAGCAATGAGGTCGCTCACCATGGGCCCCTGGCGCCCCACCCCACGCCTCTGTTTCCTCAGCTGGGGCTGACAGTCACATCACATGTTCCCAGTGCTGGCCGTGAGGATAAGTGACAGAGGGTGGCACGAGGTCTGGCACGCTGTGGGCGGCAGCGATGCCCGCTCTTGACTATTTTTATGAGCAGATGAGGCAAGGGGTATTTCTATTCAGCCTAGCTTCCCCCAAGGTTAATGAGTTCAGGTTGGTTTTCTGCATCCTGAAAAGAAGTGGCAGTGTTTGCAAGTCATCACTTTATTTAACGCTGACCTGTGCCAAGCCCTGGGTCAGGCGTGGGGAGACGTGGAGAGGAACAGGACATGACACGGCATCAGAGGGTTTCCCAGCCCTGCCCGGGAGCCGGATCCCAGATAGATCGTCTCTGTGTGATGTGTGAGAGAGGCATACGGCCCGGGGTGCGGGGAGGACCGAGGGGGGACACGCCCGTTTCTACCACCCACAGAGCAGCCCCCCTCAGAGCCAGGCAGGAGGAGCAGGGCAGAGAAACGGGGTTCCACTGAGACAGGCTGGCCCTAGGGGGCATCAGTGGGGCTGCCCAATGGGAGCCCTTTGAAGGGATTGTAGGCTTTTAGGGGGGCACCAGAGGACTGCCACGCAGTGCCAAGGACTCAGCAGTGCCTTTTCGAGGACTGAGCGTGGGAAAGGTGCCAGGCACTCTGGAAGGGGCCAGTGGCGGTGAGATAGCGTGCTACTAAGCCCTCCGAAATCTCTCTGTCCCTCCTCTGCCAGCCCGTGCGACGGGCTGGGCGGATGCAGAGCTGGTGGCCGGAGAGGGCCGGGTGGAAGGGAGGCCTGAGTGGAGGCGGCCGGAGAGGGGCGGGTGGGCTGCACACACGGACGGTCAGGTCCACGGCCCGCACCCCACTCGGGCCCACCTTGACAGCCCACTTCACAGAGGAGGAAACTGGGCCACTCGTGTCTTACCCTGGGAGACTCCTGGGGCGGCAGTAACAAGGCCCACCGGCTGGGGAAACGTAAGCCACAGAAACGGGCCCTCTCGCATGTTGAAGGCGGGAGCCCAGACCCAGGGGTTGGCAGGGCTGGCTCCTCCTGAGGCCTCTCTCCTTGGCTGATGTTCATGGCCATCGTCTCCTTCCTGTCACCACACCAGCTTCCCTCTGAGGGGTCGCCTCCATGTTTCCCCTTTTTATGAGGACACCAGCCCTAGTGGATGAGGACCTAATGACCCCATTTTAACTCGATCCCCTCAGTAAGGACCCTTTCTGCAAACAAGGTAACATTAGGAGGTACTGGGGGTTACGACTTCAACCTACAGATTTTCGGGGTGGGGAGAGTGGCACAATTCAACACCTAACACCCCAGCTCACAGCGCTGGTGGGACGCAGGCTGCCTCCAGCCTCTAATAATATATTCTCATTATTCCGAAAGGACGCAGTGCAGGGAAGCAGCATTCCCCTACTGCCCTCCCCACATCCGTCTCCCCTGCCCAGCAGCACCCGTTATTATTAATTTGTGTATCTTTCCAGACCTCTTTCTACGAAGGAATATACATAAATATGTGTTGTGGGTGGAGAGAGGCTGTTTATAAAATAAAATTTAAAATCCTGCTACAGTGAAAAACCTGGCTAATGAAAATTATGTTTCAAAATAGACTGAGGCGTTCTTTGTACTAAATATGGTGTTCTTTGTCTCATTTGCAATGGAAAAGTCCCTCGTTTCAAAAAAAAAAAAAAAAGAAAGAAAGAAAATACATTATTAAGAGGCCTTACAATACAAACCACATTTTCCAATTCAATAGCATACAAGGTCAGCCAAGCAAAGACAATGTCGACTAGCTTCAAAAGTGTCTTGCTCAATAATGAAATTTGTTCAGAGGGGCGGCATTGTAATCAGAGCCTGGTGTAAGCCCGTTGTGATGCTGCTGAAATTTTAGCTCTGAAACGAACCCCTTCAGTAACCGGGAACCTATTAAAGGATGCTTAAGTGCAATTTCAGTTGTCACATTTCCTGATTAACAAGGGTATCATTTCTTAAAGGAAAAGAGAGAGAGAGAGAGAGAGGATTCTGTTTATTTCCTTGGTTTTCCTGAGTTGGCCCTTGTGCCGAAGGAAAAGGCCTCGAGCCACCGGTCTAGGTGGAGGCTGGTAAGAACACACTTGACCAGCAAGAGGGTCTTAAGAGGCCAACAGGACTGGAGGAGGAATTTTAGGAGAATCTGTCTATGTGGCCACCCGCGTTCTCGCTGGACCTGGAGAGCAGCTGAACCCACGTGTCCCATCCCTGATACCCTGGCCTCCACCGAAATGTCCGTCTCCATGATGGCAGGTCCTAAGCTAGAGCTATTTCTAGAATGTGCTGCCTCCTCCTTTGGGTCAAAGCCCCATGCCCTTGGAGGCTGCCCGCATGCTGTCACCTCCTGCTGGCTGTCACCTCCAGCCACTGGCCACTGCTTTCACACCTCTACCCCCGTTTCTTGGAGTGCCATCTCCAACACGTGTCCATCTGGGTGGCTGGGCCCCCACCTGGACTTCAGAGCCCTCCAATTCCTCATTTCCTCCACCTGCTCGACTAATTAGGGCACAGTATGGGGGTGGCCCACCCTCTTGGAGTGTCACCTGCATTAGGACTTTGTGACACTTCTCTCTGCAGCCACCTCTGAGGTCTGTGCAGGAGGGGCTGTGGCTCTGTCGTGGACAGCAGCCTTCTGTGAGTAATAACACAGCTAAAAGCATCTTTGCCCTCAGATATCTTCAGCCCAACCCAGCCAAGCACAATTCTGGACTTCTTTTACCTCCACCCCAATCCCTTCATATGGGTGACAGCTATCCCATAAGGCCAGTTAGAAAGTTAGAAAGCGAGTTAAATAAAGGTGACTCTGGGTAGGCACAGCCTCCACCAGGAGCCCTTGGTTGGGCTTGTGGAGCACAGATTGCATCTCATCCTTGTCGTGGTGGTTCCACTACCACAATCCTCATCTCCCTCCCCTGGTCCCATCATCCCCCTAATACCAGATATCTAGGAGTCACCCGTTGCGGGCTGAATTGTGTCCCTCCAAAATATACATTCAAGTCCTGAAGCTCCTGGTACCCGTGAAGGTGACCCCGGAAACAGGACAGCTGGCCTGTTCACCTCTCGGACCTATGCTAGCCATGCTGACGTTATTTCAGTTTCTTCAACGGGCCCAAGTGACTTCCACTTAGGACCAAGCTTCCGGTCACCGCCGGGGAGAGAGCGCCACCTCTAGCAGCCCCATCGTTACCACTCCCTTTCTTTTCTTCGTTTCATAGTGCTGTCGTCATCAGTCATTTTCTCATTTATTTATTTTGTTTTCTTATTTATTGTCTGTGCTTCTGCCCCACCCCATCCAACTAGAATGCAAGCCCCGCCGGGACCATGCCAGGCTTACTGCATTCACTGTTGTGTCCCCAGGGTCTAGAAGAGTGCCTGGCACACAGCGGGCGCCCCCTGAACGCCCGCTGAAGAACCGAATACTTGAATGAAGACAAACTGCTGCCATCGAGTTGAAGTTACATGAAGTTATCGAAAACCATAGTTAAGTACATGCTTATTCATTTAAGCTTTTCCTAAATTAGAATTTGGAGTAGAGAGAGAATGAAACTTATCTTTGTACTTAAATTAAGCAGGATAAAAAAAAAGAAAAGGACTTTCTGAGCAAATTATGTAAACAGGGACTATGTTTCACTCTCTTAGTAACGCACTCCAGAGGCTCTGGCCTCAAACACCCTGAGAAGCTCTCCGGTAACGAATGTGCAAACTCCGGTAATGAATGTGCAAACTCCGGTAATGAATGTGCAAACTCCAAGTGATTCTGTGTCCTCATTGAAGCCCTTATAGGATTCCGGAGGCGCAGGGTCCTAGCCTCCCTTCCCCTGCCCCTGTCAGCAGCATAACGAATGCCCTGGGTGGAAGTGGACTTAGCGCTTTACATGTCACCTGGAACTCTGGCTTCCCAGGCAGTCAGGCTGCCCCTGGCCACCTTCAGTGACAGAAATGCATAAGTCTCTGAATTGCCCCAAGCAGACATTTACAGTCCCTGAAAGGTTGGGGTGGGGTTTACCAGGAAAACACAGCTAGTCACTCAATCACGAGGTTATTACCTTCTCTAAGATTTCAATGGCTACTTTAAACTGACCCTTTGCAAAAGGCCGGTGAAAATGCAAAAGCATTGTAAGACCAGAGAAGAAAAAACCAGCTCAAACATCGACCGTTGTGAAAGCCCAGGCCCTCTCATTCACCAGCACATTGGTTTTCATTTCAGTAACTGTGCGTTGCTGTGAAGGAAATTGTAGCCTATCCGAATTTGGTTGAAGCTCTGGGCCAAACGGTAGACTTAAGTTTCAAACTATCTAGAAACCACACCCAACCACCAAAAACACATGTTAAAACAACTCTAATTGTATATTTCAAAGAACAAGTAATTTTGTTTTGCTGCGGTCCCTAGTAATTCCAAGCTAAACACATTCATGTCTTGCTCTCTGTTTTCACACATATTTTTGGGAAAGAGCGGGGTTGGGTGTGAGCTATTGCTTTTCCTCCTCTTTTCTGTATAATTTAATATTGAGGCTTGTGGAGGGCAGCTTAGATTTTGTAATGCATGTTGAGCTCTGAGGTTAACTAACAATGGGGACCCAAGCACGTATGTTATTTAGCTAACTGCCCAGAGAGCAGGGTCTCAAAACGGACATTGCAGCATATTGGTTAGGGACTTTGGGTGCAAGCAACAGAAGCCACATTGGACTCATAGAAGCCAGAAAGGGATTCCGGGGTTCCATGAAAGGCCAGGGGTGCTCACTGAACTAAAGACGCTCTGGGAATTCGGTTGGTGGGAACTACTCTGCGATTTCTCCAGGACCTCCTGTGAGTGGGATGCATTTTAGCTTCTGGTGATTGCGCGTGATTCCAGGTCCTGGAGCAAGCCTCCTATCTGCTCAGCCTGAGGCTAGCCGTGCCCCAGGTGGAGGAGAGGCCCCTTGGTTGACAGGTCCTGCAGGATTCGAGTCGGTGAGGAGAATTTTGCTGCTAGCAGGAGAAGGGGACATGGAACCTAGGCAGGCAAACCAGCACTTGTCTACTGTGGCTTTGCTTCAAGCAGAAGAGGGGGCCGGGGAACAGGGATCCTCGGGGCACAGGCTCCACTGCTAACGGGACCTACAAGCAAAACTGATGTCCCCGGCGCGGTAGAGGGGCCACGTTCCCTGGGTCCTCTCTGTACTGGCCAGTGCGTCCCCTGGCCCTTGGGCTGACCATGTAGACAGACCATTAGTGCCTTAGGGCCACCAGGAAGCATGAATTCTGGGCTTCCTGAGTTCAGTATCTCACATGGTCTGGATGACTCCTGAGCAACCAAGAGCCTACCATGCAGTGGCTTGCCAGGCCTCTGCCCCTTTTGAAGTATCCTAGCCAGTGGCCCCCATTTCCTCAGGTGTCAAAGGGTGATAACAGCAGTCCCCAAATCGCAAGGCAGCTGTGAAGAAATAATGTAATGCCCCTATGGCACTCAACAAGAGCAGGTGCTCAGTGGACATTGCTGTTGATGATATGGATTCATCCAAAGCTGTGGTCTGGCCTCAGTCACCCTATTAGGACACCATTCTGAAGCCCTGCCCACTCGACTGGAGACAGGGCACCTTTGGCATCTCTCTCTCCTTGCAGCACGGCGGGCACAGGATGCTGTCTAAATATCTAGATGATATGGTAGGGACCCTGCTGTCCCTCAGATCAACACCCAGGAACACCAGACTGTCTAAGAGCATCTCTACTGCCCAGGCCTCTGCTGCCATTTGGGGTGATCCCACTTCTGACACCAGGACCCAACCTCACAGGCAGGTCAGGGTTCACAAGCCCCAACCCCCTTTTTTTTTTTTTTTTTTTTTTTTGAGGGCAGTGTCACTGGTCCTCGTATGTGGGATCCGAACCGGGGCAGCTGGCGTCCCAAACCAGCGCTTAGCCACCGCGCCCCTCGGCCGGCCCCCCAGCCTCCATTTTAACCAGCCTCTCCTGCTGAGAGGTTCTAGGAAACCTTGAGGGCTGTAAGTCTGGGAAATTGAAAACCGAGTCCCTTTCCTTGGGACCCCCAGACCCAGATGGAACTGATCCTGTAGGAAATACAGAGGAAAACATGCAAAGATAAAGAAAGAAATCATCCATAATCCCACCTCTCAGAAATAACCACTCGTTTCTTATGTTTTCTTCTAGTTCTTTTAAAAATAAGGATGCCCCCCCCAAATGAAAACATAATGGAGATCAAATGTACATATACTGTATTTCTAACATTATGTAAAAAAATCATTCAATATTTTTTTGATACATGATTTTTTGTGGGTGCATAAGTCCCTCAAAATTTATTTAAGTCATTGCCTAATGTTGGATACTTAGGTTTTGGTCTCCTGGCCTCCCTTCCCTCCCTGGGTTCCTGGATATGGCTTGGCCCTGTCCCATCACCTCCCAACTGTAGGCTGATCACGTAACTTCTTGAATCTCCACATCCCAGAAACACGTGGTACCACCCTGCCCACCAGAGTGAGCCCTTTCCATACATCACCAGGCAGAGACAACCCAATCCCCCTCATGCCTTTGGAAGCAGAAACTTGGACTTCTGACTCCCTCCTCTTCCTCTGTGACCCCATTCTCCTGACCCGGTCTAGCAGCTATTTCTCACTCTTCCTCCCTAACCATGCGCCCAATGTCCCAGAATGCTTTGCAGCCTCCCCTAAGAAGCAGTGTAGTTGGGCCGGCCGAGTGGCACAGTGGTTAAGCACTGGCTTGGGAAGCCAGCGGCCCCGGTTCAGGTCCCACATACGAGGGCCAGTGACACTGCCCTAAAAAAAAAAAAGAAGCAGCGTAGCTTGGTCCTGTCACCTTAATAATGATGTAAGTGACATCTACCGAGCACCTGCTCTGTGTCCGACACTCTCACATGGACAGTCTCACCTAGTCCTCACCGCAGCCCTGTGGAGTACACATTATTTGGCAAAGGAGGAAACTGAGGCACAGAGGAATTCAGTAATTAGAATTCAGTGGAGCAGCTGGAATTCGAATGTGGGAAATTAAGTTCCAGAGCCCAGCCCACGCTGAAGTCTTTGCAGATGGACAATTAAGATCCTTGCTCTTCAGCAGCTCCCAGATTCGCATTTAATTGGGGATTTGAAACGCTGCCCTCATTAGCATGCCTGTGGTGTCTGCGCTGTGATCTTCTGCTCGTCGGCCCACAGGCCTCAGCGTGTCATATCTCCTGGTGCCCAGACTTTGCTCTAAACCCTGGTGCTTTCACACAGGCAGCAGGCCAGGGAGGGCCTCCCCTGAACTTGGAGCTGAGCTTTCGCTGGGAGGGGGCGGTCGAGGCATGAAGCTCGGCGGCCCACCAGTCCGGGCCCCCCGGGCTGGCAGCTGCGTGGTCTAGAGTGCATGGGGTCGCTTCTGTCCTCTGGGAAATGGGGCTGTGCTTAGGGAGGTGACCAGAGTCAAATGAAGGATGTGTGTAACAGGGTTAGCAAGTGCTTGAGCTGCGTCTCTGTCTCCGAGGAAAGTCAGTCTCTCTCTCTCACCCCCTCCCACACAGGGTCACCATGGTGAGAAGACCTAACCATCTCGTCTCCCCTCTGGGGGAAAATGCCACTTCCAGCTTGTGTCTCGCTGTGCACGCTTCCATGGGGGAAATGGGAGAGGCGAGGAACAGTGAGTATATCATCTTTCAGGAACCTGGGTGAACAAGCAGCAAGCTGGGAAAAACTGCCACATAGACAGGAGACAGCTACTTTTCTCTATGTAAAGAGCACTAACAGGTCAAGAAGGAGAAAATATATATATATTTTTTAAAAAGTCCAATGTAACAATGTGCAAAGGGAATGACCAGACAGTGCGTAGGAAAACCAATACCAGGGGTCCCTAAAATTACAACTACACCTTCCTCTTTGCTTACAATGAAAGGAATGCAAGTCTCAACAACCACACGTCACTACCGGCAAGGTTTTTAAAGAATGATAACGGCGAGGATTGGCGAGGAGGTAGGAAGCCGGTGCTCTCATAGTCCATCTGTGCGGGGTGTTGATGGGTGTACCTCCCCTGGAAGGAAGGCCAGTGAAAGAATGTCACGCTCATGTTTTGCTGCAGAGATTCCCCTATTAGGAATGTACACCCTAATTTACAGGTGAAGGGGAGCCTGGAGATAGGGAACAGTGTTCTAAGGGGAAGGAACAGCATGTGTGTGGTGGAAAGGAGTGTGGCTTGATGAACGGGCAGACAGACTTCCGTGTGCCTGAGTCACAGTGCTGGTGGCTGGTGGTCACCGTCTTCTCTGAGGAGGAAGGAAGCATGTCTATGAAGTGTGTGGGGATGAAGGTCTGGCTGGGACTAAGTCCCATGGATCACGAGTGACTCTACATGGTGGACTTTCTTCCAGTCTACATCCTAACAGATGCATTGTAACTCTCAAAAATGCCCCCCGATAATGGTTGACAGCCTCATTTAGATACTGGTGTTGATGGTGGGGAGATGAAATGAGGGAAAAGGAGGCTGAGCTGTGACCTGGGGGAGGTGGCCGGGGAGGGGCTATGGGTCCGCCCTGCCCCTCATCCCAGGGTGCTGGAAGATGGGGGTCATATCACAACCTGCTCAAGTGCTGAGCAGGTGCTGGCTGAGCCCTGCCTGTTGGACATTGTGGATGCCACTAGGCACTGAATTTGGGGGAAATTTGGGGGCAGGGGGACTAAAATGATGATTGAAAGGATGTATCTTGGCACTCGGAGTTGGTGGTGCTCCTAAGAATCACAGACTTTTAGGGCTGGAAGCAAATCTAGGCAACTCCCTAGCCAATGCTACCCACTCCATCATCCCCTTTGTTCTTGGATGCCTCCAGTGATGGGGAATTCACCACTTGCTCCCTTGTTAAATACTCTTCAGAGGACCCTCCGCTGCCCTTGACACAACGTCCCACTCCTTCCTGAGGCCACTGTGGCCTTCCATGTTTGAGCTCTTGCTACCCTCCGGCCTCTTCCCCCACCCCTTGTTCCCTCCTTTCTCTCGCCAGCCCCACTGACTTCCTCTCTGGCCTCTGAACACATCATTGTTTTCACATCCAGGCCTTGGCACATGCTAGTCCCTCTCCCTGGATGTGCCTCCTTCCCTTCCAGTTAACTGTCCTCTTTTTTCCAAGTTTCAGCTTACATGTTGCCTTTTTAGGGAGCCCTTCCTTAATCTCCCAACCCACGCTAGTGCCCTGGGCCTACTCCATATCGCACTCCTTACTCGTGTCCTGAATTGCTTATTTAAGATCTAATTGTCCCACTTGACCTTGACTTCCATGAGGGCAAGCAGCTGCCTTATTTAGTCCTCTGTCTTCAACGTCTTATGAATGGCACATACACAGCAAGGCACCCCACACACTTTCAGAGAGTTGAAACTCAGTTAAGCCCCACTCTCTGCTAGACAATTCTTCCTTTTCCCAAACTCCCTCAGCCCCCGTTGTGGGGGCTGTCACCATTCTCATTTCACAGATAAGGAACCCGATGATGATGGTACCCACAGCTGGGGCCGGGGGAAGATGAGAGGGGACAGTGTATAAGACGTAGCCTGGCTCAGTACACAGGAACAATGATTAATGTTGTCACTGTTGTTTCATGACAATAGTCACGGTACTCTTGGTGACACACAAAACACCAGAGCGGGAAGGAAAAACAGCACCCACCGGCCAAAGGAGACACACATCACGTGACTTGCCCAAACTCAGGCTGAACTGATGGCTGGCTGAGAGCAGAGGACTGCCTCTTTCTTCTCCTGGTCTGGAGAATGCAAGGTCTGGTGCTTTGCAGTAAGAGCATGGGGGGTTCACTGAACTCTTGATGTCACTTACTGACCACACAGCTTCTCATTTAACCCTTCCAGCACCCTTGAGGCCAGAGCTATCACCATTCCCATGTCACTGATGGGGCCATAGGCTGAACGGGTCCAGGTGACAGAATGGGAAGGTGACAAAGCTAGGGTGGGACCCAGGTCTGTCCACTTCCTAAGATGCTGCACTCTAGCTCTCTACAGCACAGCAAATATGTGATAGATCCAGCCAAGCCCGGCTGACCTCAGGACGCATAGGGGCGGCCCCAGCTGTCTCAGCGCCCGCTGGACCGCTGGGTGCCCCTCCAGCTGGGAGGCCTGACGTTCCTGGGGACATCCCCTTTCCTCCCCCTTCTGCTGTGCACTTCGCTTCCCAGGTCTCAGACAGTTTCCTGCGTCAAGGTCTTTTGGAAACTCTCTGAGCTTCCGGGAGACCAGAAACTGGCTTTGCACGAAGCCTCCCGGAAGCCATGCTGGTTTCAGGAAGGAGCCCACCAACTTCCTGGTCACAGCTCCTGACATTCCCCTGTGCCGACCTCAGAATTGTGTTCCTTCCCTAGAGTCCCCCTAGCTAAGCTCAGTTGCCCTCAAGTTCAAATTGATTCCAGTGGCCTCCCTTCCTTTGCATTAGGCTATCTGTCTTCATTTTCCAGGCTGATGTTGGTGGCAGAGCACCGTATCTTGGAAGTTTTATCAGAGGCTCATTCTGGCTTAAAAGCTTTCGTTAACAGAGTTAACTTCCCAGACGTCGCACAAATATTTCTTCATGAGTAGCTTCTAACGGGTTCGCCATCCAGATGGTTTTGAAATCAAGAAAGCTGCTGTATTTGCCTTGAGCTGGTTATTTTGAATTTGGAGATTACAGCCTGGGTCAGAAGATAAGTGAAACAGCTGGCCGTGATGAGCCTTCTGCGAGGAGTGCCCGCCAAGCAGCAGAGGTTCTGTTGGTAATTTCCTTTGTTTTAAATAACGAATGCAATTACTGATCTCTATTCACATTTGATTTTCAGACGAGTGTACTTCATTTTCTTCCCAGTTTTTATTCTCAGTTTCGCAGCGGAGCCCCACATCGATGACTCCTTTATTAAGGAGTAGCCTGTGATTTTGTTCTGGTTAATCTAAATGATAACTTGCGATCGCAAAGTATATGGTTAGAGATAAAAGCAGGGCTGCAATTAGACCCCCAAAAATGAGGGGGAAAAGAAGCTGTGGTTTCTCATCCCTGCCCCCAGCATAAATTGTTGAGTAAGGAGATTTTTAAAAGCCAGAAATTGCTGTGGAGTGCACCAGGGCTGGGCGCTGGAGAAGTGGCCCGGGACACATCTGGCATCGCAGGGTCCGGAGGAAAGTCTGCTGCTGCGGTGACCAACCACAGCCCAGCGCCTGTCATCCAGCAAGAGGGAGGCAGCACAAATGGGAAAGCTCAACGTCCAAATTAGAAACTACCTAAGCTGCATTGTTGTTCTTGGGGCCTCACTGTGCCTTTGCTTTCCTGGTTGCTCAGAGCAAGAATAACAAAATCCATCCAGCCCCGTGATTTTGTCAGATTCATCAGAAAAGCTACCACTCGAGTTTGATGTATCCACACCAGCGGCTCTCAACCAGGGGCCATTTGGCAGTGCCCAGGGACCTTTTTGGTTGTTATAACTGGGGAGGTGTTGACCTCGACATGTACCATTGGGTTGTCAAAAAAGTCATGATGTGGGCCAGCCAAGTGGCGTGGTGGTTAAGCACTGGCTTGGGAAGCCAGCGGCCCTGGTTCGGGTCCCACATATGAGGGCCAGTGACACTGCCCTCAAAAAAAAAAAAAAAAGTCATGATGTATTTTTTTCTATGTTGTTCGTTGCAAAAATGTGTCATGATTTTTCCAACAACCCAAGAGGTAGAGGCTGGAGATGCTGTAAACATCCTACAGTGCACGGGACCCTGCACAACAGAGAAAGATCTGGAAAACAAAGTCAATAGTGCTGAGGTTGAGAAGCCCTGGTGTGTGTGAGTGTGTTTAAGTGTGTGTGAGTGTGTGTGAGTGTGTGTGAGTGAGTGTGTGTGTGTGTACTCAGTGTGAATTCACGTGGCGGGCTGGTTGGTGCACCCACAAAGTTTCTGGAATCTGGAGACATGAAGTTCAGGCATGCCTCAGCTCAGGTACCTAAATTATGTAAGTTTCTGAGGATTAACTGCGATTTGTTTCCTTTCACTAAAAGCAGAAGGATCTTGTTGCCTGGTGGTGCAGCCAGTGGTGAAAAGGACTTTTGAAAAAAGTGTCCAGTGGAAAATGGTGCCCAGCCCAGGACAGGGAATGGTGAGGCAGCAGAACAGGATCGCCATCCTTTCTAGCGTCTGTGTCTGACTCGGGGGCCAGCCAGTGGCCTCCTCCACGTGCCTCGGGCCCATCCTGTGCCCTTGGCTCCCTCCTGTGAAATCGGTCTAACTTGCTGTGGTGAAAGGTCGCCAAGG
Source organism: Aselliscus stoliczkanus (assembly GCA_033961575.1). Lineage (NCBI taxonomy): Eukaryota > Metazoa > Chordata > Mammalia > Chiroptera > Hipposideridae > Aselliscus > Aselliscus stoliczkanus. The sequence continues at coordinate 3,791,369 of CM066738.1, read as the reverse complement.
AGCGAAGCAGCAGGAATCCCCTAGAGCAAGCTGCGATGCAAACTTCCAATGATTTTATTGGCATGACGAAAAGCCCAGGGTCTGCCAAGGACAATAGCCCCGCGCTGTGACCAAGACTGCAGGTTTCTGGGGCAATCTGTCCTACTGCCCTGGGCTGCTCCATTTCCATGGGATGGAGCAGCTTGGGGAGGTGGCGGAGGAGAGCGTAAAGATAGATGCACCATTTCTCCCTCTCTCCTTCCCATCTCAGCCCCCGAAGGGCAAACGTAGGTGGTCCCCTCAGCCATCCCCTTGGCACCCCCTTCCACTCCTACTTTCCTTGCCTACCCGGCCAACAGGGCTGTCTTGGCCCATTTTTGTGCTGATGGGGGCTCCTCTGCCATGGAGAGCCGTGTGACCCCTCACCTCCAGCCCTGGGATGAATGTACCCTTTTGATGGATCTATCTGCAACTCTTCAAATTGCTAACCCCTCCCTTGACCTTCCTTCAGACCTCTTTCATCCCTTCCCCAAATACTGTGTTTACAAATTTGGGTTTCGGAAGAAGACTGTGATTGAGGGCCTGCTGGAGGCAGCCCTGACTGCTCTTTGCCTGTAAACGGGGTAGAGAGTGCCTGGTGAGAGCTGCATAGCACGTCTCACTGCAGATCTGCTGGTCCCAGCATCTGGCTGCCGTTGGCCACGTGCTTCTTTGGTGCCGGGCAGCATGCAAAGTGCTCCCTCTGAATAATCCTAGACGGAGGTGAGGGTTTTGTGAGCCCATTTGACAGATGAGAAAAGCGGAGGCTAAGAGCTGATGGATGTGCCTGCTGGAGGCCACACAGGTTGATAGGAAGCTAACCTGGGCTTCTGAGCCGGGTGGTCTGACTCTAGGGCAAGAATTCTTAACCCTTCACAATGTGAGGGCACACCTCTATGACGGTGGTTGTTATTGTCATTTTTGCCAATAGTGGCACACCATGGTCAGTTGGCATTTGTAGAGTTTTGCGCATTCCCACCCCCTAAGAAGAGCCAGTGAGACAGCAATTAGTCCTGAAGAAGGCACCTTCTCCTCTACCAGAGGGCCCTGGGGTCCCTTGGCCACCCCCCACCCCCTAACCCTCACCCCCCACCCTCCTGTCAGGCTTGCTGGGCAGCAGCCTGGGCTCAGTATCACTGCACCTTCCCCTAGATTTTCCCTCAGTTCTGCGGCAGGACACAAGTCTTGAGCACCCACAGGTGCAGGATTCAGAGGGTAAGGCCAGAACCTGCAGCCCTGACCTGAGAGACCTGGGGCTTGTGCCCTGCCATGGGGGTCTCAGTGGCCTGGGATCCTCCTGTCTCCCTGGAGCCCGGCCCCAGGGGCTACTCTCAGTGCCTGGAGATCAGGCCCCAGGTGCACGCAGGGGCGCGCACTTGACGAGGTGATACGGCTCCCTCACGCAGGGCCCAGGAGGAGCCTGGAGGCGCGGCAGGTGCCCGCCAGGTGAGGCGGGGGAAGAGCGCTCAGGACGCAGCATCACCCACCAGGTGCGCGCCCAGGCAGCAGTTCCCAAGGACCCTCGGGGCACGTCGCACTGCGAGCTCCCGCCCTTCCGACCTCAGGCATCGAGCCGGCGGGGGAACGGTGGCACCTACCTCCCAAAAGTACCAGGACACAAGCGTAGGGGAGCATGGCTGCGGGCATCCCGTCGGGGCTGGCAGGACGGCCCTCGGGGCTCCTCCACGGTGCGTGGAGGGGAAGAGCGGGCGCAGGGCTCTCGGGCAGCAGCGGACGCTGGCGGCCCGGCTGGGGTCCCGCGAAGAAGTTGCAAGGGTCCTGCGCCCCCCTTGGCGCTCACACGCGCTCACCCTCCCGGCTGTTGATAGTTGTAAGTTGAGCTGCGCACTCATAGGTCCAACTTGCCAGAAGAGGTGGAGACAGCCCCCGGCGTTGCGCGCACACTAGCGCAGCGCGCCGGCCCCCTGGCGCAGCTCCTGCTGCCATTCAGGGCCCCCAGCCCACCCCCCTCCGTCCCCTGCCCCTGGCCTTCCCCAAAGTCTTCGCAGTGAGCAAGGAGGCCTCCCTCAATTCTTGTCCTGGCCAAGCCAGAGCGGTGCGCTCCTGTCGCCAAAGTGCACCCCTAACCAGGCTGGTACCTGGAACGACAGGGGGGCGGTTGGGAGTGGGGAAGCACTGCTGTGCCTCGCTGGGTCCCCGGGCCCCTGAAGTTTCTATTCAGGCCTTCCAGACACTTGGGAAACTTGGAGCCCCGGGAGCGCAGTGAAAGTGGCCAACCTGGGGCGCCCAGCAGCCAGCAGCTGCTCTCTGTAATTAGCTCCTCTGGGCTCCAAAGAGCATCTAGGCAAATAGTGTGGAGCCGACCAGGGCGGGTTCCCCCCCCAGCCGCCCACCCCAACTCCTCCTCCTGCCACCCCACCCCCCAATTTCCATCGGAGTGAGTCAGTTTAGGGTGGCAGTTCAGAGGCGAGGCAGCTGAGAGGAGGAGGAGGAGGAGGGGGACAGACTGGATGCCCTCAAACTAGTCACCAGGCCTCCGCCCCAGGCCCTGGACCTCCCCAGGCAGCCCCCGCACACACACCCAGTGACAGGCAAGGCTTCAGGAAGGTGGTGCCCATCTGGAAGGAGGACCTTCCCAAGTGACTGGATTTATGAATGAACGAGGGACAGAGAATCACTTGGATTGTTCCTACCTGCATGGATCATCTGGGTAACTGAAGTAAAGCTGTGGGGGTGGGGGTGGGGGCTGGCGATGTGTGGATCTCCGTGTCTGTTTTCATTGTGTTGCCAGAGAGAGAGAGAGAGAGAGAGAGAGAGAAGATAGAACACAGAGAGAGAAGAGATGGAAAGAAAAAGGAAAGAGAAAGTAAAAAGGGGGAGGAGGAGAGAAAGAGAGGAAAGGAAAGGGAAGGGGGGAGAGGTAGAGACTGTCCCTTTGGGGACAGGTCTGTGCCTAGGGTGCATATCCAAGCCATTGGCACCTCTGGGGTTCAGAAGACAGAACCCCACCTTTTGATTCCTTACCAGAAGCTTGGGTGAGGCTCCCAGGGGCCCCATGAACCTTTAACTATCGTTAGCCCCCAGCCAGGTCTGCTGGCGCTGTCCTTACTGCCCCTCTTCTCCAGAGGAGACCGAAGAGCAGAAATGGCAGGATGAGGCCACAGCGTGAGCTTACACAGATGGAAATGTGAGAGAAACGATCAATTCCCTTCCTGAAAATGACATTTTTTCTGGTCTCTGTGGATTGCTGAGAACAGCATGAGGCGCGAGGTGGCCTTGCTGAAGCTGAGATGGGTACCAGCTCCCCTGGAAGACAGTGGCCCACGCCCCTCATTATGTTCTTGGGAAAGGGGTAACTTTTACGGTCAGGGGGAGAGAAGCGTGGGTGATTGTTTATAATTGCATAACTGTGATTCTTCGTGGCAATTATGTGTCTTTATATTTGCCAAATTCACAATTATGGATGGTTTTAAACACTGCGTGCTATTTTGTCCATGACAGTTGGAGACTGCACTGTCGGGCTTCTTTCTGAATGTGGGCATTTGGAAGCCCCAGGCCGCTCACGGGGGTCTGAGTATTTGGGGTGTGTGTGTGTGGGGGTGCTGCATTTATGTCCCTGGTAGGGTCATAATTCAGTGCTTTCAGAACTTGTTGTACTGCTCTTGGAAGTGGGGACGTCCCCACAAAGCATGGTGCTCATGGATGGATTGCTATATTGAGTTACTAAGAAGAGGAATGGCTGATAATTATTGAGGACGTGTTGTGGGCCAGATCATTTACATGCATATACTTTATATGTGAACAACCTGATGAGAAGTAGCCTCATTTTACAGAACTGGGAAACTGAACTCAGAGAGGTTGGGCCACTGGCCGAGGTCACACAGCAGGAAGGTGGTAGAACTCTGGAGTCCTTGCTTCCAACCACAAGGTTCTGCGTCTCCATGGGGTGCTGGGTCTCACTGTGTTGTCCGCTCCATTCTGAATCTGAAGATCTGGATGATAAAGTCCATCTATAATAACAGCCTTTCTTTGGAGAGGTTTAGGAGTGACAGGGAAGCACTCTTGCAAAGTGCTTCCTAAACCTTAGCTAAAGCCGGCTGTTAAGACTGAGAGGGCACAGGTGAGACCCGCCCCCCTGGTCCTTAGGCTAACAAACAGTGTGTGAGGCCAGGAAAGTGGGAGAAGCCCGCGAGGGTGTCCGGCCCTCCTGGTGAGGGCCAGGCACAGGGCAGATAAGCTACTTTTCCGAGGCAATGCAGGTTTTACTAGAGAATAAAAAAAGCAAAGAAAATGAACGTGTCGTATGTGAACAAGACTCTCCTCTGGTCCCAAGGAGATCAAACAAAAGAGAACGAAGGAACTGAACCTAAAACGTATTTATTGGCTTCAAATGTGTATTTATTTTTGAAGAAAAAAAGTTATGTTGTCCAGACCTTGTGTTTTGCTAGAGACAGGGCGGTATGCGCCCAGTTCCTGGCCCTGTCTTACGCACAGCACATTTGAAATGGTGGTAATTAGAAGGCTGTTTGGGGGAGAAGCATTCTTTCTCGAGTCCCAACACTGCCGGCGGGGACTCACGTTCACCGGCATTATCACATCTTGGCCTCCAGAGCTGGGCTTTTCTGGGTTGTTAACCACAGGGGCCCTGCCCAGGTGGTCAGAGCCTCAGGGGAGGGGGACACAGGGCGGGCTTCCCTAGGGCCATGCACAGCCAGTGTGAGGGAGGTGGCTGGGAGCCAGCTGTCCGTGATGGGCAAGGGGAGACCAACCTTCCGCCCCCTGAGTTTACCTCCCACCCCACCTCTCCCCCACCAAAAGTCTGGGGCTGGGCGAGGCAGAGAAGGGCCTCTTCCACCCCTCCCCGCCAAACACCCACCTCCTGGGAGGCTAAAATCACCCCACCAACTCTTGCTATAAAATGGTCTGTTTCCTCTGCTGGTTATCAGGGGTGTCTGATCAAAGAAATGGTACCCAGGCCTGGTTACCTAATAACCAAATACACATCCAGGCTGGCTTCCCACGCAGGGAATGGCGGGTGGGGCCACCCTGGATGAAGTCAGGGACAGGCCAGAGTGGAATGGGCCATTGGGACCATTCCTGCCTGCAGAGCATCAGGCTGGCCGGACCCGGAGCTGACCACATCCCCGCTATCACCCTGTGCTACAGATGGAGAAACTGAGGCAGGGGACCCATGTTCCTGCCTTCCTGACACTCATCTGGCCCTGCTGGTAATTGCCCCGGGTCAGTCTTGACCCCCATTGTACCAGTGCACCTCTGTGCCTAGCACCTTCCTTGTGTGTTCAGAATGAGCACTGGCTCTACATCAGAAGATTTGAACTTGAGTCTGAACGCTGCCACTTAGCAACTCACCAGGGCCAGGGCTAGTGTGAGGCACCCGGGGCTGCTCATGCTCAGGCTCATCCAGGGGCAGGGTGGGTGCCTGAAAGCGAGCACCCCTTCCCTTTTGATCCCTCGGTACCCCACTTGCCTCGCCCTAGTCTTGGCCATGCCACTCACTCTGGGTCTCCGTTTCTATCTCTGTAAAATGAGGATGATGCCTGTGGTGCTGTGGAGGGTTAAGAAGACAGAAGTGGGCCTTGGGTGCGGGGTCCGGTCCTCTCAGGCCCTGAGGCTCTCTGGAGAGAAGTCACAGGTCACACAGCTGATGTGTGACGGAGTCTGGATGAGAACCTGGGGCTTGAAACTGGCTCCTCAGCCTGACTCTAAACTGCCTGCATCCTGATGGTTTCTCATCTACCTGCCTCTGGGGGAGGCAGGTTGTGAAAATGCCCTGAGCTGCCCAGAACTGCCCCCCACCAGTCCTCACAACTTTCTCCGTCTTCTTGCTCCAACAGGCTGTTCTAAGGGATGGGGTGAGATGCAGGGCATTGGAGGGCTTACCCCAGCACCTGGCACTTAGGTGTTTGAGGAACATGTTTTGGATGGATGATGGATGGATCAGTGGGTAGGTGGTGGGTGGATGGATGGATGATGGATAGATGGATGGATGGATGGATGGATGGACGGACGGATGGATGGTGGATAGATGATGGATGGATGGATGGATGGATGGATGGATGGATGGACGGACGGATGGATGGTGGATAGATGATGGATGGATGATGGATGGATGACTAGACGGATGGGTGGATGAGTGGATAAGTAGATGAATAGGTAGAATGACTAGCATTGCAGTTGTCACAATTGTTGTTCTGGGTGGTGCCCAAGCTAAATGGTTTGTTGGTTTTATCCTCACATTAATTTATTAGTAATAATTCATTAATATATTAATTCACCCTTGGATTGCCAGTCCCCAACTGTGGAGATACATCATTGTCCCTGTGCTCAAGGACGCTCCACAAAGGTGGGGCCCTGTATTCCCTGTGAGAGGCCACAGAGCCCAGCATGGTAGTTGGGTGCTTAACCTCTCCACTGAGTAAAGAACAAACACTTGTTGTTATGTCTCCAGGCTCACTTGCCTGGGAAGTTTGGGGTTTGGTTTTCTTTTTAAACCTCTGGACCCCCAGCCCCTCCCAGCCTCTCTAACAGACGCCAGGGCTGCCCGTGGCTGGTTGTGGAATGACTGGCTGAGCAACTCAGTCTTGGCACCAGAGGCTCTGTCTATTACACCACCCAGGCAGTCAGTTACCTCTGCACACAAATTGATGGGCACTTCGGAGCTATTTAGACACACCAGGGCTCGCAGGCAGACTGCAGAAAGAACGGGTGGGCTCCGTCCATTTCACTTGAAAAGCAAGAAAATTCACTGTGTCAGTGCAGGGGTCATGGAGAGGCTGCCTGACGCAGGGGAGAAGGAAGGCTTTGGGCATCTGGCGGTGGTCCTGCCTTGGGGCTGTCACTCATGAGGTATGTGACTTCGGGCCACCTCTCAGAGCCTTTTTGCTCATCTAAAAAGCAAGACTCCTCAGAGGACTTGAGGGACGATCCCGGGAGGTGATGCAAGTAAAGCCCTTAGTGTGGGGCCTGGGGTGGTGCGTCCTTGGCAAGAAGGCGCCGTCGCCATTTGTGGATGAGTCCTCAGAACACAGAGACTCATGGCTCCTGCCTGCCCAGGACCCCGTGTTGGGCTCAGTGCTGCAGGGTGTTGGGGCTGGGAGAGCCTCAGGAGGTCTAGTTCACTCACTTAGGAGAAGGCTTAGAAGAAAAACCAACAAAACTAATAACGAAAATAGTACTTAAAATAAAAACAATATATGTCATCATTATTCCCACATGGACTCTAACCACGAAGTGGGTCTTTGGAGGTCTCCTGTCCTGAGGGGAAGGAGACAGGGAAGAACATCTGAGGTCCAGAGTAAGGTGAGCAACAGGGAAAGGCAACCCCTGACTCCCCCTTCCTGAATATGGGGACATCGAGGCACAGCGAGGGGAGGAGAGGTTGCCAAGATGGTGGTTGGGGGTCACTAGAGTTGGAATGCCTGACTCCTTGTTCTCCCCTCTATGTCTCCCCGCCTGGACCCAAGGGCTGGTCCAGGTCCTGTCTTCTCACACCTGCGAGTATTTGCAAAGGAGCTGCTCAGAGCCGCGTGTCACCCTGAACCGTCACCAGCTGGGTGGCAAGAAAGGGCAAGCCTATTGTGATGATTCCCCTGTCCTGAGGGGCTTTCGTTGAAGGAGGAAATAAAAAAAGAAAAGTTCAGGGACATGCATGGCTTCAGACTGTTCTTTGTTTTTTGTTTTTTATCAATAAAGGTTATGGTTATCCCCCATTATAAAAATCAATATATGCTAGTAACATAGCATTTAAAAAGCACAAAGTTTATGATTTCCCTCCCACTATCAAATGAACGGTGCTCCTAATATACTATTTGGGAAACACAAAGGAGGAAGAATAAAAATGAAAGTCACGTGTCATGCCACCGCCCGGGGACAAGCCTCTCTGACATTGGGATGGACTTTTTCTCCACATGTATGCATTGTTTCCAATCTGTGACCACATTTAATAATGTGAATGTAAATACTTTAATCATGTAAATAATTTACAAATTTAATAATGTAAATAAATCACTAACCCCCCAATTTTGTCTTTTGGGCTGATTTCCCAACCTCTTGGAAATTGTCAGCTGCAAGACCCTGCGGGGAGGGGAGACAGGAGGGCAGAAAGCAAAGCCATGGCCTCTCTTTGGCCCAAACGCCCTGCGAGGTGGATTTGCCTTCTGTGCTGTTTGGTTTGAGTCTTTTGCCGTGTCAGGCAGCTGATTATAAACTTTCCTCTGCTTCCTATTTCAGACTGGAAGCAGCAAATTGATTTTAAACAGAACCACCTTAACGGTGGTGTTGTTTTGGGGTTTAAAAAATCCATTCAGGGCCGGCCCGGTGGCACAGTGGTTAAGTGCTGGCTTGGGAAGCCAGCGGCCCCGGTTCGGGTCCCACATATGAGAGTCAGTGACACTGCCCTCAAAAAAAAAAAAAAAAAAAAAAATCCATTCAAAGGTGCCCCCGCCATCACCTGCCAAGTGGGGGAATATGGCTGGCTCATTATGTCCATAGCGGAGGTTTGTTGCATTGTCCAGGGAACAGGAGAGCTACGTTCAAGATGAACAGACAGAAACCTGGGGGCAGGGAGAGCTTATAAGTGCTTACGGCGCAACCCAAGTCGAAGACTTGACTTATTTTTCTTTTCCTTCCTCTTTTTTCAGTTTACAATTAACATTCAGGGTTTAGTCTGCACCCTCCCTCTTGAAATGGAATTTTTATCTCTTGATTCATGCTACAAGATAAAATCCCTGTTTATCCACTTGCATGAATAATTGATAAGCTCCTTCCAACTTGCCAGAAGCAATTGAGCAGTCTCGCCTTGCGGCCTGGAACCCCCGGCAATTTCCGGAGCGCCCGCAGGAGACCTTGACACCGTTTCTGCTTGGAGTCCACCGACTTTCTGTCTCGGGGGTGAGGGTTTATCTCTTGATCCAGATTCGGCAGTTACAGATTAGGCACCCAGGCTTGCAGCGTTGGGGATGCTGGGGTGCGGGGAGGGCACGTCAGGGCCCACTTAGGGTTTCTGAAATCTCATCCAGGACAGGTGCGCATTCCGAAGGGAGCCTCCTGGCTGGCGGTTTCAGAGTTCACAGCGTTAATTAACTCCAATCTGTTCCCTGATAGTCTGTTCCCTTTAAATCAGACCCAAGATGGGCAGCCTTTTCCTTCCCTACATATTTAAAGGGCTTAATGAGATCACAATGGGAACCTGTGTTTAGGCTCTTAATGCATTTGGCTCTCTGGCCATGTTTATATGATAAAAGCAGTGGGGTGTTATTTATGTGCTTAGCTGGGGTTTATCCTTTTAAAACAGGTCTGGACAGCTAGCTGTTATACTTGGCCCGTGCTAGCTTTAAAAAGGAATTTATAGACTGTACTGTAGAATGTCCCCCTTCTTCCAGGCCGAGGGAAATGCGACCCGGGGCGGTGGTGATGATGCAAAGGGCCCCAGAGAAGAAGAGTTAACAGATATTGCGAACACTTGGGTTTGATGAGGCTGAGGTTTGCTTGTGGCTGGCAGGGTACCCGGCCCGAAACCTGTTGAGAGGAGCCGGCTTCCATGTCTCTGGGGACTGTGCAGCCATCTCTTGCCACGGGGGAGTGGAGCTTTGATTTCAGCCACTCACATTTATCAACCACAGGCATCCATTCAGGTTTCTCTTGCATGTGCGAATTGGAGAGAAAATGAATTGGAGGCCCTTTTTTTTTTTTTTCTGGCCTGTTTCCCTAAAGCTCCAGGAAATTAAGAAACATGCCATTACTTTCAGCAAACTACAACCAGATATCCCACCAAAGGCCTAGGATGTGGGCGAGACCCACTTCTCAGTGACCGGCCCTCCTTACAGACGCAGCTGGACGATCCAGGGAAGGAAAAGGAGCCTCAGGTGACACAGATGGGGTGAGCGACCCCATCTTCCTGTGCCTTTTCTCCCACCACAGTTCTCGGACATTTGTGGCCTGCTGGCTACAGCGAGAGGGGGCCAGAAACGATTTCTGGGGCAACGTGGCCCAGACCTTAGGTTTGGTCACGGAGGGGAAGCCGGTGGGCTACCCGGTGCTATGACTGGCCCCTTGCAGACCCCTAGGACCAGCGGGCCCTTCCTTGGAAGCTGGTCCCCAAGGCGGCACTGGGTGACCCACTCTAGCACCCCACCTAAATCCATAGGTCCCTGCTATGTGAAGGGCTTCGTGGTTTATTGAGAAGCAGAGTGTGTGGTGGGGCTCAGCTCTCTGTACACTACAAAAAATGTCACGGGGCGGGGCAGGGGAACAGGGAACAACACCCCTGCAGTGAGCTCTCCTTCGTGTGGGCAAGGTGGGCACAGCAGGCCCATGGACTGGTGGGGGCAGTGCACCATCCCAAGGGTGACGCTGTGTCTAAGGGAGGTGTAGATTCGTTGGATGGCACTCATGGGTCTCCAATGGCTCTTCTGCGTAAATGGGAAGATGCGTGTAGAACCACGAGTCTGGAGCTTGGCACACAGTAGCCCTGGATAATGTTGGCTTTCAGTGACGGTGACGATGACGATGACGATGATGATGATGAGGGGAGTCAGGAGTCCTGGCTGCAGCCCAGCTAAACCACTGACCACCAGGGTGACCTCTGCAAGGCCCCATCTCCCTTTGGACTCAGGTCGTTCATCTGTAAACCATCCCCTGTGCATCAGAGTGAGGTGACAAGGACAAAGCGTGGTCCTTGATCTTGAGAGACTGACACCCTACCCACCTTCCGTCTCCTGGGGTGCAGGCTTCTTCCCTCTCTTTTCTCTGATTCCAACATAGAATACATTCCCATCATAGAAAACGGCAAGAAGTAGACAAGCGGCCCCAGCGGTGCGGACTCACCATTCAGTCACTCACTCAGCAGACACTTGGGAGGGATGGGCAGAGCCCGTGGTGGGAACGGAGGGAAGGTTTGGGCTTTTCTCTGAGTGAAATGAGGGCTGGGGCTGCTGAGCATCACAGCCATTTGGCAGTTGTGCCGGGAGAGGTGGGTCCTTTGAGTCTCTGATGGTTTCTGACTCCAGAAGGCCCCAGAGAAAGCGCAGATTTCCCAACAGGGAGCGAAGGTCAGGATGCTGCCAGGCAGTGCTCTTGGGAAGGGGGTGGCAAAGTGTCCATGCTCCAGGCCAGAGGCAGGGCAGCTCAGTGAGAAAGCCATCTTATCCTCTCTCCATTTAGTTCTCTCGGCAACTTGGTTGGAAATTAATTGATCCTACAGTGTCAGCTTATTTCTGGACTTTCTATGCTGTTCCATGGATCCATACGTCGACCCTTGGCCCAATACCACGCTGGCTTTGACTACTTAAGTTTCATAGTAAGCCTGACAATCAGGGAGTGTGATTCTATTCTTTAAACTGTATTTCTTTATTCTAACTGTATTCTTTTCTTTTCTATTTTTTTTTTTTTTTTGAGGGCAGTGTCACTGGCCCTCTTATGTGGGACCGAACCGGGGTCGCTGGCTTCCCAAGCCAGCACTTAACCACCACGCCACTCGGCCGGCCCCTAACTGTATTCTTTTTGTTTGGGTTATTTGTCTTTTGCCTTTTCATATAAATATTAGAATCAAGTTGTTGATTTCTACATAAAATCCTGCTCAGGCTTCGATGGCAACTGTTGACTGTATAGACAGGTTTTAGAAGAATTGACATCTTAATGTTGTCTTGCAGTCCTTCAACATGGCATCTCTTTCCATTATTTAGGTTTTTTTATTTCCTTTATCACTCGCTGTTTTTGGTTTTCAGCATATAGAGTTTGTATGTATTTTGTAAGATTCATACCTAAGGACTCATACATGTATTTTGTAAGATTCATACCTAAGAACTCATACATGAGTTTGGTGCTACTGTAAAAAAAATGGGACCTTAAAATATTTCCATTTCCAATTGCTCATTGCTAGTATACAGGAATACAATTAATTTTTATATATGGACCTTATATCCTGTGATCTTATTAAACTCACTTATAGTTCTAGTAGCTTTTTTAGGAATCCTTTGGAATTTTTTAATGTAGACAATCATGTAACCTACGAATAGGCAGTTTTGTTTCTTCCTTTCCAATGTGGCTGCCTCCCCCACGCCCCCCCTTGACTTACTGCACAGGTACAGAATTGAATAGGGGTGACAAGAGCCAATATCCCCACCTTCTTCTTGTTCCTGGGGTAAAGCATTCAGTCTTTCACCATTATGCATAAGGTTTTTTGTAGATGCCCTTTATCTGGTTAGGTGCCCATATAGTCCCTGTTTTCTGAGAGTTTTTATCATGGATGTGTGTTTATCAAATGCTTTTCCTGCATCTCTTGTGATGATCATTTGATTTTTCCTGTAGTCTGCTGATATGGTGAATTACATTAGTTGATTTTTGAATGTTGAACCAGCCTTGCATTCCTGGGATAAACTCCCACTTGTCTGTGATGAATTATCCTTTTTATATATATTGTTGGGTTTGATTTGCTTGTACTGTGTTAAGGATTTTATCTATATTCATAAAGGTTATTTGGCCTGGAGTTTTCTTTTGTTGTAATGTCTTTGACTGATTTTGGTATCAGGGTACTGCTGGTCTCACAAAATGGATTGGAAAGTGTTCCTTCCTCTTTTGTATTCCAGGAGAATATGTATAAAATTGGTATTATTTCTTTCTTAAGAATTTGTTAGAATTCACCATTAAAGCCATTTGGGCGTAGAGTGTTTTGTTTTGTTTTTTTGAAGGTTTTGACTATACATTTAATTTCTTTGATAGATAAAGGATTATTCAGGTTTTTTTATTGAGTGGCCTTTGGCAGTTTGTGTCTTGCAAGGAATTTCTATTTCATCTAAGTTGTCAAATTTGGTGGCATAGAGTTGATTGTAATATTCCCTTATTTTCTTTTTATCTCTGCAATGTAATGTCAAATCTTTCGTTCCTGATATTGATAATTTGTGTTATTTTCTTTTTCTATTGGTTAACTTAGAGGGTATTTGCTTTATTTTTTTTCAGAGAAGCAGCTTTGAGGTTCATTTATTTTCTCTGTTATTTTTATGTTCTCAATTCCAGCATTTTCTACTCTTATCTTCATTATTTCCACTCCTCTGTTTATGATCCTTTTTTACCTTTGTTATAGGCTTACTATTTATATATCTTTAAAAATTTTCAGTGGGTTACCCTGGGTTTTACAGTATGAATTTTTAATTTAAAATTCTAACTTCAAATAATATGATGTTGTTTTATGTTTAGTCTAGGAAACTTACAAGAGTATGCTATTAATTCTTCTCTCCAATGCTTTGTGCTATTGGTGTCTATGTTTTATTTTTGCATATATGCTATAAGCATGCAATAGCTTGCTACTACTTTTTTTGAAAGCTATCTTTCAAGCAGGAATTGGGAAACACGTTTGTGTGTAAAGAGCCAATTAAAAAATACTTTGTTTTGAAGGCCATATGGTTTTAGTCACAACTTCTTGACTCTACCATTCTAGTGTGAAAGCAGTCAAAAACAATAAATAAATAAATGAGTTTTATACATTTAATACAACTTTATTTACAAATATAGGCAGCAGGCTGTATATGGCCCACAGGTGGGATAACTTTGGGTTGATAGTTTGTTTTCTTTTATCACTCTAAAGCTGTCATTCCCATTGTCTTTGGCCTGCTAGTGTCTGATGAGAAGTCTGATGTCATTCTTATTTGTGTTCCTCTGTGTGTGAGGCATTTTTTTCCTTCTGCCCACCTTTGATTTTCTCCTTGCCATTAGTTTTGACAGCTTGGATCTGATATGTTTGTTTTTGTTTCATTTACCCTGGTTGGCATTCTATGAATTTCTTTGATCTGTGGTTTGATCTGTTGTTAGTTTGGGGAAATGTTTTTTTGTATACTTTCAATTATTTTAATTATTTATTTTAAGTATTGACATTGGTTTCAGGGCCCAGTCTATGGTTTGTCTTGGTGAATGTTCCTTGCGTACTTGGGTGTAGTTTATTATAAATGTCAATTGGGTAATTATTTCTTTAAATATTTTTCTGCCTCATTCACTCTTCTCCTTGTGGGATTCCAGTTACACTTCTGTTAGAACGTTTGTTATTGTTCCACAACTCTTGGATGCTCTGCTTTTTTTTTTTTTTTTTTTACTCTTTTTTCTCTTTGAGTCTCAGTTTGAGTAATTTCTATTGACTTGTCTTCAAGTTTGTAATTGCATGTGTTAAGTTTACTAGTGAATCTGTCAAAGTCATTCTTTATCTTTGTTTCTATGGTTTTTATTTCCAGCATTTTCAGTTGATTTTTTTCTTATAGTGTCAACTCCTTATTTCCACTAGAGTCTTTAACATACTCATAGTTATTAAAGTAACATAGTTATTTTAAGCTCTTGTCTGATAATTCCAACATCAGTACCATATCTGAATCTAATTCTATTGTTTTTTTTTGTCTCTTGACAGTGTGTTGCTTTTTCTCACTTCTTTAAATGCCTCATATTTTTTACTGAAAGCCAGACATCTTGTGTGGGACAATAGAGATTGAGGTAAATCGTTTTTATGTCCAGAAATGAAGCATGCCTTGATTTCTGTCTGGCCTTTAATATGGGGAGTTGAGTCAATGTACAACACTTAGGCATTCGTCGGGGTTTAGGTTTTGTTGTTACTAGTCACCCTTAGTACACCGCTAGTTTCAAAGCCCTCTTGTGTTAGGTTATGTTTAGGTGGGGAGCTGGTTTTCTAGGGCGTTTTTTTTCAGCATCTGCTCCACTTCAGCTTTGCATCTTCCTTTGTGCTTTGCCAGAGAAAGGGTCTCTCTCCACTCTCTTGCCCCTCGGCCAGCAGCAGATGCTGTTACCTATTGCTTCATGCTGGCTTGCCTGGTGGTGGTGGTGGTGGTGGTGGTGGTGGTGGTGGTGGTGGTGGTGGTGGTGGTGGTGTGTGGATGTTCTCTGTTGTTCTGAAGATGCTTCAATGTCAGCCAGGTTCTGTGTGACCCTGTCCAACCTCCAGATACAGATCTGGGCTCAGGATGTGTTCCTGCCCATCCCATGCCATCCCAGGAATAGAGGTGGGTTTTTGTTGTTGTTGCTTCATTGGTTTTCACCAGTGTCCTAAGGGTACCAGGCTTTATTGCCCTTCCTCTAGAAGTTTTAGGGAGATAGGAGAGAAGGACCCAGGTGGCACTTCGTGTTTTTCCTGTGGTAGCTGCTGTTCACTCCTCCAGGCCTACCCTGGGAGCAAGCTTTCTCAGAATTCTCATCTCACCCTTTCCTATCTTGCTGTGAGCGCCAGTTCAGCCATGGAAACAAGGCTGTGTATAAAATGAATTCCTCTTGTGTCTGTGGCTCCCAGAAGTCCTATATTATCTCACTAGCTCACACTCAACCTTTAGCAATTTGTTAAGCATTTTAACTTATTTTTTAGTCTACCACTGTCCAGGGGCTTCTTCCCCAGGTAAGCAAGTGCTCCAGTCCTGTCTCTCCTCGGAGGCAGCGATCTTTCCTTAGATGTCAGATTAGTTGGTTGCCCAGCAACCTCAGTTCTCTGCTGGATTAAAGAAAAGTTGCAAAATTTCAAGTGTCTGGCTTGGTTTGTTTTTTTTTTTTGTAGTTGTAAGGATGGGAGCAATGCTTTTTCCAGCTTTCTACATCGGAAGCTGCCTGACTTCTTTTCAAAATAAAGTATTTTTTCAGTAGAAATGTTTCCTTTAAATAATAAGTCAATAATGTGAAGCAAAGGATAGACAAGTGGTAGGTGATATGGCGAAAATGGGGAGGTGATAGGTGAAGGTGTGATCTGGGGAAACATTGGGTTAGGGACAAGAGATTTAGAATCAGGGTTCTATCTCATGCTGTCCGCATGGCCTTGTGAAAGGGACTGGACTGCGTTGTGCTTCAGTTTCCATTTCCTCTGTTGTATAATGGAGACCAAATGTGATCTACTGCACTTGGCATAGGACTTGGCTCATGTTATGTGCTCAGTAAACGGTGGTTATTAATTTTCATCGATCTGAAGACCATCTTTGCAGTATGGATGCAGTTCGAGAGGTTTGCAGATGAGAAATGAGTTGGTATTTTTTCTGTGTAATTCTCAAGTCTCCTGGAGTCTGGCTGATGTGTGTGTGTGTATGAAGCACCGATGCAATTCTCTGAAGCAGCTTCTGCCACTACTCTCACCATGGAAGTATACCTTGGGCAAAAGAAAATATGTAGGTTGGGAAATATTTAAAGAGAGCAAGAGAGAATTGGAGTATCCTGCCCAGTACCAGGCATAGAGAAAGCACTTGGTAAACACTGGGGAAAAAAATGAGAAGGGAATCTGCAGATGGAGAGAGGCTGGGGCTGGGGCTAAACCCCCCACTAGTCTCATTTTGTCTCGTGTGTCTGGTTGACCTTGGACAAGACCCTTGACTTCTCTGAGCCTCCATTTCTCATCAGCACGATGGCTGAGATCTTTGCTGCCCTCACTCGCCTCCTATGATTGTTATGAAGTTGAAACAAGAAAATGTCTGTGACCATCTGAAAACTCTACAAACATATAAGGTATTAGTGTTAAAAATGATCACTCAGACCCATTCTGAAAGGTTGAAGAATATGTGAAAAGTGGACCTTGGGGCCTTCTCAATTATGGCTTCAGAAATAGTTAAGGTCAAGTCAGGCAGCCAGTAATCAATTCTTCTGGAAGTTTTTTTCCCAAGGAGGCACTCGGGTTTTTGCGGCTGCCTGACATGTTTCTTAACAAGTTACCTCCAACTGCAGAAACATCCGTGGTTGTCGAGGCCATGGTTTGTCTGGCTGATTTATACAAATCGGCAGAAACACTATCTCCAGCCCGTTCTTTGATCTTGGTCTGATGCAAGTCAACTTAAACACTCGTGGGAGCTGGAAGGAGATCCTTCATATAAATGTGTCCACAAATCTCTCCCGGATGTTCAGGGTGAGTCCTCCGCGCCTTGCTTCAAAGGCCTCATCCATCACGACGGGGAATACAAACTCAAGTTACGCTTTATTAATCTTATTGATTGCCACCCTTGACCCAACTCAACCCAAATCCAACTGCAACAGGAAATTTCTAACTCAACTTATGCTCTGGTAGGACTTCCCGCCCTCCACAACAAGCCCCCTCTTCGCCCCCCGGCCCCTGGCCACACTTTACTTTACTCAAGAAGAGTGGGTGGGAAGGAAGGCCTTGTTGCTAGAGACCCAGCACTGTGGTGGTTGGGATGCCAGCTCTGGAACCCCTCTGCCTGAGTTAGAGTCCCAGCTCTAGTATGTACTAGCTATGTGACCTTGGGCAAGCTATAGAGGTCTGCCCCTGCCTCAGTTTCCCCATTTATACATTTAGATGGTTTATCGGTCAGCGTTATGCCACAGAAACAGAACCAGTAGGGTTCATGTGTATCTATGTGAAGAGATGCATTTTAAGAAATGGGCTTATAAAATCGGAGTGTCTGGCTAGGTAAGTTGAAATCTGCAGGGGAGGCCAGCAGGCTAGAGACCTTCAGACAGGAGCTGAGACCAGCAGAATTTCTTCTTCTTTGGGGAAACTTCAGTTTTGCATTTCAACTGCAGTTTTGCAGATTGGCTGAGGTCCCCCCACCCCATCATTAATGAGGATCACCTCCTTTATTTAAAGTCACCTGTCGAAGCTACCCCTTCTACAAAGTACCTTCACAGCAACACCTGGGTTAGTCTTTGATGAAATCACTAGATATAATAGCCCTGCCAGCTGACGCTAGACACTGACCACCACCGCTAGTCTAGAATAGACATGAAGTGTAGATGAGGTATTATATATAAAGTGTTTGGGATGGGGCCTGGCACAGAGTACACATTCCATAAATGTTTGCTGTTGTTATTGCCGAGACAATTAAATGAGGCAATATGGTTGCCTGACATAGTAAGTGCTCATGAACTGTTAGCTATTATGAGGTCTTAAAAAAGCATCATCAGTATGTATGTACTGAGCTTCTGCTATGTGCGTTGCCTTGTTGGGTTGGGATATGATGCTGTGACTGGGGCCCATGGTGACAATCGCACACACACACACATAGCTGATGACAAACGGTGACTTTGTAGGGTGACGTGAGAGCTTATAATGGAGGAACCACAGAATCGGGGGGTTGGGGAGGCTTCCTTGAAAATGTGAGTTTGGCACTGAGGTTTGAGGGCTGAGTGGGGGGTCCTAGGCCATGGATAGTGGGGTGCAGGGGGAGGGGTGGTGGAAGCACATCTCAGGAGAAGGACAGGCAGGCACAAGCACAGGCCCCAGGCAGGCTCCAGGTGTTGCCGGCTGCATCCCAGCTGCCACGTGCATGTCAGCTCCCCACTACAGGCGCTTGATGGCTTTGATTTTGTATTTGTAGTTCTTTTCTCTCTTAGGCTGAAAATAATTAAAATAAGTGCTTATTGGCTCGATCTATTTCAAAATATTGATAACAATATTTTTATTCCTAAAAGCAGTTTAAGATTTCTCTGAAGTTTTTTTTTTATCTCACCAGAGATGTCCAGCAGTACCAGTGTATTTAAAAATCATTTGAAATGATTCTTCTCTGATTGGTTAAACCAGGAGTAGACAAACCTTTTCTTAAAGGCCGGGGAGCCCAGGTATAAAACGGGCCCCCTCCTGACAAAAGGAGGAGGGCGAAGTTGTTTGGCCTGCAAAAGCCAGGGTGGTGTGCCCCATCTCTCCCCCAGGACCCCCACTGCAGGTCCCAGCCTCATCGTCTTCCCACAGCAGCTGAAGAGATATTTCCCTCTAAATTGAAACGTAATATCACCCAGAAAGGAGCTTCAAAGAATAATCAGTACCCCGCTGCAGGACCTCAGCCGGTTGCGCAGTCACCTCCTTGCTCCCCGGAGAGAACCGCAGTCCTGATATCCAACACTATTATTTCATTTTACCCGCTTTTGGATTTTCCTTAAACAGAGTAATTCAGTTTTTGGGTTGTTTTTTTTTTGCATCTATTGCCTTTGGCATAAATTTTAAGAACAGAGTCAAGCAAGCTGTTGTATGTGGACATAGTTCTTTCGTTGCTTTGTCTCTAGTGTTGTTTACAAATACGCCACAATTTTTCTGTTTTGCTTGATGCATGTTTTCGTTGTCTCCATTTGGGGGCTGCTACAAAGGACACACATACATATTCTTGTACAGATTCGTTTCTGTTGGGCAGATGTGGGTTTTCTGTGTTACAGGGCAGGTTTAGTTTTCACACATTTCGCTCAGTTCTCCAAGGGGGCGACCCTATTCTCCGCCCAGCATCAGCGGGCGGGAGTTCCCGCTCTTCGCCCCCTCCAGACACTTGTTGTCTCAGGGTTTTGTGTTCATTTTGCTTGTGTTTTAGTTTGCCATTCTCTGGGTGGGTAGAGTATCTCACTGGGTTTTTCATTTGTATTTCCCTGATGGCTAATTAGGTGGAGTCTGTCTTTCCTGTGCTTTTAACATGTCCCTTAGTCCCCTGTGCTTTCTGCAAACTGGTAGTTAGCTCTCCGTTCTAGATGTCGGATGAGCTTCACATTAGATTTTTTGACAAGGATGCTTCAGAGGGGTGTCATGTACTTCTCGCTGAGTCATACCAGGAGGCAGTGATGTCTTTCAAGTGACATTAAGATTGATCAGATGCTTCAGGTGTTGTCATCTGGATGCCGTTTATTAACAAGCGCCCCATTAGCCTCTTACATAATGTTTTTCTCAGCCAATGATGATCATTACCTAGATCCATTATATCACTTAGGGTTGCAAAATGGTGATATTCCAATTGTGCTTTTCTTTGTGTGTTTATTAGCTGGAATTCTTCTATAAGGAGAACATTTCCTCATTAACTATGTGGTTACCCTGAAATATAGTTGGTACAGGAAAGGCAGGATAAATGCTTAAGTCTTTCTCCTCATTTGCCATTCTCAGAATAATGAGGCAGGTTCCTAGCAACCTCCAAAGGTGACCAATGAGTTGGGTTTTTTTAAAGAGTTATATGAATGCATGGATTTTGACATATTTGGCAGGTTTTGATTCATTGCTATAATTACTCTTTTTGATGTCTAAATTGTCCCATGCTTTGCCACAACTCTCCCAGTTGTTCTCTGTGCACTTTTGACACCTTCTCTCCCCCACCCCCGGAGTCTGTGATGGCCAAGGGAGACTTGCTTTCTGGGGTGACAAATGTTCCAGGCCCATGTTGGGCATTTCTTGGCCCAGCCTTGGAAGCAGACATTGCTCTGAGGAGTCCTAGTGTTTTGTAGTGGGGATTAGAGACCACCGTCTGCACAGGGTGGGTGCTCAATGCTGCCGGACTCGCCATCGTTTCTGGGCTATTTCAGTGGATGGAGCTAGGAAATGGCTATGAGAATAAGATACCGTGTATTCATACTAATAGTTTCCTTTCAAACTGAAGATGACAGGATTTTTACTTGGCTACTTTGATCTTACATTTGTACTTTTCTCTTAGACTGGCCATACTTCAAATCTTTGGCTTTATATAGACATTTTATATGTGTGTGTTTCAAAATAACAGTACCAGTAACATTACTGACAAAATTATTCCTAAAGACAGTTTAAAGTTTCTTTGTGGTTCTTTTTGTCACACTCGGATGTACATCCAAAGAGTAAATATTTTCAGCTTTGCAGGCCTCCCACTCTCCAGCTCTGCCAGTGTAGCACAAAGGCAGCTGCACAGACAACACGTAAACGAGTGGGCTTGGCTGTGTTCCAGTAAAACTTTATCTATGAAAACAGGCTGCTGGTGGGGATGTGGTCAGCTTGCAGGCGCTATCGTTTGCTGACCCCTGGCTTAAACTACCAACTTGATGAACAGGCTCACATGGTCCCTCTTTGTTGGCAACTATCTTCATTTAAGTTTGTTTTGCTTTTTATTTAAATTTTCCTTTGTTTTATATTCATGTAAATAATTTTTGGAGTTTTAAAACCCAAACTATGAAACGCGGTACGTCTGGAAATGTCGAGCTTCTCTCGATACCTTTTGACGACATCTCTGGGCTTTGCTGAGAGAGACACCCCTTTTGGCCTGTTTGGTCTCCTCAGGGGTGGCTCCCCTACAGAGAGGACCTCCTGTCCGCTCCCTTTGATTTTTTGTTTTAAAGATTTTATTGGGAAATTGGGGGAGGGGAACAGCGTTGGGGAACCGGGGAAGGGGAACAGACAAGTTGCTGTCTTTTTGTTCTTCAGTCTAGTTGCGGAGGATGTTGCTTCACTGGCCCATGTTGGTATCATCATTGTGCTCTTCCCGGATGAGGCAGATCGGTCACCAGCCTCTGGATGGTCGCTCACCGCGGTCCCTTTGATTTTTGAAGGTGCTCCTGATGCCTATTACTGACTCCTGTCTCCCCTTTTCTGGTGCATGTGATAAACAGCCAGCTCCAGTTGGCTTAAGCAGTAAACCAACAACAAATTGGCTTATTTAACTGGGGAGCTTAGTGTTAGAATGGTTTCAAACCCTGTTGTGTTCAGGTCAACACTAGCCTGTAAGGTGTTTTCGTATGAATTTGAAGGAGGTGCCTGCTCTGAGCAGATGTAGCCCCCTAGATGCCTAGCTCTTACCTTTGAGCAAATTGGAGGGAGGTCACCCTCCGGGAGTGTGGCCTGGCGAGCAGAGTGTGGGCTAGCTTTCAGTCTCCGCTTGCCCTTCAGCTGCAAGACCTTGTGCAGTGCACAGCCTGCCCAGCTGACTGTGGGGGCCTTGGCTTTTCCTCAGGTCTTGGGTTCCTCCAGAGTGGCTTGATTCTCAGAAGGCTCTCCCTTTTGGTGCCGACAATGATTTTCAGCGGCATCAGGCTGACATCTTGCCAGGTTTCCAATCCCCTCAAAAAGAGAGCATCTCGTTTCTAATAATGCAGCAGGAAATTATGTGACAGTGAATGACCAGGCTGGGTCGTGGGCCCGTCCCTGGAGGCAGGGAGGGTGGGAAGGGCTGCTGCAGAGCACCTCATATGAACCCCATGGACCGAGAGCCTTCAAAATAAAATTGAGGGGCTGTTACAGAAACAGGGCGAATGAATTCTGGGCAGGAAAACCCCTTGCAACCCCCCTGACCCCAGCCATGGTGTCCTGCTCATGTTTGCTTTGTTACTTTCTCTCCAGGAAACTCGCTCCCCACGGGGTTCCTTCTGGGCCTGGCAAACCTGTCAGTCAGAAAGGAGCCTCAGACGCGGGCCTTCGCCCCTGTGCTTGCCGCACATCAAAGTTACCTACAGCTTCCATCGTTCATCAGGAAGGAATTGCCCAGCGGCAAGGCGTCACGGTTTTCTTTTATAACCAGCTCGTTCAAAAAAAAATTAATTTCAGTTCAACTTCCAAGTGAGGGGAGAGAAAGGATAATTGTGCAGCGTTTCCTGAAAAGTTATGAAAGCGAGCAAGGGGTCATTTTTCAGAGCTCAGCTCCTCACAGCGAATAATCATCAGCCCCCAGGTGTCGCGTATCTCACAGCCGGCAGGCCTGCGATGACTGACCAGGCTTCGCTCCCAAGAAGCTTCTCAGCTTCTCCTGTTTACAAGGAAGGGGCCTGGAATCGGGGAGATGCTGGAGTATGGTGGGGGCATTGTCACCATGTACTGCACATTTCCTTGTCCGGGGGAAACTAGGCCCCTTCCCGCCCCCGCCCTGCCCCCCTCCCCACTTCTCCATCCTTATTTTCTTTCGGATCAGTGGCTGTGTTGGGTCTCATGCCTGAACACTGATGCAAGGAGTCTTCAAGCTGTAATTTATCATGGATGAAGGTTTTATCTCTGGTTGATGCTCACAACATTGGGGTCCTAATTTCCACCCCAGACCAGTTCTCTGGGGAGCAGGGCCAGCCTCGCCTAACCTTTCTCTGGGAGTTTCATCTCCTGGAAAATAGATTTAATATCTACCCTGCTCACAGTGACGCAGGAATTAGTCACTGTTTTTCAGAGTGCTAATCTCACACCTTCGCCAGCAGAAGGCAATTCCAACAGCCCCCAAATTATATCTGATAGAATGGTTCCTGATGAGCAGTATTTATTATCAATGCTTCCATTGTGAGGCTCCAAACCAATACTTATGAGGTCGCCCTTAATTCATAAATCTAAGGAGCTGTCATCGTCACTGCGGTGAGCGGGGTTCACAGCGGAGGGCCACTTTGAAAAAATCCCCGCCCACCCCCGAGCCAGCCTGCCTCTGAGGCTGGGCAGGCAGTCACAATGGAAATTATAAGGTCACAATGGGATGTGGCTTTATCCCTTTCAATTTCAGGCTGTGATTAATCTCTTCTGATGTTATTTTATTTGAAAGAAGAATCTAAAACCAGCCCCAGACAGAATCAACTCTCTTGAAAGGGGAAATCTATGCTCACGGGGAAGAAATGGCGTCAACACTTGGGGGAGGTTTGAGGCTACCGAGGACACCAAGAGGCCTGGTCCTTAATTTATGGCTGAGGAACGGAGGGCTCTTTCCTTCTGAGAGTTGGTGATTCACGATCTCATTTGGACTCTGACTCCATCAAAAATACATCCAGTGTCAAGAGCTGCCAAAAAAGTGAGTTTTCTGCAGCCCACAAGACCCCACACACTTTCTCCTCGGGCTGGAGACCTGGGTATATTGTCTGCAGTGAATTTGTCAGGTTTCTCAACTCGAGTTTTTCTGCCCTCGTGGGTTGTAAATAGTCTACAGGAAATGCCCTTCGAAAGGCAGCCTGCTCTGGTCTAGATGGTTCTCTAGGGCAGGGTTGCTCAGCCACAGTGCTGCTGATGCCTGGGGCTCAGTCATTTAGTGCTGTGGGGTTGTCCTATACGTTACAGTGTAGGATGCTTAGCAGCATCCCTGGTCCACATCCACTAGGTGCTGTTAGCAGCGCCTTCTGCCCCAGACAATACCAGATGGCTGCAGGCATGGGTGGAGAGGTGAGGGGACAGAATCGCCCTGGTAGCAATTCATGGTGCTGTGCAGCCCCGTGAGCTCTTTCAAGGCTGCCCCTTGATGTCCCTTCATGTGACCAGGGAGGTTAAAAGCCTCAGGACCTCTAGCTGAACAAGCAAGGCTGTGTGATGGGGGAGAGTGGAGGTGTTCTCCCTTGGGGCGCATCGTTTTGCCTTGTACACATGCCCGCCCGGGCAATCATGCTACCTGTCCTTGTGACCTGCCTCCCAGGTGTCCCTGTGAATTGCACCTGCAAACCAGGTGGTTAATCAGCTAGCTCTCCAGTGCTGCTGGGAAGTGTCACTGCCTAAGCGAGCATGTAATTACCAGCTCGCACCCTCAGCCGTGGGCATGCAGGAGAACACCCGCTGAAATGGGTACTCACTTCAGGAGGGGGCGCTGAGTGGGGGAAACTGGCCTTCGAAGCAGGACCTGAATGTCACAAAGGACGGTCTTTGTTGAGACACAGCCTCTGGGTCCTTGGAGATGGCTGGTGCCCCTGAGCTTTTCACGTATGAGGGAACTGGGCCCCCACACCCTGGGAACACTTGAAAGAAGTGAACTGAAACTCCCCTAAGCCTTTTGTAAGCTGCAGGCAGCCTTTCATGTGGAGGCCTCGCTCCCCATCATCATCTCAAACAAATTAAAACACACCCACACTTTACTTTAACTATAATTTATGTGCAGCAAAAATATTTGAAAGGAGTTTAATGATTTGGCTTCTTAAATTATCTGGCGGGGGTTAATCCATCAACGTCGCAATTACCTGCGATTTGCCCCACAACCACTCGCATCCTTTGGAATCCTTGCACCGGTTTCCTCAGAGGTAATGAAGTTTTTATGACTACATCATCAATACCACCCAGCAAGCAGCAAGGAGGCCTCAGACCTGCACTTAACAGGTGCTTCAATGAAGCATTTATTAATTTTGATTTTGCTGCTTTCTTGTTGAATTTCGAGGCCGATCATTTTCCTGCACACTGCACTCTCTTGCATAGGCCCCATAGGAAAGGTCCGTGCTTAAGGCTTCCGGGGGCAGCCTGGCTCCTGCCTGAAGGTGAGGAGGGAGCCACAGGCTCCTAAGCAGTCACGTTGCTGTGGGGCTTCTCCCGGCTGTTAGAGTCACTCAGTGTTCCCGTGCTTCGTTTTCAGGGCGGTAAAAATTAACTGGAAACATCTGGAGATCCACATGTACAATTCACAGACATCAAACACGGGCGCCCATTCCTTACTTCTTGATTAATTTATTGGACGTCAGCTTTCTGATCAGCCCGATGCTTTAATCACGGGGAAATTGCCGACCAGCTGGGCGTTTTACTTTTCTGTGTTATAGCAAATGAAGCATAATTGCAGGGATGCGAACCAGTCGGAAAAACAATGAGAAATTAGGCGTAATTGGGCGGCATTTCCTGACGAGCGGTAACACAGAGCCCAAAATGGGATTAGCCGGTGTTTTCTTTTCTCTTCTTTTTTTTTTTTTTTTTTTTTACATAAAAGGGACCTCACAATTATTAATAGTGGGACCATTGCTCTCAGATATGTGGCTCCGAGCAAAGGGGAACCGCTTCTTCCCTCCCAATGAGAGGGAGCGTGTCTCTTCAAAGCTTATGGTAATATTTAAAGATATCAAAAGGGACAGGACAATTAAAAATGTGCAGGAGTCGCTTCAGGGCTGATGTTATTGATGCCTTGTGATCAATAGTGCTATTTGTACTTGGATTGCTGGGTAAGAAGAAGCCTTAGGAAGCTCCGGCCGCACAATGGACAGAGCCTGGGCGAGGGGTGGAGGGGCCCAGAGGCAGGTCCGGGCGCCTCAGGCCTGATTTAAAGCTCTGGGTGATGGAGCGCCGCCGGTTTCCATCAGTGCCTGCCCGAGGCAGGGATTACACCTGCCCACCGCCAGACCCCAGGTGGAGGGAAGCCATTTGTCACAGAATTTGGCTGCTGTTGAATTTTAATCTTGGGATCCACCGATTGCTTTAAGGGCAACACCATTTGTTGTCCATGGCTTTGACCCGAGGACTAAAGAAATCCCCCTATTTCTCTTCCTAGGGTTGTTTGTGTGGAAGGGATTTGAAGGAGAAAGATTTCATAAATCAAAGCCACGGAGTGTAGCACTTCTTCCTCGATGGGCTACTTGGACGTTGCTTTTCTGATCATAACCCCAGCTCACATTTCCCGGGTGCTAATGACACGCAGGTACACCGCTGAGGGCCTCTCCTGCCTTGTTTGTGTTGAAACTTGAAACAGGGGTTACACTCCCTGTCTCCTGGGCCTGGGCTTCCCTACAAGGTCGCCCCTCACTGCCTATGGCTTTTCAGGTGTGTGTGGTCCACGCTGAGAGGAGCTGTGAGTGCAAAGCAGGCACCAGATTTTAGACTTAGCACCCCCTTCCCCCCAAAAAACAAAAAACAAAAAGGAATATGAATTATGTAATTAATAATTTTCTATATTGATTGCATGCTGGAATGATACTATTTTTGACATATTGGGCTCCATAGTATATATTATTAAGTCGTATCGTTACTTTGCGCTTTTGTTTTGACTGTTTAAAAATTTGCTAGAAAATGAAACATTACAGATGTGGTTTGTACTATATTTCTATGGCACGGTGCTGGTCTAGAGAAAGAAAAGAGTCACAGAGAAATTCAGTAACTTGTCCAAGGTCACACAGCAGGGCCTTTTGGAGGCTACCAGCATGACCCTAAAACGGGCACTTGAGCATGGGTCTGTCTGCTTTTTTCAATCAACTTCTGGTCACCGGACTTGCATCCCTGCACAGTCTGTTGAATTCACAACCCTTCTGTTCTCAGTTTCCTCAGCTGACTCACCAAAGGGCTCAGGCTGTATGATCTTTGTGGTTTTATCCAGAGAATGATGTTCTTAGTTTTGTCCTCTGGCACGTGGTGGTATAATGTGGGGAGGGGAGCATCAGTCTCTCTTAATGCTTATTTAATTATATTTAATTAGGAACCTTGTCACATTTTAGACTGCAATTGGTCTCCTGGGGCCGTGTGCTGCAAAGATTTTTTTGAAAACTCCAAACCTTATTCTTTGCCATCGATCCACATGGTTAATGGGCCTGAGTAGGAATGATTTCATCTGTCCTTCTAACGCGGAAGAAGAGGCAGAGGAAAGACGGAGCGGAGACCGGCCAGGCATCTGCACACCGCCCCTCTGGGTCGCAGGGTGGTCAGACTCCTCCATTCAGGTGCTTGTCCACGAGGCCTGCCCAGAGTCCCCCTTGCTGTGCCCACAGTGGGGTCCTGGGGACACCTGGCTTTTGGTATCATCTGTGCCCTTGTCCCAGAGTCCCCCTTGCTGTGCCCACAGTGGGATCCTGGGGACACCTGGCTTTTGGTATCATCTGTGCCCTTGTCCCAGAGTCCCCCTTGCTGTGCCCACAGTGGGATCCTGGGGACACCTGGCTTTTGGTATCATCTGTGCCCTTGTTGACATGGTACCCTAAAATTGATGCTTGCCCCTGATGGTAAAGTGGGGGTGTTCAAGTGGTCAGCAGCGATTTTTGATGCCCAGTACTCTCAGACCAGACACCTCTTCCCTGGGCCGCCTTCCAGAAGGCCTGTACTTTCTTGCTGCCTGGTCTCCCCCTGCTAGGTGGGCAGGATTCTTCCAGGAGTGGGGCTCTCCTGAGAAGGGGCCCTCTATCAGGGTCCTTGATGGAAAATTGGGGCAGGATTCAAAGCAAGATGGACCTCACCCAGCCCTCCCAGAGCTGAGCTGAGAGCTTACCTCCGGCCAGAGGCCAGCTCCCCACCGGGCAGCGGAGGGGTGCCTCACTCTTGGGCAGTGGGGGGGGGTGCCTCACTCCAGGGCAGCGGAGGGGTGCCTCACTCCTGGGCGGGGGGGGGGGGGGGTGCCTCACTCCTGGGCAGCAGGGGGGTGCCTCACTCCCAGGCAGCGGAGGGGTGCCTCACTCCTGGGCAGCAGGGGGGTGCCTCACTCCTGGGCAGTGGGGAGGTGCCTCACTCCAGGGCAGTGGGGGGGTGCCTCACCCCTCCAGCTTGCCTTCCGTGCGCCCCCTCTGCAGGCATTTAATCAGGGTAGTTGATTAGCGGGAACACACCACAGAATGGCCCAGGACGCTGGCCGGCAGCCCGCCACTGTCATTTCTGGGAGGGTAACTTGAGGCCAGCCACCCCACCTTGCTGAGCCTCATCCTATCTGCCCTGCTTCCCCTCCCCGAGTTGTTGAGAGGTTCCAACAATGGATGAGAGCGATATGAAAATGTGGGTAAACAAGACAGTGGTGTTTAATGCATGCTATTACCATAATTAGCTTGTATTGTGTGTGTATATCTCATCTCCCCAATTAGAGGCGAGATCCTCAGTGACAGCCATCATGTCACACCCCTTTTGATATTCCCCACACATCCGGGATGGTGTTGGACATATGGCTGCTGCTCAATAAATATTCACTGAATGGAATTGAATTTCAGATCAGTTCCAAATCACCCAAAAAACTTGGCTGGGTGTGGCCCAGAGGTTCTCGTAAGGAGTAGGCAAAGTGAAGGAGGCCCCATTGCCCCTGGCAGGGAGCGCCTTTGGAATGAATGAATCTGTGAATGAATGAATGCCTGGGGCGTTGTCTGCACACTCCCAGCCACCTGCTTTTGACAGGAACTGTGAAGTCACCCGCCTGGGCTCCAAAGTGAATTCTCCCTCTCTGTGTGTCGTGCCTCACCATAGCTCAGATTTCTATTAAGTAGTCAAACATAATATAAAATTGCCAACAAAAAGATCACTCCTGGATTAATTAATCTCCCCTTTACACAGGGAAAGACATAAAAGAGAGCATAAGATAAGAAAAGAAAATGAAATTAATCTTATACTTTCTATGGCTGCCTGTTAATTTCAAGGTTTTCTGCATCCGGGAGTCTGGGCCCCAGCTCAGTGTCTAGATTGCTCGGTACTTAAATGAACCATCTTATTAATCATTTCCCGGGAATGCTGTACCGCCACAAGGAAGAAAAAAAAAAAAGGTATTCAGAAGTCACAATGAGTTTGTTTTTATAGTAATGCATACCTTATCTTCAGGTGTGGCCAATACATCAAAATGATAAGCCAAATTTGTGTACTATCTCCCCCCACCCCCACTATCGATAAATCATGGGAACACTAAGCTGCCAGATTGATTCTGCCCTGACACCCGCCTCTCAGAGGAGGAGGAGAGATTGAAGAATAAATGTGGAGGTAACCGGGGAATAAAACTGTCTGAGAAGTTTCACAATGGAAGCTGAACTCTGCTAACCAGAAAGGGGATGCTTTTTCATTCGATTCCAAAATGAGTGGGCAGCAGCTCAGCAGTCCTGACCACAGGCAGAGCGGGCTCAGCCCCAGGGTTGAAATAGGCGGCTAACGTTTCTTTGCCCTGCCAAGCCTGTGTTCTCATGTTTTCCAGAAGGTCCATTAACTCCGCAGGACAGTCCAGCTGGCCCCCACCCCGCCGAGACGGTGTAAATCTAATGATTAACCATCCACACCCGTATCGAGATTTCTTAATGCTCCTCTTCACTGCAAAATACATTAGCTACTGGCAGTACTGTCCAGAAATTAATTCACAGACAACCGAGCATCATTACCTGTGATGTGCCCTGGCTAACTGCTCTCTGTTAGTGAGTTTGGGGATGGAAATGAGCTATTTCCATCCACTTTATCATCCGGAGACCTTAGTACATAGTGTGTCTCTGGTGAGTGCTGTTATTATAACCGGTTTCTCGAGCTGCTGTTGCTATTAATTCTGCAGAAACAGGCTCCTACCCAAAGCCATCAGCTGGGTGCCTTTAAGTCTTAAGATCAGCCTTTAATCTCCACTTTGAAGTTCTTGGCGGAGGCGAAGAGTTTTATTTCAGCCCAAGACTGAGTGTTTTCATTTTTTTAAGTGGTGAGCTATTTCCTCCCAAATGCTGAGGTCCGGAGGCTGTTCTCCAAATGAAGGCCGCCTTGGGAGAAGACCATCGTGAGCGGCCCAGCTGCTGCTGCATGTTGGGTACAATGTGGGTACAGAGAACCATAGGGGCTCTCTCAAGGAGACCATCAGGGCCCACACAGGTCACCTTTCAAAATGCAAAATGAGTGAGTAATGAATCGGTGAATGGTAGAAAACCTCCAGGGCGAGTCCCCTTGTCATCTGCAGGGAGTCGCCTTACTTTCCTGCCCTGAAGCCCCAACCCTCCCCGGCACCCCTCTGAATCCTCATCACACTCCTCCCTGCCTGGTTCTTCCCAGCACGCCCCCTCCCGAGAATTGCAGACTACGGTGACCCTCGGACCTTTCGCTCCAACACTCCTCTCTCTTCTGAGCTGCAGACCCACTCACTGGACTTCCTGTTGGACTTTCTCTCCTGCCCTTGTCCCCAGGACATGTCCTCTCTGTGTTTTAAAAGTTTGTTGTGGGGGTCGCTTCTGTGGACCCCTCGCTTCCTCCCTCCCCCAAGTGCAGAGATACTCGCCCACCTTCCTGCAGACCTGGTACCTGTCTGATCAC
The DNA here is from genome assembly GCA_033961575.1 of Aselliscus stoliczkanus. NCBI lineage: Eukaryota > Metazoa > Chordata > Mammalia > Chiroptera > Hipposideridae > Aselliscus > Aselliscus stoliczkanus. The sequence continues at coordinate 3,761,050 of CM066738.1, read as the reverse complement.
TATACTGATCACCCAGGTTTGGTTCCTATTCTTCAAGGAGATGCACCAGCCCCAGGGGATGACCTGCTCCTGCTCATTTGAATTTCCCCTCAAGGGCTTGACACACAGTAGGTCTCTGCAATGACACACAGTAGGTCTCTGCAGTGAATGTAAGCGTATTCAAATCCAGGCGATGGGGAGTGAGAGCAGAAGGAAGGTGTGATAAACAGAAGGCCAAGAAACATCATCCAACACAACTCAGTCCTGATTTATTGCATTGCAAATGATTAAAGCAAAGGGCAATTGACCCAAAAAAAAGAAAGAAAGAAAATAAAGAAAAGAATTGAAAAGACACTCAGTGCACCACTCAGCCTTGGGACCTTGGGACATCATGATCGTGGCTCCCACGGGCTGAGCATCTCAGTCTCTGCCAAGCTCTGCGTCAAAGGCTTCGCACATACTGGCTGGTTTGGACCTCCTGCGACCCTCCGAAGCAGGTTTGCCCTAACCCTCGTTGCAGGTGAAGCAGCAGACGGTCGGAAAGCCCTTAGCCACCATCATACATCCAGGCGCCTGAGTGGGGCAGTTCAGTTCATGTTGGTGGGCTTGAACCTCCCCGCCCCCTGCCATGCGTGTTGTCTCTGGGCTTCTAAAGAGGTTGTGTGGTGCCCAGAACCTGCTGAGCCCCCAGGATGAGGGGGTCACGGCCTTTGTTTTCGGCCTAATGGAGGATATTTTTCCACCCACCAACGTCTTCCATTCAGGCTCCGGGAAGGTCAGCCTTCCACGTTAGTGAGGGAGAGGTCAGTGTGGAGGCTGACGCAGAAACTTTACCTCTAAGAGAAGCTAATGGGCCCGCTTTGATGGGGGGGCACAGCCCCTGACCTTGGTTGGCTAGGCCCCAAGCACTAATCAACATTACCGAGCATGCCTGTGTGCACTCACAAAGCATAAATATTTGTTCTCTATTGAAGGCCTCCAGGGCCACGGCAAATAGCAGCCAGAAACATGCACAGTCCACCTGCCTGCAAAGAAAGAGAAAATACACAGAGAAACAGCCCTTTGAATCCATTCTTCCCCATAGAAACAGAAACGATGTCCTGATCATTATGTCTAAAAAAGCAGTAGATACGAAAATTGGATTTGGTTGGAACTAGATTTTAGCTGCAAATGGGTCGTTTTTAATAAAGTGCCTCATAGCAACCGATCTGTGAAAAGCTGCTACTTAAAAGGAAGTTCATATGATCTCAGAAAATGGCTCATCCAGACAAGGCAGTCTGTAACTGTTTATTTATAGTCGTCTGCGCCAGATCAGATAAACGGGGGCTCGTGGAGGTGGGGGGCTTCCAGAAAGTGCTATCCTCAGACTGTTTATGCGATCAGGAAAGGGATCATCGGCTCACACTTTTAAAATCGGGGCTGAGGTGGGGTGGGAGATATGGGGTCGGTGGGCTCTGCCCGTGGATGGATGTTCTCCAAGTGCTGGGACCTGGGAGTTGTTTGTTTAGACGGGGGCTACAGACACAGGACGGGGGGCTTGAATGATGGTCTTCTCGGTGGCAGGCCTGGCTTGAGTTGTGGCTCCGCGACTTTCTGGCTGTGTGGCCTTCAGCGAATGCCTCTTCTTTTCTTTCTTTCTTTTTGAACAGCTTTATTGAGATATAAGTCACATGCCATACAATTCCCCCATTTCAAGTGTAGGATTCAGTGGTTTTTAATGCCTTCACAGATGTGTGCAACTGTCACTGCTGTCCATTTCGGAACATTTTAATCACCTCAAGAAAGAAACCGTGTACCTTTTAGCTATCGCCTGCCTCTCTCCTCATCCCCTCCAGAATGCTCAGCAATGTCTAATCTATTTTTTGTCCCTGCAGACTTTGTGGACATTTCATAAAAATGGAATCCTGTCATATTGGTCCTGCAGTGTCTGGCTTCTTTCACTCAGCATTACGCCCTCAAGGCTCATCTCTGTTGCATATCAGTTCTTCCCTTTTAGGCCTCGCACTTTCTACCTTCAGATTCCTCACTGGTCAAATGGGTCGAATGCTGCCCCCGGTAGGATGAGGCTGGGGTGCCTTTCAGGCTCCCTGCACACACCTTACTGGAGCGAAATACATCAGGGCACTGGCAGGAGGATGGGCAACTGCTTCTTCAGCTCTTTTCTCCCAATCCCACCCTACACTTAAAATCGCAGGGATGGGGCCGGCCGAGTGGTGCGGTGGTTAAGCGCTGGCTTGGGAAGCCAGCAGCCCCGGTTCGGGTCCCACACATGAGGGCCAGTGACACTGCCTTCAAAAAAAAAAGAAAATATCTCGGGGATGGTCGAAGCCTTGTGCATTTCATCCATCAAAATAAAGTGAGTTTGGGCTGGCCTAGTGGCGCGGTTGTTAAGAGCTGGCTTGGGAAGCCAGTGGCCCCGGTTCAGGTCCCACATGTGAGGGCCAGTGACACTGCCCTCAAAAAATAAATAAATAAAAAATAAAGTGAGTTCTTTCTTTCCCCTCTGGACCCCTGTTTTCCCCATGAGGTGTACCAGTTTGCGTTTGTCTTGATAAGAGCAGCGACACAATCCGCTCATGTTTATTGAGGCTTTAGAGGGGGCAGACCTCCTGCTTGAGTTTTTCTTCAAACACTCAGATCAACCCCGAGAGGCAGGAGAATCATGGCTCCCATATAACAGATGAGGACACCGAGACACAGAGAGGGGAGAGGAAGTGTTCCAGGGTTTCTGCAGGGACCGTGATCCTTACGTAAATACTGTGGGGTTTGCCTGGACTTGGATTTTGCGATGCACATTGTTCCGCATTTCATTGGCAAGTCCTAGAGTGGGGCTAAGGGGGCTTGGGGAACCCTTGAGGCTGATCTCCAAGCCCCACCCCCACCACCCAGGCACTCGGGCTCCAGGGATGCAGAGAAGTCGACAGAAAAGGCCAGCAAGATGGTGTGATGATGGGGGTACGTGCAGCGGCTGCAGTGGGGTCTCAGCAGGGGCTCAAGGGGAACAGGGCTCGGAAAAGGTTCCCCGAGGTAGGGCCTAAGTGGTGTCTTAGAGCAGAGAGGGAAGTCACCAGGGCAGGTGGGAGGAGGCCCTCCGTACAACCTTTGATTAACTGCTTAGAGGAGGGACGTACGAAATGTCATGGGGTGGGGTGATTAATCCTCCTATAATCTGTTGGCCACAGTTTTGCTGTGGCAAGAGGTTTCACTGGAGAGATCGATCCAGTCTTAACAGAGTGGTGAAACGGTGCAGCGCCTCTGCGGCCCACCCAGCAGGGTTTCACCAAGGGAACCGGTGCCCTCTCAGAACCAGGGAGCTTTGGGGATTTCGAACTGGTGTTTTCCTCGGTGGGCTGCAGGGCATTTCCTCAACAACCCCATTTGCCTGATGCAGGAAGCAGGCAGGACGAGGGGAGAAGAGAGGAGAAAAGGAAAAAAGGGAGACATGGCAATAACAACAGTCTCTTTCTCTGATCAGTTACTGCCAAGGCAAAGGGCTCCTCTGTCCTAGTCCCATGGTCACCTTTTCTCTCAACCCTCACCACAATCCGGTGAGGCAGGCTATTGTCCTTCGTTTTATTGGCAAGAAATTCGGGGGTCCAAGAAGTGGGGGGACTTTCCTGAAGCCATGTGGGTCATCAGTGCCAAATCCAGGAGTTAAACCTAGGACCTGGAACTCCCAGTGCAATGCTCAGTCGGGAGTGAAGTAGGAACTAGAGGTGCCCATTATGAACCAGGTACCCCGGAAGTCCTACAGTGTGGGGTGGTGGAGGAGTTGTCCAAAGACAGTCTTGCCAAACTTCTGGGCTAGAGGACAATTTGGGCTGTGTATGCCAGGGCATGGAAGCCCAGAGAAAGTCACCCATGTCTGCTGGGGCATCAGGGAAGGCTCTTTGGGGGCATCAGGGAACCCTTCTCTTTGGAAGGGGGGTTATTGAGTCTGGGTTTTGATGGATGCATAGGAGTCCTTGAGTTCAGTAAAGGGGGAAGCTCATTCTTGGAATGGAGGCAGTGCCTGCAGAGGTTCAGAGCTGAGAATGGGGATCATGCATCCAGGGACAATAGGACTTACAGAGTGGCCAATGTGGACTTACAATAGGACTTACAGAGTGGCCGATGTGGAGGATGTGGGCTAGTGGAGGAAGAAGAGGGCTGAAAAGAGCGTTATGCTACCCGACCGCTCGTTCAGCTCTGCCTTGTCAGGCTGGGCACAAGTAGCCTTTTCCTGGGGTTGGATTTTACTAGGGTTCAGGGAACTGGAAATTGCTTTGAAGATTTTTATGCTTAGTGCCCGCACCCCGTTTTGGAAGCTAAAAATGGGTTCCCCAAGGAGTGAGAGCAAAGCCACAGCAGAAAAGCATTCTGCTGGTGAAACTGTGTAACTGCTGCCCTCTATCATTATCTAATTAAGGGAGGGATAGGGGAACCCTAAGGCTTTGAAGTAGCAAGAGAGAATTCTGAAACAGCTCCAGCTGGGCCCTGCTAGAGGGGTCTAATTACAGAGCAGTGCTCTCCAAGTATGAGGGATGGGGCGCGCGGAGTGGCTTCAACGTCGAAACCACTAGGACTGAAATATCTGCAACCACAGGCCCAAGGCCATGGCTTGGTGTGCACTTTCTCTTTCTGGGGGAATGACAGTGGCTTCCAGACAGTTTCGCTGCCCATCTGTGTTCATGCTTAGGGCGCTTCAGAGGGAACCTCGGTGTAGAGTCCTCTGCTCCAGCTGTCACTTGGCTCTTGACAAGGGACATTTCCCATTTCAGGATAAAAGTGAAGTTCTTTCTGGAATAAATATTCAGATCCACTAGCTGTAGTTGGTCAAAAAAAAAAAAAAAGGAAGGAAAGAAGAGAGAGAAACGATCACTCCAACAACTTCATCTGCTGCCATGAGTAACCTCGATGGTGCAGGTGGTACTGGGTGCGGGCAGATTTTTTTTTTTTTTTTTTTGAGGGCAGTGTCACTGGCCCTCATATGTGGGATCCATACTGGGGCCGCTGGCGTCCCAAGCCAGCGCTTAACCACCGCGCCACTCAGCCGGCCCTACAGGCAGATTTTTGAGAGGTGATGGGCAGCACCGTCTTGAAAATATTGCCCTCCTATTATGCCTGGAAATGCCACTTTGGGGAAGTCACTACTGAAGCAAATCTTTATTGAGCACCTATTATGTGCTAAGCAGTGCATGAGGGACAGGTGATACATAAGGTGAGGAATAGATCCAGGTCTGGTCATCATGAGAGCATAGTCTGCTAGGGCAAAGCTGTACACGAACACCTGAAATAACTCCAGGTGGAACAAACTCGGTGAAAGAAAGGAAACAGATGAGGGTGGTTAGAGGGACCATGCTTTGACGGGGTCAACTGACCCAAGGATGCTCATAGGCCACTCTGCCAAGTGGACGAAAGGTGATCCAGAGAGAAAGAGTGGCATGTGCAAAAGATGCTGGGGGCATTTAAGAAATGGACATAGGTCCATGTGGCTGAAGGGACTGAGGCAGGGAAGGGGAGAGGCGAAAAACGTCACTTTTTCACCATGGGCTCACTTAGGACCCTCCCTCCTAACCCCTGCAGGCAGGGGCTGTACAGACTGCTTCCCTCCCTGTATGGGATGTGGGGAAGGAGGGTACAGGTAGATTTTTCCTGCAGTTTCTAAGCCTTTGCATCTTACATTTTTGTATGCTGTTGTCACTGAAGAGGTTGGAGAGTCTTTACTTTGAAATGTAAGATGATTTCTTCAGGAAAAATGATCAGATTCTTCACGACCTCTTGTTCCAAGGAGAATAAGCAGTATTTTATCATTGCAGCGTTGTATCATAGCTACAGCTAAAACCATCTGAATGCTTGCCAATGTAACAAAGGGAGGATAAAGCGCGATGACTCAGTGTTGGGTCGTGAAAGCTCAGGAAAGTGAGACAACACCTCCTCCTAACCCCCTAAAAAAGCCTGGGTGCAAAAGGAAGAAAGACTTTCAGGTCCAAGAGCCTCCCCAGTCTCCAGCTACACTCTCCAGGTAGCCGCATCCAGCTGCCCAGCCCAGCCCTGGAGCCTGGGGTCTTTACCATCTCACTCACCGGCTTGGGACATTCCCCAGTTTAAAAGGTGAGGACTGCTCTGTGAGTGAGTTCATCACGAAGGCTTTAAGCCAACATTTCTCCAAGTGTGCTGTGCTAACCGTGTTCCACTGCAGGAAATCTCAGACTATTACCTGCTAATGGGCATCTCGGCCACAGAGGCTTATAGTATGTAGTGCTTCTCAAACTTATTTAAGTAGGAGTGCTCATTTTGAGGTACACCTTAGTTGCTGGGGATTTCATGGAAATCGGTTTGAGATACACTGCTTTAATCTGACATTATTATTCTTTTATCACTGTTGTCAATGAGAATAATTTTTTAAAATGGCAATGAGCAAACAGCCATTCATCCACTCAACTACCTGTTCTTCTATCCATCCATCCATCCACCCACCCATCCATTCATCTACCCATGCATTCATTCAGTCATCCATCCATGCATCATCTGTCCATGCATCAGTCCATCCAACCATCCAACCATCCATCCATCCACCCATCCACCCATCCACCCATCCATCCACCCACCCACCCATTATCCATCCATACATCTATCCATCCATCCACCCAGCCATCTATCCATCCATCCATCATCCATCCATCCATCCATCCATCCATCCATCCATCCATCCATCCATCATTTGTACACCCAAGCAAACAGCATCCAGCTAACAAACATTTACTGAATGGGCCTTTCCACACTCTGAGCACAATACTAGGACTTTGGTGGATTTAAGATATCTTTAGAGATTTTCTAGTCTAATACAAGACTATCTCCTGTGTCCAAATAACCAGACTTGTGGGTTGAAAGTGACTTTTGTCCTTGGGGAAATGAAGTAAGTGCTAGAAGCTCCAGAAGGGAGAAAGCCCCCCCTCCTCAGGTGAACCCCTGAGGGCTTTGTGGAGGAGGTAGCATTTTTACATGGAGGAGGGATTTGGGTATGGAGAGATAGAAGATGGGGCCAGGGATCCTGGGGGGTGAGACCAGTGTGAACGGAGGGCCAGAGCTGTGATGGGAGTGGGGGCTGAGGGACCCAGCCTGCCCCCCTCCTTCCCGAAGTCTCTGTGGCTGAGTCGTGACTGCAGCGTTGATAAAAAGCTGGTGCCCAGACGCCTTGTTCCTAGGAAGGATGTTTCTAACGAGGCCTACTTCTTTAGTCGGCATGTCTTTCCTTTGGTGGTGGCTTCAGAAACAGGTAGTTCCACTCAGAATCAGAGGCTGAAACGGGTTTGTCATCACAGCACCCACAGACAAGGCCCCCGGCACCCACCTTCAGCTGCTCTGGAGGTGGGAATGAACCATTGCCCAGCAGTATGTATGCTTCGCCTGGGCCCCAGATGCTGATTTTCCAGGACATCGTGCCACAGGCAACAGAGGGTTGGCGAGACCCCGTCTGTGCCCAATAGCTCCAGGTACTCAACATTCAACAGGCGGTGCAGCCAAAGGCGGGCCTGGGCCTAGGGTGCAGAGGCTGACCAGACAGCCAACTCTCTATTTCCTGGAGGTCACATTGTAACAGGGGAGGGCTGATGACGAGCCACCAAGTGACTCAGTAAGGTAATCACACGTGGTGACAACACTCGAGAGATATACTACAGGGCCATTTCAGATTGGTCGGGGAAGGTGACCAAGGAGGTGACATTTGAACCAAGACATGAATGACAAGAAGGAGCCAGCCAAAGGAAGAGCCCTGGGAGGGAACAGTGCAAAGCCCCGGAGGTAGATAAGAACTGAGGCATTTGGAGCAACAGAAATGTCGGTGTGGCTGGAGGCTCGTGAGCAACGTAGGGGGTGACACAGAGTCGTCCTTAGGCGGCTGGGGCCAAGTCGCATGCAGCCTGTGGACTGTGGGAAGGAGTTTCAATTTTATTTCAAGTGTAGCAAAAAGCTCTAGGAGGGTTTAGGTGAGACGTATGTGTTGCATTTGGAAATCTTTGCCCTGGCTGCTGAGTTGCGAGTGGGTGTTGGGGACAAGAGTGGAAGCCCAGGGACCAGTGAGGGTCTGGTGCAATCTTGGGGGGGACCAGGTGCCTCAGACCAGAGTGGGATGGGGTGGGGCGAGTCAGCGAAGCGGGGGGAGGAGGAGGGTTTGGGGTGTGCCATGGAGGTGAAGCCAGCAGTACCCACAGGTGTGGGAGAACGCAGAAGGCAGGACCACGGGGCTGAAGCAGCTGGGTGGATGTGGCCCCATCTCTGGGGGAAGAAGGCGGGGGGAACCGGTTGGAGAACAGGAGAGTCAGAGCATTCTGCCATGGCCATGTTGAATGAGAGGTGCATTTTAGCTGTCAGGGAGCAGTTGCATGTATAAGTTGAATTTAATGGGGAAGTTTGGGGCAGGAGAAAATGGAGGCCGGGGGCAAAAAGATAAACCTTTTATTGATTGATTGATTGGTAATTAAAAAAATGTTTTATTGAGGAACAATGTGTTTTTCCATGATCCATCAGCTCCAAGTCAAATAGTTGTTTTAATCTAGTTGTGGAGGGGTGCAGCTCCGTGGCCCATGCAGGAATCGAACCAGCAACCTTGGTGTTATGAGCACTGTGCTCTAACCACCTGAGCTAACCGGCTGCTCTAAGCTGAACCTTTTAGAATCAGGAGATGGTAGGGTGATGGGGAGAGCTTGCGCCTTTGGTTGCCCTCCTGGATCTAGCTGTGCCTGAAGCTTGCATGCCTTGGACTCTAGTTACCTGAGCCAACCAGTCCCCATCCCCCTTTGTTTATTTTGCATCAGTTTGAGTCAGCCTTCTGTCGCCTGCAGTGGAGTCTTAACCCCAAGCAGGAGACATGTTCCGTGTTTCAGACTGGCTCAAATGCCTTTCCTCTGCCTTGGGCTGGGCTTACATCGCCTCAGGGTGGTGGGCTCAGAGGTAGTACCAGGTGGTGGAAAGAATGGACCTGTTGACATCGGGCAGCAGTCCCTCTGCCTCTGACTGCCCGTGTGACCTTGGACAAGGGGACTGGCTTCTCTGCCCCTCTGTGCTCTCGCATGGAAGGGTTGTGTGAGGATGAGATGAAAGACAACAGGGAGAGTGTCTGGCCAGCAACTGATGCATGGCAGGTGCTTAATAAGTGTCAGCATTTTGGCCCTCCCCCCGACACACACACACCCACACACGCCCACACTGATTAAAAGCTCAGGTTGGCAGTTATTTATGTCTTTGATTCACTAAACAATTGGGAAACAAATTAATTATTACTTGACGAAGGCAGCTTGGGCGACACAATCTTTGAAAACATGAGGCTTAGTGGGAAAGGAACAAAAGTGATGCAGGGCAGTGAAGAAGACAGAAACCACTGAAGTAGAAAATCTTCAAGGTTTTTCTCATCTGGAAAAATTCACCTTTTCTAGACGTGCCGAATATGGCTCCCTACAGATAAATGTTGACTTACAGTTTGAGTGGCTTGTTATATGTCATGGTGCCTTCCAATGGCAGCCAGGCAATCACTCTGGTGCCACATGGAGTTAATCCAAGGCAAGCAGCAGAGAGGGGGAAATTGGACCTGAGTCATGGCCACGTGGCTGGTCACTGCCATCATTCCGGTTAAATCCACCCCTGTCCCTGTTCTCCATGGTCTCCCCCTCCCCTGTGACCAGATCCCCCCACCCCCAGCTGTCGGATCGGACAGCGGGCTGAATTCAGAATCCATAACTGCGGCCAGAACCCATGCCCTTGGCTCAATCAGGGGCAGCAGGGCAAGGGGAGTTGTTGTGCTTGAATTTTAAAACTACCCAAGTTTTTCGCCCCATTAAGTTATCATTTGCTTCAAGGAAAAGTTCCCGGAGTCCAAGCAGCTGTGATTTCAGCCCCCTGCCCCCACCCCTATAACTAACTTCCTTGCTCTCTGCCTCACCTTTGCCCTCAGGATTTGCAGCATGTGGTCCTTCTGGGGCAATAGTATTAATATTCAAACCATCCCCCAGTCCCCCTCATGCTGGTGTCGCTTGAGTGCATCATCTCATTTTTTGAAGGCACCACTGTGGTTTATGGCTTTCTTACCTCCAAACCTGCTGGCACCGAGAGTGCAGGAGAAATTCTGATTGGTCAGGAACTTGTCTGGTCATCTGGAACCTTCCCAGGGCCGGGGAGGTCAACTCCCACCGAGGGTCATATTGATTTTATTGGATGGCTTTTTCCAAAGCAGTCAAACAGTAGGAGGGCCAGTGGCGGGGGAGCTGCCAGTTTTGCCTTTGAGTACCCTGTCTTGCTGCTGTGTTTTAAATGGCCCTCCTCTACCCCCTTCTAGTATTGAATTCCCCCTAGATCAGGCCTCCTGCATTATGAGAGGGGCTGAGTCAAGCCAGTTTCCTTAAGTTGCTGTGAGAACCCAGTCCTCGTGTCACTACAAAGCAAGACACCTCCATCTACCCCACAGAACGTATCAAGTGTGGGTGTGGTGATGGCTACCAACGGCCTCCCAGTAGCCCAACAAGGAGGCCCCTGCTAGCCCCCCACAAAGAAAGAGATGGCAAAGAATGCTACAACTGCATGTGCATTAGAAAGAGTCAGAACTGAGGAGAAGATAGAGAGGTGGGCATGGAGGAGAAGATTGCTGGATGTGGGCTTCACTCTCACCACCTTCTAAGGGAGGTTTTTACAGATGAAGTAAAGGTGAGCATGCAAGAGGTGATGCGGCCTAAGGGCTGGGGCCAGAGCAGGTCCGGCTCTTGGGTCCTTGCTCAGAACAGACAGAGTGGTTATTGTCTCACTTTGGAACACATCAGAACCATAGGATACTTGCTAAAGCACTGTTTCTAGGCCCCCACATCAGATCCAGGGAGTCCGAATTCTCTAGGTAGCCACGTCACGGATATGTGCCATTGCAGGCCATGTGAGGATCCATGGGTATACAGTTGGTGGAAGGTCATCTCCAGTGATGGGCAAACAGCTTAGGTACTGTGCGGGCCAGGGTGTGGCTCAGGAGTAGCAGGCATGTCCCAACCTCCCAGGTTGTAACTTCTAACCCCCATAATTTATCTGATCCCTTCAGACTCAAACTGGCAACGGTTCTGGAAAGGCCAGCACATATGCTACCTCCTCGGAGATACATCTGTGTTTTGTCATGCAGCAAGGACAACCTGGGCACAGACACAGGACCTCCAGTCACACTGTTATCTGGGGTCTGCTAATCGTTGATCTTCCTGGAGGGCCTAATATGAGAGATGGGATGTGAAAGGGTGGATTAGAGAATTTGTGAAGGACAAATATTTTATCTCATTGTTTTCTTCTCCTAGAGGTGATAGGACACCCCACCAGAGTTTTAATCAGGGGAGTGACACAGTCAGTCCTATGTGTTTGAAGGCTCACTCTGGCTGCAGTGTGGAAAGGTGAAGTTCTAGCCAGTTAGGAGAGTTTTGTGGTCCAAGCAAAGAGACTAAACTAAGGTAAGAGGAATGGAGAAAAGAGGACAGTTGAGAGGCCAATAATCCCCACTGATCACCTGCCATGGGGTTGACATTCTGGTAGGTACTTGAAAAAAGTGAAGTCCATGCCCTCATGGGGCTTGCATTCTTGTGGGATAAGCAAAGAGCAATCACATAGAGTGTAAAATGCGTGTTCTTCAAAGGAGTAGTATAGGGTGTTATAAACAGATGTAATAGGGACACAGAGTGCAACAAGTCTTCCCTAAGGAAATGGCGATTGACTGGAGAGATGAAGAACGAGTAGGAGTTCCCTAGGAAACAAGGAGAGGAAGAGTGTTTACAGAGGGATCAGCATTTGCAAAGTCCATAGAGGTGAAGTGGAGAGAGGGAAGGGAGTACAGGGGTGGGCAGGGGCCAGTTCAGGCAGGACCTTAGGGCAAGTGGTGTGAGTAGGGCCACAGTTTGTTAGTGGGCCTAAAATAATCTTAAAATCTACATCAGACCCACCTTAGCGAGGGTTAAAACAAGACTCAAAATGTCAAACTGAACCACAACTGCAGTTTGTCTGAAAAACTTTTTGTCCAAAATTGTCTTTATTTCACCATCTGCTTGCTGAAACGAAGCCCAACACTCTTTAAAGGAAGACAACAAAATCCAGACACACAACAGTATAATAATCAATGTTCAGCATCCAATCAAAAGTTACTAGATATATTAAAAAGGAGGAAAATATGACCTATAACCTAGAAAAAAATCAGCAGAAACAGTACCAGAAATGACAAGGATGATGGAACTAGCAAACAAAGACATTAAAAACTAGTAAATGTAGTGGTTAAGCACTGGCTTGGGAAGCCAGCAGCCCTGGTTCGGTCCCACATGAGGGCCAGTTACACTGCCCTCAAAACAAACGAACAAACAAACAAAAAACTAGTAAATGTATATTCAATATTTAAGGAAAACATGAATATAATGAAGAAAATATTTAAGAGATTAAAAGAATGAAATAGAACTTTTAGAGATGAAAAATACAATATCAGAAATGTAAACTTTACTATATGGCATTAATAGCAGATTAGAAAATGCAGTAAAAAAAAAAAAGCAGTAACTTGAAGGCAGATACAATCCAAAATGAAACAAACAAACAGAAAAAGAGACTGGAAAAAAATGGAACAGACTTTCAATGACCCATGGGACAATACCAAGAGTGTAGAGTTGGGGGAACAAGAGAAGTAGGCAGCAGAAAAATAATTGGAAGAAATTGTGACTTAATATTTTACAAAGTTGATGAATGCTATAAATCTTCAGATCCAAGAAATTCAACTAGCCATAATACACACACACACACACACACACACACACATAAACACCACACTAACATATGCCAAATCAAATTGCTAAAAAACAGTAATGAAGAGAAAAAAATGTAAATATACAGGGAAATATTACACATTATATACAGAGGAAAAGAAATCCATAAAAATATGTATTTAGCCTGAGAATAATTATGGGATAACATCTTTAAAGATGTTCTGAAAGAAAAAAAATGTCAGATATTGGACAACAATGTTGTCCAATGGAATTCTATACCCAGCAAAAATATCACTAAATGATAGCAAAATGAAGACTTTTGGGACCCAAAAAAAAAAAAAAAAAACCCAGAAGAATCCACCAGTAGCAGATCTGCACTAAAGAAGTATTAAAGAAAGTTCTTAGAACCAGTTAGAAACATAGATCTACAAAAGGAATGAATGGCAAATATGTGAATAAACATAAAAGACATTTATTTCTCATTTAAGCATTATTTTAAAAGGTAGTTGACTATTTAAACGTAAACAATAACAATGTGTAGTGGGTTCTAGAATATGTAAAAGTAAAATAAGTGACCACAGAGTCACAAAGGATGAGATGGGGGCAATAGAAGTCTATTGTTATAAGGTTATTACATTATATGTGAGCTGCACAATATTATCTGAAGGAAGATTTGGATAAGTTAAAGATTCAAATTTATAAAAGTGAAATAAAGAGGCCTAGCTTATGATCCAATAGTGGAAATAAAATGGAATCATTAAAATACTTACATGAGCAAGGTAGTAGGTATAAACCCAACCATATCATCAATAACATTAATTGCAAATGGTCAAAATATAACAATTAAAAGAACAGAGATGATGAGATTGGATATAAAAGCATGACTTAACTACATGCTGTCTACAAGAAAGCCACTTTAATTATGAAGACAGACAAGTTAAAGTAAAGAAGGTATACTAGAAACAGAAGAAAGAAGTAAGCTAAAGTGGCGGTATTAAGTAGAATACAGAACAAGAAATATTACCAGAGCTAAAAAGAGACATTCCATAATGATAAATGAGTCCATTCACAAGAAGTCTTGGTAATCCTAAATATAGACACATAAATTACAGGGATTCAAAATACCAGGAAAAAAATGCTTCAACTGGAAGGAGAAATAGACAAATCCAAAATTATATTTGGAAATGTCAACATGTCTAAATTAATAGAGGTAGAAAGAAAATCAGTAAGGATATAGGAGACCTGAACAATATCAACCAACTTGGTCTAACTGACATTTTTAGATGAACGCTGTTGGGAACACTCCACCCAACAGCAGAATATACTTTCTTTTATAACCACATGGAATATTCACCAAGATAGATAATAGCTTAAAAACAAAAACAAAAAATGCTGACATCATCAAGCACAGGTGAGAATGAGGAACACCCAGAACGCTCATCCAGCCACTTTGGAAAATAGTTTGGCAGTTCTTACAAACTCAAATACACCTTGAAGATACTGCACTCGCAGCTGTACAGTGAATTTAGTGCTGGGCCTTGAATGCCAGGTCAAGGCATTGCTTTTGACCCCATGAACGGGCACTGAAAGACGCCATGCCCCATTGTGTGTCCCCCACTCACATCAAAGCTGTCAGGAAGTTGGGGCCGGCCGAGTGGCGCGGTGGTTAAGCCAGCGGCCCCGGTTCGGGTCCCACATATGAGGGCCAGTGACACTGCCCTCAAAAAAAAAAAAAAAAGCTGTCAGGAAGCAAACACCCTGCAAATCAAGGACATGCTACGTAGCGGCCACCCACCTGAGGCTGAGCCCCATCCCAGTGCAGGAGGCATGGCGGGCCTCCAGGGCCAGGCACTGGACAGGTGAGGGCCCCTTCCAGCTCTCCTGCTGCTGTCGCAGGATTTTTTTGTCTTTCCTGGGAGATGAGGGCTTCTCAAAGCCTGTCGCTGTCTTTCCCCCCGTCTCTGCTCCCCTCTGAGAGGGCAGAGCCTTCCTTGGTGGGAATAAATGGCCTCAGTTAATATTAACTTTAGCTGAGTGACAAAAGCCCGGGTAAATGTGCTCCACCACCTTCCAAGCACATCCTGTAGTGGTGTGGAGTCAAATACACCCACGGAGTCCATGCTTCCCCCAGCCACACCAGGAAGGCACCGAGCAGATGGCAGGACCTGAGGAGTCTGAACACGCCATTGGAGTCCACACCTGCAGGAGTCTTCCCATGTCTGCTGTCTCCCGAGCAGGACCGGCTACAGAATTTGCAAGGCCTCATGTGAAATGAAAGTGCGAGCTTGTTGGTTTAAAAAAATATTAAGAATTTCAAGGCAGTGACAGCAGAATGTTATACCAAGTGTGGACCCTTCTGAGTGTGGGGCTCCGTGGGGCTGCCCAGGTCACACCACCTGTCCCTGAGCCTCACCTCACTGTCCCCTATGAGGGAAGCTGCTGGTCCTCAGGGGGCACCCTGGTATCATTGACATGAGGGGCACCCGGACGCGGCACCCCTCAGACCCCTGCTCATTGGGTCAAACCCAGCCAGGTCTGGCTCACCTGGCTCTGGAAAGGGAAGGACATATATATGTTCTGGGCTCTCCTCCGACTTCTCTTTTCCTGTTCCCCACTTCTCCCGCTCCCCAAACTTACAGTGTTGACACATCGTCTCCCCTCTGACCAAGCCCTCCTCCTTCTCTAAAAATCCTCCCATGTGGGTGGGTTTTAGCATGTCCTTTTATGTCCCCAAGAAGTGGCCCACAAGCCTTTAAAGTGTCTGTTCCATCCCTGGGCCCATGGTGGCTGCACAGCTTCTCAGCTGGGCACACAGTTCAGACAGACAGGCCTTCTGTGGTCAGGGGAGGCTTTGAGCTGCCCTTCCCTCCAGAAAGCTGATGTATCTCTCAGCCTGGGGACAGCACGGTCCCTCGAAGTGAGCCCCAGTGTGCCACGGTCATGCATTCATGGTGCCCTCATCTGTCCAGTGTTTATTGTGAGCTTGTTCGGTGTGTCAGGTGCTGGGGGTGGAAGGCAGGAGGGGCAAGCGTGGACAGCTGTCTCTGCAGTCCCAAAGTCTCAGGTTCAAATCCCAGCTCTGCCACTTACGAGATCATGACTGGGCAAGTTCTCCTGTCCTCAGGTGTCCAGACCAAGACCCCTGACAGCCTCATGGTCACCCTTCAGCCCCCAAGTTCCCTTTCTCAGGGAAGTCTCCCCCACCCCTGTCTAAATCAGGGCTTCTTCAATGCCCTCCAGTCCTCTGTACTTTTCTGTGCTGGTATTTTAAGATATGTAGATGTATATAGTTTTACAGTTAACTTTAGCTATGGACTATTTGGTTAACTTCTGTCCCCGCCCACCAGAGGACAGGGACGTGCCCATCTGTTCACCATGTATACTTGTTGCTCAGCATGAGGCCAGGTATAAGTCGGTGCCTGGAAATCTTTGTTACATGAAGGAATGAGTTTCTGGATGAGAGAGAGAGAGAGAGAGAGGAGAGAGAGAGACTCCAAGAATGCCTGCGTGCCTAGGGTATAGACAGCAGGGGTGGGGCAGGGACTGGCAGTGGGGTCCAGATGTCGTTGGGCTACAGACCATCTGGCCCTGTGGCCGGGCTGAGGCCTCGGGTCTTTGTCCCCAGGGCACTGGGATGCCTCTGAAGGGCATCGCATTGCTGCGTGGCAGCATTCATTTGCATTTTAGGAAGATCAACCGGCAGCTGTGCAGAGCGTGGATTTATAGCCTGACTTTGTTGCTCAAATCCCCAGAGTCATTTTCTTCTTTTTTATAGGATTCCGCTTGTTAGGGACAGAGCCAGGAGCTGACTGTTTCTTCCTAATTCACTTTGTGACCTTGGGCAAGTCCTGGCTACTCTGCAGGAAGCAGGGGACCGATGCCTGGCTGCTCCGCTGGCCACATAGCTATGGTCTCCCAAGGCCTCTGCCCGTCCTCCAGGAAGTCCCACCTGCCACTGTCCCCTGCCACTGAGATGTCCACTTGGCATGGTCTTCATTCCATTGAGCGTGGGACATCCCTTAGGTTTTCATACTTGTGACTTCTCCAGGAGGGGGGTACAGGCTAGACACACACACACACACACACACACACACACACACACACACACACACCTCAGCTAAGTTTCTCCCTTGAGTAATCGCCCCTACTCAGTTGGTGAAAAATACAGCTGGGTCTGCCTTATTTGGGTCCCAGAGTCAAGGACCACCATACCCACCGATTCTTGGTTCCCATCTAACTCCCTTTCCTCCCACTGCACCCCTACTTTCCCCCACTCTTTGCCCTGCTTGGCAGGCGCCCTGGAGGAGGTGGTAGTCACCCAGGAATCAGGGGACCCAGTCTGTCTACTTCTGTGGCTGAGGGGCGCCCACTCACCCCTCTGCACATACCGAGGAGGCTCCTCATGATACAGAAAAACCCCACTCAGCCCCTTCCCACTGCCAAAAGAGTGCTCCCTCTAGATTTATAAAGTTTGCCCAACTTTCACTCCGCCACCCACGAGGGACCTTCATTGCACTTGAAGAAAACACCTACAGGATTTTTTTGTTGTTTCTCTGGAAAACAGATGAAGGTTTTGGCTAGAAGTCTTGGAGGATTGGGGGGTTGGGGGGCTGTGGGAAGGGGAGAGAGTAAATTTAGCCATGGCTTATTGCCCTAAGGAAAACATACTTGGGTTATGAAGTATGCCCCCTTGAAATCTCACTTGACGTTCTGTAAAAAAGGAGGAATGTTTTGGTTTTTTTAAAAAGATTTTATTGGGGAATTGGGGGAGGGGAACAGCGTTGGGGAATCGGGGAAGGGGAACAGACAAGTTGCTGTCCTTTTGTTCTTCAGTCTAGTTGCAGAGGACGTCGTTTCACTGGCCCATGTTGGTATTGTCATTGTGCTCTTCCCGAGTGAGGCAGATCGGTCGCTGGCTTCTGGATGGTCACTCACGGCGGCTCACAGCAGCTCACACTGGCTGCCGGCCACTCACAGCAGCCCAGCTCCAGGTCGAGCTGTTGTTCACCATCTTAGCTGTAGAGGGCAGTGTCACTGGCTCTCATATGTGGGATCCGAACTGGGGCCCTGCTGCTCAGAGCCAGCATCCCAAGCCAGCTCTTAACCAACGCGCCACTCGGCCAGCGTTAAAAACTCCGTTTTTAAGGAGTTGGCCGAGCCACCTAATACCTTGCCTCCAGAGTGAAGCTGTTTTGAAAGATTAATATAGAGCTGGAGACAGTCCGTCACTGTAATTGAACTTATGCCGGCCTGTTTCTCTGCCCACGTTGTCTAGGCACTGGCAGCCTCCTGAAAGCTGCACCCAGTGTGTGTCCGGGGCTGGTGGGACCAGCATAGGTACAGGAAAGGCTGCCAGCCCCGGGGTCCATGGAGCCCGTGTCCATCCTTACTTCTCTTTCCTGAATGGGTACGAAGGGCCAGGCGCTATGTTTGGTATTTCTCGGCACTTTTTTTTTAATGGGATTGAGGATGGTTTCCCAAAACCATGTACCTTTCACACTTTGCCTTGCCGTCTAAGAGCCACAACCCCAAGCAAGCTGGTCATGGTCACCTCCACCTGCCTGGTTTCATCCCTTTAACCAGAGAAACGTTACATGGAAGAGAAGTTTGCGGGTCCTGGGGTCCCCGACCTCCTCAGACATAAAATGCTTCTGCTGTGCGGTCTGCCAGTTGAAAGTGTCTGAACTGTGGGTCTTGGTCCCAGAGCAGTAGACGAGACTCCCTGCTCCAAGGCCACGTAGCAGCCTCTCCGATAGGACAGGGGTGGTAAAGGTACAACCCTGCTGAAGCATAGAAGTGTCATCCCCAGGTCACCCCATGGGTTTCTTAGTGGCATTAGGACACTCTGCCTCTAAGTGGCACCCTGGGGACCAATTAGAGTTACCTGTTGGATTTTCATTTAACTCTGTTCCCCTTGGCTGGTCATATGAAATAAGCTCCAAGTTGGGCGTCCTTGGGGCCTCGGCTTGTGTATCGGGCTGGCCACTGAGATGTTTGATGTCTCTCCCGCCCCACCATCTATGGGGATCAAACAAAGGCCTGAGCTAAATGATTTTTTAAAAGGCGTCACTCCGTAGAGAATGAATCCCCAGGACTTCATCTGGGAGTGGGGCTGAGATCAGAACTGTAAATGGTCTGAAACACAAAGGTCTTCATCTGGAGCAGGGGCAGAAAATCTGCCAGTGGAGAAACCGGGTCATCGCAAGGCCAAGTTCCTCCCAGGTTCCAGCAGCAGCTCACTGACCAGCCCTGGGCTGGGTGTCGATTGACTTCACCGGCAGTTTCCCGTTGGTGCCGAGGGCAGCTTCTGAACCGGACAAAGTCTGCACTAGCCACGTGACCTTTACAGAGAGGCAGTGGCCTGTCCCCTCTGAGGTCCCCAAAATAATAGATCCCTGAGGGTCACTCGAGGAGGCAGACATAGGACAAAGAAGGGACAATAGCTCTAACTTCCTGGGAGCAGTCTTTTTTTTTTTTTTTCAGCACTTTTTTTTGAAATGTAATTATGGTCTAATAATACAAATATCAATACCTGGAATTCTGCAGTCTAAGTTCCTGTCTGTTTTGTTTAGCAATGGGATGCTACTCAGGCACAATTTCTTTCCAGTTCATGGACAGATAGCAAGGCGTTTGGAGAAGGGCTCGTGCAGGGAAAGTGGATCTGTTAGTTGAATTGTCACCTGAGAAGCCCCCAGGGTACAGGCCACCTGTCTGCCCTTCTGTCCGTAAGGCTCCTGCCCTCATCGGCATTCGAAACCCAAACCAACAGAGGCCTAGAGATTCTCAGAACCAACTTGGTTTGAGAAGCACCAAGAAAGAAGCCAGTCTTGATCAAATATTTATATTTGTCCTTTGCATTTCTGTCCTGGGCTGAAACTATGAATTCTAAACCAGGAGTTTGAAGATTCTGTTTTCTTTCCTTCTGAAACCAAGGTTCCAGGGAAGAAGACACTCTGCCCACCAAGAAGCTGAAAGGGCGTGATGTGCCCCGCATCTTCTGTCAGTGCCCGCTCGCTCTGAAAGTTCTCTCTGCTGTGTATTTGGGGCCTTTTTTACTGTAAACTTTCCCCAGGCCATCAAAGAGGTGGGGGGAAAAATGCATTTCCTTCTTTCCTACTCCCAAATCTGAGCTCTGTAAAATCCAAAGTCTGTCCATTTTCCTGATGTGATGAGCAAAGAAAAAACTAAACTCTGAAAGTATCTAGTCTTCCCGAACATTTTATGGGCACCGTCTCGGCCTTTTCCTCCCATCGCTGGTGGTTATTAATTTTTAACTTTTGATAGTTTTTATTACCCAAGCTTGTACATTCTACCTCAGAGGCCCTAAGACCGGGAAGTTGGCTCAAAAGGGTTTGCAAACAGTTTAAAAAAAAAAAAAAGTACAGTGTTAGGGCTCATAGCTCTGACTGAGCTGGGACAAGGGTTGAGAGATATCTCAGGTGTGTCTCAAACATGCTGACAAACCCAGGAGAAGGACAGACCTACTGACTTCACACCCAGGGCCTGGCATGGTTTTAATGACCCAGAATTCATTTCGCTGTGTATTTTATAAGCCACTGGTCAAGGCATAAAAGTACTTTAAGCCCTAAGACAATCACTAAGGTCAGAAATCAAGCCATTTGTAAATCCACAGAATTGTACGCCTTGGGGATAACACATCTTTCTTTTTCTGTAGATCATGTAAATGGGACAGAAGTCACCAATAGGGAAATAATACAAGTGTTGTGACTGCCCACCCCCTCCCCAAGGCAGGCAGACAAGACTGCAGGTCTAGAATCTGTTTGCCTCCCCGCCCCACAACTGGGGGACCAGTGACAGGCGGAAGAGCCAGGCAGCAGGGTCTGGGCTGCCCCCCAGGGCCGGGCATTGTGTTCTCCCGCCTTCATAACTTTTTTCTCACTTGACATCTTTATTGAAAGCAAGCAAGGAGGCCCCCCGTCGCCTGGGCTCCCAGCAAACTCGTTTTTGGGCGCCTGCATGCATGCAGGAGCCGTTACATTTTCCGTTTGCTAGCCAGGAATGGAATGTTGATTCTGTGTGATTGTTTTATTTATTTTATACGTTTTCCTTGGAATGTCTACGTGTAGCTGCTGCCCTGGCTTGGCGGCCTCTTGATTTACGGTAGTTATAAACATTCCAAAGTAGACATGTCAGTTAGATGATACAATAACATTATACAGTTACAATTCTGTTATAAATGCGCCGACAGTTCCAAAAAATCCATTCTCTGCGCTCCTTCTCCCACCCCATTCCTTCATGCCACCTACGCGGTGATGGCTGGGGAGGCCACCGGCTCAGTGGAAAGAGGGCAGGAGATCTAAAGCTGAGGCGTGGCGTGGCCTTGCCGTCCCCCGGTCCTGCCCTCTGGAAAAGATTTCTAAGACGCCTCACTACTGCTGTCCAGAAACAACACATCATCTGAAGAACACATCTGAACTTTCTTTTCACTGAAAACCACATTTATTCTCATAACCAACGTGATTCCAGGAGAAACACAGGTCCAAGGTGGCAGCGGGTTGAGTAATTGAGGAGATGGCCTGTCTCTCTCAGCCCACGGCTGCCCTTCCTCTTCCCCCAGCAGGAAGAGTGGTTTGTTTTTCCTAAAAGATGCTGAATAGGGGGAGGAAGACACGCTCTCCATGGACACAGCAATTTGGAGCCTTAACATTCAATCAGAAAACCCACCTCAGTATCTCATATAGAGAAACACCAGGGAGAGAATTCCTTACACATCTGTTCTCAGAAAACACCAGAACCACCACACAGACTGCTAGAATGGTGTAATTTCTAACTCTTTGATGTGTACAAACCTGACAACTGATATCTGAGATAAAATGTGCACCTAAGAAATTTCTATTCTCTTTCCTGGAGATTACAGCCCCAAATAACTCTCCAAATCATTCACTTTCCTCTCTCATCATCTCCATCCAGGTCACCACCCTCTCTCACTTGGATGATTGCAATGGGTTTCTAACTGGTTTCCCTAACACCCATCCATTCTTCTGTTCCTCCTGCCATACTTTCCATCTTCTCATCATTTATCCCACCATCCCATTAGCCATCCATCCATCCATCCATCCATCCATCCATCCATCCATCCATCCATCATCCATCACCCACCCACCCATCCATCATCCATCCATCCATCCATCATCCAATCATCCAGTCATCCCACCATCTATCCTTCCTTTTTTCCATTCATCACTTACGTCTTTAGTTGTGACTATGTCCCAAGTACTGTGTAAGTCCTAGTATAGGAGGGAAACAAACACGTTCCTTGCTTTCAAACAAAATAATAAATTTCAAAGTAAGATACCCCATGAGGTATGCTATCTGGAAAGAGAATAACATCAGGGGGCCTACTTAGAGAGGGTCTTGGGGGTGGAGGACCTCAACAAGAAGGTAATAGATTGGCAGGAAGATCATATGGTTTGTTGCTCAAACTGGGACATTTTTTGGGTTTTGTTTCGTTTTTTTAGAGGGCAGTGTCACTGGCCCTCATATGTGGGATCTGAACCGGGGCTGCTGGCATCCCAAGCCAGCTCTTAACCACCGCACCAATTGGCCAGCCCCAAACTGGGACACTTTTGATGGTGAGAGGGGGGACTGTTAAAAATTTTTCTAGCACAATGGGCAAACTGGGACTTGGCCCAGGTCAGCTGAGAGGTATGGTCACCGTCTCCAGGATTCAAAGGAGCCAGGATTCAAAGGAGCTGAGAAAGTTAGGGACAAGGAGGAGGAAAGGGACCTTCCCTTTCCTTGGGGACAGAGGCTGCACACCTCTATGAAAAAGAACTAGGAGAGAAGGGGAAGAGGACGAAGGAAAGTTCTGCTGGGTTGGGGAAAAAGTGGGTTCTGTAGGGGTCAAGTGAGTGAGTCTCTGAAGGAAATGCAGGATGGGAGAGGAAACAGCATGTAAGAATGTTACTCTGCAGAAGTCAGCCAGGCCACCAAAGTTGTTCTCACTTCTAGACACTCACCACTGCCAGTTGGAACACGGGGTCTGATATTTCACTCATATGCATCCTTCTTATTCGCAATGCAGTCTACAATTTCTTGTGGACACGTCAACTCTTCAGTATCTATATCAGGAACTTCGAACCCAAATTTGCCATGATAAGCTCCACTTGGTCCAAACTGTCTAAATACAGGTCTTAGACCAACCAACCAACCAACAAAACTTGTGTTGTGAATCAAGGCCTCCTTCAGTGCCCTTTTTATTCTTCTATCCAAAGATGCAAATTAAGAAGTAGGGTTCTTTTTTCATTTCTTTAATAAGTTTGGCTGTTTGGAATGTACATCTTTGAGTAGGTGTCCCGACGGGGCCTGGCCCACGAGGGACTGGAACACTGAAGCTGTTTGGTGTTCATACCCTCTTTGGGTCGCCGTGGCACGAGTGCTTCCTTAGCCTATAGTCTGTGCTCCCACACCTGACCGTGAGCTTTTGCAGGGCAGGGACTCCATCTGTGTATCTCTAGCCCCAGCAACTAGCATGAGCTGGCACTTAGTATGTGCTCAATAAATGTGTAGTGTGAGGATGTTCTGGGCTCCCGGAACAGTTAACGGCCTCTATGAGGCACCTTGGAGAGACTGTTCTCCGAGCTCCTACTTTATCTCACGTCCTGCTCCTGCAGAAATGGAGCAGCCGCTCCACTCAGGTGATTTCATGTCAGAGTTTTGTGTCCCCCCGTGCCCGGCTGGCCTCATCTCTAAGTCCATCAGTTCTCCAAGATCATCCAAGGAGCCTCAGGATAGTAGATGGTACAGATAGCTCACGTGACCCGAAAGTGGGTGTTAAGCTCCATGCCTCACTGCCTTGCAGTCTGATGTCTTCTGTCAGCGTCAGTGGGCCAGGCGGGATCTCCAAGCAGACTCCGACCTCCCTGAGACTGTACCCGGCAACCTCCGGTATCAGGGGTATCACGGCCAGTGGTGATTGCAGTTCCAGGCTGGGGGTGTCTCACCCTTTACTCTTCTTCCAGCTGGCTCTGCGATTCCAGGAGAGAGCCTGTCATTTCTGAGCCTGAGTTCGTTCTCCCGTCAGCTGGATCTAGGACTGCCTTGGCAGTAGGTGCTCGACACACTGCAGCAAGGAGAGTCACCAGCGTGCGTTGACTGGAGGAGTGGGCTCTGAGGAGGACTCCCAGGGCTTTGGAGCAGGCCCTCTCTGCTTGCCCAGGTGGGTGCAGGTGTGGGGGCTCATTTCTCTGTTTCCTTGAAGGTGTAGAAAATCACTCAGCCAGGCCAAGTGCCTGGACCTCGTTGCCTCTGTGACAGCTTACGCTTGTCACCCAACAAAGGCCACTGCTTGGATGGCACCTGCCCGTGGCTTTTTGTGGCTATGGGAAAATACCTGATGGCAGCTGTGACACCCTCCCAGAGACCCCATAATGAGCTCTGGCCCCAAATCCTAACATGATTTAAAACACGCTTTGTTTATGCTCTTACAGAATGGATGAGGCTGCATTTGAAGTGGCCCAGTGAATTCTGGAAAAGGAAGGTGGTGCAATTTCTGGGATGATACTGTTTATGGGGGCCCAGCCCTCAGTCTATATGGGGGAGGGAGGTCCTCGGTGTGAGTGAGGAGCTGCAGGTGGCCAGCTCCTTGGATGGGGACCCCTGGTCTTAGGGAGCAGCCGGAGAACGCAGCGGCAGCCCATGCCTTCGTTTTGCATCTCTGCGCTCAGTATTCGCTCAGTATTCAGTAAGTGCCAAACCCCATGGATCAGAGTCCGGCAGGACGAGCAGCATTTGAGAGGATTTGATAACTGTAAAAGGTGTGTGGGGTGGGCAGGGTTTTGGGAAAAGCAATGAGGCAGGGTGTTTAGGAGAGACCCAGAGCCTGTGCTCGCTGGCCGGAACAGAGCCAGGAGGGTAAACCCCCAGGTCTCCTGCAGGTGCCCCTTTGGCCGAATGAACCAGAAGCCAGAGGGCACAGGGTCTGTTGACTGTCCCCGTGGAGCAGCCTCCTGGGGCCCAGAGCAAGGTGGGGAAGGACGGAGCGCTCCGCTCCGAGGGGCCATGAGAACAGACCCAGCACAGGCCTGTTCCCACAGAACTTCCAGCTCCTGGTGTAGCAGCTGGAAGGGGCCAGGCAGGTAATAAGTGAGGGGAGCTAACCGAGTGTGTGACATAAAGGAGAGGTGGAGAGTGCGGCGAGTGAGCTTGTTCGACCCACCAGGGAAAGTGGCCCCGAGTGGCTGGATCTTGCCATTTTTTTGGTAGACACTGGGAATGGGAGGTTTTATGAATTATCTCTTGATTTTAAATGATCAGCAAAGTCAAATTTTTGAAAGAAAAGCAGTTTGCAGGCAGGACAAATGAGATTTGTCTGTGGGCTGGGTGTCCCTCCCGCGTCACTAGTTAGGGACGTTGGGTCATTGGGGGCAGTGAGATGAATGAGTGTGAGCTAGGCTCCCTCTCCTGACCAAGGGCTTGGAGCAGGGGTGCAGTGGTCAGGGGACACTGCCTGGGGTGGGGGCCGAGCTCAGCCTGCTGCTGTGAACGCTGAACCCGGCACTGTTCTGAGTGTTGTCACCTGTCACCCCCAGGTCTGTTGTCCCTGACCCCCTCCCCACCCCGTACTCCCCACCCTATCTCTGTGCTCTGTTTTATAGAGCATTTATCCCAATTTATGATCATATATTTCTTTACTCATTTATTTGCACTTCCCCCCGCTTCCTGAAGATGGGGCAAATGTCGGTTCCCTCCCTTATTCCCAGAGCCAGGCAGACAGAAAATGACTGATAGGCATTTTTTCAGTAACGGCTGTTCTGCCTCCTTAGGGGGACACATTGTTATTGCTAGTATTAGTAGTCAGCATTGTCATCGCCGTCATCGTATTTTATCACTGAGGAAACAGAAGCACGGAGTGGTTAGGGGACTTAGCTAAGACTGCACAGCCAGGGGCCAGCAGAGTGGTGCATTGGTTAAGGGTTGGCTTGAGACTCCAGCTCTGAGGAGCAGGGCCCAGGTTCAGATCCCACATGAGAGCCAGTGACGCTGCGCCCTCTACAGCTAAGATGGTGAACAACAGCTCCACCTGGAGCTGGGCTGCCGTGAGCCACCGTGAACGGCTGTCCAATGGCCAGCGAGAGACTGACTCACCCGGGAAGAGGGCAATGATAATACCAACATGGGCCAGTGGAGCGACGTCCTCCACAACTAGACTGAAGAACAAAAAGATGGCAACTTGTCTGTTCAGCTTCCTCGATGCCCCAATAAAATCTTTAAAAAATAAAGAAGACTGCACAGCCAGGAAGCATTGGAGTGGAGACTCAGCCCCAGGACTGACAGAGTCTCAAGACCCCTGCTCCTAGCCTGAGCACTGCCTCATTACTAGGCATCACTTAGATTCAAGCATAGAGCTCACCTCCAGGAAGCTCTCCCTGACTTACCCACCAGCTGAATTAGGTGCTGCCTGTGGGCTCCCTGACCCCTCCGGTCCTCTACCCAGGATTTATCTCTCCGTACTGCATTTGTCTCTTGCCCCGTCTTACTGCTGGGCTGTATAGGCAAAGAACTTGTTTTGTCTATGATTCGACTCCCAGCCCCTTCCAGCCCAGGGTCTGGCAGCTACCAATAATAGCCATCCTAATAATATTAAAAAAAGAGAGGACTACCATTAATGAGTGACTACCACGTGGCAGGCACCCAAATGTCATGTAGTCTTCACTGTGTCCTTGTTTTACAGACCAGGAATCGACAGCTGAGAGAGTAACCTGCCGAAGGCTACACTGCTGGCCAGAGGAGGACATAGGATGCCAGCCCTGAAGCCACTGTGCTGACCAATCCCACAGCAGGTGCTTCACGATGACCGCACGAAAGGGGTTGGTCGGCAGCCTTGTTCTGTCAAGGGCAGGCCGGGGAACACTTTTGGCTTTGGGGGTCACACGGTTTCGGTGGCAGCTATCAGCTCTGCTGTCAGAATGCAAAAGCACCTATGGGCAGCACGTGACCAAGTGGACCTGATTGTGCTCCAATAAGCCTTTATTTATAAACACACGTGGTGGGTCGGATTTGGGCCGTGGGCCTTAGTGTACGGACCTCTGCTGTATGTTGTCGAATCAAAGATATCAGTGTTATCAGGCATCCTGGTTTCAGACACAGTGTAACGGGGAAAAACTGAGCATCTCAGAATCAAGGAGATTTGATATTTGCTGGATGAATGAATGAGTGAATGACTGATTTAGGTGTGTGCCCTGAGCATACCAAGGAGTGAGTTCCATGAATGTCCTGGGAATATCCTCCCAGCGGCCTTTACTCTTCCCTGGGAGGCCACCACTGTGCCACAGCACCTCCACAGAAGCTGAGTCCCCACGCAATCAAGGTTTTGTCCTTGCCCACCAGCTCCTGCAGTGGCCGACTAGCGTGCTATGTTGGTTAATGGGCCTGTAGAGGCCGGTGGGCGCCGTTCCTCATCAGCTGAGGATGCTGTCCCGAAAATCATAGCAGGTACACAAAGAATAACGCTTCACTTCAACTGCACCCAGATTAATTTAGTGAGAGCCGATTGTGCACCTCATCATAGCCAGGGGGGAACAGGGGCCTATAAAACACAGCTCCTGCCCTCAGGGAGCTTAGGCACATCTAATCTTATAAACTACCCAGATATAAAACCGGCACGCTCCGACTCGTCCTGTCCCCGTGGAGCCTGCAGGGTCTGTGACATGGATATTGCCCAGACAGGAATTCATCACGGCATCTTCGGCACTCCAAGCCAGACCCTACTTAATGCGTTCTATAAAGAGCCTTATTACACAGGAATGTTGTATATTATATTCTTCACTGCACTCTGGCTATGTGTGTAGACTGCTCCCTCCATCCCTGGGCCAATAAATTAGATTTAGATTACAAGGGGAGGAGAGGCGGCCTGGTGCGCAAACCCCTCACGGGCACCGCAGACTGAGATGTCTTGATTTAGACAGCTAAATGGCCCAGCGAAGAGGCCGGGAGGGCGCAGGTGGGCACATAAAAAGCTCGTAACGTCTGTAAGCAGCCCAGCACCCTGAGCAAACAGGCCGGCCGGCAGGGGCCGGGGCTGCGGGCTAATTGACAGCTCCGATCCAATGTCACACTCATTTCCCAAACGCAGATCACTTCAGCTACAGGGTATCGATCCCGCTGACGAGCCTGGTCCGCCTTTGATGTAGACATCCTCTCTTCAGGCTCGACAGTTTCCCACCTTGAGGCATTAAGATCTCTCAAGTGTCTCTGTGGGGCCAGAGGCCGGGAAAGCTGAGGTGAGGCAGGAGGCCAGACACGGACAGCAGGCCCAGGTCTTGCCTGGAGCAGAGAGAAGCGAGGAGCGGACGCGGCACTGTGGTGGCTGATGGCCGTGCTCCCCAAACCTGCCTGGGTAGAGGAACCCCCGGGCTGGAGATTCCGGCTCAGTGAGTCTGGGAACTTTAACAAGCCTCCCAGGTAACTGTGGGTATCCAAGCTGCAGGTCTCCCCAGGCCCTTCCAGAATCTTCCAGAATCTTCCAGAATCTTCAGAATCTCTAATTTGATGCTCCAGAGAGTGGAACGACAGACGCGTCCACTGTGGCTCACGGTCCTCTGCAGGGAGTGGCCGGTGGGGGCTGGTCTCCCTACTGGACTGGGCAATTTTGGGGGTACCGGGGCGCGGCACTTCCCCGGTTGCCCAGAGTAAGCTTCAGCGAGGTCGGTTGAGTGCACGAAGGGAGAACTTCTAAACAAACAGAAAGTGGGGAGGTTGAAAGGGTCCCTAGAAAGGATCCTAAGTGATCCCAGAAAAGACCAGGAAGTCCAGAGGAGGGAGGAAAAGGCGGGGAGCCAAGGCCTCAGAGAGAGCCGAACAATTCGTATATACGGGTGACGCAAGCATGTGCTCCTGCCA
Source organism: Aselliscus stoliczkanus (assembly GCA_033961575.1). Taxonomy (NCBI): domain Eukaryota; kingdom Metazoa; phylum Chordata; class Mammalia; order Chiroptera; family Hipposideridae; genus Aselliscus; species Aselliscus stoliczkanus. Next base: position 3,732,476 of record CM066738.1, on the reverse strand, counting down.
CAGGACGTCCCCCAAAGGTTCGAAGTGGGATTCCACCCCCCCACGCCCCTCCCCAAAGGAAGTCCTGCGTGAACTCTTCTTTCGAACACCTTTGCATCGTTTTCTCCCATTAACAGGACGATATTGTACATGTTATTCTTCAACTTCTTTTCCACTCAGAGACATCTTGGAGATCTCCTAGAGTCGGTACCAAGAGACCTTCCACACTCTATTTTTTTACTAAGCATTCTGATTTTTTTTCTACTCTATTTTTAGAAATCATAATTATGGTAAAAAAAATGCATACAACATAAAATTTACCGCTGGAACCATTTAAAGTATGCAATTCAATGGCATTAATACCTCCACACGGCCTTGCAATGATCACCACTGTCTGTTTCCTGAGTTTTTCATCACCATGAAGGGAAAGCCCATACCTGTTCAGCAGGCACGCCCCACCCAGCTCTCACCATCCCACGTTCTGTCTCTGTGGATTTGCCTATTCTGGGCATGTCATATGAATGGACTCATACCAGATGAGGCCATTTTTTGTCTGGACTCTTCCACTGGACATCATATTTTTGAGGTCCATCCACATTGCAGCATGAATTCCCTCCTCTTTATGGCTGAACACTCCAGTGTGTGGATGGGTCACGCTTTATCCGTTCCTCTGTTGATGGCCATTTGGGTTGTTTCCACTTTTGGGCGATTGTCAGTAGTGTTGCTGTGCATATTTGTAGACGAGCTTTTGCATGGACACCTGTTTTAATCCTAGGCAGGATTGCTGGTCATGTGGTAACTCCATGTCTAACTGAGAAATCCTACACTCTTCTCACCCGCATCTCTGTATTCCAGGCCATGGATTGTGAGAGCTTATTTCGTGGCTCCTCTGCTGACGGGAATCGAGGTTGTTTGCCACTTTCGCCATTTTCAGTTATGCTGCAGTGGGCGGGGTTAACCCTGCACTTTCTGTTCATTTTGTTTTTCCAGTTCTATTGAGATATAATTGACATATAACGTTGCCTAGGTTTCAGGTGTACAACATACTGATTTGATATATACGGATCGCCCTGCTCTGTGTGCGCCCCTGGGAAAGCCCCTCTGGGACTCGGAACTGCTGGGTTGACCCAACTGCACATTTAAAGTCTCAGTGGGCATCTGCACACTGTCCCCATGGAGTCCGATGGAATGTGTGGTCCCAGCAATGTGCAGTGCTATGGCTTTCCCCTTCATCCTTGTCCTCACCAGAGGTTATCGATATTGGCAGAGTTTCTGGCAATGTCATGGGTCCTAAGTGCTAATTTGTATTTCCATATGTCTAAAGGAATAGGGGTTACCAGGGTAAGAAGGAAATAAAGAACCTTTTAGGAGGATGAGCTGCAGGCACATAGGGAAGGGGAGGGAATAGCATAGTGTCAATACCACACAGGGCATATAGGTCTGAAGAGGCTGCAGGATGGAAAACTCAGGTGTCAATCTGCCAGTCAGAACCAGGGCTAGTCTGTGCAATGCTCCGTTTCCCAGATGTTCCCGCCCTTCCAGCGGGGAGGGGAGGCTCACAGGAGAGGCGGAGAAGACAAGGGCTCAAGGTACGCGTGTTAGCTTGGGAGGTGGACTGTGTTCAAGTCCCGTCTCTGCCACTTGCTCGGCTCTGTGGCCTTGGGCAGCTTGACTTAACCTCTGTGCCTCACTTTCCTCAACTTTCAATGAGGAAAGGGAGAATTCTTACTCATAGGCTTGTTGTGAGGCCCACATGAGATGACGTATGTCAGATGCTTAAAGTAAGGCTGGGCACACATGGGAGCCGTCAGTTGTCACGTGATTTCCACGGGATCCAGTTGGCCTGGGAGAAGCTGGGAGAAACTGGGGACTCAGGAGGAGGGGACACCTGAAGTCACAGAGTATTTTAGTGGAAGTGAGGGGAGGAGATGGAGCGAGTAGTGGAAGAGGCCAGCGTGAGATGGCGAGAGGAGCTGGGGGCACCGGGCTGGAGCTGGTCAGGGTCCAGAGACAGAAGGGGCAGTTTAGGGAATATAATCAATAATGTTGAAAATATTTTTTTAGGGGACCAGATGGACTCATGTCGTATTAGGGAGACCACTTCATGGACGGTGTAGTGGCCTGACCACTGCACTGTACATCTGACGCTGCCGCTGATTAATATTAGATGTTGACTATAATTTAACACACATATAGTCATGGGATGTGGAATATAGTGTGGGGATGGAGTCAATGGACTTGTAGTAGATATGTATGATATTGGGGTTGGGGGATAGGGGAGGGGGAGGGGATAGTCACTTTGTAAGGGGTGAAAAAGATAACTATTGCATAGCTTTGTACATCTGTAACTATTAATAATAATAAAAATAATTTAAAAAAAAAGAAATGGGAGTGAGAGGTGATGGGGGGAAAAGGAGGGCCGTTGGCCAAAAGGCCAAGGAGCCAGCAGACCTAGGTGTGGGAAGGGTGACCCACAGGGACACGTAGGTAAAACCGGGTTGATAGTGGGGGGACCTGGGATAGAGAGGCTTCAAAACTGTGGATTTGGAAAGTCTGAGCCAGCCAGGCGGCTTTTGGTTACAAGGAAACAGAATGCAACTCAAATGGGCGTAAGCTAGGAAGAGGGACTTCATTGGCTCCTTTACTGGAAAAGACCTGGCGTGCGTCAGCTTGCGTGCGTGAACAGTGTCCTCAGGACTCGGAGCCCCTCTCTGCCTCTCTGCTCCCCTTTCCTTTATGTTGGCTGACTCTTGGGCAAGGTCTCCCCAAGTGGTGAGAGAGCAGCAGCGCCTCGCTTACGTCCCCCCAGCGCAGCAGCCCCAGAGGAAGAGAGGATTGCTTTCCTAACAGTTCCAGTGCAAGTCCCAGGTTGGCTCTGATTGGGCCATCCTGGGTCACATGCCCAGCCCTGGAGTCAGAGGTCAGGAGATGAGTCTGACCTCAACTCTGGGAGCAGGTGAGGGTGTTCAAATTGGCATTTTTTTTTTTTTACAGAAGAAGGAAGACTTCTTCCTCAATGATGTAGGCTTCTTGGGTAAGGCCAGGGACCAGGCATGGTGTCCTCTGCACGGGGTGACCCAGGGGCCAGTGGGTGGGACCACAGGGAGGAGCGGGGACTGGTGCCTGCGGGCCCTGGAGGGCAGAGTCAGTTTGCTAGAGACAACTGAGCAGCGGAGTAGAAAGGTTGGAGAAGCGAAGGCTGGAGAAGGCAAAGTAGGAAGGCAGCCAGCAGACCCCAGAGCCAGACGCCCTGCCTCCTGCTGCACCTGCCAGGTAACTGCTTGTCGCTGCTGAAGCATCAGTGAGTTTCTCTGAGCCACCCACAGAGAGTTATGTGGCCCATTGCACTGGTTTCCCTTTTTGCCTCAGCTGCCAGGATGCAGGGAGCCCAACTAGAATGTCTAATCTGTCACCGTTTCCCTACGCCTGGGCATTTGGGAGGTTTTCTGACCCCTCCTCCTGCCTGGTGTTCTTGATTTTTCTCTTTCTAGTTAACAGCCTTTCCATTTTATGTCTCGTTTATTGTAAACTACCTCAAATCTTTTTTGGAACTAGGCCGGGTGTAAATTATAAATAGATTTAATTTTAAAAACTCAATAGGGCAGTTTCTCTGTAGGGCTCCTGGCAATTGCTTCTGCTGACATTTCCCTCATTACCCCACTGGAGGAGAGGGGGCAGGTGAGAGCAGGAGGGGGCTTAACCCTTGGGGTGCTGCCTCTGAGGGGCTTGGCCCCAGGTGTGAGGACCAGGATGAACCTGGTGCAGGCAGGCAATCACAGTTCAGAAGTGGAGATGCACAGACAGTGGGGTGGCTCGTGTGTTGGACACCCCTCTCCCCTCCTGGGAAGCTACTCTTTGTGCTGTTGCCCCAATGTCACAGTTCAACATGCACCTTTGGGCTGGCTGTCCCTTGTTTTTGCCGGCTCATAAAATCCTGGAGGAAGAATGCTGCAGCTGTGGCTGGCATGTTAGGGGCTCTTGGGGCTGCTTGCCTTCCATGGGTCCCCAGACTAGCATGAAATATGTCATTCCTGGCCACTGAGCTATAAATGTAGGCTTGCACTGGCCGACCTGGGATTGGGCCAGGAAATGGGGCGGGGCCTCCTTTCCGGGGGGCAGCATGGGGCCTATGGGGTCAGTGTGCCCCGACTGTGTGACTTTGGGTGAGATACTCGGCCTCGCTGGGCCTCAGCTTCCTCATCTGTGAAGTGGGTCTAATAACAGAACCCGTGTACGAGGGCTGTTGGGATGATGAATTGAGTTATTAATTTATTAAAATATATTAAAATATATGGGAAGTGCTCAGAGTGGTGCCTCGCACATTCTGAAAACGTAATGCAGTCTTTGCTGTGGCTCTGTACTTTTGCTGTTGTGGAAAACGTACATGCAGGGACACACACACACCACACACACACACACTCACACTCACACACACCACACACACACACCACAAACTCACACACACCACACACACACCACAAACTCACACACACCACACACCCCACACCACACACACACCACACACTCACACACACTCACACACACCACACACTCACACACACCACACACTCACACACACACACACACCATACACACACCACAAACTCACATATACACACACCCCACACCACATACACACACACACAACACACACACAACACACACTCACACACACCACACACACACCCGCCCATGTAGATCGTTTTTTACAGTTTTTCCTCTCCTGTCCCTGGCCTCACTCAAGAAACCCACATTACTGAGTGAAGGCAGAGTCATATGAGCCGTGTATCTATCTGCGCTCCCCTCTGCCCTCCCTTTTTCCCTCTTTCCTCTATGTGTGCCTCTTTCCCCTCCTTTCTTTCTTCCATCATCTCAAGTGTTTCTTAAGCACTTACTTTGTTCTTGGTAAGGAGGGGCACAGTGGCGGGCAAAGACAGATGTGTCCCTGCCCTCCAGGAGGCCACATTCCAGGCAACACTTAAGAAAACAAATGAAAAGAATTTCACAAAATGAAAGTGCTGGGAAGAAAATAAAAGTTTGGAGGCTTATTGTAAGGGGTAATGGTTGTTGTCTGGGACCCCTGATGAGGGGACATTGGAGATGGGGCCTCAATGGTGAGGAGAAGCCTGCGAGGGATGCCCTGGGGCAGAGCTTTCCAGGTAGACAGACTGGCAAGTGCAAAGGCCCTGAGGCAGGAATGAGCTTGGTGTTTCAAGGCACAGAGAGAAGGCTGGTGGGGCTGGAGGGGATGGAACCAGTGGTGGAGTGGAGGGTGGGGAGGTGGGAGATGCAGGCAGGGGCTAAACCCTGCAGGGCCTGGGCCCCTGGTGAGGAGTGTGGATTTTATTCTAAGTGGTTGGAGCAGAGAAAAAGGACCCCAGGGGCTCCTTCTCTGGCCACACCCCGCTCCGTGGACCACCCAGGCTAGTTGACCATCATGATGGACGTATAGAGATCAGACGGGGGAGGAACAGCAGTGGTCAGAGGCCCGTGGTGGCCGCACCTCCACGACCCGTCCCTAACGTTGGTTGTGCTGGAGCTGAGGGCCTGAGCCCCCCCAGAGCTCTAGTGCTTTGGTCACCGGGGTCTGCACAGCTTTAAGGAAAGGCTGATGGGTCTATTGACGTCATTGGTTTATGTTTCATCTGTACAGAAAATGTGTACTTTATTAAATATACATGTGCCTCACATTTTCCAAGGGGAGAGCTGTTGCCCCCCCCGCCCCTCCCGAGCCAGCTATAGAACTCTGCAGCTTAAAGAAACAGTGAATTGATTCATTCGCTGCTCAGAGATTTGTTTTGCTTCTCCTCCGTGGGGATGCCAGGCCTGGAGGACACAGAGAGGAGGAAGAGGTCACCAGCTCTGCCCTAAAGGAGCTGGCGAGGGAGCAGCTGTATTAGCATAAACTGAAAAGTTAAAAAATGACAGAGCAAGGGTTGACTTGCTGGCAGAACCTGTGTGTCTGTAGACTGCGGAATATTCCTTCTAGAAGCTACTGATGGAGGCTGAGTAGGAAAGAGGGCTTGTGGCCAGATACGATTGGATTAAGCAAAATTAGAAAGATGGCTGCCTGTCCTGCGGCACTTGTCAGAGCCTTCATACCATCAGATATCTCTTCAGATCCCTGGCCCCTCTACCGCCTTCTTGTTGATTCCTGGGAGCCTTCACTCCCAGGTCCAGGACCTGCATGTCTCGGTGGAAGGCTGCCCTCGGACTTCTAGAACCTACTTTATCTGCCAAAGTTGTCTGCCAGTGTCAAGCAGGAAGTGCCTGGGAATTCACACCCCCCACCCTGGGGGCAGCCCTTAACCAATGACGGGAGGATGTGGTTGCGAGTGTGTAAATGCCCCCACTCCCTCCCTGTGATGGGGGCAACCCCGAGGTGGGCTGACACTGCTTCCAGAGGCTGCTGCAGGAGGGAGTCGGTCGTTCCCTATGGGACAGCCCCCTTGCGTGACCTCCCCAGCCCCTACCTTGAGGCCTACTTCTTTGGTCCTCTTCTGGTTGCTCCTGTAAGTGCTTCTTAACAAATCACTCTCCCATTATCTGCATCTCAGGGCCTGTTTCTGGGGCCGCGAACCCAGACAGTAATGCCTCAGGTTGGGGATTCACCTGGCATTAAGCAAAGATAGGTAGCATTCTACACTGCAGAGCTTGGCAGAGCCTTGACTGTACAGATGCAGGGGCTACTCCACGAGGGGAAGCAGGAGGCACCTGGCACTCACGCGTATTTGCCCAGAGACAGCTGCAACGACAGAAAAACACTCACACACACCCCACAAAGTGGGGGCACGGGCTTTGACCCTGGGGCTCTGAGTTTGGGGCTGTCTCCCTCACTTGCCCCCAATGTTTACTTCAGAAGTTTTCAAACATACACAAAAGAGAGGGAATAGTCTATTGAGCCTCGCATGCTTATCGCCCTTCACTACCCACCATACTTCCCCCTCCGTGTTATCAGGGGCCCACCCTGGACCGCACGTCATTTCTCTGTCAGGTAGTCCAGTGTGTGTCAGACCTTGGGCTCCTAAGACACCAACTATCCTGCTCTGGATGAATAAAATCTCTTTATCTAAATTCCCCACTAGAATGTCAGCTCAAGTGGGTGCTTTGTTCTCTCCAGTACTACTGTCCCCCGGCTCATAGCATAGTGCCTGGCGCGCAGCAGACGCTCAGCAAATGTTTGTTAGATCTCTCTTTTTATCTGTCTGTCTGTCTGTCTGTCTGTCTATCTATCTATCATCTATCTATTTATCTATGTATCATCTATCATCTATCTATCATCTATTTACCTATCATCTATCTATCTATATCATCTATCTACCTATCTATCTATCCATCATCTATCTATCTATCTATCTATCTATCTATCTATCTATCTACCTATCTATCTGGCGTCTCTCTAGCATCTTTCTATGATATCCATCTATACACATATCTTAAATAAAAACAAGGTCCTTTTAAGTATACTGTTTTGTGGCTTTCTGCTTTCCCCTAACAATTTGTCATAACCAGCCCTCCATGTCAATAAACACGCACCTCCGGGCCCACCATGTGTACTGCATCATAGGATGGCATTGTGCTAATGTGTCGTCATTTGTCTTACCACTCTTCTTTGGGATAGTTTTTCATGATTATAAAGGATGCTGCAGTGAACACCCTGTTTGGGGCCTTCGGGAACATCCACAATGGTTTCTTTAGAACCGATTCTTGGAAGTGGAAGAGCTGGGTCAGAGAGCATGGATCTTCAAAAGCTGGTTTTAGTATTTTTAAAAACATTTTTGATAGATCTTAATGATGGATGATAACCTTCATCAGTAAAAAGTGACCCCACTGGATGATTTTTACCTGGAATTCTGTTTGAGAAAATGGATGTGAAAATAGGAGCCTCCGGGTGGGTGGCGGGGAGGGTCCGGTTAGGAGCCGTCACTTCCTGGGCAGCCCAGCGCATGCTCAGCAGACGCCAGCTGGTCTCGGGGCAGTAGCCCTGTGGCTCCGCTGTCTGCCACTCATACTGCAGCCCCAGGTGGCTCGCATTCGACTCCCCTGCAGGGTCTTCACCGCCGTTTCCTTGGAGCCTTTCGGAGCTTCCTTGTTGACAGCTGGTCCCCCTGTCCCGGGGCCCTTGGCTCGTTTGCCCTCCATCTGTGGGAGGCCACGAGTCTCTCCTCCCAGGTCTGCTGGAGTTTGGAGACCGTGTATCCTAGTGGTCACGACCATGAGCTTCTGGAGTCAGGCAACCTGGATTGGCGTCCCGACTTTACCATTTACTAGCTGTGGGGCCTCAGGCAAACTCCGTAACCTCTCTGAACTTCAGGTATAGTCCCTATGTGCCCCAAGATGAATAGGGGCATGTGTGGGGGTGAAGTCTGAGAATGCTGGTACATAGGAAGCCCTCACAGCCTCGCAACACATACACTGAGCCATGTGCCAGGAATGGTCCTGAGCCAAAGGGCTCCATGTTCTTGTCCTAAGGCCAAGGGAAGGGACCGGGGTACCGGGGTGTCTCTCCCCGCTGGTCTTGTAAACTCTAGGGAGCAGGGGTTCTGTCTGCCTGGTTTGTACTGACCCCACCCCCTGTGCCTGGCAGGTGTCAGGCCCAAAGCTGGTGTGCATGAAGTGTCTGCTGGACAAGTGATGGGCAGATGGCAAGTGGCTGGAGACCCTGGGGACAAACACCTCATGTGACAGTATGTCTTTGGAGAGAAAGGTGAGGAGGCTTGGATTTATTTCACAGTAGTACTAGGAGAGAAATAAAGGGGAAAGGGCCCAAGGCCAGGGCAGAAGAGGTGAAGGATTCCAGTGCAGACTGCTGGGACACAGAGAACAGGTTTGTGGGGCAGCCAGTGAGTCATCACGGCGGCAAGAGAGAACCATCCTGTCTGGGTTGCTAGGCAAAGGGCTGTGGACAGAATCGATTGGTCTTTGGAGGCTGCAGTGTTGATGCAGCTCGAGGCCGGAGAGCAGCAGAAATGACCTGCGGAGCTGCCCACAGCAGCCGTGGGCGTCCACGCTGAGCGGGGCATGGAGACAAAGGAGCCGGGCAGAGCTGGCTTAACATTCCAGCTCTCCCCACCCTGAAACCATGTGCCTCTGGGCAGGCACATCCCCTCTGAGCCTCAGTGCCCTCAGCTGCTCTGGTGACTGTTATTGAAAGGAACCCGGGACTCCTTGTCATCTGTGAACTAGAGCATAACCCCAACCACCCAAGTGCAAGGCTTGCAGCATATGGGGTCTCGATGCCTGGTGCTGGGTGACCCTCTTAGACTTTGATGGTCCCAGCCCCTCCAATAGTTGTTGCCTAATGTGTAAACCCAGCCTCTAGCCTAGTACGGGCACATAATAGGCTTTCAGTGAATATGTGTGGAGTGAATGAGTGATTGAATCAATGGGTTGTAACCTCCTGATTCCCCAGTTTCCAGTAATACGAACCTGTGTCATTCACGATTTGGGTCATGCGCCCCTGTACCTGTGCTAGACAGCTGCTGGTTGCCATGCTAGGCAGGAACGCTAGATATGCGTGAGAAAGAAAGACTCACAAGTCAAAGCACCTTGGACTTGAGTCCCAGTCAGGGCACCTGGCCACTGTCACTCCCCTTCCCAGGCCCTCACGTGTGAAATGGGAATGTGTCCCCGGGAGAGTGGAGAACCGAATGGGACGCTTGGTCACGCCCTTAGCCGGGTGCCCAGCACAGAGTAAGTGTCCAGGTGCTCACTGACCACTCGCTGTGCTGGGCTGATGCGCATGCGCCTCAGTTGGCCCAGGGAGAAGAAAGGCTGTGCCTCTTGGGCTGCGCCAACAAGCAGTGTTAATGTGTCTTGCTCACCAAGGTGCCGTTCTAAGCTCGTTCTCACCTCTGCTGTGTCGGTGGGTTTTCATCAGCCGTCTGAAGGAGAAGTTGGGGTGAATGCCCCCATTTCACAAATGAGGACAGAGAGGCTCACAGGGGAAGAGCTTTGCCCCAGAGTCCAACAATCGCTTAGCACAGAACAATTCGTTCATTCAACCAACGTTCATTGTGCTCCTTTGGCATCCCATCCTCTTGAGTAGGTCCTGTTGCGAGCCCCATTTGTCAATGAGGAGCCAGGTGAGAGGAACCAGGTAGCCTGCCCCAGCGCTGTGTGGCCGGGACGTGCTCCCCTCGCACTCCGGGGGAGCTGGGAGGGCAAAGAGCAAATTTCTCCCTCGCTATCTGAGGCATCCAGCCATCTACCTGCAGCCCTCCAGACCCCCAGACGCTGGCTAGAATCCACAGCAGCACGACAGTCACCACACAAGAACAGAGGCCTGGAGTGCAGCCTCTGTGGTCAGCTGAATAGCGGCCCCACAGAGATGTAGCCACCCTAAAACCCAGAACCTGTGAACATATTACCTACACGGCAAAGAGACTTTTAGATGTGATTAAGGACCTTGAGATGGGGACATGATCCTGGGTTATCTGGCTGGCCCAGTATAATTACAAGGATCATTATAAGAGGGAGGCAGGAGGATCAGAGACAGAGAGAGATGGGAAGATGCTGTGCTGCTGGCTTTGAAGGTGGAGGAAGGGAACCATGAGCCAAAGAGTGCGGGCAGCCCCTTGAAGCTGGAAAATACAGGAAGTGATTCTGTCCCAGAGCCTCCAGATGGACTCAGCCCTGCTGACACCTTGATTTTAGGATTTTTGACTACAAGGACTGTAGGAGAAAGAATCTGTATTGTTTTAAGTCAGTAAGTTCATGTAAATTTGTTACAGCAGCAAGAAGAAACTAATACAGACTGTATCTGGAAAAATGATATCCAAACCTTGACGCCAGAGGGTGGGTTTCCCAGCAGGGCTCTGGGGGTGCTGGAAGAGCCAGGAGGCATGAGAACACAGACTACAACCAACAGGACTAGCTGTCACCTCTGTGACCACCCTTAAGTGGCCATCTGCACTGTTCTTGGTCGCACTGTCTTCTGGTTTCATGGCACCATCAGCTGCTAACAGCAGCAGGAGCTCTGCCCCCAGTCTCCCAGCAGACTTCCAACTTCCTGGGCTCCTCCAGCGGCAAGGCACAGTGGCTTTCTGAAAAAAGCGACGAGAAACCACACAGGATTTTGCCTACAGCTGCTCAAAGCCTCCCTTCGCAAAGGGGTGAGGGCAGAGGGGGCTGCAGAAGGGGCTGTGCTCATTGGTGACCAGCTCGCCGGGAAGGGAGGGACTGTGATGGAATTAGCTGGTCCTGGGGTGAGAGGTGGAGGATAAACAACGCTGTCACAAGAAGAGCCCACATCACTGGCGTCTGTTCTGTCCCCCTGGGTGCACCTTTTTCCACCTTGCATCCATCATGAGCATTCAGCTTGCCCTCTGCCAATGTCATTCTCTCTTGGGCATGTCACTGATTTCTTAATGGGATTGGTTGTGTTTTAAACTTGTTATCTCTTTGTCCACAGGTTCAGTGGAGAGACCTTGGGTTTGGGAGTCAGGGAGTCCTGCATTGGACTCTTGGCTTTGTCTTTTTCCAGCTGTGTGGCTTTGAGCAAACCTCAGAGCCTTGCCTTGCTCAGACATACACCCTCCTTGTGGGCTATTGGGGAGATTCTGTGTCCCCAGCTCATCTGGATGGACACCATGGTGTCCCTAGCATATAGCTCATGAGAAGCACTTTCTAGATGTTTGATGAATGAATGAGCCTCATGGGTGTATACAGCCCTTAGCACAGTGCCAAGCACACAGCAGACTCTTGGCCAAAACTTGGCTATGACAGTACAGCTGATAGCAAGCCCACCTCCCCCTTTCTGCTCTGTCTTCCTTCTCCCCTCCTTCCAGCCATCTCTCAAGCTGCTTCTTGACTGCCTCAATTTGAACACTTTTTGGTAGACTTTTAAAATCGTCTTTGGAATTTGGGCTTTGATGTCCAGGAACACTCTGTAGGTGCCTTTCCTTTATGTCCCGTGACCCAGAGGCATTGCTTAACTTCCCTGCCATCTGGGAAGCTTGGCAGAGCAGGGAGGCACTCAGGTTTGCCCCTGCTCCTCAGAGGCCCCTGGCCTCAGGAACCTATGTTGATGAATGAATGAATGGTGGATGGATGAAGAAGTGATGGATGGATGGATGAATGAATGAATGCATGCGGGATAAATGAATGGGTGAATTGGAGACTGAAGAGTGAGCTCTGGTCTTTTCTGTACAGCAAATGATCTTGCAGAAGGTATGTTCTGTGGTCGATCTGAGTTTTCTAAAGCATGGGCCATGGATAAGATGTTCTGTCACACATACATAGGTGTTATCCAAAAAATATGAAAAGGGGGCAGAGGGGGCGGGGCTTCCCATGGCTGGAATAGACTGGAAAATACTGGTGCTGAACAGAATGAAACAGGTTTCTTTCTGGCAGGACTTCTCAGAGCCTTTACTCTGCAAATATACTTTGCAATTTCCCCAAAGGAGTGTAGATTATGCAATTTTCTCCATCATGTCGACCATGGAGTCTGTGTTTTCAGGATGGGGTTCAACAGAAAGGCCAGTGGAAAAGCTCTCCCAGGGGGAAGGAGAGGGAGGACCACCCCTGGTCTGGTAAAAGGAGATCCCCCTGGACGAAAGCGCAAAGGGCCCGACTGGCCATGCACCAGCTGCTCACACGGCCCCAGATCACAGGGGAATCCAGGAAAGGCAGCCAAGCCTCCCTCTTGTCCTGAAGCAGGTAAACTTCTGTGGACAGACTTGGTATCTCACAGGAGCGAGAGTGTTACCGTTGTCGCTTGACAATTATCTGCCTCTGTTCGGGGCTAACAAAGCATTCTGCTGGGTTTTATGTTTTCTTCCTCTTTTGTACCCACTGGGTCCCAGCCATGGGCCATGGTTCTCCCCAGAAACTGCTCCTTGAGGGTTAATCCCTACGGTCACTTGAAAACGAAGCCATTATTCCCTTCTTAAAGGTTAATGTGTTTTTCCAGGAGTGTGTGAGTGGAAATTTCAAGTATTCCACATTCTTCATTTAGCTGGGGAATGTCCTGAGCTACTCCAGAAAAATGGGTGCTTGGACAGCAAGAGAGGAGCCCCTGCAGGAGAAAGGAGGGAAGCAGGGGTGGCCAGCTGTCTCCCAGGAGGGGTGACCGTCTGTGGAGGGAGGTGAGGGGAGCTTTCTCACCTAAGCCTGTAGTGGGAAATGCTGAGAGCCCATAGGACACCCTTGGGAGAAAGGGGCCAATCAGTAAAGGATACAGGGGCTGTCATGGGACCAGGGACAGGGGCGACCAGGGACAGGGCCACCCAGGAAGAGGAATGCCGGCAGGTCCCAGGGGCTCTCGGAGTCTCTCAACACTGCTTCTTTCCACTCGCTGGCCGTTTGGCGCTCTGCAGCCAACCTCCTCTGCTTCCCAATGCTCACGTCTGTGTGTCCTCAGTTTGAGATGGACCCGAGGGGCCTTTCCCAACTCCAAATGCCCCCTCAGGTTGGTCGTCCACCCCTGATCCAACCAACCAAGCTCTGCTGGGCCCCTCTCTCGTGGATGGGCGATGAAGTGGTTCTCAGGACCAAAGGACCGAACCAGACCCGTACCCCAAAATGGGTCTGCTTCAGGCCTGACATCAGTTCTCCTGGCGCCTTCTCCCCTCCCGGTCGACCACGTACCCCATTCTAGCTTTCCAGGATGCCTGCAGCTCTCTGCCTACAACCCATGACATTCCTGTTTGTTTTCAATGGGGGCTAACAAACGATAGCCCACTGATCGCCCACTGGCCAAGTCTGGCCTGCATTTACTTTTATAGATCAAGTTTTATTGGCACACAGCCATGTCCATTCACTTACATATTGTCCATGGCTGCTGTCACGATATAATGACAGAGTTGAGTAGTTGCAACAGAGAACTTCTGGACCTCTAAACCCAAAGTATTTACCACCTGGCTCTCTGCAGAACCAGTGTGCCAATTCCTGTTTTAGATGACTACTATATAACGCCGGCTTAGCGCACAGGCATCCTCAGTAAACATCAGGTGTGATGATGATTATTACTATGATTATCCAAGATCTTCATTCATTTCGCAAATACTTACAGAGTCCCTCTGCCTATTGGGCACGTTGAGCTCTAGGGGTAAAACAGTGAACAAGACAAGGTCCCTGCTGGCACAGAGCTCTCTACATTGAGATGGTAGCATGTGTTTTCCTCTGAAAGTGACCAGAGCATTCAGCCCCCGGTGTTTACTGCCAGGGGATACAGACCTGGGGCTGCTGGATTGGGTACATGCTAAAGAAGAAATGGGACCCTGGCCCAGGAAACAGAGCGTACTAAAGATGCTAGGAGACTCAACAGATACACCCAGGTTCCAGGGTACCCGGCAGAGGGAAGGGTGGGTCAGAGGTGAAGTTGACCGGTGGGCCAGCAGCTGGAGTAATTAATCCCAGAATCTGCCTGGAGGAGGTGGGTCTTGCGTACTTCCTTGAATGCAGGGAGAAGGGAGAGGCGTCGGCCCTATAGCCCAAGGGCATACCCAAGGGGGGCTGGGGCTGGAGGCTTTGATTCTCACCCTACCTCCATCACACGTTTCTATGGAACAACTTCTACATGACAGAATGTAGCTGGACACGTGATCACCCAGAATAAAGAGCACATTTCCCAACCTCCCGTGCAGCTAAATGTCACCATGTGATCTATTTGGCCATTGTAATGTGAGTGGAAGTGGGTAGGCCATTCCCAAACTGCACTCTTAGAGGGAAACGGCAGGCCCACTCCTCGCCCCTTATCCCTTCCCACTTTCTGGAATGCAGAAGTGATGGCAGGAAGGAGCAGCCGTTTTGTAGTTTGAAATGGAAGGTGCGCGTAGGCGACACAGAGAAAGGCGGGATAATGGACCTGGGTCTCTGATGGCGGTCGAGCTGCTCCATCAGCTCTGGACTGTGACCCTAGACCTTTATGAGAGAGAGAAACGGATTTCTGTGTTGTGTAAGCCACTTTTATTTTGGGTCTCTGTTATAGCAACCAAATCAATAATATAAAACACCCAAGGCACTCCAAATAAGCATACAATCTAAATAAATACCATAGGTTTGCTCTGAAATTTCTTCCGTGTGGAAATGCTGGGGCCCCATTGCGACAGCTCTGCCCTCTCCTCCGGGTCTCTAGACGGCTTCTCCCCTCTGACTACGGGCCCTTCTCCATCACACCAGCTGCCGGCTCCCTTCCCATCGCCAGGTCCCAACCTGCATTTCAGGATGGAGGAAGGGTTGAAGGGTGGAGGGGGAGGGTGCGCAGCCAGCTAAGGCCAATGGGGACTCCCAGTCCCCAGCAGCACCCTGACCTTCGTCTGGGCCTCCCCGCAACCCCCGCTGTGTGGATGGGGGCAGCTGCAAAGAATCCAGGGTCAGCTGTGCAGAAGGGGCCGCTGGGAACAAAAGACTGTCAGGGATTGCAGATGGCCTGCCACGATGTCAGAATAAAAATTCAAGTCCCCGGTTCATCTGGCCTCCGCCGGGCGGGGCTGCTTTTCACAGTGATCTCAACCTTCCCCATCCCAGCCCCGGTCCCATAAAATCACAGGAGCGCTGCCACTGGAGCCTGCCTGTGGAGGCCCCTCAGAATGGAATCGGCCATAATTACGTAACAGCCTTAAGTTGGGGGGGCTTCTTTTGAAGCCCCGCATCTTCACCCCCAGTAGCCCAGTTAATCTGGAAAAGCCTCTGTGTTGCCCTGACCGTACGAATTATCTTCTGCATTCCTGCTCTTTGGGACTCGTCTCTGGGGGCGCGCCTCGCTGTTCCACTGACAGGCTTCCTGCCTTCTCCAGGCTCCCCGGCCCCCATTCCAGCCAGCAAGCAGCCCAGCACCGAGTTCTGAGAGAAAACAAAGTGCAAAACACAAAAAGTCTTGGCTTCCACCACACATATCCACACACACCAAGAGAAATCAAAGAGAGTGCCCGCTGGGTGCCAAAGATCATTCGAGAATGAGAAGGGCTATAATCGGAGAAAATTTAATATGCAATACTTCATGTTGGATTAAGTGTACCACGCAGCTGGAAAGCGAGGCTGTAGATAGAAAACAAATGTTCCAGCATCTTCATGGGTGACCTCCAAGTTTCCACCAGCTCCTAATCCCTCTGTCATAATTCAAGCTTGTTGGCCGGGAGATGATGGCTTGGCCTGTGGAATTCCATGATCTATCGGCAGTTCTTCCAAGGCAGCCAGTGGTTCCCTCCACGGACCCCAGCACGCTGGCTGACATGTTTCTCCAGCAGGATGGAAGCCCATGTTTCCATTTGGCCGGGCAGAAAACCACCTCTGAGCTCATCTTCCCAAGAGCTCGTCCTGTGCAGGCAGGGGGAGAGAGAGGGCAGTGTTCTGAAGGCCGCTGCTTCAGAAAGAGCTTGCCCTTGGAGAGAGGGGTTCTTTAAGTGATTTTGACATCCATCCTCTGTCCGTCAGTCTTCCTTCCTTCCTTCCTTCCTTCCTTCCTTCCTTCCTTCCTTCCTTCCTTCCTTCCTTCCTTCCTTCCTTCTTGCCCTCCTTCTATCTTTCAACTACCT
The DNA here is from genome assembly GCA_033961575.1 of Aselliscus stoliczkanus. Taxonomy (NCBI): domain Eukaryota; kingdom Metazoa; phylum Chordata; class Mammalia; order Chiroptera; family Hipposideridae; genus Aselliscus; species Aselliscus stoliczkanus. The sequence goes on along the minus strand of CM066738.1, from coordinate 3,716,019 downwards.
ACATACCACCAGCCATGCTACAATCTTAATTGATCACTTAGAAGCATCTACACCTTATCTTATCCAAGTAAAACTTTTGGTCCCCACCCCCCATGTGGCATCAGCCCCCTTCCTTGGAGTGTGAGTAGGACCCAGTGACTCCCTGCTAACAAGCAGACTATGGCAGAAACAATGGGAGGTCACTTCCGAGGTTAGGTTATAAAAACTGGGACTTCCGTCTTGCCCCTTCTCACTCGCATGAAGCAACTGCTGTTGTGAGCCACTCTCTGGAGAGGCCCATGGGGCAGGGAGCTGGTGTCTCTGGCCAACAGCCGGCGAGGCCCCAAGGGCCTTAGTCCATCAGCCATGTGATGGCCTTGGAAGCGGATCCCCTCCCAGGGGATCCTTGAGGGAGGGCAGTTCCTACTGATGGCAGCCTCACAAGAAACCCTGCGCCAGACACTGGGAAATAATACATAGGTGCTCTTTCCATCACCAAGTTTTGGGGTACTTTGTCACACAGCATTACATAACTAATGCACCCAGTTTTTCTGTGTGAGTAAATGGTAGCACTGTGTACCCCAAACCTTTCCATGGCTGATCCATGAGCAGAATGACTGGCCCTCCCTCTCAGGCCAATTCATCCCTGGTCCACTTCCACAGCTGCCATTGTGGTCCAAGTCAGCCCCACCTCTAACCGTGGCTTCTTGACTGGTCTGTTTCTGCTCTGCCCTGTCCAGTCCAGTCCCCACCAACTTACCTGCTCCTGATGCTGCAAGGGATCCCCATTGCCCTGGGGGAAACCCAGACTCTCCCCATGGCCTTGCCTCGCCCCAACCTCATGCCCTTCCCCGCTGCCCTGCCTCACCCACTCTGACAGCCAGGCCTTGCCCGAATGTGCCACGCCTGTCCCTGCCTTAAGCACCTCGCATTTGCCGCCCCTTGGCCTGGAGCGCTTCCCTCAGATGTGTGAGTGAGCAACTCCTCCCCCTGCCCGGGTCTCAGCTCAGGGTCCCCTTTTCGGTTTCTCTCCAGTGCATCCTTCTGTTTATTGTCATGACAGTATTTCACTGGGTGAGATTTTTGGTCACATAGTTATATTGCTTGTCTATCTACCTGTCTGCCTGTTTATCTATCTATCATCTATCTATCTAACTATCTATGTATCATCTATCATCTGCCATCTATCTCCCTCACTGGACTATAAGCTCCATAAGGTCAGGACCCTTATTTGTCTTGTATATTCATTTCCCAGGGCTGCAGTAACAAATGACCACAAACAGGGTGGCTTAAGATAACAGTTTTTTCTCTGGAGGACAGAAGTTCAAAAGCAAGGGTCAGAGGGTCTGAGTTCCCTCCAAAGGCTCTAGGGAAGGATCTTTACTGCCCGCTTCCGGTGGTCCCAGGCGTCCCAGGTGTGCGGCAGCTTCACGCACTCTCTGCCCCATCTTCACGTGGCCTCTCTGTGCCTTCTCTTCTCTCTCTTTGGAAGGATACTTGTCATTGGGCTAGGACTCACCTGGGTAATCCGGAATGATCTCATCTCAACATCCTTAATTGTGTTTTTCAAATGAGGTCACTGTCACAGGTTTGGAGGGGACATGTCTTTTGGGGGGGCCACCATTCAACCCCCAACATCTTGTTCTCCAATATATCTAACCCTTGGGCCTCTAGCAATTCCAGGTATATGTGGGAGCACTCAGTAAGTATTTGTTGAATGAATGAGTGAATGAATGAATGAACAAATGAATGAATGAACTCACCTATTAGTTTAGTGGTACTCAAACATGAGCTCATATCAGAATGACCCAGAGGGCTTCTTAAAACACAGAGTGTCTGGGTCTGGGGTACGGCTTGAGCATTGGCATTGCTAGTCAGTTTCCTGGTGCTGCGTGGGGGCCACACTTTGAGCACCCCCACTTTAGGTAATCTGCTCTTTCCTTCAACTGTTAGCAGGACCTGAGTTATAATTAAGATTTCACTGTCCCCTCAGAGAGCTTATAGCTCTCCAGCATCTCCCAGCTGTCCCTGTGTCTTCCTTGACAAGGAGAAAAAGCGATCTGATTACCTAATTCTTCCCCAAAGAGCCTGGTGCTGTCTGGCCTCCCTGGGGATGGATAATTGCAGTTAAAACAGCTCTCTGGAGAAGGCAGGGCAGAATCAAAGGGAGAGCCTTCCCCAGTGGACGGGGCGCTGCTGGGTGTGGAAGTTTGGGGTTCCCTGGATTCTTTCGAATCACAATCCTGGGGTCCATACCTGGGGGAGGTTACAGAGCCCAAGGGCTGGTCCAAGATTCACCCAAAATAGGATTTCTGGGTTCTGAGGCACATGTTCCACAGAGACAGAAAATACAGGAAGGGACTATCTTGCAAATGTCACCATTAAGATGGATTTTAGCCAGGAAGACAGGAGGTGCGTTGAGGTCTCCCCTGAGCTCAGGAGCCTTGCCCGGGGTGCTGGCTCAGGGGGGTCCCATCTTCTGCCCAGCAGGGCCGAGGGGTTTTCTTCCTTTCCTTTTTGCTTTTTCTTTTTTTTAAAAGCGTTATTGAGATATAATTCATATGCCATTCAGTTCACCCACTTTAACTATGATTCAGTGGCTTTAGTATATTCACAGATATGTGCAAACATTATTGCAGTCCATTTTAGAATATTTTTATAACCTCAGAAAGAAACCCCATGACCTTTAACTATCCTCCGACCCCCAGCCCCAGCCCTAAACCACCACTAATCTACTCTTTATCTATAGATTTCCCTGTTCTGACTTTCATATATATGGAATCCTACAGTATTTGTGTTTTGTGATCGGCTTCTTTTACTTACATAATATTTTTAAAGTTCATTCGTATTGTAGCAGGTATCAATACTTTATTCCTTTTTATGGCTGAATAATTCATATTCCATTTTCTGGATAAACTAAATTTTGTTTATCCAATCATCAGTTGGTGGAAATTTAGGTTGTTTTGACTATTATGAATAATGCTGCTATAGACATGTGTATACAACTTTTTCTGTGGACATATGCTTTCATTTCTCTTGGGTAGAAACTTAGGACTGGAATTGCTAGGTCATATGGAACTCTACATGTAGTCATTTGAGAAACGGCTATACTGTTTCCAAATTCCCACCAGCAGTGTAGGAAGGTTCCAATTCCTCCACATCCTTGCCAGCACTAATTATTGGACTTTTTTCATTCTAGCCATCCTAGTGGGTGACGTGGTATCTCTTTGTGGTTTTCATTTACATCTCCATGATGACGTTGAGCGTCTTTTCATGTGCTTCTTGGCCATTTGTATACTTTCCTTCACGAAATGTCTATTCAGATCCTTTACTCATTTTAAAATTGGGGTGTTTTTTATTATTATTATTATTGGTTTGTAAGCATTCTTTATTTATTCTGCATACTAGACTCTTATCAGATATAGGATTGTAAATATTTTCTCCCATTCTGTGTTTTGTCTTTTCACTTTCTTGATGGTGTCCTTTGAGGCACAAGTTTTTAATTGTGAAGAAGTCCAATTTACCTACATTTTTTGCTGTTGCTTATATTTTGGTGTCATATCTAAGAATCATTTGCCAAGCCAGGGTCATGAAAATTTGCCCCTATGTTACCTTCTAAAGTTTTAGCTCTTACATGTAGATCTGATCCATTTTGAGCTACTTTTTGTGTGTGAAGTAGGGATCCACCTTCATTCTTTTGCATGCGATACCCAGTTGTCCCAGCACCATTTGTTAAAAAGACTATTCTTTCCCTATTGGATGATTTGGGCCCTCTTGCCAAATGGGGGGATCTTTCTGAAGGTCAAGTTTTACTAAGGCATAATTTACTTAGAGTAAAATTTACCCTTTTCAGATGCACAGTTCCATGAATTTTGACAAGCACAGACACTCTTGTAACCACTGCCCCAATCGAGGAATAGAACAGTTTTGTAACCCCAGAGAGCTTCCTCCTGCCTCTGTGTAGTCACGGTCTCTCTCATCATCCGTCATCTGTGCCCCCTCCGGCCCCCTCCAGTTCATTCTCAATGATGACCTGGTCCCCTTTCTTCCCTTATCACTCTCCTTCCTACCTCAGGGCCTTAGTACGTGCTGTTCCTGCGGCTTAGAATACCCTTCCCTCCACTCAGCTCAGTGACTATGTCTGTCTTCTCTATTTCATTCACCAGCAGGAACCTCACTGTCACTGAACTTGGCAGAGTGTGGCTCACACTGGGACAATTCCTAAACTCCCTCCCCCTCGGCCTGCAAGCTCCAACTGGGCAGGGGCCATGTTTGCTTTTGCTCGTGATCTCACACACACCACATGGCCCACAGTAGGTCCACGGGTGGAAGGAGGGTGGGATGGAAGGGGGCAGAGGGCGGAGGCTCAGAAATCCCGTGCTGAGCCCTACATTCTCTTCTGCTCCCTTTGTTCTGGTGCCTTCACAGATGGCCAAGAGAGTCCAGGTCAGAGGGAGGACGCCAAGGAGGCCGTTTGCTGCCATGAGCCTTGCGTGTTTGTGGTGAAATGTTCTCTGCGGCTTTTCTGAGGCTGGCTGCTGCCCAAATAGACATGGAATCTCCTGCCTCTCCCTCCCCTGGCTGCAGTGGAACCTCTGTCCTACAGACATGTGTGGCCCCTGGTGTGGGATGTTCAGGCCACATAGCAATCAGCTTGTTACTTCCAGCTTGCTAGGACGGGCTGCCCATATACACCGGGCCAATGGGAACCTGGCGCGGGCATCTGCCCAGCAGCAAGAAAAGGGGACTCGTCATGCTGCCACCTGCCTCCCTGCCACATCCTGCTCCAGACTCCCGGCTCAGGCCCGGAGCTGGCACGTCGTTGGAGGCAGAAGGGAAAGCCATAGGGAGAAAGCTCCCCCAAGTCTACAGCAAGTGCCCAGATGCCCTCTCCACCTCCTCCATGTCCCCATCCCACGTATGGTTCAAATGAGGGCTCTGAGGAACAAAGGAAAGTTTTAAGGAAAACCCAGAACTTGATGCTTGTGAGTTTGGTAGGCAGTTTCCTAGGGTTCCACCAATAATAGCTAACTTTTCTCGAGCTCTGACTGTAGAGGCAGGGCCTCCCGATGGCGTCACCACCGTAACTGTTATTGTCATCCTTGCAGATTTAGGAGAGGTTAAGTGTCTCCCTCGAGGTCACACAGCAGCAGCTCCAAGACTCAGTGCTCAAGCCTGGGGGCTCGGAGGATGTCTGGGTAGCACTGGACACCACTGTCACCTGTCCATTTCTGCCTGTGGCCTGCTGCTCCCCTGGCCAGGCCACCTTCACCTCTTACCTGTTGTATCTCAGTGGCTTCTCAGCTGGTCTTGGTCCCTGTGGTTGCCTCTCTGCTCTGCAGCCTTACCAGGTCCTACCTCCTCGCCTGATGCTCCCTACACTTGAGCTACACTCAGTTTTCCCTGTGATGACACGCGCTTTCTCATCTTTAAACAGGATGGCGGTGACAGCCATACAGACTGTACCAATGTGCTAATCCATTCATCCAGCAGGTGCCACTGAGCACCTTCTATGTGCAGACACTGGGGCTGTGTGTATGTCAGCAAAGCCCCCGCCCTCCAGGGGCTGATGTCTGAGTGCTGGAGGCAGAAATCAAATGCCATCAGGATGCGTCAGTGTTGACGTGATGTGGAGAAAGAAAAGTGAGGCGAGGGAGTAGAGAGAGAGAAACTGACCAGGGAAGCCTCCCTGGGGAGGCAACATCAGAGCTTCCAGGGCGTGGCACAGCAAGTATAAGGGCCCTGGGGCACAGTGTGCACGGTGTGTTCGGAATGGCCCGGGGGCCAGGGTGGCTGGAGCAAGGAGCGGGGAACGAGAGGGAGGCGGATGAGCTCTGGGGAGCGACGCGTGCATGGCCCATACCAGTGACTCTGGCACAGAGGAAACGCTTATGAGCTACTGAACTTGAGGATCGGGCATTACCCCCAGCCTGATAGGGAGGCTTTGGGGCGGGGAGGACAGGAATGTCCCAGCCAGGGTGCACCAAGGGCTTGGCACCATTCCCTGTGCGTCTGACTGTTTGTTCATTCCTTCACTCACTTAGTCACCCTCCAAGCTTCTGCCCCAGGCCCTGCACTGAAGGGGTTAGATGGCCATCTGGTGCTACGTGCCGTCCCTCTTGTCATCCTGCTCAGCTGAAGGAAGCCAGGCCACACCTGGCATTTGGGTCATACGTGTCTGCCCAGGGCGGTGGGGTCACGTCGGATGGCTCTGTAGGACCTGGCTTCCTGCCTGGGAGGCCCCGGGCCACACAATGCCCCATTGTCCCCAGCCACTTGAGGAGCTTCCTCAGGACGTGCAGGCCCAGGCCGGAGGTGCCAGCTATTTTGGGTGCCGGGTGAAGACCTCAGTTTGCTTGCTGTGAGCATTTTTCTCAGGGGAAAGGTCAGTGGGCCCAGCCTGGGAGGTGAATCAGCCCCATCAGCTCGAATTCCCAAGGCCTCCCGACTTCCTTTCTGAAGGAGGGGCTGCGGGCCGGTGTCTGCAGGTCCCGGCGGGGACCCACTGGGCCGCTGCGTGTTCCGCCCTCAGCCACCGGCCCCTCCACCGTTCTTGGGGGCCCCAAACACGGACTCCCAAGAATCCAGAATCCCCAGATTAAGGGCTCCTGGGCTAGGTGCAGTGCCCCAGCACAGAGAGCCTGGGAATGGGGCTCATGACACCCCCAATTCAGCCTTCTGTCCTGGAGTCGAGTGATCTTTCCAAGCCTGAACCTCGCCACTATGGTGGACCCTGCTGTCAGGGCCTGGGTTCAGGAGCCACGCTGCTGGGGACAGCCCTGGCTCTGCCCCTTTCCATCTGTGTGACCTTGGGCACATTGCTTGACTTCTCTGTGCTTGGGTTTTCGGCTCTCTCTCATGCAGTTATGGTGTAGATTTGAATAAGTTGATTTCTGTAGTATAAATAGTTTAGGGTCGGGTGCAGTGTAAACACTGAATCAATGAGAGCTATTCCTACTTATTATTTTTTTTAATTAAAGTTTACTGGGGTGACAACGGTTCGTAGAGTTGCATAGGTTTCAGGTGTACAATTCTGTAATACATCATCTATAGATCCCCTTGTACATTCACCGCCTATTCCTACTTATTACTGAAATTATTGTTACTATTACATGCACAGGCACTTGGGGGCCAATGGATCTACGTGGGGAGGGGCATATCCTAAGTTAGCCCCCGAAAGCCTTGTTGCTTCTCTTAGGCTTCGGGTCTGGCTCCAGTGTCAACCACCAGGGCCTGCCTGGCCTTGGCACTGGGGGAGGGGCTGGTAGGCAGCTCGGGGAGGGGGAGCAATAGCCCAGTGCCCAGTCCGATCTGAAATAAGGTAGAGCCCTTTGCACACACTCCTGGTGTCCACAGGGGTCCAGAGAACAGCTCTGTCAGAACGCTGGCGGCAGAGCAGGGCGTCCTCAGTGTCCCATGCAGGAGCCAGGGGTCGCTGTCCCCAGCCTTCTGGCCACTGCATTCACCTGTTCCCTCCTCCGCTCCACTCTTTTCTGGCAGGGAGGGAAGGGTAAGCCCCCCACTGTCCCCATCTGGAGCCCTAAAGCTTGGTGAAGGCGCACTGTCTTAGGACACAGGGAGGTCTCACAAGGCCCCACGCGGCCCAGTCCTGCCAGCCCCTCCCACCTCTCCTACCCTCCCCCTCGGGCTGCCCACTGCTCCTGAACATGCCAAGCCTGTTCTGCCGCAGGGCCTTTGCACATGCCATCCCACTCCCTGGAAGCTCTGTCCAGGTCTGTGTCCTTCTCAGCTTCCAAGTCACATCTCAGCTGTCGCTTCCCCAGAGGGCTCTGCCCAGGTTGCCAGATCCGAAGCGGACTCCCCATGCTGCTGGTCCCAGTCCTTCTTGACTCCATTTTTATTGCTTTAATCATGAACAACAATTCTGTTTGTTCATTTGGGTACCTGTTTCTTGTCCTTCTTCCTGTGTGAGGTGACAAGCTCCTCAGGGACAGGGGCTTTGTTGTCCCCCCAGCTCCTGGACCAGGGCTGGGCCCAGAGATCCTTGGGACCTGCTAGTTATGGGCAGGAAACCGGCCGAGGTCTTTCACTTTCATGGTCGTTGACTGTAGCTTTCATCCCCATTTTACAGATGTGGACACTGACAGTAGGGAATCCTTATGTGTGATGTCTCAGTGAAGCTTCTAGAACCCCGCCCAGGACCCAGGGAAAGGGCGGGTTGGATGGGAGGGCTCAGAGGCCCCAGCTTTTCCATTTTTCTTAAAGGAGCATTGTCCAAAATTCTCCTGTTGCTTCCAGACACATGAGCAGGGTTATGGAGGGGCCCAGAATTCGATTAGGCAGGAAGAGCTGGACAAACAGGACAGGTGGCACTAATCAGAGCTGACACTCAGACAAGGCCTGTGAGGGCCCCGGGCTTTGTGAGCTCAGAACACCTCTGTGGAAACTCCCTTCTTCCTGGGCCCCAGACAGATGGGCCCCTTGGAAGGACGGCTGCCAGCCAGCACCCTCCCATGCCCAGGTGCCATGGTGGGGGTACACTTGGGCCACGGAGACTGTCCGTGGGTCCTCTTTCCAATGGCCCTCTAGGTAGGGGTGCTAAGAAGGAAGGTGAGGTGGCGCCCATGTTTCTTGGATGTCTCTGCCAGTGGGAGGATGATGAGCTTGAACTGGCAGGTGACTTCAACTGCTCTGGGCCTCAGTTTCCCCATTGCTAAAGGCCATGGGCCCCGAGGCCACACTCTGTCCCTACCTAAGCAGCAGGGTGGAACAAGAGGGGAGACTGCGGGGAGAGTTGCTCTCCCAGGGTGTGGAGGAGAACACACATCTGTAGCCTGGGGCAGGCTTCCTACCAGCTCCCCAAAGTTTGGGTCCTCCCTCGGATCCCACCTGGAGCCGCCTGCCTGCTGTGCCCACCTGAGAACATTCTGACTGGCCTTTCCCAGCCTCTGGCCTTCTTCCCCCGTGTTAACACAGCCACAAGTGGGCTTGGGCCTGGCGCTGAGCGGCGTGCACGCTTACAAGCAGTGGTTCCACTCAGCCTTCCGGCAGCCCCGTCAACTAGGCCCTGGCATAGGCTGTCATCTTACAGATGTGGAAACAGAGGCCCAGCCAGGTGAGGAGATGCCCAGAAGCCTTTGTGGTTAGAAAGTGCAGGGCAGAGACTGGACTCCAGAGTTTTTGGTCTTTTCACCAGACGTCCTACTTCTTTGCTCGAACATGCAGACAGCTATAGCGGAAACCTCCCTCCCTCCCTGCTCCCTCCCTTCTTGCTTTCTTCATTCATCCTTTCCCACTCCTGCCATCCATTCATGCATGCTTCCAGGGGGATCCTCCCCCTTCTCTCTCTCTCTCTCTCTCTCTCTCTCTCTCTCTCTCTCTCTCTCTCTTTCTCGTAACTATAGATGACTTAGTCAACCAACATTTTCAGAGAGCTTCCCATGTGCCCCCAAGCTGTGAGCTCCCTGAGGGGCAGGGGACCGCAGTGCAGCCCCCTGATGTCTGGCAGGAGGCACGCCCCGCACAGATCTGACACCTGCAGACCAGACAATGGCGCAGCGGAGGCCCTGTGGCCAGGCTCAGGGAGGTGGCAGGAGCTATGGGGCTGCGGCAGCCGGTGGGCCGGGCCTATTTACCCTGGCACCCAGTGAATAGACTTCGAAGATGCCACGTTCCTCACTTCCTTGGGGAGGCATCTTGTCTTTTTTAAGTCATTTCGTTGTGTGGACAATGCCTTTTCTTTCCACGGGGCCACCCGCCAAGGTAAATATTTGTATTGTTTTAAAAACTTATATTCTACCACTGTGGGAACCTGAGTGGACAGAAACCTTTTTCCCCCCCTTTAAGGAGGGGACTAGGTGGGAGGTGGCGTTGGAAAGGGTTGGTTTTTTTGTTTTTTTTTCACTTTTCCTCTATTGCTTTAACGCATAACACCATGTGGGTGGCGCTCGCTTCCCACGGCTCCAAACATGAATTTGTATTAATTATGTTCAGGGCCTTTCCCCCCATTCCTACCCTTGGAAGATAATACAGTCATTGGTCACTTCCTGGAAAAATAAAAGTAGTAAAAAAAAAAAAAAAACAGGGAGAGGGACAAAGGGGAGGGAGGTGGGGGCTTCCAGGAGATAATGTTCTCCAGGGGAAAGTGAGGTGGCAGTCCGGAAAGAGGAGGCAGCAAAGCGCCTCACAATGATACCTGCTCTGTGCTTGTCTGAGCCGCCTGCCGGCAGAAGGGCGAGAGACATGATTTCAGTTGGTTGAAGGGGACACAATTAAATGAGGCCTGGGCTTCAGGCACGTGGGAGCCTGACGGACCTGTCCCCAGGTGGGTTGACCGCTACCACCATCTCATGCCAGTTATGCACCCTGCCACCAACAGCGGGGTCCCCAAATGAGATGCTGTGTCCTTGGGCCCGTTTCAGCCTTGGGCAAACCAGGATGCACAGCTGCCAGCAGCCCACAGCCTAGAACACGGGGAATTTGTTCTTCTACAAAGGCCCCATGAGACGGGTGAGGTGGGATGCCATGGCTGGACATGGTAGCCAGAGGCTGCGTCGCCCCCACCACTAGGTTTGTTTGGGCTTGTTGGGCAATAGAAGCCAAAAATCGGCCCTGGGCCTCAGCCCCAGAGCACCCAGTCTGCCCCTCCTCCAGGGAGGACCCCTAGATTGACACTCGCTGGACCCCCTCAGCACTTGCCTTGGCTAGCACGAGAGAAAACCTTCCTCCCCGCCCCCTGTCATTCCACAATTAGTCCCTGAGTAGTGGGCGGTGGGGGTCCAGCAAAAGCAGGGACACAGAGCTCTTTGTCCTGCAGCTGCCGGTCTGGTGCGGGGAGAGATGAGATGGGGTCTCCCCAGGTACTCTGAGCTACAAAAGGAAGTATGGTGTGCCTTTAGGGGGCAAAGAACAGGGGCACCTAAGGTCATCTGCGGGACAGGGTCGGCCTTTACGGGAGCTAGTAGAAAGCCAGGCAGGGGTGAGGTCTGCAAGGGGTGGCGGGGAGGGGGGGCGAGGTGCTTTGGCAGTGAGGATGGTTCGGGAACAGAGCAGGAAGTGGGGTGGGGCCTGGATGGAAGAGAGGCTCAGGTGGCTGAGGGGCCTCTGGAGATCTGGTTTGAGTCCCCCAAACACATACGTGCACTGGAGTGTCTGAGAGCTCACCAGAAACGGAGCTTGACCCCACACCCGCGTGTCCTGGCCGCCTGCACAGGCAGGCCTCTCCAGGGCCCCAGGGTCACCCGGCAAAGCTGCCCTTTCTTCAAAGCCTGGCCTGCCTGGCCTCTCCATGACGCACCGGGTCAGCCTGAGTCATCCATTCACTCGCCTGGGCCCCCGAGGCGGCCCTGTTCTCTTCGTGCGCCTGCCCACGCTTCCACAAGCTCTCAGCACACACGCCCCCTGCCCTCTCTTTCACACATCAGATGAGGTCCCGCGGGCTGCTCACCCCTCCCACCTGTGCATCCTGGTAGCTGAGAGCAGCAAGGACGCTGCCCACACTTTGGGCAGGGGGCCACACGCCCCTTTACCACCCTCCACCTGAGGCTCCGTCAGAAGTGGGCAGGCTCATCTGCCCAGGAGGTGATGAGACGCACACAAAGGCAAAGACACCCGTGGGCTTGAGACACACTGTTTGGGGTTGCTTTCTTTCTCTTTACTCTCTGCCACTTCCTAGCAGTGCATCTCTGGGCAAGTGACTTCACTTTTCTGAGCCTCAGTTTCCTCGTCTATCAGTGGGGCTCATGGCAGTCTCTGCTTTGTGGAGTCATGGCCGGCTGTGTGGGGTATTAATACACCCAAAGCATTTAGAGTGGTGCTGAGCGCCGGTGAGCCTCTTGTTCATCTTTGCATCACCCCCTGGTCCCAGGATCCCTGTCACTCGATGCCAAGGTGCAGGTTGCCCGGTGCTGGACACACATGGGTGCTTGTGTTGGTTTTGAAATGGGAGACACAGACCCCGCCCCCCCGAGCTGGTATGTCTACCTCAGCAACGTGTCACCAATAGGTGAGCATCCTTGGGGTACCAGGCACCGGGTGAGACCACTTTGCACATCTTTTCTCTCCTTGGCTTCACAACAGCCATCCCTCTTTCACAGATGAGGAAACAGAGGGTCAGAGTGGTACAATGACTTACCCAGCCTCTCACAGCTGGCTAGCAGTCCCAGGGAGTCCCTGTCCCGCTGTCGCCACCCCAGCCCCATGATGTCCTGGTCATCATGGATGCTGTGTATGTGTCTGCTGGACTCCGAGAAAGCAGCAGGCATGAACCCCTCACCAGGACACCCCATCTGCAGGATGCAGGCAGTCCCTACGCCCCACTGGCCAAAGATATCACTGGGCTGGGCTGAGCTTGAGGGAGGCGTTTGCCCCAAAAACAGCGAGGCAAGGTGGGCAGAAGGCTTGGGTTGGTTCTAGGACCCAACCGACATCATTCTTAGAGGAACCAGTCACGGGGCTCGAGGACGAATGGAATGAGGAAAGCAGAAACATGGAAAAGCTGGTGCCGGGAGGCCCGGGGGCCAGGCGGGGAGACGTGGGCCAGGATGGGGCAAAGGCATGGTGGGCTCGGGGCCTTTCACCCACCCACCATCACAGGTCACTGCTTCCTCAGAGCACTGGGTGAGCTGGGCCAGAGACACCAGCACAGGTGGCTGTGTGGGGCCGAGCCTGGCACACAGCAGGGACCCCGCAGCCCGGACAGGGAACTATCTGACCATCAGGCCAGAATTCCATCTAGTCTCGGGGCTCTCAGGCTCTCAGATGAGGGGTGTCTGCAAACTAGACCCCTCCTGCTCTTTCTTTACTGATGTCTCTTGACGAACAGTGACTGAGCACCACACCATCTCTGGTTGCTGGTGTTCTTTAGAAGGCCTGGGATTGCCCAGAGGGGATGGGGCAGCCGTGCAGCCAAGAGCATCAGCGCCCCTGGTCGATTGGAGAAGGAGGCTGTCTGGTCCCTGGACCGTCTCAGGGTGTGTTAGGAAGTGCCTCATAGTTGGTGCCAAATACGTGACAAGGCCCAGCTCTGTGCTCGGCGGGAGCTCAGCCCTGCACGTGGAGTCTCTCGTTTCATCCCTTAATGACCCCACAAGAGAGGTCCTGGCTGTGCCGTGAGCTCAAGGCTCAGAGAGGAGCATCGAAGACGTGCAACAGGGAAGTGGCCCAGTCTAGACATGGACCCACATCCACTGTTTTTTAACGGCTTCGTGAGACATAATGCACAAACCACACAATTCACCTTTTTGAAGTGTACAGTTCCATGGCTTTTGGGATAGTTACAGAGTTGTGCAACCATCACTGCAATCTAAATCTGAGAACATTTCATCACCCCCCGAAAGCCCATATCCATTAGCAGTCACCCTTCTCCAGCCCTAAACAAACACTAATCTACTTTCCATCTCTATAGATTTGCCTGTTCTGCACGTTTCCTATAAATGGAATCATACAATACGTGGCCTTTTGTGTCTGGCTTCTTCCACTGGGCATGATGTTGTCAAAGTTCATCCCCGTTGCAACAGGTGTCAGACCTTCATTTCTTGTTGTGTCTGGATAATAATAATCCATTGTCTGGAAAGACCCTATTTTGTTCATCAGTTCATCAGTTGGTGGCCATGTGGGTTGTTCCCACATTTCAGCCGTTGTCAGTAGTAGTGCTGCCATGAACATTGTGTGTACATTTGTGTGGACTTCTTTTGGGTAGATGCCTAGGAGTGGGGTTACTGGGTCATATGGTAGTTCTGTGTTTAAGCTTTGGAGGATGTGCCAAACTCTTTTCCAAAGCAGCTGCACCGTTTTGCATGACATATGGGGGTTCCCGTGACATATGGGGGTTCTGACTGTTCCGAGTCCTCACCAGCACTTGCTGTTTTGTCTCGTTGATCCTAGCCATCCTAGAGGCTGTGACATGGCGTCTCGTTGTGGTTTTGCTTTGCATTTATCTGTCACTTTTATTGTACTGATTTTCTCTCTACCAAAAATAACAACTTGTCCAAGTGCCCATTGGACGGCCTCATAGGACCCCTACTGAGGAGTAGGACCTGTGGTGTTTGAATGGACTGTCCAAGTCTGTCCGACCATGTGTCTCTTTCCTTGTTAATAGTCGTTCAACAGGCCTTGACTAGGCCCTGATGGTGTATCTGGCCCTGCCTGGGAAAGTGGGGTGCAGGTGAGAGCCTTGCTGGGTTCTGTGGTGAGACAGGGCACTTGCTGACAGAGGCACAGACTTCCCCACGGAGCTGTGACTTGAGCAGGGCTCTGAAGGACAAAAAAACTGGTGTAGGAAGAGATGGATGGCTAAGAGGCTCTGCGTTTTCTCCTTCCTTCATATAATAACTATCCCTTGATCACTGATTGTGTGCTTGGCATTGTGGATAGAGGCCAAAGCCACAGGGCTGGGGCCCTGCACCCTCTCTGCTCCACCAGCCAGGCAGGTGGGACCTGGTAAAGGCAAGCTTACCAGCTGGGATCCCTCCGGCTGTGTGAGCAATCCCGAAATTGCAGGCCAGCCTGTGTCGACAGTTCCATGCAAATCACAGAGATGAGAACCGTTGACATTTGTGACCAACTGGACACATATACGCAGCCACCCACATCTTTGTAAGCGTTAAACACAACGACCTGTGCAGCGGGCTCCTAATGGCTCCTGCACAAGATGAAAAGTCCCCTTTTGGGCCCAGCCAGCTCTCTCAAGCAGCACCAAGCTCTGTAGTATGTTAAGATCTTAATGGTTTCCATCTTGGTAATATAAGCTTCTTGGCTGTTTAGAGAGTCTTTCCATGTGGAGAAGCCCCACCCTAAAGGTTACATTTTTACTTGATGGGGTTTCCAGATCCCCAAGACAAACACACTTGTATATGGCAGTTATTTTGTTCAAGGTCTCAAGCCTTCTCTGCAATTTAGGGCCAGGGTATAGAGCTGTGGGGACAATTCCCGCCTCTGGGGAACTCAGGGTTTTGGGCAAAGCACCTCCCCCACACGACGTCACCCCTGGGATTCCTGCCAAGTGCCCAAGCTTTACATAAAGTCTCACTGTAATAACTGCAGAAGCGTCTCCAGTCATCTGCTTACTGTCTTTCAGGCTTTCGCTCATGGTTTATACGTTTTCTGGATATTTAGCATACCCCGTTTCTGTTAGGACTTTTCAGTAAAAAGTGAGGTTGTTTGTTTTGTGTTGGGGATGTGAGGAGCCCTTTCTTTTTCTTTTTCTTTTTTTTTTTTCCTGCTTAAACTACAACTGCTGTATTTTAGAAAAGCATGCCTTGAACAGATCCACACAGAAAGCCCTTACTGTTGAGACATGTGAAAATGCAGCCCTCACAAGGGCTCAGAGATCCCAGCAGGAGGAATGTGGAGGGCTCCGCTCACTGATTACATTTCGAGATCTTTGCCAGCTTCAGCTTGCTGACCATGTCACTTGAGACAATGCAGGTTGTTCCATAGTGAGGCCCGATCCTCCCTACCTTTGGTTGCCGAGGTGTTGACTGAGCCGTTTGTTCTCCGGGGGCCTTACCTAGGCTGTCTAACCTGGACTTCACACCAACTTCCCCAGGTTCAGGTTCCTATGAAAGCTGGGGGTAACACCCAGAGCCACCACCAGGCCCATCTGCCTGGGCTCCAGGGTGTCAGAGGGGAGAAGCAGAAGCAGAGGAAGCCCAAGGGAGAGATGCCCTGAAAGGCATAAAGTCCCAGGGCAAAAACTGGAGTGCATCCCAGAGGGCAGCAGACCCCAAGGACAGAAGCAGCTTTGCAAACGCCGGGCCCTGCCCCCTGGCTCGCAGATGGGCTCACACCACCCTAATCCCTCTTGGAGGTTAGAAAGAGGAGGGTGAGGCTGAGCGGCTTCCTTCTGCACCCAGAGCCTGGCCCGTCTGGAATGCCGGAAATGTGTGGTCACCTCTGGCCGGAGGCTCTGAGCCTATCAGCCTCTCAATGAGGGGCCTTCCTGCAGTTCCTGGGGGCCCCAGCTCCCTCACCCCTCAACCTGGGGGCTGGCTGGTAACAGGTGCTCATTGCACCCTGCCTGGGTCTCCTTGCGAGTGCCAGATGCACAGCAGGTGGCTGGGGGTGGTCACTGTGCAGCAAGACAGACTAGCTTGCCATCCTGCCCCTCACTCACTGAACTGCAGCAGCCGTTCGATCAGGCAGTGGCTGTTTCGTTCAATAATTATTGACTTCTGCCACTCGCCCGGGCTGCACCGGACCCCTGACATGCAGTGAGGAGCAAAACCCAGCCCACCCCCTTGAGGCTTCCAGCTCAGTGGAGGAAATACACAAAATAAAAGCACCGCACACGTAAACATATAATTACAAATGTCAAAAATAAAGGAACCATGCATGTAAACATATAATTATGAATGAGCAACATGCCATGAAGGAGAAGGAAAAAAACCTAGTGAGTGATGACAGCAAAGCCTACACCTTTCAGACAAAGTGTCAGAGACGGCCACGTTTGTCCTGAGCCCTAAAGATGAATAACAATAATAATAATAATAATAATCAGTAATGTTTTGAGTGCTCAATTGGTAGTGTGGTCAGCGCTTTGTATGTACAACTTTGTAGTGACTTATTTGACGTTGATATGATATGAGTACGTACTATCATGACATCCATTCTGTAGATGAGAGAACTGAGGTGTGGAAAGACTCAGGAACTTGCAAAAAGCCAGGAGAGGGTTAGGGAGTAGCGTTAGCATTTTCTTAAACAGGGGCCATGGCCTGAGTCGCGATGCTTTCCAGCTGGAGAAATGAAGACACAGAGATCCTAGCGGTTCCCTGAGGACAGAGAGCAAGCCTCAGCCTCTCAGGGTCTGCAGGACCCTCCAAAGGAGCCTCAGCCCTGATTCTCCTCACACCCACTCTGCTGCCGGGATGAGGCTGCGGTGGGAGAAGCCTGGCTTCCTAGGCCAGCCCCTGCAGAGGCCCGGGGCATTCTCAGACCTGGCCTCTCTGCCCGGCTTCCCCATGCCAGGCCAGCCAGAGGCACAGGACCTGTTCCAGCCGGCAGCGGGCAGCATCCCTTTCCGTATTGAAGCCGAGACATTTGCAGGGGATATTAGGACAACCGTGCTCCCAACGGCCTTGGATGGCAGTGAAAACTACATGGCCTCTGTGCCCACTTCCCCTTCAGTTGGGGACAACAAAATATGTCAGGGCTGCAGCCCACAAGCAGATGTGGGAGCCCCACATACTGGAGCCCAGCCCCTGCCCCCCACAGGGAGAAGTCCTGAGTGGGTGCCCAGACTCCCGGCCTGGCCTGCTACGGGGAGGACTGAACAGACAGGTACCAATGTGCGCTTGGCAGCCAAGATTAGATAAGAGCTGTGGGCCGGGGAGGCAGCTAGGATGGGCAGCTGCTGTTACATCTGGAGGCCGCCTGCTTCTGTCAGCAGGGAAGAATGCTGGGTTCGGGTGTCTGCTTTTGGACTGTTCCTAGCTCCCCACTCAGAGGATTACACAGATTGGAGGAAGCAGGGTAATAGCATCTCGGAGATATCCCAATTTTCCTGCCTTTTGGAAGGGCTCTCACGTCTACTCTCACTCCCAGCTCAGAGCCCAGAGCCCCTCCTCTGTACCCCTCTGCAACCCACCCCCCTTCCAGCTTCTTTGTGTTTGTCTAAAACACGAAGTCAGGTCCAAGGTCAACCCACATCCCCCTCCCCAGCCAGCCTGGCAATGTGCTCTTTAAACTGCCCCGGCCAGGAATGAAGCCAGCATGGAGGAAGCCAGGGCTCAGAGTGGAACAAGATGCTGATAGCAGCTTTAATGTCCCTGGATCTCGCCCTGCTGAACTCCACCCTGTCACTGGGGATGTGCTTGGCCATGAGACAATGAAGCCCCACCTTTTTGCTCGAGCCACACTGGTCTGGGTTTCTGCTCTCTGCTCTCGTCAGCCAAAGAGCGTTGCTAGCAAAAGAAGACATCCAACAAAAACTAGGGCACAGAGAGAGTGCTTCCCACCCAGCCGGCTCGTCTTAGGGTTCCTCTGGCCAGAGGCCACTCCCCTGGCCCTTGAGGCCCCGACGCCTCTCCCCCAGTGTCTGAAGGGATAACTAGAACCCAGCTGCAAAGTTCTGGGCGCCATCTCCCTGTCTTCAGCTCTCCCTCCCAATCACTGTTAGGGATTTCCTTCTAAAACCCGAGCTTGCCGTGGCCAGGCCCACCGCTGGACCCGCTGCTCTGTACCTCTCTGCCTCGTGTGTAATTCAGGTGTTTACCTGCCATCTCTGTTTTCAGAGATGCTTGGGCCTGTGGAGACAAGGGTTGTGTGGCACAGACTGGGTACCCAGTCTTGCTGTTTGGATGCTTGTTGGATGCACGAATTAATGAGCGATCCTAGCCACAGGGGCCCAAACCCACCCAGCACACCTATGGGGTGCTGGGCCCCCCTCCCAGGGCCTCACATGGACTTTAGTCCTGAGTGGCATTACTAGTCTCCATGTCTTGTAGATGAGGACACGAGGGACAGAACTATGGAGCAATTTGTCCATGGTTTTGTATGGCTGGTATGTTGTGGGCTGGAGTGTGATGTCTTTGGTCCCAAAGCCCATGTTCTTAACAGGGAGGGAGGAGAAGTGGTGGGGAGAGAAAAGAAGGAAGGAAGGAGGGATGGAGAGAGGGAGGAAAAGAAGGGGCTGCGTGATTGTGAGCATTGTGTGTGAGAGTGTTATGTAAGTGAATGTGCATGAGTGTGTGTACAATTGTGTATGGGTGTGCGGGAGTGCGTATATGAATATGAGTGTGTATAAGTGTGTGTATGAGTGTGTGAGGTGGATATGTCTGTGAGTATATACAGGTGGGTGGGAGTGTGTGCATTTGAGTGTGTGTGTATAAATGTGTGTGTGTGTGTGGCAACCTCCTGTGCTGGCTGCCGGCTTGCCCATTATCCATGTGCATTTTTAATGCCAGGTCTCATCGATGTGCCGAGGGCATCCGCACTGAGCTGACTCACACCACTTGCTGGGTGAGTCACTCGCTGGCTGAGCCCCAGAAGTGGGGGCCGAGCCCTCACGCTAAATCCCGACCGGCCTCCCTTTCTCAGCCTGAGCCCCTGTCGATTCGCCCACACCTACTCCTGTGCCCATTGTTGTGTTGAAAATGCCACTTCTTGAGATGGGAAAGGAGAGAGACAGGCTCAAAGACAGTGGACGTTCTCCCTAGCCAGACGCGAGAGGGCAGAGGGCAAGCAGACGTCCTCTCCAGACCACCCCACTCAGGAGCCGTGTGGGTGCCTCCCGTGTGCAGGCAGGGCGGGCACGGCCCTGAGCCACGGGGAGGGGCAGACAGGTAGAGAAATGACAGGAAACAGACCAGATGGTGAGAGGCGTGCTTCGTGTTCCTTCAGAGCTGGGAGGACCACTTGGAATATTGTCCACAATTGTTTGCTACCCGAATGATAACCGCTCAGTCGGGGCCAGGCCCTACGTTTGCCTGAGCCTGACATTCCATGCCTGGCCTGCCTCACCCTCGTCCTGCCTCGATGGGGAAGAGTGGGGTGGAGGGCCAGCCCAGGCAGCCCCCAAGTAACCAGCCCCACCTCCGCCAGGCTCTCGTCTCACCCTGCTCCTAGGGGTGCCCCTCTCCCCCAGCCCTGGATGCTGCTAAGTGTAGCTCAGTCTATCAACCACGTCCAAACACCCAAATTTGCAGGGAGCCATACAATCAGCCGTCTCCCCAGTGAACTTGACTTCGGGGGACCAGAGGAGCTATTTGTAGCACTTTTAAAGCCTTTTATAGATCAGTTTGTTACCACTGATGACAGAGAAAGCATGCTGTTAGCGGCAGAAGCTTTAAATGGTTTGGGTATTGGATATTTCTGATCGGACTCCATGCTGGGAATAAATGCCTGTGCCGTCCTCGGGCCTGCATGCTAAAGCCACACGCTGCCTCAGCCTTCCCGAAGCCGTTTGCCCTTCCCTTTGTCTGGGCTGCACTTGGCTGAGAAGCTGGGCGATTTTCTCCTCTGTAGCCAGCCCACAACCCCCTAAGTGCCCAACTCAGGGATGGCTCACATTTGGGGTTAGCCACGGGGTTCTTGGGTGAGCCCTCAAGGCGATGGAGCTCACACTGTTGAAGCTTGCTCTGTCCTTGGTTGTCTCAAACCTTTCCTCCCGACTATCCTGTTCTCACCCCCTCCTGTGTGTCTCTGCCTTTGCTTCCTCCTGTGCCCCACCTGTTCTCGCCCTCTTCTTTCTCTCCTCCCCCCTTCTTCGTCCTGGCCTCTTCTCTGCTCCCCTTTTCCTTCCTCTCTGCATAGAATCCAAGGAACTCTAAGGGCAGGACAAGAGAGGGCTCCTGTGGGTTCCTCACCTTGATGCCATTCTGAGAACTAGGCTCCTTCCAAAGCCTGTTGAGGTCTTTGGGGCACACATGGGTGACTGCTTGGTGATGCCCACCCAGGGTCACAAGACTATTAGGATCCCCAGTTCTACTTACCACACATGGGTTGGGTGCCAACTACCTGCCAGGGGCTCACTGTCTTGGGAGGAATCTGGGCACAGTCCCAGCTGGCCTGGGTGCGAGACAGAGAATGGCAAGGCCAGTGGAAAAGCTGAGGAGAGGAACCCAGATCCAGGTGGGAGAACCAAGATGGCACTGGATGGAAGTGGCACTGGAGCAGGCCAGGACTCTGACTGGGTGAGGCACCAATGGGTGTGGCAGGGGTGCGGGTTGAGGGGAGAGAAAGACATTTTAGGAGGAGACAAAAAAGTGAGGTGGGTAAGAAGATTTAGATCTGGGTTCAAATCTTGGCTTCACGCTTTCTGGCTGTGTGGCCTTGGTCAAGCCCCTGTGCCTCTCGGATCCTGTTGCCTGACAAATTAAAGGGCAACCCAGTGCCGAACTCGCCTCCCCACTGAGGGGCTTCAGAAGCCAGGCTATGGACTCCCCTGGCAGGATGAGGGAAGGGGCCACAGCCTCTGCAAGTTTCTATGCTGAGCGAGGCACAGTATCATCACCGGTGGCTAGTGGGGTGAAGGACCTCAGGGGGCACGGACTGGTTGCTATTGTTCCTGTTTCTGGGCACTTGTTTCTTTCACCAGCCTTGTCACTGGGGAGCATCCTATCTAGGGGCTCTGGTAGGCTCTCCCCCTCTTACTTCCTTCCAGCTGAATGTCTGGAGAGCATTATATGCCAGTGGGGCTCACAGAATATTGCTCTTGTCCAACAGCTCAAACAGCTAATGAAATATTTGGTGGCATATTCTCCATAAGATGTTGGGGGCCAACAGCACCCCAGTGTCTGACAAGGTCACATTGCTACGCTCAGCACTGGATGTTTGGGGTGCTGCCTTATGGTTGGTCATGTAATATCTCCTGATAATATCTCATAATATCTCTATGAACCCATGTGCCTTTCCTCCACATCAGATCCTATAGGAGACAGTACTTTCACTGCATTTATGGCAAGTTCCTGTGGTAACCCAATGAGAGATAACTACACAGTCAATGACGGGTAAGATCTCCTAAAAAAGAGAGGAGACAACCCAAGACAGGTGGTAGTTCTGTTGGGACCCCAGGACTGAGAAAAAGGGGACTCAATCCCCTTGGAAACTGAGCCTCAGGCCTCTGGTCACATAGGCCAAAAGCCTGTCTGTGAGGAACCGACAGCCTCTGTGAGAAGCTGGTGATATCATCCGTCCTTGAGCTCACTTGCCTATGCGGCTGTGAGAGGTGTCCCGGCCAGGAGAGTTCTGATAAGAGACAACTTGCTGACCATGGGGTATGTTAATTAACAGCCTTGTTTTACCTCTTTTCCTTGTACATTGCTGTAGCAACAGATACTGAAGCTTTGACTGAGAAACAGATGTTACCGTCTATTGCAATAATATGTAGCCCTTCGTAGGATAAGAAAAGTTTGAGACTCCTTTTGCTAGTAAGTATTATAATCACAAAGAAATAGACTTTAGATGGTTTTTGTCCTAAACTCAGCCACTGCTAGTCTCTTGGCAATAGCTCAAGTATACGCCCTGTAAGGTAGTCATGGTAACCACTCTTTAGACGATAAGTAAAATCCTTGAACATAGAATAGGCCACAGTGTACCCTGGAAAGATACAATTACAAAAAGGTAAAGACTCTAAAAGTCCTGAGTAAGAGAAAACATCTTGATCATGTGAAACATAACTTGTGATTGAGGTAATGGTCAGAAACCCCTATAAAAGGGGACATGCTGTAACAATAAAGTGTGACACTCCTGTGAAACTCTTTCCGGTGTCTCCATCTTTCTCTCTTTTTCCTCGCCGACGCCGTCCCACCCATGGGAATCCCTGGACTTGCAGGGGCTGGCTCCCCGCAATAAGACCTGTGTCCTAGAGAGCCAGTCTGCCAGGCCTTCGGGGTCAAGGCCACCTTCCTTGGGGCCACTAACATATGGAACTTATTTCTAATGTAAAAGAACTCGCCCCTTCTTCTTCCTCCCCGAGCAAATCTTGTTGCTCCCTAATCAAGCATCTCCCCTATTCCCACCCTTGTGGGGGGGTTCTGAGAAGGAAAACTGAGCCTTTGGAGCTTTTTGACAAAAAGTCCGAGGGAATCTGGTGTCATGGTGAAGGGCCCTTCGTGGTGAATCTGGAGTGTGACAGCTGCCCACTCCACCCCAATCCACGTCTCCATGCGAGGCACTGAGGCTAACTCAGAGAGGCTGGGTGGCCTGCCCACAGTAGAGTGGAACAGTGGGCACTTGACCCCACTTCTGACACTGAAGCCTGGCTCCCAACTTCTCCATGGAACTGCTCCCAGCACAGTTCTATCATGGCCACCTTTTCAGACACAGCCAGAGGGTGGGGTGGTAGGGCGCAGTTCTGATGATTTAACTATACTGACAAATGTGTGTGTTTGCAGATCTTAGTTATTTCATGAGGTATTCAAGTCGGTTTGGTTTGAGGGGGGAGAGATGGAAGATAGATAGAAAAATATGTAGATACCTAGATAAATAGGTGGGGCATTGTAGCCAGGCACGTAATTTAATGCCAGGCACACATCTCTGGGCCTCTCCTGTCTCCTGAAGCCCCCTCCCCAGTGGTGAGTCACCAGCCAGCCCCTGCAGCTGACAACCTGTGATTCATCATCAGCATCTGCTTTCTCACTGCTGGGGACAGCCAGAGCCCAGAGCAGGGCGTGGGCTGGGAAGCGTTGTACCCTGACCCGGCACAGCCCCTGGAAGGGGGGCCAGCTTTTCGAGATTGTTTGCATTTTGGGAAATGCTGGTCGTCGTCACCCAAGTGTGCAGACAGCAGCATTTTGCCACCCCTGGGTTGGAGTTTCTCAATAGTCAGATAACCCTGCTCTCAGAGAAACTGCCCAAATGCCATTTATAAAAAGCAGCACGATTTAATGAGATAAAGCCTTCGGCACCCAGGAACTAATTCATGGTACTAGCTGTGATGAAACGGCTGTTTTCTTAATAGATACCCAAACTGAACGTAACCCAGAGTTCTGAGAGCTTCAAAGAAACTTCTCAGATCTAGCCTCTTGACATTTGGGGCAAAATCCAAACACTTGTCAGTCTTATCACTACCATGAAAGTGATGTGTTTTTGTAATATTACCTGGGACCTGTTTGCCATGGGAGAGATACCCCGGCGGCTTTCAGGGCTCCCAGCCAGTGTCTTCACCCTTTTTTTTTTTTACATAACACAAAAGCTGAATTCCAATACCACCTTCTAGAGGGAACATTTCAGATGGATGGCTCATCCGAAAGAAGTTTAAACAGCTGGCCAGGGAATAAATATCAAGCTTTCACTGGCTCCCTGTTTCCTCAGGGCAGCTGGTTTGCTAAAAGACTTCAGCATGGGTAGGTTGTGGGAAGTGGGCGACTGAGTATCAGACCTACTCCTTAAAAAAAAAAAAAAAAGATTCTCACCCCAACTCCCGCCATGGTGGGTACCCCAGACAATGACCTCCTCAGACCGCAGCCCCATCAGGCCCTCTTTGAAAGGGCAGTCACCCCCATGGTGTCTGACTGTTCTACTTGGCTTGAAGGAATGACTTCCTCCCCTGAGTTTTAGAACATTTATCATCAGTGCAACTGGCTGGGCAATTAATCATGTACTACCTTGAATATCTCTTCTATTGTGGTATTGAACGGCTGTTTAACCCTTATCAGCGGTGGAGTTTTTCATATCTTGTCTTCTAACTAGACGTGCGCTTCCAGGGGGCCAGGCAGACATGTGCCTGTAGCCCGAATGTGCCTGGTCTGGTTCCCATCAGGGGAAGGGCTGTGTCCCCCCATTAAGAATAAAGTGCTCAGTGCAGAGACTGGTTTCTCATGAGTGTCCATTGGGCACCAGCAGTAGCGTTATTCTTACTCTTACTGTGGTTTGGCTGCTGTAAGTGTTCATCAAGCACTCTCCTTGTGCCGGCTGCTTCAGAAACTGCCTAGCAGTGGTGCCCATGGATCTTCTGGAAGGTTCTGGAGTCCAGTTGGAAACTAGGTGCCATTCCTCAGAGAGGGGTTGTGTTTATCCCTCGGTGACAAGCTGTGTTGCCTCAAAAGCCCTCTGTTGGCCTCAAGGACGGGTCAAGTCTGGGTGAAGCTGGTTTGTTTTGGTCTCAAGAGCTGTGTGTAACTTTCAAAGACTGGAGGGTTAGACAGAGTGCCCATCAATTTTTCCCCCAGAGAAGTTAGGAAGTGGCCCAGAAGAGAGGAAGAGGTCCATGGGGGGGGCAGGGGGTGTCGCTGGGGAGCTCACTGTGGAGGGACCTTCACTCAGGTCCCAGCAACCACTTCCTGCCAACACAGGTGGCGGTGGGGAGAGGGGTCGAGAGAGATTGGAAGGGATGCCCGCCCTCACACAAAGCACAAAACAAAATAAATACAGTATTATACATTGAAAGTCTATAATATGCAATATAATATATATTTCATATATGATGTATAACATATAATATATTGAAAAGTATATATAAAATGCCCTTGTGATTTTCAACAAGACAGTTATCGTTGGACCATCTGCTGAAGCTCTGCCTATGCCAACTTTGTCACCTGATTTTTAAAAGCTCCCTCTCATCCCTGTGTGGAGGCTGTTTATAGGTACGGGGGACCCCTAGGGCTCAGTAAAGGGGGCTGTCATGGACCAGGGAGGTGGGGGGGACCAGGGTGGGCAGTGGCTGGTACATTCCCAAGCCTTTCTTCCAGACCTCCACATGTTGTTCTCCCCCATGAATGGGGGCTTCATGAGGGCAGAGACCGCTTATCTGTCTCTGCTTGCTGAGTCCTGGAAGGCAGGCAGGCAGGCACGCAATTAGGTCATTAGGTCTCTCCTTCACAATGACCCCATCTGTGGGCTTTGTTACAGCAACACTGGCCTAGAATTGGAGGAAGCTTATCTCCCAGGCTGTATATTATTCCATTCAAATCCTAGCATTTTAAACCATGCTGCATTCCTGTCTGGGGTTTATGACTCTCACGGGGTCCATTCTGCAGCCCACTTCCCAGCAAAAGCCGGATTTGGGGACAGCTGAGACCAGCCCCAAGCCCCAGAAGGAGAGAGACCTACATTTCCCCTGAGGGCCCTTGGCCCCACAGACAATGGATCCTCTGTCAGCCTGTGGTGAAGTTACAAGGACCTAAAGACGCTTTCCTGCCCCAGTGTGCCTTTTAAGGAACAAAACAAGTTAAACACACACATACACATCCCCTAGTAAAAATCCACCATAATGGTGGAATCCAAGGCAACCTTACCTCCATCTGGACTTAAAGGAAAGAAGGCAGCGCCAGCCCTTCCTGAAGCCGTCCTGGAACATGGGGCGTGTGCAGCCCCTTGAGTTGCCCTATTGAGGAGGGACAAGGCAGTGCGAGGCTGTGACACCCACCAGGACAATGAGCATGGGAAGGGGGTGTCTGGCTACTCATGTTGCCTTCTCCTCTAGGGCATTTGGATCTGAGGGCAGCACTGGACACCCAGGGACACCTGCCCACAGCCAGCCACTGCCCTAATGACCCCTGTAGTTGATTGAATAGTGTCCCCCCCCCCGCAAGATTTCATATCCTCTGTGGAACCTCAGTGACTTTATTTGGAAATAAGGTCTTTGCAGATGTACTTAAGGATCTTGAGATGAAATTATCCAGGACTCAGGGCAGACCCTACATCCAATGACTTGGTATCCTTAGAAGAAGACGAGGGGACAAAGAGATACCATTTGATCAAAGACTGATGCTCTAATAGAGGTGCGACAACTAACCCACTAGCACAGCACCTCCTCCAGGAAGTCTGTCAGGGTAGCCTTGGTGGAGACGAGCAGCAACATCACAGAAAGCCTAGGCCTCAGAAGCTCGCCACGGCCTCATCTGGCCACCATCATCTCTGGTTTTGTCTCTTAAGGTTCTTTACATTAGGATGCGTGGGTTTCTAATCCTCTCAAGATATACAGAATAGGACAGCACAGCATGGTGTCTCTATTACTCCACTGCTCACTGGGATTGATGTGGCACCTGTGACTGGTCAAGCAGGTGACCCCTCCTCTCCCAGAGCTATGTACTCATAGACCTTCCCAAGGAGGAGCAGCCCAGAGCTCTATGTCCAGCAGAATCCTGAAGCTACATGTGTGGTGACTGATTAGCAATGTCTGCTATGAGCCGGGAGGGAAGTGTGAGGGCAGGCATTCCATGTATTTACCATCCTTCATAACTGAGAACCTCATTCGCCCTCCCTAAAGCCCAATACATTTTCTAGGTCTTAACCCAGTGGCATATACATGATAGATGTTAAAAATATTTTTTATTTGATCGATAGTTTATTCAGCAGTCATTTTATAGCCCAGTGACTACAAGCAAGATTAGGAAAGAGTGGATAAGGGAGCGAGGGGGAGAAGAATCTGGCTGCCACATGGGAGGCGGGAGCTGTGCCCAAGTCCAAGGTCAACCGTCTCGCCACTCTGGGCACAAGAAGTCATTCTTTCTGTCCCTCCCAAGTACCTATGGTGCGCCTGGCGCTTACCTAGCTGCTAAGGGTGCCATGGCCTCTGACCAGGAAGGCACTTTTCCTGTCTCTAATTTCATGAACTTGATGCAAGGAACCCCCTGCTCGTCTCCCACTTGCCCTGGTGTGCGGCTCCCATCCTCCCAGCGGAGGGGGAGGGGCCACGGGTTCTGTCTGACAAACACTGCTATGAAAGCAGCCCTCAGCAGGCAGGAGAAAGGCCCTATTTAATGGAGCCTTGTCAGGGAATCTAGAGCTTAACCTCTCTTCTTGAGAAAGGAAAAATACCATATAGATCCACACCCGAAAATGCATAAATGTGGGCGTGATTTATTAGACCACATGTCAACCAGTGTTTTCTCTCAACGACTGTGAAATCTTTCCTCCTCTCTGACCAAGACATCAACAGTATGGTCACTGTATATGTTTTTCCACTGTTTCTAGAGCCAAGAACCAGGAAACAAGTTAAAAATGAAAATGTAAGAAAAGTAAAGTTCAGGCTGTACCTACCACAGTTTGGGGAGTCGTGAGGGCGCTTTCTCAAAGACAGCCGGGCCCCAACCCAGCCTCCCTCGGGGCCACAAGCTCCCGACTGGACGGGATGTACTGAAGCCTGCAGGCTGCTCTCTCCCTGCACCTCTGGCCCTGGTGACACACCTCTCACGGAAAGGGGCTGATGCTCCACAGGACCAAAGGGGCTTCGGAAGACTCCTCCATGTCCCTGATGCCATCTGAATGTTCAGAGGAGGCGACCCCCTCTCCCGAACATCAGGAGAGAAGCCTCCCAGGTGTGAGAGGTGAGGGGCCATCTCACGCTAGTTTGGGGCCAAAGCCACTCCCTGGCCCCCTCAGTGTCACCGTGCTCCAGCCCTTGAGTCACCAAGACAGTTACCAGCCGTGGGGATGCCGTCCAGGGCCTCGGATATGAAGAGGATTGGGTCTCAACCTGGGTGATTTTGCCCCCAGGGGCAACTGTGTCTGGAGCCATTTGTGGTCGGCACAGTTCTGGGGTGGCGGCGCTCCTGGCATCTCCCAGGTTCAGGCCAGGGGTGCAGCTGAACACCTGACAACACAGGGCACAGCCCCACAGCAGAGAACTGTTGGCCCCGGAAGTCAATAGCACCAAGGCTGGGAAACTGGTCTGGAGAGATTTCTCTCCTGCCTCCCTTCTTGTAGAACCTTGCTGTCACATGACCAGCCCTCCTTCTGTCTCTCAGGACCCCCCTGAGGGTCAAGAATTGATGTTCCCATTGAGGAGGGGACAAACCAAGGAATCGGGTGGCAGAGTGACTTCCTGGAACGCCAGGACCATCATCTCCCCTCCACCGTCACTCTCACTTTCCTACTCCATTCTTTGACGGATGGCCTGTTTCACCTTTAAAAATAAAAATGAGTGAGAGGGTGTGCCAAAAACATTCCGACAGCCTTTCCCACCAGAGGAAAGAGAGTAGAGCCAACTGGAGATCAGCGGTTGTAGAGAGACCCAAACACATCAGAAAGAGCGTGTTCCCGATGGTGAATTCCCTGGAACAGAGAGAATAAAGCCCTGGCTGGCCCTCTGTGCGTGTGTCACATGGAGACTGTCTGTAGACATTCCGGGAGAAGGGCCTCACAATCCTCCCATTCCAGGCGACCACAGGGATGGGGAATTGAGACCACCCAGCTGGTGGGAGCCCGCCAGGCCCAACATTAAAAGGAAAGGCCGACTCAGAACCTTCTCCATGGCTGAAGCTCGGAGGGCCCGAATGAATGCTTCCAGCCCGGGGGAATGGCAGCTCTCCAACTGCAGCCCTCAGGGAGCTGAGTATTTCGGAACCAGAGGGAGCCCCTGAGGTGGCCCACATGGAAAGGCTCCAGGATTCAGCAATAGATTAGATTAGCCTGCCACGTCCCACGTCCTCGTGGCGTCCTCTGGTTCCTGCCACATTCCTGCCCCTCCCTGCTCCTGCTCAACAAGCAGGACATGGCCCTCCCCCCAGCTCTGCCCTGCTGGTCCCTCTCTCTGGGACAATCCTTCTGGACAGTTTCTCTGCTCCAGTGTCACCTCCTCCTACAGGCCTTCCCTGACCACCCCTCAGGTGAGTCTACTGTCTGCCATGATGCAGGGGTTTTGTGTCTTGCTGGCCGCGCCTCACATATAGTAGTTGCTCTGTCAATATGTCGATGACTGGGTCACACTCCTGGATTTGTCCTCCGAGGACTTGCTTACAAGGTGCTCCCAGCTGAGTGGGCTTCATTAAGATCATCACAGATGACACTAGTAGATTCCCCCAAAATTAACCTGATGGAGGGGCTAGGCATGGGCTCTGGAGCCAGCTGGACCTGAGTGCCACCTTGGTGCTACTCTGTCCTGACCACAGGACAGTTACATGCAGCTGCTTTTTTGTCTGTGAACAGGAGGGCAGTAGTCTTGGCCCCTGGGGCAGTTTAGACAGTTAGATGAGATGATTGGTTCGGGGTGCTGAGCACAGTGGTAGCTACAGCATCGCCTCCCCACAAGGAGAAGCATGGTTCAACAGAGTTTCCTGAAAAAAAAAAAAATGGGATGGTTTTTCTCCGTGAGCCTAGAGCCTGGGGATGTTTCTTTCCCAGTAGGTCCTTTGGGGACCAACGAATTGTTCCACCCTCCATGTGCCTCTCATTTAAAAAGACTGAGGAGCAGTAAGGCTGCTCCCTGCATGTGGAAAACCCAGTCATGGGATCTGCATTAAAAGCATCTCGAAGCTGCCTTATTTGGCCTTCAGACATGCTCGGCCCCTTTCCACCAGCCTTTCCAAATATTAAAGATTGCCTGTTGCAGCTCCCTGCACTGAAAACAAAAGAATCATAGATTTAGTCGCTGTTAACATGTGCCCAGCAGTGCTATCAGGGGCCCAGGGAGCCCCCCACCAACCAGGCCAGCCTCCAGGGAAGGCAGGCTCCCCGCTCACCTCTCCCGGATATCATGCAGGCCTCCAGCCACCCACCCCCCAACTCCAGAGAAATGCCACTCAGCAATTCTCCATTCGGGGCCGGTGACAGCTGAGCTTCCAAGGAGTGAGGAAGTTATCATGCCCCACTCTCCCCTATCACTCCAGATCCATCTGTTGCCTCGAAAGTTCCTCCAGGACCAGAGCCCCTGGCCAAGCTGACACATTTGAGAAGTGCGGCCCCTCTTTTCACACTGAGCCCACAGGCTGGTGCCCGTGTGCCAGCTCACGCAATCTCCCATAGAACTTCAAGCCCAGGTGCCTCGGTGGGGGTGCCATCCAGCCTGCATGGCCCTGTGCACGCTGCACACAGCCTGGCCTCCGCTGATTGTCTTGCAGGCCAGTTCCTGCAGAGCGTAGGGCCTGGGGCCATTCCCTGCGACTTGCGTTGGGGTCCTTGCTTTCTGCCCACTGTGAGGACCGCTCTTTGCTCTCAGGAGGTTCATTCATTCACTATTCATCTATTCTTTCATTCGCTCAATAAATATTTACAAAGCCCTCACTCTGTGTGAGCGTCATACAGAAATGAATACGGCATGCATGGTCCCGCAGCTCTCTGTGGTTCTGAAAGGGAGATAACATTCTGGTTTTCAGTCCACGAGGCTCACTGCTTTTCTGGTCTGCCCAGCATCAACCTTTTCTTCTCCTGGGAACAACACCCTGATTCTCACTGGGAAAGCACCGTGTGGTTGGGGAGCTTGGCCTCGCTCTGCCTCTCTCAGAAGCAGGAGGGCGAGGCTGGGCAGATAGAGTCTCACTCCCCACCCAGAATAGCAGTTGACTGAGTTAGGGATAAGGGTCATTGTGACCCAAGTCAGGCCAATGAGACTCAGTTCTGGGTCCTTTACTGGAATGACCAATGAGTCCAAAAACACTGTTCAAGGCCAAGGAATCCATTCCTTCTTCCATCAATCCAGGAAGGCTTCCTGAAGGTGGAGCACCAGGTCTTTAAATGATGAGAGGGAAGTGAATGCATCCTGCACTCCCACATGATGGTCAACCATTTACTGATCCATCCACCCAACATTAGTTGAAGACATACTATGGACCGGGTGATTCCAAGAAAATCTGGATGTATTCTAAGCTTCCATGTGGCTTAGCAAAAGAGTCAAAATCCTTTCACCAGCATGTAAATGTTTCCCCCTGCTTGTGGACTAGGCCATGATCTAAGTGAGTTCACCTCCAAAGTGAGAAACTGCACCAGTCACCCCAGAGAACCACACACCGGGGACACTAGCCTCGTAGTGGACTTTGGGAGGATGCTAATTCCTTTCTGAGCAACTATATAGTGTACTAAAGGGTGGCCTGGGAGTCGAACTAGGTTCACAGCCAAACCCTGGCACTGAGCAGCTGTGTGACCTTGGGCAAATGGCTTCCTTTCTCTGGCTTACTTGTTCTCTAGGCATCTACCAGATAAAGTTATTTCTAAATCAATTAGATAGAAACGCTAAGGCCAGGAGGCTTGGAACAGGAGCCAACACTCGTGGGGCTGACCCATGACCCCTCAGGAAGATGACTTCCATCTGTCAGGTTTCGGGAGGTTCTTCCTCTGCTGAACTCTCGAAGCCCTAAAAGGGCCACTCCACCCCTCCCAGCCCAGCTCCCAGCACTGCTTCGCCCCTTTCGTTTTTCTTCTGTTCCAAGCAGAACAGGGCAGAAAATTCTGCCGAAAAAAGACAGAAGTGCTTGATGTTGCTAATGGAATCCCAGGGAAATGAAGCGTAAAACCACGAGAGTTACTCAGCTTCACATAATGCTTCTATCGGGGCCCTGGGAAGAACTCCTTAGCAGGAAGAAGTCTGAATTCTTTGGAAAGATGGAATTCTGGTGAGACCAGCAGGGAGGTGGGCCTTCCTAGCACAGATGCTGGATGGGAAGGCCTCCAGGTCAGCCCCAGGCAAAGAGCAAGACATGCCATTTCTCTCTCTCTCTCTCTCTCTCTCTCTCTCTCACACACACACACACACCCCAATACCATGTTTCATCCCCACTTTTCAAGGGGAAAGCTGTGTGTGGGCTTTCACTTGGCCAACTTTGAAAGATGCCTACACTCCAGGATGCCCTTAGAATAAAATCCAAACTCTGCACCTCCAAGGCCAACAAGGCCTTGGCTGCGACCTCAGCCTGCGCGCTCTTCTCCGGGACCCACCAGCCTGCCTGGCTTCTTCCACTGCCTTGAAGACTCAGGCTTGTCCCACCTCAGAGCCTCTGACCTCCACAGCCCTTCAGCCTGAGTGATCTCTGATTGGCCATCCCCGCTGCCAAACACCAACTTAACACATTCCAAAGCCATCATACAAGGTCCACATCAGTACTGAGGGAGGGAGAGGGGGAGGTGTTTCAGACTAAGGGCCGAACTCCTGAGCCGGGAACGTCATGGTCTCTGTGGTTCAGCCTTTGTCTGCCTGCCAGCTGCCTTTCCCAAGTCCACCTGCCTCCTCAAGGGTCAGAGGACTCCTCAAGGGTATTCTGGGCTCTCCCCATCGTCACCCATCCACCCATGTGACCCTCCACACCTTTTAATGTTCAAGCTCCAACAATATCTCCTCTGGGAGTCCCAGCCTTCCTCTCTGCCCCTCCCTGCAAACACCATTATTCCATGTTTCTTGTATCTCTTTCCAGAGGTAGTTCAGTCACTTACCCACTATATATATATATTTCTTCTCACATGAAAGATAGCATACAATATATATTTTTTTCTGGATCTTGCACTTTGCTCTTAACATTATATCTTCGAGACCTTTGCAAATCAATACATGCTGAACTGCTTTATTCTCTTTTAACTGCTGCCTGGGATTCCACAGGGATGGACAGTAACTTACTCAGCTGGCTGCTTTTTGTTGGCAGTTCAAATTGTCTGCACTTTTTCACTCTGATAAGCAACATTGCAGTGAATATCTTTGTACATGCCCAGGCCACTCTCTGGCCTTCCGACACTTGGCCAGCCTCTAGCCTTCTACAAGATCCCCTCGAAGGAAACCCTCTTGGCTTCCAAGCTCCACGTGCGTCCCTCCATTGTGACACTTGACCTTCCTCGTGGCTTGTTCATCTCTGATTCTCCAAGAGACTGCACAGGGCTTGGCACACAGTAGGCATGCAATAAATGTTTCTAAACTAAATGAACATCAGCATTAGACCCCTGACTCTCAGGGGACTGCAGTCATGCTCCTCCCTACTTTCCTTATACATCCTCACCTCCCCCTGGACTCCATGGGGCTGCCCCCTTGTTCCTGCCCGCCTGGTCCTGAGTCCTGATCCTTCAGCTTTGCTCTGCTGTTTTCTCCTCCCGGGAGTGCCCTCCCCTATCAGAAGCCCTTTCCCATCCTTCAAGGCACGGGTCTTCCTCCACCTCCTTGGTGAGGGATGCTTTCTCTGAAATATCAATCTCTCCCTTTCCTGAACAGCTACTGCCTTTATAGTCGCTTCAGCATATTTTTTCAAGCTCCATTGCTCAGTAATTGTTTCCCGTCTGTTGGTTTTGTGTCCCGAGCTAGACTGTGAGTTCTTTGAGAGCAGAGTGTCTTATATAACTAGTGCCTCCCACAGTGCTGGTTTTGTGGTAGCTGTTAATACTTCTGTATTGGTAAAGCAATGGGTTCCTTCATTGATTGAGTCAGATCTTCTTACTGATTGCTGGAAATTGTCCTCAGGGTCCACAGAGGTGCTAAACATCACCGCCCTGATAAGCTTTCCAGTAAGAGACACAACCATGTAGAGAAGCCTGTGGGTACTGGCTCTTTGCTAGACCTCTACCCCACTCTACTTAGAGTGGGTCTCCTGCAAGAGTGACATCGGGTTCAAACCTGGTTACATCAGATTTTATCACTCTGCAGGCCCCCGGGATCTGAAAACATCTCTCCTGGGGACGTCGCACGTAACACACGTCCTGCTTCTCTGGTTCTTTGGGAGGTACGGAGCCCCCAGACAGAACTGAATGAGCTTCCCCCAGACCCCACGTCCAGTCATATTTCTAGAGATAATTTGACACGAGCCCAACTCAATCAGCCTTGATTTCCATCAAAAAGACAGGAAGCAGGCTGTCGTTCCCATTAGGGTAGAATAGTTAAGTCACATCTAATAGAGCCCAAGGAAACATTTAACTAGGTTTGCAACTGAACTTTGGAAGGAAAAAAAGAGAAAGGGGGGGGGACCACAGACATGTGTTTATCACCAACAATCCAACCTTGAGGCTCAAATTGATTTGGACTGCTGCCTAAGGATGAGCTGGCCTTTCAAAGGAAGGAGGGGCAGGCCCATTGGAGATGCAAAATTCAGCTGGATGTTTTTTCTCAGTCCTTGGTTTATACAACCTGCTCATTAGCCCAATCTTCCTCAAGGCACTTGGGCTTATGGATGCTTTCTGATTGTAGAGAGCAGGCCCTAAAGACATCTACCTGGGCTCAGCTTGGCCCAGCCTGGCCTCACAAAGCTCACATTTCAAACCCTGGGCTTTGGTTCCAAAACAAGCCTCCGTCTTCCTACTGTTATAAGCTACAAGATGCCTCCAGAGCCCGCTCTGATTCTGGTGGGCTCATCCCACCGCCCCCACCCAGCTGGAATGCTCAAACATCTTCATTCGGTCACGTACAAGGAGGGAATGCTTCCCCTGGCAGGCACTGGAGACCCAGATGTGAGTGGGCCAGCACCTGCCCTCCCCACATTCCCCGTCTAGTGGAGGAGACAGTGATAACAGATCAATACAAGGCAGGGGGCATATCCTGCAGGCCATAAATGAACGCAGTGCTGTGTGTTCCAAGAAGCAAAAGTGACTGATGTTGCCTACAGGGGTGCGGGGGGTTCTCTGGTGACATCAGAGCTTGATCTTGAAAGGTGAGTGAGAGTTTTCCAGGAGAAGAGGGTGGGAGTGGAGGAAAGTATTCAAGGCAGAGGATATCAAATGTCTAAAGGGACAGAAACAGCCACAAGGCCTAGGGCTCTGGGTGGGCGTGGCTCGACAGGCCAAGGCCCTTCAGGCTCGTAGAGGCAAAGTTCAGGAGTTAATTTTCTCCAGTAGGCAGCAGGGTAACAAAGCAGGTATCTCTAATCCAGAGAGGAACATGGGTAGATTGATCTCTGGAAAGGTGATGGCTTCAAGAACACCCCGCCGCCGGGACTAGCATTGGAGGCTTTGAGACCAGCTACACAGAGTGCTGTTGCAATTTTCCAGGAGACAAGACCAGTGGAGTGGCGGTGAGGGTGGGAAGGAGGAAGGACTGCTGGGAAGGCAGCCCCTTTCCCACTTGGCTGTGGACGGTATAGTGGCTCAGGTGAAGAAGGGTGAGGATAGTGGATGATGCCAAAGGCTCTGTCTCAGGGGACTGAATGGCTGCGGGTGTCACTGATAAAGATCAGGAATAGAGGACGAGGAGCACACCAGGATGGGAAGCTGGTGGTTCATTGTGGCACATGTAGGAGGGCACCCAGGCAGCCTCGTGCAGCTGGAAGCTGGAAATCCACATGAAATGCTCAGAATGAGAGGTGAGGGCAGAGAGTGGAGTCTATGGAGACAGCAGATAGGTAGGCGGTACCTGAAACCACGAGTAGGTGAAGGGTCAGATAAGAAAAGCAAAGACAAAACACTGGGGGCAAATCAACATTTGGGGACTGGGCCACGGAGAGATCACAAAGGGGGAGAACGAGTCATGACTGAAGTTCCAGAAGCCGGAGGAGTGAATGTCAAGAAAAGGCAGAAGGCAACATGTAAGGGACACAGAGCAAGGGCTGCACCCAGCCAAAGGCAGACATCTGTTGCATTTGAACACCTGCATCCCTTTTCTTGGGTCCGTCACTTGATTTCAAAATGGGAGGACTTGTAGGGCGTTCTGTGTGGGTGGCTCTGACCCTGCCACCCTCACTTTCCTGAGTCCCGAACTGGTCACATGATGCAGGCCTGAACAATCAGATGATCACCATTTTCTGGCCACAGTTTAGGGTTTAAGGAGAAAAATGTGACTCAAGACAGACCAATGAGTGTCATTTCTAGTACTTTTGTTGAGACCCTTGGGAAAGAAAAGTATCTTTCCTATTGGGGTTGCTATGCTGTGAGATACCAGGGCAGAGCTTCCAGATATCAATTTGCCACCTGCTGGGAGAACTAGCCTGAGCATGAAACCAACCCAGGAAAAAGGAGCTGCGAGACAGACTCTTGTTTTTATCATTTGCCCTCTGTATCCAGCTATGTCTAGGATTTTTTTTTTTTCTAGTTAGTTGTTTGGGCAACACATTTGCTTTTAAGTTTAAGTCCATCCAATTTGGGTTCTGTCATTTACAACCAAAGAAGCCCAGACCCACACAAGGCCACATGGCTACTGAGAGGCTGCTGGGAAAAAAGTGGCACCTGGAAAAGACTAGCATACAGCTCTGTACTTGCACATCACACAGAATACCACAAACAGGTCAGCAGTTATGGCCATGGGAAAAAAAACCCTAGAAACGGATGAGCTGGCTGTGTCAGCGTGAAAACACAAAGATTTCCTTTATATTTTTCAAGGGTTGAGTCATACGGGCCAGCCCTGGCTTGGCACGTCAACTTATTATTCCTGCCAAGGGAGATGGTTAAGATGGGAAGGTTGATTTATTTGAGTACACACGTGTCAACATCATCCTGAAAAAAAA
The DNA here is from genome assembly GCA_033961575.1 of Aselliscus stoliczkanus. Classification (NCBI taxonomy): domain Eukaryota; kingdom Metazoa; phylum Chordata; class Mammalia; order Chiroptera; family Hipposideridae; genus Aselliscus; species Aselliscus stoliczkanus. The sequence continues at coordinate 3,679,585 of CM066738.1, read as the reverse complement.
AAGAGTGCATAAAGTATGCTTTGCTGGCACGAGCTATTATCAAAGAGGTCTCTTTCTTGGCCCCAAAGACCAAGAATTATGAGGTTAGACATTGTTGGAGTCTTGAAGTTGACCGAGCATGGACACGTAGCATTATGGGACCAGGGCCTTGGGAGAGGACGGTCTTTTCCCAATACCATGGACGTGTTGGGGGGAATACTTTATGTGGGGTGGTCTGAGACTTGAGTCATGAGAAGGAGCCAGGCCCATGGAGTTCCTAGGCAGGAGGGGACAAGAAGTGCTAAGGTTCAAGGACTAGTCAGAAGGCCAGTGAGTCTGAAACAAAGGGAGTGAGAGGGGGAGAGGGGACCCCTACTCTCTGTCTGTGCCACCCACGGAGAGTCTTGACCATTTGGAATGCTCTGGTACTTAATGTATTTACTCCCATCTTTCTGGCTAACCGGTCAATTCGTCTACTCCACAAACATTTATGATACCAGACCGTAGGCAGCATTGCATCTTGAAGGCAATGTTCACCCAGCAGAAGGGGGAAAACCACAGCCTGATCCGAGAAGACCACATGAACCTGCTTGCCTGGCCTCCATCTCCATGGACGCTGTACCATGTTGGGAGAACAGGACACCTATATGCAAAACACCAGGACGTGCTGATACGTGAAAGAAAAAATTAACGAAATGCATGATTCTGGGATAAATCCGGTAGTCTTATACTATATTCTAAACACCCAAGTGGCAGCAGGGACCAAAGGCTTAAGAAAAAAGCGAAGGGAGAAACACTGAAAATGGAGACTATCTCATCAATTAGCTTAATTTTTTTCCTGCCAACCAAGAAAAGACCATCATTAGTTACTATTAGTGATGGCCTGGTGTAGCAAGCACCTGTTTTCTGCTGAGCATCCCTGGTGTGGGCCAGAGGGAGCTGTTTCAGGGCCTCAATCAGGCAGTGACATGATGAGATTTGCACTCCAGAAAGGTCACTGCGGCTGCAGGGTAGAGGGTGGGCGGAGGGGAAAAGAGGGTGGCTGGTAGGAGGCTGTTGGAGAAACCAGGTAATGAGAACCAGCATTTGGGCAGAGGCAGTAGAGACTTGTGGAGCCGGGCACAGCCACTGGTAGATTTTTAGAAATGCCTGCTGAATTGAATTATCTGGTTAAAAAAAATAAAAAATAAAAAGCCTAATGGAGTTTGGACAACACAAAACTGTTGCCTCTCTCTGGAGTCTCCTGCTTGAGAGAGGTGTCGTGGCTGTAGATAGAGCTGGGGAGTTTTCTGAGGTTGGAACTACTCAAAGTTTTGAGGAGCTATTTGGGGAGACAGAACACATGAGCTTCTGGTTCCTAAATCTGGCCAGATTCTGCCGATTATGTCAGACGTGTGCAAAAGAGACATTCATTAAGCTTGAGGGCTTTTGTTGCTGCTCATCTTGATAAAAGGACGACCATTTGTCTTTTTACAGGCACTAGAAAGGCCAAAGTTCAAAGGTGTCCAGTGGCTGTTTGAACTCCTCTTCTACATGACAGAACATTGTAGGCACGTCTGCATTCCCAAGCCTCAGAACAAGAATCTGGAAAATGTGCTTGGAGAGCATCCAGTTCCCACCACCGTGCCTTACTCTTTGGAGTTTGCTGCGATGCCTTCCAGGGACAGTGGAGCCAGCATGAGCTTTGTGGCAGCAAGACGGCTGCGGGTAATGAGCCATGTTGCCCATTTATGGAGCGCTTACTATGTGCCGGGCCCTAGTGAGGGATTCGTGAGCCCTAGCGCCTCTAAACCTCCTCACCCAAGAGGGTGAGTATGGCACTGCTGACCCATTCTGTCTAACAACTAACACAGCAACACTAGAAACATTCTCCCGTGCCTGCCATCATCCCCCTCCAGTCAGGGAAGTCCATATTTATGGCTCCCTTCTGCACAGATTAAAATGACAAGAAGACAATGAAACACTTGTCTCCAACACTGACTTCTTGGATCCACTGACAAAATGTTAGAAAGTGGGTACGAAGCCCAAGAAACAGGACACCCAGGCTCTTTGAGCTTGGGGAGTATTACAGAATCCTATCCCAGGCCAAGAATGAGTCACAATGAAAGCTTTTAAAATATAAAACCATCAACCTAGATTTCAATTCCAAGGAAACACATACTTGGCCATGAGGGAATGCTTAAAAAAAAAAAAAAAATCAGGCTTAAGCCACTTGACAGGAAAATAAAACAGCCAAGGAACATTCAAATATAATGATTTACACCCTCCCCCTCCCTTCACCTCCCTTGCAATATGGGTCAGCAATCTCTGCCAGCGTGCACGTCCTCCCTGGGCGCCTTGCCTTTCACTGAACACTATTTCACGCACGCAATCCCAGACCGGCTTAGAGCTGCACAGTGCTGCCTTTGGGTTGCTATGCCAATCTCATGGATTCTTCATGATTTCCCTGTGCTTGGGCTCTTGGTTTGCTTGGGGTGGCTGTTTTGGGAATTCGAGGATTTTTTTTCCATTATTTATGTGTGCAAGCACTGTTCATATTTCTCTCAAAGAAATGGAAGCTTGATTGATTTCCTAACTGTGAGGAAGAGATTGCCCCATGATAAATATGTAAAAAAAAAAAAAAAAGACGGACTGGGAAGGGTCACCACCATCTGCTAAAACACCAGCCCAAGAATTGCTTTCCCAGGGAAGGGAATGAATAAATAACCGTCCTATATAATATTTGCTCAGTACCTGATAGTTTACAAAGGTTTTCACTTATCTCACTTGATCTTCACAATACCCCCCCACCTCACCCCAGAGGTGGACAGGACACGGATTGCAAAAATTATTAAAACCCCACTTTTTTTTTTTTCCTTAACAGATAAGGGCTATAAAGCCTTAAAGTCACTGGAGGGAAGTCGCAGAGTTTGGTGACTAAGTGGTGGGTCTCTAATTCATTCATACACAAATTTTAAACACATTTATCCGGAACCTATTCCAAGCCAGAGGAAATGGCAGCTGAATAACACACCGTCCCCTCCGAAGCGGAAGATCAGGTTCTAGCCTGGGGGCGAGAGCCAGAAGTAAACACGCCTCTCTGCTTTGCAAGGCGATGCGTGTGCTCACGAGAAAGGAACAGAGAGCAAGGAACAGAGAGCGGGGCCACGTTTCTAATCTGATGTTCTTAGGAAGACCGGCTCAGCTGTTATTTATATCTGTCCTCCGAAGGGGAGAGTAGGGGGTCTTAGCTGTGGACCTGGGGTCAAGTGTCACTGAGGGGATCAGACACGTTGTGGGGACAGAGCTCTCCCTCATTCAGCAAACGTGCAAATGTTTCCTGGGGTGCCGAGCTAAGCTGGGGTGGGGGGATCCACACACAGGCTCCCCGAATTTCCCTCCATGAGATAACTCAGGGTCTCTGCCTAACGAGGGGCGTCTTCATCCCGCTGCAGCCTTCAGCTCAGGACGCAGGCTGCTCGCTGTCTGCAGCTACACGCGGAGGCGAGAGGCCCTGCGAGGTTTCGTGCTGCCCAGGCAGGGTCCAGGCCCGGGAGAGTGCGAGTGAGCGCCCTCCGTCTCCCATCGCTGGGGCTCTGGAAGCCACAGCCCCTTCGAATGTACACGCCAGCTCGGCTCTCTGGCTCTCCGGCGTCAATGGTTCTTTTATTTTACACATTTTTATGTATTTCCCAAGGACATTTTTAACATTAAATTTTAGTTACACAACCGACGCATAGAAACATTCTCCTTTAGGGTGTATGTGTGTGTATATATACAAGGTCACCAGTGATTCGGCCGAGCCGGTTCGGGACCCCGCCAGCACCCAGCAGGGCAGCTGGCTGAGCCAAGACACCGGCTCAGTGTTGCTCCTCTTTGCAAGCCCAGCGCTTAGCACAAGGCCCGGAAAGACACACGTGTGTGCAAAGTTGTTGTGGTGCAGGCACAGATGCAGGGACCAGGACACGCTCCCCGATTTCGGGGCGATTTCCCTTTGTTAACCTCTCACTCCCGAGCGCTGCCCGGAGGCCCTAAGGTGGTAGGGGAAGCCGGCCCTGCCTGGGTGCCTAGGCCCGGGGAGGCGACCCCGATCCGTGCAGCCCAGAATCCCCCCCAGGCTGGGGCCCCGGGACGCAGGCCCGGCGGGACTCGGGCCTCCCCAGCTGGGCAGCCCCGGCCCCTGCTCGCCGCGCTCAGACGCGGGCCCGAATCCCGCCGACCTGGGTCCCTGGCTGCGCGTCGGGGTCGCCTGCCGCCCCCCCGGCCGGGCCCAGCGGGCAGGACAAAGCGGGCGGGGGTGCGGGGCTGCCCAGGTTCCCGGGAACGAGTCCACTGGAGATTGCACAACCCTGCAGTGCCCCCTACAGAACGCGCGGCCAGGGAACCCCCGCGACCCCCGGCTGCGGGCCTGCAGCTCGGGCTCAGCGCTGGCTGTTGCTTTTTTTTTTTCCCTTGTTGTTTTTCAGATGCATCTTTTTTTAGAATGGGAAAAGAAACAGCGAGGGCGAGCGGCGGCCTGCAGTGGAGCGTGCTCGGCCTCCGGAGGCGGCCGCCTCCAACTTTTCCCCTCCCGCCCCCGGCCGCGGCCCGCGTCTGCCCGCCGCCCGCCTCCACTCTCATGGGCGCGCCCAGGCCCTTGGCAGCGGCACGAGGCTCAGGCCTCAGCACGCGCTCGCTGCGCGCGCCTGGGCCCGGGGGGAAGGCGGGGAAGGCGGGAAGGCGGGCGCCCCGGGGCCGCAGGGCAGGGCGCTCCCGCGCCCGGAACGTTGCGAGCAGGGCTTGGGACGTCGCAGGGGGGCACCCGCGAGAGACGGACAGGAAGAGGGCCGGGGGGGACGCCAGCGCCCGGGACCGCAGCGCGGAAACGGCCCGGGGCTGAGCCGCAGTCGGATCCGGGGATGGAGGGAGCCGGACAAGAGGCGTGAGGAGGCCGGGGAAGCAGGCCCGGCCGCCCTCCTGGAGGCTGGCAGTGGGGAGCGGAGGGGTCAGGAGGTCGGGCCCGGGCCGCGCAGGCCCAGATAAGGCCCCGAAGGGCGGCCCAGGCGCCCAGCGCGAGGGCCCAGGCCAGCCTCTAGTGGGGAAACTGAGTCAAGCCCGCGCCTTCGGGCCGCGCCCGGACGCGTGCGAGCCAAGCGAGGGGCAGGGGGCCGAGGCCCTCGCGGGTGCCCGAGCCCGAGGGGGGTAGGGGGCTTCAGGGCCTCGCCGAGCAAAGCTGGATTGGCGAGCGAGGCGCTTGTAGATCCGAGGTTGGATTGGGGTGGGGTCTCCGGGACGTTGGCTCGCCACGCAAGGATTGGGGGGATCTACGTGCTTAGAGATCGAAGGCAGGACTTGGGTAGGGGGAGTCGGACCACTGGGAAGCCCAGCTGGCTATTTGAGGAGGGGTCCCGGCGCCCGGGCGGCCTGAGGTCTGAGGCCCTGTCCAGAGACGCTGCTGTGAAGGGCGCCCCGGCCAGGGCAAGGGCAAGAAAGTGACCAAATCAGGACTATCAGTGGGCGGGGGGCCCCTGCGAGGGGGGTCACAAAGGGGGAGCCATGGCCACCAGGCGTTTAACCGACGCTTTCTTGTTGTTGCGGAATAATTCCATCCAAAACCGGCAGCTGTTAGCCGAGCAAGTGAGTAGTCACACCACCTCCAGCCCTCTGCATTCACGTAGCATTGCTGCGGTGAGTCTCCCGGCGGCCTCTCCGACACACGCACCGTGTGCACTGCGGCGCTGCCTGTCTGTCTGTCTCTGTCTGTCTCTCTGTTTAAAAAAAAAAAGAGGATAAGAATCATACGGAAATGCAAGGTCTCTTGGCTACGGTCCTGGAGCGTCTCTGACCCTGGATGGGGATAAACAGTTTTAGGCCCTTGCTCGCTCCCTTCACTTCCGCAACCCTCCCCATATCCCCCCCCCTCCCCGTCGTCACTGCACGACAATCCGCCTCCAATTTACATATGTTTTAACACTAAGATTTGGAAGCGCGGAGGCTTTCTGGAGCCTTTTTGTGTCGCTTTGTTTTAACCCCCCCTCCTTGCACACACCCCCCCCCCCCGTACTGGGCCTCACTTTGGTTCTAAGGGCCGGGTTGCGGAATCGCAGATCTAAAGCCTTGCAAATAGACTACAGCCTCCCTCAAACGAAGGAGTTGTCGTGGTTTTTTTTTTTTTTTTTTTTAATCCCTCTCGTTTTCTTTTAATGGCCTTGCAGCCCTCCGTGTGGCCGTGTTCCCTATGCATAATTGCTTCACTGTTTTTCCTGGGGGCTTATGTTTATGAGACTGTAAGGTGCCAGGTTCTTCATTTTTCCATTTCCCAGACAGGAAATTAAGCTTTTTCCTCCATTCGAACTTTAAAAAACAAAACAAAACAAAACATACTGTGTTTGTGAAAAACGAACCTCCAAATAGCCCATATTTTTTATTTAATTAACCTGAACCTTTCTTTAACTCAGCGGTAGGCGCTTTTATAGGGAGGGCCTGGAAAGATGATGTTTTTGTTTGTTGTTGATGAGGGCTACTTTCCCTTTCTGAGCCTCATTTTTCTGTAAAATAAGGGGAGGGAGGCGGTCTGGGTGACCTATACATGACAATGATGATTAGCCTTATACTGTCTTAAATGGAAAAGTGAAGTTATGAAACTAGCTTGTAAGGCAGGCTCCTGGCTAGACACAGGCTAGGTTTGAATAGAAGCAGCATTAAAGGAATAAAGTCTTTCCAAACCAGATTCTTGGGGATTATACTGGAAACACACAGTTTTGGGAATCGCACACTTACTTCACTTCTTAGGGACTGTATTCTCTTTCAATTTTTGTTCTTTACCTAAATGCTTCAGAAAAATTATGCCATGTGTCTTCATTATTGGCAGAATGTGTCCCAAGACAGTTTTCCCTTTTTGTAAATCACAGGTGGAAACTGCCTTTGGCCATATTACTCCTATAGAAAAGCTAAGACAGTGAGCAGATTTAGGAATAAAATCACGTATACTCAGATAAAAAAAATCATAGAAAACAGGGATGAAGTGTGTTTAGGTTTTTATTTCCAATCCTTCATAAACTGAAAAAAAAAAATGGTATTATACCGAAATAAATGTAAAATGGAAATGGGCTGATTCCAGTGCTAATTTTGAAAAGAATATTCTGAAATAAGTCAAGAACTAGAGAGTAGAAATTGAATAAAATCCCACATTGGAACTTGAGTTTTGTTAAAGAAGATGTAAAAAGCGCATGTTCCTCAAACGGATTGATTTTGTGCTACCTCTTGGGGGAAAAAAACAACTAAAACTCATGTCAGTGTTTCTAAGGTATCAGTTTTAATTGATTTACAAAAATTAAAGATTCAAAATGTCCAGAAACTTTGGGTAATATGAGACTTTATTAATCAGTAGGTCAGACAGTTTTAAAAACCTGGTGTCAGAGATGGGCAGCTTTTAAAAAGTGCATCTCTTAACTCAGATTTTTTTAATGGTTTTCTAAGTAGGCAATTAAAAAAAATGTGTAAGCTAAGTCAAATAATTAAAAATTAATAGCTAAAGTACACAGTTTGGAAAAATACATATGTCAGAAAATGCACAGATATATGTTTAGGTAATTCAGACAATTTCTTGAAAATAAATTTCTAAATCAAACTAAAAATACATGTCTAAGTCAACATTAAAAATACTTTCTGTGTTATGCCATTTAAAATGTTAACATACTTATACTAGTCTAACTAACTTCTTTCTTAGATCATAAGCAATCAGATCATTTAAAATATTTTATAGTCAATTCAGACTATCTAAAAAATAGATTTTGCAATTAAAGAAAAATGGTTTGTCTAAGTTAGAATTAAAAAGAAAACACATACTTTAATTGTATGCATTAAAAACAGATGGCATGTCATAAATTTCTGAAGTGTTTAGGGGTGAAGTATATCTCCAGCTTGCTTACAGCTGACTACAGAACCGATTAGTGCACACACACACACAATCTAACATGGCACAGTGTTAATGGGACTAAGTAGAGGGTACAGTCTTTTCAACTTTTCTGGAAGTTGGAAAAGTGTCACAGCCATTTGGGGGGAAAACCCTTGTCCAACACAATTTTTGAAAACTATTGAATAACTCATGGAATGGTTTTCACTGCATTTCTAGCTCATAAAAATTTTAAAACCTCATTTCTGACTGTGTAAATTTCAAAACCATTTAGCAAATCAAACAAAACTATAGCTGCCGAATTTGAATAGGGGCTGGGTCTCAGGTGATATTAAGAAATTATTAAACTAATTAATTAGTTAATTTTGTTAGAGAGGTCTACTGAAATGTTTAGTAGTGAAATGTCTAAATATCACTTCATATTCTTAACCTCCCCAATAAAGGAAACAAATAAGGCCAAGTGGTACTAATTGTTAAGTGTAGTGATGAATATGTGGAGGATTTTATACTTTATATTTGAAAAAGTATAAATAAAAACTTAAAATATATACCTGTCATGTTAAAAACATGAGTAAAAAAAATTAAAAGGAGACAATTGGCAAATATTCATCTAAAATTCAGGTACTAAAAAGGAAGTTTAATGTTGAACTTAATTTAAAAAATTATAACCTGAAATTTCTAGTTCGTAGTTAGAGGGAAAAGCTGTAGAAGTTTATTTTGGTTTGTGTTTTTATTCTCTCACACACAACTGAAAATAAATGATATTTAAAGTAATAATTGTTTTTTGTTTTTGTTTTTTAGTTTTCAACCTGTATTTTCACATCCTTATTCAAGGGAAAAGCTGTGGAAATTGGTTGTAAAGTGATGTGTGTGTGTGTGTGTCTCATTTTTTGATTGATAATCTATCAATCAAAATTGAAACATGCATTTTTTTGCACCCTAGTTAGGAAAAAACTAGAAGTTGGTTGGTGGGGTTATTGTAGGTTACCTATAAGTGAATACTAAAACAGTTTTATGCAGCATTGACACAAATATGTCAAAGCTAAACAGGAATTTAAGGAGGATGTTTAGAGACAAAATAAACAAAAAGTCTTAAGGGCCAGAAGGGACCTAAAGGTCTTTGACCCAACATCCTGACTGATAAACCTATGCCTGCGATAGGAAATTCCAGCAGCCAGCCGGCCACTCTGCCTCTTGTATACCCAAAAATGCCTGCCTGCGTTAACCCCAACCATGTCCGTCTCTTGCATCCTGTGGCTCGAGCTCTGGCTCTGGCCTGAGGGTACCTGACACCGGAAGCCCCCTGCTTTCTTCTGCATAATCGCCCTGCAGCCTTGTTCCTCCCAGCTTTCTCTAGCTCAGCCTGCCGGGCTCAGACAGGGATGTTAAGTTTTTTTGCCAATGAATGAAGTCTAGTTTTTCTGTGTCCTTTTTAAAGTTCAGCACCCAGAACTGAACAAAATTGTACTTAATTGTGTTCTTGGTTTTGTTGATATTAGTGAAGCCAATTGTTAAAAACACTGGGGTTTGACTTTTAGACTATCAGCCAGCAAAATGCAGTTGTTGGCATTTCTCATTCATTCTGTTTTGGCCTCAGTTTTGATGCCCCATCATGCTTCTGCCTCAGGGCAGCATAAAATAAAGGAAAGTGCGCTGGGCTTGAAGTCTGGGAATTTAGGGCTAAGTCTCACTCTGGTGGTTGACTCGGACTCTGTCTTTAAGCAAACTTTTAATCTCTTTGGACATCTTTTGCCTTATTTATAAATTGAGGGGTTTGAGTGAGGTGATTTCTGGTGGCCCTATGGATTCAACAGTACTTTCTAAACTCTGTTTTAATGCATTGTTTCTCCTGACCAAGGCACGTGGCCTTAGCTTTAAATTTAAAAAGGAGAAATGCATAGTCAACAACAGCAAAACTCCTTAGAAGCAGCTCCAGGACGGTGCAGAAGTGATTTTCACGTTCTGTCAGCCAAGGGCAGGTTTTAAGGCAGCTCCCAATTCAGGCGGTTACAGGCAGCTTGGCTTCAAGACTCTAAAATGAATTTACCCAAGTTAAATAATCATCCCCCAAAATGTGTCAAGCCCTGAATGAATGAAAAGTAGCCGCTGAGTTGCTGCTGGGATCTGATGAGGTGCTGTGTGATTTCCTTTGATCTGGACTGATATAATAGAGGGATGGATGGCAGGCACTGGGGTAGTGTTTACTGCCTAATCTATTCTCTGCTTTAGAATAATGCATAATCTATAAATGGAAGGTCGAGTTAATTGGTCTAAGATTAGTTTGAAACTAGCACATTAGTTTTAATTAAACATGGTGTGCTTTAGGGGAAAAAAAAAGAAACTAAGGATTAACAGTGGTTGTTAAGAATCCGAGGCCCTTCTTCAGTCTTGGCTATAGTGTTAACTGAGATTTATTGAGCATTTACTGTGTGCCTGGCCCTGGGCTCAGCCCTTTCCATGTGCAGCCTGGTGCTATCCTTCCAGAGCTCTGTCAGATAGGAGCCCTTGTTCTTCCCATGATCCAGATAAGGAAACTGAGCTTTCGAGGAGTTCAGAAACTCGCCCAGTATCGCCCGTCTCGCAGGTTGGGCAGCTAGGATGGGAACTGAGGCACACTGGCCCGTCTTTGCTACTCCAGTGAGCCACAGCGGTCTGCCTGCTTTTCCAGGGCTTTTGCTGTGGGTCCTGGAAAGCAATGCAAGGGCCCATGGTTTAAAAAAATTTTTTTCTTAAAATAGGATAGCATCATCCTTTATCTCACTTTACAATTGTACATAGTTCATTTTCACTCACATTTTAAAGGTCCTAAGTTTTAGACCAGGCTGAGTCTGTTGGAAAATTAGTTCTCTGCCTTTAGAATCCAAGTATGAAATCATTGTATATTTCTCTTTAGATCTATTTGTTTTTCTGCTTCTAAAGATTCCATTTGAGCAGTGAGGCTTACTTGAGAATAAGGGTACTTTGTTGGATAAAAGTGAAGCAAACTTTTATTTTGGCAGCAACGGAAATAAAGTAAATATCACTATAGCATAGACCTGTGTTTCCAACTCATTTTACTCAACTTTTCCAGACATCCTGAGTAAACACAGATGGGTTTCCACTTATTTTTCAGTTTTATGTAGAAAGTTCTTTAGACTATAAATTCCACATGCCACTTGGACTTTTCAGTATTTGCTTGATTATATGCCATTGGCAGGTCAGAAACCTAGATTTAGACATTATTAAAGATTTAGAAGGTGATGATGTGTAGTAACGTGTTTTCATTGGGCTGTATTTTGGATTTTCCTGATGGTAATTCTAAATGTTTGAATTCAAGTCTTGACAAAATTTTCTGGAATTTGGTGGCGGGGGGATTTTGAAAGCCTTCTGTTTTTAGGTAGCAAAATTGGAGGGGGTGGTTCTTCCAAAAGATGACCTGAATTTAATCCCCAAGGTGGTGTGGTGGTAGCTTCACCAGTCATTCCCTGAATTAATAAAAAGACAGAGCTGGAAGGTGGGGTGGAAAGAGGCCTGAACACCTGACCCTGACCCCACTCAGCCAGTAAGAGGCTCCGTGACTTTGGGGGAATGGATTTATACTTTCGGAAGCTTTTCCTACTTGTAAAAACAGAGTCGTGTCTAGCCTATGATTCTGCTTTCACCTCTTATCAGCTAGTAATTGTCGACACCCAGAGATCGGGTGTGGGCTTGGTCAATAACCCTAGAGGACAGGCTGGTGTGGCGCCCGGCCCCCAGCTGTGGTTTGCAGTAAGCCGTGTGCGAGGCTCAGTGCCAGGCGCTGCTGAGCGGCCATGTGCACGCGGGGACACCCGAGTGAGGGCCCTGCCTGGGCCGTGTTTTATTAATCAGAACACTGCATGCTTTCTTGCTGAAAGTGGTGTTGAGCTTTTAAAAAAATGAAAACATTTGAAAGTAAAAGGTAATTAAATCAGATTTCCATTTGACACGATCTTCTCTATTAATACCTTCTGGCACTCCGGCCCCGGCAGGGCGTGTGTATAGAATATAGTTCTCTTTTGCCCTCATAGCAAATGGCAGAGGGAATGACGAGGACTTCAGCCTTCTATAATGTCAGCTAATTGAGTTTGTACACGGAGGAATGCTTGTTTGATTACATTTTTATTGCTTTCATTGTATAATAATGTTTTAGCCCTTATAGACCAGTTTTATTTCCACTATTAATTTTTAAATAAGAAAGTTGTTCTTCATTTTCTGAATTTACTGTTAAGCATAAAAAAAATCAACACAGTTAATTATTGAAATTGACCACTAGCTATTTCAGTGATCAATAATGTAAAAAAAAAAAGACCTAGTTGTTCAGATTATCTATCATTAGTAAATATCTGTGCACAAGATAGAGTTCCATGTTGATCTAAAAAGGAACCTTTAGTTTTAAATTGAAACTTAATCTTCTGGCTGCCGGGGCTTCTTCCTTCCTTTAAAAAAAAAAAAAAATCTCTCCTTATCTGTTTGTTTTGTTTTGTTGACTTGCTTTTGCAATAGCTTTAGAAATAACTATGTGCTTTCTAGGCTAATAGTAACATGTGCCTCGCCGTGGGAAGAGTTTTTCTTTTGCCACCTGTGTCTCTCTCCGGGGAAGCTTCCTGCTTGCTTATTACCATGGAGAAAGCCCGCACTGCGGGATTGAGTTTGTAGGGACTTGACACATGTGGTCACTCAAATATCTGAATACAGCCATGGCCAATTTTTGTGGGTTGTGCATTTTCTAATTTTGCTGCATTTGCAGGACTGATTTACCTGTTCAAATGTACATTTATTTGACATGTTAAAATTACATTTTTAGCTTTGCTCTCTTATTTTATCTTCCTAAAGAAAATTTAGACTATTGTATGTATGTGATATTTGATATTTATGAAACACATTGGTATTGCTTTTTAGTGAAACTAACGCAAGTGTGTTGTATTTCTAGTGTTTTGAATTTTGCAACTATTTATTGTTTGTTTTCCTATCATTTCCAAAACAATCACAGTAAATAAAAATAAAAATAAAACATGTTGATATAGCTTTTTTTTTTTTAAGAAAAGGGAAGAATCATAAGGGGGAGATTTTTAAAATGCTTTGGTTAGTGAGTGGATCTTTGTTTTTAGTCAACTTTAGAGTTATTTAAGATCTCAGTGTTTTCTCAGCTGACCATACCTTATCTGTCTGTCTGTCTCCACCCTGCTTTCTTTTTGCTGTCCCCTAACTGGATGGGACTCGTGGGAACCACATATCTCTTCAGGAGCTGGATGAGGTATTGTTTTGAATATATTTGTATGTTCATAAAATTATGCCTGTTTTTCTGAAGTCTTTGGTCATATGTAAAATGCTAACAGAGCTCACACACATTTTAGCATTTGTTTTGATGACTTATAACTGCTGTGTTTAACAATTTAACACTTAGAATGTATTGAACAGATTTCCACGCCAGGTGAACTGATGATTTAGAGAAGAGTTTAGGAACGTTATTTACTACTCTTGGGAGAGTGTCTCGACTTCAGAAGCAGTAGAGGCTGAACATTTTCTTGAACTTAAAATAAGCCAGGTTGTTTTTCAGGGCACGTGTGTGTCTGCCTTGGTTTCTGAGAGATGTAGTGCTGAGGTTGCTCAGGTGGCACGTGAAGGACATGCTGTCTGGCAAAAGCCCTGAGGAGGACAGAAAGCCACGGACTTGAGGGGTCTCCACGATCACTGCTTAGGACGGAGCAGATGGCCCCGAGCTCGTGCTGAGTCAGTGGTGCATGGTCCCACACCTGCCCACTTGCTAGCAGCGTGCTTTCATGACTCATTAGCGATTCACCCAGAAGATGGAGAGTACATATTCGAAGCACTTGATTGCGGTAGCGTCAATAAAAGAGCTGAAGAAGAAGGAAATTCAACCGTGATTGTTAATTTTGTTTTTCTGTTACCTGTTTCAGCAGTGCAGGGGCGAAAATATTTTTCCTGATGGTAGAGCTTTGAAAAAGTGTAATGGGGAGGGGAAGTGTTTTGGTTTTGTTTGTTTTAATTTAGAAATATGAATAGCGAGTAGGATTAGGGTGACTGTCATCAAAACTAGCAGATTAAGATTTACCTGTAGGTTCTAAAAAGCTGAACTAGTGGATAATGACACCAGATAGTCCCGACCTGAATGCCCTTCATTGAGCGCTGGCTTTGTAAATTACCTAGCGTCTCTAGCTCTCTGTTCCTGTTAGAGTGCAGCCCGAATTTGGGGCTGCAGGATGGTGGGCCCCCCCCCCCCACACACACACACACACACACACACACACACACACGCGGAGCCCAGTGGGAGGCCCTGGGGCCCAATAGCATGGCCAGTGTGATTCCCGGCCTTTTTTTTTTTTTTTTTTTTTAAGAAAAATAACTCATGCTTGTGTGTACTCAGAAAATTTCTGAAAAGAGACACAAGAAACTTAACAGCGTAGGCCTTCCAGGAAAAGTTGGGGATGGAAGAGAAAAACCTTCCTTTGCATTGCAAACTTTTTTCTTAGGTTGGATATGTATTTTTTTAAACCACGTGCATGTATTACTGTTGTCATTAAAAAACCATTAGTGTTTAAAAGCAAACCCTTGACTAGTAAGTAGCTCATTGAGCCAGGTGCCATGGCCATGCCTGGCTGAGGACGCCGCCTGCCAACCCCCGGCCTGGGCCCTGGGCCCCGGAGATATGAGAAGTCACTTCAGCTTACACACAGCAAAGCGAAGCATCCCTGGGGACCAAGGGGCATGGCTGGCGTTGCTCACCAGGCTGTGTTAAGGCTTGGGGGCTTGGCCAGCAGGCCCTTTGCAATTGATGTCCCCTTACTGAATACTTTGGAAATGTGAGACTTGTGGCCCCCAAAGGAAGTGTGTGATGGGAAATAGCCAACAATAGGACCCCCATAGGTTAAAGTACCATTTGAATTCTTTTCACATGAGGGCCTGTCACTGGCAAATGCTGGGGCTCTGCCGTCTCAGCTCATCTCCAGCCTTTCTGCTGCCTCTTCAGCCAGCAGATTCCAGAAACCGGCCACCCACTGCAGGAACTAGCAGAACCTTTTGCTTTTCTTATTCATAGCTTCTGGATGTTTAAACGCGGTCTCCACATTATGTTGTCAGAGACCCTGAATGGAGAGCCCCTGTCTCCATCACACACACTTCACTGGCTGTTGGAATTCTCTGAACTCAGTCCTGTCATTCCACCCTGGGTGCCCAGTGCCACTCCGTCCCTGTGAGGACTCCACTTGCCCTGTCTTGTCTTTTATTCCAGACCATGCTGTCTCTTACAAATTAGCTTTCAGGTCTGCACATGACATATTTTGTTTGCTTCATTCATTCATTCATTCATTCATTGCATCCATTTATCATTGACTCATTCAGCTAATCATAATTGTGCAGCTATGACTGCTGAGCACCGAGTGTGGGGAGGTGTTGGGAATGCTGTCCAGAGCCTTGCTTCACCAAGGCTGCAGTAGGACGTCAGTCCATGTCTGTAGGAATTGTAAAAGGGACCCCCAGGTCGCCCCACGTCGGTGAGGCCTGAGCAGGCCCTTTCCGACTACACCACGTGGCCTCCTGGAGTAAGGCCATCCGGTGGCTGCCTGCAGTCTGTCCGCATGAGTTTGTCCTTCTACTCAGGCCAACTCCACAGTCTGCATCCTGAGGAGACTAGCCCGCATTCTTCTCCGGAAATGCTGAGCAGGGCGCCCCGAGGAGGAGGTTCACCCATCGCTCAGTCTCTTCTCAGGAGAAGCGTCCGCGCTTCCTGCTGTCTGCTCTAAGCTAGTCCCTCCTATGGCAGTTGTCTCCCAGGTTGTTTGGTGTTTAAAACTCAAAATAGGAAGTATTTAAAAATTATAGGGAGTAAATGGCAAGCTCCCAAACCACAAAGCCTGAGGAAGGCAGGATGAAATAGTGGGGACATGGTGGCCACTGATGGGGCGCACTGGTCACCCTGCTGAGGGTGGCTTTGAGAAAGTCTCGGAACCCAGTGGGGCCTCAGTGTCTGTGTTTGTAAAGCAGGGAGCGATCTCATCCCATCTGCAGGTTTGGTGTTGGGACTGAAAGGATCAGATCAGGGAAAGGACGACACTGACCGGTTTAAGGGTATGTATAATAGTTGAGAAAAAACAAAAATCCATTACACTAGCAACATTTATACCTGCGTGGTGTGAGTCTCCGACTTTTTTATTTCTATATTTTCTGCACATTTAAAATATCTACTTTGAGCATTGTTTTATAATCAAAAAAGTAAACACTATTTTCAAGTCGTCACAGATTTTTAAAACTGTAGTGCTGACATCCCTGACTCTCTTTCACCCACGGGCTCGTTCACTGCCTCAGAGAAGGAGCCTTCTTAAGCCTAATTGTCTGTCAGCGAAGTCTTGGGGCCTCCTGGGCCCAGTGGCTCGCCTGGGGTCTGACTTCATCGTGCATGCTGCTCGATCGGCTCACGGGCAGCAAGAGCTGCCAGGCTGTAATTTTCAGCATCCCTTCTGGACTTCTAAAATGTTTGTTGCCACAGATAATGCAACATTTTCAGTGTTGCTTCTTATTAGTGATGCATTATGACTGGACTTTGTTTATTTTTTTTCTAACCTCTACAGAAGCTTGCGCCTTCTTCAGTCTTACAGCTCACTACATCAGCCTTCTCATAAAAACAGGGTTTTATAACTAGGAAGGCTGTGTATTTGGAAACAGCAACATTTATAAGCGTGTGTGTGCGAGCATGCCACAGATCTAGAACTTGTCTATGCTGTCTGCTACTCTTCAGAGGCACAAATGGCAATGTCTGAAGTGGATCAAGGGCAAAAGAGAACTTGACTGGAACCAGCAAGAGGCCTTGGGGTGTGCCATTTTGAGCATCTGTCGGAATTTCCCTGCATTGATGGAGTTGAGTTCGATGGCTCTGGGTTCGAGCAGTGTACCCCCATAGTTCTTAGAGGACAGAACTACCAATGAAAGAGACAAGAATTCTTAAATTCTTAATTCTCCTAAGTATAAACTTTTATTTAAAAAAAATCTTATTTAACAAATATGGAAAGATTTTTTTTACTTTAGAAGCACAAGTTCATTTAAGAAACGCCTTAATGAGCAATTTCATATATTTGGAGGGGGGACCAAATTGAAATTCAGCAAGGAGAAGTAGAGAGAATTACAAATCGGGCAGTTTTTTAAGGTCACTAATGACTAGGATTGAAAATGGATATATCCTGGATCTTTAAAAAAAAAACCATATTTTTAAATGGTGAGATTTCTGAAATTGAAAGGGTGATTGTTTTACACTTAAACTGTATTTTTTATGTTCATATTTGTTCCCATTTTAAATGATTGACATTTCTCTTCAATTGTGTTTTCCTTTCCGAAAACAGTCTTTAAAAGAAAAAAAGTACCTATTGTGATACATTACAAATCCACATCAATACAATAAATGACACATTTCTTCTGAGTAGAGCTGTTTTTCACCATCACGATGAGCTGGTGCTATAGACTATCAGAAAGAGGAGAATTTATTCTCTGTTTAGAGTTCGCGGTCCCAAAGAATCAGCTGTTCTGTCTTACTGGCCAAATCCTGATACCGGACACGGGGAAACCAGGGCCAGCTCGATGGGCCGGGACTTGTCTCCTTCACGTAGGAATAGGACACTTAACCGCATTCTCCCCAGTGTTGATTTATGTGCATTTTGGGGCTGGGGGAACACATATACTATCTACAATCAAGTATTGCTTAAGAGTTGAATCCACTTCAATTTTTCATAAGTGATTTAAAACTTCTCATTTGTTTCAGATGAAGATATTAATTACTATGTAGACGGGTTTCGATGACTACCACCTCTATACATCGTTTTCAGTTTAGTGTATACTTGTAAACAGCACAAACACTACGAAATAAGATCATGAGTTGAAAAACTAAACAAAACATTATTATTCCTCTATTGAAATATGGTGTGATAATAAAATATAGTGGGTTAGATAATAACTGGCATAGTGGAAACACTGTGACCCATGGAGAGAGGTATGTTAGGTTTCGCTTCGTGAACACAGTGGCGGTTTAACTTTTGCTCCTGTGAGGCAGCAGCTCTGTCTGGCACCTGCGGTGTAGCTGGCAGACACGGAGGTGGGCATGTGGTTTGTTCCTTGTGCCTTGGTCAGTGTACCCTCCGCAAAGTCACACCTCTTGGTGACTTTGGAGCAGGACTTTTGGGGAGTGAGGAGTTCTGCCTCTCGTTGTGTGTGCCCCTGTGTGTAGGAGAGGCGTGTGCCTGTCCCTGCAGCTACAGATGGTCAGCCCAGGAGGCTGCTGCTTGCTGACACGTGGTGAGGGATGGATATGGATCCGAGGACCGTGTTTTGTGTTGTAGTTTTAATCCGAGGGCTTGTTGTCCTGATTAGTTTCCTTAGCCAAATGCAAGTATATGTCATGGGCCTGCCAAAGTGATTGGCAGCTTGTGGAGTGGGCAGGGCCTCTGCAGTCAGCCAACCCAGGTTTTTATCTGTTGCTAATAGCTTCGTGACCTTGGGCAACTTAATTTTTCCCATTTCCTCATTTGTAGATTGGAATCACAGTTCTTAGCTCACCTAGTTTTTGTGAGGATTAAAAGAAGAAAAAAAAAGAAGAAGGTAAAATTCCTATTAGTGAACTCTTAAAAACAAACAAGGAGGCGCTGGTGGAAGAGGACCCCCGCTGAGCAGGGTGGCTGACACACCCTTTTGTTGAAGATGCAGTGGCACTGGGCCTGGGCCACCTGTGGCTCCACGTGGCGCTGGATGCAGGTGGACTTAATCACAGACTCAGGGAGCGGTGAGGGCATTCTGGTCCCTTCGGCAAGGTCACTGCGCAAGACACACTCCCCGCGTCCCCAGAATGCCCCGAGATGGGGGAGAGGGAGCGAGACGCGCGGCAGCCAGCTGCTTTCAGGGGTTTTGCTCCAGACTCCCTGTTCAGAAGTTAGGTCTTATTACTGGAACGGTTTTAATCTAGGTTTTTTTCTTAACGTGGTATTTTTTTCTCCTCATCTGTGGATTTAAAATTTTTGTCTTGTTCCTTTATTGTTAGGAAAGCACGCAAGCATTTGCTGAATGAATGAAACAGTAAATTTAGATAAATGCAGGGAAGCGGGGAATATAAATTCCTCACCCAATTTTGCGGTGTGATTTAGAAAATTTACAAAGTATTGCCTATAAAGGACTTGCATATGCTGTTTTCCATTATTTTTTGATCTTCGTTTGACTCTTTTGAAACTGGCAATTATAAATTCTGAGCTCCAGAGGGCACGTCAAGATCCCTTCAACCCCCTCAATGCCTCCAGGCAAGGGAACAGCTTTCTCAAGCCCCAAAGCCCTATCCCCTCCAGTCTAAGTGTGATACAGGTAAACAGGAACTATCGCTATCCTTTCAAAGTAAGTGAAAACCGTTGCCTGTGGACATGTAACCGAAGGAAGGAAACGGGCAGTGTGAGATTGCATTGAGATTTAAACATTGCTTTTGCCAAATGGTGGATAATTTGCTAACCGTTTAAGCAGTTCTTTCACACATTGTAACACATGGTTAATGAGTTTGTGACTAAGTTAACTGGATCAGCCCTATTTTCAAAATAAGCTAAATGTATGTAAGTAAACCCTGTGACTAATGAAAATTGTGTGTTATTTCATTCATAGCCTGGTATTTTTTTTTTTTTTAACTTGTGTCTGCTCATGTTTAACTGTTGAGGTTCATGCCATCCTATCATATCCTACTACCAGCACTGAGAGGTCCTTCTTTTAAGGCTCTTTGGTTGACTTTCTCATTACATTTCGATAGCCAGATCAAGTCAAATTCGTGTTCACAAGCATGTCCAAGGAAATTAAGAGCTGGTGTGTGAAAAGACAGGAAAACAGTTCCAAAGCTTAGCAGTATCCAAAGCACGTTTAATGGTGCAGGCAAGCGCCTTCAGTCCTCCATGTCCGTGTTTTCTTAGGGAGTGACACCTACGGGGGGGCAAGCGTGTGCTTACCTAGAGTGACCCTGAATCACTTTTGTTCTGTTCCTTTATCTCCCTGTAGCTTGCCGATGATCGTATGGCTCTGGTGTCAGGCATTAGCTTGGACCCAGAAGCAGCAATTGGTGTGACAAAACTGTCACCTCCTAAATGGGTGGATGGAGTGGATGAAGTAAGTTGAATGTTAGTTTCACACTATCTTATTTATATAAGTATTTATGATATTAACATGTTTTTAGATCTTTGCCATAAGAACTGATGGGGCCACCCTTGAATGCATGTCCCTGGCAACTTTGGCTTTTGGTGTGTTCAGGCTGCACACAAGAAAGGGGTGTGGGTACGTGTGTCAGTGCTTGTGCCCCGGTGGTGACTACCGAACTCTAGAAAGAAACTGAAGAACTATGGAACGAGGAGGAGTGGTATTTGAATGAAAAGTGGCTCACTTCTCAGCCAGCCTACCTTACGAGTTGGCTGATAATCCTGAACTCTGTGCTCTGAGTGTCGCTGGTGGTAGCGGCAGGCAGATACCTGGCCAGCATCAGTGGAGTTCTGGTGATTTCGTTGGTTTAGATCCAGTACGATGTTGGCCGGATTAAGCAGAAGATGAAGGAATTAGCCATCCTTCATGACCAGCACTTGAACAGACCCACCCTGGATGACAGCAGTGACCAGGAGCATGCCATTGAAATAACCACCCAGGAGGTCACTCAGGTGAGGAGGGATGGATTCCCAGGTGGGGCGCGGCTTTTCCCAGCCTTCGCAGGTCCGGCTCCGAAGCCGGCACGTGGGCAGCCCTGGCGTTTCACTGCCCACCCTGAGGTTCCCACGGGGACTGCGAGAGGCCCGGGCCTCCCCAGGGGTCAGCATGTATGCCCCACGGCTTGGGGAAGTGGGGACTGTTTTTTGGTTGTGGGGAGATAGTTCTGTGGATTGATTTTTAAAATGAAACCCAGAGCATTCCGAAGTTCAATCATTTGATTTTTCAAATGTATAACTCCTATTGTTTGCTAGTGTTTTAAGCATTTTTTATGTTAAAACTGGTCCTCATGATTGAAAAAGAGTGCGAGCTATTTTCCCAGACTGAGTACATTAGTATCGTAGAGAAATTTCTTATAAAACGTTGAGTTTGAGTAATTTTTAAGTACTGACAAGTGTTGAGACCTCAGTGTTTGCATTTTTGTGTTTCCACTCCCGGGTGCTAATGATGAGAGCGGTGTGGGCTGCGGAAAAGCCCTGGACTGTAGGGACCTTAGTACCACCAGGATACCGGTCTCCTTTCAGCCCTCTGACCCCAGTAGGCCCATCTGTACGACGGGAGGGTAACAGCACCACCGCCTCACAGGATGGGGGTCGGGGTGACATAAGAACGGGCGCCCGGCCCACAGCGCGCATGGATGCGCCGGTCAAAGCCCTGCCTGTGCGCTGTCCCCAGGCCCTGGGGGAACAGAGCGGTTTGCGGCTCCCGGGGACTCGAGATGGGGGAGGCATGGGCCCTTCAGGGCCCATCCGGGGCGACCTTCCGTGAGCCCGGGGCTTGTTGTCAGCTCTTCCACAGGTGCCAGCGTGCAGTGCAGGCGCTGCCCGGCCGGGCCCGCAGGGCGTGCTCGGAGCAGGAGGAGCGGCTGCTCTGCAACGTGGGGGCCGCCCTGGCCCAGGCCGTGCAGGAGCTGTCCGCCAGCTTCCGACGCGCGCAGGCCGCCTACCTCAGACGTGAGTGCCCCGCCGGCGCCTTTCTCTTACTCCTGGCTCTCGCTTTGGCCCTGTGCCTTTCCTTGTTAGGTTTGAGACCCACCCTCCTGCCTCCCCTCCCCCCACCTTCCTAGTGAAACCAAGCCTGATGGAGACAGCACAGGTATCAAATAGTTTGCATCTAGGAAAACAAAACTTATTCTGTGTCAAGCAGCTTCAAGAACTTGAAACTCAATCTAGCACAATAAAAACCTGTGGCTTGCTAGATGTTGCAGCCCTAATCCCACTAAAGCTCCATGTTTGCATAACAACCCAAGTATTTGAGAGTGCCTAGAAACCTCCGTGGGGGTGAAGGCTCCCCCCCCCACTCCCTGTTTCTTCCCAGATAGTGCAGTCAGCCTTCAGCTACACCCGCATCTTAATTACCCTACAGACTCTTTCTTTCTTTATTGCCATTGGAATCCGTGATTCTCCCGCAAGCATGTACCCCAAAAAACTAGTTCTCCCTCCCTCTGACAATTGGTATATTTGTATTTTAATTTTATTATTTGTAAAATTTGATTTAGGGCCATTTGGAATTTTTACTAGAGATGCTTCTAGAGCAAAATATTGATTTTTTTTTAAAAGTGTTTTATAATAGCAGCTTAAATATTTCTGCTTCACTTACAGATTCTCAGATGATTGTGTCATTTTGTCATTCACTTGGCATCAAGTGAATTTACACATTTACAGTGTCATTTTGCTTTGAATAACCCCAAATGCTCGCATATTGTTGTATATTTATAATCTTTTACTCTCCCCTTCCTCTGTTGGAGATAGGCTTCTTTTAAAGCTGTGAAGAATATCTCCATTTTGACCGCTGAGCTATAATCTAGATTGGCCCCTTTTAATGGTGGAACAGTAACCAGGATGATTTACATACCCGAGTAAAATGAATTCCTATCCATGGTAGGCCTGAAGAATCGGGAGGAAAGATCCCAGCATTTTTTTGATACATCAGCACCACTAATGGACGATGGAGATGATGATACTTTTTACGATCGGGTACGTGAAGGGGCTGCGAAATCGTCTGCTGTACATTTGCGCTCCGTTCTGCAGTCTCCTCTTCGTAGACCGTAACGTGTGTACAAGGCAGATAAGGACCAGCGCTGCCTGACTTGTACGTCTATCAAGCAGTTTTTACAGCCGGCGGAAGAGCCGTCATGGGGGCCATATTGTATCTTCCTCTCCAAAGGCCACAGGGAGACCTTGTAATCTGCCTTCCGGACCCTTCGGGAAGGACCCTCAGGGTTACACCACGCGTTTTGCTAGCCCACCCTGCATGGCTGCACACAACGGGTCCTCTCTGTGTCCCTTTGGTCCAGGGCTTTTGATCCCACTTGTTTTGGGGATTTGGATCTCTCCTGTTAGAGAGAAATAAGTGTTTCTGTGTTGTTTATGTGCTTTATAGAAATAGTCTCAGAATTCCTTTTCTTTAAAATGGTATACCGTAGCTTTCTTGAGCGGGGAGAAAGCTAACATGCAAATGCTGTGCTTTTTGGTTTCGCCAGGGTTTCACAGATGAGCAGCTGGTGCTGGTGGAACAGAACACGCTGACGGTGGAGGAGAGGGAGCGCGAGATTCGCCAGATCGTGCAGTCTATTTCTGACCTCAATGAGATATTTAGGGACTTAGGAGCCATGATTGTAGAGCAGGTATGTGGCTTTACCTTCCTCATCACTGGGCTTTCCTCCCATAAAACCTGGCCCTTCTCCGCACTTTCTTGGTTCTGCCCTACTGTCAGGAAAAAAGAATTGTAAGCCCACTGTATGTCTTTATGTGTGAGTGTGCACCTATGCGTGTGTTGTACGTATGTACAAATCATATACACATACTACTGCCCATCTCTATAGAAAACAATAAGCCGTTTTTTTCGATAAATAAATAAATGTCAATAGACGTTCTCATGTTCTCTGCCCCGGGGTGCCCATGGGAGCACCTGACTCTGGGGGTCTGGTTGGTTTTGCCCACCCTCAGCAATGGTTCTGGCAATAAATAAGGTTTCCCTTCTAATTTTGGCAGGTTATTGTGTGTGTAATGGCGACTGGAACCACTAGCTTTCAAGTAGAATTAAATTGTTTATTCACTGTTACAATCTGATTAGGATATTTTATTATCTTGCCAGTAGGGATTTGGGTCCTGATCCCTCTAAACCAGCTGAGAATAGAGTGTTAAGCCTGTGGAAGATCCAGTTACATTAATTACTCCCATGGTTCCCAGGGGCTGCTCTTGCTATCTCTTCTAATACAGCATGTTTCTGTTAAGAGCCCTGTTCTTCCATACAGCCCAGTGTTCCCATTTTTCTATCTGAACCAAGAGATTAAGCAATTAAAAACAAAATTCTCCTTGAGGCAAATGTGTAATTGCACGTGGGGATTGGTGCTTACTGTCACTGCTCTGACCCGTGGAGACCTGTGTTGACGTTTGTAGATGTGATAGTCACTTTCCAGGCCTAATCATAACCAGGTCCCGCTTACCTGCCATTCCCTCCTTCCTTGAATCCAAGTATTGAAGCAGCAGTGGGCACAGAAGCTAGCCCTTCTCCGCCCAGAGCCTGTTTCCACTGAACTGTATATTTTTTTTAAAGCACCAGTAAGTCTGAACATGGCATATCCCATAGTGTCTGAATCCAAAGAAGAAAGCTCAATTTGTCAGTATTTCTTTCTCATGAGCTAGACTTCATTGCAGCTAACAGAGTTCTGCGCCGCTGAGTGTCTGATGCTGCCGGATGATGGGTCCCGAGCTTCCTGCGCGCCCCTCTCCAGCACGGCGAGCGAAGTAAAGCAGACGCTCCTGTGCATAATGATGTCTGCAGTCCGCATAGCGCATTTCTGAAGTTCAATTTTCCCAGTTGCGGTTGTTGATCGTCTGTAACTGTCATTTATTACTCAGGGTACGGTCCTTGATAGAATTGACTATAATGTTGAGCAGTCCTGTATCAAAACTGAAGATGGCTTGAAACAGCTTCACAAGGTAATATCCTATCTTTCAATAGTTGAGAATTTGAGCAACTGTTACCAGATATCAAGAATTCAGAAGAGGGTTCTCTTCCGCCATAACTGTCTTTCGCACTCCTGTCTGTTGTCGACTCTCAGTGTCGTAGTGGGAACTTGGACGTTCTTAGTGGGGAAATGGACGGCGTTTCATTCAGAGCCAACCACGGGGCAGTCGCCATTTTGCCGTGGGCAGTGTTTCCTGGAGTGCCTGGCACTTTGGTTTGAAATTGCTGAGAACTTCCTTCGATGGACAGTAAATTCTAAAGGAATTGGGTTTTCTTCCTTTTAGAAAATATTCCGTTCTTTGAGTCTTCTTGTTTTAGGAAATCAATTGAATGGGTGTTTCCCAAAGTACGTGTCGAATGCTCCGTTTGCTGGTTGCTGCTGACGCAGGCCTCTCATGCAGCAACACATTTCTGATGAATTGCTGGTGGAGAGGCATCTGGAGCAGCTAGAAATCTAATTTTCCCTTTTAATGACCACACTGTAGCTGTGTACTTACCTTGAGAAAAAAGAGTGCTTTGTTGAAGCGAGAGGATTATTAGCTGTTTTATTCTTTGCTAATAAGGTGGCTATTTCAGGAATATTTTTCATGATATCTGTTAAAAATAAATGACATGCATCTTAGAAACCTTGTAATGAATTATGAGAAACATACATATGCTGCTGAGTGGTTCTCATATGAAATTGGGTGCTTATTTTCTTTTAAAAGAATATAATACTTCACAAATAAAATAAATTCTGTCCATTTCCCTGTATCTTTCAGACCCAGTGGTGTTTCTAGACATATCCTGAGTATTTTTCTAATTCACTAATTTACTGCCCTGTCATTTGTCTGAAACCAGCCGCTTCCTATAGCAAAGAGAGCCTATGTAATAGTCGTAGCAGGTTTACAAAAAGTGAGGTCCCACTCTTCCTTGGGCTTGTCCCGACATACAGGGTGGGCGTGACACTCTGGCACATCCGGAGAAAGAAAATGCTTTTTAAACATTTAGATTCAGTTGGTCGCCAAGCCTTGTGTATTAAAAGAGTGAAACGAACTTCAGTTTCTCACCCTGTGATACCCAGGTTTTTATCTGCTGTTGAATTATGCATTGGTTTTGAAGTTCCTTAAAAACTAGTGCAACACGTTTTGTAATAGAACACAGATAAAGGGAGACGCTTTCTCCGCAGGAGTGTGCAGATCTAGTGGGAACTAAAAATTTTGTTGTGGATTCTTGTTTATAAATCATCTTGAGAGGTTTTAAAGTATATGGTTTAGTTTTGGCTTCCCTGGTGTTCTGGATTACTTACTAGGAAAGTAAGCACGCTCCGTCTTACCTGGTGGTACGCTGGCTGTCTCCTTCACACTCAGCTCATCTAAGGATGACTGAGCCTGGGGAGGTGCTTCACAAGGGCAGGCCGATTAGCCTGTCTGTGTCCTGGCTGATGCGTGGGCCTGGTGGGTGGGTCGGCTCACTTAGCAAACAGAACTAGCAGCCAGGTTGGTGGGGAACGTGGAAGGAAGATCCCCGGGGCTGGGTATCTCCATCTGCTCCTTGTCCCTCACTGTCAGGTAGCGCCGCCCAGAAAGGCAGGCTGTGCCCTCCCTCGGTGTGCTGGAGACCCTCACACCTCTTCTCCTCTGCCCTTTCTCTGGTCGCGTTTCTGCACGACAGGCATGGCGTCACTCAGGATACTGCCCAACATGGGCTTCCAGGCCGACGTGCACAGGCGAAGCAGGGGGCGTGTGCCTTTGGAAGGTCCTCCAGCTGCGTCATCAGCAGCACCGGGACGTGTCTTGCGGGTCCATTCTGCACTTCCCCATGTTTATGTCAAAGGATGGACCTTCTTGTTGCCAAATGCAGGGAGGCGGAAATCAAGCTTCTTTGGGGCTGTCAGTCTTCCCCCGCCGCCTCCACTCCGTTAGGCAGTAGTTTGATTTCATAGTGAAGGTCTGTGCTCACCCAAAGAACTGTCCAGAAACGGGAGCAATTGACAGCATGGCTCCTCACAGTCAATGGAGGTAGAGGTGAGGAGCAGCAGGTGTGTCTGGGCCGGAAAGCAGAACCTTGACTTTTCCTATCAGCTTGCTCTTAGCGGTAAATCCCAGACCTGCGCCTTAGTGAGCCCTGGGGAGGCGGGGAGGCGGGGAGCCCGGCACTGTGGACCCTTCCACCTGTGTTGATTGGATTCGCTTGACTTAATGGAAGGGATTATAACCATGTAGCTTGTAGCAGAGATGTCAGTTATACAGTGGGGGCCGGAAGCCTAGGATTGGAAATGAGTGAGCCTGGATTTTGGATGTGGGGAAACATGACTGCCTTTTTTCCCTCCTCTTTCTGTAGGCAGAGCAGTATCAAAAGAAGAATCGGAAGATGCTTGTGATTTTAATATTATTTGTCATCATTATTGTCCTCATTGTTGTCCTCGTCGGCGTGAAGTCTCGCTAAGCAGCGTTGGGCCTGTGTGTGCTCGGTGCTGGGGTCTGCGTGTGCGAGGGCCCGGGCCATGCCCCCGGCTGCCTGCGGAGGCGGAGGCGGAGGCGGAGGCGCAGCCCCATCCGCGGGGGCTGCCCGTGTTTCCATGGACTCCTCGTCGCAGCCGTGCTCCAGCCGTGCCTCAGCCGGGGAGGGGGCTTCTGTTTTTCTTTCACTGTCAAAAATTTAAGGACCTTTGATACTGCTGCAGAGTAGAGATGGAGTTCTATCATCACTTATAATATATTTTTTTTAGAAAGAAAATGAGTTGGACGTTTACAGGCACTCCATAAGCTGTTCGATATTGTATGTGTATATGCTATTTTTTTTAGCAGTCATGTCTGAGCAGCATGTTAAAATAATTTTTGGAAAAAATTTTTTGAAAACCATCTGGTTTTTAAGAAATTTGGTACCAAAAATCTATGAGTAGAGGCAAAAATGCCTCTTCATCTTTCTCTATATATTTCCCAGTTGAAAACAAACTGAGAAGTCCTTCAAGAATTTATAATCCGTTCCCCATTAACTTAATTTAGCTTTTCCATCACTGTTAATGATCAGAGTAACAAAGTGTGAAAAATAAGAAACCATCATTGATGTTAATTAACACATTTAGATGGTCCAGTTAAAACAGCTTCATAAGTTTAAATTAATTGTAAATTAATTAATTCCTCATCAAAAATTCGTGCATTGCATTTTCTACTGTAAACCAAAAGGGGTTACTAAGCAAAACCACCTAAATTTAAAAGTTGGTGATTTGAACCAACCTCGCATTAAAAGGAAGCTTGGCAGCATGGTGAAAGTCACCAGAATCGGCCGGTGTGTCCCTGTGTGCATCCCCAGCCATCCTTGCTCTCAAGCCATTACTTAGATACTCACTACATAATGACCTGTTCAAACCAGACACCATTTAATGAACTGTGATTTTACACAGAGGCCATTCTAAATGGGTCACCCCATTTGGATCTCAAATTATTAACCAAACATCACTCCATTTCAAAGTAAAGTATTCCACCAGTGGTTTGATTTATTGGCTCTCCCATTGCCACTTAACATGCCCAGAAAGGAGGCAGGCGTATTCCTGCCGGTTGTGAAAAATTGGGCGAGGCAGTCTCTCGTTTTTGTGAGGGTGGAGCAGATCGCCAACGCCAGACTTGGTCGTTTACTTACCTACTATCAATATGGTGCTTGACTATATTCCTGGAACTGTAGAATAATGTGCAAAGTGATGATAACTCTGAAAACTGAAGTTGTTCATGTTTTCATTGGCCTTCAGACACGGGTACAGTTTTAATGGTCTTTGTGTAAGTTTTGATGGCTTTTCCATTGTTTTACCTCTAATGTGCTACATTTTATTTGGACCGGTCACATAAAATGCCTCTCTAGACTTGACTTTGAGGTTGTTTTCTAGGACTTTCAACTCAAGTCCAGAGATTCAAGTTGTCCAAGTAGATCATCGGCTCACTACCCAAGCCCCTGGCCCAGCCCTCACTCCCCAAGTTGTTTCTGACGCCGGGCAGCCACTGGTACCCTATTACTGATGTGGCTGTGGAATGATCTAAAGATGTCCCTGGCGTTTTAGGAAGTAGCTCATATTCCCTGACAATTATTTATTAGGAAAGAAGTGCAGGCAGTAAGAACCCAGCCCTCTGTGATTGCTCCTAAAATGTGGAGTGTCTACAGGCCTTGAAGGTAGCTGCTGGTATCTTTTAACCCCAGCCAGCCTAGACCAGCTGCTCCTAGCAGCTGGGGTGTTGAGGTCAGGGGCCTTCCCTCCCAGATGGTCTGTGATGGTAATAGTTCATTATTGAGTCTTACTAATCCTTGAAGGAAAGTGACCCTTTAAGAAAGGATCACCTTTTAGTTATATTTATTCTAAGTAAAGAGGGTAATTAGGGTTGGTTTTTTGTCCCCTTGACCCGTTTGGGTAAAATAATGGATCTGATTAGAAATGGTTTTAAGGATCTCATGTGGGGCATGGGAACCAGCCCATTCCGACTGAACCCAGGACAGTGCCAGCAAAAGCCCGAGCTGTCCGCTGCCATCACCAGGTCCCAAGGGAAGACGTGGTCCAGAGCCTGTGCCCCGACTTGCTGGGCTCCTCCAAACACTGTATTTTTCTGTTGAGCGTTTACTTGGGGAAAGATCAGCAGCACTGGGCAAAGTAAGAGAAAATGAATGATGGTGTCCGGGCACCTCGGGGCCATTCTTCCCCGCAAGGACCCGGGCTCCTTTACCTGCTGACAGCCATTGTCTGTGGGAAGGCCGCTCGCTGGCTCTGGTGGGCTCTGGCGGGGTCTGGCGGGATGAGCACTCACTGCAGATTGCCCCTTGCCTGGGATTTGCCCTGAGGGGGACCAGCAGGGACAGCTCCTTCGGACACCTGCCCCCTTTACGTGTCCTGGGGTGGCCCTGTTGACCCGTGCAAGAGGACAGATGTCAATGTTTACTGTCAAGTCTCCAACGCTCCTGATCTTTCCCCAGATTGTAACTGAAATCTACTGTCTCTTATTTTATTTGCGGGTGGGAGGGTGCTGGCATCGCCATGGGCGTGAAGCAGTGTATGTCTCTTAATTTATCGGATTTACCGCTTTCTCTGTTAATTGAGAGAGCATTATTTATTTGTTTTGACACAAGTGCTTTCAGTGTTTTATCCTAGCTAATGGCTTCTTAAAGGTAATAAAACCCTTCCAACCTGATTGGTCAGAGAAGATTTTTTTTTTTTCTTGTGTGCTTAAATAAAGCAATTAGTGATGCGCTTCTATCCAACATGACTTTTTTTGTCCTTTTTAAAAACTAATTTACTGTTACTGGAAAGTTTTTGTATAATAAAGCAATCATGCTGATCCTGCAATCCTAGTATTAATTTTAATGATGCGGTTCATGTTTTCTTCCAGTGCATCTGTGTTATGGGTGGGCCTGGCCGCTTCTGTGATTGTTGAGCTGATCACTGTGTGTGCCTGAGGCCTTTGCCTCACATCTGTCTGTATAATGGATACCTTTAAAGGGACCGATCTGTTCACTGTCCAGTGTACAAAAAGGGAAACTACCAAAAAGGCAGATCATTATTTTTCTTACGAAAATGTGTGCTTTTTATACATACCAAGAAACATTTGGATATCTTCAAATAAAATTGTAGTGTATGTGCCTTGTTGAGAAGTAATTCTTACCCACAGACCCAAAGCCTAAATGACTTCGAAAGTTTTCTGTCCTGTTCCCCTGAAAACTTCAGGGATAGTGTTTGCCAGTTGAACTCAAAGCCAGGACTGTATTTTGCCTCCACTGTGTCTTGTGCCTCCTCCTCAAAGGCTGGGATGGTTCTTTGTCAACTAAGCATTAGCTTTCATCCATATGTGCCCAATGGGAGATGTTATCAAGGCACCATGGGGTCTTTTTCGTTCAACACCAGCGTCTATACATATGACAGCAGGAGCAGTGTCTCCAGGTAGTCACCTTAGCGAGCTGGTGTTCAGTTTTGCGATGCCGCTGGTGCCTGTGGCCATTCATTGTCCTCGGAGCCTGTTGCGCCACATGAGAGAAACGGCCTCCTAACGGTGCCCACACCTCAGTTTTGGACTAGACGTTACACCCCCCAACTATCTGCTCATTAGCCAGTGGGTCTGTGCAAGAAACAGACCACTCTCAAAGGATAGGCCTTTCCCACAGGTTTCAGGAGCATTCTAGACCGGCGATAACACTGACTTATCAGAATGGCGCCACCTGTGACGGGGGGCGCTGCTTGCGTGGTAATCTCACGACTTGCCCAGACTGCTCAGTGACCCACTCTTGAAATGGCGGTGCGAGTGTTTGCAGGTACAGTCAGAAACGTTGCCTGTCAAGCGGAGAGCTGAAGAACGGGTGCCTGGTTTGCAGGTGTGGAAGGGTGGGCCGTTGGCTGGCTCCTTTGGAATGCCCCCGGTGACTGTAGCAGGACAGGCTGGGTCCAGATTCACCCTGCTAGCTTCAGTGACCACCCTGGAAGACCCCGAATCATAAACCGAAGTTGGAGTAACCTAGAGTGCTTCCTGGTCTGTCTGTGGTAGTTGTGTGGCCACAGCCAAACGCCTCACCTAGCCTAGCAGAACCTGTGTTGAGATGTAAAAGTACAGCATGTGCTTCTATCCACTGGCCTTATTCTGACCACCAGGATCCTTTAGTCAAAACCTGTGGGAACCATCCGGAGAGACTTGGCTGACAAGTCTTCACAGAGGGGTGGCGATTCGGTGGGTGGAGGGGTGCTGATTCCTTGAGGCTTTATCGTGAGTTTCCGTTTCTCTCAGGTTTAGGTAGGCAGACTCGGTTCACCTGATGGTACCTACACTTTGGAACTCATCCCTGTGCATGCGTGCAAACGGGGCCTCGAATTGGTAGTCCTTCAAAACCCCTGGTTTTCTCTCTCCAAATTGCCTTGACCACCCAGGTGCCACCTGTAACCTTGTTGCCTGATGTTTTTATTTAGCTTTGTTTAGAAATTGAGGGGAAACACCCGTGTTCAAAACAATGAAGTATCAGAGTAAACCGGTGAGGGTTCTGGGTGGTCACCCAGACTTCCAGCTCGTCTGGAAGCGGCTCAGGTGTAGGACCTGGGGTTGGTTGGCGGGCGTCAGCCGTGTGCTGTGGGCGTCCTGTCCCCAGCCCTACACTCCTTGACGTCATTCCACCGTCTGCGGCCGAGTCTTCTTACCACACAAAGGGACATTCCACAGAGCCAAATGGCAGAGCTTGTGTACAATTATCTGGTCAATTGAGGCAAAAGAAACTCCTCATTTGTCCGATGGTCCACATTAGCTCGGGACTGTCCTGCAGGCCCAGGATAATTGTGTGGGCCTCCACTTCAGCTCCGGAATCTGGCTAAAATGGACCATTTCAATGAGACGCCATTCAGCACAGTGTGCATTTAAACCAGGCTTAGTTAGAACAGGCCACTGGCTGTAGCGTTTTCTGTTTGTCAGCTATTATTCTAAGATTGCTTTTAGCTAATCATCCATATTCCGCCATTCATAATCACTGTTTCTCTTATTTTATATATGCCGTAATGTTTGCATCATTTGCTCGTCTTCTCAGAGGAAGTGCTGAGGAAGTCAGATTTTTTTTACCTTGGTGTTCTGACTCAGGACACCCTAATAACCCTCCATTTTCATTAACTGTTGGATAAAGAGAGCATCTTCCCCCCCAACACACACATACCTTTCCAGATGGGGAAATGGGAGACCCGCAAGACGGCTTACTGAGGGCCCACAACTAGTGTAACCCAGGGCTGGCACTAGAATCTTCCAGTTTTCTCATTTCCAGACCAGTACTATCTCTGCTTATGCCACTTTAATTGCTCATTTCTTTGCATAAAATTAAATGACCTTCTTCATGAAAGATTGAGTGGTCAAGATGTGATTTGGTAAAAGCTTCCTCAAGGATTTTTTTCTTATTACAAAGATTAGACCCAACTGAGGCTAAGAGAGCTTTGCAAACAGTGGTATGTCATTATCCGGAGCTCAGTTTTTCGTGTAATTGGTGTGAAGAGATTGCTGCTGATGACTAAGCCTGCCACTGAACAGAAAGTAGCGATGCTTCTGACGTGACCGGGTGTGCACACATGTGTATTTGTGCGTATTTTTAAAAGGTATGTGTACACAGAAAATCCCCATCAAGATGGATCATGTCATTTCCAAGTTGTAAATAATAAAAAAAAATAGTCTTAGCAATAGTGATTTTACAACTGCCTGAGAATGTAGCCCTTCGTTTCCACTAGGCAATGGCTAGAAATTGATTTTTTTTTTAATCCAATTAAGCCTCAAGGTTGGTTATCCATTTAAAAGGTCGGCTGAGTTAAACAATGACAGTACCTTCAGTTCATGCTAATAATTAAATTTGCACAGAACTTCAGCACTTCCATCATACCTCTTGGAGGCCTGCATCATGTGGTTTTCACAACAGTGCACTGCAGAGGTCCCCAGCAATGGTGCGGGCACCCCAGCAGATCACGAGCCCTGTGTTGGTAAGTCCCTGAGCTGGCCACCATCCCTGTCTCTCTGTCCCATCAGATTTCTATAGCCCACCTGGAGAGCACTGGTCCTGACAACTTTTCCCCTCTCACCCCCCACCGCGCTTTTTCTACTGCCCCACAAGTACTGGGAAATGGAAAGTAGACTCTCATTTAAAGGAAAATGAAGAGGGGAACGTCTATGAATAACTAGGTTTCATGTGCTGCCCAGTTTGTCATGTACAAGTCATGTGTTATAAAGAGCACTCGATAGTACCCACTTGCTGTTTGTTCTCAACGTGTCAAGAAAAAGACTTCAAAATGTCTTTTTTATGGCTCTCACAGGTCATGTTTAAGTATTACTGAATTTATGAAGACCTTGGGAGAACCACGGACCTGATTGGAATGCTTTTTTTACTTTGTTTGTGTTATAATGTCACTTGAGTTTTGTAAATCATTGAGACAGGATAAGCAGTCTTATTTCAAATTGAGCATTTTAACCTGCATTGTAGTAGAAGTCAGGTTGCTCCCTTTCAGTACTTTTCATCTGTAACTGTGAACCAGCCCGGAAATATGGAACCTTCCAGATTTAGTGGGGAAAAAAACTTAAATTTCCTTCTCATGGCCCTTTAGAAAACGAACAATTTCTGGTTAGTTTTTCCTTCCCCCACCCTTTTCTCACACTGCTCAGCTGCCAAAACCCTCAGCAATCCTTTCTTACTTTTTAAAAGATCCACATTTAGGTACTACAGATAGCCGTGTTGCTTTACACAAGGGTGTTTCTGGGAAAAAAATATGACTCAGGTTTTTGAAGACTGAATCATTTTCAATGTATTAGAGAAACATAGTGCTCTAAAGGATCCTATAAGTGAAGGTTTTTTTCTAAAGAAAAGATTTCTTGATCAAAAGAAACATCTCCCCCTCGCTCTGCTTTTCCGTACATCTCCATTTTCATATGCTGTTTGTTTCAAGGAATGTGGAACCCATTTGGTCTGTTAATCATTTCTCTTACCCTTCCTGTGGCCGCCTCATCCTCGGGCTCCAGGTCTTCCGGGTGTCCGTGAACACTTGTGCAACCACAAAAATAGTTTTGCTGGTGTTCAGAAGTAAATAGGAATTTAGTTCCCGAGACATGAGGGTTACTACTGCCTGACACTGTGCCCTGCCTGGCTGGATAATTTAGGCTTCTAGAATGGCAAGGGACCTCCAACAGCAACTAGTTCGGCCCCCTTGTTTTGTCGAGAAGTCTTCCAAACTGATGTTAGAAGGAATGCTTTTTGTCATTAATAAATGGTTCCAAGAGCACATTTTTATTAGCACGTTCTCTCATTCCCCCCCCCCAAAGTGGAAGGTAAAAACATAGTGCTTTAGATGAGATTTACAAAATGTGCTTTATAAGCAAAGTGCAAAAGATTACATGCAATGTGCTGTCTCTTTGTCAGATCCATGAATATATATGATCTTGTATTCCTTTTCAGGAAAGATCAACCAAAAGCTAATAAAAATGTTTACCTGTGGAAAGGGATGGAAGGGACAGCAGATTCCTTTGAGCATTCCTTTTGGCAGTTTCGATTTTTGAACCACAGAAATGTTTTACGTCTTCAAAAAACGGAAATGTAAAAAAAAAAAATGAAAACAGCAAACCCTTATGTTGAATACAGACATAAACATGGAATCTAGATGGGCATCGGACAGTTAGATCACACGAAAATCAAGTAAATTTTGAGTATATCAGTGGAATGCATTCTAAGAACAAAAAACAGGAAGTGAAGAACTGTTCAGCTTCATGTAGTAGGTTTATTGTCTGGAGTGGCGGTGTAGGAAAGAGCCAGTGAGTGTCTGTAGATGGGTGACTGGAACCAGGTTCTCAGAGAGATGGGGACCCCCATGTGGAATAGGGGCAGGTGGGGAAGAGCTCGGGAATGTGGGGTTTGAGTTGGAGGACTCAAGAAGAAAACAAATCCGTCTCCTGTCCCCTGGAAGGACCAGAAACAGTGACCTGGGAGCAGTGAGACCTGGGTTTCTAAACAGGAAACTCGATTCCTAAACAGCAGTTCCCCCAACTCACATAGGGGCCCCTTGGAGAAATGGGTGACCCTACATTTGGGGCAAGGAAGGAACAATGTGAGCCTGAAGATCATCTTATTGTTCCAGAAAGGACAAAAGTACTGAAAAACTGACAGGGACATGTGAAAAGGCCACAGGAGCTGGCCCGATGGGGCTCTCATTGGCTCAAGTGGAGCAACTGGGACGGGTGGTACTGAAAGGGGCATACAAGTATGTACCCAGTGGGGCGCATGGCAGCTTCGTGGGCATGCAGCCATTGCAGTCCAAGGACCCCGTTTTTGGTTTAGTGCTCTCCGGTCACCATCTTGAAATTCCTTCTTGAAAATGAAGTTCTGGGGCCGGCCGAGTGGCGCATCGGTTAAGCGCTGGTTTTGGGATGCCAGCGGCCCCGGTTCGGATCCCACATGAGGGCCAGTGACACTGCCCTCTACAGCTAACAACAGCTCCACCTGGAGCTGGGCTGTGCGAGCCCCGGTGATGGTGTGGGCTGCAGCCCCTGCTGCAGTGGGCTGCCATAGGCTGCAGTGAGTGGCCCGCAGCCAGCGTGAGCGGCTGGCAGCCAAGCGTGAGCTGCCAATAGCCGCGATGAGCGACATCCAGAGGCCAGCGACCGATCTGCCTCATCCGGGAAGAGCGCAATGACGATACCAACAATGAAGCAACATCCTCCGCAACTAAACTGAAGAACAAGAAGACGGCAACTTGTCTGTTCCCCTTCCCCGATTCCCCAACGCTGTTCCCCTCCACCAATTCCCCAATAAAATCTTTTAAAAAAAAGAAAATGAAGTTCTGCATCTTCATTTTTGCACTGGACCCCACAAATTAGGCAGCCAGTGCTGGGGAGGGGGAAGGCGGGGAGGTCCTCTATGCCCAGGAAAAGCGGGTCCTGAGTGTAGGAGGAACGGGGGAGCTAGGAAATCAGCGTGCTGCCACCACGGCTCGATTCAGGCAGCGGCCATCATTGGATACAAAGACCACTGGGGGGTTGGTTGTCAGGAAACCGCACATCTTGAGTCTCAGAGTGTCACTCCACATGTGATAGAGAGGGATCTGATTTTAATTCTCTTAATTATAAAGAGGGAATTATGACTTTATCATGAAGAGATCTGGCAGACCCCACGTACACCTAGTCACCAGCCTTGGCCAGTAAACTGGAGACCATACCAGGTCACGTGGCTCCTGATGAGGTGCCATGGGAAACAATGCGTATTGTGCCAGAATCGGTTTTCCCGAATCTAATCATAAGAAAACAATCAGGCGAGTCGGGACTGTGGGGCCTTCTACGAGACATTTCAATGTCAGGAAAGACAAAGGCAGGGACTGTTGTGGATTACAGAAGAGGAAAGGCACTTGACAGCCAAGCAGAATGCCTGATCTTGATTTGGATTCTTATTTAAAAAGGAAAGGCCATGAAGGACATTTTGGGGCAATGAAAGAGATTCCGGTGTGGACTGTGGATTAGGTAATAGCATTGCTTCACTGATACATTTCTCTGGGTATGATCAGAATATTATTGACTGTGGGCCCGTGTCCTTGTTCCCAAGAGACGCATCCTGAGGTATTTAGGGTTAAGTGTATGCAAGGAGCTTTAAATGGTGCAGAAGGAAAACGACATGCACGCACATATATGAGTATCGGTAAAGGGTATACCAGTCTTCATCATACTGGGTTTTCAACTTTTCCATAAGTTAATGTATGGTTTTTAAGCATCTAGAGAAATGTGATTTTCATAGCGGTTAGTTCATGTTCAATCCTTCGGGGAACACTGAGTGCAAATCTAGTTGGTGTGTCCGACACAATATTTACAAAGTCTGACTGAGGCACTCCCTTCTGTCCAGGCATGGTGAGGAAAGCAAACAGTCCCAGCACAGGCAGCATCTGGGGGTCATGCAAGTGTCGCTGTCATCTTGGCCGGACGGAGGCTCCCTTGTAGGTCAGCTGCTCCAGGGCAGCGCTGGGAGGAAAGCCGCTGGAGCTGAGCCGCCTGCGGCTTCCTCTGGGCGTGTGAAGCTGCAGGCCGTTCTCCACCAGGAACGAGCCCCACCTTTATTTCACCTTAGTCCTGACAGGCACTTCCCCAGGCTTTCAGTTGTTGCCCACAAGGTCAAGTCCAAACCCCATGACTCAGCATTCATCTCATGCTCCTGTAATTGCAGCCATGCAAGCTTTCGATGGTTCCGGAATGGACCATACCCTTTAGTACTCTGGGCCCTTGTCAAGGATCAGCCTGCCTGGCACACAGCCCACCCTCAAGACCCAACTACAGCATCTCCTCCAAACCCAGTCAGCTCCCAGTGACTGGAGTTCTGAGTTTTACTGCACCCCACCTCTACACACACACACACACACACACACACACACAGCATTGTATCCCCAAAGCCTGACCTAGCCTACAGCTCTTCAGAACTGATAATAAATATATGTTGAATGAGTAAATGAATGAAAACATCAGAAACATGAAACATGTGTTCCCAGGGGACCAGGGTTTCCTTCTCATATCAGATGTGATGGAATCCGGGAACGTCACAATGATCAGTGGCGTCTAAGCAGGCACTGGAGGATTTTTATAAGGTGAACCGCGGGATGCAGTGAGCATATAAGGAGCTCACACACCTAGGGCCGCCGTACACACTGTGATTTCAGAAATGTGTCTATAGACTATGAGCTGTGCCCCAGAACTTCCTAATAAGTCCTGGAAACTTTATTCTGATTTTTTTCCAGTAGTTTTTAGTCTTCTCCTCAACTCCTAAAGTAAGTCTGAACACCCAGTTCAGTCTGGAAAGAGACTCAAGCCACAAAAAACATAAGTTACTTCTTGGATTGCATTAGAGATCCGGTGAGTTGTTTTAAGTTTTCCTTTTTTTTTTTTAAAGAAAATTTAATTGAGGTGAATTTTTCATTGACAGTGAAATATATACTCATCTGTGGATGAATACCTTTATAAAATTTTATCTAAACGAAGTAAGGCCTGTCTTATTTGTGTTGAAATCTATAAAGTGCCGTGAAAAGGGGAAAGCACTTTCCTGGAAGATATTTGTATCTGTCACAGGCCACATCTTGAGGAAACTGGCAGGCATCTCAAGTGGAATAATTCCTTAACGTTCTGTTTAGTTTGGACTTTTTTGATTCAGGGATGGCTTAAAAACAGAAGCCGTAATATCTGCTGCTAGAAAGTATCTACCATTTTTTCTTGCTTTGTATGGAATAAGTGTTCAATAAATGTGATTGAATTGAATCATCTCGTTATCCTTTCTTGGGGCCATCTAAAAGGAAAGACCTACAAAATCATCTCGCCACTGACAGTTTCCTTCCCCTTCCAACTCCCTGTGCACAGAGCTGCCAGGATCCTGCTTTCTCAAACATTTCTTGGATCCTGCCACAGTTTGCAAAAGTCTACGGAGGGGCTCAGACTCCCAGCTCACCACCATCCATTTTCTCCCATTCTGTTCTCACACTGGCTTCAGTGCCCCGTGGACACTCTGGGTCTGCCCTTTCCTCCCGGGCGTGTCCCCACCTGGATGGGTGCCTCCCCCTGTTTTGGTTGCCTGTGGAAGTCCAATTTCATCCGCCAGGCACAGCTTAACATTCCTCATCGAGGAAGCTCTCCCCCGCTGCTCCAGCCCCTGTTAGAGAGCCCTGCACTTGCCTGCAGTACATTTGCAAAAGGAAAAGAGTGATAGATCTTCATCCTCATTCTTTGTACCCTTTACAAACGTGTGAAAACATTCAGCCGCTGTAAGAATCTTTTGAAGAAAATAAGATCCAATTAGCATCAACT
The DNA here is from genome assembly GCA_033961575.1 of Aselliscus stoliczkanus. NCBI lineage: Eukaryota > Metazoa > Chordata > Mammalia > Chiroptera > Hipposideridae > Aselliscus > Aselliscus stoliczkanus. The sequence continues at coordinate 3,640,774 of CM066738.1, read as the reverse complement.
TTTATGCTGGGAAAGCTGAGGGTTTTCACGGAATTCATTTCACTCATTCAACAACTATTTTTTGAGCGCCTGCTCTGTGCCAGGCACTGGAGGAAAAAAGCAGACAAGAAGCCCTGCCTTCAGAGTGCTGAAGCTCTTCACCTAGTGGGTGTTCCCAAGGATCAGGGAGCCCACAGGGAAGATGCAAGTGGCCCTTGGCTAGTTTGCAAGCCAGCGGGGGAGGGGGGGACACACACAGGGAAGATGGGGCTGGAAGCCTTGGGTGCCACCCTGGGGAGCTGGCTTTTATATTTTAAAAGTCGTGAAGTGGAAACTCAGAGGAGCAGTGCATGGAAAGAGCTGGAGGTAACAGAGAGGGGTGCCAACCAAAGACCCTTGAACAATTGGGCCGTGGGCAGGATGGGGTAACACTTCTTAAATAACCCGGGTAGAGTTTCCATGGCTGGGTCATCACTCTATCTGAGCCACAGCGCGAGCCAGGACCCTCACCAACGGCACACCCTCCATCCACCACATGTCCCCAACACCTTCCAGGCACCCTCTTCGTCTCCTCACTCCCTAAGCGGCCTAGGAGGCTGTAGGGGCAGCTTGCTCGGGCTGTTGCCAGATGACCCTGCGAAGGGATGGGCTGGGGAAGGGTTCCCATCCAACAAGGTGATTGCTGGATTTGGTAAGCGGCCGTCCCAGAAGCAGCAACCTGGATGGGAGCCCATGTCCCTGACACCCCTCTCACTTCCGGCACAGTGCCTGCCAAAGAGTAGGGGTCTGAGAAATGTCAAGAGAGAAACTTGCCACTACCCAGCATGCCAGGCAGAGGAGCCTTACACCACTTGGAGCTGGCATGAAGCCCAAACTCACCATGCGAATCCAAATGTGACTGAGATGCTGGTGTGGTCAGGGCAGCTCTGCCCGTGTGGGGCCCCTGACAACCACCCCTGGCTGCTGGGAGACCACCGGGGAACCTCACTCCCCCTTGAGGCTGGGTCTGCTTAGAGCTCGCCTGGGCGCGGGGCTGGTGGGAACCGCTGGGGTGGACGTGGGGTTGGCCTGAGTCCACTTAGGACCCGCTGGCGGTTAGGGCCAGCAGGGCTCTGCTGGTGGCCTGCTGGCTGGGACTGGAGGCCCGAAGGGCTGTCTGGAGAGCTGGGTGCCCTTCCTTTGAGGGCAGGCTCCACTTGGGGGCCTGCGCAGAGTTTGAGGCCTCCCCGGGGCCGAGGCCTGTGTAGCTCGGGGCCTCCCCGGAGTATGGGGCCTGCCCGGAGCTCGGGGCCTGCGCAGAGTTGGAGGCCTCCCCGGGGCCGAGGCCTGTGTAGCTCGGGGCCTCCCCGGAGTATGGGGCCTGCCCGGAGCTCAGGGCCTGCGCGGAGCACGGGGCCTGCCCAGAGTTGGAGGCCTCCCCGGGGCCAAGGCCTGTGTAGCTCGGGGCCTCCCCAGAGTATGGGGCCTGTAGGTTGGGGCCTGCCCGGAGCTCGGGGCCTGCGCGGAGCACGGGGCCTGCCCAGAGTTGGAGGCCTCCCCGGGGCCGAGGCCTGTGTGGCTCGGGGCCGTGCGCTCCGGCCCTGCCCTCCGCCCCCCGCGCCCCCTCGCGCCCCGGGCGGGCCCTGCACGTCTCGCGAGCGGCCCGGAGCGGCGGGGGAGGCGGGGCCGGGCGGCCGGGCAGGGCCGGGGCGGTGCCGAGGCCGGGCCGCAGCGGGAGCCCCAGCGCAGCGGGCGCGGCGGCCGGGGCGCGGGGCGCGGGCCGGCGAAGATGGCGAACGTGGGGCTGCAGTTCCAGGCGAGCGCCGGGGACGCGGACCCGCAGAGCCGCCCGCTGCTGCTGCTCGGGCAGCTGCCCCACCTGCACCGCGTGCCCTGGAGCCACGTCCGCGGGAAGCTGCAGCCCCGGGTCACCGAGGAGGTGAGCGGGCCGGGCCGGCGGGGAGGCCGCGCAGGCCCCGCCTCGGCCGCCCGAGCCCCCCCGCCCGCCGCCGGCGCGCACGGCCAGGCCTCCCGGGCCCGGGCTGCCCGCCTCGCTGCCGCCCGCACAGCCGCCTGGCGCCCCGCCCGCGCCCGGGCCGCGCTCCCGGGAGAGCTGGCCGACGTGCCGCCTCGGAAGCACCGCCTCGAGGGGCCCCCTGCCCCCCGTCAGTGGCACCTGGCCGGGGCCCCCCCATGTGGGTTTCCAGCGTTGGAAGCCAAGCAGCCCCCAACTGGCCTTTGCAAATTCCCACTGCTTAGCCCCACCAGGGTGGAAGTGTGCCAGCAGACACACACACACACACACACACACACTTAGCTCTAGCGAGATGTGACATCTTAACTGTGGATGGTGGGCACTTCGGGAAAGCTGCAAAAAGGCCCTTCAGCCATGCAAGTGTCCACGCACAGTGACAGGCTGCGGGCCTGCGGGCCGCCTGAAGCCTGCTGTCTGTCTTTGTGTCTCCCCTCTCATCCAGCTCTGGCAGGCCGCGCTAAGCACGCTCAACCCCAACCCCACGGACAGCTGTCCCCTCCACCTGAACTATGCCACTGTGGCCGCCCTGCCCTCCCGGGTGAGCCGGCACAACAGCCCCTCGGCCGCGCACTTCGTCACCCGACTTGTGCGGACCTGCCTGCCGCCCGGAACTCATCGCTGCATTGTGGTGAGTGCCTCTGAGAGAAGAGGCCCCTCCGACCTTATCTCGCTAGCTCAGCCATAGTGACCAAGCACTCTGGCCCACAGCAGCTCACAGGCTGCCACGCCTGACTTTACAGACAGGGACACTGAGGTCACATTTCTCCCAGATCAGTTTCGGTGGCAAATCTGAGACTCAGACCCAGACAGGGGTCTATTGCTCGTCCCTCCATGTCTTGCTTTCCTATCTTGGGGGAGAGTGGGCAGCAAGCATGTGGTGGCCACGTCCAGAGACAGTGCTTTGGGGGAAGGCCCCCAGAGTGATGGTTTGGTTGGTTGGGGCCTCTGACCCAGCTGTGCTCCCTAGCCCTGGATGGGCCCTGGGCCCTGCTCCTTCACGCCTCCCCACGGCTCCGCTTCTCTGTGCTGCAGATGGTCTGCGAGCGGTCTGACGCCTTCGCCTCCGCCTGTGCCCTGGCCCGCGCCTTCCCACTGTTCACCCACCGCTCGGGTGCTTCACGGCGCCCAGAGAAGAAGACGGTCACCGTGGAGTTTTTCCTGGTCGGACAAGACAACGGGCCTGTGGAAGTGTCCACTTTACAAGTGGGTGTCTGGACGTTCAGACCGTGTCCCAGGGCCCCCACGAGGTGGGCCACTGGAAGGCGTGTCTGGGGGACCCCTCTCCCTTCTTGGATGGCTGCTGTCATTCCTGAGAAGGCCCCGGAGGCCTTTCCGAACCAGGCCAGGGGCTCCCTCTCCCCAAGGGTGGTCCTTGTTTTTAGGATTTGGTTCTGTTCAGCCAGTGTTTATCGAGCACCTAAGCAGTGCCAGATACTTTCGTGTTTTAATGCTAATAATCCCACCCGTGTATATATTACGTTCGCCGTGTGGCGAACTTTTACATGGTATTTCATCTGCTCCTCAGAGTAGTCCTTTTGAGGCAACGCAAGGCTGGAAGTGATTTCCCACTTAAAAGTCCTTGTATGGGCTGAATGTCAGGTTCCCTTCTGGCGTCTGCCCACACCCTTCCCCCAGGGAGGCCTGGCCACCCCGGCTGCCACGGCCCCGGCCACACCGTCAGGGTCTCTTCTAGCTGAGTGCCATCTCCACTCGACAGTGTACATCTTTGTTTGGCCCCTGCGCCCCGCGCTGCACTGGGAGCTCCCAGAGGGCGGGGACCTGGTCCACCACTGGGCCACTGCCTCCAGCTGCCCTACCCACTGCTCTCTTGGACCCTTGCAGACGCCCCTGAGTTGGTCTTCCTGCCCCCAGATGCCCTCCCTCCAGTTCCCCCCTCCCATTGCCTTACAAAGTGAGTGCCACCGTCTTCCGAGTGCTTGCCCTACACCGGGTCCTGGTGTGAGTGCACCTGTGTACACACAGGGACCAGTTTACTTTATTGTCACAGCAGCCATGTGAGCTCGGTCCTATTATTATTCCCATTTTAGACTTGAGCAAACTGAGGCTTGGAGACATTTAGTGACTTTCTGGGCCACGCCAGCGAGGAGTAGAGCCAGGTTTTAACCGTGGCCACTGTCTCTCTTGGATCATGGGCACACGAGGTTCTGACACCCGTGTGGCCTTGTCTTCACCATGGGGACCTCTTCAGCCCCTGTCTAGATCCTGGTCCCCTCCGGATGTCTGTGGCCTGTCACCCTTCTCCTCTAGCATTGCATGGAATGGTATGTTGTGATCTCTGCTGGACTTTAGTCCCTTGGATGTCTTTGGATTCTGAGTCTAGCAAGGAGCCTGGCCCACAGTACGCGCTCGCATAAGCAAGGGTGGAATGAATGAATGAATGAATGATCCTGCTTTTGTGATGAGGAAACTGAGGTGTGATGAGGTGCAAGCTCTTCCCCAAGGCCCCGTGGCTCTGAGGTGGCGGTAGGGGCCTGGGAGCCTCTCCGGCTCCCTATACGCCCACACCCGCTGGGTTAGGGAGCTTGTTCACTGGAGGTCAGAGTGGTAAGCACCTGGTCTCCTTGGAGACGAATCTCAGGGGCGCTTCCCTGACGCACTTCCCAGACAGTGGCCTGGGCTGTGTCAGAGATGAGCAGTGGGTCACTGCAACGCCCACAGCTGGGGACCCTTGCCCTGCCAGGGCAGAGCCTGCTGACAGGCAGCGGGACCTCACAGGCACATCTCATATCTGAGCTATCAAGTCCTGCGTCTCTTTCTTCAATTGCCTTGGGACAGGCAGAGCTGTTGCAGCAATGGAACAGGGCCTGGGAGGTGGCAGGGCTGGTGTTACCGACCCAGAGCCTGCCCTCCCTGACACCATGGGACCAGAGAAGGTGATGATCAGCTTGATGCTGTCTGCATCCCTCCCTGCTAACCCTGTGCTACTTTTCTCTTAATGTCGCCTCTTTCCGGTGGACTGGGATGGGCAGCTGGGCTGGCCTATCCGAGCTTGGGGGTGAGTGGTGGAACAGAGACAAACGAGAAGGCAGCGAACTTCCCGGTCAGGGCTGAAGCAATAGTAGGAGGCAAGCTCCTTGCAGAAAAGCCTGGGGGGCGGGCAGCCAGTTTCTGGGATGAGTCCGCAAGCACACGTGTGCACTTGTCCGGGGCCTCTGCGGTGTGGCCGGTGTCAGGCCGCCACCTCCTCCTGGGTGCCGGGTCGAGGTGTGAGCTGCACGAGGCAGGGTCTTCCTGTCCCCTCCCTCGTGCCCTGTGCCTAGAGCAGTGTTGTTTCAGATGACCGGAAAAACCGGGGTGGGCGGAGCCTATGACACACTCACAGGAGGCTGAAGCCAGAGGGCGGCTGCACGGCCAGTGGGCCACAGGCTCAGAATGTGGAGCGCTTTCCCTCCCTCTGGAGGGCCCGGATGGCTTCCAGAGGATATGGCCTTGGATGGCTGAGATCTTGGCGACAAGAGAAGGGAGGGTGTGTTGGTCAGCCCAGGCTGCCCTAAGAAAATCCCGTAGACGGGTGGCTTAACCAACAGACATTTACTTCTCCCAGGGCTGGAGGCGGAAGGCCAAGATCAGGGTGGGTTTTCAGGAGGGCTCTCTCCCTGGCTTTCAGGCAACCTCCTCCTCGCTGTGTTCTCACAGGGCAGGGAGAGGGCTCTGGGCTCTTCCTCTTCTCGTGAGGACACTAATCCCATCACGGGGCCCCACCCCCTCGGGCCTCCTAATACGGTGGGTCTGGGGGACTCAGACGTTCAGTCCATTGCAGAGGCAGCACCTCCCCTGAGCGACGGTGTGGGGATTTGGGCAGAGACCAGAGTGGGGAGAGGCCAGGACTTTTCCTGGACCAGGTGCTGGGAGCAGGAGGAGGTGAGGCCTGGCAAGCCAGGTCGGGCGCCAGGCTGAAGGGTCGCCGAAGTTCTGGAGGTGGGTGCAGACTTCCGCAGGCCGCCGGGGGGTCTCAGGCACTGGGGGTTGACAGCAGGAGGCATAGCTCTTGCTTCCCCCTCCACCTGCCCCTGGCTGTCTTGTCAGCAGCCCCGCAACCTCCCCCAGGCGATGTGCGCCTCTGATGGGGGACAGCAGAGGAGGGCAGCCCCCTCCCACCTGGTCGCAGGGCGCCAGTGACAGCCTATGCTTTGCTTTCTAGTGCTTAGCAAGCGCCACGGAAGGCGTACGGCTGGCCGCCCGCATTGTGGACACTCCCTGCAATGAGATGAACACAGACAACTTCCTCGAGGTGCGTGGCCCTGGGGGGACCAGGAGGGAATGGGTGCTGGTAGGCCCCGAGGAGGGTCAGAGGACATGTCGGGGCTGGCGGGGGACAGTGGTCACAGTCTCTGCACCTTGCCTGGGGAAGCTAGGGCTGTGGGGATGAAGTCCTGCTGTCCGCCCAGCTCTAAGGGGCCAGCAGGCCTTGGCCAAGGGGGAGCGGGCCAGAGCCTCTGTAGAGGGCCCCTCTGCAGGGCCCCAGCCATGAGCTGCAGGAAATCGCAGAGTTTGAAGGCTGAGCCTTCTCTCCTGGGTTTAATCACACTCAAAGCTGAGAGAATTGGAGAGTTGGAGCCACTGGCTTGCAAACCTGGTTCCTCTCCCACCATGCAGCCCTCGGCTCATCCCTGGCCCGGAGCCTGGGCGTCGCCTCAGTTTAAGCCGGTCTTCACGTGTCCTCCTGCTGTTGTTTTTTCCATGAACACATCCAGGAGATTAAGAAAGTTGGAAAAGATCTGGGGATCGCCCCAACCATCATCCGTGATGAGGAGCTGAAGACAAGAGGATTTGGAGGTGAGTGGGAGGCTGGCCCTTGCAGATCACCGCCTCGGCACGGTTCAGGGTACCTTGGGCGGCAGAATAGCAGTGGGCCACGTGGTGTTGTCCCAAGGTTCATTCTGAAAAAAAGCAGCTTGTGTCCAACCCCGAGACCAAACCCTGGGAAGCGGACTCTCGGGGAGAAAGGGGGCAGCGGTTCAGATTCTGAATCACATTTGGATGCTGTAAGCTCCAAGTCCCGCCCCGGCCCGTTCCCTCTCCAGCCTCCTCACGTGCTGCTGCCCTGGCCCCGTGGGCCACCTCAGCAGGGCCTTTCTGTTCCTCGAATACACAAGTTCACGTCCACATCAGGGCCTTGTACTAGGCTCCCTCTATCTGGAATACTTTCCCCCAAGATACTCTCACAGCAAAGCCATCATACCATGCATGTCTCAGCTCAAAGCCACCTCCTCAGAGAGCCTTCCCTGATTACCCCCAGTCCCTGGGCACTGGAGGTATGGTGACAACTAGGACTCGGTACTTGCAGACTGCCTGGGGGAGGCTCACTGTGTGTGTTATCGATGGCTGCAAAACAGATTCCCCCAGAAGGTAGCTGCTGAAAGCCACACGCATTGATACTGTCACAGCTCTGTGGACAGGGCGTCTGGCCTGGCTTAGCTGGGTCCTGGGCCCAGGCTGCCATCAAGGTGTTGACAGAACTGCAGCTCTCTGAAGGCTTGTCCGGGGCAGGTGATGTGCTGCCAGCAGGCCTCAGGCACCCACAGGCTGTCCTTATCCTGTGGGCCTCTCCTTGAGTGGCTTACAACATGTGGCAGCTGCTTCCCTGGGGTGAGGTCTCCAAGTGAGAGAGCGAGAGAGAGCAAGCGAACAAGATAGAGGCAAGGTCTTTTTGGTAACCTGGTCTCGGAAGTGGTATTTCTCATTTCTGCCTTCTCCAGAAGAGCTGAGACATAGGGTCCAGATGTCCATATGGTCATGAAGGAGAGGCCACTTCTGTCAGGGAAGGATTCCCGGAGGAGGCAGCCTTTGCAGTGGGTCTTGCAGGATGAGGAGGAGTTTGTCAGGAAGCCATTATTGGCTCTCATCTTGGTTGCTGTGATTCTTGTTCAGTTCAGTTCAGTTATTGGGGAACCTGGGGCATGGACTCTACCCACAGCAGGCCATGATTTTCTTGAGAAGATGAGGCATAAAACGAACAGCAAGGTTGTGGTTGGAGTTCTTCTGAGTACACGGAGGGTTCAGGGAAGGGAGAGCGCGCGTGGGCTGGGGCGACCTTGAAGCATTATCCAAACATCATTTCCTTCTGCAATCCTGTTCATTTCTTTCTGGGAATGCTACAATATTTTTCTCTCAGTGGGTTTTCTGGCCTAACAATGCTTCACATAGAATGCGTTTGCAGTCCCAGAGCTTTGGAACTAATTTACATTCCTCATCCCCCACTGGCTGGGGGCAGAAAAGGGGGCAGGGAGCTCGGGCTTGGACAGCACAGCCTCCAGGAGCGATAGCCCAAAGCCAGAGGATATTTCCTGGGGGGCGAAGGGAGCTGGTGTTTCTGAGGGGCTGCTGGGAGTCCTTTGCTCAGTTCAACCCGAGCCTAACAGACCCCTCCTTGTGCTTCCCATAGGAATCTACGGTGTTGGCAAAGCCGCCCTCCACCCCCCAGCTCTGGCCATCCTCAGCCACACCCCGGACGGAGCCACCCAGACCATTGCGTGGGTGGGCAAAGGGATCGTCTACGACACTGGGGGTCTCAGCATCAAAGGGAAGGTGAGGTCCTGGAGTGCAGGGCTCTGGGCGAGCTCCTGAGCTCTCAGCTATTGGAGGAAGGCTGCTGGGTTCCTGGCAGCTTGGAGCTGGGGCGTGCCTCTGGGTAGTTGAGTTCAGGAAGAGAGTAAATGGGGCTAATTTCTCTCCTGAAAAGGAGATGATTCCACTCTTCAAACGGGGTGAAAAGAGCTGGAAGGATCTAGAAAACAAAAAAGCTGGGTAGGATCTAGAAAAAGGCCAGGGAAGTGATTAGAGGATAGGAAAACAGAACCCAGGGAGGCAGGGTTCAAGGAACCATGGGCATCCTGTTTTCCTGGGGGACAGTGTTCGGGGGTGGTCTGCAGAGACCACTCAGAAGGCAGGTGTCCGGTGTAAAGCGAGGGGAACTTGGACCTAAGGCAAGCTACCTGGGTGCATGGCTGTGAGGCTGAAGTCCCAGAAGCCTCTCCTGTGGGTGGCCTTTGAAGTCCGATTCTCAGGAGGACAGATACTTACGATGCCAGCCTGCGCCTGCGTTGTTGGCCTGCCTTTTAGCGGCCTGCCGTCCTCCATACCCAGCACGTTAGGGGCCTTCTGGGCACCTGGAGCTCAGATGATACCAGGAGTAGGTACCAGTCTCCATATGCTCGTTGCATGCACTTGTGTGGAGCAGCCCCTGGGCAACACGCTGGGCTCCAGGGAGCAAACCTGAGGGGACTCAGCAAGAGCTGACCCGAGAGGGACTCAGCGAGAGCTGACCCGATAGGGACTCAGCGAGAGCTGACCCGTAAAGTGTATGCCGCAGGAAATCGGAAGAGAAGCAACCAGCCCAGAGAGGAAGTTTTAGAAGGGAGAGGACATGCTAAGTTCATAGAGAGCCCACACTGAAAACTAGCCACCCGCATGGCCCACAGATGTGTCTTGTTGGCACGAATGGTAGTTTAAAATCTGAATTACTTGCCAACATTGTAAAAATAGGAGGAATTCTCACAAAAGACTGGATTTTGGACCTTTTGTAAATTCAGAAGATCTGGCAGTGCTGGTCCTGGCAGCGTCCTGCTGGGGCTGAGTGCTGCCCCCGGGTTATAGCCTGTCTACCCCAGCTTACCGCAGGCCCCACCAAGCCCTGTCGCCTCTCTGACATTCAACCCCAGTGTCAGTTGCTATTTATGTTAGGGATTATCCTATTTCCTGTACTTCTAGCCTGTCTAGCGTATTTGGTACCTGGAGTGGATGATTATATATATATATATATATTTTTTTTTTTTTTTTTTTTTTCAGGGAAGCGTCACTGGCCCTCACATGTGGGACCGAACCGGGGCCGCTGGCTTCCCAAGCCAGCACTTAACCACCACGCCACTTGGCCGGCCCTTATATATTTTTTGATATCCCCCCTCCTCTAAACAATAAAATTATTTTCAGGACTAATCAGGAAATGAAACTAATAATAACAAAGGTTTAAAAAAAAGAAGCACCAGGGCCGGCCGAGTGGCACGGTGGTTAAGCGCTTTCTTGGGAAGCCAGCAGTCCTGGTTCAGGTCACACATATGAGGACCAGTGACACTGCCCTCAAAAATAAATAAATAAAGAAACACCAATAGTCAGTTAACCGATAATGAGTTCTCTTACATTGAATTGCATACATATTATTATGCCAGAAAAAATTTAAAAATAAATATTACGGTATGAATTAAGAAAACAGTAATTGATTTATACTTTTTTTTTAAAAGATTTTATTGGGGAATTAGAGGAGGGGAACAGTGTTGGGGAACCAGGAAAGGGGAACAGACAAGTTGCTGTCCTTTTGTTCTTCAGTCTAGTTGTGGAGGACGTTGCTTCACTGGCCCATGTTGGTATCATCATTGCGCTCTTTCCGGATGAGGCAGATCAGTCGCCGGCCTCTGGATGGTCACTCACAGCGGCTCTTGGCAGCTCACGCTGGCTGCCAGCCGCTCACACTGGCTGCTGGCCACTCAATGTAGCCTATGGCAGCCCATTTCAGCAGGGGCTGCAGCTATGCCATCCCTGGGATTCACAGCAGCCCAGCTCCAGGTGGAGCTGTTGTTCACCATCTTAGCTGTAGAGGGCAGTGTCACTGGCCCTCATTTATGGGATCCGAACTGGGGCTGCTGGCATCTCAAGCCAGCTCCCAACCAACGCGCCACTCGGCCAGCCCTGATTCATACTTTTAAGTAGCATTAATGTAATATTTTTTTAATAGAAAAATCTTATGCCTCCGTATTGGTTAGTTGTGGTAATGGATGTTAATGTTACAGTTTCTGTTTTCAGACTACCTTCTGAGGATTTGTCCATGATTTGATCACAATTGATCTTTACATCTTTATATTCACTGGACAGAGGTACAGGATTTGTCAGACTGTCTTCACTCATAGTCTACCCAAAAACACTATTAATTTTAACTTTGAGGAGTTTCTATCACACGAGGCAACTGATACACACTCAGGAAAAGCCTTTAACCGCAGGATCGCTTGGCAGAGACTGCTGAAAATTCCATTTTCCAACAAACCAGAAATGGTGACATTGTCAATGTCTTCCTTTCTTTGAGATTGCCCCTAGTGGCTTTCAAATGTCTGTGGAGTAAACATGTTTTAAACACAACTGCAGGTGTTCTCACAGACTGAGGGGAGCGAAGAGACCCAAGCTCACCGCACCCTCCGGGTTACGTTGAGCCCTCTGTTTGAAGGCAGGCACATGTGACATCGCAGGTGCTGCAGGCACCACTCATTCAGAGCCAGCCCACTCTGACTCTGACGCCCACTGTTTGGAAGAGGCCTCAGAATGAGAGAAGACGGGTGGGCCGCGCCAGTTGTATAACTGGCGGTTATTACCATCCATTAGAATAATGTTTCTAAAAGGATAAGTAATTAAAATAGGCAATTTGAAGCTTTCATTTATATGACTAGAACTCACTTCAAGCAACAACAGGTTTTTATCAAGAGGAATAATTTACCAGTGATCACAACAGGCAAACTGTGTTTTAGTCGGTTTATTACATTTTTTTTAAATTCCCCAGGATGTGCTCCCTCTGCCTTCCCTGGTGCTGGCCACCCCCACCCCCTCTTACCCTGAGGCAGCTGAGTCCTGGCTGGTAGAACTGGTCGGATGCTTGTTTTGATGTTGGCTTGTCGGAGGGTCAGAGTGAGAAGCTGGGCTTCCTGGGAATTAGTTGTTTTGTTGGTGGCCCAGCTCCCAATTTTGCAGGAACAATCACAGTTCCATTTCCAAAGATTTCAAAGGCAAATCAGGATCAGTGCAAGCTAGCAGATCGCAAATATATTAGTCTCAGGACCCTTTCTACTCTTAAATGTATCGCTCCCAAAGACATTTTGTTTATTCAGATGATGTCCGTTGATATTTCCCCGACTAGAAGTTAAAACTTGGAAATTTTAAAGGTATTTATTAATTCATGTAAAAATAGCAATATAAAACCCATTGCATATTAACATAAATGATATAATTTTATGAAAATAACTAATTTTCCAAAATGAAAAATAAATAGTGAGAAGAGTGGTGTTGCTTTACATTTTTGCAAATCTCTTCTGTGTCTGCCATAATAGAAGCTAGCTGTGATCTCGTGTCTGTTTCGGCATTTAGTCTATTGTGATATGTTGTTTTAGTTGAAGTGGAAAAAGGAAATCTGGCCTCACTGGTTTTACAGTGGAAAGGGGAGAAGTATGTTAGTATACATCTCAGATAACTAGGGACATTCTCCTTTGCTAGTACACCAAAACTCCACAAGCTGTGGTCCCTAAAAGGCTAGATGCAACGTGGAGTGTGAAACAATGTCAGTGAACTTTTGCACTGTCCCGTTAAAATCTACTGGTCTATCTTGAACTTTGAATGCATGATTTTGTAATATCATGCATGGGTCATTTGGAAAATACTGCTTGCAGAGTTATGTGGAATCTCCAAATGTTGACACTTTTCCTTATGTAATTTTTTTAATTGCATTCATTAATATCACCCCTCCCCCCCATCTCATTTAAAAAGTCCTTGAGTATTAGGAAGCTGTCATGGAGGCAGATAACAAGTTTTGCAAAGTTCTGATTTTTGCTTAAAAGGTCCAATTTTGCCATTGGCCACAAATAATGTAGCTGTTTTCCTGGAAGTGAGACGCTCACTTTGTTCTTTGTTGAGAAAACAGCTGCCAGATACCTAAGCCTGAATAACCTCGTGTGTCAGCTGCCCCTTCAGTAAGGACGATATTGGTGAGAACAGAAGCTGGGTGAGCTCACAACTCCAAGCACCGCTCCCTCGCTTCTGCGCTAACCAGCGCCCCCGCATCAGGAGCCATTGGGCCTTTCGAGTTCCTTCTATTTCGTCACGCAGAACATTGAAAGCAGCTGTACTCAGTGGTTGAGATTTTTAAAAGTTAATAATTTTACTGCTTCAGCAAGGAAACTCAAGTGAAATCGGCAGTGCTTTACTTTCCTGGAGGGCTAGACATGAGGCCAGGCGCTCAGGTCACTGGGGACCTATGGTCACCTGTGCACCATCGGTGCGAGTGTCAACCCAGTGAGAAAGGCAGATAGCACCCAGTTTACTATGGGAAACGTTTCCTTAATAAAAGTGGGAACAGGGTCCAGGAGGCTGCGATGTGTACACCCTCAATGGGGTTACCGTGGCCGTTTGGCAGTTGTGCCCATGGTTGGGAGGCTGGGCTGGTGACGCGGAGTCACAATTCCAGCCCCCATCTCGAGCTGTTTTCTGTAGGGGCCATTTTGCAAGTGGTTTGATTCCAGATCCGAGGCCCCATTTTTCCATTTAAACAATCCCGGGCTTTCTTGCAGTTTAGGTCAAAAGAGATAGCTTATGTTCCGTAGTGCTAGCTGGGTCATTTTTGCGTGACTTAATTATAAAAGCAGCTCAGTTTATATCTAAAAATACTTTCCATTAAAACTCAAGGCCCCTGTAATCCGATAAAGGTTCAAAAAAATATCATTCAGTGCATTTCAAACCCGAATCCTTACACGGGCTGACCTGCTGTTAATTTAAAATATGAACTTGTCAATTAGAGTTGGGAGCCTTTAAAATATAAAAATGTGTGACCACTCTCAACTAGTTTATAGAAAATCACATTTACCTCTGTGGCAGGAGGGTACCTGTGTTTCTAGTGGCCTCACATTAGATCCCTCTACCCAGGAGATGCCAACAGAGGGTGGGCGGGGTGGTGGGGTTGCAGGCGTCCTTGCCTGTGGGGGTGGGACTGGTGATGGGACAGTGATGTTTGGGAAGAGTGCACATTAACTTAAGTGGCTCATTCAAGACAGTGCCATGGAGGAGCAGAGACAGCCAAGGATAGAGGTGTCAGTGAGGCCAGATGGTGACGGCTTTAAATGCCCGTGTGAGGAAGTGGGGCCTGTCCCCTAGCAGCCTGGCCTCCCAGCCAGGGTGGCTGTGTCCATGTAGTGGCCTGGCCATGGCAAGCACAGGATGTCTCACCCTCCTCCACCTCCTTCCCCCACCTGGCCAAGCTCCGTGGGATAGCCCCAAAGCTCTGCTCAAGTGACAGGGCCCCCTGGTCTTTGGCCATTACATCCCTGACGGTGGGAGTTTCTGGGGTTCTGTGGCACCAGATCCTGTGGGTCTGGGGCCCTGGTGTGTCTGGCCGGGCCAGACGGGCAGGTGGGGCACTGTTGCTGGCTGCTCAGCATCCACTTACCCCTGTCTCACCCATTTGTGCTGCCCCCAGACCACCATGCCGGGCATGAAGAGAGACTGTGGGGGCGCTGCAGCTGTCCTGGGGGCCTTCAGAGCCGCCGTCAAGCAGGTGAGTGGGGCCCACCTCTGCAGTCTTGGGGATGAGGGCTCCCTGGGCGATTGTCCGTGTCCTCCTGTCGTTTTTCTCCAGGGCCCCATCCTGGCCTTGCCGAGTCCGCAGCTCTGTGGCTTCGTCCCTCCTCTGTGCCCCCATGTTGCTTTCCCCCTGAACTCTCAGAGCTTCCTGCTTTCTATGAAGGCTGCTTTCACTGCGTGTGTGGCCTCTACCTGAGGGCCCTCCCTGCCTGAGCGTGTCACCCTGTGCTTGCCGCTCAGGGCCTGGCTTGTACCAGGCCCTCCGTGAGTGTGAAGTGAAGAACCCTGACCTAAGATCACACAGCACAAGCAGGTGGGCCCTGGACCAAGCTCGCAAGCATAAGTTTCCCTACGTATTCCTCCCAACAGCCTTTCTCTGCGTCATAGTGACCAGTGGGAAATGGCCTTGCCAGGACTGACTCGCTCCCACACTCGGCCCTAGCACACATTCGGAGCTCCGGCTGGGAGGCCCATCCCTGGGGGTCCACCATGGAGTAAGGGATGGACTTGGGATTTATGCCTGCTGCACCCCGGCACCCCATGGAAGCCGGGCTCCCTGGTCAGCAGGAAAACCCTCAAGCAGAGGTTCCTGCTCTGGTGCAAGCCAAAAGCCAGCGGAGGGGGTCCCTGAGCTGGGCGGACAGCAGCGACAGCCCTCATTGGGCCATGAGGACTTGCCTGGGGTGACGTGTCAGAAGGACCTGCTACATCTGAGCTTTCTGGCGTCTACCTTCACATCGGTTCAGCCCTTGGCGTTGGCCAGTTACCCACCACTCCGCCCTGGGAGTGCCACCTGTGCTGGTGGGGACCTGGCACCGCCATCTTCATCCTCTGCAGACCCGGCTGTCCAGGTCCATCCTGGCCCAGAACGGGGGGCTGTCCTCTGGGGCTGGGGTGGCAGCAGCGCCGATCAGGGAGGGAAAGGTGGCTGTAGAGCTGGCTGCCAGGCCTCAAGGGAGGAAAGCTTCCAAAGCCGCCTCCTGCCAGGGTCACCTTGTGTGACTGCAATCTTGACCCTGGGCCATGCAGGTTTCATGAGACCGCACTTGGTTCTAAGAGCCTCTCCTGTCAAAACCCAAATGGGAAGGGGTGCTCTGGGGCAGGTTGCCCCAGCCTGGCCTGCTGCTCACTCTCAGGGGGCTGCGGAGGGGCTGGCTGGCATTTGTGAACCGTGGCCAGGTAGGACAGGACTGGGGTCTGCCCTGGGAATAGCCTGGTAACCACTTGGAGCAGAGACATCCTGGGGAGTCAGAGGGGCCCCATGCCCCCCTCACCCCCACTCCGTACGTCAGAGATTGCGGAGACCAGCTCACCGAGCAGCAGGTTTCCTCATGGACAGGGCAGGACATGCCCAGCCTCATGGAGCCCAATAATTGGAACGAGATTTTGGAGCAAGGGGGTGCCCCCAGTTAAGGGACCAGCAGGTAGCGACTTCGGGGAGCCCCTGCTTAGAAGACCAGCTGGCAGTGACCTTGGGATCCCCAGCAGAGGGACCAGCTGGTGGTGGCTGTCCCTCCTGTGTTTGCCCCAAGGAGGTGGCAGGCATCTTCTTGCTAAGGCCTGTAATTAAGGAGGCCCCCAGGAAGCACAGGGCCCTCGCCTGGTCTCAAGGCGCCTAGGCCTCGTCCCCAGGAACACAGGCAGAAGCACTTTGGTGATAAGCAGGTGCGTCACCGCACCCTGGGTGGTCCACACCCACCAGAGGCCAAAGGTTCCAAAAATGCCAGGCAGCCCCACCTTGCACCGTGGCCGTGATGAGGGCAAGGGTTGGGCAATGTCCTCTGGAGCCCAAAGGCCAAGTGCCATAAAAGTGTTTATTCAACAACGGTGTGGTGTGCCCTAACCACCATGGCTAACCCCCGCGCGTAGTCAGGCCACTTCAGAGGCTCGGCCTTTCCTGGCACTACGTTCAAGACTTCCGCTCCATGAGCAGGAAACTTGGAGTGAAACATAAGGTCCTGGCAAATAGTTTCTATTCATGCCTCGGGGGTCCAGCCTGCGCCCTGAGAGAGGGGCCAGAACCTCAGGAGAAAAGAGGGGCTTGGCCCACGTGGGGGGCGGGGGGAGGTGGCGTCCCAACTGCCCTGGGGCTTCTCACAGGGCCAGGGGGCCCCACCTCCGGAGCCCAGCCCAGAGCCAGGCCGGCTCTCGCTTCTGCCCCACATGGCCTTGTTTGGAATGGGCCTTCCTAGGGTATCCCCCAAGCAGAGAGACAGGCCAGGTCCCTGGGAGCCCTGTGGGGCGATGTTGCCCAAGGAGCATGAGCTGCCTGCGCTCTTGTCCCCTCGCTGTCTGCAGACCAACCAGGGAGGAGAGGCGACGGCACTCGCCTCCCTCAGCCCCGCAGGTCCGGCTCCTGCCACCTGCCCCCACCCTCCCGCCGGCCGGTGGATGAACGTGTCAGAGGCTGTGCGGGGTGAGGGGACCAGGCCCGGCTGTAGGGGCTCCCTGGTGACTCCCTGAAGGGAGCAGCTGCTGCTTGCTGGCGGCCTGCCCTGTGGGGAAGTGGATTGGAGGGCGCCCGTGGCTGGCACTGTCTCGTCTTTGCTGTTCCCCCGCAGAGGGCCTGCCCTGGCTTCTGGACAGGCCGGCTGGGAAGGGCCCCAGCAGGTAGGCGCTTCCGGTTTTGAGGTCCCTGTTCACAGGAGATGTGGAGCGCAGCAGGTTTGTGTAGTGAGGGTCCCTGACCGCTGGCTGGGTGACCGGCCTGGCTCACACTCCTGGGACGCGGCACAACCAGGATTCAAGCCCGCGGCTCAGCCTCAGTCCTGCATTCCATGGGCACCAGTGGCGGAGAGCAGGGTTCCCCAGATGCGGGGAGCCTTGGCCTCCTTGCCTGCTGCCAGGGCTGCCAGAGAGTGGCGGGGAAGCTCTGCTCCCTGGAGCCCTGTCTGTCTGTCTGTCTGCTGCGGAGCGCAGCCGGTCAGACAGCTCTGGCCTGCGTTCCTCCTCCAAGCACCAGCAGCCTTTAACCGGAGCTTCTGTCCGTGTCCCCTCCAGGGTTTCAAAGACAACCTGCACGCGGTGTTCTGCCTGGCGGAGAATGCGGTGGGGCCCAATGCAACGAGGCCCGATGACATCCACCTGCTGTACTCAGGAAAGTAAGGCTGGCCCCTCTCCTCACTGCCCCACAGCTCCCCGCCTTCCCAGGGCCTCGCTGTCAGCCTGAGCCGTGCCTGGCTTGGGGGCCGATTTCACCTTGCTCACCCCAGCCAGGGGCGAAGCCTGTTGGGAAGGTGCCTCTGGGCAGCAGGCGGCTTGCTCCCAGGGGTGCCTGGTGATCTTTGTCACTGGACCAGGTGCCAGGATTCGGGATTCACCCACTTTAACAGGACGAGTCCTTTCTCTCTCTTACACACACACACACACACACACACACACACACACACACACACACACACACACACACGGGTGCCTATCCCCAAGGTGACCCTGAGAGGCGCATCCTCCTCTGCATTTACCCCGGGCCAGGCACTACGAATGCCGCCCACACAAACCTGTTCTCCCATCTTACAGATGAGGAAACCGAGACATGGAGACCAGGCAGTTTGCCCCAGCTACCCGCTGGAGAGCAGTGGGTGGGGTGGACCTGACACCCCTGACTCCTGCCCCGGGCACTATGTGGCTGTAGGGTATGAGGCAGCGCTGCCTCCTGGTGGGGGGAGTTATAGAGATGAGGGCTCTCTATATAGACGGGTCACCCCAGTTCCAAAGGGACTCGTTCCCAGTGCCCCGGGGAGTACCGTCTGATTGGGGTGTCTGCCCTCCCAGAACTGTGGAAATCAACAATACGGATGCTGAGGGCAGGCTGGTGCTGGCGGACGGCGTGTCCTATGCCTGCAAGGACCTGGGCGCTGACATCATCCTGGACATGGCTACGCTGACCGGAGCGCAAGTGGGTCCCCAGGGAGCCGGAGCCCACCTGGACTGAAGCAGGGAGAGGCTGCTGTCAGTTCAGCTTCACAACCTGGGGAGGGGCCAGGAAGCTTGTCTGAGGCAGCCAGGGAGGGAGGGTACAGGCCGCAGAGCCCGCGGACTGCGGCCTGGCCGCCAGGACAGGCCGGGAACCTTCCCCGGCGAGCTCCGTGTTCACGCTCCTCCCTGTGCCTGGTTTTGGCCTCTCGCTGCCTCTCCTTTGGCTTCTTCATTCCCTCTGCCCTCCCGGCCTTGTGTGTTCCCCTCTCCTCCTCCGCCGCCCTCTCCCCCTGTGACGTTCTATCTTCTCTCTCTGGCCCCCTCTTGCGGGGTCACCTCCCAGGGCATCGCCACCGGCAAGTACCACGCGGCCGTGCTCACCAACAGCGCCGAGTGGGAGGCAGCCTGCGTGAAGGCCGGGCGGAAGTGCGGGGACCTGGTGCACCCGCTCGTCTACTGCCCCGAGCTGCACTTCAGCGAGTTCACCTCGGCCGTGGCAGACATGAAGAACTCAGTGGCGGTGGGTCTGGAGTGGCTCCCATGCCAGGGGGCACCGAACAGGCACAGCCCTGCCCTCAGGGAGTCAGCGTCACCCCCAGAAACAGCAGCAGCGCAGACCAAGCCTCCCCCCGCCCCACGAGGCCCCAGATCCGTGCTGGCGGGGGGCATCCCAAGGAGGGATACGCCTCTCCCTGGGCACCCTGCCAGCATGTCCCCCATGTGGGTCCCGGGGTTCCTCCACGTCTCGGGGCTGCTGCCCCCCCATCCGTCCTTTCACTGGCTACCCTCCTGGGTGAAGGCAGACCTGTTTGCCCACGTGCCAGGCCCTTGGGGTCCCAGGTCCCTCTCAGCTACCTCCCTGCACTGGGCCTTCCCCCCAGACCGTTTCTTGCAGACATCAGGGCAGGCGATGGCGGAGGATGGCGGGGCAGGTCCCGAGGCTGTGGGGTGTCCACAGGGGCCCACACAGAAGCACCCCTGAAGGCCTTCTTGGTGGAGCCCCTCTCCCCCACCCCGTTGCAGGGAGGGGAAGGGTCACCGTCTCCCCTCCTGTCCCCCAGGACCGGGACAACAGCCCCAGTTCCTGCGCTGGCCTTTTCATTGCCTCACACATCGGCTTCGAGTGGCCTGGCGTCTGGGTCCACCTGGACATCGCTGCGCCTGTGCACGCCGTGAGTCCGGGCCCTGTGGGTGTCGTCCCCTCCCCGGGAGGCCGCTCCCTTGGCAGGCCAGCTAGCTGCTTCCCCGCCCGTCTCCTCCCCACTGGCCTTGCGCTCCCACCCGGTCGTGTGTCCAGAGCCCTTCTCTGGCTCAAGCTGCAGACTGAGCTCATCGGAAACATTCTGTGCAGAGGGTCATACTGTCCGTGGCCCAGCCCCTCAGCCCGCTGTGGTCCCGCAGCCTCTGGTTGCCTCGTTGCTGGGAACAGAGTGGCTGCTGTGTGCGGTCCTCCCCCAGCCGGCCGGCCGATGCCCTCGCCCAGCCCAGAGCCCTCCCCGCAGCGACGGGCTTGCTGAGTTGGTCTGGCCGGGCTGACAGAGCGTTTCTACCTGCCCTCTGCCTGTAGGGTGAGCGAGCCACTGGCTTCGGTGTGGCCCTTCTGCTGGCACTCTTCGGACGAGCCTCTGAGGACCCTCTGCTGAACCTGGTGTCCCCTCTTGGCTGTGAGGCAGATGCCCAGGAGGGGGACACGGAGAGAGACTCCAAGAGGCGCAGGCTCGTGTGAGGCTGGCTGCCTTCCTGGCCCAGCCACAGAGGACCCTGCTTCACTTTGCACTGATTAATTTTAAACAGTTGGAAGATTATACCCTAAGGTGGGCTTTGGTTTGTTTTTGTTTTTAGTTGTCATGGTGATGGAATTGGTTCCTTCTTATGTGTTAGAAGACAGCTTAGGGGTTGGTGGGGCCCTGGAGCTGTTCCTATTTGCATTGCCGGCCAGCTTCTGCCAATTGTGCTCTCCCCTGAGGCCTCCGCATGACCTTGGGCCCAGGACGCATGGGTGGTCCCATCGCCTTTGGCCTGGTGGCCCTCAGGCCTCCTGCATCCACTTGGTGGCCAAGGTGGGTGCCCGTGGCCCTGTTTCTAGTCCCTGGCCCCACACATGGCACCCACATTACAGAGAGCCCAGGCCTGTTCCCCGGCCAGGGCTGCCACTGTCTCCAGATAACTCACCCCTTTTGAAAGAATGGAGGTGATTTGCTTTGGGGACTCAATTTTATAGAACAAAAGGAGTCTGTACTCTGGCCCCTTAGAATTCACTGGCAGTTGAATTAAATATGGCTGTACCATACCCCATCTTTGCCTCCGTCTCACTCTTTCTCCCACCCTGTTGTAGAAACCCACCCTGCCCGTGGGTCTGAGGCTGTGGGCTGCCGCCACCTTCTCCCAAAACGGCATCAGCCTCTGAGCCCGGGTCTGCAGGGAAGGCTGTCCTAGCCCCAAGTGCATCATGAGCCTGAGTGTTATACTGGGTCAGGTATGTTTTACCGGCACTGAAGGCCCCCTGGGCATGACCCTCAGGCTGAAGGGCAGGGCTTCTCCAGGACTCAGGGAGACCCCGCCACCGGGGCCCAGGCGGGGCAGGTGCGATGAGTCCCAGAGCGTGTGGGAGCCAGCTTCCCCAAGTTTGGGTAAGGGTGCAGATGGGGCCTCTGTCCCCTCTCATGCTCCATCCCAGCAGCTGCCTGGTCCAGAGGAAGAGATCAGAGACGCAGGCACCATCTGGCCGCTGCCTGTACCTCCTCTGTCGGGGACAGAGGGGTGAGAACATGGCCATAGGACACACGTCCGCAGGCTGTGCCATGGCCCACTGACTCCTCACCCCTGCCCAGGTGTCCCCTGACTCCAAGTCCCTTCCCCAGCCCTGGAAATCAAGGTGACTCTTTCTGGGCTTGATCCCAAGTAAATATTTATTAAGTGCCTGCTGTGTGCACAGTCTTGGCCCAGCCAGAAAAGGCAAGCAGTGGCTCCGAGCCCTGGGCCCTGACTGGGAAAACCAGGGCCCGACACGTTAAGGAACAATAATAGTGGTCACAAGGCCGTTGCTGGGTGGTGGGCTCTGTGAGCCCAGGGGAGGCACTGCCAGGGCGGCCGGAGAGGCCAGGAGCCTTCATGGGTCATTAGCTTGCTTAATGGCCTTGCAATAAGCAGCTCTCCCAGCTCCCCCCTGAGATGCCCCGGAGGGAAGAGGTCACTGAGGTGGTCTAGTTCCTTCTCCAGGCAGCTGGCACTGTCCGCTCCCCTCCCCCCACCCACCTGCACCCCACCCCCACCCACCCCCGCCGCCAGGGGCTGCAGGATGCAAGGTCAGGGAGCAGGGGACGAACCGAGTCCCCCTTGTGCGGGCACAAAGGCAGCCTTAGGGCCAGGGACCCGGCCGGGCCCAGCGTCAGGGGGACGGCAGGGGTGAGCCAAAGGCCTGCTTTCCCCATGGCCAAAGGGCTTTAGGACGAGACGGCTGCTTCCCCTGGCCCCCCTGGAGTCCTGGCAACGGGGCCAGGGGGCAGCTCGCGGCGGGGGCAGGTGGGCACGGGCGGGTCTCCTTGGTGATGGTTTCTGGCGAGCGGTGCAAGAAGGCGAGTTTGGCAAAGAGTTGCTGCAGTCCCAGCTCGCCCAACTCCCAGACCAGGAAGATGTCTGTGCGGTCCTCACCGGGCAGCCCATCATACGGGATGGAGCAGACGATGCCCAGGAAGTGCTCCCAGATGAACTTGACCACATTGTCACTGACCGAGCCCTCAAATACTGGGGAGGCAGGTGGGTGTCAGCACCCGTCCCAGGCGAGGTGGCTGCAGGTCTGTGCCCGGCCGTGTGGGAGGCAGGAGCAGACCGTGGCCACTCAGTCCGCACAACCTCCTATCGGGGTGTCTGAGATCATAGCACCCACCTGGGGTTGGAGGGCAGCCTGGAGCAGAACACGTTACTCTGCAGACGGGAACCAGGGACGAGAGAATGGAAATGTCTTTTGGGATGGGGGGTGCCAGCAGTGGGAAGAATTCCCGGCTTCCTGCTGGGTGCTGGTGGCTTTCCCAGGGCTTGGTGCACAGGTGGGAGGATGGGAGACCCCACTCTTCTTAGAGTTTGGAGCCTTGGTTCAGGCTGTTGCTAGCAGCTTATGCAATGGAGTAAACCACCCATCTTTGCGTGTTTCTGGAGCTGGGGGAACGCAGGGCGGTCTGGGGAGCAGGGGTAAGAAGGGGCCTGAAGGTTCCGAAGAGCCCAGGCCTGGGAGAGCCTCACCCACAGCCCACCAGGAAGCCCAGATTCTGGGGCTGACTGTAATTATCGATGACCAGTTCCGGGTCCTGCGGCTGCAGCCCTAGCTCTAGTCACAGCCTGGCCACCACCCTGAACCACCCACCGCTCGGCTGCTGGGCTGGTCACTGGCGTATCGACAGGCCTCAGCTGCTATACCAGACCGTGGCATTGCAGAAAGCCAGTCCACGTCCTGTTGCCTGTGGGAGTGGGCTGTATGAACCAGGGGTGTGGTCAGCAGCACCTCAGGAGAGAGACCTCAAGTCCGGTGCCCAGCACTGAGAGAACCCCATCCCAAAAGATCAGGTCTGTGTCAGCAGAGGTGGCGACACCAGGGGAGAGCCTGTGTCAGGATGGGGGACAGCTGCAGCCCTGGGAAGACACAGCGTCACTCAAGGTGACCACATCAGGGGGTTGCTTGATACAGGCCCGTGATGGATGTTTAGGGAAACTGTTGTCACCTGGCTGTCAGGAGAACCAGGAGGCCACTGGGCCTTGCCTCCCTGGTTGGTCGCTGAGATTTGGGGCTCGCCACTCACCTGCCTAGGGACAACTGAGTTGTTGCTGAATGCCCCATCCCCCCGTGCACGTGAGAGGCAGGACTGGCCACCGTCACTCGCTGGCCCTCACGAGCACATCTGGGACCCCAGCAGCCCCTTCCGCAGTATAGCCGCTGGATTTGAATTTGCTGCGTGACTCTCTGCCCAGAGCCTCTGCTCAGACTGTGTTCCCTGGTGACTTGATGTTCAGCATTTTTGTTTATTTGTTTGTTCTTTAACAAAAGGTTGTTTTGGTTTGAGATTCAGCAAAAACATGCTGCATTCAGCTTCCGCCCCATTCAGGAGTCAGTAAATGAGTTGTTTTCCAGGATGCTTCGAGTCCTTGCCTCAAATGAGCCTCCGACAAGATAATGCATTTAAAAGCCCTTGGAAAAGTACCAGGCCCCACGCACATGTGAGGTACTGTCATCATGCAAGCGGTGGCTGAGCCCTGCACCCCGAGCCAGGCACAACAAGGGGAGAACGCTGGCCCAGGTGGGGGTCCTCGCGCAGATGAATAGGACAGTGTGGGAAGGGCTGCCTGGGCCCCTGGGCCCCAAACCCGGGCCCACCTTTCCTGCTGATGGCCCTGGGAGCACCATCTGTGGAGCAGGACGACGGGGTGAGGGCAGGAGTACCCAGGAGGCCAGCACTCCCTTGAAGGGCAGAAAGGGCCCATACTGACGTTCACCTGGAGGGCTATTTTCACCTCAGTGCCCGTGGCGGCTCTGAGAGCTTTAGGAGTCTGTCCAGCGAGGAGTCTTCAGTCAGGAAAATGAAATCAAAAACAAAAACCCCAGATTTAAAACGTGAGAGGCCTGGTTTACATGCACCATTAGCACAATTAGAGCACCAGGTGCCCTCAAGCTGAAACTGTGGGTTCCTGTCGGCTGTGTGAGAAACTCCACATTGCTCAGACCCCCTTCCCCTGCTGCCCCCACCCCAAATCAATGTAGGAAGTTTCTACTAACTGCATAGCTATAGGCCTCTTTAATTAATGCCTGATACTGTCCCTTCTGTTTTCACCCAAGGGCTGGGTGGCTTTCTGTGGCATCCATGAGCATGCTTGGTCCAGTGCAGTGATGGCTGGAAGCCAGCTTCCTCATCCAATAATATTTATCAAGCGCCACCTGTATGTAACTCCTGACAAGCTGACCCCTCTTGGGGACTGTCTTCCCAGCCTGCAGCACGTGGAACCCAGCTTCTAACAGAGGGGGTTTCCAGCAGCATCAAAGGGGGAGCCATAGCCCCCCTGCAGGAGGCTGGGCTGAATGAGGCCATGTGCTAGAAGGATCCCCGCAGGCCACCTCAAACGCTCACTTTCTTGTTCCAGCATGGGATGATTATTAGTGACCACTAGAATAGCTAACATTTCATAAGCAATTTGCCTCGTGCAAGGCAACTTTCTTATTCCCAGTCAGCAGGTACAAAAGCTAGTTTGTCTGTTGGGGGCGGGGAGGGATCAAACCCAGGTGACCTGTGTTCTCTCTGCACCTGTCGTCTGTACCAAGCCCTCTGACTTTTGGAGCGCCTCCCCTACGGTGTAGGGTACCAGCAGGTATGTGGGGGTGCTTAATGGAAGAGGGAGGTGAGTCAATAGATACACGAGGCCATGGATGGCCAGACAGAGATGTGACCAGCTCAATGGGGAATCATCATGGCCTAAATCCCCCGGGAAGCTGTGGGGGCCCCCACTTTCCTCATCTGTAAAATGGATGGCCTCCTATGGCCTGAGAGGCTGAAGAGTCGAGTGTGCCGCTCGCAGGCTTTGGGTCCGCAGAATGGGGTGGAAATACTGACTCTGCTGGTTTTGTAGCTGGGAGACTTGGAGTCACCCAGCAAGTCTCCTTTCCTGGAAACACAGTGCACCTATGAAAGTGCCACCTAAGAAGGAAAAGCACTCCTTTGCCTGCACGCCCAGTGCCCATCAGTTGCACCCAGCTGCCCAAGCAAGGAGGGGACAACTGCACAACCTCCCTCCCGCATGGGTGAGCATTTATTTGTACCACCTGGTCCCATGTCTGCACGTCTTCGTAACTCAGGTGTGTTGGCCACGTGCTTCCCCGTTCTTGACCAGAAACACATTCCTGAAGAGCAGAGGAGCTGAATGGCCATCCGTTTCTCAGGCCCCATCAGTCTCCAAAGACAGAAGGAAAGAATAACAAATAAGAACCCGCTGTGGGGAGCTCAGGGTTTCCACCTGTCCGTCCCCACCCCAGCTGCCTTCTCCCAGCCAGCCCTCACACGGCTGGCGGTCGGAGGGCATTTCCAGGCCGAAGGGGCGAGGAGGGGCGGGCACCTGGGACGCGCACGGAGCCGCTAGCCTCAGTTTCCTCCGTTTGGCAGACGGAAGAGAAGCGGTGGGCGCATATCAGCGACCAGCATCCCGGGCGCAGCCCCACAGACACTGCGAACTGAGGGCTGATCGGTGTTCTGGCGACAGGGGCGAGCGTTGCGGGCAGAGGGCCGCGGGTCCAGGCGGGAGCCGCCGACAAGGACACGGGCACGGAGCCTGCTGGCCTGTAGCCGCCTTGGGAAGATGCTGAGGGCACAGCAAGAGCCCCGCGACGCCGCCCTCACCTGTCAAGAGCTTTAGTTTTGTTTTTGGAGATTTTCAGAGACGAAACAAACGCGCCCCACGGGTCATGCGCTTTGGTTCAGAAGGGCCTGGCGAGCACAGCCCGGCTGGGCAGCTGGGGCCCAAGGAAGGCGCCGTGGTTTCCTCTTGTGGAGGGAAGACAACAAAGTCCCGTTTCCTTCCCAGCTCCGGTAAGAAAACTGCCGTCAATAGCCCACAAATGCAGTTGTAGCAGAGGGGATGGTGCAGCAGGAGAGAGGGCCAGCTTTTCTTCAGGAAGTGATATCTGAGCTGCCGTTGTTGCGAGGATGAGTGAATGTTACATGGTGCAGAAGACAGAAGAAATAATTTCAGGCAGAGGGAGCTGCATGTGCAAAGGCCCTGGGGTGGGACACTCCAGCGAAGCAGAAAGAAGGCCAGTGTGGCTGGGAAGGAGAGGGGGGTCCAGAGATGGGGGGTGAGGTGGGATGGGGGTAACAGGCAGGGCCAGAGCATGCACAGCCTTGCAGGCCTTGTGGGGAGTTCAGTTTTTCTTCTGAGCAATGAGAACCAATGTGGAGTTTTGAGTAGACCAGGAACAGGTTGAATTTGCACCTTTAAGAGAACCCTCTGGCCGCAGTTGACCAGATGCCTGTCCCCTCCCTCCCGCCTGTGGGAATCCCACTTCCATACTCAGTGGTAGCTGGAATAAATTCAAGTTCCAGGGAAGGCCCAAGGGCCTAAGGAGGGTTAGTGAGAGCAAACATCTTAAGGGTTATGATTCATAGCATCTGGCCCTAAATAAGGCAAGTTCCACCTCTGGGGTAGCAAACTCCTACAGGGCACAAGGAAGACATGGCTTCGCAGTCAGTCCTGCCTGCACGGCTTCCGCCCATTCCTGGTCATGTGACCTTGACCCAGTGACCTAATCACCCTGAGCTTCAGCCCCTTTGTGGGTAAAATAAGGAGCACAGTGCAAAAGTCCACCTTGCTGGAAGCTGTAAGGGTCAAAATGGGGTCAGCAGACATGGAAAACCCATGGATAACAAGTATGAACTCTTAACAAATATTAAAAAACAACCATTTGAAGGTACTGGAGAGTGACAAGTGGTAAGAAATTAAAGGGGACTCAACCTTGAAAGCAGAGAAGCCCATGGGAGAGATCTGTGTTCACATGATTTTTGCCCTGAGAATGCGTCCTACTCCTTAGCACAGGGTGGCTAGAATGCCAACAGAAAGTCACCGTCTTATTGGCATGGGGGGTGAGAGACTGATGTGCGGGAGCCCGAGCAGGTGAACATCATGGTGATAGGCTGGTAGGGGACCGGCATGCAGGGAAAGTCTGTGTTTCATATCACCTTAAAGCTTGGTCTAACTTCTGCTTCCAGCCACAGTGGTATGGAGGGACTGGCTATACCCTACTCGCGTACACAAAAGAAAGAGCCAGACAAATATAGAGACAGCAATGGTTTCCAGACACCGGAATACAGGCAGCCAAGAGAGTTATCCCCAAGAGAAAGGAAACAAATGCACTTCACCCTCCAGGTGTCAGAGCTGACTGCCTGGAGAGACTTCCAGGCTGCAGTGCGGGCAGGAGAGCCTCTCAGAGCCAGTGGTCTTCCTGACTTGAAGAGACAGAGTTGAGGATTCAAGAAGGCCCAGGCAGGTGGAGTTTGCAGGACAGAGAACTGGAACTAGGAAAGCGGCAGGAAGAGAGAGAATTCTAGAGCTCTGCAAAAGGTTCATGAGTCTTCAACTGAGTCCTGTGAGCAGCTGAGCAAATGACCCACGCTGGGGAAAACCCACCAGCAGGACTGGCGGGTACAGTGAGCACTCACCCAGGACTAGGTAGGTCCTGTTCCCATAGGCAGGTCACAGAAAGGCTTTGATACCACCACTCAGCTCCACACTAACCTCTCAGTGGGAGGTGTACCCTGCATGTGAACACAGCTCATGCAGAGCGTGGGAGGCTGAATTGACCCAGGAACCACTGCCCAGAGAAGGAACTTGTAGTGTGAAACTAACCTGGGAGACTGCTTGCTAAAATAGAAGGAGGAGGATGAGAGAAGAGGGCAGGGGGAGGAGGTAAAAGGAGAAGAAATCAGCATTCTCCGGAGCATTTTTAAACAATATCCAGTTTTCTCACATAACAAAACCAAAGAAGATGTTTGGGGTAAATATCCAACATTACTTGGCATACCAAGAATCGGGAAAATCTGACCAAATCTCAAGGGAAGAGGCAATCAAAAGATGACAACCCAAGGTGAGCCAAATGTTGGAATTATCAAAGATGTGAAAGCAACTGCTGTAATTATCCTTCATGAGATAAATCTGAACAGTCTTGAAAAGTTTTGACTTGGCAAACTATAACAAAGAATCACTAAAAGAGATGTGGTATCCTGGAGTGAATCATAGCACAACAACAAAAGGACATTAGTGTATAAACTGGTGAAAACTGAATAAAGTCTGGAGTTTAGTTAATAGTAATGTACCAATGTTGACCTCTTAGTTTTGACAAACATACCATGGTACATGGTAACGTAAGATGTTAACACTAGGGGACATTGGGTAAGGAGTATTTGAAAACACTCTATTATGATTTTTAAAACCTTTTTGTAAATGTAAAATTTATGAATGAAACAGCTTATTTTTTCAAAACTATAATGTGTTTTGTTTTGTTTTGTTTTGTTTTGTTTTTGAGGGCAGTGTCACTGGCCCTCGTATGTGGGACCAAACCAGGGCCGCAGGCTTCCCAAGCCAGCGCTTAAACACCGCGCTACTCGGCCGGCCCTGAAACAGCTTATTTTTTAAAAAGTCAAAATTTTAGAAATGAGAAACAGTATCTGATACAAACATTTTCACTGGGTAGGCTAATAGCAGAATGAAGATGACAGAGGAAAAGGTCAGTAAACTTGAAAATAGATCAATAGAAATTATCTAAGCTGAAGAACTTAGGGCAAGCTTTTAAAAACTGAGTTCCTCAGAGACTCAGACATTATCAAAAGGTCTAACACTCGTACTGAAATCCCTACAAGAGAAGAGGAAGAGATAGGTGCAGAAAAAAGTTTTTAACCACTCTACTGAGGTATGATTGACATACAAAAACCTATAGATATTGAATGCTTTAAGCTATAGTTATAATCTATAAATTAAATTATAAATTATAATTTAAATGACAAATTATAGATAATTAAAGAGTTTAGAGCTAATTGATGCCACTGTCATCACTATCAATGCCATAACCTGATCCATCACCTCCAAGTTTCCTCCTGTCCCTTTTTTCTTTTCTTTTTTTTTTTTTTCCTTCTTTTGTGGTAAAAACACAACATAAATTCTACTCTCTTAGCAAGTTTTGAAAAAGTATACAATACAGTATTGTTAATCATAGGTCCTGTGTTCTATAGTAGATGTCCAGAATTTATTTATTTTGAATGGCCCAAACATTTTCAGTTTCCACCAGAATCCAAAACAATTTTTTGAAAGAATTATAGCTTAGCTTTCTGAAATATGTCAAAAGACATAAATTTACAGGTTCAAGAAGCATAGAGAACTACAAACAGGATAAAGTCAAAGAAAACCACACCCAGACACATCAGAAGCAAATTACTGCAAAGCAAAGATAAAGAAATATATTGAAAGCAGGCAGAGAAAAATTATGCCTTACATGAAGGGGAACAATAACTGAAGATTTTTCATCAAAAATACACCTCTAATTAATCTATGGAACAAAGAGGAAGTATCAAATAAATAATCTAAAATTCCACTTTAGAAACCAGAAAAAGCAAATTAGACCCAAAGATAGCAGAAGGAAAGAAATAATAAAGATAAGAGCAGAAATTAGTATAATCAGAAATAGAAATAACTGAACCCAAAAGTTAGTTATTTGAAAAGATCAATACACTTGATAACTCTCTAGGCAGACTGACCAAAATAAAAAGACACATTATAAATGTCTGAAATGAAAGATGGGATATCACTACAGATGCTACAAATATTAAAAGAAAAATAAGGTTATCTCTCTGCCGTAAATTCAACCATTTAGATAAAGTGTACAAATTAATTAAAATGCCAAAATTCAAGAAGAAAACGATAACCTGAATATAATGTAGAAAGAAATTGAACTCTTTGTTTAAAATCTTCAAACAAAGAAAACTCCAGCCCCAGATTATTTCAAAGGCAAGTTCTAGCAGACATTTAATGAAGTAACAATACTAATTCTACCCAAGTTCTTCCAGAAAATAGAAAAGTTGAGAATACTTTACAACCATTTTATGAGGCCAGTATTACCCAGACATCAAAACCAAAGACGTTAGAAAAAATGAAATCTAATAATCAATATAAATATATACACAAAAATCCTCAACAAAATATCAGTAAATCAAATCCAGCAATATATAAAAGGTAAGACACCGTTACCAAATGGGGTTTATCCTGGGAATATAAGACTGGTTGAACATTACAAATTAAATCAATGTAATTCACCATATTGACAGACTAAAGAAAAATCATGTTTCAATAGATGTGGGAAAAGTACTTGACAAAATTCAACATCTATTTCTGATAAAAATGCTCAGCAAACTGTGAACAAAGGGTGCTTGCTGCTTTCTTAACCTGGTAAAGGGCATCCATTAGAAAAAAAGCAAAAAAAAAAACTACAGCTAATATTTCCCTTTCAGTGAAAGACTGAAAGTTTTCCCACTATGGTTAATAACAAGGTAAAGATCTACTCACCACTTCCATTCAACGTCATACTAGAATTCTTAACAAGTGTAATAAAACAAGAAAAAGGAGGGCCGGCCGAGTGGTGCATTGGTTAAGAGCTGGCTTGGGACACCAACGGCCCCGGTTCGGATCCCACATATGAGAGCCAGTGACACTGCCCTCTACAGCTAACAACAGCTCCACCTGGAGCTGGGCTGTGCGAGCCCCGGTGACGGTGTAGGCTGCAGCCCCTGCTGCAGTGGTCTGCCATAGGCTACAGTGAGCGGCCGGCAGCCAGCGTGAGCTGCCAATAGCCGCGATGACCGACCATCCAGAGGCCGGTGACTCATTTGTCTCATTTGGGAAGAGGGCAAGGACGATACCAACATGGGCCAGTGAAGCAATGTCCTCCACAACTAGACTGAAGAACAAAAAGACAGCAACTTGTGTGTTCCCCTTCCCTGATTCCCCAACACTGTTCCCCTCCCCCAATTCCCCAATAAAACTTAAAAAAAAAACAAAAAAACAAGAAAAAGGAATAGCATTCATTGACAAGGAGGAAATAAAACTATCTTTATTCACAGATGACATAGAAAATTCTAAGATCTACTGGAATCTACGAAAAAATCCCTAGAATATAAAATTATTTTACTAAGGTAACAGGATATAAGGCCAATATGCAAAAATCAGTTGTATTTCTATATATTAGTAATGAATATTTGATATTTAAATTTTAAAAATCAATGACACACCATTGTTCATAGATAGCAGCATTCTTCATAATAGCCAAAGGTGAAAGCAACTCAGGTGTCCATCAACAGATAAATGGATAAATAATATTATATTCAGTGGTGAAAGACTGCAGGATTGTACTGTAAGATTCGGAACAAAGCAAGGATGCCCAATTTCACCAGTTCTATTCAACATGGTACTGTTAACCAGGGCAGTTAGGCAAGAAAAAGAAATAAAAGACATCCAAACTGGAAAAGATGAAGTAAAATTATCTCTTGTTCACAGATATCTTTTTTTAAATATATTTTATTTATTTATTTTTATTAGTTTCAGGTGTGCAAAACCATGTATTAGTTATACATTTCACCCCTCACAAAGTAATAACCCCCTCCTGCAATGATATGATCTTATATGTAGAAAATCTTAAAGATTCCACAAAACAATTGTTAGAACTAATAAATGAATTCAGCAAAGTAGCAGGACACAAAGTCAACACACAGAAATCAGTTGCATTTCTATACACTAATAATAAACAGTCCAAAAACGAAATTAAGAAAATTTCATTTACAGAGTCATCAAAAAGAATAAAATATTTAGGAATTAACCAAGGAGATAAAAGATTGTACAATGAAAACCACAAAACATTGCTGAAAAAATTAAAGATGACAAATAAATGGAAACACATCCCATGTTTATGGATTGAAAGACAATATTGTTAAGATGTCAATATTACTCGAATAAATCTACATACTCAATGGAATCCCTATGAAAACCCCATTGACATTTTCTGCAGAAATAGAAAAACCCATTCTAAAATTCATATGGAATCTCAAGTGACTTTGAATAGCCAAAACATTCTTGAAAAAGGAAAACAAAGCCAGAGAACTCATACTTCTGATTTCAAAACTTAATCAAAACAGTGTAGTACTGGCATAAGGAGAAAACTATAGATCGATGGAATACAATAGAGAGCCTGTGAATAAACTCTTGCATGTATGGTCAGATGACTTTTGACAAGGGTATCAAGACCATTCAATGGGGAAAGGACAGTCTTTTCAACAAATGATGCTGGGAAAACTGAATATCCATATGCAAAAGAATAAAGTTAGACCTTTAACCT
Source organism: Aselliscus stoliczkanus (assembly GCA_033961575.1). Taxonomy (NCBI): domain Eukaryota; kingdom Metazoa; phylum Chordata; class Mammalia; order Chiroptera; family Hipposideridae; genus Aselliscus; species Aselliscus stoliczkanus. The sequence continues at coordinate 3,608,618 of CM066738.1, read as the reverse complement.
AACACTACATAGAAAATCTAACTCAAAATGTATCAAAGACCTAAATATAAGACCTAAAATTATAAAACTCTTAGAAGAAACCATAGGGCAAAAGGTTTATGACATTGGATTTGCCAGTAATTTCTTGGATATGACACAAAAGACATGTGCAACAAAAGAAAAAATTAAAAAGTTGATTTCATGAAAATTTAAAAAATTTGTGTAGCAAAAGACACTATCCACAGAGTGAAAATGCAAACCCATAGAGAGAAAATATCTGCAATCATATGTATATCTGATAATGAATTCATAAAACTCAACAAAACAACCTGATTCAAAAATAGGCAAAGAAAACATGCAAATGGCCAATAAGGAAATGAAAATGCTCCACATCACCACTCATTTGGGAAATAAAAATCAAAACTACAGTGAAATACCACTTCACACCCATTAGGATGGCCACTATCAAAAAAAAACAAACACCCAGGAAGTAAAATGTTTGGTGCAAATGTGGAAAAATTGGAACTCCTGTGCACTGTTGGTGGGAATGTAAAATGATGCAGCCTCTGTGGAAGACAGTATGGTGATTCCAAAAAAAGTTAAAAATAGAATTGCCATATTATCCAGCAATTCCACTTCTAGGTATATACCCAAAAGAATTGAAAACACGGCTTCAAAGAGATATTTGTATACCCATAACAGCTTTATTCACAAAATGTGGAAGCAATCCAAATGTCCATTGATAGTTAACAGATAAGCAAAATGTGGTCTATATACACACTGGAATGTTATTCAGCTTTAAATAGGAAGGAAATTCTGACACATGCTGCAACATACATGAATCTTGAGGACATCATGCTAAATGAAATAAACTCACCACAAAAAGACAAATACCATATGATTCCACTTACAGGAGGTACTCAGAGTCATAGGGACAGAAAGCAGAATGGTGATTGACAGGCACTGAGGGAAAGAGGAGAATAGAGAATTAGTTTAATGGGAACAGTGTTTCAGTTTTACAAAATGAAAAGCATTCTGGAGATGGATGATGGTGATAGCACATTATGAATGTATTGAATACCACTGGACTGTACATTAAAAAATGACTGTGGTAAATTTTATGTTTGTATATTTTACCATGATAAAAAATTGGGGATAAAAGAATGCATAATATAATCCCTAGAACAAGCATTAAAAACAAGTGTAAGGATACATATTTGAAGAAATAACAAGGAGCTAAATGGAATATTAAAAATACTGAGGGCCGGCCGAGTGGCACATTGGTTAAGAGCTGGTTTTGCGATGCCAGTGGCCCCGGTTCGGATCCCACATGAGGGCCAGTGACAATGCCCTCTACAGCCAACAGCAGCTCCACCTGGAGCTGGGCTGTGCGAGCCCCGGTGACGGTGTAGGCTGCAGCCCCTGCTGCAGTGGGCTGCCATAGGCTGCAGTGAGCGGCCGGCAGCCAGCGTGAGCTGCCAAGAGCCGCTGTGAGCAGACATCCAGAGGCCGGCGACCGATCTGCCTCATCCGGGAAGAGCGCAATGACGATACCAACATGGGCCAGTGAAGCAACGTCCTCCGCAACTAGATTGAAGAGCAAAAAGACAGCAACTTGTCTGTTCCCCTTCCCCGATTCCCCAACACTGTTCCCCTCCCCCAATTCCCCAATACAATCTTTAAAAATATATATATATTGAAACGTTCCTGTTAACCCAAAAGAAGGCAACAAACAGAAGCAAAAAAAAAAAAAAAAAGAGACAAAAGACATTAAAAACAAGTAGCAAATGGTAGACTTAAACTTCACCTTATCAATCACTATATGAAAATACAAATGGACTAAACACTCTAATTGAAAGGCAAATATTGTTCAATTAGATATGTGCAGGATCAAACTACATGTAATCTAAGAGACAGTTAAAGCATAAAGACGCAGGTTAAAAGTAAAAGGGTAGAAAAAATATCCTATGCAAACAGTAAGCACAATTAGGTTGGTATGGTTACATTAATATCACACTGTAGACTACAAGAAAATAAATATTACCAGAGATAGAAAGGAACATTTCATAATGATAAAACACTTCATAATAATGACGAAAACATTTCAGAATCCATCAGGAAAACATAACAACTATAAATGTATATGCATCTAATATCAGAGTTTCAAGCACAGGAAGTAAAAACTCGATAGAACCAAAGGGATAGAAAATCCACAGTCACTGACAGATTTTAATACTTCCTCTCTGAAATTGGTAGTAAAACTAGGCAAAAAAAATTAAACATATAAAAGATTCCAACAACGTTATCAACCACTTTTCCTTACTGATATTTGTAGAACACCACACCCAGCAGCTACAGCATATACATTCTCTCACGTAAATATTGACTATGCATCAAGGTGGAACATAGGCTGGGCCATAACATAGCAAATTTCAAAAGGTTGAAAACTTAAGAGGTGTTTCTTTTTTCTTGTGTTAACAGTGAAATTAGATGTCAATAAAAAAGATGTATAGAAAATCCCCCCAAATATTTGGAAAGAATTCAACACATGTTTAAATAACACATGGATCAAAGATGAAATCACAAAATTTTAAAATACTCCAACCTGAATGAAAATTCAACAGAAAATTTGTCAGATGCAGTTGAAGCAGTGCTTAGAGGGATATTCATAGATTTTTAATTTGCATTGGAAAAGAGAGAAAGGTTTAAACATCAATAATATAAATTACCATTTAAGAAGCTAGAAAAGAAAAGAGCAAATGAAGCCCAAGTAAGAGAATAAAGGATATAATAAAGATAAAAGCAGAAACGAATGAAATAAAGAACAAGCAACAGATATGACAGTGATCCCTGAAACCATGCTTTATGCCCCAAGTATTATGAGGTCTTTCCACTAGGAATCATGGGAATACACATTATTCCTGGCCTAGTTTGAGCTTCAGGAATTATTTTTTTGTTTTTTTCCTACCATCTTGATAGTTTTCTCACACACGTGTAATGATCAACACTCAGCTACAGACTCAAGGGGAGCCCTCTGCAGATGTTGAATGTTTTCTTTGCGTTCAGCTTTCTCTGCTTCCCTCCTCTGATTTGCAAATTCTCACCACCTTGGCCTCTCTGAATCCCAAATTCTGTTCAACTCATAGAGACCACTGGACTGTTTCCATTCCCACTTCCTGTGCTGTGGCCCTTAAACTCTCCAGACACATATACACACATGGAAAAAGGAAATGAAAAATGGGACATAGGAAACATGCAACAAGATAATCTAAATTCAACCATATCAATTATCACATAAAATGCAAATAGTCTAGATGCACCAGTTAAAAGAAAGAGATTGGATGTAAAATAATACCCAACTCTATACTGTCTAATAAGAAACCCACTTCAAAACTTACAAGTAAAAAGATGGGAAAAGATACAATACTAACACCAACCAAAAAAAAGAAAAAAGATGGAGCTGCTGTATTAAACAAGACAGAGTGGATTTCAAAGTAAGGAATATTACAAAGATAAAAAGAGGACCATTTCATAATGATAAAGGGATGATATACATCAAGGAGACCTAATCACTGGAAATATTTATGCACCAACTAATACAGCTTCAAAATACACGAAGCAAAAACTGACAGATTTCAAAGGAGAAATAGACAAACCCAGAGTTAACTGCTGTTTTCAACACTCTTCTCTCAGTAGTTGATAAAACAGGCAGACAGAAAATTAGTAAACATATAGAAGATGTGAACAATATTATCAACAACAGTAGAATACCCATTCTCTTCAGGGGCTCATGAAACATTTGTCAAGATAGATCATATGGTGGGTCCTAAAACAACTCTCAATACATTCGAAAGGATTGGAGTTACACAAATAATATTATCTGACTACAATGGAATAAATTAGAAATCAGCATTAAAACATCTAGAAAATCACAAATATTTGAAACTAAGGAGCATACTTTTAAATAATCCATGGGCTAAAGAACAAATCACAATAGAAATGATAAAATATTTGAACTAAATAAAGATTAAAACATGACTTAAAATTTGTGAGATGCAGTTAATGCGTAGAGGGAAGTTTCAAGCATTAAGTGCTTATATTAGAAAAGTAGGAAAAAACTTGAATGACCTAAACTTCACCTTAAAAAACTAAAAACAGAAAGGTAAATTAAACCCAAAATACAAGAGAAAACAGAAAAACAGTGTAGAAAACAAAACAAAAGCTTATTTCTTGAGAATATTAATAAAATTTATAAACTTGTGGTCAAATTGATTGGGGAAAAAAAGGAAGCTATAAATTACTAATATAGACTTAGACACTATCATTAAAGAGCTTATTGATCTCCCACACCTCGGTACATTCAATAAAAAGTTTGTTTTTCGTGGGGAAAAAAAGCCTATAGATATGGAAAGGATATTAAGTGAATGTTATAAACAACGTTTTGTCAATAAATTCAGCAACTGAGATAAAATGGACAAATTGCTTAAAAGACACAATCTGCAAAAACTCACTCAAGATGAAATATATGACTTGAATAGCCATCTAACTATTAAAGAAATTGAAATTGAACTTTGAAAACTTCTCACAATAACAACCCCAGGCCCAAATGACTTTGTTGGTGAATTCTACCAAACATTTAAGGAAGAGATAATATCAATTCCATGCAAACTCTTCCAGAAAATATAAGAGGAGTGTGCGCTTCCAAAGTGAGTTTATGAAACCAGCATTACTCTGAGACCAAAACCAGAGAAACACATTATAAGAACAGAAAACTACAGGACAGTAACCCTCATAAACATAGATGTAAAATTCCTCAACAAAATGCTCTCAAATTGAAATACATACACACAGACACACACGCACAAGTGCTCATAATGCCTCATGATGAAGTGGGGTTTATCCTGGGAACTCAGGCTGGTTTAACGTTAGAAAATGAATGTAATTCATATCTAAAACCGTACAAGAAAGGCATTATGTTCATTTCAGCAGGTACAGGGAAGGCAAATGCCCAACTCCGGTCCACAACAGCTACCCTGTCCCATCTAAGGAGTTGGGGGGAAATGAGAAGCTTGTGTGAAGTTCACTAAAGACGTGATCCATGAAAAGCCAGAACTGACAAGCTGTATTGCATTAAAATTAAATGTTTCTTCTCTGTGAAAAACACTGTAAGAGAATGAAAAGACATGTCACAGAAAATATATGCAAAGGGCATATCTGATAAAGGAGTGTTCTCTAAAATATACAAGGGACTCTTAAAACTCAACAATAAAGTAACCTGATTAAAAAATGGGCCAAAGACCTGAACAGACACCTCACCAAAGATATACAGATGGCAAAGAAGCTAATGAGGATGCTGCCCATCATATGTCATCAGGGAAATGCAAATTAGAACAATGAGACACCACTGCACTATTAGAGCAGCCAAAATCCAGGACACTGACACCATCAAACACTGGCGAGGATGTGGAGCCCCAGGAACTCTCATTCGTTGCTGGTGAGCATGCAAAATGGTGCAGCCACTTTAGAAGGCAGTTTGGCAGTTTCTTACAAAACTAAAGATACTCTTACCATATGATCCAGCTAGTTCACTCATACATTGATAGTGGGGATGTCAAATGGTACAGCCAATCTGGAAAACAATTGGGCAGTTTCTTATGAAAAAACAGGCAGCATGACCCAGCAGTTGCACTCTTGGTCATTCATCCGGAGAAATGGAAACCTAACATTTTGCAAAAACCTGCACACAAATGTTCATAGCAGCTTTATTTGTAACAGACTAAAAGGAAACAACCCAAATGAAATTCACTGGGCAAATAGTTAAATAAACTGTGGAACATCTACACCAGGAAGTACTACTCATAGGCCTAAGAAGGAACGACTGTTGATACATGCCACAACTTGGATGGATTGCAAGAGAATTGTGCCGAATGGACTTCGTCAAAATTAAAAAGCTTTGTTTTTCAAAAGACATGGTTAAGAAAAGACAAAGGCAAGCCACAGCCTGGGAGAAAATATTTTCAAAACACATAATTGACAAAGGACTTTTATCCACAATATATAAAGACCTCTCACAACTCTTCAGTAAGGAGACAAACAACCAATTTAAAAATGGCCTAAGGATTTGAACAGACACTTCACTGAAGAAGATATACAGATGGCAAATAAACACATGAAAGGATATTCAACATCATTTGTCAGTAACTGCAAATTAAAACCTAATATGATAAAATTGGAACTATAATATAATTTTTAAACTATCATAGGTTTTTTAGCCATTAGAATGTCTAATTTTTTAAAAACTGACCACAGAATGTTGAAGACAGAGGACAACTGTAATTCTCATACAGTGCTGATGAGAATATAAAATTGTACAATTACTTTGGAAAAGAGTTTGATAATTCCTCTAAAAGTTAAACAAAAAGCTACCATTCAATCCAGTCATTCTACTTCTAGGTAGAGAAATGAAGGCATATATCCATACAAAGGCCTATACATGAATGTTCATATTAGTTTTATTGATTATGGGCAAAAACTGTAAACAACTCCAATATCTATCACCAAGTGAATGAAAAAATAAATTTTGGTATTTCTGTAGAACATAATATTATTCGGCCATAAAAAAGAACAAACTTGTGATAAATGCAATAGTATGGATGAATGAATCTCAAACTCATTATGCTGAATGAAAGAAGATCAAATAATATCATGTATACTATATATTTATATAAACTTCTAGAAAATGCAAACTAGTCTGTAGTTATAGAGAACAAATCACTGGTTGCATGGAAGTGGAGGTGGCGGGGAGGAATTACAGTGAGGCAGGCGTAAACTTTTGTGAAGGATGGAAATATTCATTATCTTGATTGTGGTAATGATTTTGTGGATGTGTATGTATGTTAACATTCATCAGATTCTGTACTTGAAATACGTGCAGGTTATTATATGTCAGTTATACCTTAATAAATCTCTTAAAATCCCTAGTAGAACTGATCAAGAAAAAAAGAGGAGACTCACAAATTACCAGTACCAGAAATTAAAGAGAGGATATCATTATAGATCCAACAGACATCAAAAAAATAAGGGAATATTTACAGACTCTATGCCAGTAAGTTCAACCACTTATATGAGGTGGACCACCAATTCTTTGAAAAACACAAGTTACTGAAACTGATAACTTGAACTAGATACTCTGAATGATCCAATATCTACTAATGAAATTGAATTGTTACTGAATTCTTCCCACAGGGAAATTCCAGGTCCAGAGTACTTTCCTGGTGTCTATTATCAAACACACAGGAAAGAAATAATACAGCTCTTACACAAACTTGTTCAGAAAACTGAATATTTAATGAAATAAAACTATTTCTCAAATCATCTTAGGAAGTCAGCATAATCCTGATACCCAGGCATTATAATTCTGACAGAGGCATTATAAGGAAACTACAGACCAATATTCCTCATGAAACAGACACAACGATTCCTAACATAATATTAGCAAATTAAATCCAGTGATATATAAATACATCATAATTAAGTAGAGTTTTTCCAAGGAATGCAAAGATATAACATTTAAAAATCAACCAATATAACTCACCACATTAGCAGGATAAATGGGTAAAACCAGAGGATCATTTCAAAATATATAGAAAAAGTATCAGACAAAATTCAGTGCCCGTTCATGACTAACTGTCAGCAAATTTGGATGAGAGGAGAACTTCTTCAATCTAATAACAGACATATATGAATCCTGGTTAACAACATATTGGGTCTTCGAAAAAGTCATGACGCATGTTTGCAACAGATGGCACTAGTTCAGTTTTGGAAGTACTAGAGTCATTCATATCTATGTTATTGCCATGTCATTTGACAGCTGACAGTTCTAGCTTCATTCTAAAAAAAAACTGAGCGATTTGGTTGAGTTTTGGCGATTTCACAAGTTGAAGATGGAAGGCCAAACTGTGCATTTTTACCATATTTTACTGTTTTACTTCCATTAAGGGAAGAATGCACGTCAAGCTTGTGAAAAGTTGTATGAAGTTTATGGTGACAATGCTCTACAAGAACGTCCGTGCCAACAATGGTTCACGAAACTCTGTGCTGGTGATTTTGATCTCAACGACGCTCCTCAGTCAGGGAGGCCCACCGAGGTTGATGATGACAAAATAAAGGCATTGAACAAGTCAAACCCATGTTACATTACATGAGAGATTGCAGAAACATTGAACACCCATCATTCAAGCATTCATGACCACCTGAAGAAGCTGGGCTACGTAAGCAAGCTCGATATTTGGGTTCCGCATGAACTCAAAGAAGTTCATCTGACGGCGCATATAAACATCTGCAATATGCTCATTAAATGTGAGGAAAACGATCCTTTTTTGAAGCAACTGATAACTGGTGATGAGAAGTGGATTGTTTACAACAATGTGGTGTGCACACTGTCTTGGTCCCAACGTGATGATTCACCTCAAACGACATCAAAAGCAGACATTCATCAGAGGAAGGTTATGCTCTCAGTGTGGTGGGATTTTAAAGGTGTCATGTTTTTCAAGTTCCTACCAAGGAACCAAACAATCAATTCGAATGTATACTATCAGCAGTTGGACAGTTTGAACAAATTCATCATCCAGAAATACCCAGAGCTTGTTAATTGTAAAGGAGTTGTGTTCCATCACGACAACGCGAGACCACACCCAAGTTTGATCACCTGTCAAAAATTATTGGAGCTTAGATGGGATGTGTTGCCACACCCACCATACTCTCCTGACCTTGTGCCGTCAGACTTCCACTTGTTTCGCTCTCTTCAAAACTCTTTGTGTGGTATAACGTTCAATTCAGATGAGGCTGTAAATCAGCACCTTATTCAGTTTTTCGCAAATAAAGACAAGTCCTTCTATGAACGAGGGATTATGAAGCTCACTGAAAGATGGCAAAAGGTTATCGAACAAAATGGGCAATATATCACTGATTGATCTTTGTTCTTTATATAAATAAATGACCTTTGAAAAACAGACAAAATATGTCATGACTTATCCGAAGACCCAATATTTATTGCTGAACATCGAAGGCTTTTCTGCTAAGATGGGGAACAAGACAAGGATGTCTGCTGTCACCATTCCTACTCACTAGTGTACTGAAACTCCTAGCTGGTGTAATAAGGCAAGAAAAATAAAAAGTTGTAGAGATTCTAAAGAAAAAAACAAGCCTCCCTATAATTCCAGTAGATGCCATGATTATTTGAAACATTTTAAAGAATATATGAAAATGACTACAAGGGCTAATAATTACTTTTAATGAGGCCATCGGACACAAATTCAATATATAAACTCAATTTTTTTCTAGCAGCAAATAATTGGAAAAGAAATTTTAAAACAATTTTATTGATACTAGCATTAAAAAATATAAAATACTTAATAATTAACTGAAGGTGTGCAAGACCTATATATAAAAAGGCAGAAAATGTTATGAGAAAATAAAGATCTAAATCTAGATTTAAACCCTGGGCATGGCTTTGAGACTCAGTATTTTTAAGGTGAGAGTTCTCTCCAAATTGAACTGTGGTTGTTTATAGTTTAACACAATTTCAATCCAAATATCAACAAGATTTTTTGTAGAATTGACAAGTTATTTCTAAAATTTCAATGGAAATGCAAAGCACCTAGAATAGCCAAAAGAATCTTGAAAATACTGGTGGTTTTTTTTTTTTTTGGTTTTTTTTTTGAGGGCAGTGTCACTGGCCCTCATATGTGGGACCGAACCGGGGCCACTGGCTTCTCAAGCCAGCACTTAACCACTGCGCCACTCGGCCGGCCCAGAATCTTGAAAATAAACAACCAAGTTAAAGAACTTGCACTTCTCTGATTTCAAAATGTATCAATAGCTACAGTAATCAGCATGGTATAGTATTGATAGAATCATAAAGAAATAGCTCAGTGGATTATAATGAAGAATCCAGAGATAGATTTATGTGTATTCGGTCAGTTCATTTTTTTTTTCTTTAACAAATGTGTCAAGGCAATGGCACCTTCAATGAGAAAGAAACTTTTTTTTCCAGCATAAATTCCCTAGGAAAATGTGTCTAAAAAGTGAGCCATAGGGGCTGGCCAAGTAGCACATTGGTTAAGAGTTGGCTTGGGATGCCAGCTCTGAGCAACAGGGCCCTGGTTCAGATCCCACATGAGGGCCAGTGACGCTGTGCCCTCTACAGCTAAGATGGTGAACAACAGCTCCACCTGGAGCTGGGCTGGCGTGAGTCGCTGGGGACGGCATAGCTGCAGTGGGGCTGGCCAGCAGTGGGCGTGCGCTTTCGTGAGTGGCCGTCCAATGGGTAGTGAGCGACTGCCTCACCCGGAAAGAGTGCAATGATAATACCAACATGGGCCAGTGAAGCGGTGTCCTCCACAACTAGATAAAGAACAAAAGGACAGCAACTTGTCTGTTCCCCTTCCCCGATACCCCAGTGCTGTTCCTCTCCCCCAACTCCCCAATAAAATCTTAAAAAAAAAAAGAGCCATAACCTCTATTTCACATCTCACATAAAAATTAGAGATAGATCATAGACCTAAACATAGAAGCCAGAACTAGAAAGCTTCTAGCAGAATACAGACAAGAATACCTTCATGAACTCAAGTTCGGCAAAGTTTTCTTAGAGATATGCAAAAAGTACTAACCACAAAAAGAAATGGTGACAAATTGGATTTTTTCAAGATTAAACACCTCTGCTCATCAAAAGTCAACATTGATAATATGCAAAGACGAGTTACAGATTGGGAGAACATATATGTGATACATACATCTCACAAAGGAATTATGTCCAGAATATTTAAAGAATTCTTACAATTCCTTGACAAACAGAATAAGACTTGAATAAATGCTTCACAAAAGATGCACAAGTGGACAGTAAATGCATGTAAAGTTACTCAATATCATCAATCATTAGGCAAACAAAAGCACTGTGAGATGCCACTCAGATCCGTCAGAATGATCAAAACTCGAAAGACTGAGAATGTCTGTTGTTGAGGAAGTGGAGTAACGAACTCACGCTTCGCTGGGGGGAGTGCAAGCTGGCACACCCACTTTGCACTGTTTCACAATAAGTTTCTTAAAAAGTTAAACATATACCTACCCCATCGTGAACCAATTCCACTCCTAGATGTTGATTCAAGAAAAAAGACAGCATGTCCATCAAAATGGGCACACCCCAATGTCTATTAATAGAAGAGTGAATAAGTCAAGTGTATATAGTCGTTCAATGAGATAATACTCAGTCTAAGAAAAAGAACAGACAACGGATACATGCTATAATATATTAGATCAGGAGTTGACAAACTTTTGAAACGGAAGAGCCGATCCTGTCCCTCATAAGAATTTAAAAATTATTTGAGAGCCATAAAACAAACGAAATCACCATTATGTGAATAATATCCTTTAAAATTTTTATAAATGAAACTATGATAGTTTTACTTTTATTTTCAATTTTACTTCAGAGCCATGTGTACGTACCCAGAGAGCCGCATTGGGCTTGTGAGCCGCAGTTTGCCGACCCCTGATATAGATCACTCTCAAAAGCAGTGTGTTGTACAAATGAGTACAAATTCTGTGATTGCTATATATGGAGTTAATGAGCAGGGAGGATTGATCTATGGTGAATGAAATTAGAACAGTGTTTTCGGTGGGCATGAAAAGGCATGAGGGAACTTTCTGGAAAGAGCTGTCTTGTTTGGAGTGGTGGTTACATGGGTATTTGCATTACTTAAAACTCATCAAATTGTGTACTTCTCTGTGAATTCACTGTGTGTAAGTTTGCCTCATTAAAAAAGTTATTGGGCCGTTCGAGTGGCGCGGTGTTTGGGCGCTGGCTTGGGAAGCCAGCGGCCCCGGTTCGGTCCCACATGTGAGGGCCAGTGACACTGCCCTCAAAACAAACAAACAAACAAAAAAAGTTATTACACAGGCCGGCCAAGTGGCATGGTAATAAATAGAAAGTCTATTGACATAATGCCAAAATATTTTTGGGACAAGTAACATATTGTTCGTCCCTCAGAAAGTCCGTTTTTAAAACATGCTCTTTTCTAGTCATATCATTTTAAATAAAACCAATGGTATTTTATCCTGTCTCACAAAATAAAGCAAATCATAGTGACTGATTTTAAAAACAAACAGAATTCAAGCAAACAAACCTAATCTATGTTGTTAGACGTCCGGTAGAGGCATCCACTGAGCAGAGGGGTCACGACGGGACTGTCAGGGGCTCCTGAGGGTGGTGACACTCTGTTTCTTGATCTGGGTGCCGGTTACACACATGTTTGGTTTGTGAAAATTCATCAAATTTTGCATATGCAGAGGATGCCCAAAAAATGTATACACATTTTAAGAAAGGAAAAGTGTATTAAATTTGTAATACTCAATATATACTGATAACAAAAGATGAGTACAAGTCACATTTGACTTCTGCGATGACAAGAGGTGCTCAAAGTGGTTCCCATCAGCGTCCAGGCACTTCTGATGCCGGCGAACTACTGCTTGGGCATAGATAACATGTCTTAAAATGTGTATACATTTTTTTGCACCCCCAGTATATACTCGTATACACACATACACACACACTTACACTTTTCTCAGTGTTTCTTAGTTCTACTTATATAAAATTAAAAGCAAAAACAAATTAATCCGAAAAAAGTCAACCATAGCAAAAGATTGGCAAAAAATGAATAAATTTAAAATAGAATTTTTTTTTTTTTTAAAGAAAGAAGACAAGGAAGGGAACAGAAGAGAGCAAGAAGAAGAAGGAGAAAGGGAAGGAGGGAGGGAGGACACGAGGACACCGTGCCTGACACCCGCGTGGTCCTCATTTAAGGTCAGTCATTGCGGCTATATTTGAATACGGCTCAGAGCCTCCTGATGTTTATCTGTAGGATCCTGCAAACAGCCGGGGAAGTGAGACAGGGCTGTGGGTTTGGACGATGCCAGGTGACCTCCGAACGGTCCAGTGGTGGCGATGCAGGTGGAGCGGGTGTCTGCTCGGCTGGCAGGGCCGAGGCCCCGTGGCAGACCCGTGGGACTTGTGATCGTGGCGTGAATGACCTCCTGGGCCTCTGGAGCTGCCTGGCAGGCTGCAGGCAGCGCAAGCAGAAGGGAACCATGTCAGGACGTGACGTGACCTTCCGTCCTTTGGTCCATCATCTTCCTGCTCCTGTTGCATTGATTTCGCCCCCTTCCCTGTGCCCCATTTGAGCAAGTGCAGCTTTATGAGGTTTTGCTGTCTGGTGGGGACCCAGGAGATGGAAATGCGCAAATGGGGACGGGAGGCCTGGAAGTTTGGGGTGAGGCCCTGGGTGCACCCATCAAGGAACTTTTTGTCACTGATGCCCGAAATCTGGGCTTGGAATCCCAGGCCTGGGCAGCAGGTCGATGCCACCTTGTGTCCCCCTACCGTTTCTCACCTGGGACCTGTACCTCCGCACATCTCCCTGGCTGGCCCGCCCTCACTTTCTTTGTAGGGGTTGGGGGAGCAAAGGTGCGCTTGGGCCGAGCCAGGGTAGCCCCGGGGGATTTCACTGGAGGACGTTTCTGAGGCCGACGAGTCCTTCTCAAGCTGTCCAGGGGCTGCCCAGGTGCACCTGTGGTGGAGCATCCCACTTTCCGCACCTTTGGAGTTGGCAAAGGAGCTCCCCTGGAAAGTGCATCTTCTCTCTTTTTCATTTTGGGGACAGGGAAAGGAGGGCCAATGCGGTGGCAGAGATAACCTCTGGGTGACGTCCATCCGGCCGCAGGCGAGCCCAAGTGACAGAACTAGTGACCGCGAATGCACACTTCCCTGGCAGGGTAGGTGGGGGCCCAGGCCACCGGCCTCATGCCAGACGGGGCGAGCACAATGGCCTGGAATGCTGCAGGCTCCCTGTCCTCTGAAAGTGGGTCAGCAGGGCCAGAGAAGCTTAGGCAAAGGGCCAAGCCTCGGGACCCCTGCCCGGCCCCTGTCCCTGCCACCTCACACACTCAGATGCTCCTGGAGGCATCATTCTGCTTAGCCCGGACTTGGGGAGCCCTCTGCCCTCAGCCTGAGCTTGGGCACTGGCCTCCAGTTCCTGCTGGCCTCACTCTATTCATCCTCCCTTACCCCCTGAAAACCATTGGGCATCCATTGCTCGTCTTTCTTTTTCTCCGTTGACTTAGCTCTCAAGGCCTGTCCTAATGTCTCCTGACTCCAGAACCCCTCCTGACCTTCCCTCCCCTGTCCCCAAGCAGAGTGGTCATCATGGTGCACCTCAGCCCTCTGGCTGGCCTCGGGGTCCTGGGACACTAGCCGCCCTCCAGCTCACACTGTGACATGCTGTTCCTAGATGTATGTCCCATTTCTCTTCAAAGGCCCAGTCCCTTGAGGGCTGGGGCTGCCTTTGATACTCCTGTGAGCCCCAAGACACAGAGCAGTACATTCCCCCAAGATCCAAAGCTGGGAGACCCTGTCTGCCCCCACGGTCACTGCCCCCCACCCCTCTGTCCACTGTCACTGGCCAGAGCTGAGAGCGCTGTGGGGCAGGCTGGTGTCTCCCTCCAGCCCCACTCTGACTGGCAAACATCCCCACTTCTTGGGGTGAGGGTAAAGGCCTGGATGAATTCTCAAGGAGGGCTGGACGCCCTGGACAGAGAGGAGGTGGCAGCCGCAGGGCCCTGACGGAGCCCAGAGACTTGGTCACTGAAGGACCTGCGCCTCGCACTGCAGCCCCGGCCCCATTTGTATCTGGCTTTTACCTTAATTAGTAGGAGCTTTTCAGAGAAGCAATAAAACAATGACATAGCAACTTGGACACGGCATGGAAGGCAAGAGCCATTTCAGTAATGGAGTCAGTGGAAGCGCTGTTCTAAAAGGCGACTGCTCTCCGCTATTAAGAAAGCCGAGGGCAAAGCTGCCTGTCGTCTGCCTGGTTATTAACGATAACTGATGGCCTCCCCCACCCACGACAACAAAAGGGAATCGCAGCTCCATGACCCCGGAGTTCTGGGCAGCGGTTCCCAGAAAGCCTGAGTGCTGAGCTCGGCAGTCTATGGGGAGATGCTGGGCCCAGCGCTTGCTGGCTCACCCCAAAGACCCCGTAGCCAGAGGATGATGGCAAAGTTAAGCGCCCCACCAGGAAGGTGGCATACAGAGCACACACGGGGCTGGCCCCGGGCTGGGTGACGGTGTAGACCTGGCGGATGGGTGGTGATTCCTGTGTGTGTTGGGGTGTGACATTGCGGGCCGCCCTGCTAGCAGCTGGACCATACCCCAGCACTGGCTAGAAGGTTCTGGGAGGGTGTCGTAGCTCGCTCCCTGGTTTGATACATGGGGAAACTGAGGACAAGACCCAGGCTCATTTCCCCCAAACCTGTGTCTGCAGAGCGCACAGAAGGAAGTTGCTCTGTGTTCAAGGGGGTGCCTGCTTCGTTCTCTCATTTCCGCCTCCACGAGGGCGGGCTGCTCGCGGTTGACCCTGGTCACTCCAGTCCAAGCCCAGGCTCTCAGGCCGAGGCAGACCGGACAGGCGCTCGGCGCGCTAGAATGGGGCCAGCTTCTAGTCCTCACTGTGAGACACTAAGCAAGTTGCTCTATTTCCAAGCTTCAGATTTCACACCTGCCAAATGGGATGAAAAGCCCTGGCCTGACTGGACTGTGAGGTGGCTGTGAGGGTAAAACATTGGAATCGATGGGCAGCAGCCCTGGGGACGAGAAAGCACAGCGAGGAGATGGGAGAGCCAGCCAGGAAGGAGGAGCCAGCAAAGCAAGGGCGCTTTTCCAGGCGGCTTCAGAACAGGACTCGCCGCCGTCCTGAACCAGCAGGCGGGCAGTTGACCTCTGAGTCCTGTCTTGCTCACCGTGCCTCCAGCCTTCCGTAGGGATGAAGCAGGAGAGAGAGACAGGGTATGACAGGAAGACGGAAAGGAAAGGTTTCCAGGAAGGGACAGCAAAGGTCTGCAGTGTGGGATGAGGTGGGATGGAATCGAGGGGCTCCTGAGGGGAGGGGAAAGGGGGCGCGGGGAGCGGGGCCTAGCAGGATGCCAGACACACGTTAGGGGCTCGGCCCGTAGCGAGCTGTTTGTGGATCCAGCCACAGCGCAGGCTCCTGTGGGAGCCTCCCAGGGAACAGGAAATCTCAGACCGAACGATTTAAAACTTCATTAAAAAGAAAACACGCTTGAACAGGGAGCAGAGCAGCAACACGACCGGAGGCCGAGGCAGGCACCAGGAGCTTCATTGTCAGCCTCTGTTGTCCTGACGTCCCCAGGAGGGGACAGGCTCCAGCGGCATGAAGTCTCAGTGTCCTCCCGTGGTATAGAAGGACGGTTACTCTGGCCTCGGCCACCCTACCTCTCACTTTAATTACTAGCAAATGAAACTTGTGGAGAATGAAGCTAAATGGCACAGCCCCCTCCCCGGAGGCCATCGCCGCTTCGTGGCCGTGGCAGGGCCACTGCAGGAGGTCACACAGCACATAGCCGTCCTTATTTCCAATCCCAATTCTATTTGGCAGAGAAAATGGCTTTTCCCTACTGATGCCAGCATATCTTTTTGTGGTCCAGGGACCGAATCCAAACTGTGACAAATATTTGACCATGACGGTGGCCTAAAAAGGGAAGGAGAGAGGCAAAGTCATTGCAAGTGGTCTGATGAAAAGCCATGTGTGCGCAGACATGCACACGCACACGGACAGCCCTCTCCACACATGAGCACCGGGTTGGCACTCAGGTGTGCTAAGAGGCTTCACAGGTGTGAGGGGTCATTCTGGTCATCAGCAGAAGCTAGAGATTAAAAGGAAATAAACACCCAGAAACATCCATGGCTCCACACAACACTGCCGAGGGCCAGTCACCTTTTTACATTTCTTTGAGCTATTCCTCCCTTCCTGATTTCTCCTGACATTTGTTGCCTGCTAAATCAATTTGATGCATGGCAGGCAGATTACGACGGTTCTCCCAGCCTGCCCCCTCTCACAAGCGAGTTGCAGGGTAGTGATTTTGAGAGATTGTCTTTTTAGGCTGCAGATGCTCAAAAACGGCTTTGTTTCTTTTGGCAAGAGGAAGAGGTCAGCCCAGGTTCCCATCCTTTTAGTGCAGCCGCATTGGGACGCGCTAGGAGCAGCTCTCCCAGACCAAGGACGTGTCCTGCAGGCTTTCCCTAACACGCGTCTGTTTCACGAACTTTGGGAAGTCCAGGTTCTCAGCCAGGTAAACAGCATCGTGCCCAGCGGGGCCCGTCAGGGCTTGGCTGGTGATACTTCTGATTGGAAGCAGGAGGAGGTGGAGGGGCAACTTCAGTCCCCTGGGAGTGGATGGGGTGGCCACCGCACCTCTGTTGTCGTTAATGCAGGCGGCCGCTGGCAGAGCTGTGGGCAGAGAAGCCCCTGTTTCATGTGGAAGCAGCGGTCAGGAGTCGGGCTCTCGGCTTCTTGTCCAGACTCTTGGAGACTCAGTCTAGGTGGCCTGCAAGCTCCGTTTGACCCTGTAATTCCTTAAGCGGGAAAACATATTTCTGCTGGTCAGTCTGAGCAGAGCGGAGAGTCGGCCCTCTAGGCCAGAGCACTGATGTATAACAGAAGCTGCTGTCACTCCCGGACGGTTCACCATGGGGACAAGTTCAGATGCTGTGGCGGTCTGTAATCTTCTCTCCATACAGCGCCCTGTGCTCATGGTATGTCATCCAAAGCCATGCCTTGCACATGGCAGCTGGAGCTTCAGAGGCCTGGGGCGAGAACAGGGGTTTCCCCCTGAGAACCACTTCAGATGCAGCAGGAGATGAAGCTGTAATGGGGCCTCGTGGGAAGAGGGCCTGAGTGGGTTAGGAGGAGGCCACGTGCCTGTCAAAGACCATTGTCCTTTCCTGGTGTAGAGCAAATGTCCATCATGAGCCTTGAAAAAAAAATTTTGAATGCCCTTTGATGCAAACGCAATCGATTGGTCATCATGGGTTTTAAAAATGACGTGTTTGGGGTTCGGAGCAGTCACAGAAGTGGTAATGAACAGTTGCTGGGGTACAGCCAGAGATGGAAAGGCACGGGCAGGAAGATGACAGGAGGGCCCCAGCAGACAGTAGGCCCCCCGAGAGCTGCCAGTCTTCCTGTTACATCCCCCCCATTCAGAGAACCAAAAGACCCACAGAAAGCTGCTTTCAGGGTGTTGCCAGCCAGTGATGGGTAATTTAATAGGCAAGAATTAGCTGTCACCCGAGTCAGGAGCCAGCACATTTTCCTGGCTCGGTACAGTGGCCCAAATTGCCATCCTTGGGTTAGCAAGTTGCGCTAAAAGGTATTATGCCAGACGCTCGGAGGCAAAGTAAGTGGTTCTTTGAACTTGATTACTTGTTTGAAATCATTTACTCAATAGAGAAATTGTGAGCAATCGCGCTTTTTTGCAAATCACCTATCTTTTAAAAAATGTATCTGGGGAGTGCCTGTTAAATAGAAAAGTTTGTGGCTGAGTGCTCCGGGAGGTGAAAAATTGCTCCGGCATAGAGTTTGGGGAAATGGAGTTAGTTTTACCCACTGGGTGTTCTACCGGCAGGACCACGCCCACCCCGTCTAGGGCCATGGGCTTGCCGTGCGTGCCCCTCCCCTCCGGGACACCCAGGACCATGAGCTGGAGGGGGTGCCTGAGGCCAGGGCGCGCGGTGCGGGAGGCGCCAGATAGTGGGAGGCAGCCAGAAGGACCCCATTAAAGCCTGCAGTGGACAGGGAAGCCTACGGCCTGCACTGCCCTTTGACCCTTTCAAGGACTCTGCTGATGGAGAGAGGTGGGAGGAAGGGCATGGCTTCCTGAGACCCAGGAAGATGCCAGCCTGCTGGGGCACTGGAGGGGCTGGAAAAGGGGCTGGAAAACAGAAGGGACATAGACGGGGGCGGGGAACAGGGATGTTCTGTCTGAGATGATGGAGGAGGCTGGAGCTTGGGGAGGGTCTCAAGTTGCGATTGGCAGCCATAGCAACAGCCGAGGAGGCAACATGGCTGAGCAGCACCGAGCCCAAGGCCAGTCGCCACGGGAGGTGGCTTTCCTTAGTAACCCGTGGCACCAGATGGGGACCCTGAGGGGTGGGGGTAGCTCGGAACTGCCCACCGCAGCCTCGAGGCAGCAGTGTGACCTTGGACAAGTCTTGTGTGCCCTCTGAGCCTGGTCTCCTCTTGTGTCATGGGGATGGTAGTGTCAGGGTCCTTGATGCCCAAAGGAGTGAATCCATGCAGAACCACTGGGGCCATCCTAGCAGGCGGTCAGCGCTCAGCAAAGGGCACCGTCCTGGTAAGACTGGAATGGCCTGCCCGCATGTCCCTCTCCCTTTCTCATCGTGGACTTCTGGGGGTCACGTGTTGACCCTTGAGTCCCTCCCACAGCGCCCAGCACACGTACAGCCATGATTGACCAGATGGATGGTTCTAAGACCAGCTTTCCCAGAATTCCTTGCTGAGTAGCTCTCCTACGCTCTCTAGTCCCATTAGGTGTGTGGCACCGGCTCCAGTGAGCCCTCCCAGGTGACTTTTTTAAAGGGACACATTTACAGAGTCACAGCTCCTGTTGGAGCACTTAAAGAGCACAGGAAAGGGGCCACCTCCAACTTCTCTAAAAGCCAGCTTTTGCACTCAAGGAAGATTACTCTGGCGCCTGCCGTGGGCCACTGTTACTGGCTCGGAGTATAATTTTGTGGCATTAATAAAAATGACCCCTTTTACAGCTCTGTAAATGTCCTTGGCGCCCAAAACACAGTCTTGACCTTCAGCGAGACTGAGATTTCACAGGGGGCCCTTTTCACCTGAGATTTCCCCAGGGCAAGGAGCCACCTGGGAGCTGAGGACAACCTGCTCTCACCATCAGCAGGTCCTCCAGCCCCTCCTGGGGGTGTCCACCCTGAAGCTGCGTGTGTTTCTGCATTGGTCTTCCGTGGCTGTTTTTCCATTTCTGTCAGACAATTGAATTCTTCCTGGAACAGCTGTTGAGACCCAGGTAACCCTTTGCTACCTGGGTACCTCTCCTGCCTCTCTTCCCTCCTGCAGGGGGCTGCCTGTGGGGTTTTTTGCAATGGGAAATGGCGGTGTCTCAGAATGCTGTCTGTGGTGGCCTTTTTCCCCTGCAGAGAAATTTCATACCCTCATTACATTAAGGGAAAAAAAAGGAGGGGTGCAAATGAGGAGGAGGGCTGGAGGAGAAGGGTTGTGAGGTCTGCTCTCCCTTCCAGGGACCTGAGGGCACCCGAGTCTGTGCAGTTCACATCTCAGGACACAAGTTAGGGTGGGTCACCAAGGGGATCTCCCGTTGGTGCCCCAAAGATTCCCCAGGAGCTCTGGACTCCGGTGGCAGAGTCCAGCAACTCTGCAGGCTCCAGTCTAAACCTGCCAGGAGGGTGTGTGCCAAGTGGTGGGGGAGGGGCCCAGGACGGGGAGCCGCGGAGGACTGCAGGAGCTAATGCAAGGCACAAATCATCCATCAGCTTACGGAGTGACTTTCAAAGTTGTCGGAATGGAATAATTAAAAGAAATTGATCTCGTAAGAGGAAGCCATGTCTGCTGTTGCAAGGCTCGCCTCACTGACAGCTCACCACCACACACATCGCCCCACCCACACGGCCACTGCAACACTGGCCCTCTGTCTGCTCAGCGTACCCAGGGCCTGGGTGACTTCATCCGGCAGCACCTGCCCCAGCACCCGGAGAGCTGGGCCTTCTGTGGGGAGCGTCCCAGAGCTGCCCAGGGGCTATCCGGTGGCCCAGCTTTCCACCAGCAGAGGCAGAACCACACTGGTCCTGGTGACCAAGGACAGGTCACTGACAACACCCCAAGATCGGCATGCTTCTGTGTCTTAGCCTGCCTCACAGAGGCGCAAAAATAAAATCCATCGAGCCCGCCAACTGAGGGTTGAGGAGCTGCTGTGGGGGGCCCTGTGCTGAGACAGAGAGGGTCCCTGGCCCAAGTGGGAGCCAGGGGTTAAGCCCTCTTGTCTCTGAGTGCCTTTGGCCCCCACCCTCCTTGCATGTGGGGAGAGGGTGATGGTGTTCTTGTTTGCATTATAAGCAGCTGACATCTATTGGGCACTTGCTGTCTACCAGACAAGCTCTGGTTTTGTGTTTTGACCCTTTATTTCCACGGCAGTCCTGTCACCTGGGTTTTCTTGTTATCTGACTTTTGCAGATGGAGAAACCGAGGTCCAGAGAAGTTAAGTAATCAGCCTAAGGTCACACCAGCTAGTGAGGATGGGAGTGGATCTGACCCAAGGCCCCCCACCCCAAACTTGCTCTGAAAGCAGGGTCCTTTGAAATCATGGCTGGGGAAGTCTCTGGGAAAAGCGGCTTGGCAGATGGGTAGGGAGGAGCTGGGGGAAGGGCTGTCCTTGTAGAGGCCGGTTCAGTGCTGAGGTTGTCCCAGCTCTGAGACTGGTTCCTGGTGTGCTAGCCGAGGAGAGGAGGGTCCTTAACTTCCCTGCCACCATCCTTAAGTAGTCAGAGGGCTCAGGATCGCAGGATTGTGCCAGGCTCACCAGAAGCCCTTCATAGGCAACAGCTGTTGGGACTTTTGTCTCCATCTTGGAGTGACTGCGTGCCTGTCTTTCCAAGCCTCGGACACAGGCATATTTAGCCTTCTTGGTCATGAATTTTCAAGTGGGAGAAGCTTGGGGGGCACCAGAGCCCACTCCCACCCCTAAATTCTACCTCTCCCCAGAAATGAGGGCTCTGTCTCATGTTGAGGGGGGCTGGAGATGCAGGTACCCATCTGCATCACTTCAGGAACACTGCAGAGCGTTCCACTGTTTCTTATTTGGGGTTGGGTTTACCTCGTTCATTCGTCTCTGAACCACATCTACCCACTTTTATCCCCGAGCGAGGCTGGCAGA
This sequence comes from Aselliscus stoliczkanus, assembly GCA_033961575.1. Taxonomy (NCBI): domain Eukaryota; kingdom Metazoa; phylum Chordata; class Mammalia; order Chiroptera; family Hipposideridae; genus Aselliscus; species Aselliscus stoliczkanus. Next base: position 3,586,799 of record CM066738.1, on the reverse strand, counting down.
TGTCTGCACGGACTCAGTAGTTTGTTTTTCCTTCTGGAGTGTTTGTTGTTTTGGACATGGCGGACGGCCGCACATACCAGGTGCTTCCGAATCCCCTGGTCCAGCCTCCGCTTTGGCCTCACAAGTGGCCAGTGTCTCACCTCCTGAATCACACCAAAGAAAAACAGAATAGATGGCCACTGGAAATTCCCATCTGTTTTCGATTTACATTTTTGTACATGTGTGTTACAGCCCAGTAGGGGTGTCTGTGTGTCTACGGCGGGCGTGTTGATGGGGCCGTGGAAATTACAGTCCACCTTAAACATACATAACATTGTGGGCACTTTTGGGGGGGTCGCTGGTGCACTCGGGCCTCAATATCGATTCACGTGATCACCATAGCAGACGCTAGGAAAAGCAGGGGCATCTAAAGAGTAAAGCCTTTCAAGTTTGTATTGGCTGCTGTCTGCTACTTGTCAGGGTCTAGGGCTTAAGTCCAGTGAATGCCTCACTTACGAGGATCGCACACTCAACAGACCGCATATTTATCTCTCTCTGGGTCTGGTCCGTGCATTCCAAAGCTCAAGCCATTATGGAAAACAGGCTTGGAAAAATGCATATGTCCCAGTATCTCAGACTAACAAATTGGCCCTTCAGCAAATACCCGTTGTCCATGTCCATGCCATGCAGACACCTTCATAATGCACCCCCTTCATCAGTGTGTATAAAAGATCCCCTATGCTTCCTATATGCGCCCATGACCTCATCTTTCCTACACAGTCCACTTGTTGTCAATGGGCCCAGTCACAAGCCCGAACTGCTTGACGCCAGTGTTTCCTCGTTGACCATCTGTTGATCAGCTACCACACATATCTCACTTTGCGTGCACAGTACCCCCCAGCAGCACTGCAGGGGGCCCCCTCCCTCCCGCACATCTGTCCCCATCGTCCCTTCGTCCTGAGAATGGACTCCGAGCTATTCGGCTGAGCATCGTGTGAGAGCTGTAGGGAGATGGCCCTAAACCCAGCTCTGTTATGTGCGAGTTTTGGGCATCGTTGGGCCCGGACCCTTCTTTTCTTTTTTAAAGGTCACAAAATCTAATTAGAACCATTGCTAACTGTATATTCTCGTTGTCGGTAAGCCTTACATAATAAAAATCAGACCAAATGAGACTAATCAAGGGAGATGGAAAATCGATGTCATATTTGTTCCAAGTAATTTCCTTCTAGAAGAGAAAGGGCTCTTAGCAGTGGTTTGTGAATTTAAAAGATGTTTAAAGTTGCATCTGGACATCAGAACGTGAAAGTCAACCCCAAACGGAATTTTGCTGGATGATCTCTCTCCTTTTTCCTGGAAAAGTCAGTGCTGTTTTGGTATAAAGGCTAAAACGGGGTGACAGCCTTTCTTGTGTCTGCTTTAAGTAGTTCTGCCTTCGCCAAAAAAAAAAAAAAAAAAAGAAAGAAAGAAAGAAAGAAAGAAAGAAAGAAAGAAAGAAAGAAAGAAAGAAAGAAAAAGAAATTGAAAAATGGGTCCCTTAAGATGGGAGCAAAGAGTAAGTAATATATGGGATTGTTTTCCCTTTCTTCAATATTTTTCTGAGTTATTACTTTCAACTATAATGCACACTTAGGAAAAAACCCTAGATAATAAGAACGCAACAAGACACACATGCGCAGGCATGGCGAAGAAGACGGAAACGTTTCTTCAGCTAATTTACCCTTTTGCCTAAAATATCCCACAGCTATTGACTGACACCTCCGGATGGGCGAGCCTGCTCTCCCCTTGGGTTTGCATGTGTCCAGGACATCAGGAGGCCGTACACCAAGGTCAGCTTTGATACAAAAAGACCTGCAGACTGGCGTCCTCATGACTCCATTGCTTTCCATGGGACGCGGAAGGGAGTTCCCTGAGCAGGGACGGTGCTGTCCACGTCACTCCCTGATCACAAATAGAACGCACCAGCACCCACTGTGGCAGGCCTCCCAGCAGGTTGTTCTTTTTTTAATTAGAAATTCCCCGGAGGAATCCAAATAAACGCGGCCTCGAGTTCCGTTCTGTGCCCCTTGTTCTGCAGTCTGACCTACTGTGTGTGGACCCAGGATGCCCTTGGCACACACAGGGGTGCCGAGCACGTCTTTCCATTGGCACGGAAGGAGAGCTGCTCAGGCCAGGGCACCCTCTGTGCACTCACGCCGCTGCGATGGCTCTTGAGTCCGATTAAAAGAAAAGTGACCCGGAAAGCTGTTTGGCTTTGGAGGGTTGGCTGTTACTTCCTTCTTCCGGCTCCTCTCCTCAATGTCAGTCTCAGAGAGGGGGTGACCGCCACCTGGGTCACTTGGACCGCACGCCCTACTGCCCCTCGCCCAGGGACCCCCTCACAACACGTCCAGCCCCATCAGGTGTGTTTGATATCTCCATGACCCAGGCGTGTTATCCTACACATGAGATTTCCTCCTTTCTGGCACATTCTACAACAGAAATAAACACTGTCAAAGCAGCTATACCTTTTTTTCTTAACTGGCTTTAAATTATGTATTAGTATTGATATTTCCCATTAGACCCCCATGGGTTTCCCTTTCCCTTACCATCGATCCACCTCGTTAGCCAGGCAATTTCCAACACCCCTCTTCCTCGGCTGCAGTCACTCAGAGTCACTGTGCGGGGCTCCCGCGCGCCGCCGGAGGGGACCACTGTCCCAAAGGGATGCTCACGCTCAGCTCTTCGTGTCTGGTAGTCCTGATGGGGTGACAAGCGCAAGCCATCTGCTTGCCTCCTTGTCACATCCTTGTTGTGTAAAACGGCCGGCGATTCTTAGAGAGTGGACTCATTTTAGGCCACGGAAGGGCCACCTCGCCCACCCGGCCCCCAATACTCGGCATTCTGAGGGGCTGCGCTTCAGGCGCTGGTAACACTCCCAGCTCACTGGAAGGATGCGTCACCCGAGGCTGCCGCCTTGTTTCCTTCGCTTCATTTTCCTAAATAAAAATGAGACCCAAGTTGACTGACTGTTAGCACACTGGACCAGGATGAGGTCATTCAAATAAGAAACTGGACTAAAATTCACTCGTCTAGTGAAGAAATTGGAATCAACTCATTGAATATTTATTAACTAGCTCCCCCACCCACCTTACAAAATGATTCATTAGGACAAACTCATTAGTGCAAATAAAATTTGAAACAGAAATGTATAAACGACTTAAACTAATATGCTGTTTTCAAGCATGTACAAGTCTGCCTGGCACGTAAGCTGACAAGCTCATCTTTTCTCTGCTTCGGGGAGATTCCCTGGGGGCTGTGACAGGGCGACACTTTGGAAGACCAGTTCTGATGGTTTCATGAACTTGGAAGTATTGAAATGGAATATCTTTTCCTAAAAGCACCATAATTCAGTCTTGTCACTAATTCAGACAGGGTGTCCCCCAATTAGGAAGGTTAAACCATCCATCACACACTACATAGAAATTGCCAGATAAAACAGAATCATCTTAGTGGTTGGTGGCCAAGGGACAGCATTATTTTCTTGAACTTGTTCAGTCAAACGAAAGAGAAAATCCAGTCCAATTTAAAACTAACAACTTTAGGAAGGTATTTTATTTATTTCGTGACCGATAAAAAATGAAACGTCTTTCTTCTTTAGCCACCGAGCCCTTTGGGGAAGCCTTGTTTTTCTGAAAAACCTCAAAACTGAAAGGCAGAAAATCCTTTTTAAGTAAACCACAGATTTCCAGAGAGCCAGGGCCCAGTCTGAAAGAAAGAATGCTTCTGAACAGAGGTATTTTTATTTTGCAAATGGGGTAGGGTCCTTCCTGTGACTTCAGTTTGGGTTCAAATTTTACCCCAAAGCACAATTCCAAATATAAATTCTTTAGATGCATCGGACAAAAAGGCACGTCCATTATACCACAGTTTTGAAGGGAGAAATCCATTTCCTGTTGTCTCCTGGGGGAGGGGAAGTTGGGCAGTGGGGGGGGGCAGGCTGGCGGTGGAGGGATCAGCTTAACGTCCCTGTATGAATGAAGACCACTGAGGGCAGGTATGCCCACCAGCCCTGTGACCACAGCTCACTTGGGTGCAGGCCCTTCACGCATCTTCCCTGGGCAGGCAGCTCAGCTCAGGGCCAAGAGGCAGGACTCCTGTGGGCCCCCTGCAGAGTAGCAGCTTGCTTTGCTTCCCTTTGATTTTCTCCATCCTGGCCATTAAAGGCAAACTGAAAAAGCCCCCTTCTCCTCCACCAGTCAAACACTTTTGCCATTTGGTTGGTTTCTGTGGTTGCCTGCCCCTAGACTCAAAGCAGAGGAAGAGGTGCCCAAACTTCTGCCCCCAAGAGTTCCTGAGCTAAGAGGCGCCACATTGGCACCCCGTGCCCATGGGAGTGGATGGGGTCCTATGCTAGGTGCTGTCCTGGTCCCCAGTGAGAGGGAGGAGGGCCGACCTGCTCTGCTCTCGGCCCCAGAAGACAGGGCATGTATGACAAGTGGGGTTGTAACCTCAAGCGACAGCAGTGCACAGGAGGGGCCGGAGCTGAGACCCCTGGGGGCTTGGACAGTTTGGGAATTCAGACTTGAGCAGGCAAGCATATAGAGCCCCACCAACTTGTCGTGTGCATACCATGATTTTTGCAATATTAATTTTTAGAGTTGATTTAAGTCGATTCATTTTTTAAACTTAGCCTCATCCTAAGCAATAATATCCTTGAAGTCATTCACTAGATCAGGGGTTGGCAAACTTTGGAGATGGAAGAGCCCATCCTGCCCCTCACAACAATTTAAAGATTATTCGAGAGCCATCAAACAAATGAAATCACCATTATGTGAATAATGCCCTTTAAAAACTTAATAAATGAAATTAGGATAGTTTTATTTTCATTTTCAGTTTTACTTCAGAGCCACATGTACATCCCCAAAGGGCCACGTGTGGCTCGCGAGCCACAGTTTGCCGAAACTTGCATTAGATGTTCAGCCTAGATATTTCCCCTTCTAAAGTGCATTAAGATAAATAACGTAACCTGTAAGTGAGAGAGCCTTCTGTGTGTACTGCCTGCAGCTTCCTGTGTACCCCCTGGGGGGCATGGACGCCAGTGGAGCAGGCGGAGGGGCAAGGTCATGGCAACCCAGACATTGGGTGGCCTGTCTTAGCCAGGGACAGCTTGAATGAGTTGAGACCCGGGAAGGACATGGCCTTGTGGCAGACAGTGAGGCTAACCAGAGCGGGGAGTCTGTGCTGGTAGGAGTTCAGAGTGTCACCTTCTCGTGTAAGAATTACCCGGGGAAACTCATGTTCCCGTTACACTCAAGAGCACGGCCTTCGCTTTGTGAGTTAGAAGAATCCGCTGCCGTTTCTGCCACCCCATCCACGGATTGACCCACAGTTACAACTCATTAGTACACGTACTCTGAACGCTGGCACGTGCCTGGCCTTACTGCAAGGCTGTTCTTCTTGGAGAAATTCAAAAATAAGAGAAAGAAAGAAAAAGGGAGAAGTCTGTATCAAAGAAAAGTAAGCAATAAGAAGACGGTAGATGCCTTGGAAGGGTTATGCTTCCAGGGTGAGAAAGAAAAGCCACTGGAATTATTTCATGGTGACCCGTCGGGACTTTTTCTTATTGTCTCCTCAGTGTTCCAACGGCTGGTGTAAAGACAGCTCTGACAACGCAGCACCCCAGGTGTGCAAAACAGTAGGTCTCAGGAATCATCTTCCCCTAGGTAACACCTCCCTGGTAGTAAAATGTCGCTGTCCATTTTTGCATCAAAATTCAAGATGAATCGTATCAATCATTCATATGACAAAACAGGCCTAGCTGGCTGCTCACAAGGAACCCTTTTTTCCTTTCTCCCTAAAAAGCATAAACCTCAAGAGCTTACAGACCAAGTTCAGCTCAGGAGACTGAGGACAGGACACGCGAGCCACGGAGACTGTCTATGGGAATGGATGCTTCCAAGGTGCCTGCAGACTGGCTGTGCTTGGGCGGAGAAGGCGCGTTGGGTGAGAAGTTGTTATGTTTGAGGGCACAGTTTGCTCGGTGGCATATCTGACTTCTGGGATATTGGTCTTCACTGAGATGGATGGCCTGATCCCCTTTCCTTGGCACAGGCTGTGGGTCCCATCAATGGAGGAGCAGACCCAGGGCTGTGAGATGATCGGTTTAGTACCAGATGAGGGATCTGTTGCGAGTGGGGGTTGTCAGGCAAACTGAGAAACAGACATTTCAATAAGGACTGAAGTCTAAGGCCAGGATCGGCAGGCGCTGGCCGGACAGATTCCGAGCAGGTTAGCCAACCACCCTTGGACTCCGAGCTGAATTCAGTCCCTCATAGCCATGGGATTACTGGCGGTCACCCAAAGGTTGGCAAAGAGAGAAGCTGGCCCTTTGCACTCGCCCTCCCTCTGTGTTCACAGCTTGGTTTCTTGCCCTAAGATCTCACTGCCCTGCATAATAGAAGCCCTACAGAGATGACCAGAATGAGTCCCAGACTCACTGGGAGGAAGCCAAGCGCGTGGTGGAAAGGCACTGGGGGAGGGGCTGGGAGGAGGGGCTATCCTGCTGCGCCCCTAGCTAGCTGAGACTCCCCAGGCCGGTGACCCACTCCGCCTCAGCTCTTCCGTCTGATGAGGTGGTCTGAGGTTTCTCTGATTTCTAAAGTGTTGCAGTCCTTTGACTAAAGGTTTCTTCGTGTCCAGTGGAACCCCTGAAATCGGGTATCTTTATCCTGGGTTTCCTGGTGCCTGGATGCCAAGGCGTTGGTGGCCTCTAGGTCAACTACACATAAAGGTGGTCATAGCCCAGGAAGATCTGAGTTAGTAGATCACTGGGTTAGCAGAAAGGCGAGACACACCGCATCCCAAAGGATCCCTGCTTCCTTTTCTGGGGGTTCACAGGGCTTGTCCTCAGGGACTGCCATGTGGAAGACAGGAGCAGGCCTGCCAGGAGTTCAGGGCCAGTGCCTGATGAGGCCGCCCGCCTGGCTGGGAGGAGCCAGGCCTCATCTGGGGAGAGCCTGCCTGCTGCCTTTCCGGGCCTGTGCCCCCCGCCAAATGGCGATTTTCTAGGGGAGCTGGAACATGGAGCCCCCCGCTCTGCTCCGCCCGGCCCTGGAGCCTTAGCCCACTCCCCTCCCTGTGCTTCCTTGAGGTGACTCATGTTGACAGCCACCTCCCCTTCCCTTTGGAGTCAGCAGTGGGGCTGATTGACAGGGGTGGGGCAGGTAATCCAGGGGCTCGAGAACCTTCCATCTCAGCCCCCAGCTGGGGGGTTCTGAAACCTCCTTCCACTGGCCACAGCCCTGAGCCCCGGAGCTCTGGGCTTGTCTGTGGAAAATGAGAGACGTGTCCTTACATATTTTCCTGACACACTGAGAGAGAGTGAGAGCTTAACTCAGATGTCAGTCAGTGGCAAGTTAGAACAAACACACTGCTCCTTCCCCTCATTCATGACAGGGAGCCAGCCTCCGAACCGGGATTCCTTCTCCTGACAGGCCAGAAGCCTGCTGACCAGTGGCTGGGGCGTCACAGCCGCCAGGGAAGCGCTGTGGGTGGGACTGGTCCAGAGCCCAGAGGCCAGTGGCCGGAGGGCGCCGCTGCCCTTGACTGTACACTGGGTCTTCAGGCAGAGCCTCTGAGGTCTCATGCCCTCTCTCTCCTCTTCGTTTGGTCCTGAACTTGCTCCAGAGACAATGGATACCTCCAGTTTCTGCTGGGGCTTTCCTCAGTGTCCCTTCAAAGAGTGGCCTGGCGAGGGCCTGCCGAGTGGCTCAGTTGGTTAAGAGCTCGCTCAAGAGTGCGAGCTGAGCTCTGAGCAACGGCGGTTCGATGCCAGCCTGAGCTGAGTTGCCGTCGAGCTGCCAAGAGGTAGCAGGATGGCTCAGCTAAAAAAAAAAAAAAAAAAAGAGTGGCCTGGCAAAACAGTCAAGAGCAGCACGTGAATTTCGATTGGTCCTGAGTCCAGGTAGTAGTAATAATAATAGCTGTTGTCGGCAATTCAGGAGCAATGGCGCATTGGAATGTGGACAGGATAGCACATGATACTGAGGAATTAGTTTTTTTAGGGTGAGCTGATAAGAACGTGGTGATGTAGGAGATTTCTTGGTGTCTGTACCTTTCTTTTCCATGATTTCACCAAAATACACGCGCGCACACACAAATACAGAGAAAGCGAAGAAGGCAAAATAAGGGCTGTAATCTGGGGATGGGATGTGGGGGACAGTTGTATCAGTTTTTCAACTTTGCTGTGCATTTGATCTCTTTTCCCGAAAACGCACATGGGTTCTGCAGCAGCTGTGCCCAGGTCTGCAGCCGTGCTGAACTGGTGCTCGTTCTTGGTGATTTGCCTAATTAGTACCCTTGAACTGTGCAGTACATGCCAAAACCGTGGGCCAGCCAGCAGTGGGAGACAAGCAATGCCTCTGGTACACGTACACCGACCTGCAATAGAGAAGAAGCCTGGAAAAGACTACAACTTCCCCCATCCTGGCCTCCGCAACCAGTGTCACCTTTTGTGTTTCTCTGTAGTGGTAACCATGAGTGTGGCAGTCACGCAGAAGAGTAGCATTTGGCTATTCAGCCGAGGCAGTCGATTCATGTCCCTCCCCAAGAACAAAGTGGGTGGTTAATCAGAGGTGTAGAAGACTCTTCTATGTCGATAAGGACTGAGCATACGAGATGGGGTGGCCATGAGCAATTGTGTGGCCCAGAGCCGGCCATTGCCCCTCTCTTCTGTCATTCTTGGTGTTCTCATTGGCAAAGTCACCACGTCATCTCTGAAGACTCCTTCCCGCTCTCACAGTCTGTGATTTTTATAAAAGAAGACCTCTTGGCCATTAGGAGGATGAAGTCCCAAGATGTATTACACTAAAGGACACTGGTACCTCCGCCCACAGAGATGCAATAAAATAAATTGGTAATACGAGTGTCACAATTACCGTAAAAGCTAGTTGATCTGACAGGCCATCTGTCAGACCAATGATGGACCAATATTCTGAATGATGATCTGAGGCTTCGAGCCGTCCAAATCACGACTCCCTGATGCTGAGTGGGGTTTGACTGTGCAGCCAAGTTGCAAGTTTTGCATGGGGCATGGCAGACCAGACAAAGAACTAGCACTGGGGGCCTGGAGACGGGGCACAGTGTCTCCTAGGCCAGCCAAGGGGCCTGGGCTGGTCTCTTACTTCTCTGCTTTTGTCCCTCATGAAATCTTAAGTCTTACCAACCCACGATGGGGGCAGGGAGTGGTGTACCACATCATCTCTTGAGGCCCCTCCCAGTTTTCAGACCCATGACTTCTCTAGCCTTCAAGCTACTGGATTAATCCACTCCGTTCCGTATTCATTCAAATGCGACTACACTTTGAAATCTACCAGGCTGGCGAGGCATGTTTTATTACAATAAACAAACACCAGATTCACTGGGGTACCATCTCCAGGTTTTGAGCTGGACCAGAAAGCGTGCTTCCTGTTGCACTTCCTCCCTTTCACCTCTTGATTTGCTTTGAGCTCAGAACTCTTCAACTTCAAAAGCTGCTCCAAACATCCCAGGCCGCATCATGCGTGGCCTAAGGAGCATCATTTTACATGTTTCCACCTTCGGTAAACATAGCTTTGCAAAAGGCCTTTTAAAGGGGACTGTTGGTTTTGGCAGTGCCTTTTTCAGGGTATTAAGACAGTCAGACTAGGAAAACAAAGAGCAGCCTTGAGAGAAGGGCTGTCCCACACCGACAGGAAAGTGTGCACATAACCACCAACGCCACGTAGGCCGGAGAAGGGACTGGACGGGCTTCAGGAGGAGGTGGCCTCCACGCCACATGAAGTACCCAAAGGGGACCGGGTACCTGTCACCCAAGGCATTGACCTGTGTCATCCCTGCGGGAAACACCAGGCAAAGCACAATCCAGAAATGACGCTGACAAACAGCAACTTCCGCCATGTCCAGCGGAAGACTGAAGAGGCGAGTAAAAAGGAAAGATGGCACCACTTGATGGACGGACAGAAACATACCTCCCACAGGTCATCTTAAAATAGGAGGCCACATGAAGCAAAGGAGGGGAGCGAAACGCAGTGAGCAGAGGCCCTCGGGGAGTCGTGACGGTGCCCACGAGATGGGAGCTCCAGAGGCCAGCGTCTCTGCAGAGCCGGGCTTTTCCAGGTACTACTTGCCTTCGGCACAATCCCCGCTTGGCAGGTGTGCAGCCCTGCAACCACCACCACAGTCAAGATACAGAACATTCCATCATCCTCAGTTTGCTGTATCCTTCATAGCCACCTTCAGGCAACCATTGATCTGTTTTCTGTACCTATAGCTTTGCCTTTTTCCAAATAGGTAAATGGCACTTATGTGTCACCATTTGTGTCTGGCATAATGCTTTTGAGAGTCATCCATGTTATCGCACGTGTCCGTAGTTCATTCCTTTTCATTGCTGAATGATATTCCATTGTATGGACATACCACAGTGAATCCATACACCGGTTAATGGACATTTGGGTTTCCAGTTCAGTGATTATGAGTAAAGTGGCCATAAACATTCATGGGCAGGTATTTAGTGGGACTAAGTTTCCATGTCACCTAGGAGTGGAATGGCTGGGTCATAGGGAACGCATTCATTGAACATTACAAGAAACTGTCTTTCTAAGTGTCTGTACCATTTTGCATTCCCACCAGCAATGAATGAGGGCTCCTGTTGCTTGCATTCTTTCCAGCACTTGATATTGTCAGGTTTTGGATGTTTTGTTTTGCTTTTTTAATCTTAGTGATTCTACTAAGTGTGTAATGGCATCTCATTTTAATTTGAATTTCTCTAATGACTAATGATGTTGAGCATCTTTTCAAAATGCGCTTATTATCTTTTTGATTAAGTGTCTGTTCAAATCTTTTACCCATTTAAACATTTGCCTTGTTTTCTTATTGAGCCGTAAAAGTCTTTTATGTGTTCTGTGTATGAGTCCTTTATCAGACATGTGTTTGCAAATCTTTTCTTCCAGCGTGTGGCTGGTCTTTTCGTGATCTTAACAGTGTCTTTTGAAGAGCAGAAGTTTTTATATTTTGACGAAGTCTGACTTGTCAACTTTTTCCTATTATGGCTTATGCTTTTTTGTGGACCCAGGTCTTCCAGCCTTAGCTCTCGGCTGACCTCCACGTCATCCCCTGCCCGCATTCTCACCGACTGTCTGTTCTTGTCGACAAATACTTGCCATCGTAGGGGACCTCAAGGAGAAGCAGGAGGTCATCTGTGAAGACTCAAGGAAGGGGCCATGGCTCTGAGCAGTGACTGCCCTCTCCCCCAGTGGCCGCTGGCGCCCGAACACCCCTCTCAAGTACCCACACTGTGGAGAGCCACCCACAGTGTGTTCAGGGGGCTGAGTTCACCCGCTTGCATCACGTGGGAGCTTTACTTGTCACCATCTCCTTGGCAGGGAACATGGGAACATGGGGAGTCACTAGGGACCCTGGAAGGTCACAAAGCCTGCTGTGCCTCCTCAAACCCCTCCCCCATTCAGAGTGTGAGTACAGAGCCAGGCAGGGAAACAAGCCGTCCATGTGGGGCCTGGGAGAACCCTGGGATCTGAGGTGGGGACGGGCACGCAGTTCCAGTCGATCAGCCTTGGCTGCATGGATGACTTAAATGAAAGAATGGAGTTTGCACGGGACAGCATTCAGGGAAAAGGCACGAAGCGGACGAAGGTAATGGAAACCCTGACTGTGTCTGCAGTTCACGCTTCTATCTGCCCATGTCTGGCCCAGCCTGTTTTCAAGAGGATGGATGTTTTCTAGACTAACAGAGAAAGATGCGCCCCAGAAAGAACACCGAGAGTGCTCACTTTTGGACGGGTAAGTGCTAACTTCCAACATCCAAATCTTGGAAGGCCTTTATTTGAGACAACATTTGGAAATCTCTGCAAATCAGCCATCCATTTTTTATTTAGTATCTAGCTAAACCTCTGGGTTTTAAATCATCTATTGAAAGTCCTACTCTACCCCCATCCCCATTGGAATAATGCTTATGAATTAAAATTCTCTTCGAGGCAAGCATTTTTTAATTAGATTGAGACCTTGGAACCTGGTAACTATATTTCTTCTCTGAGTACTGTCTGGGTGATTACAAGAAGATGAAATGGAGAAATATCGGAAAGAAGATTGGCAAAGAAGGAAGACTGAAATGGCACTTGGCAGGTCCTGAGCTCTCATTGCCTGCCCAATCTGAGGCTCCCGAAGAGAAGAGGCACTCCGACACCATCGGCATTCGCAGAGGAGCAAATTGGCCTCCGGCTCCTTGGCAAATTCTGGGAGCTGCAACCCCTTAATGAGATGTGAATGTATTTCTGTCCTTGTAGTTCTCCACGGGTAATCTGTAAAGGAAGGGGCAATTTTCTCTTTGTCTTCATTATTTTTCTAAAGATCATTGAGCCTATGTTCTATTAATGCTTCCTTCAAATTATATGGAATGACTAAGATGTTGGATATGATTTCAGGGTCAAGAGAAGGACTTAAAAAAAAACACGGTAGAGGATGCTGGGAACTGCTTCAAAACCCTGGCAGCTGACGTGCCTGGGGAACCCTGATCAGGTGGCGTTTGGGGGGTTCGCGGCCACGGGGCGGGTTAGTCACTGTGGTGCTCAGGGCACACACACAGGTGGCACTGTCCGCTTTGGGAGTTGGGAAGCAGGGGGCTGGGCAAGGCTGTGGAGTGAGAGAAACTGTGGGACAGGAAAAAGGCCTCAGCGCCTACCTGGGGGAGAGAGCGGGGAGCAAAGGCGGGAGTGGGGGTGGGCCTGTGTGTGGAGAGGAGACAGCAAAGAAGGATGGGGCGGAACAAGAGAGAAAGTCAGGGGAAGGCTGGCAAGGAAGAGCGAGGGGAACAAATGAGAAGAGAGAAACACGCAAAGAAGAGAGAAAGGAAAGAAGGAAAAAGAAGACTGTTGGGAACAATAGGAGCGAAGAGCGAGAGGACAGTGGACAGAGGAGGAGGCGGGGGAGGGAAGAAGAGAAATGGAAGGCCCAAGGGACCCAGTGGAGAAGACATGGTGAAGACGGTAGACGTGTTCTTCGGGAAGCTCGTTACGAATACAAAGTGCGCGTGCCAGGAAAATGGTTCCTAAGAAGGAACAGCAGGAACAGGGCGAGGTCTTTGCATCTTGACCGTGTTGGGACAAGACGATGTGCAGACCAGGTCCGCTGGGGCCTGTGCCTCCAAGAGCTGCTCGCCTTAGTCAACACCCCGGCACCCGCTGGGCCTGGGCGACAGCGTGTGTCCCTTTCCTCCCCAGCCTCTGGAGCTGACCGATGAAGCTACCGGGCTGCTCTGAGGAACGGAGCTGGGAAGTGAATGGGAAGCCCAGACGACACGAGGAAGGGGCCCTCATTTTTCCTCTTCCCTGCTGTTTTCATTGTTTCCAACTGCTCCTCTCCGGGCAAGCCTGGGTTAGCCCTGGGGAGTCCGATTCTGTTCTCATCAGTGGTGTTTGGTTGTCCCCTAGAACAAGAGGCCCCAGGGTGGGGCCCTGGGGTCCCTTCATGCAGCACTTCTCTGTTAAAGGAGCGGAGGCATAGGGACCCCGGCTGTCCTGTGTGAGGACACCCAACATGTCAGGGCAAAGTTGGCATTTGCCAAAACTCCAGGTCCAGAGGTGTGCAGGTGGTTTGCTCACCTTTGCAGAAAGCAGCAGGCTGCTCGCGACACAGAAAATATTGAAAGGCCATGAGACTGACCAGAAAATCACAGTATCTGGGCCAGACCTCAGCAATTGCTTCTCTCTGCTGAAGATGCAGCAAATAAATCAGCCAGATGACATGGACGAGGGGTAGAAATCCAGGTGCCTCCCTGTGACATTGAGGGTGGCCACAGAATACTGCTGAAATGTAGGGCAAAAGGTACGAGACAGGTATCCGTGGACGTCCACAAGTGGAAGTCGGGGTGCAGGATTGGCTACTCTGGTCCCTGGGGCTCCTGGGGCTCTTGGGGTTCGGGGAAGGTGGCAAGTTGGGTTCATTCATTTGTTTCTGCTTTAGTGCTTTTACAGAGTACCCCATGGCCCAGAAATTCATTAGTCATTTGATGTGTTGTAAATCGGATAAATCACATGACCCAATTCGTTACAGACTGTCCAGAGAGAAAAATGAAGCAGAATCCGTCAACCTTGTTACAAAGAAGGGAAGGCAAAGGGCAGAGCCTGTTAAGATCCCTGGCAGTGAAAGCAAGGGGCCCCCACTGCCAGGTGGGGCAGTCTGCCCGATAGGATGGTGGCCACAGTGGATCAAAACACTGAAAACTCATCAGGCACCTTGGGAGGGTCCTACAAAAATCAACTCCCTATTTTGAAAAATCAAGCATTTTTCTTGCTTTTTTTCTTTTTCTTTTTAATAAGGGCTACATCTCAGAGAAATTGAAAAGTTGATAAGAGAATGTTTCCCTTCATAGAAATCTTTCAGTTCCTAAGTAAAGAAGACACAATATAACTAGGATATCACCATTTGAAATAAAACTGTGGGGGTGCAATCAGCACAATCAAGACTATGAAAACTTCCCCAGCATTTGGTTGGGTCCTTCAACCAAGAAATTGCAGGGACAGAAAGAGATCCTATAGATTAAGGGCTTGGAAGACACATCAACTGAGTAACCAATTATAATGTGTGGACTTATTTGGATCCCCAATTAAACAGATTTTCTTTTAAAGTTATGAGCTAATCAGGAAGATCTGGACACAGATTGGATAGTGGATTTTGAGGAATTGTGCCCTTTTTTAGGTGTGAAAAAGCTACTGTTTTTATGGTTTCTGAAGAGTCTCTTTTTCAGAAATCTACACAGAAATATTCATGATGTTTGGCACTTCCTTCAAAATAACCCCTGGGCGGGGGAGATAGTGAGGGGACAGATAAAAACAAGATGGGCTGCGAGTTGATAATGCTGAAAACGATGAAGGATACATAGCGGGTTATTCTACCCTTTTTTTTTTTTACCAGTGAAAAAATTTTATATTTAGTATTAGCCAGCTTGACTAATGTGTAGATCCCAATTTTATTGGCAACATCCAAAGCATCCTAGTCAGGAGTCAGCGGAACATATGCCTTCTTCTCTCCCTCAGGCCTGATCAGGCCTGACCTTGGCCGCGTCATGGTCATAGCGCCTCTTCCCAGCCTGTCTGATCTGGTGCCTGTTGGCCTTGACATCCACAGTGAACACAGTGTGTTTGTCTTCTGTCTTCTTCATGGCCGACTCGGTAGTCAGGGGAGCTTGTGATGGCGCAGTGGTCCAACTTGTTCCTCCTGGGGGCGCCCTTCCTGGGATATCGGGGTTGCCTTCGGAGCCGCAGTGTCTTGGGGCCTTCGGAAGGTGGGTGACCTACAGATCTTTTTTGTGCGGCTGTGGATGCCTTTCAGCACTGCTTTCTTCGCTTTCAGAGCCTTTGCTTCAGCCTCGGCTTTGGGAAACACAGGGGCTTCCTTCTTGGCTTTCAGCGCCATCTGCGTGAAAAGGGCTATTCTCTCTACGTTCGTATATGTTAGATATTTTCCTTGTTTAAAAAAAAAAAAAGAGGAACAGCCTAGGAGGTGGGAGCATATGCAGGGATGTCACGGTCACCTCAAGCCTAAACTTGTAAAATCCATAGTTGATGAAATCCTGCAGAGCACCCCGTAGCGGGTTGTCAAGATGGGCTGGGCAGATGGTGTCGGGGTAGTGCTGGGGAGAGGCTCTGGTAGCACTGGGGTCCCTGTGCCGGCTCACTGTCACCTCTGACATCATGAGGGCCAAGATGGCCCATCGGCTCGCCAAGCAAAGCCGATGGAGTCAGTGCCCCCTGGGGCTTAGAAGCCTTATTCCTCAGGGCTGTTCGTTAACAAACAGCAGAAAATCTTACTCGTGCTCTCCATCTTCAATTCGCCAATAAAATTGTGGTTTGGATGATGAAAAGCATTTACCATCCCAGCCACCTGCTCACTCCCGAGAGCATCCACTCCTAGAAGAGCCGGGCAGTCAGAGGACTGAACAGCGTCCCCCACGGGCTCCAAACATTTCGTTCCATTTCTTCCTACCTGAGGTGCTGTCCATAGACACCAAGGCGGCTGATCAAGGTGGAGAACACTTCCCACAGTTAAGACTCTTGACAAGCGGGAAATGACAAGCCAGTCAGAATGAGTTCATTTACTTTGCCTGATTATATCACTTTAGAACACAACACGTGTACCCACACACCCTTTCAAGGACATCTCCCCTTCTAGGCTGCCAGCTCGTCACAAGGCTGCCGGTGAACGCTAAAATCCATCTTGCCGCGTGACGTGTGAATCTAAAAATCATCCTTAGTGGGCTAGTGCTGCTGCTGCTGCTTCTTCTCCTTCTCCTTCTCCTCCTCCTTCCTTTTTTAATGTTATGGAATCTTTCCTGCAACCAGGAAAACTTGATGGATGGAGTAAGAACCACTCAGATTCGGGGATGGGGTTTATAGAGGGTGTTTGGTGATGAGCGATGGGGGAAAAAAATGCAGTGAAAGCCTAATTGTTGGTTATAAATATGCTTTATTTTCTCTATCGATTACCTGACACTGAAATGAAAAGGATTACCTTATTAGCTCATATTTAGCCGTAAGTATGCCCTGTGTGCTTCAAGACGGGGCACTTGCAAGAGACTAATTCTTTGAGAAAAAGAGCGAGGTCTGTTTGGCTCTCCGGACGGTCCCAGTGCGCCCCTCTTCCTGTGCAAAGGCTGTCGGACTTGTCCCTGCCTTTCAGGGACCGCGTAGAGACGCTCCATTCCGACCAGCCGGAAGCCGTGCCCCCTCTGCAAAGTAGGAGGTGGAGACTAAATAGGACTTCTGTTTGAGGATGTAGGTGGCTGGCTTGTCCTTTTCCATAAGCTTCTGGGGCAAGGTCTGCAGCTAAGTGGTCATCAACCGAAGCTGACACTTCTTAAAATACAGTGTCTTACAATGAAACCCCAGCTCTCCAGAACTCCCAGGAAATGAATCATGGGGGTCTTGTCCATGCTGACACAGAAGAGGGCAGAGCATTTGCCCTCTGGAGCACCCCCAAGCCTCACTGTTAGTAGGTAACTTGTTTTTAAAAAGGAAAAAAAAAGTATCTTCCCTTCCCTGCCTTTTTAACTGTGTGTATAGAACACCCTCGGTTCTTCCATGATGAGTGAGGGCCCCCTTCCCGCGCCTCCCAGGGCGCAGCCTACCCAGCCATGGGGCTTGTCACCCGAGGGTCCGGCTGCCTGTGCACCACTGTGACAAGTTTTAAAGCTGGGCTGACCTGGCCTGCCCCTTTCTGTGTGACTCGATGAGCGGCCCGCGCCCTCTGGATCTCACAGCCCTCCTGAGAGAAGCGTCCTTCTTCGAGGGCCGGAGTGAGAACTCTGAGCAGATGCAGTGGTTGTCTTGGGGGGACGCTAGAGAATAGGGATCCAGGCACCCAGTATTGGCAGCTCGCTGCCATTACCACCCCCATTTCCCTGCAGCAGACATGTTTGGCCGGCCCCTTTGCTCTGTACGTGCTTAGACAGCGGTGGCTGAGGCCGCCTTTCATTTGCCACCTCATCCCTCTGTGTTCTAGACTGGGGCCTGGGAGCACTCAGCCCACTGGAGCCAGGGTGGCGTGTGGGCCCCGCTCTCTCCTGCCGCCGGGCCCGGCCCTTCTCTGCTTGCTCCATGCTCCTCGGGCGTGACCTGGCAAGATGAGATGTCCTAGCGGCCAGGCATGACCCCGAGATGGGCTCTCCCTGGAGCCCTGCTGTTCTTTCTCTGAGTGACCTGGGACGAGGGCCTTCCACCTCTCTGAGCCTCAGGACACTCCCCTGGAAAGTAGGGTGACAACCCTTATGCTACAAGGCTGAGCCGAAAGAGTTAGGGTCATGAGACAATGGCTTGCAGACTCCCAGCACTAGGAAGAGTCTCCGGGGGGAGGGATTCATCTCCCCATTCGTGCAGGCAGGGCACACCGGGCTTCGATTTGGGCTGAGTTGTTTAATTCTCACATCTGCTAACAGCCGCCTTTAATGTCACCTCTGTCCTTATTCATTCCTGGCTTTCTGAGCTGCCATGGAAACCTCTCCAGGCAAAACAGTAAAAGTGAATGATATGTCGGCGGCAGGTGCCTTCTTGGTAACATATAACTTGGCCACTAAAGCAATTACTTAATGGAATGTTCCCCGGGAAAGGAAGGGGACACCAGGCTTATTGAGCAGCTGCTGCCGTGTGCCAGGCCTCCCTGGCACGTGGTTCCCGACATCCCCCTCTGTCCGTGCCTACGAATCGTGGATCGTTATCTCATCCCTACCTTCAGACAGGCCATGCTCTGCCATCACATGACCTTAATGCTCTGCCTGCCGGGCCCATGGGCTGCGGGGAGAGGATCAAGCTTTCGGCAAGCTTGGCCCCTGGGCATGTGCTATCTCCTTGCCACACCTGGGGGCAGACAGAAATGACGCCGGGGTACCTGGTGCTGTGTCTGCCACATTAGTGGGCCCTGGAAGTGCCCCACGCTACAGGGCTGTCTAGGAAGGACCTTCAGCTGAAGGACCCCAGGCAGGCCCCATGCCTCAGTTTCCCCATCTGTAAAAGACCAGGGTGGACCAGAAGGCCTTCTCCTTTGTAAGTCCTTGAGGCCTGCTGCCTGTCTTCCTCTCCCAGCTAGAACTGGAGGGCCCAGGGGTAGGAGGATATCTCTGTTAAGAGCAGGGTCAGCTTTTCACCCCCGTGGGGCTCACCAGGCCTTAGACCAGCCTGGGCAGGCCGGGGCTGCAAAGGCGTGGCAGGCACCATCTCTCTTGGGACCCAAGGCCCCGTGCCTTCATAGTCCTGGCCCCCAGGAAGCTGAGCTTCTCATGATCCCCCACTTCTGTGCCTGGCCCCAACACAGGTCCTTTCAGAACCCCTGCGATGCGAGCCAGTAGCCACCCATTTTTCTATCCCATCCCCACCCCATCACCCTTGAGAGGGGGCAAGCCTCCGTGCCTGTCTCGGCCTCTTGCATTCACTGTCAATAGGCCGGTGCCTAGGGGGGCACAGGAGGAAGGCTGGACCGGGCCCGAGGTCCTGGGCTTCCGTCCTTGCCTCGTCCCCTCCCAGTGCCAACCCTGTCCGGTTCTCCCCACTCCCTCACCCAGCAGCAGCCTTCCTCACAGCTTTTCCCACCACCTTCAATCACAGGTCTCTGTTCACTTGCACATGTCTGCCTGTCCGTTTGGAATCTCCTTTATGGGGCCTCCCCACATGCCTGCCCCCAGCACAGTGCCTGGTACACGCTGTCCCTCCATCAGTATTTGTGGCATGAATCGATGGCTGAAGTGCCTCTTGAACTAGTCCTTCACGTCCCTTCCACCCAGGCCTCCATGTTCTCACCTTTGAAATGGCACATTGCACTAGATGGCTTTTTCCTGATCGCTGTGGTTTTGTTTGTTTGTTTGTTTGTTTGTTTGTTTGTTTGTTTGTTTTTTGAGGGCAGTGTCACTGGCCCTCATATATGGGACCCGAACTGGGGCTGCTGGCTTCCCAAGCTAGCGCTTAACCGCCACGCCACTCGGCCCGCTCCTAATCGCTGTGTTTTAATGGTTCGTTCAACAACTCTTTAGAGAAGTCGCCACGAAGACAGGGGCTGGGGAGCTCCAGAAGCAGCCCCTGCCTTTGCCCTGGGAGCCCCCATCTGACTGGGAGGGACTCCAGCTCAGAAAGGAAAGTGTTGAAATTGTGGGTGCCTTGGCCCGGTTTTGTTCCCTGTCTGATTGGAGCATTTCAGATTTGGGGGAAATGAGGGTTAAAACCACGCTCACTGGACGTTTGATGAAGAGTCAGCCTGCAGAAGAAAGAGAAAAAGATCTCCGGCCCTGACCCTGAGTGTCCAGCACACGGACCTCCTGCTGGGCCCCTGGCCTCCTGCAGCCGGAACCAGGCGACCACAGGAGACACAGCGGAACGGCATGTACTTCCAGACCGCTCCACAGAAACACTTGAGGTCCATTAACCGTTTCTAGAAGCTTCAGAAAACCAGCAGTCAGCTTGTCAACTGCCAAGTCCCAACCACTCGTTTCCCTCTCTGAGGGGAAGAGAAGGGCTCGAACTGGCTGCCGCCGGTGATTCCATGGGGTCCACTTTCTTGTTGAAAACAACATGAAGACCTCTGCTTTTCGGAGGAAGCCAGAACAAAGCAGAGAAAAGTAGGAAGCGGTTGATTTTTTGTTTTAAAGAATGCTGTTTTCCAATAACACTAAATACTTTCAGCAAGACCTCTCCCTCCCCATCCTGACCCTTTGTGCCCAGAGCTGCCCGGTATCACCCATCATGACATAGTCCTCCCATATCCCAAATACCTGTTAGCATTCCTGTTTCCCCCTGTGGACCAGGAGTTGGCAGACTGTTCTATAAAGGACCATGTTGTAAATATTTTAGACTTTGCAGGCCATAAGCTCTCTGTCACACAGATCAACTCCAGTGTCACCAAAGCCCCCACAGGGAGCACCTGCATAGCTTGGCTTTATCTACAAAACCAGGAGGCTTGGGTTGGGGGCAGGGGCCACAGTTTGCTGACCCTGTGTAGACTGTGAGTCCCTCAAGCGGGGGACACCAGCTATTTCTCTCTGTCTCTTCAATGCCTAGCACGGTGCCTGGCATGGAAAAGTTACTAAGTGTTCAGTGATGGGTGCATAAATTGATAAAAACTCACGGCCCAGGAAGCAGTCTTTCTGACTATTTGAGAAAGACTCTGATTTGGTAAAAAGAAAGAAACTAGCGTGTACTAAGCCCTCAAAATGTGTCAGGCATTTCTTATTTCCACCCCAACAAGCTGAATCAAACACATGCGGGGTCCCGAGTCACCTGTAAGCAGCTGCCCCCCCTCCCCAAGTGAGCAAAACAGACTCCAGGGACCTCTGTCAGTTTAATTTGCAAACTATGCTTTAATTGCAAGTGCAATGACAACTGTCAGCCCAGCCGCTACCAGAATTGTCATGGAATTCTGAACGTGAGGGTCCAACTAATGTGGACTGGCACCCCATCTGGCGAGGGGACGAAGACATGGCTGGTGAGGCCAGAGCAAGCAGGCAGGTGGCTGGGGAGTGCAATCTGCGTGTCCCCCCAAATAAAATGTGAGGAGAGCATACTGAGTTGTGTTGAATCAGGGAATCAAGTCAACAACCTTGGTAGATTTTTGTTTTTTGTAATAAATGTCCAGGATTCTTGGCAACAGCAGAGAGCGGGCCTGGAGAGCGTCACACAGGCCTTCCTGGGGGACACGGCATCCCCAGCCTGCTGGCGCTTCCCGCCCCAGCTTTCCATCCCCCCCTCAGATCTCCATTCGTCCTGCACAGCACCGCTTGCTTTGTCTGCCAAGTTCTGAGTTGCTCCCTTTTCCCCACTGGGCCCTAGGCTAAAAACCAAAGGCAAAATACACTTAGGCATTTAAAATGGGGACCTGAGGGCCGGCCGAGTGGCGCGGTGGTTGAGCGCTTGCTTGGGAAGCCAGCGGCCCCGGTTCAGGTCCCACATATGAGGGCCAGTGACACTGCCCTCAAAACAAAGAAAATAAATAAAAAATAAAACGGGGAACTGAGTACCAGCTTCCTAGCCTGCTTTATCAAAGCCCATAAGAAATGGACCCAAGCCACGCGGAAATATGAGTGAGGGACAGCCAAGGATTTGGTCATTGGGAAAACGTCTGTCTGACCTGGTTGGTTCTACACCTTTGGGAATCACCTTAATGCTTTTCACACATTCTCAGGGCCCAGCTGACTCCAGAAATCAAGCTGGAGGAATGCATTTTCCTTCACTATTTAGTTCTTAGCTCTTGTGAAGTTTCTGAGGTGCAACTTTAAGCTGAGGGGCGGGGGGAGCATGTGAGCGAGAACCAGCCTCTGTTTATAAAAGGATTCCTTTCCATTGGATTTATTTAAGTAGCAAACGCTCTAATAGATTTTTAATAGTGTATTCATTTATTATATTGACTGGACTGTCCATGCGCAGAATTAAAAAATTATTCAGAAGATATACAGTGAAAAGTAACTCTTCTTCCCGCCTTGTGTCCCCACCCCTGCAGGCAAGCAGCAGGATAGGCCTGTTCCGTGTTCTTCCAAAGCTACGCTTTGTGTGTCTAAGCGTGTGTGTGTGTGTGTGTGTGTGTGTGTGTGTGTGTGTGTGTGTCTTTTCCTTAACAGATGGGAGCACAGTCCATACTCAGTGCTCTGTACCTTGCTTTCTCCACTTGGCAGTCAGTCTCAAAGCTTCTTCTGAATCAGTCTCTACGTGGAGCTGCCTCATTCTTTTTAACAGCCGTAGGGCATCACTCCGCTGAGACCCGCAGGCATCCTCAGCCATTTGTTTAGCCAGCCCCCTAGTGATGGGCATTCATTCTCTGCTGGAATTTTTTGAAACATGAGGTTCACACACAGGAATGGGGTGCCTGAGCAAGGTGTGGCTTCGCTGGTGCCCCAAAGGCAAGGGTTGGGCTCGCCGGGGGGACCCTCCCCACCAGCAGGAGGAATTTTAAAGAGAAGAGACAGGTCTGACAGGAGATGTGCATTGGTTTCCTTCGTGTTGCTGGGGATACACATCACAGGGCGCTTATGTTGGAAACACAGTGGGGGCTGGCGCTCGTGTTGCCATGGCAACACGGTCAGCCGCCTCTGAAAACCTTCACCCCTTCACACCATTCCGTGAGTTGACTCAGTGGGGCCCAGGAGGCCTCGAAAGGGAACATTTCTCCCAAGTTTTGTCCTCACTCTACAGGGGCATCCATTCGGTATCAGACATAATTCCTGTGCATCTCCGAGGACATGAGTTCCAGGAGAAGAGCGCCCTGCTCCCGTGTCCCAACCCCCGTGGGACCAGGATGCGCACCAGCACCCTTCCCGCTGCCTTCGAGCTCTCAAGTCCCACTGGGGATAGGAACAAAGCTGAGTAAAAACCCAAAGCCGAAGGATGTTGACGAAAAAGAGTATTTTACAACCCCTGGGGAGAAAAAGAATCAAGCTGTGGTATTTTGTGTAAATTTTCGTGAAACGTGTTCAGAGTGTTGCAGAGTTTGATCTGAAAAACAGATTCGGGCCTTCAGAGGACAGCAGCCTCCTGCTTCATTTTTCTTAGTCAGAAAATGAATTGCTTTGGCCACGTACCACCTTTTAAAATAAGAATTCTGCGAAATAGTCCAACATATTAGTGACTCAGTCTAAAAATTAGGAAACTTTTAAAAGCCAAGTTTCACAGCCAGCATCTTAATGTAGTGAGAATACAGAATGGTAAAAGCTAAAACCAAGCAAACCCTAAGGCACAGGGAACATCGAATAATCACCTCTGCACATGAACCCCTCTTGGCTCTCATTAAAGGAGTCCCGGCAACAAGAGTGCCAGCTCCATGGAGAGATGGCGTGTTTCTGCAGCCAGAGCCGCCTGTCCTGCCACCAACCCTGCGAAGACATAGGGTCCATCTTTCCCCACCAGCTTCAAAAGAACACCGACAGGATGACTCAGCAAATGGAAAGCAGTAATTGTCGTCCCCTGAGCCGGGCCGCCTCTGAGTCCATTAGCGGGTCTCCACGTCCTCCCTCTGGGGACAGCAGTGCCTGTCAGATGTGCCCTTCCACTGAGGGCGAATAGTATGCAGGCTGGGGTCTTCAGAAAGTCTTCATTAAAGTAATGAAGTTCAAGGATGCATGCCAGCAGGATCTTAGCAAACCGCTGCACCATGTGAAAACGTTCCAGGTGTAGATCAACTAACCTGGACCAGGCTGCAGGGGAGAGAGCCTTGCAGGCCACCCGGCAGGCCCAGCCTGGGTCCCACGTGACAAGCATCCCGCCCTCGAGAGGCCCCACAGCCCGTGCCATGGATAGATAACCTGCCACAGACAATGGTAGCTGGTTGTGAGGGACCCAGGAGTGGCGTCTGGGAGCGGACAGGCTTAGGGCTCAGGTGGGGTGGCTTTGGGCCCACACGGGTTCTTTGGCAGGTGGGCTCCTGTGGCCTGAGGGAGCCCAGCACTTTCAGAGCACCCTCTGGGACACGCGTGCTCTTGGTATAAAGTCAGACTCGCAACTGAAATGGAGCGTTTGAGCTGTGGACAGGGTTTGTGAGAGTCTGGTGAAATCCCGAGGGCGGGGTGCCCTGGGGTTTCAAGTCCATGGACTCGGGGTGCCAGCAGAGCAGCAATAGTCTGGCACGAAGTCTTGATGGGTCCCCCTCCCTGGACTCGGGCTCTGACCTTGATGCCTTGGAGCTGCCAGAGGCATCTCTGCAGACCTAGAGGAACTGGGAGCTTGGCAGAGGTGCCCACATAGCACAGAACCGACTAGAAGAGCCCCTCCCCCCGTTTGCCCAAGGCTCAGGACGTCACTGTTCTCAGGCTCCCCGAAGGGCCCCCATGAGTCACAGCTCTATCTCGTCTGCAGGTTTCCACGAAGGAAGCGTTGGGGCTGCTCCCTGCCCCAGAAGCATGACTTCTGGCAGAGCTGGGCCTTTTAGCAAGCTGACTGCAGGAGTTATCACCCACCAGCTTCAGAAACCACATTCTTACCTCTGCACACAGCCCCAGGGTTTGGCTCAAAAACCCAGCAATAATTTGAAACTGCTAAGCATAGATAGTCATAAGGAACCACCATGACTAAGAGACTATGGCCATCCAAAATGACTTCAGGGTCCTTCTGCATGAATTATAGTGTATCTGCAAGTCAGACACATTCCCTGATGAATTGCACTGCGAGTGATTAGAGAAACGGGGCAGGCATTACAGCCAGCCAGGGCGGACCCAGGGAGAGCTTGGAAGTACGAGCTCCTCGTGCAGAATCATTTTTTCCAACAGGAATATTTGGTGGCTGGAGCCCAAACCGATCTTACACGAGGGTCTAAACAAGTTTTTATGAGACACCAAAGTGAAGTTGGGTCTGTGCCACCGTTAGCTAAGTTGCCTGCAGAGAAGCAAAGCTCAGCGCTTGGGACATGCACCCAGAGAGACTGGAAGCCATTGGATTGGGGGCCCTGCCTGTCTGGGTGGTGTTGGGGTCCAGCTCTCCCCATCTCCATGTCTCTCGTACATGCACCATCTCTTCCCACCTGTGTGTCAGAATTGCCGGCTTGTCTGGAGCAATGTGTTGAAGTGTCTGGCCGTGGATCAGGCTGTGTGACCTTATCGATATGTGCCCGTGGGCCCTGGCAGTGGCTTTCCAGGCCTCCACTGCCCTGTCTTGCTGTGAGAGCCCTGGGCTTGCCACCGAAAGGCGCAGCCAGGGCAGAGGAGGTGTGGGGCCAGCCGCACAAGTCAGGTCCCCTGGGCCTGCTGAGCCCCGTTTTCCCAGGCCCGGCCCACTGGAATGTGGTACAGAGAGCTTGCTCGGGCCGCCAGAGTGGCAGGGTGGGGAGGACCTCAAGTCACAGGGCCGTGCCTTCTGCCTGGTCCCCAGGGCTGCTGTGTGAAACTGAACCAAGCCCTGGGCTAGGCTCCCTATTACCTAACGCTCGGCTGCGGGGCTTGTTCCCACCCTCGGCAGACTGCATTCTCTCCCCTCGCCCGCCCCGTGCTGTTGCCGTCAGGAAACGTCAGCCAAGCCCGCCTGACGTGTGTCCTGTGGGGTCAGACACGTAGCTGGGTGACTTTGGGTGTGAAGCCTGTGGGCAGCACGGCCTCCCCTCCACTGCAGAGCACCAGCCGCCCCACATCACGCAGCTGCTGGGTGGGGCCTAGGTACCAGACAGCAGGGCATGGAGCTGGGCCAGGACCACAGGGGACAGGAGGGCAGGTGAGGTGATCTCATACATGGCCCCCTGGCCTTCAGAGCTGATGACGGGACACATGGCAGCACAGGGGTGGACCCAGCGCTTGACCAGGAGGCCGCCGGGGTGGAAGGCCCTGTGCCAGAGGGCGGGAGGGAGGAGGGGCCGCAGGGCAGGGCCCCCCGCCCTGGCCCTCTGGTCCTCTTCCTAACCCCTCCCTAGCACCTAGAGACGGCGCCAGTGTCTGGGGTGACCGGCCATAGTGTGTGCTTCTTTGGGGTTTCTACCATGTTCCCTCCCGATGGAGCTGGCCCAGCCTAAGGCCAGCCTACAGGTCAAACTTCTCTTGCAGACAGGCACAAGAGGGCTACAGGGGATTCAGACACGGAGATAATGGGGCCCAGGCACCCGCAGCCAGCTGAGACCTCCCTGCCACCTTCCGGCCCTGCCCAGCGGCTGGGGAAATAGTGCTCCCAGGGCTGGGACACTGGACGCAGAACCACGAGGGTCAGAGGCCTCCTCCAAAGACCCCTGCTCATCCCTACCTCCAGGGAACGGCACTTTTCAGGAGGCAGGCTGTGGCTCGAATCCTACCCATGCCCAGAAAGTTCTACATCCAAAGTCCTGAAGGACAAAGCCAGTGCCAGGAGAGTCCTTACTCGACACGGGCACCTCCCAGATGATGGGCCATTCTTGGGCCCTGCACTGAGCTTCTGGGAGGGACGTAGGCCACCTGGGACCGCTGCCGGTGTGTCCACTGAGAGCTCCCCAGGGCCAGCTGGGGGCAGGCCGGGAGCACGGGTCCTGGGGTTTCCTTCACCCTCAGATTCTGGCATGCCCAGGAGGAATGGCTAACTTCAGAGTAGGCCCAGAAATGTCCTTGGGTGCTCCTGCGGCAGAAGGCAGGCCAGGCAGCCTCCTCAGTACGTGCGTCCCCACATTTCTCCCTCCGAGCCTCTGCCTGCCTTGGTCTCTCCAGGGCCTGGTGCAGCAGCCACGATAAAAATGCATAGAGACTCCACAGTGGGAACCAAACGGTAACTTGATTACCTACCCGCAGGATATGAATCATGAGTTTTCGTCCTGTCACTGGGGCCAGGAACGGAAACAGACTTCTGTTTCTCTCAGGGCCCTGTCGTCTCAGGTGTGGGAGCCGCAGTGGCCCAGTGGAAGGGCCACTGGGGGCATGGCCCGACGTGTCCATTGGTGTCCTGGGGTTCTCATCACCCGTGCCGTGCCCCATGGAGTGCACGAGTGTCAGAATGGAGGGGTCTGACCACGCACCCCATCTTGCAGGGGAGGAATTTGAAGCCCAGAGCGAAGATGAAAGCACACAGGGTCCCCCAGAGCTTGGGCTCCACTGAAGCCAAGCTGCACGCCCTGCTTTCCCGGCCACCGGACCTCCCTCACTGTCCCATACTCCACTGTACCTGGCTGGGCCCCGTGGCCTTTTCTGAAGTGGAAAATCCCTAGGCCCCGCCCCTGACACAGGAAGAGATACGGCCCCACCTTGGCACCCAGGTGGAGACATGGCTGGGGCAGGGCCTGAGAACCAGTGGGGGACACCCGGGAACAGCCCCTCCTGGGATAGGCGGAGCCCACAGAGAGGTTGACGGGGACCAGGAGGTTGGCATAGCTGACCAGGCAGGGCGCGGTCATGGGGCCAGGCAGTGGCAGTCCCCGGGCATCCAGGCGACACAGGCCCAACACAGCAGGACAAAGCCCATCCCAGAAGCCCAGCCAGCTGCCCGAGGACAAAGCAGCACAGAGGCCTGCGCTCCTCTCATGGGCGTGTCTTGGGGCCAGGGCTTCCAGAGCCTTCGAAGAACTCCATTTCCTAACGCAGCCTTCCCCGCCAGGAGCCATTGCCCGTGATCAGGACAGCCACTTTCCCACACGCGACGCACACTCGTGTGGTTCTCTCTCAAATCCACTTTGGAATTAAAGGCTGGATAAATGGCTTTTTGTCACCAGCCAGAGCTCCGTTTGAGTAGGGTCGCTGGGGACTTGAGGTTCAGCCCAGTCACAAAGCTGCCATCAGGGCCCCGTCCCAGCATAAGAGGGTGAGCGGCCCCTCCTCTGAGACCATCCACGGCCCGACGTTTCCCCACAGACGCGCTTCCCTTCCCTTCTTGTGCAATGGGCACTTGGCTTCCCCAGCTACAGGGACGAGCAGAAGACACATTTTACCCCAAAAGGCCTGTGTGAAGATGCCACGTGGACCTCCACCCAACAGCCCCTGTGCCCTGGGCCTCGGTAAGGGCTCCCCCAGCTTAACACTTTTCCTGCTTCGAGTCTAGGGCTTGGGCCAGTTTTGGGTTGGCAGGCCTTCACTGGGAGGTGTGGCTCTCTTACCTGAGACCGTCTCACTGTTTTCCAAAAGGAAGCAAGCTGGCAGTCCCTGGTGCCCCTTGCCACATGGAAGGGGGAGGGCCTGCCAGCCCCCACCTGGAAGCGGCATCCCCTGGCAAAGGAGGGAGGGCTGTCTGGATGGGAGGCCTGACGTCGGGGCTTCATGGTACCCCCCAGGACGGCTGAGATGAGGCCAGGAGACGAGGAAGCCAGTTGGTGGAAGGTTGCGGGCGGTGCTGTTTGGGGTTAACTTTCTGGCGATAACTTGCACAAAAGCCATGTGAAACTCCAGGGGACATGGACATCTTGCTCCCGTCAGAGCTGTGGTTTTCTAAAACCTGTTTCAGATCCTGAGTGTCTTCTGCGTGTCTTTTCCTTTCCTTCCTCCCGGACCCCTGAACTCCATCTTCCCAGATGTACGGTAATGGCCTCTGTGCTGTGCTCCCTGCCTCCTGCCTGGTCTCCTGTCTCCCCTGTTCTTCTCTGTGCTTCTGAAGAATAACCCTAGGGTCTCTGCACTCTATTACCCGTCCCTACCACCAACATCACCCCCGCAGCACTGGGGGGCCCTCCAGGGTCTACACATCGGTGTTTAAACTCCCTGGCCACTCCAGGATCCAACCATTCAAGACCCTGCGGTGTGCCATGCGTGCAGTGAGGAACAGAAGCAGCCTCTGTGCTTGCAGCCACGCTGCGTCCAGTTTGGTCGCAGAGACCATGGAGAGCCGCCTACACACAAATGTAAAAGTACAGCTGTGGTCAGAGCCATGACAAGAGGTGCGCGGCGGCTTCCGGGAGAAGCCAAGGCGGCTTCCGGGAGAGGGCGAGGACTGAGCGGAAGGAAGCGAGCAGGGTGAGGGCTCACTGAGTCAAGGGAGGGGCAAAAAGTGAGCCTGGACAGCCCTCTGGGTGGGGGGGAGGGCTGGAGCAGGTCCCTGGGGTCCTGGAGGCCCAGTGGGGCTCATTGGTCTTTATACTAAGAGCCACTGAAGGCTTTGTGCCGGGGGAGGGGCAAGGTTAGGTTCACTGAAAAGGTCTGTAGCTGCCGGGCAGAGCAGTGGGGCAGTGCAGAGGGCCAGGGAGAGCTGGGGGAAGCGTGCACTGGGCTGGGGAGGTGGGCCGAAGAAGGAAGTGGGCGATTTCAAAGACATGTGACAATGGAAAGCATTGGATGCCCGCATCTCATGAGTGAAGGAGAGAGCTTGTTTGCAAAATTTAGCTGGACGGAGCTACCATCCACGGAAGCAAGATGTTCAGGAAGGGGACCCAACTGGAGGGAACATCCCAAGTCTGGTGTGAGGCAGGTGAGGTCAGAGGGCCTTACGGGCATCTAGCTTCCTTCCCCACTTCAACCAGGGCTCCTTCTAAGCGGAGAGCTACTGATCTCACACCAAAATATATATACTTCGCCTGCGAGGTTTCCACACCAGCTCCACTCTGTAGAGACCTCAACCCATCCTTCAAGCCCAGCTTCCTCCAAGGGGCCTTGCCAGATGAACCAGCTCTCACCCAGCACCCCTAATCTAAGTGCTGGCATGAGACCCAAAGGCACGCAGCTGCCCTCTTCCAAGACCAAAGCCGGCAAGAAGCACCTCTCCTCGCTAGAAGGGGTCCAGCTCTGCTCGCCCTCGCCCGACATGTACACACATGCCTTGGTGGGGACAGAAACCCAGGCTGTAGGCTGCCCGCTGTCACTCAGCCCAAGTGTTAAGGACAGCCTTCCTGCGGCGCCCTGGTGGCACAGGGCCACATATGCATGTCAATATGTGCACCCTAAGTAGGCCGTGGGAGGTGCTCACTGAACACCATTCCACCTCACGCTCAGAGCCGAGGTCGGGCGATGGATCTGTGCAGAAATGCTCTTTAAAATGCATTACGTGCACGAGTTTAAAGAGACGCCCGCTGTTCGGTGAATTTCAAAAAAGAGCAGACGGGTGATGAATGACCCGGTTGTTACCAGGCTGAGAACAAGGGGCTGTGTGTGTGTGTGTGTGTCTGCCGGTACACGGTGTGGACACGTATCACCCGCAGGGCTGGAGGTGGTGGTGGGGGCAACCTGTTGGACAGGAAAGCGCGGATTCCAGTTCATTCCAGGGTCAGGCAGTAAGGCTCTCATTTGGATGGAACATGAAAGGAGTCACAGGAGAGGGGATCCCATGTGCATCATGGGAGTAGGTTCTCAAGTTCATGGATCCTAAGCAGAGAAGAAACTTCTGGGGGGCCACCTCAAAGCACGGACAAGAGGTACAACTATGGTTTGGGTTTTGGTTTTTTAATGAATCCAGCAGATTTTATGTTTGAACTTTTCCATTCTAGGAGGCACTAGGAGACAGGGCTAACCTGCCTGAGTTTCGTCTATAGTATATTAATTACATCCTTTGGTTTCCTCTCCTCCTGGAGCTCCCTGTGAAATAAAAACCGGACGAGCTCTCGGCATGCCGTTATCAATACACCCTGTGTCCAGAGTACCGTCGTAGGCACGTCGGGAACAGGTCCGAGGCCGTTGGAGGGCCCCTGGGTCTGCATACAGGTGCAGGGCAGCCCCAAAGTGGCCATGGAGCTACGCATCACTCAATACAAAGTGCAGACTGGGCACTGGGTAGATGAAGCCAGGAAATCACCGGCTTCGAGGAGCGGCGGGATTGAGCCGGGGGCTGCTGGGCGAGCAGGGCCTGGCTCTCGCTTCCGGGGCCAGAGTCGGCTGTTTGCAGATTTCGCTTCTCATGTATTGCCGGTCCGTGCTGGGTTCCCTTGGGCCTGGGCGCCCAGTGTTGTCACGGGGCTACGCACAGAAACAGATACGAGATAAAGGCCCTGGAGCGGGAGTATAATCGCCCCGGAGCGGGTGCTGTGGGCCGTTATTCATACAGCTTGTTCCCTCCAAGATGGACACAGCTTCTCCTCTGGGCACGGGAAGCGGGGTTTGTGACCTTGGGCAAGTTCTTCGTCCCCCCTGTGAGGACAAGCAGCACTTCAATATTCCAGGCCACATTTGTTAAGCGAAGCAGCGAATGGTACGTGGGCACCTGACTTCGTCCTGTGCTGAGCGGCTGGCCCCTTGGCCCTGCCCTGTGCGAGCCGCATTCAGTGAGCACTCGGCGGGTCTCGCAGGCAGGCGACGGGGCAGGCCTCTGTGTGTGCTGCCCGCTGGCGCCGTCGGGGTGTCTGAGCTTGGGACTTTCCCCAGTGGTTTGTTTTAACTCAGCCTTGGGCCCATCTTGACAGCAGGCTTCCCCTCCTCCTTCTGCCTTTAGAGCGCGGGTTGTGCTGCCGGGCTGCCTGGGTGGAGTTCCAGTTTCACCACCTAATCCAGGCGGCACCTGTTGGGTGACACGCCCCTCGGCCTCAGCCTTCTCATCTATAGGACGAGGCTGATGAGCATGTAAAGCACGTGATCCTTACTGCGGCTATTACTATTCCCATGATGATGTTTCAAACAGAAAGCGCGTGGTTGCCATGGTGTGTGCCCCCTCCAAGGCTTACCTGGTCTTCCTCACTGCCCAAGGTCCACAGCACAGAGCACAGCTGCAGGTCCTCATTTTGCTTGGTAACCTCGTGAGGAGTGCCGCCAACACCCCCAGTTCGTCCCATTTCTGGAGGAAAACACGGCTTTCAAAGCCCCAGCCGTGTACAGACCCACTCATGAGACTGCTCGGTACCTAAGAGGCCTTCCACAGAAGAAGAGACCACAGGCTGAAACGAATAAAAGTGAGGCTACCTGCCCTCTAGGAAATCCTGCCTCTGAAGTCCTAGACCACTGAGTAGGAACCCCCTTCTCCAAAGTCACTGCCCTGCTCAGGCCTTCGGGGCAAGTGCTGCTTTCTGCCCTAGGGGTTGGGTCACAAGCCACGAGTGATGATTTAAAACACCCCAACATTGGTCTTTTAACAGGTAAACAATATGAAAAACTATTGTGATACCTTACGTTCTTCTGGCCATAGCAAGTTTTCCAAATCTGGTGTGTATTTTGCTCTTACAGCATATTGTAATTTGGATGCTAAATTTTCGTGAGAAATACTTGACCTGTATTTGAATTTCATAAAATTTAAAGTGGAAAGCATAGACCCATGCACCCATGTTGTTCCAAACTGTAATGTTTTCCAATGACTGATTCAAATGGTAGTTTTTAAAATTTCATTTTAATTCAGGAAAATGAAACACCTGCACCTCAGTTGGAGGAGCTGTATTTCAAGTACTCAGAAGCCACACACGTGGCGGTGCCTTGGATGGTTCTGACAGAATGCATTTCCTCCCCTCTTACAGAAAGCGCTGGCCCCTGGGCATTGCTGCTCTAGAACAGAACCCTGACTGGCAGATGGGGGCCATGGGGGTGAGAGACTGTATTCTGCCAGGCTCCCAGTCAGGGCCAGGCTGCAGTTCCATGGGCCAGCATGCAGGTCCAGGGGCCAGGCTGCAGCTCCACGGGCCACGCTGCAGGGCCACGGGCCAGGCTGAGGTCCACACGCAGTGCTTGGAGTGCTGAGGCTCAGAAGAGCAGGACAGGGGTCAGAGCGGGACTCGGGAGCTTGGTGGGCCCCAGTTCTGGCCCTGCCTCTTAGTAAAGCAGTCGAGCCCTTCACTTCTCAGGGCTCCTGCCCCACTGTGAAATCAGGACTGACAGAACCTCCCTGCGTGTCTAAACATGTCCTAAGGCAATAACCCAGAGTGTTTATCTCAGGGTCTGCAAAGGTGATGCTCAGTGACCTGTGCCTCCATCAATGAGCAGCTATCATTCTTCTACACATTAAACAAAAATATGCTTTTTTGTAGCTTATGTTCTTCCACCTTCCTTCTGTTGTCTGCACTTCCTCCTGGTACCACTGGCAGGTAGGCAGGTAGGAGCGTGTCCATGCCCTTATGATGCTCCCCCAGAGCCAGGAACTATGGAGTTCTGGGCCAGAGTCAGGTGCTGTTCAGGGCAAGGACGTGCCCAGCAGGGAGAGGTGAGAGGGCCTCAAGTGGCCCCTGAGGCTGGGGCAGGTGGGGGCAGCCTCAGGCATCCTAGGCTGAGGAGAAAGAGGGCGCAGAACCCAGGGTGAAGAGGAGCCAAGTATTATCCCCAGTGAGGGAGCTCAGACAGGTAAGGCAGAAAGAGTCATAGTGTCAGGTAAAGAAATGGCTGAAGGACCGGACCCGGGACAAGGCGCAGGCAAAGGACCGAGGTTTTCATCACAAACATTCAGAACTCTTTGGCTTGTGGATAATGTGCACATATTACTTCTTTTAAAAGAAAAAGTTAGAGCAACACTAGTTTCCTTAATTCATATAATCAGAGTAAGAGGTTCTGGGATGCAGTAATATGGGAGCAGATGACGTCAGGTTCCTCTGCAGCTCATGACTTCAGTGATGGTGCAGCCATCAAGTGAGCAGTATGCAGCGTTTAAGAAGAATGAGGCCCGTCTAACGTACTGGTGTGGAAAGGTGTCCGCCATATATCACTGCACCGATGCGGTAACTGCAGATGTACTTAGGACAACCTCACAGGTTGGTACAGGCATGGAGAAAACACAGGTGACCCCGCCCCAAACAGCTAATGGGAAGCAAGTGGTAGATATTCAGCATCCAGATCATGATACATCCCCTTCATTTATTATGCATTTCATCCAGAATTTAATTTGTTATAATAAGTGTGGATTTCTATTGTAATCAGGAAAAGGCTTATGCCATAAAAAGACATAAAAATCAATGGAACTGCATGTTTGCTAGACCACCATGTGGCTCAGGAATCATAGGAGGGAGGGCCTGAATGGAATCAGGGGGCAGGGAAGGGTCCATCACCCCCCAACCCCATGGGGTCAGCTCAAGAGTAAGGTGGGCCATGAGAGGGGACAGTCAGGAGCTGGTCCTTCTTACCCTCCTGGTGGGGCTGCAGATAAAATACAGCACACCCAGTGACACTGGGATTTCAGATAAACAGTGCAGGATTTTTTAATACAACTCTGTCCTATGAACTATTGGAGAGAGACCTATACTAAAAAAGTACTTGCTGTTTATCTGAAGTTTCAGCCTAACTGGGAGTCCTGTATTTGCATCTGCTAACTATGGCAGCCCTGTGTTTTGGGGACCTGGAGCCTTTGAGAGTTTGAGGAAAAGAAACTGGGAGTCCTCTTCTGAAAAAGTGCCCAGACCTACTTTGCAAACAGTTCCAGGGAATTCATGGAACTCTGAAAAGTCCATCCCCGGGTTCAGATCGGGGCTCAGCAAACTGCTGCTGCCAGATAGGGAATGTCTGCGCAAAAGCAGCCATAGACAGCATACAAATGGGCATGACTATGTGCCAGTAAAACAGTATGGGAAATTCAAATTTGTGTCCCACGAATACCTTCCGCATATCAAGAAAAATCTTTCATGTTTTTATCCAACCATTTCAACATGTGAAAACCATTCTTCGCTGGGAGGCTGGACGTAGCCCTTGGGCTGGGTGGTAGTTTGCCAACCCTGGTCTAGAGCACCCCAGCAGGACCCCCAACTGGTCCTCCTGATCCCCAGGCACTGCCCCGCCCGCTTTGGCCCAGGTGCCTCCTATAGAATGGGGAGGAAATGGGGGGAGTGGGGGGAGGGACAGGGTGTGCTGTCTGAAGGAAGTGGAACTTTTCTGAAGGTGCTGGTGGGTGTTTTTTAAGAAGACAGTTGTCATGGAAAAAATAAGGGCTAGTACCAGCGTGGCCTTTCTCTACTGATTAACCCACAGTGGGCCCTCGTTTTCAGGGCTCCCTGCATCAGAGCTGCCAGAGATGACTGTTAAAGTGGTCCTTACCGTTGGGCAGCCCGGAGAGAAACACATCCGCAGGGCCCCTAGCAGCAGGAAGACGGGGATACTGTGCCCCGCACAGCTCGCAGGAAGTGCTTGGTGCTTCCTGGAAGAGGGGCGGGG
Source organism: Aselliscus stoliczkanus (assembly GCA_033961575.1). Lineage (NCBI taxonomy): Eukaryota > Metazoa > Chordata > Mammalia > Chiroptera > Hipposideridae > Aselliscus > Aselliscus stoliczkanus. Next base: position 3,551,929 of record CM066738.1, on the reverse strand, counting down.
GAGATGGAGCATCGGGGACCCACAAAGTGTAAGAGAGCGCAGGCAACTCTTTCTTTGATGCTAGGCCCTGCGCTCAGCACTAGTGGGTGACTAGGGGTGCATCCCCTCTGGGGGGTGGCTTTCGTAGGGGTGGCTAGGAGGAGAAATGAAATGTGCTGTCTCTTCGGCCTGCTTCCTCTCACTCACCTCTCCTTGAACTGTTTGCCACGTGCTGCCAGTCTGCTTTCTGCTAGAACTCACCAGCCATCCCCCGTTCAGCCTGGCCATGCCAGGCCCAGGCGGGGCCATGTTGGGCCTGTGGCACGCGGGCATCACCATCTAGAGAACACATGTGATTTCCTAGTGAGAGGGAGCACAGGCCTGGCCGGCACTGAGCCCAGCAAGGCCTCTCGGGAGGCTGTGGGCCCGCGGAGCGGGGGCGAGCCTTGCTCAGACTGGAGGCACTCAGTTCAAAGGGTGGCCTTTGCAGGCAGCCGCGTGGGTTTGCCCTGTGGCCCCAGCGCCTAGAATGCTACCAGCCCAGAGGCGGCGCCGGCAAAGGTTGGGGGCACGGCCCGTTATTTAGTTGCGCCTGAGACTCGCTCCTTCTTGCTCTTAACTCCCTTGGGTCGCCCAGACGCTCTTCTTTTTATGAAAAGCGGCCTTAGAAGGTGGTTGCTTTTAAATGCCCTTCCCTAATAAAATGAAACATGGCAATCTTCCCCCTGATTATTTTTAGGTTTTTACTGGTCTGTAAAATCCCACATCTGGGGTCGCGTCCTTGAACGAGCAGTGAGAACAACCCATCAGTGTGTTAACCGACTGGAGAGGGGGTCCCTCCGCGTTTGGAAATAGTTCCCGTGATCCGCCTCCCCCCACGCACACGGGTGTCTGTGGTCCCCGTGGCTCTGCCCAGCAAGACCGTCCGAGGTGCTTCCTGCTGATCCCTAGCAAGACACTGAGGCCACGCTCTCTGGCTCGAGCCCACAGACTGGAAAAGGCTGTTTTTTAAAAGGCTGGACAGTGGAGTCTACAGGTTCGGCCTGTGATTTGGTTCACTTCCCACTCCACCTGTCGGAGGCCATAGGCCACAGAGCCCAGCGAAGGCGCGGGCAGAGCGGGACAGGAGCACACGGCCCAGCAGACCAGGGAGAGCCCACTGTACCTGAATAAAACAGCTGAAGGAGAAGAAAAAGCGAGCGGGGTCGAAAGGACCATAGGTCACCCCGAGATCGAGTTGAAGACAGGCAGGAGAATGAGGGGGAACATACGTGCTGAAATTTCATTACAGAGGGCCTGGAAAAATCAAGCCTGTCAGAATTAGACGCTTGTTTCCAAGTGGTTTTTGAATTTTCAGGGTTTCCTCCTCCCCGCCCCCGTCCCAAGGAAATAAATAATTCTATAGATTCTTCTCCCCAATCAGTGGCCTGCCTTTGGAATTAACCATTTGTCTGGCTTTCCCTCTGATTGGGATCATGTCCCTCTCAGTCACTCTGAAGTGCTATTGTGCTAGCTGGTATTCGCTTAGCCACACACAATGTAACTTTGAAATGTGATGGAAAAAAATTAGCATTTCCAGTGAACTGGAAAGAATGCACCTGATTTCAAAATGTGTACTTAAAAAAGAAAAAGCACACCCAAATTGATTTTACCAAGCCAAATCTGAAATGCATTTTTTTGCAAAGGGACAACTTTATTTATGATTTTTTTTGGGGGGAAGGAAATATGAAGACCCAGGTACAGGGAAAGGAAAAGCCTCTAGAGGATTTCCTAGAGCTCGGATTAATCAAAGCGCCTGCTTTTAAGCCATGTGCCCCCACAGAGGAGTGAATTAATGAGCAATTTATGCAATGAATATATTTTTTTCTTTAATTATCTAGGTATTTCGGACGAATGTGCTTATTCTGGCTTGAATTCTCCAGATAGTTCTCTGAAATTTTAGCTTCACTTTGCATGTATAATTACAGCCTCAAGTTGTTTGGAGAGCAAGTCTCAAGGTGGGGGAAAACTTCGCTCGCCCTCCCACCCTCATGCCAATCAGGGCGCTTGCTCTCCACTCACCCTCAGGCCCTGCCTGAGTCCTTTTGAATGGAGAATCCATTTTGGCATTATCCTAGGCCAGCATCTCCAAGGCTGGTGTGAGGCGGGGAGGCTTTAAGAACACAGACCCGGGACCCCACTCCTGGAGACAGAATCAGCAGGTGTGGGCAGAGCCTGGGAACCTGTAGCCGACGGGCCAGGCCCGCCCCTCCCCCCACTCACAAAGTGAGAAGAAAATACTCCATTAGGCAGTTTGGTTTACGTGCTGCTTGACGAGGGCAACGTGTAGCCCAGCAGTGAGCCTGTCAGGCGGCTGGGGCAAGCAGTGAGGGAGAAGGTGGATTTTCCTCTCACAGCCCAAACTCGTTGCCGCTTAGATCCCCGAGGAAGTGCGGGGGCTGCAGGCGGCCTGAGTTGGCAGTCTGTGGTGCTCCATGGGTCCCTGACCACACTGGGCCTAGTTCGTAGGCTCGGTCATTGTCCTGGCCTCCTGGAGATGGGGAGGGGCTGGGGCGCTCGTGGTGGAATTCCCAGGCTAGGCCTAGAGTATGTCAAGGCCAGTCTTATCTCCCCCTGCAGCTTTATCAGAATAGACGGCCAGGCTACAAGAAACAATAGGTGGAGACCGCCAAGACGGCTGGAGCTATTGAAAGCTCTGGGCAGCAGGTGTCGGTGGTGGAATGTCCCTCCCTAAGAAGCAGGCCATCTTACCTGAGAGCAGGGAGCCCACAGCGGGAGTCGGAGAAGGAGCCTGGACGTCCCGTCTGCGGCCATGGCCGCCAGGCCACTGACTGACAGCCCTCGGGCTGTTTCAGGGATGGCACTGGAGTCTCTGCAGCCTCCTCTTGCCTGTTTCTCCTGGGCACCCCCCCCCACACACACACACACACACAACCCCTGACCAATCCTTTTATAAAGCCAGAGGAGGGGAGCTGGGGAGAGGGGGTGCTGTTAACCTGATCTGAAAGTGCTTGATCAGTGGGAGAAATCAATCCCTTCCAGGCTCTTCTCCCCTCGAATCCAGCCCCTCCTACTCTGTGGAGTCAGGAGGCTCCATCATTGATCCCCAGGTTCGCTTCTTTCCACTCTGCCCCCACTTAGGCGTAAAGCATGGGGGCCTGGCTCTGAGTCAGGCTGCGATGGACTTCCCTGGCTGGCCCCTAATCTCCCCCACCTGAGAACGGTCAGGAACCCGAAACTTCAAGTTCAGGAAAGTACTAGAGTGGTCACTTCTTCCAGCCAACCTTCCCACTGGCCACGTTTTCATCAGCACCAGAATCACCGCCTCCAGAGCCTCAGCACTTCCCTGGCTCAGGCAATTATTCTCTCACTAGTTCCATTCACGTTTACCTGCAACCTTCGTTAGACACTGGTGTATAAAATGGTCATCTCTCAGTACACACGGCCAACGGGGTCCACAGCCCTGCCAGAACCTGCCTCCCAGCCCTGCACCCCATCTGCTGTCCCCATGGGCCTTGGGGAGGGTGGCCTTACACCCTCCCTGGGACTCCTCCTCAGCTGCTGGAAAGTCCGCCATCAGCGGGTATTGATCTGGGTTAGGAATTGCCTCTTTCTGTACCTGGGGGCATGCAGGGGAGGGACCACGCAGGAATGGGGGTGGGGACAGAGTGCCTGTTGAGACTGCAGGGCTCTGCCCTACGGCCAGGGCGTCCGCATTCCAAGCCTCAACATGGCCACTTGCGTCCACTCCTTCCTGATGCCTGCTTTGTGCCAGGCCCTGTTCTCGTTATTCGACTTCACTCAGCAGGGAACCAAGAAAAGCCCGTCCCCATAGAACTTACTAGATGACAGCGTGAACTTACCAATCACATCGAGCTGTCTGACCTACGAGACCAGCACGGAGCCCCATGGCTGCCTGGCCAAGCCCACCCTGGGTGCCCCTCACCCTCAGTCAGACCTGGATTTGAGTCTCGTCTCCCACCTTCTCCCTCTGTGTCACCGTGGGCGAGCGGCCCAGCTTCTCCAGACCCTGTTTGCCCATCTGTGAACAGGGGTGGCCCCAGCACTTTCCTGCTTAGACCGAGCAGGACGGTGTGTATGCCGTCATCACCCGCCCCTGCAGATGAGTTCGGGTTGTTCCCCCTGGTACAGCTGCGGGCAGTTCCTTGAAATGGTCTGCTCATGTCTGTTTCGTGCCCAGTAGCCTCCAGCACCATTTTCAGGTTTGTCCTAAAACCTCAAAGAGGCCTTCCAGAAACATCTCCACAGCCCAGCCAGAAACTGTGGTTCCCCAGGAGCTGGCCTTTCCCACGCTCAATGCTAAGTCAAAGTTGGATGGAAGGATTAACTAGGCTTTCTAGAAGGAAATAACAGAGAACCGGGAGGGGTGCACGAGCCCATGCACGGAGAGCAGGCTGTAACCAGCTCTGCCACTTGGGTGCTGGGAAGGCAAACGGGAAAGCTGGGCCCCGGAGGTGCCGCGTGTGTGTGGCCCTGACCGCATGGTCGCCCAGGGCCCGCTCGACCGGAATTCTCTCGGCCCTTTATCTGCTGGGACCTCTCCCCTGTGCTTCCACAGCCTCCTGTGGAGCTCGTCTGTGTTTAAGCGCCCCATAAAGCAGTATCGCCATCTCATCTGTTACCCAGCTTTTACACCATAGATCTTCTGTGGGGTGCGTCACCCCAGGACCGTCTCTGGCACTGTCTGTCTGCAGCATCTCTGAGAACGGGCCGCAGGCGAGCACTGATCCGGCCAAACCCTGAAGCCGCCCTTATCGGTGTAGGATCTGTGGCACCTAGGGCATGACTGACGTCAGAGAATGGACAATACCTTGTAAAACAGAATGGAAAATACATTCTACAATGGAGCGGAAAGTGGAGGTCATCATCTCCGTCCAGAGGTGGACAGACCCAGCAAAGCAGCACGGTGCTTTGGGGAGCCTCCCCCGCCCACCGAATCCCAGGACCCCTGGGTCTGCTGCCCACCACAGATGCCCATTTGTTTCTCTGTCCTTGATGGCGCTGAGTCACGGAGTCCAAGAGGCCAGATGACTGAGAGTCAAGTGGACTTGCTGGGGCGCGGAGGTGACATTGTGTGGAGCTGCACGCCACAAATTTCAGCCACCAGGCCCCAGCTCTGCTTTTGGCATATCTGCAGGCTTAGCTGTGCTGTTATTTACTTAACATTATTTTGCTTTTGCATTACTTACATAAATGACTTGAAAAGGAATTTTTACGCTCCCATTGCGAGTGGGAAAATCTGTATCACTTGCCACAAATAGGAAATACCCCAGAAAACAAGTCCATGTTTATCAGCATAACCACCCGTGTGCCAACCCAGACCCTCACCCCTCACTCATGGCCGTGCGTGTTGGAGGAGGGGGACACGCGCTGTGGAGCAAGTGGCTGCCCACAACTAGCGGGTGTTGGGGCCACCCTGTAATTTGGCAGACACCAAACCATCACAGAATATTAGCAAAGATTAGAAAGCAAGGCAAAATGGAGAATTTCAAGATCCAGAGAGGGGCCTGATCTCCCACCCCAAGGTGACACGCTTGTGTTTGCTTCACAGGAGTTCATGGGAATCCCTTCTCCATGGTGTGTTTGTTCTTCGTAATAAATTAGCACTGTGCATGTTTTGTTTTGTTTTGTTTTGGGTAAGGGAATTTAATTTTATATATTTATTTCTGAACACTTATTTCTGGTCCAAAAATCAAAACCTATGAAAGGCGATGCAAGGAGGTGTCCCGGGGCCTCCCCAGCTCCCGCGGGCCCCCCTGCCCCTCCTGGGCGGCAGCCAGCCGGGGGATCCAGTAGGTATATACAAACTGGTGCAGACGTGTGTATTTTTTCCTTTTGTGATAAACACAGATGGCAGCGCACTATAAACATTGTCCCCTACCGTGCTCCAACAATGCGATGACGCTCTCCTGTCACAATGAGCGTCCTGGTTCTGTTTTTAGCGCCACATGGTAATTCCATTGCGGGGCAGGAATGCGGTTTATTGAGCCAGTTATCTGTGCCAGGTGTGTCCGTCGTCGCCAGTCTGCTGCCCCTGCCGCCTACTCCGCAGTGAATCCCCTGTGTGCCCATTGTGGTGGACAGACAGCGGCTGAGTGTGGGGATGTTCCCATCCCTACGGGATGGAGGTCTGGGCCAAGGAGGTCAGCTTCAAGGGACACGATCTCCAAAGAGCTGCTTGTTTATTTTTGCATTTCAAGAAAATGCCTCTCCCAGCCTCGGTCTTCAGAAAACAGGATAATCCAGTTTGAGCTGCACGCCCCCTGACTGGGTTATCCATGAATTATGGATTGCTTTATCAAGACAGGAAGCGATGTGAGCGAGTGAATTTCCAAGCTGGCTTTATGTTTCTCAATGTGAAGCCCACCTTCTGATTGAGGTTTAGGGCTGGTGAGCAGTGGCTGCAGTGGCCCCACCCCAGGCCGTCCCATAGAGTCGGGGGGTTCCTGTGCCCCTGTGGCTCCTGTCCTTGCGTCGTCACTGGTGGGAAACCCTAGTGGGATGTGCCTGAAGGACACAGGTTAAAATGACCCATCGGGGGTGCTGTCTTGAGTGGGGTAGCCACAAAGGGAAGACTTTTGAAGATGGAAAACATGGGCAGTGCCTCAGAAATGTAGGACCCCAGCGTCCTGATCTAGGAGGCTCTCTTGGTAAAACACCGGGCTTGCCTGCCCAGGGGCTCTGTACCGGCCGTGACCTTGGCACCGTCCCCTACTGGTGCATTTGGCCTTGATGGGAGACCTTTGGGGCTGTCGTGACTTGGAGGAAGAGGGGTATTATTAGCCCAGAGATGCTGCCACACATCCTACAGTGCACAGGACTCCCTCTACCAAGACAGCTGTCCCACCCAAGACGTCAGGGCTGAGAGGACCAGCCCTGGCCTGGCCTTGAGATAAAATAACAATGGTGTAGGGACTAAATGCCACCTTTGAAAGATGGGAGCACCCTGTCCACACACCCTAAGGGCAGGGGGCATGCCGGACCTACCTGACACGTGGAAGACCCTCACTCAGTCCCATCTCCTAAATTCCTAAGCTGTGAAAATGTACATGTTACCTCAGAGGGGAAATATATGACAGAAGCAATATCTCACCATTCCCAACCATTTTTCTCCTCTGAGTTCAGTGAGCTTCTCCAGGACTGTGTGCGTCTACGCTCCCATAATATAATGCAAGAAGGGCTGCTCTCCCTTCCAGATGGACACATTTTCCAGCGAGCTGTTCCCGACAGCTGGTTAGAGGGAACTAGATCAGAATCGTTAAGTCCTGAATCCCTTTTTCATTTTGACAAAATGATAACAGCTCCTTTTTTCTATTATAAAAATGATATGTGCACATTGTTCCTTTAAAAATTCAAACAGTACAGAAAAACATAAGGAAGAAAATTTTTTAAATTACCCAAATCCTTTCACCAAGAGAGAACCAGGCGCGTCTGGCTTTCTGGCGCCTCTCTCCCGGCGCTGTGCCCGTGGGCTCACAGTGCCTCCCGTTCACCGACTCGGGATTTCTCAGCCCCGCACTGTGGCCCTGAGGTCCAGGTCCTTCTCTGCGGTGGGGTGTCCTGGGCTTCTACCCACTAGATGCCAGTAGCATCTCCCCACCCCTAAGCTGTGACAACCAAAAATGTCCCCACATATTGCCAACTCACCCCAGGGGTGCAAAACTGCCCCTGCTGAGAACCACTGAGGTAGATGGAATCATGTACGTGCTGCCCTGTGTTTACCGTGTTTGGAGACACAGATGAAAGAGGGACTTGTGTGTCCTTCGGTTTTTAGTGTCGGAGTTGGGGGTCAAGGCTCAGCTCTAATTTTTATAAGACAAGAGTTTTAGGAAAATTACCTGATTTCCCTGAGCCTCAGTTTCCCTGTCTGCCAACTGGGACAGTGATGCAACGTATATATAGGGCATGACCCCATGGGGCCCATGCATAGACTGTGCCTGGTCGGTCTTGCTGTGTGCCCAGCCCTGTGCTTCCTGCCATGGGGACCCGGGACCAGAAGAGGGCTGGCCCCTGCTCACGGAGGGTGCTTTATTCCAGGTCCTGAGGCCAGATGAGTAGAAAGGGGGCTGGCACAGATGGCATTGTGGGCTCTGTTTGTGGGCTTTGTTTTTTAATTCAATTCTTTGGGAAAACAGATAGGCAAATGTCTGCTTCAATCTAGTGTGCTAGGTTTTTTCTTTTCGTGTAAACTTGGGTTTCTTCTGAGCTTCAGATATTTAAAAAAAAAAAAAAAAGAAAGACAAATGTAGGAGATCTGCTGGAGGTTTAAGCAAATTGGTTTATTCCACTGCCAGGCGAATTGGGGTGGATGAGTCAATCCCAGGTTTGTCAGATTTCTACCAAGTTTCAATGCTGGTGATAAAGAAGCTCCTTGCTGTCCCCACCTTGACTCAAGCCCTGCTTCCATTTCTGCAGCAACTCCTTCTCTGTCCCCTGGGCCTCCTGGCCCATTGAGGCCGTGTAGAAGAGACCCTCCCACCATGGGTTCCCCGGTGGGCATGGCTGAGCCTCCCCCAACACACCTCTGATTGTGTCCCGTCGCCCTCCTTAACAAGTCAGCTTGCCCCTGCTCTCAGGATGACAAGCACAGTTCCTGTCCTGTGCCCTGGGGGGCCTGGTCCTCCCTGGGTCCCCCGCTCTCCCCCAGGCCTTTGCCAGGCTGTCTGCCCCCTACTAAGCCACACCTCCGCCTTCGGAGCTCGGCCCACTGTCAGCACTTGGCTGGTGGTAGCCATTTGCATGTGCTTCTGGGATTACCCAGTTGACAGCCATCTCCTGTTTGGCCATAAGCAGCCCGAAGGCCAGGGCCGTGTCTACTTTTTTCCACTGTTGTATCACCAGCATTTCCCACAACTCCAGGCAGTCAGTTGATGTCTGAAGGGAAGACGGGCGAAGAACCTTGCATCGTTTTTGTGTTTTTTTTTTTAGCTGAGCCATCCTGCCACCTGTTGGCAGCTCAGCGGCAGCTCAACTCGGGCTGGATATCGAACTGCTGTTGCTCGGAGCTCAGCTCACACTCGGGAGCGAGCTCTTAACCAACTGAGCCACTCGGCTGGCCCTAGAACATTCTGTCTTTAAAAGTGTGACTTCTTTCTACCTTCAACATCCCAGCCTTCCATATTCAAATGGTCCATGAAGACAAGCTCTTGCTGCCCCCTTGCCTTTGCCTCTCCTGGGCTGAGGCGAGCGTCTCCCATTAGTGGATGGGGAGAGACATCCGTTGAGCCACCTGCCAGCCAGCCAGCATGGGGAGAGGCGATGACTCGGGGCTTCCCTGGCCTGAGTGGCCACGTGGCCCACTCCAGCCTTCCCAAGGAGCCATCCTCCGCCAATCATGGAGAAATTATGAGAAGCATCATTTACAGTAAAAATCAAATGAACGTTAGTTCTAGCGAGTTGCCCATGCAGAGAGGGCACAGGGGGTTGTGCACATGGGCCGCGATTGAGAACAGCTGTTTATCGAGGGGGAGAAGACCACGCTACGTGCTGCGGTTCCTGAAGTTTGGGGTGCTGGGGTGGGTGCTGGGGTCCAAGCCCTTCTCCATGGCCGCAGCCACACGTCCATGTCATTTTGGGGCTACCAAGCTCGGAGGGGATTTAGCCAGTAGCCCGTCAAGCTCCCTTATTTTACAAATAGGGCCTCAAAGACCAGGGGAGACACCAAACTCACGGCAGGTCTCACCCTGACCAGCCCCTTCCTCAGCCCTGCCAGCCCTGCCCAGGTCTTCAGTGTCCCCCGCTGCGCAGCCCTCGGCACAGGGGTGCCTGCACCCAGCACTCTGCTCGCCCCTCTCTGCCACCTATGCCCTGGTCCAGTGCTGTCACCTCTCAGGGATGGCTCCAACAGCCTCCTCACTTTCACTCTACTCTGGCCTCAAATTGGCATTCTAAAAGGAACTTTCCCAAATGCAAACTGGATTGTCACTTGTCTACGAAATGCTTCAATGGCTCATCCCTGTCCCCTTCGTAAAATCTAAGCCAGGGTAGACGGGGGGGTGTTGTGCAGAGCCAAGGCCTTTCCATGCAATGGGCGCGATTCCCTTCTGTTCGGTCGCCTGGCTACCTCCTTTATTCCGCATCTTCTAGGAAGGCCCCTCTGCTTCTCCCAGCCAAGCCCTTGCTGGTCACATGGCTGGGATCTCTCTCAGGCCTGGGCTCTAAGCTCCACGCGGCCAGGCCCTGTCCATCTTGTCCTCCCCTGAGTTCCCAGGGACCACAATAGGGCCTGGCTCGTCGTAGACGCACGTGTGTCTTTTCAGAACAGTCCACAGGGAGTGATGGGTGGTGACTGGCCCCAGAGAGCTGGTGATGGTGCTGGAACACGCCTGCGATTGTTCCTCTTCCCTGGCCTTTCCAGGACTCTTCCCAGAAGGGAGCTGGTCCTCAGGAAAGCTGAGGGGGTCGGTACCCTCACTGCCACCCACTGCCCTCCACAGACCCCTGACTGCCCCTCCAGCCCATGGCACCGGGCCGTGTCCTTCAGGCTGAGACACCACAGCTACATGTAAAGGAACAGGCCCGTACACAGGCCCACTGTTTTCGAGAGGATGGCATCCATTCCAGCTCACCTCAGAATACGAGAACATCCTGCCTTGTGAGAAAGTGAAGCAAGTCTGGGGAGTGTAGGGGAGTGATTTTAGGGCAGATGGGCCTTCCCCTGGGTCTCCTTCTGCCAAAAGTGTGCTCCGTGTTTTCTGCACCTTGTGGAAACCACCACCAGCAGGCAGGAAAGCCGGGTTCCACGGAGCCGCAGGGCACGGGGTCAGGCCTGCCAGGTACAGGCCCCTCCAGGGCCCGGGAGGCTCTGGAACCAGCGGTTCTGGCCTGCGGAGGACTCGGCCTTTCCCGCAAGTCGTCCTGGTGCCCGGGACAGCTTCCAGGATGAAGCAAACCCACTGCCACTTCCCGTGCCCACCCGTCTGCCCACCTGCGGTCCCAGCCAAAGCCCTAGGTATCTCATGGGCACCAACTTCCTCCCTCCTGCCCCCGTCACCCCCTTGTAAGGGGCAGGCCTCTCGCCTCTTCTACCCGGAGGTTGGCTGGGCATCTGCTGGGCGGCAGCACGCCTAGGACGGGAGACCGCGGAGGGCAGAGTGGAGCCCGGTCGCGCAGCCCGCGTTCCCGCGGAGGAGCCCCCCCGCCCTGAGAACCCGCGGCCGTGGGGGCGCCCGCGTGGGCGGGGCGGAGTGCCGATCCCTGCGCCCTCCGGCGTGGAAGCGCGGCTGTCACCCCAGGGCCCGGGCCTTAGTTTCTGCCTCTCACAAGGCTGGGCCACGAAGGGGTACATATGCACACCTATGCGTTCAATAAACTTTTCATTTTCCGCCAGTGCTAGATTTACAGAAAAGTTGCCAGGTGGTATCTGTGTGCGCCCAGCCCCGTTTCTCCCCTTACAGTGCGATGGCGATCAGGCACAAAAGGAATCCACATCGACACGTTGTTATTAACGCACCACGCATTGTTTGGATTTCCCTCGTGTGTCCCTGATGCCCTTTTCTGTCCCAGGATCCCATCCAGGACGTCGCGTGACTTTCAGTTGCGTCTCCTTAGTCTCCCCTTGGCTGTGAGTTTCTCAGATTTTCCTGGGTTTTGGTAGACATTTTGAGGAGTGTCCTGGTTGGACTCATCACGTCCCATCAGGGTCACGCACTCAGCCTGGGTCCTCACCAGCGGCTTAAACCTCTCCCCTGGCTGGGGCAGCGGGCTCCCGGTTTTTAACATCCCTTTCCCCCCTCCCACCCCGCCCTCTGGGAGTCGCCCAAGCTGAAGGGGTGGGAGGTGTGTCCCCTCCTTGAGGGGACATCTACATGACTTCTTTTGGCGTTCCCTGTATGAGACTTGTCTCTTGTCCCCATTAATCTCCTTATTCAGTGACTTACAGCAATACGGTCTTGTGGATATTTATTGTGCACGCTGGGTTATACTCTCGTACTCCTTGATCACATTGTTCCCCTCTGGGCCATTGGGAGCCTTCCTGGCTCCCGTGACCCCTGCCGTGCCGGTCTGGTTTTTCTGAGCTCTGTCCCACTGGGAGCCTGGTCCCTTTGACTGGAGACCAGTGTGAGTGTGGGGGTGCCGGTGTCTCCTGGGGTGCCATGGCTCTAGGCCTTCTCAGAGCCCTGGCTAGAGTTGGGGAGTATGTACCCCAGCTCGTGTGCCTTTGGACCTAGAACGACTTCTCCATCTGTCCGGCACTCAGCCTCTGTCATCAGAACTCTTGGGAGGGCACAGGCTCTCTTTACATCTCAGCCGCCCTGGGCCAGTGGAGGCCGGGTCAGGTTTAGAGGGGGCAACGGGTGACTCGCTAAACCTCTCCCCTGCTGAGCAGGTCAAGGTGGAATCTGTGGAAGCGGATGGTGTGCCAGTTCTCAACTAGGGGCAAATATGCCCCCAGAGGACATCCATCGGGCAATGTCTGGAGACATTTTTGACTGTTAAATCCTGGGGGATGGCATCTTGTGGGTGGGGGAAAGTGGAGAAGCCATACACACAGATGTAATTGCGGGGGGGGGGGGGGGACACTTGGGCGGGGTTGTATTTAAAATAACCTGTTTTCCCGTTTCTCCTACCCCACTTCACCTTTCCACAGAATTGATCACTTTCTAATGTGCCCCATAATTCCCATTTCTTATTCCCGGCGTCCCCTGCCACCACCAAAGGAAACCGCTCACGGAGGGATCCCTGCCTCTCACGATGGGGCCTGTGTGCCTGAGAAGGGGGCGGCATGGGGGGGGCGGAAGCCATCAGAAGGAAGGGTGACTGGGTAAGGAAGGTCACACTGTTTTCCCATGACAAAAGCACCAGCTGTGGGCAAGAGAAATGGGTGGCAGGCAGTGTTGTAGAAGCTGCCTCCCCTTCACCTTCTGTGCCATCCTGGGCTGTGGGGAGCGCTCCGAGGGGAAAGGGTTGGGGTACCAGGCCAGGTGCTTGGCTGCAGCCCTCAGCAGGGGGCTCATTACTGCTCTGCTAAGGCTTCCAAAGCCAGCTCCGAGTGTCCTCTGGTAGGGAGCGCCTCATTTTGTTCTGATGTCTTGCTTTTCAGTGTCCCTGGCCTCCTTGTCCCATTCACCCAAGGCCTTTTCTGCCCAATAACTCATTGCAGGGGGGGGGCTACCCACGCCTGGCTGGTGTCACTTGTGGGGAAGGCAGTGGGGCAGAGCAGCCAGTGGCTTCCTACCCAACGGTCTGAGCCCAGCTCCCAAGCACGCCCAACGACAAGCCCTCCACACCAAGCCGCTGTGGACCGGGCACCTTTCCCGCAGCCCGGGCACCAGAGGCTCCCGTCGCTCCCCATCCTGCTGAGCCGGGCCAGTCCCTGGGGTGGGGTGTGAATGGCCCCAACAGTTCTTCAGCCCCAAATTCTCCTTGGACTGTGTCGCTACTGTAATGGAGCTGGAGGTTTTGTGATGGTACAGGTCTGTCGGCTTCTCAGAAAAATCCATTTGCTCTAATGGGAAGGTGGCTTACCCTTGCTTCTCCTGCTTATGCCCAAAGCGTCCCAAGAATGTCAGGAAGCCACTCTGCGCTTGGGACACTTCCCCTGCACTGGCCTTTTTCATGCCCTCGAGTGTCTGACTCCTTTTGCTCTATCCATCCACCCAGCAATTACCTAGATGCCTCCTCTGTACTAAGTGTGTGAGAAAGACAGGCCCTGCCCTTCGGGGATTAGTCTGGTGGGGATGATAGGCATTACGAAAATCAGCCTGTAATTCTGTGCTGTGCTAAGTGCCGGGAAGGAACAGAGCAGACTGTAATGAGAGAAGTGACTGTGGGGGCCTGGCTCCATCCCGGGTGAAGGTGGGGGGTCAGGCTTTTCACAGGACCCCAGGGCAGCCACGCGTTAGAGCCACTCGCTCCTGGGACTTGCACACACGCGCGTGCAGCTGGGCCCCACGCAGAAAGGACAGACACCACCAGCACTTCTCCATGAGTTTATTTAGGCGCCTGCTGTGTGCCATGCAGGGAGACAGAAGCTGGAGAAGGTGGCAGCCCGGGACAGGAGACCAGGCGCAGGTCGCAGGCAGCTGCGGGCGGGGTGTCAGGGGCCTTCGTGGAGAAGCAGGTGCTCCAGGCCGAGGTTGGGGGATGGGTTGTATTCCAGGTCGCGGGCACCACGGGAGGCTTGGCGCAGAGTCCTTATTTCGATGCCCCTGGCCTCACTGGGGGACTGACAGGGTGTGAGTGGGGCCTCTGCAGGGGCGCAGGCGGACGGTGGCTGGGCTGAGGCTGGCCTCGCTCTCGTCCAGCGCCCACATCCTGCTGCCTGACCGCACAGGCCCTGGGTGCAGTGCCCTCAGAGCCTTCAGGAAGGGCTCCCCCCACCCTCTGAATCAAGAACTCCTCCGGAAGACCCTTCACCAGCACGTCCCACACAGGCTGTGCCTAGAGCAGGGCCCCCACGTTACCCCTCCCAGCCCTGCCCCATGTGGGGGCCCGATGGAGGCCCCAAACAGGCACGTGTCACAGGACACTGACAGTCCCTCTCTACGCCCCAAGGTCTTAAATGATCATAAACCAAAGACCTGTATGGCAGCTTCCTCAAGAACCCCCTTCAGACATCACATTGGCACCCACCTCCCAGTGCCTGCCTGCCTCCCGGCCCAGCTCAAAGGCAGCACTGTTTGCTCTGAAGAAACGGCCTTTGAACAGGGGTTTGTCGGGGCCTTGGCAGCAGGCTCGGGGCACCACGGAAAATAACTTGGTCCCAGCTCTGTTGCGGCCTCAGCACCGACGGTTGGTTTCAACATGCCACCTTCCCAAGGATTCTCTCGGAAGGGCCTGTCACTACCTTGGCTTGAGTGGTGGGTGCATCTAAAGCATCTAATGATAGACTTCTATGTGGGGCCAGACGACACGAGTGCTGCAACGATGGGAAACTCCCGCCTAACTCGGAACAAAGCTGCAGATCAGAAAGGGGCCGTCAGCTCGCTCCTACGCACAGCAGAAGGCTGGTCTCTCCTGGTCACAGACAGCCCCTGGGAGAGCCTGCGGTCACAGGCCTGCACTCCCCATGCCCTCCAACCCGGACGGGCCTCTCCGCTGATTTCGGAGATGCTAGGCTGATGGAAGTCCCAGTGCGAGCCTGGACATTCTACCCACAAGCGTGTGCTGTGGCGCAGGGAAGGCAGAAACGCGTGCCTGTGGCCAGAGCCGGCAGAGGAAGTCTGCACGTGGCCAGGATAGGAAGTGTGGATGGCTTGGGTGGCGTACCCTCCAGTGCTCTCGCGGGCACAGAAGGCCGCACAGCTGAGCAGCCTGAGGCCCCGCACAGGCAGCCAGGGAGTGGATGAGCACAGCTCCCTCCGCCCAGTCCTGCCAGCAGTGCGCTCGTCTGTTAGGCAGCAGGACAAAGTGTCCGCTCTGGGGATGGCCTTGACTGTCCTGCACAGCACCTGATGCGGCCAGCGGTACAGAGGTTCAGTAAATCCTCATTTCATGTGGCTTCGGTGGTATGGTGGCCACCAGGGAGTAATCAGCCATCTTAAAGCAGCCCAGTGGTGAAGCTCAGATAAGACGTTTCTAAGAGGCCACCTTGCTGGGCCTTACCCAACACCAGGCCTAATTCGGCTCTAACTGGCATCTACAGGTGAGGCAAGAGAGAAACCCTCAAGGGCCGGCCGAGTGGCGCACTGGTTAAGAGCTGGTTTTGGGATGCCAGCGGCCCCGGTTCGGATCCCACATATGAGGGCCAGTGACACTGCCCTCTACAGCTAACAACAGCTCCACCTGGAGCTGGGCTGTGCGAGCCCCGGCGACAGTGTAGGCTGCAGCCCCTGCTGCAGTGGGCTGCCATAGGCTACAGTGAGCGGCAGGCAGCCAGCGTGAGCTGCCAAGAGCCACGGTGAGCGACCATCCAGAGGCCAGCGACCGATCTGCCTCATCCGGGAAGAGCGCAATGACAATACCAACAGTGAAGCAACATCCTCCGCAACTAGACTGAAGAACAAAAAGACAGCAACTTGTCTGTTCCCCTTCCCCGGTTCCCCAATGCTGTTCCCCTCCCCCAATTCCCCAATCAAAAATCTTAAAAAAAAAAAAGAAAAGAAACCCTCAAGAAGAGGTGGGTCCTGGTGACAGGTGAAAATCAGTCCTTACCTCCCAAGACCGTTCTTAGCAAATCTTTCCTTCAGAGAGCAAATGTTACGCTCCCAACGACAAGAGGCTGAAGCATGAAGATTTCAAATCGAAGACGCTGCGTTGACGGGCCTCAAAGGTGCCACACAGAGCAGTGCCAGAGCCTCAAAGGGGACACAGCTGCAGCAGGAGCCAAAGACACTTGAAAGCAGAAAGGCTTGGGGCACAGAGAAAGAGAAAGGGGAGAGGAAAGAGTTAACAGGATAAACCAAACCAGACACACACACACTCACACCACACCCCCAGGTCACACTCAGGTGCCTCTCCACTGGCTTCTTCCAATGGCCCAAACAGCCATCAGTACACCGTCTATTTACACGCAGTCTCCCGACTGTTGTCTGTTGTTGATTTAAGGGAGAAGCTGTCACGGTTTGAAAACGTGGCCCCTTTTCTGATGCAGGGGAGCGAGCTGTTCAGGGGATGGGTGGAGTTGCCATCTCCAGGCCTCCTTACACCATCTTAGACAGGTCACCTGCCCAAGTCCACTTCTTCAGCACCCTGGGTCGGTCAAGGGCAGAATGCAGGAAGTCAGGCTCAGGGGAGCCCTTCCAGTTGGCCCGATGGAGCTAGGGGGCTCCTGTAGAGCAGGGACAGGAAGTGGGGAGCAAGGGAAGAAAGGAGCCAGATGAATTTGTGGCTTTGCGCATGATGAAATGATACAGCTGGTGGAAGCCCATTATCTCATAGCCACTGGCCTAAGAGACAGGGAAACCCACACAGGTGACACCACTTACCTGTGACCACAAGGCCAGTTACAAGAGCAGGTGTCTGGGGCCCCAAGGCTTCTCCTGAGAAAGGGGCCCTTGGAGGCACGCAGCACCGTCCTGCAGCTGCGCCATCTAGTTGTCAGGGGCTGGGGGACCTGGTGCCACTGCCCCAGGAATATTGCCCAGAGTAAGACCACGGGGCTGGCCCAGCACGGACCTGGGGATGTCCGGGAGGCCCTTCAGTGTACCCACAGCGAGCACCGGCCACCCACCCCGCCCCCTGCTGGCCCCACTGGGCTGCCGTTTGAGTCCGGGGACCGGAGAAGTGGCTTCAGATGTGAGCTTCTCTCAAGTGCCCTTTCCTAACCCTTCAGGAAATAAAAGTCGAAAAGCCCGTAGCACCTGCTAAGGGTGGAAGACCAGCCGTTTCCCTCAGAAGTGCCGGGTGGGCTGGAGGCTGGGTCACTGCACACACACTGGTGTCGCCCCCACCCTGCCCAAGGCTCCTCCTAACTGTGACCCCCTCCCACCACCCAGTCGGCTCCGCCGGGTTGGCTCTCCGAGGCGCCTCTCCCTAAGGCCGTGTGCGCTCCAGGCGGAAAGGACCCAGCTCTGACGACAGGCCGAGACCCAAAGGGCTGAGGTACATTCCAGAAGTGGCAGGGACCCTCTTGTGCCCTGTCAAGGAGGCCGCGGAAGGAAAGCCCGCCCGGCTGCACAGGCTCCGGACGCAGAGCCCGTCACGTCAGTCACCGTGACCCCCGCTAACGCAGCCTTGGCAGGTGCTGGGAGCCTTCTGAAGGCGGCCTCGTCTGTTCCTGCCGCCTGGCAGCCCCTCCTTCACACAGGAGCAGAAAGAATGAGCGAAAACGTGACTCAGGGCAGCTCCGACCCCTCCGCGCGTCCGCGGCGCTCACTTCCTGCGGCCAGCCTGGCCTCCCGCCCTTCTCCGGCCCTGGGCCTTTCCGCAGCCCCTCCATGGCAGGCTCCTGACTCAGGCCCAGCACCATCTCGGACCCTCCCTGCAGCCCCTCACCTCACAAGCAGCATTCGAGAGCAGTGGTTTGAAAGGCGGGCTCTGGAGCCTGACTGACCACCTGAGTTCAAATCCAGAATCTACCGCTCTTCACCTCTGTGGCCTTGGCAAGTTACCCGAGCTCTCTGTGCCTCAGTTTCTGGGCAAGGTTATTGTGAAGCTTAAATGAATCAGTGTACCCCACCATGCTGAGGCCGTGGCAGGAACCAGGAGACACGGCAAATAAAGCAGGAGCCAGGCTGCGTGGGAGCAGCCAACCCTAGTACTGCTCCACAGGCTCTTTAAAGAGGAGGGTCTCCTACGCCTCCGCGGAGGTGGCCCTGAGGCCCAGCCAGAGTCACTGCTGCCACGGTCTCTTCCCGGGGGCCTGGACAAGCCAGACAGAAGCCTGAACTGCAGAGGAACAGGAAATAACTCAAGGGCTGCCTGCCACCAGCCACGGGCCCCCAGAGCCCCAAGGGCCCCCACCGCCCGGCCCTCTCCCCGCCCCCTGCCCATGCTGAGAAGCCATGCGCGGGTTTCAGACCACCCTGGCCTCCTCGGAGCCTTCCTAATCCCCCACCCAGCAGTGGCTGAGAGGCCCAGAGATGCAGAGATGTTGGTGTGGCCAGGGTAATTGCCAGAACCCTGTTCTGTTTCTGTTCCGGTTACTGAGGGGCTAAAGGGGCAAACAAGGGCAACCGCGCTAGCCCCACGGACCTGGCCGAGGCCCTCGCAAAGGTCTGTTGCCCCCCCTTCTTCGCCGCCTCCTCCCCAGGCCAGGCCACCCGGTGCTCATCCACGAGCCCAAGTCTACCAGACCAAAGTCACAGCAAAGTCAAGGAGGCCCCAGCCAGCCGTCCCGTGGCTCCGTGGCTAACCGTGACGGCCCTGGTTCCCGCCGGGATAATAATAGCTCCACTTGACTGCAGGGAGGGCAAGTGCAAATGCCTACAGAGGCCAGGCCCCACTCAGAGATGAGTGACGAGGCCAGATGGCCAGAAGCACGGCGGCAGGTCTGTGGCTCCCCGACAGGGGGCGGCCGCCCCTCGGCTATGGCGGCCTGCGGGCAGGCCTACAGCAGGCCCTAGGCAACTAGAGGCTCCCAAGGGCTAGAGAAGTCAAACCCCCAAAGCTTTTGGTAAAGCCTTCTAGAATCTAAATGTTAATGGCAGCATAATTCAGACGTTTTCAGAAACCCTGTGCTGTTGAAACACCATGTCTCCGGATGGGATGGGCCCTGGAGGGCAGTTTCCAACGCCATTCCACTATGGCGGCTTTTCCACAAATTAATATTTGCTACTAACAGCGGCCATCATCTCAGGGCTCCTTTCTGAGTGCCGGGCCGCCTGTCTGGCTGAGCCCTCCAGGAGCCTGCCTGGGTCCTCTGCCTGTCACTGGGCAGATCAGTGGACAGTGTGGGGTTGAGGCTGGTGCTCAGTTACGTTTGACGTCGAAACCAGGGGCCTCACCCACGAGCTTTACCCCCTGACCTGTCCTCTGGGCTTGGGGCTGGGCCCCGCTGACCTCTCGGCTGGAGACCTGTCCTTGGCGTGTCCGCACAGGCCCATCCATGCCTGCCCCAGGCACGTGCTCAGATGCCTCCCCCGGCCCCCGCTTCCCAGGACTCTGTGTGCTGGGCTTCTCCTGGGCACTAATCCCACCCAGCCCGCGGACCAGATCAAGCCACAGCGAGGCCGTGTCCTCCAGCCCCTGGGCCCCTCTGTCCTGTTGCCACCTGCGCTTCCATTTGCCCATGACATTTAAAGCTATCTGTCCAGACTTGGCATAAAGAACCCAATCCCCCCAGCTGTTGGCATACCACTGCCTCATTCGGCCCACACATGCTTGGTTTCCAGTAAAAACGTAAGCTGACCCAGAACGCGGGGCCACCCGAACCCTCTATTTCAATCACGCCAGCCTTAATTTGGCTCCTTCATCAAGTGTACTGTCAGCTCGAGCCCATACCTGCCCCTACAAGGAGAAGGCAGGCGCGGGCCTGCGGGGCTCTGAGCGGCAGGGCAAGCTGGGGGCCATCTGGGTGCCCGTGGCACGGGAGCACATGCCTGGAGCATGGTGTGATGTCCACCACAGCTGTCCCTCTCCTCTCCCTGGCTTCCGATCCCGCTGGGCCCCATGGCCCTGCTATTAATACAGCGCCAAGAGGCCAGCAGCTGGCCATGGCAGGATCGTTCCACACGGATGGTGACAACTGACATCGCACTGACTTGGGCTCCGTCTGTTCCCAAACTGCGTTCTTTAGAAAGTGCACAGCTGACATTTGCCTGGTCTCTGAGAATGTGTCCGCTCTGCTTTGGGAAATGGGGAAATCTCCAAGGAGCAATTTGGGGGCCTTTAAAAGGGGGCCCAAAAGATGGGTGGTGGCCCCAGGAGACTCCGGGGTTCACAGAAGCAAGAGTCTACTGCCTGCGCGAGGGCCCCGGGATCTGTGCAATGCCTCAGGCCTCGTGGGAAGAGAAGGGGCAAGTGGGCGACTTCAGCAGACTCCAGAGGAACTCAAGAGTGGGGGCAAAACAGTGTGATTTCTGGGATTTGCTTTGAAAGGCACCCCCAAAAAAGCTGGGGGTGACAGAGGGAACAAGAGTGGCAGGGCTGATGGCTGCCGCAGCTGTGCTGGGGCCCCTGGGCCTCCTCTCCACTTCAGTGTGCCTGGAAACTTCCATAACAACAAGTTTAAAAATACACATGTGAAAAAATACTCAACAAATGTTTGATGAGGGCCTAGTATGTGCTGGGAGCCGTCTGGGCTCGACTTGTGTGAAAGGCAGCGGGGGCCGGGCCTGAAACGGTCTCCTGCGGACCACACGCAGCAGGCCCACTCCCCAGATGCTGGGCTTCCTTCAAATGTGCCTTCCACTGATCTACGGAGACCGTCTGAACACTTACTTTTTAAATTAGTGCTAACAATACCGCCAGCCCCATAACCCTCCAGCCAACCCAAAAAGGAGCCCAGCCGCTGCACCCCGTCTCTACAACGTCCTTCTCCCTCCCCTCACCCACCTTTCCCACCAGAGCTCCACGGGCGCCGCAGGTTCATCGCGTGCTTGCTGTGAACGCTTTAGTATCGTCGCGTGTACCTGGGCTTCGTTTTGCCTGCTTTTGAACTTGATGGAAAGCGCATCCTACCACATATCTGAAGATATATTTGTGGGCACAGGCTCTTTTCTAGCATCCAAGCAAGAACAGAGACCCTGATGACCCCCGCCCCCAAACCCCTGAGTAAGAGGAAATGTGTCAGCCTGGGAGGGGGGTGTCGCCAACAGGAAGTAAAGGTGCCGAGTCCCTGGCCTGTGTTCGGGGCGCAGCTCCACTGAGGCCAAGGGCGCCCGCGGGTTAAAGCCCCACCGACGAGCCCGTTTCTTGGCTGTGCCTGCAAACAAAAACATGTGAAGTGACGGCAAATGTCATGGTAAAGGCAGATCAGACGACGACATCTGTCGATTTATTATTAGAAGGCAAATGTCATGGAAAGAAAATATGCCCTGAGGAATTTCGCCGTGTTGAGACTCAGCAGGCTCCGGCCGGGTGGGACCAGAATCCTCAGCGTGCACGGCCATGCTGGACTCGGGTCAGAATTGAATCTGTCCCCTTCGATGGTAGATATCTGTTGGCACCTGCTGCACACTCCAGGGAGACCCCATCCTCAGGCCCCTCCTGGGGTCCAGACGAGTGTTTCCTAGGCAGGTGCAGACCAGGCCCGTTACCATGAGCTGGGGAGAAGCGAGCGCTGGGCCAGGTCAGTGCTGACCACGACGAATCTGAGGGGGGACAGGGGCCACCCCTGTCCGTTTGAAGAGCTGCAACTGACCCTCATGTGTACTTAAAAATATTTAGCTAGAGGCTAAGTGATATTGGTATGATTTTCCTCTAACATTAAACTCATTTACATAAAGAAAGCAAATTAATTTAAAGAAAACTGTTAGGTGTAGTGACAGTATGGGAATATGGCAAAAATTTGTGAAGGTAGCATGGAGTCACTGAAATTGGAGCAAAAGCAATCTCAACACCCCTGAGGGACTGGACCACGGTTTCCTAATTTTAAGGTGTTTTGGAGCTCAGACCGTGCCGACTATGTTCTCTGCCTAACGATGGCCACTCCACACCCAACCTGGACTGAACCCTGTTTTCACAGCCGTGCTGCGGGGTGTTTTGATGGCTCTGCCAGAAGGGGGTGCACTGGGTGTGCGCTACAGAGGGAGGGGAGCCCTGAGCCCCCCAACAACCAGCCGTGGCCACTGACCTTGCGCCTCTGGTCAGGAAACCCCCAAGAAAGGCCTCGGAGAAAGTTCCCGTCTGCTGTCTCCTGAGTTGGCTGCTGCCCTTAAGTTTCCACCAGGACTTCAGCAGCAGCACAGACGAGCCCGGTCGCCTTCCGCGCAGACGTGCCCCCGGCCTGACGAGCGCTCGCCATGGGAGCGCCTCGGCGCCTCTCCTCACGCGCAAACCCGTCTTAAAGCTAGCTGGAGATGCGATGCGCTTCCTTTTAAATGTGCTAATAATAATAATAGTCAATTCCATGATTTCATTTTATTTTATGTGTGTATTTAATTAGAGTGTCACGACTACATTATTATGAGTATTAGTATGATTATTAAGGAAACGCTGGAGTGCCCTTATAACCCGGTTTGCCAGGGAAGTCCTGGTCTACCCCTGGCATCCCAGCATCCCCTCCCGTTAGCACTGCCTTTCATGCTCAAACATGTCCTGGTGAGACGACAAGTCCTGCTGTGACTCTCATTCTGCCCCGTGGCTGACCCGTCTGTGCCTGCGGTGAGAAAGGGGGAGTAGGCAGGGAGGGCACAGACCTCGATTTCCAAGGCTGGGGAGCGCTCTTTATTTATTTATTTTTTTAAGGGCAGTGTCACTGGCCCTCGTATGTGGGACCCGAACCGGGGCCGCTGGCGTCCCAAGCCAGCACTTAACCACCGTGCCACTCGGCCGGCCCCTAGGCAGCGCTCTTTAAATTGTGGCCATTCCCAATTTAAACTGTCTAGGTCTGGGACCAGAAGAGGTCCCGCATTCAGGTTCAAAATGACCAGATGAGGAGGGCACTGCTCCGGAGCGCTGCCAAGAGCTCTCAAATGGGCACCATCAACTGTGGTGTGAGTGATGCTGATTCAAAGAGGGCTCGGCCGCCCTCGCGGGGGATGAAGCTGGACCCGGGCCTCAGCGCACCTGGCCTCTCTTCTCTAACGCCTTCCAGAGGGGCCTACCTTCTGCCTCTCTGTGGCAAATCTCTGAAACGTATCTCACTGAAGATGCACCTTTTTTGATTAGAGACAAGAATGATGAGGCCAAGGTCATGGCCCCACAGCCCCAGCCCCAAAGGAAAACGGCTCCGAGCCTGTGGGAGTCTGGGCATGCTCGTGTGCTACTGCTGGCTTGGCCAGAGGAACGGGTGGTGTTGGCCGGTGGGGATGGACATTCACACACCGCTGGTGGGGACACACTGGTGGCCTTGTGTTGAAGGGCGACTGAGCCGATGCTCTGTATCTGTGTGTGACCCAGCAGTTCCACTGCCTGAAATCAGCCCTCGAGAAACCCACGTACACAGAAGTACATGCCAGGACAGGGCCCGCGGGGCCATTTCCACCAGGGACCAGGTGCCGAGAGGGAAGTGACTATCGACAGGCTTCTATTCAGACCATAGACAATGGGGTGACAATTCAAAAGAATAAGAGAGGAGGTCTTATGTGAATCAGTGCCAAGGGTCTCCAAGACATGCCTGCCGAGTGAAAAGGCCGCAAAGTGATATAGCCACTACCTGTGTTTTGGTAAAAAGACATTTCCTATGGAAACTGGTCGCTCTGTGTGAAGGTGGCAGCCTCGGGGGCATTTTAGGGGCTGAGTATGGAGCCTGTGACTGCTGGAGGTCATTCTCTGTTAGCACTTTTAACTTCTTCTAGAAGTAATTCATATATTCCACATAGAATTCAACGTTCCATTTTTAGTAGCGGTGGCTGGGACAGGCTGCTGCTGGGTCGCGTGTTTCCGAGCAGACGCCTTGAAAAAGGAACTTGCGAGATATGACTTCCTTTCCTTATACCTCGTCCTCACACTTGGAGGACCGGCTTTAAGTGATGCCTGGTGCTTCTGGAGGTGACTGGCTTCTTGACTAACCAGCAGAAAGAGAGGGTGTTGCCACATTATCTTCGCTTTGACCTTGCCCCGGTCCCTGCCGGCTGCCGTGCGGGCTTGCCAGGCTTGACTATTAAGGGCACGGCACAGTTCTATTTCGAGCTCCCGGGCCACGTCTATCTCCCGTGCTGCTCGCTCTCTAATAAGGAGGCGGCAGAATGTCAGTTCCAAAGTGATCAAGAGGAGAATGTGAAGCTGTGAACTGTCCATTTGGATGCTGACAACAAATAGCTCTGATATCAAGGGGTTGGCATCTGAGCCCTTGGCTCATGTTCCTTCTACGCGACCAATCTCTGCTTGGTGTCGTGACAAGGGGCTGAGCTAGGACTACAAAACATTCCACTGGTTAGCAGGTCTGAATGTCCGTCCTGGGCCTCAGTTTCCTCACTTGGATAATGAAGGGGCTAAGGCTTGATCTCCTGGACCCTTCCAGCTCTGGGACGGCTCTGGCTGGACACTCGGTTTGGGGAGCCCCTCTACTGTACCCGCTTACCGCTAGATTTCCTTCTGCTTCCACTACAGCCATCCTTTGAGCTCTAGATCCAGATTCCTCCTCACGTGAGGTCCAAAGACACTTCTAATTCGAGGCAAAGACAGACCTCATGGTGGCATTTCCCCCCCGTTCAACACGGCAAACTCAAGGTCACCGCAGCCCTGGGCCTCTTTCCGCCCTTCTCCAGGTCAGAGTGAAGGGTACTGACTTCCACCTAGTTCCAGCTGGGCGTCATCCTTCACACAGCCAGTTCCCCATCTCCACGCTGTCACCATGCCTTGCGAGTCAACCTCCCAAACAACTCTCAAAGCCACTCTCCCCACCACCATTTTTATGTATTTCTAGAAACAACTGCCTCCATAGTCCCAGCTACCATCATCTCTAGCTGCCCCTCAAATTCTCTTCCCTAGCCTGAGGCCAGAGAGATTTGTGAAACAGACAAATTGATGATGGCTCCTCCGGCCCTCGGGACAGGCCACTGTTCTGAATGTCCAGGACACAAGACTGCCGTCTGTCCCCCCATGGCAGCTCCTGCCAGCCCTGCAGACTAGTCTGACTTGACCCCATCTGCTGACCTTGGGCTGGGTCCCCCAACCACGTCCGCTGCCTTCCACCAGAGGGCCTGTGGACGCACTGCTCCTGCCTGCCCTGGGAATGGCGCCACCACACGCTCACCCTGCATGCAGCTCACAGCGACAGTGTGCACATGTCATTTTCTCAGTAAAGCATTCCCTGACGTGCCCAAGTCTGGGGCAGCTTCCTCTGCTGTCTACTCTGAAAACCATGTTTCTTTTCCAGTGCCCTGAGGTCAGGTTGTAACGCGACCCCACTTGACAGGATGATTCGTGACTTCGGATGCCACTCTAAATGCACGCAGTGGAGACGGGCCTGATGGAGCTCACCAAGCATACCTGGTGCCGGGCAGTGCGGGGCCCAGAGGGGGTGTGCGGCGAATTTTTCTAGATCCAACTATGGCTTCTAAGACCTTCTATCGAGAGGCCACTTAGAACTGGAAAGTCACATGGGCAAAACCCGACCTGCGGCCTCTCCGACCTTCCAGTAAGTTCTTTCTGCCTAGTTGGGCTCCTCCCAGCCCTCGCCACATGCTCCTGCCTCCTGGCCTGAACCACCACCACCAATGACAGCTGTCGTCAGTTGTGCTGCCAGTGCGGTGTTGGCTTGTTGTTGACCATTACTAGGCACTTTCTATTTCTTTGCTTGTTTGATCATCTCCACAACCCTGGAGGCAGGCTTTTACTGGATCCTAGAAAGACCTTACTTTGCAGCGGAGGAGACTGAAAGCCAGACAGGTAAGGCCAGGGGTCAGCTGTGAAGCAGAGGGATGCAAGATGCGTACCAGGCCCATCCGTCCCAGAGCTGGCTTCCCACCTCCCACCCCGGCCTTTCTGTTGCACCGCTCTCACGGGATATACCATCTTTTGTTGTTGTTTTTTAAACCTATCTAAATATGGTCAGAGAGAAGATATTTAGAGAAATCCCTTCCAACAAGAAACACAACGAGGATGACCCCATTCCATTCCCTTCATTCAGTAAAGGAATAAAGAGTTTTCTCTCTTACATACTTTTCAGAGAACATGATGAGACACAAAGGAAAGGTGAAGAAACTAGACAAAGATGAAAGAAGAAATAAAAACATCAATCTAACTAAGGGATGTGACAACTCAAAGAATACAAAAGAATAAATCAAAAATTATTTTAAAACAAAAAAGACCAAAATTACGAAATATCACAAAACTGTGAAGCCCAAGAGGAAACGAGTTCGAAGTCCCTGATTTTGAGATTTCAGACAGCGCTACAATTTCAAGAGAAACCTGGGATGCTGACCGGGGATTGCCAACTGTTGTTCTATGTTTTTTGATGCTAAGCCAAGTCATTTACAAAGCTAAATAGAAACAAAAAATTTTAAAAACTCTTTTAAAAACCCTCTAAAAGCTTCAAACAAAACAAAAAGCCCAAATTACTACCTACTGTCATTCAAAAATAGATGACACTGAAATATTAAAAGGCAGGATCCCTATGTGGCCTCCGTGTCCAGAGCACTCCCTTCCCTGAGCAGATGCAGCCTGACGGGACAGCCCACGGAACTGCCTGCACCACCACCTCTATTTTTTTTTTTTTTTCGCTGAGCCATCCTGCTACCTGTTGGCAGCTCAGTGGCAGCTCAGCTCAGGCTGGGCATCGAACTGCTGTTGCTCAGAGCTCAGCTCGCACTCTCGAGCGAGCTCTTAACCAACTGAGCCACTGGGCCGGCCCTCCACCACCTCTATTTTTCTCATTTCCCTGTGGGTTACCCTCTGGCAACCACTGACTGAGCCTGACTGTCTTCCTCCTGCAGGAGTGTCTACAAAAGCCTCTGGCGAGGGTCTGCCTGAGCAGGCCTCTGGTTGCCGCATAAACCAGCCAATTCTAAAAGGGGCAGAATATGAGAAAAATGCACAAAAATCAATACGATCCCTCTAAACACATAATAAATAGTCTGAAAATATGCAAACAGAGAGCCCATTCCTAGTACCAACAGAAGCACCAAATACTTGAGAAATATGACACATAGTCACACATCAAACTCCACACAATATATTAGAATTACATAAAAAAAAGCACAAATCCTTAATGGGAGAAACAGAACCTCAAATAAATGAAGAGAGAGATCACACTGCTGGCTTAAGGCTAAACACAGAAAAGACGACATTTCCCTACTTAATTTATAGATAAAAAGTGGTGTCAGTCAAAATCTCCAAGGTCATTACAGAACTTCATAAAAATGGTTCTTTAATCGTATAGCAAAATAAATGGCTAAAACTATCAGGATTTGGAGATAATATGCGGTAGAAGGCACTTGTTACAGCAGATCTTAAAATACAGTATAAAACAATGGTCCTCAGGCGGTAAGCCCTCTGGTAACACCGGGGAAGACGCTGAAACTGAACAGAGAGAGCTGGAATAAAGTAGTTACCAATAAAAACACACTTAAGCCACATTATGCCACGGTATTCTGAGGACAGATAAATGTTTTTCAAAACCCTCTTATCTCAGTTATGGACAGGAAGTTTTTCATTTCTTCTTATACAAATGAATCAAGCAACATCAGAAAATTTCAAAGTGACAGGTGAAGTTTCTTGACCGTCAAAAATAAAAACCACTTTCTAATTCCTGTATATTTTTCTATGGTAGTCTCAAGCCCCCACCACATCATCCACTCTTAGGGTGCTCGTAGTCAAAAGCACAATTCAGAATTAATTCGATTCCTCTGATCCTCCCAGTGTGAGTGAGTGTGGGGGCGAGGGAAGCAGGTGGAAACCCCCTGCCCAGCCCCTGCGTCAGCCCGTCCGCCTGGCACCCGGACGGCCCCTCGCAGACCTCTGGCCGGTCCCTGGCTCCCTAACTACCCGATTGTCCTCAAGGGCAATTATGATTTGGAAAAACAACAAGCTTCTCTTCCGTCTTCCCTCACAAGTGAAGATCTGAGAGGGGATGGCTCTTTTACGAGGGAATTTCTAGACTAGCAAATGGAAAACTCCCCATTTACAATGATTTTTTGCCAAAACAACGGAAGGAGGAGGGAGGGTCCAGCGTCATCTCCGGCCTATAACGAGCTTTCATTTCTGATTTTGAGAAGACCTGTTCTTGCTTCTCCCCGTCTCATGACGTTTTTCCCGAACACGTGCAGTACGTGTCTGGCCGTGGGACCAGCTGGGACCTGTATTGTTTTGGCACTGACGGTGACCTTGTCAGTCACCAGCCCAACATCTCAGGACCCTTGTGGGCGCGGGGAGGCGGGGTGGGAAGCCTCGTGTGGGCCCGCAGCCGAGGCCGGCAGGCTGGCACGCACCCTGCCGTGGACATGCAGATGCTAACCCGGTCCGGTTCCATTCCCACACACCTGACTGGCTGGCAGTGCCTGCGACCTGGCAGCGCCTCCCACCCTAACACCTGTGCGGGCAGAACAGATCTTCACCCTACTGCCTTTGGAAAAACAAAGCCAAGCACAAAAAACACAAACAAATCCCTTTGAATCCCCTTTAACTCAAAGTGATGCTATGGTAAATGAAGCTGATTTCCCCGTTATCAGGATGGACTGATTACAGAGCCCCGAGTCATTTGCCTGAGGATAATTGCCTCAATTCTCCACTTCACTTTGCACATATAGAAATAGTCCCGATCCACTGGAGCCTCCGTGACTAGACATGTAAAATTGGACTAACCATATCCTGAAGAGCTTGAGCTGAAAGGATCTGTATAAGCGTGAGCCTGAACCATGACACCCGGAAGGTTCTCTCTCGCCTGGCTCGCCGCTCGCTCCCCCCCAAGTCTGAAGGGGTGAGTCAGAGCCTCTGCAGATGAGAGAAAAACAACTTTGAGGCTGTCAGTGCTGGTAGCTGGAGAAAAAAGTGGGGTGACCAGGAGAGTGGGACAAAGCTCAGCCGGGCGCCGGAGGACGCCCCTGAGAAGTTGAGTCATCCCCTGCAGTCGGCAGTGTTTTCACCCGCCGCCCACCAGCTGCAGGAGGAACCGGAGTGCGGGGCAGAGGGGGACATCTGGGGCTAGAATCTCCTGGCCTGTGGGCATCTGTGGACACTGAGGTCTCAGCTGGCCCTGGGCATGAACCAGACAAGCTAAAGTGTAAGTTGAGGCTAGAAAGAACCCAGTCCTGACTTCTGGGCAGGACAGCGCCAGGCAAACAGCCAGAGTCCAGAGGCTAATGCAGGGGTCACACAAAAGCTGAGCGCTGGGGCCAAAGCAGAAAACGGGGCCCCATGCCCAAGGAGGACCTGCATGCCCCAGCTTCCGCTCTGCCTGCGTGAGGTGGGAGGTGTGGGATGGACGAGAGAGCCGCCACAGGGCAGTGAGGGGAAAGGAAGGACCACTCCCGGGAAGACAGATGCTCACAGCTCTGTACACAGGAACGGCCTCATTTATGATCATATCTCCCTTTCCAAATGAAGGCACAGATAGAGTATTGTACTCCCAACAATGGCCTAGACAGAATCCAGTCATGTTAAAAAGATGATTATTTCCCCCTATTGTTTGCTTTTAGCTCTAGATGGCATTCCTGAAAAACTCACAAAACCAGGAGCTCAGGGTTGTCACCATTTTTACTGGCGAGAGCCCATGGGTGTCAGTGCAGCCTGAATATAGCGAAGCGGCACGCCAGAGAACTGAGCAGAGTGCCTCTGTCCGGTGCCCAGGCCTCTTCAGGGGGCAGCAGGAGGGGCAACGCCAAATGCTCAGTGGGGTGGGGCTTTTCTGGCTGACAGCCACAGTCAGGAGTG
Source organism: Aselliscus stoliczkanus (assembly GCA_033961575.1). NCBI lineage: Eukaryota > Metazoa > Chordata > Mammalia > Chiroptera > Hipposideridae > Aselliscus > Aselliscus stoliczkanus. Next base: position 3,522,130 of record CM066738.1, on the reverse strand, counting down.
GGGAGCACTTCAAACTCCCAGGATTCATTTCTACCCAACGGAAGGTTTGAAAAGCACCCAGGAACAGGCGGACTGAAAGCAATCCTCTTTTAAAAGAAAAGACAATCTCAAAGCCAGCCCAGATCAGAAACCCCCCCCTTTCGGAAAACCACCAGGTGAACTCTCCCTGACGGCAGCCACCAGCACTGAACTTCCCGCCCGGGTTCCCGTGCCGGGCGCAGGATTTATTATTTGGCACCTGTTGGCAATCCACTTTCTAATACTTGGGGGCCTTTCACATTGATATGCATGCTACGGTGTTAGGTGGGATGCGTGGTTCACTCCCCATTATCTCCTTCTCCTCACAATGCCCGGAACAGTGTCTTGGTCACAGAAGTGACTCAACGCACGATTGCTAAGTGGCCAGCATCGTTTTCCATTTCCGAGACAGCTCCAGGTGGAGCTCTGACGAGCACTCGGACTTGACTCATTCTCTTGCCTCAACAATGAGTTGCAGCGCAGGGGCCCCCGAGCCCTCCCCGGTCAGGAAAGTTCCACGGCGGGCTGCCGTTCCCATCCGCATACACCTGTTTGCCCATGTCCTGAAACTGCCACCCAAACATTCCTTCCTGTCACCGAGCCACCTGCACTTTCAAATGCTTCGAAAATAGAAGCAGAGTGGAAGGCCACGTCCTGAGCAGCGCCCCCGGCCCCTCTCCCGGGGCCTCCGCACGCCCTGCCTGGCATCGGGTTCCAAGCCCCCACCCTCTGGGCTCAGGAGTCCCATGGAAAACATCTCCAATATGTGGTCATCTGTCCTTTGATTTAACACCGCTTCTGATCAGGAGCCAACCACGTCCTGACAGCCGTCCATTTCAGAGCTCTAATTGTTCCCACAGTCTTCCTTGAGCTGAAATCTGCTGTGTGTAATTTACCACCCGTAGGTTCCCATATTGCCCACCCCCCCACCCCCAGAGCCACACAAAGTCCATCTCACTGTGTCTTCCACAGGACAGCTCTTGAGGGGCTGAAGAAAGACAGTGTACTTCAGATCCATCCAAATGAGAGCCTTACTGCCTGACCCTGGAATGAACTGGAATCCGCGCTTTCCTGTCCAACAGGTTGCCCCCCCACCACCTCCAGCCCTGCGGGTGATACGTGTCCACACCGTGTACCGGCAGACACACACACACACACAGCCCCTTGTTCTCAGCCTGGTAACAACCGGGTCATTCATCACCCGTCTGCTCCTTTTTGAAATTCACTCTGCAGCAAGCACTTTTTAAACTCATGCACGTAATGCATTTTAAAGAGCATTTCTGCACAGATACATGGCCCAGCCTCGGCTCTGAGATGAACAGTGTCTGAGTGCCGTCCCCTGCTCCTCCTGGAGCCCGAGTCCGAGGGACACTGGGATGTACCTGCAAGTGTGCACGACTGAGGTCTAGAACGCAGTGTCTTATTAGACGCTCAGTTGCTGATTAGAATGCATCTTGCAAAGAACATGCATTATTAATGCAAAATCTAGTCCAAAAGTGGGCATTATGTCATGCACAGTTTTAATAGTGCAGGCAGTCTCAGTGTATCTGCATTTGTGGGTCGGCTTTGGGCTGCCACCTCCATGATAGGCACAGAGCTCGCCTTCTGGAAAACGGACTGCTTCCTTTTGTGCACTGAAGAATCACGGACCCCCTCGTGCTGAGAGCCAGCACTCGTCTCCATTCGAAGGGCACTCACCAGCACCCACAAGTTCCCAGGTTTTGTCCAGTGTGCCCTGAAAACCACCTGAATGGCGTCTTTATGCTCCATCCACTGCCAGTGGGGCTGTGCTCATTGACAGAAGGGAAGCAGGTGGGTCAGTGTGAGCAGAGCCTTTAGCAGCGCCGCCGCCCTCCGGGCAGAGTGGCCAGGAGCTGAGGTACACAGCTCCAAACGCCCCTGTCCAGTGTCCCATAATGACCCCACGCGATGACTGGGGGCCATCCGGCACTTGGGGACACAAAACCCTTTCAGTCTCTCTGGAAAGTGTTCAAGGAGAGCACAGCCTCAATACAGACACTGTTCTTTGGGGGGTTCGCCAAACCAACCCCACTTTATTAGATCAATCAGTGTTTTAATGCTATACACTAAAAGCATGCAAGACGTGAGACAGATGCAGTCAAGCTGAAGATACAAAACCTCCACACCTCAAAAGCAGTTGCCAGCATCTTACGGAAGTCTTACTCTGGTTGGATATAGCCTCCACGTGGGCAGTGTTGAAGGCATGAAGGCGCGCTGAGTACCAGCTGTTGGGGCGTGACTCTTCACCCACCAGGAAGCAGTCCCAGGAGGGACTGCCAGGTGGGCCACCTCAAAGGGAAAGCAGAAATAGAGGAGGGTGTGCCTCTCCAAGTTTCCTCCATGTTGACGCAAAGACATAAAAACCACAGTGCCAAGCGAGGCAGCCTTGTTGACACTTCCATGGACTCTAGGAGGATGGTTTTGCTTTTGAGTTATGCCACCTTTGGACTTGTCACCGTGGCTAACGGGGCACTCCACATTTTTATTTAGGGCGGGCACAGCCCCGAAGCAGCAGGCAGGTCACAGGTGGGATGCCAGAGCATCCACAGGCCAGTGCTTCCCGAGCAAGGGGCACTCCCGGGGGACCTGGAGCCTGGGTGACTTCCCAGGGCTGAAAAGGAGCTGCACTGACTCCCTCCAACCTTTTAGCCTTTGGGGTTCAACAACACGATCTTGGGGTGCCCAGCTGTCCCCTAGCCCCAATGCTCTGGTTGATCCAATAGTTGTCTCACGTAGAATTCAAGCTGGGATAAACAATGGCAGTGGGTAGAGGAGTTCTGAGTGGCTTGACGCTCTGATTCACAGAGTAATCCTAAGCGTCCCGTCCTCACTGGAAGCGTTTTTTTCTCTCTCTCTTTTTTTTTTTTTACTCTACCTTCAGCATCTAGAACAGAGAGCTTGGCACGTGCTAGGCACTCAATGAATATTTGTTGAAGGAATTAATTTTGTTGAAAATCTACCTATGAAAAAGCTTTATGGGGTACCCACGAGGTTCCCTTGCTGGCTGGCCACCCTGAGCACCCCGGAGGGGCAGAAAACTAACTGGTTGTACCTACTGCATATCAGTGCAGTAAATACTGCCTTTAGGTGGTGGTTCCAGCTAATTAACATCTGTCGTTCAGCACATGTTGTCCGCTAGAGCTCCTGGCAGTCCATCCATGGGCCGACTTAGGGAAGACGCTCATTTGTCCATGAGGTAATTAGCCCATTGAGACTGGGGCTGGTTTTTTTTCTTTTTTTAACTTCTCAAATTAAAGTGCTTCTAACAGATCTGCCCAAGGTGGTTCCCTGATAATTGACTGCCTGAGGTTACCATCCTCAGACTATTCCGCCCTTGGAAAACGCCCGGAGCTGGAGCCTTAATACTCATTTACAGACCCTAATTTTCCCCAATGTCTGCAATTTCTCGTTCTGGGTTGAGCTGCTTCCGGCTTTGTTCACTTTCTCGATCCCATTGCAGAAGTTGGGGAGGGGCACAGACCCCACAGAGAACCCACGCCCAGCTGCCCGAGTCCTCTAACCTGTAGCTCGTCCGCTCGCTCCTTGGCACCTGCCGGCCCCCCGCCTCTCGCTTCGCCCAAAACCTTTCAAACAAGGTTCCCTCCTGCCACCTGCCGGCCCACTGGGTTCTGCGCCACGGACGCGGCGCCGCGGAGCTCGCCGGGAGGCGCCCCCGCCTCCTCACTGCACATGCCCGGCAGAAGTCCGGGCGCGCAACTTTGCAGAAGCTCTCCGCCCCGTCTCTCCTCGCCTCAGTCTCCTCTGCCTCTCCCAGGCGAGAGGACCGGCGGAGGCACCTCTCCCGAGTCTCGGACTGCACAGTCTGAGGCTTGGAGAGAGGAGCCCGGGAGGAGGTAGGCTTCTCCTCCCGTTTCCTCGTCCCTTCTCTTGGGCTCGGCGAGGCCAGCAGAGGCGCGGCGCGTTAGGAAGTTGAGTGGTCAGGGAGGTAGGCTTTGTGCCCTTACACCGAGGCGGGGCTGGGACCTCCGGGCCGGCTTCTCACCTTGTAAGGTGCACCTTCTCCGGCTCTCGTAGCCAATGCGCCTCGGAGCCGCGCTCTGCGGAGCCGGGGGGCGGGTCGGCTTCTCGCTGTGTGCCTAAGAGAATGGATCGCAGGTCCCGGGCTCAGCAGTGGCGCCGAGCTCGCCACAATTACAACGACCTGTGCCCGCCCATCGGCCGCCGGGCGGCCACCGCGCTCCTCTGGCTGTCCTGCTCCATCGCGCTCCTCCGCGCCCTCGCCACCTCCAACGCCCGCGCCCAGCAGCGCGCGGCTGCCCAGCAGCGCCGCAGCTTCCTGAACGCCCACCACCGCTCCGCCGCCCAGGTGTTCCCCGAGCCCCCCGAGTCTGACCAGGAGCAGGAGGAAGCCGACCTCGACCTGTCCCTCCCCGAGTGCCTCGAGTACGAGGAAGAGTTCGACTACGAGTCCGAGACCGAGTCTGAAATCGAGTCTGAGACCGACTCCGAGGCCGACCCCGAGACGGCGCCCACCACCGAGCCGGAGACCGAGCCCGAGGACGAGCGCGGCCCGGCGGTGCCCAAGCACAGCGCCGGGGGCCAGTCCCTCGCCGAGCGCCTCCACGCTCTGAGGCTGCGGAGCCCCGACGCCTCTCCGAGTCGCGCGCAGCCCAGCACTCGGGAGCCCCAGGGCCCCCGGGAGGGGGAGCAGCCCGAGGACAAGGATCCGAGGGACCCCGAAGAGTCCAAGGAGCCAAAAGAGAAGCAGAAGCGCCGCTGCAAGCCCAAGAAGCCCACGCGCCGCGACCCCTCGCCGGGCTCCCCTTCCAAAAGGGGCCCCATCCCCATCCGGCGTCACTGATGGCGGGCGCCGTCCAGATTCTCCTTGTTTTCTTTGATTCAGGTTGGTTGCCCACCGCGAAACTGGGGGACCTGGGGTCGTTGTGGGAGCGGTGGGAGGGAGAGAGGGAGAAGGCGGGAAGAGAGCGGGCTCAGCCACCGGGAAATGGGGCCCAGGGTGAGCTGGGGAAAGGCTCCCCAAACCTCCCCAGGGCGCCGGAGGCACCCCGGTGGCCAAAGGCTTGTTGGACGGCGGAGCGCTCCTCGCGCCCCGCTGGAGACAGCCTGAGGTCTCGGAGCTGGTGTCCAGGACGCACGACTGACCCCGGGGCGCGCCCCAGGTTTCGAGCTGCACACCCAAAGGCACGGGTAAGTCACTTGTTTTCTGCGCTTTTTGGCCCCTCTTAGAGAAGCTAGTCTCAAACCAGAACGCTTTGGCGGGCGCCCCAAACGTGGTTCCACGGTGCGCGCGCCAACTCCCACAAAGCCAGAGCAGCCGCGCTGTAGCGACACTGTTGCAAGGTGCGAAAAGTAACCAGACTGGGATTGGGCTAGAACTCCGGGGACCGCTGGCTCTGGGGGAAGTCGCGCGAGGCGCTTAAGACACTTAAGAGTCTGGAGCCCAAGTCCCGGCGCTGCCAATTTGGATCCCCGGTGCCAGTGTGCCCCGCGGCTGTGTGCCAGTTCGGGCCACCACTGCCCGTTCCGGGCGCTCGCGGAGCCGGATACCGCTGCAAAGAGCGTGCGCACCTGCCCGCGCGCCCTACAGCAGACCTCCGAGAGCGGCGGCAGGCGGTTCCCCCGAGTACCTGTACTTGGAGGGCCGGCAGAGGAGGTGTAAGGCTCCGGGGTGCCTCTACGGGCCACCACGGTTGGTGGCGCGCATTTGGTCACGTCGGGGTATCGCCAACCTCTTGGCGCAGCTGGTCTGGTGACTGAGCTGGGTGCAGCGTGGCTAGAGAGGTCCCGGGCTGTTTGCGCAAGGCCCTGGGGGTGGAAGAGAGGGGCTGAGAGGCCGGTGAGGTGCCGGAGCGGAAAGGCATGGGCTGGAGAGGGGGCCGCGTTGAGCATCAGGACACCCTACAATGCGTCCCCAAAGAGCGCAGTACCTGCCATGCTGGGAAAAGGGTTTGGATCCAACGCAAGTCTGGCTGTCGGTTGAGAAGGGGCAGGGGCCGGTGGCTTCTGCAGCCGCGGGGCGGGGAGGGGAGGGAAGGTGGCACGCACCGACCATTTTCTCGGATGAAGCTAAGTTTGGAATCTCTAACCTGGAGGTGAAACTGCCTGGTGTCCGGGCACAAAACCGGCCGCAGTCCGGTAGCGCATGTTCGGTGCGGAAAGTGTGCGGTTCTCGCCAATGCTGGGGGAAAAGATGGATAAGTGAAATGGATTTACAAAACCTCTCCCGATTTGGAAATTGATCTTGGTGCGCGTGCGTCTCGTTTTTTGCGCCAGTTTGAACTATTCTGATGAAAATGATTTGGGGGGAAAAAGTGTTTCTAGGCTTGAAAAGGCAGTCGGGTGTTAGACTCCTAAGAAAAAGGATGGGGCCAGAAGGAAGACACTTTAAATGGTCTTCCTTCCCGGTCCCTTCCCTAGGAAAGGCGTCACAGCACCCCGGAGCTTAGCTATGCGCCGCTGGCTACGGCAGGGCTGCTGCATGCCCTTGTGGTCTCCACTGGTCAATACAGCGGGCAGATGGTTAGCAGGGCTGTCTGGCCCGGGCAGCGTGGGAGCGCCAGGAGCCTGGAGGCGCTGAGGACTCGCAGGGCCCCAGATGCCCTGACACTGGCTCCGTCTTTGGCACTGTGTTGTTTTTCCTCTGGGAAGTCTTCGCAGCCTGAGTTCACCAAGTACAAGGTCTCCTGGGAACAGGCGAAGCAGCCAGTTGGGGGCTTTTGGGGGTGTGCTTTCCTCCGGTTTTCCTGCAGAGCTAGGGTCTTCATTAGAGAAAATAGCATGATGCCTTGTTGCAGAATGAATAAACAAGTGTGAAAAAAGTCCTGGGTGCCTAACCCACACCTCTCACCCCAGTCTCTGCTTTTTAAACAGAATAGCAGCATACGGGGAGACTAGCTTTCTTAACTGTAAGCAATACACAGGCTCATTACTGGCGGCGGTGGAGGGGGTCCCATCTGGGAGCACACAAATGTTAGCCATCTTTCAGACACTCTTCCATAAATTGATTGTGAAAACCTGTTACCCACCCACCCCCACCCCCACTCAGGTCCCCTCCCCCCACTTCCTTCCTTCCATCCTAGCTGCAGGGTGGAAAAGCACAACGGGAATACCCCAAACCCCTGGGAAAGTGCCCAGAGCCCACCTGGGAGGGTGGGGTGGAGTTTGCTACCAAGACGCTTCAAGAAACCCGCTTTCTAATTGAGGCACTGGTGTTCCAACTGCCTTCCTTCCCAGAGCCGGTTCTGGCAAGTTCTTCAAGCATTCCCAGCTCACTAGTCTCCCAACCAGCCCTTTGTCTCACCCTGCTAAACTGAAGTTAGCATTTGAATGGGCTCACTGGCCCTTTCAACTTAGGTGGGGTCCCTCTGGTGAGGAAATTCTCAAAAAAAGCAAAAACCTTGTTCTAGTTGACCACATGGGTGAACTACCTGCCAGCCATAATATTTCAAGTGGAGAGAGAGAGGAGCGGGGGAGAAAGCTAGTTGAATGTGATGGCATGCTCCAATATTAGGATTTTTTCCTTTACTACATTAATCATTAGCTTAATGGAAATTTGCTTCTTCTTGGACAAAGGTGCTCTTACTGAACTTTTTGAGTTGGAAAATCATGCAGCAATGTTCAGATATGTATGGTGTGCTGTCAACAGTCTGGCGTAGGTTTACTTCTAAAGTTTGGCAAACAAACTTTGAATCTATGTTTATCAAAATCCAAGAATTGGGAATTCTAAAGTTTGGCATTAAGATCATGTTTCTTTAATGCACTAGAAGCTTCCCATCCTCCAAATTGCTTACAGCCCTTTACTCTTTAGCCCTCAATTTTAGCAGCTGTGATAGAGGTTTAATGAGGAAGGAAGCTGAAACTTAAGTGTTGGTAAGAATTAGGCCTTTTTAAAATACTCTGCATGGATTTTACTAAATTTATCTGTATTATGACTTCTCCATGCTGAGGAGAAACTGAGCAGAAAGCATGGTGCTGGGAAAAGGATGTCTCTTAACAGAAAAGTGATCTATTACCAAAACAAGTCACTGAAATCAAATGAGGCTTCCAGGCCAGTGACATCACTTGCCAGCTCAAGTGCTGCCCTTAGGCAAAGGATGAGATTCTCCAATTACATCCTTAATCCCATGTTCCAGAACGAGATTCCTTGTCCTACTCTGCAAGATTTGGGCATTAATAACTGTTTCCTAAACCTTCATGCCCCCGAGATGGGCAGCTCACAGCCTTGGGTCAGACCCAGCACCCCTCTGCCTCAGTTTCTTCACAAGGAAAATAAAGCAGCTGTACCTGAATGAGATGTTCCCAGCATCCCTTTCAGCTGCAAATGCAAGCAGCTTGATTCGTTTAAGAAGCCCAGCATTGCCCAGTTTGACTCTATCAATAATTTTAACACTAATGGAGCCAAAAGAATTTCCAAAGGTTGATCAAATCAAAAGCACCGCTTGTGAGGAAATCTTACTTTGTGTTGGACCTAATTTGATTGTGTCAAGTCTGGTTTTGAATTGGTGGCAACAAATGGTTTAAAGAGGCAAGTTAAATACACAATTGCACTGTGTCCTGTTACTACCTAAGGAGAAAACGGGGCCGCCCCTGAGAGCAGATGTTTAGTGCTGGGCTTCTGTGCGCTTGTCTTCCCCCACCTGCTGCCCCTGATCTGAGAGTATGAGACCAAGCTTTCCAGAGTGGGGGCAGGTGGCACGCAGCTAGCATTGCAATCGTTGAGTCTGCAGCCTGGAGATGCCGCAGCTCCGGGAGGGAGGCAGCAGCCGGAGGACAGCCACTGACCACCCGCTGGCGCAAGTGTTAACTCCCCACAAGTGTTATTTGAATATGCTATTCGGTAATACTTGTAGGTGTCCTGACTTGGCTAGGCCTGAGCAAACGGGCTCAGAAGCTGCAGCTAGTTAGGATAAGCCAATTTCCTCCACCTTTTGTTTTCACTCTCACTCCCTCCCAGGAGCTTTGTCAGACCGTTTTTCCTTCATTGCTCCTCTCCCCTGAAATGTGAATACCAGAGACATACATCCGCTGTATTATCTGTTTCTGTTCTGCAGGACCTGCTAATAACTGAGGTTTTCGTGCATTTCCCCAAACCAAGTGTGCCTCTGTTGTAAATGCATAATTAGCACAGCAGCTGTTAAAAAAAAATCCTGGTTTACGTCACATTAAATGATTTAACATCTCATTTTTGTTTTATATTTACCCTTGTTTTTTTCACCACATATACAAGGCTATGTAGGAGGTGAATCTTACTGATGCTTGTTTTCCCTTTTTGAAATCTCAGTTGTTTGTTTGTTTTTCCCACAGCCCCTAGTAGGGATGCTGGTGCTAGTACCTAGTTGACTCACACGACAGAAAAGCCAGAGGTGACAGCCTAGTGACTTAGTTCTGCCCCGGCCAAGAGTCCATAGTGCAGAGCTACCGTCACCTGTTGACAGCACTCAGCCAGGAGAAGCAGGGCATGGGAGAGGCCCCAGGGCACTCCGCACCCCTCGCCCAGCTCCCTAATCCAGGGTAGAGCTGGGGAGGCTCCTTCCAGGCTGTGTGTGTGGACACAGTCCGTTTTTATTCTATGGGCTTATTTTAGGGTGAATGCTTTACACGTTAACAGCAAGCATGACTACAGGGAGGCCAGAGAAGACTGGGCCGCAGACAGGGCTGGCTGCAGTTGTACTGGGGGGAAGATTTGAGGATGAAAAAAGGAAAAGAAGGTCCTGGGGGACTCACAGGAAAAAACTAGAGTACAGGGACACGAGAACACGGAGGAAGGAACCAAGGTCGACTCTGGAGATGGGAGTCACAAAGGCCATCAATGTTAGGGCTATGAAGAGTGGTTTGAAGAGACCCAGATTCTGGGAGGAAAAGGTTTAGGGGGACTCTGTGGCAGTCCTCAAATATATGGTGGCGGCAGGGACAACGCCAGCTCAGTATCAGAGCATTTTTAATGGCCCAGAATGGCAACGGAGGGCCACTAACGGGGGGATGGCTTTCCCTCTGAGGGGTCCCTTACATCCTGGCCCGGAAATGTCAGTTTCACAGGTGCAGTGGAATTTTCATACAGGTGCCTCAATTGCTTCAACCAAACAGAAAAATTTTAAACCTAGATCTTGTGTTCTAGTTCAAATCCTGAGTCCTGAGTTAGGGTTCTGGGTGTGAGAGGAGTAGAGGCTAAAAGACTGCCAGCTAGCAGAAGAAAGCAGCCCCCCACCCCCACCCCGCCCTCAGGCAAGAGCAGGTTTCTGAGTGCCCTGGCTTATGTAGCTGTCACAATTAGATTTCAGTAGGAAAATTCGCTCTGGGTAATTGAGGTTGTGGGAGAAGGTGAAATATACCATTCCCCTTAAATGCAAATTGCATTGCTCAGAAGCCCCCAGGGTGCCTGCCTTTCCACCGTGAATTACCAAGATTTTAAACAGAGCTTCCACTAAAGCCAACTCTCTCTTCCCGGACTCCCTCCCCCCGCATCCCAGCCCCCACTTTTGCCCCTTAGTTGCCCCCCTACTTCCTGTGGCACTGTTCATCTTTTCTGGAATGGCCACTTCTCCCCTCGAAATTCTCGGCGGCATCACCAGCGAGCCCGGAGGAGCCCAGTTCTGGACCCACCGTACAAGCACGGGTGCTCAGATGAATCTCCAGCCTGGTGGCAGCAGAACCAGCTAGCCCTTCCAGGATGAGGGCTGAGAACAGCTAGGGAGCCGGGTGAAGGGTCTGCTTCACGGTGGGGGCCCCTGGCCTCCAGGCTCCAGCAGGGGGCTTTTTAATTGGAGCAGATCACCTATTTTCCTAAGTCTGGATTCCACTGTCTTGAATGGCCGCGCTGCACCTGCTCCTAGCCCTCATCCACTTGAGGCATTTTCCCTTCAGGGGCGTTTGTCTGAAACAACCTGGTCACGCAGACCCTTCTGCAGGCAGCAGTACGCTGCTGCTGCCTCCACCGGCCAAGGCTGGCAAAGGAGATGCTGGAAGGCAGAGGACGGGCGCAGCGTGTCTCAGCTGAACAGTAATTAATTGCACAGCTTCAAAGTCTCATTGCTACTCAGTCAGCACTCAGGAAACATTTGTCTCTGGCAGGCTGGGAAACGTAATAGTTGTCTGAAGTCTCTCCTATGTTCTCTCCTTTTGCCTTTTCCTCACAACTGGTGAAAAGATTCTCCTTTTCCTCATTTCACCCACTGACAACTAACGACAAGTGGGCTGCAGGAAAGGCTTTTCTGCAACCCCTCCCCCAATGACACAGCTAGGAGGAAATGCCAAAAAATCATTTTTCCTGGTTTCTGCTCCTTTCACTCTTGCCCACCTCCCCTCCCTCTCAAAGGACCCTCTTCTATTATGCTTCGCTTTGTGTTTCTTGGATACAGGGATGAACTAAGGAAGAAGTTTGACAGGCAGCTACTTAAGATCCATTATAGATGTGCCTTGTGCATTTGGCAGTAAGAATTCCCAAATGTAAGTATACTAACAATTGTTTGCTGATTAAGTGTGCTGGCATGGAGGCGTCAATTAGTGGGAAGCCCAGGGCGCCACGTGGGGCCGGCCACCAAGGAAGGAGGCCACATCTCTGCAGGTGGCAAGGGCGCTGCTGTTCAGATTCAGCAGTGAAGGAATACCTTCTTTCCAATTGGGGTTACCTATTTACAGAAAGCCAGCTGATGTGCTGCCTGTGGGAGCTGGGCCATTTGGTCTGAGCAGGCTGCCTCTCAGATATGCAGAGTTGAGCTGACACATGGTAGCGTTTCCCATTGCAGTCTCAATTCATCACGTGTAGAAAACCGCTTATTTTCCAGTAGCTGGAAATCAGCAAACCCTCACCTGGATTTTGACAGCCAGTCCTCTCCTCCTCTAATGGCCACAGCATCGCACTGGAGCCCTTCACTCTCACGCCCCCTGTAGGGTCAGCGCCCCGACGCTGCCCGCAGCCTGGCCCTCATCCAGCTCAGCCTTCTCGCAGGCACCTGACTAGCCTTTCTTGCCATCTTCTTCCTGAACTGCGTGAACCCATTAACTGACTTTCCTTCCTGGTTCCTTCTCATTCCTATCAAGTAGTTACCTCTTTCCCAGATAGAAAACCACCCAGGACTGTAAATCGATGCTTCACATACTTTGCTATTTTAAAGTTACAATGGCAGATCCTAAAAACTAGGCCCGTGCTGGGGTTAGCCCCAGCCTGGGCTGCCCACCACCACTCGTCCCAGCCATCTCCATCCAAGGCAAGGCCACATTCTGTCTAAAGCCAACAAGAGCACCAGCCCTGAGTGGGCTCACCAGACAGTCCCACCAATCAGTGGCCCCCGTCAAGCCCCCAGCTGATCAGTCCCAGCTCTTACCATGCCACACCCCTCGGGTCCCTGTGGTCAGGCTACCCGGCTGCCTTTCTGGTTAGTCAGCTCCTCAAACATCTTGCCCCACTATGTGGTCTCTTGAGTTGCGCTGCTGATCTGCGGTGGAGTTTCACTCACCCAAGTGATTTGGGGTTTTCAGATTTGGGTGGCCAGTCACTGCAGAAAAATACACAAAAGTGGACAAAAGGGGGAACATCAAAATTAAATATTGGAATTTTTTTCTTCCTGGTCCTAACTCACCTTTAAATTAAGGTGATTGCTATTCAAGTCTAAGGGTCCTTTCTCAGTCTATAGCAGTGGTTTCAACTGGGGTGGGGTGGGGGCAATTTTGCCCCCCAGAGGACATATAACCAAGTCTAGTTACATGTTTGGCAGCTATAACTAAGGAGATGCTACTGGCATCTAGTGGGTAGAAGCTAGGGATGCCGCTAAGCATCCTACAAGGCACAGGACAGTCACACTAAGGAATTACCTGTCCCCAAATGTCAACAGTGCAGAGGCTAAGAAAACTCCACCAAGATTGGATATGCTGACCAGTTCCTAAAGTTTTCTGTCTGGTCTAAGCCCACAGGTCTCGTCCTAGCCCCACTGCTCTCTCCTGTAATGTCCCCCTTTGTCTTCTCTAGTATTCCCAAGTGTTCAGGATTCTGTCACCAAATCTATTTCCCCCCTTGAGGGTGTTTCTCATCCAGCAGTTTCATATCTTAATGAGGATTACTGTCACTTTGAATTTGGGGTTGTAACCTTTCTTCTAAACTTCAGACATATCCTAAATAATAGGCTGTGAAGTTCTCCATCCAGACTGCCCATCCTTCCTTCACCTCTGCCATGTCTAAAACCAAACTGGCTCCGCCACCATGTCAACTCCTCCCCAGATCCTCCTCCATGTGTCGCATCATCCAGGTGCCAGGCTTTGTCTCCTCCATCATTTGTGCCATTTTAGCACGGACGTTGCTCGAGGGTCCTTTGGGATCCCTGCAGTCCCTTTCTTCGGCCTTCCTTCTCCCTTTACAGTGTGGGTCTCCCTCCCTTAAAGGTCATGACCGGCCACAGCCCCTTTTATACTCATCAGGAGCACCCTCCTTACTGCCTTCACGTCTCCTAAAAGTAGCCTCCGATTCTCACTTGCAGAAAAAATACATCGACACCTCACCTCCATTTCCAACCTAAGGAGCCTCAAAACTTTTTGTCCCAATACATCATGATATCCTTGGAGAGATCCTATCCAATTTCTCATGCCTTCTCTCCCGCTGACCCCGGGCGGCGTCCTGTCCTCTTTACCCAGCCATGTGTCGTGTTTCCTAGCATCTCTCCATGGTAGGCCAGCATCTCCCATCCCCCCCACCTTTTATTCATAGTCAAGCCTATTGTCTCTCCATGGAGGCCCATCTGAGATGCCATTTTCTCCATCGAGACTTTCAAGGTCCCCCCAACTGGAGGTCTTTCCTTTCCTTTCTGTGTTGTTTCCCCTTTATAATGGGGGAGGTTGATGTCTCTCTGCCCAGTCTTTACCCCCCTCAATGCATGTGCTCTTGCGTTCCTGGCAAAGAAAGAGTGTTGGCCAAAGGGGCCCCACAGGCCCACGAGGATGTCAACCAGAGGCCCGGTACCCGTTCGCTGACGAGCAGTGCTTTGCAAAGAGCCCAAGTGAAGCGGGCCCCGCGCGTGGGCCGGCGAGGGCAGGCCATCCCTCTGGGGCGCCATCGCCGCCTCCTGGGGCTCCGACCCCGGCGTCCACTGACCTTCCACTTCGGCAGAGCTCAGCATCCCTGGGGCCTCAGCTCCTCATGCACCTGGGGCCGCTCGTCTGCCGGCCAGCGCGCCCTCCCTGTCTTCGGGGCCCCGGCCCTCTGTCCCCAGGCCCTGCAGACCCTCCTCGCCCCCCGCGGCGGCCCGCGGCGCTGGGTGCTTTGCCCACCGCCATCAGCGAGATCAAGGCTTGGCCCCTAGGCGCCCTGGACCGTCCCTTCCAGCCTCGGTGAGTTTGGGAAGAGTGACCCCACGGCGCCAGCCGGCCTCGTGCGCTGCCGGCCTGGCCGCCGTACGCCGGCCCACCAGCCGCTTCCAGCCACCCCAGCGGTACAGCCTCTTAGGGCGTTCCAACGCGGCGCCCCCCGCGGGACCTCCCACTCGTATCCGGTTTCCGGCCCGACGCCCCCTGCTCATTCGCCAAGCAGCCTTGATTGGCACGACCCCAGCCCAATGGCTGACCCAGTGCGGGGGTCGGACGGGGAGGGAGTGGACGGAGGCGACCCCGGTGGCCCATTCGGCGGATGCCCAAATGGTTGCGCCATGGCGCGTGGGTACAGTTGGCCAAAGTTGGGACCAAAGTTCGGTGTTGGCCTTTGGAAGTGTGTGGATCCACAGAGCGGAGGGGATACACCTTTGAGGGACCTCAGACGTTACCCAGGTCCCACTTGGTCCGTTTGCCTCCGCGCAGCGCGGCAACGCGGGTGACGGATGCGGGGGCAGCGCTGCGCTGTGGCTGTGCGTGGTCTCGCTCTAAAAGACAAGCGTTAGACTTAATGCGTTAGACTTAATGCATTAGACTTAATGCGTTAGACTTCGAGAGACTGGACCGTGCGCGGCGCGCCCGCCTGCGGCTCGCAGAGGCGGCGATCCAGGCGGTGGCCCCGCTTGCCGCAGCCCACCCTTGGTTGCGCTCATCCCGCCGAACCTCCCGCCCGCAGGCCAGGTGTCCACCTGCGCCCCGCCCAGCTGCCTTGCGCCTAAAGGTGGCTCTCGGGTCTGCTGCTGGCGACACAGACCTGATACCCATGTCCCGGGTCTTACGTGATTCGCAAGCAGATCACAGAATTTTTCCTGGGGCTCACATCCCGCTGCAGACCCCAGAGCCAGGGCAGTGCGCGCCCAGGCGCCAAGCCCACCCAGGCAGTGGCGGTATTTTCCCCCCACGAGCTCTGAGCCCACCGCTCGCTACAGAGACGGAGCGCAGCCGGGCGGCCACTGGGGTTTTAGCCGAGCCTAGTGCGTCCTCAGCGGGCTATAGCAGTTGGAAAGTAAAGCGGCTGCCCCAGGAGACTCATGACGAGAGAAGAGGGGCTGGAAGGGGCCTGGAGGGCAGCTAAAGGAAGGAACAAAGTGATCGACCCTGCGGCCGGCTCCCGAGGCAGGGAGCAGCACACCGCGGCAGCGGTTGCCGGCACGGCACGATGTGTGTCTTTGGGTTCGGTGTACAAGGGGTTGACCAGTCTCTGAGACCACCCTAAGTCGGCCATAAATCCCAACTGAAGTCTCTTTTAACCCTTCCCCAGAGCAGTAGAGGCCCCGGAATTCTGAGGCCTGCCCTCTGTGGGGTCTCCATGCGCGTCCCGCGACCCCCGTTCCGTGCCGCGGTGGCTACCAATCAGAGGGTCTCCGTGGTATGTGCCCGAGACCCTTTATTTCCCTGAATCATCGTACACATAAACGGGGAGAACTCAGCCTGCGCCATCCAAATCTCCTGCAAAGACCCCCCCCCCCCAGAGCGTGGTGGGGCTGGGGGACATTGAAGTGCTTTACAGGAGCCAGCCTCGGCAAGCCAGAAAACAAGAGCTGCGAAAGCGGTGGAAAGTACCCTAAGGCGTATACAAAACAAATTGTATGCGCACACTTGGCATCACCTCGCCCCTCGCCTGCTGTCCTCTCTGCCAGTGGGCTCACGACCACCTGTCGCATCCTTGCGCATGCCCGCGCCCCTTTCCCCTGCGCCCAAAGCCTTGCGCTCTGAACTTGGGGCTCAGGATGGAAGGCTGCCCAGGGCTGGGGGCTGCGGCTCAGGGGTTCCGGGGTAATTTGGGGTGATGAAAACATCATGCAGTCCCCCCTCCCCCCAAGGAGAGTCAGTTGGTCTGGGAGGGAGGATTTCAGCTCCTGCGCTCATGCAGCCTGGGGCCCACGTCTTGCGTCACGTGTCCCACAACGCAGGAGAGCGCTCTCTCTGGCCAGGGGAGAAGCGAGGAGAAAGACTCCAAATCAGCCAGGGAGAGCAGTGGGAAGAGCCCGAACGTCCCTGCGAGGCCTGAGCTCTTCAGCCCCCTTACCCAAAGTCCGGGGCTCCCAGCGCCAGGAACTGGCTCCCCGAGTCGCCTGGCCACCGAGCCGGCGTCCCCTGGTGGCAGATAGAGAGCACTACAAGCGATTTTCGGACCGAATCGACACGCTCCTCAGATCCAAGCAGGCGGGGCTGGCCTGGAACACAAAGAGAGAAAGAGAGAGAGAGAGAGAAAGAGAGAGAGACAGAGAGAGAGGAGGGGACAAGGGGGGGGGGCAGGGGCAGCCTGAGGGGATAAAAAGTGGCCAAGAAGGAGCCAAGACTCCACCAGCAACAATAGGGTTGCTTCTGCCACAGTCTAAGGTTTGAGGCCCTGAACCTCCAGACCTCACGAGGGTTGGAAAGTGAGGTTGGAGAACTTTCTAGCTGGTACTTTGATTTTTTTTTTTTAAGATATTTTTTTCACCCTAGTTTGGTTGGGTGCTCCGTCTTACGGGGCCCCAAGTTTATTTTAAGAGTTCGCCACCGTGTTATGGGCGTGCGCAACTGCCTCGACGGCAATAATATGTCAGGACAACGCGATATCCCCCTTGAACTCGGGGAACAGTCCGAGCAACCATCTTTGGAGGCCCCAGGGGCAGCTGCCCCCGGTGCTGGGCCTAGCGCAACCGAAGAGGTGGAGACCGAACCGCCTAACAGCGAGCCCATCCCCATCGAGATTGAAGGCGAGGCCTGTGAACCCCCAGATGTCTCCAGGCCCAACCTCCAAGGCCTCGGCCAGGCCATCGAGGAAGCCGGAGCCCATGGAGGCTACAGCCCACCTCCTGAGGAAGCCATGCCCTTCGAGGTCAAGCAGCCCAGCGTGGGAAGTTTCTGGCCTACCCTGGAGCAGCCTGGAGACACCAGTGGGTCCCATGCAGGCCTCGAGGCTTTCAACTCAGAGCTCGTGGAGCCCAGAGCCTTCAGTGAGGCCAGGCCAGGCCTGGGAAGCTACAGCCCTCCACCTGAAGAAGCCATGCCCTTTGAGATTGAGCAGCCTGCCCAGGGAGATTGCTGTCAACCTCTCCTGCAGATCTCAGACCTTGCTCCAGGAGGCCCAGGTGCGGGGGTCCACAGCACCCCTTCCAAGGAGCCCCAAACCCTCAGGCCTGCGAATGCAGGCTTCAGAGGAGGCAGCAGCCCTCCCCCTGAAGAGGCTATGCCATTTGAGTTTGATGGAGCAGCCTTTGGGAACGACAGCCCACCCCCTGGGCTCCCCCGAGCTAGCCAACAAATCGAGGATGGCAGCGGCGGCAGCCAGTTCACGGCAGTTGCGGTGCCGAGTGCGGTCCTCCTCGCTCCCACCGCGGACGAGCCCCCCCTCTGGGTCCCAGGCGCCGTCGCCATCGGCAGCCCATCCCGAGAGGCTGTCAGACCTCCTCCATACTTCGCCAGCGACAGCCCCCCGATGGAGATCCCCGGACCCCCGCTCGAGATTGGTAGCGCCCCCGTTGGGGTCGACGACGCTCCCGTCAACATGGACAGCCCCCCAATCGCGCTTGATGGCCCGCCCATCGAGGTCTCCCGAGCCCCAGTTAAGAGAGAGCGAGCAGAGGGAGCGAGACCCCCAGTTGAGGGAGAAGCAGTCGAGATGGAAGGAAGCTCAAGCACTGCTGCTGCAGAGGGAGGCCAAGTCCCCTCACCGGGCGACGGAGCTCCTGCCGCCGGGGCCGCTCCTGCCGCCCCTGCCGCTCCTGCCGCCGGGGCCGCTCCACCCGCCCCAGCCGCCCGGGCAGCCCCTGCCTCCGGAGCCCGCCCGAAGCTCCGCTTCCTCAGACCCCCCAGCCCCGAGATCCAGGCTGCCGATCCGCCTACTCCGCAGCCTGCTCGCGCGTATGCCTGGCGGGGCAGGTCTGAGCGCGGCCGCGGCCGCGGCCGCGACGACGACGAGGGCTCGGTCAGCAGCGGCGACCGCAGCAGCGATGAATCCGACGATGGGACCTTCGGATGCCATCGCTGCGCGCAGCCCCGGAGAAACCGCCGCCGCCGAAAGCCTCGGCGCAACTTGCTCCGCAACTTCCTCCTGCAAGCCTTCGGGGGCTGCCTGGGCCGGTCCGAGAGCGCCGAGCCCCGCGCCCCGCGCAGCCCCAAGGTCAAGAAGATCCCTCTGGCGGAGAAGCGCAGACAGATGCGCAAGGAAGCCCTGGAGCTGCGCGCCCAGAAGCGCGCAGAGAAGAAACGCAGCAAGCTCATCGACAAGCAGCTACAGGACGAAAAGATGGGTTACATGTGCACGCACCGCCTGCTGCTTCTAGGTAATGCGGCGGACTCTGCCCGCGGGCGGCAGGGCCGCCCGGGAACCCGGGAGACGGTGGCGGGGCTGCCCGGTGGGGCCCGGGGCCTGGCGGCGGGAGGAGGGGGTCTGGGCTGCCAGAAAGTTCCAGCGAGGGGCCCCAACTTTGCCCCGGGAGGGGGTGGGCTCGGGTGGGCTTGGGTGGCCGAAGTATGTGCCCTTCAGGGAGAAAAGTGGTGCCGTACAACACTGAGGGTCGTTTCCAGCTGGACAAGCCAGCGCCAGCGACCGTAAGACGCCCCCGAGTCCTGGGGTGGGGGCCGGCAAGGAAGGCGGGGGCTTCAGGTGAGCCAGGAGCTGCCGGGGAGGGGCCTCGGGGTGCCCCAGGCCAGGCTGGTTGGGGCCGCGGAGGGCTGGGGGCCGTGGGGAAGGTGCGCCCCGCCTCGCCTGGCACGGCTGCTTGGACTCAGACAGCTTGTCGTTGGTGTGTGTTGGTGTCCATATTGTGTCCGCCTGTGCATGATATGCTCAAGTGTCCCCCAGTTCCCACCCCCGGCACCCCCAAATCACCCGCCGACCGTGTACTTGTACTGGGGAATGGGCTGTCTTGTGTTGTGCGCCATGGCGCGGGCAAAAACTTTCCGTGTTCGCGTACTCCGGTGGTTCCCGGGAGCTGGCGCGCTGCAGCGGGCGGCGCGGAAAATGCGGAGAAAAGGTGGTGGGACGCCTGGGTAGTAGGTTGGGCCACTGGCTGGGGGGAGAGGGGGCCGCCTTCCGCTGGCCTCCATAACCTTTTTTTCTGTATGTCTTTCTCTCTTTTTTCCCTTTGCGCTAAGCGTTTCCTCACTTCTCATTCGTTCGCCAAACTCTCCCGCCTTTTACGGTTGAAAAAACCAGACACTCAGGTATCTGGGGCGTCCGGGGCTGCTCACATGAGTTCGGTATTCTGCATACAGTCGGCTCACCTGGTGGGGAGGATGGAGGGATGAGGGGGAGAGAACACAACCTGCTGTAAAGCGAGTCTGGATCCAACACCACATTGGGCTGGTTCCGAGGGGGTGGGCGTGGCTATGTTTTGAAATATGAAATCATTTTTTTCCTAGGGAAGAGCCCGAGGTAAGCCAATCATTTACACTTTTACACTAGTACAGTAGGAGGGGCTTGGTTTCAAAAGAGGGGTTGTGCGTGGGGAGTGGATTGCGGTCTTGTGTTTGAAATGCAATTAAAATAAAACTTTTTCAAAAATGCTTCCAGTGTATTTTAAGTGTGTGGGCAAAATGTGGTAAAACTGTTGACTATGAGTTGTGAAATATGTAAATGTTTGCATGTGAATCTTTTCAAGCAGCTTTAGCTGGGGGAAAGAGGCTGAAAGGTAAGATCCTCTACAAATGGGCTTGGGTGAAAAAAAATGTAAAGGTGTCGTGTTCATAATCATATTTGAAGAATACATTTGGCAGCCCTCTGCCTGTCCCCTCTGCTCTCCAGGACCCCCTTCCTCCCCCCACCCCTGTCTCCAAGTCCTTCCCTGGCCCGTCCCCATGACCCCCCTCCCAGACTCTGCAGCTCAAATCTGGGGTGTTGACTCCTGTGCCACAGCTAATCAAAGCAGCAAGTAGCAATGGTCTGCATATGTGGCTTCAATGCAGATTTCCAAAGTGAGGCTCTACAATCTTAATTTCTTTATGTTATTCTCTAAGACCTTTCAAGGGATTTGAAGATCACAATTTCTGAGGCTTTGCTACATTTGTTTGTTAAATATTTTATAATGTGTGATGGCTTTAATTAATGACATTGTGGGCATAACTGTACGCTGTTGTGACGTGCGTCTTTCACAAGTCAGTTTGAAACGTGATGGTCATTTATGCCCACCCAGTGAGAGCATGACATCATCATTTCCCCAAACACATACAGAAGGAAGGTAGTTTTAAATTTCGGATGTCCCAAGTGCACTAAAGCCACAGAGCCTCAAATGACAATGTGCTGCTTCCCTGCAGACAACTGATTTTGCCATAATGGTCCCATTGCAGTATTCCAAGCGTAGCTCTGGGAAACAAGCCTCTGACACAGCTGGGTGAAGGCAGGAGAGCCCAGGGACAGTGCACCGGGCCCCTGAGTGGCAGTGTCCCTTGCATGCTGAGGCCTCAGTTGCCTCGTTTGTGACATGAAGCTTTCCCAGCAGATCTCTTTGCTCTGTGTCTTGAGTCCTATTCTGGGGTTTTAGGGTAGGGAGGAGAGTACAGTGCACTTAAATCAGCACTGGAGGCTTGTACCACAGATGATGTAAACGTCAGCCCTGCAGTTGTCTGTCTGAGGCCGAGTCTTAAGAATACTACAAGTTGCCCTGGTTTTGTATTGGGGGGGAGAGGGTTAACTTGAATCCAAAGACACTTACTGAGGTCACCCTGCCACTGTCCCCGGCTCTGCGTCCCCGGGGTTGCAGGGTGGGTGGGGGCCAAGCATGCGTGGAGGCAGCGTGGCCCAGACCATACCTCGGGCCATGTCTAGTGTGGACCTGAAGGCAGAGAGCCAGTGTCACTTGCTGTGGCAGTGCAGTGTGTACAGCCAGACTACAATAGACCAGGTGTCATTTTGCCAGAGTGACAAGAGAGGTGCCCCATCTGGGGCTGAGTTACTAACTGGGGAAGGGGCGAGGAGGAGAACGCACACTTAGATTTAAGACAGAGCTCTTTACTAACATTCTAGTCCTGACATATAAAACCACCGCCTTGTCTTCCTCCCACTGAAACTGCACAGCAAACAAGCATCCTGTGATGTGGCTCCCTAATTTATGACATGCAGATTGATCTGTTGCTTTAAAAACGTGTGTGTGTGCGCTTATGCCCTCTCTGTTTTTATTGCCCAGACAGCTTAAGTATAGTACAGGGATTTTTTAAATTCTGGTTGACATACAGTATTATATTAATTTCAGGTGTACAACAGAGTGGTTAGACGTTTATGTGACTTATGAAGTGATCTTCCCGATAAGTCTAGTACCCATCTGGCACCATACATAGTTACTATGATATTATGGACTATATTCCCTATGCTGTATTCAGAGAACCTTACAAGGGAAAAAGATATAATCAATAGTGTGACTAAAAATTCCAGGATAATCTAAAGAGTAGAAGCCTTTTTCTTGCTCAACTCTATCCAGTAATAGACTATTTCCATGTTTTTCTCACCCTTTTAAATAATTGTGGTGGCTTACACTTATTTTTGGAAACCTCATTTGGGTGTGACTCCCTTATTTTTTTAAGAATTGGGGCTGCTGGGTTAGAATTCCTTAGTAGCTGTTGTATTTATTGAAGTTGTGCAGGCAAATGCCATATATAATAATGGCCATTCTGCCATGACACTTTATTTATATAGTGAATCTCAATTAATTGTATGATAATTTATTTATGCCACCAGGTGTAACAATGATGCATCGCCTCCCATCTTGCAGGAGCGCCTTTTTTTTTTTTTTTCCAATACAGCCATTTTTTCCAGATTCAAAATGTCTCCACTGAGCTGTTTGGTGCAGTGGAAAGAGTATGGCTTATCAGGCCACAAATAAAAGAGGCTTTTATTATTTTCCCTTCTCTACCTCCCAGTTGTATTTCATGCTTCTCAAAGGCCAAAATTCTTCCCTGCTTTTTTTAAACTCCAATTTCCCATAGATATTTTTAAAAAAACAAACACCCTCATCTTCTATCCAGGCAGGCTAAATGTTGTAATTTGCCCACATCACCTATAGCATGAAACACTCGTATTAAGGCAGGAGAAGTGGGGTCCCTTGCCATGGTATATGTCCCCTCCTGACCTGGAAGAAGGGGGTGTGTGAGCTGCCCTCTGAGTTATTAGTGACCAGTGAGAGTACTGATTCCACATAATGATAGCACATTCTTATTGTATTTCTAAAAGCCTTTCATAGAGTCCCATTTGTCCTTTGAAACAGCAGTCTTGGGCAATAAAAACGTGATAGAACCCTATTTCATAGGCAAATAAACCAAAAGCTCAGAGATTAAATGTCAGGGACTTTTTGCTCCAAGACTGCAAGGTAAGTGCAGGGATCCATGCTTATCCCGAAATGTGGCAGTAAGCTGTAACGCATTATTTAAATGCAAAGCATGATTATTGCAAGTGTGCTGTGTCCTCTTAAAATCCCTTGTCAGTGACAGGTGTCCAGCAGGCTTCTGCTTTCTGAATTATAGCCAAACCCTGACAGATCCCCGGTTATAAATGTCCATTGAGTGGCCGTGAAACGTGAGCCCCTCATTTCTGAGATACCTGCCATTGCTGTGTTGATATTTGGTTTCCACCATTTGCTTTGGCTCATCTGCCAACACTGCAGTTAACTTGTTTGTTGGGTTTTCTCTTTTTTCTTTTAACTGCAGGTTTCCTTTAAAGTATTTTTTAAATCCTGCCTTGGTTGTCTTCAGCACGTCTAAAGCTTTCCTCCTGACTTGGGTTTCCACTAAACATAATAGTAATCATTTAAAAATGCAGTTGCTTTTATGCATAGCTTCCCTACCTTTTTAGTGTTTGAGTGGCATTGACTGTTTAGAATCCTGCCCCGGGGTCTAATGATCCTAGGAAAAGAACTTGCTCAATATTCTTCATAGTGATCTTTTTTTAAAAAGCATGTCTTACGTTTAGTCAGAGCTAATTCCTACTTAGTGAGACTCAGTGCGCAATCTTAGAAATCACCTTTGGCTTCTATGCGGGAAGGTCGGAATTAAGCAAAAGCAAAAAAATTTCTTTTTCAGAGAAGATAACCTAACTGACTAGATTTCAAATTCCTCATGCCAGCTATGTCTCTTCCTTTTAGAGTCGATTTCCCTACCAACTAAAGCATACTTCTCACCCCCGGCCAACTGTGGCTCTTCCAATGCCTCCCCATGAGGTCACTTTTAGGAGGCACGTGAACAGAGAATGAAAATTGGTCTCTAGGCTTCTTGGTTTCTTTCACCAGTGGCAAAGGTGGGCCTCTTCCCAAAGGGAATGTGAAATTAACATGCCAGTTGGCCATTGTAAAATCAGATTTCTCTGGAAGAGTAGCACTTTTCAAAATAGGAAGGGCAGGGCCAATTGCTATGACAGGGTCCCCACCACCAATGAAAAGCGGTAGCCAGAGGAGGGAACTAAAAGCATTGGTGAGTCTAAGTAACCATCTCCAGCCCCGGTGGCCCCCAGTAACAGGGACTCTGAGACCCTGGCCCTGCTAACATCTGCCTTAACAGATTTTGTTGAATTAGGCTCCTTGTCCCATCAGAGTCCTTTTCTGGCCTGTGGTCACCTGGGCATAAGATACTGACCTTTTCAGGGAGTGAGAGAAATGGGCCTGAGTCTGTCCCTCTGTGGAAGTCCTGTCCTGCAGAAGAAGACTCGGCGAGTCCTAAGTGGTCCTTATGAAAGTGAGGAAGGCAAGTGAGAGGCCCCCCGCTACAAAGTGGCCAACAGGCCTCTGAATGAGGGAAAGGGGCGAGGCTTTTCCAGAAGAATCAGGAAGAGATGTCATTTTCCTTAATTCCTCTAAAAAGAAGGCCAGATACTAAAACTAAAGTCGCCCTCTGGAAACTGAGAGGAACCTCTAACAGGTATTCTCAGCCCAGTGCCGGGCACATGTAAGTGCCCGGTGAGTGGTAACCATGGTTGTTAGAAGTTGACTTCTCCTCTTAGACTTTTCTATCCTTGCTCCAAAGGAGGTTTTGGCTTTTGTTTTCTGTTTCCTGTATCCCCCAAGGGGCTGTTCACTTACAACTGCTAAAAGTACTAGGCACCCACTCTTTCTGTGTCTCCGTTTCAGAATATACTCTTTTGCACACTCTTAGACAAAGGTCAACCGAAGCAGTAGACAAATGACACCTTGCAAACTGATGATTGCGTGAAGTCACTCTCAGGTGAGTGACGTGGCCGAGAGACAATGAGGAGAGAGCTTTCTTTTACTTGCTCTGAAAAAATGTCACCTGCCCCTTGTCCCCCACCCCACCCCTTTATTAGCCCCTCTCTATAAATCAACTCGATACTGTGGTTGAGCCTGGGGGACCTGGGCACAGATCGTTCTATGGTTATTACACATGTGCAAAAAAAAAAAAAAAAAAAGATTGTCTTTAGTTTCCTTCCCAACAGCCAGATGGTGAAGCAGGCCAGCCCGCAAGAATGAAGACAAAGCCTCCAGAACGAGGTAGGGATCAACCCGAAAAAGCGATGGGGGGCTTTGAGGTATTGTTGGTCATCACGTGCTCAGTTGAGACTGGGGGTTCCCTGGTCTCTGACAAGCAGTGAGCACCTGACGTGCGTACCTTTCCAGTTACAGTGATCAGAGCAGCTGAACTCAGGCAGCTGCTGGGGCTGTAATGAGGGGAGAATGTTAGGTAACTGATCTGTGACAGAGCAATGAAAATTAAGGGAGTGTGGCTGTGTTGTACTCACTTGGAGGGAACATCCCAAACTGCACTGCCGAGTAATTTATTAAACCCCAGGAGAATTCACGAGCATTTTGACTCGCGGAGTTCTGCCCACAGCTTGAACATTAGCTCTTATTAAATGTTTCTTAATGACTCAATTTGGGGCGAGGAGAGAGGTAAAAAGGTACCGATTGTTATCTGATCCCGAATTTATGATGAGTCAGTGTTTCCGACGTTGTCACACACATTTCATGTGTGGGACAGAGTACCTTAAACTTCCTTTAATGAGTTGATAATGGGAAGGAAATCTCTTGTACCCACTTTCTAAGGAGTGCCACAGTCAAGCTTTCACAAGCTCAGCGTCACCACTGAGTGTCGATGCTCTTAAGGGTGTAATGAACTTAGGCAACGAGAGCATCTGTTCATTGTCCCCGTCAGTCCAAGGACCACAGTACCTGTCTCCTCTTTCCTCTTTGAACAATTTTCTTCCATCAAGCTGATTGCTAATGTGCAATTGACAGTGAAATTTTTTTTACAGGGACCCTACATTCAGGTAAGTTTGCAGCTGTGGGATTTTCGAAAGGAAGGAATAAGGCGTGCGACAATGCTCTAAACTAAAGTCAGGCATTGAGATCTAGCCCAGGGTCGAGAAGGGCTGCTTGCTGAGCCTCCGTTTCCTTAGCTGGAAAAGCAGCTGTTTGGAGGGCCCACCAAGTGGCGCGGTGGTTAAGCGCTGGCTTGGGAAGCCAGCGACCCCGGTTCGGTTCCCACATATGAGGGCCAGTGACACTGCCCTCAAAAAAAAAAAAAAAAAAGCAGCTGATAGGTCCAATTGAAAAAGAAAGGGGAAAAAAACACAAAACAACCTGACAGGAATAGACAGGATTACTTAGGAAGCATGAAAGTGCTTTAATTGCCAGGACCCCTTGAACACCCTTTTTTAAGTAGGTGCCATTTTCTTCTCTGTGGCTGTACCTGGTCATTCTAAGGGACTTCGGCAGAACCCCGATGGGGTCCACATGAATAAAAACACAAACTTTCTTTGTCATCAGCACCTTGAGGTTTTGCCTTTCTGGGCTTCTGAAATCTTAGCAAGTGTCCATCTTAATTCCTTATAGCCACTCTCTGTACAGGCCCTAGGCCTGCAAGATGCTTAATTAACTTATTCATAAATTTTATGTGTCATTCAGGGGTCCTTCAGCCCAATGCCCCTTCAAATGTGAATTCTAGAAAGGCCCAGAAATAGTGAAGGTGAGTTGATAATTCAGGTGACCACTAGATGGTGAGACCGCATAAGGCAGAAGAAAAGTGTCACATCAGCATCAGTGGTAGGAAGAGAGGGGAGAACCAACAAAGGCAGGGAAGGGTCCCATTTCACTTTCACCCCACACCACCCCCAGGACAAAACCCGGATTTAATAGACCCCAAAGCTTTAGCCAAACCCAGCCTTTTTGAAATGGTGGCTTCTCCCTGCTGGCTCTGTGCTGGGATTTTTTGGAGCATTTGGGGGACTCTGTCTAACAAAGGGTCCTCTACAGTGGCCCCATTGGTATTTTGTCATGGGGGCACTGTAGGATACATAGCGGCATCCCTGACCTCTAACTACTAGATGCCAGTAACACACACATACACACATATGCACGCAACCCTCCCCATCACATACACGCACAGTGTGACAACCAAAACTGTCTCTAGTCATTGCCAAATGTCCCCAGGGGACAAAATCATCCCCAGTTGAAAACCACTGCCCTAACATTATCAATACCAAATTTGGGGAAGATGGAGGTCATATATGGCACACCTTATAAAGAAAAGTTCTCTTCAGAGAAAAGGTTCACTTCAGTTATAATAACCAGTAAGAAATATTTATTCTGATTTGGGTGATCCTGCATTCCTGGGTAGAAGTAATTTCCAGAAATCTCAGAAAAGAAGATGACCCAGATGACCTTAAGTAGAATAGAAAAGGAAATGATTCTGGGGAGGCAAATCATGAATTGGTCTAAGACCCCATCAACCAGGTCGGCCCGTAGCCAATCAATGGGCCAGGCTCAGTCGGGGCTTACATAGATTTTAACCCTTAAGTGATCACATCTACCACTTAGGGCTTCTTTCGAGGCCTTTGTCTGTAGCAGGCTGGACACTCTCACCCTGTCTGTCTGGTGTGCACTAAATTAGTTCGCTCTGCATTGTAGAGAAGGATGCCAAGATAAGAAGGACAAGCACTCAGATGGCTGCTAATATATCAGCTCTGGGATGGCTCGCGTCCCAAGAAACATTAGTGGAGCCTTTCACTGATAGTGTGTGCACACCAGTGACCAGGTGTGGGCCCTGTTAGCTGGGCCACCTGAGTTCCAGGCCCATCAGGAACCAGCGCACTGCATGGATGTGACCCTTAACCTTTAGCAACTGATATTTCAAGGCAAGGAGTTCCATTGCAGAGGTGGGGTGGGGAGGGGCAGTGGAAGGAATGCCTGTGAATGACTGTACTGAGAAGGGTACAATAAGATGTTTTAGAAATAAAACATAGTCCTGCCACTAGAGTTAATAGCCCAAGGACATTTCCCTATTGAGATTCTTTCACTTGGTCTCTCCTAAGATGGTTGATACCCCTCCCCCATCCTAGGGCAGACCCTATAACTGATACCTTGGCATAATCTTAACAAGACTAAATCAGGATTTCATGTTCAAACAGTGTCCTAACCCCCCAACTTGCACCACACTAGTCTGTCTCCCAAGCAACTGTTATGGAGAAGACGTTATTGCTTCTTTATTATATTTTGAGCCTAAAACATCATATTTTTGCCCCCGTCTGGTCTTTCAGTAGAGCTTTCAGATGTTAGAGATTCGCCAGTGATTTAATTCTTTTTAATAAAGTTTTTTTTTTTTCTTGGAGAATTTAGAATTTGGGGCCTTTCAGTTCATTACAAAGTATAGAAAAAAGAACAAAAAAAGACACCCCAGACATGTATATGAATTTAAACACTTTCACTGTTACTCTTAGGATTACTTTAAGGTGACAGGTGGAAATGGATCCATTGTTTGATAAATTATATATTGGACATGTGAAATTGAAAATATCATTCTTTTATACATTCCAAGTTCAGCTAAGCAAAGTTCCCCCTAACTAATACCTCCTT
The DNA here is from genome assembly GCA_033961575.1 of Aselliscus stoliczkanus. Classification (NCBI taxonomy): domain Eukaryota; kingdom Metazoa; phylum Chordata; class Mammalia; order Chiroptera; family Hipposideridae; genus Aselliscus; species Aselliscus stoliczkanus. Next base: position 3,493,982 of record CM066738.1, on the reverse strand, counting down.
GTTGCAGAACCCTCCAAATTACCCAAGGAATGTTGATTTTGACATTTTGCCTGGGACCAAGTATAACATCTTTCCAAGGAAATGCTTAGAAGGCTCCGGGATGAACCCCAAAACAAACGCCAGACGTGAGGGGAAATTTTTTCAAAGTCGTATTGTCAGAAGACGAATAGCTATTTATAATTAAACATTTGTGATCTCATTTCTTCCTTTTTAGCTGCTAAAAGGGAAGCACGTTAGATAAGTTTTGCTTTGCGCACAAATGGCCAGGGCTGGTTTTAAGATGGACACTTGAAAGGTGGGTTGCCCCTTCCCAGGAGGAGTCTGGAAATTTTCCCTGGTGGGATCCAGCCATTCCAGAGCACTCTTAGTAAATCATTTATCCCCAGGTTGCTTGGCGTGGGCTGAACTTAGAGTGATGGTTTGTTGCTATCTGCCCAAATGGCCTGATGGGGGAGGGCAGAGGAGTCCCAACTTCTCTGGAGGGTCCTAGGATGGTGAGAAGAGAGCACTGGGTTACTCATTAGACGGTTGTCATCCCTGGGGTGATGGCTGATTCTAGCCCTTGATTCAAGGATTCTGTGAATTTGCCAAGTGACATCCAGAAATTCTTAAACATGTTGACAAGGCCCCATTCGGTGATGATTCTGCCATGGTCAGTGGAAGGACTTAAATGTGTTGGGTTGTCCAGGAGAAAGCTAGGTGTATCTCTGTGTTCAGGTTTATACATAACGAGGTGAGGGGCTGGGCAAGACTTGGAAAAGGGGGTTCTAGACAGAGACTTGTACTCTACCGGCAGGGACAAATCCAAAACCCTTTGCAGCCCATCTTTTCCTAAGACAAGTCAGCAGGTGGCAGAGGCCTCTCTCTCTTTTCTCTCTCTCTCTCTCTCTCTCACCAAAACCTTGATTCCCCAGAGGTAGGGTCTGACCTCAGGTATTAAGGCAGGCTCAGAATTGGAAACCTACCTGTCATTCTGCAGGAAGAAAGGGTCAGGAGGAAGAGCCTGAGGGCTGCCTTCCATGGAGAAAGGCGGCTGGCCCCCTCCTCCCCAGAGGGCTGCACAGCTGGGAAACTGGGGAGCAGAAGTCAGCCTCCTAAGGAGCGCCCTTTTTTCTTTCTCCCTTTCCCTTTTTTCCTTTTTCTCTTTTGAGATTTTTTGTTTTTTGTTTTTTTAAATAAGATTCTTATCGAGGGTGGCAGATTCTGAGCAGGAAATATCTTTTTTTTAGGGAAAGAGATGATAACAGCCACTATTTAGGTCTGGGAAGTAGGAACAATAAGGCAAAGCCAGGCTGCTCAGGGCTGGCTGGCAGATGGCGCTCGGCTTTTACTGTTGAGAGCCTGGCTGCTCAAATTCGCTGCAGTGTGTGGCTCCTAACAGCCCCGCGTCCCCTCCCCTGATCCGCTTTCTCAGGGTCACAACCCCCACACCCCCAAGGCCCAGGGATAGTTGTAAAGGTTTTACAGTTGAACAATTGATCTCTGAGGACAAATTCTGTCCCTTTTAACCAGTGGCTTGGTAGACCTTAGCCTGTGTACAAGGGCACACACTCGTGACCTCTAAATTGTAGCCCACACGCCCTGGTGTTTCTGGGTCCCAGTTTTCCTCATCTGAAAAATAAGAGAGACGTCCTTCTCACTTTAAAACTTCTTTAATTGGCTTATAAAAAGTTTCACTGAAACAGGTATGCTGCCCCCCCCACACACACACACACACTCTCTCTCACACACACACACACACACTCACAACTTTGTTTAAAGCATCCTTTCTGAAACAACAGATTTTACAGGAAATTTTAGGTCCATCTGATCTCCTTTGGCAAATAGTTAATAATTTGGGGATGCCTGTTACTGTGAAAATCTTTACAGGAAGCAGGGGTGAGTGGTGCATTCTTTCCCATCCTGATCAAGGGCTAGAAAAGAGATTCAGAGGAGGTCAGGGAAACCCAGGAAGCCTTCCTGGAGGGAGTAACATTCGGAGTGGATATCAGTGCTTTTTTACGGAAAAGGTATTGGCAGAGAATGAATCCCTATTGTTTTTTCACTCCCGAGAGCATCGTTGGATTGTTTCATGGTCTGAGATTTAGGGCTAGATTTCATTTCTCAGCATCTCTTCTGGGTGCTACAAACCCACAGCACACAAGGAGCATTCTTATTAATGAAGGGTCACCCCTGTCTAAAGGTCGGACCCCCACCCTTCATCTAAGGCCCAGTGTACACTTGGGGCAGGTCTCTTCTCCCTAAATTTTAAGCCAAGTTTTCAGTGGAGGGAAAGTTGGATCTGATTGGCTGGGGCCAAGTCCCCTGATTCCAGAAAGAACAGGCACCCTTGCCACTTCTTTCTATCCCTGCAGCAGCTGTGAAATCCTGAGGTCACCTATTTGAGAGGGTCCTACAAAGTCCTGGACTGTGAATGTATTCCTTTCCTACAAAACTTACCCTCCATACGCCATTCTTTAGATACCTTTTCTCCCCTCTTTTATAGTTGAAAAGTCAAAGGAACTGAATAAGCCATTAACTTCAGGCAAAAGCTTCCCCATCCCTGCTACTAAAATCCTCTTCTTTGAGTTAACAAACTTTATTCTAACATGCTTCTGTTAGGCCCATAATATTCTGGGGCTCCCTTATAGCCTCTCTAGCTTTTTCCTCCCCACTCCTCCCAATTTGTGACCCTGAACTGTGGCCACAGCAAGTGAACACAGCACGCCCCACTGGCTGTCCCCCTGGAGGTTGGGGTGGGGAAGCAGGGCAGGGGGGCCACCGGCTTCCAGCACCTTTTCTGGGCCAGTAGAACTCCTCCCCCACCAGAGGTCAGCAGAGAGCTCAGAATGGCTGAACGCGCTCACAGGAAGTAGGATCACTTAGAATTCTCTAGATGACATATAGGAAAGAAACCCCAAAAAGCAAAAGCCCCATGTCTGGGGGAAAGAAGGGTATCTTAGATCTTAGGTTGGGGTTTCATGCGGTCCTCAGCCTTTGAGGGGTTAACTTTAGCACCAATTAGGGGGACAGGGAGCTTTGATTTGTTCGTTTGTGGTTGTCTTTGCCAGTTCCCATTCCCCAGTACACACACCTTTTCTTTAGAACTCAGGGTCTCCCACATGGGGCCAAACGGCCCACTTTTGCTTCCTATAGCACTGGGTGTCTGCCTCATCCTTTCCCTGGCCCCTTTTTCTTCCAGGAGTTGTATTTATTGTCTAAATGACATTATAGTATTACAGGAAATCCCCCTACCCCACCCTTATCCTGCCATGATTTTATTTCTTTATCTCCTCTTCTCCTTTGTTCAGATGTACGGATATTTCTAGAGAGGGTATTAACCACCGTGTGCAAACAGTTTTGTATGTAGTACGCGCGCACGCGCGCACACCCCTCCTTAGAGGTTTCCCCGTTTCTCTATTGTGTCTTTTCACAGTTGTTTTACTTGCTCAGTCCTTACACTGAGGTGGGAAAAAGGGGAAAGAATCTCAATTCCTCTCTTTTGTTTTTCCTTCTCTGAACTTGTGAACTACTCAGAAGTTACAAACCAACTCCCCTTAGCAGTTTGTCATTGTTGGGAGAGAGAGAAAGAGAGAAGGAGGTACAAAAAAGATGTACTTATCTCCTAAGAGAAATACAGAGATTAAATGAAATATTTTGAAAGGGGGAGAAAGGAAGGAAGGAAAAAGAAGAATGAACAAAAGGAAGGAAGGAAGAAGAAAAGGAAGGAAGAAAGAAGAAAAGGAGTGTCTTCACTAAATTTAGCTCTAAACACCCGATGGGGTTCCTGCCCTCTAGGAACTTACAGTCTGGAAGGGAGGGCAAGAGATCAGGTTGCAAGCCATGGAAGCGGCCCCAGGCAGAGGCTGGAGGGCTGCCAGTGCTCGGTGGCGTGGCCAGCACAGCTGAGGGACCAGGCTGGGCAGGCCCAGGAGCGCAGGCCAGGGCACAGCATCCTCTCCCCACACCACCCTCCGTGGGGCCCCAGGTTGGTTTCCGGAGGCCAGTGAGTAGGACAGGGACTAGGTGTTGTGTGCCAGGGACCGAGACCCCTGCCTTCCGTGTGCTGAGCTCTAACCCTGCCCGTCCCTCTCACTGTGGGCCTTTTCCCTTTCCCGAATGTTTTTCTCCTGATCCTAAAATGATTATTCAATTTTGGGGTGGTTTTTTTTAAATTAGTAATAAGCCCCCTTCTAGCACCACCTGATTTTCCAAGTGTTTTCAGATTCCTTAACCCACTTAGTGGTTTGGGGGTTTTTTCATTTTTAAGAAATCTGGCACAGAGTGGACCTTTTTGTCATTAAAAAAAAAAAAAAAAAAACCCAATCTTCATGAATTCTTTGATTCAATAATAACTCAAAACCAAACCCAGCAAATCCTAAAGTTAAAAGCAAACGCCCTGTGTGTTACACACATATCTGAGATGTTGAGGAAATCCTTAGAAGTTTACAGGTTGCTGGCCTCAGGAACTCGGCCCCAGCCAGACCCAGTGTAGGCATTGTTTTCTTTTTTTTCTTCCTTCCTCCCTTCCTTCCTTTCTTCCTTCCCCCCACTTTTGAAAAACAAGTTTTATTCTCCTGGGTATGTTCATTAGAGAGGGGAGACAATTCTATTTAGTAATAAAGGCAGGGGAAGTGGGGAGCCACTGGAGGCGAGACTGGGATGACATGGGGGCCGAGGGGGAGCGTGGTCACACCCAGCGGCAAATCTCTCAGGCTGGATCAATGTGAACAACGTACCGGGCGACCTTTAGTTTCCTGGCGTTCGTGGGGAAAATGTGCCGTCAGCTGCCTCTGCGTCCTGTGCTTTATTCATTAGCTCCAGTGAAAAAAATAAAATCTTAAAAAATCTTGTCCTAATTTGTTGTGGTAGGAACCCCTTCTCCTCAGTTTTTTTTTCCTTTAAGGAACACTAAAAAAGCAAAACGTGACCCACAAAGAAAGGCAGAAGCGGTGGCTAGGTTGCTGTGTTCCGCTCATTCTCAAGGTTTAGCTTCTCTTCTCGAGAAAAAGTTCCCTTTCCCAAGTGCCCAGAGTTAGAAATGTGTTACTAATTGATTTGAGCTACATTTGTATTGCTTTGAGACTTAGCAAAATGGCTGATAAGGGGCTAGTGGGCAAAGGTGAGGGGGAGACGATTGTTCTAATAGCCAAAAAAAGGGACTTGCCACAAATACGTTCATAAAATGGGCCTTCTGTGACATTTAGGAATTGTTGGGGGCAGGGAGGTCATGGTTGCCCAGGGAAAAAAGGAAAGTTGTTGGGAAGTGTTTAATGGGAATTTAGCATAAATGATACACCTAATTGAGGAAAATCATGGTTCCAAATGAAAACAGTTGTCACGAATTAATTTTTCAAATTTTTGACTGTTGGCAGATCTGAGATTTACTTCATATGTAGTTGTGTCCAACTTGGCAGAGAGCATGGAATACCGCCCGGTTCTTGGTGCATATGCACCCATTTTTTCTCACTGATAAGTTAGTTCCTAATTTGGGGGTTAAATTAGACGTTGAAATAGACTTGTTTCCGTTATGCCTTTCTAGTAGCATCTCTCAGCTTGCAGTAGCCGCTCAGGTGTCTGCCAAGCCTCTCAGGAGGATGAAATTCTTGCCGGGCCGGTGAGTTTGCCTTCATTTGGGCATTTTCATTTATTCATTTATTCATTCAATATATGGGCATTGAGTGCCTGATATGTGTCCTGCCCACAGGGAGAACCCAAAGGTATAAGACATTGCTGCTTCCTTTGCTGGTCGAGCAATCCAGAGAAACCCAGGAAGTTAGCCTCACTGGGCAGACTCTGCTGGGTGATTAAACAGGACGTAGGTGATGTACAGCGGAGGGAAGGTGGAGAGGCTGTCCAAAGCCGGACTCCAGCCTCCTTGCAACTCTTCACCAACCTAGCTGAGCAAGGCAGGTCCGTGCTTACATGAATTTATTGTCAGACCTGATAGTTCAACTACAGAAAATCCAGACATATCTGCCTGGATGAAAACAAACAACTGGGTCTATATATTCGACAGGCACCACCATTCAGGTTGCCATGCCAGTCTGAGGCTGAAACTTGATACACAGACAGCCTGATGGAGGCTTGTGTCGGCACAGTGTGGGCCGTGGTGATGATAACGTGTCAGTACCGAGCAAGGCCTTTCTCCAGGCCGTATAGAGTCTGGGGGCTATGGGCCTTCCTGAAGGTCAGACTTGCTTTCGGGAGGGACTCCAGTGGCCTGGCTCAGGGGTGGTGCCGAGAACTGCCTCCAACCAGCTCCCCCTCTTTTTTCTGCTCTGTCTGGAGCCAAACTGTGCCTTCCAGGAGCTTCTAGGACTGAAAATTCTCTTAGAGGGTAGGCCCAAATTCTTCCATGGAACCTTAGAATCTTCTGTGTGTAGGATTTGTGTTCTCGGGGTGGCATGAGAAAGTGTTTGTAGTTTGCAGCCAGAGGTTGTGGGGTACCGGGCAGTGCTTTCATCTGAGCTTCCGTCCTCCATTATAGAACCCAGTCTGTCCTCCACCTTAGACTCTGAGCTTCCTGCCCCTTCTCCCTGATCCCTGATGCAAATGGGTGTGTTCTGTATTCAAGCAGTATAATTAATTCCCAGTCGTCGTGAGAAGAAAAACACACTTTTCATTCCAGTACTTAATCTCCAACTTTTCTTTCACAAATACTTCTAAGTTATCTATTCATTGCCCTTGGAATAGGCTTATCGATAGGCCTCCCTCCTGTAATGCTCAGTACATGATACATGACCTTCATATATTTTTTGAAAATATGTGTGTGTGTATACAGGTAGGTTGGTGGAGATTTTTTTATTTTAGATATAAGACAGGGAAGTGCTGAACAAGGATTCCCAGGTGACAGGGACTGGTTTTTTTCCATAAGTAAAATTCGGATTTACAGGATTATTAAGTCTTGGCTTCTCTTGTTTGTGACATGTTAACACTCTGCCCACTGAGAAATCAACGTGAGTGAAAACCCATTGTCAGGACATAAACTAAAGCTTGTTTGCCAGCTGAGAAAAATCAGTTACCCAGGGTACTTTGAAAACATCTTTTCTTACAAGTCGCTGCCTCTGTAAATGAATTAGTTACGTACAATTACTTTCGCACTGCCAGCCGGATGCTTCTGTCTTGAATCCAGACCATTCTATTAGGATACCTTGAAAGCGCTGCCCATCCTAAGAGAAATGATTTCAAGGAGATGATGAAGATACCATGGCTCAGAGAATTTCAGGAAGCAGATGACCTCCCTATAGCTGAGATTCAGGCCCTGGCTTCAGATTCCCCTTTCAGAGATCTGAAACAGGGATGCTTGGATTTCGCTTTCTCAGTGTTCAGGGTATTCAAATAGGCCTGTGGCAAATTTGAGAAGTGGGGATTTGGCCCCAGGCCTCCTTACCTTGTTGCAGGTGGCTGTGTTCCGTTCAGTTAATCCCATTAGCTCACAAAGGCTTAAGGGCTGTCTTTAGGGACATTTGCATTTTAATAAAGAGCTCAGGAGGCCCAAAGGCTGAGAGAGTCACATTTTTAATACTGGAGTCCTTAAAAATAGAATTCTAACTGGAGGCCTTGGGAAAGGACTGGGGAGGGGGCTTTGGGGCTGTTGACTTCCTTCCCCACCCTTTGTTCCAGCCCTTACCACCATTTTCCCTAGTCCAGCTCTGTGATAACCTAGCCCTTCAATGCAGTGACTTCAGCAGATTGGTTTCTTCCCCTAGTGACCCCAGGACTTGGTGGGGGTCCCTTCCTCCCAGCTCCCCAGGTAGCAGCACGGTGCCTTTTTGGGTCCTCTTGGCAGTTCCGGAGGTGGGAGGGCATCTGAGTGGCAGATCAGGTCCAGATGGATGAAGCCTTCCGGTGCCTGACTCACCCCAGCTCAGGTCGATAAGGACAAGCCCCATGTTTTTTCTCCAGCGTCCACTGCTATGACACACAGAGTAGTCAGGAAATAAAAGGTTTGAGTACTGTACAGTTGCTTTGCTTTTTATAAAAAAGGAAAAAAGAAATGCTGGGGGTGGTCGGAAGAAGGAGCAAGGAGGCAGGCCAGCAGAGACTCAAGCAGCGGAAACAGCCTTGTTGCTGGTTTGTTACGTAAACAGTGCCCCAGCTGCCCTGCGTTGCAGCCTTTGGAGTCACTTGCTGATTTCACACCTTAGCTTCGAGTTACTCAGAGGGGCATTAGCAGCTAACGATTCAGTGGAGGGAGGACTGGGTTGCCATGCTGACTTGCCAGTTATTAACACCCCCTTCTAGAAACCCGGAAAGCTGCCAATTAAGCTCCCTGGTGTACCTCAAAAGGGGCCTTTCCAAGATGCATGATCTTTAGGAAAGGGCGATTCAGCTCATTTTGAAGGCTCCTGACACGACAGTCTCCTTAAAGTTTAAGTAGTTCGAGACGGGGAGGATTCCTGTGACTTCCTCACGGAATATTGTATTTGAACATATGTCAGGATCCCAACGACAGAGCTATGTTACTCGGCTGTGGCTGCCTTTTCCTTTAAAATTCTGTTGTTTTTTTTTCCTCTTAAACATGAACATGTTTCCCACCTGAAATGTTCTTTTCAGAAAGCTCTATGATGGCCAACAGGCTTAGGGTGACATTTTCAGAAAACGCGCTGAGATGCTAGGCCTTTTACTCTGCGAGGGCCCCGAAACACTGCAGTATGGGTGACAAGTCCTCAGCCTGGAGGAGTAGGGGGGGCCTTAATTATGCTTGGAAGTTACAGCTTTCTTTCAAACACACAAACACACAGGCCAGCGAGGATATTAAATCCGCAGTCACGCTTTCCCTCTGAGCGTGAAAGGCGCTTGGATTTTTATCTTCCCAGATCCAGAACCTGTTTACTTCCTTCTAAACAGCTTCCTCCTGCCCCTGAGATAAGTCAGCGGGGAGAATCAGCCTCTGAATTCTGCTAAACTGTGCCCCCCGACAATGACTGTTAATTAGGAAACCTTCGTACAGAGCAGAGGTGGCGGCCCAGCCAGTCCTGCCGGTGAGATGGCTTCGCCAGGTAGCCTCACAGCCAGACCTTACCGCAGACACAGGCCGCTCAGAGCATCCATTTCCTCCCCACCCTCCAAGGTTAGGCTTCTGCTTAGAACTCGCTGCTTCCAGCTAAAATTCCCATCACCAAAGGGCCTGATTTCAGGCAGAGGAAGGACCACTTGAGCAAATGAGAGGAGGGGAATGGCAGAAATGAGCCGTGCCACTCTCCCCGACAGCACGTTAATTAGGATGAAAGAACAAGATGTTGTTTTGGTTTTTACAGAGGCGGCTTGTGGTGGGGGGAGGGGAAGGGACCTCTGAAAGAGATGTTAGCAGCGGAGCGAGTGCAGAGCCGCTGGCGCGGCCCCTCCCGCAGTCGGCCCGGCCCCAGTCTGTCCCTCACAGCTGGCTGTGCTTAGCCAGGGGTGAGTCGGGAGCAGGGAGGGCCCACAGGGCAGCGCTCAGCGAGCTGCTGGGTGCCGGCCTCTCCCTCCCCTTCTGTGGGGTGAGCTGTGGCCTGAACCCCGAGGGGGGAGTCCAGCTTGTGTCCTGCTCCACTGGCTTTGAAAGCAGTGGACGGGCTTCAAGTGGTCACACACCGCATTGTTGAAAATAGTGTTTTTCTTTAAAGTCAGGTGCATGGTTCAAATGGACATTCAAGGGCCATGGAGCTGCAGAAACAGCCCCGCCGGCCTGGAGACTGATGTTCTGATGAGCAGAGGCCACATCTTACTTAGCGGTGGGAAGAGAGCTGGAAAACCAGATAGCCATAGTTTCCATGCAGCTCAGGCAGGAATCAGGGGAACGGCCTGGTTCCCCTTTCTTCCACCGGGGTTTGTCTGTAACTCATGGCCTGACCTTAGGCATCATCCAGCCCATAAGGACCCACCCCCAGGGGGGTGCTGCAGCCTCCAAAGGTGGCCCTGGGTTGCAGGCCGGCAGTGTTTAGAGAGAAGCCAAAGGGAATCCACAGGCTGTCTCAGCTGAAAAGAACCTTAGCTCCCAGGGATGGGAACGTAAGAAAGAGACTAGCAAACTGGATCCCGGTTAGCGGTGGGGTCCCCAGGGACGAAGGGAGCAGCAGGAAGAAATAGCCATAGAAGGAGGACCGACCATTGCCTGCTACCTGTGCCCTCTCTCCCGTCAGGACTCTGAGGCCAGGCCGGCATGTGAAGCAGGGTGACACAGCAGGAGACAGGATCCGGACCTGCTTGAGTGTAACCGAACTACACAGTGTCTGTTAGAAGTGATGTCGCCGGGAGCACCGGCCTGGGATTAAACTCCAGTGGGTACCCCACCCCCAAGGAGGCCCCCTAGTCAGCAACTTCCCCAAAGAATCGGTGATTTTTCTGGGGTTCCTTAGCTCCCGTCACATTGCGCTGCTAGAGACACTTCTCATTTTGATGGTTATTAACAGGCAGCAGGCAGTGAACCAGCCGCTTGGATGGAGGTGAATTAGGGGCGTTTAAGAGGACAGCTCCTTTATTTCTTGCACTTAACAAGAGGATTAACAAGCACCTCTGCAGAACCTTCTGGGCGCGCAGTGCTCTGGCCTCCCCTCCCCGACCAGCTGCCGGCTCCGCTTCAGGGCCCAGCCGAGATGTAGCTTCTCCATGTAGACACGGCCATCCTGCCTGTTAGAGATGGAGGAGCCGTGATGGAGAGCTGCTTTCAACGAACCAGTCGAGGGGGAAACCCTAGAAAGGTGTTCAAACCCCCCTTTTCCCTTTTCCACTTGGAAAACAGTATTAGAGCCGGCAGCTCAGTCTGCAGGAAAAGGATATGAGGGCAGCATCCCCACTGGCAGCCCTTGGGCTGACATTTTTTTTTTGAGACATATTTTTTTTTTAGAGTGATTTTAGTGTGGAAGCGGGGAAAAAACAGACAAGATACAGAAGCTCGCAGAGTCTGGGGTGGGGGGTCAAAGCCAACCCTCTTTAGGAACCGGTGCCATTTCAATGTCAGAATAAGGAGAATGTGAGGATTTCATCCCCTCTTAGGAATAAATAGGCACTTTGGAAACGGGAAATATCCTGGCCTTTGAGAAATGGAATGAGGTGATCGGTTAATGTCAGGCAGTGGGGATCATAATCCTGCCTGAAGAATTGGTCTCATTTTTCATGTCAGAATTAATATTGGTTGAGATTACATGGCTTCTTAATTTAGACCATTTACATTTTGTAGAGTGCTGGCAAGGAGGACTCCAAGCCACTTTCTGGCAGCAGCAAAGCCAAGCAAAGAGGAGCAATGCAGCCTTAAAAAGAATCCAGTCTTTCTCCTGGGGCTTCATGCTGGCAAATTTTGTATCATTTCGCACAACCTGAAAATGGGGGTTTTCATTGCTAGAAAGATGTAACACTTCTACTCTCTGTGCCTTTTTGTCACCCTGAAATTTCCTATTCTGGGGACTTTTCTGACTTGGGTTTTTTGTCTTCATGACCCAGACGCATCCCATGGATTTGGTCAAAAGTTCAGTGATGGAGAAGCCACTGGTTGTTTTGTCTATAGATGGCCGATGTGCCTGGCTATCTGAGAGGATCAGCTCCCTGAATGCCCACCCCGGCATCACCCCAACAAAAGCCCCAAGGCCTCAGATGAGCTTATTTTGGGGGACCAGAGGGCACAGCTGTAGTAGCCAGCCTGGGCGCTGAGGCATGGAGGAGAGGTTGGGTCTGGCTTTTCTGCAGGAGCTGTGGGAAGTCTGCTGCAGGGTGAGAGGCGGATGAAGCCGCAAGCGGTCCCTCGAGGCAAGCACGGGGGAGACAGTGCAGAGGGAGACAGACCTGCACACTGGGCCCTCGGCAGCAGCATTATCAGTCAGGGTCAAGCTTGCCTAGTGCCTGCAGCCATCTTAGAACGGACAGCAGGCTGAAGCCATCTGCCCTCATTTTTCTCTTAGACTACAATCAACTCAATTTGGCCCGTGCACAATAAGGATGAGAAGTGCTGTTTGATTGGGGCGGGGGGGGGGGGGGGAATGTCCGTTATTCAGTTTCTCTAAAAAGCCAACACCACCCCCTCCCTGTGCTTTCATCTCAAAGTCACCAAAACTAGGACTAGCCAGTCAGTCTTTTCTCTTTCCTTCTCATGTGGATAGCCAGTTGAGACTCCCTGGGCTAGTATTTCCTGGTCTTTCAACACAGTGAACAGCCAGGCAGGCGGAGGAGTGCAGGGAGGTAGGGAGGCAGGGGAGGGGCGAAGGCCTGCCGGCACACCTCCCTCCATCCTTCAGTCCGGTGCCACTCATCTCTGTTTGCAGACAGCTCAGCCCAAAGCACTGACGTTGCCCCAGATGCGGTTTCTAGTCTATCTACTTATTTTCCCTTTGGGGTGCAGGCAGAGTAGAGCCCAGATGTGCACATATGTCCAAAGTCACCAGCCTTGGTCCTTCATTTTTATGTGACTGTCACAGTACCTTGAAAATGTGTTTTCATCAGTTAACCACATACTGAGAATTTCAGGGGGGCGAGGGTGTCAAATATTGATGACTTAGATTTATTAGTAGCCCCTATTAAGCAGACATCAGAATTCTAATAATGGGTCTTCGCTAGACAAATCAATGTCACCTTTCTAAAAGGGAAAGAATGACAGCTGGGTGATTCCACAGAATTAACAGGTTTGGGGAGGAAGATTAAACAAGGATTCAGATACTGTAGATTAGAGTGTTTTTGTTGATTTCCCTGGGTTTTGTGTGCTGCCGGTGTTTTTTGTGTTTTTTTTCCATTTGTAGATTTGCTGTTTTGCTTTACACATTTTAGAAATTATGCACATATTTTCCTCTCAAAATCCTTCTACCTTCAGCATTCATTTTAGAAACTCAATGTTTGTTGCAGAGTTTTATTCTTTAGTGTTCCCTCTCCTTTTTATTTTACAAAGTTCGCCCTGTCTTCTGTATCCTCAGTAAATCTAACGGATGTGTGGTTCTATGCCAGCTTGAGGAAAATACATTTATTTACCACATTTTAAAATGCTCAAGGTAAATGAAATGTAAAGGTATTTCTATCTAAGATGAAAACATTAAGTACCCTTGGGGGTCACACTAGCCAACAGTTTGTTGGGTGTTTTTTGTTTTTGTTTCTGTTTTTCACATTTTCCATTCAACTAACTCATAGCAGTTCATTGAAATGATGTATTTGGAATAATTACCGATTTCATGAGCAGAAAACCATTTAAGAAACTCACTTTGAAGGCTGAGAATGACTTTAAATTACCCTGCTCTGGGGTGCCCCCCAGAGGCATGGGTCAATAACATCATGATACGAATTCTGGGTCAGTTAGAGGTTTTTCTATTCTAGACTTTGGGACGCTTTTAATAGTTGTGGAGTAAATGGAGTGTTCATTTAACTTGCAGATTAAGTGTCTTTTGGTCCCAACTAAGTTTTATATCAACTTCCTTTGAAAGGTTCTTACACAGCTATACTTTTTAAAGCAGTCCCAGGGAGTCCAATTATTTAAAAATCCTGGTATTCAGAAGGTAGAGATTATCTTTTCAGAATAAGGAAGAAAGAAATCTGACAGGGCTTTAAGTTGGTTGATACCTCCGACCATCATCTTACTGAGAACCAGTCAGTCTCCAAAGTGGGAGAGTAGGCAGCATCTGGGACTGGTTCTCTACCAACCACTTGTCACCACCATCTACCAGAAGACAGGGATGCAGGGCCTTTGGGTCCATGGGAAGGACCAAGGAGGGCTTCCTCTAGGATCCATCTTGGCAAACCAAGGCCTGGCCTCCGTCCTTCCCACTGCAGACGGGGACACCCTACGGGCTTCATGTAGTTTGCTCCGGCCAGCCTTTGACCTTTCAGGGTTGCCCTCTTGCCAGCATGCTGCCATCATCCTAGCACCCCCAAGGCTTGTTCTAGAGCCCCACATGTCTTCCTCCACTGTTGCCGCGTTCCCTCAGATATCAGCTCCATTCATGGGTGACTGCTGATTTCTCAGCCCAGTTCAGACCCAGGGACTCTGTGTAACCTCTGCCCTGTGGCCCCCAGGTGTCCCATCCTGTTTTTGTGAAGGGCTAGCTTTCTAGAGGTTTTATTTCTTGGTGTTAGGTCACAGCAACCGTGGGATAAAAATAGGGATAATTAGTATGTTACAGATTAGACTCTGCATTTTTGTGCGGAGTCTTCCTCTAATAATACCAATTTTAGTGACACATTTCCTAGAATCCCGGACTTGCTTCAATTGCTGAAATCCTCCAAAAGGCGATTACAGGATAGATCTGTTGGCGCTAAAACCTAGAAGAAGACGGGCTTGGTCCTGATGGGATCGGGATCTCTCAGCTCCTGCTTTCTCTTTGCCCTACCTTCCAAAGCCTGTCTTGATTTTCTCATTTTCTGTTCAGGGAGCAATGCCTCCATTCTCCCTGAAGCTGGTGTTTCTGTTAACGGCTGAATACATAGCCTTCCGTGTTTGTGGCAAAAGCCCCTTCTCTGGCTGGCTCCAGGGTCCCCACCAAATAATCGGGTGGGGAAAACTTGAGTTAGGCATCACAATTCCAGCTAAACCGGGTGAAACACCTATCACTTGAGCCATTGCCCAAAATTCAGCCCTGAGGGTCACAGCTGTGGCAGTATTTCAGCCTGAGCAATTCAGAATTTAATGTTCCTTTGGCAAAAGAAGGCTTTCCAAGCTGCTGCCCTCACCTATTAACCCAAGAGGGTTTCACAGAAGGAGGGGGTGGGTGGGTGTCATCCCTAACTGGCGGGGCTGGCGGGAATGGCTCACCCATCCCAGCCCTGTCCTTCGAAAGGCCATTTCTCACCTGGAGGACAGGGCCACAGGACAGCGTCCGCTCCTGCTGCTGCAGCCACAGCCTTCTAGGGAGAGAAGAAGTCAGGTGTTCTTTCCACTGATATTGTTACCTGGGTAGTCCAGGTACTACTTTCTACTGACAAGCAGCTTCCATTTCTGTCCTCTTGTCATGCAGCTTAAATCACCCATCATTGGCAAGTCTTTTTTTTTTTTTTGGGGGGGGGGTTGGGGGGGCAAGTCTTAATTTACAGTTAAGTGCTGGGGGAAAAAAGTTGATCATTAACCATATTTTCTCTTACTGTGTAAATGGCCCCCAAAAGCAACACACATTTTACATTTGTCCTCCCAATAGCTGAGTCCTTCTGTCACCTGGGCCTTAATAAGTGAAAGGGCCATCTACCATTAACCCACTTGGTAGAAATCATTAGAAAGCTGAGTTTTCTGCCTTTGAAAAAAAAGAGGGGGGCTCTATTTAGTTGTTAAAGCCAGCCTGCTTTGTGTTCTTTGTAAAGACAGCGACATTCTTTCAATATTTTCGGTGTAATTAGCACAAAAGAAGCCGTAATCTGAGAAGGGAGCAGAGACAGGAATGTCCACGAAAATGGGCAGAGGCAGCTTTCCTGACCCCAGAGGGCAGAGGGCCCGGTCACGGCTGTGGGCAGAGCTGACTGTAGCGCACGGAAACACCTCCTTTTCCTCTGCTCCGCAGGCTGGTTGCAAATGCTCGATGCTTTGGCTGAATAATTTTCTCCTCCTCACTTCCAGAGGTGAGCACAGACCTTAGAAAGCCCCAGTGGCACTAGAGTGGGCTCCCGACAGCCCCACTGCTGAGAAAGTGCTGAGTGAGGGAGTAGGGGGGCCACAGCGTCTGGGCTCCCCAGCAAACACTGCATTTTGACCAAATGGGAGCCGAATAGAACTCCAGCTGGGAGGAGAGTTGGGGCTTGTGTGTAGCCGTGTGCCCAGGAGGTCACCTTCCTTATCTGGGAGTCGTGCCTTCCTGTCCTCTCACGATTCTTTCCCTCTCAAAGCGACACCTAAGAGGATAGATAGGTGGAGCTAAACTATAATTATACATTTTTCTATTTCAATTTAAACGTGTGTGGGCAAACACAAAAAGATGAAAAGGTACCTATATTTCTAGGTGTATTAAATGTGTGACTAATTGTCACATTAATTGCTTAATTCAGGGTTTACCAACAGCAGGTAGATGTGGGACTAGATGGGAGTTTCAGTTATGAGGGCAAGTGACACCCACAACCCCCTCCCACTCTGTTGTCCCAAACTGAGGTTAGTCTCTCACTGCAAGGCTGTTTGACGATGATCGCTCACATTGGTTGGAAGGTAAATAAAGGAAAAACCCAAGATGTAAAATTCATATTTAGCCGTTGTTTCGTTCGTATGTATGTACACACAGAGCAGCACTTAAGGAAACTTATTACTTGATTAATCCAGCGTTTAACTCTAAACTCTCAGTTATACGGGGCTAAATTTGAAGAACTGAATGCAGTGAAAACCATGAAAATCTTTAAAATAAGAGCAATTAAAAGGTTTCTCTTATCTAAGGAGATCTTCCTAGGACTTCCAGCCCTCGCTAGATTGTACCAACTTGCTCCCCGGCCCCCATTGTTATTTGTTTAGTAAGATATTGGCTCGAAATGTGATATAAATAAGGTACCTTGTAAATAAAACCAAGTTAGCTAGTCCGTACCTATTTCTAACCAGTACCCTCTGCCCGGTCTCCACCCCATCCTCAATGCCAAGCCGAATGTTCTAAAAACAAACTCCCCATTACCTTTGTGAAAAATTTCTCCCCTAAGGGAATGTCAAGATATTTTAGTTTAGGAAAACTGACTTTCCTGCTATAGAGTCGTGTCGTGACACTTTTTCATCTTTTGGTTTGTTTTATCTAATTAAATGGGTCCGTTGGCCATGGTTGGTGTCATTAGGCCCCTAAATCCAAGTTGCCATCTAGAGTCTTCAGCCAAGACTAACACCAGTCTCCCTATTATTTAGGTTTAAGTTTTAAAAGGAACAGGGTCACCTGCTCCTTTTCTTGTTTCTCCCTTTTAAGGTAGATGGCAACTTGGTTAGAAGTTGACTCCCACATGGGCTCCTGGGGACATCGTGAGAAAGGCACGAATAGCCTTGGGCACTGGGCATCCATGGGGACCAGAAAGCCCCTCTCATAGATGGGCCCTACCTAGCAGGGTCGAGAAAGGTCGGCGCAGGTGCCCAAATCCCACTGCCCTCGTGTGGTGACTCTTGGTTTTAAGGAAGTAGACGCCTCAACAGCAGCTCAAAGCCACTGGCTCAAGAAATCGGGTGCAAACACATTTGGGCAATGTGCCCTCAGATTCTGTTTGGCTTAGAGCAAGCTCTGAATTTTTTTAAAAACTAAAATTAGTCGATGGAAATTAAATAGGGCGATTTCATATGGCTGTGTAGATAATGCCTTGACTTCCAGTCTTCTGAAATGAAGGGTTGCTAACTTATACATTGTGCTTCGTTTAGAGTGCAAGTTTAGGAGGCCTTGTGGTTGAAGTTACTGGCTAGTGAATGCGACAAGGGGAAAAAAGCCCTAGGCAATGATGCGTTCAATTTGTAAGAATTTTATGGGAATAGAACCTCCTTACCAAGATCAACTGGGCCTAGGAAAAGGGTTTTTACAATACCTGCTTTCGTCATCTATACGGCACATGCTTCCCATCCCATGTGCAGCCACACTTTCTAATTACATCAAGGTGCAGCATGCACTTCAAAGACAGAAAGCCCCGTGGAAGTGCTCAGTGCTATTATTAAAACCTCACAGCTAAGTGTTGCTGCTTTGGTGGAAACCTACTTATGGTTTCCTAGGCCATTAAAATAATATTATAATTCTATTTTCTCTGGGCTCTTACAACGACCCTGACTAAGGAAAGGCCGAGAAGGACACTCTTGTCCAAAAACTGAATTACATCGTTAAGTGAAACAATATTTTCAAGATTCCAAGCTGCCGTGAGCCTATTGCTTGTAAAAGCAGACAAGGCATTCTCGCTTGGACAGGAAGGTGCTGAAGGGCCAAGGAACACATCCACCCACAAATAGGCGGACAAGACCACAAAATTCAACCCCTGACATGTAAATCCATCCGTTGTTGTAAAATATGTAGTGTTGGAAATGCCCCTTGCTAGGCCGTCCCTCTGTACAGCATGTGACACCATCTGTTTGACCAGGTTGTATCATTTGGTGACCGAGTGTTTTAGGTTGGGGTGTGTTGTTATCCCAACTTGCTGTCTTTGGCATGAAGCAAGTCACCTGAACCAGGGACCTGTGTCTCCCTGGGCCTTTCAAACCCAGGATATTTTGGCTCTGTGCCCTTCTCTGGAGCCTTAAGTTTCCACAGCTTCCATCTCTCGCTGAGCCAAAGGAGAGGCCTATTTATTGGAAAAGTCTGGAGCCTGGACTGTTCTAAGAATTATGCTAATGCATTGTTTTACTCTTAAAGCATAAACCAGGTACTTAAAATGGTAATGGCCTAGTAAAATAAATTACTAATTCCTATGAAAAGGTCATACATGGTGGCCTCCAAATCGGAAAGACTTTTTTTTTTTTTTTTTTTCATAAATGAAAACTTTTAAGGCCCAGGTTGGTCAACTAACTGCAAGATCGAAAACTATAGACTGTGTCAGCTCGCCATGCCAATTAAGTAAAAGCTCATCTTTCCTTTTGTGTCAGGTGAAAACAGAAAGCTGAGCAGACCACAAATGGGCTTGTGTTCCCGAGCTCGTACTGTCATTTGCTTACCTGTAAACCCTTGATTCCACCTGCTGTCATTTATTTACAAAGTAAATGCTTTATTTGTCTATCAGTAGTTGGTCATAATAAAATATAGATGAAACCTACAGTTAAAAAAAAATTTTTTTTTTCCAAGGGTAGCCTGGTAAACCTACCAGAAGTTGAAATGACTAAAGCCTGACCTTGCTTTATACATTTCTAGGACAATCCTCCCCATTGTGCTTTGCCTAGAATATGTCTCAGTATATGACATGGGACAGTTTCACTCCTTTCAAAGTTTACGTATGATATTTCTCTGAAAGCAGAGCTGCCAACCTCAGAGATTTCCGAAGGGGACTCTCAGTTTCATCCCATTTCATTCCTTGTAGCAACGTGTGGCTACTAGCATAAATCAAGATTGTATTGGTTACTATTTACCTCTTCCCTTTTAAATACAATATATTTGTGCTTTTGACACATTAGAAGCAGGAAGGAAGATGCTTTTTTTGAAAAAATGGAGCATAACCAACATTTCTGATCTGTTCCTCCTCCTTATAAGTCTTCACCAATTTTTTTAAAAAGACAGTTGATTAATGAAATTCAACCAAGAAGTTTTTATTTAATACAGAAGGATATAAAACTTGGGCCCTGTCTTCGAGTAGTTTCTAAACTAGTGAGTGAGTGATTGTGAATCATGAGGTCCTCGTAATCACTGATTGTAAGGCCTTCCGGGCATATCCTGGTCTATTGGTTAAATATTTTTATCTGCTTTTGTTTCTGTGAAAAGCATCAACCTAACAAAATTGTGCCTTTGAGCTTTTTTTTTTTCAAAAGAAGGTGTATTTTTGTGTGGGAGAGGCCAAAATCCAAAGTGTGACAAAGTCCCAGCTTAGTTTGGTTTGGATGTGGGGGGAGGGCAGGCACAGCGACTTTGAGGCAGAGAAAATTAGGAGGCCCAAGTGAGAAAGAGGGGCTGCTGCAGGGTGCGTGGGGTCTCACCTGCAGCTTTTGTTTCCTGTTCTGAATTCCAAGTGTTCTTTGGTGACTTTGAATTGTTCTCATTATCCATTCAGATCCAGGAAAAAAGAGGCCTTGTTAGAATGGCTGCGGTGGTGGTGTACCTGAAGGAGCCAAAAAAATAGCATGTGACACATTCATCTGTCACACCTTTTCTTACTTGGAGTTGAACAAATGGGCGAAGGAGGGAATTTCAGTAGTGCTGTTGAATGGTTAATAGTGTCTTTCTATTTTCAAAGAAAACTTCAAACTATTCTTGACAATTTGTTCCAAGGCCTCTGGACGTATCAAACAATCACCCCAGACCCCTAAGTGTGTTTGGTGTGTTTCCGTTTACAGGTGGACTTCCTTTCTTTTTGCCTCTCTAGACATCCCAAGTTTCACTGTTTTAAAGTCAAAGAGGGTTGAAGGTGGGAGAGAGCTCATGATTACTCTGTGCATCTGGGTTTATCGGCAGGTAGGCCTGCCGCACACCAAAGGCAGTTGCCATGTCTTAGCCTGATCACCTGGCTACTGTGGCTCACCTGGGCACAAGGTGGGCCTCCTGGACTATACATTGATTGAATGAGTGAATGAATTGCACCTAAGCAGACACCAGCGTGGCAGCAAGTGACTCAACCAAGGTCCCAGGCAAAAGTGAACAGGCCCAGTGGTTGAGAACTTAACTTGGTTTCTCTGCTGTTAACAACACAGTGCTCTCTGCCACATCCCAGTGTGGGGATACTTGAAGAGTTTTTAAACAATTGCAAAGAAATTCTTGTTGAGTAAACTACTTTTCCTTCTGTTGCAGGCCCTCCCACCTTCACCCTGCAGCGCCCAGGCTGGGCCCCGGGAGAACCAGGACACCCGGGTCCACCAGCTCTCCCGCCTGGGAAGGCGCCTGGTGCACCTACTCCGCGGCCACGGCCACCACTCTTCTGCTCTAGTGTCACCAGCATGCCGTCTGCCGCGTTTCTTCTGGCAGTGCTCGTTTTGCGCGCACCGAGCACCTCTCAGACCCGAAACACCTTCCAGGCGTCGTGATTAGCATGGCTTGCCGACACCTACCTCCACGGGCGTGCGCGGCCGCGAGGGCGGGGTGGGTGGCGGCCCCGCGTGCGCTCACCGGGAAGCGGGAGGTGAGGAGGCGCGCAGCAGGGCTCAGCGCCGCCGTCGCACACTTTGCACGCTGCCCAGGGCTACACCACTCACCGAAAATTGGGAGGCAGGTCTGGGAGGCGGGGTCCGGCGCCCACCACCTTGGGCAGCCCCTCGCCTCCCCCCCGCTGCGCCCCCCGCGACCCTCGCCCACTCCCGCGCCGGCCCCACACCTGCCCACACCCCCAGGGTGCGTGGCGGCCCATTTGGGCGCGTCCTCGGCGGGCCGATTTTTCGGCTTCCCCTTCGGTTTATAGGGGCCGCCGCTGTGGGTCGGTCCTCTGAAGAGGCTGGGGCGTCATCGGGCTGCTTAGGAGCGCTGGTCTGCAGCGGGGACACTCAGTCGCGTCGGCGCCGCGGAGCGGGCTGCGTCAGGTGGCTGGCCCCGCGCGGCGCTCGCTGGCTCGCCGGCTCTCGGGCTCCGGGCTGCGGCGCCGCGGCTGGAGGACCCACGGTCCCGGCGCGGGGCGGCGGCGGGCGGCCGGCGGGCACTGCCTTGCGTGTGAGTGCGCCTCACTCACATGTAAGTCCGGGTGCCCCGTGTCTCCCCGCGAAGTGCGAGCCGCACCGGGACTGGGACGGGGCAGGGGCACCCCGCCACTGCCGTCCTGCCCCGCGCCTCCCGGGCACCCCCAAATTCTCTCTTCGCGCTTTTCTCCTCTCCATTGGCGTGCCCAAGAGCCAAGCCACGGCGCGCCGGAGGGTGACGGCGAACTCGTGCCCTCGCGCCTCTGCACTTTTCTTTTTTGAGTTGTTTGACATTTCTCGGTGCTTTTTGGTGTGTTCTCGCACCTTTTTCGTGTGCTCCTTTTTTGGCGCTAACTTTTTAGGCCACCCGCCCAGCAGCCCGAAGCCGGGCAGCCGCGCTCCGCGGCCCCAGGGCCGCGCGGCGGGCACCACCGCAGAGTCCCCCGACGCGGGGCGCACGGGGGCCGGCAGGGCGCCCCGAGGTGGCCGAGCCACCATGCTGAAGATGGCCATGAAGATCAAGGCGCGGGCGGCACAGAGCGAGAGGAAGACGGCGGCGGCTGCAGCCCAGGTGGCTGCCGAGGCTGCGGCGGCGGCTGCAGCGCGAGCCGGGCCGCGGAAGAGCGGGGGCTCCGGGGACCCCCCCAAGAGCCCCGAGAGCCCGGCGCGCGAAGCGCCGTCCGAGAAGTTTCTGACCGAGAAGGAGCGGAGAAAGATGGAGAAGAAGTTGCTGGAGCAGAGGAGAAAGGAGGAGAAGAAGAAGGAGAAGGAGAGGAAGAAGTTGGAGAAGATGCAGAAGCAGCAGCAGAAGACGACGACGACGGGGTCGGGTGCCGGGGGGCAGGAGGCCCAGCGCCCCGAGGGCGCCCCCGAGGGCGCCGCCGTGGGGGGCGTCGGGGGCGCGAGTAGGGCGTGGGCGCCGTGGGCCGCGGACTCGGGCGACGAGGACGACGCCTACTACAGGGCGCCCCGCGTGGGGGGCGTCGTGTGGCGGCCGGGGCCGCGGAAGGCCGGCGCGCTGCGCGCCCAGCCGCCGCTGGTGCTGTTCCTGGTCTTCTCCGTGCGCAGCCCCTCGTGGCTGCTCAACTTCCTGCTGCAGAGGCGCGCGGAGCGCGGCCGCGGCTGCGGCTTCGTGTTCGGGGCGACCTGCTGCTTCCGCGCGTTCCTGGGCTGCGCCTTCTTCTCCTACTGGGGCGGCCGCGCCAGGCGCAGGGGCCGCGGGCGCGCGGGGGCCGCGGGGACCGCGGGCCAGGGCGCCCGGCGCCGCGGGCGCCACGAGAGGCTCATCTAGCGCCCCCGCCCCCCGCCCCGGGCGCCCCGGCGCCGCGCGGACGTGTGTCGTGTCTGTGTGTCTGTGTCTGTGTGTCTGTGCGTGTGGACACGTTCCCCCCGGGGTCGCGCTCGCCCCGCTCCGGCCGCTCGCCCCGCTCGCTCGCGCTCGCCCCGAACATTTTCCGAAGTCCGGGCCCCGGCGCGCCTCCCCTTCCGCCCACCGCGGCCCCTCGGCGGCGCCCGCGGGGGGCGGGGCGTCGGCGGCGCGCGAGGGGTCGTCACGGGCCCGGGGCCGCCCCTCCCCCGCGCCGCCCGGCCGGGGCCCGCGCCCGGGGGCGAGGGGGCGGCTCCGCGGGGGCCGGGCCCGGCCCCCGGCGCGGGGACCCCCCGCCCCCGCCGCCGCCGGGCCCCCCCCGCCCCCCCCCGGCCGCGCGCCTCGGCCCCCGCCCCCTCCGCCTCCGCCCGCCCCCCCGCCGCCGCCTCCTCCCCCCGCCTCCCCCCGCCCGGCGCGGCGCTTTTGGGTCGGGGCGGCGGGCCCGGGCCGAGGCAATAAGAGCGGCGGCGGCGGCAGCGGCGGCAGCAGCTCCCGCAGCTCCTGCTCTGGTCCGCCTCGGCCCGGAGCGGCCATCAGCGCCCTCGGCTCCGGCTCGAGGGGCGGGGAGCCGCGCGCGCCCCGCGGGCCGAGCGCCACCGCCCTCCCCGCGCGGCCCGCGGCCCGCAGTCCGCCCCGCGCGCTCCTCCCCGCGGAGCCCGCCCGCGCCCGGCCCGCCGCCGCCCCGCAGCCCGGCCGCGCCCCGCGCCCCGCCGCCGCCGCCGCCGCCGCCGCCGCCATGGGCTGCCTCGGGAACAGCAAGACCGAGGACCAGCGCAACGAGGAGAAGGCGCAGCGCGAGGCCAACAAGAAGATCGAGAAGCAGCTGCAGAAGGACAAGCAGGTCTACCGCGCCACGCACCGCCTGCTGCTGCTGGGTAAGGCGGGCGGGGGGCGCCGGCCCCGGCGCGGGGCCCTGCGGGGCGCCCCGCGGGCCGAGCCCGCCCCCCGCCCCGGGCGCGCGCCGAGGCCGGGGGGCGAGGCCGGAGGGGGCCCCCCGGGCCGGTCCCCCGTCTCCCCCGCGCCCCTGCCCTCTGTCCCCCTCCGCGAGGCCTACGCGACGCCGGGGGCTCGGGGGGGGAGGGGACGCCCTCCCAGGCTCGCGGACTGCGACAAAAAGAGGGTTTCGGGGACAGGAAACGGGGCGGCGGGCGGCGGGAGGGGACCCCGCCTCCGCGGGGGGGGACGCGTGGGGAGACGGCGGGGCCCGCAGGGGAGGGGGACGCGGCGGCGCAGGGGCCCCGCCGAGGGGAGGTTCTGGCGCTGGAAGTGGCCGGGAGGGGGGGCGGGTGACATCAGCCCCTCGGAAGGGATCCGAGCGGTAAAGGTGGTGCAGCGAGGGGGAGGGGGCGCGGGCGCGTCGTGGCGCCGGGGTGGGGGAGGGGAGCTCGGCGGCCGCTGGGCGCGACTCGGTGCGACTCGGGCCGGACGCGCGGGGCGCGCGGGGCGGACGTGTCCCGGCCGGCCGGGCGCCGCAAGGAAGGGGCGAGTCGGAGCACACAAGACCCAGAAAATAAAAATGGAGTTAGTGCGCTGAGTGCCCAGTGAAGCCAAATGACACGTCATTTTTACAGTATGACCTTTTTTTCCCCTTCCAGACATGCAGGCTTTTTGAAAAGCAAAGAAGAGAATTAATTGTAGCAGCTGCTCTCACCCCCCCCCAAACCTCCTCCCCGCGCAGCAGAAACCCCCCCACCCCCCAATAAACCATGAACACACACATTTTCCTGTTACTCAGTCACATTGAGGGTGCTTTGTGAAAAAAGAAAAAAAAAAGACATTCACAAATCAGATAGAACTGGAAAATGACATTTGTCTGTAAATGGCTTCTTGGTCTGGAAATGGCGTGGTGTGTTTTGTTTTCTTGTTTTTGTTTTTTGGGTTTTTTTGTGGGTTTTTTTTTTTTTTTTTTTGGTCCGTTTCAGTGGGAGGGGGGATTGAGAGAGATTTAAGGAGAAGACTTTTTTTCCAGGTGGAAGGACATGAAAAGACGTTAATTAGTTGTTTGTCAAGTGACATTTGGTTGGTTCTGGGTTTTGTCTTTTGATTGCGGTTTTTCCTCTGGCCAAAAAAAGAAGTGGGGGGGGGATTGTTAACTATAAGGAGATGACCTTTCCTCCTCTTTTCTTAAAGGTGCTGCTTTGGGGAAAAAAATAAAAAATAAAAATAAAACAAAAGAAGCATAAAAGAAATTGTTGAAATGACCAGAAGAATTACACAAGCATTAATTAATATGGAAGTTTTCCACTTCCTTAGTAATTTGGCTATGTGAGTTAATTTGTGAATTAGTTAGGTTGAGACCTACCTAGTTCATGGTCACATTTCAACAAAACAGCTTGATTATAAAGAAGAAAATGTAAAAGACTGGCTTTCCTTTGTGGTGGTGTTTGGTTTGCTTTTTATGGATGGGTCATGTCTTTGTTCTCCTGGGTCCAGATTTATATAAAGCAGAAAATTAAGTGAAAATAAGTCTCTGGTGTTTATGCATTTGCAATTTCAGTAATTAAATAACACGTATGTTGGGGTCTTGTGTAGAACTTCTAAAGGTATCATTCATTATGCTATGTGAATAATAATATGCATATAATTTGATTTCAAAGTATAAGCCTGGAAAAGTCTAGAATCTCCTAGGAATGCTATCTTGCTCACTGAATGCCAATTTAAAACAAGTGTGATGCTAATGGTACTTAACACCTTTGTGCTGGTGATCACAGAGTCTCCACTTAATTTGAGACTGTTACTCGGAACACACCTTGCATCACTCTGGGCTAATCTTCCCCAGGTGTCCTAGTCTATATGGCTACACATTTTATTGCAATGTATTGATAGCCTCTGGCACAGGTTTCCGCAGTCCAAGCCACTGCAACACATTTTGCATTTTAAAATAATCTCACCAAATAATGCCCCCCCCTCCATCCCCAGGGCAAGTAATGATGCCCCAAATCCCTTCTTAATTCATCTTAATTTAATGACATAAAAGTGGAGTGAGTTACAGTACCACAGAAAATCTTGCAGTCATTTTTCAGTCCAATACCCTAATTTCATAAATGTGGAAACTGAGGCACAGATCTGTTTGAGCCTGTAAAAGAGAGATGTAACACATCCTAACACTTCTGAAATAAGAATATTGGAGATTCTGATTAATATTATGTGTTCATGGAATCTCTTAATAGTGCCTTTAATATTTTAATTTGTGAGAGGCTCATTAAGATAGAGTGTTTGCTTTGAAATCAATGTTTCTGTGGAAACTAATTTTAACTTTTACAGATATTGATTACAGCCTTGTGAAAAGGCAAGAGGAGGAGGAGGAATGCTTTGCTCTCTGGGCAGTAAAATAAAACAATAAAATTAAAAGTGAAAAAGAAGGGTAAAAAAAAAAAACACAACCAAACAGGTTTGTGTGGGAGGGGGGCAAAAAAAAAATGGTTCGCACAAGCTTTGCTGGAGAGAACGTGCGTTTGCTAATAAATAAATAGCAATCCTCCTCCTAGCTTGGTGGAAATATGTGTGTTTTATTTTTACAAATGAAAGGTGGTTTAAAATGGAGGTATATATTCCCTGGTACTCTTTTAGTTGGGAAGGGCTTTGAAATCTTTCAAAACAGTTGTTTCCAGGAATATTTTTCCTTATGATTAAAGTCTTGTTTTAACACCTCGCAATTGTTGCTGCATGTTAATACGGTGGTTCTCAAACACTATATTTGACATTAAAATGTGTTTCTCGAGAAGATGACAGAAAATTGGTGGTCTCCCATCACCCCCCACCCCACATAACATGGCTGTTGAATCCAGAGAGGATTTATCTTTGGAAAGACACGGTTTGCGGGAAAGGAGGGTGGCTAATTGGATAAAATGTAATATTGTGGTTGGAGGGGCTGATTTTCCAGTAGCCCAGGGGGAAAGAGACCTGCCCCGAAAGCCGCTGCCTTGTGACAAGTGTCCAGGAGGGGAGGTGCTGCTGCGTCAGTTCTGATCTGGAGGGGACTGCAGTATATTTGTGAATCCTGGGTATTTTAACCATGAAAAACCTGACAAACAACGAATTATGTTGCTCTGTACATTTATGTGGATGATTTACCAGTGAATTCTCAGGTTTCTAGAACTTCAGTCCCCCCCCCATGACAAAATTGCGTCATTCCTTCTCTTTGCCTCTTTGCTCCCCACCTCCCTCCCCTCCTCCAATTTTAAAACAACTAAAAGAGAAAGAAAAAAAAAAAACACCTGAAAACATCAAAAGCTTTAATTCTTGTTTGTTATTTTGATGGTGAAATACTGCAGGTAGACACAGAGTTGGATATTTATTTCATTTTCGATGCGTCGAAATGTCAAGGAAAATTGCAAGTCTGTTATATGGTTGGTTTGTTGTGTGTGTTGCTTCTGTGGCAAACACAGCAGTCCCTCCCGCAGCCCAGATTGTGTAAAATGCCTCCTTCATAACCTGAGACTTACTTTCATTTTCTAGGTGCTGGAGAATCTGGTAAAAGCACCATTGTGAAGCAAATGAGGATCCTGCATGTTAATGGTTTTAATGGAGAGTAAGTGTCTGAGCTGGGCCAGGGCGCTGGGGCAGTGAGCACATATCCTACCAACCTTTAGGAAGTACAGGTCGCTTGGGGGTGGGGAGGGCTGGGCAGTCAGTTTTCACTTAATTTTTTCAGCCTACACTCTAGAAAATCCTGAGAAGAGCTCTTTAGGGACTGTCTCCCCCGCCCTCCCGCCTTTTAATCTTTGGTGCAGGAACAAATAATAGTAGTAATAATAATCATAAAGCACCAATCTTGTGGGGGGGGATCTCCCTTCCCGGGGAAAATAGCGCCTGGTTGGCCCCATGACAAATCTGCTGCAGTAGGTCCCCCAGCATGGCTGACGCCGCCCGAGGCCACCCCCTTAGGTGGCTGACCACTGCAGAGAGGGGCCCCCGCCCCCCAGCAGATTTTCATGCAGTGCACCAGTGCAGGATGTTTTAAATTATTAGGGAAACATTGTTTCAATAATATTCTCACATAAAGTTGGAAGAGACAGCCCTTGTTAAGAATTCCTCCCCCCCTCCCCTCCCACACACACACTTTGGAATTAATATTACAGGCAAATCATTGTTTCCCTTTTTAAAAATCAATAGTCTTGCCTAAAGAAACCAAAAGGAGACATTTAAGTGATGGAAAGGCTGGGAGTTAGGTACTTCGGGCGGGATCAAGGGGCATTTTTGCCTTTGAAACGTCCTTCCAGGCATCTTGGTATAGGACATTGTGAGGATACCGCAGTGAGAATAAGATTAAAAGAGAGCGTGCATGTGTTAGGGATGTAAAAGAGAAACATGGGGTCATGCTTGCCGTGCAGGACCCAAACGGAGGGGAGTGCTCGGTATAAACCGGGAATTTGCTTTTCTCCCCAGACTCGAGCTAAATTCACCAGCCTTTGTTTCCATGGCTGTGAGAACAGGTAACCTCACCAGATTACACACACCTGAAGGCACTGGTTTGCAATTACTACCAGCCCGTCAGCAGTCTCATTCCTCTTCTTAAACCTGGGTTCAGTTGAAAATTTATTCCTCAGTTGCATTCCTTGTAGTTTCCAAAGGGGAGATGGAGCCAAGGTGGCACGTTTAATTCAGTTGGGCACCAAAAAACCCAGAAATCAGTGCAAAACCCCTGTCGCCTACTTAAGGCACTGGGAAAACAAAGAATGAATTTTACCACCTTTCAGAGGTAAAATAATTATAGAAAGCAGCTCTTTATGGAAAATAATAGGATCTCTTAGATCCAATAATGGGGAAGGGGGCAAGAAAAGAATGACATCATGCAAAGGGACATTTTTAGTTTAGGAAGCTGTGTATGCTTTAACCGTCAATTCAGAAGGATGGGCTATTTTACCAATTTTATGATTGACTTGAGTTATCAATATGCACCTATGTGCTATTAAATAAGTCACCTTCATTTGTCACAAACCACTTCTGAAATTCTTAATTCCTTACACACCTTCCAGTAAAGTCCTGCCATCAGAGATGGCCATCGGTCAATAAACAAATAGCCTGAAACAGACTTCTAGCTATAGGACATTGTCATTTAAAGAAAAATCGTGCCTAATTTTTACCCCCTGCAACTTGCCGGGGAGTGCTTCTTAATGAGGCTAGTTAAGCAAAACTAATTTGCACATGTCCCCTCTAGATAAATATTTTGTTTGAAACTGGACATGGCTAGCATTTTTAAAAGGATGCCGCAGCCACTGTTTATGTTAGCTTGAGTCCGATGGAAGATAGGACATCCCTGAAATAATCCACTTCAAGTTTTATTACTCTACAGGTCACCCTCAATTGTTTTTGATTTTGAGAGAAAGGATTTTCCTCCCTTAGTTAGCCAGCCTGTAGGGCAGACGAGGCATTTAAACCAGAACTTCTCTTTTCTGTTTTCTTTTTAAAAAGAGGAAGGGACGTTCCCAGTTTGCCTGCTTTGTAGAGGAAGCCATAGGTAATCTCCCAGGACGTTAAATTTAGCCTGTGAAAGGAACAGACAGGGGACGTGTTCGTGTGAGTCTAGAAATCTTATTTTTGTCTGGCCCACCGGTGCCTCCTTTTTTCCTTTTCCTCACTGCGGTATTGCAACAAAATTGGTTTCCTTCTCCACCAGGAATCCCCTGTGAAAGGGTGACAGCCGTCCCCAAAGGGGTGTGGGGTCTTTTCCCTCCCGTAAATGTGCGCTGCCTTAGTGCTGAGCTGTTCAACTTGCCGTAACTCTCCGCAGGCTGCCGTGCCGATGACGTTTGTAGAGAAACTTGTCATTCTAATCTGACTTTCAGAAACAGAGGTCAAATTCGGGTTTTCCTAACCCAAAGCTAACTCTCCCTTACCGTTAAGTGCCAGAAAGAACAACAAAAAAGTGCCATTAACACTGGTTGAGCTAATAAGCTAATCCATGACAAAACCATAGAAGGCTTAGCCGTGCTGCCCCCCCCCCCCCGCCCTCCCACCCCTAAGGAGGAATCCTACCATTTATAAAGATTGGATTTTGAGAGTTTTTGTTTTCGTTTTTGTTTTTGGTTTGTTGGTTTGGTTTTTGCAATCCAGGCACAGTTTTAATTGATAACAATTGATGGGGAATCATTCTTTATAAATAGAAACATTTTATAGCTTCCCCAATTGCAGGAAGGCAGGTCGTTACCATTACACCGGGAAAGATATGGGTGAAGCCACCCGTGTCCATGCCTTTGGCGGGGGGTTCAGATAAACACTGAGGATTGAGACCTGGGAGCACGGGGGAGCCTGAGGTGCTGCGAGATCCTCAGAAGACGTGTGAGATAAATCACTGCTTCAGCTCCCCTGATGCATGTACATTTAGTGAAAGCACAAGAAAATAATTATCAGTCCCTTCTGTCCCAGAACAGAGTCCCCTGAGGGCTCTGCTGCTAACTAACACGGCAGCCAAGGTGTGGAATTCAGCCCTCGGAGGCCCGCAGTCCCGGGAGACATTCCAAGTTAGCCAGAAAGGCGACCTAAGAATTAGGGGATGGCGGCCGATTGATGAGGAATGTAGAGAGGCTGGGTGGGGATTTTTGTGAAATCATGGTGCCTTGCAGATTAGGTGAGCTGTCAATCTCTCTTTAAAAGGGGCGGCGAAGAGGACCCGCAGGCTGCCAGGAGCAACAGCGATGGGTAGGCACATTCAAACAAGAAAAACTTTTTTAACAAACAAACATGAAGATCATATTGGGAAACCGAGGGCAGAAAAGAGTCATTTAAGGGCCATCATCCATCTTGGCATATGTTTGCAAGTGACACATAAACAATTTCATAACATTTCACAGCAAGTACAGTGCAAAACAATTTTTGGGGGGCCATCTTTATAATTCGATCCAGCTGGGGGAAAGTTCCAGCTTGCAGCGTTAGGCGGTCAGTTTAGGGTTTTGAGAATCGATGTTTTTCCATATGGTTTCTGTCCCATCCAGGGCCCAGCCCAGCTGTCCCTCCTGCCCCCAGCTCTCCATTTGAATCTGCTACTAGTTTTTAAAACTGTCTGCTAAATCCCATCCACCCAGCAGTTTGTCTGCTAAATCCCATCCACCCAGCAGTTTGTCTGATTTTAAAATTTCAGACCTGTTTGGGGAAAAAGTTTCTTTTCCTCTCTTAAAAATACGTGGTGCCACACCTTCCTTAATTTGGGGGAGAAAACACGCTCGGCACCTTGCCAGAAGTCATTAAGAAATGATCTTGAAAAGCCTCTTGGTCTTTTAAAAGTTATCAAATTAATTTTAATCCAAGGTACTTTGTGTTAGCTAGTGGGTAGGAAATTAACGGTGGCATCCATCTTTTTTTCCCATTATCAATTTTTTTTTTTCACGCCCGGCATCCCCATGACCCACCCCCCACGTGCGCGCTCTCATGCATGCCAGGTAACCCGCTGCAGCGCTGCTTGCACATCATGCAGTCATTGGGCGGCCGTTTCTCAGGAGACCATGCAGGGCCATCGATCTAGCCTAGGGCATCTCAAAGAAATGGCTCCTGTGCCCGGGGAGGGGAGGGGCAAAGGATGTTGGGGTCGGGACAAAGTAACTGACACATGTTTGTTCATCTGTTTTTTTTTAGAATATGTTATCCCTAGATGATGGCTACAGTTTCTCCTCTTCCCCGCTCTCTCTCTGTCCTATCATACTTTGCATGCTGGAATTGCCCTGTCTTAGGAACCTCTAATAAGAATACTATTCTGTTGTGGGGGGAGGGGGGGATGGGGCCCTACCACCTAACCTAGACTTAAAAAAAAAAAAAATCAAAAACACCAAAAAACTCACCAAAAAAAAAAAAAAATCCCAAAGTGGAATGAAATCCTTAATTGGTAAAAATGTAGTGTAACAACAATCAAAAAGAGGCATCTGTGTAGAAAGTGACTAGTTGTCAGTTTACTGTACCAAAAGTTGGCATTTGAGAAGTAACGACACGTCCTTCTTGAACAACCCACTGTGTGCTAGATGCTCTGCTAGACCCTTGAACCCTACTAACACCTGCCTGCACTTCTCTCTGTGACTGTCTGCAAGTAAATACAAGTATTAACATGCGTGATAAATAAAACTTCTCTGCATGTCCCCAGCAGTCCCTGTATCTTGCGTCTGTCTTCTGTCTTCTTTTGTCTGTCTTTCCCCACGAAAGCACAACGATAAGGTGCAGAACCTGGTGAAACTTAGGACAACACTGCCTCCCCCTACCACTTAGCCAAAGGGGCGGGGGGTGGCTTATGATTTGAACT
Source organism: Aselliscus stoliczkanus (assembly GCA_033961575.1). NCBI lineage: Eukaryota > Metazoa > Chordata > Mammalia > Chiroptera > Hipposideridae > Aselliscus > Aselliscus stoliczkanus. The sequence continues at coordinate 3,462,299 of CM066738.1, read as the reverse complement.
CGGAGTCTCTGCTTTACACATCGAGGCGGGAAGGGGGGAGCTGCGATATCCTAAAAGTGCTTCCAGCCCCAGCCCCAGTTCTTCATAGTCCATCGGGATTCTAGCATTCGATATGTGTTTTGGCTTTAGAGACATCTGAGGAACTGTCTCTGAATTTCACAATCAACCTTCAATTCATTAAGCCATAGTAAAAATGATGAGAAACCTGCCAGCCCCCAGTATAATATCTCCATCTACATAGTAATTGCTTCAATGGCAGACTTCTATGTCTTAGTATTACACACCCGAATTAGATTTCAGATTTCTTTTTTAGCTGGTTTTCTACTTGATCTACTCCCACACCCATTCACATAACATAGATGAACGCTGAACACGCTCTCAGAATATCCGTATTTAAGACGGGAACTTTTCCAATTACCATACTACTACTTAGACTGAAAAATCAAGCTGAATGAAAGAACCTCGTTTCTGGAAATAGCTTTCTCTGGCTGTATATACTTTTAGGGATTTGATACCCAGAGATAGCTAATCTTAACTATTGTGGGGCCTTAAAATCAGAGGTTAATGGCTCTCGTTACCATGGAAATGAAGCCTGTATTTAATGAGTAGGCATGGATTTGTCCTGTGGGGTCTTAGGCGAATTTGAATCCCTCGGTAATAAACATGAGGAGCACTACCTGTCCTTTTAAAATTCTTACGTCTGAAGAACGCATCTTAGACTGTAGCTTCCAGTCTGGATGGTGCTGATTTCAGAGGGCCCTTTGTACACACAGACAGGTCAGGTGGATGCTGCGAGAGTCGGGGGGCCTGGGTTCCACACCCCTCCCTGGTTTGCGCCACACCTCTGACCACTACGTCTGCCTAAGTTCCCCCGAGGCAGCACTTTTATTTAAATAGACACGAGGAGGGTTCCTGGTACCAATCGTGGTCCCCACACCCCGAAACCTACACGGCTGATGAGAACAATACCACCAAACTAGCTCCTTATTCTGATAGCATTGTCTCCAAGGCCAATTTAACCGGAAGAGGGTTGATCCTGGAAAAAGGATGAGGTGAGCTCATTCAGAAAATGAGGGCCCACCCCTCGAATAAATATGCAGATATTTTGAGAGAAGAAAATGCTCAGGGAATATTAGCTATTATAACTTGAAACAGGAAAGACCAGGTTTGGGGGCGGGGGCAGCGCTCCCCCCTCCCCCGCCTCGGGCAGGCAGCTGCTGGTAACCCCTTGTGCGTTCCCTCCACATTAATGTTCTGTCCTCTACTCCTGAGGGTCTACAGCCTCCATCCCATGACTTGGTAAAGCAACCAAGTGAATGCTTCAAAAACTGGGAATCTCTTTTAGAAATTACTAGAGAAAAACTCCCTTCTGCCTCTGTGACTCAAGACATTTCCTCTTCTCTGCCTCAGTTTCTTCCTCTTGAGGATGCAAGCCATGTCGCAGAGCCTAATACACAGTGGATGCATGGTGGGGCAGTAGATGTGGCAAGATTTATGCTCAAGCTAGGGGTCCTTTCTTACCCCCCCCATAAACACGCTCAAGAATGTTCCATGGCTGAGCTCGAATGAAGACAGTTTGTGAAAGAGATACAGCATGTCACATGATGTAATGGGGTACAGACATTCCGTCGGGGACCCCAGCGGCCAAAGGGCATGGCCTTTGCCAGTGACTGAATATGGCTCATTTCACACAGACCATCCTGGAAATGTGTGCAAGTTAAAAGGAAAATTTTTAAGTTGACACAACCTCTAATCTCTACTTAAAGAGGGCGACACACCCTTCACCCCCAACTCAAAAGCCGCAGACTATAAAAACTTCGGGCAGAATCTTACTCCTATTCACTGCTGCTGGCTGCAGTGAGACACAATGACTAGTTAGTTAAATAAGTAAACACCCAGGGCCACAAAGCCCTGAATCTGTAATTGCCACCAGCACCTGCCTTCAGTCCACTTATCTAGTGGCCAAGGAAGCCCCAAGGGGAACCAGGCAACTTTCCTCCCACGATGACATCACACACCCAACAGAGATGCTGACACTCAGGAAAACTTGGTGTGAGGTGGGGGCTTCAAGCAAGAGCCCCCATGTGAAATAGTGACAGGGTCCAACTTCTGGTACAGTATCCGTGATCACTATCCAGATGCCAGTTTGCCAATTGGCCCCAATGGGGTATGTCCCCCGGGGGGGCTGGTCATTTGAAACCATGTTTATTCGGGAACCTCTGATCTCTGCACAGATCTCTGCACAACTCCTTCAAGAACAGAATACTATGCTTTTAGTTGGGGTCTCTTGACTAAAGCGACATGGTTCGCCAACGTGATGCAATATGATTGTTTTTTTTTTTCAATCCCACTGTAGTGAGAAGGCCACCAAAGTGCAGGACATCAAAAACAACCTGAAAGAGGCCATTGAAGTAGGTGCCTGCTTCTTTGTCTTGCCCCCGGCCACCCTCTTACACAGCGCTGTCCCCTGACCGCCTGTAACTCCTTTGCAGACAATCGTGGCCGCCATGAGCAACCTGGTGCCCCCAGTGGAGCTGGCCAACCCCGAGAACCAGTTCAGAGTGGACTACATCCTGAGCGTGATGAATGTGCCCGACTTCGACTTCCCTCCCGTAAGCTCCGCCCTGCCACCGGGTTCCCGCCTAAGCCCCCCAGCCCTTGCCGCAGACACAGGAACCCCAGGGACACACTTGAGCCAAAACCACATTTCCGGCAAACACGTTTCAGTGATAGTGATTCTGAGGCATAACGCTAATTCCATAAGGATCCTTGATGTTAAAACAACTACTGCTCATTAGGGCATGGCTTCAGGCGGGTGAGCCCAAATTCTAGCCCCCCCCCGCCCCGCCCCGTAAATCTGGGCTGACCCATCCCCGCCCCGTAAATCTGGGCTGACACATCACACTTTAATGCTGCAAATCTCCCTTGACTAGATTATAAATTTTTATGAGAGAGCCATGAGTTGTGGCACCCATAGTTATTCTTTCATACACATCTCATGACAAAACGGTATGTTCAATGTGGCGGCAATGCTAATTGTCCAGTTGACGCAGGTCCCCTAAGATACCAGGGGGTGTAGAAGTGAAGGCCCAGCTCTCAGCTTTACAAATGGAAGCCATTCTCATGTTAAACACCTTTTTCCAGAGTCATCCTTGCCTTGGGGCAAGTGAAGAGAATTCTCCTTATGTAAAACCAGAAAAGAAGGGCCGGCCGAGTGGCGCGGTGGTTAAGCGCTGGCCTGGGAAGCCAGCGGCCCCGCCCGGTTCGGGTCCACATATGAGGGCCAGTGACGCTGCCCTCAAAAAAACAAAAAAAAAACAAAAACACAAAAGACGTTCACCTAAATCATAACTCGGGGAGAGCCTCCTGTGCGCCCTGGTTGGCGTGCACCACACTGTTGACAAGATCTGTTCACTCATAAAGAACTGTTGTTCAGAAACGCAAACCAGCTCGTAATCAAGCATATACGTTTTGACCCCTTTGTGGGGAAAGAATGGTTTATGAGAGGAACGGGAAGCAGGTTGGGAAGATGTGCAAGTTTATGCAGCCCAGAAGGAAAAGACTTGTCTCCAGTTAAAACAATGAGTTATTGTTGCCATTTTTTCAGACTTCCATGGGAATTTGTGTATTTTAAATGGCTTTGGCTGCCAGCTTATACTAGCGGAAAGGCAGTATTAATAAGTATGGTTACGTACCTTTTTTAAATAGCCTTTGTTTGGAAAAAATTCAGGCGGTCAACACCATATACACAATGCAATGCACAGACTTTTTCATGACATAGGATTCCATATTTCTAATAGAAAAATGGCAGCCTATTAAAAAGATGCATCAAGACAGCAACCTTTTATTATTCCTACTGGCATCTGAACTTGATGTTCTACCTGCTTTGAATCCTTTTCTGGCTGAATTCACATTGTGGGGAAACCTTTCCTCGAAAGGGAAGATTGCCCCCCATGGAACTAAAATGTTTTCACGTTCAAGTGAAAGGTGAGCTGTAACCTTCTGTAATTTACGTCTCCGAGCTATCAGCTACTTCCTTTCTTCCTATTACAACTCTTCCCGAAAGGACAGGCGCTGACGGGGCCAGCAATTCCCAATCGTACTGTTCTTTTGGTAGAAATTCAAGTTTTCCTTGAAGGAAAATTGAATCCCAGCACACCTTACGAAAGTTCTTCATGTGCATTACTCCCCTAATTTGGCTTCACTGGGAAGCAGCTGTGTGGTCACCTCGTGCCCTGTGGCCCTCAGGACTGAGCCTGACCCGTGCAGGCCCCTATCTTTAAACAGCCTTTCTTGTGGTCACCTTCAGGAATTCTACGAGCACGCCAAGGCTCTGTGGGAGGATGAAGGGGTCCGTGCCTGCTACGAGCGCTCCAACGAGTACCAGCTGATTGACTGCGCCCAGTAGTAAGTACCTGTCTACACCAGCACACCACACAGGCACCCCTGGAGGGGACAGGAATGACCTCCACCCCAGCTGGTCAAGTCGCTTGCAAATGAGCTCTTTTCATAGCAGCCAGCCAGTTATTCCCACCTGCAGTTAGAAAGTTCTCATCTGATTCATTTGTTTCTCGAAGCCCTTAATTGCACTTTTTAGTGCAGTGACATTATTTTCTGTAAACAATTAATGCCTGTTAGAGCAAAATGGTAATTAACTTGCACTAAAAGTGATGTCCATCATGCATTAGCATGAGGTAATTAACTGAATTGACCTCTAAGCATTTAGGGAGATAGGTCAGCTCTCACACTTTGGGTAATGTAAAAATATTGTATTTTATTGCTGTAATTTAAAAACATCACAAAAATACACTTCCTCCCTCCTTGGTAGCTGATAATTGCTTTGGCATTTCTGCTGTCAGGTAAGTGACTACAGTAGGCGCCAGGGTCCAGTATTACCAGACCATAAGTATCTAGAGCTGGGGTTTCGGTTGAATTCTCTTTTCTAGCCTTATTTGCTTATTTACATTGGGCCTTAATTCAAGAATGTGTACCGCCACGGTGTCCTTGCTCTCCAGTGGAGGTGATAACAACATCAGGAGAGTCGCCTTTGCCGAGTTTGCGACCTCCTTCCCCCTGTACATGACAGCAAATATGTGTATGACAGCTGGAGCCGGCCAATGTGATGGTGCTGAGGTCACAGAAGTGGACTGCGCCGTCTCAGTTTGGATGCTCCAAAGTTGGGCTCTTCTGTGGCTGGGAGCTGAGGGCGACAGTTCTTTGTGATGTAGGCAGCCAAAACAAACAATTTTGCTACAGAAAACATTGAATAATTTGGACCAAGGTACCAGGCTGGCTCTCAAAAAGCTAAAATTCCCTTACTCAGGAGCCCCAAGCAATCAGATAGCAAGTTCCCCGGAATAGCAAGACCCACAAATCACACAGGCTGGCATCAGAGTCTGTGGAGCCTTGCCCCTCCTGCCTTCCCATAGGAAGTGCATTTGGTTGTTTCTTTCCTTTTTTTTTTTTTTTTTTTTTTGAGGGCAGTGTCACTGGACCTCATATGTTGGACCCGAACTGGGGCCGCTGGCTTCCCAAGCCAGCACTTAACCACCGCGCCACTCAGCTGGCCCATCATTTGGTTGTTTTCGATTGTCACGTTTCGATTGTGGCTACTATATAGGGTTTAATAGACAAGTTTGTGTATTTTCAGCAGGGACAGAAAAACAGCCCCATCTTGGCCAGTCCCTGCGACCCCCACCTCCACCCCTTCAACAAAGTCTCTGATTTTCTCAAAAGTTTGAACTAAAAGCTGGAAGTGCTAATTATAGTAACGCAAAACAAATGGAAATCCTGGAATTGTTTGGTTTTGTGTTTTGGATCCAAGTCAGAAGTCGAGGTACAAGATCAGGAGGGTTCTGAGAGTTCCCCGAGGGGGAGGGCGGAGCAGTTTCATTAATAGTAGTTAGGCCAGGTTGTTGGTGTTCTGTTTTTTTTTGACACTGTAAAAGCTTTTTTTTTTTTAATGCAACGTTAAATTACTCCTACAACTTTATCTGCAAGTGGCAACATTTGCACCGTTTGTGGAAAGTTTTAAGGAAACTCAGAAAAAGCGAGCCCCGCAGCTTAGAACTTGTAAAGCGCCTTCCCGGGCGGAGCATTCCAGCCGCCCTGCATTGGCACGCACCAGTGTTTCTGGTCTGAGTGCCTTTATGTTAAAGTTGAGTTACTGGTACCTTGCCCATTTCTTAAGCTGCCTATTTTTATTTGTTGAGCTGGGGTTTGGCTGGCCCCATTCCAGATGTCTCTCTCACAAGATTTGGTGCTGATCTATTTATAGAACTGTGGTTCTGTTGTCATGGCAACATGCTGGAGGCCAGGGTGGCTGGGGAGCTATTTCTGGACGGGTGCTGTAATGTAAGACTGATTGGGCAAGTTAGTGTATCCTCCAAGCCAGACGAACTCGAAACTGGTAAAAAGGAAGGGGGAAAAAACTTACAGAATTTCTTTAAATAGACTTTTCTTCCTTTGGGATTTTCTTTTCTGATTAGCCCACTTTAAGACAATTCCAAACCACCCCCCCCCCAAAAAAAAAAAAAAGGCTTTAATGTTACATTTCCGTATTAATTAAATTAGTCCAATCTTTCACAAGTCATTTTTCCTAACCGTGTGTCTAGTCGAGCAAAACACAGGCAGAGTACATTTTGCTTTAGGAGAAGGCATGGCTGTGGAGAGGGAGGTGGGAGACAGTGCTTTTCCTGTGGTTAATGCGCGGCTGTGAGACCTCAGCCGCCCTCCTCCCCTCCCCCCGTTTGCGCTCCCTGCCCTGTAACGATCCACTACGCTACCTGGACGGCCCTGAGGTTTAAAAACTACAGGTTTCATATCTGGAGTGTTTCACTCATGGACCAACTAGAACAGAAGGGAACTTTGTGTGTATTTCCTGTTCAGTGTGGTTCAGGCAAAAAGGGTCCCTTTGTGTCACCCTCTTTTTTTCTCTTTAACGAGTGAAGTTCTTAAAAGGTATACGGAAGGAATACCCGTTCTGAGTAACTCACACAATCTCATTTTCATTAGTCCCTTGGGGGAAACATCCTTCCTTTTAAATGTGCCACTTAAAAAAAAAAAAAAAAACCTCAACGACATGAAGTATACAGTTTTCGAACTACCCCCCATTTTAGTCAGAACCAAACAGTTGAAAATTTTGTAGTCATTATCAGATGGCACAGAGTCGAATGGGCATGATTTCAGACCTCTGCTGGTTGATTTGCACAAAAACAACCTTTTAAAATTGCGCCACAGGAGCCGGCCGAGTGGTTTGGGAAGCCAACGGCCCTGGTTCAGGTCCCACATGAGGGCCAGTGACACTGCCCTCAAAAAAAAAAAGAACTAAAATTGCACCGTCCTGTAGGCCCCCGGCCGGGAGCCTGTTCCTGGTTCTTAGATGGACCGGTCAACCCAGATACATTATCTGAAATTCTGTTTGCTCTGACCTTTCTAAGGCATGAGCTCTGAGTCAGACATATAACCAACACAAGCAAAACCCCCATTGACTTAACCGTGGGACCACCTGTTTCCACGCAGCTTGCCTTCGTTGAGAGGCAGGCACGGTGGGTAATGGCACAAGCTCTGATCACCCGCTGTGTGTCTTTCTTTCCCTCCCAGCTTTCTGGACAAGATTGACGTCATCAAGCAGGCTGACTACGTGCCCAGCGACCAGGTATGCAAAAGCTCTCGCTGTTGGGGCACTGAGCCCTCTCTCCAAGCCCATCAAGGTGTTTGCTGCAGATTGGCGGGTTTTCCTATTTCATTTGGTTTGGCCGAGATCCGCTGACCTAGATTGTCTTACAGGACCTGCTTCGCTGCCGCGTCCTGACCTCTGGAATCTTTGAGACCAAGTTCCAGGTGGACAAAGTCAACTTCCAGTAAGTGACAGGCCCCTGAAAGCCCAGACCGGATCGCGATTTCTTCCCACTGCCCCGGGCAGGTAGAGGGCGGGCCAGTGCCAGCCCTGGGCGGTGACCACATGTCCTTTCTCCCGCAGCATGTTTGACGTGGGTGGCCAGCGCGACGAGCGCCGCAAGTGGATCCAATGCTTCAATGGTACGGAGGCTGCGGCTTCTCCCCTCGTGCAGGACGTTCTGCCTTTGTAAGTGTGAAGCGCTGTTGTCTCTCCTAACCCGCGTTGCCTTTGCTTCCTGGTGCTGCAGATGTGACTGCCATCATCTTCGTGGTGGCCAGCAGCAGCTACAACATGGTCATCCGGGAGGACAACCAGACCAACCGCCTGCAGGAGGCGCTGAACCTCTTCAAAAGCATCTGGAACAACAGGTGGGCCCTGGGCCTCGGGGCCGCCCGCCCCGGCGGTGCCTTCCGCCCGGGTTTGCCCTGTGAGAGAATGGGGCCCCTGCAGGAAACACGCACTCCTCCCGGGCCTCACCCTGCGCCCCTCTGTGTTGTTAGATGGCTGCGCACCATCTCGGTGATTCTGTTCCTCAACAAGCAAGACCTGCTCGCCGAGAAAGTTCTCGCTGGGAAATCGAAAATTGAGGACTACTTTCCAGAATTTGCTCGCTACACTACTCCTGAGGATGGTACGTAGGACCTTCGGCCATCAACGGGTGCACATTTCAGCTCACTGGCTTTATAGTGGTGCCTGTGTTAAAAATTTCCGTCCTTGAAGGTTGTTCATTTAGGGAAAACTCGTCAACTATCAAGGACCTGTAGGGGATGCAAGCACGCCTTATGCATGTGGAGAAATCCACCAGGCTCCGGGAGCGCAATGCCACAGCGCTCCAGCTCTGCCCTGTCCTTGTAATCGCCCTACCTAACAAAACACTTCCATTCTTCCTAGCTACTCCCGAGCCCGGAGAGGACCCACGCGTGACCCGGGCCAAGTACTTCATCCGCGATGAGTTTCTGGTGAGTACAGACTGTCTAGGTCTCTCCTTGGTGGTTCTGTTATTCTTGGGGATGTAAATCGTAATTCTACAGATGGGGATTAAATAATGCAATTCTTCCGTTTTGTTTCACTGGCAGCCAGTGCGAACTTTAGCTTTTGAGCCCCTTGGTTTTGTTTCAGCGTAACGCCAGCAGCTGGTCAGGGGTCCTTGGTAGCTGTCCCCACTGACCATAGGGAGGTGGGGGGAGGGGTTCCCGGAGATGTGGCGCTGACCACGTTTCCGTCTGCCTGCACCACAGAGAATCAGCACTGCCAGTGGAGATGGGCGCCACTACTGCTACCCCCACTTCACCTGCGCCGTGGACACCGAGAACATCCGTCGTGTGTTCAACGACTGCCGTGACATCATCCAGCGCATGCATCTCCGTCAGTATGAGCTGCTCTAAGAAGGGAACGCCCAAATTTAACTAAAGCCTTAAGCACAATTCAGTAAGAGTGAAATGTAATTGTACACGCAGTTAATCGCCCACCATAGGGCACGGTTAACAAAGCAGCCTTTCCTTTCCCCCTTGAGTGATTTTGCAAACCCCCTGTTCCCTTCAGCTTGCTTAAGTATTCCAAATTTAGAAAGCTTAAGGCGGCCTACAGAAAAGAAAAAGAAAAAAAGGCCACAAAAGTTCCCTCTCTCTTTAAGTCAATAAAATAACAGCAGCAAACAAATAAATGAAATAAATATTGTCTTGTGCAGCATTAAAAAAAATCAAAATAAAAATTAAATGTGAGCAAAAGATATGACTCCTGTGCGTTATTGCGGTTCCGAGCGAATACCCACTGTGCGTGGTAGGGACAGCAACAGTGGGAGGCGCAGGGGTTGAGGGGACGAGGCCCCAAGCTTATAAGTGGGTACAAGTCATGCCACTTTCTTGACCTAATCTTTGGGTTTCTGAAAAGAATTTGCACACAATACACTAAGGCCACCCTGTCCTTCTCCCAAACCCAAACCCCATGGACAACCACTGGGCCCGTCAAAGAACTCTGCACTTGACCTTCGCTGCTCAGCGCAAACGTTCTGCCAGCTGACCCTGGTGTGTCTGTTTACCCAGCGCCCTCCGGATAAGCTGTAAGTGCGGCTCTGCGTCCAGCTTTACGATGTGGACTCAGTTATGTGGGGGACATTTAAGAATACAGTGTTTAAAATCAGAGAAAGTGGGTTACTCAAGAAATAGGACACAATATACATGTATCAAATCATACTATACACTTTAAATATCTTAGTTTTGTCAATTATACCTCATTAAAGCTGGGGGGTAGAATGGAACAAGGGCTATGAAATAGAAATATTGGAACAACTGGCTAGCCATTTGGGGGACAATTTAAGCTAGATCCCTACCTCATTCCTACACAAATGAATTCAATATGGATCAATCACATGTTTACACAACGGTACTTTAAAAGTGAGCTTTTACAGTTAAAATGTTGGTTTATAGAAGGCTTCTTTAAGCATGACCTAAGATCCAAAAGCCATGAGGGGAGGGGAGTTGAAGCACTATGCAAAGGTTTATTCACATAAAAACACGGACTTGGGGACTGGGTAAAGATGTGCAATGGTTAATGTCCATAATGAGCAAAGAACTCAAGAATAAGCAAACACATCACAAAAATGGGCAAAGCACAGGAACATGCAATTTACCTTTAAAAAGATACAAATAACATTGAAGGAAATGTGGGACCTCAGCCACAATGAAATGAAATGCAAATAACACTTGCATCATCGTTGGGGGAGGAGGTGGCCATTGGCACCCGGGAAGCCATGATGGATTGTTGCTTGGACCTGAGTTCCACTGGGGTTCCCTAGCCCTTCATCCCTAGGGTCAAACCTAAGCTTGTGGCCATCCATGGTGTGGCTTCTTGGACGGGTGGAAGAGACCAGCCTGTCCCCAGCATCAACTATTGCACCCTCAGAAACGGGCCTAATGGGATACATGAACCAAGTGGATTCTGTAATTGAGACCAAAAATCGACTTCTGCTCTATTTTCCAGATCAGATTAATCCCAGCCAAATTAAATGTTGAGCATAATTTATCAGAGATGAACAAAATGATCCCCAATGAGGGCAGAAAAGTACCAAATTCACCATCTCCATAAAGCTTCCTATGTAATAGGCACATAAAAAAATCCAGTGCTTGCTGTGTAGATTTTGTTACAAGACAATCCTCAAAAGCTCTCACAAATTAACATATAATCTATAAATGCTTGCTATGCAAATATAGCCAGAAGACCAGCCCACAAATTTTCATAATCCCCCCGAGTACTCCAAATAGACACAACTAACTACAACCTGGGACCAAATATCAAGTGTAACCACAAGACCAGCCCACCATACAAAAGCCTCTCCAAAGAAAGGCTGTAAACAGAAAACAAGTGTAACACCAGTTGCATAGCCCTTCTTTCAAGATGGCCACCTGTATGCCCCGTCTATGTAGAAAATCTGGAAACTTCTTTCAATAATCCACATAAGATTGCCACAGCAGTAGCCACATATCCATCAAAATTAGAAAACAAATTCCCAGGCCATAGAGCAGTTATACCAAAAAAATAATACCCCAGAGCCTCCTTCCCCCATTGCTAGTCAAAACTGGCTGCAACTGTGAGAACTTCTACAAGGAGAGTAATAAAAGTCATAATTATCCAGCACCTACTATGTGCCGGTCACTGCTCAGTGAGACACGTTCAGCTGTTTTCGCCATTTTACCAATGAGTAAACCAGCCTAGAGAAGCCAAAGTCCTTGCCCCAAGGACAATGCCCTTCAAACTCTGGTAGCTAAGGCCCGCTCCTTGATGACTACACTATACTCTTGTTCTGGAAAACGCAGAATAAAAGAGAAAATGGTCTCCTGGTGTTCTTTCCAGGATGCTGGTTGCCTGGAGGCCATGACAGGTGACCCCGAGGGGAAATCCGGCGAGGCTCCTGGGTGTCCATATCTGGGGGTAACGGTGGGGTGGGCAGGTGGGGAGCAGCGCGGGCAGGGGTCCTCTTCCCTCAGAGATTGATGATGGACATATCCCCGCCTGCGCGCCGGTTCAGAGGCTTGCCATGCGGCCACCGCCAGTCACTCAGATGTGTCCAAAGGTCCGTTCCCTTCCTTAGCATGAATCCCTTTTCTCTAAAAACTTTGTTTCCGTTTTCCCTCTGACCTGGCACCAAACCTAACTCTTATAGGGCTACTGTAAAATCTCAATTCTAGGATCTTCGGAAAGTCAAAAAATTATGAAAAATCTCATCTAAATCTTTGATTACAAGAAGCCATTAGTTTTTAAAAATTCTAGCTGAATTTCATATCTCTATTCGAATGCAAAACAAATATTTTTCTAAAAGTAACAATTTGTGCCATGCTTTATAAAGGTATATAGGCCATTTATTATAAATAACTATTCGTTGACCTTTCAGAGATTAAATAATGATAATGAAGCACTAAGTAAAACACCTAGAATTGGGCAGCATTTTTACCCACCTCACTTTTATTTTAATGTGGGTGAAATATATCAAAAGAAATGGCTACCTCTGCCCAACCCTTCTAAGTCAGATGGCATTCTCTTATCATAATGTTTTCTTAGACATTTTTGGTCATCTTTTTATTCAAAAAATGTAAAGAATATGGAATCTATGCCAGTTACTGGCAGTTGCTTCATGGGGCTTATACTCTACCTGGGGAGACATGTGTTTACCAAATAAATAATCAAAAGAATTGCAGATGGTGACAGAGTCTCTAAGCTCATAAACAAGATGGGGGCAATGGGGGAACGGGAGATATCTGGGTGAGGGGGGATTCTACTTTAGATAGAATAGCCAGGAGGGCCTCTCGGAGGAGGTGACTTATGGGAATACATTAACCATCCAAGTACAAGTAGCTAGCTCTAGTTTCAATTAATGTTAATTATTAAAGCATTCTAAATAACATTTATGGAGCATATTACCATGTGCCAAGCACTGTCCTAGACCCCTTGGTATAGATTATCTTATTTAATCATTTTGAACCTTATCAGCTGTACAAGATGTACCCAATCTGTACCCCACTGTACAAAAATGAAAAAAGGCAAATTATATCTAAAATGCTGTTAATAACCCATGCAGATTATTCTTTTCTGTTGGTTTTTTTTGTTTTTTTTTAAAGGTTTCTACATAGTAAAGTTATTTATTTTGTGGGCAGTGTCACTGGCCCTCATATGTGGGACCCGAACCGGGGCCGCTGGCTTCCCAAGCCAGCGCCTAACCACCCCACCACTCGGCCGGCCCCAGATTATTCTTTTAACAATGGTTATCCTAAAGGCCATTGCAGTAAGCACCTGAGTTGAGTAATTGCTACCCAGATTTCTATTCTAGAGTTGGGCAATTTGGTGTCTCTTTGATAATTTCCCTGTGTTTAAACAGTCATATACTATGAACTAAATTTTCTGGTTTTGCCTTATTCTCTAGATCAGTTAGGAATGTGTTCAGCGGCAAATAACAGAATTTTGACCTGGAGTAACACAGAAAAACAAAGGCTTCTATCTCTTACCGAGAATGCTGGAGGTAGGTGGTTCCTGGCACTATTTCAGCAGCTCATCAATGGCAGGACCAATGCCTCCACAACTTTCTTGGCCTCTCTCTCATGGTTGTAAGATGGCATGGGACAGGAAAACGACAGCCCCGGTCAATGTTTTTGTCAGGAATGCAAATGCTTTGTTGATGCTCTTTTTTCTCTCCAGCACTCCAAATACACATAGATGCCTATATAACAAGATAACTAGTTAGATGGCTAGATACATAGCTAGCTAGCTAGACAGACAGCAAAGTGTTCAATAACACTATTACACACACACACACACACACACACACACACACACACACAGGGATTGAAAATTTCCAGTAGCATGATGGATCTTGGTGGAACATCTAGTAAGATCTAGCCAGTGCCTGTAGTTCATAAGGATCAGGGAAGATAGCAGGTACAAAAACAAAGCAAAACTGTCAAATCCTAAGAGACTAGTGTGTATAATGTTATGTAAATCAGTTTGAAAGCCTAGATGAAACAGATCATTGTCCAGAAAAATACTGTTTATAAAATTCACCCCAGTGGAGACAAAAGGAAAAAATGTAAGCAGACTAGTTTCCATAGAAAAAAACTCAGAGCCTAGTTAGAGAGCATTGTGATAAAATGGCTCCAGACTTTTTTGGGGTGGGAAGCGGGAAGGAAACATGGAAGAGGCTTCTGGGGTACTAGTGTCTGTTTCGTTATCTAAATGCTCATTAAACAAATATATTCTATTTGAGAAAATTCATTGAAATATATACCTATGATTTGTGTAATTTTCAATATGTATATTACGCTTAAAATTTTTTTGTTTTTAATAAGGAAAAATAAAAAGGCCCCAGACCCAGAGAGTTTTACAGGGGATTGCACTAATCTTTGAAGGTCAAATAATTCCAGTACTACTTAGATTATTCCAGAGTATAACCAAAGGAAAACTTCAAAATTATTTTTATGAAGCAAGTATAACATTGATTCTAAAACATGTCAAAGATTGCATCCAAAAATAAAATTGCGGATCCACCTCACTTATGAATATCAATATATATACCTTAAAATATAAGCAAGCAAGCAGAATCCAATATTAGATTTAAAAAATAATACATTATGCCTAGATGAGATTTATTCTATGAATTCAAGATTGGTTCAACGTTGCAAAACAGTAATATTTTCCAAAAGTTAATACCCATTGATATTTTTAGAAATCCAATAAAATAATAATTAATGGAGCTTTAATGTAATGACTATGTAACACATATGTATATTATACATAACATACATCTATGTATAATATATATAGTACAGTGTATATACAATATATGTATATATAATATATTTTCCTCTATAAAACATTTTATTTAATGAGGAACCTCTAAAAACTTCCACTAATGTAACAAATAAGAAACAAAATAGACAAGGATGCTTCATATCACCATACTATTCATCATTATATTGTATCAATTCAATCAGACCAAAGAAAGCAATTAGAGGCCTGAGAAATGGAAAGGAAAAAGTAGAACTATCCTTTACTGAAAATTATATAATTAAATATCAGAAAAATAATTTCTAAAAAATGAGAATTTAGTATATAACGGGTTTATAAAATCAACATGCAAAAATCAATAGCCTTTTGGGGCCGGCCGAGTGGCACGGTGGTTGGGAGCTGGCTTGGGACGCCAGCAGCCCGGGGTTCGGATCCCACATGTGAGGGCCAGTGACACTGCTCTCTTAAAAAATATATATATATCAATAGCCTTTCAATAATGGATAGAACATCCTGAAAGAAAATCAGTAAACATCTGACTTGAACAACACTACAGACCAAAGGGACCCAACAGATATACAGAACTTTCCACTCAACAGAAGAATACATATCTTTCTCAACACACATGAAACATTTTCCAAGATAAATCACCTGTGAGGTCACAAAACAAGTCTTAACAAATTTAAGAAGATCAAAATCATTCCAAGTATTTTTCCCATTCTAAAGGGAAAGAAAGTAGCAATCAATAACAGTAAGAAATGGAGAAAAATCACAAATATGTAGAAACTAAATAACACATTCTTGAATAACTATTTGGTCAAAGAGGAAATTAAAAGGGAATTTTAGAAATATCTTACACAAAAATGAAAAAAATACAGCATACCAAAACATAGGATGCAGCAAAGGCAGAACTAACAGGGAAGCTTATAGTGATAAACACCTACATAAAAAAAGCGGAAAGATCTCAAATAAACAAACTAACTTGACACCTCAAGGATCTTGCAAAAGAAGAACAAACCAAGCCTAATGTAAGCAAACTGTAGGAAATACTAGTAAAATACTGAGTAAAAGTAAATCAAACAGAGAATAGAAAAATAGGGGGAAACAAACAAACAAACAAAAAAACAAAACAAAACTAGGAGTTGGTTTTTGAAAAGATAATATGGACAAACCCTTAGCTAAAGAAAATAGAGAAAAGACTTGAATTTTAAAAATTAAAAATGAAAGAGGAAACATTTACAACAGATGCTTCAGGAAAAAAAGGATCATAAAGGATTATTATGAACAGCTATATGTGAACAAATTGGATAACCTAGAAGAAACAGACAAATTCCTATAAACATGCAACCTACCAAAACTGAACCAAAAAGAAATAGAAAGCCTGAACAGACCAATAACAAATGAGAAGATTAAATTAATCAAAACCCTCCCAACAAAGGAAAGCCCAGGACCAGATGACTTCATGGGTGAATTCTACCAACCATTCCAAGATAAATTAACACCAATCCTTGTTAAACTCTTCCAAAATAACGGAAGAAGAGGAAACATTTGCAAATTCACTTTATGAGGCCAGCATCACCCTGATACCAAAGCCAGATAAAGATAGCACAAGAAAAGAAAACTATAGGCCAATATTCCAGATGAACATAGATGCAAAACTCCTCAATAAATACCAACAAACCAAAGTTAACAGTACATTTAAAGGATCATGCACCATAACCCTAGGATGCAAGGATGGTTCAACATATGCAAATCAATCAATGTGGTACACCCCACTAACAGAATGAACCATAAAAATCACATGATCGGGCCAGCCGAGTGGCGCATCGGTTAAGAGCTGGCTTGGGATGCCAGTGGCCCCGGTTCGGATCCCACATGTGAGGGCCAGTGACACTGCCCTCTACAGCTAACAACAGCTCCACCTGGAGCTGGGCTGTGCGAGCCCTGGCGACGGCGTAGGCTGCAGCCCCTGCTGCAGTGGGCTGCCATAGGCTACAGTGAGTGGCCGGCTTCCAGTGTGAGCTGCCAATAGCTGCGGTGAGCGACCATCCAGAGGCCGGTGACCGATCTGCCTCATCCGGGAAGAGCGCAATGACGATACCAATATGGGCCAGTGAAGCGACGTCCTCCGCAACTAGACTGAAGAACAAAAAGACAGCAACTTGTCTGTTCCCCTTCCCTGATTCCCCAATGCTGTTCCTCTCTCCCAATTCCCCAATAAATCTTGGGAGAAAAAAAATCACATGATCATCTCAATTGATGCACAAAAACATTTGACAAAGTTCAATATCTATTCATGATGAAAACTCTCAATGAAATAAGTATAGAAGGAACTTAACACAATAAAGGCCAGGTAGGACAGCTCACAGCTAACATCATAATCAGTGGAGGTGAAGCCAAAAGCTTTTCCTCTAAGGTCCAGTACAAGGCATGGATGCTCACTCTTGCCACTTCTGTTTAACAAGTACTGCAAGTTTAGCCAGAGCAATTAGAAAAGAAATAAAAGGTAAAAATTGCAAAGAACAAAAGTAAAATTATCTCTCTTTGTAGATGACATTATCATATATGTAGAAAACTCTAAAGACTCAACAACAACAACAAGACACTGTTAGAATGAATGAATTCAGAAAGGTTGCAGGATAAAAATCAACATACAAAAATCAGTCATATTTCTATACATAAACAACAAACTATCCAAAAAAGAAAGAGAATAAAGAAAGAAAACAATCCCATTCACAAAGGAATAAAATACTTAGGAATAAACTAAATCAAAGAGGTGAAAGACTTGTACACTGAAAAGTATAAAACTTTGATGATGGAAATGAAAAATGACACAGATAAACGGAAAGACATTCCATGTTCATAAACTGAAAGAATTAATATTGTTAAAGTGTCAGTACTACCAAAAGTGATCTATAGACTCAATGAAATCTCAATCAAAATCCCAAACACAGTATTTACAGAAATAGAAAAAAATCCTAAAATTAATATGAAACAACAAAAGATCCCAAATAGCCAAAGCAATCTTGAACAAGAACAAAGCTGGAGGCATCACATTCCTGATTTCAAAATATATTACAAAGTTACAGTAATCAAAACAGTATGGTACTGGCATAATAATGGACAGAGAGCCCAGAAATAAATCCACACATCTATGGTCCCGTGACAAGAGTATTAATGAGGAAAGGATAGTCTCTTCATTAAATGGTGTTAGTAAAATTGGCTCTCCACACATAGAAGAATAAAATTGCAGTTTTATCTCACACCATATACAAAAATCAACTGAAAATGGATTCAAGACTTAAAGGTAAGACCTGAAATCATAAAAGTAATAGAAAAAAACATAGGAAAAAAGCTTCTTGACATTATTAGTCTGGGTGATGATTTTTTTTAATATGCCACTGAAAGCAAAAATGGACTAGTGGGATTTTATCAAACACAAAAGCACAATAGAAACCATCAACAGGATGAAAAGGCAAACTCTGGAATGGGAGAATATATGTGCAAACCATATAGCTAATAAAGGATTAATATCCAATATAGGGCCGGCCGAGTGGCGCATTGGTTGAGCGCTGGTTTTGGGATGCCAGCGGCCCCTGTTCGGATCCCACGTGAGGGCCAGTGACACTGCCCTCTACGGCTAGTGGCGGCTCCACCTGGAGCTGGGCTGTGCGAGCCCTGGTGATGGTGTGGGCTGCAGCCCCTGCTGCGGTGGGCTGCCATGGGCTGCAGTGGGTGGCCCGCAGCCAGCGTGAGCGGCTTGCAGCCAAGCGTGAGCTGCCAATAGCCGTGGTGGGCGACATCCAGAGGCCGGCGACGGATCTGCCTCGTCCGGGAAGAGCGCAATGACGATACCAACAGTGAGGCGGCGTCCTCCGCAGCTGGACTGGGGAGCAAGGGGACAGCGGCTTGTCTGTTCCCCTTCCCCGATTCCCCAACGCTGTTCCCCTCTGCCAATTCCCCAATAAAATCTTTAAAAAAAAAAATCCAATATAGATAATCATACCTTGGAGATATTGAGTGTTTGGTTCCAGGCCCCTGCAATAAGTGATTATTGCAATAAAGCAAGTCACACTAACTTTTTGGTTTCCCAGTGCATATAAAAGTTATGCTATATTATACTATACTCTATCAAGTGTGCAATATGACTGTCTAAAAAAATGTAGATACCTAAACTTAAAAATACTTCATTGCTAAAAAATGCTAACCATCATCTGAGCCTTCAGGGAATCATAATCATTTTACAGGTGGAAGGTCTCACCTTGATGTTGACGGCTGCTGACTAGTGGGGAGTGATTGCTGCAGGTGGGGGCAGCCGTGGTATTTACTTAAAATAAGACAACAATGAAGTTTGCTTCATTGATTGGCTCTAACTTTCACGAATGATTCTCATAGGTCACTGATCACAGATCACCGTAATAACTACAATAATAAAAAGTTTGAAATATGGTGAGAATATCCAAAATGTGACAGAAAGTCATGAAGTGAGCAAATTCCATTGGAAAAAATGGTGCCAATAGGTTTGTTTGATACAGGGTTGCCACAAACATTTAATTCGTAAAAACAAAACAAAACAAAACAAAAAACACATAATATCTGCAAAGCACAAGAAAGCAAAACATGATAAAATGAGGTATGTGTGTATAAGGAACACACACAACTCAATAGCAAAGAAAATAAAAATAAAAATCTGATTATAAAATGGGCAAAGGACCTGAATAGATATTTCTCAAAATTCCACCTACAGATGGTCAACACACATATGAAAACCTGTTCACCATCACTCATCATCAGAGAAATGCAAATTAATACCACAATGAGCTATCACCTCACACCTGTTAAAATGGCTATCATCAAAAAGGCACAAGACGGCCGGCCGAGTGGCGCATTGGTTGAGCGCTGGTTTTGGGATGCCAGCGGCCCGGGTTCGGATCCCACATGAGGGCCAGTGACACTGCCCTCTACAGCTAACAACAGCTCCACCTGGAGCTGGGCTGTGCGAGCCCGGTGATGGTGTGGGCTGCAGCCCCTGCTGCAGTGGGCTGCCATAGGCTACAGTGGGTGGCCCGCAGCCAGCGTGAGCGGCTGGCAGCCAAGCATGAGCTGCCAATAGCCGCGGTGAGCGACATCCAAAGGCCAGCGACCGATCTGCCTCATCCGGGAAGAGCGCAATGACGATACCAACAGTGAAGCAACATCCTCCGCAACTAAACTGAAGAACAAAAAGACAGCAACTTGTCTGTTCCCCTTCCCCGATTCCCCAACGCTGTTCCCCTCCGCCAATTCCCCAATAAAATCTTTAAAGAAAAAGGCACAAGATAGGGCCAGCTGAGTGGCGCGGCAGTTAAGCGCTGGCTTGGGAAGCCAGCGGCCGCGGTTCGGTCCCACATGTGAGAGCCAGTGACACTGCCCTCAAAAAAAAAAAAAAAAGCACAAGATAAGAGTTGTAGAGAAGAGGAAACCCTTGCACCCTGAGGGTGGGAATGTAAATTGGTTCAGTGCTGTGGAAAACAGTTTGAGGTTCCTCAAGAAATTAAAACTAAGACAATCTTATGATCCAGCAATCCTACTTTGAGGTAGAGAGCTAAAAGAAATGTCATCAGTGTCTTGAAAAGATATCTGCCCTCCCATGCTCACTGCAGCATTATTCACAATAGCCAAGATACAGAAAACACCCAAATTTGTCCATGGATAAATGGATAAACACACACACAAACATACACAGAGGAATATCATTCAGCCTTAAAAAGGGAGGAAATCCTGCCAATTATGATAATATGGGTGAACATAATGACGTTCAGCTAAGTGAAATAAGCCAGACAGAGAAAGACAAACACTGCATCTCTTATATGCAGAATCTGAAACGGTCAAATGGGGCAGGGAAGGGGAGATGTCATTCAAGAGATAAGATTTCAGGGTTATGCAGACGAAGGCATTCTGGACAGCTAATGCACAGCTATGGGACTATAGCTCATACTGCACTGAAATTTGCTAAGAGGATAGATCTTAAGTGGTCTCACCAGACAGAAACGAGAAAACAGAAACCAAAATAAAAGAAATGGGTGGCCGGCCAAGTGGCGCATTGGTTAAGAGTTGGCTTGGGACGCCAGCGGCCCCGGTTCGGATCCCACATGTGAGGGCCAGTGACGCTGCCCTCTACAGCTAACAACAGCTCCACCTAAAGCTGGGCTGCGAGCCCCGGCGACGGTGTGGGCTGCAGCCCCTGCTGCAGTGGGCTGCCATAGGCTGCAGTGAGCGGCCGGCAGCCAGCGTGAGCTGCCAAGAGCCGCGGTGAGCGACCATCCAGAGGCCAGCGACCGATCTGCCTCACCCAGGAAGAGTGCAATGACGATACCAACATGGGCCAGTGAAGCAACGTCCTCCGCAACTAGACTGAAGAACAAAAGGACAGCAACTTGTCTGTTCCCCTTCCCCGATTCCCCAGTGCTGTTCCCCTCCCTGAATTCCCCAATTAAAAAAAAAAAAATCTAAAAACAAAACAAAACAGAAACAGGTAACTGTTATATGTCAGGTGATGGATATGTTAATTAGCTTGATTGTGGTGATTGTTTCACAATGTATACATATAACAAAATATCGATCTTACAACTTAAATATACACAGTTTTTTAAATTGTCAATTTTACCTCCATGAAGATGGAGGAAAAGCGATAGCATGTGAGAGGTAAAACAGTAAAGCTTTTAGAAGAAAACACAGGAGACTGCTGGTTGGATAGGGCTCACATGTTGCATTTGGTTTGTCTCTTAAACGTTTTTTAATTGTAGTTTCTCCCTCTCTGTGTTTTTAGTGTCCCTCATAATTTAGCTGCTGCAGAAACTGGGTTGTTTGTCCTCTAGCGTTTTCCATTTTCGATTTTGCTAATTGCATCCCCATAGTATAGACCTATTTGGAATTCTGATTTGAGCAAACTAACTATTTTAAAAAATTATGAAATTATCAGGGAAATTTGAACAGTAACTGAATATTTGACAATATTTAAAAAATATTAGTGTTAATAGTTTATGTGTGATTAGTGTTAGCTCTCTTATGCATGTTTGGGGAAATTATAGGTATATTTTTAAGGAATTCTAATCCTTTAGGTTTATCCACTGAAATAAAATAATATGATGTTCCAAAATAATCCAACGGGATGGGGGAGGGGGGAGTCGGAACAGCTATTTGCTGGTAATTGTTTAACAGACTCTCCAGCCTGGAGGTGGAGCCTTGACTTGCAGTATTTGCCAATTTCCGTGGTGTAAACACTCTGTGGCCATGGCTTTCAGACTCCCAGCAGTATGTCCCTGGACATGGAGCTGGGAAGGGTTGTGTACACCCTGCTCTCGGCAGAGAACGCCACGGGCTCCAACATCACTGATAGGGGCAGAGAGGAAGAAGATTGGCTGAGTTGATATTTGTTGAAACTGGATGACGGGTCCATGGAGGCTCATTATACTATTCTCTCTAATTTTTTAACATTGAGATATAATTGACACATGACACTGTATTTGTGTTAGGCATACAACATAATGACTTGATAGGTGTATATGTTGTGAAATGATGGCCACAATAAGCTTAGCTAACATTCATCACCACACGCAGTTAGGAAAGATTTTTTTCTTGTAATGAGAATTTTTAAGATCTATTGTCTTAGCAATTTTCAAATCTATAATACAAAAACAAGGAAAAAGAAAGAAGAAAATCTTAAATTTCAAGATTAATTTTTAAAAAACAACTTCCATTGTTATGGGTGGCCATTGCAGATGATTATGGAGTGGAATTGCATTGAATTACATCAGTGGTCCCTGAGCGAGACCTACCAAACTAAAATAATAATGACGATAGTAAGAGCTAGTATGTTGCTCAGTGTCTGTGGCCTTCTTGACCCTGGCTGAAGAGCTTCATAAGGAATAATTCAAGGGGTTATTACAATTTTTGATTTACAGATGAGGAAACCGAGAAATAGAAAGCCGAACAACTTCCTTGGGTTGCGATCACACAGCCACAAGTGGCAGAATCAACATTTAAATCCAGTGAGGCTTCAGAGCCTGCGATTTTAATCTCTGACCCAAGACACTTGATTCAAAAACCACCCAAACTTGTTAGATTGGAAATAAACTCAGTGATGTTACCCACTGATAGACACTACACTGCTTAGGGGATCCTTTCCCAATCACAGATGTGCTGAATGCCTCCTTTAACAGGCCCTAAGCCACATGGTGGTGACCAGGTCACATTCGGCCCCTTTCTGGATGGAGAACTCCTCCCCTAGGAGACAAAACACATTTCTAAAACTGGCTCAGTGGGGTAGTGGGTGGGGGATTATTGGTGTAAATGTCTGGGTGAGGCTTTTATTTTTTTATTTTTTGAGGGCAGTGTCACTGGCCCTCATATGTG
The DNA here is from genome assembly GCA_033961575.1 of Aselliscus stoliczkanus. Classification (NCBI taxonomy): domain Eukaryota; kingdom Metazoa; phylum Chordata; class Mammalia; order Chiroptera; family Hipposideridae; genus Aselliscus; species Aselliscus stoliczkanus. Next base: position 3,439,234 of record CM066738.1, on the reverse strand, counting down.
GGACCCGAACCAGGGCCGCTGGCTTTCGAAGCCAGCGCTTAACCACTGCACCATTCGGTCAGCCCTGGGTGAGGCTTTTGTCAATGTGTCCTGGTACTTCCTTTGCTGAAATCTATTGAGAGTGATTTTTCTACATTTTAAAAACAGATGCTTTCACTCTTTGTCATAGCACAGATTATTCTAACCATTCCGCAAATATTGATGGTCACTTACTATCCTCAAGCGCCATGCTAGACACTAGAAAGACAGCAGCGAACAGGGCAGGAAAGTTCTTTCATGTTAGAGGGAGAACTGAGACACAAAATGGTGACCTGATAAATAATCGAGGTGATTCAGAGGGCCACAAGTCTAGCTAAATCTCTGTGACATGTGGTGGTGGTGGTGGTGGTGTCACCTCAGAAGGTGTGCTCAGGGAAGGCCTCCTTGAGGAGGTGACATTGAAACCAGACTCAAAGAGTGAAAAGGGAGTAAGTGTCTGAGGACGGAGCTGGGGGCATTGGGCAGGACCCTGAGGAAGGCCCTGAGTATGCTCCACACCTCGCAAGCACACACTTTCAGACACAAGTGTGTTTTTGTAATTAAGGACTTTTTATGACTTCCTGCGTAGGGCTGTCTGGCCTTGCATCTCAGATTCCTCCCTTTCCAAAGTGAAGTTCTACAGAAATACTAACTAAGAGTTGAGACTGTGGCTGGGAGCAGGTAGGACCTGGGGGTGGGGTTAGGAAGAGAGTAAATGATGGAGGAAGACTCATATGTCAGATCGGGAATAAAAGGCATTGAACCTGGCGCCCAGAAACACCTGGCACAAAGTCCTAAGTGGAATGAACCAGCTAGAGAAATAGGAGGGCGTTTCAACCAACTTCCTCTTGACATTAATGAGCTTGTCATGTAGTTCTTTCAAGAATGAGTAGGTGAATGTAGAACATCCCCGACCCCCACCTACAGAGACCATTCACACACACATACATAGACACACACACACACACACACACACACACACATACACACATACACTCTTTGCTGCTTCAAAGACGAAGTCGAAGTTTGGGAGTAATTGAGATCAGCCACTAGAAATAAGCATCCATGAACCAGAGACAAGAATTGGTTCCTCTCTTTTTCCAAGAGGAGAAAAATAATTAAAGAACAAACATACTGTGATTCTGTTCCCCAATGTCCAGGAGCCTCAAAGGAAAAAGAGTCTCCATGAAGTTGGGCTTCAGTGAACAAAGACTCAGAAATGGGAAGCTGTCCAAAGGGTTGGGGTTCCTCAAATGCCCCGGAACAAACCCTGAGAATGCCTTTATGTCTTCTCATCATGTCTTCCCTGGTGGTCTGGCACAGGCTTTAGAATTTTAAGTGGCCAGGGAGGGCATTCAAAACTATGTTTCTAGGGTTTCATGATTTAATGGTGTTTGGCAAACATCTGAAGACCCATTAAAAATCATATTGTATTTGGTAAATCTGTGGTTATTCAATATTTCTCCCTCTGTTTTGTCTTTCTTTCCCAATTATCAAATAGCCCTTGGTGGCAGTGTCCACAATGACAACATTCTTCTGATAGCTCTCAAGATTGAAACGCCTCGGGCTCCTCACGTTTGCTGAACCCTTCAATGTAGTTTCATTCAGATAGTTTGGCATTACCATTTTTTTCTCTTAACTTCAAACCCAAAACTTTTTTATATCAAGAACAGATTGCCCATAAAAATTGTAGATCAAAGAAACAAAGGCTTCTAAAGAAAAATGGTAAAAGGTGAGGGAGAAATCAGATTACTGGTACAGAAAGTTTTGTGGAAAAACTCAAGTGTTCTTGCCTTCCCCCAAAAAGAGAATTATTGTCACTGGAATAGCTAGAATAATTCTCCAGGAACAAGAATCCAACAGGGAATGGATACATTTTACAAAAGAGAAGAGGCCTTTCCTCAATTAGTCACTGGAAATCATAAAATCAGCAGGTAACACAGGTTCAATCCAAAACGAGAGTACATAGTGACAAGGCATTACACCTTTAACCCTAAAATTATAGCTCACTGTACAATCAATTGAGAAATTACCCCATATAGAATTCCATAATTACTTCCATCCACAACTATAAACATTTCCATTATCTTCAGGTAGAGATGAGAATATTCTTATAATAGTTTCAGCAAAAAAAAAAAAAAAGAAGAAGAAGTTGTAATAGTACATTATTATGTGACTTCAGGCTTTTACTTTTATTAAGTAACAATAATAGTAGAGGAACCAATGGAGTCCCTGGCGTATGCCTTGATGGCATTCACTCAATCGAGGTTCAACTCTCCAGGAACCCCTTTTGTGTGTTGAAAGTAAAAGCTCAGTCTTGTGTGTCTTTCTCTATAAAAAAGAAAGGATTTGGGCCAGCCGAGTGGTGCATTGGTTAAGAACTGGTTTTGGGATGCCAGCAGACCGGTTCGGATCCCACGTATGAGGGCCAGTGACACTGCCCTCTACAGCTAACAACAGCTCCACCTGGAGTTGGGCTGCACGAGCCCCGGCGACGGTGTAGGCTGCAGCCCCTGCTGCAGTGGGCTGCCATAGGCTACAGTGAGTGGCCAGCAGCCAGTGTGAGCTGCCAGTGGTCGCGGTGAGCGACCATCCAGAGGCCGGCAACTGATCTGCCTCATCCGGGAAGAGCGCAATGAGGATACCAACATGGGCCAGTGAAGCAACGTCCTCCGCAACTAGACTGAAGAACAAAAAGACAGCAATTTGTCTGTTCCCCTTCTCCGATTCCCCAACGCTGTTCCCCTCCCCCAATTCCCCAATAAAATCTAAAAAAAATAAAAAATAAAGAAAGCATTTGTTTTACACTCTCAAACTTCAAACAAAATTTAACTTAGAGATCACTTATTTTTTTTTTTTTCCAGTTAGGAGATTTCATTTTGGACATAGAATAGCTCATCTCTGCAAGCGCTTTCCAGGTGTAATTCAGAGCATCTTCTGAAACCCAAACCTTCATCGTCAAAGTTTAAATTTCCATGAGTTTTGAGAGTCAGTTTCTGTTCAGACCCTCAAAGTAAACTATTCTGACAAATTTTCTTTCGCATTTCACTGCAGTTTGGGGGTTTCAAAGCATGTTGGGCATTTTATATACATAAATATATACATCTAAAATTTATATATGCAAACATATAAATTATATATAAATTTAAATTTATTTTTATAGATTATTGTGTTATATTTTATATTACTATTTATAACACCTTTCATATAATTATACATGTATAAGGTGATGTATTACATGTTAAATTATACATAATTTATTATACTATACTGTAATACATTATGTATTTTATGATAGGTTTGTTGTTTTTTTTTAAGATTTTTATTGGGGAATTGGGGGAGGAGAACAGCATTGGGGAATCGGGAAAGGGGAACAGACAAGTTGCTGTCCTTTTGTTCTTCAGTCTAGTTGCGGAGGACGTTGCTTCACTGGCCCATGTTGGTATCATCATTGCGCTCTTCCCAGATGAGGCAGATCTGTCGCCGGCCTCTGGATGGTCGCTCACCGCGGCTATTGGCAGCTCATGCTGGCTGCCGGCCACTCACTGTAGACTATGGCAGCCCACTGCAGCAGGGGCTGCAGCTATGCCGTCCCCGGGGACTCACAGCAGCCCAGCTCCAGGTGGAGCTGTTGTTCCCCATCTTAGCTGTAGAGGGCAGTGTCACTGGCCCTCATATGTGGGATCCGAACCAGGGCCGCTGGCGTCCCAAGCCAGCTCTTAACCAACACGCTACTCAGCCGGCCCATGATAGGTTGTTATATGATTATATTACTACATATTTATATATTTTATATCATATAGTTATATGTATAGAATGTGATATAATATTACACATTAAGTCATATACAATTTATATCATACTGTGTTATATTTTATATCCCACCATTTATAGAGGCTGAAACTGAGGCCCAGGAAGCCATCACTTGCCTGAGGTAGTGGGGGCAGTTAACTGGCAGAGTTAGTTTCTAGAGCTGGTTCCACTTTGTTTCTAGAATCCATGCTTTTCACACTGCCCTCTCTGTGTTCTCTGGGAATGTCTGAGATCTCAGTTGGCTGTGGGAAGCCCTGCCTGCACTATTCGCCTCCACCTTGAAAGGAAAAAGAAAGGCTCTGCTGAGGGCCAAGAGTTATATGAGTGAGTGAAAGTGTGTGTGTGAGTGTGGGTTTGTGAGTGTGTGAGTGTGAATATGTGTGTTTGTGACTGCGTGTGAGTGTGTGTGTGATTTTTAAAATTCCACATGATTATTCTCCCAGCTACAGTTGACTGTGGCCGAAATGCAGAGAACCAGCTGGCTGGCCCCAAAAAGGGGCAGTGATGCCACCAGATTTCTTCCCTCAGGGATATGAGGAAAGAACCACAGGGAAGCAGAGGGGCCATGAGGGGAGAGCAGGTGACCCCCAGGAACAAGGGAGAGTGAGCAGCTTGCTTGGTTCCCACTGGCTTCCCATTTCAAGCCCCTTTGAGGGCTGCCATGTCTCTACACCTGGACTCCTGGCCACTACGCCATTTCCCACACCCCTGATACACACACACTGTGATCCGGGTACTTTGAGAGAGTCTCCATCTCTAGTAGTCAACAGACCCAGCCTAAAAACGACCCAGTGATGAAGGGCAAAACAAACACACAGCCTATAACACATACACTAACAAAAACCACCTTTAAAATATAATTGGAAAAAGACACCATCACAACAGCAAGAAAAATCACCCCTAAGCATAAATGTAACAAAAGTGCAGAATTCTGTTAGATAAAAACTATAAATGTATTGAAATCCATAAAAGAAAATTTGAATAAATGAAACCTCACTCCTTCTTCTCAGCTCAGAGGACTCTATATTTAAAGATCTCAATTCTCTCTAAACCTCTAAATGTAATGAAACCTCAGAGCACCCTAATTTTTTTAATGTGACAAAATTATGTTATAATTAGCCAAGAAGAATAAATCACCATATAAAAGAATAGCAAGGGTCAGCCAAGTGGTTCAGTTGGTTAAGAGCTCGCTCAAGAGTGTGAGCTGAGCTCTGAGCTACAGCAGTTTGATGCCCAGCCTGGGCTGAGCTGCCGCTAAGCTGCCAACAGGTGGCAGGATGGCTCAGCTAAAAAAAGAAAAAGAAAGAAATAAAAGAATAGCAAATGAAATGTTTAGAATACATTATGAACATGTAGCATAGGTTTGAAACATATTCTCAATGTTATGAACATATTCTAAATAGAGCATCAAAACAAAACAGGAAGTACAGAAACAAGACCAAGTATATGGAAATGTAATATATGACCAAAGTGGCATTTGAATGGATTGGTCAGGATTCATTTGGTTATGTGTAACCAAAACTCAATATAAAATATCTTAGGAAAATAGGAAGATAATGGAAATATGTCCCATGCCTCAGACTTCTCAACTTCACCATCAAGCATGGACTGGGAAACAAGCAATAAACAAAACAGCATAGACTTTGGTGGGGCTTCCATTTGTACACGAGGGCTGTGTGTGTATGTGGGGAGGGCAGGAGAGTATATATTTGTTTGAATATGCGTAAAGCTCCTCGCAGGATACGTGGCGAACAGGTCTTATGGGATGCCTCCAAGGAGGAGATACAAGGGGAGGATCTTTGTCCCTTTCCTGGATCTCAGGAGAAAAGAGTTGAGCCAATTATGTTCTCCAGTTCCCGGCCAGATTATCACTGGTCTGTGCAAAGTGCCTCTTGTTTTATTGATTTACTTGTTCCCATTTAACTGCATTTCCATTGCCACCACTGGCAGCAATTCCAATATGTCTGATGTGCATCCTTTTGTGTGTACATGTGCTTGGAAAATGTGTGAATTGTATGGGGCACATTATATTTAATTGACAGAAATGGTATTATGCTAGAGATCTCATTCAGTTTTTTCTCCCCACCCAGCACTGTTTTTAAGATCTACCCATGTTACTATGTACATGTCTCATGCATTGCTTCCTGCATCTACATGTGGCCACTGTAGCAGTCAGAGTAGATTATACTGCAATAACAAATACTCCCCCGATGATACTGGATTAAAACCTAAGGCAAATTTCTCATGCATGCTACATATCCACTAGAGAAGAAAGAATGTGGTGAAGCATGAGCTGACTCTTGATTTCCATCTGGAATGACATACCTCTTCTGCCCACATTTGACAGCCAAAGTACGTCTATCTGGTTCTGACTTTAAATAGGAGGGAAGTCCAGTCCTACCGTGTGACTGTGGAAAGAGAGACAGCTAGAATGTTTGCGGAAGTTCTCATGACTACCACAGACCCCTAGGTCATCTTCAACTCTTTTCTACCCCAAACAATGGCGTGATGGACATCCCTCTATGCGTTCCCCACAGGCCCACGTGGTCACTGCTTTGGACACACACCCAGGAGTGGAACTTCTGGGCAGTACAGCATGTGTTTAATTTCACTGAGGAGTGCCAAGTCGCGCTGCAGAATAGCCACAAACAGGCAGGAAGGTGAATACATCTCCACATCTTGCCAGCGCTTGGCAATAACAAGCTTTTAAAATTGTGCCTGACAAGTAGGTGTCAAATGATAGCTCCTATTGTTCTACATTGTAGTTCTCTAATTTCTAATAAGTTTAAGCATCTCTTTAGATGCTCATTGGCCTTTTAGATTTCCTCTTCTGTAAAGTGCTTGTTCACATCGTTTCCTTATTTTTTTCTATTAGGATTCCTACAATTTTCTTGTTGATTTTTCAAGAGTTCCTTGTAGAGATTTTTACTGTATACCCTTGAGTATCTTTTAGATGTTAAACAATATGAATATATTCCTGTTACCCCAGAAAGGAATATATTATTTTAATGGATTGTGTCTTATCTTCCGGCTCTTTGGGGAAAAAAAATTCTCAAGAAAGGAAGCTAGGCCAGGCTTGAATCAGAAGCCATCCCTGGGCCAATCAAAGGTGGTTAGAAAGGTGGGGCCCATAAAATGACATCTTTTATTTAAGCCACAAGGCTAGAACAGAAGAAAAAACTTTCCCAGAATAATTGGGGATGTGGGGAAGGATGTTGTTCTTCTGGGCAGACAAAGCAATAGATGATCCCTGGCTTAGCATCTGATGCAAAAAAAAATAAGGTCATGTATCCATCAGGATTATTTGATTGCAAGTGACAGAAACTCAATTGAGAGTAATTTTTTTTTAAAGGAAATGTATTGGTTAAAGTAACTCAAAAGTCCAGCGGGTGAATCCAGATTCTCAAATAACATCATATCTCATATCTCCATCTTTCTCTCCATCTCTCCAATAAACTCTCTCCAATGTGGGTGCAGTGTCCTCTAATAGCCAAGCACACATATCATAGTACCTTAATAATAGCAGTTCTTTCCTAATCATATTGTAGAAAAAAATCCTGGGAAGAATTCTGATTAGCCCAACTTAGATCACATGCCCCTTTCTGAACCAATCACTGTCGCCAGAGGGATGGAGTAGTGTGATTGGCCAGACATGAGTCAACTATGGGTGGTAGATGGGCTCAGACCACAATAAGAGGGTACCCCATAGGAAAGAGGGGCTTTTACCTGAAGACAAGAGAAGACATGCTGATCAGGCAGAACCCAGAAGTGCCAGGCATAGACCAGACCCTCTTACCAGAGCAGAGATTCACACATGAAGACCACTGAGGGAACCAGCCCCAGGCCAGGAAAACCTGAATTGTATAATAATTGCCAAATTGTTAGAGGCTCAGTGTAGACAACTCTTGAGAGTTAAAAGCCCAGTCATAAAGGGCCTCCATGATATCATGAGATTTACCTGCAGGTAAAAAGCTCAGCCAGGTTCCCAGCGTAAACATCTGAGGGAAATCCCCTCATGCTGCCAGCAAGGAGAGAGGGAAGGGACCACTGTGAAATACTCCAGGCACTCTGTTCTTAACAAGGACTGTCCCCTGGGAAACCAGTTACCAGAGACTAATCTGCTGGTCTATCAGAGCCTCACTGGCCCCCGGAAGGGAAATACCTAACTCCAGGCCCTTCGAGCCATCCAGTTCTACCTGAGGGGGGAGAAAAACACTGAGAAACACTGGTCATGTTCACCGCCCAGAGGCACGTTCACTAAAGCCTGAGACCTGATCACAGCCTTAAAGAATGCTTCCCTCCTCCCACTCCTCACCACCATGTAACTAAGGGCCTCTTTACAGCAGTTCCTTTTACCCAGTACCTCATGTCCGGCTAGCAAGAAAAAAAATTGCAAGGCATGCCAAAAGGGAAAAATAACAATTGGAAGAGACAGAGCAAGCATCAGAACCAGACATGACAGGGTGTTGGAATTATCAGACTGGGTATTTAAGACAATAATGAAAATGTACGAAGGGCTCTAATGGATAAAGTAGGTAGCACGCAGGGACAGATGGGCAATGTCAGCAGGGAGATGGGAATTCTAAGGAAGAACCAAAAAGAAATACTAGAGATTTAAAAACAAACAAAAAAACACTCCAACACAAATAACGAATGCCTTTGATGGACTTAGTAGCACACTGGATGCGACTATGGAAAGAATCTCTGAGTTGGAGGATATATCAATAGAAGCCTCAAAAAATGCACTGAAAGAAACCCAAAAAACCTAGAATATCCAAGGACTGTGGGACAGCTACACAATGTGTAACCTTTGTGTAATGGGAATACCAGAAGAAGGGAAAAAGGAAAGGAAGAAATATTTGAAACTGTACCAACTGAGAGTTTCCCAAATTCATGTCAGACACAAAATCACACCTCCAGGAAGCTCAGGGAACATCAAGTGGGATAAATGGCAAAAAAACAAAAACAAACAAACAAAACTACACCTAGGTATATCATTTTCAAGCTATAGAAAATCAAAGATGAATTTAAAAATCCTGAGAAAAAGCCAGAAGAAAAAACACCTTGCCTATAGAGGAAGACAAGTAAGTTATATTTGACTTTTCAGAAACCATGCAAGCAAGAAGAGAGTGAAATGAAATATTAGAGTGTTGAGAGTAAAAAACCACCAACCTATAATTCTGTACCCTGTGAAGTTATCTTCATAAGTGAAAGAGACATAAAGATCTTCGCAGGCCGGCCGAATGGCTCAGTTGGTTAACAGCGCGCTCAAGAGTGCAAGCTGAGCTGAGCAACAGCGGTTAGAGGCCAGCCCGAGCTGAGTTGCCCTTGAGCTGCCAACAGGTGGTGGGTTGGCTCAGCTAAAAAAAAATTAAAAAAAATAAATAAAAAAAAAGATCTTCGCAAACACAAACTGAGGAAATTTGTTGCCAGCAGACCTGCCTGGTAAGAAATGTTAAAAGAAGTTCTTTCAAGAGAAAGAAAATAATGTAGGTCAGAAACTCAGATCTACATAAAATAAGGAAGAGCATTGAAGTGAGATAGTGAAGATAAAAACTTTTATTTTTCATATTCTTGATAAATCTAACAGATATATTTTTTAAAATAGCAGCAACAATTTATTCAATTATGTAGGCTAATATATATACATGTGCTTATATATGATTATGTATAAATGAAATGAATGACAGCAGTATTACAAGGGATGGGAGGTAGAAATTAGGAAGTTTCTTATTTTACTGTAAGTGAAATGATATGTTATTTGAAAGTGGATTTGGATTAGTTGTAACTGTATACAGCAAACCCTAGGATAACTATAAAAACAGTAAAAAACAGATAACTACAACTGATATGCTAAGAAGAGAAAACTGAATCATATGAAATGCTAAATTAAATCAACAAAAGGCAGAAAGAGTGAAAGACAAAAATAAGAACAAAGAACAACAGTAAGAAGTAAGGTACATATTAATCCAATTATATCAATAATCACTTTGAATGTCAATGGTCTGAAGGCACCAATTAAAAAACAGATATTGTCAGAGTGGATAAAAACAAAAAGACCCAGCTATATCTTGTCTACAAGAAAACCATTTTAAATATAAAGACACATATAGATTAAAAGTGAATGGATGGAGAAAAATATACCATACTAACACTAATCAAAAGAAAGCAGGAGTGGCCATATTAATTCAGACAGCAGACTTCAAAGTAAGAGAAGTTACCAGGGACAAAAAAGAGCATTACATAATGATAAAGGGGTCAATTCTCCAAGAAGACATAACAGTCCTAAGGTACATGAGCCTAAGAACAGAGTGTCAAACTATGTGAAGCAAAAAATATTAGAAAAGCAAAGAGAAATGGATGAATCCACTATCCTAGTTGGAGACTTCAGCACCTCTCTATCAGAAATGGACAAATTCAGCCAGCAGAAAATCTGGAAGGACAGAGTTGAACTTAACACCATCAATCAACTGGATATAATTAACATCTATAGACAACATCATCCAACAACAGAAGAGTACATGCTCGTCTCAATCTCACCTGGAACATTTACTAATATAGACCACTTCTGGGCCATAAAACACACCTTCACAAATTTAAAAGAATAGAAATCATACAATGCCTTATCCCAGACCCAATGGAATTAAACTAGAAATCAAGAACAGAAAGATAACTGGAAAATCACAAAAATACAAAGATTAAACAACACACTTCTAAGTAATACATGGATTTAAGAAGAAATCTCAAGAGAAATTTTAAAATATTTTTAAATTCATGAAAATGAAAACACACTTATCAAAAATTGTGGGATGCAGCGAAAGCAAAGCTCAGAGGGAAATACGTACAGCATTGAATGCATATATTAGAAAAGAGGGGGCCGGCCGAGTGGCGCATTGGTTAAGAGCTGGCTTGGGATACCAGCGGCCCTGGTTCAGATCCCACATATGAGGGCCAGTGACACTGCCCTCTACAGCTAAGATGGTGAACAACAGCTCCACCTGGAGCTGGGCTGCTGTGAGTCCCCGAGACAGCATAGCTGCAGCCCCTGCTGCAGTGGGCTGCCATAGGCTACAGTGAGTGGCTGGCAGCCAATGTAAGCTGCCAAGAGCCACTTTGAGAGGCCATCCAGAGGCCAGCAACCGATCTGCCTCACCCGAGAAGAGCGCAATGATAGTACCAACATGGGCCAGTGAAGCAATGTCCTCCACAATTAGACAGAAGAACAAAACGACAGCAACTTGTCTGTTCCCCTTCCCCGGTTCCCCAAGCTGTTCCCCTCCCCCAATAAAATATTTAAATTCCCCAATAAAATCTTAAAAAAAAAAAGAAAAGAGGAAAGATGTAAAATCTATCATATTAGCTTCCACATTAGAAACATAGAAAAAGAAAAGGAAATTAAAGTGAACAAAATAAAAGAAACAATAAAAATCTGAGCAGATATCAGTGAAATTGGAAACAGGAAATCATTAGAGAAAATCATGAAAATAATGGTGGTTCTTTGAAAAGATCAATAAAATTGATAAGCCTCTAGCCAGGCTAATGAAGAAAAAAGAGAGATGACACAAATTACTAATACCAGAAATAAAAATTACTAATATCAGAGGACATTGCTACAGATCTTATGGGCATTAAAAGGATAATAAAGGAATAGTATGAGCTCTGTGCCCCCAAATTTTGATTTTTGATAACTTAGATGAAATGGCTCAATTCTCTGAAAGATGTAATCTACCAAAACACACACAAGAAGAATTAGACCATCTGAATGGACTTAGGTTTATTAAAGAAATTGACTCACAATTTACAACTTTCCAAATCAGAAAGCACAGCCTGAGATGGGTTTACTGGTAAATTCTACTAAATCTTTAAGGAAGAAATTATACTAATTCTCTACAGTGTCTTTCAGAGAATAGAAACAGAGGAAATACTTCCAAATTCATTCTATGATGCCAACATACTGTAATAACAAAATCACATAAAAACATTACAAGAAAACTACAGACTAATATCTTTCATGAACATAGAAGCAAAAATCCTCAACAAAATATTAGCACATCAAATCCAATGATTTATAAAAAGAATTATACACCAAATTCCAGTGGGATTTATCCTAGGTATGCAAGGAAGGCTGGTTCATTATTTGAAAATGAATTAATGTGACTTATCACATCAATAGGCTAAAGATGAAAACTAATCACATGACCATTCATATCAATAGATGCAAAAAAGCATTTGTCAAAAATCCAACACCCATTCATGATAAAAACTCTTAATAAACTAGGAGTAAAAGGGGCTTCCTCAACTTTATAAAGAATATCTACAAAAAAAAAAAAAACAAACCCATAGCTGACATCATACTTAATGATGTGAAACTCATAGCTTTCCCACCAAGATCAGGTACAAGGAAAGGATGCCTCCTTTCGCCACTGTTTTTCAACATTGTACTGGAATTTCTAGTTAATGCAATCAGACAAGAAAAGGAAATAAAAAGATATACAGATTGGAATGAGAGTTATAAAATTTTCTTGGTTTGCAGATGACACGATCATCTACGTAGGAAAACCAAAGAATTGACAAAAAAAAACCAAAAAACTTCTAGAGCTAATAAGCGATGATAGCAAGTTTACAGGATACAATTTTAAAATACAAAAGTAAATCGCTTTTCTGTACACCAGCAGTGAAAATGTGGAATCTCATTTAAAAACACATTTACATTAGCACCCCAAAAATGAAATACTTAGGTATAACTCTGACAAAATACATAAAAGACCTATTTGAGGAAATGACAAAACTGATGATCAAAATTAAAGAACTAAATGAATGAAGGGGTATTTCATGTTCATGAATAGGAAGACGCAATAGTCTCAGGTTGTCAGTTCCTCCCAAATTGATCTACACGTTCACTACAATCCTAATCAAAACATCAGCAATTATTTTGTAGATGTCAGCAAACCAATTCTAAAATTTATTTGGAGAGGCAAAAGACCCAGACTAGCCAACACAATATTGAAGAACAAAGTTGGAGGACCAATGAAACCCTACTTGCTATAAACCTACAGTAATCAGGATACGGTAGTTATTGGCAAAAGACAGACTAGTAGATCCAAGGGACAACACTGAAAGCTCAGAAATAAACTCACATAAATATAGTCATCTAATCTTTGACAAGAGAGCAAAGGCAATACAATGGAGAAAATATCACCTATTCAACAAATAGTGCTGGAACAAGTGGATATCCATATGCAGAAAAATGAATCTAGACCCAGATCTTACACCCTTCACAATAATTAACTCAAATGAATCATAGCCTTCAGTGTGAAACACAAAACTATACAACTCCTATGAGATGACATGGGAGGAAACCAAGATGACCTTGCATATGGTGATGTCTTTTTAGATAAAACACCAAAGACATGACCCATGAAAGAAATCATTGATAAGCTGGATTTCATTAAAATCATATTTTCCTGCTCTGCAGCAGACAGTGTCAAGAGCATGAGAATACAAGCCACAGATAGAAGAAAATATTTTCAAAAGACACACCTGATAATGGACTGCTATCCAAAATATAAGAAAAACTCTTATTAATTAACAATAAGAAAAAAATAACAATTAAAACAGGAGTCAAAGACTGTCACAGAAAAATCAGCAAAGAAGATTTATAGGTGGCAAATAAACATATGTAAAGATGCTCCACATCTTATGTCATCAGGGAGATGCAAACTAATACAACAAGGAGATACCACCACATACCTGTTAGAACAACCAAGACCCAAAGCGCCAACACCACAAATGCTGGCGGGGACGTGGAGCCACAGGAACTCTCAGGCACTGTGGGGAAGGCAAATGGTGCAGCCGCTTTGGAAGACAGTTTGTCAGTTTCTTCCCAAATGAAACATGTTCTTACTATACAATCCATCACTCCCTGATAAATACTACTCGTTGCTGTTTACCCAAAGGAGTTGAAAACTTATACCCACACAAAAACCTGCGTGCAGATGTTTATGGCAGCTTTATACATAACTGGAACATGTTAAAGCAACCAAGATGGCCTTTAGTAGAGGAATGTGTAATTAAGACAGCAAACTGTTACTCCTGCTGAAAAGAAATGACTTATCAAGCCATGAAAAGACATGGAGGCAACAAATGAATATTACTACGTGAAAAGGCTGCATACTGTGTAAGTCCAACTATATGGCATTCTGGAAGAGGCAAAATGATGGCGACAGTGAAAAGGTCAGTGGTTGCTAGGAGTTGGGGTGTAGGGGAGTCAATCGTGGAGCACAGAGGCTTTTTAGGGCCATGAAAGCACTCTGTATGATGATAGATACATGTCATACATTTGTCCAAGCCCGTAGAAAGTTCAATACCATGGGTGAACTGTGATGTAAACCATGAACTGTAGGTGACAATGATGGGACACTGTAGTCTCATCAGTTGTAATGAATGTAGCACACTGGTGGGGAATGTTGATAATTGGGGACACTGTGCACATGTGGGGCCAGGAAGTATAAGGGGACATCTCTATACCTTCCACTCATTTTTGCTCTAAACCTAAAACCACTCTAAAAAAATAACAATAAATAAAATAAATAAGGATCCAAAAATAAGATTCCTGGACATAAATTTCAAGTTCCTTGAAGTCTGTAGGTCCTCCATCCATCTCCCTTCTTCTTCCTTGAAATAATTTACTTCCCACAGTCTGGAGTTTGCTGACTGAATTCCTGAGCTGTAAGTTTAACGTGTTCCTTGGTCCCTGTGAACTTGGGGCTGGTCTTATAAGCTTCATCGAATTCAGTCTTATTTTGTTGGCAAGGCGGCTTCATAGGTGGTGCCGTCTTACTTTCATAGGTGGTGGGGTCTTGATTTCTCTCTTTTTGTTGAGAGCATGAATGATGTTCAATGTCTACATTCATTAATTCATTAGTATGGTCAAAAACTAATAATAGCATTCCTTATCCATGCATTAGCCAGGATGCTCCTTTCTAAAAGGAAACTTCCTCTCATCTACCATTTGCTCACTCAAATGTACAGTGTGTATAGGATAGGCAAGTTAAATGCTTGCTTCATCTTCATTTACTAGTTTTCAAAATATGTTCACCCTCTAACATCCTCACACTGTGACAAATTAGGTTGCTGTTATTAGTACTATTGTCATCATCATCAATCCTAACCTATTTAGTATCATATTAACATTTTTTCCAAAAGGAACTAAAGGCTGTCCTGAAAGAAGACATCAGCTTCTTTGGAAATATTCTCACTTGTACTTTTTCAACGCAGACTGTTCATAGAGGCTAATTCTTTAGTTGTCACTAACTTAGCATTGAATCATGAAATAAACACCAAAAAGTAACACCTGCCCTGTTTTTAAATCATTGCTGCGCCCAGTGTGAATGTATGTCTGAAATTCTTCAAGCAACAATTTTCAACACAAAGCTAATATTCTTTTTTTTTTTTAAGATTTTCTTGGGAATTGGGGGAGAGGAACAGCATTGGAGAATCAGGGAAAGGGAACAGACAAGTTGCTGTCTTTTTGTTCTTCAGTCTAGTTGCGGAGGACGTTGCTTCACTGGCCCATGTTGGTATCGTCATTGTGCTCTTCCCGGATGAGACAGATCGGTTGCCGGCCTCTGGATGGTCACTCACCGCGGCTATTGGCAGCTCACGCTGGCTGCCAGCCGCTCACGCTGGTTGCCGGCCACTCACTGTAGCCTATGGCAGCCCACTGCAGCAGGGGCTGCAGCTATGCCGTTCTGGGGACCCACAGCAGCCCAGCTCCAGGTGGAGCTGTTGTTCACCATCTTAGCTGTAGAGGGCAGTATCACTGGCCCTCATATGTGGGGTCCGAACCCGGGCCGCTGGCGATCCCAAGCCAGCTCTTAACCAATGGGCCACTTGGCCGGCCCAAGGCTAATATTCTTAAACAAGGTGTGTTTTTTTTCCTGGACACATTTATTCAGCTGTTGCAATCAAACACCATTAGTTAACTTACCATTGACAAACAGCTTTGTTTCTTGGTTAAGAAATGAGCCACTTTATAACTTATTTTGGTAGCCAATTCTTCCTCAGTTTTGTATGAAGAAATTCTGTCATAAGACATTGTTTGAATTTTTCTCATTTTTCTGGCCATTACTTTCCTGTGATTTGGGGCTGTTTTGACGAATGCTTTGTCTGGTGACATTGATGTATCTCGTACCCTTTTGGCACAGCCACGGCGCCATTGCACAGTGAACACGGTGTCTTGCCATGTAATTTGATAACAGCATCGCCCACTGCATCATGCATTATAAGCACGACGTTCGCAGTCCACTCTATTTTCTTCTGTTGTTTGACAAAGGATATGCACTGGCAATGTATTCTTTTTTTTTTTTTTTTTTTTTTTTTTTTTTTTTTTTTAAGATTTTACTGGGGAATTGGCAGAGGGGAACAGCGTTGGGGAATCGGGGAAGGGGAACAGACAAGTTGCTGTCTTTTTGTTCTTCAGTTTAGTTGCGGAGGATGTTGCTTCACTGTTGGTATCATCATTGTGCTCTTCCCGGATGAGGCAGATCGGTCGCTGGCCTCTGGATGTCGCTCACCGCGGCTATTGGCAGCTCACGCTTGGCTGCCAGCCGCTCACGCTGGCTGCGGGCCGCTCACTGTAGCCTATGGCAGCCCACTGCAGCAGGGGCTGCAGCCCACACCATCACCGGGGCTTGCACAGCCCAGCTCCAGGTGGAGCTGTTGTTAGCTGTAGAGGACAGTGTCACTAGCCCTCATGTGGGATCCGAACCGGGGCCGCTGGCATCCCAAAACCAGCGCTTAACCAATGCGCCACTCGGCCGGCCCTGGCAATGTATTCTTAAAGTCATAGTATGGCCACGTGTGTGACACTCAGGATGCCGTGAGTTAAAGCCATGTGACACAATCTGCCTTGTTCCAAGCAGCAGTGGAAATTGACATGAGAGCCACATACGGACGGACCCCGCCACAATCACTCACCTTGGCCGCTGTGGCAGGAAAACACCCACGGAACACATGGAAATAAACGAGCGTGCTGTGTTCCAACAAAAGTTTATTTGTGGATCTGGAAATTTGAATTTCAAACAATTTGACGTGCCAAGAAAGAGCGTTTCCACTGTTATCTCTCCACTGTTTTAGCAGGTCAAGGCTCCTTTGCTCAGGGGCTACGCTTATAGGTAGCAGGTCCGCTTTGGTCTGCAGGCTATAGCTGCCAACCCTGGCTGCAAGTCCATACATGTAATTTTTATTTTTTTAAGTTCCAACAAATTTAGTAGTTTGTATAGGTCATACTTCCATGGGATCTAAAATGTAAGAATGTGGAGAAGGGTAGATGGTATAAAATGTCCCTCCCACATCAGCCACCAGCTTTCAGTCCCACCCCTGGGGACAAGCAGCATTGCTGGCTTCTCATATCATGTCCCTGAGCTATTCTGTAAAATCATAAACAATTACGTACAGACACACTCTTCTCTCCTCATGTTTACAGAAAAGGTGACAGTCTCCACTTCTGACCCACTAATATGGCTGTAATCACAGATGGACAATAGTAAGTGTTGGCAAGGACGGGGAGCAGCTGAAACCTGTACGGGCTGCTCATGGAGAAACGGTGCAGTCGCTAAGGAAGACAGATGGGCGTTCCTCAAAAACTGAAACAGAATTACCAGTCAACCCCGCGATTCTGCTCTTGGATATATCCCCCAGAGAAATAAAAACACAAAAGTCTGTACACGGATGTTTGTATCAGCATTAGTCATCATGGCCCAAAAGTGGAAACGACAAATGTCCATCAGCTGGTGAACGGATAAACAAAACGGGATCTGCCCACATAATGGACTATTATTTAATCATAAAAAGGAACAAATGACTGACCCATGCCACAACATGGCTGAGCCTTGACGTTGAGGGAAAGAAGCCAGCCACAAAAGGCCACATACTGTCTGATGCCATTGATAGGAAATGTCCAGGACAGTGAAAAGCATAGAGACAGAAAGTAAATTAGCAGTTGTCAGGTGCTAAGGGGAGGGAGAAATGGGAAGTGACTGTTAATGGGAACAGGGTTTCCTTTTGGGGTGATGAAATGTTCTGGAGCTAAAGAATGGTGATGGTAGTACAACCTTGTGAATGTACTAGAAACCACTGAATTATACACTTTATAAAGATGAATTACATGGTGTGATAATTATGTCTCAATAAAAAAGGCAGTATGTGTTACATACATCCACCCTGCCTTTTCCCCTTAACATTAGCCAGAGGCCAATTTAAAGGGGACGGGAAGTGCAGAGCAATGAAGCAGGGAGGCTGCTCCTGCAGCGTCAGCTAACTTACAGCTAAATTACCAGTGGCCCAAATATCAAAACGCTTGCCTCACGGAAAGAAGAAAATCTCAGGGCCTTTCTACAGCTACATTCAAAGATTGTAACTAGTTTGAGGGAGGCCTGAGACCACTGCAAGCCAAACCCCCCTGGAGACAGCTTGCTGAGTTAACACAGTCCAATTCACTATGTAAAGTGCTTTCAACTGAAAGTTACGGCAGTGGCTTGGAAGAAAGCTTGAGTAAGTTGGCCATGGAATAAAAATACCCAGAAATCGTCCGAGATTCCCCCGGACCCATCATCCTGACACTCCTCACTGTACCTCTCCTCCCTCAGGAAACATCTCCCCTTCTTGGAAAGACGATCGCTTCTCTCAGGCCCTCGGCCCTCAAATGTCTGCTGGAATGACAGCCAGAATCCCAGGTCAACGTGGTCTGGGAGTGGCCTGCAACCAGGGCAGGGGCAGGAAGGAGACACACTGTGGAAGAAAAGCAGGAATTTGCTGGTAAGCACGGGCTCCGTCTTGGGTCTACTCGTGAGCATGCGCTCAGGGGTGCTTGGGCACAGAAGGTGGGGTTCCCTTTCCCACTGCGATGAAGTTATTGATTTGAACGCATTCTTTCGTGAGGCATGGACAGCTGCTTTAGCAGTTTGCCGTTTTGGCTAATGCTTGGAACTCTGCTCTGTGCAAAATGACATGGCAAGGCAAGAAACGCTTTGGCAGAAGACAGAGGAAAACATTCAAAGACTTCAGGAGACAGGAATGCTAAACTGGAACCAGCTTCTGCTTCTCACTCACCCAGGACCTCCCCCCGCACCCCGCTTTGTCTCCCATTAGGCTTGGACCTTTGCCTTGGGGAATGGGTTGGTGAGGGAGATGTCAGTCTTTTACAGTGGTCTCCTATTGACTCTTCTATTCGCTGCTGGTGGCGGCCGCAATGGGCCTCATGGACCGATTGCAGTGGGGATGGGAGCAGCCAACGGTGGCTTGGTACAGGGAGCCACTGTGATCTGCCGGAAGCAAAGTGGACCTAATTATCACACTCGGCAGCAGCGCAGCTATGGTTATTAGAGTTCACAAAATGGTGTGATGCCCAGAGATCTTTAGCTGTGGTTAAGTATAGGGTTCTCTGGAATTAAAGTAACAGATGATCCATTTTTTTTTTTTTGTAATAAAACAAGTCCAGGTCTAATGACAATAGGTACAACTTAAGAAAATCAACAAAGGCAAGACACAAGAAAGTCAAGGCCTTTTATCAAATTCTTACTGCTGGGTAACTTCACTGATTCAGTCTCTAGTCTAGAGCAAAGTAGATGTCAGGCAGCCTTCAGACTATATCAGCACCAAGGCAAATTATCAGGCTTCTTCCTCATCGTCCCCCAAAGAAACATGCCCCAGGAGACTGGTCATACTCAAATCTTTGGTTTATTCGATACTGATTTCAAGTTAATGCTAACTATTGGGATCCTATGAGTCATGCTAATCGCCACCCTCATCTGCCATTCTGAGGGAGGGCATTGAGGGAGGGCTGCAAGAATCCAGAGAGAAATGGAGTTGTGGTCATTATGACCATAGGTATGACAAGCCCATCCTCAAGCTATTTTCTGTTCAGGTGTAAACAGTTGGGATGAACCTCTTCAGCACCAGGCAGATTCCCTTCACTGGCCGACTAGCGAAATGGAGTAAGTGCCACTGTGGTAGGCAGAGCCAAGAGGAAAACACCGGAACTTCTCCTTCCCTCCAAAATAGCAAGCAAAAGCAATAGCGCCTCTCTAAGGAAAATATAGATTGTTGTCACCATCCAATAATTGGAAGGAGTATGCTTGGTGATTCCTAGGACATCACCGAAACCACAGTGCAGGCACACACTGCATAGCTGTCCGTGAATCAGTGCCATCTTAATCAGGCGGTTCTCCAGCTGTGGAGAAACTCCCATTTCTCCTCACTGGAGGAAACCAGTACGGTGCCAGCAAGCTGCTGTGCATTTCTGATTTGGCAAATGTATTAATGTTTTCTTTTAGCCCTTGACAATTCTTCTTCAAAGTCCTCACTCACGCTGGGACATAAATCGGTCCCACTGCACACCTCGCACACCAGCTCACTGGTCAGCTATAGCAAAAGCATCCTGGTGAGACCGGGCAGGCAAGAAGTCAGACTTCCAAGAAGGTTTCTTATGGCTTTTCTGCACCCAGGTGTCCTTGGAAGGGTAGAGTGTGTCCATTCATCATCCAGCATATCAGTCACTGAAGCAGGAAGAATGATACTAAGATGTGATCAAAACCCACATATACTTTGCTCAGAGAACTTGAGCCCGAAGCTGTGGTTTAATTGGATGTGACTCTGCATTATTTTCACTTGGAAAAGATGTCAGATTTTGGAGTTATTTAGGGGATGCCTATGGGGGGATTAGCAACACTGGACATATCGGGATTATGAGCACGTGTCTGTGCACACATGCAAAAGCCAAGGGGGGGACAGTAGTAAGCATTGATTGGCTTTGCCCGGCCAGCCCCCACAATGCCTTAGGGGAACAGTTATCCTCAACTGTAGTCACATGATGCTGAAGGGGGTGACAATCAGAGGACCTTGCTCCTGTGGCCACAGGATTGGGCAAATGATTCAGGAACATTTAATTTCTTATTGGTAGGAACATTTTAAGGGACACGAGACAGAAAACCCAATTGAACCGGACTGTGAGTCAAGACAACCTGAGTGACACTGATAGAACTCTCCACACAGCAAGAGGAGAATGCAGTTTTTCCAGTACACATGGAATATTCACCAAGCTAGACCATACTCTGGGAACTAAAGCAAACCTCAACAAATTTAAAAGAACTGGAATAGTATGAATAGTATGTATTATGTCCACAAAGGAATTAAACTAGAAACCAAGAACAAAAGATATCTGGAATATCTTCAAACATTTGGAAATTAAACAACACACTTCTGATAAACCCATGGGTCAAGGGAAAGTCACAAGGGCAATTAAAGATATTTTGAATTAAATGAAAATTAATACACAACCAATCAGAAGTTGTAGAATGAAGCTAAAGCAGTTTTAGAGAAAAGAATTAAATACTTAGGAAAGCAAAGAGGTATCAAATCAGTGATCTGAGCTACCACCATAAGAAACTAGAGAAAGAAGAGTCACTTAAACCCAAAGCAAGCAGAAAAAAGCAAATAATAAAGACAAAAAGCAGAAATCAATGAAATGGAAAACAGAAAAATTATAGAGAAAATCAATTAAACCAGAAAGTGATTCCTCAGAAAGATCAATACAATTTATAAACCTCTAGCTTAAGAAACAAACAAACAAACAAAACCCCAGACGACACAGATTACCAATACAAGAAAAAAATGAAAGACCTTGCTTTATAGATCTTAGACATTATTAAATGGATTAAAAAATATTTTAAACATTACACCTTTAAATTCGACAAATTACATGGAATGAACTAATTCTTCAAAAGACAAACATCCTAAGCTCACTAAAGAGGAAGCAGGTGATTTAGCCATTTCTGGAACATAATAAAGAAATTACACTTGTGCTGAAAAAGAAAACAAACAAACAACCCAGAAGTCCAGGCCTACATGATTTCAGGAGTGAATTTAACCAAACAGTGAAGGAAGAAATAATACAAATTCTCACAAAATCTTCCTGCTAATGGAAGAGAAGAAATTGCTTTTGAACTCGTTTTTGAGGCCACTACCTAACATCAAAACCTGAAATAAATGTTACAAGAAAAAATGACCTTCAGAACATTATCCCTCATGAACAGAAATACAAAAATGATAAATAAAATATTAGCAAATTGAATCCAGCAATAAGTAAAGAGAATTTACATTATGACCAAGTGGAGAAGGTTATGTTGGGAATGCAAAATTGGTTAATATTAAAAAATCCAATTAATGTAATTCAACAGAGCAAAGAAGAAAAATCCATATGAACATCTCTATACCAGAAAGAAAAAAAAAGAAGAATTAAAAGAGCATTTGACCAGATTCAACATTAATTTATGATAAAAACTTTCTACAAACTAGGAATAAAAGGAACTGCCCCCACCCAACCAAGGACAATAAACAAAAACTGACAACTAACATCAGATCTAACCATGAAAAATTGAAGGCTTTCTCCTAAAGTCAAGAACGAAACAAAACAAAAAATATATTTCAGCACCAGGTAAAGTTTACTTTCAAAATGTAAAAGTGTCATTTCTTTTAAAATGTCATATTAAACATACTCATGTTACAGGAAAAAAACCCAAAAAACAGTGTAAGGATGTCCACTCTGGCACATTATTCTACCGGAGGCCCTAGCCAGTGTAAAAACAAGAAATAAAAGTCATAGAGTTCGTGATAAACAATAAAACTCTCAATTCATAGATGACATGATTGTCTATGCAGAAAATGCAAAAGATTCTACTTTCAAATAAATGCCTTTAGCAAGGTCACAGTGTACAAGGTCAATTCAATCAATTAAATTTCTATACACTAGCAATGAACAATTACAAAATGAAAAATATTACAGTACCATTGATGAGGGCACCCAAAATTATGAAATACACAGGCTAAAATCTAACAGAATGTGAAGACCCACCTGCCGAAAACTACCAAACACTGGTGAAAGGCATCCAATGAGGCCTAAAGAAATAGAGATTTTGCATTCATGCGTTGAAAGACTCAATATTATGAAGATGTAAATTCCACCAAACGTGATCTCTAAGTTCAGTAAGATGCCAGTCAAAATCCCAGAAAGATTTTTGTAGACAAATACAAGCGGATTCTAAAACTTATGTGTGAAGGCAAAGAATGTTTGTAAGTGCCAAAATAATGTTTAAAGGAAAAAGTGGGTCTCCCGGTTTCCAGTCTGACGTGAAAGGAGCCATCCATCCCAATGAGTAAAAAACTGAACCAACTGAAACTCAACAACTCTTAGATCACCGGGCAAACCTCTGCCCCCCAAGTTAGAGAGACACATGCTGATAGATTCAGAACTCACTGGTGCAGACGCCCACAAGCAGAAGCCTTCACAGGAACCAGCGCCAGACAAGAAAACCTGAACCTCAATGAACTGCTGGAGGCTCAGTGCAGACAATCCTGAGAGTTGAAAATTCCAAAGGACCCAGTCATAGGAGACTGGGTCCTTGTCCTTGTGGTTTTGCCTACAGGAGCTTTCCCAGGTCCTCAAGGTGACTATCCAAGAAAAGCTCCCTCTGGCTTCCAGGAGAGGCAAGTAAGCATTTTTAAACTCCCAGGAGCCATCAGCTCTTAACAAGCTCGGCTCCCACAGGAGAAACTACTTGACCAGAACCTTTCCTACGAGGGTTCAATCAGGCATAGCCTATGTGGGGCAAAGGAAATACCCACCTCCATCTGGCCCTGGCCTTCCACAGAGAGGAAGAGAATTGCCCAACAACAGCCCCACCAGCCATCCTGTCCCACCTCCAGGCGGGAGGAAGACACAGAGCCCCTGGGGAAGTTCACGGTCAGTGGGCACAGGCTCAGAAGAAGACAGACCAAATCGTAGGGCTGACTCTACAAGGCTTCCTCTCCCCACACCGTACCGCGACATTACTAAAGGGGTGTTTACTGCCCGTTCTTTTACCCCAAACATCATGTCCACCTTCCAACAAACAATCATAAGGCTAAACGTATAATTTAAAGAGACAGCGCAAACATCAGAGCCAGGCTCAGAGATGGCAGGGGGTGGGGGGATTCTCAGAGCAGGAGTTTTTACAAATTATGAGTAATACGCTAAGGGCTTTAATGGAAAAAGGAGACAGCGTGTAAGCACACAGAATAAGCAGGGATGGGAATTCTGAGGGCGAGCGAAGGAGAAAGGCTGGAGACAGCCACACTCTACCAGAAAGGAAGAGCGCCTTTGATGGACTCATTAGTACAGGCGTACCTCGTTTTATTGCGTTTCACAGATGTTACATTTTCTACAAATTGAAGGCAAGACCCTCTGCCAACAAAAGCTTACAACTCGCCTCACTGTCAGATGTGTTTTGTTGCGGTGCTCAGGAACAAACCCACAAGAGGCCGGAGCTATGCCTGTCTATGGGACACAGCTGGGGGAAAACATCTCTGAGCTTGGGGATCTGACTATAGAAATTGCCAAGACTGAAAAGCAAGGAGAAAGAAAACACTGGTGGTGGGTGGAAAACAGAGCAGAAAACCCACAAACTGAGACAACTAGAAAAGGTGGGACATACCTATGATGGGAATACCAGAAGACAGAGACACTGAAGAAATGTTTGAAACTCCTTTTTGCCTCTTCCATCTTCACCTGGCTCCAATATTCCTTGGCTGTGTCTGCTGAAACACCTCTCCCATCTCCGCCTCTGTCTTCACGTGGTCTTCTCCTCTGTGTCCCTTGTAAGGACACTTGTCATTAGCGTCAGGGCCCACCCAGATAATCTAGGATGACCTCACTGTGAGATCCTTAACTTAGTTACATCCGCAAAGACCCTTTTTCTGAATAAGGTCACATTCACAGAGGCTGGGGATTAGGACACGGACGTTTCTTTTGGGCGACCCCCATTCCACCTAGTGTGACATTAAGCTACTTAACATACATCCATTGGTGTGCTTGGTTAGTTAAGTTTCTTTATATGACAACTGAAACCTATTCTGGCTGATCCAAGCCAAAAAGGGGGTAGGCAAAGGGTGTTTCTGGAATATTACTGAGAAGGTGACAGCATGGGAGGAAAAGTGAATAAGCTGGCCTTAGAAAGGTCCAGAACAGTTCCAAGGATCTCAGCAGTGAGAATTCATTAATTATTGCTTCAGATCAGGGGTTGGCAAATATTTTCTGTAAATGAGCAGATTGTAAATATTTTCAGCTTTGCAGGGCATACAGTCTCCGTTGCCATGACTCAACTCTGCTGTTGTATGTGAAAGCAACCATGGACAACATGTAAATGAATGAGCATGGCTGTTTTTCAATATTTATTCCATGTTTATTTACAAAAACTTCCAACGTTATTTTCGAAAACAACAGAGGATCTAATTAGTCTGCTGTGAGTCATATGCCCACAGTAGTGTGATAGATGCACCCACCAAGACCAAAAGAAATGCTGAAGAAGTTGTTGCCCATGGGAAAATCAAGATGCTCTTATCAAAAAGAGAGGGGAAAGGCCAGCTGAGTGGCGTGGTGGTTAAGCGCTGGCTTGGGAAGCCAGCGGCCCCGGTTCGGGTCCCACATATGAGGGCCAGTGACACTGCCCTCAAAAAAAAAAATAGAGGGAAAGATGCTGCCCAGTATCCTAATATCTGGACCAGTCAACGAGCATAGGGGTGTTCCAGGCAAGGAGGACCCCCCCATGAACAAAAACCAGAGTTTCAGCTCTCATGAAACTCACAATGAAGCCGACACAGACACCAGTCACAGAAGCACACCATGAATGCATGGTAATGAACTGAGACACATATTGCAAAGGAGAGGAACATAAGTTGACAGCAGGGTTTCTCAACCTCAACACTGTTGACATGTGGGGTGGGAAAACTTTTTGTTGGGGGAGTTGTCCTGTGTATTATAGGATGTCTAGTAGCACCCTTGGACTTTATCCATTAGATGCCAGTATCAAACCCCACTGTACCCCCTCAGTTGTGACAACTAAAAATGTCTCAACACTGCCACATGTCCCCTGGTGGGCAAAATTGCCCCTGGTAGAGAACCACTGGTCTACAACAAAATACAGTAGGGGAACCTGCCCTCTTCTGGGGAATCGGAAGGCTATCCTAGGGGAATAGTGTATGAGTTGAGGTCTAAAGGATGAATACAAGTTGCCTAATTTAAGGAGAGAAGAAGAATCATAACCCAAAGTGAGAGAACAACGAATGCAGAGGACCTGTGGCTGGGTAGAGTATGGCATGCTGGAGAAATGAAAAAAGGGGTTACAAGGCTGCAGCAGACCACGTGAAATTTGGATCTTTGTGAAGCGACTGAAATATTCTGGCAGAACAGTGACAGTAAGATAGCTAAAACCAACAAAACGAACAACAACAACAAAATACATCTGGCAGTGAGATAAAAGAGAGTAAGAGAAGACACACAGAGATGATATTTTAGGAGGCTATGGCTGCAATTTAGGTGAGAGATAATGGACCAGCTTGGTGGCAATGAAAACAGAGAAAAATAGAAAGGTGCAATACTAGGGGCATTAGGTGATGGATTAGAAATGGGGTAAAAGGGACAAGTTTCAGGCATACCTTCTAGATTCCTGATTTGATCAGAAGTGGTGGTACCATTCACCAAGATAAAGAGCAGGAGTGAGTAAGGATGGGTAGCGAGAGCCCACAATGTCAAACTTGCACGGGCTGTGTTTGAAATGCCTTGAGATGGACAAAAAGAGCTGTTGGTAAGGAGGTGAATATAAAAGCCTGGGGCGCAGAGGAGAAATCAGGGCTGGGTGGATACATTCAGGAGTCGTCTGGGCAGAGCGATCACTGAACCTGTGGATGTGGGTGCAAATATAGAGCGAGAGGGAAGGTCTAGAACCGAGCCCCAAGAATCTCCAACATTTAATGGCCAAGAGGAGGAGGAGGAGGGATTGGCAACAGAGACCAGAGACTAAGGAGAAAAACAGTAGAAAAGCCAGAGGAGTGTGGGGTCACCAACTCAAGGGAAGAGTGTGTTTTGTGAAGGAAAAAGTGGTGCCGCTGACATCAGAAAGGAGGCAAGAGACTGAGAACGGACCTCTCGATCAGTGACCTGCAAGGCACTGGTGGCCTTAGCAAGAGCGTTTCTGTGAGTGACGAGAGTAAAATCCAGATTAGAGCTGAGTGAGGAATGAAGAGGTGGTGAGCCATACAGACTTTCTGGAAACTTAACTGGGACAGAAAGAGAGGTGGAGGTCAGGATAAGTGCTGGATTTGTGTGAGGCTGGGAAAAGGTGGGTGAGTTCGTTTAAAGTAGAAGATATTGGAGCATTCACAAATGAGAGAAGGGATGGCTGATAATGTGAGACCCCTGGGAAAGGAGGAGGCAATGAAAACCAAAGTACTGCTGGAGGAATTCGTGTGAGATAGAGGAGGTGCTGTTCAGATAACAGATGAGAGGAGACAACGTGTTCGGTTTGGGGGGGCACAAAGTTGTGAGTGTTTCCTCCTTATGAATGAGAAGAAAAGGATGGGAAGGCAGTGATGGAATTTAGTGGGCTCCTTTTGTGATGGCTACTCAGTTTCTTCTTCCCTCCCCCGCTCCCCAAAACTGTTCCTTCCTCAGTGCTGCATGGTCAACAAAAATGGTGGGAGCCTGACTGCCACTTTGTAGACCATAATATTGTCCCTTGGCCACTTTTGATTGGCCCAGGAGTAGACACTGAACTCAAACTGAGTCACTCAGAATCCCTGCAACATTGGTGGGACCCTGGCAGCCATTTCATATCACATGATAGCACTCTGTTGCTCCAGCCCACGTTTTCTTGATTTGGGGATGGACACCTCATCCAGTCTCCAACTTATGAAGTTGGAATTGAAGCCGGGATGTTGCACTCTTCACCTGGATAATTTTCTGAATGGTGGGATGTACATTTAGGAGCTTTTGATGGTCACACTTTCTGACATGTAGACTGGAGTTGCACAGGACGTTAAGAATCCACTTGGTCATGGTCTACAATCCTTTTTGTTGTAGACCATGTTGTTGAGTTTGGTTTAGTTTGTTCTTTTTCTAAGCCCCACCTCTTGAAGACAGGAGTATTAAAAAACTTTGTGATGGCAAGTGAGTTACTTTGGAGAAGCAGAAAGGAAGTTTAGGGATGGAAATTGTATACCCTCTAAATCATTCTATGTACTGTTGCCAGGTTGTTCTCATCACATTAAAGTTTGTTCATGGGATTCTCCTGCTCAGAAACCTTCATAGTTTTCTGTTGCCTGTACCCTACAGGACAGAGGGCTGAAGTCTTTAGCATATAGTTGAAGGCATTCCAGGATCTCAGCCGACTTTCTGGCTTCATCTCCCATTGCCCCTTTCCCTTTCCTATGGGACAACCAAATGGAACCGTTCCTTATCCTCCATATCTCTGCTTCTTGTTCCTTCTCCCTAAAATGCCCTTTCCTCTAATCTCAGCATGCTCAAAGCCTGCCTACCCTCTAAGTATCTGCTCAAAAGCCTTTTTCCCCAAAAAAAATAGTCCTTAACCATCACAGCCAGAAATTAGATCTTCCTCTTCTGAATTTCAAGAGAACTTTATTGGCATTTCTCTCACAGCAAATGTCATGTTTACTCTCATATTTAAATTATCTACTTCCATATCATATCTCCTCTATCTGATAGAGGAGATTTTCAGCTCTTTGATGTCATGGGTCATATTCATCTTGGTCACCTTGTTTCCCCGTTGGCACCTAACCTTGCATCTAAATGTCCCATAAGTATTTGTCCATTTTACGTGCATCATAAGGACACAAATTATAGCAAAAAATAGGGGGAGTTTTGCAATCTTTCGTGGTTTTCTTTATGATAAAGTGGTTTAGCAAAATTTAAAAAGGCAAAACCTTGTGGATATTTGGGAGAATGGATGACAGATGTAGTCAGATTTTCCTGAGGCCACCGCAGTTGACTAGATGAGAGCCAGGAGGAACCTGGGCTAAGAAGGTGGCAGTGGAGACGAGAGAAGTGTGGGCTTTTAGGAATCAGGAAGTGCCTTTGGATTGGATGAGGGCGCGGGGGAGACGGAAGTTAAGGATGACTTCCAGTGTTTGGTATTGGTACCTGTGGAGCTGGTGGCCCCATTTCCTGCAGAAGGCCCATGTTTGGGGTACTATAGAGATGTTGAGATGCCCCTGGGGAACTCTAATGGTAAAGTCAAGGACAGTTAGGTCACTTAGATACTCAAGTCTGGAGATCAGAGAAGATGCAAGGATTGTAGATCCAAACATGACCACTCAGCATGTAGATGTTTTTGAAGATGTGGGATGGATCAGAATGGAGGTAGAAAATGCTCTAACCCTGGGTCCCGAGGAACTACAGTATCTAGAGAACAATTAAAGGGACAGCAGGGGAAGAAGTCTGAGAAGGGACAGCTGAGGAGGAGGGGGAAAACCAGGAAGGCGTGATGCTGTGGACACAGAGGAAGGGTAGTCTTTCAACAAGGTTAGAGCTCTCTGTGTCAACTTGTATTGAGAATGAAATAGAAAGAAGACAGAGAAAAGTTCTCTGCATATGGAGAAAAGGTTTGCATTGGCAGGTGTTGTTTGGGACATGAAGGAGCCAGATGAAGAGAGGAGTGAGCTGAAGCATAAATAGAAAGTGAAGGATTTAAATATTGGGGTGTTTATTATGTACTCATCAGGTCAGACCCTTCCAATGCCATCTGTCTGACCTCCTAAGCCTTTCACAAACCTGTTCGCCTCTTCCTCAGGCCTGCCTTCATCTCAGTTCAGCACGTCTCACTGGGACGTCTAGTCAATAGCATCCTAACTAGCCACCCAGCCTCTGCTTTGCTCCCTTCAGATCCTTTCTCCATGGCAGCCAGAAGGATCTCTGAAAACCCTACATCTAATCATATCACTCTTTTGTTTAAAGTTTTCAAAGGCTAAGCCTTACCTTGGGGACAATGTCCAAACCCCTTGCAAGTTTTTAGGTCATCTGGCTCCTGCCTACCTCTTGAGTATCACTCGCTCTCTCCCCTTTTTGTGTCTGCACTCCAGCCACTTTCTTCTCATTGTCATCTTTTATTTTCTCTATTGTGCCCTATTCTCTTTGTACTCCAGGTTCAAGCCTAGAGTCTCAGCAAAAATATCATTTCCCTAGAAAGGTATTCCTTGACATCTGCTGGGGCTCAAGCGCCCTCCCCTCTGCACCTTCCCTCTCATGAGAGATGGCTTTTCTTTTTTTCTGCCATCAGCACTAGACAGACCGTGTCTATGGCTCACAGCTATCGCCCAGCCCATTACACTATGTAGTCCCTCAATTAATATTCCTTGACTGGATTTAGTGAAACCAACTCCTCATTTCCACAGAAATTTTCCACCAGAATTTTTCTTAAACAGGAAAATACCTTACATGACTTTAGAATATGTATTTGAAATAATGCAAGCTAATTTGGACATTTTAGATCAGGCTTTTCAAAAACAATGAGTCAACAATATCTCAGGAGGCAATTATTCTAAATCATTGCAACTTATAGACCGAAATGTAATGCTTTCACTAGAGGTTGTTTGTTAATCCGTTTAATGAGTAACCTTTTAGTTGAGGGCGAGTTGAGTTAAATAATCCCCATTTCTATACAAGCAATTAGTTATACATATATTAATCTCCCTGCTTTCAATTCAGGCACTATTTAATAAAAGAAAATCCAAGAGGAGAGGGAGTAGGAGTTTAACAGCCATCCATTCTTTGCAACATTCCAGAAAGCACATGAAAATGAACCTGGAAACAAGCCATCAGCAGGGGCAATCATTAACTTAATAAACTTTAATTTTCTAAATAGAAGCTGGAACTCGATTCATTGAATCAGGAGCTACACACTTATACCTCCAGTCACTTGCAAGACATCTCCGCATGGGTGTTCTGATGGCACATCGAATTCAATGCGTCCCAATCTGAACCCCTTATCAAACTCATCATGGTCCTTGCAGAAATCTGCCCTCTGCCTGGACTCCCTGACTCCTCAGTGGCCCATCCCTGGCACACAGGCTGCAAGTTTCAGCAGCCTCTTCCCAGGCTGCTCCTTTGCTCCCCCAAGGCCACCATGTTCTCGGACAGAAACTCAGTCTCACAGCAGCCACCCTGGCCCCTTCTCAGGGCTCCCTAATTCTCAGTGAGGCCTCTTAACGCCCATTCCCAGCTCCAAGCTCCCTTCTGTAAGGCCTCCTGCCTCAGCTATGGGACACAGCTTCGAAAACATAGATATGGTCCTGTTACTCCCTCAAAGCAAGCAAACCAAAAATTCCCAAAGTTTCGTCCTCATCATAATAACTAATACTCACTGAGCACCTACTGTGTGCAAACTCCACGCTCAGCACTCTACATACATTATTCTACTAAACCATTCCTAATACCCCTCAATTAAAAACCTAACTCCCCACCCAAGATCTGGCCCCGCCTGCCTTGGCTACTTCATGTGGGCTTCTCCCTGGCCTGCCAGGGGCCAGTCTCAGTGGCCCTTGTGTTCCGAGGACACATGGCAAGCAGCGACACTCTCCGAAAATGTGCTCTCCTTGGTCCTGGCTTGCTTGACTCCTTTTGTCATATGACTCTCAGCTCAAACATAAGTCTCTTGGAAAAGCCTTCTCTGATCACCCAAAGTTGTCCTCTCCTATTACTACAGAACAGTAGCACGGATCATGCTCTGTCATTAATTTGTTTCCCATTCTGCTCCCTTAGTAGAATGTAGGCTCCCCTGGAAGAGGACCATGTCCAATTTGCTAAGCCAAGAGCTCAGGGAGTGGCCTAGAACCAGGCACCAGGCATTAGATAAACAGTAGTGGCATGAATGAAAGAAGGAAAGACTGAAAGCACAGTGGCCGCCTGATAAGCTCTTCCTAAATCATTGCAATTGTCATTATCTAGGGCTCTTGTCTCTAATGCTCTTAATTTACTGACAGGGATATTACCTTTCAGAGCCTCCAGATCAGATGGTGTTACCATCTCTGCTCAGAACTTTCTGGGGCGACCTTCAGGCTCTCACTCTGGACCTCCTACTTGCTGGCAAGTGTGCGGTGGGCTTGAAAAGCATCATCTCGGCCTCAGCAGCTGCCCCGTGAGGCTGGCTCGCTTTTCCAGGGCTGCATGCCGACATCTGTGGGCCTTAGGCCCTTTGGCCTTCATGAGCCTTTCTTCCATAAAGAAATACTAAAAAGTATATGTTACACTGCATTAGTTCTTTATACCAGATATATACACACACACACATCAGGCTGGATTCATTGTGGTAATAGTCATTGTTCTAATAATTTTAGAAGACATTACTCCATTTTTGCGGGCCCCAGGTGCTGCGCCTGATAGGTCGGCTCTGCTATGTGCGCGGTGTCAGGTGAGGAAACTGATGCTCTTAGGACGGAAGTTGCAGGGAAGAGGAGAGGGGACCTGGGACCCAACCCAGACCAAGCAGGAGTCCAGTTCCAAACTTCTAACTAGAGCTAAACTTCCACAGACCTCAGCAGGCTGTGCCCTGGGTCAATTCAGGAAGTTTCCTCAGCCCGCACCCCGCCCAGCTCCACCCAGCCCTGGGCACTGGGATCCATGTGGGTGGGGTAGCCCCGCCTCTTCATTCAGGCCCCGCCTCCCTCCAGGCTCCCGCCCGGCCCCAGACGCCCGGAGCCACGAACAAGCAAGGGGCAGCCCCTGTGCCCCGCCCCTTTCTCCTGGCTCCGCCCCCGCCCGGCCGAGGCGCGCGGCCGCGGGGCAGCGCGAGCACGCGTCCGCTCCGCCGTGCGCATGCGCCCTGCTCGTGCGCGCGCGCTCGCGGGAGAGGATGGCGGGGGCCGCGCCGGGCGCCATCATGGAGGAGGAGTACTTCGGGAGCGCGGCCGAGTGGGGCGACGAGGCGGACGGCGGCCAGGTGAGGGGGGCACCGGGCGGCCCCGGCGAGGACTGTGCGTCCCCGCCCCCTCCGCGCCGGTCCCGCAGTCGCCGTGTGGCTTCAGCACAGCGCGCCCGACGCGTCGCCGCCATTCGCCGCTGCGCGCGGGCCCCGCCCGCCTCCGTCTCCGCGCGTGCAGCGGCGTGGGGGCGGGGCGAGGGGCGGGGCGAGGGGCGGGGCCCGCGGGGAGCCCCGGGCGCGGGGCCGGGCTCGGCGCTGCCACGTGCTGCCCAGGCCCGGTCCCCGCCGCCGCCTGGCGAGCCCGCTGGCCCGCGGGCGGCGCAGACGCGAGACGCGGCCCGGTGGCGGCTGGCGTCGGGGGCGCCCTGCTCAGAGGGCCGTGCGGGGCGCAGTGAGGCCCGTCTAGCCCGGCGTCCCCGTGCCGCGCGCCGGGGTCCCGGCCTCGCCGATGCAGGTGGAGGGCGCTCTGACCCACCCGCTCTCATTGGCGACACCTGCGTGGGCCCGGTGGGCTTTTCACGGCCATTCTAACTGAGCGTCAGAGAAGGGACGGGGTGGCATGGGCTGCACGCGGAAAGCTAGCGGCAGGTCAGGGCCCGTGGCCCAAGCTCCGCTCCCTGAGGCCGTGCCAGGCGGCTGGGGCAAGGCAGGGAGATGCGCCCGGGGCCCGCCGTGGACGCCCCACGGGAGATGCGCCCGGAGCCCGCCGTGGATGCGCCACGGGAGATGCGTCAGGAGCCCGCCGTGGACGCCCCACGGGAGAAGCGCCCGGAGCCCGCCGTGGACACGCCACGGGAGATGCGCCCGGAGCCCGCCGTGGACGCTGAGAGCTGCGGGGATGCAGACAGCTTAGCCTGGCTGCGGGCTGCCCAGGGAGTGGCAGGAGGCGCGACTGGCCCAGCGAGCAGGTGGACGGCCATGGCCAAGCTGGAGCTGGGGCGTCTTTCCTGAGAGAGAGGAAACTTGAAGCAAGAGAGAGACATCAGTTCCATGGCTTTTGAAGCTCATTGTGGAATCCGTGTGAAAAATGATCGGAAATGAGAATAGACTGCGGAATCCTTGAGTCTGGAGAAGAGGGAGGTGGGAGACGGGGAGCAAGAGAGGGTTATGTGTAGGGAGGCACCATGGCCCCCCGAGAAGATGTAGTGGAAGGGAAGAGGGTCCAGGGGACAAGCCCCAGAATACAGCCACGAGGAGTCTCAGGGTGAAGTGCCACCGTCCTTCCCAGCCTTGTTCAAGGCTCCTCGCGCAAGTCTGGGCTGAGCGAAGATCCCCCGGTCTCCACGGGGGGACTGCTCCTCAGCACATGCTTTCAGGGCGTGTGTCACACTAGACCTGGGCGGGGGGAGCTTCCCTGGAAAGGGCTAGATGGTGAATATTTCAGGCTCTGCAGGTCTCTGTCACAACGACTCAACTCTGCTGTTATAGGGGAAAGCGGCCCTAGATACTATATTTTTTAAATAATGTGTTCCAATAAAAAATTTTTTACAAAAACAAGGGAAGGGCTAGATTTGGCCCTGGGCCATAGTTTGCCAACTCCTGGCCTAGTCTTACCCCGTTATGTTAGAGTCAGGTGCACAGAGGTTGGTCTTGCCTAGTGGCTTGTGAACTCCTTTGTTGGAAACAGACAGGTCTTACTCGTTCTGAGGTTCCCTGGTGACAGGCACAGTGCTCAGTGCATAGTAATTGTTCAGAAAGCACCTGTTTGTTATTTAGGGTGACAGCGT
The DNA here is from genome assembly GCA_033961575.1 of Aselliscus stoliczkanus. Classification (NCBI taxonomy): domain Eukaryota; kingdom Metazoa; phylum Chordata; class Mammalia; order Chiroptera; family Hipposideridae; genus Aselliscus; species Aselliscus stoliczkanus. The sequence goes on along the minus strand of CM066738.1, from coordinate 3,404,874 downwards.
TAAAGATGGAATATCTAGGGGTTGTTCAGTCTGCAGTCGTCACATCATCACCCTGCTTTGTCCTTAAACTCAGGAACGTGCTTCCTCACAGAACTGGGACTAGAATCCAGCCAGGCCTGTGATTCGACGCGAGTCAGTGGTCTTTACTTTCTAACAGCAAACCGATGGCTTACGCCTTCGAGAACATTGTGTCTAACTTTGTTGGAAAGCCTTACATGGCATGTGGGAAGTAGTAACAATGAAAGCAATAACAGCTAACATCTGTTGAACTCTTACTAAATGCCAGGTACCATGCTTGGCTCTTCCAAACTTAGCTCAGCTCCCCAGGGTGGAGTCGCGATACAGACCCACCCGGTGTGATTCTGGTCCCATTTTCTTAGCCACTCATTACTCATCCAGCCCTCTTCATGACCTCATGAAAGCCCAGGGAAGTAATATATGTGGAGTACTTTGGAAAGGGACTGTGTCACACAGATTATAAGACATTTGTGTTAATGAGAAGCTAGCGTGGCCCCTGGCATTTCCCAACAGCAGGAGGACGATTATGGAGAGGGAGAAGATGACGCCGAGGTGCAGCAGGAATGCCTACACAAGTTCTCTACCCGGGACTACATAATGGAGCCGTCCATCTTTAACACTCTGAAACGGTGCGCGAGATGGGTTATTGGTGTTCGAGGAGGGGGGTAACTTAGGGAGGATTTGGTAGCAGACCTGGAAGGTGATATGTAAAAGGAGGAATAATATGATGTTGGAACGGAAGGCCCCATGCCTCAGAAACTTTACTAACCGGGCTGCCTCCCCATTTCAGCGTCATAGCTGCTTGTGTGTTACATCTTCCAGGTATTTTCAGGCAGGAGGGTCCCCAGAGAACGTCATCCAGCTCCTGTCAGAGAACTACACGGCCGTGGCTCAGACTGTCAACCTGCTGGCCGAGTGGCTCATCCAGACAGGTGCTCCGTGGGGGCCTGCGGCTGCCCGGCACCCCCCTTTTAAATAGGCCCCTGGATCGTAGTGCTGATAACTTGGGAAGGTTCCGTTTTCCTGGGTTTCCTGCGCATCTTTGCTTGACTCGATCCTTGAAGTTCGTAGGTGGGCTGTTCTTGCCGCTCTCCTCGAGCTGTTTTCCGCTCCATGCTGCCGAATTCCAGGGCCGCGCAGTGCACGCTGCTCTGGGGGGCATTTTCAGAGGTCTGTTACAGCCAGCAGCAGGTGGTGGACAGTTAGGACTGGGGATGACGATGGCTTTTAGCGAATGTGATCAAGGCTGAGCCGTGCTGCAAGTCACTGAACTGGGTCCAGAGACATCACTGATGACAGGCTGTCCGGAAACTAGCCCAGTCGTGCTGTCACAGTGATGGGACGAGTGTGTCTCTGCTCCTGTGCAGGGGTCTGTCTCTTACTATTGAATGGGATTCATAAATATTAACCCTTACAAGAGGTCCAAAATTCGAAGTTGTCAGAGCGATTTGGTGACACTTGACTCACACATAGACGTTTGACCTGTGCACTTTTCCTAAGGTCATACAGCGAACTGAGAGCCCTTTTCTTCCAGGGGTTGAGCCTGTGCAGGTTCAGGAAACTGTGGAAAATCACCTAAAGAGTTTGCTGATCAAACATTTTGACCCCCGCAAAGCAGATTCTATTTTCACCGAGGAAGGAGAGGTGAGGAATCTCTTCTTTCTCTAATACCAGTTCTGAGGGGCTTTTGCGCATTCCCTGTGTGCCCCGGAGTGAGTCACGGTAGAGCAGGGGACTGACATCAGGGTACGGGGCAGACGGCGCAGCGTCAGAGTCCCCTTCAGACGGTGTCCTCGGGATCAGGGGGTCCTGCACTTGGAGACACGCAGGTGCTGAGCTCGGAGGCAGAGCAGCAGTTCCAACCCCCCGGTTCCTGCTGACTCCAGGGCACAGGCTCTGTGCATGGTGCAGTGTTTTCCTTTGGGTCCTCCTCAAAGCAGCTGCCGAGACATGATGAGATGTGCAGGAGATTACAGAGGACACACCTGGAGGGAGGATGGGCAGGGGCTGGAGGAGGCTGGGGGTACGGTGATGGAGGCCTAACCCCTGAAGACAGGGAAGGGAGCACGCTTGGGTGGGCGTCTCAGATGACAGTGCAGTTTTCAGAAAGCTTCCGCAGTGTCGCTGCGGAGTCTTCAAGCCACAACCACCTGTCACTGGAGCCCATGTCCCCTAGCAGGTGTGCCTTGGACCCCTGTCACCCTCAGTTAGTGGTGGGAGCAGCCCATGGGGAGCCTGGCCTTGGCAGACTGTGATGAATTCAGGGTGCAGCCCAGGGTCCATCAGCCAAACAGTATGAGAGCTGAGATGCCACATCAGGTGGTGATGCACAGAGCCACCTGTGCTATTGAAATTGCCCTTTTCCTCATATGCCCAGGGCACATGGCCGACTGAGCACGCATTCACTGTGTGCGTGTGACACAGCTCCACCATACCCACGCTCCCATTAGGCTCCGGGATCTCCAGGAAGCACTTCCGGTATTCTTGTGTGCGGCTGGGTCTTCTAGAAGCTGTGACTGGGTGTCCAGGGCTCCAGCTCTGCCAGTTAGCTGCCCATGTGGCATCACCGCTCTGGGACTGCAGGACCAGATCAGGACGCTCGCGGGCCTGTGCTTTTCCGGCTGGAAGGGTCTGTGCTTGTTTACACAGCATAAGTGTCACAGAAGCCAAAGCTGGGCCCCTGGCTCTTTGTTTGTTTGTTGGCAGACCCCAGCGTGGCTTGAACAAATGATCGCACATACCACGTGGAGAGATCTCTTTTACAAACTGGCAGAAGCCCACCCAGACTGCTTGATGCTGAACTTCACTGTGAAGGTAGGAAGAGAACTCAGGGAAGATCAATGTGCTTACGAGCAAGGGTTGCGTGGGGTTGGTTGGTTGGTGGTGGTTTTCCTTTGACAATACTTGGTCATCGTTTTACTGTAGTAAGTCTGCCATTGAGAAAGGGTCTGTATTTGGATCAGTGTGGACGGTGTTTTGAGATTTGGCAGGAACATATTGATAGTGTCTGTGGTGTCCTGAGAGGGGCCTTGAAGAGTGTCTGGTGTGTCGCCTTCATCTTACACCCAGAGAAACCGGGGTGGTTAGCCGGGCCCACAACTAGTTAGAGGTGAAGCCGGGGTCAGAGGAAGGGTTTGAGACCAGTGCTTGTCTATCTCACCACAAACACAGACAGCTAGCCACCTTTCTATGAGATCTGTGGTCACTTCTTGTTGACACTTTGTTTGGCATCTTGTTTCTGTGCTGCAGCTTATTTCTGACGCAGGGTACCAAGGGGAGATAACGAGCGTGTCCACAGCTTGTCAGCAGCTAGAAGTGTTCTCTCGAGTGCTCCGTACCTCTCTAGCGACAATTTTGGATGGCGGAGAAGAAAACCTTGAAAAAAATCTCCCTGAGTTTGCTGTAAGTTCTTTGTCTCTCTCGGATTAGGAGGAGGCTGTTTGGGGTCAAGCATTTTCAAACACGAAATGCTTCTTTCCTTTAGAGAGCGCCCAGGTCAGAAGGCCCCTCCCGGGGGACACCTTTGTGCAGAACTGTCCCCGTCTGAGTCTTTCCTCTGCGTTTGTCATTGCTGCAGTCGTGACACACCAAACCCTCTCTCCTTGCGATTTTCCAGAAAATGGTGTGCCACGGGGAGCACACGTATCTGTTTGCTCAGGCCATGATGTCCGTGCTGGCCCAGGAGGAGCAGGGCGGCTCGGCTGTCCGCAGGATTGCTCAGGAGGTCCAGCGCTTCGCACAGGAGAGGTGACAGGCAGGGCCGCTCGCCCCCACTCGGGCCCCCACCCCACCCCACCGCCCTGCTTCCAGTGGGTCGACTGCCTCCCAGGCAGCAGAGCTGGCGCAGTCCGGGGGGCTCAACCCCTGTGCAGAGCTGGTTTCCAGAGCACTGACGCGTGTTTGTGAGGTGCCAACGACTATTCCGCTCCCTGGGTTTATGAGCCTGGGCCTTCACACACTGCAGTTCATCAACAACACATAACCCGAGACTTGAAATAGCTGTTCCGTGGTCTCCTTGCTGTATGGTAGTGCTATCTTAGAACAAAATTAGCTCTTATTGTCTTTATTTTCTACTAATGGAGTCTTAATACGGTATTTCAAAAGTGTGTTTCCTTTTAGAAAGTCTGCGAGCTGTATTTGAATCATTCTTTCCCACTTAGCTCCGATTGTTGTTTTCCTGAGTCAGTCAGTCAGTCAGTGTACCAGCGAATGACAGAAACACAAAAAAAGGGACCCCAACAATTCAAAGCATTGCATGTGGAAAAAGGAAGGCAGGCAGGAGTGGGGAAGGAAGATGGGAGGGGTTACCGCTCATGTAGCCCCCTTGTTAACTGGAGGATCTGCTTCTGTTTTCCTCCAGGGGCCATGACGCCAGTCAGATCACGCTGGCCTTGGGCACTGCCGCCTCCTACCCCAGGGCTTGCCAGGCCCTGGGGGCCATGTTGTCCAAGGGAGCTCTGAACCCGGCCGACATCACGGTCCTGTTCAAGATGTTTACAAGCATGGACCCGCCCCCCGTTGAACTCGTAAGTTGCTTTTCAGTTTAATAAGAAGGTGGGACACCCCCCATGTCAACTGGGTTATTTTGGAAACTCTGTTTGCCTTACTCCTCTGACATCAGTGAGTGACATTGCTGGTGAAATGTTTCTGTCCTTTTGCTGGTCCCTCGCTGTCACACGCTGGGCCTGCACATGCGAGCACCCGCTGGGTGGGGCGCGCCAGGGTGGGTGCTCGCAGGCATGTGGCAGTGTGTGGACTCACCCGCCGTCTCCCTCCTGCGTTCCTTTTCAGCGCTCTGTGTCTCCCCTCAGATCCGGGTGCCAGCCTTCCTGGACCTGTTCATGCAGTCACTCTTCAAACCAGGAGCCAGGATCAACCAGGACCACAAACACAAATACATTCATATCTTGGCATACGCAGCGAGCGTGGTGGAGACCTGGAAAAAGGTACCGAGGCCGAGAGGCCATGGCTGGCAGGGGCACGAGTCACCACCCGCCTTTGGTAGTCTCTGGGAATCAGGCTGCAAGAAATCATGAGCCCATCTAGCGTCAAAAATGTCTTTTTTAGTGTTTATCCATAAAGTAAGAGTGCTCGGTGTCTCAAGAAAATGTGCATAGCACCTCGGCCACTCACTCAGACTGTAATTTGAAGTTTGTGACTACAGAAGGGACACTGGTAGTCTCCTCGGCTGTCAGTTTCCTTGTGCTGTGCGATTGGAGGTTTGCCAGTTAGTTGACTCCTGGCTTCAGAGATGGGCGATGGCTTGCAGAGAGAAGTGGCCACTACCTGTCACCCCTCAAGGCCAGGAGCTCCGTCAGACTCAGTGACTTGTGTTTTCAGAACAAACGAGCGAGCATCAATAAAGACGAGCTGAAGTCAACATCGAAAGCTGTTGAAACTGTTCACAATTTGTGTTGCAATGAGAACAAAGGGGCCTCTGAGCTAGTAGCAGAGCTGAGTACGCTTTATCAGTGCATTAGGTAAGCACAGTGAAACTTACTTCTAAAATTAATTCTTTGGGGAGGAGGGAGCTCGATTTCTCGTACTGAAAGCGCAAAAAAACTGCAGAAACACTTTCATTTTATGTATTTTTCCTTCTTTGAACATATATAGAGGACTTTAAACGGTTTTAGCAGCGTGAGTAATTTTCAGGTGTTACTTGACAGAGGTCTGTTCACAAATTTGAGTAAGAAAAAGGAAGACCAACCAGGATTATAAACATTGACTTGAAGAAAAGGACCTATTGACAGTAAAAGTTAGACCAACAACGTATGGCTTACCTAGAAATGATTGGCAGTTATGCCAATTATGTAAATGAGAGTTCCCGAGGAAAGCTGACCAGTCGGGTGTCCTCTTAGGGTTCTGGGTCTCTGCCCTGTTGATCTGTACTCGGGACAAGGAAAGGTTTTGCGAGGGAAGAGGAAACTTCGGGCCAGCCCATCGGGCCCATGGGCGCTTTGCATCCGTGAGCTGTGCCTTGCCAACCAGGGAAGGGTGCAGTGAGCTGAGCGCCGGCCGACTGGGGTCTCGACGGCACGGCCTCGGCACACCCTCTTCACTGACGAGCAGCTCCGGGGAATCACGGGAGGGCTTCAGCCCGTTGGAAACCCCTGTTGAGTTGTGGTGGCTGTTTCTCGACACGTTTTGTGTAAAGGAAGCGTCCTGCCTCGTGTGCCTGTAGGTTTCCCGTGGTAGCAATGGGTGTGCTGAAGTGGGTGGACTGGACCGTGTCAGAACCGAGGTACTTCCAGCTGCAGACCGACCACACACCAGTACACCTGGCGCTGCTGGACGAGGTAGGGGCCGCAGGGCCATGCACAGCGCCCGGGGAGTCCCCACTGAGCACCGTCTGTAGGCTCTGCGACTGAGGCCGATGACGTGTAACAAAACCCAGTTCCCACAGGCCGACCGTTAAACGAGAGCTCAGTTCCTGTAGCAGCCCTTCCCGTGTAACCAAACCCGCCGACCGGGACAGGCGGGGCCCGCTGCTGTGTCTGAGCCGCGTCCTCTTAGGCCTGTGTTGCCGGCACTTCTGTTCAGTGAGCTCGGAAGACACTCTGCAAAGCTAGTTATTTCCATACCAAGAGGGTTTTCCTTTTACAGAACTATAATAGTTGCACTGCCTCTGTAGATTTCTCAGTTTTTGTCAGTGTCCCTGAAAAGATGAGGAGTGGCACACAAGCTGCCGGCTCTGGGACACACGTTACGGACCACCACTGGAAGCGACCAGCTGTCTCGGTGGCTGAGTCCCCTTTGCTGATGGTGAGCCCAGACCCGGCTACTGCCCGCTCAGCAAGGCTCCCGGCCTGTTTGCAGATCTGCACCTGCCACCAGCTCCTGCACCCCCAGGTCCTCCAGCTGCTTGTTAAGCTTTTCGAGACTGAGCACTCCCAGCTGGACGTGATGGAGCAGGTGAGTGGCGGCCCACGGGGCGTGTGCCGCCGAGGGGCGTGCCGCCGAGGGAGGCCCCCTCACAGCCCTCTGCCCCCCCTCGCAGCTCGAGCTGAAGAAGACCCTGCTGGACAGAATGGTCCACCTGCTGAGTCGAGGCTATGTGCTTCCTGTGGTCAGTTACATCCGCAAGTGTCTGGAGAAGCTGGACACTGACATTTCACTCATTCGCTATTTTGTGACCGAGGTCAGCAACACACCATTCGTTTCATGTTTCATACTGTTTCCCCTGGCAATGCCCTTTTTGGCTTAATTTAGTTCGTTTTGTACCCAACTCTGGGTACTGTGCTTTCTGAGAAGCATGCTGACGACAGTGACAGATATGTTTACCGGGCCCCTCTACCTGCAGGAACTGTCTTGTGTGCTTTACCTACGTTCCCTCCGGGGGTCTAATCATGGTGATGGCTGTGAGCGGGAAGCCAGCAGGGCCGGGTGGGGGTTTTTCCCAGCTGCCCGCCAGCCCGCCCTCCGCCGTGCGGGGCAGTGACCTGCCGTCGTCCCCGCAGGTCCTGGATGTCATCGCCCCTCCGTACACCTCTGACTTTGTCCAGCTTTTCCTCCCCATCCTGGAAAACGACAGCATCGCAGGCACCATTAAAACAGAAGGCGAACACGACCCTGTGACGGAATTTGTAGGTAGGCTTGGCAGGACTGTCCCTTTGCTACAGTTCAATTTTAAATGTCGCTGGTTTACCTCCTGTTTCTAATCCTGTGACTTTTCCTTCTGTTTGTTAAAGCTCACTGCAAGTCTAACTTCATCCTGGTGAACTAATTGAGAGCACCCTCCAGAGCTGAGGCGGAACATTCCAGAAAGTTGTTTGAAGAGGCTCAGTCAGCACCTTGGAAATGCATTCTGTGGGGAGGAGGTGGAGAACTTTTTAAAAAAGGAAAACGTTAGCAGTGAGCTTGTCAGTCCTGTTTACAGCCTTCTTTCCCCCAACATGGGGCCCGGGTTCCCGTCACCTCTCCGGACGGAGCCAGCTCTCAGCCCTTTGGGTGGTGGGGAGTCAGAAACTGAGACACTTAAACGAACTACCTTCCAAGCTGACAGTTTTCTCACAGGAATTGATTAGTTGATATTTTATTGTAATTGCTTTCATTTTCCAAGAATAAAAGCCTTTCTACTGGGCTGAAAGGTGTAGAAAGGTGTTCTCGTGTATAAATGAGGCATACTCAGGCTCAGTTCTCCTGTGAAATCGTGCATTTTATTAATCACTGGAGCGATTTGAAACTGCCATCTCTCCCTCCACCCCCCGTTGATTCCAAGGTGACATAAGCACTGGTGATGAATGCCACATCATAGACCACAGTTGCCAGATAAAAAGTACCAAACCATCAGCTGAAGACAGTGGAGGCCATGAGATGTAATGTCCACTGTCGTCGCCGTGCAGGGGAGCTGGTCCCGTGCCGGTGTCTCCGTCGTCCGACGCTAGACTTCTCTCGGGAACACTCAGCCAGGAACGGGTTGGTCAGTGTTTTGACAGGTGCCCCTTTGAGGTGCCCAGTGCCCCTACCAGTCGCTGGGTATCAATTTGGTTTGACTCCCTGCCCCCCCAGTTCCTTCAAACCCTGGCAGTACCAACCCAGTGCCCATGGGACAGGATCCCCTCTGGTCATGGTTCGCAGCATCATTCTGAAACTGCTTTTGTGGAGACGATCGCCTTAAACGATGGGGTCCCCAAATGTGCAATTCTCCTCGATGGCGAGGTTGTAATCGGCACCCTTCCCGTCTTTATAGGTGCTGGTGACTATCCTCATCCAGCCTTGCTCGCCCTGTGAGAAGGGGGGTGCATCAGCTCTCAGCATGCAGTCTCCCGATCCCCCGCCCACATGCAGACCCTCATCTCTCAGCCCCAAGCCACCTGCCAGGCCGCTCCTCCCCTTTCCCGGGACCCTGCTTGGGAATACCTTCTGTGAAATATTTAACTTGGTTAATATTTAACACGAGGGGTACAGGGCCCTATGTACCAAAAGCTAATGTAACCAAAAAAAAAAAAAAAAAAAAAAATGTAGACTCGGGACCAGATGACTTCACTTCCCCTTCGCGTCTCCATTTGTAGTCATCTGATTTTAAAAAATTGACATTTCATCACTTCTACATTCATCACTTCCCCCCATTTCATAATAATGGAATTTCTGTGTCCAACTTCATGGTTCATACTAGGTCTTAGAAATTAAAATTCTGGCAATCAGTTTACCTCCCCTGGATTTTTGACCCAACTCAAAAGTATTTTTGAAAAAATTACACAGTATTGCTTAGGAGCTGAAACTGACAAGAAAAAGAAGGGGAATAAACTAAACTGAAACTTCTAAAGCGGTGCTTCTCCCTCTGGGTGATTCCCCAGGAGACGTGTGGCAGTGCCTGGAGACAGTTTTAGTTGTCATGACTGGGGGGACAGGGAGGGAGCTACTGGCATCTAGTGGGTTGGGGCCAGGGATGCTGCTACACACACTGGTGCACAGGACGGGCAGCCCCCGCACAGCCCAAGTACCTGGCCCCAAAGGCCACTAGTGCTCCACGGCCAGCAACCAACGGTGGCAGCAGGAGCAGTGGGAACGCCTTACCCATGGTTCACCCCATGAATTTCGGACGATCCAGTACTCGGTGCCATCGCTGATGCCCCACCCAACCACGGAAATGATATGGTTGATGTAGGCCTTCTCCTGGTACTCGGCGTAGATGCCCCCGGTGTAGGCAACCATCTTCTCTGTCGCCATGATGCCGCAGCTGAGAGCAAGCAGTTACAGCATCAGCACTTGGATAGCCATGGTGTCAACCCCATTCGCAAGGCACATCAGGTGGCTCTGCCTAAACTTCTGTTGTTCCTCACTGGTGACCGGTCGCCACAGCCCCACGGCACTCCTGCAGCCCAGGGACCTTTCCGTGTGCGCCCTTCACTCACAAACACCCGGAGTGCCCACTGGTCAGCTCTGCTTTACTTTGGAGAAAACTCATGTGCAGCTGTCTCCAGCCTTCAGGGAGTTGGCCAGAAGGAAAGGGGTGGAGACCGCGGCCCGCTCGCCCCCCGCCAGGGCCCCTCACCTGATGGGGCCATTGGCGTAGATCTCTGCCATCATCTTCTCCCGCCCAGAGAGGGAGCCATAGTCGCCAACCTTCCAGAGGGTGTAGTTCTGGATGGGGCTGCACTCTCTGAATTCAGTGCAGGTTCCACATTGGTTAAACTTGTCACACTCTGGGGGAGGTGGCAGGAGACAGCGTGAGACTACCCCCTCATTAACCCACGAACACAAGCACACCCAGACGCCTGTCCTGTGCCCCCTTTAGCTAACCACGGAAGCCATCTTGCATCAGGCGCTGCCTCATTATGCAGTTCTTCCAGCTGCAAAGGCGCTTCCCCAGGCCTTGGCGGGAAGGAAGATGCGTTGTTTAGCGCATAGTAGGCCCTCAAAAGATAGCCTTTTTTTTCCCCCCTTTAAAGAGCTGAAGACAGGCCCTTTCACAATCCTCTTAGAGCTGAAAATAAGAGTATAACTAAATTATTAGCTCTTAAGAGGATTTTATGGCTGGCCAATGAATAGGCCAATCATTTGGGGAAGGGCGGAATAGCATTTTCTAATTATTTTGGTTTGAAGTGGTATCAAGAATTAGCTAAAAGAAAACAGTTTTACTTCTGTAAGGCTCCACACCATCTGTCACTGCATTCCTCCGGCCCGTGACCGGCCTTTTCACCGTTTCCACCTGACCTGTTACTGTCACGGTTTCTCATCTGTCCAGGTTCCTCCCCCTGGAGGATTAAACTGTTGGTTGGATGTGCCCCTTCACCACCCATGCCCGGTGCCCAGTACAGCTGGAAAATGCTGGATCTGTGGCCACATTTGCTAATACAAAGACCAGACTATTTATTGCAAACAATTAAGCTCCCAATGAGCTTCATCTGGCCATCATGCTGGGGGGTTAGAGGGGCCTGGTCTAGGCTGGACGAGACCAGTTCAGGGCTGAGCTGAGCCGGCTGTGCGTGGCCCCAGGGACCACCTGATTCCTGGTTCCTCACGGTCTCTCCCTCTCCCTCCCCCCCAACCTGTCCCTCTCTGGCTTCTCTGACCCCTGCTGCGTTTACCACTTCAACAAGACTCGCCCAACCAGTCTGGGGGAATTCTTTCTGGCTGGGCAATATGGCCCAGGAGGCAAGCTGAGGGCCCTGTCTGTGGGTGTGGGATGGTGCCTCGAGTATGCTGTGCCGCTTCAGAGGGCAAAGGTGAACCCTTTTATAGGTGGCGGGGTGGGGGGGGAAGCACCTGGCCTTGCCCCACGCTCGCCCCCTCCGTCTCAAACAGCCTTTTGAATTCGTCCCAGCACTCTGCTCCAGCTAACAGGGAGCTCTGACAGAAGCAGGTGACTTGAAACTGCCAATTATGGGCTTGGGGTTTGGACGTTTTCTTTCCTTTCATTTCCAAGGGGAGCGGCCTGAAAGGAATGTGCCAACTCCAGCGATTCCTGGCCAGCTTGGGTCTGCTGGTCCATGCAACGGCCCCACGGCCCCAGATCCACCTGAATGCATGCGGCCCGGGGTCATGGGACAGGCCATTGGGATGTTCTTCCAGCTGGGCCTGCTTGCTTCCAGTTCAGGGAGGCAGCCTGCCTGCTCTCCCCACCTGGTTCCTGGAAAACTTACTGTCCCCTGGATAAGCGCCACCTGCTCCTTTCCTAAAAAGCCCACGGAACCACCAAGATGCCAACACGTGAGAGCCCAGAACCACCGCCAGGCCCAGCTACGGGAGCGTGGGGCTGGACACGGCCCTCCCCAGGCCTTCCTGGAATTCTCGAGGGCTGCGGGCTCCGGCCTCCTGCTCCCCCAGGCCCACAGGGCCCAGCCCCGCCCGTGCCCGCCCTGAGTGTGAGAAGCATGGGCTGGCCTGGGCTCCGGCCGCACTTCCCTGGGCAGGGCGGGAGGGGTTCCTACTTTGGTCCTTGGCCTGGTAGTTGTTGCAGGTCTCGTCGGGGATGCCATGCCTGTGGGCGTACTCCCACACCTCCAGGTCGTTGCCCCCCTCGCAGGAGCCAGCCTCGCCGCAGTCGATGACATTCTGTACCGACAGCAGGGTGGAGGGCCACGCTCCCTTCCTCTTGATGTTGATCCGATCTGCAAGGCAGCACCCAGGAGGCTCAGCACCCACCCTACCTGCCCTGCCGCCACGTGCTCCTCTCTGGAGGGCCCTGTCCGCAGACCTCCTGGAGGTGGCCTCCCCTGGCTCTTGCCGGGCACGGATGTGTCTGGCCCAAGCACACGACTGCGAGTGCCATGAAGGCAGGGCCAGGCCCATCCCGTCGAGCTGTAGGTGCCTCATAGGTGCCGGCGGAAGATCTGAAAGCGGCAGGGCACTCCATGAGCCGGTGCAGCCCAGGACCACCAGGCAGTGAGCCAGGCGACCAACAAGGCCCCGTGGGGAAGGCTGGCAGGCACCCAGCCCCTGGGGGCCCTGGGGGTCAGAGGGCGGGCTTTGAGCAGCCAGCCAGGGGCCCGTCAGTGCGATGCTCTCATTGCCCAGGGGCCAGGTCCACGGTTCACCGTGGGGAGCCACTGCACCCACCTGGGCCCACTGACCTGCTTCCGCCGGCCCTGCAGCCAGTCCTACCCCAGCGCTCTTTCCACTGTCCCAAGGTGATTTCACAACCTGATACCCTGCCAGGTGTGAGCTCACGGCCCCGCCTCGTGCTCCCACCCCCACGGCTGCCTCACCTGTGCTGCTGCTGATTCTGGTGAGCAGGTGGCCCTCTCCAGGCCACCCTCCCCCTTTCCCTCCCTCAGGCCCTGGCCCACTGCCAGGCAGAAGCTTCTCGCCACATGAAGGCCACGTGGTGGGGGACATGGGACAATAAACACATGTCAGGCTTTGAGGGAAGCAGGGAGAGAATTCTGGGTGGGTAGAGACGGTGGCTGAGCCCCAGGCAGGGTGGCATCCATGGGAGGGAGGTCTGTGAGAGCAGGTGCGGGGGAGACAAGGTCCCTCCCGTGCCCCAGCCCCCCGCATGCACGCTGGGTTCTGACACTGAATAGGGGCTCTTGGAGGTCAAGGAAGGATTTGGGTCTTATCTGCATGAAATCTTAGAGGATTTCAAGCAGATCAGAAAGGTGACCAGACCTGGGTTTGAATAAGCTCAGTCTAGCCACTTGTGACCAGAGGGCAGGGAGACCAGCCTCACAGCTCCGCAAGGAGGCCAGGGGAGGGCGGGCGTTCAGGCCGGGGTGCAGCGGTGCAGGTGGCAAGAATCAGAGGAGTTTGGAAGATAGTTTGAAGGCAGGACCAACAAGAGTTGTCACCCGATTGTACGAGGGGTATGACTCCAGGCGAGACTCCAGGCTTTTTTGCCCGAGTGCCTGGATGGATGGATGATGTTTCCATTGTGCGAGCCGAGGAGGACGGGAGAAGGAGCAGGTTTGGAGGTGTGGGCGGAAAAGGGGTTCTACGGAAAGTCACCTCACAGGACAATCTGACCATGAATCCCTAATAGGGCAGGTCATGATGGGTAGTGACGCCCCAGGCATATCATCTTTTTAGTAAAAGGTTTATCTTTGCCTTAAGCCAGCCCTGTTCTTGTACACCTAGGTGAACACACCTTTGAAATGCCTCTTTTCAGACTCCCAAGAGAGCACAAGATGTTAACTATCCTGCCAACCCATCCCCGCTTTGCTTTTACACACCCCCAGACACTCTTCCTCGTGTCCCCCCCTTAAATCCCAACGCAGAAAAGCTGCAAACTCATTCTCCAGAGCCTTTGAGATCTTGCTTCCCAGCAATTGTCAGTTTGGGCTCAAATAAACTCTTAGAAAATGCCAGCAGGGCGGCCCCTTGCTGGGGCCTTTGGCAAGGGCGATGCCTGTGGAGTGGGAGGTGAAGTGAGGCTGGAGTGACCTCAAGGATGGAGAACAGGAAACGTGGAGTGCAGCCACCTCCCCCAGCAGTGGCGGGAGGCTGCAGGCAGGGTGGGGTCAAGCCCTCGCGGCCGGGTCACCAGCACAGGGAGGAGGGGCCTCAGCAAGGAGCTCAGGGGCTGGGTGCCCAGGGACAGGAGGGAATGCAAACCACGGCCGGCCGAGTCAGGGGCAGCTGGGCCGGGCACCGTGGAAACCCCCTTGTGGGGCGTGTGTGCGTATTTGCTCAGTGAAAGAGGAACAAGGGCCCTGCCAGTGGGGCAAAGGTGAGAGGCTGGAGGAGAGAGAGAAGCAGTCTCTCTGCCCAGGTTCAAGCCCCGCCGCCCCGGAACTGGACCAGGGTTGGCCCCTCTGAGAAGTGACCACCTCTCGCCCCCCCACCCCAGTCCTGCAGTCTTACAAACGCAAATCTTGGCACAGGACTCCCTCTCTAAGTTCCTTCAAGGCTCCCTGGGGGCAGGGCCCCTGGTGGCCTTTCCAGCTCTCCCTCTCCCCTCCCCCGCACGTAGGCCCTGCCACAAAGGCCCTCTCACTTCCTCAACCAGAGCGCCATGCCTGCCTGCTGGCCTTTGCCCTGACTGTCTGCCTTGAGGCTGTCCATATCCACCTCTCCCCGTGGTTGTAATGGCGAAGCCTCTGGCCCTGTCCACCCCCAGGTTTCTGCAGCTCCCTGGAGGGCTCCTGTGCCTTCCGATGGGGCTTCCGCCTACCTGCCCCCTTTCTCCTCCTTCCTGAAGGGTCAGGTGTGTACCCCAGGAGTCTCCTCATCTGCCCTCAAAAGGGGATGGGGCGAGGCCACCAGGCGAGCCCGCCAGATGCCCTCCCACAGCAGGCCTGCCCCGTGACGGAGGAGACAGAGCCCCCAGCCCTCAGAGGCCCGCCCCGGTGGGAGGCCCTTCTCCAAGGGACTTGCAGGGTGGCTGCGGGTTCCCCGAACTCAGGACTGCCCCTGGGGCTGGCAGAGCCCCGCCCGCAGGCTGCCAGGCGGCCTGGGCCGCAGGAAGCTTCCCCCGGCGAGGCCAGGCCCCGCAGCCCTCCCCGTGGCACAGGCCCCGGCTGCCTGTCCTTCCTCGCTGGCCAGACTGCGAAGGTCCCGATGAGGAAGGGGCCAGCCTCGCTTAACGCTCCAAGGCCAGCACAGGCATTCACCTCACATACTAACTGCGGCTAAAACCCAGCTTCATTTCCACCCCAAACACTGGCAGGGAGGTTGGCAAGTTCGCACTTCTGGTTTGATCCCAAATGGCCAGGTTCAAAAACTTTGGGAGAGGAACCTGGGAGCCACTTGTCACTGGGCCCGTCCTAGTGTCGCCTGCGCTGCGTGGTGGAGAGCCGACCCAGGCTGTGCCACTTCAGCCTTCCTTGGTGGTCTGGGGCCGCAGGGGGCACAGGGCAGCTCCCCTGGTCTGAGGGCCCAGACCCCTGCCCATGCCAGGCTGAGCCCTGGCACGGAATAACAGGCCCCGGGGATCCTGGGCTGCGGCCCACCGAGCTGACAAGGTAGCAGCCTGGACAGGCCTTTGGGGCCCACAGTCAGTCCAGGAGGCCGCGGGCCCCCCACCTACCCGCCATGGCGCTGGTGCTGCCGTGGGCCCAGCAGGAGCCGCAGTACTGGGGGATGTGCTGGTTCCTGGTGACACTGGCGTAGTTGACCCCATTCACGTTGCGCCAGTCCCAGCTCGTGGGCAGATCCTTCGGGGACAGGTATTCGTGAGGCCGGGGGTATGTCCTGGGAAGAGACCGCCACCCACAGAATCAGCACTGGGCAGAGGCAGGGCCCCCAGCACCCCCCTCCCCAGTGGGCCCGTGTCACAGCGGGGGACCCCAGCCCTCTCAGAATATGATGGAGGCAGGGCGCCCCCCAAAGCAGGGCCCTTACTGCTCCCCAAGCACTGTGCCCAATGCCAGGGAAGCGGGGTTTGTCTAGCTCTGCAAACACCAGGGCGCCCCTGGATGTGAAAGCCAAGAGTGGCCCCCAAAGGTCACGGGCGGCAGGGCCCCCAGAAGCCGGCCGACCTGCGCCCCAGCGCGGCCAACTGGTCCCCGCGCGGCGGCCGGTAGCAGCCCCGCCCGAAGTGGAGGCCCGTCCGCGCCGCGCCCGCCAGCAGCGCGAGCAGCAGCAGCGGCCCCGCCGGCCCGCACGACGCCATGGCCCGCTCCGGGCCCGCCTCCGACCGCGCTCCGGCCCCGCGCTGGCGCCCCTCCGCCCGGGCCGCGGCTGGCGCTCTGGCCCGGCCCCGCCCGGCCCCAAGGTGGAGGCGCGGGGGCCGAGCCCTCCCCCGGGGCGGGGCGCCCGGGCTGCCCGCTGGGCGGGGGAGGGGCGAGCGCGGGGTCCGGAGCCTGCGTGGCGCCAGGCCCCAGCCGGACCCGCTGCTGGCCACTAGCCGCGTGGCTTGGAGGCTTGACTGGCGCGCGTCATGGTCAGGCTTTGGGGGGCCCTGGCACCCGGGATGGGGCTGCTGGGTCGGAATGCCTCCCTCCCACACCAGCCTGTGAGTCTTGGCTTCCCGGGCCCTGTGCTGCGCTGCCTGTCCCCACATCCCACCTGGGCCCAGGCTGCCCCTGACGGGACCGGGGTCTCCCCAAGTCCTGGAAGGAAGCCACTGTCCCCGCAGAAATTAGGCCCTGGCCTGGCTCTCTGAACCCCGCTTCCCTAGGGCCCCGGCCCTCTGGAGAGGTGTTCACCCTTCACGGAGAAGCAAGGCCACAGATACCTCCAAAGAAAACTTCGCATGGCAAAGAAATCGGTTGGTTCAGCTTTCCGGCTTCCAAAGATGCTTGACAAGATTGCCTAACAAAATTCTCCATAGTCAGATGGGGAACCAAAAGCAGAAGTGGGACCCCCCGGCCTCGATTTTGTAACTGAAGACTCTGTCCCTCCCTTCTGCTCATGCCACAAAACAGCCTTTCCGGTCATGTAAGCAGAGGGTCTCCGCATTTTGTTGTGGGGTGCCCCAGGCCTTGGCTGCAGGGTCCCCAGGTGAGCTTGTCTCCTGCTCTTCCCCCACTAAAAGGGTCCTCGCCTCCACCTGTGCCCAGCTGGCAATCCGAAATCCAAATGATTGCCTCCTGGACTTCCAGAAATTTCTGTGGCCACCTTTGCAAGCGCTGAGGTGACCATGGGACCCCTGCAGGGCCAGGATGCCTGTCAGAGCAGGCAAGGCCTCTGAGGCCAAGGACATCGCTTTATCAGCCCAGAAGTTGTAGTCCTTGTTCCAGGAAAGCTATCGCTGAAGTCAAGTATAGTCGCGGGCTCCACTCTTGGAACTGCCTTTTCTCTTCTTGGAAAGACAGCTGCCGGTAACCCTTGGTGCCCATGGCTCATCATCAGGTGACCTGCAGTCACACAGGGCCCCATGCTCAGAGGGTGCTGTGCTCAAAGGGCTGCGCAGGTCATTTGCTGCAGGGCTTACAGGCTTGTCTGATCACCGGGCCTCCACAGGCCCCGGCCTCAGGCAAAGGTCAGGGAGGGGGTGGGAAGGTCGTTCTGCCTGTGAAATGCAGGGTCAATGCAGGGAGAAATGGTGACACTTCTCGGCTGGTAATGGATAGAACATCTGTATCTGGAGTTGACGAGTTGTGGAGCACTGGGCTTGCCCTGACACAGATACAACTCAAACTCAAGGTGATGAGAAAATCAGGCAGGAGGAGACGACATTTGAAACCACAACTTTCAAGGCAAGAAACAGGTGAGGACTGAGGTGACACACTCTGCCTCTTCAAACGGGTCAAACACACGAAGCCAAGCAGACCAGGGGCCTTTCCTTCACAACTGAACTTGACTGTGGGCAGTGGATGGCTGTTTGTCCACCTGGCCGAGGGCTCTGACAGGTGGGCAGCCACTGACCAACCCAGCCCAAATTCTGACTGACAGAATGCAGTCAGAGCCCAGGTGGGGGCACAGCTATTAGTGAAGGGCGATTGGCCCTGGGAGCTCTCTGGAGGGCACACAGATGCTGGCGGCTGCAACTCAGGACGAGGAAGAACACAGCAAAGAGCCTGCCAGACTGGCCGCTTGGCCTGCCCGCCTGTCTTCAAAGCCCATGCACCAGAGTGCTAGCTTCCGGCTGGGACTTTGCAAACCTGGGAACTGTGCCCCTTGGTGCCTGTGAGGGTATTGGTGACTTATCGCCTGTGGCCTGGAAGGGAAGAGGAGCAGGACAAAGCCTCTTGGCTGGCTCACCTCTGAGACCCACCTTGCCTGAGCTTGGCACCAGAGAGGTCAGGAGACCTGGACTTAGCACAACGCTTGTGGGTGGCAGCTTCTAATCTAGTCACCCCTCCCCCCTTTTTTTAATCCCATAAAGTCTCCTGACACACACGTGATCCAAGGCCATGACACAAAAATTTATTCATTTCTAAAAATGAGACTGATTTCCCCCTTGTCTCGATAAAGAACACACATCATTCAGTTAGGCCAGGGCTGGCCCACTTGCCCAACCTGGAGGAGAATACAGGTTGAGTTTTTGTTTACTGTGGAATTGCCTCAAAATCCTCTTTGCCTGTTCCTTCATGCCATGTTGTCTGGCTCCCAGCGGCAAGCTGCAGACATTTCCTATTATCCCACATTCCTGAGTTTAGCCACATCCTGGAAACCGGCGTTTGTTTTGATGGATGCTGACAGTGCTCGGGAGGCAAGTCTGGCTTCTGTGCCAGCTGTAGGGGCCCCTCTAGGAGGACCACGTGCCCACTGGGTCGGATGCTCCGGCTGACTCCCAGAGGCCTTTGCGGTGAAGGCCTGCGCTGGGGCGGGTCAGGTGCACTGTTGACTCGGATGCTGTCCCCAGGCACCATCGTCACCACACCGTCTCCTGGCTGCACACACTCGCTTGGCAGGGAACGTGGCTCCCTGGGGGCACATTGGTGAGGGGGCCAGTCAGCAGCACCTTCAGAGCATGCCAGCCACGGCCTAGCACGTAACCTAGGGCCCGCCTGGGGGCTGGCCGATGAACTCTTTCAGTGGCCGCGGTCATTCACCTGGGCAACTCGGTTGGCTCTCTCCAGTCAGGCCGTCAGCGGATGTGTGTGGAGCACCTAGTGTGTCCCAGCCCTGGGGATATGGCAGTGCTAAGTCCCTGCCTGCAGGGAGCTTACATCCCGGGGAGAGAGCGTGAGGGTAAAGGAACAGGCCCTGGAAGTAGAAAGGGCTTGGGAATGGATCCAATGGGGCATGCCAGAGACCAGCAGGGGCTCTGGGGAGTTCTGCCTGGGCCACTTCTCATAGCTCTCCAATGAGCTAGAATTAAATGGTGAGGACAGAGCCATGGAAAATGCTGGATTTCTTGAGCAGAAGGAAGAGTATGCAAAGTCCTTGAAATGCAAACCCACTTGGTGGGGAGTGTGGCAGCAGAGATGGCTGGAGAGAGGTAGGCCGGGCGAGGTCAGCGGGAGCGGCCCTGAACACGCCCTCTGACCTCCGGCTTTAGGGAGCAGAGCTGCTGGCCCTGCCATCTGAGGCCAGACCCTCTGCCTCGCTCCCACCGCCTCGCCTTCTTCTCTCCGTCTTCAGCGCAGTCTCCTCAGGCCCCCCACCCCCCTCACTGCTGTTTTCCTATCAAGGATCTCAACCACACATCAGCTGTGGGAAGAGGGGTGGTTTTACCCTGGTGGCAGCTAGTTTCCTGAAGGGCGGCAGGCGAGATCTGATTTATGCTTTTTAAGATCCCTCTGGTGGCCAGGGGGAGGATGAAATGGAAGGAGGGGAGTGGTGGTCAGTGAGAAGCTACTGTGGCTGTGGCTGGGGTTGCTGGTGGCGATGGATTGGGGATGCTGCTGGAGAGGTGGCGGCAGCGGACACAGGGAGCCACCTACCTGGGAGGCGGGGCTGGCATGACCCAGGCAAGGGCCAGTGGTGAGGAGGAAGGTGAGGTCGGCGGTCCAGGCTCCTTGGGTGCCCGGCTGGAGACCATCTGGCCGGCCTGGCTCCCGACATCTCCAACTGCACCCCCAGATGTAGGGGTGCGAGGGCCCGTGGCCCGTGTCTGGTTTCGCCATGTTAGCCTGGCACTTGAACATGTCAATTTCCTCTCCCAGCCTCTGGTTATTCTGCAAAATGGAGAGAAGCATCATCACCCAGCTCCACGGCGCCTGGATGAGGTGCATTGGTCATTGGTCATGACCAATGAGAAGAGCACAGGTCCTGGTATGTCTCTGTGAACCTGGAGTGCAGGGCCCATGCTCCCCACTTCCTCCAGGTCCTGCGAGCCCCCCCCCCCCCAAAGAGCAGAGCACTCAGCCAATATTCGTGGATAAATGGATGGATTTTTGAGATGACAGAGATTTCTTGGACAAACACTGGGCTTGCAGAAGTGTATCCTTTTGTTTGATTTCAGCTCCAGGAGCCTGGCTGTATTATGCTTATCTCTGTTTCTGTGGCTTATCAGGAGCTGCACACCTTGGGTGATGGGAGAGGCTCGGGGGAGGTTCATGTGTCCATATACCTTCAGGATCACAGCGGTTCAGGGGTGTGTGTGATTGTGTGCACATGTGCACATGCGCATTTCCTCCTATACATGAGGTGCCACAGTCCAGGACTCTGATCCTAGTTGAACCTGAAGGGATGGCACGGCATTTCCATATCTGGGCTTGGAGGCTGAAAAGGGAGGGCCAGCAGTCCAGTGAGGCCAGCGTGGTGTGGGCACGACACCGTGCAGGGGCTGGGGGAGCCAGGCTAAGGTTCCTCCGTGAAGCCTGGCAGCCTGGCCTAAGGAGAAACGGCGACGTTCTCCCAGTTCCTTTTCTCTTGTAATTACTTAATTCTTCTTCCCAGAACTTTCTTTTACAGTAAGAGAACACACATCGAAGCAGAGGACAAGAAAGTGGAGCTCAGTTCATCTGATGATCTGCCCACACCCGCTGACTCACTCATAATGGCCCCTCAGATGTCATTTTCTTGCTAAGACATTTGGAAAAATTTCTGCTTCTGAATCACAAGCAAACACTATAATTCAACAATCTTCTCTGAGTTATTCAAGGAACTTCAATGTACTCAGAGTGGAACATCGGGGCGGATGAAATCAATGAATTCTCTGAGTACTCTGTTTTTCTCCTAATTACATTTCATTTGTCAAATGGAGGGGAGGGGAGGGAAAGGGGGGGCTCCATCTGACCACCGGGGGACAGCTCCTAGGGGAAGTCTGGAAGCAGCCGATGTGGGGTTTCTGGGTGACACTTGGCTTTTCTTATCATCTAACTTCTGTTCCCATAATAGACCCACATGCCATCCAGAAAAAGGCTTGCTGCCACCACACCTCCTCGTGGACTGTGACAGTGCCAGAGGAGAGGGCGTTTCACCTCACTGCCGGCCCGGTGGTACTTAATCACCTCAGCGTCTTCAGGCCGTGGTCATCCTCGCCGCGCGTGTCACCCACCAGGCGTGCTCGGGCTCCTGCCCTCTGCCTTCTGGGGCAGTGCTCTCCAAAGCTCTGAGATCAGCACAGTCACTGCTAACTGGCTTTTGCCAGCCCTTCTCTGGGAAGACTTTGTCATTCCTCGCAGATGGCCACTTTTAATCACTTGCAATAGTTCAGGATTTGTGGGGGGTGGGGTGGGAGTACCTTCGGCCTGACAAGAGAATAGACCTTGGGTAACACTGGCTACTCAAAGGGGACTGTTTTCCTGTGCCCCTGGAAGGGGCCACTACTATTGGTCTGAGAAAGGCACTATATATTCACCACCTCCCTGGCTTTTACTAAACTGGCAGTCAGAGTACAGTTCTTTCTTTGGGGAATAGCTGGGACAAAGAAATGGAGACACAGCAGACTGCTTTTCAGACCGATGCACTTTAAATTCAGATAACTAGCCCACTGTGCCCACGACTAGCTCAAGCCTGACACACAGTAGGTGCTCAACACCTAGGATTGAGTGGTGCCATGTATACAGTGAGCAGCAGCTTTTTCCATCCTCGAGAAACACTGCCTGCAAAGGCACGCTGGTCCCCACAGCAAGCCCGAGACCGTAACCCGTCTCCCAGCTGAGCAAATTCAGGCTTAGGCAGGAGGTGGGCCTCACGAGCAGCCACAGGCTCCCTGCCCGGCATCTGCCTGTGCCCCCAGCAGCGCCCAGAGCTCAGCACACTGCAGGGACTGAGTAAACATTGCCCGTGGAGCTGGGAATCAAGGCAAACAGGGTTCCTCTTTCCCCCCCTTTTGCCAACTGCCCCATTAACAGAAAAACCTTTTAAGCGCTCATCTGGAAACTTGGCCTTCCCCTCCCTTGGCAAACGGAGGCGACCAAGAGGGCTGTGTCCCAGGGCAGAGGGTGTGGGGACCCAACACACTGGATCCTGCTCACACAGTGAAGAATGAACACAGAAAGATCAAAAATGCCCCTCCGGCCGGCGCCCAGCTCCCCGCGGCGGCCAACACGGCCCCTTCCAGCCGCTCCAGCAGCCACTGCTTCCCGTAATAGCTCATGCGGTTACTCCATCTACAAACCACTCCTGACATCCAGCTTTCTTGGAACAGTTTATACTTTCAGCCTAGACCACCTCTTAGGGGACGGAGGAAAAAGTCCTGGGGCACCAGCCCCACGAGGACGTACTCGTGAATAAGTGCATTATTGGCTTTAAGAAACCCTGCCATTCTTAGCACGGCTGCTGAGGCTTGCCCAGCTGTTGGTGTGCGCTCCACAAACATTTACTGAGGCCTGGTTGCGCATCAGGCACTTTGGGGACTCAAAAGTGAAATGGCAGTGGCAGCTGCCAGGCTGGTGGGGAGATAAGGCATGTCTATAAGTAATTAGCAAACACGCGGGCGTGCGGGAACTGCGAAGTGCTGGGGCCACAGGAGGCAGGGGATTCTCTGACCCAGGCCTGGGGTGGGGGTGGGGGTCACAGCCACTCCGGGAGGGGGCAGCAGAGCTGCCCTGGAACTTTGTAGGATTCTGATGAGCAGGGGGAGAGTGGGGAGGCAGGAGTGGGGTGGGGTGGTACAGACGTAGAGGGATTTCTCTGGAAGCTGAAAGGTTTATTCTGTGTATGTTTTTTGATTGGTGAAAGACTGTTAGGCACCTGCAGATTTCTTCCTCTTGAATTTACACTTTCTTCTCTTTACCGGTGGGGGTGATGAGAAGCACCCTCAGATTTGGGTGGAAACAAATTCCAAACTTAGAGAAGTGCTGCCGAGAGTACTAATCTTGTCTCCCTTTGGAAAGATGCACCAATTGTTAACGTTTTGCCACATTTGTTTCTCTTTCTCCATTTATCACATTGTTATTCTTGTTGCCTAAATGTTCGTGAGTAATTTGCTACTTGGTGACTCTTGACCCTGAATGCGTCATGGTATCTCCTGAAAACAAGGATTTCTGTTTGCATAAGCCTCAGGCCAGGTTCACATTTAGCAGCTCCACGTGGATACAATGTTATTAGCCAATCCACACAGTCTGTATTCAAAGGACTGCAATTGTCCTAGTAGCCCCCATACGGCAACTTTTCCCTGGCCTGGGACAGACCCAAGGTCAGGTGGTGCTCTTCGCGGGCGCCTGGCCCATGCGGTCGCTGGACAGCATAGGAGCCGTCCTGCTGCTGGCTCCTGAGGGACAAAGTCCTCCTTCTCTTGCAGCGCTCAGCCCCGGTCCTTTCACTGTGTGGCGAACGTCTTCAGGAGTAAGTAAGAGACTGTGCCCTCCAGAAAGTCCATTGCTAGTCACTTTCCTGCCCGAGTCACTGACCTCACATCTTGGGCCTCCCCTGTTCAGTAGGAATTGCACGGGGTTAAGGAGTTGACGGTCAGGATGGGGCTTGTGTGGAGGCAGGACCGACCGCTCAGGCCACATCACCCATCGCGTCAGAGGCAGGCGAGGCAGGACCCAGGCCTTTGGAGCCACATCCGGTTGATGGCATCTTCCTGAATCAGGGGAGCTCCGTGAACTCTGGGGCTTCCCCACCCGTCTCCTTCATTCCTGCACGCCCAGCTCCCAATGCATGCCTGGCACGTGGCGGGTCCCTACTGGTAACTGTTCAGTGAGTGGGGTCCTGCCTTGGGGTGCCAGGCAAACTCGGGAGAGGCCTCGAGAAGCAGGCACTTGCCGGCTGTGGTTGTCTGTGTGCTGGGGCTCCAGGATTGGGACGTGGCTCTGCCTGTCCCAGGCCTGCGCCTCTGGAACTCTGTGCTGCTGGGCAGCCGGGCTGTGGGCGGGTGTTAGGGAAACCCTGTTGGGAGTCCATCTGGCTCTTGGAGAAACCATAGTAAAGGAAATCGATGGCAAGCAATAACCCCGGACAGCAGGACAAAAGGGGGCAACAGTGCGCAAAACCAGGAAAGGTGCCCGAGGAGAAGGCCAGCCAGGCCCAGGCCTGGGCAGAAGGCGCTGCAGGGCAGTGACAGGGCAGGTGGCAGAGGAGTGGGAAACGTGAGGGAGGGGAGAGTGAGCACGTGTGAAAGTGCATGATGGGAAAGCACAGGCATAGATCACAGACACGGCAGTCCCGGTGTGGAAGCCTCCTCCTGTCCCCTCTAGCACCGGCTTGGTGAGGCCCAAAGTCTGGCAAAGGGGGGGGAAGGTATTTGGCGCCAGGCTGGGAAAGCCTTGATGGTGAGCCATGGAACTTAGATTTATATTTTGATTATGGTTTCCCAAACTCCTGAGCACCACATATCACGCTTTACAGCTTTGGCCAAGTTCAAAAAGGAAACTTTTCTTCTTATCATTTTACTATTATAAAGACTAGTTATTTTTTTTCTATCAACATTAAGGTCTACAACATAAAAATAAAAACTGTCTACTCATGTTTCCTCCGAAGTCACCCAGAGCCGCCAGTGGCTTTCAGAATCCTTAGAGAACGTGGCTGAAGACAGTGGGAGCCGTGGGAGGCTCTTGAGCGAGCATGGGAAATGTCTTACTGGCTGTGTGACTGGGATGAAGTCACTTCATGTTTTGGGACATCACACATGGTCTCATCTGCCAAGTGATGGGTTTAGACAAAAGGATTCCTAATAATACAACTGGCTTGGACAGGGAAGCTCTAGACGTGGTCCCCGCCACCTCCGTGAGCTGGGAGCCTGGGCTCAGTTGTCACACCACACGCCTCACCAGCTGGATGCCCAGAGTCACCATGGCAGGCCCACACCTGGTGCAGGCCCTCCAGGCACCCATCACAAAGGCAGCCTTTGGTCTTGACTTTAGGAAATGACTGGGCAGTATTCTTTGGGAGAGGGGAAAACACCCCCTTCACCAGGATGATAGGCAGAGAGCAGGGGAGGGGGAGGGCTGGGCCTCTGGGCTGGACACACCCTTGGGTCACCCTGGGAGGGTAGGGTAGCTGGGTCAGCTGGTCCCACCACTGAATGACCAGAATCGTGTGGGCTCACATCGGTGAAGGGTGGCTCTCCCAGAGTCTGAGAATCTGTGAAGATCTTACACTTGGGTGGACAGCCAGGATGCGTGAAATTGTGCACATTCAGATTGGCCAGTGTGGTAACCAGATCGGATCCAAGGTAAGGCGAGCTCGATGGCTAGTACTAGCTGTACCGTGGACCATAGGAGTAGCCAACTGAGAAAATACCCACAAGTTAGCTGGGGAGACAAGGAGCCTAGCCCATTGCGTGCACTTGCCAAATATCTGATTAAACAATGCTTTTAATTAAAGAGACAGAGGACATAGTAAAGGCTTAAAGGGTTCATTTAATTCATGTTAATTATGTCAACTCTTACATGTGTATCATACACATGTAAACCACTTTTACTTTTATCACATCAAGCAATGAATTTTTCATATCTAGAAACAGTAATTTGTCTCAAAACAGTTTTCCAAAACTTGTTGGGAAATTTTTTACACCATGTCACTAAGATATCTCCACTCCCCCCCGCCCCCCCGCCGGTTTGTTTATACTTTAAAAAGATCAACTACTATTCCATTTAATATATAACAGAAAAGAGATAAACCTAAAAATTTTGTGTACAGTAGCAGAGAGAAATATACCCCTTCCCCCCAACCCCCAGGATATAAATGAGGTTTTTTCCTCCCCCGTAAATGTTTCTACAAAGGACCTGGTCCAGTTGGCTAATACTAAGAAAACAAGGGGCAGAGCCCAAGGTCTCCTGCCCTAATTTTAAGATAACCAGTTCTAAAGTGTAACAGCTATCTGATTGTTCTCACTGCTATTTTGAAATTGCTTTTGCAAGTATGAATTGTATTAAAACTGTTTTTAATTTTTAAAAAACTTATGATAGAACAGCCTAAAATTTACTATCTGAACCATTTTAAAGTGTATCATTCAGTGTATCTCGCAAACCTGAAACTCTGTCCCCATTAAACACTAACTCCCCATTTCCCTGCCCCCAGCCCCTGGCAACTATTTTCTACTCTCTGCCTGTGGGGATTCAACTGCTCTGGGGCACCTCCTTGAAGTGGGATCCTAGAGTGTTTGTCCTTTTTGACTGGCTGACTTATTTTATTTAGCATAATGTTTTCAAGGTTCATCCATGTTGTAGAGTGTGTTAGAATTTTCTTCCTGTTTTAAGGCTGAATAATATTCCAGTGTATAAATATGTCACATTTTATTTATCCACTAAGCCGTCATTGGACACTGGGGTTGTTTCCAAGTTTTGGTTATTGTGAATAACGCAGCTGTGCAAAAACTTTTAGCGCAAGTGCTCCAAACCTGAGACAATGAATATTACTGCTTGCGGGAAAGTAGTGGTCCTTCCATGTCCCAGTGATAAGATGTTCAAAGCGAACACACACAGAGAAGTGGGAGGCTCAAGCCCCCACTGCCCTGCATTTGGGAGATAATATGGAGAGGTCCGCGAGAGGGAGTGCAGGGTCTAGATAGGGCCTCAGCTCTTACCCCAGAGTGGGGGTGCCAGTGGTTAGAGCCCTGGCCACTACTTATTATTTGGGGCCACAAGAACTCTAAGTTACATTTAATTTGGGGTGCCAGAAAACTTAATTTATTCTTCCACACCCTGAACAGTGCTGGTAATTTATTATAAAATAGTCCATGGCCAAAGCAGGGCCATCATTTACAAGATATGGCTGGAAACATGGCCCTGGGGACTTGGACATAAACATTTTCATTGCACTGTGCTATGTGCTTCTCTAGGGCAACAAAAAGACGCCATCTCAGCAACTGTTTCCATCCTAAGAGCTTGGGATACATCTCTATTAATAAATACTGGATATGGGATTGAAAGTCACACAGAGAGAACAAGCTATGCATGATTTGAATTGTGAGCCCACCTGATCACCAAAATTGCACATTGCTTAAATTATGCATAGATGTCCTAGTTATGGGCCTTTTGGGAAACTGCATGAAGATAAATCTCCAAAGTGAAATGAGATATTATTGTGAAGTCAGATAAGGGTTCAGTTACTTTCATTTCATGGGATCTAGACCTTCTAGACTATAAGGTGAAATTAGAGATACACTGGCTGATGGGAAATTCTAAAACAAAAGCTTTAATGTATACAATGGGCTGAATTTAACAGGAGTAAACTCCAGTGGAATAGTTGGTGTGAACATTTCATTTAAAGAGTTCAGGTGGCTGTAAAATGCAGTTGTCACATTTGCGTTTTGTGGAGCTATAGAGTAGATTGTGTCACAGAGAGGGCATCTATGAAAAGGAGCAGAAAGAGTGTCGGGGAAGGGATGGTCAGGCAGCCCCAGGGCAGCAGGCCCCGGCTCACCTCCCGTCGTCCTGCTCAATCGGCTGGCTTGCTGGAGCCAACATGGAGTTTCTAGGGGTCTCCCCCGCCACACACACACACACACACTCACACACAGACACACGCACACACACACACACACACGCACTGACCTCTCTCCTTCTGGTTTCAGTTCTGGGAGGTGATTGGAGAGGAGCATGGGATCGACGCAGCTGGGAGCTACGGTGGGGACTGCGCCCTTCAGCTGGAGAGAATCAGCGTGTACTACAACGAGGCCCACGGTACGGCCACTGAGAGGGGGGCCCGCGCGGTGTCACAGGCGGATCCCGAGTGACAAGTCCCCAAGCTCTGTTCACGGGCAAGCCCTGGCAAAGAAGTCACTAAATGGGGGCACACATCTTAACACATGCAGATAACGCACCAACCTTTTTTTTTTTGAGGGCTGTGTCACTGGCCCTCACACGTGGGACCCGAACCAGGGCCGCTGGCCTCCCAAGCCAGCACTTAACCACTGCGCCACTCGGCTGGCCCCTTTTTGGGTTTTAAAACGGAAACCAGAGTTACTTCCGATAGGAAGAGCATCTGTCATTGGAAACACCACAAAACAATGCTAGAAAGAGAGTCTGCAAGGTATTTTCTACATGTCTGTGATTGCCACTGGGGTCAAGGACATGATTCCAAATCTCTCTCTACCAAAGACGCCTTCTAGAATACCTTTGTATGTTTTGACCAGTATCACCAAGTTCTATTTTGAGGAAACATTAACTTGTAGAAAAACAACAGTTTGCTGACGGCTTTTCTATGTTTCCACCCAGGTAAGAAATATGTGCCACGAGCAGTCTTGGTGGACCTGGAACCTGGGACGATGGACAGCATCCGGTCTAGCCAACTGGGAGCCCTCTTCCAACCAGACAATTTTGTCCACGGTAGGTTTTTTCTGGAAAGGCGTTCCCCCCACCCCACTCCACCCCAGAACTCGGGGCGTGGTAACCATGACTCCTGTCTGCACAGGCAACTCTGGGGCCGGCAACAACTGGGCGAAGGGCCACTACACGGAGGGCGCGGAGCTGCTGGAGAGCGTGCTGGACGTGGTGAGGGCCGAGAGCGAGGCCTGCGACTGCCTGCAGGGCTTCCAGGTGGTGCACTCGCTGGGCGGGGGCACGGGCTCGGGCATGGGCACGCTGCTCATGAGCAAGATTCGGGAGGAGTACCCGGACCGCATCCTGAACTCCTTCAGCGTCATGCCGTCGCCCAAGGTGTCGGACACCGTGGTGGAGCCCTACAACGCCGTGCTGTCGCTGCACCAGCTGGTGGAGCACGCCGACGCCTGCTTCTGCATCGACAACGAGGCGCTGTACGACATCTGCCTGCGCACGCTGCGGCTGAGCACGCCCAGCTACGGCGACCTCAACCACCTGGTGTCGCTGACCATGAGCGGCGTCACCACGTCGCTGCGCTTCCCGGGCCAGCTGAACGCCGACCTGCGCAAGCTGGCCGTCAACATGGTGCCCTTCCCGCGCCTGCACTTCTTCATGCCCGGCTTCGCGCCGCTCACGGCGCACGGCAGCCAGCCGTACCGCGCGCTCTCGGTGGCCGAGCTCACGCAGCAGATGTTCGACGCGCGCAACACCATGGCCGCCTGCGACCCGCGGCGCGGCCGCTACCTGACCGTGGCCTGCATCTTCCGGGGCAAGATGTCCATGCGGGAGGTGGACGAGCAGCTGCTCGCCGTGCAGACCAGGCACAGCAGCTGCTTCGTGGAGTGGATCCCCAACAACGTCAAGGTGGCCGTGTGCGACATCCCGCCGCGCGGCCTCCGCATGGCCGCCACCTTCATCGGCAACAACACGGCCATCCAGGAGCTGTTCACCAGGGTGTCGGAGCAGTTCTGCGCCATGTTCCAGAGGAAGGCCTTCGTGCACTGGTACACGGGCGAGGGCATGGACGTGGGCGAGTTCGCCGAGGCCCAGGGCAACATCCACGACCTGGTGTCCGAGTACCAGCAGTTCCAGGACGCCCGGGCGGCCGTGGAGGGGGACGACGAGCTGGCGGCGGAGGCAGACGCGGAGGCGGAGAACCCGGCGCCCTAGCCGGCGGGGCGCCCCTGGTGCGCCCCGCACAGCCACCCCCGCACTCGCGCACGCCGCGGGCAGGCCTGAGGCTCTTCTGCCGGCACTCGCCAACACGCATAGTTTGATGGTCCACACATACTCTAGGAACTCCTTTTTGATAGCAAGCTGCGTTTATCCTAAGGCATCCCCTTGGTCTACAAGCGTTCACTAGGCATTTCCTGTAGGCCGTAGCACGTGCCAGGCATCCGGACGACACCAGAGGCTGTGTGGGGAACAGGGCAGTGGGCGTTCACTTGGAAACTCTTCCGCAGCCCTGGGCAGCACCCCCGACTCCTCCCTGAGCGTCCCAGGGCTGCAGGGCCTTTGCCCAGCGTGCTCCCTGGGCCTCTGGGGACCTGATCGCCAGGGCGGAGCCTCACGGCCGAGTAAACCGCAGACCTGTGCGCCGTTCAACGCGCTAACGGAAACGGGGAAAAGGGAAGTGCAGTCCTCCCCACAAAAACACCTGGCTGAAAAATACAAGCCCCCAAATGAGAAGCAAAACTCAGGCACTCCAATCGTGTCTTATCCTCATTTCTGAATAGCTGGCTTTTTACAAACATATTTATATACTTTAGTTTCTTGTTAGCGTTAGGCTCTGGGAGTTCATTAATCATCTTTGGTTTTCCTTGTGAAGGCTATTTCGAAATGCCCTCTTCCCTTGCGTTCAGGTCAACTTCTGAGAATGCACGTTAGCCTAGGCTCCCTCAAAGGGCAGCGTATGCTCGGCAACCATTCAAGTCTAAAAATTCAGCAGCGGCGGCTGCAGTGTCCTCGGCTACGGAGGACATCGTTTCATTAAGGAACTTTCACAGTTGAAATTAATTTGCAGGAGTTGCCATAAATGTTTGCAAGATGACACAGCTTTAACCATTACATGATTTTAATATGCTCACGTTACAACAGGACCAAATACGCAAGAGTGTAATCAAATCACCCATAGCTTAGTTTACCTTTTTTTTTTTTGACGTTAGTGTCACTGGCCCTCATGTGGGATCCGTACCAGGGCCGCCGGCGTCCCAAGCCAGCGCTCAACCACTGCGCCACTTGGCCAGCCCCTACAGTTTACCTATTTCTGACATATAGCACTGCCATCCCTTCCAGTACCATAGGAGTTTAATGGTCTTCTAGAATTACCACCGAGCTGTGTACTATTTGATCCATGGACAGCCAGTAAAGGCAAGAGGCTGCGACTCTCACTGCAGAACTCTTCCAACCTGCGTTGTCATCTGCAATAATTAGGCAGCAGGAGGATGGACGACAGTAGCGCAGTCTGAGAAACTTCACTCTTGTCACAAATGCATAAGGAAATAAATATGCAGCAAGAGAAAATTAAGTCTTGCTGTCAGCATCATGGCAAGCCTTCTATTTACAAAATTAAAAAGTTTTAAACACTTTCTAGTTGCCCAAGATGACTGAAAACAAAAGCAGATTTAGTAAGAAACTGCACCTGCCTAGTCTGAAGTTCCTTAGATACTCAAAAGACCTACAACCTGTGGTTACGTAAGAACTGATACACATGCTTCCTCTAGCACTTTCCTTCTCAAATCTCACAAGGCAATTAAATAGATGCAAGGAAGGATATAAATCTAAATTAAAGAAACTTCTGCTGTCTTATATTACTGTAAAGATTTTTGTTTGCTCAATAGTAATCATTAAAGTACAAAGAAATTCAATTTTAAATGGCTAAACTGCTATATTTCAGACTAAGTAAATTCCTTTTCTTGGTCTAACCACCCAGACTGATTAATCTGAGTAGTTAAAAATATTTCAAAATGCATCTCACCAGCCTACTCTTTTGTATGGTAGAAATTGATTTAAAAACAACTAGAGGGCCGGCCGAGTGGCGCATTGGTTAAGCGCTGGTTTTGGGATGCCAGCGGCCCCGGTTCGGATCCCACATGAGGGCCAGTGACACTGCCCTCTACAGCTAACAACAGCTCCACCTGGAGCTGGGCTGTGCGAGCCCCGGTGATGGTGTGGGCTGCAGCCCCTGCTGCAGTGGGCTGCCATAGGCTACAGTGAGTGGCCCGCAGCCAGCGTGAGTGGCTGGCAGCCAAGTGTGAGCTGCCAATAGCCACGGTGAGCGACATCCAGAGGCCAGCGACTGATCTGCCTCATCCGGGAAGAGCGCAATGACGATACCAACAGTGAAGCAACGTCCTCCGCAACTAGACTGAAGAACAAAAAGACAGCAACTTGTCTGTTCTCCTTCCCCGATTCCCCAACGCTGTTCCCCTCTGCCAATTCCCCAATAAAATCTTTAAAAAAAAAAAAACAACTAGAAACCACTAGAAACCAAAAGAAATCCGTCCTCTGATTTTGAAGAGACTGTTCCTTTGGTGGTCTGGTTGCTACGGCGACATTGGTCTCTCAGAGACTGCCACAGTAGGATCAGAATTTCAGAGCTTGTCCGATTCCTTCACCTCACACAGGAGAACAAGGCATGAGCCAGACATTAATGACAATCACCCAACTAGTTAGTGAAGTACCCACAGGTAGATCTGATCAGGGTCCCCTGGTAATCTGGGCAGTGCTGCCAGCTACCTAGCAGGGCTGGATGCAGAAAGTTTGTTTCATCAATTATCAGATCAGGTTTTTGTTGTTGTTGTTTTTTTCCTTAATCACAAAGAGCCTTAAAGAATCTTTGCTGGCAGTCGGTGTCTTTTTTGTCACTTTAATCCTTGCCACACCGCAGCCCTGTCTCTATGTCTCACCTGTAATGATCACATCTGCCAGCCTCCCTAATCAATGACTTACCTCTACTTACTTGGCTGGAAATCCCTTAGCCCTTTGCCTATCAGTTACTTTATTCATCTGGCATCAAAAAGGCCCGTTGAGTACAGTCTGTATGAAAGGTCCTTCCGAGTACCTTCATCTCGCCAGGAAGCACTGACAACTCAGATGCCTCGACTGTACAAGACAACAGCCCCGAGGCAAAGGACTCAAGCTCTTAGGCTCTCCCTCTTGGGTCACTTCTTGCAAACCCTGTGCTGAGAATGAAATAAAACCTACATGTCAATTGTCCTGGCGCAGGAAGGCACGCCGGAGGCGGACAACAAGGACCTTTTCTTGGCCTCCATCCATGATAAACTCCTGCTAGCTCCAGTGCCAGGCTGAGCACTGGCCCTGGTGCACAAACTCAACAGTGTTTCAAAATTTCCTGTTCAAATTTATTTCTCCATTCTCCAAAAACAGTTAAAATCAAGCAGTTTACTTTGCAGTGGTTTTACTCGGCCAAGTGCTTCCAAGTTTCAAAGAAAGATGAAAACAAAACACTTGCAACAATTCTTCATCCGTAAATATTTAATGAATGAATGAATCACCTTGCAAACACCACCTAACTGCTGTAATCATGTCTGAGGCTGCAGGCAAGAATCTTAGATTTTGATTGCAGCTCGGGCCATCGACCTGGTGACTGAACAGCTTTGCCTCATTTCCCAGCGCATGGAGAGTCATTTATAAAACAATGTGAAAAGCCCTTTGTGCGGACATCCCCACAGTGACAGCTCTTCTCTATAGGTTGTAAGTGCACAATAGAAACTGAATTCTGCCATCTCCTAGTTTTTCTTCTCATCCAGGGTTTCAGTTATTATTTTCATTTAGGCTTCTGGCCAAGCAGCATCACTTAGGGAGCGCCACCTGCACAAAAGGAGGAGGCCGATGGGTAAGGACCCAGCCACTACTCTGCCATGGCTTCCTCAATTCAGAGATAAGGGACGAGAGCGCCTCAATGGCACAGTCTAATATTGTCAATTAGTGTCACGAAACTTCATCTTACATGGTCATAATCCTGCCACTGTGCAGATAGTTCCCATAAAGAAAAGGAAAAAGTTCGACGGAAACCAAAACCCAACAGCATGAGTAAACCATACTTCAATTTATTGACATTGTCAATCTATGAACAAGACAGGTATTTTTTTCCATGAAGTGTGATCATTTTCAATCTGCCATAACATGTGCCCACACATCTTCACCTTGAAAATTCAGTGTTTCAAGCTTTAGTCAGGGTCTGGAAGGAAAAAAGAAAATGGAAAAGTTGCCGGTCCTTTGTGTTTTCCTAAAAATCCCACCTGAATAGGGAAGTAACTTCCTCATAGTGAACTCATAGTAAAAGCTAACTGTGGCTTCCACTCGCATGGCTGGTGATGGACCTTGGCTCCCGGCTATAAAAAAGTGCTGGTTCACGTGCAGAGCCTCAGCCAAACAGGCAGGTACTTCCTGCTAGGTCAAACCAAAACTCTCCTCGCCATAAACACACTCCTCTGCCTTGAAAAGACACTAAAATGGCGCCGTGCTGATGGGGTGGGGGCCGCTCCCCTGCAGAACATATGCAGAGGTCAATGCTTTGTTTAAGGGAGCTGGGTACTACTTTCTGACCCCAGGGATTTCACAAGGTCAAGGGAGTGAGACGCAGTTTGGCTTGACTTTGCTGCAGACAGGCGAAGTGATTTTCTCAGCTCCTTGTTAAAAACAAAACTACCCAACATAAAACCAGGTCTCATTACTCAGAATTATGAGATTAGACAGAGAGTCCCTCGAAAAAGGGTTAAATTCAAAACACCGCATCTCCAGGCTTATAATAAAATATTTACTAATTCAAAATGAAAATGAAGAGTGCTTAGGAGAGACAGTTCCAATAAAAATTGCTCATAACTACAAGCTGCCAAAGGTTTAATATTTACCACATTTCCCTGCTACTACAGGTCTGAAGCTTTTTAAAAAAGCAAAACAAGAAAATCAAACCTGAAAAACAACTCTCTGGAAATTTGCCTTATCTTTGAAATGACAATGTCAAGAAAGTGGTTTAGAGATCAAATCACTTCAGCAGTTTGGTGCACAAAAGCCTACACTTGTCAATTGTACCAAACTGTCTCTTAACTGTCGAGGCTGTAACTTGACATTGCCAACACCTCTGGGGAACTGAGATGAACCAAGCCCTCTGCAGGCACAATACACTCAGCAAAACAGTGCTCACTGCAGGGTCTTGCAGATTATATGGATGACGGAATAGCAGGACCCTCACCTGCGCCTGCAACCCTCACACTCAGGCAGTGATTTGTGAGAATGTTCGCAGATGTGGGGGAAATAAAAATACGAAGAGCTGTAATTTTTCATGCTCCTGAACTCTTATGTAACTCCAATAGCAATTATAAAAGTGGGGAGTTTATGCTCCAAATTATTTGATTTTGTGCAAATGAAACGGGTTTGATTCAAATAAGAAGGCTCTCAACCTAAGCACTGCTAAATGAGCTGAAAATCCATGTGCCAATTACTGCTGCTTGTCAGGCCCCAAAACATCATCCTTCTATAATGCTACTGGACATCTATAACCTGTGTGCTTTAAATTATTATCCCACTAACTAACTTCTACATACACTGACTAAGAAAAGGACACACCTCAAAACTAAAATTACTTTGATTTTTTAAAGTACTCTAACAATTTAAGATGCAACTCTTCTAAATAAATCAGAACTTACAGATTATTCCTTTTTCACTTTCACAATTTTTACACTGCTGCCAGAAGTCTTTTCGGCATTTGCTTTGAATTCTGTTTTCAGAGCATCTCTCACTGCTTTTGCACAGATCTGGGAGTATCGGATGTAGCTGGGAGAAAATGAGACAATATGAAGTTAATTATCAATGATCTAGCCAGACTGGACTGGTTGTGAGACTGTTTTATTTTTTTTTCTTCCTATACTTGTTTATTTTTGGTTTGATGGTACATTATTATAGAATTACATTTAAAAATGACTAATGCCAAAAGGAATGTATACAAACAAACAAACAAACAAGAGACTAGAAAGAAATGCACCAAAATCTTAACTGGTGCTAGGATGGGTGATCTTTAGTTTTTCTACTTTGTACTATTTACCCTCTTTAAGACACAGTAATTCACAAGAAAAGATGCCTATTAAAACAAAAAAATCCTATAGCACAGGATATAGACCAAAATGTTAACGGTATCTGTAACACGAGTGATTTCTTCACCGCATTTCTCTTTTTTTCTTATATTATTCTTACAAGGTAAAGTACATATAAGTAAAACAGAAAACAACTATTTTGAATCAAAAGTTCTTCCTTTGATTCAATTATTTAAAGGTTTTTCTGAGAATGCAGGATTGTTTCGCAAATCTGCCATCGAAAAGACTTCCCCACCAGGCCGGCCGAGAGGCGCGGTGGTTACGCGCTGGCCTGGGACGCCGGCGGCCCGGGTTCGGGTCCCACACAGGAGGACCGGTGACACTGCCCCCCGCCCCAAAAAAAAAACACTTCCCAATCAAGGTTTCCAAACTGAACTTTAAAGTCCTTGGAGGACACCATCGAGTCCAGCACAATGTCTAGCGGTGCGCTTCCCGTTGGGAGGCGGCCTGCCCTCCCCTCCCCGGGAGGCAGGCAGGAGGGCGCCGCTGCCCGCCCGTCGCGTCTCGGGCGCGGGCTTTCGGTGGGCGCGGGCCCGCCTCCGCTCTTACTATCGGGTGACCTTCAGGCTCCATTCGCCACCAGGCCCGCCCCGCCGCGCCCCTCACCCAGGCGGCGCCGGCCCCCGCACGCACCGAGCGGCCCCACAGGCCCGCCCCCGGGTCCCCAGGTCCCTGGGCGCCGCGCGGGAGACCCCTCGCCGCGTAACCGGGCCGCGCCCCGCACCAAGCGCCCCCCGCCCCCGGAGGCGCCCCCCGCCCCCGCCCGCGGCGCCGCCATCTTAGGCCGGCCCGCCCCGCCGCGCCGCGCGCCGCCCGCCCCCGAGTCCCGGCCTACCTGAGGCCCGCCTGTCGCCAGTACGCCACCATGATGTCGCGACAGGGCGCTCGTCGGGCCGAATCGCGGGGACGCGTCAATGTCGGCGCAGCGCGCGATCCGGCGGCCGGAAGGTCAAGCCTGAGGAGCGGAAGGGGCGGGGCCTCGGGCCTGTCAATCCCACCGCCTCGGCCCCGCCCGGCGCTCCCGCACGCCCCTGCTGCCCTGCCCAGGAATCCCCCCGACCCCGGGAGCCAATCCCCGGGTCGGCCGGCCGGCCTCGCCCACCGATTGGCTCGGCGGGAGCCCCGTGTGTGAGCCCCGCGAGCTTCCGTAGGAGCCCGGCGGGGCGGGCGGGGAGCCGGAGGGGGCGTCCCGTCCTGGACGTTGGGAACGCCCGGGCGTCCCCACACCGTCACAGTGACCTTGAGCGACGGGGCGGAGCCAGCCGCATCCCCGACACTGACCAGGCGCTCCGGGCGACCCGCGCAGTGGGCCAAGACGGGGGCAGACGATGGGGAGCGGGAATGAAACTCGGAGGAACCCTATCGTGCTGCCGAAAACCTTCTCTGCGCATCCGGTTCAGACCCGCGGCCTCAACCCTGCAGTGTGGAGCCGGTCTAGAGCCTGTGCCAATTAACTGTGTTCTTAGGATGAAAGACATTTTGCTTGGCACACTTTAAAAAACTTACAGGAAAAACAGGAAAAATAAAGTTTTTTTTAAAGGTTCTTAATTCGTGTTATTTCCACTTTTAATATTAAATAAGATAAATGCTCCACAGTCCAAGAGTCTCATCTCAACACTTTCCAGTTTAATCCTCTCAAATGCATCTGCTTGCTGTGCGTTTCTATTTTAACAGGTAAAAGCCATAAATTAAGAGGTAAATACACTGGAAAAAAATTTAGCGAATTATATTAGAGGAAAAAAATAACACGATAAAATTTGTTTAGAAGCCTTTTTATCATTGGGGCATTCATTGCACCTTTTTTCTGAACAAGTTTAATTTACAGAAATTATACAATGCATCTTTTTATTAAATGTCAGTATCTAGCAATGTTTTATATAGCTGAAATATTTCAATTGTAAAAACCATCTCTGGTTACAAAAGTCATCAAAAACCTTATTGAATTTAATTTCCTTTTACAAATGCCCTTAGAAGTGTTATGCTAAACAATATTGTATGTAGAAAAACACTAACTTTTAAATAGTTTGGTATACTATTTCTGTGGTTTATGTACATATATTACCTGGTTTCTTTTATAAGGAGCCTGACTAGAAGTTTATCACATTAAGCACTGTAAAATAAAGACAAGAGCTAATCATCTTTTAACAAAAATACTCTATCTGCAACAACTGCAAGTTTTAAATATATTATTTATGGTTAATAACTGACTGCTACAAAATATGAAACAAAATACATTGACTGGATTGTTTTTCAGAGGGCTGCTGCCCTTTGTTACTCCAAATGAGGATTTCCCAGGAACAAAAGCTGCAGAGCGATTCATGTGGTTGTTAGTTGAGGTCAATGCCCCTTTCCTCCCTTTTCTTCCTCACCGCCCCCACCCCCTGCAGTGGCACCATATTATTAAAAACATTAAGTACCTGGGATTTACGCTTCAGAGCAAGACATCATTTGAGTAATTTCAAAGGATGTACAGCTCAGGTAAACAAGATGTTTTGTGGTCACAATTATTTCAGAAAGTAATTATATTCAAATAACCTGACATATCATGCTTTAGCAATTACAGAACCATGATTTTGACACAGGGCAATTTATAAGTTAGGCAAATGTGAAATGCTAAAAGATGTGAACTGCTGTTCTTCTGTTTTAAGTTTAGAGTGCTGCAAAATTCCGGTCATGACTTTATTTTTCCAGTTAACATAACCAGCCCACGATACAGCATACTAAGTCACAAAGTACAAATCCAAGGAAGGAAATACTTTTACTTAGTTACAAAACTTTGGCAAATCAATACAGTACTCTTTAATACAATAAAATCATTATTTTTTGATTGGCATTATGTGTTTAGTGGTATTTTTTACTACAAAAATGTCATTTAAGTACCAAATTAAGAGTGTGGTTGTTAATGGTGGTTTATAGCAGAGGAAGTTATTTTATACAAATTAATGTCTTTTAAAACTATACAATTTATCCTTTTAGAGTGAGTTCCCTCTTAAAGTCTGCTGCAAAGGGCAACTGTGTATATTTAAGAGGTGGCTCTGCTTTGTTCTGCAGTTGGTTCAAGGACAGGTAGAGTTCCAATGCAGAAAAAGCTTTACAAGTCTATCTTAAGGCGCTTTAATACGCTAAAACCCATTTCCAAGTACTTTTCAAAAATCGTTAATTTTTCACATCAATAATAGAACCCTCAATCGCTTCTCGGCCTTTTGGCTAAGATCAAGTGTAATAATAGAACCCTCAAAACCAGTCATTTCAAACACTAACAATTTCAGATGATCCCCTTTATTTAGAAACCCTGCATTCTCTTTGTTTTGAACAAAAGTCATGTAG
Organism: Aselliscus stoliczkanus; assembly: GCA_033961575.1. Classification (NCBI taxonomy): domain Eukaryota; kingdom Metazoa; phylum Chordata; class Mammalia; order Chiroptera; family Hipposideridae; genus Aselliscus; species Aselliscus stoliczkanus. Next base: position 3,366,044 of record CM066738.1, on the reverse strand, counting down.
CCTTTCTTCAGCTTGTTAAAAAAAAAAAAAATTCTACCTAAAATATAGTTGTACTTTTTAAATAACAAATAAATATATTGCCAGCTAAAGAGACCCGGGGTCCTGGGTGTTGTATACCAACTTTCATCCTCATTTCTCTACAAATGCGGCCGCTGCCATCGGTGTCCGCATGCTCCCTCTCGCCGAAGCCGTCAATTCTTCAATCTCAGTATTTAATTTATGTATTACCCATTCCATCGCTTCTCGGCCCTTAAAAAAACGCATAACGTTTATTGTTACCAAGAGAGCAAAGCCACGTATCAGATAAATGGCACATCAGGAAGTAAGCAGGAACATTACAAGCATAACTAAACCTCACCAGGATGATCACTTGTGACCTTGTTTTTTCTTAATGCTATTTACCAAATATCAAATGCCTTGAGCAACTGGCTTGATCTATACACTGATTTTTATTTTGTGTCAAAACATGTTCTCGAAAGAATCTACAATTAAATGACAATGATGCTTATTTTATTTATTTCATGATTAGAGTGGTCCCCTTTTTGGGGGCGAGGTAAAATCCTTTTCTTTTTATGTCCATGTTTTAAACCAAAATCCTGTAGAGGCACTGCCCACTTCTTCAACATTCTCTCCTGGCACTCTATGCAGTTTCTCGAGGGAAAGAAAAAGCATTTAGTGCTTCCTGTCTCAGGGCCTTTGCACATGCAGCCCCTTTGCCTGGAATGTTTCCTGCACACCCCTCACATCCAACTGATGGCTCGATGAAGCACTTAACAGAAACATCACTTACTGAACACTCATTAAATACTCTTATCCCTTTCTGTACTTTTTCTTCCCTAATGACATGTTGTATGATTATTGTCAGCTTCCTGTCAGTTCCACAAGGGCAGGGACCACATTTGTTTTCTTCCCCGCTGCAACCCCAGTCCAGCTTAGCACTCTGCCTGGCACACAGAAGGCCTCTATGAATATCTTTTGATGGCTGAATGATTGCATTAAAGGTGTTGCAAAGCAGCACGGTAAGTATCTCTTTCTCTAAACTTAGTTTAAATCATGGGTTTTCGATGGGGCAAAAATTAGGAGGGTGTGGTGATGAAAAAAATTGCACTCTTTATGTACAAAGCACATCCATCTACCTACCTACCTACCAACCATGTTAAATAACTTCGTGGGGTAGAGTGTTGAGGAAAAAAACTGTCTAAAATGGATCTGGGGGGAGGCAGGGATGATGATGAAAACGGCTGAGAACTGGAGCTTTAAACAATGATGCGGGTTACACATCACCCTGCACTCCCCATGTGCTGGGCCCTAGGCCCTGCCTAACCCCTAAGATGGGCAGTCCATCTCCACTTCACAGATAGTAAACGGAGGCAGAGAAAGGTTAACTTAACCGCCCAAGGTTGAAAGGTTGGTAAGAATTAGAGCTTGGACGTGGACCCAGGTGTGCTGGCACCCAGATCCCATGCCAGTGGCAGTCTATGTGGGGTCTCACTGCACTGTGGCCGAGCAGCTTATGAGGACAAAAACCTGTTCAGTACTCAGCTCTTCCAAGAAACAAAGCCCAGGAATACGAGCAATTAGGAGGCAGTTGTACTTACTTTATTAGCGTTTGAAGATATCGTATTTGCCATCAGTCCTTCGAGATAGCTACTGAGACTGACTCCTTTCACGGTGATTATGGCTTCTTGAGTCAAAACCGTTCTGGAACAAAACAAATTCACACAGCTTCAGAATGATTTAACTTTCACTTTTTAAAGAAATATTTGATAAAAAAAATTTCAAACGCCCTGTAAAGTAAGGTTAAAACATTTTTTACTCACCTTTCTCGGTCCTGAGGATGTGGTTTGTATATAAGTCTCTCATCTACTGAAACCATATTTGTAAATGAAATCTATAGAATTAAAAAAAATACATCAAATCATTTTGAAAACCAAGGTTAAAAACATTTCCAAACTAATTCAGAAACCAAAATCTTGCTAGCTAAATATATAAAACAACAACAAATAAACCACTTTGATATTACTGTATAAATGTAATTTAATTTCACTATTCACTGCTTACTTTTTAATAAATTTGACAAAAGCATTACAATAGTAATAACATGCTCAGCACCCAAATTCATCTTACGGAGTGCTGTCCCCCAGAAATAAGAAGCAGGCTCATTAGAGCAGGGAAGCTAAGTTTTGAATAGGCAAAGACAATCTAGCACGTTAAGTTGCGACTTCCCACACCACAATGTCCCTGCATGTCGGCTACAGAGGAGACAAAAACTAACGTCGAATAGTTCAAAATAAAAACAAAAGGGAACCAAAACTTACATTAGTGGATTTAAGTTCCATTGTTTTCTCTACAGGGTCAACTACAGAATGTTCTTGCACATATGTTTTGGTTCTTGCTGCACCGATAAGCTAAGTAAAATATCCAGAATTAGTAATCAGAAAAGGATTTCGTAACAGTATATCAAATATTTGAAAGCAAAATGTGTTAAATGTCTTGAACCAAAAATCTGTTTCATAAAACACATGAGGCATCAGACAAAAGTCAGGAAGGAGGCCCATTTGAGTCACAGGAATTCACACACCTGTTAGGACGACATGAGATTCAGACACAGAAAGAAACCCTGCCTGGAGGCAGCTGGCAACCAGCACACCGAGAAATGTATGTAATATAAGGCAGGACTCTGAAACCACCCGTGACTGGGGCCGTGAGCCTGAAATACGGACATCAGAACCTTTGGGGAAACCGGGCATCTAGCAAAAGGAGAGCTCGAGTATTTTGCAGTGTTTTCCTAGAGCAATCCAAGGGACAGGGGCAGTGGCTTCATTGTCCAGACAGAAAAGCAGCCATCTCATGGAGGACAGTATCTCACACACAGCGTCACTGCCTGTGCTGACCCCTCTCTAACCCCCTGGTCCTGCTCATTTCTGCGTCCCCACTACCTAATGCAGTGTTCTGCACCAAGGAAGCAATCAGGACATTCCTGTTGACAAATGTGTACTTTAGTTCTCTGAGTGGACCAACCTGCTAGAAAGAGAACCTCTACTGAAACTGGGTCCACTTGTCATACCAGAGTTCTCTCACAATATTAGAAACTGGCATTTTAGTTTCTTGCTGATTAAACCGACTCACTAAAGCCTCCTTGCTTGTATCTGCACAGAATTTGGTTTTGAAATGTATGGGGAGGAGTGCCAGATCTTGGAACCAATGTGGCAACAGCAGAGTCCAAGGATATGCTGCTCGCTGAATGTGCACGACCCGCCACTGACCACAGCAACTGCCAGCTAACAGCCCCCAGCCAACAGTCCAAGTCTTACTGTGGGTCTCCAGTTGGTGGCAAAGTAGAATAACTCCTTTTAGATTTGAGAGCATTAGCTGGCTTCCTGCAGGTTTTATGGGTGCCTTCATGAAGACTGTAATAATATTTCTAATTCATTATACACTCATAACTCAAGTTTATTATAATACAATTTGAACTGATGCAGAAATGACATTCGGAACTGGCTCCCACAACCTATTTGAAATTATAATGTGGTTTAGAAAACTTTTCTCCAGCAGTCACATTTCCACATGAATAGAGACACACTTACAGATTTCACAATGGAAGGCAGTCCCCACTCTGTGCTGAGAAGTCTATGGCTGTGCAACTTTCCAGAAGGATCTATATGTCTGTCCAATACGTCAACTCCAACCACACTTGGGTTCATAGGGTTTGGGTATTTCTGCATTGCAGCTGTTGTAACGGTTTCCCATGGGTGGCTGCCAACATAAACCAAAATCAAACATTTAAACACATGCATATAAATTAAGCCAGTTTTATAACCCATCAAATTATTGTTCAGTTTAATTAATTTATCCAGGAAAAATTATTTTCTGTAACATTGACTGAGAGATGATTCTGGGGGCTCTATCTTTTAAACACATGTAGGTTTCAGTATTTTTCCAGCACACTGGCTAAATGGTTCCATTAATGTCCATGAAGATTAGAATAGCCTATAGAGTACCACAGTACAGTTTCTTAAAACTTCTATTAAGTTATAAAGAAGTAACAAGTAAAAGAACTTACATGCACTATAAATTCTTACAGGGATTACAAAAAGATCCACAGCATTACTGAGTTAAATATTATATTAAAAATGCTTTTCTCATATTAAGGTAGTAAGTAACAGTGGCCCCTCCAATCTTTATCCACTGTTTTTCTCAAAGGAGGGATTCTGATTTGTTTTGAAAAGATCACTAATACAACAAAATGTTTTTAAGATGCTCCTAGTATGCTATTTTCTACTATTATTAATATAATAAGCATTTGCTAATCATCTAGGATTGAAATGGTAACATCACGGAACTTGCAGGATCTTTATTTTCTTGAAAAAGCACATGCCTGGAGGATTAAAAAATGATGCACATTCATTTCACAACTTACATGAGTAAGATGCTTATACAATAAGACATCTTTTTTTAAAAGAGCCCTTATTAACTACACAGAGTATGAAAGGTAACTTAATTTTTCAGAAAACCAAGCCTGCCAACAGGGAAAATCTCAACACCATTCAGTTCCCAGAACCCTGGACAACCAGTGACATTATTGTTAATGTTTTCGTTTTTTGCTACAATATTATATAAAAAAACCTCATTCTGTTTTTAATCTCTGGCAATCAATGCAAGCATATAAGTGGAGCTACTTTATAAATCTAAACAGTCCCCACAAATAGAAGCGATCCAGGCCAAACACTGATTGTTACTAAGGTAAACCAACTATCTAAAATGAAAATCGGACGAACTCTTCCTGTCTCCAGCTAGCCACACACACCAGTTAGCTGGCTTCCTAGCACTTATCTCTTTCCCTCATCCCCTCTAAAAAATTAATAATTGTATGGCTTCAGGGTAGTTATGCATTATTTGCAATTTAATCCTCTCTTCTTGAGCCAACTTGAAAATACCAATGTTGACTTGGCTTGCACTAAGACTGCTCTATGAACTAGTTCAAACACTACAAAAGATACCTATTATATTACAATCAATAGCCATCCAGCAATTAATTTTAAATTATCAATGTAATTATGTAACAAGATCTCATGCTGGGAGCCAGTCAAAAAGACAGCAAGCACCAAAGGGCAGTCTGGAGAACCTGGAGGCAGCTTACTGACCTATCCCATTTCTTCACCTATAAAATGAGGTGGGAGACACTGTTAACTCCATTGAAGTAGCAACCACGTCTTGGCTTGTTTACCAAAATGTAACCAATCCAAAGAACAGTACCTGGCACATAGTGGGCATTCATTATTTGTTGAAGGAGTCAATGAATGGCTTCAGCTGGAAGCAAACGATATGCTAGGCCTCAGAAGGAAGTGTTGGAAAAGCAAAGATGGGTAAGACAGAATGATCACTTAAATGTTATCATGACAGCCTTAAGATGGAAATTGCAGCGAAATGGTCTAAGGCCTGTGAGGGAAGATTGTGACTTCAATTTCAGGTATGCTGAGTTTGAAGAGCCTGTGGGACTTGAGTAGAAATATCTGATAAGACCTGAAAATAAGGATTTGAAGTTCAAGATGCTGGTGCCCAAGGTGCAGATTTGGGTGCCATAAATGTGTTGATATCAGCTGGGACTTTGATTGAAAAGCCCTGATTATGTGGGGAGAGTCAGGATCAGAGCTTCTCTCCCAGGATATTTACAGCATTTATTTGAACATGTATATCTTTTGGGAGGACCTTTCATCAAATCTCAGGGGCATCTGTGACAAAAAGAAGTATCACTGATGAAATGCAAGACAAGAAGGCCAACAACAGAATCTCACTGAACACTTATACTGAAGGGGAAGAATAGACGGAAATGTTTAAAAAAAAAAGAGGGGGTGGGTGGGCAGACAGAGTGGGAATGGGGGTAGGAGACAAGCCAGGGAATAGAGTGTTAGGAAAGGCAGGAGAAGAAAGTTCTAGGGAGACACAGTGACAATACTGTTTTTAATTTTTGAAGGCAGTGTCACTGGCCCTCATATGTGGGACCCGAACCGGGGCCTCTGGCTTCCCAAACCAGTGCTTAACCACCGCGCCACTCGGCCGGCACAACTGTTGAAGCATTTAAACCCAAAAAGGGACTTCAAGGAAGGAACCATTCCTGATGTCAAGGGCTGAAATGGAGCAGTGAGAATGTGACCAGGTTAAAGAACATCAGAAAGTACAAAATTTAGGGTCTCTTCCCCAGAATAATGAACTAGGAAGAAAAGAAATCTCCTCTCTGATTCTGACATTCTATACTTTCCACGATCCAGTGGACTTGTGGATGTGTCTGTTTCACTGAGTCTGAAATAATTTTTATATTCTTTTAAAATTGCCCTCCGAAATACCATTTGAAGAAATCCAATAAACTAAAACATACTGCAAAGCTATAAAAATGAAAACAGTGTGACTACACTCGCAGGACCAGCGGAACAGAACTGACAGCTCAGAAATGGATTCCTTTGTAAATCACAACAGCGTTTAGGGCAAAAGTGGCATTTCAAATCAAGGAGAAGCCGAACTAAGACAAAGAGTTTTAGGACAACTGAATAACTACTTAGGGAAAAATCATGTAGCTGCTTGTATATGCGGTTCTTTTGTATATGGAATCCTGGAGCCAGAAAGGAATTTAATTCCCGCCCACTGGTTTCGGGCAATGTCACCAAACATGTCTCGCCAACCGAGCGATACTGCTGCCCGGGGCCCCAGAAGCATCTCGCACCGGCAGGTCCCGACGAGCCATCCTCTTCCACGTCCCAGGTGAGAATGGGTCGCCCAAGGTCACACAGTGGCTGGGGCCAGAGCTGAACCTGGGACCCCAAGGCCAAGGCTGTGCGCCTCAGGGCCGCAGGCAGGCGGCCAAGGTTCACCGTCTGGCTGACCGCCACCCAAACGGCGGCGAGGCGCAAAGCCCGCGCCTTCCTCTCGGGAATCCCGGGGCGCGTGTCCCACGGGGTGCGAGGCCGGAGGAAATGAGGGGCCCCATTCCCGCGAGGGCTGCGGGCTCCGCGTGCTGGGCGACGCGGTGGGCGACGCTCCCCCGCCCCGGGGCGGGCCGCGGGCGCCCGGTCCCCTCCCCCACCCGGCCGCCAGGGCGGCGCCGCAGGTCGGGCTCCTTCCCCGGGGGCCCAGCCCCCCCCGGGAAGCCGCGGGGCCCAGGCGCAGCTCCCGCCCCGCAGGCCCGACGCCGGGAAGCGTCCTGCGGGGCGCCCCGACCGCGCCAGCCCTGCCTCCCGCCCCGAGGCGCCCGCCCGACCGCAGCCAGCCCACCCCACGCCCCGAACTCACTCAAACACGTGCTCCGAAGTCCAGATCTTCATGGTGACGGGGCCCGCGCGGTACCCGGGCGCCGCGGAGACGCAGAGAGACCCCTACCGCCCCGCTCCGCCCCCAGGCCACCCGGCCGCCTCGCAGCGCGCACGCGCCGGCCGTCGGGCTGACGCCAGGGACGTGCCGACGCCCCGCCCCGCGCCCTATCCCGGCCCGGGGTTGGCCCAGCCCTGCGCGCGGCGCCACGAAGCCCCGCCCCTGAGCGCCGGCGCCGGGCCGGGAGCTGCGCAGGCGCCGCCGGCGGCCGAGGCCCCGCCCCCTGGTGGGTGTACCGGCAGCGCTGACCTTTGGGCAGGGTTGGGTCGGGCCCAGCGGGTTCCTGGAGGCCGTGCGCCGGTCCGCCTCGCCTGGGCATCCCCGCGACGCTGCTGCTCGCCTTGCGCCGCCGGGCGTGCTGGCAGGTGCAGTCCGCCGGCTTGCATGGACGGTGCCCGTGGCGCCCCGCTGGAAAACTCCTCCCAACTCCTGTCTCAACCTAGACGTGGGGCTCCAAAGCCAACAACCAACCGCCTTCTGTCTCAACCCAGACTTGGGAATTCAAACAACGTGGTGCTTCCACCGTCTGCCCTCCCAGAGACGATGGCCCTGTGGGGGGAGAAGGTAAATGGACAAGGAGAAACCAGCGTCGGACAGTGTGATGAAAGCAGATGGCACAGATGCAAAAGCTTCATGGCCCTGGCTTTACAAGGTGGCCCTTCGCTCAGATGGCGCCCCCACAGAGGCCTGCCTTCATCACCCTTTTGCAGTAGATTCCTCAACACGTAGTTCCTCCATCACAGCACTCTGTTTTCATTTTTCTTAGCACTTACCACTCTCAGATCATCCCTGTTTAACTCCCATTCATCTGTAAGCTCTTGAAGGCAAGGATCTTGCCTCTCTTGTGTAATAATGATTCTTAGCACCTCGCCTATAGGGAAGGCTCAACGATGATTGAAAAAAACGAAGTAATAATTATTTGTAGAATGAGTTACTGAAATCATCTAGTTTATCGGTTTAACTTCCACTAGACTGTAAGCCCCTGAGGGTGAGGCTCCGGCCCAACTTGTTCAATGATCCTCATGCACCTACATAACAATTATTTGTTGCATAAAGGAATGAACGACTAAGTGAGGGGGCAGGAGGGAATGGTACCTGGCTCCTCTACAGATGAGCCTTGTTTAGTGGACAAAATGCTGGCCCGGCTTTCAGGATGAGCGTCCCACCCCTGCTCCCCCTACTGATGAGGGCCAAGCCAGTGGGCTATCCACCCGCCCACCCCCACCCCACTGGACAACTTTTAAATCTCTTCCCTAGTTTCTTCTTAGTCCCTGGCTTGGATTACTCTTCTAATCAGTTTCTGAAAACTAAAGATTACCCGTAGACCAAATCACAGAATATCTCACCCACCCCGGCTTTAGATAACTACTTAAAAGCCTGGAACTTCCCAACTTTCCCCAAGCCATTCCAGACCTAACCCTTGGATAATCCCATCCCCGAGACTAAATAGGTTTTAACATTTCCCCAGGCCAGTATACTTGCTGATTGTAAACATTAAAGGCTAGTGTTCTTTTCAAACCTGTAGCCACCCTACCAGCTGTAAGCTCTGTTCTTTAAGAGATTTATTAATTAAAATCTATTTTTCCTTATTTAGCGGCCTTGGAAATACAGAGGGCACCCCAGCAAGATTGTCAGTCGCAACCAAAGAAGCCAACATAGTCTTCCAGGCAGATCGTGAGACCCCTTCCACTCACGTGAGATCAGACAGGGTGAAAGTTTTGTGAATCCCCCAAATAGGCAGGGACAGCCCTATGCTCCTGTCCAGCAGAAAGCAGATACAGAAGAAAAGACCTCCTGTCCCTCAACTTCCCATAGAGATTTTATGGGGATCACGTCTCTCAAAGGGAAAACATGGCAGGCAGCTAGAGACAGGCATTGGGTCTCTGCATTCCTGCGCGTCCCACAGAGTGCACCACCCAAAAGACTTCCCCTCTCCACCCAAAACTTCTCCTTTTCATTGTAATTACCTTCCCCTATAGGGAAACAAATGGGTACAAAATACCCGACTGGATTAGACCAGTCACCCACACTTGTGCAGTGAAGGCCACAACGACCTTCATTTCACCTGGGCCTCATTATACCATCATTATACATAAGTTCATTAATATCATTATAACAGATTAAATGCTGGGAAGAAACACACGCAGTCTAAAGAGATGAGGTAATAGCCTCTTGTTAATCAAGTGGTCCCATGCCTAGAGGGGAACAGCCCATTCTAGAGAAAGAAGGGATAAAAACTCCAAGACTTGGCCAGTTAGTGCTTTGTGAGCCTCCTTTGCTCTGCCCATTGCAGACTCTTTGGAGTGTACTTTCTCTTCTAATAATGGCCCTTGAGCCATTCTCTACTGCTCGGGCCCACTTCTGCTTCTTTGAAATGTATTTTTACAATACTTCTAATAAACTCCTTTTCTGCAACTTTACCTCTCTGGTCCGTGTCTCCATTCTTCGGTTCCACGAGACCACAACAACCCCAGCACAAGAAATATCCTACATCACTACAATCCACAACCTTGTACCCTCTAACAGAAATTTTTGATATTTTAAATGATCACTGTGGAGGAAAATCTTTACATCTGGTATATTTAGAAGCTGGTTAGAAGCACTGCCTCATTTTCTTTCTTAGCTCATTTGATTGTTAAAAACAAATAAAAGCCAGGTTAATTTAGAAGGGAGGATAATTTAAAAAAAAAATAGCTGAATCCTTTATATAGAAAAACAGAAACATTACATCAGACAGGAAGGAAATAATATGTTGATACTTGCAATTTGTGGTACCTAGGCCTTAAAAAAGAGACCTACAGTACTGAGAGTGAATTCTTGGGGAGGTGATGCTTTAAGCGGAGCAGAGAGTACCTCAGCCTTGATAAGATGCGGGGTTAGTGTTGCTGGATGTTCAAACACTGGTTCAGGAACCATCAGCACGGAACAGTCTGTACCTGCTTTTCCTGGGCCCCCATGAAGCTGTTCACCATCCAGGATTCCTATTCTGTTTCTTTTAGAGAATGCCATTCTGCCCAGTTCAAGATTTCTGTGTGTGTGTGTGTTTAAGTAGTGAAAATTAAATGACACCTGTCTCCCACCTATACTATATTAGTCCATTTTATTCACTGCATCTGGAATGATGGGGGTGGGACCCTGGGAAGATGGAGACCTAGGACTCAAGTATCTTTTCTGTGTCCCCAAGATGGAAATTATACCACCTTGTACTTGAATTTGGAGATCAAGACCTTTACATATATTATTTCCTGGAGACTCATTTAGAAACACTCAAAGGAATCAAATGAATGGTTTTCAGATACCTAAGCATGGTATCACTGATGGTGCTTCTCACAGAAACAGGGAAGTCATTATCAGGTCATTAATTTGACATTCAGTAGGTGACTGGCTGTTACGGCACTTGCCCAGTGATGACACACAGTCCCCAGATCCCCACACCCGTCCCTGGGGGGAGGGAGGGAAAAATGTAGCTGTGATTCCTACCAGCAAGGACCTTCACATCTGGCTGAGAAGCCAAAACACAAGAAAAAACTAGGAGATACTATTGAAAGTGAGGGCTGGTGTTGAGAACAGAGCGGCCCTTGACTGAACCGCAGCCCCTTTATGGAAAACGGTCGGCAGAGCATCTCCCTAGACCACAGAAAAGGATTAGGCTGAAGGTCCAAGCTCTGGGCTTGGCCTGTGAAGAGGCAGATGACAGCAGCAGTGGCAGCAGCCCACAGGGCCCAGAGACAGGCCCGGCCAGAGAAGTGGGTGAGCTCACGGTGTGTCCAACTTCAGCTGGGACCCAGCTCCCTTGGTTTCTAAGCTTCAGTCATTCACACACCATCTCCACAGTTTGCCCTATCTTCATACCATCTGTTCCATTATTACTTAATTTTTTATATCAGCTTCTTTACAAATACACTTTGAACGAAACTTTGTATGACTACCGTCAAAAGAGAACCAGTATTTCTTCCCCTGATATATACTAAATACATAACAATTTAAAGCAGAAGCTCCCTATCGCCTTCCATAGACGCCAGTAGTGGGTGTCTCACTTCAGAGCCTATTTCCAAGCTTCGTGACTGCTCTTGACTCTTACCCATTCTCTTCAAATTTCATACCCACCTTTTCCTCTGAACCTCTCAGCAATGACCTTTCTCTCTGAATTCGCCGTGAATTTCTTCAACTTTCCTTCCCTTCTCTTTACAATGTCTTTTATCTGCGTTCATCTCTGTATTTCTTCGGGCGTCGGAGCATGTAATCTTCCTCCTTTCCACTCTTTTTGCCTTTGCCCCCTTTGTTTATTCATTCAACAAACAGCCACTGGTCACCTTTTCTGGTCCATTTTTATCCTCATGGAGCTTACACTACACCAGTGATTCTCAACCAGGGTGATTTCTCCCAGGGGACATTAGGCAATGTCTGGAGACTATTTGCTGTCACATATAGGGAGGGGGTGCTACTGGCATCTAGTAGGTAGATGCCAGAGATGTTGCTAAACACCTTCCAGTGACTAGGACAGACACAGTCCCCCTTCAACAAAGATGTACCCAGCTCCAAATGTCAACAGTGTTACAATGTAGAAGCCCTGGGCTATAGCTAACAGTCTGACCTTGATCTTTTGTTTTTCCATTCTCAACTCAACTGACCCCTGCAGCTACATCCATTACTCACCGTCCATCAACCAGCCACACTTCCACACCCTTGAACTTTGTACGTGGCATACTCTGCTTAGAATGCTCTGCCCCTTTATTTGCCCTGAAAAGTCTTATTCACATCTTGAGACTGTGCAAATCCTCCACACCCACTGGGTGCCTCATGGGTATGCCTTTGCCCTAATTCAGCACAACACTTTGTGTCTGTCTCTGTGCTCCTGGTGGCATTATACAGAGACCTTGTTATGGTAGTTTGTGTGCATCCACAATGGCAAGTTAAAGTACAAAGCAATGACTTCTGTTCTGGTCTGTTAGGCTACTGTAACAAAGTACCACAGACTGGGTGGCTTAGAAACAACAGAAATTTATTTCTCACAGTTCCGGAGGCTGGAAGTCCAAGGTCAGTGTGCCAGCACAGTTGGCTTGCCAACTTCTCATTGTGTCTTCACATGGTGGAAGGGAGCGAGGGATCTCTGGGGGGCCTCTTTTCTAAGGGCATTAATCCCATTCATGAGCGCCCTACCTTCATGATGTAAGCACCTCCCAAAGGCCCCACCTCCTGAGACCATCACATAGGGTGTTGGAATTTCAACATATGAATTTTGAGGGGACACATTCAGACCATAACAACCTCTGTGTTAGAGGGATGAGGGGGCCTCCTTATCTAACTCTTCATTTTTTGAGTCCTTGCTGTAATATGGCTACTCAGGGAATCATCAAAACATGGAAATATTCATTACTGAACCAAATACTTAGAAACTTGGTGCCCAGCAAAAATATTAGCCTAGACCCTCACCTGCTGAGCCCAACTGTTTGCTAGTTAGTCTCTCCCTGGTGGTCCATGGCTAATCATGTACCACAAATGATTGGAAAGTGGAATGGAAACTCTTGGAAAAGAGGCAGGATTTGATCAGGCTGAGGAGAGTGATGCTCAAGACCTCCTCCATCACACATGGAACCACCAGAAGAGGCCTTCTTCTACTACTAAGGTCATTACCAACTGAGAAGAGAAAATCAACAAAGGAAAAGCATGTTGTGAGTCAATGATTTGAATGGCTAAGCATTGGGAGGAAGAGTGAGCAAGTCCTTGAATATCTCTGCAAAGATCTCCATCACTATGATTGGGCTGTGAAATCCAAACACATTGGGTAGAGCTTTGTACAGTTTGGTGGGGGAAATTATGGCCAACACTAGCACTTGACTCATTCGATGTAATAAGAATTTGCATAGATTTACATTTTAACCCAAGTGTGTATGTGTGTGTCTGTCTGTATGTATCTCATAATATATAAAATATATGTCATAATATATGTATCACTACATAAATGCATATATATGTGGGGGTGTGTGTGTGTGCGCAAATAAACTTACTCCCATCATTTTATATTTCATTTTTTCAGGATAAAGTCTCAGCCACAATCTTTGTTTTCTATTATATACCATGAAAATTTGGTGTTGGTTTTAAGTGGATTCAGTAGGCTTATTGGGCACCAATTATACACTAAAAACTAAGGCTTTCTTAAACCCCAAGAACTGAGACTACATGGGAAGAGTAGCTAGGGGAAAGGAGCAGTAAGTACTTAGGGTGAGCGACAGCCAGGGCAGGGGTGGGAGGAGGGGAGGGCCGTTTGAGGCATTTTTAGGGCGCTCCACTAGTGAGCCCTTGCACACTCTCACCTTTTTACTTGTGAGCCAAGCAGCCTTCACAAAATGGACAGACAGCCAGAGCCTGTGTGGCCACAGAATCAGCCAGACAGAAGTGATCTGCACAACTCAAGCCTGAGACTTTGACGTCGCATGGTCTCTCCTCTCTCAGGAATTTCACTGGCTGGGGAAGAAGGGAGCAAGAAGCAAGGGGAGTGGTGGCCCCCCTACCCCTCAGACCGTAGGCCCAGAGCCCACCCACTTGTCTCTGAGAAGGGGACCTCCCCATTACAGGAACCTCACATTACTTCTAATTTAACAAGTTTCTGAGTCAAATTCAATTTCGTTCCCATCAGTGATTGAAGATTTCAAGTCACTGTCCAGAACTTCCTGTCTACATGATTTGCCCCTCCCCCTGTTTTCTGTTTACCTAGGTATCTAACCCAGTTATCCCTGAATTCCTGTCAGAAGAAATGAATCTCTTCTCTTGGGAGGACGTTGACTATTCCAGTAATCCCTCATCCTGAGAAATTAAGGATAATTGCTTAGAGCTAAATCAATTTATCTTATTAGCAGTCTTCCTATAATCAGTCTATATTGAAATTAGCCCCACTCTTTCTATGCTGAAAGCTTTTGCCGTGAAAGACTCCCTCACGTACGCTCTCACGCACAAAGGTATGAAATCTGGCCAGAAAGTCTTACAGGGATAATAAAAATGTCATCACTGCCCACGTGCCCTGAAATGAACAGTTCTTGCAGTCCTTTATTTCACATTCATTTAATGTATTTTGTTTGCTCTGTGTTAGCACCTCAGGAGATGGAAAGGTGAAAAGAGATCTATTGGCCAACTGCCGAGTGTCTGAAGACCAAAACAGGCTCATAGCAGCATTCCTATGAACAGATATAAGGCGCGTTCTCATTTTTTTCTCTCCTCTTGTAAAGGACTTTTCTTATTTGAAGTCCCCCAGACAGTGACCTGCAGTGTGGTGACTACAGCCAACATACCAAGTCAACTGCTCGCTTCTCGTGTCATCAGGGGAGTGGGGGTGACAACTTGTGGTGAGGTTCACCCTCTCTGTGAGAGGCAGAATTAAGTTTACAAAAGGGGGCAGGGCCTGGCTCTTCTCGGCCTGTTGAGCTTGGTGGCCTCTTCCATTGCACTGTAGGTAAATTAGTTTTCTATCTTTGCTGGAAGTAATTGGACCAATCCAGAAAGAGACTAGGCTTTAGGGGCCCCCCCCCCCTTCCAAGTAGCCCTGTCCATAAGGGACCTTGGAAACAGGGATTGACAAATGCAACTGCCTATTGGCTTGAGATGGATTCAGATGTCTCCTTTTTGTGGGGTCAATTTCTGGCTCGACTTTATCTTGATGACCTTTTGGATATAACATTTCAGTGGCCAACAGCGTGAATGCTGAGGGCGTGAACAATTACAGCCACAATCCACTTCCTGAAAGCAGTTGAGCTGACTATAGCTTCAAAAGAACAACAGGCACCTCTTTCAAACCCCTGGGGTCCAACCCATTCAATAATGAGTACCTGGGAGTATTCTAGGATTAATAAATATCTTGTCTTTTTTCAGAGCGGCTCAGAGCACATCTGCTCGCTTGCCAGTGTGATGTCTTGTAAAGAAAGGAAGTAGGGACTATTATTTCTGTTGTACAGCTAGGAAATGGAAGCAAAGAGAAGGAAGTGCTGTATTCTCATCGCTAGATTATGCTGTGGGGACAGGGGAGAGGGGGCGGTGACAATACCACAGCATAAAACTTTTGTAACGTCCTTGCCTGGTTTCCTAGGGTCTAGGTGGCAAGGCCAGCCACAGCAGAACACACAGGGTGACCTGCTCGGTTCCCCTTCTTCTTTTTGTGGGAAGGTGGGTGTGTTATAATGTTCTGAATATAAGTGGAAGTGTAGTAATACTTGCTGGATTCTATTCATAGAATTTGGGATGGAGTCAGCTTTTTGCTTTCTTAATGGTCTTCCTAAGAGGTCCAATTTGCAGAAGTGTCACATTTTTTTATGTACGTTTAAGAAATTGTGTTAAAAACAAGCACTAAAGGATGGAAGGGTGGATGGAAAGTTGGTTGCTTGCCATGCAACAACTTGTAAGGACTGACATGGCCCTTTAAAAAAAATACAGTATTTCACCATTAAGACTCAGTCCCCAGTACAGAAGGATAGTAGGATGCTGGGAAGTACACTGAGAAGCTGAACAGTGTGAGGTAGAAGGTTCTTGAATATGGCTCCAAGAGGAATATCCAAGGCCCTGGGGATCAACAGTGCTGGACAGCAGGTAGCTGTGGGCCTAGCAGGGAGCCCTTCCTCTACTCACGTGGGAGTCACTGCTTCTCATGTCGTCACGATGCCCTAACTGGTTGATTCAGTCAGTTCATGAAAGAAAGATGAAACTGGATTATCAGCATCCAAGATGGAAATATTGGGTGGCCAGCCTCGCTGGCCATGTGCAGACACAACCTTTACACACTTGAGCATCATGTTGGAAAACCTTTAGCAAGAGCCGATGCAGAGATGTCGTCAGCTTCCATTCCCATCGTGGTTCTCACGCCTCCTCCCAAACAGAACAAAGCAAAACGAGACAAAATAAAATGAAGGAGTGTGTCCTTTGCATCATCTTGATGTTTGCTTTTTGGCTGAGAAAATGGAAGGCCTATTCACACCTGGATGCTCCAACATGATGTTAGAAATTGGCCAAGCAGCAACCAAGCAACCAGCACAACCCACTTTATTTGTGAAACAAGGAAAATAAAGGCTGACTTCTCTTTAAAAAATGGCCAAGAGATTTTTCCATGAAATATAAAGTAAACTCACACCATGCTAGATCAGGAAGCAAACCAAAGCCCAGCATTTAGGATCAGAGGGTCTGGAGGCCCGCAAGAACCCTAGGTTTTGATCTTTAGTTCTGGTGAGAGCACCGGGTCAGAGGGGACAGTCCAAAGAGATGGTCTGTCTCGCTCCCAGCTATCTCTCCAGTGACTACCCATGACCCAGCACAGTGCCAGACACACAGGAACTGCTCAATAAGCAATGGTTGGGGGAATAAAGGGATGAATGGAATGCAAGCCAAGCCCTAGCACTAGGTGACACCACACCTGATGTATTGATGGGGGTCATCCAGAGTGTGAGCTTAGGAAGCCCGACAGTTACCAGAACTTGGAGCTGGCAAGGCACAGCATAAAGCTCCCCAAGACAGGAAGAACACAAGGGGCTTGGGAGAGAATTGCTAGGTCCCCGAGTCAGCAGTACCCCCAAGCAGCTCTGTGGGTCTGTCTCGGGAAGCTGGTCTTAGAGGCCAGAGCACAGAGATGCAGGGGCGGCCCCTGAGCTGGCAGCCCAGAGCTGGCCTGGGGAAGGGCAGACCCACAGCCCAAACTGCCTTCCTCTGAAAGAACAGCTGTTTGCTTGGGCCTAAGGCCAGCGGGCGGGGGAGGGGGGGAATGGGGTGGGGGGATGAGGGGGTGGGGTAGAGGCGGGGGGGGGGGGCGGGGGAGTGCTGAGCCACATGCCCTTAGTAAGTTAGTGCATGGCCCTATTCGAAAAAGTGCCAGAATGATTGATTAGAAAATAAGCAGCCAGCCCTGCATATTCCTTTCCTGTGTGCTGCAAGTTTGTTTAGTGTCAAAATGTACCAAATCCACCCTGCTCCTTCCACTTCCACTGTTCACCAACAAAATATTTGACAAATGCATGTGCTGGAACCACTGGGGAAGAGAGGAAAGTAAGGCATTTTCTTAAGGGCGAGGACCACACAGCCAAGCATTGGCTCCAGTAGTAAACACCCCCTCTTATGCACTGTGTGTTGCATTAAACAATGGCAATGTTTAAATACCTTATATTTCACGATGGAATCTTAGATTCACAGAGATCTTTCTTTCAAACCCTGAGATGCTTAGCAGAAGAGGAAACAGAGGCACTGGATCGTGTGTTGACAGCCTTTGGAACGCAGTAGAGGAAAACCACATCTCCGAGGCCAGGCTTTTCCTTTTGACTTGTCTGTTCACTAAGAGTAATATGTACCAAAGGCCTGCCATAAGGAGTTTCTTCAAATGGCATCAACTATGTCTCTGGATAGGACAAAAATCTTCCAATAGCTTTAGTTATTTACATCAGTCAACTGGTGTCTCAGCACCAATACATTCAGATATTGATATTTTTAACAGGATTAATCAGCATATAGCATTGGTTGTGTATCTATTAAAATATACTTTGGGGAACCGTGGTTTATTTGAAAAGCTAGTATAAAATCTTTTAAGTTTTATTTAAAATGAATTGAGAGGTAGAAAAGTCAATAGCTTTCTTTAAAATATGAAATACCTAGGAAGAAATCTTAAGAGATGTATAGGACCTGTACGAAGAGAATCATAAAAACTTTTAGAGGAGCATAACAGGAAATGTGACTAAGGGAAGACGTATCTTGCAGGAAGATTGAATGTTTGACATTATCAATTCTTCCCAAATTAGTTTAATGAAATTCCAGTCAAAATCCCAATAGGATGCTTTTGGAACCTGACAGTGATTCTAATGTTCATTTGGAAGAATAACACGTGAGAATAGCCAAGAAAGTTTGGAAATGGCAAAGAGGAAAACTTGATCTACCAGATATTTCAACATATTATCCAGCTATAGTAGCTAAAATAGTGTTATATTGGGCAAAAATGGGTAGAAAGAAATGGATAGCCTTAAAATTAACCTTAGTGTAGATGATATTTTAGCATTTGATTTAAATCAGCATTTCAAATCCAAGGGGAAAGGATAGATTAGTAAATGAATGGTGTTGGGACAATCCATTAAGTATTTGGAAAAAATGGAAAGTTGTATTGTTTCAGGCTATATATCTTAATCAATTCTAGAGTAACTAAACAGATAAATATTAAAAATCTAATTATTTATATAGATTCAACTGCATAGATAGTATTAATATACAAATATAGAAAACATCAAAAACAAAACTAACAGGAAAAATCATATGAAAATATTTCCCACAAATACGATGAATTGAGTTAATTTTATATATATATATATATATATATATATATATATATATATATATAAAATTAAAGCACTAAAAACCCACTAACCCCCTTTAAAAAATAAAAATACCATGAACAGAAAATCTGTAGAAAAAGTGCAAATGGTTAATAGCTGTGAAAAAATGCTCAACTGTACTGGTGACTCAAGAAATGCACCTTGAAACAGTGTACCGTTTTTAGTCTGTTAAATTAGTGATGAAAACTTAGCTCTTATTCAGCGTTGGTGAGTGTGTAGTGAAATAGGCACTTTCATACACTTCTGTTGGAAGTATAAATTGGTGCAATCTTTCTGGAGAGCAACTTAGCAGTATCTGTTCAGAGCCTTAAACAGTCTTCTTTGTTCCTGTGATTCCCGATGCAGGAATCCACTATAAACAAATATTCAGAAATTTGGACAAAGATCTAGATCACAGAATTGCTTGTCATAATGTAAAATTGGAAAAACTTAATGATTCAAAAAAGGATTTACTGATTGGATCATGAAGGAACAGAGCTAGTCTTTTAAGGAGAGGGAAGGGGAATACGCAGGAATTCTAAGGAAAAAGGCGAGCACAGGTGATATTGGAGGCATGGGAGGTCACTGCTTGGACAATCTGGAGAACGCGGTGTGCTTTGTCATGGCTGATATGGGACATGTAGGAGGAGGTGAGGCTTGGACACTCTGATTTAGTTGTCTATTTCCCTCCTGAGAATTTTAGATGTACGGATTCTGTATTGGTCATCTTTAGAGCCTCCCGAGTTCCTATTAGGTCCTTAATAAATGTGTTAGTTAATAAATAAATAGATTGCTTTCAGAAGTTGAGTGGCTTTGAATTCCATCTTATTGACTTGTGGTGTTACTGTATAGCCAATGAGATCCATCCAAGTTTCTTAGGGAGAAAATTAATAAAGGCTCTTCGTAAGTAACTCAGTTGGTTTATTTTTATGACATGCATTACATGATATTCTAAAACAGATTTATTTGGACTTCAGTCAGTAGGGGGTGCACCGATGCTGGAAATTCTAATAATATTAATGTACAGTAATGCTTGTTTATTAATTTTATGGGTCTTCATCCTGGTTACTGTCTCCCTCCTCTGTACCCTTCTCCTTGCTCTGAAAACCACAATAATTTTTCACTTCTCACTACCACACACATGTACTACTAGTAGATAAGTAATGCCTCAAAACCACCAATTACAAAACGGAGTATTAAAAAGTGTTAATTTAATATTGCTATTTATTACAGCTGTTAAAGGTAAATGTGACATTTTAAAGAAATTGGTGCTATATGGAGAAGAGTTTAAATTGTGCTTATCATTTACTCAGGGCAAATTTTCCACCAGAATAGATGAGACAGCACTGGAAAAAAAAAATGGAGGCTATATTTCACTGGTCTATGTGGACACTAATGCTATAACTGGAACAAGAATAATAGTGGCCTTTAGAGAAAGGATGATTCACAAAGAGTTCATTAAAAAGACTTGGCAATTGGAACATTATTTTCTCAAAATTTCTTTTATGAAACAGAATTAATAAAATGCTATTGTTTATTGAAATATCAAAAAAGAAAAGAAACAAACTGGAGTTGCATAGAAAAGTTGAAGGGAAAGTAAAATGAGACTTGTATATGGTATTTTGGGTACAAAAAGGAACTTGAATGATATGTTTAAAATTTGAAGATGATAACTAAACATTTTGTGCCAGAATAATAAGTCTTGAGATCAAAACAAGAAATAGAAATCAGCATATGACAGAAGACAAATGAACAGAATTGAAGAAAGCACAACCTGAATAGGAAGAGTGGGTTCTTTGTGGTGGTGTGGAGTTTGGAAAATTGGAGATGCCTACATTTCATTAGAAAATGCTGGGCTCTGTTGACATGATGACATAGAGAGCACCTGGGATCTTCTCCCTTTCAATTCCTTTAAAATGCTTATAAAGTGGTATACAACAAAGGAAAACACCAGCTATTAAAATGATCACTGAGGTAAATCAGATCCAATCAAAAGCTTAACAACTTTTGTAGGGAAAAAAGAATGAAACTAAATAAAAAGAAAAACACCATATAGAATTCCAATTAAAAGGCAAACATGCTCAGAAGTGATTCTAAAAGATATTTCAACATTGTGCTGCTCATGAATAGAATATTTATAAAAGGTCATACAGACAATCTAAAATTAAAACTTTTAATAAAAATTCAGCAATGATAATAAATATAGGAAAGCAAAAGTTGCAATAATAATATCAAATAATTCAAGATAAAACATATTAAGTGAAATAAATGGGTAGTTATTCAAAGATAAATAGTACATACTTAAGACATAATAATTGTGAATTTATATGCACCAAATAACATAGCAAAAAACACACAAAGCAAAGAATGTAAGAACTTCATGTGAAAACTAACAAAAATTCACTTATAGAGGAATGTTAAATTCCTTACAATCATAGCCACAACAAATAAAGTAAACAAAATTTGTAGTCTATAAATGAGACATAATTTCTTTAGAATTACTCAAAGAACACTTACCAATTTTATCACTTGTTAGTTTATGTAAAATTAAATGAATAAACATCACCAGAGATTTTTAAAGGCTATACTCTAACAAAAAAATACAACTAAAAGTTGAAATTAAAAGTCTTTAAGAACAAGCAAACAAAATTGAAGGTTACTCCGATATTTTAAAATAATCTTCTAAAGAACAGCTGGGACAATGGAAAAATCAAGAACTTAAAAGACGATTTAGAAAATATAATAATAATAAACATATTGAAATAATGCTTAGAGAAAATATCAACAAAAGCTTTAAATGTTTTATTGTTAAAACTAAAAAAGAAAGTAAATAAATTATTCAACTTAATATCTTAGAGAAAAAAATACAATGAAAGAAATAAAAAGATAAATTGGAAAGCAAAAAATAAAATCAGGGCTGGCCGAATGGCTCAGTTGGTTAAGAGCTCGCTCAAGAGTGCAAGCTGAGCTCTGAGCAACAGCGGTTCGAGGCCAGCCCGAGCTGAGTTGCCGTTGAGCTGCCAACAGGTGGCAGGATGGCTCAGCTAAAAAAAAAAAAAAATAATCTTTAGGGCCGGCCGAGTGGTTCAGTTGGTTAAGAGCTCGCTCAAGAGTGCAAGCTGAGCTCTGAGCAACGGCAGTTCGAGGCCAGCCCGAGCTGAGTTGCCGTTGAGCTGCCAACAGGTGGCAGGATGGCTCAGCTAAAAAAAAAAATAAATAAATAAAATAAAATCAACAAAAACAAATGCTGATTCCTTGAAACTTTAACAATATAAAAGTTCTGGTGACTAATAAAAAAAGCCCCAAAACATCTAAAAATACAAATTAGGAAAGAAACTCCATTGCAATAAAAACTCTAAATAATAAATATCTATAAGTATGGTACTGTATTTGTAATTCTCAAAGAAATGGGTAATTTCATAGAAAGCAAAAATTCCTAAAATTAATGGAAGGCGAAGAAAATCTTTATAGAGATTGACAAGAGAGGAAAAATCAGAAAATCATCAAAGAACTATTACAATTTCAAAGAAAAGGCTCTGAACCAGAGTGAATTTTAAAAATATTTTAAGAAATTGATACTATGTTATAAAATGTTCCTGACACAGAAGCACGTAATACACTACTGATAAGGATAAACACCTCAGATAACTAGTCAATGACATGAATATTTATGGGGAAATCTTAAATAAAACCCACCAAAAGGGCATTGCATTACAAAGCAAAATGTATCCCTGAAATGCAAGGATGGTTCAATTACAGTCTTATGTGACATTAATGAATTACATGAAAATACCTATAAAGTAATTTCCATAGATACTGAAAAGTAATTTGAAAAATTTCAATATATATTCAAACTATACACTTTTTAAAAAGGGTTAGAAGTATACTGTCTTAATATAGTATAGTTTTTTTTTAAATCAAGAGACATTATAGGCAATGCACAGCATTAGAGGCATTTCTTTAAAAACAGAAGGAAGTTAAGGTGATGCCTTAATTTATTATTGTTTTGGAATGTCCGTTAAATAAATTGAGAACCAAAATTAAGACATAAAAAGAATACATATTGGGCCTATGGAGACTAATATTCAATTTCAGGTAATAGGAAATATAACATGCAAAAAGTTGCCAGATATAGAAGCAATGTCTAAAATCAATAGTATTCTCATGTACCAGTGTTAACGTTTCATTACTTATAACAATAAAATTAATTATACGTTTATTACTTAGGGATAAACTTAACAAGGGATAGATGTATGAACAATAATGAAAAACTTACTGGAACATCCAAAGGAAGACAAAGGCACGTAGAGCAATGCTGTGTTCTAGAAGAGAATACATTTTCTAAGGATGGGCATTCTCCCCAAGTCCACTAAGAAACCCTAAAAGATGTTAAACAGAACAAGCAAATGAAAACAACTGAGGTAAATAATTATAAAATTCATTAGGAAAGAACGGCAACAGGAAAACAGACACAACTAATAAAACAGGAGACGAGCCAAGCTGGCAGAGGTGGATTTACCATGAGGGTAATGAACTTAAGCTTCCATGCCCAGTGTCCCGGGAGCAGTTCTAGCAAGGTGTTCTCATGGTCACATATTTTTGTACATTTTACAAAACTAAACATATTTTCATTATGAGCCCCTGCCCCTCAAACTATCACTCCAGATGCCACAAGATTTGATTCTACCACAGCAGATATAAAAATTGTGTTGTAAATCCACAATAATTCAAAAGGTTCCCTAAGTGGTGTACAAAAATCAATCAATGGAATAGAAAAATAGCTAGAAATAAATCCATTGATAGGTAAAATTTAACTATTTGAGAAAGTGTCACAAAATGTTATGAAAAAATGAATAATTTAATATATGGTATTGGGTAACTATCTACTTGTAGGCGATGTTAACAAGAGCATGGGATGGATATGCGGACAGACGCTGGCTCCTCCCATCAGGGGCCACACTGTACAGGTGGGTGTGACTTAACCCAGCCCCGGCTTAGATTAGGAAATTGGAAAATACACTTTAGATCTCTATGCTATACTGTATTGAACTTCAGGTGGATTAGTACCTTAAAGCTAAGACAGTTGGAAAAGCCTAACCAGGTAGTTGGGAAAGTGATCCAATTTTCTAAGGACTGAATCAAACATTTAGCTATATGTTACACCACTTTTACAAAATTAAAATTAACAAAATCAAAAGGAAACAACTATTTGGGGGAAAAAAGTGGGAATCAAATATGACAAAGGGTTAGCAATTAAAGAAGCTACTTCAATATATACCAATAAAATGGAAAGTCCGATAAACAAATGGACCAATTTCATAAGTAGACAATGTATACAAAGACAGAGACTAAACAAACATATGGAAAAGTGTGGGGCTTCCATATGAATTCAAGAACTGCTAAGTGAGATAGCAGTAGGTGCTATTAAAACAATTCACATTGGCAAAAATATTTAAAAAGATAATAGCTATTGCTTGTATGGCTGTAGTTACACTGGTAACTGTATGTTATAGGTAAATAATGTTCTTTTGAACAGAAATAAAAGGATTATATTGGCAATATGAAAAATTGAATAATAAAAACATTTCTGCCTTTTTACTCCATAATCCCACATCTGAGAAAAAGCAGGATATTACACCTGGGGATAAGGAATGTTGAGTTGGAAACTCTAGGTTTGAATCCTGATTCTAATACTTTCAAGCTGAGTGATCCTAGGAAAGTTGTTGAATTTCTCTCTGCTCCATGGTGTCCTCATTTGCAAAGTTGGGATTATCATCTGTTCCCCTCAGAGTTCCAGTGACAATTAAATGAATGGTGTGCACGTAAACTGAGAAACCCTTTGTTTCTATGGCACTTGGTACCTTTGTCCATGAGCCTCAGTTTCCTTATCTGTAACATGGGGATTATAATACCTGTCTCGGAAGCCATTGGGATAATGAAATCTGATATTGCATTCATTCATTCATTCAACCAGTAGCCACAAGGTGCTGTAACTACCTAGGTGCTGGCCACACAAGAGTGAACAAGGCCAGCCCCATCAGCCATTCCGTGTTCAACTGGAGATGAGTCCAGGGTCACGTTTGTCCTAGGGCAATCATACCACAGTCTCAACAAACACAAACGTGCTATAATTAGTTAGCAGTTCTGACTGTCTGGTGCAGACCACATTGAGGGTTCCTCAAAGGAGATTTCATATTTGCATTCCCTTTTTGTGTCCTTTGCATAGAACAGGGGCTCTAATTAATATTCCATCCTTTGGGAGGATGGATGAATATGCACATAAATGTTTCCAGGAGGGTCATTGGTTTTAATGAATAATCTCAAGTCACCTAAATGTCCAATACAAGAGGAGTGGCTAATGGTGTGGTAATCACTCAGCAGAAGAGTTTGCAGCCATTAAAATGGGAAATTATGAGGGGCATGAAAGACAGAAAAATATTTGGTAGAATATTACATGGGGAACAAAAACAGTATACAAAACTGCATACACTTCACAATTATAACTGTGTATATGTCCAAAGAGAAAGCAGATATTGAAAAACTTTTTATTACAGTAGGGGGATTCTGGGTAAATTTAAAAAATTCCTTTAATGATTGGAAAACATTATGATAGTAATAAAATGGCAAGAACAATAAGGAAGAAAATGGCTGCTGTGCACAGAGGAAAAAAAACCAGGTGATTTTATTTAATTTTTTGTTGAAGTGTAACTTTCAAAGAGCAAAGTGCACTTATGTGTACACCTGACATATTTTTACATATGCATATACCTGCTTAAACTCCACCCAGATCAATTTGTAAAACATTAAAAATAGGTGATTTTAAATGGGAAAAACAGTTTTGGTGTATCCTGTGAGGTTGGACAGAAAACGATTATTTTTGCAGAAAGATATCATTGTGTCCCTAATGGATGATAAAATGTCACAATGTATAAAATCAGCAGAGAATTTAGAGCCCGTTTTTTAGATGCAGTTCAGAAGTTGACAGGTTTTCCAAGGCAATGTGAGCAGCCTTTTTTTTTTTTCCCTTTTACACTAAAAGCCCCAAATGGAAGCAAATCACTTTAGAATGATTACATGTAATATGCATAAGTACCAATCTGACACCACCAAAATAATATGCATAGCCTCCGTTTTCCTCCTAGCAGGATAAACAAGGCAACATAGGAGACTTGGATTGGAAATGGGACTCGGGAAGACTAGCCCCTTCAGTGCGGGACTGGGAACAGACAGGCAGGCGTGTCAGAGAAGCAACTGGGGCAGCGGAAGGCTCTGCCTGCCTTTTTTCTGCCTTCATCCTTCCCTTTGCTGTCCTCCAAAATGCGAATCCACATTTATATATTCCTCTCACAGCTATCCTAACTCCCAAGCCACAAACACTGACGTCTTCTGTAATTTCACAGTGTTTTCTTTTCGGTGGGTAATTTATCTGGAGTGTTGCTCGGCTGTCTTATCTTCCTTTCCCTGCACAGCCTCCTAAATTGCTTCAGCCCACCCTCACCTCTCCAGAGAAAGGAGACAGGCACGAAGCTTGGAGCCGGACGGAGCGAGGCCCGCGTCCGTGTGGGCGGTGAATGAGTGCTCGGTGATGGCAGAGTGAGTCACTGAGCCGGAGGGGGGTGTGGAGGAGGGCGAGCATGGAAGGGGCGCTGGCACTGCGGGAAATGTGCGCAGGTCGGGCCTCCTGACGTCAGGCCCGAAGCCAGTCTTTAAAAATAGTGAGGCTCCTCTGTGAATCAAAATGATTCGATGGGGAAAAAAAACCACAACACCAAAACAACAAAACCTAAGTGCAGGACGGAAGCTTATATTGCTTCCTCAAAGTAATTTGCACTCGACCTCAAGACAAGCAAGTTACCCATCAAAACAGACTCAGAAGTGCTTTAAGTAGTTGAAACTCATTAAAACTGCTAGCCTGAACTTCCACATAATAACTAAAGAAAATTATTAGAGAGCAGTGACCAGGGAGGGTGCCCGGCTCACTACCCTGTTGCAGTAACCTGTGCAGGTGGGATGATGCTTTTTGCTTGAGGACAAGTACCATACGTCCCCGGTGGCTCCTTAGCGGGGAGCGTTCAGTTCAGGACCTGGATGATGGGGTCTCCAGGGCTGAGCCTGCCAGTTAACCCCAGAGAAAAATGGACCTGAGTATGCTTTATGGTTACATAACATGCCCAAACTTTAATAGCCCGGGTTATTTCATTTCATATATGCCTAGCACGCTGGATTCAACCTGACCTAAGCTGTACCGGTTTTAATGAATTTAATTGGTTTTCTCCTTCGGATGGGAAAATAGAAATATACTAGTTAACTGCTCCAAATACCCTCCTCCTCCAAAAGTCTTCGTGAAATCTTTATGATGGGGTGGTGGATTGTTTTGGTGAATGACGTCATACACGTCCCGAATCACGAAAATAATATTTGAATAACACCAAAGCCGGACACACAGCTGACATTTAATAAATACCAAATAACTATTCAGATCACATCAGTAGTTCTACATTCAAATCCATTCTGTAATATTAATAATAAAAATAATCACCTGTGGAAATTAGGTTTTTTGTTTTCTTTCAATGATTCACAAGCTTGCGGTAATAAGTGTAAAAATAGGATTTGCCTACGGAATAAAAATGTTCTATTTATAAGAACCAAGCAAGGCCAATAATTAAACACTGTAGTTCTTCAAAGTATAGTTTTAAATTTTGGCCTTTTTACAAAATTAGCTCTTTTAAAATGATAAATAGTACAGGAAGCTAGAAAGCCTTTTTTTTTCTTAAATCATTTGAAGCAACTTAGTAACAAGAACAAATAAGCTAATTTCAGTTTCTACTGTTAGTCTTTATATATTATCAAACTGTTGTCATAAATTGTGAGATGAAAGTGGAAACAGTGCTTTTAATGAGGCACACTTGATTTTCCTGGTTTGTTTCGTGTATGTTGTATCCATATGACAAAACATCAATGTAGAATTAAATGTTATACTAGCAAAGGGATACAAAAGCAAACATGTTTCATTTTACCTTTGGTTTCCCCATTGCACTTGGTACACTAAATGAGCTGCGATGAGAGACAGCTACAAGTACCACTTTGTGCTGTTGGGTGCAGTTCTAATAATTTGTATAATAAAGTCTAATAAAAAAACCATTTCAGAACAAATCCAGCCACAGAGAATGGCACAAACACATAAAGGAATTACAAAATTATAAGCGTATGAAACATAAAAGACTCGGTTGCATTAAATATTTTTTTTTAAAGAAAATTTAGGTGGATATCAAGAAAGGTAAAGACCCTGACTATGTAACTGGACATTGTAACTCTAATTCTTTAATTACCACTAAGCTAACTTCTAATGGTCTAGGGGGATGAAAAAGACAATTGCTTTTTCAAGTTAAACCTCATAAGTTCTCAGAGGGAAGCCACATTCTGTGTGACACTGTAGAAGAGACGGTCACCACCCTTCCCTTCTACAACGATTCAGAAGCACATATTTATAATAAATAGGCAGTTATTATAGCAAAACAATTTGGAGTCTGCAATGGTTTAGAATAGCTTAAACATGAAATATTTTAAAGAACAGCCTTTCCAAGCTATTCTGAACAATTAAGTTGATATAGTAGATGAAAATTTTCGACTTTTCATATTGCTAAAGGATAAAGAACAAGAAAATGCCTCAGAACAAATAATCAGTTAAATATCCTACCTGTATGACAGAGTAATGCTTTACCTTCATGATGATGAAATGTCAATCAGAAATATTTTAAGAGACACATTTTAGAAGAAGATAACATACTCCAGAAACTCTGCAATGTATTGCCCACAATGTCTGGTGTGTAGGAAAAATTATTTGATGGGAGAAGAAATGCAACTGATGAGCAAAATGATCAAAGAGTCCATAGAAGACACTGAAGTTACCTAGATAGTAAAGTGAGACAAAAGGTTCTTCAAAATAACTATGGTTAACATACTAAAGAAAATAGGGGCAAATGTGGGCCAAATGGGCAAAAGATGAAGTATTGAAACATAATTAGACTATATCAAAAACTTTATTGTTCTGGCTGTGACCATTAGGAAAAGACAGAGAAAACAAATATCTTAGGAGATATGATTATTTGCATGTTAGACTGTTCTAAAAGGATCTAACCTCCATCTTTTTTTTGGAAAAAAAAAAAAAAAAAGCCGAAATGCTTAACCTTGTCTCTTTGTAGTTGCTGGTTAGGACTCTAATGGTCACCTTGAATTATTGCTGACATCGGCTGTAAATGAAAGAAAACAATTGCTTGGAAATCTCAAAATTGATTGGAAATTATTGTGACCAGAGTATTTTCATTGAAATTTTGTTGTTTCAAAATGCGGCAGCTGACTTCTGGTCTCATCATGATGCCAATACTGATAAAGGGTAAATATTACTGAGCCATCCAGGTGGATCAATTAGCATAGACTTATTCAACTCCTTAGTAGTGTCCAGGCTGTTACACATGTCAGTCACTGTTTACTAATTGCCTTGAAAATTGGGGAGAAGGGGCAGGGCTGAGGGTGTCAGTCCACGACAACCTGACTCAATCTCTATTCTCTTGGCCCGGACTGGACCCCAGGAGGGGCGGTGTCTCCATCTCTCACCCCCATCACCCAGGAAGCAACCAAACGCTTCATTTTTTGCTGTCATTAGAGACGCAAACACAGGATATCAAACTTGCAAAGAAAATTTTTCACATGAAAGATTTCTCATGGCCATTTTCTCACTTGTTTCAATTTCCTGTTCATTCCAGACACTGCCATCAGGGAGCGAGTTTCGCTGGAAGATAGCGCGCACCCCTCTCTCTCCCTCCCCAAACATTTGCAATACCTGACAGGGAAACGTGAGGACCTGTTTTTTAAACTGGAGCCATATATTTATTTCCTCAGTTTTCAGTGCTGTCTGCAGCATTTCAATGATCTGAACATTCAGAGGCTTGCTCTGACTGATTTCTCCCTTCATAAAAGTTGTCAGGGCTGCTGCAGACCTGGGACGCTGACTCTGTAAATTGTCTTGCTGGCACACGATAGACATGGATGAGATTCTTCCTTCTTGATTTGCCACGAGCGTATTTTGGAGCCCACACACCTCCGTGTACAGAACCCCTGTGGGAAGAGTGTGTACTGATGCTCTTAAGCATGGTGGACAAGCTATTTCGAAAGAGAGTTTTTGTAGGTGATCAAGTTCAGATGAGGGCATTAGGGCAAGCACTAAACCACTATGTCCTTATAAAAAGGGGACTCTTGGGTACAGATGCAGAAACACACACAGGGAGAAGGCCTGTGAGGATGAAGGCAGCGGGGGTGGGAGGGTGGGGGGGGGCGCTGATGCTTCTACAAACCAAGGAAAGTTAAAGATTGCCAGCAAAGCATGGAAAGGTAGGGGAGGGGCCTGGAATGGAGCCTTCCCTAATGCCTTCAGGGAGAGGATGGACCTGCCAACATCTTCATCTTGGACTTCTAGTCTCCAGAACTGTGAGACAATATGTTTCTGTGTTTAAGCCACGCAGTCTACGGGACTTTTTCATGGCAACCTCAGCAGACTGTATACCCACTCCTGATCTAAAGTGGAAACCATGACCAGGACCCACTGAAAGGCTACACCCTTTTTGTATCACTGGCTTCTTAAGATTGTCTGATTTCAACAAATGCCACAGACTCCCCCCCACCCCCACCCCCCCACCCCTGCACCTGTGGAAAGGCCCCTGGGAGTGGCCTGGGCCCCCTGGTGGTCATGGGCTTTCAGTAATGGCTTCCTGTCCTCCCTGCACTCTCAAACTCCCCACATGGGACATGCACCTTATTTTTCCCAATAACGAATGAATCAAGAACTGTCAAACTCCCACCTGAACCAACTTCTCAAAGCCTCCTATTCAAAAATTATGATTTTTACAAAGAGTTTTTTTTTTAAGATAAAACAAGAATGACTGCATGTGATTTTCTTTCTATCAACTTTTACCAGTGGATGTGCTCAGCAGAATCGCAGAATATAGGGAAAGCTTCAGCTTTTCATTTTCATACCTCAAGTAACAACATGAGGAAATGTGTTTGGGGCTCTCTTTTAAAACCTTTTAAGGAACCAAGCCTGCTTTTGAAAGAGATTTCAGTTAAAATATTTGATGAAAGACAATAACCATTAAGAATCAACAATAAATTCTCCTGACCTAAGTTCTACAATTAGTTATTTGCACGTTTTAAAAATGCTTGTATCATCTGTGGAAGTCATTCCAATACAGAGATAAGCTGTTAATGTAAGACAATTTGAACATCTAGATGTACATAAAAGATAAGCTAAGTTGTGATTATTCACGTCAACAGCAGGGCTTTGGGATTCTTTTGTAAATGATATGGTTTATAAACTTTTGGTTGTATATCATTTTATCTTTTTTTTTTTTTTTTTTTGAGGGCAGTGTCACTGGCCCTCACATGTGGGACCGAACTGGGGCCGCTGGCTTCCGAAGCCAGCGCTTAACCACCACGCCACTCGGCCGGCCCTAAAACGATTTGTTTGTTTGTTTGTTTGTTTGTTTAAGGGCAATGTCACTGGCCCTCACATGTGGGACCGAACTGGGGCCGCTGGCTTCCTAAGCCAGTGCTTAACCACTGTGCCACTCGGCCGGCCCAGTTGTATATCATTTTAGAGCACTGCTCCTGGAAAAAAAAAAAAAAAAAAAACAACCCCAAAAAACAACCAAACAAAACAAAACCCCAAGTTCTGATTCCTAGTCAAAGGAAAGATTTACTGAGAAACTTCTAGATGTCCAGTTCTAATTCTGGTGCTATGGGGGGGAAAATACACGGAGACATAAACTTTGACCTCAGTGAATTTATGGAATTCATTTTTAGCCTGCTTGCAAAGATTAGAAAATTATACAGTGGAGGGCTAAATGGATGGGAAGATTTATATGCGCAGCCAGTGTTCCAAGCAGACAAACGTCCTTGAGGCTGGCCTGGAACCACAGGGGACAGCATGGACATTAACCCAGCTGCACCTCAAGGAGTGTGTTCTGGATAGACATAAAGAGGGTAGAGAGCAGATTCCACATGGGTCCACGCAGGAGCAGAGCCCCCTGCCCTGAGAGCGAGGCCCAGCAGTGATGTTCCTTTCCCCCACCCCCCCCACCGCCCCATCAGCTCCCTGGGGGGTGGGGGGCTGTGTTGCATCTAGGAGCACCTGCCCAGCAGGGAGCTCCATGCAGACTTGGGCTCAGTATGGCTGACTGACTGAATTAATGATAGTGAGAAGCCTGGCACAGATAGAATGCATGGGAAGTCCGCAAAACATGAATGGGCTATAGCCTCAAAGGGTTTGGGACCCTGACTTCCATTTCTTACAGAAAATTAGGGTAAACCATGCTCTGTTGCCTGCAATAGCCCACCTATAGAACTGATTGAATCTCATGATGCAAAGGGGATAAGAATTTATAACTCTAAAGGGAGCAGGACAGACAATGTCGTTGCAATGGAACTACATTCAATGAGGTCAAGATGCCCAAGAATTGTTGGGGGCCATTGTAAGGGTCTCTGGGGCTCTCTCCATGGGGGACCACATCCCATGTTGATTCAGGAAGAGAGAGTGAAAGAGTGAAGGAGAAAACCAATCCAGCGAGGAACGGCTGGGAGGGCCCCCAGCAATTAAAAAGGATGCCCAGCTTGTGAGGGTAGGAGCGACCAGTCCCAGTGGGACTGCCTTTCGAACGGAATGGACCAAAATGCACCGCCAACTAGCTGAAGCAGAAAAGCGGACTGAAACATGGCCTCGGAATTTGGTTGTCCTTTACCTCTCCGTGCTGTGTTTATTTCTGTCTTTTTCTTGCTCTGTGCTCTCCACATTGTGGCAAAAACAGCCACTGGCAGTTCTGGGCCTTATCTTACCAGCTCAGCTGCCACTGGACCCTGTGGCTGTGAGAAAAACCAATAATGCGGATCCTGTCTTTAAAATGGTGGTATGTTGCTCATCATGAATTCTTTCTGCATTAATTTTTAATTTTAAAGTATTATGCATGGACATCTTACTTCACTTGCTGACTGCAGTTTTCGGACCCCTTTAAATTTTGGGCCTACATAAGTGCCTCACTTGATTCCCCTCGCCTCAGTCCTGGCTACACCTCTCCAGACTCCTAACCACACACTTCCTCCCAAAGTGCTTGTTATGGGTTGAATTACATCCTCCTCAAAAGGTATATTGAAGTCCTAAGCACCCGTACCTAGGAATGTAACCTTATTTGGAGTTAGGGTCTTTGCAGATGTGATCAAGCTGAGATGAGGTCATGAGGGTGGACCCCACTATGACTGGGGTCCATGCAAGACAAGGCTGATGCCATGTGAAAATAGAGACGCACAGGGAGAAGGCGACAGTGTGATGACGGAAGGAGAGATCGGAGTGATGTATCTACAAGATGAGG
This sequence comes from Aselliscus stoliczkanus, assembly GCA_033961575.1. Taxonomy (NCBI): domain Eukaryota; kingdom Metazoa; phylum Chordata; class Mammalia; order Chiroptera; family Hipposideridae; genus Aselliscus; species Aselliscus stoliczkanus. The sequence continues at coordinate 3,332,944 of CM066738.1, read as the reverse complement.
AGCGCCAAGGACTCTCAGTAAACACCATGAGCCGGGAGAGGCAGGAAGGATTCTTCCTCACAGGCTGCCGAGGGAGGATGGCACTGCACTCCAGACCGTGAGAGGATAAATTCCTGTTGGCTTTTGTCTTCCCCGTTTGTTGTCCGTTGTTACCAGCAGCCCTCGGAAATGAACACGGTCCCCATGCTTTAGGCCCTCCTCCTTGGCTAAACGCCCGGAGATCCAGACTCTAGAACCACACGTTAGCGTCTCCATTTCTTCACCGTTTTCTCTCCCTTTGTCCACTGCTTTGTTGGCATGCCCGCAGGTTCCACTGTGAAGTCTTTTGCATGTGGTTCGAATGATCCATCCCCCTTTTCACCACGAGTGCCACCAACCAAGAAGAGTTGCCCGGGGCTGGGGTTTCAGAGTAAACCGGAAGGCAGTTAACAGGCTGTGGCTTGGATTGAAGCTTCCTTGTGGTTGAGGGTATATTGATGGCAATGGGTGGCATGGCAGGGCAGGAGGTGGTGGTGGCGGCGGACACAGAGTAGTAATTCATGAGATGTGCAGCTTCAAAGTTGCCTTTTACCTAGGTTTTTACCCAGGTGATAAATCCCGGTGTTCCTCCTTCGCCCTATCTCCCCCGTGATTACCCAGACTAGAAACTTCAGTTCCTGAGGCCCCTTCTTCTCCCTTATCTCACCCATCTTCTTCTAGTCAGATGACAAGCTCTAGCGTTCAGTTATCGTCACTGCTGTGACCACTGTTCAAGTTCAGAGACTTTAACAAAAGTGAGCCAAGGTCACACAGCTAATGAGCGGAAGGCCTACTGGCTCCAAAACCCTGACACAGGGAGGCCTCCCCGTTGGTCCGCGTCTGGCCAAGCCTGGCACAGTTTCTGGTACAGAACAATGCTTCATAATTGATTCCTGACTGAATTGAAGAATAATGTCACTAAGTAGCTTCTTTCAAACAGGATGTTTTCAAACGTTGAGGGTTTTCTTATTATTTGGTCCAGAGGGGCTGATCTAATTGCTTTACATTGCCACCTTTAAAGAAAACAGGGCATAAATGGAATTTCACATACATGGGATTGAGTACATCGAATTATTATTAAGAGTCCCCCAGTCTCTTTCTTGGGGAGGTTGGTGGGAGAGGTAAGAGCAGGGAAAGGTGAGCTTAGGAGACGCAATTCTTAGGTCAGGCAGCAAACACACGTTCGCAAAGAGGCAAAGACAAAGGTCCAATCCTTCGTACTTTAGGTTTTGGACAGTAAGAAGCATGGGAAGGATCTCACAAACTGCCAACGACAACGACAAGATATACAGACACTCACTTCAAACATGTCGCTTGGTGTCATGGAGTAAGCGAGAGTGATGCGTGTATCTTTCTATCCCTAGAAACAAACGAAGGACAGCTGAGAGCATCGATTCAGAAATAGTCTACTGAAAAAGCCGTCTTCTGTTCCTCATGCACTCTGCCTATCAGGCATCATTCTTTGAGCCTATGAATTCTTAAAAGATAAGAGTCAAAATCAAGTCAGTTTCAGTGAAGCAATACATCCGTCTATCGTGTTAGGAGACTTGAAATGCATGGAAAGGAAGGGTCATGCGAAATGCCCACTGCATTGCTAGACACACGGCAGCACCCCGGACAGCACACATCTTATCTAATGTGAGTCCTCCAAATGTGCTTAAAATTTATGCTTAAAATTCAGTATAAAGTTGAAATGTACTTTGATCAACTCAGTAGCACTTTTGATATAGAAAAACTTGCCAGAGATCCTCCCAGCTTTTCAACAGGAAGAGGGAAAAAAAACAACTTTCAGAATTACCAGGCTGAACTTTGATGCTACTCTCAGAAAGTTACTGCTTAATTCTACATCTCTTATGCAAACTGGGTGGCACACGATTTCATTTTAACTTATTAAGTCAATTACCTGAAAAATAGACACCAAATTACAATGTATACTGTTTTTTTCCCACTCTATAGAGAATCAAAATGTCACAGGTAGGTGGGATACAACAATTTAAAAAGTTTTCTGCTTATGAATGATACATAATTTCAAATGACTCACAGCACTTGTTGAAATAAAGTATCTAACTTGGCTGACTCATAATAACACTGACACTGGAGTTTCAAATAGAGTTTCCGTAATAACAAAAATTGCCCCAGCGTATGCATTGCAGAGTTATCTTGACCATCACAAATCACTAATGATCAGACCATCGATCATGTAAACAGGCAATACTATCCCAAGATAATTCCTTCAATTACCTAACCCTGTCTGGAAGTTGCACAGAACTGCTTTCATAACTTGGACAGAAAGCTGTGGGGTACATTTAAACATCTTTTTAAATGCAGGCTCTATTGTCAAGCTCTAATGAAAAAGCGAGGCTCTTTATTCTCCTGTAATTTTGAAAATGGCCTCATTTATTCTCCAAGTACATTCAAGACATTTAGGATAATTTAAGAATACTGTATTCCTTAAAAACGCGGTGTGAGAAATGTCAGTGTCTGGGAATGAAAAAAGCTGGGTGTCTATTTTTTTTTTTTTTACCCCCTTTTGCACCTACAGAGCCTGAAGGGGTCACACAATGGATGCTTCACTTTGGTGTCTTTTCAATGAGAGGGTTTTGGAACGGAAAAATAGAGCCCTAAATAATTAAGAGTGATTCACACTTACCAGCTCGCAACCATGTTCTACTTACTAATTTATAACACCTTTATGAAAAGTCAGCTCCCCTCCATTTGTTTCCTATTCCAAAATGGAAGATGGAGATTTTTCTTTAGTAGCAACACTTCAAAGGGGAAAACTTCAGATACAGACTGAATGCGCTTTGCTTTCTGTCTTCATTTATGAAAAAGGAGAGAGACTAATGGATTTATGCAAGGAAGGTTAGCAGGTTAGCTATTATTCAATTCCTATATTCATATCATTCAGCTTGCCGTCATTATAAACACCTTTGCCATGTGAAGAGGGCACCCATTAATTTCCACTCCCCAAAGGAAACTTCGATGGAGAAATTATAAAGTTCTGAGGAAGTAGTAAGTACCTCCTAAGGGCTGATTCTTTTAGAGTTTTCTAGTGTTCTAATATAATCACCTATCCATTCAACAAGTACTGACCCACAATGTGCCCACCGAAGGGTAGGAGAAAGATGAAATGGCACCTGACCTCATGGAGTTTCGCCTCTACTAGGAGAGAAAGACTCTTAACACGCAGACACTTTGTTAACTACAAAGCCTGAGAGAGCATGGGCACTGTGAGCATGGCGGGGAAACAGGAGATACGGGAGTAGAGAGAAGCGGATGCCTACTGAGACAGCCTGGTTTGCTTCCAGGAGGAAGGGGCACACCCCCGAGATCTGAAGGGTGGAAGAGATCCAGCCTCCTGGCGGCAGGGGGAAGAGCGTTGTGGAGAGGCCCGGGGGCTGGACGCCTGTGGTCTGAGCCAACGCGCTGTGTGAGCATGTAGGAAGTATTCATGCTGCTTCTTCGCCTTTTCCACTTGCTCTCAGGAGGGAGCCAAGTCAGGTTCACATTAGGTGAGGGAGTGGGGCCTGAGTGCAGTGGGGGGAAAGCAGCTCAGGGCGGTGTGCTTCAGAGGGCACGTGCATATATTTGCCCCTTCCTGTGTGCAGGTGCGGGCTTACCTGGGGGGCTTCTCCCCGCACCATACCAGGACTTGTCTGGGCAGCCTGGGATCTCTGTCCACCTGTGCGTTCTCATGGAAATTGGCCTATGATGTGAATGGCGCCCCTCTAGCTGTGGTGCAGTGCACAGCCTGAACAACCATACGCAGCTGCCCTGGGGGTGAGGAAAGCATCGGAGATGATGCCGAGCTCTGGAGTCTGCCATTACTGAGCTGGGGAGAACTGGGGGATAAAGTTGAAGGTGAAAGAGGAAGAGTACACCCCTTTCTCCCACCTAATTATGTGGCTATGTATTGTTTTCCAGTCACACTATGTAAAATGTCACAGGGGCAACATGCAGCCTTGATTTGTCCCTTTACCCTTTGAGCCCAGCAACAGGACACAAGATGAATGCAAGCTCCAGCACCTTTGTGGCTCTCCGGAGGGCGAAGCTGGCGGCTATCCGGAGGGCAAAGCTGGTGGCTCTCAGGGTCCGGGGTCTGGGGTCAGACTGCTGTGGTTTCTGCCGGGCCTCCAAGACGGTCCCTTAACCTTCTACGCCTGAGCTTTGCTGTTTATAAAGTGTGAACTACACACAACCCATTAGAGGAGACATCTGAGTTGGGGTGCAAATCTTTCTGACTTCAAGATGCCTACCTGCCATCATTCTACCCTTTCATGCCTCCTCTATATGCTGAGTTGCGTACCCATGCTCTCTGTTGGGAGGGCATTTATTTAAAGCAACCATTTAGGGGCTGGCCGAGTGGTGTGGTGGTTAAGCGCTGGCTTGGGAAGCCAGCGGCCCCGGTTCGGGTCCCGCATGTGAGGGCCAGTGACACTGCCCTCAAAAAAAATAAAAAATAAAATAAAAAAATAAAGCAACCATTTAAATTTCACCTTTTTTTTTTATCCACACAAAAGAAATCTAAGGTTTTCCAAGAAAATGGTTTTTAAATACAGAATATCATATTTTAAAATACAGACTATGAAATACCTCCTCTTAGCCTGTGTAACATATGGTAACAATTTGCAAATTGTCCCCAAATATTTCTATCCTTTGCTACAGGAAATTCAAGCTGAGATATGGCTTCATTTTTACCTTGCTTGAATACAGACTGGTCAGTTGAAATGAGATATATATGGTCAAAGAGTACAGGGCAGTCATAACTGAACTCAAACTTCTCGTGTTCTACTTTTCTGAGCCTTTCATTTAGATCTTTATTTTATTTATTTATTTATTTATTTATTTATTTATTTATTTATGAGCTGGTAAAGCATGACAAAAGGGTACTCAGGTTTTGGAGGATTCTGAAAATGTTGGAAATAAAGTCAGTGCTACCAGGAAAAAGGAGTTAATGGCACAAGAATGGTCCACTCAGCTTTAGCCCATCATGAGAAAAATCTACATTTAACCTTTTTTTTTTTTTTTTTAAGATTTTATTGGGGAATTGGCGGAGGGGAACAGCGTTGGGGAATCGGGGAAGGGGAACAGACAAGTTGCTGTCCCCTTGTTCTTCAGTCTAGTTGCGGAGTATGTTGCTTCACTGTTGGTATCATCATTGCGCTCTTCCCGGATGAGGCAGATTGGTCGCTGGCCTCTGGATGTCGCTCACCGCGGCTATTGGCAGCTCACTCTTGGCTGCCAGCTGCTCACGCTGGCTGCGGGCCACCCACTGTAGCCTATGGCAGCCCACTCAGCAGGGGCCGCAGCCCACACCATCACCGGGACTCACACAGTCCAGCTCCAGGTGGAGCTGTTGTTAGCTGTAGAGGGCAGTGTCACTGGCCCCCATGTGGGATCCGAACCGGGGCCGCTGGCATCCCAAAACCAGCGCTTAACCAATGCGCCACTCGGCCGGCCCTAACCTTTTTTTTTTTTTTTTTTTAAGGAATCACTGACGTTTTCAAAGCTTCACATTATCTTTCAGCGAAAAGAAGGTTTCACTTCTCATGCGATGACACTGGGCAGCTGCTCTTAGCTCAGGGAAGGCAAGAACTGGCAACCAGGCACTTCCAGGCAGAAGGCGTGACACAGGACACTGGCGTCTGTCCCATGGCAGATTCCCTGTTTCTCGTGATTTCCAAGTGAGCCTGGGGCGTTCGCTCAAGGGTTCCCAGATTGACTACTCTATCATGTCAAGAAAGTATTTCTTTTTAACCTTCTCCATGAGCTCTCAGCACATCACTGCCCTCGACAAGAAGCTGTGGTGACCCCTTCTCACAAGGAAAGGGGGGCGTGGCCCACCTCAGGGCCCACCTCCTCCAGGAAGTCTTTCTGGATCAGTTAAGTGAGAGCCGTTTTCCACCTCCTTAACAGGCCCACAGTTCTTGGTTTCCACCTCAGCCTCAGGACTTGGTATGATCTGCCCTGCAGTGTGATCAGACAAATGTGTCTTCACAAGATTTTGGGTCCAAAGAAGGAAAAATTGACAATGCCTTTAGCTTTTCTTCATTCCTCAGAATAATGCCTTAAAACAGAATGGTTTTTCAACAAATAGTTATTGAATTTGAATTTCAAATTCATTCTCTATTAATAGATTCAGTCAGTGACAAGCTCAAGATTTGTAGCTCAAGGTTAAGTCGAGATACATACTTTATCCATCAGGGTTCTGATTACTTCTGCCAGAAATAGGTTCTGATGGACTTAAGGGGACAGGAATTCATTAAGATATCAACAGTTCACAGAACCAATGAGAAGGCTGGCGAAGTAGCCCTGGACAGTGAGCAGGAAACGCAGGAGAAGGAAGCCAAGACGCCGTTGCCGGAGGGTCTGCCTGGGTCTGCCCGCTCGCACCTGTCTGTCTGCACCGTCCATTGCCGCCTTCGGCTCTTAGCTCTGCTGCTATACTATTTAATAACCTGTAGGCACACATGTGTCTTAGCGCCACTCCCTCAATTTCCAAACCATGGATGGGGATATGCAACTGGCTGAGCCTAGGTATATGTCCGCATCCTGGCTGCTGGGAAATGGGGAAGGTCTACCTGGCCTTCTTCTGGGGGATAGGGAACTCACAATGGAGAATTTCACCAAGATGTGAAGGGTCTTATCAGAATGGAGAGAGTGGGGGAGGGACAGAAGGAAGAGGAGGAGGAGGGGAGAAGAAGAAGGAGAGAGAGAGGGAGAGGGAGGGAGGGAGGGCCGGTGGTGGGGGGGGGGGAGAGAGAGAGAGAGAGAGAGAGAGAAGAAATGTTGATTTTGTTAACCATTAGTTTTTAAAGCAGGTTGAACAAACTCTTTTCAAAACCATAAGCACCTTTTCTTAATACATTTATCTAAAAAAAAATCTAAATGGTTTGTGTGAGTAGAAACAGCTTAAGTAACTATGCAATCTAAGGGACAAACTCTACATTAACAACACGACATACTACGAACTTTCAACGTTTAATAAAAACAAAGTGCAAAGAATGCAAATTGTTCTTTATTACAAGACTAATAAAAAGGGAACTGTTTTAGAATGAAAACCAGAAAATTAGTTATTAACTAGAGAGTTATTAATTAGGTCCCAGGGCTTGCAAGTGATGAACTGTGTAATAAATATTCGTGTATTTTAGCTCCATGTGGCGTCTCTACCTGGTTCGCATTCTGAGATAAAGATCAACTATGATGCTAGGGAGCAGGGACGCTCCCAAGGGGTGTTCTGTGTATTGGGAGGATGAATAATAAGTCATTATGTTTCCGTACACTAAATCAGAAGTTCTCTCCCTAGGACAGACATGATGTGTTTATTATGACCATAATGATTGTCTGTGCCACGCACCGAGGCTAAAAATTCTTCTTTAATATCCCCCACTTTCTCCCCGGTCTTCATGAATTAGTTATTTTAATGTTCCTAAATAGTCCAGATGACTCAAAACTTCTGCACACTCCTCAAGTGACTATAACCCTTTCCTGAAAAAAAGAAAACACACACAAAAAAGCAGGGTCCTTGCATTACTCGTGTCAGGTCAACTTCTTTAAGTCACGCTCTGTAAACATAGAAACCTATTAGGATAAAATAACATGCTGGAAAAAAATGTCAGTGATGCATGTTTTTCTAGAAGAGGGTACATTTAAATTCCTGCTGGGTAATGTATTCATAACATTCTAGAAATAACAAACACAGGTACTTAAAAAATTAAAATTGCTATTTATCTTGTCCATAAAATATATATATTTTTTCAATCCTTAACTATATGTGGGACTTGCAAGGTACATAAAACAGCATGCATCTGGTAAACAGTGAGACAAACCATCGACTCGGTGAACAATTTGCTTTACGTTCCACAAAAGGAAAATTCAGTCGTCACAAAAGAAGTGCTGTGCTGCCCCAATGGTGACAAGCACATGAACACCCATTTCCTTAATAAAAGGGTAAAGAACTCCAGGGCGACGGTGGTCACAGAGCAGAAGGGCAGACAAGAATGGGAACGATACAGCTTCAAGGAGATACGACTGAATATGTAAACGAAATGCCGAAAACAAAGTTTTAGGATTGAATCAAAGCAACGAGTTATTGTTCAAACTAAATCATTGAACCCAAGCAATCCAACATTTGGATATTTGACTGTTTATAAATTGAGCTGTCTCAGTACAGGGCTTTTGGTGGACATTTAGGAAAGTGCCATATGTCTCATATGCTTTTAAAGCACAATACTGATTGTCTTTTTTAGCCAAAAAAATAGGGAAAAATCCACATGTGCAAATAAGTAACAATGGCTTACATAGGCTTAGTATCAGCAGATTTTAATCCAGGTGTGATTTTGTTTAAAAGCCTGTTCCATATTTTGGTAGGAATGAGTGACTTACAAAAAAAGGGGCCAGGTATGACCGGAAGTATAAATTGGATCAATATATCTCGAAGGCAATTTGTCAATCCATGTCCAAAGCCTTAGCTTTATTTTTGCTCCAACAAATACACTTTTTAAAAATTTAAAAATTTTTTTATATTAGTTTCAGGTGTACAAAATGACATAATGATTAGACATTTATACCCTTCACAAAGTGATACTCCCCCAAGTCTGCTACCCCTCTGACACTGTACATAGCTTTTACAATACTATCGACTCTATTTCCAATGCTATCCTTTAACAAATCCACTTTTAGGCATATATATTCAAGCATAATAAGGAATTTGAGTAAAGATTGTGCTAGGGGGATGTCCACGACAGCACTGCTTGTAGAAACAGAATATTATCAAACAAGTAGTGTCTCCCATCAGGAACATAAACCACACACAATGGCATGCCACACAGGCATTACAAGTAGGGCTGGAAGGGACACAGAAGGCACTACCTCTGTGAGACGCCACCTCAGACCCACTAGGTTGGCCACACTCAAAAAGTCAGAAAACAACAAGTTTTGCTGAGAAAGGAAGACACTGGAATCCTCAGAAATGGCTGATAGGGGTGTAAAATGGGTCTGCCACTGTGGGAAACAGTTTGGCAGTTCACCAAAAAGTTAACCAGAACCGCTGAACACCCAGTCTTTTCATTCCTATGTATAGACTGCAAAGAAGTGAAAACAGACTCGGGTATCGGAACACAAATGTTTGTGGCAGCACTATTCATAATAGCCAAACAGGGAAAACAACCCCAGTGTCTACCAGCTGATGACTGGATCAACAGTGGTGATCTGTCCGTACCATGGACGATCACCCGGCCACAAAAAGGAAGGAAGCTGAGTGACAGAAGCCAGACACAAAAGGCCACATATGATATGATTTGGTTCCTATGAAATGTCCAGAAGAGGTAAATCCATGGGCTGGGAGAAGCAGGGGACGGAGCGTTAAGTGCTTAAAGGGTCCAGGGTTTCCTCTGGGCTGATGGCAAAATTTGGGGACTAGACAGAGGTGATGACTGCACCCAGGGTGAATGTACTAAATGTCACCGAGGTGCTCGCTTTGAGATGGTTAATGGTTAACTTGATGTTATGTGAATTTTCCCTCAATATAAAAACATGTTGATGGAGGAGACTACCTCATGACGAGGGAAAATGTTCATCATATATTTAGTGGGGAAGAAGGCAAAACTAGGCAAGAAAATAGTGGATATAGGAATTTATTGTTGTACTTGCTAAAAATTTAATATATATATTTATATTTATATATATTGGGGGTGCCAAAAATATGTATACACATGACTTGTATTCATCTTTTGTTGTTGGTATATATTGAAGATTACAATTTTAATACAGTTTTTTCCTTTCTTATAATGTGTATACATTTTTTGGCACCCTCTGCATGTGTGTGTGTGTGTGTGTGTATATATATATATATATATATATATATATATATAATACGATTATACACAAAAATGCCCTAGTTGGTGGGATTTAAGGGATTATGTGGTAGGATTATGGTTGATTTAATTCTTTTCTTATCTGTATTTCCAAATATCTCATAAATAGCATGTAATACTTTGTATTAAGAGGAAAACGTATCAGTAATATAACAACTAGGAATGAAAAATCAGGATTAGGTCCCATGACTCCCAGAGTGCCTCCCTGGAACTCAGTAATAACCTGGGTAACTTTGACATGAGCTCATTTGTATTATCAGGCAAATTATGTCCTGCGAAACGTAATAACGCAGTGAGAAGCTGGATGTATCATGCTGAACAAACAAGTTAGGCACTCCAAGGTGCTCTGCTCTGCTTCTGTTCAAAGCCTTAAATCTCTTAGTTGAGATAATAGTGAGGCAATTATAGTAACAAAATTAAGTGATGTGACTTTCGAATGGACTCAGAGGAAATATACTTACAAGAAATATCATGTTAAGAAAATAAGCCACATGCTGCATTAAGATACTCCTTTAATAAAAATATAATTTACTTAAAATCATTAATAAGAGCTCCTTCATTTATTCTTAAAGTATATAAACATACAATCCATTTAGCCAGGAAGATATAAAGTATGTTTTATTTACCATTTTTCTACCACTTTTTTCAGATTGCTGTGAGAAGAAAGCTGCTCAAATGGAAACATCTGTATTTTCATGCTTTAAGAAAACTTGAAAAAATGCAACCTTACAACACAGGGAAGTCACTTGACTTCCAAATGAATTATGAAAAGACGGATTGAATTACTGAAAGCATGAGCTTCCTCCATGCATTTTGAAAGTTTCAGTTTTTCTCCTAGTGCAGAGTTACTGCAACTCCTCCAGGTTCTGTCTGAGTTTACAATGATTTGTCCAGATGATACTGTTATCATGCAAGTTCCCCTCCAATCCCACCTGATTTCCTTTCTTGTTAGTGAAGCCGATCTGTGTTCATTCCCAAGGATTTGAGGGCCATCGACCACATTCCAGGTGGGGGCTCAGTGCCTGGTGGACAGAGTGCCACAGGCCCTGCCTTCAGGCCATAAGTGGGACTCCCAGGCGACTATGTGCTGAATCTTGGCCTTAGGAGGAGGAGTCTGGCGACTCTGGGAATGCATGCGAGCGCCTCTTCCAGCCAGCGTCAAGGGCCGGCCATGCGGGCTTGTGTGCTACATCCTGGCAGGTGATGTGAGCTAACATCTATCGGACACCTACCAAATTCTGCACTGTTCTGGGTGATTCGCTCCCCGGAACAGTTCATCGATGTAGGCACCGTTATTATCCCACTTCACGGATGAGAAAACTGAGGCCCAAGAGGGTTAAATAACTTGCTGGAGGTCATGTGGAGTGAAACCTGGAGATCGCACCTGCTTGCCGAGGGAGAGGAGGACCAAAAGTAGGTTCTTGGGGACCTCCTACATGTAGGGGGAAGATGGGAGGTGGAAGGGCTGGACCAGGAGCACAGAAGGGGCTTCCCAGGTGTTCAATAGACACAGAAGGTGCTTCAGGAGGGCCTGGCACAGGGGGGCAACTGCTAAAGAGGTTTGGAGTGAGATGGGGAAGAGGGCTGGGAAGCACTTGGTAGTTAAGAATCGGGCCTTCCTGGGAGTACCTTCCGTTGCATGGGGAGGATAGGGCAGAGCCCCTGGGCCTGAGAAGGTGACCGGGCTATGGAGGCAACTGTGCCCGACTGTCCTTTGCAAGAGGCTGGGATGGATGTTGGACAGCGAGGAAGATAGGGAAGAATTATTTCAGGTCAGGGCAAGGTCAGTAGAGGGAAAGCCTGGAGAGAGCAGGGGACCTGGAGAAAGGGTTCAAGTCAGAGGAAAGCCAAGGTGACAGGACAAAGGGGAGGGGAGGACTTGTCCTCTTTAGCTCCCATAATTCATAGAGTGCTCCCATAGAGCCTAGTAATAAGCTGTATAAATGAAGCAGGGAGTCAGTGAAGACGGCTTCTGAGAGTGTTGTGTAGAAATGGGGACTTTGCGGGTCCTGATGCCAAAAGCAGCCCAGAGCTATGGTGAGGGTGCTGGCCTTGTAATCAGACTGTTCTAACCCCAGACAGTAAAACATTCAAATGGTAGTTTCCCATTATTATTGCAGGATGCTTTCCTCTTAGTAAAATTTCAGGCAATGTGATCTGGGGCAAAACAGGAGGTGAACAGGGTGGGAAATGTTCTCAGTGGATGTGATGGGCACATATGCCTAATGTCATATGGTGACTTTCATTTCCAGCCTGGTGATACTGGTGTTTCCATTTATGGAAGTTTCAGAAAGCTCCTTTTAAAAATAAATCTGTTTAGGTAAAATAAATAAATCCACTGAGGGGAAAAATGTAAAGTAAATGATGGTACAAATGACATAGGGACATAAAATCATGAAGTTGAGGCCTAGATGAGCAAAGATGGGGCAGAGTATATTTCTTAGTTAAAATCATTGAAAACTTAATGTTTCCAGCCGAGTGGCGCGGTGGTGAAGCGCTGGCCTGGGAAGCCAGTGGCCCCGGTTCGGGTCCCACATATGAGGGTCAGTGACACTGCCCTCAAAAAAAAGAAAAAGAAAAAAAAGAAAACAATATTTCAAAAAAACGTGCCAGTAATTGCTTTACCTGCAATCCTGGAAACTGGCTAGGTGGTGCCACATCTCAGCCAAAAGCAACACCCGCCCTGAGAGATGAGGGGCTGAGTTCCTGGCAGGGTTTCTAGGCTGCTGTTGGCAGAGACTGGAGCCTAAAGAAGCCATCCAGCCTGGCTGGAACCTGTGGATTTGCAGCTGTGCATCCAACAGCTTCCATACTAGTAAAAAAAGAAAAGAAAAGAAACCACTGCCCTTATTTCAGTGCGACTTTAAAGATTTTCTTTTTTAATGCTCTTTTTTAGGCAATATATCATTTCGTCTCAGTCTATATTTGTAAGGCATTTCAAAAGAGTGGGAAAATCTTTGCTATGACAGCTAAGAAGTACAGTAAACCAACTGGCAGAGTTTTATCTGACCATGTCTTCTATGGAAGACGTTATTGCATCTCTTTATAACATCCATCACTTTCACTGGTTATGAAATTGATTCTAGATACTGGGACATACACAGGACCTGAAGACAAATGCCATTTTCTTATTTGATTTTAACTTCCTTTGGAATACCGAATTGACTAATCAACTATCCCTATTTAACGCTAGAAAACCAAATAATACTTGCCATGTAGAGATGAAAAGATGGTACCTTCCAGAACCCCTTTCCTTCTACTAGGACTTTCGTGGAAAACACAAAATCAGCTTTATAAGTTACAGACATTGGGGCCAGCCGAGTAGCGCGGTGGTTAAACACTGGCTTGGGAGACCAGCGGCCCCAGTTTGGGTCCCACACGTGAGGGCCAGTGACACTGCCTTAAAAAAAAAAAAATGTATAAGTTACAGACATTGCTGAAAATAAAATTCTAACATAAAGGGAGAGTATGGACCTGCCTTATAACATTAGGTGTTATTCACAGATGGGGCAAATACCCTTTTCCCCTTTTATGTCATTTCCAAATTTCTTCCAGCGAAGTATTAGCTGTTGAAAAAAGAAAACCCAAGAAAGAAGCTACACTACACCTGTGTCTTCTAGGTCTCCAGTGGCTATTATTGTACCACCAGACCAACTGTCTGGTCAGAGAGTAGTGAGGATGGAACTTTTCTCGGGCAGAATGAATGCACCATTGCATTTAAAAATGAAATCTGCTTGGTACACAAGATTGCTTCCTTAATCCACCTATAAGATTCATAGAGAAACTGGGCCACTCAATAGTGCATAAGTTCAAAATAAAGACATCCTGATTTATCACAAGGGAAAAGTATGGTTCAAAATGAAAATTCATCCAAATGAACACCAAGTTTAAAATCCATTAACTTAAACATTAAAAAAGGAAAATCAAAAGACATAAATCTTGATCAGATTACTGGTCAAGATGGTGGAGTGGGTAAACGCTGTGCTCACTTCCTCTCAGGACCATAGCAAAATTACACCTAAACCACAGAACAACCATCACTGAGAATCGCCTGAAGTCTCGCTGACCTGAAGCCCTACAACTATGGATGTTTAGAAGAAGCCACCTCAAGACTGGTAGGAGGGGCAGAGACACAGAACGGGCTGGTCCCACACCCACGTGTGACCATTAAAAATTGGGAGGGATATCTCGGCTGTGGAGATCCCCCTCAACGCCCCCAGGAGGAGTGAGGAGTCCGAGATCCTCCCTAGCCCAGGGTTTCAGTGCTGGGGAGAGAAGTCCCCATAATTTCTGACTATGAAAACCAGTAGGGGTTGTGGCTGAGTGAGACAGAGGGCGGCTGCACTCCTAGGCACTTCTCTTAAAGTGATTGTGCATGGACTTACCTGCCAATGGACACATAGGCTCTGAGATCTAGTGCTGGGGAAAGAGACCTACGGGGTGGAGGGCGGGGAAGTGAGTTGTCTAGCTGCAGAGCTAGGGCTGGAGGGGAAGCTTTCTCCTGGATGGAGGAGCTGGCGGAGGTGTTTCTTTGTTGAGCCCTCCCTCTTCCTGGCGTGCCAGAACCAGGTGGGTGCTACATCTGAGTCTCCATCCTACTGGCTATCTCGTGGTCTGCCCCGTCCTAGTCATTCCCTGAGACCCCACCCCACTCAACTTTCGGGCACACCCAAGCCGCTTCCAGTGGCTTTTTCAAACAAACTGCCTGCTTGCCTTGGCTCATGCTACAGACTTTCCCAAAATCTCTCAAAGATCCACAAAACCCAAACAAACAGCATCTGGTTTCAGCGTGTCCCATACCTCTGGCTGAGAAGACAGTTCTTTAAAACATACATAAAGAAATAAATAAAACGACATGAATAAATAAAACAAATTTATCATTAACTACTTTAAATGTAAATGGATTAAATGCTCCAGTCAAAAGACGGGGTGGCTGAATGGATAAGAAAGCAAATCCCTTACATATGCTCCTAGAAGAGACTCACTTCAGATCAAAGGACATGTACAGGCTGAAAGTAAAGGGATAGAAAAAGATATTTCATGAAATATTTCATGAAAACAAGAACAACAACAAAAAGTTGTGGTAGCAATACTTATACTAGACAAAATAGACTTTAAAACAAGTGATGAAGAAGCACCTGGTAACCCCACTTCTGGGTAGTTATCTGAAGAAATTCAAAACGTTACTTCCAGGAGATGTGTGCATCCACATGTTTACTGCAGCATTGTTTACAATGGCCAAGAAGTGGGTGCAACCTGGGTATCCGTGTATGGATGCATGGATGAAGAGAAGGTGGTACATATATACAATGGAATGGTACTTAGCCAGGGAAGGGAACGGGTTCCTGCTCTGCGGTGGCATGGATGGACCTGGAGGGCATTGTGCTGAGTGGAGTGTCAGACAGGGAAAGACAGATGCAATGTGATTCGCTTATGTATGGAATCTAAATAACAAAGTAAACAAACAAAACCTGAACAAACTCATTGATACAGAGAATATTTTGATGGTTGCCGGATGGGAGGGGGTTTGGGGGTATGGGTGAAAAAAGGGGAAGTGATTAAGAAGTACAAATTGGTAGTTACAAAATAGTCATGGGGATATAAAGTAAAGCATAGGGAATATAGTCAATAATATGGTAATTATTACAGATAGCACCAAGTGGGTACTAGGCTAGTCAGGGGGAGCATTTCTTAAATTACATAAATGTCTAACCACTATGCTGTACACCTGACACTAGTATAAAATAATATTGAATGTTAATTCTTTTTATTTTTATTTATTTATTTTTTTGAGGGCAGTGTCACTGGCCCTCATATGTGGGACGCAAACCGGGGCCGCTGGCTTCCCAAGCCAGCGCTTAACCACCGCGCCACTCAGTTGAATGTTAATTCTAACTGAACAATTAAAAAAGGGGAAAAAAGGGGAAAGGGAATAAAAGGTTCGAATTTCCAGGTATAAGACAAATAAGTCACGAGGATGCAATGTACAGCGTGGGGAAAATAGTCAACAATATTGTGAAGGTGTGGGACGGTGTCAGATGGTTGCTGGACTTATCATGGTGATCACTTGTTTAGGTATATAAATGTTGAATAACTATGGTGTACACCTGAAACTAATATAATATTGTATGTTAACTATGTTTTAATAAACAACTTTTAAAAAGACACAAATCTTGATTTTTTTTGTCATCCTCTAGACAATTTTTAAAACATCCAAACACAGCTACATAAACTGCTTTCAAAAATAAGACCCTTGATTACTGGTGCCATGAAATGGATGGAAAACAAATTTCAAATGGCATTAAAAACACTAAATCTGATTTTACAGCACTTCCTTCAAAGCTCTAATTAAATTAAATTCAAATAATGTAAGCATATATTAGCCAGAAAGCTTATAAGCCTTCTAATAAAATTCCTATAATTCTTTAGGAGGTTTTATATAGAACAAGACAGACGTTAAAATGAAATTATAAAAAAATATGTACTTGTCTAAAACTTTGAAATAATAACCAGGCTATATGCCTGATGAGCAAGAATTCCTATGAATAGAAAAGAATGATGTTTTCATCATTTTAATGTGTGTTAGGAGGCTAGCCAGATTAAAAAAAAAAAAAAAATGGGCTGGTAAATTTTTGTTAATTAGAAAAGTGACTTAGGTACTGTGTGATAAGGTAAATAATGGATGTGACTTATTAAGATGCAATTACAATTTTAAGATTTAATAAATTTTTAAATAAATATTTTAAAATAAATAACTACTAGTATAATAGGAATAGAAATGTGAACTCCACATCATTACCAGATATTCTTAGCATGTTTATTCCAGAAGCGTTTTCCAAATTGGAGGCACCAATGGAGAAAACCTGTTCACTCCATTTAAGGTTAGCAAATTATGGCCTGCAAGCAAATCTGGCCTGCTGCTTGTTTTTATAAATAAAGTTTTATTGGAACACAGCCACATTTGTTTTTTTACATATTGTTTCTGGAAGCGTTTGTGCTGCAACAGCAGAGTCTAGTGGTTGGGCAGAGACCCTCTGGCCTGCAAAGTCTAAAATATTTTCTTTCTGGCCCTTTATGGGAAAGTTTGCTGATCTCTGGCTTATGGAATCATTCAGAATCGTGATGATCTATATGTACTTCAAGATTCACTAAATTGGCAAATTAATTAATTTTGCTTCTCTTTGCTTTTCTACACTCAAATTATGTGTTTATTTTAGAACTTGTGGCTGATCAATGCTGAAAAGCAAATAAGCAAAATCATTCATCAGAACTAAATACTCTGCAAGTTATTTTCATAAAAACAAATGGGGCAGAGAATAAATAGGGCATCCAATGGATAACATAAACTATAAGATACTAATTCAAAGCTGAAAACTACCCCAACGCCTCCAGGACAATGTTAGTTACTTATAGGAAATGGTTAATCTCCCTTGGAATGTATTCACCCTCTTCTCTGTGAAATAATCACTCCTCATCAAAGGCATCATGCTAATGTTAATTTAAATAAACCTTGAAAAGTTCTACACTGAGTGGGAAATTAGCTTGTATTCTTTTGCTTTTTTTTTTTCTTCCCCCCCTTCTGAGAAACTTACTGTAAGGAGCTACAATTTTAATGCTATAGGTGCATACTACCGGTTTCTGAACTTAGGATGCAATTGTAAATAAGTATATAATAAATGTTCTCTGAATATAAGATATTGGTTGTAAAGGTTAAGATGAAAATAATTTCAGTGATCAAAACATAATTTAAAAAACAAGATAAAATGAATTAGTTGGAACATCTCAGTGGGTGGGTAGAATGCTCTGGAATGGGCCATTGTCCCTGGTCAAGAGGCCACCAGGGGGCGCCTCGTTTCTAAGATTTCCCCAGGGGTGGTTGTAGTTGCTTAAGATTCCTGGATTCAGGATGCATCTCAGAATCATTAGAGAGACCCTGAAATGGATTAATCAACCCTAAGCCTCTCAGTTCCTCTCCAAGCCTGGGCCTCAAATGCTCCAATGGATCCTTGAAGTACAGTGGGATAGTTACCCCAAGATTTGGGACTCTGGATTTAAATCGATGTGGACTTCCATCTACAGAGCCTTTAAAAACCTATAGTCAAGTGGAAAACAGGTCTTTTTCACATGACTCGCTCTTAGGTTGAGGTTTAGTCCGTAAGGAACAGTTTGCAGAAAATGGGAGGATGGATTCTGGGGCCCTGGGTCAGCTTTGCCTCAGGCTTGCTAATGTGACAGTGAGCAACTTCCTTGATTTCCTTGGGCCTGTTTTCTTATTTGCTACTTTGCAGGACTGTCATGAGGATGAGAGGAGACAGTGCCTGTCTGATGTCTGGCATATAGTGGGCACTTCATACCACTTACCAAGCTGCGCTCTCCTTTAATTGAATCTAAAAGGGTTTCAATTCTTTGCATTCACTCCTGCTCCATATCTTCTTCTTTTTCGTTCACCTGTGAAAACCCTTCTGGATCTTGGTGGTTCGGTCCTGGATTTTTTATTTTGGACACTTATCATAAATGGGATCATATGATATGTGTTCTTTAGTTTGTACCTGGCTTCTTTACTCAGCATGTTTTTGAGGTTCATCCATGTCGCAGCATGTGTGAGTACGTCATTCCTTTTTATGGCTGGATAACATTCCATTGTATGGACAGACCACGATTTGTTGATCTCGTTCATCCGTGGGCATTTGGGCTATTTCCGCCTTTTGGCTATTGTGCTAGTGGTGACACGAACAGTCATGTACAAGGTTTTGTTTCAATTCTATTGGGTATAGACCTTAGAGTAGAATTGCTGGGTCATGTGGGAATCCTATATTTCACTTTTTTGAGGAACCTCAAATTTTTTGCCAATTTTAAAATCACTTGTCTTTTTGTTGTTGCATTGTAAGACTACTGTATATATTCTGGAGACTAGACTATTTTCAGATATATGCTTTGCAAATATTGCCCTGCATTCTATA
This sequence comes from Aselliscus stoliczkanus, assembly GCA_033961575.1. Taxonomy (NCBI): domain Eukaryota; kingdom Metazoa; phylum Chordata; class Mammalia; order Chiroptera; family Hipposideridae; genus Aselliscus; species Aselliscus stoliczkanus. The sequence continues at coordinate 3,314,091 of CM066738.1, read as the reverse complement.
GGTTTTGTCACTTTCTTTATAATGTCTTAATTACTTTTCCCCTTTCTAAAAAGTCAGGTTTATTGAGGTACAATCTACATACAACAAATCCCACCCTATCAAAGCGTTCAGCACCATGATATTTGACAGATATCTACAGCTGGGTAGCCACCACCACACTCAAGGTGGAACATTTTCATCACCACAGCCAGTTTCTCTTGTGCCCTTTCAAAGTTCATCTTCTCCCAGTGCTAATTACTTGATAAGTTTTGTCAGTTTTCTGAACAGTTAGCATGGCACAGCTAACAAAGCCTGCGAGGTGAATGATGCACGATTGTATTGTTTGTACTGACACTATTTAACTTGCGGAGTACTGACATTGCTTATTTTTAATCTACTCTTTCCTGGCCCCCTGCTGCAAAGATGACACCTGTTTCAGCTGAGAAGACCAGTGTCAGCAGGAAGCCGCAGATCTCAGCGCCTATCCTCAAGAGTCCCCAAGGGAGGGGGGCAGAGGTAAGCTCCATCACGAAACGCCTTCCACCCAATTACTGCTTGTGCAATCTAAAAAGATACAGGACATCAGTGGAAAATAGTTCCTTAGGAATGTTCTTCTCTAAAAGCAAAACAATAATAATGCTTTTCTGCTTTCTCAAGGGACAAAGGAAAATTATTTTAAAAATGAGACCATTATTTGCACCCTACTAGAAACTTGCTTTGACCACCTGTGTATACATTTGGACACCTCCCCTCAATTCTGAAAGTCCATATTGTTCTTTGGAGCCATCCAACTCCTTGCTGAGACTGTCCCAGGGATGTCCTTGCGCCATCCCTCCCCTGCCTGGGGGCTCACTCGTTACTTGTACCCTTTATTTGAGCTAGTTTGACTAGGTCTAGAAATTTGAAACTCACACAGCCTGATCCGAATTAGAATTGATACAAAAGTCTAAAGAGGGAAGAAGAAATTTGGGTGCTCATAAAGTTATCAGGACACACAGTTGGCAGGTGGTAGGGAGAATCCCCTCCGTATTCTATGATGAGAAGTTAGTGTTCTGTGGAGGTAAACAGTTCCGAGAACTGATTGATGCCTTGAGACTCAAGCCCAGAGCTTTGATGTCTCTGAGTGCGTGGAATAAAACGGACCAGCAGCATTCCACAGGAGTGCATGTGGGTCTGGGTGGTTATGTCACCCACCACTTCACATTGCTATGATCTGTTTGCCTGTTTGTCATCCCCATTAGGCTCACCTCTCCATGGGCAGTGGCCAGGTTTATTTGGCTTTCTTTCTCTAATGTCTCTGTGGTATCTGAACAGAGATCACTCAGATGACATCAGATAATGTCTTATACCTGAGCTGAGGGATCCCTCAGGGCTTGTTCCCCAGGACTCAGGTGCGCCATCTTCTGTGCTCAAGGGTTCCCAAACACTAGATGCTCCGGTATACCTTTTGTGGGCTCTTTCCATCTTCTCAACCATTCCCTAACATCCCTGCTGCCTCTTAAGGGACCTGGATATAAGTGACATTCCTAGCATCTTTGAACTAGGCCAGTGGATATTTAGTGCTGAAGTCCAAAATGTTCAGATTAATAAAGAAAAAGTTATTTCTGGAAAACTAGATGCAAGACATAATATTATTGGATTGGCTATTGAGCCAGAAAAAAAAAAAAAGTTGCTCTAAAGGACATTGTTGTGGCAGTTGGTGAAGCTGGAATATGGAGCAACATTTCATTATTCTCTGTCCTCTAGTTCTGCCTTTTCTTTCATTATTTCTCCCCGGATTTTAAGATTAGATAAGAGTATTATAGCAAGCAAAATTTCCTGACTGTGATAACTGTATTGTCATTATATTAGAAAATGTCCTTTTTTTTTTTTCTGAGAAAATGTACATGAGGTATTTAGGGATAAAGGCATACGATGTATGCAGTTTAATCTCAAATGGCTCAGACAGAGAGAGAACGAAAGAGTAAATGCAGCAAAATGCTAGCAATTGGTGAATTGGGGTAAATGGTCCTGGAAACTCTTTGTGCCATTCTTGCAAATTTTATGTAAATTTAAAGTAATTTCCAAATAAAAAGTTAACAAAAAGGGAGTAATTTCTAACATCATTAAATCTTTTCTTAGAAACATTGTGAACAAAAGTCACAGGCCACAGATAGCCAGGACTTACCAGTGGGCACATACCTCATTATCCATCCACCATCCACCCATCCACCATCCATCCACCATCCACCCATCCATCCATCCATCCACCATCCATCCACCATCCACCCATCCATCCATCCATCCACCATCCATCCATCCATCCATCCATCCACCATCCATCCATCCATCCATCCATCCATCCACCATCCATCCATCCATCCATCCATCCACCATCCATCCATCCATCCATCCATCCACCATCCATCCATCCATCCATCCATCCACCATCCATCCATCCATCCATCCATCCATCCATCCACCATCCATCCACCATCCACCCATCCATCCATCCATCCACCATCCATCCATCCATCCATCCATCCACCATCCATCCATCCATCCATCCATCCACCATCCACCCATCCATCCATCCATCCACCATCCATCCATCCATCCATCCATCCACCATCCATCCATCCACCATCCATCCACCATCCACCCATCCATCCATCCATCCATCCACCAACCATCCATCCATCCATCCATCCATCCATCCATCCATCCACCCGCTATCCATCCATCCACCCATCCATCCATCCATCCACCATCCATCCATCCATCCATCCATCCACCATCCACCCATCCATCCATCCATCCACCATCCATCCATCCATCCATCCATCCATCCATCCATCCATCCTCCATCCACCATCCATCCATCCACCATCCACCCATCCACCATCCATCCATCCATCCATCCACTATCCATCATCCATCCATCCACCATCCATCCATCCACCATCCACCCATCCACCACCCATCCACCATCCATCCACTATCCATCATCCATCCATCCATCCACCTTTCCTTCCTCCTTCTCCCCCCACCCCTGCCCCTCAGCTCCCCATTCACACTCCCTCCTCTTGTTATCTGATGTGGATGCGTCTTAAGGCCCCTTTGTTTGCTGTCTTTTTCTCTACACTTTCTTGGTGTAGAAAGACATTTCTGTCTGTTCATGTCTTCTCTGGTGGCATTCACCCAATTGCTGCTAGGGCAAGGTGCAAGAGTTGAATTTGAGTTAATGGCAGCATAGATATGGCAGGTGGTGAGAAGGTGCTTCTGATATGGGTTTTCAAGGAACCATGGGCACTAAAATAAATTGAGGATCTTCACTTTCTCACGGTTAACTCACCATCCCCCCAGAGAAGACTGGTTTGGGCTTTCATCACCATTCAAATCAATTGCCCTTGGGAGGGTCATCAAGGACTTGGAAGTCCAGTGGACAGTTTTCAAACTTTGTCACCTCTTTGGAAGCTGTGATAAGAGCAATAGCAGAAATTTATACAGAGCAGACTATGGCAGGTTCTGTTCTAGACACTTGACATGTAATTGCTAATTTAATTTTCTTAAGTCCTAGGGGTGGATATTATTATCTGTCTTAGTCCACGTGGGCTGCTATAACAACATACCACACACAGGGTAGCTTAGAAGTAACGGAAATCTATTTCTCACCATTACAGAGGCTGGGAAGTTTCAGTTCAGGGCTCCAGCATGGTTGTGTGCTGCTGAAAGCCCTCTTCTGTGTCGTCACCTGGCTGCAGAGGACAAGGGAGCGCTCTGAAGCCTCCTTGATAAGGACTAAACCGTTCGCGAGGACTCTACCTTCATGATCTAATCACTCACAAAGGCCCCACCTCCTAATAACATCACCTTAAAGGCTAGGTTTCAACCTATGAATTTTGGGGGGTGGACACAAGCATTGACATCATAGCATCACCAGTCCCATTTCACACCAGGAAACTGAGGCAGAGAGACATCAAGTGACTGGCCTACTTTTATGCAGTGCCGGCGCCAGGACTGAAGCCTGGGAATCTGTGCCCTCAGCCACGATGCTGTGCACGTGAAGCGCCGTCAGGGGCCCGGTACTCGGTCAGTGCTCAGTACTTATCTCTCATCACTGTTGTTAGGACTTGAAGGCCTGGGCCTGATGGTCTAGCCCAGGCTATGCTGTCCCACACGGCATCACCTCGGATGTATACATCGGAGTTCAAGGATTTAACGCACATACACAAAAGAATGTAAAATACCTTGAGAATTAAAAAAGCACATTTGGATATAGTGGCATAAATGAAATATATTATTAAAATTAATTTCGCATTTTAATTTTCACTTAAAAGGTATTTACTAGAGACTCCAAAATGACATATGTGGCTGGAGTTGAATTTCTATTGTGCATTGTTGGCCTAAACACTGGAGAGAAAGCCTGAAGCCTGGAGCTTCCTTGGGGAGGAAACACCAGGCCCTTCAGGACTGAGCAGCTTGGGGAGAGGGGGCCAGGTGGGGGCAGCTTTGCGGGGGGAGGCCCAGGGACTTGTGCAACTGCCAACACATTCACGCACTGCCTCCCCGACCGGAGAGCGAGGGCCTCGGAGGAAGGAGGCTGCAGGACCTTTGTTCTCACTGTAAGGGCTCCATAATTGGGTGAGCAGCCTGCCATCCAGGAATGAGGGGACCATGCTGCCCCCCTTCCCTGCTCTGGGGGAGGCTTCTTCTGGCTTCAGTGGAAGTCCTGCCGCTCAGGGTGAGACCCCACCCTCTGACTCTTGGTGCACAAGCGCAGCTCCTGCTTCATGTATATTTTTTCCTGGAAGCCCTGTTGTTCCAGGATTTTTGTAGTTTTTGGGCAAAGAGTTGCTTCAGAACTCACCTGGTCATCTAATGGTTTCTCAGCCTCTCCCAGGGCGGGGGCTCCCATCACTTGCAGTAGGCTCCTTCTGAAGCATCTCTATCTGCCTTTGCTGTGACCACCTCCAAACCCACCTCTAAAACTGATCTCAGGACCCCGGAACCTGCCTCTCTTGTGTGCCAGCATCAGTAAATCCCTCTATCCCTTGGTGAGTGCCAAACTTGGGGCATCGTTGTGGCCTCTCCATCTGCTTCCATCTGCATGGCCGGTCAGTGACCAAGTCCTCTTGCTGGACTCTGCCTTGCAGATATATCAGGAGCCCCTCCAGCTGCTGTCTCCCACCCTTGTCTAGGCCATTTGGACGGCTGGAAGGGTCTAACTGGTTCCACTTTGTCCTGCATGCAATGCACGCTCGTAGGTGTTTTTTCTACAGCATGCCTCTGAGGACATCTCAGGACAATGTTGCCGTAAAGCCCCAGATCCTATACCTAGCTGTCTGACGGGTCTTTTATCAATGAGCTGCTCCCTGACGCTTCAGTCGCTTCAGTCGCAACAGTCTGGCTTCGTCTCCTTGCTCCTCTGCCTGAAATTCACTCCCCATCAACACTACCTCTGTACCCTCCCCCACCATCTCCACCCCAAGAATTTTGCCTGGCAAGCTCGCTGTCTCTCCAGGTCTCAGTTTATCTATTACTTACTAATCCCTTCTACTTTCCCCCATAAAAGCATTTTGCACTCTGCTTTGCAGGCTAATTTTGAGCGTGGGTTGCTCTTGATCTCATTTATATTGCCTGCACTAGTAAAGTGCCAAGGAGATAGTAGTTGCCCAATAAATTTTTGTTACATAAAACAAATAGATTCAACACAACTGACTATTGCCAGGTCAATAAGACTGTAGCTATTGACACTCAGGTTGACCTGATTATCAACTTATTATCCAAAAGTAAAACTCCCAAAGTCAGGAGCATTAGCTCTTTAAAATCCAAATTCCTTCCTTTTTGGCCAGCTGATGAAATGTCCGTCTCTCCAATCCGCTGAGTCACCCCCTGCTTTCCTTTTTGGTTATTGCTTTGAGTGGCTAGGCTAAAAGTGTATCAGTGGCGGTGAGACTGCGGAGAAAGTGGGTAGAAATTATTTCTGCTTAGATGTGGAAATTGAAGGAACTTTCCAAAATTGTTAACTACTTGATACTTTTAATCAGCTTATTCTTTTCAAGTTTGTTCCCACATTAAATTTGAGTGTTTGGGGACCCCAAAATATCCTCCTGAATTATTGGATGTGGCTGTGAAATGTGTTCTCCAGGAGCCCCGTGTAAATTTCCATGAGCCACTGTTATCCTAAGTCATATGAAGGCAGTAATCCATCAGAGCTACCGCATGTGCACAAGGAAGGACTGTCCAGAATCTAATTTTATCTCTAACTCTATAAACAACCAAGTGGCACCATTTATTATTTTACATAAATCAGTCCTGAGACCAAGGTCTCTTTAAAGTATCCTCCAGTCTTTTCCAATACTGCTTAAAAAGCCTCAATAGCTTGAAGCAGCTCTATGGCCTCTGCATCTGGGGAGAGAGAGAGGAACCAAAGGAGAGGATAGGAGCGGGGCTTGAGAGGGAGGAGGAAACCCCTCCCCAGCACAACTGTCCAACGGCTTTGTCCCCCTGAGCCAGGACATCTGGGTGGAAAGCAGGAATCAAGTCAATAGTGAGCCTGTTCTTAACTTGGCCAGATGTCTTTTTCTATTCTCATTAAAAAAGTCTTTCGGAAAATAGGAAGTCATAGGTTTGCATTAGTCACCGTTAGGAAAACTTGTAGAGGAATTTACTCTCCAGTGACTTGACTGGGAGAGTGGCTGGAATCCATGGGTCCTTCATAAATATGACTGAGAGACCAGGGCACTGATGAAGACTGACGCTAAATGGGCCATATGCTTCCTGTGGCTCTAATGGAAATATCGTTGCATTTAGCATAATGGCAATGTGGAAAATCCACTTCCTTCTCCCAGCCATATTTTTACTAATATGATATTATAATATGATTCTCTCTTGTTTATCCCCTTATTTTTTATAGTTAAAATTTTAATTTGGTGTTTAAATGTAATTTGAATACTGCCTAGAGCCCTCCAGAGGCAAGGTGATATCAATTCTGCAGAACGGAACAATTGTAATTTTCACATGGTGTTGGATGGCGGCGAGGGACGTCCTGTGCCTCATGAGTGGGTGTCTAGAACTCCTACCATCAATTTCAAAAGCACCATCATGAGCAAATGAGAAACCAATAAAAATAAATGTTTCTCGTCTTCCAAATTCAGTTACCAGAGTGGAAAATCAACTTGTTATCTTTTCTTGCCATACTTTATAGGATGAAAATCTGGTCTTAAAAAAAACAGGAGGAAATAGCCTGGTTTCTTCTTTCTATTCAGCTATGGGCTGAATTTCTGGGCAGGTAAGTCAACTGTAAAACTTAATCCTTTTCTGTCTGATTTTGGATGCTGTGCTTGGGGACAGATTATACTCGTGTTGTTGTTTTTGCTTGTTTGTCATTCTCAGTCCAGTGAATTCTCCTCTCTAACTTCCATCCAGAGTTAATTTACATTCCCATGTTTAATGCCCTTGGATGAAATCAGAAATGGCAAACAACTTTGAGAACTTTGTGCTCACATGGTTATAAATGTGTGATTGTTGGACATTTTGGTTTTGGTTCAGTTATAAGCTGATATTGGTTTTGGAAATGAAAAAAGAAATCCTAAGGAGACGTCAGCATCATAAAAATCAATTTCTCTACAAACATTAATTGAATGTCTCATGCGTATCAGGCTCTATCCCTGCAATAAGGTTACAGAGAGGAGTAACACAGGCCTCTCCATGTGGGGGGCTTCCTGTTGTGTAGGGAACCCAAAGAAGTAAACCAGCAATTACTGCACAGTACTATACTGATCACAGTGCTTGGTATAGAAAACCAGTTACCTCTCCGGTAACTGTGGGTACCAGAGCCTGATCTGTAGATTCAAATCGTGGTTGCATCACTTACTATCTCTGTGGTCCTGGGCATATGACTTAGCTTCTCTGAGTCTCAGTTTCCTTATTTGTAAAATGGGGATATTCATAGTTCCAATTTCATTGTGAGGATTAAGTGCATTACTCCGTATAAAGTACTTAGCCCAATGTTTAGCACATCAATTACAGCTCAGAAAATCTTTGCTATTGTTTTTATTTTTATAAATAAATTCAAGGAAAAGGGAAATTCACAAATACATGAAATTAATACATGAAATTAACACAATGGGTCAAAGAAGAAATCAAAATGGAAATCAGAAGTGCCGTGAGATAAATGAAAATGGAAACACAACACGCCAAAATATATGGGACGCAAAACACAGTTCCAACAGGGAATTCCATGGTGATAAATGTCTACGTGAAGAAAAAAGGAAGACCTCAAGTAAACAACATAACTTTATACCTCAAGGAACTATAAAAGGAACAAACGAAGCCCAAAGTTAACAGAAGGAAGGAAATAGTAAAGATTAGAGCAGAAATGAATTAAATAGAGATTAGAAAGACAATAGAAAATAATCAATAAAACTAGGGGCTGTTTTTTGAAAATATAAATAAAACTGACAAATGTTTAGCTAGACTAACAAGACAAAAGAGGACTCAAGTAAATAAAATTAAAAATAAAAGAGGACACATTACAATTGATACTATAAAAATACAAAGGACCATAACAGACTGTTGTGAATAATTATATGCCAACAAAGCAGACAACCTAGAAGAAATGCATAAATTCCTAGAAACATGCAACCTACCAAGACCGAATTATGAAAAACAGAAAACCCAAACAGACTAATAATGACTAAAGAGATGGACTCAGTAATGAAAAACCTCCCAACAAAGAAAAGCTCAGGACCAGATGGTTTCGCTGGTGAATTCTACCAAACATTTAAAGAAGAATTAATGACAATCCTTCTCAAACTCTTCCAAAAATTAAAGAGGAGGGAACACTCTTAAACTCATCTTATGAGGCCAGCATTACCTTGATAACAAAGCCAGATAAGGACGCAGCAAGAAAAGAACAGGCCAATATCCCTAATGAATATAGATCCCAAAATCCTCAACAAAATATGGGCAAACTAAATCCACACTCCATGAGCAAATGGGATTTATCCCTGGGAGCAAATGGGAAAAGGGTCACACTCCATGAGCAAATGGGATTTATCCCTGGGATGGGAGAAATGGGCGTGTAAATCCTAGCATTCATCACAGCGTTAATCACCATAGCTAAGACATGGCAACAACCTGTGTCTGCTGGTGGGGGAAAGGATAAAGATGAGGCATATAGGAGTATATGAATTTACTCACCATAAAAAGGAAAGAAATCCTGCCATTTGTGACAACATGGATGAACCTCGAGGGCATTGTGCTGAGTAAAGTAAGTCAGGCAGAAAAAGACAAAAGCTGAATGATCTCACCTCTATGTGGAATCTAACAAAATCAGACTCATAGAAACCAAGAGTGGATTTGTGGTTGCCAGGGGGTAGGGGCTGGGGAAGATGGAGAGATACCGGTTAAGGGTCCTCCGAGTTACCAGCTGAATGAGTTCTGGGGATCTAGTGTATACAGCAGGGTGACTATAATTAACAATATGGTATCATATGCTTGAAAGTTGCAAAGCGAGTAGCTCTTAAATGTTTTCACCATGCACACACACAAAGGCAACTCCTATGTGAGGTGTGGGGGGAGTGGTGACTAACCTTACTGTGGCAATCTTGTCACGATATACACATAGATCACATCATCATGGAGACCTTAAACTTATACTATGTTATATATCAACCATATCTCAATAAAGTTGGGGAAAAACTGATCTCCCCCAGAGCATCCTGGTGCAGCGACTGTCCTCCTCCTCTTCCTGAAGGAATTGTTCATATTCCAGAGGACGGTCAGACAGCAGGAAGCAAAGGCTCTCTCTCAGAGGGGGCGTCAGTGTGTAGCCTCTGTATGGAACACCCAGATTATTGATTTTGAGGCTCCTCTCCTGCAAGACAGACCCCTGTACGCACAGAGTGACATCTGCTTCTCGCTGGATCCCTGGGGGGCGTTGGGCAGGGGGATCTGGGCAGCTATTGCTGTAAGTAATAACTCTGATCTCTCCTCCAGGAACTCATGTTTGCTTCCCGGATAAAAAGGAAAAGCCCTAGATATTAAAAACATTTTAGGTAGCAGGTGTGAGAATTCTGTTCACCTCTATGGATATAGGACGCCAGAGCTTTAAAAGTGATTTCCCATCATGATGTCTGACCTTCTCAAAAGTTCACAGTCAGCAGGGCGGCTACAAGACTCGCTTACAAATGAGGGAAGAGAGAGACCCTGAAATCTGAAGGGATTTTCTTGAGGTCAGACGGCCAGTAAATAGCAGAGCCGGCTGCTCCTTAAACCAGGGGCAATTCTGCCCTCCAGGGGACATCGGGCAACGTCTAAGGACATTTTTGGCTGTCAGCTCTGGGGAGGCTGCCACTGGCATCTCGTGGGTAGAGGCCAGGGGTGTCGCTGTATATCCCACAGTGCCCGGGACGGCCCCAGCACAGATGTCAGTGTTGCCGAGGCTGAAAAACTGCTTCTCCATCCTGCCCGTACTAGTCCCTGGCTTCTCCATCACTCAGCAACAGCATCCTCTTTTCTGCAACTCCATCCCATCTTGATTAACCTGGCAATCATACCCTACAGAAAGTACCCTCAGCTGTGATTCTAACCTTTTTTTGAAGTTTTCTTTAGTGTATAAATAAGTCCTGCCTTTAACACAATGTTCTGCCAGGAGATGTCTAACTCAGTCCTAAGCGAGAGCATTATATTCGTGTGTTTTCTTCGGGAGAAATAAAATAAAATAATAAAATAAAGAGGCAGGGGAGCCAGGTGAGTAAAGCCACAGGCAGAGCTGCCTCACCTGAAAGTGCTCAGAGGGAGGAGGCTCACCTGCCTCTTGGGGGCGCCCTGCTGCCTGTCCCACGGGGGAGGCCTGGCCCCGTGACCTGTGCCTTGGCAGGCCTCCTGACCTAGCCTCGCAGCCCCAACAGGGGAAAGGTGAGTGACTGGCCCGAACCCTGAGCTGCCCGGCTGTGTGCCTGTGCAAAGAGCTGGGGCTTCTAAACCGGTGGATGGGCGCGGGCTCTCTCGGACAGCCGGCTGAATGAGAACCGGAGGCATTTTATGATTACTCAAAAGTTTTTGCCTTCATCCTGGCCTCAGCTTCTCTGGGTCTTATTGCAAACTTTCTGCTATAGTTCCATGTGATTTCTTATTGGCTTAGCTTTTTGGGTTTTCTTTTTGGTTATTGTTATTTCCTTGGGGCTTTGAGGCTTAGAGTGAGAGGATCAGGGTGCTAAGCAACAGCTGGGAAACCTAAGAGACAGTGAAATCAGAGCTGATGTCTGGGGAGAATTTGTTGTGACCCAAAATGGCCACTGCCCTTGTCCACCAGCCCATTCCTTGGTCTCCCTAATTGGAGTCAGCCTTTCAAAAAAGTCTACAGGTCAAGAAGGTGCTCCAGCGATGTATTTAACTTCTTAGGAGATAAGATGCTCCCCCCATCCCTTTTTCTAAGGAGGGGGACGCTTTCCTGGGAGTCCACACACTAGATTCTAACTTTCTCCCTCCCTCCTGCACCTTACTTGAGCTCAGCCCACAAAATACTCAGCCAACCTCTGCTCTGAAAGTCTCCATACTCGCTATTAATGCCAAAACTGCAGTGGGCAAGTGGGGGGTCCAGTTCTGGAGTCTCCCTGCCCCGGTGACTGGGAAGGGGTTGAAGTGGAGACAGGTGTGGCTTGCCCCCTTGCTGACATGTCAACACAAGTCCCTGGGAAAAAGGCCTTAGATTGCCCGGGGCACTGGGCATGGCGGCCCTTCTCCCAAAGAGGCTGGGTGCTTTTTTGTTAGTTCTTTGTGCCGTGTAGTGAATTACCACACAACCAGTGGCTTAGCACAGCACACCCATTGGTCATCTCACAGTTTCTGTGGATCAGCAGTCTGGGCATGGCTTAGTGGGTCCTCTCTCTGCTCAGGGTCTCACATGGCTGCGATCGCAGGTCAGCGGGCTGTGTGTGCATCTGGGGTTCGGGGTCTCCTTGCGCACTCATGTGGTGGTTGGCAGAATGCAGAGTCCACTTCCTTGTGGTGGTGGAACTGAGGGCCCTGGCTTTTGGAGCTGTTGGCTGCAGACCATTCTCAGGTCCTCAAGGATACCTGCAGTTCCCTGCTATTGCGGGTTGAATTGTGTCCCCAAAAGATGTGGAAATCTCAACCCCCAATACTTATTTAGAAATAGGGTCATTGCAGATGATCATCATGCATCATTGCAGTCGACATCAGGACATCAGGGTGGACCCTAAGCCAATATGACTGTAGTTATAAAAAAGGGGAAATTTGGACATAGAGACAGACGTAGGCAAGTTTCTGTTGTTTAAACCACGCGTTTGAAGTATTTTGTTATGGCAGCCACAGGAAGCGGATGTACCTGCCATCTGGGCTTCCTGTGCACGGCTGCTCACTCCAGCAAGGAGGCAAGGGGACTCTCTCTTTCTCTCCTGTCTTACATGTCATCCAAGCAGGAGTGACCTCCGACAACCTTGGCTGTATTTATGGGTTAGAAGCAAGTCCCAGGTCTCAAGGGGAGAGGATTACACAAGGATGGGGCTGCCAGGAGGGGTCACTGGGCCACACCTCCCCAGGGACCAGATCCCAACCAAAAGTCAGCCTTCCCTTCCCTCTCCGCCAGGCGCAGGGCCGGGCTTCATCAAAGGTGGTCCGAGATCAAGTTCTCACACCTGCGGTGAGGCAAGAAAAACAAAACAGCTCAGGTAGTGTGAGTTTCTCCATCCAATTGGATTAATTCAACTTAAAGCCATATCTGATGTTTCGGTATGAAACTGTCCTCATTTTAAGGAAATAATGGTGACAATAGAGTGTATAGGGCATGTCGTCAGGGCCTATATTTGGTGAAATAAAAGTTGGAGACTCTGTATCGTTTCTCCTAAATAAAGGACAAGTTTGACACCAGCCTATAAATTTGTCAAGTCTGAGAACCCCTGGCCTCGAGCATGACGCTTCATTTTTTTTTTTTTTTAAGCTGAGCCATCCTGCCACCTATTGGCAGCTCAGTGGCAACTCAGCTCGGGCTGGCATCGAACCACCGTTGCTCAGAGCTCAGCTCGCACTCTTGAGCGAGCTCCTAATCCACTGAGCCACTCGGCCGGTCCGACACTTCATTCTGAATAAACAGCACAGAGAGCGGTACCGGTGGGGCTCCCTGTGTCCGGGATAGGAACCTGCCTTCTGCCCGGAGGCTGGTGGTGGAGCCAGTGGTTATTTGGAAGGACTCAGCCCCAAACGACAGATCGCCCACTCTTCTCCCTGTTCCAAGAACTCCAGCCCTGGGCCAGACTGCTGGGAAGGTGTGGGCCGCCATGGAGTCCCCTGCAGAACCGCCTTCCCACAGCCCCAGCTTAGCGTCACGCTCTGAGATTTTATCCACCGTCCATAGGAACACGGCCCTCCTCAGACACTGCTGTCAAAAACGCCATCCAGTAGCTATGTTGGTCTCTGCCCCTTACAGTCCTGGGGATAAAGGTCTCTGAACTTAGGGCTTGGGAAAGTTTGCTTTTCTTGGCAAACTTGTATATATTTTTTCTCCTTTAGACAATAAGTTCGGTGGCAATTAGAATTGTGTTTCTCTTTTTGCCTTGGTTTCCAGGAAGCTTAGAGAAAAAATTTTGTGTGTGTGTGATTAGTCGGTATAGTTTTCCACAGCTGAGGTTGTACTTGACTCCTGCTCTCTGCCCTCGCATCCCCCCTCTTTATTCTCTTCAAAGTCTTATGGGTTGATGGTATCTGTGCTGCTAATCAGAAGTCAAATCAAGTCTTTTTGGGAAGTATATGGGTATAAATAGTCGCCAAGGTTCTCAGAGTTGCTATAGGGACTATGAGGTTATGTGTGTGACAATGTTCCATAAATAGTCAGGGACTATGACAACACAACACACACACACATGCACACACATGGATGATATGTCCATATGCTAACCCTAAGTTCCTGTGAATGTGACCCCATTTCCAAATTAGTTGACTTATTTGCATGTATAATTAAGCTAAGGAGCTCAAGATGAGATCATCCTGAATGTAGGGTGTGCCCTAAATCCAATGACTGAGGTCCTTATAAGAGACGGGCAGATGAGGGAGACTTGACACAGAGACACAGGGAAGAAGGCGATGTGATGACAAAGGCAGAGATCGGAGTGAAGCCACCACCCCAGGACCACCAGGGGCCACGAGGAAGAGCCGGGCGAGACAGGAAGGCTCCTCCCCCGGAGCCTTCGGAGGGAGCGCGGCCGGCCCACACCCTGACCTGGCCGTGGACTTCTGCCTCCAGAATGGCGGGGGGGAATAAGTTCCTGTTGTTTTAGGCGCCCAGTGTGTGGTCATCTGTTGCCTCCCCAGGAGACTCATAAGGGTGTGCGACAGGGAAGGCAAGGCAGCCACACACAGTGTGTTATCAGCCTGTTACTACTGCGGGCAAGTGGGGCTCAGCCCCACGGGGAATCTCAGGGAGTCGGGGGACACACACTCAAAGCTGTCTCATTCCAGGGGCCAGGGAGCTGGGGTGATTTTGTGCTTCCCCATCAGTCATTGCCTGAGGGGGCTCCTGAGGGGTGCTGGTGCTTGGGCATTTGTGGCCCAAGAAAGCCCTCTGATGAAATACAGGGGCTGAGTCTGGGGGGATGGGAGTGGGGATGCTGGGGTCCTCTGAGCCACCCAGGTGAAGGGAGGGGCAGCTCAGTGACTGCTGCCATCCTTGCTGCCTCGCGGGCGCTCACCCCTCCTTTCAGTTCTGTAACACAGCCTGAAGACCTTGTCCCCAATACACCAGGCTCTCCTCTGCGTTGGGGACTTAGCTTCCAGTCCCGTCTACCCCAGACATTCTCCTCACTCATGTGCAGCCTGACATTTATCTGTTCGGTGCATGTCAGTAAAGGATTGATGTGATTGCAGGTAACAGAAAACCCACGTGGGAGCCGCTCAAACATGATATGGGCTGACATTTCCCTCCTGTGACAAGAAGCCCGAGGCGGACACTTCAGGGCGGTGTGATGGCTCAAGGGTGGCAGGGCCTGCAGCACTCTTGACCCCTCTGCTCCAGGCTCGTCTCCCAGCTTCTGGGGGCCACGGCAACCCTTGGTGTCCCTTGGCTTGTGGCTGTGTCACTCCAGTCTCTGCCTCTGTTGTCACATGGCCCTGTCTGCCTTTGTCTCTGTGTTGCTTCCCCTCTTCTTAGGAGGACACCAGTCATATCGGATTTAAGACCAACCCAACTCCAGTACGACCTCATTGTAACTCATTACTTCCACGATGACTCTATTTCCACATCAGGTCACATTCTCAGTTCAGGGAAGGACGTGCAGTTTGGAGGGACACTATCCAACCCAGTACAGAGATCAAAGTTACTGGTTAGGGAATCAGCTGTCTGTCCACAGGGTTTCAGCAGAGCTGCCCCTTTCCTGGAAAACCGTCCCTGACCTCACCCAAACCAGGCTATCTGTCCCTCTCCTGAGCCCTGAGGGCACGCTGTCCTTCCCAGCAGGGTGGCCGCATTGTAATTGTCCCTGGACTTGTCTGAAGCCCTCCCACATCAGAGGGCAGGAGCTCTGTATCTGTCCTCTCCCGCACCCCTCATCCCTGTGAATGTTGCTGGTCGTTGACTTTAAGTGACAGAAAAGCCAGACTCATAAACTGGCTAAAATATACAAGAATTTCTTTCCTTGCCCAACAGGAAGCCCAGAGGGGTGAAGCCAGGCTGTGGCTTTGCTCATGCCTACCTGAATGTCTTAGCTTCAGCCTCAGGTGATGAGCAAGATGATGGCCTTCATTCCAGATGAGCATTTTGCAGAAAGGATATTTCCCAAACGCGCCTTCTGGCGTCAGGGTGTGTTGCATGGCCCGTGGTCGACCAACTGCTGGCAAGGCCTGACGGATTAATCATTTAGGGATGGACAGGTGTTGGGGGTTCAAGTAACAAGACCACTTCACTGTGTGAATGTCTACACCCTTGTTGTTCTGCTGTCTTTGTGTTGGGCCTGGGACAATGCCCTGCTTGCAATGGGTTTTTGATTGCATGGTGACCTTGAGAGCTCTGAAGGCCCAGCTCAAAGCCCTAGAGGCATTTTGCAGGGTCCCAAGGACCAGTGGAAACGTGTTTCCGCTGGCTTGGGCCTGCATCTCCTGATAATCACTGCTCCATGCCAGCTCTCCTGAAGGTCAGCTGAGGGGATGACTTGATGTTCTTCCTGGGCAGGAACCAGCTTCTTTCTTGGAAAGTTGTGTGTTGTTGAGCCAGAGATCCCAGGCTGCTCTGAGGTCAGGGTGGTGGGTGAACAGGCGCTGCCAAAGGTCTGAACGAGTGTGGCTGGGCCCGGACACCTCTGAGGGGACAGCCATCTGCCCTCAGTGACTCAGGATTTTGGCTGTGACTGGTTAGCAAAAGAAGTGGGGTGGGGGCACTGGAGATGATGGGTGACTTTCGAAAGCTAAGACATAGTAGGGCAAGGTCAGTCTTTATGTAGACGTGTTCCTGCAGGAATAAGGAAAGCGTTGGTGGTGTTTCTACCACTAAAGTCAGAGCAGGATGGATAAATCAGGGAACACTTCACCTCTGGGCTTCCATTACTCTCCTACCTGA
Source organism: Aselliscus stoliczkanus (assembly GCA_033961575.1). Taxonomy (NCBI): domain Eukaryota; kingdom Metazoa; phylum Chordata; class Mammalia; order Chiroptera; family Hipposideridae; genus Aselliscus; species Aselliscus stoliczkanus. The sequence goes on along the minus strand of CM066738.1, from coordinate 3,297,560 downwards.
ACCCTATCAGCCCGCTGAGAGGGGTGGGCATTGATTGCATCACAGGTTTGCCCGCTCTTCCCCTGCTTAGAGCAGCTTGCTTCTTCATCTGGGGCCTCCAAGTTTGGGATGAAATATTAAAAAATTAGAAAAACAACCCATGGTAATAATAGGTAAATTTGTCAAGCACTTGCTATGTGGTAAGAGCTAGGTGTAGGATAGCTCATGTAATCGTGACAGAGAGCAGTATACCTGGAAGGGGCTAGTACTAATTACTTATTTTACATTTTCTGGACTGGAGGCTCAGAAAGTGAAGGTCCTGGGCTCAGAGCCCCCTGCTGGCCATGGCCGGGTCAGGATCTGGTGCCACGCCTGACTCCAGGCCACCACCCTGCTCTGTCTCTCTTTGGTCATCTCTCAAATTTGTTTAAAGAGTGAGATTTTAGGGGTAAAAACCAGAGTAGTTCCTCCCACTGGCATCCTTCAGTTTAACCATAAGCTAAATGATAAAAATGTGTATTTTTTCTCTCAAGACACAATACTTTTTAATGTGTTATTTGTAAGAGCCAAAGGGTGGCAATGACCAAATCTATCCACAGGATATAGATAGATGAATAAACTGTGGTAAGTCCAACAGTTGAGTACCATGCTATTGTAAAAAAATGATAAATATCTTGATCTACGAATAAGGGGGAGTTTCCAGCGGACATTGCTAAGTGGGGGAAAAAAGCACCCCAAAGTGTAGAATAGCATTAATAATATTCTATTTTTGTGTGTGTGTAGGAAAGGGGAGAATATATTGGTATGTGCTTATATTTTTCAAAAAGAACAAAGGAAAGCATGAAAAGATAAACCAAAAAAGCTACTTAGTAAGAGGACCTAGATGGGAAGGTAGGGAACAGGGTGAAAAAAACAGAAATGGAAGTGAGACTTGTGAAAATGTGCTTTATTTTATAGAACCAATTTTGGAAGCTTGAACATATTTTACATAATTGAAAACAATTCAACCCCTAAAAATTGAAAACAAACTGAAAGAAATGAATCTAAGTGAATATTAAATTGATGTCCAACCACACTCACAAAGTTATTTCAAATGATTTTAAAACACGGTATTTGGACTCTCTGCCCTAATGGAATATGAGTATATCCTAGGGATAAAAGGAACCATAAATAAATCTTAACTTGCTTTATTTGTCATTGATATTTTGAAAGTATTTTATGGATAATGCATGTTAAAGCAAAGGGCAATTATGTTGATATCTTTAGGAACCCAACATTTCCGTTTAAGCATAAAGAGATGTACATCTAAAACCTAAAGAAATAAAACTATCATCTTAAAATTTGAATTGGAGATATTAGTGTGAACTCATTTTATTTTTCCTTTAAAAATAAACTTACATGCTTCTTAATTATGAAAAGTCCTGGAAATAACAACTGACCCAGTAGCATGGAACACTCCCAGTACCACAGATTGTGGTCTGTAAATACCATTTCCCACTAAAAGGAACCAGCGATCCTTAGGGAAACGGCCAATTCCAGGTCTGGGCCAGAACTATTGAGCGGAACATGGGAGAGTCCGTTCCACAGAAAGGCAAGAAAGCAGCCAAAGACCAAAAGCTTGGAGGAGCTAACACTGGGGCTTTCACTGGCTAGAGACAGGTCAGCTCGGGCAACACCAGCCAAAAAATGACTACAATTGATTGAAACAAATCAATAAGGTCAAAGCGATACTAAAAAACCCAGCAACTCAGTCACTCTTGAACATTGATAGGGCACCAACATATTCTGAAGAATGTAAACAAAAGAAAAGAAGTAGGTATTGCTATCGCCCTTCCTGTACCAGCTGTATCTCATGGCAACCAGAGGTTAGTTCTGAAAAGTTCTTTATGGAATCATTTTAGTTCATCAATGAAGAAGGAATAATAGCGTTAACCATTACCATTGTTACCAATGGTAACATATTACCATTTTGATATCTAATGAAATAGAGATCAAGGCAACAGTCTTCAAAGGTCTTAAAACCATTAGGTGAAAGGTTAATGAGGAGCTAGCTCTATGTGGGGAGAACCAGGCTGGCCCCACTTAAGCCCACAGATCAATCTCAGTGTCACCAAAAGTGAGGCATCTCAATATTATGGGCCTCCCTATGTGACACAATAGTAAGTGCTCAGCACTGCCCGTATTCTTGCCCAAACAATTTGAACTTGAGTCTAGTCAAGTCTCCAGAGCTTACTACCAGTCTTTAGGAATATGAGGGATAAGGGAATAAGTGAAATGACACCACAAGCAAGCAACTGTCACATCCAGAGAATGGCATTTTCTGTAGCACAAATGGCCCAGTTTCTTTAACCAATAAATATCAAAAAAAAAGTTGGGGGGGGAGGGGAAGAGGGAGGAGGTGAGATGTCTACATTAAAAGAAATTTAAAAGGCATATCAATTAAATACCTGTGTCTGTAACCTCATTCAAGTAAATAAACTATGAAAAAAAATCTTTTGAGAATTTGGGAAAATGAGACTCCCTGTATATTAGATGTATTATTAATTTCTTTACATATGGTAGTAGCGTTGCTGCTATGTAAACAGTATTTTCAACTGATAGAGGTGTGAGCTTGCAGTATTGGTAGGTAAAATAATACACTATCTGGGGTCCAGAAAAAAGAGGAGTAGAGATTGACAAAATATTGAAAACCACAGAATCTGAGTGTTGGGCACATGGGGATTTATTATATTATTTTCTCAACTTTCTATATGCTTGATCATTTCTATAGTAAAAACTTAAAAACGAAAAGAAAGTTTTTATAATAAAAAAATTCACAGCTCGTTTTGGTATTTCCTTGATTTGGTTCTGGTGCACAAAAAGTTTGCTTTGCTTTGCTCTAAGGCCCGGCTGAGATATCCCCTCCTCTGGGAAGCCTTCCCTGAATGCTTCCCTTGACATAATCTCTCTCCAATGAAGTTCCAGGAAAATTCTGGTCCTTATATTGCTCTGGCATGTGTGTAGTGCCATTGGGTACCATCAGCTAGCTTTCCATGCCTTGAAGTCAGGACTTTTGACTCCGACAGTCTTGGGTTTGACATCTGGCTCTGCTACTGATCACTTATGTGGCATTTGGGAAACTACTCAGCCTCAGTGGTTTCTCTGTAAAAGGACATGGGGCAGTGGATATTGTCAAGGGCTTGGCCCCATGGCTGGCAGATGGTTAGAATCTAATGAATGGTAGGTGTCATCGCCTCCTCTAAAGTGTCTAGGCTGGTGTTATGGGTTGGATTGTGTCCCAGAAATTCATATGTTGATGTCCTAACCCTCAGTACTTGAGAATGTGACCTGATGTGGAAATAGGGTCATTGTGGAAGTAATGAGTTACGATGAGGTTGTACTGGAGTTGGGTGGGTCTTAAATCCGATATGACTGGTGTCCTCATGGCGACACAGAGATAAAGGCAGACAGGGCCATGTGACAACAGAGGCAGAGACTGGGGTGACGCAGCCACAAGCCAAGGGACACCAAGGGTTGCCGTGGCCCCCAGGAACACGGAGAGTGGCCTGGAGCAGAGCCTTCCCACAGCCTCCAGAGGGAGCCCAGCCTGCCAACACCTTGATCTTGGACCTTTAGGCTCCAGAACTGGAACATTTCCATGGTTTAAGCCCCGAGTTTGTGGTGCTTCTTGACTGCTGCCCTAGCGAGCTAATGCAACTGGGGTCTTTGTTTCTGTGCAACCCTAACCTGCCCAGTACCTTCTTCAGGTCTCAGTGGGAGGCAGCAGCCTTTGATAAGGATGCTGATGTTCTGACAAGGAAGAGCTTCAATGTGGGGGCCATCTTACCCCAGTTCAAGGCTCCTATCTTGACCATATCGCTCTAACTCTGACCATATCACTGACTCATCAGACTCAGTGCCTCCCACATCCCACTGTGCGCACGCGCACGCACACACACACACACACACACACACACACACACAGACACAGATGCACGGTTTTGCTTTTATTACTCTGAGCAACAATATACAACTATTTGCCAGAATATTCCTGAGGTAATAAAACCCTGGGAAAGGCCAACAAGGCCACAGAGAGATGTAAAGTCATGATTTATTAATCAATTGGCTTCAACAAAAGACTGTAAGCCCAGTTGTACAAACATCTAAAAGGTCAGTTCCGTGTGAGTTAATCCTGAGAAAAAGCTGATTTCTGGGTCCTAGAAATTGGTGTCACAAAGCTTGGGGGCTAGGGGTTGTAGTCTCCACAGGCTGCCTTGGCAACCCCACATATCTCAGAGCGTCTCCCCTTCCTTGTCCTCACGTCATTGTCGCGCTAAACCCCAAAAGGGGACTTTGCCTTCACAGAGTAAATGGCCATAGTTCCATCCCTGAAAGTTTGGGCGGAACGATGTGTTACCTGGAAGACGTAGGGATTACCTGTAACCATGGAAACATAAATCCAGGCATTAAGAAGCCAGGGAGAAAACTGCTAGTGTTGCCTTGACAACAGATAAAAACCCAAGTCTTTGTTATTAGGAGTAGAGATAATGCACCTTCAATCTCTTAAATTCATTTACTTGTGGGATGAAGAGGCTGAAGTGGGTTTGAGTACCTTCCAGACGCAGATGATCCTTGAAAGTCTTGACTGGGGAGAGGGTGTCTTTGCAAGGTTTATCTTGCGAGTGGCGAGGTGTCAAAACCTACCTTATGTGGCTGGGATGCTCCTGAGAGTCTGGGCAAAGGGCGAGTGTCCTCATCCCCAAGGGGGCCCTCGTTTCTCACTCTCTGGGCCGTTGAACTCCTGTGCTGTTTTCTGTTTCTGAGCTGACTCGGGGGTGTGCTCCTTGCAGGGAGCTGAGATCTGATTGTTATTGGGACAGGTATTCAAAGACCCTTTCCCTCTTCCAAAATCCCGCCCCTCAGCCTTTGTAAGAAGGGTGTGACATGTCAAGATGTGCTGCTTCCGGTGACATGGACCACCCTGAACTTATCCCGCAGTTTTTGCCACCTAGGAAAGATCCCCGTCTTGAGCCAGCTGGTGAGTGGCCAGTCACAGTTCTGGACCACATACACGTTTAAGTACCAGGTGCCACTGAGAGATTGTTTTTATAATCCTTAATATCCTCAGAGGATATGGGACCTCGAGGTGGCATGACATCTGCATGGAGCTTGTCCTTGAGCTCACTTTGGGGACTGGTGAGAGGCTTTCTGTTCTAAATGGGCGAACAATGACATTGCATCTTCTTGATGCTGAAGTGTCAGCTCTCTCTGGGGGAAGACAGCCCCAACAGAGGAAAAAAGGTTGGAGGAAAGACTTTACATTGCCAGGTGTGGGACTTTGGACCCCAATTCAGCCTAGAGAAAACTGAATGAAATGAGGAAGAAGCACCCACGGAAATATTTACGTGTATGATGTGGCTGGCGAGACGGACAGGTCCCCACCTGCCCCTATCCTGGTCCCAGCCTCATCTGCCAAAGTGCTGCCTTTTCACAATTATTTTAATAGAATATGTTGATATATAGAGAATAATATGTTGAGAAATACAGTGACGGTGACCAACTGCAGCACTTTTTTTAAGGGCCAAGAGTTTGTCTTTGAGCTCCAGCCAATGACTGGCTTTCTCCCCATAATCTGAGCAGCTGGCTCCCTACTCTGGTGGGAGACTTCGGGAAAACTCAACTTGAAGAATTCAGGATTATACAGGTTTGTCAATTCAAAGATGACTTTTGATACTAAAGGAGTCTTTCAAAGCAGATTCATTCATCCAGCAGCTGTTGACAGCCTGCCCTGTGCTGGGAACACATTGCTGGGTCTTGTGGCCATAGCCAGTGTGGGAACTTGAAGATCAGTATCTTGGCTGTGCTACCACCATTTAAATCACAAATGTAGAGATTTCACAGATATATTATAAAATGTGAAGTATACTTGTGTCACAAAACACAGAAACACACAATGCCCGTGGAGATGAAAAGCTTTAAAGTGGGTTAAAAGCAACTATTTACTGAATTAGCCAATAACATACTCTGTGACCCACGCAGGGATGGAGCCTCAGACTGTCTTTTATCAGCCCAATTTCCTCGCATTATATTTAGACAGAAATGGAGCATTATCGTTGAAAAATCAGCACATTTCTGAATCAGAAAATTATCTGAAACATTAAAACGCAGGAGATAAATCAATTTTGACATATTGCTTTTTTTGTTGTTGTTGTCGACTTTGGAGCCGTTGAACTTGCTGCTGAACTGAAGTCCATTTCATACGAAGCTGCTTTATTAATAAAGACCAGATTAGGATTTGTCTCATTACATCTCAGGACGCAACAAAGTGGTGCAGGGTTATTTTGGGTGATGATTTCCAATTACTGTTTTCCACACGAGTGAGATAACGTAAATTAATCGTCACTGCCCCTGGATGCATTTTGCAAAGTTCCCTTAAAAATAACAAAAAGGATGTTTCCAGAAAATCTCATCATTCCCCTGGGTCTTCAACCTTTTCCCTCCATAGGCTGTCATGACTTCACACTGTGATAGAGTCTTTTCTGCTTCTGTTTAAAGCCACCACCTTTTAAAAAATAGGTTTTCAAACTGGGGATTAGAGAATTGATTATGTGGTGACAAGGTGCTCCTGACATTTCAAGGAGTGGGAGGAAAGCGGGAATTTTAAAGTGGATGAATCACCCGGGGATTAGAGCTGGGGCAAGGGCAGCTGGAGAGAGAGCCTTACAGCAGATTGCGTGGCTTATTCTGAAACGTGACACTGTTCTTCTGCTTTTTGAAGGCCAAACAGTGGAGAATAACTTATTTCATTGACGCACAGAGAACAGGGAGTGGGAGATGGGTGACAGGGCGCAGACCCGGCGGAGCGGGCAGGCGGATCCTGCCCTGGGAGCCGGCTATCTCTCTCCTCGCCTCTGGGGGAATTCCGCAGAAAGGATCTTGGGTTCCGTCCTTCCGGGTTCTCACCTGCTGCAGCGAGGGGCTCATAGGACAGTTTTCAAGTTCCTAGTGGAAAACATGCATTGCCCGAGAAGTTCTGATTTGCAAGACATTTCTTTTTCACCGTCTTTCGGTCAGTTCTTTTTCTAAGCACCTAGTAGGTCCCAGGTGAATTGTAGGTGTTGGGGGTTTCTGCAGTAGGGCATGAGTCAACTGGCATTTGAAATGATTTTGTTCATGGTCAGAGGGACAGAGAGGGCTGTGACTGCTGATGTCATCTGAAGCCCTGACCCGGCCACCTCTGAGTGAACTGCTTGAGCCTGACCTTACTCCTGAGTTGACAAATTCCTTCTGGAAACAAGCCAGTCTGGGCTGCGTGTCGTCAGGTACCACCAAAAGCATCTTGAGGAGAAGGAAACTCATATTTGCTAAGTGGGGGTACGTGGGGAGCACTCATTAGAGGGTGATTTTTCCCCCACCTCCATGTGTGCCATGACCCTCCATTCTAGACCCTTCTGGGCCCTTCTGGGACACAGTATCCTTTCCCAGCCTCGGGAAGGAAGCAGAATCCTGTGGCAAAGTGGAAAGCTTCTGCTTTGCTGGTGTAGTATTCAGGCAGCTGAGATTTCTAGAGTTTGTTTGTTAAAATAGTTTTGACAGCGTTCTGAACCCTCCAGAGGCGTACAAGGGTGGGAGTTTTTACCTGATCAGAAACCCCTGGATTTCTCTTGCTGAACAGCTGACTGTTGATGGGGGACACGCCTCCTTCTCGGCTGGTGCTGGTTGGGGGAGGTCTGCCCCAGTCACCTGCTGATTTTTGGCTTCCCAGCACTCAGGCCCCTCTTCCTGGTGACAACACCTCTCCTTGCTGCTGGAGCCCGCTGTATTCTCAGCCTGTGTGGTTGAAGTGGACTGGCCAATGTGCACAGATGACGCAATGCTCCAGCTAAACCCTCAATGGTCCCGAGGCTGAGGGAAGCCAGAGCTCTGTTCGGGGGGCAGCGGGGGGATCTGAGAGTTCTCAGGGTGCCAGTCCGTCTGCGCTAAGCCTGCTTCCTGGCTACCGAAACTCCGTGTGCATGTGACTGCTCCCAGAATGTCCCCACACCAATGTGGTGGTAGATGGTTTGCAAAAATGGCCGCGGTTCTCCACCCTCCTTTTCTCCCCCACACTCCTTGCAGTGCGACTTTTCAGTTCCTTCATCCAAAGGTGGAGTCTGTTTCTTTCCTTGTTGAACCTGGCCCATGGCTTGCTTTGGCCAGCGGAATGTGGTGGGAGTGATTCTGTGCCAGCTCCGTACTTGGCCTCAAGAACTCTGGTGGGCTTCTCGTCAGATTCTGTCTCCCTGCAGCCCTTTCCTCCCTCAGGAGCCCGCTGCCTCCGTGTGAAAAGGCCTGGGCTTGCTGAAGCATGGGGGACCCTGAGGAAGAGAGCCTGATTGTTCTAGTGGAGGCCATCCTGAACCAGTCTATGACCAGCTGACCCCCAAATACGTGAGAGTTCAGTCAGGCTGGGCAGGGCTGCCCACCCACCTGCTGCTTACACAGGTGTGTGAGTGAGCCCGGGGGAGACCAGCTGACCTGTAGAGCAATTATGCACACTTACTGTTTTAAGCACCAACTTTTGGGGTTATTTGTTACACAGAAAAAACTAACTGTTACAGGCGCCATTGGTTAGGCTTGTTAAGTACTAAATTGGTTGCTGTGGCAAAAAGTTGCCTAATTGTACTTTATCTCCACCAGTCCCACAAAGCTTTGGGAGGTCACTGACTTTGAAAGCGCAAGGTATTCTTGTTGCTATGGATACCTCCATTGAGACATTAGAGTGCAAAGAGAGAAATCTAGTGTTGCCTTGACAACAGGTTTGAAAATCCATGTCTAGTAAGGCAAAAGACTATAAAAAATAGGAAGAATCAGGAGGAGAGGGGGAAATTAGCCCTAAAGAGCTTCCCCAAAACAACAACTTGCCTCCATATCCTTGCCGGACTATTAGAAACAAGCATCGCCTGAATTGAGGGCTATAAAGTGAACAGCAGGAAGCTCACTCTTCCACGGACCGGCTCCTCAGCAGGAAAAAATCGCGCAGCCAGGGAGCAGCTTGAAGAACCGTCACTAAGTGTTGCCCTGAAGAGTTTGCAATTTGCTGTCAGCCAAGCTTTATTCCAAGAATTCGAGCTTGCCCAAGCCGGAAGGAGTCTTCTAGCTCTGGTCCCTTGATCAGGCTCTCCTGCAGAGAGAAACCAGGGCTGGCTCCTGGTAATGATGTTAGGGTTCGGGTCTCGTGCAGTGGGCAAGTGCTCTGGCCTCAAAGTCAGCCAGCCCTGGGTGCAAGTCTGACCGCACTGTTTATCAGCCGTGTAATGTTTTTATGCAAGCCCCTGGCCACTCCGACTGTTTCTGTAAGGTGGGGATCGTAATAATATCAGCCTCAAAGGCTGGTGAGACCTCAATGAGCTCATGTACAAAAAAGCACTTAGCACAGAGTTCAGCCTGCAAGGAGTTTGCAATAAATTGTTTGCTATTGTTTTTACTATTATCAGGTCACCCTGCCTCTCAGAGTCGCCACAGGAATACCGGGGAGGCCCTACTGGATCTAGAATCTTTTCAGATGGTGCCTTTTAAGACAGTCACTGTCATTTTCTGTGTCTTATAGTTGGATGTTGCAGCTTGTAATTGTCAGAGCGGCCCCATCCTTTAATCCTCTTTCCAGCAGCCGGGACAGGCAGTCAGGGGAGATGAGCCTTAAAGGGCTTCCCTGCAAACAACAACTTGCCTCCATGTAGTCATCAGTCTACTAGAAGCAAGCTTCAGGGGTAACATAGCTTCATTTTTTCCCCCCACTTTGTTATGGAGGAAACTGCCCTGAGTCCCTGGGCAGTTTCTGTCTGCTTGAGGGCTGAAGCCCGGCTCCCCTGTCCACATCTCCTTCCCCGCCCCACGTGGCTGCCCCCGCCGAAAGTCACATCCACACAGATGGCCCAGATGTGGGGTTTAACTCAGAGCGAGAGGAAGGAAGTTTGGGGCATCTGTTTATGAGGGAAAATCGCCAGCCATGCGTGGAAATCTTATGCATAACCAATACATGACGGGCAAAATACCACTTGGATATTCAGAAGGACATTTCAGACCTGAACTCCTGTCCTACCTAAACAAGTCCAGCAAAGAACTTCTGTAAAGGGGGGGGAGGGTCTCTGTGCACCGCCTGGGTGATGTTGGAGAGGAGGGTCCCCCTGAGGCCCCAGGATCCCGAGCCAGCATCAGAGCAGAGCCTGGTGGGCTTTGCAGATCAAATGGGCAGCCTGGCTCTGACGATACTGGCAGGCAGAAGAGGCTAGCAGGCAGTGGTGTGGAGGGGCTTCAGTGACAGGGTGGCTGCAGAGGGGAGCAGGCAGCCCCTGGATTCCTCGAGGGCAGTGCTCTTCCCACACCTGCAGAGGGGCCTTGCCTGCTGATGAGCGTCTCCCACCCGGGTGTTTGCTTCACGGCAGGGTCTCTGGGCTCTGACCAGGCTTCTTGCTTACAGGCCAGAAAGCAGAGTGAGTAGCTCTGCAAAGCCCTTGGCAGGGGGAGCCGGTGGAAATGATGCTGCCGTTTTGACTTCTAACTAGCTGAACCAGGGCACGCAAGAGCAGGCGCCTCAGACCCCCCTTTGCCAGGGTAGCATGCCTCCACGCCCCGCGAAGGTCAGTGGTGTTGGTTCAGGTGCGGGGAGCGCGTGAGGGAGGAAGGGCGCCTGATGCAAAATAATCTGTGTTGGTGGCAACGTCAGGTGATTATCCGACAGCTCAGGAAAAATAAACTTTTCTCCTATGGCTGTTCCTTTTCATAAGGCTCTGAGGGGGCGGCAGACACAGGGCCGGCTGTGTTTGTGTTCGGTAATGTCAGCCTCCTGGTCATTGCTCAGGCCCCACTGGTGAAGAAAAATGGATCCTGTGTTGGCGGCCTCGTCTGGCCTCACGTTAGCACGGGCGGCTGGCAGCACAGCTGGGTACAGATTCTGATTTTGAATAAAATTGTCGCCTCTTTTGTCCCTTGGCAACATCCCCCAGCGCCACGTAGGTTTGTTTTTGTGCCCCGGCTGGCCATCTGTCTCAGGATTAACAGTCCCAAGTTCTGCAAAAAGCCGGTCCCGCAGCCCTGATTAGCCGGATCTGACTCTCGTTGCCTAAGCCTCAGGTGGGTTACAGATGTCTCCTTGTGTACAGCATGTCCGGGGGCACCTCTTTCTTCCACTGGACTCCCCACCTGAGCAGCAACACGGAGCTTCTGGGCAGGAGACGGGGCTCAGGCCGAGTCCCCTCCCTTCAGCCTCAGTTTCCTCCCATTAGGGAGTGGCCCCTTGGCGCAGCTCAGTCTGGACTGCTACCAGAGCAGGCGTTGCTGGCCACCCCTCCTCAACCTTGCTGGTGGAACCTGTGCGGTGTGTGTGGCCCCCATCCTCCAAGATGAGGCTGTGTGCAGGGAGGACAGCATGGTCCCCATGCGCAGGCTAATTCCTGATCAGAGTAGGCGTCAGCACCCTCCTCTGCCCAGTGCTGCTGTTGGGGTGAGCAAGGGTCTCAGATCTGGCCAGTGGGGTACTTGGTGGTGCTTCTAGAAAAGGCTTCTCTTAAAAAGAGGCTCAAGGCAGGGATGCCTCTTTTGTTGGCTGGACATTAAGGACGGGATATGATGCCTGGCATGGCATCGGCCATCTTGGGACAGGGATAGCCCGAGGATGAAGCCTATACTCCAGGGATGCAAGAGGAAAGGACCCTGGTCCCTGCTAGGAACTGTCGAGCCCCAGCTTTACCATCCCTGTCCTTACCCTGCTGTGGGACCTCTTGTTATCTGAGGTAACTAAGTCCTTATCGGCTCAGCATAAATGCCTTGTCACTCCAAGAGTGGTCCCCCCACTGGGCCAGCAGCATGGGAAGCTTTCGAACCCGACCCCAGGCCTGAGGCCTCAGCCTCTGCTCTTTAATGAGACCCCCAGACGGTGTGTGCACGTCCAAGTTTCGGAAGCCCCGCACCAGGGCACATGCTTCTTGTCCAACGAACCCCGTAGAGGACGGCTTTGGTTTCGACAGCAATGGGCTCAATTTTGCCCCAAGACAGAATAACAGGTGTTGGGTCTGCAGGTTCCAACCTGCCTACCTCAGGTATGCCAAGGAGTTGGAGAAAGGCTCAGGAAGGTGGAAGGAGGGCCTCTCACAGACAACGTGGGAGAGTTTGGTCCGTAGCCTCTGCGTTTCCCAGCCATTTTTCATTGCCTTGCATGTGGGTTGCATGTGGGTGCAGCATTGATTTTAATCTGAGGCTGTGAGTGCAGTTAAATCTCACTAATTCAGGCCTGACCAATTCTGAAGCGATCATTTAAATGGGGCCAGGCTGAGGGCCGGCTGGGATGGACAGCAAGGCTGAGCACACGGCGTCTGAGGACTTCGGCAGGCCAGGCGGACGCAGCAAGATGGCTTCCCAGTATAAGCGAACCGTGGTGCGTTCGAGTCGAGCAGGAACTGTACTTGAAAATAAACCCATCAACTAATATTTACTGAGTGTCCCTTATGCACATGTCCCTGGCAGCAGGGCACACTTTGTCGGAAGCTACTTTTAATCATTACCCATACTGGAAAGTAGTGGGTTTCTTTAGAAAATGCAATTTCTTACATGATCTGGGCTCCTATCTGTAGCCAACTTTCCCGTGTGTGTGTGTGTGTGTGTGTGTGTGTGTGTGTGTGTACTGGGCTCTCACATTTGCCCCTCTCTCTCCTGTAACGTCAGTCCCCTGTTCCAGTAAGTCGCTTATAACTTGTTGTTATACAAGATGTTATTTCTGTCATCTTAAAAAAAAAAAAGGGGGTGATCTCGGTGCCATGTTCTCCTGCACCATTGCCCTATTTCTTCTGTTCCCCTTTACCTGAAATCTCATCAGAGTTGACTGTTACCTGTTTCTAGTGGTCCTCCATTTTCATTCAAATCCACTGAAATTCAGCCTTCATCAGCACACCCCACAAAGGTGGCCTTTTCCCATTCCCACGAGAGGCCTGAAGGGGCGCAGTTCCCTGGCCCTCCCTCAGCACATTCTACCTCTTCGTCACCCTTTCTCTGGACACGTTTTCTTTGTTTGCCCTGTAGATCCAGCTCTCGGTTGTCTGCCTGCCTCACTGGTCACTCTGCGTGGTCTTCTCGGCTGCCTCCTTCCTGTTTTCTGGTCTCTAAGTCTCGGGGTGCCTCAGGACCGGTCCCCGGCCCTGTCCTGGGGAGGCTTCATGCCTGCTGTATGCTGAGGGGTTCTGAGTAACGGTTCTGCTTGCAGCCTGGCTCTTAGCTGCCAAACCGACTCTCTCTCCTTCTCTGCCCGATGACCTCTGACTTCCAGTTGATTCCTCACCTGAGGATATTACGCTGCTCCCCAGGTGCACTAAATTTGAGTTCCTCTTGGGTAAATGTCAAGTCCTTTCTTCCTGTTGCTCTGGGCAAAACCCTCGAGTGGTCCTGAGTCCTCTCTACCTCACAGCAGCTGTGGAATCCATCAACACATTCCGCTGACTCTATCATGTGAATCCCACCACCGCCATTGCTGTCTCCTGGGTGCAAGCCACCATTCCATCTCCCTTGGGGTGACCCCCACATCTCACTGTTCCCTCTGCTTTACCCTTGTGTCCTATAGTCTTTCTTTTATTGAACGGTCCATTGGACCTGTTAAAACCTAAGTCAGATCATGTCACTGTCCACTGAAATCTTCCTACGGCTTTTCCTCTAGAGTAAGATCCCAGGCCCTTATCATGGCCTCAAGGCCATACATCTTCTTGTCCCCATGGAACTGGGGCTTCTTGCTCTGCCTGAGTTGTCCCAAACATGCTCTCAACTGAAATCATAGATGCTTGCCATCCTCTCTTGCTGGAACGTGCTTCCCACGGGCCTGCCTCACTCACTCCTTCTACTCAAGTGTCTCCTACTTTAATGTTTGCTAGGCAGTTTTGTCCCTTCCTTGTGAAATCCTGATGTGCTCAGCGTCTGTCAGCTCTCTAGAATGGAAGACCCGCAAACGCAGGGCATTGGGTCCTTTGGTCACTGCTGCGCTCTCACCGCTCAGTATTCATCACATGAGCAAGTTAGCCTGTTTGTCGAACTTTTCTGCACTTGGACTAATCTTCTGGCTGGGACAAAAGAAGAGGGCTTTTGGGAGGCTACAGAGTGGAGAAGACCAGAGACCCTTTCTGGTGGGCTCGCCGTGCAGTGTGCATGCACTGGGAGAAGCTGGGCAGACGTTTACTATTGAGCTGGGCTGGCAGTGTGAGCAGGTCAGACTTGGCTTCCGTTGTCCTGGAGGCCTTGCCAGTGTGGAGGGCTTGTGACTGTGTGTGTGCCTGTGTGCACGTGTGTGTCAGGGAACAGAAAATAAACAAGTAAACACATAGATGATTATAGATTGTGACATTGCCACCGAGAAAATAAACAGGTGATGGAATTGTCCCAATGAGGAGGTCTTAATTATGTGATTGCATTTTTCTAACCAAGCATAAGGTAAAACGCATGGCCACTCGTAGCTGCACCTCCAAAGAAACTTTTCTGGACATCTCGGCTGCTGCGGCACACCAACTACAAAATGTGTACACCCGTATCACCAACACCCCCATCAGGGTACAGAACACTTCCATCACTCTAGTCAGTCCCCTGTGTCCCTCCCCTGTCAGACCTGGAAGGGATCCTGTAGATGAGGGTCAGAGGACACCTCTCGGAAGGGGTGGCCTCTGAGCTCTGAAGAAGGAGAAAGCGATGGCAATGGGAGAGCCGGCGCCTGAGAGTGTCCCAGCCAAGGGTCCGTGTGGCTGGTGGGGAATGGATCAGATCACACAGGGCCTTGTTGGCCATTGATGTATCTGCCCTTTATTCTTCCCTGAGGTGGGGGCCCCTGGGGGGTATTGCAAAGGCGGAAGTGGTGTGACCAGGTCAGACACGATGTTACTCAGCCTGAGGAGGTGGGGAGAAGTGGTCAGATTCTGGGTGTCTTTTCTAAAACTTTTTGTTTTGAAAACAATTTTGGACTCACAAGAAGTTATAAAAGTTGAGCATAGAGTTCCCATTGACCCTCGACGCAGCTTCCCCCAATGATGGCACCTTATGTAACCACAGTATATTATCGAAACCAGGAAACTGACCTTCTACTGTGCTATTAGCATGTGACAGGCCGTAGCAAGGTTTCACCAGTGTTTGTCTGTGCTTGTGTGTGTGTGCGTAGTTCTATGCAGTTTGATCACGTGTGGATTCACGTGACCTCCGACACTGTCGGGACACAGAGCTGTCCAGCACCCCCTCCTGCCCTTTACGGCCTCACCCCACTCTCTGTCCCTAACCTCTGGCAATCACTACTCTTATTCTCCACCACTATAATTTTCTCGTTTTGAGAATGTTATTGAAACATGCAGTATGCACGATTGGCTTTTTTCACTCAGTGGAATGCCCTTGAGATTGGTCTATCAGTCACTGTTGGGTGTATCAATAACTTGTTCCTTTTTACTGATGCTCAGTGTTCCATGCTATGTCTCTTAGTCCTTCTGAGCTGCCATAACAAATTACCATGGACCGGGTGGCTTAAACGAGAAACATTTATTTCTTATAGTCCTAGAGGCTGCAGGTCCGAGATCAAGGTGCTTGTAGATCTGATGTCTGGCGAGGGGCCACCTCCTGGTTGGCAGATGGTCACTTTCTTATGTCCTCACAAGATGACGGGCAGAGAGCAGAGAGGGGAAGCGAGCTCTCCAGTGGGTTTTCTAATAAGGGCATTAATCCCATCATGGGGACCCCACCCTCATGATCTCATCCGAATTACCCCCCAAAGGCCCTACCTCCTAATACCACCACACTGAGGGGTAGTGTTGCAACATATAAACTTTGGGGGGACACAAATATCCGGCCCTTAACGGTGTGGATGTACCACAGTTTAACGACTCACCTTTCAAAGCACATTTGTACTATTTATATGAGCACCTAGACTCAGGTCTCGTGCAGGTTTCGAGATTCTGGATGTGTACCGAAAGTAGGGCCAAAGGTGTGGTTGGAGAGAAGAACATGAACATAATCCCATCGCCTCAGTTTCCTCACTTGTCAAGTGACGGTAGTAACAGTACTTTCCACACAGGCTTGGGTTGTGTGCAGGTGTGAGCTGGGAAGGGCTTGGTACCTGGTAAGGATTTACCAACTTTGCTATTAAATTCATAACATTTAATTTGGTGCTAAAGAGAGAGGGCCGTTCAAATGCTGGGGTTGGGCTTCCCTTGGGCAGGTCTGTGAGGGCCGTGCATTTGGGCCCGGTGGAAATACACCCCGCCCTTTCCCACCTTGTATTTTTCCAACAGGCTGTGACCCACCCATGTGTGGGTTTGGAGGCGTGAAAGGCCCCTCAGTTTCCAGGTGTGCTGAACTGCCGATGGCCTGCCCTGGTCACCGGACACGCCTCCTTGCATCGTCGGGGTGGGTGCCAGAGATAGGTCTGTGGGCCCTGGCTTCCTCCCTGCCCGATGTATAAGATGGGCATTGAAAATGTGCCCTGTGATGGTTATGTGCACGAGGTTCTCTGAACACACAAGAGCACCTTTGAAATGCAAGGTGTTCCCTCTCAGAGCTTGGCAGTGTAGCGGGAATAACCCAGAGATGATCAAGTGCCCCAAATGCACTAAGGGTGTGACAACATCCGTGACTCTGGAGGACAAGGGGTGTTCTAAATGGCTCCTAGGCAGGGGGTCCAGGAGTTTGGGGGGGTTTCCAAGTTAGTATGTTTGGGACTCAGGACCCAGGGTCTTGTCTCTGACATTTACTGTAGGTGTGACGTCAGCTGTCAGCTCTGTGAGCTGCGGTTTCCTCATCTGAAATGAGGGCTGGCAATGCTCCCATCGAAAACTGTTGTGAGCCCCAAACAAAATGAGTGTGAAAGTGTGTGGCACATAGTAGGTGCTCAGCAAGCGTGAGCTGCTTCTGGACGGGCCGCAGTTTGAATCGCTCTTTTGTGGGTGCAACGGGGAGGAAAGGCTACAGTCCCAGCACCTGGGCGCAGCTTCCTGGTCTGGAGTTGGGAGACGCCTCCCTCCCACCCTTCCTGGTCCTCGGTCCCCGGGGTCACCAGACACTTAAAGTTCACTTCCGGCCCGAGTCTGGACTGCCTCAGAGGGCAGGAGCCACACTCCTAGTAGTGATAATAATTCATACTTACCGTCTGCTCCCACTGCGAAGTCCTGTGCAGTCAGGACGGACGCTGTGCTCAGACCTCACATGCGTCAGCTCAGGGTACCCCTCAAGGCAGGTCCTGTCACATCTCGGCGGACAGAAGAGGGCTCACTTGTTCACTGGCTCACGGCCGGCTAGTGTGTCTGGCTCCAGAAGCCATGGCCTCACTGGGCTTCTTGCTGCTTAGTCTGCCCTACACTCCCAATGTCAGTGGTGGCCTTTGTCCCCTTGTCCTCCTCAGCCCCGTGCATGTGTCCTTCTGGGCATCTTGGGGCCCTGGGCTAGATCAGGGAGGCCTGCGTCTTCATAGGGATGGGAGCTGGCTGGCAGAAGTGACGGGTGGGCGGGCTGTGGGGCAGCGGCTGGGAGCTGGGAGCCGCACGTGCAGGCCTGGGCAGGATGGCTGGCCTTGCAGAGTCCTTGCTCTCCTGGGCGTGAGGCAGGTCTGTCTCCCACCCAGACATAGTGAGGGTCTTCAAAATGCCTGCGTTCTTTGTGCCTCATTGAATTCGCTCTTCTTAAAATGGAAACAGCTTTTATTGTCCTTTTTCTGATTATAAAAATGATACATGATCATTTGTAAAGAATCCAAACCACACTGGAAAGCAGACAGATGAAAATTAAAACCTCTCCAGTTCTCTCCATGGAGGGGAGAAGTCGTGTCTTCTGCAGCGTCTCCCTGCGTGCGGCTCACACATGCCCCATTGAATGAACAATTCTGCACAAATTGGAACATCGTCGTGAGCTGTTCCGTAACTTGCCATTTTTCTGCCCAATAATATGATACAGATATCTTTCTAAGTCAGAAAATGTAGAGTTACACCAGCATTTTAAAATGACTGCGTTGTATTTCATTCATGAGTGTCCCATAATTTAGCTGGCCAAGACTCTTTTTGTTGGGGATTTTTTGGGGGAGGGGACGGTTTCTGGCTTCAACAAACTGCCTTGTACATACATATGGTGAATTTGTCTGATTATGTTGTCAGGAAAAACAACTCCTAGATAATTAATCTCTGTGCCCCTAGTGCCAGATTGGACTCCAAAATGCTGACCATTTCATATGCCCGTCAGTGGGGCAGGGGAACGATGCCTAGCGCCCAGCACCCTTGGCAACGAAGGTGCCAGGCAATATTTTACCTTGTTGTGATCTCATTGTCACCTTCTTTTCTCCCGTGATGTAGGGGTGGAGCCTGTTTTCATATGCTCCTTGGTCATTTGCACATCTTCTGGAAATATCTTGGCCCATTTGAGGCCCTTTGTTCTTTTCATACTTCTTTGTGAACCACTGGATTGCTAAGCTGATGAATTAACTCAAGCCTTCTGCAAACCGACAACTCTGCCTGAAGCATCCCTAGCCTGGAAGGTGAGCCAGTAAGGGGTGACAGCCTCGCCAGCCCCAGTGGGCCAGGCTAAAACCCAGCTGGGGTGGTGAGGGTCTGCTTCATGGAGGTTCCCAGGTCCTGAAAGGGGCCCCTTATGCTGCTGACCACAGCTGGAACCTTCTCAACTGATCTGTTAGGGCCTATTCAACCTCCAGTCCGGCGTGACTGCCATGGGGTCGCCTTGGGCTGTTGCTATGCTTGCTTTTCCAGTAGGAAAACACACCTCGCCTGTCAAGCTCTCGCCCAAAGTCAATTTTTGAGATGATTTAAAGCAACGTGCTAATGCAGAGCTGCACATAGGCCTCTCGGTGCAGAACCAGACACCCCTCGTGGCGGCCCAGGTGGCCCCATGTGTGGCTCAATCCGACGGCTGCCAAGCAGGAAGAGGGAACCCAAGGCATCAATTTGTCGTTATGAATGCAGGCCTGGTGCACAGCAGGCAGCAGACTGAGGCTGGTTGGGGGAGTGAGCAAAGAGCACACGGAGTCAGAGTTGGAGGAGGCATGGGGCGTTATCTTCATTCTAGAGCTTGCAAAACAGAGCTTGAAAAACAGAGACTCAGAGAGAGGAGGCAAATGAATGGCAAGGGATGGCCCTGGCTGAGCACTTCGTGCCTCCTCCCTCACCCGCTTCCCCGTTAGCCCCTGCTCCACATCTGTGCTCAGGTTCCAGAGTTCAGACTGTCATTGCCTTGAAGTGTGGTCACTGACGGTCAGCAGGGAAGACCAGAGTCCTGTTGTGGGGACAAGTCACAGCATATCCCTGGGTTAGTGTTGTGCCCGCTTCAGTGGCATGGGACCACCCCAGACCCCTCTTACATGGACGCTGATGCCCAGAATCCTCCTGAACAGTGGACAGAGGCTAGTGGCAGCTGCAGCCAAGAGACCCTCTCCCTTAGCCACCCACGCCGGCCTTGAAGCCATAGGAGCCGGGCCTGAAGGGCTCCCTCTACGCACAATGATCTGATTTATTCCTTTGGTTATTTATTTGCTTCTTGTCCTAATCTCCTCACAGGGACATTACCTGTTTTGCTTACAGCTGTAAACCAGCACCAAGGACAGTGCCTGGCATTTAGGAGCCCAATGATGGCTGAAGAAATGGAGGACATCTATTGGGCTTTTTGTCTACTTTTCTCTCTTTTGGCCTTTAAATGGCTAGGAGTTGTGGCCTTCTTCCTTGGGCAGCCTGCTCGTGGAAGCTGAGCAGCAAGACGCTGGACTTCCTTGCAACCTGGAAAGGATGAGAGGAAGCCACCAGCTCCACTGTGGGCCATGCCCGGAAGGCATGTGGTCATTACTGTTTCAACCCAAGACCCGCTGTTCTAATGGAGCTTGGCCCACGCTGGACTGGCTGTGCAGTTTCAATGCTCCCAGACTCTCTTTGTTCATCTGTACAACGGGGGTGTGATGGGAACAGCTGCATTCCCCCCTCTCAGAGCTTTAGACCCTGTGGCTTGGGATGGAATCTCAACTTTGCCTCTTATTAGCTGTATAACCTTGGGAAAATAATTTACTCTCTTTGTGCCTCAGCTTCATCTTTTGCAAGGAAGGGGGGAGGCTAAGAAAAATGCCTGCCTTCTAGGGGTGTGGCAAAGATGGAGTAAAACCATGCATGTAAAGTGCCCATCTCCATTTGTATCTCGATGGCTCCGTCATCCCCAAGGTAGGAATAATAATCATCCATATTGTAACTGGAACATCTGTTGATGGTTTCCTGTACTTTAGCCACCTGAATTGTCTTCTTTCAGCCTTGCAACAGTCCTAAGGAGTAGCTGCTATTCTTCTTATTGACCTCTGAGGAAAAGAAGCCACAGAAAAGGGACTTGTCCAAGGTTATCAGATTTGTTTTCTCTTGTTGCCATAGCAAGTTACTGCAAATTTAACAGCTTGCATCAATACCCATTATTATCTCGCAGACTGTTGGGCTCAGCCGGTTCTCTGCTCCAGGTCCCACAACCCTGAAATCCAGGAGCCAACAGGGCTGTGTTCCTGCCTCAAGGCTCCGAGGAAGGTCCCGCTTCCAAGCTCATTCAGGTTGTAGGCAGAATGCAGTTCAGTGTAGTTGTAGGACTGAGGTCCCCATTTTCTTCCTGTGGGCTGAGGGTCATTGTTAGCTTCTGGAGGCTACCCACATTCCCTGGCTCATGGCCCCAGCGTAGGCAGTTGCATCCTTCTCGTACTGGGGGGTCATGCTTCAACTCCCTCTCTTCCCTCCCCTTCTTCTCATCTCCTGCCTCCCTCTTCCTCTGCCTTCCTCTGCCTTCCTCTTCTGTTTTAGGGGCTTATGGGTTACACTGGCCGCACTTGGATCATCTGGAATTGTCTGCTTAGCTTTAAAGCCCAGATTAGTAATCTCAATGCCATTTTCAAAGTACCTAGACTCATGTTTGATTGAATAACCAAGAGGTGGGAATATTGTGTGTGTGGGGAAGTCTTTAGAATTCTGCCTTCCACAATCACCCAGAAAGTCAGTGGAGGGGCAGGACTCCAGCTCTGTCCCGTGACCCTGGAACCTACACCACCCTCTACCACCGAGCTTGTCTTTGCTCTCTTGAGTTCATGTTAAACTCACAGCTTTCATATGCGGTAGATACTGTAGCTCCCTCTTCGTTTTGGTCCCCAAACTACCCCATCGCTGAGCTTCCACCTTGATAGGTGTTTGGCCCATTCTAGGCTGAAATGTTGGAATTCGGCCACATGCTTTTCTTTCCCAGCAGACTCCACACTCCCCCAGGCTAACGTGGCAGGACCCGTAAGTTGTCCCCTTACGTCATGTAGTCTCATAGTCACTGACCCCCAGCATTTCGTTGAACACTGGTCCCTAGAATAAAAATACAACTTTCCATCTTCTCTTGCAGCTAGATATGGCCCTATGACTAAATTCCGGCCAAAGAGCTGTGAAGATAAATGAGTTACACCCTTTCCATGTCAAGCCCTTACAGGGAAGGAGTAAGCTGCCTCCCATGGCTTCGTCCACACTGAAGGAGGTGGTGTACCATCTGAGATCATGTGGGCAGGGCACATATAGGGGAGGCAGACCAACCAGTTAGAAGAAACCGTGCTTTTGACTCTGGCTCTGCCATCCATCCCTGGACTACCTGTGTCTGGACTGTTATGTCACAGAAAAATTAACATCCATTTTGCTTAAACCACTGTTATTTCTGGGTCTTATTACAAGTGAAAACTTTTTTTTTTTCACAAGTGACAACTTGAATTCCCAAACAGCAATTTCTATATCGCTGACATGTCGTATACTTTAATATATCTTTTTTTTTTTAAAGATTTTATTGGGGAATTGGGGGAGGGGAACAGCGTTGGGGAAGCGGGGAAGGGAACAGACAAGTTGCTGTCTTTTTTTTTGTTCCTCAGTCTAGTTGTGGAAGACATTGCTTCACGGGCCCATGTTGGTATCATCATTGCGCTCTTCCCGGATGAGGCAGATCGGTCGCCGGCCTCTGAATGGTCGCTCACAGAGGCTATTGGCAGCTCATGCTGGCTGCCGGCCACTCACTGTAGCCCATGGCAGCCCACTGCAGCAGGGACTGCAACCTACACCATCGCCGGGGCTCGCACAGCCCAGCTCCAGGTGGAGCTGTTGTTCACTATCTTAGCTGTAGAGGGCAGTGTCACTGGCCCTCATATGTGGGATCCGAACCGGGGCTGCTGGCATCCCCAAACCAGCTCTTAACCAATGCGCCACTCGGCCGGCCATAATATGTCTTTAATATGCTCCCAATAAACCTTTTTGGAGTGAGTCAATGGAGCATCGTATACAAGATAAAATATCGTGCACTTTCCATGACAGTTTATTTTATTATGCTAAGTAATTATTATAAATCCCTCTTTAGATCTGTTTTCTGGTGAAGCTGAGATGAAGAACTGGGAGTTCAGACATGTAACTTGACATCTGTGGGTTGCAAGAGGAGGTCAAAATGAAATTCGAACTTTTCAGGTTCTCTTGGTGGCTCAAACTATATGGGGACACAAAGCTGCGGTCCCTGTCAGCTCTCCATCCCCTTGAAGTGTCTGCTAGCTCCCTAGCAGTTGAGCTGCAGTGGGGCAGACATTCTCATGTTGAGTGGGGTCCTGAAGCCCACCTGCCCTTTTACACCTTTGATTTTCAGCAGCGTCACCAACATGGCCGCCTCCTGGTGGAGCTCCCAGGCAGTGGGGGCAGCACGTTGACAGCAACTGAGCCCTGTTGGGTGGAGGGACCTGGCAGTGCCCGTAGGTTCCCTTGGGCACAGCCATGTTATTCTGACCCTCCATTAAACCCCAAGCCCTTTGTTTTAACACCGGCCTCATTTCTGCACCCACCCTTCCATTCTGAGGACCGGGTCCCGTCTCCCTCCCTGGGCATCCTAGAGGAAATCGCTAAGGCCTGTTGGGCTCCACCTGTTGGCTACCTACTCTCAGAAATGCGTGATATTCAATATCCCAAGTGCCAGGTGTTAAATGTGTATCAATTACCCAACGTATTTAATTGCAGGATTAATGCAGAGACACAGTGAAGTATTTAAGGACACATTAAATGTATTATTTTAAAACCGTGATTAACACCAATTTTGGAGCATTTTTGGAAGACTAATGAAATGATTGAAAACCACATTCTGGCGTTGCACATGTTTGCTCAACAGAAGCATTTGTGGAAATTAGGTGTAATTCAACCACCTCATTATACAATTAGCTGCTTGATTCTGTCTACAAGCATTTGAGGTCAGAGTTGGGATGGAGCTGTCATCCCTGGCGCTTGGCTTTGTTTGAGGACAGAACTCAGGGCTCTGTCTTCTGCCACCTGTCCCCCCTTTCACCTTCTCCAGTCATGCCGACCTTCTCTTTGTCCTCCGATCACCCGCCTCCTCGTATCTCCCCATATTTGTGTCTGCTCTTCTCTCTGCCTGTGTGGTCATCCTGACTGCTGTTCACCAGGTCTTTCCCGTTCTTCTCACAAGCACATGGCACATCGCTCTCCGCTCCCCGCCCACTGGAAGTTACGCAGCCCTAGCGACTTGCTCCCACTAAGGTAACGTGGACAGAGGGACATGTGCTCCTTCTGGGCAGACGCTTTCAGAATCCACATGCCATTCACCTCATTCCTTTGCTTTGCCATGGCAACTGAGGTTTTCTAGTCAGTGAGTTGTCCATCAATCTTGGGTCTTGAAGTGAGAATGATACTTCAGCCTACCTGCTCATGGACACACAGTATAACATGGAAACAAATCTTGGCTGTCTTATGTCACAGAGACTTGGGGTTTGTTTTGTCCAGCAGCATAACCCAACATCTCCTACTGATACACTTCCCCTCTGATTTTCCTTTGGCTGTGGCCTCCTTATTTTTCAGACGCTTCTCAAATATCCTGTCCTCAGAAAGTTTCTTTTTGTCCACCTCCTCCCAGCTACTCTTCATCGTATTTCCCTGCTTTATTTTCTTCATAGCACTTAAGGCCATCTGTCATTATTTGGTTTATTGTCCACTTACTGCCTTTCATTATTTCCAAGGTAAACATTTTTTCATGTTTGCATTTCTGAAATCAGGACGAATCCTACAGTCCATGCTGTGTTATAGGCTACAGTGTAGTTGAATAGCCTTTGCATGCGTGGACATCAAAATGACCAGCATCCAAGCTGAAGTCCCCTTCTGCAGCCAACACATGTAACTAACATGCAACTGACCAGTGTCAGCACACAGGATGAAAACCCTGATTGGACACGGAGCTCTCTTTTCACCTTTATGAATGTCATGATTGTAGGGACGGAGCAGAGTACTTGGGCAAGCCCTATGTATTTAAGAATATTGTTGAAGTGGGAACCAAAGAAGAAAAACTGTATTTAATTCTAAAGTCTGCTTAAGAGTCTGGCTCTCATGACTTTTAATCCTTCTATGGATTCTTTAAAGAAATACCATATCATCAGTGCTTTGGATAAATGCACAGAGGATGAGATGGATGGTGTGGAAAAACCCCAGACATTGATAAGTCTGAGTTAAAAAGTGATTCAGGACTCAGTATTTTGAGGAAGAGTTTGAGGAATAACAACCAATTTATTTCACTTGTATTTTCATTTTTATGTATGTATGCACAATATAGTAATATGTGATAAAAATCTGTCTAATTAAGCCTCAAAGAACTCTTTCAATAAGGAAAATTAAAAATTCCAAGCGATAAGAAAGCATTGTGTCATGGATTAATTGGCAGTGTGTTTTTTCTTTCGCAGTGGAACAAAAAATAATGGTGCTTCTTGCAACTGTGTGTCTTAGAGTTGATAAAATGTGGTATTTCTGTCTGAGGCTGCTCTTATCACAAAGACATCTGCTGTGTCATTCAATTCAATTTCAGCTGAGTTTAAACAAGGTCTCTGGCCATGGAGAAAGTTGGTACATTTGGATTCCAGGGCCATGTTGATTTTAAATTCAACTGGCTCTGAATTGGAGAATGGCTGGGTCCTTGCCTCTGACACCCCTTGGGCAGAGTTTAAGGCTCAGATGCCCACAGGTTCTGCCCCTGGGTAGGACGAGGCCTCTCAGCATCAGGGGAACATCATCCCAGGACCTTGGGCAAGTCTTGTGTCACCATCACAATTTTTTTTTGCTGAATTCATGAATCACCTGTACTATTATTTAATTAATAGTTTTCTCTTTCGAAAACTTATTTTTCAATAATTTTAGATTCAAAAATAGTACAGAGAGGCCCTATGGACATTTTGCCCAGTTTCAGTGGTGCCAACTTCAGCTTCATAGTTAGGATACAGTATCAAAAGTAGGAAACTACAATTAATCAGGCTGCAGACCTTATCCAGATTTCACCAGTTTTTGCATGTGCTCATTTGCATATGTGTGAGGTCTGTGCGATTTGGTCACGTGTGGACACAGAAGTGTCCGTCACCAGGAGACCCCTGCGCTGCCCTTCACGGTCTCACCCCATTCTCTGTCAACAACCCCTCGCAACTACTAATCTGTTCTCTGTTGCTATAATTTTGGTGCTTTGAGAGTATTACATAAATTGAATCATACCGTATGCACGATTGTTTTCATTCAGCATAATGTCCTTGAGACTCATCCAATTTGTTGAGTGTATCAATCGTGTATTTTACAAATTGCTTAATAGTATTCTGTGGTATAGATGCACCAGTTTATTTAATCACTTCCTTGTTGAAGGACATTGGGTTGTTTCAAGTTATTGGCTATTGCAAATAAAGCACCTATAAACGTGCACATACGGGTTTGGTGTGACAACAAATTTTCGTTTCTCTAGGGGAAATGCCCCCAGGGGCAATTGCTGGGCCATGTTAAATTTCACAGGAAACAGCCAGACTGGTTTTCAGAGAGACTGCCCCGATTTTCATTCCCACCCCCCCATGTGGGAGGTCCAGTCTCTGCCAGTCAATGGGATTGTTGGTATTTTCTCTTCTAGCCATTCCGAGGGTGTGCAGGACTATCTCCTCGCGGCTTTAGTTTGCGTCCCTGACAGCTGAGGCTGCTGACCGCCTTTTCATGTGCCTCTTGGCCACCTGCGCTTCCTCCTGGTGGAGTGTCTGCTCATGTCTGTTGCCCATTTCCTAATTGGGTTGTTTTTTGCACTGTTGAGTTTTCAGAGTTCTTTATATATTCTGGCTACTAGTCTTTTGTCAGATATGTGGTTTGTAAATATTTTCTTCCAGTTTTGTTTTTATAAAGACGAATTGTTTAGAGCAGTTTTAAGCTCACATTGAAATAGTGCAGAAAGTACAGAGATTTCCCAGATAGCCTCTGCCCCGCAAATGCACAGCCTCTCCCATTATCAACATTCCCCACCAGAGTGGTGCGTTTGTTACAACTGCTGGACCTGCACTGACACATCATTATCACCCGGTCTATAGTTTACATTAGAATTCACTTTTGGTGTTATACATTCTGTGGGTTTAGAAAAATGTATAATGACGTGCATCCATTATTATAGTACCACACAGAATATTTTTTCTGCCCTAAAAATCTTCTGTGCTCTGCCAATTCATCCCTCCTCTCTCTCCTCTAACTCCTGGCAACCACTGATCTTTTTCAGTGTTTCCATAGTTTTGCCTTTCCAGACGTCATGGTTAGAAGCATACATGACGTAGCCTTTCAGGTGGCTTGTTTGACTTACTCCTATGAATTTAAGTTTCCTCTGTCTTTTCACAGCTTTTCATTCCTTTTTTTTTTTTTAAAGAATTTAAAAATTTTTTTTATTTGGGAACAGTGTGTTTTTCCAGGACCCATCAGCTCCAAGTCAAGTAGTTGTTTCAATCTAGTTGCGGAGGGTGCATCTCAGTGGCCCATGTGGGGATTGAACCAGCAACCTTTGTATTATGAGCCTGTGCTCTAACCAACTGAGCAAACCTGCCTCTCCACATTTATTTTTAATGCTGAATAATATTCCATTCTCTGGATGCACTACAGTTTATTTATTCATTCACTTTCTGAAGGGTGTCTTGTTTGCAAGTTTTCGGGCAGTATGACTAAAGCTGCTATAAACTTTCATGTGCAGGTTTTGTGTGGACATGAGTTTCCAACTCCTTTGGGTAAATACCACGGAGCCTGATTGCTGGATGGTATGGAAGAGTAGGTTTGGGGTAAGTCATTGTCATTCCCAAGGCCATCTAGGTTTTGTTATATGTTATCTTCTAGAAGTTCTATAGTTTTTCATTTCATATTTAGGTCTGTGATCCATTTTGAGTGAATTTTTGTGAAGAGTGTAAGGTTTGTGTCTGGGTCCACGTTTTGTTTTTTGTATGTGGATGTCCAGTTGTCCCAACACCAGTCGTTTAATAAAGGTTGTTTTTCATTCTCTTAACAGGGTCTTTTGCAGAGCAAAAGATTTCTTTTTTTTTTTTTCCCAGCTGAGCCATCCTACTACCTGTCGGCAGCTCAGCGGCTGCTCAGCTCGGGCTGGCATCGACTGCTGTTGCTCAGAGCTCAGCTCGCACTTTTGAGCGAGCTCTTAACCAACTGAGCCATTTGGCCGGCCCAAGATTTCATTTTAATAATGTCTAACTTGGGCCGGCCAAGTGGCGCGGTGGTTAAGTGCTGGCTTTGGAAGCCAGCGGTCCCGGTTCGGTCCCACATATGAGGGCCAGTGACGCTGCCCTCAAGAAAAACAAAAAAAAACCAAAAAACAAATAATGTCTAACTTATTGATTTTTTTTTTTTGATTTTTTCTTTTTTATGGATTTTATTTTTGGTGTCATATCTAAGAACTCTGTCTTAACCTTAGGACCCAAAGCTTTTCATCTACTTTTTTCTTTTAAAATTTTTATAGTTTTACATTTTATACTTAAACCCACAATCCATTTTGAGTTAGTTTTGGTATAAGGTGTGAGGTTTAGCATAGTTTTTGTTTTGTTTTGTTTTCTTAAAACATCCAATTGCTCTGACATCATTTGTTAAAAAGATTATTTGCTTTTGCGTGTTTGTCAAAATCATTCCAGCATATTTGTGTGGGTCTACTTCTGCATTCTTTATTCTGTTCTATGGATCTATCTCTCCATCAATACCATACCATCTTGATCATTGTAGCTTCATAGTAAGTCTTAAAATTATGTAGCATGAGTCCTTCAAATTCATTCTTCTTTTGCAAAATCCTTTTAGCTCTTCTAGTTTGTTTGGATTTCTGTATACATCTTAGAATAAAATTAATATTTTATTTAAATTGGCTATTAAAATGTGTGCAAAAGAGAAACATGTGAATTTGATCTGTTAGCTAGAGCTGTACTAAGTCACGTTAAAATAAAAATGTAACTACTACAATAAAAAAATTCATCTGTAAGCCATGTGACACGCTCTCATAAACCAGTAGTTTGGCCCAGACCCTCACCCCTCAGCACCTGGGTACTAGGAGTGGAACGCTGGCTGTGTCCCTTGCAGAAACTCGCATGACTCTGACCCTTGTCTAGGGCTGGCTCAGTGTTGGCAGGCTGATGGCTTGAGTTTATGGGGTGGCCCAGAGGGCAAGTTCTGACTCACTAAGAGGCCCTCCTTAATGGGCCAGTGAGGTCCTCCTTTGGCACAGTTGAGTGTCAGGCAGAAATAGTCAGGAGTTGGCAGTGGGTGTGGGATGGAAGCCATGAGGACAGAGGGAACAAGGCGTGCAGAAAGCAGGAGACACCGAGTTCAGGAGAAACCAGTTCCCCATAGTGGGGAGCACTTGTTCACCTGCTCTGGCCTGGCAGTGCCAGGGAAGATGGGCAACTAGACAACGAGGCGAGAGCTGTCCTAGGTTCTGAACAGCCTTCTTCCTTCTGTGAGACCTGAAGTCTGTGGGTTCTTTTCAACAACTCCCCTGTGTTTAAGGTAGGGGTTCCAAAGCCTGAGGTTCACCACAACTGTGGGGGGCAAAACAATGTCAGGTGGCATAGAACCTGACCTTGATCACTGAATGGGGAGCTGCTGCCTTTCCAACCATCTCAGCCCGGATCAGTCGGTCCTGAAGCTGGCCGTCCCTCAGCCCCTTAGGAAGGAAAGGTGGTGTTAGGGCTTTTGATGAGCAATGTGCTCCAGCTAGTTTCATCATATGCTCTGTTTTCGTTGTGGGTTTTGATAATTTGCTTACACATTTTTTTTTTCTCCTTAAATAATGCCTGGCATGTAGGAGAGGCTCAGATTCTCATCCAATGACTGAGTGAATGAATTGGATGTTTTTTCCTTTTTCTCTGATTTTTGGTTTTTTTTTTACCCCAACTGACTGTGAACCCCATGAAGGCAGGGATGGTGCCTTTGTTTTCCCGTGACCGTTTTGTTCTTAGAACCAAGCGAAGGGCTAGCATGGGAGGCTCTCAGAGGTGTGGCTGTTGCTTGGACTGCTCAGTGAGTGGCCAGGTAGATAAGGCAGGAACAGGAAATCCAGATTAGTGGGCTGGCTTGCTCTCTGTTCTGCCTCCTGGAGGAAGCTGACGTCACTGGCTCGTGTGGGCCCGGCTGTGTCCACGTCGGAAGCTTGGCTTATCATTCTTTCCTCGACAGCCTCTGCGAGGGCGCTGGTCTCGGCACTCTCACACCCTCTTCCTTCCCCGCTGGGATGGGCCTTCCCCTCACTGCAGTCACAGCAGGCCTGGCCCTACCTGCCTCTCCTCTGCGCTCACGCCCACCTGGGGGTTTCCCAGCGTCTGGGAAAAGACCTTTCCCTGGGTCCTGCCTTGGGCTCCCTCTGTAGCGAGGATGCAGAAGGAGGCTGGCCAGCTTTCCTTCCTCGAGGCTGGGCAGTCCGCTGAGCTCGAATTTCACTTTCTCTTTTTTTGGCCTCTAATAATTTGCCATGTACTGAAGATTACATTACAAGCTTGGCTGAAGATTTCTGTAACAGAAAACCCCCAACCAGGCCGGACGCATTCGTGTTGTCAGCACAACCGTTACCCTCCTTCAGAGGGAATTCAACAGATAATTCCAGCTTTGTTTAAAGCCTCATTAATGGATCCTACAAAGTGTTCTAATTACCAATAATGATCTGTCAAAGCACTTGCAAATTTTTTAAAGCCTTTCTACACTTATTTCACTTGTTCGCACAGAGTTCAAGTTCTCTGATATATTTAAGCAAAAGGAAGCATTTCTTTTCTTAATTTTTTTTTTTAATCATGTAATTTGGAGTGTTTACAAGGCAGGCAGGCTTTCTCTCTTCTTGGTCAGACCTTTTACTCTGCTCCCCATCCGTTTCCATCTTGTCACCCAATAAGAAATTAAATGCCGTTTAAACGATATGGAAATCTCTTTCTTATCAACGGTAACATGATCAGCTTCCGGCCTGCTCAGAATCCCCACATCCCTGTGTCGTTTGAGCCCCATGGAGCAGGGCTGAGGGGCACATCTACACTAGGTTCTGAATTTCTGCTGCGCTGTTGACATGGAGGCTGGATCATTCTTTGATGTGGGGCCATCCTGGTCATCATTAGGTGTTTAGCAGCATCCCTGAGCTCTACCCACTGGACTCCAGCATTGTCTCCTAGTGGTGACAACCAAAAATGTCCCCAGACATTGCCCAAATGTCCACTGGCAGGACTGCTCTCTCTTGGTTAAGAACTCAAAGGGTTTGCCCAAGGCCCGAGTGACGGCACCCTGTGGTGATGGAGGCTGTCGGCACTGACAACCCCCAGTAGCCCCCAATTCAGAACAGTGTGCTGCCTTCTCCTCTCCTATCCCCTGTTCAACTCCCCAGCCTGTCCTCCTGCCATAGCCATTTCCAACACGAGTGCCTCTAATTCAGCACGTTTCCCTCTTGGGAGTTAGGTGTTGTTTCATGCGCCTCCCAAGTTTCATATCTGAGAGGTCAGGCTCAGACATCTCGCCTGATGTGGAGTGTCTGGCAGAAGTCTGTGGGTGGGGCATGATAAAACCCTCCAGTATGGCTGCCCCATAGGGACAGCTCCTGGGCATAGGCTGCCCCACTCCCTGGGGTGTGGAAGTGAGGAGGGGACCCACTGGGGTGGCAGAGAAGATGGCTGATAGTCCTCCATAGCCCTGAGGACTCGCATGGATCCCTCATATCCCCTGTCCTGCTAGAACTAGACTCAAGTTCACTGATAAAAATTTGGGGCCGCTGTGTTGATACCAAGCTCAGCGTGTCCCAGTCAGTGACCTCTGACTTGCCTGGTTCCCAGCAGCTCCCTTGCTCTCTGGCCAAAAGAGTTGATTTGGGTCAAGTCACCACTTGGGGAGTGGGTCCAAGTGTGTTTGTCTTGTCCCTGGTGGTGGTGTTGCTCAGAGAGAGGGGATTCTTTCATTTAAGGTCTCCCATATTTTGGAAATGTTGGCTTAAACAGGATATGTTCTTGTAGGACTTCTCAGAGCCTTTACCTGCTGAAACGCTCTGTGACTATCCAAAAGCAATACCAGCTACCACAGTTCCCAAAGTAATCTGACCACAGGACACTTTTTTGCCCCTTTGGGGTATCTCATGCCACCATCCACAGACTATTCCTTGGTAAAAGTGTCCCCCAGATGTGAAAGGGCACCTCGCCGGCCTCTGTTGGCCAGTTCTAAGATAGCTCTCAAAGCAGGAAGGGTGAGAGACAGCCCAACATGGAAGCCCCAACCCTCTTTGGGCGTGAGGGCACTCAGTGGCTGGATTCTGAGCAGGACCCTGGAGAGGAGAAAGTGTTTCTCAAATATCTGGGCATTGCCAAAGCTGTGGGGGTTAGTCTGGATGATGTCACCTACCTGTCCCTGTTGGTGGCCATGGGGGGTGGGGGGTGTGGCTGGGAGAGATGGGGTGGGGCAGCCCAGAGGGAGACATGCCCACCCTCCCCCTCTAACACCCAAGAGGGGAGGTGAAAGGGCAGACAGTGTAGAAAGAGAAAGGAAAACAGAAGTTTCCACTTGTGCCGGATGGCTTTGTTTTTTTATCTGTTTGCAAATGTTCAGTGTAATGGTTTGAAACCCAGCCGTGTGCTGCCGCCGCCCACACACCGAGCTGCAGTGGCACTGAGCTTCAGCAGGCAAGCCGGAGCACCAGCGTCGGCCATTGCACCGAACCCAGCCCAGGGCAGGCTGCTCACCTCGCCCCTGTCCCTCTGCCACCCACACCGGTGTCCCTCTGCCACCCACACCGCCCCGGCACCCGCCCCCCGCCGCCCCCCACACACAATGTTTTTTTTTTTAATCTCCAGCACTCGGTTTCTCTAGAGAAGGCATAAAGAGAAGCAAAGGCAGAGATGGGACGAGCAGGGAGAAAGCTCCTGCCTCATCGGAGCCACCGGTTCTCGGGAGAACGCGGCAGCCCCACCTGCCCGTGGACTGACCACTGAAAGGTGAGAGAGGCCTTTGTGATTTCTTTGTGCACCTGGAGGTCTGGGAGGCCAGGCCAGATGAAGGGACCTTAATCATTGAGCCTTGTCTGTTGCCTCCCGAGTGATTCTATCAGGCAAGCATGATGGACGCTCCCTGCCAAGCACACGCAGCCATCTGACACAAGCTCCCACTCAGGTCCCTGCAGAGCTTTGAACCAGGGGGTGCCTAACCCCCCTCCTCCACTTTTCAGCACAGCCGCCTAAGCCCCAGATGTGGATTAAGGTCTGCTCCTGCCTTTGGTTTGACCTGTTGATTTCCAACTCAGGCTGCTGACCCTTTCTCCATGGAGTGAGCTCTGACCCATTCCCCTGGGGCCACATGGAATGGTTCTCCGTCCAAGGGGCTTTGGGAAACCTGTTTCCCCAGTGACCCCAAGCCCCGTAATCAGAAGCCATCAGACCCAGCTGTCCAGCTAATCAGCATGAAATAGGCTTCCTTCCCAGTAGAAATCAGCAAAGTTTAAAATAGAAGGGACTGTGTCGGAAACAAAGCTATAGAGTTTTGTGTATATGATGCAACAGGCAGGAACATCTGCATGGAAAATATTAAGAACAAATGACACAGCTCCCGACCATGTGAGCCAGGAAAAGAAATGATTTCCTTGCTTATTAAGCATGTTTGTGGGTCGGAGGGAAGCCGAGGGGGGCATCTCTTCTGGAGGGTTTAAACCTGTCGACAAGAAGGAGAGAAATAAAGCAGGAACAACAAAGATGGAGGGAAAGAAAAAAGGCCATAATGCCACGTACACATAGAAGAGAAGCAGATCGGAAAGCTCCGAGTTCTGTGCAGTCAGGGATGAATCCGTTGGCAAAGATCTATTTTTAGTTTCCAAGATCTACTGTTACATTTTGCCTGGCATTCATTAATGTCACAGGCATGTTTCATTCACAGGCTCTGAAGGCCCTTAGCATGTCACTCAAACCGGGAGGTGTCGACCCTGGTGGAGGGGTGCCCTCTGGTCCGGCAGGGTCTGGGCTCCGACACAAACATGGGTCCAGAATGTTCCGCCCTCTGGCCTTGCCCTCGCCGGGTGTATCCGTTACTCTCCTGGCTCCAGCCCTTGGGGGTCTGACCACTAGCCAAGGGAGGATTGGATTGTTAGCTTTGTTTTTCAAAAAGGAAAGGCTGTACATGCTGAAATTAAAAAAAAAAAAAAAAGATGTTGGACTGTGGCTTGGAATAAAAAAAATGGCGTTGGGGGTAATTCCATCATCACAAAGAAGAAAAATGAGGCCCCCTAATCTCCAAACAAGACTGATTTGGATAAAGCAGTTTTCATAACCGGGGACGTCTTCCAATGTAGGTTAGATTTCAGCAGGAACTAACTATGGGGCTGGGATTGATCGGATATTGGCTGAAATTGTATGTGAGGCTAATTAACCCCCAAAGCCTGTCCACATGTCAGAGCCCAGGCTGTAACTCTGGAGAGAATTTAAATGCAGGAGTTAGCGTGAGCATGGTGCCTTGCTTTTCAAGGTAGTCACTGAATAGCGGCCGGCTTGAGCAACAGGCGAGAATGAGAAAGAGAGGCCAAAAGAGAGTCGAACTGTTGGGACAACGGCTTTTGTGCATTGGCAACAATTATTAGGCCAATAAGAAAGAGACTATATCAGGGCCGCTCATTAGAAGAGATCCCTTATACTCTCTTCTTCAGAATATTCCCCGGCAGCTTCGAGTTAGATGGACTAGCTGACTGCTGGTTGTTCAGTGCCATTTGTCAAGGCCAACGTGGAGTCTTCACTTGCTC
Source organism: Aselliscus stoliczkanus (assembly GCA_033961575.1). Taxonomy (NCBI): domain Eukaryota; kingdom Metazoa; phylum Chordata; class Mammalia; order Chiroptera; family Hipposideridae; genus Aselliscus; species Aselliscus stoliczkanus. The sequence continues at coordinate 3,263,546 of CM066738.1, read as the reverse complement.
CATAAGTCACTTCTGGTGGGTCTGTCCAAGACAAGGGCACGGACATTGTCTTGAGTGGTCTGGGAGAGTGCCCGAGGCACGTGGCTGGCCTCTCCGCGGAGTGAAAAAACACAAGCTGTGTGATCACTGATGACCACCGGCGGTCAATTTTCAGGGCCTCAAGGGGCACCACTGAATTTCTGACATTCTCAAGAAGGAAGGTCAGAATGATCCAGAGGGCGTGAGTGAGCAGGTCACTGACCTTGGGTATCTAGCCATGAAGCTCCAGTGCATCCTGTCACCCAGACAGTTGACTCAGGGACGCCAAGCCCATCTCGCTACGTGTGTCTGGATGACTCTTGACCTCCTGACCGTGCCATGCTCCTTGAACCCTGCTGATAATATCCTTCCCCAGGGCCTCTTCCACAGGCACTCGTGGATCGCTGTGGGCTAGGAACCCGTGTTCAGCCCTGGCAAGGGGTCATGATGGGGAGCCACAGCGTGGTACTGAGACTCTCTGGCCCCTTCCAGACCAGCCATTTTTGTGGCCACAAATATACAAGACGGGTGCCATCTTGGCACAGCACATAATGCTGGTGGCTTTCAGATTCTTGTCCTGTTTGAGACCTGAGTAGAGGATGCCATTCGAAAATCAAGTGAAAGCTCCTCCGGTGCCCCAAACCTAAAGTACTTTTGCTGCTTTGTGACTTTTTTTTTTAAATGCATGTGGAGTTCTGACCCACAAGACCACATGAAGGGATTCGAATCACTGAGCCCTGTCTCGATGGCAGTCGAAGTTCTGATCAGAGGAGGCCCCGCTGGTGCCCAGTGCTGCGCCAGGCAGGGGTTTACCTGCCCTTCTTTCTTTAATCTTTGCAACGGCCCGGTGAGGCTGGTGCTGTCTCCACCACCACTTTATGGAGGAGGAAACTGAGCCTTATTTATTTTATTTGTCGCATTTCATCTTAAAAATGTAAAATTTTGCATTGTACTCTGTAGTACAGCCACTGGCCTTTCTATAAAATAACACTTGCCTCTAAAAAAAAACCAATCTTGACGGAAATCTGTCACTCCTGGGTGAGGTCCCTGTTTACCTGCGCGGTTAGTAGGTGGCACTCTACCTGTTCCGGAAGTACACGTGTCCCAACGGAAAAGCCCGGGCGCAGCCCATCGGAGGGCCAGACCGCAGAGCCCCGAGCACAGGGGGCGGTCTCCGTGTCGGTGCAGTGCTGAGCCTTCTGCGTCTGATGGGGACCCCGGGCAGCGCCCCCGGACCTCTGGACCGTCCCTGCACATGTAGGGAATTGGGCATGTCGGCATTCTGCAAAGGGTCCCGGTGGGCTGGCGCACGATGGGAGAGCTGTGCAAATGGCTGGACCCCTTGGCCACAGGCCACCCCTGCCGCCTCCCGTCTTCCTCTGTGACCTGCCACGGGCCTCACATCCTGAGAGGAGCCCTAGAAACAGCCCCTGTTGATGAAAACACACGTAGCCTTCGGCACAGGAAACGCGGCCTCACGTTTGCAGTGATAACCGCCGGGCTCCTCACAGAAACCAAAGAGGGATGGATTTTAGACTTTTCACTAAATTAGGAAACACATGTTCCCCCTCGCGCCCTCCCTCCCTCCCCTCAGCAGTTCTCTGTTCACCTCACATGTAACCCCTGCCCTCCCTTCCTATCTCACATTGGGAAGCTGGCTGTTTAGGAAACAAACTCCGTGCTCCTTTGGGCTTAGGTAAAAGCTGTGAGAAAACAGGATATTAGTAATGATGGAAGCCAGCGGGCCTCGGGCCCCAGGTAGGGTTCTCAGATAAAACACAGGATGCCCAGTTAAAATTTGAATTCCAGGTATGCAACAACTACTTTCTTAGTATAAGCACGTCCCAAATATTGCACAGGGCACACTTACGTGAACATATTGCTCATCGTTTCTTTGAAATTCAAATTGAACTAGGCATCCTGTAATTTTTGTGTATTTGCTGCAACGAGTAACTGGCACACAGGGGACCCACCATGCGAGACTCAGCTTCGTCTGGAACCTCTCCCTCCAGGCTTGCTTCCTGGCCCTGTGACAATAAAAAATAAAGCAGCCTTTATGATAATAAATCCAGCGGGTCCTCAGCCGTGGGAACCCACTAACGTGTTACGGGCGGGAAGGGTCTGCCCAGTAGAGGCATGTTGTGACTCATCGTCCAGGGGGAAACTGAGGCCCAGGGAGCTGGCGTGACTCAGGGCGCTCAGTTGGCTGCGGCCTGTCTCACTGAATAGTACTTTCTGGCAGTGGGTGGGTAAGCAGCTTGAGCTCTGGGGAAAGCAGGCTTTAGAGGAGCAGTAATAACAGGTTAGCTTGGAAGTGCTCTGTGCGGAGATGGGAAAGGCAGTGTCAACACATGCAAATTATATGCAAATACACTTGGCTGCCCTACCTGGATGGGAGATGCATGAGTATGGTCCCCCAGCCCTGGGTTTCTGGCAGGCGCAGGTGTACTTGACTGAGCATGCCGGGCCCCAGAGAGGTCCACGTTCCCGGGGTGCACGTGGGCTGGGGCAGGAGGCGTGTGTGTGCATGTGAGCAAGTGAGCACACGTGCTTTCTTGGCTGGGTGAGGATGCGAGGGTGCTGGTGTGGAGGTGGACGTGTGAGGCTGGGGGAGGGTGTCGATGTGTGCGTGACTTGCCACCTTGATCTGTGCACCCCCAGCAAACCACATGGCTCCTGTGTCCTGGCATAACCTCCCCCGAGGCTCTTCTGGCATCTCTCTCAGCCGAGGAAGAGGCAGCGCCTTTCCCTGGGTGTCCTCCTGCTGAGCTGCCCAGGGCTAGAGCCACACCCATGGCCCAGGTTTTCTCTCCTTCCCTCTCTACCTCACTGCCTCCCACTAGATTCCATATCTCAGCTGGATTCTCCGGTCCTCAGGAAAGCCTTCCTACATGCCCCTCCCTGACTGCTCTGATCCCCTGGTACTCATCACCATTATAATTAAACTACGAAATGTGGCTCTCACCTTGGAAGATCCTAGAATCCAGGAAACCAAGCTAAACCATTACAATACGGGCTTGCTAAGATACACCCCCGAAAGTGCCACAGAGGACATGTGCTGAAGGTCAGGATGGGGGGATACCTTCAGCTGGGGAGACCCCGGAGGCCATTGTTGAGGGGGCCGTGCTTGGGTCTACCTTGATGGACAGTAGGCATGTGCACCTGGGCAGGAAGGGAACTCCAGCTGAGGGCGCAGCGTAAGCTTGGGTATGGGTGGCGGGTACATTCACTCACCCCCCATGGGGGCAATGGGCTCGGAGCTGGTGACAAGGTACAAGGGTCCCTGACCTATGGGGCTTGCAAATTTTGATACATTCAGTAGTATGACTCCTGCAGGGGCCCTGACATGGCAGGAGTGGGAGCACAAGGAGCTGAAAGGCCAGTGTTGTGTGGCTTCCTGGGGAGCAGAAACAAGAAGTGGGGTTTGGGGAGGTGGCGGAGACCAGCGCCCAGGAGGCCTTGCAGGCCAAGGAGACCACTTAACCACTGAGGGCTTGTAACTAGAGCAGGGGTGTGCGGACATATCTTCGTTATGGCTGAAGAATGGATCTGTGAGAGGCAAGGCTGAAGGCAGGTGACTAGACTTTTGTGAGCTGTGACCCATACTATTCGATCAAAACCCTGCTTGGCTACCACCACCATCCCTGACCCAGTGGGCTCAGTGGCTATTTGGCAGCGGAAGAGGGTCTCATCAGACCCTGTTCCCAAGTCCCCCTGTTTTCCGCTTGGCTTCCCCACCGCCTTCCTTTGGAGAACACGTGCCTTGGCTCCTAGCCCACACTCTCTGATCTCTTCCTCTCTGAGCCAAATTCTGCACAACTGGACCCGAAGAGAACAGGAAGGAGTCACAGAGAGGAAGCATGCTTAGGAGCCACTGCCTAGCTGCTGAGAAGGTCAGGGCCTGGCTTCTGTTTGGCCCTCCTCACTGGGCCGGGCACATCTTCATGGGCTGGACTCCCCAGGGAGCAGGAGGCTTGGCAGGACGAGCGGATTGCTTCCCTGTGGGGCCCACTCCAAGGTGAACTGCTCAATTGTTCTGGCCGCTGCCCAGGCAGCCTGGGCCTCCTGGCTGCCAAGACGTGATCAGGAGGTGGATGCACATGTTTGACTGTCCCAAGGGCCACCAGCACTCCCCAAAAGGGCATGTGAGAGGTATGGTGTCCCCACCATGCTGAGCTATGGAGGGACAAGGACTCATGGATGCTTTGGCCAGCTAAGCTAAGAAAGCTGGATTTTTGTCCCTATCTTTGAGGAGTGCATAGTCTAGTGAGACAGGCTGACACATACACAGATCATTGCAACACACTGTCCCGGGTGCACGAGGAAGAAAGGGCATGCTGCCACGGGACCCTGGAGGTGAAGGAGGTCCCTGCTACCTGGGCGACTCGGGTCATAGACACACGCTCTTTGCTTGGATTTCTTCGGCACTGAGGGTAGAAAGATTACCCGCAGCAATACTTGTCAAATTTATTCTTTCGTTTCCCATCCAGTTTCTCTCATCAATATCCCTCTTCTTCAGACTCTGTGCAAAGCTCCATCCTGTGTTCTGACCCTGGTATGTCTCAGTTGCTTTCCCTACCCCTGTGCTGTGGCGGATGCTACTTAGAACAAAATCTCTCCTGTTGGCCTGAAAAGCTCTGCGTCATTTGTCCTATACGTGCCCTGTGGCCTTGTCTCCTCTTCACCACCCTCTGTACCCCTTAGTCTTCTGCTGGTTTTACCTTGACAGGTGAGGGCTCACCCCAGGGCCTTTGCACGTAATGCTTCCTCTCTCTGAAACCCTTGCCCTTGGGTTTCCCTACGGCTGAATCTGTCTTTAATTCCAGGTCTCTCCTCAGGAATACCTCCTTCCCTTTCCTCATCACTTGTTACCACATCCCATTTTTCTTTCTTCATCGCACTTATCTCTACCTGAAATGACCTCACTCATTCATGTGTTTTCCTGTTTATGATTCGCCCTCTCACTAGAATGTCAGGCCCATGAGGGTAAGGACCTTCTCTGTCTCACTGTCCCCTGATCCTCTGACCTAGTAGGGAGCTTGGAAGCTGGTTGGCACTCAAGAAACATTTGGTAGACAGGTAGCTGTTGAATGCGATTTCCCTGACAGCCGGGGGGTAGGGGGGTGGCCTCTTCTTCCATGGCTTTTCTCGTTAGTAGCCACCTGATTGGCTTTTGTCCTTATTTTCTCCTCAATTATCTTGATTATACATCACATAGAAGACTATAGAGCCATCTAGTGAAGACAAAACCCTCTCAAGGCCTGGGAAGTGAAGTTGCTGACTGGCAGCTCTGGCTTCAGTGAGTGGGAAAGCAGGGCGGGCACATGCGTGCATCCGTGTTCTTGTCTGCACACCTCTGTGTATGTCCACGTTTGCACATACATGCATAACACACTGTGACAGAAACAGTGGCAGCCAGAGTGTGGTGTTGTGGATAATGGCCTGGGCTCTGGCGAGAGGGGCCTCTGGTTCCACCTCTATGACCTTGAAAGTGTGGGGGTGGCACACCGGTTTTAACTCAGGTATTGAATCTTACTGGGCCTGATTTCCTGGAGGTCCAGGCAAATAGGCTTCTGCTGCCAGCTCTGTGCGGCAGACTGCCACGGGTGCTGGAAGGGGAGGGGACACGTTGCTGAGTTGGATTGTCCGTGCAGTACTTTTAGCTCTGAATTCCATAAGCCCTTATCCTCTGGGAAGAGATGAGGTAGGGACCCGGAGCAAAGGGGCAAACTCCCCTACATTGGGACGACGTCATCTTGAGTCTGGCCTTGAGAGATGTGCGAGGAAAGCCCTCCTGGAGGGTATAAAGTAACGGCTAACCTGTAGAATAGATGTGTGAGGTGTGCGCATCTCCTGACGCTCAGCCCAAGATCCTGGACTGCCCAGCACCTAAGAGCCAGCCCCGCGGACAGCTGGAGATGGCTGTGCCTGTGTGCTGCGGGAAGGGTGACACCAAGGGCGGGCTGTTTCTTCCCTCTGGGTCCGCGCGGGACTCTGAACTCTGCCTTTCGAGGGAAACTGGGTGACTTCCAACTGGATCTCTGCTTCCTTCTAAAAAGGCCTTGGGGGCTTAGCGTAAGAACACAGCCAGAGGACAAGACAGTGGGAGATACAGCCAGAGTGCGAGGTCAGAGGCCACGAAAAGGAAGAGAAACTACATCTCTGAGACGGGCCGGGGGGATCAGGTTGGGACTTGGGCTTGAGGAACAATCCTCATTTGGTTTCACAAGGACACAAAGGTTCTGGGCTGAAGAAGCAGTTGGCAGAGGCTAATATACAAATCTGCGTTTTAATCTGTTTGTTGAAACGTTGAAACATATTGTTTTTGTAAATACATCCAAAAGACGCTGATTAGCCCGTCTCCCAAGTGGTGGTAGGGGGTGGGGTCCCAGCCCTCCATTTTGTTCCCCATCTGGACCTGTGAACTCTTCCTCTTGAAAAACAAAAACAAAAACAACTCCTTACATAAGAAACTTTTGAGCGTGGGAGGAGGGGGACCCGTTTTTCTTGTTACAGTTGAAAGAAATGTAACGCGTTTTCTTTCTGGTCTAAAAAATTAATCTCCAGAAACAGTGGGTGATGCCAACAAAATCACTTCAGGTGCGGAAAGTGATTTCATTTTTACACTCTGTGATTGGAAGTCTGATGGCCAAGTGTTCAGGAGCCACACCATGTCTTCCTAAATAGGGACACAATTTGTAGGGGACCCAAAGGCCCTGCCTCCCGGAGCCTCGCTGCTTGTGTATCACCCAGGCACTTGCTTTATACGTGATTCTTTGATCTGCAGCCGGGGGGCACAGGGCTGGATGAGAGACTGTAGAGGCGATGATGGCAGGAGAGCATGGTGGGTAATGGGGTCCTGCCAGGCTCACGCCGACCCCCAATGGGGCCCAGTCACAACCCTGGGAAGCCGGGAGCCAGCCTGAAGGGCTACCCCCATCAGCGTGATGGGAGCTGCTCTGGAAAGGATTGGGAGTGGGGTGTGGGGGGCATTTCTCCCCCAACAGCCTTGGCTGCCCAGGGAGGAGGGGTGAGGACGGTTCTGGAGAAACAACCTTGTGAGTTAGAGGGGTGTCATCTTGGTGAATTTCTGCCCTCTGCTCTCTGAGCCACAGGCTGCAGCTGGGCATCTTTCTGTTTCCTCGTTCAAGTCTCCCCAGGGGTTTGGGCCAGAGACACCCACCCAAGCCCAGCCTGTCCCGGTGTCAGGAGAACTCAAAGGACTGACTCAGGGTGTGCTTTGTCATTTCCTAAGCACTGCTATCAGACCTTCTTTTTTTTTTTTTTAAACTTTAGGTAGGCCTTTTTCTTTCTTTTGAATACACTTTTCCTTTTGGAATTCTTTTAGGTTTACCGGAAAGTTGCAAAATTAGCACAGGGCGTCCCCATACCCCTTCCCCTGGGTATGACACAAGAGGGGGGCATTTGTCAGAACTGGTACTCAGCTGTACCTGAACCCCAGACCTTACTTGGATTTCAACAGTCCTTCTCTGAGTGTTGTCTTTCTGCTCTAGGACGCAAGTCAGGTGGCATCTTTTGCTACACCTTTTAAAAAAGTTAATACTTAGGGAGTTATTTTAATGGCTGTTACAAAAATACATCATGACCACATCAACTATGATTACAGCTTGGGGCAAATTAAGTGACAAGAGCAATTCAGTGTGAAGAAATACGTTATAATATCAGGGAAGATGGCACGCAGCTTGGTGAGGAGGGACAAGGCACCCTGTGTCCAGCCCCTGCTGAAGGGAAGGGCAGTGTTCAGTGTCCCCACAAAGCAGTGACAGAGTCCTGGCCAGCCGGGGCCGGCAAGGGGACTTCCACAAACCCACAGCGCCTCTCTCCTAAGCGGAAGGAAGAAGGAGGTGGAGGAAACTCTCGGTGGAAATAAAGTTTCCATTTCAATTATTCAACTGATCCTTGACCCCCATTACCATGGATGATCAAAAACTGGCTGGTGCATCATGTTTTAAATAAAAACATTGTTTAAGTGGCTCTGAGGACGTGCAGACGGATCATTGTATGGGGCACTCGTGCAGTTATGCTTCGGGCGGGGGCACTTTTCTGTCTGCACAAAATGAGAACAATAGCCACCAGCACAATGTCAGCCGTTTGTGGGCTGCTCCTTTCTTCAGGGCCCCGACAGGCACGAGCTCATTGCCCCTCACACATGGAAGGTGGCTACACCCCTCTTTTGACAATGAGGGGAGCATGAGAAAAAGCCAACTGAACCCAAAGAGGAAACAGGCTTCAACGACAATCTGAGTGCGTGTGTTCCCAAGGGGCGGTGGTGTCCAGCCCCAGAGGGGGCCGTATCCCTCCGGCCCGCCCCCCAGAAGCCCCGCGTTTGAGTAGAGGCTGGAGTCGGGCGCTGATGAGGTTTGCCACGTCAGGCAAGTCCCACCTGGTTTGTGAGTTTGTCGGTTTCTCAGTGAAAGGCGTGGATCTGCTCAGGGGGTGAGGGATGCGATAGGTTTGTCATTCAGCAGGTGTTGACCGAGTGCTGACTCTGTGCCCAGCACCGAGCCCGCCGTGGGGTAGGGTGTGTGTGAGGGCCTGGCGGGGCAGCGAGGAGTGCCCGACAGTCACTGTACCCCCTGGGACAGCCTACCCGAGAAGCGGTGCACACGCAGAACGAGAGACGCGCTCGGAGTGCCCACTTCGGAGAGCCACCCGGAAGGGGTGGCTCCATCTGGGTCCTTCACCAATCGTGTCCACCATGTATACTGAGTGTTGAAACAAAGGGACAAGCAAACGTAACCACCCATTGTCACTGACTCATTTAACACATACTTTTGGGACATGATGCTGTGCCGGCTCAGTTCAGTGCCCTGAAGAGGGCCTCTGGAGGTGGGGGGAGGGGAAGAAAGGCAGGCAGCAGGATGTGGGGACAGGGACAGCACCTGGGGACAAGCCAGAGAGACTTGCCTTGCCTGAGGCACTGCGGGGAGCTCAGCGCCCTGTTTGCTGGGCTGTGCCGGGTCCCTGGGCTGCAGGTTTCCTGCTCGGGCTCATCACAGCCTCAGCTCTGGGGGAGCCAGGGGGCTGCAGTTGGACGTGAAGATGGGGCCAGTTGCAGCCAGCCCCTCTCCCTGTGGCTCTCTGCCCCTTGACTGCACATTGCGGGACTGGGGAAGGGCCCACGGACTGAACCCCGAAGGCAGGCATTCATTGAGCTCCTTTGGCCATGGCTTTCTCTGCGGGAATGCATGTTTTGGGAGGAGAAGGGATGTGTGGCGTGGCCCCAGGCCCCATTAGTCCTCTCGCCTGGCCTCACGTGGACACACAGAATGTCTGACGTCTTCTCCTAGTGTTGCTGTTTTTTCTTTGAAATAGCTTTGTTTTAAAGAACAGTCACTGCAGGCTGCAATTCTGCCAAACGAGCCTTGCTTTTGGCAAGGGAGCAGTAATCCCTTTTTTGTTTGTTTCCCTGGGAATACAAGGCCTGAGAGAGTGAGTTCACCATTCTTTGGAAATGACTTTTTCTGCGGTGACTATTGCTGCACGCCTAACTCATTGGTTATCTGTTGCGCACTCTGGAGGGTTGAATTACATCATGGTGCTAAGAAAAATTGGAAGGGGAGCGATTTATTTATTATATTGAGATATAGCTCACATACTATAACATGTACTGTTTTTTAGTCTATTCACAGAGTTGTGCAGTCATTGCTATTATCGAATTCTAGAACATCTACACCCCCAAAACAAACGCCTTCCCCACCAGCACTCACTGCCCTCCCTCCCCCGGGCCCAGGCTTCCTGTCTGTACAGATTAGCCTCTCCTGGACATTTCAGATAAGTGGACTCATACAGTGTGTGGCCTTCGGTCTGGCTTCTTCACTTAGCATGTTGTTTCAGCGTTCCTCTATGCGGAGGCATGGATTGGCACTTCATTCCTCTTTATGACTTAATGACAGTCTATATAAGAATATCACGTTTTGTTTATCCATTCATCTGCCAATATATTTATTTTTAATCAACAAAGAGGTGTGTGTGTATGTGTGTGTGTGTTTAAGTAGCGCTTGTACAGGTAACTGTTTCATTAATTTATCTTAATGAAGTGCATTCAGACTGCAACTTGGGAGAAAAAAAGGCAAATCAAGGTCTTTTTAGGATATAGGGACAATTTTGTGTCTGAGGACCTCCTTGGTTAAGCCTGGGAACCAGCTGGCCTCGCCCCTGAAGGAGCCTTGTACACCGCTTTCTGCTGCAGCCTCTCTTTCCCATAGGTCTCTGCTCCTGAGCCTTCCCAGGCGTCTGCGGGTTGCCCCCCCACTCCAGGGGAAGGCCTAGCTCTCCAGCATGAGAGCCTGGGTGTTTCGTTGGCTGGCTCCAGCCTGAATTTCCAGTGTCTTCCTCTCCCTCCCCAGCTCCATGGCTGCCCTCTGCCTTTCAGGGGCAGTGGAGCCACACAAGTCTTCACATTTTGCACAGTTTCAGGCCTCCCTAGCTTACCTCTCGCAGCTGCTTCTGCCCATCACACTCTTATGCATCCTGTAATGCCCCTCTCATCTGTCATTTCTTCCAGGAAGGCTCCCTAAACTCTCTTCCCCTGGACTCCCATAATGCGGTGCTTGTATGTCTCATGGCCAGGATGGCTCATATAATATTTGACAGCAGGAGAGGTGGAAATATCAATAAATCAGAATAGAGACTGGTATCTGTGCCCAGCCAGCATTTACTTCTTAGTAGCTGGATTCTGGGGAGGTCTCTGGAGAGGGGGAGGGGACACTGGAGGTCAACTGTGCCCCACATACCAGCGAGTGGCGGCCAGCTGGCTCTGCACCTGTCTCTCGCCCACTCTCAGCTGCATGCTCCCTGAGGCCCCTTGCACATGTAGTGGCTTGCACAGCCAGCAAGGTGCGTGCTCACTGATGTGGGGGCATGGGGCGTGGAAGCCATGTGAATCTGCATAATTGGGTTCTTTCCAAGCCCAGCTCACTGGGCCAAACCCTATCTAGCTAACGTGAGGCTTAGACCCACGACCAGCTGGGTATCACTGATGGCAAAGTGGGGCAAGGAAACCTCCCTCTCCCAGGTGAAAAATGGCAGTTTCAGAGCATCGGGACAGCCGCTGAAAGGCGCTAACAATATCACCACTGGGCGTGGCCAGCTTCGCATCTGATGCCCCGTCTCACTCCAAATGCACTTCTTGCCATTAGCTCTGGTTTTGAGTTAGAGACCCTTTTTGCCTCTCAGCCTCCATCATTTAGAATAATTGTGTTTTTCACCCTCCATCACTCCTTCCAAAGTCAGAAACAGCAGGGCCAGGACTTGCGTGGGGGAGAGAGAAACTCACGGGGGGAGCAGAATTTAAGGGGCACCCAAAACTCGGTCTTCAACATCATAGTTTAGTGCAGTATCTTAAAGATAAAAATGAAGGCAAAGAGTTCCATATTGAAGCAAACGTCAACATTTTGAATAAAGAGAAAGTCCTAGAGATACTTGTGAGGTCTCCCACCGTCTTCGCCGGCAGTGGAGGTAGATGCCCCTCCTGGGCCTCCAGGAGCCTCCAGGCTTACATGGGGAGGCTCTGCAGATGCTCCTTCCACCCCGCCGTGACCAGGAAAATGAGCAGACAGGCTGCAGTGCTTACTAGCCTGCCCAGGACAGCCTCAGCTCTAACACGCTCTGTTTACGGGTTGTGCGATCTGTAGTCAAGTCACGCTTACCGAAATCCTGAGCTGCGGTTCTAAGCTGCGCCCCTCTCTGCATCTATCTCTTCCTGTTTGCAAAGGGTTCCTGCTGTGACATTCAGCCATGTGTAGACAATCGCTGACTTCCTATTTCTGACCCAGTTCAAGCTTCATCTCTGTTGAGTGTCCTCCAGGTTGCTCAGAAAGGTGCGTTTCTCAGTTAGAGATGGAATTGGCTCAAAGGCCAAGCCATGGAAGGCCACCCTCCTTACTTTTATTTCCTAAGATGCAGGGAGTCTGTCTCTGACCTCTGAGATGCCGCCTGCAGAGTGGGGACCCGTGGAGGGTGCCTAAGTCACCTTCTCAGCTAAGAGTTGTGAACTCCCTACATAGGCAGGGAGGAGGGCACGGAGCCTCCCTCTCTCCAGATACCCAGCCCCTGCCTTTCCTGGACCTGGCGATGTCTTCTCATTTTCAGGCCAGGCCACTTGTGTTTCAATCAGAGCATCACTGGCTGAAAATACGTCTCTCTTCATAAAGGTATGTAACGTGTTGTATGAGATAGGCATATAGAAGATGTCAGTTAAAAAAGAAACAAAAAAACTCTTTTTTACACTGTGTCCTTAATGATATATTTATCTTTAAGCGCGCAGTTATAAAGTGCTGCATAAAACTGGGTCGGACCCAGTTTAGTAATTCTCTAGTGCGCTAAACACCACTGTTGGCTTTGTCAAAATATTTACTGCAATTCATAATGGCTGTCAGAAACCAGGTCCACAATCCACGTTGTACTAAACATAAAAACAAGAGGTTGGAAAATTTGGTGCTTTGTAAGCAGTGTTCTCTGTTGGGATGATGTACCTAACTAAACCGAAGGTGTGAATTTGTTAGAAACATCACTTATATCAGCCCAAGAGTTGGGAAAACAAAATGAACAGTATAATCTTAAATATCAAGGTATTTGATAGAGATATTATTTATAGTGGTCCCATTTATCAACCACCCAAGGGTAGCATTTTTCAATGAGATTTACAAGGGATCATGGACTCTGGACCATGTATTTATACACATATTTGGTTTCCCAGTATCCAAAATAGCTAGGAGATGGAGGGTCTGTCAGATAAGCCCCGGGGCCCGTGTTCTGGGAGGTAACGTGCTTCTCTGTTCCCGTAGCAAATCTTTCTGTAAGAATGAAACCAGAGATGTTATCTGCCGAAATGCAATGGGGGACAGGATGCAACTTAGAAAAGTGATAATATCGCTGACTGGGAAAAGCAGAATAAATGTCAGGGCCCATTTAAAATAATGTGCCTTTTAACCACTCTAATTCTATTGCCCCAGGAAAGATCAATTGTTTAGGACCACACGGTTGATATTAATTAGAGCCAGTGCTTAGGTTCTGCAGCAAAGTTGGGGGCTGTGGAAAGATTCTGAGAAAGCCAACGGATGAAGGTTGCACATCAACTGGAAAGCTGGGGAGGGGGATGGTCTGATAGGAGCAGTTCCATGTGAGCATGGTCACCCCAAAGGACCTAAACGACGGCTGAGCTCCCCTTGAATGGTCGTGTTCAGAAATTTCTGCAGAGCCCTTTTGGGGCATATCCATAGAAAGTCTTTTTTTCTGCATCGGCTTGCAACCAAGTGAGAGGTCTTCGCAGATCTTCATAGCTTTAATTGTAGTTTCATTATGATCCCTTCGTATTCATAGCAGTGGTGTAGCTTTTCCTTACATGGCAGTGATGTAAAATATCCTTTGAATATAAAGGTAGATAAGAAAAAGTGAGTCAATACAAAGAAAACTAAGCCATGGAAAATGAGGTACGTTGAGTGGATGTTTCTCCCAGGGCAGCCTCGTGGGTATCGGGACGTGGTTTTGGGTAATCCTTAGATGCTGCATCAAATAACATCACCTCACACGCCAGGAAGATTATTCCTGTTTCAGTTCTCTTTCTTTTCATTGATTTATTTACTATTTATTATTTTTTATAAATGAGCCGTTTTGTCTTGAAACCATTATAGATGCATGTGCCGTTGCAAGCAATAATCCAGAGAGACCCCATGTGCCATTTGCCCAGGTTTCCCCAATCGTAACATCTTGCAAATCACAACCAGGAGGAAGGATATTGATGCTGACACCATCAAGATACAGACTGCTTCCGTCACCACAGAGATCCCCTGTGGCCACACTCACTTTCCCCACCTTCACCCCGATAACCACTCACTGCTTGCAGGGCCATAGCTTGTCATTTCAAGCACGTTATATGAATAGAACCATACAGTGTGTGTGTGTGTGTGTGTGTGTGTGTGTGGCCTCTGGGATTAGCGTCTCTGGAGGCTCATCTCATGGCTCCGTATGGAATAGTTCCCTCCTTTTTGCTGCTGAGTAATATTCTGTGATAAGGGCGTACTGCCGTTGGTTGGAACAGTCATCTGCCGAAGTCCTCTGTCTCAGTTTTGGGCTATTACAAATACAGCTGCTCTGAACATTCATGTCGGGGCTTCTGTGCAAGCGTAAGTGTTCATTTCTGTGGGACGGAGGCCCAGGTGTACAATGCCTGGGTTGAATGGTAGCTGCATGTGTATTTTTGAAAAGAAACTGTTCAACGCTTTTCCAGGATGGCTGTGCTACTTTGCGTTCATAGCTGCAATGCTTCCGCATTTCCACGTATTCACCTGCAGCTGGTGTTTTTATGATTTTCATTTTTTTTGCCGTTCTGATAGGTGGGCAGTCACAGCTCACTGTGGTTTTTATTTGCATCTTTTGAGTGGCTAAAAATCCTGAACGTCTTTTTAGGTGTTGTTACCATCTGTAAATCTTCTTTGGCTCTTTTTCTAGTTGGATTGTTGTTAAAATTTTTTTTTTTAATGTTACATTTTCACAGTTCTTTATATATTCTAGATAGGAGTCCTTTGTCAGGTTTGTAAATATTTTCTCCTGGTGTGTAGCTGCTATTTTCATCCTCTTAAAAGCCAGGGCTTTGATAGAGCAAGTGTTTTTGATTTTCATGAGGTCCAATTTATCAATTTTTTTCCCTATGGCTTATGCTTTTGGTGTCAAGTCTAAGAACTCTTTCCTGTTTCCTACATCCTGAAGAGTTTCTTCTATGTTTTTTTTTTCTCCCCTAGGGTGTTATAATTTTACATTGAAGCCTGTGTTACATCTTGTGTTAATTTTTATGTAAGTAAGGTGTGAAGTTTAGGTTGCGACTTATTTTTTTTGCCCCTGGATATTAATTGCTTCAGCATTATTTGTTGAAAACGTTGTACTCTCTCCACTAAATTGCTTTTGAATTTTTGTTAAACATCAGTTTGCCATATTTGTGTGGGTCTATTTCTTTTCTTTAATTTTTTTAAAAAAAGATTTTCATTGGGAAATGGGAGGAGGGGAACAGCGTTGGGGAATCGGGGAAGGGGAACAGACAAGTTGCTGTCCTTTTGCTCTTCAGTCTAGTTGTGGAGGACGTCCCTTCACTGGCCCATGTTGGTATTATCATTGCACTCTTCCAGGATGAGGCAGTCGCTCGCCGGCCATTGGATGGTCGCTCACGGCAGCTCACGGCAGCTCACAAAAGCTCATGCCAGCTGCTGGTCAGCCCCACTGCAGCCTACGCCATTGCCTGTGACTCATGGCAGCTCAGCTCCAGGTCGAGCTGTTGTTCCACATCTTAGCTGTAGAGGGCGCAGCATCACTGGCCCTCATGGGGAATCCAAACCGGCACCCTGCTGCTCAGAGCTGGTGTCCCAAGCCAACTCTTAACTAACATGCCACTTGGCCGGCCCTGGGTCTATTTCTTTTCTCCCTTCCTTGTCCTCTCCTCTCCTCTCCTCTCCTCTCCTCTCCTCTCCTCTCCTCTCCTCTCCTCTCCTCTCCTCTCCTCTCCTCTCCTCTCCTCTCCTCTCCTTTCCTTTCCTTCTCCTTCTCCTTCTCCTTTAAATTCTGTTCTATGTATGTGTTTATTCCTGTACCAGGATGACACAGTCTTGATTATTGTAGCTCTATAATAAGTTTACAAATCAGGTAGACTGGTTCTTCCCATATTCTTATCCTTTTTCAAAATTGAGCTGTTCTCATTCATTTATTTTCCTGTATAAGTTTTAGAATAATCTTGTCTGTGACCACAAAAATTCTTACTGGGTTTTGATAGGAATTGAAATAAACCTGTATACCAGTTTGGGGAGAATTGAAATCTTTACTATGTTTAGTCTTCCGATCCATAAACACGATATGTCTCTTCAGTTATTTAGATTGTCTTTGAGTTCATTCATCGGTGTTTTATAGTTTTCAGCATATAGGTCCTATGCGTGTTCTTTTAGACTTTCACCTAAGTTATTTCAGTTTTTCTTGAGTAATTACAAATGGCATTGTATTTTTATTTTTGTTTCTAATTGTTCATTGCTTGTATATAAAAGGTTAAAAAGGTAAATTGGTATTTGTATGTTGATCTTGTATCCTGTCACTTTGCTAAACTTCCTTATTAGTTCTAGGAAGTTTTGTTGTAGATTTCTTGGGAATTCCTACATCGACAATCATATCACCTGCAAATAGGGATAGTTTTATTTCTTCCTTTCTACTTGTGTGTTTTTTATTTCTTTTCTTGCTTTATCACACTGGCTGGAACTTCCAGGACGAGAAATATGTTGGATAGGAGGCGCATCTTCATCTTGTTCCCAATCTTAGGGAAGAAGAATTCAGTTTTTCATCATTAAGAATCATGTTACCCATGGAGGTTTTGTAGATGCCATTCATCAGGGTGAGAAGCTTACCCTCTATTTCTATTTTCTGAAAGATTTTATCATGAATAGGAGTTGACTTTTGTCAAAAACTCTTTTTACCTCAATTGATATAATCATGTGACTTTTCTTATTTACTCAGTGAATATGGTGGGTTATGTTGCTATATCCCTGGGACCCTTGGTCCTGGTTTATATCAATAATTCTTTTCATGTTGCAGAATCTATATGCTAATACTTTGTGAAGGAATTTGTATCTATTTTCACAAGGGGTGTTGCTCTTTCTTTCTTTTTCTTTTTTTGTACTGTCTTGGTCTGGACTTGGTGTCAGGGTAATATTTAGCTTCATAAAATTAATTGGAAACTATTTCTTCTTCTCTTTCCTGAAAGAGGTTGTGTAGAATTTTTCTTTAAATATCAAGTAGAATTCTTCAGTGAAACCATCAAGACCTGGAGATTCCTTTTCTGGGAGTTTGAAAATTACAAATTCAGTCTGTTTAATAGTTAGAGTGGTAGTCACATGATGTGTTCCCTATTTGGTAAATTGTGATAGTTTGTGCTTTTTGAGGAGTTGGTTCATTTAGCCTAAGTTATCCGATTTATAGGGATAAAGCTATTTAGAGTATTCCTGTATTGTCCTCTGGATGTGTGCAGGGTTTGTAGTGACGTCCCCTATTTCATTTCTGATGTTGGTAATCTCTATCTTCTCTCATTTTTCATTTCTCAATCTTTGTAGAGATTCTAAAGATCATTTTATTGATCTTATTAAAAAATCAAGCCTTTTCTTTCACTGACTTTATTAGTTTCTGCTCCAATTTTATTGATTTCTTCTCTTTTGTTTATTATGTCCTTCTTTCTGCTTGCTTTGGGTGTACTATATTTTTCTTTTGCTAGATTATTGAGGTAGGATCTTAGATTATTTATTCAAAACTCTTTTCTTTCCTAATATAAACATTTAGTGCCAAAACTTCTCTCTCGGCACTGGATTAGCTATGTCCCACCAATTCTAAGATGTCGTATTTTCACTTTCATTCAGTGTATTTTTTTGGTTACTGTTGACATTTCCTCTTTGACCTGTGGGTTATTTAGTCATGTGCTGTTTAGTTTCCCACTGTTTGGAGATTTTCCTGTTATCTTTCCGTTGTTGAGTTCCAGTGTGAGCCTATTATGGTCAGAGAACACACTCTGTGTGATTTCAATTCTTTAAATTTTCTGAGGTCTGTTTTATGGCCCAAGATCTGATCTATCTTGATGTAACAGTCTGCGTCCAAGCAGGAAGTAGAAACCACATAGCAGATTCAACAACAGAAGTTTAACATAGGAATTATTAATACTGTAAGGAGCGAGTATAAGACACCAGGGGGCTCTATGGGGTACTCTAGCATTGAGAGGATGGGCGAACTTGGAATGAGTTCAGACCCCACTGGAGAAGCTGTGGTTTGGCCCCAGATAGCTGGTTTAGCCACACTGCAATGTATCTGGTTTTGGGGGGCAAATAACCGCCAACACCCTGGAGTGCAGGCAGGAAGCATGCAGTAGACAGCAGGAGACGTGGGTGTGCATCGGAAGTCTGCACACCAGTGGGGACAGAGGTCTTGGAGCTCACTGGCTGCAGGGGTGGAAGTGGAGTGGCTCTCTGCGGAGGCCCCGGCCACAGTTGGGCTGTGCATGGGGCTGCAGAAGGAGCTGCTGCACATCCATGGGACCCTCTGGCCACAGGCAGGCTGCAGTCAGGCTGAGCAGAAGCTTTGGTTTCCACGTGTGGGGGCTGCAGATAGGTTAGCGCCAGGCTGAGCCTGCAAGGTCACGCAAGGACCGCCTCTGGGGCTGGTGGCAGGGGTAGGCTCTTGAAGATGTCTTCATATCCATACTTTTTGATCCTCTCTCTGACCCCTACTGGAAATCACAGGAAGCCACTCCCCCCTGGAATGTCCTTCCAGCACCTACTATTGGGAAAACTGGGGATTGTGCTCACTTTAAAGGGATAAAGCCTAAAGGAATTGCACTGTTTATCACACAGCAGATGTTGACAGGTGTATTTGGAGCCGAGAGGTGATAAGCTGATGACTGACATAGTCTATCCTGCGGGCTGTTCAGCTTCCACATGAACCCTTTTATTCACATCAGGGCTCTCTTAAAACAACAAGACAGCAGACCCCTCTATCCTTATGGTGGAGACGTTCTCATTGTTCAAAACGAGAAGACCCAATCATTGCAGCCGTCGTGGCTCTATTAATTACTCCTCAGATCTAGTCACCGGCTCACTGAAAATTCTGTTCCTTGAAGGCTAAATTATGAAGTGAACCTCCAATAACTCATGTATAAACTTGAAAAATAAGAAGGAGGGAGAAGTAAAGAATGGTTAGTACATATAAGTAAACCCATTTGTGTAATGGGCACAGATCACTCACAAAGCTACCGCAGTCCTTGTTCCTGTAACTGGCCACAGTTTGTGGTTTGTACCTGTGACTCCTCCCTACTCCCCTCGCCCTCAGGGCAGAACCTCAGCTGCTGTGGGTTCTTCACCTGCTGGAGTATTAGTAATCCCTGGAAAATCAGAGTATTTACCTTTTTGCCCCAAATCACAGTCACTCTAGTATGTGGCCATAGGTCCCCTCAGGAAAGCTAGGAGGAAGATTTACAGTGTGTCTTTGTGGCAAGAGGACAGGGTCCTTTTTTGAGGGGACCCAGGCTTCTCTTCCATCAAAGGCCTCTGGGTCTGTGAACTGACTTAGGTCTGAAAGCTGAAAGAGGCTGTGATTCTGTATTTGGTGACTCAGGTCAGGTTTCAGGTTACCCCACTTAGATGTTTCTTGGTATGCAGATCAAGCAATTAGCCTGGTAGGCACAGCCCCCCGGTTCACTCCTGGGGATGGCCATGACCCATCAACTCCTGCTGGAGATCTCTCAGAGCCAGAGGATGCTGATGTTTGGCATGTCCCTGTTGCCCTGTGGTTGACATGCCCACTTTTCCTCTGACAATTAAGTGCTACCGCTTGGCCTCTGTGAAGCTGGGATTCCATCATCCCACTGAAACCAGGGAGCCCATCTCAAGGGTGACATCCCTCTCAGCCATCTTCGCCTGAAAAGAGATCAACCACAGAGCTTTCAGGGAAGCAAGTGCCCCTCACTAATGTTTTTTCCAACACCCTAGTGAAGAGAGGTGCTCTGGTCTTCAGGATTGTACTGAGGTGGTGGAGGTCAGAGGGTTAGACTGATGCACATGATACAGCCAGTCCAGCATTTCTGGTTACGTAAGACTCCTTCCTCCACCTCATGCCGGGGAAACTGGCATCTCAACCTCATTAAATGTAAGTCGCTGTTGTGTCCTGGATTCAGTTGGCCAACCAAATACACTGTTAAAGTCACGTCCAGTGGCACCAATAATGCATTCAATCAAGTTTCTCTACTAAGTACAGCCCTATCAATGAACCTGGCCTGATCCCTGGTGGTATTTTCTGCCGCTCTTAGCATCCATCCCCACACATGTGTTCCCCAGGTTTCTGCTGACAGACAGTAGCAGCGGCCTTCCACATTTTTGGTGTGCAAACTATTTCCTCCCCGGCCATAGAGTGCACCTGTGCCCCTGCATCAGGCTGAGACTTGGCTTGAGTTATGGGTCTTTTGGCAGTGGTGGGTTCTGACAAGAATGAGCAATCCCTTTCAAAGCACCTAACCCAAGTGAGAGTTAGGTTTTCAGGCTGAGGAAGGCTAGCGTTCTTGGATACTAGAGGGACAGCTAATGCTACTGGTGAGACAGGCTCAGGATCAACACTGTCAGTGCCTCTATGTCCATTAAGATGTTCTTATTCGGATCTCACTCTTACCCAATTAGTGCCCTAATTTTCACATGAGATACTTGGTGAGACTGTGGATTCAACGACAATTTAATCCAGCAACTTGCACCATTAAATTATGTGTTTGATTTTCAGCAATGTCAGCCCTGTGGCTGTAAGAAATAGGAGATTCTTTTAGGGCTGTCAGGAAGGCTGTCTGATTCTCAGACCATGACCTGAAGTGGGAGTTAACGAACCTGAGCTTGTCATTTTCTCTCTGTAAACACTCAAGGGTACTAAAAAAAAAAAAAAAAAAGACTCGTCTCACACCACAGTTCTTATAGTCATCATTACTGCAATGGGGCAAGAGTGGAAGTCACGTGAGTTACCAAGACATGTGCTCCAATTGGCACTTTATCACAGTCAACTGCCTGTGCAGCCTGATGAATTGTGATGCCAGTGCATATCATGGGTTACAAGCATCAAATTTCTCATTGGCAAGGAGCTCAGCATTGCACTCAAGTCCAAGGGCATAATCAAACCAATCCCCAGATTCCGTCTTTAGGGGTCCATCTCTTGGGACCACTCCCAATACCAGTTCTGTAGTAATCTATATGTAATCAGGTAGAAATCACACAGGAAGTTACATGATAACTGTAAGAAAAGAGTAACCTTAAGACACAAAGAAGGTACCCTAAGATTGAGAGAGCATATCTGAGAAAAGGCAAACTCGGAAGGGGTGCAGATCTTCTTGGAGATTGCGGTTGGGCCATCAAACAGCAGAGAAGTTGGTTGCGTTAGCCAGACCAGACCTTGTCTGGCATTGCTGAACAAACAAAAGGCAACACTGAAGTATGGGCAGAAAGCAGGAGATGAACAACAGGGGACAGGAGTGTGCACTGGGAGTCTGGGTATGGTGGGCACAGAGGCCTTTGGAGCTCCTGGGCTGTGTGGAAGGAAGGAAGGCTTGCAGGGGGACCAGCCACTCTGTGTGGACCCCCAGACACAGGTGGGTGGTGCTTTGGCTGCACAGGGCCCTAGTGTCACTGACGAGAGATGCAGGCACAGCTCCAGAAAGATCACATGTGTGGTCTGAGGTGCACGCAGCTCCATCAGATAGCCTCATATTGATTGTGTGGCTATACTTGTCGCAGTCTATTGGTGTCACTATTTACCAGTTGGAGAGAAATTTAGAAACTTTACCTCCCTTTACTCTCCTCCATCTATAATTGTCTTAAAAACTTCTTCTAATACATTTAGAACCATATCAGTCAGTGTTATTTTTGTCTCAACTGTCCAATGTCATTTAGAAAATTCCAAACGAAATATTGCACTCATCTGTAATTTTACTCTCTCCATTGTTCTTTTTCCTTCTTGATGTTCCAAGTGTCCTTCTTTTATTATTTTCTTTCTGTTTAGAGAACTTCCTTTAGCCATTTCTTTAGGGTATGTCTGCTGGTGACAAATTCTCTTTGTTTTCCGTTATTTGAGAATGTTCGGATTTCCCTTTCATTCAAGAAGGATCTTTTTGCTGGATATAGATTTTTGGGTTGACAATTCTTTTCTTTCATTCCTTGAAAAATGTTTTGCCATTTCCTTCTGGCCTCCAAGTTTCTGATGAGAAACTTCTGTCATTAGAATTTGTTTTCTCCTACAGATAAAGTGTCATTTCTTTCTCGCTGCTTTCAAGAATTTTATCTTTGTCTTTACAGTTCAGAAGTTTGACTCTGGTGTATTTTAGTGAGGATTTCTTTGATTTTATTCTGTTCTGGGTTCACTAGCTTCCTGAACCCATGGGTTTATATCTTTTGCCAAATTGAAGTTTTCAGCCATATTTTCTTTGACTGCTTTAGCCCAATCTTCTTTCTCCTCTCCGTTTGTGACTCTGATGATGTGATTGCTATACCTTTTGTTAGTCCCACAAGTCTCTGAGGCTCTGTTTATTTTTTCAGCCTATTTTCTCTTGGTTGTTCAGATTGGGAAACTTCCATTGTCTTGTCTTCAAATTCACTGATTTTGTTGTTGTTGTTCTCTCAGTTCTTATGTTGAGCCCATCATTGAATTCTTAAAATTTTGGTGATAATATTTTTCAGTTCTAAAATTTCCATTTGGCTGTTTTTTAAAAAAATTTTCTATTTCTTTGCTGAGACTTTCTATTTTTTGTTTGTTTTAAGTATATTTGTAAGTGTCCATTGAAACATTTTTATGATGGCTGCTCTAAAATCTTTGTCAGATAGTTCCAGCATCTCGTGTCTTGGCATCTATGGATTGTCTTTTTTTTTCATTCAGTTTGAGATCTTTCTGGTTCTTGGTATAAATGAATTTTAATTAAAACTTGGACATTTGGGCTACTATCTTATAGAGTCTGGATTGATGAAACCTTCTGTTTTAGTTGGCTTTGTTTTGATACTGTTTGGCAGGAGAAGAGGGTAGATAGAAGTCCAGGTTACTTACTCACTTTCTGTTGACCCCCCAAGGGGAACTCATCCTTACTGTTTGGTGAGGGTGGTGGTTATAGTTCCCCAGTGGCCATCACTGATCTCTCCCTGGGAGATGGGAGTGCCTGGGAGAGATAGGATGACTTGTGATTGCTCCTTGTGGGACTTCCACTGATAGCGTGGGTGAGGATGGTTTCATTGCTGTTGGATGGCAGTGAGCGTCCTGACTCTGCCCAGGCCTCCTCGGACACCATCCAGCAGGGAGGGCAGTGGATAAACCAACTGTGCCGCACCCACATACCGGAATACTCGTCAGCAATAAAAAGGGATGAATTGCTGAAATACACATTGACTTCGGTGGATCTGAAAGGCATTATGCTAAGAGAAGGAAGCCGGATTGAAAATGCGACATAGGCTACCACTCCCTATATATGACATTCTGGGAAAAGCAAAACTATAGGGACAGAAATAGGTCTGTGGTTGCCAGGGGCTGCGGGTGGAGGACGGGGTTCACCAAAAGAGGTATGGGGCAGTTCGGGCAGTGAGAAGGTATTCTTTTGCATCTCTACTCTGTTGGTAGTTCCACAACTGTATCTGTTTGTCAAATTTTTAGAACTATACACTAAAAAGGATGACTAGTACTATATGTAAATCATTTCTTAATTTAAAAAAAACCCCAAACTTAGTGCAAGGTGGTACTGCTGAAAGATGGAGAAATTTGAGGGGTGTGATCTCTTGTCAGCTGTCTGCAGCGAGATGGTCATCTTTGTAGGCCCTAATTAACATATGTTAACTGTAACTGAAAAATAAACTGAACCCCACCCCCAACCTCCCTCCCTTCCAAGACCCCCACACCTTTAGGAGTAAAACCCCAGGCCTCCTGTAATGCACACCTGTGCCCTGGATTTCATGCACGCACTGTGTGTGTTTACAGACTGCCCACCCAAATGCTGTATTTCCAATGTGGGAAGTTTAACACGTAAGGGTTAAATGTTGTAATTCTCGGAAGCCCATCAGTATTTGGGATCCTTTGTCCTACCCGGCCTTGAATTCAGTGCTGCATCTGTTTGCTATTTTCCTGCCTAATTAATGTAATTATCTAAAACAATAGCCATCGCCAATACAATATTCTGAATTATGTGATTTCACATCATAAACAAATAAATCTGTTTCTAGACTGCCTGGCGACTGTGAGTTGCGGTGTTAGGTATGATTTTACGTGTTCTAAGCTGCAAGGGATCATGGTACACCTCCAGGCCCCGTAATGTGAAGAGCTGTTCTTGGGGTGCATGACAGCTAGCAAAGGTCACCTTCAAAGCTGTGTTCTGTGGAGAAAGAGAGGGGTTCCTGGGTGACAGTTCTCACCTTTGTGTGAGCCCTGTCTGTCAGCCAGCAATAAGGCTGTAAACTGTGCTTTCTCCATCTGCCGTAGAGGTGAATCGTAGGCACAGCAGTAAAAGACAGGCTCCTCGCTTGTCATTTAACTAAAAACAGTGTCTTGATATGTACAATTTCAGGTCATTTTGTACCCAGACATTTTCCTGCCCTGTCTTGCCATTGAAAAAACAAAGGCCCAGGGAAATAAAAGGTTTTTTCTAGAAAGAATCACAAAATATTGTTGGGCAGCTGGCATCTGTGAGTGCATTTCCTTTACATTTAGTTATGTCTCAAGCACACCAGGCACATTCCTGGTGTTCCTTCTGCCTGAAACACTCCTTCCCGACACACCAGCATGGCTCACTCCATCACTAGCCTCCCGAGTTTGTTCAGACATCACCCTCTTAGTGAGGTTCACCTGACCCATCCCATTTAAAATAGAGACCCTCGGGCCAGCCAAATGGCTTGGTGATTGAGAGCTGGCTTGGGATGCCAGCGGCCCAGGTTCGGATCCCACATATGAGGGCCAGTGACACTGCCCTCTTAAAAAAATAATATAAATAAAATAAAATAAAATAAAATAAAATAAATAAAATAAAATAAAATAAAATAGGGACCCTCCCTCTTTGCCTGGCCCCTCTCCCACCTCCCTCCCCACACTCCTATCTTTCCTTACCAGGCTCTATTTTCTTCTGTAACACTTATCATTTTCTGATACATTATATAATTTATTTTAAAAAAAACTTTATCTGTCTCTCTAACTAGAATGCAAGTTCCATAATATGAGCTCTTTTGTGACACATAGTAGGTGTTCCATAAACACTTGAATGAGTGAAAAGATCAATTTTCAATAGGTAGAAATGAAACTAGGATAGTCACTTGCTCCATTTAATGTCATCCTGAAGAGTGCTAATTCATTCTACTACTTTTTGTTTGAAATATTTTACCATAAACCAAATGCTTGTTAACGGGTGTGTCTCGATAATTCTCATGAGCTCCCACCTGAAGAGACACATCCTGGCCAACCACACCGTGTAGTCTAAGCCAAGAGAGTTTGGAGCTCTGTCTGCCAGCTCTCTCCACCAATAGTGTGACCTGCGGCCTCTCTCTCAGCTAGTTAGTTTGCATTCCAGAGAACAGTTTTGAATTAAAATGCGTGTCAAAATATATGTAAGTCCTTGAGCTGGTTTTCCCCAAGAAACAAAGAAAGATAATCTTGCTGTAGGTTAAAATGAAAATTTATGGTCTGTCCAGGCCCATTTAGAAATGGGCGAGAAAACAGAGGGTAAAGATCAGCAGACACAGGCCATGTGGACACCAAATGAGGCTGGCAGGGTGACCGATGGTTAAAAAAGGGAAGCTGAAGAAACTCAGGTCTGAAGCATGTTAAGACCTTGTGATAGTTGAGGAAAATGGAAAGTAGAATGCCATTTCCAGGGGGCTCTTCAACAATGACCCTTTCAATGCTAACGCATTTATCTAGCCCAGCAGTGTCTTCTGTGAGAAGTGGGTTATCAGCAGAGTCACAGCCTGTGAGGGATGTGGCAAGACAGACATCACCACTGGTCAAAATTACCCTTAAAATTCTTTAGTTAGGTACCATGCTGAAGCCACATTACTTGTTCAGTTAGCTCTTGTTATCTAAGAAACATCCCAAAACACTGACTTAAAATGATAACCATTTATTTAACTTCTGATTCTATCGGTCAGTGTTTTAGCCTGGGCTCAGCTGAGTGGTTTTTCTTCTCTTGGCTGGACTTACACATGTGTCTGATGGGGACTGGCTGGGCCAGAATGGCCTCCCCAGGGATGGTTTGTCTCGGCTCCATGTGGTCTCTCATCGTTCAGTCCCGTCACTTGGACTTGGTGTCGTGGAGGAGGCAGAGCAGAAGCACCCAGTGTCCCTAGTCTTGGAGCCAGCTCACCATCACTAATGCCACTCTGTTGCCTAGAGTCGAGGGGTAGATAAAAAGCCTCCATCTCTTGATGGGAAGAGCAGCAAAGTCCCCCTGCAAAGGCTGTGGAAACAGGGAGGTGTAAAGAATGGAGACCATTTTTTTTTTTTTGCCACCTACAATCAGTATTTTTCAGTATTTCCAACACAGCCAGTTTTTCCTTTGGTGTTGAAACTTATTTCCTTGTTTCATCAACAAATGCAGCAGGGGGCTTGTGTATGTGATGCACATTGTACCTGAAAGACTGTGAACACTGGAACTGCATTCAACAGTGAGATGCTCATGGTGGGAAGGCCAAGGGGAACTCAGCTCACCAAGGCTTCGGGTCTCCTCATTTTTGCTGGGCACTTGCTTATGGTCTTGATGGCTAGGAGCAATGCCAAGTGATGGATATTATTTTCCTTTTTGTGCCACCTCTGAGGTTGACTTCAACCTCTTCCCATGTTGAGCAACCCCACAGTCTTCTTCAAGGCTGCACGTCATTCCTTCCACAAATATTAATATTATTGAACACCTACCATCTGCCAAGGAGTGTTCAGGATGCTGGCCATCCTGGGTCAATGCATTATTGTAGCCATTAAATGCAATAATTCAGAGACAGCTTCACAGCCTGACAAACATAACTCATGCTCCAACTTAGACATATGAAGAGAAAATGTTCCTTCCCCTTGCCTGGAGTAGACTGGATCTTCTCAAAAGCCCCAGTTCCCGGGTAGTGGGAGGAAATTTTTTTAAAAGCTAGCATATATTTATTGACTTCACCGAGTTTGTGCTTTGGGCCAGGCTTGTTTAAAATTCATTTAACTCTCACATGACACTATGAGGTGGTGTTACTATTTTGCCATCTTACAGATGAGGAAACTGAGTCACAAGGTCATCTGAGATCACAGCATTTGTAAATGCAGGGCCCTGCCTCCAGAGCCATCTCCCTGAACCACTCTGTGGAGCCAACGAACTAACCGTCCAGTCCCCTTGTGTCTCATTTGATGTTCTGTTACCTCCATCCCCCACCCTCACATCTTCAAGATGGCATCTGGCAGTCCATTTGGTCCCCTCTGGGGCTCTCATTACAGAGCTATTCTTCCTACTAGGTGCCCCTTTCCAGCACTCTGCGAGTTCCAAGGCAAACCCCATGCAGGGCACGGGAGGACCAGCGGAGGATTTCAGCCCTGGGGTGGAGGTCTCCCTCTGCTCACCCTCGCTTTGCCTGGGCCACCTCCTTACAGTTCTTCAACAGGGAGATGGGACACTCCCTGGTGTTGCCCCCACACCTTCTCTCTTGGTTGAAACCTGACTGTCCTGCTGCCTATCTCGTATAACCCATTCCCCCCTCATCATCTTTCAGGGCTTGGAAAATGGCATCATTTTCTTTATTGTCTGTAGTAGTGTCCCGTGGATGCCATAACAAAATCCCACAAACTGAGGTGCTTAAAACAACAAAAATGAATTCTCTCACAGCCTAGAAGCCAGGAGTCCAAGGTCAAGGTGTGGGCCGGGCCGGCTCCTCCTGAAGGCTCCAGGGGAGGGCCCTTCCTGCCTCCCAGCTTGTGGCTGCGCCACTCCAGTTCCGTGGGTCTCTCTGTGGCTCTTTCTCTTGTACCTCTGCGCCCTCTCTCTTCTAAGGACACCAGTCATTGGATGTAGGGCCACCCGACTCCTGGCACAGGTCCTCCTGCCCTGGAGCCTGAAACAATAAAACAAAGAGAGAAGGTAATTTTGAAAACCCTTTCTCTCCCAACAACAGTATCTGCTCTCAAGATTATTGTGCAGCCAGAAACCCTAGTTTGCAAGCCTGGGGCTGGATCTTACCTTGTTCTGTCTGTCTCTCTTCTTTCGACAGGAACACGCTTCCCAACCACTTGACCTTGGGTACATCTCTTCATCTGTCAGGGGCTCCTCCCCTCGCTGGGAGGGGGAAGTGCCTTCCTGACAGGTCACGGTCTGGGTCAGGTGACCCGACACAGGTAAAGCAGTTGGACCAGTGACTGACACAGGATAGACGCTATATAAGGCTCAGCTACGTCTGTGACGAATGTAAAAATATATTTTGTCACCATCTCCCTTTAGGCAGCCTCAGGCTGCCTGAGGTAAAGCCCAGTGACTTGGAGAAGGAAGAAGGAGAAAACATCTTAATCATTTTCAGCAGATCGCTCCCATTTTGTGCTTAGGCTGTGACAGGTGCTGGTAGATGGTGTCCATTTAACCCTCCGTGTTTATCCCCATTTTACAAGGAGGATCCTTTATGTTAAAGGGACTTGCAGAAGCCACCCAGTGGGCTAAGTAGAAAAGCTAGAACTTGAACTCGGGGCTCTTTCCTTGTCAAATGAGGGACCCCCGGGTCCCGGGGAGGCCTGACAGGAGCGGGCAGGCTGCCCACCTGGCCAAAGCCACCCTGACATCGGGCTTTTCCCTCCAAACCTCTGAAACCTAACGACAACCTACAGGAAAGCCACAGGATTTCTGTATGGCAAGCAGGCAATTGCAACGGACCCACTGCTGCATGAGCCTTCTGCACACCATGTTTTTGTAGGTAAGCTCCCTCCTGGCTCAGTTATCTTAATTTGTTTAGTCAAAATATATTTTGTCACCAAGAGGAATTACTTTGGGTAGAGTCGTGGTGAGAACCGCCGTGTTGGGCTTCTGGAGCAGGTCCTGGAGCGTCTCGAGGAAGGGACCCGGCTTTCGGGGAGGTGGCCTCCATCTGACCCGGCTGTCCCACTCCCACTCACCCCTCTAGGCTGCCCGAGAATCTGATGGCGGTCCGAGATGCTCTCGCATTTTGGGAAAACTCAGCCATGCACACAATTTAAGTTGTCATTTCACTTTGGGTCCTGGCAGGCCCAGCCGCAAGTGTGAGTGGGCACTTGAGGGGAGTTTAAGGGCGGGGGCGAGGGCTGGCAGTGTTCCCCCAGAGGCCAGGGGCCTGAGTTGTCACTGGGACCTGGAGATGCCACCAGCAAAAGTGCAGCCTTCATAGAGGGACAGAGCCACCTCGGGTCAACCCCAGCGGATTCTCCTCCCTCCCTATGCTGATCTGCTGGGCGTGGACAACAGAGGACAGGGGAGCCCGTGGCTACAACCTTGGGGGCTCAGGGAGGAGGGAAGGAGATCGGACCCATCTCCAGGGTCTAGCCTGAAGGTGGCCCAGGTCAGGATCTTAAATTAGAGGTGTGTACCCCCAAATATGGGACCATACCACTTGGGGGAGCCAGATCATATGAGGGGCTACAGATATGTACTTAAAAAGAAGCATAGTTATATATTTATTTTAATGGTTCTTAGAAAAAAGTGATAATCTTGGAAATGATATAGTCCTCCCCTCTTTTTTCTCTCCAGTTATTTCAAGTACTTATTTATTGTTTTTGTTGTTGTTGCTTTGCTTTTTTACTCTGATCGGTAAAAACATGGCATCATGATACATAGACCTTGCATTTCTTGGTAGGCGAGGATAAACATCTTTTCACATGCCTTTTTAAAAATTGTTTTGATTTAAAGAGTTTTTAAGTTAGTAGACTTAATTTTTTAGAGCAGTTTTAGGTTTAGAGACAAATGAGGAGAAAGGACAGAGCGTTCCCAAATACCACCCTAACCTTCTCCCATCCTATACCTTCCTTTGTCGTTAACATCTTGTATCGGTCTTGTATTTGGCTTTCGTGTAATTGGTGAGTCAGTATCGGATGTTATTATTAACCAAGTGTACGTTAGGGCTTGCTCTTGGTGGTGTGCATCCTGTGGGTTTAGACAAATGTAAAAATACATGTATGCATCATGAAGTGTCACCCAGAGTCGTCTCACTGTCCTAGGAACCCTGTGCTCCGCCTGTCCATCCCTCCTCCCCTCTAACTCCTGGCAACCACTCGTCTTTCCGCTGTCCCCACAATTCTGCCTTTTCCAGAATGTTGTAGAGTTGGAATCATACAGGATGTAGCCTTTCCACATGGGTTTCTCTCACTTAGTCATATGCATTTAAGTTTCCCCCATGTCTTTTTCTGGCTTGACAGCCCATTTTTTTTTTTTTAGTACTGAATAATATTCCATGGTCTGGATGGACACAGTTTATTTATCCATCACCTACTGAAGGATATCTTGGTGGCTTCCAAGTTTTGGCAATTACGACTAAAGCTGCTATAAACATCCGTGTGAGGGTTTTTATATGATTCTAAGTTTTGGGCTCATCAAGTAAAGATATGATATCCCCCCACTTTTTGTTTACTTTATAAAAGTTGTAAAATAAACATAGCATAAAATTTGTGATTTTAACCATGTGGAAGTGTGCAGTTCAGTGGCACTATGTGCATGCACACTGTTGTGCAAACAGTTTTCTTTTCGAATTGGGGTATTTCAGCGAAACAGACCCCTGTTATCCAGGGATGGGGGGAAGTAACGGATTGAGTGGTCCCCACACATGGCACAGCAGGTGAAGGGGTGCAGGACCTATTGAAGCTTGGGAAACTTGTAACTAAAACAACAGTCTCACCCTCCCAAGTTGTTTGTGAAAGGGTGTGTTTAATACATTTTGTATATTTCTCCAAGGGGCCCCAAATGTGAATTTATAAAGCCTATTTTTTTCTTTGCCCCTTTGTGGGTTGTTTATGAGAATGGGGGCTTTGGGAATGGTCACTGCTGTCCCTCGTTTCTCCCACCTCTCTGTTCATGTCTCCGTAATGCTGCACACTTCTACCAAAGAATATTACTGGCTTGGGGGGTCATGGGAGGGGGGCTGTATACATGGCAGAATGGAGGATGTGAAGACTCCATTATGCTGTCTGCATTGTGGACCCTCGTGATGGCAAGGGGTGAGCACTTGACAATGAGTCCAGCCGACCAGGTGGTCTTCCCAGAATCTTTCTGATGTCCGCCTTCCCAAACCTGTGCCTCGGTTTCCCCATGAGTCTAATGTGGATGATATGATCTGCCACCTCCTTGATTCTGAGTGAGAAAAATTAGCAGCGGCCCTTTGAGGTTTCCAGAGAAAAGTGCCATTTCCTGGGAAGGTGCTAGCTGGCTCCTTCTCTTGCCCACAGGGATCAGCTGCTACTAAAAGGCGTCGATTATGCTGTGATCACAGAACAGGCTTCAGAGAGAGCAAATAATAATTGTAGCAGGTGTGTCAGAAATGTAGCGCTCTTTTTCCCGAATTTCTATTTTGAAGCCCCGTTCCTCCCACCTTGAGGCAGTCAGTTCTGGGCTTCTTTTCTCTTTCCCCCTGAGGTTGCGCTTATTATGGGGGAGGTCCCCAAGCAGCCCTTTCCCTCTCCCCGCTCCCAGATACTGCTCAAGGACATGGCCCTCTGACCCATTTTCCTGGTCACCCCTGGCCCCCTCTGGGGTGCTCTGGAATTCATCCTGGGGCTGCATGGCTCCCGGTGTAGAAAACCTGTGGGCTTCCTCCATCCTGTCCTGGCTGGACACGTGCCGTGGGCTGCTGCTGCTCCGTGGCCTGGGCCGCCCAGATTTCCCCAGGGAACTGGGTCCAGATCACCCCTCCACCTGACTCCCCACCGAAGCCAAAGTTGGAGGATCCCCTCCCTGCCCCCTGCCTTCCTGCCACCTCCTCCCAACCCAGGGGCCATCATAACCCGAGAACTGGGAACACTGGCCTGTCCTCCTCAGGGTTCTTCAGGGTTTAGGCTTTAGAATTCAGAAGCCCTTATTCAGTTTCTGCCACAGCAGCTCCAACAAAAGCTCTGCCTATCTCTCTCCCTCTGCACTTATCATTTTGGAGCCAGCTGTGGGCAGCATTGCTATGCCTGGTGGCTTTCTGGGGCCACCCGGGCCAGCTCAGTGCATCCACTCGGCCAGCTGGACCTGTCAGCATACTGTTGATCCCAGGAGTGGCCTCGATGCTTGACAGCCCCCTCGCCCCCCGTGGGGTAGCAGCGGGGAGGGGTGTGTTCTAGTCCATCTCAGTGTCCCAGCCCCCTCAGGCTCCAGGCCTACAGGGAGGAATTGCTTCACAGCTTCTGTCACCTGGCTTCCCCACTCCCCTGCAACGGTTTCTTGGGGTCACTTCCCAAATGAAATCCTTGCAATAACATCCTTTTCTTGGGAACCTACCCTGAGCAGCGCCCCTTCCCAGAGGCAATGAAGGGTCCTGCTGCGCTGACTGATGGGGGAAGAGACGGGTAGGAGCAAGGGGCGGGTGAGGGAGGAATCAGTAGCTCATCATCAAGCTATTATGGCGAACGGTTGAAAACTCCAGGAAGCCGAACTCAAATGACTCCATGCCTGGCACCCCGCTCAGTGCTTTTACACACACAATGTCATCTGATCGTCCAGTCGCTCTGTCCCTGGGTCTCAGTGAGAGACCAGCAAGCCAGGTAAGCAGGGGCGGGAACTCAGGGGAGCATCTTGGAAATCCTCAGCTAGTAGGAAGGACGCAGCCCCTTGAGGTCAGTCGTTGTCTTCCACTTACATCGCATCAAGACATTCTGGGAGCTACCTGCTAATCTCTAAAGATGTCTGTCTTTAAATCATTCCTTAAATAATTATAAACTCTCAAATGTTTTGAGGCAGGTGGCATTGCTCTGTGAGATCCATAATGTTAGACAGATTTGTGAGTAACAGAGAATGGGAAAGATGGTCTCAGGATTTAAAACAAAAAAGGGCTGACTTGTAGCATTTGCCGATTTCCATGGTGTAAGTACTCCCACCATGGCCAGTTCCAAGCTGTGAACATGACATTATTGAACCCAAAATTGGGAAAAGGTTGGATGTAGGATTAGCGGGTATTTACATTATACCAATGCCACCAATGTAAATGACCTTCAGAGCACTGGGAATGGTAAGGGGTAATAAAATAATTAGTAAGTGATGAGTTTTGAGTATTTAGTACATTTTTCCTGAGATAAAGTTCGTACAACATTAAATTTACCATTTTAACTATTTAACGTGTACAATTAAGTGGTATTTAGTACATTCATAATGTGCTACCACTGCTTCTATCTGGTTCCAGAACATTTTCAGCGCCCCAAAAGGAAGCCTTGTACCCAATTAAGCAGCCGTTCTTCATTCTACCTCTTTACCCCTTGTAACCACTATAATCTGTTTTCTGTGCCTATAAATTTGTCTATTCTGGGTTTTTCATATAAATGGAATAATATTATACAACTGTGGCCCTTTGAGTCTGGCTCCTTTCGCTTAGCATAATGTTTTCAAGGTTCATCCACGTTGTAGCATGTTTTTAAGGTTTATTCCTTTTTTGGCTGAATAATATCCAATTATGTGGAAAGACCATATTTTGTTTATCCATCCATCAGTTGAAGGGCGTTTGGGTTGTTTTCACCTTTTGGCGAATGGCAATTGAGCTGCTATAAGCATTCATATACACGTTTTTATTTGACTATCTATTTTCAATTCTTTTGGGTCCTTTCAATTCTAGAAGTACGATAGCTGGGTCATCTGACAGTTCTATGTTTAACTTTTGGAGGAACTGCTAAACAGTTTTCCACCATTTTCCGTTCCCACCAGCAGTGTGTAAGTGTTCCATTTTCTCCAAATCCTCACCAACACTTATTTCCAGTTGGTTATTATTATTACCATAGTCTTGCTTGTTGGTGTAAAATCATATCTCACAGTGTTTGTGGTTTACACTTTACTAATGAGTCATGATATTGAGCATCTTTACCTGTGCTTTTGGCCATTTGTATATCTCCCCTGGAGAAATGTCTATTCAAGTCCTCTGCTCATTTTTAAATTGAGTTGCCTTTTTTTGTTATTAAGTTATAAGAGTTCTTCATGTATTCTGGATATATCAGATATATGATTTGCAAATATTTTTCACCCATTCTGTGGGTTGTCTTTTCACTTTCTTGATGTGTCCTTTGATGCACAAAAATTTTTAATTTTGAGGAAGTCCAATTTATCTTTTTTTTGAATTGCTTATTCTGTTGGTGTCATCTCTAAGAATTCATTGCAAAATCCAAAGTCATGAATATTTACTCCTATAATTCCTTCCAAGAGTTTTGTAGTTTTAGCTCTTACATTTAGGTCTTTGATCAATTTTGAGTTAATTTTTGTATATGGTGTTAGGTAGGGGTTGAAGTTCATTCTTTTGCATGTGATACCCAGTTGTAGTATCGTTTCTGTTAGTATAATTTATTGAATTGTAAGATTATATAATTTAACTTTTATTTATGGCGGCCATGGTTAACAAGCAACTTGTGAAAAGTCCTGAGAATTTAACAATCAGCTCTTGTGAGCCACTGTGACCCGGCATGAGTGGGCTTCCACATGCCACTACCTCCACCCTACCCTGCTGGGACAGTCTTGTTGCTGAAGGCTGGAATTTGGGTTTGTTTTGTGGAGGAGCAGAGCTGGGGGATGGTTGAAGTGTGCTTATGAAGACCCCGGAGGATGGGTGCTGAGGCAGAAGTAGCTGGAGAGCCAATCCTGTAACCATGGGGCCTACCTGGCATTTCCCCATTGCGTTTGGCTTTCCCTTCTGTTGTTTGAAGAGCATGGCAGGGTCTCTCCTGCTCTCTTGCTTAGCATTTGCCCAGGTGATCCTCCTGGTTGAGAGGGAACCAATTGTGTCCCAGTGGAAGTGATGGGCTTTGAAAGCCCCAGCTTTGAGCAGAAACCCAAGCCTGATCCTGAGGTTGAGGAAGTGCTCCTTTTCCTGGTGAGGTGGCCGGGTAAAATATAGGATTCTTAATCCCATTGGGATTTCAGGTGGATAATGTGTAATTTTTTAGTATTAACATGACACACGCAAGATTTGGGATGTATACTAAAGAACTGTGCATTGTTTATCTGAAATTCGAATTTTGTCGGGAATCGTGTATTTTCATTGGCTAGATTCTGTAAACGTCCCCTCTGGTCAGGTTTCTTCCTTATTGCCTCATCCAACAGCAGAGACAGAATTGCAGCTGGGAAGAGCCCTAGGGAGCTGCTCTTCCCATTTTACAGATCCGGCAACTGAGTCCCAGATAAGGAATGCGACTTGCCCCAAAGCGTGGGACCACTGTGGGCTTTGGGGACCTTTCTGAGTTACATGGGTTTGCTTTTCATGAAGTCAGCACATTTTCTGAGCGTCTCCTCTATACAGGGTACCGTGCTGGGTGTCAGGGGATGACAGTGACTAGCTGTCAGTGACTAGCCTGTCATGGACCCCTGTAGAGGGCAAGAATCAAGAGTTCCCTTTGAACATGTTAAATTAGAGACAGGAATCACACAGACCTGTGTTGCTATGTTTCAGCTGCGTGACAGGTCACTTGGGCTGTGAGCTTCAGTTTCCCTTTCGTCATCTGGGGATAAGAGTGCTTTTCTTGGGGGGTTCTTATCAGGCGTCAGGGGGGTGATGAGCCACCTGGTGGGAGGCAGGGGAGAGTGTGCTGTGTGATGAGAAGACACGCACCCATGGTAAAGTTTGGTTTTGTCCACAGGTTACCCGGCATCCTGGGTCACCCAGATGATGTGGGATGGAGGTCCCAGAACTTACCTGCCTTGCTTCACCTGCCGGGGACCAGCCAGCTGCTGCTCCTGGAGCCCCAGCGACCCCCGGCGGGCAGGCCTTGCCTCACCTGACATTGGGCCCTGTCATTCTGCCACCGGAGCAGGGCCTGGCCCCTGCCATGTTCCTGAAGGCCATGCCCATCCCCCTGTACCACACAGTGCCTCCCGGGGGCCTCCAGCCACGTGCCCCCCTAGTGGCGGGCAGCCTGGACGGGGGCGGCATGCCCTTCATTCTCAGCCCCATGCTGCAGCCCGAAGGGCCTGGCCCTCCTCGGGCCGCGAAGCCGGCAGCCCCAGTGCTCACCCTGAACATTGTGGGCGCTCTGCCTGTCCTGTCACCGGGCCTGGGGCCCCCGCTGGGCAGCCCGGGGAAGGGGCGCAGCGCTGGCAAGCACCTGTGCCCACACTGTGGCCGGGACTGCCTGAAGCCCAGTGTCTTGGAGAAGCACATCCGGTCCCACACGGGGGAGAGGCCCTTCCCATGTCCCAGCTGTGGCATCGCTTTCAAGACCCAGAGCAACCTGTACAAGCACAGACGCACCCAGACGCACCTCAACAACTGTCGGCTGCCCTCGGAGTCCGATGGCGCTGGGGGCAGCCTGCTGGAGGAGGGAGGCAAGGCTGGGGAGACCTCCAGAGGTGCTGGCAAGGGGGACAGCTGGAGCCCGGGTGGGGGCGATGGGGCCAGATCAGAGAAACAGCTTTCTCCAGGCCGGCAGGGTGCTGGGCGCTGCCCGGAGCCCCCCACGCATGTGTGTCCGCTTGCCAAGAGCCTGGACCCGAGGCTGGAAGCTCTTCCCTGCCCAGGGTCCGCATTTGCTGACAGGGAGACCCCTTTGGACTCTACCCGGCCGGCCTCCCCTGGGCTCCCCCCGGCCGGCCCACAGCCCCGGCGCAAGCTACCAGAACAGAAGTCTCTGGCAGCCAGCAGGTCGTGCTCTCTGCAGCAGCAGCAGGCGACGTCCTCCGAGAAGGCCTGGGAGGCCAAGGCCTTGGAGAGCCGGCTGAGAAAGTGTGAGAGCACTGACTCGGGCTACCTGTCCCGCTCGGACAGCGTGGAGCAGCCGCTGGCCCCCTGCAGCCCGCTGCACAGCCTGTCAGAGCACAGCGCCGAGTCCGAGGGGGACGGGGTCCCGGGGCGTGGGGGGGCCAGGGCTGGGCCAGGAGAGCGGGGGTCCAGCCTGGAGCTAGAGAAGAGGCAGCTGGAGGAGCGCATTGCCAGGCTCATCTCACACAACCAGGCCGTGGTGGAAGACCCCCAGCTAGACAATGTGCGGCCCCGTAAGACCATCCTGTCCAAGCAGGGAAGCATTGACCTGCCCATGCCCTACACCTACAAGGACTCCTTCCACTTCGAGATCCGGGCGCTGGAGCCCGGCCGGAGGAGGCCTGGGGCGCTCTGTGCCACCCGTTCCACCTGCACCCCCCCAGATAAGGCCCGGCCCCTCTTCTTTCACTCCGTCCCCACGCAGCTCTCCACCACCATGGAGTGCATCCCTGTCACCAGGAGCAACTCGCTGCCCTTCGTCGAGGGCACCAGGATGTGGCAGGAGCCATCAGACTCCCAGGACACCTGCACCAGGAGGCAGAAAGCTCTGAGCCCCAGGCCCGTCCCTGCCCAACTGGTAGATGCCCCCAGCTGTCACCCCCGGGCCCTGGTCAGACAGGCTGCAGTGGAGGACCTGCTGTGTCCCCCCACTGGAGACGCCGTGGCCCCTGCAGAGGACCTAGTTGGCCACAGAACGGGTGTAGGGGAGGGGGTGGCTGGGAAGGGCAGAACGGCCGGTAGGAAAGGCAGCCAGAGGAAGCTGAAGATGTTTTCCCAGGAGAAGTGGCAAGTGTACGGGGATGAGACGTTCAAGAGAATCTACCAGAAGGTGAAAACCAGCCACCGCGGAGGCAAGAAGGCGAGGGAGGTGAGAGTGGGCAGTGGGGCAGAGCTGGACCTTCCTCTCCAGGAAGAGGCAGATGGGGGCCAGGGCAGAGCCCCATCACAGGACGGGAGGACCCTTGTCCACGGGGACACTTCTGTGGGGGCCAAGCCGGGGCCTTGGGAAAGTCTGCCAGCCACGGAGACTCTTTTGGTGACTGAGTCCCCCAAGCAGGGGGAGATGATGGCCAGAGCAGGAGGCAGTGACCAGACCAGCGCGAACAGGGCTGTGTCACCCCCCACCATAAACTGCGGAGAACCCCCCTCTTTGGGCAGCAAGAGCCCTTTGCTTCCTCCAGATGGGAGGCGGGAATTGGGAGGTCAGCTGTCTCCAGTACCTGGTCCCCTCAAAGGAGAGGGACTAGAGGCGCCCGGGCCGGCTTTGCCAGACCCCAAGCTGGACGGAGGAGACACCCGTGGTGGTGGGGGCATGGAGGACACCTGTCAGCAGGTCCACACCATCCTGAGACGGCCCAGCGGCAGCCCTGGGGAGCCCCAGCCCACGGAGGACAAGCTCCCCTCAGAGAGGAAGAAGCTGAGGGTGGAGGGGCTGGGCTTCCAGGAGCAGCCGGGGCCTGTGGGAGAAGGAGGTGAGCCCCCCGGCGGCCCCGAGCAGGCCACCTTCCCGCCATCTCGGGACCAAGACAGCGACCCTGAGGACGAGTCAGGGGGGCTGCACCAGAGCGCCGACGGCATGGCGAGGCCCAGGGACAGGCCTGCAGGGGCCTCTGGCGCTTCTTCCACCGCCCTGCGTCTGGTGGGGCTGAGGGACAAGGAGCCCACCCTGTGTCCTACAGCGCTCGTCCCCGGGTGCCACGCCCAGCTGGCCACCCAGCCTGGGACTCCCGGCATCCTTGCTGCCAAGGCAGACACTGCCTTTCCCCCCAAGTACCTCCTCAAGTTACCTCAGGGAGAGACCCACCCCACACCGCCTGGCGCCCAGGGTTGGGTCCAAGGCCAGGACCCTCTCTGCGGCAGTGGGCAGCCAGAGGAACCGGCCCCTTTCGTTGGGTCAGGGCTGGGGGCCCTCCTTCCTCCGGGCCCAGCCCCCGGCCTGGCCCCAGGTGGAGCAGACAGCCTTGGGGAGGACCCTAGCTGGTCCGAGCTGGGGGACCGGAGAAACGGGGTGCAAGGAGAAGAGAAAGGAGACTTGGATTCCAGCCCCCCAGCAGCTGGGGTGTCCCCAGGCTCAGCCGCTGGGGCCCCTAGGAAGACGGCCTCTTTCCTGCATACCCCGACCCGTGGCTCCTGGAGGGGTGAGACCCGCGACACTGGAAAGCTCTGCGTGGGCAGCGCTGCGGCAACGGCCCGGCCCTCTGATGGCGTCCCGAGTCCCTGGGCTCCCCGCAGAGAGGTGCGAAGGCCTCCCGAGACTGCCCCACGCGACGCTCCGGCAGAGCGCCCGCCTCCAGCGCGCAGCCCCTGCTGCTCCCTTCGCTCGGCCCCCCTGCCCCCGGGCTGGCCTGAGCTGGCCTTGGGCACCCACTCAGAGACGCCCGGGAGCTGCGGGGCCCGGGGCCCCTTCCCCTCGCTGAGGGCTGAGCCACGGCTCACGTGGTGTTGTTTGAACCGCAGCCTCCCTCGGCCCACGGAGCAGAGGGAGGCCACTTCCGTGTACTTGGCACTGCACGTGCCTGGTGGCAGCTGCCCAGACGAGGGTCTGGACGCCCGGCTGGTGAGCAAGGCGGTGTCTGGAGGATGGACCAGGACAAGCCCGAACCAAGGAGGGCAGGCACAGGCGTCAAAGGTAACACCCAGCTTTGCCCCAGGGCCCCAGAGCAGAGGGAGGCAGCTCATGAGGAGAGATCGCGGGAGGCCATCCCTGGGGCATCTGCTGTGCGTTAGAAAGCCTTCCCAGGCTTTTCCAGAGGGAAGTTGAGGCAGAGAAAATAGAGGCCACTAAGGCAAAACAAAAGAAAATTATGACAAGATAAATGTCAAAGGAAAGAATTATTATACCCAAGACTCTGGCACAGGTAGTTTTCATAAGTAGACATAAAATTTAGCTCTGAGCTTCCTGATAGCAGAGGCAAAAAGTGAAATGAAGTGCTGCCCAGGGGCCATCTAAGATTATTAACCAGAAACCCTTGCTGAGAGATAGACTCCAGGTAAAAACCCATCTCTTAAAAGGAGAGAGTTATTGTACCAGGGACACTGTGGAAGTAACTATGATCAGACTCAACTTACCTGAGTTTCCTGGGAGCAGTGGCCAAAAAGGG
Organism: Aselliscus stoliczkanus; assembly: GCA_033961575.1. Lineage (NCBI taxonomy): Eukaryota > Metazoa > Chordata > Mammalia > Chiroptera > Hipposideridae > Aselliscus > Aselliscus stoliczkanus. The sequence continues at coordinate 3,224,011 of CM066738.1, read as the reverse complement.
AAAGGAGTTGGCTTGCCTCCGGAGATCTCACTTGGCGATGAAATGATAAGCTTCTAGTCCTTTCTTGAGAGGAGTTCCACGCATCTGGATTGTATAATTGGGGATTGTTGTGCTGCTCTAGGGTGTCTCAGGCCAGGGCAACTGACAAGGGTCTTGGCGCTTCAGCGCTGGTGTAAGTGTTGGGAACAATGACACGGCCTGGACTCCAGAGCCTCGGGGCTGTTCTTCCCCAGGTGGGCAGAGCCTGAGGGAGTGGTCGCACTTCCTTTGTCCTGAGGGTGGTGGATTCATAACGGAGGTGTTGGGCCTGAGAGAGGGGGTTAGCCCCCTCTCTCCAGAATGCAATTAGATGCTGGGCGTGGGGGTTCCCAGAGGGAGAGTTAATATTAATGCCACAAGGCTGGGCTTTCCTCTGTGGATCCAACCCAGACAGGGTTCTAGAATGTTCCTCCCAGGAAGGTTTAGACCACTTGGCGACACAGCATTTCCATGCCTTGATTTGCCCAGATAGGCATCCTAGCTGCAGAGAGAAAACCCTTCTCTGTTGTCCCCACCTTGAGGGCTTGGAGCAATACGATACCAACATGCCTGGTATTTTCAGCTCTCCTGCCCAACAGCCCCAGGGATGACGTCCCAGGATCGGGGTGCTGAGCCAGAATGGAAGAAAGGAGCACCTCGGAGGAGGGGGAAGGCATCCCGTGGGAGCAGCCAGCCGAGGAAGCTGAGCGTGAGCTCCAGAAGGTAGGGTGTTGGCCACCTCTGTCATCTCCACGTGTGTCCGTAGTGTCCCGAACTGCAGAGCGCAGTTTCCCTAGCCCCTCAGGAAAAACTCCATGTGGGATTCAAAAGGCATCTCTGTGCTTCAGAGAAAGGAGGTGTTGTGTGGGACCAGGGTCTGGAGTTTCATGGGTGAAGGACTGCTTGCTTCCCCGTCTGTCTGCCCCGCATGGCCCCGCTGCCATGTAGTTTACAATGGCGCCTTTCTGAGGCCAGGAACCCAGCAAATATTTGAAATAACTGAGCTGAAAAACACATCCATCCAGTTTAAGTCCTGAAGAGAGGGCATGTTAATTATTTACAGCTTTTATTGCTTTTTTAATTATGTAAGTGATGCATGTCCTTTGCAGAAAAATGAGGAAATACAGATGAGCAAAGACAGAACAATAAAACATTCTGGTAATCTCACCACCAGGGATAACCACCGTTAACGTTTAGGTGTGTGCCCTTCCAGACTTTTCTCTCTGATGTGTGTGCACATAATCTACCAGTGACAAATGGAGGGGGGGGGTCATATGGATTTTAATGCCACTCCTTCATCATGTCATTCTTTCACTGTCTTACTCCTTTGCTTAAACCCTTCAGGCTGCCCGCTGTGTACAAGTTCTAAAGTGATTTCTTTAACCAGCCTCTGCCCCCTGGTTGGCCCTCCGATGAAGCTTTTCAGCCTTGTTCACCCACAATCCCCTCCTCTCCCACTCAGTGGGACTTGAAGCTGTCTTGGCCGGCCCCCTTCCATTCTCCATTCGCACTCTGAGCCCAGATCCCTGATGCTTTCCTGCCTTTCCCCTCATACCTTGGCTCCCAGCAGTCTCCCCTTCCTGGAATGCTCTTAGCCGTCGCCACCCCCCCACCCCCATACTGTCAATATTTGATCCAAAGTCTAGCTATTCTTCAAGAGGCAATGCAAGTCCCTAGTTCTTCCCTACTGCTGCTCAGGTCCTCAGCGGCTGGAGATGACATACCCTCTTTTGAGGACCCTGCCAACCTTTCACTTTTCTGCCAGGACCAGGTGACCAGAGCAAGCACCGCTGAGGACTGCTCTGTGCCAGACACGGTACAATCATTCCCTATTTTTTCTCATGAGAAAACTGAGACTTGGAGAGGTCAGGCGACCTCGCCAAGGACCCGGATTTGAGCCAGCAAGCCTTACTCCAGAGCCCGTATGCCAGACAGCAGCTTGTCCCAGGCTCCCCAGTCTGTAACGGGCATCAGAGTCCCCTGGAGTTTTCCTGGTGATGCCTCTGGGACGGGGGCTGAGGTTCTGCCTTTCTAACACGTTCCTGGTGATGCTGAGTTTGGGGGACCAGGTCGCCTCTTGGCGGAGCAATACTTTGCTTTGCCCCAAACCACGTCTTGTGCTTTGCAACCCCCGTCTCTCTCCTCCAGTCTTCCTCTTCTTCCATCTAGGGACTCATGTGGTCGATTGCGCTCACCCCCAAACTTCATCATCTTGCTGTACCTCAGTCACACCTGCACAGTCCTGTGTGCCATGGAAGGTGACATGCACACAGGTCCTGGGGGTTAGGGTCTGAATGTCATTTTTCTGCCTCCCACACTATCTATCCATCCACCCACATGGATGATTATATGTACGCATGTCTCAGTTTATGTCTCAATTTATGCATCCGCCTACCCACTCACATGTGTGCGGTCGCATCCCTGTCTATCATCTATCAACACGTGTGTTCTCTCCTCAAGAAAGAAGCCTGTTCTTTTTATTTACTTTCCCATTTCATTTTAGTTGTCTTAATGTTCTACAGAAAATGAAATACTGTAGCAGAGATTCACCTCAAGGCCTTAGCTCACAGAGAATGGTAAAATCCATGTATCAGAGTATTTGTTCTCTTCCTTTTATTTTGAAAAAAATTTTTAAAAATACAAGAAAGCTCAGAAAATATATAACAGACTCCTGGATAATGATCAAGAATTAACAAATGTGAACATTTTGTCATATTTACTTCCCAACCTTTAAAAAAACCAAATAAAATATTACTTTATGTATTATACATTATATAAAACAAAATAAATGAAACCAAAAAGGTAATTATGTAGTTTTATGTATTTGTTTCAGTCACTGTTTTCATACTTTGCAAATCAATATATCCACTAATAACATAGTATTAGTTTTTGTTTTTAAAATATGTATATAAATATTACTCTAAATTTATTGCTCGTCAGTTTGATTTTTAAACTCAATATTGTGTTTTTGAAGACCTAACCATGTGATGTACAGGTCAAATTCATTAGCTTTATTGCTATAGAGTGTTCCAGCCCATGAATATAACACATTTCATTTTCTATTCCCCTATTTATGACATTTAAATTGTTTCAAAAAAAAATTTTTATTTTCTAACTTGGCAATGCGCATGCTTCCACCTGCCTCCTTAGGCATAATGCAAGAGGTATTCTAAGATATATACCTACTTAAGAAATATACCATTTCTTAAAATGGAATTGCTGCATTATAAGGTAATCACATTTTCAACTTTACAAGTTAACAGCCAGTCCCTCCCCATGGGGCTGTGTCATTTTACATTCTCCCCAGCGATGAATGAGAGCCTGCCCTGCTCCCATATTCTTACTAATGTTTGTTATTAGCAGATTTTCAATGTTTTGCCCATCCAGAATTTGTAGGATTCTGTCTGTTCTAAATTTGTGTATATTCTTTGCCTGTTATATATATTGCAAATATTTTTTCCAACTCTGTTATTTGTCTTTTTCAGCCCATTCATTTATATTTACCCACATCATTGCACATATCTTGCCTCTTCACCCTTTTTTTCCATCTCAGACTTTCCTTCCGGGGTTGCTTTCTTCTGTCTGAAGCATGTCCTGTAGCATTTCCTTTAGAGAAGAAAAATGGCATTTTTATTAGTCTGAAAGTCCATTTATTTCCTTGTTTATTTCCAAAATATCCTTGTTGTTGAAAAATATTTCCACTGAGTATAAAATCCTAGGTTGACAGTTATTTTCTCTCAGTACATAAAGCTATTATTGTCATATCCTTTGGCTTTTGTTTTGTGGTGGAGGAGTCAGCTATTAAGTCTACTTATCTGTCTTTTGGAAGTCTTTTATCTCTGGCTATGTTTAAGATCTTCTTTAATCTTCGGTGTTCCATACTTTTCCTTTGATGTATACAGGTACATGCTACTTTTATTTATTCCATTAGGAGTCCATGGGGCTTCTATGATTGGTGGGTTGATGTCTACCTAGAAATTTCTCAGCCATCCTTCTTCAAATGTTGCCTCTCCCCCATCCTCTGTCCTCTCTTTCCGGAACTCTGAAATAATGTATCATAGATGGTCTCTATCTTACATGTCTCTTAACCTCTATTTTCAATAGCTTTGTGTCTATGCTATCATCTAGATACTTTGTTCAGATCTACCTTTAACATTTTACCAATTTTTCTTATTTTTTGAAAAGCTCTATTGAAGTATATTGAATTTTAGTGTTGTACATATTTAAAATATACAATTTTATAAATGTTGACATATGTCCACACTTGTGAAAGCAACAGCACAATCAATATAATAAATGTACCCATTATGTCCAGTTTCTCTGTGTCCATTTTTTGTTCCTTCCTGCCTACCCTCTACCTTCCTGTCCCCAGGGAACTATTGATGTGCCTTGTGTCACTATAGAGTACTTTACTTGTCCTTGAATTTTATAGAAATGGAGTCATACAATATGTGCTCTGGTGTTGTTGTGGTTATTTGTTAGTTTCTTTGGGCCTGGCTGTTGTTTTCCTTAGCATGACTATTTTGAGGTTTATCCATGTTGTTGTGTGTGTGAAAAAATATATCCTTTTTATTGCTAATTAGGATGGCTTTGTCACAATTTTTTCTGTATTCAGTTGCTGGTAGACATTTGGTTTGTTTCAGTTTAGGGCTATTACAAATAAAAACGACTATACATATTTATCTATAAGCCTTTGTATGGATAAATGCTTTAAATTCTCTTGGGTAAATACCTAAGAGTAGAATAGCTGGATCACATGGTAAATGCATAATTAAATTTTTAAGAAGCTGCCAAACTATTTTTCAAAGTGGTTGTATCATTTTGCATTTCCACTGGCAGTATATGAGAGTTCTAGTTTCTCCACATCCTTACCAACATTTAGTGTTTTTCATTTCAGTCATTGTAATAGGTGTGTAGTAGTAGCTTATAGTTGGAGTTTGCATTTACCTGGTAGCTGATGATACTGAGCACCTTTTTATGTGTTAATTTGCCATTCTGTGTCTTCTTTGCTGAACTATCTGTCCAAATCTTTTGCCTATTAAGAAAATGGGTTGTTTATTTTCTCTCTCTCTCTTTCTTTCTTTCTTCTTTAAGACATATGTATTTTTTATTTGATTTCTTACTTTGCCACAGACTTTGACATGGAGTAACTTAACCGTTTTTAGTTTGATTACTACCTTGGGAATTTTTTTTCTTTCCCCCAAAATTCTTCGTGATTATTTTCTTTTAAGATTTTATTGGGGAATTGGGGGAGGGGAACAGCGTTGGGGAATCGGTGAAGGGAAACAGACAAGTTGCTGTTCTTTGGTTCTTCAGTCTAGTTGCGGAGGACGTTGCTTCACTGGCCCATGTTGGTATCGTCATTGCACTCTTCCCGGATGAGGCAGATCGGTCGCTGGCCTCTGGATGGTCGCTCACAGCGGCTATTGGCAGCTCACGCTGGCTGCTGGCTGCCGGCCACTCATGCTGGCTGCCGGCCACTCACTGCATATAAATTTTAAACATTTTTATATTTTAATCTGCATTTTTAGTTGTATTTAATATAAGGGTGAGTATGGTGGTAGTCAATCAGAGTGACTAGTCCACAATACTGTTTAAAATGGACTTGTTTCTTAACCTTGTTTATGAGTCTCTTGTCACCAAGAAGTTATAATTTTGATGTGGTGAAATAGAGCTAACTTTTCAGTTATAATTGTTACTTTTGGGTCTTGTTTAAGAAATCTTTTCTTACTCTCAATCTCCCAGTGTTGCAAATACAAAAATATATTCTGTAATATATGGAGGTGCCAAAAAAATGTATACACATTTTAAGAAAGGAAAAACTGTATTAAAATTGTAATACTCAATATATACCAATAACAAAAGATGAATACAAGTCATGTGTGACTTCTGCAATTCAAGAAGTGCTCAAAGTGGTTCCCATCAGCGTCCAGACACTTCTGATTATGGCGAACATTGTTTGGTAGACTTCTGTGGTGAGAGTGTACACTGTTCCAGCACCACAGCAGAAGCAGGGCTCGTTGCTGTGCGAGGCCTCCCAGATCTTCCCTTGTGTGCATCACACACAGGATGATGCGTCTCACACTTGTCACGAGTGCGTGCAATTGTTAGGCATGTTGGAGGTTGTGTTGCACACTCACACCTCCACAGTCGTACTTCCACAACGTTCTTGAATTTCAAATACCATTGCAAAATGGTCTTATGCTGCTCGAGCAAGAACCATGCTTCCACCACTTTCTTTGACTGTCCTGCCTGTCGTATGGTGATGCTAGACTTCATTTGAATAACACCATCTTTTGAGTGAATGTCATACTACACATTGCTTCCATAATTCAATTCAACTTCGAAAAGTAATGCATAGATAACATCTCTTAAATTGCATATACAGTTTTTTTGGCATCCTTGGTATAATGTAAGGAAGAATTTATTTTTGTCCATATAGAAAACTATGGACCATGGGTCAAATTTGGCTTTTGACCTGTTTTTGAATGCCCTTATGAGCTAGACATGGCTTTTACATTTTTAAAAGGACACACACACACACACACACACACACACACACACGAGGAATATGTGGCAGAGATTGTATGCGGCCTGCAAAGTTGAAAATATTGGGTTGTTGGAAAAGTCATGACACATTTTTGCAACAGAAAACATAAAAACAATACCTCATGAGTTTTCCAACAACCCAATATTTATTATCTGGATCTTTTTGCAAAAAGCATGCAGACTCCTGGATTAATCACTTTTTTTTCTCACTTATTTGCTGTATTTTAACTTCCCACTTGTACTTGGAGTTTTTTTTAGGTCCCGCCATTCTATTTCATTCGTCCCCTTGTTTGTTGTTAACTCCAAATACCACACTATAATGAAAATGGTTGTGTTCATTAATGAAAGTACATGAGTCAAAGGAGAGGATGAGAAATGAGGATCCATTTTCAGGGTGGAAATGGGGAAAATGCAGAAATTCATACTTGGATGCCTAATTGCCCTGACATTGAGTAGAGGCCTAGAGATTCAGAGAGCCACAGAATACGTCTCTGCCATGCCTAACGCAAGCACTGGACCATGGAATTGGATTCTATTGATTAATTTGTAACTGTGTACAGTGCCATATGAAGCATGAAACACCCAGAGACTTGTTCTAGGAAGCTTCTGACAAACGGAACAATGAACTGTGAAGTCCCAAGCGAATCAGAATGAGCGAGGAGGAGATGGGAAGTTATGTGGGAGAAGGGTGCTTTGTAAAGCCTAAAATACACATTAATCATTGAAGGGGGGAGCAAAAGAGAAAAACTCTGGGCACTGAGAATGTAATTGTCTTAACTGATGGTGTTTTTTTCCTTACGGAGCAGATGTGTATCTGTCTGAGGCGTGTGTCTACTCACTTTAGCCATGACACAATTCACTTGTTCAATGAGATTGCACTGTCAGTAAGGAGAGCTCAATCTCTGAAGCGAGCCGGAAACACAGCCCTAAAGATGTGATGGTCACCACTACACATGGCTGAGACCCTTTGTCACATTCATCATGACACCAGAAGCTTTGACTATGGTTCCAGGTTCTGCTTAGTGGCACACAAAGCGTCCGCCATGCCTCCACTCCACTTCTCTTTGCTTTGTTATTTCCTCCTATGGGATCAAGAGAGGAAAGTGAGAGGAATAATATGGCAAGCCATATATTCTTTCCCCAGCATGAGCATGGGTGAGGTAGGCATGTAAACTTGTAAGGCTCTCTGTTTTGGCGAGGGGAGCAGGTTGGGGTTGGAGGGGGCAGGGTGGTCAACGGTTTTCAGGCAGCATCAAGATACATGACAAAAACATCCCCTGCCTCCTTTTATGAGCTTCCTACTGCACTCCAGCCAATACTAGTGTCACCTGAACTCTTGGCTTTGGCCAGCCAGTTGTCATTGTCCCTGTTGGAGCTGATGTGGGGTAAGAAGACTTTTTCTGATGGGTTTTCCATGAGGTCTATAAATAAAGATGTCATACTGATCTTAAATCCGTGTCAATAATCTAGACTCTTAAAGGAAGACCTACAGAGAGAGACCGAGAGAGACCAAGAGAGCAGAGGGTACGCCAAGTCTAGGAGTTGATTTAAAATCTGGACCTTAAATGGCAGCTTATAAAAACAAGCAAGCAAACAAACAAACAAACAGAACAAAAACCACTATACAATCCAGCTAAAAGCAGCAAATTGGACATAAATAAAGAAATGTAAATTGATCTCATAAACATGACCTTGAGTAAAATTAAAGTATGGCAAAGAATGGCTTCATGGTTCAATGTCATGCACAGAAGTGACACTACATATTTATCAGCATGTGTGCATATTGAAGGGTGTTTGTCAGACATGCCTGAGTGAGTGTCTCTGGGGGAAGTAGGTAAATGGGAGTGAGGAGAACGGGGGGAAGGAAGACCCTCGAATCACGTGTCTGTGGTTTCCTGGAAGTAAAGCCTGAGGTGGTGATTCTTGGACAAGGGATTTATGGAGGGACAGATCTCAGGAGGCTTGTAAGGGAGTGAGAGAAGCAGATAAGGACAAGGGAAGAGCTAAGCCGAGATTGGTGTTTGGTGTCCAGTGCCGCCTGATCCCATGAGGAGCTCTGGGATATGAAATGAACCAGAGACTGTCCTGCTTAGAAACAAAGGGACTGGGCTGTCATATCCCATGACAGCCAGTCAATAGCTAGTGGTCTTTCCTGGTGTGTGTGTGTGTGTGTGTGTGTGTGTGTGTGTGTGTGTGTGTGCAAACTCCCCCAGGTCTCGTCAGGCAAGATGGTGTCCGTCTGCCAAGGGCACTCCTCTAGAGAGGGCGTAAATGTGGGTCATGAGTAGCCAGCCCTCCAGCAGTGGGGTGTGGGTGTGCGGCCTGGTGAAGGTGAGAGGTACTCATGGGATCTGCTAACCCGCAGGAGGCCTTGTGTGACTGGTGATGGGGAGCCTGCAGCCCCTGCCTCACCCTGGCTATTCATCCCTAGGGTGACCCTGCTCCATGAGGGGGCTGCACATGGAATATTCTGGGAGAACCCAGGAGAGAAAGAGACAGACCCTGCTCATGACTAAACAAAATATTGCTTTGAAGACAATGCCAAGATCCACTTGGGCTCCCTGCAAGAGCCAAAGGGTCGAAATTCCACCTTAATGAGATCTGAACTCAGGGGCCAGGACTCTCCCAGCAGGCTCCTAGTTATTTTCATTGAGTGGAGTGCCTTGCTTGGACAGCTTCCAAAAGCAAAACCTCCCTGCAGTTCAAGCTGTGCCATTCTTAACACCTGCAAACGTGTGGCAGTTACCCATGGACTTGGGGGCAAAGGTGACCTGCAGCACACAGAAGCATTCTCCCTGTCACCCTCCACCTTCCTTCCTCCCTTTGTTTCGGCAGTCTGAATTCACTCTCCGCCCCAGTCCAGCAGGAGCCCCGCTGGTTCAGGGGCTTGTGATTATCAAAACAGCAGCCCTGTTACTTTCCACCCGGCCTCAGATAGCTCTTTCAGGAACCTGTGGTCTGGACAAGCAGTGATAGGGCTGCTTCAACAGAGCCAGGCAGGTACCCCTGGTGAATGACAGTTCCTGCCCAAGGCCAGGGAGGCACCGTTGCCATGTACGTGGAGCCTCTGCCTAACACAGACAACAGAAAAGATGAACAAAAAGTCACTTTCTCATTGTTGGTGCCGTAAAAATCAGCGCCCAAGAGGATACTGCATTCATGCTGCAGACCTTAATTAAAATTCTGTGAGCAGCCCTGGTGATCATGGGACTGCGGCTGGATGTCGGCGGCGGCTGAGACAAATGAGAAAGGAAAATGGCCAAGCTGGGTGCCTCACCTTCCTCCCAGCCAGGTGGTTCTGAAGGGCGTCATGGGAATAGAATTCTTGTGAACCGAGGTTTAGCAAGCGAAGGGAGTCTTTGTGGCTTGACCAGGCAGCTAGAAGCAGGGCAAAGATCCTTTCAGAGAGCTGACCGCTGATGGTGGCCTCTAGAGCACTGGGTCAGAGTCTAGCTCCCACTTGACCACCTGGGCTGCGTGTGTCTGGGACACATGGCAGCTGCTCAGGGTCTCAGTTCTGTCACCTGCAACATGGGGGCACTAGACTAGCTTGCCGGCCTGTTGTTAGTTGCACTTTTCTATTAGTAAATAGTTTTGAGCCTGCACCCTAACAAATGCGTAATTGTCATTTACAATGTATTATGTACATTATAAAGGGCATGCAACTGTCGACATAAGAGTCTAGATAAAAATAACTATAAATAGGGGCTCTAGAATTTTCTTTTTCTACCGTTGATGTGCCCTCCCACTGGCATGTGAATAATTTATTTTGGGGATTTGACCAGATAATCTGGAAAGGCTTCTCTCGATGCCCATGTTTTCTAAGAAGACCTTTAGAGCTGTACTGTCCTGTGCATTAGCCACTAGCAGCACGTGGCTATTTGAGTCCATTAAAATGAAATAAAATATAAAACTTAGCTCCTTAAGCACACTGACTACATTTCAAGTGCTCAGTAGTTTAGTAGTTAGTGGCTACTACCTTGGTCAATGTGGATGATAGAACATTTCTGTCATTGCAGAATGGCCTGTTTAGTAAGTGGTAAGACCATAGGGTTCAGTACTTAGTTACAGCAACTTGCTTTTAGTAAGCATGTGATATATGCTAAGTACTATGGGAAGCATTTCATAAGCACTCTCTTATTTAGTCCCTACCACAACCTCACGAGTTAGGTCCTATATTATCCCTGTGTCATGGAACGAAAAGGAAAAGGATAGAAGAGATAAGGAGTTTCTAAAAGCTGACGAGCTACTTAGAGCCTGTGTTCTCCCAGGCAGCTGCCCCCCCCCCCAGGGCCACCCGCTCTCTCTCTCTCCCTCTCTCTCTCTCTCTCTCTCTCTCTCTCTCTCACACACACACACACACACACACACACACAGGGACTTGGGTTTTATTGTCTGAACATCACCTTTTTGGAATCCTGTGTGCATCAGCTTTCGGGAACATGCTCTCAAGACTGGTCACTACCCGTGTACTTCTCTGTCCCACAGGTACAGAGGGACTTTCTTGCTGAGTCATGTGCAACTGAAAGCTGGGAGACTGCGCAAGCCACTCCGGGTGCTGAGGAAAGACGGTCACCCTCCCCTGCATGACGGGCTGGACCCACACAGGACCCTTGGGCAGTCTTCTTCAGAAATGTCAGGTAATGCTTTCCTTGGAGGTGAATCCAAACTGAGTGTGAAAAGGTACCAGAATGCAGGATGAGCAGGAGACAGCCATCTTTACCCTCAGGAACCCAAAATCCAGCAGGGGAGACAGATGCCTGTGGGATGATGCCAAAAGCATGATGTCTGTGGGGCAGTCAACAGTACCTTAAACTAGTGGACAAAGTACTGGGTAAAATACCCAGTGAAATTGATTGAGAATCCAATATTGAGAAGTCAACAAGCATCCTTGAATCCTGGCCATGTGTGCTAGGTACAGATTCCCAGGAACCCAAACTCTTGGTGTCTCCCTCTCCCCATCTTTAAAAAGGAAGTTCACTTGACTCATTCCACAGGGCCATCGCCAGGCTAAAATAGGTCAGTGGACGGGCTTGAGAGTCCACGTGAAATAGATAGATGAGTAGTTATTATGTGTGGGAGCTGCAGGGAACATTGCTAACATGTGAAGTGGTAAGAGGTGCACTCCTCATCATGCTCGGAAATACATAAAGGATGGTGTAATGGAGACTGCTTCCTGGAACAAGGGCTATTTTCGGTTCTAATCACTGGGCAACCAGCACAAATTGCTTAACTTCTCTGGACCTGAATTTCCCCTCCCTTTCTCCCCTCTCTCCAGCAGTAATGAACCCAATCTTAGCCTTGCTTGCAGGGTGTTGACTGGGGAAAATGAAGACCATCTGTGAAAAGGCTGCAGGGTCCCATCTGGCCAGCAGAGACTGAATTACCATCCTTTTGTGGCTAATTGTTATCTGTTTGGCTCAAGGGCTGACCCTGGGCTCTGTCTGATGTTTGAGGTTTTGGTCCCTGAGGACAGTTGGCTCCACACCTCCTCCTCTATCTTTGTGTAGCTCCAGTGCCCCCTACAGGCAGATGGCGCTTTCGTGCTCCCCTCCACTCCCAACCCCAACTCCCAAAGCCCTTTCCAGTGGGGTAAGGACAGGGCTAGTCTTGTTTCTCAGTGAGAATTTAGAACAAGATAGGTATTTGCTCAACCAGATGGCCAATTGTGGAAGGAAAGCATTGTCCCCGGGGAACATGGAGGGTTAAGATCGTGTGGGAGAGGCTAGGATAAGGTGGGGTGAGGATAAGACGTAAAGGTGACCATGGAACCCAGCGTTGCCCTTTCTTCATTTTTTGTGGCCCTCATCATCAGCCCCATTACTTTCCTCCTCAAATAGATACAGCCAATGGACTTGCCCATTGGGGTGTGTTTGGGTGATAGCAGCCCTTCCAACATAACCCAACAGAAGTCACCAGAACTCTGCCAATTGTCCCAGATGTCAGAGCTTCCCCACCAGTTCTCTTTCCAGCACCTGAAAGAGTTGAGTCAAGCTGCCCCTGGAAACTCACCTCAGTCTCCATGTTTGTACCCTTGAGCTCCACGCTATGCACTGAAGGGGAGAGAAAGGAAAGCCCTGCTGTCCATAAAAGTGGTGCAGGGTGAAGACAGGCTCCCTGTGCTTGCATTGCCTTGGCAATGACATTGGTGGGTCAGTTAGCTCCCTTCTTGGAGCTGTGTCTGCACAGCTAGGATGCTGACAGGTCTTACCCACCCAGTGCCTCTGTGTGAGGATCGAGGAGCCACTGTGTGTGGCAAGGGCTCTGCAGACTCTGAGCAGATAAGTGTTGGCTGTTATTACCTGCTGAGCATAAGAAGCAGGCATGTATACAAATTGCCATACGGCGAGTGCCAAATGGGCATGGGGCGCGTGGTAATAAGGGTCTGTTTAGTGGAGGGCAAGGTCAGTGTTAAGGGAGGAGCCCAAAGGGGGAGTTTTCTTGGGAGACACAGGGTTTCTTCCGGAATTTCGGATGTAGGGAGACTAGAATAGAGGCTTTCTATATTGGGGAGTGCTGACTAAAGGCTCAGGGGCGCGAACAGGGGACCTGGGGAGGGCACACTGAGTCCAGGTGGGCTGGCATGTGCTGGGCCTTGTGGAAGCCATTGGAAGCCACTTTCCATTGGGTACCACCTGGACTAGTTTCCTAGGGCTGCTGAAGAAATTGCCAGAAACTTGGTGGCTTAATACAACAAAATGCGATTTTCTTATAGTTCTGGTGGTCAGGAGTCTCCTACTTCCCGCAAAAGCTCCAGGGGAGGGTACTGCCTGCTTCTTCCAGCTTCTGGTGGCCCCAGGCTTCCTTGGCTTGTGGCCGCATCACCCCAATCTCTGCTTCCGTCTTCACATGGCCTTCTTCCCTGTGCTTCTGAGGATCAATGCTCCCTCCGGCCTTCTCTTATAAGGACACTCGCCATGGGATTCAGAGCCCACCCTAAATCCAGGATCATCTTATCTTGAGATTTTTCATTTAATTACATCTGCAAGGACCCTTTTTCTAAGTAAGGCCACAGTCTTAGGTTCTGTGGGTTAGGACTTGGACATGTCTTTTCTGGGGGGCCACGATTCAACCACTACACCACTTTCACAAATTTTCTCCTCTCTCCAAACCAACAGAAGTGATCTTAAAATGTGTTTCTAAGTGGAAAAGGCAGCGGTACAAGTGGACATACAATCTACATGGTGCACACCGCCTGTGCTCCTACAGTGTGCAAACAGGATCAGTAAGAGAGTTCTATTTGAAACCTGCATCAACGTATAATCACTAAAACAGAGCCACCACCAGCAGGACATGTCCCATGCTTGGGGGAAGCGCTGTCCAAGTGGCTACAGGTAGCCTCCATCCTCAGTTGGGTGCGTCGGGCTGTGGGACTCATGAACTTCTCCTTAGGAAGAAGGCCAGTGGCAGGCTGGGCAGTGGGTGGGCAGGGCCTCTGCATGTAGCTGTGTGGATTGTACCATAGGGGCCAAAAGCCAGCCGCCACCGCCCAATTTGTGTGGCCTTGCGCTTTGGCTATGCAGCTATGTCAGCCCCAAACAGGGAGCTCTGGCTGCCCCCCCATCCCACACAGGGCGCCTTTCTGCATGCCCTCCAATAGAAGTGGGTGCCTCTTTCTAACCTGCACCTGTGCCATGTGTGCTCATGGTGACCCTGGGGGTTCCAGTGGGATCAGAGAGACCATTTGGAAAGCCTCGCATTTCATGGTCTTTTTCACCCCTTCTTCCCTTTAAAAGCTTCTCACCGCCTCGCCTCAGGGAGCTCTCTCCCCTGTGGACTCACAGTGGCTTCAGACTCCCTCCATGTTAGGAGAAATCTCACTTTGTGACTCTTTTCTCAACATCAGCCCTCCTACCAAAATCCAAACTGGGGGTGCCCATGAATGGTGGATGATACTGGACCTGCACAGAAAAGGAAAAAAAAACACATCAGAAACAAAATCTGAATGTGGAGCCTAGAAATAAGAGGCCATTCATAGTCCAAATTCTCCCTGGGGACATAGGCCCCCAGTGTAGCTGACAATGTCCCAGCAGCAACCTCACATGGTGACATCTGTCTACACTTTCATGTTTATTATTCGAGCAGCCAGTTGAGCCAGAGGCCTGGGTGACTGGTGCCCATTTTCAAAGGGCTCCCTCCCCTGCAATTAGGGGGAACACGGGGGATGTCCCGAAGGGCAGCTGTGAGACTGCGGGGTGTGGTCTGAGCACTGGCCCAGGAAATATTAATCACCCCCTGCTCCTCATTGAAGTGTCAGGGGAGCATGATGGCTGCTTGGTAAGACAGCGAGCCGGGGTGGACAGATCGTGATGGATACCATCGCATTGGAGGGTGGGAGAGTGCATTGCAATCAATAACACCTGGAAATCAAAGGGGTTTGGGGGATTTTAGTGCCACCACTTGCCAATACCAATATTTCACAGCGGAGTGACAGGCACTCCGAGAGTGTTGGCTGTTTGAAGACCAAGTGCTGGAACTTCAAAGGGACTGAGAGGTGGGCTTGGTAGGCCCCCATTTACAAACAACTTTCTTGTCTGCTTTGACCTGACAGGTCCTGGTGGGGCGATCAGAGCTGGGTTCTCAGTAAGGCAGCTGATCCCCATCCCGCCCGGCCCCTGCATGCGTGTGCCTGTGAGTGAATGCGAGTGTGTACATGTTTTGGGTGTTGGACTTGTTTTCTCTGGCAGGATAATGATAGGATGATCTGTTTTGGGTGCCCTGAGTGACTATGATTTGGGCGAACTTGATGAAATCCAATAAAAATCGATAATGATGGGGTGCAGACTTTCCAATTTAGAAGTAGGGAAAACCTTTGGCCCTGATCCTACTAAGCCAACTATATAGAATCAGTAATACATTTAAAAATAAGTGGTCAGGGGCCGGGCGAGGGGCGTGGTGGTTGAGCGCTGGCTTGGGACGCCAGCAGCCCCGGTTCGGGTCCCACATATGAGGGCCAGTGACACTGCTTTCAAAAAAAAAAAAAAAAGTGGTCAGGAATACTTGTGTCCAGGGGCTGAAATAAGATGTTATAAGTGATTGTCTTCTTTATTTTTGGAGAATCATCCTGTCAATAATTTATGAGGAAGAGAGAGAGAGAGAGAGAGAGAGAGAGAGAGAGAGAGAGAGAATGTTATTGAAAAACACTTTTTTAAAAGGATGCTTAATTTCCCTCTCTTTTAACCCATTCTGATAGCTTGGTACCAATCATTTGAATTCACAGATGGCTTGGCAGTGAAGTCTTCTAAGAACTGAGCAAAGGCCAGAGGAGTTATGAAGGATCAAGACATAAATTATCAGATTTTTATAGTCATTGGAGGTTTTGAGACTGTCCTGAGAACTGAGTCTGTTCTGTTAAACCTCAATTCAGAGGTCCATCCCACCTAACTTTCCAGCAAGGGGCTGGGGGAAGCTGAAAGCTTCTTTTCAGATGTCCAACAGAGTTGGCTTACTAGACACCCCAGGATAAAAGTGACTCTGGATGGCAGGGGTATCAATATTTCCAAGAACATCCTTCCTCACCCACGTTCCCTTCAGGATCAGGGCTGAGATATGGCTATGGCATTAGGTGGGTTTAATCTCAGAAGTTTAAGCTGCCTTGTTGAAGGGGTTGGTAAAAAATGGGTCTTAGATGTTTAGGCAGTGAATATGCCAAGAACAGCAAACATCTACTTGAGGAAAGACCTTATAATGCAAACATTCTTCATGGGACACCCCAGTCAGAGGTTAGCTGGAGCGATAATGATTGTCATGGGATAAGGACCTTCCATAATAAACTATTGATAAATTTAGTCCTCTTTCTCACTACCCCTCTCTGCCTCCTTCTCTCCCTCTCGCCCTTTCTCTCAAAATCCTTACCGTTAGACCCATCCCTGCCCTTCAGGGTAATTGTCACAATATATGCATTGATTGCCAAGTGAAATCACAAATCATGCACAAGACATAAAATTTCATGAAGTTGATGGAAGTGACCATTGGGATGATTCATACCCATTGGCAGCATCAGACTGAGTGACAAATGAACAAGAGAAAACTGAGGATAGCTTTTGGTTTCATTGTTTTTCAAGATAAATTCTCAAAATCCTCAGTTCTTCACTATTTACTGTGAAATCTTGGTCCCCATTATGAATGAGTTCATTTTAGGTAGCCTTTCTCCAGTGGCCAAGATTTCAATTAATAAGGACCCTGATTGCCAAGCCGACAGGTTATCTCCGCCTCTGTACCAGTGTCCAGCATGGTGGCAGCTCCTCAGTAAGTGTTTTTTGAGTGGACAACTGAACAAGCAGAAGTAACTCTCTTCTCTTGAGCTTCCTTGAAGGTCAGGCTCATTGGAAAGGATTATCAAACCGGGCCCCAAATCTTTTGAGATTTGAGAACAGAGAAGGGGGTATGCAGCCTGGAGGTTTCATCTCGCCTGCTGTTAATAGGGGTTCATCCATAACAGAAGAATCCAGTGGGTATCTAGTTAGGGTGACAGTGAGCTGATAAGCGTTAATGAAACTTCACTTTTCTTTTCTTCATAAAAGAAACTTTTTCACCTAAAAAGAAACTTCTGGCTTCCCTGACCCTCTCTCCCCCCTTACTAGATTCAATTTTGTGGAATTGCCGTTTTCAACCTTAAGGGTATCTATCTAATATCACCTCAGTTTTACAGATGAAAGCTCTGTAAAGATAGATGAAGATGGTGGCTTTGAACCTGAAGATGTTCACTTTGATGTCCTTTACCCTGTCATCCTCTCTTACACGACAGTGGGACCAAATCTTAAGTGAGAGATTCATTTCCAAAGCCAATCCTTTAGTCAAAACCACCTGTAGTCAAAATTATCTTTGAAAATCCACAAACCCAGTCATAAGGGTATAATCAATATCTATAACTCTGAGCAGAAATTCTCATTATATATTTGGGACCACTGCTGTGAAGGAAAAAGAAAGACCATCCATTAAGCTGCTTTGAAGATAAACAGCAAACCCTCCCACTGAGGAAGGGAGTGAGAAATTCTCAAGTGTCCCCACTTTGCTGGTCAGTATATGCCATTTGGTTTTAGCATTAAGCCTCTAAAACTGTTCTGACATTTTAATGGATTGGTTGTGGTGGTGAGGATTAACCAAGGTATTGGAGGTGTGTCTGCTGGGAAGCATGGGGGACAGCACATTTCAAAAGTCAGGGTTTAGGTTAAATGTGTGATGGGACCCTGCTGGGCAGTTTCTCATCTCACCAGAACACCTGTTTTTTCTGGTGCCAGCTTAGGAGTTGGGGGCCATCTCCGCTTGGCAATTATTCCATACCAGCTGGTGTAGGTGCGAGAAAGACCATCTCTTTTAGATTAAGGGGAAGTTCCCCACCAAGTCTTGCCATGAAAACGGTCTCTGTAATGTTTACTTCCCAAGTTAGGGTCCCACTTAAGAAGAGAAGCTTTGCAGGTACGTGTGTGTCTGTGTGTGCGAGCACACGTGTTCACATTCAAGTGTTATTTTTCCATTAGAGAAAGCAATTGAAAAACCCACGCATCCATACAAAGTGGGTGACACCACCCAAGCAAAAGCCTGTACGGGTCCCCTTTTGTTGTGGTTACACAATTCCCAATGCACCTCTCCTGATGAGGTCACTGCTCTGAAATGAATACTTTGCTCCTCAGAATGTGGGGTGCAGTGGGGATGCACACAACATCCTTTAAACCTGTTTGCATGTCAAGTGGGACTTTCTAGTCTCTGGGAGTTTAAAACCCATCTGCACGCCGCCCTATTCCCTGTCTCGTAATGTCATCGTTATTGACCCTGGGCTGCAAAAAAGAATCTCATAATTGGGTTTGCTCTGTTTTTGTGTTTATACGCACATCTCTTTCTCTCTAGCCGATGCCATTATTAGCTGCCTTTTTAAAAAAAATTTTTTTGAAACCCTTTGTGTTAAAAGTACTTGCTCCATTAGCTGAGACCTGTTCTATTTACTCCAAAGCTGGGACACATTGAAACAATCCGTTGTATAAAAAGTGCTCTTATACATTTCCTTAGAAACTCATTTTGTGGAACTGAACGGAGAGCGTTGCTGTAGTTGAGGTTAATTAGTGGGGCTTTTTCCTGGGCACACTGGAGGCCGTGCTGCTTCTGCGGGCACACAGACTAACATGGGAGCCCTGAAGAGGAGCGAGGGTGGCCCTGTGCCCGGATGACACATCTGAAGTCACATTGATTAAGGGAGATGTTGTAGTAAGTGATAAGAACTGCACTGAGTTTTATGGTTTTGCAATTTCCTGCAGCTGGCATGGCTTATAGCCATAAACACGGGGCAGTTCAAGGCTACATTTTAAAGTGAGATTGTAGAACACTCTCTCAGGAACTAAACTCAGGAGGCATTCTTTCCACTTTGGAGGTGCATCCCCACTTTAATCCCCCAACAAACTTGTGACCCAGTGACTCTCATTCTCATTTTGCAAATGGAGGAACTGAGATGCAGAGCGGCGGTCAGAGACTTGCCCAGGGCCACCGAGATAGTACATCTGATGGTCAGCCGTGTTTTCTAAGTGCAACTAATTCATCGACCACCTTCAGAAATGTGGCATCTGCACGCCACTCAGGTGATGATGTGCTTGTGTCATCCTTTAGGCTCACTTACAAAACATGCAAATACATTGATTTGATTTATTTTCAATTTTCACATAAAACGTAAATGTATTTATCTTCAAGAGAAACTGTTTATCATCACCAAAATGGAAAGCCAATATCATCATGTGCCATTAAGAGAACATCACAGAGTAAAAACACTATGAACGGTGCTTTAGGGGAATAAATTCTAGCTAGGATGTGTTGTGGGCAGAAGGTGATGACCCCTAGGTCTGCTCCCAAAAGGAGATGTCTGGAAATATTAGGGAGGCATTCCTCTGTGCCTTAGCACCCAGTTGAGCCTTTCTTCTTTCTTTAATTAGAGGGATTACAAGAGAGTAGGTTTCTCACTGTGTCATTTCGTTTATTTAACTCTAAGCTTGAGATCACACCCCCGGGGGTCTGAGCCCCTCCCTGGGACTCTGGTGTGCTGCCAAATCCTCCTTCTCTCAGTTCCTAGGAGCCTGGTTGGCTGGTCCTGGCTCATCTAAAATTTCCTCAACTTTGGTAAAGCCTTAACCTGTATAGATTTAAACTCTCCATTCAAGAAAGCTAGCTGCGGAGGCCATGGGACAACTTCTGCCAAGACCCGCCCCCGTGCGCCCCCCCACACACACACACACTGGAAGACTCCATCTTCTCTGCCTCATTGGGGGTGAGATGTTTACCTGAGCCCACTGTGGGCGCTGTGGGTGTGCTGTCTGTGGTAGATGGGGTGGTGAGAAATGCCCTCTGTGCTTAGGGCACTGTGGGAGGAGGTGGGGGGGAGGGGATTGGCACATAGGTAGGATTTGGCAGAGGGGGTGTGCAGGGGGGACTCATCTTCTCCTGAGAACAATGGGGAGCCACTGAAGGATCTGGGTGCAGGGGAGGAGTGCAGGAGAGACCATCCGATGTGGGTTTTAAAAAGACACCTCTGGGCTCAGAGTGGAGCAAAGATTGGGGCGGATGGAGTGGATGTCGGAGGCTGATGGGAAGGCGCCTAAGACAGGCCAGGCACAATTGTGTTAAAAAAAATTTGGAAAAAGTGATGCTCCACCTACAGGAATAAGAAAACTAATTATCAGTTTTTAATTACACGTGTAATCATGAATGATTGATGCTGCTTTTCATGTAATAAAATAGGTAGATGAGGCTAATGTTTGCTTTGACGCCACCCCCACCCCCACCCCCAATCCCCCCACCCCAAATAAAACTATGGTTTGGAGTGTAGAGTACATCTGCCAGGTAGCATTCTCTCTCTCTCTCTCTAGCAGGAGTGAACCACACTTCACATTTCATTGTATAGCTTTCTTTCTTTCTTTTTTAATTCAGCATTTCATAGTTTTGCACACTGTTAATACTTATAGACCTATCTCAACCTTGTAAGTGGGTACAGAGTCTGCGACAGAATACCCTAATTTATGTAAGCAGTCTCCTAACAATGGAAAACTTGGTCGCCTCCAGTGTCTCATTATTACATCATACTCCTTGGCCCCGCTGTTCGAAACTCCTTGGCCCAAGCAGAGGGTTTCTCTAGGGCAGATCCGAGAAGAGATGTTGCTGGGTCTTTGAGTGTCACGTTGTACAGTTTTAGTAAATATTTTCAAGTTTCTTCCCAATTTACATCCCATCAGTAGTGTATTAGAGTACCTCTTCCTTCCTTGATCTTATCACACTTTGTAAAAAATCTCTAAGATCGGTAGATGGTGCTCCTTTTAATGCCCTTGGACCCGAGGGCCTTTCCACCTGAACTTGCATCCCACGGGGAGGTCCATGGCAGGGACAGACTGCGTGGAAGGCTGGCGTTATCTAGCGGACAAAACATGGAGGGATAAGACTTTTTTATTTTTTGATCACAGAGAAGTGAGTTTCTCTTGACCAAACTTTGAATCCACTGGGTACATTTGATGTTCTCGCCAAATATTAATAGATTTGTTCCTCAGCCAAGGCACGATGTCTCAGTCTGCTCCCAGAGAGTCCCGTCACTGCTGAGGACACCGAGCCACGCAGGGCTTCCTCTGTGCCTAGACAATTCATTAGGCCCCGTTAGTAACTTGCAGAAGAGATTAATTGATTTGCAGCCTTCTAAGCCCCCAGTGTTACTCAGCTAACTCCCAGAAAACTCAGGCCACCGGGGAGTTCGGGGGAGCAAACAGTGATACGTGTGGCTTTAGTCAAAGGCTGAGCCTGCCTTCATTCCTCATTATCAACAGACGACAGAATGATGAATTTCTCAGCACTTTTTGCTGTAGTGTGGGATCTGGGGCCACCGCCCAGACTCCCAGCATAGAATGAGAGGGCTCCCAGGGCTGCCAATCCAGTCACAACATTTCTGTTTGCAAGCGTTTCTTATCCTCAAACAGACACCCTGGTTCTCTCACTCTGAAATGTTGCTCCTGGAGGTAGAATTTTAAACCGACACCTCCATAGTACGGAGGACTCTTTGGGGTATGAGGAACAGAGACTCAGCTCGAATTGGCCAAACAAAAAAGATTCATCGTCTCGTGTAGCAGAGACAACGGCTTCAGGCTTGGCTGATGTCACTGGGACTCAGTTTCTCTCCATCTCTTGGCTCCTCCTTATTCTCCGTCGTCATCATCACTAGCTCCTGTGGGACCTGCCCAGCCAGTCCACACTCATGTCCGCTTCACTCCTTTTCACAACCCAAGTCCCCAGAGGAAATCTCACTGGCCTGGGTGGGTCACGGGTCTCACCTGAATCCATCACCAGAGTTGAGTGTCTCGGTTTGGGTCATGTGCCTTGTATGGAGGGATGGGTTGGGGTCACCTCAGCTACAGCCATTAAGGGTAAAGGGGGGATGGCTTCCCAGAGCAAGAGGGGGCCAGGCAGGTAAGCACCACTGAAGTCCAAACCATCTCTGACTCATGGTTTAATGAAATTCAGCCTGTGTCTGTGAGCAGTTGAGCGCCCTCATACCTCTGGAGAGGGAAAAAGCAGGAGGTGGTATAAGGCCTTTCCCTCAGGAGCTCGGGCGGGCTGGTGAACCGAGACACCTTTGTGAAATAGATGAGAGTCACACAGCCTGAGGTTGACATGCAATTACCGGGGTCTGCTCCGTGCCAGGCAGTGTGTGGGAGCAGGAAGGAGGCAAATAAGAACATGACACGGCCCTCGTCCTCAGGGAGAGCCCAGTCTGGCAGACGGAGCCGGCACAGACTGGTAAACAAGTCATTACAAATGCAATGCGGGAAGCTCGCTGATATGATTAAGCTTCCCAATGAGGGATCCTGACAAGGTTGGCTGCAGCGGGGAAGGGAGAGTGGGCTCGCATAAACAGGAACGCCGGAGGAGGGGCCGCGCTTCCGACGACACCCCTCCCCAAGGGCCCTCCATCCGGCCCCCGCCCCCAGCAGAAGGGAGCGATGCCGGCTGGCGCGAGACCCAAAGGCTGTCATTCTTTATCATCCTTCGCCCTTCTTGGGTCATAAAGATTTTTTTTTTTTTGCCATACACACTAAACTGCTGGAAATTGAGGCGCACAGCACTTAACTACTATTTACTTATTTATCTAAAATGCTAAGTGTTTCCCTTGGCAATCACTAATAGATTCCTGTAGAAACAGAATGACACGCTCTGAGTTCTGATGTCTGCACCGACAGAGGTGGGAAGGCGAAACCGGCCAGGGCAGGAGTGGCTGGTCCAGGTGGGGAGGCAGGAGGGCAGGACCATATGGACATTTAAAGAGAAGTGGAAAGATAAATGCGTGTGTAAAAGTTAAAAAGAAAGAATGAGAGAGAGAGAGAGAGAGAGAGAGAGAGACACACCTTCAATCCCAAACCTGAAATGGAGGCTGTGCTGCTTTTGAAGGGCTTTCTGAAAACCCTTATCTTGGAGTTGGGAGAGAGCTCCTTCTGAGCAGAGTCCTCAAAAGAAGGCTGAGTTTTCTTCTAGAATTTTCTATGTGAAGTGCTGGGATCTGAGGGTGGGGCAGGATGAAAAGTGGTGGCCTCAGGCATGACCAACAGATCTCCAGGTGGGGTACAAAAGGATGGGCCCATCTCATTGGAACTGTCCCCTCCACTGCCACCTGGTACTTGGTCTCCAGGAGGGGCAAGGCCTTTGTGGTTTGGGAGACAGGTGAGCCTTTAGGATTATTTCTAACTAAGGTGTTAGTGGCAAGGTGAGGCAGAATGGTGTCACCAATGGTGAGTCTAGAGAAAAAAATAACTTTAAGTTATTTCTAATCATAATGAGAAATTAATTCTCTTCTCAAGTTCCCTTTAAGCCTCTTGCTTACATCATGGGGAAAGTCTCATGTTGATGCTAGTATGTCTTTAACGTCTGCCTAACTAGCTCTGTACTAATCTCCCTTTTAAACAGAGAGGTTAGGTTTCAGCATCCAGCTAGAACTTGAGAACACAGGTCTGTTTAAATTGTGTTTATTTTTGCAGGTACTTGCTTATGCCAGAGAGCTCACCTTATCCATCTGCCTCTTACAATAGACCTTGGAAGGCCACACCATCCCCTGGCTCCGTTTTTTTCAGCCTCCTTTAGGCCAAGACTGGTGTGGGGGAAGAAATCTTGTTTCTCTGATTCAGAGGAATGAATTCTTTTGAGCCCTGACTTTCCTTCTTATTACTTCCTTGGGCAAAAGTCATCCCTTCTCTTTGCCTCAGCTCCTCTTGTGTAAAATGGGGGGCGAGGGCGGGGGCAGTTTCCGAGTCCCTAGATTTCAGAGGCACTCACCTGCACTGATTCACTGAACCTGGCCCTTGAAAACCCCATGAAGCCAGCCTAGGAAATGTACCTACGGGACTGTGGAGAGCCTCAAGCCACATGAGATGGCGAGAGGGAAGGTCCTGTGTCAACTAGAAAGGACTGTTAGGTGTGGTGATTACTGTGGCTGACTGCAAGGGATGGTGGGCTAAATGTCCACCTAAGGAAGGTCTGCAAGAAGCCAAACAAATGAGTAATGAATGGTGAATTTCTGATGGGGAGCGAGTCGGTACTTGGGACGGGGTGTTTGAGGGCACTGTAACTTGTGCACATGGATGCATATGGTGCTCTCTCCCTGGTGAGGGAAGGTAGAGAAGACAAAGCTCGGGATCTGAATAATGCTCCGTGTTCCAGCCCCACCTCATCTCAGGCCTCTGGGCCAGGACCCCTCTGCTCAAGCCCCTGCCTTCCTCTAGGTAAAGGCATCCACACGCACCTGCACCCCATCACTGGGTGCTGGCAGGAACCACGGAGGTACTGCTCCAACCAGCACTGTTTCCTGCGTGAGCTTCTGGAGAGCTTCCTGCCAATGTTTGTCCTCATCTAATTTTCAATACGGCCCATGGGGTTAGGAGGGGGGTACTGTGGCCATTCTCCATCCTAATTGGGAGTCAAGTTCAAACATTGAGGTAGAGAAATGCAACTTTAATTCCAAGGTTTTTCCTGTGCTAAAGCTCTTCAAATTTTGGCTTGCTTACTTTCTTAACTTCCTGAGACATGAAAAAAGTGATTTTTGTATCCCCCTCCACATAGACATTAATGATTATTTTCAGTCATTTTCGGCTTTCCGTTTTTGCTACGAGGCACCTGGCGTTCCCGGAACGGACAAAAGCCATTTTTCTAAGTACTAGCATTTGAAATTATTAAGTGTTCATTAAGCACCCTGGGTGCAAAGCACTCTCGGAGATGTTTGTTTCTCAATTTTCTATAATTTCCTTATTTTTTTCCCCCTAGCTAAAGGCAGATTGAAAAATGAACTCAGTGCATTTGAGTCTCTGAATCACAGTTAATGAGCGACGCCCCCTCCCTCAACTGCACTGGCTTCCTTCTGCCGCCTCTCTCCTTTCTCGTCAACCCGAGAAAGTGCCTGTTCGTTTTTAACCCCTACTCAGACCCTGCAACTTTTGCTTTGACTCCTGACTACCTGCCAGGAAGAAGTGAATGCAAAAGCCTTGACCAGCACTCGCCCCGGACTGCAGTGAGAGCCGTGGAAAAATCCAGAAGGCGGCAGAGGCTGCCTTTGATGCTGCTGGTCCTGGCGGCAGTCTGAGCCTGATGCAGCAGCGACTGCGAATCACCTCCCCTTCCTCAGCCCCCGCCAGTGGCATTAGGGGGCCTTGACAATCACAGCTCTGCGTGGACCCTTCTAGAAGGCACACAAAAGCCTAAGCCCCCCTCCCATCCACCGTCACGGGTTCTGTAATTCTGGGTCTTACATGAACAGAGAGAAAGACTTTTCTTTTTTTTTTCTTTCTTCTTCTTTTATTTTTTTGACAACAGCCTCACATAACCTCAAAAGTTATCCATGAATTTACCAAAACTTTTTTCTGAAACTATTTTAACCTCTGGTGGGGGTTAAAAAACAAGCCTTGTGAATGTATTACCCAGAAAAAGCGAAGCACGACTTTTTATTTTGATGTGAAATCGTCTTCCAAGCTTCAAGGGAGCCCCCTAGCGCTGGTCTGCGAGGAGCAGGCTGGCAGGCGGGCACAGCTGCCTTCTGTGCCCACGGCCACAATGCCAGCTCTACTGTTTTCCCTCCGGGGTCCTGATCTCACCCAGGTGTGTGTCTGGGCAGGGACTGGGCTTCCCTTCACTAGTGGGGGGCCTGTGTACTTGGGGGGACCTGCTTTTAATACCAAGGGACCCCTGGGCACACATTGATTTTATGTTCTTAAGAGCGCAGGTGGCTGAGCTAGTGTGCAAGGCTGCAGCCAAAGGAAGGGAGAGACAGGTTTTGATCCAAAAATCCTGTGCTTTTTGAAACAGGCTGAACTCCTGCTGACAAGCACCTTGTATTGCTGTCTCAGCACGCAGGTGACCCTGGCCTTTTCTGTAGTTTCATTGATCTCATGTAAATGCCTCCCAGATGTGCAAGAGTGAAAATGATTACTAAAAGAGAGAAGGCAGAAGGCCAGGCTGAGAACAAGAGGGAAGGAGAGGGATGCCGAGATGGGCATAAGAGAAGGGACCAAACGGGGTGCTGAAGGATGTTTTGGGGCTCCCTGTCTGGAGGCACGGGATGCAGAATCCTGGGTTGGCTGCCCAGGCAGGCTCCCAGCCTCTGTACACTGGACAGGACTTCTAAATCTTTCTGTGCCAAGCACATGAGATGTGTCTACACTCCCCAGCGTGGAAACATGTCACAGAGCTGGTCTTGTCTGTCAAAAGCACACATAGAGATATAGAAAAGCAAATGTTCTAGAACAGATGCCAGAGGGAGAGAGGCAGCGGCAGCCTGTCCAGCAGAGGTAGCAGCAGCGGGGCAGCCCTGGCCCAAGCCTCGGTGCCACCATGCAGAGTCCTGTGGTCTTGGGGACGTGTCTTAGCCCCTTGAATCCTCAGTTTCCCCATTCGAGAGAGACAATAACAGTGTCCATTTTGTAGGGTTGGTGAGATATCATTTGTGTCATTATCTATACTGGGGGTGCCAAAAACTATATTTGTTTTAAAGAGATGGTATCTATATACTTTTTATTTTTTTTTAAGGGCAGTGTCACTGGCCCTCATATGTGGGACCCGAACCGGGGCTGCTGGCTTCCGAAGCCAGCGCTCAGCCACCGCGCCACTCGGCCGGCCCCTCTATGTATTACCTTTTTTTTTTTTTTTTTTTTTTTTTTTTAGGGCAGTGTCACTGGCCCTCATATGTGGGACCTGAACCGGGGCCGCTGGCTTCCCAAGCTAGGTATTACTTTTTGAAGTTGAATTGAATTATGGTAGTAATGTGTATGTAGTATGACATTCACTCAAAAGATGGCATTAATCAAATGAAGGCTAGCGTCATTCATTGTATTACAATTTTAATACAGTTTTTTCCTTTCTTCAAATGTGTATACAATTTTTGGGTGCTCTCTCTCTTTCTCTGTATATTTATATGATTTTAAAATAAGGCTTAGCATTGTATGGTATGGTGAGCACCATAGCTCATGGCATATTCATCTATCTCTATAGAGAAGCCAGACTCAGAATTTCCCATTAAGTAAAATGTCCCCATTTTTACATGATAGTAAAGTCACATTCAAAGACACACACACGCACACACGCACACACACACACACACACACACACACACACACACTGGTGTGGACCCCAAATCTAGTCAGATGAGACCCATCTATTCTTACTGCCCCGGTGCTTTGCTCAGTCGGACGCTCTCGGCGCTTGGCCCTGCCCTGGGAGGCAGCTTGACCCCGCCAGTCACCCAGCAGCTCTTTACCGAGCATCTATTGTGCATCTGACATTGTTTCTTAAAGGGCAAATCAAGCTCACTTCCTGGAGGTCCCACTCTCTCCTCTAACGCTGAAAATTTAAAGACTCTCCAAGTGTAATAGCAAAAACAACAACAGAAATTACATGCAGCAGTGATTCCAAAACACATTACAGAAAAGGCTACCGAGGAGGGAAGACATACGTTCCCATTTGTCTTCATTCACATGGATTAAACATAATATGGTATTGATTTTTTAATAATCCACACATTAGTGGCTCAAAAGAAATCGGTTTTGTATGTTTTAATATGAAAGCAATTCTTTTCCATTTAAAACTGCTTTTGCGTCTGCAGGGGGTCTTCCCCCATTTTCACACTGCTCAGTGGAGGGGAAACTCTTCATTTTTTATTTATTAATCTCTATCTGCTTTACTTTCTCAATCCGATGGTGTGTCCTGTTGTATTTAATTTCAGTTATTTGGGTTCCCTTAGGTAACATTTCCTTATACACTCAATGCATGAATATTATTTTTTAAATTAAGAAATGGGGAGCGTGTTTAATGAGTGTTGAGTAATTCTGCATTCAAGCGAAGAAACCCCCTTCACCTGGTTAGCTCTGGAAGCCTCCTTGAAGAGGACAAGGCTCTTTCTGATTTTGTTTGGTTTTGTGTTTACTTTGCTCCATCTCCCCTTCGATTTTCCACAGCTGGCTTAGCAAGACTTGCTTTGGTCCTGACAGCTTGAGGCTTTGCATGCTTCTGAGACCACAGGACATATTTCTCCTTCGCTTCCAGTTTTGCCACTCAATAAATTTGAGGAGTCACGAAGCAGTCATCTGTGTAGTCAGATAAGGAAGAAAATGATGATTTCTCTATTATTTTGCTTAGAAGAATGGGAAACTAGATTAATCAATGTCTTTTGGAAATGCATCTTTAGAGGAAAGATGGGCTTCTTTCATCAAAGTCATGATTGTTTCTCATATACAAACATATTAGATGATTTTCCAGGGGCTGGGAGCAGACAGTCAAGACTTGAAGTTGAAGTCTGTCATTAGGTGACGTTAGATAAATCCCTAACCCCACCTTTAATAGAGTTGGGGGTGGGGTGGGGTAGCAGGTATCTATGGCACCCACCCATCTCGCTCCCTGGGGAACAAGGAAAATGAGTAATGTCTGTAAGAGTCAGGAGAACTTTTTTTTTTTTGTATGAGTCACAATTCTTGGTAACAGGGGACCAAAATCCAACTCAAAAAGGTTTAAGCACAAAAGGGAATTTGTTTGCTCATGTAATGAGAAGCCCAGGGTGGCCCCTGCTGGATCCATAGACTCGAATGATGTCAGCAGGGCTCTGTTTATCTCTCTTCCTATCTGAGTTGGCTTTCCTCTGGGTGGCCTTCACCCCTAGGCATGTCGTGGCCCCAGTGGTCCCAGCCTACATCCTATCCACTCAGTGCTGTTGGTAGAAAGACAATGTTCTAATTAAAGTCCCAGTATCGACTTGAATTTAATAAGGTTTGGGTCAGATGCCTGGCCTTGAACCTTCTGTTTGGCCAGACAAGTAGAATAGGTCCCCTCCTGAAGATGGCAGGTGGTGATTATAATAAGCCAGGCAATTTATTGGGTTGTCGGAAAAGTCATGATGTATTTTTGCAATGAAAAACATAGGAAAAATATGTCATGACTTTTCCGACAACCCAATATATTGAGAAGGGATGTTCCCTGTAAATGGGTGGAGGAATGGCTGCAGAACTCAGAGCAACAAGTGTGTATCACAACCTACTCTTGCTTCCCAGGCAGAGGAGAACGAAGAGTGGTGCAGTCAGCCAGTTAGGTTCTACGTGCTGTGTGCTACACGTCAGCACGTGTAGAGGGTGCTAGTGCCCTTCCCAGATCCCTTTTCAGGTCAGGCTCCCACCCACCCTCACGTCCTAGCTGTGGAGGGTGACAGCTGCTTACGTTTCTTATCGTACCCTTCTCTAAAGGATTGCTCTTGGCTAAAGGGAACCTCTTTACTCCCAATGTACATGGGTGGGTGTGTGTGTGTGTGTGTGTGTGTGTGTGTGTGTGTGTGTGTCCCACAGCTACTGATTGATTGATGAGGCTATGACCACTCAGACCTTTTGCCCCTGAGTGGGACAAATTCTGTGATACATTCCTTTGCCAGAGCTCCCAATGGACTCTCCGGAAACGCTATTTTGTGTAACTTCTTCCTGTTTCTCTCACTCCCTTCCAGTTTCTCCCAGGAGCACCCCCTCAATAAATCATTTACACAAGAACCTAAGATACTGGTTATCTATAAATCATGACATGCAGCTACTTACCACGTATGCCGCAATATATATTAGCCCTATTTTCTCATTGCAAGGATCAGAAGGGATGTGGGGGCCAATCTGAAATGTAACATACAAAGATAGAGATGCAGTGGGCAAATGTCTACATACAACATTGAATTTGTTCATCTTGTTGCATGTAGCCCTTTAAATCACACAGTACATGAAATGCCAGTTTAGTGATATTGTGTTTTCTGCTCGCATTTCACGAGGCCGTTCTAGCTGAACTTGTAGCATGCATCTGATATGGCCTTTGTCATCACCGGGGCCACTTGCTTGAGTCATCTAATAGAGTTTTCAGGGCACAGCATCTTCACTTTCAGCCCAGCTCTTTGAGAGTTAGTACTTTTAGAATTGAGGACAATGCCATCATAGAAATTTATCCACAGCCATAACACCCATTTAGGTAACATGAGGACAGCGCTTTCATTTCTCCGGGAGGTGCCTGTTCGCAATTTCCACCAAATAAACATGTCCTATTTTGCTTTTAAAAGCAGCAGACTTCAAGAGACTTGTTTACAACAGTCTGTGCTTATAATTGTGTCCCAAAAGCTCAGGAATAATGACTAAATTTGTTTTAGAGGTCCCCCCTTCCCATCACCTTTTGAAAATCAGTTTTGTCAGGCAGGATCTATGAGTGACCCAAACCAACAGTGATTGGCATTTCTGAGTCATGACTCTTTCTAAACAGCATTTTGTAATTCAAAATGGAGTAATTGGGAGAGTTTTCTACAAAATGGGAGACTTTGTAAGGATTTCACTGAAAGGCAACTCCTGTTTTGCTGAAGGATAAATTTTGGAGGTAAAACCCCTCTTACACTTAGGCACATCAAGTCCTTAGCATAATATCTCTTCTAAGTGATCAGCGAAAGGGCCGAAATGGGACCAACTGATCTTGGTTGACTCAGGTGTG
This sequence comes from Aselliscus stoliczkanus, assembly GCA_033961575.1. Classification (NCBI taxonomy): domain Eukaryota; kingdom Metazoa; phylum Chordata; class Mammalia; order Chiroptera; family Hipposideridae; genus Aselliscus; species Aselliscus stoliczkanus. Next base: position 3,193,462 of record CM066738.1, on the reverse strand, counting down.
ACATTCCAAAAGTAAGATAAGATTTGGGAGGACGTGGAGAAGGAATGCTTTTTTTAATTTCAGTATAAACAGATGTAGAGAAAGACCCAATATCTAAGTGATGATCCAATCATAGGGGGTATTTGAGAGCAACTATATTGTCTCATGTATTATTATTTATTTATTTTTTTTAGATTTTTTTTTTTTAAATTGGGGAATTGGGGGAGGGGAACAGTGTTGGGGAATCAGGGAAGGGGAACAGACAAGTTGCTGTCCTTTTGTTTTCAGTCTAGTTGTGGAGGACGTTGCTTCACTGGCCCATGTTGGTATCATCATTGCACTCTTCCCGAATGAGGCAGATTGGTCTCCGGCCTCTGGATGGTCGCTCACCGCGGCTATTGGCAGCTCACGCTGGCTGCCCCGGCTACTCACTGTAGCCTATGGCAGCCCACTGCAGCAGGGGCTGTAGCTTACACCGTCCCTGGGGCTCACACAGCCCAACTCCAGGTGGAGCTGTTGTTAGCTGTAGAGGGCAGTGTCACTGGCCCTCACATGTGGGATCCGAACCAGGGCCGCTGGCATTCCAAACCGGCTCTTAACCAACGCACCACTCGGCCGGCCCCCATGTATTATTTTAAATAGTCATTAATTTTAACCTTTTCTATGAATATTTTAATTCTCAAACTTCAGTTCTTTTAATTGCTCAGCTGTATTATAATTTGTTTGCAATATTTTATACTATCTCATAACAATAATAATAGGAATAATCTTAGCTAATATCAGTGGGGGTACTTACCATGGACTAGTCACTATTCTGAGACCTTTTAGCATCATCTTCAAACTTTTGACAGAAATACAATGCTATAGCAAATGGTAGGACTCAGGCAGTCTGACCCCAGACCCAGGTTATTAAATGGGACTCTTGTCATTCCAAACTTCTCTAGTTATCATTGTAAGCCCCAAAGTATAATGTGTTTACCTTTGTGATTTATGAACAAATAATCTTTAAGAATTTTAATTATAAAAATACATATTAATCATTGTATATGTACATATGTACATATATCTTATATTAAATGTAACCATATGTGTATTTGCTATACAGCATTAGCTACTTATATCCAACACATTTACCTGTGATATAAGTCAGCTACTGCTCTGTAACAAAACATCCCCCAAACTCAGTGGTTCATAACAATAAGTATTTCTTATTACCCACAGGTCTTTGGGTTTGCTGGGCATTCTGCCAATTTGAGCCAGGCTCATGTGGTCCTACTGAGTCTGTTCAAGCATCTTGGGGGCAGCTGGGGGCGTGCTGACAGGTTGGTGGATCTGGCAGGTATGGGGCGGCCTCATTCACACGCATGGAGGTTGGCTGGCTGGCAGCACGGGGAATGGGGCTGAATGAAGCATATGTCTTCAGCCTTCCATGGACTCAGGGAGAGAGAAAGCAGAAGCACATAGAACTTTTGAGACCTAGGTTTGGAACTGGCACGACGTCGCTTCTGGTGCATCCTACTGGCCAGAGAGACTCACGAGACCAATCTAGAATCTGGGCTGGGAAGATGGCTGCACCTTGGCTGCAGAAGTACTGGGAGATACAGCTTTAACAGAGCAGCAGTGTGCCCCAGCTAGAAAGTGGGTTCTTATCACTAAGAAAAGAGATTAGACGTAGGGAGGCAACTCACACTCTGCCACACAGATGGAGATAGAGACAGGGCGAAAGTCCACAGGCTATTTCCTTATGAAGAAAGCCTCAGTTAATATTCATATCAGTGATGCCATTTTCCCAGGACTGTTCACGTGGTAAGGTTTCCCTTTCTCCCTTGATTGCGAGTCTCTGTAAACAGTGTTAAAATAGTAATTCCTTATTGAACTCAGATCCCAGTAGAGAGTCAAGTTAACAAAAAAAAAAAGATTACACATAGAACTTTGGAATTCTAGTTAGGGAAAAACATGTTTTTGTTTGTTGATACGCAGAAAGCCAGATGATACCACTTCAAGAATCGTGTTACCAACCCCCCATGGCAATGTTTACTGGCTTGGGGACATGCCGTTTCTTCCCTAAGCTCGCCCACTTTCCAATGCTTCCGTTTTGAACCCCTTTGGTGCAACCCCTTTGGTGCACTCCTTCCTCCCTACCCCCAGTTGTAAATCAAGGAACGAGGTTTACTACTTTGTCTACACAATTCTGGGTACTGCACTTGGTGGGCTTGGTCTCATCCTTGCCACGTCCGTTCAGTCATTGCTGCTTTTCCACTCTCACCCACTGGAGAAATCTCAAATTATATGGTGAGCTAGGGTAATAACAGTAGAAAAAATTCTTTGCTATTATTTATACAGAACAAAGCATGGGACTCTCATAACTGTAGGAGAGTGTCCCATTATTCCATACACCACATTGTTCCTGCCCAGTACCCCCCTGCTGATCACCCAGGGAGAGTTCATGGATATACCTATATACACTCCCTGCCCCCTCAAGAAAATTAACTTCATGTGCAACCCAGAGGAAACTATATGGAACTTGCAAACACGAGCTGGCTTGTAACTTGAGATGGTCCCACTGTCCCCACGGTGAGGTCCCCTGCAAAAATGGGGCTGAAGTAGATTGTTTAATCTTCAGAAATAGGGCCTGTTGCTTTCAAAGTTCATGTTTAGACTTTAAAGAGAACTACCCCTTTAAAGGAAAAAAAACAAAACCTTGATGAATGCAAATTGACATTAAATGGAGTTTGATCAGGGTTTTTAAAATATGATTATAATCAGTGAGAGTGGTGGAGCAGTGTCAAATCATTATTGATCTCACTCATGGGGGTGGGAAGGGAGAACTGCTGTGAATTAATCAGAAAAGGAGATTTTCTGTAAAGCCTGTCCAACTGTGTGTTCCCCCCATGGGGCCCTTGAGATGCTGGACACGTAGTTAACCCTTTGATGAACCTCCCTGGGGTCTACAGTCACACCAAAGGTGGGAATCTCTGTATAGGGGTCATATTTATGATTTTGAGGAGCGAAGTGGAAAAGCAGTGTATGGTACAAGTTTTGGAGCCAGACTAGTTTGACTTAGTAAGTTCATTCAACAGGTCTTTCACGAACACCTATTATGTGCCACTTGTAGCATTTTAGGTGCTGGAAAAACTCAGACGATCAATACAGGCCAGGTCCCCTCCCTTGTGGAGCTGCTGTTCCAGTGATGAGAGACAGACCACAAATCGCAAATAAGTAAATAAGACAACAGCATATAGTGACAATGACACAGGTAGCGCTACTAGGATGAATGGCTCCATGTTTTGGGCATGCTGTAGTCCAGATCCTGAGTATGGTGCTTGTAGTATCATGCAACCACCATTGCAGGAAGCGCTATTTCCTCCCATTGCACAGATGAGGACCCTGAAGCCCAGGAAGGGATGGACCTGCCACAGGTCACATGGTCTCTGCATGGAGGTGAGGTTTCCTGGTTTTCTTTTACAACCCTGTCACTTTCCCACTGCACTGAGCACAGGGCAATGGTCTCAGGGAGAGTCCCCCAAATGATCAGCTTTGTGCCTCACAAAGCCAACATTTTGGCTAAGGGTCTCCTCCCAGCGTTTGCCTTTGAGACCCACTTGGTGCCATGGGGAAATCTGAGCAGCAAGGAAATAGCGGCCTCACCAGAAATTAAGGGGAGTCCAACTGTGCCTGTTTCCACACTGGAAACAGGAGAGCCAAACAACAAAACCCCAAACCAAACAAACAAATTCAAAAAACCCAATATCATCAAGAAATAGCCAAGAACTTCTACCAAATGTAAAGCCAAGGCTTTTAAAATGATAGGAAGAGCAGCCACCAGGCTTTCCCATCCAATGGGCCTCCAGTTTAATAAACGCTGAAGCACAGTGTGCCCCTTTGGGGATGGGAATCAAAAGAAGTTTCATTTATCAGACCTGCCAGTCCTTTGCTTTATCCCAAACACATGACAGGAACTGGGGAGAGACCTTGAGGAATTCTCTTAAGCCCTTTCCAATTTTCCTGAGGATCAAAACTGACAACTACATTCATTGTGTATCCGCCATTGACAAATTAAGCCCCTTCTCTGGAAGTGTGTGTGTGTGTGTGTGTGTGTGTGTGTGTGTGTCCAACAATCCCCTTGCCCCACCCACATCTTCTGAAAAAGAATAAAAGAGAAATAGTCCAGATGAACCATTTCATTTTCAATTCTCACTGCTTTCCCTGCCTATGGCCATGAGTAGCTGTTTCCACTGGGGGCTTTTCAGTTCTTTCCTGAGAAAAGATGTCAGCTGGGAGTTGTGGGGTCCCCTGAGAAGTTACAGGGCACAGAGGTGGGCTGCCGCATCCGTGGATGATGCTCATCTTCAAAGGACAGCCCCACGTCATTCCACGGAGTGCTTTTATGAGAGCTGCATTTTTCGGCTTTTCTGTTCTCTAGCAATTGTTTTGTTGTTGTTGTCATTGTTAGTATTAAGAACGGCTTCATGACAAGCCATAAATACCTTCTAATGGAACTCGTCATGGACACATGACCCATGCAGGCGCATAGGGCTCGTGCTCAGAAGGCCCATGCTTGATCTGATGCTCTGCTGTGCCGACTTGAAATTCTTAATCATTTTGAAGAAGAACCCACATTTTCATCTGTACGAGGCCCTGCAAATTAGATAGTTTGTCCTGACAGCACAACACGCTGGAAAACTGTTCACGAAAGTGGTTTGAAGTGGGAAAATGGAATAATATATATCTGTTTATTTCAAGGCTTGTCAGGGAAGGACAGACACTCTTATGGTCTTAGAGGAAGAGCTGGGTGGTGTCGCACAAGACCTACAATAAGGGAGGAGTGTGGACTTTTAGATTCCCTGTAGGTTTTGAGACACTCGGATCAATGGAAGTGAAAGACCAACGCTTTCCCCACAATGCTCTGCCCAGGAGAAAGAAGTTTGCACAGTTCTTCAAAGAGCACCTAGCACATTGCTCTTTGTTAAATAAACCTTTTATTTTAAAACAGTTTTAGCTTTACAGAAAAGTTGTAAAGATAGTTCAGGGCGTTCCCATATGTACCACACCTAGTTTCCCCTGTAAACATCTTACACTAGTGGGGCACGTTTGTTACAAGCAATGATCTATTACCTATGGATGCATTATTATTAACTGAACCCCACAGGTTAGTCAGATATTCCTAGTTTCCCTTAATGCCCTTTTCCTGGTCCTTGATCCCACCCATGACACCATATAGCATTTTGTGGTCATGTCTCCTTAGGCTCCTCTTAGCTGTGACAGTCTCTCAGATTTTCCTTGTTTTTGATGACACTGGCAGTTCAGAAGGGTCTTGCTTAGGTATGTTGTAGAATGTCCCTTTCCTGAGGTTTGTCTGATGCTTTTCTCATGACTAGGCTGGGGTGATGGGTTGGGGGAGCAAGATCTCAGGGGTGCAGTGCCCTTCGCATCGTATCAAGGGTCCATACCTTCAACATGACCCATCGCTGTTGCTGTTGACTTGGTCACCTGGCTGAGGTGGTGTTTGTCAAGTTCTCCACCGTAAGGTGACTCTTCCCCTCTTTCCACCATTAGACTTTTTACCCACAAGAGTTCCACTTCTCTCCACCAGAAGGATTTGGCGCCTGCCTCCATTTCCCTGCTCCCCACAGGTGTCCTTCACTTGCAAACTCTGTCCTCTGCCCGTTGCCCTGCAGTCACCCTGCTCACTTTATCCTGTCTCCTGTGATGCATGGTATAATTAGCATTTCTGGAACAAAGATAACCCAGAGCTGCTACATAACACCGAGTTCTCCATAGTCTTTACCCGAACCAAAACATTATTGGAAAAGTAAATTATTTTTATTTTCCTTGAAAATATTTGATATGAACTGCATTAGAATTCTCACTGAGAACATATACCCAGAACCTATAATCAGAGGAGAGAGTTACCTATTAAAACAAAACAAAAAAACAAAAAAACCATAGGGTACAATTCTACACTGATACCTATGTTAAATTTTATTATTTACCTCACACTATGTCATCAGCTTCCATCTCTTGTCCCTGAATGAGTTAGCAGGTGGTCATAGCCTTCTCCCGTTCAGAGAACCTTCATGATACTGGAGCACACATCTGATTCCCTTCTAGCCAGTGCAGGGAGCAGGCTGGGCGATGTGAAGCGAGAAAGATGGATAGCTTTGGACCCTCACAGATGGGGCAGAAATATTTCTGTGGTAAATAGACTAATAATTTTTTAAAATAGAAGTTTTGAGGGCTGTTTGTGCATAGTGAAGCTAAAACTGCCTGGAATTGACAGGAAGGATGGAGGATGTGGGTTTTCAGAGCAGCCATCCATCAGGCCCTCACCCTCTGATTACGTACTGTGGCCTCCTGGGTCCACCTGAAGTCCCTGTGAATTCATTCCTCCTTCCGCGCTTGACATTTTCATGCAGTGGTGGTACCTTCTTCTGCCTACATGCAACCAGGCAATGAACACAGAGGTGAGAGTGTCTGTCTGTCCGTCGCCCAGCCAATTGGCCACATGGACCAGACGTTCCGTTTCGTCCTCCAGGTGCAGAACGGGGGAAGGAACACACAGCATCTTCCTGAATGTATCGGTCCATTTCTTCAGGGAGCCCTGTCCTTGAGGGCTGGGTCCTCTCCTTTGGATGAGGGGCCGTTTTCTTAGAAGCCCTTTGCCCTCAAGATTAGCTCTTGTCCTTTTCTGAGGCACATGCCATTGACAAGTTTACAAATAAAAGCCAACATTTATACTGTTTTTCTCCTCCTGGTTTAAAAAGAAGAAGAAAAAAAGAGTATATTCCTTTTTCCTCCCTTCCTCCTGCTTTAAAATTCTTGAGGGAGAAATATGAGGATAACAAAACTCTCATCTAGAAAATGTCCCCAGACCTGCAATTACTGAGTGTGGCTGCGTCGCTCAGAACTCTAGAACACATTTTTCCATAATGCCCCTTTTAGATGTTATTATCTGCATCATGCCATGTCCTCTCTTCTCATCCTTCCTCTCTTGCATTTATTAGAAGTTACCTAAGGTTTCCCACCCAGACAAAAACTTTATAATAGTGAACTACACTTGATAGTCTTTGCCAGTGGGTGTAAGTTAGGGGACCATTTGGGGAGAAAAATGGACAGCCTTGGGTTCTTGTATACATGGGAGAAATCATTCTGAGATCATAGAGACTAATGCGTTCTCAAACTTGACATTTTGAAGGTTGTGTTTTCATGGTAGTGTTAAAAAAAAATTCTTAAAGATGGTAGGAGGGTTTTAAGCTGCTACTGTTCCCTCTGCACTCCTGCCCCTGGGAGCTGGGCTCTTGGGTTTTTTTGTGGATTCTTTCCCCCCACCCCCCCACCCCCTGCTTCAAAGTTATTTCTCCATTGAGAGCTTTTGGGGCCACATATACACACAGGATGTTTTTAAGATGCCATACTCACGAAGGCATCTTTGTTGGTAATAATTGCTCATCCCAGATCATCCAGACCCCACAGCCATCCATGGATCAAGAGCGGACAGTGCCTGGGGCTGGGAGAAGAGGTGGCTGCCCAACCCAGGGCTTCCGTCAGACTCTTATGAGCATGGCCAGCCCCCAGCCAGCCCCCCATCTCCCTCTACCCTAAAGAAGGGTGGTCTGAGTTAGCAAATGAAAATTCAGAGCACCCAGTTCAACTGGAATTTCAGATAAAGAGTGTGTATATATTTTTCAGCATAAGTGTGCCCCAAGTATTGCACAAAACATACTAACGCTAACAATGATTCCTTGTTAATGTGAAATTCACATTTGACTGTGCATGCATATTTTATCTGGCCCGCCACAGTCCCTAAGGCCCTCAGACCACCTTCTGGCATAGATCTCTCCAGGGGACTCCACATGGATGCCAATGTACCCTAAACTTCCTTTCAGATCTGATTTCAGCTCTGAGTCCTGATCCGTTGGGGGTTCCCTGTCATCCCGGCCTGGTCTGCCTAGGGTCCTTCTTTGGTGGGCTTGATTCTGGGCTGTTATTCAAACTCTTGATTAGTTACCTCCTAAGGGGGGTGGGAGGCTGGCTCGTCACCTGGGCACTCGACTCCCTCAGTTTCCTCTGTAATGGACCATTTTGATGATTTCTCTCTCCCTCTCCCTCCCTCCCTCCCTCCCTCTCTCCCTCACTCCCTCCCTCTCTCCCTCTCCCTCTCTCTCTGTCTCTCTCCCTCTCTCCCTCCCGCCCTCCCTCGCCCTCCCTCCCTCCCTCTCTCCCTCCCTCCCTCCCTCTCCCTCCCTCCCTCTCTCTCTCCCTCTCCCTCTCTCTCTCCCCCTCCCTCCCTCCCTCCCTCCCTCCCTCCCTCCCTCCCTCCCTCTCCCTCCCTCCCTCTCTCCCTCCCTCTCTCTCTCCCTCTTCCTCCCTCTCCCTCCCCTTCCCTCTCTCCCTCTCTCTCTCTCCCTTTCCCTCTCCCTCCCTCCCTCTCCCTCTCCCTCTCCATCTCCCTCTCCATCTCTCTCCACTTCTCTGTGTCCTGCCCAGTCTTCTCTCTCTGGCCTGCTTGGCTGAAATAAGGTGTTTGCCTGTCAGCCAGAGGAGAAATAGGTGGCCAGGAGGGCAGGGGTGGGGGTCCTCCAGGATCTTATCAATAAGGCCACCTTTACTTTCTTTTCAAGGCTAAAGATGGGAGAAAAGGGGTTAATCTTCTCTTCTCTTTGAAATTCAGGAGGGAAAAGCATCAAAGCTGCACCACTCTGGCTCAGAAAATACACTCAGCTTCTGTCATCATTGGTGAGCCGTGGTCTCCTAGACAGGGTACATCTGTACACTAAAGCCCATTTTAAAGTTTATTATTGGGCCACTGAGTGGCGCGGTGGTTAAGAGCTGGCTTGGGACGCCAGCGGCCCCGGTTCGGTTCCACATATGAGGGCCAGTGACACTGCCCTCAAAAATAAATAAATAAATAAGTAAATAAATAAATAAATAAATAATAAAGTTTATTATCTACCTCGTGCTATTTAGCTCCCCTTGTGTTTAGTGGAGGCTGCCTTTAGATGCCTTTCCCAAAGAGGACTTTCATAATAATGAGGTCTGCTGGCAGTCACTCCTGGTGAATACAGGATGGGAGATATTCAGCAAGAAAAATGGATAGCCTTGTTTTCCTCTGAATGAGAGAAATATTGGAGGTAAAATAGATGAATAATTCCCAAAATGGAAGTTTTGAAGGTTGCTGTGGCATAGAGAAGTTGAAAGCTCTTTGAAGTGATAGAAAGCATGTGGGAATATTATAATCATTATTCCCTCCCTGGCAGACTTGCTAGGATGCCCTTTCCATGTACCAGCATCCTTTGGGGTTCAAGCCCACTTCCCATTTGCCTTCTGCTTTCTCTAGGTTGACTTTTATTTATTTATTTATTTTTCCAATTTTCAGGAGGGATCTGAGTGGGAAAGCCTACCAGAACCGTCTCTCCACACTTCCAGTCCTCATCTTTGATGGATGTTCATGCAATTTTCTCATTATTTTTCTGTCAGCAGTCACAGGAACAGTGTAAACCACTTTATTTCAAAACCATTATGTTAGTTTACTCCATGGTAATTTGAGCTGTGTATCCTTTTTCTGATTTGAATTTAGTAATAACATATTTTTATTATTTATTTATTTATTTATTTAAAAAAATATTTTATTGGGGAATTGAGGGAGGGGAACAGTGTTGGGGAACCTGGGAAGGGGAACAGACAAGTTGCTGTCCTTTTGTTCTTCAGTCTAGTTGCGGAGGACGTTGTTTCACTGGCCCATGTTGGTATCGTCATTGTGCTCTTCCCAGGTGAGGCAGATCGGTCGCTGGCCTCTGGATGGTTGCTCACGGCGGCTATTGGCAGCTCGTGCTGGCTGCCGGCCACTCACTGTAGCCTATGGCAGCCCACTGTAGCCTATGGCAGCCCACTGCAGCAGGGGCTGCAGCCTACACCATTGCCAGGACTCACGCAGCCCAGCTCCAGGTGGAGCTGTTGTTCACTATCTTAGCTGTAGAGGGCAGTGTCACTGGCCCTCATATGTGGGATCCGAACCGGGGTTGCTGGAGTCCCAAGCCAGCTCTTTACCAATGCGCCACTCGGCTGGCCCACTAATAACATATTTTTAAACAGGAGTCAAGAAGATTTCCAGAATAGATTTTTGATGACAACTGCTTAAGATTCAACCCCCACTTCTTGTTTTTTTTTGGTGTTTTTTTTTGTTTGTTTTTTTGAGAGCAGTGTCACTGGGCCTCAGATGTGGGACCCGAACCGGGGCCGCTGGCTTCCCAAGCCAGCGCTTAACCACCACGCCACTCGGCCACACCCCCCTTCTTTAATCTCCTTTTATTGGTCCTTAGTTTTATGTATTTGATTTAGTTATCGTTTCTGCATGCATTTCAAACAGACCCTGTGTCTTTATTAGGAGAACATTTTGAAGATGTAATCTTATCAACAGCTGTCTTCCAGTCAAGAAAATAACCAAGTGGACGGTTATGTGGTCAGGTGCTCCGGTGCCCCACCCCCGCCCGAGACCCAGGCCTGGGAAGATGCAAGAACAGACTGAAGGTTGGCATCTCTAAAGATGATAATTTCTCCCTTTAGCAAGCTTAGGGTATTTTAAATTCTGTTCTTTCCACAACCCCCTTAGCTTCTGTATATCATCTGTGCAATTCATTTCCCACTCCATTCTCCACCCCTTCTCCAGGTGGAATTTTCTGGGTGCATGACATTGATTAAACTCTTCTCCAGATAAGAGCTAAGGGGCATCTCCCATTTTTCTGTCACATCGTGGGTTTCCTTTCTTATATTGCTTTAGAATTGCAAAACAGACTCCATTTATGGGTTCTGTTTTTAGGGAAGACGTAAAGATTTTTAAAATGCCTCAGCATGTGGACTTCCTAAATGATTCTCATAGGTCAATTGCTTTTAACAAAAAGTTTAGAAGTCAGATTTCTTAATTAGTTTGGTAGGCTTAAAAATGACTTCCGGGGCAGTATCCAGCCTGGTTGAGTACAGAGGAAGATAAAGGAGCTGCTCTGAGTCTGCCAGATAGTTTCTGAAGTTAAAACAGCCCGTCCTTCAAGTTTCACATCATAAAAGGTAGAATTTCTAAAGCTGGTGTGAGGACAAAAGAGTGGCTTCATAGAATTTGGTAAGAATTTGGTCCACCTCTTCCTGTTATTACTCTTTCCCTTTTGTTACATGCCTCTCAGCTTCCAAGGGACAGGTAACCTTGAGGTTCAGGCCTTTGCGACCTCTTCCCGGCAGGGAAAGCCTTTATTCTCTGCTTTTTATGAAAGAACTCATGATCGTCCCCCTTTATTTCCTGTCAGGATCCATAGAAACCACATCGAGGCTTTTGCTCAAAAAACACTACTTGAGTCACATTGCCACAGGTTCGCAGTGACAGAAGTACTCTCGCTTTTGAGATGGAAATCTTGAGAAAAGATGAAGCCAAGTAGAAAGTATTTCAATTACAGCACCGTCCATCCAGCCGCGCTTCTGTCATTATTAAGAAAAACCACATTTATAAAGTAAGCCTGAAAGCATACATTCTTGAGTAAGTTTGGGTATGAAAAGTTTCTGAAGGGAATTTTGGGGCCGTTTTATTCTTTTCCCCTTTGTACCAGTACCCTCTGCTCCTGGCTAGCATTTAAGAAACACTGTTGAGTTCTTTACCTGTACACGATTTTACATTACTGAAATATTTGTATTGGCTCTTCCACTAACATTGTTTGGAAGAACTATCTGAGTGGGAGAGGGAGCTTTCAGCTTTTCAAACACTTGCCTTTCTTCAAAAAAGCAAAGAGGGCTGCAGTGCCAGGTGTTCTGAAGTAAGGGGGGAAAAAAGCCTAAGTCCCACCTGAGATAAACTAGCTAAACATGTTATGAGAAGAGAGATATCTTCCCTCATCCTTTTTTTCCTGGTTTTCTTGTCAAATTACGCTTCACTAGTCTGTAATTCACGTTTGAGTGGAAAAACTGAAATTGATGAGGCCGACTCCTGTATTTTCTTTCCTGTCTTTATTTCTCGTCTGAAATTTGTCTGTTTTTCCCTATATGAGGATTAATGAAAGAGAAGAAAGGAGATCTTTCTTCCCAACGATTATCATTGATATGGATCAATTTCTCCTTTTTAAGGATGCAAATCTGAGGAAAAATGAGTTCTCTCAAATACCTCAATTATATTTTGAGAAGTCTGGCTTTTCCAGATTCGTTTAGTAATGAGAAACATTGAAAATAATAATTAAAAGAGTAGATACCCTGGACTTCAATCCTGGCATTATGGATTTTAAATGGTATTTTCAATAATTGCTTGTTTTCTTTTTTTCCTTCACCTCATGTCAGCTTTTGCTCTCTAAATTTTAGGTACATGCTTATGATATGGGCTCAAATTTTTAACTTAAGGATTGATTTAAACATGACTTTCCACTAAATTTCTTTCAGGAGAAAAAAGATATCTGAGAGGGGAATCTTAAATTGATCACCTTTCCTCAAAGAAGTAGACAATAAATGAGTAGCACTAAGAAAAATAGTTTCTGAAAGAAAACCTAGATTACTTAGAAGAGACAAAACTTTCAGAAAATTGCATTAGGAGGGAGAAATACTCTGGTTTGTAGTTAGACTTTGATAAATGTATTTTTCTGTCCCGCTGATGGGACCTTCAACTACTTTCTCTCTGAAGAACCGGGTTGAGGCTTCTTAGTCATCATATTGGTTCTCTTGGATGGTTTTGTGAGATGACATTTCAGGGATTACTCAGGCCGGTCACTTCTGACTCTCGAGCCAGATTACCTTGTGGTATGAGTCATAACTCATCTCCCTGTGGCGTTTACCACAATACTAGTCATCGTATAATTATGGCCTAATTTTCATCTCTTCGGCTACCTGTACACTATTTCAACGGGGTAGAACTGAGCTTCTTAAATCATTAACAACAAACCCCGTACTTAATTCCAGGATGAGGGAGGCACTTCACTTCTGTTCTTTCTTCTTGTCTCATTTCCTTTCTTTCTCCCCAGAATCTCTTCTTTTGAATTCTGTGCATAACTAAGCTTTTAAGTGACTGAAGTATTTTAACTGGATTTCTTTTTCTCACTAACACAGTTTAGGGAAAATTCCTCCGGGGATAATCTTATCAAAGCAGCTGTCTTTCATTGAAAAAAAAAAAAGAAAGGTAAAGAGAACGTCTCTGACAGGTGCTTTCTGAGATAAAAGGTTTACCTAGTCGTGTTGAAGAGGTAGGATCGCTAAATATGATGTGAGGATGGTGATGTAATTCCCTGAAATTCAGCAGATTAGAATTATTTTTTGTTTCTCTTTTGGGCCCTTGTGCTTCTGTTTGCCTTCCATGAGTGACTGGGAGAGGCGGGCCGGGAGACTTCGCTCGCCTACCTTGCTCTCGGACCAACCACCCCCCTCAGAAGGCTTTCCCGAAGGAAACAGCATGGCAGCCTGACCTCCAGGCTTCCCTCATCCACGAACTCGCTCCCCGCTCCTCTGACTAGAGCTAATGGCTCTGTTCCATTATTTTTCCTGTCAGAATTAATGGGGAGATATTCTTTTCCTAAAGCCATTAGTTAAGTAATATTGCTTACAGAATTGCTGAAACAGGATAACACCTCCTTCTCCAGGGTGTAAATCTTAAGAAATGATGAGGCAATTGCTTAAACACATCAATTATATTCCAAAGCCTGAGCTTCCTCTCTCTATAATTTTCATTTAGAGTTAAGAAAGTTTGAAAGTAATGATCCATAAAGTAGGTTCTCTTGATTCAATTTTGGCACTAAATAATTCAAATAACATGAGCAATTTTTTGTTCTTCATTTAGTTTCTCTGCTTCCCTACAATTTGTCCTCTCTTTATTTTAGGGCATTCTCTTATTGTCTGAGCATGATTAAAGTTTCAACTTACTAAAAGATTTTAAGCATACTTTCCTACTAAATATGTTTTTTTGGAGAAAATGGTAAGTGAAGTGTTCTCAGACTGATTGCCTTTCATTAGAGAAAGAGAAGAGAAATGTGAACCACACAGAAAAGTGGTTTCTGAGAAAAGAGATTGGAGAATGATTACTCAGAAGAGGCAAAAATTTTTTTAAAAAAGAAAAAAATTAGGATAGTACAGAAATACTTCAGATTTGGTTAGAAATGGAAAAATATATCTTCTCCTTCCTTTTGTGAGTCTTTCAACTTTGCCTGAGAAACTAAACGTTTTTTACGAGACTGTGAGGATTTGTCTCCCTTCGTCAGTAGTGTGTTCCGACTTGGCCTGAACAGTGCAAACTCGGGTACACTCTGGGCCTTTTCCTCATTATTTTCAGTCCTAATTTTAGAGTCAATGTCATTATTTGTCTCTTATTTTTTTTCAAACCAGTAAATCCATACCGTGCTTGTTACAACAAAGAAAGCAACATCGATATACCCAAGGAAATGACCATTCGCAGCCTTTTGGCTCCCTAAGGCCGCCAGGACTAGGCTGATGTTGTCTCCCATACCAGGCTACATGTACATACAAATATGGATGGATACTTCATTCTTTTCTTTTACACAAATAGATCACACCATACATAGTAACCTATGACTCTTTTCTTCTTAATATGTCTTGTATATAACTCTAGTCTTATTTTATAACTAGATAAATATATGGTTTTAATAATGGCATAAAAGCCCATAGTATAGCTGGAGCATTGTTTATTTCTCCAACATTCCCCCTGTTGACGGCCATTCATGGTGACGGCTGTTGGGCTTCCTACCACCTCAACTTCCCGAAGAGCAGTTGATGGGTCCATGCATGTTTTGTCATTATACATTTCATTTATAAGATGCTACCAAATTCCTTCTCAAAAACAGATTTACTCTCCTATAAATATTTTTAACAGTATTTTTTTTTTTTTTTTTTAAGAAACTTTGCTTCAGCCCAAGAACAGAACCTGGGCGAAGCCCAAGATCTCCCTTGTATAGTCGTTACCCTTGAACTTCTTAACTAACAAGGGGTCACCAACTGGCCTCTCCCCGCCACATTCAGGCCAGATACGCTGTTTAGCACAGTGTTGCTGTTTGAAAATGAATTCTTTATCAGTGTTTAAAAACACATGGAATCCAGATCTTAGGTTTTTCTTGGAAAAGGGACAGTTCTGGCGAACTGGACCCTTGGTCCCTCATGGTCTCAGTCGGCAGGAGGTGAGGGTCAACTTTGCCCTTGAGCTTGAACATGCCCTCCATCCACCACAGAAGCCACCCAAGGGTGGGAACTTCCTTCATTTATGTTACTTTCCCTGTAGCATTCAAGTTTAAACCAGGGTTTCTGGACAGCAACCCTGCTGACCTTTGGAGCTGGTTCACTCTCTGTGGTGGGTGAGCTGTTGGGAGCACTGCAGGGTGTTGGGTGTCACCCCTGGCCCCCACCCATGATATGCTAAGAGCACTGTCCCCCTGCCCCCCAAATCAGTACAATCAAAAACATCTCTGGACATCACCCGCGGTTGAGAACCACTGGCATAAACAGATCCACAAAACCCATTTTCCTTGAGAATTTTGAGATAAACTTTTCCAAGTGTGTGCCAAGTGTGTTTCTCTTTATTCCCTTGGCCTCTGTGTTGCTTTATGAAGGAACATTGTTGAATTCTGTACACGACCAAGCTTTAAAGTCACTGAAACCAGCCCCATTCACCGAGTTTGGAAAAAATATCTGAGAGGAGAAAGTGATCAAAACACTTTCCTTTCATCTCAGGAACAGAGATGTAGAGACAGCCATGATTACAGGTGGTTTCTGAAGTAAAAGCGTTGCCTAATTACACACACATAAAAGGTACAATTGCTAAATACTGTATGAAGAGGCTTGAATATGTCCCTGGAATAAAGGTAGAGGTTGCCTTTGTTCACTGGGTTTTCTTCAGGTGTTTCCTTTGTTGGTTCATCCCGGCCTCAGGCGAGCTAACCCCTTTCCCCCCTGTTCTCAGGACTTCTCAGAAGGTGTCCCTGAGCTGGGGAGGGGTCTCTCTGGGGCTCCTCACCCCTTCTGCCTTCTCTCTCCTTCTCTGACAGGAGCTAATGACTTTCCTACATCTTCTCTCATTAGAATTAATAGAGAAGTATTAATTCTTTCCCTAAAGCTATTAGTTAAATCATAGTGCTCCGAAATTGCAGAAACAGAATAATTTCTCCTTCATTTTCGGGTGTAAATCTTGAGGAAAGATGAGACGCCGTTGTAGGTATATCCGTTATGTCGCAGGGAAGAGACCCACATGGACAATTTTCAGTTTGCAACCAGAAACTTTTCAAATAATGGTACATAAAGTAGGGTTGCAGGGTTCGGCTTGGGGATCTGGGTTTCTAGTGGCACCCCGTTTATCATATTTTCTCCTTACCGGATGTCATCATCCTATTTCTGTTCTGTATTTTAAAGTCATGCTCTTGTTGTCTGGACATGATAACAATTTTAACTTAAAGCAAGATTTTAAACATCGTTTTGTACTGCACATAGTTAAGGTGAAGAATTTCTGTGTGGGAAGAGTTCCTGTCCTGATTGCCTGTCATCAAAGAAATAGAAAAGAGATGAAAACCACTAAGAAAAGTGGTTTCTGAAATAAAAGATTCGTTTGTGATTACTTGGAGGCAACTTTCAAAAGATTGCATTAGGATAGTACAAAAATACCCGAGGCTGTACTCGATAAATATATTTTTCTGGCCCTCTCTTGGGCCCCCTCTGCCTGTGGAACTGAGTCTGAGGCTGCTTCTCACCGCCTACTGCCTACTGACGTCTGATCATTTTCCGATTGAAATCAATGTCCCCCAGCCTCTGCCCAAGAGAAGTAAAGCTGCTTTCTTCCATCACTTTCAGCCATGTTTTGTTGTTGTTCTGTAGAGGCTTTAATAAACAAAATTGTAATAGAATTGCAGAAACAAATAAATTTACTTTCAAAAAATTTTAGTACAATATCTGGCATGCAACAGAAACTGTGTGTGTGTGTATGTGTGTGTGTGTGTCTATGAATGAATGGTTCAGACTTATTAGAGAGAAAACTGGCCCAAGCAGGTGCAGGTCAGAATGATTTTATAGTCTATGTGGTTTTATTCTTTTCCATAGACGTAGGTGGGATCAGGGCCCCGTTTCACTATTTCATAGCACCCTCCACTCTTTCTTTCATAATATTTACTACATTTGCTTGGTGAATTTTTTGTATGATTATTTGCTGACTGATTGTCTCCCCCATTAGATGGTAATTTCCACAAGGGTGTCTGCCACTGGACACACTGCCTGGGCTCAGTACAGTTCCTACCACATAGTAATGGCTGAGTTCCACACTCAGTAAATATGGGCTCAATAAATATTTAGGTGCAATAATATGGACTCAAAAAGACAGACTCAAAAAAATGGGCTCAACAAACCTGTGAATAAACGAGCAGAAATCCCTGCCCACCTCGTGATTGCTTTTAGAGTTCTGTTCAGCTCTCCTTTAGTAATTGCAGATTATACTTGCTAGCACACTGTGCATCCTTCTAAACAATTTAATCTCAGATCAATTAATAGTGTAAGAGATTACAGCCGCATTCTTATTTATGCTTACAGCTTACTTTGAAGGCCAGGATGCTAGGCTCATTTTTCTCCCTTCCTCATAATTCAGAGATTTTGGACTCCAAATTCATGGAGTTTTTGGCATATTGGGGCAACCAGAAAAAAAATGTATCAAACTACATGCATTTTCAGATAAGGTTATTAGAGTAATATGTTGATCAGCATTTTCATAAAGCCTAGGAATTTGATGGCTGCGAGGTTTGCCATCAGAGGTGTCTAACAGCCATGTTGTAAGTTTCACCTTGTTGTGTCTTCATCCCATTTTCTTTCTAACTATTTTACAGTTTCCTGCAGCCTTTTCAAGATGGTTAGAATGAAATTTGCTACAACACTTTAAGCAGTCTTTTCCTCTCTCAACATAGCTGGGCAATTATTTCTGAGGAAAATTATTAAAAGCGGAGGCTTTAATCAGGGGGAGAGCTGCACGGCACCCAGAGCTGTGATGAGAGATGGTTTTTCTAATAAGATTCGCATAATTGTGTGACAGTGGTGGAATTTCTGACGATTGCATTATGATGGCAGAATCCGAAATTTCTGCAGTGATTCATAGAGTGATGCTGAAACCTAAACAGGATCACACTCTGTGCTGTAACATTTGGCCAGGGCACGTCTTAGTTTTTGAAAAGGGCCATTCATTTAAAAGCAAGTTAGCACCCTTCTTCAATAATCCAAATTCGTTTAACACACTTTGGGGACATTATTTGGGCATTTTTCACAATTATTAAAGATAACTCACTTTCGTCTGTAGACTGTAGGTCACAAGCAAATTAAATCAATGGATTTGCCTTCCTCACTCTCTCAGATGAGTCAGAAGTTATTGGTCAAATGTGCACATGGCCTTTCCGCTAAGCTTAAAAACCCAAACAACCTGCTGAGAAGACATTTGGCCAATCTGATTATTTTCTCTATACTAATTGGTTTTACTTCTTCATTGAATTGAATGAATTGCCTGGTTGTTTTGTCACTGTGGGGACACAGCTTAATCCACTTAGAGTGAGGTTCTTGTGCTTGGTAAACCATGGGGCTATAGAAATGTTTATCATCATTATTATCTGTTGGTGATTTTTCATGGGTGAGAATGGAAATGTCTTGAATCCATCCATTTTCATCCGTTTTCCTTCCATTACCTTAGCCAAGCCACCCCATCTGACCCCCGAACTACCCTGGTAATCTTGTGACTGGTTTTCCCACCTTTACTTCTCTCTCCCTGAAGTTTAGGCTCCAGAGAGCAGCAACATGCATCTTTAGAAGATGCAGAGCCCTGCTGGAAACACTGATTCTTTGCAATAAGTGTAGGCTAAAATCTAGATCCTTTCCACCAGCTGCCTGCACCCTGCCAGACCTGAGGCCTTGCTGTCTTCCCACCTTCATTTTGCCTCCTACACTGCTCACCACCCTTGTTCCACGATGGTCTACCGATCGACCGTTGATTCCTTAATCCCCCAAGCTCCTTCCCACGATAGGGCCTTTGCCTCTGCCCCTTTTTTTGTCTGGAATGGCCTTTGTGGGTAGGTCTTTTTCATTCTGAAGAACTAATTAAAGCTGTCACTTTTTTCAGAGAGGCTTTCCTCAATTATATAAAAACAGTCACACTCCCCACTTTACTCTCTCTGATATGCCCCCATTTAGTTGTTACTCCCTGTAATAACCCCTGCTTATCATTACTCTGTAATACTCTGCCCTCCCTGTTTTTTGTCAGCCCTCTCATAGCCTGCTGTTTCTCATTGCTCTCTGTAGCACCCTCATTTATCTTTACTGTCTGTGGTATCCCCACCTGACGTTTATTTCCTCCATGACCCCTCTCACAGCCTGAAATGATCTCATCTATCAGGTTGTTTGTCTTTGCTTCTCTCCCTCCATTGGAAAAGGAGCTCTTGAAGGCCAGAGCACCAGTGTCTGGGCCTCCAGTTTCTCAAAGCTGAGTATGGTGGCTGGCTTACGGACGGGGTCCTGGACATATTTGTGGAGCAAATGAGTAGAAGGCCAAAAGCCTGGTTCTGTGTCATTAGACAACTCCAATAGGCAGGTGCTCAAGTGAAGACTGTATGAAAGGAAAATCGATGCTTCCTTTTCTCAAACGGTCACACTTTTCTATAGATTTTCAAAGATAATTTGCTCAGGAGTAGTGCACTTAATAATCTAGTAACACACCCCTTGAGATATAAACAGTGGGTCTGTTCTTTTGGTTCAAGATGGAGGACAGAACACATTCATTGAACTCCACTTTCCTCTAAAAATCCAGAAGTTAGTAAAGAAATGTGTTCGTGATGCACAGGCCCACAGGACATAGAGAGAGGGGAGGAAATGCTGCCATAGTCGGGGCTGGAATGCAGAGGCCGAGAGTGACCGATGGAGCAGACCCAAGGGAACGTAATTCTGGTTTAACAGTGGGCACATCCCTAAAAACTCAGAAATTTGTCATCAGGTGGGGCTGAACACAGGAAGTGTGGGTGAAAGGCTAAGCAGGAGTCAGGACTCCCAAATCTGCATCCTACCCCTACTTCTCCTAGTGGGGTTACTTCCCTGCAGAATATTGGGGGCTTGGTCTCTGGAGTGCATACAAAATGCTGGGGGACACTGGGCAGTTAGTTTAGCAGAGAGCGAGGCGGCTCTATTGAAAACAGAGGGTTTAGCCGAATGGTTAACACTGCGTAATCAGCCCCCTGACTCATGTCGCCAGCTTTGACTCCAGTATGCTGGCAGGCTGTACTTTCCGGGCAGGAGGTTGGAGGGGTCTCATGTAGGAGCTGACCAGTCCATGTAGGAGACGCAAAGGGAAAGACTTAAACAGGGCAACCTGATAGCTGTGCAGGGTGGCTCATGGTCGGCCAATTGTACTTGTAAAGAGCTCCCAAACAGCTTTTTTTTGTGCCTTTCTTCCTGCTTTTCTTTCTTTCTTTCTTTCTTTCTTTCTTTCTTTCTTTCTTTCTTTCTTTCTTTCTTTCTTTCTTTCTTTCTTGCTTTCTTTCTTGCTTGCTTGCTTGCTTGCTTTCTTTCCTTCCTTCCTTCCTTCAATTTTTTTTTTTATTGGGGAACAGCCATGGTCACTGGTTACACATTGCTTTCATGCCACAATGGCATAGTTGGCTCTTTTAAGGAGGGTGCAGCTCACAGTGACCCATGCGGGGATAGAACCAGCAATCTTAGTGTTATCAGCATCACGCTCCAACCAACTGAGCTAACCGGTCACCCTTTGTGCTAGTTTCTCAAACAAGGGCAGATATTTAAGATTGCTGACTATCTTAGGAAAGCTTTTAATATGAAAGAAAAAAGATAAAAACAAACAAAAACAAAGGAACTTGGAAGAAGGAGACGCTATGGAGTGAGAGACAAACTTCAGCAATAACAACAAATCATTACTGATATTGACAGAGATTTAAGAGAAGAAGCTGAGCCATGAAATAATAGCAGGATGCTCTAAAGAAGGAATAATAATGTTTAATCATAATAATAGTGGGTTCTTAGAAATGAAAACATGATAGCAGAAATAGACACATATGAGTTGGAATACAAAAGTGAAAGAATTCTCCCAAAAGTAAAATAAAAAGACAAAAAGATAGATAATAGGAGAGAAAAGATAAGAAAAACAGAGGATTAGACTGGGAGGTCCAATAACCTAATAGAAAGAGAGAGAAGACAAAACATAAAGGGAAAAACATCAAAGAAATAACTTATTTTTCTAAGACTGAAGGGCACGATTCAGAACAAAAGGGCGCAGTGGGTGCCCACACATAAAGGGAAGTAGACCGAGGACCATGGTGACGCTGGGACCAAGAGGAGCCTAGGGATTTTCAGAGAGAGGAACACAAAAAGGATTCATGCAAAGGACCATGGATCATACATCATGTTGGCTCCAGACTTGCCCACAACTAGGACTTAGCGGAGTGGCGTCTTCCATTCTGCAGGAAAATAAATTCCAATTCAGAATGTTCTACTTTGACAAGCAGCCAATGAAAGTCTAGACGATTTTATTTCATACACTCCTTTTCATGAAGCTACTGGAAGTTTTGCATTAGGAAAGCAAGGGAGTAAACCACAGAAAAAAGAAGACTGAGGGTCCAGGAACCATCCTGGAGAAAAGAGTTGCCAGGATGGGGGTGGAGGGGGTGGAGGGGGTGGAGGAGAAACCAGGGCACAGCCTCATGTTGGGTCCTGGGTGCAGGCCAGAAACTTTCACGAGGGATCTTTCCAAGGATATGAAATGAAACCTTAGACAATTGGGAAGGAGGTTGGGGGATGATTTTAGAAATAAGTCCATGGAAAACTAAGCAGGAGGAAAAAGCAAAGTAATTATTAACTCCAGGGAAAACCGTGCTGAAAGAAAGCTTGTAATCATAGCACACTGTGTGGCTCAGTGGTGAAAAGCATGTTCCTGAACATAAAAATGTAAACACCGACTATTCTAAACAAAAGTACGACACCACAGTCATTCAGCTGTTGAGAAGACAGAAGGGTGCACAGTGTGCGTACATGTGGGAGCAGTGCAGGTATAGATGAGGGGCGCTCACCCTAAACCCTCATGCCCCCTACAAGAAGTCTTAGGCTATCCTCCAAAGTGGGGAAAAAACAATCAAGGCGCAGAGCTATAACATGTTACCAGGAGGGAAGGAGATAAACATTACAAGACTCAAAAGTGGGAAAAAAAGAGTGTGTGGGCAGATGTCGCTGTTTTTTTAATAAGTAGAAAGGTTTGACTTTTTAAAACTCTGTGCATATGTGACTTTAATCAAAGTAAAAGCTGATTTAAAAGTGGGTCTAATGCTTTTCTCTGGTGACACAGCCATTCTAGGAAATTTTTCTGATCTCTCATGATGGATCTACTCTCTCTGAAATTCTGTGGTCCTTTTGACCTGTATCTCAGGCCAATATGATACAAGAGAGGCAAGAATCAGGGTGGTGGATGCAGGAAAAGCACCAAAGAGATAGGCTATTTTATGGATGTTTTTAAGGTCACAACTTTGCCCCTCCATCCCACCCCCCTTCCCAACACCAAATCAAACAGTAACCAGAACAAAACAACAGCAATACAAAGCCAGCCTTGTGTCCTAGTGCCCAGTGCTCTGATGGCAACCAAGACGTCACATGTGGTACAGGGGGAAATTTCTACTCTCCACCCCTTGAATTTCTTGAACTCAAGCCAATCTAAAATGCACAAATGTGGCCAGAAGATGACTCTGATGAAAATGTGAAATATTTTAAAAAATATTTCGGGATTTTTCTGTCTTTGGGAATTGGATTTTCCACTTCTTTCCTAAGCAGAAGTGGAGACATTTTCCTTGACTGGGTGAACTGGTTCCAGGTAAATCAATTTCTCGTATGCACCTTGTGTGATGAGGGCTCATGAGCTCAGCGCTGGTCATGAAGATGCAGATAAACTCCTAGAAAATTACTATGTGGTGATTTTATAATGTCAGGTGTCTATACATGTGCCTCCCCCTTTTTAGGTCGAAATCTGCAAGGAGAGCCACTCAGTGCCACCTCAGACTCGCCTCTTGGTTGTGGGAACAAAGAGAAGGAGGAGGAGGGGGGCAGACCGACCTCCAGAGGCGTCTCTCCCACAAGTTCAAGGACCTTCAGGGAGACAGACATGCTGACCGTGAAGGTGGGAGTTTTGATTTCAGGCTGTGTGTCTGCCTGCCCAGGATCTGATTTATGGCTCTCCTTCCCTTGTTGTTGGTGTTTGCTGGGGTAAAACGTGCTCAGACCGTCTCCTGAAGGTTCCTGTGTGCTGGGAGAATGGGTGACTGGCTTTGAAACCATTGGGTTGGCTCTGGCAGTTTGTTAAAAAGAGTAAGCACGTTGTTCATTCATCCCTGAATGGAATCGAGATGCTATCATTCTGTAGATGCCCCTGTGACATGATGTCACTGCCAGCCAGACTGGGGAAGGAGATCGAGGGTGGAAAACCACTAAAATGCTGGTGTACACTTTGAAAAAGGCTCGTCTGGAAAACTTTACATACATGGTGCTACACGGCAGCATACCCACCCCATGAGCCATTGCGATTTAAAATTGGAATCTGAGGACTGGCTGGATTATGGAGGGCTCTGAGCTTCCACAGAGCCAGATAAAAACGCACAGCCTCCCATCAGCCTATTTAGTGTCACCAGGGAAGTATCCTCACGTTCATGCGCCAATTAGTTATGAATGGAAACTTATCGAGACTATGACATTGAAGTTCATGCTTGGTAAAGAATCATTAAGGACCCAAGACCTTGTTTTCATGGAGGACCCCATTTCTGACCACAAGTTTTTTCGTACCAATTAACTTTTTCCTCCCCATTTATTTTCCTTTGCACTTTGTTGCAGGATCTTTCTCCCTCTGCTGATGAGCGTGGTGACAGTTGTCCTCAGAACGTGGCTGTCGGATCAGTGTCGTCTCTGCCTTCTGACTCCCGCATGGTGGCGGCTAGTGACAGCCTTCTAGCCCATGGCAAAGGCCTTGACACGGGGTTGCTGGGGACACAGCAGCCACCCTCCCAGGAGCAAGACACAGCTGACCCCAGATCGTGCATTTTCTCAGATGCCCAAGAGCCTTCTTTCTTTGCGTCCAAAGGAAACTCCCCTCACCATGACATTGCTACCTCTGCGGCTGCCGTTTGTACTTCCCTGGGGGCAAGAGCAGGTCACACAATGCTGGGAATTCACAGCGTAGGGCCCCAAGACCATGGCCGAGCTGCAGGGGAGACCCTGACACAGAGCTCCCCAGACAGCAAAGCTGTAGCAGAGGGCATGTCAACATCACTCTTGGCAAGGAAACCTTTGCCTGGGCGAGGAATATCTGGTCCAGTTCCACTGAGGTCACCTGGAAAAGCTCACCTTGAAATACCAGTTTCAGGACCAGGTTCAACTAGTTCACACCCAGAGGAGGGGAGACTCAAGACACTTTTTCCTTCGGGGGGGCAATATGGGTGTGGGGAAACTCTTGTCCCTTGCCCTCCTGTCGGAAACGACAGTGAGAAATGCCATGTATCTGGATTAATTGCTCTGAAGGACTGTGTGGTTCCTTCTAACCCAGGGCAGCCCACGGAAATCCCAGAAGCCCCTTCAAAAACTATCAAGAAGAGGAGTTTGGAAGGAATGAGAAAGCAGACTCGAGTGGAACTCAGTGACACCAGCAGTGATGATGAAGACAGACTTGTGATAGAAATATGAGGCCCCCAGAGAAAGATGGCGTCTACGGTCAAAGACTCTTGTTGCTTCAGAGTAAAGGCTGTCAAGCTTGTGGGAGACCTGAACTCTCTTCATGAAGCACCTAAAAAGTAGGAAGCCATTTGGGGTTCTTTCTAAGACATCCTCAACCAACTCCAACCCCCCAACTCAGCCTCACCCTTCCCTAGATGCCCTGGGGCATGTCTCGCTGGTGCTCACGGGGTGCCAGGCGGGCCAAAGGGGGCCGTGAAGCAAAGCCCAAGAATGTTCAACACACAGTGACTGTGGCTTGGCTCCTGGCAGCCCCCACTGTCTCATCCTGTAAAATGACATTAACCAAGAGAGCCACAATCGACATGTTTATCAGCACCTGAACCAATCCCACGGCCAACAAGACGGACTTCTTCATTAGTAGACTGGGGGTTTGTGTCAAAGGTGGTAAGCGTAAGTGGGATAGCTGGGGTGGCTTGCAAAGGGGATGGGGTGTGAATTGGGCACCGAAATACTTCTGTCCACTCTGGAGACAAAACTCCAGGTTCATTCAAAGCCTGAAGTTTGGTCAGAACAATTCTCCTCCTTTGTGAAAGCTGTAAATACACTTCAAAATGTCTATGGTCTGGTGAAGTGCTGATTGCCTTTCATTGTTGCACAAATGGTCAGTGTGTATGTATGATCCAGTGACATCGCATGCACTGCTCCCGTGCCTGGTGCCTTTTCTGTCGAGACCTCTGAAGCCCTTGGTTTTTCTAGCTCTTGCAAAGGAACGTTGTGTTAAAAGTTAATAGAACAGTCTCTGTAATGAGTCATTTTTTTTGAGGGGGAAAAAATTCACTTATTTTCCTGTGATTCTCCTCTGTCATATTGTGCTCTGAGCAATTTCAATTAGAGGGTTACATTTTAGTAATCTCTGCAGCTTAAATTGATGCCTGCTCATCGTGACGGGAGCCTTTTAGATTTCCTCCAGAAGCTTCAAGGATACAAAACTAATTGGAGTTTTGACGCTGTTTTACATCTCAGTAATTTTATTTTGGGGGCTTGGTGTTACTTTGCTGTCAAATTAAATCAGCCTCTGTATTGTGCAAGTCAGAACAGCACCGATTCGATCCCCCAGCATTGCAAGCCAGCGGGCCCCGTGCAGAACAAAAAAGCTGCTCTGACATCAGCTAGCTCAGAGAGCGAAGGCTCACGTGGACTGCGTGCCTCTCCTTCTCCTTCAACTTAGAGGTTTCCACTGCTGCATTTCAATAAGATTTTATACTTGTTTTTGGTATGATTTTGTACAACTCGAAATTTATAGCCTGCCGAGCACTTTTGGCTTAACTTGGATGTAACAGTGTTCATAGGACATCTTGTAGTTCAAAGGCAGCAATGCCAAACATGTCCCACATACAAACATATTTTAACACGTCCTTGCCTGTGACTATGGATGGTCAAGCTTCAAGTATGTCCATATGAAATTCCAACTTGAAGTTTACTTATTG
The DNA here is from genome assembly GCA_033961575.1 of Aselliscus stoliczkanus. NCBI lineage: Eukaryota > Metazoa > Chordata > Mammalia > Chiroptera > Hipposideridae > Aselliscus > Aselliscus stoliczkanus. The sequence goes on along the minus strand of CM066738.1, from coordinate 3,167,315 downwards.
AACTCCTCAAGGAGGGACCAGCTTCCCCTGGGGACGTAGCCTGTACCTGTGATCATTCCATATGAGCTCGTCAATAGCCACATGACTCCATAAGACAAACATAAAAAGGGAGGCAGAAGGGATGGTAGGCATTCATGTTGTGCCCTTTTTCAACCAAACAAAGGTGAGGTGGTGATTGTCAATCCTCTGAATTACCCATGACACCTGGATAAGACAGGCTGTCTAGGAAAGTGGTCTGAGTCCCTGAGGGAGAGAGAGAAGTGATACATTGTCCTCAGCCAGCTGGGAAATCTTGGTGAAGACACATGCTCTCTTTGTGCCTTGGTTTTCCCGACTGAGAATGAGAGGGTTGGAGAAGATGAGCCGACTGTCTCACCAGGCTCCAATCCTCATGAGGGTGGATAAGCAGCCCTCTCCTTTCCATACAAGGGCTTGGTGGCTTGGAGGTGGTCGCCACGGGGAGGGGCCCCATCCCCAAGAAGTTTGGGTGGGGAACTGAAGCAAAAACACATTTGGCCAATTATTGCCAAGAAGAATGTGAGCTCAGAGATGCTTCGTCTAATTTTTTCCCCAAAGTTCCAGATCAGGGAGTGCATTCATCCAGTTTATAAGTGTTGGTTCATGATTCAGGAATTCAAAGCAAAATCAGAGCACCATTGTGTGAGTGGAAGATGTGTCTGTAGGCTGAATTGGCTTGGGGGGCCCTGGTTGGGAGGAAAAAACAATCTTCCAGGTTCTTTTTCCTGGGTGGCTGCTGAGCTGTCAACCGGACGACTGGATCTAAATCAGCAAGTCACAGCTCCAGGTAGCACTGACCCCAGGATGGCAGGGGAAACGCTGTCCTTCTAGGAGCCACTGTTGCTGCCTGCCACGTCCCAACCCAGATTAAATATGGCGAAATGTTGAGTTCATCTCTAACTCCCTGTGTCTCTTTTACAAAGGTGAGCAGGTAGGCAAACCGTCTTGTCTAAGCTGGTCATTGAGCTAGTGGGTGGCAATGTTTACAAGTGTTCCTTACTTTATGTCACCACGGATTTATGAAAAGCTATATTTTAGTATAAAAATTTGGCTTAAAACAAAGCAAAAATGTATTTTGAATGACCCTAGAGGAGCTGGCTATTACAAATCATCCTGAGATATGTATATATATATATATATATACATTTTTTTTGTGTGTGTGAAGAATACTTTTCTAAAGCAACAAATGATCTCTGATTTTTATAAATCTTGATTTCCTATTGGTTTTCTTAAAGTGGAATGCAATTATAGGATACATTTTAAGGATAACATTGGTGACCTATAACCCAGTCTGGGTTACTGAAAATAAGATTTTGGTATTGTCAATTGATGACTGCTGCAGTTTTCTACTCTGCAACTGTGTACTGTGAAATGGTTAAGGGAAAACACATCTATTTTATAACAGGGCAAACTAGGGTTTCAAGATCACGGCTCCCCCTTTCTCCCCAGTGCTGTTAATTTTGCACCTTCAGGTAAGGGTCTTAACCACTGGTGCCTCAGCTTCTTCCATTGAGAATAGTTCCAAGGATGCTGGCATCAACTGATACAAGGGGCACGCTGAATCCTTTGCCATTCTCTTGGGTCAAGGTGTGGAAATGCCAGGACTCGTGTTTATGTCTCCCGCTGTACCTACACCTGGCCAGGTCTCACTTGTTAGAGATGCATGGAGCCACGTGGTTTTTGATGGACAGCCTGAAACCTCCTTCTTGTAAGGCACGATGGAGAACAATTAATCCGTCCTGTTGGGTATAACCTTTGAGATTCTGGATGAACCTATGGTTTATTTGCCAAGAGATTGAAAGAAAAAAAAAAAAAGATGGGGAGGGGTGCCCCTGGATTCTAATAAAAACCCTGTCGGTAGCATGGTGGGTAACTGGGAGCAAGTTAAACTTTCCTTCCTAAAGCCCCTCCTCTCCAGCTCAGATGGAAGGAGTAACCTTGCAAAAAAAATACATGGTGTCCATGGTTCCAGGCATGAAGGATGAATGAATGATTTGCAACCTCATGCCAAAAAGTTTTTCCTTGCCTTTATATTCATTACTTAGAATGATCACATTAACCCTTTCCCCGCAGCATAGAAATTTGCATTTTGCACAACATTTCCCTGGTGCAGCAGATTTTTATAGTTATGGAAACTGTCATCACTATCGGTATGTCTGCTGCTTTGCTCCCCGGGCGTAATTTATTCTAATATGGTGAGGCGCAAACAGTCCTGGCTCTCTGGCGATTGGACTTCTCCCACCGCAGCACACAGGGCTCATGTGCTTTTGCTCACTTCAGTTGTGATTCCCAGAGTCCTTGTGAGAAAGACTATGGCTTTTGAAACACTACATTTCTCAATACTTACGCACAATTACTTGTCCTTGTCTTTCAGAACTCATTACATACAGATGTCAAGGACCCAGCAAATCTTGTCTGCTAGATTTGTACCCTGAACCTTTCTTTTTACCCATGCCGTGCAGTTATGTGGGAATATACATAATTCGATCTGAAGTACAGGGACATGTGAGCATATTGCTTCACCATTGGAAGGAAAGGAGTCAGGGAAAATAGCAACTCTGTCATTTGGAGCTAGAGGATGACTCAGTATCTTATGTATGCAGTCAACTGTTCAGAACTTACTAGTCTGTGGATTGTTCATAATCAGTGAAGCAACTGCCTTCTTGGTTATTTGTGGAAACTTATTTTCTTCTTCACATAGTTAAATTATTTTGTTTTGATAAAAATAAAACTGAAAATGAAAATGTCTTGTGTGATTTGTTGACATGTTCCCAAACTACCATAAGCACCATCCTGTATGAATTGGATAGCTGGTGATGCCCAAGTACTGGACCAGACATCCTTCTGCCATATTGGTATTACATTTTGCTTAACAAAAGGATCAGATGGGGCCGGCCGAGTGGCGTGGTGGTTAAGCGCTGGCTTCGGAAGCCAGCGGCCCCAGTTTGGGTCCCACATATGAGGGCCAGTGACACTGCCCTCAAAAAAAAAAAAGAAAGGATCAGGAAATAGCAAATGATCACATGTTCTTTTGCTATTTCCTGCCCCCACACGTCTCATTTGTCATTGTCTGCCATATTTTAGAGTTCACAACTTAGAAATGTAGCTAAACATTGAAACCACATGAGGGCACTATCCACAGTGTAATAATCCCAAACTTTTCCCCATAGAATTGGCGTTTCTTGGATATTTAATATTCTTCATTAACAGAGAAAACATCCTTAATTAAAAACAATACCTCCTTATGAAGATAATTCATGTACTCTTTGCAATGAGAAGTGAACTTCTTTTACATACCAGCACAATATTCTTCTTCTATGTCTATACCCTTTGGAGCCACTTGAAGTCAGTGTAGACACAAGACATTGGGAAAAAAGGTGGAAATGGGAACAAGGAAGGAACAGATATACTAATTAATGGATCTTAATAGCATTTTTGCTAACTCATCAAACTCTAATAATAATAAATTAATCCATTATTTCCAAGCTTTAGTCTTTTGAGAACCACCTTAATGCTTTTTGCCATATGTGACTATAGATGGGTATCTATATATTTTAAGATTTTTATTAAAAATGCAGCTAACACACAATATTATATTAGTTTCAGGAGTACACCGTTGTTATTCAACATTTATATACCTAAAGAAGTGATCGCCATGAGAAGTCCAGCAACCATCTGACACCGTACCATGCTATCACAATATTATTGACTATATTCCCATGTTGCACATTACATCCCCATGAGTTGTTGCTTTGTTTTTTTTATACCTGGCAATTTGGACCTCTTATGCCCCTTCACTTTTCCCCCACTTTTAAAATTTATCAATTGCAGTTGACATTCAATATTATTTTATACTAATTTCAGGTGTACAGCATAGTGGTTAGACATTTATGTAATTTAAGAAGTTATCCCCAACTAGTCTAGTACCCATCTGGCACTATGCATAGTTATTACCATATCAATGCCTATATTCCATATGCTTTACTTTACATCCCCATGACTATTTTGTAAATACCAATTTGGAGCAACTCAGCAAAAGTCTCAGAGCACACCAAAGCCAGTGGCCACCCACCTGGGGCCCGTGGACTCTGCTAGTTTTCCAAGAAAGAGTGTGATGTGGGAGGGGCTCCCTGTTCTTGGAGAAAGTGCCTCCGGCTGTGCCGGAGCTGGGTGGGGCAGGTCGCAGCTGAGTCTTCAGGGTGGAGCTCACCAGGCCAATCAGATTCAGATTTGGCCATAAGCATAGGGGGAAGGCTCAACACAGGAAAAATGGCGTCTGCCTGCCAACTGCTGGGGGGGAGGACCCCTGTCTGGGAAAATGCCAACTGTCCTCCAGGCTGCCCCTGAAGCCACACACCTCATATGTCTCCCAGGCCCCGGAGTCACCATCCCTCTGCTGAAGCCCAAGGTGAGTGCCTGTGAGCAAGTGTATCTGTGCGCAGGCTGTTTAAGATGATTTCTGGATTTCCTGCCCCCTTCTTTTCCACCTGGATGGTCAGAATCCCCACTGGTTCTCACAGCCAGATGTTGCACCTCTTTCTGGTGCTCTGGGCCGGGGAGCCTGGTGTGGGGGAGTGGGACCCCCGGCTCCTTCGGGAGTAACCTTCGCCGCCGAGATTTCTCTTTTGATTCTCAACCACCACAGGGAGTTTGGGGGCCCATTCTGCATCTCCACCCCTCCCACCAGTCTTGATATGGCTTCTTCTTTATGTTTTAGTTATAGGACTTCTGATTGGCTAGACTTTAGATGGTTCTCCAGGTTGATTGTTGTATAATTTAGTTGTAATTTTAATGTATTCATGGAAGAATGCAGGCCCAGTGTTTATTTACTCCACCATCTTGGATCTCTCCTCTGCTTAATACTTTTATTTAAATGACCTCTGTCTTAAAGAAGCTATTATTACCTCAACTAATAATATCTATGTGAAATGTCAGCCTTAATTTAGTAGTTATGTATATTTTATGATATGCATTAAAACAAAATAAAACTATTAAAAATTGTTCATCCAGGTACCAGTCAAATATCATCATACTTCCAGTAGTACGTCCTTACACTTGGGGAAATGTTGAGTGAATTTAAGAGGTACATGCATTGTTAGTTTCTCTAGTTATTCTAATTCCTGGTAAGCACAGCTCTCTTCCCATTTTTTCCTCCAAACCAATAGAACTGGTGACTACAAGTAGAATTGTAGGTTTATCAGATAAGTTTATTCAGTCAAACTTCACAGTTGAGTAATTAGCATTGCAAGTCAAAGGATTATCACATCTTTTAGTCTCAGAGGAATAATCCTACAATGTCTTGTTGCATAAATATATACATTTTTGCTCTGGTGTTTTATTGGTTGGTTGGTGAGTACAATATGATATACGGGAAAGCATTGTTAGGGATTCATGCCGAACCGCAAGTACTACCATCAGTTCTGCTGAAAGACTTGCTTTCATACTATTGAATTTGAAGCAAATGGATTGGCTGTGCTAACTGCCATGGAGAGCAACTTCCCAGCCTCCTGCTTGGTGACAGCCTGTTGGTCTTTGGGTTGTGAACAGAGAAGGACTTGCTAGGTAGAGTCTAGGACCTTTGTCTCCAGCTGTGATAGGTATCTACTTTCAGTCTCCCTCAGCTTCTGACAAAGGCAAAATTCAACAGTCTTTAGGCTTGAGAATCTGGGCATTCGTCCATGTGATTACTGCCCAGAAGTAGGTGAATTGTTTTTCTGTGTAAATGCATGAATGAGTGAAGTCCTACAAGGAATTGGTGGTTTTGTGTGAGCAGCATCTGGGACAGAGTGACCCAGCCCTGGGTTTGGCCACAGTGAAGATTTGGTTGTCTTCTGTGTGTACTTTGTGTAAAATGGGGTATAATTCAGCAGAAATGAGGCCTCCTGACTCCATTATAACTGAAAGGCCAGATAGCCAGACTTGATTTTTTTATATGCCTGTGTTCTAGTCAGACATGTTTGCTCCCCTACACACACACACACACACACACACACACACACACACACACACACACACATACACACACACGCCATACAGTGAAGACCTACTCCAAAAGTTCTCTTCTTCTTAAAATACAGAATTGGGTGGAGTGGGGCCAGTGAGCTAGGAAATGAGATAGTCACATATAACATGAACCAAAAAGGATCTCCCTGGAGGCCCATCTTAGTGTTCTTAGCAGCTGGCACAGTCTCTGGTTCACTGGAACTGGTTCACTGGAAGTCAAGAAGAGGGAAGAAAGATTCTAAGATGAGGAATTTGGCCCAACCCCTCTTCTCATGAAGATTTACCTTACTACCAGAGGTGAACAAAGACATCTAGAGAAGTTTCTGTCCACTAATTGCAGAACTTAGCAACAATTTTCCATTGCTTACTCCATCCCATTTGTTCAATCAGTGTTTATTCAGAGCTTAAGTATGTAGCAGGCATCTGAATATATAGGAATGAAAAAGATGTACAGGATTCATGGGCCTTTAATTTAGGGGGAGGCAGTGTAAATTCATGAACCAACCAGGCAAACAGATATGTCAAGAATTGAATATCAGATGGTGCTAAGAGCTAAGAAAGATAAGGGGATGTCAGAAAGTTTCTTTTACCCTGATTTAAAACATTGAATACAAATAAATCTTTTTCTCTTACCTTCCTCAGTGGACAAGGAGTGTTGTCTTATACATTAAGATCTGTCTCTTCCATTTCATGCCCACAACCTTAGTTCTTCTTAACATTCTCTGAAGTAGAGAATGTTGCCGGATGGTGCATCACTACTCTTTAGTGTTTCTTACCCTCTTGGGAGCTTCAATTGGTGTCAGGAAGCATTTCCTCCACCTGAGCAGGGTAACTTGGGTCTACCTGCAGTAACATGCTGACTTCAGGTGCCTCGGCACGCAGGAGATGAATGCCTCTTGGTTCCCACAGTGGGCATTCCTTTAGGCCTAATTTCCTTGAGAGAAGCCATCAAATATTGGGTTGTCAGAAAAGTCATGATGCATTTTTGCAACGGAAAACAGAAAAAATACGTCATGACATTTACGACAACCCTATATTTGATGACTTGATGCTCTCAATCCTGAATTCTTTTTCTCAGGGAAGGTTCAGAGATCACCCTTACAGGCAGCAGTTCTCACAAGGGAGGTAGACATTAGACAATGACTGAAGACAGTTTCGATTTTATAACTTGGGTGAGGGGTGTTACCTGTCAGTAGAGGCCAGGGATGCTGCTAACATCCTCCGTGCCCAGGACAGTCCCTACAAAGAAGTATTCAGTCCTCTGTGCCAGTAGTGCTGAGGCTGAGAACCCCTGGACTAAGGAGACGAGGTCACAGACTATCAGAGACCCTAGAACAGCTCAGTCCTCACAGTGACAACGCAGCTGGAGTGGGGAGAGAGACTTCCATGGGCAGGACCAGAGAGCGTCCAGACTCCACATCCTAGGCACAGCATGGCGTCTGAACTCCCACAGTTGCATCAGGAGATGCTTCCAGAGTCTACACACAGCAGACCATCTATTGATGGTGGTTCAATTAACCACAAATCTCATTGTTTTTACTCTTTTTGCACCTTGAGGAGAAAGTGCCAGGACATGAGAAGGTAAGTTATGTGAACAGATGCATGAATGTGCAGTCAGTGTTCAGGGAATGTTTATAGACCGAAAGACTGGATGGAAATACGGTCCACGCTCCCATACAGCCCCCGTTGACCTCCAGAGCCCAGTGGATGAACAGAAAGGAACACTGATGCCAGGTACCTGGAAGCTTCCAGGTTCGGTGGCCATGAGCCAGTGTGTTGGTTTGGGCCTTCTTCTTCTCACACCACATTTTGTTGTGGTGTGAGTCAGGGGCACGGCTGTGACTGTCACCAGGGTTCCAGCCCTGAAGTCCAACTTCCTTACCATGATGTGACCATGTTATGCCTCTGACATTTTCCGTATCTCTTACTGTGCTTGCGATATTTTATAAGGATTTCCTGCATTGGGATTTGGAAGTATCAATGGATTTCCGGTTATCTGGAAATTACCCAGAGAATTAAATTATCCAGACTACCCCAGTCCCCAAATGTTCTAGTTAATCAAGGTTTGACTGTTTGTTTTACAAAGAGAAAGCTTCTCTCCTAAGACATTTAGACTCAAATGGATGGGAGCGGTGCCTATGTGGTCCCATAATTTATGCACTGGAGTTGCTGCTCTGTGGGCAATTTTGGCAGGGATCACAAGCGCAGACAAAGAAGATGTTAACAGCAAAAAAGGCATCACCCGAAAGCCTTCGGAAGACAAAACTTCACATCTTCAATTATAAGACAACCTGATGCAGAGAGAGAATAAATTAATTTAAAAACCTCCTGCACAAAGAACGTAATGGAAAAATACATCACAAGTAGCTATCCCTTTTGTGCTAAAAACAAGTGATTTGGAGAAAACTGCATGGGGCTCAATGTGTTAGTCTTATTATCTTTTTTTCTGTTTTTAAATTCTTAGGGGAGAAACAGAGAACAAGAAAAAAAAAAAGACGCTTTCATTGTTTCAACAAACATTTATTGGGTATTGAGTATGTTGCCAGGCACCAGGCTACACTTTCTGTGACTTTCTACTTTTAAAATTACTTACAATCATGCGAAAGAAACTTCTAGATGTCTCATTGCTGATTCCAACAATAGGTCAAGAAAGGTCATTTTTTCTGCCAAAGCTGGGGTGGTTCAATATAGGGGTGTCGCTGGGAATATCACTTGGTGTTTCCCCCTCTGGGGACCTGAATTTTGGGGGTTGGTTCACCCTAGGCTTTGGGGGGCATCCATTTGTAAAGAGAGGGTCTTAGATGGCTAGGGTTGATGTGAGTTTCGGGCTGGCTTTTCCTGGAAGCAGACTCTGAATGGAGTGCTGTGTGCCAGAGGTTCACATGGAGGAGCCTTGGGCCCCAGGCCCGTGCTCAGAGAAAGGGGGAGCCGGAAAGGCAGAGGGGCAGGCTGAGCTCTAACGCACACACTGGCAGCCTTGACCACCCCAGGAGACGGACGGGGTTGACCTTAGAGGAGGCAGCTCTGCGCTGAGGCAAATCCTAAAGGGAACAGTGGCTAAAGGCTGCCTGCCAACAGCGCTGCCAGCAGCTGGGGCAGCAAGCAACCCCTTCCTAAGGGAGAGCTGGGTGGGCTTCACAGAAGCCACTGCCACCGGGCACCGTGATGGGCACATCCGCGCTCCGTCCCTCCCACCTTCCCTCCTCCGCCCCTCCTCCTTCCCTCTCTGCCTCCCTCCATTCCCTCCTTCCATGCATCCAACAAATATTTATTGAGCATCTGACATCTGCCAGATATTACACATTATTTACTTCCAATTTGATAAATAGTGACAAGGGACCATACCATGTGAGAAAAGAGAAAATAATTGAGGGAACGAATTGAATCAGGGGCTCTTTAGTCTGAACTCTGAAGAATGAACTAGGACCAGAGGGAAATGAGTGAGTGTTTGTGGTGGAGGGAGCTTGGAGTGGGAGGAACTCGGAGGTGCCCTGTGGTACAGTGTGGGGTGTGTGGGGCTGCTGCGGGCAGTGGCTGGATCCAGAGACTGTGGGCAGAATGGAGGAGGATGCTTTTATCCTGAACACTATGACCAAGAAATCTGCTGCAGGCTTGGGGATCCAGGAAGGAGGCTCTCCTGAGACTGGAAACCTGGAATCTGGCTTAACATTTAAATCCATGACCCTGCTGGCAAGCCTGGCAATGTTCTTGAGAATGGGAGGCTCCTAAGATTAAAAAAGCTTCATTCAACACTGTTCAAGCCACTCAAAATCCCATACAGACCCCTATAGTTCTTTTGTCCCAGCATCTCATGTAACCTGATGACTGTCATTGTCACAACTGCTCATCCATATGGTATAATCTAAGCTATAACATGAGATACTTAAAGAGTTGGTCAGCCACAAGATTTGAGACTGGCAGCCCATAAACTCTGATGAGGAAGAAGGCCACTTGACTTGCCTTACAGCTTTTGCATTCTCTTGGGAGAAAAGGTGAAAAAAAAGGGTCTCTGTAACACCCAGAAGATCCCAAATGTCTGGTGTCAGTGTTGCATCTTTTGGGATTCATGAGTGAGGAGTTTCTTTTCTGACTTATGCAGGAACAGAATGTAAAGGTGCTGGGATCTGAGAAAACTCCAGAAGCTTAGATTCAGGCGTGGAGTCTCTCTCTCTTTCTCCCTCTGCCTCATTCTGTCTTCTTTCAGAGAGAATGGTGGAGGAGCATTTGAAAACTCGAGCCTAGTTGTGGTTTGAGGAAGAACAGGCCGAGAGGACATGTCCCGCCCAGGACTTGATCCAAATGCTTGCCCCATGGGGGCTGCAATCTTTACTTCAGCGATCTCAACGCTTATTTGATACACATTTGAAGTTTGAAAAGCTTAACCTTTTCAATTAGCAGGTGAGCTCTCCCCAATAGAGATCATCTAATTAAAAAGCCAATTCCTGGGTCGCTGTAGACCAGCCATCTTTTATTTGGTACTTGAAAAATGGCCCACATGTAACAAGGAGCACATCGGAAGAAGCACCTCAAAATGTGCTGTCTTCAAAATTTCAGAAGATAGCACTTCAGAGCTGAGAGCCTGGGAATAGAAGGTGCATATTGGTCTTTAATTATAGAAATGGCTCAGAATGAGGAACATTTAACATCTTAAACCCCGAGTGGCTTAAACACCGGTGGAATTAAGTCCCTGGAAACAAAGATGAGCTTGTTGTCCCAGCTGCCCTGGTACCTGCCTTGTCCTGTGCAGCTGAACCAACGCTCAGTGCCTCCCAGTGGGGAGTGTGTGTGTGGGATTTTAGAAATGACCCCCGACACCCTATGCTGTGACAACTCAGTTTGCACAAGTGGCCGAGAGAGTCATGCTGTGGTCCCTTCCCGTGGGACACATCTGCCACACAACGTGAACAGAGCTGGGGAAGGGACAGCCCTCTGCCAGGAGGAACCTGTGGACCTGGGAACATGCAAGAATGATGCACAACCAAGGCTCAGAACCTCACTGTACATATTTCATCACTATTTCATCTGGGGGAGAAATAACCTATAGGAGAGTGGGGGGAGAAAGAAACCCACAGGCTGTACTTTGATTTCATAACCAGATTGTTGGAAATTACTGACAGATTGAAGAAAATAATATGCTTTGGAGCAGCAGGGAACTTAAGGTGGAAATCTAATTGACTTCTGCCCTGAACCCAGGTGTTGGGGGTGGGTGAGCCAGATGATTAACCACCACTGTGGTCACTGCTTGGTGGCTGCTTGTTTGGTGGGAGGAAATGTAACTTTCAATTACGTACGTATGAATTTCCCATGACCACCTGGTGTGCCGGAGCGAATTCGTGTAGGTGGGGTGCTGCCACCCCTGTGGGGACACGCTTGAGCAGAAGCACGCCACCCCATCAAACGATGCAGTTAAAGTAAGAGGGGCTGACAGTGGGTGAGGGGCAGTGTAAAGTCCTGATCTATAAGGGCCCCACCTTGACAGCATTATTTTCCTTTTTTTAAAAAGACTTTATTGGGGAATTGGGGGAGGGGAACAGACAAGTTGTGGTCCTTTTTTGTTCTTCAGTCTAGTTGTGGAGGGTGTTGCTTCACTGGCCCATGTTGGTATTATCATTGCGCTCTTCCCGGATGAGGCAGATCGGTCGCCGGCCTCTGGACGGCCGCTCTCAGTGGCTCTTGGCAGCTCACACCAGCTGCCAGCCACTCACGCTGGCTGCCGGCCACTCACTGTAGCCTATGGCAGCCCACTGCAGCAGGGGCTGCAGCATACACCATTGCTGGCCGTCTTAGCTGTAGAGGCAACATTCACCATCTTAGCTATAGAGGCAACCAGATGGAACTGTTGTTCACCACCTTAGCTGTAGAGGGTAGTGTCACTGGCCCTCATATGTGGGATCTGAACCAGGGCTGCTGGCATCCCAAGCCAGCTCCTAACCAACGCACCACTTGGCCTGCCCGCATTATTTTCCTTTTTGCAAAGCCCTTGCACTAGCCTTGGCCTGAATAGATTTCAGATTTGCCTTAAGTATAAAATATTGGGTCTTTGGAAAAGACACGACACATATTTGCAACAGATGGCACTAGTTCATTTTTCGAAGTACTAGAGTCATTCACATCTATGTTATTGCTGTGTCATTTGACAGCTGACAGTTCTAGCTTCATTTAAAAAAAAATTGAGCAATTTGGTTGAGTTTTGGAGATTTTACAACAAGTTGAAGGTGGAAAACCAACTGTGCATTTTCGCCATATTTTACTGTTTTACTTCCATAAAGGGAAGAACGCACATCAAGGTTGTGAAAAGTTGCATCAAGTTTATGGTGACAATGCTCTACAAGAACGTCAGTGCCAACGATGGTTCACGAAATTCCGTGCTGGGGATTTTGATCTGAACAACGCTCCTCGGTCAGGGAGGCCCACCGAGGTTGATGACGACAAAATAAAGGCATTGATCAAGTCAAACCCACGTGACACGGCATGAGAGATTGCAGGAACATTGAACATGCATCATTCAAGCATTCACGACCACCTGAAGAAGGTGGGATACGTAAGCAAGCTCGATATTTGGGTTCCGCCATGAACTCAAAGAAGTTCATCTGACGGTGCATATAAACATCTGCAATATGCTCATTAAACATGAGAAAAATGATCCTTTTTTGAAGCAACTGATAACGTGATGAGAAGTGGATTGTTTACAACAATGCGGTGCGCAAACGGTCTTGGTCCCAATGTGATGATTCGCCTCAAACAACATCAAAAGCAGACATTCATCAGAGGAAGGTTATGCTCTCAGTGTGGTGGGATTTTAAAGGTATTGTGTTTTTTGAGCTCCTAACAAGGATCCAAACAATCAATTCGAATATGTACTGTTGGGAGTTGGACAGTTTGAACAAATCCATCATACAAAAACTCCCAGAGCTTGTTAATAGTAAAGGAGTTGTGTTCCATTGCAACAATGCGTGATCACACCCAAGTTTGATCACCTGTCAAAAATTATTGGAGCTTGGATAGGATGTGTTGCCACACTCACCATACTCACTGGACCTTGCACCATCAGACTTCCACTTGTTTTGTTCTCTTAAAAACTCCTTGTTTGGTATAACCTTCAGTTCAGATGAGGCTGTAAATCAGCACCTTGTTCAGTTTTTCGCAAATAAAGACAGGTCTTGCTATGAACGAGGAATTATGAAGCTCACTGAAAGATGGCAAAAGATTATCGAACAAAACGGGCAATACACCATTGATTGATCTTTGTTCTTTATATAAATAAATGACCTTTGAAAAACATAGACAAAATACGTCATGACTTTTCCGAAGGTCCAGTAACTCTGGATGTGTTCAGCCATTTTCTACCCTGAAAGTCAGAGAGACAGGTGGCAGATTGTGTTGGGCTTTAAATGATGTTTCAGGAGTTCACTCCTTGTTGAGGTAAGATGAGGGGTAACACAGGAAGGCTTTCCTGAATTAATATGAATTCTTTAGCATCCAAGTTTAGGAGGTCCTCTTCTGTTAAGCTTCCAGAGTTTTCCTCTGGTATTCCAATGAAAGACAAGGTTTTAGTGATGGGGTTGATAATAAGAAGGGATGATGGTTTCCTTTATTGAGAAAGTCTTTTGCGTCCATGGAGAATCGACTCCCCAACACTCGCCTGGGCTTCCTGATTAGCACATTGACCAGCACACACTGGGCGCCCAGAATGCGCTGGACACCCGGATTCAGAGATTGAGACAGACTTGGTCTCGCTCGGAGGAGGCGTATTCCAGCCTCAGCACAGGGTCCATCCATCACGTGGTAGGCTCAAAATAAGGTGTGTTCAATTATATCGTGTAAGCTGAAACACTCATTCTTTTATTTAACAAGCTTTTCCAGAGTCATAGCCGGCTAGTCTCTAGATAAAATGAAGGATTGAATGAGAATAAGTTTAATGTCTGGCTAAATGCACAGGTTCTGGACCCAGACCTGGGTTTGAGTCTGGCTCTGCTCTGAATCTCTGTCTGGCTTTGAGTCTGCTCAGTGCTTCAGTTTCTCCTTCTGTACAATGGGAACAGTCAGAACCAGCCCCAGGTTTATTGCATTAAACGAGTGCTTTACGTCTATTTGTTAGCAGCCCTGCTCTCAGGAGTCCTTGCTACCCTTAAAAATGATTGAGAACCCTAAAACGCCCTGGTTACAGAATCCTCATTACAAAGTATTGATTGATATTTATCGTACCCAGAATTAACATGGAAAACATTTAAAATCGTTTAGCAATTCATTCTAAAATAGCAATAATAAACCCATTACATATATTTTTTTATGGAAAACAGCAATATTTTCCAAACCAAGAATTTAGTGGAAAGAAGGGCTCTGTTTTCCATTTTTGCACTTCTCTTTTAATGTCTGTTGCAATGTCACACTGCATGTAGCCTCTGGAAAACCCCACTGTGTGCTCCCAAGAGAATCTGAGTATAAAGGGCCAACCTCATCTACATGTTAATGTGAAAATGGTGTCAAACCCCTTGAAAGGAGCTGGGGGATTGATGACAGCTCGAATTACTGCTAGGTCATTTGGCCTTTGTTACAACCCTCCAGGGTAAGGACCATTTCTATCCCATTTTATAGATGAGGAAAGTAAGGCACCGAAAGGTTAAGGAACTTGCCCAAGGCCTCACAAGGAAGAGCTGCAGGCCCAGCTGTCTGCCCTCAGGCTCTGTGTCCTTCCCATGACAGCCGGTCCTGCAGTGAACCCAGGACAGTACCAGACACAGGGGGCTCTTGGTAAACTTGCGCTGCGGGACAGCCGTGAGGTGGTGTGACATCCTTCTAGTGCCTGGATGATCCCACCCCATCTTCCAAGGGTCAGCCCCTGTCAGTGCTCAGAAAAACGGGCGGAATGAGAGAACCCACTGGAATCGCGATTCCAAGCTTTGGAAAACAATCATTAAGAATCTGAGCATTCGTTAATCGCCCGAATCCTCATTCTAGAACATCTCCAGGGACTAGACACTGCTCACAGAGAAAGAACCATCTGTCTGATGGCCTGGAAAACTGTAGAAAATCCCTGAGCTATCAGAGCTGTGCTCTCCCTGTTGGCTTACATTGTGGGGACGCCAATCCCATCGGGCACATTTGTGGAGAACAAAGGAAGCAGGCACACGTAAGGGACAGGGAGAAAATGTCACGTCAGCACCGGTCTCATGCTTTGACCAAAAAGGTGGGTAGTTGATTCAAATCTCTTGCCATTGGGGGTAGACTCTGAGGCCTGGCAAAAACAGACGAATGTTCCTCACACATTTTTTTTTTTTTTAGTTTACTCTTTTTGGCCCCAAATATTCTACATACTT
Organism: Aselliscus stoliczkanus; assembly: GCA_033961575.1. Classification (NCBI taxonomy): domain Eukaryota; kingdom Metazoa; phylum Chordata; class Mammalia; order Chiroptera; family Hipposideridae; genus Aselliscus; species Aselliscus stoliczkanus. Next base: position 3,151,977 of record CM066738.1, on the reverse strand, counting down.
TGCAACTCATCTATTCCTATTTGCCATTTAAAAAGAAAGAATAAAAGAAGAGGAAAAAAAAAAATACCCAGCTACATTAGAATTCATGTGAAGACATAAGATTGTTTTTGAGACCCTGGCAACTGGATTTCTTTGTTGTTGTTTTTTGGGTTTTTTTTAAGTATAAGTGAATTATTAATTCAGCACAGATAAGGCATAGATCTTTGTCACATGAAGAATCATCAATACCACAAGGGCCTTCACGATCCGGGGTGATAATGATATCTTCCATTTGCATAATGCTTCGCAGTTTATGAGGCCCTGTTCTGTACCCCACGGGCTTAACTGAGAGCTGCCTGGAATGGAGTTTCTGCCCTCAGTGGAGCTCGCAGGCTGGCACGGGCGTTTTACCTCGTCACCACTATGCCACAAATCATGGACTAATACTCTAGATTCAATCAGAAGTGCCCTGGGGGGGAGGCGGGGGAGGAGCATTAATAGTTACCATTTTTTGTGGCATTCCCAAACTCAACCATGCTTTCTCAGAACTCGCCTTTGAGAATGAAGGGGCACAGGCCCAGCTTTGGGGAGTGGGCCAGTTTGAGTCTAGGTGGCCTGCGTCCTCTCATCCTGACCTGCATGGAGCTGTTTGCTAGAGTGACCAACTTGTCCCCACTTGCCTGGGACTGTCCCACTTTCAGCACTGGAATCCCAGTGTCCCGGGATGCTCCTCAGTCCTGGGCAAACCACAAAGGTTGGTCACCTATCTGAGAATCCAGATCATGTCTCACACTCTGAGCCCTTTCTGTCATCTCTGCAGTTTTGCCCCTGGCTGCTGTCTGCCTGGAGCTTAATATTTCCCAAGTACTCTCGGGCTTGCTGGCAGGACTACGCCCACAGCCAGAACCTGAGACCTGTTTCCCTCCTGTCTCCCTTCCCAGCTCTGTCAGAGCAGTGGGGAGGGGTGGGTGCCGGCATCGCAGCACCCATTCTCTTGGGGGGGAACCCTTTAGGGTGGTCCTCCTCCATTGTTGCAGGAACCAAAGGGCAGTGGAGGTGCTGGTTTCTAATCCCTGCCCCCTGGTACTCTGGCTCTGGCCAATCGTATGCTCTCATCCAGGGCTCTGAAGACTTCAGGACCATTAGAGCCCACTCAGCACCTGGCCGGGGAATTCTGTGTGCCGGGGGCTGGGCCAGCTGCAGGGCATGGTCCTTGATGCATGACCTGCAGCTTTTCAGCTCCTTAGCACTGGGCTGCTTTCTGAGCCCAATTCCTTAACATTGTTTCCAGTTCTGTGAGCTAACCAATGTCTTTCTGATTAATTCCTTCAACACTCAGGCTAGCTGAGTCAGCTTCTGACATGTGCATCTTAGACCTTGTCTACTATGGTGGGTCAAGAATGGTAACATCCCTCCCCACCAATTAGCTTTATCAATTTATCCATCCACCCATTTATCCCTTAATCTTTCTCTTAATACATCCATCCATCCATCATCCATCCATCCATCCATCCATCCATCCATCCATCCATCCATCATCCATCCATCTACTCATCATCCATCATCCACCCATCATCCATCCATCTACCCATCACCCATCCATTCATCTACCATCCATCCATCTACCCGTCATCCATCCATTCATCTATCATCCATCCATCTACCCGTCATCCATCCATCCATCCATCCATCCACCAGCCAGCCATTCATTCTCCTTTATCACTCCATTCTGCTCCCTTTCCCCCAGTACCATTAACCACCATACAAATGTATTAATCATTTTGTTTGTACTTTGGCAAAATATGTATTGTTGCTTTGCCTGCATATACACATATACATACAAATCTTAAGTATATTGCTCAATGGACCTCACCTAGGTCACAGCCACCACCCAGGTCAAAATACAGAAGCCCTCTAACACCCAGGAGGCTCTCTCATGCCCCTCTCAGTCAATTACTGTCCCCCTCACCCCAAGGTAACCACTTTTCTGACTTTTGTCACATAGATAAATTTTGTGCATGTGATTTCAATTTACATAAATGGTCTTGTTACATGTTTTGTCCTGTTTCTTAGTTTTTTCATTAAGTTCTATGTTGTTAGATCCATCTATGATGCTAGGTGTGCGTTGCACCCATCATTTCTTACTCATATAGAATATGTAACGTGATGCCCCTACCTGCTTATACCTGTCCTTTCCCCGGCTGCCTCAGCTCCCGGGGATGGCACTGCAAAAGCTCCAGAGTGTTTGTGCATGGGGATCTGCTAGGTTTCTCAGTTTGCTGACACTTTAGAAGGGCAGCAAAGCCCTGGGTGTGGGTGAGGGGTTACCACGTGAACCTTTTACATGTGTTACGTCCTTGACGCTTTTGCTAAATTTGGCAGTGCCTCCCCCTGGACAAGGGGGATGTGGCCATCCTTCCGGGATGTAGACCCCTCTTCTCCTCACCCATTAATGTGACTCACCAGAGCCTCCCACCACCTCTCAGCTCTGCCTGGATGACACAGGCGACTGTGGGAGCTCACACAGGCACTCTGTGAGGTTCGCCACCTTGCCTGCCTCTCAGCAGCCTCGGCATTGTAAGCAGAGTCTTTAGAGGAGTCACAGGGAACAGAGCAAAACAGTAAACGTTTGTCCATAAAGTCTTCCTCTGCGTGTTAGGGTCAAGCCAGTGGCCAAGGAACAAGGAACTCACTGCCCTGGAAGACATGCCCCGTTTTCATTTGGCCTCGTGTGCATTTTCTCTGTAAAGGAGTTCCTGGAGGTTTGTAGACAGGGGTGTGGAAGAAATGTGTGTTCTCTGCAGAAGCCAAAGGTTTATGGACAAAATAGCCTGAAAAGCACCCTTCTGCCTGGGAGGCCACCTGCCCCACCCTGTGGAGCCGACTTGCTTAGGATACAGTAAAGCCTCCTCATCCTGTGCAATTTCGAGAAGATCCAGAAGGTTATACTGGGGAGGATTTAGTAGCTGAAACTGATAGAAAAAGAAAATAAATGGATAAAAGAAAATAATCACTGTCCTCCGGGGTGTAGCCTGAAAAGTATCAACATAATCCTGATTTCATAATAATTCAAACCAGATGAAGAGAACCTCATATCCAACCCCACACCGGTTGCTCTGATTTCTGATCAATTATTGTGGAAATGGCATTCAGAGAGTCCAGGGGTTGCAGAGTGGGCTGCGAAAGTGCACACAGCTCCAAGGAACCCAGACACTGGGAGGGAGAGAGAAGGGGATGATGGCCACAGGACCCAGAGTTAGACAGGACCAGAGCCAAATCTGTACTTTTTCATGTATCAGTTATATGACCTGCAGAAAATATACTTACTTTCCTCATCTGTAAGTTGGGGCAGTAATTGTTCCTGATCCCCAGGGTTACATGCACTTCAAGCTCGAAACGCTGAGAGGCACGCCAGACATGAACACCCAAAGGATACTCATCAGCATGAGCTCTTTGCTCAGTTTGTACTGAGCAAAGTTGGAACAAACCACAGGGTCCCATCGAACGGTAGCCATGGAGAGCTGAGGTCAGGAGGAGCGATCGTGGAGCTATGGAGGCCTATCCGTGGTATGGTCATTGCACGTTTTCCTTTCCAAGTAACACATCCGCCTCTAGATGTTTGTCCTCCAAAAACACGTTTATTTGTGCAGCAAGATGTTTTCAGGAGAAGACAGCACTGTTTGTATACAACACCGTGACTTATGGGTACAACGTCACTGTGCCCATCAACTGCCAGCGTGAAATAAACCAGAGTGTGTCCATCCAGCGGGTAATCTGCGCATTAAAAAGAATGAGTAGATTGATCCATATGATCAGGAATAGCAACTGCGTCCTAGAGGAAGGCGCGAGACCATATTTATAGGATGCCTGCATTTTTGTGAAAATAAGGAAGAGGCAATAATATGTTGGAGTTGAGCCTAGAAGAAAATAGTGGGAAGAATATGTATAAAGAGTTGACGGTGACCTTCTCACGGGAAGGTGGTATTATAAGTAACATGGTCATATCATTAATTGGCCGACATGGGCCCTTCTGAGAGTCAGAGGGGTGGGGTGCTCTGCTAAACCTGCACCACAGGCACTGACCTGCAGCCACGTGAGCCACCTGGGGCCACCCCCGGGGACTTTTCTGTGGGTGCAGGAGCACTCAGGCTCAGGTTTGCTAGTGACAGAATCCAGGTCAAACCCACTTGGCTTATTCCCTTTCCCCGAGCCCATCACTCACTGGCGCTGTGACGAAACCAGGCCTGGGTGAGGGGTGGCGGAGTTGGGGACTAGAACCACCCCTGGGGATGGAGCGTTGTCCACGTTGTGTGGGTGGGAAGGAGCGTGGACGCTGGAAAGGCAGAACCAGCATGTCCCACCGCAGTTCCCTGCGTATGTGTGCAGCGCTGGGAGTTTATAAACTTGAATGGTACTGGGGGGGCTTCAGGGGCACAGGCAAGGACGAGGAAAAGTGTCCCTTCAGAGAAACCCCTGTGGATCATGCTGAAGGCCCTGAGGACTCAGAAAAGCAAGAGGATCAGTGAGGAGAGGAGGACAAAGGAAACATCGAGGACCTCGACAGGTCATGCTTTGTTCCTTGCACTGGAGCGTGGGAGCTGTGTTTTGAAGAGGTAGCAGTGGGGTGTGCGAGAGTGTGGTGCTCTGAGCGGCAGGCTGGCGGTCCCTGATTGGAAACAGCTGGGGGCCTCTGCCTTCCGAGAGAGGCAAAGAGTTGGGTGTGTTGATGGTGTTAGAGGTTACCCCGGGTGACTTCCCTGCTACCCAGGCCTCACTGAATTGGAGCCATTTTTCAACCTACTCAGACATCCAAGACTTACAGAGGTTCTGAGGAGGTCTCCGACCATCCATTTAAATCAGTCTTGCGATGTTTTTCCCTGGGAGTGCTCCAACGATTCAATTATTATGCAAGCTCCCAGCACCCAGACCTTGCAGCCCCATTCACTGTCTTCCCCGCAGAGCGGTATGGGTCACTCATGCTTCCGAGCAGAGAAATGCTCCCCTTGAGGTCTCCTCTCATGATCCAATTCTCAGGAGCCCTGGGAGGGTTTGTGGGTGTAAATGGCAGGGTCTGAGAAGTTGCTAGAATGAATGGTAATTAGGCTAGGAGACAATGATTCCTCTGGAGAATCCCCACACCCACCAAATTGAGGCAGTTAATAGTGCCTACCTTAAAGGGTTGTATTTTTTAGCAACGTTTTAAATAATTTTTTTTTTAGATTTACAGAAAAGTTAATACAGGGAGTGAACATAGTACAGGGAGTACCTGTGAAACTTTCACCCAGTCTGCCCTGTTTGTTTTTATTTTTAAAGATTTTATTGGGGAACCGGGGAAGGGGAACAGACAAGTTGCTGTCTTTTTGTTCCTCAGTCCAGTTGCGGAGGATGTTGCTTCACTGGCCCATGTTGGTATCATCATTGCGCTTTTCCCAGATGAGTCAGATCAGTCACCGGCCTCTGGACAGCCGCTCACAGAGGCTTTGGCAGCTCACGCTGGCTGCTGGCCACTCACTGTAGCCTATGGCAGCCCACTGCAGCAGGGGCTGCAGCCTACACCGTCGCCGGGGCTCGCACAGCCCAGCTCCAGGTGGAGGTGTTGTTAGCTGTAGAGGGCAGTGTCACTGGCCCTCATATGTGGGATCCAAACCGGGGCCGCTAGCGTCCCAAGCCAGCTCTTAACCAACGCGCCCTTTATTTTTGTTGTTTTTTAAAAGATTTTATTGGGGAATTGGGGGAGGGGAACAGCATTAGGGAATCAGGAGAGGGAAACAGACAAGTTGCTGTCTTTTTGTTCTTCTGTCTAGTTGGAGTCTGCCCTGTTTTGAACATCTTCCATTTCTATAGTACATTTGCCACAGCTACAGAACCCACCTTGGCTGCTACTGTTAACCAAGCTCCCCAGTGTGTTCAGGTTTCACCAGTTTTCTCGCCATGTCTCCATTCGGGTCCGAGACCCACCCAGGTCAGCGCAGTGCTTTGGTCATCCTGTCTCCTTAGGCTCCTCTGGCAGTGACAGTTTCTCAGACTTTCCTTGGCTCTGATGATGGTGACTGTTCGAAAGAGGGCTGGTCAGGTGTTTTGTGGCATGTCTCTCCATTTGGCTTTGTTTGATGGGGTTGGTTTGGGGGAGGAAGACCGCAAAGGTGAAGTGCCCTTCTCATGGCACTGTATCTGGGGTCCATGCCGTCATTTAGCTTGATCATAGACGGTCATTTTGAGGACTCAGTGATGTCATGCTGGTAAGATGCTTAGATGAGTTCCTGGCCCATAGCAGGTCTGTGGTGATTAGATGGATGGACGGATTGATGGAGTCAGTGGTTAAGAGTGTTCACTTTATCAGGCTGTTTGTCCATTTCCGATAAAGACAAATCAGCCTTAATTCCTTCCCTCCAGGACCTCGCAGGTTGGGGCGTGGACAGCCACCCCCACCTCCAATCCATTCAGTTTTGTTCAGCTGCCTCGGAGTTAGGACTGGCACACTGGCAGTAGGGTGCGTGGGAACCCAGAATATGAACCAAGACAGCAATGTCTGGCCCTGGATGAAAAGGGACAGAGCACAGCTCAGCATGCGGTAGGGAGAGTGAGTCACGAGAAGGGTGGGGAATTTCTTGAAATAGCTCTCAGGAGAACCATGCAGCCAAAAGAAACCCCCCAGTGGCTCTTTCACAAACTTCCCGTGTAATCTCAGATAGTGGACTGGCCTTTCTCACCAGGTTCTCTTCGATGTAAGTTGATGAGCCTTGGGTGTACATAGATATGAGGACAAAAAGTCCCAGTCCTCAAAAAGCTCAGTCTCAGAACATTATGAGACTCAAAGATACAAAACATATCAAAAGTACTTTAAAGCTAGGCAGTGCAATGCAAATGTGGTTTTGAATAAAAGGCTGAATGGGCCTCATCTGTCTTTCCAGTCACTTTCTCACCAGGATGGAGATCCCATCTTTGAATATAAAAGACGCTGCTGTGGAAGTTTCATTGCCTCTGGATGACTGGTCATCTTCTATAACAAATAGGCACTTTGAAAATGACAATCTTTCAACCAAGTCGTATCATGGTGATTGTGACTCCCTGAAACACAAACCTATCTGCTCTTCGCTGTTGAAAATCTAGTAGGAAACAGTTCAATAACTGTTTCAATTCAGCTAAATTGATGGTTTTCAGAGGGAGCATCTCAAAAGTTCCCAGCATTGGTTTTCTTGGGTTCTTTAGTTGCAGGGAATGTCCAATTGAACCCAAATGAGTGTTTAATTTTCTTTCTTTTTTTTTTTTTTGGCTGAGGAAGAAACAGTGATGGATGGATAAGCATGCCATCTGCCTTTTGCTTGTTGTAATTCTTGGAACATTTTCATCATATTCTCCTAATCGTGAAAGGGCTCACAGCACATTTGGGATCATAGATGAAAAATGGGTACCAAGGGAATCCAATTATTTTTTAATTTAAGTATGTGGGGAGGGTGCTGGCTTAGCACTATGCTTGGCCCAGTGTCTTAGGGTTTATGAGTGCTCCAAAGCTTAGCAGACATCCTCTCGGCAAAGTGCTCGTGGGGAAGGCTGCACCAAGCATCTCCAAGTGGCATCGTGGTCCACGTGTATGTGCTTGAGCTCCGGAAGCTTTAAATTTATGCTGTGTATAAATTGCACTGATTTTCACCAGGGCAAAGTTCAAACGCCAGAGGAATACCAACCCTATCCTAGAGTTGAGTCTACAAGACAATAGAGAATCCAAGGGCTCGAGGTTCCTTTTCCCTCCCACCCTCCATTGACCAGAAACAGGCCTGCCTGGATCAAGTAGGTGGCCTCAGGAGGATGAAGCACATGCAATGAATGTGCAGCTGAAGTTTTGTTTGCAGACATGTTGGTCTGTCTGAGCAGAGTGTGTGTGGGGCACCAACTATACTCAAGTTATTAAAGGTCCCGGTGTAGTTTTTAGTTACTAGAACCACTGGATTCTCTGTTCTGCCTGAGCATATATGAGTTGGGCTTTGTCTCTTGTCATCTAAATAATCCTCTCTGATTTCTGTACACAGAGCCTGGAGTGCAAAGGGATGCTTATTACTGGGGTATTGTCTAGGCAACTGAATGCTTACAATGTACAGTCCAGAGGACCAGGGTTCCCAACCTTGGCACATGGACTTTTGGGGCCAAGTGCTTCTTTTTCTTTTTTTTTTTTTGAGGGCAGTGTCACTGGCCCTCCTATGTGGGACCTGAACCGGGGCCGCTGGCTTCCCAAGTCATCACTTAACCACCACGCCACTCAGCCGGCCCCAAGTGCTTCTTTGTAGGGGTTGCCCTGCACATCGTAAGATGGCCCTGGGCTCTATCTACCCTCTAGACACCAGTAACCAACATCCCTCCCAAAAGTTGTGACAATCAAAAATGTCTTCAAACGTTGCCAAGTGTCCTCGACTGAGAGCCACAATGTAAACACACACACATTACCTCATTTGGAAGAAGGTAATGGACATCTCCTATCAAAAGGAGCATGTGGGTTGGATGAGAACACCCACAAATAAGGTGAAGTGAAATGAAAGTCGAGATCTTGTTTCATGTGTTACTTCTGGCTTGGAAGAGGTGCGCCATCTTCCGAGGAACCTGCTGATGCTGATCCAAGCCATTTACATTCCAGGAGCTTCTGGGGGGTAAATTGGTTTCATTCCTCCAAGGCCATCAGTCACCATTCACCCTTGGTCTGTTTTGGAGTCACTTGATTTCTTGCTGAACACTTCCCATCTTGCTCAAATTTGCACCCTGTCTCTTTCTCTCTCTTAATAATGAAAGCGTTTCAAGTAGGTAGAAGTTGGCTTATCATCCTAACCGTACTTATTTATTTTGGATGTCGAATTCCTCTTGAGATGACAAATTTGCTCTCTGCCAAAGTCATGCAGCTGAATGTTTACAACGGGTCCTCTAATTAATTGGATTCTGTCACTGGGTTGCATGCTTTTCTCTCCTTAGGGTGTGCAGGTGTGAAAAATCTCAGAAATGGTCTTGCAAGGGGAAGCTTCCACCCACTGGTGCCTGAGGGGACCAGGCCACTGTAGGTCAGCCTGTCAGCACCTTAGTTTTTTAATTGGTCTTTGACGTGGAGTGGCTTGTCCTTAGTACACAGCCACCTCTTCTGTTAAGCCTGGACAGCTCTGAACATTCATTACACCCCAGAATCGGTCTCGGCTTACTTCAGAATTATTATTTCTCAAAGCTTATTTAGACAACCTCTGGCCTCCCTTTCAGTTTATGTAAGTATTTTCTCATGAGTCTTGCTTCCCAGGGCGTCTAAGGCTACTTCGAACCATGAAATCTTATTCGTAATTCTATTGTGAGACAGAACAAAGTCTACATAACCTCATCAGAGGTAAAAAGCAACACCACCCTCTTCCCACTGTTTTCCACAATGCTTTTTTTGCTGTTTCCCAGAAACAGAGTCAGAGTTCTTGACACTATTGTGGAAGTGTATCCATGTAAAACCAAATTGAAAGATCTCGTAGCCGGCTCTACTCGTCCTCGTTTAGCCTCGTTTACCCTTTAATTTCATTTCCCCTGCTTTGCCTGGAATTTTTTTTTCTTTTTTAATCCCCTGAGATGAGTTTCGAGGGATTTTTCCCCACTTCTTTCCCATCACAAACACACAAATTTTGGGGAAGGGGCAGGCAGTGGTTGAGAGAAAACGTCAGGAAATCAGAGGAGGCAATTGGATTTTCCTCAATGACACTTTAAAAGGCTGAATTTCAATTAATTTAATTAGCCAGTGCAGGGGAAAAAAATACTACAGCAGGACCCGATGTCCAATATGCCAGGGTTTTAAACCGATTTGATGAAATCGATGGATGATGCAGACAGAGGTCCTGCCTGGATGAACCTGTGTAAACTAACATCTAAAACCTGACTGTTCAAAGAAATCTAAGAGACTGATACAAAATAAATATTTAAGGCCAACAAAACCCTGTGCAAATAGCAAATCATCTCATTTCCTGTCACTGACAACTCTGTGGAGCAGTGTACCCTAAATTTATCTGAACATGAAAAGAGTCCCTTGGTTGGCAATATTTCCCCAAATGGCATTAAATAACAAACTTCTTTCAAAGGACGTCCCAGCTGGAACAGAGGCCTTCGTTTATATACCTGTTTATTGGCGTTGCACATTAACATTCCCCTGAAGAGAGACGAACTTGTCAGAGAGAGTTCAGGTCTGTTCAAAGGTCAGGCGACCTTAAAAATGATCATTCAGGCGACGCCAAAGCAGAGGAAATGAAACCTGCCAGTGGACTCTCGGCCACAGATCGGCGCAGGTGATCATGCTCTCCACGAAGGTGTGGAATGGGATGCAGGCACTGTCTTGCCTCCCTGTAGAGAGACCATTTCCCCCGGAGATCAGCCTCCATGCCTTGTTGAAACGACGTGACCCCGGTTTTCAGTGTTCCACCCAGACAAAGAAAGAGTTGGCTCTACAGCAAAATTGTGTAGTTTGATGATCCGGGTTGCAGCCACACCTGGACTGTCTGCTTATCCTTTACAGAGAGGCGATGCTAGTGATCTACTGGATTAGGAAAAACGAAAGCCACGCTGGGCGGGTGCCCTCTTGTTCCGTTACCATGTGACCTTTCCTCCCTTCCCTTCCTCCTGACATTTTCTTTTTTTTTTAAATAAGACATGGAGAACACTGGTTTCACTTGAAACTTTTATTATTTTCTTTAAAACTCCCTCCTCCATCGTCCCTAAAACTCCCTTTGGAAAAATGGCAGCCAATCCAAGCACGATAGTCAAGCAGCTTGAACGAATCACATTCCAAGGGTCTCCCTCAGTGCTGGGCATCAGGTGGCACAATTACAGTGGCAGTGGGACAGGGATCGCATTTCAGGGCCCTATCCCTGGGGTCACACGCTTGGCTTCACCTTCCCTTTCAAGAGTCGGTGGGAAAAAGATTCTGAGCGGGTCACCGCAGACCAGCTATGCTTTGTAGAGGAGATAAGAGGAGGAAGAAATGATTTGTCTTGATGACTTTTTCAAACTCTCCCAGGATTTCCATCTAGTCCCTCTGACCTTGGATTAAAGAGCTCCAAAAACCAATCCACTCAGCCACTATTGTTAGTGATAACTTTTTTTGTGGAGGATGGGGACCTTTTTCCTGTTTGTAAAAATTTGTTTTTGGGGTCAGCTGAGTGGCACGTTGGTTAAGAGTTGGCTTGGGATGCCAGCTCTTAGCAGCAGAGCCCCGGTTCAGATCCCACATATGAAGGCCAGTGACACTGCCCTCTACAGCTAAGATGGATGGTGAACAACAGCTCCACCTGGAGCTGGGCTGTGCGAGCCCCGGCGACAGTGTAGGCTGCAGCCCCTGCTGCAGTGGGCTGCCATAGGCTACAGTGAGTGGCCAGCAGCCAGCGTGAGCGGCTGGCAGCCAGTGTCAGCTGCCAAGAGCTGCTCTGAGCGACCGTCCAGAGGCCAGTGACCAATGTGCCTCAGCTGAGAAGTTCGCAATGATAATACCAACATGGGCCAGTGAAGCAACGTCCTCTGCAACTAGACTGAAGAACAAAAGGACAGCAACTTGTCTGTTCCCCTTCCCCAATTCCCCAATTTAAAAAAAATTGTTTTTTTATAGCTGGTAAAATATACATGACATTTACCACTGGAACCATTTTTAAGTGTACACTTCAGAGGCATTCAGTAAATTCACATTGTTGTGCGACCATCACCACCATCTATCTCTGGATTGTTTTTCATCCTGCAAAACTGAAACTCTTGTCTCCATTCAACACTAACTCCCCAGGACCCTCCCCCAATCACAACATCCCAACCGCTGGCAACACTATTCTACTTCGCATCTCTAGAAAGGTAGCAGCTCTAAGCATTTCACATGAATAGAGACATACAGTATTTGTCCCTTTGTGACTGGCTTATTTCACTTAGCACAACATCCTCAAGGCCCATCCATGTTGCAGCATGTATGAGAATTTCCTTCCTTTTTAAGGCTTAATAATATTCCACTGTACGGATAGACCACGTTTTGTTTATCCAGTCAGCCATCCATGTGCATTTGGGTTTCTTCCACTGTCTGGCTATTATTAATAAGGTTGCTATAAACATGGGTGTAGAAACATCTGTTTTTGTCCCTGCTTTCAGATCTTATTTTCTGTTGTTTGATAATAGCCATCCTAATGGGTATGAGCTGACATCTCACTGTGGTTTTGATTTGCATCTCCCTGATGATTCGTGATGTTGAGCATCTCTTCATGTCTTATCAATCATTTGTATATTTTCTTTGGAGAAATGTCTATTCAAATCCTTTGCCGTTTTTGAATCTGTTTGTTTGTTTTGTTGCGTTTAGGATTCTCTACAGATTGTAAATATTAATCCCTTATCAGATATATGGTTTGTGAATATTTTTTCCCATTCTGTTTGTTGCCTCTTTTACTCTGTTGATGGTGTCCTTTGATGCACAAAAGGACAATTTGATGAACTCCAAATTGTCTGTTTTTTTTCCTGTTGTTGGTCTGTGCCTTTGGTGTCATATCCAAGAAGTCATTGCCAAATCAAATTTCATGAAGGTTTTTCCCTATGTTTATTTCTAAAAGTTTTATGGTTTTAGCTCTTATGTTTGGGTCTTTGAACCACATATATTGAGTTAATTTTGTATATGTTGTTGCATATGAGTCCAGTTTTATTCTTTGGCATGTAGATATCCAGTTTTCACAGTACCATTTGTTGAAAAGACTGTCTCTCGGCCGTTAAATGGTCTTAATGACTTTATGAAAATCATTCATGGATATATGGAAGGGTTGTTTCTGGGCTTCCATTAGCATCAGTGTGATCTCGTTTCCTGTCCAGCAGTTTCAGTAGATGATAAACTTTCTGAGAATGGTGCCCAGATTTTCTCATTATTTTGTATCTTGGTGTTGCCTAGTGGCCTTCTTTTTTATTTATTGGAATTCACCTGCTCAATGTAGTCAGGTGCACCTACTGACCTCTGTGACCTGGGGGGTGGGTCTATATTGAACCCTGTTTGAAACTTGCCTCTCCTGGGTCACAGAATATGCAGCACTCTAATGCTTTCGCACTGCCAGCCCCCTCCTCTAGCCAGGGCGCGCCTTGGTGGTGCCCCATCCATTGTTCACTTCTCGAGAAGTATTGTTGAGCAAACAGAGGAGCCAGTGGAAAAATGGCTATTGGGAATATGGGAGTGACCACTGGTGTCTGGATCTGCGCTCCCCCATTATCAGTGGGGAGCAGTGGCCCAGGGGGGTTGAATCACAGTGGGATTCTCTTTTCAGTCCCCTTTTCTGGGTCTTCCTCTTTCCAGCTCTAACCTTTGGATCACTCCAGGTGTCAGTCCCCAGATGTTTTCTCGAGCCACATTTATTTCCATGGTGAGCTTATCCTGAGAGTTTTAAGTGTAATCTATTTGCTAACAACTCCCACATTCAAATCTCCAGGCCCAATCTCTCCCTTGCGAGACCACGGTTAAGTCTCTGAGCCTTTCTGAGCCTCAGTTTCCTCACCTGTAAACAGGGACAAAATGACCTTCCTTGCTGCCATGTGTCAGGCTTTGTGTGTCAGTATGTGGCACTTAGCAGATGCCTAGGAAGTGGAAAGCTTTATTTTCAGTTTATCTTATTAAGGTTCAGCTGTAGGAAGCCCCCAAGATCACTTAATTATCAGACATTTCTTAATAAAGTCTACCTGGCAGACAAAATTAAAGCAAGAATTAAAATATTGGGGCTGACTGAGTGACGCATTGGTTGGGACGCCAGCTCTGAGCATCAGGGCCCTGGTTCAGGTCCCACATTAGGGCCAGTGACGCTGTGCCCTCTACAGCTAAGATGGCGAACAACAGCTCGACCTGGAGCTGGGCTGCTGTGGCTCACCCGGGACAGTGTAGGCTGCAGTGGGGCTGGCCGGCAGCTGGCATGTGCTTTTGTGAGCTGCTGTGAGCCACTGTGAGCGGCCATCCAATGGCTGGCGAGCAAATGCTTCAGCCAGGAAGAGCACAATGATAATACCAACATGGGCCAGTGAAGGGACGTCCTCCACAACTAGATTGAAGAACAAAAGGACAGCAACTTGTCTGTTCCTCTTCCCCAATTCCCCAATGCTGTTCCCCTCCCCCAATTCCCCAATTAAAAAAAAATCTTAAAAAAAAAATAACTAAAATATGGTAGATGCCAGCATCTCGTGGCTATTTGAAAGCTGTATGCAAGCTAGACAGCTCAGAGCCACTCCCGGTCACCTCAAAGTGTAAAGTGTGTGTACCTTTTCTTGTTAATCCATTTTTCCAGGGGGTTTTCATTTGTCATTTCCTTTTGTCTTCAACCAGTCCAGGGCAGTGATGTTAACAGATTCCAAGATTATTTCGAGCTGCAGACAGATGATTATGGGACTGAGGGCTGGATGGCTTGGTGAGAACAAGTGGGCGTGTAACCAGTGCCGGTGTCCATTTGGTAGGCTGGGTGGCGCCACCCAGAACAGTGTCCCCAGGAATGGGTCCCCAGGAAGAGGGGCAGGTAGGGAGCCCCAGAGCTTAGGGAAAGCACTCTCAGCACTCTGGGTTATGGGGTCAGCCTCTAAAAACAATTCTTTCTTCCTTTTCAGCCCAATACTTTTCTCTGAGAAATGTGCCTCAAGTTTGAAGTATAGATGAGGGTTGGGGTAAAAGAAACTGGTTGAGTGCTAAAGGAAAGGCCTTCGCACTATAACCTTCTAATTTTGGGGTCTAATTTAGGGGCCACCCACGCTCTAGTTTCCCTATCCGAAAGGGTGGGAAGAATTCCATTCATTCAGACAGAACTTCATCCTACATTTCAAAACACTTCAATATCCATTCCATCTTACCAAGCTTCAGGCCAAAATCCTAGAAGGCATTTTGAGTCCTTTCCAACACTCTTTTCCTGCTTCCCAAATTCACTATGTTGCAAAATCCAATTGGCTATACCCCCCCAAATATTTTCTGAATCTGACCTGGCCGTGATTCTTTATTCCCACCACCATGTTCCCGGGTTAAGTCACCACCATCTCCTATTTGGTCTACACAAGCATCCCAGCTGGTCTTCCAGCTTCTGTCGTGGATCTCTGAAGTCCGTTCTCTGCATGTTGCTAGAGGCCGCAGGGGCCAGCTGAGAGCCACAGACCCTTCTCTCAGGCCTCGGAACCCAAGGACTTGCCCTGCTGGATTGCTCACTTGCTTGGGGGCAGTGGCCCCATCATTTCTTACAATTTCTCCCTTTTGGTGGGCAGTGTCTATCCCATGCCTGCCCATAATTGCACCCCAGAAGCACACAGATCCACAGATGAACAATCATCCCGCCCCAGGATAGAGCCTACTCAACGTCTCACCCATTCTTGATTTAGACAACTTAGATGATGAGATTTGGGACCTAGAGTAGATCCTCTAATGGGTTGAGATTTTCGGAGATTTGGATTGGGGGAATGTGTTTTGCATGTGGAACTGATGTAAATTTGGTGGGAGCCGGAGGCCAGACAGTAGTGGGTTGAATGGTGACCCTTCCCAAAATATATGTCCACATGGAACCTGTGGCATTTTTGGAAAAAGGATCTTTGCAGATATAATTAAATCAAGAGATGAGATCATTCTGGATGATAGGGATGGGGGAGTGAGCTAAATCCAATGACAAGTGTCCTTACAAAAGGACCGAATGGGAGAGGACAGGGAGGAGGAGGCCACGGGACACTGGCGTCCTGTTGCCCCCAGCCTGGGCCCCAGAGGCTGAAGGAGGCCAGGAACGATCCAGACTCCTAAGAGGAAGCGTGGCCCTGCTGACACCTCAATTTCAGACTTCTGACTGTGAGAGAATAACTTTCTGTTGCTTCATGGCATCAACTGTGTGGTGATGTTACAGCAGACACAGAAAACTGATGCCCAAGCCTGCAGTCTTCCTGGCCTTCCGTTTGGCAAATGCTAAGCTGATTCCACCCCACCGGGGTCTTTGCACCTGCTGTTTTCTCTGCCTGGACCACCCTTCCCCTGAATATGTAGGTACCCGCTCCTCCCATCGTTGGGGTCCACTCAGCTGTCAACCACCAGGCAAGACCTTCACCAACCACTGTCATAAGCAGCCCCCTTAGTTACTCAGTATCCCCCTACCCTGCTGATTTCTTTACTGCACCCTTCACTGTCTAATAATTATGATATTCCACGTTATTTACCTGTTTATTCTCTGTCTTCCCCTAACAGAGCTGTGAACATCTTGAGGTCAGGACCTTGTTCCCTAGTGCCCCAAAGAGTACCTGTGTCACAGCCTGTCTTTAGGAAATTTGCTAAATGAATGAGTGAGTGAATGAGTGAGTGAATGAAAGGCGAGAGGAGGGGGCTACTGCCCTTGCAGATGCCCTCACCTTGTGCAGAGGGGACAACTGGGGCTCCAGGCCATCAGCAGGGCTCACAGTCGTGCCCTGAGGCCCAGGGGCTGGCAGGGCTCCTGCCCCTCACTGTTCATCCCTCTTCTGTCTGGAGACTTATTCAGGGACCTGGAGAGCCCATCTTGCTTGGTCCCGGGATGTCCTCTGTCCCATCACCCACCGCTGCCCTGGACTCTGGCTGCAGGGCCCAGGGAGCTCACGTGTGTATCATTCTCTTCACCCCATCCAGCCTCTGTTCCTTTGTTCTGCCTTCTCGCCTCCTCTCCAGGGTCTGGAGCATGTAGTCCAGCTTGGTAAGCCCATAACAACCAAGGGCTGTTCTCTCTCAGGCGGTATAGCTCCGTGTTGGGTGGGCCACTGTCAGGCACCCGGGTTGAACATACACGTAAGTGAATGAACGAGTCAGCTGGCCCACCCGCACCAGCACCAACAGATACCACGGCGGTGTACAAAGCAAGCACGCATGCCTTTTCAATGTCTAAAGTCATGACTCACCCACCTTCTACCTCCTGGAGAGTCCCCTGTCTAGCTGGAAGGTGGAGGGGCCCTCAGGTCTTCACAGAGACGAGTGGAATTTCAACTTTCCCCATTGGTGTTCCCGGGCTTGGAACTGGCCCCATTTGCTTCACTTGTGAGCAAATGGACCTGGGGGAATTGAGGGGCCGACGGCAGCGGCTGGAGAGACCCTCCTAAGGTCTTGTGGCATTGCCATAAAGTCTATTGCCATTATCCATCCAAGATGATGCCTGCGGGAGTGAGCTCCAGGTGGAGACAGGCACACAGGTCCCCAACACCAGGGGACTCCTGCCTTCTCCTCTTTAAAATAAAGCCTAGATGTCAGAGCACACTTGACACCAAGCGCCCCTCATTCCCATGTTTGTGGGCGTCAGTTCAGCTCAGCAAACCCATTTGACAAGCTTCCACTGGGTGCCCACACCTGCCAAGTCCTGCAAGATGCTAAGGGTATGAAGGTGACAATGACGTGGACCTCACACTCAAGGAGTTCCCGTTCTATCAGAGGGGATATGCCAGGGCCGGGTCCCACAGAGGAGAGAGTATGAGAATGGGATGAAAAGCCTGGATTTGCCGTCCCACAGACCTCAGCCCTGGCCCCTGTGACTCCGTTATTTTTAGTTGTATGACCGACTGCCAGTTACTTCATCTCTCCAGGCCTACGTTTCCCAGGTGGTGAAAAAAGGCCCTAAGGATACTTGCTCCATGGTTGACATGAAGATGAAATGAGATGTGATATGGAAAGAGCTTACTTAGCATGCTGCCTGGGACAAAGCAGAGACTCAATAAATACACAGTAGCTTTTAATCATAGCAAATGATTTGCATACAGCTTGTAGGAACCCACCACCTCGTTTCACATCTGGCCTCGTAGAGGGTGAACTGCATCCCTCCTCTGTGTGCAGCCCAGTATTGCTCTGGTGGGAAGAGATGCCCTTGGTTTTGTGGAATTTTTTGTTTTGAGATGGCCTGCCTTTCCGCCCTGTCTCCTACAGTGCCCCTAAGTCTCCTTCAAGCTGACCCAGCGCACTGGAGGTTTCAGCTTTATCCATAATTCCTACACTTTGCAAAAGGAGTGACTCCAGGGGTGCTGTCAAGCCGAGGTCTTGGAGGGCCTGGCCTTGGGTCTGTTGCTACGTGGTTAGTGAGGAGATCTTGCTGGGAGAAGAAGGTTCGCTGGGCCATGGGAATGGAGGGGTGGTGAGAGCACTTTGCCTGGGCAACGGTAGGCACCACCCAGGCAGCCCTTTGGAATGAACACACAGCAGGCCTGTCTGGCCACACCCTCACTGATGATCAACCAGCACCCGGTGAGGCCTGGCTCTGACCCAGGACTGACACTGAGGCTTGCCTCTGCCAGGTGCTTGGAGCTGCTCTCCCATTGGCTGCCCAGACCTGCTCATTTGCATGGCAGGGATGGTCCCTTGACCTGATCTCCTCTCTCTCCTTCAGACTTCAGCACCAGGGGCCTCCTCAGGAGGCCTTCTCTGATTCTCCAGACAGGGTTGGATCACCCTCTTCTAACACTTTGGGCTCATCCTTGCAGCCATTGTCACAGTTGTCATTGTAAACCAACCTTGAGTAAAGTTTGGGCCACTCCACCCACAGGCTGTGGGTCTCCAATGTTATCATATCAGCATCGTCGCTGCAACAAAAATAATGACAGCTAATACTTGAGTTATGATATGCATATCATTGCACGTAAGTCAATCACTTAAAATCCTCCCTGGGCCGGCCAAGTGGCGCGGTGGTTGGGCACTGGCTTGGGAGGCCAGCGGCTCTGGTTCGGGTCCCACATATGAGGGTCACTGACACTCACCTCAAAAAAAAAAAAAAGTCCTCCCAATAACACTGCGAGCCAGTGAGGTGTCATTACTGTCACCATTTTTTCAAGGAGGACACTGAGACTTGGAGAGCTAAGCAGTATGCTCACAGCCAACACGCTGAGTGGCATCTGAGCCCCAGCCATGATGCCAGCACCCTTGCCCACAGCTTCTCTGCACGTGTAACTCCAGCAGGGCGCACGAGATAGTTTTAGGAGGTGCAGGGGCCTGAGTGACACTAATCGCATACTAATAAAGCCACTCCCTAGATCTGTTTCAACCCTGATTTCCTCTAGGACAGCACTCGGCCAATAGCATACACAACACCTCCCTAACACCTGCTTACCTCCTTTTTTGCAGAGATTCTAGCACACAATCATATCTGCTTAGGTGATCATGTTTTGTGCTTTCATTATATTTAATTTTATAATTACTTTCTCTTTATGGCATGTGAGACTGGTTTCCATTTGTGTAACTGACATTGTCTTTTTTTAAAGCAAAAAATGTGAGGGAAAAAAAATGTTACGGGATAATTGAAAAATATTAAGTGCACAATGATAGGGCAGTACCCAGCTCTGGCAAGAATCGTGGTGGTGGGATATGTGTGACAGCTGTGCTGCAGAGTCCAGGGACTTATGAGACTGAGAACTGGCCTTGCCCATCCCTCATCAGACCCCAGGATAGCTTAGCCCTGACAGATCTGTCTTGCATTGTGCTCTAACAATTACCTGCCTTTTCCTTTCTCTTCCTGGCAAATCACAGGCTTTTAAGGTGGAAAGGCTGTGTCACACCTCTGTATGCCCCTGGGCACCAAGCACAATGCTCCTGGGTTGCCAGTGATTTTTGATGGATTCATCTTTTTCCGGGCTTAACTGCTCTCACATGACTGTACCTGAATACAGCATTTGGCACAAATTAACCATTTATTCATGGTATTGAGGAAAAAGCAGACATGGCTCAGAATTTTTTAATCACAAGCAGCTCTAGGCATCTCATTACTGCTTGGGCAATGGTGGCCATAGCAGGGAGTGGGGATGGCTGGTCTGCCTTGGGGAGCTTTGAGCTGCTGAGAAGGTTGGAGAATATGGGAGGGGATGCAACCCATGGAATCTGTCTAGAAAAGTTGATGTGCAACCAGCTCTGATAAGATATATACATATTTATATCTTAGTTTGTTCCTTAAAATAACAGCCCACTAGTGATGGTGATGTCTACTGCCAGCATGTTGGATTAATTAGAAAATATTGATGTTCCAAATGAAATACACAGATTCCAATTGCCTTAGAGCATAACGACTTGGCTGTCCAGGTGCAGGTCTGATTGGGGGGAGGCTTGAGTCAGGGCCTTAATTGACATCATGTGGACCTGATTCTCTCTATTTTGTGTTTCATTGCATTGCCTTCACCAAGGGGAGCCACAGGGAGAAGGATGGCTTGTCTAACCAGAAGCCCCATCAAATGTTGCCTGGTGTGTCATTGGCTCTCACTGGGTCATGTGCCCATCCCTGAACCAATCACCTATCTAGAGGGTGGGCTGTGCTGATTGGGTTTTAGAGTCAAATAGGCCTAGACCACTTGCGAGCAAACTGCGGCTCGCAAGACACATGTGGTTTGCAAGCCACATGCGGTTCTTTGGCTATGTACATGTGACTCTGAAGTAAAATTGAAAATGAAAATAAAACTATCATAGTTTCATTTATAAAATTCTTTTTTTTTTTAAAGATTTTATTGGAGAATTGGGGGAGGGGAACAGCGTTGGGGAACCGGGGAAGAGGAACAGACAAGTTGCTGTCCTTTTGTTCTTCAGTCTAGTTGTGGAGGACATTGCTTCACTGGCCCATGTTGGTATCATCATTGCACTCTTCTCAGGTGAGGCAGATCGGTCGCCGGCCTCTGGATGGTTGCTCACCGCGGCTATTGGCAGCTCACGCTGGCTGCCGGCCACTCACTGTAGCCTATGGCAGCCCACTGCAGCAGGGGCTGCAGCCTACACTGTCCCCGGGGCTCGCACAGCCCAGCTCCAGGTGGAGCTGTTAGCTGTAGAGGGCAGTGTCACTGGCCCTCATATGTGGGATCCGAACCAGGGTCGCTGGTGTCCCAAGCCAGCTCTTAACAAACGAGCCACTCAGCTGTCCCTCATTTATAAAATTTTTAAAGGATATTATTCACATAAACGTGATTTCGTTTTATGGCTCTCAAATAATTTTTAAATTGTTGTGTGGGACAGGATTGGCTTTTCTGTCTCAAAAGTTTGCCGACCCCTGGCCTAGATTAAAATCGGGACCAACCCCCGCAGCTGGGTAGCCTTTGGCAAGTCACCACCCCTCTTTGTCTCAGATTCCTCATCTGTGCAATGGGGATGATGGCAGTGCCCACTTGGCAGAGTTGTTGTGAGGATTAAGTGGGAGGATGCAGGGAAGGCATTGAATGTGTCTGTGGAGCATCTACTAAGTGGCAAGCCCTGGTGTAGATATTGACACCACCGCTGTGCACAGGGAGACATGGTTTATACTGTCTAGGAGGGTCTATACCTTCTAGAATGTGGTAAGGGGCAACAGACACCCACCAGAGTATTAGAGAAATAGGCATTTTGTCACAACCCTGAAGAATGCTATAAATGAGAATCCCAGGTGTTCCCAGGAGCACAAATAATGGGAGACCCCACCTGGCCTGAGAGGTCAAGGCAGTGAACTTCCCTTGGTCTGGGATCTGAAGGGAGCTCAGATGATGCGGTGAAGAGAAACTAATAGACCCATCTTATCACTCTACCTGGGAGATGCCAAGTTCATCTCTCCATGCAGTTAGTTCCCTCTGCGTGGCTTGCTCTCCCATGTCTTTGCATGGCTTGGCTTTCTCCTTCAAATCTTGGGGTCTCTCCTCAAATGGCATGTCCTGGGACAGACTTCCCTCTCCACTCCACTCAAAATGGGGCCCCTCTCCCTATCTGCCTTGTCATTCTCTACTCCTTCCATTTGTGCATTTTTCTTCATGGCACTTATCCCAGCCCAAAATGATATGAATTAATGATTTGTCTTTTTATTGTGTATTATCTTTCTCACCAATAGCATGTAGGCTTGACGAAGCCATCCATCTTGTTCACAGTCCCAATATCAGAATCTAGAAGAATGTCTGGCTCCTGATAGGTGCTTACATAGCTGTTGAATGAATAAGGGAACAAACTTAGAACTCTTTAAAATGTACTTTCATTGTGATACCCGTTGACATCTCTGGAAACTAAGAGTTTAATACTAAGGTTAAAAAAGAAATAATAATAGCCATCCTATGTCCATTTCCTCCCCTAATACATCACCATGTTCTGGCAGGGGAGTTGGCTACATCTCAGAGCTCCACGTCGTCCTAGAGAAGGTATCAGGTCAAATCCTGCCCTCCCTGGATTTCTCAGCTTGACTTATGACTTCCAGACTCCACTGCTTTACTCTTTTGTTAGCGGGTGTCCTGCTGAGATGGCTTCTTTGGTCTTTTAGAAGGGAACTGTTTTTACATGAGAAAATGTGGAGCTCATTAAAACCACGATTGTGAAATTCCTTTCAGAAGAAAATGCATCTCTGCCATCACTTGAAAAGTTCTGTGGAGTTCCTTTCTTATTCTAACATTTGAAAATTCCAGAATCAGGCGGTCCCCTTAGCATTCTGCCCTCCTCTTTCCCCCCACCCCCCACCCCTGCATCGCCACAAATTCCCTTCCCTCGGTCCATCTGTTTCTATGTCCCTCTTACCCTTCAATTCCGTACTTCACTTGGAAGTCTGGACAGTTCCCATGTGTGAGGGAGACCTAGATGGGGAGAAAAAGTGGGTGACACGTCAGGGAATTTCGGCAAATGCAATGTATCTTTTTCCTCTGATTCTGGGAAGAAAAGTTTAAAGATCTTCATGTAAAGAAATACAACTGGCTGTTTGGGGGACACCCCCTCCAAAGAAAAGCCCCTCAATAACAACATATCACCTGTACTCCATAAATTCTATTTTTAATCACTGATTCTGATTTTGGCAATATAAGCAACTTCAGTTTGGAGCCCACATTCATGTTCAGCTCAGCCAACGTTTACAAACAGATTTCTCAGCATCAAGATGACATTTAAGGTGGGTTGTAGGATTGAAGTTCCTGCCTGTGGTAGGTTGCAAGTGAGTCTAATTCTTCAGGCCTCCCTTTCCACACCCTTGACCATATAAACGTTCTGTGCCCTCATGGGTCACAAGGGCTCGGCCATGGGAATTGCTTTGTCCAATGGGATGTTCACATATGAGACAGCAGCAGAAAAAGGTCTGTGCATTGGGTTTCCTGTCTTGGAGCCCCATCCACGGACATGGGGAGGGCATGCCTGGGCTTGCCTGCTCGAGGGTGAGTAACAAGTGAAGGAGAGCTGAGTCATTTTTGTTGTCCCAGACAAGGTCAACCTGGATCCCCCAATAGCCAGTTGATCCCTGGTCTGTGAATGAGCCCAGCACGGTTCCAGAGCCGCCTCGCTTTGGGGACCAACAAATGCTTTGGGGACCATTGTTCTGTTTGGGGGGATGTTCTTTACGTACACTATTGTGGCAATAAATGATGATCACACCACCATCAAAGGATTTCCATCTATTGAAAGAGAAAAGTTTGCTCACAACTGTAATTTGTACAACTACTACCGCTGGTGGATAATATTTATTAAACGCTTATTCATTTTGTTCCAGGCCCTAGATTCAATGTTTTACTTACGTTGTCTCATTTAATCCGCACAGCAACCCTACTTGGTAGTTTCTGTTATTATCTCCATTTCAAAGATGAGGAAACTGAGACTCAGGGAGATGAAGTGACTTGGCCAAGGTCACACAGCCAGGCAAAGTTAGAGGGAGTCAGAATTTCAGTCCAGGTCTGTTCGAGTCCAACGTGTCCATAAGTGTTACCATTACGCTTTACTGAAAGTCTAAATGTTTTAGTAGCTATAAGAACGCCAGGAGTTTTTCTTTTTAAACAAGCAAATCAGGTAGAACTTTTTAGAAGGGGCAGCAGTTGGGTTTTGAAGTGGCTTTGGGCAGGATTCATGCAATGAGGTGAAGGGAATGGAGAAATGCTTTGTGAATATTTTTACTCTGCAAACAGATCAAGGCATGTGACAGCTGCTAGCATCAGGTTTCCCAAATCTGGCGACTGGTTGCATTTGCAGGACATGGGAACTCACCAGCACACATGAGCTTTAGAAGGATATGGTTGGTGAGAAATTCCTTTGATAAAAGTCAAGGCTACTTCAAGGTGGGTAAAATGGGCAGGTGTGTTTGTGGCATGTTGACTTAACTTGCTTAAAAGTATCTCTCCCGTTAATCTGCCAGGATGCCTGAAATTCCCACCTTTAGGTAAGTCATTGAAGGCGCCAGTTACAATGCACACATGTTGTCGGGCGAAGTTGAGAGGGTGTGTGTGTGAAAGCAGCCTGGGTTGGGGCTCCTGGTGGGGAACGGGGAACGTATGAGCTGGAGGCATTGCTGAGGAAAACAGGCGAACTGTAGAACAGACATTCTCAGACTAAACTGGCTCCGGCTCGGGGCTGATGCTGTTGAAAATGCAGTCCTGGTCCTGCCTCCAGGAAACAGTCCGTTTATGTCTGTGCCAAGCAACCAGGGTGCTCTGGGCTGGTGTCGCATTTGATGTTTGTAGAACACGCTGCTTCAACCCCCCCACCTCTGGGCAGTTTCTGCCATCACAAGAAATGGCTTTTGAATGAATCCTCATGTCTTGCCTACTGGAAGTGTGGAACCTCAAGCTTTCTAGAACAGTTTTAAATATTTATTTTGGTGGCATCTGTCATCCCCTGACTAAGTCAACCAGTATGACTTTCCTGCTGCTGTTTCTCGATACAGCCACCACGAGCGGCGTCTACTGCCAGCTGGTACTGCACTTGACTGCCCACCGAATGTCACAGTTAGGTGAGACAAAACACATAGGATGCTTCTGAGGGTGAGTGACAGGCAGAAACTTAATTTGAACTGGCTTCAACAAAGAAGGGGACGTACTGGCTGATGTAGGTGAAAAGTCAAAGGTGCCATGTTGGCTCATCTCCCTACATCTGCTTTCTACTTCTGCCTTCTCTGTGTCAGCTCCGTTCTTGAACAGACGTTTCTCTTCGTGGTGACAAGATGGCTGCCAACACCGCAAGCTCCCATCCGGTCCTCTTCGCAACTCGTTGGAAAACCGGAAGAGCCTCGCATTCGAAGTCCCAGAGGTCTGCCTATGTCACGGGGGATATGATGCTACGATTGGTGAGTCCGGAGACGCAGGCCTGGTCCTGGAGCCCCACCTGAACCACGGGGAGTTGGGGGAGAAGTGGTTCCCCAAGGGAAGACGTAGCCCACACCAGACCTGGAGGAGCAGGGGGCTGAAGGGCCAACCGCAGCCAGTGTCCACAACAGAAAACAGGAAAACCACTGGTGCTCTCTCAAACAATTTTTGTTAGACTTGCTGTCAGATTTCCTTCTGGAATCAGCCAATTTCTTTTAGCCCTGGAGCCCATGTAATGACAGGGCTGAAGTGTGAAATGCATTGTGATCATCTTATTTCACTTATATAAATTCTATATAACTTATGTAGCTTTTAAAGCAAAGAATGTGGGGCCTGGTCCTTCCCCCATTGGGTCTTCTAATGAACCACATGATGAACTCTAAAGGAGGTACACAGCTAAGACTGGGACAACATGGAAAAGTACTTAATTGTCCGGTTTCTGAGCTAGTCCAGGGTTTCCGCTGACTAAGGTGGGTGGGAGAAAGAAAGCCCAGGATAATGGGAAACTACATAATGTATTATGTTACTCTCACTTAAATCCTCTAAATTTTAGGGAAACAATCTTCAAAAGAATCATAAAGCCCATGAAGAGGCCACTCGAGGGGACGCTTATCTAGATAAATCAGAATATTCTTAACGGCTGGATTTTGAATCAAAATTGAAGTCAGAGAGAGAGGTGCAGCCTCAAAGATAGAGCCGTGCATCTGTCAGCCTGGAAAACGTTGATGAAAAATAAACAGAATGACGTCGCCATGCCCTTGGCCAAGGCCCTGAAGTGTCCTGACCCTATCACTTCTCTTAGGGGCACAGTTGATGGCAGAGGCAGTAAAAGAAGATCAAGAGTGTTGGCCAACTTTAGAGGAGGAGAAGGACCGTTTATTAGTGTCCTCTGCAGAGGAAACGTGGTCATCTTCCTCCACATGACCTTTCATCAGAGATTATGAGACTAATGAAACTAGACCGATGGCGAGGAGTGACTCGTCAGTGACACACAGAAAAAACCCCAGGCTCATTAAAAAGCCAGGGTATGAGTTTGAGAGGTGGGGCTGTCTCTTGGTTATAAACTCTGCCCCTGGAATTGAATAGAACTTAATTTGAGTCCTGACTTTGCCACTTAATAGCTGTTGACCGTAGACTGGTCACTTTAACCTTTTTGAACCTCACTTTTTAAATCTATAAAATGGGGATAATGGTAGTATGAATTTTGTTGAGTTGTCACAAGGACCAAACAATGATTACAACCCTTACCACCAGCGTGCCCTCGAATCATGTGAATTATATGTTTCCTTTGCACACCGCTTAACCTGGAGACCAAGGAGACTGCTAGTGTTCCACCAGGGACTTCTCAGTTGAAAGTGACAGAATCCCCAAATAAGTTTAAACCAAAAAGAAATTATGAGCTTTGACAAGTGAAAAGTATATGGATTGTGTGGATTTCAAGCCTAGCAAAATCCAGGAGCTCAAATCAGAATATCAACAATCTCTCCAGCTCTTGAGTCCATTCTTCTCTGTGTTGGGTCCATCTTCAGGCAGTCTTACTTCATGGTGGCAAGGTGGCTACTAGTAGGTTCAGGCACATTTCCTTTCTTCACAATTCCAGTGACTACAGAACTTCCTTCCCAAGTGTTCTAGCAAAAGGTCTGAGGTTGACTCTGATTCGTCCAACCTGGCCCAGCCCTGAACCAATCACTATTGCCAAGTGGATCGGATCTATTGGTTGGTCATATCTCAGTCACACATGTGCCTTGGAGTCCCAAACCCACCTGACTGCATGGACAAATGGTGGGTGAGGCCTCAAAGAAGAGGCCAAGTGCTGTGACCAGGAGACAGGAAGTGGATGCTGAGTGGGCGACAATAACCAGTGTGTCCCACAGTGGCTCTCAAAGGTACAGGTAACAAATCAATCAATGCAGCATTAAGCGGACAACTGGTCCACCAGGTGGGTCCCACCACTAGAGGACCAGGACCAAAGTCGGGTTCCCAAGGCAGCACCAGCCATGTGGAGAGGTACCTCCCCGGGTCCGCTGGCTCCTTTCCCCACTCATCACAGTAAAAGCCATCAGAAATCATCATTGATTTAGATTTTTGAAGTTCCTCTGTACCTTCAATTTGCCAAAATATAGTGTACGTATTTTATTCATTTCCACAGACCTTTTTCGGAAAGCTATTTTCAAGAACGATGAGACTCCCCCTCCGCCGTGCAAGCAAGAGTTCTCTGGTGCTGCCTGCCCGCTGCCTTCCGCCTGAGGGACTTGGCAATCAACACGTTCTACTTCTGGGCCTCCTCCCCTGGTTCCCCTCCCTCTCCCGCCTCTCCCCTCCATCTTCCCCCTCCACCTTGTCTGGTTTAACGCTCTCTACTCTTTAAATCCAAGCATTCCATAACTTCAGATATAGGCAAACCAGCTTTGTGATTTTTGTGTTATATGTGTTTTTTCCACAATAAAAAAAAAAATGGGGGAAAAATCCTTAGCTGGATTCTGCAGCCTACCCAAGGCTCTACACCTATGATCTGTTCTCTCTCAGCACAAAAAAGGGAGGTTGTTAGAGAGTTGTTAAAGACACCCAATCTAGGGGGCCTCGTGGGCATCATCAGAAGAACTGAAGGAGAGTAGAAAAAGGAAGACCTTTCTCACTGCTGCTGACTGTCATGGAGGTGCCACCTCCAACCAGGGTGCCCAGGTCACTGTGAGGACCAGAGAAAATTCTGACTCCTCGGATTAGCTAGCTGACCTCATTCTCATCTGTTCTCAGCTCTGCGTGCTTGGTGTCTTCTGGTCTTAGCACCCTGTATCCTTGGCTGTCTTTGGACTTCCTTCTCTCAACCAGATTAGAAGCCCCCGAGGGCAAGGGCAGCAGCATGTTGGTATTCCGCAACCACAGCTCCCTGAGAGGCTCACCCACGGTGTGTCGGTTTTGGTCCAAGCTTCGGAAGGCAGTAGACTCAGTGAGTGGTCTCAGCGGCACTGACATTTCATGTGCCTGACATACCAGGAATCTGCCTTCTACTCCTTTTCTCTTTTTTAGCTGATTAATGTATTTTCTCTTTTTCCAACCATCCTCCAATAATTTTTTATTTTGTAGGTGATGGATATTTTAATTCCAGGGAAATAGATAATGAAACGATGCAACTCCTAGCCCCGCGGGAACAGATGATCCTAGTCTTGGATATTCCTAATGTTCAAAGCATGGAGCACAAAAAAATTAAGTGAAAGTCCCTGACAGAGCATTTGTCCTTGTGGATGGCTTGTGACCCTAAAAGATGGCGTCTTTTGCTCTCCACTCCTAGGGATTTGAGGACTGGGCAGAATGGAAGGGAATTGTAGGGGTGAATTGAGTACTATTTTTTTTGTTTGTTTTGTTTTTTTGAGGGCAGTGTCACTGGCCCTCACATGTAGGACCGAACCGGGGCCGCTGGCTTCCCAGGCCAGCGCTCAAGCACCGTGCCACTCGGCCGGCCCTTGAGTCCTATTTTAGTTACAATGGCTCGGTAACAAATTACCCAGAATTGAGTGGTGTAAAATGACCATGTAGCATGCCCTTGGGCACTGCGGATCAGGATTTAGACAGGGCACGGGCGCAGGTAGCCCTCAGTTGGAAATCTTGAAGGCCAGGGGCTCCAACCGGCTGAGGCTCATTCAGTCACATTTCAGTGGTTGGCACTGGCTGCTGGCTTTGAGGCCTCAGTTTCTCTCCATGTAGGCTTCTCCATGTGATCTCTCCACGTGGGCTCATTTGGGCTTCCTCCCAGCACGGTGGCTGTGTCCAGAGGACAAGTGTCCTGAGAGAGAGCCAGGTGGAAGTTGTAGCACCTTTTGTACTTCACCTCAGGAGTCATTCGAGTCACTTCTGCTGCACGGTTTTCTAGAAGTGGGACATTTAGGCTAAAAGACTGGGGGTGGAAGTCAACTCCACCTTTCAAGGGAGGAGTGTCACAAGTCCCCTGAGACATGGGGAGCAACTCCAGGGTTTTAGACCTGTTTGTCTTCTTCCACAAGGCCTGACTCCCTGCCGAGCTCCGGCTTCCCCGGGCAGGCCACCTCCCATCCAACCCAAGCTGAAGGGGTGGGCAGTGGCCGGGAGGGAACTGCCCGATGCGAGCATGACCTGCCTTGTCTCCTTCCCTCTGGTAAGGGAGGGGTTGCAGCGCTCCTCCGTGTCCTCGGAGGGCAGTAGTCCAGGGCCTAGTCCATGGGAAGCATTGATCCATTCAACCACAAATCTTTCTTGGCCACTTCCTATGTGCCCAGGCACTGCTCTCTGTACAGATGGCCTTGATAAGGGACAAAATAGACCAGCCCTCCTGTTCTGGGAGGGCTCCCTGCAGAAGACAAGTCCCAGGTGAGCTGGGGAAGCCTCCTGCATGTGGACTCAGAGGACCGTGGAGCACACACAGGGGGAGCTGGGAGGCCTCGCTCTGGGAGAGGAACCTGACTCTCATGGAAGCCACCCCTCTGTGCCAGCGGCTGCAAGCAAGCCTCCAGGACACCCCAGGACCGCTAACCCTGCTTCTCGGTTGACTTTGCTCCAGGGCCACTGCCCACACCCACTGACTCTAAGCTCCTGGGAGAGGCAGGAAGACAAGGCAGTGCCTTGAGTCAGGATCGTAGAGCATAGAGTGTAAAGTACGACCGGGGCCTTGGCAGGCGGGTCTTAAGGGTAAGGTGTCATTAGGTGAACACTGAGAAAGGTTGTTTTCCCGCAGCCCCGGAGATGAAAGGTAGCAGCCGATCTGCCCTGCCTCTTATCTCTCCCGTTGCTCCCGGGGTGAGGGCTGCAGGTCCTGGGGCAGCAAAGCAGCGAGTGGGGGCGCGAGTGCCCGCGTGTGCACGTGTGAATGCGCGCGCGCGTGGCCTCTCGGCAGCTGTTCCAGCTCACACCCCACCCCGCACCCCGCCCCTCTCCGCGCTGGGTGCGCTGCAGGCCCTGCTCTCGGAGCCTGCGCCCCCCTTGTCTGTGCGGCGACCCCCAGTGCGCCCCGGGTTCAAAGGCCCCGTGCCGCGGCTCCAGCCCCTCGGGGGGCGGGGAGGCGAAGGGGGTGGTGCGGGAGCCAGAAAAGCTGGAGCCCACAGCCGGCCGCCCTGCGCAGGGATGGGCAGCGCGCTCTGAAGTCTGTGACTGCCGCAGCCAACTCCTGGCCGGAGCGGGACGCAGGGAGCTAGCGGCGGCCGCGAGCCCCCACAGCTGGAGGGCGAGGCCCGCTGCGCCCAGCTCGAGCACCCTCCCGCAGCCCTGGGCGGCTGCTCTCCCGGCCCGGTGCTCCCACGCCTGATCGGGGTTCATGGAGCTGGGGCTGTGGCTCCTTTTCGGGTTCACAGTAACCTCCGCCGCAGGTAAGCCGGCGGGGCGGCGCGCCTGTCCTGGCGGGAGCTCACACAAAAGGCCCCTGGGGTGGGGGCGCGGGGAAGGGTGCCTGGAGGGGAGCGGCCTCTTGCCTGGGCTCGCCACCCGCCGGGGGGCAGAAGCCTGCCGCAGGGATTACCCCAGGGGCTCTGGAGGTGAGGTGGTAACCCAAGCGCAGCCCGGGCCAGCTTGGCCAATTTTTCCTGAAGTTGGGACTTCTTCAAAAAGTTTGCAAACTCCTCAGAAAATGATTGCTAAGTTTTGAGAAAGCGTGCAGAAATGATTGCAAGTTTCCTACGGGTGCAAATAGCTTGCAGACCTTGCAGAAAATGAAAACCGTTTGCAAGCTTTCATCCAAGTAAGTATGCACATAGCTTGCAAACTTTTCAAGAAACTGGACATATCGTTTTTGTAAACTTTTCAGAACAGTTGGCATAACTTGGAGACTTTACAGAAAGTGCACCTAGCTTGCAAAATTTGCAGAAAGTTTGGTGGTCCCCTTCTCCCAGGTTTCGGGGATGATGGGTGTCAGGGGGAGGCAGGAGCGCAGGAACCCCTCAATCTGCCTCACCCCTCAATCTGCTGCCTGCAGGATTGGTGCCTCGCCCCCAGCCTGGAGATGCTGGCAGGAGTGGGGTACTCCGGGCCACCTCTGCAGCCGGATCTGAGGGGGACATTGAGGAGACGGTGGCCGGGAAGGCAGCGCAGGGTCCAAGCCCCGGAAGCCCTGGGCAGGAGCAGGTGGCGGAGGCGGGCCCTGTGCGCGGCCGAGTGCGACGCTGCACGTGCTTCACCTACAAGGACAAGGAGTGCGTCTACTACTGTCACCTGGACATCATTTGGATCAATACCCCCGAGTGAGTGAGCCCCGGTGGGGACAGGCCTGAGGCGGGGGGCTTCCCACTCCCACAGGACTTGGTCCCACCCAGAGCCTGTCCTGGCACAGCGTTTGGCCCCTGCTGGGTGTCCTGCCAGAGCAGGTCCCATCTACAGGTCAGGGCGTGATCCCCATGTCCTTGGAGGGCCTGGCCCTGGAGAAACCCAATGCCAGAGTTTCTGATCCAGTGGAACGGGGCCCTCCCTGCCAGTGAAATGAGCCAGCCACAGGGATTAGATACCTGAGAAGTCCCTCTGAGATGGAGGAAGTCCAGAAAGTTATCTCCTGCCCCCAGGGGCTAAGTGGGCCTTCCCCCTTCCTGACCCTGCCTGGGTCTATGGAGTTTCAAATTCCTTGAAAGCAACCTGCTCTCCAAGGAGCGCTTGGGGTGGGCTTGGCAGGGCCTGGTGGAACCTGCCCATCAGGCTGAGAGTCCACGGGCACCAGGCACCTTTCCTCCCAGGGGCTGGCTCCGTTGCCCACTGTCACCCGCTGCCACTGCCACACATAGCCTCCCCTTTTCCCCTCCAGTTCCTAAGAACTGTCTCAGGCTGCCTGAGTTCATCCTGGGTCTGCCTTGCTGTAAAGCCTACCCTCCCCTGATGCCATTGAGAGGGTGCTGTGCTGTCGGGGAGGTGGTGGTGGTGGTGGTGTGTGTGTGGGGAGTCCGCTGCTGGTTTCCTGGTCCACGTCCTCAGTTTAGGAACCCCTGTGTGAAAGCATCATCCTACAAGCAACAAAGAGGCCTCGACCTTGCTGATCACCAGCTGTCTGGCCTCTGCCTCCCGACCTCTAAAATCTGGGATTTGGACCAGATGTCTCGGGGTTTTGCCTCCTGGGTATTCTTGGGGTCTCCTGGGACTCCCAGCGCCCTGCTGGGTCTTCTGATTGAGGAACTGGTGTGAATGGGAATCCTGGGCTTGGAAAGGCAACCCTGTCACCGTGTTGGGAGCCACCCTTAATCTGTGTCCCTCATGGTTTCCTCCATCCCCAAGCCAGTTAACCTCTGGGTGCACTGGGTGACAGCTTTGATGGGCTCACTTCCCATCTTGTTCCAAGGACACCTGGAGAATGAGGTGCACAGCAGAGTAAACTGAGGGGCTGAATGTCTTTTGAACCAGGTGACAAGACCTCGTAACCACATGTAGGATGGACCTGGAAAGTCACCCCTTATGCCAGAATGGCAGACAGGGCGGCTTCACCTGGCAACCTGGGCACGGGCGCAGGCTCAAGGGCTCAGAAGAGTCCTCACTTGGTTCGATTCTCTGTTGTCGCCATCTTATGGTTCTTAATACTTTTTGAACCAGTCTCCATGTTTGCATTTTGTTCTGGGCCCCACAAATTATGTAGCTGAAGCTGATGGCAGAATTGACTTGTCGGGCTGTGTCTGGCCAGGCTTGTCCACACAGTCAGCCCTTCGTGGGGAAGATACAGTGATGTGTGGTGGTGGTGGTGGGGGCGGGGATGTTCCTGGGCAGGCCTGCCACTGATTGGGTGCCTTCTCCTCTGACAGTGATCAGGGCCACCTTTTCCTAGAGCCCGCATCACCCTGACACTTGTCCTGATTCTTATCCTCCTGGCACTGTGATCTGACCAACCCCAGGCCTTGGGGAGGTCAGCAGCGGGACTGAGTTCTGACCTGTCAAGAATCCCAAGCTGTGGATCTAGTAGGAGAAAGAAGAAACCAGCCAAATTAGGGGCAGGGGGCTGGGGGCAGAAGGGAAGAAAGGAAGGATTTGGAGACCACCTCAGTTCTCTGACCATTCCCAAGCCCCCAGCACAGGCCCGGGAAGTGATTGTTTGAAATGCATCTGAGAGGCTAAGTAAATACCCCGCAATCTCTTTGAAACCCTTAATTCCGAGTTGTCTTGTACGGCCCCAGACTAAGCCGAAGCCGGGGATCTTGGACTTTTTCTAGGACAGCCAACTTGCTAACCTTCCTCTCACAGTTTGATTTACCTCTTCCTTTCTTCCCTGACCCAGATTCTTTTTAAACACTAGGAAAGAAGGATTAAATATGGTGTTTGGGAGTCCCATGAATTCCTTAGGAAACAAAAATGACAATAGCCAGACTTGAACATTTTGAAGTTAGGCAAGCAAAATAATTTGTCTAAGGAAGATGTTTCCGGATGGTCTGTCTTTCTCTTTCTTCCTTTCTTCCCTCCTCCCCTCTCTCCCTCTTTCACGTCCTCCTCTCTTCCTAAAACTCTCTGTTGATCGGTAGGCAGGTCCATTTGCTATCTTCAAAACATCTCAGAGAAGGTTGCAATGTGAGAAAAATGGGCTGTAGGGACAGGAAACATAGGCCTTTGGAGAAATGAAAGAATCTGAAAAATTACTGAATTGCACTGAAGGGGCAGCAGGAGTGCATACCGAGGTCTTTTCCTGGGTCCGTCACAGCCTCGCCTCTTGAGTGTTTCCTGCCCTCTCTCAGCGGTCACCCCTCTCCTTCAGCAGACCCTCCTGGTCTCTTGAAACTTCTCCAGGCTGGGATTTGCTCGGGGTCCCTGATGCTACCTGCCTGGGAGCCCAAAGAGCCTTGATCCTCATGCCTAAACCAAGAACGCTGCCCTTGGGGTGATATTCGGGTTTTGGTGCCTTTCCGCCTGCTGCCCATTCAGTCACACAGAGATGGACTCCACGGTCTGCTTCGGAAGACCATTAGCAAGGTTGAGGGCATTCTGCGAGCGCGGCCAGTCACGCCACAGGTAAGAACCTAAAAGCTGAAGGAGGAACGCTGGGAGTTTCTGCTGACAGCTGTCCTGCTGGAAAGTTAACTTCTAGTTCAGGTACGGAGACTGGTGACTCCCTGGCGCATCTTCCGGGGATGAGACCTGGGGTTCCCTGGTTCTCCCACATTCTTCCTCGTGCTTAGTTCTTCTGGACCTGCGTGTGGCCAGCCCTTTTGCCGGCACACAGCACACAGCAGAGCCCCGCCATGCTGGCTGGCTTCTGGCTGTCCTGCCGCCTGCTGATTTGACTGTCCCCTGATTTTGCCGACACTGAGGTTTTAGTCTGCAAGGCTTTCTCCCACAAGTGAGGCTTCTTGCTTCGGGGTGTGTGCATGCTCTCCACAGGCCCGCATACCCTGCAGACGGCCGTGGAAGTGTGGATTTCTCCATGGACATGGCCCATAACTTCTATTGTAGCCTTGAGGAGGTCCATGGCCCCAAAGAGGATGCAAGTGTGTCCTGGCCAGCTGCAGTTCTTGCCCCCATGGAGGTGGCTGAGGTCACAGTGAATCCATGGGACCATGAGGGTTTCATGACTTTTCCTGGCCGTGTTAGGGAGCCCTCACCCCCAGCCTCCCCAAACAATCCGCCATTGCCAACATAAAACAAAACCCAAACCCCACAGCTCATGGTCATGGAAAACTGGCCGAGACTAAGATAACAAGGGGAGCGGTCGAGAACAAGCAGTCCATGTGCTTTCTACTTGGACACATGGGACTGTTGTCCATGGGGACGCTGTGACCAAGTCGGGGATTGTGTTAGTCAGGGCCTCCGGAGAGACAGAACCAACAAGCCCTGTGTGTGTGAGTGAGTGTAGATATGCCTGTCTGTACAGATACACGCACACAGGAGCTGAGCTTACAGCCTTGGATCTACAGGTGTCCTAGAGGCAGAATTCCCTCCTCCTCAGGGTAACCTCAGTCTTTTCTGTGAGGGCCTTCAACTGATTAGAGGAGGCCCACCCTCACGATGAAGTGCAATCTGCTGATGTAAATAGTAATCATGTCTAAAACATCTTCCCAGCTACAGCTAGACTGGTGTCTGAGGAGATATCTGGGTAGCGTGGCCTAGACAAGTGGACACAGGCAGTTAACCCCACAGGCCTGTCTGTGCCCCACAGGGGACTAGCCCTTCTGTGCCTGCCACCATACACCTGGCTGGAGAGTTAAGCCAGTGCATCAAATGGCCCAGGGAGCTGCAGGACACCCAAAGGGCCCTCTCCACTTTGCTCCCAAGAACTGAGAGAATCTGCCATCTGTTGGTCCCTCCAAGGACATAAGAGGGAGGTACCGTGATGCTGTGATGGTGACCATGTTTTCTATATGGCCTGACAAGTAGAAATGGATTTATGAAAAGAGCAGTGCAGGGTCATGATAATGCTTGACCATCTGGGCTCTATAATTCCTCCTCCTGGGAAAATCCCAGACCCAGGAGATCTGACTTGCCATGTGGCCTGGGGTGGTGCCCCCTCTCTCTGTGTCTACATGTAAGGCTCAGGCATCAGCCCGACTCTAAGACAGTGACCAACCTGCCAACTTTGAAGCATGCCATGCTGACTCAACCAGCAGGTACGACATTCGTTGGGGTTCTTTTCCTCCCCAAAGGAGTAGAGTGAAAATAATAATTGTGACAATAGTTAACAAAAACATTTGAACGTGTAGTTAAGGCAACAAGTCAAGAGTCACCTCTGCCCTCTGTGTTGTTCAAGAAAGGCGTGTCAGCACATCTCCGAGAAGGGACCTTCCAAATCGTAGGACCTCTCAGTGGAATGGATGGAGCTGGTACCCCCGTCTCCTGCTGTCCACCAAGCATCTTATTTCAGGGACCCCAGTCACAGGCATCTGAGCCATGCTGAGGACTGCTGTGGCTGGAGGTGCAGATAGGGAGGCAGAGGGACTCCTTCCTGGTAGTCATGGTGACAGCGAGAATGGTGATGGTGGCAGCACTGATGCTGGCTGTGATGCCTACGAGTAAAGCTATGTGAGGATGACATGAGAAAGTACCTGGGACGTGCTCTGACAGTGGCTGGAATCTGGTGAACACTCAATACCACGAAGACATGGCCATAAAGATAAGTACACAGCCTCTGGGCCGGGGCCATCCCCCTACCTGCTGTACCCGGCTCTGTGATTGGAGGACGCTGTGGGTAGAAAGCGCTTTCTCGAGCACTGCTGAGGTCAGCCTCCTTGGATGGCCTAGCCCTGGTCTGTCCCAGCCACCTGGTCACACTGAGCCTGCCCTTCAACTTGAGCTTGCTCCACGATGGCCGATTAGCATCAATTTGCGTAAAGCTTCCAGACCCTGGGAAAGGCTGCCCAGGCTGCCTCGTAGCTGATAAGCTGCCTGATAAGGACACTGGTGGCCAAAGGTTGCTCCAGGCTTGAGGAGGTTTGGTTCCACCTTTGTCTGTCCCTCCTTCCTTGTTTTCTGTTGCTTCCCACCCACCTGGGAACATAGCTAGACTGTTTAGGGAATGGGGCCAGGTGTGTTGTGAAGCCACTGGCCTGGGGCGCCTGCTATTAATGGGGAGGCAGGGGCAGTAATGAGGGTTTGGCATTTTGGGATAAGTTGAAGGATCTGTTTAAGCCTCTTGTTAAGGGCCTCAGTATGAGGTCTTGGTAAGGGGTCTGTCTGAGGGATGGTCTTGTCTGGGACCCACCACTGTAAACATAGTGCCTTACAATTTGCTGACTGAGGACCCCATGGGGCCCTGGGACCCTCATTTCCAGTCTCACCCAGCACTGCCCAGGACCTGAAGTGTGGGTCACCAGGAGGCAATCCCAGGGAATACTGTGAACATCTGTTTACGACAAATAATAAATAAATAAGGGCACAGGAGAGGAGACGGTGCCGGCCAGACAGCAATGGCCTTGGGCTCAGGCACCCGAGCCATGATCTTACTCTGTGGCTCTGCCCCTCCCGCTCCTCCATCTCCTGATGCTAATGGGGATCTGGTCCACGTTTAGATCCTGACTTCGAGCAGGCGGCACATCTCTTTGGACATTTCAAGGCAAGACACACCTTTAAAATCTGAGGGCCCCCCGATTCCATTTCAGTGTGTTGGAAAGGTCGGCGCACACAAGGTGACCTTCCCGTTGGAGTCACTGGGACCAAAAGCCCCCTTTTCTGCGCGAGTGGGTATGAGCAGGGGGTGTGTGTCCAGGGGCAAAGATGGGCTCTGTTGATCGGAGGAGAGAAAGAGAGACGGACTTGAGGCTGGGGGGTGTTTAGTTTCAGCAAGAAAACTTGGTACAAAGAGGTCATGACCCTGGGTGACCCTGGAGGGAGAATGTGGATTCCTGCTAGATGAAAGGGACACTGCAGCTAGGAACTTGGCCTTAAATCTGAAAGCAGATAAAAGGCTGTGACATCTCTGGTGCAGTTTATGCCTGCAAGAATTTAAAACAAAGGAAGCTGGGAGGCAAACAGTGCTTTCCCTAAGGAGGCCCCATTGGCCTGCTGGAGTTTCCCACAGCGTTATCCCTCCAGCTCTCCGTCCTACCCTGGATCCCAGCATCTCAGCATGTCCAGTGGAGGCTGTGGAGTGGCCCCCTTCGTACCTCCTGGTAGCCCCGTGTCACCACTGCGAGCAAATAGATCGACTGCTTCACGGGAGGAAATGACCTGCTCTCCTATGTCATGTTTCTGATGGGAACAGAGAGTCCTTCCAAATGGCACACACTTTCGCCCTCTTTGGAATCCAGACAGTGATCTCTCGGATGAGCTGCGTGTCCGGACACAGTCTGGGGGGCTTCTAGCTCCTCACCCACTGAACCTCCCAGGAACGGACACGCAGGACAGCGTGTCTGGATGCCTTAGCCCCTGCCCCAGCTTGGGGGTTCTTAGGAGCCAAGAGCTTTGGGAGAGCACAGGCCTTGTCTTTTATGGCCTCGACGTAGCAGGAGGCCCTCATAAACAGTAACTCTAGAGCAGGGCAGCCAGGCGCCCTGTGCCCTGGCCCAGTCATTTAAAAGGCAGAAACAGTTTAATTTCGGGAGCTAATGAGAAAGGCACGAGGCTGCTGTGGCCGAGGCATCAGCGTCCTTCTCTGTGATCGCGTGAATGGCCCACGGTGCACAGTTTCACCCATAATGCGGGGGAGCGTAAAACAGCTCCGCCTAAAGTCAGAAGCAAGTCAGTGTGAAAGCAGAGGTGTATGTGTCTTTTCTGGATTTTTATAACTGATTCCCAGCTGGGTTCTTGCAGGGTCGAGGATAGGGTGAGGTGAAGGACAGAAAACAAGAGTGAGTGCAGACTTTCAGGAGATGCCAAAAAGTCAGCAGTAAAGATAAATGAAAGTTCCTTACATTGTTACAAACAAGCAGAATTAGTGCAACAATGTCATAATCGACACAATATCAGCATTTTTCATAAAGGTAGGACCCGACCTGTGCTTTTGCACCTTGCCTCCCCGTCTGTCCCTAATCCTGGCCCTAGGTTCTTGTTTGGTGATAAAGCCTGTTTCTCTCGGGGGACTCAGGCCTCTTAGTTTGGGGTAATTGGTTAATGGGTCGGAGCTACCACAAGGACATGACACAAGAATGCAAACAATTCAATTAGGAGGGAAATGAGAGTGTCTTTATTATCGTTGCAAAGGGAGTATGTCATTTTCAGTGGGATTTTCCAAGGTCAAATGCCGTGATACTTAGCAGGGTGTCTTCTCTTGCTTTCTGTGGGTTATTTAATTCTCTTGCTTTCTGTGGATTATTTAAGTGGATGTGTGATGGTGTATATATTTTTAATCCCTCTCCAAATACCCCCATCTTAGAAAAAAAAAAAAAAGAGAAAAATACCTGCCCCTTGTTTTACGCATTCTGCTTCCACCGCTGGGAACTATTTTGGGCCACATCTGTCTACAGCTTTGCATAAAGTTCTAATGAGGCCATGCCAAACAGACATGGGCTTCCCATGCCTCCATTCGACCTGGAATTCTTTGGGGTCACTGGGGGTTGGGGAGAGAAACTCTAGCCTGACTCACAGGGGTGCAGATGGAGGGGCAGCCTGCTGATTTGGACAGGTCTGTAGACGGCACCATTCCCCACCTGTCGGAGGGCTTGGTTTCTCTCACTTTTCTTGTGAGCCCGTAACTCTTGAAAATCCCATACCTCACAACAAGCTCAGAGGGATTTTCCTGTCATTCTCCCCTCTTTGACCCCTGTGCTTCCTCTAAATATCCCTCAGCACACGTGTGTCTCGGGTTCAGGAATGACTGTGTCTGTTTCCCGTGAGCTGATGGGATGATACAGTGTGTGGCATTGTTTTATTTTTCAGCTCAGTTATAGGGTAACAGGACATGGAAGACTGTAAACAGTTTTGGCCAAAGCTTTCTAAATACAGCTGGTGGGGTCCTGGGGACCCCTTAGCTCGGGCAAGGCAGGAACCCCTTATTCAGGTGTGGCTTGATTGCTAGAAGGAAGGATTAGGGTCTTCTCCAGCAATTGTGCTGTGTGGCGATGTCAAGTGACAGACAGCGTGTTTGAGATTCTCTAGGTGGCATTGGGAGCTGACCAGGCCTTTCCAGAAACCCAGCCTTTTCGTTTCTCAAGCCCAGAGGGAAGGGAACTACCCGGGACTCCCTGCGAGACAGTGTTCAGTTTGGACCAGAAACTGGGTCTGCCGCCCTCGTGGAGATTCTTGTTTCGCCTCTGATGCCTCCCTCACCCGTGCATCCTGGTTTCTCCGTCATGGTGCTGAGAGGCCTGCAGGGCTATTATCTAGACAATTCTTCCACTTCGTGTAATCTAGAGACCATATTCTTTCTAGGGAGATGCTCAGAGATCTGCCAATTGAGGACAACAATAGTAGAAATCCAATAAATCAGCCAAGAATTCCACACATTTGGGAGATTGAACGTGGCCTCGAAGTCATGGCTATTTTAGACCCTAAAACAGATATTTATTTTTGAGGTAATTGAAGTATCATGGAGTACCACTCCAGCTGCCCTGGTGCAGAGGCGAACAAGGCAGAAACTGTTAGTGACCTTGGCTGGAGAAAGCCCAGTTGTTGTCGACCTTTAGGGACAAAAAGGAAGCCATCCCTGCAGTACAGGTGAAGCAATGACTCCTACTCTTAGGTCTGATTGGTGGGATTACTGCTCAACTTTCTTTGAACATGGCTATGATTCTGGTAAGATTGCTAAACAGTTAAGTCCTGGATAAACCCAAGTTGGTTTTGTTTGTTTTGCGGGGAGGGTGTCTTTAAAAACGTTAACCACCCACCCTCCCACAGCACATGGCTTGCTCCTGACATTTCCAGGTACTCTAGGATCTAGGCCCTCCTGAGGGCCTTGGGAGGAGGACTTTCCATGTTGGCAGGGGTTGGATGAGCAATCAGCCTGGGGTTCTTCTGACCTAAAGATGCAAGAATTTTCTGCAGCGTAAAGAAAGCTACAGCCTACCAGTTCACTCTGCACTGTTTGTGAGCCGAAGCTTTGGGTGACAGTCTTTAGCATCCAAAACTGTGTGCGTTTTCTGCTTGTGTAACAAGGTCGCTGAGGACCTGTGTTTCCTGGCCTGTTTTCTTTCCTGGAAGTTGGAGGACATCCTTTGGGTGTCTGGCATGAGGCCTGGCCTACAGCAGACTTTCACAAGTGTTTGATGAATGGACATGGAATACATTCCCTGGAGGATACGACTTCTGAGCAAGTGTCGAGGGCCAGGCTCTGCACGTCCTGGACTAGCGTGCTTGCTGCCACCTGCTCAACGGACAGTGTGGTCCAAAGCAAACATCTCACAGTGGGCACACCTGGGAAGAAAGGACTCCAGCCAGCTGAGTTTGCTGGGTTTTGTCCTGATTCTAAACACATTCTTTTGTATTTTGTTGCAACGAAGAAAACCTCTACTTGTCCCTGGCCGCTGGAGAGACTCCAGGTTTTTCTATTAGACCCAGGAGATCATGGTTGCCTCAATCTCAAGAAAGTGACTTCTGAGTCAGCTAGAGGTCCCTGGTCAGAAGCCACAGAAATCCAGTCCAGCTAACAGCATGAGAAGAGTTATTGGAAAGACACAGGGCAGCCCACACGCATGTGGGAGAAAAAGCACCAGGCTCAGAAAGGAGAGGCACCAGGGAGAGGGGTGGGGATCCAGGGGCACAGTGGCACAGACAAGGCAGGATGGGGACACCTGGCAACGAGAGGCGCAGAGTACTGTATTTCTTTTCTTTTCTTTTTGTAAATTTCATTGGGGAAGAGTGTGTTTTTCCAGGACCCGTCAGCTCCAAGTCAAGTAGTTGTTTCAATCTAGTTGTGGAGGGCGCGGCTCCTGGCCCACGTGGAATTGAACCGGCAACCTTGGTGTTATGAACCTGCGCTGTAACCACCTGAGCTAACCGGCCGCCCCCAGAGTACTTTCTGATCTTGACTTGCTCCACTCAGCTGCCTTGGGAGAGAGAGAATCCAGTTGCCCAGCTTGAGTCACTTGACGAGTCTTTGGCAGGGGAAGGTTAGGCGGTGATTGACAGTTTCTCCAAGACCTCACACAAGGATGGCAGGACAGTTCCCCAAAGGAAAGGTAAGAGATTGGACTCCAGGAGACGAAAACGAGCCATGTTGGCCCCAGGCTCTAGAGTCACAGGCTTTTAAGTCCTCTGAGAGGGGCACCCCTATCTCTCCACTATCTTTTGTGCATAGTGGGGGTCCCCTGGATGTTTGCTGAAGTGAATAGATGCTTTTATCGGCCTTGGAGTATTCAGCCACTTCACCCCATGAATTTTGTTACTTCAGAACAAAATTCACAGCCGGCAGTTCTTTTTGGTTAAGGTTACAAAGATAGTAAACGAAGGCGACCTACACTTGCTTCCTTGCCCAAGAAGATATTTCTAAGCTCAAGGAGCAGGTGAGTGGTGCCTTGTAAGGAAGGAATTTAATAAAATCTGAAACTGAGCCATAGTTAGGAAGTGCGTTGGAGCCTTGAAGCCATTTATCTGCGGAATGGCAGCAGGCGGTATCTAATGGCCGCCGGGGCCTGGCAGCTGGAGGCTGCCTCCTGCCTGTCTGCCAGCGCGAAACAGTGGGTTCTCCCCATCTCAGCCCCAGGACCCGTCAGCAGTGTCATGCCTTCTGTACAGTATGTCCCCTGGGCCCGAAGGCACTATCGTCCTTGCTTCCCCATTTCAGCAGGAAAAGTGTTACCTGACAGAGGTTGGTCATCAACTTGTCATTGGGATTGTGAAGTGAAAAATCTTCTGTTTGTTGGGGAGACAGTAGGAACTGGGCTTTTAAAAATTGAAAACAAATATACTTATAAAAACAGCATCAAGGACTGATTTTGTCACTGTGTCCTATGACCTGTCTGGCTCTGCTTTATGGGACAAACCACTAGACCAGGGGCTGTAAATTCAGAGGCCCATGGTGGCAAAGAAGGACAGATGGAAAATGACTGGGAGTGGTTAGGACTGGGACAAAAGGGTATGAGAGTAATGACTTTATTACCCAGTTCTGGACAGTTGTTGCCATATTGCAGTGTGGTGTTAGTATAACTACCACTTATTCAAAAGAAGCTGGACATTGGGATGTTTATGTGAAATTTTTAGATTAAAAAACAAAACAAAACCCTGTTGATTGAATGAAGCCCACAAATGCCAATTTGCTGACCTCTGTATTAGGTTAAAACTTTGTGTGTACAGGGCCACTTGCCTGTCTCATTCAGGGATGTTCACCCAAAGTCTAGCCCAGTGCCTGCTGATCAGAAACACTCAGCAAATTTTTACTGAATGGTATTTAATGGGGGAGGGGAGTGAGAACTGGGTTTCTGGGGGAATGACAGTTTGATAAACTTTCCTGAGACTTTAGAAGTTTGGCCAGTGAAGCCCCTTTACTGCCTTTGAGAATATCAGCATCTCTCCTTTAAAATTCAGGGATACAAGCAAGTTTCCTGATTAGAAAGCTGGAGATCATTAATTCACTTATGAAAAGGCAACACTAAATTTAAAAACAGAATCTTAAAGAAGTCAGCTTCCCTTATTTAAGAGCTTCTCATAGAGAAATAAAATGCTTTCAGTGTGGTGCTGCCAATGAAGAATGAATATGGGAAATTTGGAGGTGTCATATTTAATAATGTTTATAAGTAACATTTGGGGGAAAGTGGAAAATACAGAACACTGTGATAAATAAGCTTCTGGCATCACCATCACTGATCAAATCATGAATGTTCTGAGTGCATATATTGCACACGTAGGTGTGCTGGAGGGGTCTTTAGTCTAAGAGCTGTGAAGCACTCTTAGATTGATCTTCTCATCTGCTTCTCTTGTATGGAGCTCTGTGTTATAACTGAAACATTAACAGATAGAAGAGATGCCTTTGTTGACACAGAATGGCGTGCTTCAAACCTGATAGGCTAAAACAATTGGGCAGAGGGTGTGTTAGTCAAAGGTTCTTGCCGATGTAACATCATTTTCATGGTTCCACCATGAGTCTTTCCAATTCACCATTCAAGAAGCAGTAAATGACAAAGGGCACCAAGGCAATTGAAATGCAAGTGCTTACTGGAGGGCAAGTGTTGAATGACAGACCAGCTGACAGGAAGTGTGGCGAAGAATGGCGTTGCTGTGCCATATGGCACTCTCATTCTTTATTGCACCTCTTTATTGCTTAGTCACACATTTCAAATGCAGATTTGGTAGGTGGGACTTTTCTGCCTGAATCCAAATCAGTTGAATTCCCAGACCAAATAAACAAACAACAGTTGCGAACATTAATTTACTGCTAACTTTTGGTAAGCATTTTTCATGTAGTGTCATGTCTCATCCAGTCTGTCTAACAACCCTTTTGTAGCTCAGGAAACTGTTGAGAGGGTGGAGTGATCTTCATGTAAGTGCTTTACAACATAACGATGGAATTGCCGGATAACCCTTCTCTGTGCTCTTGTGTACCTTGCACATACCTGTTTCCATTAGCTTGTAACGTTTCCTTTACCTGTTTTCATACCCTGGTAGCATGTGAACTCCCGAAGGCACAGACATGCATATGTCTTTCTGTATCTCAGTAACACTTAGAATAATACTAGATATTCTCTCTCTCATACACACACACACACACACACACACACACACACACACACACATACACACATCTCCTCTCTCTATATATGAGAGTGGATGCTTGGCAAATGTTAGAGTTTTTTGTAATGGAATTTCATGGTTATTGAACTTTTTATGTTGGAAAGAACCCAGAATTGCTGGAGTAGATTATCTCACAATTAATTATGAGTTGCTCAAGCAATGGTCTTCATTTGTCCAACCTTGTGCTAAGTCCATGGCAGACACACAAAAAGAAGACCTGCTTCCTACTTTGAAGGAGCTGGTGATCCACCCTTAGACGCCTGCCCTGGGCCCTGTGGGCCTGGAGGGCTGCCTCTGCCCGCCTCTCACCCTGTCT
Source organism: Aselliscus stoliczkanus (assembly GCA_033961575.1). Lineage (NCBI taxonomy): Eukaryota > Metazoa > Chordata > Mammalia > Chiroptera > Hipposideridae > Aselliscus > Aselliscus stoliczkanus. The sequence goes on along the minus strand of CM066738.1, from coordinate 3,107,696 downwards.
CCCACCCACTGCAAGGAGTCTACGGGACTGAAAGCCACACAGAATCCCTTCTCCTAGACTGTGTTCCAATGTTCAGGACCCTGGAATCTCCTACCCAGTGTTCCCGGGTCCACTCCAAGGGCCTGTGCATATGTCTTCCCAGGCCTGACACCCAGGGACAGAACAAGGCTCCAGGTACATAGCCCAAGGCTCACAGGGTGGCCAAGGGGTAGCTGCTTGCAGGAGGAGGGGTAGCTGGAGCTTGGGGGTGCATTTGTATGGGGGTGGGAAAGGCCCCCACCACCTTGGTGTGGGACGGAGCAGCATAGAAGAAAAGGTACAGAATCTCTTTGGCCTGCCATGTTTCAACACGGAACTCCAAGGAGCCTCAGGATTCCTAATTGAAGCTTGAACTTCCAGGTGTTTTGAAGCCATATTTGTTCAGGTAAAGGACAGAACTCTTATTTAAGAACTTCTCTGATTCATTTAAAACCTATACATGTTTGACCTATGGGAGGTGGGCTCCACTGAAACTGGAACTCTTATTAGGGGCAGTGCTTCCATAATCCCCCACCCCACCCAGGTTAGCCAGCAGAGCCTACGTGTCAATCACCTGGGGCTCAGAGCAGGCGGTTCCAAGGGACCCCACCGCTCTGTGAACGTTCTTGAAAATGGCAAAGTCTCGTTTGCACACTTGACTGCTGGTAAAGAGCGTAGCATTTCTATATTAATAAATACCGCATTGCCTCGTTTTCCTTACTTAAAACCCTTTTGCATGTTTTCCCGAAGCTGAGCAGCTCTGCTCCCGTGAATGCGTCACCAGTTGACAGCAGTTTCAGAAGGGCACGTCTTGCTGTTGATAGAAAAATGGGAGCGTTGTTAGTCCTCCAGTGTAATTTTCACCAAGAAATGGGGGACTGGGTTTAATGTCAGCACTTAGGGATTTAATGTGGCCCTAGTACTGGAAAAATATACCTTTAGCCAAATCCTGCCTCACAACAATGTCTGTATTGTCTGGCTACCCCCACCTCCATTTCCCATTCCTGAGGAAAAATGGGGCTTTTAGCAAAGGTTCAGCACAGAATAGGACTGGGCCCTGTTTGCTTTCTCCCTTTGGGGAGCATGGACTGTTCCATTTGGGCCGGCCTTCATCCAGGGGGGATCCCCAATATGGGTCTATATAATAACACGGTGACATTACTTAGCTCTCACCTCCAACCCAGCAGGGAGGAAGTTCCGTTCAGGCCGCAGGTCTCGATGGCGCACCCCCACTTTGCCCTCACCCAGCAAAGCTCCATGGCGTGTGTTTCAAATTAAAAGTAAATTCGGTTTGATGACTTCGACCATGCAGAGAGATGTGAGGACGCCTTTTGGGGTGGATGATTGTGGTACCCTGTAAGCTCACAGTAATCTTGGGGACGGGCAGGAAAACCACGACTTATTGGAGAAGTGACTGTTGATTGCCTAAACTTCCTCTGGTTATTAGTCATTTGTCCCCCGAGCCCTGTTCATCGGTACTGATAAATGAAGCATCTGTGTTTAACTTTTTCCCACTGACCAGCCTGGCAGCCCTCTCCTCTTTTATCTGGAGAGCGGTGGTTTGGACGCACTCGAGCACACGAGACATTGAAACGTTTATTGTTCCGGATGACACCATTGACCATCTTCCTAGCTCCAACCATAAACAAAATTGGGAAACAGTTTCAGACGTTTTTCCTCGTAAGACTTTCCCCAAGGCCGGTTCTGTCCTCGGCTGCACCTCGCAGGACACAGAGGGCTCTCTGATGTTTATCTCTTCTAGGAAGTGACAGTTGAGGCCGGGCTGCATCTCTGGCTGTAGTTATTGTTGTAGGGCTGTCCGCACAGACTGCAAGGCTGATGTGGGCACTGGAGAAGCGCCGACAGGCGGGGCGATGCCTGGGCTGGCCTCAGGCTGCTGGGGAGGTAGGCATCAGTTTGGTATTGATGGCCGGCCCAGGCGTTGGCTCAAGGATGAAGACTGGCACCAGCCAGTGGGAATGTCTGTTAGGGGTTTGGGTTCAGGAGGAAAAACCAGAACTGCTCTGCGAGGACCGCGGCTCAGTCTTGAAAGGACCGCATGCAGGTCGCCACATGGGCTCCCAGGCGCCTGCCAGCTCCTGCCGGGAAGCCTGGCTGCTGAAGGATGTGCAGCCTTGCCCTCCATCCCCCTAGGCCCTCCCCATCTTCCCAACCCTGTGGTCCCAGCACCCTTTCTGAGAGTTGGGGGCAAAAGGAGGGGTGAAGGGCCCCCTCCAGAGGCTTCCTCAGACCCAAAGTGCAGGGGGATGGTGTGGACGCCAGGCGCTGGGACATCGCTGCACCACTCGGCTCGTTGCCGTGTACGCACCCTCCTCCTCACTCTCCCGCCCCATGCCCACGAGCCGGGGAGGCCGGGATGCTCCTCCGGACGTGGCCCTGACACTGCTCTGTCCTTTGCAGGCGGACTGTGCCCTATGGACTGTCCAACTATAGAGAAAGCTCCCGTGGCAGAAGATCTGCAGGGTTGTTTCCGCAGAGCCCCCAGGCCCCGAAGTGGACGCCACGCTGTGCCTGTGTGCAGCGAGACGACAGGGCCTGTGTGCGCTTCTGCGCCCGAACTCTGGCTGTGGGCAGGTATGCCACCCTCCCGGCGGACTCGGTTCGGGTACCAGCTGTGCAGGGGGAGGGGGCATTGGGCTAAGTGCCAGGTGGTGCCTGCCGGAGGGCTTGGCCGTGCCCTGACCAGGGTGGGCCTGCAGCCCGGGGCGTGGGGGTCCGAGAGCACAGCGGGTGTGGGCCCTGGGCTCTGGGGGGCCGCCACCTCTCCGGGCTGTCTTTCAGAACAGGGCCCACACTGTGGCCGTGGCCGGGTCTGGTCTCCAGACATATTTGTTCTGGACTGCACAGTACTTTCCTAAAACCTGACTAAATTACCAACATATAAAAATCGAAGAATTACCTGTGTCATGGTCCGCCCTTTCCTAAATATGTATTTTTAACTTATTCAAAAACAGCCAATGGAACCACCTGGGATCAACGGCCCCACGGTTTCTCCTGGCCAGTATAGACTGGAACCGAGTGGGGGCCACTCACGTTTGAGGGGGACATGCAATATCCATTTACCTGCATTCCCCATCATCTAACTTTGTGGCCCCTGGAGGCCCCAAGTTTGAGACCTGGCTGGAGGGAGCTCGTGACTCAGTGGTGACTCAAATGAGTGAGCGGGCCCCGCTGTGGCCGGGGGTGACTGTTTAAGTTAGTTTCCATTTAATGGGTATTCCTGTTTGTGCCCCTTGCTCCCCCTTTTCTTTACTTTGGGCCCAAACTCATCAACCCAGCAAGCACAGCCACCCTGGGAGACCCCTCCCAGGGCCAGGGTGCTGGGATGGGACCTTCGTGGGTCACCCTGTGCACGCACAAGAAACACAGAACAGGTGCCACGGTGGCCAGGGACCCAGGATCTACTTTCTGGAAACCCCAGTGACAACCACATTTTTCTTCTTGTTTCTTCCACATCAATGAACTCAGTAGCCATCCCCCCACCACGGGCTCAGCCTTCAGAAATGGCACCTGAGATGCTGTCTTAGGGGATACGCTCGTATCCTGGGGAAGAGGGAGTCATAACCCGACACTGAACAACCAGCACCAAGGAAATGCAGGACGATTCATTAAAACCAGTCCTCTCCCCACAGGTATTCACAGACAGCAGAAAAACTGGACCAAGAAGAAGAAGTGACGGCCCGCGGTGCCGACGGAGGCCAGCGTCCCAGGAGGTGAAGATGCTTTTGTTGCTGTTGCACTTTGTGGGCTATGGAGGACGTGTGGGGGTGGCGTCGAGCCTGAGAGGTGGTCCGTGAGGTGCCACGCATGTAACAGGTTGTGGTGCCTTTGGTAGATGGTCTCTGAGGACAGACAGAGCAGGCTGAAGCCACAGATGGCTGGTCACTGCCCTGCCCCTAGCCCGCCCGCTCTGTGCCTTTGGAGCTGACCCCTTGCATCGTGTGGCTTTAGAGCAGCGATGTCCAGCCTTGGGTTTCACCGGGCCTGGACAAAGCCAGTCGACCACTCTGCTCAGAGCCCACACAGGCCCATTACCGGGGTCCCCACATTTCACCTCTGTTCCTGTAGCAACATGGTCTTTACAGAAAAACCATCATTTCTTCTTTTGAGTCACGTCCTCTGGACAGAGGTAAATTACAGCACCCGGGCAGCAGGCCCCCCAAGACCCCTCAAATTCATTTTATTATTTTTTTTAACCTACTTGTCTTATTTGTATGAGATCCTCAGGGTTTCCAGCAGCCAAACTGGGTTTATTTGTCATTCTATCAATCAGGACTCATTATTAATGACCTGCCTACACCCCTGCAATGGAATGGTAATTTATGTTCCTGTGAGTCGCCTGGAGGTGTCTTGGGTTCCTACAGGGACTGATCAAGGGAAGATTAAACCAGGCTCGGTATACAGGAGGCTTTCCAGATCGGTGGCAGATCATTTCTAGTTGCCCAGAGAGGGATCTGTCAGCATCCATAATAAAAATGCAGAGGAGGAGGAGGAGGGCCGAGGCGGCAGACAGAGGTCCCTGGGGAGCATGAGTCAGGCCCCAGCTGGTCCGCGATTTGTCTCTTTATTCTTTTTCTTCTTTCTCTCATCCTCACCCCAGACCCAAACTCTTCTCAGCAAGGGACGGATGTGATTAAAACCATCCATCCAGTGCATCATTTATTCATTCACTCATGCATTCATTCAGCACAGATTTGTTGAGCACCTGCAACACAACAAGCATTGTTCTCGATGTTGGGGACACATCAGGGAACAAGGCAAAGAGTCTGCCTTCATGGAGCTTAAATAGTGGGGGAAGCAGACAGCAAACAAATGCATAAAATACAGAGTGAGATGTGTGTAGAACAGGAAAGCAGAGCAGGGAGGCGAAGTGTTGGGGGCGGTTGCAATTTGGCATCAGGTGGCCAGGGGCAGTCTCACTGGCCAGGTGACATTGGCATAAAGGGAGTGAGGGGTGAGCCAAAGGGGTGAGGGAGGGAAGGAAATTTCAGGCAGGGCAACAGTAAGTGCAAAGGTCCTGGGGTCGGAATGTGCTGGGTGTGTTCAAGGATGGCAAGAGAAGCCTGCACAGGAAAAGCATGATCTTGACTTTGCTGTTTTTGTTACTGTTGTTCTGTGGAGTGTTCAGAACATGAGAATGGAGGCACAGGTGTCCCACTGGGCCCTGGGAAGAAAAAGGTTTTCCTTATAAGTCAATATCCCTACTTATTTTCTTGCAAGGCTTGAGTTAGTATAATAATTCTGGATTCACATTCTCAGAGGGGACACTGCTGCTGTCTTGAGCTTGTGATAATCAAAGGTGGGACTAGGGTGCAGGAAAGCTCCTGGTGGCCGCATCTGCTGGTATTATTACATTCACACGTTCCCGGGTGGATGGGAGGCTCTGAAATTACCAAGAAGCACAGGTGAGAAGGTTTGATTCAAAAGGTGGACCTGTCTAGACATGCCGGGGGTGGGGGGAGGGGAGCTAGTGCAAAGCTCTCCGTTTGTAAAACCTCTTTGTTTCTTTCACCCCCTTCTTCAAGATAGGTTGAAGTCAAGGGCAGACAGAGCAAGTAGGCATTAGACCTCCACCATCCAATGCCTGCCCGGCAGCAGTCCTCCCTGCGCTCGCTGCCTGCCCACTGTCCCCGCCTCTCAGGAGCCCTTTGGGAGAGGAGGCCGCAGCGTCTGGGTTAGGAAGGCCTCAACTCTGCTCCAACACAGTTCACATTCCCACATCCTTGAAGACAAAGAATGAGTTCTGCCTGGGGGAGAAAACCCACCCAAAGGGTGCTCACCTAACAGTTCATCCCTACACCAAGAATGCCCCAATCTAAAGAGCCGGGTTCCCCTAATGGGGAAAATGATCGCAGATGCGCCCTGGGGCCTGCTGCCTGAGGCTCGGGTTTCATGCAGAAAATTGGTTCGGGAGAGGTACGGCAAGTTGCAAAGCCAGTTGCTGGCTTTCGACTAGACTTTTCAACCAGACATTTGCGAACTCCTTGCAAATGTAAACACGTGTCCGTCTTTACTGGCTGCTGCGAGCAGAAGCATGCTGACCGTGGGATCCTAATGGATCATAGGCTTGACATGGGCTAGTGTGGGCCGCCAGGCAGTGGCGGCGTTCGACGTGGATGCTAGCTGTAGCTGTACAGGAGTCCATGAGCTTGAGGATATAGACAGAAATTTTCAGCTCTGCTTGGAAGAATGGTTTATCTCAAAAAAAAAAAGAAAGAAAGAAAGGAAGAAGGAGAAGGAGAAGGAGAAGGAGAAGAAGAAGAAAGAAACCTTGATGTTTGTGACAAGGAAATGAGAAAATTCGTAGCTGTGGGTCTTGAACTCGGGGCCAGGCAGCAGCCTGCCTGTGCTTGCCCAGCCGATTGACGTTAGCCCTCTGCAGACGGCCATGTCCATGCACCAAACGCCCTGTTTCCAGGCCTTGTTCCCAGGAAGCCGCTGCAAAGGCAGCCCCAGCTCAAGGCTATGAGGGGGAATCTCATATTTGCTTTCGAGAATAAATGTGGATCTTTGGGGGAATGGCTTCAAAATAAGCCACACACACAAAGTCTTTGTGAATTATGTAAATTCTTATTTTTCTGTATAATTGGCAACAACTGGGAATTGTAATGACTGACGGTTCGTGGTCCCTTTCAGATGCCACTCTTAAAGCCACGCTGAAATGACTGTGAATGTCAAATGGTAATGTGGCCTGTGCGGTCATCACGGGGGGAGAGGCCACTCCCCTCCAACTCCTCCTCCCCCCACCAATGGCAGAGAAATGGGAACTGGCATTTGAACGCGAGCAAGGTCACCATATGGGGAAATTTAAGAAGGTGAATGATAGCATTGGCCTTGACCAAATGTTAAATTCTCTGTATTTCATCAGTTATTCCAGGTATAAAAGTGAATATCTACCCCAAAGGAATGGAAGGGATTTGCTGGCAGAATCGTGTACAGTTTAGAGAAGTGATTATTTATTGCAAAACTATTCTCTCCTCCAACTCCTTTATGTGGCTCTGTTAAAAGTAAAGCCACAGTATGTAGAAAGTTTTTTAAATTGGGTCCCAAATCCAAGCTTGTATTCCTCAGAGCTTGAATTACATTTTTAAGACGCATATGCACGGTTGGGCTCAGTGGCAAGATGATCTCTTGGTAAGAAATCCAGATGCTAACACTCAGAAAATACTGTCAAATGCATAATAAAAAGATCGCAAAGTTTGCTCTGATTTGTGGGTTTTGTTTTGTTTTGTTTTTTGCTGGTATTATGTGCCTGGTTACACATCAACTTTTCATGGACCTCTGGAGAAGAGGAAGGGAGTTATAGTTCAGGAAGTTGAATCTATTGAAAGTCAATTTTGGAGCCAGATGAGCGAGGGGTTGCTTGAATATTAAGGAAGGAGAGGGATTTGGGGACCATCTGAGGAAGATAAAGCATTCAAGGTGGTCGGGAAGAGAGACATGTGGGGAGCGAGCTGGCTTTTCCCCTGGCACCAGCCTGTTCACTCCTGTAAGATGCAGAGGTTTCTGCTCAGGCTCCGCAGGGTGTGGAGGGCCAGAGTGGGGGTCCGGGGAGAGCAGTCCCAGCCAGCTTTTAGATGGGCATTTTATTTTGCTTTGCTGCTCACGGTTCTTGTGAATAAGTAGCCAGAAGTGACCCCATTTTGTTTGATCTTCTCTACCAATTGCAGTGTTCTTAAGCCTTTAAGACTTATAAGACATCTCTGGGAGTTGGGAGTGTCAGGAAGGCAGCGGACTTGCTTCATTTTCTTGGCCCCTTCCTCTTTCCCTCTTTGAGTCAAGAACTAGAGACCATCAGAGACACGGAATTGGACAAAGAGACCCAGCTAACGAGCAAAGAGCAATCCAGTATTCTGAGTGGGTTTCCTTGCATCGAATCTGAGAAAACCCAAGAGCCCCTGGTTTTATTAAACTCGTTTTAGAGAGTTTTGACTTGGATGAACTGATAAGAGTTGGGGACTCATTTATTCTGCAAGACGTGAAGTGGCCCAGAAGGAGCTGCTAGTGCTCTCGGGAGGCCCCCAGGGCCTGGAACCCCACAGACCCATGGGGCAGAGGGAAGAGAGTGGAGGGGTTCCGGGAGCTGGGAGCAGTCGTGGCCCAGACGGGATGGGCGCTGTGGGACCTGGGCGGAGGAATAAGAGGGCGTCCATGGACTTTTGAGCAGGACCAGCTACAGCATTTGAAAGGCCCAGTACAAGAAGCAAATGCAGGGCTTCTGGTTTGGAAGTATTAAGAATTTCAAGATGGTGACCGCACAGCATTACAACCAAGCATGGGCCCCTCTGAGTCTGAGGCTCCATCACCTGTCCAGGTCGCATACCTGTGACACTCAGCAGGAGGGGCTGTTGAGTGGAGACCTGGCTTTGCCACCAAATCCCCAAGGGGGACCAGCCTTACACCCAGCTCCACCTTCCTCGTTTGTAAAATGGATGTGACAGTTCTGGCCCTGCCTACCTCATAGCTCCATCCAGAGGTCAAGGTGAAAGAAACGATGATGTAGAAAACATTTTTTAATCCTGAACTCACCCACAGTAGCAGATACAGTCTTCAAGTCTTCAAAGTTTCGCACTGAACTCAAGTTACCAGCTCCTATTTTTACTAAAAGTTTCTCATGGAAGCATATCTTTGAACTTAGAATGTTCCTCAAAGTAATAGAATTTGATTTATAGAAATTGTCAGGATAATCACTCCCCCGCCCCCCCCGGAAGACATGTATTCTCTAAAATTCTTTTATATGAATTCTTAAGTATCTCAAAGCTTAAGCAAATCAAGTTACCTGTTATTCAGACCATTATAAATCCACTGGGGCCCTTCAATCACTGAATATGCAATTTCTTTTTTCTTTGCTGGCAGGAATGCTCAGAGTTGTTGAGATCTGCGTGGTTTTTAGTGCAGGGAAATTATCAGAACTGGTAACTGTCAGGGACCAGGATGAATGAAGGCACCTGCCCTTCTGCCAGGCGTGCCTCATCCCTCCCTCCAGTATGCCAGAACAATGTAGTACTGAAGCGAACGGCAAGGGGGGGGGGATAAATGGAGGAGGTGGAGGTATGAAAAATTCATGTCAGAAAGAGTCTCCTGGGACAGGCGGCGGTGCCAATGAACGCGAGCTTGCTGCCTCCTCTCTCTTCCTCCCTTTTTGCCTTTTCCTCGCTTCCCCTTCTCTTTCTCCTCCATTTCTCCTCTTCCATCTTTACTTGAATGGACTTCCATCCTGAGGCTATTTTATGTCAATTTCCTCTTTATTACACAATTGACAAGAACCTCCAGAGACAGGTCTGGCTCCCAGTATTGGCTCAACGGCCACCACCGTGTGCAGGGGGACTGTCACCCTCTGTAGGAACATCATAACCTTCTTGGGGGCTTATTCTGCTCATCTCGTGAAGGTCCAAGTGTCTCCACCTCTTTCTCCATAGTGAATCTCATAGCAAATGCATGTCCCCTTTGGTTATCTTGGTGTTGGATATATACCAGCCCCAGAAAGAGGGTAGAAGTGATACTCTTACACGATTTACAGATTAAAACTACAGAAAAAAAATTATGTATAGGGAAGTCTTGTCCCCTTCCCTACTCTAGGTAATCATTTGTATTGCTTTCTGGTCTAGCCTTCCACTGTTTCATTGTGAAAAACACAGGCAAATGCAAGCGTAGTCTTGATTCTATCTTCTTAGGCAAAAGTTAGCATAAAACACTGTGTGACATTTTTCTGATATCACTTTTTACACCAAATGTGTAGTTTTTTCCTGATAACAAATGTCATTTTTCTACACCAATTCTCCAACTCTATGATACCAGCTGGGTGTCCAACAATTCAATTCAATTTTAAGCCCCACAAGTTAAGGGGCTCAGTCCCACCAGACTGCCCCCACTTCAGACACCAGTGCAAATGGGGTCCCCAGGTGACCTATACATTTTGCCTGATCTATACATTTGGGGTTTCCACAGCCTTGTCCCCCATCAGATTTGATAATTCGCAAGAATGACTCACAGAATTCAGGAAAGCTTTGTACTTATGATTACAGCTTTATTATAAAGAATACTCAGGAACAGCCAATGGAAGAGATGCAGAGGACAGGTTACTGGGATGGGGGAGAAGGGAGCCCAGGGGCACAGATCTTCCATGCCCTTTCGGAGCCCAGCACCTTCTCAGCACACAATCTAGAAACTCCCAAATCCCATTAGAGTTTTGTTTTTTCTGACCACAATTTCATTGTGTATATGTAATTGATTAAGTCACTGGCTACTGGTGATTAAACACAATCACCAGCCTCTCTCCCTTCCTTGGAGGTCATCATGGGCTGAAAGTCCCAACCCTTTAATCATGGCTTGGTCTTTCTGGTATCAGCCCCCATCCTGAGGATATGTAGGCCCCCACCACCGGTCAGGTCATCTCATTAGCATACAAAAGACAATAAATTCCAAAGGTTTTAGGAGCTCTTGCCAGGAACTGAAGACAAAGACCAAATATTTATTATACCATAAACCCACAGTTTTTTGTGCCTTGCTGTTTTGGATTAATATATTTAGGAGATGCGTATACCATGGTTTATCCAATAGGTGCCCATTGGTAGACAATTGAATTGCTTTCAATATTTTGTTAAAAACTTAACCCCCTACTTGTAGGGTAGATCTCTGTGGCAACGTTGATACAGCGTGGCCCCCCTGCTCTAGCCAGACCTGATGGACCAGCGCTGGATACCTGAGCAAGCTGTCCACCAGAAGTTTAGAAGTGGATGGTATGAGTGAGCTGGTCAGACGTTGAGGTGAGGGAGCTGAAGGTGATAAGGCAGATCAGGAAGGGGCTCCCTTTTCTTGTACATAGAGTGTTGAAGAAGCCATTCTTGAGAGACAGCCAGAGGAGCGAGGAAGCTTCGCTCCTAGAAGGGAGACTGGACAGAATGCAGCCTGGCTCACGGTGGCGTTTTGTCTCTGGTTTCACTTCTTGTGAGGACTGGCTTACTTTATACTTGGGTTTCATGCAATCATACATTTTCCTCTCAGTAAAATCCCTCCACTGCCTGAAGCTCAGGTTTTGGGGTAAAAAGTCAATGTGAACACCACCTTCTAACTTACCAAAGAGAAACCAGTTATACCAGCATTATTGCTTCAATCCAAGGGGAAAGAGCTTTGTCCTCAGTTGCTTCTGTACAAGTGTAGGATCTGTTCTGATTGGGCCCCCCTGGGTCACATGTCCATCCCTGAACCAATTACTGGGCCAAGAGGATACAGTGCAAGGATGGGTCTGGACTCTGATACTCACTACTCAGTTCTTGGACCAAAGAAAGTTTGGATGCTATTTCCAGAAGAAGAGAAAACGGGTGACGGGCAGCAACACCCATAAAGGTGCCTAGTAACCCAAGAGCCTTGATTTACAACATCATACCTGCCTCGGATTAAGTGACTTACGTGCTGCTTCGGAGAGAAACCATGGTTTTCATCAATTTCCATCTGAAATGTATCTTGATAGGCTTATTCAGACTTCTTGCCAAGTACATGTCTCCTCAGCATGGCTCACTAGAGAAGACCTGGTGACATCTTCATTTCTCTCCGTGCTCTGTGGCCCAAACAGCCTAATGTTGTAAGTAAGGGAAAGAAAGAATTCAAAGGGAAAATACGCATTCTTTTAAAAAAATGTATTAGAGGAGACTGCCTCCCAAATTACAATGCAAGTATAAGTCTGAGGCCAGTGAGTGAGTGTGTGTGTGTGTAAAACATTATTTTAGGGATGCCCAGAAAACCATCATTTACAACCGTATCCCAGTCATACCCAGGGTCAGAGTGTGTGGAGTTTCAAAGTTGAAACTTCAAAATCTTAAGTACCTGCACTCTTAGTTGCTTAGATCGAAAACCAGGAAAAACATTTTCCTAGTTATTAATTGATTTACCTTGCGATCCAGGAACCCTAATTATAGGCATAGGTTAGAGATAAGGACACACCAATATACATTAGAATTGCTATTGAATCTTCTCCAAAAATATTTGATAATGGAGGTACTTCCTACAGGCCCAGGCAGTTTAAATATGACCCCAGCTTAGAACTCGGACCGCAAAGGGTGACAAAATATTTTTGAGGGGGTTCCCTTTTCTGATGGACAGCCAGTGCCGCAAGACCGATGGGTGTAATTGCTGCAGGAGGTGGGACAGGATTAGAATGCTCTCAGGGAAAGGAAGCGGCTGGGAGCGGATCCTCTACAGGCGTTGGTGGCATTTGAAACGAGACACTGCCTCCTGAGGAAACTTCCGGGCATGGGAGAGCCTGAGCCCAGATGGTGGGAAAATCCTCCAAAAATGGTGGGATTTGGGGCTCTTGCAGCTGGGCAGCAGCTGTGGGCCTGGAATTGGAGCCAACCACAGGTGGTACCACCTGTTCCATTTAGCACATTTTTCCCAGCCTTGCCGGGGAGGCCAAGCCATTTCTCACTTCAGAGTTTCAGGGAATGTGGAAGAAGGGGTCCGATTGTTGAAAGGATTAGGGAAGTGGGCATTCAGCCTGGAAACCTCCCAGAGGCTCGGGGTGAATTACCAAAAAAGGCCTGGAACGGCCGAATTTGTGCTGTTTTCACTGATGCCTCAATTCAATCATCCTCTGACGTCACTTTTTTTGCACCTGCAGAATTGTGTGGTCAACGCTTGGTAATGTGGACTCCATAAATTTAAAGTTTATGATCGTTCTGACAGGGCATGGATTGGATCTTCTCTTCGAATTATGTGTGAAAAAGCAAATTAAGAGCGTAATCCTGATTGCATGGGACGTGCCTAACCTTTTTACGGGAACAAATTCCATGGCCTTCAGAACATCTGTCACTATGTCATAAAGTGATAAGGTAATTCCCAATGATTCTCTTCCAGGACGACCAGAATGCTGCAGGGGACATTCTCTGGGCTTTTGCTGTGCTTGGAGTGGTCCCTAAGGTCACACACAGTAGCACTTAAAGTAGCTAAGGACAACCGTGTCCTTTATGACCCGTGTGGTATGTATCTTCACATACTTCAGATGAAGCTGAGAAGGAATTAAGAACTCAAGGCTGGAATCTGGTGGCCTGGGGTCCAGCCCTGGCTCTGTCACTTGCTGCCCTGGTTGGCTCTTTAATCTCTCTGAGCCTCAATTTTGCCACCTGTACAATGGGGATGATAGTAGTACCCACGGCCTCCTGCCAACACTCAGCACCAAAGTGCCAGGTGTGTGAGTGGACCACCTGGAGGAGGGTCTCCACCCCCATGCAACCCTGCCAAGGACTGCAGCCTCAGGAGAGACCCCAACCTATGACCTCCCCAGCTAGCCTTTCCTGAATTCCTGCCTCACAGAAATGTTTAAGATAGTAAGTGCTTCCTGTGGTAAATAATACTATCAGTAAGAGCGCCAACCTGTGGGGTCATTCTGAGGATGAAATCCTCATGAATCCTCATGTGTCGATGCACAGAGTGCTTAATGTATTTTAGACTTAGCATTTACTAAGCGCTCACGGATGATAGAAGTGGCAAGGTTTGCTGGGTGAAAGGAACAAACAGATAAAATATACATGCTGACGAAGAGTAGCCCGACTCAACAAATAAAAATACAGGAAACCCAGGGGTAATTGAATTTCAGATAAACACTAAGTAAAATTTTAGTGCAAGTATGTCCCATGCAATAGTTCAGACATACTGGGCTGGAGAATTATCCATTGGTATCTGAAATTCAGATTTTACTGCGTGTGCTGTATTTTATCTGGTCACCCTAGAGGGAGGGGATTTAGTTCCTCTAATTCCAACAGATGTTTCTTTCTGGTGTGGCTCATCCATTATTCCCCAAGTGAAAAAAAAAAAATAGCAGTTTCTGAGTACTGAAACTTATTTTTGCAATTACCATACCTGGCGACAATACAGAGGGATTGTCATCCTCATCACATCCTGGTAGGCATGTAAGCCGAAACGAGTCTCACGTAAACGGTTTGTCAAAATGATTGAAGGACTTGAACATGTTCATCCCCAAAACTTTGATTATGAAGGTATTTATTACAATGTTGCCTAAAATGGCAAAATACTTGGAGAAAAAAACCCATCGCTTAAGTAACGCGAATCATCTGAAATTTTCCAAGTTTTCCAGCAAGAAGGCAGACATTCTGTGATGGCTGTCAGTGAAGGTTTCAGAGGTGTGACAAAAAAATAAATGGCAGAAGCGTTGTCTTTTTGTTCGGCTGAGGCGGCCCAGGAGTGGACGTTTGGGGGTCACTGCTCACGCTCAGAAACGCCTCCTGGGCATCTGCATTGGCCTCTGCCGCCCTGGGCTGACCCACAGGCCATCGACTCTGGTGCCTTTGAGGGCTTGCTGCTCTGAAACTCATAGTCAGAGTGTCAGACTGAAGTCTCAGGAAACATGGAGTTCATACAAAGCTTACTTTTCACACATAACCCGGCAGGAATACCATCTTTCCGTAAAGTGATGTGCCCCTGAGAGTGTGTGGGGTGACGCCAAGGGCTCCAGAAATGCTGAGGGTCAGATAGACGGCTGGGCACTGTGAGAAGCCCGGGGTTCAGCTCCTCATGGCCCCACGTGCCGTTCCCTCTGCCAAGGTAGCCAGGTATGCTTGCCGGACCCTGGGGTGGTAGGTGGTGGCCTGGCCAAGCCCAGGCTGGAATTCTGGGGAGCCAATGGGCTGTTGATTCCGTGGTGCGTCTCCATGTGTGAATTGACACCCACAGACCTTTGGTGCTGAGTTTCAGGGAGGCATCCTAAAGGAAGGGACGATGCAGGGGGATTGTGTGGGGTTTGCTTCCCTTCCCTTCCCACTGCCGGGTGGCCCTGAGCCCCCGCGAAACAGCCGAGTTGCTGCAGGAGGTGTCTTTTGGCACAGGATGGGAGAGCCAGCATTTGTGTGCCTGTGTTCCTTTGTTCCCCAGGGCGGGCGCCCGTGTCAGGAGGGGCCCCTTTGCTCTTCTGTGCTGCAAACCGAAAGCAGCCTGCCCACTAGACCCCGTAAACACAGGGCCTTCCAGGAGCCTGCAAAAATGTTGTAGTTTCTTTTAAAATCAGAAGAAAAATGACTACTATAATAATAATGAATATCTAATGACAAATCCAGCCTGGATTGTATTAGTCTAACAACCGATGCAGTTGTAAAATACACTTCGAGTGCTTTTTATGGAGGAAGGCGACCAGGACCATGGTGGGAAAAGATAATCAAATAAATACCTACACTGCAACCTCGTCAGATTCGGGGTGGTAACAGCGGTGATTGGGGCCCGGGCAAAGGAGGGTGTGGGCAGCGGCGGAGGGAGGTGGGCCCGAGAAGCCCATTGGGTGGCGCTTGTGTGCCAGCTTGTTGAGTTTGAAGGAAACTAAGTTTGAAGAGCGAAAAATAAACAAGAAAAGATGACTTCATCTCCCTCTGAAACTGCGGCAGAGTGTCACAGTCCCGAGGCTAGGAATAGCTGACGCTTGCTGTACCTCCCGGGCCGAGGTGATGACGAGAAATCCACACCTTCTCTTCAGTGTCTCGTCTGAAGGGAGGCAGATGCTGTGTCTTCCTGTCCCGGTGGGAGCCGTTTATCCACCTGAGCCGTGGCATCAGTATTGAATCGTCACAGGAATTCGGGGATGGTCTCCCTGGACTGCCCCGGCTAATTGGTAATTTGCTCCCAGAAGATGGCAGAGCTGACAGAATCTCCATGACGGTGCAATTCCTTCCTCCCCCTTTGAGAGCACACGCCCCCTGCCCCCACCTCTGACCCACCTGGTTCTGGACGGCTCTATTTTTTGTCCAGTGACGGGTCAGAGACTCTGGGGCTCTCCTCGGGCCCCCCTCCCCTGCTCCTCACGGGGGGTGGCCTCCCCTTTTCTTTATTTAATTCAAGCTGCTTTTCCTCATATTTCCCCCCATTTCTGGCAGCCCGCTGGACCCATCTGCATCCTGTGCCTCCTGACAGGTGTGTGTTAGAAGCACCCAGGCCGAATCACCTGCTGGAGTGTCTCCCCCACGATCAAACCAAGCCCTCTGCAAACTGATCACATGGAATTCGCAGGCTTCACACAAACCCAGGATCCTGGTTTGTCTGGGGGGAACCGGGTAATCTGGTGTCCTCGTCTACCGACAATGGGCTGGAGCTGGGGCCCGCTGCCGCCTTCTGCGGGGCAGGGCCCGCCCGCCCGCGGGAAGCGCCCTGAAGGATGGGACCGGCTCCTTCCTGGCTCCCGTCCATTCTAAACCCATCGCATCCCAGGCCCCGCCTGTCACTGACGGAGCAGGACACGTGCATACGTCAGGTATGAGCGTCTGGGTCAGACTGAGACGATCCCACCGTCCCTACCCGGGCATGGGCATTTGCAGAACTCTCCTGGGGGGTCCTGGAGAGAGGAGCAGGGGCGATTTGGTGGAGATAGAGGGGAGATGGAGAATGAGGGTGGCCATTCGTTCCTCACTCAGGGGCCAGGACGGGCCAGAGGAGTGAGGTAGGAGCTCGGAGGGCTCATCAGCCTGACCTCGCTGGCTGGGGCGATGGTCTCCTTTGTGGATGGGGACCCAGCCCCAGGGGTCTTTGCCACCCTTGGAACCTGTGCAGACCTCAGCACAGCCCTAGGGAGCAGCACAGGATAGGCACATGGCAGTGAATTTCAGTGATGGCGAGAGTACGGAGCAGGGCTGTTTCTTGTCCCTCTGAGTTGTGATCTGAGATTCTCATTGGCTGCGAGGGTTCTAGAGTCCCTGGGAGCGGAGGGCCATTTCTCCTGCTCTGTGTGGTCCATGAGCTCCGGCACGTGTCTGCCTGGGCTGGCAGCCATTGCCTGATTTCTTGATGGAGGTGGCAGCCATTCTCTTGTGTCACACTGGCGCCTCTCCCGGGGAGAGATGAAGACACCAGGTCTCAGAGGCTCGCCCCAGGTCAGGTTGCTGGGATTTGGACCCCAGCGTGGGCCACAGAGCCTACCTGCAATGTGCGTTTGTTCCATTCTGTCTGCACAGGGCGGAGATTGGCGGCACCTGTGTCCTTGTCCCCGTGCCCTGCCAGGCCCTGCGTGAGATGGGCACCCACTCTTCTCTCTGCCTGGAATGCACCCCCCATCCGCACCCCTGGCCTGCTTCTTCCTGTCTCAGCCGAAACATCTTCCCTTAGGCCTTTTGTCTGGCTTTTTTAAATGAATGGAATTTTTAAAAATTAAAAAGCAAAATCGGATCTATGCCTTTTGTGATAAAAACCACTTCCCCTCTCAATTAAGTATAATTACACAAAGATATTGTATTTCTTGATAAGGCTGAGATTGGACGCAAACAGTCTGGGTTTTGGTTTCTATAACTTCCCCTTCCCAGGCCCCGCGAGCCGTCATGGGCCTGAGGTTCCTGTTTCAGGTGAGTCTGCTGAGTTCGGTAGGTGGGCCTCTCCCAGGACCGGTCTAAGGAGACGGACTCATCTACGGAGCTTCCGGTCACTGTGTGTTCACGTGCGTGACGCTGTTGGACCTCCTCCCAGGGGCCGGTCACCCTGAGAGCCGAAAACCCCCACCATTCTTTGCGCCATGGAAGAGTCAAATGAATAAAGCAAATGAAACAGGTGAGTGAGCCCCAGTGATTGTGAGGCCACGGGCTTCCGAGCTGCGGCCCGCCAGTGCTGCCGCACGGCCTCGGAGTCCTGGAGCCTCCGTTTGCTCATCTGAAACATGGATGTAACCACACAGCCTCTTACATAGGGCTGACACAAGCCTTTAGTGGGATAATTACCATGCCCAGGGCAGGCAAGAGCTCAGGAAGTGACTATTTTTAATGTACTCAGTGTTATTATTATTCATAGTGTATGTGGGGAAGAAGGAAGAAGGCCTCAAGGGACCCCCATTGTCACAGGTTTATCTCCTAGCTGCAGGGCCTCGGGGATGGCTCCAAGAGAACCTCAGGGACATTTGCCAAGCGGCTCCTGGGATCCAGGAGAGCGGAAGGGAAATGCTGCCTAGGCCTTTTTGACCTGTGCCGGTCTCCCCCACCCCCTCAGCTACTGTGGAAGTTGGGGGGGCAGGGGTACAGAGTCAAGGTCACACTTCCTCTGCTTTGCTTCTCATTGTCTTTGGAACGGATGCGCCTCTCTCCCTCTCTCTCCCCGACCCCCCAGCCCCGCCCCAGCTGCTCACAGGGACCAGAGGCCACCCTCTAAGGAACTAAAGGCTGTGATGAACACCAGGAGTTTCTCCAAGGTGGAAGTGTCCCCTGCATCTGCCTAGGAGGGTCCCGCCATGGGCCTGCAGCTGCTCTGGGGACATTCAGGGAATCTGGTGTCTGGGCTACAGTGTGGTATGGCCTTGGAACTCAAAAGGAGACCCCTTCTGGGTACCTCCCGGGTGTGGCCGGGGCTGGGGGTGAGGTCGTCAGTGGTATGTTTCATGCTGACGAGGCCCGGGCAGGCCTGTCCCCCGAGCTGGACCGCAGAGGGAAGGAAGGAAGCAATAACTGAGCCTGGCTGTGCCCAGCCCTGGCTCTCACACACAGCAGCCTGCCACATCCTCGTTCCTGTCCCGAGAGGAAGCAGAGTGGCCAAGGGCATTGGTGTTCAAGGCAGGCGTGGCTGTAATCAAATCCCCCTGAGTTGGAACCTCAGTAGCCGCATGGCCGTGGACCATTCCTGGACCTCTCTGAGCCTTAGTTTCCTCACTGAGGTCCTGGGGGGGCGACCTGGAACCTGCCCCATAGTTTACTGGGATGACCACCAGGGGTAAAGCCAGACAGGGCTTAGGACACAGCCTGGCCACAGGGGTGCTCCAAAGTGGTAGGGATTCCATCTCTGTTGTAGAAATAAAACGGAGGCCCAGAGAGTTCAAGGAGTAAAGCAGGCCTGTGCCAGGGAATGGAGTGGGGAGCACTGCCTGAGAGGGGTATGGGGAACAATGACAGAAACACAGCACTGAGCTCGATTCTGCACCCCAGGCCCTAGAAGCTGGTAAAACCTGGCAGGCCCCTTGCAGTCTTCCCTGGCCTTCGCATCCCACCTGATTGTGTGTGCGGGCGCCATTTTGTGTCCGTCACCATGGGGGGAGGGGCCCCTAGGGCACCCATCATATTGGGAAGGCTGCCCTTTTTCTGCTTGGCGCCATCAATAAGCTGAAGCCGGTGGGGAGGGTCTTGTGTGAGGGGCTCATCGCCATATCCCCCAGATTCAGCATGTACTCAGCACTCAGCCGCAGCTTGATGGGGATTGATGAATGAATGAACGAATGAACGAAAGAATGAGCTCGCACATCAAGGCCACTCTGTCCGTCCCTATAGAGTGTGAGCTTGTCGGAGCCAAAGCCTTGGCAGTGCCTCATGGACACAGAAGAAATGAGTTCACCTAGTGAACATTTGTTGAGGGGACAAAGAAGGGTGTGGAAGGGCGCCTGGGTGGGGGAAAGGCAGCCCCGAAGTTGAGGCAAGGTCTGGGCATCTTCTAAGTGCCGTGGAACTTCCCTGCTGGAGCCACACACATCGGGGCACAAGCAGGGTGGCCTCTTGCAGTTAGAAAGTCACCTGCATCAGCCGGAGCTTCGGGGCAGCAGCACCTTCGTTCGAACGGCAGGGCCCATGAGGGTGTCTGCCTGCTTCCAGCCGAAACCCGGGAGAGGGGTGTCCTCTTATTATTCCCTCACCGAAACCCCATCTTCTAAAAGGTGTTTAAAATTAATGAACAAAATCTTGAACTCCCAGCTTGCCAGTAGAAAGATCCACACAGGTGCACTTTGTCACGGTGACAGATTCAGTGGGCGTTCATTTCTTAGAGGGGGAACATCATGTGAATGCAGACAGCAGCCGTCAGGTAAATAAACAGTCTAGTGGTTTTGAGGAGCAGCCAGGCCCAGGAGGCCACCTAGCTGCTCACTCACGGCCCTTGGCCTCGGGACTCGGATGGGCATGTGGTCGGTTCGCTCAGAGCACCAGGGCTGGGGCTGTTCCATGAGCAACGAGGAATTTCGTCTCTTCCGCTGCTTTCAGAGGTGGCCGTGGATGTTTTAAAATCCCAACTCTTTCTTTATCATTATAAACTATGTGGTTAGGACAGTGCACAAACAAATTAATCACGACGGAAGGAAATGACATAAAAAGAAAAAGTGTTCCTCCTTTACGTGATGTTACCGCTCCCAAAAGTTTCCCACATATGCTTACACATGTATGTGTACCTTGTATTGTGCCAACTACAGTGGGCCCTCTGGCGTGCTGGCCTGCACTAGCTTTTCTCCTCTGGGTCCACTCACACACTTTCCGTGTCAGCTCCGTGAGGGGTGAGGCCCTGTCTACCTTGGCCCCTGTCTCAGTCCCTGGCCCTTTGTTGTGCCCAGGAAATGTTCTCATTGAATGAAAGAATGCAGTCAGGCTCCTTGCTAACCTGCCGTGGAGTTCTCACGGTGTGACACCCTCCATTTACCTTAGGGTCCCGTGGAGCTGGGGTGTGGGTAGCTGGAACGGCCCTGCTACGGAATGCCGCTCATCTCAGATGCCTGCACTGGTGACGTGGGAGGATGCATTCCTAGAGTGACTCCCTCAGGCAGAGAGCACTTGTCGTTAATTCTGATCGATGTTGTCAGATTGCTGACCCGTCTGGGGAAACAGCTGCTCCTTGACTCCTGGCACAGTTTTCGTTTTTTTCCCTGAAGTTTTGAGCATTCTTTCCATGCTACCCTCTCAGTGCATGCAAACCCCTGGAGCTGGACTGGGTGGGGGGAGTGGTCCAGCTGCTCTTTGGACTGCTGCACTGTGCGTCTGTAGGATGGGGTTACTGGTGGTACTTGCTTTGAGGACTGAGCTGGGGCCACAGGCCAGGCATACCTAGAATAAGCCAGCATGTGGGACTCAACTGATCCTGAGTTCCGGGCTCTCTGGGGACAATGGTGAGCTCCAGGGGCCCCTATCTATGTCTTCAAAGAGACAGATGGGAGCAAAGGCCCTGGGGTCAAAGGGCAAAACTCATCTGCTGCTGCTTGTGTGGCTGTGGCCTGGGGCTCAGGTGTGTGTGTGTGTGTGTGTGTGTTTGTGTGTGTGTGGGTGGGTGTGTGGGTGTGCATGTGGGTGTGTGGGTGTATGGATGTGTGTGGGCTGTGTGCGTGTGTTGTGTGTGCATGCGTGTGTGGGTGGGTGGGTGTGGGGGGTGTGGGTGTGTGTGTGGCTGTGTGTGGGGTGTGTGTGTGTGGGGGGGTGTGTGTGTGTGCGCACGTGCATGTGTGTGTGGGTGGGTTGGGGGGGAGGGTGCAGGTGAGCCTGTTCTGCCCACGTGCAGCTGTAGGCTCAGGGTGCACAGGTGGACAGGCGGGAGCTCCAGGTAAATCCAGACCCCGATGGTGCGCTCATTGCAAAGTGCCACGGGTTGGACAATGTTCTCATCATCTTGGCAACTCATCCGCCACTTCTGACCTTTGGATTCAAAGAATAATTCATGGGCCACTTTGGATGGTGCCTTGGAGTGTCAAGCTTTTAATTAATACACCGGACCGAATATATTTAGCTGGACCATTCTGCCCGGCCCATCCAATTACCCAGACTCATTAGACAACTTGATTGCCTTTTCCATTACACAGTGACTTTGCTAAATGGGCGGCCATGCTGGAGAAGGTGCCTAGCGCCAGTATTGATCAGGAGACACAGTTTATTACCGAGCAGAGGCGATGCTCGGCGCCGTAAATCTCGCGCTGGACGGAGCTTTCCTGCAGCCTCCAGGCTGGGGACGGAACTGTATTTGGATGAAGCATTTCAGCCATCGACCCTCCTTCCAAACTTCCCCAGCGTTCTGCCTTTTGTTAAATCGAATTGCCTCTCCATTGGCAACTCTCCCCTGTAAGTATAATCAGAGCCTCCCCCTGCTTTAATAGCGAAATGGATGCAAGGTATTTGTCACCTTCCCTGGGTTCCAGAGTGACTGACGCCAAACATTGAGCCTGCCAGGGAGTTTCTGAGTGATCAGCCAGAGGGGGGTGCTGAGCCTTCTTTTATTCTCGAGGCCTAAGAATGGGGCCTGTGCCAGTCCTGCCAGCTTCTCGCTTTGCGTGGCCCTGGGGAAGAGGTGGCCTTGAACCCTCAAGCCCTCAGTGTGAGAGAGCAGCAGCAGTCAGTTCAGCCTGCAGTCCCAGAAACTTGTTTCTAAGGTTGGGATTGTAATTCCAAAAGGAGGAACCTTCCCTGCTCCATAGTATCAAGAATATCCTTTTACACACGATAACCGTCTTCAATTTCTATCACCCCTCAGCGCTGGATCAATCTGTTTCCTTAATATGAGACACATAATGCAGCAGGGGAGAAAAGGGGGAAAGAAAAACGGTGAAGCAATGGTTGGGCTGTTTGCTTCTCCTACATAAAAGCTAGTGAACACCAAGGCCATGCCAGGTACTCCACATTCCTCACTGCCACTCCTTGCACAGCCTAGGGAGTAAGTGTTTGCATTACATTTTTCCTTCTTATTATTAGTTAATCTTGGACTTACAGAAGAGTTGCAAAAACAGTATAGAGGGTCCTTGGAGGCCCCCCATCCAGCTTCCCCTTGTGTTAACATTGAAGTAAGTGTTTCTAGCCAGCAGTTGATCGAAGAGAAAGCTGAGGCCCAGAGAAGTTAAGAAACCTGCACAAAGTCACACAGCCATGGTGGGGTTTGAACCTAGATCTGGGCATAGCTTTGCCCACAACACCCCAGCTTCCTGCCGGTGTAAACAACTACCTATCAAAGGACTTAGAAAGAAGGAGCAGGTGCTTGTCATGCAACCACAGAATTCAGGAGCAGAACTGGAGTTCCCTGCAGAAGGTGATAGCTGATGCCCAAGAGTCGAAATGAAGCGAACTTCATTTATATTCAAGATGGACTGTGCTTTGCAAAAGTACAGAGGAGACTCTGTGTTTAGAAGGTCAAACAAGACGATTCTGAGCACCTCAGAGGCCGGCAGCCACCCGGCCTTGGCCTGCTTAGGCTTCACTAGTCTTGACCCTGAGCTCGGCCCCAGGATCTGCTCCCAGCCCAGCTCGCTGGAACCACTCAACCGCCAGCACATTAACTGGGTTTGTGTTGACACTTCTGTTGGCAATCCAATTAGCGACAACTTACTTTAAGACTAAATGAACCATCACAAAAGAAAAAGTTTGGCTTTTGCCAAGCTTGACAGACACCCTTTCAACACATACTATTCCGATTTTCTGGGTGTTCCTGAGGAGAAGTGGAGGCACCGGGGTTTCAGTAAAGAGATGGACAGGTAACAAATAAACCTCATTTATTAGGCTCAGACTGACGCCTGGCTTGGTGCTTAACGCTCCACATCGACTTCGTTTTCTGAATTTCTTCCAAAATCTGTTAAGTCCTTAAGAAAAACAGCTTTTTCATTTTGAAATAACTATAGATTCACAAATTGCAACAATAGTACAGAGCAGGCCCAGGTACCCTGCCCCCAGCTTATGTGCCTGTAGCACAGGATCAAAGCAGAACATTTGACACTGGCTCAATCTGAAGCCCTTATTCAGATGTCACTGGTGTGTCCCTTAAAAAACTACACAGCTAGTGTGCAACTAGTGGTAAAAATGTCTTCTTGCTAATTGACTTCTTCTAATGATAACAAAGAGTAGAGCTTTCCAAAAAAAAGTATAGTGCAAAGTATCTTCCTGTCTCTGCGTGGCCTTGATATGACGGTGCATGTGGGGAGTCACTAAGGAAGGGCTGTTTTACATTTGTCTCCAGTCGGGTCATGTGGACAAAAGCACATGGCTGCCTGATCCGGAAAACCCACCTCCTCACAATGCTTGGGCCCCCCACACGCCAAAGCTGTTCAGATCCGAGGACTTCAAATTAATAACAAATTGCAAAACTAATGCACGCTGGGAACTTGTGTTTGTTCCTGAGCTGTTAGGAATGTAAGAGGTCATGCAGCTACAATAAATAATGGAAAGAGTGTCTGCTCTGTACACGGGGAGGGGTAGGGAGAGGTGGGGGTGTCCAGTGGCTCTGTGGAGGAGGTTGGAAATCATCCCTCTTCTCGCCTTCTCTTTGGGGGCAGAGGGGGTGAAAATGTACAGCAAGTTAAATGTAAAAAGAAAAGAAAATCAATAGCATTTCAGGTGATTGTGAATTAGGGGCTATTTGCTGAGGCTTAAGGGGATTAAGGGTAAAGCCTGAAGGTGATCAATGGGTAATTACTGCTGAGCTGGAGGGTGTGGCTGAGCACTCAGCAGCCTTGGTGGGCAGGGTCGGCAGGACGCCAGGAGGCAGCTGGGACTGCATCCCTCCCAGCATGGAGAGCATGCAGTCCGTCGGTGCGTGTGTGTCAAGCCTGAAGAATCATGGCTCAGATGCATTAGGAAAGCCATTTGCCAGGTCATCTGCCCCTTGAAGCCCAGGCCTTTGCCCTCCCTCCTCCCGCCCTCGAGCCGCCCCCACCCACCAGGAAGGAAATGAGCGCCGCTCTCAGTTCAGACCTCGGCAGACAAAGACAGAGGTGCCAACCCGAGGCCGCCTGCACGCCAATCAATCCTGGGGCTGTAATAACTACAATTTTCTGATTTGAAGGCAAAACCAAATAACCCAGAAGAGCAATTCAGGCCACATGCGGCCCTCTTCCTGAGAAGGAGCACAAATTGATTTTCCTTTCATAAGCCCAGCTTTACGCGGCTCATCGACCCCCTCCGTCATTTCTGAGCTGTCCCTTCCCGCCTGCCTGCTGGAGGCACCATTAACAGAGGCTCAGAAAGTTTCTTGCTTCCAGTTTCTTGCCTTTGTTGGCCTCGCTTCACTTTGGCGCTAAGGTAGTGCTGGGAAATCAGCAGCCGCGGGCAGGCCTTGGGAAAGCTGGGCCCCTTCGGCATCTTGGTTTCCCCATGGCCACCGCCAAGGGCTGGAGGCTGCAGAGGGGTCCACTTTGGCTGAACACTAAACTGTATGGAAATACCGACAGCCTGGCCCTGCTCAGGGTGAGCGACTCAGAAGGTCCAGGGGCGCCTCTCTGGCCCACACTTCTGCTCTTTACCAAAGTGGACTTTAAAGTGCAAACCCCAGCTCAAAATCCCCCAGGGGTCCCGCTCCACCTGGTGTGAAACTGGAGTTGGGACTGCGGCCTCCCTCCCTGTCTTGCCTGTACCCGTGTCGCCCTTTCTCTTCCTGCTCTTCTAGATCAGGGCTGGCCTCTTGCAGTTGATGGTCCTCTCCGAGTTGGTTCCCACCCCAGGGCCCTTACCCATGCTGTTTCCTCTGCCTGGCCTGCTCTGACCTGTCCATATTCTTCCATCCGCACCTCAGCTGCTACTGCCCAGGTCATGCTGTCTGAACTAGTCTCCTTTCTACAGCAGGGCCCTACTTTGGTTTCTTTGTGGCTTTCATGGTCTGGAATTTTGTTCTTTTTTTTTTTTTTTTTTTTTGGTTTACCTGAATTTGATCCTCTTGCCCCACTAGGAAATGCTCTTTCATTCCAGTCCCTTGTCTGGCACGTAGTAGGTGTTCAGGTATGTGAGCTGAATGAATGAATGTGGTCTGTGATCGGATGAGTTTCAGAGGCACTGGAGCAGAGGCAGATGCTTGTTAAGGGCTTTTTTCAGCTGTGACATTTTATGAGTCTGGATTCATCACTCAAACTCCTCATTTTACACTTGAGGAAGCAGAGGCCCCGGTGGGGCCTATCATAATGGGAGGGTTCCTCCCGCAGCTATTAGTGGGGCCCTCAAGCTGTTCCCTCTCCACTGGGGGGGGGGTACCTCCAGGCGCCTTTGGATTTGAAAAGAAGGCAGCTGGTGCCACGTGGCCTCTGAGTCCAGGAAAAGGGCCCTCTGGGGCAAATGGGATCACCTGGCCTCGTCGGTGACTGAGACCCCCGGAAGTGGGGAGTTGAAACTGGTGCCAATAGCTCCATTCCTCCAGCTAGAGCAATGCATTCCCCGAGACAGAAAAGGTCAAAGACAAAAAGTTATTCAGAGGCCATGGAAATCTGCCTGGCGCTTCCCAGGCTCTCAAACGCGCCCCTTAATCCTTCATTAAGAGCTGCTCATCAGCTCTTCTCTGCACATTTAAAACATTTCAGAATCACCTCTCCCCTCCGGTGAGAGCCTGAACCCAGCCTCCCCTCCTCTGGGGCTGTGTTCTGACTGGGCGTGGGGGCGCCCCGAGCCTCCCACTTGAAGATTTGGAACACTGGTGGTGTGTTTACTGCAAGTCGGGGCAGACCCGTTCTGTCTGAATGCACAGCTCCCTGTAATCTCCCTGCTTTTTATCATCAGGGCCAGAGCTGGGTCCCTTCACTTGACATCTGCCCCCGCCACCACCACCCTACAGGATAGAGAAATATGCCAGCTGTGGATGCTGACACTTTGATTTATGTCCTTGTTTTTTTCTGTGCTGCAAACTTTTCCCTTTGTTTGGCTGTGGAGGTGACCACTGGCCAGGTGCTCCCACTTAGGGTCCAGGAAAGCTTTATGTAAACTTCCCCTCGCCCCCTGGTGGGGACAGGCTTTTGTCAGAGGACGGTAGGCTGCAAAGCCCACCAAGGTCCTGCCCCCGTAGGCACAGAGAGCAGTGCCCCTGCACCCCCCCACCCCACCCCACCTGCCTGCAAGGGGATTGACAAACAGGAAATGCCACCCACAGCTGCTGATGCCAATCAGAGAGAACGCAGTGCCCAGCCCAGGGAGAAAGCACGCTGGCCACCCATTAGTTGTTATGGAAACTCATTACCCCAGGAGGTCATTGAGCTGAAAATATAAACAATTTCCCAAAAGGTTTTAGCGAAATTCATGGGTAACAGCCATAATGGCATTATTAAGGCAGAGTAGGACACGCCACTGGGCCTTGGCCTGCCTCCGGTCAGTGGGGACCTGCTTGCCCACACTTTTCTATGTTTCTGCAGCCACCCCACCCAGCAGCATGAGGCCAGGCACATGGTAGGCCCCCTAATGGCCTCGTGAGTCCTCCATTTGGAGGGCCGCCCCACTTCTCTCAAGCACAGTTCAGGGACAAGAAAGTCAGGGGCAGGGCGCCTCTTCCAGGTTCCCTGAGCAAGTTTCCCCTGCAAAACTGGGCCTGCGCACAGAAAAGCATCCCCTTGTAGCGAATGGCTATCCGTTATGGCAGTAATAATAGCTATATGCTAATAATATATCGTTGTATACTAAATCGTATTATTACATTGTATTATTTAATGATTTTATTAATGGTTAATGGTTATTAACCTGAATGATTAATGTCACATAGAGTCTCATTATGCGCCAGGCCACTAGTGTTTTGAGAGCTATAATTCTAATCACAACTCTACGGGGCAGATACTATTATCATCTCCATTTTACAGATGGGCAAACTATTGTGCCTTCTAATATCCTTCCATTCCATTAAAAATGTGACTGGGACCCTGTGCCAAGTAGGATTGTTAAGTTCCCAAAAGATATTCTCTCTCTCTTTCTCTCACTTTCATCCCACATTCGTTCAACAAGTACTTACTGAGCTCTTTATTTGTGTGCTACATCTTGTTCTAGACACTGGGGAGGCAGAGCACACACCTGTGCTTGGACTGTGTTTTCTGCTTGGCTCACTCACTCACCCTCTAGCCTACCCATCATTTCTCCCAAGAATCCTTCCTTGTACTTGCCAGCCAATCAGGGGCTTCCTTGATGTTCTCTATTTCCTCCATCCCAGCATTTAGAGGTCTTAGCAACTGCTTGTCTTGCATCTGTCTCTTCTTCTAGAGCTGAGACTATGTCTATACCTTTGTTTCTGGGGCGAAGGTGCAAAAGAGGCATCGTTAGTCACTTGTTGGATTTAATCACTAGAAACCTTTTTTTTTTTTTTTTTAAGCTGAGCCCTCCTGCCACCTGTAGGCAGCTTAGCAGCAGCTCAGCTCGGGCTGGGCATCAAACCGCTGTTGCTCAGAGCTCAGCTCGCACTCTTGAATGAGCTCTTAACCAACTGAGCCACTCGGCCGGCCCTAATCACTAGAAAATTAGCTCCAGGAAGGCTAATATGTATTGTTCACCACTGTATCCCCTAGAACTGTGTCTGGACCATAGTGGGTGTGAAATACATGTTTGTTGGATGGATGGATGGATGGATGGATGGATGGATGGATGGATGGATAGATGATAGGTAGATGAGTAGATGGGTAGGTGGATGGATGGTCAGATAGATGGTTAAATGGATGAATGGATGAAGGTCTGGATAGCTGAATAAATGGACAAACAAAATGTTGGTTATTAGGATAGAGGGCTGGATGATTGAATGGTTGGTTAAAAATCTAAGCATTGATGAACAGAATGCTTCTTCTTGGCTTGTTTCTTGAAAGAAAGAGAGAGACAGATGGGTGGAGGAAAAGAAAGAGACCATCTCCACAGACACAGCTCCGTCTTTGTTCTCTCGCTGACCTCTCATGCTTGTTTCCAGTCCCAATGTTGAAAAACCAAACCACAGGGAAAGCAGGCTCCCCTGGCTCCCCTCCCAGGGCGTGGAGCTCTCCCCTGCTGTGTGCAGACAGCTGAACAACCAAATTTTGACCTCAGCCTGGATTTCATCAGCTCGCTGGAGATGGACTTGTTCTTGGAGCTGTGGAGCTTGACATACATTATCCTGAGACTTTCAACTCCCAAGTTTGCTTGGCCAAGACAAGCCATCTTTGTTTACTCTTTGGGGTTCATTCCCATGGGGTTCATTCCCGTGGAAAAGGCTGCTGCATCTGTGTCCATTTCTCCAGTCCCGGCATCCATGGCACTGTCCCCTGCACCATCAGGGAAGTGTCTTTTAGCCCCAATGGGGAGTATCTATTCTGCCATTCCAGTCACACTTTTAGAAAATGGAAATAGATGGTGATGGAGGGACAGATCACCAAGAGTTGAGGGACCCCAGGTGGCCTCTTGGAAGCTCATGATTTCCTCAGTAGAAATGGAACGGCCTTGCCCTGGCAGGCGCCTTGTAGGGCAGTGGCTGGTAAGCTGCTGCTTTTCCACTTGTCCTCAGCAGAGCTGACCAGTGTCATCTTCCTGTTGAGTGTCGCTCAGAGTGGCTGTTGCCAGGTGTTGGTGCGGTGGCGTGGAGAGGGCAGTCAGAGACTCTCTAAGTGCAAATGTGTGCAGTGGAGCTTCTAAACCTGCTGCTACCAGAAGGAGGGACACGGACTTGGGGTGGCGAACAGCAAGTGTGCCCAGGAGTATTGTTGGCTGTGTGGAAAATGCGGAGGACATGGATTAATGAATTAATTCACTCAGCAAACACCTGCTGGGTGCTGGGTCATCCTCCAGGGCCAGAGCTGGGCTCCCTCTCCTGCCACCTGCCCCCAGCAACCCCATCGCCCTACAGGACTGCCTCGTGCTGGACTGGCCTTCACTTCTGTGCCCAAAGCTCCTGCCTCCCCACGCCCCCCGCTGTTACCCGCCCACGGATACAGCCGGCCCCTGACAGCCAGGTCAGTCGGAGGGGGAGCATTTCCTCGGAAAACTTGCAGCTGCGAACCTCAAGGGACAGAAGCGCACGCGGCTGGGACCGTGGCGCCTGACACATGAATTCCGTATAGATTTCAGATGCCTGCAGACAATGGGAAGGAATTCAAATTGCAGTTATTGAAGAAATCATCTGGGCTCCCAAGGAGCCCAGCAGGCTAATTTCTGAGCAAGAGGCAGTTGCGGGGAGCTGTGGCCCTCCGGTGAATTTCAGAGGGGAGCAGCCAGCGTCCCCTCCTCCCCTCCCCTGCCCCCCAGCCCTAGGGAGCATGGCTAACCCATAACCCAGGACCAGAGATACGCTGCATTCCCAATCAGCCACCTAGCAGGTGCCTTCTGCTCAAACCAAGGGAGGCACAAATGGAGCTCTATTCCACCAAGGGGCTGAGAAGCTTAAGTGATCTGTAGTCAGTTTCTCTTTCATTGTTTATATTAGCTCTTCCATTTGGGTGTCAGACATTTGCATGTTAAGGACTTTCTGGCCGCTTCTCCCAGCCTCTGGGGGCGGGGTTCTCCCCCACCCCACCCATAGAACTGCTGTGTCAGGCTCCCACTTTCACTGGGGACCCCCTTTCATTACAGCCTCCTCTCACACTGCCCTTCCGTGCATTTCAATGTAGGTTTGTATTTAGGGTCGCCATTTGGCAAGGGAAGTTAGCCTAATTTTTAATTTATAATATCAGGAGTCCAATTAACTTGTTCCATCAGTTAATGATGTTGGCTCCTTGAAGAGCACTCTTCTGTTGACCCTCTGCAGGCCTGACTGCTCCATCCTGGAGTGATGGCCAGGGACACGTCTACTCAGGTGGACCAGCTAAGGTGGGGTGGTGGTGGTGGTGGTGGGCTGGGAGCTGGGGCGCCTCTGGGCTTTGGTTGAAGATTGAAATAGGGATCAGAGTTGAGGATGAGCCACGTCTGAGCAGAGCTGGGCTTGATCTCAACAGGGCAGGTCTATTTCTCCCTGGACGGGCAGCATCGTCCTGCTCCACCAGGGTTCCCAAGCACACGGATTTTTTTTTTAAGTCCCAAGGAAGAAAGACAATAAGCAAAACCCCCACAGGTCTGAGGTAGCGGGAAGAGAATATTGAAGCAGAGGCAAAGAAGTGGACCCCCCGGCACATGAGAAGCCCTGGGCCCGCGCACAGAGACATCTATGAAAGGCGCCTCAGAGGCCGGGCCAAGCGCAGGCTCACCCCGGCCCGTGCGGACGGGCGCACCTTCCTGGGACACGCCGGTTGTCCAAGTTCAGCATGTCAACCAGCCAAATGTCCTCAAGCAGACCTCCTGGGGGAAGTCCATGGGCCTCAGACCATCCCAGTCCTAGGTTCCTGCTGGAAGTTTCTTCCAAGGGGCCAGGACAAGAGAAACAATGTCAGCGCCATCTGCTTCTGCCCTCCCCAGACACTTTCCTAGTTGACAGCTGGGAAGCCATACTTGAGTGATAAAGATATTTTACCGCCGCACTTTTACTTGGGTAACACATTTTATTGTTTAATTCTGGGGATGAAAACAGTCGATAGATTGATGAAGGCAAAATGACCTTGCCGTGGAGCAAAAAACCCCCGTATCTTATCCCTCTCAGTACCGCTCCCTTCGCCCAAATACTAATGACCATCCTTTTAATTGATTGACGCAGGCCCTCCCCGGTGTGTTTGTATTGCAGAGGAGTGTTTGACATTTCCCAGCCTCTCCTCTGGAGCCTGGGATCTAGGCTCAGCCAGCATGCTTCCAGAGCAGACACTAAACATTATTTAGAGTCTGATCTTTAGCTGACACAGCAGGATCACACACAGCATCCTTAATTGATGGAGCAAAAATCTAATCAGGAAGAGTGTTTGCCCCAGGAGGCTCATAAAACAGATTGCCAGTGGGGTGCAAGCCAATCAATCCATCAATCCATATTATTGAGCATCCCTGCTTCCCAGCTCATTCCCCTAAATCGCTTCAGCCCTGAGCTACCTGCTGTGAAGAATGCCAAGGGAGGGTCAGATGTCCAAAGAGTTGAGCGCTTCCCAGGTGTGAGGAGACCTACTCTCACGAAGTGTGAATAGTTCAGCATTGCCCAGGTGAAGCTCTTGTGGAGTGTTGGGAGGCCATGGGAGTTTGGACAGGGACTTCCGGGGACAAAGATGGTGGGTTTGCACAGACAGAGGGAGTGGGCCCGAGGGCAATGAGTGACCAGGTGACAGGTTGAGGGTCCCCTGGCTCTGCCATTCTCCCCGCTGTGAACCCCACAGGGCCTCTTCCTTTCCCCTATGGAAGGGTGCTCATGACTCCTGTCTCTCAGGGCTATTGTGGAGTTCTATAAGGCAGAGGGTGGCAGTGAAACATCTTTGGAATTGTCAGAAAGGAGGGGGTAGGGCGAGGGGACAGGGTAAATAAACATTCAGAAATGGGAATGTGTGGCCAGGTCGAGATGGGCCTCGTGAGCCATGCAGCCATTTCATCCATCAGCGGAGAGCTGTTTCTAACCACAGGCTGCCAGGCGGGCTCCGAGGTCCCTTTCTCCCCATAAACAATAAAATTCCATCCTGATAACACAGACCTTCCTCAGCCTTGATACATCGCTCTGACAGGAATTCCCAGGCTGAGAAATGACACGCATAACTTTTTCCTTATTAGGCAATAAAACATCCAGAAGTGTTAATGTATACAGAACAATTCCATATGTGTCAACCACATCATCAAAATAGCTCTAAATTATTCTCTTCCTTTGTGCTTCCTTTGTGCTTCCAAATGCTTAAGGGGTGCGCTTGTCAAGTGCATGCGTTTGGAGGATGACTGCACCCTGAAAACAGGGTCTCAGCATGTGAAGTTCGTGCCATTTAAAGTTAAGAGACACTGACAAAGGGAGCTGGCTAGAAATCAGGTGCTGGGAAATGTGAAATTTGCTCCTCAGTTTTTTAGTTTATTGGAGGTATATTTACATTTAGTAAATTCCTCATATTTTTAGTTTATAGCTCTATGAATTCTATTAGGTATATACCCACGTAACCACCATCTCCTGTGTCAAGACACAGGACATTTCTATTCTTTCTTTAAAAAAGATTCTTATTAAAAATATTGCTTAACATACAACATTATATTAGTTTCAGGGGTACACCATAGTTATTCAACATGTATATACTTAAAGAAGTGATCACCATGACAAGTCCAGCACCCATCTGACGCCATCCCACGCTATCACAATATTACTGACTATACTCCCCATGCTGTGCATTACGTCCCCATGACTTCTTTGTTTGATACTTGGAAATGTGGACCTCTTATTCCCCTTCACATTTTCCCCATTTTAAAAATTTTCAATTACAGTTAACATTCAATATTATTTTATATTACCTTCAGGTGTATAGCATAGTTGTTAGATATTTGTATAATTTAAGAAGTGCTACCCCTGACTAGTCTAGTACCCACCTGGCACTATACATAGTTATTACCATATCATTGACTGTATTCACTATGCTATACCCTACATCCCCATGACTACTATGTAACAACCAATTTGTTCTTCTTAATCCCTTCCCCTTATTTTACCCTCCCCCCAACCCCTTTCCCATCTGGCAACCATCAAAAAGTTTTCTGTATCTATGAGTTTCTTTCTGTTTTGTTTGTTAATTTTGTTCTTTAGATTCTACTGGGCTGTCGGAAAAGTCATGACATATATTTTCTATGTTTTTCATTGCAAAAATGTGTCATGACTTTTCCGACAACCCAATACATATAAGCAAGATCACATGGCATCTGTCCTTCCCTGTCTGATACTCCACTCTGCACAATGCCCTCCAGGTCCATCCCTGTCACCACAGATGGCAAGAACCCATTCCCTTCCCTGGCTAAGCAATATTCCACTGTATATATGTACCACCTCCTCTTTACTTCCTTTGCCAGGTTAGGAAAGTTTTCCAGTCATTGTTTCTTCAAATAGGTTTTCAATTCCTTGCTCTCTCTTTTCCTTTTGGTATCTGTATGATGCAAACGTTGTTATGCTTGATGTTGTCCTAAAGGTCTCTTAAACGATCCTTATTTTTTTGGATTCTTTTTTCTTTTTGCTGTTTCAACTGGGTATTTTCTACCACCTTGTCTTCAAAATCACTGATTCTATCCTCTGCTTCATCTAGTCTGCTGATGATTCCTTCTAGTGCATTCTTCATTTCAGGTATTGTATTCTTCACTTCTGATTGGTTCCTTCTTATGGTTTCTATATCCTTTTTTTATGCTTGCTCTCTCTTTGTTCAAGTTCTTACTAAGTTCCTTGAACATCCTTATAACCATTGTTTTGAACTCGGTCTCTGGCAGGTTGCTTTCCTCCATTTCACTCAGCTCCTTTTCTGGAGTTTTCTCCTGTTCTTTCATTTGGGATGCATTTCTTTGTTTCCTCATTTTGGCTGCCTCCCTGTGTTTGTTTTCGTGTGTTAGGTAGGGCTGCTATGTCTCCCATCCTTGTGTAGTAGGTGCCCGTGGGGTCTGGGCACAGTCTCCCTGGTCACCGGCTCTGGGTGCACCAGGAGTGTCTGTTGTGTGCACCCTCCTGTTATAGATGAGCCTTGATTGCTATTGGCACTTCAGTGAATGGCATTGGCCGTCAGGCTGATTGGCTGTGGGGTTTGGCCATGTCCACAGCTTACAGGCTGCTGTGTGAGGGGCTTATCCTACTGAGTGGGATTTGCCCAGGGGACTCTGGTGCCCATTGAGGCAGCTCTTTGGATGTGCCACTTGTGGAGCTAATTGGGCAGTGCTTTGCTGTGGTCTGAAGCCAACCTCCAAGTATGTTGGTTCTGGGGCCTCTTGGGAGGGTCTCTGGTGCAGGCCCAGGTCACCCACTGCTTGTGACTATCCAGGGGCTACCTGGTAGGAACTATAAAGCAATCCACGGTTGGTCACTCCCTGTGCTAAGTAAAGTTGGAGGCATGTAGAAGAGACCATGCTGTGAATTGAGGACATTTGTCACCAGTACCAGGCCTGGGGTAGGTCCGCAAAAAAACAGGACACCCTGAGGCCTACTGGTACCTGCCAGCCCCCTTAAGGTTCAGCCACTGATAAAGCCTTGTGCTGTATGTGACTTGGGTGAGGCAGGGTTTCAGGGAGTCACTAGAGTGGGAGGAGTTGTGGTCACCATGTTAGTGTAGATTCTGGTTTGGTGCCAATGCTGAGCCTGGAGCTACTCAGCAAAAGCCTCGGAGCACACTGAGGCCATTCACCACCCCCCTGGGGCCCCAACTCCAGTAGTTTTCTAAGAAAGAGTGCAGTGTGGGAGGGGCTAGCTGCTCACAGAGAAAGTGCCTCTGGCTGTGCTCGATGGGCCAGGTACCAGCAGGTGGAGTGAGTGGAGCTCACTAGGCCAATCAGATTCAGATTAGGCCACAAGCGTAGGGAGTGCTCACTGCAGGAAAGATGGTGCCTGCCTGCTGGCTGCTTGGGAGAAGTTCCTCTCTCTGAAAAACATTGACTGTCTTCCAGCCCTTGCCTCGAAACAACACATCTCAGTCTAACCCTCATATGTCTTGAGACCTCCTGAGTCACCGCCCCACCGCTGGAGCCCAAGGTGAGTGCTTGCGAGCGAGTGCGCCTGTGCATCAGCCTTTTAAGAGGATGTCTGGGTTTCCTGCCACTGTTTTTCACAGCCAGATGTTGTGGAGGCTCCTCTTCCCAGCACAAGTACTCTGGGCTGGGGTCTATCACTACTCCAGGGGGAACTTTTGTGGCCAACATATCTCTCCTGATTCTCAACTGCCACACGGAGATTTGGGGCCTGTTCCGAGTCTCTGCCCCTCCTACCAGTCTCGACGTGGCTTCTTCTTTATATTTTTAGTTATAGGACTTCTGTTCAGACAGACTTCAGATAGTTCTCCAGGTTGATTGTTCTATAGTTTAGTTGTAGTTTTAATGTGTTCATGGGGGGATGCAGGCCAAGCGTTTATCTACTCTGCCATCTTGGGTCCTCAAGACATAGGACATTTCCTTCTTTCTAGAAAGTTCCCTTCTCTCCTCCCAAGTAATTATATACCCACAGCCCAGGCTACCTAGAGAGAACTAATATTTTGATTTCTACTACCATAGATTAATTTTCCTGTTCTTGAACTTTATGTAAACGGGATGCTACATGTGTACATGTTTGTGTCTGGCTTCTTTCACTCAACAATGTTTTTGAGGGTTCCATATTGTTGTGTGTATTAGTAATTTTTTTTCTTGTATATTTTATTGTATGAATATACCTTAACCTGCTTACCACTCTACTATTGATGGATATTTGGGTTATTTGCAGTTTTGGGCGATTATGATTAAAGAACACTTGCACAAATATTTTTTCTTCTTGGGTAAATTTCTAAGAGTGGAATTGCTGTCATGTGATACCTTGATGTTGAACTTCATCAGGAACTGTCAAAAAGTTCCAAGGAGGTTGTGCCCCTTTCCACCACCATCAGTGGTTTCTGAGAACCCCTGTCTCTCCACATCCTTGCCAACACTCGGTTTTGACAAGCTTTTTAATTTTCGTCCTTCTCATGCATATGACATTGTCTCTCGTTGTGGTTTAATTTGTGGAAGAAAGGTGAGTTTGTCTTTAGTCTCGATTGCTTCCACCTGGGCTCCTTTGTGGAAAAAGTGAAAAAGCAACAACCTATGATCTCTATGAGTTGGAATGAATGGAGAGCTGTGAGCAGGCATTCTCAGTAAACACAACAGAAGTCACCTGAGAACAGGAGGCAGAGAGAGGAATGGCAGGGCCAGGTGCCACTTTGAACAGCCTTGGTGGACAGGTGTTCTAGAGCCCTCAGTTTCAGGATTAAATAGAGCAGTTAAGGATCATGTGGGGACAGGGGAAGATGGTGGGTCCTCTGTTCTCCAATTACACTCCTTTCTCTCCATTGATCCATGTGTTGCCCAGGTCCTGCCCCACAGAGTCCTGAGCCAGGCCCCCACACCAGCTCCTGAGTATCTGGAGGCGTCACTTTGGTATTCACTGGGTGGATGTATTGATGGTGAGGGGACCGCCGCCAATCAAGATGGCCACCGCCTGGCCAAGGAGGGCATGGGCAGGAGCTCAGAAAGGTTCCTGTGATGGATGCCTTCCAGCAGGATCAGTTTGTCCCCTCTGAGAGTGCAAGCGCGATCCTGATGGACGGCCCTGAGCCACCTGGGGTCTGTCCTGCTGCTCCAGTGCCACTGTAATCTCTTGCTCTTTTAAAGTCCCGAAGCACTGGGAAAGGTCAGCTGGCTGGTGAAGGCCTCTGTCAGAGCAGCCCTTGGTGCAGCTCCAGCATTCTCACATGGGCTGCAGGGTCACTGGGTTCTCCCCCTGTGGCTCGTTCTCAGGGGCTCCCACAGAAGTCATGCCCAGCCAGCTCAATAATAATACATTTAAAAATGATGATGTAGAGGAGGAGGAGGGTGGTGATGACGACAACTGTTTCTTGATTGCTTACTGTGATGCTAGACTCACTCCTTCACTTAATTGTCACAACCGCCACATGGGAACTAAGATCTCCCCTCTAGGAAGGGGGAACTAAGATCTGGGCATGGAGGAACTTGGCCAAGGTTGCCCAGGAGGGTCAGAATCTGAGCCTCTTGGAGCCTTTTCCATCCTGCCTTATGGGGGAGCAAAAGGGATTCCAGCTTTGCCCAAGACACATGTGCTTGAAGGAGTTGGAAAAATTAAGTTGTGTGCACAGGGGTATTCTCACTGGGCCTGGGTAGGCCAGGAAGGCCACTGGGGAGGAAAGGCCGAGTCAGCCCTGAAGGTGGGTGGGTGGGGACAGAGGAGGGGTTTGGGGCATGGCTAACGACCATCAGGAAGGAAGATCCAGAGGTAGGGGTGAGCCCGGCGTGAGTGCTGGCCTCTGTGTGCGCTATAGGTGTACGGGTATGTGTGTGGGGTCTGAGAACGTGGGGGTGTGTCTGCCTGCCTGATGGGGCTGCAGGTTTTAATGAGGGGAACAAAGCTGGGAGAGAGGATTAAGCAGGGAGAGTGTGAGCTGGCTCAGGGGCATGGACCACCAGGCACAGGGACCTGGACCTGGACCAGATTAGGCAGGAAATTCGGTGCGCTTAGAGATTCTGGAGCACAGATCTGCATTATTGTTTAAGAAGAGAATGGAGGTATTTTTTGTGTGCTGTCATCATTAATTCATTTGGCAAATGTTTACTGAGGTCCAATGTGTAGAAGACTCTGGGGACCCTGTCATGATGGGTAGTCCTGATTCTCTGTCCTCTTGAAGCTTCTATTCTAGTGGGGACATGGACGATACATAACTAAAGAGATGTGAGAGAAAAAGATGGAGTGGAGAGAGGCTACTTAGCTGAGGTGGCAGAGGGAGACCCGTTTGAGGAAGTGACATGAGTTGAGACGGAGATGCTGAGAGAGAACGAGACACAAGAAAAGCTTGGACGATGGTGCTCCCAGCAGGGAGGACAGCAGAGGCAACGACTCTGTGGTGAGACCAGCTATGGGCTGGGGCTTCTGAGGCCCAGCTCTGACCCAGCTCACTGAGTCCAGAACCTTCCTCTCCTTTCCCCCCATGGTCCTTAGGATTCTGCACAGCCCTGAGTCCCCAAATCCTATACGCCTGTGTCTTGGGGATGCTGAAACAAAGGTTTTGAAGATTCTGAAACAGTGAGCGGGTTTGCAGGAAGCTGTGAGTGATGAGTTGATGAGATGGAGGACCTGGACCTGATCTGATTCAAGTGAGGAGCGAGTGAGGACATGGTGTCGGCAATGGCAGTCTCGGGCCAATCGTGAGGTGGCAGGGAAGAATGTGGGCACACAGCACACAAGCACGGACTGTGGGCAGCTGGTCCCTGGGAGCAGGAGGTTGGTGGATAGAGTGGGCAACCAGCGGGGAGAGCAAGCAGTCAGTGGGGAGAGCAGGTGGCCAGCAGGGAGAGTGGGCTGCCGGCGAGGAGACTGGGCAGCCAGTGGGGAGAGCAGGTGGCTGGCGGGGAGACCAGGCATCTTCCAAGGGGAGCTGAGATCTGCACCCCATGTTCCAGAAGGTGTGGAGATACCCACATCTGTCTGCTCAGCCCTGACCTTTGAAAGCTCCGCTGTCTGGGAATGCTCATGTGCAGGTGAAGAGAGCCTGGCTGGCCTCCGCAGGGCTGGTTCCCCGAGGAGGTCAGGGTCCTCCCTATTGCACAGGGCAGTAAACCGAGTCTTGGACACCAGGAGGTGTGGAGTGACGTGGTGGAGCGGGCCTTCGCGCCAGGCTGTCTGATGTGAAGGCCCACAACTGGCTCATTATGTTCTGTGAGCTGCATTACCACGTGCATAAATATCCCACATGAGAAGCGAACGCACAGGGGGATAACTTCAGACCATCGCGAAGGTACATAGGGAAATCAAGTCTCTGCCGCCCGTTGGCTCTCCAATCCCCCTTCTCAGAAACAGCAAGATAGCAATTTCTTGGACATCCTTCCAGGGTTATGCCATGTATACAAGTGTGTTCCATGCATATTCATGCGTAGTGACCCTCTTTCTGTACTTTCTATGCAAATAGCCGCTCTAACTTGCACTCCCCTGCTACTCGCATTTCTCAGTTAGCAGGCTGTTTGGGAGGCAGTTCCACACCAGCACCCATCGCTCTCGCCCATGCGTGGCATGGCGTATAGCTTTGCATGGGTGAACCCTAATTTATAGAGCATCACCCCACTGCTGTGCGTCTGTAGCTTCCGGCGTTCCCCTGGTGACTTCAGGCGATGTGTGAGGAGGTCTGCTGGACCAGTCCCTAGAGGGGACGTTGCCAAATCAAAGAGCGTGTCTGTTTTTAATCTGAATGGATATTGCCAATAGTTCCTAAGAAATTGCAGTGTTCGAGGGTGTCAGATGTCCCTGCGCCAAGATATCACAGGGTGTTGCCAAAGCTTGTGTTCATGCCAATCTGATAGATGCCTCATTGGCATTGTTATTAAGAGTGAGGTGGGGCAGCTTTTCATATACTTTCAAAGCCAGCAGCAATTTCCTTCCCTGTGACTTAGCTGTTCAGGTCTTTCAAAAGACACACCCTTGGCACCTTCTTACCCTGCTCCTCACATCTCCTTGGGTGGGCGTGTCCGGGGAGCAGTCCTGGGGCAGGGGCAGCGAAGGGTCACGGGGTCTTGGACTCCGAGACCAGAATTGCATCCAGCTCTCTGTGTGGCCGTGGGAAGACACCTACAAATACAGTCTTCAAGAAGAGGGGCTTGGATCCGATTATCCTAAAAAATCTATGAGTCTCTGGTGATCACACAGGCAGTTATGGCTGGCAGTTTGCTATCTATTCAGAAGGAAATGGATCAGGGCTTCAGAAGAAAGAATTTAATTTAGATACTGTGGAAAACTTCCTGATGTCTCAGGATATTAAATTCTGGAATGAATGATGACGGTCTGGGGCAAATGTCTTTCTAATACAAAGAACTTCAAAAACAAGATGACTCACTTGTCCTAATGGGAAAAGTTTCGTTCCGGCTCCAAGATGGGAGTTTGCAGCAACACGAGGTTCTCTCTGTGGTCTCGCGCCCTCATCGCTGGGTGCTGAGCTGATTGGCGATGCTTGGCCAATTACCTGTTCCGTCCTGGAGTTCATGCATTAACTCATTTCATGATTTGGCTCATTACACATGTTAGAAGCGCACACTGTCAGGCCTAGCTTAATGAATGACTAAAATTAGCATTATTGAAAAAATGAACTGCAAGGGAAACTGCTGATTTTAATCAATAGTTCAAGTGAGCATGGCTAAAGAATGCCAGAGCACAGCAGGGCTCTGCAGCGACACCCTGGGCCCCACGGCTTCAGCCAAGTGTTCCCGATAAGGGGGCTTTCCAGCTAAGGGATGCAGAAGCCACCTAGCGCCCACATGCCTTCCTCAGGGCTACTCTGGATGGATGACACTGGATACTTAGCATGGGGGTCTGCCTCAGTTAGCAGGACACACTCAGCATCATCTAACCATTTCTAAATGGCTCAGGATCCCACTAATAACATCTATGACCAGTGCAGACAGCTGACCTCGCATTTTACAGGATTCTAGAACACTACTATCATGTGAAGGGAACTGGAACCATCTAATCTGACCTTCTCAATACGGGGAAGCACCTTTTAGCATCCCCCCCAACTCCCTCACAACTCCCCCCGAGTGTCCGGGAGACGGTGTGTGTCCTCCCTCTCTGCCTCTCTCCTTCCCTTTTCCCTCTGATGCCCCCGGTGCTAATTTTGGGGCTCAGGAATCGGTGGAGAAACAAGCAAATAGGGTCCCTGCCCTCAAGAAACTTGAAAGTGACTGTGGTGGCAGGTTCCAGCACAGCGAAACATAACAAAGACAGGTTGTCACAAGTGCCACTAAGGAAATGCACAGGGTCCCAGGAAAGTGACAGCAGGTGATGGCGGTGGGACCTGAAGAGAGTGCTTGTGTCATAGACCTTTCACCAGCACATACTTCCTGGTATTAGGCAGCAGATCATGTGACACCAGTGATATGAGTGACACCAGTGACGTGCAGGTCCCTCCTGAGCGGCCAACTCTGCCTCTGCTGGGGTGCAAGGAGCCGTGGGTCCCTGTGCTTTCTTCCTGGCTGGGCTGTTGGCACCTGTGCTCAGTGGCGGAGACAGCCAGTCCTCCTCCGTGCCTTGGCTCCTCCAGCCTCCATTACCCTTCCCTGCTCCCTGGGTGCCCCCAGCGCAGCCGGGACAAGCGACCCATGGGGACACACTGGTCATCACTGGATACACAGGAAGAGCCCAGGAGGCAGGAAGGACTGCAGCAGGTGGAATGGAGGTGGGAGCAGAGGCTCTGGAGTAAGGCCTGGGGTTCGAGTCTCCACATTCTGGAGCCCTAGGCTCTCTTTCGCTGACGTGGGGAGACATGTCTGCCCCGGCAGCCTTGGAGTCAAGCTGAGTGTGACATGCACAGAGGGGAGTGTCCATATGTCCAAGGAAATGGACCCTTCCTCACTAATGGCTGCCGTCTGCTCCTGGCTCCCGGCCTGTGGGCCCCTCTTTCTCTTGGCTGAGAGCCTGGGAACGGAAGGCGGCTGGGTGTGCGGCTGGCCCTTGGCGTTTGCCCTCTGTCTGATGATAGGAAGACACTCCTGGGAAACGTGACTGCCCATGGCTCCGAGGAAGGGCTCGCTATAGGGTGCCAACTGGGGCACAGGAGCTGGATTGGGGAGGGGGGCGGCAGAGCCCTGAGCAGGACAGGGACCCAACAGCAAACATCCTTCAGGGGCCCCAAGCACCCACCTCTACTCCTGGTCCCCGTTCTGTCCCGGGTAAGGCACACCAGAGGGGATAGAAGCTCGGTGGGCCAGGGTCACCTCACCCATGCTCCACCCCTCATCCTGACAGCTGGGATGTACATTCCCAGGAAGACAAGAGTCAATTATGGAGTCAGGTGAAGGAGCCGCTGACGAGGCCCATAAGGACAGCACTAGGTATGCAACGTCTTCTGTGGCAAATAATTTGTTCTTGCAAGGAAAACACACACACACACACACACACACACACACGTAGAGGTGGTTAGGCTGGAGCTTAAGCAGAGGTCTGGGCTGGTGACAAAGCTCAGACGTTTAATTTCCTGCTTTGGCTCAGAAACCTGGAGCGGCAGGCGCGCTTCCCCTTATGGATGAGAAACAGGCTCTCCTGGGAAACCATCTTCTCCATGATTTATTGACCAACATGTTGGGAACCTAATTGATTGCTAAATGTTCCATTGAGTAGCTCGCCCTCAGCGCTGAAGAATCTGGCACAGGGAGGTGAGGGGTTTCATGACCAAGAACTTTCTCAGAAGTGGTCCTTTCCGGGAGCAGAGCCCACGTGCGGGGGCCCATGGCTGACGGACCAGAAACCCAGGCAGCAGAAGGCAGCAGTTTCAGGTTTTGGGAAAAGCAGGGCGCCAGGCTGGCCTTGCGGCTTCCCAGATGTGCGCAGCTCTGGGGGCCCTCGGCGTGGCTGTGCGGCCATGGGCCTGGAGGTGTGCTTGTGTGTCTGCATGTGGGCGTTGGTCTCTCAAAACAACCCTCTCTCCATTCGGGTGCTTGTCTGGTGCTCCAGGAAGGGCCCCTGTCGACAGAAGAAGGAGGGCTGGGGCAAGTTCCCAAAACCAAAGATGGGCGGTCCTCCTCCAAGGACAGGCAGCCATTGCCCCTCGCCATAGGTACAGCCCTGTCCTAACCTATGCAGAGCTAGGGATCAGGTCCCTCTCCCAGGCTGGGGCTGTGTGAGTCCCTCTTATTCTAGCCATGCTGTGTTCCTTCTTGAAATCCCATCAGTTGAGCCCACCTTCGCGTTTGGACATGGAGGGCACCCACTTTAAAAGCCCCTCCCCGTTTGCCCGTTACACAACTTCACATGCTGTCCCAAAGCATGAGTCTTTTTCCAGAACCCATAGACCCCAGACTGGAGGGAAAAGGGTGGTGGCCTGGTTCCCGCTTTTGGAGACACGCTCACCACGCTGGCCTCATAGGATACAAGCAGCCCCACTTTCATGACTCTCACTGATCTGACTTTGTGATATTTATTTCTAAACCAATTCATCTTAAAAAAAAAAAAAGTAATAGATTTCTTTACAAAGGGCCGGAAGTGGAAAATCATTATTCCTTGCCATATTAAATAGACCATAACCATGAACAGAAAGGCAATGGAACAAAACATTATTAAATTTGGCTGGAAACCTCATCTAAGGAAGATGCTGAACCCAAGGACTGCTCCCATCAAAGGAGCAGTTTACGAGGGTTTGGGGGCCACTGATGTATTAGACTAAGATGTTTCTTGATGTAATCAGAAAAATGACAGAGTTGGACAGCAAATAAAACATTTCCTTATGTGATTTGTCATCACAACATCATACTTCAGCAAACTCAGAGTGCAACCTTTCAAGCCCCAGAGGGGGAAACTGAGGCACCAAGTGGAGAAGGGAGAGGCCTCAGGTCAAACGGGGGTGCGCACCTTTCTGCTTTACTTGCCCCTCCCCGTGCCTCAGTGTCGCTTGTTCCCTGGGCCCAGCCTCGGTGGGAACAGGTGTCGAAGGAGAGAATTGAGCCCCATCCTCAGTGTCACGAGAACCACAGAGCCCCGCTCTCTCTTTCTTTGCCTAATGAAGGCTCCACATCTGCCAAAAAAAAGCCACAGCAACCCTGTCCCCAGGCACTTGCTGTTGGTAGAAAAGAACGTGCAAAAATTCCACCAATTCCTCCTCAAAAACCAAGGGAATGTTTCAAGTGGGGCCAAATCAGCCGATGCAGGGAGTGGCCGCCATCAGGAACAGAAACTGCCTTCTGCCCGGTAAATCATCCGCCTGGCTCTGCGGTGGTGAGGACAGTTTTATTTTCTCTCTCCCTCTCCTCCTCTCCTGATTGTCCTCACATTTGGTGGACTGTGTGTGCACCAGTGTGGGAGGGAAGGACAGGCCAGCACCCCAGGGGTCCGTCATCCCAGGAGGACTAATGAGGAGACTGACGGGGCCGGGGGCACCACGGTCTCTGGGGAGGCATACCTGAAGAACCCCCACCATCCGCCATCGACAGCCCCTCACCCCTCCTTTGACCTCCCAGGACATGTGGGGAAGGAAGGCCAGCGGTGCCTTTGT
Source organism: Aselliscus stoliczkanus (assembly GCA_033961575.1). Taxonomy (NCBI): domain Eukaryota; kingdom Metazoa; phylum Chordata; class Mammalia; order Chiroptera; family Hipposideridae; genus Aselliscus; species Aselliscus stoliczkanus. The sequence goes on along the minus strand of CM066738.1, from coordinate 3,063,745 downwards.
GTTTCTCCCAAGAGACATGACCATCTTTGGAGGTGGCGAGGGACACACCCAGGGGAATGCTGAATCCTAGGCGAGAGTTTAACCCAATGCAAACGAAGACAGAAGGCCGCTTCCTTCTTTCCTTAGAAAGAGTATCTGAAATACCCCACTCCCTCACGTCCCTAGAGTGATCCTGCTCAGCTGTCCTCCGGCAACTTGGCTGTGCTGATGGGTCTCAGCAATGGGGGTGGCAGATGGGGAGGGAACGGTCACTGAAAGAAGAGAAATTGCCCCAAAGTTACTAATGACATGAAATTAAGTCCTTGGATCCCATCCTTTACTTTCTCTCATGGGAAGAGCTGAGGTTGGCCACGAGAGGTGCAGCTAACCCCTTAAGAGCTTCCTCGGAGAGAATAAGGCCCACGAGGAAATCACGCCTTCCTTGGCTGATCTATTAACAGAAGAATATATTCAGGTGGGTGCACCACCTTGGTGGTCACAGAAGGCCACTGACAACATAGCAAGGACATATCCTGGTGTCAGAAACAAGGAGCGGTCTTGCTCCCCAGGGGAGAACTCCGTGCTGCGGGAGGACAGCCACGGCTTGGGTTTTGGCAAGTCAGGCCAGGAACGGGGGCTCAGGAAGGGCCATCAGCCCTGAAATATGATTGGCAGGATGCTAGGGACCTGGGCGAGGAGGGAGTGAATTGCTTTGTGCTTTCAGGTTTTCCGGGAAGGTGTCCCAGAGGTCACCTCCATGACCAGGATCACTGTCACGGGCCTCACCCCAGTGCCCTCTCCCTGCCCCTGGCTGGCCCAGCACGGGCACCCAATTCTACAGATGCAGCCAGGGGACACGGATGTCATCTGCGCCTACCTCCCTGGGTGTGGCCGTCCGACACGGCTGGAGCCTGTTGGGAGCAGCTCGGGCCACATGTCCTTCCTGTGGAAGTGTCAGGATAAGGAGGCCCGGGTGACACTCCAACAGTCACGTTTTGTTTCTCTGGCCTTCTGCACTGCGAGCTAACAATTATCGCATCTCACCATGACCGGGCATTGTTTTCAGTGTTTATATTAGTGAAGAGTCTTTCAGCGCCCCATAGAAAGGAAAATTGAAACTGACTTAAGCCCACACTGGACTGCATTGGTTCACAGATCTGAAAGGCAGAGGGACAACCTTGCTTCAGGCATGGATGCATCCAGGAGCTCCAACGTCTCCCAGGATTCTGAGAAGTGTCTGGGCTGCGGGTCAAAGGGCTGGGGCCAAGACTCCGCCCCCGAGGCTCCCACTGCCCAGGCCCACAGCGGAAAAGAAGGGCTGCTTCCTGGTCCCACCAGCCGAAGTCCAGAATTAGCCCTGATTGGACAATCTGGGTCACATGCCCATCCCTCAGCCAATCACCGAGCACGTTCACTGATTTAGGGCTGGATGCATGATCTCCTTCCCAAAGATCAAAGTGCATGGACATAGAGAGGGAATAAGTCCCCTAGGACCATCAGGATATGGTTGTTAGAAGAAAGGGGCATTGATGCTGCGTCGCCTAAAGGAACATGTGTCCTCTATGGTCCATTTCATGCAAATCCTAGCAACACCTTCAGGGGGTGGGTCCTACTATGACACACTTTACAGATGAGGAAATGAGACACAGAGAGGTTAAGTAACTCACCCAACGGCACACAGTCCATAAATTATAAGAAGGCTCCAACCCAGCCTTAAAGTTCTTTACAATGACCCTAAAAAGAGGTTTTGCTCCTGTTTATTCTCTGCTGTCCTCTGTCGCTCCCCCACACCAACACAGTGCCAGGCACACAGTAGGCCTAAAAACACTTCTCAGTTGTGTCTGTGGATGTCTCCTTCTGGTGTTTGTGTAATTGTTTATTCTTCAGAGTTTCCAAAGGCAGCACGGTGTGCTCAAAAGCAAAACACATCAATTTTTCTCTAAATAATTTTGTTAATAAATGATATATAAGTTTATGCATCCTAATTAACCAAAAATTATTTATTGCAGCAATTAAAATGAACTTGTGTAAAAGACTGCAACTTTAAGTTCTTGAGAAAGCAATAAAGTCCATTCATGCTTCTCTACATTGCTAAGGCTCCTTGAAACCCTGCCAGCAGCCAGCTGTTCTTCCCCCCTCCGCCCCCCACCATGCAGCTGTCCGGGGGCAAATTCAGAGAGTCTATAGTTCTGGGTTCCCTGGAGAACTAACTCCAGGCTGGAGGCTGTTCCAAACCCTCAGTGAGACAACAGCTAGCATCTTCTGACCTGGTTACACCAGGGAGGGAATTATAAACCACAAAACCCACTAATGCATCTAGACAGTTATGGGGAGGGATTACGGGCCCCCTTACTTTCAGACAACCCAGAGAGCCAGATTCTTTCTGTCCCTAACTCTCACTACCCTTACCTTGTCCCATGATTGCTAGGACCAACTTCAAGTGCCCCCTCTTCCTGCTAAGCCAACATTTATCCAATCATCCATTCATCCACCTATTTATCCATCCATCCATCCATCCATCCATCCATCCATCCATCCATCCACCCACCCACCCACTCATCCACCCATCCATCTCACTGTAAGAGGTAGGATTCCAGTCAGAACACACCACCTCAAAGAGATCTGTGTGGAGAGGAAGGACTCAGGCAGGAGAATAGAATAGAAGAAAGAGGGGATGAGGGGAGGAGAAATGGAAGGTATTTAAAATAAATTTGGGGTTATAATTCAAGGAAGTAAACATGTATAAGGATTCTTCTCATCACCTGCTTCAGGAGAATGGGGGGTGACACATGGGTAGGGTTTTCAGATAAAATGCGGGACACACAGTTAACTTGGAATTTCAGAAAAACAACAATGATGTTTTAGTACAAGTATGTCGCAAATACTACATGGGCCATATTTATACTAAAACATTATTATCTGAAATTCTAATTTAACTGGATGTTAAAGCTTTCTCCTTTCTTTCTTTCTTTCTTTCTTTCTTTCTTTCTTTCTTTCTTTCTTTCTTTTTTCTTTTCTTTTCTTCTTTCTTTCTCTTTTTCTCTCTTTCTTTCTTTCTGCTAAATCTGACAACCCTAAACCCAAGCTAAGAGACAAATCTGGGTTCAAGTTGAGGTTCGGTCTCCTGGGAACACAGTGGCCTTGAGTGGGTCACTGTATCTCTCTGAGACTCATCTTTCTCATCTGTAAATATCTCATGGCATGTGACCCAAATTGCCCATCAGAGGGGCACATAGGTGGTGGAACCAAAGTGTGGGGGACACAACCAGGGATCCAGGGTCTGCAGCCTACAGGACACAGGCCTCAGCCAGAGTCACTCAAAATTCAAGTTAAAAACTGCTCTCCAGATCACAGAAATTGCCTCTGTGTGCCACATGGGGCCGGGGCTGCTAACTTGCAAACTCTCATCCCCCTCAGCTTGTCCGAAGCCTCAAATGGATGAAGTGCGTAAGGCTGATAGATACGTGCCTGCAGCCAGAGCTGAGAAATGGCAGTCAGGACGTCCCCCACAGAGGGCGCTCTCCATGGCCTCTGGTCTGTTCTCCGGCTCCCCAAGCTCCGCTCTTCCCTCTCCTCTTCTTAAACTCTCTGTTTTCGTGGCCTCACCCCGCCCTACCTCATCTCCTGCAGAGGTTCCTGGCCCCACACGTGGCCCCTGAGTGCTCCTAAATTCCACCCGCACCCCCCGTTGGCCGTGGAAGAAGCACCTGCAATTTTTTAAAAGACTCTCACGAAAGCCCACATTGGAATGAGACAGACTTGAATTTCATAAACTTGAAGATTAAGTCTTTGAGTACTACTTCCTGGGTGCCAGTAGGAGCCTTCAAGTCCATCATCCATGCAATGGGTTTACTGACTGGGCCTCGTAGGGCTGTGATCAGTGCCCTCTACATGCCAACTATTTTACAGAACAAGCCATCATTAGAAACGTTATTTATGTCTCAACGGGACTGACTACCGGATCTCCAAAGACGCAGGAGCCCTTGGCGTTGGCTTCCTCTAACACAGGCTCACGTGAGGAAAGTTGGATTGATTTACAGCTTTTTCTAGCCTTTACCTTCAGAGGAAAGAGTCAGAACAAGGTGACAGCATGCTCCCCGAGAAAGTGTGTAAGAAGTTTAGCAAGGATCGCACCTCTATTGCCAGCTTGTTGCTTGTTTCGAAACATTCATCCATCTACAATTTTTCAGCATGGTGACTTTAATCTGCTATGAAAATGTATACGTCAAAATCTTTATGGTTGTAGGTGAAATAACTGACTCTGAGAAACTCAAACAGCAGGAGTTGACTCGTAGTGTGTAACCAGCAGCCTGGAGATGAGCGGTGACTCAGTGATCTAACCCGGGACTCCTGCCCTTTCTGCTTGCCTGCTATGCCGTCCTCATGCTCACAAGATGGTTGCCATAGCTCCAGACATCATGTCCTTCCACAATGACACCCCAAATGGGAAAGAATGGGGTACAAGCCGAAGTGTCTTTTCGTTATGAATCTGCCTTTATCCTGAAGGGGGAACAATGTCTTCCAGAAGCCTCCTAGTAGGTTTTCTTTTGTATTTCATTTTCCAAGAGTAGGTCATAGGCCTATCAAGACAAAGGAGAAGAAGATTGCGATGGCTTAGACACATCAGCACTTTTTCTGTGGAGCTGGTCACAGTGTCGCACAAAAATCAGGGCTCTGTTCACAAGGATGAAGGGAACACAACTGACGGGTGGGCGGACAGTCACTATTTCTGGAACTCGTAGTAGCAATGCAGGCGAACATGGCCTTTGTTGAGCACTGACTCTGAGCCAGTCACTGAGTTAAATTTTGTGTGTGCGCATGTTAATTCTTCAGAGTAACCCCATTTCAACCTCACCGCAGCCCCACAAGCCGCAGCGCTTGTTCCCATCTTACAGGGAAGCAGGTGGGCACCCCCAGCTGAGCCCTGGGTTTACAGACCACGTCCCATCAGCCAGCCAAGGCTGGGGGGGCAACAGCAGAGCCTGCCAGCAACCCCACACTCCCGCCCCACTTCCTGTGTCCCATGCATCCAAGCTCGGGTTCGGATGGCAGAAGCTAGGGATGACCCCGCCTGCCACTCCCCAGGGCAGCTGGAGGAGGGGTCCTGGGCCCGTGTCTGTCCCCTCAAGTGCATATTTCAAGGATGGTGCAATATTCTGGGCCAAAGCCACGCTTTCCGGTGATTGAGGTTGTGCCCTTTGTCTCCATCCTCCCAGAACACTTAGGGAGACGGGTAACAACTGTTTCTCTGGGCCCCTTCAAGCTCCATGCCTTTAAGACCGCTTGAGTGGAGAACAGTTTCAGGCATCGAGCCTCAGAGTGTCCAGGCTCTGTGGTCATGAGGAAGTGGCCACTTAAAGGAGATGGGCAAGTGAGGGGACAGTTTACAAGGAGTCGTTGGATAGAGAGAAAGTGAGGAGGGACCAGCATGGAGGCACCTGGGCCTATTTCTGACCCATGAAAGAAAAGCCTGACGAAGCCCTTGGGTGCGGGCACCACGCCAGGCACTGCGCCAGGAGGGCCCCCGGCCGTGGGCTGCCCAGGCCTGGTCACCTGGTCCGTCTCTCACCGGCTCAGAGCACTGTTAGATCTGAAGTCTGTTCCTCTCGGCAGGTGGAACGCCTCTGTCTGTCTGTCTCTGCCTCTCTGTCTCTTTCTCTCTCTTTCTTACACACACACACGCACACTCACCCGTTCATTTCTCAGCTTATCGGAGTCTGAGTGTTCGTGCGCATGTGTGTCCATGAGTGTCTCATGGGTCTGCCTCCTTCCCACTCTGTCTTTAGGTGGCACACACCAGTTTTCAAAGCGTCACGGGGAGAACCATACACCCTGCTCTGACTGCCCTCGGGAGAGGGTGGGGGACATACCAGTGTCCGCACAGGTGGGGGTACGGCAGAGGGACAGGTGAGTCTTTCCCCAGGAATAAAAAGTTGCTGTCCCTCTGACACCTGCTGTCACACACGGGTAGGGAGGTCGGTGCCTCTTGGTCAGGACCAGCGCCCTCCCCACTTCCTTTGCTAAGTAACTACCATCTGAAATACAGTCATCCTGCCTGTTTTCAGCACAAAGAAAATCATTCAGGTCCCTATTGAAAATGTTCCCTGTGTCTCAGAAGTTTTTGTCTGAAGATGCCTATGCCTAATAACACAGCCCTCTCCTTAGGAAAGCATGTCTGAGAAAGCCTGCGTCTGCCTGCTGCCCTTTCCCCTGGGTGCTGGGGAAATGTATAGGAGAAAAACATCTCTCTCTCTGTCTCTGTCTCTCTCTCTCTCTCTCTCTCTCTGTCTCTCTGTATCTCTCTGTCTCTGTCTCTGTCTCTCTCTCTCTCTCTCTCTCTCACACACACACACACACACACACACGTACAGGCAAAAAGTTCTCACGATTGAATTTAAAACTAGACAGAAATTACTTCCCTTGTTTAGGGAAATATCATTTGAGGAAAAAAAACCCACTATTTGTCAGCATACAGAAAAGAGAGAGAGAGAGAGAGAGAACTTTCAGAGTTTCTCTAAAGTTCCTCCTCACTGGGCAGAAATGCTGTCTCCCTTGAGAAAGTGCATGCCAGAGAGAAGAGGAAAACTGTGTGTGTGTGTGCTCACATGCATGTGTATGTGTGACACTGTGTTGGCTTGTCTCTCCCTGCAATGAGAAAAAAAACCACAGGTCTTCATTTGCAAAGATAAACATAGTCCCTCTCTCACACGCATGCAAAATGTCTTCCCTTCTGTCACAAAATATGTGCCACTGGACAACAAACTCTCCTCAGCGTGTCGAATAATATGTGTGTGTCTCCAGGTGGAAATCAGAACACGTCCCCTCTGTGTCAGAGAAGTCTCTCTCAAAAGGGTTCTGTCATTAGGCAAGAGGCACGCACACACGCCACACACAGTAAGAGGGCGCACACTAGACAGAAACGCTCAGGGCTGTGAGTGTGTGTGCGTGCGTGTGTGCATGCGCGTGCACGCACAGGAGATGCCTCTATCTTGGTTTGTCTCTCTAAAAGCAGGTGCAGAAAAAGTGCTGTCTCTCATACGCACGCACACACACACGCACGCACACACACACGTGCGCGCGCACACAGAAAGTCTCTCTCCTTCACAGGCTGTGTCACTGAGAGAAAATGTCTTGCTTCCCTCACTAAGGACCCAGAAAACTCCGAAAACCAACACTCATTTTTTGTTCTGACTCGCTCGCAGGAGTTGCCTGGGTTTGAGTGTCGAGGCAGACACCGTCTCCATCTCTCTCAGAAAGCTCCTCCCTCCCTGAGTGCTTCACCTCTGTGAGCAAAGACCCCTCTCCCCAAAAAGCACCCACCTGAGAGAACCCCTCTCCCACTGGGCTGTCTTTCCACACTCGGAAACGTGTGTGTGCATGTGTGTGTGTGTGTGTTTGCATGTTTGCATGCACCAGACTGTCTGTCTATCAGACTCTTTTCTCAGGCAGGAAAATCCATACATGTCTTTTCTCCAGGCAGAAAATCTTCCTCGAACACATACACACACACACACACACACACACTCTCTCTCTCTCTCTCTCTCTCTCTCTCTCTCTCTCTCTCTCTCTCTTTCTCTCAGGCAAAGCACCCTCTGTTCTCTTGGGAAGGGTGCATCCCCTGCAAAGCCATCACACTTTCCCCATCACAGAAAGCTGTCAGCGTGCTTGGGAGAGACAGACATACGCCAGAGAGTCCACTCACTCTCCTTCCACACTCAGAACACTGTGCGTGCGTGTGCTGTGCAGAGAAGCAAGGCAAACTCAAACCTCTGTCTATTGGCTGCAACCTCCCTAGAGATGGGAGTGTGTGTGTGTGTGTGTGTGTGTGCGCGTGTGTATGTATGTGTCTTTTCCCAGGCAAAAAAGACCATCTCGACCACACACACACATTCACACTCACTCTGCCAGGCGGGCCCCCAGAAAAACCACCTCTTTCCTGTTGCTTCCAGCTCAGAGCACTGTCTACGTGGGTCTGGGTGTCCAGGGAGAAAGCCTGTTTCTCTCACTGAAGAGGCTCCCTCTGACGGCCCCCTCTGGAGGCAGAAATACCTCCTCCACCTAATGAAAGGCACACCCAGGAGAGGCACGTGCACAGAGGGCACTGTCTGTGCAACAAACACAAGTATCAACTTCTGACCAGTCTCCCTGCAGGCTCAGAAAGACATGGTTTTTTTCCAGACAGGGGAAAAGAATTGTTTTGCCACCTCACACGTGTGTGTGCGTGACACTTGGGACAGAAACGTCCCCTCGTCCACCCAAACGTGTGCCAGCGGAAGGCCAAGCCCTCTTGTCCTGGTTCTTGGCCCACAGAAAGTTCCCGAAGCTTTTGGGCATTGAGGCATTCTCTCTTACTCAGAGTGGACTCCTTCCGAAAGACTGTCACAAGTCAGAAATGCCCCCCAAGGAAACACAACTCACATAAGAAACACACACACACTCACACACAGGAGAAACATGGGCCCTTGGTCTATCTCTTGCTGCAAACAGAAATGTGAGTGCCTTTTTCTAGGTAGAGAAATCCGTCTCCTGCTGTCTCACACACACAGAACCGGCCCCCCTGCTCCCCATTGTTTGCACCAACATCTTTGTCTGGAATCCTTGGTTCTCAGGAAATCCTGTGTGTCCAGAAAGAAACACGCTTGCTCACTGACCAACGTCTGAAACTCTGTCCCTAGGCAGACATATGCCCCGTCCGCACACACACTCACACGCGTCGAGCAAGCACAAACGTGTGGAGGGAGAGCCCTGGCAGCCCATCACCCTTTCTACACACTCACGTGCATGTGTGCATGCACACACATGCACACACACACAGAAACGTGGTCTCTGCTCATTAAGTGTGCACTGCCTGAAAATCAACCCGCTTCCCTTCTAATTCTCAGCTCAGAAAAACCTGTCTGCAGACAGATAATGATTTCGTCCTCTGAAAAGGCTTTCTCCAAGCAATTCATCCTCAGGAGCGAAACGAACCCCCCCCCCCCCAGAAGGGCACTCAGGAGAAAACACGCCCACTCACAGTCCCTTTCTATACTGAAAAGTGTGTGTGTGTGTGTGTGTGTGTGTGTGTGTGTAAAATTATTGGTTTTGGTCTGTCTTCTTGCAAGCTAAACAATATGGATCTTTTTCCAGGCAGAAAAACTTTCTCTCTCTCTCTCTCTCTCTCTCTTTGTCTCTCTCTCTCTCTCTCTCTCCCCGCCCAGCAGTGCCTCTCTTTTTCTTACTAATATGACGCAGCACTGAAAAGCTACTTTATAACTGTCAGCTCATAGAAAAATGTCCTTGTTTCTAGGCAGAACATATTCTCTGTCTCTCAAAAAGGTTTCTCTCTAAAACTCTCTGTCCATGGGGCAGAAATGACCCCCCACCCCCCCATACACACAACCACTAATGAGCATGTGCACACACTAGCAAGAAAAGATTCGTGTGTTTGTGTGTGGTTAAAACCAGAAAAAAGGTCCCTGTGTTGAGCCGAGTCCTTGCAAGTAAAAAAACATATATGTTCTTTTTCTAGAGAGAAAAACATACTCCCCCACCACACACACACACACACACACACACTTTCACACACTCACACACACACACACTCGGGCTCTTGGTGGCTCTTCTCTATGTTTGTGTTACCTGGAAAACAAACAAACAAACATTATTTCTCAGCTTGCAGAAAATTCTGTGTGTGCTTGTCTCCAAAAAATCACTGGGAGAAATATATCCTCCCCCATAAAGACCACACCAGATAAAAACACACATACTACCCTCTTCCCATACTCAGAAAAGTGTGTGTGTGTGTGTGTGTGTGTGTGTGTGTAGGGGAAAGCCCTCAATTTATTACTGTCTCTTTACTCCAGGCAAAAATTAAAAAAATATATATATTTTTGCAGCCGAGTGTGTATGTCACACGCACACACTCAGGCGGAATGTCTTCATTTTCTAAGTATCCATCACCTGAAATACCAATGCTTTGTAACTCTCAGCTCACGGAAACATGTCTCCGGGCAGAAAAATGTTCTTTTTCCCTCGCGGTAAAGTCTCCCTCGAAAGCTTTTCATTACTGGGCAAAATAATTCCCATCTCCCTGAGGAAGCTCACACGAGACCGAAAAATACACGTTGGAAAAGAAGTAAACCGTATTCATGTGTGAGGTTAGAGGCAGAAAATGGCTCTGTGTTGATCTATGTCCTTACAAGCAGAAAAATACATGTGCGATTTTCCAAATAGAAAAACAATCCTCTCTCTCTCTCTCTGTCTCTCTCTCTGTCTCTCTCTCTCTCTCTCACACACACACACACGCTGAAGTACAAGGGTCTCTAGTGGGCTCCACTGCCGGGCAAATGTCTCCCATTCCCTCACTAGGTGTGCACCCCCTGACAAACAGGCTTTCTCAGTTTGCAGAAACCACCTTTCTGTGTGTGTGTGTGTGTGGGGGTGGGGGTGGAGAAAATGTCCTCCATCTCTCTCCTTCGATCTCCTTCCCTCTGGGAAGTGTCTCCTGGCTGCAGCACAGACACACGCATCACGTCAGGAAAACACAGGGGCACGATCCCTGTCCAGACAGAGTGCTTCATGGATGTGAGCAGAGACCCTGTGTGTACTCTGCACCCTGCTCACAGAGAAACACGTGTGTGCGTGTGCATGTGTGCATGCATGTGCGGCTCCTCTCGGGAGAAGAGAATCACCCTCCCTCCCTCCCTCTGGCGGAAAACTTGTGGCTTACTGCTCGAGACCACCGACCAGCGGCGGGAACGCCTCCTTCCTGTAACCCCTCAGGTCCCGCACTGGGCCCCCCCCCCCCCCCGACAGCCCCAGGCCGGGCTGGCCCCGCTCCTCGGGAGAGGGGCACTGCGCTCCCCCATTTCCCACAGCCAGGGGAGGGTGCCCATGCCCCTCTCTCCAGCCAGGCCCCTTCTGTGCGTCTTGGTCAGCCCCTGCCCCTCTGCCTGTCCTCGCACACCCTGCCCACGGCCGGAAAGTGCGCGGCCTGTCCAGGCCCACAGCCTCTGGGGCCCCGGCGCCCCGCGGAGCCGGCGGGGGCCTTGGCGCGAGGGGCAGACGTTTCCAGCCGGCGCCCCTGGGCCCGCAGGCCTGGGCCTTCGCCCACGTGCAGCGCCGAGGCCGCTGGGACCCGGCCTGGCCTTCGCGGCCCAGGCACCCCGTGTCCCCGGCGGGCATCGCAGCGCCCCGCGCCAGCCGGAGGCATCTGCCCCCGCCAGCTTCCAGGGCGCTGCTCCAGGACCCCAGCCCATCTGGGCCCCGGGGGAGGAGGCCTGCACGGGCCAGCGGCCGGCACCCGGTCCCGGGGCCCCAGGAAGCGGAAGGGCCGCCTGCCGCCCCCGCGCCTCCGCAGGTCTGCGGCCCTCGGCCCCGCCGCGCTGGGCCCACGCATCTCGCTCTCTCGCTGCGCAACAGTGCGCCCTCGCGGCCGCAGGCGGAACTGCAGCCACCCTGCGCGGCGCCCGTGCCCGCTGCGCTCTGGGCCCCTCCAGTCCCCGGTCCGCAGGCCTAAGCCCGGCGTCTGGAACCCACGTCCCCTCCCGGAGGGGGCGCCGGAGGGTCTCTGCGCAGCGTTCCCTGCGCCTTTTCTCCTTGGAGATGCTCAGTCCCAAGACTGCGAGGGAGCCGTTTCTAGAAGCTTCCTCTAGTCTTTGCTTTTAGGGACCCAAGAGGCCCTGACCTGGGACCCTAGGAAGAGGGGCCTGACTCCAGTCTCCCCTCCTCGATGTTCGCACTTACGGCGTTGCTCTCTGCTCGTGTGTGTAATGCATCCCACCCCCCCACCCCACCCCCCAAAAAAAGATTCCAAGAGGCTGGTCCATGCTGTTTCACCAGAGGGAAAACAGACATGATGAGATCACAGACGTGGGGTCGCTTGCTGACTAGGGGCACCTGGCCAAGTCAACCTGCCTTTCTGAGCCTCAGTTTCCCCCTCTGTAAACCATAGTTGAGGGGAGGGTCACAGGACGTGAGGAGTTTTGAGGGGATGCTGTGCAAGTATCTGTAGTTCATACCCTGCTGGTGTCATGGCTTAGCGAGCACAGCTCCCAGACAGGGAAATGGGGTCTTGGGACCCCCACCGCCCCAGGACGGCTGTGGGTTGGCTGCGCCTGTGCGGTTCAGTGGGGAAGCTCCTGGAGAGATGGGGATGTGTGCTCGGGCTGGGGAGTCGACTGATTGGTGTCCGGTGTGTCCCAGGAAGAAGCTCCAGCCCAAGAGTAATCTCTCCTACTGACCTCTTTGTCTCATCAGCAAAGATGAGCTCAGCCATGTGGACAGACTATAAAATGTGTCATCTAGCGAGCTCCTCAGGGGGTCACTAACGGATCCACCCTGGGCAGGGTCCACTGGGGCTTCTCAGTCACATTCGGGAGATGAGGCAAAGCCACCTCCTCCCTCACCCCCATCACCCCCCAGCTGGTAAGCTCGCGACACCATCCTCAGCTTCACTCTAACCACATGCATTTGCATGGCTCAAAAGCATGTCTCCGTGTCTTATCCCACTTGTCCCTCAAAGACTGCCAGCTGAGGTAGGTGAAAAAGAATATCACGTGTTTCACAGGTGTTTCCTGAGGACCTCCTGTCTCCTGGGAGCTGAGCTAGCTCCTGAGAATACAGTGTGAACAGGCAAGGCCCCCTTCACCTCAAGGAGCTTATATTCTAGTGGGGTAGAGGACAACAAACAAGTCAATTAATAAGTAAACAGATAATTGCAGATGATAAAGCAAAATAGGTTAGAGAGTAATCAGGAGGGGCTCCTTTAAACAAGGGGGGGCGTGTCAGGGAGGGCTTATCTGAATAATAAAAAGGCATAGGCCATGTACAAAATAGCAGTAAGAGTGTTGTAGGTGGAGAGAATAGCATGTGCAAAGGCCCTGGGGTGTGAGGAGGTGAGGTCAGGGAATCAGGCAGGATGGGCTTGGGCTAGATGTGAAGACAAGGGGAATGGTTGGGATTTCAGTCTAAGTTTGGGAGAAGCCAGTGGATTTCAAGCAAGGAACGAACCCTGATGAGTGGTTATGAGGTCCCTCTGGGGCTGTGTGGACACCTGAGGGCTGCGGAGCAAGTGTGGACACAAGGAGATCAGTCAGAACACGTTTGCTGAAGTTCAGGTGGGAAGCAATAGTTGGAGATTGGAAAATGTGGGCAAATTTGGGAGACAGAGACAATGGAATTTGTAATAGAGCAAAGTTTTCCCGCTTTTCAAATGTTTCGCCTGAAGTGTCATTCAAAGTGAGGTCGTACGGTCTGGCTGCAATCCCACCTCTTATTGTGTAGAGGGGCCTTCGGTCTTCATTCCTCATGTGTGTCTACCCGCTTATCTCCTGATGCCTCGAGGCATATCATAGATGGTGAATGCGGTTGAGCTTCTAGCCTGTGTCTTGCTGTCTTCCTAAGGGGCATTTTGAGGACAGGGCTAGTAACTTCCTTTCCCTTTCCTCACATCTCTTGTAAGGTCTTCCCCACGGCAGCTTTCACGAGTAGTTCCTGAGACGGTCTGCTCTGTTCACAAGCTGTGTCCCCAGAGCCTAGAAAAGTACATGGCATGTTTTTGGCACTTACTATATATTTGTTGAATTAATGTGTGCAGATTCTGAGCTAGCCATGGACAGTTGACCAGATGGCCGAAGGTTTGCCCAGCCAGCTTCACCTTTCCACCGTCTTCCACTGAGTGGCGTTAACTCGAAGGCCTCTCGCCTTGGCGTTTCCGGCAGAGGCCCCCTCACTGCTCCTCCCAGGGCCGGGCTGAACCCTGAGAAACTATTTCTTTGTGGATATTGCTGTTGTTTTCTCAACATTCTTACGTGTTGACTTAAAGATCTTCAACTTCCTTATGAAGTGTCTGAGGGAGTGGGGCTGGACCCACAGTACGGGCCGTTGGCTCCACCTTTGAAATAAAATATTTAAACAGCTTGTCTCTTGATAGTTAAAGCAATAATCTAAAATGTATTCTTTCCTAGTCGTTGATACAAATGCCTAATTCCCAAATTCCCACTCTTCAGAGTTCACATGAAAAAAACCACAGTTACAAAACTACTGCCAACTCGAATGCCTCCTGGATGGCCCAGAGCAATTGTTCTCACTCGTTTCACTTGAGAATCACTTTGAAGGAGGACACTGTTTCAATTTGCTACAAATCCCACCGTGTTTATTTTTAGAGGTTCCACTTCCATGATAATTTGCACATGAACCCAGGTCGGACTTTGCTGGAACTCCGAACATTAAATGAAAGGGAAACAGAATTTTGGGGAACACCACCTCCTTGTCATAAATCTTCCCACAACACATATGTCCTGGTTATAGATTCTCATTTGCTGGAAACGGAATTATATTAACCCTTCACATGTTAGTTAGAATAAGAGGCATGTGTTCCTGCTCTCTACCATGAATCCATGTGAACCCCAAGAGATGAGACCCCCTTTTTGTCCCCATTTTACCATGACCAGGGAAGGAGAGGAGGGCTTGTGGTTGCTAAGCCCTGAAGATAACTTTGAAGGCAAGACATGCCCTGGACCATGAAGGTCTTCCAAGGTCCCTGAGGATCTTTGAGAAAGCCACATGGGGTCTGGAAAGCCATCCAGTGAAATGTAGGGCCTGGTCCTCAGAAGCGAGCACTCCCTCAATGAGAGAGAGGAGACCAACGCAGGAAGCAGAGGTCCTAAATGGGGGTTCTGGATCTTCCTCTCACTAACCATGTGACCTCGGCCAAGTTCTGGGCCCCTAAAGGGATGGTCTGAGTGCGTATTCCAAATCTTTCACTTCTCGGATGAGGACACGGGGGATAGTGAAAGAGCTCCCTGCCAGATGGTCACAGAAAGTTATTTTCTCTGAACCTGAGTGGAAACCCGGAGGGACCCTCTTCCCCTCAGCTGTGTCAGTGGGCCAAGCGTTCCTTCTGACCCAAAGTCATCTGTCAACTGAGAGAGCTGCAGAAAGGGTTTCCTAGAACAGCGGCAAGCCTCCGTATTTCATGGGAAATGAGGAAATAGAAGTGAAAAGCTACACCTAAACTCTGATCTCTGCTTTCGGCTCTCAGGACCACATCCTTGGATGGAAGGTTTCCTTGGAGTTATGGCGCCCCCTGGTTGCTACAATCCAGAAAGAACTGAAGAAAAAAAAAATTCAGTATCTTGGCTTCAAGATGACAGGGAAAAGAAAAAGACATGAAAGAAAATGAGAGGAGAGTTGCGTCAAATTGACTTGAGTTCATTTAAGCTACAAAACAACGGAGGATTGTCCGATTGTTCAAGCAGTTACTGAGTGTATTTAGTACTAGGTGCTGTGCTACCTCCGTCCTGAGGCCACAAAGAGGAGCAGGATGTGGCTGGCATCCTGGGGAGGCCCTGGGGTCCTGTGGGACACCCACACTCAGGTTTTGGAAACAGCCAAAGCACTCACCTGGTTTCTCCTTTCTCCCTTAGTCCCTCCCTGTCCGTTTCCCAGGCCCTGCCTGTCTCTGCACCTCACTTTTTCCTCCCTAGTTCTGCTCTCTCTGACCATGGTGCACAGCTGCATTTTTATTCATTGAATGTGTTGCATCAAGTTTATCTCTCGCGTTCCTTAGTTTAGAAGTGAATGATTGTATAGTGCATTGAACTTCTCTCTCTCCGTTCATAGTGTTCGTTTCCTTTTTTTTCTTTTTGGTATATGGGACTCTTGATGGAAAAATCCTTGTCCTTGAATTCAGAGGTGTGCCTATCATGCCTCCCAGAAAAAGACTGAAGGTTCCATTGGACACATGTTTACAGGACCAACTTAAATCCTTCGTGTATAGGCTCAGAAAACCACCTAGACCCACAGGATTCCTCCCCGCCCCAAGGGATCCTGGGATAGAGCTCAGGGGAGAGCATGAGTAGTTTGGATTCAGGAGCATGATGATGCTCAGACTATTTACTGAATGAATGAATGATATGAGTGAATGAATGATAGAAGCTTAAAGGCGTCGTTGACTGGAAAAGGTCTCTTGAACTTCTCCTTTCTTGAGTAGCACAGAATATTCTCTGTATTATTTTCTGTTTAGGCAGATTCATCCCTTTGCTGTCAATAAGAACGGAACCAGAAAGGTCACAATTTTTCATTGTCAACAAGAAACATGGAGTAAATGAATTAGGGCTTCAAGCTGCTAAAAGAGGAGCTGGAATGGGGCGCTGTCCTCTCATTCTGCTTCCTGGCCCCATTGGGCTGGGGGATACCCAGCCTTCTGGGGAGGAAGGCGTCTAGGTCTCAATATCTTTGAGAATTTCAAACACCCCCTTTTTTTTTTTGGATGGGAGGAGGCAAAGGAAGAAGAGACTAGACAGAAGATGAGAGTGGACCCCTACTCAAAAGAGGAAAATGGGGTTCACGCAAGGAACGCACTCAACAACCCACAATCTATGTCTCTTGACACACATTTGTTACTTGAACTGTAATATTCTTAATGCTCCATGACATGCCTTTAAAAATGGCACACCTTCAAAGGTGGTGGTGTGGGCAGCCCATTCACACACACACCATCAACCCCATACTTAGTGGATGAATTATCTCTGCCTTTCATTTGTCGAGTGCATTGCGAGGGGGCTTGTTCAGGTGGCAAGCAGGCATGGGCCAGAGCACGGAACCTTGTTTGCATAAAGAGTTCGTCAGCCACAGGAAGACCCTTTTAAAAGCAGACATAGCATTGAGAGGACCCCACGGGCTTGGGAGCAAATGATAAATGGGTTCATCATCTTTTTAGTTTGTGAGAAACAAGTGAATCATCTATGTGATGAAATTGAAAAGAAAATATCTGAGTAATGTTAGATTACAAGATGAATCCAGGAAGGAAGAAAGGACTTTCGGGGTTATAAACCCCAAATGGCATCTCTACGAAATGTTAAATGTCTCTTTTTTAAAAAAAATAAGATTAGTTTCTGACCACTGAGATATAGTCATTATTATAACCAACAGCTTGACATCTATTTTAAAATCCTTTCAATGAGGTTACTGCAGAAAAATATAGGAAAGAGAGAGAGAGAGACTGGGCCTTTGGAAAGTAGGTTTAATAGGCCATTGTTTAAGAGGCCCTGAGAGTCTCCATCACATGTGATCTAGAAACAACTGCCAAGACAGTTCAGTAATGTATAGAAGCTGATTAATGTATATTTACATCCACCCAATGCTTGGGCTCCGGCGACTGCAGCAAGTCAACTGAGGTAAGGACGCAGGGCGCACTCTTTAGGGACCCACCCCCCCCACATCTTCCTCAGCTGTCACTCTATTCCAGGACCTCCTTTTGTAATACCTGTTGCTCGGGAACAGAACTCCCCCAAATTGGAAACATGAAGTCATTTTCTATAGGCCCTTGGAAGAGGCAACATTGCGGGCAGCTGGAGGTGGGCCCCGGGAGGCCAGCTGCGGCCTGGGCAGTGAGGAGGTGAAGGAGGGAAGGGGGCGAGGGAGGGAGGGAAACGGGGAGACCTCCTGGCGGGGCCAGTTGGTCCTCAGGCTCCCGCTGGCCGCTGAGCTGGTTCACAGGCATGAGGCCTGGATTGCAGAACTTCAGGCTGGGTTCTCAAGGGTGCAGTGGGTTTTATCAGTGCGAGGGTCTGTTTCATTTTTTCCTTGATTTCACTAGGCTGGGCAGTGACCACAGCCTGTTGAATACCTTTGCAAACAGCCTTCCCAACAGCTGATCCGCTCTGTAGTGTCGCCCCAGCACCGAAGGACTGAGAAACAGGCGCCTAAAGGCCCTTGAGCAGGGGCAGATATTTTATTTCTCCACTAGAGCTCAGGACCAAAGTGCTCGGGGACAAAGAGAAGGGCATAACACTTGCAGCATTTCACTGACTTTGTGAGGTATGTGAGGAAATGCCCCACTAAAAGAAGGGGGAATGGGATACCCCTGACTCAGGAAAGGTCTGGGGCCACAATCCCCTCTTATCAGCACTTTGCTTCCACCCTAAACCCGGAAAAACACTTCCCTCAAAAACAAGGCTAGAGTTGGATCTCCCCAAAGCTCCGATGGCTCGCAGCCTGGGAAAGCATTCTACTGCCACCTTGAGCTGCTTTGAGGAAGCAGCGAAACCATCCAGAAACTGCTGGTCCCTGTTTACAAGAGCTGTCCCCCAAAGTGTCAAGCTGGTCTCTGTCTCCTGTTTTCCAGCCTCTTGACATCTGCTCCCGTTGGAATTCCCAGGTGACCCCGCTGACCCCCATATGGAGGGGCCTGGAGGTGGTGGTGTCTGACCTGAGGCAGCTGGCCACACTTGTGCCCCCACCTCCCTGCGGGCCTGGAGGCTCACCCTCCCCAGCACAGCGGGGGCCATGGCGGGTCCAGCCCCATTGGCCTGGCCTCTTGGAGCCCTTCAGATGTCACTCAGCAGCAATTAGGTAACTGGGGAAGGTAGATTTCCTGAAAATTAGTTCAAGGTTGGGGGCAAGAGGGAAATTGCCAGGCAGAGACTCCTGGTTTATGAAAGCTGTCCCTTCTCCCCTGTTTTCCTTCTAACTAATCAGGACCCAGCGCTCTCCCTCCAAAGCGCCAACTGGGACCTTTCAAAGCAGACCCACCTCACCAGTGCCTCCCAAAGGGCTCGGGTTTCAGCACCCCCAAGGCAGGCTTCTGTCTGACTCACATGGTTCCGTTTAACACATGGGGAAGCACAGAAGGGACCCAGGGCCTAGGGGCGGGGCCTCCACTGCCTGTCCTTCCCCAGCGACCAGCCCTGTGGCGCCAAAGTCCCTTTACAGGCTGGCACATCCTCCCTGAATGCCACCATCCATCCGCACGCCGCATTCCCACGGGAAAACCAGGGTGTCTTAGGATACTACTCTAAGACAGTGCCAGGTGATCCCCTCAAAACTTTCCTTAAAAGCAATGGCCTTATCTTTGCCTTGAGTAAAACGAGTGTTCCCTAGAGTTGCTTTGGTCAGGGTAGAATAAAGGTTCATTTTATTTTATTTTCTATGGAATTTATGAAATATTTTACAGTATTGCAGGGTACTACTCATATGGTAGTGGCGCTCAGCCAAGCGTGTTTCCACCCTCTAGGAGATACTTGGCAATGTTTGGAGACATTTTGATTGTCCCAGTTGGGGGTGGGGGGATGCTATTGGCACCTAGTGGATATAGGCCCAGAAAGATAGCTCCCCACAACAAAGAGACGTCTGGCTGCAAATGTCAGTGGTGCTGAGGTCGCCATTTGACCTGACATATAGCAAAGTGTGCAGATGGTAAGCGTGTATGTTGATGGGTTTCCACATACAGACATACTGTATTCGTTTCCTAATACCACTGTAACTAATTACCACAAACGGCTTAAAACAACACAGGAGTATCATTTTACAGTTCTGGAGGTCAGAACTCCTAGATGCATGGTGTCGCAGGGCTGCATTCCTTCTGGAGAGACTCCGTCCCCGTGCCTTCTCCAGGTCCTAAAGGCGCCTGTATCCCCTGACTCATGGCCCCTTCCTCCATCCCCAGTGTGAGCAGTGTAGCATCTTCTAGTTTTTTTTGTCTGAATCTGACCCTCCTGCCTCCCTCTTGATAAGAACCCTTGTGATGACCTTGGGTCCACCTAGACAATCCAGGTTAATCCCTCCATCTCAAGACCCTGACCTAATCACATTTCCATAGTCCCCTGTGCATTGGAAGGCCGCATATTCACAGGTTCCAGGGTGTCGGCCTCTTTGGGGCTCATGATTCATCCTGAACACATTTCCTCAGATGAAAATAAAAACACTTCCAAGAGCCAGAAGGCACCCAGGAGCCCCTTCTCCCCTAACACCCCCACCCCCACCACTATCCCGACTTTTATCACCATAGGAGATTTTGCTTTTTGTTAGGCCTAATGATTTTTAGAGCCAATCCCTCATTAGTAAGGGCTGCATATGAAATGTTAATACGATGATGAGGAAGTCCCAACATTGGATCCCTAGAAAGCTGCAGGCAAATTCTTAGGCTGAATGTGGGAACCCAGCTTAGAAAGGCCCCACACGTAATTAGAGCAGAAGCGGCTGTTTTACAGGCAGAGATGCACATTAATCACGGGACAAGGGGAGCAGAGGGATGGGGTGCAAGTGCCAGTAATCAAATATGTTCGCAGAGCAGCAAATCGTGTTGGGATGTTTAAGATGCTTAACGCAGTTTTTTAAGCCCCTGGCACTAATACACAAACAGTCCTCCTGGATGAGGGCGATCGGGGTTTGGCAATCGCCTGGAATGATAAACTGAAGGATATTCATACTTTTTCTCCTATATCCAGTGGTAATGGCATCAGATGGGGGACCAGGCACCAACGCTCAGAGGCGGCAGGTGGGGCAGGCCTAGTCCTGACCGGAGCTCCCCATCTACAGGGAGACAGATGGGCAACTGGATAGTTTGTGACTCGGTGTTCAGTGCTGGAGCTGAGGCTCAGGTGGGCCTCATCCCCAAGCCCAGGCAGCCCCTGATCTTTTCAGCGTCTCCATCGTGTTGCCTTTCCCAGAACGGCATGTCGTTGGGATCATGCAGACAGGCTTTCACTCAGCAATATGCTTTTAAAGTTTCTTTCATGTCGTTTCGTAGCTTGCTGGGCCTTTGAATTTTTAGGGTATCACATTAGCAGGATGGTTGCTAGGTGTAAAGTCAGAGGATGTTAGAGGCACCCGTCAGTCATCAAATGAGCATGGTGTTTGTCAACCACAGGCTTGGACCCCACACCCTGTCCAGGAACGCTTGACCGGTTGGTTCTCGAGGGGGCCGCAACACACATGGGTCACGTGCTGATGATGTCCTTCTCTAGTGGCGAGCCCAAAGACAAGTGGGGTTCCCCATAGGGCCACAGGCTTGGGCTTAAGCTCAGAAGAAATGTCTCCATTTGCTTACGTCCGGAGACTCTTAGCCCAAGTCTCTCCAGAATCCTGTGTTTGAAAGCGCCCCAGGGGCCGGGGGTGGGGTGCATGGTGAGTGTCCAGCCGAGCAGCCTCGTCCCTCCTCCCCCGTGAGACGGACATTGTCCAACCACCCTGATCCTGCTCGCTGTTTCTCTGGCTGACACGTCGAGTTGGCTGCCTGCCGTCATGAGCTCACCCTGGACTATGCATATGTTGTGTGCACAGCCTTTTCAAATGTGTTTTTTTTTCTTATTAAAACAATAATAGCTGCACTATAAAACTATTAATCTGGCAGTAAATTCTTACAAGAAATTTATTGCTATGGTTGTGTTTCAGAAATTGACCATATTATCTTAGAAGGAGGTACAATTAAACATTTAAGAATAAAAGTCACATAGGATTTAGATGGCGCCTCTTGTCTGAAGGTTTCAAAGGCTGTCTATCCTTTTTTCATCAAATGCTCCACAGATGGTTTCAGAGGCTGAGAAATGGCTGAGCTAAGTCCAAGGTCAACCATGAAGTCATCTGCACAACTAGCTCGTCTCACTGTTTTCTCGGCTGCTCCTTAGGGCTCCTGCTGCTGGTGGTCTTGTTTTTTGGAAGGGGTTTATCCCCCTGTGTGGCCCTGCGATCCACCAGGGCTCCTAGAAGTGGTTTGACCTTGACCTGGGGCTGCCATCAGCGTCAAGGTGTTCTCAGGACAGAGGGGAATTGGGAAGCTAATGGGAGAAGGGGGGAATCTCATGGATAGACATAGGAAAGAAAGTGAGAAAAATGGAAAAACAAATGCCAGTATGAAGTGTCCCGTTTACAGATTCCCCGCTGCCCTCGTAAGGATGCCCAGAGAGGGGACAGTCAGACTAGACAGGAGCAGAAGGCCAGGGCTGAGCCTGGGGCGGGGTGTAAGGTGGATCTAGACCAGGGGTGGCTTTCCTTGTGTTTGGGGACCTGGGATAGTGCACACACAAACTGTAATCCATCCCAAATCAAGGAGCTGGACAACGCTGCTTTGTCCAGAGCAGACAAGTAGGGGGAGGGCCCTTGGGAGAGGTGTGTTCTGAACGGGCATCATGGAGGGTCTTCCTGTGGCTGCAGTTTGGGGTGGATGATGGAGGCCTTGGAAGCTAACCAGAGAATGCCAGCTATTCATCCCTTCACCCCCATCTATGAGACCCCACCCTCCTACATGCCAAGCTCTGTGCAGGGGAGAGCGCGGGCCCTGGCCTGGGCAGTCGGGAGCCAGGGAAAGCTGGCACATGAGGAAGTGCCCAGAGGACTCTGGGGTTTCAGAAAGAAGCTTCAGGTGTGTGTTTCTCCTCTGTGCGCCCCTCGCATATAGTCCCTGGCATTGCACCAGGTGCCTGGTCTTACTATCTCCGCATTCTGACCACAATGGCAGCAGGCCTTACCAGTGGCCGGCGCCACCCTGCAGCCTCATTCATTGTCTCATCCTTTTATCACCGGGTCAGGCTACTCGCTGCGACAACCCTTTGGGAAGCGGATGCTATCAGGATTCCTGTTTTACAGATGGGGAAGTTGACATCCAAGAGGTGCAGTTAGTAACTTGCCCAAGGCCAGCCAGCCAGCGTCACAGAAAGAAGTCGAGCCCAGCCCGGCAGCCCTGCACCCCCCACGCGAGTGCGCTCAGCTGCCACGTGACATCTCAGTGCTGAAGCGTCTGACTGTCCCCTCTCCTTTCTGGATGGGAAGAGAAAAACCCCGTTCACCTTGCTGACTTGCGTATTCTGCCCTCTCCCACCAGCCAGCCCGGCCTGGGGACGAAACAGCAGAAGGGAGACCCCTTGGCACCCCCTGTCTTCCTGCCCATCGCACCCCTCTCCTTACTGGGCCAAAGTGAGGCCGTGTCCTGGTAGACCGCGCCTCCTGGATTAGTATAGACACTGGGGTGAGAATCAAGTCTATTCCTGCCCTACATTTGCTTTTCATCTTGGTCTGCACCCCGGGAAGGGCAGCGGCTGGGGGCTGAGAGGAGGGGAGCAGAGCCAAGTTCTAGAAAGAGGGGGTTGGAATGGTGGGAGAGGAAGGGTTTAGTCTGGCCTTTGAGGCTGTAACATGTGCCAGCTTTCTATTTTTCTAACATTAGTTCGTAAGACTCCACCTGGGTCTTCCTGAAGATCGGCTGACACTGTGGCCTGGACCAAGTGTCCACATGACATCCTTGGAGGTGGCCGTTCTGGTCAGCTCTGAGGAGAGGGGCACGTCCCAGGCCCTCCATACACAGGGTGACCCCTGGACAGCCCAGCTTCTCCAAGGAGGCTCCGAGCAGCCAGAAAGGCCCCGGGAAAACACCCCCTTGGTCTGTTGAAAGCCCGGTTTTCTATGGTTTTGTTTTATTTTGTATCTGGAGCTAAAGGGAACTATGTACAATGATGCTCACAAAAGGCTGGGGAGGTGCCTGGGCTGCACAGCTGGCTGGGACCCTAATGAAATTAAAAATAAAGGAGAAATGATGGGAAATCACTGCAGAAATATTTTGTCCGAATTGAGGGTGGGGGACAGGGAGAAGAGAAAAAAAGTCATTTACTGGAGGCTGGGGAGAGGGCAGGACTTGCTCTAAAAACCTTGCAAGAACGCTGGGGAGTGTCTTGGATCCATCACAGCGCACACTCAGCAAGCTCCTGGGAAGCAGCCCGGAGGCATTAGGGAAGGAATCCGGATTCTAGCAGCATATGGTGTGGCAGGAGCTAACGAGCACACGCCTTGAAACCCAGCAGATGGGGCCTTGTTGGAGGAGAGAGCTGCTGCTTACATTACGTTTCAGAGGTTTTGTAGGGTAATGATAATAACATCTTGCTTTCTGCTTTCCCCAAAGCGCCCCATCTTTGTAAATAGGTCAGCACCGCCCAGATCCACTTCGTAGATGGGCAACTCCACCAGGCTGAACCACTTGCCCAGGTGGACAAGCCGGGGAAGCGGGGCAGAGCCAACGGCTTGTGGGTTCCCTAGAAGGAGGCTTTTCTGCGCCTTTCAGGCAACGATTCCTTGTCCCAATTCTCTGGAGGTTGGCAACTGGGGCCAGATTTGTTCCATGGCATGCCGACGTGGTCCCTCCCTCCCTTCCTTCCATGGACTTAGTTGCATTTGAAAATGGGGGGGGGATTCACGTTGCAATTCAGACACACAACTTCTGCAGTCAGGAGACCTGTGACCATGGCCACGGCCCCATGTGGTGCTGGCACTCAGGCAGTGGGGGGCTTATGCTTCCTGGTTGCACAGGCACCCCCAGCCCATGTCCGTCCTTTAGGGTCAGGCACTGGTCTGTAGGTGTCTGAGTGGGTGACCCCTGTTCTCTGCCAGGACTCCCCCCTATTTGGGGCAAGCACTCTCCCAAGTCTTCAAGGCAAAGGAAAACAGGAGACTGAGAGAAGTGTCTGGATAATCAAAGGGGGAAGTTTTAGTTCTGGCCAGAATATGGTGGGCACTAGCCAGCCAGCTTCCCGCTAGAGCACAAACTAATCCTATTGCCACCTTATCCCCCACGGCTTGAATTTACACTGAACAATTCAAGAGACGGTACTGTGGCTCAGGTCCAGCTAGACGTTATCAAATTCAGCTAGCCCATTCGATTATGTGGAGAATCTTCAAAGAAACATTCATGGCAACCTAAATGCCTAGCAATAGAAGACTGGCTAGAGAAAAAGATATTGCATCTGATGGAATTCTAATGAGCAGTTAAAATGAATGAACTACAGCTCAGTTGACATATATTTAAACACACACATAACACAATACTGTATAATGGGACTTGGCAAAGTACCACCCACCGCCTGTTGTTGTAAATAAAGTTTTATTGGCATACACCCATGCCTACTTATTTACATATTGCCTGTAGCTGCTTTCACACTCAGAAGGCAGATCCCAGTAGCTGCAAAGGAGACCATATGGTCCACCAAGCCCGAGATGTTTATTAGCAGGCCGTTTACAGTGAAGATTTGCTCTATGTTACTTTGAGATATACATATATATATTTCAAATATTTCATATCTAGCTATTTGGTTGGAAAGATATTGACGTTCATGGCAGAGGTTGTCTCTGAGGGGGAGTCCAAAGATAAGGAATAAGTAGCATAAAACAGTTTCTTTTCTTTTTTTTTTTTTTTTTTTTTTTTTTAGCTGAGCCATCCTGCCACCTGTTGTCAGCTCAGGCTGGGCATCGAACTGCTGTTGCTCAGAGCTCAGCTTGCGCTCTTGAGCGAGCTCTTAACCAACTAAGCCACTCGGCCGGCCCTAAAACATTTTCTTGATGCTAAAATTCCATTTCTTTAGTTAACAAAAGTATTTGGAAGAATATGAAGAAATGTTAACAGCTGTCCAATTTCAGTTGAGCTTTCACAGGTGTTTGTTTTATCAGTGTTTAAACTTCTCTGTATTTAAACTGTTTTACACAAAAATTATCTCATAAAAGAACAAAAAATGTTTTAGGAATGAAGTAATTCCACCTATACTATAAAACTCTTAGAGCGACGTTAAAGTTTCATGTTTAAAATTATCTACCGTGGCTATCTTCTTAAATAGTCAACGTATTAGCCTTCATTTTAGTCTAAATTATTTGGGAAGAAAGGATTTCAGTTTCAGGTTTTCTTACACTTGTATGTTTTACAAATTCCCTTCTATATCTTTATAAATAGTTTCTGGGTACAACCGACAAATTAACTTAATTCTGGCACCAATTTCCCCTCAGGGTCCTGTTTTATTTTCCCTCAGCACAGAAGTAATGTATAGATTCATCCAAGAGTAACTGCCCAATTATGCGACCAGTGCCTTCCAACATGTAAATAACCCGTCTAGGAATCCAGGAAAAATCGCCAGCCAGGGGCCTTGTCCCACTTACTCAAATCACACGGACAATTTACGTCCGTGAATTGGAATTTCAATTTGATCTCAGAGTTTACATCTAGAGGCCAAGGCACATTATAGGGGGGAGAGGGAGGAGGGCTGACAAAGTTGAGAAGAATTGGAATTAAAATAATGGAAAACAGACGCTGGGACTCTGACGGACGCCAACTAAAGCCAGGTGCTGGGGTTGGGCAGGTGACGGGAGCCCGTGGGCAACTTGAGGGGCGCCGGACGGGCGGCACAATTTGGGGTCCACAGTCACTCCATCTCCAGCTCTTTCTACCCGTGGGGTCTGGAAATTCCAACAGAATACGCCCTCTTCTATACCTGAATGAGGGGCTATTCACAAAGCAATGGCCAGCCAAGTGGGCGTCTTCTGAAAACAGACTTCTGGAATTTCCCAGGCTTCTTGCAAATAATCCACAGTACTTTGTCAGGGTGGAAAAACCTGACTTTCTTCCTACTCTGTCTGGAATATATACAGTAAAGTCTTTGTGACTTGGCAGGGCGTGCCTGGCCTGGGAGACCTCTGCCCCGGGCCAAGCTATGCAGCAATGAACTCGGTGACCTTGAGATCTGGCGCCTCCGGGGGCCTCTGCTGTGGGGCTCAGGGGCTGGCGGAGGGCCGGGGTAGGGGGCCCAGGCTTTGTCCTTAGATTTCCCGAAAGTCAGATGACCTTGGACGTGGTACGTGACTGATTGCTGCAGATGTGGCAGGTGGGCTGGGTGGGCTGCCAGCTGTTGCGAGGCCTGGGTGGAGAGCGAAGGAGGAGCTGGAAAGGCTGAGCAAGAGGCTGGGAGATGGGGGCAGGAAGGGTGGGCCCCCCGAGAGCCTCAGACAAGACCCTGTAACTGAGTAGTGCCTTCGTCTCAGGCTTTCCTGGTCTGGCTGCAAAGGGTTTCATGGTTGTATGACCTGCTGGACCTACTCTTCTCACAACCCGAAGTTTCCATCCGGACTTCTAACCTGTTTGTGAGCTCCCAGGCCCAGTTTCCCACACTTGCTAGCTCAGCACCCTCCAACGGTACTTAACTTCTCTAAGGCGTGGGTTCCTTGTCTGAAAAACGGGTGATCAGAGCCCCCTGCCCCCGCCCCAGGCTGCGGTTCCGCCTCTCTCTTCCTAAAGCCCCCGAGGGAGACCCTCTCCTGCAGCTTCGGTTTTCTCTTGGGCTCCGGTCACTGCACCCTTCCTCCCCGCCAGAGTCATGGGTACTAACAGCCCTGACCCCAAACTTGAAGATAGTCCCCTTTGTGCACAAAGTGTGTCCTCTCTTGCACAGTAGGCGCCCATGCCCTCCACGAACTCTACCCACTAGTATACAGAGGGTCTCCTCTGGGCAATGGCCTTGACCAAGGAGACAAGAACTTTGTGGAGGTTTTGTGTCAGTGGGAAGACAGTGGAAGAAATAAAAAGAAACGACGGGCAAGGGTGAGGGCCTGGACCGAGATAACACAGGGTGATGTCACGGAGTGATGAGCTGGTGCTTTCAGCGTGTGGTGGGGAAGGCGACCCCTAGGGGGAGGTGGCTGTGGAACCGAGACGCAGCTGACCAGGTGGCCAAGAGCCCTGAGAGGAAGAGCTGTATGCGGGGTGGGTGGAGGAACAGCTGGAGCGAAGCGCGGGCCGTCTGAGATAGGCTGATGGCTGATGGTCTGGTGTGGGGAGGGAGAGGACAAGTGATGCCGAGGAGGTGGGCAGGCCTGGGGCAGGCAGCCGGTGGGGCTCGGGGTCAGACCCACACAAGCTGGGATCATCTTCGGTGTCTATTTCTGTGTTAGAAAGATCACCGGTGCTGGTGGGTGGAGCTGGACCTCAGGGGCCAGTGAGAGGCCAGGAGTCCTTTCTCCATCCATCCACCTCTGCTGCCCTTTACTGGGGGAGAACGGGGCACATTTTCTAATTGAAGCTCCAGCTAAATTAAGCTTATTTAGTTTCATGGAACCTAAGAATTAATGGATGGTCTGATGACCCCAGTGCAGCTGAGATGTGAAAGAACTGTAAAGACTGCCCCATGGAGGGGATATGGGAAAATGCTGATGGGTTTTGACCTGTATGGCCACAGCTGGGCTTTAAAAAACTTAACACATTTGGGAACTTGGTTGTATGTCTCCTTCTCAAAACAACAAGAGACAAAATGAAATGCACCCCACCCCCGCCCTGGTCCCTACTGAAAAGCGCCTGGTCTCCCAGAGCCAGTCTGAAAACCTAATACCGTATTGTTGGGGGTTCTCATAAACGCCGCAGCTCTTGAGGCGGGGAAGGGTGGACTTCAAGTTAATTATTGAGAGTTACTTTAAGATTCATGTTTTTGCTCATATTACTGAAAAGTAATTATTGTAATAATGAAGACCGCATGTGTTCTGGATCTAATTATTAAATTATGATATTGTTTTATAATTCCTATTAGCTGTGTTGGCTAAAGGGTCAAATGAAAAAAAAAAAGCAGAAGCTCTGTTCCTTTTTCGCTTTGACATTGTAGTTTTCCATCCGTACGATTTGCTTCAGCCTGAAGAAGGGCAGAGTGGGGACCAAGCTGGCAGAGCTGGCGACCTGCTGTTGGCCTTCAAAGGCTGTTGGGTCCCAGGAGGACACAGACAGAATCCCTGACAAATGGGAACCAGGTCAAGGGTTCCCAGGGCTGGAACTGGCCCTTAAATGCTGGCGACCCACGTCTGGGTGCCTTTTCTAATGGGTCCTTCCTCTTGTGGGGTGTCATGCTTGGATCCGCTCTTTAACGCTCAGACCCCTACCCAACGCCCTCCCTGCTGAGGCCTGATGACACGTCTCCTTTGAAATAATCTCCTCTCCCCCATTCACAATATACTCTAACCCTATTTCTCAAGAAGGTGATTTTTGTGGCAGTGTTTTTCTCTTAATTGTTGTTTATCTGGCTTTTACAATAAGGTCTAACATGCTAAGAGCAGAGCTCAAAAATCTTAATCAATGAGATTTTTTTACATATGGATGCGTCCTTGTAAGGTATTAAATATTTCCATCCCCCAGAAAAGTCATTGGTACAGCCACCCTGTCAGTTACCACGCAGGGGTTCACCACTGTTAGGCCATAGGCACGTTCGTAGCAGTGTTTTTTGTTTTTTTTTAATCTCAGAAAGATTTTAGCTAATTTCCCAACTTCTCTTGAAGGGTATTCTGATCCTTGGGAATCCAGAAATGTTGGAGGGAGAAATAAAAGATAGAACTATTTTAACGAACTGTGGCTATGGCAGAAACACCCAAAGTTGAAGGAATATCTGAGTCCCTCAAATAAAGGAACATCTAATTCTATTTGACGGTCCATTTCTGCAATGAGATCCTTGGGTCTTTTATGAGATGCTTTCAGGGATCTGGAATCATATATTTTTGAAATGATATATTACCTTAAATTATCTTAATTGTTTCACTAATGTGAGCTTGATATAAAGTAGCCTCTCAAAGTTCAGTGCGAAGAAAGGTAAGGAGATTAATAACCAAACTGAGCATTTGGAAATAATTGACATGCCTCGTGGAAGGGTACTCTAAAATTATCATTTAAAAACGTAATTATATTGATTAGAAAGACATATTCCTTTGTTTCAGAGAGTGGATCTTATAGTTTGAGCATATTTAGCTTAATTGATAGAATTATATTTAAAATGCGATCTTCTTCATTGTATGAAACGTAATTTCCAGGCTTTTACTGCAGCAAGCGTTGGGTTTCTGGAGTCTTCTGTTGTTTTAATGTTGATTTGGGAGTGACCACTGGTGTTACAGGGATGGGAAACATAAAAATGGAAGTGGTTTCGATTATACTGTTT
The DNA here is from genome assembly GCA_033961575.1 of Aselliscus stoliczkanus. NCBI lineage: Eukaryota > Metazoa > Chordata > Mammalia > Chiroptera > Hipposideridae > Aselliscus > Aselliscus stoliczkanus. The sequence goes on along the minus strand of CM066738.1, from coordinate 3,034,292 downwards.
CAGTGTCAGCACCCTCCTTGCTGCAGGTAAGGTGGCTGTGGGGGTTGTAGGAACCGGTGTGAGGGGGTGGGAGTGAGGGGCCCGGTGGGGGTGAGGGGCCCGGTGGGGGTGAGGGGCCCGGTGGGGGTGAGGGGCCCGGTGGAGGTGATAATGCTCCCAGATAAAGTCCTGGGGCGGATGTCACTGTGTCTGCAAAAGCTCATGGCTTCTGAACCGGGTGCCCTTTCTCCTCAATATTTATCCGGAGGGAAGAATACCCAAATAAGAAGAAAGGCTGCATGCATGGAGGTGTTTAAGCACACCGAGAATAACAACTGAGCAAATGAACAAGCCAGAACTCAAAAACCACCGAAATGCTCTGACTGGGCCTGCAGGAGCTCCTGTGACCAGGACCCCCCATGCAGATGTCATAAAGACTGTCCAGACACATGGAACCATTTAGGAGATAATGTGGGGGGGAAAACCGAGACCCAAAAATTGTAGGTACCTCTACAGTTGGAAAAAGTGGGGGGGAATATTGTATGAGATTTCTGGGATTCTGAGGGAAGGATTTTTCCCTTTGTTTTGGCTTAAAACTGTGACTTCACGACAAATAGAAATGCAAAGAATAAAGAAGAGATGCAAATAACAACCCAAGCAGGCTCCCACTTGGCACAAATGGCAGCATTTCGAGCATGATGCGTTTCTAGAATGTGTAGTGACCTCCTAAGTGGACTATGGTGGGAGGGGGCAATGGAGGTTTGGAAGGATATGGTTTTTTACATCATTTACTGTAATAACAACAGTAACCAACATTAGAAAGTTCACAGGAGGGCCGGCCGAGTGGCGCAGTGGTTAAGTGCTGGCCTGGGAAGCCAGCGGCCCCGGTTCGGTCCCACATATGAGGGCCAGTGACACTGCCCTCAAAAAAAAAAAAAAAAAAAAAGAAAGAAAGTTCACAGGAAAACATTCATGTAACATCACTTACTTTGTTCCATAGTCAGTGAGGGTATTGTTCCTACCGGTATATGTATGACAAGGGAACACTGGATCGGGTCCAAGACAACACAAGGGGGACCTCAAATGAGGAGTCCTGTCGTCCAGTCTGCGGCCTCATCGGAGGGGAAGGGACTTGTCCTCTGAGACAAGGAGGCTGTCACCCCCATGCCCCGTAGGCTTCCCAATTTCACCCCACATTGGATCGGTTGTGCTCAGTCTGAAGGCATCCCTCACATCCGATCTGAACGTCTTTTTGCTTTGTCCCAGCTCCATTGCCATGGTTCTCATGGCGTGGTCCCCACAATGGCACCACCTGGGAACTTGACTTAGGAACTGGGGTGAGGCCCGGCCGTGTGGACCTTGACAAGCCTTCCAGAGGGTTGTGAAGACCAGTCAAGCCTGAGAATCTCTGCCCTGTTGCATTTTAGAGCAGGTAGGCCAATGCACAGTTAGAAATAGCCTTGCTCACACATACGGCTAATTCACCCTTAGGTAGGTTCGGTTCTTTTCTTTCAAAGTACTCGAGGTAAACTCGTTTTCCTAAGAATTGCATTATTTAAATACATACAAAGCCATGTTCCCTTTCCCTAAGCCATGCCTGCAAGCCCGGTGCCTCCCCTTGAAGCCAGCTCTGAAGACCTGCACTCGCTAATTTCTCCAGGGTCACTCCTCTGTTAGATGTCAGTGGTGGCAGATGATAAACTCTTCTGCAATGCGACACCTTCTGCACTAATAGACCATTAAGCTGTCTGAAACAGAGTTCTCGTTGATTAAACAGGAAATGCCATCTAGAGTCTGGTGTCCCTCCACGTCTGAGAAGGATGGGGCCCAGACAAAGAAGAATAAAAAGCCTTTCATTTACTCAGGGTGTTCAGCTGCTGAAGGCGCTTTCATAGAAATATCCGACAGACAGCCTGGTCATCACCGTGTGGGACAGAACAAAGAGCAGTAACGTCTCCAGCTGGGGGATAAGGAAGCCGGAGCGTGGATGGTGACAGGATTTGCCTGGGTACATGCTGTTTGTGGGTGGGGTTCTGCCTCCCGCCTAGCACCCTTCTTCCCTGAACCAGAATCAGAACTCGGATGGACCTGCTTAGACACAGGAGTTGCCATTTTATCCTCTCCTCTCAAAGTCACCGAGTAGCGGTAAGAGAGTGAGGCATGGCCTCAGCGCCTGGTCTGGCTGAGTGTCCCAGGCCTCATATCTCCCCCAGGTTGTCAGGGTTTCGTCACTGCTTTGGTGTCGCCAACGAATCTGATGAAACCAGGAGGATTTAATTAAATAGATAATTGGTCCTGAGAATAGAAATGCAAACAGAAGCACAATGAGTGTGCTTTGCTGTTTGTGGACATTTGTCAATTCTAAGTGAATAGCCCAAATTAATTTGAAGGTTTAATTCCTTGGCCTTTTAGCTGTCTCTATTAGTGGTTCTCAACTGGGGTGATTTTGCCCTCGCCCTCACTCCCAGGACATTTGACAAGGTCTGGAGACACTCTTGGTTGTTACAGCCCCCGGGGGAGGGGTGCTACTGTATCTAGTGGGTGGAGGCCAGAGGTCCTGCTACAGAGTGACCAGGACAGGCCACACCACAGAGTCACCCGGACCGAGGTTGAGAACTGTTGCTGTGTGGCTTTAAGCCAACACCATTTTTCCACTCAGCCATATCTTGTAAATCACAACAGACAAACTAACACACTAGAAAAAATAGGAGGTGGGAGGTGCAGACCCCAAGCCCTGAGAATACAGGGTTGTTGATAATTGAAGTGGTATCAGCTTCAGCCCCTCTTCGCCAGAGGGAGGATTTTCCTATTGAGGATTCATTAGTTAGTGTCTTTCGGCTCGATTTCGGGCTACCCAACAACTGATTTTTTTTTTTTTTTAACGCAAGTGTCAGCCCCAACCCTAGGCAAACTCTATTGAAATATGGATCAGGGGTGAGCAGGCTGGACTCAGGCTGGCCGCCAGGCGAAAACAAAACCAGCCTTTCTTGCTTTAACAGGTCAGTTCCTTTGGACAGATTTTTATTGAGTGTCTACACTGTGACCCGCCCCGGGGCCCCTGGTGGGTGGAGGACTGGCAGAGAATAGGGTCAAAGTACAAAGCAGGGTGTCAGAAGGAGAAGTGACCAGCGAAGAGAGAGCGAGGCTCAAAGAGAAGCCGCTGATTAAGGAGAGGAGGGAAAAGCATGGCTTCGGGGAATTCTTCGTGGAGCCAGAGAACTCCCAAGAATGCTAAGTTTCTCCCCCGTGCCCAGCTGGGCCAGTGCCCCAGAGAACAATCCCTGAAGTCCTGTGGGACTGAAATGTCACTGGGACTCAGAAGTTGGAGTGTCTAGTCAGCTTCCTTTGTGGGACCTTTCTTCTTCCACCTGCTTCCTGAAACATTGACATCAAAAAAGAGAAGAACAGGAAACGTACAGTGTCCGAGCCCCCGGGGCCTGCATCAGGCCTTCCAATTTCTTAATTGGAGAATTAAGAGCAGGCGTGCCAGCCTCCTGCCTTCTGTGAAAATGAATACATTTTGGTAAACTATTTGAAGACACAATTATTCCCGACTGAAATGGACCAGCTCAGACTCACCTCATGAAACACATCTCATTTGCTCCCTCTTATAATCGGATCTTCATGCACTAACTTTATTACTGTAAAAATGGAGCCCAAGTGCCCAGGGAGGGATGTATAATAATGTTAATAATATTTACTCTTCCTTTGAACTGGGGGGTCAGGAAGAAGGTTGGAGGTAGGCATGAAGCCAGGGTTATCCCCCAGGGAGACTGAGACACAGAGAATCCCTCCAGAGGGTCCACGGAGGAAGGAATTACTCTCCTTTGAAAAGTAGGCAGAACCAGACACTCTTGCTTCCAAAACCCCTGTGGCTGGGATGACCCCATTTTCCAGGGAACTGGCGTGATGGTGTCGTTTGATCCTTATAACAGTGATTTGTTTCCAGTAGGTTCCTTAATGCTTTTACAGAAATAATAAAGGCATTTCTAGTGCTTTACTTTCATGCCGAAAACAGGAGGTGAGGCTCAGGCTGGAGTTAGTCTATATACAATCAGATGAGCACAAGATATACACCAGTTCAGTCTCCATGCTGGAAAGGCCCTCAACCAAAGGCAACTAAACAGGAAACTGGAATTTTCCCCCTCTCAAATTATTCATTATCTGCAGCAACATCTTAATAAAACAGACAAAGGGTCAGTCATTTGAGATTGGTAATTAAACTGAAAAAGAACAGCTCAGCTCGACGATGGTGCTGTGATAGATTGAGACACATAGTGACATGTCCATGACGGGAGAGGGCCTGTGAAGGTGGCGCGATAGGTTGGATATTCGACAGGGGCCCTGGGCTTCTCATTCCAGTCGGCAAGGAATGGGCCTATGTCCAGGTAGGATGGCTTTTGTTGGCTGGGGCCGCGGCTGGGGCCTTTGACAGGCGGCCCAGGCCATTTCATTTCACCAGATTGGAAGACAATTAAAGGAAAAATGAAATGTCTGCGTATTTCCATTGCTTTTACTAATGGCAATGTGAAGTTTCCTGAGATGCTTGCCTGGAAAAAAAGAAACTCGTCTCAGCTTCCAGGAGGAGGGAGTGGGGAGCACCAGTGAAAGTCCTTGTATGAGGTTGGTGCTGGAAAGGAGAGGAAGATGGAATTCCCAGGGAAATGGGAAGGGAAACACCACCAGCCCCTCCGGCTGTCACTTTCCCCGCGCTTATCTGCTGGCTAATTAGAGGACTTTTCCCAGGCCGTGGAGGGCTTGCTTTGAGAACCAGGGATGTAAGGGACCACCAGGTTTACCTGAATAATAGACTTTGTCAAATACACATGGAGCGTGTGAGCTGTCCCACCGAGAGGGGGCCCAGAGACCGCCACTGTCTGGTGCCTCCTGACAGCTCTGCTCAGGAGCCCAGCAGAACCCCAGGAAAAGAATCCTCGTGGGCATCTGTAGCCTTTGTCCAATTTGGAGGGTGTCCTGGTTGCCCAGCCCTCCTCTTACATTGCCTTCCCCTTCAGAGGTAATCACGGAAAGCGATTTCACTTGTCTTTCGTGCTGAGAGAGAAATGTTGGGCGTAACCGCCCTGAGCAGACATATGTGGTTACCTCGGCGTTCTTGGTCTGAGAAAGGAGGTTCTCTACCTTTTGCCAATCTTGTCTTCCCCAGTGTCCCAGTGACCATGTTTCCAGCAACACCTACTCCACATTCCCGCCGCCCACACCTTCATGTCCAAGGCCTCTGTCCTGATCTCCAGTGGCTAGCCAGGTCCTTTCTCCTTCCCGTGGTGGAAAATACCATGGCCTCCAATTTTCCAAGCCCTGAGCACAGACAGTCATCACTTGTTCCAAACTTGCTGGGTAAATTTTAGACCAGCAGAGGGCGCTGCCCAGATCCGGGAGGCAGGTATCAGAGCATGAGGTTGGCTGGGAGAGTCTGTCACGGTGCCGACACAATGACAACACCAAGTGTTCCTTTCATCTCCCAGCCTGGGCTCCTGCTTTACAACAGTTTGTCAGTGTCCCCTGCATGTGGCAAAGGTCAGTGGTGCTGCAGAAAACACTTCAGTTATTCTTGCTCATTAGCATTCGAGGTGATGCTCAGAAACCATGGAAGCCTCATCATGGTTTCCTTCTGAGCAGGGAGGGATAGAATCCCTCATCATACATGGGGGCCCGGCCAAACTCTAGCTTATTTCGGTCCACTGGGCCGGAAGACCCACCTAGGAGTCATTTCCCCGCAACCCCACGTCAGGTCCTTCTTCTGTGAGGTAACAGCCTTCTCAATGGAGAAGTCAGTTGGCAACTCAGAAACTTCATCTCCTCCAGCCCACGTCGCATCCCAGGAGGGGATGTGATCAGCGCCATTCAGAAGATCCAGAGGTCCCCCTCCCGGGTCTGTGTGACCCACCCATGTGGCCCTTGCAGAAACAGAAAGGGTGCTGGAGGGTGTCTGAGGCCTATCACAACCCCCCCAAAAGCATAGCCTCTCTGATGGGTTCCTGTGCCAGCGTGTGACTTCGGCTACAGCAAACGAACGTGGCCCCAGGAAAAGGTGTGCAGCCACGGATTGAGCAAATGAGTTCTTTTCCATCCCAATCCGAAAAGCAGTCCAGAAATGGTTTGCACTGATCTGAAATGGACAACAGTATGCATTGGATGCATGGCGGCCTGGGTGCCGCTCAGACCCTGTCATCTCATGTTGGGCCTGTCTCATGGCAAGCTGACCTTGACCCTAGGAATTGAATGCAAGGAGTCGGTTTGGAAGGTGATTCCAGGAAACATGTGCAGGTGATGGAGAATGAGAGAGGGAAGGGGAGGAAGCCAGCAAACCGTGTTAAGAAGCAAGGTCCCACGTGCACTTTATCCCTGAGTAACGGGGACGTGCCTGAGGTAGGCAGGGTATCCACCCTCCAAACCTCTGCCCGTGGCTGGTTGAGCGGAGTTCCAGCGGTAGGAGCCCTGGCCCCTCAGCGGTCTCTGTGTGGAGAGGGCTGCCGTCACTCAGGTGGAGGAGGTGAGCGCAGAGAGGAGGCTCGCAGCGTCTGCCTCCAACCCTCTCGGTGTGTTCAGCCAGACAGCGTTTCCTTAGCTGGTCTTCACACTGCTCACCTGAAGCCTGTAAACAGGCTGACGTGTAGGCGAGGTTGGCGCTCCCTCCCCGACTCCGTAATGTCACCATGGCCAGGTCCCGTGCTAGGCCCCTAGGAGTGCCAGGGAAAAGGCCGCGTCGCAGCCTTCATAAACTTCCTCATGTGGTGCAAAATAACAGGGCAGTTAGATTGGGGTGAATAGTAAATATGGTAGAACAGAAAGGATATGATGACCTTCCTAAGAATTTTTAAAATACACATTTTATTTTTAAACAAGGCTTCACCCGATTTTTTTTTTACCCAGAAACATGCACACACACACGCGCGTGGAAATCACTTGTCCGTGTTGACGTATGTCTGTGCACATGTATGTGTGTGTATGCGGTGTATGTGGTGACAGGTAGGCCTGGGGACCCCTGTACCTCACACGGGTGACCAGGGGGGTGGTTTCTTTGCCTTTCAGGAGATCTCCTGCCTCTTGAATGCAAACACACCCATCTCTCTTTCCTCCGACTTTAATAATCGTTTTGTGAAAGTCCCTGAGACGTTTTCCCTGGCCTAGCCTTCAAACCAGATTCGCAAGTCAAGGAACCTTAGAAGTGAATTAATTACCTCACTCCTTATAAGTGTGACGCAACGGCACATAAAAGGGAAGCTAGAGGCTCTGGCTTCCAGCACAGGAAAGGCTGTGGGGGAACCTCCTGAATTCCTCTCCCTTCCATCTCAGCTCCAGGGCATTTGAAAGGCCTGTGTGCACCAGCCCAGCTCTGTACTTTCTGACTTCCCCTGTCTGCCTGTCCCCCTCCCTCCGATGCACACACATCTCTGCCACACAAGCTTTCTTCTTCATCTGCAAGGGTGTCGAGACAGGAAAGCCCGCCTTTTCTACTCTGTGGTGGGCTCTTAACTGCCTTCTCGATGCCTACGGGACATGTTTGCTATTAGTTCCAGCATCTGAGAAGGTAAGTGTGTATGTGTCATGTGAAGGCAGCTATGTATTTTGTCTCTTGGAGCCTTTCGTTTGGCTCAGCTGTGATGTCACCAGCACCATCAGAACCATCTCTGGAAATTTCTCAGGGAAATTAAAAAGCAACAAGTACAGCAAGCAGTTTTTCATGGTGGATTTCCCCATGAACTGGTGGCCTGGCTTGGGGCACCTGGATTTCAAGGGAGGACTGAGGGGATGAAAAAAAAAGACAAAAGAAAAAAGAAAGAGATGCCTCACCCTTCTCTTTTCAAGCATCTGACTTGAAAGGTACATGACAGGAAAAACAAACAAACAAAAAACCCCAACCTTTTAAAGACACACACAGAGAGAAATTGGTACCAAATCTTTTCCATGTCAAACTGTGCTTTTAAAGTTCTACAGGCACATAAATGCCGGAGAAGTAAGTTCAGGACTGAGGAAAATGTTAGTGCAATCCTGTAGGCTTCAATCCTTTAGATTGAAAGTTTCAAGCTGAACCAAAAAAAAAAAAGTTTCTGGAGTCACAGTTTATCTAATATATTAGACCCAGATTTCGCAAACCACAAAAATGTTATCCCAAAGTCCATATGCAGAAACATGTTTTCTTCAGAACTTCTGAAGTGAAAATCAAATACCCGATGAAGACAATTAGATGAAATTTGGAAAACACCAAGCCCACGGGACTTGGAGCAGCTTCAGGCTGGGGCCAGTTTGGGAGGGGGTGCATGCTTCCCAGGGTGGGGTGCGGTGCTACGAGAAGATCTGCCTGTAACTGCTAGAGACTAAAGAATGCAGACTAAAGCAGGGGGGCCTTTGGTTTAATCTGCAGTGTTGCAATGTTACTTTGTAGATTTTCTTTTTATCTAACCTTGATAATTCCGTATCAGTAGGATTGTGGCCTCTGATGTGTGCTTTCCCACCAAGCAAAGGTCAGTCCTGAGGAATGCTTGCAGCCACAAAGTGGGGAGGAGGCCACATATTCGGGGGCAGACGCTCCACGGGGATCAGCTCTCATGGCCTGGGGGAGCCATGGCCACCGCCTGGCGTGAGGGGCTGGTGGTCAGTGGTCTTGCTCCAGGCTGCCTCTTTTCTCGCCTTGCTCGAGTTCCTTCCTTCCTTCCTTCCTTCCTTCCTTCCTTCCTTCCTTCCTTCCTTCCTTCCTTCCTTCCTTCCTTCCGTCTTGGTGTTGAGTTGCCTACATGAAATGAGGAAGATGATGCCGACTTTTCAGCTTGTGGCGAGAATCACAGAGAAAGCCTATGAAGTACGTCATTAAGAAATTGTCTTTCTGGGCCGGCCGAGTGGCGCGGTGGTTAAGCGCTGGCTTGGGAAGCCAGTGGTCCCAGTTCAGGTCCCACATATGAGGGCCAGTGATACTGCCCTGAAAGAAAGAAAGAGAGAGAGAGAGAGAGAGAGAGAGAGAGAGAGAGAGAGAGAGAGAAAGCTATTGTCTTTCTTAGCGATCCCTGTGATGACACCTCAACCTCTCACCTCTATGCCCCGGGAACCACTGGTCTCCTGCAAGCACTCCCATCCTGACCAGGCCGTCCTGGAAGCCAGGGATTTTGTGAACCAGCCTGACAATGGCTAAGGTCCCCTGAGGCACTGACTCCTGCACTAAGCACTTCGCAGAGGTTATCTTCAATGGTCACAAGGTAAGGGCCAAGTCAGCTTCAAGTTGTGGATGGGGAAACTGAGTCACCAAAGAGTTGAAAGATCACACCTCTGGGAAGGAGATTTGAACTCAGATGGCTTGGCTCCTGAGTCCCTACCACTGTGCCCTGCTGTCTACACTGCACTGTCCCCTGCAGTAGCCACCCGCCACAGGTGACCACTTAAATGTAAGTTAACTAAAGCTGAATATAAAATCCCATTTCTCAGACACACCAGCCACATCTCAAGGACTCAGTATCCACACACGTTCAGGGGCTGCCATATTGGTGGCATGTGCAGAAGGCTCCACTGGACAGCAGGGAAGGAGTCCTTCCCTCTACATCTCACCCCAGAGACAGGCGGCTTACAAAATGGGGTAAATTTGGTAGTGATTACTCGCATGCGGAAAAAAAAGAACTGTGGACTCCCAAAAGGAGCTTCCCAAATGCTTCCCATTAACCAGAGGATTGAAATGTCTATTTACAGACCGTTAACTGTGTGACAGATGAGGCTGTGTGTGCGGGGAGAGGGGAGGGCTGGCGACTAGGGCCTGGAGGACGTTCTCCGGTGTTGGGGACGCTTTCTCCTGAGGGGCGATGCGAAGTGAGGCAGGGGCGGAGCTCTCACCTGCAGCGGGGCCTCCGGGGCAGCGGGGTCCAGGCCACCTGCTCAGTCTCTTCCTCCGTTGGATTTTGGTCTTAGAAATGGGACACCCACCTGCACAGGGCGGGCCCGGGGTGGGCCCGGAAGGTTCCCCTGGGAGACTCCCATCCTTTCCCCATCTGGCTTCTGGTCCTGGCTCAGCACTAACCTCCGTGTGACCTTGGGCAGGGCCTTTGACCTTCTGTGCCTCTTTCTCCCCATGTGTAGGTGGGAAAGCAGGGCAACCATGTAGCACCCTGTGAACCCCCTTTCCAGCTCTGCTCTCCGTCAGGCACAACTTGTGTGAGGTGGGAGTGAAGTTTCAAGAATGAACAAGACAGGCAGTCAGTTCACAGAACGTTTATTGGAGCCCTGACCACACGCCATGTTCTCCAGGCAAACTCGGTGTTGAGTAAGTAGGGGTCTGAGCCACTGAGTCCCCCTAGGATGTGGTCCCTGGAAAGAGCTTGAGGTGGGGATTCTTGCAGGGAGGGAGTGCTCTTGGGTGACACCTGTAGGGGAGTCAGGGACAGGCTGGGAAGGAGCTCATCAAAGAGGTGCGTCCAGGTGAGTGCCTGGCCTGATCCCACAAGGAACTTAGGAGATGAGGTGCTTCTCACTTTGCCCTCTACCCCGAGCCCCAGAGCTAAGAGACCTAGGCTGTCAGACTCCGCATCAGACGGCCATCGACTGTTCATTCATTCACTCAATAGTTCAGCATGCATGGCCCCCGGTGAGGAGGGCGTGCGACCTCTCAGGCACCGCCAGGCTCCCACTGGCCAGTGGCGATCTTCCAAAGGGGGTGCAAGTGTGACCTGTCGCAGCTGGGGGAGGGATGCCCAGGCAGGCGATGGGGACAGAGGTGGGGCACCCCCTGCTCCCCCTACACAGCTCTAGCTTCGTGTTTCTGTGTTCTCCTCTCCCTGGAAGAGAAGAAAGGCATTTCATTCATACTTGCAGAACTTTTTTCAAGGAAAGGTGTCTTCTGACCCCTTCTGGTATTTATGGCGGTCCCTTACATAACCGCTGATGTGTCCTCCCCGGGAAGAGAAAAGGAACCATTTGGCTCTGTGTCTGGGTAGCTATGCTGGGGTGACTGTCACGTCAAAGGTTCCAGGCGGTGCAGACGCAGTGGCAAGTTGCCTCGGTCACCAAGTGCGTCTTCATGAGTTCCCAAACAGCCCACCCCAAAGGGGTATGTTAATTCGAAACGTTTGCATTTAGCACGACGCTGCGGCAGAGCACGTGTCTGTCTGGAAGCAGGAGGGACACGGTCCGCTGCCCCGGTCAGCGATCGGGTTTGCAAAGCCTTGGCATCTAGTGTTCCTGAGAGACAGGGCCCCATGGACACTGCATTGGGCTGCTGAGAACCCCCCAAGTTTCCAGTGTCAAGTCCTACACATGCCATACTTTTCTAACCTGTCCAAATGTGCCCTTCTAACAGGCAAGGCAGTCAGGGGCAGGGGAGGCGGTGGGGGTTGGAAAGAATTCTCTTTTTATCAGACTAGAAAGAAAGGAGATGGTTTGAAAAACCTACTCTTGTCTTTCATGGTCCAAGTGGGCTTTGGTCTGTGTCTTAGCATCTGAGAGGAAGCTCTAACCTCAGTGTTTCCGTCTTCGAGGCCTCCGAGCTGTCCAGCGCCCTTGCAGCAGCCAAATTGAATATGGCAATGATTAGGGAGATAGGGCTGTCAGAGCCCGCGCCTCTTTGTGGAGAGCTGGGCTGACCTGGTGCCTGTAGCACGTGTGCACTGGAAGTGGGGTGGGTTCGCACAGGAGCTCGCGGGGGCCTGCCAGTTAGCGGCTGTAGGACCTGAGGTAAGCCATTTAACCTCCAAGCCTCCATCCCCTCGCTTGTCAATGGGAATAAAAGCCTCAGTTTGACAGCATTGTTGTGACAACGGCTCAGTGTGCAGCTCTATACAAAATACAGGCTAGTGATTATTATTGTTGGTGACAGTCATGTCACTGGCCTGTGGTTCCGACAGGGTTCAAGACGGAAGGCCTGAAAAGAGGGTCCTTTGTCCTGGAGAGCAGTGTAGTTCACAGAGGGGTTGACACTTCAGCTGCTGGTCTTACCCTTGGAGCGGAGCCCTCTAAAGCTGTGGGTGGGGAGACTCCACCTGGAAATTGGGCTGGTTGTGTCTCCTACTTGGGAAAGTTTTATGGTGATTTTGGGGGCCACCCAGCTTTCTTTGTGGAAATGCAACCCACTCACTTCCTGGAGCCAGGGAGCTAAGAGCAACACAGACTCTAAGAGAGCTTGCGTGGCCTTTTCCGGAAGGCGGAGAGGCTAAGAATGTACGAGTGTTGGTGACCCCAGAGCTCAGAATTCTTGGACTCTGATCCTCCTGCTGATAAGATGTAAGTGGTTGTAAAAAAAAAAAAAATTCCTAGAGATAAGAGTTAAAGAGGGTTCCCACGCTGAGCACTTTCTCTCCCAAATGCTGGAGCCTGTAAGACTTAGAAGATAAAATAACCTTGACTTTTCTCTTCCTTTGGTTACGTTTCTTCCATCTTTGGACCTATTTCCCCCTCAATTCTCAGTGCACATATGCTTGCCTGGGTTTAATTAGAATGAAACGACCATGATTCACTGCGCTCTTTGGCAAATGAAGAAAATGAGCACAAAATCAAGGACGGCAGGAAGCCACGCTCACAGGCAAGCCTTGATCACCTGGGGTTCCTGGCAGATCTGTTTCCCTGAGGCTCCAAGGCTCCAAGGCTGCGTGGGAGCCGGGCTTAGGAACACAGTGGGGGGGTGGCCTCCGGGGAGTGGGCACTCACGGAGAAAGATGGCTGCTTGTGACAAGAGGCGTCAGCATGGCGACTATAGTTAATCAGAGTTTACTGTACACTTGGGACTTGCCGAGAAAGATCTTAAGTGTTCTCACCACAAAAAAAAATAAAATGAAATAAAATCAAAAAGGGACATAGGCAAGGTGACGGATAGGTCAGCTAGCTTGATTGGGGAAAAGAAATTATTTCACCGTGTATGTGTATATCAAAACATCACACTGTATACCTTAAATATATCCCACGTTCACTTAGCAGCTGGACCTCCACAAAGCTGGGGACCAAATAAGAGTTTCTGCTCTCACTGCCAGAGTCACGCCCTACGCTCCTGTTTTGCTGACCCATGTAATTCTTTTGCAAGAAGGAAAAGGCCATTAAAAACACGCCCAGACACCCATCTAATGGGCCAAACGATTGACTTTCAGCCACGTGTCTCTCTAGCTCAGATATCTTGTCCAAACATGGCGTAATGAGCATTCGTCTCTTATTGTAAGTGAAATATTTTCAAGGCTGCTCTAATTTGCAGAACACAATTGATTTCTAGCTTTCCCCGACTTCGCCAGATTTGGGAGGCCATGTGGCTGTTGCGGTGGCTAAGCAGGGCTTCTAGCAGAGCCACAGAGAGCTGGCCTAGACTCTGACTCGAAGGCGAAGCGGTGATTCGAGTTTCTAAGTGTAGGAAGATAACGCTGGGAAGAGAAAGTTTTTACTTCACCATTTTCCCAGCCTGGCCTTTCTCTTGGAGTTAGAACGTTTTAGAGTATTCTGAAATGAATAAAGGCCTAATGTTAGAATGATACAGTTTACAGGAAGTGGGTACTCACTCTTCTCTTTGAGTTTGGGGAAAAGAGCACCTTGGAGCTTCTTGGTTTTCATCCTGACTCCTTTAGTGTAGACCTAACCGTTTTCACATCCCCTCCGGGCGATAAATAACTCTGTGCCTCTGGGTGAAGCTGTGGTCAGATCCAGGCTTGGAATTCCAGGCGTGTATTGACTGGGGCACCGCCATCTCAGGGAGGATGGCTCATGGACAAGCCAGTCTCAGATGCAGAAATAAAGTTATTTGGAAGTGTGATTCTCCAGCATAAAATGGTTCCCAGAGAACTAGATATAACCCAGTCACTGAGTTGCCCTTGACCAAGACTCACAACCCACCATGTCTGCAATGGGCAAAGCTATAGAGGATAGAGTGCCATTTTGCATATGTCTAATCCAAAAGAAGAGACAGCCTGACAGAGATAAGAGCACATCTGTTCCTCTGATGCCAGACAAATGGATGGCTAGACCCACAGGGTGGGTTCCTTCCCTCCCTCCCTCCTTCCTTCCTTCCTTCCTTCCTTCCTTCCTTCCTTCCTTCCTTCCTTCCTCCCTCCCTCCCTCCTCCCTCTCTCCCTCCTCCCTCCTCCCTCCTCCCTCTCTCCCTCCTCCCTCCTCCCTCCCTCCCTCCTCCCTCCTCCCTCCTCCCTCCTCCCTTCCTCCCTCCTCCCTCCCTCCTCCCTCCTCCCTTCTCCCTCCCTCCCTCCCTCCTCCCTCCCTCCCTCCCTCCCTCCCTCCCTCCCTCCTCCCTTCCTTTCTTCCTGCCTTCCTTGCTTCCTCCCTCCCTCCTCCCTCCCTCCTCCCTCTCTCCCTCCTCCCTCCTCCCTCCTCCTTCCCTCCCTCCTCCCTCCCTCCCTCCTCCCTCCTCCCTTCCTCCCTCCTCCCTCCCTCCTCCCTCCTCCCTTCTCCCTCCCTCCCTCCTCCCTCCCTCCCTCCCTCCCTCCCTCCCTCCCTCCTCCCTCCCTCCTCCCTTCCTTTCTTCCTGCCTTCCTTGCTTCCTCCCTCCCTCCTCCTCCTCCCTCCCTCCTCCCTCTCTCCCTCCCTCCCTCCTCCCTCCCTCCCTCTCTCCTCCCTCCCTTCCTCCTCCCTCCTCCCTCCTCCCTCCTCCCTCCTCCCTCCTCCCTCCCTCCCTCCCTCCTTCCTTCCTCCTTCCCTCTTCCCTTCTTTCCCTTTCTCCCTCTTCTTTCCTTCCCTCCCTTATTACATTCTCCTTTTCTTCCATCCTTTCTCTCGTCTTGCCTTTCTCTCTCCTTCCTTCACTTTTTCCTCCTTCATTTTTTGTCTGGGACATTCCAGTTCTGTTGCTTAGATAGTTGAAATCGACTGGCTAATTATCAGTTTTCCTCTCTGCTTCAAAATGTGCAGTGTCTCACCTGAACTACATGCTTACTCACGCAAGATAATGAGAAATACAGAAAGCCACAGGAGCATTGGGAAGACAAACAGGTTATAAAAATTGCCTATTAGTAGCTCAAATTTAAAGCCACTCTGGAAAATTCTGTATTCTTTCTCTTCACACCCAGCTGCTGCCCCCTCTTTAAAGTGTCTGGCACTACATGCAAAATGTGGACGTTTGCAAAGGTCACATCCCCAAGGCTCACTTGGAGCCTCAATTACTTTTTCATCAGTGGAAAAGGGGGCAAAAAAAAAAAGTCATCAAGACATTCTGTGGGAATTTTAATTAGGCCCTCAAAAGACAAATACAAATCTTAGGTTTTCCCAACAGCTAGGGTGAAATTGCTTGCTCAGAATACCTGTTGCTAATAAAACGTACCAAGGTGAGTGGGTGGGGTTTGCCCATGAAGATGAAGAGACACCTCTGACACAAGTGTGTGTACATGAAAGTGCTATTATATCTGAGCCAAAAATACGTTCAAAAGATGTTTGTAACCAAATGGAAAGAAAAATGTGTTATTTTCATGTCATGTTAATGTGTTTTTTATCCCTGCCACTAATTATGCTATTTCAAGAAAATAATTGAAATTGGCTAGAAGAAATTAAGAATAGAAAGTTGCAAATTATATAACCTAATGAATCTAACTTTTGGTAATGAATCTCATTGCTACTTAACACACATCACTGGAGTCTGCATTAAACAGAGGGGCCCTCCTAATTCTTTTAATTCAACTGAACCATTCTTAATAATTCATAATTAAGCCTGGCCCAGCAACGATAGTCTCCATGGCAATATTGATGTATTGGCTGTTTTGTCTCTGCCAAATGTTGAAAATGACAGAATTCTGAGTCACGGAAGGCACGTACCATCAACCAAGATCACAGAAGCGAGAGAATAAACAAGTGCTTTACCCAAAGTCCTTTCTCTGTAACTTCCAAGAAAGATGAGATAGAAAATGGAATGTGGGGCTTAAGGGATTGCCCACTAGGTTCTAGCATGAAATAGACAAGCTGGCGCAACAGACAAACAGAAACACATTGACATGTGTCTGTGGTATGAGAGCAAAGACACCAGCCCCCGCTCACGCTAGCTCGTTTACTTTCGGCTTGAAAGACCATCACTTACAGAGAGAATGAGTGGAATGAGGACAAATTCAAAGAATGTCCTGTTTGGTCCTCATGCCCTTCTCCTTGGGCCCTTTAACGGACGACACCGTAAGCTCGAGAGTGTGTGCCATTCACATAGACTTGGGAAAAACCCCAACTGCCCTCCAACTGTGATCACCCGGGTTTTGCCTGCTCTTCATAACGATGTTGTTCCGTCCCCCTGAAATACTCCCCAAAGTCCCATCGTCTGAACCCTGAACTCTGACACCCAAGGAAATGAAGTCAGCTCGAACGCACAGATCACAACACAGAGCTATTCTTTTCGGAACACATAGTGATGAAAACAGTAATACTTATAATAAAAGTAACAGACTCAATTAAAGTCTCTTTTCGGGATATGAACAGGAGTCACGCAGTGGCTAAGCATCATATTTTAAAAGTTCAAATAAGAGTCTGCCTGGAAGGGCGTTGGACCCAGAAGCCCAGGGCAGTGTCCGTGCATCTTGAAATGCTGCATCCCCAAATCAGACCTTTTCCTTAACTCTTTTTGTTTGTTTGTTTGTTTGTTTGTTTTTGTTTTTTGAGGGCAGTGTCACTGGCCCTCGTATGTGGAACTGAACCGGGGCCGCTGGCTTCCCAAGCCAGCGCTTAACCACCACGCCACTCGGCTGGCCCCTTTTCCTTAACTCTTGAAGACGCTTTGTGTGCGACTTACTGTGCTTTGCCCTTTAATAGCTTCCAGTCAGCTGGGCAACAATATTTTATTGAATGGGAGTCTGATGTGTGTCGAATCATGTGCTCGAGGCCTAACACAGTCTAAAGACGACGATGTTTTCCAGCTGAATTTGTTGACGCATCATTCAGACAGTTGAGGGCTCGCCATAGGTGAGGGGAGTCGCACTTGAAAGGTGGGCTTGGCTCATGTATGTGAACCCATTGCCCAGCGTGTGACTGTGCCTTGTAGTAAGACGCCAGTGAAGAAGCATACAGACCCAGGTTTGAGTCCATCTCTGCCACCAACAGCAGTGTGACCTCGGCCAATGTCACTGTCCTTTCTGAACCGTCATTTCGTTAGCTATGAAATGGGGTGCCTGCTTTCCAGGTTGTCAAGGAATTCAAATCACATGGGCGATGTGAAAGCAGAGTAAGATGTACAGCAAATTGCAAACAAAGAGTTCCAGCTCTTCCTTGTACCCGCTCTGTGACTTAACAAGTGACTTGACTTCTCTGTGCCTCGAATGCCTTGTTTATAAAATGGAGATACTAGTAATATCAGTCTCATAGAGGTGTGAGTATTGAGTGAATTAACACGAAGTGCTTCTCATTATTACTATACTATTAAGGTTTTGTTGAAAAAAGAAGTGAAAAACATTATCCTGCCCTTTCCTAGAGGGACTCAACTTATGTCCCTTAAGTCATGGGAACCTGATGGAGCTTCCTGGGAGGCCCTTGAAATAAATCCTGAAGGACAACAAGGCCATTAAAAATTGTGTCCATGACGTAATTTTTAAAACAACATACAATTCCTATAAAAATGGGAACAAGTGAGATTTGACTCTCAAATAAATAGATGGCTATTGTGCGTTTATCTACGCAGATTCCCACAATAAAGGAGGCAGAAATTTCTTGTTCATTCACTTAGATGTCAACACTTGTATTCCTACTGTGTGTGAAGTCCTTGCTAAACACGGGTCGGGGTGGCTGTAGGAGGGATGCCCTGGATCTTCACGGAGCGCATAACTTGGCAGGGGGGTGGAGTGACGAGAAAGCAGGGTGCTGCATATGCCCAGAATAGGAAGGGCTGGGGAGCCCAGAGGAGGGGTGTTGGGCTTCCCGGGTGCCAGGGAACGGGGCAGGGACAGACTCAGAGCTGGGGGGGCCTCGTCCAAGGAGAAAGGGTCAGTCCATTCCAGACACAGCCGTGGGGAGAGGCCTGGTTCCTGAGCAGGGAGGTGGGGTAGAGAGCTGGGCGGACTCGCGGGGCCCTGGAAGACCACTAAGGACTTGGGGTGTCTTGCTGAGGCAGCGAGCAGTCAGCGGAGGCTCTGCACTGGACAGGATGTGAGCTCATCTCTGCTGCCGAGTGCTCACTCGGGTGGTGTGGAGGTTGGACCAGACAGGGGAGAAACTGAGGCACGAGACCCTGAGCAGATGCAAGGGGTTTTGGAAGAGACAGCTGGGTTATCCGCCTTGACCCAGATGGAACTCCCCCATCTCTTCACTTTAGCACAGGCCAGCACCATCCCTCATCCTGGGTGGGAGAGCCCGGGGGACAACTGGGGAGGAGCTTCTCACATGGTCGGCACTTCCCAGATCGCTGTGCTGGGAAACCCAAGGGAAGGGCCGAAGGCAGACATGGGGAGGACCAGGCTTAGTGTGGGAGGAGGCTGAGGGCCCGGAGAGGCTCTGTCGCCCTTTCCTCCCCTCCTCTGGCCCTGACTTTCTGGAAAGGAGGAGATGGGTGAAGACGCCATGGTGTGCTTTTCCTGGGATGGCCATCTTTTGTAGGACCAACCTCAATGGTCCTAGGAGAACCATTTCATCGCCCTAGAAAGCATGGCTGCAAACAATGAAAGCCGTGCTACTCAATTCACACTGAATAAATTAATTGACAGGAGAGTATATGGAGAGATGTGTAAATTCCTCATTGATATGCGTTATTGAGAATAAGGAACTAATATGGAAAAAGGGTGTGTGGGCGCCTTCGGCACCCAAGGTGCCTCATCCACCTGCAATGAATCCACACGTAGCCTCAGCCCCGTTTCTCTTGCTTCTTGTTTTTCTACTTTAAAAAGCTACTGATGGCTTGCCTCAAAGATCCCTGTTTTTCTATTCAAACAGTTTTCTTAAAGTTTGGAAAATAGAGAAATATTCCCCTGGGTGTAAAGAACACACATTTCCAGAATGAGTAACCTGGCAATGCAAAATTAAAAAGTTGGCTGTAGATAACATAGTTGTCAGGCACAAGGGTTTTGTTATCAAGATTCTTCAAACCAAGCACTAAATAAAGCCTTCTTCCCCTGGTATTCCAGGGGGCCTGTTCAGGCTGTATGTACGCCTCAAAACCTGCTCAGCTCAATGTCTGATATTGTTCTCCTCCTCTCCCCTCTCCCCTTCCCTCTCTCTCTCCCTCTCTATTCCTTACCCTCTCCCTCTTGTTGAATAGGCAAAGTCCAAATGCATACTTGTCATGTGTCCTCTGAAACAGCTAAGATGTAAAGTGTCAACACTATCTGAAATATATACAAACATCCACTTCATCTGAAAGAACCACCACAAAAAAGCTGCCCACAGTTCCGACGTGACCTCATTGGTCAGTGTCATAGAACACTGATACAGCCCTGGGGTGGCCTGTGGAATGGGCTCAGCCACAGCACGCTCTCCAAGGCCAGATAATAGAATGACACTTGGAAGCAGGGCATTTATCAGCTTTCATAGGAAATGATGATTACTCTCGGCGCGGAGACATTTGGATCTCTTCCCTCTCCCGAGGACACAGATTTGCTCTCACCGAGTTGGAATAAACAGTCAGCTGGGAAGGGAAAGGATGAATTTCTGACTTTACCTCACACGAGACACGATGTCTTTACAAACAGGTAATTAGCTCCGGACTCAAGTGGGTGTGGAGACACCCTCTGGTTGTCAAAAAGCTTTCCAAAGGCAGCTGGATGTGGAACCCCAGGCCTTACGTGGAAGGAGGTTCCACTATCTACTGGCTCTATTATTCAGAGGGCAAGCCAAGCCACCTTGAGACCTCAATGGCTGATTTATAAAATGGATTAATACTGCTTACATGTGGTGTCAAAAGTCCGTGAGAGAGTGTAGGTGCAAAATTCCAGCATCATGTCTAGCCTGCCTATCTCCAGCTCTTTCTTCATTCATTTGCTAATTCATCCATCCACTCATCCATCATCCATCCATTCATCAATCCATCCATCCATCATCCATCCATCCATCCATCCATCCATCCATCCATCCATCCATCTATCCCTCCATCCATCAGCCATCCATGCTTCCATCATCCATCCATCCATCCATCCATCCATCCATCCATCTATCCATCCATCTATCCATCCATCCATCCATCCATCCATCCATCCATCCATCCATCATCCATCCATCATCCCTCCATCCCTCCATCCATGATGAGCGTCCATTACAGAGCAGGCACCATGCTGGCACTGGGCACATTCTGTGAACAAGAGAGGGCAGTCCATTCCTTGCAAAGCTCATGGTCTGAGGAGGAGAGAGACAACATTCAGACTTCCATAAGTGCTTGGAAGAAAATACAGCAGAGTGATGCTTTAAGGAATACTGGGCTTTGAGAAGGGGAGGCCAAGGCCAGAGGCTCTGGAGAGCAGCTGCCATGCAAACACCATGTGGTCCCAAAGTGGTTTTGAGCACTTCCTGTGTGTCAGGCCCTGTGCAAAGCTCTGGGGACACCACTGCAGGAAAAGAAGACCCATGGTATCACCCTCATGAAGTTTACAGTCCTGGGGTAGGGATGGCTATCAACTTAAGAGCCACACAAACAGATATAAAATAACATGATTGGCAAGTGCAAACAGATGGGCACAGGGTCAGGACAGCAGCCGGTCAGGGAGGTCTGGGCAGGCTGCCCTGAGTGGTGGTGATGTTTAAGTTGAGTCCTGAAAAGAGTGGAGGGAACAATATGGGTGAGGCCTGCAGCGAGTATGGGACAGTTAGGGTCCTGAAAGAGGCAGAGGGGAGGGTACCAGGAGTGAGGAGGAGGAGGTGGCAGCATAGGATGACCATGCAGGGGAGGTGGCCATGGTGGCCACGCAGGGCCAAGCCAGGCTAACGAGTGTAGCATCTTTCTTTGAACTGGAGGAGCAGGTCTGAGTGCGGGGCTCCAGTTAGCTGGGTAGGAGGCGCCTCTGCCCTCAGGGTCAGGCAGTTTCATTCTGATCCCTCTGACTCTTCTGTCCGACCCTTCTTGTTGTCCCTGGATCAGGAAGGACCAAAAGGGGCCGAGTGGGGTGAGAGAGCCCAAGATGGAGGTGGCTGCTTTCCTTAGTTCTCTACTTAAAAGTGCCCCTCTCTTGTGTCACCTTCCAGAGGTATCTTAGGAATGGGGGTGGGGTTCCATCTTCTTTCGTTTTGCCCAAGTGGTACCGCATGACACGCACCGTCAGCTACCTTCACCTGTGGCACGGTAACCTCGGTACTAACGCAGTTTTGGGAGCAGCATCTATAACAGCAAAGTACTTGGAACAGTCTGCATGACCATCAGAAGGGTTTGAGTGGGTTATGGCAGGATTTCTCAGCCCTGGCCCTATTGGCATTGGGGACTGAGTATAATCCTTTGCTGTGTGTGTGTGTGTGTTGGGGGTGGTCCTGGGCACTGTAGGATGTTTAACAGTGTCCCTGGGCTCTACCCACTCAAGAACAGTAGCCCTGGTGTTGTGACCCTTCACATTTGTGACAACCGAAAATGTCTCCTGATGTTGCCAAATGTGCCCTGAAGGACAGAATAACTGCCCCCCCAGCCCACCAATTGCGAGCCCCTGGATTATGGTGCGTATATGCTATGTCATATTATCCAGCTTCAAGGAGAAGGGAGGAGGCCTTTGCTGATGTAGAACCCTGTCAGGCCCAAAAGGAGCCCCTCCCTCGAGGCAAGGATCTTCGAAGTCACAGGCAGAGAGGCAGAGAGCAGAGATGGAGGCCACCTGTGCACAGCATCCCCGTGCTGGTTGGCTCTGCAGCGGCAACAGGAAGCGTCGAGAAAAGCTGAGGAGCTGAGAACAGGGTCCAGAGCAGATGTGTTCCCTGTGTGCGTCTCAAGTGTACGCACACCGCCTGCAGAGGCGCCCTGGGACCCTAGAGGCTGCCGTGCCGAGAACATCTCAGCTGCCATCTTGTCCACCTCCTCGTGACCCTGGATGTGGGTCAAGGCTCCCCAGCGACCAGCCCTGTTTGGGGTCGAGTGAGCAGTGCTGGACAGATGTCAAGTCACTTAGAAAACTCAGTGCTGAGGGCCATCTGCAGCCTCCCAGGATTTTGGTATGCCCCATTAACTCGGGTTGGCGTTGAATTAGCAAGTTTTGCCTAACAACGCTCTTTTTTTTTGCAAATGGTCCTCATCGGGTTTATTTACTAAAACTCAGAGTCGTCCCAAGAAATGGACTAGATGAGCTGGCAGAGCAGTCCTCATTGGGGGAAAAAGGCCGTTTTCGTGTTGAATTGACGTATGCCTTTCCATCCACCCGGACATGGGAGGAATCATTAGAACGGCTGCCTTGTCTCTTTTCCATCTCGTTCTCTCTCTTTTTACGTGCATAAATGTGAAAAGAAAACACATATTTCCTCTCCTATCTTCCCTGGCCTGACTCCTGGGCTCCAGCGCGGCCTCTCGCTGGCCCAGCCGACACTGGGGCCCAGGCCTTGGCCCGCTTCCGAGCCCTGCAACGTAAACCAGGTGGCCTGAGCTAAATTTTCTCACTTATGTTCTTCTCTTCCCCCCAAATGGGGAAAGAGTCCCTCTTAGGTCATTAAGAAAAAAACAAAACAAAACCAAAAACGTGGCTTAAAAACCTAACATCTGTCTGGAGCTGATTGTTTAACGGAAACTTTCTCCCAGCGTTCTATGCATGCCGGGCCCCTCCAGGGCAGCTCGGACGCTAGAAGACGCTTGCAGAGCCACTGGGAGAGGCAGCTCTCAGACCCAGCCCACGCCACCTCCCCAGTCAGAGCGAGAGTGCAGTTGGTGCAGAATGCCACCCACCCCCGGAGAGCACAAGTGGTTAAGAGCACTGGTTCTGCGGCCATGCAGACCAGGTCCAAATTCCGGGGCTTTCTCACTGACGAGGTGCCCATGAGCTTGGGCAAGTGACGAGCCACCCTGAGATTCTGCGACATGGGGACAAGCCGATCTACCCCACTGGAGTGACTGTGAGGATAGAGGAAATGTGTGCAGCACATTTAGCCCAGGGCCAGGCCTCACTGCCTTGTGACACACTGACACTTGGCACATTGTCGTGTCACCCCTCCCAGGACCAGTGTTCCCTCCCTCTGTAATGCTCTTCCCCTCACCCCAACCTGTGGGACCGTGGAGGGGGCCTTCCCTGGGAAAGCGGGCCCCAGCAGGAGAGAGGCCAAGGGCTTGTCAGGATGCCGGCCCTGTTCCTGAGCTGTCGGCACATGGAAACTTCTCAGGGAGTCTTTGGAAAAAATTTTTTTTTTCCATCAGCCACGTTGAGCAGCTCATTTGTGAGGCAACAGCACCACCTCTGGTCAGAAAGCAGTATTTCCTCTAGAACTTTCTCTAGGGTTTCAGAGTGTCTGTACACCAGAGTCAGAGGCCGTCCTGAGTGAATGCATGGCCCCCCAAGGACAGGACTCATCGGGGGAGTAGAGGCAGCCTCAGCTTCCCCGGCTCACATTCGTGGGCCACTGCATCCCTTCCTTCACCTCTGCCTCCCGGTTGTTCCTCCTGAGCTGCTGACGATGGGGATGACGGTCCCCACCTGAAGGGACCTGCCGGTCACCGCCTTGCTCCCTCCCCCAGCTCCATCCCTGGCTGCCTCTGGACAGGCACTCACTTAACAGTCTGCTGTGCTTTTGCTGCTTCTGGCCTCTGGCAGTGCTAGGGGCTGATCACACCCCAGTTGCACTGATGCCCCCACCTCCCTCAGGCTCCCTACCGTGGAAATTGGTGTGCTGTTTGGTTTGGAAAACACGAAAGAGCTAGGCTGTCATGGTGGGGCAGAGGGAAGCAGGTGTCTGTTTATTTGTCAAAGACTCCGTGGGCGGTGTCTAAAGAGGAGCGAAGGCTGAGTTCCCCCTTGGAGCATCCCCAGGCCCCTGGAGCCCACCGAGGTGGACAGTCACTAAGGGGGGCAGCAGAGTGGGGTGATGTGCTCTCCATGCGAATCCAACTGTGATCACAGGAAGGCTGAGTCACCTCGCTGGGACAGGGGTCCTCACCGAGCCCCTCTTTCTGTCTTCTTGGGGCCTAGAGATGCAAAAGGTGACGAGGGGGGAGCGTGGCAGCTTTCCCCAGCTGGCTCCCGGGCCTCAGCTCTGGGGTCTCGGCACGCAGACACCTCCAGCAGCCCGGGGACAGTCACCCCTGCCCGGCTCCCGTGATGGCAGCCAGAAAACTGCTTGTCTTAGGTCTTCACTGATCTCTGTTAAGTAGCACCCTAGGTAACTCTCCCAGGGTGGATCCCAAGTGGAGTCTTTTGAAGGTGATTCCCTGAGTTTTGTGAATCAAAATCATAGCAATCCAATCTCCACTACACCCAATAAACATGAAATACCCACGCAACAGGCAGCTCACGCTTCCATCGTTTGCCACATCCAGGGTCTGTCTAGAAACTCGCTGGCATAGGTGTTAATATTGTTTCTGTCTCATGGTTTGGAAAATGAAGGCTTAGAGAGGGTGGGCAATTTGCCACAGTCACACAGCAAGTGGGATTTGAACTCAGGCTGTCGGTGGCTCTGAGTCCCAGCTCTGAGCCTCTATGCTTTGTGATGATAATTGCTCTGTTTATTACTCAGATCATAATGTTTCTTAAGGATTCTGCAGATGGTTTGTGTGCAGATGGTTTCCAATTCATTGCTACAAGGAGGAGCCCACTTTGCCCACTTTGTAGATGTGGAGACTGAGGCACTGGGAGGTCTACCCTGCTAGAAATGGCAGAGATGGTTTTCCAGCCAAGGCTTGACTGACCCTTCATGGCATCTTTAGCTACGAGGTGACATTGCCTCTGTGGGCAGATTTACATCCGTCCAGAAATAGAAAGCATGCGACACAATCATAGTGAATGCTTATTTGGCACCTGACCATCCGGGTCAGGATGGTGGTGGTAGGCTGGGCAGGGAGAGGAGTGGACCCAGCCCTGATAGGATAGGAGCGTGGATGGGCGGGCTCAGGACGAGGCCTGGATCTCAGCTATGGGTGCCTGTGGACAGCACCGCCCTCCCCTGACATGGGGAAGGGATGGATGGAGGAGCGGGTGTGGCTCGTGGCTCTGATGCCTGGGTTTTGAGGCTCCCGGGATATCCCGGAGTCGGCCCTGCCCTCGGCTCCTGGGGAGCTGAGCACAGAGCCCACTGGGCATTCTCCCTCTGGCCTCTGACAGCCGGCAGCGCCCGAGACCCCCTCCCTGCTTGGGCTGTGTCTTACCTTGGAAGCCGAGCACCAGCTGGCCCCCCCACACCCGCATGGATCTGAACCCGGCTTTGCATCGCCCTGGAAATGCGTCATCAGACACTCTACACAGGCTCCAGCTCGCTCACCAGGCCTCACGTGTGTTTAAAATAGTCCGTATTGCTCCCGCAGGCCCGCGAATCAAGGTCTTCGCCACAGAGCTGGTTTCATCTCCCTGTGATATTAACGATCGCCTGCGGGGAGGAGGGCGAGTGGGGTTGTGTGTCAGAGAAGGTGTAAGATCCCAAAGCTGAGCGTGCCTGGCCGGGACCGGGGGAGGACCCCTCCGGGAGGGGCTCTGGGTGTGATCAGGGAGGCCAGGGGGCCACAGTGAGGAGTTTGGATTTCATTCTGGGTGTTAAGATGCCACTGGAGGGAGACAGGGAGCTGATCTCCAAAACCCAAGTGGATTCTCTGCCACCGCACATGGGGCAGCGTCCCTTCCCACGGGCCTGGGCTCTTTGGAATGTGAGGTGACAGATGAGGGGAGGAGCGAGGAGTGGGAGGGGCCAGGAGGGGCTCAGCTGCCCGCGAATGATCTCAGGTCGTGCTTGGGACAGTCCTGGGTAGCAGGTGAGAGACGGTGGCTCTGGGAGGTTAACCGCTCACACGATTATTGGACGTGACTTTATTAGGCCTCTGCTCACCTGACCTTCGCCCTCCAGGTCAGAGAATTTGGGGTCCCAAGTGCAACATGAAAATGTGGGGCCCCTTGTTCAAAAGTAGTAAGACTTCGGGCCGGCCGAGTGGCGCGGTGGTTAGGCGCTGGCTTGGGAGGCCAGTGGCCCCGGTTCGAGTCCTGCATATGAGGGCCAGTGACACTGCCCTCAAAAAAATTAAAACAAAACAAAACAAAAAATATTGTTCAGGGCCGGCCGAGTGGCGCGGTGGTTAAGAGCTGGCTTGTGACGCCAGCGGCCCCGGTTCGGGACCCACATATGAGGGCCAATGACACTGCCCTCAAAAAAAAAAAAAGTAGTAAGACTTGAAGACAGCAGAGCATTAAACAGAGACCTGGGTGTTTTGTGACTGCACAGGCCACATGGCCACCAAGCCGCCCTGCTCCAGGACTCGTCCCTCAGGTGGGGAGGACAGCGATCCCCCCACGGAAAGCCGGAAAGAGCCTATTTCCAGGGCCTCCTGGGCCCCCACCCTGGTCTTCCGGACTAGGGGGCTGCCTGGGCCCGTCTCAAGGGGACACACACCATCTGCAGAGACCCAGAGAGAGCTGGGAGCCCCAAAAAGGAACCCACAAAGCCGGCATCAGAGCTGTGACCTCTCTGCCATCACTGAAGAGCTATGTGTGTGGCCATGGCTGTGCCGCTGGTCTGTCACTCAGGGTTCCAGCTTTGGGGCCCATGTGGCCGGGGAAACGAAAGAACAGGAGGGGGCCCTGGAGCCAGCCTCACTCCTCATGGCCCAGCTGGAGTGGGGAGAGTGAGGAGGCCTCGGTGACATCGTCAGATGTGGGTGTGACTGATGGCCTTGCGGGCCCTGGGGGTGCAGGGCCGTCAGCAGAGCAGGTGCTCCCGGATTGCGAGGACACGGAGGCAGGTGGAGACTCGGAGCCCGGGGCTCTGCACCCCTGGCCCGCTGGGCCCAGCCTGGTTCAGGATGAAGCCAGAAAAGCGCGGGTGGGACGGAGCGGGGAGATGAGTGGACCTGCCACGCAGGCCATTTACAAAAAGGCCGCCCATCTGTTTCCAGTTAATGACACCGCATTGCCCTGGTGTCTGTTTGTTTGTTTTTACTCAACAAAAAAGCCATCCTTTTTTTTCCTTAAGTGAAGTTAATAGGGTTTAACTCACCATGTGTTGACTTAGGTAGTTTATGGAGCCCAAGGTTGGGGGCCAAGTTTCCGAAGCGCCTGTGTCACCCCGAGGTGTGTGTCCTGAGGTGGGGGGGTATACAGCCAATATAGGCCCAGGAGGCGGTCATCTGGCTGGCCGCCAGGCCATGGGCTGCACTTTGGAGTCCCCAAAATTGGGAAAATGCAGATGTCAAGGCTGCTGGAAGAGGCCTGGGAATCTGGGTTTAAAATCAGCCCAGGTGATTCTAAGGAGCTGCCAAGTTGCCCCCCCCCTGCGAATGCCTGGGGGGTGAAGAGTTTACAGAGGCTGCAATCAGCCTGGTTTGATAATCCCAATAACTATTATCACTATTATTTTGAGGGAAGTAAACTGGGGCTCAGAGGTCAACTGGTACAGCCAGTCTGGGTTGAGCCCCTGTGATTCCAAAGCGCCCCCCAAAATGGAAGCTATTTTAACTTGGCCAAAGTGAGAACATTAATATTATTTCTGTGGTAGCCCATAATCAGCCATCACTTCTTTTGTTTTTTTCAAACAAACAGCAGGCAGTTTGCGGGGTTTAAAGAACTGGAGGGTGAGTTTAACTTTATCCCTGAAATGTAATTTAGTGGAGCCCGGAGGCTGTGAAGCCAGTGGGAGCAGCCAGTGGGAGCCCTGGGGTTTGGGAGAAGAGGCAGTGGGGACACTGCCATGGGCACAGCTGCACAATTACCCACCTGGAGAGAAGGACAGACAGGTGCCTGATGGAGCGCTCATCGCTCAGAGGTTGCAGGTGAGCCCTCCAGGACCAAGGAGGGAAGACACCTGGACCTTTAGGTGGGTCTGCAAATTCTTGCCTAATAAGCAGCTTTGGCGTCAGCAGGCGGAGCGGAGTCAGGGCTCCTGGAGGTGAGCGGAGACAGACCCAGGACTCAGGGGTCCAAGGAGCTTAGGGACTACCATGCATTTATCCATCTTTCTCCATCTTGCCTTTGACACTGTCCTCCTATGCCTGTGGCTGGAGGTGCATGGGAGTCACCTGGAGGGCTTGTTAAAACAGATTGCTGGCCCCACCCCCAAGGTCCTGATTTAGAAGCCCTGGGGTGGGGGAGAGTTTGCACCTCACGTGGTCCCAGGTGTTGCTGGTCCAGGGGCCACACTTTGAGAACCTCTGCCTTTGTTGACATTCACACGCTTTGTGAGGGACCAGGGAAGAAACCGAGGCTCAGAGAGCACAGGCTACTTGCTCAAGGCTGCACAGCTAGAAACTGACAGGGACAATATTGGAACCTGGGCCTGGCCGATTCCGGAACCCGCTGACCACAGCCAGGTAACTGCGTCTCACTTCAAGGCTCGTCCTCAGACTGGGGCCCTGAGTCTGAGCAGCCTTGTGGGGGGACTGTCTCAAAATGGACTGCCTGTTGAATCCTCTCGGAAGCTTTTAAATTTTTGATGCTGGGGCTTTCCCTAGACCAATTAAATTCAAACCCCTGGGGTGCTAAAAGGTCCTTAAGCTCCCTGGTGACTTGACCATACAGTCACATTAGAGAACTGGGGCAGCCAAAACAGCCTGGCTGGCTGGGATTACAGGGCCACTGTGTGGGCAGCCCTCCAACACCCAGCACATGGCGGCTCCTGCATGCCCAGCTATGCCCTGGAGCGGGTCCTCAGGGAGGCCAGAGGAAAGGGGACTCTCCCAGCTGGTGGCCCCATGTGGGGGAGAGGCCTCAGCTGAGGTTGTCAGATAAGACACAGAATGCCCAGGTAGATGTGAGTTTCAAATGAATAGCACATATTTATTTTTACTGTAAGCATGGCCCACACATGACATGGAACATACGTCTACTGAAATAATTTGTTGCTTATATGAAATTCAGATTGAGCTGGTGTTATGTACTTTGATTTGCTAAATATGGCAACTCTCCCTAGGACACCCCCTCACCCCTAGCCAAAGCGGGCAGCTCTGCAGGGGAGGCTTCCCAGCCCCCAGCAAAGCACCTGGCACTCAGTAGGCACTTTCTTACCTAGCTGCTCGAAAGTGAGGGCATAGGTGAATGAATGAATGAATGAATGAATGAGCGAGCATCAAGTGATGGCGTGTGCTGAGCGCTGATTGTCTTGCATACACCCAGGGTGCTACTCACCAGGGTGAAATGGGTCCAGCCCCAGGCAGGAGGCACTCTAGGGACCCCTCCTCAACCTCTGTGCCCGGGGCACTCATCTCACCCTGGTACCCGGCCTGCTGAGCAGATGCGTTTATTTCCAACTTACTTGCAGGGTTGCAGCCTTGGGTTTATCTAAGGAAAGCGACCTTGGTGTGGAGAGAGGATTTGGGGCACTGGGGAGAGTGGAAAGCCACCCCCCACCCCAAGCCACCAGCAAGGAATGTCCGGCTGACACCTTGCTTTGGGTCTTGTGAGACCCCAAGCAGAGGGCCCAGAGCCCACCCACCTGCACGTCTGACCTACAGAAACTGAAATACGGCAGGTCCTTGAATAACGTCATTTTGCCCAATGTGGTTTTGTCATAACATTGCGGAGAAGCAGTAGGAGCCTAACTCTTGTTTATTCAATGAGCTATGGTAACACGGGTTCCATTACACATCATTTCACTTAAAGTCGCAGAACCTACTGATGACGCTAAGTGGGGACTTACTGTAATAAGGTCACATAGTTTGAAGCTGCTATTTGTGGTAAATTGTTTCGGCAACAGGAGAAAAATGAACCCATGCTTTGAATCTCTGACTTCTTCTGCCACGTCTCTCATTCCAGCCAAAGCTCTCTGCTTTTAGGGCACATGGGATTCCACTGGGCCCACCCAGATAACCCAGGATAGCCTGTAACCTAAATCGCACCTGTGAGGCCCATTTTGCCATCTCGCACGCCATCTCCACAGGCCCCAGGCATGAGGGTCTGACCGTCTCTGCGGCTATCCTGCCGACCACAGACCTTCACGGCAAGAGCAGGAATCGTGGCGCACAGCTCGATGAGCTTTTCCAGGCTTAGACACCCACCACCACCACATCAGCACATAGAACCTTCCAGAGCCCTCCCCCCCATACCCTCACCTGTTCCTCCATACTCCCCCAACCCCCAAAGGTACCTACTATTCTAAACTGTATTGACTGTTTTTGAAATGGTTTAAAGAGTAACTATACAGTGGGTATACTTCTTTGTTTCTGGTTTTCCCACTTAATATTACGTCTGTGAGAGTCATCCACGTTGTGCGTGTAGCAATAATTCATCGCTGTGTAAGACTCCATTGTGTGAATAAGCCAAATGTTTCCACTCTAGAGTCAGTGGTTATCAGTTTGGGGTTCTTGGTAACGATGCTGATGGGATTTCTTTGTTAGGAAGACTTTGAAGGTGGCCAACCGATGTTATGTGGACAGCACAATATTTCAGCAGTGAAGAACCCAGGTTGTAGTCTCAGGTTGCTTGCATGCTCAAGTCTCTGCTCTCCCCACTAACTGTGTGGCCTTGGCTGTCACCTGACTTCTCCGTACCCCCATTTTCCCTCTTTGCAATGGACAATAAATAGTGCCCATCTCAAAGGTGAGGGTAAATTAGTGGAGTGTCTATTGTAAGTACTCAATAAATATTGGCTGAAATTATTACGCAGCTCAACACACGACCGAATTGAAAACAGGTGGGGAACTAAACACTGGGACGCAAACCAAGGTGAGGGATGGAAGGTGGGTGCAGGAGGGCTCTTGTGCCCAGAGAACACACTTGAAGTCCTGCAACCCCCTTGTACCCCCGATCCCCCATCCCAGGAAGTGCCCAGGGGCAGGCACAAGGCCCGGAATCAGCCTTGGGACCCAGGGCTGCTTGCTTGTGCCAATGTGGGTGCAGGAGGCTCCGGGAGTGGCAAAGTATGACTTCCCGTGATCTCACCACCACACAAAGATAAGAGCAGAACCATGACTTTTACTTTTTTTATCTTTTTGAGGGCAGTGTCACTGGCCCTCATATGTGGGACCCAAACCGGGGCCACTGGCTTCCTAAGCCAGCGCTTAACCACCACGCCACTCGGCCGGCCCCATGATTTTTACTTTTAAACAAACATGCACAAAGCTTGGGGAAGACTAAAAGCTCACTTGCATTTCTAAGATAAACCAGGGACTTCAGGAGTGTGTGGTAACTGCTCCCCACTCTCCCAGCTGCATCCTGGGTCCCCTGCTGCAGGTGGTGGCTGGGTGGTGGCCTCTGCCTTTGGGGGAGAAGTTGGAGGTGCCTGCTGTGTGCTTTCTGGTGGCCACTAGGCAGTGCCCTGTGTTCCGAGAACCACAGGGTCTCCAAGCAAAAGCGAAACACTGGTACCGCTCACACCTTTTTCGGGTTTACGGATGTCGTTGCTGTTGAGTGGCTTGTCATGCAGGTCCTTGCTGTGCTTTCCTTGTCAACTCACCTCCCTTCTGACTTCTAACATACGTTGTGGCACCGTGTCCCCGAAAGAGCCCCCCAGAGCAATTAGCTTGTGTTTTGCCTTTCACTGCATCCCTGCTGGGCCCGGGGCCAAAGAGAGAGTGTCCAATGGACAGAGTCTGCCTGCCCCAGGGGGATGCCACCCATCCTACACCGGGGCTTGTGTGGGACAAAAAAAGAGGAGGCAGCTGAAGGGAGAGAAGGAAAAGGAAGGAGAGGGGGCCTGGGTGGGGGTGTCACAGGCTAATGGACCACGGGAAAGGAACGCTGCGGAGTAAGTGTGTCTGTGCGTGTCATTGGGGTGTATGTGGTATGCTGTGTGAGTGCGTGTGTGTCAGGGTGTGTGTGTGTGCACACGTGGGGAGTGTCCACAAGTGCTGGGAAAGTGCTGGAACGGGCCCCGCCCTCGGCACTGTGGTGGTGATGCCCGCTGCCCCTGGGAGTGACTAGACCCTTCTACTCGCTGTGGGACCCCATGTAAACCAAGGACTATCTTTTGAGGTCTCTGTGTCTTGGTGATGTCAAAGTAATAACCCCTTCAGTGTCAGGGGGGCACTTTACACAGCGCCTGGCGCACAGTAGGTGCTGTGTAAGCAGAGCACTTCCCGTCAGATCTTGTTAGGGGCATGGTCACATGTTCCCTCTTTCAAAGAGGGTCACAAGGCACATTACTCAGAGCGGGGCAGAGATTTGGAGGAAGACGGGTCGGTGAGCGCAAGAGACCCTGAAGTTGACCGGGGCGGGGTCCAGGCCGGGGGCGGGGTGGGCGACACCCCGGGTCCAAGACCTCAGGGGTCCGTGGTCATATGCAGGGACCTGTGCGAAGCTATAGGACAAACCTGGGCACCTTTTAACTTGACAATTTGAAAATGAAAAACACAATTATTTTTATATTTTTAAAAATAAAAGTAAACTCCCCATGAATTTTAACAGGAATGACCGAGAATTGTGATAGATAAAGCAGCAGGCTTCAGAATGTGCCGCACTGCCCCCCACCTCTGGCCTCTGGCCTCACGGGGCCCCTCCAGCGTTGGGAGCCGGGCCGGGGCAGCCGCTTTCAGAGCCCACAGGGCGGTAGGCTCAGGTGTAGCCGTGCCTGTTTGTTTCTTACTGGAAATGCTTTTGCAACTCCTCCTCCCGGCGTCTCGGTTTGACCAGTTTGGGCGCCGTTTCCTGCTGCGTGTCCCCTCAGAGTCCCCGCTATGTTCCAGCGCCACAGCTTTCATGAACACCGCGGCCGGGGCCACCTGCCCTCAGGAGTCTGCAGGGAGCGGCACCTGCGCCCACTCCCGGCTTACACGCTGGGCTCCCGGGCCGCCCTCTCCTTCTGCAGAACCTGGGTCTGGCCCCTGCGTGAGCGTGGCCCAGGGTGGCCTGGTCTACAGGCGGCCAGCACAGCAGTTCCAGGCCTTCGGGGACTGAGGTCCGGGCTTGGGGCACAGCCTGAGTTTTCCCTTTCAAGCAGCAGAGCCCAGAGCCGGCCCCTCCTTGCGCAGGAAAGCCCCCCTGCCTCTCGCGTAGGCACCTTACAGGGCTGTTGCTCCCTCCGCCTCCTGTTTCTCCTCCCGAGTATGCACTCTGCCCTCAGACAGACCCCTTTTAGATCAGGACACAAAAGCTCCCCTTTAATTCAACTTATATGCAGCAAAAATCATCCCCTTGAAGTATACAGTTCAGTGAACACCTGGGTACCATCACTACCATCCAGCTGCTCATTATCCATCTCTTCCAGAATGTCCCCTCTCGCCCCTTGGTGTCTCTTGAGTAACTTTGCTTTTTCTTGACTTTCCATATAAGATGGAATCGGCTTCTCTCACCCTGCAAGGTGTCTTTGGGCCCCTGATGTTTGGCGTGGGTCTGCAGGTGGCTGGTTGCTTGTCTGTGCTGAGCAGGGCCTCTGTGTGCGTGTGCGGCCGTGCGACCATCCGTTCACCCACGAAGGGGCATCAGGTTGTTTCCCGCAGGACTCCTCTGGGTGTCGGCACGGCGAACACTCAAGCATTTGTGTGCTTGACTTTTTGTTCATATACGCTTTCATTTTTCTAGGGCAAACACTCGAATTAGACCTCACCAGTATTAAAAGGTATCAATTTTTCATTCCTGGTCCATGTTTTTCCCATCAGATCTAAGATCTGGGCTGAGGTGGTAAAGATTCTCTCCTTTGTTTCTTTTAGGCACGTGGTAAAAATGGCTTTTATACTCTATGATCATGATCACATTTGAGTTAACTTTTGTGTATATTGTATGCTAAGGGTAAGGGTGCCCTGCCCCCATACAGATATCCGGCTTTTCTAGCTCCAGCTTTTTGAAAGACTCTCTTTTCCCCAGGGAACTCCTTTGTACTTAATGGGAAATCACTTGATCATACGTGTGAGGGCCAATTTCTGGACTCGCTCTTCTAGTGCATTGATCTGTTTGTCCCCCTTAATGCAATGCCCTTGCTGTCTTGGTTATTGCTTTATAAAAAGTCATGGAATCAGGCAGCATAAGTTCACCAACTCTGTTTTTTTTCTATCTCAGGGAGGCTTGGGCTGTTCTTGGTCCTTTGTATTTCCACATACATTTTAGAATCAGCTTGTTAAATTTACAGAGGAAAAGCCTGCTGAGATTATGATTAAGGTTGTTTTAAATCTATATAAATTCATATCAAGTCTTCAAATCTATAAACATGGTATATGTATTTATTGAGGTCCTTTTTAATTTCTCTCGGCACTGTTTTGTAGCTGTCTGTGTATTGATCTGGAAGCCGTGTCGTTAAATTTATCACTAAGTGTGTCATGGTTTTTTATGCTATTTTAAAATATATTTTTCCAATTGTTTGCTCGTGTGTAGACATACAACTGGTTTTATACACTGATTCAGAGCTACCCCAATTCAGATTTTAGCTGACCCTTAAAAAATTAGCAAATATGATAAACTCATTTGTTAGTTATTACAACTAGTACAGCACTTAAAAAATAGAGTTTATCACTTGGAATTTTTTAACATATACTGTTACATTATCTTTGTGGAATGGTTTTCAATTGTGAATTCAATTTCTTAATTGATAGAGCTATTTCGTTTTCTTCCATTTAAATCTATTTGGGAACATTTTGTCTTATCAGCTGATCTATCAGATTATTGGTGTAAAGTTGTTTAGTCTGTATGGTGCCATCTCTTTTTAAGGTGCATTGAGACGTAATTGATATGACAGAGAACTGCGCACATGTTATATACAATGTGATAAGTCTGGACACACATCAACATGGTGACACTATCATCTCCACCAAGGTGACAAGCACATCGTCACCCCCAGAGTTTCCTCATGTACCCGCGTTTCTGTTGTTCTGTTTAAAAACACATAGCATGAGGCCCACCCCCTTAACAAATTTCGAAGAGCATAGCATTTCTTTCTGTCTCTTTTTTCATCCCTGACATTGGTCACTTGTGTATTCTCTCCTTCTCTCCGTCAGTCTAGCTAAAGGGTTGACAACTTTATCCGTCTTTTCCAAGAATGTTTTTGATTTAATTGATTTTTCCTGTATTATTTTTAGGTTTTCTTTTGTCTTAATTCCCACTCTTATTGTGATTATTTCCTTCTGTCTACTTATTTTGGGTTACATTTATTTATTTATGTTGTGGTAAAATAGACACAACATAAAATTTACCATCAAGCATTTTTAAGTGTCAAGTTCTGTGGAATTAAGTACATTCACATCACTGTGCAGCCATCACACCGTCCATCTTTCCCACCTGAAACTCTGTCCCCTAACCAAGTCCCTTTTCCTCCCTTCGCAGCCCCTGCAACCACCGTTCTATTTTCTGCCTGTGAATCTGACTCCTCTGGGAACCACATACAAATGGAATCATACAGTATTTGTCTTTTTGTGACTGGCTTTGTTCTCATTCATGTTGGAGCGTGTATTGGAATGTCCTTTCTTTTCAAAGCTGAATAATAATAATAATTATATATATATATATATATATATATATATATATATATATATAAATCACATTTTGTTTTTTCATCCATCCATGGACACCTGGGTTGCTTTCATTTTTGAGCCATTATGAATCATGCTGCTATGAACAGGGGTGTACAAATATCTCTTCGAGACCATGCTTTCATTTCTTTTGGGTATACACCTAGAAGTGAGATTGCTGGATCATATGGTAATTCTATGTTTAATATTCTGAGAAACTGCCAGGATTTTCCACAGTGGCTGCACCATTTTACATTCCCACCAACAGTGCACAAGGAGCTAATCTATCCACAGCCCTACCAGGACCTATTTTCTGTGTTTTGTTTTTGTTTTGTTTTGTTTTATTCTACAGTAGCCATCCCGATGCATGTGAAGTGGTATCTCGCTGTCATGGGTTTCACTTTATTTTAGTTTTTGTTTTATAGCTTCTTAAGATAAAAGCTTAGGATAGTACTTCTCAACATTATACTCTGCCACTCAATTTTATTGAGATTTAATTTTACTAAAAAGTTGGAAGAACTATCTTTATATTAAAGCAAATGCATCATCTAGTAGTCACAAGCCTTAAATGTATTTTAGTGGAATACAAGGCATTTCATAAAATAATGATAAAAGCGGTTGACAGAGGCTGGGGGGTGAAATATGGAGAGGTTGATAAAAGGACACAAACTTTCAGCTGTGCAATGAATAAGCTCTGAGGGTCTCTTGGAAAACATGGTGACCAGCACCAATAATTCTGTATTGCATAACTGAAATACGCTAAGAGAGGAGAATTTAAATGTTCTCACACATACACCCAAAATGATAAAAATGTGAGGTGAGAGACGTTAAGTACATAGCTACATGGCAGGAATCCATATATATATATATATATGGTTATCACAATGAACACTTTAAATATCTGACTATTTTATTTGTCAATTATACCTCAATAAACCAGAAAAAAGTAAGAAACGGTGCTGAAGTCCAACACTCTAGGCTGTTTCCCCCAGTGCTGGACCAGTCCTGCCTAGTAATGGCCCATCAGAGCTAAGGGTTAAGTTTTCAGGAATTTTGCAAGCTGCTTGTTGACATTATTAAAAATTAAAAGTTCAAGCTTATCGTTAAATAAATGATATAAAAAACAAAGCAAATAAGTACTTGAAAGCCACCACTTCCTAATTGTTTACTATTACTAAGCTACAGTTGACTATTGTCTGTGTTCCTGGGGTTATTAATGTCTATTGTATCTGCGTGGCAGTAGGGTTACACAAAGGCACACATCTTGGCCCAACTCTGCCTTCAGCCGTGTCACAACAGGAGCTTGAAATCGCCTGTGATGGCAATGTTGACACTGTGGAAATCAGTCCTTGTTACAATGTTTTGCTGATTGTCTAGAAAGTGACAGAGAAACGTTAATAATGCAAATTAACCTTAAATATGTGTCATGTTTGTAGCTGTTCCATAGTGAATAGCACAAAAACATTGGGGGAATATGCTTTCAGTATTTGAAAACTATTATCTAGATCAGCAAGGAAATCATTCACATCACTGTCGACTGAGTGAAGTTTTGACATCTGTCTTTGTTATTTCACTTTCGTACCACGAGTTAACATAAATCAAAATACCCACCAACATTCGGGTGGAAGCTGTAATTGTTTGTCAATGATGTGAGCCAAACTCTTTGCTGAATCCGATTGGAATCGAGCATTCGTTCACAGCCTGCTGATGTGACTGTTGTTGGCCATAGACTTTTAGAAGCTGACAATGGATTTTGCAAGAAGTGCAACTTATACTGAAGTTACCGTTGAATGGAATTTACACTCGGGTATTGCAGTTTGTTATGGGTGGGTTGTTTGCTACCCACCAGTGGAATTTAGAACAGACATAAACATCTGTACATACACATGTATGATGATGAGACAAGTAAAGAGTTAACAGGCGTGAGCTTGTGGGTTAACAGGAACGAGCTTAAACATTAACCACCTGGCTCTGACTCCCCTGGCCGGCACTGCACCTGCAGGCTGACAAGCACCTTGCATCCCTCATAGCTGGGAACAGGACAGTTCCCAGGAGAAGACAACGGTAGTGGCAGCCCCCCTGCAAGCTGCCAAGCACCCTACATCCTACACAGAAAAATATAAGCTCCAGCACTCCTTCTCACGGGCAGCTGTCTATCAGACTCTGCCCTGGCTAAACTCTTTTGCCGGTATTTCTCTGCCTGACTTTCCAATAAGCTTTTCATTGCTTTCCTACTTTGTAGAGTCTCGTGACTTCCTTCTGAGAATGACCAGGGTTAATTCCATGCCAATACAATGTACACGCTTTGTCATTTTCTGGGAAGCTAATTGTTAAGCGTTTGCCAGCATGTTCCTGCCGGCTCTAGGACTCACAGGTGGCCGTGAGCTCTGGTGGCCTGAGGAAGATGTAGGAGGAAACCAGCCCCGAGGAGCCTGGTCACCACCTGGGAAAGCCCAAGAAGCTGCATCTGTGTTTCCCAAACCTGAGCACATGGCACCCTTAGGAAACTTAAGTCTCAAGGATGGCCCAAGCAGCCCATGGACTCCACTTTGGAGAGCAGCCATGTACAAATCTGAAACTCAGGCTGTGGAAGTGTTTCCACTGTGAATTAACACTCTAATAGAGGGGCTTTGTAAAGTCTTTTAAAAGGACCCCACAGCAAAGAAACCCACCATTACATTTCTTGTGGCACATTGTTCCCTCCAGAAAATCGATCCGTCCATGGGGTGCCTGTGCTGGTGTGGGGAACGCTCGGTCCCAAGGTCCATGGCATCCATGAGAGAGATGTGCGTGCTCGGGGAGCAGAGAGGAGGGAGGGCGGCTCTTCAGAGTGGGCCTGTCCTCGGCCTTGTTATTGTCACCACCATTTTGGCACCTGGCTTCCCCTGCTCGAGAGCCACGAGCCCAGCACCCCCCATGGGCCCTTAGGAGGAGGATGGCTGACATTCCAAATGCACCTCAACCAACCAAAGGTCCCGGGGCTCTAGGACAGCCAGCTTGTCCCACAGAATGTCCCATGTCCCAGTGTATCCGTTTCCTCTTGCTGCTGTCACGGATTACAAATGTAGTGACTTAAAACAGCACAAATGTCTTCTCTTATAGTTCCAGAGGTCAGGGCTTCTCAACACAGCCTGACTGGGCTAAAATCACAGTGTCGGCAGGTTGCGTTCCTTCTGGAATCTTTTGGGGAGAATTCATTCCTTGCCTTTTCCAGCTTCTGGGAACCGCCTTTATTCTCAGCTCCTGGCCTCCCTCCACCTTCAAAGTCGGCGGTGTGTGTAGCATCTCCCCATCTTTCTCTCTGATTCAGACCCTCCTTCTTCCCTCTTTTTTTGGGGACCTTCTGAGATTCCATGGGGCCATTCTGGGTGATCCAGAATGGCTTCCCCATCTCAAGATCATTAACTTGGTCACATTTGTAAACTCCCCTTTGCCATGTAAGGTAACAGATTCACAAATTCCAGAGATTAGGATGTGGACATCTTGGGGAGCTCTTATTCAGCCAATCACGCCCAGGAAACCCCCCAATGTTGGACAAACCAGTATGGTTGGTCATCTGTTTGGACCCTATCTCCCCTCTCTGCCCTTGACCAGAATCATTATTCTAGTATAGCCACCTTTTCCCATAGGTCTGGGCATAGGACACAGCCTTTCTCCAGATAGCCAGGAGTGGTGGGTCCCACCTAACAAGTCAGAGGAAACAATCTACCACCCAAACCCGGGTGACGCCTGTCTTTCCACCCCAGATAAGGCCAGAATGAGTCATCTCAACTCAAGGATGTAAAAATTATTTAATCTTTTTGGCCATAATGGCCTGTATCAAATGAGAGTAATAAACCTCCCCCGTTTGTGCTGGTGTAGGAGAGTGTGCGGTCCTCCATACATGGCGCCTGTGTTTTAATCAGATCCCCATTGTGATGGGTGTATTCATGCACTCCATTTCAGAGAGGGCCCCTTGGGCTCACAATGGCTCAGAAATTAGGGTAGCAGGGCCAGGGCTGTGGTTTGGAACAGGAGAGAAAGGGGTTGCCCAGGACATGAGCGCAGGGCCATGGGGGGCGCTGGTGCATAGGACAGCTGGTGTGGGCACACGTCATTGCTGGAAGAGTTTAGCATGTCCCGGGTGATTCCACTGGGAGAGGACTCTGGTCTCAGTGTCTCCTGTTAAACCAGCACACGTGTCTACTTTGCAGGATGGCTGCAGACTGGCTCGAGGCCCAGTCCACCCAGGCAGAGGTCGCTCACCCCCAGGGTTCTTGTCCATGTGCTGGCACCATGTGAGGCCAAAGGACATGCCTGATGCTTCTTATATCTTAGGGTTAGAACATTTAAAATACAGTTACTGAAGTCATCACAAACATATCTAGGCTCTGGAAGCTAGAATGTGAAGTTTCTGTAGGTTTTCAAAGATAAAGGAAAATTATTCACAGATGTTTAGGCAGTGCCCCAAAGCGCTTGGTCCCAGAGGCCCCACCTGTGCAAGGTACCTGGGGAGTGTCTCACAGGAGAGGCAGACCAAGAACCTGGAAAGTGAGGCTGCAATCTCTGTACCGCCCACCGAAGGCAATGCGGCAGCTCCCCGAGACTGACAATGGGGTCACAAGGAAACTACTGCCCAGGCAGAACCATTTCTGATGATACTGTAATGGTTAATATTATCGCTGTTATTTCCCTCTCTGGTTCCACTAGCTGGGTACCATTCCCTGCCTTGCCTGTTCTTTCCTGTTAGCCAGGCAGACTTTAAAAACACCCGATGCCAGGGAGACCCGTGCCTGCTGAGGCTGTAGAAAGCCACACATGACTCACTTTCAACTTCAAATGGATAATCTATAAAATTATCAATATCTTGCGACTGTGGAAACATCCATCACCTGGAGAATGGAGACAGCAATCACGGGAGAGCATACCGGGGAGTACTAGCAATCAAAGGAACAGACTGCGGTACTGAGCTCAAAACTCAGGGTGACCCCCTTGTCCACCTTCTCTTTCAGGTCTCAGCTCAGGGGTCCTTCCATCAAGGAAGCCTCCAGATGTCAGGCTGCTTTGCCTGATACTAAAAAAAGCGTTCGTTTCTTTCTTTGCTTTGTCTGAATTCGTGTGATTGTCTTCCCAACTGCGAGGGCGGGACTGTGTTTTGTTCACTGCTGCCTCTCCAGCTCCTGCAGCCACACATGGTGGGCGCTCGCTGAAAATCTGCAGGGGGCTGATTCAATGAGTGAATGAGTGAATGAATGAATGAGTGAATGGGTGGATGAATGACACGTCAGCTGCTCACTAGCTGTGTAGTTTTGGTAGATTCTATGTTTTTTCTGAGCCTCAGTGGTCAGCTTTTTGAAACGGGGGCAGGCATTGCTAGCTGCCATCTGCCTTGGGAGCGTGGTGGGAAGCGGACACTTGACGTTGAGCTTGGTACACAGGTAGGAAACCCTCATCACAGGCAGTCCCATCTTCTCACATTTCATGGTAATTCTAATTTATTCTTTACCTGCACCTTCTTCTATACATGGGTAGTGAGGGCCTATGTGGGAACGTAAAATCAAGCAACATCCTGGGTCTTAGGAGTGGTGAGAAAGGTGAGTGAGAGGTAAATGTGTTTGCGTGGGCAGAGGAGAGCCCAGCACGGTGGCTGAGGTGTGCTCTGCCCACGCAGCCATCTCTCTCCACTCTCTCCTGGGCAGCCCAGAGTCCGCCCCCAACCCAGGGGCCCAGCACATCACACTTTTATGGGAGATCACTGGCTGACAGTGGGGGCGCCCCTGGAGGACCATACGGTGGCGTTCCGCTGTCCAGGCCTCACTCCATGTCCTTCACCTGAATTTTCCCAGCTGGTCATTGAAACCATCCTGTGTGTGCAGTCCCACTCACTACGGCAGCTTGACAGATGGGGAGACTGTGGCAGCAGGAGGCTATGGGACGGGCCCACACATTGAGACATTGCCACGCTGTCCCTCTCTTCTCTGAAACATACAGAAAATAGATAGTTTCAGTGTCACAGCAAATGCAGTCGCATGGTTTGGTAGAGCACACATCTTAAGGCATTATTAAAGGAAAGTTGTGAATGTTCTTAGAGAAAAATCGTGAATGTCCTCTTAAAAGAAAGCAAGAAACCTGGAAAGGCTGATCCCTGGGGGACCTTCAGGTTCCCTCCGGAGGCCCGTCCGTCTCCTGGGCCTTTAGCAAAACTTGGGGAGAAGGGTTAGAGGCTCAAAGTAATTTTAACTTTAAACCTTAAAGTTTTAGACTATAAAGTAGTCTTAGAATTTTTTTTTTCTCACTGCGGTGGAGGACCGGTATTTTGGTATCTGGTAAAATACAAATTTTTAAAAATTCCTTCCGGAATTGCCACATGCTACATTTCCGAGGGTCTGCAGACACCTATTGAGAAACAGAGCTATAAATTCAAGGAAGATAAAAGCAAAACAATTAAACAAAGTTTAGGAACACCCCTCCCCCCCTTCAGATCACTATTGCTGCTTTTAACGTCTTCTTATTGTTATCATTGTTATTATTGTTTCACCACCTAATGGACAGGACAGTGTGTGGCCACTCAGACTGGACCTGTCGATGGACAACCTTCCTTGCCCATGTCCCCTTCCTTGGCCTTGTCGGCCATCACTACGCCGTCTCTTGTGCGGTGGGCAGCCTCACTGCCTCCACGCATCTCTCTGAACTGCCCAGTTGCCTTCCAAAGTTGCATTACGTCTTCTCTGTCCACACTCACATCTGGTCTGATGCGA
Source organism: Aselliscus stoliczkanus (assembly GCA_033961575.1). Taxonomy (NCBI): domain Eukaryota; kingdom Metazoa; phylum Chordata; class Mammalia; order Chiroptera; family Hipposideridae; genus Aselliscus; species Aselliscus stoliczkanus. The sequence continues at coordinate 2,992,259 of CM066738.1, read as the reverse complement.
TCACATGAGTTACAGCACAAATGCAGGTGGTACCTGTGGCTTGATTCGAGCCAACAGAAGCTGACACACATAGTGGGCTGTCATTCCCTCGACTGGGTCGCATTGGATAAGACTCCGTCTCAGCACACGGGAGACAGACTGTCCTGCTGGCCTTGAAGACGCAAACAGCATAGCTGGCCACGTGGAAGGGAACTGCACGCGGCTCGAGGACCTGCAGGCTGGTGGCCAGTCAGGACCAGCCAGGGGCCAGAGCCCTGGTCACATCAATGAGCTTAAAAGTGGTCCTTCCCTGGGGAGCCTTTGGGGGGACCCAGCCCAGCCCTGGTGGCAGGCTCTGAGACCCTGAGCAGAGAGTCAGTGAAGCCCTGCCCAACTCCTGACCCGTGGTTCTGTGAGACAAGGAGTGGGTGTCATTTAAATTTGTGGTAGTTTGTTATTCAGCTAAGAAACCTGACCCTGACATCTTCACCCAGGGTGGACGAGGCCTTGCAACCTTCAGGACTGGGCTCCAGGAAGCCATTGCCACCCAGTCTGACATGATACCTGCTGCCATCTGTGTTCGTTTCCTGTTGCTGCTGCTATAACAAAGGACCACAAGTGTAGTGGCCTAAGCAATGCATTTGTTACCTACGGGTCTGAAGGGCAGAAGCCTGAGACAGGTCTCCCTGAGCCAGCTGGGCTGCCTTCCTGCTGGAGACTGGGGAGGGTGGGGAACCCATTCCCGCTTTTTCCAGCTTCTGCGGCCGCCCACCCTCCTTGGTTCACGGCCCCTTCCCCCAGCATCGAAGCCTGCGGTGGCCAGTGCACTCTCACATCTCACCACTCTGCATCTTCCTCAGCCTCCATCTTCCCCTTTTCAAGGGCCCCTGTGATGACACCGGGCCCACCTGACCATCCAGGACAATCTCCCTCTTTGAAGGCTTATTTCCCCTTTGTCATGTAACATACCTCCTCAGAGTAGGATGTGGACGTCTTTGCCGGGGTTGGGGGGCGGGGGCAGCATTATTAGTCAGTGGCTGCGTTCTTCTGCTTTTTGGAGTGGCTGTATCCTCAGCATTTTATTTTGGTAATATCAGTATGTATGTTAATATATTTGTATGTCCCTTTTGCATGCCTATTTTGTTATCATTTCCCGTGTTTCTTTGGGGGGCATCCTAGAAGTAGGACCCATAGGTCACAGGGTAAACACACTGGGATCCGTCCCACACCTGCCACCCTCTCCTCTCCTGGGGGCTCGGGTTCCCGCCAGCAATGTTAGCGTGCCCACTTGTCTACCACGTGCCCAACAGAGCGCGCTCCAAAGCTTTTCCAGTTTCTTAACCCTCCGTTGGGAGCAACTGATCTCACAGATTCATTGCACACAAAATTTCAAATATCTAACAGGTAAGCATCGTGACTCATCGCTTCCGTATCTTCCCCCTCTACCGTAACCTATCGTCAGTCGTGTTTGTGTCTTAGTGCAGTAAAGGCGTCTTTCATAGCGGCATCTGTGTGTACAATGAATTTGTGAGGTCAGCTGCGCCCATTAAGTGACAATATCTCGGTGCAATTTTAATTCGTAGTTCAATTATAAACTGGACATCTTTTCATATGACTAAGGACCATTTGCCTTTCTTTTTCTGTGGACTTTCTGTTTATATCTTTATGTTGTTTCTTAAACCCCAGGTTTTGCCGGAATTCTCTCAGACCTTAGGACTTCGCTATATATCAGAGATACGAGGCTTTTGAGATTCATTCCCATCAGTGTCTGGATTGATATTTTGTTCATTTTTATCGCTGAGTTGGTTTAGGTGTGCCACAGTTTGTGTGCACCTGCACCCACTGCTGGAGACTGGGGCTGCTTTCCATGTGGGGCTATTGTGAGCGATGCTGAATATGAATAATATGCGTGCTTGCTGTGAGTATGTATGTTTTTATTTCTCTTAGATAAACACCTAGGACAGGGATGGCTGGGTTGGTGATCAACATATCTTTACCTCTGTAAGTTGTTGTCGTACTGTTTTACAAAGTGGCTGCACCGTTTCTATTCTCACGAGCAATGTGTTGGGTCTATCGGTATTCTTTAAAAATGTAATACGCAAATACTTTGAAACATACATTTTGACATCAAGTACGGTAAATCTCTCTTTACCTCCCTCTCTGCGAATCTACTCTGCCTAAACCAAAGCTGTTCGGGGTCCTCAACGTTTTTTAAGAGTGCAAAGAGCTCACCAGACCAAAATGTTAGAGAACTGTTGTTTTAGAGGAAAACTGAGGGATAGAATGTGTCCAGACCTTGTCATTCAGTCTTGGTGTGTTTTCATTGCCTATCACTGCCATAACAAATTACCACAAAGTTAGTGACTTAAAGCAACACAAAGCGATTATCGTGTGGTTCTCTAGCCTGCGGGTCTGACGAGGGGCTCCCTGGGCCACCGTCACGCTGTGGATGGGGCTGTGGGCCTTGGGAGGGTCACGAGGAAAGTGTTTCTTTGTTCTCTCCAGTTGGTCCTTGGTCCCTGGCCCCTTCCTCCAGCTTCAAAGCCAGCAGCAGCTCCTCTCACTCAGCTCAAGCTGGAATAACAAAAAAAAGCACAGACTGGGGCGGCTTAAACCACAGGCACTTGTTTTCTCTCATGTATGGAGGCTGGAAGTCCAAGTTCAAGGTGTCCTCAGGGTTGCTTTCTGGTGAGACCTGCCTTCCTGAATGTAAGTGGTTGCCTCCACTTGTCCTCACGTGGTGAGAGAGTGAGGTCACCCTCCCTTTCTCTTCTGATGAAGCCACAGTACTGTTAGACTGGGGTGCCAACCTATGGCCTCAGGTAACCCTAATTACCTCCTACAGTCCCTATGGCCACATACAGTCACCTTGGGAGTTAGGGCTTCATCGTATGGATTTTGGGGGGACACACAGCATAATTTCTTCTCACGTCGCACCCCTCCGACCCCCTGTTCAGCTCCCCTCTTCCCATGTTAAGGACCGTTGTGGCTAATCCACACACTCCAGGGTGTCTCCCCATTTCACCCGGTCTGATGGGCCATTTTAATGCCATCCACAACCCGAGTTCCCCTTTGCATGTGACCTAATGTCCTCTGGGGTTCTGAGGATTGGGACTGAGGAGTCTTGGGGAGGCCGGTATTCTGCTGCCTTAGCACACAGAGTAACAGGTCATACCCTGGGGTCAGAAAGCAGAGATTTTAGGACAGATAAACAGCGGTGCTCCTTTTTCTATTGTGATAAAAACACTAACATAGAATGTATCATCCTAACCACTTGTTAAGTGTACAGTTCAGTCGAGTTAACTATGTACATTGCTTTACAACAATTCTTTCTCCTGGCAAAACTGAAACTCGGTCCCCTTTGAACCCCAGCCCCTGGCAACCACCATTGACCTTGCTGAGAGCCTGACTGTTTTCCAAGCGCCTAGTGTGGCATCAAGTGATAGCTGTCTTGTGTGACTGGCTTGTTTCACCGAGCATAACGTTCAGCCATGATGCAGCATATCACAGCGCCTCCTCCTTTTAGGCTGAAAACATCCCGTTGCGCGCATATACCACATTATTTTTATTCAGTCACCCATTCAGGGACATTTGAGTTGCTTCTACTTTTTGTCCCTTATGAATTACTGTGTTTTCCTGAAAATAAGACCGGATCTTACATTAAGTTTTGCTCCAACAATCTACATTTATTCATTTGTTCATGTACAAAAATCTACATTTATTCAAACAGTCGTGTCTGGCTGACAAGTAGGGCTTGTGTTTGGGGTTGGACTTATCAGCATCCTGAAAAATCATGCTAGGGCTTATTTTCCGGTTAGGTCTTATTTTGGGGGAAACGTGGCATGCTGCCGTGTACACGGGTATGCCAACACCTCTTTGAGACCCTGTTCGCAGTTTTTTTGTGTTCGTACCCAGAGGTGGGATTCTGGGTCTAAGGTAATTGTTGGGAAAGCAGCGCCCCCACTCGGCCACGGAAGGATGGTCCCGGGATCTGGAGCACCGCCTCCCAGGCGGCGGAGTCCTCCCAGCATGGGCGCAGCCTGTCTTCGTGCAGGAGTGCCTTTCCCTGTGCATTCAGTCCGTCTGTTGGCTCAGGTGTGTGTGTCCTGTGGCTCCTGTCTGTCCCTGCAGAGAAGCGGGGTGCTTCTGACGAGGCAGAGAGGGGTGTGTGCAGGCCAGTGGCCCTGAGGCGGCTCCCGGGTGCGGCCACTGACCTCGCTGTCTCTCTCCTCTCTGTGACAAAATCTCATCCCATCAGCACAGACTGTGCCGTATTTTCCTTAGTGACTTCAACACCAAGATGCAAGGGCAGAAGTCGTTCAAATAGCTTCTGCCCCTGGTGACAGAGAAGAGATGCCACTTGCTGGACAGTTTGGTGCAGCAAGCAGAGTGACCCACGGGGCACAGCCTGGCTTGGTGGCAACACAGGGGCCCCTCAGCCCTGCTGCCCCTGGAGTGGGGGGCGATGTGCTCTCTGGCCACGGGGATGCTCCACGGTGTCCCAGCATCGCAGAGGATGTCCCAGGGAGGGGAGGGACTTTATGCAGGGAGCCCCGCCCAGTTGGGTCGCTTCTGAGACTTCACAAGATCTCTTGTCACTCAACACAGCCACTGATGGCGTTGCTGAAAATCAAGCTGTTGAAATGAGATCCTTCTCTAAGAATGAAACACAAAACCTAAAGGGCAGATGTGACAAAAGCCAGGGACGTCTCCGGGGAAGTGTCTGGTTTGTGTGTCTGTTTGGTGAAGGGACAATGAGGACGCAAATGTCTCAGGCATAATGGCACAGTTAGGGAGGAGACCAGGGTCTCCAGGTCCCCACTGGGACCAGCAGCCCTTTCCTCCTGTCAGGATAAAGGGGATAACGGGAGAGCTCTGGTGCTCTGGGTTGTGACAATATTTCCAGGTCCCCATGAGGGTAGGGTTAAGTCGGTGACACGGGAGTTTGGAGGCAAATGTGATGGCTCACGACAGACAGGTGCTGATACGCTTGTGGGTAGAGCCTTCGGCCACTTTGGGTGCTGGCCATCGTGGGTCCCACAGCTGAGTGTATCATAGGCACTGAGGTTTCAGCTGCTTTGGGCAATGTCACTGCTGACTGAGGGGTACGCACCCTCAACAGAGAACTGGAGTCATGGCAGGGGGATGCGTCACTCCCGCCCGACCACCTAAGTTACCCAAGCCCCAGGGGGCTGGTTGTCAACAGCGGTAAGCACACCAGATGTGAAGGGGATATTTGTTAATTCAGAACCTGGCAGACAGTTTAACAGCCAATTTGGTTTATCAAAAAAGCCACTGGGACATGGAAACTGACACGAGACCATCTCAGGCTAAATGCCCCCGCCGTGCCAGATGTCATCACTGTCAGAGACAGTGACGAACCATACCCGAGAATGACAAGTCGTTAGTGATTTGGCTGATGTGTTTTCCTGCCCTACAAGAAACAGGTGGTGGCAGCATAGTACCTACTCAGTGACACAGTGATTGTCCCCGAAGCCCACATGTGCATGATATTAAGGGCTGTGTCAGTTGCACACAGGACACGACTTCTCTCCCTGGGTTGGACAATCGGGGCCTAAAGGTTTAGGTGGGACAGCAGGGCAGTGGCTTCCCAGGAAAGAGGTCACAGCCTCTCAAGAGGATGGCCGAGCGGGAGGGGCTGGGAGCAGCCAGCCTCCCTCCCACAGAGCTGCCGCCGTGCCGCGTACTAGGCACCCTGACCTGGTGGGCAGAGGTGGACGTAAATATTATGGAGCTGTCACCCCAGAATGAAGGCTGTCATCCCCACCCCCATTGTCCCAGCCTGGCCACACAGGACTCAGCCTTTTCTCCAGACCAGCAGGGCTCAGTGAACCGACTGCCAGGTGGTGATGGGCAACCGCATCACCCCAATGACCTGCCGGCAGAACAGGTGGCATTTGTGTCGCCGCCACAACCTCTTGCTGTGTCCCTGTGGCCCTGGGCAGGTGGACTCTGACCGGAGGACATCCTCGCTGGCGGGTGCGGTCAGCGCACACCTGCCGTCTCCACACACTCACGCTTTACTTCTTATTTGGCTTTTCCCAGGCACTTGGGGACCCTGGCTGCGGTCCGCCCTCCAGGGACATTGGCTCATGCTAGTCCAGTGCTTCTAGGAATCCCCACTAAGGCTCTGCAAGCAAAGCAGCACGAGTGGCCCAGGGCCCATTGAACCAGCTTTGAGTCCAAGGTGGGGCCAGATGATGGCCCTTCAGGATTTGAAATGCTTTCTCCCATGCTTATCCCGTGTGATATTCGGGACATACATATACTGAGAAATTATTTCTTGCTCATTGGACGTTCACATCTCACTGAGTGCTCTGAGGTTCCTCTGGCAACCCTGCACAGCGAAGACCTCTTGGCTTACTAGAGAAGCGACAGAAATTAGCGCTAAGAACCTCCTGTCAGATAGCAGAGAGCACCCAAAGGGCCCTCAGGGACCATGAGAGCAACACGGAGGGTTTCATTCAAACAGAACAACAAAACACCCACAGTGTTTTATATAAAAACAAACATGCTTGCATGCTGGACTAACATATGGAATTAAAGTAAAAGTTATAAGATAAAGCAAGTTTTGGAAATATATTTATTGCGCCCCTAGGTTTTATGTCTCAGGATCTGCAGGTCACAAAATTTCTTTTTTGGGGGAAAATTGAGACATTCTGCTGCAACCCTGCCACTGGCCACTAGAGGGCAACCCGCCAGGGTTCACAGAAAACACCATCTGGGGAAGTACAAGTAATCCAGATGCTATGGTTTGTTGTTGTTGTTTCTATACATGTTATTGTCTTTCTCCTCCTCGCCATCTTCCCCCTCCCCCAGCAGCTCCAAGGGTTCAAGTCCCCCAGTTCTGGCCTGCTGCCCAGGCCTCCCGGCAGATCCCAGGAATTGCAGTGGGCCCTGCTCCGTGCCCACGTGCAGGGGCCAGGCCACTGGGGCAAATCTCTGACCGGCAGGAGGCGGGAGGCGGTGGTAAGTCCTTTTCCGATCTTGCCTCCTGAGGGAGTCCTTTATACACAGTGTGGTTCCGCATCCTAGCTCGCCTGGGACCGTCCCACATACACCTGTGGCCGAGGCGTCATTACGATAGCGCCCCCTTTTGCCTTTGCGAATGTCGGGTCTGTAGGGTAAATGGTCTGCTCACTGTCCTTATTCGGCCTGTAGGGTGTGGGGTGTGGTGATGAGATGTGGCTTCCCTCCCTGCCCACCTCCCTCCTCCTGTTCCTGGGTCCCCCTCCCTCTGGCTCTGCTTGTGGGGGGCCAGCCGGAGTCTGGAGGGGTTAAGAAGGGCATGTCTGAGCCCCAGAGACAGAGCTGGCTGAGTTCCAGAGAGGACGTCCGCAGGGCAGTGGCGCAGAAGCAGGGGGCCATTTCACAGGGCTTGTTGGGGGACACTCCAGGCAGCAGTGGATGTGGCAGACATTGCTGATTCCAAGTTTAGAGGAAAGCCTGGAAAGAGTGTCCCCACCTCTGCTGCTCCCCCCAAACCCCCGCCTGGGTGTCTTCCTGTCAGTGGAAAGAAGGAGAAGCAAGGCCAAGGAGGGGAGCCGGGTAAACCGGGGAAGGCACGCCCAGGGGGTGCTGGACGCTTTCATCTGTCCACCCCTGTGGGAGGCTCCTTCCAGGGGGCACGCAGGGTGGGGTGTGGCATGGGGAGGGCCAGGGTTGTGGAGACGGGGCCTCCTGACCCCATCAGCTGCAGGGAAGAGGGGTGCAGACTCTGAGAGAGGTTGGGGGGATGGAACAAAAATGGAGAAAGGTGGAGACACAAGACGCGAGTCAGAGAGAACCAACTGCTCTGGGCCTTTTGCCTAAACGGCGCCGTGCTGCTGGGAGGCTCTGCGACTGGCTTCTTTCGCTCTGTGGCGCTCCCAGGCCTCGGCGATGCTGTAGCGTGCACTGCGACACCTGCCTCAGCGATGCTGTAGCGTGCACTGCGACACCCGTCCTTTTCATTGCCACATAATATTCCATTGTATGGAGAAACTGCATTGCATTTATCCCGTCATCAGCTGGTGGGCGTTTGGGTTGTGCCCACTTTTTGGCGATTGTGATTCATGCTGCTGTGAACAACCATTGCAAGATTTTCTAGGGACATATGTGCCCATTTCTCTCGGGTGTGCACCTAGGAGTGGTATAGAACCAAAACCTACAGAGGTTTTAAAAGGCTCAAACTCATACCTAAAATACAGCAGGAGATGGAAGAGGGATGCAAACGTTGATTGTATATGGACACATGTTGACTAGAATGCCAAATTGGGTGAATTTTGCAGAACTCAAAGGGACCCAGTGCATGTGTGCCGCCACTGGAGACTCTTGCCAGCCCCACAGATACCCCTTAAGGGGTGCCCTCAGGGATTGGGGAACGCTGTACAACTTGGCTGCACGCTTTTTAGTGGCCACTAGAGGGCGACAGGACCACACCCCGTGTCTCAGATTCCTGGAAATAATGTGATTTGTGAGTTTCTTCCCAATGCGGCCAGCTGAGCTAATCCACAGTGCTCAGCCCAAAACTTCCCAAGGGGACTGTGGCAGGCTCAGACTCTTATCCTGAAACAGCACGTGGGCGAAAAAGAGAGCAACAGAGAGTCCATCAACTGAAGGCCAAGCTCACTCAGAGTCATCTGGCCTTGAAACCTCTTTGTGACCTCTTTGGTGACCTTGACTTTGTGTTCAGCTCTATGAGAAGCCGAGAACTGAGGGCGTGAGGGATACATGAGGGAGGGCATAGGGCCAGCACACAGCTACAGGCGGTGCCCCAGAAACAGCCACCATCCCTGTGTGTGTATATATTTGCTGTTTGAATCAAAGAGAGTTGCAGTTATTTAGAGTAACTCACAAAATTCAGAAGTGACGTGATTGCAGGTGGGGCCTCAGGGTTCATGATGATCAAGAGAGACAAAGCTGGTCCAAAGAGAGAGAAAAACACGAGTGGGGACATGAAATGGGGACAGGATGGGGGAGAGGCACAGACTGCTCTTAGAGAAGCCATCTCCAGGTTGGTGACAGTGCTGGGCTCCTTACCCCCCAGGAACTGCCAGGGGCCAAGTGCCAGTTCCACCAGTGTCAGTGTCACTGGAAGATTTGGAGGGAAATTTTATGTGTGTGGAGAGAATGCAAAAGTCTCATGGACTTTTATGATAAAACAAAAGACTTAAAAGAAATGAATCGGGCCGGCCGAGTGGCGCGGTGGTTAAGAGCTGGCTTGGGAAGCCAGCGGCCCCGGTTCGGTCCCACATATGAGGGCCAGTGACACTGCCCTCAAAAAAAAAGAAAGAAAGAAAGAAAGAAAAGAAATGATTCATTTCAGTCCCAGCCACTGCAGGGCATATTTTGATTTTCTTCTGACTTGGGTTTGGACATCGAAAGTCTCTGTCATTAACTTTCTAGAGGGAAAACAGATTTCTCAGGGGACTGCCAGGAAAGGATCACGCGTGCTGGTGCACACACACACACAGATACATGCACGCACACAATTGCTCAGTGTGCCTTCTCCAGATTCCATCTGCTTTTTCATCATCCCAGCTACTCTAAGTCACTTTGTGGGGCCTTTTTGAAAAAGAGATTGCTTTTCTTGCTTGAAAAATAATTTATTGTGGTAAAATTCACATTATAAACTTAAACATTTTTGAAGTTCAGTGGCATTTCTATCTAGTTCCAAAACATGTTTATTGCTCCAAGTAAAACCTCTCATCCTTGTGGTAACTTTTTAACCTTTATTTATCCAACGTCTACCATGAACCAACATCCATATGTACCTCCATGGACCATCTTTCTTGAACCAGTCATTGAAAACAGAGAGACGGACTGTGCTGATTGGTCAGACTGGGTCATGAGCCCACCCCTGGCATTAGGGAGGGGCCACAACTCCACCAGCATTGGGGAGGGAACTGCCCAGAGGAAAATGGAACTTTTGTTACCAGCAGCTGGCGACCAGAGCCTGCAAAACAGATGTTCAATGACAGTGGGCCTGGGAAGGCAATGGCCAGGGCCAGTATCCCCTAAAACTCCAGCCCACTGGGTCACAGGGCAGAAGTGTGGGCATATGGCTGCACTGCGACGTGGTGCTTGCCCAATGGACAGTGTACACAATACCGGGGGCATGGCTGGGGAGAGGAAAATGTGTGGGGAGGAGAAGCAGGGAGGCTGAAGGGCGGGGTGCGTAGGACATGTGCATGGGGCTGGGCAGAGAGCAAAGGCACTGAGGCAGTGCCTGGGGTTCGAATCCCCTGCTCCCCTTCCTAACTTCCTAGGGCAAGTTACTTCATCTCAGTCGTAGTTTCCTCCTCTAAAAAGTGGGGGACGATCATAGTGCCTCCCCAGGAGAACTGATGGAGGCGGACACAGGATGAAGCTGAGATGAAGCAATGCCCGTGGCACAGTCCCTGCGCTCCCCCAGCCTGTATTTTCTCATCTGTGGAGTGGGGATAACTGCACCCTGCTCATCTTTTTCAGAAAGATTAAATGAATATATGCTCAGCCCAGCGCCATCTAGTGTTAGCCGTTACCAATTGTTGCTACTGTTGGTACAAAGTTCTGCAGGTGAGAGCCTGTCTGGCGGGACGTGCAGGCAGCTGGGGGCTGCACCGGGCGGGATGCGGGTGGGTGGGAAGCCAGGCCACATCCAAGTGCCAGCCCTGCACTCAGCCACGTCTGGACAATTCCCTCCTCTTTGTCGCCTCTGCGTCTTCATCTGCAAATGGACAAGATGATCGCACGTGCTGCTGGAGTTGCTGGGGCTTGAGCCGGGGGACCCCCAGGGCGGGGAGCAGAGCTGTCCCAGACGGGGGTGTGGGGGGGTGCCCCCTTGGGGCTCCGAGCATCCGTGTCTGTTACACTGCGCCAGTCAGTCTGATGGTGGCCGGGACTCTCTGATGACCTTGGTGCTGACCCAGCCCGTCTTTGAGACCCCGCCTGGAGGTCGGCGGAGCCCGCGGGGCCTCCCCAGACTGAAGACGCCCAGGCGCTGTGGGCGGCAGCGCTCCCAGGGAGCTGGGGTCCGGGCTGGGGCAGACCTAGGTCTTGAGCTGGTTGGTGGCCCGCGGTGTCCCCCGTACGGCACTCATGAAGCTGAATGTCTCTGTCTTATGTTTAAAGAAGGTAAAGGTGTAAATTCACCCCTGGCTGATGAGAATGCAACAGCGAACGGCTCGGCGCCGGGACAGCCAGGCCCCGCGCAGCGCCGGCTCACGCTCGGTCCGGTCGCCGTCCCCCAGCCCGTTGCACGCCCGGGAACACGGAGGCGCAGCGCCGTGCAGGGCCCGGGCCCCAGCGCGGCTCTCGCTGCGCAGCAGCCTCTTTACAGCGCGGCTGTCCGGGGTCCCCCTCGGCCCGGCGGCGCCCCGACACTGAAGTCCCGCTGCGGGGGCTGCCGCGCCGCGGGGTCCGGGAAGATCAAGGTCACAGCGCGTCCCCTGGCGCCCCGCCCGGCGAGGGGCGGCCTCGCTGGGGCCCCGCCCCCGCCCCGCCCCCGGGCCGCGCCTCCCGCAGCCCCGCGCCCCCGGCACCTCCGCAGCCCCAGGCTCCGCGGCGCAGCGCGCACCGAGCGTGGCTGCCTCCGGCGGGATGCGTGGCCGGAGCGGGGGGCGCACCCTGTGGCCGGCGCCGGTGCGCTCGCTGCTGCGCGCCTTCGGGACCCGGGACCCTGCAGCCTCCGCCCGAGGCCCTCCGCACGGTAAGTGCCGCCCCGGGAGGCGTCGCGGGGCTGGGGGTCCCCGCCGGGGGCTCTGCCCTTGGCCGCTGCGCGGCGGCCAGGGAGCCCGCTGGGCCCTGAGCGCCGAGGGGGCGCCTACTGGCTCGGGCCGTCCCTGCAGCCCAGGCGGCGACACTGGCGCGGGGGTCGCCGTCCGGGCTCCCAAACCCGCCCTGCTCGCTGTCTGGCCCGTGCGCACGGCTCCTGCTTCGCTGTGCCTCGGTTTCCACATTCGGGAGAGGGAGGCGATACGATTCTGAGTCGTGAGGCAGCAGTTGGAATCACATAAGCAGCGCTCGTCACCCGTTAGAGTTCCACGCGTGTTCCGTCAAGCGGGTCCCCACCTGTGCCTGGCAGGAGTGGCCAGGGCTCCTGCAGGCCGACACCTGGTGCTGGAGTAGGTCCAGCTGCAGTTAAAGGAACAGGATCTCAGGAGGGAGGCAGCGGAAGCTGGAAAATGGGGAGGGCCCCCCTTGGCCCAGGGAAGGGGACCTGGACATGGAGGGGGCCTGGGTCCCCTGGCGAGCACGGCCTTGCACAGTGGCTCGCGTTGGCAGTTGGTGACCAGCTAGCTGAGCGCTGGAGGGGGAGCACCAAGGCCCTTGTTTCTAGACTGGCCCTTTGGTAAGACTTCCCTGGGGGCATATTACAAACAGCTTTGTGGGCTCCACTCAGGCCTCCCCCTCAACCTCCTCGAATCTGTATTTTTACCTAGTCCCCCCAAGTGATTTTGGGGTCAAACCTGTCTGGAAGCTCTGGTTTAGATAGTCAGCGGTTCTCACCTGTGGCTGTCAACAGGGGTGATTCTGTCGGCCCCCCACATTTTTGGTTGTCACCCATCCCCCAGTTACTACTGGCATCTAATGGGAGGAGACAGGGATGCTGCTGACAGTGCCCATCCCCCCAAAATGAATGATTCATCTGCACTATCAGGAGGACGGAGGTTGGGGAACCGAGATACATGGAGTTGCAGGGTTGAGAAGCGCGGGACGCTGTTGGGACCAGCAGGTGTCATTGAGAGCCTGCTATGTGCCAAGACCTGGGCAGCACCCGGAGGGAGAGAAGTCCATGGTGAAGTGGAGCTTTGGGGCCCCAGCACCGAGTGGGAGGCCCATCTGTTGTCCCCACAAACGTGAGACCTTGTGTTGAGCTCTGGGGTACAGCGGTGACCAAGAGGGAGATGGTGCCCCGCCCCCAGGAGGAAGCTCGCTTACCTGCACAGAGTGGGTGAACAGGTGTGCCAGCTTCCCCCCCCCCAGCAGTGCCTGGGTACCGCGTTTCCCGCCAGGTGCACTGGCGGTGGATTCTGAGGCAGGACATTTCCCACGCTGCCCCTCAGCAGCCCAGCGGTGCATTCAGAGCCATCGCGAGTGGGCAGCGTGCCCATGGGCACCGTGCAGTGCCTGCTCCACACGCTCATTTCACTGCTGGGTGTTTTTCAAATGCTCCTCTGCCTGCTGCATGGAGGATGGCTGGGCACCGCTAACCCACTTTCGCCAAGGAGAAAGCCGAGCGTTCAGGCACTGGCCCAGCAGGTGCTTAGTAACCACCGAAAATGGAGCAGGCGCTGGCCTGGGTGCCCGGGGTGCTGCCCAGAGCAAGGGGTCAGCTTTCTGCCCTCTGGGGGCCTTTATTCTAGCAAGGGGAGAAAGACAAGGGACAGGGAAGCCAATGAAACAAAACAAAAAGAGAATCTCTCCAGAGACATGTTGGGAAGAAGATAAGAATGGAGAGGCAGCGATTAAGGCTGGGCGCTGCGTTAGCTGGGCTGGCCAGCGACAGCTCTGCCAAGAGGGATATTTAGCGACAGAGGTGAATGGGAAGACGCAGGGAGCCATGCAGGTATGGGGGGTGAGAGCATTCCCAGCAGGACGGAGCAGTGGCAGAGGCTCTGACATGGGAATTGGCTTGGAATCGGGGGGCAGAATTGGGTCATGAGACTGGAGCCACCCTTGTTGAGGTGGGCAGGCAGGCCCAGGACTGCCCGGGGAGCCCTGGGCGTGTCCCAGTGTGGTCCCACGCCACCGGCAGGCTTTACGCTGAGGAGCTGCCTGACTGTGTGTGTGTGTGTGTGTGTGTGTGTGTGTGTGTGTGTGAGAGAGAGAGAGAGAGAGAGAGAGAGAGAGAGAGAGAGAGAGATCTTTCCACCTGGCCCTGTGGCAGCAGGTTCTCAGTGGGGAGGGGAGGTGCCTGCTGCTTGGAGGACAGAGATGGGAAGGTGGGCTGCTTGGGGACATTTAGGTGGCAGAGCTGATAGGACCTGCTGATGCCTTGGTGGTTTAAAGCCAGGATGTGGCATAGGATTTGTGTCTACGTACCTGGAGTCACCATGTACAGAACTGCTGAAAGCTTGGTAGTGAGGGGGAGGGTTGGTGGGGACCAGGGACCTTTGCAGGGAGGAGGCCATGCCTGTTTGGAGATGCCTGTTGACATCCTGAGGCTGTGTGGTGGGCCATTGCATATCTGAGTCGAGCTCGGGGCAGCGGTCAGGCTGGAGTCTCCAATCTGAGGTCCATCAGGTTGGGGCTGGCATCTTAAAGAGGTCCCTGAAGGAGGCTGAGTGCCCTGGTCTCAGTGTTGTGTTTCAGTGTGGCGTCAGAAAGGACCCCGGTCCAAATACCAAATTTTGGTTTGGAGCAAGGCTCCAGGGACCCAGGGTGGAGCCCAGCTGTGTGCCCGCAGCTCTGGGCGTTCTGGTGGCCGGACCTTGGGAAGGCTCCCTGGCCTGTCTCCATTTTTGTCTCGCTGCCACCTGACGCTCAGCTCCTTTGACTGGAGTGGCCACTTTGGCCGGGTCCTGATTCCCAGGCGGTGATGTGCTATTTCTGTGGCATGAGCTGCCTTAAGTTAGGAACAAATTAGCCAGTCATTCTTCTAGACTCCAACGTCTGATTCGGAAGCGCTGACTCGTACCAGGATATTTCTGCACCGAATGAGTTTTGTGTTTTTTAAATTTTTTTTTTTTTTGAAGGGAAAGGCGTGATGGATGATACCATGACACGTCTCAGCTGATGCTCATTAAAAGTTGTGGCTTTAGGGGCTGCGAGTGGCAGTTGGAAATGTGATGCCTGGGTCCTTGGCTCAGCTCAGGGCGGGCTCCCGCTCCCTGAGGGCAGCGGCTCTGAAGAGCAACATGGGGTCTGAGCTGCCAATTCTTCTGAAATCAAAACGACAACCAGCGGGACTTAGCAGGTTTTCTGGTAGCTAGTGACTAGACCTTCCGAAGCCAACTGCCAGTTTGTCAGCTCAGAAAACTGGATGTCCAAAGCTGGGCAGCCTCTGTGGCTCCCACTAGTGTCCCCTGTTTGCCCTCGGCTCAGCTGGGTCACACTGCCCATCCTTGAACCCATCACTGTGGCCTGGGAGTGCGGGGAGCTGGATGGCTGAGGCCCAGCTCACAGACCAGCCAGGCCTGAGATCCCCCGGAAAGAAAACCAGGAGGATGCCAGCAGAAGGAGAGTGGGTACCAGGCATTGCAAATAGCAGCACATTTCCAGCTATGACCCTGCAATGTGGGGTCACCTGTGCTCACCTGACCTGAAAAACTCACTGTGGGTCTGGAGTCCTCTGCTGGCCTCAGTGCTTGGAGGCCAAAGGTGGAGGGGTGACATAGAAGGCCCTGCGAGGGGCGTCCCCTGTCACCTGCCCAGGTGCCCGGGGCATTTTCTTGCTACCTGTTCTTCTGCATGGGTATGTGCTGCCCCTTCCCTTAAGGACTGACTGCTGTCTGCTGGTGAACTTGGCGGATGGCTAAGCTGATCGCTCCATTTTTGTTTTAAGGGAAATGAGTGATGCTCAGGCCTGACCGGTAGCTGACACTCCATAAATATTTGGCAGCATAATGCATTCTAATCAAGCAACAGCTTTCTTTGGGGTCTCCGGGGGTGGGGACGATATATAATCACACCAAGTGTTTCCTTAATACTTTCTCAAGTGAGAAGTGAGAACACTGCAAATAAGGCTAAAATCTTCAGGGAACCCCACTCCTTCCTCCTTCCCCAGAGGTAACCCCTGTTACCATTTAGTGCTTTTCCCACCAGACTGTCTCGACGCGTGCACGTAGGTCTCAGTGGGAAAGGCGCAGGGTCCTTTCCTGTAAGCATTTGAGAAAAATGGCATCTAAAACCAGCACGCCTCGTCCTGAAACTTACTGTTTTTATTCAGCAATATGTCTTAGAGATTTATCTGGGTTAATAGATTCTTTCTAATTGCTGTAAAATGTTCCACTGTTGTTTTAGCCTTTGTGCTGCCGGCCGATGGCCACGAAGGTCATTCTCAGACCTGCTGTGTGGGGGCAGCGTGCCTGTGAGCGTCCAATATCCGCCTCTCAGTGCATTTGTACAGGAGGTTCTCCACACGGTCCAAGAAGTGGGATTCCTGCGGTGCCGGATGAGCACGTTTTAAATTTTATTTGGTATTGCAAAGCTGGTCCCCAAAGTAGCTGTGCCACTCCCAACTGCAGTGTCTGAGGTGCCCTTTTCTCCAGGCGTCTTGGGATGTTCAGATTGTTAAGTTTTGCTGGTCCCTTGGAAGACAAGGGGACCTTCCTAGGATACACTAATTGCTTGGAGAGGGTGTTTTTTCTTCTTCATATGGTAATTGACCGTTCGGATTTCGCTTTCTATGGGTTGCCTTTCTTTTATTTTGCCCATCTTTGTATCTGGTTAGTCTTTTTAGAATTGGTTTGTAAGAGCTATTTATGTGTTCTGGACTCTAATTCTCTGTTTTTGCTCTCTCTGTGATTTGTCTTTTAACTTGGTTTATAGTGTCTTTGGTTGAGTAGAAATTGCTATATATATATATATATATATATATATATATATATATATATATAATCTATTTGACATGTAACATTGTGTTAGTTTCAGGTTACAATGTAATGATTTGATATTTGTATAAATTGCATATGACCACCACAGTAAGTCTAGTTAACATCCATCCCCACAAATTGTTACAAATTGTTTTTCTTGTGATGAGAACTTTTAAGATCTACTGTTTTAGCAACTTTCAAATATACAATACTGTCACCATGTTGTACATGACATCCCCAAGCCTTTAGTTTTCATGTAGTAACACTTATCAAGCTTTTTCTTTATGTCTTTTGGTGTCTTGTCTAAGAAATCTTTTTCGGCCTCAAGTTCAGTGTAAATACCTTGTCCCAATTTGCCCAGGATGGTGTGATTTTAGCCCTGAAAGACCCATTTCCTGAGAAGCCCTGAGTCCCGCCCTGGGAAATCAGACAGATGGTCATAAACACCTATCCACGTTTCCTTTCAATGAGTAAATAACTCTTTTCTTTATGTTTCCTTTCTAATCCACTGTAATTTGCTTTTATGGACAGTATGAGATGGGATACAGGTTTTTAATGGGGATTCTGGTGTATGGTTTATGCTGAACACCTGCTTTCCTTCTGGGGTCTGGTATCTGGGCACATACCAGGCAGAGGGCACCCATGGGACCACCCCCAGTGCAAACCCAGGGTGCTGAGTCTCTAACAAGCTTGCCTGGTAGATGAAATGTCACATGTCATCACAATTACATGCTGGAGGAGTTAAGTGAGTGCTGGGCGCCTGCACTGGGAGAAGGTTCGGGAAGCTTGGCTTGGCTTTCCCTGGACTTCGCCCCATGCACCTTCTTTTCAATGCCCATTGTGCTCTGTGGCCCTTCACTGTCATAAATCATACCTGTGAGTACAACTGTGTCTGAGTTCTCTTAGTGAACCCCCGAACCTGGGGGTGGTCTTGGGGACCCCGGCACAGCAGTCTTCTGTTCACTCTCTTATTAGTGACCCGACCTCCCCACCAATACAGACTCAGCGCTGTGGTGACTTGCTCATTTTTGTGTGTGCGGCATGTTACTCAGTACTTGGCATGTAGCAGGTGCTTTCTAAACCTGCGGCCTCTCTCCGAGCATAAACCTGGTCCTCCTCCCGCTGTGGGGACAGCAGAGCCATCCTGCAGGCTCACAGGAGCTTCTTTCTTCTCCTGCGTGGGTTCTAACAGAGAGCCCTGGCTTCTCCCTAAAGGAGAACCATTCAGCTGGTGAACCCCAAATCCGGCAATGCTTTCCCTCTTGAATTGCAGAATTGCACATGTGCGTCTTTATTTGAGAGGCTCCCATGTTCTCCTGAAAGCACATCACATTTTTAGACTGTCTTGAATTATTTATATGCCATTTCTGCAAGCTCCGCTTGAAATGGGTGTGGATGGGCCTGCCTGGACCCTCCAATAGCGACCCCGTGTGCTCTGTGCCCAACAGGTGCCCTTGGCTGGCACCTCCGTCTTAATCACAGCATCCCACCTTTCCCCCTCTCCGGCCAGCCCCTGTCTGCTTCCTCCCACTACCAGTGACGTCCCCCAGAAGGTGGCTAGCAGGGGGCCTGCTGCTACCCTGCTGCCCGTGTAATGTGCACGACACGTGTGGATGGTGGGTGACCCCGGGGGTCACAACTAAAAGAGACTGCATTAGATGCAGTTTCTAATACAAGTTAGGGAACTCGTGTGTGTCCAGCACAGCTGCATGAGCTGAACATTATCCGTCGTCTGTGACCAGCTCTATTTCATGACTGCCATTTACACAGACTCAGATAATGAGGGTGTCGGCACAGGAGAGGCTTGCTGCAAATTTCTATTTCTATTTTTATTTGAATGGCTTTGCTGTCTGTAGTTTTTCCTATCATCCGCAAAAAAAATCCTGGTAAATTAGCTCTGTTTTTTTTGTTTTGTTTTGTTTTTACCTCAGTTAAGCAGTTGGATAATAAAAAACAACAGAGGTCTTCCTCTCATTTATAGATTAGAGTGATTTCCAACTTGGGGAATTATAGTCCCAGGTGAAAGTGCAAAATATTTTACAGTTGTCATTTATGCTGGGTTTGCATGGGAGTCCTCACAGCATGGGTTCCAAGAGGGGCCACCGAGACCCTCTGCAGGGACAGTGACAGTCACAGTAGCCAGCGCCAGACATGGGCGTGCCCTCTCCTTGGGTCTGCTTGTCCTTTGCATGGCTGAGTATGAGGTCTGAGCCCGCTGCGCAGAGGACGGAGACCCAGACAGCCAGCTGCAGTGACTAGCCCAGGGCCACGCAGCTGCGGGAACTGCCCTTGAACCGTGGCAGGCTCTGGCTTCTTAGCCGCTTAGCTCGCCTGCCTCTCATAAACCTAATGGCATTTCCTGCTGTTTGTTCTGGAAGGCAGTACTCAAGTGTGTAACTTGGGGACCCTAATGAGTGCCCCAACTTTGGCTGCACCCTGGAGATGCTTGTTTTGGAAAGGAGGAGGCTGGTGGTAGGAAAGAGCCCTGCACCAAAGGGAGGATGCCATGTGCCCCACAGGGGGTGTGCTGTGTGTCCCTCGGGCGAGATGCCATGTGCCCCGCAGGGCGGGATGCCATGTGCCCCGCAGGGGGTGTGCCGTGTGTCCCTCAGGCGGGATGCCATGTGCCCCGCAGGGGGTGTGCCGTGTGCCCTCGGGGGGGACGCCAGTGCCGTGTGTCCCTCGGGCGGGATGCCATGTGCCCTCGGGCGGGATGCCATGTGCCCCGCAGGGCGGGATGCCATGTGCCCCGCAGGGGGTGTGCCGTGTGTCCCTCAGGCGGGATGCCATGTGCCCCGCAGGGGGTGTGCCGTGTGCCCTCGGGCGGGACGCCAGTGCCGTGTGTCCCTCGGGCGGGATGCCATGTGCCCCGCAGGTGCCCCGCAGGTGGCAATTCTCTCCGCCTGTCCTCCTACATGTTTTTTTCCTTTTACTCGAGTCTTCGATTGGCCATGGATATGAGCCCATCCGTCTTCTGAGGATGGTCCATGCAGGGTGGAGGGGTGCAGGGTCCTGCAGAGGTGGGATAGGGACCCTTGGAGTGGGGCAGATGGCTGGGTCCCTGTGTGACCTTGTGCACGGGTTCTCCTCCACCCCGGGGCCTTGCAGTCCTCCCTGAGGGAGGGTGACACCAGCACTGGTCTCCTGCATCCGACCCCTCGTCTGTCCCTCCTCTCTGCCCCATCTCTCTCTTTCTCTTCTACCTCCCCTCTTCTGTGAGGGGCTCCTGTGATGCCACTGGGCCATCCATCATCCAGGATAACGCCCCTGCCTTCCACCAGCCGATAATAACCTGACCCCATCTATGGAGGCCTTCGCAGCAGTGCCGGGAGTAGCATCTGGCTGAGCGACGGGCTGGGTACCGGGGGTATGAATGCTGCCCGCCCCACTGTGGGCCAGTGGGTTAGCCCAGGGTATGACGCCAATGTGATGAGACTCCATCGCATCAGCTTCACAATGTATGGGGCTGTGAGGGCGGGGCAGCCACGTCCTGCCTGGAGGGATTCTGCCGGGAAAGCAGATGTGCCCTCTCACTGACAGAGCACACACATCAGCTGGTAATTCTCTGAACTTTAACAGTAGTAGTGCGCAGTGCTGTTTCCTTTATTGCTGGGTAGCTGCAGGGTACCTTTGAATAGGAGGTGCTGAGCACACTACAATGTGCTGGGTCCTGTCCACAGCTCGGCCTCTGCCTGTCCCCTCCCTGGGCCAGGCCACTCCCCCTACTCCCTGTGGAATGCCGCACCACGCACACCTCACCTGTCTCCCTGCTTCTACTTGCCTCCTTCCACTTGATTTTCCGCCCAGTGGCCCCAGAGCCTTGTGAGAAAGAAGGTAAACCCATTGTCTTTTTCTCACGGCTGGAGCCCCTCCCGGGGTTTCCATCCCTCGTAGGAGAAATCCATCCTCCACCCGCGGTTCCTGAGGCCCCGGGAGTTCTGGGGCTGCCCCCCTTCCCTGTATGCCGCCCATCCCAGCGCTGCAGCCAGCCAGCCCTGTCTCAGCCCCTCGGACTGCCCGGTGCTTTCTCACCCCAGGGCCTTTGTACGTGCTGTTGTCAGAGCACCCTTCTTCCTCTGCACAATGCTTGGCGCCTACTCTGTGCTCAGTGACCACTCGAGTAAAGGAGCAAATGAATCAATCACCAACCCCCCAACGGGGCCTTACGTTCTCTAGGACGTTTCTCTTACATCGAGCCTGGGGGATCCCAGGGGCGGTCTGCTGGATCTGTGTGGTCCCCAGGCCCAGGCCTGAAGGGTGGAGGACCAGCTTCTCATCTTTGCTGTGTGTGGAGGTTCTGGTGGGAACCGGAACCAACCCCACTCTGGACTTCTGCACGTGTGTTCCTCTTAACAGCCCCCTAGGGCCCATTTCTCTAAAACCCTGGAGCTCCGTTTTATATCATGGCATGAGTGGACACATGCATCCCCCAGGTAGCCCTTGAAGAGAACTGGGAGGGTCAGCAGCCCCAAACACTCAGCGTGAAATGCCAGGAGCAATCTCTGGCGCACCCCAAGTCGCTGGACTGAAGTGGCCTCCGCCAACACAGACTTGAATGCGATCGGCTGCAGGTGGCAGACGCCCTGGCACGGTTAGATTAGACAGAGTGGGGGCTGATGCAGGCGCCAGAATCAAATTGCCTAAATCATTGCTGCCCCCTAACAGGAAACCCCAGTAGAGGATGCACCAGCTTTGAAGTGCAGAGTGGATTTAATGAATGCGGGCCCTGAGAGGGATCACAGCCTCTGTGAAAATATGGACGATTCCATCCTTATTTATAGGTTTGTGCAAGTGGGACCCTGGAATTATCGCTCCAGCTCTAGAACTTATGATGTATTTTTAAAGTACTACCTATAAACCTAGTGTTATGGATTTTCTGTAATTTATAGATCAAGTGCGGTGCTGTGTTTGAACTGTTATGCTGTAAAATACGTAGCCTGCTGTTTCTGCAATGGGGTGTCGGGGACATAAATCCAGGCTCTCCGGTGAGTCAATGAGCCCGGCTCTGTGGCCTCCCATGGGGGGAAAAAGCCTCTTTAGAATATAAATCTAATAAACATTAAAATGTACACATTGAATTGGAGAAAGTGTTTGGGTGACAAAAACCATATTCAAACATGAATTATCTTCTTCTAAAAGTGAAAGAGTGAAATGACGTGACAGTGGGGCTCCGAGCGTATTGCAGAGGAGAGGTATGGTTTGTCCTTTGCAGTTTTAACATTCTGATCACGATCTTCTCCTGGCAAAAACGACAGCCTTCCGGTGGGAGCTTGGGTGGCCCTGCGGTCGCTCTCCAGCTCTTGTCCCTTCTCCTGGGGCACCCACTCCATCAGTCGAGGACAGAGCTGCCCCGATCCCCACCTGTACACACGTGGGTGTGTCTGTTGGAGTGATGTGGGTATCATCATGTGATGCTGTGATGTACCCACTCACTCAGGAAATAGCAGAGTCCAATAATGGTAGAATACATAGGTTGTGTAACATCCCCTGGTGGGGAAGTTCTACTGGCCAGCCATTCGGAGTCCAGCGATGTTATGCTGTTTCCCCTTTACTCATATCTGCCTTCTTCATGCCTTCCTGTGTACTCGGGCTTCTGTAGACTGGATGACACGGGAGGTCTGCGCTGGGTCCCCGGGACAGGGCACTTTCTGTCCCGGCAGAGGCGGCCAGCTGTTCCCCACACGCAGGTCAGGCCCGGAGCGAGTCAGGGGTCCGTAGGTGTTTGTTCAAACACACGGCTTCCCGGCAAGCTGTAGGTAAGCTGGAGGTGCCGGCAGAGATTTTGGCCAGTCGGGGAGGCCCCAGGGAGGGGCTGGCAGGCACAGTGGAAAGAGTGTAGCAGTCCTTTCCTTCAGTGAGGAAAGGACGTGTTAGATGTGGCACCTTAGTGAGTCACGTACCTTCTCAGAGCCGCAGTGGCATTCTTCGTAAAAAGCGGATAACTAGTCCAACTTCGCAGGATTGTTAATCAGTACATGTACGGTCCCTGGGAAGTTGTGTGGCTGCAGAAACGCTGTCATCATGCCATCCTGCCCCACGGCCACCTCCTCCTCCCCCCCGACTTTTATCATCGAGTGAGTGACTTTTAGGGGACCCAGAAAAGCAGGAGGTATATGGCTGTGCCCCTTAGGAGTATAATAGTGCCTGCCTCATTTGGTTATGTTTGGCATCAGCCACATTAATAGTAGTAAAGTTCTTACAATGCTGTCTGATGTATCATGAGAGCCACCTGTTAGGTAAATGAAAACCCAGCCAACAGAGGCTTAAGCTGT
This sequence comes from Aselliscus stoliczkanus, assembly GCA_033961575.1. Taxonomy (NCBI): domain Eukaryota; kingdom Metazoa; phylum Chordata; class Mammalia; order Chiroptera; family Hipposideridae; genus Aselliscus; species Aselliscus stoliczkanus. The sequence continues at coordinate 2,969,488 of CM066738.1, read as the reverse complement.
GTGATGCTCGCCCCTTTCCAGGAGATCTGGAGGGAGGCGTGTCCAAGGTCTCTGTCCGCAGGTGTTGACATTCCAAACTTAAAAGGGTCGCTGCAGGGTCGCAGTGGAGCTGCTCTGACCCCAGACCCCACAGGACTCTCAGGCAGGCAGCGCACAGGCAGGTGAGCGCGCCGGGCGCAGTTCCTCCAGTGGCCCGCAGAGGGCGCGGCCCCTCCGTACCAGCTCGCTCTGCAGGGAGCCGCTTTGTCTGCAGCCCTCTCTTTCTTTGGACCTGGAATTCCCACCGTAGGGCTTGGCCCTCTCGTCCCACCCAGTCGATTGGACAGAGACGACGGCCTGAGCAGTTCTTTTTAAGCGATGGAGTTTGCCGGTTTAATTCTGTTTCTATGGATGGATGAGGAGAAAAACCCCGCGTAGCCAGTGGACTAGGGCAGGAGGTGGCGACCTCTGTCCTGAAGGGTGAAACCTTGTTTGGCTCTTTGCAGTGCTTTGAGGCAGCCACGTTGGCGTTACCTGTGCTGCCTGGAGTCAGGACATGGCTTTGGGCTTTGTGATCAAGGACCAGAGTGTGACTCCTGGGAGGGCCTCTCGGATTCGGAGCCCCAGGTGGGACAGGAGAGGTTTTACGCGTGATTATTCTGGGTCAAGGTGACAGGGAGAGGCGGGAAGCCATCCTTCCCATGCAAAGCTCAGCCTATATGCCTTTGTGCATCTTGTTTTGTTTTTAAAACAGCTTTATTGCAATAATTTACATATCATAAAGCTCGCCTGTTTAAGGTATAAAATTCAATAGTTTTTAGTGTTATTTACAGAGTTGTGAAGCCATCACTGTAATCTAATTTTAGAACATTTGGAACAGTTCTGAACTTCCCCAAAGAAAGCCCCCAATGCCTGGCAGCCACCCTCCACCCCCACCCCACTCCCCACCCCCAGGAGGCCACTGGCCACCTTCTGTCTCTGTGGACCTGTCACCAAGCTGGAACCATACAATACGTGGCCTCTTGTGGCCAGACCTTCCCAGGTCCCAGCCATCCTGGCCTGGGGGTGAATAATTTGAAAAGCCAAATTCACCAGGAAAATTCATTTTCTGTTCATTAGTAGACATGGAGTCCCTCACTTTTTTAAACCTACAACTATTTTTATTACAGGACATTTCAAAGCCAGGGCGAAATATAAGGACCAGCCCCATCCCTATTCAGCACCACCAAATCGCAGTGCTTTGCTGAACATGGATTGTGAGAAACAAGCTTGGTTGTCACCCTTGTCTTCTGCCTCCTCGCTGCCCACGGGCTCTGGAGCAAATGCTGTGTTGCCCTTTCTGTGCGCCTAAGCCCCATCTGTGCAGTTCTGGGGCAGTGGGGGATGGGGTGCTACAGTGTAGGCCATCGGAAGGGGCCAGCCGCTAGATTAGGTGGTGCAGGACAAGGCAGTAAGGAACAGTGGCTTCCATGGAAAGTTCTCTGTGTTCTTTGTCCTGGGAGCAGAGTAAGGAGAACACCTCCATTTGGCACCTGGGTGTCTGAGCTCGTCTCCCGCCCTGGCTCATCACCCTTTTCTCCACGGTGACTTGGGTGGTGGGGCCCAGTCAGCACTGTGGCCCTTTCCTCCCATGACAGGGAGGCTGCATTGCTGTCACTGTCGTGATGGTTTCCTGGAAAATGCATTTAAGTGCGAAGAATTGATTTAGAGAAAGATCTCAATTCAGGAGCAGTACCGGATGTGAGTAGGGAAGGCCAAGGAGCGTGAGGGTGGGTGAGTGGCAGGTTGCTTCTCGTCTCCCGCAGATGCCCTGGGCTGCCAGTCTTCCCCACCTCGCTGGCCCATCTCCATTCCTGCTGCTGGCTGGGCCTGCCAAAGGCTTTGTCACCGAGATGTGGGAGGAGCACAGGGTGTGGTTGGGGGGTGGCTCTGAAACTTGCCCAAGGATCCACTTGGAGAAACCTAGGGCCGGGAGCCTCGGCTGTATCCCAGCCCAGCCATGTCCTGGCTTGTGACCTGGGAAGGTGCACTCGCTTCTCTGAGTTTCCCCATCTCTAAGGTGGAGATGACAGTAGCTCGCACTTCCTAGGGCCTTGTGAGGAAGAAATGATGTCTTCGTCACAACCTGAGTAAAGCACTCAGCTCTGAGCTGGGTGCATCACCATCCAGCCGTTCTATGTGGATAAAAAGTATTTAGTAAAATGTCCTGCTGTTTCTTCTTTGGCTCAGGGTGTTAATTGTCACTGTAATGAAATGTTTTGGGGGGCATCTATTGGTTTATTGGTGACCATTCTTGGCTCCCTCCTGGAAGTCCCATTGGGGGATATTTCTGCATTTGTTCGCTGTTGGATCCCTAATGCCTGGTGTGGTACCCGGCATGCACTAGGCTCTCCGACATGTTTCCAGTGAATGAATGAATGAACGGTTTCTGTGGAGGTGACTACTTCACAGAGCCCAAAGCTCTGTATGGGCCGTCATCCACGTTCTTTCCCCACACCTGACTCTCCTTGGCTATTCACTGGGGTTTCATCCAACACTGCCAGGGTGCCCCCCCGCACCCCAGCCCGGCTTAAGTGCTGGCTGGATATGAAGGAGCCACCCTAAAAAGGTCCCAGTAGTCCCTGCTCTGCTGCCACCCACTGTGGAACCCTGGCAAGCTCCCTCTCTGATCCGCAGTTTTATCATCTGCAGTGGGGATTCAGGGGGCACCCAGCCCCTGGGGTTGTTTAAGGGTCTGCGGCAATGGTGCCCATTGGAGCCTCTCCACCACTTCTGCACGCAGCTGCCGCCTGAGCTGGAGGTGTGGGAGTTCTCTGCACTCCTCCCGTACCCCAACCTGGAATTGTGAGAGCTGCCCATCAGTGCCTTGGAGGAGGCCTCTGCAAGCGGCAGTGCTGGGGGTATGGCCTCCTTGCCTGGTCCCATCAGCTTCAAGGGCGGCACCAGCTGCCCCTCCGCTTCTCCCTTCCCAGGCCAGGGGCTGAGGGCTTGGAGGAAGGAGAAGTGGGCAGTGGGCAGGGATAGTGTGGGGGAGGACCCTCCCCCGCGTGGTGGAGCCTGGGCACGGGACCCACTAGCCTCCATGGCCAAGAGAGGAAGGGCCCAGGAAGCCAGCTGCCTGAGCTGCGGGGAGATTGGCCCTGCCTCCCAGGGAGGCACCCTGGGTCTCCTCCCCTCCTGCTGGGGAGAGGGGAAGGAGGATGTGGAAGCTTTCTGGGTTCCAGAGCTCTGCTGGGGTGGGGTGGGGGCGCGGTTCATAACTCAGGATGCAGCCCCCACCTCCCCAGAGCAGAGCTGCTGAGGCCCGCAGTCCAGGCCTTAAAGACCCCTCCCCATCCCCACGCTTTCTCACTCCCCTCTCTCGTGACGTCATGCTCCTCTCGCGTGGCATGATGGGAGAATCCTAATGTTTTCCAACAGATGCTCCAAGAACAGCTTTCAGATTAAAGCAATTGCAAGAGCAAAGATTCTTCTTTTTCCCTTTTTTTTCCGGGGGGGTGGGGGGTGGGGTGGGGGGAGGGAGCGCCCCTAGAAATTCATGGACATCACCCCCTGCCCCAAAGCGCGCAATAAACACTGACAAGAAAAAGTTTTTATTTTCTGGTTCAACTTCTTTTCCTGGAATATAGACTGAAGAATGGGAATACACACGGATAAATAACAGCGAGGCCGCGCGCCTGGCTGCAGCCGCGGGGCTATTGTCTCAGCGCCCTGGAGCGCCCGGCGGCCGCCCTTTCCCGGGCCTTTTTGATTTTCCTTTTTAAAAAGACGCCCCTCCCGCCCCCTCGCCGGTGACCTTGGCCGCCTCGGATGCCCTGATTCCAAGCGGCTCCCTGAACTTGTCCCCGCGCCGCCGGGCCCATGGCCACGTCCGAGGACGGCAGCGGCTGCCTTGTGTCGCGGGCCCGCTCGCAGAGCGACCCCAGCGTCCTCGCCGACCCCTCGGCCGCCTCTCCCGCGGATGCCGGGGAGAACCCAGGTAACAGGGCCGGGGGGACCCAGGTCACAGGGCCGGGCGAGTGGGGCGGCGGGGCGGAGGGTGCGGGGCGCGCCTCCCGGGCGCTGCTCTGCGCCCCCGCCGGCGTTTGGGGAGCCTCCTCGGGACCGGCGCTCACATCCCCCGCAACGTCGTTGGGGCGCCGGGGAGCCCTTTGTCCGGATGCGAGCCGGTTTCCTGGGCAGAGTCGGGCACTGAGCATCAGCCCTGCTCGTCGGCGGGTGGGCAGCGCTGTGCCCTCGGGGACTCCTTTCCTAGGGAGCTGACCAGCTAGTGTCAGACCTGTGGCCGCCTTCGCCTGCGCTGGCCGGGAGCTCTGCCTCCCTCCCCGTCCTCAACGCAGGTGGTCCGGGGTCCTGCCCGGGCACGGCGGTGCGCACCGGGCAGAGGGGCTTCCACTGGGGCGGGGCCTGCCTCACCTGGGCGCGCCGCCCGCCTCCCCGGACAGGTGTGCTCCCCAAGCTGCAGCCCGGAGATGGATGGAGCCCGATTTCATTACATCCTATGGACTTCGTGCGCTTCTCCACCCCCGCGGGAGCGTCCATTGTTTAGGTGATAAATCCGGTCACAAAGGCTTCTATGTGTCTTGATTGATTACTTTCCAGAGAGGAAGAAAGGCCTAATAAAGCAGGAGGGGGGTGGGCTGTGCAGGCACCGTCACCATGGAGACGCAGGAAGCAAAGTGATCATTAAAACCTTTCTCCACCAGAAGCAATTTTCACTTCACAGGGAGAAGCCCGAGCTTCTGAAATGCAGGGTTCAAAAAAGAATCCAAGCTGGTGTTTTGGTACCAACCCTGGGGCTCAGGGTCCCATCTCAGAGAGGCACCAGCCCTGAGTCTGTTTGGACAATAGTCCCCCTCACCTTCCTTTGACGATGTATTCTCTGTAAATGCGCGGACCCCAAATGGGGACTCGATCAGGATAGGTGATGGGCATCTAAGTGAAGACAATCCCTGGGCAGGGGGGACGTGGCTTTGTGGGGCGGGGCTCCCCATTTCGCTGGAACGCTGAGGGGCTTTCCTAACTGCAAAGAAAGACCCATGAAAGGCGGCTCTGTAGGCAGCAGGGCCCAACATGAAATTTTAAACAATAAACCCATGCAAGGCTTGTAAGATTTCTTTGTTAGGACTGTTGACAGGGTATCCTCTAGTCAAACTAAGGTACCAGCCTGAGGAAATCCCTGGCTTTGCTGTAGCTGGGAGGGCAAGTTCATTTCCTTGGAGTTTCAAGCAGAGGCTGCCATAAGCAGACCCTTTTTAAGGCTTTAATTAATCTTTTTATTAGAAATCGAGGATTAAGCCTTCAGCACTCCATGTTGGATTGGTTTTCCTCGGTACTGGACATGCCCATCCATGATCGTTCCAGTTATGGAAGTTGAGTGGCTCGTCACAAGAGAATCTTCCCCAGCTCCTTTTGTCTCCCTGGCAGTAAAAGGAAGCAAACTTGAAACAGAAATGATGGAGGATTTAGCTTTTTGGCTGTCTGTGAGTTGATGCCACCGTGGGTGGGAACAGAGGGCTTGGCAGGTGCCTGGTGCCGGCTCCACCCGGGAGAGAGGTGGGAGGGCCCGGATGCCGTGATTCAGCGATGTCCAGGGAGGACGGACGCCCGAGGGAGTCTCTGGTTCGAATGGTCAAAACGAGACCCAGACAGCGGATGTCTGAGGTGAAAAGTCTATAGCATGCATGGTTCTGTGAGTGGTAGGACCTTACTATAAAGCATCAAGCAGTGAAGTATTTATGGGTCATGTGAAGCAGAGGCGTTCTGGCAGAAAGAGTGTCAGAATCTTCAAGTTGGAAATGACCCGGGAGCTGGAAGCAGGAAGGGTGGACTACGGGAGCACATATTTTCTACAACTGTCTTGCCTGGTTGGCTTGGTGTGTATTTGCATACCTCTTTTGCTGGGGGACTCACTTCTTTCTGATGCAGGGCATGCTTCTCTTTGGGCGGATCTATTTAAAACTTCTTTTTCAAATGGCTCATAAGACCCTGCTACCCATCAGCCCAGGTGGCATCTTCTCACAAGGGATGTTCCGGGGGCTTTCGGAGAGTCTGGTGTGTGAGGTCACTCACCCCACCAACCTGAGTCATTTTCCACTATGTTGAAAAGCCCTAGTCCTTCATCTTGCTCTCCCTTTGGGCTCTCTTTACCTGTCCACCTGCTGCTCTAAAGAGCGGCTCCTGAAAGCCGCCTTCCATCTAGATTCTATACATTTATGAAACAGCCCAAGGTGGCATTTACCCTTGCCCCCCAAGTGAAGTTTTAATGCATCAATATTCTCTTAGTAAAAACTCAGAGCATTATGGGAGAGTAAACAGTGACACCCCTTTCTCTTTCCAGTGGTTATCGTTGCATGCTCCGCACTTTCCTACATGTTTATAGTTAGTTACATGTTCTTGGGACTCCACCTTTATTTAATAAAACACAAGTGCTGGTACACAGTACGGAAGACTCTCATTGATGTTTCTACTCAACACTGGGTGTTGGAAGTCTCCCCGCATGTGTAGCACTCACTGTCTCCCTCCTTTAGTAGCCAGGTAGGAGTCCAAGGACTCTGTTTCCACAGGTTAGCTGTTAGATGTTTGTGCTGTTTTCAGTTATACCCATAACAAGTGACATGGTGGTGCGTTTCCTCTAGGGCGTGTCCCAGCTAGTGAGATGTCTGGGGACCCACAGTTTTTAGTTCCTGGAAAAAAATGTACCAATTGATACTCCTTCCTTCCAGAATCTTCGAGAATGCCCTTTCTCCAAAGCCTTGCCAACACCTGAGATCATCAATCTGGTTTTTCTCTTGCTGGTGACAAATGGCGCCTGTTGTGTTAATTTGTGACTCCTTGATTGCTGGTGAGGGAGAGCATATTTTTGTGACTTTATCCATGCACTACATCTTTCAGTGGCCACATCGATGGCCATAGCCTGGGTGGCAGGAATGAAGGATTTTCCCCGAGGACCAACCCATCCTCTCTCTCTGCGTCATTGATCCATGAATGACTCCATCTGCATCTGTACAATGTGTCTCTGTAAATCCTTATTCTAGCCCCATAAGCAGGAGACCCCCAGCTTAGGTCTTCTCCCCCAAATTAACATTTTCAAAGATAAGGCAGCATCCCCACCACCTTTCCTCTTGAGGAGGTCGTACTCATCACAAGTGTGGCGTCCTCTCCCGCAATTTGTTCCTGGGCCGTGGGAAGGGCGCCTGCCCCTGCAAGGCGTGGGGCCTGCCCTGGCCTTGGTCCCGCATGGAGCAGGCGGTCTGCGAGCCCCTCCTGGTCCAATCCCATGCCGTGGCCTCGGCCTCCTCTGTCTTGTCCCCTCGCTGCCCTGACCCCTGGTTTTTGGTAGCTGTTCCTTCCTGCCCTCTGCCCCTTTTCCTCTTCTTGGTCCATCACACGAGGGTTTCCACAGTGCTGTCTTTGCTGCCTTCTTCCTCTACTCCCAGCTCTCTCCCGGGGGTATCGCCCTGGATCCCCGAGGCCAGGACCAGCAACTGGGCCAAGGGTCACCTGGGACAGCTTTTTAAAAAGATTTCTGTGTGATTTTGCGATGTACCTTTTTCAAGATTCTGCTCAGGAGGCTCTGCTGCCCAAGCAGGAGGGGGACCGTTGATCTTAGGGAGCGTCTCTCATTCTCAGCACCGCTGGTATTTGGGGCTGCATCCTTCTCCATTGTGGGGCTGTCCGGTGCATTGTAGGGCGTTTAGCAGCATCCCTGGCATCTATCTACTATATGACAGTAGCATTCCAGTCCCGAATGGTGACAACCAAAATGTCATCAGACTTGCCAAGTGTCCTCTGAGGGCAAAATCTCCTGAGAGCTGCTGATGTTGATTATTCACTCACACTGGAGTGTATATCAGAATGCCCTGCTGGGCTTGTCAGCCCCACACCAGGGTCTCTGATTCAGCATATGTGTGGTGGGCCCCGATAGTGGCATCTCCAGTAAGTTACCAGGTGGTGCTGATGGTGCTGGTCAGGTGACCACACCTGGGGAGCCAGGGAGCCCAGGCCTCAGCCATGGTCTCAGCCTCTCTGCTGACAATTTGTGTGTGTCTGTGTGTCCATGTGGATCTTGCACTGACCTGTCTGCCTCTGAGCTCCAGACCTCTGTGCCCTGCTGATCGCTTCTTGTTCTTCAGGTCTCAGGCCAATGTCATCGCAGGCCCTCCCTCCATCCTATTAGATGAAAGCGGTGGCCTGCCCAGCCAGCCCTGCTCCTGCCCCCCGTTCTGATTCGCTCATGGTGCTTGCCACCACCTGGGCTTCGGGTCTCTTTCATTCTCTGTGGACTGTGCCCCTCACTCTGGGCCGGGAGCCCAGCACAGCCCTCGCATGCAGGAGGCTTCAGCATTTGGGGAATGAATGCACTAGACATCAGTGTCTAGCTGATGAGGTGTGGAGGCTGCCCAGGTGGCTGGGCCTCCTGCCAGCTGCATGGGGCCTCCGGGGACAAGCAGCTCAGTGACAGCCTCAGCCACATCTCTGAGCAGAGGCAGCTCCACCTGGGCCTTCCTGCCTGAGAAGGAGACGCCCTTCAGAGCACCTGTGCCCCCCACTGCTGCCGTGAGCTGCAGCGGGTGTAAGGACAGCACATGGGTCCACTCTCAGCCTTCCCCTAGCTGGCTCCCTGTCAGGGCCAACCTGGTCAGCCTCTTCGCGTGTCATTTCCTCCACCTCTGAAATGTGGGTAAGCGCTGTGCTGACCCAGCCAGGGGCTAGTGAGGACTTGGGAACCACCCTTCTCCATGACTCACAGCAGCACCAGCCGCACAGTCCAAGCTCAGGAATGGTGATGAGAAGGGGTGGGGGGAGAATTCGGTTCCGATTCTGATTCTGGTCTACCTGGATGGCGGCAGCAGCAGCCTGCGGTGTGGATGGGGTGGCTCTGACAGTCTCTTCTCATCCAGCAACTGGCTCTGACCTCACCCGTGCTTTCCTACAGCCACCATTTCTCTGGGACCGTTGCTACCTGCACAGCCTCCCTCCCTGGCCAGCTCCTGGACCTTCCTCCTCAGATGCTGCTCCGCAGCCACCTCCCTGCCTCCCTTTCCGGACTGCAATCCCGCTAGGGTCCCCCAGCCTTGCCCAAGTTACTGAATCTGGTCCTGTAATTATGGGATAACACATTGGTGGTCTTGAAATAGGACTTGAATATGTAGTTGTTTTTATTGTTTCACTCTTAGGAGTTGGCTTGGTGAGCTCTTTCTGGAAAGGGTGCCTTCTTGTAGGACACAGGTGAGTGATTTGAATGCTGGGCCTGTGATGTGGCCGCATCAACTGCAGCAGGCATGGGTGTGGAGGGTGGGGTGCTCTGAACCCCCCACCAGTGCTTGAACCAGGGTGTAATTTACAGTGTGATGTAAAATGTCACAGGAGTAGAGGCGAAAGGAAAAAGCTGGATTAAACCAAGGTATCTCAGAGGATTTGAGACTTACCATTATTGACTTGAGAGCTGGGATCTATTCCACACAGGATAAAATTGTTTAACCTGGGACCTCACTGCAGGTATTCTCGCGAATGGGTGGGTCAGGGAAGAGGATTGCTTGCATAGAGTGGGTTACTGCCATGAGGGGTGTGGGCCTGGGGTGGCCATACTGCCCTATTTTAAGAGCTATGCTGGAATCCAAGATTTTTTTTTTTTTTTTAGCTGAGCCATCCTGCCACCTGTTGGCAGCTCAACGGCAACTCAGCTCGGGCTGGCTTCGAACAGCTGTTGCTCAGAGCTCAGCTCGCACTCTTGAGCGAGCTCTTAACCAACTGAGCCACTCGGCCGGCCCTGGAATCCAAGATTTTTATGTGCAATGTGGGTTTTAAATATTGGCAAGTTTATCAGTTAGGGATTGGTTCGGCTTCACATAATAGAAAACCTAAATAGCACTGGCTATAATAAGTAAGAAAGGGGATTTTCTTTCACCAGAAGTCCCAAGAGCACACCAGCTACCAGCTGCAGTGTCACGGGGTCAAGGCCCCGTGATCTCCTTGCAAGCCCCTGGTAACAAGATGGCTGCTGCATCTGAAGCAAAAAGTGCACTTTCTAGGCAGGAAGAAGGGATGGTGACAGGTCAATGGGTGTCCACCTGCTGAGCTGGGACCTGCTTTCCTGGGAGCCCCACCCAGTGATGTGCATTTACACCTCTTTGGCCAGAGGGTGTCAAATGGCCACTCCCAGCTGTAAGGGGCTGGGAAAGGTGTTTGTTTGTTTGTTTGTTTGTTTGTTTTGATACCTGCATGGTTACCCCTAGCAAGAGCAGGCACAAAAGGGGAGAATGAGAGTGACCATTGGGTGGTCAACTACAGTCATTGTCAATTTAAACACAAAGCACGTGACCCCAACGAAACGCATCTGGGGCTGCATGTGGCCCGCAGGCTGCCCTTTGAAACCTTGTGTGGAAAGAATCTTGGGAAGGCTGAAACATTTTTATGCGTCATGACATTTCTTTACCAAGAAATTAAAGGTTGGACTAAGATGTGTGGTCCTAGCCTGAATATTATGTCCATCTAAATTGTATTTAATAATATTTATTAGGGAAACAAGACTGACAAGATCACTGGCCCTCACGGAGCTGATAGTCTGGAAAATTATCCATGGCTGGTGTGAAAATGTGCTGCTTGTTAACTCCAGGGCCATCATACTTCTTTTAATTTAATCTTCCTCTAAACCCTTGCAGTAGGGTCACAGGGTCGGAGGATCAGGGAGGCTGAGTAATCCTGCCATGGGCATGTATGTGTGAATAGGTGGATTGAAGAGAAGTTTAAATCTAGGTGAGTTTGATGGCCTGCTGACCCTATCTGCTCCGCCCACTCCTGCCCCGCCCACTCTCTCAGCCCCTCCTACCGTCTGCCCGCCCACTCTCTCAGCCCCACCTACTGTCTGCCCCGCCCACTCCCCAGCCCCGCCCAGTCTCAGCTCCACCCACTGTCTGCCCCGCCCACTCTGTCCCACCCACTCTCTGCCCTGCCTACCTGCTGGCCTCCTGCATATTACTGGAAGGCAGGTGGTGCTTTAGAATAGGACAGGTACACGTGTTTCATCCCATTCCTTGTTCAAGCAATCCATCGCACAAACGTATACATTTCTGTAGTCACATAAACACATAGGCACAGACATACCCTTCCATTTCCCAGTTCATTTAACTAGAATGGCCACCAGAACAAGATTTAGTTATTGAAAGTCAGTCAAGGTGATGGCAGAGAATCAGCCATTGGCAAAGTTGTTGAAGGTCCCGTTTTTAATGGTCTAGGGCCAGAGTCCCTGCTTGTTAAAGTGAGTCACTTGGATGGGTAGCTTGGCAACACCCCTTATCAATGGGTACGAGGACTTAAGTAGGCTTGACGTTGATTGGTGGGCAGTCAGGAGATGACTCTGCCAAGAACTGAGCAGAGGGTGGGGGCTGTGGCTTAAAAAAATATGTGTGTCACACATTGTTATGAATCTGTTTTAAATGTAACACCTCGTTAAAGTCGCTGCTGGTCTCAGCGCACTTGCTAATGAGGTGCATTGTTATTACTTTATTTTTTGGTTCCATACTTCTTGGAAGTTTGTATCCATGTGCAGACAAAATTTTTGCTTTGTTGTAATCAATAGCTCAGGGGATTTAAATAAAGTCAGGAGGATGTGCCAAAAGTTATCTTTCTATTTCCCTTTGGCAGGAAAACATTGTCTCAGGCAACTCTCATCCTGGGATGACTGTGTTTCTGCAGTCACATGAGTCAAGTTGTTGCTGACCTTGACACATTTGTCGGGGGGGGGGGGCGCTTTTGTGCAAAGCTCAGAGTGCTGGGCAGCATCAGGACTGTCCCCACCTGGGGACTATTCTCTGGGTCGGCCTGGCACCGTCTTTATTTTCCTGTTCCACTCATGGATGGCCGGGGATACCAGCTCTCCACATAGCATGGTGGTCTTCTTTGATATTAAATGTATTTACATACAAAAGAAGATTGACTTCAAATCTTAATAAAGTGGGGGTGGCAGTACAGAGAAGCACGAGAAGACAGAGGTTTGGCAAAAATCATGGGTGGTACAGCTGGTGTCTGTGAGATGAGGATGCCACTGAACACGTCAGGCTGACCCTGCCAGCTGCAGGTATGATATTATTTGTTGATCTGCTGACACACACGAAGCACGGCGGGGGGGGGGGGGCGCATAGAAAGATTGCTGCCCATCCTGGAATCTCACGGTCTGGTGAGGGACATGCCATTTTGACAAATAAAATGACAAGGTACATATGTAATAGGTGCCAGACCTCTGTGTGTTGTGTCCAGTAAATTCTCTAGCCAGTCTCAGGCTGCTGCAGAAGTGACCTCTAGACCCCAGAGGTATGTAGCCTTGAGTGCCTGCTTCTTGGGTGTCTGCAGGCTGGCAGGGCTGATGATCCAGGCTGGGCTCCGCTGGGCTCATCCGTGTGTGCAGCTCATCCTCCTGGGACCCAGTGATGTTGTCGCACGGCAGTGGTGGAAATGCACGAGCGTCTGAGGGTCTAGGACTGTCCCTTCTGCCTAATTCTATTAGAGTGTGCATGGGCCAGTTGAAGGTCAGGTGAAAAGAAATACACTCCTCCCCTTGGTGGGGGGCATCAGCAACTTACCCGCAGATACAGGGCAGCGGAGTACTGGGCCAGAGTGCTGGCCACACAGTAGCCTATGGGCCCTGGTAGACTGGAGCTCCTGGGGATGAGGGCTCCGTCAGATTCATATTGTAATCTCATGTTGCCTCTGAAATGGTGGAGCCTTGACATTGGGAGCCAGCAGACAAGGTCTTGAGGGGAGCTGGCAGGTGCATGGTGCTTTGGTGTCTGACTGCCTGGGTCTATGACACTGACACATCCACTGGGCGTCTCGGAGCCTCATTCCTGTAGAAGGAGGGTTACTTACAGCAGCACCTGCCTAGGTGCCGGTGAGGACTAGGTGTGTTGGTGTCTGTGCAGCATTGAACATGATTCCCAGAGCGCAGGAAGATCCCAGTACCCATGAGCTGGTGCTAGCCGCCTCCTCATTACAGAGAAGGGCCACCAAAGGCCAGTGGAGGCCCTTGCACATTTAGGCTGGTGACAGTGGGGAGCGCTGACCCTGTGCAGTGTTGAGGCTCCCACGTCTCCCCTGATGCCCTGGTGATGCTGAAAGCAGGGGCCCTCCTGACTGGGTGAAACAGGGCATCCCTGTAGGACCTTCCATGCTTCCCCCTGCGTGGCCTGGGGCTGGTTCATGTGGTCGCTGGAGGGTAGTGGGGTTCCTCTCCAGGTACCGTCCTCCTAGCTGGGGAGACAAGAATGGGAAGCTGTATAACAGGCACGAGGCGAAGGTCAAGGTCAAAGGCTGAGTCGGCCCCAGTTAGGACACAGGCTGTGAGTGTGCTGAGCTGGCTGCACGATCCCAGGGCCCCTGGAGGTCGGCTTGGGACTCGGGAGGAGCCTGTGCAGCTGACAGGCTCCTGCGTGTCACCGGTTTCCCTTTCCCCTAATCCTTGCAAGTAACTGGTTCTGCTTTAGTACAAAATAACAAAAGATTTAGAGCTAGTTTATTATTTTGCCTCATGGTTTTAGTTGGAAGGTTGTTACACAATGGGTAACAAACTGGGAGTGTTGCCTCCAGCTTCCGGCCCTGCCTGGCCTGGGCAGCCTGCAGTGGGGGCGTGGGGCCGTGTCCGCTCGCCTCTGCCTCCCCTGGGGTCTCGTGGAACTTGTCTTTTCCGTAAGATCACTACTGCAAACAGTGTTGACATTTTATTTTATTTATTTATTTTTCTTTTTTTCTTTTTTCTTTTTTGTTCTTTAGATTCCACATACAAGCAAAACCATATTGCATCTGTTATTCTCTGTCTGACACTTCACTCAGCACAGTGCCCTCCAGGTCCATCCATGCTGCCCATTCCCTTCCCTGGCGGAGCAATACTCCGTTGTATATATGCACCGCCTTCTCTTTATCCATTCATCCATCAGCGGATGCCCAGGCTGCCTCCACATCTTGGCCACTGCAAACAATGCTGCAGTGAACATATGGATGCACATGTCCCCTTGTAGCATTTTGGTTTCTTCAGATAGATGCCCTGAAGTGGGGTTACTGGGTCCTTCTTTGTCTCTTGTAATAGCTTTTGTTTTAAAGTCTAATTTTTCTGGTATAAGTATTGCTACCCCAGCTTTTTGTTTTGTTTTTCATTTTCATGAAATAACTTTCCCATCCCTTTACTTTCAGTCTGTGTGCATCTTTCTAGCTGAAGTGTAGGCAGCGTATGTAAGGATTCTGTTTCCTTATCTATTCAGCCAACCTATGTCTTTTGATTGGAGCATTTAATCTGTTTACATTGAAAGTAATTGTTGATAGATATGTAGCTATAGCAATTTTATTATTCATAATTTTGATTTTATTTTCCATCTTAAAGAAGTCCCTCTAATAGTCTTTATAATACTGGTTTGGTGGTGAGGACCTCTGTTAACTTTTCCTTGTCTGGGAAGCTCTTTGTCTATCCTTTGATTCTAAATGACAGCTTTGCTGGGTAGAGTAATCTTGGTTATAGCTCCTTGCTTTTTATCATGTTGAATATTTTGTGCCAATCCCTTCTGGCCTGCAAAGTTTCTGTTGAGAAGTCAAGTGACAATCTTATGAGAACTCCCTTATAAGTTACTAGTTGCCTTTCTCTTGCTGCTTTTAAGATTCTTTCTTTGTCTCTAACCTTTGCCATTTTAATTATAATGTCTTGGTGTGGGCCTGTTTGGGTTCATCTGGTTTGGGACTCTCCCTGCTTCCCGGGTTTGTATGTCTATTTCCTTCACCAGGTTAGGAAAGTTTTCAGTCATCATTTCTTCAAATAGATTCTCAATCCCTTGCTTTCTTTCTCCTTCTGGTGCCCCTATGATGTGCTTGTTGTTACACTTGATGTTGTCTCAGAGTTCTCTTAAACTATCTTCAATTTTTGGATTCTTTTCTCTTTTTTGCTGTTCCAATTGGGTGTTTTGTGCTACCTTGTCTTCCAAATCACTGATTCATCTAGTCTGCTGGTGATTCCTTCTAGTGCATTCTTCATTTCAGTTATTGTATTCTTCACTTCTGATTGGTTCCTTCTTATGGTTTCTATATCCTTTTTTTATGCTTGCTCTCTCTTTGTTCAAGTTCTTACTAAGTTCCTTGAACATCCTTATAACCATTGTTTTGAACTCGGTCTCTGGCAGGTTGCTTTCCTCCATTTCACTCAGCTCCTTTTCTGGAGTTTTCTCCTGTTCTTTCATTTGGGATGCATTTCTTTGTTTCCTCATTTTGGCTGCCTCCCTGTGTTTGTTTTCGTGTGTTAGGTAGGGCTGCTATGTCTCCCATCCTTGTGTAGTAGGTGCCCATGGGGTCTGGGCACAGTCTCCCTGGTCACCGGCTCTGGGTGCACCAGGAGTGTCTGTTGTGTGCACCCTCCTGTTATAGATGAGCCTTGATTGCTATTGGCACCTTCCTTCCTTGCTTCCTTCCTTCCTTCCTTCCTTCCTTCCTTCCTTCCTTCCTTCCTCTTTCTGTTTTTCATTTTTTCTTTATCTATCTGATCTATCATCTATCTATATTGATCTACTGACCTATCATTTCTACCTATTTTTCTCTATCATCTATCTATCTATCTATCTATCTATCTATCTATCTATCATCTATCTTCCCACCTACCTACCTACCTACCTACCTATCATGCCCCCATCTATCCATCACTTGCTTCCCTCCACCCCTTCTTTAGCGTCCCGGCCCAGTTAGACCCTTGCCCCTGCTCGAACGCCCCAAGTGACAGGAAAGTCCCTACTACCTCTTAAGGATTCTGCTTAGAAGTTCCCAGTTCACGTGACCACTTGAGCACAGTGTTGCCTGGGCTCTGAGCTTCTCTCTCGTCTCCTGCCCTGGGATTTAGTTACACTCTCCGCCTGCCAGGGGAGAGACGCTTAGGAGTTCAGAGGCCTGTGTTCCCTGGCAGGGGTGGCCCGTGTGCTGGGGAAGAATAGGCCAGTCATGGTGGGGCGCCGCCGCCTCTCAGCTGCAGCTTCCCTCCTCTTGGCTCCCCGGGAAAGGCAGCTTTGTGCTCCCCGTGGACAAGGCCCGCCATTGAGGAGGCCAGGGGACCCTGGAGGAGGGAACGCTGGCTAGCAACTCAAATTAGGCATTTCACAGAGAGCAAGCCCTTCGCCTGGGTCTCTGCAGTGAGCTTCTGCGTGTCCGCGCTTGAATGAGTCCTTTGCTCCGGCTGCAGCCCCGAGCCAGGCTCCCTCACTCCGGGGAGAAAGCGAGCCCTGTTCTCTCCTGGGCTCAGTCTGAACAAACGAACAAAAACAGAAAGAAAGAAAGTGGCGTGAGGAGAGGTTCGTTTCTCGTGGCCCCTCGCAGGCCTCCAGACCTGCCCGTGGGTGAGCGCGTGTTCCAGCTGTTCCCCGCCACTCGTATTGAGGGGAGCCATGGGGAGCCTGGCTTTGCAGAGGACGGGAGGGTGTGAGAATAAGACCGAGGACAGCAGCAGCTGTGGGCCAAGAAGGGAAGCGAGGGAGGCGAGACTTCGCTTTTTAAATTTTTGTATGTTTTCTAAAGTTTTCATTTTGAAAGAATTTGAAACTCACCTGGAAGTTACAAATAAGGAGCACAGACAGCCGCCCCAGCCGCCCTGGGTGGGAAGGCCTGCGCCCACAGTGCCCGATGGACACCAGCAGACCGACTCGGCACTCCCACAGCCAGCGCAGCAGCTGGAGCGGATGTCTCCAGGCCTGCTGGGCACCTCTTCTTTTTTTTTTTTTTTTGGTGGGTACGATATTTTATTACATTTATAAAATCACCACAGTTAGGTGAGGCTCTATTTTAGATAAGTCTGTTTTTTGGCTCCTGACATGACACTGGCACTGTGTGACGAATGTTGGCCCTGCCCCACCTGGCTTTGTGACTCTCTGCTGCACCCCTTCCGTGTCCCAGGGCCAATGGCTACCTCCTCTTGACCCCGGGCCCCTACTTTCCTGGTCCCCACTGAGGCTCAGGACCCCTGCTTTGTCTTTTCCTGTTCCCCTTGCCTCATGGGGCTGTCGTGGTCTCCTGGGGTGGCTGTTACAAAACATCACAAGCTACTTTCTTAAGGAACAGAAATTGATTTATGGTCCTGGGTCTAGGTATGGGCCGATGGGTCCTTCTGAGCACACGGAGAGTCTGTGCCTGGCCTCGCTCCCTGGCTTGGGACACCTGTCTTCTCCCTGGGCCTTCACACCACCTTCCCTCTGCGTGTCCAGTCGTGGTCGCCTTTGAATGACCTCATTTTAATAATCTCTGTGAAGTCCTTATCTCCAAACGAGCTCACTTTCGGAGGTGCTAACATATGGATTTCAGGTGGGCACAGCTCCACCTGTGACAGTGGCCCCCTCCCGTCCTTGAGGGAAGAGGTCATACCCGTCCTCTTCCTACTAGGATGTGGCTCAGTCACTAGCTATTGACACGGGGACAGCAGTGGTTAAACCTGTCGAGGGAGCTCCTCGCTGCTCTCTGGGATTTGAGGACGGAATTTATGTACATGGTGGGGACAGGGATGGGCGGAGGCATTCTCCAAAAGGTTTGGGAGGGACCAGAGATGGGTCTGTGGGGACCCTGGAGAGCTGACAGCCGGCACGGACGCCGGCCTGCAGGGCAGGCTTCGGGATGCTGTCTGACATGGTAGAGTGGAAGTCCCGGGGTGGGTTTAGAAGAACCAATGGAGTCATGTAGACCTCCCGGCCTGGGAGAGAAGCGGTTTTCGGGCCAGTAAGGTCTGGAGCTAAAAATCCAGGGCAAGTGCCCCTGCTCGGGGCCCTCTCGTGCCTTCCTTCGCGAGAAGAGGTGTTGGCTGGAGTCTGGGCCAGCGCTTCTCAAGCTGCCCTGTGCCCAGGGGCGCCTGCCGGCTGGCTGGCATGTGCCTCCTGGCTCCTCAGGCCTGGGGTGGGGCTGAGGCCCTGCGTTTCGAGTATCCTTCCAGGAATGGCCCTGCCGCTGCCTTCTGCCTCCCAGCCCCCACCCCCACGCCTTGCTCTCCAGCGATGGGAGAAGGTTCGCTCCCGTCGAGCAGACACCGAGACCTTGCAGGGCAGTGGGGGGCGGACAGGGGACAGGAGCGCTTAGTCCTGCTCTGGTTGTTAGAAGGGGCTCAACCAAGACAGGAAAGGTGGGCACGGGCTGCCAACTTTTAAATTTTGGTCAAATAAGGATGTTTCAGAACAAAAAGACAACAGTGAAGAAAAAAACAAAACATCTATTATCACCATTATTTCCTTAAAAAATGTGATTTCAGGTCCAAAGAATCAGGAAGGCTACCCGCTTCAGTGGAGGACCATCTTCTAAAGTATGCGGAGCCCGCCTCAGGGATGCCTCACTGCACTGTCTTTGTGACGGGGGGACAACTCGGGGAATGTCACCACAGGCTGGCATGGATGCACAGATCGAGGGTTGGGGGTGTGTCCTCAGAGATGTCCTCATGTTCCCAGAAGCCCTTGCAGTATCTGGCGGCCACTCTGCCCTTTCCTGGGAGGGGCAGCCAGGGCTGAGCAGGGTCTGGGAGCCAGGGCGCCCTCCCTCCTGCCCTGCTCCCCGCCTTCATCCTGGGGTGCTGCATAGGCTCTGGCCTTTCATCTAAGTGCCCCTCTTAGGCCGTGCTGAGCCACAGGTGTCGCTGACTGAGGCCTACCTGTTCCTACATCCCGGGTTGTGTTGGGGTTGAACACCAAACCTGGGGAGACCCTGGGTGTCCACCCTTTTACCTCACATGGCCCCCACTCTTGTTGTCGCCATCTGTGTCCCTCTGCCCATCGAGACATGTGACTCAGGTTAACCACTGAGTGTCTTCCAGGACTTTGGCTGGAGCTTTAGAAAGAGGTGTTTGTTCTCCACTAAGAGGCCGCTGAGCTCATCGGATGTGAGCCTGGGCACAGGTAGCCATTCCCCACAACCTGCTCAGGCGGGCCTGCCTGGGAATGCATCCTGCCCAAAGGAAAGCTGAGTGGGGAGGTGGCGTTGATTTCCCCGTGGCGATTCCAGCCCCGGGGCCAGCTGTGTGTGAGGCTGGTGCGCCCTGGACTTCTCAGTTAGACACAGATCCCCTTTCGTGCTCCAGCTGGTTGGCTCGAATCGGGGCTCTAGCACTTCGAGAAGAGCTCTGGTCATCACAGGCACGAAGAGAAGGGAGGTGTGTTTGTCCAGGCACAGGATGAGTGGGGCCGGAACACGGCCTCGATCGCCCACACCGCACGCTCTCCGTCTTCCAAGCACATCCCCGTCCTGGGGACACTGCAGATGCCCTGCCTTCCCCTCAGTGTTCACGCTCTGCCCATCTGAAGGTCCCTGCAGCATTTCCAAAGCAGTGTCCTTGGAGGGCTGTGGAGTTGATGGGGGGATGAGTAAGACGAGATGTCTGTTGGTGGCCCCTGTTCCTGGAAGGATCGCTGTGATGCCTGATGACTCAGGGGGTGACAGGGGCTCAGGGTTTTTTCATGACAGTGGGGTTTTGCTTGGACACATTTATATTGCCTGGGTTTACGTGTCACGGCAAGCTCTGTAAGTCACTGGGAAAGGTATTCTGAAGAGCTGCTAAGAACGTATTTAATTTTAATAATGAGACACCCATGATCACAATTTATTACCCCAGTGGCTTTAGACCCTGGCTCCCTGGGCGGTGTAAGAGTTCCAGGTTAATAGATAACATGATTAATTATTTAGAACATGGGGATGGGAAGTTCTTATAAAACCAAAGACTTTGTAACAGATTAACTAATAGGTTCCTACCTTAATCATCATTTTGAATTTTTCCAAAGGATACTTTCTCCAAAACCACTCAACTGTTTAAAGTTATTGGGAAACGTCCAATTTTTACATTATTTCTTTGCTAGGTTTAAACAATAATGTTCTTATTATTCCATAGCTATTCGGGTCAAAGCTTTGGGTCTTCATTTTATTGCCTGGGAAACACATACCGTGGATTCAGCTTTTATGAAGCCCCCAAAAGGGTTTGCCACACAAGGCAATGTTTTAATGCTGGAGGGGCCAGAAACCTGGTGATGAGGTTTCATTTCATTCTCAGGAGGGACTGTGTGTTCTGGTTATAAGTGCAGCCTCTAGGATCAGGGTGACGAGGGTGTGGCTCCCAGCTCCTCCACTGGGGTTGGTTACTTGACCTCGCTGACTCAGTTTCCTCTTTTGTACAAAAGGGATAATCACAGTATTAAAACCTGGTTGGGTTGTAGAGACAATTCAGTGAGAAACTGCAAGTAGAGCACTTAAGTTGGTACCTAACACAGGGTAATATTACCCTTAGGAATGTGGGTTCTTAATGATGATGGTTAATATTCACTAGAACAAGGATCAGCAGACTAGGTCCTGGGAGCCTGCCTCCTGTGTTTGTAAATAAAGTTTTATTGGCACACAGCTGCACACCTTCATTTATGTATTGTCTATGGATGCTTTCACACTATAATGGTAGAACTGAGTAGTTGCTCAGCGATGTCCGGCCCGCAGAGTCTAAAACTTTGACTCTGACCCGTCACAGAAAAATCTATGCTGCCCTCTGCCCTAGAACCACCCTCTCAGGCTTTTACCTTCTCTGGAAGCACTTCGTGGGGTTCAGTACAGCTGAGCACTGTCCAGCAACTTGCTGAGGGGATGGCCAAATCCTGTATCTGTGCCGTGCTGCCCGCTGGCCGCACATGGCTACTGGATGCTTGACATGCGGCTCGTGCAACTGCGAGCTGACTTTTACATTTTCTTGAGCTTTAATGAGTTTAAATTTAAACAGCCTGCTGTGGCTAGAGGCTGGCACTTTGGGTCGTGTGGTGATATGCTCCTTCTCCCACCTCAGAGCATAAGACAGGTGACATTTTGTGTGGTCCCCATGCTAGAATCCTGTTAGAGAGCGCCCAGATGAAGGGTGCTGGCTCAGGCTGAAGTAAGGAGGGGACAAAGCTGCCTATTTTGTTTTTCTTATGTGTCTGCTTAGTACAAATATTTTTAGTTACAAATATAAAGCCTTTTTGTGAAACATTTGCTAAGCATAGAAAAGCATGCGAGAAAGAATGAAGGTATCCAGTCCCATGGTTTGGAGTTAAAGCCCTGTAAACATTGTGCTCTGCACGTGTGGCATCATTTTTGTAATCTGTACACTGCAGAAAGGGGGGTGCTAGCGATCGCATGGTGCCACCCTACTTTGTCCATGGGACAGGCACCCCCACAGTGTAATCATGACTAATGGCTGTAGGATTCCCAGTGACATGGCTGCCTCTCCAGATGGCTCTATGGGCTGCTTACAGCTAGGGACTTTATAAGTAGTGCAGTGACAAGTGTCCTTGCTGTAAAGTGTCTTTGTTTGCTTTTCATGCTTCTACAGAGTTGCCATGTGTCTGTCCTCCTAAGAGACTTGTATCAATTTATGTTCCTGCAGGTGTTAGAAGCTTTCACTCCCTTGCGCATTGGTTAATGCTCCTCTACACCTGCGTCGGTCGGACGGTGAAAACTTACTCATCTGTGTTTGTCGCTTTGATGTTGAATAAGACGTGTTTCCAGAAGTCACTGCTTGCAAAGATGTGTGGTCATTTCTCTTGCTCCTTTTAATTTCTGGCTCGGGCCAGTGGCTGTGAACCAGTTCCTGAATCTTTGGGCAGTGTAGTAGGGTCTCATAGCTTGTATTTGGTGAGGGCCTACTGTGCGCTCTGCAGGCATTAGCTTCTCCATTCCTCACGAGCACCTGGTGAACCCGGCATTATTACCCCCATTTCACAGCTGAGGAGACTGAGGCCTCTCTCAAGTCCTAGGCGAATGAGCAGCATAGTCTGGACCTGAACAGGTGATTGACGTCTGGGTCACACTCCTCACAGCCCCGGTGGGATGTGTGGTGGAAGAAGACGTGGGACACGGGCTGGGCAGACCTGGGTGGCATAGGAGCCGCTTACTGGTGCTGTGGCTTCTCAGAGCCTTCGTTTCCCCAAACAGATACCTGGGTATTTACCTTGTGGGGTTGTTTTAAGGACCCGCGGAGAAGTGTGTGAGGGCCCTGGCACTGTTCCTTGCACCATTAATGATAAATGCTGGCTGTTATCTGTATTATCAGCCATGATTATTAACACAGTGATGAAAAACATGGAGTGAAGATGATGACTAGGAAGTGTCTAGGACCTAGGAGCAACCTGAGGGTTAGCTGTCACTTATTTTGTTAACGTGGGCCAGTGCATCTCTTTCCATGTTCTGTAATGTAATAAACAGTGAAAACTCTGCCAAAAGCCTCTGGTGGGCCCCAGACCGTCTTCGCACAAACACAGACCTGCGATCCACGGAGGCCAGGAGATTGGATTTAGGTGAGAATAGCACCCTGCTTCACAAGCAGCCTGCCCCCAAGGCTTCCCGGGGCTGTCACACCTCCACTGGCTGGTGGGTATGGTTTGTGTGCAGGGTCTGATCATGGACAATGTTTTCTGTGTCAAAGGGGCGAGTTGTGGCCTCCAGAACCAGAGCTTCCGGGCCCCTGATATTCCCCGGCAGTCCCTGGGCAGCTGCTTTCAGGAGGGCTCTGGCTTCTTTGTTGCAGGTTAGAGACATCACAACATGGTTGGGTGGCCTGGTCTGTGGACAAATCCTAGAGGGACGCTCATTTGCAGTTGGGCTGTGCCTTCCACCCTCTCCTGGGGTTATGGAGTTGGCCGGGCCACATCTAAACTCCTGTGCGTTCCAGGTTTACTTCTGGTACAGAGCCCATGGATTAAACCCTCCATGGAAATGTCTGTCTGTCATAGGTGCATCTCTACTGGATGCGAGTTCCATTCTCAAAGACAATGGCCACGTCAGGGCCTCCTGACTGTCCCTGCCCATGTTCTAACCATTGTGCCCAACATGAACAGACTGGAAATGAGCCTTAAAACCAACAAACAGACCGCAGTGAAAAAAATGGAAAAAAAAATCCCAAAAAATAGCAGGGAAAGAAGTCATACTTTTGGCAGATGTGTCTAGACAATGTGAACTTTCATTCTTTTGGCAGAGCTGTCCTCATTTATTTGCTTACATTTTCTTCCTTGTGGAGAAGTTGCTCAAAGGTAGGGTCAGTGATGGTTCTCTGATGGCAGTTAGCATCTTTGTTGATGGACTGCTTGTCTGCCAGTCCCCGCACTTAGCAATTTACATACTTCACCTCTCTGAAGTCTCACGGCAGTTCTAGATTTCCACTGCTGTTCTCATTTTGAACATAAGGAAACTGAGGCCTGGGGAGGTGAGGCTGTGTACCCACAGAGCAGGACAGTCCCAGAGCCAAGATCTGAATCCTCAGGGTCTTAGCCCTCCCCACCATGTCTTAGCCCCACCTGAGGGTCTCAGACTCCCCCCAGGGTCTCAGACAGCCCCACCCCCAGGGTCTTAGCCCCAATGCTATATGAGTTGCTGCCTGGCTTCCTTGACAACCCCTCCCATATACTCCCAGACAGTTGGGGTCCTCTGGTATAAGCTCTTAGCATATGGAAAGTACCTTTATAGCACTCACCAAAACTGTCATTTAATTGCTGTTTGGGTATTTAGCTAAAAAGCCTATTATACAGGTCTGTTGTATAGCCACAGACTTATGAGGACAGGGCCAGTCTCCAGTTTGTTCTCTGTCCCAATCCCTATATAGTGAGTCACACCCAGTGGGGTCTCAGTAAGAGCTGCATGGATGGATGAGACGGATGGATGGATAGATGAATGGAGAGATTAATGAATGAGTGGGTGGGTGGGTGGGTGGATGGGTGAATGGATGGATGGACAGACAGATGGACGAGTAGGTAGATAGGTGATGGATGGGTAGATCGATGGAAGATGGATGGTCAGATGGATGAGTAGCTAGGTGGGTGGAAGAATGAGAGGTGGATATACAAGTAGATGGATAGTTGGAAGGACAGATGCTTAAAGAAGAAACAGACACATACTCTGGAGAGGGGTATTTTCTTTTTGGCACTTCAATTTTGTTGCTGTCAGCTCACAGAGAAGGCTGCACCTGGAGGAAGAGCTTTGCACATCTGTCCGTTCTTTCCTTTTGGCCAAGAAACCCTCAAAGCGGGGCTGTGGTTACAGGTTCTGCTCCCAGGAGTAGGTTCTCCTGGGCACGTGGAGCTCCAAGACGGGAAAAGGCACATCTCTGGCCTCCATCTGACTTGAGTCTCTCAACTCAAACCTCATTCTCTTAACCAACCCCCACTTCCTTCCCTGGGCTTTTTTGGGGGCAGTTGATTGACATGACAGTATGAAAGCTGACTTTGAAAGATCTTTGGAGGTAGCCACCAGAAGTATTGACATTAGAAGCACTTGGGTTTGAGTCCCAGCTACTGGCTGTGGGATTTGGGGCAAGTCACCTTACCTCTCTAATGTCAGTTTCCACACCCCAATGCCCACATGGTGGTTCTGTTAAGGAGGGAAGGAAGCAGGTGTTAATTTCCCTTATCTGACTTTCCTCACTCTTTTTGTTTTTTTATTTCTTAGGCTTTAGATTCTTGGGAGAGATGTGCTATGGAATTAAATTTCTTTTTTTTTCTTTTAAAGATTTTATTAGGGAATTGGGGGAGGGGAACAGACAAGTTGCTGTCCTTTTGTTCTTCAGTCTAGTTGTGGAGGATGTTGCTTCACTGGCCCATGTTGATATTATCATTGTACTCTTCCCAGGTGAGGCATATCGGTCACCGGCCTCTGATGGCCGCTCACAGCGGCTCTTGGCAGCTCACACCAGCTGCCAGCCACTCACGCTGGCTGCGAGCCACTCACTGTAGCTTATGGCAGCCCACTGCAGCAGGGGCTGCAGCCTACACCATGGCCGGTGGCTCACGGCAGCCCAGCTCCAGGTCTTAGCTGTAGATGGCAGCGTCACTGGCCCTCAGATGTGGGATCCGAACCGGGGCCCTGCTGCTCTGAGCTGGCTTCCCAAGCCAACTCCTAACCAACGTGCCACTTGGCCTGTCCTGGAATTAAATTTCTATGAATCTAGTCTCTCCCCTCCATATTCTCCATGAGAATGCAACCCCCTTCCAAAACAAAACAAAACGAAAAAAAAACCAAAATGCTTAAAGATTTGACAAGCCACAAGACAGCTGCCAGAGGCTATCCTGGTCAGCCCGCTCTTGAGAGAAACCCCTGCCAGGCAGTGAAAATGAAAAGCAAGCACCTGTGAGCCTGTGCATGTGGGTTTGAGCCTGTGGGGTGCGCAGCAAGAGAGCAAGGCATCGCACACAGGCTGATAATGCAAGTCTAGAGTCAGAGCTCCCTGGGTCAGCCACCCGCCCGCTGAGCAACCTTGGGAAAGGTTTTAACCTCCCACAGGACAGCCGTGGAATGGGGGTGCGACCAAGTGTGAGTGTGGGAAAGGCTTAGCATCTCACAGGGACTCAGTGCAGAAAACCTCTCTGGGGAGCCCAGGTAGGTGTGGGCAGGGCTCAGAGAAGAGGGCAGGAAGCTGATGCCCCTCTGGCCAGGAAGGCCTCAACCAGCTCTGGTGAGACACAGCCACGGGCCCCAGCCTCAGGGCGGGGGACACTGGGGTCCTGCCTTTTCCGAAGACCATGCTGCTCTGTGGTCCAGCCAGATGTGATGATGTGGGAATTCAGGCTCAAGGTTGCCAGCTCTTTGGTTTTTAAGAGAACTTGAAAGATTAAATTTTCTTGTAAAATTCCTTTTAAAATGTTTGCTTTAGATTAATATTTTAAAAAGAAAAGCAAAACCATGATGCATGCCACAGAGCTTATTTCTTGACCTAGCGCTGTAGGAGGCAGGGATGAGACTAGACATGACAAGTCAGATGACAGAGGAAACAGAAAGTGTGAATGGCCAAAGTGAGAAGTGCATCTCGCCAATGGGAAAGACGCTAGCTGTGCAAGGACTACGTTTCGTTTCTAGGGAGGCCTTACATGGATGACTGTCACAATTGTAAACTTTTACCTTGCATCTTAGAGAAATGCAGTGCAAGTTTAGATTAGAGGCGCTGTAAATGTGACACAGCACAAGGAGAATAGTAACAGATACACTTGTTGCCAAATGATCATACATGCGTCTTTGAAAGTGGAGAACTTGGCTTCAGATTATGGAGATGGACCAGAACAGGACCAGTAGGGAGGGAGGGTCACATGACCAAGTGTACCACACTTGTGACCTCCCTCCCCTCCCCCATCTCTCTTTGTTTCTCTGTTATTCTATAGATGGGTAGACAGACTGATGTATGTATGCATCTGATATACAGTTCTCTTGTCGAGAATGACTCCCAGCCTTGAGGGAGCGATTAATGCTGGTGGTTTGCAGTCTCTTTATGTACAAATAAATTATGCAGCAGCCTGCTCTAGTCCTGCTTATTAATTACTCTTCCGTTAGTCTGTTTAAAGTCAGTCAAACTTCATGGAGCCCCAGTTCTTCTCATGAAAATCGGGTCCCTGTCACTCAGAAAACCTGAGCGGGTGACCGATGGCTCTCAGGGAGAATGTAGACAACGTCCCTTGTGACAGGCTCGCTAGGTTTCTGGGCGGTGTTGCTGCCCTGCCCTCGGCGGTGGGCCTGGGCCTGTTGATGTCTGGACGTAGAGAAGACTGGCTCTCGCAGAGAGCTGGGCTCTGGAAAGGAATCGTCTGAATCAAGTAGAAAACGGGCCTGAGACACCGACAAGCATGCCGCCCGCATTCTTCTTTCTCTGGGGGGACGGGGGGGGGTCGGTTATTTTGATGTTTAGTTATTAACTTGTTTGTCTAATGTCTCTTCATTTTTTTTCTGTTTAATTTTTTTTCTGATGAGAAAGAAAATCATATTCATTATTGAAAATTCTGAAAACACAGAAAAATATCGAGAAGGCAACAAACCTTTCACAAGCTCCACCCCCACCCAGAGATTATGCTTGGGGCTACTTGTTTTGTCTGTTTCCTGCCAGCCATTTGTCTATGTGAATTTTACTGTCTTGGGATCTTTCAGGATATCCTTTATTTAATTAATGTATCCTAAGCATCTCTTCAGGTCTCTCAGTACAATTGTAGCCATGGTCTAGAACTGCTGATAATGTGCCGGAACATTTGCCAAATGTATCTGCCCATTCACTCCCCTTTCAGCAGAAATGTAGTCTGGCTCGAAGCTGTCGTTTGTTTTGGTTTCTTGCTGTAATAAATAACAGCGACGGACTTCAGGCCACACATCTTTTTTTGTGTGCATCTTTGGTAATTTCTTGAGGCTGAGTTCCCAGAAGCAGGATTCCCGAGTGAAAGGGAATGAAGGTTGGGGGTGTTCAGATACATCGTACCAGCTTGTCCTCCTGCTGAGGATGGCGTGTTCCCGACAGAAGGTGCCATCTAGTGAACCAAGCAGCCTAAAGAAATTTATTTCTACCCCTGAACGCTGGGGATAAGAGTAAGGCGAGAAAGTGTCTGGCCCAACACGCCACACACAGCATACATTGAGCTACCCTCTTCTGCATTTGTGGTAATTTGGCCCATCTGGGAGAGCTGAGATTATACCTGGCTTTTTCATTTCTTTAAGTTGACCTGAGCTGCGAAGCAGTGGGGGTCAGCAACACACACCGAGGCTCTGTTTTCATTATTTTAAGCATCTTGATTTAATGTGAGTCCCCAGTTTTGCTACGTTTTCCCATTTATGGAGTAATTCTGCCCTAAACCGTGTCCTTACTCCAAGAGAACAGATATTTGCCTTGATCCTCACAGGATAATTAGACTCTAAAATTAGAAGGCAAAAAGTGCATGTTAAGATGCATCTAAATAAAATCCCAGCGGGGGAAATCGTGTCTCTTGGCAGGTGAACTTGGGCACACGGCTGATGGAGCAGCAAGAAGCTAAAGGGGGAGATGAGGGCGGAGCGCGCAGGGCAGAGGCACAGATGCTGCTGACGCAGTCCCTCCTCCTGATCTAAAAATTCTCGGTTCCAAATGAGGAGGAGAAGGGTGCCGAACGCCTCTGGTTATGTCTTCTGGGGTCACAGTTTGCAGATGCCTGGAGGGTGGTCCTCGGGAGGTCTCAGGTCCCACTTAGTGCTGCTCTGTGAGCTTGTTAGACAGAGAACCATCCTGGCTGGACTGAGGAAGGAGGTAGATCAGACAGCTCAGGGCTCGAGCGACATTTCTGTCACCGATGTCGGCTGACCCAGAACGTTCCAGAGCAACCCCCCCATCCAGCTGTCCATCTGCAAATATTTATTGCATGACTGCTAACAGTCGTGGATGCAAATGGGAGCTTAGAGTCTGGTGGGGTGGAAAGGCTCCTTTAGCAAGTCCCAGTTCCTGAGCCGCCTACTATGCGCAGGCACAGACCTATGGGCTGTGATGAGCAAAAGGGACATGATGACATCCTCGTGACCGTCAGGCTCTGGAGCTGGCAGCTGCTAATCCATTTCTTAGCCGCACGTTTACAGTGGAAAGTGGAGCCAAGGGCGCCCTGTGCCTGGAGAAATGGTTCTGGGTTGTGTTTTGAGGTGAAAACGGCTTTCCATTAACTTCTCTCCGTGTCATATGAAATGACATGAGTAACACAGAATAACGGCTGCGATGTCAGTTGCTCAGCCTCAACCCTATCTTCTCTTTTCCTGGGCTCTGCCCCTCACCCCTCCACCTCACACACATTAAATCACAAATTTTAAAAGGGCGGGCGTGAGTCTGCTCCATTTCCTGCTGGGACCCGGGAGCGTCACCAGGGCCGACCCTGGAGCTGGCCGTGTGTGTTGGATGGATGGAGGTGCACATGGGCCCTACAAGACAGGGCCCACCCCGTGCCTCCGTGTGGCCTGAGCTCCTGAGAAGGGGCTGGAGGGCAGAGGCCGGGTTGTCCCAGTGTCCCCAGAGCCGATCGCAGCCCCGGCCACTGTCACAGCCCCTCGGGAGCTTTCCCAGGCTTTCACCACACCTCCCTTGGTCTTCATTTACCCCACCAGCCTTTACTGCTTTGCCAGCGGGTCTCGTTACCAGGCTGGGCTGACCACCATGGCCCTGATAACATGGGCTCAATGTTTTTAGAACCAGCAGAAGTCCTGTTGTAGATTCGGGAGGGAGGGAGGGAGAGAGAGGGAGGACAGGAGAAAAGACCTTGTCTGGAACAACCTCCCTGAGATCCTCGCTCCACGGCTCCTCATCATTCATGTCTCGGCTCCATGTGACAATCCAGCCACCACAGCGCACGTGGCGACCTGCCCCTGTCACAGCTTCTCTACAGCCCCTCACCCCACTTCATTTCCTTCTGGAAACACATCATTTATGCACAAGTGAATGTTGCGTATATTCATTATTATAAAATGCAAAGATCCATATAGTGACATGCGTTTGTGTGTGTGTGTGTCTCGTGTGCGCCATCTGCACCTCCAGAATCTAATTTAAATGAAGAGGCTCTCGGAGTACCCAGCACAGTGTCTGGCACATAGTGAAGGGTTAACCATTCCTTCAATGAATGAGTGAGCTTTCTTTTCCCCTCTACTTTGCTGTATTTCCACGAGGCTCTTGAACCCGGGACCCCTGCCCACAGCTGGCCACCATTGGTGCCCCCTCAGCAGGAAACACGCTCAGGAGTGTGGGGAGCAGACCAGGGTGGGAAGCCCCCCCAGGACCCTCACACCCTGCTTTCCTGAGAAGACGCCTTGGGGTGTCTCCAACAGAACCCTGATTGAGAGACAACGTTGGCCCCGTTCCTTTCTGTCTTTTAGCCCCTCTCTTTCCCCTCTCCTATCAACTCCCTGTACCCTTTGGCAAAGGGGCTGCACGTTTCCAGAAGGAAAGGACAGTGGTATTATTGTCCATCGCAGACATCCGCGTGCAGGCACCCACACCCTGTGCAATCATCTCCCTCACGGTCCAAATTCCCCCCCGGGGGTCCTGAATGGAGCTCTAAGAACCAGGTCCCCGAATCCAGGTCCCAGGGCCACCACAGTCATGCTTGTGACCTTCAGTGGCCTTGCTCAGCTTTGTTTCCTCGTCTCTGAAATCTGGAGTTTGGGTTATTTCATTTCTCCATTTCTTCCGGCTTTGAAACTTCCTGGATGATTCTGTGTTGTGTCGGTCCAGACGCTTTTCGTTGCAAGTGGCTTTAGTTGCCGTTGAGAAGCCCAACACTTTGGCTTCACTGTCAGTGTTCATTGACTGACAGATCTCATTAGTCCAGGGGGAGCTGCCTTCAGCCCCTGGGCCCAAAGGGTCCCATTCTGTCCCGAGCATTGGCGCCTTTCCCCCTCGTGGCCTGATCTTCCCAGGCCAGCTCCTCCTTCTCCTGGGGCCCTTAGAGGCTTCAAGCTCTCACCAGCCACCTTGGAGAAAGTTCAAAAACAAAACAAAGCTGTAGGAAATCGTGTCCTACTGGCCTGGAGGTGATCAGCCTCTTTGAAACCACATGGACCCTCCCCACCCCACCCCCAAGGGAAGTCCAGGGGCTGCAATCAGAAAAGGCTTAATTAGTGCTGGGGAGGGAAAAAAAGTCCATCTCAGAGTCTTCAGAAAGTCCACCTTTAAAGCTTCCTAGTAACTCCTTAACTAGCAGGAGGACGGCTTGAACCTGGTTATCTCAGGAGAGGGGGTGGGGGAGGGGGAGTTGGGAGACTTGACCTTGTGGGGTTGATGACACCGTTTGTTTTCCTTCTCAGTAACAGGCTTGCGTTGACCTTGGTGCTGAACGTGGGGTCTGTCCTTTCCTCAGCCCGCCAGCATCCATCGCTGTCACGTCCTTTGGCACTAATTAAAGAGGACACATTTGGATTAGCAAAATGATGGATTGGGTTGATGTGACTCAGCGTGGGGGTGAGTGACAGAGAGAAGCTGTCTCTTCCCCAGTGGGAGGGCTTGGGGATGACGCCGTCCCTGCCTGCTCCTAAGGGTTTGCCAGGTACTGGGAGATGGCTGTTTCATGAGACATGAAGTGTGGATATTGAAACGTCAGCTTCCCTGGCTCCATCCAGCTCAGCATTGTTGGTTTAGGAGTAGAAGGAAGAATCAGATGGCCTCTCCCCACCTCCCCGGCTCCCTGGAGTTTATGTGCTGGCTAATTCTTTACTTAGTTAATTCCTGAGTTTGATTTCTATGACTTGGACTCACATTTTAAGAAAGGCAAGTGAGACTGAAATTTTTATGGTGAGCATATTGAAAAGCAAATAGCAAATAACCCAGCTATGAAATTGTTCTAAGGAAAGTTATCATGATACTGGTTAGAACAGAACAACTCTATTTAATGCTTGATGGTTATAGAGATTCCAGCTACGATATAGAAATGTATTTTTCTTAAAAGATTTCTCAAGGCACGCGTTTTAATGTGTTCTCCACCATACACAGTCACGTGAATGAAGGAAGTAAATTCAACAAACGTTAACTGCACGCAGCAGCTCCGTGCCCCCTTTCCCTAAATATACGACCGCAGGTCCTCAGCGTCTTTTCGTTCAATGTCGTTTGGTTTTAACGTTGATGAGGAAAAAGCAATCCATTCCAGTCCGGGGCCACTGTCAGTGTGGAGTGTGTTTCTCCCAGGTGTGTGTGGATTTTTCTCTGGTCCTCTGGCGTCCTCCCACGTCCCAGAGATGCACACAGGAGGTGAGCTGCTGTGCCTAAGTGGTCCCCATCTGAGCGTGTGTGTGTGAGTGTGAGTGGCCCTGCCATGGAAGGGGGTCCTATGCAGGTGGGTCCTGCCTTCTGCCCCTGCGCTGACGGGATGGGCTCTGGCCACCATGACCCTGAACTGGAATTAATGGTTTGGAAAATAAGGATCTGATTTGTTTCCATGAACCTTTCTTAAATGGATGTAGAGCTCACATTGACTTCATTGTTTAGTATTAGAAATGTTTTGGGTCTTTATTGAGAAGTTTGGTGATGTTCTTGTGTCTAGAAATAGGCTGTAGGAATGCAACTGTCATTTATGTCAATTAGCCTCTGGTAAAATTGGTGTCTTTATACGTCATTTCACTTAAAGTCACATTTCCATGACCCGAGTGGCAACGTTAAGTGAGAACATACTTTATATGCTTCATGTTGTAAATTAGAGGCTGAATTATACAGGATGGATTTGGTGGTATTAGAATAGATTTTGGGGTTTTACTGAGTTTCTATTTCTTTCAATTTGGGCTTAAAGAACTCTGTACCTCAACCCATTAAAATGCATCATCCTGTTAGAATCACAATTAGAAATGCTTATTCCTATTAAGAACTCAGGTGCCAGCACAGGTTGATTATTTTGAAGGCTTTTTACCAGTTTGTGATTCAATAATAGTCAGCAGTATAGCACCTCTTATGGTATCAACTCTCACCGATAAACTGGAGTGCCAGTAGGATACGAATTGCCCCATAAGCACCTGATCAGTATTTACCTTCACAGGTTAAACATAAGAAACAAAAACCTCATAATGTGGTTTTCTACACTGTCTTTGTTTGCAGTGAGAAGATGCTTTTACAAATTAGCTTTTATTTGACTTGAGTTATTTTAGAGGTCTTATTTCAGACTTGCTAACTGGTAGGTTTCCAACTATTTCAGTGCTGAAAGGCAAGTGGTGTTTTCCTGTGTACTGTTTTTTTCCCCCTGAAGGTCAAAAGGTAAATTTGGCACATCTGTCAAAATAGAGATGAATAATTTATAGATGGGTACATATTTTATTTTTATGTATAAAAATAGACATAAAGGGATCTGGGAAGAATTTCCTTTTGGCAAATGAGCATAAACAATCAAACTATAAAGAGTGAAATATTAAGCTCTGGATGCAGAATGATGTTCATAATACAAAATGTGGAGAGTTTTTTGGTCGTGTTTTCTAAGACAGGGTTCTTAGAAACAGAGAAGACCAAGAAATCCTTAAATATCAAGAGAACCATCAATTCACAAACAAACCAGGGGAAATTTCAGATGGATCTGCATGACTATGATGTATTGTTTTCTAAAATTAATAAGTGACTTACGTATCGGCACATATCTGATTTATGTAGAGGGTTGAGGATATAGAGATGCTAAGTTCTTAGGGATGAGACTCCATTCAGAAAGCTGTTCTCTGTGGTTTGTATTATGTTGATGGTTCCTGTGGGGTAAAAATTAATTTAAAAAAGCCAATTGAAAGCACATTTTCCCATTAACGAAGGATGCTGTTGTTTTAAAATGGTATCTCATTCAAGGCAAATTAAAACGAGATACTATTTCCACCCATCAGACTGGCAAAAGGAAAAATATATAACGATGGCTAGGATTGGTGAAATTTGGGCAAACAGGAACTTGGATGCACTGCCCACATTAGCATAAATGGGCACAACCACTTTGGAGGGCGAGGTGGCATATCTCCTTGAGTTCAAAACACTACAACCCAGCATTGCTCGTCCATGCCATTGCCCTGGAGAAAATCACATCCAGGAGTTATTAGCAGGAGAGAAATCCAGGGATGTTTATCACAGCAGTGGCTCAGTCGCAAAAGGCGAAGGGCCATAGCAGAGGGTTGGGAAACGGCCGGCAGGGTTTGCACCCTTCCATCCCTACAGCCTTTGCTTCTGCTGAGGTGGCAGGTGGGGGCGTGTTTGGGCTCCTCAGGTTACTGCAGGGAGGGGCCTAAACTCCACCAGGAACCGTGCTTCTTCTAACTAATAAAAGGAACACCCCTCATTAGCAACTACATATGTCAAGATGTTAATCTTTGCTCATCCTGGCTACTGGATACGTGCATGTTTATTTTCTGTGCATGTGTATTATTCAGAAGAAATAAACTCAGGTTGCATTTTTTAAAATAGTGTATTTTTTTTTATATTGGGAACTAAAATAAGTCAAGCCATTGAAGGATGTAGCAAGTTATGAATATGTCTCCATAGTCGGTTGCCAAACTAGCCTGACAGTGTATATTCATTAATAAAAAACATAAAGATAAGAATTTTAAAAACTAAAACACTATGTTATATTGTCATTACAAACTCGCCATATAAACCTCATGGAAGGATATTTGGCTTTATTTAGCAAAATTACATATGCAGTTACCCTTTGTACCAGTAACCCCACTTCTAGGAATTTATCCCAAAACATCTTGGCAAAATGTAAAATACCCACATATGTGAGGCTATTCATTTTGTCGTTATGTTGGGAACAGCCCACATACTCACAAATAGTGGATTGGTTGGGCAAACAGTGGTATGTGCACACAGTGGAGTGTAAAGAGAAGGGAGCAGCTCCCTGTGCCACTGGATGGGTCCCCAGGATATAGCACGGAGCAGGGAAACATCAAGATACGGAGCAGTGTTCATAGCACAGAACCTCCTGTGTAAGAGGAAGGAGGAGATGTGTGCATGTGTGTTTGTGTGCGTGCATGTGTGTGCAAGTGTGTACATGCGTGTGTGCGTGCATGTATATGTGTGCATGAGTGTGCATGTGCTTGTGTGCGTGCGCATATGTGTGCGTGCATTTGTGTGTGCATGTGCGTGTGTGTGCGTGTGCATGTGTGTGTGCGTGTGCGAGTGTGTGTGAGTGTGCATGTGTGTACTTAGATTGTTCAAAAGAAATGCTGGAAGCATGAAACAAAAACTAAGGGAAATGGTTGCATGTTCGGTGGGAGCCCATGGGGTGGAGGACAGGTATAGAAGTTAGAACTCTATGAGTGCACTTTGTTTTATAACTTTGAGTTTTGAAATACATATTTTAAAAAGTTAAGAAAGGAAGTAAGTTAAAAAGTTAAAAAAGGAAGTAAGTTGAAAGCCAATTGAATGAGTTGGCTTAACCTGGGAAAAAGTAATTTTCTTCAAGTGACTTTCAACCCCAGCATTTTAACTGTCCCTCCCTAGTGGGGTGTAGTGTAGTTTGAGGACACACATGCATATATAAATATAAAGTAATCACAAATGGCATTCATTATTAGTAGTAGCTGGAATATTGATAGTGTTGCTTTGCAGCTATTGTAGGAATAATTTCGGAGAACAAATAAGATGTTAATATTGTTAGGTGTTAGGAGTCGAGATTCTTAGCATGATAGAACAGAGATACGGTATAATATTTTTAAAGGTACCTAAGTCCTATAATCTTAAATTTGAATTGGAAATATCAATATGGATTCATGATATTCTTTGCTCTTAAAAATATTTACTGTATACTCTTTCCACAGAAACAGTTTAGAAGCAGTGATAACCCTGAGGCAGGGTGATCACCCCACCACTGCTCAGATTTTGCTCGCTAAGTACCATTTCCTGTTAAAAGTGTTCTTCAGACGAGTGACTTGATTCCTGTCCTGGGAAACTTGAATATGCCAAAAAGCAAGAAAGGTATCAGAGATTAACGGGGTCATTTTAAAGGAATATAGGAATTAAACTGGATGATTTTTCTGCTGGCTAAGTTGGGATACTTGCATATCAAAAAGAATATCTAGAATTCATTGAAATAACTAAAAATTATAAAAAAAGTTTGCCTTCAGAATGGTATTTTAAGAATAATTGGTCACCATTATCTATTGCTAGGGCACCAGCCCACTATTCCAAAAATCACTAAATAAGGGAAAAGACTCAAGCATTTATTCTGTTTTCCTGTTTCACTTCTCTTTCAGGGTAACCAAATTGTTGATGATGAAAAGTTTTCTTTTATAGGAAAAGTACAGAAGGAAAGATAGAATTAGAAAGTTACCATTTGACAACCCTAGTGAACTAAGCAATTCTCGTCAATGTGTTAACTTCATATATTGATGGAGAATTTCATAATGGATGGATCAGGCAGATATAGTCTGAATCAGCTGATCTCATTTCAAGTTGCTAAAAGTACGACCACCAGACATGATGTATGTCCTGGTACACGACTGGAAATACACATCACCACCTGGAGAAGATTCTTGTCTTAAGGAATTAAACCTGAATGTGATCAAGCTTCTAGATCTGACTACCAATTTGCAGGAAGTATAGAGACTAAAGGAACATGTTAACAAGTTAACCAACCTTGTGACACAAGATATGGAAGAGGTCCAACACTGCAGAAAATTCCCTAGTTTCCTCTTGCAATCAATTCCACCTTTACTCACAGACACAATTATTTCCCATAGATTTCACTGTAGGTTATCACATAAATGGAGTCATACAGTATGCATCAGTGTGTGTGTGTGTGTGTGTGTGTGTGTGTGTGTGTGTGTGTGTATGGCTTCTTTCGCTAAACCTGTTTTAGAAATTCTTCCATATTGTGTGTATGTTTACATGTAATGCATTTGTTCCTTTTTTAATTGTTGAAGAGTGGTCCCCTGTATGAATATTCCATAATTTGTCTATCCTTTTGTTGATGGACATTTCTGTTCTTTCCAGTTTTTTTTTGCTGATGTACATAAAGCTTCCAGTGAACATTCTTGTACAAGTTTTTTCATGGATGTATGTTTTTATAGCTCTTGGGTAAATTACAAGAAGTGAAATTGCTATAATGGAGTAGGTATATGATTAACATTGTAAGGAACATCCAAATAGTTCTAAGGGATGTGAGTTCCAGTTGCTTCACACCCTTTCCAAAAGTGGGTGTTATCTGTCATTCTAATTTTGTCATTCAGGCATGTATAAAACAGAATCTTATTTGATTTTTTAAAAGTTCATTTTTTTATAAAACCACTTTATTGAGATGTAATTCACATACCACACAATTAACACATTTAAGGTGTATGCTTTAGTGTTTTTTCATATTTTCAAAGAATTGCGCAACCACTGAAGTCTCCAACTATTATTATTAAGGTATTTATTTCTCTGTCAGCTCCTAATTTTTGCCTCGTGTACTTTGGAGCTCTATTGTTAGGTATATATATGTTTATAACTGTTGTGCCTTCCTGAGAGATTGACCCTTTTGTCTTTATAAAATTTGTCTCTAGTAACATTGTTTCAAAGTTATTGTCTGGTATTTGTGTAGCCTCTCTAGCTTTCTTTTTTTTTTTTTCAGGAAAGAGATTTATTGAAAACGAAAGTACACCTCCCCAGCTTTCTTATGGTTGCTGCTTGCATGATGTACATTTTTTCTATCCTTTTACATTCAACCTGTTTGCATCTTTAAATCTGAAATGTGTCTCATAGGCAGTGTATACTTGGGTCTGACTTTTTATTCAGCCTGACAATCTCTACCTTCTGTTGGATTGGATAATGCATTCACAATGAATGTTATTGATATAGTTGGCTTTGCATCTGTCGTTTTACTTTTTGTTTTCTATGTTTCGTGTCTTTTTTTTGTTGTTCCTCTATTTCTCCTTTACTAGTTTCTTTTGGATTAGTGATTATTTTTGGTGTAATATTTTTATTTCTTTGATGATTTCTTTGAGTTAATTTCTTAATGGTTGCTCTAGGATTTACCATGTACATCTTATCAGAATACTTCAGATTTATATGAACTTAATTTCAGTCAGATATAGAAACATTACTACTATGTAGCTCTGTTCCCTAGTCTCTCTTTTTGTGCTCTAATTATTATATATATTGCATCTATATATGCTACAAATATGATACAATGTTATAATTATTTATATGAATTTGTGTCTTTTAAAGGAGCTAAGAGAATAAAGAATAGCAAGTGTTTAGTGTATAGAGTTTGTTATATTAACCTTCTTATTTACCATTTCTGGTTCTCTTCATTTGTTCCTATGAATTCAGGTTACCATCTGGTGTCATACCCTAACCCCAATATAGCTTTGTTCCCACACATTTCCTTTGTATTGTTTTTGTCACACATATTACATTTCTATATGTTACAGAGCCAATAATACACATGGATATACATGTATTTGTATCATCTTACGCAATTGTTTTTTTAAATCAGTTAACAGAAGAAAGCAACTGAAATATGCATTCATGCTGTTTTTTTATAACATAATCATAGGTATGAGTGTTCTTTGCTTTGGTGTGTGTATATTTAAATTACTATCTAATGTCACTCACTCTCAGCCTGAAGAACTTTCCTAGCATTTCTTATAAGGCAGGTCTTCTAGGAGTGAATTCTGTTTTATTTATCTGTGAATGTCTTTAATTCAACTTCACTTTTGGAAGATAATTTTGCCGGATATAAGATTCTTGGTTGAGAATGTTTTCTTTTATCAGTTTGAATATGTCCCACTTGCCCTCTGGCCTCGACTGTTTCTGATGAGAAACCAGCTGTTAATCTTCTTGGGTTTCCCTTGTATGTGACTAGTGAATTTCTCTTGCTACTTTCAAGATTTTCTCTTTGGCTTTGTCTTTCAACATTTGTGTCTGGAGTTGGATCTCATTACATTATCCTACTTAGAACTTATTAAGCTTCTTGGATGTATAGATTAATTTTAAAAATCAAATTTGGGAAGTGTCAGCCATTATTTATTCCAGTATTTTTTCTGCCCCTTTGTCATCTCCTTTCATTCTGGTACTCCCATTATGCATATTTTGGTACACTTAATGGTGACTCCAAATTTTCTGAGCCTTTGTGTATTTTTCTTGGTTCTTCTTCATTCTTTTTTTTCTCTCTCTTCTTCAGATTGAATGATCTCTATCTTCAAGTTTATTGATTATTCTGCAAGTTCAAAGCTAATGTTGATCCCCTCTAGTGAATTTTTTATTTTAGTTATTATAATTTTCTACCGCAGAATTTCCATTTGATTTTTTAAAATAATTCCTATCTCTTTAGTGATACTCACTTTTTGATAAAGCATTGTCATTTTACCTCCCATTTCCTCTTTAAGATTTTTTTTTCTTTTTGGTTTCTGAACATATTTCTAATAGCTGCTTTGAAGTCTTTGTCCGCTAAGTCTGCTGTCTGAGCCTTTCATAGACTGTTTCTGCGTCTGCTTTCCCCACTATGTATTGCTCATATCTTCCTTTCTGTTTACGCATCTAACAATATTTTTTCCAAAACTGGACCTCTTAAGTAATATATTTTAGCAACACCAGATACTGATTACCTCTTCTCTTGGACTTGTTGTTTGCTTGTTCCTATGTTTTGTGATTTAACTTGGATATTTTAGTTTTTAGCCCCCACAACGTGGAGCCCATAGTGTTGCTTCTCAGAAGATGCAGCCTTGTGGGTACGCAGTCACACTGAGATGACAGTGGTTTTAGCAGACCTCCCTTTGATGGTCTCTTTTCCTAATTTCTCTGCCTCTCTTGTTATCACACCAAGCTGTTAGGCTCCACTACTAACCAGTTGATTGGTCTGTTATTTTCAACAATGCCCGGGGGCTTAAATTCCTCTATAGCCTCATTCAATTAAATTTGGATTCCTTTGCAAAGTTATTTTTTGAGACCAATCTTTGGCCAAGAGGGCTATTCTTAGCTGTCTCTTCTCTCTTATAAAATAGCTGACCTGCTATTTAGCTTATTTCTATCCTGGATCTACCAGCCTTCTACACGTGTCTTCAAGTTCACTCATCATTCTCATTGCTCTGCCAAGTCTGCCGTTCAGCCCACTTAATGAAGTCCTCATTTCTGATATTGTCTTTTTCATTGCATTTCCATTTAGATAATTTTTGTATTTTTTATGTGCTTCAATTCTCTATCACTTCAACATGTTGTCCACCCTTCACACACTATTCTTTA
The DNA here is from genome assembly GCA_033961575.1 of Aselliscus stoliczkanus. Taxonomy (NCBI): domain Eukaryota; kingdom Metazoa; phylum Chordata; class Mammalia; order Chiroptera; family Hipposideridae; genus Aselliscus; species Aselliscus stoliczkanus. The sequence continues at coordinate 2,930,106 of CM066738.1, read as the reverse complement.
TAATTTTTATTATAATTATTTTAAATTTTAATAGATGGGCTATTTTTGGGTGTTCTTTTATTGTCTGTCTCCTCTCTTTATCATTGATCACATTTTCTTGCCTTTTCATGCATCTTATGTTTTTTACTACATGTCAGGCTTTTTGTAACAAATAACAGTATATCCCTTTTTTCAGGTTATCAGAGTTGGAGCACTGAGTCAATTTTGTCCATTGTTGAGCTGAGTCTGGACTTCTTTTTTTTTTTTTTTTTGTAGTTTTACATTAATTCAGTTTACTACCAGCTTGAAGTGCTTTGAAAAAAGGGTCAGGATTTTCCCTCAGCGTGGCTTGGTCTCTGAGCATTGAGAGGTCTCTCTGTGCTTTACATTTTAGGTACCAGCATACTGAACCATAATGTTCCTTCTCCACGTTACAGCCTGGCTCGCAGGTGTGGGGGCCACAGAGAGTTGTTGCTGCCCAGTCCCACAGGAGAGCTCCCTCTGCCCTGCAATCCTGCTGCCGGACTTTGGAGGGCAGCTTTCTTACACTCAGTGAAGGCTTACAGGGCCTCTAAGGGTTTGCCCTCATTGCTCCCCTGTGCCCCACACTTCAATAGCTGCAAACCTGGAACTTCCAGGATGGGCTTCTCTTGAGTTTCATCCTCTACCCCCACTTGCAGAGGGCTGCTGCCTTTCACTTGGGCACTACAGGCCTCGGGGGTCTTTCAGTTTTGTTACTTTGTCTGTGGGACAGGGTGGCCCGTGGGTAAACTCTTGCTCTGTGGCTTGGGGCTGCTTCACCTGCTAATCTGTCACCTGGCCATCAGAAATTAACAAAAATACCAACGCGTTTCTCCTTCCTGTTCTCTCCCCACTCTGTCACGGGTGAGAGCAGTCAGCTGGCAAACTCCTTAAACAATGTTTTCTATCACTCTATTTGCATACTCTGGATTTCATAGAAATGTTAGTCATATGTAAACACTACATGTCCACAGTAAGGACATCGTTCTCTGGGAAAGCCAGAAAGTGAGATGTTTTATGAAACAAGTATAATTTAGTCATTTTTTTTTTTTTTTAAGCAGGGAAGTTCTACAACAGTCATTGCCTTTGCCTATGGAAGTTATAGAGAAAGAATTGGCAGATCATTGCTTCGCCTCTTGAAAACACTTTTATTTGTCTTTGCTTATGTCTTTTCTCAAAATTTTGATGGACAAGGAAGAGACTGTGGTAGCTTAAATGGCTGTTTGACTGGATCTCTTTGCACTGATTCTCATTTTCCTAATGTCACATTGCAGAAGTTTAAAATGGACAATGCCTTGTTCACATTTTCAAAGCCTCTTAGCCCCTGACTGTGACAGGAAAACGGGACTCAGGACTGGGAGCGTCAGGCAGCAGAAGGTGCCACGACTTTGCTCTGAACGAAGGAAGTTTGAGCTGGAGAAAGCAGCCATTCCCAGCTGGTAGTCTTTTATTGATGTGTTGTTAGGTGTGCGGTTCCAAAGTTATTACCTGTTCAGGACAAGTCCAAGTGGTCATTTCTATCATAATATTCCCTGGACAGTTGCCAGGATCCCCATTTTAGGGGTTGGTTCTTTGGCCCCCGTGGCTGCAACATGTGTCAGTGAATATGTTTGGCCAAATCTTCTTACTCATGTTGGAAACTTGTCCAGCTTGGCTTTCCATAGGCTGCTCTTTCTGTGGCCAAAGAAGCCACTATGTGTCATTTCCTACACCCATGTGGCCTTGGCTCCCTCTAACTTTGGGCTGACCGTGGAGTGACAGGCCTGCCTCTCACTGGGAGTTTTCAGGATGTGTAATCAGGTGGAAACCTAACATGCATGCACGACTGGTTTTGGCAGTTAGATGGTGCAAAAAAACCCAATCTGCCCTGGCTTCCCTTGGCTACAAGATGACCACTAGCTACAGCCCTGCCTGCTCGGGGCCCGTTGTCTCCTGGGTGGATTGCTTTGAGTTGGATCCGTTTTTCCTGATCCCCGCAAAAGGAGGTTTCTCCTGATTCCCACAAAAGGGAATCATGGCAGTACGATATATCATTCTCAGTGCTGCATAGGAAGCCACTAGAAGACATATACCTTGTACTCCAGGGTTTTCTGTGTGTATCTGCAGACCATTTATTCATTCATTCAGTCTCTCACCCTATTCTAATGTGCGTCTACTATGTCTGGGCTTTGCGTACACGCTGGGGTCATGGGGGTGACAGAGACAGTTCCACCCTGCGGGGAGGGGGGCTTGCGGTCCAGAGGGAGAGACAGACACTGAACCAGAAATGATGCATGGAGTGTGTAGAGAAGCTCAGGATAGAGTTGGGCATTACAGGGGGACTTGACCTGGCTTGGGGCAGGGGTGGGGGCAGAGGTGGTTCCCCCAGGAAGCTGCCTTCACCCTGAGACCGCCAGGAGGAGTAACATTCCCAGAGGAGGAGCGAGAGGTGGGGGCTCAGGGACAGAACCGGGTGTGAAAGGAGTCTGGGTTTCATCCTAAAAGCAAGGGGAGAGAAGCTGAAGGGTGCTTAAGTAGAGGAGTTATTGATTAGATTTGCATTTTTAAGAGCTCCCTCCGATGGGCAGGAGGAGGCCAGACCAGGGGAGGGAAAGGGGGCTTGTTTGCAGACACCCAGGCAGGAGGTTCTGGGGCCCGCCCTCGGCTGGGGATGGGGAATGAGGTGGAGGGCTCTGGACTAACCCAGTTATTCAAGAGGTAAACTTCGTGTGACTTGGTGATGGGACTAACAGGAAGGGTGAGTGTCTGAGTTTCTTGGGGGTGGCCGTAACAAATTAGCATTGACTGGGTGGCTTAACACAACAGAAACGTTGTCTCCCAGCCTCGGAGGCTGCAAGTCTGAAATCGAGGTGTCGGCAGGGCCGGGCTCCCTCTGCCAGCTCTAGGAAAGGACCCCTCCTGCTCTCAGCTTCCCGCGGCCCCTGGCGTTCCCTGGCACACAGCTCTGATCTCTGCCTCCCTCTGCACCTGGCCTTCTGCCCGCGTGTCTGTGTGTCCTCTCCTCTTAGAAGGACGCGTGTCCCCACTCGCCTAGCCTGGATCTCAGGACTGCGCGGGGCCTCACTTTCCATGGGATCTCAGCCTCGACTTGCAGCCCCCACCCCCAGCCTCCCCACATCCTTCTGCTGGTGCCTGGGAGCTCGTGGATGGCGGAAATCACATGGCCAGGCTTTCATCCGTGTTCCCAACCTTGGCCAGGGCCAGAGGGCTGCTTGCCCATCCTCTTGTATGTCCCAGCATCGCAAAGCCGTTAAGACTTTGGTTCAGGCCTCACCTCCACCACTTAGCGGCAGCGCCAGCATCCCCTGCCGGCCCTCTGGATGCCATCTTTCCCAGCTCGGCTCCGGAATCTGCCCTCCTCTGCGAAGCCTCCTGCCCTTGTTCATGGGGGGACAGCAAGTGTCCTGTTAACCGTTACAGCCTGGGTGCGGGGTCGCCCAGCCACGTCCACATTCTCAGCCGTCAGGCTGCTATCATGTGCTTCTCTCGCCTCCTACCCTAAGCGTATAATACGCTTACTTTGCGGCTGGTTTGTTTTATTTTACTTTGTAATCAAACAAAAGGATTTATTTCAAGTCCTCTAATTTGAAGTTTCATTTCCACAATCAAAGGCACAAGCAGTGTTCAACTGAATACCCGCTTTAGTAAAATTTTCTTCCCTGGTCCTCTTTCTGTTGGTTTTGTCAGTGCTTCAGCGTGTTCAGTGTGATTCCTGATACAGCGCCCTGCCTGTGTGCTCTCTGAGTCAGGGCCTTTCCTCAGGATGGATTCTGAGACAGGACTTGAGGAAGTTAAATGTCGGACGCCTCTTGAAAACTAATGCGGGGTTGCCATTGGGAAGGGTTGTGCTGGCTTCCAGGGCCGTTGGCAATACACAGAGGCGTTTGAATTCACCCCCACGAGGATCGGAAATGGGACAGGAAGTCAGCTGGCGGAGAGCAGAGAACCTGGGGCGCCCAGCTGCAGTCAAATGACATGAACTCGTTGTGGAGCACGCCGCTTTCTCCAGCATTTCGCCGTCTGCGAGGAAGCAGAAATGAGAAAAGGAGACGGCGGGCAGGGAGGCAGTGTGAGGGGCAGGGGAGGGGCAGGTGGCCTGTGGGGGCCAGGCTGAACTGGACGGAAATAACACAGCGAGGAGCTGGCCGAGGGGCCGTGGGCAGGAGGGGAGCCTGCGAGGACCCCAGCGCTCCGAGGAGGGAGGATGGGAGATTCGGAGGAGGTGCCGCCAGGGTGCCGTGCACCTCTGCCTCCCTGAGCCTCCGCTTCCCCTCTTTAACACGGCGGCGATAACAACAATCCCCCTCTCACAGGAGGCATACTGGGCAGTGGGGAGTGGGGCTAAGTCCTTGGCTCGAACCCCAGGCTCTTCCATGTGTTCACTGTGACCTTGGCACTCCACTTGCCCTTGCCGGACCCCAGGGAGAGGAGAGCGCACCCTTCTGGGATGTGAGAGGAACAGGACGTTGCCCACATGCACACATGGTGCTGGGAGGTCCGTGGGGGCGGGTAGGTGGGAACCGCGCCTCGTCCCCCCAGAGCCGGGCTCTCCCCAGCTCAGCTGTGCGCTTTGCAGCCCAGTGCCCACCTCCCCTCCACCATCCCTGCTCCCCCCGTCCATGGAGGGTTTAGAAAGTTCTCAGTCTGACCATTGGTGGATGAACCCCATGGTGGCTGTCCCAGAATTGGGGAGACAGGAGGAAGCTGCCATGAGCTTCCAAGCCGGAGGTGAGCTTGGCTCGGTCTAGGCTGGTGTCGATGGGGTGGCGAAAAGGGCGTGAAATTGAGAGCGAGCCTGGAGGTGGAGCCCAGAGGAGCTGGCCATAGATCGGCCCTGTCTGTTGCAGCAAATTGTATGGTGTCTGAGGGCTGGAGGGCACCCCATGGCACTTGAGTCTCCCCAACGTCTGAATCAGTATGGTTTGTGGATTCAAATAAATATGGAGCTTTTGGGCATCTCGCTAGGCCAATCCTAAATCACTTGTCATCGTCTCACAAGTTATATGTCAGCCTGGCAGGGGTGTTCTGAGACTCAGTCACCTTCCCCTCCCACCTGCTGCCTTGCTGGTTCTCAGTGGGTCTCAGTTTCCCTGTCTGCAGAATGGGGCCAGAATCCCTCCCTCCACGGCCTCTTGTGAGAACCCAGCTGCCTGATACTGGAAATTTCCGGTAAAATGAGCATTCCTGAAATACAGGGGGGAGGGTGTGTCATTTGATGACAGTTTATCTTGCTGATAGGTGGTCCCAGGGGCCCGGGAGCCTCCTGGGAGCCTGGCACCACTTGACCCCACCTGGCTCAGCGACTTGCCCCGGAATGAGGCCTGGGTTCCCCCTGCGCACAGTGGTTCTGGGGCTCAGCGTGTGGCAAGTCTCGGTTGGTCTGGGAGCGCCCCTAGGATTCTGCCTCCTGCAGGAGGCCTGGGCTCAGGACCTGTGCCTGGCCTTGCTCGTCGCTCCCTGGGGACTGTCTCCAAGCTGGGACAGTGACTCAAGGCCCTGGGTTGGTGCCTCTGAGCTGCAGAAGCTGACACCCAGGCCTGGGGTCAGGCAGGAGTAGCTTCTGTCGCCCTCCCCAGCCGCCTTCTAATGGGCCCAGGCAGCACTCTGTGCCGCAGTTTCCCCACTGGACAGAGCAGTCACAGAAGTGCCTGCCCTCGGGACACGAGTGAATGACGGTGGGCCCACGTAAAGCTGCTGGCCTCTGCACCACGTCAGGGAGACAGACGTGCATGGGGGCGGACAGAAGCCATGTGAGTTTCCATCCTCTGCCCCCAATCAAGACTGCAGTCCTTGTTCTCCTCACACCGAAAAGGGGCCGGCCCTGCCCTCCCCTGCCCTGGGGGCAGCACAGAAGTGGCCTTAGTGAAGTGAGGCCTCTTTTCTAAATGGCAGAAACCACCTATCAGTGCCTGCTGGAATTAGAGGTTTCGGGGAGACCTCAGTGTGGAATAACTCCTCCCAATGTTCCGAGTTAGCATGTGTATCCCAGGATGTTCTGAGGGGGCCTGGCCCTCCTCTGAGCCCTGCCTGCCCCTCCCCTCCCCACACCCTCTCCTGCCCCCTCACCCCTCCCTGCCTCTCCTCACTCCTGGCTGTGGAACCTTTCCCATGTGGTAAGCACTTTGCTCCCCTTGTCCCAGCTCGTGTCACACAGGCCCTGGGGACGGTGTCCCATTGTACAGCTGGGTGAGCAGAAGTGCAGAGCGGGGCGTGGCACCCCACTGCAGTGCGGTGGGAGCGGAGCCCAGCCCCATCGCCCGCGTTTACCTCCATCAGCAGGAAGGCCCTGGGCCCTGGGCGCTCAGGGAAACTGAGTCTTAGTAGCAGAGCCTCAGGAATCAGTTCTTAGCCCCGGGCTAAGCTCTTTATGGCCGCATTACCCCATTTTGCAGATGAGAACACTGAGGCTCAGACAGGTGGAGTCACTTCCCCAAGTTAGCACAGCTCGGAAGCGATGGAGTCATGATTCAGACCCTGCCTTCTTTGGAGTGGCACTTTTCAGCCAGGAGCAGTTCTGCCCCCCAGGGGACATCAGCGATGTCTGGAGACACTGGTTGTCATAGTCATGGGGGTGCTTCTGGCATCCAGTGGGGAGAGAGAAGCGGTGCTGCAAACATCCTCCAATGCCCGGGACATGCCCACAGACAGAAATGTGTGGCCCCAGTGTGCCAGTGCTGAGGTAGAGAGCGCTGCTCTGGGCCCCTTCTTCACTGGGTGTTCACCAGGTGACCGTGTGCCCTTGTTCCTAAGCCAGCAATAGACGTACCTGACATTGGGGCTTCAGGTGAGCCTGTGGGCCTGACCCCGCCATCCGTCTTTGCCAGTCCTGGGCCCGGAATGAACGATGCAGTGAGAGGCCTTCAGCATCTTTTGTCCTGCTGTGGTCCCTGGGGCTTCACTGCAGGCAGCTCCCTGATCTAAGACCGCAGCCACCTCAGGACTCTGGGGGCCAAGGTGCCTTCCCCCCAGGGGGGCTGGAGAGGGGAGCAGCTCTATAGTAACAGACCTTGCCTAAGGCCAGGAGAAGTTGCGGGCCCAGTGGGCGTTGTGTGTGGAATGCAGGGCTTCGGTCCTGGCGTTGCTGCCAGGCTCTGGCCAGCTGCCGGCCTGGGCAGTGTCCTGACGGTGCAAACCTGGCCCCGGCACGGCAGAGAGCTTGGTCCACTGAGCTGACTCCTCAGGCCCTGGGTGCCCTCCTCACCCCCACCCCAGCTGCACTCCTGCAACGTCTATATTTAAAAATGTTTACAGATAATAATGGTGTTCAGCTCCAAAAGGCAGACAGGAGCTTCCTGACAATTGCAGTTCTGCGTTGGGTTGGCGGTTTTTCCGGGAGCTAAGCGAGTCCTGAGCGCTGTAGGGGCTCTGCCAAGCCCTACCTCTGAGCGAGGTTTGGGGAGACGGCCTCCAGGGACCTGCCGGAGACAGGCTTTCCTAGAGGGAGGGTGAGGCCCTTACTCCAGAGCCCTTCCTTGACCATAAGGTAAGCCACCTCTGGGGGAGGCAGGGGAGTGGGCATCTTTTGGGGGTGCTTTTGGGCATCTTGGAGACAAGGGCTTTGCAAATGTTAGCAGCAATAGGGCCAGCTGACGGGGGGGGGTTGCCCCCCTCCCCCAATTAAATAGCCCCGTTGGAGTCTGGGTTGAGGGATAGGAGCTCTCTCCCCATGGAGGGGTTGTGTTGTAGGATGAGGAGGTGCCAAGAGCCCCGAAAGAGTCTTTGTTTCTGCACGAATGTTATTTTAACCTATTACTTCTGGGCTAAAAATAAAAATTCCACCTGGATGCCTTTCCATCTGTAGCTCATAAGAAAATTTCCAGGAAATAATGGATTGTCATCACGGCACGTTTTGACTGCATAGAATCCTGTTCTGTGGTGAGGTTTTGGGAAAATTCAAAGTAGGGGAGGTTTCTAGGAGTGCAGGTTTAAACCTTCATTTAGTGTCTGGAACGAATGCTGCCGTCAGGAGTCATTGTCCCCTGGGAATCTCTGTGGACTCCCAGTTTGGGGAGTGGGTGTGGGGAGGGGCGTGCGCTCTGCCTGTCTGCCACTCTGTGTTTAGGATCATTTGTGGATTTCTGGTTCTGAAAAATGGGTTGCAAGTGAGGTTGGATATCTGGAGTTGGACCGAAGAGGGAGTTGGGGAAGCTACTTCCGAGTGTTAATATGGGTCATGTGAATTTCTTGGAAGCAAAGTTGGTTTTGGATGGGATGGTGCCTTGCTGTGCTTCTGAGCTGCAAGTTTTTGGATCCTGAGGGAGAAGGTGATTCTGGATTGCAAGGAGTGAAGGAGAGGGCAGTTGTCTGAATGGCGAGCCCCTTTCCCTGAAATACTTGCTTGCTTCTTAGGGGGTAAAAGAAAGACGGGAATTTAGCAATCCTTCTGTGGGGTGCCCTTGGCACATGATCTTGTGAGGATGAATTACAAAATTATGCAAATGCACAGTGATCATCACTGGCTTCCAAAATCTACACACAACAAATCATAAAAAAACCACACCATGCTTGACATTCATTCAGAAATAATCAAGGACGCATTGTTTCTTTAAGGAGAGGAGCTGGGAACAGTGTCCTGGAGCCATGGTTTCAGTTGTCACCTGGGTGTGACTCTAGCAGAAGCAAACACTGCCGGGAAGACAGCCTGCGAATGTGCTGCTGTTTAATTTCACAGCTTTCATCAGGCCGGCCAAAATAAGAGGACTGAGCATACATGCGCTGTTTCTGCACCAGAAACGGCCCTCCCCCTCCACGCCCATCGGGAACTGGCCCGGTGCAGTCCTCTGTCTACAGGGAATGGAGATTTCTGTTTCTGGTTTTTTTCTTTCTTTCTTTCTTTCTTTCTTTCTTTCTTTCTTTCTTTCTTTCTTTCTTTCTTTCTTTCTTTCTTTCTTTCTTTTTTTTTTTTTTGTATTAACTCTTTGGTTGTCAACCAGTTGAACCCCAAGTCAATGTTATCGACCCGCAGCTGTGACTTACGGGGGCTTTAATCACACCGTCGCTGCCTAATGCAATATCTTTGCTGGTGTGTACGTTGGTATGTTGGTATGATGTGCGGCGAGAACGGTCTATTTTTAAACTATAAAATGTCATCCTCGGGAACAACTTGCCCGTTCCTGCCTCCCCTGGAGTCCCAGGCTTTGCACACAGAAGGTTGTGGGCATGGGGTCACGTGAGGGCGGCGGAGGCCCCGGGGAGCTGAGGCGTGGCCGCAGGCAGTTCCCTTCTGGTCCTGGGGCTGAGGAGCCCCCAGCCGCTGAGCTCAGCCATGTGGTGCTGTTTTCAGCTCCTTCTTTTCATTGCATCTTGACATCATTTGACATGTCACAGCTGAATGCCGTCTATGTGCAGAGGTTACTGTGTTCTGCAATGTCCTGTGGGGCGGAAATAGTCCTCGCCTGAGCGTACTGCCTTGTTACTCCTCCGGCAGGGAGTTAAGGGATTACCGATTAACCTCAGAAACACCACGCAGAATAAAGCCTCGCCTTTCCTTTCATTCCCACGCCGATTCCCCTGGTCACACGTACCTGCAGGGGAGGGACAGTCTCCCAGCTGCTAGCCCAGAGGGCAGAGCTGTGGTCCTCAGGGCCTGAGAAGCTGCCTCAGCGTCTCCTGGGGGCTCCTCGCACCAGAGCCTGCAGGCCACACCCTCGGAGCCTGTGATTCTGCAGGTCTGGGGTGGGTGTGAGAACATGCGCCTCTAACATGTCCCAGGAACTGCTGCTGGTCCAGAGCCCGCCGCTCTTAGAACCACTGACACCACTCACAGTGGACGGTCAGTACATATTCAGAGGGTGGAAGGCATCTAAGTGTCGAGAGCCCTTGACACGTAGTCAGAAGGTGGAGTAGGGGACAGGTTGTATAGCTTGTCCTTGTGGTTGAAGGTGTACTTGACCAGAAAAGATATTAACGTTTAGATGAAAACTTCAATAATAGGGTCTGGGTATTATTAGGTGATCGAGGGAATTCTTCTTAATGCTGGTAGATGGGATGATGCTATTTTAGTGGGTTGAAGGCTGAACCATGGAGAGGTGAAGTGTGGCCACGTCAGACAACTTCCTTTGAGATGGTTCAAGCCCACGGTCTGTAACAGAACTATGTGTGTGTGAATGTATGAAGTGCATACAGCAAAACTGTACCAGCTGCCCAGGCTGGGGATATTTGTTACACTCTTCTTAATACTTTCCTGCCAGTCCCAAAATAATATTAGCATGTTAAAAACAATAATCGGGCTTGGACGCAGCTTTCCTTTTTGTGTGTGATGGCAGTGGGCAAGTCGAGACTTGTGCGTGGTAGAGGTAAGTTGCCCTGGGCGTATCGCACATGTATGTGGACACACATGGCTCCGAAACGCTGTGGGTCATCAATACAGTCAGGACATGGCTACACATCTGGTCCACATCTCGTGCGTTTGCCTTCCCACTCCGGGTATAAAGTTCTCTCCTGGAGCTCCGTTTAAAACTGTGTCGATTCTTACCTGAAATATAACCTCCTTGCTTCCTGTGAACTAGCCCTGCCATTAACAGAAGAATTTCATGCATACGGGGCTTGAGACACCGGCAGGAGAGAAGCCCCTAGAACTTGACTAGGGGACAAGAGATGACAGAACTGGCACCAGCCAGAAAATTCTGCTCCTAGAGGGAAGTGTGGCCCAGAATAGAGGCAGCAGGGCTCATGTGTAGGGGAAATGCACTCAGGGAGTTTGGGATTGGGCACCCCTGACCCTGGGGCCCTGGGAGCAGACAGGTGTAGAAGCGTCAGGCCAAGTCTGGAGGTCACTACAGCAACCCAGGCCAGAGATGGTGGGCTGACCACAGTGAGGGCAGCAGACACAGGTGGAGCCAACGGGATTGGCTGGGAGACAGACAGAAAAGGGAGGGACAGTGAGGGCGGAGGTGTCTCCCTTCCTGTCCTGGGCAGGGGCAGGCCCTGGTGCCACAGGTAAGGCGATAGAAGGTCACTTTGGGCCTTGAGCTCAGGGCATCTGTTAGACATCCATGTAGAGGTGACATGGGAACTTGCTGTAGGAGTCTGGGGTCCATGAGGGGAGGGGCTGAACACAAACTGAAAACACTTATGTGTCCTCCCAATTTAGTCATTTGTCTGCCACCTTTAGGGTAACTTGGTGACTACTTTCTTTTAGCCCAAGTCTATTTATGTTTGTCTAAGCTCATTTTAAGAGGAAAATCTTTGGTGCCGTGTCACTTGGAAAACCAGAATCATTTGCCTTTGATGAAAGGCAACCGTGATGGTAAGAACCATGACTACAGAACAACGTTTGTTTTCAAGGACACGCGGTCTCCTGCCAAGGCCTCTGACCCTGAGGACCCGCCCTACTTGTTAAAACCTGACCTACAAGAACCGGGAGTGTCAGCGTCATCAGAACACCAAACTGAGACTCCTTTAGATTACGTTGGAAGACAAGAGGGTAATTGCAAAGGGACTAACATTTGTGACTTTGTGCGAGGCCCATGAACCCCCTCAAACCACCTCATCACCCTCAGGTCTGTGCCTGGCCCTGAGGAAGATGCTGAGCTGGGCAGCGGGTTGATGGAGAGTGGGTAGAATGAGGGGGCCTGGGGTCCAGGTTGACCCTTTGTTAGACGTTGGCTTCACTTGAGGACCCTGTTTTCTGAAGGACTCTGGCAAACTGGGTCTGCAAGAACACTGAGAAGGACTGTTCTAGAACAGACTTGGCAGGGAGGTGACAGCCTTGTAAAGAAAAGGTGGGATTTGTCCCACATGGCTCCAGGGTGGCACTGGGACCTGCCGTGGAGGTGGGGACTCCAGGCAGACAGCTAATTCCCTCTGAGCACATGCTTCCTCTTTGAGAATTCTCATTGGCGTTTGTGTATTTTAAGTAAGTAATCTGCTTCCTGACTCCTTTCTTTCTTCCGGAGTGTTTCTTTCTCCTGCCTGTTTATTGAGGTCTCTATTTCACATTGCAGGCTTTCCTCAAGTGTCTGGTGAACCGCAGTTGACTTTTTCTGCTTCAGAATGAAGCAGCAAAGAGCTGGAAGTGCAGAAAATCTTCCATTAGCAAATTTTGCTTCAGGGTGTCCTGGCCCGGGGGGAGGGCCCCTTGACGAATCTTTTTGTGGGTGGCCGGGAGACAGGTGCAGGTGGCCTAGTATTTTGTGCCCAGCGATGGCAGCCATCCATCTGTGTCATCTGCTGCCCACCCTAGGCTGACGGTGAGAGAGGAAGCTCGCTGTCCTGGAAACGTGTAAACAGAATCAGGTTTCTCAGCTTAGAAGAAACTTTGGATCTCAGGTCCTCGTGCTGTACGTTTGTGGACTGTTGCCCTGTGACCCTCCTGCAGGAATCCTGAAGCTGCTGACACTCTCCCTGGTCTGGGAGCGCCTGCAGAGTAGCATCTGTGACCTGCCGTCACATCCCACCCCAGTTTAGGCACGAGGGGGTGCTGTGAAAATGCTGTTGAATGAATGGATGGGAGGGTGAAAGAATCCGCCATGACTGCTGGACTCAAGGCCACCACCGAGCCCAGGTTGGCCCCAAGGTCCAGCCCCCACATCTCTGCTGGGATGTCCTCGCCACTCTTTCCCACTCTCCGAATCCTGCCCATGAGTACAGGCCCCCGTCAGGCTCATTAGCCCTACCTCTGTGCCCAGCTCATGGTGACCTTCCTGGCTCCTCCCTCTGTCCTGTTCCACCCACGGGTACTTGGCTCCTCGGCAGATTCCCCAGTCGCCCCTCTCCCACTCTTGCCTTCTAGGGGCCACTTTCTGCCCACTGCCAGCAGAGGTTCAAAGGGCAACCTGCCTATCTGCTCCCTTGCTGGGCTCCTCCTCCATGCCTGGGGCGTGGTGGCCGAGAAGCCCAGTGGTCGGGAGCATGGGCTCGGAGCCCTGGACCATGTGTGTTTGAACCCCCAGCACTGCGTGGTTGCTCTGTGACTTGGTTCCCCTTTGCCTCATCTGTAAGCTGGTGATGATGACACTACCTACCCCGTAGGTTGTTCTGAGCATGAGTGAATAGTGATGTGAAAGCACCAAGTGCGCCGCCTGGCACGTGGCTGGCACTACTGAAATGTTGGCTGCTGTGCCTCCGTTTCTCTCCCAATGGCTCATAGCCTTCCAGCCACTTTGGCCCTTTTTCATGTTCCTTGACCTTGTCAGGCCGTTTCCCATGGTTGTTCCTCCTGTGTCTTAGCTAGGAACACGTGTCCCTGACTTGTCACTTGGTCAGCCCATTGTTCTTCAGATCTCAGGTTAAACGTCACCTCCTCTGAGCAGCCCTGTCTGTCACCTTGTTTACAGTGGGTCCCCCATCCCCACATTCTGTCATAACCCATAACGGTTTTATTTGCTGGTGTGTTGTTTGCTTCGACCAGGATCTGCCCGTCGCAAGGGTGGGGGGCCTTGCCTGCTGTTTCCTCCGCTGTTGGTGCTTCGACCAGGAGGCTGCCATACCTCTCAGCTGAACGAATGAATGGAGGAATAAGTGAATGGAGGCACAAATGCTCAGACACGGAGCCATGGTGTGAGGGGCTGCATCACTCACGCCGATCCTGCCTGCCTTTTCCTGTGTGTTTTTCTTCTGGATTCACAAAGTGCTGGTTTCCTGGACAGTGATGCCAGCTCATGCCATATGGTAGACCCCTGCAAGATGTCTAGTCATAAAGCACAGTGTGACGTTAGGACTGAGATGAAGGGGGGTGGGAAGGGCGGTCAGGAGCCTAAAGGCCCACGTGTGATCCTGACTCTCGCTACTGATCAGCCAGGTGGCCTTGGCCAAGTCTGCTGTATCCCTCTGTACCACAGTCTCCTCACCTGCAAACTGGGATTAACAATAGTACCTGTCTCAAGGTTGGTTGTTGGGAGTGTTACATGAGTTAGTTATATTTAAAGGTCCTGGAACAGTGTCAGTGCCTGGCACCTGGTAATTGCTATGCAAATGGGAGCTGCTGTGATGATGTTGGTGGTGCTGGTGGTGATTGTGATGGTGATGATGGTGATGATGGTGATGATGGTGATGATGGTGGTGATAGTGATGGTGGTGATGATGGTGATGGTGGTGATGATGGTGATGGTGGTGATGATGGTGATGGTGATGATGGTGGTGATAGTGATGGTGGTGATGATGGTGATGGTGGTGATGATGGTGATGGTGATGATGGTGATGATGATGATGATGATGATGGTGATGATGATGATAGTGGTGATGGTGATGGTGGTGGTGGTGGTGGTGAAGATGGTGATGATGGAGATGGTGATGATGATGGTAATGATGGTGGTGATGGTGATGGTGGTGATGATGATGGTAATGATGGTGGTGATGGTGATGTGGTGATGATGGGGATGGTGGTGAGGACAATGATGATGATGGTGATGACAGTGATGATGATGATGATGGTGATGACTGTGATGATGATGGCAGTAGTGATGTTGTTTTGTAGTAGATTTCAAAATGTGGAGTAGAGCAGAGTTGAAGGAAAGACTTATTTAGTCCATGAGAGGAGAGCTAGGACACAGGAAGTGTTTGCCAGGGAATGAATGAGCCATGTTTGCAGTCATCAGACTAATTCAGACTCGTGAGCTCTACTGAAACTGAGATGCTGTAGGTGGTGCTGAAGCTGATGGCAGGATGCGTGTTTCCCAGTGTGTGGCCGCAGCCCCCAGCAGGTATCAGATGATTTTCTAGCAATGAATCTCACACTCCCTGTGCAATAGGTCCTGTTTTAAAATTTCCAATCTGTTGCAAACTGATACTTTCTTTAGTATGAGGAAAACACTGGGACCCTTTTCCTTAAGTGGAGGGTGAATTGGTACTGAGGGCAATCCTTACCTAGTTGCCACTCGCTGCACGCACTTCCCATGTGGCCCTGGGTGGCTGTGCGCACCACTGTTTTTGATGTAACTAACTCAGATGGGGCTTTGACGGTCACGGGATCCTGTGGTCAGATGGCTGCTCCCCCTTGAATTCTCTTTGAGTTGCCTGGTGGTATACATCAAAGAGACAGTTACAGTTTGTGGCTGATGTGTCTTTGACACCAAATGCTGGCTATCTCCTGTTTCTAACAGGCAGAGAGCAGCCCTTGAAGGGTGCAAATCTGCCAGAATGTAATTACGCTGACTTGTTTCCACTGTATTTATTTTGTGGCCTCTTAACATTTCTGGAAATCGATTCTGACATCCTTATTAAAGCAGAGGGATAAAGTTTCTTTAATAGATAAATTTACTTAGGTGAAAAAGTCAGTTGGCTTAAAATGTAAGTTATCAGGCAGCTGATTGTGCATACAAAGGTTCCTGGTGGGTTTGCAGAGGACTCTCCTGGAAGGTAGAGTGAGGGAGGTGGGAGTAGGTGGAATGGAGGTTCAGGGGTCCTTTGGGGCCACCTAAGCTCTTCCCTCTGCTCCCCAGGTGGCAGCTTTGAGGACACACTTCTTTCCACACCAAACATGTGTTTTGTGAGTAACGCTGGGAAGACACTGTTCTAATGCTGGAAGAGCCTGGTTAGCTCTGTCTTTTGGATTCTGAGAATATCATAACTGATCATGTTTCTCTCTTCACCAGGGTTGCTAGGAAGCCCAGTGTCCAACTTTAATTCAGAATCCTGCACAGACCCTACAGTATGTGTTGTGTATATGTAAGCCCCGGAATCATGTATTTTCTTTGTTCTACTTGTTTTCTCTCTTGATTTTATCCTTTTTTTTTTTTTATAATCTCTGTAGGCATTTTTATAAGCTACCCTACCCCCTTTTGGGAATATGGTGAGGGTCATGAACAAATGCTGAATCATATATAACAATGACACGCGTCCTCAGACTGTGAGGTTAGTGCAGCGGCATTACCAGAGACGTTTGTGATTGGGACCAGGAGGCCAGCAGGGAACACTGGAGGATGTAAGCCTTTGTTCTCGGACTAGGTGACGTCACTGTTGTTCTGAGCACTAATTTCTATTATTTGGCGGTGCTCATGTCTCAGGCCTCTATTTAAGCTGCAACATGGGTTTCTTCAAGCCACATATTTGCATTGTGTGTGGGCTGAGGCGCCTGGCTTCCTTCTCTCTCTGTACCCACACCACCCCATGCGTATTTTTAAATGCGTGTCTGAAGAGCCAGCTTCTTTTGCAGGGTGTAGGCTTACCATTGTGCCAGGAGAGTTGCTGTGTGGGTTTGCAAGGGCTGAGGGTGAAGGCGTTAACTCCCTGGGGAGATGCTCTTATGGCAGCCCTTGGCGGCACTGTCCCGGGGCCTGTCCCCCAGCAGGCAAAAGTCAGTCCCTGGTGGCTATCGCTCAAGTTGCTGGACAGGCCAGAGGGCCACATGGACTGAAGGGCAGCGTGAGGCCGGGCAGGAGGATGACTCCGCCAGGAGAAAGACGGTTTGTTGAACAGGAGAGCGGACAGAGACAACAGCGGCTGGAGAAATTGTTGAGCCAGTGTTTCTTTTCACACTTGTCTCCTCAGAGACAATATTTGAGAGTTTTGTAGGGGTGCCCCAGGGGCCCGCTCAGAATTCAGGGCCATGCAGCTATCCAGGCTGAGCGTTCCATCCCCTCTCATCTGATTTGTTTGGGTACCAGGACGCTGTGTGGGTTGGTTTGGGGTCCAGACTTGGCTGGTGAAATGAGGTGGAACACGCTAAATGCTGCAGTAGCCTAGCCCCCTCACTTGACATGAGGGGAAACTGAGGCTTAGACAGGGCCTGAGAGCACTCGCTCGGCCTCCTTCAGGCTTCCTGGGGGATGACACCAGTCTCCACCTGGCCGTTGAAGCCAGAAACCAGGGAGTCAGCCTGGTCTGCCGTTCCCCGCCTCGCCCTGTACCCTGCAGGCTTCACCCGAGCACCTCCCCAGTGCATCTGCTTCTCATCACCCCCAGCACCACCCCACCAAGGCCCAGAGGCCCAGGCCTCCTCGGCTCTCCTCTGGGAGGAGGCAGCTGCATGCTGGGCCGGCCTCTGCTTCCTCTCGCAGGCGCATCTAATTGGGTTTCGGCTGGATAATTGGAGTGATCTCTTTAGACCGCAAATCTCATTATGGCAGTGTCCTCTGTCCACCCCTCCCATGTTCCCATCATGCTTAAAATTCCTTAGGGGCTGCTCATGACTTGTAAGATTAAAAATACCCCAACTCCTCATCATCTCGCCTACTCTGGCCCCTCCCTGCCCCCCTGGTCCCACGATGGCATGGATATCCTTCCAACCTCAGGACCTTGACACATGCTATAGGAACTCTCATGGGAACCTCACCCTCACAGCACAGACAAACACAGGTGACCCCTGCTCTCCCTGCCCACACTAGGCCACATCCGAGCATCACTTCTTCACCAGGCCTGGTCACATCTTCCTGGTGACACCCAGAACTGACTGTCGCTGTCTTAGTTCCATCTGGCTCTGCCTGTCACACACTGGCCTGTCAGCTCCCCTATCTCATGCTCCTGTGTCCTGAGCGCAGGGTCCGCCCAGGGGCCGCCCGCACGCGCAGAACAGATGGATACTTTAGGGGCTGTGTGAAGGCCATGAGCCAAACACAGAAGTAGCTTCACGTTCCGAGGTTCAAGCAGGAAATGGCCTTTTCCTCCTCACTGGCCTGCCAGGAAGCCCTACTCCTCACTGGTCACGAACATCGTATTGTGGGGTGGTTTCAGATCTGGGGTCCCCGGGAAAGGGAACCAACTCCAATTCACCATGCCCAGAGCCCACTGCCTTTGCATCCTAGAATGGTTTCTTTTAAACCCTTTGAGTAATCAATGTAATATAACTAGTTATTTGCTATCTGTCATGCTGCCAAAGCCTAGCCATCAAAGGCCACCAGCGGTGAAGTTAGGTGCGCTGAGCTTGCTGCAGTAGAGGACAGACCACCCAGGGGCCCTGGCAGCGGCCCAGCAGGGCGGGCTGGGAGGGGCTTCTCAAGGGAATAGGGCGTGAGCTAGATGATTCCAGAAGGAATCAAAGAAGTGGGGGCCAGCACTGGATTGGATATTGTCAAGAAAAGGGGACCCTTCCACTGTGGGGTATGTCAGTGGCCTTTGTCCAAGAGGAAAAGAATAAATTGGGGTCCTAGTGTCGTTGGTAAGAAAACAGGGTTCACGCCCCTGAAGGGATCATTTGCAGCTTCCATGTGACCCGCGTGCCCTGGTGGAAAGCTGTCCCTCTCCGGGCTGTATCCTCCTTGGAGTGTCAACAGGGATGATATTTTCACTGCTTGCTTTTCTATCATTGTTTGCCCCCTTCTATTTCTATATGCTCATATATTAGGGAGATCAGCTGTTTTCTTAAGATATGAGATGCAAATGGCTTTTCTTGGTATGATGCTAGTCTTTCAACTTTTATTATAGTGATTTTTGTCCTACAGAAAGTTTCATTTTTTATTGGTGAAGTTATCAAGACTTTCTTTTATGGCTTCTGGGTTTCATATAATGATTGGAAAGGCCTCCTCTGCTCCAAAATTACTTTTTTTTTTTTTTTTTGAGGGCAGTGTTACTGGCCCTCATATGTGGGACCAAACCGGGCAAAATTACTTCTTAAATGACTTCTTTTACTCTTTTCACGCTTTCATTTATTACATATTTAAGGCTTTGATAATCTGGAATTTGTTTTGATGTTAAGTGTGAGGGACAGACACGACCTACTTTTATTCCATTTTGCCACTGATTGTCCTAACTCCCACTTTCCTCTGATTTCTATTGCCTTCTTTATAAAAATATTCAATTCCATGTGAGTTGAAGTCTATGTTTGGACTTTTCATTTTGTCCCATTGAAACCTGTCTATTCATGCAACAAGACCATGTTTTAAAAATTATTATCATGGTTTTATGTGTTTTAATAACAAAGAAGTCTGTTCCCCTTATCCCTTATTCATCTTTCAATCTTTTTCTGGAAAAGTTATTTATTTATTTTCATTTACATTTTAGTTTATCTCCTAGATGCCTTAAATCTCCGATAGCTTCATTAGGATTTTAGTCATATAGGGAGTGTTGGATTTAAATCTGGAAGGATGCATGGCGAGCCTACTGTGTAACGCTCTCATTTTCTAGAGAGTGCACTGATTTTATCAAAGCGACGCCATGAGTGAGTGGTGGTACCTAGCCAGGAAACCCTGCATCCCTCCACCCCAGCCAGAGTCCCCAGCTCTGAGGCTGGTCCCCACCCTGCCAAGGAGGTGTGTGACAGGTGCGCGGCCTGGTGTACTCACTCCCTATGATTTAAGTTTGATCTTTTGAGTCAAGGCACCTTTTGCAGAGATGATTTCAGAGGAAAGGATGGAGCCAAGGATGGAAAATTCAGCCTGGATTTTCCTTTTGCTATTAGCATTCCGAGTAAAGCTACGATGGAGCCAACACCGCTTCTTTGTTTCAATGTTGGAAGGAAGTACTAGTAGGAGGGTTGGCTCCGCTGAACTTGTGGGCAAAATCTTACAAGTACCCAGGGCACGGCGCTCGGAAGGAAGCACGTGGTATGTACTGCCGTCTGAGGAGCAAAGGTCTCACGAGTGGCTCCCCAGCAGACCCACGGGAATGGAACCGTAATGCACAGAGCTGAGCGAGAACCCAGAAGATGGCACGTGGCTCGCCTCCAGAGGTGACCTGTCTGTGCTCGCTCTGAGTTAGCATCAGCTTATAATAGCATCTGGCCAGTTGCCCAGTGATGATTTTGCCTGGCCTTTGCCAGAGGCCTGGCCTTGGTGGCTTGGTCGTGACTGTCGTGGGCTCTGTGACCTCCAGGAGCAGTGAGGTACACAGCGATAGATGCTGCTGATATCAGCAGCTCACATTTTTGGACAACGTGCGGGATGCCATTCTCGGTTCTCTCCATGGATGAGCCCTTTAGTCTCCAAACAACCCTTTGTGGGAGGTGCTGCTTTTATCTCCATTTTACAGGTGAGAAAACTGAGCCCCAATTGCCCATAGTCCCCCTCTAGGATGTAGAGATGCGGGAATGAGAACAGCATCAGACGTAAGCCCAGCACCTGAGACGAAGCCCACCGACATCTGGTCCAGCTGACGGCAGCATGCTTCCCTGTCCACGTGTGTGAGTGTAGATTCCTTAAGCAAGACTGGAGTCGCGCTGTTTATACCGTACCCTGTGATTTTAACCTGACATTATTTTGTGAATGTTTTCACATGAATATCTTATCGATAGAGCAGTTTTGGGCCTGGCATTTTTCATTTTACCTCTTGAACTCAATTTTTATCTAGAAAATGGGGATAATGCCAGTGCCTGCCTTACAAAGGGTGTTTATTTCACTGTGACTTGGGGGAGGGTGTCAAATGAGCTAATGCTTCAGCCCCACTCTGTAACTATCACCTCTAAACGTTTATATATATGTACATTTATTTGGGAGGAGAGCCAGCAGTATTTGGAAGGTCATACAAAGAGAGAGATGCGTGGATGCCAGCACAAAACAGAATTAAATGGAGGTCAAAGCAGGGGGCACCTATGGCTTCCCAAAGGGTTCGGAGCGACAGTGGCTGGCTGTCGATGACAGGAAGGGTTCAGTGGTGCTGCCTCTAAGGCTCTAACCAGGGCCAGCGGTGGACAGCTGGCCTCCTTCAAGACCTTACTGAGGGCCCCCAGAGAGCGGTGACACCCTGAGACCTCTCTTGATGTGCGGCTGACGCATGTGCAGGGAGCGCCCGCCCACGTGGTGGGCATCCGCTTGCTCATGAGTGTGTTTCTTGCTCCCTCACCTCGTTGGGATGCTCTTCACACCTGAGTGTCTGCTGAGGAGCTGTCCCGGGTTGGCCCGTGCCCAGCTTCCTGGGCAGCTGCCCTGGGAGGGGCTGGCCAGCATTTGACCACTTGGGGTTGGCGAGACCCAGCACACACTCGCTCACGCACACTCTCTTTCTCTTCCTCTCTGTTTAATAAGAATTCAAATTGTCATACGCTGGCCCATCTGGGCCATGGGACGCTGAAAGCACGGTGCCCCTCCCTGTCTGCTTGGGGGAGAACTTGAAGGTCAGTGGACTTCCTGCCCAGCCTCACTCTTGCTTTCCCTGCATCGATGTTGAGGTGTTGGAATAGGCCACGCTTTCCTGGTGTGTGGTCTCTGGCTCAATAGGTGGATGGACAGTGACTGTATCAGCAACAACCCAGGAAAGAGTTTCAGATGTGAACAGAGGGGCCTGGGGTTCATCCCAGGGGTTTGGGCAGAGGTGAGGAAGGGATGGATAATAGAATGATGGTGTGATGGTGTCACTCGTAAGCATCGTCCCCTTTAATTATCACCAAGGCTCATGAGGTTAGTGCTGCCCACTTAACAGGTTATGAAATGAAGGCTCAGAGGGTGAGGGTAAGTCACCCCAGGTGAGGGTCCAGCTACCCTTCTCTAGAGCCTTCGACACAGGATGCAGGCACATGTGTGTCCCAGTGGGGAGCTTCCTTTCTTCTCAGTGAGCGATTCCATATTTTATGGGTTGCTGTTGGATGGTTGGACTCAGAGCCTTCATGGATCCATGTCATGACTTTATGGAAATTGGAAAAGGGCACTTACTTTTCATGGTGGTTCATACCTATCCTTCATCCCCATCCTCACACACAGAGACCCCTCAGAGAAGTCTGTGGTGGGCACGGGGACTTTGTGAGCCAGGAGCCTTGGCTCTAACCCACTCCACCCTTTCTTAGCCATTGGCGAGTCACCCACGCTCCGTGGCCTCAGGGAGTGGCCCTTGCTATTGGTGACCTTGGGGAACTAGGAAGCTCTCATTGTCTCTGATGTTCTGGTCAGGACACAGGCTCAAAAGGAGTGGGATTAGAAGGAAGAGGGGAGGAGAAGGAAAGGGCAGGACATTTTTCACCCAGGAGACTGACAAAAAAAATTTAAAAAATTGACAATGTTAAGTGTTGGCAAAACTGTGGGGAAACAGCTCGCCTACGTTTCAGATATAAATTGGCACAGCCATTTTTGGTGGGGCCATTTGGCAATATCAAATAAATCTGGAAATGTGCAGACTCCCCTTGTCTATTTCTGGGCTGGGAAGCACTCGCCGGGGTAATCATTACAATTAAGACATTGTGTGT
The DNA here is from genome assembly GCA_033961575.1 of Aselliscus stoliczkanus. NCBI lineage: Eukaryota > Metazoa > Chordata > Mammalia > Chiroptera > Hipposideridae > Aselliscus > Aselliscus stoliczkanus. Next base: position 2,908,121 of record CM066738.1, on the reverse strand, counting down.
ATTAATGAAAACCAGAACATGACCTGAGCGGCCATCGGTGAGGAGCCAGGTACGTCAGGGGTGATGTCCTCAGCCGGGGACCCAAGGCAGTAGTTAAAAGCGATAAACTAAATTTTTGTGATAAAAAAGGAAATTGTGAGAATATGTACAGTGTGATATCATGTTTGTAAACCTCCCCCCCCAATTAAATAATATCATACAGATGAAATAAGTGTGGTGTTAGAAAGGGGCGGAAGGGAGAGATGAAGAGAGAAAGAGGGAGAGAAAGAGAGAGCGTGTGAGTGAGTACACACAAAAATGAATGTACCAGCACCTTAAATACTGGCCTGGAAAAATACATACCAACCCATGATAATTGTTCCTTCTCGGAAAGTTGGGTGGAGTAAAAGAGGGTTTCACCTTTATCAATAATGCTTCATTATATATATTTTATATGCCATTATACACACATGCACACACCAAACAACAGCTTTAACAGCTGGTAGTTTTTTTGCGTGTTTAATATATTATTCCCTGTGTGTTTAATTTAAACAAATGTATTCAGAGAAATTAGGGAAACAATTTGAAAAGAGATTTACTTGGGGAGGAGTATAGAGGGGAGGGGAAAGTGCTGGGTAGCTGAGGATGCATATGTTACGTTCAAGGTCTGATCTGACTGACTTCCTAGAGGATGTTTTATTAATTGGCTGGTGCAGACACAGTCCACGGAACTGTCCATGGTGCTAGTTCTTTAACTACAAATCCTCTAATTAAGTGGGCTCCTCTTGGATGATTTTTTTCTCTGTTTGATAAGAATTCAGAACGTCACTTTCTGGCCCATCTGAGCCAGGATTTTGAGAGCAGACCCACAGCTCCTGGGAAGTACATTCAGAAACATGGCTTTCCCCGGACGTTCCAGGCTTTCTGCTGCTCCAAAATCCCCAAGGTCGAAAGGTTATGTCTGAGCTATAGAAACAGCATCAAATTCTTGGGGTATTAAGTAGAAATGGATGTTGCTGCTTGTTTTTGACGGGCCCAGACGTCTGCAAGAGCAGAGAAGCCTCTCAGACCAAGCCAGGAAAGGACAGAGATGCCAAGCCCCACGGGCTGCCACCTTCACCTGTGTCCCAGCCCTGGGGTTTGGGGTTTGCAAGGAGACAGCAGAGCTGCCTTATGGTGTTTCAAGTCTTGGGCAGGGGCCAGTATAACGTCCTCTAAATTCAGGGCCAAGAGCTATAGAAAACGAGGCCCGAACTAGCAACTTCAGATCCAGAAGTCACCCATTCTTGAGGTCACGCTGGCCCCTAGGCCACCCCTGTGACCTGCAAAGATCTGTTAAAAAGAAGGCCACTGGATCTGTTGATGCTGGTCTCCTCTAATGATTCCTTTCAAGTCTCCATGGTAGCTGGCTATTATGTTTGATCTGGCAAATGATGGGTTTTTTTCTCCTTCCTTCTTACACTTAAAAAATTTTTTTTGAATAGATAATACATACATATGGTAAAAAAAAATTAAGCAGCATGAAAAGGTGCATAGTGCTATCATGAATGCCATTATCACTGTCATCAATACTTTTTATTAGTCAGTGAGAAGTGGGCCTTCTACTCCTATTCTCACATCGCCCAATTCTCTGGCCTCGAGGCAGCCTCTGTTATGAGTTTCTTCTTTGTGACTCCTTGCAGAGATATTCAAGGCTATCCCATGTGTATGTGTGTGAGTGCCTGCATGTCCCTGCTTTCTTACGCTACTGATGCTATTCTAGACACGCTGTGTTGTACCTTTCCTTACTTGCCAAGATTTCCTGTAGATCAGAACATGTCAGTCTCCCTCATTCTTTGTAAATGCTGCTTGACATTCTAGGAAGAACATGTAGCAAGTATTCTTCTCCAGGGCCCTGTTGGTAGAGGCCGATGGTTCCAAACATTTGTTGATAAAATCAGCTCTACCCTGAACAATCTTTTACCTGTGTATGCATTGTTATTTTCAGGTTCAGGTTTATTTGAAACATATGTTCTGATGATTGTAACTGCTGAGTCATATGATATGTACATTTTAAGTTGGGATAGATATAACAATTGACCTGAAAACATATTATGCCAATTTATAATCACACAAAAATTATTAGGGACATTGTTCCTTGACCACCCCCCCACCCCCCGAACCCCCACCCCTCCGCCAAGTCAGGTCATTGAAAGCTCTAAAAAAAGTATCAACAAGAGTAATGCTTGAAGACAGAAGTCATTTTTTGGCTTAAATTAAAGCCATATTTACAGTGGAAATGGTATCATGTCTTGCATTTACTTCAAAATAATGCGGTGGGGGTGAGAGGGTACAGGGGGTGTATATGGAAAGTGATCAGCCATGGGTTGGGAGTCTAGAAGCTGAGGGATGGGTACTTGGCTGTCTTGTTTTCATGTCTGTTCTTTGGTATGTGTTGCATTTCCTTGTGCTTTGTATAACAGACATTTTCAAGTCAGATGTGAAACAGTTTCATCATCTGACCCACACAATGAAAATTTGGACAATAAATGATGCGTTTTCGTTTTTCCGCCTGCATTTGGTGAAAGCTCATCATATGGCAGGCAGCAGTCTAAGAGTCTGGCACAATGATGTCACTTGTTCCTCAAGGCTTTCCTGTGAAGTTGGGAAGCGATGACTTTATTTCTCTTTTACAGATGAGAAAACAGAGGTTCTGAGAGATTAAGTAGGTGGCAGAACCAGGGAACCCAGTGTGACCTTGAGTAGGACTAGCCGTCCCTTTGTCTGGTAGCCGCCCCCTGAATGCCACCCGTCTGCCAGGTTCTGGGGCACTCGTCACCCTGAAGGCCTAGTTAGTAGTCAGGCCCCAGTGGGGTGGGAAACACCAGGGCAGACACAAATGGGTTATAAAAATAAAATGCATTCTATTTTAGAGCAGTATTTGGTTTACAGAAAGCACCAAATTCCCATACACCACCCCCTCCCTGGTTTCTCAAATCATTAACATGTTACATTAATGTGGTACTTTTGTTCCAACTGATGGACCAATACTGATTATATTGTTAACTCAACTCCACTGTTTACAGTAGGGCCCATTCTCGGCGTGGCACGTTCTGTGGGTTTTGACACATGCATAATGACGTGTGTCTACCGTTACAGTATCATACAGAACAGTTTCACTGCCCTGCACGTCATCTGTGCTCCTCCTACTCACCCCGCCCCCCCCCCCCAAAGCCCGGGCAACCACTGACCATTTCACTGTCGCCACAGTTTTGCCTGGTCCAGGGCATCCTATAGTTGGAATCACACAGTGTGAGCCTTTTCAGACTGATCCAGTCAGTATGCCTTTCAGTTTCCTCATGTCCTCTCATGAATATAAAGAAATATTCAATATTTATCATTGAATAATATTCCATTGTCTGGATGCACAAACGTTTGTCCATTTACTTATTAAAGGACATCTGAATTGCTTCCAATTTTTGGCACGGTCTGTTTTTATATTTCAAAAATGGTTAGAGTTCACATGTAAATAGTGTTGCACTTAGAGCATTATTCAGATCTCCCAGGACCTGAGGCCCAAATAGCCTTCACCCCCTCACCCCGCCCCTCCACCACCCCATCCCCATCCGGCTTCATCTGCCGTGTCCCCTCCCTCCTGCTTGTGGCCGCATTGGGTCCCACATTCAGCACCCTCATGCTTACTCTTCCCTCTGTCCAGGTCTCAGCTCAAATGACACCTCCTCCGAGAAGCCATCTCTGACCCCTCCTGAAAGAAAACCACCCTGCCCAGTAACCCTCCTTCACAAACTCCTATTTTGATTCCCTTGACTGCGTTTTTCACTCCCTGAAATAATCCTGTCTGCTTGTTTGTTGCCTGTTTCTCCTCGGAGGGAGGGCCCCCTCTGGCCCACCCCTGGCCACATCCCCCAGCCCAAGAACAACGCCAGGGCCTGGCGCCGAGGTGTGCAGAGCCTCTGTGGGATGAACAAGTGACTCAGCGGTCACTCTGACCGCCTGATGCGCCTCAAGTTGCTAACCTCACCTCTGTGCTGGTCGCATTCATCCATTCAGCAAGAGAGGTGGCAAAGCACAGCTTCAGAGGCGTGCGCTGTGTCCTGGGCAGCTTGGGAGGGACCATGACATGTTGTCCAGCACCTACTGCTGGAGGTTAGTGCCCCCTCCCCAGAACAGGGATGGAGCCATCAGTGTCGCACCAACGCGATGCAAGAATCAGTCTCAGAGGTTCTTTTGCAAATGTCCCTTCTCCCCTTTTCCTCTCCATCTGTTCAGGCTTTGAAAGGTGTTGTAACTTCTGCCATTCTCCATTCCTGAGGTGCAGATAAGCATCATAAATACGTTAGTTTTGAACAGGTCTTGAAATTTATAGGCATAATTTCCATTTCCTTGTCAGTACTTACTAGCACGAATGGTCTTTTTTTGGTGTGGTGAATTATCCACAGTTGGGGACAGTTTGAAGGTATTTTTATGAGGACGTTTCGTCATTGGGGATCACTTGTTTCTGAGTCATGCATTTATTTTAAGTCCAAATCTTTCGAAAGGTCATTTAGATTTTTCAAATATAGTAGGTGGATCATTGTCTCATACCTTTCTCCTCGTCCATTCTTGTTTTTAGCAAAGGAAATTATGTTCGGGGAAAGAAGATTTAGATGATACTCAGCCAGCCCAGGAGGAAGCTAGCTGTACACACACACTGGCCAGGTGCTGGCACCCTCCCTGGGGAAGGATTGTGTCCTAGGTAGGAAGTGGTGAAGGCTTTACTCAGTCTCATTTCCAATCGTGAAGCCAGGACATGTGTGTGATGGAAACATTTTCAGCTAAGTGTAAGAAAGAAACAACAGCTACCCATGGTTCCTTTAAATACCATTAGCCTTTGATGTACTTCCTTTGTGTGCATGCATGTGTGTGTGTGCATGTGTGTGCATGGGATCTCATTAGACTGCAAACCCCAGCCAGGCAGGCCCCTCGCCTGCGTTGTTCATTGTGTAGAAAAGATGCTTAGTGCCACTTGACTGAATGGATGGAAGCTGAGTATCTATGTGTCACATCTTTCAAAGCAAGATATGGATAGTTCTCTGCATTTAGTTTTGCATCCTGCTTTTTTTTTTTTCCATTTAAGTCCCTCATTTTCAACAGGTTCTTTGAAAACGTTATTTTAATAGTGGAGTGTTATTTCATTACACGTTATGGGAGTGAAAAGTTATGCTGGGAACCCCTTCATTCACACTGGAGTCTTTGAGACCATGTTCATTCATTTCTAAACAGTCAGTCTTTAGAAGTGGAATTCTTGGGTTAAAGGGCCTGAAACATTTTAAGGCTTTTTATACATTTTTGTTAAACGCTCTCCAGAGAGGAGGGGCCAAGGTTTATTCTCAACAGCAAAGAATACAGTGCCCCTCTGTTTATGCCCCCACAAAGCCCAGCCTGGGGGTACGCGTGCCGTACTGATGTGTATGTTAAAAATAGTTTCTCCACTGAACTGCATTCTGTTTTGTTTTTCTTTTAATGGTGTATTTTCAGGTTCAGAAGTTTTAAAAATTATTAGGTCAAACGAACTAGTATCTTTAAGGTTTTGTCAATTGCTTTTGTGCTGAGAGGATCATCCCCATCACCAAGTCAGACAAACAGCGACTCATTCTTTTCTAGTTCCTTTTCTTTATACTTGTCCTTTAGCTCATGGGAAATGAATTTTAATATGAGGTGTGACACCTTTACTGTCTGAGTTACGTCAGAGACTCAGCCCCATCCTTTGAATAGCTCATTTTTGCCACTGATTTGAAATATATATTTTATAGTATACCCACTTTTCATATTTATACTGAGTTCTTCTTCTGGACTTTTAACATTTTTTTACTTACCTAGGTCTGTCCTTTTAATAACCACAGTTTTATTGTATTTTTTAATATCCAGACTCCAGCATTACATATTTATATATTAATTATAATTATATATTAATTAAAATATATTTAGCATTCATTTTAATGTGAAACCTACCTCATTATTTTTTTTTCAGTTTTTTTTGGCCATTCTATCATAAGGATTCTATAAGAAGAATATTATTGTTTATACCATGTTAGATTACAATGTATAGTTAGAACTGCATGAGATTAATAAAATCATTTTGGAGAACTGATATCTTTACCAAATTGTGTCATCCCATTCAAGAACCTGGTACATCTCATCGTTGAGACCTTTTGAAAATCAATGTATTTCTCAGTTTAAGTTTAATTTTTTCCTCCTAAGGAGTCCAACAATTTCTTATGAGTTTTATTTTTATGCATTTAATGTTTTGCATTTGTTATTGTGCTGGGATTTTCATTTTTCTTTGAAATTACCTGGGTGATGGTTGTTAACTTATTAGGAAAAAATACCGATTTGGGGTCACTCATTTTGTTATAAGCAACCTTAGAAGCTCGTCGCATGTAAAATATTTTTCCGGTTGGTGCTCTCCTGTTCTTCGAGTATGGGTGTGATGGCCCAGCTGCCCGAGTAGCCCATAGTGAAAGGAGTGATTGCTTTCCGTAAAATAGTCGGGTGGTGTCCACGCTGGCCCAGACGGCCTGGTTCAAGGACAGCTCTGCTCCGTGTCCCCTGTTCTGTCCTCTGTGGAGAAGGACCTTCTGACTAGCCTGAAACTGCCCTTTCTCTAGGCAGTAAGCCCAGAATAAATAAATAAAGGTTCTGCAGTTTTCCTGTGGTCAGCAGTTGGTTCACAAGTGGCTACACAGGGCTGGAACCCTGCCTGCTGATGACGGGGCCCATCTTCCTGCCCCATCCTGCCTTTGGGGACTCTGTGCTCCTGATCTGATCCCGTGAAATCTCCCTCCACACCTCCTCTCTTGCTGCTTCCTCGGCCAGGACAAGCATCTGACTTCCCTTCCGCATCTTCCTCACCACTGTGCATGTAGAACCACCTCCTCCAGGAAGCCTTCCTGAACCTCCCCACTGGGCCAGTCTCCCTGGTCCCTGCTCCCACGAGGGGCACCTTTCTTTCTCTCCATAGGATTGGAGGCTCCCAAGGCAGGGGCCCTTGTGTCTTGGCCACAGCCTGGGCTCGGTATGTAGTGAGCACTCTATACACAAAGAAGCATCTACCTGGCAGGTGTCAGGGGAGTGACAGGGTGCCACAGGGAGAATTTAGGGTGCCAACCAGGTCTATGTAGGGGCTCTCTGCCCCACAGTCAGGTAGCAGAAGGGGCCAGCCTGTGGCATTTGGACGTTCACAAAAGACCGTATGGCAGATTTGGGAGTTTCAGACTCTGGGTTATGTCCTAGGTGATGCATGCAAGGTCCAGGACTCTTCATTAACAAATGAGGAAATGGCACCATGAGGTTCCCAGCACCCCTTATTTGAGACATTGATTCCTCCTGGTCCTCTCTAACTATATGGATTGTCTTGTCTGAGGCTATTGTGAATGTGGGGATCATGACAAATGGCACTCGGGCCCCACTCAGGTGGCCAGACCCGTAGGATGCTCTTCTGGTCCCTTCCAGAGCAGAGGTCAGGCGTTTCCGGTTCCCAGAGGCCGGTGCTCCTCGGGACCATGTCTGGATCCCATATGTGTTAATGGACATGCCGCGTGGGCCTGGAAAGATAATCGAGAAGATTCCCCAAGTGCTGTTAATTGGGGAAAGAAGTGTTTGTTCTGTTTTGCTTGTCCTAGTCTTGTGTTTATGCTCAGAATGCAGACACACAATCACATGCATACGTGGGAATCCAGCACAACCAGAGGCTCTTCTGTTTGAGAAGACGGGGGTGGGGACCATCCCAGCCCAGCTCCCGGGGGCCCGGGCTCTCGGCGCTGGCAGTGTGGATCTGGGGAGGATCCAGTGAGCATTCTCTCCTGGGTTGAAAATACCCTCCACTGCTTCTGATGGTCGGGGGGCTTTTCCTCAGTGCTTCTTTCACAGCGGCTCACTATTTCTATCTAAAAAGAATGCAGACAATGTTTGTGTTTAGTATCAGATGCGGGAAAGAAGAGTGTGAGTTGAAGTGGTGGGAATTCACAGAATCCAAATGTCCCGGTGCTGACCGGGCCACTGTGTCCAGGGCTGCCGACCCTCCCGGCAGGAACTTCCGCTCGGCTCCGTCCTGCGCCGACCTGGTTTGGCTTCATCCCCCCGCAGACTATCTCCACAGGACGGCTGTTTAGAGCCCCCGGTTCATAGTCGCTAAGTTTGGCAATCCTTATGTAGGGAAACAAATGTGAACCCCAATAGTTCATAACAAGTCCTGGAATTGGTTCTCATGGTCCTAGTCCAGTCACACGTCCATCCCCGAGGGTCACTGTGGCCAGTGGGAAGTGACGCTGATTTGCTAAGGCCTGGCTCACGTGTCTGTGCCCTGGAGTTTGGGTGGGAGGGGGGCATTAGACGGGATTAGCTGGGCTCGTGCTGCTGTAACGACCTGAGCGTTTACGGGCTCACAGCCATGAGGTCTATTCCTCTGCCCGGATGAGCTGATTATGGGATAGCCAAAGGACTCGGCTTCCCGGAGACCTCTGCTTCCCAGCTTGACAGAGGCTGCACCTCAGCTAGTGGCCCCGCCACCACAGAGGCAGGAAACAGGCACTTGCAGAACTGTGTCGTGGCTTGTGAAGTGCCCAACCAGGGTGACGACACATGTCCCTTTCACCCATTCACTTGGTCAAAGCATGTCACATGGTCACACCTGAGTTCCACCAGGTGTGCAGTCCTCTCCCCACCGACACCTGTGACAATAACAGTCCCTGTCAGGCTGGCCTCCGGGTCCCCAAATATTCAGTTCCCACCCCTTCGCAGGAGCAAGGGCCCCAAAGTCCCAGCCAGGCCCTCCTCATGGTGCGGTGTCCAGGGGCTCCGGGTGGCGACTCCTCTTTTTGTCATGTTTGGATGTGGCTCTCATGGTTCAGAGACATAGGACAACCTGGCAAACCTTTGAATTTCTGGGTCCTCTCTCACTCTTGCTGGACCGGGTTTTCTGCACGGGTGTTTCCCTACACATATTGGCTGTTACGGAGGAAGGAATGGGGTGTGCTGCCTTCATCCTGGACCCTGGATCCAAATGCTTTTCCATCTGGCCACATCGGGGCGGGGGCAACGTGAATGCTGTGCTTGTGGCTGAGTTCCAGCGGGACCCGAGCCCCAGGGTCAGGGGTCCCACCTGCCCGGGCCATCTGCAAGGTCCCCTCCTTGTGTGTGCATGCACCTGAAGGTACAAGGGGACAGTCGGTTGCTGCATAATGATGGGCACAGTACTAAGGCTTGGGTGTGATGATGGAGGAACAAAATCTCCCCCAAACAACCCCAATGATATTCCTATCTTTGTTTATTTCATTATAGAATGAGATCCGAATTTTAATTGACATGAGGCTGATCTGTATGAAATCGCCAATTTTGTAAGTCAGTGGCATCTGGATATTGGCAATTGCAAACGGTTCAACCTAATACAATGCATTGAGGTACACCTTGAGGAGTATGAAAATTGGCACTTTACATGGCTCTGTGTTTGGAAAAGGCTGTCAGCGTATTTCAGCCGTATTTCTGTCATGTGTGGTGAGCAGCTGTTCATGGTTAGGTCACTGTGGTTGGCCTGCCCGTGGCCTCTTGTCATCCCCAGAAAGCCTGGCCCCTCCACGGAACAACGATCTCATCGTGAGGGCCATTCCTTATTTAGAGAAGAACCCATCAGCTCTCATGAAAATTTAATGTGTCAAAGTGTACAGTTGTTTGAGGGTGTGTTTTTTTTAATAAATTAGTTTTTAGCCCTTGGTAATGCCAGATGACTAAATTAATAACGGGCCTCCCCAGGGGCTGTCGTTCTGACAGGCAGCACACTGAGGAGAAATACACTTTTTTCTTTCCTTTGTGTAGCTTGTTCTTAGAGAGTTCGCTCCTTTTCTTTTCCTTCCCGAGGTGATGTCAGGCTTGCCAGGTCCTGTGGGTGTGCACCAGATGTGCTGTTAGCCTGAAGGACAAAGCGCCTGCCTGTTGGCCCACCGTCCCCCAGAGGAACGGCTGAACCAAACGTGTGCTTCCCCACCAGCTCGGTTTTGTGGACTCTAACCAGGCTCTGGGGGAATTAGCGGGGCTTCCTCAAGCATGTGCTTTGGTGGCTGGTTCCTCTCCCAGTGTCCTCATGGATGTGACTGATGTCAGTAGCGTTGTTACATGTCACCGTTGAGGACCCCTGCGAGACCTGGAGAGGTCTGGGGCCTGGCTGTGGCCGCGGGATCAGTGTCACGTGGAGCCAGCCATGTCTCCTGGCTCAGAGGCTGTGGCGTTTCCAGCTGGCCAGTGGGACTGTAGGCCCTTTGGCAGCAGGGCCCCGCACTGGTGTTTCTGAGAGTTCCCGCAGCCTCGGGCTTCCTCCCAGGACACAAGTGGTGCGGAAGGGCACGAGTGCTGGGGTGATCGTCTCCAGGGAGGAAGGGGTGTTGCCACTAGATTACCCTTGGGAGGGCACCATGGTGCAGACCAACACAGCTTCTCTCAGAGGCCAGCACTTCTGGCCCAGGAGGTCTCCATGTCCCTGGGTAAGCCCGTGCCAAGCGGCCCACACCGCACCTCGTGGCCTGCTGGACCCTGGAGGCCCATGGTGCTTACGTGTCAGTAAACACTAAAGCCACCATGAGGCGTCCACAGTCTGTCTCTCAGTTCCTGTCCCCTTTGCTTCTCAGGGGCACACCCATTGAGTTTGGTCCAGCAGTGCTGTCTCTTGCTGGACCCACCAGGGGCGCATAGCTGGCGGCCCCCGCCATGTGCGAGTCCGTTCTGGGCTGTGTGTTCGGGCTGGGGTTCCTCACTCAGCCTGAACCCCCCTGCCGAAGCCCCTTTCCTTACAGAGGCATGAGCTGCACACAGTCCTCTGCGTCTCCTTTGGTCTCAGGACGCTGGCTTCTCCGAGTATGTTCGCTCTGTATTTCTTTCCAGATTTGTGAAAAAGACTGTGTTTCTTCCAAGCATCTTAATATTCTTGCCATAGTGGCCAATTCTCTTCAAAGCATCTAACCCAGTCCTTGCAGATTCCAGGAGGAACCCCTGATTATTTTGTTGTTGTTGTTCATCTTTGGTGTTTTGGTTTTAGAAGGGAACATCCATTCTGTTGAAAATCAAAGATTTGATTAACGTGTTTGCTTTCTTGTGATTCCCTTGAAAACTGTGATTTTTGCCCAGGATCTCTGTAGTATCTTTACTCACTCCACAAATGTTTATTGAGTGGCCTACTGTGTGCCAGAGGCTGTGATGCAGGCAGGTCAGCCAAGGAGCCTGGAAACACTGATGTTGAAGGTGATGATGGTAGTAACGCTTATTAAATGTTAACATGCTGCTGTGTTCCAGACACCATAGAAAGCCTTCCATATGCCTGAGAGCACTTAATCCCCACAGTAATCATTTGTGGCAAGTACTAGAGTCATCCCATTTCACAGATGCCCAGGAATGGAGGCTCAGAGAGGTGAAGTAGCGTGTCCCAGTTTTAACACTTAACAGGAGCTTGCATTCACCCCCAGCCCATCTGGCTTGTGGATCCCAAGATTGGCCATGCTATGCCGTGCTGCTTAGATAAACCTGCAGCAGCCAAGGCCCTCTCAAGGGGTCCTTCCCTTGGACTAACTGTGACATTCTGCCCTGATGGATGGGGGAGGGCAAGACGCGCTTGTCTCTCGGCCTCAATGGAGTCATTCCAGCAAGAAATCCGGCGAAGCCAGCAGTTCTGATGCTCTGTGTGAGAGCACCACCAGCCCAGCGGCTGCGTGTAGATGGTTCCGATGTCCCACATCCTCGCCCACACTTGTGATTACCCCCAAATATCTCTGACACACTCAGTCACAGCTGCCCCAAGCAGTTGCATGTTGATTTACAAAGCAGGTGCCCCACAGAAGGCCCAACACACTTCCTTGCTGCATTGGGAGGGCCGGGACAGCTGCAGACACAGCAAGTGTCCTCTCGCACCCTTGCCCATGTTCATGCAGCCTGATGGAAACACTGGCACCCTGGGCGGAACTTCATTTACTTAATGGATGAGGAGGGAAGTGGTTTCTGAGGCCGAGGCCCGAGTGGTCCCCAAGGACTCACTTTCCACAATGCATTTAAACCACTACGTGGGGAGTTGCCTCGTAGGCTGGGAATTGTGACCAAGGACCTTTCAACATGTTATGGTTATAAAGGGGGTTGGAGAGTAATGACTTTTAAAAAGACATAGGAATCGGGAAGAATAGGGTCATTGGGGGTCCACAGTCACTCGGACATTTGCAAGAAGCAGCTGGACAAGGTGCTCGCTTTGCAGTGCTCTGATCTGGGTACCCTCCAGGGCTGGCGAGCTGCAGAGACCTGGAGAAATCTCCTTCGCCCTGTAGGATCGGAGGCCTGGAATCCATACCCAGGGCCGTCACCCAGTGCTGGGTGACCCTGGGCCAATCACGTAGCCTTTCAGGACTATACTTCTCTCTTTGCCACATGGCTTTTGATGGAAATGCAGGCAAGATAAATGAGGGGGTGAAGGTTTTGGGAGAAAGGTGTGAATGGGCCCCCTTTTGGGGTGGGTTGGCACATTGTTGTTTGTTTGTTTTTTCCTGACTGAAAAGTGCTCAGCCCAGCGCATTCTTCTCATCTGAGCTTGAGGTGTCTCTTTAGGAAATGCTCCCAGACCCCATTACGTGCTCTCATGCAGCGCTCGCCCTCTCCCTCAAAGCACTACCTTGCTATCGTGGTGCACCTATGCATTTGATTGTGAGCCCAGGTGGACCGTGAGCCCAGGTGGGCCGTGAGCCCAGGTGGGCCGTGAGCCCAGTGAGGGCGGGCACCATTCCTCGTTTTGCTTATTGACTTCAACTCTGTACTTTCTACCAAGCAGATGGTTGTCTTAGTTTGGGATGTTTGCAAGGTGACTCCAGGCCACAGGTTGCAGGGCAAGTAACTCATAAGAAAGTGCTCCCAGGAGAATCTGGTGACAGAATAGGGAAGCCACATGAGGAAGGGGCAGAGGCCAAGCAGGGGGTGGTACAGAGGGCAGCTGCAGCCTGACACAGGGGACTCAAGCGTGAGCATCTCCTCCGAGTTTGTCCCATACAGACAAGGGGGCTGGACTTTGCTTGTGAGACGTCAGTTATCAGCTCAGGCTGGTCCATGGGGCCCCAGCACTGCCTTCTCGGCCACACAGGAGTGAGGAGGTACCCTAGACGCAGTGAAAAGCCTGCGGGCCCTGGCAGTGTCTGCTGCGGGTCCGTGCCCATCCTGTGTTCTGCCCGCTTGTCCTGGGCATGCCTTGAGGAGCAGGGCTTTCCCCCTCATTCAGAATTCGCACTTTCTGATGTGCTCTGACACAGGAGAATGTTTCTGATTGTCAGCTAAAGTGGTGCCCTCACGTGGCAATAGCACGAGCCCAGCTTTGCTATTCCCGCAGCTTTGAAATATGTGATCCTTAACGCGTTTTTAACTTTAGGGTGATTTCAAAGTTTGTGCACTGTATGAGACTTTGTGTCTTTCTGGCTTATTCAAGTCTGCATGAATCGTGGTCCTGATGTGAGCGTAGGTTACCGTGTGGCATCCTGACCAGCTCCATTCTGGACTGCTGCGTCCTGATTCTGCAAAAGGCTGGTCGGATGTGTGTGAAGGAAGAGGCCAGGCCAGGGGCTGTCCCTCGGCCAGAGCAGGAGCTCTTGATGGGTATTCTGAGCAGACGGGTGTCATCTGCAGGAGCAGGTTCTCAGGACAGGCCCCTGTCACCAGCTGTGATTGTTCCCAGAAAGAGTGCACTGGATGGGCTTGCTCTCTTTGGGGGCTTTCTCCATCTCACTCTGTCACTTCCGTAACAATCACCAGAAGAACAGGGCCATGATGACAACAAAAGTGCAGACACTTGCAGGCCTCAGGCCTCATGCCCCTGCTTGGGGGTGAAAGTTCCCAGCGAGTAGCCGCAAATCAACTACAGAGGTGCCAAAAGGAGGCAGAGCCAGGCAGAAGAGTAGCATGGCAGAAAAACTCATCAAACTCAGGGGAAGTCCTGAGAAATGGGCCTTGTCCTAGCAGGGCATCAGCTGCAGCTGTGCCTGGGCTAGTGTGCCACGCACAGGGGCTGTGAACTTGAGCACAGAAAGACCTGCAGCTCCTCTCCTTTGGGTTCTCAAATACTTGCCGAGCCCTTGCTGGACTCTGTTTTAGGGCCTGGGGAGAGAGTTACACACGACGCACTTGATCTCTGCTCTCATGGTCAGATAGCCAAGATGGATGTTTAACTAATGAACATACAAATCAATAATGAATTATAAATTGTACTGAATATTATGGTGAAAAAAATGACAAGAAACCTAACAGGTGGGCATAGAGGATGGGTAGGAGTTCATCAAGGAAAAGTGTTGTCTCCAGAGGGATTGGCGTGGGAGGTGGCCCTGTGTTAGGAGAGAGCTTGATGAGTGAGGAGCAGAAAAGAGACAGATACAATTGAGGCCATGGGGTGGGGCGTGGTGTGAGATAAGTTTAAGGAATCAGGTCAGGACTCCGGGGTCACAGTTGGGGTTGTGTATTTCATCCTAAAAGCTACTATGTCATTAAGTGCGAAAGTGGTCCCAGATCCTGTTTGCTTAGTGGGGCAGGATTAGTGGATGCCAGAAAGCCAGGGAGGAGGTGGGGAGAGGGATGCTGGCACGGACCTCTGGATTAGAAGTGGGAGCGAAGGTAAGGGGTCAAGATCAGGAACCATTCCTTCTCACCCTGTCTTCTTAGAGTGTCCACTCCTATGTTCTCCCTGAAGGCATATCCAAAAGGGCCACTTAAAGCAGGTGGCAAACTACAGCCCACGGACCAAATCTGGTTTTTGTAAATAAAATCGCGTTAACATGTGGCTCTGCCTAGTAATTTACACGTATCTTCGGCGGCTTTCGTGCTACCATAGTTGCGACAGAGATTGTACGGCCTTCGAAGTCTAAGATATTTACTATGTGTCCTTTTCCAGAAAAAGTTCGCCATTTCTAACCAAAATGACTTGTGGAACACATTTTCAAAATACAAGTCTGTTGGCTCCAAATCTTCCCAGCATTTAAAATGTGTTTAATCTCTCTGAAAAATGTTAAAGTATGCATATTTTTAAATTAAGCTTTGAATGACATTATGTAAGAACCTCATCTTACACTTCAGCTTTAGAGACTTGGGTGGAACTCGGGCTTTGGACATGATGGGCAATGTTATTTGTCTAAATTTTTAGTAGCACGCTAAGCCTCCTGGCGCATTCTTTTATTGTTTATCCTCTCTCTGAAACGCTCATTTTCCCCCTCTTTGTCAAATAAGATCATTAGGAGGATGTCTCTAAAAGCAGCTTTTAGTCTTTGCAAAATCTTTGGGCTTCTTGCAAAAGCATTTTTGTGAGTATTTGCTTACGTGCAAATACCCAATGACAAGGAAGGACTGGGACAATGACAATGACAAAGTCATTGCCAGATTGCACCTTCCTCCACCCCGTCCTCTTCATGTTGTCACTCCTGGTCCCAAGCCCCCTGCACCATTTTGAGACCCACTTGCTTTACAGACTGGAGCTGATTTGCACTTGGAGAGCTGGCCATATGTCTGGCAGGCGCTGGCGACCATTGGCACAGCTATGGGGCTGATGCTAAACAGATGGGCCTTCTAGTTAGATGCGCTGTTTTTTCCACCATGCGTATGAGGAAAAAGAAGCCACTTTAATAATGTCTTGATTTTTCCACTGGTGTCAGAGGCATAAATAACGCCCATTTATCTAGTCCTAATTTCAGCCTCCTTGCTGAGGAGGGGGCCTCAGGCAGCTGGAAGCTTAGAGACCGGGGGATTGTGAGGCCCAGCCTTGGCTCGGGTCTTAGAGAATCCTATTATCTGTGGAATACAGATATGGGGGAAGAAGCTTCTATGTTCCAAAAATAAATTGTCATTAACACTACTTAGCAAGAGTACATTCACACTGCTTCATCTCAGGCTCATTGCTCAAACTCCATAGGACAGGTCTGGTGGGGTTATTGCTGTCTGGGCATCAAGATGTAAATAGGGTTGCGTGATCCATCTGTTTAGGACAGGTTGGCTAAACAGCTGAACAGGCTTACTGCAGGACTTCTCAGAGCCTTTCCTGTGACACTATGGGGTGGGGCTCTTCAGGGAGGCCTCGAGTGTAGACAGTGTTTCCCCAACTCTCTTCTTTCGCAAAGCTAGGGTTCCAGGGAACACCCTTTGGGAAACATGGGTGCCATGTCCAGATGGTGAGCTTGAGGACAGAGAGCCTGGACTCCAGTGCCAGACCTGCCACTCAGCAGCTGAGTGAGTGACTTCGCACCTGGGCTTCCTGCCCTCACCCCCACTTCTTAACCGTAAAGTGGAGCTGGAAGGGCCGCCGAGTGGTGCAGTGGTTAAGCGCCGGCTTGGGAAGCCAGAGGCCCCGGTTCGAGTCCCATATATGAGGGCCAGTGACACTGCCCTCAAAAAATAAATAAATAAAAGTGGAGCTGGAAATGTACCGCCTCCTAGGGTTTTTTGTTTTGTTTTGTCTTTTTGCCTGGAATGAACACGCCACAGAATTTGGTGGCCTACCCTGGGACATTCCCCTGCGTTCAGGCAGGGTTGGATTCACAGCATTCAGGGGCCCGCCATTCACTGTGACGCTCATAGTCAGGCCCTTGTATTCCCTTCTCTCTGTTTCTTAGCACCTCGACTGATGAGTACGGGCGGCAGGGAGAGGCCCCCTGCGGTAAGGGCTGCTTCGGTGGCAGCCGGCAGGAGGCCTGGCAGCAGCTTAGGGATTGCCATTGTCCCGCTCTCAAGGGGCACGGAGGTGACCCCAAGTCGTCGTCAATAACCATTGACCTGCTCTGATTCCTCCTCAGCGTTTGTATCACAGGAT
Organism: Aselliscus stoliczkanus; assembly: GCA_033961575.1. NCBI lineage: Eukaryota > Metazoa > Chordata > Mammalia > Chiroptera > Hipposideridae > Aselliscus > Aselliscus stoliczkanus. Next base: position 2,891,311 of record CM066738.1, on the reverse strand, counting down.
CAATCTCTCAGTTGTTTATTCACACACTTTTTTGTTCCCTCACTCCGTGTACCAGGCGCGGTGCTGGGTGCCAGAGAAGGGGGTGGGGCGCGGCTGCTGAGCCCTGAGTCCTCCTGCTGGAAAGCAGCAGTGTCCCCATCCCAGGGGCTGCGTCCATCACGGCTCTGATGGCTGCGCTCGCTGAGCTGTAGGAAAAAGCCTGCAAACATTCTGGGAATGGAGCCATAGGGCCTTAGGAGTTCTCCCCCCTAAAAAAATTAACCCTTCTTCCTGCATCCCTCCCTGTCCACCCACTCCCGCGACCTGCTCCTTCCCCTGTGTGGGCAGCGTGACTGTGTGGCGTCGCCTCCCTCCTTCCTGGAAGGTGTTCAAGTGCTGGCCTGCTTCCGTCCGCATTGATCAGGGCTCCCCAAATGTCCTGCTCTTCAATCGTTACTCAAGAAATTTTCAGGAGGCGCGGGGAAGGTCAGACCAGGACGACTTTTACATCTGGGAGACTAGCATTCATTTTGAAAATTTGGTTTTGGAGCTTCGGGCCTGTCCTCATGGTGGATCTGTCAGAACACCTAGCACTTTGTTGATGCCCGTCAAACCACATCTCCGTCAGCCTGGACATCATTGGTCTTTTGGCCCCCAAATGCCATGATTTTACTGTATACATTGCTTTCGTGACAATCTCTGCCCCAGCCCTGTTCCCCTTCCCTCATCCCATACCCCCAATAGCAGGGCCGTTATCACCTGCTCTGTGTGGTCTCACAAGGGGTCAGGATAAGGGCTTTTGGAGGAGACGTCCTGACTTCCAAATCTACTCTGTCGCTTTGGCCGCAGGACCTCCGAACATGATTTCACACCTCTGTGCCTCCATTTTCATCCTTGAAATGTGGGTGATGAGAATAGTGACCTGCCTTCTAGGGTCTGGGTGAGAACAGAAGGAGCTAATTCATGTTAGGGGCTCGAGACAGAGCTTGTCATACAGCAAGTGCTCAATAGATGCTGCTGTTGCTGGCAACAGTGACAACAACATAGAGCTTGGTTTTCTTGATCCTTCCACGTGTTAATGCCTCACATTGATTTCTCACCCAGCTCTGAGGAGGACTCTGCCTCAGCAATACCCCTCCATCCTCTCTCTGCTGTCCCCTCACTTCCCGGTCCCCTCTTGATGGCCTCCCCGCCTGTGGCCTTGTTCCTGTTTCCCATCCACCCCGACATTCTGTGTGGTCCTTCAATGCCGACCTCACACCATGTCCCCCAGTGATTCCCACGTCGTTGAGGCACCTGTCTCGGCCACACACAGCGCTTCTTGGCTGGGCCCCATCCTCAGCTCCAGCCTGAGTTCTCGCATTCAGATGCACAGACCCATGCGAGCAAATCTGGAGCGCTAAGACCAACGCAACATCCTTATGTTTTCATGTATCAACATGTATTTAATAAAACGATTCTCTTCTTACTTTTAGATTATATTCTTTAGTTGTAGTAAGTGGTGATGATAATTGATGGTAGTTTTGTGTATGTGTATTTATGTGCATGTGTTGGTCATTACTCAGCACCGTAAAAAGTTGTCTTCTCTATATGGATCCCAACTTTATACGTGGAAATTTTACTGGGTTACTGAACCTTAGAGACTGTGCACATCAGATCTCACATCCCTGAGTTACTCACCGTTTCCCCCAAACACCATGTACTATCATGCATTTATGGATTTGCTCCTTTTACTCAACTCCTACTGAACTGCCAAGGCCCTACTCAAATATCCCTCCACCCCCAGTAGACTTCTCATAGTTTTCCATTCTCAGGCAGGAAGAATTGCTTCCTCTGCAGTTGTCATCCTCTGTCTTGGTTCTTCCCAGTGATTCAACGCACTTTGGTTTCTCTGTGGTCAGTGAATGCGGCAGGGCAGGGGGTGTCCAGCACCTGCCTTAGGCCTGGCGTGGTGTTTTGTTCACATGAGATGGTCATTAAGTATTGCCAGATGGATTTTTTTGGGCAAGGAGGCACTCACTGAAGAGATAGAGTCCATGCTCTGTTGGTCCACATCTTAGCTTCTCGTTTGCCTCTTGTAACTCATGTTCACATCCCGAGCTTTCCTTGTGTGTTCCCTTCTCACCCCATAAGCAGGTGAGCTTTGTACAGCATGAGGCAGCATGTCAATCATGTTTACTGCTCTGTCTCAAACTCGGAACAGCCCTGGCACACAGCGGGCCTCAGCTGATACCTGATAAATGAGTTTAGGAAGGAAGGGAGGGAGGGAGGGAGGGAGGGAGGAAACAGAAGCAAACATCATGTTCCAATATTGTCTGATACACACGGTGCTTGTCTTCCCTGAGAGGCCAGTCACTCGGCATGTGACACCTGGTGCCTGACCTCACTTCCCCAATGAGGCGGGGCTTTCTTCCATTGTGTTTTGGGGGGAGATGTCCCAGTGAAGTGGAAGGGGAAGAGACGGAGAAGTCAGTGGATAGAATAAATGCCCAGTGTCACTACCAGGTGGACTTCGGAGTCAGATGGACGGGACCAGATCCTGGCTTCAGCACAGGCAGCTCCACATCCTAGATTCTCAGGTCGAGCAGGTGTTTATTGGAGCACCTCCTGGGTGCCAGGGACCAGCGAAGATGCCAGGGGCAGTGGTGAACAAGACCGCCGCCACTGTTCCTGTGCTCATGGCACCTGGTGGTTCCGGTGGGAAAGATGACGACAGTAAATCGTACATCCCAGGATGATATCGGAGAGTGACCGGAGCTAGGTTGGAAGGGAATATGATGAATAAAGGAGTTGGCCCTGCGCCAGGCTTGGAGACTAGCCCATAAGCTCCGTGAGCTCAGCCTTGGCATCACAGCCCCCCACGGCCTTGTTCTAGAATACTGCCCGACTTCTAGGTTTGTGGGATCCATCGATGAGGGAGGGAGGTGGGGTTGGGTACCTGGGGGACAAGTACACCAACCGCCCTGAGCCTGAGAGGGGACAGGGAGAGGGTTGGAGTTGCCTGACGGACCAGAGATGGGAGGGAGCTGGCGCCTGCCCCGTCACCCCATCCAGTCACTTGGGCACCAGGAGGGCCCCCCCCCCGCCTGCCCTGTAGCTGCCTGTTGTACTTCCACATGCATGTGTGGGGACACGTTGTCATTAATTAACTGCTAATGTCTCACAGGCGGCAGAGGTGCCCCTGGAACTTAGCACCAGTGTGTTATTCAGAGGCTAGAGGGGCCTGCTAATGTGTTTGCACCTCCAGTGCGGGAGGTGGGTACCTCAGCAACTCCACAGAGACAGGAAATAGAAGCAGGCAGCATGCCCAGCTGTCCGTCTCTCTATGGACACATACGTATGGGCGCACAGACCCACCCATGTATATACACGCCCACCGCGGTGGTGCACACGTAGGTGTGTCCCCACACACCCGCTCTCCTACTACACACCCGCCCACATTCACATCCACCCACTCTGCCCAGCAGGACCCATGCCCACCGTTGCTCACTCAGACCCCCATGCACAGGGTCGGTGATACCTGCATTCCCTTTCTGCCCTGGAGGCATTTGTGAGTCCTTCCTTCACTGAGCAGCTGAGCATCTCTGCCTGAGCCCTCTGTTCCTGGGGTGTAAGTCACGGCGCTTAGAAGTCCTCGTGGGCCTGGGCCTGAGCCACCTGGAGGAGCTGGGGAGGTTAGGGGACTCTCCCCTTATCTGGTGGCCTGGACCAGAGTCTCAGCAAATGGAGTGGGATTTGTAGTCTGATTTGTATTCTTTATGCTGTCCCTTTTTGCATTGGCTGCTAGGAAACTCAGAGCCACGTGTGCACCCTCCTCTGGCCCCCACGTGAGGTCTTTAACCCTTCGAAGCTACGGTCCTGTCCAGATCCCCTCCCTCCGGATTTCCTCAGATGTTCGTTTTATCTTGTTGGGCGTGTGTGTTTCTGGTAACTGCCACCCATCCCCTGTGAAAGTAGGCGAGGTATACAGAAAGCAGTGTCAATGCTCCACCGTCCCCATGTTCATCCCTTGGGGACCCTGGTCTTTATCTTCAAAGGAGCCCCGCGGCTTGAGGGGACCTGGTCAGTTCGTTTTCCTTTGTGCCGGAAACGCGTCCAGGACAGCCAGCTTTCCTGGGAACACGTGGCACTGGCAGTTCCGCTCCATCTGGCGTCTGTGGGCGGAGGAAGGGAAGGAGAGGCGAACATGGAAAACGGCGCTTCCGGGAAGAGAAAGACCCTGTAGCGTCCCGCCCGCCCGAGCGTGGAGCTGGGGGGTGATGGCGGGAGGGGCCGTGACCCGCACCCTCTGGTCTCCCCGGCTCCGTCACTCCCTGACCTGCACGTCCTGGGCCCTACTGGGTGCCAGGGTTATAGCTGAAAGCAACATGGAGAATGCCATTGCCTTTGGTGCCTTATTGTGCTGAGCCTGCGGGGGGAAGTTCTGAAATTAGACGCCCTGGGCTCAGCCTGGGTAGAAGGCCTCCCACTCTGTGGACACCTATCCACACCCGTGGTACACAGGTAAAGCTCAGGTGTTAACAGAACGCATGTGGGCCGTACCCCGGCCGGCCCGGGCCGCTCCTGGCTTATGCCTCTTGTCTTGGTGTCCCATCCACTTGTGTCCTGCCCCAGGTGATGAATGTATATGGTCACTCTAGAGGCAGCCCAGAGATTCGAGCGGGGTCTCTGCAGTGAGGCTGCTCTTGGGGTTATGCATCACCTCAGCATTCCTCTCGCTGTGACAGGCGACAAAATGGCTCACTGCTCTGGGCCTCAGCGTGTCGTCTGTAAAATGGACTTAGCAGTCTCTGCCCCACAGATTTGCTGTGAGGGTAACATAACACCTGTCATGTGATAGGTCAGGCTGGGTATGGTGGTTTCCAGCCCACCGCAGGTTGTTTGTCCATCTGACCACTGGTGGCCTCCTTCCGAGGGTACAAGCTTGTACCCAAGTGACGCTGGGAGGGTAAATCTGAGAGCCTGTAGGGGACCCAGCCCCCATTGCTGCTGGGAGAAACGTGTGGTCCCCATCCCAAGAGGAGTTGGGGGCCATTTGGGCATTTTTTTTCAGTCCTACCACGGTGATGGCCTGAGCTCAGGTCGGAGCTCTGCCCATCAGCTGGGGTCCGGGGTGAGCGGGTGGGAACAGCGCTGCTGTTTCAGCAGGTCTCCACCTCACCTTTCTGTTAGGTCCATTTTTTTCCATTCGAATATGATTTCTTTCAAACATGCACATCAGAGATGGCCTGTGCTGAAGCCCACGCCGTGCTTTCCCAGGTGCGTACCGCAGACGCTTCTCCGCGTAGGCAGCATGTGCACGGCCCCCGAGTGCCCGCTGGTGGCACAAGGGCATGACTCTGAGTGCGGCCGTTTTGACCTAGCGAGTTTAGGTTGCTGGTCTGCACACACCCACCTGCTTTACTCTTTCCCGTCTGCACTCGGGTGACTGAGACAAAGGGCGGTGACTGACCCAGTGCCCTGGTGAGGGGCGTGCGGGCTGCTACCCGTCTCCTGTGTGACACACGGCAGCACCGTGTGCTTCCTCAGACCCCATCTTTCTGCGCCCCACAGAGTGTACAAAATGGCCTCTTTTCTGAACAAGGAAGGGATCCAAAGGGAGCTGCTTCGCTCTGTCCACTCATCGGCTTAGTCATCCTACAGCTGTTCACCGAGGAGCATGGCCAGCTGTGCCGAGGCCACGGCAGAGCGGGCCGCTGAGCGGGAGGGGCGCGTGCCCAGGATCGTGGCAGTTCCTTGGTGCCCACTCGAGTAGCTTCAGGAGCAGGAGGCCGGCGCTGGATGTCTGGGGTGGGGGAGGAGGGGCTTCCTGGAGGAAGTCAGACTCAGCCGAGCAGCTGAAGTTTACAGGGCAAAGAAGAAGCTGACAAAGGAGAGCAGTGCAGGTTGGGGGCATAGCATGAGCAAAGGTCCTGGGGTGGGAAAGCTTTCATCGTGGAATTCGATAAGTCTTAACTCGCTGTGGCCAAAGGCAGAGCTGGGCGAGGGCTTCCTGTGGGCTGTGAGAGGGTTGCGGGAGGGAGGGTCCGCACCGAAGGGAAATGAACGCACACTCTTATGAGCTGGCCCGTGCCACCCAGGGGCCACCCGGTTGGCACGGACCCCAGGGAATCTCCATTGCTCTGAGGACCCTCTTGAGCCCCAGGCTTTGGAGAATCACTGGTGGCTCCTCAGGGTAGGGGTGGAGGGTCACCTTGGGCCCCCCGCAGGGAGCCTTGGAGGATTGCTGACCACTTGAGCCTTCCCTTGGTTTTCGTCTTGCAGATGAGATGGACCCGACCCCCCCAGTGCGTTCCGAGTATCTGGTCTCAGGGATTCGAACTCCCCCCGTGAGGAGGAACAGCAAGTTGGCCACCCTGGGCCGGATCTTCAAACCCTGGAAATGGAGGAAAAAGAAAAACGAAAAACTGAAGCAGACGACATCTGGTGAGCACCAGGGAGGGGGCCTGGAGTCACTGTCACTGCGCTCTCTGTGACTAACATTGTTCCCGGCCCCACCCAGAAGGGCAGCCTGTGCTCCGTGGCCTCTGACGGCCAGGAGCTGCCCATCCTCCTCCGGTCACCTCCCTCGGCCGGCGCTTCCGGGTCCCACCCGGCTGGGTGGGGCAGCACCCCGCACACCCTAAGGGCACCCGGTCACCCCGGGCCTGGGGGACCATGCAGGCCGAGTCTGCTCACAGCTGGGCTGTGCCGAGACCCTGGCTTGCAACAAGCTCCTCGCTGACCCCGTGAGGAGCAAGCACCCAGCCCTCCGGCACCTGGCACCCCACGCTGGGGCCTGGGCCTGTCCCCAGAAATGCGGGCTCAGTTGGCCTGCGTTGGCCCTGGGTCCTGCCGTCCCCAAAGAGGGTCAAGGTCCTCAGTTTGGCCTTGAACCTGGAGGCCTCTTCTTATTGGAAGCCAGGGCCGGCACTGCCCAGCTCTAAGCTCCTCCTGAGGAGGCTCCCTGCCTGGTCCTCCCATCCCAACCCCCACCCCCCCGAGGGTCCGGGAGGCCCCCTCGCTCACCTCCGCCAGCTTCCTTACACCCTGCCAGTCCCAGCTCGGTGGGAAGTCGGGTTGCGCCGGGTTGTACCGCTGCCCCGGCCCCCTCGCAATCCACGCCGGGAACTATGACCATTAGACCCAATGCCAGGGGCATGTGTGGTGACAACTGCAGCACTGGCCATGAGAGCAAAGAGCGACAGCACGTTTCTAACCAGTGGAATACCCAGAACTACCCCTACGGCCAGTGCTGTCACTGTGGTCCTGCCTGTCTCTCAGGGACAGGAACGGCCTCTGAGGGGGAAGTCACTCCCAGCCAAGCCGCCAGCAGGCCAGGGGGCTTGAGCCTGACATCCAGCTCAGGCCTGGCTCCTGGATGACAGGGTGTCCTTGGTAAAGGGGAGGTTGGGACCTTGAGAAGTAAACCCCTGGGGACGCAGCATCTCAGCCCTCATGTCCCTCGCCGCTGGGCTGCACGCCAATTAGCTGTGGCTAGAAATAATTAGTGAGGTTGCTGGTGGTCCCTGGGGTCCCCATTTCCCTCTCTGCTCTGAAGAGGTACGGACTCCAGGGCTCAGAGGATGGCGGAGACAACGCCGATGGGGGGACCGCTAACAGCAGCAGCAGGTCCTCCACGCACGCTTTTTACACATTGCACATAATTATTTTTCAGCCACCCAGGAAGTGACTGATAATGCCCCTTCTCAGGAATGAGAGCAGAGCACAAGCTGCCGTTCAGTGGATCGGGAGCATGTCCCGTATGCCAGGTGCAGCATAGACAGGGAGCCCCCGGCCCTGCCCGCTGAGAGCTGCCCCTGAGGCTGGGCGACAGACAAGTGAGCAGTGCACAGCCTGGGCGACAGCCACGGCCCTGGTGGGGCCTCGGGGGCGCTGAGCAGATGCTGCGCCGGACGTGGGCGCCTGGGCGTTGCTTGTGTGAGGTGGCCTGAGAAGACCCAGGGAGGGAGGGACAGGGCGCTGAGAGGTAATCAGCCCCTTGAGAAAGGCAAGGAAAAGCATTGCCACAGTAGGAACAGCCCATGCAGAAGTGGAGCTGCGGAAGACATCAGTGAAGGCCGAGGGGGCCAAAGCAGGCGACCTGTGTGAGTTCAGGGAGCCTGTGAGCCATGGAGGGTTAATCTCTGTGCTATGTGGACTCCGTGCCTCCGGGGCACCTCATCAGAGTGCGTGGGCAAGGGACCTATGAGGGCATCAGGATGCTGTGGGGACCCCGTGGGGTTAACTGTGGTATCCCCGCCTTTGGGCAGGAACCCCCATTTTCAGGCCCTTTATTCGAGCATTTGGGAATCCTGGGAACAGGACTGCATTTTGTTTACTTATTCTAAACCATTCTTTCCCCCCAAAATGTGGAATGCCGTTTATTTCAGCATACCAGATCCCTGACTTCACAGGCATCATTGGTTAGGATGAGATGGAATAGAAACAAAGATGATTTAAAGAAAAAATGGAAGCAAACAGCGATTTGGGCGGGTGAGGGTCGGGCACCACCATGCGGATGGTTCCCAGAAGCCTGCAGTTTGGGAAGTGGCCTCTGAGCCCATGTCTGCTCTGGGGGGCGGCTCAGGGGTGGGGCCAGTGTCCCCTGAGATGGGGACAGAGACCCTCACAGCTGCATCTTCAGGTCACTGGGAAGACTACGAGTCAGAGCAGGTGACATCCTGCATTGAGTGCTTGTGGGCAATGGGGGTCCCCTGTTTCTCAGACTCCTGCCCCCATTCTGCTGTCCCTGCTTCTAGAGTGGACAGCAGCACTCTCCTTGCACCCCCAAAGTCAGAGTTTAATTTCTCAGTTTTATCCACACTTCAGTCACCTGGAAATTGGACCATGGAAAGGAATTCTATCCCGTTGGCCCTGACTGTCTCCTCCCTGGGATGCCTGGGTTAGCGCCATCCATCCTTCAGCTCTCAGCACAAACACCCAGGGAAGCCTGAGGAACCCCTGCCCCCCAATGCCCGCTGGTTCCGGTGGGTTCCACTGCCCGACTGGACGTGTTTGTCATCTCTCCTCCCTGAGGCACTGGTCCTCAGGCAGAGGCCATGGCTGCTCTGCTCCGCTGTGCCTGGCACACAGTAGGTGCTCGGTAAATGCTTTACTGGTGTTAACGGAGTGATCTTGTTATCGCTGCCTGTACCCCTCCCCCACTCCCCGAGCCCGCACTCCCTGAAGGGAGCTGAGTTGGTTCTGCTCCCCAGTGGCCGCCCCCCACCCCAGCACTTGCTTAGCACTTGGCACACAATAGGTGCTTAGTAAATAATTTTGAACAAATTAAATAAGTTCGTTGTCGTTACCTGTTTGTCACCTGTCTCTAGACGTTAAGCTCTGACAGGTGGGCTGGCTCTGTGTTGTCCCCAGCGGCCCGCACAGGCGGAGCACGTGCACACCCGGTGACCCCAGGTCCTCCGTGGCCCAGGCTTAACAGCTGGCACTCTGTCTGCATCTTTTAAGATCGGGTCTGACGAGTACATAGGTTTGGAGGTGGAAGGTGGGTTCTCCTGTAGGCAAATCGTTTTCTGGACAGTTGGAGACAAGAAGGAGATTGCCCAGGCCAGCGAGCCCCAGCCCCACTGCGAGGGAGGGCAGGGAGAACACGGGTGGGTGTGAGTGCTTTGCTCTGGGGTGGGGGAGCTGCAAGGGCACGTGGGGGCCGTGGAGGGGGAGGGGGGCCCGGCCTCCTCCCTCCCTGTCTGTCCGGTGAATTCTTTGAAAGCATTCACCTGGGGTACTGGAGGGGCGGCCTGGTGGGACGGCCGCACCTGAGCAGACATGAAGAGTGGTCAGGATGGGTTTCCCAAATGATAACAGGACCACAGAAAAGTGCCCCAGGGTGCTGGGGGCAGGGAAATTGCGGGGCATTTGGCGGAGCATAGGAGTCAGCTGAGAGAAGGGTGTCATTCAACGTGTTGCTTTTCAGGTGAATCACGGAAATGAGCGTTTTAAACAGGTGGTGTGCTTGTCTTTGGCCAAGCTTTATGTGCATCGCTTGGCCGATTGCTCAGTGGGAAAGCCTGGGGTTCCTGAACCTGCACGTGCGGTCACCGCTCCCCGCCTCCTTCTCCTCTGTGAATGGGATGTGGGCTGCCCCCGCCCTGACTCACCTGACCGTTTGTGTTTGCACAGCTTTGGAGAAGAAGATGGCTGGCAGGCAAGGCCGGGAGGAGCTCATCAAGAAGGGGCTGCTGGAGATGATGGAGCAGGGTAAGTGGGCGGCCACCACGGAGGGCGAGCAGGGCCTGGCCAGGAAGCCTGCAGGATGGGCGCAAGTGGGAACAGCCAGGTGCCTGCGCCTGGGGTTCTGGGCCAGCGTGGGGCCTCGCGTTTGGAGACATTCCCAAGCCATGGTCCGTGGGCTCAGCCCCGGGCCTCCGAGAGCCCCTTGGGGACATTCAGGTGACCCCCTCATGGGGCGCAGAGCCGAGGGCCGCCGTCTTCCCTGGGAGGTGTGATTGCTTCCCTCTGAGCTGGGTTAGCTCTGATTCCCCTGACGTGGTGGCAGGGGCTTCGACTCTTTTCCTATTCACTTCTTTTTTTTTTTTTTTTTTTGAGGGCAGTGTCACTGGCCCTCATATGTGGGACCGAACCAGGGCCACTGGCGTCCCAAGCCAGCGCTTAACCACCGCACCACTCGGCCGGCCCCCTATTCACTTCTTATTCCTTGATTTGGACAAGTTATTTTTACTGCCACCTGCAGTTACAGCTACGCTTTATTAACCACTGATTACAATTTGGGGGCTGCACTGAGGTTGTACCCACCTTATCCCTTTTGTCCTCATAGCACCCTCAGGACAGGGCGTGCCCTCCCCCCCAGTTTGCAGATAAGGAAGGTGGGGGTGCAGGAGGCAGCTGCCCTCCGTCACACAGCTGGAGGGCCCAGCGCTGCTTAGACTCTGGTCTGAGACTTCATTTCGGTGGCATCTCTCAGGTGGCCTTCTTTGCTTGCGTCTTTGAGAAGCACCGGTATCCTCTCTAGGAAGATTAATCCACAAAGTTCTTGTGTTCCCATCACCGTCTTCTCCTCCCCCTCCCCCTTCTCTCTCTCTCTCCTCTCTCTCTCTTTCTCTCCCCCTCCCTCCCTCCCTCTCTCTAACTCTCTCTCTCTCTCTCTCTCTCTGTCTCTCTCTCTCTGTCTCTCTCTCTCTCTGTCTCTCTCTCTCTCTCTGTCTCTCTCTCTCTGTCTCTCTCTCTCTCTCTCTCTGTCTCTCTCTCTCTGTCTCTCTCTCTCTCTCTCTGTCTCTCTCTCTCTCTCTGTCTCTCTCTCTCTGTCTCTCTCTCTCTCTCTCTGTCTCTCTCTCTCTCTCTCTCTCTCTCTCTCTCTCTCTCTCTCTCTCTCTCTCTCTCTCTCTCTCTCTCTCGGTGATGACATGAGGCACAGGTTGTGGGTCCTGACGTGCTTTCCTGCTCTCAGACATGGCTCCGCTTGGTGATGGGGGCTCCCTGCTGTTGACACTCTCTCAGGAGCTGGACCACGCTCGCTGGTCCTCCTGAGTGAAGGAACCTGGCCTCTTGGGGCCCATTCCCGGAGGGGGTGTGAAGGAGGAGGTGTGAATAGGTGGAATTCCTATCTCCTGGTTCAGCCTTAAACGTTAGCAGTGTCTTTAATTTGTCCCAGGGTCAGGAATCGGGGAGGGAACTCATGAGGTCCGCGCGTGTAGCTTTATGAAGTGCTCTGACCCCGGCAGGGCCTGTCTGCTCACAGACCCAGTGTCGGCTGAAGCCGTCCTTTCTTTAGATTCAAAGAGCGAAGTATTTTGATGATGCTGTTTTCAGGGGAAACCTACATGGACAATTGCTTCGCACTAACAATCCAACTTTGCTGTGAAAGAGCAGCTTGGTGTCAAGCCCGGAGGGGCTCAGGTATTGAACCTTCTATCCTGACTCGCCCCCCACGTGGGGGATGTCATTGCTGAGATAGAAATTGCAACTATTTTCATTTGGATGGATCAACAAAGCTTCGGGACAAGGCTTTGGGACAACAATGCCCCAAAATTGGGCATTTTGAGTATGTTGCCAACATACCTTACTTTGGATCTTGGGGAATGGGAAATAAAAACAGGATTAAGGCCTGTTTATCATCTATTATAACAAGTATGATCACTGATGAATGAAGAGTGAATAAAGATGTGGGTTTGATTCCTGTGACAAGTGAAGGGATAGAGGAATAATGGAAGGGAGACCGTCTATGAGAAGGGCCGTCTGTCTGTCTTCGTCAAACAGTTTTGTCCGATGGGCTGAGGACAGAGCCCCGGGGACAGACGTGTGGCAGCAACTGAGGTGCCGGGGTGACCAGAGGCTGTGCTCCTGGCCCCTGTGCGTGTGACAGAGCTGTCCCACATCAGCTAGATCGGGTCGGCGCCCCTTTTCTGGGAAGGGTCAGACGGTACATATTTTAGCCTTTGGGGGTGAGAAGGTCTGTGTCACAGTTTCTCTGTGCCAGGACTTGGCGTTGGAGAGGCAGAAGCAGACAGCGCGTGACAGAGCGGGCGTGGCTGTGCTGCTGAACTTTATTTGTGGACGTTGAAATTTGAATTTTGTACAACTCTCATGTGTCATGAACTATTACATTTTTATTTCTCTCAGCCACATAAGGATGTTGGCTCAGGCCCCATGGAACAGGTAGTGGGCGGGCTGGCCCCCAGGGTGTTGGTTGCCAGCCCTTCTGTCAGACCACTCTTTCTGTCTTGCTAAGAGATTATGGACCAGTAACTAGAGGGGCCCGAGATGCAGTCTTTTTCCATAAGAGTCAACAACTCACGTTTTAATTTGCACGACAGCATCTTAGCAAGCCCCTGCTGTGTGCAGGGTCTGTGTTAGCTGTGAGGGTACAGGTGAGCCAAATACCATCCTCCCAGAATTCACAGTCTGGGGGGACAAACATTACATGATCCCACAAATAAATAGAAAGTCACGGCTGTGATCAGTATGGTGAAGGAAAGGCAGGTAGCTTCTAAGAACGTGAGGTGGGGACCTGGGCTGCCCAGGGGGTCACGGAGGTGGTGCTTGAGTGGGGTCGGAAGGCGGCAGGGCTGAAGCTGCTTGACTCTCGGTTCCCTGCACACGACGGTCACCTGAGCAGCTCCTAGTTGAAATGCCCTGGACGTGGGACCCAGGCATGTGTGCTGTATAAACGTCCGCAGCTGCTGCCAGCTTCAGTGCAGCCAAGGTTGAGAAGCAGGGGACACGGAGACGAGGAGCGTTGTCAGCAGCACAAACTGGGTGCTGCACGGAGGAACCCAGAGAATGTGGGTGGGGTGCAGGGAGGTGAGAAAAGGGCAGTGGGGGGGGCTGGGTCCCACCGGGCCTTGTGTCTTCCCTGTCCCTACTCTCCAACATGGATGGAGTCAAGACAGTTGACTCCAGGAAGGGGCCGTGTGACAAAGGCACCCGAAGCAGCCGTGGGGGCAGCCACAGGTGGCTGGGTGATGGGTCTGCAGCGAGCCTGCCCAGGGTGTTGCTGGAGGGCATGTTAGAAGCGGGGTGCCGGGGTGCCTCTGGGATGGGGTCTGGAGTCGGGGAGAGCAGCAGAGGGCTGTTCACCGTGAACTGCTTGAGTTCCTTGCTGTCTGTGTCACCTCCAACGAGCAGGGAACATCCCAGGACGTGCAAAAACATTTGGCACCAGGCTCCTGGGGAGAAACTTCCTTGCAATATTGTTTCTGTCATGCGCTTGCTCAGAAAATGCCTTTTCTCAAAGCCAAGTTCCAGGTCAGGCCCTGTGTACCCCTAATTTGTCCTCATGTTGGGACACCAGGGGTCCTGCTGGCACCCTGAGCCCAAGAGGGAGAGACTGGGAGCGCTGAGGCTCCGTAGCGGGAGTTCCGAGTGGGGGCTCCGCAGCGGGAGCTCCGAGTGGGGGCTCCGCAGCGGGAGCTCCGAGTGGGGGCTCCGCAGCGGGAGCTCCGAGTGGGGGCTCCGCAGCGGGAGCTCCGAGTGGGGGCTCCGCAGCGGGAGCTCCGAGTGGGGGCTCCGCAGCGGGAGCTCCGAGTGGGGGCTCCGTAGCGGGAGTTCCGAGTGGGGGCTCCCTAGCGGGAGTTCCGAGTGGGGGCTCCGCAGCGGGAGCTCCGAGTGGGGGCTCCGCAGCGGGAGCTCCGAGTGGGGGCTCCGCAGCGGGAGCTCCGAGTGGGGGCTCCGCAGCGGGAGTTCCGAGTGGGGGCTCCGCAGCGGGAGCTCCGAGTGGGGGCTCCGCAGCGGGAGTTCCGAGTGGGGGCTCCGCAGCGGGAGTTCCGAGTGGGGGCTCCGCAGCGGGAGTTCCGAGTGGGGGCTCCGTAGCGGGAGGTGCGAGTGGGGGCTCCGGAGCGGGAGTGCCGAGTGGGGCTCCGCAGCGGGAGCTCCGAGTGGGGGCTCCGTAGCGGGAGTTCCGAGTGGGGGCTCCGCAGCGGGAGTTCCGAGTGGGGGCTCCGCAGCGGGAGTTCCGAGTGGGGGCTCCCTAGAGGGAGTTCCGAGTGGGGGCTCCGTAGCGGGAGCTCCGAGTGGGGGCTCCGCAGCGGGAGCTCCGAGTGGGGGCTCCGTAGCGGGAGTTCCGAGTGGGGGCTCCGTAGCGGGAGTTCCGAGTGGGAATGCAGTGTCCCCTCTCCCCAGGCCTGGGGCCGAGGTGGCTGCAGTGTGAGGCCTCCAGGACGCAGCTGCGGTTTCCTGGTTTGGGGACAGGGATCGTCCTCAACTGCCAGCACTGCCCCTGACCAGGCAGACGTCCCTGCAGCTGGGAACGCCCCCCTGTGGCCGGCCGCCCCACGCTGGGCCTGCAGTGGAGCTGTCTGTCACCAGGACAATACACAGGGCGGGGGCCTGTGCATTGGGAGGCTGAGTGGGTGACAGTGAGGGAGGGGCTCAGAGAGGCCGCCACTGGCTTGGGCCACAGAGCCCCCCAGAACAGCCTGGCGTGCTTAGCAGCCCCAGGAACTCACACTCAAGCAGAGCTGGTCAGGACGAACCCCGAGGGGCTCGTCTCACACACACACGGTGTGCACAGACACACATGTCCATTACCCTGGAGCTGGCCCACAAAGCCGTCAGCAGAGTGACAGTGGGAGCTGCCCTGGGACGAGACTGTGTCCAGCGCACAGTGTGCCCCCCACCCCCTGGGGGTGACTGTATGAGCCTGTTCACACCTGCGTTTATGACGCCCTGTCATCCCTTCTCTGCCCTCGCTCCTGGAGGCCTGCTAATGTGCAGGGACCCAGGAAGGGCCGTTTGTGGGTTGTAGGAGGTGTGAGATGGAACCAGGTCTGTGTGGGGACAGGGGACCCTTTCCCCTCGCTCCATCAGCACTGCTGTGGCCCTCCTCCTCTGACACATGTGACAAGTGACGCCCGGCCAGTCCGCCAGCCTCTCTTCCCGGCCCCACCCAAATGCTACGCATGAGGACAGGGGCCGGCAGGTGTCCTGGGCGACTTTCCTCCATCAAATGACACTGGCATTTTCTTAAATAATTCAAGGTGTTTCAGATTCCATCGTTGGATGTAAGAAAGGCAGAGCTGTTAGCCTGGTGCATGTTCAGAGACCTGAGAGGGATGAGGGGTCTTTCCTCGGGGGAACCGGGCAGTAGCCAGTCAGTCTGTCCGGGTTCTGTGCTGCGGGAATGCTGGGCAGTGTGTGTGTGAGTGTGTGTCTGTCTGCATGCATGTGTGTGCTCGTGTGTGCATGCGTGTTTGCGGCACGTTCCTTGTCACTGTGGCTACTTCGTATATAGCACAGGCTCAGCCGACTGCTCCCCTCTGCAGCCCTTGGAAGGGGGCAGGGGGAAGGCATTGGTGGGAAATGGGCAGGAGGGAGGGCCAGCCGTACAGCGACAAGAGCAGAGGACCAGCGCCCACAACTCCCCCACCCCAAGCAGCGTTTCTTAGCAACGGCCCTGCCACCAGGGCTATTTTGGGAACTGTAACTTTTCATTGAACAAGATTATGAGCTGGAGCTCGGAGCACAGCCCAGAGAAGTCCTGTGTGTCCGCTGGGCTGTGAATGAGGAATTCTGGGGCTGTGTGTCGGTGTGGAGACTGCTGCATGCGGCTAAAGGCTGGAGACCTTTCCAACTTTATTTTTTTTGATGATAATGGAGAGGTCGCTGCTGTTAACGATAGTCGTGGCAGCACATGGCCCGTGCCTTCTAAGATTCGGTGTCCCCACCTGGAAACGGCGGCCGCAGCCTCACCTAGTGGACTGCTGTTCTCTGAGACGGTCCTCACGGGGCGCACACCTGGCAGCGGCCACGGCCTCAGCTGGCGCTGGCTGCACTCTCCATTCTCTGTCACCAAGGGCCAAGTAAGCTGGTGGCTGAGGTTGTCACAACAGTGTGTCAAGTGTGAGTAAACCAGTCCTGAGAAAGGCTCTGGGAACCTGTAGTCTTGAGCTTTGTGGCATCTAATTTTGGCCACTGGGGGAGTTCTTTTGGCTTGCATGCCAGTCTTTTCCGAGGTCAGGGGTCGGTTGGCCAATTATAGCTGCGGTTCACATCTGGCCCAGGGCCTGAGCTCAGAATGGTTTTTAAACTTAAAGCGTTTTTGTAAAAATAAAAAAATCAAGGAAGAAAATGCCGCACGGACCCTGTGGCACGTGCCCCACACAGTCTGCTCCTTTCTAGGACCAGGTTGTGGGTCCCTGGGTGGGACACCTGGTCGGGCCGCTGGCTGCATAGCTGAGACCATCCTTGCCCCAGATCTGCAGACTGATGGCCTGGCTGGCTTTGCTGTCCTTCCCCGAGGGGACAGATGTGCAGCAGCGGGAACGTGATGACAGCTGAGGTCCCTCAGAGGGCCACACGCCACCGGCCCGGCCTGCGTCCTGGTCTTGGGGAGGACACTGTTCGGGGACCCTGCTGTTGCACCTGGGCACAGGGCCTGGGCCTCGTGGCCAGACCGTCACCCTTATGACCCTCTTCCTCCCCATCCAAACCGTCATCAATAACAGCAAGAGTGAGAATTGTAAGCGCACCTGTAGTGTTTACCTTGTGAGGTCGGACAATTAAGTTGGTGAACTCCTCCTAGAAAAAGTGCTACATACCTCATTGCTGAATATCACTTTGAAGGTGACCTTCAAAGTACCCCCCTTGGGAAGCTATGCACCAATGCCAGAGCCTAGTCCATCCTTCAAAGCAGTTTTGGAACTTGTTTTCTGGAATGGCCATCAGAGCTGTCGTCACATTAGTCTTGATGTCCTGAATGTCATTGAAATGTCTTCCTTTCAATATTTCCTTTCTCTTCAGGTAAAGAAAGAAGTCACTGGGGGCCAGATTCGATGAGTAGGGAGGGTGTTCCAATACAGTGATTTGCTTACTGGCTAAAAACTCCCTCACACACGGTGCCGTGTGAGCTGGTGCATTGTCGTGATGCAAGAGCCATGAATTGTTGATGAAAAGTTCAGGTCATCTAACTTTTTCACGCAGCCTTTTCAGCACTTCCAAATAGTAAACTTGGTTAGCTGTTTGTCCAGTCGGTACAAATCCATAATGAAGAATCCCTCTGATATCAAAAAACACTGGCAACATTGTTGCAACAAGTTCCCACGAGCTTAACTGTGAGACCTTGGTTTGCCCGGTACATTGCTTAGGAGTGTATTTAATTCTCACTGCGATGCTGTGAAGCAACTAGTGAGATTATTCTCCCCATTTTATAGATGAGATTGAGGCCCACAGATGTTTGCTGTGTGGGCACAAGATACCCCGTCTGTTTGCAGTGGGTGGGGTGCATACTTTGTGTCCAAGTAGGGCACTTTGGGGAGTGAAAGGGACACACAGTTGAAAGATACAAGGACAGCACAGAGGGATCAGGACTGACCTGGGCATAGGGGGCCCCTGATTCTGAAACCAGTTCCTCCCCTCTCCCCCCCTTGATGGGAGGAAGTTGTCCCTGATCCGAGCCAGGCTGGTGTCCCCACACTGCTGCCTCCCGACCGTGTGAATGTGTGTGGGTTACACTGCTCTGTGCCGTGGTGGCCTCAACGCACCCGCTGGGGGGACATAAGGGGCCGTGCAGGGGGCTGTGACCTGTGTCTCAGGAGGGGGCGTTTTTATCAGCCGCTGCGTCCCTAGCCTGGACCTGCACCCTGTGACTGTGTGACCCGGACCGGTTATTAGCTCCCAAGCGCTGGGCTCCTCATCAGTAAGACTGACCCTGGGGGTGACATCAATCAAGGGCCAGACCCTCACAGGCTCCAGCAGCTGAGCCCCAAGCAAGGGGAGCCCAGGTGCACCTGTCAGCCCTGCTAGGAGCCTCGTGTCATCCTTCTGGGGTGGTCGCCTGTCTACAGGCCAGTCCTTGGTGGTGCCCCCATTTCTGGGCTCATGAGCCTCAGAGTATGAGCCATGGAGGGCAAGGATCGCATCTTATTACACCCTGCCTTCCCGGGGTTGCGTGGTGCGAGACCACAGTGGGTGATTGAGAAATGTGAGTGTAATGGGGGACCCAGGGTGCGGTGGTGGGTGCAGAGGTGAATCAGTCATCTGCAGCCACGATAATGTCATGTAACAAACAACCCCAGCACCAAGGGGCGTGTGGTGTCACCTGCCTGGGTTGACCTTGGCTCTGCCCCACATGCCTCTCACCCCCCGGCTGGCTGGCCAGGTGTGTTCTCAGGGTGCAGGCCGGGGGTACACGGGGGAGGCGGGAAGCAGGCAGGAGTGTGCAAACCCTGGAGGCCCCTGCCGCATCAGAACTGCTGACGTCCTGCTGACCAACACAAGCCACAGGGCAGTGTGCAGGGTTAGGGTGTGGGTGGGGTGCTGTCCAGTCTCCCCAGGTGGAGTAAGAGGGCACAGGCAGGCAGTGGTATGCAGGGCAGGGGCTGAGGGGCTTTGCGAGCTCAGGGCTATCTCAGGAAGACGGCGTGGAGAGGGATCCCCCGGCGGTGTAGGGGAGGCGTACGGACCACACCTGGGCCTGGGAAGGCACCTGGCCTGATGAAAGCACGCAGGGAGGGAGAGCAGGTAGGCTGACAGCGGAATTTCCTTGCAGACACTGAAAGCAAGGCGTGCGGCCCTGACGGAGGACTCCGAGCTGCACAGAGCGAACCGTCCACTCCCAAGCAGGAGATGCTGATCCTGGAAGATGCCCAGCCAGGGAGCCCTTCGGCCGCCGGGGCAGACCAGGCTTCTCTGGATGAGCCACTGTCCTCAGACACCCACTCGGATGATACAGGTATTGGCCAGAGACCATGCGGGGTTGAGCTGCTCCCGGGATGGCCGTTGGCCTGGGTGGCAACTGGGGTCCCGTCCAAGCCTGGGCAGCAGCTCTGACAGGAGGCTGTCCTCAGGGGCGCGGCCACGCCCTGGCTGCACGCTGGGCCGCGCTCCGCCGTGCGGTGCGGCTACAGTGTCTGCTGGAGCAATTTCCCGTGTGCTCCCAAGTCTGCCACAGCCAGTAAATGAAGATGCTTACAGATCCACACAGGTGGCCCCCATACCTTCCTCCCGGATACTCTTGCCTGTTCAAGGGGATCTTCTGAGCAGGAAATGCTCCCTCAAGGAGCCAGTGTCCGGTGGGAATGTCAAAGCTGACCCCAGGACCATCAGGCAGGATGGCGGGAGAGGGACCTTCCCAGAGGCCCAAGTCCCACAGCAGCGACTGCCTCCCCTGCAGGGCGAGGCCTCGTTCCCTGAGCTGGTGCATCAGCGTCTGCCGCCCGGCGCCCTGGCGTGGTGGGTGCTGGTGAAGGCACAGCGGCCCTGCTCCTCCCGTGGGAGGGCGCTTCTCGCCGCTTCTCTGCCAGGCGTGCTGGGTTTGCTGTCCCCAGCCTCCTTTGTCCCCTCTGTTAAATGGGACAAACCATGGGGACTATGTTTTTGGAGGGCAGGAGGAGCTTAGCACAGTGTTTGCCATATCAATTGTTGTCGGTGGGACCATGATGGCATGGTCGCTGTCGGTGATGGTGGTGACTTTAATTGAACAGCCCAGGACAGTTGCCAGCTGTGGGGAAGCGGAGGAGATAGGGGAGGGTGGAGAGGAAGGAAAGCGAAAGCATGAACCCAGCGAAGAAGCCTGTGGGTGCTTGGAGATACCCCCCCTTGCTCTTCGACCTGCTAGCAGCATTTCTAGAGAAATCTTCCGTGAGACCTCACTGTCAGGCTGGAAGCCCGTTCCCTAGTACAACCGCAGCTGTCAGTGTGCCAGGCATGGTGTGGAGCTGGAGCTCTACCTGTCCCCACAGGTGTGGGAGGTTGGGCAGCTAGGCCGTGAGGACAGGCCCGCTGGGGCCTCTGTGGCCGCGGGGCCTCTGCTCCGCAGCCGGGCGGCATCTGGCCTCTGCTACCTCCTCGGCCAAACAAGTCTCACCTGTGCTGCTCACCGCAGCCCCTGTCCACAGCGTCCCTCCGGCATCGTAGGCACCTGCCAAGAGGGGGTGGCTGTGCCTCTGCAGTTCCCCTCTGACTTGGAGACACAGTAGGAGATTGGGGTCCGAAGAACTGTGGCCCTAGGGACAGCCCTGGCCCCTCCCCCAGAGGCCTTGGCACCCCGGTGTGCCGCTGTCCCCAGGCATCACGCTGCAGTCGGGGAGGTTGGAGTGATTCTGATGGCCTGGCGAAGTGTCGTCTTCCCCCTGCGTCCTTGCAGCTGAGTGCTGCCCTTGGCCACGGAGCCCGCCTCCGCCGGGAAGCCGCCTGGCGCCGCCCCCTGGCAGGTTCTTCCTGCTGCTGGGCCCTGAGCCATGTGCCTGCTCGCCACACACATCTAACATCAGGCGAGCTCTCCATCCAGATGCTTGGGGGCGGGTTTGAGAGCAGGGGGGTTTGTTGAGAGCTCACGTTTGCATGAAGCCCCTTCCTGTGGGTGGGGTGCGCTGTTGACTCTGGGGGTCACGATGGTTAAAGTGTCTGAGTCTCATCCTCCCAGGGAGGTGGGAGAAGGCGGGCGTCAGTGATTTCTGGTCCTAGACCTGAGCCCTACACTGGGGTTTGGACGCAAGTTAGAGCCTCTGCTGAGCGGATGGTGGGTGAGAAGCGACCCCTGGTGGCAAGGACAGCGCCAAGGAGGGATCCCAAATGCAGGGAACGTGCAGTGATGGCATTGTCTTGTTCTTTTTTTTTTTAATTTGATTACAACATTTGGGACTTCAATGGATGTTAAAGTTTCAGTTTCTACAAGATTCCAAACTCCTTTTAAAAATTTGATTACAACATTTGGGACTTTAATGGATGTTAAACTTTCAGTGTCTAGAAGATTCCAAACTGTAGGTACACACACTCATGTGAGATGCAGAGAAAGATGGAGGCTTAGAAAGGTGATGTCACAAACCAACACCCCAGCCCCTGGACCCCTCAGACAGGCCAGGGACATGAGGGGGTCATTGTGTGATGAGCACACATCAGTTTTGTGAGAGAATTTGGAGGATGGCTTTGGAGAGAGCTGCTGGTGTGTTGAGTCCCAGGGCCTTAAGAGGGAGGAACCCACGTTCCACCTTGGGCTAGTGGGCTGGAGGGACCTCTGTGGGGCTGTTAGAAATTTACCCTGTGATCTCTGTGTGGGGGGTATGACCGTGACCTCTAACTCAGTCCCAGAGCTGTCCTGTGCTGTCGACACCAGCTACATGGCTGTTTGAATGAATTAAAACTAAGTAAAAGTAAAGTCCAGCCCCCAGTCATACCAGCCACTTGTCGGGTGCTCACTGGCCATGTGGGGCTAGTGGCCACTGTAACGGGCAGGGAGGCAATGTCTCCCTTGTCTCCGCAAGTTCCTTCGGGCAGCCCGGCGGGTGAGAGGGGCACCGCGAGGGGGCTTCTGCTGTTTGGACTGGCCAGTCCTTCCAGAGTTTTCTGTACCAATAGAGACCCTGTGACCTGCAAAGCTGGAGCCCTTGACAGAAAACGCTTGCTGACCTCTGGCTTGGAGAATGGATTTGGGCAGAGTGGCAGCGTGAGAAGGAGCCTGCCGGGAGGCCGCGGCAGAGTTCCCGGCAGAGGCCGCGGCAGCTGGCCCTGGGGGGACAAGTGGACATTTCTGAGAAATGATTTGGAAGCAGAGCACACCATGACCTAAGACAGAAGCGGGGAGTGCAAGGTGGAGAGGACAAGAGAGGAGCCGCGTGGTGTGTCCAGCCAGCCTGGACAGCTGGGGCGGGTGGGCCGTGTACCAAGCCTGGGGAAGGCGGGCTGTGTGTTGGTGGGTGCCATGTCCACATTGTTCAAGGACATTTTTGAGATGGATGGATAAACGGATTAGCCAAAAAGAAGGGGTTCCTTACGGGCAGCGAAGGGATGGGGTGGGCCGTGTTTCATTTTGCCTATTTGACTTCAGCTGGAAATGAAATGTGCCCAATCATGAATGACTTTGGAGCTCTGAGGGAAGGTCAAGGATTGACAGAGAGGTGGGATCGTTCCTGAAGCCGGAGGCCTGGATGGGACCTGCCAGTGAGAGAGTGGGGTGCAGAAGAGGACCGCGAGCTGGGTCCTGGGGCCGCCCGGGGGGCCAGCGTGGCAGGAGGGAACCAGGAAAGAACTTGGAGAACATGGTGTCCAGGAGCCAAGAGGGACGTGTTAGGGACAGAGCCTGAAGGACTGTGCTGTGCTGAGGCAGACCCAAGTGGACCTGCTCTGGAAGACCCAGGGGTGGGCACCCTGACCCAGGGGTGGGCACCCTGACCCGGGGGTGGACACCTTGACCCGGGGGTGGGGACCCTGACCCGGGGGTGGGGACCCTGACCCGGGGGTGGGCACCCTGACCCGGGGGTGGGCACCCTGACCCGGGGGTGGGCACCCTGACCCGGGGGTGGGCACCCTGACCCGGGGGTGGGGACACTGACCCGGGGGTGGGCACCCTGACCCGGGGGTGGGCACCCTGACCCGGGGGTGGGCACCCTGACCCGGGGGTGGGGACACTGACCCGGCGGTGGGGACATTGACCCGGGGGTGGGGACCCTGACCCGGGGGTGGGCACCCTGACCTGGGGGGTGGGCACCCTGACCCGGGGGTGGGCACCCTGACCCGGGGGTGGGCACCCTGACCCGGGGGTGGGGACACTGACCTGGCGGTGGGGACATTGACCCGGGGGTGGACACCCTGACCCGGGGGTGGGGACACTGACCCGGGGGTGGGCACCCTGACCCGGGGGTGGGGACCCTGACCCGGGGGTGGGGACATTGACCCAGGAGTGGCGACACTGACCCAGGAGTGGCAATACTGACCTTGGGCTGCTCTGTCCCCTGTGACACTCCCTTGGTGACATATCCAAGGGAGCCATGGAGTCCAGTTGAAACACTGCCTGCCTTTTCCAGACCCCATGGGTCCATGGCAGGAGACCGAGGCCCATGTCCCTGTGTCCATGGCAGGAGGATCCCGGCGAGTGCTGTGAGAGCGTGTCACAGCCCGGGCTGTCACCCATGGCCCTTCAGGTGGGCACCACAGCGCCTCCCTTCAGAAATCTAAATAGTGTCTGTGTCAAGCAGTGCTGCCCAGCTGTGGGCACTTCACCCCCACCCCAGGGCACATTGGGCAGTGTCTGGAGACTTTTTTGTTTGTCACAACTGGGAAGAGTTGCTAGCATCTTGTGGATAGAGGCCAGGGATGCCGCTAAACATCTTAGGGGTCAGCCCCTGACAGCACGGAATTATCTGGCCCAGCATGTCAGCAGTGTAAGGTTGAGGACCCCTGACCTGGAATGAAAGGGAGACTCATCTGTGTTCCATAAAAATACTTCTGTCTCTGGCAGGATGGCCCCTAAGCGGCCAAAGTCAGATAAATGTTGCAATGCTCCCAACACACATTTCCTTCTGACCTCATGTAAGCGCCCCCTCCATCATGGTGGGCAGGATCAGGTATTTCACACACACATTTGTCCAGGTGAGGAGACCAAGGCTCAGGGAGGTGGAGACCAGGTCACACATCTAGAAATGCGTCAGACACAACAGAGGAAGGGGACGGTTGTGGGAGAATAGCGTGCTTGAGGCCAGGTGAGCCATTCCCGTGCCATCTCTCTCTCCCGAAACCATGATTTGGAAACATGCTGGATGCCTTGGGGACAGAAACGGAGCCAGCCCTCCGCCTGCTGCTTCCCGCTGAGGTCCCGGGCTCTGGAGCCGTGTCCCAAGGATCAGTGTCACTGCCTTATTTGCACAAGACAGCAAACCCAATGAAGTCATAAGATTGGTGTCCACATGGAGAAAAAGAACATTTCCATGCTTACCTGTCGCTTAACAAGGAAAGAACACAGCTGTTTTTACCTAGAAGGCACAAAATGTTTATTTTAGTGTTATTGTCAGTGCAAAACTTAAGTAAAACAATCGGAATTGTAGACTCTTAGAAGTTATCGGTCACAGTTCATAGGACATCACAGTAATCTTGAAGTCTAGGACTCTAAAAAACTCCTTTGACAAATAACACTTGAAGACAGTTTTATAAGTAGTGGTAGTGATAATAATAATAAAAAACCGCCTTATCACGTGGGTATCCATGCACGACAGAATACTGTCATGTGAGGCTAGGAGCGCAGTGCAACACTTCTCAGTTCAGACCAACGTCATGAAGCAGAACTGAGTCTGCCTTCCATAAAGGGGGTGGCATTTTCTTTCTCAGATTTTGCTCAGCAGGAGTTGGGAGGACCAGCCCTTCTAAGAGAAAAGACTACTTTTCCATGAGCTTCCCAAGGGAAAGGGCCTGGCCTGAGAGGATTTTCAACTTTTCAGTGTGGACAGTAAAAGAGCAGAAATGGCGCCAGTTAGTCGGGGCACATGGGGAATGCCGTGTCTGCCTCTGAAGTTTCCCTCGAAGCTCTCCCTAAGGGCAGGGCCCCGCCTGGCCCAGGCAGCACCATGTTTTCAGCACCGCGGACAGCGCCTTGCCCGGTGAGCCCCCGGTGTGACCGCCCCTGGGGGGCTGGATGAGTCTGGACCAGCTCCATCCAGCTGTTCCCCGAGGGTTAGTTTCTGCCTCCTCAGGTGGTTGTGCAAAGGAAACAGCGCAGGCCTGGGCATCCGGGGTGCAGCCTGAGAGGCCCGGAGAACTGGGGTCCCAAGGAGGGGATGGGAGGCTGCCTCTCGTGTCAGGGAGAGAGGAGGGAGGGAGGGAGGGAGGGAGGGAGGGAGGGAGGGAGGAAGCATCAGGACAGGGTCTGAGTCAGAAATCAGACAGCCTTGGTTTCCCCTGTAAAACTGCAGGAGGGGCTGCCTGGGGGGTGGGGCAGGAGGCGAGACACTGGAGATGGGAAAGCACCAAGAGGTTTGAAGCAGCATAACTGCAGGATGGAGGCAGGGCTGAGGGCCCTGGAGGGTGGCGGCCCTGGGACGGCCAGGATGGGGACTTCTGTGTCCCCTCCTTTTTCCTGCAGCCCTTGGCACGGGTGGGAACCAGTGGATTGAGGCTCCAGCCAGAGATGGGGTTTCTGAGGGTTAAATGAAAATGAATTGAGGCAGAGGACTGGGGTAGGGGTAAGGGTATGGGTGAGATTGCTGCTGTGATGGACAGGGATCTTGAGCTGGATAAAGAGAGAAGTCGGGAAGGAGAGGGTTGATGGATGAAGAAAGCAGAGGGGTAGACAGGCTGGAGGGCAGTGCTCAAGGAAGTGGGGGGCTGAGCCGGAAGCCGGAAGGAGAGGGGACGGGGGCTCTGGGGGTCTGAGCCTGACCTCCCGCCCCTCCCCACCACGCATCAGGCTGGCGTGCCAGGCTCGGGACTGCTGAAAGCCGGACATGTAAAGTCAGTAGCTGCTGAATTGGGGGTATGCAGTGGGCCAGGCAGGCACATGTTTCATTGTTACTTCTTGTTTAAGCCTTACAACAAGCCTAGGAGGGACTCTTGTCACTAGTTTGATGTCGCGCATGGGTAAATGGAGGCACAGAGAGGTTCAGTAACTTATCCACGGTCACAGAGTGAGTGCTGGGGCCAACTGGAGCCCAGGTGTGTCTGATTCCAAAACCTGTGGTCCTTACCGCCACCCCCTGGTGAAGTAGGAGCTTTGGCACCACCTATTGGGTGAAAAAAGGGATGGACTCACTCAAGGTCTTGAAATTATCTTCCTCCTCCTACCTTCCTCCTCCTCCTCTCTCTGCCCCGATGGATGAGTGGAAGGAAGGAAGTTCTGTTGATAGTTGAACTCACAGGAAGTCACATCTGTATGTGCAGTGACCCTTTTGTTTGGGTTGTTTGTTTGTTTTGAGGGCAGTGTCACTGGCCCTCATATGTGGGACCGAACCGGGGCCTCTGGCTTCCCAAGCCAGCGCTTAACCACCGCGCCACTTGGCCAGCCCTGCAGTGACCCTTTTGTATTCTGCTCGGTGTTAACAGCCCCACCCAGCCACAGCCCCCTTGCCCTCCTCTCACGTCCACCCCAATCAGAGGGACCGTGGTTTGTGAACACTTAGTTTTGTCTCTGAACCAGCCACATCCAGAGGTGAAGAAGCAGACGCCGCCGGCAGCCTTCCGCCCACCACGGACGAGTCCTCTCAAGCCTTAGCTGGGTCCGACTCCCTGGACAGTCCTCCCAGAACCCTGGAGAGATCCGTGGGACAGCTCCCCAACCCCCCGCTGCTGCCCACCCCACCGCCCAAGGCAGGCGCCAAAGCCTCGAGAAATGTCACAGGTGGGTCCGCACACATCCCCCGTCTGCCCACCCATCTTTCTTCCTTCCGTTCACCCACCAGTGCTTCAGCCAGTCCGGGCTAGGCTCCCACTGTGGGCTGGGTCACCCTCTTTGCTTCTGTGACCTGGGCTTCGGACAGCTGCAGGGGGCTGTTCTTCGCGAGGACCTCTGGTCGTCAGAGCATTCAGGCCCCTCCGGCAGACACAGCCGGTCCCCAGGATGAGGACTTTCTCGCTGTCTGGGTGTTCAGCTGTCCTTCTATTTCTGCTTCTCTCTCTCTGTCTTTCTCTCTCGTTTTCTGTCTCCCTCCTTCCCTCCCTCTCTCAGCCTCTCACTGTCTCTCTGCTCTTCTGTGTTTCACCGATTCATTCTCCAGTGAGCTGTGTCCAGCAGGGCCGAGCCAGAAATCAGCACCAGAGAGGGGAGCATGGCTGGGCAGGGGCTCCAAAGGCCCCCACTTCTCTAGCTTTGGCTACATTGCCTGAAAAATCCCGGGAAGCTGGGACATTGACTTTCTAAGCCTGCGTGTCTCTCGTCCCCTCACTGCTGGAAACTGGAGACACTGCTGGTCTCGGGAAAAGCGGGCCCTTCACGAAGAGGTGATTGGTTTTGAGAGTAGGTCCTGGCATGCTGCCTTTGGGGGTGTGAAGATGACAGTGGACAGCAGAGTTCAGCAGCTCTGCCCCAAGCCCTTGACCACTGCCCAGAAGACCACGGCTTCCCACTGGTCAGTATTCTCCAGCCCCAGTCCACACGGCCCATTCCGAATCCACGTGGCAGCCCCGAGGGGACACAAGGCCGGTTCGTGGTGGAGGAAACTGAGGCTTAGGAGGCTCCAGAAACGTGTCCCAGGTTCCCCAGCTGAGAAGACTAGAACCTACTTCTGGGCCCAGAGTTCATGCCCCACGCCCCTCCCCACTCTGCTCTCCCTTCTGGAATATTCTTTCCCCTTGCCTCACCCGGTCAGTGCCTGTGCATCCCTGTTCCTCCTTCTGGGAGCTTTTCCTGACCCAAACCCAGTAGCCACAGGTGCCTGGCCTGCTGGCGTTTGCCACGTCATTTCACCGTGTATAGTAGGTGGAAGGGCGTCCCCTCAAAATTCGTGTCCACGAAGCACGTGGAACGTGGCCTTTGGAAAAGGGTCTTTGCAGCTACAATTAGATAAGGATCGAGATGCGATCATCCTGGGTTAGGGCGGGCCCTACATCCAATGACAGTGTCCTCAAGAGACACAGAAGGACACACAGAGATGATGTGAAGAAGGAGGCAGATGTTGGAGTGACGTGTCTGCAAGCCAAAGGACACAAGGACAGCCGCGGCCACCAGAACCTGGGAGAGTGGCCTGGGACGGTTTCTCCCTCACGGCCCCCAGGAGGAACCAACCCTGCCGACACCTTGATTTTGGACTTCCGGCCTCCAGAACCCAGAGATGATAAACGTGTGTTGTTCTGAGCCACCCAGTTCGTGGCACGGTGTTACAGCAGCTCCAGGAACCTCAACCTCCTCGTCTGGGGTTATTTCTCCATCTCCACCTCCTCCCTGGACAGCCCCTGATGGCCACATCCCTGCGTCACCATCACAGCCCCGTGCCTGGCATTCAGCAGGTGCTCAGCACGTGAGGGCGGCCGTGACTGAAGTCCCAGATGGATGCTTTGAACCCCTGTCTGCTTTCTGCATCTCTTTGCATCTCTGGGAATGAGTCAAAGTGCGCAGCCCTTGAGTGACATGGCCACACAGACTAGAGTAAGAGTTTTGAGGCAAAAAGACGCTGTTTGACATCTTGTTAGTGTCTCTGTGATAACCCCCCTTTTCATCCAGTGCAACTGGGGGCAGCTGGAGCTCCGTTTGGTTGGACACCGTGTACCGGGCTGTATTCTGGCTGGTGTGTAATTTGTTCTGGACCCTCAGTCACTCAGTGCAGGGACTTTGGAGGTTCGGTGCTGAGGTTCATGCCACGTGACCCCTCCACGTTTCCACTTCCTGCATTCTGGGTCCCGGGGCCTGTGGGTCAGCTCCTCTGACCTCCACCCACCCCTTGGGTGCATGTAGCTCTAGAGCACTCATTGGCCATGTCACCAGCTAATCTGGGGACCAGACTAGGAGCAGAGGGGACAGCAGGTAGCTATGAGCTTTGGGCTTTGGCTTGGATCTCTCACAGCTGAGACTACATTTGGGAGCGTTTATTTTCTCCATGGTCCCTCTCGCTTTTCCTTTTGAGGAAATGTTTGCTTCATAATGTGAGTGCTAGGTGGCAGCGGATGGAGAGAAGGGCCCCTCAGCTGGGCTTTCCTGGGGCCCAGGGGACAGTGCACAGGCTGAGCCCCCACTGAGATGCACAGCGGACAGGCCACGGGGTTCCTCCCCCCGCCCCCCCCCCAGACTCCAGGGCGTCCCTGCCCCCAATTCCCCCGCAGGCTGGCTTTGCTGGATCTGCATGGTGCTCAGTATTTTTTAAGGTGAATCGTCGACATGTTTAACATACTGAAGTATATTCAAGTATTAGATAGTAATGTGTATAAAAGCATAAGGAATTATCCACATTTCTGGCTTCTCTTGCAGAGTCCCCATATCTGGCAGCCCTGAGTCACAGCGCCCCGTTAAGGTGGACAGGTGCTTCTGTTGGCCATAGTCCCCGCCCCTCTTTGGTAGGAATCACAGGAGGCCCCCCCCCCCTTGTTGCACCTGTCTGGCCCCTGGAGACTTGTGAGTTAGCCTCAGGGCAGGTATTCGCTGCCGGCCCAGCTGGGTGGCGGCTCCCTGCATGGAGGCCTTGTGGCTTCTGCCAGCTACACCAGAACTCATGCTGCCAGGTCCCTCGGGGCCCCGGCATCTGCTGGAGGTGCGCGCCTGGACTCAGCTTCCTCATCTGAGAAATGGGAGTGACGCGCAGTCCCCGGCTGAGCAGCCCTCGTTGGGCATATCCATGATGGACAGTGGTGCGCAAGCCCTGGGGAGCCCAGGCTGAGTGGTATCAGCGGGTCGCCTGGCCAGGGGCCTGCGTCCCCTCTGCCCCACGGCTTGTGTCTCGGGAACAGCTTTCCTCCCTGTTCCTGCAACTCACGTTCTTGTTGGCTCCTCTCACCCCCCAGGCCAGGCCGCGCTCTTCCAAGGCTCTGGCGGGAAGAACACTGACCCTCCCCTCCGAGGACAGCTTTCCACACCCACGGGGTCTCCACATCTCACTACCGTCCACCGGCCGCTGCCCCCCAGCCGTGTCATCGAGGAGCTGCACAGGGCGCTGGCCACCAAGCACCGCCAGGACAGGTGAGGCCTTCCCGTCCCAGAGAGGACCTGGGCACCTGAACTCCAGCCGGGCCAGCCCCCTGGGGTACACTCTGCAGTCCCCGGGCGCGGCCTGGGCACAATGCCCTGCCACCACCCTGAAATTCTTCATCATTTTTGACCAAAGGGCCCTGAATTTGCATTTGGCACCGGGCTCTGTGGCTGGTCTTGGTGCCACATTCTGCGAGGGGACGGGGGTGGGCAGGGGCGGGGTGTGTGCACCATGGATCCCAGAGAGTCCCTGTGGGGTGCTGCTCATGAGAGGGACTCACGAGGGAAGAGAACTCGAGTTTTCATCAGAGAAGACAGAAGTGCGCTTGTCCCTGAGTCTTACCCTGGTCTTCTCAGTTCGTGCTTCGTGGACTGTGACAAAGCTGCTTGTTGGAGGGCACAGCAGGTGACAGGACACACATAGGGTTTGGCGGAAATAGCAGACAAAGTGCTCTTTTTGGGTCCTGGAAGTCCTTGGTCTGAGCATCTGGGCACTCAGTCTGGGCAGCTTTTATTACACACGTGCCTGCTGTTCAAAACAGCATGTTCTCAGCACCACGGGGCTTGGACTCAAAGCCGTGTGTGCTGGTGGCGCATCTTGTCCTGTGTACTTGGAACAGAAGCCGAGAAGCGAGGCGTCCAGGGGCCGTCTCTGCAACGAACGTCGTCGGCCCCTCCCCGGGTTTTGCTGGACATGCAGGTGAAGGGGACAACGTGTAACCTGGATTACCTTTCTGGTCCAGTTTTCAAGGGAGGGACAGTAAAGGGTCCCCGAAGAAGCGCGTGGATGTCTGCCTGTCGAGAGCATCCAGCGTGGAGCGGGGCAGGGAGCGCGAGGCGGCCTGGAGCGTTGACGGGGCCGCGGAGGGCAAACGGGGCGCGGCCAGCGAGTCGGAGGAGAACAAGGAGAACTTGCTCGTGAGCTCCGAGCTGAAGGATGACCTGCTTCTGTACCAGGACGAGGAGGCCCTGAATGACTCCATCATCTCCGGTGAGTGTGGCAGGCGGGCAGCTGCCCAGCGCACCTTCCCAGGAGGTCCTGCCCCTGGGCGCGGGCTCAGAGCCTGCGTGTTTGGGGTGGTGCTCCTGCCCCCAGCATGGAGGCGGGAGAGACGGGGCGGGGGGTGCACAGGGAGCGATGGAGGGCAACTCACCTCTGCAGACGGGCAGGGGTGCGTGCAGACGGGCTCAGGGCGCCGAGTAGGAGGCACCGGGGAATCTTGCTTCATTTTGAAAATTGTACATTCATTTTCTTGTGTGTCTGAAACAACACAAACGTGGCTTCACGACTTTGAGAGTGTCGCTGCTTGGGATGGCATGGCAGAAAGGACACAGGCGGTCCTCCAGGGTCCAGTGTCCAGAACGTGTGGCCGAGAATGCCAGTGGGAAAGCAAGAGCAGCGGGGAGGGAGGGTTCCAGTGGCCGCCTCGGAAGTGGTACAAATGCTCGTTTGGGGCCAGACGTCACAAGGCCCTTGGAAGCCCAGCTCGTATCTGTCCTCACAACATGTTCTCAAGGTCACAGTCTGTCCTATCCTTGAGGACTCAGGGACTCGGGGAGCTAGAGCATCATGGACAGCCCCTTGTCGAAGGAAACGGGGGTGCAGGCCAGGAGCAGGGGATACAGGGGTTCACTGTGCAGCCATGGCTGAGCTGCACTGTCACTCATGTGGGTCCTGGGTGGACGCGCGGTGGGCCTTTCAGGGAGGGGTCCTGTTATTGAATGAGGGGCTATTGTTCTTCCTGGAGGCATCTTCCAGGGACTGTCACCGCCCTGGGCAGAGTTTGGACCCTCCGCAGCGGGGCCAATCCACCTGCCTCCCATGGGACCTGCCATAGGACAGAGCTGGCTCCCTGCCCCTGTGGCCCTGGGCAGGTCCCCATGTCTCACCTCCATTGCCTCCCTGATCAGATCAAACACACTCGTCCACAATACAGTGAACATCCTTCGTAGCATGGGCACAGTTGCAATTTCACACTCATTTTCATCAACATCTGACTGTCATCTGCCCGCTAATGTATCCATTATCCAATTATTACACTTTATCTAATTTATGCGTTTGATAGTTGTCTGCACAAGGGGCGGTGCCAGCATGTTTGGCGTTCTGGTGCCCCCTCGTCCCCACAGAACCTGGTTCGAAGTTACCATCACAAAGCATTTGCAGCATGAGTGGCTTTAAATGCTGCCTGCAGCCCTGATGGGTCCCCACTCATTCCTCCAGCCCAGGACCCCGAGCCCCAGGTGTCTCTCTCTGCTGACTCGGCACGCACCCTGAAGGCTCCTGGGGTGGCTGAGGGGATGTCTCCAGGTCTGAACTCTTGAGCACGGCTCCAGACCCGGACTGTGCCCCAGCCCTGTAAACGGGGCCTCTGACCTTCCTGTGGTCTCTCGTGCCCTCCTGACTTGGCACCTGGTGTGCAGTTGGCCATAAGGGGGATTAAAGGACGCTGTGCCTATAATGTATGAATCGTGCCAGCGCGGGGAGCCTCCGTCCTGGCCTGGCCGTCACGTGGAAGATGAGCCATTTCTCTCTTCCTCTATGGCTTCTCCCAGGGTGTGGGTCAAACCTTAGTCTCTTGTGACTTGACTCTTAAAACCTGGTGCTCTTAACTGACTGTGGACTTTGGTCACATTGTGGTGTGACAAGAGTACAGGAAGGGCAGAACCCAGCGTAGACACTCGGCTGTTGATTGCATGCCCCGCTCGTCCCCACGCTGTGCTTGGGCACACACTGTACTTACTGTATTTGCAAATCCCACGCAAAGCCTCCTCTCCACCCGGGGCCTTTTGTGGGCACCAATGTTTGGGGCTCCAGGTCAAAGCCTCACACTCAGCCCTGGGAACATCCCATTGCACACAGTCAGGCCTCTCTGGAGAGCCCTGCCATCTGCAAACTGAGCCTCTGGGTGCTGCGCCTCTGCCCAAAATCCGGGGTCCCTGCACCCCTGCAGTCGGGTACAGAAAGCAGGTTCTTTGCTTTTCTCACATACTCTGATGTGTCCATATCTCCCGCACAGTTGTGAATCTCTGAGATAAAATGCTTGGAGGAAAAAATTCAATATTGGTTATAGAAAGAGTCTATAAATGATACTTTGCTTTGGGGGGAGAAGTGTTCATGGTAGGAGAGACCCGTAACAGTGTTCCGCCTGACCCAGCAGGACACGGGGATGAAACGGATGATATTGGCTTCTCTCGAGTTCAAACCCTGCTTCCTCTGTCACGGCTGGTTTGTTATTTGTGAATCTCTGTGGTGCTGAAGCAGGAAAGCACTAGGCAGTAGATTCATCCATTATTGATCATAAACGCTGCAGTGCTGCTTATTTATTTATTTACCCGCCTAACGGACTGTGACGGAGCCTCTGCAGGCATGGGCTCATCCCATGTGACCACTCCAAGAAACTTTTGGTATCAAGCATCTTGTCGGCTGGAATTCTCTAATAGTTGGCAACAAAGGTACTCACATTGGAATTTAATTCCTGGGGCTGCCGGTGGCCCCATCCAAGCAGGCCTGCCTCGTGCATCAGTTGGAAGGTCTTCCTGCTTGACTCAGTTGTGGTGAAAATGCATTTCAGTCAGTCTAACAGTTGGATTTCCACACGGGGCAAATATGACATCACGATCGATGCAGAAAGGTGCGTTATGGGCCGTGTGCTCAGGCCTTGTGCTGGACGCCACTGCTGGCAGTGTGTAAACTCACTCCCACCGTACTCTTGCATATTTCTTGCACATTTATGCGCCCGCCAACACACACACACCGTTATGTTCACAGGCCGTGGGCACCAGGTACAAGCAGGAAGTGGAGGCATTCTGAAATCCATTGAAAGCAATTTTATAAGATTTTGTTTTTTAGAGCAGTTTTGGGTTCACAGCAAAATGAAGAGAAAGGTGCAGAGATTTCCCATATTCTCTCTGCCCCCAACACCTGTACAGCCCCCCTCCATTATCAATGTCTCCGTCAGATGGTGCGTTTGTTACAATGGATGACCCTACATTGATATGTTATCATCACCCAGTCTGTAGGTAACTCTCAGTGTTTTACCTTCTATGAGTTTGGACAAAGGTATAATGTCATGTACCCTCCATTACAGTGTCACACACAGTAGTTCACTGCCCTGAAAGTCCCCTGTGCTCCCCTGTCCATCCCTCCCTCCCCCGCCCCCTGGAACCCACTGTCTTCACTCTCTCCTTGGTTTTGCCTTTTCCAGAAGGTCAGGTAGTTGGAATCACACAGTGCGTAGCCTTTTCAGATTGGCTCCTCTCACTTCGTCATGTGCATTTAAGCTTCCTCCATGTCTCTTCATGGCCTGGCGGCTCATTTCTTGTTAGCGCTGAGTAATATTCCACTGTCTGGATGGACAGTTTGTTTATCCATCACCTACTGGAGGACATTTCGGTGGCTTCCAAGGTCTGGCGATCATGAATAAAGCTGCTGTAAATGTCCATGTGCAGGTTTCGTGTGGACAAGCTTGCAGCTCCTTTGGGTAAATACCAAGGAGCTGATTGCTGGAGCCTAGGAGTGTGTTTAGCTCTGTAAGAAACCGCCGAGCTGTCCTCCAAAGCAGCTGCACCGTTTGCCTTCCCCACGGTGGCTGGGAGTCCCTGTGGCTCCACGTCCCCGTCAGCATGTGGTGTCAGCGCTCAGGGTGTTGGCCGTCCTGACGGGTGCAGGGGTGTCTTGTTGCTTTAATTTGCGTTTCCCAGAGGAGGAGATGGGGAACATCTTCTCATGTGCGTATTTGCCATCTGTGTATCTTCTTGGGTGAGGTGTGTGCACGTCTTTGGCCCATTTTTTAACCGGGTTGTTGGTTTTTTTTATTGCTGAGTTTCAAAAGTTTTATACGTTGTGGATAGTAGTCTTTTATCAGATGTGTCTTTTGCAAATATGTTCTCCCTGTCTGTGGTTTGTCGTCTCATTTTTTTGCCATTGTCTTTTGCCCAACAGAAGTTTTCAATTTTAATGACGTTCAGCTTATCAGTTATTTCTTTCACTGGTCATGCTTTGGGCAATGTCTCACCGTACTTAAGGTCATCTAGATTTTTTTCCCTATGTTATAGGAGTTTTATAGTTTCTAATTTTACATTTAGATCTGTGGTACATTTTGTGAAAATATAAGGTCTGTGTCCAGGGTCTTTTTTTTTTTGCATGTGGATGCCCAGTTCTAGCTAATTTGCTAATTAAAATTTAATTTAAAATTTTAATTAAATATTACATTTAATTAAAATTTTAATTGAATATTTAATTAAAATTTGTTTTAACAGTTTAACTGTTGCCAATATTTTGTTGAGGATTTTTACATCTGTGTTCATTTGAAAGGTGAGAGGTCTGTGGTTTTCTCTTCTTATAATGTCTTTGCCTGGTTTTGGCGTCAGGATCGTGCTGGCCTCATAGAAAGGGTTAGCATTCTTTCCTCTGCAAGAGATTATATGGAATTGGTATCATTTCTTCCTTAAAAGTTTGGTAGAATCCACTAGAGAACCTATCTGGGCCTGTTGCTTTCTGTTTGGAAGGTTATTCATTATGGATTCAATTTCTTTAATAGATAAAGT
Organism: Aselliscus stoliczkanus; assembly: GCA_033961575.1. Taxonomy (NCBI): domain Eukaryota; kingdom Metazoa; phylum Chordata; class Mammalia; order Chiroptera; family Hipposideridae; genus Aselliscus; species Aselliscus stoliczkanus. Next base: position 2,856,018 of record CM066738.1, on the reverse strand, counting down.
CGTCTTTATCTATTAAAGTCGTCTTTATCTATTCAGATCATCTATTGCTTCTCGTGTGATTTTTAGAAGGTTGTGTCTCTCAGGGAATTGGTCCATTGCATCTGGGTTATCAAATTTGTGGGCATAGAGTTGTCCATGTATTTTTTTTTAAAAGATTTTATTGGGGAATTGGGGGAGGGGAGCAGCATTGGGGAATCAGGGAAGGGGAATAGACATTTGCTGTCTTTTTTGGTTCTTCAGTTTAGTTGTGGAGGACGTTGCTTCACTGGCCCGTGTTGGTATCATCATTGCGCTCTTCCCGGATGAGGCAGATCGGTCGCCGGCCTCTGGGTGGTTGCTCACCACGGCTATTGGCAGCTCACGCTGGCTGCCGGCCACTCACTGTAGCCTATGGCAGCCCACTGCAGCAGGGGCTGCAGCCTACACCGTCGCCAGGGACTCACAGCAGCCCAGCTCCAGGTGGAGCTGTTGTTCACCATCTTAGCTGTAGAGGGCAGTGTCACTGGCCCTCATATGTGGGATCCGAACCGGGGCCGCTGGCGTCCCAAGCCAGCTCTTAACCAATGCGCCACTCGGCCGGCCCTGTCCATGTATTTTTTTATTCTTTTAATATCCCTGTGATTGACAGTGCTGTCCCTCCTTCACTTTTGATATTGGTAATTGGTGTCCTCTGGTTTCTTAGCCTGGCGAGAGGCCTCTCAATTGTATTGATCTTTTCAAAGAGCCACCTTTTGGTTTCCTTGATTCTCTCTGTTGATAATTTGAATATCACTGCATTTCTTCTCTGATTCTTATTATTTCTTTTCTTCTACTTACTTTAGATTGGATTTGCTCTTTTTCTAGTTTTCTAAATTGATCATTTGGATGATTGATTTTAGATCCTTTTTCTTTTCTGATAAATGCATCAGTGCTATGGATTCCCCTGTAGGCTCTGCTTTCACTGCATCCCATAAATTTTGGTAAGTTGTGTTTTCACTTGCATTTAGTTCAAAATATTTTTAAATTTCTCTTGAGATTTCCTCTTTGACCCAACTGTTATTTGGAACTATGTCTTTTAATCTCCATTCTTTGGGATTTCCCACCCAAAGAATATGATTTGTGTATTCTTTTAAATTTGTTAGCGTGTGTTTTCTGGCCCAGAATGTGTCTGTCTTTGTAAATGTTCCAGGTGAGCTTGGGAAGAGTGTATATTCTGCTGTTGTTGGATGAAGCCGTCTACAGAGGTCACTTATATCCAGTTGATGCTGGTGGTGTTGAGCTCAGCTGTGCCCTTATTGATTTCCTGCCTGTCAGGTCTGCCCACTTCTGATAGAAGGGATGTGGAGGTCTCCAGCTAGGACAGTAGATTCACCCATTTTTCCTTGCAGTTCTATTTGTTTTTGTCTCACATAGTTTGATACTCTGCTGTTAGGTACATACTTGTGAAGAATTGTGTCTTCTTGGGGAATTGACCCCTTATCATTGTGCAATGCCCTTATTTATCCTTGATAAGTTTCCTCATTTTGAAGTTTGCTCTGTGTGAAACTAATATAGCTGATATAACTCCCGCCTTGTTTTGATTAGTATTATATTACATTTATTTTTAATCTATATGTGTCTTTATATTTAAAGTGGGTTTTCTGTAGAAAACATATTGTTGGGTCGTATTTTTGATCCACTCTGAGAATCTCTGCCTATTAATTGGTATATTTAGACCACTGATGTTCAAAGCGATATTGACAGTGTTGGATTAATGTCTACCATATTGGTTACTGCTTTTTACTTATTGCCCTTGGTCTTCCACTCTTTTTCTACTTTTTGTGGTTTTAACTGAGCATTTTATGATTTGATCTTCTTTCCTTTCTTAACATATCAGTTATGCCTTTTTTAGTGGCTGCCCTAGAGTTTATATGTTTACATTCAGGCCCACTTTTAAATAACAGTATGCCACTTCACAGGTAGTGTGAGGACCTTATAATAACACAATAATCCTACTTCCTTCCTCGCCTGTCCTCATCGCGGGGTGCATGCAGTTACTGCCTGTGCTTGAAGCTTGGGCTTTGCGGTCGCAATGACCGGGAAACCCGGCCATTTCCCCCGTGGACGCTAGGTGGCGCTGTTGACAGTCCCTGGGATGCAGGATGCTCTGGAGAGCATGGCCTCTTTGGGACAACCTGACGGGCCGTTCCTGGGGGAGCCTGTCAGGGTTTGGGTGGTTGTCACCGAGCGTCAGCCGCAGAGCTGTGGGACCTCAAGCCCAGTGATAATCTGCCACAACTAAGCTACTTTCCTTTTTGAGCCAATACTGCATACCAGGTACCTTGCTGGGCGCTTCCCATTCGTTCTGTCACCTAACCCCCAAAGACGGCCAGCCGAGGCACATACTATTGTCCCTTGGTTACAGTTGAGGAAAGCAAGGCAAAGAGAGGGGAAGGGATGTGCCCATTTTGAACCGAGGTCTGTCCAGCTCTGTAGCCGGCAGTGGAACCCATCATTCTTCAGCAGACTCTCTTGGGCACCTGCCACGTGCTGTGAACACAGCGATATGAGCTGGGCCACAGCCTGCCATTGGCCCCCAGAAGGTGAGGGAGGCAGGACCCCCAAAGAGGCAATTCCAGGAGTGAGGGGCAAGTACCAGGATGGGCACAGTGAGGAATACACTGTGATTTCTATGTCTTAGAGCAGCAGTCTGAGGCCAGCTGCTGAAAAGCTCCGATGTGCGTCCCAGATGAGGAAATGTGGTGCTCACAGCCTCTGGGTGAACGTCTGTGCTACGGGTCTACCAGGCTGGGCGAACCCAGGTCTTTATTCAAACACTGATCTAGGGTCGCTGTGAAGGTGTTTGGGAGGTGTGGTTAACACCTGCAATCTGGGACTTCCTGGAAAGCACAGCGGACTCAGTAGTGTGTGTGTGTGTGTGTGTGTGTGGGGGGGACTTTGGTATACCCAGGGTCCTCAGGCGCAAACACTCAGCTTTCCCAGAGAAGAAATTCTGCCTCTAGCCTGTTAGCCTCAGCTCCTGCCTCAGCCTCCAGCCTGCCCGCCTGCTCTGCAGGTTTCGGACTTCCCAATCCCACATCGTGTGGGCCCATTCCTTAAACCTCTTACTACACACATCACTCAGTGGGAACAGGGTGACCTGCCCTGGCCCAGGAGGCCACCTCGGGGCAGAAACCTTCAGGGCGGACGGAGCCATCATGAGGATGAAACAGGAGGAGGTGGGCTGTGTGCTTGGCACATGCTCAGCACTGTCCAGCAGGGGACAGGACCTGTGGAGGTGCCTCTGTGCGGTGAACAGGTGTATAAAGGTCCCTCTGTGCGGTGAACAGGTGGATGGAGGTCCCTCTATGCGGTGAACAGGTGGATGGAGGCCCCTCTGTGCGGTGAACAGGTATATAAAGGTCCCTCTGTGCGGTGAACAGGTGGATAGAGGTCCCTCTGTGCGGTGAACAGGTGGATGGAGGCCCCTCTGTGTGGTGAACAGGTGTATAAAGGCCCCTCTGTGCGGTGAACAGGTGGATGGAGGCCCCTCTGTGCGGTGAACAGGTGTATGGCAGTCCCTCTGTGTGGTGAACAGGTGGATGGAGGCCCCTCTGTGCGGTGAATAGGTGTATAAAAGTCCCTCTGTGCGGTGAACAGGTATATGGAGGCCCCTCTGTGCGGTGAACAGGTGGATGGAGGCCCCTCTGTGCGGTGAACAGGTGGATGGAGGCCCCTCTGTGCGGTGAACAGGTGTATAAAGGTCCCTCTGTGCGGTGAACAGGTGGATGGAGGTCCCTCTGTGTGGTGAACAGGTGTATAAAGGTCCCTCTGTGCAGTGAACAGGTGTATAAAGGTCCCTCTGTGCGGTGAACAGGTATATGGAGGCCCCTCTGTGCGGTGAACAGGTGTATAAAGGTCCCTCTGTGCGGTGAACAGGTGGATGGAGGCCCCTCTGTGCGGTGAACAGGTGGATGGTGGTCCCTCTGTGTGGTGAACAGGTGTATAAAGGTCCCTCTGTGCAGTGAACAGGTGTATGGAGGTCCCTCTGTGCGGTGAACAGGTGTATAAAGGCCCCTCTGTGCGGTGAACAGGTGGATGGAGTCCCCTCTGTGCGGTGAACAGGTGTATAAAGGCCCCTCTGTGCGGTGAACAGGTGGATGGAGGCCCCTCTGTGCGGTGAACAGGTGTATGGCAGTCCCTCTGTGTGGTGAACAGGTGGATGGAGGTCCCTCTGTGCGGTGAACAGGTGGATGGAGGCCCCTCTGTGCGGTGAACAGGTGTATAAAGGTCCCTCTGTGCGGTGAACAGGTATATGGAGGCCCCTCTGTGCGGTGAACAGGTGTATAAAGGTCCCTCTGTGCGGTGAACAGGTGGATGGAGGCCCCTCTGTGCGGTGAACAGGTGGATGGTGGTCCCTCTGTGTGGTGAACAGGTGTATAAAGGTCCCTCTGTGCAGTGAACAGGTGGATGGAGGTCCCTCTGTGCGGTGAACAGGTGGATGGAGGCCCCTCTGTGCGGTGAACAGGTGGATGGAGGTCCCTCTGTGCGGTGAACAGGTGGATGGAGGCCCCTCTGTGTGGTGAACAGGTGTATAAAGGTCCCTCTGTGTGGTGAACAGGTGCTACAGGTAGACGTCCTACTCAGCTGTGGCTGTCAGTATGATTTCCTTGCCTGTATGTATTTTAAAGGAAGCACTCAGGACTTCTCTAATCAAATGCACATGCGTCATTTACCTCATTCATTGCTATGAGGGCAGCTGTGTGGAACCCTGAGCATGAAAGCAAGCGGGGGGTGGGGGCTTCCGCGGGTGGAACCAGGTCGGGAGGCCCACGCAGAGTCAGTGGGGCGGGGGGGGGGTGCTGAGAAAGGAGGGCCCGTCAAAACCTAACGTAAGCAGCAGCCTTGGCTCAGGAATTGCCCCCTTTCTAGGGGCTGATGGAAATATTCCCACATGAGCAGGGAAATACAGATGAGGCTGTTCCCGGCAGCTCTGGTTAAAAGAATAAAAACAAACACCACCTGAGATATCCATTCATGGTGGGCTGGAAAAGCGTGATGGGGCCGCATGGCCTCCACGCTCCGGGAACATGTACCGCCACGGAAGGAAGAGTGGGATCGATTCATTCTGGGTGGGACCCAGACTCAGAGCCCGCGAGACCGCACGGCCGGCTGCTGTGTGCAGCGGGAGCGCGCTTGGGCGAGACGCGCGAGGGAAGTGGGGCTGGAAGCTGTCGGTTGTACAGAATTTGGTCTGCAAGTGGGTATGGCAGAGTGTTAGTAGTGGTTTCTTTGGCACGTGCGATGTGGGCAGGAAAAGAGACCCTTTGCCTCTTGGCACTGCTGTTAGGCTTAAGTTGTTTGCAATGAGCAAGCTTTGCTTTTGTAGCTGAGTGAGGGAAAGTACTTCTCTGAGCCATGAGGCAGCCAGCGTGCTGCCTGCTGTCAGCTGTGACCCGAGACAGTGCCTGTCTCCATGAACTGCACTGTCCCCCATTAATTCACCCATGCGGGGGGCGGGGACAAGCCTGGTGGGCTCCTCTGAGCTCCGACAGTCAGGGCAAGGACCGAAAGGTATTCTACTGAGGTAACCATATGGCTTTGCTCCTTTTAAGTTTGTTAATTTGGTGAATTACCCTGGTTGCTTTTCAAATGGTGAGCCATCTTGCGTCCAGTTGGTCATGGTGTGTTGTCACTTTTATAAATGGTCGGGTTTGATTTGCTAGAATTTTACATCAGTGCTCACGAGGACAATTAGTCTTTAGTTTCCTTTAAATGTCTTTTCTGGTGTTGACATCACAGGAAATTCTAGCCTCATGGTGTGAGTTTTAAAGGAGTCCCGGTGTTTCCATTTTCTGGAATAATTTGTATAGAATTGCTGTTATTTATTTCTTACGTGTTCATAGAAATCATCAGTGTCTCCATCTGGGCCAGCAGGGGTCTTTTTGTATGTGGAAGAAGCTTTTTAACTAGAAGTATATTTCTTTCATGGATATAGGTCTCTTCTGGTTATGTGTTTCTTCTTGAGTGAGCCTCGCTGGTTTGTGTATTGATAGAATCCGATGCAGGGATCACCCCTCTAATTCCTGATGCTGGTAATTTGTCTCTCTTTCTCTCCCCCCCCCAAAAGTCTGGCTAGAGTTTTATCAATTTTATTGCTCTTCTCAAAGAACTAGCTTTGCGTTTCAATGGTATTCTTTATTGTTTTTCTATTTTTGATTTTATCGGTCTGCTCTGATGTTTATTGGTTTGTTTGTTTTTCCTACTCCCTTGGTTTTAATTTGCTCTTTTTCTAGTGTGTTAAAATGGAATCTGAGGGCAACGATATGAGACCTGTCTTCTTTTCTAGTAGAGGCATTTAATGCTGTAAAATTTCCCCCAACACTCTTTTGATAGGTTGTATTTATTTCAAAATGCTTTCTAATTTCCCTTTCAATTTCTTCCTGAAACTGTGGGTTATTCAGAAATTTTTAAATCTAGTTTCCAAAGATTTGAGTACTTTTCTAGAGATCATTTTGTTATTGATTTCTGATTCTTGTGATCAGAGAACACACTTTGTATGACTTGAGCACTTTTAAATTTATTAAAACTTGTAGTGTGGCCCAGAATATGGTTTATCTTGGTAAATGGTTCGTGTGCACTGGGAAAGAATGTGTGCTTTTGGGTTGCGAGGTACAGTGTTTTTATAAATTTTTCCATTTGGATTTGTAATCTATTCGTGCCCTTTTATTTAAAGTGCCTGTTTTGTAGGCAGCATATAATTTGGTCTTGATTTTTTTTTTTTTTTTTTAGCTGAGCCATCCTGCCACCTGTTGGCAGCTCAGCTCGGGCTGGGCATCGAACTGCTGTTGCTCAGAGCTCAGCTCACACTCTTGAGCGAGCTCTTAACTAACTGAGCCACTGGGCTGGCCCAGGGCTTGCTTTTTTATCCGTTCTGAGAATGCTGCCTTTAATTAGGGTGTTCAGACCGTTTACCCTCAATGTGACGATTGATGTCAGGACACGTAACTCTGTCTCCTCTCTTGTTCTCTGCCCTTCAGACTTCGGCTGCCTCGATCTCCTGGGCCTCTCGGCTTCATTGTCTCAATTCGGAGTTTCGCAGGCTTCTCCAGGTTCCTCTCCCGGGTCCAGGGCCTGGAAATTTCCCAGAGGCAGTAGGCTGGGTAACCATAGGGTCCACCTGATTTGATTCCCGTCTCTCAAGGACCGCTGTCCTTTCCAGTGTCTTGAAAACCATTGTTTCATATATTTTGATTGTTTTTGTTTTATTTTGGGGTGGGAAAGAAAATTCAGCCTGTGTTACTCCAGCTTGGTCAGAAGCAGAAGTTAATGCCACCACTTTACTTGGGAGCCCCGGACAAGGGTTCAGAGCCTGTTGCTTCTATGGGACGGAGCAAGGTCCTGATACTGCATGTCCCCAGTGGCAACCCCCCTCGTCAGTGCCGGCTCAGGTGCTGCCTCCTTCAGGAATCCTTCTTTGATCTCAACCTCACACTCCCCTCCTGGTGGGGCTTATTTTCTCTGCCCTGCACTCTAGAATTCAGCAGACATTTGCTGAATTTGTGTATGGAAAAAAAAAAATGAAGAAGGCAATTTGCTCTATGGATGAGCTCACCAGGCTTCTTTTTCTGCATTGAGTGAGGGTGTTTCCAGCTCGTCTGATGACTATGAACAGATAATCGGGGTGTGTCATGAAGGTGCACACACAGAAACACATCAGGTTCTTCAGGTTATTATAGGTGCTTATTTTCAGGCCTCCCTCCCTCACCTGGCGAGCTCAGTAGGGCATGTCCCACGTCTGCTCTATGTGCCAGGCATGTGATAGGTGCATTATCCACAGGGGTCTAACTAAGCCGAGCAGATCCATGAACGGCAGGGTTAAGAGTGCAGACTCAGGGTCAGACCCAGGTTTTATTTTTTTTTTTTTTGAGGGCAGTGTCACTGGCCCTCATATGTGGGACCCAAACCGGGGCCACTGGCGTCCCAAGCCAGCGCTTAAGCACCGCGCCACTCGGCCGGCCCAGACCCAGTTTTAAATCTTGGTTCTATCACTTACCCTCTCTGGGCTTCAGCAGGAAAGCAGGAGCCGAGGTGCGGCCATGTGAAGTTTCAGATGCCCAAGAGGGTCCCAGGTGGAGGCATCCTGGAGGCAGCCAGCTGTGCAAGCCTGGCGCTCGGGGGAGGGCGTGGTGAGCGGGGGTCCTGGGCCGTTAGAGTCATGAGACACAGGAGGTCACGTAGGAAGCAAGTGTGGACAGAGGGGTGTGAGGTGCACTCACACTTAGGGGTGGGGAGATGATCAGGGACCAGCAAAGGAGACCAAGACGTGGCCATTGAGGTGGGAGCGTCGCAAGCTGGTGTGGTGACTTGGAGGGAGAGAGGAGGGAGACACTGACGCCTGAGAGTGGCCTGAGTGGCCTTTGCTCCACAGGGTGGATAATGGAGTGGATGACACAGGGCTGGACATGTTCTGATGCCCACGCATGCTGCTGTGTCAGTGAGCACGGGGCGTGGCAAGCTGCCTCCTGCTCGGCCAGGTGGAGCCGGGGCTGTGCCGGCCAGCCGCTGTCTGGGCAACTCTGGTTCCTGGGGAGATGGAGCCTCATTCCCCTTCCTACCTGCTAAGCCCTGCCTGTCAGCTGGACGTTGGAGAAGCGGCCCCAACATTTGCCAGAGTTGCACTGGACCTGGTAACATCAGGGCTTTACTTTTAATTGACTTAATTTTTTGGCCTCTGCATTGATTTTTTTATTGGTTTTTGCCAATGAAGAATCCTACAGAGTATTGAGCAGGACTGATCGGAAGATAAATGAAACTCTGGCACTTGGAAAGACAATGTTGTTTTCCACAAATGCCCCCTGGGGAAAAGGCATTTTGTGCTGGGCCAGCTGAGTCAGGTCCAATACAGACAGCCTTGCAAGCGGGGCCTCCCAGCGTGGCAGACTGGTGAAATGACAACAGTCCTTTGGGAATAAGGCCCATCTTTCTCCCTCCCGTGGCTGCCTGGAAGCCACTCTTCACAACGATGCAAATGGTCCCATTTCAAGGCACTGTAAGGCTGGACCAAGAGGCAGGGGGCTGGACAGAGCAAACCATTCTTACTGAGATGCAGCCCGTTTTCCTTGGATAAGCGCTCCTTATGCTGCGGTAGCCTTTCGGCTAATTTGCGGAGTTCTGAAAAAGTCGGTTCTGACCATTTTTGCTAGTTTCCTTGTTGCTTTATGGAGGGGAGAATTTTCCACCATCATCACTGATGTCACTCAACAGAGTTTTTCCTTGTAAGCAATTATTTATTTGTATATAAGAAAACTGTGTTTTAGATGAAAACAACATACAGAAAACCAAATTAATAAGTGAAATAATCAATCCCTGGCATTACTGGGCTGATTTATAGTAATATTACATATACTTACAAAATTAGACACACACGACTGTATTTCACTATGTACATAACTGACACACTTTTCTGTGAGTTGCTTTTTTAAGCAGTGTATCCTGCTGTCCATTGATCCATCAATAACATGTGCTGGACTATTTTCAAGGGTTCCCGATATTCAGATGGCACAGATAGCACCACAATTTAACAAGTGCCCTCTTGGTGGATGTGTAGGTTGCTTAATTTCTTACTTTCATAAACAAGGCTGGATGAACCCCCTTTATATGTTTTTCATGTGCTCATCACACTTGTTTTGGGGGCAGAACCCTGGTCATGGGATTTCTGGGTCAAAAAGATCAGAAGACAAGCGTGTTTGGGGGCATTTGGGGATGGAGGACAGCTCGCTCCCCACAGTCTGGACACAAAGGCTTCCTGGCCTGTCTCTCAGCTGCACGCCCGCTCTGCGTTCCACTGTGTGTTCTGGAAAGGTGGCTTCCCTTAGACGGGTTTCATCAATTGGGCAGAAGCGCCACTCAAATTCATAGAAAGCTCTCATTTTAAGCGATTTGTCTTGAAATTTTCTTTTCTGACTTCTAAGTGGCAAAACCTGCTCACTCTGATGCCTTGGGAAGTCAGCGTGTTAAGTGTTTGTTGTGGTCCTACTGTGTGCCGCGGCTGTGCTCATGGAGGCTGGATGAACACATGGGGGAGAAGGGCTGGCTCCTAGCGCAGAGGTTTCACTTGGAGCGAACTCTCAGTTACACCTGGAGATCTCTGATGAAAGATCTTTCAGTTGAGAACCGGTATGATTAAAGTTTATAATGACAAGCCTGAGACATTTGCAATGGGCTTAGAGACTTTCTCTATCAAAAGCTAAAAGGATTAAACCACCTGCAGTATAGTTTTATGGTTAAGCATATTATAGTTCTCTGAAAATGGCAATCCCTTCTCACCATGTATTAGACCGTTGATGTCCGTGGAGGATTTGTCCCAAGACCTTTGAGACGCTCTTGACTCACAAACACCACCACAGCTTTCAGTTTCTCCCAGAACATGCAGTTAAGGACGAACTGGAAAATGCATGTGATTCCTTCAGGCTCGTTATGGTTCTATAAATACAGGATCCAAGTCTCTATAAAGCTATTAAAACAAATTCAGGCTGGAGCCCTTACTGAAATGGTTTGTGGAGCCATTATTTTTCTCTTTTCTGTGTAAAACATACACCAAACAAGTTCGCATTAGAAATTCAAGCCTCAGCTGCATCCAACTCTTTGCATCTTTATCCCAAATTTCAGTTAAACTATCACGTTATTAGACTTACTTCTTGCTTTGTGTTTCCATCTCCCACACTAGGAGTTACTTTCTTTGGGAAGCCATTTTCCTTAAGAAATAAAGTTTGCCTCCGGCGATGGGAGTGATCATGTTGGCTGGTGATTTGAGCCCCCCAGATTTAAGTCTGCGCCCTAGCAAAACTGCAAGTCCACACCCTCACAGATGCAACCTGCAGTAGACTGTGCAGTTATCGCCAATAGTCAGCATTAGGCAGGGGCAGGTGGGGACCCTGCTATTCAGAAAGCTCCATTAACCAGAACACGCCGTTTCCTAGCACTAAGGCGTGACACACCTCTGCCTCGAGTGCAGACCAGCCCCACTTCTACCCTTGAGTAAACTTGAACATTCTGTTCCCTAAGAGCTTACTTGTGCCCTGGTTTTGGCCCATGGGCTCTGGACACATGCAGGATGCCAATGTCAGCCTCAGCTTCGTGACCCTTGAATCAGCATCCTCACTACTGCCTTCACTCAACAGTGTTCATTGATAACCGACTTTGTTGTCACTCCCAGGACCTGCAGAGTGGGCTCTCATTGAACTTAGGAGGAGAAGACAGAATAAGCTAACGAACAAGGAGACCAGATTGATAAGGGAGGTGTCCGTAGGTGGCCTGATGGCATTGAAGGCCCTGTTGGACCCCTCTGAGGAGATGGCTCAAGGCTGGCCCTGGCCGGTCCAGACAGAGCAGGGTGGTAGGCAGAGGACAGACATGGGGCACAAACCGAGGTGGGACGTTCTAGGAACTGAAAGAAGACTCAGACTCACGTGGCCAGAGGGCAGAGGGCAATGGGGACACTGGGACTAGAGGAGGGAGGGGAAAGGGAGGGCTGGCTTGGGTAAAGTCACTGTAAGGTATGATCCTAACTTGGACACTTTTTTTTTTTTTTTTGAGGGCAGTGTCACTGGCCCTCATATGCGGGACCCGAACCAGGGCCGCGGGCTTCCCAAACCTGCGCTTAACCATCGCACCACTCGGCCGGCCCCTAACTTGAACACTTTTGAAAGAAAAAGTGGGTGCTGTTAATAATCACCCTGGCAACAGGTGTCAACCAGGACTGGCCCTGGAGACCCGGCATGTATGATCGACCCTCCCCCGCCCACAGAATGAGGGGGCCATACATGGGGTTTTAGGGAAGGAAGGTGGTGGCACCCCATCTCCCTGTGCTGCCCACCCCCCTTCCCCCTGGAAGGCGCCACACGCTGACAGCGTCCTCCCATTGCTCTGTCCACATTCCTTCCTACAGTGACAGGCCAGCACCTCACCACCTGTTTCTTTGCTGCCCCCCCCCACGGCTCTCGTAGGGACGCTGCCCCGGAGATGCAAGAAGGAGCTGTTGGCGGTGAAGCTGCGGAACCGGCCCAGCAAGCAGGAGCTGGAGGACCGCAACATCTTCCCCCGGCGGACCGACGAGGAAAGGCAGGAGATCCGGCAGCAGATTGAGATGCGGCTGTCCAAGTGAGTAGTGGCGAGGGGACACCAGGGGCCGCGCTCCGCCTTGCAGCCGGACGTGGGTCTCGCCTTCCCCCGCCGTGCCGCTGTGCTCCATTAGAAGGTTAGCAGCATCCTTGGTCTCTACACAGTACATCCCCCCGTGACAACCAAACTGTCCCCAGAGATTGCCACATGCCCCCTGGGGAGCACATCACCCCTGGGGGAGAAGCACCGGTTATAGGAGCAAAGTGGGGTGCCTGAAGAAGGAAGGGGTTGCAGTGGGAGGGACGGTGGCGCAGTGGGAGGACGTGACCTGTGGGGGCGGTGTCCCTGTTTACCTCCTCCACCTGATCACTTTCTGCAAGACTCTGCTTCCAGTATTGCCAAGTCGGCTAAGTATTTCAAGAGAAGCTGGAATTCTGTGTACTGGGGGTGAGTCTGTGTACCTGCCCCTGGCTGTGACCCGGAACCACGAGTGAGTGCCCTCTGCCCTTCAGCGCCCAGGAGGTCACTCTGCTGGCCGGAGAGCCACTGGGTTGTGGGGCAGGACAGCACGGGCGTGTCTTAGTGGCCCAGGTCTGCTGGGATCCAGGCACGCTCCCTCCCTGACACAGGACACCTGGCAATGAGTGGGGGGAAGGCGGGGTGAAAGTGGGGCGCTTTCAGCATTGGATGACTTTCTAAGTTGCTTTCGAAGAACCAGAGCAGCTGGGCCCCAAACTCACCAACCCTCGGTTTTCTCATCTATAAAGTGGGTGCTGACACTTTCACGGTCATGGTGAGTTTCAGGGGGGCCCTGCCATGGCAGCCGGGGCTCACCCAGCAGTGCTTGCTGCTTCGGCAGCCGGGGCCTCGGAGCCGGGTCCTTGAAGGTCCTTCCGCGGGTGAGGCTGCCCTCAACACAGATTGCTGTCAAATGCCTGGTGGTGACCCGTGGCTCCCTGTTAAAGTAGAGATTGATGGGCCCCACCCAGGCCTGCCATCTGCCTCTCGGGCGGGGGGCATGTTAACTACCCCTGATACCCATGGTCCGAGGGCCCCTCCCCACACTGGACTTTATTAAACTGGTTGGAGTGAGATTGTCAGACCCGTCGAGCATTTGTCACTCTGTCTGGTCATCAACAAAGGTTTATTTTACTCGTGTGAGGAGCAGGTGCCGTGGCAGTTGCTGGCTCCACAGCCATGGGGAATGAAGGAGGTCCTCCTGTCAGCCCCCGTGCTGCCTCAGGCCTCTTCCTGTGTCACTGATGCCCGCCCAGCCTGGTGCTTGATACAGACAAGACGCTCATTAGACCCTGTGGGAGGGAAGAAAGGCGGCATGCGTGTGCCCATCCTGGGAGGGGACCAGTGGTCCCACCAGGAAGCAGAGGCTTGGGCACAGGCCACACCCCCCAGGGCAGCCCCTGCCGCAGGCGTGACCTCTCAGAGGGCCCCTGAAGAAAGCCATCTGGACCGGCCTTTCCTAAGGCGGTGACAGGCATGAGGTGTGAACCAGCGCTCCCTGGTCTAGTGGGTTTGGGAAACCATTCACACGTGGTTTATGTGCCACGGGACTTGTCAGAGCCTTGAATGTGACAGTGTCCATTGTGTTCTGCAGGAGGGGACAGAGTGTCTTCGCTGTGTGGGCCCCTGTGAGCCTGTCCTCCCTGTTCCAGAAGCATTCCAGCCCCTCCTAAGGGCCCAGCCCAGCCGAGGCCTAGTTCTGGTTTCCCTCTAAGGTCTTGCTTTTATCAACACTAAGATGAACGTTCTTATGCTTTTGTCCTTACCTGAGGTTTTCTCCAGGGCCTCCCTGGCAGGCATGGGGTCACAGAGCATGCCAACAGGTGCTGCCAAGCTGCTCTTCGAAGGTGCCGTACAGGTGTGCTTTCTGCCCTCACCTCAGAAAACATCCTGCCGCCCGCCCCCGTCACTGGTGCTCACCCGTCTCTGTTCCTTGTGGCCCGTCTCACGGATGCCCATGCGGTCACGTGAGGTTTGGTTTGTCATTTCTCTTATTTCCAGTGAGGTTGAACTTTTGTTTTTTCTTCAGTGTTTATCAGTGTTTTGGTTTCTTCTTCTTTTCATGCACCTCACCTGCAGTTTTCTTTATCTTCATGATTTTAGGAGTTGACTTTGGAAGCTGTAGCTTCTAATCCTTCCCCGGTTTTGTGAGTTATGCGGTTCTCTCTGTTGGGGGCTTGTATTTTCATTTTGTTCATGCTTTCCTTTGATATGCCGGAGTTTTCATTTTAAGGTCGTCAGGTTACTAATCATACGCTTTCGGTGTCAGCAGACTTTTTCCACGAAGGGCTAGATCATGAATATTTTTGGCTTTGTGGACCCGTGTCTCTTGTAACTACACACCTGTATGATTGTAGGATGAATACAGCCAGAAACCGTGTGAAACGAATGGGTGGTGTGTAATGAATGTATTGAGTAACTGTGTGCCAATAAAACTTTATTTACAAACACAGGCAGCAGCCCATGGGACAAAGTTTGCCAACCTCTGTTACACTATATGGTTCCTACTATTGTGCCATGTTTAAAACCCTTCTGTACCCAGAGGTAAAAAAATTATATTGACTCATGGTATCAATTTTGCAGCTACCTGCTAATGATAATTGATAATGGTTTTCTATTTGATGAACAAAGCAAGTTCTCCTTCAGCATAGAGTATTAAGTGAATTAATTCAAAGAAAAAGCAGTAAACAATGATAGTATCTGGGATTTTAAAATAGGGCACAGTTACTGCCATGATGCCTGAGGACCCCACACCCACCAGCAGGTGCAGAGGGAGCTGGAAAAGGTGGGGGCTGGGATGCCAGGCTTGCGGGCCCCGGTTCTGTGCATTTCCCGATGAATCTGTGATTAATTTTAAACTTTGGACTGGAATGGAGTCGTGGTACCTTAGACATTTGTCATCATGTTTAAAAATGGAAAAGTACCCCAGAATTAGCCGCAGAGCCAACTTGGGGAAATCGCTTCCCTGGGGGTCAGAGGCAGCCTTCCTGGCTGGCCCACTTTGTTTTCCTACAGAAATGGTTTAATTGGAACCCTTTGTCTTTGTTTTGCCTCCTTTCAGAGATCCTTCTGCCATCACTTGCTAAATAATTCAGCCTCTGGTTGCTGTGGCAACGTGCCTGAAGGGCCTTTTGTGTTTTTGTTTTGTTATTTCCAGATCCTTAAAATTTGATCTTTGGGGTACTCCTGGGGTTTTTCTGGATGAAATGGTCACTCCCCCCCCCCCCCAACAACACACCCTGTGTGCTGGGTCCGGGGACCAGAGTGAAATCAGAGTCCCCTGTGAGGAGGAAAGGTGTGTGATGATTCTCAGCCCCTTTCCGTACGGGAGGCTGGCTCACCTTTAGCACAGGTGTAAATGAAGCACCACAGCCAAGGACCCACAGCGCCCGCACTTCACACAGTAGGCGTGTTCTGGAACTTCTGCACCAAGGGACAGGTGGCCGTGCCTCAGTCCTGCTGTGCGCACACCAGTGAAGGGGGGCTGGTGGTAAGGATGCCGGCAGCTTTCATGTTTAGGTGCCGAATCCATGCAGTAAGTTTTGCTGACGTTTCCCCACTTAATTTTTTTTTAAATTTTTTATTGGGGAACAGTGTGTTTTTCTAGGACCCATCAGGTCCAAGTCAAGCAGCCATCCCAATCCGGCTGTGGAGGGAGCAGTTCCTTGTCCCATGTGGGGATCGAACCGGCAACCCTGGTGCTGTGAGCACTGCACTCCAACCAACCAAACCAAACAGCCGCCCCTTCCCCAGCCAGGAGGTGGGGGTCCCTTAGAAGGCCTTGGGGGCCACATCCCAGAAGGGAAGCGCTGCCCCGTCTCCTTTATCTTAGTCAAAGCTTTGCATTTTCTTGTATTGGCGTCCACCAGGGTGCATTCAGGCCTGCAGGCCGTGCTGGGCCTCTGGGTGCAGAGTACTTCCTGCCTGTTAGGGCCGGGGTGGGAGATGATGGCAAGGTCCCCAGCGTGGAACAGCGGCGTGCTAGTGAAAATATCCAGTGATTCCCGGCCGAGCACAGGCTTTGCGGACACATGGACAGGCGGGTCCAATCCCAGCCTTCCTGCCACAGCTGTGTGACTTTGGCACACACTGCCATCTCCGAGCGTCCCTCCTGGTTTGTAAAGTGGAGACAGTGGCAGCACGGTCCTCCCTGGGGCCCTTCGGAAGGTCCCAGGCTAGTCCCTGTAAAAACACACAGAAGTGTGTGCCGGGCAGGAGGCGCTCAGGGGCTGCTGTGGCTGCGGCCGGGCGAGGGGCGGGGCCACCAGCAGGCCCCGGCGAGGGTGAGGCGAGCTCTGCTCTATGAACAATTGCCGGCTCCGCCTGTCCTGGTGGCTGTTTTTTGTGACCGCTGTGTGATTTGCTTGGAGACAGAGGAGCTGGGCAGAGCTGTGAGTGGTGCCAGAACCTTCTATCGACTCTCCCGTGGGGTGCTGTGCTCGGGGACCCGTCGTGTGGAGACGAGCTAATTAATGCTCAGTAGTGTCAGGCGCTACCACTCAGCCTGTTAGCACAGGCATTAAATGATCCTCGAGCGTCCTTTGTACACTTTGTCCTGCTGCTCCCAGATGCTCCCAGAACACGCTGACACCACTCAGGCCTCCATGAAAACAAGTTCCCAGGAAAAAGGGTTGTGCGCCACTGCCCCCATCCCCACGGTCGCCTGGACATCTGCAGGATTAGAAGGGGGAGGCTTGCCGCTGTGAGCATAGCGATGAGATTGGCACAGCTTATCATGGAATGGCTGGACCCCCAAGCATTAGCCTTGGTCCCTTCTTTCTGCTGAAGCTGCATGGAAAGCTGGGGCACGGTCTCCGTCCGTGGGTACAGAAGTTTGAGAATACGGAAACCTTTCTTCTCTGGGCTTACAAAAAAAAAAAAAAAAGTGGTTTTGAATTCCCAGAAAGGAAGCCATTCCTTTGGGAAATATTGAAGCTTCATTGCAGGGAGCGGGGGATTGCATACGAACAGCTGACCTTTGATAAATATTTGCTGATCTCCCTCCTCCCCAGCTGTGCTGGGGGGCACCCCCATCCTGAGAGCCTCAAACCCAGTCCCACAGGCATCATCCAAGATGAGGGACCAAGAAATGTGGTTTTAATAATGGTCCTTGCTAACATTTATGCAGTGTCTTCTGTGCACCTGCTTCCTGTGAGGCGTTTCC
Source organism: Aselliscus stoliczkanus (assembly GCA_033961575.1). Classification (NCBI taxonomy): domain Eukaryota; kingdom Metazoa; phylum Chordata; class Mammalia; order Chiroptera; family Hipposideridae; genus Aselliscus; species Aselliscus stoliczkanus. The sequence goes on along the minus strand of CM066738.1, from coordinate 2,838,755 downwards.
TGTATATGATCTCCTGGCAGCCTCACAAGAGCTCCCTGGGACAGGCACTCTTAGTGGTCCTATCTTTCAGACGAGGGGAGCTGGCTCTGAGCAAGGGGTCACTTACCCATGCGCACGCAGCAGACATAGGGAGGGTCACTGTCCATGTCGTCCACACCAGTTCCCACACCTGGCCAGGTATCCAGCTCACCAGGGAACCTTGTGAAAACAGATTCCCAGCCCCCACTCAAGATAGCTTGAGTAGGAATCTATATTTTCATAGAGCCTTTCTCTCCCTCATGTCACTGCCCACCATATGCTGCACTGTGTCCCCTTCCCCAGGACCTTGGGAGACTGTTCTCTGAGGCTTCCGGATCAAAATAAGCTGTGCTTCTGTATAACAACTGCCTGTTAGTATTTTAAGGACAACGCGCATTTTGTAATTCATTGCGTTTCCCCTTTTGATTTGGCCACCAGGAAGCTCAGAGTCAAGTGTGGGAACTGTATTGTATCACTAGGGGTAGGTGTCTGTGTCTGACCTTCTTTGTATGTCCTTTGCCTCAATTTCCTCAACTCTTTGTTTTATCTTTATGGGGTATATTTTTATATACATGATTTCAAATCCATTTCTAAATTTTACTATGAAAATGTAAGTAAACATACCTATTTTTTTATGGAGGTCCTCTAGCACATGTGAGATTTTGCCACCTGATGTCATGGCAGAGGGCTTTCAATTTTACTACATGGTATTCAAATGTCCACTTTTAATAGTGGTCGAGTATCTCGGGGGTGGACATGTGTCCAGTCTTGCTGGTCCTTCCCACCATCAACAGACTTGTAGATGCCTCAAAATCTTTATTTTAAAAATAAAACTGCACCGCCCAATTTCACACATCAGTGTTTTCCTTTTTATGGATTATTTTCATGAGCTACATTTCCAGAAATGAAAAAAAAGAAGAGGAGGAGGGACAAATGCATTGAAGTAGACCATGTCTGTGCTCAGAGCGAAGCGCAGCTGTGAGGGGGCGCCGTGGGACCCAGCCATCAGTGGGCGAAAGCCTAGACCCTGTGGCTCAGGGTCTGTAAACAAATGTACAGAAAAGAATTCCACCTCGTAGCAGCCACAGCCCTAAAAATTCATGGTAACAAAGAACCTTCCCCCGCAGTTAAAATGACAATAAAATGTTCACATGATAATACTTTTAAATATTACTTTTTAATACTGTCACTATTAATGTAAATCATAGCGAACTAGATTATGATACTCAGCCCTGGTGACATGGTTTACGGGCCGTCCCACTGCTGGCAGCCGCGTGACTCGAAAATAACTGAGCAGTGAGTGTGTGTGAAGAGCCATGGTGACAATTTGCACATTTTAGGTGAGTGTCCCACTTCTGGGTGTGTTTGAGTGAAAGACTTTAGAAGAAGGAGAAAAAGGAGAAGAAGAATTGTTGATTCTGTGAAGGTTAATTTTGAGCCCCGGAGGAAACAGCAGTGAATTTTGCTCGGATGGTCAGGGGGTCCTGCATAGCTGCGGGGGTGGGAGTGGGGGGAGGGGTGGGGGGGCACGTCACCCTGCGAGCCCTGGGTGGACCAGGTGACTTCCCAGGCCTCGTCTGCCTCTTTGCTGTCGAGACCATGTGGCGAAATGAAAAACCAGACGGCACCTCAGCTGCTTCTGTTCCCCACACGTCACGCCTACGGGGCCGTCGCCGTGCTGCCTGATCTGACGTGAGGCAGTGGGAGGAGCAAATGGTAGCGATGTGGCACTGTCACTCGCTCCTGTGAGGGGGTCGGTGTCCCCAGAGTCAGGCTGACGGGGCCCAGCTGGACTGTGGGTCAGTCGTTAACCTCTAGTTTCCTCTCCCCTTCCCTCCCTCATTGGGGTCCTGACGCTGCCTGTCCCTCTGCGTCATTACAGGTGACACGGACTCCGACCGCCCACAGCACATGCGCCCCAAGGCGCTGGTTGCTGTCTTCCCGGGGGGCCTTTGCCTGCGTGTCTGGGAGCTTTGAGGCCTTGGGGGCACAGAGCACCAGCAGCGCCCCTTGCTGTCTGTGGGGCCAAAGGAACAGGGCAGAGTGACAGCCGAGTTCAGAGAGTGTCCATCCTCTCGCTGTGCTCAGGCGGGGCAGGTCTGACTTAGCTCTGGGGACACGCGGAGTCCGTGTGCCCACTGACGCTGCCATTCAGGTGTCCGAGTGACATCGGCAGGGCCGGCTGGCTGAGCTTGGTCCCTCAGGGCCTTTGCTCTGCTGTGGGCTTGTGCCTGAGCTTGCGTGGGTGACAATTCTCATTTCCGCGGACGTGTCCTCTGTGAATTTCAGACAAGTGGGGCAGGGAGAGCCCGCCTCTGAGCCGGATTTCATGGCAATGTCGGCCAGCGCTGCGGCCCATAGGAAGGGCTGCCCCCTGACTGCCCGCGGGCACCGTGCTGCTTTCCCAGCATGACCGCAGTCCTAGCCACAGACTGTCGTCCCCTATGCAGATGAGGAAACGGCACAGAGAGGTGACAGTGTGTCCCAGTGTCCCACAGTAGCAAAAGTGTCCCAAGCAGCCAGCCATACAGAAGGTTTGGGAGCCCTTGTCCCTAACCACTGGGCGTCACCACCTGAGGCGACCATGTCCCCTTCTCATCTTGCATGCGAGAGCAGAAAACGGATGACATGCTATGGCTAAGTCCAGTCTCCTGTTCATGTCAGGATGAATGAACGTCCACGCCTGTGGAGCCGGATCCTGTGCCTGCTTCAGCATCGGCAGCCCTGATGGAGCCTTTGTGTCCCGCGTGACGTGGGACGCCGTGTGCGTGTCACCGCCTTGGTCTGATGCCCGTACCGCAGCCCTTTACTGCGATGGGGGCCTCGCCACTGCCAGCTCCGGATGTTACTGTTATAATAACAATCATTACTGCAGCCCTTAAAATTTCGTGCAAACTTTGCTGCCCTGTGGTGGTTGTGACAGAGGGAATGTTTCAAGTTACAGGGAGAAATCGAGATCGAAGGAAAGCAGCCCTGGTTTCACCTGCACCATCAAATGCCCCGTGTACCTCGTGGGATGTGTGCCCCCCACTTACAGAGATTTCAGGTCCCTGCAGTGTGCAGGTGCTGGGTGCAGAAATGGGGGGCATGCCCAGGGGTGCATGACGCGGTTTCATGTACAGTAAGATACAGACAAAGGTGGACGTGGGAGCCTGCTACAGCAGCGGAGGGTCTAGGAGGGAGAGAGCAGCCGGCAGGAGGAAGGCAGAGTTGGGTGCAGACATCAGAGAGTGGGTGACATTTTGATCGCGAGGTGTCAGCCCGCCTGGCTGACTGGAGTGCAAGGGTGTCCCGGGCAGACAGCAGCCACAAAAGCGTACGAAGGCCTGAGGCTGCATCGCCGTGGGAGAGGGTATTGTGGCTGCGAAGGAACGGAGGCTGGAGGGTCAGCAGGGCTGGGTGCTGGGGGCCTTCCGTGCAGCTGCCCCTGGTCACTCAGGGCTCAGCGCAGAGGTCGCCTCCCCAGAGGGACCGTCTTTCTGTTTCCCTGCCAGGGTGCTGGGGTCCCGGCTGTCATGTGCACTGATGGGTCACGTTGAGGAGGCGCTGGATAAATGGTGTTAAGTGGTGACTGGAGATGTCCGACCTCGACCGGGAAGCCGTGAGGGCCCCCTGAGGGGTCACAAGCTGGGGAGGGCCTCTGCCTACACGTGGGGGGGCGGGTGGACGCTGGTCATGCGAATGCTGAAGGCCACAGGGGAGCCGGACACTGTCCTGGGGGGCTAGGGCTGGGCCTGGGGAGGAGTGGACGGGCGAGCTGGGGGTGGGGATGCCGGAAGAAGGCGGGAGATGTGGGGAGGCTGCTGGATGCACAGGTGGCACTGTCCCTGTCACTCATAGTCATGGTTCCACCCTGAGCCCAGACGAGCTCACAGGAGGAGCATGGAGACCATGTCGGGGAGACTCCACTGGCGGTCTTGACCTAACGGGGCAGCAGTTGGGAGCAGGGCCAGCTCAAGTCCAAGGGCACCGCAGGACCGACATGCAGCTCTATAGGTTTTCCTGTCATTGTTGGTTCGTTTCCTACCACAGTGCCTTCCCTCTGGCTTCACATCACTTCTACCAGTGGCTGGCGAGTGGTGGGTTGTTTCCATGAACCACTGAGGACAGAACTGGCCTCTGTGTGCTCGGGTTTGATGAGCCCCGTCCATCTATGGGGCGGCATTAAATGCAACCCAAGGAAAATAGGGGGCTGGAAGCTCACTTTTCTTTGTTCTGGAAGTCTGTGGCGCTCGAGCTAACGGGCTTACAGAATACTTTGGGGATTTAGGTCGGGCACATCAGGAGCCAGGTGATTCCATTTGGTAAAGCAGGACATGGGCGGGGTGAGGTGGCCAAGGTTGTCGTTAGGTCACCGGGGAGGCCCTGGGCCTGAGTGCCCCTCTCCCCGGCTGATCTGGGACCGTAGCCTTCTGGGTCCCTGGTGCACTCGGTCAGGAGAGCTCTCGAGCTGAAGAGCAGCCTCTCCCGAGGCTCTCACACGGTGTCCTCCCAGCGCTCGCTCGGCTGCACGATGCGGACCGGAGGGGCCGAGCGTGGCCTCCTCACCTGTGAAAGCACGTTCGTTGGCTCAGCCTTTGAAGCTGCCAGGGAGCTGGTCTCTACAAGGACTTTTAGGAAATCGCAGGAAGGAGGTAGACGTGCAGACTGAGAACTCACTGTACCCAAGATCACTCTTGAGCAGAAAACTGACCGCAGGGCCTCTTCAGCCAGCGGTGCAGCTGCGCTGGGCCGGGCGTGATTTCAGCGGGCAGCGGAGCCGGGTCAGCACACTGCAGAACCTGCCCCGGGCGGTGACCTGCTCAGGGGCCCATCCCAAGGTTCCGGCCCCTCCTGCTGGGATGTGCAGGCCCACTCCCTGCTGACCCCTTTGGATTCTGAGCTCCCAGGAACAAAATCTTTGTTTAGCAATTTCTGTTTGTGTTTAGCAATTTCTCTGCTTTGCTTCCTTTCCATGATGAAGCAGATTTATCTGACTTGTTTCCCCAGCCACCCGGGGAGTCTCAGCATGTTCGTGGAGCTTCAGTCTCTGTTTAGAAACCTCAGGGTACACTGAGATCAGGTCTGTTCCATTCTGTCCCAGACCCTTAACTGGACACCACCTGCCTGGTCTGCTGCTGTGGGGAGGGTCCTGCCCCAAGTAGTACATTCTCTAAGGCAAGAAGAATGCCAGGATTTATTAGGGCATTTGCAAGGATTTGTTACAAAAATGCGAAAGGAACTGGTGGGACTGGGCTGTGAGCAGGGCCTGTGAGGTGTGTGGGGAGGATGATGCGCCCTCTGCCCCGGAGGCAGGCGAGACCCAGAGGGAGGGAAAGGGGGGGCAGGCGAGGCCGCCCACCCCGCAGAGAATGGCTGTAAAGTGTGCATGCGAAACACTGCTTCTAGATGGACGTAACTGAGCAACAGAAAACAGCGCTTCCAAACCGGGAAAAGTTTGATGAAACCTAAGCCTCGGAGGACAGAAATATATACCTTGGTCTTTAAGGTAGGACTTAGGGTGAGCAGGGAGCAGGACTCTGTGTGGGCTTGGTGGTCCCTGCAGGGCGCGCGCGGCCTCCCTTGTTTGGTGTCCATCTGAAGCGCGCCCCCGTGTCTTGTCCTTTGAGTCCCTGCACAGGGTCAGCTGTTTTCCTCAGTTGCCTGGGAGTCTGTCGAGGAAGGTACAGCATGTTTTGTAAGAAAGTGCGAAGCAACATCAACCTCCCTTCAGTGTCAATAAACAGGATGCCCTAACCCAGGGGGGCAGTGGGTCCAGAGGTCGCCTGGCTGGGACTGAGTGAGCCCAGGCAAGTGACTCGACCTGTCATTGGAGACAGTGAAATGGGTGTTTGCAGGGATTGAATACGCCTGGCCTTGCTTTTCCCAGGATTGGTGCTTACCCCGTGCGAGCTGTAGTCATAGTAACACTAATGCAGTGATAGCTCAGTAACGTTTATGACTCATGTTATGTGCTACGGACTGTGCTTTGCATTCACTCAAGCCTAAGCTGTAAATGCTCAGAGGGGTTAGCTAGGATGTGCAAAGTCACACAGCTAGTACGCGATGGACTGAGATTGGACTGAGGCAGGCCGGCTGGCTCTGGACACCAGGCCTGGATCCACCCTGCTCCACGGGAGAGTTAGACAGTCAGGCCTGACATGGTCCCACAGTCTCCGAGGACCCAGGCTCCTCTACCTTCCTGCTCAATTCTCCTCACACTGGATTAATCCTCCATGGCCCAAGGTGGCTGCAGGAGCACCACACATCCCATTCAAGTCCAAAGGTTCCTACGTCCCAGCTGAGGCAGCTCTTCAAAAGGCTCTCCCCGAGACGCTCCTCAGCACAGCTCCTCGGCCAGAACCTCCTCACGTGGCCATGCTTAGCCAAAAAAGATGCTGCACCGAGTACGATCAGCTTCCCCATGCTACTTAAGGACGGGATGGAGAGCGGGTAGGAGGCCAGCAGTCTGCTACTGTAGGCGTCCAAATTAGTTCTGTGTAGACAGATTGAAGGAAAAGGGGAAGAGATGAACAAACAGATGGATGAGTGAATGAAAACACTCCTGATGGGCACCAGCGATTTCCGAAGCAGTCTGAAGGGAGGTGTGTCTGAGGAGCCCCTGTGAGCTCAGGGAGCGCCCCTCAGCAGTTTATAAGCGCCCCATGTCCCCAGCGGTCCAGTGCTGGGCCGAGGGGCTGCTGGCAGGTGGCACGAAGCTGGGAAGGGGGAGCAGGGAGACGGTCACTGAGGGGCCCTGGGGTGACGTGGACACAGGCTGTCCCCTCCTCAGTGATACTCCCCACATTGCAGTGCAAGGACAGACACTTCTGAGCAATCTCTAGGCGCCATTCTCAGCCCTGGGCTCTGGGGAAGGAGAAAGGGACAAAATGGATGGGGGCACTGCCTTCAGGACAAGGGGGCGGGGCGAGATCAATAAGAGGGTGTGACATGCGCCTGGACACGCAGCATGTGGGGGGCTCAGGAAGTGCCCCTGGCAAGCCACGGCGCCAGGGTGCCCTTGGGTCCTGGGCTGCCTCCGGGTTTCCTAACCGCCCCGCCCGGGCTGGGGAGGGTGAGATGCTCCTGCGTGGCACTGAGGATGCCTGTGTCCGTCGGAGTTATTGGTGGGGAGGGCGGTGCTGTTCCTTCTTTAGAATCAAGGACAGACGGAAGCGGCTTCTCCGCCTCGGCGTTTTGCTGTCCGCAGCTCGCTGGCTCACCGCAGCATTGCTGGGCCCTGCCCTGCGCCTCGCCTGCTCTACTGGACTGGCCTTTGCCCCCAGACTTGCTGAGGAGGGAGGCGCAGGGACCCTGGGGGGGGGCCCGGGATCCAGGGACCTGGGGAGCCAGCAGGCTAAAGAGGGGCTCGCAGTGGGGCTTCCCAGGCCGGCAGGGAACAGAGCCTGGCGGGGATGACCTGAGTCAGAGCTCAGAGGTGGGAAAGGCAGTGTCTGCGGAGGGGGCCACCAGGTGCCACTGGGGCAGGGCGCGAGGAAGGCGGCGGGCAGGCCCGGCTGGGACCCAGCTGCTCCAGAAACGTCTGTGCCCCAGACGACCGTCGTCTCGGAGCCCGGGAGCAGGCCGTGGGGAGCACACGGACTGTGTCAGGTTTTATAATCTAAATGAGGGGATCTTATACGTGGAAAAAACGAGTAGCGGTGTCAGTCCCACCCAGCCCGCTGCCCTGTGTCACAGACTGAGCTGTTTGCAGCCACTCGGAAGCCAGTTGGCACTAGAAGTCACCACCATGGCAGTAACTGGCGTTCACTCACCTGTTCACAGAGTGATCCAGGTACCCTGCACAGTGGGTCCTGTCACCTGCAGGGGGTCACAGCCCCTCAGGGGATGCGCTGTCCTCTCCGTCACTCTCCCCCCAGCTCTGGGCCTCTTCCTTTCTTTATTCCTCATTTCAGAAATAGCATTGGATGCGGCTGGGCATCAGGTTGAATAATTCCCTCTGCTCTACCTGGCTGAGAGAAAAGAAAGTGCCCGTCTGGTCCTGGAAGTCCATGGTCATGTCTGCCTCCCACGGGGTCACCCTCTTGACCTGGGTGACCCACGGGAAGCCCTGCAGACCTGGCTGGCAATAGCACAGGAGACAGGGGGCCTTGGTGGGGGGTGCTCAGGGCTCAGGTGTGGTCAGCGCTGTGCCCATGGGGCTCCACGGCATCGCTGCTGTGATTCTGTGCCAGGCACAGAAAGGGACTGCTGCCCTGGAAGTGGGGGGCTGGGAAACCCCGGGGCTGTCCCCCCACCCTGGAGGGAGCCCAGGATGCTGGCGCCGAGGGTGACAGGGGAGAGCCGTTGGCCTGAATGAGTTTCACAGGTGTCGTGGGGTAGCACACCTTCCTGGATGCCAGGAAGCCCACAGCTGCAGTAGAGGAAGGGGCCCCCCTTCAAGCCTGGGGGGCTTCCCAGGGGAGGTGAGATGGCTGCCCCAGAGCTCAGGGCTCAGAGCCGTGTGACCCTTGGCAAACTCGATTGTTGCAGTGACAGCACTTCTGCAGGTCCGGTGTCCTGCAGCCGAGGGCACGCTCTGGGCAGGGAGGACTCGCCCCACTCCGCTTGACTTGCAGTGCCCCTCAGACCCTCCCGCGGTGCAGAGCCTGTCACGGCGACCTAAGTGCGTGTGGCACACACGGGATGCGCAGTTTCATCACAGGGGCGCTTCCCCTGAGGGCGGGCGCCTTGGAAATTGATGGAAGCATGTCCTTGTTTCCTTCAGAACCTGATCAACAATTGTTCATATTGGGGAGCGACTCCCCCATGGTAGCGTCTCCCATTTCTCTCGGGGCCTGTGAATGACCAGCAGGGGACTCCTGGGGCCCCTGCCTTGGTAGCTGATGTCGCCACGGTGATTGTTGTGTGTAGGTGTGAGTGGCTGACACCTCCCCACGTTGTCACCTAATATGCTCGTGTTATCGAATGTGTTATTTGATTAGGGCTGACCTTCCTTCCTCGCTCCTTTATATCACAGCCAGGGCGCTGTATTGATTTCTAAGATTACGTGTGTGGGAGGGTTGGAGTGAAGGGCGTGGTACAGAACCGTTGTTATAAAGCGGGTGTGGGGTGTGAAAGGAGGATGGCTGTGCCCGAGGGGACAGTGTGAGCAGCGCGGGCCCACGGAGGCTGTCACAGATGTCCAGGTGAGAGGCTGGAGGCTCGGGTCACGTGGGCGGGGATGGAGCGAGGCAGATGCACGTAAGAGGTATCAGCCCGTGGAACCCAGTGGACTTGGGGGTTCCTGGAGGCTGAGGGTTAGGAGCAAAAGGGCAAAGGGTCACTCAGGGAACTGTGGTGAGTGACTGGACAATGGCCGGTGCCACCCTCTACGACAGGCACATCAGAAGGTGAGCAGCGTGAGGAGGGGCCCTGGGCGTGTGCATGCTGAGCACCTGGGGTCACGGATGCTGTGACGCGACTGCCCCTTGCGGGGGGCCTGCAGCCTGTGCCTCCCACTCGAGCCCTTAGTGGGCTGATATTTGTACTTGCGGGGTGACTGAGGACAGGGGGGCTGAGGTTTGGGGTCGCTGCCCGACCAGCTCCACCTCAGAGCCTGCAGCCTGTCCCTGGTCTTCCGGTGGCCCGATGTTCATGTCATGCCCTGAAGAGGTGTCCCCTCCCTGACCCTCCCTCCTGGGCCTGCCCACTTGTCCCTGGTCACCTGCCGGCCCTGACAGCTCTCCACGGGAACGCCGCTCCCAGCACACGCCTGTGGTCTGGCTGAGGCATCGCGGTGAATGGCGGTGGAGGCGCCGCCCTGGGGGAACCCCATTCCAGGCGGGGACGCAGGCGTTCCCGTCACTCGAGGCTGGCAGTGGAGCCGGCTTAGTGCTCCCAGGAAGGTCCTCGCAGAATAGCCAGCGTCCCTGTGGCTTGGAGCTGTCTGCTCTGCAGCCGCGGCTTTGCGCGCCAAGGCTCCCTGCCTGGTTTACGCTGGGGTGACTTCAGCCCTGAGCGGTGAAGAGAGAGTGGACACGGGGGGGCGAGGCTGGACGCTGGGGCCAAGTGTGGGCAGTGGAGCTTCCCCAAGCCACAGGGGCTGTCATGTCCCTTTGCTGCTTGGAATTTCCTGCAGGTACTGAAGCTTGCGGGTGCTGTGGTCATCCTGGGTGCAAGGGGGGGGCATGGCATGCAAAGGACAGAACAGAAAGGGCGCGGACCACACTGTTTATGGGGGGCCCTGGCCTGGGCTGCTGGCCCTGTCAGCTAATCCCCAGCAATCCCGAGGGGAGGCGTGGTCAGCAGCCCTTTCGGGGAGAGGCTGAGGGTCAGAGGGAGTGAGTTCCAGCTGAGCTCGGAGCTCGGGTGGCAGGGTCCGGATGGAAGGTCTTGAGGGCCTTGGGCCAGATGCAGGCTCTTTTCCTCTGTGACAGCTGCCCGGCCACCAGCGCACTGTTCTCAGTGAGGGCGAGTCAGCCAGGAGCCTGCCCTCAGGAGGCCAAGTCTAGAAAAGGAGGCAGGCCTCCTTCCGGCCGAGGCAGGGAGCATCAGAGGAACGGGCAGTTAGGAGACCGCCCCGCCGGGAAGGTGGGGGTGGGGCACCATCACAGGCCAAGGGGTGAGCTGGGCCATGGCCGGCGTGTGGGAGCAAGTCGAGAGTGTGGCAGGCCCTCCCGACACCTGAGGGGTGGGGTGCGGGGGCGGCCCCTGTAAGCCCCCCTGGGCAGGTAAGGAGAGTGAGGCTCCGAGGGGCCGAGGGGCTTGTCTGGGGTCCCACAGTGGGACGCGGCAGGGCTGCTGGAGCAGATTCTGCATTGGTCCTGGCAGAGGGGGAGGTGGCCTCTGGCCCTAGTGGCACAGTGCCCTGGGGGGCAAAGCCAGTGTCATGGCCAGCATGGCCTGCCTGAGCTGTGCACCCCATGGCTAGCCTAAGCTAGGCTGTGTGCGGTAACACCCCCCAATCTCAGCCGCTTCGCTTAGAATGGGTTTGTTTCTTGCATGCAGAGTCCACCGTGTGTCTGGGGACTGCCCAGGCAGCTGTCCTCATGCCAAGGCTGGCCTGGCTGCTCAATGTTGAGGCTGTGCTATCTTGCACAAGGTCCCCAGGTTGTCGTGAGGGGGACAGAAGATTCCCATCTGCCTGTCCCAGAAGTGACATCTCTCCTCCCAGCTGTCAGAACCTGCCACACAGCCCTGCCTAGCTGCCTGGGGGCTGGGAAGTGTGGGGAGCCGCCAGACTGTCTGACGAGCAGTGGGTGTTTCTGCACTGCCGGCCCAGGTCAGCTTCTAGAGCCCATGGTCACTGGGCAGTGGCAAATGGGTGAGAGCTGGGGTGATGGTACAGCAGCTCCATGACAGCAGTGGTCAGCAGGCCAGGTCACCACCACATCCCTCTCTGCCTGGTGCAAGGCTGGTACTGAGACAGTCTGATGGGGGAGGGTGTGAGTGTGTGATGGGGAGGGTGTGAGTGTGTGAGGGGGGAGGTGTGAGTGTGTGAGGGGGGAGGTGTGAGTGTGTGAGGGGGGAGGGAGTGAGTGTGTGATGGGGAGGGTGTGTGTGATGGGGAGGGTGTGAGTGTGTGAAGGGGCGTGAGTGTGTGATGGGGAGGGTGTGAGTCTGTGAGGGGGTGTTTCCTGAGGATTTTGGTCAGTGAGGAGGCTGCCAGCTCTGTTGGCTGAGGCCGGGGGAGACCTGGGCGCAGCACCCCAGATGAGCAGTGCCAGTGCTAAGAATAATGACCTTGCCACCTGTTCATGAGCTGGCCTCCTGGTTTGTTTTTTTGAGGGCAGTCACTGTCCCTCCTATGTGGGACCCGAACCGGGGCCGCTGGCGTCCCAAGACCAGCGCTTAACCACCGCGCCACTCAGCCGGCCCCTGGCCTCCTGGTTTTAGTGCTCTCAACCCCCAGGACCCCATGGGTTCACTGGGCCAGGGATTGGTGGCTCAGGTAGGGGAGGACATCAGTGCCCCGGTCACCCCCAGCAGGTGGCAGAGCTGGGACTTGAATTCAGACCCTGCCTGCGTGTCCCTCGGCGCTGTTCTCTGCCCGCTCGTCTCCGTCCTTCATCGTCTGCTCCCCGGCCAGTGTCTCCCATCCCCGTTTCGCTTCCCATGCCCACAGCACAGGGTCAGCTGTACAGCAGGGCTCACTGCAGATGCATTTGCGAGGGAGGCAGGAGGGCTTGGAGGCCCCGTGGGGTCAGTGGTGGGGGCGGATTCCCATGTCCCTACAGCCCTGGGGCCCCCAGATGACTCACATCTACACGTGGCGCCCCCGACCCTGCCCTTTCCAGGTGTGCCGTACCTTTACCTCCTGTTCCCCAGGGCCTGTCCACACATTCCTGGTCCCAGGCATCACCCCCACCTGTCCTGTGTGCACAGGTGGGGAACAGACAGGCAGGAAGGCAGGTGCCTCTCTCCTGGCGCTTCTCAGTGTCGCTCCCACCCCACGAAGCACTGTAATTAGCTGCACACTCGGCCTCCTCAGGGAGGATAGTCAGAAATAGACTGGCTTCCCCAGCTCCGGGCGACACCTTCATGTCAGCGTCACTGCAGCTGTTTTCTGAATCAGGAAAGGGAGCAGCTGTGGGCGGGAGCTGGGGAACCCCTCGGGGTGCTGGGCCCCTCGGCTCGCACAGCCCAGCCTCCCTGAGCCCTGTCCCCACAGGTGCTGGAGGGCCCTGGCCGTGGGGGCGCTCTGGTCCCCGGGCCCCCCCGCCCCGGCGGGCTTCACAGTGACGGTCAGGGGCCACGGGGCTGCATGTGCACTTGTGTCCGCCTGTGCGGGCTCCAGGGTCCGTGGGCAGTGAGACCTGATCATGTGGCCTCTGAGCCTCGATGGGCTGTGCAGGGGGCACAGTCGTGCTGTGGGCATGATGTGACAATGGGGCAGCTGTCACTCTTGCTTTTGGAAACCCCACCCCCTCAAGGAGAGCTGAACTGAGCTGCAGGCAGCAAATGGACGAAATGTTATGTTTTATATACAGAGAGTGCCCCAAAAATGTGTACACATTTTAAGAAAGGAAAAACCTGTATTAAAATTGCGATAGTCAATATATACCAATAACAAAAGGTGAATACAAGTCAGGTTTGACTTCTGCAGTTACAAGAGGTGATCACAGTGCTTCCCATCAGTGTGATTTTAATAGTTTTTTCCTTTCTTAAAATGTGTGTACATTTTTGGGGAACCCTTTGTGTATGTAGTCTGCTGTGTATGAATTTGGAGTTTGCAGGGTTCCTGGGCTAGGACGAGTAGCACCCCATCATCTTTGATATTTCGGGGGTCCTTGACCACTCACAGGCCGGGGACACCTGTCCCTCCTATCTGATGGGGGCTCCTGGCCATGGGCAGGTCCGTGTCTCCTGGTGGCAGATTCTGCTCTATTCTTCCTTGGGCAGCAACCTGAGAAGCCTGGATAGTGCTCCCGAATGCCCACCCAAAGCTGGCACACCCTCACCCCCCACCCCGCCCAGCTCTCCTGCACGTGGTTGTGCACACACCTCCATCCGGGCTCAGTGGCACTTGCAGGATTCCTTCCGACCGCAGGACCTTTGCACGTGCTCCCCCCACTGCCTCCAGAGCTCTTCCCTCCTGTCCTTGCTTAGCAGGCCCCACTTATCCTTTGGATCTGTACTAATGCATTACTCTCCAGGGAGCCGTCCCATCCAGGTCAACCCACCTGCCCTGGCTTGTGTAGCGCTGTTGGGTTCTCCCTCCTAGCGCTGCTCACCTCAGAAATGCACAGTTGTTTCTGCAATAATAGAATGACTATCTGTCTCCCACCAGAGCCTGGCTGGGTGTGACTTCTCACCGTTGTATCCCAGGCCCGGGCATGTCATCCGTGCTCACTAGACATCTGATGGAGGCAGGTCAAGGCAGAAGTTCACAGTGCCGTGAAGTGGGATCCTGGGTACAGGGCTGTCCTCCAGGGCCGGGCTGAGCCTGGAGCTCTGCCCTGCGGCATCGCCCTTAGGGCTGCCCCTCCCTTCCTGGTGAGCCCGGGGCCCCTCTCCGGAGGAGGTCCATGCAGGGAGAACTTGGCTGGCAGCGCTGCCTGGGGCTCTGGGTCCTCTTGTCCGGCCCTGGGCTCCTGGGCTCCGTCTGGTATGGGGACTGGTTAGTGACCACCCAGCAGGCTGCATTTCGCTCACTGCCGTGTGCCTACGGGGCTGCGTCCACCCGGACGACTGCCCCTTGCAGCTCATTCAGAGGTGCCCTGGGGCCAGCTGTGCTCTCAGCCTGGCCGTGTGTGTGTGTGTGTGTGTGTGTGTGTGTGTAGAGGGGAGCCTGGCAGCCAGCTGAAGCCCCCGCGGGGAGGGGTGGGGCCCTGCCTGCCTGCCTCCCCCCTCCCGAGGCCAATGGCGTACACAGATTTTGGTGCTGAGATGTCCACACTTTTCCAAGGTGTTTGCACGGCATGAAATGGCTTTCTGGGATCTCAGTCTATGACCAGCTGGCCACTCACAGGCGGGGTTCTCCTGGGACATTTCTCAGGGAATTAGTGTGTCCCAAGCAGCATGGCCACAGGTGCTCTGTGCGCCCTTCGGTTCTCACACTCTGTGAAGAGCTATGCTTAGGCCTCATTTTGGAAGAGAAGACAAGGCCCCAGCAGGAAAGAGCCAGCCTCTTTAGGGACTATGTCAGGAGGCTTGGGGTGCGTTTCCTGTTTCAGGAAGTCTGTGGCCTCCTTCCTCAGGTGTGTCTGTCGGTGCCCTGGCTGGTCAGCTGGCAGTCACTAGGCCCCAGGCTCTGCCCCTATGGACTGTCCACCACTGTGAAAGCCTCCTCTTCCATGAAGCCCGCCTTGATTTCTCCCCTCCCCCCTTCAAGCTGGGAACTGGAGCAGCTAGGAGGTGCTGTGTCTGAGAGGTGCAAGCTTCCCATAGCCAGCTGTTCTTCATGGGGTCTCAGCGGAAATGGATCTCCCCTACATTTCCTTGCCTCTGCACTCTCCCCTCCCCTCCCCATTTATTTCCTTCGCACACTGACCGCTTTCTGGATTGGTTTTGTTCATTCACTGACTGTTCGTCTGCCTTCCTCGTTAGACTGAGCTTTCCAAGGGCAGGACAGGCTTCTCTGGGTTACCACTGTGTCCTGGGGCTTGGGACAGCGCCTGGTGCAGTCATTTATGGAGTGAGGGAATGAATGGCGTGTGGGGACCTGACCAGGCTGAGGCGCCCCACCCTGCGAGCTGGGTGTCATGCGTGTGGCTTGGAACAGATGGGGGGCCCCCCTCCCAGCCAGGAGTTGTCATCAGGGAGCAGGCTCATGTCTCCCCAACATCAAGTCAGGATGTTGAAGCAGCCGCCCACGGAGGCAACAGACACACACAGCCCCCAAGGGGCAGAAGAGCAAAGGGTCTTGTTTGAGTGTGGGGGGCGGAGCAGTGAGCCCTGGAGACGCCCCTGGCTTTGTGTTGGGCAGGGACTATAAATAGGAGAGAAGTATTTCTGGAGGCAGCACCCACTTTGGGACCAAGCACTGTGCCCCGTTCTGGGCATGCCAACACTCAGCTCTGCTGTCTCCCTGCAAGTAGCTAAAAGATCCGGAACCGGGGCGGTTTCCGGCTGTGACCCAAGGATAACATTATTGGAGTTATAAAAATAATTGGAGCTTGGCGTTAATTATGGCTAATTATGCCTCCGTCTCCTGACAAGCCTTTTATTTATGTATGTATTCTGGGGCTGCATCCTCCAATGCCTTCCATGAGAAGCCATTTGCGAGGGAATAATGATTTGTCTTCCTACCGCAGGAACACGGGGTCGGGGCGCCGCGCCTTGGCGATTCCCGTGTGTGGCCCGCGCTCCTGCTGGGCTCCTGCTGGGGCCGCGGGCTCAGTGCGGGAGGCGGGGCGCTCGGTCACGCTGCCTGCTGCCTCCGCCGGAGGCTGGCTCGGTGGCAGGAGCGCGGCAGCGGGGCAGGTGTCCGGGCCCGGGACCTTGTGGACCGCCGGCTGGGCACAGACCTGGACACGAGGCGCCGCCCCGGGAGACCCGTGACAGCGGGGCCCTCCCTCCCCTGAGGGGGGTCTGACGCGACCTGTCAGCAAGAGGCGGCCACCAGAGGTCCCCGTCCTCACCTGAAGCTTTGGGGGAGCCATCCTGAGGGGGTGCCACAGCCGTCCCCGACCTCACAGACGCTGAGTGGAATTTGCAGGCGGTCAGCATGGTGCAAAATGTAATCCTCGTGTTTTTCCGCAGACGGCTAAGCCAAAGACCTGCCGTGGAGGAGCTGGAGAGAAGAAACATCTTGAAACGTGAGTAGCTGGGGACCCCTCTGGGTGTCCCGCACGTGTGCCGAGACTGTGGCTGTGGCCGGGTCGCCCTGCCCCTCCCTTCTCACAGCCCGCTCCCTGCTGTGTGTCCCCGGTACGTCTGAGCAGCTGAGCAATTCTGAGGGCAAGCCCTAAAGGAAAGTTGCTACACCCACACCCGGAAAACCCCCATTTTAAGACAGAGGGCAGGAAAGCTCTCCTCCTAGCACCATGTAAGATGCCCCTATCTTCAGGGTTCTTCAATTAGTCAGCCCTGTAGATTTAAGGGAAATGCACCCTTTTTTTTTTTTTCCATGTGGGTTTCAGGCAGGTTTCCCTGGCAGTTTTGGATGGGGCCTCCCAATGGCCGCAGACAACCCAGGCACAGTGTGGACAGGGTCATACACCCCTCCCTAAAACCCGGAGGGGATAAAGCAGAAGCTGTATCTGGAACAGTGAGGCATGGATTCTGGGGGCTCCCCTCCCGGCATCACACCCACCCACTGGGCATCCCCTGTGAGGTATGTGGTGATAATATGTGCTGGATGGACACAGGTGCCCACACGTAGCCTGCACCGTCTAGAGAACACCACTCCGTCTCATTAAAGCCACCGATGAGTTGGGGGGAAACCCTTCTGCAAGTGTTTTCAGCTCATCCTTATGCATCTGGTCAATGGACTTCAGTTTTTAAAACATTTTCTGCAAAAAGTGTCTTCTAAGGGCCTGGATTTCTAAAGTAGTTTCATTTCTTTTCCTCTTTCTGTGGTGAGCACTGCAGACATTCTCTGGCTTTGCTTTTTTATTCCATGGACATCTTTTTACAAAGTTGCGCGGCGGACTCCGCGGGAAGCCGAGGGCAGAGCTCGCGGCCTGTGCCGAGTGCGAGCTGCTCCCGCCCTTTCTTTGCGATTCCTTCATTAAGTGCCTCAAACAAGCCCCTCTTTAGAGACTGTTGCAAATAGCCCACAGATTAAGAATTGCTTTTTCCTTTTTAAACTGAAGATAGAGAAGACTATTCTATATTGTGTGAATGAGGCCTCGTCTGAGAATTTAAAGAAAGGCTTTTCGTTGATAACATGCTTAATCAAGTGGGCAGATGGAAAAGTCGGGCTATGGTACCAAATATTTGAATTTTAACAAATGAAGTCACTAATGTATGAAGCTCCAAAGTCAGACATGCCCTGAAAGGAGCCATCCCGGAGTTGAATGGGGCAAGTTCACGGCGCGGCCTGCTGCCCACAGCCGGCCGGGGCCTTGCTCCTGGAACGGCTCCTCCTGGCGGCGGCAGCGGCCTCTCCCTGCCGTGGCGAGAGCCAGGTCCCCCCAACTGCAGAGCTTCCGATGTGTTAGTCTTTGCAAAGAAACGCAGAAACCTTGAAACTGACCCTGTGCCTGGTGAGTGGCCGTGGCCAGTGGTGACGGCCTGACCGCACTCACCGTCAGCGCACCAACGGGACACCGTTCCATCCGTGTGTTCACGGCAGCCCGTCAGGTGCCCTGCGGTGGGACAGCCCGAGCCGTTCACGGCGGGCGGCGTGTGTGGGGTGTGTTTTGTTCTGTTCCACGGGGGTGACCACTTGCAGTCCGTGTAGAACGCGTACTCGCAGGCCCTGACACAGGCTTCCAACGTGCCTGCTCTATTTCTTTTCTGCTTATAATCAACTCTGCAAATG
Organism: Aselliscus stoliczkanus; assembly: GCA_033961575.1. Lineage (NCBI taxonomy): Eukaryota > Metazoa > Chordata > Mammalia > Chiroptera > Hipposideridae > Aselliscus > Aselliscus stoliczkanus. Next base: position 2,820,886 of record CM066738.1, on the reverse strand, counting down.
TCCTCACGTTGCACTTGGCCCCCTTCAGCTGGGGAGCTCACGACTAATTGTGGTCATGCCCGACGAGCCCTGAGAACTCAGCCTGAGGATTCAGGGATACAAGAGCATAAAGCACGTGGCCTCTCTCCGGGTGATGCTGCGGAAACGCTGCCTCTGGGTCAGGCCCACTCTAGGCTATGCCCGGGGCTTGCTTACGTTCCCTCATTTCATCCTTACGGCGAAGTTGTGAGGTTTGCTCTGCCGTCCCCATTTCCTGAGGGAGGAGGCCCGCACTCAGCCAGGTCACAGGGCTTTTGAACCTGACTCCGGGCAAAGGAACAGAGGTGAAGTTCACGTCCGGGCTGCCTGGCTCCATCGTCTACAACCTCCCTCCTGCACGGGAGCAGTCATACATCCCTGGTCATTTAGGGAGACGCGAATGCGGCTGGCCACATGCCTGGCACTGTTTCCAGAAAACCTGGGCATGGAGGCGCTGGTCAGGGCTCCCTTGGCTTGTAAACGGCATGGGGTTTTCTGGGTCTGAAGATGAGATCCACTCAGCCATCACTAAGGGGGGCTCAGGGAGCGAGACTGGGGCGCACATAGGCTCCCAGGTAGGACGTCATGGTGTCAGAGCCCCATAGAACACCTGGCCCAGAGGAGGACCTTCCCAAGATCAGCTCCCGAGGCACCTGTGCTCCATGAGGCACCTGTGTTCCCATGAGGCACCTGTGCTCCGTGAAGCACCTGTGCTCCGTAAGGCACCTGTGCTCCATGAAGCACCTGTGTTCCCATGAGGCACCTGTGCTCCGTGAGGCACCTGTGTTCCCATGAGGCACCTGTGTTCACATGAGGCACCTGTGCTCCATGAGGCACCTGTGCTCCATGAGGCACCTGTGCTCCGTGAGGCACCTGTGCTCCATGAGGCACCTGTGTTCCCATGAGGCACTTGTGCTCCCGTGTGAGGCACCTGTGCTCCATGAGGCACCTGTGCTCCGTGAGGCACCTGTGGTCCGTGAGGCACCTGTGTTCCCGTGAGGCACCTGTGTTCCCATGAGGCACCTGTGCTCCGTGAGGCACCTGTGTTCCCATGAGGCACTTGTGCTCCCGTGTGAGGCACCTGTGCTCCATGAGGCACCTGTGCTCCGTGAGGCACCTGTGCTCCATGAGGCACCTGTGTTCCCATGAGGCACTTGTGCTCCCGTGTGAGGCACCTGTGCTCCATGAGGCACCTGTGCTCCGTGAGGCACCTGTGTTCCCATGAGGCACTTGTGCTCCCGTGTGAGGCACCTGTGCTCTGTGAGGTACCTATGCTCCATGAGGCACCTATGCTCCATGAGGCACCTGTGTTCCGTGAGGCACCTGTGCTCCCCTGACCTCGGTAGTGGTGCTGACTTTGTCCACAATTGAAGGAAAGCAAGGTCTGATTTCAGGGCTTTCCCACGGAGGCTGCAGTTGGCAAGTGCCCACGGCCTATTGTAGGAAACCTGAGGAATTTGTCTCCTGTCCTCACTCAAACCCTCGGCCTTATATGTGACACTCCTGCAATTTTGTTTTCTGATCTTGTTATCAGCTTTCTGACTAGAGTTTATAACTGTGGCTCCTTCCGCTTTATCACTTGGATTTAGAACCAAGAGCATAAGCAGGTTTTACCTCCTTTTCTAAAACACCCAAATGTGAGATGAATTTTCCTTTAAAGAAAAAGAAAAATTGCTGAGAGAGCATGGGCTAGCATATTAAATGCCCATGCACCCAGCCCCCGAAGCGCACGGATGTTTGACATGCTTTCTGTGAGGGCTGATGGTGTGAGGCTGTGTGAAGCGCCCCGGGCCTGGCGGTTTTCCTAGGAGAGCTGGCGGAGGCGCCCTTTCCTAAGGGTGGGGGTCTGTGGGGTCAGGTCAGGGCCCTGAGGCTTTATTTAGCAGCAGAGCGCCAGAAATAGGACTTTCATTATCTCGTGTCCTAGGGCAAGGATGGGTTTTACGCTGCATCCCGGCATCCTGCTCTATTCTTAGCTGCATCCCTGCGTCCTGCTCTATTCTTAGCTCCCGAGTGTAGGTGTGAGCACAGCATGCCAGTTCATAGTCACAACTCACGGGCGAAGCCCGGCTGGGTGCGAGACGTGGCCCCCACTAAGGCTCCGCCGTGTTCTCGCTCCTGCCTCAGAGTCCTCTGGGCTCCTGAGAGTGTCTGCATTGGAAACAGTCCCTGAAAATATCAGGCAAGAGTATGTTGCTCAGAATATGAACAGGGTGTTTTTGATCTTACGTTGATTGGCTACAAGTATGTCTACCTATTAAATGGGGGATAAGGGCAGGCAGTGACAGTTCTGTGAATATTCACTCATACGTGTATCTGAACGTACGTATTATATAAAACTGATCCCAATACAACTGTTTTTGTTTGCCATCTATGTCCCTAGATTTAAATACACAGAGATACGACATTCAGTTAGAGGGAAGAGAGATCTGCTTTCCACTTCTCCTGCAGATAAACGCACAACAGCCATTAGTGTGGCTGAGTGTGACCCAGAGAAGGGCCGGCACACAGGATGATGGCAGAGCCTCTTCCGAGTGCTTCTGTGTGCCATGGAGGGCAGCGACTGGAAAACAAATTGCAGCACAGAAAAAGGTGTAACATCCAGGGGGAGGCCCACAGTCGACTCAGAAATAGGGACCTCCAGGGTGCACCCCACTACAGAGAAGAAAGTCTCAACCTGCCCCCCCTTTTGTTTTAATCTTTCACAGAAAGGAATGATCAGACAGAGCAGGAAGAAAGAAGAGAAATCAAGCAAAGATTGACCAGAAAGGTACTATAATTTAAGCATCTCATTTCCTGAATATTAGGGGGAAATGGACGAGAGGAGAGCTGGTTTTCATGGGGACGCACGCCATCTCTCTGTGAGCCTGGTCAGGGATTTCTGGGGCACCAGCGAACTCACTCCCCGAACCCTCAAAAACCAGTGCCGGGTGACTCGGCCGTGCCTCTGACAGGCGCACACGCAGCACAGGAGTGCCGTGGTCTGGCAGTGCCACCCAGATGCCACTTCCCTTTTATTTCCAGAAGCCAGGGTTGACTGGGCACTTCATTTATCTGGGGCTTTACACACGCCTAGGCACACATATCTGGGTGTCAGTGGTTTGGTTACCTTTTAGACAATTTGGTCACTGTCAGTTCATCTGGAAGCTCCTGATGGCAGAAAACTTCATTAGCCCAGGCTTGGTATGCGGGACTCTGACGGTCAGAACTCACGCGGGCCAGCACACTGTCGTTACGGAGGCAGCAGCTCCATGCACTCGGAGCTACTGTTAAAGCTCTGGCCGGCTGTAAGTTCAAGAGTCCCTGTGTCTCCACTATGCTCCATAACTGCAAAGCCTCGTACTACTCGAAATGAAAAGAACCTTCTTCCTGAGCCCGACTTTTGACCACAAAGCTGTAGTTAGCATTTTAACTTGATCAGTAACTTTCTCAAAAAGCTCACCTGATGGGGGTTGGAAAGAAGCAGCTGCTGCCGTAAGATGTGAATTCATGCACGTTTCCTTGAGTGTGTGCTGTGTGCAGGGCACTGCCAGGCAGCAGGGGTGTAAGCCCCCTGATGAAACGCGTTAGGGGACAGGGCTGGAACACGAGTGTATCAGTTAAGCCCTTCACGTTAGATATGATGCACATTAGGGTTGTATGTCACAGTTTCAGAGTTTTCTATTTTTTCTAGAAATGTGCTGTTTAGAGTCCTTCAGGAAAGCCCGTTTGGCTCTCACCTCCTAACTGACGCTCTTTCATTTCAGCTTAATCAGAGGCCCACAGTGGATGAGCTCAGAGACAGAAAAATCCTTATACGATTCAGCGATTATGTGGAAGTGGCGAAAGCACAGGACTATGACAGACGGGCAGACAAGCCCTGGACGAGACTGTCGGCAGCAGATAAGGTACGGAGCTGGGCTGTCCGTGCTGGTCAGGGGCATAGGATCATGACATGAGGGCGAACCATGTCATGCCAGGGAGTCTACTCTTCACAGCGGGCACCACAGCTGTTGCCACGAAGGCTTGCCTCGACCGCATGTCGGTTTCACAAAGACAGTAATCCAAGGTCAGGGTCGTAATTTCAGCTAGGGGACCGCTTTGCCCCTAGAGACATTTGGCAATGCCTGGAGACATTTTCCATTGTCCCGAGTCGGGGTATCAAGTGGGTGGAGCCTGGGGTTGCTGCTAAACACCCCACAATGCACAGGGCAGCCCCCACACCAGAGAATGATTCCGTCCAAAGCATCAGGAATGTGGAAGTTGAGAAAGCTAGTCTGGGGGTGAATCAAAAGTAGGAGAGGCTGGCAAAAAGAGACTAGACGGTACAGGTGTAAACAAAATGAGCTACTGTGGGGCCAGAGACGAGTGGGAGAGAGCCGCACCGCTCAGGAAGCCTCTGCAGGGGGCAGCAGTGACTGGAGTCCGAGCTGGCCTCCCCCGAGAGGTGCCTCTGGGACTGTCCTGTGCAGCCCGAACTGAATGGTCAGAGGCAGGAGACAGAGGCGGCAGTGGGTCCCAGACGCTAAAGGGTGAAGAGGACGGAATTATCATTCAAGGAGCCCCTACTCTGCCCCCTACTGAGCCCAGCCTGTCAGTTACTTCACTTAATCCCCCAAAAGGGGTTAAGAATCCCTATGAGATGCTCTTGAACAGATGACTTGCAAAGGCGCAGAGACGTAAGTTCTTGTCTTTGGTCAAAGTCGGTTGTCTGGCGGGATTTAAACCCAGGAGTGTGTGTCTACAGTCTTTCCATCCTAGAACCTCTGGCGATTTTTCAGAACTCTTGAAGCCTTTAGGAAGAAAATCATACGTTCAGCCAGTGGGTTTGCTGAGCTGACTAAGCGTACCTCGCACTTGCTGAGTTATAAGCAAACGCCCGAGGGCGGTGCAGCAGCGTGGGGAAGTGCAGGCGTGTCGTGGCGGGAATGCCCGATGGGCTCCGTGGGGAAGTGCAGGCGTGTCGTGGCGGGAATGCCCGATGGGCTCCGTGGGGAAGTGCAGGCGTGTCGTGGCGGGAATGCCCGATGGGCTCCGTGGGGAAGTGCAGGCGTGTCGTGGCGGGAATGCCCGATGGGCTCCGTGGGGAAGTGCAGGCGTGTCGTGGCGGGAATGCCCGATGGGCTCCGTGGGGAAGTGCAGGCGTGTCGTGGCGGGAATGCCCGATGGGCCCCAGCGTCCCTGTGCTCCAAGGAGCGTGGTCCCAGGGGAGACCTGTTGCCAATGGGAGCCAGACTCCCCGAACCCCTCCACCCAAAGCCTCTCCTTGTGCCAGTGCCTGGGCCTGATGGTCTCGGCCTCCCTGGCCGCGGGGGTGGGGGTTCTCTGAGAGAGAGGTGCACGAAGAGGTGGCCCTTGGGAAGCTGGAGCAGGGCCAGGCGACAGGCCCCTGGCGAGGCTGTGACACACAGCTCACGCCACGCAATGACCACACAAAACATAAACACATGCTGAAGTTAGGTCATCTTTCTGAATTACCTGACTGCAGAACTGCTGGTTTCGCTCGTCACTGTGGAGTTCCTCCTTTGCAAGCGCCCGAAGCACGGGCTTGGTCCGTCTGGTTTGTGTCGTAGGGGCTGTGCCTGCCTCCCCAACCAGCTCAGCGCATCAGTTCTGTGAGCACGTCCACAACACTGGCTGTGCAGGGCCGTGAAGGCGAGCAAGTCTAAATGGCGAGCAAAAAGTTGTGTCTTCTCTTCCTGTTTTTGGAATGTATTATAAAAAAATCACAGATGTCAGCAGGTATTAGGAATGGCTGTTTAACCCATCCCCAGGGCACTCATTTCCGATGGCAGCTTTTGGATGCCCTGTAAAACAACACACTGTTTTAAATTGCAGGCCGCGATCCGAAAAGAACTAAATGAATACAAAAGCAACGAGATGGAGGTCCATGCATCCAGCAAGCATTTGACAAGGTCAGATTTCTATTGGTATGAATCTCATGATGCTTATTACATGGCGTTTATTTAACAAAGAAAATTGCCACGAAGAAAATTGCCAGGTAAACAAACTCAGTGTTTCTGCAAGAGCTGTCTTTATCAGGTAGAATGCTGCCCAATGGAAAGTGGGGTTCGTTCCTGTGGTTTCTGCTAGGGCTTGGTGAAGGCTGATTCCATGGAACAGTACCGCACAGGTCACTGGCGTTTTTAAGTAGTGAACGCGCATTTTAAGAAAATCGGCCTCATGGCAGTGAAAGTCACTTGGCCTGTACATTTAACTTCCCTTCTCCAATATCCACAAGCCCCCCAGTTCCCAGGACACCCAGGTTTAGGGGAGTGCTGTGTAATTACTCTCCACCCTCCCAGCTACGTTTTCTTTCCTATTTACATTTATAGTCACCCCTTTAGCACAAGCTAATGCTCCCCCAAAGCTCAAAGAGCATGTGTTTCCTCAGCAAATATTCTGAGCACCTACTATGTGCCAGGCACCATTCTAGGTGCTGAGAAAACTATGGGATGAGACTAAGGAGATTCCCATCTTCATGGGGTTTATGTTCCAGTAGGAATAGATTGGCCAATTCTTCCAGAACCAAGACTTTTCACACCAAGGTGCATCTATTCTCTGTCCACGTGATCATAAACAAAGATGGCGTGGGGTTTCTTGTTGATGATGGAAAGGGAAGACGTACTTGCGTTTGCTCACTTGGCTGCGTATTTGTCCAGCATTTCCCCGCTCCCGTCCATAGCCATGACAAGCAATACCTGAAATTCTCGTATGCCTGTCATCCTACCGGGGGTGAGGTGGCGCAGGATGTCTTCGAAGGCGGCTTTGTCATTTCTCCCTTGATCTAAAGATGCTCAAGGCCAGAATACAAAGAGAAAGGAAACCCTGCTTAAACTAAAATGATGGATTCCTCCTCTTTCTCTTTGCACAATAGGCCACAACAATTGTTATTTAATAAGATCTACGCTGTGAGCTCAGTGTCGGGACAGAAACTGGGTACCATAGAATTCTATCCTGCAAGACAGTTTAGGATGAATGTGTCCAGGGCGGAGGAGGAAGGCCGGAAAGGCAGGAGAAAACAACACAAGTAAATGTGTCCCCAGTGACTGGCGTACATTTGGGAGGGGATGGATCACTTTATTTTTGGTTGTTGAAAACACTCAAAAATGTTTAGGAAATCAACATTCCCAGTAAAACGTTCCAAGTTATTTTTAATGTTCACTCTGTTAAAGAAAAAAGGATCTAATTACTACATATTCTATGTATGGTAATGTCAAAATATTTATTTTCCCATTATAATTATTAAAAGAGATGTTTACCAAAGAAATGTATTTTCTCTCCTACGTCTTTGACAGCTGTCTTAGATGACAGAATTTTAAGAGTGAACCCCAAACTTGGGCATCAGGAAATAATTAAGATTTTTATACCACCACATTTTTGCACCTACTGTCAGTTTTTAAAAGAACAATATTTTTAGTCATATGAGATTTTCTTAAGTGTATTAAATGTTGTTAGCACAAATACATTACCAGCTCTACAAAAGCAAAATCATCTTTACTAGTTTCCAATAATTTGTTTCATCAGTCCATCACTTCTGATTCCGGTGTACTTCAAGGGTTTAACCGACAGCTTTGAAACCAAGTTTTAGGTCATCATAAGGATTCAGGCTGTCACCCCTTCCTGGGCCCTTTGGGAGCCCTCTGACGCCCCATACTACTTTCACCAGAGTAAGTTTCCTACGGTGGACTTAGGAGAAGCTTTTAATAGCAACAGACTTATCTGTGGAAGGTTTTGGCAGTTTTAACTTCAAAATGTATAACCTCATTTGATTTTTTTTCAAAATAATTTCTAGATTCCACAGGCCCTAGAGATTTTCTTCTGAGAAGAATTTGCGTTTAATTTTTGATACCAACCCTGCACATTCGTCAGGGAACTTTCCTGGAGTTCAGCTCGAGACGCCCTGCTGTGTTTGTGACAGGCGCAGGAGACATCGTGGCTGCACTTCGCTGTCAGAGGACAAACCTGCCGGCACGCCTCACTGCTGGCGTCTGGGGAGTGAACTGTTGGGGTCAGTGATGACCAGAGCCACTCTGCTGGGAGCAGACCGTTTGCCCTTCCAGCTCGTTGACAGTCCTGCAGCCTGAGTGAGGGTGGGCTCGCCACTCCACGGCCGGCCGCGGATGTGAGGGACTTGTACTGACGCAGGTGTCATTCAGTGTTATGTTGAAAAGACACTTTTATTCGGATCATGATTAATTTGCGAACTCTTTAAGTTCACGTTACACAGAATGATTTACTGTACTATACTTTTCCTTTTTTTATATAATGTCTAACAAAAAATACAGCCGCAACATTTTGATTCCTGTTACTTTTGTTCTTTAATTAAATGACTACTTATTGCAGGAAATCAACCTGGGCTTTCTATTTTCTTGGGGGTGGGAGAAGAGATTTGTTAGAATAGGGTTCTAGGAAACGAGTCAGGTTTTATGGTTTTGGAGCAACCAGAAGAATCCCAAAAAGATTGTAGTTTCTTGTGTTTTGCTTTGTAAATTCTGTTAGTGTTATGTGGTTTGTGCCTTGGAAAATCCAATGATCTTTTCCAAGTTAATTTAAATTTATGTATCATTGAGTAATGAACCTAGAAATAAGTACTAACTTGTTGAAAAATTCTACCAAGATGAAAATTATGCCATTTAAGAGGATTTGTAGGTTCACATTTATGAACACTATTAAGAACTGTTATCAGAAACGAAGGTTCAGATGGAGTGGAGACTGTAAGGAGGGCGTTTCCTCGGCGCAAAGGTAAAAAGGAACCTGGGCACAAAGGGGGACCATCCGGGGAGCAGGAATACGTGGTCCTTGATGTGGCCTCTTAGTGAGTGTCCTCACAAGGTCAACGTCCCCTCGCTCTCTCCCAGGACGGCGGCGAGGCGGGGCCATCGTGGTGTGGAGCTGTGGACCCAGCGCTGGACCCCCAGGTGGGTACCATGCAGCAAGGTGCTGATTTCTCTGTAGGAGGCCCCCGTTCCTGCCTCCCAGCACTGTTGGTCTCTGGGTATCAGGAATACAGCGTCGGCGCAGCGCCTGCCATGTCTACGTGCGAATCAGTGCGAGCCTTGGTACGGCTGCCAGGTGGCTGGGGGCAAGTCTGTGCCCTGTGACCTCTTCCACACATGCCACCTCGTTGCTTTCCACTTTGTAAAGACTGCAGGGGGCAGGCGCCCATGACAACCGCTCTTCCCTGGGGTAGCACTTTGTCCCGAGCGACTGTGCTCGATCCTTGGTGTCAGTTGAATTAGAGTTTTTATCGAGATCACTGCCTGGTAGAGAAAGCCCAGCTCTCTCTTCCTTGCTGTGTAACCTACTGTGCATTCTTTGACTTCTCTCAGCCTCAATTTCTTTGCTATGAAATGAGTTAACTGGAAGGCAGGTCCTTAATTTTATAAACATTTATGTGTATGTGTATATTGTATATTTAATATATAAGATCCATATATGTACTCTATTTTATTCATAACCCATTTTTTGTGGCCAACCGACCTCCACAGAACTAAAGAATTGTTTTCTATTTTAAGCTAATATTAGCAGCTCCCTATTTTATATTTTATTCAATTTAAAATATTATTTGGAGCCCAAATTATGTAAAGCTAAGATTCCCATCTCCCTCACATAGAAATATCCATGTACTTACTATGAAACGAAGAAAGGAGATGGTGCTTCTGTTCTGGAAACCTCCTGGCCCCCAAAACAGAGGGTCAGTAGCTCAGAAAACCTCTGTGTCTATAGCTAGAGCTGACCTGGTGGGAGAGACACGTTTAGGTTTTTTTGTCCAAGTAAAGTCCCATAACTGATGGCCAAGTAAAATTAAATGTTGAGACGAAGTACAGGATGCCTGAAGGAGGGTTTGCCTTGGTCCAGTCTCAAGGATTCTAAGATATCATAGAACAGGAGACATTTTCATTGTAATCAAAAGTTTTAGCTATAATATCTAACTTCTACCATTGTATTTTTATTAATCATAAACTATTACTCGAAATTGTATTTCTGTGTTTCATGTTCTTACCAAGTATTGCAGTGGGTAAGAGAGAAGCTAAAGCCGGTACCCACACACACGTATGCCACCCCTGGTGAGTAGACACAGCCCTGCACCAGGCAGAGGCCTCAGGCTCTCACCCTAGTGGAAGAATAAAATTAAAAAGCAGCTTAAACATCACATGGTACAGTGATCTGCATGCACAGTATATAAATGCACCTATGTTGTATGAATTTGAAGAGAAAGTTTCTATACTTAAGAGCCTGAAGACTTAGGAAAAAGCAATTTCTGCTTATTAAATAACAATCAAAGACAGTATCTGAATTAGCAGAATTCGTGACTAGCAGTGATCATTAAAGAGATTTTCATGCAATGACTTCACAACCCATTTGTTCTATTTTCACGAAATAAAATATGATTATTAAAGTAACAATTAATATTAAGCCATTAAAAAATTGCTTTTAAGGAATTTTAAAGTTAAAGAAAACTTAAGGGGTAATTTTGTGAGAGACAATGATTAAATCACTTCTAGAGGCATTAAGTTTTAAGCCAATGTGATAGGGGAACAGTATATGACATGACTTTATGAGAACTGAAAGGCACTCTGAAATTATGGGAGTGATTTTTGGACAACTGAAATGGATTTAAAAAACACCTAAAATCAACAGGTCCACCTTGTGGAAATGTGTAGTAATTATAAGCCTAAATTTATTATACGAGGATTGGAGGTGGAAAAGTTCTTAGCTGCATATCTACAGTTCTTCAACCACAACTTGAAGTTCAGAAATGCAAAATTCTAACTGTACTGTAAAACTGTGAGTGCCACCTGCTTCCAATACCCACTTACCCAGTTCTTTTCCAGAGATTTTTTTTCATATGAAACATTTCAGAAGGTGCTCAGAAGCATCTGAACATACTACTGAAAGCCACGCTGGACATCTGGAAATATTTTAGACAGTAAATCAATATAAATTACATTTATTTTTCTGTAAATGTATTGATAATGGTGATATTAGGAACATATCACTAGTTCATATTTAGACAATGCTGAGCTAGCATGAGCAATGGAAAAGGTGCCGGCTGTCAGCCCCCATAGCTCAGAAACCAGAACAGCATGTTATGTTTAGAGGAATGAACTTTTAAGTCTCTAATATCAACTATAAACTGCCTTAGATGTGAACAGGGAAATTCTTAAAAATCACATTTTCTTCACAATATGCAATGGTAGGAAATTTGGATATGGCATATATGCTGATAAGTTTTGAAGTTGAAAAAAAACAACTATTATATATTATACATTCTTTTTTTTTTTTTTTTTTTTTTTTAGCTGAGCCATCCTCTCTCCTGTTGGCTGCTCAGCTCGGGCTGGGCATCGAACCGCTGTTGCTCAGAGCTCAGCTCGCACTCTTGAGCGAGCTCTTAACCCACTGAGCCACTCGGCCGGCCCTCATTATTTTCTAAATGCAGTTGATTCCTCCTTTCAGGCGCATATCCTGAAAACCTAACCACGACACAGGCGAGTGCCCTAAAGGACATGTCCACCCCTGTCCAGCCCCTGCCTCCCACCCAGAGGCCTTCGCGGTTGTACTGGTGACTCCTTGTGTGGCACGAAGTCCAGTCTCAGGAACCATAGCATCTTGCTCCGATTCTGACATTCCAAGTTGTTTCCTGGTATGTTATTTTGCTCAAAATTCTACTTTAGTTGTTTATTCATAGCATTTATGTTTCTTTCCGTGCTTATTCAACTCCACAGGTTAGGGAACTGTGAATTCCTTGCAATGCCCGTGAGTGGTGAGCTCCTGACAGGTGGTGGTGACAGGGTGGCTGAGGAACGACCTCCGCGGCTGTGGAGTGTCACGCGAGGCCCCGAGTTCGGCGCCGGCAGCGTTCGTCATGTAGACTCACAGCTCAGCCTGGCGTTGGGCATGCGAGGACAGGCAGTCTCCACCCCATCACGGGCCCTGCTGGGCCTCCAGGGTCAGTCAGGCCTCTGGAGCGTCTGTAGAGCGTAGTACTGTCTGCCTGGCTGCACTAATACTGCGATTTTTCTCTCTTCCATGGCCTTTCGATGTGTCTTCTGAAACGGTTAACACTTATAGTCCACTTGGTCGAGGAAGCGTGGAAAACCTCTACCAATATGAGCAACTGTGACCCAGGTAAGAAATAAAAGTCATTAGCTACAGTGAGCATTTATGTTTAATATGTTTGAAATAGAAAAATCGAGAAGTGTTAGCTATATTAGTTGATTAACAATCTTTAGCCTCTGCTACTGCAAAATTGATTTAAATCTCTATTTCTGTTAAATAGTTAAGATAAATTGAGGAATGAATTCTGTAATAAGAACAGAGCTCTCATCTTTAAAATTTTTCTTCTAAACTCAGGGTCTTGCAAACTGCAGCCCATAGACACAATCAGGCCCCCTTTTTGTTTTTAACAGCTGCATTAATGATCCTTATGTTTTTGAATGGTTACATTTACCATCTTTATAGAAGTACCTACATGAAATCCTCAAGTTTACCTTTTGACCCAAAAGCCTTAAACCCTTACTGTATGGTCCTTAAGACAGTTTGCCTACTCCTGCTCTGAAATTATTTTTTTTAAGTTGAAATATATAATAGGAAATGTCAAAAATGAATTACACAAAACAAACTCAAACAGTTAAATTGTTTATAAATAATCTTTAAATTTTTTTTTACCACCAAATGCTTCAAATTTCAACCCTCTGTGCTGAGTCATACAGTGATATCCAAAAGTTGTTTACAATTTTGGTGAAATCCAATTTACCTGTTTTTTTTTTTTTTCCCATCACCAGTACTTTTGGTGTTATGTTTATGAATCTGATGCCAAATCCAAGGTCATGAAGATATACTTCTATGTTTTTTCCTAAGTTTTACATCTATTTAATTTTTATATATGGTGGAAGGTTCCAACCTTATAATTTTGCATGTGGCTGTCCAGTTGTCCCCAAACCATTTGTTGATGAGACTGTTCTTTCTTCATCAATTAAGTCTTGGCACCCCTGATGAAACTCAGTTGACCACAGATGAACAGGTTTATTTCTGGACTCTCAATTCTACGCCTTTGGTCAACATGTCTATCCATATACAGGTACCACATAGTTTTTATTAATTTAGCTTTGTAGTATTACATTGGGACGTGTAAGTCCTCCCAACTTTATTTTTTCAAGATAGTTTTGCTATGTAGGTCTCTTCCATTTCTATATGACTTTTAGGAATGGCTTTTCATTTCACATAAAGGTCATTGGGTGTTTGGACTGGGCTTGATTGCATTAAATCTGTAGCTTGCTTCAGGGAGTACTGCTGTTTTAACAATATTGTCTTCCAATTGATGACCCTGGGATGTCTTTCCACTTATGTCTTCTTTAATTTCTTTCAACAATATTTTGTAGTTTGTGTACAGTATACCCTCAATGTCATCAATAAGGTACTATGACTTTAGATGAAATGTGGTATAACAAAACCAGTTTTAACAAAGGCTAAATGGTATATAAGAATTAAGTTCCTAAGGTATCTCAATTGTTATATTGAAACAATGTTTAATGAAATGACATTGAGGTCCTGCTGTACAATTCTTGTACCTCATTCGTTAAATTTATTCCTTTTAATATGCCGCTGGATTCAGTTGCTAGTATTTTGTTGAGGAGTTTCACATGTAAATTCCTAAGGAATTTAATCTTCTGTTTATCTTAGTCTAACTAATGGTTTATCAATTTTCTTGACCATTTCAAAAACCAACTTTTGGTTTCATGTTCTTTTTATATTTTTTTGTTTTATCTACACTGCAATCTTTATTTCTTCTGACAGATTAGGGTATAGTTTGATCTTTTCCTAGTTCTTTAAAGTTGAAAGTTGGGTTATTGATTTGAGAGCTTTCATTTTTAATGTATGTAAATTTTTAGCTATGAACTTCCCTCTGAGCACTGCTTTCACTGCATCATGGTAAGCTTCAGTTGTTGCATTTTCATTTGTCCCGAAGTGTTTTCTAATTTACCTTGTGATTTCTTCTTTGACTCACTGGTTATTTAAGAGAGTTATCATTGGAGAGTTTTTGTTTTTTTTTTTAAAGATTTTACTGGGGAATTGGGGAATGGGAACAGATAAGTTGCTGTCTTTTTGTTCTTCAGTCTAGTTGCAGAGGACGTTGCTTCACTGACCTATGTTGGTATCATCATTGCGCTCTTCCCAGATGAGGCAGATCAGTCGCCGGCCTCTGGATGGTCGCTCACCACGGCTATTGGCAGCTCACGCTGGCTGCTGGCCACTCACTGTAGCCTATGGCAGCCCACTGCAGCAGGTGCTGCAGCCTACACCGTCGCCGGGGCTTGCAGCCCAGCTCCAGGTGGAGCTGTTGTTAGCTGTAAAGAGCAGTGTCACTGGCCCTCCTATGTGGGATCCGAACCGGGGCCGCTGGCATCCCAAGCCAGCTCTTAACCAATGCGCCACTCAGCCGGCCCACTGGAGAGTTTTCAGTAAGGGAGTGGCATGGTATGACTTGTGATTTTGCAAGACTAGATTGGCTGCTAAGTGAATAAAGGGTTGTGGAAAGGCAAGTATGAATGCTCGAGGCTGCTACAATTGTCTATGTAAGACATGATGCTGACACTGTCAAAGGTAGTACAGTGGAAGGGATGGAAAGCAGACACGTGGAACATATTTTCATAGTAAAATCTGTAGGACTTGTTGATCAACTAATTGGCCAAAGGAAAAAGAGAAATCAGGAATTCTAGGGTTTGGCTTGAGTAACTGGGTAAATGAAAGTGACATTTACTGAGATGGAAGGACAAGGTTTGTTTTGCTGTCGTATCTTCCCTTGAGTGATGAGAAAGAATGTGGAGGGAGAGAAATCAAGAGTTGTTTTGAGAATTTAGATGCTTATTAGAACTGTCAAAGCAGTGTATATGGCATTGTGATGTGCAAAGTAAAGGTCAGAACTTTTCTACCTTTGGAAGTCATCAACACAAAGACGGTTATGATATGGGACCAGATGAAATTACCTAAGGAGAAAGTGAAAGACTAGGAATTAGCCTCAGACTAAGTGGTAAAGGGAGGCCAGGCAAGACAGAGTGGAAAATGCATGCCAGCCACAGGTAAAATGGCACTGAGACGAGGAAGAAGACAAAATTCGATTTCATAAGATAAATCCCTGGTGAGACTGATTCAAGCAGTTTCAGTGAAACAGTAGGGACAGAGCTGGACTGAGGGCAGGTCAGGGGCAGACAGGAAGTGTGTTAAGTTGAGATGGTAACTAGAGAAAATTCAGTATGTTCAATAGGTGAGTAGAGAATGACCTGGCGAGGGCAGCAGTTAGGGCGGAACTCGGTGTCAGGAGCTTTTTCTTTTTAATAAGTGGGGGTTATACACCAGGATAGGAAAGTGAAAGACAATAGGCTTCACAACACTAGTTGGGGGTTGTCCTGCAATAAAGAGGCAAATCTGCCACTGGAACATGTGGAAAATCAGAAAATGCTGGTATTAATGCAGGTAAAAGTAAGATTTTAGGGAGAAGAGATGAGGCCAAGAATTAAGGGGTATCAACATACAATAAGACTCTGAAAATGCAGTAAAGTCAATTAAACAGGGGATAGTAAGGATTGCCGAAAGCCCTTTGAAATATGAGGTCTGACATGGAAAGCTTGGTTATGCTTCCGCCCCAGTGATGTTTAGGTTGTGGAATGAGGAGAATGGGAATAAGTCGGTAGATGATGAAAGAGTCTTGTCCACCGGGCCAAACATGTTGCCTTAGGGTTCTAACAGCCTCACTGGGCAGCATAGGCTTGCCATTCCTGAGAAGTCTTTATCGTTAGAGTTGTCACTGTCCCTTGAAATAGCGTTCCTGTCACCCTCTCACTAAATCTGACTGATGATAATGACTGAATAAAACTGGCTAAGAAGAAGCCACTGTTACCATGGAATTTAAATCCTGGTAGGATTCAAACCCTCCGCCCCCATTAAGCAGGCAAGTGAGGCATGTGAGGCTGCTGGGTGGTGTTATGCTTTGGATGCCTGATTGGAGGGGGAGGTTTTGTTTGACTCAGTATTTGTAAAATAGGAAAATGATTTACAAAATAGTTTTATAATATTTATCCAAGTGACAGCATTTATTTCAACTTTAATATACACTTAAAGCAAATTAAATTTGTATTCATTTTTATAAATTAATCTAGCAAATTATTATTACAAGGAATAGGAGTTTAATAACAGCCTGCTATGGGTTAGGACTTCTACCTAGAATTGTAATACAGTAACTATCTCAGGCTATGTCACGCCTTCTAATACATTGGAGCCACAATTGAATACATATACGTCCAAGTGTAAGCTGCAAGTACCAACTTACACTCGGGGTAAACATTTGAAATAAGCATGTTAAATTTTTATTCCTTATAGATATTCTGAACTAGTAAACTAATAATTTAGTCCAAAGTATATTCATTTTATATAAATTTTAGTTCATTAAACTAGTTTTGTAAATTGCTTAGTTAACTCAGTAATATCTGTCTACTGCTAATATTACTACAAGAATATGCCAATTCCTTTTACTATTTGGTTCCCCAAAACTCTCTACAAAGAGAGTGGTATTGTGCAGACAAGTTTTTCAGGCTTAGAGTCATGTTATAATGGTTTTTTTCTCATCCATAAGACATGTACTTGAGTTCAGAGGTCAAAGGTATTCTTGCTGGGTGATGTGTATCTTTCTCTTTGTAGGGCTACTGGGGTATTTTCTGTTATACATACAGCAACTGGATAAAACTTGATAACAACTAGATATCTGGATAAAACTTGATAACAACTAGATATCACACTAACACGTCTCATGAGCTATGAAGATTGACAGCAGTCCTCTGCGTATATTAAGAAGCTCCTCTTCTTGCTATGGCCAAGAAAAAAAATTACACTTAAGTTGTAAATTATCATTGTAAAACCACCAAAATAGAAAACAAATCAGGCTAGTAAGGATTCACTTCCAAACAGACCTTCCATAAAGATATTCTGTACCTGTGCTCACGCTATCTAATCACAGGGTCCATTCCTAGATAGCTACAGAATTCTGTGATCATCACTCATCGACTAGATGATTCACTGAGAGAAGACCTTTAGCCTTCTAAATCCCAAATCAGTGAAATCTAGATTTACTCTTTAAAAGGAGAAGTAAACCATAGTCTAGAGAACGATTTGCACGAGACCAGTCAGGTTACTTAGTGTGTTTGCTTCAAGCTGAACTGGCCCAGCCAAGCCTCCTGGCCTTCGGCTGTTCCGGCCCTGAGGTTCAAGGAAAATGTATCAAGTATACTAATATAGCCTGTCTACAAAGACTGCCCCAAAGTGGACATAAGAATGCCTTCCCTTTTGGAGAAAACACCAAAAGACATATTCACACGAGCAGTGCCCTCAGACCCCACACGGGGCACCCCGCGTCCCCCCCACCTCCCAGTGCCGCTGCTGGCTACGAGACCTTTGTCAAGTCCACTCTTCCTCTCCCTGTCTCTGCACATGACGTTTTGTTTCCGGTAGATCTGCCCTGATGCCCCTTCTCCCTGAGAACTTGGCAGGACAGAGTTTGGTGGCAGTGCACAGAACTCATCCTTCTAGCTCATTTTTACATTTGCAGTTGATATTTTTTTTTTAGGAGGGACTCATTATTTAAATCACCCCTATTTTACTATAAAGATGCTCCCATTATTCTAATTTAAATAACTAAAACTGTGTCCTCTATCCAAAAAGAAAGAAGAAAAACCTGTGAAAGAATTTCCCCTTACAAAAGCACTATAGATTATGCCATTTGAAAAACCCAAGCTGAACATTTACCATTTTCTTAAGAAGCCTGTCCTGCAGCTTTTTCATGTCTTCTTTCATGAAAGACATCTGTAAAATAAATATATTTTCCCCATGAAATTTACTATAAAATGTTCACAGCAGAAGACAAGTTAGGCTAACCACTACTGAGAAATGATATACCAATATGAAATTGATACCTCAGATGTATAAATAGTTTCTTCATGATCAGGGCTGTAGAGGATGTTTTTATCCAATGAAGCTTTCAAAAGGTGAAGCCTAACAGGGAAAATAATGAAAAGGTACCTTTGTCAGGAACTCAGATTAAATTGATATAATATGTAGTACATACAATTAAACATTTTTAAACAATATAAGCCTAGTAAGGTAAAATAGAATTTTATAGGTCCCAGTCATGGAGGATGTCATACCAACCTCTCCACTTCACTTTTTCGATAGGCACTGAACTTCTTAAATACCTTTTCCCCAAAGTCCTAAATTTTAAAATACAAAAATTAGTTATACTTTAATATGATTAAAAATTCAAAATTGACAGAATAATTTACTATATTTCTATTATTTCTAATTTAAATGAACAACTTGGCTATATGCTAAAAATGTTCTAGATGTAATACACTCTTTCAGATAAATACTGCAAGTAAAATCTCTCACAATTTCTTCCTTTTTCTCAAAGGTATTCATCATAAACTGAAGTCTGTAACTTAGGGGTGTTTATATGAAACACCAAAAGCAGGTAAACAGAGGTTTTCCTAGTGTAGCTCTTTAAAAATGAGGTTTTAAAATTTTTAAATTCTTAAATGCACAAACCACAAATTCCTTCTCCAAATTTTTTAAAGACTGTGAATCTTTTTCAAAATTCTCCAGCTCTTGTATGATGCAGACTTGAAATTTATCATGTTTTTTGATCCTATTAAAGAAACAAAGTAAGATTAATTTAGAAGCCACAACACTCAGAACATAGCATTCAGGTTTCTGTTACGCACCTGAGTTCCTGAATCTTATGACTCATTGTTTGCACATAGTGTTGAGCCGTATTCCAAGACTGCTTAGTAAAATAATCCAACAATTTTTGGCGGACCTGAAAAATACTCATTGTTTACAAAATAATAATCTAACCAAGACTATGTTAAGAACAAAGCCTTTTTCATGAAATGTAACTTAGAAAAGTGAAAAATTAAAAACTCAGCCAAGTGTTAAAGGTGAGCTCAGGCAGAGCAGGTTCTAGTTCCATCAGGAAGGCTCTGACTAAGAGGCGAAGTGGTACTATTTTCTTAAGGACACCACACTGTACAGTATTTTAGAAACTGTGAGTAATTATCATTCTCTTCAGGAACACAGCCTAAAAGTCATACTCAGAATTATTTACTATCATTTTTCACAAAACATCTATTTCACATCTAGCCCCAGATGCATAACAGAATATATGAGTCAGGGCTTCTCGGTTTAGACTAGGTCAACCTTGGATAAATCAAAACAAAATAAACATATAGAATATTAAATGATTTCAGATTTCACCCCTGAAGAGAAAAGGCAAGGAAGAGAGAGGGATGAAAACCTGTGCAGAAAAATATCTTTTATTAACAGAGGGGCAAAAAGAACTATTGTAAATATAGGCATGCAAGAAAAAGAGATGGGTGGAGCAAACGCTGGTAACTGCAAATTGTTTGAGAAAGTCGTTTTGCAGACGCAACCACAGCACGCCTCAGTGATGAAGGGCCCCTAAGCACAGCGCTGGGAGAACCAGCGAAACGGGCTTTGTTTTTCTGATGGGGTCGCTCATCTTCTCTCCCAGTGCCTCACTAGCAGTCACCTCTGTGAGATCCAAAATACAGTAAAGGAGGCATGAAAAGTCAGAAAAAGAAAAAACATAAAAAAGTCAAAATGTTAAACAAATTAAAAAGGAAAATAGGACAAAGAAAGAACTCATAGAAAAAGAATAGGGATAATGCACAGATTTGAGAGGAAAAGCTTGCTCATGAGATAAGGCTTTCCCATCAGAATCGTTCCAGTTTTCCATAAGTACATGACGAAATTGCCGTCGAAGGATTAAACAAACTGGTGGCTTGGTAGCAAGGGTGGCACATTGTCACAGTAGTGGGGATAAGTCATAAATGAAAGAATAACTCACATTTGATATTCTTCTTAATTCTGTACTGGGTTGTTCACACAGTTGTACACCGGAAATTTCAGATTTCCAGTTCTCCCCAGAAATAAACAAGGCATTTGCTGATAATGAAGATATACTTTGAGATCCTAAAAAAATGAAGACAATCAGCCCAAGTTAAAATATGCATTCTAACAAATTTAGCCTTATTTGTCATGAAGCTGGAAACCAAATCATATTTTCAGATTCTATGTGTAATCTACGGATTATGAATTGATTTTTTAATTTAAAAATATTTTGATTTATAAAAATCCTTTTGTCATGAGGATTAAGGCAGCTAATGGTAACATTAAAATGGAACATTTCTGGATTACTTTTGAATATGGAAGTAGTGCAAATGAGTTACTAACCCAAGTTAATAAGTTCATATTCTAGTAAAACTTAGACGAATCCGTCAGTGATAGAATGATGAGGGAGGTTTCTGAGTAAAAAGGACCCTTCCTACATGGTCCACATAAAGTGAACTCTGTGATAAAGCATCATCCTTCTTGGACGTAACCAAAGATATCTTTACAAAGGGATTGCTTTGTGGATGGAGTCGTTCACCATCTAAGAAACTACCTTCCAGGTTTTCCTGCCTCCAGGTGGGCTGCCTGTAGACTTCCATGTAGGAGGTGTGCTTTCCGCACTGCGGTGGAGGTCTTGCTTCTTTTCCTGAATAAACCGTTTCTCTTGTGGAATTAAAAAAAAAAAGGAAGAAACTACCTTCCAAAATAATTGCATTTTCACGCACGCATGTGACCTACCTACCTTTGTCAGTGTGATGAGCTGCACCTTCCATTTTAGGTAGTTTTTTGGCAAGCAAGTTTGCTCTTAATTCTTCCTCTTCCAATCCTACTTTGTAGGAATTAATTAGATTATCTTCTATGTACATTCGTTTGCGACGAAAATGAGGTATAGGGCCTTAGGAACAATGAAAAAAATAATAGTGCTACAATCTTGATTTAAAATATTCTGTCTAGTTCCTTATTTTCATTTTGACATTAAGTAAATTGAATAATGGTATGACTTAAAATATATAATCCCTTTAGATGAGATTTCACAGTAGTATTTCAATAATTAATTTGTTTTGTTTTTGTTTTTTAAGCAAGGCTATGACAACAGACCTGATCCATGAGCAGTGTAACGCGTCATGTCATACCACGTTTTCTCTCCTCTTTCCCTAGATGTGGATAATGGGGATGCTGAATGATGGTCCTAAAATATACATCAGAAATTAGAAAAAACATACCATAAGTATTCTTAGATTCACCTTTGACCATCTTGCTCAAACCCAAAAGCCATAAATTGCCAATGCTGTCAATTCTTTTTCAGACTGTTTTGTTTCTATCCCTTTGTTTCTGACACTACCATGCATTAACCTAAATTCTTAGGTTACCCTCAATCTTAAATTATAGTAATAGTTTTGAGCTGGCTTTTGTGACTACTCCTGCTTTTCAATTCTTCCTTAACAGGATTTTGATTTGAGTCAGAATATGGAGAGCCACAGAAAATAAGTATCAACTCTTCTTTCAAGCTGTATCTTTAAGACACACCTTTTTACATCTAACCTTACGTTTTACTGTTTGAATGCACAGGTTTCTTTTTCCAAATTAGATTTTTTTCCTATTTCATGAAAATGCATGTCCACTTCCAGCTCCCTTCCTTAGATTACTGTGCTTTCTCCACTCAGTCTGTATGTCCCCACCCTTCCCCTAAGCTCTAGGTCAGATCCCAGCCCTTTCCAAGCTGTAAAATTCTGTCTTAACTTTCTGTATGTTAGAGATTATCACATTATTTTTGTTGCTGGATCAATGGACTTTTATAGGGGTAAAAAGCTGAACTGAATTCCTGAAACCAGTAAACCCTAGTTAGAAACCTATAAGCCACCGGCTCAGCAGTTATATCCTCACTATTTAAGAGCTTATTACTTTCCATTTTTAAAATTTCAACTTTTTTCTATAATCAAATCATCCTACATATTTTAAAAAACAGGTTTTCAGGTAATAACAGTGGAAAAATATTAAGTTATGATTATATTAAAGGCCAGTAATCGATTCTTACCTGACCATCTTAGTTTAAGGAAAGTTTGATGGCTATGAACCATATATAACTCGCTTTCTATATAATTTTCATTGGTATTTGCAATTTCCATAAACTGTTTTTCAGAACTATAACTGCTTACATTTGAATAGCTGTTGCAATTTTGTGTTTCTTGTGTAAGTACCACAGAATTTACATTTTTTAAATTCACAATGGTATTATTCTTAATTGGAGTATGCATGGATTATTAATAAACAAGACATAGAGAAACCCAAAAGTCAAAAAATTATCTAAAACCAAAAAAAAAAAAAATTAAACCCAAACAACTTAAATTCTGAGGGAATAATTCATCTGCTGCTAAATTCAACACTTGTTCATAATTAAAAGGAAAAAGAAAAGCACTTAGGCAACCAGACCATTATCCTGATAACCAGTATTTACCCCAAACTATGGAGAAGCATGCCTGCCAGCATGGTATCTATCTAACATTGCTCCAGAGGTCAGAGTCACCTTGAAAATATAAAGACCAGAAAGTATAAGGACTGGAATGGAAAATGCAAACATTTTCATGCGTAAAACTTTATGATTAGCTATATTCAAAATCCAAGAGATTCTAGGCAGACAATTATGATAGAATGGCCAAGGTTGTTGGAGATATAAAAAAAAAAATCAATAGTGTTTCTAAACAAAAGCAAAAAATTAAACCCAGAAAACAACAAATTTTTAAGTTTTTTGTTTTTGTTTTTTTTTAGTATAGCAAAAGGAAACTCATAAAACATTTAGGAATTAATCTAACAAGAAGTGTAATTTTCTTTATGGAAGATTTGGCACAACTTTGTTGGAAATAATACCAAAAAGTAGAGAAAAAAATGAAATATGTGAAGGAGAAACTTCAATATCAATATTGAGAAATGGTAATTGTGCACTTACGGAAACAAATTTATATGGACAGTAAAGGGCCAAGAGAATGTAGAAGGAGAAGAGTGAGACAGGGTGGGGCTGGGGCGGGGAACCACCCTGCAAGAGGAAAGCTACACTGATTAAAGCAGTGTGGGTTAGCACGGAGCCAGGCTGCCCAGAACCCAGAGCAGTACCCAAGAGCTGGCACGTGTTAACCAAGGGTGTGACCAAATTAGCAGACAAATGCTGGAGAAACGAGGAGTGTTCCGTACCGATGGTATGGAATTCTGCACTAATTCACGATCTATATACAAAGAAAAAGACTAAGAGAATGAAAACATAAAAGTTAAAATCAAAACTAACATTTTTACAAAGAAAATATTTCCGGTACAATAGCTGAAGGAAGGATTTCTCGAACAATACAACAGATGGCTAAATTTAATTATGTCACACTTTTGTCATCTGGATGTTGTCATTTAAGTGAAAAAACGAGATACATACTGGAAAAAGAATTACTAACCAGAATATATTAATAACGCCTACAAACATAAAAAAATCAAACAATGTAATTAAAAATTTTGAAAAAAATAAGGAATTCACAAAATGGTCGGGGGAAGAAAATACCCAATGCTGTTAATCAGGAAAATGCAAATTAAAGTGAGACACTTTATACTCATCAGGTTGGCAAAAGCCTCTGCTAACACCCAGTTAATGTAGAATGTAGAGAAATGGGCACTGGCACAGAGCACTGTTGGTGAGGGTAAGCTTGGCACAACTAATTTATATAACAAATTTCTAATCCCTAATTAAGTAAACACAGTAAACAGAAAACAAATGTCTCATATGACTGTCCAGCCAATAAATATTTAACAATTAAAACTGCATCTAACACATAGTAGTATCGAAGAAAGTGGCTGGCGGTTACCTGGGTTTTGAGATTTGAAGGATGGGATACTGAAAGGATCCAGGGCTCAGGGAAACTGAGGATGACAGAGCAACACTGACAAAGGACCACGGGATGGCAGACCAGTGGGAAACTGCTCTTCAGATGGTGGCCTGCAGAAACTGACAGCCTGCCAAGGTGCCTTGAGGGGGGCGGGGGCGGGGGTGGAGAAGGCTGAGTAGGCTAGGGTTTACTTAGATCTCTTATCTGATTTAAACAGCCTACTTTCATTTTCATCTGTTTGGTACATTGGAGGTTTCATATAAGATTTTTGATTGAAAATTAGTCTGTGATGACTATTGGTTCAACAGTAAAAAGGACCTAAACCTGCTAGGAATAAAAACAGTTTGAAATGATAGGACAAAAGTTGGTTTTATCAGAGGTTTTAGATTTTGGCTATAGGTGTTCTGAACTGTCGTTAATTCCTTCTTTGTACAGACAGGTTAGTACATACCAAGAGAATAATATATTTGAGTATTTACTATGTATCAGTTAAGATGCTCACTTAATCAGCCTATTTAATTTTTCACAGCCCCGTTTTGCAGATGAGAAAGCTGAGGTGCACAGGGAGTCATTAACTTGTAAAACATTCATAGCCAGCAAATAGTGGAGCCAGAATTTAAACACACTTCTGCCTCAAAATTCTTTCAATTATACCCAGTTATAGTAAACTGTATTTCTTGACAATCAGTTCTGTAACTGTATTACTACTTCAAAATTCTCTAAATGAAGTCATCTGTACAACCAAAGCCAGAAAGGGAGAGGGGTTTGGAGGTTGTAAACTGGTACCAAAGTATCCACAACTTAAAAGAAGAAAAAAGCAGAACTCAAAATACCAAACTAGTCCTCACAGGCGTTACATTTTTAGCTAGCTCCCCCACTTTGACCCATAATTAATTCCGATCTCTAACGTCTTTTTTAAAGACTTGAGCATATCTACATATTTTATTAAGGAATGGTACATATAATAATACATGAAAGATGAATTTTCAATATATCATTAATTTGTTAATATTCTTAGCCTTTACCTACTAGTTATAAAGTTCCTCACAAAACTCTAAAGCCAATGCTATCTATAGTCACACCGTTTTCACTCACATTCTTGTCAGTTTGCTTTGCCAGCTTGTGATGTAGTAACGAAAGGTCACAGACTGAGTTATGTGAGATTTGAAAGGTTCCTGAGTGGCGGGAATAAGCCCATCCAAATCTAGACCGGAAAGCCTGGAGCTCTGATGTATGGACAGACAGCGAGCAGGCCTCTGCCAGGACTCCAGCAGCCCTCAGTACCTCCGCCCACGCTCCTGCACAGCGGCTGGGCATCAGTCCAGCGGGTTCCCTGAGGCTATCTCACTTGGCAGTAGGTGCCTCCTCTGCCCAAGACCAAACACAAAACCTTAAGCTAAGCAGACGAGCAATGTATATTTGATTCAGAATAGAGGTACACAGTTAACCCACTTCAAATAAATCTGATTTAGGGAAAAAGATTTTATATATAAAATCTTACCGAAAAGGATGACTGTAGAACTGGTGAGCAGCTTTCTCTTGTACAGAGTACATTTTTCTCACTCTTTTTGAGTGACTTTATTGGACCTCCACCTCCATATTTGCTGTTTAAGGATTTAGGGGATGCAGTTTTTGGATACAGTGATATGGAGTTTGTTGTACACTCATAATCCTGAGTAATATCCTCTTCTGTTGTCTCCTCCATACCTAGATTGCCTCACCAAGCACAAACAAAACAGAGATGGCAGGTGTTATCACTGATGTCTGCTTTGGAAATAGTATGATTTATTTAAATTCTAAGACTATAATCATTTATCAAATTCTCAGATTTTGGTGTATTTAAAAAAGATAAGCTTTCAATAAATCGAGACCAAATTATGTTTAAAATATTTTATAAGACTTTGAAAAATATTAATGGTTCAATTTAAAATGTAACTGTAACCATAAGAACTTCCAAAACATTTTCAAATGAAAGTATCTCTAATATGAGCTGCACTATAATGATCAACCTGTTCTGACATCATAGCCAGTACTGTCATATATTAAAGTCACAGAATTTCTGGTTAGAATGGCTTGGGAAATCATTTGGTCTAAATCCTTCATATACAGATGAGGAAATTCATGGCTGAAATAAGTCTTAGTATAATATAAATGAATTCTCAGACAGACAGTGTTCACATCAATCAGGGAATGTGCATCTGTCTTCTGAGTATGTGCTATTCTGAGATGACAATGGTCCCAGGCATTATGAAAATATTCTAGAAAAGAACAAAATAGCTACTTTAGAGGTAGTATATATGTTAACCGATTTGTCTAGCATTTTAACTGAAATTATAGACACTTAGAAATGCTTCAAAGTATCCTTAAAAGGAACTGAAAGATATAAAAAGTATGAACACGAAAAACTCTAGTGTCTTAACATTGTTCCCAAATCGTATGAGCCAAGACCAAGTTCAAGCATTGACTAGTTTAAAGATGAAACTTTGACTACCTATTATCTTAAATACAACCCTTAATTTTGTCTTCAAATTATATTTTCATACAATTAAGAGTTATATAATTATATAAAATTATATATTCAAACTAAATTAAGAAAAGATACTGACCTCTCATCACTTCCACAGATGATGGGCTCCCAGATACAGGCATCGGAGATGATGGACTCCCAAATACAGGCATCGGAGATGATGGTCCCCCAGATACAGGCATCAGAGGTGATGGACCCCCAGATACAGGCATCAAAGGTGATGGACCCCCAGATTCAGGCATCGGAGATGATGGTCCCCCAGATACAGGCATCGGAGGTGATGGTCTCCCAGATACAGGCATCAGAGGTGATGGATCCCCAGATACAGGCATCGGAGATGATGGTCCCCCAGATACAGGCATTGGAGGTGATGGTCCCCCAGATACAGGCATCGGAGCTGATGGACCCCCAGATACAGGCACTGGAGGTAAGTCACGGCTATTATCTCTTGTAGTATCTTTTAATAGAGACGAATTTTTCCATTCTTCTGATATAGCCTTTCGTTTGTCAGTGGAGATGGCATCCTGCTCTTTCTTTGACAGCTTTGTGGTTTTGCTTCTGGAACAGATATTCTCCTCCTAAATGTATTGATAACTTTGAAATTACACTAGAATACAGGTAATTTATACTTGGACACATAAAACAATTTAATTAAATGACACTGAAGTATTTATTAAATGTCTTAAATGACTAGATATAGGCATGGCAGGGATCATGGCGTGAGGAGTATTTTAGAAAACATGACAAATTCACAGGAAAATAGCATACATACCCCATAATAAATACCATAAGAGATACGAATAAAATACTCTAAGGGTTCGAAGGAGATGATACTCAGTTTAGGGAAAGCAGAGAGAGTCCTGGGTCTCATGGCCCAGGCGTCTGAGAGCAGCTGGTGTTCTGGGGCACGGAGGGCTGCTGACACAGCAGAGCAGCACAGGCCTTGTTTGAGAGTCACAGGTTGGTTATTCCGACTGTTGCAGCTCTAGGTTTAACTGGGCGAGAGGGGACGTCAGCCTGGGAAAGCATTCTGAAGCTTTAATGGTTGACTAGATGTTGATATTCAGGGGTTTTCTTTGAAGTGGGATAGGGTGAGAGTGGGCCTGGGAAGACTTATCTGATTACGTGTGTAGTAAATTAAGTAGGGAATGAGAAGACAGTGTAGAGGTACGTTGTGAAGTCCTTAAAGTCTTCCAGGTAAGAGAGCAAGGTGGCTAACAAGAGGAGGTGGAGGCTTACCGATTTAAAGTCAGAACCATGTAATAATGGTCAGAGAACCTTCAGTGCCAGGCTTTTGGGGTTCAAACCTTCGTTTGACCACTTGCTAGCTGTGGGACCTCGGCAAGTTCCTTCATCTCTCTGAGCCTCAATTTTCTCCTTCGTAAAATGAGGTGTCAATAACAGTACTAGTCACCCATGATACTTATAAGAGTTTCAGAAGCTGAAGCATAGATGCTTCTCAGTTTACAGTGGGGTTATGTCCCGATCAACCCATTGTAAGCTGAAATATGGTTAAGTCTAAAATGCATTAACTACATCTACCCCATCGAGCATGCCATTGGCCCGCTTGCGGGGAGAGCACTCTACTGCATACTGCTTAGCCTGGGAAAAGATCACAATCCAGACTTCCAAGGACAGCTTCTATGGAATGTACTTTGGGTTCGGACCATCGTGAAGTCAAGAACTTCTGTGTTGAACCACCGTAAGTGGAGGGCTGTCTGTACTTAGAATAGCAGCTGGCACAGTCTAAACACTAATATATACATATATATATATATATATATATATATATATATATATATATATATATATATATTTATTTATTTTAGGGCAATGTCAGTGGCCCTCATATGTGGGACCCGAACCGGGGCCGCTGGATTCCCAAGCCAGCGCTTAACCACCGCGCCACTCGGCCGGCCCTTATATTTTTAACTTTGTTAAAAAGTTTTCCAGCTCAGGGGCGTAGGGATATGTCTGTAACGTGACGAGACGTAAGGAAGGGCCAGGGGCTGACAGAGCGGGAGCAGGGCACCGGAAGAACCCCGGGCCCAGTGCTCTGGCTTTCAATCAAGAGAAAGAGCCTCAGTTCCCCAACAGGCTGCACTTTTCCTGAAGCATCATTTTGGAAAGGTCAAGGACTTCTAATTCAAAGATATTACCTTCAAGTTATAATTTTATTTATAACAGATTCAAACATGTATTTTATACTTCTTATAAATTTTAACATTATATTGCTTAAGGATTAATTCTTAGAATTATTATATATTTCTCATACGGCTAAATCTTAAAAAGAAGTACAAGATAAATATGACATTTTTGTAAAAATATACTCTATACTTAGTATTTTAAGAGGCTTTTAGAAATTATTAATCTGAATTGTTCTACTTACCTTTACTAGCAATCTCTCTTCCAGTGAATGTGAAGCTTCTTTTTCACTTTCTGATTCTGAATTTGAGAGATCTTTATAATTTTTTTTGGTGTCTGCCGCTCTTCGTGGAAGTCTGGTTCTCCCACCTGGAACTGTCTCATCTAAGTTTTTGGTAATGTTTTTACTGGGTGTCTTTAGGAGAAAAATTCCTGAATGTTATTAGATCAATATTTGAGATACCAGTAATATAAGCTATTTGCTATAAAATCAGAACTGTGACAAGACCTACATAAAATATATGTAGAAATAAAAAGTTTCCTGATTAATATTTTTTAAAATGACTGAAGAGAATTTAAAAAAGGACTGGAAAACAATGGAATATTAATTAGCCATAGAAAACAATGAAATCTTGACATTTGGGAAAACATGGTTAGACCTAGAGAGTATTATGTTAAGTGAAATGAATTGGACAGAGAAAGACAATACCATCTGATTTCAATTATATGTGGAAAGAGAAACAAACTCATAAATACAGAGAACAAACTGATGGTTGCCAGAGGGGAGGGGTAAAGAGTAGGGCAGAAAAGAGGATGGGGATTAAAAAGCACAAACTTCCAGTTATATAACTTAAAAAAGACTGGATTTTATCTTTCCATTCCAAGTATCTTCTCTATCAGTTTTTGATCCATCCTTAAAGCTCTGAGAGGCCTGATATATATGTTAACTAACTTAAGTAGGAGAGAGAGAGAGACAGAGGGAAAAAAAAGATCTTAAAAATACTTATCTCCACAGAATAAAATAGACCTAAAACAGGCTAACAATTTCAAAAAGGCAGAAGGTAGGAGTAAGTGTGCAACAACAGGAACAATTACGGAAAATAAGTAACTGATATGATAACAAGGATAAAATTAATTTTAAAAGGATGTTTGAACACAATCTTCCTGGTTTTACCATTTTAGATCTTGGTTGTTGCCTTTTTAAAGATGGTCCTGCAATTCAAGAAAATAAGGTTAAAATTTTCAAATAGGTAAGAATTAAAATTTGTTAGAATATTTCTGTATGTAAGTTAAAATCATAAAAAAATAAGAATACATCTTTAAACTCATTCAAAATTTAAATTTCAGGATGACTTGAGGCGTCACTGACATTGATAACTTTTACTGTATAGTGTTTGGTATGATATGAAATACCAATTTCCCTTTATATTAGAAAATTTTTCAAACAAACAAGAGAATATGTAACATAAGTTATGAAGTTAACAGCCATGAGTGTACCATTCAGTTTAAGAACCACACTGTGAAGAATGCTGAACCTACTATGTGTACTCTTACATGCCCTCTGCCAAAAGGTCATTCATTTTATCTTAAAAAAAAGTTTTAATTCACAGATGTGTATCTATAAACAGTATAATGAACTTTATAAAATAATATTGGGTCATATGCAATATTCTATGATTTGCCTTATTTTTCACCCATCATTATGTTTCTAAGATTTATCTAGATTGATAGTAGCTTAGTCTCTATTCCTTTTGTCTTTCAAGCACAATTTCAACTTCCAAAATATTTTCTGAAGCCTAAGAAATGGGATTATCCAAGCAAAGGAAGCAATGTAATTGAGGAAGAAAGGTCCTCCAACCCTGGCAATAAAACAGCTAAGACATATTGACTTGATGTCATTCAGCCATTTAAACAAAACAATTCACTCAGAAGTTCAACTTTAAAAGTATTTCCAGATTATATAATAGTGTTCTAACCTTTCATGTCTCCCCAAGGTCTCTAATCTTCTGTGTTAGATTTGTACACCTCCCACTAGACTGAGAACTCCCAAGACCATGCGAATGTTATGCTTCTCCTTGGCTTCTAACACACTGCCTGAGTCCACTCATTGTGACCACATCCAGCTGCACATCCCAAGATCTCCCACCAGCTTGATCCAAGTTCTAATTACTGCAATACCGCATTCCCCAAGCACACGATGCTATTTCATACTTCTGCCTTGTTTTATGGGATGATTCTCATGCATATGACTGGCCTCTCCTCTGTTTCCAAGATTCAGCCTCCTTTCTAACCACATGCCAAAGTGCATTTCTTTTTTAATTTTATTTTATTATTATTATTAGTCACAGATGTACAAAACAATGCATTATTTTTTTTCACCCCTTACAAAGTGCATTTCTATATCTCTATTTTTGCTTCTTTTTAAGCCATCACCTCCCTCCCCCCACACTCACAGGTCACTACTGGTTATTTTTACCCTGAAATAAAATAAAAGCTGGCTCCCTTAAATATAAATTTAACAGCTCAGAATTATGTTGTCTTCTTTTTAAAACAGAATGTATAAAATCTTTGAGTTTTAGTAAACATTAAAACTGAAAGTTAAGAAATGAAAATGGTCATTATGTCTAGCCAAAAATCCATACTTCAAACTCTTACCCAACTACTTCAAGAAATTCGCTAGAGAGAGCAGAAGCCATATGTTAGGGAAACGTTTTGTGAAAGATTTAGGCAAAAATATTTCTCCAAAAAATTGTTTTCAATCTACTTTATTGCCTCAACATGAATTCCTAAGAAGTGTGTGTGTTGGTTATGGCGGGGGAACGGGATATTATCCAAGCTCTGATTTTGTCTAGGGTGTTGGATTCACAAGTACTTAGTACATTATTCACAGTAAGTACCTAATGACTGAATAATAGTAGACCATGAATAGACAAACAATGAAAGTATGTCATGAACCAAAGATTGTAAGTCATATTTTATGTCCCTAATATACCATTTTAAAAAGCAATTTAAATATAACCATATTATCAAAAATAATAAAATGAAAAGCAAAACCTCTGTGGTGTTTTTGTGTATTTGCTTTCACTCATTTTTTTTTAAATTCCTAAGGATATGTAATTAAAAATACTATCTACATACAAAAAATATACTTAACCAACAAACCATCTTATATAATTGAAATGATAAAATCATTTGTAACATTATAAAGTAATTTCTTACTTGATTTCCCACTCTTCTGTTTCTTCACAGTTTTATTTCTGCTATAGTCTAGCTTTGGTTTTGATTTTGGTTCTCCTAGCCAGCTAATATCAGACTTGCTGTCATCATCTCTGTATTCTGTGTCAGTGTCACTAAAGGGTTTTTTCTTTTTATGATCTGTTACAATCTATTAAAAAGAAAAGAGTCCTTTCAATAGATGAAGAAACGTGTCTTATATGTCATGCAAAGTTAAGCCATAAAACAAAACAAAACAAAAAATCCACCAAAAAACCAGAAAAACAAACTTTTCTTTCGTTTTTTTTAGCCCCCTAATCTATCTGGCATTAAAGACCTATCCAAGAAAAGTCACTTGGAAATACAGATCAAACATCAAGATTTGAATTTTGTGTCGGTGTTGTTGTTAATTAAAAGTTAAATCAAAACACCTTACTTCTATAGAGACATAACCTTGTACCATCAAAGAAAGTAACTAAAGTTGTCACACTTTTACTAGATGATTACAAATAGCTCAGAGACCATCAAGAAATGTCATAATAAGAACATGGATAAGAACATGGATAATCTCTGAGAGAAAAAAAAAAGAGATCCAATCATTTTTGTTTTCTAGTTCTATGATAATCTTTGGCATTGGAAAATTATTAAAAGAAATACTGGTTTTAATAGACACATCAGGATTCCACAACTTACTCTTTTATCTTCTGTGTTGAGTGAAGGTTCAGGTTCATCATGACTCCTTAAACCTACCCTTAAACAAAAATATGCCTCAATTTTAATTAATTTTAAGTCCTTATTTTCTTAAGCTTGTATGCACTAACCAGGCCTGGGTTTTCAGCCTTACTCTTTTACTAATAACTCATCGTATAATTCTGGCCAAGTGACTTATGCTCTAACCTCAGTTAATTATAAAATAACAAGGTTAGATGAAAGTACTACTAGGTCCTTTCAGCTTTATCATCTAAAATATACAACTAATGTTAAAAATGCACAGAATCTGTGTGTTGATTTTAGAAGTACAGTTGGCCCCTGAACAATATGGGTTTGAACTGCACAGATCCACTTATAAACAGATTATTTTCAGTAAATATTGTAAATTTATTTTCTCTTTAGCTTACTTTATTGTAAGAATACAGCATATAATACATATAACATACAAAATATGTGTTAATCAACTGTTTATGTTATCGGTAAGGCTTCCAGGTAAACAGTAGGCTACTAGTAATTAAGTTTCGGGAGAGTCAAAAGTTATCCACGGGGGCCGGCTGAGTGGCGCGGTGGTTAAGCGCTGGCTTGGGAAGCCAGCGGCCCCGGGGTTGGTCCCACATTTGAGGGCCAGTGACACTGCCCTCAAAAAAAAAAAAAAAAAAAAGTTATCCACGGATTTTCAACAGCACAGGGGGTCAGTGCCCCCAACTCCCATGTTGAAGGGTCAACTATAAATGCTGAAATAATAAAATAATAATGGGAATAATCATGACAGTAGCACTTTTATTCACTCTTCACATATGTTAAAAACTTTTAGACAAACTGGGAGGAGATATTTAAGAAAAGGAACATTGAGATAAGTGTATTTTAATGTGATCACTTTAGTTATAATAAAAACACCTACAAGTTTGAATTATCCACGCAGGCTTCTCTAGCTGTAGCTTGAAACTCCTGGATCTATATTGTGAATAAGCATTAAAAATTTTCTTAGTGTCAAAGTGTGAACAAAAACTAAAAGAAATAACATAAAATCTAGTTTTTAATCACTTCATATAGACATGTGACAATAAAATTAAGTTTACTAAAATGCCTTCATATGTAAGAAGAAAGCTAGTAATGTAAAATATACTAAAAATAAAATAGAGTAATTGTTGTAAAAATTTTTAAACAAGTAAAAAAAAAAAACTTAAATTGCTGCATCAATAAGGAAAATAATTTTCTTGATGGAGCAGCCTGAGTCGCTCCATGCCCCAATTATTAATTTTTTTCTACTTCAGTCCAAAGGATTTGAAAGGAAATTAATATACCTAGGTTAAATTTTAAAATATTTAAAAATATATGGAAGGAGACAAGAGTTTGAGTGGTGAGAACACAATGGATACAGATGTTGTATTAAAAAGTTGTACACCTGAAGTTTATATATTAACAAATGTTACCCCAATAAATTTAATAAAAATAAATAGAATATGTTTCAAAATATTTTAAAGCATAGCTATAAGAGGATGGAAATTTAAAAAATATACTCTAATAACTGCATGGTAAATACAAAATAAATACTGAATAACTAAATACAAAATAACCACTGATTTCTACTTACTCCAAGTTTTATAATAGGTTCATCAGCACCATTCAAATTAAAATTGTAGACATCATCCCTGTAAAAATGAATAGAAATATTAACTCCATTATACAATAAATTTATTTTCTTCAAATATGAAGAAAATTCTAAGATTCATGAAAAATTACTTACAATTGGCGTTGAGAGGTTACATTAACAGAAGTAGTCTTCAGTTGTCTGTAACTTTTTTTCCGAACCGTTTCCTAAACACAAAAGGAGTTTATTTACATAAAACCATTCAAATTTGTACATTACTATACTTGGCAAACAAATAACATATGCAATTAAATTTTCATATGTTTTCTAATTGTGTTTCCACTAATATAAATTTTACATTTGTAACAGTTTCCTTAAGTATTAACTAAAACATAATAGAAAATAATAAAAATCAAGTACAAAACATAAGATTCTTATATCTTTAATATTTGCTAACATTATTGTACATAGGTAAGTGACTTTCTCACTGGTATTCTATAAGCTGAATTTTAGTGATTCTAGGATCACAAAAAAAGAGCACTTTTTTTTCTGGACTCTTATTTGTTTTAAATTCTTACCTAGAAACACTTTGGGAGAGGCTAAGGTTTATGTAAAAATCTCACATGAAAGACTCAAAATTGTATCAATCAACTAGGGAAAAACATGTAAGATTATTCCTATAGCCTGCTGCTCAAAATGTATTCAACCTGATCAAATAGTACTGAGGGGAGAGAAGTTGTTAGAGAAAATTTTAATAAATTCAATGATTATGTTTTATTAAAGTAATTTAACTATAATTAAGTACACAAATAATTACTATCACTAAACTATAACTAATCAGAAACAATCAGAAGTCTAACTTAGTATCCGGTAAGTTGGAAATATTAAAACTAAAGTATTCATTTTAGTTGTGATTCATCTTTATTATTTCTTTTGGCTCCTTTATATAGAATTATTTGCATTTTCTAAAAAAAGTTACCCTTCACTATATTACTCTGATCACTGACTTATCCTTCCCAATATGATTTTTATCAGAGTTCAGATACATTTGTTCACTTCATCTTTTGTCTGCCAATGTGTGCTAGGTATTACAAAATATATAAAAATGAGCAAAGATATTAAAGAGGAAACAAAAGTGAGCAAAGGTGCTCAGGATACAAAGATGGTTTTTACACTCTGGTAAAAGACAGAAGTGAGAAAAAAGAACTGCAATACTGAATAAAATACTTTAAAAAGGTACAAAGAAATTATTGTGGAGATTCAGAATTCTTGCTCATATGGAAACTTCTCAAAAAGTTGGTAGCCTGAAGTAAGTCTTGCAAGGAGGTATACAGCTTTGACTGTAGTCAGAAGAGAAGGTGTGAGAGCCTGCTGAGTCAGCTGAAGTTCTTTCCAAAGGCAGAAGAAAAAGAGAACACACACTTGGGGATCTCAAATCACTGTTTCAGCTGAACAAGACATGCCCAGGGAACCAGGATTAGGAAACAAGACCAATTTTTCAAGGGACTAGGAAGCCAGACTAAGTCTCAACTTAATTCAGGAATCAACAGGCATCAAAGAAAGGTTTTGAACAAGAGAATGACAGGATTGAATTGTGTGCTTTAGAAAGAAAACAGCTGGTATTAAATGTAATGAATGGATTGCCACAGAGAAATAAGAGTGGCAAAAAACATTTACAAACAGGCTATTATCATAATCCAGGGATTAAAACTTGGTTAGAACTCCAACTAGGAAAACAGGAGTTAGCATGGGCAGGAGAGGGAAGTTACAGAAGGAATATACAGAAGGTGAACCTCAAAACTTGACACTAAGTGGAGACAGAAAATAATTGTGAGGAATAAATCACAAGATAATTGATACTTTAAGCCTGGATGAACAGTAAATGTTTTTAACAAAAACAGGGACTTAAGAAGGGACTTATTGTCAGGAGAGAAGGGATCAGCCAAAAACAAAATTTTAAAAAGGGGAGAGGGGGATAAAGATATCCTGAATCATGAACCAAAAAGTAAAAATATCACAGTTATATGTAAAAGCAGCATTTGATTTGAAAAGCAGATTAGAGGACTTCTAGGAGTGCTTGCCACTAAACTTCTCAGTTGTTTAATCCATTTATAAATATGCTGAAAACATTCATTCTAATTCCATCCTACCACTATTCTATGTTTGTGTTTACAGTCGAATATCAGAGTTTGACTATATGTTTGATATAATTAAATAAATTAAACCTACCTTACTGAGCTGTAGATCAGATTTGTTTGAAAAACCACTATAAAAAAAGGTTTTGTCAAAATTTCAAAAGCAATTAAATATCAGTAGAATGTTTCTCACGAAAGTCATTTTATATAAGGCAAAACATATTTGGGTCATAAGTCTTCATTTAACATGATATAAAGAACAGAAATATGACAGCCCTAGTCTGGTACTTTTTGCAACTTTACTCAGAGTAAATAGCGACAATAGTATTTCCTTCTAAACTAAATCATTCATGCAGCAGGAGGTGCCAAGTAATTTCAAATGAAGGGGTCTGCCGACAGAGTTAATTTTTTTCATGCCATGTAAGATGACCATTATTATATAATTTAAATGTGAATTAACCAACTGGAAGTCTATAAAGAGACATTTTATAACAAGAAAAATAATTAACCTTCATAAATATTATAAACAAGGAATACATATTTACTATATAAAAGTAACTCATTTCGGCTCATCTAAATCTCATATTTCATTAAATTTAAATATATCTTATTTTACTCCACTAAGCTCAAAAAGTAAAATCCTAAACTGTCTATATCCTAAAGATTCATTTCTGAAGTGGTATGCTATATCAACATGGTGTTTTTGAGATTTTATAAAATGTAATCAAATACTAGAATGTCTAATTTTAGTCCCTTTCCCTTTCTGTATCATTTAAACAGCTACTATTTACAAAAGTAAATAATAACTATGTGTTTTACTTTCTACTTGAAAGTTACATTATTTGAACATGTTTAAAACTAACCTTAAAACACTGTAATATAATTTAGTTGTGTGTCAGAAAAATATTCATGTCTAGAATTTAAGCACACACCTGTACCTGTCAATCAAAGAGTCGTTTAATTTTCTTGCAGACTTTGATCTATCATCCATTGGTTTGTATGTCTTGTTAATTTGGCTTATCAAGGATTGTGCTGCATTAGTAAATCCGTTCCCTTTTGACTTTTCTCTCTGAAACAATTTATAAGTTACTTAAAACTCTACTAGTTAACCTTCAATGAAAGATGAAAAAAAAATTTAAGAAAAATCTGGTTCTAAGTATAACCACGAAGAGAAATAAAGGGGGTCAGAAATTATTTAATAAATTTGGGCTTTGTTAGGCATTAAAATAAGCCAGGGTAAGTCTTTTAACACATAAGACTATGCAGAATGCTCTGTAGATATTTACTTTTTAAAGTTTCTATCTATGGAAAAAAAAATCAAATAAAAAACTGAAGGAAACTAAAAACTTTGAAAAGATCAATAAAACTGATAAAAGCTTCTAGCCAGGTTTAACTAAGAAAAAAAAGAGACAGAAAAAAAATTCAAAAATGAGTCTATCACTACTGATCACATGGACATTGAAAGGGTAATAAAGGAATATTATGAACGACTCTATGCTCACAAATTCGATAATCTAGATTAAACTGACCAATTCCTTGAAATTCTACCAAAACTCACAAAGGGATCATCTAACAATTACGAAAAAAAGGAACCCTACGGAATGGGGAATATAATCAACAATGTAAAGATTGTTGTAAAGATTATGTAAGACGCCAGATGGGCACTGGACTTATCAGGGGATCACTTCATAGACTGTGCAGGTGCCTGACCACTGTGCTGTACAGCTGAAGCTGAATTATATACACACACACACACACACACACACACACACACACACACACACACGGGGGGGGGGGAGAGATGGGAGGTGGAGAGTACAGCATAGGAAGATAGTCGATGGTATTCTAACAGCTATATAAGATGTCAGAGGGTAGTAGCTTGGGGGAGGGGGTCATCACTTCGTGAGGGGTATAAATATCTATTATGTTGCTTTGTACACCTAAAACTAAAAAAACAAACAAAAAAACACCCCCCAAAGGAAAAAGAAGAAAAAGTAACCCAAAAGGATTTGGTTAAAGAAAAGAGTAGCCAAAGTAAGTACAAAAAATGAGTTGCAGGTTAAAAACAAAATAGAGTCTGCTTGAGGAGAATGAAATAATGTCTAATTACGTACAATGATTACAAATTATTAATATTCCATATGCACACAGAGATGCTCCAAAACATGAACATTTTACATTTTAGAAATTCAGAATTAGAAATTTGGCTACCAGATAATTAATAACACTCTGGAAGAGAAATAGAAATGAAAGCCTATGTAAACTGGATCCTCTAAAGAATGCGAAAAATGAAGGGCATTACAGGCAGTAGAAATGTATTATGATTTAAAAGTTTTCTCAATCTAATCTTGCTAGCAGTGACCCCTGCACAAAGTTCTGGTCCCCAAGGCTGGTGGACAGTAACTGAAAGTGCCTTGGAGGCGTTGGTTCCACTGGTTCCTTCTTCCTTCCTAAGTGATGGCTCCAATGGGGACGAGCAGGTGACAGCAGGAGGCAGGACCCTCCAGCCCACTTACACTCTTTCTTGGAAAACTTGAATGCAATAATGTAAGAAATACTTCAGATGCTACTAAGTGCAAAGCTGTGCTGGGCCACGCAGGAAAATAAATGTTGAGTAAAACAGTCCTTACACTAACAGTTTAAAATCAAGGTGAGCACCATTCGAGAGGCACAGACAATCCCATATGCATGTTGACAAAATGCCTGAGGGTCAGAGAGGGTGGGAGAGACCCCACAAGAGGAGCCGGACAGGGTTCCTCCCCGCCAGGCCCACGCACACACCTGCTGTGCACCAGCAGGCAGGGGCACCATCAGGGCTAGGCCAGGGAATTCAAGAGGCACTTGCTCTCTGAGCAGAAGTAAGTGTGAATTAAAGAACAAGGTATTACAAATGTTAAATGTGCAGCAATCCATCAAGTTTCTTTCCCTTCTTTTGTTATTAGGGAGGCATATTATGGGTATGCAGAAATAAAACACATTTAAGACTCACCATTTTTTTTGGTTTCAAATCCCAGGAATGAAGTTCAGATGTTAATCTCTTCCTTGATT
Organism: Aselliscus stoliczkanus; assembly: GCA_033961575.1. Taxonomy (NCBI): domain Eukaryota; kingdom Metazoa; phylum Chordata; class Mammalia; order Chiroptera; family Hipposideridae; genus Aselliscus; species Aselliscus stoliczkanus. The sequence goes on along the minus strand of CM066738.1, from coordinate 2,781,700 downwards.
TTTTATGACTCTCTGTACTTTTTCTAGAAGGGTTTTCATCACAAATAACAGTAGTCACATCTTTGGACAATATGTACTTCTTCTTATAGATCACCGACTCTTCAACTCTCTTATTTAGGAGAACGGATTTAATGGTAGTTTCTGATTCAAAACACCAGTTGCTCTGCTTGGTATTTTCAATATTTTCCTGCTCTGAATGTGGATGATGTAGTTGTTGATTGTTTCTTTTGCAAACTTCTCCTTCTGCTGTATCAATTTTATGCTGCATTCTTTCTTTCTTGTATTGTACCTTTCCTGTTTCTTCAGAATTATCATCAAATATTGAAGAGGATGATTTTTGTTTAGTAAGGTTTTTGTTGATAATAATATCTAGTGGGGAAATGAGAAATTAATCCTTTTAAATTAATAAACTGATAATGTATAAAATTTGTTCAAACCAAAGATATGTGTCAGACATTTCTAGAAATGAATATTTCCCTGAACTACTATTATATACAGAGAAAACTACAGTTGATCCTAGAACAAGATGGAGGTTAGGGCGCTGACCCCTGTGCAGTCAAAAATCCATCTGACTCTCTCAAAACTGAACTACTAATAGTCAACTGCTGACTGGAAGCCTTCTCAATAACATTGCTAACGTATTCTGTATGTCGTATGTATTATATACGGTATTCTTACAACAAAGTTAAGCTAAAGAAAATACTGAGAAAATCATTAAGGAAGAAAATACATTTACAGTATTTATTGGAAAAACCCTGTGGATAAGTGGCCCCTTGCAGTTCCAAGCCATGTTGTTCAAGGGTCAAGTGTGTGTCTCACCTTGATGACATGTGTCCCCCAATGAAGTGCTCGCTCTTTGGTTGTCACATAGCTTAATATTTGTTAAAGGCATCCAGCATGCCCATTTGGAGTGCATTTTATTTCCACAGACGTTGTCTAAATCACCAGGGGACCTGGAAAATAAATTCATTTGCTTAATATATTACCGAGTATGAGCTATGACTGACACAAGACCTTGATTTTTGTAAATAGTCAATGTTTACTGATAATTTGTTAACAGTCAAGTTTGAAAATATTTCCATGAGTCATGATGAAAGTTAAAATTTACTAACTGATCAGATTATTAAAAAGTTCCATTATTGCTATACCTGAGAAATGATTCTGAGACTACACAGGCCTTTGCCTTTAAATTTGTTACATTCACCTAAAAGTAACAATATACATTCATCTAAAAGTAACAATATATGCTAAATGAGTTGATGGGTTTTCTCATACTTACACAGGTTTATTTATTTTTCCCACTGACTGCGAATCAGGAACAATATTCTGGAGTTCATCTAAATAAAACAAAAATTATGGTATTTTCATTTTTCATGCAGTCGGCAGGGTAAAATGGGAGTTGATACAGAATTTGATCAAGGTTTACATATTGGGAGGGAGACTGATCTCGTCTTCCCCTCTCAGACCCAAACTTCTTGGGAATCGAGAGTATAGTATATTTCCTTGTAACCTTTAATTTCCTTGCATGCGTATAAAGCTGAATACATTTATTATGAATCTTTCTTTTTCAAATCAATGAAGGCTAGTGGGGCTAAAGGGAAGTATAGAGAGAAGTTTATACAGAGGATGCAAAAAAATATATACACATTTTAAGGAAGGAAAAAACTGTATTAAAATTGTGATACTCGATATATACCGACAACAAAAGATGAATACAAGTCATGTGTGACTTCTGCAATGACACGAGGTACTCAAAGTGGTTCCCATCAGCGTCCAGACACTTTTGATTATGGCAAACTACAGCTTGAGCAACGCTGACCAAAGTGTCCACTTGTATACATTTTTTTGGCACTCCTGGTATATATATTTTCAAAAGAATGACTGAAATTAAACCAAAAAGTACTTACTAAAATTTTGGTTTGGAAAGTCAGTATCCTTATGGTCTGTCTTTTCTACAGCTTTAGCAGTTTTGATATGCTATAAACATAGGAGACATGTTGACATAAATTTCAATGAAGGCAATGTATGCAAACAACTTCTAAAAGTCAGAGTATTAAAGATGAAAAGTTCAAGTTGCCTTGCTATTAAAAGTTGGATAGCCTTTCTATTGAAAATTGACTCTAGAACAACTTAGGGGTTAGGGGAGCTGACCCGCCAACCCCTGTCAAAATTTGTGTATAACTTATTGATTCCCCCAAAATTTAACTACTACTAGTAGCTTACTACTAGTAAGACCAGAAGCCTGATAACCTAAACAGTTGATTAACACACACTTTGTATGTTATATGTATCATATACTGTATTCTTATAATAAAGTAAGCTAAAGAAAATTTTAAGAAAATTGTAAGAGAAAATATATTTACAGTATTTATTGAAAAAAATCCACATTTATGGACCCATGCAGTTCAAAGTCATGTTGTTCAAGGGTCAACTTTATTTCATAAAGGTTATGACCATTCTAGAATATTACTTATCCTAAAAACCAAGAAAATAACTTTCATTGCAGATAAAGAGGCAGATGAGCCTACACATTTTCTGATCTCATTCACAGCTGGTTTAATTAAATGTTCATCTGTAACGGACAATTTCTAGAACCTCATGGCACATCCCCTATTCCTGCTGATCTTATAACCTGCATCTATCCTGTCTTTTCACTTACATAAAGGAGTTGGAAATTATGAAACCTAAAATGATTTTGTAAAGTTGTGGCCATTGCACAGGTAACTTCTCACCTACAGCAAGCTTCCCTCCTTTCACGGCCACAGATACACACTTACCCAGATCAAAGAGAAGTCTACCCTTAGGTGAAGACTTTTGACCCCATCCTGGCTTTCTTCTGTACTTAATCTAGCCAGTGGTTCTCTACGCTGGGAGAAGAGCAGTATGAAACTATGCAGGTGTGGTTTCTGTTGTCACAATGAAGAAAGGTTCTCCTGACAATAAGCAAGCACAAGCCTAAGATGCTCACCATCCCACAGATCTCAGGACGTGCCACAAAACTGAACAATAGTGCCTCTACTAAGAAACACCTCACTACACGATCTGAACCATCACTTTTGACTTATTTTTCCTAGTATCTTCAATTCTTTAAGCCTTTATCTTTCTGCCATATAACCATTTTTTTAAAAATTTAAATTACCTATTCTTTTTACTGCAACACCAAGGCTACTAAGCTTTATCTGAGAGAATATTACACATATTTCTGAAGCAATGCCACGATGAAATTCTAGTCAGGTCTGAACTGGGCCCTCCATATAGCCTAACACTCATACTTACTTATTCGTACCCCTGTCCATTAGCTCACAGTGGCTATTCCAAATCTTTACGTGTCCCTAAGCCCCCTATATCCACATATCCCCAAGAGATGTTCACCATGTCACACTTCAAAGAAAACGAGCTGTTAGGTATTCCTCATCTACAGACTTCTCTGTATGCAACTACCTCCTATTTCTCCAAGAAACAACCTTCTCTATCCATCCCGTTGTCCCTTCAGTTATCCGGAGCGAATGCCCTTCTCCTCCATCCATTTGAATAACCTTTATTGACCTTTCAAAAACCAACTCCCTCTCCATCTCCTTAAAGAGCACCTCCCGATCTTCACCCTCCCCTCCAGCTCTGGGGTGAGGCACCAGCCCCACCACTAGGTTCCTACTGCATCCTATATGCACATCAGAGACTACTTACACAATATGGTAATTATCTTATTAATTTGTCTAACTCCCATGCTAGGCTTTGAGATACTTAAGGACAGGGCCCTCTTGTATCTTATATTTATATTCTAGAACTTTCCCCATATCAGACACTAATTTGTTTAATAAACTAAGAAATGATGGTGAGTCCATTCTGCTACGGAATATCTAAATCAGAGTTATATTGAATGGATATTCCTATATTTTATTGTCAGCACTGTAAATGAGATGTCTGTGAGAATGGCCTTATGTTCATGGACAATAAATGATATCTAAAAAAAAAGCAATACCTTAAACAAAGTGAGACACTCACTGCTTGCAAAAGAAGTTAGCTCTATAAGTATTTTTACAATAACTTGATACAAAATGTTTAAAAATGCTTTCAAAGTAAAATTACTTTGTCTGTATCATCGCCTCTATGTCTTCCTTCAGATGGTCTAGATTTAAGTGATACAGCATTATCCAATGTTTTAGATACGCCAGCCTTTTCTGCAGAACCCATCATTTGCAGTGGTGGTTTAATTCTTCCTCTTCGTGCTGTCGCTAAAAAGGAGGACAAAGGGATGGTTTATTTGTGGGGTTTAAAAATTACTTATTGCTTTATTGAGGTACTTTTTATATGAGAAAGGTAAGGAGGTCTTATGATGGGTCCCAGGTTTCTGGTTTAGAGAGTAAGTGAATATGGACACCATCTACCGAGGTAAGGAGTGGAGAAAAAATTGCTGGGGGTTGGAGTGGTGGGTGGAAAGGTGAATTTATTGTGGACCTGTTAAGTTTGAGAAGTCTGTTAGACATCAGACAACTGACCAGCAGGCAACTGGATTTGGGGAAAAGGAGGTCACTATTTAATTGTCATAAAGGTTAAATAAGACTGCTTACAGCAGCTACAGTATCAGAATATTAATTTTTATTAGCTCTTAGTTTGTACCAGGTACTTTCTAAATGTTTCACAATATTGCAACTTGAATGATTTTTACTTAATCCTCTGACCAACTTGATGAGGTAGACAAACTTCCACCCCACTGTACAGAAAGGAAACTGGTTCTAAACTTAGCTAGAAGATAATCTACTAAGTGCACACCTAGGAACGGGAAGCGAGCCCAGGTGCCTGATTAATCCAATGTTTTATCCACTATGCAATGCTGCTCCCACCTACATTACATTATTTGCTTGGTATTAATATTTTGAATCATGTTTATATGCCAATACCCATTAAACCTTTCTTAAACATTTGTGGTTCACAGTTTTCAATATTCATATCCCCACCTTATTGCCTAGGAAAATTATGTCCAGAACATCCCTGAGTTAAAAATGAAATGCCAGCTTTAAAATATGATAACACAGAAATCTTTTAAGACTGTAAACTTACATGTGCTGATTAAAAATATTGGACTTCTCACAGTGTATCTATCTGCACCAAGAACAATCATGGATGCTTCCGACATTTTTCTTTTGCTAGGAGTCATTATCTTAAACCATGAAAAACAACCACAGTAAACACATGTAATCTTTTGAAAGTAAATATCCTACAATTTTATTCATAACATTTTACCTTGACTATACACACAAGATATATGGCATTTTATAAACAACATGGTATCCAGAAATTTCTTTGTTTTAGGTTAACTTTTCACTAACCAAGGGTTTTAGCCTAATATTTGGTATTGAATAAGGAATATTGTGTTAGAGAATGTTTACAGAATCCCTAGTCACAGGAAATAAAGAACCTTTACCTCCTAGCTGCAGTTTCATTGTTGCTGAGTTGACCTGGCTAACCAGTGGCTCACAGTTCCCTCTTTTATTCCATGATGATGTTTGGATACATATTTATGTAAACTTGTTTGTGGATGCTTTCATAATGCTAAGCATTATCCAAAACTTGCTCACATTTAAAAACTATTAATATTCTAGGAAGACGAAACTGCCTTTGGAGTAAAAAGTAACTACAGGGAGTCAAAGACTGTGACACACAAGCACGTGTTCCAATGAGACTTGCATTTTTCACCTCATCCTCAAGTGGCTGGGGTAAGAGCTACAGAGGCAGAGGAGCAGTTTATCTGCTCATGGCCCCAGATTTCCGGGGGCAGGGGTTGCAGGGGCGCCATGGGAAGCAGATCATCACAAACTGAAAAGAAGCAGAGAGCTGTTTGTAAAAAGGCACCTACCTGCCCCTAAGACAGAGGAAAAACACACTGAGGGAGTTTTCATAAGTATGTACATGGGACACAGAGGAAAAGTGGGGGAGCATAGAAGCAAAGGGAATTCTAAGATTAAGCAGGAAAACACTGAACCAGTAGATTCTTCTTAAAGAAATGAGAGCTCCTAGAGGTATAATGAATGCGACCTGAACAGTTACTTATTCATATAAATGCTTCAAACACTTAATCCTTATTGAAAACATAGTGGACATTTAATAATACTGCAATGTTTTCAAACTTTAGTGTGCTTAAAATCTTTCCCAGTTTGTAATTCAACAGGTATAATGAGGGGGTCTAAGAATCTGCATTTTTAATAAGTACTCAAATTATGATTCTGATATAAAGACTGAAATGGCTTTTATGATCTAAGGTTAATGCGACATTTTTAATTTAATGAAAGACACAAGATTAAATGGAAAAATCATAACATAAACATCAAATGTATGGAAAAGCCTGTGAGAATTATAGTTGTCTAAGGTGAGAGATTAGTAAAAAATGAAATAATCAGAAAAAGCTCCACAAAGAAAGTGAAAACAAACCCAAGACTTACAAATGTAAGTATGCTTTGGATGAGTAAAGGTTAAAAAACAAACAATGTGCATGAAGTTTTAGAGGCAAAAATGAGTATGGCCTATAAAGAGACAAGAAAGCAACTGAAGTTACTAAAGTGAAGGGTATTTTGTAGAGTAAAATTATAGGCTCATGACAGAGTCAAAGTTTAGATTGAGTGAGATAAACACAGAGATCACAAAGCTTTCTGGGCAGAAAAATGCTACAAAGACACAAATATTAAGAAAAATCAGTAGTATGCCATACAGGGTAGCTCACAGGACTAAACAATGGTGTCAGAGACCAATAAAGAGGCTGCTGTGTTAATGTAGGTATGCTGAAACGAGCAATGGTGAAGGGGACAGGAGGAAAAGGTGTGGGAGATACTGTGAGGAAACAATCAGTAGCACCTTGCTTCTAGGTAAGGGAGGGAAGAGGGAAAGCAAAGATCTCATCAGAAAAATCAGTGGTAGCTTGACTGAAGTATGGCGGAAGATACACAGCTGAGGCAAAAAAAATGAAGAGTTTGAGGTTAGACTTCAGGAAAGGACTTACAGAGATGCACAGAAGACAATACGAGAAGAGGAAGTGGAGGCATCGCTGTAGAGCTTTGAAGAGGAGTCTGGCACATTTATTCTAAGAGCTTCCATTGTGCACATGAACGAGGCTCGCAAAGGGAAAAGGTGTGCGATGTTCAGAAAGACGGGGACCCAGCTTTTAGAGCAAGTCTACTTCCAGGCGGTGGGGAGAGGAAGGGTTAACAGTAAGTATAGGGATACAGTAACAGAGGTAGGAAGAGAATTAACATGCTGACCTGAGAAGTCAAAGAAGAGGAGGGCATTAAGGAAGAGAGGGTTGCTAGCAATGTCAAGTGTCACAGCAAGGTCACAGAGGGCTGACAGATGGTTCTACCAGATGTGGCTCAGAGGAAAGCCTCAATGGAGGCGGCACTGGAAAAAGAATCTGATACTTTGCTTTCTTTCCTCATGCAAATAAATGGAAATTTATATACACACACTCACATTATAAATGTGTATTCTACATTATATCTAAATGCAAAAATAGAACAGAAAAGTTACATGTAAAAAGTGGTAATTACTTTGCTAATTTGGAATTTACAAGTATATAGTATAGCTGTCCTAACACCCTAACCTTTACACATAAATAATTTGCTAAAACTCTATCTTTTGTTTGTATTTGCAAAAGGCAGAGAAAATACTTTGAAAAATGTTATTGATGAAGGCCATTAGCATAACTTCTAGATGCTTCTTTAATTATATAGAGCAATGACTTGACATGTTTTTTTACGAATGACTATTCTGACACCACATTTACCTCAAGCTGACTATTTTTTCTGTCCCTTTGAGAACTGTTTTTGATATATTTTGGAGGTTTAGCAAATTCCTTTGGGGAGTTAGGTTTTTCTTTCAAACTTAGGAGTTCTTCTTCAACTGGTGAGGTTTGACTTTCTGGCACTAGAATCTGTTGGAGAATGTGGAAAAAAGTATTTAAACTGCAAACCAGAGGACATTCTCAAAAACCGCTGATGTCTTAATAAAGAGCCCATTCATCTTACACAGATGTCAGTTCTTTCCATTTCTATGCACTGTTATCATTTTTAGTCTGACAAAGTGACCCAACTTAAAGCATCCACTTTTCCAAATATTAAGACCCAAAACAAGCTTTCACATTAGTGAAAGGACAGTTACTTCTAATTTTTGAAGTTACCAAAACTGGTGTTAATACCTATCTGCTGTTACACTAAATTATCATTAATAACAGGTTTAAAAATCATATACATCTTACTGGGGTACTATCTATGTTGAAACAATTTATTTTTTAGATATTCACCCTCCAACATGAACTTTATTGCTGTGCGATCATTTGAGTTAAACTTAGCCGAATGATTAAAATCAAGGAAGTTAGACACATACCTGTGATCCACTTGCATCAAAAAGTATATGCACAGATGTCTTGGCAACTGAAATACTCTGTTTTTCGTTAAACTCCTAAAATTAAATTAATTCAAAACGATACCATTTACTTCCAGTTCTTTCCATTTTAATGTGTTTCCTACCTGTTTCCTTCCATAATGGCCAAATTACCTCAGGTCATTATTTTGTATATATAAATACCATTCTCAGAACACTTGAGTGACTTCCCATTAATCACAGACTTCTTAGCCTGCCATTTTGGTAAGGGTTCCTCACAGACATATTCTCTGCTGTTCTTCACCATAAATATTTGCACTGCTACAGGCTGAATGTGCCTCACCCTCCCCAAATTCATGTTGAAACCCAATCCCCAATGTGATAGTGAAAGGAGGTGGGGCCTTTAGAAGGTGATTAGGTCATGAGAACAGAGCCCACACGAAAGGGATCGAATGGCATAGGTTCCCTGTCCCTAACAGAGACCTCCGAAGGCTCCCTCCCCCTTTCTGCCATGTGAGGGCACAGTGAAAAGGTGGGTACTATGAACCAGAAAGTGAGCCCCGCCAGACACCAAATCTGCTGGTACCTTGATCTTGGACTTCCCAGCCTCCAGAACTATGAGACATAAACATTTGTTGTTAAGCAACCTAGTCTATTGTATTTTTGTTACAGCAGACTAAGACACGCCCTATCCAAATCTGTCAACAGAGTATCTCCCGAAAAGATAACATGAATTGTCACTTTAGATCCCCAGTTAAACAATACCCATCTCATCACATCTCTCACAGCCCTGCAAAGCATGTGATCTACATTTCATCCATCAGCTTCACAGCGCATGTCAAGCCCCATGTCAAGCCCCATCTCCACTGCCTCTCCTTTAAATCTGATTCTTCATGAGCACTCTCTTTCCTCAATTTCTTCACTTCCTTTTCCCTGTGCCACATACTTCTTCCTAGGTATATTAATTCTCACAAACTATGTTAAATATCTGGAAAAGAGGGCTTTGTCTCATTTCATTTGCTAAACACCTGGCAAAAATTCATTAAACGTTTTGAGTAGCTGCTGCTAGTGCTGTCATCCGAGATTCGCCTTTGACAGACATCTCAAAGGGTATAGCTAACCATCTGATGGGTATTCCACAATACAAGTTTAAAGAACTAAAAATCTACAAGACATTTTAAGAGTTCTAGAAAAAAAAATATCAATGAAACTTACAGCCCCAAGTGTCCATAGGTTTCTAGAACATGAAAACAATATTTATTAAAAACAATTTAAACACTTACCTTATATTTATCTCTGCCAAAAATTTTTTGTGTCACCTTAGTGATTTCTAATGATGCATGAAAATATAAAAGCAATTCTTTTCCTTCTCTGTTACTAATTTTTACTGTATTTTTCAGGATTATAGTCAGTAGCTTCTTCGATTCTCTCACTGCACACAAACAAATCACACTGATTAGTTCAGTTAAATAAGAAAAGTGTACAGCATATTAATTCAAATGAAATGAAATTAACTTTTAGGATTTAAATTAATTCTGATACTACCTATGTAACAAATCAAGTCAATTTATTTAAAAACATTTTTAAATCAATTTGTTTTTCAGAGTTTCAGTTTCCTGATCTGTAAATATAGGGTAGTACAATAAACTAAAGCCCTGAATACATTTTGGACACTAACAGGCTCTTGCTAATCCTTAAACACAGGTGAGAAAACTGTTTTCTTAATTTAGAAGAGGCAAACAAACTAATTCTCTAAATAACTATATTTCTATGCATAAACATCTAGTAAAACATTCCTATTAAATCCAGTTGCTATAAGCGTGTTGACAGTACACAATCATCTGATAAACACTTGGGTGCTAGGAAACTGTGAGGCAAGGACACAGCACAAATATTCAGGGGGGTTATGACCAAATGAAAACACTGTTGTCAATTTATAAGAGGTATTCACTTCCCTCCTCCGAAATTTTATCGAGAAGTTACCTGGCACCCAATTCACGTGCCTGTTATCATGGACTCAAGGCCGCTATGAGCCTGGTGACCCCTGGCGGTGCTCTGCCGTGCAGAGGCCTCGACACCTGCCCCAGGGGCCACTCCTGGGCAGGAGGCAAACAGCTGGAGGGAGGAGGAGGACAATGAGGAAGAAATTTTGCCTCTACATCAGGAAAAGCACTGCTGGCCACTCGGTGATCTACCCTAAAGGAGGAATGGCCCTACAGGCTGTAAAATTCTGATTCTTGAGAGGCTTGTGAAGCAGAAAACGTCTTACTTGCTTTTGCAACTATGTGGTCATGAAATTTTCACAGTAATGTCCTTTGATGGGACCAAGAATTATGAATTGCTTGAAGAGTGTAATGACAGTTTCTAACTCAAAAAGCACTAGTGCATTTTGCGGGGGCAAAAAAAAAATCATGAGTTTCAACAGTAACAGGTTTTAGAGGTAAGAGTGGAGGCGAATTTGAAGGTGATCAAGTTTCCAATCTGGGTGATGAAGTCTGGGACACCTATCATCCATATGGATATTTTTACTGATTGCGATAGCCCTCTGATATGCATTTGGCTTTCCTCTGGCAGCTTGCTGTAAACTTACAGTAAATGAAATATTTGCTTCAATGAACTGGTATTAGAATCACTTTAAATTTATTAATTTGCTGAATGCAAATATTTGTACAAAGTATTCTCCACAAATATCATGACTATCTACAAAAGAATTATTGATATTTCTTTTATTGCTGGCTTTGTTGAAATTTCTGATATTTGCTTTGACAGCCTGGACTATATCATGGCTTGCTTTTTAGTTAATGAGCAATATTAATGAGATACTGGAAAAATTCCTATTTTGTTGCTATAAATCTAAGTATTTATAGATATTAACATAGTTGGAAGTTATGTTATCTAGGTATTTCTCTGGGATTCCAGTACATTATACTTACATGAATATAATAATATGCTTTCTTCTGCAAAGCCATTAAAAACAACTTTTCCAAAAATTGTTCATGGAGCCCTTATTTTATAAATTCCTATACATTGTTTATAAAGACACTAACTGCAGTCTGTTGTGCTGCTGCGTCCCCAAACCCCCTCCATCAGAAACTTCTTGCAGACGTTCTTTTTCACTAGAACTATTGATTTATCTCCAGGGCCCACACCTTTTAAGCTTCCATGAGTGCCATTCGTATAAAAATTTAGATCCTGCCTGCTCCATACAGGTAGACCTGATTTCCACTTTATCACAAAGGACATTGAGGATACGAATGCACAGCCAGTGAAGAGTCCACAGTGCGAGGTCGGGAGGGGTCCTGAGCACAAGAGCTCCTGTCCGTTTGGAGTGTGGGATGTGCCACCCTCCTGGGGCCCATAGGTGCGTTCTTGTTCACCAATCTGAAAGCTCCCCACAAATTTTCATCAGTACGTAAAGAACTTGATTTTTTATAAAAGTATTCTCATAAAATCAGGGTGAGCTATATATAAATAAATCTTAAAAATCAACTTCAAGTGACATCATGAAAATAACTTTTTGCCCAATGAATATGCAACTACATTTGGCAAGATGCAAATGACAAAATATTAGTAAGAAGTGATGGCAGTGATTAACATGAAAAATGATGTGAAATAAAGGGGGAGAGAAGAAATTCAAGAGATGTTAAGAGAAAAAAAATCAATGATTTTGGAAAATGATTATTAGGGGAGAGGAAACATCAAGAATGGCTTCTACACTTGGGAACCTGGAAGGTTATCATGCCCTTTGTCAAGACAGGAAATAAAAGAGCTTTGGGGATATAATTACAAGTTTAGTTTCAGACATGGGCTTGAGATATTCGTGAAAATACCCAAATGGAATGGTTTATTACTCATATTTGCATCTAGAGTTCAGTTGAGAAGTTTGGGAAATGATTAAAAAATTAAAGTATGGTCAACAGTGTCAAATGTGGGGGAAAGACAGAAGGACATATACTGATACTACTGATAGTAAAAGTGTTAATTATCTTGACATCTGAAATCTCAGTGAAAATTCCAGTGGAATGGGATGTAAAACAGAATGTAATAAGATCAGTCATGGATAGCAGGAGAAGGACAAGATTTAGTAAAAACTATTCTTACAAAACTGGCTACAATGGAAACAGAATGAGCTTGCTAGAGGAAGACATAGGATTAAAGCAGGCTTTTTGTTTTAAGATGCAGTGACAAATATATCATAAAACACACACACACACACACAGACACCCAGAGTTAAAAAATAAAGAAAATATATGCCATGTTATAACTAACCAACAAAAAGTTAGAAGGGTATATTGATATTACATAAACTAAATTACAGAACAAGACATATCAAAAATAGGGTCATTTCATAATGACCCTTAAGAAAATGAATAAGCAAGATACAGACTGGGAGAAAATACTCACAGAACACTTAATCTGTCAAAGAATCGGTGTCCAGTACAGGTAAGGACTCAAAAACTTTAAAAAAAGGCAGTCAGTCCAGTAAAAAGTGGACAAAATATATAACCAGATACTTCACAAGGGAAGATACATAGCGGACCACTCAGCACACGAAAAAGCGCTCAACATCACTGGTCACGAGGAAAACACAAGTGAAACTGTCATGATATGCCAGTCCATGCCCGCCGAAAAGCTAACACGCCTTGACATCTAAATTGTAGTGACAGCAGTCTGCCAAGTTGCATAGTTTTGTCTAGCAGTGTGATACAATTTCATTCTATGAGTGGAAACATTACATGTTTGGATTTAATCAAATATGATGGAAGGGTGAGAGCCCTGAACATATATGGACGAGAAAGTGGCTGCTTATGGGTCTGGGCAGATAGAACTGGACGCAAGGACAGGAGGGGGCTGGGAGCAACACTGGGAGGGGGAAATGCAGGGGGCAGGACACTGATGACACTGAACTGGCAAGTGGACGAAGGGGAACATAAGGAAATGCTGATTTTGCTTTCATTAGGTTATTTTGTTTTCCCAGGGAGCATGCACCTTCTACTCAGTATGATAAGAATCAAGAAGAGAATTACAGAAAACAAGATTAATACCTCCAATGCTGTACATCAGCACTTTTTCCTCAGGCACAGTGACGGCTTCCCACTGATGATCCTTAAAATGTAAAAACAGGTTTTGACCACAAATAAGTAATTTACTCCTGCTTCAACGCTTCTTTAAACACCATTTTTAAAGTTATTCAAACAATAAAGTTTATTACTAAGTATCACTAAATAATAAATAGACTGCATAATACATTACACATGTAACATTTAATCTATTCACTCTTAAGAGGAAATAATGGTATTAATTTTATGGTTTCCTATTCTTGACCAAAACAAGAAATGACTATCCATTGATATTTATTTGAGGATAGCCCTTTAAAAAACTGTCACCAAACCCTGTCATTTCTTCCCTTGAAATGTTCTGTGAAATCATACACATTCCTCAAATCCCACCTACTGAACATCCTCAGATTCAAACATTTGATGCACATAATAACGTAAAATGTTTTTCCCTTCCAAGTAATTTAATTGAAATTTGTAAAACTGAATAACATACTGAACTCCGAAAGTCAGAGTAAAATCAGACGCCATTTCTAACAGATGGGAGCCTAGAGCCTCCCAGAGATGTTGTGAGGCAAACAGAGCCAATTCCTTGTTAGGTACGGACAACTCCCTCTATCGAGACTCCCCTAAATCCTCTGTCTCTTCACCGACTCCCTCCACTTCTTTGCTGTAAGTGAAACCAGTCTGGGCTCTGCGGGCACCATTGCCATTAGAGCCTCTTCATTAAGGTGCTAATTCTTCCATGCCTCAAGTGCTCCCCGCTCAGAAGGGAAGGGCTGGTGTCACCTCTCCCAACACTGAGCAGTTTAGTTCTCTGTGTAAAATCTGGCTCCTTTGCAGCCCATGCCAGCTGGCACACTCTCTACCTATGGGTTGTTATCATCTCCTAACTTCAAAATGACTCTTCCATATGTGGGGGCACCTGGGTCAGCACCTTCTTTTAAAATATTTTTTTTTATTTTATGGAAATTTTTAAAAAGTAGAAAGCATATAACAACGAACCCCAAATATGCACTTACCCGGGTTTAACAGTCACCCATACGCTGTGCCCTTGTATCCTCTCCACCCCTACTCGCCCACCAGGACACTCACTTTCTCTTGGCCTCAATGCTTCTGTTCAACCTATCACCCCAGCCATCAGTTCTAAAAAGCTCTTACCCTTGAAGTACATGACAAAACCCCTCCCTTGAATCCACATCTCATTCTAGCTACTATTGGGCTTTCTTCCCCTTAACTTGATGTCTTGCCTCCTCTGTATTTCAGTTTTCCAGGAATGCCTAGATCCTTGTCCAGTAAGTGAAACTGCTCTTTCACTGATCACCAGTTTTTAACATTTGTTTTGACAGTGTTGCTCATTTCCTTTCATGAAAACACCCTTCCCTGGCTTCCCATAACATGATAGCCTTTTTCATTTTTTTTTTTTTTGGCTGATTCTTCAAGTATCCTTCAGGCTAGAGTCTCTTCTACCTATCTTGTATGAAATCGTGTTTTTCACAGCTGTGTCATCAACACACTCATTCAATCCCATGATTTTATTGTTCATCTACATACAGATAGCTTCTACACTTCTGCTAGGATTTAGCTCTCTTACCTGAACTTCAGACCAATATACCCAACTGCCTGCAGAGATCTCCCGCTGGATATCCCAGAAGTATCTCCAGAGCTGAACTCAACATCTTTCCCCTACAAAACTTATCCTCCTGTGACAACTTCCTCAGCCATCCAGTTACCCCAGTTTTATTCATCCTTCCTCTTTTTACTACAAACAAATCACCAAGTCTGCTCAGTTCTACCTCTACTCAAGTTTTCCTGGAATCCATCCATTTTCATGCATCCCCACTATAACTTTCCTAAACCATGACACTATGATTTCTCACCTGCGTTATTGCAAAAGTCTCCTAACTGCCTCTGGTCTTTTCCCTTTTTAATCCATTCTCCCCACCAGGGGAATCTTTTACAAGAATGTGGTCCTTGGTGCCTAGCAGATATCCGGCACCAGTAAGCTCTTGATATTTGTTGAACTGATGTTACCTCCTACTTCTAATCCTTCTTTGGCTTCACACTATCTTATTTCTTTCCAATCCCCTTTAAACTCTTTGCACTAACGATACTATGTATCTTTCAGTTCTTTGAATCTTCTATTTATTCATTCTTGTAATAAATGTGACTAGCTATAAATGAGAAAGACAGGTCCCTGATTTCATGGGGGGAAAACAGACAATGGACAACAGATAAACAGAATGATTTTAAGTAGTAATAACTACAATAAAGAAAATAAAACAGGACAGTGTGCTACCATGTGGCTGGAGGTGACTTCAGATTGAGTGACCAGAGAATTCCTTGATAAGGAGGGGATATCTGGGCTGAAATATAAATGGGAAGGAACTAAGACATGAAGATCTAAGGAGGCTTCTAGACAGAAGAACCTGCAAGATCGAAGACCTGAAATGGACATGACCTGTATAAGAGGAATAGAAAAAGAAAAAATGAAACGTGGTTGGACACAGTAAGCACACTGAGTGGTCTGAGGTGTCAGAGAAATAGCCAGGGGCCAGATCATAAAGACTCTCGTATGGGGGATACAGGGACAAAAGAAGGGTTTCAAGCAGCCACTCTAGGTAGAAGAGCTTCTAGGAGAGTAAGAAAGAATACAGGGAAAATACACTACTGCTATAAAAATCCAGAGAAGAGAAGGTTCTAAATATACTTTGGGGGAGAAGAATCGCCCAGCATCTCTAGATCAGTGTCTGGAACATAACAGGCATTAATTACTTGTAAAGGCATTTTACACTGGCCTTATCACATGTACTACAATAGTTTGCATTCTTGTCAGAATCATCATTAGACCAAGCTGAATGAAGGCAGGAACTACATCAATCCTATTCTAGCCTCTTCTCCCAAAGTGCAAGTCCAGTTTCTGAGAAAGTCCAGTTAAAAACACTCCTCTGAGCCCTGCAGGAGCAGATGTACCCATGAAAATTGTCAGCGCCCCTGAGAGGCAGTGCTATAATAATATTTGGAACTCAATTATAATTAAGCAGTCTAAGAAGGTACTCTAAAATACAAAAAAATAAAGGTGTGTGGTTAATGTTCACCTATAAAGAGTTTACCTAGAACAAAAAACAGGATTTTACAAGGAGGCTAAAAAGACTAAAGCCTCATTAGAGTATCAGCAGCCACAATTAAATTAGTAAATGCAGATCAATTCTTACTCAGATTTTGGCAAAGTGACTATATACAGAGGGTGCCAAAAAATGTACAGGCATTTTAAGGAAGGAAAACTGTATTAAAATTGTAATACTCAATATAAACTGATAACAAAAGATGAATACAAGTCATGTTTGACTTCTGCAATGTTAAGAGGTGCTCCAAGTGGTTCCCATCAGTATCCAGACACTTCTGATGACATGAACTGCTACTTGAGCAACGCTGACCAAGGTGTACACTTCTTGGCACCCCTGGTCTACAGTTTGAGCTAGAGGTACCACAATGTACCAAACAGTAAATGGTACCTATCTGGAAACCATAGCTCAAGAATTTTCCTCAGGCTAAAAAGAGGTCAATAGGAAATACATGACCTTGTTGGGGGGTTTAAACATAGCTACAGTAGAGCACAGAAGGCAAAGAACTAAAATTCACTTCCAAATGCTACCATAAGAATCAACTCCTATTTTGAAACAGAAGATTTTATGAATGAACAAGACCACTTGTCATCATGTTAATGTTACTTTTAACTGAGTGCCTCTGTATTTGAGTAACTGTTGCTTGTTTTGTAGATTCAATTCACTTTATTCACGCGAATGTGAAATTTTATTTGACATTAACTTGTAATTTATTTCTGAAAAGCCTATGTTAAAAAATTAGTATTAAAATTTAGCATTAATTTTTCTGTTGCAATACAATATCAGAAATAGTTTTTATTTCTAATTAGCTTGATAGGTTATCACACTAATTAAAATTACTAGGGTAACATTGAAAAATATTAAAATAACTACAAAAATAAAAAATAAATATACAAAGAAATATACATTCTTAAATAAGACATTTTATATTTATATACACATACATAGAAAATGGTACAGAGGGAGTAAAACTTACATCATCTCCAGCAATGTAAAATGATAAACTCTGGCTCCCAAGATTAAAATCTATCCAAAATTCCTCAAGTTTTTCATCTGATGGTATTTGCAGCTAATAAAATAAACATATAAAACGAATATATCCTATGCTTTTGAAAATGACAACAGATAATAATGATCATGTAACATTCATAGTTGAGTTTTCTTTTTTTTTTGAAGAGCATAGCTAGCTGGTGAGGGAAGACAGAGGAGAAAAGTATAGCATTTAAATCAATTTAGAAACAAAAAAGTGCTGCTTGGTATTATATACAGAAAGTAGCTAGCTCCAAGAAATCACAAATATTCCAAGTGCAAATAAAGGTTGAAAGTATTAGTATGAATATATTCATGAATGATAAATCAACAATGGGCTTATTAAGGAAACAGAAGTGAATTTGAAGGATAGCCTTTATAGTTCATTTATCCTTGGCTACAAATATGCCATGTCATAAAATGTCTCTTAGATACAGAATCACAGATCAGCTGTATTTGTGATCTAATTATGACAATTTTTAATGTTATTGCCAATTTGTAACATGTAATTCATTTGACCCTTGCATCAAAATTCATCCAATAACTAAAACATGTTAAATTTAAAACTTACCTCATATTTATCAAGAAATACTGATAAACAAGGAAACGTAAAGACCCTGAAATAAAAAGTGGTTTAAGTTAAATAAAAAAATTAATAAGCCTTCACAGCATAAGCTTGGCTAGTCCTAGAAATCATGCCTAGGACCAAAAGAAAATCAGGCTGTGGTCATAACAATTTAAATAAAATCGTATCTCCTTCTTCATTACTTTTTAAAATAAGAGTTTAATGTAAATTTGTTTCTGTAGAGAAAACATATTACTTTGACAAAGGATAGGTAATGTAAATGTAAACTACTCAATCTATCATTTTGACTGAAGTGATTGTACATATTACTCTCTGTGCTACTGGCTATGAGCAGAGATTCCTATTTTAGCTCATACTATTAATACAATGGAGGTTATGACATAAATGGGAAAAGAAGAGAAGTGAATAATACTAATAAAAATGGCTGAATTTATTGAATACTTCTTTGGTCAGATATGATTATAAGTACTTAGCCTATAACTATCTCATTTAATCTTCACAACACACCTATGAAGTAGGCATTATCAGTGTTCTTATTTTATAGTTAAAGAAACTGAGGCAAGTGAAGGTTAAATAATTTTCCCAATGTTACAACAGGGAGAGAGGAACCCATGATTCAAACCCCTGCACTTAACCCTCACCCTATCTTTCATCTCTTTAGTAAGTAAAGTAAGTGTGAACTCAGCCACCCAATGTGTCCTGACCATCTGCAAGGTGCCAGCCACTGCACTGCAAATACTCTGTTTCGGTTATTATCAAAAGTGATAAAAATTTACATTACCTATCCTTTCATGCCCATTCCTCAGAGTAAATAACCTGCAGTAAGTTTACCTTCTCTTGTCTCCAAGCACGCCATTTACAAGGTTGAGAAAAATCCTGCAATCCTAATTCAAAAAAGAAAGAGAGGCTTTTAAAAAGTATAGTAATTTTTTAAAACTATTGTGAATTTGTTTTATACTACTTACTGTTTCAAACTCAGAGTCTTTAATTCTTTTAAATGCATTAGCAATAAAATCCATTGAAAACCACTGACATGCCAGTTCTTGTCTTTGAATTCCTGTGGTCATTCTACATAAAGCTTCTACAATACCTACTTGTAAGTCATAATCTTAAAAAAGAAAAAAGTTAATGTATTATTTGAAATTATGAAAATTAGAGTTTATAAAAGTCAATATATTTTATAAGGTATTAGAAACCAGAGAAATAAGGAAAATATTAGTGTAGTTTACTCATCTTTTGCCATTTTCACTATATGAATTAGAACTAGCTCATCATTACAGAAATAAATATAGCCCTAATAACAAAATGAGTTTACTAATAGGAGTGAAAATAAAGTTTATAAAGATATTTAAAGGAAACTCCTAAATATTCAAAGGCTATGACATTCCATTATTATTAGAGTAGTGTATTACAAATGAATTCACACAGCAATCTATAAATCACAAAATCTTTGTTTTCCTTTTGTGTAATGACATTTACAGTTACTCCAACATATTTTAAACCAGTAGTTTATTCTATATGTAAATCACTACAGCAAAATTTTTTCTTATGAAACAGGAAAGAAAATTTGAGTTCTTTTAATAAACACACTGTTTAAAAACAAATCTATCAATTCCAAGAATATTTGAACCTCCTAATTTCATAAAATACCATTTGAGGAATTTCTTAGCAAAAATAATTCAAATATATTGGAAAACTAAGTTATTACTCATAAATCTACTATTAGGTACCAATTATACTTAACAATCCATTGTCATAATTATTTCAGTCCCACAAATAGTTATCATTTACTTATTAAGGTAATTAAAAAATTACTTGACTATACATTAGCTTACAATTCTTTCCCATAATCTCACTACATTACAATGTTAATATACTTTGACTAAAAAGAGATTTTTTTTATTAATAAATTTAGAAAAATTTCAAATATGGACATTTTGAAAAAACTTACCTCCAGCATCTAAAATCCTTTCTCCCATACTACTCCTGTGAATCAAAATGACAGATTATATACTAGACTAGTATCAATTAAACAAAAAGCCCATATGTGTAGGGAAAGCTTCACTAAAAATTTTGCTTTACAATTGCTAGTCTCACTGACTTTTGCAAAAAGTATATATCCATAAATTAGAAATCTAAAAGTTTCAGTTTTAATTATTAATATAACTCATGGTTGCCATAGCACCTTATAAAACATCTTTTTAAATTCTTGACTTGAACCACTAATTAAAACAATATAGTACAAATTATTACATGAAAATTAACATTTCTTGGTTAGAGAGTATTTTCCTGGCATCTTGAGGCAGTTTCTCAAGCATAGCATTCATTTTCTTTAGAGTCTATAAAAGAAAAAAAGATACTCCATCAACTTTTTATATTCAATGAAACATTATTTAGAAAAATATTATAGGTACATAAACTTAGAAGCCTATTTGTTCTTAATCATAGCGTTTATTTAGGGAATAGAGAAGGGTAGAGGGAAGAATATGAGTATAAAATAGTGACTACAAAAAACATAAAACACAGAATGTCAAAAATAGACTATACCATGATTCTTATATTAAAGCAATGATACTCTGTAATATGACATATGTCTATTATCACTTTATTATAAGATCTAGTAAAGTAAAAAATTTACCTTAATATTTTTTATGGTTATACACATGTACACACAACTATATGCTATTACAGGTTATTTTATATTAAGAACTCCTAATATCTAGATAGCATAATTTATTTTCATATGAGCTATATGTACACATAAACCCATGTTTTTGAATTTTTAATAAATATTTAGGCAGGTAATATATTCATTATGTCATGCAATGAATAAGAATAGAAATACACTACATGATAATTTAGTGGCAAGATAAAATAATTATTCAATTTGATAAATTGCTACCCAATTTTCTTCACTTTCTCATTTTTAGGTTTTAAAAGAAAATCCAACTAATGACTTTACCTCCTGCTGAATACAAATATTCACTCTTGAGTCAATAACCAGGGCGCAAATTCGAGGAACGAAACTTTCCACTACTTGCTTTTTACCTGAACAAAAGTGTTAAGATTATTGATAAATGTGTATTATAAATTCTTTCCAATGACAATTTTTACTTGAATGAATGAATGGAAAGGAAGTAGCACTAGCTCAGTTCAGCGAAGGCCCACTTGACTGGCCTGGGCATCTGGAAGTATGCAATTCAGTCCTGGCTCTGCCACTAGCTAGTGACGTGGCTTTGAACAGAAACCATTCAACAGATGTGACTGATCTTAATTCTGGTAAAGGAATCCAAACCCAGCTTCTCCTCTCAGGCACATAAGGCACTATTACTTTTTTGGATGAACTAATGTAATTCAAAAGTGGGAACTTCTTTTTGAGGATTTTAGAAAAATGGCTGTTAATTTATAGTCATATCTCAAAAATGCCATAATAGACATCAACACCTCTCAACCTCAAAAGATCTAAATATCTTGAGCTATTTCTAAAAGTTAACCCTATTCTCAAAAGATGAAGTTTTATTAACACTAAATATATCCAAAGGAATTTTCCAAATACTATTTCATAATGCAAATTTTAAAAATAATTTTAAATAATGGCAATACAACAGAAATGTACAACTTTCTAAAGTGACTACACTGAAAAGAAAAAAAAAGATATAAAGATATAATAAAAAGGGGTAAGATATAATTACTTTAAAAACAAAACAAAAAAACACCAGTTGGATCACTTTATAATCACTGGTGATTTAGGACTGTTTTTCTCCCCTAAAAAACCATAAGAATTTAGACTAGGTTGTTATGCTAATTGCAAAGAAATCAATGAAAAGGTAGCATTAACTACTATTGAAATAAACAGTAATTGACCTTTTAAAAGAATTTGGCTTTGAAGGAGCAAATAGCAGCTGTTCCTTTATTTATAAATAATTCACCAGCCTCAATTACTAACCTTAGTTTTTCCTCAAACAAGAGAGATAAAATAACTTGGATTGATTGCTTGGCCCAAGTGAAAGCAAGAGTTGTAGCATGTTTGACATTCTCACTATTGAGAATTCGGTTCCATTAGCTCAAAGGCTGGCAAACTACAGCTCATGAACCCAACCCAACCCCACTGCCCATTTCTGTATAGCTGTATTATTCATCAGCAGTTACCCCCTGGAAATATTTGAATCTATCATGTTTTATTGAACCAGTAGTGTCAAGGGGAATTTCATTCACTCTCAAAAGCTTAGCCACCAACAGTTACCACTGCATGACTTCGGTAAATAGATTGGGTTGCAGAGTTGATCATGTTCCTTAATGAATTCAGCCCTAAATTATATGGGCAAATTGAGCTACATGAGAAACTTATATTTCAGTAAAGTCATTTCAATGAAACTAAGGTTATCTGAATCATGAGTAATGCCGAGCTGCTTTCTGTATTTCCCAGGCTGTCAAAAGTTAAAACAACAAGTGACATCTCTATTCCTACACAAATTTACAGGGGATATATTGTTTTCAAGTTCCAACTAAGGTCCAGCAGCATATTTGGACATTGATGTTAATTGCAGAGGAAATTTTCATATGTCAAAGTCCATTTAATTGTGCAACTGAGGAGCTTCCACCTAATATTCAATGGAAAGTGATTAATTTGCAATGCAATGACATTCTAAGAGGCAAATATTAAGAACCATAATTCTATAAATGCTTTCCAAGTGATGAATATGCTCAATTAAAAATCATGCTCCTAGGGCCGACCGAGTGGTGCGGTGGCGGTCCCGGTTCGGTCCCACATGTGAGGGCCGGTGATACGGCCCTCAAAAAAAAAAAAAAAAAAAGAAAAGAAAAGAAAAATCATGCTCCTGAATTGGTATCAGTATTTGTCATTATGTGCATGAAAAGACATTTTCTAATGCAATATACATAAAATCTCATTATAGATAAGCATGAACAAATGAACATTTGCAATCAATTTTGACAACAGCAAAAACTTTGAAGCTTAGTAAGTGAAATATCATCATCCCTTCAGAAAAAGAGTGCTATCCTCCTCTAATATACCTGTATTATAAGACATTGTACTCAATTATTATTATATTTGGAATTGTGTCAATAAAACATTTACAGAAATTTGGTTTCTTTCTTGTTGTAGAAGCACCTACGTAATAGCCTTGATTTTTCTTTTTTTTTGGCCCACAAAGCCTGAACTATTTACTATCTGGCCCCACCAAACAGAAAAAGGTTGTTGATTCCTGAATTAGAAAATTAACTCCTAACATGAGGGCAATACTATGAGAACTGCAAAATTATACTAAAACTCTAACTGCAAATTATTGTTCCATAGAGATAAAATGTTTATTATACCTTCATCATTGATGTCACATATGACCTGAAAAGAAAGTGAATAATATTTAATTCATAATGTACTATCTTATATTATAAACCATTACAAATAGATTTAAAATAACAGGTTACATTTGCACTCACTACATACTTATTTAACATTTATGTATTAACTATTTAATTATATTAATCAGGATAAATGTTTCATACCATCTGAATAGACTAATCTAACCAAGTCACAAACCAATCTGTTAAAGATTTTTAGGCTCAGGGCATACAGAATACAAACTGCTTTTAAATAAACACATGCTTTATAACATAGGTTAATCAATGTTATTTTTACCATCAAAAAATCAAATAAGTCTTCTATCATATTTAAAACAGCTTCATCTTTTGCATTGCCTCGACTCAGAACAATCTCCTTGGATGTTTCATACCAGGTAACCATGTAAAAAAAGAAATATATACATTAGTTACTTAGAATTCAATTTTGAGAATGTGCTTATCTATCTTTCCATAAATAGTAAACCTAGGAATAAAGAAATATCAACAATACAAATTCCAATATTGTACCAAAGTAAGTTTATGCTTTTAAACATCTTGTTTTTAATAACTCATTGTACTTTCCCATTGTTTGGATGGGAATGGATAAAGTTAATACTAAAATTGCAGGTCAAAGAGCTTTATTTCCCCCTTCTAATTCCTAGTTTAAGTACAGCTGTGTAATCGATGAAAATAAATGATCACAAAATAAGTTATTTTGGCAGTGTTACTATTTGAAAAGTTTTGGTATTGTTTTACTTTCAATTAAGTCAGATATTTTTAGTGTAGATTACATCCCAGGCACTGTTTTATGCACTGGGTGTACAGCAATGAACAAAATAAGACAAAAATCAATATCCTACATTCTAGCATGAAAGACAATAAATATAAAAAATAATACAGTTCGTGATTAAGATGAGCTAAAGAGAAAATAAAGCAAGTAAAGGCCTTAGAGAGTCTTAGTGAGTCTTGTAACCTTAAAGTCACATGCTTGTCAAGGAGCTTGTATACAGTTTCCTTGCAATCATTATCTTTGTAACATATACCACAGTTTATAAAAATATTTATCTCAAAGTTTTATATAAAGTCCCCAACTTTATTTTTCAACAGTTTGAACCACTTATTATTATTATTAGATTATAAGATTTTATTGGGGAATCGGGGAAGGGGAACAGACAAGTTGCTGTCCTTTTGTTCTTCAGTCTAGTTGTGGAGGACGTTGCTTCACTGGCCCATGTTGGTATTGTGATCACTGCGCTCTTCCTACTGAGGCAGTTGATCGCCGGCCACTGGACAACCACTCACGGTGGCTCACGGCAGCTCACGAAAGTGCACGCCAGCTGCCGGCCAGCCCCACTGCAGCCTTCGTGATCACCGGCGACTCATGGCAGTCCAGCTCCGTGGAGCTGTTGTTCACCATCTTAGCTGTAAACGGCGCAGCATCACTGGCCCTTGTGGGATCCGAACCGGTGGCCCTGCTACTCAGAGCTGGTGTCCCAAGCCAACTCTTAACCAACGAGCCACTCGGCCAGCCCCATTTATTTTATTATTATAAAAATAATAATATTATTAGAAAGCATACTTTTAATCACATTTCCCTCATATGAGTATGTTATATATTCTATACTTATCTTTTGGACTAGTCCTTGTTTTATTAAAGCTAGAAGTCCATATTGCCCGGATATAATGATATTTCTGATACATCTTCCAAAAGAAACCAAAATGATTGAAACATTTTGGATATCTTTTTTACTAAGTTCCTGAAATGAAAAATGTACATTTAATATCTGTTAACACAAAATACTATAGAATTGGCATTGTGCTAGGAGTTTCATAATTCTTACAAATCCTAAAAGTTAGCCATTATCATAATGTCCCAGGACAAAGGACAAAAGTGTGGTTTAAAAAAAGCAACCTGCCCAATCTATTGTCCTCTCCTCTCTACAAGCTATGCTACCCAAGAGGGCACAATGGATTATCATGTTTAAGTGAAATAAGTCAACAGAAAAAGTTGAGAACCATATGATTTCACTCATATGTGGGATACAAAACTGAAAGTAACAAACAAGACAAACAAGCAAAAACTCATTGACAGAGACAACAGTGTAGTGGTTATCAGAGGATAAGAGGGGAGGGGGAAGGTAGGAGGGTAAAAGGGCTCAAATATATGGAACATATGATAATGGAAGGAGATTTGACTTTGGGTGGTGAACACGCACTGCAATATATAAATGATGTATTATAAAATTGTACACTTGAAACCCATATAATTTTATTAACCAATGTCATCCCAATAAATTTAACTTAAAAAAATGAAAAAAGTGGGCCGGCCGAGTGGCGTGGTGGTTAAGCACTGGCCTGGGAAGCCAGCAGCCCTGGTTCAGGTCCTACATATGCACATATGAGGGCCAGTGACACTGCCCTCAAAAAAAAAAAAAAAAAAAAAAAAAAAAAAGGCAACCTGCCGCAATCCAGTGAATAACAAACTCAGTACAAAAATGCAGATCTGTATAAATTCAAGAAACTTTAAAGACTGTGGTACAATCAATCAGTTATGTTCCATTCTAAAAAGCTTCAAGTACCTAACATACAAGAAATTTTTACTCAATCTTTTAGAGTGAAAGCAAAACTCAGATACGGGGAAAAGATTGTCAATAACCATATTTTTTCAGAAAAAAACTGCTTTACATATGATAAATCAAGTCAAAGGTTTTAGATAATTTTTGTTTTATTTTTGCAAGCACCATGCATTGCTCATATAACATGAAGAATATGCTAATAGGTTTTTAAAAATAGGTCAAGTTGTTTAAACTTCAAACAGATAAACAACTTTCCCCCAGTTTAGGTAACAATTAATGGTAACTCGTAAACACAGCTTTTTGTATATTTTATTTTGGAAACAGTTCAATATGTTATCTGGAACTCCTCAAATAAAAAAAAATAAGCAAGTGGTAAAATAAACATTTATTTATATAATTATAAGCAAGCTTGTCAAAGCCTTTTTATTTATTTCTTCTTCCTGGAAAGTAGAGTGCTATCTAATAACTTTAATAGTCATTTAACAAAAATAAGTATTTACCTTGCATAGAAGGTCATCTAACTTGTACAAAAGCTGTTTGCTGCATTTAATCTTCACATCTTCACAAATGTCAACTTGTAAAAGTGTTTTCAAAGGTTTGAAATCATTTTTTCTTAAAGCATCATCAAGGAATTTTTCCAACTGCTATGGAAATATAGTTAATGACAGATATACTTAGTCAAAACCAAAATCAGTCACATCAGGCAATCTAGTAATTTGATGATTGTTTTCACATGAAAATTCTCAAAAGATCTGATACAACATTAATTTACTTGTTAGAGATTAAGTTTCTTTGATAAGACTCTATGTAAAAAATATATATTTTATTAATTTTCCACTTCATGTCTTAAATTGGAAAGTCATCAATATATTGAATTCAACAAAAACTTATTAAAGAAATAAAATAAACTTTATAGTAACTAATATATAATACCATGGATAAAACTTTAACATAACTATTAACTTCTTAATGAGGTTTAAATAGTAAAAAAAGAAAACCAAAAACACATAGACAGGTAAAAGAACTATTTAGAACCTACATCAACCAATACAACTTAAGCATTGCATACATACATCTAATTTATTATATTACATATTTATAGGCATGTGCCTGGGCGACATAACGTCATCTCAGTCAACAACAGGCCTCATATATGATGGTGGTCCCCTAAGGTTATATGGAGCGGAACGGTCCCTATTGTAGTGACATCACAGCCATGGTAACCTCACATGACCATCCACTCCTCACACGGCTGTGCAATCCTGGAGGAGACACACCAATGTGCTGCCAGTGTAGAAGAGTACAGCACATACGATTCTGTACAGTACAGAATATTTGATAATGATAATAAACAGCTGTGACTGGTTTATGTATTTCTGTACTATCCTCTTATTAGGATTGTAGGGTGTCTTCTTTCTACTAATGAAACATTTGCTGAGAGACAGCACGCTGCCCGTTGGGCCACAAGCAGCCTCACACAGTCCATTTACTGCATCCCCTGATTGCATCCTTTTCTCCCGGGTCTGGTTTCACCCCATGTTGTTCTATGAGTTTAGTGCAGCCTGAGTGTAGAGCGTTTATAAGGTCTAAAGGACTGTCCACGTGTCGTCGGTCTTCACACTCCCCCGTCACCCAGCACAACTTCATTCCTGCCCGCTCCATTCACGGTCAGTGCCTTACAGAGCTGTACCGTTTTCATCTGTTATACCTTATTTTTACTGTACCTTTTCCATATTTAGATACACAAACCCTTGCCATTATGTGACAATTGCCCACAGTACTTAGTACAGTAGTAGGCTGTACAGGTTTGTCGTCTAGGTTACATGCAGCCTGGGTGTATAGGAGGCGACATCACCTAGGTGTGTGTAAGTGCACTGAGATGTTCACACAACGACCACATCACCAAACAATGCATTTTTCAGAAAGCATCCCAGGCCTGAAGCAGCACAGGACTGTATAAGCTTTACAAAACCTGCCATCCCTGGTATTAACATAAACATCATTAATAAGGAATTTTCATGCTGATCACCGACTTAGTGGTGAACTGCATACAAGTTAAATAGGTACATTAAAACTTACTCTTTATCTAAATGTAAGTATCTTACAATTTTAAACCTTGATATAATAATACTCAGGCATAAATTATACATGAATCAGTGCAAAATTCTTTTCAATGAAAAAGATATATACATATAATATCTATAATACTTTAATTTTAATACAGCTTTGAAAACAGATCTATTAAACAAAATGAACAGATAATATTTTATTCTACTCTTGACCATTTCATAAAAATAAGTAACCTTTCTCTTTCCTAAAAACAGAGAACTTACACCAATAAACAAACAAAAGGTAATTTTAGGAACTAAAATACCTCCTTTTGGTCTGCGACTACATACATACCTGGACATCTGGTCTGATTGCCATTTTGACTTAATTTTAAAATGACAGGACAAAATAAACACCTATAAAAGAAAATACACACCTTCTGTATCTTACAGTCTGTTCCATATATTTGCAGTTTAAAAATCTTAACAAACAAATAGGCACTGCTTATACCAAAGGCAATAAATATTGTTTCTCTGAGCTCTTCACTATTTATGAAATTACTCATTTGAATTTGGCCAAAGAAATTTCTGGAGAAAAGCCTGAAGATCATTTATTCAAGTTTTCTCTTTTTATGAATTAAATAAGTGTCAAAGTCCTGCTAAAAGGTCACCAAACCAGTTAGTAAAAGAAGACAAAGAAGACTGGGTTTCCCTTAGTGGGTATTCCTGCTTTATCTGTTCCAACTTTGGGAATAAGAAAAAAAATAATCTTGAATTAATGTCTAAATAATATTCAGGCTAGTAATATAATATTTAAGAAGGGAAGAATATAAAAGCATTACCAAAGAACAGAATATCTGAGACATACAAATATGCAATGAAAGAATTGAGGAAACGATAACCTAAGCACGTTTTCCCTGCAAAGGAGAATGGAGACAGGAAACAATAGGGTTACATGAAACACCATCTTCCATCTTTATAAAAGTATCTAACAATTCCAAATGTAATCTGGAGGGTTGTTCTACAAAGGAAAAGACTGTAATCTTTTCTAGACATCATGGCTAGAATAATTTATAAAATAATCTGTACTACGAAGAGCTTTGTAACAGAAATCACCAGGAAATCCAACACAGAGAGGCAATTAATTAATCCAAGAGGGATGAAGGACTGCATACCTGTAAGACAGCAAGAGGCAGGAGTCACTTTCTTGCAGACACGCTCAGAGAGCAACTGAGGAGCCAATGAGGACATACATGTAAGGGATACAAAAGGGGGGAGTAAAAAAGGTCCTGCATTTCCTAAGATTAACTCTAGGGGAAAAGTCCTGATCCCCAAAGAAACATTTGCTGCATGGACATAAGGAGCCAAGTCTAAAGATGATTTTGCAGCGTTTTGAGCGGCAATAATTGAAAAGCACCTGATGGGATGTGGGAATGAGACGGAGGGAAAGGAATGAATAAAGTAGTAAATAATACTCAATTTAGTGAACATAACAGCTAAATAAAATGACCTAGAATTTTAAGATTTTTGCAGTCAAACAATTTTAAGTGATTAAAAACATGTTGCCAAATTATGCATACAGTGAAAAAAAGCTTTACATTCCTTTTATATCTCTAGTTGTACGCACATATACGTACGTGTGTGTGTGTGTGTGTGTGTGTGTGTGTGTGTGTGTGTGTACAGGAAGACATTCCCCTACAATGCTCACAACAGTTGGAGTGCTTGTCAGGCTCATTGGGGAGGAGGAACGAGGAGTTGCACAGAACTGTAATCGGCTATTTGTCAAAGGAAGGCTTTAGTTTTATTTGTAATTTATACCTACATACCTTTCTAAACAGGTAAGTGGGGTCTGAAAGTGGGGTCTATAGTAAATTGTGGGTGTGAGTTATCATGAGGGAATGAACTGCCCAAGGCTTGTCTTTGCAGTGAAGCAACTAGAAGCCCAGCTTCTCCATCCAAAGCTATCCAGGGCCCAGCGGGGGCTGCGCCCCTCGGTTGTGTTGATCTGTTCTGCCTTAACTATTAAAAGGAGATTCTGGCATTCCAGTACACCAACAATGATTCCAGGGTCTCTACAGAGTTCGTAATCATTCTATCCACCTCAGAGGGATCTGACCTGGAAAATAGGGGAAATGCAGGGACCTAGTCTTTGCCTCCCTAATTCCTAAGAAGTAGTTTGCCTATTTTCTGCTTGGCTTCACTCTTTCTTTCATTTCTGCCAGGCCATCACAGAAGACAGAAATTTAGCCTGGTCCCATTTAAAAATGTTATTCCACATGTTGTTATGCAATTTTAGCTTAAAGACTGTGTGTGTGTGTGTGTACATATATATGTATATATTTTATATGTATATATGCATATATATGTGTACATATGCATATATGTATGTATATATATAGAGATGATATATAGAGACCTTCTTCATAGATTGAAAATAGAAAAAAGGTAGGAAGAGTATTATCTCAAACACAGAGATACAACATAAGCACCGGAGGTCAGCAACCCACAGGAGGCCTAGCGAGGAACTGTAATAGGAACGATGCAGACTAGGAGCCCTGAGCCCCCACCACTGCTCCTATCATCACAGGCCGGAAAGCTTAGGGGCTGGCTATCTTCAGGAGGAAACATTCCTTGGGACAGAAAGGCCAGGCTGATGGTGTGACCCAGAATATCACAAAGAATGAAGTGGTAAAATATACAGAAGAGAAAGTTGATATATGAAGGAGAAATGCAGACATTCCAGTATCTATCCAGTAAGAATACCAGAAATTAAAAAAAAAATAATAGTGGGCTGACAACAGTCAAATAATAGATAATAACTTTCCCAAAATAAATACAAACATCCACAAATTCCAAGAGTCCACCGAATTCCAAGGAAGGTAAAGAAAAAGTACATCTAGGCAACTGAGAGGACAATTCTGAGTAAGAATAAAAGAGAAAATCTAAGTCCTTACAGTGAAAACAAATAAAAGCATTTAAAACAAATGAACATCATAGATACTCTGTTCTCACAATGCAATAAATTTAGAAATCAGCTACAAAAGTAGCCTCAAACTTCTTATATATTTGGAAACTAAAATATGGACATTTGAATAGTCCATAGGATATAAAAAGATGGAAATGTCAAGATATTTAAATGCTTAAGAAGATGTGTACATATGGAAATCAATAGGGTGCAATCAAAGCAATACTTAAATGCAATTAATACACCTGGATCAATTTATTAAAAGGTGAGAAGCAGCAGAACTAGCCAAAAGAAACACACCCACAGGATCACCAAATGGTAGAGTTATTAGACAAATACCTTAAAATAACTGTAAGTACAGTTATACATACAAAGGTTATAAAGATTATAATACCTGATTACATATATGTATGTATATAAAGATTATTAAAAAAGACTTGAGAATTTTGGCAGAAAACTGGAAATGGTTTTTGGCAGAAAACTGGGGGATATAAAAAAAGGCACAGAAAATTTGAAAAATAACCAAATAATTCTGGAAACAAAAAAATCAATAATGAAATTATTAGAATAAAATAGATGGGTTTAAATAGCAGATTAGACAGAGATAAAATGAAAATTAGAGACACAGAAACTGTATCAGAAGAAAATATCCATAATGAATCAGAGACACAAAAATATGGGGTGGGGAGGTCAGAAGATAGAGCAAGAATATAAAGGATAAATTATAAAGCCTATATGTTTAGCTGGAATCCAAGGAGGAGATAGTGAATGAGACAGAAGCAATACTTAAGAAATGCTGACTGAGAATTTTCCCAAACCAATAAAAACATCAAACTATAGTTTCAAAAAGCCCTATGAACCCCAGCAGGAAAAAGAGAGAGAGAAAAAAAAAATCACAGCTACACCGTAGCAAATTCCTGCAAATCAAAGACAAAAATATTAAAAGATGTTCAAGAGTGAAAAGCAAAGAATAACTGATTAAAGCAATAAAGCTGACAGCTGCCCAGTAGAAACTAGGGAAGCCGGAAGACAAGCTGACGGACGGGACCGAACCGCTCCGTAGGCCAGGTGAGCCTCACAGACACATGCAGCACACCCCATCCGACAGCAGCAGGACACACATACCACTTGGGCGCACATGGAGCAGTCCCCGGGACAGATGGCATGTTAGGACACGAGACAAACCGTACTAAATTTTACGAAGATGAAAATCATATCAAGCACGTTTTCCAATCACAATAGCATGAAAACTAGAAACCAATTACAAGAAGAAAACTGAAAAATTCACAACTCTGTGGAGATTAAACAACATGCCCCTGAATAGCCAATGACTCAAAGGCGGTACCAAAAAACACCTCGAGACAAATGAAAATGGAAATACACCATACCAAACACTTCTGGGATGCAGCAAGAGAAATTCTAGGAGGGAAGTTAATAGCAATAAGCATATTAAGAAGAAAGATCTCAAATAAACAACCTAACTTTATATCTCAAGGAAATAGAAAAATGAGAAAAAACTAAGCCCAACGTTAGAAGGGAAGAAATAAAGTTCGGAGTGGAAATCAATGGTATAGAGAATAAAAACACAACAGAAAAAAAAAATCAATGAAACTAAGAGCTGATCTTAACTTTAAGAAGATAAACAAAATAGATATTTAGCTAAACTTACAAAAAAAGAGAGGACTCAAATAAAATTATAAAGGAAAGAGGAAACATGACAACCGATATCACAGAAATACACCAGATCATAAGAGATTACTATGAACAATCACAGGCTAACAAATTGACAATCTAGAAGAAATTACTGCTAGAAGAAACATCCAACCTACCAAGACTGAATCATAAAGAAATAGAAAATCTGAACAGATCAATTACTAATAAAGAGATTGAATCAGTAACAAAGGAAATATAAACAGAGCAATTACTAGTTAGGAGATCAAACATCAATTTTGAATCAGTAATCAAAAACCTTTCAACAAAGAAAAGTCCAGGACCAGATAGCTTCATTGGTGAATTCTACCAAATATTTAAAGACCACCACCAATCCTTCTCAAATTCTTCCAAAAAATGGAAGAAGAAGAAACACTTCCAAACTCATTTTAAGAGCCAGCACTACCCTGATACCAAAGCCAGACAAGGATACGACAAGAAAAGAAATTACAAAGTGCTGAAAGAAAAAACCTGAAAACCAGCAAAAATACTATTCAAACTTAATAAAAGAACCTTGCTATTTGATATTATTAAAACATATCACAAAGTCACAATTACTAAAACAAACAAAACAGTATTAAGAATAGGAAACAGGCAGATGGATCAATAAAACAAAGCAGAATCCAAATGCATACCACCCAAGCAGACACTGGAAGATCACATATGAGTGAGAAGGTTTTACAAATCGGGGGAGGAGGGGAGGAAGACAACCAGTCAATAAGTGGTAGGAAAAGTAACTCACCGTATGGAAAAATAAATTAAAATTAGACCTCTATCTCCTACCATTCACAAAATAAACTCCAGGTGAATTAACTACCTAATATAAAACGTAAATGTTTAAAAACTATTAGAAGGAAATATAGGAGGATTTGTCTCTGACTTTGCACTGTGGGAAGATCTAAAACATAAAAAGCATGAAGCTGTTGTACGGCATTGTCCCGCTCTCACACACACTGTTTTATTAGGGAGCACGCGGACCCAGCACCCACTTCTGGCCCGCGGGCACGTCCTCCAACCATAAACACCTTCCCTCTCCTAACTTTCACCCGTCAGGCCCCAAAGAAACACTTCCCTTACCCAGGCTTTGAAAGAAGGGGACTGGAGTTAATGATGCTATTCTACTTATTTTGCATATGCTAGAAATCCTCCATAATAAAAACAAGTTTAAGGGGCTCCAGAGGGTGGAGGGGAGGCCAAAGCGATGCAGAAAAGGTTGTAGGTTGTGCTGATCCTGACATTTTGGTCTGCTTCAGAATGGAGGTAGAATTGGAGCAAATAAGTGCTCATGTAAGAAACAAGACAGTAATTAACTGTCAAATCCTTCCTCTGGCAGAGCTGATAGCTGATTCTTGCATAATGAAGAACTGCTTAATAACACCAAATACCATATTATTGCTTTTTTTTGTATTCCAACTTGTGACTCTGGAAGTACTAGCAACTTTGTGCACAGTATCTGCAACAGTTGCCCATAGTGACTGAGAAAACTTTGTAGTTCTAAGCAATTCATATTATTTAATTTGTAAATATGTAAATCTAGACATAACTGCATGAACATGATATGGACGCTTTACAATGGCAGTTAGAAGGCAAACACTAAAGTGGTGACTGTTTCTTTTTACAAAAAATATTTAATAAGATTTAGAATTTCAGTGTTATTAAAACAATTTCATTTAAAATTCATGTTCACTAATAATTTGTACTTTACCTTAATTTAAAAAATATCATTTCAGAAAAATTTAAAGGAAAAATACTTATTTTATACTTATTTCATGTTTTTGAAAATATGTTCAAATTATATATTTTGAACAATTACCTATTGTTTTCATCCTTAAATCATACTGTCAATAGAACACAAAATAAATAAGTCTTGATTACACCATATTTACTGATTTTGCTGCAATGAAAAAAAAGTATGGAATATATTTTATGAATGATATAGGTCATTATTTTATGACTTATGCAAAAGTCACCATTTCATCATCAAATATCCATAATAAATACATTCAGTTATCTTTGATATTTTCCCAACACTGCGTCCTAACAGCTTTACGTCTACCTTTCTATTTTGTTGCAATGATGGTATATTTGTGCGATTGAAGACTAGAACCCTTCATGTCTCCATTTCATAACTTATATTAAGTTTAAATACTTAAAGGCAAGGGCCTCGATTGATACTCTTTCCTTAGGGCCAGCAGCGGTTGGGGCCGAGCCTCGCAGCTGCAACCATTTGAATTTAAGATGTCATCTACCAAGTGCTCTGAGACAAGAAACGGTGCGCAAAATAACGACTCGTGGCCAAGGCGCCCACAAAGCTAGACGTCGGTCGGTGTCCCGTCGGCATGTGTGCAAGACGCCGCGCAGGAAAAGACACGACCTGGCCTCCGCGCCGGCGGGGCTTCCCAGCCGGGAAACGAAGCCGGCCCGCGGCTCCGGCAAAGGCCGCGTCCAGCAGCGCGCAGCGCCACCCGTCCCACCGACTCGGGAGGGACGAGGCGACGCCCGCCCCGCCGGAGCGAGCCGGCGGGACACGCCGTTACGGGGCAGAACGGGGCCCGGACGCCGCTCAGCGCGGGGCTTGGGCCGCGCGGCTCCGGCCGAAGGCGGGCGCGTCCAGGCGGCGGAGAAAGGACGACGCTTGTTTTTTCTGTGTTTTTTTTAAATAAGGAAATAAAAAGGCGACGCCTCGGCAGGCAGGGGAACCCACCGGGAGCCCTCCGACGCCGCCCGCGCCCGGGGTCAGCGCGGCCCGCCCTCGCCGGCGTTTCCGGAGCGCGGACCCAGGCGCAGGGCTGGCAAGCGGGGCCCGCCACGCCGCCTCCAAGGCGGCGCCCTCCGCGGGGAGCCTGCGGCGCGGCCTACGTGGCCCGGCGTCCTCGCCCCCCCCCGGCGCGTCCACGTCCCGCCCCAACGCGGCGTCTCGCGCGCAGGACGCTGACCCGGGCGAGCGCCGCGCCGGCGCCTCCCAGCCCCGCAGGCCCCCGGACGCAGCCCCGCACTCAGCCCCAGCGCCGCGCCGTCCGGCCGCCTCCGCTCCGGGCCCGCCTCACCCGTCGGGGGCCCGCCGGCCCAACGGCCTCCCGACGCCCCGGACCCCGCAGGGCCCCGCGGCCTACCCCGAGTGCCCGGCCGTCACGGAGACGCGCGGCCGTCGTCGCTGCCGCCGGGCGTGGCGTGCCAGCGCCCGCTGCCGCGTTTCCGACGGCCGGGAGGCGGGAACCGCCCGTCCAATCGGCGCTCCGTGCGGCCGGCTCCGCGCCCAATCAGCTCCGCGGCCGGGCCAGGCCCCGCCCCTCGCGCCTAGCGCGGAGCCAGGGGCGCCGCGGTGGGGTGTCCGGCCCTCAGCGGGGCCGCCGCGGCCCAGGCCCGCCCCCGACCCCGCTCGGCCCGCTCCGCACGGAAGGGCCGCGACAGAAGCCCACAGCGTCCCTTCCTGCCCTCCACTCCCCTCCCAGCGCCCCGGCCGCCATGGCCACAGGACACCAGCCGGAAGGGCCGCACGGCCCAAGGCGACCCCGGGCTGCTCACCACCACCCGGCAATTGGACAGGGAAGGAGAGCCGCGGGCACCGACCTGCGAGGCCGCCACGCCTCTCACAGAGTCCCGCGCGGTGGGCCGGCAGAGGGCAGCAGAGCCACGCCCGGGCGCGTGCCGCCAAAGCCACGCCGGACTGCCGCGCCCGCTAGCCACGCCCCGCTAGCCACGCCCCCGGGCCTCCTTCCAAGGCGCGCCTACCTCACGGCTCCTCTCCGCTGACCGCGCCCCTGTGGCCCCGCCCCTCCAGGCTGCCACGCCCCCTCCCGGCTGCCGCGCCCCCCCAGCCTCTTAACCCAGCTGCCAGTCTCCTGCATGGCTTTCCTAAAAGGAGATGATGCCAGGGGCTGCCGCCCTCATTCACCAGACCCCTGGGGAACGTTAGGCTGGGGCCATCTAGGTGTGGTACTGAGCATAATCCTCAACAATATATTCCAGGCTTTTAAGATGTTTCCATTTAAACTATCAGTTTAAGTGATAAAAGCAATGATGCTTCTTGTGTAAAATATACGGGGGAGGAGGGTGTGCCCAAAAAATGTATACACATTTTAAGAGATGTTAAGATGTTATCTTAAATGTGTATACATTTTTGGGAAACTCTGTACAAAGCAGTTCAGAAATGGCTATAGCAGACACGCACTTCAAAAATTAAAAGTAGTGGTTTTTCTCACCTTGCTGCTTTAGAGAAGAAAAATGTTAGATCCCTTTTTGTTTCATGTGTTCAAAAGGCATAGGAATTGTTTAGTAAACATCAGTAAACTACCGCAAAGAAGAAAAAATCCTATCACTGATTTAAATCTCATTTGAATTGTTTTTAAATAGGTTTTCAGATTATGGCGTTAGATGGAAAACCTTATCAATCATCAAAATGAGGCTTTCAATACGATGCCACAGGCACTTCTCGGGAGCATGCTGTCACATAGAAGTGGGTGCACACTGCTCTTGTTCTGTCTCTGCTACTTAACAGCCCGTGGGACTGGAGGTAAATTACTTAAATCTCCCCGAGCTTCACTTTCTCAGCTAAGAAACGGGGGATTATCTACCGGGTAGTGTAATTTGCAGAATGAAATGAAATCAAATACAGCACACGGAGCTCTGTGGGCAAGCAGCTAAGAGAGGACACAGTAAATTCTAGTTTCCTTCCTCCATGTGCAAATGTTTATACTGGGGGAGGGCCCCCAGTTAGGGGGAGAAGCGAGGCAGATACACACTAGTTCTTACATACACACGATTCAATAAGCAGCGTAAGATAAGCACAATGACTGTCCCCTCCTCTATATTCCCCTAGACAAGTCCGCATACATGACCTGGCATAGAAGACTGCATTTCAGATCCTCAGAGACATACACAACAGTGCTACGGAAGCTGCAAGTGTATTTTGGCAAGGCACTACATTTGACTGTTTTAGGGAGGATGATTTTTATGTGAAACCATTTTAACAATCAAAAAGTTTCTAAAACCTTGTTTCTGTTATTACTGTAGACCACAAGAAAAACACAGTTCCAGCTAACAGTTTGTGCACATATACTTTAATTTTAGGCTTGGGTGAAACCATCTGAAATGACAGACATTAAAATAGGTTTGGAGAAGACAATCCAACAAGTGTACAGTCCAATACAAAATTTTAACATCTAAGCAATATAACTATGTATTAGGGTCTGAAAGTTCTCCTTAGCTGAACGTGAACAACCAGGCCAGTATATCTAAACTTTTAAATGCTAAAATGTTGGTACTTTTAAAAAGGCACATTGAGGTTCTCATATTGAAGATATAACATTTACTTTATATTCCATGACCAGAGCCTTTTTGGCAAGTGCCTTTCACATGGGTTATAAGACTCTCTACATGCCTTTATACAATACATTGTCTAAGTCTTATATGTGAGTACTCGGGACAATTGTCTTGCATTTTGGGCTAGGGCCAAGGGCATAGCAGCCAAGGCCCTCACAGGCTTGCTGACCTAATTGGACAGTTTGTTAAAAAACAGGAAATGCAACCAGGCTTCTCTCTCTCTTGCATGTCAATGTAGTGCACAGTGCTAATAGCCAAAGGATGTTCAATTTAATCCCAACATTTTAACTCAACATTCAGTGTTCTTCCATCAGAATGTACTCCCTCTAGATCAGAAAGCCTCCCTCTTCTTGGAATTTTAAAAACACAAGAGTTGTCATTGTGAAGAACAAACTGGTTAAAACACAAAAACTCACCCTTTACATATTGATGTAACAAGTGTCAACAAGCATTCAAAAATTTAGAGTTAATTTTCACTGATGACAGCTGTCATAAAATTAACCACTCTGGATTCAACTGAATCATGATTCAACTTCATGAGTTGGAGGCCTTGTCCATCTTGGCTGGATTGTCACACCTCAGTGCTAGCACCGGCTGTCTAGGAGACCACCACTCAGCACCAAATAAATCATCAGCCGCTTGCTGCAAGTTTTCAGTCATTGTGGAACTCTGCAGGGGACAACGGCCTTGAATTCTTGGTTGGAGTTTAAATGAAAAGTATTTAGCACTTTAAAACTGGAAAGCAAGTCCAGACAATGTTAGAAATGCTCCTATCAGAAGGCACAAAGAATAAAGTTGGCAGGTAGCTTATAAATCCAGGCATCTATAAATACAATTGAAAACAATTAAAAAGTATAAATATCTGTGAATTATTTTCCTCCAGCGCTCTGGCTATTGCTGAAAACACTTTCTAGTTCCACTTGGTAACTTGACTGCTGGAATATTCTGATGCTTGAGACATAAAAAAAAAAAAATCATCTTATCATCAAAAAGGTAATTGAAACGGCCTTGTTGCCTGAAATTCTATAGAGTTGTCTGAAAATTGAAATAACGAATGTAAGGCAGAGTTTCTTAAATGTTTAGGTAGTTTCAAACCTAAACAGAGTGTCCTGATAACATGCAGGCACATAATTACCAAACACGTACAAAAGAAATACATGGGGAGTGAGACGAGAAACTCACAGAAGGTGCTGTTTTGCTAGTTAAAAAGTTTTAAGCTTTTCCTCTTTCTCAGCTGTGATGGAGACACACAGCCTAACCAGAGCAGCTGAACTCCTAGGAATGATGGTGCGATGACTGAGGAGGCATAAATTTCTTGCCTATTAATAGTTTCCCACTGTGAGAAGTCCACATACATTGGCAAGCAAAGGTGCTCTCAGGTTTTCCTTGTCCCAGGGCCTGAATGCCTCAAGGGACCATGATGGGGTTCACACCATTACATTCTGTTTACAATGGGCACAAATACACAAGGCTGATTTTTTTTTTTTTTAGCATATTCAGCCCAGAATGTTCCTGAGAAGGCATTCACTGAGGGTAAAGGTCTGAGCATCACAAAAATAATAACTAACGCCTACATTTACAGAGACCCAATCAAGGCACATGCAAAAAGCCACAGGCCTTCCTAACAGGAAGATGCAGGCCTTTCCAACACCACCACCACCAAAACTCAACCCTGCTGGGTCCTGTCCAGAGGGCCCAACCCTCACATACATCGACCCACCCAGCACCCTCCCCCAGCACATCGCACACACGGGCGGCTTTCTGGACACCTGAGGTTACTTTCTACACCAAGTGACACAGACTTTCAAGTAGATGACAGGATGGCCACTGCCACGGGTTCTTGCAGCGGGACCTGAGGTCAGACGGCTTAGGTTTGGGGGTGGAGTGCAGGCAAGAGGAAGCCCTTCTCCGTGAGAGCCCGCGTGGGAAGGGACGACAGGTGAGGCCCGGGCGCAGGGGCCGCGGGCCCCGCGGCTCAGATGAAGTGGATCCAGCTCTCTTCGCACTCCCCGCGGGGCATGTGCAGGGCATGGTCGCGGCACGTGAGGCTGTAGTCGCGGCCGTCATTGTTGTCCCAGTACTCGGCGCCCGCCACCCGGTAGCGCAGCGCGAAGTGCACGCGGGAGCCGAGCGCCAGGAGGAAGGGCGGCACCGGGAAGGCGAAGGCGAAGACGTCCTCCGCGCCGCCGCCGGCCGGGCCCCGCCACGCGGCCACGGCCTCGTGGGCGCTGCGCCAGCCCGAGAAGGTGTAGCGCACGGCCACCTGCTTCTCGAAGGCCAGGTTGCGCACGCGCACCGTGCCGCTGAGGCCCAGGTCGGAGCAGGCGACGCGCTCCAGGCACACGCGCTGCCGCCGCAGGCGCTCCGCGAAGTCGGCGGCCTCGACGGGCGGCCGGAAGTCGGGC
Organism: Aselliscus stoliczkanus; assembly: GCA_033961575.1. NCBI lineage: Eukaryota > Metazoa > Chordata > Mammalia > Chiroptera > Hipposideridae > Aselliscus > Aselliscus stoliczkanus. The sequence continues at coordinate 2,741,149 of CM066738.1, read as the reverse complement.
ACCAGGCACCGGAGGGCGAGCCCGCGGGCCTGGGCGCCGCAGCGCAGGTCCGCGTCGATGGCCAGGCGCGACAGCACGTGCAGCGGCACGGCGGGGTCCTCGGCCGCGTGGAACACCTTGACCTGCGCCAGCTCCAGGCCCAGCGCGTCGGCGAAGCGCACGCGGTGCCTCCGGCCGCCGCCCGCCGCCGTGGGGCGCCGCTCGGGGGAGCTGGGCAGCGAGCGCGCGCGGCGCAGGATGACGGGCGGCGGGCACGGGGCGCGGCCCCGAGGCGCGGGCGGCGGGCGCGGGGCGCGGCCCGGGCTGGCGGGGGGCCGGCAGGGCCGCGGCCCCGGGGCGGCGCCGCCGTCCAGGTCCGAGAGGCAGCTGAGGCTGCGCGGCGCGGGCCGGCGGGCCCCCGGGGCGCGGGGCTGCGGCGCGGACATGGCCCGGCCGGGCGGCGCCGAGCGGGGCCCGCGTCCTCGGCCCCGGCGCCCCGGAGGCGCGCGCCCCTCGCAGCGGAAAGACACCTAACGCCCGTTCCCCAAGAGCCGAACGGCGCTGCGGGGCGGGCTCTGCGGGGACGCCGCCTCCGGCTTCCCCGCAGCTGCTCGGCGGAAGGCTGCGCCCGCAGCGGCCCCGCCCCGCCCCGCGTGACGCCGCCGCCCCGCCCCGCGGCCGGGCCTCGCCGCCGGGGCCCCGGGAAGGAAGCCTGCGACCGCGAACCAGGTCTGACCAGGGTCTGCCCGCGCCCCCGGGCCCCGCGCCGGCGGAGCGCCAGGGACCTGCCCGCGGCGGGGCGGGGCGAGCGGGAGCCGGTCCCGGGGGCACCGTGCCTCTAGGCCGCCCGGCTCCTTGGGCTCGTGCCCTGCAACCCGCGCCCCCGGCGGGGCCCGGGGAGCCCGGGGGCGCCGCGCCCGCGCATCCCCCACAATGCCTGCCGCCCCCCGACCCGCCAGTCCCCAGGGGGACGGCCCTGCGCCCGGCCGGGGAAGGTGGGGGGACGAGTGACGGCCCTGTGATGAGTGGCCCTTAATCCTGGCGCTTCGGAGGCATTCTTGTAGCCACCATCTCGGACTTGTAGCTCTGCCCCAGTCCCGGGCGGCTCATCAGAGAAACGGGCCCTGGGGCCTGCATCCTCGGGGCCCCCCGCAGGCGCGCATCTCCTCTCACTACCTTTGTGCAGAAAACGCCGCAGCCAATGGCGAAATGAAGTGAAAAGATGGGAGTCCGCTTTCTAGGGAGCAGTTTGGAGCCAGGAATTCTGGGAGGTTCTTTTTTACTGCCTAGAGGGACAGAGCAGAGAAAACCAAACTATTGAAGGAGGGTCATTCCGTACATCTAACATGAATCCCCTGTGGGTTGTGCTATAATTCATTAATTGTGGGGTCCCATGTGGTGGGATTTTTGTTACCATCATATGTAAACTGACCACAAAGGCGTATGTGCCTATTGGGAAAAGCAATGCAGCCAAGTTTCAGGAATTAAATACAAATCTATAAGCCCGCCTCTTTCTCATTTGATAGAGGCAGAGGCTGTTACCGAAGTGTTCACTTTCTAATCCGGGCACTTTTAGTAGGACACTCAAAATAAGAGGGAGTATCAACACTGTGTGACATGCATCAACAAAATTTCACAAGGAAATAAGATGATATGTATGAATATATTGATAATCGTTTAATAGGTTGATGTGACAGTGAAGTAAAATTGAGAGGGGGGCTTCTCCAATGGAGTTTAAGCTCCATGAGAGCAGGGAATGGGCACAATCCTGCCATTTTTTAGGTACCCATCTATTCATGAATGGATGAGTGACTGGACATAGGAGCTCAGGAGTAACACCTGACCTTTATTTAACCTCACAAGTTTCCTCAACGTGTTATGTCCAAGGAATATGTGTGCGTGTGAATCCATTCACAGCATTTATAGTAGTAGGATCTTGCATCCAACATCCACTGTGAAAAACAAGAAAAAAATTAAACTGTAAACATAAAGCAATATCGCCACAAATATTTTAATACTACGTGAATATTTACAACCAAACGAATGAAAACCAGCCCAATACTGGACATAGGACTATGTGCCATCAATACTCACTGCTTGCTTTGGTAGCACATACTCTAAAATCAGACCTATACAGAGAAGTTTAGCCCAATCCCAGGGAAGGATCACTTGCAAACTCACAAATTTATGAAGTGTTCAGTATTTATAAACAAACTCAAAGATGCAGAGAACAAACTAATGGTTGATAGATGGGAGGGAAGTGGGGGGGATGGGTGCAAAAGGTGAAGGGGATTAAAAAGTACAAATTGCCAGTTATAAAATTAGTCAAGTACAGCATAAGAAATATAATCAACAATATCCTAATAAATATTTATGGTGCCAGATGGGTACTAGACTTACCATGGTGATCACCTCGTGAAGTATATAAATGTCTGATCACTATATTGTACACCTAAAACTGATATAATATTGTATGTCAACTAGAATTAAAAAATGAATTTAAAAAAATACTGACAGAGGTCTGTTGCTTCTAGTTGCGGTGGTGAGGCACCCTTTCCAAATAGAGGAATAAAGAAGTCACTTCCCCAGCTGTCACCATCTTCCAACAGATTGAGCAAGAATATTTCAAGCACTACAGAAAAGGTGATGTAAACGCTGAAGGAGAATCCTACTTAGATGTGTTCTGTTTTTTGTTTCTTGTGTGTGTTCATGGTATTTATTACTGCATGTCTGTTTTTTAGACAGTCCATCGAATCATAGATGATGATCAGCCATGTGATTTTTTCAAGAAAGGGAATAGGGTGAATGAGTTTCATCAGAAAAGCAGGTAGTTTTCATATAATTTCTTCATCCTATAAAATTGTGTTACCTCAGTCTTCCACATTGACCACGTGTGGCTGGAAAAATAAATAATGTCTGTGAATAAGAAATACACACTTTTGTTTTTTACCTAGCAGAAGTGAGTGGGCACATGGTTTTAAATGTTTCTAGCTGGTGAGTGTTCTAGAAGTCACAATCTGGCACTGTTAGCAGAATCTACAATTTTGCGTAAGCTCCTTCATCATCTTTTGATGCTAGCTTCCTTTTATATAAAAGGGATACTAATTTCTATGGATGCACAGACAGCTAGAGATAAACAAAAGCTTTAACAGTGATTGTATGAGTTCTAAATAATGGCAGTTCCCACATCCATTTCTTTGTTCATTTCTTCAGCATTCACTGAGCATATGTTATGATATTGGCAATGATTTAATATCCTCCACAGTTATGAATGAAGAGGTAACACATTTTCCAATAATTGCTTAGTGGGGTAGAAAGCTCTGGACAAGTGAACCTCTGAGCTTTCCAAAAAGCGTATTTACCATTTATGCCTCTTATCCCATCTGACTTATGTTACTGAGAAGTATTAATAGCATTGATCTTAGTAAAATGCTATGTTCTTGGCAAATACATTGAAACAAAAATATTTTCAACTCAGATATGAGATCCTGTCTCAGAATAAATTACCCCAGAAAGAATTAGGTGCTATGCTAGTAATGCCAAACCGTATTCAGTATTTCTCCTTACACATCGCAAGATTAACCCTATTTGTTCATCAGACTGTGTCAGAAGACACCATATGATTTTATTTCGCCCTTTTAAACACAGAGTTCCTAAGTGTGTCCCCTTCTTAGTAAACTTTTGGATCAAGACACAGGTTGTATATGTGCTACACTTTGTCCCATTAAGATTTCAGTTGGCCCAGGCTCACCAGTGACCAGTGATTAAGTTCTATAAAACTTAACGTTTTACATGCTGTTTACACTTCACCTAACTAGGCATATAAAAGAAAGCTGTGGATTCTACTCACTACCGTTAGTGAACAGCGCTCATCAGCAACCGAACAGGCCGAGTTAGTTCTCTGACAGATTCCTTCCCTTCCAATCTAGTGTTTTTCCAAGCACATGTGACTGGTCTAAAATTATAACATAAGCACTTGAAAACATGCTAATGTTTTTCCTCAGTGCTAATATTTGATATAGAGTCCAAGCATTGGCTTCCGGCACCTCTGTAATAGAAGGTTTCTTAAGTAGAGGATTATGTGGAAAATGGCTCTGGAACTTGTCCCGTAAGCACCTTGCTTTGCCAGGTGTCCAGAGGCCCCACTTTTTCCAGTAGTAACTGGGGGATTGTACAACAAGAGGGTCACTTGTGTAACTGCAGGCACACCTGTTTTTGTCACGGCACCGATAATCCGTTTTATTTCTCACAGCACTATGAATGCCGGCCCGTCTTGGAACAAAGCACAACGTTCGAAGAATTCTTCCGGAAAAAGGCAGAGTAAACCCCAGGTGCCCCCCGTTTCTTCCCAGTGGAAGAGCAGCTGGGTAAGTGTTTCCCCAGCTGCCCAGCATGAACTGGAAGAAAGTGGTTCCCCAGCAGGAAGAGCCGACCAGAGTCCAGCAGGTTCCAGGTGTCAGGGCCCCTCTGGGAACAAGTTGTTTCTTGACTTTCAGTCAATGAAAATTATTAAAGAGGACGCTGACGGGGACAGTGCCAGCGACCTGTCTGACTCGGAGCGGATTCCCATCCCTCCTTCTCCGCTCACGCCTCCCGACCTCCGTCTCCGAGCTGAAGAAATCGACCCCGTGTCCTTCGACCTTCACCCTGGTCCCGGCCAGGCCAGCCCTGGATACTGTTACCCCGACTTCCTGCCTCCGCCGTTCAACTCCTGGGACCTACGGGATATGGCTGTGCTTCTGCACGCTGAGCACAGACCCGGGGCTGTGCCGCGGGCCGGGGGGCTGCTGGGGAGGTACATTGACAGGCTTGTCCAGCTCGAGTGGCTGCAGAGCCAGACCGTGCAGGGCGAAGGAGGAAAGGCAGCCAAAGCCAGGCTGGCCAGCACGCCCGGCACCGCGGGGGCTCTGAAAAGCCCTGGGAGAAGCAAGCTGATGGCCAGCGCCCTGTCCAGGCCTCACCAGGAAGGAGCACCCAGGTCAGGCCCTTCCCGGAGGAAAGGCTTTCACCGCGAAGAGGGGCGCCCATCCTATTACACGTGTGAGACCCCGCCCGCACCCCTCCACGTGCTGAGCAGCAGCAGACTGTGTCCTCAGAAGCAGAGCCTGGACGTGAGGACAGAGGACAAGAAAAAGAAGTCCGGGAGAAGCAGCAGGCTGCAGTGCTGGGACCTGTCTGGCAGTGACAGCAGCCCGAAGATTGAGAGCGATGGCAACATCCGGACTCCCAGGCCGTCGGCCGCGATCCTGGACTCGGCCTGCAGAACACAAGCCCGTGCAAACCTTCGGAAAAAGGGAAACGCACATAGCTGCGGGCATGCCACCCTAGCCAGTGAGAAGAAGCTCAAAACAAACGGAGGGAAGCAAAACACACATAAATTCAAATAGCCTCCGAAAGGACAGGGTGGGGAGACCGCAGACCCCGAAAGGGTGGAGGGAGGCCCTCCAAAAGTTACAATACTGTGAATTGTCAGGGCTTTGATGATGACTGCACTCAAGTAGTTGATTGGTTCTTTAGTCATCCCCACCCCCACATGGGTTCTTTTCAAAGGAAGCTCTTTCAGCGAGCCTGCCTCTGCATTGATAGCCTTAAGCAAACGACAGCCCTTTAGATAAAAATTAACCAAGGTTCATGCCACATAAAGGAATAAAGTGACAACTCTTTGGGGAAGAATCAGCTAACCTGAAACAGCAGGCAGCAGCGCAGAACCCTTCAGCGCCCCACTTTCACCACATACAACTATATAAAATCTAGTTTGGGCCGGCCGAGTGGCGCGGTGGTTAAGCGCTGGCTTGGGACGCCAGCGGCCTCGGTTTCGGTCCCACATATGAGGGCCAGTGACACTGCCCTCAAAAGAAAAAAAAAAAAAAATCTAGTATAAAATATGCCGTTTTAAATGGCGTAGGGTCCGAAACGTCTGAGACAGTTAGGGCTCCGGGCATCGTCACCATAAACCATTCAAGCAGCCGTTCTGTCCGTCTCACCCACAGAAGCAGCTCCGGCTGTACCTCAAGTTCAGGAGCATCTATTTGGAGCAAAGTCACTTATCACGAAGCTGCTTGCTCTTTACAGACCATGCAGTCTGGCGCTTTCATACATTTTTCTTGACATGAGTTTAAAAAAAAAAAGGCATTCCAAATTTTGCACTGGTGGTGGGATCCATTTTTGTGTTCTCTAAACTGAGGATGAAAGCATGTGCAGACTTTGTCCAGCTGGGAAGTCAGTGGGTGTAAACATTCTGTTGCTGTTTGGTGGGGGGTAAGCATGAAATATTTGGTACCCTAAAATCTCTGGCATGTGTGGCTTCTCTGAAGGGGAGCCCCAGGAAAAACCACCTTTTGGAGTTTGTAAATGAAGGGCCTATAATAAGATAGGAATTCATGGAACCACTGAGGAGTGTGACCAGTACTTTGTCACCGGTTTGGGACCTGGATCCCGCTGTTTGTAGTCCGAATACCGCTGTGTTCTAGTTTGCAGGAGCAGGCTGCTCATCTGGGGGCCAGGGGAGAGGACGCAGCTCAGGAAGGGGCGGATGGCAGTCAAGTCACTGAGGTCTTGTCAGCATCCTCACTGGGCCTGTGGTTTCCTGGCTCTCCTAAATTCTCAGCTAACTGCAGTTAGGGAACATCTAAGTGTTCCCATTTGTAGTTAAGCCACAACTACAGTTGACATTATCACGAATACCTTTAAAACCTCTGCTGACTTCCTGCTATACAGAATGTTTTAATGACTGTAGGTAATTTTATCCCTCTGATTGATTATTCTGGGTTGTTGTTGTTTTAAAATTGGGGAATTGGGGGAGGGGAACATCGTTGGGGAATCCGGGAAGGGGAACAGACAAGTTGCTGTCTTTTGTTCTTCAGTCTAGTTGCGGAGGATGTTGCTTCACTGGCCCATGTTGGTATCATCATTGCGCTCTTCCCGGATGAGGCAGATCGGTCGCCGGCCTCTGGATGGTCGCTCACCGCGGCTATTGGCAGCTCACGCTGGCTGCCGGCCGCTCACTGTAGCCTATGGCAGCCCACTGCAGCAGGGGCTGCAGCCTACACCGTCCCCGGGGCTCGCACAGCCCAGCTCCAGGTGGAGCTGTTAGCTGTGGAGGGCAGTGTCACTGGCCCTCATACGTGGGATCTGAACCGGGGCCACTGGCATCCCAAAACCAGCTCTTAACCAATGCGCCACTCGGCTGGCCCATGGTTTTTTTTTTCCCACATACATGTTTCTATTTTTTCACATTTGGGGCCAATGAAAAACGTGGCCCTTTTTGTTTGACAATATGTCATAGCTCGCAGACTTTTCACCCAGCAGTCAGTGTCATCCAGGCCGCTTTCTAAGTGAATGGCCTAAGCACATAATATGTTTACAATGAAAATAATGGCCAAACGTTAAATATTAAGATCCCGTTTTAAAATCTGGTTTTCATCATATTAAACACCATATAAATTTTTTTATGGTAGCCTTTTTCTTCCAAGGCTTTATTTCCAGACTTTGCAGATCTGCTCTCATATTCTTCGCCCGTCACCGCCCTGCTGGAGAAAGCACACCTTACAGTAAGATCTTACACCTTTTCATGTGAACAAAGGTGTACATCCAGGAGGCGTTAGTTACTTGCGCAGTTCCCAGTTACACCATAACATCTGTACTCAGTGTCTGCACTGCATTTTGAAAGCATGCTGCCCCTCCTGCTTCTCCTCTCCGCTCCCTGGTGGCACCCACGTGTCCTTTACCGATCCTGCGCCTGGAGCAGGTGCGTCCATCCTTCAGATGCAGCTGGCACCTCGCTCGTGATTCTTCCCCTGCCTGGCTTTTACGCAGCTCCTTAGATGTTGCAGGGCAGGGGACTCTGAAAGCACGTTCTCTACACATGCATAGTCCTGAAGTGACACGAAGGGCTCCCTGCTGAGTCTCTGCCTGTCCTAGGAATGCATCTGCATGGGTGATTTTGGAGACTTGCTGGGCAAGGCTGATGTGGTTTATTCTGCCTTGCCATATGTGTGTCTGAGCTGAAGACCATCGCGCTGAAGAAATGGAGAGGTCACGCCTTGGATGTTACATTTGTTCCTTGCTCTCGTAATTGAAGCTGTTTGCTTAATTTGAGGAACAGTTATGGCAAGAGTTTTAAAAAGTGACTTTGCTTGCTGGCTTTTTTGCCTCCGGTTGATGGTTTATTTTAACCCGTGTCATTGTGATGGGAACAGAGCTCCTGATGAAGGGTGTGGGTTCATTACAGAACTGAGCTCACTTTCAATCGGATGGTTTCTGATAAACCCATCTAACACAGCTTCCTGGACTACACACTGCAGATACAGATATTGCCATTTTCAAGTAGATGTCGCTGGAAAGTCGAGTCATGAACTCCTTCAGTTCATCAAGTTTAAGCCACTGAGTGTCCTGCCAGCCTAGCGCCATGAGTCACTGTGTTTCTAGGAAGTGCCTCTCATTTCTGAGGAGTTGTTTACATATAAGTTGCAGTTAAACCAATTAAAACAACGCGAAGTAAAAAAAGTAATAATTACTGAAAAGCTTAGAGGATGTAAGAAGAACCACGTCAGGCTTAGAACCAGTTAGTGGGAAAAGATTAAAAATGTACAAAGATGAACTACGAAAATACATCAGTATTATCTACAATTGTTTTGATTGTTTCTCAAAACTTTAATGACTAAACTGGTTGAGGGTTTGTAACTAACGTGAATGGGGTGGGATTGGTGACCTCTGACAAAACGATGGTGGAAAGGCTACCGCTGGTCTGATGATGCCTCTTAGCTAATAGGAAGGCGGTTGTAAGGGTCCTTAGGCTTCTTAGGTTAGTCTCCAGAAAGACCTAAGAATTCTACCTTAGATGGTATAAATATTGCCTATTTCTTTAGTCTCGTTTACTTGATTAGTTACATAAAAATATCAAACTCTTGTGGTACTATATTTTAAAGTAAGAGAGAGGCAGCATTCATTATTGATTTGTGCACATGTACAGAGCCCCGTTCAAAGTGGCCTGGAAATATTCAGCATGCATGTTATTCGCTGTTACAGTAATTATGGCGTGCTGGTTTTGTATGTAATAAAACATACATGTAAGTCTTTGTGGATCCGGATTTTTCCTTCCTTGAGATCAGTTAAACAGCAGGCAAATACTATCTGCCCTTTTCTGGTATGGTTTTGCTTTCCTTTTTATGCATCTCTTTCAGGGTTTGTCTCATTTCTCCCCGGTTATTTCAAAGGACTGCTGAAGAGGAAATTCTGTTGTTTCGACTCCTTTCTTAATCTTAGGCATCATACATGACTGCATGACTAGAGAGGCATCCCTGGCTGTACATTTCTTGAGTCCCTCTTCCCCTTATTACCCACTAAAGGTGATGAGTGGTCAGGGAAGCAGGATGCAAACGCAATAAAATGAAAGGAACGCGATGGAAGAAACGCACATCTGCACCAGAAACCAGTAGCGTCTCTTTCCCTGAAGCCACCCGGGCAGCAGGTGGCAGTTTTGCGCAGCCACCGCTGCGAACATTCTAGAAGTCTTTTTGCTCCTCCTTCTAAACTCCTCTTCCTCTTTCTAAACGAGGAGCTGCATTCTTTTGAGTCTACCCACTAGTGGAAGTTTTTAAAAAGTAATTTTGGGGGTGGTAAACAAAATTCTTCAACTGAATAAATTTTAAAGGCCTTATTTATTAAATGATTCATGAATCGGGCAGCTAGAATCCCATCTAGCAGACAGAAAGGAGCTCTGAGGAGCTGCACAAATGAAAGACTTTTATAGGCCAAGGGGGCGGGACAAGGAAGTTTCACTGGCAAAAAGCCTGTTGGTTGCCGCCAAGTCACTGGCGTGTGGGAATGGCAGGGAGGAGCCCATCAGGCAGCTGACCTCACTGGTGCTGATGAGGCCACTCCTGACTGACAGGTTTAAGATTCCATTCATTTCTTGGGGAGCTGAGACCGTAAGTCTCAGTTTGATGAAGTGGGGTGTAGCATAAGCAACTCCATTTTGGGCCTGTTGTCTTGTTTTTAACCGGGGTTTAAAAATATTGTTTTTTGTAGTTTGAAAATGAACCATATTAGAGATTTTTAGTCATTAGTTTGTATGGAAAATGGTAGATTGTTTTTGAATGTTGCTGTTTTATTATCCACGAGGTGGCGACTAAGCCCTTTCACTGAATTTGTACAGTTAGTACCTTCTAGTCAAACGAACAGATTTTTATTGTAATCAAAAAGAAATGGGAGAGAAAAGGACTGTTTGACTTCAGACACAAAGCATGTTCTTTACTTCAAGAATTAAATGGTTTGTCCCATGTCTTTAGGTGAAGTATCCCCTAACTAAACACCTCCATATCATTGTTAAAAGTTAAACTGCGGCCTACTAAACATTTTAAGTTTATGTGAGCAGAAATTGATTCATATCAGGCAGTGCCAAACCAGAAGTGGTAAGGCACAGTCCTCAGACGGGAGCTAGGGGTGAGGATTTTATAGAGAAGATACAGAAGCAAGGAAATTATTTGATTGGCTGTAGCTTAAGTGGTTGCATTATTTGGAAAGGCTAGTTGGCTGGTTGTGATTGGCCATGCTTACCCTTGGGGCATTGGCAGGAGCTGATCTGGCTTGGATTTTGGTTTGCCAACTCGGCTATCAAGGTGTCAGAACCATGACAGTCAAGTGGCCTCCTAGTTTGATCACTGTAACATCCTAAGACACTGTCTAGCATAGAACCATGCTTAATAAAGTAATATAAATCATTAATACAAAACTCATCATAGAGACCTTGTTTCAAAAAATACAATTCAAATATTCTTGTCCTCAGCAATTTGCTATTTAATGAATTAACTGTGATCACACTGGGCGATATATACGGAATTTTAATAAATGGGATAGTCATGAATATAACTGTCCTTGCTTGAGTGATATTTTAGAGAAAAGTCATGATGCACACTTAACTTTAGATTACGTTCAGCCAGCACGGTTTTATGCCTTGCTACTCAGACTGTGGCCAGCCTTCATGTACTGAATGTGAAGGGTGCCATCCCAAAATATGCCACTCCAGCATACTGACTATTTTGAGTTAAAGTCACTTGAAAAACAGCAAGTACAAGAAAACCACTCTTACCTTTCTTCTTTTTCTTTCTTTTTTTTCTTTTTTTTTTGAGGGCAGTGTCACTGGCCCTCATATGTGGGACCGAACCGGGGCCGCTGGCTTCCCATCTTCTTTTTCTTAAAAGCAAATGTAATCCTATATGAAAGGTGTCCACCCTGTACCAGAAAGCAAGTAACATTCTTATCATCAGGGCCAAGAAGCTGAGACCAAGAGAATTCTACTAAAAGTTCATTTGTCAAAATAATTCTCCCTCTGGCTTCCTCCCATCCTTTACTTTTCCAAAATTGCATCTCTCTGTTCAACCTATTTACAAAAGCAAGTAAGTGTCACCATTTCTTATGAAGACTCCCATCATGGAAAACCTGTATTTTACAAATTGGTACACTTTTCTCTTGTTCATCTGGCTTATATCAACTTAATTCTCAGACCCAGCCAAACAGAATCCTAAGAAGGTGAAGTGGGGGCAGGATCTTGCCACCCCAAAATATGACTCTTTGGCATAAGGATTATTTTAGGCTGATTGTTTTTAAGAAATAGAAAACATAGGAGAAGCTCTGAAAACTGAGTAGAAGTTACCCTTTTTTAGGGACCTTTCCATTCATGAGGGGAATCTCCATTTGTTAGGGTGTCTCCCTCACTGCAGGAAGAGGAAGACTACATCTCTAGAAACTCCTATCACCTGTAATCTCATTATGGTATGGACTCAAGTCTGCATAACAGCCATGCCTTCTCTTACTGTGCTCTTCTGGGCCCTCCCATAACTGGGTCCTCCCCACCCCCCACCAATATCTTCCTTTGTCTTCAGCTGGAGATGGTATTTAAGGTGGTGGCTTGGGCCATCTGGGGAAGTTACTAAGCTTTTCTGGGTCTCTCCCATGTGCCAGGAGGGATACGTGTTAGTAAACTTCTGTTTGTTCTCCTGCTCCTCTGTCTTATTACAGGAGGGGCTCTCAGCGAGGAGCCTAGAAGAGTAGAGAAAAAATTATCTTTCCTCCCCTACAAGGGCGAAGGGAAAAGTTTACCTGCTCCACCCCCCCCCACACACACAATCAAAATCTGCATTTTAACAAGATCCTTGGTAGTTAAATTTTGAGAAACCTGCTTTTATGGCAGCACTTGAACGTCTGTGAGTTTGAATTGACTGCTCTGATAGCGTTTCTCTGGCGAGACCAGCCTCCTTTTCCAGTTCTGGCCTCTGACAGTCTTTTGCTTTATTTCTGCCTATTTTCCCCGGGGCTTAAAGGCATCCAGCTGGCTCCTTGCCTCAGGAATGCATCACTCCAAGGCGTGATTTATAGCCTTTGATAATCTGTGGTACAAGTGGGTGCCAAGGAACTGAGGTTTCCTAGAACACATTTTCCTGGGGCACATTTTTCTTACATTCACAGTCTCCTATTTTTAAACTGCAGGTGTGGGAAACGCCCTCTGCCTCTGGTGCTCTTTCGTTCACTTCAGTATTTTGACCAGGTTTGGAAGGGTCCCACTACCTGTCACCAAGCTTTTCGGTTACCCATCTCATCTCTCTTGAGATGTGCCCCTTCATGAAGGAAGGAGGAAGAAAAGGAAAGCTTTGCTATTTTCTTAGGTTCTCAATGTCCTAAATACTGGAATGAAATGCTTTTTACTTATCGGTATCAACCTAGCCCAGCGTCAGGAGGCTTGGGTTAGAAATCGATGGTAAAATGTTATTCAAGGGTCTTGAGACTTGTGAGTCGGGAAACACCAGCAGCTAACACGGAGTGTTCCGTAGAGGAAAGCTGAGAGTGCTTAGCATAAAAAAGCGCATCCTTGAGACAGACAGTCCAGGTTCCTAGTCTCTGGGTTGGTGGGAGACGGTGATCTTCCAGATGCTGATGGTCTGGGTACGCATGTCAGGATGAGAACATTCTTTCCTACGTTCTTCATTCTTTGCTAAGTCCTCCAGAGGGGTAGCTGTGTACAGGAATTCATGGGTCCCCAGACATGGAGGAACGACTGAGAAGTTCAAAAGTTTAAGTTCCCAGGGTTAAGTAAAATAGAATTGTTTCCTTATGCTTTAATCCATTTGGCCGGAACCAGTTTTGCTAGCTTGAATATAGCGCCTCCATTTCGAGTTAGCCTGGCTGTACTGACTCCATCTCATTTTTTCACCCATTCCTCGTAGGTCTCACACAGTAATGAAATGAACAACCTACCAAGTGGAACTAAAAGTGTTCCAATTAATAAAAGAAGTATATATTTTTACCTCAGCAGGATGACTTTGATGTGGGAAGATAAGCCAAAACAGCTTCACACTTCTCTGTCTTCCTCTCCATTTTATCTTCCTTCACCTTTCCCCCAAAAGCATAAAAACATTTGCATACATGACTGACTGAAGAAAGAGCTTGGTGATTCTATCAATATTATTAGCATTAGAATATACTTGTAAAAAGTGAAAATACCTCAAGCAGTTATATGTGACAGCATTTTTCCCCCTAATTGCTCATCTATAACTATTTGTTACAAATAGGGGCAAGAGATTAAAATCTCTTAAAGGGTATGTTCTGACCAGCTCTTGGGGGCTGACTCAAAATACTAAGACATACAAAACCACACTTTCTGATCAACCTCTGTGACTACGAAAGCATCAAAACAGAAGGGACAAAAAGGTCTTAGTCACTGGAAATAAATCAGGAGATACATACAAATAAATTATTTTGTTCTCATGTGAAGTCTAAGAACCTTCAGCTCTTACACATGTTAAATATTGGGGTACAATTAGACACACAATATCAGAGATTGAGGAAAACCACACTTAATAATGACCTGGATTTTTCACTGCTGGAGTCAAATTCATTTTTCTGATATTTCTCCCCAACATTGTATTATAAAAATCTTTAAACATACAGAAAAGTTGAAAGAATTGTCCCGTGAAGACCCACTCACGCACTGTCTAGGCTGCACAGCCAGCGTCTCGCTGCCTCTGCGGTCCACCCTCTGCCGCCCGCCTCCTCCAGGCGCCTGGCCCCCGCCCCCATCTCTCCCTGCTGCAAGTCACTCCGCTGGGCCTCCACGTCACTGGTTTTACATTGTGTTCAAAGGTGACCCAGCCATTCAGGGGGCAGAGCTGAGCTGGTGGGGAGCGCGTGCCCATTCCCGGGGGAGGGACGCACAGCCCTAACCTGGGCCTTTTGTTTTACTTTACTGGAGACTATTCTGGGAAAGTAAACTTTTCTTGTGACTATGAGGAAACGGGGTCTTGAATTCAGAATCATTTGACTGGAAAGTAAATGTTCTCAGTAGACCTCCAGTGGAGGACTAAACACAACCATTTAAATTTTCCCAAATCTGAGCTGTCAACCCTGCTCTGCCAATCCATCACTCCCATCTGGGCATTTCCCCAGGTCCTCAGTTAGTGAAACCAGTCCAGTTTAGGATGTCAAAGTCAACCCAGTTGAAATGTCATCTCCGCCCCTCCCTCCGGGCAGGCCGGCCTCCTCTGCACCTCCCACCCCTCCCGCTCGTAGGCTCCGGTCCTCCAGGGCGGACAGGGAGCAGAAACAGCGCTCCTTCTCTCCCAGGCCATCCGTCCTGGCTTTCCCCAGACGCTGGACCTTTCTCCAGGTGTGGTGTCCCCCACCTGGCCACCCAGCAGTGTCCCCCTCGTGAGGAGGAAGAAGGTGCAAGCCTGACCATCTTCCTTCTTAGATGTTTACCTGACTCATGAGAAGTTGTGTCTCGCCGCCATGTCAAATAGAGGAAGTGTTATGGTTCTCTAAGCCCTGCTGCCCATCCGCTCCCTTCTCAGCCGGGCACGGGGCCTGGTCAGCCAGGCCGCATCTATCTAAGCAGATCCTAGGTGGGAAGGCTGCCGGGTGCTTAGCCTTGCAGTCGCCTCATTCAATGATTCTGTGAATGCTCTATTCCATTCACTGGGAAACTCAATCCATTGATTTCCCCAAGTGGAAAGAAAGCAGCCATCCCTCCCCAGCTGGGAGGGGTAGCATCATCTCTTGAGGCAGCCAACATCCCACCCCCCCAAGTCCTTACCCCAGGGGTGGCAGCGATGCTGGCTGGGGGCCATATTTTGGGGAGTCCTGAGTTGTCCGGTGTCTCTTTCTACAATGTGGCGGATTTTATGCTTCTCCATTCTCTGTGAGGGGCCCTCCTCACCGATTTCTGGGCAAATGGAAGCCTTCCATGCGACGTGCTTTTCCCTGTAAAGATGACAAAGGAGTGTGTTCATGTTGTGTTGATCAATGGCCCTGAAGGAAACTCAGCGAGTGCCTGGCGTTTGCAGGAACGTTGGCTGACATGGGTAATTCAGGACAAAATCCATCCTTTCCCAGAAGCATTCCTAACATGTTTATCGTTATAAAAAATTTCCCAAGAACTTGCAGTCGGCGGGGCCCTTCTCTAACCTCAAGATGAGAACGCTGAGTTTAGATAATGAATTGCAGCTCATACTTTCCTTTTAATCAAGCAACTTTTATCTCACAAGCAATCACATTTCTTCATTTACCAGTTTACACTGAGCAGGGAACTGCCACCTCGTGGCCGCAAAATATTACTGCACTTCTAAGGACACAGCAACGCTGGAGCCGGAGAAACTTGGAGTTCAGACTCACCAAAGAGGTACCCCAGGCGAAGTCCCAAGTCACCAGCTGACTGAGCCACAGCCGAACCGAGAAGGGTTGCCTTGTGGGAAACTGGCTTCTTGCTTAGTTATTTTTAAATGTTTGAGGATGTTGAAAATGTGGTTGTTTTTGTTTGTTTGTTTGTTTGTTTGTTTGTTTGTTTGTTTGTTTTTAGAGGGCAGTGTCACTGGCCCTCATATGTGGGATCCTAATGGGAGCCGCTGGCGTTCCAAGCCAGCGCTTAACTACCACGCTACTCGGCCGGCAAAAATGTGGTTGTTCTTAATATAGTAAAATACCAATTTCTTTCAGCTTAGAGCAAACGTACAAGTGGAACCTTTCGCTAACATTCCCCAGCCCCAGCCCTGGCCACCCCCGCATCTTTGGAACTCAACACACTGTCTTTCTGGCTCAATTATTCTCATCTTCAGCATCTTTCTAGCACTGAGAGTGATCAACCTGTGTCTTTATTTCCCCGCACAAACATTCCACATGGTTTAGCCTACATGATCTATAAATTCTGAATTAATGATGCTAACTTAATCGAGTTTTTCAATCACTACGATGGAATGAAAATATCCACTTTGAAAATAAACACAAAGTTGTAAATTCAATAATTATTATTCTGTTTCTCTTTATGCACAGGAAATGTTTAGAGATTTTAAAATTGCATTTGTTACTTTTTTCAATAATAAGCTTTTAATGTAGACTGAGATAATAAACTATTGAAATTACACCTCACAGAGCTATGGATGTACAGTAAGACAAGGTTTGTTTCATCTGCTAAGTATGATTTACTATTTTAAACAAGGTAATGTGATAACAAGGAAATATGTTAAGGTAACCGGGCTTAATGGATCTCAGATTTTGTTTTAAACTTGATCTAGTAGTATTCCAACTTGTCCTTTTTCCCCCAGAATTCTAATGTAAGACCCCCTGGTGGGTTCAGAGACCCTCCCACAGGGAATGTCTTTTCAGTCCGGCCTCCCTCCTGCTTTCATCCCAAACTCTGACAGACAGATTCACCTCAGCTTACAAGAGATTTTGGGTGAAAAAGTCTGTAAACCCCAGAGCCCTGAGACATGGTTGGTATAAAGATTGTTAGTGCTTTAGAAGGTAAAACATGGTTCTTTTTTTTTTAACTTTTTATTTCTCTCTCTCTTTATTTTTCTCATTAATATAGTTATCCTTTCTTGGCGTCCCTTTCCAGTTCTTTTGTTACAAAGGGCAGGGGTTATAGGAAATAGTCTTTAAAATATCCTGCTACAAAAAGAGATCATTGGCTGTTCTATTTAGAAAGTAAACACAAAGAAACAGAGCCATGCTTTCCTACATGCTGGTTTGCTGGTTTCATGGTCCTCTGACTGAGCCCTAATCCCCACCGGTATCTGTGTGCCTGTGTGGCCAGGGCACTTTTATTTCCCTCCACTCCCTTCCTAGGAACTGCTTGGCCAGCCCCACCCTTATACACACCAGGACGGCAGGGAGAGGGGCGGAGAAAGTTGAGATGAAAGCACTTGGGCAAAGTGATCCAAGAGCAATTGGGGAGCAGGCCCTAGCAGGGAAGGCCAGTGCCTGGCTCTGAGTGAGGACACAGCCCAGGAGGACTGGTGCTAGGGGGCGAGGGCATCCCGCCGTCACCGACATGAATGCCAGAGGCCACAAGTCAGTGCAGCTTCTTCTAGTGCTGCTGCTGCTGCTGCCCCAGGTGAGCCGGGCCTGGTACCCACAGTGGGGCTCTGGGATGCATGTGAGCTTCAGGGGATGGAAAGCGGCTCAAGATGCATTTGCTCCTCGTAGGACAAAGGCAGTTGGATGCGGCCGGGAGCTGAGTGTGATGCGGCTGAGGCTGGCGAGGTGGTTACATGTGCAGCGGGGAGCAAGCGGGCTGGATATTTACAGCACCAGGGCGGCAGTGGGGGCTCTGGAATTCACACAAAGGAGGGTTTAGGGTCACAATCCATTTGGAGGAGTAGTGGGGCAGGCTGAGAGTACTCATCTCAAAACTGGTTTGTACAGCACACACCATTTTTATGTAGATTTATAGCAGCACACGCCACTTTTCCAAGATACTTGTGTACATAAGACCAAGAAAATCTCAATTGTGTATGTTGTTCAAGAACAAAATTCAGCTCAGTAAATTATAAAGATTTTATTGGCTTTATTCAGCGACTCATGAATCGGGTGGCATCCCACCTAGCAGACAGAAAGGCGCCCTGAGGAGCTGGACAAACGGAAGACTTTTTAGGCAGAAGGGGCGGGCCAAGGAAGTTACCCCAGCGAAGGGCTGGCTGCGGCAAGGTCACCTTCCCGTAGGGAAGGGCACCGAGCAGACCACCTCATTAGTGCTGCCCAGGTCATCCCAGACTGGCTGGTTCAAGGTTCCATTTCGGGGGAGGCTGAAACTGTAGTTAAATTAGGTCTTTAGTGTCAGTTTGATGACATGGGGCTGAGCTCATTTGGGGCCGGTTGTCTCTTTTTTAACAGTTCCTCCCTTTTGATTAGACCCACAGCCTGACAGATGAAATCAAAATTTAAGGCCTTGGCTCCACTCCCAGCTGCCGCTCTGGGTTCCCACAGTTTTAGCTGCCTGTGGTGTCCTTTAAGTTGGTCATTCTCTTCATCCCTTCTGTGATGTTCTGGTCTTTGGGGGATCCTTTGCTTGGTGGTTGGCAGCTGCAAACATGTACGTGATGCCTGGGAGAGCACAGAACACCAAACGGACTCTGGTTATTCTACAATTCCCAATGTTGGGGTGTGTTTCTGAGCCATGGACCTCAGGATCCAAACCAATCAAAATCAAGTCAGTCAGAGAAAGACCCCACCGAAGGAGTCACTTTCTTAAGCCAAGTGGCTTGCTCAGTGATCTTCTGTAGCTGAGTCCCCACTTCCCCAGCAAGTGTTAATCCAGGGGTGGAGGTGGCATTGGCCAGAGCGCGGACACGTCCTTGCTCAGCTAAGGCCATCAGGGGCTGTCCTGTTATCGAGAGCAACCTGGGCCAGAGAGTCTCAGGGTTTTGTGGGGCGGCTATTGCTTCAGCAGTGGGTTCTGAACACTTTCACGGGTGAAGGAACTTCCTGATCACAGGCTCGCTGCACTCCTCACCAGGGACAGGGAGGCTGGCGGAGGACATGAGTGCTGAGTCCTGGTAGGTCCTTCCTAACTCGGTGATGTAAGTTCAGGGGAGCTGACCAATGAGGTCTAACAGCAGGGAACACAGTTAGAGTCCCTAAGAGGCCCTGCCTGGGTATGCATCAGCTCTCTAGGCATTCCTAGGCCCAAGGAGAATGAGACCACCAGACACAAAGAGAGATCGTGTGGGGACACAAGGCACTCCTCTGAAGCGGCACCACCAATGGATTTATTTGCAGGAACGGTTATACTTGCCCCTCCAAGCCAGGGTCAGTTAGGTTTCCAGTGTATTCGGGAAGCTGATCTTCTAGTCTGAAATACTACAAAGTTGTTCTAAATTCCTTCCAAAGATGGGTGCTGCTGGTGAGATCTTTCCATGGTGAGGGCAGATCTGATCTAGATAATCACGAGCATATACCAGGGGGCGGGGCAGGCAGTTCATTCTAGTTGGGCAAGTACAGTTATAACTGGAAAGTAAAAGCCAGACACTGAAGGTTCTAGATCCAAGAGCTAGACTTTGAATTCTAAGGGAGGTGGATTGTAGTTTATGGTGACACTGGGAATAGATGAGAAACTGGTCACTTGGAGGACCAGCGGTCTCTAGCATCATGGGAGGACCAGAGTTGTTGATGACAAATCCAGCAATCCCAAAGGTTACCCACCTCAGCAATGGTCTTGGAGATATGGGTGGTGGCATTACCGTCCCAGGCCAAAGTCAGAGTGAAGGAAAGAAGGAGAAGAGTTTCATGTTGTGTTAAAGTAGGAAGACTTGGCCCAGCATCTTGGCTGGGAGCAGTCTACCTTAATGCCAGCTATTTCTTTTCCTGGATGATTTAATTCGGAGGTCTCCAGTGTCTGCACAGGACCAGGTGTCAGGTGGAGCCTTCTTCAGTTGTGAGATGCCCAAGGCTTAGTACCTTCTACTTTGTAGCAGGATCAGAGGTCAGGAGCACTTGGTGAGGTCCCTTCCAACAGAATTCAAGGGCTATCTGTCCTGATGACGTTTCCAGACATCACCAGGCTCCAGACTGCGATGCACAGAGCCCTTTGAACCCGGATTGGAAAGCTTCCTTAAGCTGCTATGACAGGCCCTGAAGATTTACAGCAGCTGGTCCCATCAGTGAGCGATAATAGGTGTCAGCAGAAGACTGTCTGCCAGTAGATGCTGGTCTGCCGGTGCCTGTCTCAAGTAGAGAGTTGATGACTCAGGCCCGGGGGAGGCCAGCGATTCAGCAAGCATAGAGATTCTGCATTTCAGGAGCCGGCCGTTCTCT
Organism: Aselliscus stoliczkanus; assembly: GCA_033961575.1. Lineage (NCBI taxonomy): Eukaryota > Metazoa > Chordata > Mammalia > Chiroptera > Hipposideridae > Aselliscus > Aselliscus stoliczkanus. The sequence goes on along the minus strand of CM066738.1, from coordinate 2,721,091 downwards.
GATGATTGAAGGTGACAGTGACAGTGATACTTCTGAGAAGTTTGTAAGGTTGTCACTGAGGCTTGTATGATCTGCCCCATGAAGTGGAGTCCACTGACCTCAAGTTCTCACTGTGTGTGTGTGTGTGTGTGTGTGTGTGTGTGTGTGTGTGTTTTATAATGATAAACTCATCTTGAGTGCTTCTAAGAAAGGATTTGTTTTTTTCTTGGGTGCCTCAATTACTGGAGGTTGTGAAAGGTTTACCACGGGTGGGGAACATGTGTTTCACAGTTTCTTTGCCAGTGGGAAGGCCCTGGCCTTGTGGGAAGGGAGGGCTTCGGCCCCCCAGGAAGGCCACAGTGATGAGAGCACGCTGGTAGCCTGGCCTCAGTGGGGGGTGAGTCTTCACAGCAGCCAGAGTCTGGGGGCTTTGGGGAATAAAAGCAGTTTTCCCAGGATTATGGGCCTGACAGTTCAGACATTGGTGGTAAACTATTCTCACCATTTTATGGAAGTTTCCCCACCAGTGTTTATTCATAACTGGAGTCGCCTGAATTGTTCCAGGGTGGGTGAAAGAGTACAATAATCAAAAAGTGGGTTTGCCAGGCAGCCTGGAGCTCTGAGTGGCCATCTTGGGTTTCCCGTACCCGGAGTGCTCATTGACTCTCCACCCCATGTGCCCATCATGGCTTCTCTGATTCCAGAGCAGATGGCTGCCGTGTGGCAAGGACACCAGGGGGGCGGAAGTCTGGCAATGAGGGGTTGCTTTTTCCAGAAGCGGCATGGACCTCGCCCCTGTGCGCCACACACACCTTTTCCAGGGTCCGTGGCTGCTGCCTCTGTGCGCACGTCAGCAGGCCACGCCCCTGACTCTCACCTTCAGTCTTTTTCATGTGAGCCTCGGCTATGATGACGGTGATTTCAGACGGTAAGACAACGGCAGCAGGAAGTCATTTACTTGTTGTCCACTTTTGGGTGGGGTCTCAGTAGATGTAAGGAAACCCCTTTGTTTCCATAACACCCCCAAAACATGGATGGCCCCAGAGGCACAGTGGCTGGCAGTATAAATACTAACTGGTTGTGCTTCTGGCATGTTCGGGAAGGACCCAGAACCCTGCTTGTGGGGCTGACCGAGCTCGGGGTTCCCCTGTCGAGTAGTTCCTGTTGGGTCATGCCAGCAAAGCCAGCTTGGAAATGTGCTTTTTTATGTCCACAGTGGGACCCATCAACAGGCAGAATTAGATCAGGATCAGTGAAAGGGGTGTCTCATAAATCAGGAGGTGGTGTTATGAAAAGGGACGTTATCACCTGGCAGTCGCAGGGCCTGCGCCGGTCAGGCAGGGGGAGTCAGGCAGCAGGAGGAAGGAGGCGGTGCCGGTAAAGGTGCAGGAAGGAAGCGGAGGTAGGAGGACCTCACAGGTGTGTCAACTTGCAGGTAAGCGCTGACTCACGGGTGACCTGGGCCAGTACGTGGAGTTTGTAAACCAATGTCATTTCCTAGGGTCAAGTCCGCAAGCTTCTAACTGGTCAGCACCAGCCACTGACTCAAGTAGCCGGTCACAGGCCTAGGCGCACGTTCACTGCCGTGCTTTTGCTAGAGCCTGGCGGGCTCCCTCGTGCACGAAGACGCCAGGGCTGAAGGCAGGCAGCCCTTGGCAGGCGGCTCCTCAGCGCTCTTCTAGTCTCAGGAAGACCTGCTCACATTTATCTTCCCAAGGGACACGTGCAGGGCCCACAGTTTTAGTGAGTTCACAGTGGGGAGGCCGACACAGCAAAATGAGGAACCCGCCGTCTACAGCGGCCAGCCCGCCAGGCCTAGGAGCCCGCAAAGCCGCTGCCCCTGGCCTAGGTGACGAAGTGTTCAGAGATAACTGTAACCTTTCTTTAGACCTTCTGTCCTGTCCCAGCTGACTGCGGCTGCACAGGGAGGCTCCCTTTAGGGGCACCTGCTTGGTAACAGGATAGCAAGAGGTCGCATACATGCTTGGAAGGGAACAGGAGGGTTGCGTCTTGCGCCTGGTGGAGCAACCAGGCGGGAGAAACCAGGCGGACAGCAATGGCGGTCCAGGGATACTGCTGGTTATTCCATGGGAAGTCAAGTCACTGTTGGCCACTGGGGTCCCCAGGGATGCTGCAGAAGGCCGCACAGCATCCACAACAGTGAACTATCCTGAGTCTGGTGGCAACTGTGACAAAAGGGGGTTCGGGTTTGGAACAACTGGGAAATGAGAAGAACTTTTGTGACAATCTCTCATCGCTGGATGAGTCGCCATGGCCGCCCGCTACGTGCCTGATGGAGGCTGGCACAGGGACTGATGAGCCCTGGGTGGCTGGGACTTCTGCTCCGGGGGTAGGGCCTGTTCCAGCCTCATGCTTTCATGGACACTGAGGCAATTAGGGAGGTTTAGTTATGTCTATCCGCAATTTTGTAGGTTCTGCACTTTTTATTCTCTCAATGTCAGTATTAAAGGTAGCCCACAGATTTCTGGGCACCTTGAGTAAATTACGGATTTTTTTTTCTGGGATTCTTCCTCTTCTCTATCAAGAATAGATTATGAGGAACATAAAAGATCAAGTTCAGGTTGTTTAGGAAATTCTAAGGTGAGGTCTCCATGGGAGGCCAAATGTATTAGCCCTTTGAATTTAGAAAGATCTCTACCTATATACAAACCACAGCAAAAAGGAGTGTTTTCCACTGAGTGGTCCCAGAGTATTTGTACTGGCTGAGATAGAAACTTTATGAATTTTATTGGGTATCCCCACTATGGAAGTTTCTTTTTCACTCCGAGGAATTTGCTGTCCTGTAAGAGTGGGGTTTAAAGCAGAGTGTAGTTCTGATATCTGTCAGAATTTGGCAGATTTCTAACTCATTTTCATTTTAGTTTCCCCTTGGCTGTGTAAGGGAATTACTGGCCACATATTATCGGGAGCCTCTCGGAGTCCTGTCAGGTCTCAGGGGGCCCATGTGGGGCCTCCTTGGGGGCAGACATGGGAGCATTTGAGTTGAACATTGAAGAATTTGCCCAAGACATTTAAGAACAATTCTTTTTCCAGTGTCCCTGTTGATTACAAAAGGGACACTGACCTCGAGGCCAGCATCTGATGATGAACCCTTAGAAGGGTGCAACTTGGCAGCCAGGAGTCATTGTGCGTGTCTGGCTGTGAAGCTGCGTGGCTGAAAGGTTAATAGCCTGGTGGACTTTTGTTTATGGTCTTGCTCCAAAGTCCTTTCCAAGTGCTCAGCAATGCTCACGAGTTCGATCAGCCTGTGGTCTATATTCTGTCTTCTTATCAATCCACTAATACCAGGAAATAACCCACATACAAGCTGACCTTGTTTTTGTAAGGAACCTGGGATGCTGAAGGCCTTAAGTTGCCACAGTCTCCCTCCTTCTGTTTGCATATCTGAGTGGTAGTCAGTGTGGGCAGGGAAGAGTCCAGGATCTCTTAGAACATCAGTGGCTGTATTGTAAGTTTTTCTGGTGCTTAAGGGAGATGAAGGACCATGTGCACAAGCTGGTAAAGACCTGGGGTTACAGGCCCCGATAAGGACTCTGAATTCTTCAGGAAACTTTTGGGGATCATCCCTGGGTTTAGAAAATTCTTTTAACTGTGGCCCTTAGTTTGGAGTTTGACCAAGGAGTGAAAGATGCCTGGAGAGGGGTCACCAGCAGCCTCAATGGTTTTATTTTAGTAGGCAGCTGTTTTGTGGTCTCTCCTGAAGGGAAAGGCAGCTCAGAGGGAGAGTTAGGAGACCGTGAAGACTCGGGGACCAGAGGGTGGAGGAGGCGGCACTAGTCATGTCAGCCTTACTGTCTTTTATTTAGGTGCCTCTTGTGTCTTTAATTTTTCATTAGCCTTTGCAACAGATTCTTCAATGAAGCTACTTTGGGATGTTGACGGCTTCTGGAAGCTTCTGCACACCCATTAAAACAGGTGTCCCATTCTGTTTGTTTGATTCGGGATCCCTTGATTTCACTTTCTTAAGTGAATGATCTTGGCTAGCCAGGACATTCCTGTAATGGCCACTGTAATTTTAGGCGTCTTTAGTAAGATTTTGCCGTTTTCGTAACTGTCTGTAGCTTCTGGGACCATAGTTAAAATAAGCAGAAGTGCCCGAATGTGGCACGCTCCACTCTTTGGAACGTAAGGATTCCATTTTAGCTCAACGTGGGTTTCTTAGAACCAAATTATAACACCTAAGAGGGATGGGTTGTATGATGTTGTATAGTATACCTCATGGCATGGACATTTTATTGTGGAGGGTGTGTGATCTAGTGTCAGTCTAACTCGTTGTGTGACCAGTTTACCCTAACTCGGAGTCTTAGCATTAAGTGGTGAATGCTCTAACTGCTTTCAAGTGCTTGAGTGGTGTCCACCGATTTTTGCCTTTTAGCTTCCAAGATTCCCAATGGCAATAGCCTTTACCATATGTGCACAATGCATCAACACACCCAGCAGTAATCAGAGAGATGTTACTGCGACCGGCCAAGGGATGGCCTTAGGGACATGCTACCAGCAGTTCCCAACATGGACCTAAGGACTGAACCAGCAGCCCCAACAAATGGGGACTTTGGACAATCCAAGGGCTAGGGACTAGGCTTCCAGTGGAACCATCCACCAGCTCAAGCTGACCCAAGAAGCCCTGGATTGGGACCATGGACTAAACACAGGCTGAGGACTGGCAGGCTATCAGAGCTCCTGTCAGTCCAGACCGACCCCTGAACCTGGACTAGAAAGCCAATTAGACTGGGAGCCATAACTGAGAGGAACTTACCCACAGCCCCTGGAATGGCAAGAAAGACAGAGAACTCAAAGGGATCACGGATACCAGTGCCTATGGTTTTCAGGCTTGAATCCATCAGAAGTTTCCTTCAGATTCTGCCACTGCCACCAACTCTGTTAAAACACAAAATTCAACTCAGTAAATTATAAAGGTCTTATTGGCTTTATTCAGCGATTCATGGATTGGGCAGCATCCCACGTAGCAGACAGAAAGGCGCCCTGAGGAGCTGGACATACGAAAGACTTTATAGGCAGGAGGGGCGGGCCAAGGAAGTTATACCGGCAAAGGGCTGTTTGTGGCAAGGTCGCCTTCCCTTAGGGGACAGTGGGTGATTATCGAGCAGACAACCTCACTAGTGCTGACCAGGTCCTTCCAGACTGACTGGTTCCAGGTTCCATTCCTGGATGAGGTTGAAACCATAATTAAGTTAGGTATTAAGCCTTGGTTTGGAGGTGTGGGGTGGAGCACATGTGACTCCATTTTGGGTCTGTTGTCTCTTTATAACGGTGTCAAGACAATGTGTGCAAACCGATGGGGACGGATGGCTAACCCCACCACCTCCCAAGCCCACCGCTTACAACTGCTGAAATGAAAATATAGACAGTAGAATCAAGATTAGAGAAAGATGGGATTGTTCTGTTTGTACTTAGCGAATGGAGTTAACGCTGCAAACGCTTGTTGGTTAGGACCTGCTTAATCAGCTTTCTACAGTTGCGGAGGGAGAATCATGGGGCTATTACATTGCTGTCCGGTGCTCCTCTATAACACCAATCAGGGGCAGGAGGCAGTGCGTGGGAGGCGTGTAGGCTGTGGGTCTGGATTGGGTTGCTTAGTGACCGAACCCAGGCTCGTCCACTTCTGGCTGAGGATCTTGGCCATTATACTTGACTTGGTTCTCAGGGAACTGGAAAAGTCCCAATGCCTGGATGCCACCCCCAGAGGTTCAGATTGAGCTAATCTGGGGTGTGGCATGGGCATCAGGGTTTTAACTTAACCTCGTTAAGCCTCATTTCTTCCCTTGAAAAGGGAGCTCAGATTTGTACTTACCTGTCCTGGAGGTTGTGCAAGTAAATGAGGAAATGCACAGAAGGGCTTGGCACAGGAACAGCTGAGCTGGTACATCCAAATGTCTGTGTCTTTCTGTTTTTCTAGCTACAGTGGAATGGTTGGCTATGTTTACGCAGTGCCACTGTGCAGCTGTTTACTGGATGCTTGCCTGGGCCAGGCACTTTAATAGGCACTGGAGTGTAACCATAAACAAAATAGGAAAAAAACAATCCCATCTACAGTTCACACACTCTAGTGGATTCTGCTTCTAGAAGCAGGAGCCCTGTTCAGCACCACGTGCTTGGAGTTTGGAGAATGTTCCGGTCACTTTTTACTGTATCGAGCTGTGAGTGTTCTTAATCAGACAGTTTGTTTTTATCTCCAATACTTAGAACAACCCTCTTTTGATAGCCCATGTTAGCGTGAATTTGAATATACAGCACGTCCAACCCTGGCCCCAGCTTTCTCTTGCCCCTGCCCTTCCCCCTACCTGGTCTATCAGGAAATAGAGGTGGCTTCTCCTCCTCTCTGTTGTGTCAGCACAGAGCCCGAGCAGAGCAAGTCCCCTCATGTGTGAGGGTGGCAGAGGGGGGCAGGCACCGGACTGTGGGGAGGAATTCAGTGTTTGCTGAGAGCAGCTTTAGAGAGATCCCAGGGGGACAGACAGGACACTGGGATTCCCCAGGGAATCAGGTGTTTTTAGCGATCCGCTTGGGTCAAGAGCTTTACACCCAGTGGGTGCTCACTTATTTGCTGAGATGGCGATAAGTGGCTATTCCTCTCCACTGCGTTCCCTTCCCTCAAGTTGGCTTATAACCGTCTCTGACATCCGTAAGTTACCCGCTTCCCCAATCTCCAAAGTTGACACTGGTGCCCATTCTGCTGGGAGCTGCTCTGTCTAGAACCGTTTTCCTCTGATGCCCCCACATCCTTGCTCTACGTCCTGACATGAAGCAGACAACACCGCTGGGTTCTTCGGCAGGTTTGTGTCTCTGAGATTCAGTGACAACCGTGGAAGGGGAGTCCTGCTGCCCGTTCCCGTCATGTCTAGACCTGGCAGCCCTTGAACCTTCGCCTGGGGGCTGTGACAGGCTTCCAAGACCAGACAGGAGGGCGGGCTTAAGAGAATGGACTTGGACAGTGAGCCAAGTCTGTTAGGTTTTATTGTGGTTGCTGCTGCTTTTTACATCTGGGAAATTCGGATTCAAGTTATCTTCCCAAAATTTTAGCATGTACGCTCTGCCCAATTAATTCACTCAACTGCCTCATTCAAGAACAACGAGCTGGTGGACTGCAGAAGGTGACAACTGCACTGAGGCTTCACCTCCTCTCCAGCCTCAGTTTCCCCTTCTGTAAATGAGGGTGTGAGATAAGGTGTCTCTAAGGGACCTTTCAACACAAAAGCTCTGGAAGTTTGTTTTACTGTGACAACACATAAGTGGCACAGCCGGTGGCCACATAAGAGCTCACTGAGTGCTGAAAAAGAGGTTTGAAATGGTGAATGCTGACAGCAGGGGAGACGCCTGACATCCCACATCAGTGTGTGTGTGTGTGTGTGTGTGTGTGTGTGTGTGTGAGATATTTCCCCTCTGTGTGCACACCGTGGAAATCCACTTGACCTATCTTGTCTGGGTGATGCAAGAATACTAGAAATTTACGAGTATAATGGCTGAAATGACTTTGTAAGTGCACTTATCATAGTTTCCATCCCTGCCAATTTTAGGCAGTTGTACCTTTCAAAAGATTCATGTAATGTTTCTATAATGTGAGGGGGAGAAAACTTTATTGAGAGCTCACAGAGCTTTTGCTTATGTGGGCTAACATGTTTCTCAATTCATTAAATATACCAATAACAAACCCATTACATGTTAATATAAGTCACCCATTTTAATGACAAACAACCCTATTTGTAAAAGTTCCATTTAGTGTGAAGAGTGGCGCTGTTTCTGCTTGTCCTGAATAGGTAGTTTGATTCCTGCTTTGTTAATTAACGTAACAGTAGAATTTTACGGTTTTAAATGTCCTCACCACTGGGAACACTAGATCAGAATTCCTTTGTCAGTTCTGTTGTTACCAAAGAGAAGTGGTAATTATGGACGGAGAACGAGAAATTATATTTATCGAACTAAGTGCAGACATTCTTTTTTCCACCCGGATTCTAGAAGTTCTGTATGACTTCAGTCAGTGTTCGCCCAATGCTGATAAGGACATCCCGCACTAATTAATGTCATTTTTATTTTTAAGGTCAGCATGGTCAACAGCTTCCAACAAGAAAACGATGATCTTACTAATCAAACACAGGTGGGGTTTAGAAGTCAGCTTCTGAATAAGTCAAGTGTTTGTTTAGAGGCTGGATTGCAATTCCGTGTTTTTTAGTGCCCTATCGATGTTTGGTTGGCATGAAATGAATTAGTAACTAGACGTGGGCTGTTACAATCTTGAGGGACTGCCTGAGAACTGCAGATGGTGCTTTGATGTCTAATTAGAGGCTGAGCAACCTGCGAGCATCAGCCCGGAGGCTCACCCATGCCATTTTCTTCTTTACGGAACAAAAATACAGTGGACTTAACATTTCCAGCATGTGGGCGTGGGGCAGCAAACCTGCCACCATCCTCATGCCACCTTCAGACCACTTCCTCCCTGCTGTTCTGGTGATAAATTCACTTTCTAATTAAGTGATTTTCTTTTCAATGTACATTTTTCTGGATAGAAATGAATGTGGCTATGAACCAGGTTCCCTTGTAATAGAGAGTAACTGTAATGTACATATATAAATAGAATACAGACAAAGCCACCTTGTTAAACTTGATCTATGTTCTCTTGCCTGACAAATCTTTGACCTCAATGTCTGAGTCTGTCTCTTTCTGCCTCTGTTACAGGGAGATTCGTAGACAGAGAGGCCTTAAAGATCTATCAGCACTGAATGGAGACGTTCTCATAAATGACTTCAGGAAGACGGAGAGATAGGGAATAACTCTCATTCATTCAATGACTATTCCCACGCCTATCACAGCACAGGCGCAGGCACATAACAGGCAGTGCTCATTAACGCCATGTCTGCAGCGTTATCCCTAGAATCATCTCACGAACCATGCAAAACCATTGGGTGGCACATTTCTCACTGGGCAGGAGTGACGATAGTTATTACGAGAACAGGCACTTGGAATTTCTAAGCATCGAAGGCTGATGTGAGGATGAGAAAGGGGCTCCCTATCAAGGGCTAGTCCAGTCCCCACTAGCTTCCCCACCCACCTCCTTCTCATCATGGTCACCATCATTTCCAGGGAGAGAGCCACCGGCCTCTACGGCGATCCAAGAGAAGATGGATCATCACCACCTTGGAGCTGGAGGAGGAAGACGCAGGACCCTTCCCCAAGCTTATTGGGGAGGTAAGGTAGCTACTCGCAAGGCACGGCCCCCACCAGCCCCTCTGAGCAGGCATGGCCCCTCTGGAGGGGCCTAAGTCTTCAAAGGCCGTGTGCCAGTGAGGCCAGGGAGTGAAGCAATTGGAGGAGCTCTGGGTTGGGGCTCGCCATGCCTTCCTCTACTCGAGCATGTGACTTGGGGCAAGTCTCTTCTCCACTTGAGTGTCACTGAAAAAATCAGAATCACAGCAGGGTGGTTATTCCCAGTCTGCAGGCCTCTTTTATTTAGCCCATACAGTCATTTTTTTTAAAAAATTCATTATTTAAAAATAAGGAGATTATGGTTACTAGAGGCTGGGGGTGGAGGCAAAAGGGAAATTAAAATAAAGAATAAAGTAAAACAGTGGGTGCCAGGGGCTGGTGGGGATGAGGTAGCAGGGACTTAGAGTTTAAATGGTACAGAGTTTCAGTTTTACAACATGAAAAGAGTTCTGAGATGGATGGCGGTGATGGTCACACAATGATGTGAATGTGCTCAACCCCACTGCACTGCACACTTAAACATGGTTAAGACGGTACACTGAATGTTATGTGTATTTTACAATTACAAATGGAAAAGAGGAGATTGTATTAAAAATTCTGCACTTCTGGAGGCTTCTTAAAAACTGGAAGATCTGACCACACAGGGCCTACATTCTCACATGGCAACAATGAGATGGGGCTTGAGTGACCCGGAATGTCCCAGTCCTCCGTCTCCCTCACTCTGACGCTGAGTATTAGCCAAAGGACTACAGAAGACACGCGGTGATATTGGAACGCTGGGATTTTTATACTCGGCCCATGTAGTTAGTTTCCGCTACCTTCCTGACCCCAATGGGCCTTTGCATGATGTACCGAGTGGCTAAGTCCCTTACAGCTCTGACATTCTATGATTCTAGAAAAAACAGAAAAATAATACATATTTTTGCAGTGTTTATAAAAATACCATATGCCTACTATTAACACATTGTATGCGGGCATTTGAGCGATATGACGAGTTTACTCGTTTCCCACAATGTGTTAAAAAAGAAAACATCTACAGGAAGTTTTCAAGGCTCAGTGGTTAGAAGTGTAAACTGCCCGAGTCCGGGGGATGTGGCACAGCTTTCCTACGTGACAGCCTGGTCCTGCCCCTCATCCACGTGAGACTGCCCACATCACAGGGTTCGATTAGAGATTCAGTAGGTCAGGGCAAGAAGGCCACAGCAAGCTGGCCCCCTCTCGGCCTTCTAGACGTTTGCTCTGGGATGCGTGCCTCTTCGCCTGGATGTTTGCCCAGTATTGACAATCGGTACGAATTCCTGCAGATACTTCTCCCCAGACTGACTGACGTGAATCTGTGTTAACAGAACGAGACCACACGATGCATATTGACCGGCAGGTCACCATTCCTGCTTCCCCAATGTGTCATACCCATTGCTGCCGCAGTTCACGTAAACCCCGAAAAGCGGCCGAGTCCCATTCTCGGTGATGGATACCGTTACATGACTCCTTTCAAAGGGGTGGACATTTCCGTTGTTTCTGATTTTCACCATTAAAAGTCAGCTTGCCGCCATGTTCCCTGTTTCTGCATCTTCGTATATCTATTTCTTTCTTTAGGATAAATCCTCAGACGTGCAACTGCTGAGTTTGGTTCTTTAAAAATGCCTTTGAATCTGAGCCTTGATATTGGACGTACATAGTGGCTTTTTCCTCATCCTCTTTTCTTCATTTTTTTCTCCTTCCAGCTATTCAATAATGTACCTGAAAACATGTCATTAATGTATTTCATCAGTGGACCTGGTGTGGATGAATACCCAGAGACCGGTTTATTTTCTATAGAAGATCACAAGAATGGAAAAATATATATGCACCGCCCTGTTGATCGAGAGAAAACGCCGTCTTTTATGGTACCTAAAATTTGATATATTCTAAGCTGGGATTGACTGTAAAGCTCTTGCAGGAATCCTGTATTCGGTAAGCATTAGTTAAGCCATGTGCCACCATGGCAAGCTTTAGAATGTGCATGGGTTGCAGCGGTTAATTTTTTTGTAAATCTCCTTTGGAGTCTGGACTTTGGCTCTTTATTGATTTCTGCAATCTATGCAAACACACCTTCCTTCTACTTACCTGTATCTCAGCGTGATCAAGGTATCTGAAGGCGTTTTGGGGCCAGAGCTACAGAATGTTTATAAAATGAGCTAATTCATCTTTTAACGAGTCATGGCTGAAATCTATGGAGAGAAGCACAAACAGATACCTGGGTTGTCTAATAACTGATGAATTAGGAACTGCGTACTTGGTGACACTTTCTTAGTGTGAATCCAGGTTTTCTTTATGATTTCATCGCCCCAAGACCATGGTCTACTATGAAGTTGAAATTCAGGTTCTAAAACAGGAAAGGAAACTATAAAGAAAAATGTCCCAAGCCACATGGGGGTGTATCTCATTGCCAGCCTGACCTGATAGGAGGTTCTTAGGAAGTCAGCACTTGTTCTGTTTTGACTTCTGCTGAAACTGAGCTTGGGCCTCAGGCCTGCTTGGCTGGATATTACCTTCTTCAGGGTGGGAAGGTGTTAACATCTGAGGGAAGTAATTTAAGGAACTTTTCTTCAGTGACCTCAAAATATTTGTACACATAATACATTCCTTTGACTCACAATAGGCTCTGTCTCATTTGTAACCAGGCAGAAATTCCCCCCAAACTCCAAAAGACATGCAGAGATGTCTCTCCAGGTCTCTGTCTACACAAACCCTTGCCCTGTCCACAGACCCTGCCCGTCTGGTACAAGGAAGGAATACAGAGTGTTCACAGGGGACCTGGGACAGCTTCTGTCTCTAATGAGCAAATAGATCACCTAGGGATCTTGTTAAAATGCAGATCCGGTTTCACTAGGCGGGGTGGGGCCTGAGCCTCTGCATTGCTAACAGGCTACCCAGCGGTGCTGGTGCTGCCAGCCCACAGGCGTCCACAGGACACGAGAGTCATGCATGTGGAAAGGTGAACAAAACAGTTCGTGGTTTATTGATTGTCATCGTTTGTCTGCTTTTATCACCTTTAATGATGTTGGCCATTCACAATGTTTTCTGAAACTTACGGTCTAGATGGAAAAGCTCTGTAGTTAGTCACAGAAAGGTCCCGGGGACCATTTAGAGCAAAAAGGGAAGATGTGTGGGTGATGTTCACGGCATCCCATGACTCCTGTCCCATCGAATTCAAGGGCTATGCATGACCTCCCTGGCTAGATCAACTCCATTTTCTATCGCCCAAAGTGTCGACCACAGCTGTTCTTTCACATTGATTTCTGCGATTATTTGGGAGTTGGCCCCTTACTTGACTGTGAATTTCCATGAGGGAAGATCCAGGGTGGGAATTCTGAGGTGTGCCCCCACCCCACCCATGGCTCTTGGTCCCATTATGCTGGTTTACTTTTTCACCAATGCTTTCATTATCTGATGTGTGCTTCTGTGCTGAGTTTCTGTTGATGGTCAAACTCCCCCGTTAGAGTGTAACTTCTAAGAGGTAGGAGAGCCTGTCTTATTCACTGCCGTGACCCAGAGTCCAGAACAGGAGTCTCGATGGATGAAAGAATGAATGAGTGCAGCAAAATATAGTCTCTGCTTTCTAGGGTGATGGGGCCGAGTGGTAGCTTCCAAAAGATGGTACCTGTGAATGTGAGCTTATCTGGATAGAGAGTCTTCGCAGATCTAATCAGATTAAGATGAGGCTATACTGGATTGGGGGGGTGGTCCTAACCAGTGACTGGTGTCCTCTTGAGAGGAGAGAAATTTGGATACAGAGAAAGGCACAGAGGACGCTGCCCTGTAAAGCTGGGGAGAGGCTGGAGTGATGTCTGCAAACCAAGGATGGCTGCACCACCACAATTTGACAGGAGCACTTCACAAACCACGCACTAGAGCTCACCCCATAACTTCGATACAAGAATGTTTACCATTGGTTTCTGGCTGTCCGTAAAGACAGGATAGTATTAAAAATTAAGTAAACTGAGTGTAGTGGTAAAGAGACTTTCCTAGTAGCGCAGCTTTGCTCGAGGATGGTCAAGGAGTCAGTAGAACAGAGGCCCAAACACTGAACATCTCGAGTCCGGGACGTGGGTTGGGGGCTGACTGCTTGTGAATCCCATAAGCTTCCGAGAAGCAGTAACAACAGCTGAGAACTTAAGACTTACAGCAGACTGGGGAAGGGAAAAGTTCTCTTTGCTGTGTAAGAATCTTATCTATTTATATCAAAACATGCTCAATTTCATAGGATACAAATATACTCAAGGAAACTCATCCTTTTATATACCTCAAAATCACTTTTTGTTGATCTTTATCACAAGACAGTCATCTCGGCGTACTTATAACCTAGGCGTAGAAGTGATTTGTACTGTGTGTTTGGCAGTGAAGATGGTTCCATATACTCATTTGTGTCTAAGGGCATGGATCTGGCACGTGTCATTTCGAACAGGCACGTGCCAATCCATCGTGTCGATACACTATGGTTTGTTTATTCAAGGACAGACGTCTTAAAGCTATAACAAAAGCTAAAACCCTTTCCAAGTGCAGAAAATACCCATGACATTTCCTGTCTCCGTTGTGACTCTGAGTCCCCCAGAAAGTCTTAACATCTTGCCAAAGAATAAATAGCACGTATGCCTCTCAGGCATCTTTCAGAACTAAAGGTTTCAGATGTAGCTTTTAGGATAATTAATGGAATCTGAAACAATAAACATAAAACAAACATGTGATTCTTATTTCCCACTGGAGGGATGACAGTTGGCCGAGTGCGAGAGCCAGAAGTCGGGTGCTCAGGACCAAAGAGCTGCCAGCACACTCATAAATGATGGGAGTGCGGGTAGGAATGGTGTGTGAGAAAGCCAATTTGCTTCCATACAGATTTAGGAATGTATGTCAGAACCCCCAAAGCAGAGCAGGGCAGTAGCAGTCGCATGGCAGCATCCTTCCTGTAGTAGGGAGAGAGGAGACAGCTGAACCCAAGTAGGCTCGGGGCCTAGGTCTGCATTTTAGGACCCAGAGGGGCCCACCGTGTAGGATGCAGGGGAGTGAGCAGCAAGTCTGCAGGGAGGTGTGTGCTGTGACGGACAGGAGGGGACTAAGGGATACAGGTGCTACCTGGAGCCAGCCAGGGCCTGAGACGCCCGCCTGCCGAAGCTGCCTGCTGTGGGCTCTGTGTGGCCATAGAGGAAAGTGGTGAAGCACTGGATGACAGCATAGTCAAGTCTACATCTGAATAATTGGACTTGAACCTGGGCTCCTCTGCCTCCAAGCTGAGAGCTGGACAGCCACGGAGCCTCCCTGGCAGAGCAGCGTGAGAGGGTGCCTCCAACTAGAGCTTCTGCAAGGAAGGAAGGAGTTGATGTATGTGAGGGCTCAGCCCAGTTCTGGAGTCCTCCCTGGGCCTCACTGAAGCTTCTAGAATAAACCCTGTGCTTACTCAGCATCTCTGAGCAGGACTCTGTACCTGGCAGCCAGGTGACCACTGAGAAACCAGCGGTCCTGTTGTAAAGGGCTGTCTGCCTTGAGAGCTCCTGGGTGCAACATTTCACCCCCTTTCCTGCTCCTTTTTTTGTAATCAGTTACAAAACGTGCCTGACCGCTGCCTCCTTCCCACAGTCTTTACAGCCCTTGACAAATAAAATCACATTTCTCCTGAGCAATGAGAGTCAGCTGCAAGCCAGACTAGGCTTACTTTTAAGTACACACACACACACACACACACACACACACACACACACACACACGGTGCCAAAAAAAAAAGTATATACATTTTTAAAAAAGGAAAACATTGTATTAAAATTGTAGTAGAATGAACGACGCTAGCATTCATTTATTCATTTGACAGACACCATCCTTTGAGCAAACGTCACACTACACATTGCTACCATAATTCAATTCAACTTCGAAAAGTAACACATAGATAACATCTCTTAAAAGGCGTACACATTTTTTGGACAACTCTGGTATATACGGTTGCCCGCTTTTTATTTTGTAAGTAGGAACTTTAAAAAATTAATAGGCTCAATTTTTTTAGAACCATTTTTAGGTTTATAGAAAAATAGAGTGGAATGTACAGAGTTCCACCCCCTCACTTTCCTGCCCCTCTCTCCCCATTAGCATCTTCCATCAGTGTGGGACACCTGTTATAACTGAGGAGCCAGTATCATCCACTAACTCAAGCCCACAGTTTACACTGGGGTCAGTCTTGATGATGTACATTTTGTGGGGTTCCGGTTGGTGCACTGATGTTTGCCGAGCGCCTGGTCCGTGCCAGCCCTGTGCTCAGCCCCTGGGACCACAGGTTGCATGATGGGAATCCGGCCCCCATCCCAAGCACCTCCAGGCTGGTGGAGAAGATGGATGCAAAATGCACAGGGTGCGGCCGTCATCACATGAGGGTCACCAGTAAGCGCTTCTGCACAGTTAATAAGGGTCTCTGCTTCCTAGGTTAGTTTGGACGTCGTGGATCGCCTAACAGGAAACATCGTGGACCAATCCTTGATCTTCCACATCAAGGTCCGTGATGTGAATGACCACGCACCTCACTTCCCTGCGGAGGAATTCAGCATCCGTGTGCAAGAGAGCCACGCTGCAGGTGTGTGCGTTGGCTTCCACCCACGGTGCTGGTTCCACAAAGGTTCTCCTGCTTCCATACTGGTGGGGGGGGCGTGGTCAGGGACCCAGGTCCAGTCCACATCGCAAAGGTTGCAGGCCCTGGAGTAGAGCCAAAGGATGGAGGTCTTGGAGCCTCACTGTGAGCTGGCAACAATACAGCGCTGTGGGATTGTTTCCGTTGGAAGAGCTGATATGTCAATGTCAATTAAAACAAAGCCAAATGCAATGAGGGAAAAAGGCAGAGCTGGGTGGTGAGCTGTGAATCTCTCTATGCATTTCCCATCTGTACAATGGCAACAGGATGACGTCTAAAGTTTCTGAGCCAAAAATTCTGTGAGTCTTTAAAACCAAACCACTCGTTTCAGCCATGTGCGCACCTATTTTATCTATAGTGTTTTGGCCACACATCTGAAAATCTATCCATCAATTTTGTCCTGTAAGTCTTCTGCATTTGCCATCATGATTAAAAATGTGCTCTTGACTTTCTGACTATTTAAATATTCATCTTTATTTGGTCTACTGTGCCTATAGTTTCATTTTATAGTTAAATATTGAATCCATTCTGGCATGTGCCCCAATACCATTTGGCAAAAAAAATCATCCTCCTACTGGTTTGATAGGCTTCTTTTGGCCAATAATAACAATTAAAAAAATTCTTTCCAGGTCAACCTATTTTTCAGATGTTCACAGATGACTTGGATCAAGAAAATACTCCAAATTCTCAAGTCCTTTATTCCCTTGTTTCTCAAACGCCGTTACTGAAAGAAAGTGGCTTCAGGATTGACCGGACTGGTGGAAATATCCGACTCTCAGGATGCTTAGATTATGAGGTTATGTGGATTTTATTATTTCAAAACAATGGAGCGTGTTCTCTTTGTCTGAGCCTGACTGAGGATGTACGCTTGCAGTGAGAAAGCCTCTGTGGCTAGGCTTGCTGCTGAAATTGCGCAAATGGAATATTTCTTTATTAACGTTTCCCTTTCCCGTATTTGGAGGCTTGACTTCCCTTTTCCTGCCCACACAGACTGCTCCTCGGTTCACTCTGCTCATCAGAGCAACGGATTGTGGGGAACCTCCACTGTCCTCCATGGCCACGGTTCACATCGATGTGCAAGAAGGCAACAACCACAGGCCCACATTCCCCCAGGACGAGGTATGGCCCCCGGAAGCCTCAGGTTCCAAGCCCCAACATGAATGGCCCCAAGTGCTAGGCTCAGAGAAACCCCCCATCACCTATAGCCATGACATTCTCTAAAATAACAGGTTAGAATGGAGACGTCAACCATACTGACATAGAATCAATTGATAATAGTCACATGAGCTTACGTTCCTTATTACTTTGCGCCAGAAACTGTGCTCAGACTTTTACATGCGTGGTTTCACTCTTAACTGTTGGAACTACCTCGCGATTCTGTTTCACAGATGTGGACACCGAGGCCTGGGGAGGTTAAGAAATCCATGCTCGCTCTAATATCAGGGTCTGTTGGCTTCCACACTACTGACATGTGGGCATGGAAAATTCCTTGTTGGTGGGGAGAAGGCTGTAGGATGTTCAGCAGCAACCCTGACCTCTACCCATTAGATGCCAGGAGTACCCCGCAAATTGGGACAATCAAAAATGTCTGCAGAGGGCTGGCCGAGTGGTGCGGTGGTTAAGCGCTGGCTTGGGAAGCCAGCGGCCCCAGTTCGGTCCCACATGTGAGGGCCAGTGACACTGCCCTCAAAAAAAAAAAAGTCTGCAGATATTGTCATACATGTGTCTCTTGGTGGCAGAATGACCCCTGGGTGAGAAGTCTAGACCTGAGCTTTTCCCACAGTGTTCCAGGGCTCCAGAACAGGGAAGGTGAGCAGGTGGGCTCTGGCCTGGCCTTCCTCAGTCACCTGATTTATATGTCAGGGTTCCACGTAGGAGTCCACATGCCACAAGATACCCAGGCTTGAAGAAAGCATCGAAACCCACTGTTCCACACCAGTTTGGAAATACTGCAGCATTTAAGACATGCAAGATTGCTAAGACAGAGAATAACAACAACTCAGGATGTTTCCAATTTAAAAATTATTTTAAGGGGCTGGCCGAGTGGCTCAGTTGGTTAAGAGTTGGCTTAGAGCATGTGCTCTGAGCAATAGAGCTGGTTTGATTCCCACATGGGCCAGTGAACGCTGTGCCTGAGCTGAGCTGTCGCTGAGCTGCCAACAGGTGGCAGGATGGCTCAGCTGGTGTAACAACAGGATTGCCTGTTCAATGGTGGGCTATGCCCATCCGCAACTAAAGATTGAACTCAGCACCTTGAGCTGAGCTGCCGCCCAGATGGCTTAGAGGATAGAGCGTGTGCTCTTAACAACAAGGCTCCCGCATGGGATGATGGCTACGCTCACCCACAACTAAGACTGAACACAGCACCTTGAGCTTAGA
The DNA here is from genome assembly GCA_033961575.1 of Aselliscus stoliczkanus. Classification (NCBI taxonomy): domain Eukaryota; kingdom Metazoa; phylum Chordata; class Mammalia; order Chiroptera; family Hipposideridae; genus Aselliscus; species Aselliscus stoliczkanus. The sequence goes on along the minus strand of CM066738.1, from coordinate 2,702,847 downwards.
GGCCACGAGCTGCTGACGGGAAGCCAGATGGCAACTGGCGCCCTCCACAACGAAGACTGAAAAACAACTTGGCTGGTCCCCTCCCCCAATTCCCCAATAAAATCTTAAAAAACAAAAAAATATTAAGAAGGATTGTTACATATATATATATATATAAAAATTTTTTTAAAGGAAAAAGTCCATTGTATTTTTGTTTTTCTTCTGGCCTCCCTCCCCTGTCCCACGTACCCCACAAGGAACACACACTCACTCTGTCATCAGTTCCCGGGATGGGATTTTTGTCTTTCTTGCTCACAGCACCTAAAACAGAATTGGGTACATAAATAAAGGCTACAAATAATGTTTTTAAAGCGTCATTAAAAATGTATTTTAATTGTATAAACCAAAGATGAAATGTTTTCAGTGAAAGCACCTCACCAAACAGAACAGAATAACTGAAAAATAATACAGTAATACCTCGGTTTGTAAGCATAATTTGTTCCAGAAACAAACTACTTGTATTATAAGACATCGCTCATTTACCAAGTTCAAATTGGTTGGTGCAAAAGTAATAGTGGTTTTCTAATAGAAATGTTTGCTCATCTTGTGGAACACTTGCAAACCAAGTTACTCTCAATCCAAGGTTTTACTGTATTATGTTTTAGCCTTGTTTCGAAATTATCTGGCTTGGTAAAAAGCTGTGCTCCCAAAAGTAAGGCCTAAAAAAAAGAAACTTACTTTAGGTGCTCATCGAGGGAAATTATCTTGTCACCACAAGTATTCAATAACCATCTATTTTAAAGATCTATATGTGTTAGAAAAATGATCACCTTAGTCTAAGTAACCATAAGAGTTCTATACTAGGAGTAGAGTCAGGATTTTTAGGCAGTGTAAACTAGGATATGTGTTGCTATTTTTAAAATTCTCAGAAAAATGGGGCATTGCATCAGATTGAAGAGTGCTTTCGAAGTTGTTCAGCTCTGGACACCAAGTCCCAAGGAGAGGGGACGAGATGTTTCTTACTGGTGCTTGTTCTGCTGTCAGGCAGCGTTTCAAAGTCCTTGCGGTCAAGTTCAACAGCAAGAGGAGTATCCAAGCTGTTGTGCCAAGGGCTGACTTTTTCTTCCTTGCTTTCTTTTTCAATTGTGGCTCCGGATCTCTGTGACATGGACCCGGTGACTGCCTCTCTCAGTATAAAATTCAGGTTCCCGAAGGCCGAGTCAGCCGGGGCGTGCTGCGTCTCCCGGTCCAAGATGGCGACGCGCCCTTCACGCCAGCTTGGAGAGCGACATTCAACATATCGGATGGCAACCAAGAGGGACATTTTGACATTGTGACTGACCCTGAGACCAACGAGGGGATTTTAAATGTTATCAAGGTAAAGCTACACGCAGTGGGTACCAGCTGGTGGCCCCGTCCTGCAGCTCGGTGACGATGACATAGGAGCCAGCACAGCCTGAATGCCCTCTGTGCTGAGCATGGGACACGCACGGTCACGCGTGCCCGGGGCCCCTGGGGAGGAGGCAGGGCTGTGTCGGGCATTCTGCAGTGGCCCTTGGCCCTTTGGCCTCCGTGCCTCCTTCCACCAAAATAACATCAATATTAAAAATTATTTTTGATATGACTTTAAGTATTTCAACATTTACTTTTTTTAGACAAAATTTAATAGATTTATATAGGCCCTAAAATGTTTTTTTTTCCTGACGTGATAAAAATATTTACAACACTTTCTCCAACTCTAAGAGTTCACTTTTTTCCTTCTGAATCTAAAACAAATTAGAACATTTGTGCAGGCCCCTATTGGTTGGCCTGCTGCCTACTGGACAGCGGGCCTTGCATTTGACTGAGCAGAAAAGCAAAGCCCAGAGAAGCTGGGTCATTTTCACAAAGTCACACAGCTGGACAGTGGGGTAGTCTGACTGCAGTGCTGTTAGTCTTCACCGCTCTCAGCTGGACCCTGGCATGACCAGTGCCCCTGGTGCAGTGCAGACGAGTCGATCTGGGGGTCAGGTTCAAAGGCAGGCCTCAGTGAGTAGGTGTGGGTGGGTCCTGCGCTTCTGCCCGTCAGTTTAATGAGTTCCCAGGTGGTGCTGATGGCCCCACACTGTGCAGAGCGAGGCTCTGTGGGTAGTGTACGCCATGTGCCTGGGGCTGAATTTTCCAATCATCCCCAGCCGTTCAGTCCTTGTAAGTCACTGACCACTTTGTACCCTGAATAACTGATCATTAATATGTATATTTCCTTCAGGTCCCCTATGTTTCTTTTTTTTTTTTTCTTTTTGCGGTAGGGTTGTCACATGAATGTTTCATTAGGTTATGGTTTTTGTTGCATTTTTCATTACTCTCTGAGGGATGGTGGCTCTCTTCAACCAGGAGAGGGAGAGGGAAAAAAAACCCACAACAACAACTCCATAAATGATTTGAAAATGAGCTGATGACTGTCTCTTGATCATTATCAAATGCAATGGAAATAATAAATGACGCGCAGGAGCCACCAGCTCTGCGAGCTGCCTCCGTCCGGAGCGGCAGCAGGTGCTAATGACATCCTCTCTGGGGCTTGCAGCCTTTGGATTACGAAAGCCCTCCCACACGGAGCCTGGTCATTGCTGTGGAGAACGAAGAGCCGCTCTTCTCCTGTGACGGGGGCAAGCTTCAGTGGCCGAGGAGGGCGGCGGCCAGCGCCACCGTGCATGTGCAGGTGACGGATGCCAACGACCCGCCGGCCTTCCACCCCAGGACCCTCATGGTCAGCGAGGTCGATGGCGCCGGGCCTGGAGTGCAGTTGGGGATTTTCAATGCGACAGATCCAGATGGAAATGCCAGCCAGATACGGTGAGAAGAAGACTGGGACGGGTTTAAGCAGAACGAGCCACATGCCCGGCAAAAGCCCTGTTGGAAGCTGGATCTGATGTGACGGGAGGCTGACTCCGCCTCAGTTATGAAAATACTAGGAGCCCCCAGAATGCCCGCAGGCCCAGGTCCGACGCCACCAGGAATTCAGTTGCTTGTTTCCCTTTGCGCTTGGGCGGATTTCTCTTACAGTCTCCTTCTAGTATTAGAATAATTTTTTGTGTGTTTCTATCTCCTTCTTTACCAGAGGTTGTACACTGGGCAGCCTTCTAGCTTCTGGGCAACAGAAGTACAGTGTTTTTCAAATTGTGGTAAAATGTACATAAAGTTTATCATTTTGACCATTTGTAAGTGTGCAGTTCGGTGGCATTAGATACATTCACACTTGTGCGATTGTCACCACCGTCCATCTCCAGGACTCTTTCCATCTGGTAAGACTGAAACTCTGTCCCCCTTAAAAAGAGTCCCCTTCCTCCGCCACCCCAACCCCTGGGAACCATATTCCACTCTGATTCTGACGACTCCAGGCCCCTCATATAAGTGGAACCACACAGTACTTGTCTCTCTTGTGACTGGCTTTCCCGTTCAGCGAGATGTCCTCCAGGGTCACCCGTAAAGTAGCACATGGAGGGCTGTCCTTCCTTCGCAAGGCGCAGTGACATTCCAGTGCACGGATGGGCCCCGTGTTACTTATCCTTTCATCTGCTGATGGACACATGGGTTGCTTCCACATTTTGTGAAGAGAGAGCGTGGTAAGTGAAGAATGACAGTCACAAAAAGACAAATACTGTACGATCCACTTCTGTGAGATGCTTATCTCTGTCAAAATCATAACGACACCAAATAAAAGGTGGTTTCTGGGGGCCGGGAGAGGGGAGATGGGAGTCACTGTTTAACAGGTAGTTTCAGGGCTGCAAGAGGCACAACAGTGTGAATGTATGTATCAATGTAATCACTGAACCACGCACTTAGCAACGGTTAAGAAGGCAAATTTTATGTTGTGTGTCTTTTACCACGATTAAAAAGGGGGAAAAAATGAAACTGCCAGCACTTAAAAATCAAGAGATTAGGCCTAACAGCCTGAATTGTCTGGGTGTTCTCGGAAAATGGAAGGTTTGGCCTCACTGGGTCTGTGTTCCGCGGGGCCGCGTGCCCCACGCTGGGGCACAGTGTGTGGGGGGAAAATGGAAGGTTTGGCCTCACTGGGTCTGTGTTCCGCGGGGCCGCGTGCCCCACGCTGGGGCACAGTGTGTGGGGGGTAAATGGAAGGTTTGGCCTCACTGGGTCTGTGTTCCGCGGGGCCGCGTCCCCCCACGCTGGGGCACAGTGTGTGGGGGGTAAATGGAAGGTTTGGCCTCACTGGGTCTGTGTTCCGCGGGGCCGCGGGGCCCACGCTGGGGCACAGTGTGTGGGGGGTAAATGGAAGGTTTGGCCTCACTGGGTCTGTGTTCCGCGGGGCCGCGTGCCCCACGCTGGGGCACAGTGTGGGGGGAAAATGGAAGGTTTGGCCTCACTGGGTCTGTGTTCCGCGGGGCCGCGTGCCCCACGCTGGGGCACAGTGTGTGGGGGGAAAATGGAAGGTTTGGCCTCACTGGGTCTGTGTTCCGCGGGGCCGCGTCCCCCCACACTGGGGCACAGTGTGTGGGGGGTAAATGGAAGGTTTGGCCTCACTGGGTCTGTGTTCCGCGGGGCCGCGTGCCCCACGCTGGGGCACAGTGTGGGGGGGGTAAATGGAAGGTTTGGCCTCACTGGGTCTGTGTTCCGCGGGGCCGCGTGCCCCCACACTGGGGCACAGTGTGTGGGGGGTAAATGGAAGGTTTGGCCTCACTGGGTCTGTGTTCCGCGGGGCCGCGTCCCCCACGCTGGGGCACAGTGTGGGGGGTCTGACCTCAGCAGGTGGCTCCAGGCCACGCCCAGCCAGCTTCACTCATTTTTGGCAACCACTTGGTCCCTGTGGGCACCTGAGTTTGAGGTTTTTCTTTAGAGCAATGTTTGTCAACTTATACTTTGGGAAGGACCCAATTTTGTTTCTTCTAATTTCCAATTCACTGTGGAGTGATAGTCCTAAAATGGTTTAAAAGGCAAATTACTAGAGAAATGATTATGTGCTGGGGCCACAGGAATGCCACAACCATAAACATTTCCCAGCAAGCCCTCCGTTCTTGCCCGTCTCACTGTGGCAGCTGCACAATTCAAGGGGCTCGTAGGCAGGTGGTCAGACTACAGTGAAGCGGAACTGCCCAGAGGGCGTGAGAAAATGCACATGGCCGGGCCCACCCAGGGGCTTGTGTTTCTGGGGCCTCCGGTGGGGCCTGAGACGTGCGCTTCTAACAAGTTCCCAGGTGACGCTGAGCTGGGTCTGCAGGCCTCGCTCTGAGGCCACCAAGGCACAGCCCGGTCTTGTTCACTGCTGGCTTCTCGGTTCTGGAGGACAGTGGGCTCAGAGTTGGGCTCAGTAATGGCTCACACTGTGTTCCAGTCAAGAACTAAACAGTCTGCTCACTTTGGCCTCAAATGTTGCCTTTGCCAAGGTGTAAGTGGGTGGTGTCCTTTGTGACAGTTGGGACATGGCCTGGCAAGCAGGCTGTTTCCCTGTGCTGCGCTCCTTCTCCACTCAGTGGGGTTACGTGACTGCTCACGCACCAACATGCTGAGGCGTCTTCCAGCCCGAGACGGTCCACAGGCGAACTCTGACCTTCTGCCCGATTTGTAAACATTATAAAACCACTGCCCTCCCACGGAACTTCTGGAGCTTTCTGGAGTCGAGCCGTTCATGGAAAAGCTGCAGTCCCTTTAAAACTTGCGAAGCATGGAATGTCTGAGAGGGACGGCTGCCGAGCCTTTCCCAATGGGAAGAGCAGGCCGGGGCATTTCCCTCCTCTGGCCCTTTCAGGGGGTCTGCATCTCTTCTGTGGTTGGCTCTGGCAACAGGAAGTTCCTCTGTGGGTCTTACAGCAGGAGGGGCGCTTGGCAACCCTGGATGGTTCCGATCAATGCCATCTGATTGACAGGGCTCAGGAATTCCAGAGGGCTGGGCAGGCCCACCTGTGAAAGTGGCGCCAGGTGCACACAGGTGAGGGCGACGTGAAGACCATGGGGAATGATTGGGGTACCCATGTGTGGATCCTGGGAGCCCCAGAGGGGACAGAGTCCCACCTTTACATTCCAAGGGCAGGATGGTTTGAACATTCAGCTACCAACCCCTATAGGCCACTGACGCCTGGTTCCTTTCCAGAATGAATGTTTTCCTAAGGTGGGCAGTTATGTTCTGCCCAGTGACGGTGGGACACGAAGTACTCAGTGAATATCGATTTGATATTTGAAGAACAGTCTTCAGCTGTCACCACTGTGCCTTCATCGAATGAACACTCCTAACTTAACTGATCTCCGAATTTCCCACATTACTGGTGATAGGAATTGTGTCTGCTGTAATGTATTTTTATGTGACTTTTGACGGAACTTTTCAATTTTTAAAATTGCATGTGCTTCCTTCTTTGAGGTATAAACTGGTTCAGGATCCTGAGCATTGGGTCACCATAGATGAACACTCAGGAGCCGTTGTCACCAGGAAGCAAGTCGACCGAGAGTCCCCTTATGTGAACAATAGCTTTTACCTAATCATCGTTCATGCTGTTGATGACGGTAAGTGTTGACCCAAAACTGCAGGGAAAGTGTGTTTTCTCGCTTCCTGTGGGAAAATAACCCAGGTGAGTTTTTCAGCACAACTGGGAAAAATAGAAACCTTTTTATCAGTGTGCATCCATACTGGCGATTAATTTGGGTGATAATTCTTGTAATGGCAAACTAGGGACCGATGCCACAGAAAGAGGGGCGCTAGTCACTCAGAAGAGACAGTTAAACCCCGAGGAAGCCTCATTCAAACACAGAGTCTTTTTCATCTGTGATAAGACAACTCTTTTGCTCTCTGTCAAAGCCAGGGGTGTGTCACACATACTTAGCCCACGTCCCTGTACTGGGAAGGGCTTGTAAACTCCAGGAAGTGTGGCTGCCTGGGAGAGACGGTCATAAACCAGCATGGGTGACCTGATGAGCATTTCAACCTTTTCTCCACAACCACCCAAGGCTGAACTTTGAAATCTGCCAGAACGTGAAGCTGAATAAACAAAAACTTTCAAATGAGTTTAAAAATTGTATGTAAGGAAATCTGTGAATTCAAACCCAGGCTCAAAGGGATAGGTAGCCAGATGTCCTGTTTGTATAAGTAATCAGTAGACTGTTGGTCAGGATGACAGTAAATCTGTGTTTCTAATCCGTCTTAAGTGAGGGGAAGAAAAGTGGGGTTCACCTTCGGGGAACTTGGAGAAATAACATAGTGGAATGAATGCTGACTGCCATGTCCACCAGCGGTCACACCTTACGAAGCTGCAGTACATATCACAGCCGGTCACAGATGTGGACACAGTCCAGATACGACATGTGTGCATCCTCACATCACAGCACACCCACGCTCCTCTCCCCGCACCGCCTCACACCTGCATAACTGACATTCTACCTGCTTCTGCAAATCACCTGGGGTGGCGTTTTGTTAACTTACCCTACCCAGATATTCTGACTTTTCAAAAAAGCAGGTACACGAAGCTTATGACTTTGAAAGGGAAACAGCGTCACCAATTCAGTGGTGGTTCTTTTCCTTGGAGCTTGACAGTGCTCCTTCCCAGGGGTGTGTGGGCACGGGGCAGGGGTGTGTGGGCACGGGGCAGGGGTGTGTGGGCACAGGGCAGGCTCTTTCACTGATAAGCAACCCTCTCTGCAATTCCCCTGCCAGGCCTGCCACCAGGGACCGCGACGGGGACCCTGAAGCTTTTCCTGTCTGATGTCAATGACAACGCCCCGACTCTCCATTCCCGCTCTCAGCACATGGAGGTCTGTGAGTCTGAGGTGACCCAGCCCCTCCTTATCGAGGCAGAGGACGGCGATCTGGAGCCCTACTCAGAGCCATTTACATTTCAACTGGACACGACTGGGGAAAATGTACAAGACACGTGGGAACTGGGGGAAAACCAGGGTGAGTGTTTGTACTGGCCCCGGATAAAGGACTGAAATGACAGAAGCCTGGCTCAAACAGACTTAGGCCAGGAAAGGAATTTAATGGCTTCTGTACCTAAGAAGGAAGCTAGGTAAGCCCGTGCTCCAGCAGGGCTGGGCTGAGGCGCTCAGAGGACATCCTGGACACTGCCTGTCTGTACCTTGGCCTGGCCTTTCTCTGGGTTCCTTCATTTTCAGGCAGGCTCTTGTCTGGGGGCTGCAGGATGGCTGCTGGAGTCCCTGCGGCCCATCCTACTACCTGGCAAGATTTATATCACTGCCTGGCTTGGGCCACCTGCCCGGCCAATCACTGTGGCTGGCTGGTACTGAGCATACACCTGGACCTGCCTGGGACCTGGGCTTAACCTCTCCTGACCCACATGGGAGTGTGGGCTCCCCCAAGGAAAACTGGGGTGCAGTTACCAAGAGGAACCAGTGGCATCCACTATCAACATTCTCCTTTGTGTTTCTATTAATGTACTTCTATTTATTTACATCTGTAAAACCTAGTGTGTTTTTAGTTGAAACTGTGAGCCCCTGGAATTGGGGAAGTCTAATAAGGAAGTTAGATTTTCAAATAAACACGATGGGTAAGGCTCCAGAGCCAGAGCGTGTAGCAAAGCGCTGAACCTTATCCCAAAAGAGGTCTGGCCTTGGCTTCTGGCAGCTGATCTCCAAGCCCTTGGAATGTCCTTTCCGATAGAAGTGTTCACCTGGGGTCTTGTGCCAATCAACAGGAATAATGTGATTTAGGGTGGTGGCTTTGGGAATCAATCAATTAGCCATAGGAATGGCCAGCCAGGCTTCAGTGACCAAGTACTGACGGGAACTCTGGGTGCCAGGCTCGGTGAGCTTCCCTGGTTGGCAAGAGTCCAGGCGTATTGTCACTCCTTGGTGCGAGAGCAGAAATGGAGACCCAGTTCTGCATCTGATACTTTTCTGCATTCTGCCTACGTGCTTCTTCCCTCGGCTGACTGGTCTGAGGAACCCCTGAACTCGCAGCAGGTGTCAGAAGTGAGGGTGGTCTTTGGGCCGGCCGAGTGGCTCAGTGGGTTAAGAACTCGCTCAAGATTGCGGAGCTGAGCTCTGAGCAACAGCAGTTCGATGCCCAGCCCGAGCTGAGCTGCCGCTGAGCTGCCAACAGGTGGCAGGATGGCTCAGCTAAAAAGAAAAAAAAAGAAGTCAGGGTGGTCTTGGTGACTGTCCCCCGTGACTTGGCAGTTGGCTGACTTTAGTACAGAGCACTGGCCTGCGGTAGACATTCGGTAAGTATCTGCTGAGTCGCTGGGCGATGAAGGAGCCAAACATGCGGGGTCCTTTTCCTTCTGCAGGTCGGACGGTTGAACTTTTAATGTTGAGAAGCCTCCCATCCGGTGATTACGCAGTGCCACTTTTCATCGGAGACAAACAGGGGCTGTCCCAGAAGCAGACTGTCCATGTGCGGGTCTGTTCCTGTGCCGGCGCACTCACCTGTGTGGCAGGGGCGTCAGTGGCAGGAGCCGGGCTCCCCGTGGAGGTCCTGGCCCCTCTCGGTGCCGTTTTCACGGCCCTGGCAGGTCAGCGGTCAGCAGGGGCTGCTCTGGGAACGCGGTCCTCTCCCCAGGCTGTGAGCCAGGGCCACGGAGTCCTCTGGGGTGAGAGCAGGGGGACATGGAGGATGACGTTAGGCTCCTCAGGTCCCAGACTCAGAGCACAGGTGGCCAACCTGGTCAGACATGCTCTCTGTTGGGCCAAAGCAGGTTTACTCAATAAGCAGTGATTTACGGCAACGGAACCCCCAGATGGACACTGTCTCAGGGCGACCTGAGGTTTATGGTAATCCTGGGGCAGCCACACACACTTGTCTAGCTAGGCTTCTGGGCTTGGGGACCGCTAATGAGGAGGCCGGATTTTCAGGTAAACACAGGATTACTGGTCACGTGGTATTGGTCCATCGATTCAGCCAACAGCTGCCCAGCAGGCTGAGCCAGACTCTGCAGCTACAAAGATGACTGAGGCCCAGTCTGACCAGGGCGGGCCAGGGCTGAGTTCTAAGTCAACAGGACATGACGCTGCAGAAGCCTGATACAGACAAGGCTGTGTAAGTCACTTTCTGCTGTCTCATCACAGTGGCGCTGCTCTTCCTGGTGCTGCGATGCCGTGTTGTGCCCAGAGCCAAGAGGCGCAGGTGCTCTGTCCCCCATGAGAAAGGCAACCAGACCCTGATGGTGCACAGCGACGAGAGCACAGCCTTTTCAGCCCAGGTAGAGGGTCATGCTTTGTGTCGCACCACAATGACGTCAGCTGCGTACTTCCCCACTTATTGTGTCCCCCTCTCACTTCTTCACACTCACTCATATTTGAGGAGCAAAAGGGGAAAACCTTCCTGAGAAAAGCGTCCAACATAACTGATGTATTGTTTTAGCTCAACTGGAGGCAATTTTGCCCCCAGGGGATATCTGGCAAGGTCTGAAGTCCATTTTAATTGTCACAACCTGGATGGGTTAGGAGACGATGCTTTTGGCATCCTATGGGCGGAGCCCAAGCCTGCTGCCAAACACCCTACAGTCCTGGGGAGGCCCCCACAACAGAGGAGAATCTGGCCCAAGGTGTCTGCAGAGCTGAGGCTGAGAAACGTGGTTTAGGGGGAGAATGGTATTCACCGGGTGGACTTCCTCTACATGGAGGATGTGTTGGGCTCCCCAGTGAAGTCAGGCCACATCGGCTTCTCGGCCACGGCCTGGGGTAGAGTAAGGCAGGACCGGCTCCCCTCCCTCGCAGGCCAACAAATCCTGGACCTTGCATCTCATTTGCTTTCTCCTATCAAGCAAGTCACCGAACCCCACAGCCTCTTCTTTGACCCAAACTATCCAGATAGCCAGGTCCCCAGAAGGAATCCCAACGAGCGAGGACAGGAGCAATTAGCTGTTTTGATTCATTTGTGTCATTTTAAGAAGGAAACCATCTTGACAAACATCAGTGCTTAGTGGAACAGACACCCTTGCCTCAGGCAGTTCCATTCCGCTCTGATGTTCAACTATCCAGGAAAAACGGAATGGCTCCTAGGCCCAGCGGCTGTGCTTAGCCTTCCACTTGGGGGTGGGGGGTGGGGATGGATCTGTGGCTGCCTCGATAGGAGGAGACCCGTGGGGGTCACTTCCTCAAGTCCTGGCTGAGGCACAGCCAGGTGGACGAGCTGTGGTGATGCCCTTGGTGCTGTACTTGCTGACCCGTGGCTTAGTGGTGACCTCGTGGGAAGGAGGAAGCAGCTACACAAGCGAGTGTGTGCAGGAGAGGGATAATGCCCTGAGGTCAGGGAGGGGGCAGGGATCTGGCGGCAGGAAGACATCACTGGTCCAGGACCAGCTGTCAGAGAGCCCCACCAGGGCAAGGGGTTTCCATCTCCCAGTACCAAGATGTCCTCCGCATCTCCTACTCACTGCTCAGGACACCCCCCCATTTCTGCCGAGGTATCTTTAGGGCTCTGAAAATGGGGATCCACAAACCTGGGTTTAGATTCCAAAACGGTGGCTTATCAGATACATAATCTGACCGACCCTTGGCTTTCATATATAAAGTGAGATTAATAATGTTCTCTCTCCATTTTAGGCTTATTGGGTAATTTAATCAAATGAAAAATGCACACGTGAGTCTTTAACACAGGCTAGGGCACTGGCAGGCACGCAATAAACAACAGCTGCCAATATTAGAACTATTGACAGTAATTACTAATTACGTCTTTGTAGCCATGGTAAATAAGACCATCTCCAAGCATACATGCTTCTCCATGACCCATCTTACATGAATGAACCAGCCCGCACACACGTACACACTTACCTGGGATAGGTGAGGACTTGCTCCATCTGAGATGCCACTGCTGAGCCCACCCACTCTCCACGTACAGAGAAGTCGCCAGGTACCCCGTGAGCATTGGGCGGGGAAGGCAAGGATTGTAATCCTGTAAGAGTAGCCGAAGAGAGCCATGTGCAAATCCTCAGAACCAAGAAGAAGGAAGTTCTTTCAGAGGCGAAGAGGAAGTGAAGGGAAGGGGCTATTCCCACCATAGAGTTCTCCCGCAGGGCTTTCCCACCCACACAGGGTGTGACAGCGCCTCCTACAGGCCTCCCTTTCCTGTCTTGGTTAAGGTCTGACACCACCTTGTCCTTTTCTGTCCCTGGACGCCCCCTGATCAAGATGGTTTGCAAGATTGCATAGATGCTTCCCATCTCCATGGGGAAGCTGGTGAGCTATTAGAAAAGAAACCCAGCCCCTCTCAACGCCTGGGCCCCTTAGTGAGTATCCCTTGAGTGAGGAATGAATGAGATCGGGGGTCGGCAAACTTTTGAGATGAAGAGCCTCCTGGGGTCAGCAAACTGCGGCTCACAAACTGTGGCTCTGAAGTAAAATTGAAAATGAAAATAAAACTATCTTAGTTTCACTTATAAAAATTTTAAAGGATATTATTCACCTAATGGTGATTATGTAAAAATATATTTATGGCTCCCGAATAATTTTTAAATTGTTGTGAGGGACAGGATTGTCTCTTCCGGGGGTCCGCAAACTTTTGAGACTGAACGTACCCAAAGAGCCACAGTTTGCTGACCCCTGAATTCGATGGTGTGCACAGCACTGCCCAACCACGGTGACCCCAGGAGCCATCATTGGGAGCCTCAGAGAGGGAGACCTTTTAGATTACGAGGCCCCATTGAAACAAGGGGTTTTTTTGCCATCATTTTACATGAAACATTGAACAAGAAACTCCACCTCCCCACTAGCAATTACAGAAGTACCCCCTCCCCAAATAAGCCGTCTCCATTGACAGGACAGGTGCCTTTTCCAGCCTGAATGTTTTCTGGGATGGCGTGGATGCAACGTGTCTGGGGGTGACGTTATTCCTTGCTCTCAGCTTTTATTTCTGCCATGGCTAAGTTCAGCCCCTGTCCTATTTCTCTCCCTGTGTCGCACAGGTGGGGTCAGAGTTCAGGGGTCAGGCGACAGCCCTGATGATCAACACGACTGAGGTGGACAACACACTTGGCAGTAAGGTAAGCATGACTGTTCCGCTGCTGGCATTTACACAGAGAAGTGGCTTCGCTGATGGTTCCCATGGCAGGGAACACCCTGGCTGCTCCGCCCAGCCCACATCCAGTGACAGCCCTCTGCCAGGCCGCTCCGTACCTGCCTCCGCCCCATTCCCACCTGCAAAGCCCCCCTTCACTTCTCAGGGTAACAGGGTCAGCTGACTCAGCCCGCCCAGTGCCACCTTCATGGCAGTGCCACGTGCATATGCCACTTGTACTAGCGTATGTTTTAAATGCATTTTTTCTTTAAATGGACTTGTGTCCAAATGAAGTACATTTCTTTAAATAGGAAATTTTATATTTCAACTGTAAATGGAAAGCCAGTTTTTCTTGTATAAAGAGCAGGTAAGTGGAAAATAGACACAATAGAAGTAGAACTCCGTAATTCCACCTAGAAAATGTGCCTGCCGAAGGCCCAGAGCTGTCTTTGTGAAAAGGGAGAGATGTCAACGCACCCTGGTATTAGATGGACACTTTCTCCTCACGTCACTGGGAGCGCGGGCGAGGAATTCAAAAGGGAATCATTTTCTCACAATGCAATTCAATGTCCCTTAAAACCCTTTCCCGAGCTGGCTCAGCCTTCCCTCTCTAAATGGCAAATGGTCCCACATCGGATGACAGCGAGTCCATAAATTACTGGGCAGGTGCCTGGCTGGGGGTGAGCAGGGCCAGGGCCAGCGGGCGCTGTGCCCACTGTGGGAAGGGCTGCCCTTCTCAGTTGTACGTAGATGTCCTGGGGCTGCTGGTGGCCTTCTCTTTCCTTCCTCCTTCGCTGCTCCGTCAGTGTCCGGGGGCCAGCAGGGTGGCTCCTGATTAGCACAGTAAGCTCTCTGACTGACCACGCCCTGGGGTATGCACGCTGCAAAGTCAATCCCACAGAATTTACCAGCACCGGTGGGGGAGGGTATCTTTATCCCCATTTATAGAGGAGGAAACAAGGCCTGTGGCTTCTCTTTCTCGGCGTCTCTGGGTTCCCTTCACAGTGTCCTGCAAATAGTAACTGCACCTGTGGTGACAGGTTAAAATAAACAGCCACTCACATACCTTCCCGACGTTAAGCCATCACTTATGATTTATTGGGTAACCTGATATCTTAAAATCGGCTGCAGGCATGAGCTTTCTTAAATAAAACCACTGCTAAGGTCCACTGCCTGCTTTACTGTCTTTGAAATGTCGTTTCATTATTGAAGGGCCTATATTAACATACATAGAAACCCGAAACAAACATGACCACAATCCCATCCCTGAATAGAAAGTTTCATTTCTCTGAGTCACCGTCTAGGTCTCTTCCATGTGCATTTTCAGGTGTCTGTATCATCATCGAGAGAATGTTACAACCTACATCTTCAAGTCACATTAGGCCACACACTGCCATTTTACTATGGTCTTTTTTTTTTTTGCATCTCTCCATCTTTCCTTTTCTATTCCCACTTCCCCTCTCCCCTATCATAATGCAAATTTTTATTTGTTTGAGTGTATGACCAAGGGAAAGGTGTGGAAGAACACACACACCTGTTTTGTTTTCAGCTGGAGGGAAATTCACTGTCTTTTGAGTAAAACAGTGTTTTGCCCCTAGGCTATAAATGAAATGCTACCATCTCCAGTGAGGACCTCAGACCAAGCACACTTTGTCCTGGGGACTTTGGTGAGTTACACAAGTTCTCTCCTGGCTTTTCTAGAAGATTCTGTGATACCTGCAGAACACACAGTGAAAATCTCGTCCATCTAACTAGCTCTTGTTATCATTGGTTGTTGTTCAGAGTTGTTATTTGATAGCCCTGATCAAGTATGACACTTCTTAGAACACCCATCAGTAAACACATTTTCTTGTGTCCATCTTAAGGCGCCAGAGATCATCCATAAGGTTCAGAGCTCATGGCTTTGGCCCAGGTGAAATTCCGGCCCAGTGACAGCCCCCTGCTTCACGTTTCATCTACTCTAAGTACAAATTCTAGAACTATTGCTTTACTTTTTTAAATGATTTTTCCTAAATAATTTTACCTCACAAGTAGCTGTAAAATATTTCAACGAGTCCCTGAGTACCCTTCATGCAGTTTCCCCCAAGGCCAACACCCACATAAACCACGTACATTGTTAAAACCAGAAGCCTGACCTGGCACAACGCTCTTCAGACAGGGCTCACATACGGACGTATCTGGACTTCCCTAGTGTAGCTAACTATTATTTTAACAAAAAATGTCCTTTTCTGACAAAAACTGAAAAAGGTATTCAAGGTCCAAAGAGCCACAATTTTTATGATGAAATCTTCTAAAAAAGAATTCAAAATCTCTATGATTCATTATCTTTTCTTAGCCTGCATTTGAACTAAGGTAGAAATGTGCTTCTGTTTTGCACAAAGATGATGCCACAAACCTACCCTTAGGAGGGCTCGTGTAAGGACAGGTGTGTCCTCGGGTCCTTGCTGGGCCAGCGTCATTGACATGGAACCCGGCCAGCTGCAAGGGCCCGCGTGCTTGGTTTAATGCTCTACAGTCATCTTTTTGAAATTCTTAATATTTGGACAACAGGTCCCACGTTTCCATTTTGCACTGGGTCCTGCCAATTACGTAGCTGTCCTGAGTCCTAGGGGTGGAGGCGCTCCTTCACAAATGTGGAGGCCGTGCCTTCCTGAGCATCTGTGGACGCAAGACATGGCCGACACCTCCTGTTCTCATACTCCAGCCCCACAGAGCAACCACAAAATGCTTGCCCATGGATCTCTGCTAGGAATACCTACACTGCTAACATTAGAATTTTTATACCTTTAGTGCAGGAATAAAAAGCAATAGGATTGCAAGAGCTTCTAGCTATGTGCTTACAAGGTTTGCCCCTCGCCCTTCTCTGCCACCACACAAACAGGTGACATGTGAACAAACTGCCCTTGACCCGACTGACCCTCCAAAGGAGCTTTAACCACCCTCCACGTGGGTGGTGGGCCCCCCGCCTGCTGGCCAGCAGAACCCATTGATGTGGGGGAGTTGTGAGGAGGGCTCCCCAGTGGTGTCAGCACTCGACCCCTTTGCTTCGCAGGTTTACATCGTACCCAGAAGGCCCCTGGATGTGAGGGCTGGAGTGATGGCAGAGACCCTGCGACAGGTAGGAAGGCTTTCCCTTGTCAGTGTGCCAGCTAGGGGGTCTGCTTCCCAACCCGAACCCAGGCTGCACCTGGGGACCCTTCCTCCTAAATCACTCTCTGTCCACTGGGCCTGCAGGAACAAAAGACCACAGATAGGGCGGCTTAAACAACAGACTGATTTCTCACAGTCTGGAGGCTGGAGGTCTGCAACCAGGGCGCCATCATGGCAGGCTCTGGTGAGGCCTCTTCCCAGTTCACAGATGGCTACTGTCTCGCCGTGTCCTCATATGGCAGAGAGAGAGCGAGCTCTCGGCTGTCTCTTCTTATCAGGGCGCTAATCCCCCCCGACTTCATGTAACCCTGATTATCTCCCAAAGGCCCCACGTCCAAGTAGCATCACGCTGGGGGGTAGGGCTTCACCATAGGAATTTCGGGGGACACCATTTAGACCAGAGCAAGTATGTTTGGGGATCCTCATTCCAGGGCTGTTTTTGCAGGACACGACCTAAGACAAAAGTGATCCGTCTGTTTCTGTGAAATCATGAAAGCCGTATGTGGATCAGGTTTAAGGGGATATGCGACGGTAACATTAGATGTCCCTGGGAGGTCCCTCAACACGGCCACAGTTCTCAGGAGAATCAGAAAGGTGCTTTGGGAGCTGGGCAAACCCATGCGTGGTTCCAGTGGAAGTAGCTGGGCAGGTCCACACAGTGTGTCCTGGAGGGCGAGCTCCGTGCGGCCCATTCAGGACCGGAAGTCGCATGAAGAAGCTGTAGATTCATTAGCTGACCCCTAGGAGCTCCAAGTGTTGCAGGGAAGTTATAAGCACAAAGGAATATAGTAATGCTAAGCGGGCCCCATCTGCTGAGACGTATTTTATTTGACACCCACGTTTACCATAACCACTGCATATGAAACCCAGTCCTGAGAGACTGAAGGATACAGTACTAAGTCATTCAGTCCTCGCATCAACCCACTGGGGCAGGTTCCATAATTTTCCTTACTATACAATGAGGGAACCTGGGGCCAGAGAAATTAGGTGACTTGTCCAAGGTCACAACCGTAGGAAGTGGTAGAATTGGGGTTCACAGGCACTTGGGGAGCTTGTTCAAAAGCATCGATCCCAGGCCCCACCTCCACAGATCCTGTGTTAGTGGGTCTGGGTGCAACCCCATTTTGTGAAATCGGGTGACCCCCCCCTCCCCGTGGGTGTCAGAGTGATGACAGAGAGGCAGCCGGTACAGTAGCTTCAAGGAGTGAGACCCAGACCATGGTGGCGTCTAGGGCCACTCGCTGGGGTCAGCCAGTGTCAGCCCCTCAGGGTACCGGCAGGCCCCAGGGAGAGTGCTGTGCACCACAGTGCCAGCCCTGAGGCCTGCTTGGACCTGGTCCCTCCTCACAGCTGCTCCCAAGTCCTGCAAAGTGGACAATGCCTGGTGGCCGATACAAAAAAACAGAAAAAACCACAGATATTTTCTCTAAGTCTAAAGCAACCCGGAATCCAGGGCCGTGTGGGGGCCGTGCATCCAGCAGCATCCTAAGGTGACCCTGCTGGTGAGGAAGATGTGGAGTGAGCCGCAGAGAGAGCAGCATCTGCCCGTCTCTCTCCGAACAGACTGCAGCCTCCGTGAGGGCAGGGCCACATCATTACTGGTGACTGACACATGGTGGCTGCAGAAAGAATGAGTGAACAAATGTTCTCAGGCAGATGAGGCAGACAGAGCAGAAAAGGAGGCTCGGGGAAGTGACTCAAAGTGGCGAAGCTACGAGCGTGCAGAGCTGGGCTGGACACGGTTTGGCCCACTGCACACCTGCCTGGCTGCTCGCTGAAGAAAGCCAGAGGAGTCCCTTGTCCCCGAACTTCCTATCTGTAAAGGAACGTGTCGGAACAGTGCAGCACAGATCACGTGACTGCACCAGGTGACGAGGTGGCTGCATACAGTACATGGTTGCTAGTGCACAGCATCCGGCTTACCAGATGGTCCGCAAGGACAGGGATGTGGGCTCCAGCCAGCTGCTGTCAGCCCAGGGCCCCCCGTCTGCCCACCAGGCATGCAGGAGAGTTTATTTAGTGCAGGCTTGGGGCTCTCCACTTGGTGGTGACAGGACAGAACAGAACAGAAGGCCTGGTTCTTTCCCTTGGGGGTCTTCTTAGCTGGGGCTTGATGACGAATGACTGATCTTACGGGAACTCTAAAATCGCTGACTCAGGGTGTGGAAACCCGCTGCACTGTCGTCAGCCTTGGGACCGTGAACTTGAATCTGCACAGCGCAGCCCGGCTGCAGAGTCTGTTTGGCCCTGCTCACCAGGTCTGTTGCTGATTACCTATTCAGCTTCACCACAGGGCATGACAGGACTTGAAACAGCTTGGCCACAGCTGTGCATCCATTTGGTAGCTGACAAGAGCTTTCTTTACTCCCCCATCCTCCCCTTGTGGTATATGGACACACAGTGACCGGTCCCTGAATGTGGAGCCAGGCAATGAGCAGATGTGTGGGGGAGGGTTCTGAGGTTCGCCTGTGGGGACCAGCAAATACAGGGCCTGAGCTGGTGGTTCCCGCTAAACTGAGAGCCCAGGAGGGGCTCCTGTGAGCCGGAGGAGGCTGGGGAGGGCTGGCTGCCAGACCCATGAACAGGGTATGGCTGAACGCTCCCAGCATGGGCGGTCTCCGGGCTTCTCAGCTTCCTCTTTCCAGGCCTTTACCCAATGCCTGCTGCCTCTGGTTCTGAGATGCTTGATTCTGAATGTCTTCATGCCATAAGTGAGGCCATTCTCTCAGGGACAACTGTTAGTGAAGTTAAAAGATTCTAGGTAAACTCATTCCCACCTACGTTGAGGTAACTGGCTCAGATTTCCAACAGCACCCTCCTGGAGGTATTTAAAGGTAATTAGGTGAAAGCTCTTTAGTCTTGTCCATTCATCCATCCATTCTCCATCCATCTACCCATCATCCATCATCCATCCATCCATCCTCCCATCCTCCATCCTCCATCCTCCACCATCCACCATCCATCCATCCATCCATCATCCATCCATCCATCATCTATCATCCATCCATCCATCCATCCATCCATCCATCCATCCATCCATCGTCCATCGTCCATCCATCCATCCACCATCCATCCACCCATCCATCCATCATCCATCCATCCATCCATCCATCCATCCATCCATCATCCATCATCCATCCATCTGTCATCTGTCATCCATCCATCCATCCATCCATCCATCCATCCATCCATCCATCCATTCATTCATCCATCCATCATCCATCCATCCATCATCTATCATCCATCCATCCATCCATCCATCCATCCATCCATCCATCGTCCATCGTCCATCCATCCATCCACCATCCATCCACCCATCCATCCATCATCCATCATCCATCCATCCATCTATCCATCCATCCATCCATCCATCCATCCATCCATCCATCCATCCTCCATCATCCATCCATCCATCATCTGTCATCCATTCATCCATCCATCCATCCATCCATCCATCCATCCATCCATCCATTCATCCATCCATCGTCCATCCATCCATCCACCCATCCATTATCTATCATCTATCATCCATCCACTCATCCATCCATCCATCCATCCATCCATCCATCCATCCACCCACCCACCAACTCATTCATGGCACCTGGAGAAAATGAACCATGTACGGACCCTTGCATTTACCTCCTCTTGCCCTGGCTTCCTCCAGAAGCTCTGTGACGTGGATGTGCTGGAAGATGACACTGATTACCTGCCCCACATCTACTCGGAAGAGGGAGAGTGTGAAAGAGCAGAAACCCTCAGTTCTCTCGCCTTCTCGGAACAGGACCTCTCACAGGACTTGCTGGACTGTTTGGATTCCAAGGCTACTGCACTTGGAGAACTACATTCTGAGTCAGGTGTTTTGTCCTAAAACAATATATGTTATGGCGAATTGGAATAATTCATGGAGGGGAATCACTATTTAAGGATTTTCTTTGTCTCTCTCTCTGTTTTCCTTCTTTCATAAAATTACCTCCTAGTCCTAGCATGAGGATAAACTATGAGTTTAGATTAAATGCTTTGATATTCTCAGACCAGACATCTCGAACCAAAGCAAAAGAGTAGGTTATGCTTTTTTAAAAATTTGATTTGTTGGACAGATTTTCCAGAGAAAGTTTAATGTCGTAATTTCTTGCTTCTATTAGCAGCCTAGCTGTGAGGGTAAATGAAATATAATCCACAGGTTATCCAGCAATTTGGCAATAGGTAATATTGGGGGAAAAAATCGATTTTTTGGTGATTATTTACATTTGTATAGTTATGATTGTGTTTCAGTGTCAGTGGAAAAAATAGGGAAATAGGGAAATGTTTTCTAGAACAATTGTGATCAGTATTTTTAGGGATTTAAAAAATCAAATGATCCTTGTCACTTTTGGAATAGACAAGTAAAATATGTTACCATGAAAGAAATGAGGAATAGACAAGTAAAATATGTTACCTGAGAGACAAGTAAAATATGTTACCAATATGTTTAAAAATTTATAAGCAGTATATACTTCAAAAAATGAAGACATAATTTAACTTCATGTATTATGTAAGTGAAAGAATAAATTCCAATTAGATTTTATGTTTAAACAAAATGACCAGCTTTAATTGATTTTTTACTTGTCCACTTACTACTAATGTAAAATCTTCGAAAAAAATCTGTAAAAATTTTAAATAGTAGGGCATGTGCCCTAAAAGTAGTCGGTGTTCTGGTCTTGGTAACAGATAAAAGGCTAACTAAGCAAAATTTTAAATGCTATCAGGACACTTTAATGTGTATATTGGAGAACTAAAAGTCCACAGCCAAATTCTAAAAATTTTATATGATTAATGAGCATAATCTTTTGTGAGTGCCCTCTGGCAGCCTAGGATAAATCAGTGAAGTATTATATTAAATGACATTTTAGCTGACTCAGGGTGAAAATCTTCCCTTTCTTTATGAGGAAGCTACGGAAATATTTACTATAAAGAGACCTCGGTGTTTGTGTACAGTTACTTCACTCTTCATCCAGTGCTTTGGGCAACTGAAAAAGAAGAAAAGCCATCGCCGAAGTGTTGGAGTGTCCATCTGACATACGAATGTGTACAGCAGTTGCTCTAATGCTGGAACAATTCAGAGCAAAGCCTAGGACATTTTCTGCATAATTCAGAATAAAGGTCATTGTTTTAAAAAGTATTACTTTTGGTGTCTGATAGGTTGGCAGGGGTCTGTAGGTGGTCTTTAGGCCTTCTTGGATCTGAGGCAAGGGACAGAAAACTACAGCCATGGGGGCAGGTCTGGCCCACCACCTGCTTTTTTTTTTTTGAGAGCAGCGTCACTGGCCCTCATATGTGGGACCCGAACCGGAGCCGCTGGCTTCCCAAGCCAGCGCATAACCACCGCGCCACTCGGCCTGCCCGGCCCACCACCTGTTTTTGTAAATAAAGTTTATTGGCACACAACCATGTTCATATATTTTTTTACGTG
This sequence comes from Aselliscus stoliczkanus, assembly GCA_033961575.1. Lineage (NCBI taxonomy): Eukaryota > Metazoa > Chordata > Mammalia > Chiroptera > Hipposideridae > Aselliscus > Aselliscus stoliczkanus. Next base: position 2,681,335 of record CM066738.1, on the reverse strand, counting down.
CCATCCTTGACTGGTCTATGCTGCCACAGCAGAGCTGAGTAGCCGTGACAGAGGCCATATGTCCCCACAAAGCCAAACATATTTACTCTCTGGCTACAGAGAAAAAGTGTCCCGAGCCCCTGTTTAAGGGATTCTTTCTGGAAACTCCATGTTGTATCAAACATATCAGGATATATCACAGCCTGTGTTAAGAACAGATATATGGCCACGCAAATTTGGACAGGTTTTAAGTAAATTTGCTTTTAACTGTGAGTAGTTCGCTTCATTCACTACCATTTGTGGAATCTGGGCAGTTGTGTGTATTTCTGAATTCTTGCAGTATAAGACTCTCTCCAACCAATTGTTTTCAAAAGTAGTAAAAGACTCATGAAAAAGTCATGAATGCCAAATTTAGCAGTTAATGAGAACAAAATGTTATGTTTCATAGATACTTAATTAGACTATTCTGAAGCCAATGTATATAATTTCATGGGTCTCAGGCCTTGGGGATAAAATGGCCGTCAGCGTGTTCACGAAGCACACCTGGCATATAAAACTTCAGCCTTTCCCTTTAGATGCCAATCTATATTATATATTATCACCTTCCCCAACTGGTATCTGCAGGGAACACTCATGGATGTGGCTGGCTCTCCCTTACAACTTCATTCACAAATCTATCCACATGCTTAGAAAAGCTTCCATTAAAAATATCAGCATCAGGAGGTTTTGGTGCAAATGTTAGCCTCCAGTGAAATTTACTTGTGAACTAAACCAAGTCTTACTATGGTGATGAAAAAGGCGATAAAACCAAAATTGTAAATATTTTCAAGGAAAATGTGATTTTACTAAGAATATTAGCCTCCCAATTACTTAGCAGTCCAAAGATAGCTTCAGTCTCATCAGGGAAATGTTTATTTTGTGTTTCATCAATCTTGGGTTCCCATCTGCATTAACCATCTCATTGGTTTTATGGAGCTTTTCATCGGAGGTGTCTGTCTTGCTTACTTTTATGATTTACTGAACCCAGAAGTGATGGACACAGTTGTTTACACTTTCCCAAGTGAAACTAACCCGGGCAACCTCGCTTTGCATCCCTGTGAAGCGGGAGGCCCCTCAGAGATGACGCGTGGGCAGAAGACCACGGACCTTGTCTGGTCAGAGTCTCCTCTGAAACGTGCGGGGCAGAGGCCAGACGAATCTGCCATAAAGAGGAAACGGGGATAAAGAACTCCGGGGCTATGAGAACAGGAAAGGTGGATTCCTTTTATCTTTCCTAGACAAGGACTCTGGTGCAGAAACTGCCGCGAGTATGAGGCCACACTGACTGCGAATTGCCTTATATCTGCTACCTCTCCGTCCCCCATTAAAGCGCCCTGTATTTCCAGCCATCCGGAATGGGAGTGCCATTCCCCATCCCCCCGGCAGCCACGTGACTAAGTTCTGGCCAATGGAAGGCAAGTTCCAGGAAGTGTCCTTGAAGGGTGGAGATGTTTGTCTCTCCCTCTCCCTGTGCTGGCTGGAATTCGATGACGATGGCTGGCACTGGGGCAGCCATCCTGGACGCTGCCATTAGAACCGATGCATGCTGTGTCAACAGGATAGGGGGCATAGGTCTCTGGCACCATGCAGCCTCACTGGACCATCCCTGGATCACCTTACTCTGGACTCAAAATGAGGGAGAATTAAATAGGTCTTGTTTAAGCCACTGCTATTTTGGATTTCCTGTCACTTGTGGCCAAATCTAATCTTCACTGAAGAGGCCTCAACATGGGGCACTGGCTCCATGGAGGTGGTCAGAACTCAGATATGGTGGGCAAGGGGGCTGGTGACCCTTATCATGCAGACACAAAGCATTTGATAACAAGGCTCTCCTGCTGGGTTTTGAAAAGCAGCTCCTGAACAAGGCTTGAGGTAGAGAAATTCATAATACAGAAAGGCATTACTGCCTCTCACTGCTGTTAGCAGTCCTCCAAGGGAGATGGATAGAGGCTACTGCTGGCCAGTGCCAGAGCGGGCATGACACTCCCCCTGCAGTCTGCAATCTAAGTCAACCGAGAGCCTGGTAATTTGGAGCCTTGCAGGGTTGAAGATAGCAGCTGCTGTGTCTCTCAAACGACATGGGCCCTGGAAACGGTTTTGTGCAAAGCAGCACACATAACACAAAATCAAACTAGTGCCCTGTCCTACTAATTTGTGAATCTTATGGCAAAAGCCATTTTAAGGGAGTTGCCTTCACACCCAAAGCCAAATGGCTCCAGGTGGATGGGCACCATCATGCTCAGAGACAGGGGGCATTGGCCGAGCGTGGAGGTCGACAAGGGAAGACCATATAACTCTCTGGGGTTATAAACTATGTCTGCACAGATCCACTGACCAGACATAATAGATTAGAAGTCTTTGTTTTGGAAAGAAAATATTTTGCCTACGAAACCACAGCCTGATCTGAGAAAGCCTATGACTGCCAACCCCAAAGCAAACCCTGGAACCACCTAGAAAGCAGGAAGCCTGAAAACATGCAGCCCCAGGAAGGCCACGGCCTCCGATACCACACGGGTGTGGTGTGGTGGGGAGATCGTAGCAAGCACGCGAGGGACGCCCGTGGGGGCGATGCTGCAAACCAGCCTCCACTGGTGCTGCCGGATTTGTTGTGGGCATGGACCAGTGACGGCGTGTTTATCCAAATGGGAGCTTTTATAGCAGGCATCCTATTCTTACTCATCTGCCTAACGGGGGTGTACCAGGAACCAGAAACTTGGCACATGGTTTACAGGTTGTCAAACCACAAAGCAGCGCCAGGTTAGTGTGTCTGTGTGAACAGGGGTCCGGAATCTTGGGGGACATCTTTAGAATTCTGCCCCCCACAGGGGAGCAGATAATAACCCCAGGGCAATAACAAGCTTCGGGAAGGCGGGGTGAGGAAGCGGTTACTCTGTGGGACTTTCCCCAGATTCTGTCTCAGAACGGACCCTCTTCCGGGCCACGTGCCCACCGTGGTCCTGGGGCCTGGCTCTGGGCCCTGCTAACACCGAAGGTTCCATAGGCTTCCTGCTAAACGCAGTGTTTGGCACTGTCGGTTCATTTTGCTGGGTTCTGTCCACTCCAGGTTCAGTTTGATCAAGGGCAAGCCACTGCTGTTTAGTTATCTCTATTCTATTTTCAGCGCCCTGCAAGCAGCGGCTTAAGGGAGCTTGGCTATAGAGATAGCGTCAGCCCAGTAAGTGGCTGGCGGATCAGGCACTCGGGGAGGGTGGCACACGGGGCCAGAGCTGGCCCCCTGCTTAATAGTACTTTCCTCAGCCCATCTGAGAGAGCAAGTGTTTTTAACACAGAGGCCATGAGCTTCTCGGCATCTGAACAGTATTTCAGGGTGGGTCTGGGGAGAAAGAGGGGTCTACGGCAGGTTTCTCAGCCTTGGCGCTGACATTCTGAACTGACTCAGTCTCCGTGGGGGGGACCATCCTGTGCCCTGCGGGGTGTTAACAGCATCTCTGGCCTCCACACTCCATGCCAGGAGCGCTCTCCCTCCAGTTGTAACAACCCAAAATGTCTTCAGTCATTGCCCAGTGTCCCTGGGGGCAAACCTGGCCTGGTGGGAACCACTGGCTTGTGGACAGAACCTTTAAAATACAGCCTTCTAGAGCTCTCTGTGGGGACACTGACTTCAAATTCATTAAAGTGAACTGGTCAGCTTTGTGCTCTGGGGGAAGGTCAGGAGGGGAGCTGTGCACGTTCGAAATGAGCTGTGGGAGCCGGCCCAGCCCTGAGCAGGGACCCACGCTTCCAGAATATTCTCGAGCCCCACACTGGAAGTCTCTGTCCATAGCCTCAGAGCCTGTCCACTGCGGAGAGTGGCTAAAAATAGTACAGTGGTGGTGGGCCGAGGGCTTCCAGGAAATTGTTTTCTGGGCGTAACTGGGGGAGAGCCATGGGAATGTGGTCACCAGGCCGGCTGCCCAGCTGCAAAGGTCAGCCAGCCGCTTCCGGAGCTGAGCTTTGGCCAGGACGTCCTCAGGACTCAGGTGCACGAGAGACGCCTTTCAGCTCCTCTGAAGAGCTCTTCAGAGCCTCGCAGCCCAGGCCTTGTCTCTGTTTTATTGTCTTAACTGCAAGTCTGTGTTGGGTCAGCGGCAATTAAACACCAGGAGTGGCGAGGCAGGGCTCTGACCCCGGCCACTTCAGAAATACCCCCGAAACGTCCCTGGGCCAGCTCCACTTTAAATCACTGCCAGTCACAAGTAGAATTCAAAAACACTGGGTGCCAGCACCCTGCGTTCACATGCCGGCTTCTGAGATAGGACAGGCATGAGCAGGAAAGGAGTCACTTCTTCTGGGGAGGGGGCTGTGGGCAGAACTTGGGCCGGACTCTCCTTCCTGCCAGCCTGGTGGTCGGGGCTGATTCATGCCCAGACAATGCACAAGGCAGGCGGGGGATTGAGAAATCACACAGGAACACGTGACTGTTGTGCATCTAATGTACGTGCCGTGTCCTGTCTCTTCAGGGGACAGTCAGTTACTGGGGGCAGTCCTGGACCAAGTACCCCTTTCATATCACCATCCACGGCAGCCACTTTGAGCCCTCGGCCTGTGCGGACACAACGCGCTGTGGTTAAGCCTATGGGAACAGTCCCTGGCAAGGCTGCGGCTGCCTCCACCAGGACCCCCAAGCTCAGGGGTCCAGGGGCTGCTGACGCTCACACTGTGTGTCAGGAGGGTGGGGACTTGGCCCCGTGTCCTCGACACTGTGCTAGCCTGCGTGGCCTGGCTGGGCAAGGGGCAGCCCTCGCTCAGGGAACTGGGTGATCTCAGGCACAGCTCTCTGGGCCATGATTCAAAGGCTGGGTCATGAGCCTGGGCTTGGTTATTTTTGAGGATAGGATTTGGCCCAGATCCTGAGGCTGAAATAGATGCTGTGCCTGTGACCCCGGTGGGGTGTGACCCAGGGATCCTGGTGCCCTTTGCCCTGGATCAGCAGCCTCTGACTCACCACCCACAGCAGTGGTTCTCAAAGCGGGGTGCCCTGGTCCAGCAGCACTGACACCACCTGGGAATGTACTGAAGTGCATATTCCCAGGCCCCCCGCACCCCCCCCCCCAGATCTATAGAACCAGAAACAGTGGGCCGGTGCCCAGAAAGCCTTCCTGAGTGTCCTGAAGCTCAGAAGGCCGAGTCATGAGCCTAGAGAGGTCAGGTCCCCCTGGCTACATAACTGTATTGGAACACCCTCCCTACTCACCTGATCTGGCCCCCAATGACCTCTTTCTGTACCCAAAGATAAAGGAAATATTGAAAGGAAGACATCTGGATGACATTCAGGGCATCAAGGATAATATGACGACAGCTCTGATGGCCATTCCAGAAAAAGAGTTCCAGAATTGCTTTGAAGGATGGACTAGGTGCGGGCATAGCTTCCCAAGGGGAGTACTTTGAAGGTGACTGTGGCCATATTCAGCAATGAGGTACATAGCACTTTCTCTAGGATGAGTTCGTGAACTTCATTGTCAGACCTTCGTATATGATCCAGATAAAATCCTCAAAGATCCTAGATCTGCAGAAACCTACATTTTTAATTTTAAAATCTATTGGCAAATTGTCTTACAACATTCTCACCAATAGCGTTTATTACCAAGTTTTAAATCTTTACTAGTCTAAGTAAAAAATTTTAAAAAGGATTTGTAATTATAGTTTTCACTTCCATGTCTTTCACTATAAATGAAATGAGCTGAGCATAGAAAACTATGTTTCTGAGCCATTTATTTTCCTGTGAACTGCCTGGTTTTACTTTAATGAGTTGGTGGTCCTTTCTATCTATTGGGTTGTCGGAAAAGTCATGATGCATTTTAGCAATGAGAAACATAGAAAAAAATATGTCATGACTTTTCCGACAACCCAATATTTGTAAGAGCTGTTTATGTGAGGGTATCATCTGTCAGTCACATGTTGCAAATACCTTTCCCAGTTGTTTTTTGATATCCATTTCCATGTGAAATTTAAAATATGATGTAGCCCTTTCTTTTATGGCTTTAAGAGGACATTGATTTCTGAGTGGTGAGGAAAGGGGCTGATGACAGGAAAGTGTCACAAGGGGTGTGACCTCATATGGGGCTTGGGCAGCCCACGTGAGCTGGGTGTTGAGCATGAGCGGTGAAGGGGGGAGGGGAGCAGCATGCCAGGCAGGAGGCCCAGTGGGACAGGAGTGAGCATGGCATCTCTGTGGGCCCTAGGGGCCCAGGAGCATTCCTGCTGCCCTCTGACCTTGCCCTTCAGGGGATTTGAAGCTGAACCACGCCCCCTATGAGGGCAAGAGGGGTGTGTCCTCCCCCTGGGGCACGTGACAAACCCAGTACATTCTTGCCCTTTGGAACCAAAGAAATTTGCTCTCAAGCAAATGAACCAAGAAGATGGCAGCTGGAATCCTGGGGCGCTGGGGTTTCAGGGCCCTGTGAAGGGTGACCGGGTGACGACAGGTGCGTTTCTTCGGATGGGGACCCAGAATGAGCAGGCCGCTCAAGGCGGCCCGGCCTGCTGTGCGGGGCTCTCCCGGGCGTAGGGGAGCCAGAAAATGGGGGGCTCTCCCGAGCCTCGGCTTCTGTCTTCTTAACATCTCCAATGCAGAGAGAGCTGAGAGCAAGGCTGAATGCTGGTCTCTGCCCTGGATTTTGTTTCCACTGTGAAGACAGATCGTCGAAATAATGCGCATGTCAGCTGAGGATGAAAACAGCCAGCGATGCGTTCGTTTGCCAAGTTTACTCGCCCCATAAATCATTCCTTTGCAGATGCCATTAACTAATAGTTCAAGGCTGGTAATCTTCAATCAACCATGATTAAAGAACTCTTGCTGATGGCAGGGGGATACCACGTTTTTGTGAAAGCCGGCAGTGAAATCTGCTTACACCATCCATCTTTACTTTGATAAACTGCCCTTAACTAATAATTCCAGATGGAAGGATTTTAAATTGAGCACGGGGCTTGGCAGGATCAGGGCAATCTCTCAATGACTGTAAAGACTATTTTATGGCCGGCTGTCTTCAGATGGACGATATCCATTTAGGCTCTAAAGAGCGGGTGACATTCCCACGCCTCCCAGGGCACCTGACCCCTTATTCACAGGACGTGGGCAATTCACACCCATTGCCTGAGAGTGCAGCCGGGAGGCGCAGAGTTCACATGTCGGGGCGCCCCTCCAGCGGGGTGCCCCTCGCTGGCTCACTCTGCCTGGAGTCCTGCTGAGATTCTCATGGTTCCCTCCTTCTCGGCCTGCAGGTCCCAGCTGGGAGGGCTTCGGCCAGCACCCGGTCCAGGTCAGGAGTCTCCCTGACCGCAGGGCCCCTCACAGGGCCCCATCATGTGGCACTGAGAAAGCACACGTCCCCTGGCTTGTATGCCTTCCCCTGCCGCTGCAGGCAAGCCCTTTGGGGAAAGTGCTGTGTGTCTTCATCTCTTTTTATCCCTCTCTGGGGCCTCCACACTTACAGCGCCCTGTTCAGTGGTGTGTGCTGAAGTAACAGAAGAATTAACGAAGCCCTTTGCTGACCCTCAACAGGCTGGTTCTCTGTCCGTGGGGGTGGAGGCGACGGAGTCATGGGTTGCAGCAAGTACCCGACTTCGCCCCCCTGACATATGACATCTGTGGCCACGCACAAGCAGACTTTGTGGGGACAGGGGAACAGACGTCCACTCTGGGGAAACCCATGCTCTTGACCTTCGAGGGCAGGCCAGGCTTATGGTGTTTATTCCCAAGAGTCACTGTCTCTGAGCTTTCTCTTCCTGTAGCGATGACCTGGTAATTTCGAGGTTATGATGTGTAGGACAGGGACCCACCGCTCCCCCAGCCACCCGGCCACATCTCTCTGAGTCAAACGTGTAGCACACACACGAGTTTTGTCTCTACTTTGCGGACAGCCGTCAACGTCATATCTGAATGGCAGAGGAGAACAGAAACAAAGCACTTCATCTGTTGGTCTCTGAGGAGGCCCAACAAACCCACAGCATATTGGATGCCAAGGGGAAAGTGGTTTTAAAACTTAACACGTTTTAAACGTTCACCAAGGAGGACAATCTAGGACACAACAGATTTGTGACCAAGATCAAGGGGATTAGCAACTCGTTGGGCAGCCTCCCAGAAAAAGGTCAGCCCAGGGCATCCGAGTTGTTCCCACTGTGAGCGGAAAGCCACAGCAATGGGCTCTGAAAGGCGGTGTGACAGGACCAGGAGAAGGTCCTGTTTCCAACTGCACAAAATGCACGAGGGGTGCCTTAGGGAGTGGAGGGACAGGCCATTGCCTGACAAAAAGGCTGTGCTAAGAAAACATTTAGTTGAGCCTGCTTGTCATGAGAGGCAAAGTATACGGTGGTGCCAGGAATGGGGATACTTCGGCAAAGAAAGCCACGTAACTCTGCTTAATAAGGTGAACGTGAGTCCTCTGTGTTCCAGTGTGAAACGGATTTCTCTCCCTGGGGTAGAAATGGACCCCTTGTAGCGCACATGTCCTAGTCCTCTGGGCAGTGGCTCCTGAACACAGTTCTTTGGGAGTAGGCCCAGGCATAGATTTAAGGCAGAGCGGCACCCAGGAAGTAAGGATGCTGCCTGACTGACAGGCCAGCAGCCCAGGTGGGCTTATGAACAGGACTATTCCTGGGGAGCACGGTGGAAGGTGGGGACTTCATGAATCTATCCATGCCTGTCCCAGCCCAGTACCCAATATGTCTGCAACACTGAAGGTGGCAAAGTTTGACAAAGCTTTAATGTCCTCATCAATAAAGTGGGCATGAAAATGTCTACGTGGCAGGATTATGATATGGATTAAATTGAGAAAAAATTGTATTTCAAAGCACTCATTGTTTAATTTGGGAACTTCCCCCCCACCCTCTTCTCTCCATGTCTTTCGTGAGACTGTTAATCTGGTTGGCCTCAACCTGGCCACTCAGAGTATCCCTTTGTTCTGTGACCCAGTGACTGGTCTAGGGGTGAGCACATGACCCGAGCAAGCCAATGAGAATCTTTTGAGAGCTTTTATAGGGATGCTAGGTTTCTCTCTGTTCCTGGGTCCCTGGGCTGTGGGGTAATGGCACGGAGTGGTTGGCGCCAGCCTTTCCCCAGGGGTGCCTGCTGGAGATGCAGAGGACAGCTGAGTGGGAGATGGAGAGAGGCTGGGTGCTGACACATGGTTTGACTCATGCATCAGCTTTGCCCGAAGCCTATACATCTTTTGTTTTCTCCATTTCTTGGGTCAATATTCCTCTAATTCTTGCTAACCCAGTTTATTTTGTTTTTTGTCATTTCCAATCTAAAGGGTCCTGACTAATACTTTATCTTTTTCCTTTGCTCTCCCTTCCTTTCTCCCCGCCTCCTCCCACCCTTCACCCTCCTGTGCTTCTCTCTCTCTCTCTCGCCGTGCATCTCCTTTTCTCTCAGTTCCCAGCCTGGATCCCAGGTTTGTCTTTATATTTCTGCCCATTCATCACTTCAATGACATCCTCATATAACCGAGATACTGACTCCTGGGCATTTAAATGTTATAATGAAAAGATCCTTTCAAGACGCCCAGGCATACAGTGCAGTGATGTTGACATTTGGATCAGGGGTGAATACCTTTAGCCCCAGGCTAAGCCACGCTTCACATCGCTGGCTTTTGCCTCTCATTTTTGTTTTCACGTAAATAAAACCACTTTGTTTTCATGTTTCATGAGAAGCAGTCTGTTGATTGCCTGACCAGGTGTGTTTTATGTGTTGTCTCTATCTCATGCATGGCCAAGGGCTGCAGGGTTTACCTAGCTGGTACTGGGCCTGTCAGGTGAGAAGTGCCACCCTGTAGATGGGGCTGAGAATTAACGGAGCCTGCTGTCCCAACTCAGGAGCCTGGCACCCCAGAGTTCCGCTGAACAATCACAGGCAAAGGATGTCATTGTCTCCTGGGGTCTCTTGAACAGTGGGTGCTCTTATCTACCAGTGGGGTGTTTGTGGCTATTGACAGGGTTCAAATATTGCTCTTCAGAGAGATGGGATGAATAAACCCATTAATTTTCCCATGGTCTAACCTGTGGGGCATGTGTTTGAGCATTTGCTGTGGCTGGAGGGAAACCCCAGGTGAGGGGTTTGATTACAGCCCTCAGCTGGGGTTGTTTCGAAGCTTTGGGGAGAGCCGGCAATTCATCACCAGGCATAGAGGTGGGGTCCCCTGTGTAATTATCTCCACTGCCCTCAGGGCATCTCTTCCAAAGGGTGGGGGCCGGAAGGGGATTGGCACAGGTGGCGCCTTTGCCTGCATGGGGCCGGCTCACTGGGGCTACTCGTACTAACGACAGCTCTGGTTTACAGCACACTTGCTATGCTCCGGCTGCGCCAACTTCTGTGGTTCAACCTCCAGGATCTTGGCCATGTTTGTGTAATCTGGTCCTCTTAATTACCTCATAAAAAACTCCAATTCATTTTTTTCCTTAAATGCATTTAAAAAGTAAACCTCCCAACTTTCTTCTAAATGGGAAATTAGTGACATTTGCTATGCATGGGAGGAAACCATAAACAATATAATGAGTGACTCCTGTTGTGGGTCAGGCATGCAGGGAGCTGGAAGACACCACGCTGCCCTAACAAGTAAAAAGCTGAACAAACTGAACAAGCGACAAGTATTCTTAGATCTGTCAGAGAAGTGAGGTCGCAAGGCCAACCGCAGCCCCCCAAACTGGAGAGCCCACCAGGCAAATGCAGAGAATCACAACGTACCGAGCAGGAACCCACAGACCTAAGCTAGCGCCTGCGTAGAGAAACCCGACTAACTGCTGAGCTGCCGGAGGCTCAGGGTGAGCAGGCTGGAGAGAGAAAAATTCCAGGAGGGCCCAGCTGTCAGGGCCCTGCCGCTTGTGTGAATTCTATCTACAGGAGCTTGACCAGGTTTTCACAGTGAATATCAGAAAAAATCCCCTCAGGATCCCAGCAGAGGGAAGAGAAAGGAGCCACTGTGAAAGGCCTCAGAGAACACTTCATCTTAACAAGGCCTGTCCTCAGGGGAAACCGGTTAACCGGAGCCCAACCTGCTGGGTTATCAGAGCCCACCTGACCTGGGAGAGGGGCATCCCCAACTCCTGTGCCCTTGAGCCATCCTGTCACACCTGAGGGGGCTGAGGGGGACAACACTGAGAAACACTGCTGATGCTCCCGGCTCCCCGAGCCTCTGTCCAGGGTGGTCCCAGAGCCCCGTTCCAGGTCTGACACCTACACACCGGCACCTGCCACGACCCAGGCCCACTGCAGCCTGCAAACTACCGCCCTCCTCAGCTCCTACTCTTCCCAGGAGCCCCCACGCACTAGCGTCCCTGGTTCCAGAGGGCCACCCCGAGTCCAAACAACATTGTGCATCGCAGCCTTACTCTCATTGTCTAAGGAATCGATTACCTTGCTGTAACTTTTCCAAACATACGAGCAGGTTTCCCTAAATTGAACCCAAGGCACTCACATGCCTGGAGCTAGCAGGCTGACTAAATATGGCAGAAATGTGCTGGGATTTCTTTAGAAATCAGCACATTTGTTTTGAGCATTAGCTGCTGATCAGGGGCATAGGCTGTGGAGTTAGGCTGCCAGGTTTAAATCCAGGAGCCACCGCCGGTGGCTGTGTGACCTTCGGCAAGGTAGGTCATCTCTCTGGGTCTCAGCTTCCCTATCTGCATCATCTGGACAGAAACAACCCCTACTTCCCCCAACTGTCCTGGGGAGCAAACTCCCATAAAGCTCCACAAGGTTAATAAGACACACCCGCACACTCCCGGTGGCCGTTCTTGTCACAGCTGGGGATGCATCGGGCAGCTCACTGCCGCTCCAAAGGACAGCAGGCCGTGCCATGGGGGCACTGACGGCCAAGACTGAGAGAAAAAATTAAAGTAGGGAAGCTGGTTATTTAAGGCTGAGAGCGAGAGTAAGCTGCCCCAGCTGTCCTCCACTCGCCTCTCTTTGTTTTTGTCTGCCATCCGGAGACACTGCCTCCTTTTCACTGTTTCTTGATGAGTAAACTCCATGATCCTCAAAGCAAACACACACTGAGCCAGCACAAGCAGACTCTTGATTTTTGCACACCCTGCTCCTAAAAGGAGCAGCTGAGGATGGGAAACTGGCCGGGGGATGGGAATTGCTCCAGAAGACAGCTGCTGGGCTGGCCAAAAGGCCCCGCGAACCCAGCCTGCTTGCTCCTTCTTTGTCAGATTGTTTGTTCATTCATTCATTCATTCATTCATTCATTCATTCATTCAAATGTTTGGCTTCCTATCTCATTTGTTTCTTTCCCTTCCAGATTTTGGCCCCTCATTGTCAGAAAAAGGAAGCACTGTCCCCAGCGGCCTCTGGGTTTTGTCCCCTTGGCCTTGCCTTCCTCAGCAGGCTGTCCTTGCAGACGCCACCTCAGCTGCCAACTCACTTCCCTCTTCACAACTCTGCTATCAGGCTGGTCACTGCGTTTCTCCATTGGTTTCCGGGGTGTTGAGCGTGGTTTCCTGTTCACTTCCTGTGGGGCATCCGCCAGGCTGTTGCTCTGTCCCGGGCCTTGTGAAAGCCCCCTGCACGGCAACACTCAGCAACCCTGACTGTGCCCAGAAATCCTCAGGGACCTGTTGCCTGTGCTGGGAACGAAACACTCGGACGAAGAGCACTGCCCCAGTGGGTCAGGCCAGACCAACTGTTATCACGGCCGGGCCGGGGCCGGAAACCTGGCCTGCTTTACAGCCGCTGGGCTGATGATAACTTTCACAACACAGGGCAAAGCCATTTAGCACCTTTGAAGAAACTGGAAATGGGCTTTTCCTGTGTGGTGGTGTTGAAAATTGAGAAGGATGATGGAATTATTAAAAACAGACTTCCCGGTCTTGGACTCTTAATTGCCTCTGGTCTGTAAAGCTGACAAATTAGCACTGTGGAATTCAAATGTAAATTGCTTAGTCTTGGGAGCCTGGGAGAATGGCTCCTAATACTTTTATCGGTTGTGAGAACTGCTTTTGGGGGAGGGAGATACTGTGAAAGCAAGAGCAGGGAGCTGGGAGCCAGGGGCCTGAGTTCCCGCTCTGAGCCCTGATTCTGCTCTCGGAGGGGCCCGAAGCTCATCCCTCTAAGGAAACAGTCTGAATGGAGCGCAGGTGGATTCTGTGGAATGGTAGCTCTCCCCCGGCGCCCTGGCGGCTCTGCAGGCCGCTAGGTGGAGCTAAAGTTGAGCAGGTTTCTTTTCCTGCAGGGCTTCTCAGAGCCTTTAACATAGTTATAATGACAGGTAACATTTATTAAGCTTACTCTGAGACACCACAGTGCAAAAAGCACTGCATTTGACCTCCTTTTGTCTTCGTCCGCAGATATGAAGAGAGAAGCTGGGCTTAGAGATCACAAGCCATGGCCCTTTTGTTCATAGGGCTATGCAGTGGCAGCACCTTGTCAGTACCTTGGGTCTGTCTGACCAAACAGGCTGTGTTCTAACCATCATACTCTCTGTCCCTCTAGCCCTGATGGAACCTTGAAATCGCTCTGTCCAACGAGGTAAGCTAGCTGCAGGATGCCTCTGCTCTGTCCTGCACTCTCCCCACATCACACCCCTCTCTCTCCAGTGCTCTGATGGGGCCCCTGGGAGACAGGGGCGCATATTCACCCCAAGCAGAGGTGAGGGGTCACCTAGGCCATTTTGCATGGTTGTTGGTAAAACGTGCCCTCAGGTGCCTTCCTGCTTGGGTTCAAATTTTAGCCCCACCACCTGTGCTATGCGACTTTGGGCAACTTACTTAACCTCTCTGTGCTTTTACATCTTTATCTGTAAATAGTGATGATAATTGTTCCTTACTCAAAGTTTTGATATTGAAGGTTCACAGAGTTAATATATGTAAATTGCAGAGAAGTCATAAGACTTTCCTGAACTCACCTCGGGTCTAGAGTCTGCCCTGCTCAAGGGAGGGCTCAACCAGGCAGCTCTTGCCAAGAGATCAATCAATAAAGTTCACAACGAGTTCTTCCCAGAAAGAAACAAAAGCATGTGAGAGACTGGGGAAAAAACCCTCTTCTCTGATGCATTTTAATGAGTGGCCAGCAGGTGGCAGAGGAGACCACAGCCATGCGAGGCTGGGCCGCTGCAGCGACACACGCTCCCCTCTCATCGGGCCACACAGGCCTGTCTCTCCCCTCCCGCCCCGGGGGCTGGCCCTCCACAGGGCCCCTGGGCCTCTGCTGGCTCCTGCCAGGGGCTGGCACACCCCCAGCCTGGGTCTCTCTTAGCGCCTCGTCACCGGCGCACTCCACTTCACACGTGTCCCTCGCAGGGCAGAAGGCAGACATAGTGAGTCAGCTGTGGGCAGTGCCGCCGAATGCTGCACGCCAGCCTTCCTCTCCGCGCGTGCCTTGCGTGTGGACTCATTAGAAGTAGGTGCTTCTCACGCTTGTATTGTACAGAAATCCTTAGCGGGTTGATTGACATGTGGCTGCTTAAGAGTGGCTGAGTGATATTTGGAAAATTGGCTGGGGGTTTTGGAAGCTCTGGAAATGCATCCCCCCCACACTTTATATAATGGCATTTGAGCTTCAGCTGTTTGAAAATTTGCTCTCGGAAGCATTTCCAGGAATTGATAATATGGGGATACAGAGGGGTGCCTGCATTTTACTTGATGTAAACGCCTGCTGGGGGGGTCTTTCTCATATGATTGGTCAAGGTCAAACAGACTGACTGAGAACCAGAGAGAGGACAGGGGTTGACATGATGAATCTGCCTCCTTTTGTCATGAACAAGGAAAATAACGAACGCCCGAGAACGCGGCCGGGTGAGTGGCTGATGGAAATCTCTCCTCGGGTGCCCCTGTGAGCTGTTGGGCAGCGGCCCCATAGCAGGGGGAGGGACTCTGCAGCCAGGCCACAGCTGTACACTGGTCATGACAAAGGCCTCGCTAAGCCCGGTGGCAGACTCAGTCTCTCGTGGTGGCAGTCGCCGGGCGAGCAGCGCTTGTAATTAATTAGAGCCACAGCGGAAGGATTTTCTCGAGCCTGGCACTGAAGGCAGTGCCCAGGTGGCCCGGTGGCTCTGTTGTGCCAAAGCGATGCCACTTATCCTGCCTGGGAGCCAGCCGCAGCCTCCCCTGCAGCGAAGTGGGGACTGCCTCAGCCCTGCCTGTCCACCGTGGCGTGGACCACACGCCTGCTGCACCCCGCAGCGGAAACACCCACGTTTCCACAGGAACCTGCTCATTGTGTCTGAGATGCAGCTTCTGTGCTGGCAGGATTCACGCAAACGGAAGCCGCTGGGTTCCCTGCTCCTCAGGCCTCCTCAGGCCTGCGTCACAGCCACCTGCCAGGGACAGATACTTGGTGATGCTGTTAATTAACACCATGGCACTTGGGGATAGGAAACAAGTTAAAAACTCTGCAAACATTCTCCCTAATAGAAGTCTTAGTTTGGAGGCGCTCACAGAGGTCAGGCCAGCCAGGAGAACCTGCAAAGCTACACGAACTCAAACAGATTTGGTTACTTTACTTAGCTTGGTGCCCGGAGGCAGAGCGCGAGAGGGGCCTGGCATCCGGAAGGGATCGGGTTCTGCCCTCCCCTCCGGCCCCAGGTTCTGTCCTGGGCCCTGGAGATGGGAGGAGGGAGCCTGACTCTCGGAATGGCCAGGAATTGCTGAGCAGATGCTTTGGAGCGTGCTGAGCAGGCATCTGTGGGGCAGCCTGACAGGCCCTCTCTGCGGACAGCTTTCTCCAGTCCGACAACCCCTGTCAGTGGGGAATTCATTGTAACGGGGTGTCAGTGGCTGGTGCGTGGCTATATCTGGAATCCATTAGTCACACAGAGAATTCCCCTTTTCCGTATTTCCTGGCCCAAGTTGCTGCTCTGAATGCTGGTGGCTTTTTGGAGCTGGCATCATCTCAGGCCTGCTCGAGCTGGCTGCTTTGAGAAAAACTGGAGGGATGCGGAGGCTGAGGGGAGAGGGAGGGCTCTAATTGGGGGCAGCAGAAAGCATCGTCCATGTGCAGACCCAGGTCTCCCGCGGTGGAGGGAGCTGGATGCTGGTTCCAGGGACAGGCGCATCGGGGTTCTTGGCCAGTTTGTGACATGACCTCTCCCACAGGCCTGGGAGGGGAGGCTTTCAGCAGGGGTGGTTTAATTGCTGGGTCGTGGTCCTGATCAAGGAAACACCAAATTTTATCCTCTCCTTCATTTGTCCATTTAAAGCCTAAAGCCCTGGGCTGCGAAAGGGAGGGCCTGGGGTTGCTATGGAAACACATCCTGCAACTGGACACTCAGGCTTGAGTGTAGACACTGCTGCCTGCCGTCCACGGGCCTGCCAGTGAGCTCGGCTGGCCTGAGGTCCTGTCCTGGAGCAGCAGGGAGGCTCGGGGCTGCCTGCCCTGCAGGAACCCAGGCGTCCCCCGAAACTCACACAAACCCCTATAGGCTTCTTCCAGAATGTTCTCTGAATCTTCTCCCACTTCAACTCCCTTTGTCTCCATAGCAAGTGACACCCCATATGAACGGCCAGATCCATTACTGTCAGTGTTTCACTCCTGGCATCCTTGTGAGGTGGGGTCTCGGACGCCTGGGAGCCCTTCCCACTGTTCCGCTGGTGAATCATACGTGAAAGCTACAGAAACCACATGCGGCTGGCCTTCCGTGGCCAGCATCAGTCATTACGGACGGCCCTGGTGTAACAGGGGGTTAGCTGGCCTTGGTCCCCAGTTTCTGAGAGGAAACCTCGAAGTCCTTGGAGTTTCCAGGAGGAAGGAGTCTTTATTAGTCCTGGGAGGCCCCTGGGACCACAGCTGGGTTTATGCTAATGAGGGACCCAGGAAGGGGCCATCCCTGCTGGAAAGACCCAGCCTGCGGTTAGAGGCTAAGACCTGGGTCATCTCAGAGCTCATTCTCGGAGCCAGCGACTCCATCTTAATGCCGATGTTGAAAACTCCTGCCTGAAGCGCAGGTGAGCTTCCTGGTTGGTGACACACCTGGGTGTGCTAGACGGGGTCATGTCCTGATTCCATGAGTTTGGGACCCTACCAGACTGGCCCTCTGTTTCTCCGTACAGCTGGGCCTCCCCATAGCCTTGGTAATGACATTGTAACCATAAGGAGAGCAGGTTCCGGAGTTCTGTGAATCCTCCTGGGAAATGGCTGCACCCGACGGAGTTTTGGGGCCAGCGGCCCAGGGACCCCGGGTCACTGAAGTGGGGTCTTGTGGGGACACTGCGCCATCCTGCGAAGTCTCAGCGGACTCTAGGGTGCACAGCAGGTCGCAGAGCAGTCCCTCAGGGCAAGCTCGGGGAAGGAGGGGTGCATCCTTGCACATCCCCACGTCAGCCTTCTAAGCTGGCTGCCCCTCAGAGTCACCTACGGGGCTCTTAGCAGTGTGAGTGTGTCCGATGTGGGGGCCGTAATGGGGCCAGAATCGACGTGGCTGAAAAGCTTTCACAGATAGTTCGGAGGCAGAGTTGAGCTTGACAGTCACTTTCTCAGGAAACCAAGCACATGTTCCAAGCAGAGAAAATCAGCTTGGAAGAAGAGAGTGTAGGAGGCCATGGGCCGCCTTCAAACAGAAGGGAACCAGGGGCGCAGGATAATTAAGTGCGGTGCGCACATCGCATAAGATCTGTCTCTGAAGAGTCACGGCCGATAGCCACACGTCACCTGCCGGTGCTCTGACGTGGAGGCTCCTTGACAGGCCTTCTTGCTTTTCAGGATGCTGTCCCCTGGCTTGTGGGACCTTGAGTTTTTCCTTAGGGTCAAGACATTAGTGTCCTCCAAAGCGACGCACATATTGGATCTCGGGGGACCAGTCTGGAAGCCATTAGCTGCTGCCAGCAGGGCCCAGGGACCTCAGCACTGAGGGTTTGATCAGATGGAGCTATAAACGTCTGGATGTGGGGAGCGGGGTGGAAATGTCTGGAGCACTGGTGGCACGTTATTAATTCACCATGACAGCTCAGGTCTGTCCCCTTCCCTGTTCCCTGGCCACTGCCTGAGCCACTGTCATCTCGCACTGGGGTGACAGCCACGGCTGCCTCTCATCTCCCTGGTGCGTCTCTTTCCTCTGTGCAGCCTTTCCTCCTCAAACGGCCAGCGTTTCCTTTGGAAAGTCAATCAGACCGTTTGTCCTGCTGAAAATCCTCCAGTGGGCTCCCGCTGCTGTGAGAAGTCGCACAGGGCCTGTGCTCTGTCCCCGCCCCTCACTTGGCCCACTCAGCCACAATGGCTGCTTCCTGCTCCTCCGCATCCCAACTCGCCTACCACAGGCCCTCGCACGAGCCGTCCCACTGCCGGCGGTGCCCGCCTTTCTTCCCTCCCCACGCCTGGCTTGTTCCCTTGAGCAAAGTAGTCACAGGCGGCCTCGATTACTGTCCAGACAGCATCCTGTTCATGTCCTTCCCAGGACAGGACACACTTCTTAACATGTATTCATTTGTCTGTTTCTCCTTTCTCTTCTATGCTGCCAAATGGCTCAGTGCCTGGCACATAGTAGGTGCTTCTTTTCATTAGTGTCTTATACTAGCTGCGGCAGCAGGCACCTCTGAAAGGATGAGTGGCTTCTCTCCGGAAGGTTTATGTCTGATCACGTGACTCACCCAGCGAGGATGGGTGGGGACCCCTGCTCTCCACACTCCGGCTAAAGGGGTGCTGCCATCTGTAGCCTCCCCATGTGGATTACTTGGTCTGCAAGGTTTGCCAAAGAGGAGTCAGGTGGAAAATGGGGCACGGCTTTGAACAGCCTGGAAGCCACACGTGCCCCTTGTGTTGAGGGCCGGTTGTCCCCAACTGGTCTTAAGGCCCCAAGATCTGCCCAGGAGTCTGGGAGATGGAGGAGGGGGTGGGAGGCTGGGGCGGTCTGGGCCAAGCAGGCCAAGGCCGCTGGACGTCCACAGTGGGAGGGTCCTGAGGGAGAGGGGTCACAGCTCTGGAAGCGGAAGCGAGCTCTGCAGCCCCCATTGGATCTCCCTGCATGCGGACTTCTGGAAACCACGGTCACGCGGAGCCGCAGGCGCAGACCCGGCCCAACCCTGCACTTCCTCGGGCATCAGCGCCAGCCGGGCCGCAGCTGTGTCTCCCGCGGGCCGCGTGTGCTAGGGGCCGGCGGGCTCCGCGGCCAGGAACCCGCGCGTCTGTCTGCCTAATGCTCCGTGAGGCACCTTGGAAGGCAGGCCGCCGTGGGAAACGGTCAGGAGCGCGCCGGCGGCCTCTGGCTCGGTGCAGGGCGCTCCTGTCCCCTGGGGTCCCCCTCCCTCCACGGGCACCCAGGAAACGGGTGCTGAGCCCGAGTCCAGTGACTGGCTAGCCTCCAGTGCTGCGTCTCACGTGTCATCAGGGCGGTGGACGGTGTGATGCATTACAGGGCTGAGGTGGCACCTAGAGGAAGTCACCGCACATGTAATTTGACTTTCTTCAAGGAGGAAAATTATATTTGTCCTGATCTCAAAAAGAATGCCAGCGAAACGTGCAGAACCACACGTAGGGGTTTTAAACGAACGAACTTCAGAACACAACACCTGTCTAACGGAGGCTGCGAGGAGGGTCCACTTCTGCCATTTGCGTTTCTCATGGGCTGTGTTACCTGGTGGGGACGGTGGGGATGGTGGTGGGGGGGCGGAGGGGGCGCTGGCTTTCCTCTGGGGGGCGCCCCACGTTCTGTCCCAGGCACAGCCGGCGTGGCTCTTGGCGTAAAGCCAGGAGGTGGTGGCTGGGATTTCTAAGTGCAGAGAGTAAAAGTGTTTCTTGGCAAGATTGCTTCCTGGCTAACAGCAAACACGCACAATCCAAAGGGTGAGACGCGGAAGAGTTTGACACATTTGGGTCTGTGAATATGTGAAAACAGGACTGAGTAATAACAGCAATGACAGCAGGTGCTGCTCGAGCTGGTGCCACGCGTGAGGCCCTCTTCTGGGTGCACGTTCGCGCGTTCATCTTCACGGCAGCCCTGCCGGCACTTCCCAAGGCCACCCATCGCCCGGAAGAGGCTGGGCACATGGCGGGAACTGGGGTGGAGCGTGGTCTACATCACACACAGCCCTGCAGGTTTTACCAAACGATTCTAGCAAGACTGCTGGGTTGTTATGCAGCCATGAATTCAGAGCTGCCATTTTTAAACTCTTACTGTGTGCTAAGCATTTGCGTGTGTCCATGTGTGTGCTTGTGTGCATATGTGTACAGTGCTCATGCATGTGTGTATAAAGATGTGCGGGCACATGTGTGCACATATGCATGTGTCCGTGTGTGTGCGGGCACTTATGGAAAGAAAATTACCTGTGTGGGGGACGGACAATCCCAGACCCAGGGGGAGCCTGTGACTGTGACTGCTGCTGGAATGGGGGCCAGGGCCCTGCTGGTGACACCGGGAGAAACGGGATCCAAATCCACACCTGCTTCCAGTCCCCTGTGTAAGCGTGCTCAGGTGACATCACCCCCCTGCCCCCCGCCGAGCTCCTTTTAAACATTTTTTTAAGCTTTAGAAGTTTTGGACTGTGTGCACATAGAGAAAGGTAGATGTGAATGCGTAATTACAATACAAACAGATTGACCAGCACTCAAAGAACGGGCCTAACCTTCAGCCCGCCGGCCACTGGGCGTCCCTCCCCAGACACACCTGGGGTGGTCACTTGCTGAGTGATCTGTTCAATGGAAAAGCTGAGTCATAATCATGACAAACACAGTGATAAGGTGACACTGTCCGGCTCGGTGCAAAGCCCTTCCGTGGAACTCCCCAAACAGCATGAACAGGTCACCACTGTCACGTAAACTGTCACGTATCCACTTTGCAGAGCGGGAGAGAGAGCGCGGATTTAGGTGGAAACGGGTGCGGCTCCATGGCGGGACCCAGACGTGGAGGGACCTGTCAGGTGCCTGGGCCTGCAGTCCCTCCCTCGTGAGGTGAGCCTTTCTTCCTGGATCGTGTAGTTCAGGCATATCCTTGCTTTCGGGTGGGCGGTGCCGGGGCTGGTTTGGTAGAGGGCGGCAGAGGATCAGGCTGCAGGGTAGTTTTCCTAGTATGTGACGATTTCCGCTTCACCCTTCCCAAGGATCCTGGGGCCCCACCAAAGAGCCAGCTCATGACAAACTAGTCAACGGAAGGGCAGACAGGCCTGTTGCACTGAACCTAAGGATGGGGGGTAGACAGTGGGAATTTATTAATAAAAGGAACTCTATGGCTTTCCTCATCTCGTATCGGGAGCCAGGGAATCACCTCTGAGTGAAGGCATCAAGTTTAGGCTTCAAACAACTTCTCTGTCATGCAGAATAAAAGCTATAGTCCTTAAAATGCACCAGCCAACTAAGCATTATCTAACCGTCTAAGAAATCCAGATGTTGCTGTAATAAACACCTGTGAGAACTGACCTCTCAGCATTCATGCATTTCCCCAAGGCTGGGTCCTGACCCATGTGCCGGGTCATGGTATCCCCAAAGCCACTGGCAGACAGACGGTGAGGGCACAACCACACAGCTGGAAGGGAGACCAGCGCTGAATGGGGGGTGATTAAACCCGGACCCACCGAAACCTTTGTCTGCGGACCCCTGAGCAAGCGAGCTGCAGCTGCGGGCCCCGGGGTTTGGGAATAGGAGGGCATGCCTCGGGTAGACTGAGGTCAGTTGAGCTCAAACACGCTTACAGGCCACCGTTTGCTTCACGTCCATCAATGCTGGCAATAGTGAATGTCGCTAATATTTACTGGGGGCTCCTTACATCTGATCACACCGAGTCCTTACAATCTAGGAGGCAGGTCCTGGGACAGACAAAGGTGCAGAGAGGAGAAGCGATTTCCCAAGTCCCTCAACAAGTCGATGGTGAAGGTGAGGCTGAAAATTTGGCTCTACTGTTCCACGTGTTTCCATTTGGTTCCAGCCGGCCTTTCATCTTTCAAAATGTGGTTTTGTAAAATAAAGTTAATTTTGAGACTCAGCAAATCAGTGCATTGGTAATGTTGATTCTTTTATCCTATAAATCAGAGCATGTTCACAGAAGGGCACAGGCTCACTTGTAAACATTCTGGGCAATGCAAAGAGCACACAGACAAATTAGGGGTCACCCCCAATCCACCCCGACTCAATACTTGGCTGATATTTCGGACATGCTCCCTCCCAGACTGTTGCATGACACAGGACACTCTGAAAACGTCCCAAGAAAAAGGGCTGTGAAGTCACGACAGTTGGGAAACACATGAGTCCACATAGTAAAGGACCTGAGAAGTTCTGCAAACCTGTTTGGCTTGATCCAATCTCATGTTTCCCAAGCTGACTGGTCCGTGGAACGTCTTGTCCCATAAGGAAGGTTTGTGTTCCTTCCAGGAGGCACGCTCTGCGGAAGGCTGCCCTCACAAGATTGAGCGAGCATTCATCCAGCAGGTAATGTCCAAGCAGAGCCGCTGAGTCAGCCCCACGCTGGGTCTGGGGGCTCCCATGGGGCCCACCTTCTGCAGGGAGGGGCAGCAGCCAACTGAACAGGGAAATGAGGAAACGCACAGGCACTTTCAGATGCTGCTAATGGCCACCAAGTACATGACAGGCCCGCATGGCGTGCGCCTCCAGCGAAGGCCTTCTCAAGGACAAGACGGAATTAGCCATGGGCAGCACGGTGGCTGCAGAGGAGAGCTGGGGTGAAAGCCTCTGTCATCTGTACACACGGGTAAAGACGTCTGCGATGATCACATTATGTGCTGACCCTTGCCTCTTCCACTCAATGTCAAAGGTAATGTTTCTAGTCAATAAACGTATTTTACTATCAGTGTTAAACCACCACAGAGCATTTATTCAAGGCACATACCCCATTTTTCTTAATCACCCACTGGTGGAGACTTAAGTGTCTTAGTCCGTTTGGGCTGCTGTAGCAGAAATATGAAGACCAGGTGGCTTACAAATAGCAGACATTTAGGGCCGGCCGAGTGGCATGATGGTTAAGCGCTGGCTTGGGAAGCCAGCGGCCCCAGGTCGGATCCCACATATGAGGGCCAGTGACACTGCCCTCAAACAAACAAACAAACAAACAAACAAACAAACAAAAAACAAATAGCAGACATTTAGTTCTAATCGTTCTGGAGGCTGGGGAGGTTGGTGTCTGGTGGGGTCCTTCGTCCTGGCTCACAGGTGGCTGTCTTCTCACCCTGTCCCCCTCACAGGGCAGAAGGGACTAGGGAGCTCTGAGGTCTCATTTATAAGGGCGCTGTTCCCATTCCTGGGGGCCCCACACTCGTGACCGAATCTTCCAAAAGCCTCCCCTCCTAACACCATCTCATTGTGGGAACAGGCTTCAATATATGAATGGTGGGGGGACACACAAATATTCGGTCTATAGCACTTAGGAAGTTTGCTTGCTGCATGCATGTTTCTCACTTCTGAATCAGTCTCCTTAGGATCAATTCTTGGAAGTAGGGTTGTTGGGTCCAAAGGTGAGAACACTTTACGTTTTTATATAATAATGCAAACTGCCTCCAGAAGTAACATACTCCTTTATATCCCCCCAAGATTGTGTGAGAATGCCTGTTTTCCTAAAAGCCTGCTATGATATGGTTTTTATTTATATTGGAATTCCTGACCAATCTGATAGGCAAAAAGTAACATTTTATTATTTGATAATGGACCTGCACATGCATATCAGCTTGTGTATTTCTCCTTTTGTGAAACGCCTGTTCAAATCCTTTGACATTTGTTCTATTTACATAGTGACTTGTTTTCTTATTGATTTATAAGAATTCTTTGTATGTGGAGATATTAGCCCTTCGTGGCAAGAATTGTGGGATTGTTGTTGTGTTTTGTTTTTGTTTATGGTGTTTTAAGTCATTTGGGTGTTGTAAACTTTTATGTTATATTTATACATGTCTTGTGTTTTCGATACTCACAGTATGTTTAAAATGGCCAACTCCACGTTATGGTTATATATTCCCCTATATTTTCTTCTTGCATTTTTGGGGTTTACTTTTTTTTCTTTTGATTTAAACCTTTTTTCTTTTTAGGGACTCACTTCGTGGCAAGGAATGAGTTGGGTCCAATTCTATATTTTGCAAACCGCTATTCAGTGTTCCATGTCTACCTCCTCGCCTATCAGGAATGGCCGCCGCACCTGTGCCAGCTCCTCCCTGTGCGGGGACACTCCCGGGGTCGTGATTTCTGCTCCTGTGAGCTGTCTCGATTCCTCTGTCAAACCACACTGCTTTGCTTACCTGTCACCATATAATACATTTCTTATATCGAGCAAGACAGGTTCCTCAATACTATTTTTTTAAAGAATTTTCCTGGCTGTTACAAGATAAATATCTTATAAATCATCATAAAAGATCTTATAATTCTTCCACATACATTTTGGAGTTACTTTTTTTCAAGTTAAAAATATATCCCATGTTGAACTTAAAAGACTAATTTAGGAAAAATGGTATCTTTAATATAATGAGTCATTTTATCCAATATAAAAAAACATGACTTCCCATGTATTGAAATCTTTTCAGTTATCTTCATTTGAGACTTATTTTTTGCTTCATACCTGTCCTGTACACTTATTGTTAAATTTATTTCTAGGTATTTTAGGACATGGGTTTTATTGTGAAGGATTTTCTAACTTGTTATAATTTACATATGAGATGATAAATTATATTGATTTTTATGTATTATAACTGATCAAACTACTCTATTTGTATTATTTAAAATTTTTATATTATTTTGTTTTCTTCCAAGAGTACAACCTTATTATCTATACATCGTGTTTTACCTTTTCTAATGACCATGACTGCTTTTATATTCTTGTCTAAGTGCTTTGTCCAGCACTTCCAGAACAATGGGATACAAGAGTAGTGATAAGGGCACTCACAACACTTTTTGTGGCTCTCATGGAATGCTTCCAGTATTTTTATAATTAACATGGAAATTTTTGGACTGAAATATGTATTTTTAAAAGTCTTTGTAAGGAAGTATCCACCACTTCTGTTTCAAGTATAAGAAGCAGATATTAAATTTTATGAAATGTCTTTATGGTTGTAAGAAAAACATGATTATATGCTTCTTTTTCCTTTGTCCTATTAACATGGTAAAGGAGTTTTAAAAGCTTTCCTAAGCTGAAGAGTTCCTGGGTTCTGTAAATCAGTCACCCGTTGTCATGGTACGATTTGTCTCTGTTTGCTAACGTGTTTTTCTCGTTGTTTGCACAGACCTTCACCAGCCATCTCTGTGGTATTCTATGGCCGGCCTGGTGTCCAGGTTATGCTGCCTTCATAGACACAGCCAAGGGCCTTTTGTACTTCTCGTGTACTGGAACTGTTTAAATGGTGTAGGAATAATCAGTTCCTTGAAGGTTTGAGAAAATGAGACCCTGGCAAGCGGCAATCCATGCTCCACTACTGGGAGGGTACATTTCTTCAGCCTCTTTGGAAAGTAATTTGTTAATATCTGGTTAAGTCAAAACCATTTATACCCTGTAATCCCACAGCTCTACTCCAATACTTGTACATTGAGGAACCCTCTAATGTACACAAGGAGAGATGTACCAGGATTTTCACTGCAGTGTTGTTTTGGTTAACAAGTTGGAAATGACCTAGACATTCTTCCATAGGGGATCGGATCAGGCAATTCATGCAAAAATCTGGCAGTTGAAGTGATTGAATTATATCACCTCATATCAGCCTGGAGAATTCTCAAAAGCAAAATATCAGGGGGGAGGGAGAAGTAAGTGAAAAAGGACATGTTCATTTTAATACAATTTGGGTAAAAACAACAAGGAAACAATGCTATCTATGATTTTTGGATGCGCGTCTATTATCAAGAGTACAAAAGGAAGGCATGTCCACCACGTTTAAGAAGCCACTTTCGGGCCAGCCGAGTGGCGCGTTGGTTAAGAGCTGGTTTGGGATGCCAGTGGCCCCGGTTCGGATCCCACATATGAGGGCCAGTGACACTGCCCTCTACAGCCAACAGCAGCTCCACCTGGAGCTGGGCTGTGCGAGCCCCGGGGACAGTGTAGGCTGCAGCCCCTGCTGCAGTGGGCTGCCATAGGCTACAGTGAGTGGCTGGCAGCCAGCGTGAGTGGCCGACAGCCAGCGTGAGCTGGCAATAGCCGCAGTGAGCGACCATCCAGAGGCCGGCGACCGATCTGCCTCATCCGGGAAGAGCGCAATGACGATACCAACATGGGCCAGCGAAGCAACGTCCTCTGCAACTAGACTGAAGAACAAAAAGACAGCAACTTGTCTGTTCCCCTCCCCCAGTTCCCCAATAAAAATCTTAAAAAAAAAAAAAGAAGAAGTCAGTTTCCACAGGGCAGGGTGCGGGAAGAGAGGAACAGAAATGCTGCTTCAAATGTCTTGGTAGCATTTGATTCACTAAGCCAGAAAGGTCAGCTATAAATAGAGAAAAACCATGGCATCTAATAAAGCTGAGTGATGGGACCAGGGTGCTGGTTATATTAACCACACTTCATTTATGGCCCCATCACATCCTCTGTTGTCTTTATTCATTTTCACCTGGTTTCCTGATTAAGAATGGAGAGTGCTTTCAAAATCTCCTGCTGGGTTTCTACTCATTTCTCCCGTGTATCCTCTTTTCAGAGTTGGAGATGGAGGCTGGGTAGCGATGGCGGTTACTCTAATTGCATACTTTGAATTGGATAACACAGTGCTCAGCACACAGTAGGTGTTCAATAAATGCAAGATGCCATTGTCATCATCACCACCTTTGGCTTTACACTGGCCCCTGGTTCTGTGCACCTATCTTGGTGTGAAGCCCATGCCGCTGCATGGCCCCCCGGGTGGTGACCGTTTCCAGGCTTGGGTGTGAATGGGACCCTGTGAGGATCTGGGGCCTGGACCCGTGTGTGTGCCACTTGTCTGCTGATTGATAACATGGCCTGCACCCAGTTAGTGACAATAAGGGGGCTATGGGAACCAGCCCGGGGGGGGGGCGCAGTAGTCTCTTTCTCCCCAGCGGTGGTCTGTGGTCCACTCCCTAGCCTTCATGCGTCTTCTCTCAGCTATCCATAAGCTGAAGTGATGTGTATCTTTGGGCGTCCTCTCACTGCCACCCACTTCTCACTGCATTGATGCGTTTCTGTCAGCCTTTACCGCATAGGGGGTGTTCTTGTTTCTTCATTTCAGGGCAGGTCCAGGTTACTTGTCCACTTGTGAGTTCCTTACGTCAGTGGTTCTTAACTTGGGAGTGATTTTGCATCCTAGGGACATTTGGCAATGTCTGGAGACATTTTTGGTTGTCACACCTGGCTTTGGGGTGGGGGTGGGTGTTCCGCTACTGGCATCTGGTGGGGAGACACCAGGGCGCTGCTAACAGCCTACAATGCGCAGAGAGGACAGCCCCGCCCTGCCCCCAGTGTGACCAGCGCCGAGGCTGAGAAACCTTGCTTTGGGCCCAGTCCGTGGGCCACTGGATCCAGGTATGCCTCGCTTTGCTCACTGGCTTGGCTGAGGGGAAATGACCAGGCTTCCCGTCCATGGCGCCCCTCCACATGCCCCGGCACCTGGCGCTGCACTGCGGCTGCCCCACCTTCTTGTACGCTCCGTCAGCGTGCACAGTTGGGGGCAGAAGATGGGTCCGAGTCTGTTATTTCTGAACAAATGTTTATCGAGCACTCGCCTGCACTGGATACAGCGCCAGACCGTCCTGTTCCCATGCTTAGGGTTCAGTGGGAACACAGGAAGTAAAAACCAAACAAATAAACGCACGTTTTAGGATGGGGCGGGCGGTGGGAGGGAGATAAAGCGTACAGGTGGTCTCTAGGTGGGTGACGTGTTAGTTTCCTATGGCTGCTGTACGAGAAATCTCATAACTTGAAGCTCCAGAAACTGACGCTCTCATACACGGAGGCCGGAGGTCAGTGTCCGGGTGTCGGTGGGGCTGCACTGCTTCTGGGGCTCCAGGCCCGAGGGGGGAAGCCTCCCTGCCGCTCTGGCTGCTGGTAGCTCCAGACACGCCTGCGTTTGTGGCTGTGTCGCCCAGTCTCCGCCTCCATCCTCACTTGGCTCTGCTCTGCTTGTGTCTCCTCCTCTCTGTCTCTCGTGAGGACGCTTGTCACTGGGTTTAAGGCCTGCCTGGAAAATCCACGTGATCTCCACGACCCTTAGTGACAACGGCAGAGATCTGCCCCCTTTCTGAATTAGCTCACATCCCCAGGTCCTGGAGAGCAGGCTTCTATCGGGAGGCCGCCATTCAACCCACGCAGATCTGCACAATTTTCCCTGGAAGCCACAGCTGATCCCTTTTTGTCTCCTTATCCATCAACGGGAGATGCTGCATTAGGCCAGGCAGGGTTCACCCATCCTTCCTGAGCGCATCGGTGCTCAAACACCAAGTTCGAAAACCACGACGACAGCAGGTGACTGCTGGACCCCAGAGGTCTCTGCCGAGGCCACCTCCCCGCTCCTCTGTTTCCCGGGCCTGCCACATGTTACCCTCTCTGAGCCTTTGATTTCGTGTTTTTCTAAAACGGAGGATCAGAAGCCTGGGTGAACACCAGAATCCCTGGGGAAGCCTGCATTTTGGGTTCACAAGCTGCATTTCTGACAAGTTCCCGGTGCTTTGGTTGTTGACAAAACATCCCTTCGGCTCTTGGCTCCTCCCCCCTGAAGGCTCACTTTCGCTCCTCTTGTGCTGTTTATTGGGGGGCCCTTCCCGTTAGCCCACGCAGACTGTGTGTCTTGCAGCCCAGGACGATGTCCTTTTTCGGGTCCCCAGGGTCCAGCACACACATCTGTGAGGGTGGCACTCGGGGAGGTGTTGACTGAATGACTGAATGAGCCTCACACCGTCTCCCTCCTCCAAGGGACACATGAGCACTGAGACAGGTAACGCTTTGGCGGCTCTGACCTTGAGACTGCCTGGGTTCCATGGATGGAGCAGCATGGCCCTGGTCAAGCCACCTAATCTCCCTGGGCCTCAGTTTCCTTGTCGCAAAAGGGGCATAATAACACCGCTGTCTGTAATCAGGTGTGACACGAGCATGGGACATGCTCACTGCGCTCAGTGGCCAGTAAGGGTTAACCATTGTGCATATCACCCAGGGCCGGAGGCGTCGCCTGTTTTCTCTCCCTGGCACAAGGCCATCAGGTGTGTGCTTCTTCAGGCCGGGGCAGGTTTCGCCCTCCAGCAGAGTTTCTCGGCTGGGGGCACACAGCTCGGTGGGTGCAGGCTGGGAGTCAGAGGCCACCCAGGAAACGCGGCGGCCTCCAGAGTGAGAAAGCAGGAAGACAGATGCAGCCGCATTGCTGCGTCGCAGGAGGTGCTTGTCCATGTCCAGGCAAGCCGTTCAGGCCTCAGCCCGCTCCTCGGCTCGGCCCCACCCCTGCAGGAGCCCTGTCCTTGGCCGCCCCTCCCAGGCGCCCTGTGCGAGCGCGTGTATTCCCTTACACAGATGCTTTTGTAACCCCTGTGCCCCGAGGCCATGTTTCAAACTCGCGCAGGCCCTGGTGACAGGGGCGGACTGACAGCCACCGCTGACCCTCGGAGGAAGCGTGTTTGAGTGTTCAAGGCTGAGCCGTCCAGCCTTCACCCCTCTGGCCTTGGCGCTGGAACGAGGCCAGTCAGCCTGTGGGCTCCTGCCAGCGGTGACTTGGTTTATCAAACAGCTGCAGGGCTGGGAGAGCCCCCTGCCCGCCCGGACTATACAGAGGGCGCCAACAAAATGTATACACATTTTAAGAAAGGAAGAAATGGTGTTAAAACTGTATTACTTAATATACACCAACAACAGAAGATGAATACAAGTCATATGTACACTGTTTGGCTCCCCCAGTGTGTGTGTCGCTCCCGCCCCGCCCACACCCCCCAGTCAATCATCCAATGTCATCACACTGCAGACAGAAGAGAGCACGCAGCCAGCACAGCCGCGACAGCCTCTGGTCCCGCACGGCAGCTACAGGCCCCGGTCCCCGGCCGGCCATCTTCCTGCTGCACCGCAGGAGGGCCTGGCCTGCTCCCTCTGTCCTCACCGCAGGGAGTGGGGAGGGGTGACGCCCGGCTGGCCTGGTAGTTTCAGGAGCCTCACCCAGAGGCTCCCCGTCAGGGCGCCTCAGCCCACTGGCATGGCGGCTGGCTTGCTCTCTGTTGTGGGGCTGCCCCGGGCACCGCAGGCCGGTCAGCAGCACCCCTGGACTCTACCCACTGGTGGAGTAGCATCCCCACCCCAGTGACAGCCCCAAATGCCCCCAGACTAAGCCAAATGTCCCCAGGAAGTCGACGCTGCCCTAGCTGAGAGCTGTGCAGACCTGGTGGTCAGCCCAAGGCAGCCCGACCAAGCGGAGGCAAAGAGAGGGGGCTCTTCTAGGGCCTTCCTCACCCCCAGCTGCAGGCAATGCCCTCTGCTGCTCAGGAGAGCGGCTGGCGGAACAGGCCTCCCCTCGGCCTCTGAGCCGGGTCTCCTGCATCGCTCCATCCTGGGCACGGCGTCTCCGGTGCCATCAGGAGGTCCTGGCCAGCAGTCTTCCTCCCTACTCTCACCTCAATGTGCATCACTCTTCTGGGAGCCTCCAGGCCATTGGTTTAGGGGTCAAAATGCTCTTTTTAAAAGTTGCTGTTGGACCTCAGCAAATGCTTCTCTCTCCTACTCGCTGGAAGCACTATGTAAAGGTATTCAAATAAGATCAAAAATACGCAAAGGTTTAGGTTGTCATTTGCAGTAATGGGGACTCACCTATTCAGATGAGGGGCTTTTGATTAGGAAGCTATAATACCCAGGATTTTTTCTAGACTTCTCATTTATAGATCAATTCCACTAATTTGTCTCAGCACTTCTTCAGGTCCCTTTCTGAACATGTAGAATATTAGTCCGATGTACAAAATCAAGAACAAGAAAGGCTGACCCTGTAATCTGTGAACACCCAGCCCAGACAGTCGCCTGTAGAAGTGGCCCCTTCATTATGCGGCTGCTCGCGCACGGCACACAGGTTTAATTGGCACATTTGACTGTACGTTGCACAGTCCCTTAAATATCTCTTCTGATGTGTTAAAATTAGCCTCTCCCTAAACCACAGAAAGAGAAGGGAGTGTCCTTTTTAAGCAAATGGGTAGAGAAAGCTCCCATTTGTCTGGCTCAGTGAAAAGCAGTCCTATCCCAAGTCAGGGGTGGACACCAGGCGACCTCTCAAGGTGGCTTCCAGACTTAAGATGTTAGACTTCCCCTCTTTTGATGGGAAAAGACCTTCTTGCCGCTTTAGAGCGATTGTTGCACAACGGGAATGGGAGAGAAGAAAGGGGTGGGAGGGGCGAGGAGAGCCGTGGGAACACAATTGGTTTTGGCTTTGAGTTAGGGTTCTGCAAAACGGCTGGAGGAGTAAACGGCCCATTATGCACAAGAAAGACACTGATTTCACACTGCTCCCGGGAGGGGCGGGTGCTGGTCTCCGCTGCTGGGGCCCCATGCGGGAGGCTCCCCGTGACCTCTCACACGCACCCTGCCTGTCTCCACAACACTGCGGACGGACCTCAAGCGCGGGAGGGCAGGCTGCTGCCCATGGTCCCTCAGGGCAAAAGGGAAGGAGCGGAGATTTGAACCCACGTCTGTCTGACTCCAAGGGCCATGCTCATTCAGTTAGCTGCTACTGAGGTCCAGGGACCATCCATCTTGCTTGGTTTTCTTACTTAATCAAATGAAAGTCCCCAAAGACCTGGAGAAGCCACTGGAGACAATAAAAACACATTAAAATCAAGCCCTTGGGAAAATGCCCCTGGCCGGACCTCCACCAGGTGCCCCTGTGGTAGATGTGCATCCACCTGCAGACGCCAGGTCCGACCTGACGGCCTGGCCACACTGAGCTCTGACCCAGAGGCCACAGGCAGCTGTGGCCTTCAGACCAGGGGTGTGCAGACAGAGGTGTGCGGCCACTGTCTTCGGGGCACGTGGGGGGAAAAGGTGCTGGGAAGGGCTGCGAAGAGCGCAGGTAAAGTGAAGCAGCACTGGCAAAGGCGTATGGTTAACGGGGGCTCAGCATCCTTGGGCTCCCTTCTCGCTAGACCCTCCTCCCGCTGGTTGTGACCTTGCTCTTGCTAAACCAATTCCTTCCCCTCTGTGGCTCAGGGGCGGGGCTGGGAAGTCAGGCCCCAGTGAGAGGACAGTGAAGAGGTCCTGGCTGGCTGGCTGGCCCCAGGTTCTCCTTTGTTACGTAGAATGTACTTCCAGTGGCTACAGGGAGCACTGCTGGGCATTGGGAGGATTGCAAAGGCTTCTGGAATGACTTCTGGGGAGTGGCTGTGTCGCCTCAGGTCAGGGCGGCAGCTGACAGTCCCCTGGGTGGAGTGGCTGTGTCACCACCGGGAGGCAGTGTCCCCCGAGCGCTTTTACAAGCAGGGTCTCCTTTGGGTCTCTCCGGAGCACCAGGCAAGAGGCAGGGTGTGGGGTGTCACAGGGTGGGTCCTTAGGGTTGCGCCTTCCCCGATGGCTGTCAGAGTGGGGTTCTGGGTCCCCTGTCATTAGTGTGAAGCTCTGGCCTCTCACTAAATGTTAAGTTTTATTATTGCATCAATCATTTCCTTTATTAATTTAAGGGATGTACGTAAACACTCACCCGTGCCAGCCATGGTGTCTGGCCTGCAAACACGGTCAGGCAGAGCTTCTGGAGGGAGCAACACTGAAGAAGACTCTGGGAGGGTGAACGGTGGTTAGTTCAGAGGACAGCGGGCAGGCGGGGCGGGAAGCAGAGAGGTGGGAAGCGCCCGTGCGCCAAAGCCTGGCTGGGGAAACAGTGTGGGGACCTGCTCTCTCAGCCTTCCTTATCATGTGTCATTTTAGCTTCCGAATCTCAAACAGGGTGTCAATGGCATAGAGTCCAACTACCTATCTGCTACAAATTGCAAATAATTACATAAGTAAAATTTACTAATATTAAAATGCAAGGACTTAATTTATTAGTCATTTAAACCTAATTTCCTCCTGTGTGTCACTGAGTTTTGAATTTTTAATTTTATCTAGAGTGCATGTTAGGACATACCCAAGCCCAGCAAGTCTGCGTTGCCCTTTTTTTCTAAAGATCAGTTATTTTTCAAATAAACACCTGGTGACGACATGTTAATAGATAAATTGACAAAATAATTTATTTAACTACCACCTTATTAAGTTTATTCTTTTCACAATAATATGATAGGACAGCCAACATTACGATTTTTTTAGAATCCCCCCGAGTTATCTCCACTTGAAAGGAAGGAAAAATGAAGAAGATTAAATGATGCGCCTGTGGCCCCCTCCCAGTAAGGGTCACAATGCGGGGAGAAGCCAGCTGTGCTCGCCAAAGCTGATGCCCGGAAAGTCACATACCGGTAACTGGTGAAGGACTCTCACATCCTACAGCCTAGAGGCCTTTCTCTCCAATCTGCGGCCTGTTTCCCAATGTTACTGCTGGGAGGGGTGTCTGGGCAGGGTGACCCTTGGACAGCTGTCTCATTATGCAAACTTGGTTATCCTGTGTGACATTACTGATGTCAGCAGCCACTGTGAAATGATGTTTGGGAGACGGGATGTGGGGGGCAGCACCTGCAATTCTTAATAATCATTCCCTTTACTTCTTGAGGGGGGCAGAAGGGGAGACGCAGAGCTTTAGGGCTGTGGGCACTTTAATGGGCGCTGTCAGGAAGAGGAAGTGGAAAACCTCCGAGGACAAGCTCGGGGCCTGAGACACATGGCGTCTGGTGATCCAACCCATCAGAACCTCAGCTCTTCTGTACGTCAGGGCAGATGGACAGGGCCAGTGGGGCCAGTGCTCAGCGTCTCTGGAACCCTGGTGCCCTTTGTTGGGCCTGGGACCTAGGAGGTGCTGGCACAGTGATGGCCGGATTTAACAGAGAACCTTCCCATGGAGGCTTCTACAGCTCATCCACGCGGTTGTCCCCTCAATCAATCCAAACATCCCCAGCCAACAGCCTAACACGTTTCTCCTTAGGATTCCTCAGGACCAGGACGCGACAGATAAAGTCCATCGAGGGTGCATCCTCTTGCGTGAAGCCAATGCATAGTGTCCCCCCTGCCCAGTCTCCCCAGCAGGTATGACACATTGGCATCAACTCTGATTTCCTCTGAGGGGCTTGATGGTGATGAGAAGACATGAGGCCCCTTGGGGAGGGCCCTCAGGGCAGCAGGCCAGGCCTTTGGAGGGCCAGCCTGTCACACTGACCACGGTCAGCGTGTTTCGTGTTTCCTCAGCTATGCTGGCTTTCCCTCCTGCAGAGGACC
Source organism: Aselliscus stoliczkanus (assembly GCA_033961575.1). Taxonomy (NCBI): domain Eukaryota; kingdom Metazoa; phylum Chordata; class Mammalia; order Chiroptera; family Hipposideridae; genus Aselliscus; species Aselliscus stoliczkanus. Next base: position 2,647,235 of record CM066738.1, on the reverse strand, counting down.
CCCCTCTATCCCGGGGGACACCTCCATAGTGGGTGCCTTTTGTCTAAGAGGGCCCAGCCTGCCGAGTGAGAGCCAGACATGAAGGAGCAGTGGCTGGGCTGGGAGGTGGGAGAGGAGCAGCCGGCTAAACAGAACCTGGCTTCACAGGAGAGCTTAACTCCGTAACTGACAGCAGTGCGCCAAGCAGATGTGACATTCGGAAAACCTAATGGGAACATGCAACTCATATATGTAACTGCATGCCTGGGGGTAACAATCACGCACTCTCATAATACCTCTGACCAAAAGAAAAAGAAAAGAAAGGCTTGCTTTGAGCCATGGAGTGGGCTGTCATGAACAGCTGCAGATGCCGGGCTGTCATTTCTGCTGTCCTAAGGTCACTTCTGGAACCCCACGTGTGGTGCTCGGCATTTGCTGTTATGGACTTTTCTGTTGAAATGAAACAAGTTAGGGCACACGTGGCTTTCAGGAGCCTCACTGGACGGTTGATGTTTAGCCCCAGAACAAGTCTATGCGGACAGACAATGGCTCTTCTGTGTTGAGGCACCACGCCAAGAGCTTACGTTAATTCTCAGTCGTACTCCAGCAGTGTGGCAGGAATTCTCATACCCATTTTACAGCCAAGGCAGCTGGGCCCAAAGCATTTACTAACTTGTCCAAGTTAAAGGGAAGTGGCAGAGTTGAGACTTGAACCTGGGTCTCCAGGCTCCAGAGCTTTGAACTGCGAAGTAAGTGCCTTCTCCTTGTGGTGACGCAGCCCTGTGCTCTCGGCCGCTGGGATGGAGGGAGGCCTAAGGCATGGGGGTCCTTGCCAGCTGGGATTCTCGCGGAAAAACACCCAGCAGCTGGACGTTGCTGTTTTCCTAACAGGAGCCTGACTGGGTGAGCTGGAGCTCAGAGGAGGAGCCAGGTGAGGCTGCAGCCACGCAGCGTGGGTTTGCTCCACTGCGGAAGCGCTGTGTGTGGGGAGGTGGCTGGGAGCTGCTGGGACCGCCCGGGCTCTGGGAGGGAGGTCCTAGGGCGGCGGGGTCAGGCTCTGAGGCTGGCAGGCGTCTCCATGCTGCCAGCACCACGTTGTTTACCGAGTATTGTGCCATTCCACCAACCAGATCTCTCACAGAATTTGAAAACCCTTTGCTATCGTACTTTCAATTATCTCCAGCAATGAGACAAGAGAAGGAGGGGCAGAGCCCGAACGGGGACACCCACAAAGCCAGAGGAGGGACGCCAAAGCCACTGTGTGCTTTGGGGTGGGGTTCTAGCTGCTTCTTCCCAAGCGGCACGTCAAAAAAATGCTCCCGGAAACCGCTCCGGGGAAGCAGTTCCGGCCGCACGGACACTGATGTTGTTGCACGAACCGCATTTGAGGCGCGAGCTTTGGAGGTGCTCCGGGACCTCTGACACCCTCCTGGTCCCTGTGATGAGGAGGCACCATGCCCAGTGCTTCGTGTCTGGTCTCCTGGGCCGGGCTCCCACTTTGCTTGGGGGGCCCATCCACCCACCCACCGCTGGATCAGGGCTCACACTTGCCAGCTTGCTCTTAGATGCACGTCCCTCCCGGGTCTCAACTGTTTCACATGGAACTACACGTACCAGCCAATGGCCTCAGCCGACGGGACACACGGACGGAAGGCAGGAAGGAGGAAGGAGGAGGAACCTGGCCACCCTGCTCGCTCCTGCCCTGGGGGTGTCTCCAGCACCGGCCCAGCCCCACTGGACAGCCACCCCGCCTTGCTCCCGGCTCCAGCCAGCGTACCCGCCATGACTTGGCCTCAGCAGGACGGCCTGCGCATCTGTGTCCTGGTGATGCCAGCTCCTCCCATTTTCCTTGTTGGTCCTAGGGTGATTACATCAGTGATGTATGAGCAGGGACGCCAATGGGATGAGGCCGCAACTCAGAGATTAGGAAGATCTAGAAACCACTCCCACCTCTAGCTGAACGTACTCAGGAGCAGGAAGGCAAGGAAGATCTAGGCTGTTCCTGTTTCCTTAAATCGACCCTGACTGACCATCCATAGGGTGAGCGTGTGACCTGGCCTGTCAATCAAAGAGCCACACCCCCTTAGCAATGATGATTGGTTCAGGGGAGGGCACATGACTTAATGCAGCCAATCAGAAGCAATGACACCTAATTCTGTCTTTTGCTTGAATTAAGGGGAAGCTGCCTCTCTTCCTCACCTAGGTGTTGTGACAACTGGGACCAGGAGCTGCTGACGAGCAGTGTCTTGGCATCATCATCTGAGCCCAGTCAGTCCTGAAGACAGATCTCCTAAGCTTTGCTGAATGCAAGCCAATAACCATCTTTTAAATGTAAACTTGTTGGGGTTGGATTTTATCATTGCAACAGAAAGAGTCTTAACAGATATGCCTCCCTTACACTAAGTGGGAGTCACCTAGGCAACGGGATGGAATGGAAAGGACCTGAGATGGCATCACCTGAAATCAGTCCTGTGCCCCCACATCTCCATTAGTTTGTTTCTTGACCTTGAACAAGCCACCTCCTCCTGGGGACATCCGCTCTCTCCCTGTAAAATCAGAGGTGGGATGTCCTTCCAGCCCAAGAGTCAAGGGCTCTGTAACGTAAGGACTATGAGGAAGGATCCAGATGTCCTGGGGCTCGGTAGTTTGCCACTCTGCACTCTGCCCCTTTAAATGAAGTAATTCAGGGACCAGTGGCCTCTAGTTATGCATTTCTTACAATGAATTCATTCACTGAGGGCTGCTTTCCTTAGAAATAAGACAACTAGAGTGCATCATGAGCCTGGGATGTGAGGAAAGGGAACGGTGAACAAGTTACCAAAAAGGGCCACTAGACTTGACCAGCATCACCATCTTGACAAAAAACAGGCTCCGTCCAAACAAAGAGGAAGTGCGCACTGCCCACTGCCTGACGAAAGGCATGAGGCTGCCATATCAGGAAGAATGCATTTACTCATCTCCAGTATTCATTGCACGATTATTCCCGTTGACTGTGTTAAACACTGCACTTTCTCTTGTCTCCTCACAGCATCCAACACGCCGCAGGGATCCTTTTCTTTCCTTGACTCACAGGTGAGAACACCTGTCTCAGCCAGATGTGGTTCTCAAGAGACACAGTGAAAGGGGTGGGGGAGCGAGTGTGTAAACTGGAGCCTGTGTTCTCGATCGTCGGGCTATTCTTGGGCGTTTTCACGGACTTGGAAAATCTCTCCTCTGCCTCTGGTTGCAACAGAGCTTTATCGGAGCCTGTGTAAACGGACAATTCTGCTCACATTTCCTGGGTCTCATCTCCGCTCTCAAGGCTCTGCGTTGGTGCCTACCTCCGCCTCTGTGGCTGCAGCTGCTCGCTGGCCTTTGGAGTCCCACCTTCCCACAGTGCGGTCACACTCGGGGAGTGAATTTCTTGGAGCTGTGTCAGCAGAGCCTGAGAGGACAGCCCTGGAGTCCGGGCCAGCACGAGGCAGTGGAAAGAGCAGGGCCCTGGGTGGTGGCGTCTCAACGCCAGTCCTGCCGCTGACCGGTTACCAAAGGCTGGCTGGTGAAAAGCATCGCTGGGCCTTCCTATGCAGCTGGGAGAAGGGGATGTAAAGGCGATGTGCTCTCAGCCCTGCGGGCTCTGGAGGGCGGACTCAGCAGCTCTGAGCGTATGTTTCAGAGTCAGGGAGAGCCAAACTCACCTCCTGCCTCCCTGACTTATCAGCTGAGACCTCACCGGACCTCAGATTCTTCCATCGCAAATGGGTCTCGTAGGCCCAATGGAGCCATGTACCCATGGCCCTCAGCACAGAGCCCACAGCTGACAAGGGTCCCTCAACAGTGGGATTGCTGCCCCAAGGGTCCCTCAACAGTGGGATTGCTGCCACAGCTGTTGTTATCATTGTCGCTACTGCAAGTTTGCCTCTTTGCAAACGGCTCCCTTTTTCCGTCCCTTTACCTCCAGGTGCCTTTGGTCCCCCAGCTGCCCTTCAGCAGGCGCCGTTCAAGGGTTCCCGAAGTCGCAGGCAGCCGGCGTTCTCCTCAGGTCACTTTCAATTGCTTTTTAATGGGAGGGAGATAAAGTGAAATTACAGCCTGGGATGGCTGCTTGCGTGGGAGGCCAGAAGCAGCCCTGCCCTTCGCATCCTCTCCTATAGCTGCATTTATAGTCCCAAGAGCAAAGGGACACATCGCAAATCACACCCTTTATTGCTGCTGCTAGCTCCGCGAGGAGAAAATTCCTGAGAGGAGAGGGAGAAGCAGAGGTTCTGGCTGCGAGGGGAGCAAGGGCTCCCGAGGCCCAGACTGGCCATGCCAGCGACAAGGGCTGATGGGAGCCTTAGATGGTGGCTGTGTGTGTGATGTCTAGACACATTCTGCTCTTCTATCACTGAGATTGTGTGTGAGAAAGGTAGGCTCTTTGACCAAGAATCTGCAAAAGTAACACGCAGTTGGCAAAATAAACAAAATGGTTGAAAGCGTCTTAAGAGCCTCAGGCTTCCCACCCTATTTGTGACCTTCAGGGCTCTGCCCATTTGCTTTTAGGGAAGGTGCTTGGGAGATGCTAAGAAGCAAAACCTGTTCCCGTCCAAACCCCAGGGCTCCTGAGTCAGGAGGCACCTGGCTTCATTCCCGCAGGGAGGATCTGGGCATCGCATCACACATGGATCTCAGAGCCTTCATAGATACGCCAGCCTGTCTGCTCATCAGTGTCCCCACGGCGCAGCACGGGGCTTAAAACGACGCAGTGTGTGCTCGCAGTAGAATGTGTCACTACACAATTGTGAGCCATCACTGAGCAGGGGCGTGGTCGGAATTCAGAGGACTATGCAGGTCCCTTACTCCCTCTCTTTATATTATAGTTGTTTCATGTATTCTGTCTAAATGCACCGAAAACCCATTGGAAGTTATCACTGTTATTTCCTAACCTCAAACATTAAAAAAAAACCAAAAACTGAAAAACTCAAGAGGAGAAGAATACTCGGTTACAGTTGCCCACAGAGTTACCATTTCTGTTGCTTTCCTTTATTCCAGTGCTTTGAGTTTCCTTCTGTTTGAAGATCTTCTTTCAATATTTCTTTGGTGAAGATCTGCTTATAGTAAATTCTCTGTTTTCCTCCACCTGAGACCATCTTTATTTTGTTTTCATTCCTGAAGGGTACTTTCCCTGGATAGAGATTTTGGGTTGACAGTTCTTTCAACGCTTTAAAAACGAAGCACCCCTCCTTCCTGCCTCCGTGGTTTCTGATAAGAAACCTGAAGTCACTCTGACCACTGTTCGTTCCCCTACAGGCAACACATTGTTTTTCCCTGGATGTTTCAAGATTTTTTTCCTTGACTTTTAGTTTTCATTAGTGTGACTACAATGTGCCTCGGTGTGGATTTCTTTGGGTTTATCCATTTTGGAATTTGCTAAGCTTCTTAAATCTGTAGGTTTGTATCTTGCCAGATCTGGAGAGTTTTCAGCCATTATTCATCCAATAATTTTTCAGCCCTATACTCTTTTTCCTCTCCAGAGATTTTGATGACATTAGTGTTCCTAATTTTGTTATTGTCCCTGTAAGCCTTAGAGGCTCTTGTCACTTTTTAAACTCTTTTTCCCTGTGTTTTCATATTGGATAATTTTTGTTTATTTATCTTCACTATTTTTCCTCCTGTCACTTCTTATTCTGCTTTCGAACACATCCAATGAGCTTTTTATTCTAGTTATTGTGTTTTTCAGTTCTAAAATTTCTATTCAGCTCTTCTTTACATGTTCTATTTAATTTTTTAGCATATTCTCACTTATAGTCACTTTAAAAATGTTTATGATTGCTTTTTTGGAGCATTTTTATAATATTTGCTTCAATGTCTTGGTCATAAATTCCAACATCTGTGCTACTTCGTTTTGGTGTCTGTTGATCTTTTTCTATGCGACTAAGATTTTCTGGATTCTTTGAAAGCTGAATTATTCTGGGTTGTAATCTGTACATCTGAGTATGATGTTATGAGATGCTAAGTCTTGTCCATGGAGGATTCCATGGAGAATGTAGAGAATTTTGTTTTCGCCAACAATTGAACTGGTTAGGTTCAGACCACAAGCCCCAGCCCACCTCGAGCTGCAGTTCCAACAGTCAGCTCAGTTTTCAAAGCCTTTAGAAGCTTCTCGGGCCTGCCCCATGTGTGAGACATCCAGTAACCAGTGACCAGGCACCTGGTGCTAAAGGAATGGGAGAAAAGAAACTATTTGCAGAAGAGCAAAGTTGCAGTAATAACAATTATAACAACAGCTGGTGACAACAATCCCACTGTTTAGGGACCCTTGTCAGCTGTGGGCTCTGTGCTGAGGACCACGGGTACATGAGTCCGTTGGGTCTACGAGACCCATTTGTGGTGGAAGAATCTGAGGTCCAGTGAGGTCTCAGCTGGTGAGTCAGGGAGGCAGGAGGTGAGTTTGGCTCTCCCTGACTCAGCAATATGCTGAGAACTGCTGTGTGTCCGCCCTCCAGAGCCTGCAGGGGTTCTCCAGTTAGTTGCTATGTGGCTCAGGGTCTGGTCCTCTGGTGGGCAACATAGATTCATAGGCACCTTAACGGGGTTGCGTCCCCGGTTCTGCCCGCTCTGCAATCCCCGTGGTGCTTTCTGGTTCCTTGGGGATCGTCTTTCCCATCCTCCATCCCACTCTGCCATGCTTTTCTGTGAGGCCATCCTCCCTGGGTCCATGTGATGGGAGGACAGAGAGAGGAAAGGCAGCAGCAGTGGTCCGCCCCTGCTCTTGGGATGACAGCTCCACCAACCGGAAAAGAACCTCCTCCCCCAGCCGTTTGGCTCTTGTGGCCCAAGCCTGCCCCTGCTGCTTGCTTGGGGCTGAGAGAATGAGGCCAGTTTTAAACAGGGGGAGCGGAGCTCTGCACTCTGCGCGAGTCCCCTGCCCATTTCTCAAGCCAGAAGCAACAGCCTTCTCCGAGTTCTCTGCGTGTGTCCTGATGCCTGCTGCTAGGTGTCAGGCTTCTGAAGGGAAAAAGATGACACGCTAACTGCGTCAGTGGTGCTTCAAATCCTGTCCTTCCTAAACTGCAAGGCAGGCATTGATTGGTTGGCCTCCAAGAGCCCACAAGCCAGCTTTTCTCCTGGACCTGAAATGGCTCCCTGTGGCGCGTTTTCATTTGCTCCAAGAGGAGGGCTGAGGTCCCGGTGTGTCTTCTTGGGGGGGTGTCTCCCCGAGTGGGGAGCAGGTGCCACCACGAGGATGTGCACACTTGGCATTAAATAATGGCTCACGTGGAACCAGTTCTTCCTTGCCCGTCTGCCCATCTTTCTGAGAGCATCAGAGAGTCTCAGACTGGGGCTCCATCGTCTTCGCTGGCTCTGCAGCCCTTGTTTCTTCTCCTTTTTAAACTGAGAGGACAGGCGGGTGCTGAGCGAGAGAGGAGGAGGCCAGGGCTGGCAGGGGACGGGCACTGGCTGGCTGCTGAAAACAGCTCAAAGGGAAGTGCGCCTACCTCCCCTCTGGGCAGTCCGCACCTTTTGGAGCAGACATCGGCGGTCTTCTTCTGTCTGGTATCCATTCCCCCTTTCTGGAAGGCCAACCTCTGTTTCATCTTGCAGGAACACCCCTTTTCCACTGTTAGTCCTTGTGGTGCACACAGGGACTCTGGAAAATCTGCATATTCTAAACTCTTGGCCTCAGTGATTGGTTCAAGGCTGGGCTAGTTATTCAAGATAGTCCAATCAGGATGAATCCAGAGCCTGGCTTCCTGCAGGGGTTGCTAAGCTCACTGGGGGCAGCTTGGAGCACCCTGGGAACAGAGGGGTCCTGAGACCAAAGCCACCACCCGGGAAAGTGCTGCTGAGAGAAAGAAGGAGACCAAGTGACCCCATTCGAGCATCTGCGTCCAACTGCGACTGGGCTTTTCATTTGCATGAGCCAAAAAAGTCCCTCCTTTCCCATTTTATTTTCTGAAACCTGTTTGAGTTGGATTTTTGTTCTGAGCCACTTGAAGAGGTCTGACACACCTCTTTATTTCCCTGGAAAACCTGTTCTGATCGCCATCATCATAGCAAAGTAGTCATGGAAACAGGCACTGGAGATGGGACCTGGGCTTATGTGTCAGCTTCACCACAGCTGGGCTTCCTGACTTCCAGCAAGTCCTTACCCTGGGCTGATGTGAGGGGAGGTGCCGGAATCCAGGCAGAGCTCTTAGTAAAATGCGGGCCCCAAGGTTCTCAGTCAGCGCGGGCTGCTGGCAGCAACGCTGGCGATGAGGATGCAATCGGAAGCATGGCAAAGCATCTTCGGCCCCCTGGGTGAAGGGGTGTGTACCTGTGGGGTGGGTGGGGCGGGCTTGGAATGATGCCTCCCCCAGCTCCAGGGCTCTCTGAGAAGCTCACGGCTGTGATGACTGCTCAGCAGTGAAGGGCGTCCCAGTCAGTCCTGTCTGAGTGACACCCGGGGCTGTGGTAGGCTGCTGGGGGCACAAAAGCTCTATGTTCCCCCCGCAATGGCGTGCTGTGCTCACAGGGGGCCCAGGTCCCGCAGCCTCTCCTGTGCCTCAGAGGCCAGGACAGTCACACGGAAACACAGTGTGCCGGTCACACCGCACCACAGCCTTCCCCATGCTGCTAGATGTGTGAGCAGATCAAACTTGCGGAAAGAATTCATCCCTCACCTGTGGTTCTCACTCAAGCGTTCCCCGGCCTGGTGGCCTTGCTGTACAACGTCTGTTTAATAGTCCATTTGTAGGATGCGCAGCTCCAAATTCACGCTCACCGAGCTGCCTGTCAACATAACCTGAGGTAACAGCGGAAGCAGAGAGCCACACATCCAATGTCCTATCTGTCACCAGGGGGCGTGCCACATGGCAGGCAGCGTCCCCACGCAGGGCTCTCCGGGGTTGCTCTGGGGACGCCGAACAGGAAATCTAACCTCCAGCCAGGGGATCCCTCCCCAAGTCTGGGGTCCTGTTCATCTTCAGCCCCAGGACTTGAGGCCAGAGCAGGCTTAGGGGTGTCTGCCTGTGAAAAGCAGGTGGATGCATTTGATTACCCAGAATGTTAACTTCTGCTACAAAGTAAAGCAATTATTTACCGGTCTCTGCTCTGAGACCCATCATAAGGCGGCTGTTGCCACGTCTTGCATTCACCTCGGAGAGGCCGCAGGGTGAAGTGTGGACCGTGGCGCACCGAATGGCTCGTTGTGCATTCACTGTGCTGCTTGTTACTTGGCTCAAGGGCTGTGTCCGATGGCCACAGTGGTCATAAAAGATGAGCAGCTGCGAGCACCAAGTTGGTGCTGCAGTTCATTAAGGCAACTTGACCTTGGGGAGAGGAGAAGGGAGAGGAACCCGCAGTTACTGCCTGCCTGAGTTTCCTCAAGTGCAGTCCGGCAGGTGGCTTACAGACGTGGCATAAAATGACATTGCATCACATGGTGAGAAAGTCACCCGTTTCAGCTTTCCTGACGGGATGACTTCCCAGAAGAGGTCGTGGCTAGTGCTCCTGGCTGGTGCTGGATGTTTTCAGCACACTCACACCCGTAAATCCTCCTTCTGACACAGGCAGAGCGGGCCTCAGGGAGGCAGAGCGGGCCTCAGGGTGGCAGAGCGGGCCTCAGGGAGGCAGAGCGGGCCTCAGGGGGGCAGAGCGGGCCTCAGGGAGGCAGAGCGGGCCTCAGGGGGGCAGAGCGGGCCTCAGGGAGGCAGAGCGGGCCTCAGGGGGGCAGAGCGGGCCTCAGGGGGGCAGAGCGGGCCTCAGGGGGCAGAGCGGGCCTCAGGGGGCAGAGCGGGCCTCAGGGGGCAGAGCGGGCCTCAGGGGGCAGAGCGGCCCTCAGGGAGGCAGCGCGGGCCTCAGGGTGGCAGAGCGGGCCTCAGGGTGGCAGAGCGGGCCTCAGGGAGGCAGAGCGGGCCTCAGGGAGGCAGAGCGGGCCTCAGGGGGGCAGAGCGGGCCTCAGGGGGGCAGAGCGGGCCTCAGGGGGGCAGAGCGGGCCTCAGGGGGGCAGAGCGGGCCTCAGGGAGGCAGAGCGGGCCTCAGGGTGGCAGAGCGGGCCTCAGGGGGGCAGAGCGGGCCTCAGGGGGGCAGAGCGGGCCTCAGGGGGGCAGAGCGGGCCTCAGGGGGGCAGAGCGGGCCTCAGGGAGGCAGAGCGGGCCTCAGGGTGGCAGAGCGGGCCTCAGGGGGGCAGAGCGGGCCTCAGGGTGGCAGAGCGGGCCTCAGGGTGGCAGAGCGGGCCTCAGGGTGGCAGAGCGGGCCTCAGGGTGGCAGAGCGGGCCTCAGGGTGGCAGAGCGGGCCTCAGGGGGGCAGAGCGGGCCTCAGGGGGGCAGAGCGGGCCTCAGGGTGGCAGAGCGGGCCTCAGGGAGGCAGAGCGGGCCTCAGGGTGGCAGAGCGGGCCTCAGGGTGGCAGAGCGGGCCTCAGGGTGGCAGAGCGGGCCTCAGGGGGGCAGAGCGGGCCTCAGGGTGGCAGAGCGGGCCTCAGGGGGGCAGAGCGGGCCTCAGGGGGGCAGAGCGGGCCTCAGGGTGGCAGAGCGGGCCTCAGGGTGGCAGAGCGGGCCTCAGGGGGGCAGAGCGGGCCTCAGGGGGGCAGAGCGGGCCTCAGGGTGGCAGAGCGGGCCTCAGGGTGGCAGAGCGGGCCTCAGCGGGGCAGAGCGGGCCTCAGGGGGGCAGAGCGGGCCTCAGGGGGCCGAGCGGGCCTCAGGGGGGCAGAGCGGGCCTCAGGGTGGCAGAGCGGGCCTCAGGGGGGCAGAGCGGGCCTCAGGGAGGCAGAGCGGGCCTCAGGGAGGCAGAGCGGGCCTCAGGGGGGCAGAGCGGGCCTCAGGGAGGCAGAGCGGGCCTCAGGGGGGCAGAGCGGGCCTCAGGGGGGCAGAGCGGGCCTCAGGGAGGCAGAGCGGGCCTCAGGGAGGCAGAGCGGGCCTCAGGGGGCAGAGCGGGCCTCAGGGGGCAGAGCGGGCCTCAGGGGGCCGCGCGGGCCTCAGGGGGGCCGCGCGGGCCCCAGGGGGGCAGCGCGGGCCTCCGGGCGGCAGAGCGGGCCTCAGGGGGGCAGAGCGGGCCTCAGGGGGGCAGAGCGGGCCTCAGGGAGGCAGAGCGGGCCTCAGGGAGGCAGAGCGGGCCTCAGGGAGGCAGAGCGGGCCTCAGGGGGGCAGAGCGGGCCTCAGGGAGGCAGAGCGGGCCTCAGGGGGGCAGAGCGGGCCTCAGGGTGGCAGAGCGGGCCTCAGGGGGGCAGAGCGGGCCTCAGGGGGGCAGAGCGGGCCTCAGGGGGCAGAGCGGGCCTCAGGGGGCAGAGCGGGCCTCAGGGGGCAGAGCGGGCCTCAGGGGGCAGAGCGGGCCTCAGGGAGGCAGAGCGGGCCTCAGGGAGGCAGAGCGGGCCTCAGGGGGGCAGAGCGGGCCTCAGGGAGGCAGAGCGGGCCTCAGGGAGGCAGAGCGGGCCTCAGGGTGGCAGAGCGGGCCTCCGGGGGGCAGAGCGGGCCTCAGGGCGGCAGCGCGGGCCTCAGGGTGGCAGAGCGGGCCTCAGGGGGGCAGAGCGGGCCTCAGGGAGGCAGAGCGGGCCTCAGGGGGGCAGAGCGGGCCTCAGGGGGGCAGAGCGGGCCTCAGGGTGGCAGAGCGGGCCTCAGGGGGGCAGAGCGGGCCTCAGGGGGGCAGAGCGGGCCTCAGGGGGGCAGAGCGGGCCTCAGGGGGGCAGAGCGGGCCTCAGGGCGGCCGAGCGGCCCTCAGGGGGGCAGAGCGGGCCTCGGGGAGGCAGAGCGGGCCTCAGGGAGGCAGAGCGGGCCTCAGGGGGGCAGAGCGGGCCTCAGGGGGGCAGAGCGGGCCTCAGGGGGGCAGAGCGGGCCTCAGGGGGGCAGAGCGGGCCTCAGGGGGGCAGAGCGGGCCTCAGGGAGGCAGAGCGGGCCTCAGGGAGGCAGAGCGGGCCTCAGGGAGGCAGAGCGGGCCTCAGGGGGGCAGAGCGGGCCTCAGGGAGGCAGAGCGGGCCTCAGGGGGGCAGAGCGGGCCTCAGGGGGGCAGAGCGGGCCTCAGGGGGGCAGAGCGGGCCTCAGGGAGGCAGAGCGGGCCTCAGGGGGGCAGAGCGGGCCTCAGGGAGGCAGAGCGGGCCTCAGGGGGGCAGCTGCCACAGGCACCTGGGCCAGGTAGCTAGTAACAGTTTAGCTGTGCTTTATTTTTAAGGTTATGTCTCGTTAGGGAAAGTGGTACTAGCCTTGGAATTCATAACCTACTTCCTTTTCCTTGTTATTTGTTTGTTTATTTTGGCTAGATGAGACACTCGCCTAGCTCCAAAGCAAGTGTATATCAAAAGGGGCAAACTGGAAATTCTGCCTCCCAGCCCGTCTCCTCACCACTTCCAAACAGTTTGTGCAGATGAGCCTGGTGAGAATATGCACTCTCCCTCGCTGTGGTTTGCTACACAGAGGGTGGCATACTCTCTCCACGGTGCCTGTCCTTTTCTGCATCGCACTGCACCCTGGGTTTATGACTGCCTGGTCCTTTGTTCTGCTGCACGGAATGTCACTGTACACACGCACCCAAGTTCATCCCCCCTGATGGGCAGTTCCCTCACTTCTGATCTTCTGATAGGACATAGAGCACCTGGGCCTACCTCCTACTTAGAGCCACCCACCCGTGCGCGTGGGCGTATCTGGGAAGTGGCATTGCTGGGTCAAGCGGGACATTAACGTGTGACGTTGATGCGCAGTGCCAAATCGCCCTCCCAAAGGGGGTTATGGTATTTTCCTTAGAAGTGTTGTGTTGATGACAGATTTACGGAGAAAACATGAAGTGGACACTGGTGTAGGTGATATGCACTTCCTGAGATGCTGGCTCCTGGCTGCAGCTGGGAAGGACAAACAGAATTAGTCAGCTGAGGACCCCAGGGTGGGGGGACTTTGGGTGCTGTGTCCTGCTCCTCTCGTGGAGCCCTTGTCTGGTGGGAAGGGTCCCACGTGCCCAGGCAGGGGTGGAAATGGCCAATTTCCAGGGGACTCCTGTCTCTTGCCTGTCCTGTGGGAGACTGGCCGTGTCCTTTTTCTTGGATTCTATAAGATCCCTCACACGCAGCTCCTTGTTGGGCCGTCTGAGCCCAGGCTTCTTCTCCTTCTAAATCAGCCCACCCTGAGACACTCGACACACCTGCCCAGGCGGAAGCAGCCGATGAGGTGATGCTGGAAATTCCTGTTGCATCTACTTCTTCTGATTACATTTTAAAAATTAAAACCTGAAGTTTGTCTTTGTTCCCTTTTTGGAAAGGAACCAGCTTGGCCTGGTTTCTGCTTTTTGTGACCAGCTTCTAACGGTGAATATTGAGAATTTCTTCTTCTAGTCAGAGGGGCGAAACGGAACTTTTCATTCAAAAACCATGACACAGGTTCATGATGAAAATAACGAGGATGTTGCAGGAGCCCTGGCCAAACCCGTGAGGGGCCAGGAGAGGAACCGCTTTTATCTGACCAGATCGGAGGAGTCGATGCGCTGGTCTCAGGGAGGAAAAGGCCTTTGCTTCACGCTGGGAATTTGCTTTCAGCAAGAGTCAGATGCCTTTTTCTCTTTTCTGTCTTTTAATAAACGAAGGATCTAGTTAGTTGACCAGGGATTAGCTGGGATTAAGGGCCAGTTGACTGCGATATTTCTACCTGCCTGCTGTGCATACACTAGAATTAACAATAGCAAATAATCAAAAGGGTATTAAAATGGGAGTCGGGCCGCAGAGGGACAGTCTGGATGGAGTCTGTCTTTCATTGCATGGAGCCCTAGAGCCTCTCCTGGCCTTGCTGTAATTCTATACAGTTTTGAGTGTCTAATTTCAGACTGCCCAGGCACACTGCAAACAGACATGATTCAGGGTCTTTTTCTGCAATGGCAAAGCTGATTAAGAATCCAGGTTCTGTTTAACTGCCAGGCTTGTTTATCGCCAGTCGTACAGTGAACGGGGAGACACACTGAAATGACACAAAAAGCACATGGGGGTGGAGGCTGCCAGGACCAAGGCCAGCGCCGGGCCGTAACCTTCACGACCAGAAGGCGGAGCGCGCGGGCAACGGGTCCAACCACAGCCTCGCTTTTCACCTGCTTAGGTAAGTTCGATTCAAAGGCTGGGAGGACGATTTCATTAATTCTGGGTCTCAGTGGAAATCGGAGCGCCTTCGAAGATCAAGGCTTTGGAATTCTCGGGAAAAGACATCAGCCACGAGGCACGAAGAAAACCTCCTTTTCTGTCTGTCCGTGGAAGACATAATCGTGCGGCTTCCTCCTTGAAGAAGTTTACAAACATTTGCAACTTGTCAGAAATAATTAGTCTAAAATTGTTTCATAAACCATGGAATGAAACGGTAGGAGCCTTGTTGAGATCAAAAGGCTTTTCCCACCTTCTTGTAAATCCAAATGAAATTCTTTTGAAAGTAAACTCCTGGAATTATGGCAGTTTCTGTTGAGCGCTGATGGCGGGGGGAGGGGCGCAGAAGGAGTTCCCTGAGCCTCAGCCAGGAAGCGGGGAGCAGCGAGGCCACGTCCACAGACGCTGGGAGGGGGCCTGAGTGGCGTCAGTGCTGGGTGCCCACAGAGCCAGGGCTGACAGCGATGTGGTGTCGGTGACCTTGACCTCGCAAGGTGGGAGCGAGTGCGGACACCTGACGGTGTACAAATAAAGCAGGGGCCGGGGCTGGCGAGTTGAGTGGCCCGCGTTTCCCTCCCGCCCCGCCTCAGCACATCTCTAACAGGTGGATCCAGCCGTGCCGCCCTCCGGGGCGAGAGGTAGGGAGGGGCGGCAGCAGAGGGCTCAGCTTGGTGCCGGCCCAGCAGGTGCTCCGCGTAGCCGTGCCTCTGACAGGTTATTAGTCAGAGCAACTAGCAGACCTTGACTGAGGGCTTTGGGGGTGCCAGCCAGGGACTGCGGAGGCCCGGGAACTCACACCGAAGGAGGCGGCCTGGCTTCTCTTCTTAACGGGGTGTCAGAAAAGACCCGCAGGGCTATGTCCTGCGTGAATGGTGTCCCCTAGAGAGGAGCCACGTGGCAGCCTGCTGATGCCAATGACACTGCGTGTGCATGTGTGTGTGTGTGTGTGTGTGTGTGTGTGTGTATAACATCTGCTTTGGGCACTCCACCTATCTCTTTTGGTGATGGTGGCGTGCTGCTATGCTGATCAGAGTTTGATATCTGAACACCTGAACGCTTCACTCTCCTGGGGTCACTTTTCCTTCCGTCTCGCCGTCTCCCATCCCACCCTCCCTGGATTCTTCCAGCTGCTGTTCCCGAAAGAGGGACATGGACCCTCTGCAGTGTGCCTGTTTCCTGCCTCCATCAGCCCACGCTTGCCCTCGTATCTCCTTGCTGGAAGGGCAGGCAGCCCTGAGACCCAGAGCCAGCCACCCAGATTGAGTTTCTGCTATCGTGTTACACAGACAGTCCCAGAAAGCCTTGTGTTATGGGAACTCATGCACTAACAAACCAACAAACAAACAACAATTCAAAACAAAACAGGGCCACGGGTGCAAACGGTTGGGCCGGTGGTTCAAAACCTGCAGCTGTGTGAGCGTGGCACTCACAGAGGAATCACAACTGCAGGAAAAGCACTAGCCCTGTTCAATCTAGCATCGTGCTCAGAGTCCTTCACACTCCAGCAGGAGTGTCTTTGTTTGGGATGTTAAGTCCCCTGAGGGTGTTCACTTTGAACAGACATGATTTTAAAAATGAAAATTGAAAGCAAAGGCAGGACGTGCCTGTACGTATTCAGCCAGTGTATTAACTTGGGGAGAAATGGCTCCAGCTGCTTCTGTGCGCACGCAAGTTCTCACACCGGCCTGACTAGCAGTGTGGGGTGGCCCTTGAAGCCACTAACGCAGCCACTTCCAGCATTAAAGGAAGGCGTTTCTGTAGATTTTAAGCTTTGTCTTCAAGTGGGAAAAGCTCGCTTCGCCCCTGACTGCCTGACACCATTCATATGCTTGGAGAACCCATGCACGTGAACCCCACGCGGGTGAGTTAGTTCCCACCGAGTACCCCACGTGCTGGCGGAACCCACCTGCTGGTTAACCCGTGCAGTGAGCCAGGAGCTGTATGTGGGTGTGTGACCCGGGGAGTCACCGAGACCGGTGCCGAGCGGCCCTGCACTCTGCCGGATGCCTGGCTGTCTCAGGGCCTCCAGGCTTGAGTCTCAGGGCCTTTGAATAAGGGCCTGCATCTTCATTTTGCATGGGGGATGGGCGAGCTCTGTAGTTGACCCTGCATCCCATCTGTCCACTGCCCCTCGCCGGTGGGGCCATTTGGCACTGTCTCCTGTCATGCATCTGATGAGGTGTCAGAGCAGCGGTGTGTGCAGGGGACCCTCTCGGGGCCTCTTCCTTCGGCACCAGCTGACAGTATGTAAGTAAGTGGCAGGCGCTACAGAGAATGGGCCATGTTCAAGGACAGCAGTGGAAGAGGGGAGCTGGGCTGAGACGCCCCTTCCTGCCTGGTTCCCTGGCCACTGCCAGGCCAGCATGGTTCTGCCCCCTGACCCAGGATGAGCGACTGCCTCGCCCTCCGCCCACCTCCAGAACCCCACTCTCGGCCTCCATTGTCTGTGCTGGATCTCAGGAGTGTCCCCCGACCTACTCAGTCCCTCTACCACCCAGGGGCACCACCGTCGCCTTGGTGGTGACCATCTGACCACGCTCCTGGCCTAATTCTCCCAGTGGGTTTGCATTTCCCTACGGGCATGACGAAATGTTCAGCCCGGTTTGTAGGGCCCGGCCTGTCCGTCCCACCTCTCGGGGCACCGACGGACTGGGCTCCCCGTAGCATCTCCAATCCCATGCCTGCTTTGCTCAGGGAGTCCGCACAGGCCAGGCCCCACCCCAGCGGCCTGTGGGGCCCAGGCGCTGCCTCGGCCTCGCATGCGCGCTATGGGCTGTGCGCCTCTCTCCGGCACTCGACCTCCCTCTTCCCCGCTGGGCTCCAGGAAGGCACACCACGCACGACACACACATTCAGAGCCACCTCCTCGGTCCTGGGGCCGTAGCAGCTGCTCCTTGGCGGAGAAGCGGGGCCTTGAGGGCTCAGTAAGGTAAGGTGGCCTCTGCCTCAGAAACAGTCCGTTCTCAGATAAGGGGCGCATCCAAAACATATCACGGTGATCACGTGGAAGTGGGCAAGAAGGGTGCTGCCAACTCACCAGGGGCTCCTGAGACAGGCAGTCATCCTCTCCGGGCCTGCGAGCGTCAGTGGGGACGGGGGGTTCTGCGTGCCCAGGCGGCCACCACACACATTCTCGAACATTCTGGAACCAGTCCTCACGCAGTAGGGAACCTGCGTGAGAAGCTGAGGGTTAGGAGCAACAGACATGGGTCTTAAAGAGTTTATTGAATGCCGGTGTCACAAAGATACTAATGGCCAAATATCTCCAGACAAATGATGCACTTTGGAATTTAAAATGCCTTTCCCAGGCCGGCCGAGTGGCGCGGTGGTTAAGAGCTGGCTTGGGAAGCCAGCCGCCCAGGTTCAGATCCCACATAGGAGGGCCAGTGACATTGCCCTCTAAAAAAAATAAAAATAAATAAAATAAAATGCCTTTCCCTTTTTTCCAGTGAGAAAGCAGTCCATCCTCATTAGATTTCTGCAGCATTAGCATTTTTCTGTATTCTGGGAAAGTCAAAGCCCCTCCAGACAATCCCCCCAAATCTCCAGCAGCTGTTTCCCCTGTAGATGGATGCTAGCATTTCATTGCTAACTCATTTTACAAAACTGAGAGCAAACCAAAGCATTCTCGTACAGCTTGCTTTGTCTACTTATGAACAAACTGCGGGCACCTTTCTGGGGAGATGCGTATCTGTCTCGTTCTTTTCAGCTTTTCTCTGTTGCTCCAAACGATGAAATGGCCATTGTTCATTTAACCAGTTCCGAGTTGACAGAGATTTGGCCATTTCTAATTTTTCACTATTACAAACTATGCTGCAAAGACCATTAAAAAAACATATGTCCTTGCATAGCTGTGTGAGGGCTTCTGCAGGATAAATTCCTTCCTAGAAATAGAATTCACGGGGAAAACGGCATGATCATTTTAAATATTAATTGACATCGCCAAATTGCCATCCACATAAAGGTTGTGGAAAATGGATACCCTTAATGATCTGTGAGAACGTCTACCAGAGAGTATGCTTTTGGGTGGAAGTGACAGAAAACCCCACTCAAAATGGTTTAAACAGAAATGCACTGGACTTTGTAATGGGGAAGCTTGTGTAAGGGCTTAACAGATATCATCAGAGCCCAGGGATCTCTGCTCCTAGCTCCGCTCTGCTGCCTGCTGTGTGTCTGCCTTATTGTCAGGCAGGCTGTTCCCTCATGGTGACAAGAAAACTGCCAGCGGCCACTGGGCTTCCTGGTCCAAGGTCCCCATCAGGGGAGCAGAGCCTGCCAGCATGAGCCCCATCGCTCACTCTGATGGGTGCCCAGTCTGATCTGGGTCATATGCTCAGCCCTGAACCAATCAGTGTGGCCAGGCAACGTGACAAAGGAGCTGGTTTAGCGCAAGGTCACATGTTCCAGCCTTAGGGCTGCACGTGGCCTCTGCTCACACCCTGTGGAGGAGAATGGAGTCCGGGCCAGCTGCGTGGGGGTGCAGCCTGGGCCTGCCCCCATCCTCAGAAGGGTCCCACGCTTGGGTTACTGCTCCGCTGTCGCTATCCTGAAATTCTTCATAAGTGTTGAACAAGGGGCCTCACATTTACATTTTGCACTGGGACCCGTAAATCAGAAGCCAGTCACAGATGAAAATTGGGGCTGTTTCTATAAAAAGGGGGAAGAGAGCTGAGCCGGCAAAACACAAATGTCCACTACAATGGCCTGTGTTAACTAATGTGATTCAGACTGAATTTCTCCTCGAATAGTTCTGTCAGTTGCCAATTCTAATCTTTGCCCTCCCTGCCAAATTTGTGCATGGGGCTGGGCTAGGTGGTCCCCCCATGACAGCCTGCTGCCCTCAGAGTGATGAGCCTGCCTCCCTTAGGCTATGAAAAGTCACCTGTACCTTGTACCCAGGGTCTGGGCACGGTGATCGGAAAGGTAAGGTGCCTCTGTTGTACTGGCATTAAAAACTGACCATGAATTAAAAGGGAAAAAAAGAACAAAACTTCAATTACAAGAATGAGAAAACTGAATGGATCGGCCCGAGCTTTACTCAGCTCTGAGCAACCATCAGTGTGACGGGAAATTTCCAAGAAGAAAACCCTGAGGTTTAAGGCAATGCTTCTGAAAGATTCTTATAAATTGGTAACAGCTTGGCGTAGTGGATCAGACATCTTTTCTCAGTCTACTTTCTCTTTCTAAGTAACCCAATTATTGTCCTCTCATCGAAGAGTCAAGCAGACGCTTACACGGCATCTAAGTATGTCTGGGGTCTTTCCTCCTTTGCACCCTCATAAATGGTCCCATCCATGCATTTCAGTGAAAATAATATTATATGGCCATCTTCCCCCAAAGTGATTAGTATTTAATTTAGCTCTCAATACATGAATATATATTCTATTGTAAGAAAATGGAAGCATCCCAGAAGAGGTTCAAGTCCTTTCTGACCAACTATCCCCACCTCTCTTTCCTATCACTCATTCTCAGGCCTCACCCCTTCTCAGAGTAACCAGTTATAACTTCTGTGTCTCCTTTAGAATGTTCTGTGCATTCACATATCTATCTATCTTATCTATCTATCTATCTATCTATCTATCTATCTATCTATCTATCTATTGATATCCACAGAAAGTATCTAATTTTTTTTGTTTTATTTTGACATAAAAGGCATCATCACATATGTCTATTCTGACTTTTTTTAAAACTCAGCCCAGCCTGGTGAGATTTCCGTGTAATCATACACAGGTTCATCTCACCCTTTTTAGCTGCAGGGGTTTGTGCTGTAGCAATATTCTCCCACTGTGTCGCCTCCTGGGCCTTTACGGTGGCTTATGGTTTTTCCTGTTTCCCAGAAGATGCTGCAATGAACATCCGCATGCATCACCGAGGCAGTGTGTCACTGGGCAGCGTTTAGGGGGCCACAGGGTATGGCAGTGCAGGGGACTCTGAGATGGCTGACTGGGGCCTGGTCTCAGGATGCACACATCTGGGGAAGTGGAACCATGGGACAGGGATGAGGGGACCCTGGACTGTGATGAAGCTGCCCTGAGGATCGGGGCAGGGGTGGGGCTCACGCTGGAGCAGGAGGGCTCCTGGGAGTGGTGGGGCTAGGGCCATGGGGTTGGGTGTTTGCACCCCACTTCAGTCCATCCCTGGGTGTGGGCTGCCCTGGGGTGGGGGTACGCCCTTGCAGAGATTGGGGGACACAGGTGAGGTGGAGATGCGTGTGGCCATCAGCCATGAACACCTGGGGTGGTCCAAGGACCAGAGGTAGGGTCACGAGGATGGGGCATGGGCAGAGGCCCACAGGGACAAGGTCAGATTGTCTGTGATGGGCCTGCAGGGTGGGTGTGATTAGGGGAGCACGGATCACCCCACTTCTGAGGAAGGAGACACTGCCAGATAAGCAATCCCAGGCCAATTGTGGCATTCAGGGCCGCTGTCACCAGCCTGCATGTTTTTAGCCATTGCCCCAAACAGCCTTACTTGCAGCCACGTAGAGAGCTCCATCCTACAACCCAGACAAAGGGAGCACAGACACATCTTTCCCATTCAACGCAAATGGCTGCGGAAGCGCTCGTGCCTGGCCCGGACGCTGACCAGTGCCTCTCTCAGAGCCGGGGAGACATACATGGAAATTGTCACACTATAACTTATGCTGCTCCCACCAACTGGAAGAACTTGGAATAGACTGAGGTTTGATAACTTATTTTTACACAATAAATTTTATTAAACATAAATGGGAATCATTAACTGAGACACTTAATTAAAACCATTGCCAAATTAGATGAACGCTAAGGAGTTCTCTGAATTTATTGCCCAGTGATCTATAGGCTTTGCATAGTAACACACTCCCAGAAACCTCCTTAATGAAGCTACTAAGTGCATAAATATCATATGTGCCAAATGGCAAAATTTACTGATGAACTAACTCAATTTACTTGCTAAGTAAATACACCCTGTTAAAAGAAGCCCACTAATCTATGCCCAGACAACCGCAGGCCAAAACCCCTCATCTGCCTGAAAACAGCCCTTCGAAAAGCAGCAGCTTGTACCCGGAGGCGAGGAAGTGAGGGGCATCTGGCCCCCAGTAAACCATCGGCTTTTGAACTTTCCTTCCTCTATTTCTTGAACTGTTCTTTTTGCAAAAGCAGAGCATGAGCGGCATACGGGCCACAGACACGTCTGGGGTTTCATCGGCCAGCTAAGTGACATGGGTCTGGTAGAAGGTTCTGCACTCACAGAGGGGTGGGCCCTTGGCTGGCTGTGGGTTGGGAGGGCTGCAGGTGTACGCTCTCTGGAGGAGGGGCCTGGAAGGCACCCAGCCCCCCGCGGGCCTGCCCCCGCCCTCGGGTCCTTGCTTAGCTGAGCTGTCAACATGTCTCTGCCAACAGGTGCACGAGTCTCACGCCCATCTCACGGGAGCTCGCCTGGGGAGACTGGGATGGTGGCCTTAACAGCAGAACAGCCAGTTATTCTACCAGCGAAATGGGTTCATTCGGGAACAGCAGGGAACCACAATTTGGGAGAAACTGATCATAGATGAATTAATACAATTAAAAAATGGCCTCATATGGTATATTGATGAGCATTTCGATATTCCTAAAATTTCTTCCTTGAAGTTGTTAGCCAGAATGAATCCTTCTAAAGCCATATGGTGAGAACACAAGATTCTGACCTAAATCATGGAATCTTCACAATATTAAGCATGTTTTACCTAAAAGAGAGAGAGAGAGAGAGAGAGAGAGAGAGAGAGAGAGAGAGAGAGAGAGAGAGAGAGAGAGAGAGAGAGAGAGAGAGAGAGAGAGAGAGAGAGAGAGAGAGAGAGAGAAAACTACCCATCTTTGCAAAGACAAATAGTTTTCTGCTGATCTCAATTTTTACTTCCAGTAAACTAGATGCAGCCAGCGGTGGGACGGGCGGTGTGGGTTGGAGTAACGGCCCCTCGGAATACATCCTTGCCTTGTTCTCATTTACAGCCTGAGAGGCACAGAAGCATATTTTCATAAAACCAGCCATTCTCTATGAAAGCAGATTTATCATTCAGATCCATCATTAATTTCCCAATGACGTTCTCACAGCCCATAAAAAAGACGTAGAGCTCTTTATGAAAATTTTATTCCAGAGAAAATGGTCTTGGAACATGGTTTGCACCAGTCTTTTTTAACCTTTGGTTCCCTGTGTTATTATTATTAAGTAATAATGTCGCTTCCTGCCAATATCAGTCTTCCCTCTTTGTATGTCAGAAACTATGCAATGCCTTTCGGAATGGAGGACAAGGCAGCACTTGTCGCCGCCTCGTGCTCGGCCGGCCCTGTCGGTCGGCTTGGACGGCGTCTTAGATCATCTTTTACGAGCACATCAACTGATTTGCAATTAAGTTAGATTGTCTAATAAAATCTGGTGACATTTTAGCTTATACTTTATGTCCTAGTAAAAGGCCCCAAATGTTATTGCCATAAGAATCCACATGACAACCCAACACAAACCTTTTATTTCAGGCTGGACAGCTGACTGCTTAGAAATGGAAGGGCGGGGAGCTGGCGGGACCGGGGGTCACATCCCGCAGGGCCTCATTTTCACCGTCAAGTTCCCTTTCTGGGATTCACGGAAGTTCCGTTCGCCCTTCCTTCCTTCCTTCCTTCCTCGTTTATTTATTGTGGGGAGAGCGCTCACAGTGAGCTCTACACTTTAACAGTTTCGGGGCCCGACACCGTGCCGCTAACTCGGGGCGCAGTGCTGCACAGCAGGTTCTTGTGCATGTTCACCCTGCCTGACTGGGATTTTATGGTGGCCACCGAACTGCACTCCATTCTCCCTCTCCCAACCAGTGGCCACCCCATCCTCCTGTCTTTGAATTTGGCGACTCCAGGTCCCTCGTGGAATCCTGCAGTCTTTGTCCTTCTGTGATTGGTTATTTCAAGGAGCTTGTTGTCTTCCAGGTTCATCCATGAGGTTCCATATACAGGGTTTTCGTCTATTTAAAGACTGAATAACACTCCACTGTATGTGTGTTATTGGCCACATTTGCTTTATCCACGCATCCATCAACAGACACTTAGCTTGTTTGTAAATAATACTGCAATAAACATGGGGTGCAGGTATCTCTTCAGATCCTGATTTCAATTCTTCTGGAAGTGCAATTGCTGGGTGAAAAGGAGTCGGACACGCCTCTGGTTGTGGGCTTTGGGTTTGGGCACCAGATGTGAGAGCTGGAGAAATCTGAGAGGGAGGTGCGTTGCTGGCGGGGTCTTTCTGTGCCTCAGAAAATTCGCCTCTGAACTCAGCTCTGAGAGGTTTACTTTCCTGACAGGCCCCACATCTAGCTCAGAGGTCCTCAGCTGGGGAAGCCTTGCCCAGGGGACACCTGCATGCCCCCAGCCCCGAGAACTGTCCGGTCCCAGTGTCACCGTTTCCCCGTAAACCCCGCTTACGGAGCCTGCTTCCTGAGCAAAGCCTTCGCTCTCCAGCCCGAGTGCGGGCCTCGTCTTTTCTCTTTGAATCAGGATTTTGCGCAGCCCATGAAAGTGATGGGCCAGCTCTCAATGGAAACCCTGGGTTAGGTCGGGAGGATGGCCGGCCTGTCCCCACCCCTGCCTGATGCGGGGAGACTGGGACAGCATGGGGTGTCAGGAGAAAGAGGCACAGGGGCAGAATGTGCAGCCAGAGTTTTGGGGAGGAGGGCAAGACCCTCAACGATCTGCTTCGGTTTCCAATCGAAAGGGACACAATTTGGAAGCGGTGACTTCATTTTCAAACAGAAGCTCATCCCTGACGGAAAACCCCAGTGCACCTGCACGGAGCCTCCCAGAAGCCCCCAGGATTCATGACCTGGAACTGTGCTAACGGCGCTCGGGTGACCCTCTGGGTGTAACGTGGGGACGTGGGGACTAGAGGACTCTTAGGTCTTCAAAGCTTACGGATTCCAGGAACGAGGGCAGCTCGTGCATGAAACAGCCACTCTCAGAGCCCGGCGGTTTCCATGCTCGCCCTGTGTGAGCATCTGGGTTATGAGGCCCTGAGCTCGGACAAGTCCTCGTCCAGTGCGGACAGGCCCCTCTATTTATAGCTCTCCTCGTGGTGGTGACACACAGTGTGCACATTCATCGCCCTGCAAATTCTGAGTTCCCAAACGCCTAAGGAGATATGCTAAATCCTTTTCCCCATGGCATTCTTCCAGACAGAATTTAAGCGACACCAGAGAATGGCACATTTACACTGAGTCTGCAGTTTCCTGAGCATGAGGGAGACGAACGGGTCTCAGTTAAGGAACACGGTCAGAAAGAAGCTTGAAATTGAATATTTGAGCTGACACAGGAGAGAAATATGGAGAATGGCTCTAGGAAGTTGGCTGCATCTCTAAGCTTCCTAAGGCCCCGTGATCAGAAACAGACTGAGCTCAGAGAGTAAGAGTGTGGTCCCATTAGAATCATGAGAAGCCAACTGCCCAGAGCACTGGTTTCCACACGGGTCCGACCGCTGGGTTTTGGGGGGTTGGAGACAGAGCCCCTTTTGCCGCTCCCCTCCACTCCTCTTCTGTTTGATAATTTGAGGTTTCGAATTAAGGTTTTTGTGGACAGCAAGCCCAAAATGACTCTGCTGTTAATTCAAAGGGGGAGGAGCTGTTAATTAAAATACTGACATGAGCTACTTACAGAAAAACCCGTTGTTTCCTCCTGAATGCTGAAGAGGCTTGTGTGTGGGGAGTAAGGACCTTGTTGTCAGGCAGACTGTGTCAGGCTCTAAGCGCCCATTCGCTAGTGCGGTGACCTTACCCCCCTGTGCCTCAGTTTCCTCATCATATCATGGGGAGAGTAAGTCACGCCTTTGAAGGGGCGCCGTGAAGATTACAGACAATATCATCTAGAGCCCCCTGGGCTGCTGTGGAGGGTCTGGACAGTGGGCCAGCTGAGATGTACAAAGGAGGCGGGGAATGCACGGCCAGTGAGGGCGTCATGGCTCCCCACCTGGGTTCCTGCTGACCTAGCTGTGAAAAACAGAACCCGCTCTGGCTATTTTAAGCAACAGAGGGATGTGGAGGGCTGTTGGGTGGGTGGCACGGGGCGGACAGGAAGGCTGGACGAGGACGGAGACACCAGGGAAGAGCCCTTCCAAGAGCAGAACTCGGCGCGGGCTTTGGGGGGCGTTACCACTGGCAACCAGGAGATGGCATTTGTTTTGTTCTGATCTCCTGACCTACTTTGTCTGGGTTGCCAGCCTGTCCCTTACGGATAGGCAGAGGGCCTAACCGAGACGTCCTAAACCTGGGTGTAGGCCGGGCGGTGATGTCCCCAAGAGATTCAGGTGCTGGGGCCGAAATGTGACCTGCCCCCTGCAGGCCTCAGGTAACCGTGCCTCCCGCCACCCACCGGCCGAGGCTGTCCTCTCAGGGGTTTCCTTACTCAAGCCGCCTGGATGAGAAGGTACTGTCAGTTCCAAGTCGGCTGCCCCAGCGTGTTTATCTGAAGTCAGGATTTTGCAGCATCGGCTGCCCCCGCAAGTGCTCTTGTCACCAGGCAGGCAGACAGGCAGGTGGCATATGCTACTGTCTGAGGAAGTTAGAGAGTCTTTCTAATGATGCTTCCAAAACTTGGTCTTAGATCTCAAAAGTTTCTGCGTGAACTAATAAGCTGAGTCCCCCGAAGCTACCTGAGCAAACCCTCCTGTCCCGCGCGCCTTTCACAGGCAGCCCTCCCTGCGTGGGTCTGAATGAAGGCTGAGTAAGTCGGCGCCTGTGATACCTCATGCAAATGCCCCACTCCCCGTTTGTCCCTCCACGCAATGACAGCTTTAGGATTCTGCGTGAAATTCTTACATTTGTTTCAAAAGTATCTTATTCTGTACGATGATATGAAGAAATCCTGAGAAAAAAATAATACAGGCATATCAGCCTGTATTATTAAAAAAAAAAAAAAAAAAGCTTGCCAAACTAAGAGAAGCAATCGGACTCTGAGTCTCTGGCTTATGAAACACTTATTCAGCGGCAGAGGAGACACTGAAGTTGGAAATGAACTTTGCAAAGTAGTTACGTTGGATCCTAGCAAACTGCATTCGGAGGCCTTTAGGTAAACATCGTTTCTGACAGGCGCGGGATGAATTGCAAAGCGACGTTATGCTTTTAAAGGAGACAAGGAAGAAATCAAAGCAAGCAACTTGTCTGAGGGCCTGTCAAAAAGTGTGCCTGTGTGGAATTTTCTAGATGCTGCTCCTTGAGAGCACAGCGGAGATGTGAACAGGGGAAGATGAGATATGATCAAATGGCAATTAAGAGAAGCCACAGGTAGCAAGGCCGGAGAAGAGCTTTCTTCTCCTTCAGGAAACTTTAAGGCACATGCGTTTAAAAATAGACGATGTGCCACTAATTTCGATAAAGATCTTTAAAATGACATTAAAATGGAAATACACTCAAACTAGGCATCGCCTGGGAAAATGTCACTGGTTATGTTCCATTTGTTTTCCGTTTTGTTCCTTCCAGTGCTCTGGTGAAAGCAGCTTTATGGTCAAAACTCCCAGGTGGAAGGAGGGAGCTTCAGGGAGGGGGAGTCTTTGGGGGGCTTTAAATTAATTCTCTGGGGAGAGTTTGTTGTGTGTGACACACACAAGCTTTTCCCAGGGGCCTATGTTTGCCTTTATTCTTTTATCTTTAGATTTTAAGCCTTTGTTAGAGCAGGGCAGGGGCCAGTCCCAAGCTTATTAAGTGCTAAGAAGTGACACTGCTGACCAGAGAAGCCTGTAAAAGATGGCCTTGGTTCCCAGTTACTATACGGCTCAAACCCCGTGAGGGGAAGCAGAGTTCGCGTTTTGGGGAGACTGATTAGTTTAAGCTGGTTATTTTTAAGACACAAGGCTCAGGGAGAGCCTCTGACCCTCCTCCTACCGCCTAAAGGGATTTAGACGAAGCATCTGCTCCAGGAAGGGAGCTGTCATTACAGACTTGTCTCAAAAGTACCTTATTCTGTACGACGACATGAAGAAACCTAGAGAAAAAGGAATAACACAGGCCTATGAGCTAATTAACAAAATAGCTTGCAAAAACTAAGAGAAACAAGCAGCTTCTGAGTTGCGGGCTTATGAAATATTTAACATGAACTAGTCTGTGACAGGCAGGGAGGAACCTAGCCGGCCGTTTGATCAAAGTCCTCTGTGTCCCACTGTTAAGATGGCCCAGCAAACATTTATTAACCAAACATTTTCTTTTCTAGCTCATGTGAGTCGCCTTCCTTTCCTCAGAAGTCCCAAACCACAAGCCCTCTCCCCCGCCTCTCCGTAACTCCGGGTGGCATATGAGCCCCGACTGCCCCGTCTCATGTCCTTGTGGACCCCCATACGCACGTACATAACCGATTGACTCATTTTCTCCTGTTCATCTGTCTCATGTTGGTTTGATTAGTCCAGCCAGAACTTAGCGGGGAGGAGAACGATTACTTTTCTTCACCCCACACCCGTAAGCCTTGGTTTTCCTGTACTTTTCTTCACCCCACACCCGTAAGCCTTGGTTTTCCTGGGTCTACACAGACCCAGTTGGAGATGACCTGGTGACTTCAGAAGAAGGAAAGCTTGTCCTAGGGACGTTCTCATCGAGGCGCAAGCACCCCGCCCCCCAGGCAGGAAGACACACCTCAGCATGTCCTTCCCCGGGGAGGGCACGGTGAGGGCCAGGGGAAAAACGGTCCCTTCTCTGAGAGCTGTCACGGGAATATTGTTTAAATTCCTCATATGTAGAAAAAGAGTAAAACACTTGAACCTGCCTCTTTGCTTTCATGAAAAAACCCTAAACAGTTTCTTATAACCCCAATGTCAGTCCTGAAACACTGTTCCTACATCCCTCCTGCTGGATCTTGGGATACTATTTGAGAAGAAACGAAAGAAAAAACTCCCTTCCCTGGCTCAGCTGGAGAAGTAAAATTTCAACATGTCTGAAAGAAAATCCTGGAATTGGTCTTTTCCCCGTTGAATTAGAGGGCGGCAGGTGAGCAAAGGCTGAGCATAATAATAAAGGTCAAGCCATCTCCCCAGGAAGACTCATGACTAATCTCAGCCTTGGCAACTGGGGACACCGTGGATTTTGAGGATGTGCTTTGGAAGACCAGGAAAGCAAACTGGCGTTGTCATCTTTGGGGTTACCCAATGGGGCCCATCCTTGCTGCCCACCAGAGGTGGGGGGGGAGACTGACTGGGGTGATTCCAGAGAGCAGACTGCTTACTGGGTGCCAACGAGAACTCTCCTGGGCACAGGCTTTGTGCACAGGTGTGCCGCTAGGAAGGGCGCCCAGGAGCATCCCGTGAGGGATGGGAGAGCAGGAAAGGCTGAAAGGCCAGGCAAGGGCCCCACAGGGTGGCTTCCGCGGGACCCTCATAGAATCAGGAGGGGGTTCTCAGGGCTCACAGTTGCCCACAGTGGTCAGTCAGCCAAGGGCTGCCCTGGGTGCCATGAACCCCTGGGCACTTGCTTTCTCAGCAAGTACAAGTGAGGGGCCTCCGGGAACCTCAAGGTTGTGCCTGGAGACAGGTGCAGGAATGACAAGGCCCCAGAACCAAAAGGGAGCAGGGACCTTGTGCAGAAAGAGTGAAAGGGACGGGAGGCGGGCGGGCAGACACAGGCAGTGACCCCCGCAGCAGGCGCTGCGCACTGATGCCACAGGGCAGGGCTGGCGCCGCCAGGAGCCGTGAGCTCCCTGAGGCCCTCCTGTGTGGGGCTCGTGGGAGGGCTGTTTGCCCTGGTGATCTCCTCACAGACGAGCACACGGAGGGGGCTCGAGGCCAAAACCACGTGCCGGGAGGCCCTGAACGCCAGCCGGTAAGACGCCAGCCAGTCTCCTGGGAAGCCACTTCCCCTGCCTTTCCACTTCGGGCCAATGTCCTCACAGGCATTTTGTAGGAAGACCCTTCTGGCTAAAGCCATCTCTTCCAAGATACTCACTGGCTCAGCTCGCTGCTTTGTATGCTTTGTGGAATCCTGGTTGGTGGGTCTGACTATACTCTTCTCTTCTGAGAGGAGACAGGCAAAAGCCCCCTCCTCCCCCAGCCTATGTGAAGGCTTTGCTAAGTGACAGTGAGAAGTAATTAGCATCCCCGGTCCCACTGCCTGCAACCTGTCTGCAGCGGCGCCCACGTTCCCTGTCACACGGCACGGGAGCGCATGGGTAATTCATGGTCACGTTCACATGCCAGCAGAGAGAGCTGCTCACCTGCAACTGGAAAAGGGGCTCGGCTTACGGGGCCAGGGAGCTTTGCTGCTGGAACAGGGCTTTTATACAGCAGCTCTTTGGAACACAAGAGACACTCTCCAACCAGCCCAAAGCAGAAGCCTGAGAAGGGCTACGCTGATTTTGGGGTCCCCATGTTCCCCTAAATGCTCTGCTAGTATGTGATGAGGATTCAGTCATTCACCCAGTGAGTCTTCACGGAGCCCCCCCAGTGAATGAATGACCTTGGGCTTCTGTCTGGGCCAAGGACAAGCGGACTGCAGGTGGCTTGCTGTCCCCCTGGTGCAGGGAGGAGCCCGGGAGGAGACGCCAGGAGGCAGGGTGGGAAGGAGGAGGGCCCCAAGAGAAGGTGGTGCCCAGCTCACCTGGGGCAATGGGCTTCGTCCCGCATTTGCTATTCAGGACGGAGCCCTCCCTGGCTCTAGGGATTTACTTCCTCACACACACAGCACACATCCTTGCCAAGACAGGGACCCACAGACCTGCGGCCACTCTCCTGTGAGTCTACGTGCATGAGTGTGTGTGCGTGCACGTTTGCAGGACCTGTGCGTATGAGCGTGTGCACGTGACACTGTGCATGGCTGTATGCGTGTGAACGTGCATGTCTGCGCGTGTCCAGCTGTGTGTGTGTGTGTGCCCTTATTCCGGTTTTTAGTGGGAGTATAACATACATACAGGAGAATAAACCACAGAGGTGCAGCTAGATGGGCTTTCACACAGTAAAAACACGCACACGGTGATGCCCATGTCAGGAAACAGGCACTCAGTCCCCGTGACGCCCCCTCCCCACCCCATAACCCCCATCCAGCCCTGCGGGTCCCAGGTTCGTTGCGCCAGGTTTGGAACTTGATGAAAGGGACTCATACAGCAAGTTTGCTTTTGTGTGCTGCTTCTTCTGTTCAGCGTTTTGTTTCTAAGGTCCATCCTTGTTGCTTACAGCAGCACTCCTTCCTTTCGGCTTCTGTAAAGTATCCCACTGTACGCACATGCCACGTCGATTTCCATTTTATTACCGATGGGCATTTAGGTTTTTCCAGGTTTGGGCCATTCTGAACAATACTTCTGCATCTGGCTGTCCTGGTGCATCTCTCTCTGGGTGAGCATATCGAGGCATCTCTGCTGGGCACATACCAGCGGGGGTTCTGGGCCCCGCCCTGGTCTCAGCTGGGACCCAGCCGCAGCCTGGGACAGGGCTGGTGGCCTCCATCATTCCCAGCCTGCGCTCCTCACGCACATCGCGGGGAGCCCAGCTCAGCCCGATGCAGCAACGAAGGCTCAACCGACGGCGCCGCATACGTCACCTGCTGGGCTGTCCCTTACCCTGGACAGCCACGCATGGCCACACATTCCTGTGTGGAGCCACGCCTCCCTGCGATGTGGCTACAGTCCCTCTCCACTCACGCACTCCCTTGAATCTGGGCTGACCTCCTGACTTGTTCTGACCCACAAAATGGGGACGAAGTGACCCCAAACTGG
This sequence comes from Aselliscus stoliczkanus, assembly GCA_033961575.1. Taxonomy (NCBI): domain Eukaryota; kingdom Metazoa; phylum Chordata; class Mammalia; order Chiroptera; family Hipposideridae; genus Aselliscus; species Aselliscus stoliczkanus. The sequence goes on along the minus strand of CM066738.1, from coordinate 2,616,547 downwards.
GGGCATTAGATCCTGCTGCATCCCTTTTCACTCCCCAGGGCCCTGAAACCAGTTGATGTGCTGGTTTCTCCACCAAAGGCCACGTGGAGAGAAACATCAGGATGTCCCAGCTATGCCGCCTGACCAGGCCACCCAGTGGGCCCACAGGACCACGAGAAACAGGTGTTACAGCCTTATTCACCCGGCCTGTCCCGTGCAGGCCCCACATGCCTGCCTCACTGCCTGTGGTCCATTCATGTGACAGCTCCCGCCTTGTCCTGCCTTCCCGTCTCTATCCTAGGACCCACCTGCCCCGGCGGACTTCTTCCTGGCTGTCCGTCCAGCTGTCATCTTGTCTTCTTAGGGACACTCGTGTTGCCCTTTGCTTCCCTTAGGCCCCCAGCTGTACCCTGCCTGTGATTCATTTGGTTGAGTGCTTATCTCATCCCCTTGAGCAGTGCTCCTCAGAACAGGACCATCCTTATTCACGTCACCACGCTTCTCGTCTGGTGACCAGGGTGCTTCACAGGCCCCGCCCCATTCACTGTGGGCCTCCCTCCGAGGGAGGAGGGGGGTTTAGAAGGCCGAGGCCACGGGGGTGGGCAATGCCGTGGCTCCAAGGTGAAGCGAGAACTTGACCCAGGGGTTAGCTCCACAGCCTTGGCCTTTCCCCTGCTTCGCTGCCTTTCTGGGCAGGGCCTCCTGCCAGGCACCGAGAGGCACGCCAATACCTACTGGGGGTCGATGAATGTGAGAGACTGGGTCTCTAAAGGTTACCGTGCCATGCTTTCTGGGCCTCTCTGGCAGGAAGTGATTCAATTCAACAAAGAGAAGCGAGAGCAGCAAACCGAGCGCTTTCCCAGGACGAGGTGCTTGGCGCGGGCGCGCACTGCGCTGTCTCCGGGCTCAGCTGGGGCCTCCCGCTGCGGAGCCCCGAGTGGGTACCAGGCACTCTGTCCACACTTTACCTTCTGCAGCTCAGCTAACCCATAGCCTTATGCTCGCACTATCATTTCACACATAAGGAACCCAAGTCTCAGTTGTGCAGCTGGCCCAGGTGTGACCGTCAATTATGGCCGAATTTCACCTGACCTCCCCTGGGCTCATTTATTTAACGAATACTTGTTGAGCCGATGCTGCACGCTCACTTCAGAGACAAAGGGATGAGCGCAGGACAAACACCTCACCCTCCCTGAGATGACGTTTTCCTGAGCTGGATGTGGTCACACCCGCGCAGGCCGGTTTGCCTTGCAGGTGCCCCTCGCTGCGTGATGTGAGTGACAGGTGGCTGCGGGCAGGCCACAGGGCTCACTCCTCAGACGTCTAACCTGTCAGTGGGTTGGTACCATTTGCAGACTTGCTTCCACGTTTGTTGTAAAGTTTTACCTCTGTAAAATCTGAGTTGTAACACATTCCCACCGCCTTCCTCCACCGTCTCGCCACCTCCTGATAACGCTGATGCTCAGTTTTCAGATCTTGTGAGCAACTGCCTCTCTGATTTTTCAGTTTTATTTAACAATAAAGAGTACAGTAAAATCTTGGATTGCGAGTAACATGGTGAGTGTTCCACAAGAGGAGCAAACATTTCTAATACATTTTAACGTGGTAAACAGCGATGTCTTGCAATACAAGTAGTTTGTTTCCAGAATGAATTACGCTCACAAACCAAGAAGTTACTGTATAAGGTAAACTGTGTTGAAGTAGTAACTCCCAGCATGGTTGTTTTATCTTTGGGTGGGCTCCATCCTCTTCTTATTTCTTAGATAAGCACCGATAAGGGAAAATGGGCAGCGAGACACTTCCCCGGCAGACAGTGCCTGGTTACGTAACAGGGGTCATGCTCTCAATGAGCCTAAATAAAACTCCTTCCACTTAAGGCTCTCGCTCATTGGTTGTTCCTTGGGAGAATAATGGTGAAGATTTGAGAAGTCTTTCAGATGGAACTTAAGAGCTCACGTTGAATATTTATGGTGCAGAAAGGCCTGAATTGGAAGTTCCAAAGTCAGAGTGGATGGGGATGAAGTGGGCTCTGTGCACTGCTCGCCCCGATGGAAATCAAATGGGATGCTTTCCTTTAATTACACATTTCATTAGGATGCAGGTTGAACCCAGAGTAATGGGAACACTTTACCCCACTTGCTGACTTGAACAATGCATTCCATTTATTTTAAATATTCTAAAGTTCAGGGTATAGACTTGGTACTTACGTTGCACGTGACATCATTTACGATGCATTTTCTAGCCCAGTGTAAAAAGGCTGAGATCTGAAGTCATGGGTTCAAATCCTGGTCCCTTTCTTTAAAATCCCTTTGCACTTCTGACCTTGGGGTACCTCACGTTCCTCGTCTGTCAAGCAGGGATTAGAGCCACGTTGCAGTCAGAGCATCCTGTGAGGACTGGGAGGTCATGCACGGGACATGCCTGTGTCACACCCGGCCCGGGCAGGTTCTGAGCCATGCTGCTGTGACTATGCCGCTGTCACGATTGTTAGCAGGGGAGACCAGGCTGATGTAGGGCCAAGCAGCAGCTGGCCAGCAAACAGTGTGTGTGTGTGTGTGTGTGTGTGGGGGGGCATCAGTGTTAAAGGATGGTGGAGCTGGGACAATTATTTCTTAGGAAAGCGGCTGTTTACAGAACTCCCAGAGGAATGGGTGGCAGAGGGGCAGGGACTAGAGTCAGCTCAGTCCCACGTGCGGTGAGAGTGGCAGACAGCAAGGGCGGTGTCGGATGTGTGTGTGGTCTCTACTGGGCAGGATGGCTGTTCGTCGAAACGTTCATCTGTTTTGTTTCTCGAGTCATGTGGTCCCCACCTTCCTGGCATTCTGAGCATGTCTGTCCGTTCATTCGTGTCCTGGATGCAGGACTCCAGGTCCAGGAAAAGGGCTCTGTGTTGGCTGCTGGCTCAGAATGGCGCCTGCCGCGTGCAGAGTACCGTCAGTCGGTCAGTCGGAGGGGCACGGGGCGACCTCAGATGAATGGAGAACGAGCACAGGTTGGGTGGGGTGCAGGGAGGGTCTTCAGAGTGCAGGCAGGGCTCGACTGCAGCGAGGCGGCATGGGGTGGTGCTGCCTTCAAAGCCTGTGGGTTATTCATAGAGAAAAGCAAAATTTCACAGAAATAAGATACATGTGCCATGCAATTGCACAAGTTTTCTTGTCAAATTAAAAAATGAACGGTGTAGCAGCAGCTTAAATATTTTCGGCTTCTTTGTGCCACCTCCAGCAAAGAGGCGGAGGCGGGAAAGAAGCATGGGGAGGAGATGAGAAGGGGCAGAACTCACAGCGCGGTGAGGCTAGGCTCGTTGGCTGAGGCTAGGCTCGTTGGCTTCGCAGATCAATAGACTGCGTTCACACACGAGGCGGAAAGCCGCCAGGAAAGGCGTGAGGGAGGGTGAGGCCGCCCCTGAAACCCGTCTGTGGCAGCTTCTCGGAGTGTTTGGCGCTGCTGTGAGAGGCTGAGACGAGTGGGATGGAACAGACAAGCACCTCGCACTGGGCCCATTTAGGGCCTGTTTGCAGGAAATGCGAACCGTAGATCTTATCCCGAAACAGATGCAAGACACCCTCCAGAACGCCCGATGATGCTTGGAAGAAGCGCAAAAGCAGTTCAGGGGAGAGGGTAGCCTCTCAACACGTGGTGTCAGAGAAACTGGACTCCACAGGCGGGAAAATCCCAAAATAAACCTGATACACCTAATACAAAAACTAACTCAAAATGGATGATGGACTTAATGTAAAACTGAAACCATACAACTTCTGGAAAACAACACAGAATAAAAACCTTTGGAGTCTAATGGCTAGGTGAATAGTTCTTAGACTTGACACCAAAAGTATGATCCATAACATTTTAAAAAATGAGGCACTGGACCTCATCAAAATAAAAACGTTTTGCTCTGTGAAAGCCCATGCAAAGAAGATGAAAAGACAAGGTAGAGAGACTGGGAGAAAGGGTTCACAAACCATAAGTCTGATAAAGGATTGGTACTCAGAATACATAAAGGATTCTCAGAACTCAACAGTAAAAATGACAACAAAAAAACCCTCAAACAATCCAACTAGAAAATAGGCAAAAAACCACGAAGAGGTATTTCCCAGATGGCAAATAAGCGCATTAAAAGGTATTCAACATCACTGACCATAAAGGAGATAGAAATGAAAGCTCCAACGAGCGCTCTCGGAGGGCGTTCCGGAGGGCGTCTTGTAGCTGTTTTGGGATAAGAGCTGCGGTTTCCATTTCCTGTGAACAGGCCCGGGCTGCAGGTTCCCTACACACCTATCAGAATGACTAAAATAAAAACAAAACAGTGGTAACACCAAATGCTGGCGAGGACGCAGACAAAGCGGATCCCTCACGTGGCTGGTGGGAATCAAAATGGCTCTGGAAAGCAGTTCGGCATTTTTCTCATAAAACTAAATATGCAATTACCATACAACCCAAAAATTGCTCTCTTGGCCATTTATCCCAGACAAATGCTAACTTAAGTTTACTAAAAAACTTGCACACGAATGTTTATAGCAACTTTATTCATAATAACCCCAAACTGGGAACAGCCAGCATGGCCTTTAATGGGTGAAAGGCCAAGTAAACTGGCTCCCCCGACCCGCAGCTGCCACGTGGCAGTTAGAAGGGCCACACCGCGGATACACACAAACATGCATGCACTGCAAGGAGAGCCGAGGGGCAGAGCCCGTCCCCGACGGTTCCGGGCTTTTCTACGCACGAACCCATTTCTATAACATGCGACAGCCAAGGTACAGAAACGGAGGGCAGACTAATGGCTGCTCTGGGAGGGGCCTGGGGGTAGAGGCGCGTTTGGCTTTAGCGGAGCAGCAGGAAGGGTGCTTGGGAGAGATGTGTTCTGCCTTGACCCTGGCGGGTACGTGCGCCTGCATGTGTGATAAAACGGTACCCAGCTGCACACATGCACGTACAGGGAAGCTAATGAAATCTGAATAAGATGCGGGGGCTGAGTTAGGGTCAATTTCTGATACTGTTGTGATACTGCATTCTAGTTTTGCAAGATTTTACCACTGAGTGAAATGGATAATGGGGACATGGATCTCTCTGCCTTGCTCCTTCTAACTGCATGTAAATCAATGATGATCTCAAAATAAAAAGTGTTTTTAAGAAAGGTAGTGAGGCAGTGTGGTTGGACAGTAAACCTCTGGCGGGGCTCCAGTGACTCCTGCTGCTGCTGTGAAGCTCGTCTGCTGCGGTGCCAGTGTTTCAGCAGGTACTGGCCTGATGTACGGGAGACCCAGGCTCACACCCACCTTGCCCAGTGTCCCAATGTCTGGCTGATCAATCTGATGGCTGATGCACTTGACCTTGCTGGCCTTGGTAGGTATGCCTGAGTTTAAATTTAAAATAATTTAAGTTTAAATTACTTTGGGGGCCAGTCGAGTGGCGCGGTGGTTAAGCACTGGCTTGTGAAGCCAGCGGCCCCGGTTCGGGTCCCACATATGAGGGCCAGTGACACTGCTCTCAAAAAATAAATAAATAGGGCCGGCCGAGTGGTGCATTGGTTAAGAGCTGGTTTTGAGATGCCAGCGGCCCCGGTTCAGATCCCACATATGAGGGCCAGTGACACTGCCCTCTACAGCTGACAACAGGTGCACCTGGAGCTGGGTTGTGCGAGCCCCGGGGACGGAGTAGGCTGCAGCCCCTGCTGCAGTGGGCTGCCATAGGCTGCAGTGAGTGGCTGGCAGCCAGCATGAGCTGCCAGCTGCAGTGAGTGACATCCAGAGGCCAGCGACCGATCTGCCTCATCTGGGAAGAGCGCAATGACGATACCAACATGGGCCAGTGAAGCAACGTCCTCCGCAACTAGACTGGAGAGCAAAAAGACAGCAACTTGTCTGTTCCCCTTCCCCCATTCCCCAATGCTCTTCCCCTCCCCCAATTCCCCAATAAAATAAAAAATTAATAAATAAAGTAAAAATAAATAAATAAAAATTTAAAAAAATAGGGCCGGCCGAGTGGCACAGTGGTTAAGTGCTGGCTTGGGAAGCCAGTGGCCCCGGTTTGGTCCCACATGTGAGGGCCAGTGACACTGCCCTCAAAAAAATAAATAAATGAATAAATAAATAAATAAATAAATTACTTTGACAAAATATTTATAAAATATTAAAGGTAAGATTCATTTGTATGTATGAAATTATTGTATAATAACTACCTTAATTCATTACTTTATTGTTTGATGCTGTGTGACAATTTTATACTGTATGATTATTATATGATAATTCTGTATTGTGCTACTGTAATGCATTATCTTATTGTTTGTATTTCTTGGATGTTTCTTTAAATAAAAAAGTTTGTATGAAAATAATATGGTTAGTGGGACTATAAATTTACATAATTTTCTTTGGAGGTAACATGACAACATAAATCAAAAGAAAGACCTAAAAACAACAAAGAAAAAACCCCTTAGTTCAGCATCCAGCTTTTATGAAGTTGTCCTAAGAAAATAATTGGACAGGTGTGGGAAGATGTATGTGCAAGGTTATTAATTGAAGTATTGTTTGTAAGAGTGAACCAACAGAAACAAGCAGCATGTCCAAAACAACCCAAACCAGACGGGTCAAGCACGGTGGCACAAGGGAGCGGCGTGGTCATTCAGTGATGCCGTGGGGCTGTGCTCACTGTGGTGAGAAACCATCCCAGGAAGGTTGGGGGGCCGTCCGTGGTTCTCGCGCTGGGGTGCTGCGTGAGTTCACACTTTGTAAGATACCGAGGCTCTGAGTGTGGTTTGCACAAGCACAACAGTGCGGCCTCATCTGCAAGGGACAAGGCCCAAACCTTAGCTGTGTGATCTGCGTGGGGGAGAGCTCAGCTAATTGTGTGTAAAATATTCATTCCTTCCGGCACTTGTAACTGTTTCCTCTAATTACTTATCTGCATAAAATAATAGTCTCCTGAGTTGTTCCATTAAGGGAAATTCTACTTTTGTTATTTATATTTTCCAGTTTTAACAGACTTATTGTATGGAAAAATCTGAATAAAACTGGCAACATTTCTTTTGGATCCGATTAAGAAAGCCTGGTTCTTGGGCTGGCAGAGTGGCTCAGTTGGTTAAGAGCTCGCTCAAGAGTGCGAGCTGAGCTCTGAGCAACAGCGGCTCGAGGCCAGCCTGAGCTGAGTTACCATTGAGCTGCCAACAGGTGGCAGGATGGCTCAGCTAAAAAAACAAACAAACAAACAAAAAACAGAAAGCCTGATTCTGAGGGTTGCACCAGTATGCTGCTAATGCCCAGCAGACAGGCTCAGGCGGGGGGGGGGGTGCCCGCCCTTGAAAAGATGGCCGAGAAGATGGGGGTGGTGGTCACTCCTAAGAGATGGAGGCCGAGAAGATGGGGGCGGTGGTCAGTCCTAAGAGACGGACACGTAGTTGGGCCAAGCACAAGGGCTCTTGGAGGGCAGAGACCATTTCCTTACTGGCCTCGGGGCCCTGTACCTGCCAGTAACCAGCCAGTACCTGGTACTCTGTAGTATTTGTTGAACAAATATAATAAACTGACATTGTTAACTCAGGAAGGATTTGTGGCCGCCTGCCCTTTACTGGACATTGTTCTCTGCCCCGAGGAAGCAACTGCGAGCTGGGCAGGCAGAGTCCTGGCTGCCACTGGGGCACAGGGAGAATAAAGACATTGGTAGTAGAGGGAGGCAGGTGAGGAAATGACCGGGAAAGGAAACACTCACACCCAGCCGGCGGAGCACTGCATTCCGGAGCAGAAGGGCGCTTTGGGGCAGCGGAGCGGAAGGCGTGGCCGGGCTGCCTGGAGGCGGGGTTTGGTATCCAGCTTGGACCGCCCCAGGTAACAGCGGGGTATTATTCCAGGGGTTATGGGAAGCGACTGGGCGGCTTCTTAGAAAACATTTAATTTTAAAATGCTTTTAGATCTGGCTTTTAGATCCCAGTCCCAGTAGGGACTGGGACCTACTGCCAACACCTTCCATGTCTATGGCGCACTTGTGAAGAAGCTAACGCCGGGTCTCACTCCGCTTTCACTACTTTCTCATTCATGTCCTTGTCCTGCCGGCCCTTCAGTGGGAGGGCTTCCCCAGTGTCCGCATTTCCATTTCAAACAGAAAAGCCCTTTTTATTTTCTGTACTCGTGGTTTGGTTTCCTCAGATAATTTTGGTTGCACAAAGCTTAAACATGTTTAAAAACCTCACCTTAATTTTATAACTAAAAATAATGTGATTCTCACTTTCGTAATAACTATTTTAATATGTATTTTCCATTTATTTATTGTAATGTTATAATAAACGATAGCTTTGAGTTCTTCTCTATTAGTGATCGTATAGCATTTAACGCCAGCTATTTCTCAAAACAGATCTCAGCACTTGCCACCCCACAGCCTCCAGCCTCCATGACACCGGGGACCCCTCTGCCTTGGTTATTTAAAAGCGCGCCAAGAATCTGGAACTCAGCCTTCATGCTCAGAGGCCCTTCTCGCTGCCCACGCTGTTGTGCTGGAATACAGCAGGGCCGGTCTCTACCTGTTGAATGGGTGGTTAGCCCTTCCCACCCAGGGTGGGCATCTCTCCCGGGTGACGGCTTGGTGACGGGCAGATCCTGAGGCTGCGAGTCTCCAGGGACCACGTCAGTGCAGCCCTTGGTCCAGCACATGAGCAGAGTGTGTGTCCACAAGGGGCAGGGGACGGGCTCCTGAGCATGACGATGAGCAGTAACAACAGCAATGCCGAGGGGGCTCTGCTGTGCGCCAGGTATGGCACCAGGCACTTTGCGCCCAGGGCAGCAGACCCACAGCCCCGTTAACGATGCAGGATGGAGCCCCAGAGGCTACATCTACCGCTGCGTCGGGAGAACCGCTGGACCGATGGCCAGAGGGCTGAATATTTAAGGGAAAGAGTTTTAACAGCCAGTGCGGTGAGCCTGGGGGAGGTGCGGGAGGCGGGCGGTCAAACACGCAGAGGAACACCTGCCTTTGCAGCTCTGCGTCGTGGCGGCCAGAGTGGCTGCTGCCAACGGCTTCCGCCTGCTTCCTGCCGGACAGGCGGAACTACGCAGCGAGGACCACAGCGGATGTTCTGTCATCTCTGGACTCTTCCAGAATGGTGTGGCCTTTCTTTGTCCTTGTTCAGCTTCAAGTCAAGACACCCCAGGCTGACAGAGCAGCCCCAGGGAGTCAGGTCTGTGACGGTGACGTGCCCACGTCCTTGAGGAGCTCAGAGTCCAGTAACTGCTGCTTGAACGGACTTGGCTGGGACAGAGTCGTATGTGCACACCAGCCTCGGCCTTGCTCTCGTGACAATAACTGCCCTGCACTGGATGATCAATGAAGGACCTCAGTGTGTCCCAATGAGTTAAGTCCTCTACCTAATACAATGTTAATATTTGACAGCAGCCCAGAAGATGGAACTTAAATAATTGTATAAACTGAATTGAGATCACATAACATTACCAGCCAGTCATGTGGCCTCATCCTCCAGTGCGATGTGACCTACTGACTGGACAGTGCGTCGAGAGAGAGAATATGTTCTCCACAGCTTCGCCTTAAATAATTAAAACCCCTCCTCTCCACGAGCAAACAGCTGTCTCGTGCGCAGCAGTGCCCCTGCCAGCCTGGATTAAGCTACCTCCACGGTGCTGCCCGTGTGGCTGCAGGCGCCTGGTGCCGGGGCAGAAGCACGGGGGCTGCTGGGCGCGGAGACCAGATGTCAGCTGAGCGGCTGCCGGTCATGGACGTACGTAACCCTGCGAGGGCCCCAGGGAAGGGGGAGCCCAGGGTCTGCTGAACGCTGTGCTGCATGTGAGAATCTCAGCAAGAAAGAGTTCTGTCTTCCAGCGAGGCCAGTCCTGCTGCCACACAGAGCAGCAGCAACTGTGCCACGAGGACAGATGCCGGTAGACGCGCAGCAGAGAGAGCCCGTGTCTCCAGTCTGTGCTGAGTAGGAAACAAAAGAGCTAAACGAGGGCAACGGGATTACTGTCACCAAGATTCAGGTATTAGGTTTTCTGATTCAATCTTCCATGAATTTCATTAAGTAATCAAAATGCTAAATAAGCATGAAACCAGGTATGCTGCCACCAGGTGGCAGCATCCATTCTTAAAAGTATACTTTGTTTAACACCTACTATGTGCTGGGTATTCTGGGCACACAGCAGGGACCAAAGCAGACAGGGTCCCCGGTGTCATGGAGGCCGGAGGCTATGGGGTGGCAAGTGCTGAGACCCTCTGATCTGTTTTGAGAAATAGCTGGCATTAAATGATATATATCATTAATAGAGATAAACTGTTTAACTCAAAGCTATCATTTATTACAACACCACAATAAATAAATGGAAAATATACATTAAAACAGTTACTACAAAAGTGAGAATCACATTATTTTTAGTTATAAAATTAAGTGGAGCTTTTCAAACATGTTTAAGCTTTGTGCAACCAAAATTATCCAGACACTGAAGGCTCAACAGGACCCAGCTGGGAGAGGCTGAAGACACGCGAGCGTTGCTGTCACACGACCCAGTGCCGGCACTGCCGTCCGTGACAATTCAGCCTCACACACACATCTCAGGTCAGGTTTTGGGGCACTGCTTCCTTAGCCACGGTGGACCCCTTCCTTCTGCTCAGCCCTCCCAGGTGCCCCCTGCTTCCCCAGCTGAAGGACTTCAACTGGCTTAGCTGCCACGGGGTTGACCAGCTCTGAAAGAAGCCATGGTTTTAGCCTCAGAGATCTGTCCTTTCACCTTGTCTATTTACAGCCTTCCAGTCAAGGAGTCTCACCCCCAAGACTTCAATTCCCTTGGAGACAATTTTTCAGCAAAAGAAAAGGAAGGAGGGAAATAAAGTCCCCAAATGGCTAACACTGTTGGTTGCGAGAAACCCGTGAATATTTTTATCCCCCCTTCAACCAGAAGGAGGCGCTCTTCCTTCCCAGTCTCTTTCTTGCTCTAATACTTTTCATTCTGTAAGTATCATATATAATAAAATATTAGGGCATTTGAAAAGTAGAGCAAATAAAGAATAAAAAGCCCACAATCTGCCATCTTAGTGACAGCATTGTTATTTTGTTGTAATTCCTTCCAGTATTTTCCCCCCAAAATTTTTTATTAGATATCTATAATCATACTCAGTAAAATTTTGAGTCATGATTTCAACTTAACATATCTTAAGATTTTTATTTGCAGGGAGCTGAATTTCTTCAGAAAAATGATTTTAAAGGCCACTAACCAGGAAGTGGTTGGCATCCATTCACAGTCATTCTCTGACGTCTATATGGCGTGCATTTGTTTGGAAACACACAGAAGCGAATGTCACTCCCCATCAACTTAAAGGAACACCCACTGGGACAGATTTCCACACGTCTGATTGCTGGGCATGATGGTACAAGCATTTTTAGTAGTTCTTCATGTGTGTTGACTGATACCTTCCAGAAGCTTATTATTCCCATTTGCTGGTTTACCAGATGCTTCCAGAAATATATGAGAATGCCAACTTCGTCACACTGTGGCCAGCACTAAGCATTGCTACTGAAGACCTTTAAATGCGAGTGTAGTCGGCGAAAGGGACCCGCTGCCTGTTCTCACGCCCCTCTCTGTGCAGTAGTCAGGTGGAACCCCGCACCCCTGGAGTAGTCCGAGGCATCGTGTCTCCAAGGAGACGCCCCAGTAACAGCTGCTCTGCTTTCTAGCTCCTGCATGAAGCCACCCCTGGTGTCCCCGAATGGGACAGGCTTCTATCTGTGCAACACCTCAGCATCATGCGTGGGCCGTCGTCGCCACACATTTGCCCTCACTCAGCTGTCTGCGCCCTTTCTCGGTCCTTGCCAGAGCGTCCGCCCTGAGTGTCCCCTCACGCCCTCCACTGTCCTGTACAGCACTGTCCCTGCAGAGGCCAGACAGGAGTTTGCAACTAAAACGGCGAAACGACAATTATGAAGTGGGAGAATAATTCCATCATGAGACCGCAATGTCTGAGAGCTGGTGAGTGGAACCGAGAACTGACAAATGGAACCTTAGCTGCGGCTTCCTTCTGTCCCTGAGTCCTGTGTGAAGGCAACCCTGAGGCCTTTCAGCCGCAGCTCATCTGAAAGCGGAGCAAGGCACCAAGTGCCCTTAGCCTGTGCTGGGGCGTCAGCAGCAGGCTCGCAGGAGGAGATCACACAGCGGAGGTGAGGACGAGGTGCCTCTGGGGCCCCTGCCTTCCTCGTCTGATCAGTGAAGCAGATGGACACAGTTGTCATCCCTGGGGACACCGGGACAGTGCCTGTGACATTTACTGATGCATTGATTAGACAGATGGTTACAAGGCATCTACTGTGTGCCGGGTTAAGCTGCGTCTGAGAATGAAGGTAAAAGTGGTCAAGAAGGAGCAAATATGGATCTTTAAATATCAATAAAAATACTATTGCTGGAACTACTTGAACTGAGAGCTTGGCGGGAAGTCAGCTGACCCGGGTGTCCATGCTGGGAGGCCCTGTCAGTATCTGGCACCGCCAGAAATTCCTCAGTCCTCTGAAGTCCCCTGCAGAGTGGGCCTCGGCTATGGCTCTGGGGTACTTCACAGGATTCCCTTTCCCCTGCGCCCCAAAGCAGGAGGGGCCTTTCTAGGATTTTAACCATGAGAACCTGGGGTGGAGAATGTTCCTGGAGATAAAGCCCACAAAAGTGTGGGGGTCCCCCTAAGACTGCAGCCCTGGTAACTTCCCACTCTCAAGCTGGTACACATTCAGTTTATAGCCATTTGTCAAAATTCCTCCCTGAGCATTCCTCCGGGTTCATGTTTGCTGGTGAGCAGCGCTCAGCTGCGTCTCTGGATTCACCTGTCCTTCCAGATTTCGGGGGGCGGTGGTGGTGGTGGAGGGGACCCTCTTAGGGTCCCTGAGTGGGTGTGGAAGTTAACTGACCAAGGCAGAGTGCAGGGCAGAAGTGTACACGTTAACCATGGCACGGGCGCGTCTGTCAGGAAATGAAGGCCCGAAGAAACAATGAGACCCGTGTGAGTTGGGGCTTGGTTGATGCAGAGGGGACAGCAGTGGAGGAAGATGACAGCTCGGGGCACAAGGTAAGTGCAGAGAGCTGGGGAACAGCACGGCCTGTGGGATCCTTCTGAGTCCCTTGTTTCTGGGGACAAAGGTGCCCCTTTGCTAAGTGTGGGGAGGCGCCTCTTGCAACAGGCCTCGGTGACTGGCTCAGGGAGACGGGCCAAGGGAGGAGGGGACCGAGGGACCTTCCTGCCCGCCGTTTCCTCAGAGACTCCGTGTGGCGAGGCCCGCGGCCTAAGGTAGCGGGTCCCGAACGCCAGCAGCGGTTCGCACTGGGGGCTCATTCTCCCACAGGCCCAGTGAGAGTCCCTGGTTTTCAGAGTGTCCACCTTCTTCTCACTGGACAAACTGGAGCGATGACTTCCAACCTCTTTACATGTAGGAACTTGAAACGAGACGTCTCTCCTTTATAATTAAAGGTCAAATTCCCACTTGCATGAATATCTCAAAAAGTATCACCCATCATCTCCTTCAGATGATAATTTATGTGCTCAGAGAAGCCCAATTTTTAGCATTTTCCAAGTGAACTAGAGACTCATAGTTTTCTCCCAGGAAACCCAAGCATAGTCAATGAGAGACAGAATTAATTGAAAATAGCGCTTTGTGGGGTGACACTAAAGGGGAGATGGGGAAATTCCTAGCTGGGTCACATATTTGAAACGCTGCATATAATCCAATGAGCCCCCGATATTTTCATGTTATCTAAGTGACTCATGTCTAGCCGCCAGTTTCCACCGTCCCAGGGGTGCTGGATTCCAACACGTCACCGCACGCACGTTTGAAAACGGGCCTGCTGTCCCCACACACGGAGATTCAGGGGCGGCATGGAGGACACACTGAAGGTCTTGCCCACTCTTCCGCCTCGCCTGCCTCCGCTGGCGGTCCCACCGCAGCATCTACGACGAAGCCTTCACAGCAGGCACTGTGCGAACAGCAAACTACACGCAAGTTGTTAAAACCGTACCTGGAGGCCCTCATCAGCCTGTGAAGGCTTACGCGCCTTTTGTTTGGTAGAGATAAAGCAATCAGAATCGGGACAAGTCCTATTTATACACTAGATTTAACATCACGCCATGGCTGCTTCCCCAACGTGTAAAGGCGCCAGCGGTTAAAATGCCGCCCCGTCCCTGGCACTCTCCTCTGGCAGCCTGAGCTGAGGCCACCTGATACGGAGCAGCCCCCTTGCGTCATGCCACCTTGCGTCCTGCCCTTAGGGCGTCCATCGCAGCCTCTGGGTATTCTGCTTACAGTCTGTCTCGACCAGGCCTGGGAGGGCAGGGACAGCGAGTGGCTCTTTCACGTGTCATTCATGTCCCATGCCCCCACCTCTGCCCCTGACAGCAGTGCCAGGAAACATAGGTGAGCAATACATGCTTACTGAGAAAAAATAATGTGAGGGTGTCAGTCTAATTCAGGAAAGTTCAATATTAATACTTCCCACTTTTGCACAAGGTGGGGCCATATTCCATGCACCATGTCAGCTCCCTGGGTCCCTTCTGAAACCCCCCGAAATGGCGTCCTGAGAGTTCTCCCTCCTTCGGAAGAACACTTAAAGCAAATCAAACCCTCAGTTTTCTGTGTGAAGCAGAAACTTTGAGGGTCTGTTTCATAAAGGATAGACACGTAGAGAGAAAGGGACGGGTGAAGATCCACAGAGCAGGAGGAAAGGGGAGAGCAGGCTTCTGAGGGGATTCAGACAGTCGGGATAAGTGACACCCAGGCGGTCCTTCTGCCACGGATTAGGGGGCATTTGGGTTTCTAGAGTAGAACCAACTCTTCTTATGAGATCGCCCATGTGTCCAATTCTTTTTGCTTTAAAAAAGGAAGAGAGCTTGATTTCTCTCTCTTCGGGTGTATCTGCGAGTTACCCCAAACCAGAAGGCCCGACAATCCTGTGGCCGCTTCTCCCTGTGACACACAACTGCCCAGGAAAGGAGTGTGGTGACCGGCTTCCCCCGACAACGTGAAGGTGGCCAGCAGGGAGGACGCTGCAACTCAAAGGCATCAGCCATTTCAACTTGCTTTCTGTTGTTTGAACTAGACCTTGAGTTAAAAAGTGAGGCAAATGCAGGAATCCATGCAGCCAGATTAGTATCGAACCCCAGTCACGACCATCACCTAAGCAAGGTCATTAGATCTGTCTGTGGGCAGAGCGAAAGCTACAATCAGGCTGCTCGCTGCTGCTCCCATCGACATGAATCTAAATTACTTGCCAAGACTGAAAACACATTTTACGTGCTGTGAGACAGTGGACCACGAGGTGGAAGGTATAAGAACCCTCCATGATGGGGACGAGCCGAGAACCCTAGGTCTGTGTCCTCAGGACCGAAGGGGCTCCGCCACCGGCAAGCAGCCTTAGAAGGCCCACTGGAGGTGGTGCAGCTCGGCCCGAGGGCCGCCGGACAGGGCCACCGGGACCGCAGTGACAGAGCGAGCGGAGGGACTGCTGGACCGACTGCTAAGGACATTTGGGCAAGGTCCTGAGTGGAGGACTGAAGAAAAGAGGAAACTAATACTTAAATACTGCACCACAGGACACTGAATTCAGAGTCACGCACAACATGATGTCCAAAGCAGCAGCCTTCACACGAAACCCACGACGCTGGAGAGCACGCAGTGGGTGTTCCACTCGGCCTCGGTTTCAGGTAATTCAAACCAGCAGCCGGTTCTGCCTGGAGGCCGGGCAGCTACGCCACGGCTAATTGTTACAGCAGCAAAATGAACAGATGATCAAAGAAAATTTTAGAATTTCTTACACAGAATGAATACGCATGAATTTCTACCCTCCAGTCCAACAAAATGCATGCCGGGTAAAATTAAATTTAGCTAATGCAATTAGGTATGAGTTACCCCATCCTTTTGATTTACTAGGCTGTCTTAACAGTTACTGAGGACTTGTCATAAAATTAGAAGTGTGTGAGCTGCAAGGCCCCCGCTGCTGCTCTCGTACCCCCATCAATGCCCCCTTGGCCGTTTTTAGTTCCCTGGACGTGTCACTGTCCATTCTGGGCTTGACCACTCGAGACAGGTCCTCAGCCCTCCTCCCCTCCCTCTCTGAAACGGAGGTGGGAAATGTGTTTAACCAGTAAAGAGAACAAGCTGTCAAATTTAAGGAAGATGCTGGCAAAGGGAAACTGGTGGCGAGGCTGCAGGTCACAGTGAGATGGGGGAGGGCAGCTGGACCACAGCCGACCACACAGGAGGGGCCACACTTACTGCGTCGGTGGACGGGAAGCAGCTGGGAGAAGAAGGCCTTTCTCCAAGGGCGGCTTTTCTAGTGACGTCCGGTCCTTGCCTTTGCTTCCATCAGGGAGGCAGAGCCCATCCCAGGGGTGCGCACTGCAGGATGGCTGGCACCACTGCCCTGGGCGCTGCCCCATCTTCTCCCACCACTGCTGCCACCTCTGTCTTACATTTCATCCACTCAGCATCTAGAGGATATTTATGAATATTTTTATAATCAAAGATTATTTTATGAACAGTGACACACACAGGACTTAAAACACTTTGTTCAAGGCGTTTTGTCAGCATATGCATCATGTAAACATGACATAAAACAGGGCACAGGACACTTTGTCACCTCCCTCCCTTTTCCCCAAAGGTTCCTGGGTTCTTTCCAGTCGATCTTCTTAATAGGCAAGTGCTTTCTACTTTCTGCCACTGTAGATTTATTATTTGTAGCTTTATTCTTACATCTCCTGTAAATGGAATCATACAGAATGTTTTCTTTATATCTGACTATTGTGATCCATTCACGTGTATTAGCAATAATAGTTCATTCTTCTTTTTATGGACAAGTGGTATTTCATTTTATGAATATATCTCAAGTTCTTAATCCATCCACCTGTTGATGGGCATACCCTGCTCCAGTTATGAGCTATTATAGCTAAGGCTGTTACGAGGGGTCTCGTGCAAGTCTCTTTGTGGACACGCATTCTCATTTTTCTTGGGTAAACACCCAGGGGCAGAAGTGCTGCATTACAGAGGAGCTGTGTACATGACTTTCTATAACACTGCCCCAAGGCTCTCCAAAGGGCGATTCTGCGGCCACCAGCAACACATGCGAGTCCCGTCACGCACCTCCTTGCCGACATGCAGCGCTCTGTCACTCTGACTCAGTCACTAGTGGATGTGAAATGGTATCCTGTTTTCATCTGAATTTCCCTAATGACCAACGGTGTTAAATACATTTTCGTGTGCTTATTCGCCATTTATTTATCCTCTTCTGTGAAGTGCTGTTCAGGCCTTTTCCTGTTCTTTCAATTGCAGTGTTTGTCTTTGTATTACTGATGTGATGGAGTATTTCGACATTCTGGAAGCCAGTCCTTTGTTAGGTAATAGGTAAGTATGTCGTGAATATTTTTTCCTCTCTGTGGTTGTGTATCCATTTCCCTCGTGGTGTCTTTTAAAGAGCCTCCACCCCTCCTTTTTTTAGGAATCCCACTTAATCTTTACTTTTTTTTTTTTTTTGCTTTTTACACATTTTGTTTTGTCTAAAATATCTTAGTCTACCTCAAGGTTGTGGAAATATACTGTTTTCTTCTAGAAGCTATGTGGTTCTAGCTTTTACACTGAGGCCTATAACGTAGTATTATTATTATCGTTATTTTGTGTGGAGCAAGGTGGGGTCAGGGTTCATTCTTTCCCCCCATATAGCTATATAGTTGTTTCAGCATTATTTATTAAAAATACTTTCCTTTCCCCATTGAATTGACTTGGTACCTTTCTCAAAACTCAATGTGGTGGTCTATTTCTGGACCTTCCATTCTGTTCTCCTGATGTGTGTTCTATTCATATAATTTTGACAATCGTTTTCCTTATCATTCAGTTGATCTACTTTCTATTTTCCCCTGTGATTTCATCTTTGACTCATGCATTTGGAAGTAGAAGATTTTGCTTAATTTCCAACCATCTGGGGATTTCTCGAGTTATTGTTTTCTTAGTTCATACTATTTTGGGGTAGAAAACATATTCTGTATATCCTGTGTACCTGAATCCTCAAACTGACTGGTGGCGCTGAACAATGTTTCATGCCTTCTGTAGTTGTTCTGGTAATCACTGTGAGAGAAATGTCAAATCTCAAACTACGACTGGGGGTTCATCTGTTTCTCGCATCTCTCTGCCAATTTTTACTTACATTTTCTTAATCTCGTATTATTTGCATACCATTTAGGATTCTTAAATCATGAATTGACACTTGAATAAATATGAAACAGCCCTTATTGTTTCTAGTATTACTACTTGTCTGAAACTAGTTTTCTGACATTAATGTAATTTTTGTATGATTATTTTTTGCCTGATATAGCTTTTTCTACCCATTTACTTTCAACTTGTATGTGTACATTAGAAAGTTTCTAATAAACAGCATACAGGAGGGTCTTGATGTTTTCCTCCTGAAATTTGACCATTTCTGTCTTTTCCATGAAATGTACAGTCAATTAACTTTAAATATAGTTGTCAATGTGATTGGATTTAAGCCTAGCATTTTGTCAATTTTTCCTGTTTTTTTCCATTTGTTCTTTGTTGTACTCTTCCTTTCCTATCTTCAGTTGGGTTAACTGAATATTTTGAATATTTCTTTTATCCCCTCTTTTTTGTAGCTATATATTTTTTGTATTTACTTTAGTGGTTGCTCTATTACAATATTCATTTTTTTAATTATCACAGACAGCTTCAAACAATGTTACCATTTCACAATGTACATATCTTACAACCGTAATGTAAAGATCTTATAGCCATATAATTCCATCTATTTCCCGGAGCACTTTGTGCTCTTATCTTCATATATCGTACTTCTGTGTATGTCATAAACCCTTCGATGCTTCATCGCCTGTGCTCTAAACAGTCAGGAGTCTAGTATCATTTCCCATAATCCTGAACGATGGACTTCAGCATCTCTTTGGTACAGTGTATCTGCTGGCTGTGTATTCTCTCAGCTATTGTCTGTCTAGCAATGTCTTTATGTTTCTTGATTCCGAAGGGCGAGCTTGGGGAGCTCCTGCTGAGGCGGCAGCTTGCATCCTTGTCAGCGCGCCACTGTATCATGTCTCTTCCCGCGCACCCTTCTCAGGACTCTCCTCTACCTTTGATTTCAGCAGTTTGATCATGGCATTCCCAGCTGTAGTTCTGTTTTCTTGTTTTGTTTTTTTTTGTATCTATTCTGCTTGGGATTTGCTGAGATTCTTGGATCTGTAGGTTGATGTCTTCTGCCACTTTTTCGTAAACCCCAACTATGATTTCGAATACTTTTTCCACCGCTCTTTATTTCATGTCTTTTTGGGACTCAAATTACACTTATACTACTTGGTGTTGGTGATAGTTCTCGCAGCTTCCTTCTCTTCCATTTAAAAAAGTTGCTTTTTTTTCCTCTTTGTGTTTTAGTTTGAATAGTTTGGCGTCCTCTCTTTAAGTTCATTGATCCTTTCTTCTGCTGTGTCCAGCCTTTTATTAAGCCTGTTGAATGAAATATTAATATCTCATTTTGTATTGTTTTCCTTTTCTAATTGTTATTTAATGTTTTCAGTTTTCTGCAAAAAAATTCCTATCTGTTCATACATGGTGTTCATTTTCTGCTAGATCTAACACATTTGTCATAGTTACGTTAGGGCCAAGTGAGTCTAATCTATGGTAGAACTAGGTCTGGGCTTTGAGAGGGCTCATCATTGGAGACATTAGCTCATTTAGGTTTCATTTGTTCTCACCTCTCTCATGGGTCTTTTAAAAGCATGTTATTGTGGCATATCTGTCTTGTTTTCATTGTTTATCTGGTATTAACAGTCTCTTGTGCCTTACTACATACTTTGATAGATTTCTATTGTCTTTGTTAGTGTTGTTATGGTGATGATCTTATCAACTGCAACAATGGTTTTCAACAATATTAAGCAATTAAGCTATAATATAAATCCTTAGGCTGTGTTGCTTCAGGGAAACTGTGGGGATGGGGCGCTGGAACCCATGGGCTTTATGGAGTACTGTGCTGGTTTGAGTGTAGAATGTAACAATTTGTGGCAGGGACTGTTGGATACTGATTGGTTTCCCTATCTGCCTAAATATCTACACTCAACATGAGGAAACCATATCTATCCCTCTCAACCCGAGTAGTCTCAGGCCAGCTGTGAGTCGTGAGTCTACACAGGAAGGTCTAAGCTACGGTCCAGTGAAGCGTTAGTGAGCTGAGGCTCAGGGAAAGGGGCCTGGAGCCTGAGGGCGGCACAGAGAGGAGCGATGGGGGCTCCTTGCATATGGGTGTTATTAATAACAGGGAGCTGGGTGCCATATGCACTTCAGAGGTGTAGCACCACAGATTGGGGGAACAGAGGTGGCTAGAGAATTAGAGTTTTCCTAAGAGGCTCCAAAGGGCAAATTAAATCCATTCAAAAGGCATTTACTGAATATCTACTACATTTCAGGCTCTGAGATAGAACAGCTTAATATTAGATACTGTTTATTGAACCCCAATGGTTTCATCAGGAACTCTGCTAAGCATTTTATATGCTTAGCAATTTATCTTCACCACAACCCCGTGGGACAGGGTCTGCCCTAATGCCTGCTTTATAGTCTTAGAGACTTACAGAGGGTAATTTTTTGAAGTTTACAAAGCGAGTAGTATATAGTGGAGCTAGGGTTTTCTGCAAGGCCAGATGAATTCAGAATAATTCTCATTTACAGATGAAGAAATTGAGGCACTGTCTGTTAGACCATGCACGTCATGTAAGCAAAAATGGCATTTGTTCTGCTTCATTTCTCTGTCTCCTGTATCTATTTAGTATAACGCCTGGCACATTGTAGAGTGTCAATAAATATCTGAATGAAAAATGAATTTATCAATGAATGCCAGGTACCAGGAATACTGGGATGAGTCAGTCATGCTTTGCCCCATCCCCCCACACTCCCATCATAGCGGAGATAGACAAGGAAATAAGGAGATTCCAAGGATCCTAGGGATGCGAGAGAAACCCAGGCCCAGTGTCCCGTCCTTGTCACATCCTGTTCACTTTGCTGTCTCCCTATGAGACTCTGAAGTTCCTGATGGTGGGTCAACATCCGTTAATCTTTTTATTCTCATCTGACACACAGCAAGATGCTTAGTAGATGGCTGGTGGATAAGTGTCAAATGGAGGAAGCAGAGATGAACTTTTCTGACCAAGAGAGAAAGTTTTACAGAGGCGGTGATGTGTGAATGGAGTTGGTTTAGGATAAATTGGGACAGGATTTTGCCTGTCAGTGAAGAGGACGAGTTTGATCTAGACTGAGGAATCCGATGTTGCTGAGATCACAGGAGGAAGGGGAAGAGGTGGAGGGGAAGGAGGAGGAGGAAGATGCAGGAAGAAGGAGAGAGAATCCTGATGCCATCCAGCCCCTAAACCAACCAGGTCTGAATACTAACCTCTCGGACTTCTTAGGTCCTGGTTCATAAATTCCCTATTCTGATTTAGTTTGAGTTTGGTTCCCACTTTGTAACTTAAAGGATTTTGACTTTAAATTGATATTCTTCTGTTCAGTGACTGTGTCTTGAACTGTTATTTTGTATCTGTTTAAAGCAGAGGTCAGTAAACTGGAACCGATGGGCCAAATCTGGTCCACTGTTTTTGTACAGCCTATGAACTAAGAGTAAAAATGGCTATCGCACTTTTAAATGATTGCAAAATAAACATAATATTTCTGTACATGTGAAAAGTATATGAAATTCAGATTTCAGTGTCCTAAATAAAGCGCTGTTGGAACACGGCTGGCCCGTCCATTTCTGTCTCATCTGTGGCTCCTTTCTGCTCCCATGGAGCAGAGCTGAGGAGCCTGAGAGGGTAGGACCTGTGAAGTCTAAACTACTTACTGTCTGGCTCTCTACAGAAGACACCTGTGTATCCTGGGCTAAAGTATGTAACACAGAAGGCACTGACATTTAGGGGTCACTGAGGATGTGACCCGCACTTAGGGAGGAGAGGGGGCAGCAGGCCCCATGTGTATTCCAGGATTGCTCCTCTAACTCCCGGGAGACATTAACCTCTGTTCCCGTGTCCTTCGTCTTCCTGCCCCTCACTTCATTTGATGCCAATGTGTTCCAGGCTCTTTGGGACATCACGAGTGGGAAGAGCACTCAGCAGAGGGCCCCCACATTGTTTATTAGCCATGTCACCCGAAGCAAAGCACTCAGCCTCTCTACCTCCAGTTTCTCATTACTGCAATGGGGTCATTTAGTAAAGCCCGTTTCCTAAGCTGGTTATGAGGATGAAATGAAGCCGTGGCCCTTGTGTGGTCATTACTGTGAGAGGCCAATGGGAGGGGTCTTGGTCAACCTGGGACTCACAGCTGAAGGAAAATCAAATTTAATGTGATAATGGCTACTTAGAACCTCAGTGACTCTGGATTCAGTATATTCCCCCCTTTGATTAACTAATTTTATATTGAAAACTTAATCCATACCCCTTTGGAGACATTTAGAGTAGCACGAAAATATAAACAGTGAAGAGCAAAGATCTCCTTGCTCCTTAGACATTCTTCCTGAAGGCAGACATGACGAGCACTTTACACACTTCAGAAAGGGTCTCTGCGTGTGCTGCCAGAGGGGTGGTGTGTGGGGGCCCCCACCCCTTTTCCTGCACCTCCACACCAATGTGCATGAACCAGGATACCCTGATCTACACCTGCCTATGCTTACTTTAAAAACACAGATTTCCACGGCCACTAGAGATATGTACAAGAACATTTAAAGCAGCACTACTTGTAATGGTTGAAAATTGGAAAGAACCCAGGAATCCGTCAACAGGGGGATGAGTGACCACCAGTGTCCTTTCCGCACAGAATCCTACCCATTAACGAGCAAGCCACACTCCTGCTTTAACAACAATGTGGACCCCTCTCATGGACGTGACCTTGGTGGGAAGCATCTGGACGTGAAGAGCAGATGGTTCCAGCCGTGATCTCTGATGTCAGAGGTTAGGATGTTGCACCCCTAGTGGGAGAGACAGAGAACAGGAGGCTCCGGGTACTGGAACTTTCGGGCACTTGATGAGGGTGTTGGCAACCCATGCGTGCACCTGTGGTTCTGTGCACATTTCTGTGAGTGTGATTTTCTTTAATAAAATTCACACTGGAAACTGAAAAGCAAAAATGGATCTTGGCACTGGATTTCAGCCTGGCTGGGTTTACCGCTTTCTCGTAGCTGTGGAGACCTGTGTTGTTCTGACGGTAGGCATTTTCTTTCAGCCACTGGCCCTCGGGTGCACTATTAGTGATTCCGGCTGCTCTGTTCCAAGCTACTTCTAACCACGCTTTTAAAAGGAGGCAGGCTGTTATGAGCAGACAGATGACACCTTGTTGCATGGAACCCATTCTGCCTTACCGATCCAAAATGCAGGTAAGACTGTTGCCGAATGCCATGTAGGGGTACGGGCCCCGCCCCTCCTGAACCTGCATGGGCATCTTTGGGCAAACTCTCCGACTACACAGTCCACTGTCCGCTAATGGATGATATTCCCAAGGCTTGGCGCTGTCATTTGCATTTTCTCCTTTGTTGTCAGGGCTACCCAAGTGTTCTGAATATTAATAAAACCATTCACAGCCTCCTTTGCAGGCTTAAAATATTCAGCATCAGACATACTGTTTTGCTCCCATTTCAGCCAGGCTTAATTTCTCTTAACCAGCTTTGTTTTTGTAAAGTAAAATTAATGTATAATTTCAGTGTTTAAATCTCAATTCTTAGCAATTCACGACAGATTGCAAGTGAATATGATTTGTTCGTTAACACCTAATGGGTTGAAATAATTTATTGTGCAAACATTTCCAGGAAAACGAGACCACTTGAGTGAAAGCAAACCAGGAAATGTTACTTGTTTATCTAATAAACTACCCTAGGGTGAGCGAGTACATTAGCATTGCACAAACTTTGTGACTTATTCATCATCACTATTTATTATTAAAACTTTATCTGTTTCAACTTAGTGAATGGGAGCCTTGGGACACACTGCTTGCAGCAACAACAACAAAATAAAGTTTATGCAATTTGCATAATACTGTACAAAGAATATTAGCTTAGAACAATATGAATCCCTGGATCATTTGCACAGCCCTTTGGTGTTTAATGTTGGTAAATATTTAAATAACAGCAGGCTCGGGTAATTATGAAGATTTCTCCTTCTAATCTGCCCAGGATGGACAGCTGCTGTAAATCACCTCGACCACGTGGTCTGGCTGGGAGACAGTGGGGGCAGAGAAGGGGCACTTGTTGGTCACGCCGGCCAGGCGGAAGGAGACGTAGCAGCAGTGCTCCAGACAGGGGCCTGAGACAAGGGCCTGAGACAAGGGCCTGAGACAAGGGCGGAGCCTTGCTCCCTTCTCACGCTTCTCAGCCGCATCCATCGTCCGCACCCTGGGTCCTGCTTACTACACTCCGGCACGAGGTGGATCCCTGAACTTCCGGGTCTTCTTCCATGAATGGGGTGGTTGCATATTAAGCAAAGATGTGAGTCAGACCTGTGCACACGCTGTTTTCTCTCTGTGGGCGTTTCTCGCTTCCACCCCCTGCTCGTCTCCCGCTTATCCTGTGGTCTCAGCACCAACCTCCGTATTCTTCACTCGCTCACCCACTCACCAGCTTGCTCTCCCTGCCATGTACCTGCACGGTGCCTCGCACGTCTTCCTCCCAGCTTCCTATTCAAGCAGCTCTCCTTTCCTGTGGACTCGGAGCCCCACGAGGGGACGGATGCATGGGACGGTGCTGTGTCCAGGGCGCGGCCAACGGTAAATGCCGCCTAACACTGCTGTTCAATGAAAGAGTGAATGATGAATACCTACAGTCATTCATTTTAAGAAATGTCTACATAATCAACAATCACATGCTATATTACCTTTCAAATTAGACAAATTAAAAAATGCATTAGAATGCCTAGTGTTGGTGAGAGTTTAGGGATATGAGAACTCTCAAATATATCAGGAGAACGATTTAGCTGCACAAAGCGAAAGCCTTAAAGTGATTATATTACCTTTTATTTTCTGGCTCGGCAAATGCATTCGTGGGAATTTATGCTAAAGCAGTAATTTGGGAATGTGTGAACATATTTGGTCCCAAGGATACTCATCAAAATGCTGTTTAAAATTGTGAAAAATTGTAAACACCTTAAATGGTCAACAATAGCGAATTAGCTGAGAGAGCTGTAATTAATCTACATGATCGAATACCATGAAGGTGCTAAAAGAGTGTTTAGAAATATTTTAATGACATGGGAAGAGGTTTATGATATACTCTGGAGTGAATAAAACAAATAGAAAACCTATGTAACCACGAATCCATTTTTGCAATAACATTCATGTACACAAATGACAAGAAGCATATCGACATGTGTGTATGTTAAAATCTTGAAGTTATTATCGTGGTTTCGTGTGAGTTTGCTTTTAGTGTGACCTAAAGAAAAATGTCAAAAGAAAAGTGCAACAAATAAACCTATGCATTGAGTTGCTGGCTTGGCCCACGCAGACAGGAATTAATTTAAGTGACTCTAAGGGACAATAATTTGGTTGTACATCTTAGTGGTATATGTACTAAGCACAAAAAGAACATTAAAGAAATTTCCTTTTCAGTAATCACATTGTTAATTATTATTTTGGTACTTCTATTTGAAAGCGACTTAAAGAAGAAAATGAAGAATTATGTTAATGTCATCAGTAAAGAAGATATTCAGCTTAAGAGAATGACAGAAAAATACAAAAGAATTTAAGGAAAGACCCTGAACTCCTCAATTTGGACTGGAAATATCAGTATAGACTCCGGGTGTAGTTTCTCTCAAAACACACATTTCCAGGCTGGCCAAGTGTCGCATTGGTTAAGAGCTGGTTTTGGGATGCCAGCAGCCCCAGTTCGGATCCCACATGAGGGCCAGTGACACTGCCCTCTGCAGCTAACAATAGCTCCGCCTGGAGCTGGGTTGCGAGCCCCGGTGACGGTGTAGGCTGCAGCCCCTGCTGCAGTGGGCTGCCATAGGCTACAGTGAGTGGCTGGCAGCCAGCGTGAGTGGCCGACAGCCAGCGTGAGCTGGCAATAGCCACAGTGAGTGACCATCCAGAGGCCGGCGACCGATCTGCCTCATCCGGGAAGAGCGCAATGACGATACCAACATGGGCCAGTGAAGCAACATCCTCCGCAACTAGACTGAAGAACAAAAAAAAGGCAGCAACTTGTCTGTTCCCCTTCCCAGATTCCCCAACGCTGTTCCCCTCCCCCAATTCCCCAATAAAATCTTTAAAAACTAACAAACAAAAAAACACACATTTCCTACTCTATCCACTGAACAAGCCCAGAAACCAGGAACAATCTAGCAGCTTCTAGAGTCCATACTGTGAGTGCTAAGCATTTCCCACTGGCACAAACCAGAGGTCCTTGGAGAAATGGCTGATTCCAGGTCTGGGGTGGGAAATGCAAGAGACGATACTACGTCTTACCAACGGAAACAAGAAGAAAGGCTC
The DNA here is from genome assembly GCA_033961575.1 of Aselliscus stoliczkanus. NCBI lineage: Eukaryota > Metazoa > Chordata > Mammalia > Chiroptera > Hipposideridae > Aselliscus > Aselliscus stoliczkanus. Next base: position 2,590,101 of record CM066738.1, on the reverse strand, counting down.
CCCAGTCGGGTCAAAGGCCTCAGGAACCAGCTTGAATAGGCTCCCCTGGCCAGAGATGGCTCACTCAGGGCATCGGTAAGAATGACAATAGTGGATTAAAACACACCAGTGGTGTTGAAGTCTGAGTGTGAAACACAACAACAAATCGACAATATTGATCTGGTTTCTTCTGAAGGATGGAAGGGGCTGGCTCACTATTCTGAAAACTAGCAAATAAACAGAAAGAATCAAGTATTTTTCTGCCTTTCTTTTACAACTAAACCTCAGGGTAACCAAATGGTTTACTTGAGAAGTTTCCCTTTATACTGAAGAGTTCCAGCTGAATAATGAGGACAGAATGATGGAATTAGAATGTCCCAAGTTTTCAGCCTCAAATGTAATCACTGAACCATGCAGTCACCCTCAATGACTCCTGGCATCACAAAAAGAGAAACCATCAGGGCCGGCTGAGTGGTACACTGGTTAAGAACTGGTTTTGGGATGTGAGCGGCCCTGGTTCGGATCCCACATATGAGGGCCAGTGACACTGCCCTGTACAGCTAACAACAGCTCCACCTGGAGCTGGGCTGTGCGAGCCCCAGCAACGGTGTAGGCTGCCAGAGGCTACAGTGAGCGGCCGGCAGCCAGCGTGAGCTGCCAAGAGCCGCGGTGAGCAACCATCCGGAGGCTGGGGACCGATCTGCCTCATCCGGGAAGAGCGTAATGATGATACCAACATGGGCCAGTGAAGCAATACCCTCCGCAACTAGACTGAAGAACAAAATGATATCAACTTGTCTGTTCCCCTTCCCCGATTCCCCAGTGCTGTTCCCCTCCCCCAATTCCCCAATAAAATCTTAAAAAAAAAAAAAGAGCAACAATCAGGTGGCTTGTGGCTCCTTGTGGAAATGACACCGCTTATGGAATTTTCTTGCCAAAACACTGAACCTGGGGACAGGGGATGGTGCAACACATTAAATGGCACCCCAGGGATGCAATCAGCAAAATTTAGAATATGGGGAATTCTATGACATCACAGACAAACTGCCAAGAAATTAAAAAGGGAGGAGGGAGAACCAATAGATAAAGAGATTTAAGAGAGAGGTGTGGCCTTATTTGGATCCTAACTTGAACAAGCCAATTGTAAAAAAATAAAAAATAAAAATAAAGGAAATTTTAATACAGGATATTTGGCGATATTAAAAAGCTATTGTCATTTGTTATGTGTGATAATGGTATTGTGATTATTTTTAAAACAATTTTTATCTTTTAGGGATAGATGCTGAATTATTTTTAGAAAAAAATGACCTCACCAGAATGTATAACCATTGTGGACCTCTTTTGTACTCTAATTCTTTTAGGTCATTGGGACCCTTTTTTTGTGGGGGCGGCCCTTTTGTTTTGAAGGTTCAATATGAGGCTTTGTATTTTCAATACTTAGAAATGTCCTCCGATTATTTTATTGATCCTTGCCACCACAAGTGCATTTATTCTGTTTTCTCATTCTGTAACTCCCATGGGTTCATTAGGTAACCTAGACTGGTTTTCTTTTCTTCTCCAGATTCATCATTCAAGAATAACTGAATTACTCTGAATTAACTGAAGTTGATCCAAAGCAACTTATATCCAACATGAGCTACGCCAGCAGCTAGATATCACCTCAGCGAGATGTCGCTGCCATGCAGAGGCCTCTTTAAACACGAAGATACAACAGTCAATCACCTTTTCTGCTACAGAGAAGCAGTGTGCACAAAGAGCCTCAGAATCACTGGAAATAATAGGAAGTATCTGGATCAATTATACAAAGGCGCACAGAATAATTCTACTTTCTTGGACCAACCACTAATTGCACTATAATGTTCTCAACACTTTCATCCGTCATTGCTGGGAACTATTAAGGGAATGCTTTAGACCAGGGATTCAGGAGAACCATTGGTTAATGAGGACACACGTCCCCGTGAGTACCTATGTATGATAGAGGACTAGGCTGATATTAGAATGATGGTGGTTTCAGAATAACACAGATAAATACCTTCAGTGTGTACGGTGTAAGACACCAGATTAAGCTGAGCTTGTTAAAAAGGGTTGCATGGAAACAGCCTCATCCGTGATCTAATTAGCTTGTTTACAAAGTTTAATTGATTTATTTTCCCTAAAAGATCTTTCTCTGGACTTCTCTACAGAAACTGTTTCTTTTTTAAAGTCTTTCAGTCACCTGTTACTGAAATCCAGCTCAAAACCAGGTTCGCTCTCCTTTTAAAAGAGTCTATATTGTCCACAGAACGGAAAAGCCAGAGGCTGACTTCTCAGGCCTGGCTGAGTAGGGCCCAGCGGTGTGTTCAGGAATCCGCCCCTCCATCCCGGCTCTGTGGTCCTCTGTGTCAGAGCCATTCTCTGCGGGCTCCTTCCACCTGTGAAAAGGCGGTCACCAGCAGCTCCAGACACATATCCCCAGTTTGGCGACTCTACTGGCAAGAGCATTCAGCCTCTCGCTTGCCTGGCTTCCATCACGTTGGCATCCCTGGCCAGGGGTATGCTGTCGTTGGCCAGGCTGGGGTCCCACATCCACTTTTGGAGCCACATTACAGATTCAGCCTATAACCGGTGGAGCATGGTTCTATGATGGAAACTCAGACTCTGCTCCTTGGAAAAGGGAAATGGATGCCTGGCAGGCAAAAGCCACCTCAGACGTCCACTGTGGAATTTCAGGTGTATAAAATCACCGCGGTGTGGCCAGCCCAGTCTTTTCCAGGTTAAAGGAAGGGTAGAATGGCAACTCTGGAGGCTGCTGGAAGCTCTGCTGTTCTGTATTTGGGGGAGGAGGAGGAGTTGCAGGGAAACGCACCTCGCTTCCCCTTGAGCTGTCCTTTACTTCCAGGCATGCCTCAGCAGTCGCTGTCCCACATTTACTGGCACATCGTTATTTTTTTAAGTCTTGTGAGAAAGAAACGTTTTGCTATTTGAGAGTTTAGGAATGACAAAGTGAATCCCCTCTAGCTATCCTTCGTTTTTTAGCGCTGTCAAAGGTTACATGACAGCATAACTGGATTAGGGAATGTGAAAAATACTGTCTTAGGACTTCCTGCTTGGTCAAATGATGGATGTGACACATCCACAAACACGTGGTCAGCTGCCTAGGAAAAGCAGGACGGAAGTGATGTTTGGAGGCAGGCTGTCCAAACAGTCAAATGTTTGGACAGGTGGGTGGGCAGTGTTGAGTCTGGTAGAACTTTAGTCCACATGTATTGAGCACCGACTGTATGCTATGTGTTGCTGTGCATTAGCCATATGAGAACAAATAGAAATATATAAATATGCATTGGTGTGATGCTGTGATTTATAACAAGAAATATGTATCAGGTCTTTGTCCCCTTTTCTGCCAGAGCTCCTAAAACCCTTAGGAGTTTCCTACGTGATGAGAGCCATAAAGGTGTCTTTTATGTTAATGAGGTGACTTTTGGAAAGCATTTAAGGATGAGGGCTGGTTGTCAGGAGAACCATGTGATTAGAAGGTTGGAACTTTCAGTCTCACCGCACAATCTCCAGGAGGAGTGGGCAGCTGGAGATTGAATCAATTGCCAATGCCCAGTGAATTAATTGATCATGCCTATAGAAAGAAACCTCCATAAAAGCCCCAAAAGATGGAGGTCCTGAGAGTTTCCGGGCTGGTGAACATGTGGAGATGGGGGCGAGTATCATACTAGAGAGGGCAGGGAGGCTCCGCACCCTTTCCCCAGACCTGGCCTGTGCACCTCTCCCATCTGGCTATTCCTGAGGTGTATCTTTTTACAATAAATCAATAATCTGGTAAGTAACATGTTTCTCTGGGTTCTGTGAACTGGTCTAGCCAATTAATTCAGAAGCATAGGTGACAACCTGGAGTTGAGACAGGCATCTAAGGTGGGGGAAGGCTGCAGTCTTATAGGACTGAGCCCTTAAACTGTGAATCTGATGCTATCTCAGGCTAGGTAGTGTCAGAGTTGAGTTGAATTGGAGGACAGCAGCTGGTGTCCAGGGATTGTTTGGTGGTGTGGGGGAAACCCTCCCAACACCCACAGAGGAAACTGGTCTCAGAACACCAAAGTAATTGGGGATACAAATACAAACATCTGGCCTCTGGTGTCAGATAGATGGTGACCTGCTTGTAACAAGTGGCACAGAATAATTCAAATAAAATGAGTGCTGAAGTAGTGAAAAGTCAGGAACTTTATGTGTTTAATAAATGGAGTTTTATTCCTAGATCTCTTGATGGAGCAAATAGAATAAAAATAATATTCAATTTTAAGGTTTTTGCCCCAAAGCTCCATACTCCTAAGGAGCACAGGCGTGGATCGCTGAAATGGGTGAGTTTATCTTGTGTGATGCTGTGTGACCATCGGGATGGTCTTTAATTGATGGCTGCTCCTTTCTGCTTGACCAGTGACTGGCGTTTGCTGGTGTTTCTGCATGTCTGATACAATTTCCACTTGGTATCAGGCCTGCTTAGCGGCAGAAATACATATTCAGTGGGGTTGAGAAAGACCAGCTCACGGTTGTTCTAAACCCTGGGGATACAGCTTATGCTTGTTAGCACTTAGCAGTCTCTGGTCCCTACACACCAAGCTCACTGTCAACCTTCAACATAGAAATCAGCATGAAAGTGTTTCCATGGGTATAATGACCGCTGTCCTAACATCCGTGGCTGGTGCAGGGAAATCAGTCAGCGAAAGGATGAGAAGGCTTGGGCCAATTTAAAATTCTTTCTAAGTGCCTGAATCTAATGAGCATTCCCAGCACTGTGGGCAACGGTGAATTCATGAAAACAAGGTCTGCCTTCTTTTACTCACCCCCTTAAATCTCAGTGGGAGAGGTTTAGATTTGGTCCCTGTTGCCATCACCTCGGGTCCTGGATTTCCGCACGTGTGGGTGGAGGTGGGGATCTGACTCCTGGGGCATTTCAGCCCACCTGAGTAACACCGATTTCCAAAAGTGTTTGCCAAGCTGGGACAGGCTGCATTCCAGGAGGAGAGTTTTCAGGCACGAGCCTCAGCACAAACAGGACCTCTCCGTGAGCAAGGGTCTGGGGGCTCACCCAGGCAGCGAGGCTCCCAACATATGGAGAAACGAAGGAATCTCAAACCAGTGTTTAAGAATTGGTATATTAAATATCTGCACTGAACAAATTCAGGCTTTTTCCACAGTGAAGTGCAAGTGTGATCCTCATCTAGCAACTGCTGGTTGGACGTTTGTGAACGTGAAGCTGATGCCACGAGACAGAGGGCACAGACAGGACAGCTGGGTTCACTAAGACACTGTCCCCTGAAATCTCCAGGCAGATGCCCTCTTGTCGCACTCTTCACAGCTCAGTCAATAGAGTCTTTATTTTCTAGGTCAGTCCAGTGTTGGCTCCTTGCAGCTGAAATTCTCCTGATATAGACCTGGTTCTGCTCCCTGCCCCCGCCCCTTCACCACTCAGCTCACACACAACGCTGAGACTGTCTTGATTTAATTGAGAAGTTAATTATAGGCAGAGGTCTGGTGTATAGGATGTGGTTATTTTGGTCTCTAAGAGTAAACACGTTTGACAAGTCCTCTTACTGATGTGACTACATGGATGGATTGTTGATATAACATAATTCTAGCTATTAGTTGTCAATCCTTTCATCCTTAAAGATGCTGTTTTCTCTTTTCTTTACATTGGTTTGACAATTTATTCAGTTTGAAATGTTTTCACATGCATTATCTCATCTGATCATAAATTTATGCTTGGGGCTTAGAGAACAGACATTTCCTGCTTTTTCAGAGGTGGAAGCTGAGAGAGCAGCCTGCCCAAGGCCAGTTTGAGAATGGGATCCCAGGCTCCCCACGAAGTCTGTGTTCTCCACGAGTCCTCATGGGCTAACCAATCCAATTAGTACCCATGTTGGTAGGTATGCATTAAGCTGTAAATGACAGAATCCTGCAACTCGGGCTAATCTAGACAATAAGAACATTTATAATGCCTTGCAACACAAGGCTAGAAGCAGAGCGGGATCTGGGCGTGGACATCAGGCTCTGGAGCCTTTGTCTGCATCTCTCTGGGTTCCCTTTCCCTCAGACTGTTGGCTTCATCCTCAAGGGGACAGTAAGGGGGCTGCGGCTGTTCACGCATCGCATCCGGACACGACACTCTCCAGCAGAACTGCCTCTTCCTGGTTTTCTCTTTGGAGCATGGAAACCTTTCTCCTAAGTACTCCCAGCAAACACTTCCACTTTCCCAGTCCAGCCCTGGGTCTATGCTCACCCCTCAGGCAGCCACGGGAAGGGAAGGGGTGTCCATGGTCTGCTTAGAATGATCAGCAGACCGGAAGTGGATGTGAGACAGTGATGCACCAGAACTGCCTCTGCATCGACTTAAAATACATTGGTTTAAAGTATGGAGCAGCTTGAGAGAACTGGTCGGCAATCTGGTGGGCTGCTGTCACCGTCGCACATTTGTCCTGCCTCCCCATGCTCATGCACATGGGTAGTCCCCTCCCACAGTGACTCAGCAGAGCTTGGCCACAGGACTTGTTTTGGCCAATAAGAAAATAGCTAATGCTTCTGGTTGCTCCTGGGCCTTGTTATAGAATAAACTGTGTTCCCCTACAATCCGTAGGTTGAAGTCCTAACCCCCAGGGTGACCATATTTAGAAATGGGGTCTCTGAGGAGGTAGTTATGGTTAAATGAGGTGATAAGGGTGTACCCTCACCCAAAAGGCCTGGTGGTGTTAGAAGATGCAGAGGAGACCCCAGAGCTGCTCCTCTGCTGTGCACACACGGGAAAGGCCATATGGGGGACACAGCAAGAGCACAGCTATCTGCAGGCCAAGAAGTGAGGACGCACTGTAAACCAACCTTCCCAGAACTTTGATCTTGGACTTCCAGCCTTCAGAACCTTTGTTAACCACCCAGTTTGTAGTGTTTTGTTATGGCCACCTGAGCAGACTAACCTAGGAACCCTACAACCCCCCCACCCCCCCCACACACAAACAAACCTGGGCTAGTCTGCTGGATGATGAAAGATGCAAGCCAGTTACCTTCAAAGCTTCAACCAATAGCCAGCCACGCTGCAGGACTGTGAGCAAGGCCACTGACTTCTTGCTGACCACGGATACGTGAATGAGCCTGGGTAAGACCCGTACAAGAGCTACTTGCCTGAGTCTGGCCCAAACTGCTGATCTATAAATCAAGAGCCAAATAAATGCTTGTTTCAAGCCACTGAGTTCTGGGGATGTTTGTTACACAGCAGTAGATAGCTGACACATGTGGGCTATGTGGGGTTTTCAGCCACATGCTTTTACGCTCCATGGACAGACATGAGTTGTCCATGGTCCTCTTGGTCTGACTTGGAATGTAATTTGTTTACCCCACAGGTCAAAGCCATATTTACAGGGAACAGGCAAAGTAAATGACCAAGGCAGTCTAGATATAAAAATAATCATAAAGCTTGAGCTTTACCATCCATCTTTGATTAAAGACATAGATACAGGAATATTTTCATACCACAAGAGAACGACAGCGTTGGTGAGATGCTTAGTGGCAACTGGCACACCCAGTCTCAGTGACGGGGACACTACAGGGCATGGCGTGCCCTACTACAGAGGATGGCCACTACTCAGCCCTGCCATGTGGACATGTGGGCTCAGTGTTCTATTACTAGAACTTCCAGTTTTCCAAGAGAAACCAGAAATCTGGATTTTTAAATAAAATCTCCTGATTTTTAAACATTAATTCCATTCAAAATAAAACACTGTGCAGGCTAAACAAAACTCATGTTGCCTGAACTGCCTCTTTAGAAAGTCTGGTCTACACACACTGGCTAACATAAAGTTAAAAATTGGTAAACCATACTGGTATCAAGTAACGGGTTCCCACTTTCCCGCTGGTTTGGGACTTGCATATTTGCAGTGACAGATGCAAATGGAAGACTTTTCAGAAAAGTGGGTTCCAAATCCAAACTATAAGAGACAGAAAATGAAACAATGAAAAAATTACAGTCTGTGACTGCAGGTCTTTTTGCCTCCAAGCTTAGAGAAAACAAATAAAACACAAAAACCTAATATGGGTGAACTCAGTACAGAATCAGAAAACAAATAAATGAGGGTTTGACCCTTTGCATTTCAAAAGGGTTCTCAGCCAGAGAGTGAATTTCTTGAAATAAGGGGCCTGATTTTATTTATGTTTGTATCCGTGGCAGCTGCAAGCACCTAGTCAAGGTTAGGTCAATGAATGAACAAATGAATATTTCAAATAGATTTACAGGTGATTAACATAAGAGGCCTGTGTTGGGAAGTGGCCTAGTGTGGGTTACGAGCAGGCAGGTAGGAGCCAGGATACCTGGCTTTTTTCCTACTTGCTCTTTCATTTTGGAAAGGTAGTTACCTAACCTCTGTGTCTCCTTGCGTGTAAAATGAAGATAATAAATACCTATCCGACAGTGTTATTATGAAGATAAAATGAAAACCTGCCCGCAGACCGCACAGCACAGCCTGAAATGTAACATGGGTCCCCTACATGTTGTTACTGAGGCTGATGGCTGGTTAGTGGTAAACAGTGGATGATGAGGTGGGTTGCTGATAGGAGGGGAGGTGGCATATTTAACTCCTCAGGGGCATAGCCTTTGAATAAAACAGTATGAATTTGGACTAGATTAAGCAAAAGTATTCTTTACATGGATTCCGTGAGCAGCAACTCAGGTCACATCTTGGGCAGAGGCCTCAGGAATGCAGAAGGAAGCCCAATGCTGTTTGTAAAGCATTTTCTGCAGCAATGAGGCCCAGATGCTTCCCTCGGGGAGGATTGCTGGCTATAGAATTGGCCATTTTCGGCAGCACACACTGATGTTGTAATGAGGGGGATAAAACATGTGGGTCCACAGCGGCTGTTTACGGAATACGCGGTATAGCCTAATTGTTCTTGAAGCAGCAGAGAGAAACTGCGTTCTCTATGCTGGAAGAAGCTTGCGGCTTTTCATTTTCTGCCTCGCTTTGGGTATTACTGTTTTCCTTTTCTCTTTGCCCTAATAAGGAGTGCTCTCTCCAGAGCAAAATAGACGCCAGTCTTAAGTATTTCTGAAGGAAGAGCTATTGTGGTTGGATATTACTGAATAATTCTCAGAGTATTATTTTCCCATTATTAGTGCACTTTTGTTATTATATTCCTGATGTTGGCTGTGACCGTCACATCTGCAGAGATGTAGGGAAGATCAGGGCCAGCCCCCATCACATACTCTGCAAAGAAAAAATCCTCATGTCCTCCAGTGGGTGGAGAGCGGTCAGTGGGTGGGTCAACGAGGGGGGCTCCTCCTCCTGGGCCTTTGCACCCTGGGGGTGGCTCTGGAGTGTGGGCTGTTTTGCTCCATGTTGTTCCAGATTAAAAAAAATTAACTTCTTTACCAGTTCTATAAATTGATTGCATTCACACATAATGTATGTGAATATAGCAAACTTTTTTTTAAAACTAGAGTTGTGAATGGCGAGAAGGGGGTGGGGGAGGGACTTGCACTGGAATAAGGGTAAGAAATTAAGCAACCTCTAATGGAAGAGTAGGTGATGCTGCCCTTACAATGCCCTGACCTCCCCTCCCCTTCACCCGGGCGCTCCTCTGACCCACTGTTTCTGGCCCTTTCCGCAGATTTGTCTTGGAGCTCCGGGCTCCGGGAGCGTTTCCATTCTCTGCAAAGTCCACCCTGAGACCTCACACCTAATCCGCCCAGAGCCAGCAGGCAGAAAGGCACCCCCTGCCCCCTGGTCTGCACCCCTCTAAAAACAGCTGCAGCTACCAGAGTGATCTTTTGTTTCTGTTACGTCTTCAAAGATCACATTTACTGATTTCTTATCCAGGTAGCAGATGTCCTGGTTCACACCTCTTGTTCCAGTGCATTATTTAGAGCGCCCACGTGGGCTGTCACGACTGTCCTGGCTGGAGGAAAATTTCATACGGCCCCCTCCAGATGTGCTCTACGTGTTGTGTATCTAGTGATGTTTTACATTAGAAATATAACAGGAGCCATCCGCACAGAATTTTCTAGTAGCTCCATAAAAACGAAGAGGTGAAATGAACCTTCACAATACCTTTTATTAGCCTAATATGCCCAAAGTATTATCACTTCAACATGTAATCAACGTAAAAAACAATAATCATCACGAGATATCTTACCTTTTTTTCGTGTTCAAGAGGCAGAAGGTGGGTCTCTCCCCCGCGGCGCCCCTTGGTTCGGACGCGGCCGATGCCAGGAAGGCGCGGGGGCGCCCACGCGAGGCGGGCGGACATGCGCGCAACGCTGGGGCCTCTTCATGGCCCCACGGCAGCCCAGAGTCCCCCGGGCGACGGCTTCGTCGGTGCCATTCTCAGAGCTGCTCTCGGTGAGGGCGCCAGGCGGCCACAGCCTAAGGGCCACCGGCCGAGACTGAAGGCAAGCGCGAGCGGAAGTGCGGAGAGTCGCTCCAGGCGCCTGCGTGGGGCCACGTGTGCAGAGCGCGCTGAGCTGATTGGCTACCACGCGGGGCGCTGGGCGGGGCTCCGGAGTTCCCGCGGGAAGTTGCAGCCGGCCGTCAGAGGGCGCGGAGATGCAATGCGCCTGCGTGGGACCACGTGTGCAGAGCGCGCTGAGCTGGTTGGCTACCACGCGGGGCGCTGGGCGGGGCTCCGGGAGTTCCCGCGGGAAGTTGCAGCCGGCGGGCCTCAGAGGACGCAGGGGTGCGGAGCGGAGAGGCGCCTCCGGGGCGGCCGGCCGGCCGGGCGAGCGGACTTGCCCCCTTGCAGCTTGTCTTGGCGGCCGCAGGACGAGTAGGTGTCTGCCCCGCGGGCCAGGATCTCCAAGTTTACATCGCAGCCTCCGCAGGCTTCCGTCCCGCAGCCCGCGGCTCCACAGCGCGCTGCTCGCGCCAGGCCGGACCCCTGGAAAGGGCTCGACGGGGGAGCAGCCGACGGAGGCTGCGCCCCAGGGGCCGGGAGGGCTCGCCCGGCGCCTGCACCGTCGCAGGGGCCCCTCGTCCGGAGCAGCGCGGAGGGCGCCGCCGGGCCCCGGGGCGTGCGGGGATGGACGGGGCCCCCAGAAGCTGCCTGGACACTTGCGCCCACTCGCCCGGCGGCACGCTCCCTCCGCGCTTGGATTCGTGGCAGAAGGTGCAGGCTACTCTGACGCTCGCAGGTTTGGAGCGTGACCTGGAAACGCGGTCAGTGCATCGTCTCCCTGACTCCTCAAGCCAACCCGTGAGCTTGGAAAAGGAGCGGCAGGCACCGTTCTCACGTGTGAGTCACTCGCCGTTGGTGGGGCTTCGCCCAGGCTCCCGCGCGGTAGGCCGTGTCTCAGGAGTTGAGTGTCAGAGCCCGGACAGCAGGGCCGAGTGGGCGCCTCGGGCCAGGCACCTCACCCCTCCTCGCCTCGGTTTCAGCCTCTGTAAAATGGGATAATATTGGGTCTTCGGAAAAGTCATGACACATGTTTGCAACAGATGGCACTAGTTCATTTTTGGAAGTACTGGAGTCATTCGCATCTATGTTATTGCCATGTCATTTGACAGCTGACATTTCTAGCTTCATTCCAAAAAAAAAAAATACAAAAAAATTGAGTGATTTGGTTGAGTTTTGGACATTTTACAAGAGGAAGATGGAAGACCAAACTGTGCATGTTTGCTATGCTTTACTGTTTTACTTCCATGAAGGGAAGAACACGCATCAAGCTTGTGAAAAGTGGCATAAAATTTATGGTGACAATGCTCTACAAGAACGTCAGTGCCAACAATGGTTCACAAAATTCTGTGCTGGTGATTTTGATCTCAACAACACTCCTCGGTCAGCGAGGCCCACTGAGATTGATAATGACAAAATAAAGGCATTGATTGAGTCAAACCCACATTACACGACATAAGAGATTGCATAAACATGAAACATCCATCATTCAAGCATTCACGACCACCTGAAGAGACTGGGATACATAAGCAAACACGATGTTTGGATTCCGCATGAACTCAAAGAAGTTCATTTCACAGCACATACAAACCCCTGCAATATGCTCATTTAACTTGAGGAAAACGATCCTTTTTTGAAGCGACTGATAACTGGTGATGAGAAGTGGATTGTTTACAACAATGTGGTGCACAAACAGTCTTGGTCCCGATGTGTTGATTCGCCTCAAACGACATTGAAAACAGACATTCATCAGAGGAAGGTTATGCTCTCAGTGTGGTGGGATTTTAAAGGTGTCGTGTTTTTCAAGCTCCTACCAAGGAACCAAACAATCAACTCAAATGTGTACTGTCAGCAAGTGGACAGTTTGAATGAATCCATCATTCAGAAACATCCAGAGCGTGTTAATTGTAAAGGAGTTGTATTCCATGGTGACAACGTGAGACCACACACAAGTCTGATCACCCGTCAAAAATTATTGGAGCTTGGACGGGATGTGTTGCCACACCCACCATACTCACCTGACTTTGAAACGTCAGACTTCCACTTGTTTCGCTCTCTTCAAAACTCCTGGTATAACGTTCAGTTCAGATTAGGCTGTAAACCAGCACCTTGTTCAGTTTTCCACAAATGAGAGGTCCTTCTATGAACGAGGAATTATGGAGGTCACTGAAAGATAGCAAATGGTTATCAAACAAAACGGGCAATATATCATTGATCTTTGTTCTTTATATAAATAAGTGATCTTTGAAAAACATAGACAAAATGTCATGACTTTTCTGACAACCCAAAAACACCATCTACGCCATGAGCTTGTTTTGAGGATTTAAATGAGGTCATGAAAACATGTGCTCAGAAGTGCTGGCACAGGGCCAGCTGAGTGGCTGGTTGGTTAAGAGTTGGCTTGGGATGCCAGCTCTGAGCAGCAGGGCCACTGTTCAGATCCCACATGGGCCAGTGATGCTGCGCCCTCTACAGCTAAAATGGTGAACAACAGTTCTACCTGGAGCTGTGCTGTTGTGAGTCGCCAGTGGGGCTGCAGTGGGCTGCCTTGAGCTACCATGAGTGGCTGGCAGGCAGCGTGAGCTGCTCTGAGCTGCCATGAGCAGCTGTCCAACGGCCAGCGACCGATCTGCCTCAGCCAGGAAGAGTGCAATGATCACAATACCAACATGGGGCAGCAAAGCGACGTCCTCCACAACTAGACTGAAGAACAAAAGGGCAGCAACTTGTCTGTTCCCTTTCCCTGATTCCCCAATGCTGTTCCCTCCACCAATTCCCCAATAAAATCTTAAAAAAAAAAAAAAAAAAAAAGGAAGTGCTGGCACCAAGTGGCTGCCCCATGGATTCCAGCTGGTACTGAAGTCAGGAGCAGCATTGCTGGAGATGCACGATGTGCTGCCTGCACAGGTGCTCCCAGCCTTGTCTGGAACGTGTGTGGTCCAGAGAGCTACGTGTGTGTTGTCCCACCTGCTTTTTTGTGTGAGTTATTGTGAGTAGGATGCAAAATCACTGAATGTTTAAAATGTGCAATGCTGAACTACAGCCTTCTTCACCTGTGACATGTTCAAGGAGATTAAATTTTGCACAAAAATCATGGGGGAACTTTATTTGTCTGCACAAACAGACTAACCTGTGTCATAATTTGGTGTATATCACAGATAAGCTTGTGTGTTGCTCTCTATCATACAGACTTTTTGGGAATAGTTCAAATACGTTTTAAGAAAAAGAAATATGAATTATATCCAGGTGATCCCTCCGATTCTGGCTCCTGTCCCTGTAGGCCCTTGTGATCCCAAGGTACTTGGCCTCTGGCAGAAGGCCTCATCAGTAACTTTACTTACAATGGGTACTGGAGTTTTGTTAGTAAGGATTCAAAAATAATAAAAAACCAAAGCAAAAACAAAAATTTGGTTTTAACTTTTCGTAAAATAATGAAATGAAAATTATGAAGCTAAGTTTATCTTATATTTAATATTTAGATAATAATCACAAATATGATCTGATTTTAAGATAAAGAATAAGTTAAACCTTGACCTTGATTTTTCCAAATGTTTTGTTGCGGTAAAATATACGTAACATACAATTTACCATTGTGACTATTTTTCAGTGGACAGTTCGGTGGCATTAAGCACATTCACCATCCATCCATCTCCAGAACTTTCTCATCTTCCCAAACTGGATAAAACACTAGCTCCCTGTTATTCCCCTTGTCCCCCAGCTCCTGACCATCACCACCCCACTTTCTGTCTCTATGAATTTGTCTACTTTAGTACTCACATAAGTGGAATCACACAGTATTTGTCCTTTGGTGGCTAGCAGGTGTTGCTTTTTTGTAGAATTCCTCCTAACAGGTTTGAGTGATAGCACAGTGGACTGTCCTTCGCTTTATGCTTTCATAGAACTAGCGAAAATAGGACATTCTTCAAGAGTCATTCCAGGGCTTCATCAGTTGTGCAAGAATACTTTTTATGGTTTTTTTACTGAAGCGCAAATTACAGTAAAGTGCATGTGCCTTAAGTACTCAGCTCCACGAACCTTTACACCTAGTTCCATCCATCTAGCCAGCACCCAGATCCAGATGTGGGATATTTCCATCATCCCAGGGTCAGCCCTGTGCTCCTCAGTCAGTAACCACTCCCACCAGGAGGACTTCCTTACATACACTAGTTTTCCCTGCCCCTGAACTTGGTATAAGTTGGAACCACCCTTATGGGCTCTTTTCTGTCTGTCTTTTCACTCAGCACATTGGGCTCAGTGTTCATACAGGTTGCTGTTCATTGCAGCTTAATCTTCATTACACTGTTTCATACTATGAATGTACCACAGCTTATTTACCCATTCTCATCTTGACAGACATTTGGGTGGTTTTAATTGCCCATTATAAAGTTACTATAACCACTCTGCCAAGAATGTTTCTCAATTCAAATAATTTTTCTTCAAAAACGCCTGTGTCATCATTCTTGTAAATTTTCTTTTCAGTTCTTGGCTCCGCCATATCCTCACATGTAAATGCCTCCACGACAGTCTGTGTTTTCCAAAACTATGGTTATCCACTTCATAAAATCCTGCATCATTTGCAAAATTTCTGCATTTCCTTTGAAACCAATTTGTCTTGTCCTTTCAGGGGCCACCCACATCTGCCCTCCATGGAAGGAGCTGGCTGATAAAGACCTTGACGCCATGGCGAGGGCTGGCTGGAGGTAAGTGGGCAGGCACGTTTGAAAGGGGCTAATACGCTGACAGTCCCTCAGAGGCGAATTTCTTTGTCATGACAACTTTTTCTTCCCTATATACCCCTGAGTTAATGTATACTAAGCTAACAAGAGCTCTTGGGTTTGGTTTGAAGTCTGCCGCTACAGTGGATCCCTAAACTGCCACGTTGGAGATTCATCTTCCCATCGTTGAGCCCCGTGCTGCAGTCTTTGATTAGTGGTGCACATACGCGCGAAGGGGACAGTTGTCACTGAAATTACAGACCTTGGAATGGCGATTTGAATTGCATGAGCGTTAAGGCCTTCCTTGAGAGAGATATGCAAAACCCACGATTTTATTCAAGCACCAGGAAGTGTAGATAAATCCCTCTGACAGCGACACAGCAAGGGACACTCTAAGAACCTCATTTTAATGAATATACATTTTGACTTTTCAACTAAAAGGGAAGTAGGGCAGAGGATTTATTTAGATCTCCCTAATTAATAGCCCAGTATATTAGTCAGGGCTATTATAGGGCTATTCTGTTTCTCCAGAGAAAAAGAACGAAAAGGAGGTATATGCATATGTATGTATGTATGTGGTGTATACTGCATATCTCTTTATATGCGTTTGTGTGTGTATATATAAAATTTACCATAGGAATTACCCCATGCGATCATGGTGCCACAACATCCCACAGCGTGCCATCTGCAGTCTGGAGGACCAGGAAAGAGGTATAATTCAGTCCTAGTTTGAGGGCCTGAGAGCCAGGGCACCAGTGTCCAAGGGCAGGAGACAGTGGACGCCCCAGCTCAAGCAGACGGGGAACTCCCCTGTCTCCTGCCTCTCTGGTCTTTTCAGGCCCTCAGTGGAGTGGGTGATGCCCACCGGCTTGGTGAGGGCCGCTTTCTTTATTCAGTGTCCTGATCCACAGGCTAATCTCTCTCTCTCTCTCTCTCTCTCTCTCTCTCTCTCTCTCTCTCTCTCTCTCTCTCTCTCTCTCTCTCACACACACACACACACACACACACACACAATTTTATATTCATGAAGGAGGTTAAAATCAGTTGTGTTTCCACTCCCTGACAAGATTATCCTCTCATTATCAGCTGGGTATAAAAGGCATCTTGGCTTGATGGCAGGGGCTTGGTGGCAGGGACACTGGGACAGTGGGTGTCATGGTGGAGCCGCTCGCAGTGGCAGTCAGATGTGATCAGAGCCATGTGTGTAGTGAAGTGGGATGTTCCTCTGAGTGTGTGCTCATTTGGGGGCATCACCCCACTAAATGTTGGGGTGTCTAGGGAATGCAGGGGCCACTGGGCCGTCTCAATCCTTGGGCCCCGGAGGCCTTTCTGTGGCTAGTTGAGGTGCTGCCCACAGGAAGGATGCCTCCTGGGAGTGGTCAGAGCTGGTCGGCTGAGGGGCCCGCCGAGCGCTCTGCTGCCCACTGGGAGCACAGGCTTGGTGCTCAGAGCTCGTTAAGCAGAACCTTGTTAACTTGCCGTTTTTGTAGGTCAGAAAAGGGTTGGATCAGCACTTTCATGAGATTCTCCCACTACTTTGCAGAACCTGTGAAGTGCCCCCGTTTCTTCCCAGCTGCCTCACTCGTGTCTCCCGGTTCAGCGGATGGGGTGGCGGAGCCCTCTCTGCGTGTTCTTCCGCCGGGACAGGTGGTGCTGCACAGAGGCTCGGACGCACAAACGCAGCACTGGGACAAGTGTCGCACTTACTTCCTTTAGACGGAATTGAATAGAACTCTGAAGCAATGCCCTGGAGGCTGGAGGGAAATTCAACCACTGCAAACCCTTCTTTTGGGGTACAGATTTCAGGGATTTAGGTGAAGTGGGGCCGTCATTCTCTGTCTCTGCTGCTCACTGCCGACATCTGGACATGGATTGCATGTTTTCTTAGGAAAACAAAACCAGGAAGGCCCAGCCTTCCAGCAGCCCCTGTTTTCTGTTCTATTATCATCAACGGATTCTCCTTCCACAGGTGTTTCTGAATAAACACTTCACTCTGAGCTCCGCAGGCCTCCCAGGTGAACGTGGGATTCCTAGGTGAGGTCCTTACCTGGGTTATTAGCCCCTGAGAGCCAGGGCCAGGCCTGTCCCTCACAGCTTCAGGCTCAGAGCAGGTGCTTGGCGAGTGTCTGCTGGGTGAGTGAGGAAGTCTGGGGTGCTAGGGGTCCCCGGGCACAGTTCCTTCTGCCCCTCCTCATTGTGGGGGGCAAGCTTGCAAGCTGTGTGTGGTTATGGTGTGTCCCCTTTCATTGCAGTATAATAGTCCACTATGAGAAGCACTTGTGATTTAGCCGGTGCCCTGTCGCTGGACATCCGGGATGCCCACTCTAACCAGCGCTGTTGTGAATACCCTTGTTGGTGTCCCTGGCACACGCCTGTCTGTTGGGCAGGATTCCACTTAGCAGTGGAGTTGCTGAGCGTCTTAGGTCATGTTGCCCAGAAGCAGAGCGATAAGTATTGCTGTGCAAATAATTCATAGAAAGCGTTCTCTGGAGGTTCCTGTAAAGGCGTGAGAGGAGGAGGGGAGAGGAGGAAGCCAAGCCAACCCGTTCTGTCCTCTGGGGTCCCCAGCAGCCTGATTCCTTGGGGTGCTCTGGGGTTGTGTGGCACTGCAGGGCCAGTCCAGCCCTGAGGACTTCTGCTACTTTTAATCAGGTAGACTGTGGGCCACCCCCAACGGGTGGGCATTTCCAGATGAGGCGGCTCCCATCAACCAAGTTATTCTCTGGAAAAGCGGTGAGCTATCAGCGGAAAACAGTCACAGCACGGGGGATTGGCACCCGGGCCTATGAAAGTGACCTGGGCGGGTGACCAACAGCATCTACTACCCTGGAGCGTGGGGAAGCTGATGGTCGGCTCCAATGGGCACTGCAAACCCTCTTCCAAAGTGTGAGCCAAGGCACACATCCGCTCGTGTCCTGTGAGTGTTTCAGTTCAAATCCTCCCAGTGCGAGGCGTTGTCGGACTTCCATTTCAGCCTTTTAATAGAATTGCGGTGGGACCTCACTGTGGTTCTAATTTGCATTCCCTTGGTGACTAATGAGGCTGAGCCCCTTTCTTATATTTACTGCCACGTGGATATGCTCTTTTGAGAGGCAGCTCAAGTCTTTTGCCAATTTTTCTCTTGGGTTGTCCACTTTTCCTATTATGTGAGCTCTTTATTTATTCTGGTCAGGCGCCCCTGTCAGATGTTTGTATGAGGAATATCATCTTCAACGTTGTGGTTTGTCTTTTTACTCTGTGATGTGTCATGTGCGGAACAGAAATTCTTACTTTTAATAAAGTCCAATATACCATCTTCTCCCTGCCGTGGTTTGTGCCATATGTGTCCTGTTTAAGGAATCTTTGCCTGGCCCAGGACCGTGAAGAGATTCTCTTATATTGTCACCCCGACGCTTTGTTTTAATTTTCACCTTTCACAATTAGGTCTATAGATCTTTTGGGACTGAGTTTTGTCTGCAGTGTAAGGCAATGTTGCCACTGTCATAAATAAAAGAGCCAGCTCTGTGGGCTCTGTCTCTCATTTCCATGTAATCTTATGGGCTCTCATTGTGTACCCCAGTAGTTCTCAACTGGGGTAATTTTACCCCCTCCAGGGGACATTTTCCCGTGTTATTGTTGTGTGTGTATATGTGTGTGTGTGTGTGTGTGTGTGTACGTACACGTGTGTGTACTACCAGCGTCTCATGCTGTTGAACACCCTACATCGCCCGGGCCTGCCCCATAATAAAGAAACATCCACCCCAGTGTCAGCAGTGCTGAGTGGGGGACCCTGGGTTGTCCCAGGCCAGCATCGCGCTGTCTTAAGTGCTTAGCTTCACAATTAGTCACCACTTTTGGTCCTGTGACTCTCCTACTTTCTGCATCTTCCCATGCCTGCCACAGCTCTTCCTTCGCTTTTGTTTCTCCACACACATTTTTAACCAGCTTGTCAGTTTCAAACAAGAGATCTGCTGGGATTCCGAGGAGATTAGATAGAATCTATCCATCAATTTGGGAAGATGGCCATCTTTCCAATAACTAGACTTATTATTCAGGAATGTGATACGTCCTTCCATTTATCAAGCACTTCCAAAGTTTCTGTAAGTTTTTGTAGTTTTCTCCATAGATATTTTGCATGTCTTTTGTTAGATTTATTCTTAGATATTTGATATTTCTACTGATATTGTAAATATTATGAATTCTTTGCATTTCAATTTCTAGTTGTTCATTACTGTCATACAAGGTGAAATTGCTTTTGTATATTGACATGTATGTACCAGTGATGCTGAATTCTCTTAATAATTCTATTTGTATATTCTTTTGGATTTTCTACGTATCACTATTAAATACAAGAGCTTTACTTTTCCCTTTCCAGCTGTTATTGTATTTATTTATTTATTGCTTATTGCCTGGTTAGAACATCCAGTACAATTTTGAATAATGATTATCACTATCTTGTTTTTAATCTTGGTGGAAAGTATTTCACCATTAAGTTATCCTTGATGACGTTCCTTGCTTTGTAGTCTGTGCTGTATGAAACTAATATAGCTACTCCTGCTTTCTTTTGGCTAGTGTTAGCATGATATATTTTTCTGCATCCATTCACTTTTAATTTTAATCTCTTAAGTGTCTTTATATCTAAAGTGGGTTTCTTGCAAACAACATAATATTGGGTCTTGTCTTCTCTGTCTTTTAATTGGTATAGTTAGACCATTTGGTCTTCAAAATGATTGTTGCTATAGTTGGGTTAGCATCTATGTGTTTATTACTGTTTTCTATTTATTACCTTTGTGTTGTTCCTATTTTTGTCTCCCACTGTTTTTCTGACTTTTGTGGTTTTAACTGAGCATTTATATGATTGTATTTTCTCTCCTTTCTTAAAACATTAGTTATACTTTCTTTTTTTCCTGTTGTTAGTCATTTTCCTAGAATTTGCTAAATATTCACAGGGTGTCCAAGTTCAAATAATACTCCATTGCTTCACAGATAGTGCAAGTGCCTTATAATTATAAACTAATCTGAATTCTCCCTCCTGTTCGTTATATGATTGTTGGCATTCATTTCACTTCTATATAAACATACAGAAGCATATACATACACATAGATTATGTATCATGTATACATAAGCATACATACGAGGTGTGATCACAACATATGGTGAATGTTTAAGATAAAAAAAATTATTACAGTAAAAGATACATTGCCATTAATCCCCCTCAAAATATACCTTCTCACTTCAAACATGCTTATCCCATCATTCTTTCCACTTTATGAGGCAGTTCTGGAAGTCCTCTTTTGTGAGTGTCTTTAGTCGCGCTGACATGGCTGCCTCGATGTCCTGAATCATTTTGACTTTGGGGAAGAGCCAGAAGTCCCATGGTGCCAGATCTGGTGAATAAGGTGGATAAGGACACACTGTAATGTTTTTATTGGACAGAAATTGCCATATACCAGAAGCGATGTGTGACACGGAGCGTTGTCATGATGAAGAATGATTTATAGCACACTTTAAAACACACCTTCTGTCAACTGTAGTTCACCCGTGACTGACTGCACCAAACAAGTTGAAACTTGTCACACACTGTTACTAAGGTTAGAAGCGCCACTTCCCATATTGAAGGTCTCTGCCTTGCCGTTGGGTGGCACTCGGCAGCAGCATTCACCGTATTTTGTGATCACAACAGAAGGGCTCTGTGTCACACCGCTTCTGGTATATGGCAATTTCTGTCCAATAAAAACATGATGCTGTGTCCTCATCCACCTTATTCACCGGATCTGGCGCCTTTCAACTTCTGACTGTTCCCCAAAGTCAAAATGAACGTGAAAGGTAAATATTTTGAATCAATTCAGGACATCGAGGCAGCGCAACTAAAGACGGTCATGACAGAGGACTTCCAGAACTGCTTCAGAAAGTGGCAGGAGCAAGGGGATAAGTGTGTTCGAAGCGAGAGGGTATATTTTGAGGGGGATTAATGGCAATGTGTCTTTTACTGTAATAATTTTTTAAATTTAAACATTTACCATATTTTGATCCCACCTCATGTGTAATATTTTGAGATCGACTTTTCTCACTTGGCGTAATTCCCTTGAAACTCCTCTGAGCATTTGTGTGTGTTAGTAGTTGAGGCTTTTCATTGCTGAGTGGTGTTCCACATGGGTTTTGCTCTAGGACTGAGTGAGGCACCCGGTGCGAACTGATTCATGCAGTGACCACCACAGAGTAGGGCATCCCATGGTGGGAGCTGGTGCTATTTCTTTATGAAGAAACATGATGAATTTTTAAAAATTGAGTTCAATTACACACACAGCTTTCGAACTTGAAGAGATCCAACACACTGACACTGTGCTAAGTGTTTAGGTACAAACAGCCTTCAGGCTGAATTGAGGCTCCTTCTCACCCCCCAGAACTAGGGATGGCAGGCCTCTGAGAAGTAAAATAGCACCAAATTTCCCCCCAGGGAGAGGCAAAGCCAGCTGAGAAGGCAGCAGGGTTCGGGGTGAGGATGGGGGTGGGGGGCGGTGGGGGTGGCTGGCTCTGCTGAGGCCTGGTTGAATCTGGTAACACATCTGTGGTGAGCGCCTGCCATTCCAAGGAGGTTTGCTGTGTCAGGGAAGCTAGGACTCCCGCTGGCAAACGCAAGTTTCATTCACAGCCTCTCTGAGGGGTAGAGAGAGCTTAGCCATTGGAACCACTTGTGCCCAGAGTGGCAAAGCTGCCGCCTCTTCTTCCTAATGTGTTGGCATTAACTATTCAAAACCCCTAACTCTTCCTGTTTGCGTCCCAGGCCCCCAGGCTAGTCGCTGATTGTTTCTGATGGCCCCCTGTTGGTCTGTCTGTAGGGAGATAATGCAGGAGTCCTGGGGACTCCGAGAGCCTTCTGTTCTCAGTGGGAGTTACTTCTCAATGTAAAATCAAACCAGTGATCTTCTGAGGATGGCCTGGCTTCCTGTCTATGGTGCGACAGTCTTGGTTTTGCGGAGGCAAATCTCCCTGTTACCGTGATAATGACAGGCTGGCTTGCTGCCATATATGGAGCACTTAGGAGGTGCCAGGCTCCCTGTGAAACCTGTGTGCATCACGTGCTGATACCTGCAGGAGGAGTCTGAGAACGCATGGCACGTTTAAAGAGCGTGGCCCAGTCCATCCACAGCGGGCAGGTGGCCGAGCCGGGACCCAGACCCAGGGAGGTCTGGCTTCACGCCTGAGTCCTGAACCACAGAGCTATAGAGCCGAGCTGCCAAAGCTATGAAGTTGGCATTTGGGGAGGGTTTGATCCAGCTGTGACCCCTGGGAGAGGGATCAGCTGTCCGCGAACTGGCAGAACCCGCATTTGGTCTGTACAGCAGTGGCCGCAGCCTGAGCCAGGGTGAAGGGGGCAGCAGGAATAATGATACTAGTACGAGTAATGCGCATAAAAATAAAATCACTGATGCATATTGCGTGAATATTTAGGCCGAATACTGCTCTCTGTGCTTTATTTCTGTTAAGTCATTAATCCTCAAAACAAGACTTTGGGATAAAATAATACCATTAGCTGCATTTGATAGTTGAGGAAACTGAGGCACAGATAGACTAGGTAACTGCCCAGGGTCACACAGCGGTCAGTAACAGAGCTGGGCCAGCCTCGGGCCAGCACACACACTTCTGTCACCGAGTTGTGCCGTCTGCTCCACAACCCAGGTAGCATCGGGGGATTTCCGCCCACCCGTGTGGGTGATGGTGTGGGCACCCCGCGAGGCAGGCACGGGCAGCCTCCCCTCACAGTAGAGGGGCCTGGACGACTTCCGGTGGAATCGTCTCACCCAGCAATATGGGATTGAAGCCAGTGAGGGTGCCCAGGTCACAGACTCTGGTTCGGAAGAAGAGGCCTAGTGGGGCGTGTTCCGTGCGCTTAATTCCTCAGCAGGCAGGCTGGAGCGGAAAGGGTCAATCAGGGATCCGGGCAGAGCTGGGCACATCAGGGCCTCAGCTCAGCACCCGCTGTGTGACCAGGCCAACCCTCCCCGCTCGTGTCATTCTGGTTAGCAGTTAAAGGAGCTGGAAAGGAAGACAGCCAGAGAAAACTCAGACTGTCCCAGCTTAATTTCACTCCCCTCGCATGCCGCCCGCTGAGCAGTGTCAGGGCACCTTGATAGAGCCAGCCCAGGACTGCAGCAGTGGGGGAGGTGACTCCCCAGCTTCAGAGAGAAGGGACTGGAGGGTGGGGGCCAGGCAGTACGTGGCCAGAAGCGGGGAGAGGCAAAAGCTTTGGGTGGCCACTGCGGAAGGATGGGGCCATGCCCGCATCAGCCCCGCTGACCCAGTGACGTTTTCTGTCCCGTCCGTGAATCCTCACAGTCCCTAGAAAAATTCGTTTCCCATAAATGATGTGGAAACAATCAGAGCATTTTACCAAACTTTGGGTATATTGACTTGGGCTGTTTAACGTAAAGAAAATCTTTTATGTCCACTCCCATTACTTTTAGTTTCTATGCCATCATTTTTTTCAAACCAAGTAAAATCCATAAAAAGTTGATGAAAATGAATGGCATCTTGTTGTCAGATCAAAGCCCCCTCATGCAGAAGTTGCCTTAAAAATTGCCTGAGAGTTTACCCTAAGAATTGGGATATTTCTGAAAGTTCAAGAAGGTACAGGTTTATAAAAAAAAAAAAAAAAAAAAGAAACAGTTCAAAGATATTTCAAAAGGAAAGGGCTTCAAATGAGGAGATTCCAGATGAGCCCTAAGAAAAGGCTATTTGTGGGGAGCAGCTGCTGGAGGACTTGTCCCCTGACACCGCTGCTGTGTCGAGGTAAAATGTGAGAACCTAGGGACAGATAAAGTCACTGCATATTTATATCCACCAAAGACCACTGACCAGGGAGCACCTGCTTGTAATTTTTATAAAGGCTCTGAAATCACCAAAAATGGGATGCTTTTGCTCACCATGAGATGCCCAAATTTTGCAGGGAAGGTGTTCTCAGTAAAGCCTCCACAGAGAATGGGGCGGAGTAACCCCTGTGTGCTGCACGCCCTGCCCCGCTGGGAATTCCAACTAGTCTTGCGGGGGATGCGGTGGGTGCTGAGTTGTAAGAGTTAATAAGGCTCCAAGAAAGTCTTATGGGAAAACGTTTTAGTACGTTGGTCCTCAGGAAAAAAGTCCCACATAACATTTTATTTAAGACAAAAAAAAAAAGAGTATTTCTGTGGTCAGATAAGAGCCCATTTCACCCCTGTGTAGAATTGTACATGTTAGTGTATTAAGGTCTCTTAGAAACCCCACACAGAAGAAACTTAATCGACTTTGTGAAACCCAGTGTCTCACTTATTGGACCCCGTACCTTTGTTTCGGGAATGTGTCTCTTGGAGACGTTCTTTTCCCAGGTTTTGAGTTGCCGGTTCGGTCCCCACCGGAGGGAAGCGACTGGACACTGATTGACGCTTGTGGCAGGAGTCTTTCTGAGTCAGATTTCCCTTTTAAGGTGCCATATTCTTAAGGCCAAAAAAGCGGAGACCTCACTGCTTTGTGTAAAGAAATATTTCACCAACGCGTCATGTTTACTTGGCAGACTAAAGGGTTAGCGAGCCTGTGTGGTTTCAAAGAGGCTGGTGTGAGGTGGCTTAGCAGTGGCTGTGTACCTGTCTTGCTTCAGTTTTGACAGTTCCATCAAAGTGAGCACATGTGGCAGGCCTTTTAGGTAAAGTAAACAAACACAATGCAGCTCAAACAGGATGAGGCAAAGAAAGGGGAATTCATTGGCCTCGGGCCCAGCCAACCCAGGGGCCACCGTGCTTTTGTTGGTTTCTCTCTAAGATGCCTCGTGCTCAGGGGCTCCCTCCAGGTAATCCAGAGGTGGCCACCGGAAGCTCCAGGCTGACATCCTATCCCAGCGCAGCCCCCTCACCAGAAAAGAAGCACAAATCTAGCACGCCCCTGCAGGGTGACATTGTGGATCAGGATTGTGTTTTGTCCACCTCTGAACTAATTACCATGACTGCATGTGGGACAGGGGGCTGGTCCCTGCCATGGGCATGGGTCGGCTCCACGCAAATGGCACGGTCTGGGCGGGGGGAGGGCGCACACCCAGAAGGAGGGACTGCTGGCTTAGCAGTGAGCAGACGTCTGTGCACTACACGGAGGCTGAGAGATGGAAAATGAGTGGGGGTTCAGGTAGTTAGCGGAGCGATGATGAAGACAAAGTTCGTCCTACTGCCGTCCAGTTGAAACGTCCCCGAAGTCAGTTGCTTACCACGTCTTTGTTAAATACATTAAAGGAAAGAAGGACCTGAGAAAACAGCCGAGGGCAAACTGGTTAACATGGCAAGACAGCGAACTACCGGGATACACAGAGGCTGACCACCTTCCACCTTGCTGGCTTGGAAACCAGATGCTCTGACACTTGGGCTCCTTGGAGAGACCAGGTGTCACAGAGTCTGAGCTGAATTAGATAACACTGTCACAAGATCTGCCATAGCCCCACACTGAAACCCCAGACTGACCCAACCGTTGCCTCTCGAAGCCCGTGGCACTGCTGGGCAGCATGTCCACCCCTGTGCAGATGCAGCCCCCCACGGCCGTGGGCAGCCCTGACAAAGGAGGGGGGCACTGTTCACAGCAGCCTCCCACCGGGGCTCCCAGCTGTTCTGGGCAGATAACCGCCATCCTGACGAGCCTGCCTTGCTCGTGAGCCTCTCAAAGCCGGGGCCGTGGCTGCTGCGGGCACCTCACTTGCTCTGGACACGCTGAGGGCACCTTTCCCAAGTCACCGCGGACAGGCCGGCTCTGGGTCCCCCAAAGCCCGCTCGTGCCTCAGGATGCCTGCAGACCTGACCCCGGCTGCCCAGGGCGCACCCTCCTGCCCCAGCTTTTCCTCTTCTCAGCCTCTTCCTGTCTGAACTAATGGCACTCGATGGAGTGGAGGCTCCCAGGTCACAGGCAAGAGGGTCCAAACTGTGGCTTTGTTTCATGCCAGCTGTATGTCTTTGTGGGGGAGAGACTGCATTTTATTTTGATAAACTTTTTATTTTAGAATAGTTTCGATTTGGGGGAAAACTGCTAAGGTGGTACAGAGAGCTCTCATGTCCCCCAAACCTAGTTCCCTATTGTTAGCGTCCCATGTCGGTATGATGCATTTCTCACAATTAATGGCTCAGCATTGACACAATGTGCCATTAACTGAAGTCCTTACCGTATTCAGACTTCACTCCTTTTGCCCGATGTCCTTGACCTGCTCCAGGATCCCACCCGGGACACCACATGGCATTTGGTCATGTGTCTCCCTAGGCTCCCCTGGGCTGTTACAACCTGTCCTTTGTTTTTGATGATGTTGGCAATTTGAGGAGAACTGGTCAGGGTTTTGGTAGAATGTCCCCCAGTTGGGATTTGTCAGGTGTTTTTCTCATGATTAGACTGGGGTGATGGGGAGACTTTTTTTCTTCATGGCCGACATTTAGTGAGGATTTGCTCGGAGCCAGCACGATGCTAAGCCTTTCACCTGCATCAGCTCATGTGAGCTGCGCAGAACCTGGCAGCACGTGAGCACCACTGTCAAGGCCGTTGCTCAGGTGGGCCATGGGAAGGCTCAGGTGGGCCATGGGAAGGCTCAGGTGGGCCATGGGAAGGCAGCGCAGTGAGGCCAATCGCCCAGCCTGCAGAGGCCCAGCACGAGCTGGGCGGCAGCGCGTCTCCATCCTCTGAGCTTCTGGCCTCTGGTGCCAAACAAGGAAGCTCGCCAGGGTAGTGCCGCCCCAAACCCGGATGTTTGTCGACCACCCTGTGTTTTTTTCTAAATCCTATACCGCAGGTCAGTGATTCATTTATTTCCTTAAATGTAACCATTTTAATTTAACTGTATTTATTTTAAAAGTGCATTTTGTGTCATTACCTTCAGGGGAAATCTTGCCATAATTGATTTTTGAAAACGTGTGACAGTTACACAAGTGTTTGTCCTTGCGTCTGGAATCCCTCGCCGGCCATCAGCGGGGGAATCAGTGTATATGGTTGCCTGTTGAGGCAAATGCTGTTGCGGTTGCTCTCAGGAGGTTTCACAAAGCTCACGGGGCCCGGAGCAGCACTAACCCAGGCTTTCATACCTCCTTCTCCTGTTTCCTTTCCACCCACTGTGCCCACACCCCATGCAGGTCGGACTCCTTTGAAATAACTCAGTGGAACTGGCTTCTGTCCCCGCTGAGCAGGCGGGCTGGAGAGCTGGGCTTGAATCCCATCGCACATTAGCTGAAACCCCCCAGAAGTTTAAAAGGACATTATTTATTGTAATTTATGGAAATATATTGGAGAATTTCCTGATGTAACTGAAAAGGCCTAAATTATATTCAAAGGAGAATATTTAATGACATGTTAGAAAGTTCTATATTTGAGAGCTATTTGTTAAAGTGCTCCCAATTTTGACAAACATTTGTAGAAATGATTTTATTTTTTATCTTGAGGGAACAGAAGTAATATATGAGTAAAAACTTGGAGTGATATTCACAAATGACATTGGGAAAAATAAGAATTCAGCGTCAGATGTATTTTTCTCTCTTGCATATAAATCAGGCGTCACTGGCTTATGTACATAATTATCAGAGAACTCATTTTATAAAACCAATAAAGAGTGTTAAATCAGACATTTTAAGATTTTAAGTTAAACGGATGATAAAAGACTTGTGCTGATTCATCTAATAAGAATTCCAGGATAAATTCATCTAATTACATAAAATCAAGGCAAATAGAATAACTGCCATCCATCCATCATCCATCCATCCATCCATCCATCCATCATCCATCCATCCTTCCATCCATCCTCCATCCATCCTCCATCCATCCACCATTCATCCTCCATCCATCCATCCATCCATCCATCCATCCATCCATCCATCCATCCATCATCCATCCATCCTCCATCCATCCTCCATCCATCCATCCATCCATCATCCGTCTGTCCATCCGTCCGTCCATCCATCCATCATCCATCCATCATCCATCCATCATCCATCCATCATCCATCCATCCATCCATCCATCCATCCATCCATCATCCATCCATCCATCCATCCATCCATCCATCCTCCATCCGTCATCCATCCATCATCCATCCATTTATCCATCCATCTAAGTACATACACAATAGTGTAGTCATAACCACTGCCCATTTCCAAAATTTTCCATCATCCCAAACAGAAGTTGTGGCCCCATTAAACAACAATTCCCCATCCTTCCCAGCCCTTGGCAACCACCTCCCCACTCCTGCCTCTATGGATTTGATGCCTCTAGGCACCTCATGTAAGAGGAATCACAGTATTTGTCTTTTTGTGTCTTGCTTCTTCCATTTAGTTCAATGTCATCAAGGGTCATCCATGTTGTAGCAGATGTCAGAATTTCATTCTTTTCGGGGCAGAGTAATATTCCAGTGTATGTATATACCACCTTTGGTTTATTCGTCATAAGTCACCATGAACGTTGGTGCACAGGTATCTGTTTGGGCCCCTGCTTTCAATTCTTGTGGGTGGTTGCCTAGGAGTAGCTTGCTCGGTCATGTGTTAGTCTGTGTTTAAGTACTTGAGGAATGCTTTGCAGTATTTTTGTGCCATTGAATCACTTGGACATTGAATTTGCCTGTTGGTTATGAGAGACTCCCTTTTCTGTAATTTCACCAAGTACCCAGCAGTGTGCCTTCCTTCTTTCACTCGCTGGTGCTCGTGGAGCCCCCCTAAGTGCCTGCAGGGTTCCAGCCCAGAGCCAAAGGCAGTCCTTGTTCCCACGGACTTACATTTTAACGTGCAGACAGAAAGCAGGCATGTGAGTAGATGATGCCAGTGAGCAGGCGGGGCCTGTTGGTGAACAGCAGAGTGGGAAGGAAGGTGGAGAGTCGGTGGGAGCTCCTGTTTTCTCTGTGGGGTGCTTGGGGAGGGCCCTGCAGGGCTGACATGGAGCAGAAGCCTCGGCGGGTGAAGCTGAAGGAGGAGTGGGCACCCCGGGAAGGGGTCCTGGGAGGGTATCCAGGGAGCATCAGGGAGACCAGTGTGGCTGAGCCACATGGGGGCAGGCGGCGGCGGGTCATGGAGGCCTGCCAGCCACCCAAGAACTTTCCGTCTCGTCTTAAGGCTGATGGGAAGCCGTCGCCGGGTTTGGGGCTGGGAGTGACAGAGCCTGGTTCATGCTTTGAGGAGGTCTCTGCTTGTTTGCTGGGCAATGGCCTCAAAGAAGACCCAAGGATAAACGGGGGACTGATGTGCCATCTGCATCCCAGCACCAACGACAGGCGTCTCCTCGGGGCGTAGGTGGCCCTCCTGTGAGCTCTCACGGCACTTGAAACGCTGGACATGAAAGAGGAATTCAACAAGAATCGGAAAGCCACACGGAGCCCCATAGGCTGGTCACCAAGCCCGCCTTCTTGGTTTAACATGAAGGATACCTTGGGTTGTAATAAAAAAGCAAAAACATAGGCTTTTACCTCCTCTGTTTATTCAGCAAGGTCCTAGAAACATAGGCCCCAGAGGTTCCTCGCCACAATTTACTGCTGGAGGATGGGGAGGGAAAAAGAGAGAAACAGGTTAGCTGGTCACTTCCACTATATGTTTCTTTGGACAAATAACGTGTTATTGCTAAATTTGATATAAAATAATGACCTGGCATTTGTCACTCATATTTATACTTAGAGTCATTTATTTCCCCAAATTCAGTCACGCTAAGAGGTAGAGTTAGGCCGAGTAACTCCCTGGAATGGGCCCCACCTGCCCTTTAGCCTCATTTGGGGGATGCTGATGGCAGACCCCACACTCGGTCAGTGGTAATGACTTTGTACATTTTCTTGCCTTCTTTACACTGCGAAACCTATGAGACCATGGCGACATTATTTTTTAATATGTCAAATCCCTTCCTATATCATATGAAAAGCCCAAAAAAGATATTAAAAAAAAAAATCCAAACAAGATTAAGGGACAGCAAGGGGCCAGAAAGCCTGGAAAGACAAAGGACATGGAATCAGCCTTTCCTGGAAACAGCCCGAGCTGCACAGGGGTGGGGCTGGGGAGGCCGAAAGGAGCAGAAATCCCAGATGCAGGGGGCAGGAGGGGAGGGTCAGAGGATTCCCTGGGGGTCTCAATTAATGAATGAGGCGAGGCCCTTCCCCTTTTCCCATTGTGCTAGCGGGGAGCCGGCATTACCCGGGGGCATAGCAGTTGCTGAGGCCTCTAGGACACCAGGCCAGTGAGTTGGTGGCCGCAGCGGGGACAGGGAGCCTCATACCCAGGAGACAAGGTCCACCTGGCCCCGCCCCCACACCACAGGCATTGCTAAAGGGAACAGGCAGGAAACCAGGGGATTTCACAGGAAGAAAAGCAAAGGGCCACGCATCCGCGGACACGTGGGGAGAACCACCAGGCTTGCGTGAGTCCTGATACAGCAAGTGGGGGACCCTCGCCCCTGACCAGCCAAGCGAAAGGGCAGAGCAGGCCCCGCTGGACGCTTGGAGAGTTCCACGGAGCTGTGGCGTCCATGGCGTCAGCTCCGTTGCTGGTCCTAGGAAGCTTCGCCCAGGGGCTGAAGCGCAGGATGGACGCGGCAGAGCCCGCACGCAGCGAAGGCCTGTGAGGCGGGGGAGAGGAGAGGAGAGACTCCAGGGCGGGCGCACAGGTTTGACACCCAGTGAAAGAAGGAGAGAAAAGAGGGACGGTAGAGAAGGGAACTGAAACGTCACAAAAGGAATCAGCGGGAATTTCCCAGAGCTGCAGACGGACATGAGCCATCACCGGCGAGGACCCGCGCCCCGGGCGCAGGAGAGGGAGACCCCGCCTGGACACCGGCTGGGGATGCGCGGAGCTGCGGGAAGCTCCGTAAGGGAGTGTGGTGCTTCTCGCTAAGGAGCAAAATCCAGACCTGCGTCCCCTTGTTGTTGCCAAAATCAGATTGGAGGGGACGGTGGCGGAGGCCTGTCCAGGCGAGTGGGCTCCGGCGCGTGCATCGAGCGCTCAGCCAAAACAGCGTTCACGGCGGAGGGCAAAATGAAGGCGTTTTCAGAAACTCAAAGACTCAGAAAGTTTGCCTTCCAGAGACACTCTGAGGATTACTTGAGTATGTCTTCAAGTGACATGTAAAATAAATCCAAAATTAGTACATGTTTGCCATACAATCACATAATAAGAAATGTGCTAAGTGGAAAGTAAAATGTCCCACTATCCTCTTCTCCCAAAATAGTCATCGTTAGAAATGTATGTGTTTTCTTCTAGAAACTTCATATGTATATACAGAGGATGCCAAAAAAAAAAGTATACACATTTTATTTTATTTTATTTTTTTGAGGGCAGTGTCACTGGCCCTCATATGTGGGACCCGAACTGGGGCCACTGGCTTCCAAGTATACACATTTTAAGAAAGGAAAACTATTAATTGTAATACTCAATATATACCGATAACAAAAGATGAGTACAAGTCACATCTGACTTCTGCAATTACAAGAGGTGCTCAAAGTGGTTCCCATCAGCGTCCAGACACTTCTGATGCCGGCGAACTACTGCTTGGGCATAGATAACATGTCTTAAAATGTGTATACATTTTTTTGCACCCCCGTTTTATATATGTTTACACGAAGCGCACATTCTACATAATGTTGGCACAATTGCTTTTGTAACTTGACATTCTGCCATGGAAAATCACCTGTTTCCTTATGTGTGTAGCTGCCTTGTTCTTTTAAAGTTTGCATGGGCTTCTGTGCATGGAGGGCCCTAATTTATTTAACTGGTCCCTATTAATAAGTGTTTAGACTGCTTTTATATTTCACTGCAAAATGAATACCACAGTGGGTATCCCTTGGACTTTTATCTTTGCACTAGAGTTAATATTGATGCAGGAGAAGCCCCTAGAATTGGGATAGTTGCCAGAGCAAAGGGAATGGGCAATGAGAGCCCCCCGCCGCTGCCCTGCGTTCTGTAGCCCACACTGGGCTCTTCCAGGGCCGTGGGGAGGGGCGTTGGCCCCGGAGCCTGAGCCCTGACTCCTGCGTGGTGGGACCCGCGCTGCCAAGATTTCCCTACAGATGGCGATGTTGCCCTGCTCTCCGTCAGTGCCGCCCCGAGGAAGCCCGGTAATTAGGAGACAAAAAGAGATGGAGCTGCACAGGCGCGGACTGCAGCGTGTTCAGGGTTCATGCCCAGACGGCCCAGAGGGACGCTTCCCTACCTTCCCGGCTGTAACACTCAGATAACTCTGTGATCCCCTCTTCCTCAGAAGGAAAAAAGAAAAGATTACATTTGACCATCATTTTTGAAATCTTTAGAATTTCATCCTTTGAAAATAAGTCTTTGAGAATTTCCAAAAATGTGCATCCTGTCGGTGTTTTTCAGAAGAGAAGAAATAATTTAGGTTTCAGGTTAGTTTTCTTTTCCCCCCCTTATTCTCTTCCTTTTAAAAAACAAATTCAAACAAACAGAAAAACTCTCTTGATCCAAAGGGAGCAAATGGAGAAATTGACGATAATTCTGCAGGATGCAGTGCCTCCGTGGCCCTGTGCACACTGGCGCCTAATTCCCAGGGCGAGTGCCCAGGGACGGTGGCAGCCTGCGAGGTTCAGGCTGCAGGGAAAGGAAGGGGGTGTCCCTTGTCCCTTCCGGAGCCCCTCCTGGGCCTCTGGGTGTGTGTCCTGCGTGTGCCGAGTGACAGATCCCTGCTGGAAGTGGACCAAGGACCCCTCCCCCCCGGGCGGAGGTTGGACGGTAATGCAGCTGGGAGCTGGGGCCAGTCAGGCCGTCTGGACCGGGAGGGCCCCCACACCTTGCTGTTGGCTGCAGCCACGGAGTAGAGACGTGCGCACAGGGCGTAGCAGTGGGCTGCGTGGGCCTGAGGCTGCCCTCCGCCAGGCCTGCGGCAGGGTCTGGGTGCGGAGCCCTGATGAGCCCGGCTCCCTCTGCCCAGGATGAGAGAGAGGACAGGCAGCGAGGGCTCAGCAGAGGGTGCCTGCAGCCTTTACGATGTGAAATGCACTCACAAGGTCCTCCCAGCACGAAAGGTTCAGGGATGCGGTGACCTTGATGGATCCCAGTCAAGATGCTGAATAATTTAGGAATAATGAAACCCAGCCAGAGAACTCGCTGCCACGCAGGCTGCCGTTTTCCCCAGGCCGCTAAATTGGCGAGCACAACTTTTTCCTGTCTTTGAGGCTTCTCTTGTCTGAGTACCAGGAGTACAGCTGTGTGTACCTCAGCGGAGAGCTCTGCTTTATTATCGGCAGTGTTACAATTAACATGTTTCTTTGTGTAAATTGCTCATTTCACTGAAAGAGAGGTTTTTGTTACTGTAGCCTGAATGTACACATAAGCAAAGCAAACTGTGGTTTCCAAGCCACAGAAACGTGATGCTTGATAGTTTCTGGGTGTCTTGAATGGAAATCATAAGAAAATCTGACTTTAGACTTTAAAGGGTGGGGCTGGGCAAGCTGGGTGTTAGCAGAACTGACGTGACTGGGAGGTGCTAAGAGGCCCCGCTGTGTTCCCAGGGCGGGGCTGGTCCCAGACCTGGCTTCAGTTTAAGGCAATAGGTGGCAAAGGTGGAAACTTGGTCTTGGAGTATTGTGCTAGAATGGGAGGTTCAGCGAACTGAACTGGGGTGGGCCTAAGGGGGCTGGCCCACCGGAGCCCTGGGCTGGTGTCAGGGAGTAAAGGGCCAGAGGTCACGCACCAGCGTGGCGGGAGGTCAGGCGCAAAGTGGCATTTTGGGAACCAAGAGTTCAAGGTGAAGGACCTCCTGTCAATACTGAATTTCAGCCAGAAGCAAACTCCAGGTCTGGGAGGCAGGAGGTCAGCAAAGCAGGAGGGCTGCAGGAGGAGGGTACCCAGGTAGCGAGATAAGATGCTGGAGCCGCTGGGCACAAAGCCAGCAGAGTGAGAGGGTGGGGCTAAGGATGCAGCTGTCCCTTGTTCTCGGGCCCTGTGGCCAGGGCCCAGCCCTTGGTGCTTCGCACGGATTTCTCATTAGTCCTTGCAGCCGTGGCCTCAGCTGTGCTCAACACTTCGGCCAGATCATAACCAGGCCTGGCTGGAGCCCAGGTACCCCGACTCCAGAGCCTGTGATCTCACGCACTACAGGCTCTGCCAAGGTCGCCCCGCTAGGAGTTGGTGGGTCTGGCTCCCAATCTTGGCCGTTGTGATCTACCTGTAAGGCTGGGACCCAGGATCTAACCCCTCCTTCTCCAGGTTCACTGTCTCAGGAAGGGCTGTCTTTCCTGAGTCTCCCCCACCGTCAGTCACCCTAAAATGTTTGCTCCCTCCCTGTGATGTATCTCCTGGCCTCAGCCTCTGCCTCTGCAGGGGCCCTTCCCTGACGGCTCTTAGAAGGATACTCCGGCTCACAGGAGCCACTCTCTGCCTGCCCTCCCCCCCGCTGCTCCCCCTTGCGGTATTGCCTTCTCCCCATGGACACCAGACAGTTCCCAGAGCAGCGATAGAAGCTAAGCGCTCCTTCCTCACAAGCAGCCGGGAATTCCCCTGACTCCATGGTCTGGCCCTGGCTTCCTCTCGTCTCTCGCTCCAGCTCTGTGGGGCAGTCTGGAGCCCAGGCTGTGACTGATTAGTAACGCTTGCCAGGGACATGGCCTTGGTGACTGCGGTCAGGTCACCATGTCTTTCTCTGGCTACTTGGGGTCACTTGAACATGCTCTGTGTTTTTGTGAGCCTGAATTTTGCAAAGAGTTTTCATTTCATGGGAGGCTGTCCCCCCTTTTGGATCATCTTGCAGGCTCTTCGTCACCCTTCGAAACTCTGCCCTGCAAAGTCTCTCCTTGGAGGCTTTGCTAGGTCCCACCAGGCGTTTTAGTTCCAGTGGCTGCCACAGCCCTTTGCATCTGTCTAGCTTTCAGCCATCCCTTCACTTTATTATAATCATCTGTGTATATGGCCCCTCACCCCTCTTCCCCACAGTTTACTGTAAGTCCCTGAGAGTGGAGAAGGTTTTAGAAATTGCATGTACCTGGCACATAATCAATATTCAGAAATGAGTGTTGAGTTTTGGAGATCTGCATCCTTTGTGTCTGTCTTTAAAATCAGCACAGGATAGCACAATTAAATGGAGTTCTTATGTAACTACCTAAAGAGCCTTTTGCCTGGCTCGACTTTCAGGAAAGAGTAAAGAGAGAAAAATTAAAATGAAAAGGTAGCAGGAATTTAGCTAAGGAAAAGAAATGAGCTTTCAGATAGAATCTGAAATAGCTTCGCTCCATTTATGCAGGACCACCAAGCACCTACTGTGCGCCGGCCGCATGTTGGGGCTCCTGGTCTTCTCTACCACTTGGGGTCTCGGGTGATGAGAGCTGGCGCCCTGCTTGTCCTGGTCTCAGCGTTCCAGTGAGATGGGATGTGAGGCCATGTGGTGCCGTGGAAACAGGAGTGGACCCCAGATGACGTGGGTTTGAGAGTCAGATTCCCCCCTAAACAGGGGGAGACCTTTGACCCCCACTTTAAGTGTCAGCAGGCTCACATACGGAGTGAGGGGGGCAGGGTAACTCTGGTAATTCTGATTGAGCACTCACTATTTTCATCCTGTTTTCCATACTTTCTGTGGAAAACCATTTAATCCCCTCAACAGCTGCGAGGAAGGAACCGTCACACCCCATTTCGCAGGCTGGGGCTCCGGGTGGTGGCACTGTCCCCTCTTCCTCCAGCACGTGAGCGGTTTGGGAGAACACCCTGCAGTCAGGCCGTTCATTCCCTCTGCAGGTTGTCCTAGGATGGGGGTCTGTGATGGGCACCCCCCAGAGGCGGGGGGAGAAATAGTCACCACCGCAGGTAGTTTCTCACCTGTGCTCTCGCCTCGCCAGCCCACGTTGCCTGCAGTGTGCGCCCCGCCCGCCTCTCCGTGTACATAGATGCTGTGTTTGCCAGTCCTGCTCAGGACACATAGAGCAGGAGACGCCGTGCTGGGAAACAGGCCCGCGTGCTTCTCCTCTGTCCCCAGGCCCGGCGTGGTGCAGAGCGGACCGGAGGCAGCTTCGGAAGAGTCAGGTGACACGTGTAACTGTCATCGTAGCCGTGGTCTTGAGACGCATCTGGGGAACAGTAGTTTTTCAGGAAGTAAATCATTACCCCATACGTTTTACTGAGCCCCTACTGTATGCCAGGCCCTGGGGTGAGCAGGGAGTTGACTGCAGGGACAGCAGGTGCCGTTCCCAGTGTGTTTGAGTTGTTGGGCGAACGCGCACCCCACGCACCCCTGCAAAGGCCTCCCTGGTTTTCCACCAGCTCATCCGGCTGGACATTGGTCCACTAATTGAGTGGCTGCTACGGGAGGCTGCCTGGAGGCGGCAGCGGGGTGGGCAGAGGTGCAGGGAGAAGCATGGAGCGGCGTGCTCGCTCTCCTCCAGTACCGCGTTCCAATTTCTTCTTCACAGCTCACCCAGCTGCAGTTGCTTCACTCTGGTAAATCTGGGAGCCTGATGGGTCGGAAGGGTCCCAGGAGATGGCCTGGTCCTGCTTCAAGGGCTCGGGGGTAATTCGCTATGATGTGGACAGTTGGGGGGATGCCCGCCGTGCTCACCAAGGTGAAGGTGATTCTGAGCCCAGGCCGCAGGGCGACCCCGCCTGTGCCGGCATTGCTGTGCCATTTCGGGTAAGTGACTTCATCTCCCTAGGGCACAATGTCTCACCTGGAATCAGGGTTGGATAACAGTCCTACTTGCCGGGGTGATGGCGAGGGCGTGTGAGGAAACCCGAGTCCACAGGAAAAACTCGGCACGGCGTCGGGCTCTTATCCAGCCAGCTGTCCTCACTCTGATGCTACCGAACGTCGTGCCACTGGAGGCCGGTCCGCCCATCACCTCCGTGCCTGGCTGACTCAGTTGCTCGGGTGCTTTGACCAGCGACCATGAAAAGGGTGGGCTTGGTCTTTACAGGCCAATGCGGACCCGGTTTCCAAGGTGCATAGTTAGGTGACAGCACAGTGAAGTGCGGTGTTTAGGTGGCTTCTGCTCAGTCGAATTCTGGAGAGGCGGACAGGCACACGCTTGTATGTGCTCAGATGATTTCTGGAAGGACCCACGTGGGACTGTCACGGAGGGGCTCATAGAAAGGAAACAGAGGCCTGAGATGGGAGGGACAATTTTAATGACTTTAAATTGATGACAAAGGAGTTTATCTAAATACAGATTTCTGGGCTCTGTTTCCAGAATCTGACCCTATAGTTTATAAGTGGAATCTGGGAATTTTTTTTTTTTTTTACGAGTGTCCTAAGCAAAGTAGATATTGGATCCTCTGCTTTACAGGTCAGGACCCCCTGATGGTGGATTTACATCAGCAGCCACCCTTGCAGGTGGCAGTCCATAGTTTCATGGTTTTTGAACTGACCTGAGCTGTGGAAAGTAAACTGAGGCAGGTGCTTTGAGTTGACTAATCTAATATCCATCTCAAACCCCTACCTCCCTTTTCTTCTGTCCACTTCAGAGGCTGGAAAGTGAACTATTTACTTTCGCAGACTCCTAAGCATTTGGAAGTGGGCATATATAAGCACAGTTTTCTGGGAGGTTGCTGGAAAAGCTGGATTTGGGGAGAGGAAGAACATATTTAGAGGTCTACCTTTCCTTCTCTCCCTGCCTTGAACATCTGTGTGATGTCTGGAGCTGTGGCAGCTGTTTTGTGCTAATGAAGGAGGGCCAAAGGAAATTGGAGTGACCGCAGTGCTGACACCATTAGACTTCTGAAGTGATGCTGGCCGCCACCTTCCCAGATGGTTTTTAATGTAGGTAAAATTAGTCCTTTTTTTTTTTTAATGAAAGTTGGTTGGGTTTTCTGTTATTTACAGCTGAAAGGAACCTGAGAGATGGGCACTGAACTAGGGAAGCAATAGACTTAGGTTCTAACCCAGGTTGTTTTGGATTTGCTGAGTGGCCTCAGGCAGGTTTCTTTTCCTCTCTGGTCCCCAGTTTAACAACCTATAAAATGTGGTAGAACTTGATGACACCACCAATCCTCCCTGACTTCTGCTCTTTGTAAAATGACTCAGGGGTAATATCTTTCTTCCTCATCAGAGAAGCCCACCTGGGTCCATCGTGTTCATTTGGTACAAGCGAAAGGAAGCCGCTCTGCCCAGCTAGGCAGGGAAATAGTTGATCTGAAGAACAGCAGGGACCACGCTAAATTAATAGGAGCTGCAGTCGGAGGACTGACTCAAAAGCTAGGTATCATCACAGATCCCAAGATCAAGGACTAGAGTGGCAGGCTGCAGCCCGAAGGCTGCTCCCGCTGACCTCTGTTTGGTGGGTAGAGTATTATTGGAACAGAGCCACGGCCACTCACCCGGGTGCTGCCCACAGCTGCTCTCAAAGGGCAGAGCTCTGACAGAAGCGGCGTGGCCCACAAGTCTGGAAAGATTTGCCACGTGGCCCTTTCCTGACAGTTTGCCACCCCTGACCGAGGGGGCTGGATCCGCCGGGTGCCGCAGCGGGAAAGAGATGGAGGGGTGAGCAGCAGTGCCGTGCTCCTTGTACCTCGTAGGGTTTTCTTGACTCTCCTCTGAAATGGTGCCCCACCAACTCACAGCCCGTCGTACACCCACCTTCTTTTTTCCTTTGTCACTGTGCCTGTCACTGTTGATGGCATGGGACGTGCTCTTGTCTGTTTCTGTGTCACATGCTTCCCTGTGGAAGTATCAGGTTCCTGAGGACAAGGGTCCGCCTGTCCCCTTCCCTGCATCCTCTCAGCGCCCGGAATAGGAATGACACAGGGCAGGGCCCAGCGGGGATTCGTCCAGTGAGTAACTAGGTCCCAGGCGTTCTTCAGATCTGCTGCCCCCATTTCCAACATCCAGGACATTTCTCTGGTGGCACTTGAGGCATATGTGTCCCCACCTGCTGAGGACCGATGGGCCAAGTGCCCCAGAAGAGATGAAGC
This sequence comes from Aselliscus stoliczkanus, assembly GCA_033961575.1. Taxonomy (NCBI): domain Eukaryota; kingdom Metazoa; phylum Chordata; class Mammalia; order Chiroptera; family Hipposideridae; genus Aselliscus; species Aselliscus stoliczkanus. Next base: position 2,551,169 of record CM066738.1, on the reverse strand, counting down.
TGCAGTCACGAAGGCTGGGAGACATGTGTGACAGATGCTGCCTGTCTACAAAGCAGCAAGGTGGACGCTAGGGCGCGAGGCCTGTGGGAATTGCCTGGACATTGCTACGCTGTGACTGACTTCTCCTTATTGATAGTTCGCATGTAACCTTCCATCAGGGGGCATCTTGTTCCTCCTCCTGGGTTGTTCCGTTGTGGAGGGCAGGGAACCTGGGTGCCCAGCCCTCCTGTGTCCTTCATTGTCCGCCTTTCAAGCCCCCGTGCCCAGCATACTGCTTGGCAGAGATGAGGGGCCGAGCCAAGCCTGTGGGTCGGACACACTGTAGTAGTGGCTGGATTCTGCATGCCTTCATATGCCAGCATTTCAAGCTGAGATGGTAGAAATCTGGGGAAAACAACAAGTTGGAACTTCATTACAACCCACGTCCTGTCTGGCTGATGTATGAATCCATCTGCAGTGTCTGACCGGATACACATATTCCATACAGGCTCTGTTCTATTTGAATGTACAGATTAATCAATACTGTGACTACTGTTTCCAGAATGCTTCTTGCTGAATTTCGTAATGGTACGCTTAGGCTTCAGAGCCACAAAACATGGTCCTCTGCGTAAAAGAAGACAAATGGCTCAAAGAAAGGTGTCCCCCCCCACACTGTCCCTGCCCCTGAAAACATGCCACGTGATGGAGAGAGATGACTCAGGACCTGCCCACACCCCTGTGAAGAATTCCACCTCTTGGGCATTTTATTTAACCGGTGTCAGCCTGGACAGCGTGTTAACTCGTGGTCTTTTCAGGCTGGTGACATTTTCCTCTCGAGTTCTCTATAGAAACTAAAGGAGTCACCAGGAAAATGCGGCCTTGGAAATGTTCTCACTGCCCGTTTTCCCAAACTGGGTGGGATTTCCGTAGTGTACATGACCTCCCAGGGGAGGTGGTGGGACGGGGACATTTTAAAGCTCAACATTTGGATATCCTGAGTCTGAAAATTGGGTCCAGGCTACATACGGGGCCAGCGACAAGCCATTGGCTGGACAGATGTCAGGAGCCCTGGCTCCCCGTGGTTTTGCCAGCTCACTCACCGTGCTTACCTTGGCATCAATCTTTTGTCAGTTCCCCATCAGGAACACAAGGCCTGGGTGAGTTTTTGATGCATGTGTAGGAGCAGCATCCCTGGACTCTCCCCACTAGATGCCAGCAGCACCCCCAGCTGTGACAACCAAAAATGTCTTCACATAGCATTGTGTCCCTGCAGGGAGAGGGCAGAAGTGCCCCAGTGGATGGCAGATGCTTTGTGACAGGTACAGAGGGGATGGTTCCCAGAGTTTACACTCATGCCTCCACTTCTCATCGCTTCTAATTATCACCACTGGCCCATCACCCTCCACCTTCGAAGCCAGTGGGTTTCTTCCTTCTGAAAGAGGCCACAGGCCACCCAGAACAAAAGTGTCTTCATCAGCTTTGTGATTTTTAAATTTTTTTGAAGTGAAACTCACATACAGAAAAGTACACATGTCCGTCCACAGCTTAATGAACTTTCACTAAGTGAATGACCCATGGGAACGTCACCAGCACACAAATCAAGCAGCCGATTTGGCGCAGGAGCGAGCGGCACCACCCCTTCCAGGTAGTGCCTGTCCCCGCCCCCACCCCCACCCCTGTTAGCCGCTCTCTGACTTCAGACATCAGAGGTAGGGCTTGCCTGGTCTGCTGCACTTTATGTAACGGAGCCATTCAGCCTGTATTGATTTTGTGTCTTGCTTTGCTCACTCAGCGTTATGCTTGTGAAATTCATTCATGTTGTTCTGGTCGTTACACCATCCTCCTCGTCATCCCCCTTTTCCTGGCATCCAAGTAAGTTAAGAGGCATTCTGGGCATTTGGTGTCAGAAGTTCAATTATCTTTCATTTTTCTGTGTCTTAGTCTCAAGTACAGAGGAGGAGAAAGGGAAGAAATAAAGTGTCTGGTGGTCTCTAGCCGCCGTCCTCTGAAGTCTGGCAAGGCTGGCTGGTGAGCAGGCGGGAAGGGCCTTGAAGATGTGGGGTCTGAGGGGGCAGGATCCACAGAGAACACTGTTATGTTAAAGTGGGGGCGTTTCCAGGTTAGGTCCCACACGCGCGTATAAAAGGGCCAATTTGTAGAGGGCCAGTTTGTGAAGGTGGGGCTGTGTGGGCCTGCTGGTGGGAGACACTTGTGAGACAGTGGGTGTGACTGTGTGTCCCAGTCAGAGCGCCCAAGGCATGTGTCTGGATACAGCTGGGCTTTGTAGGAGTGGCCCCGAAGCGCCACTTCCTCATGGTCACAGCTCAGTAAACATCACAGTCCCGGGGTCACCACCATGCTAGTTGGCAGCCAAGGGAGAGTTCTGGTGAAACAAGCAGGAGCCACCACGAGACAAGTCACAGCCACTGGCCACTCCACACCTGAGGCCTCATGATCCCAGCACACAGGGTGACACTCCTGGCAGCCAGGAGACCCCGTTCTGTTTCTGCATCACCTGGAGACTTAGTTTGGGGGGGTTCAGGTAGATATGTGGTCGAGCAACATGGTGGTGGAGAGCAAGGGTGTCAGCATCAGCCAGCCCTTGCTCCTCATCCTGGCAAGTACCTTCTTCTCTGCCTCAGTCTACCCACCTGGGAAGTGGGCCTTGAGGTCAGATAGGTAGAGCACTTAGCACAGAGCCTGGAATAGGAATTTTATAGATAGGTAATAATGTCATATATATTACTGTATAAATATATGTGTATATTTAATACTTTATAAATACATACTTAATACTATAGAAATATGATACATAAGTATATATAACAGTGGAGTATTTATTTGAAATATGGATTAAAAAAACATTTCCAATCACAAAATTACTGTTCTAAAAATCTCTGTCTTTTAACAGCAGTATCTTATCCATTTACATTTACTGTGATTACTGATGAATTTAGGATTAGGTCCACACTGTTATTTTGTATTCCCTATTATATTTTTCTTTGACCATTTTTTCTCTTCTTTTCAGTGTTCTAGTGCAAACTGAATAACTGATCAAAGTTCCTGTATCTCCTTCACCTCCCTGTGAAATTCCATACTCAGCCGCAATTCTTAAATACTCCACCTCAGAGTTTTAACTTGCATGCTTGCTTTAGTAACTGAGGTTCATGAACATCTCTCCCTCCCCTCAAACAACAGGAAGCCATTTAATCTTTTCAATTTGATTCCCCACTCCATTTTCCAAGATACTCTCTTGGTATCTTATTTTTACCTTATTTTTTTATCTTTCCTAAATTAGTAGTCATGATTGTTGTTTTTGTAATCAATGACTATTTCTTTCTCCACGTGTTTACTGCTTTTTGATTCTCACTGTCTCTGGATTCTTACTGTTTGCTACTCATTTCTTATTAGCCAAGAACTTCTTTTAATAACTCTTCCCTGCCAGGTCTGTGAGTGGTAAATATGCACTCAGCCTTCTCTTCCTATTGTCTATATTTCTTAATCTCTTGTCTATATTTCTTAATCTCTTGTCCTAATTTCCATTTTCTAAATTTCTCTATTATGCTGTTAGTGTTTTATTCTGCTGTGTCCTCCACTCTATCTAATCTCTTGTTTATCCCTCTTTTGGGTTGCAGATATTAGTGACTATATTTTTCATTTCTAGCAGTTCTGTTTGGTTCTTCCTATTAAGTCCACCATTCCTTTCTTTCACAGTATTTTGTTCTTTCATAGTGGCTTCTCTTAACTTTTTTATGCCTTCCAGAGTCTTTGATTTTTCCAAGTTCTTTGAAATAGAAGTTATCCTTGTTGTGTATGCTGGCTCTCTGTATCGATCCACCTTTTCCTCCTGTGGCTTCTAAATTTAATTTTGATTTATCTTTGGTGGTATAGCCATGTACTGTGACAGTAATGTGGGACTTTGGTTATGAAAGTGTCCCCACAGGACAGTTTCTCCAGCCTGAATTCAGCCGTCATGTTTACTTTGGTTTGGGATTCCTGCTTCATAAATGAGGTGTGTGTTAACCTGAACTCTGTATCCTAGACAGTGATTTCCAGGCAGGCGGCTTCTTCACTCAGGCCAGGGGGCGCTCAGCTCTCTTGCTGCTGCTTCCCTGGGCTGGTGGAAGTGGGGCTGTGGGAGCAAAGTGCCTGATGAAGTTCAAGGCTTCCTTTCACATCGTCACTTCACATTGCCCTCCGATCAATGTACTTGTCCCACAGCCAGCACATGAATGCAACTTTCCAGTTTTGTTGTTAACTCTCGACCAGTGGTTCTCAGCTGGGGGCAGTTTGGGCATCCAGGAGACATTTTGCAATATCGGAGACATTTTTGGTTATCCCACCTGGGGAGAGGGTGCTGCTGGGATCTTTGGGAGGCCAGGCTGCTGGTGTTCACCCCACAGTGTGCAGGGACCCCCTCCCCCCAACACATGCGACCTGGCTTCTAGTGTGCAGGGGCTGAGGAGCCCTGCTTGGGCCCCGAGGGCAGGACTTGGATGGGCTGGTTTAGGTGTGTTATCCTGCTTGTCTAGCAGACTGCCGGGTACTTCGTAGAGACTCAGTAAGCTTTGCAAAATACCAAACAAGCATTAACTTCTAAAAATGATTCTTGCCAATGTGACAGGTAAAAAATAATACCTTGTTTGAGTTTACATTTTTCAGATTACTAATGAGGCAGAGCTTTTGATTTTTTTTGGTAAGTTGATCGGTTGCCTGCATTTCTTTTGCAAACCAAGCATTCACTTCCTTTGTTTAGATGAACATAGTAATTCTTGTTCAACTATCTACAGTGGGGTTATGAAGATTAATTGGATAAACTGAGAAGATACCCAGAGATGCACATTGAATAGTGTAAAACATTAGACAGAGAAAGATTATTATATTCCTGTTGCCCAGGCAGTCTGTGCCCTTAGGAACAGGGCCGGGGCTCTGAGTGCTGGCTGCTCACAGCACGAGTGTGGGGAGGCGGCTCAGAAAGCCAGCCAGCGCCCTGCGCTCTCACACCCATCAGAAAGTCAGTACCCGGAGCGAGGCCCGCCTCTGTTTAAATGGGCCACTTGAGGGCCAGCCAAGTGGCGCAGTGGTTAAGCATTGGCTTGGGAAGCCAGCGGCCCCGGTTTGGGTCCCACATGTGAGGGCCAGTGACACTGCCCTTAAAAAAATAAATAAATAAATGGGCCACTTGATAGTGTGGTATCTGAGCAGCTCTTGGTAAGTTCCCTTTCGCATACGTAGTTTCTGCGGGATCTTCAGTACCCAGTGCCGAGCGCCCGGGGTGCTGTCGGCAGTGAGGGCCCGAGGCTCAGAGCCCCGTAGAGACCCTGGTATGTCAGAGGCTGAATGAGTTCTCACGTCTTACGCACTCCTACACTCGTGCCGCTGAGCCCAGCATTGGAGGAACCACAGACAGGCCTCGTCCCGGTGAGCTCCCTGTTAGCGCCCAGAACGCAGCCTGGAACTGGGGACAGGCCTCGTCTCGGTGAGCTCCCTGTTAGCGCCCAGAACGCAGCCTGGAACTGGAATGGTGGAAGGGCGCTGGGGAAGAAAACATCTTTCATCACCTCCCACAAAGGTATGAGCTGCACCAAAATGTAAGCAGACCATGGGAAACCGCGTGGCTGTCTCTTTCTCAGGGGCCTTCCTGAAGCACAGCCCAGCAAAGCAGGAACTGACCATCCGTCCACCGCCCCCCTCCCCGCAGAGGACCGCCGGGAATGATGTTCCCCTAAGAATCTGGTGGAAGCAGGGCACCAGGAGGACATACCTGTTTTATACCTGGTTCAGGGCCTCAGGTGCCCAGAGCCGGGTCAGGACCCTTGGGCTTCAGGGATCCTTGGTGGAAAGCTGCGTGCGGCCTGTGCTAACGTGGGCTTTGACGGTCATGTCAGGATGGCAGCAATCCACGGAAGCACCCAGGTGGCCCGAGGATGCACAGAGCCCAGGCCTGCCCCTGCCCACGTCTGCCAGGTGGCCCGAGGATGCACAGAGCCCAGGCCTGCCCCTGCCCACGTCTGCATTTGGCACACGCTGGGCCTTTCCGGGAAACGTGCCTCCTGACAGCTTACTCAGATGTCACGGTCCCTCAGGCAGGCCCAGCACTGCCTTCCGTCCCCACAGCCCCCCGCCTCATCGCCCCCTGCACTCTCAGTGGTCTGCTTGTTTGCGCAGAGATTTGGTTTTCTACATGGACTGTGAGATTCTTCAGACCGGGGAGCGGGGCTTCGCTTTCCGACTTGTCTTGGCCTCTCCGTGTACAGTGCTCACACATAGGAGTTATTCGATGGGTGTGGCTAAATGGTGAGGGGCAGGATTTTCAAGCTTTCCAGTCCAAAGGTATTTGTGTGAGTGACTCGTGTCGACATATCAGAGCAAGACAGTATGTACATCCCGGGCAGGTGCTCAGCTGATGGATGGCCCTTCTTTAAAAACTATTTTCCTGACACACCATTGACTTCTCTGGTATCAAACCTCAAGTATAAGAACCAGGCAACACGATCCTCTGCTGTGGGCAGGCTTGAGCTTGGGGGACCTCAGCTCCTGTAGAAGCCCCACCAAGGGACAAATCGCCCGTGTCAGGGAGAGTACCCAGCGTCTGGAGCCATTGGCTGCCCTGGCGCCCCATCTCAGTGTCCCCCGCCTGGGGGATGAGCCGGTAGAGTGGTGTAAGTTGTCTGGTATGAGTTACTGCAACAGATAAATCTGACAAGCCAACAGCCACCGGGAAACAGATTGCCTCAGATACACACTGTCTGCCCGCTGGACTAGGCTCCATCAGCTCTCTCTGAGAAGACAGAGTCCCTCCCTGGAGCCTTCAGTCCAAACACTGACTCCATCACTCTGCCGGACCTACCACCCCGGTGAGGCCTGATTCCCAGAAGGGAGGGGAAGGACCAGTGCCCTGGGGGAGGGCCACTCCAACCTGCCCTTCACAGACCCTGCTGCCGGTGTGCTCACCAGAGTGGGAGGAGAGTGCGTGCTTGTTTCCACCGCTGTCTGTTCCACACAACTCCATCGAGTGTGCAGCAAGCCTGACGGAGGACAGGAGGAAAGAAGCCTCCACATTCCTAATCTATTTGTCTTCCTCTGAGACTAGTTCCCAGGATGTTTTCCTACCAGTTTGACAGCATCAGATACCCTCTGCTGCGGTATCCGCTAGATACTCCCCTGCCCTGTGCATCTCCCATTCACCTTCACTTGGCCACCAGTAAGCATCATGGCTTTCAAAATGTTCCCCAAGCTTCTGAGTGAAAAATTGTCTGCCATTACTGAATTCGTTTCATTTCTGGTGAGTTTGAACATTTGCATTTTGTTCTGTGATTCCCCTATTCACATCTTTTAACCATCTTTTTATTGGGGTGCATTTTGTTGTTTAGGAGACGGTTGTGTGTGGAGAATATTATATATGTATATATGTCATGCAGATATCTTCTCACGTTCTTCCTTTCCATCCGACGCTGATCACTAATCCACACAGAATTTACTTGGGCGCTCCAGCTTTGTTTCATCCTAATGATCGGCTCCTCATCACATCTATGGAATTACCCATTTTTGTACTATTGAGTCTAAATGCCACGATCATCACACACTATACCTGGGTTTGTCGCTAAATTTTGATTCTGATCTGCGGATGTTTATGATTGTTTCTGGGTGGTACCAGACTATTTTAATTGAGCATTCCTGTTTTGTTGAGACAAGGCGTTCCTATGCCGTGAGTTGCCCTCCCCGCTCCACCCCTTCTCTCTCTCTCTGATCTTCTACCGTTATTTTCCTTGATAACCTTCAGAATCATGTTGTCAAACTTCAGGAAACCTCATGTTAGGATTTCAATTGGAATTTCATTACATTTATAGTTTAATTTTAAAAGGTTTGCTGTTTTTACTACATCATACCTTCATGTTCTCTCCACTTCATCATCTTTTATATTTCTCAGTAAAGTTTTATAATATTTTTCATGAAGTCCTGCACATTTCTTGGTGAGATTATCCTGAGGTACGTTAAAGCTTTGTGGCTATTAGACACGGAATCTTTATTATATTTTTCTAATTGTTATTGTGTGGATTTGTTTATTAACAGATTACTCAGTGAGCTCTCTTTAGTACCTCAAAAGCTTTTTAGGTGATTTTTAGGTGATTCTCTTTTGTTTTCCAGTTAGACTTTTTTTTTTTTTTTTGGATATGAAAATAATAACCTTTGTCTCTATTTTAATGGATCATTTTAGAATGTTTAATTACTTTTGATAGAACAACAATAAGTACAAAATTGGTAGGGATTCTTACCTTTTTATAGACATTAATGTAATTCTTTAAGTATTTTACTGTTCGGTGTGCATTGCATTAAGACAGTTAGTCTTTATCATGACAGCAAATTTCCTTCTGGTTTGATTTTATTAAGGAGTTTCATCAGAAATGAATGTTGAATTTCATCAGATTCCTTCCCATGCTTTCGTTCGTGTGGGAGGTAATGATAAGAATTTCTTATTTAACCTCTTATAAAATACATTATTCTAATTATGTAAGTACTTTTGTAACTTCTCCTGCCTTTAACTTTTCTTTGTCACTTAGTTGGTGTGTCTTTTGTAGACATATGTGGGTGTATACTCGTATATACCAATATGAGAAATTTTATCATTTAAGAGAAAGTTTAGCCCATTTATTTGTTTTTCTGTTGTAATGGGTATGATATGCTTGACCTACCTGTTGTCATCCTATTTTCTATATTCATGCTTCCTTGTTTTCTTTGCTATGTGGATTCTATTGTCTTTGATAATTTTTCCTAGTAATCTTGATGATATGTGTTCTGTTTTTTTATTGCCATTAATAGTTACCTTTAATTGTTAAAAATCTGATCTTCTATTTCAGTAGTTATAAATATCAAGAAGAATATATATCCGTTGTATCCTCTTCACATAATACAAGAAATACACCAGTTAAGAAAATTTTGGCAAAAAGAAACAAGCTATGCTCACTATGGCTTAAATAACTAAGGCTTATTTTTCTTAAATGACAAGAAGTCTGGAGACAGCTCTCAGCATTGGTTCAGCAGCTCAATAATATCAGAGCTGACATCTCTGCCATTGTCTTCCTCATGGTAACAGAAGGCTGCCTCAGCTCTAGTCATCATGTTGACAGTCAAGGCAGTAAGAATAAGGGAAGGCCTGTGCCTGTTGTTTCTGTGTCAGGAGTCCCAACACTTAGAAGACGTGGATTAGCACCTCATGGGCCAGAACTATGCACATGTCGCTCCCCTGCAGACACAGGGGAGGTAGCACCTCCCCTGCCTGGTTAGCACAGGCCAGGGGGGCGGGGTGTCGGCCTCAGCGGCGTGAACTCATGCTTGTTTCCTCCTATCATCATGTCATATGTGGGGACTTCCCCGCAAATGAATGTTCTCTTTTACCAATTCTTACATAGCGTTTAAGCCCCAGTTAAAATGGAGGGTGGTTCAAAATTTTCCCAGCACACAGTAGGTGGTTAAAAAACATTAGCTGAACCACCTTTTTCAGCCTCTTCACAAATCACCTACCTTTGAGTGGCTTGGTGTAATTGCCAAATTCTGTATCTTTTATTCTATGGTCTCATTTTTTATCTGCATTTCATTCCAACGTTATTGCCTTTTTTATTCCAAGTAATAACAAAATACATTTTCTTTCAAACAATTTGTATTGAGTTATATATGAAAAACGTTCCTTCAATAAAAACCACATATAACAAATAGTGTCACAGCATCAGGAATAAACAGATACCTATCTCTGCTGGCATTGCTCTTTGATGTTATAACGTTTTTGTATTTAGATACTTTGGTCTGTATTTTGGTTAACTTGTTTATGACTTTAGAGCATTTCTGGTCTGCTTTTTGGAATTTAAACATTTACTAGACATTTAATGATGTTAAGGAATTGACATTTTTGGGTGTGCGAGCGTTTCTGGCTTCCCAGTGAAATGGAGGGGACTGTGGTTGCGGGTGGGTGTGGCTGAGCCTCCCCTGTGCTCGTTCCTGAGGTCACTCACGTGGTGACCACTTGCATAATGAAGCAAGCTTTGTCTAAAGCTAGATGTTTCCCTGTAAACTCTGGCACATTTATATTTATTTATGTGGTAAAATGTATGTGATTATGTACAAGTTGTTACTTAAATGACATGAATCGAACATGAATCAACTGGAAGTTCGCTTTAAGACAATATGAGGGGTGAACGCACCTCCACGGTGCTTTGCAGAGAACTCAGAAGCCAGGCTAGCTGGCCGCACACCCTCGGTCAGCCCCCACGAGCTACACATGTTGGGATACTTAACATTTGCTTTGGGCCTCAGTTTATACATTTTTATAATTTCATTTATAACATCCGGTTGGTACATTATAGGATTATTGTGAGTATTAGGGATATATGAAAGGGCTTAGAATACTAAATGAAGACAGTCATTGTAACCTTGGTAAACATCTTTCTGATACATCTTCAACTCAGTGTGGGTTGAACAATACAAATGAAACTTTAACTGAGAGCATTTCCATCGGGCTCAGCTCTGTGGCAGGGGCTCTATTCTTTCCATTGCATTTTGTCCAGGTACATTTGCACCAAATCAGATGGTCATGGTGCCCATCCTACCCACTGCCTTCTAGCCGAAGGAGCCCTCCCTACTCACCCATCTGGGAGTGGCACTGGCCATCTTATGTGCACAGGTGGGTCACCTATGCAGAAGGTGTGCACATCAGGTTAAGGACCATCCATCCAGCCTGGGTGCAGGGCTGGTGTGATGAGCTCTGCCCGATGGGAGGTGGGAAACCTAAATATCAGATGTGGTCACCCGGCCTCTTTAGTGCCTCAAGAAAAGACGAGATCTGATGTCCTCCCGAGGGTCTCCCCCAATCCCAGGGGAGCTGCCAATTCTCGTGGTCACCGTGGGCTCCAGCCTCCAGCTTCTGCTCGGTTCTTGAGTCGCTGCAGCATCCCTGCCTATGAGCCACCCTCGTTCCCCTTTGAGCAGGTGCGGGTCAGTCTCGAGTCTCGATGACCATGACACAACTCATGCACAGCCCCCGTGAATATAGGCTAAGTGCCCTGGTTCTCTATTGCTGAGTACAAACTACCCAAAACTTAATGGCTTAAAACATCGGTAATCATTTATGTTGCCTATGAATCTCCCAGGATGGCTCACTCATCTAGCTGCTGTTGGCTGGGAGGTGAGGCAGGGCTGTTAGACCTTGATGCTTATCCAGGCAGGCCTCCCATGTTGCTGCTGGGGCTCCCTCCCAGCATGGCAGCTGGGCTCGAAGTGCGAGCGTTCCGAGAGACAGAGAGTTGAGGAGCTGGTGTCTAAGGTCTGGACCCAGGCACAGGTGGAGCATCACTTGATCTTTATTCTATTAATCAAGTAGCCATAGAGCCTGCACAGATCTGTGGGTACCCCCATCTCTCAGTGAGTTGTCAGTGAGTTTGAAGCCATCTTTAGTTTACTGCACTTGGGAAGTTAGAGGAAGGTTTTACAGCTCATCACCATGAATAACTGCCAACGAAATGTTAGACATTCTGATTCTTAAAAGTCCTTCAGGCAGCCCGTCTCCATCTTTCCTCTCATCTTCACCCTCATTCTTCTCTGTCTCTCTCACCTCCATGTTTCTGTTCACCTCTAATGCATAGCAACTCAGCAACCCTTTTCACTGCTTGATTCCTATTCTCCTAATTTCCGGGTCCCACCCACCCCTGTGGCCTTTTAAGGTATTTTTCTAAACAAAGACATATCTCCTTAAGAAAAGGCAGTTACCAGCTCTTAGAATAATGTGTGTTACCACCTGCTACTGAGAAAATGCAATTAAGTTGAACAAACCGAGTCCATACCTGCCCCTCGCGCCTCTCCCCGCCTCCTCTCCATCACCCTGCCTGCCGCTCTCTCTGCTGCACACCCAGGACCTCCTTGGCGTTCCTCAGAGACTCCATGCGGCAGCCTCTCCGCCTTCCCTTCCCTCTGCTGGGGGTGCGCTTTCTCATATCCACCGGGCTCCATCTCGCCACTGCTTCTTGACTCTTGAAATGCCAGCTTATTTGGCGCTTCGATGCCTTGGCTGACCATTTACATAGCACTACCCGACCCCCAGCATGCCCCCTCCTCTCCCTTACCCAGTTTTATTCTTGTCAGCAGCACTTATCACCACGTGGCATGCTCAGCTCATCATAGATTCGTTTAGTTGTGTGTTGTCTCTTGTATGATCTGGGGCTTAGTCTGTTTTGGTCACGGCTGTGTTTTCAGCACCTGGGACAGTTCCTGGCAGAGTGGGTGCTGGCCCACCGTTTGCTGAGTGATGATTCCATGAAGGAACTGGCCAGTAAGGAGACACCCAAGGTGACCCAGTTTGCCTGGGACTGGAGGGTTTTCTGGGATATGGGCTTTCGGTGCTAAAACTGCGAACTGAATGTCCTGGGCAAACATGGATGAGTTGGTCACCCTAATGACAGCTCCTCCAATGTCCTCGGATGAATCAAACGGCTGTGGGAGTCAGACCATGGGGGGATGTCCAAGGGGGGCTGTCCCCAGTTCTACATCCAGCCACAGCAGCCTGGCCCTTAAGGGACGTCACACAGCCCAGCATCACAGCCTAACAGTAGAGGAGGGTGTGGCAGCTTGTTATCTTGACAGAGGAAGAGCGGGTTCCCATTTATCTAAGCTGCTTGGAGCCCACATTACTTTATGACATTGTGCAGCACTGCTGGCAGAGCGCCTGCGTTCTCCTTTCCCTCCCTTCCTGGATGCATCACAGTGATATGGTTAAGCCTCTGGCTTTGCAGAGCACGGCAGCCAGCTAGCTCAGGCTCCCACAGAGATGCGAAAGGCAGAGCAGGGTGGCTGGAGTTCGATGCCTGCGATGAGCTGCAGTTGGCACAGCCCAACCCACCACGCAGGCCTGGGGCCATGGGGCCTCCCTGCCCTTCGAACCCGTCAGCAGAGAAGGCGCAGCAAGGACACATGCATCCCGATCCGCTCGCCTCTGGGCCGGAGTTGGAGGGTCCTCTTGTCTGTTGGTCAAGAACGTGGGGAGCAAGCATAAGTGACCGTGAATGAAAACCATGAAACCACAGAGGGAAGGCAGAGCACGGCGAGCCTGGTGAAGACCCCTGAGCAGGATACCTGGGGCCTCCTTGAGCGGTTCGGTTACAGAGATTTGCTCTGGCATCGCTTCTGCTGGGACCTGCTGGCCTGGTCCACCCTGGGCCCTGCAGTTTGGCTCCACAACCTGGCTCCAGAAGCAGATGTTCAGACCATGTAGTAAAGCAAAGCGACCTCATCCGTGCCAACCTGGGCTCTGCCTCGCGCCCTGGCAGCGTCTCCGCCGAGGCTCGCCCCTCGAGGCTGCAGCTCCCTGCTGCCGTGCTGTGCTCATGTCTGCTGTCACACCCGGCTCCACACACGTTCCAGTGGCTTCCTCCCATGTTCCCGGATCATCTTCAGAGTGAGAGGGAGTCTCCAATTATGTGCTGTCTTTCTCTTTCTAAAGTAAGACAATGTTCAGTAATTAATGGCATAGTTTAAACATGTCAGGGAGATTTGTGTTTTCCTCCAAGGAAGAATGAAGTAACAGCACATGCGTAAACGCAAGCCCAAAGCCAGGCTCCTTCCATGTGGGTCACCAGTGGACCCCTGCGAAGCAGTGGAGACTATTTTGTCTTTTTATTAGAGGTCGGGGTTGGGGTGCTGCTGCATGGAGGCTTGGCTCCGCCTTTGTCTACATTTATGTCTCTGCTTCTATTAACGATTTGGTCAGGGAGGCAGTCTTATAGGGGACCTAAAACCCTGCTGTGGGAGGCAGTTTCTAAGAGGTGGCTGGGATTTGGTGACAGTGACTCAGCCCCGGATACTGGGGGCTTCTGGCTGCAGGGAATGGTGGGTGTGGGTGGGGAGAGCAGCTGGCCAGAGGGCACTGCAAAGGGCGGCTGTCACCAGACGAACCCTGCACAGTCTCCCAGGCCTGCACTTCTCCCCCTATGACTCCATCCAGGATGACACTGGAGTGTCCCCCTGACAGTGTAGTGTTTGGAGCCAGACAAGCTTGGGTCTGAGTCTGATCTCCACCTCTTCCTAGCGTGTGACAAGCCTCAGTTTCCCCTTCTGTAAAATGAGGAAATTGTCCCAGGGCTGTGGAGGGGATTAAATGACACAATCAGGCGGAGAGCTCAGCGCACAGCAGTGGCCCCTGGCAACTGCCAGCACATCCCCTGCCAGGGCCTGTTCAGGGTTGGGAGGCAGGCTCCCTTCAGCCTCATGGACGCTGAGTCTTTGCTGAAGCCACAGCTTGTCCATGCTGCCTCTGTCTTGCAGGGTAATTTCCCTGTGCCCTGCTGTTTCTCCAGGTTTGACAGAATTTAGCCTGTAGAATATTCATGGCAGCAGGTTTTAGATCAGCCCCAGGGTGAGAACAACCCAAATGCCCATCACTCGGTGAATGGATAACCCCCATCCAGTGGGGTTGTATTTGGGCATAAAAAGGAACGAAGCACTGCCACTGCCACCTGGATGGATCCCAAAACATGATGCTCAGTGAAAGAAGCATCACAAAGCGCCACGTGACGTGTGAGTCCATTAGAGGGACTGTCCAGAACAGGCCAATCCATAGAGACAGGAAGCAGATCAGCGGTTATGAGGGGCTGGGGGGTGAGGGGCGAGGAGTGACTGTTAATGGGTTCGAGGTTTCTTTTGGGGGTGATGGCAGTGTCCTAAAATTAGACTATGGTGGTTTCACAACTCTGTAAATATAAAGAAGAAAACATTGAATTATTTATTTTAAGGAGGTAAACTGTATTTTGTATAAGGTTATACTGAAGCTGTTAATTTAACCGGAAACAAATTCCTGTCCTTCAGCGTGTTTCATCTGCAGTGTATACCACATATACTTTTGTATACAATGTATACATTTCTATACATTGTGTACAATGCATGTGTTTATGTGCAAGACAGAAAATTGTCAAATAGGGACTTGTACCAAGACATACTTATTCTAGACGGATTAAAGGCAGTTGTTCTCAGACACTGACCCATGGACTGGAGTTATCTAATGATTAAACATTTTAAAAATTAGGACAAAGTAGTTAATGGCATTTTATCAATGTTAATTTCTTAGTTTTGACAAATGTACTGTGATTACATAAGACGTCATCATTGAGAGAAGCTGGGTGAATGGTATATGGGAACTGTGCTCTATTTTTGCAACTTTTTGTAAATATAAAAATTTTCCAGAATGGAATTTTACTTAAATAATCTTCCCCCTGACTAAAATACTAATAACAATAACAAAATAAGAATGAAGGTAGTGACCTTGGCAAAAACTCAAAAGATTGTCTTTTATTCTAAAATTATACTTTCAACAATTTTGGTGTTAAAGTGTCCTGTTTATGAAGTGGCATTAGATGGAAATTTATTGTTTCTCACCTTGGCAGTATAAAAGATGACAGCTCCCTATCTGTTCTTCAGAGTTGCTGCAGATGCTATCAGGGGTCCTGTCCCCCATTCTCAGCCTTTAGTCTTCCTCTGCATGGGTGGGGTCATCTGAGGGGGCACCATCTACACCATGTCCCCAGGTCCCTGCAGAGGCTGAGCCCCGAGGCCCACACAGGTGTCTGCCCCAGATGTGCCCCAGTCCATTGGCTCCTCCCTTCCTGCCTCCCTTCCCCACCCCACAGGTGTTTGTTGGGATTACCTGTCAGTAAAGGACCTGCCCCGAGTTCTTGCCTTGGTCTGCTCCTGAGGTGTCCAAACTCAGACACCTGCGGTTTGTGAATCCCACATTCTAGGGACCACAGACTCAAGGGGAAGCCGAAACATGGACTGACAGATGAAACCCCAGCAGGGTCCCTAGGCTCTCTGTGGAACCCTGGGTGTGTATTATTGGGTTGCTGGAAAAGTCATGACACATTTTTGCAACAAAATCCAGAAAAAATGTGTCATGACTTTTCCGACAACCCAATAGTTTCCTAGGGCTGTCCCGACAAATTACCGAAAATTGAGTCACTGACAGCAACTTGCCTAGTGCCTCACAGCCCTGGAGACTAGGAATCTGAGGCGGAGGTGTTGGCAGGGCCACTCCGTCGCGGACCCTCGCCTCTCCTTCCCTAGCTCCCGGCACCCCATGGCAAGCCCTAGCTCTCTGCGGTTCCTGCCCTGCGGCTACATGTCCTTCTCCGGAAGCATCTCCGCCTTCTTCCTTTCTGGTCCCAGGCGGAGCGAATCAGGGCCCACCCTACTCCGGCATCGCCTCATTTTAACCCAATTCCGTCTGCAATGCCCGTATCCAGATAAGGTCACACCCTGGGGGCCCAGGAAGACATGACCTCTGAGGGACACAGAGCAGGAGATGTGGTGGACAAGACCCTGACCCAGGAGTGACAGTCCAGGGTGGGGGGCAGGTGTCACTAAACACACTCACCAGTCGGTGAGTAATCACGGAGATAAAGACTTGTAAACAAGGCTCCGAGCTCATGTAAGACAGAAGCCTGGCTGGCCTGAGGAGAGGGAAGAGGGCGCGGAGGTCCCGGCCCAGGAACGGAGCGGCCCTGGCGGGCAGCCATAGGCGCTCACTCCTGATCTCTAGCTGTGCGTCCCCACCACGTGCCCAGTCCCGGAGGAGGAGGAGCAGGGGAAGGGACCCTGGGGGTGGCCGCAGCTGTAGCAGATGAGAGCCGCCTGATTCAGGGACCCACATCAGGCAAGCGGCCTTCGGGGAGCTCTTCAAGGAGCTTCCTGGAGACGCCACTCTGCGCCCGTGCCCACTCACTGTGGAGCAACCTAGTTACACGGCGGGGTCCAGGGAGGACCCTCAGCCCCGGTGGGCCCCAGGGGAACCATTGCTGCTTCCGGTGTAGATCAGTTTAGAGAGGAAATGTCTGAGAGTGGAGACAGAGACTGGGAAGGAAGGGGAAAGGAGAGGGAGGAGAGGGAGAGGGAAGGGGAGAGGAGGGGCGTGAAGGGGAGAGGGGGAGAGCGCTGGGGAGACAGAGAAGGGTGAGGAGGCGGCATGGAGGAAGGAAGCAGAGGGACAGAGGGCGGGAGAGACTTCTCTCCACAGGGCAGACCTGCCTCTCCTGCCCCCTGCCCCCACTCCCTGGAACACCCCCGGAGGTCCCCCTAATGCGCTTGGCAATTGTTTAGCTGACAGAGGCACCACCAGTGGTTTCAGCATCTGAGCGGAGGTGGCCGACAGTTCATTCTCCCCAAGACGCTGAGATAGGTTGCCCAAGAAAGACAAGGAAATCGCACAGAAGTCCTACTATGGGGACGAGCCTATCACCCCGACCGCACCCCAGGCTCAGAGACGGGTTCTCTGGGAAGCAGTAGCAGCGAAATGACTGCGCCGTGCAGCTCAGACGTTACGAGCCCGAGCCCCGTGCTCGGGACTGCATGAGTCAGTGAGAACACACAAATGGGAAATCACTGGAGCCGAGATCTTATTGCCAAGTTATTTATCTTTGTTATTGCTTTCTGAAGCCTTTTGTGCTGCTCATTCACGGCCGTGGATAGAGGCGCTCTTGCTGACACTTTACGCAGAGATTAGGAGGGAAAATGGGCCTCCCGGCACCTCGCAAGACCAGATTAAGTCTCCGCCAGGCCTGTGATTTCTCTCATTACAATGAAATGTCTAGAAATTGAAATAACAATGATAAAAAAAAGTTTCTCAGTCTTTTTCACAGATAGTTCAGGCTGCTTCCTATTGGTGCACTTGGCATTATTAGAATAACAATGGTAAACCAACCGGAACTCCCTGAAAGACGTGGTCTGGGGATTCCTAATTCCTCTCCGGGTTGGCAGGCAGATATTCTGCCTGGCTTCTGGGCTGACAGGGGCTGCAGGCTTAGTAGAGTCAGACCAATAATATAATGCTAATATTAATCATAGTAATAACCCGCCTTTACCTTTTCATAGAGCTTTTTACTTTCTTTGCAGGATGGTAGCCTACATTCTTGGATTTTTAAAACTTGCACACAACTTTTACTGAAAGGAAAACTATTTTTTTTTGTAAAATAAAAAATATACGCTTAAAATATATGCATTCATAACAAGGGTATTTTTAATTTTTAACAAACATGTATGTTTCTTATATTCACCCTTCATGCAATGATTTCCTTCACTATTCAGAAAAAAATAAACAAATTTTCCTTCTCAATTCTCTTATTTGATTTTTACAAGTGTTGCGGGGGGCGGGAGGGTTGGTGACAGGACAGTGTCACTGCTCTGATAACAGAGTGTGAGGCTGTGCAGTGAGGCCTGAGGACCAGCAGGGCCCAGGGCTGGCCCTCGGGACCTGGTTAAATGTTAGAAATGCAGGTGGTCAGCTGCACCCTGGACCTGTGGGTCACCCGCCCCCCAGGTATCTGTATGTTAACAAGCCGTCCAGGTCACCCTGCGGAGGGCTTCTGAGATGCAGGGGCCTTTTCATCTGTAGGGCCGCAGTTGGATAGGGGTTAAGAATTTGTTTGGAGTCCAATTGTCTGGGTTCAAACCCCCATTCACACCCCCCCCCCGCCAAAATCTAGTTATTATATGTGCACCGTGTCCAGCCTCAGAGAGCAAAGCTGAGAAAATCTGGTAAGCCTCATGTGGCTTTGTTGGTGAAGGGGCCAAAAAGCCAGGGTGGGGCAGGCTTTAAGTCCCTGGACAGGAGAAGAGGGTAACGAAGTGTCCCCCGTGATGGGGCGATAAATAGTAGCCATTTATTGGTTGCAAAGTTTCAATTGTTACACAGTCCAGTGTCCGGGGTAGAGTGGGGTGTGTGTTGGGGTGTCACCAGATGAGGCTCTCTCACTGACTTGCTGTGTGGCCCTGGGAGTGTCTGGAAACTGGCACCAGAGTGGGGAAAAGGACCCTGGACAGGTGGACCCGAGGGTGCCCGGCCTGACTGGCTCGCTCTAGGCTCGTCTCTCTCACCTGTACGTGACTGGAGGAGGGCGGATGTCTGCCCAGCGGGGTACCTGTCCGAGCTAAGCAGATTCTTCTAGAAGCAGACCAAGTCTTTTCAGAGGAACAGTGCCACCAGAGAAGTCCTCGAGGGGGAGGAAGGCCCACACGCAGGGACCCTTACCCGTCGGCCCCCAGCTTGGGCAGACAGACCACTGGCCCCAAGCCTTGCACCTGGCTGGGGAAGCGGCCCACACACGGCTTGGAAAATGCGCGCTTTCGTCTGCTGCAAAGTTAAACACATTTGGAAACTGGTTATTTGAATATGGAATGAGTTTTTACCCCAACTGCTTGGTATTGAAATCTGCCCTTTTAGAGGAAATGAAGACGCTGAACCATGAAATATTATTGTTTGACACTTGTTTCCCCACACCATTTTTCCAGGAACGTGATCTCAATTAAAGATGCATTGATGAGTTTTACATGTTTTTTTATTCTCTCAGAACAGCATTGTTTGGGCGAGGAGCAGGCATGGGCCACCAGGGTCCTGATTATTGGCATTTTAGATGATAACATTTGGGAGCAAAGGGCCTTTTCTCTCTGACGTTAGCTAATAAATCACTGATGTGTGTGTGAACACCCCCCCCCACACGCTCACACCCGCCCGCTCACCCACACGCTCCAGTGTCCATGTGTGCATCCGCCTTCTTCCAGGAGGAGGAAGCAAAGGAAGCGTGCTCTCGGTTGCCTGGATCCTTGGGTGCTTATTTACTGAGCTTACAGTTGCTAAGTGTTAATTGGCCTTCACACGTCTGCTGGGGTGGGTGTGAGCGTCAGCCTCATCCCCTCGGCCAGAGCCCCAGATCCCAGGGGCCACATCTTGCAAAACAGATGGTCTTCTCTGTGCTTTTGCAGGAGTTTGTACTTATTCTCGACTTCATGAAAGAATCTTCTCTTCTCCCTCCACCTGCCCCTGAAAGGCAGGCATTGCTCTCACCTGAAATTTCTGGGAGTGTCCTGGTTCCATTTATTGTATTAACAAGAGTAGGAGTTGCCGTGATGATAGTAGTGGTAGGGTTCCCGTAATCGCTCCACATGCTGAAACTGTACTACGTGCCAAGGTTGTTTGTTTTTTGCACGTATGGTTCCCTGATTCCTTAGAAAGTACTCAGTAGGTCTGAGATGAGGCTAACAGCCTCTCCTCCCCCACCAAGGGGGTGGGACCCAGACCTTCCGGATCAGAACATGACCCCTGCTGGCCATGGCGTTTTGTTTAGGGGTAGGTACCCCCAAACAGGCCACATGCCCAGACTGGGAGACCCTCTGTAAGGTCTCTGGGGTTGGCGAGAGAAAGGCCTCTTCCTGCAGATCAGAGCTGGGTCATGCTGGGTCCATCTCATGGAGAAAGGCTGTCTTCTCTCAAACTTCAGAGGGAACACCCCGCTGCCCACACCTCGATTTTAGCTCCGTGAGACCTGTGTGGGACTTCCGCCCTCCGGAATGGTAGGATAGTAAGGTGGCGTTGCCACTCCATTTGTGGGAATTTGTTACAGTAGCCATAGAACAGCAGTGCGTATAGAAAGAGACCCACATGGCATCGAATCAAGGGGATGAGCTCTGTGTAAACTCCGGCTCACTGCCCAGCTGTGTTTGACCCGAACTCTTAGAGGCTCAGTCCGCTGGTCTTCAGAAAGAAGAGTGCAGCCCATCTCACCGCCTCACGGTTGTTTGTTCATTGATTAAGATAATCAATCCTCTTACGTTCGCGGGGTACCTCGCACATATCATGTGCTTAGTGATGTAGATTATGGAGGAAAACACAGAGAAAAGAGGGAAGAGAG
This sequence comes from Aselliscus stoliczkanus, assembly GCA_033961575.1. Classification (NCBI taxonomy): domain Eukaryota; kingdom Metazoa; phylum Chordata; class Mammalia; order Chiroptera; family Hipposideridae; genus Aselliscus; species Aselliscus stoliczkanus. The sequence continues at coordinate 2,530,479 of CM066738.1, read as the reverse complement.
CTCCTGGATAGTTTTGGATTCTTTTCCTTTTTTTTTTTTTCAAAAAAAAAATAGATAAACTAGGTCAAAAAGAAATATAGCTTGCATAGATGTGCAGGCTAATTCAGTTTTAGAATCTTTTGAGGGTTTTTATATTTTTGTCTCTGTAAAACTGTGGAGGGCTGAAAACTCCTCCCAAACACATTGAGATTTCATTAGAAGGTACTGCGTAAGGCCACGCCTTATTTTTCTTGAAGGAGAAGGCACATGAGGGGCAGAAACAACACACCATTTTCACATTCCGCTTCCACATGCACCCACTTTGTGACATTTAAATAGCAATCAGACCTGCATGCCTCAGCCGTGTCACAGAAAGCTAAAAACCAAGCACATTCACAGGGGATTGATTACTTCTGTATCAAAAGGTCAACCTTGGTGGAGGGGGTGCATGCTCCTCATTTCCAAGGGCTGGATGGTGGCTCCTCTTTCTTGTTGCTTTTCTCCTTTCACAGACACACAACCCTGCAGCCAACTCTTTTATTTTTACCCAGTCTTTTTGGAAGAACAAAGAAGCTTGGAGCCTTGGGGTTCAAGTCCCTCTCCACCACCTGACCCAGGGACGGTTACTAAGGGTTGTCTCTGAGCCCGCACCTGTGACATGGGGACGCAGTGGTAACTGCCTGACTGATGGGGTTGTTGGAGGCTGACACGAGAGGATTGTTGGAAAAGCCCGTGATCTGCAGGCGGTGCCTGCTCTGACACCCTCGAGGGGGTCAGACCCAGTCTGGAGGGCCGGGGTCTGACCCTGCTGGCATTTCCAATCCAGCACCTGCTGAGTTAATGGGAGCCCAGGACTGGGATCCTGTTAGCCTGTCCCTTGCTTCCCAGCTCCTGGGCGGTCTGAAGCCCCACTGCTTTGTTGCTGTCCTTCTAGAAGTGTGCATTTTAAAATAGTCATTGTCAGGGCCGGCCGAGTGGCTCAGGTGGTTAAGAGCTCACTCAAGAGTGCGAGCTGAGCTCTGAGCAACAGCAGTTCGATGCCCAGCCTCAGCTGAGCTGCTGCTAAGCTGCCAACAGGTGGCAGGATGGCTCAGCTAAAAAAAAAATAAAAATAATAAAATAAAATAGTCATTGTCCTCCGCCCTTCCCCGCCCCTCCCCTCCGCAGGCCCTGAACTCCCAGGATAAGCCTGATCCCCAAAGCGCCGGCCAGGCTCATGTGCAGTTCCCGAGTTGGTCTTTGCTCAGCGGTTTATTAACATGAAATCATTTTCTAACTCACTATTACAATAACAATGATTATTGCAATTGAATTGCAATTCAAGGCGCCTCATGGTGTTTCAGTGATTATTTTTATCTCACCATTATGGGTGTTGTTAATAACTCATAAGTGTTATATTCATCATCCACTCTGTTAGCTTCCAGTCATCCGCAGTGGAAGCGGTACAGCTGGAGCTCCAGGGGACAAAAGGGGCTCTAGAGACCCCTCCTTTGAGCCCTGCACGGAGGGGGTGTCCTCGATGACGCCTCATCAGCTCTGTTCAGCCCCTGGACTGTCCCCCTTTCTACCTGTGCAGCAGCCTCTGGGAGTTCTCCGGCCTGGCGGTGTCTCGTTTGATTTCACATTGCCCTCCCTTGTGATGAGTGTGCTTGTCCCAAGTGACACAGCTGGTTAGTGGTGGAGCTGGACCCGAACCCACCTCTGACCCTGGAGCCTGTGTTTTGAGCCGACATAGGACTCTCTAGCAGGGCACCCAGCACATAGTAGGTGTGCAGCAGGTGTCCAGAGCGTGTACAAGTGGACAGACTTCCCTGTATGTGGCAGTGCAAGGTCCTCGGACCTGCCAGGGTTGCTCCCAGGCCCCCGCTGCACCAGGAATTACTCTGCGAACAGCTCCCACACCCGGGCAGCCCGATGGGGACAGCGTTCCTGCCTGTGATTCTGGGCGCTTCGGGGGACACGGCCCGGCCCTTGGGACGCCTGCCTTGTGTGGGGTGGGCATGCTTGTGCGACACACATCACCCAGGCTCTGTTTCCACGTCTCACTGTGTCCCAGGGTCTGAAAGGCACAACTGGGGGTGCCGGTGAGCCTCTTCCCCTCCCTTCTGCCCCCTCTGCCCCCTCCCCTCTCCCCACTCTCCTATCCCCCCCTCTACTCTCCCCCCTCCCCTGCTTTAGCCCCAGAAGCCCAGGGCTGCTGGCCACTTACTCTCATTTCCACGGGGGAGGTCTTTGTATTTGTAAAACCATTGTCCTTAAATAGGGAAACACTTGATTCCAAAAGGCTGTAAGCCTCACACTGGAAGTCCAGGCGGCCACTAAGCCCGAGTGGCAGATACTATGTGGCAGCGGTCAGGATGCATGCACCCTGCTGGTGACCCTGACGTCATCCCTGGGCTCACACTTCCTTGTCTCCCTGTAGGACCCACCTGCTTTCCTGCCAACATGCCCGGCTCAGCCCCAGGGAGAATAAAAGCTCTTGGTTGCTGTTGCTAAGGATTCTTGTTACCAAGAAAATCCATGCGTGCGATAAACTGCTGGGTGTGTTAGCGGACAAAAGTCAGGGTTAAGCCTGGGCTTCCACCTCCTACAAAACACAGGGCCGCAGCTTTGGTAAAAGGAAGCACAGCCGGAGGATCACAGAAAAGGCTTAGCAGCTAGATTTCCTCCAGTGAAGAGGGGCAGCTGGGAGAGCCTTTGTCTTCTCCCTCTCTCCCCTCCCCTCTCCCCTCCCTCCTCCCCCTCCTACCCCTTCCTTTTCTCCCCCCCTCTTTCCCTGTCTCTGGCTTCCTCTCCTCCCCTGAATCTCTGCCCCACTCTCCCCTTCATCTTTCTGAAATGCTTCCTTTGCTTCCTCATCTTGCTCCTGGTTCTCAGTTGCAAACAGCAGAACCCACTAAGGCTCGGAGCTAGTTTCCGCATAACCGGCTTCCTACAGGACCTTGGTGAGCTCACAGAATCCCCAGGAAGGCCCGGGACTTGGGGTGAGAGGCCAGAGCCCAGGCCCCTGGACTGCTCGCCCACAGGGCACTCGTCCCCACTGCCCCAGCTGCCATGGGCCACACGACTGCTGTTGGTAGAGCCTACGTCACATGTTTCCAGTTCTGGTGAGGTGGGGACCTGAGACCATGTGTCCTCAGCTAGTGGCCAGGCTGTGGAGCAGGGCACAGTGCTGGGCCAAGAGGGTGGCAGCCACTTGGGCATCTCTTGATCGGTGCTACAGTCCCACCCCGCCGGGGGCCAGAGAAAGGGGTGCACCAGAGGGAGGGTGTCTTCGGAAAGTGGGCCAAACCAAGCAGACACCCGCCCCCGACCCCTGCCCCGCAGGAACCTGCTTCAAAGCAAAGACAGAGGAGGTGGTGAGCTTGTGGCTGGGTCTTCTCCAGACTGACTCAGGACGCCTGCCTGTGCAGGTGACACGTAAGGGGACCGGAAGCTGGTGGCTCTGCCCACCGCGTTGTGAGAAGCGAAGCTGGCCGGTCCCGCACCTGGCCCAGCTCTCGGGGCTTCTTGGATGAGGTGTGGACGTGCGTGTGGTGGTATGTGGTCCAGGGCATCACTTAGTGGCAGGGCGAGCCTTGGGCACACTGACCTCTCCGACGCTGGCCTTTCTTGTCAGTAAAATGAGGTTGGAGATAAGTGCTCAGCACAGGGCCTGGCACACAGCAAGCACTTCATAAATGCTTGGCTGTTAGAGTGGCATCACCAAGCTTACTAGCAATTAGTCAATCGACAAACTAATCAGAAATAAGAAAGCTGGACTGGCCCTTAGTGATTAGCTAGTGTGTGGGGGAGGGAAGACAAACATTTGGGATTTTCGTTAAGTGTCTCTGTTCTACCTCATTTTCATATATTTCAGTTTTGTCCATTAGTCACATTAGCGATGATTTGTTGAGGGTTTGCTCTAGGCACATTGCACAGACTAGCTATGTAGTCCTTAGTCCCTACCACACTGGCGTGTGTGAATCGCGTGTCGTGGAGTCTAAGTACGTTGTTGAATGTTGAGAGACCACATCAGTGGTATGGCTGGGATTTGAACCTGAGTCTGTGTTCCTCCAAGTTCTTTCTCATGGCTGGTGCCAGGTCATTGGACATCGCCAAATGAGGGTGCTCCAGGCCTGGGTGTGTGCCTCCCTGGGTCTCTCAGGGGTCAGTAGGGAGCAGTGAAGCTTCTCGCAAGGTGTGCTGGTGGACGGCTCAGCTGTGCCCATTTCTGCCATTAGACAAAGGAGACACTTGTTCCCCGAGAGCCGGCCTGGCCACACGGCTGGTCCTGAGCAACACGGTGTCACCTGCAGGGGTCCCTTCTGCGCGGGTTATTTTCAGTGAATCTGTAAATGCCTTTTCTCTTCCTTGTGATTTTGTAATAACATTTTCTCTAGCTTATTTCATTGTCAGTACATAATTCTTACAAACTATATGGTAATGGACTGTTTATGTTATCAGTAAGGCTTCCGGTTAACAATAGGCTATCAGTAGTTAAGTTTTGGGGGAGTCAGATATGTGGCAGAGTGGGGGGTTGGTGCCCAAACCCCTGTTACTCACGGGTCGGCTGTAATACCCTTAAGAGGTGAATCTTTGGGCCCAGCAGTGCTGAAGGCAGAGAGCTGTTTGCTTCCTGCTAGTTTTGCATTTTCCTCTCCTATCTTCACAATCTTTTTCCGCCATGTGACAAGAGTCTCATCTAATTCTCTATTTAACATCGCAGCGCTGCCGCAGACCGTTATCTACTGTTCCTTGGAGCGTGGGTTCATTAGCCTTGCGGGAGGGGCTGTGTACTCTCTTCTGTACCAGCTGGGTAGGTTTGAGATTAATTCCTGCTGCGGTCATGTTCATTGGGATAATTTTATCAAGATTTCCTTTCTCTTGGTTTATTACTTGCTTTCTTGGTTACTTTATTAAATTTTAAAATATCTTATTAAAGCCACTTCTTTTCTTGTGACAAAAGTATAACTTTTCCAACTCTGCTCTGAACACTTGCAAAGCAAACTCTTCTTAGGGCCCCCCTGGGGGAGGGGGCCGGGCAGGGCTGGTGGACGGTGCGGGAGGCCCTTACCTTTTAGTCTAAATGCTTCTGCTTGGCTTTAATTATGTATGACGATCACGGACTCTTTTATTGAACTGTTTTAAGCAATAAAAGACTTTGGGACTTGGCAATGTTAATCTTTTTTCCCATAACCTTTTTTTTTTCCCCCCAAAAAACAGTCATTGCTTTCCAAGATATAGACCTATAACAAATATTTTGTGAAGTAAATTTTAAAACTTCACATTGCAAAAAATTGACTAATGCCAATCTCTCCAGTGAACATAGTGTAAATATCAAACTATGTAGCATTTTAGAAATATGCCTTAATAGAGATTTTTAAGCCACTTGGCCTAGCGGCAATTACAGCTCAAGTGGGAACCGTATTGGGTTCTGTTGGATTATCCGAAAGTGCACAGGTCCAGCTTCCGGTTCCCATCCTGACTCTGCAGAGTGAGGCTTGATGCACCAACATGGCTTCCATCTTCGCCATCACCGAAAACCACGGGGAAGGACAATGTATGAAGACCTGGAGGCTTTGGGGCAACCTAAATGGTGGCTGGCCTTTTGAAAAAGCACTAACAAATCAAGGAGACAGAGCAAACCCAAATATTTGGTTAAGTCCTCACATGAGCAGGTGGGCAGGTAAGCCAAGGAGCTGGCCATGGGAGGCGAAACCTGTGGATGGGAAACTGAGCCGGGCTTAGAGAGCGACCCCTGGTGGACCAGAGCCTTCCTGCACGTGACAGGCTGTCTGTGGGAACCGCCCCCGTCCCCTCTCAGCCTCATCCTCCAGTGCTCCTCTCTCCTCCTCCTGTAAACAGAAATGGCTTCTTGAAGCTACGATGGCCCAAACATGGCAAGTCCGCTCCGGCCCACCACCCCTCCCTGCTGCCCCACGCACACAATCACATGTGTGTTTCTTAGATACGAATCTAAAATGTGAGTCTGGTTCCTCTGGGAAAAAGTGGGATCATCAGCAAATGTCAACATGTGTTCTCCAAATTTCGAAATGAGTGTTTCCACTCAGTGTGATTCCCCTTGGGAACTACCAGGCCACCCGTTTTCCCATTGACACGACGAGTCTGTTTGCTGTTCCCTAGGCGCTCAGGAGGGTCCTGAGTGCAAGGATCCTGAGGTGGCGCCCTTGGACTGCAGGCACATCACTTAGCCGTGGTCTCATGCTCACGTCCAGGAGAGACCCGGCCACAGCCCGGAGTGGGCGCCTTCTCTGGGGAACACCGGTTCCCCTCCGGAATCGGGTATAACTGGAAATCTTTATTGGAATTATCCAAGCCATTACCCCGCTCACTGTATCAGCTCTGCCCTCGAGCGCTCTTGGCTGTATCATGGGGATGGAGTGCTTTGTCAATCGGAACTCAAGCCTCCCGATCTTAATTAGAGATGTGCCAAAGTACCTGAATTTAATGGAGAAGGTTGGCAGACACTTCTCTCACCCCTCTTGCATGTAATGACTTCATTACTGATTGCTGACCACAGCCATGCAGAAATTAACTAAGCTCTGTGGAATAGGGGTGGGTTTGGCGCACAGCTGCCTCTGATGGCAAGTCCCACGCCCAGCTCCAGCTCTGCTCCGGCTGCAAAGCCGGGGAAACTGAGGCGTCAGCACGCAGCCCCCAGCCCCTGCCCACTCAGCCCAGCAGCCTGGGTGGTGAGAATGCATTATTCATGTGCGAGCTCCTATCCTCCGATAATTCAATATTCTGCCCTCAGTAATCTTTCCCAGCGTTATCTGCATTCATCCCCTTGTTTCCAAAAGAAGGCTGTTAAGTAATAGTTAAACATCTCTCCTGCTCCCTGAATAAATCGGAGATACTGAAAAATAATAGGGATATGATTGCAACATATTTATTTCGTCATGCTTTACTCTGGTTTAGACAGAGCTGCAGCATCCCGGGACCGTCCAGAGGGCCCAAGTCTCACCTCTTTTGGCAACAGAAAGACACCCCCACAGACCTCCTTTCTGCTCCCTCATCACAGATCCCCAGCGCTGCGGATGCGGCTCTACCATCAGCGAAGAGGCAAGTGGGGACCCCATTCACGTGGAAATCCTGCCAGCCTGATTCTCTTATTTAAGCTAAATATTTCCGTTTGAAGCAGGAACATTTTAACTATGACATCCATATGCTTTGCAAAGTGAATTTGCAGGTTCAGATTTCCCCAGTGCAAGCATCGGCTTGTGAGCACAATAAATACAGCTGGAAGAAGCTGTTTCTGAAACGCTTAGCTGGAAGGAATAAATAGCACCAGAGAATCAGGGCTCAGAGAAGAAGGAACGGTTCCCGGAACTTCCACGAGGAGCAGGGCGCCGGGAAGTTCACCTGGGAAGGAAATTGCCTCTGTAGCTTTTACACAGAAAGGACAACACGCTCCAGGAGAGTGGCTTAGGGCAAGGACCATGGACTTGGCCATTGTCCCCAAGGGGCCACGTGCTGGCTGGACTCGGGGCGGTGGGCCGGCCCATTCCCTTCCTGTGAGCCCTGGGGCTCCCAACCAGAAAGCAAGCTGGTTCTTTTGGAGCATAGCTGCTCGAGGGTGAGGTCTGCTGGGGTTTGCAGGTGAAACACAGTGGGGAGGGCCAGCGGTGGGTCAGCGGGAAGGTGACCCTGGGGGCAGTGGCCTCCTAGCAGCTTGACCCAGCCTTATCAAGGCTGTTTATGGAGCTCGGGCTTGGCATTGGCCGTGAGCTGCCACAAATAAGCTTAGGCACTTAACACTCCTCATCCTGAGAGTTTAACCTGAGCCCACAGCCCCAGATAAATACTTACAAGCACATCTGCCTATTAGGTTAATACCTGCTGAGGCTGGGCTCTTGCTGTCAAACCTGCCTTTCCCCGCCTGGCTTTTGGGTCATGTTCAACCTTCCATTCATATAAACCTCCCTCCCTCCCACCGGAGACCCTGCGCTGTGCTGCTCGGCTCCCCGGGCTGGACATCGTCGTTTCGTCAGTGTTTTTCTCTCCTTGGCCTCTGACGTGGCTTCTGCCAGGCGCGCCCTCCCCGCCGCCCTTTTGTCATCTGCTCCCAGCTCATATTTTCATCTGCTCTTCAGATTCATGTCACCCCGTCGACATCTTCCTGTTTTCCAGCTTGTCGTTTCATCGAGCCCCAAACCTCCACAGGCCCCCGAGAAAGCTTCGCACACATGCGCTGTAGGCACCCCAGACTCACATGCCCTGACAGCTGGGACCTGCCCTCTGCCACCTTAATTTCTCCTTGACTCTGGGAGCCTTTACACAGAGTCACGGCTCTCCCGTTCACCTTGGCCCAGACGCACACAGGACGGTGGTGTAAACAGTGCCTCTCAACCCCGGGGATTGCCTCTCAACCTGGCCCCATGGGGCATCTGGCAGTGTCTCGACCCATTCCGGTTGTCCCAGCTGGTGGCCCCTGGCATCGAGTAGGTAGAAGCCAGGGAGGCTTTGGAATGCCCTGCAGTGCCCAGCACAGTCCCTGGCAATCACCCAGCCTCAAATACCCATCCTGGGGACTTGGAGAAACTGGTTGGTAAGACAGCCTTACCTCTGAGGTGGCCACCTGCTAGCAGCGCGGCTGTTACCTGCCATGCGACTCCTTACCTCACCTGGGAAGCCCACCCGACAGCCTGGCGTCCGTGGGTTTGTAAGGACTAAATGAACTGGCGCCTCTCTGGTGCTCAGCGGTGACCCTGGCACATGTGTGCACGTACACCTGCTGCCCTCACTCTTGGGCAAAGCCCAAGCTGCAAACTGCCCCTCTCTCATGTGTGTGTTTCATGTCCCTGGTCCTCTAAACCCTTCGCTGGCCCCCTGGTCTACCTGCTTCAAACGGGGACTGTGGTCCGCTGGCCCCGGAGAGCTCCCGCTGCCCGGCCCTCACTCCAGGGTCCGAGCGGGTCCTGGACCCGGGCTGCCCCCACCTCCGCACCAAGGACTTGGCTGATCTTCAGGACCTCTGTGACCCACCCCAGCTGCTCCATCTGGGCCGCAGAGCTTTCCTCACCTGTCGCGTCCTGGGAGGCTCACCTCTCCCCTGGGTGTCCTCTAAGCCTGACCTGGGCATTGCAGCCAGCCTGTCCTTTCTCCGGTCTGTGTTCCTGTGTCCTGGGAGCACGCTGGGGTGGGGGTGAGGCACCGAGGGTCCTGCCTTCTCCTGAGTCCTTCCCTGAGGGGCTCCCTGAGGCACGCGCCCCTCAGCTGCTGAAAATACATGCCAGGAGGCCTCAAGGGACAGACAACAAGGCCATCTCTTTGCACAGAGACCTTCCCTCTGTGCTGTCAATCTGAGATGCCGCCACTCCCCACCCCCTGATTGCACACGGTCTCTCTGGGGACACTGGTGTCCAGCCCGAGGTCCTCGGACGCCCTGGCCCTGGGGAGTCCCAGCACATTCCCCTGGCCTGAGCTCCCCTCTCCTCCCCACACAGGCTTGTCACTCTGCGTCACATCACCTGGCTCTGGTTATAATGTCACCCCGTGAAAGCACCGCACTGGTTCGTCCCCTGCCTTCTCCATGAGCTGTGCCCTGGGAGCAAGTCTGCGCCTGTCCCATTTACTCCTCAGTGCATTCAAAGGTCTTAGCCGAGCCTCTGGCACACAGTAGGTGCTCATAACTGTTTACTGAACGCATGATGAGTCCATGAATGGATGGAAGGCCCTCCCTCTGCCCATAAAGATGGAAGGAGTGGTGAAGGCCGTGAGACGTGGCACTGTGATGTGTTCACAAAGGCTCCTCCTGATTCAGGCTGGGACCAGGGCAGGGCCCTCGCTGGTGTTCATGGTGACACCTTCAAGCTCAGTGACGCTCCTCTCAGATTCCGTAGGCCAAAGGCCTCTGCAGTCCTCAGCGTCACCCAGGGCTCCGAGGGAGCACGGGGAGTAAACACGGCTCAGCCTGGAGCCGTCCTCAGCCGGCTCGTGTGGAGGCCGTCGCGTGATTCTGGTTGAGCCCCTTCTGTGTGCAGGAGTCTGGGCCATAGTCACGGGAGCAATGAACCGGGCTGCCACACCGGGTGGGAAATGGCCGCCATACGGGCTAGCCCGTGGAGCTGGTCAGACACAGACTGTGGGTGCAGAAGAGGCCACAGGCACATGGCTGTGTGAGTGGTCAGCCCGCGGCTCCTCCGTGGGACTGTTTATTATAGTTTCTGTCACAGTGGGGGGGTCCCAGCAGTTACCAGTGGGCTCTTGTGGAGACCCACTCTCATTCCCCTCCACCCGCCCTCCTCAGCCTGGGCGCTTCCTCCCCGCCAGTCTCCCACGGGAGTGTTCATTAGCTGAGCTTTGGTTCCAGCCAGATGTCCCACCCCCGGGTCCTATGACAGTCTGTGGTGCCCACACGCCCTGTCGTGGTTGTGGTTGGGAGAGCCATGTCCCCCTCCACACTGCACTGGTGGGGGCAGACACCTCTTAGAAGGACAGTGTCCATGTGGGACTGTAAGTGGACCGTATGTCACTGCCCTCTGAAACACTGCAGTGTTTGCATCCTGCTCTTAAGTGTGGATTTGGTGGCTTTCGCAGGGTTTGAAATCCAGAGTTAACAGGTGCGCTCGTGGGCAGGCTGCAGAAAGCACTCTAGAATTTGGGCTCACACAGCCTTTGTTTGAACCCTGGGCCCACTGCTCACCAGCCCTGTGACCTGGGGTGGTTACTTCACTTCCCTGAGCCAATGTTTCTGCCTAGAAGATGCAAATAATAACAAGTATTTCACTGGGCTCTTTGGAGGTAGATTATATCGATGGTGGCTGTTTCAGCCCACCTAGCATTGCTTCCTTCTCTGCTAGCAGGGTCCCCCTTCTCTGTGGGGAGTGCATTTAATTTGGACCAATCTCCCACCTCCCCTGAGGGAGGGGCACATGACCCAGCCTTGGCCAAACCAATCAGCTTAGAGACTTCCACAGCTCAGGGACACTCACATGACCAGGTAAATTATCAGCTGATGTCCACCCCAGGAAGGAGGCTGGACCCAAGGGCATTCTTAGAACACTGCGACTCAGATGGGCCTGGAGTCATGGAGCTTTCTGGATTTGTAAGCAGTTTCTTTCCTTTTCACCCATGGAGCTGATTGAGCATTCCTGTACCTGGTGGCCCCCATGCCCCACACAGAGCAGATGTCGGTGTTTAAGGGCAGGGGTCGCACCCCAGGCTCTGGGAGGACAAACAGGTGGTGGTGTGTCCCTGTGCAGGGACTGGCTGCAGCCGGCTGTGGTTGGGTGGCGTCGCCCTTCACAGTCATCGTGAGGCCACTGCCCTCTGAACTGTCTGGAGAAACGAGGGCGCCTCCCGGAGCCCTCAGGGCTCAGCCTCTTAGCAGGATGGAGAGCCCCCTGCCTTCGTATGGGCGCTGAACAAAATTGTATTTCTTGAGTGCAGCTCAGAGAGATTTCCTTCTTACTCAGTAATTCCCCAGCACCCAATAGAGGCTAATGAAAATGCACTTTCATTCCCAATTCCTCATGTAATTCATTCATTTTCAGCAACGTAGAGCACAGTATTATATCCATGGATTGCAGGCAAAGAAAAGATTTGCCTTTCCAGAAAAGAGACTTCAATACTCATATGCGTGTGATGAAACCTTGATGTGACTTGAGCCTGCGTTTCCGGGTCAGAGTGTATTAAATTCCTACAAGCATCGGCCTTGGAGGCAGGAGCTATCTTTCTGATGAGCTCCACAGAGCTAAGCTAGCTAAGACCATTGTTGAATAAGTGACAGTGGGTAATCTCTCCGAATTTCAGGGACCTCGTATATTGAGTGAGGCACACGAGAACTCACGCAGAGCCTTGTTTCACGGAGCACGCCAGCCGAGCGCCACGGAACCAGGCCTGACAGTACCAAGCCATGAATTATTCCTGCACAATAACTCCCCTCCAGACCAAGACAAAAGCTGTCATTACTTCATTACTCGGCTGTGTCTTATTTATTCTGGGACTGCTCTGCAGAAACAGCGAGAAAACATTTTTTCCCCGTGGAGGACTGCCTCCATCGGATGAAAATGGTCTGCTTCCAATCAGAGAGCTCACGAATCAATTATCCCCAGTGATGAAAATTCCTGGAGGTCACTGTGGACTGAGCTGCAGGGAGGAAATCCGATTTGTCCTCCCTGGTTCGTTAGCGGCGAGTGTTGGTACTTCACCGTTTCCTCGCTGGCGGGTGTGCAGTCTCCCCCAGCAGTGGCTGCTTCTGACTCCCCTGCAGCCTCATGACTACTGATGAGAAACGGCAGAGACCAGCCAGCCAGCGCCACCTCCTCTAAGCCTTTTGGGGGCCTGCAGAAGGGAGACCGGCAGTGGGGCACCTTTGGAAACTCACTTGTGGGTGCGGTGCACAGCTGGGGCCTGCCTGTGACAGGGCGGCTTGGCCCACAGGTTTGGTCTTTGGGCCCATCCTTCACGGGCCCCTCCACACCAGACAGGTCACTGGCGCCTTATGACTTCCGGTCATCTCAGTGTGTGCCATATACCCAGGCTCTGCACCTTGTCAGAAAGCGCTTCTCAGGAGGACTGTGGCGAGTGCTTGGGCGTCCGACCCACGCAGCTCAGGGCTCCCCGCACAGGGGCGGCCCCCACACTGGCTGAGGGCCTACCTGCCTCTGCGTCTCACTGGCTGGTGCCTTGGCGTCTTCGTCCCTTGGGGCTGCTCTAACAAACTACCCCAGACTGGCTTATAAACAACAGACATTTATTTTGAACAATTCTGGAGTCAGGGAAGTCAAAGGTCATGGTGCTGGCAGATTTGGTGCCCGGTTCATAGACGGCTGTCTTTTCCCCAGGTGCTCCCCTGGAGCAGGGGTGAGGGAGCCCCGTGAGGTCTCTTTCATAAGGGCAGCATCTCCTGCACGAGGCTCCACCCTCGTGACCTCATCCCAAAGTCCTTGCCTCCTAATGCCATTGCCTTAGAGGTTAGGATCTCAACATAGGAATTTGGGGGCACACAGGCGTTGAGACCATCGCGCTTAGGAAAGCTGCTGCCGCTCCCTGCCTCAGCCCCTGCTCTGTGAACAGGAGGATGGTACCCTCCGCCTCGCAGGGCTGTTGCGAGGACCCAGGCCTGTCGCACCTGCAGACTGCATGATGCCGGGCACACGGTCGGAAATGCCAACCTTTGGTTTTCGTGGATCACGGACTGAGATACTGAATTGAATCCTTGACAGAGGAGAATAAAAACACTCATTTTAGGCACTAAAAATGAATGTGCATTATACCTCCAATGATGATCCAAGTCCATGGAAAATGACCACTTGATGTACCCAAATTTTGTACTCCCCCCATGTCCTGAGGAATAATCCATCTGCATAAGGTGGAGTCCTCTTCAGTAGGGAACCCTCACCCCAGAGAGCATTATTGTTTGGAAATTCCTAATCCGTCCTCGTTCACCTTCTCTCAGGGTGAGTCCAGAGGGTGAAGAGCGAATGAATCGTACAGACATTTTGCAATTTTTGTGATTTGATAAACTCAGTGGTTTATTAGAATCGTCGCTGCACCAGAAACTAGGATGCTGCACTTGATGATAACCATGGTCGGGGACGGAACCGATTCCTCCTAGATGGGCTCTGGACCGGCCCTGAGGGCTGGCTGGGGATGCCATGCAGAATGGCTGTGTCTGCCCTGGAAGGGAGGCGGCTGGGCAGCTTCAGCCTACAGAGAACAACACAACACAACTTCCTCAGGAACCAAGCCACCAGCTGGAGGGGGTTCAGACATCAGAGAACTGGGCTGCTCTCAGTGAAAACTCCCCGACTCCCAGCCCTCCTCAGCGGGAACCTCTCTAAGGTCATACCTAAAGAATTGCTGACATACTCACTCCGGTTTCAAGTTCCGGATCACAGGATGGCAGGGACCTGGATGATTGGGCTCCCACACCTGCAGGGCCTCCCGATGGCTGGAGAATGCCAGGACACGGAGGCGGGCGTGAGACACGGATGGAAGGACCCAGCCCAGCTGAAGAAGCTAAGACAACGCGGGATTCAGGAGCAGAGAGTCCAAGGCCAGCGCCAGCCTGGCTTTGGAAGGCGGTAGAAATCAAGAAAATGGTTTCCCTATTTCCTGGCGATTTTATTTTTCACAGAAGAAACAAAATGTAGTCCTTGCTTGGGAGTCTTGACTGAGGCTGGGCGTATGCATCTCTTAGGAATGGGACCCTGCTTGGAGCATGCTGGGTGTCGAGAAGGAAATCGGTTTTATTTCTTCCAACACAGTGACTTTCATCAAGCCAGCAGCCGCCCCTAGTTTTCTGAATACGTAAGAATGGTTTGTAATTAACGTAGTAAGCGTCAGGTGCTTCTGGGATGCTGGGAGATGCTTGAAAAAGGACTGAGCCCTTCAGCACGGCTCCGCCCAAGCCGCCGGCCACGGCTGGTGTAGCCAGCCCTCGTCTTTACACTGAGGTGCGGGCTATGCAGTCTGAGCGTGGCACTTCCGCACAGCATTTGCCTCTGGGTGCCCCTGTGAAAATAGCTAAACATGGGGTCTTTTGGGCAGAGAAATCATCACCTGGGAAAGCTAAATGCTGGACGTGTCCTCAAAAACTGCGAAGGTAAGCTTTCTTGTGGGTTGAGGCGGTTGAGAACCGGCAAGGAATTTCCAGGGAGTTAATTGTACAGAGGTCTTAAGTTAACTAGGCTGGTATTTATTTAACCGATGCTGGATGTTTTTTCCTTACTAGAAAATAACCGCCGTTTGCAGTAGCGATCTCCAGTTTCCCCAGCTGTTTTGCTCCCTGGAAGGCAACACCAGGCTCTGTGACGGTGGGGTCTGAGAGACCGAGGCACAGGGCGGCGTGGCAGGGCCAGGGCTCAGACCCGGCTCCTGACTGCGCGATGCCTGGCTCCCCGTCTCCGGGCAGAAATTATGGGCTTCTGCTCGCCCGGCACCGGGAGGCAGCCATTCTGTAGACACGGCTCTTGTTGGAGAAACCTCCAAGGTGCAGAGGTGGAAAAAACAGCAATTAAGAGAGATGTTTCACTTAACAGAAAGATTTTCAAAAGAGTTTGCCATGAGTTTCTTTAAATAGAGTGTGTTGCACATTCAGCTCGTAAGACCCGGGCATCGCTTCTCCATGGCATATCCTCTTGGTAGGAGGCACGTCTGAGAGAACAGGCCCCAAGCCGCCCCGGGAGGCTTGCTAAATGCCCTCAGCCCTCTCTGCGTGGGTGGCAGGGCTTAAAGGGCTCATCTGTGGTTCCTGACTGGCGCCCCCGGCCACAGAAGTCTAGGCTCCCAGCTCCACCTGCCCTGTTCACAGGGCGCATTATTGGCCAAACTTGCCATGTGCCTGGCTTTTCTGCAGCTGTCTTGGAAAAGACCGGCCAGGTGAAGGCGCTCCTGCAGGTCTGGGCATCACTGAGCTGTGCACGGTTCTCTCTGAGGGTCTCGTCTGCACGCAGCCCTCCGGGTCCTGCCAGCCCCTGGACCAGCTCCCGCCGTGTACTTACATGCGCACACAGACTCTCCTCAGGGCCACGAGCAGACACAGGCCCGAGGACCTGCGGGGAATCCCCTGCCCACAGCCCTCCTGCCACGCCCTAGTTGCCCTCTCTGTTCCCTCTGGATGGCCCTCCGACCCGAGTCCACCCTTGGCAGGTCTACAGTGGAGGTTTCCAGCAGGGCGAGTCTGTGCCCTTCCCAGGGGACACTTGGCAACATGGGGAGACATGTTCAGTGGTCGCAACTGCAGGACCTGCTGGTGGCATCTGGTGGGTAGAGGCCAGGGGTGCTGCTAACCATCCTGCGATGCCCGGGACAGCCCCACAACAGAGGACTGTCCACAGGCCGAGGCTGAGAAGCCCAGCGTGGTAGGGGAACGCGGCATAAAGGTGAAATAACCAGCAGTGACCGCATAGGAGGGACCCTGGCCCAGAACTGGGGGTTAGCATGGCACCTTTCTTTGGAAAACTAGAAAAGGAGACATGCCCACACACAGAATGCTACACTTGCATTTTATACATCTTGCCTAATTAAGAATAACAGTGACAACCGAGCACGGAAACTTTTCCTTTTAATTAAAAGTGCGGCTAGAAAACCCAGTCCCATACCTTCCAAATGGGAGTCCTCCAGGTGACCTGCACAGGCAGGTGAAGGCCAGCCCTCTGGTGGATGTGGCTGAGTTACAGGCGAGGGGAACTGGTCTTTCCTCCAAGACCCCCTCCTGTTATTGTGAGATTACCCTGAAAAGAGACACTTGCTGCTTTGCGTGCTATTAATAATTCTCCATTTGTGACATCGCCCACATCCCCAGAGAAGGACAGATCTGCAGTCCCCGCTGGATTGGGTGGATCCATGGAAATAGTGAAACGAGGAGGCGGAGGTGTCTGCCTGGGCAGGGGCAGGCAGGGGGGCGCTTTAATCTCACCACAGGATGGCATTTGAATAGGAGAGCCAGACTCATTGCTGGGAGAGGAAAAGCCTGCTTTGAGCCATGAAAGCATTCAGCGTGATCTGCCATGGAATGCATAGGCCATATCTAGCTGGATATTGGAGAGGGTAGAGGAAAGATCTGTTTAAGTAAAGGTTTGGACAGCTGTCGTGTACAAACTCATCACACTCTGTGTACACACATCTCCATAAGTGACGAGTAAAGAAAGCTTCCCTCCGATGGCTGCCCTAAGTGGGGGTTCCGCCGCCTGGCCCCTCCAAGAAACACGCCACTGTCCTCATCAGCACACATTTTTTTTTTTTTTTTGATGGAAGTGTCACTGGCCCTCATATGGGGGACTCGAACTGGGGCCACTGGCTTCCCAAGCCAGCGCTTAACCACCGCGCCCCTCGGCTGGCCCAGCACACATTTTAACAGAGGTATCTGTCTGCACTGCTTAGTCGTTTCCACTTGCGTGAGACTGCCATTTACAACAAGTGTAATAGCATCTTTGAGCTTTTTAATTAAAAATTAATTAGGAGATTTAAGAACAAACTCATTGGGGGTTACTGTACAGTAACATGTTTACAGAATTAGGCCTGAGCTTTCTGTTCCAGCTGTGTTTCAATCAAGTCTCTGTCTATTAAATGTAATTATGTATGATGCTTCCTCAAAATTATAATGTAGCATTTAAAAAAACAGCTGGGAAAACTCTATAATTTTAAGTTTGGAATTAAGGTAACTATTAAAATACAAACAAAGGCATTCGTGGTGGTTGGTTGGTTGGTTGGGGAGTGGGGGCGACAAGAGTCTCAGAAACGAAGTTTCAGCCTCAGTCCGTTTGGAAGGCCTTTTCCTGTGTTGGTGTTGCCTGCTGCTTCTGTTCCAATGTTTCCTTGGGGAATGCCTGCAGAAGCCACATTGCAGGACACACAATGACAAGGACAATGAGTAGAATGAACGGATATTCTCGCACATGCCCTTGGCATGTATTTTGGCTCTTACTGCTGTTTAATGAGAGGTATGAATTGATTGAATGTTTGCTTTGGGCTTGGGTCCCTTAAAAGCACACGCATCCGGAGTGCTGTTTGTGTTGGCAGTTAGGAAATGGTACTTTAGACGCTTTGGAGCAGGTCCTTTTGCTGAGCGCATCTCCTTAACGGGTAGTCATTTGATGGGAGGGGTTTTTATTTTTATTTTTTAGCTGAGCCATCCTGCCACCTGTTGGCAGCTCAGCAGCAGCTCAGCTCGGGCTGGGCATCGAACTGCTGTTGCTCAGAGCTCAGCTCGCACTCTTGAGTGAGCTCTTAACCAACTGAGCCACTCGGCCGGCCCGATGGGAGGGTTTGAAGGTGTGCGTCGGAGGGGCTTAGGCTCGGGGCACCCGGGCTTTCTCTCATCCCGTTCAGTGACAGAGCGCTGTGGTACCGGCTTCAGTGTGCATGGCATATCGAGTCCCAGCTGCTTGGTAACCTTCGTTACATGGAAGCACCATGTCATAGCTCACAGAGGAATCGCATGAAATAATTAAAAAACGGTGCTCCTCACAGAAGAATGCCAGGGTTTGGTCCTGCAGCCAACTCTCCTCTCTGAATCCCGGAGAAGGTTAGTTCACGTCCAACTAGAACAGACATTTAGGAAGCTGGCAGTGGTGGGGCTCCCCAGTGGACGGCAAAAGAAAACCCAGATCAGAGCAGCCTCTGAGCAGTCACGGGAAACAAAGGCCCAGGCTCCTTGGGAACTCAGGAGGCACAGACTTGACTTCCTCCCGGTGCTGACCGGACGGCACACCAAGGTGGTGCCCAGGGGGACCTGCCACCCAGCGATGTCCTGAGAAGGAGGGAGGATGCTCTGGGGGGCGTCCCCTGGAGCCCAGCGCATCGGATACGTTTCTGTGAACCAAAGACTGATTGGACCGTGCGGCCCGGCTCACTTGGCGAACGCAGGCGCTCTGTCCATGGGGGACCCACTCCTCCATGCTTTTCTTCACCCATCACGTTTGTGGAGTGCGCCTGTCCTGCTGACGTGCGGGGGTCGGCAAACAACGACGTCTTCGGCTCTCCTGTGGGCCCTGGGGGTGGATGCGGCCACAGGCGGTGAGGAGCGCTCAGGCCCCACTCCCTGCGCCCTGCCCACACCCAGTGTCAGTCTTTGCCCGAGGAAGGGCTGTTGCCTTTCTTCTCCAGTTTTCCTGTTCTCCTAATGCCATTCCTTTAGTGGAGTTACCTTCTTTTTGCTTCTTTGCTAAGGAGCAAAGTTCAAGCTATAATTTTATGGTATTTTCCTACCGTGTATCCTGACGGCCAGATTTCAGCTATGAGGTTGTATTTATCATTTATTCCTGAATATAGGAACTAGTTTTCTAAAAATTATCCTTCAGGAATTGGGAGTCACGTTGCGTTTGAGTTTTTAAATGTCTCTCCCTTCATGTGGCTCTCTGTTTGGCAGAACCACATTTTGGCTCAGGAAGACACATTAGGCCGAAAGAATCCCGTTCCGTGCCAGCTCAGGATGCTTTCTGGGGCACCTGTGAGGCTTGGTGGTGGAGACTTTTTTTTTTTTTTTGAGGGCAGTGTCACTGGCCCTCATACGTGGGACCAAACCGGGGCCGCTGGCTTCCAAGGCCAGCACTTAACCACCGCACCACTCGGCCAGCCCTAGTGGAGACTTTTTTAAAAAGCAATAAGGAAAACTCAGCTCACATTTAGCAGCTATCCCACAGGCAGGACTTCCCATTTGCAAGCAGTGTGTGTTGTTGTACACTGGCCTTTGAAGAAAAGCAATGCAGGAAGTAGTTATTCTGGAGATAACTGATGTGCACCTACCAAGAAAAATAAAAAAGAAAAACAAACTGTCCCCATGTTATATAAATGAGTACTTGGAGTAGGAAGCAATTTCCAAGAACACATTTCTACGAGGAGTCAAAAAGTGCTTAACTGCCAATATCTGAGATGAAAGGGGAAATGATGCTCTCTGTAAGAGGGTGACATGAGTCGGACGGGGCCCCCGAGAGGACAAAGGCAGACGTACAAGACGTGTGCAGAGTCTGAATAAAATCATCGGCTCATCAGATGTGAGATGGAAAAAGCAGTATTTTCACATTAATATTTTCTGTGTGATTTCAATATGCATAGGTGCCTAAATTAGCCCCTTAAATATTATGAATAGACACCGGACTTTTCATTTGGTGGTTGAAGTACATTTTGGGAATCTTACTGGAACCTGATTCCTCTTATTGGAAAGATAGAGACTCGCTGTCCATTTGGGCACATGTGCTTTTCTTTTCGTTTTTCTAACCTGGGGCCCAGGCTCAATGGTTGGAGACTGCTGGTGCTGGAGGTAGAGAGAGCGGGTGACTGGCGACCAGGCAGCCGTTCTGGGTTGCCAGGCAGGGCACCCAGCTCTGATTTCAGTTGACAGATCTCCGCGTGTGGCGAACATCAGGACGGCCTGTGGAGTTTACCAAAGATCCAGATTTTCCTTCGTCATGTCCCAGAGGCGGGTGGGACCAGGAATCTGAACTTGGACGGTGTGCGTTTTGGCTTCACTCTGATGGAGGCAGGCTGAGGAACCCGCCTTGAGAAACACGGGTCCTGGGGTGAGGGGGGCCATCTCTGCGCAGAAGCCATCCTGCTGAGGCCTGAAGAGGCGTTCCAGGGAGGCGGCCCCATGGCAGATCCAGCTCAGGAGAAAGTGTGGGCGATGGAATGCCACACAGAACTTCAAGTGAAGGAACCAGGTTATACGTGGACAGTGAGGAATTAGCTTGACTCAAAGAGGCTGGCCTCTCCCCTCTGCCACAGGGCGGGGACTTCCAGGCCCCGGGACTTACTGTCCAATAGGAGTGTTTGCTGGGGGCTTTGGCTACTGGACAGTCCAACGGAATGATCTGTAATGGGCCTTGGGGATATGCCATATTGATTCGGCCTCTGAGGACCAGGGGCTCAGGGCATTAGCCAAGCCTCCAGGATGGGCTGCGACTAGGCGCCAGTGGTCAGCCCCAGTGAAGGCCCCGGATGTGCAAGGCTTCGGGGAGCTTCCCCGTCTGGCTGCGCCTTGATGGAAGCCGGGGGAGGTAACAGGACCCGGGAGAGAAGTGGCCAGAGCTTCAAATGCGGCCAGCCTTTGCCTCGCTGCTCTTGGCTGTCCTGACTTGTCTCCTGTTACCGTAACCAATCTGTAAATACAGCGCTTTCCAGATCTCTGAGGTGGTTTAGTGAATTATCGCCCCTGAGGGAGCCTGGGGACCCCAGAACAGCCATCTGGTCAGAGTGAGGGTGCCCTGGGACCCTGAGCTTGTGGCTGGTGTCTGAGGTCCTGGGCCCACGTGGCCAACCCCTCTGCCATGGGCCTCATCCTGGGCAAACCTCAGAAACACAAGGTGGAGAGGAAAAGAGTGCCACAAAGTTACATACCGTGTGATTCCACTTATATCACCTTCAAGGATAAAACAAAGCCACACAGTGTTTATTAGCATGTGTTCCTATAGTTTATACTTTAACAGATACCATTTATATAAAGTGCACAGGTAATGGTGTATGTAGTTTTCACATGAATACATATATTTATTCATTTCTACTTCATGCAAAGTATTAGAGTTTGGAACTAGAAAGATAGCCACCAACTCCACAACAGTGGCTGCCTCTGGGGTCAGGACCAGGAAAATGACGAACTGTTAATGTTTGTTAATTATAGCTGATGATTATTAGATATTTGTGCTATGATTCTGTATATTTTCCTGTATTTACAGTTAATGTAGAAAATAAGGGATTGAGGCAAGGGAGACAGTGGAGCTTTCAGTGCACCGTGACGGGACCTGGTGGCCGAGGCTCAGGGACAGGACACGGAGGAACCAGGTGGCCGCTCAGCACGGACGGCGCACATCAAGCGAGAGGACTCACACGTCACGTTGGTTCTCCAGTGATGACTTCTCCAGGGACAAGCACGTCAGCAGGGGTTCTCTGCCTGTCTGACATGCAGAGGGAGGTGCAGGAGTTGCCCATCTTTGGATGCCCCTGAATGCCTGGGTGATGGTCACCAAGAGGGCGCCACTGTGGGACTCGGGACTCAGTGTGAAGTGTCCCCGAGCCTCCCTGAGAGCTGCCCCCTCCTGGCCACCTTCCTCTCGCTGTGCCTGTGCCCGAGGCGTGCATCGGTCTGAGCCACAGCCTGGGGGTCCCGTGGTCGGGGGGCCTGGGCCTCCAGCTGAGAACGCCTGCGGCCCTCCCCTGGGCGCAGGGCACTGCCAGCCCTGCCTCCTGCTGCTGACCTGCTCCTCGGGTGGCTGTGGCTTCTTCCTTCCGTCTAATTATGCTCAGCAGTGGCACAAGTCAGTAAAAACCCCAGCTGGCTCTCACATCGCAAAGGCTGTAGATGAAATTCGTTTGTGCTGAGCTGAGCACGCACTCCTGAGTCACAGGTGCCCCGAGTCAAGGTGACATGGCAGGAACACAGCATCCGCGCCGGCCATGTGCCCCGGGGGGAGGAGCGAGGCGTGCGTTCCGGCTGTTCAGATGGTCAGTGGGACTG
Source organism: Aselliscus stoliczkanus (assembly GCA_033961575.1). Taxonomy (NCBI): domain Eukaryota; kingdom Metazoa; phylum Chordata; class Mammalia; order Chiroptera; family Hipposideridae; genus Aselliscus; species Aselliscus stoliczkanus. The sequence continues at coordinate 2,508,599 of CM066738.1, read as the reverse complement.
CGGGCGGTTCACAGCATGCGTGGAGACCGGCCCGTGCCGGGCTCTGTGTGGCATTTTACCCAGAATGCCATTGACCCGCAGTCTGCCCTGAACCCTTGGCCGGTCTAACTGGACACCCAGTGAAATAGACCAGATGTCAGAGGTTCGCCGTCTCAGCCCTCACGTTCTAAGCGCCCTGAACACTGAGCTCGCCTTTGGAAGCCGCGTCGATCACGGCCTGGGCCTGAGCTCTAGGGTCGGAACCCGGGGCAGGGGACATGCTAACCAGCAAGCAGACAGGCAGGTCCGAGGGTGAGGGCTGCCCGGACGGAGAGAGAGGAGAGAAACGGAGAGCGAGAGGACAGATGAACCCCATCACTGTGCTGTGGGGCCTGCCCTCCGCCTGGTCACTGGCCTCTCAGCCACCCCGGCCTTGCAGGCACCCACAGTGTTTGCAGCACTGGACCTGGCCGCCTCTCCCTCACGACTGTCCCCCAGGGCCTCCTTAGACGCCACCCCTGCCAGGGCCCCCAGGGGCCAGCTGCAGGGGTCTGTGCAGCAGCGCCGGTCCCTAGAAATTCGACAGTTCTTAGCAAGGAGGACGGGCGGGCAGCCTCCTGCCCCGGGGTGACCTGCAGTGCGGTAGCTGCCTGCGTGAGTGCAAGCGACAGGCCTGCTCCGGTGGCAACTGTGGCCCTGGTCCCATGCCCCACCTGGGGGAAAGCAGGCCTTTCCAGCTCCATCTTTGAATCCTACCAATAATTCTAATAAAACCTTGTGATAATTAAATTAGAATCAGCCTATAGGTTTTCAACATGAAAGGAGAAACAATTTGCTGAGATAAGTCCATTTGAAAAAAAAAAACAACTGAAACTGCTATATTATGTATTTATGGAGTAGAAATTCATTTTCCTATCCAATTTTAGTTCGCTGTTTCACATTGGTTGATAAATGGGTGCTTCTGATAATAGTAACTGCCTCTGATGGGCACGCGGTGGGTCTCACATCACATTCTCTCTAGAGCCAGGTCACTGATTAAAAACGATCACTAAGGTTTGAGAACCTCATTTGACCGACCCCGGCTAATTAGAGGGGAAGTGGTGTTTGCCTCTGATCCCTGGCTCCCCACCCCTCCACACCCTCCTTTTCATCCTTGTAATTCTTACTTCGGTGCCACTCATCCCTGGCACGTGAACTTGGAGCTCCGTCCTCTCGGGAGCCTGCAAGGGCGGCCGCGGGCTGACTGGCGCCTGCACGCTGGTCAGCGCCTGCCCGTCAGAGCTCTCCGATGCCACTTCCCCTCTGTCCCCAGGGCAGGGCAGGAAGGAAGGCAAAGCACCCGTGTGCTTGTCACCTGCTTTCTGCCTGGTCCCCCAAAGGAAGTCTGTCGTGGGGCTGTCTGACAGACCCCAGCCCGGGCCCCAGCCTGGGTGTGGGAGTCAGGATGGTGGGCAGGAGGCCGAGTGAGTTACTGGCGAGACGTGGGCTTGGGGGAGGTTTGCTCAGGGGACAGCAAAAGGGGGTCAGAGAGGAGTGCAAAGGGGAGCTCCGCTCTAGGTTTGGGGAGAATTATTGAATCATGTAGGGTGGGAAGTTGAGAAGGAAATGAGAGAGTTTGGGGGTGGCTAAAGGGGGGAAGACCAAGAGGGAGCGGGAAGGGGGTTTAAAATAAGAGCTACGTGGCTTGTGGACGTACCCTCTTTGGTGTTCTCTGAGGTAACGGGAAGGGCCGCCGACTGCTCTGCGTGGCTGTCTGGGCGCGTTTCTTTACGCAACTCCATTCTGGGCGAGGTCCAAGTGGTGGGTCACACGTGGCCCGTTGTGTAGGACCTGGAGCCCGAGGCCTGGGTTTGGACTCCGGTTGGGCCACTTGAAAGCTGGTTGGGAGGCCTGGAGCAAGTAGCTTAGCTTCTCTAAGCCTCAGTTTCCTTAGCTGTGAAATGGGCACACTAAACAGTAGCTTCCCAATGGGGTTGCTCTGAGATCACAGTGACGTAATGGGAGGCGAAGGCGGTGCGAGGCTCACCGCATTGTAAGCAGTCAGTGGTCAGACCGTTGACGTCTTGGTCCATCTCACCCTCCTCACCTCTCCTCCCTGCCCCGTGTTTATATCTCACCCCCAGCTGTCGTGTATGCTCTTTGTAGGATTTGTGGCTTCCCCCAGAGCCTTCCCGGCATGGGTGCACAGCGGGGCTCAGTGAGGCCCGCTGGGTGGCGTGTGCCTCCCATCGCCCCAGCAGGCTCTTCCCGGGCAGGGGACCAGCGCTGTGGCCTCACTCACCGACGGGGCTCCTCTCTGGCTGTGCTGGCCGTGTCCTGACATCGAGGGTCTTATGAGGGGACCACCACACAGGCCCTCACCTAATGCCTCTGCAGAGAATCATAAATTCGTAATCACATTAATTCCTCAGCAGCCAAAGACACACACTCATCTAAGGGCTAATGACTGAAAAGTGCATAGAGTGGGGAAACCATCAACAGTCCAAAATGTAATAAGCAAAGAGAAATGATGGCGGGTTTGCTGATGGGTGGGTGTTGGGCTTTCTCCCTGTCCGTCCCAAAGCCCAGTGCCGGCCTGGTTCTGCGACTGTTGCTGCCTCTTTGATCCCAAAGGAACAACAGCCAGCCTAGGTCTTGGTTTTTCCCGTGAGAGTAAGAAGCCTCCGGCGGATTGTGGACAGGGCTATGAGATGAGGAGGCTGCATTTGGGAAGTTCACGTCGCCTGCTGAGTGGATGGGGGCTTTAGCCGGACAAGAGGTTCTGTGGGAGGGCTGATGAGCAATGATGGGCCGGAAATTTCCAAGACTCGTTCCTGGCTTCTGCTGTGAGTCCACAGGCAGAGGCTGCAGGTAGCTTTCAAGCCGGAGAGGAGACTTCACCAATTTCTCTCTCGTCAAACAGAACAATATTTACTGTAAAGGGCAAAAGCACTGGATGTGGCAGGAGAACGTTTTTGATGTCAGCTATTTCTCTGGGATTTGAAGGCCCTCCTCTCTGGCTGGCTCCTTTCAAGCCGCCCTCCCTTTTCACTGTCACCATCGCATCGCAGATTAAAGCTCTCCAGGCATTTTTTATCAGTGCTTCTTGCACAGGTGAGATGAAAGTAGATGTAAAAAGTGATATTATTTCCATGAGTAGGATGAGCAAGTGATGGAGTGAGTGGGGAGGGGAGAGGGACGGCGATGGACACAGTCACGGGGGGGCGGCCGCTTCCCTCTCTGGGGAGCGGCGCCTCTTGGGGGAGAATATGGGCCCAAAGGCTTTCTGTTTCGAGTGGAACACTGGAGTCCCAGGCAACCTTTCAAGGGCATAACATCTTCAATTTCTTAAGCTTGTTTGTCACACTCACATGGATGCCATAATTAGTTATTTAATTATGATGTGTAAAACCAGAAATTAATGAGGAGACAAATGATGAACTGTGATCATTTCGTCACCCCAAGGTAACGAACCTCCATCCTGACCTCCTCTGTGGGGCTGGAAAGCAGGTGCCTGTGAAACAGCCCTCAGTGGGCAGACCTGAGGACGTGGGGACGTGCGTGTCACGTCCTGTGCCCGTGTGCGGGGCTTAGGGAGGCCAGAAGGAGCATGGCGGTGACGGCACACAGTGGCCTGGCGCTGCTCGGAGCGCCGCCCGCCCGGGGGCAGTTCTGGGCTCCATCACACAGGCGAGGGGCCCGAGGCCTCCCTCCAGGTCCGCCCCAGACCCGATTCATCTGCATTCCTGCTTTAATGAGCACCCCCGGCCCGCATGGGGAAGAGAGAGAGGGCCCCAGACACCAGGTTGACACTGTGATTATAGGAAGAAATATGTGTTTGGTCTCTGCGCCCTTCTATGGCACAGAGCTCCTAGAGCCCTTCCTGGGTGCGCAGAGCCACAGGGTGTCTTTGGTTATGTTAATGAGATGGCTTTGGGACTGCACCTGAGGGTGGGGGCTGGCGGAGCCCACCGTGCAGTTAAAGGGTTGGAACTTCCAGTCCCACCCCCTGATTTCTGGGAAGGGGAGACGGGCTGCATGTTGAGCCAATTGCCAATGGCCAATGACTTAGTCATGACAATGTAGTGAAGCCTCCAGAAAACCTGAAAGGACAGCTTCTGGGGCCCATTTATGGAAACCTTCCGCCTCGGGGAACCAGGGCACTTCCACTTGCCACCGTTTTGGGCCCCAGGCTCCCTCGGACAGAAGCCCAGAGTTCAGGAACTTACTCTTCATCTAGCTGTTTAATGTCCTTTGTAATAAATCAGTAATCTGGTGAGCAAATGCGCTCTCCTGAGTCCTCTGAGCCGTCCTAGCAAATCACTCAAAGCCGAGGAGGGGTGTTGTGGGAACCTCTGACTTGTAGCCCATTGGTCAGAAGCCCAGGTAACCAGCTGGGCTTGTCCCTGGCGTTTGCAGTGGGCAGTGGCGTTGTGGGACTGAGTCCTTTACCTGAGCGCTCTTATTCTGTCCCCAGGTAGATACTGTCAGGATTGGGCCGAATTCCCAGACGCCCTGCCGATGTCTGAGAATTGCTTGTTGGTGTGGGAAGCTCCCGCGGACACATGGGAACTGGGCCGGGAAGCCAAGTATCTGGTATCAGAAACTAAAGGCGAAACCCCACAAACGCTCTCCTTCAGCCCAGCATGTCAGCAGCCCCCAATTGTTCTCTTGGAATGGCTTCCATATCGCATGACTTTAAACAAAATTTAAAGTTCCCGTTAAGATACTGCTGGAGACCGAGGGTCTGTGTCCTCCCAAAATTCACATGTTGAAGTCGAGCCCTCAAGGTGATGCTGTCAGGAGGTGGGCCTTCGGGGAAGAGATTAGGTCCCGAGCGAGGGTGGGCCCTTGTGAGCAGAGGTCCCAGAGAGCGCCCTGGGCCCTTCCACCGTGTGAGGCCATGAAGAGGACAGCGTCTGAGCACCGGGAAGTGGCCCTCCGTGGACGCCGGACCCGCCAGGGCCATCACCTTGGACTCTCCGGCCTCCAAAACGGTAAGAGAGAAATTCCTGCTGTTTATAAGCCATCGGTCTACGGCCAAGGGTCTCAGCAGACACTGAGGACAGTATTGGCTAAACGCTCCACCAGGCTGTGATTCCTGAGCTGAGCTGGATGGTGGCTGCCCGAGGACCAGGACTGACGGCCCGGATCCCACCTGCCGCCGCCACCGCCTTCCACGGGTCTCGATCCTGAGCCCTCGTTAAGTGTCACCTCCCCCACCTCCTGCCTGACCTCCCTGGTCCCACGGTCGGCCTGCGTGAACGAGCTCCCTTCTCGCATTCCTGCACCCTGGTCAGTTGCACACCTGCTGTACGAGGTGCTGAGCTGGGAGAATAACAGTGCTTGACGCCGCCGAGCGCCTGGCAGAAAAACCCGACTGGGGAAGGAGTCCCCGTCCCCCGCTGCCTCCACTAACCAACGTGGGACTGATGGGTCTCCGTTTACTCCCCAGCGCCCCAGGCCGAGGGCTCACCTGGCAGTACTCAGGTGCCCCAGGCTGTGAGGTGTGTGTGTCCCACGCGCCAGCCAGCTTTCCCAGACCTGTTTATGCCAGCTGTCCTCCTGGTGTAATTATATCACGTGACTAAACGTTACACAAAACAATGCCACCTGAGTGCAAATACCAAGGAGGCTGCTGTTTCTATAAAACAGTCCAAGTCCTGGAAAGACTCAAAAAGGCAAGGTACTAAATAGTTTCTTTCAAATCTTGTTTCTGTGAGCCAGCAGCGAAGGAAGGATTGAGGGACAAAGTCACAGTTGTGGCTGGTGGCTGTACCCACTGTCATCTCATGTTACCTTTGAGTTCTCACGCCGGGTTAAGTGAACGGGAAATGGCTTCGTGGGGGCTGTCCATGCTAGCCCAGAGTCGGGCAGCAAGGCTGGCGAGTGTGTAACTGAACCACCACTAAGTGTTTTATGTTAAAATGCTTCAGGCCTGTACCGCCGAGAACGGTCCTCCACTTGCCATGACATGTCTGATCCCTTGTTTGATCTGCATAGTGATGGAGGAGAGGGTGTCAGCTGTGACAGAAGGCCCATGTGCCCCTAAACGCTCACGGGAGGTCCAGGTCCTTTGTCCATAGATGGGGCCAACTGGCAGCTAAAGGAGGCACATGCACAGGTGTTGGCAGTGCCCAGCATGGCACATACTAGGCATGTCCAGTTTTTGTTTGTCCAAGTCTTTAAATATTTAGTAGGCCCCTTCGATGTGTAGGGGTGCAGGATGTAAACAAGTCAAAGCAAACCCTTCCCCAAACTCTCAGCGTGGCAGAAGCAGCGTGTACCTTGGGAAGCGCTTACCCCGGCTCCCTGGAGCCTCTGCAGAGCAGATTCGGGGATGGGGGGATGGGGGAGGGGGTGGTGGGATGCTCTCTCTGCCCTAGCCATTGCCCGCAAGGGTCCTGAGTCAAAGGAGAAGCTACCCGTGTGTTGCATTCTTCAGCAGTGGGTCCCACCTGGCAACACATCACAGTAAAATGAGGCACTTGGAAAAACTGATCCCCAGGGTGCGCTTCGGGTGAAGTAAACCCTCAGACCTGGAGAAGCACTCCAATTGTTGTTATTGTAAAAAGACAGAGGATGTATCTAAAAGAAGTCAGTATTTACTCCTCTAGGAAATTAGGTAAATATGGTTCGGTTTAGGGTCATGTTTCTATTTCTCTGTTCCTTAGAGCATGACCCCAAGGATAACTTCTGTTTTGCTCAATTTTAAAAAATAATCCCAAACCTTGGGGACCCACTTCCCCAACAAGAAAAAGGAAGTGCAGACAGAAGACGAGGTATAAGCAGCAGTTAGCCTGCCCGCCGCCTCCTGGTGTCCCCAGAGTGGCTGCCAGCGGGCTCTTGCCATGAAAACGCCATGTCCTGCATAGAGGAGGGCTGGGCGCCCACATGGCAAGCGCGCTGGTCCCACTCGGCCATCGAGTGTGGAGGCAGGGTCTTTTAAAAGGTAAAATATAGCTCATACTGATTATTTAACTTTTTTTTAGCCCCTTCTATAATAAAACAGAAATATATAGCATTGAATGAGCGATTTATGAAAGCACATAAAGGAACACGTTTTCCTAGCAAGAAAATGAAATTTAATTAGAGATGCAGACCCAGGCGAAGGGGTGCATTTGGCAGCCGCTTGTTTCCCCTTTGGGGAGACTGTCTTTCGCCCTTGTGGGAGCAGTTGGGTTTGGGAAGGGAGCTGCCAGGTCTCCAAAATGGCTAGGCCACCCCTCTGAGTAAAATGGGGTTCACGGTTCAGTTGGCAGAGAAGTTATGTCCTGGTCGCGTGATTGGCAGACAGGCCAGCACGTCCACTCTGGCACTGAGAGGTATCGGAACTGTTGTCTTTTTCTACTTATTTCCAAATCTCTTGATACCATTGAAGAGTCATTCGACAAACACAGTGTTTGCTAAGTACTTTCTGTATGCCAGGCAGGTGTTAGGTGTTGATGTAAAATAAATGAAAGTAACACTTCCTGCCCTTCTGTGGCCCCTGCCCCTCACTCCTTAGGGGGCCATGCGGAGTTCCTGAGACTCGGTGCACTTCGGAGTCCGCTGAGGACTCGGGTCTGCCTCCAGACTGGTTAAGTGTCCTGGCGGCGGCCTGGGAGCGAGCCCCCCGGTGGCTCTAAGCTTAAGGACCCCTAGGCCAATACACTGCAGGCTCCAAGGACCCCTTTCCAAGATGTGAGGTGCTCTGTGGGAACACGCCCACCCACTGACCCCTGCTTGGAACTTAACACGTCGGCTTTGACCTCGCGGGTCCAAGAGAAGGGATGTGGGGAGGCTCAGTTATAGGACCTATGGGGCTGGCCCAGAGGACTGGCTGCCGGGCACAGTGCGCCAGGGTGGAAGACATGGCAGGGAAGCCCGGCTGAGAACCGCCCCCCAAGCACACGGGGGTCTGGGAGACACCGGGAGTGGCACCGGAGGGTAAGACCGTCATGAGCGTAATCAGAGATCTCTGAGGCCCGAGCCGTTAGTCTCCTGAGGGACGGGGGTCTGTGCAGAGAGGCATGACAGGGATGCCTCCCCTGGAGTGAAATGTGATTTCCGTAGCTGCATGTGGGTTTGGGTGACACTGACAACATTTATATACAACGGTGAGGGTGCCACTTCATGCCATACCGACAAAGACCTAAAGACTGCCTTTGCCTTGCAGTTCAGGGGGCTCCCTTCTCCCTCCCTGCACCCCCTGCCACTGGGCAGCTCATACCTGACAAGACTGCCCGCTACCCCACCTTATTGCCATTCGCAGACACCCCGGTCCTCCCCTCATCCTTGGAGGCATTTGTACCGCCTCCCTGCCCTCTTCCCCAGAACTGCGGGGGTGTCCGTGGGGACCTCTGTCCCTCTGGATGGCCGTCCCCATGTCCTGCGCTCGGGCCTTGGCCCTCCCTCCCCCCCGAGCCTGTGTTTCTCGCCGCTGCAGCCACCCAGTCCCACTGGCCACACGCTGACTACCGGTTGTCAGCCTCGGGAGCTTTAGGAAACGGCCATGTGCAGGCCAACTTTCCTATCGGAACCCACAGGGCGGAGACCTAGGCACCAGCGCTTCATAGCTCCCCAGAGGATTTAGTTTGGGGGCCATTGTTGAGAACTGCTGCTCTTGACCTTGCACCCCTCTGTAAGCTCAATGTCAAGTTTCCCACTCAGGAAAACTCCACATCCCACAGTCCAGTTGCCCTGACTCCCACAACTCTAATTTCATCACAACCTACATTCTTTTCTTTTCAGCCATCACCCCCTTTGCGTCATCACTTCCCCCCCTTACCTCGTGCAGGGAAGAGCCGATCCACGGCCGCCTTCATCCCCAGCTTGTCCAGGCTTTTGAATCTGTCATCAGGCCCTTCAAAAGTGCGTCCTTCCCTGGAGAGGAGACCTGCCCGCTCGGCCAGTCCACCAGAGCGGCGGTTGGCGTGACGTAGACCTCCTAGGGCCGGGGAGAGTGTTACACACATCGTACCCAAGTCCAATTACACTGAAAACTGACAGCCAGGCTTCTCTGCCTTGGCAGGTCCTGGAGTGTGAAGAGAGAAGAAACAAACAGCAGAAAACAGAAAAGGCGCAGCGTTAGATGGCAAGGTGAAAGCGGCCGGCGGCGTGTGCTGCTGCGCCCTCTGCACCCCTCCCCTTAAAGGGTGTCGCGATGTCGCCGAGCCCCTGGACTGGGTCCCACGTGCCCTGAAATGGATGTGGGGAAAAATGGCCTGGAAAGCCTCCAGGTTCCCGCTTCCTTTCTTTTCAGTAATTACCTTTGTATTGACTTCCCCACCAAAACGAACAGTCAGGCCTTCTTTCCAGATAAAAAATGCAGCAAGAGACAAATGGGAGTTGAAACACATACACCACGTTGCCTGATAAGTGCATCTGCAGAAGCTAGAGACCCCACCTCAGGAGACAGTTACGAGCCTGGCCTGCTGGGTCCCAGCCGCGGCCGCCAGCGCAGGACGAGGCTAAGCAGGGCCTGGGGTGGCTTATTCCATAGATTGTCCTGGAAAAGGTAATCAAAGTGAAGCAGAGGGGAGAGTCAAGGTTACTCTGGTCGTGGTAAAAATATCCAATTCGCATCAGCCTTTTGCAATCTCGTCACATCTCTCGCTCTCGCTCTCGTTTTCATTGGCGCCCCGCCCTTGTGTGGAGCTCTCCTCGTGAAGCGTCATTTCGCCCTTTAACGTGGAAGAGGGGCCTTGCAGAGGCGAGAAGAGTGATCGCAGGGGGAGACCCATTGTCTTCAGCCCCTGCCCACAAGGGACTGGGAGAGGCCCGGCCGCCACCGTCTTACTGGGATTCTAGGGTGGCTTTGACTGGCCTGTGTCCCTGGTGAACCCCTTCACGAAGGTTAGGAGAGCCTGGCAGGGGCCTCCTGTGGGCAGGGAAGGACAGGTCGCGTGCCCCGAATCAGGGTACCCCTTGTCCTGGGCAAAGCACGTGGCTGTGGCAGCGCTGTCCTTGCTCCCGTCTCATGGTCAAGGCTGAGGGCTGGGCTGTGCCGCTCAGGGCTCGGAGGCTGGCGGAGCGCCTCTGCAGGGCGACGTGGGAAGGAACCCTGACCAGCAGGGCCCGGCAAGCTCAGAAGGGGAGGACGGGAGTCCACTGCCCGACACGGTGCCTTGTTTAGTTGTAACCCAGGAAGAGGAAGAAGTCCTCATCTGAGTCTGTGGCCACCACACAGCTGCCCCTCGACGCCCCAGACAGGTTCTGGAGGTTGAATAGCTGTCGAGCAGAAGCCGGCGTCTCCCTGAGATCTGCTGCCAGCAGGAGGTGGACAGCCACGTGGCATGACCGTGCCCACCTCCCACCCGGCCAGGCCCCGCCTGCAGGGCTCTGCCAAGGACACTCCCTACGCGCCAGTGGCCGCAGCGCCCCATCCCTATGCCGTGCGGCATCCTGATCCTGGTCCGACATCCCACCCCCTCCAGCCCCTCCCCCGCCCCACGCCTTCGCAGGGGCAGCACCGGGTCCATGTGTCCGGTGCCTCTCCACGGGGGCCACCAGTGGCAGGCAGGTCCTTCCCTCTCCGTGGTTTCGGCCATATCCGCTCAGCACCAGGCGCTATCTTCACAGTTCTGCCGCCTCTCCTATTACTTACGTATTGTCTCTTCTTAGTTAACTTTAAAAGGGTAGACTTTCTTTGTTAGAGCAGTTTTAGGTTCACAGCAGAATGGAGAGGAAGGAACAGAGACTGTCCACATATACTCCCCCATCCCCGGGCCCAGCTCCCCACCATCCACGTCCCCACCAAGTGGATGCAGTGGTTACAGTCCACCAACCTTTATGGACACGTCACCGTCTCATCATCACCCGAAGCCCATCGTTTACAGAGGGTCACTCTTGGTGTCCACTCCATGGGTTTAGACAAATGTGTAAGGACCCGGATCCATCGTTATAACAGTGTTACGCGGAACAGCTTCACTGCCCTGAAAAGCCTCTGTTCGGCCTAGTCACCCTCCCTCCCCCAACCCCTGGCAGCCCCTGATCTTTTTCCTGTCTCCATAGTCTTGCCTTTCTCAGAATGTCATATGGTTGGAATGAGATTGGCTTCTTTCACTTGGTAATATGCATATAAATTTCCTTAGTAGATATTTAAACAGAAATGAATTTACTTTAAAAGGAATCAGTACCATAGATGGAAAACTAGTGTCATTTGCATTCATAGGAGAGAACAGAAACAATGACTACAATAAAAGTGAATGTATTTTAGCTAGATGTCATTAATTATCAAAGGATCTGAGCTCAAGTTCTATTTCCTTTATTGAAAAGGTAAGTGAGTAAATGTGAGGTGTCAGAGATACACTGCCATGGAATTGATAGTTTCACAGAAGAAGCAAAAACAAATTATAAACGGACAATACGCGTTGTGATGTATATCAGCTAAGATGACACAGGAACCCTGGTGGTGAGTTCACACTTTTAATTATTTTCTCATTTACTTTTTTCTCTGGGATGCATACTCTTACCCCGGTTTAAAGGTGAGGAAATTGAGGCCCTGAGGGGTTAAATAATGTGCTAACCTGAGAAGGCAGTGGTGGGCTCCAGTGCGAACCCCACGTCCTGGACCTCAGACCTCACGCTTTGAACGCGAGTCCATCCAGCGGGGAGAGGGCACAGTTTGCATGAAGGCTCCCAGCCCTCGGCGTTAGACCCTTACGTGGGGACACAGGCTTTGCTTCTCTAGGGCTTTGGTCAGGAAGGACGTTTTCTTTTTTTTCTTTTTTTTTTAGCTGAGCCATCCTGCAACAGCTCAGCAACTCAGCTCGGGCTGGGCATTGAACGCTGTCGCGGGGAAGAGCTCCCCCTTGCAGAAACCTTTTCTTCCTCAGGTGTCTTGGTCGGGGAATCAGAAAGTGACGTGGGGTGACCTTTCCGCCCAAGCAGAGCTCCCAGCCCCGGGGTGCCTGTCTCTGTGAATGCGGGGCACCTGGAGACATTAGGGCCCAAGCCAGGCGGCTCCTGGGCAGGCTCTCCCTCCGCAGCCCTGTGGGGGTGACGTTTTAATTATGCAGCAGCGAGGGGTAGAAAGGGATTAGTGGGGCGGCTTTCTCACCAGTAACCTGGGGAAGTGGCCTGCTGCCCTCTTCAGAAAGACATGAGCTGTACATCTGTCTGTCTGTGAGCATCTGGCGGGGTTATTATGCATGCAAATTTTATACATGGAATGCAAACACGGAAGGAGATGCCCCCCCGCCAACTTTTATGGCCCAAGGATCAGTGATGTGCTGAGTTATGGGTCTGACTAATGTGCTGGCAGAGCCACGAGCATCTGCCTGGGTTTTGTGCGTCTGCTGTGCGCTGGGTCCTGAGCGGGAAGGTGGAAACCTCTCCAGGCCTTGCCCTCCCTCCCTCCCCCTGCCCTCCCTCCTCCCTCCCCCTCCTCCCTCCCCCCTTCCTCTCCCCACTCTTTCACTCACCAAATAGTAGTAGTGCAACTCCTGTAGGAGTAAGCCAGGCAGCCTACCACATGCGGGGGCCACACAGTGTGCGGCCCTGCCTCCATCACGCAGTGTGGCGCGGTGGCTGAGTGTGGGCTGGATGGCGAGGCTCCTGGAGTTCAGGGTCTGCCGCCCGTGGGCCTCCCCCTGGAAATGCTGCCCCTGGAAGCTGGGATCGCAGTGCTGCTTACCATCGGGCTGTGGTTCTGAGGACTGACTGCGTGTATTTAAGGTAGCGTGCATAACTGCAGGGAGGCCGGAGTCGGCACACTGGGGTCCTTTTCCTGCCCCCATCCTGGGGCTGTGTGGAGGGGAGGATGGAGGTGGGACCAGCTTCATCTCCACCGCCTGTGGAGCGCTGAGTGGTGGAGGCGGTGTCTGCGTGGACATGCCCAGGAGGCCTGGCTGGCCTATCTGAGAAGGTTCTGGAAACACGAGACCAAAGTCAGGTGGGCTGTGTTGTGACCCTCCGTGATCAGCCTGTTGATCTCAGTTCTGTACCCGGGGTGGAATGTGGGGGAGCAGGACCCACCCCCAGAGGAAGGGGTTGGCAAGGACCTGGCAGGGTGACGGCCCCATGCAGGTGGCTGAGCTTCAGGCAGGGTTCTCATCCCCATGGAGCCCAGAGAGCGACATAGGGACGCCCAGCCACCAAGGCAGAGCGATGTGGCGGGAGGCAGGGCCGTGAAACTGGTGGGCTAAGCCCAGGTGCGACCAGGACAGCAGGTGGGGCGTGTCTGTCCCGCAGAGCAGGGCGGAGGCTTCTTACCTGCCCTCTCCTCGGTCAGCTGCCATCTCCTCAGTGAGAGCTTCTCGTAGCTGCCCTGTACACACACTCTCGCCCCCGCTGCCCTTTGCTGTCAGCTGTTACCACATCAAGCACACCACACATTTTAATCCTTCGTATCGTCCATGGCGTGGTTCTATTTAGGATCTCGGGAGAAGACCTCATCCTCTGGCTATCAGAGCTGGGCGCAGTGCAAGTCCTGGACAAATCTTCCTGAAATGAGTGGATGGTGGGTGGGTGGATGGATGGGTGAGGCTCATGGCGTCTGTGGGAAGAGAAAGCCGTGGATGCAGTGGGGCCGCAAAGTAACGGATGCCTCCTACCCAGGCTTTCTGGATTTCTCTACAGCAGATTTTCTGAAGTAAACTTTAGCCAGAGCAAATGGATTGTAGAATGAATTGTGAGATCTGTGATGCTTCGTTGCCAGGGACACAACTCATTTCTGTAAGCTGACCTCTGACTTACAGCCCTTTTTGTATGGTTTTTAGGGAGCTATGGATAGAAATACAAAGATTTTTTAAAATGTCAATTTAAAAAGAGAGAGGCTACAAATATCCCCATCTATTTCACATTAGATATAGGAAATTTATCCAGGGCTTTATTTGGGGAATTCTCTATTCATTCCCATCCATATATGTATTTCTTCATTTAATCATTCACTCAATCAACTAACACTTACCCGCCGAGTTCTAGGTGTGACATGTGGCAAAGAAGCCATGCTCTGGACCACATGCTTTGAAGGTCAAGGAAGACAGTGATGGGGGATGGGCATCAGGTGCAGACAGAGGGGATTTCCAGCAGACTTCCGGTGAGGGCCCCGTGAGCCCACAGAGAGAGGACGCAGACGCGAGGCAAGGTGCGCGTACGATTGAGAGAGTAAGTGGATGCTGTGTCTTTGAGAAGATTGGAGACAAAGAGGAGAAACCAAGGGTCGTGTTGGGAGGGAAGAGAGTTGGAAATCTGGGATGGAAGTGAGCAGAAACATTATTTTAACAGGATGCAGACTGGGCAGTGGAGAGAAAAGTGCCGCAGGGGACCAGGAAACCCACTAGGTGACTTTCCTACAGACAACCCTACTGAAAGAGTCCACAGTGAGGTGAGTGTGACCTCGGGGTCACCTTTGGCTAGACTCTCAGATCACCCTAACTTAGGGGAACCCCTGGGTCAGTGCCCGGTGCTCCTGGATGACCTGAGATGGTGGCATCGGAGTGAGTGGTACGATTTTCTTAGGGACTCTCTCTGGTGTCAGGAGAGCTTGGTAGCTGTCAACAGGGCACTCAGTGGAGACAGCTTCTATGTTTGTGCCCTGAAAACCCCAAAGAAGTAACTCGACAGAGATGGATGGGTGCCTCAAAATGCCAAAAAACCCACCCACTTTCCTCTGAAGGAGCAAGGTGAACACATGTGTAACCGGCGTTAATGGCAGTGAGAAGGGACCGCAACCATCCAGTGGCGTTCCCGCTCTTCCGCCGTTTTGGAGGAAATAGCTGCAGCCATCTGGCCGTTCCCGGGGTGCCGCCTGGAACCCTCGGAGCTCTTCCCCAAGGGCCCCTCAGCTGTTGGCGCTATTACTCCATTCAGTTACTGCCAGTGTGACGAGCGTGACGGGATAACTCGTGATGTTAGTGTGTTTCCTGATGACTAGTGAGTCTGAGAAGTTTGTTCATATGTTTGCCAGCCATTCGGATATACTCGTGTGAATCACCTCTTCACATCCATTTGTTCATTGACACACTACTGGGTTATTTCTTTTTCTCGTCATTTTTCTAAGAGGTCTGTGTACAGTACAGCTATTAACCCATGGCCTATTATCTCTACTGCAGATATTTATTTTTATAAATCCCTTATCTATTGGCATTGTTTGTAAAGGCTTCTTGCTGCACAACATTTCTCTATTTCTATGTAGCCAAGTATGACCGTCTTTTCTCTCCTTTTCCCCCACCTGAGCCCCCGTCTTGGTTAGAATGTTTCCCCTGCCACTGGATCCTAGATGGAATTTCCTACATTTCTTCTGACATGCACCCCTCTCCCTCCACGCCTAATAGAGCTTTGTATTTTCTGAAGCTTTAATTACATTTGAAACGGGAGAAATGTGAACAGGCATGGACTTGTTACATCAATATTATTTCATAATCCAGTATCAAGATTCTATTGAGCAGTGCTGGAAAACCAGTGTTTTGACAAAACTTTTGGAAAGGAGAATTGGTTTGACATGATTTCGAAAATGGATAGTTATTTCTCGACCTTCCAGCACCCGTCCTGTCTTCTCTGGACAAGGAAGGCCCCGTTTATTTGGGGGAATTGACACCGGGCCGTTTGGACGAGCCCGTGGGTGCCCCTCCAGTGCTCTCGGGTGCCCAGCCCGCCCGGCCCAGCGGACCTGCTCCGGAGCTGCGCGGAGGCCCGGGGGACGGAGGAAGCCAGCTGGCGGCCAGGCTCGTTGTTCTCCGGCTCACCCGGCTCTTCTTGGCCTCCAGTGTGTGTGTCTCCCCGAAGCAGCTTGGCTGGCCCCGAGTGGGGCACACTCCATTTGCACTGTCAGACCGCTGCCTGTTCTGGATGTTTCTGTGGCTCTGTCGTCACCAGCCAGCTCGTCTGGAGATGCGCTGACACGGCATGCAGCGGCGCTTGCTTTCCGGGCCTGGGGCCAGGATGAGCAGTTGGCAGGCTTTGGGTGGCAGCTGAGCGCATTTGGCCCAAACTTTGGAGAGTGCAGGTGACTCCACGCTTACCTGGACCAGGTAATTTGGTTCCCGATGTCTGTCAGCATCCTGGAATGCGCTTCTAGGAAACCAGGCCTGGCACAGACTAAGGCACTCTTTCTCCCGGCTGCCCCTCTGTGAGCTGGGCAAGGGGCCCTCCCTACTGTCTGCTGGGATAGCGACGCGGCTGGGCCTTGCGGGTCCCGCTTTGCAGCTTTGAGTCAAGCGTCTGAGCCCCGTGGCCCAGGGAAGGGGCCCGGAACATGATGGTGAAGGCGTGCCCCCGAGCCGGGGGAGCCCACCGTCCCTGCATCTCGGTGCTGGGTTTTCACATTCAAAGCTGTTTACAGGCAAATTCAGTCCAAATACTGCATTACGTGGTGGCTTATGGGTAGCGTGGCAAACTGACTTAGATTCCCCAAACTGAGTGGCGCTGTTCCAGCCTCGGTGATAGGAAGAGGAGCTCAGTAGAGGCCGAATTGCAGAAATCTGGGACTTACACTGATTTCTGCAGGACGGTGTAAGGCAGCTTGCCATCTCCCAATTGTGGTCACTTCCATCTTCTGTGTGGTCTGGGCCCTGACAGAGTTGTTCTAGGACATTCACTTGCTTATACATTTATCCGTTAAAAATATTGATTTTACTTCTGTGATGTAGATTCCACGTTGAGCAAAACTAAATGTGGTCCCTGCCTGTCATCAAGGAGCTGACATCCAATAGACAAGATAGCTGAGAATTCTTAAAACAATATAAATATGTGAGATTTCAGTGCAGACGAGCTCCG
This sequence comes from Aselliscus stoliczkanus, assembly GCA_033961575.1. Classification (NCBI taxonomy): domain Eukaryota; kingdom Metazoa; phylum Chordata; class Mammalia; order Chiroptera; family Hipposideridae; genus Aselliscus; species Aselliscus stoliczkanus. The sequence goes on along the minus strand of CM066738.1, from coordinate 2,491,940 downwards.
GGGAGGTGCAGGGCCTGTGCAGGAGGATGTGAGCGAGCCGGGGAGGAGCGGGCAGAGAGGTCTTCCTGGAGGAGGTGAGGATTGCTCCGAGAGTGAGAGACGGTGGGTGCTGTGGGCAGAGCAGATGGCATGAACTTAAAAGTCAAGTAACCTGAATGAGCTTCTGTGGCTGCAAAATGCAGAGTGAGGGAGAAGAAGCGCGAAATGAAGCTGGAGAGGTGGGCAGGGCCACACCACACTGCACCCTGTGTGCTCACCTGTCTGGCGTAGGCTCACCTGTCCAGGTGCCCACCTGCCCGGGTGTCTGCAATGCACTGAGGAGGCTGGTGTGGACATGTCTCTGATGCCTCTATCCCCTCCCCCAAACACACGTGTCTCTCCTCCTGACACCTGCCCCAGACACCCACACCTCTGTGGGTGACGTCACACTGGCCCCTGGGCTCCCTGACCTCAGACACCCACCAACAGCCTCCCACGTCCCGTTTCCTCCCACTCACCTTTCTCTGTAACCACAGCCGGTCCAGATCCGCCATCACCTACCAGAATGAAGTGAGTCAAAGGACCGCCTAGGATGTGAACCCCGTCACCTGGTGATTGTGGCTGTCTCCCTCTAACATCTCTCTTCTCGTCAGACTGAAATCTGTAAGGGGCCAGGCCCTAGCCTGACTCCTTCCCTGTCGTAGCCTAGCGCCCAGCAGAAAGCTCAATGCATGCAGCTGGCACCAGAAACAGGGCGGGAACAGGAATCCACACAGCTGCCCCCCCTCCCTCCCCCGGCCACCCGCAGGCCACCTGCAGGCCCTGGCCAGCAAAGCCTGCAGCAGAGGGGCCTGCTGTTCATGCAGACACAGACCGACAGACGGACAGACAGCGGCTGCTGCTGGAACTTAACACCAGAGTGCTTTCAGATGCTTGTCACAGACACTTTGAACTGCATTAGAATAAACAGAATTCTGAATTATCTTCTCAGCAGTACTGGCTTGACTGTCTGTCACCCAAAAGGGGCAGGAGAGAGATGAATTTCTGAGGTAAAAATAGCAGGAGGGGAAAAATCCACAGCAGGGAATTCTGGGAGCTTCTTGTGCACCAGGAGGCTCTCTCTCTCTCTCTCTCTCTCTCTCTCTCTCTCTCTCTCTCTCTCTCTCTGTCTCTCTCTCTGTCTCTCTCTCTCCCCTCCCTGCCGCCTTCCCTCTCCCCACTCCCTCCAGCCCCAGCGCTGATTTGGGGAGAGTCCAAAGCCAGAGGACTCTCAGGCCAGAGGACTCTTGGAAATGAGTATTTATTTGCTTGTGCTGATGGGCAGCCAATCACAGTGCATGGTGCTTGGGCCTAATGCAAAGCCCCGTAAGTGATGCATGAGGGACAGCCCCTGAGGGGCCGCCGTGCCAACCTGGCTGAGGAGACACACAGTGGCCGCCAGGCTCAGGCCCAGGGCTCTGATCAGCGCCCACACCAGAGCCTTTGTCAAAGAGATTTTTGTGGAAAGCTTGAAAATCAGCTCCAGTGCCTTCTCCTTTTATTCCCTGTGTCTCCTGTGCATTCCGGGCACCCACCACGTGGTGTCTCTGTGTGAGACCCCCTGAGGCCTCCATCACAGTGTCCTCCCATCCTTTGCCTGTATCTCCCCTAAGCTCGCCCCCCACCCTCATCCCGCAGCCACACCGATTACGCTTCGGGACCTTCACCAGACCAGGGTGTGCCCCCTCATACACACACCACAGTGCCTTTGCATGTGCTGCCCCACCTCTGGAAGGTCCTGCCTAGTCACCTTGCTGTTATCTCCCCAGAGAGGCCTCTCTTGGGCCCCTGGGCCTCTCTCCCCAGTCATCTCAGTGCGTTTTCACTCGCCCTTGTTGGTCCCTTCACCAGATTTCATCTCCAGGCTCCATGCCTAGAGGCTGTACGTCCAGTGCAAAGCACGGTGCCAGGCCCACAGTGTGTGTGTGTCTGTGTGTGGGGGGCTAGGAAAACATTTGTCCTGTGAAAGCCCAGGTCCCATCCGGCAGGCGTGGGGCCAGCACTTGGGTCATGCCTGGGGCTGTGCCTCCTCCGCAGACAGTGCTGGTCCTAGAGCCCCCCGTCGAGTTCTCTGTCTGTGGAGCTGCCCAGCCAACACACCAGGCGGGGCCCTGGCAGACAGGACTGCTTGGGCCCTGTTCCTGATCCATTCTGACTGCGGCGGCCAAATCAACTCATGGCAATGTGCTTTGTCAAGAACAATAAATAATGATGGATGCCCCCCTGATCTTGGAACAAGGAGGCCTCCGCCTTCAGGTGGCAGCTCTGTACCCCGCAGCAGCTGCTGCTCTCCTGTGGGATAGCTCCAGGCTCTCGCAGGCCGCCCCACAGGTCCGGGCTAAGCCCACGTGTGCCTCTGCACGTGTCCTGTGAGAGTGGGCTGGCACTGTACCATTCAGTGTCTCGCCCCGCACGGTGGACCCGCATAGGGATCTGCCGGGGTGAGACTGGCAGCCGGGTCCACCATTTGCCGTGTATGTCGATGCTACATGTGTGTGCTCAGAGGCAAGGGGGCACCAGCCCACCCACCTGGGGACGCGCCTGTGTGCTCTGGAGAAAGCCCGGCGAGTTACGGTCCAGGATGCTCCCGGCATTACAGACACCGAAGCCTTATCTTGGCCACAGCACTGTGTGAGTTTCTGCGCCTTGGAGCCAGGCGTTTGGCCCATTGCATCACTGGACAGATGCTGAGTCCCCCACGGTCCAGGTCCCGGGTGTGCACACCGGTTGATTCTGCATGGACTTCACACCATGCAGTATGCAGCTGGCTCCCGACTTTAAAGTTCAAGGTCTCGGGGAGAGAAGGCCGTGATGGCCAGGGGCTCTCATACCACATACCCAGGGTATCCCAGGGGGGGCGGGGGCAGTGACCGCAGCTGGGCTTCGTGGAGGGGTCCCCCTCACATGTCCTGTTGGAACAGCCTCTGCAGATCACTGTACTCCGTTGTCACAACCACCTTCTAGAGAAGGACCAAGCTCTCTGGTCGGGAGGGCTGGTCCACCCTTTGAGGCGAGCCTGTGGGGAAGCGACCCCACCACAGGCTATTTCCCTGACACTCGTCAGGCACCCTGAGGTGTTCAGAGAAAGGGCACTACGGGCTTCGGGCTTCGTGCCTTCCTTTCCGAGCTGCTGGGAAAACAGAAATGTCACATGTCACACCCGTCCTTGCCAAATAAATTGCCTTCTACTGAGAACAGTCATTCCTCGTGTCCTCTGAAGACAAGGCAGCAAAGGACTCGAGTCACCATTCCTGGAGAGAAAGGAGGAGGCTGCGGATTCCTTAGCACAAAGGGCCGAATCTGTGCAGCGCCCAGGGCAGGGGGAGCTGTGATTACCCTGGGCTGCTGGCGGCTGGAGAAGGATCGCTGTCTCCACGCGGAAAAGGAATCCTTTCAGCTTCGCTGTTCGGAGAAGGCGTCCAAGCCTTCATGTGTGTCTCCTGGGCTTTCCTGCAGACTGCCGTGGGAGATGTCTAATTGAAAGGCTCTCTCCGCTCTGGTTGGCCTTGTTTCTTAGACTCGGGTTTACACAGGAATTCGGGGATGACTGGCCCAGAAGGGAGTTTGCGTGCCATTAGACCCGACCGAGGAGGAGCTTGGAGATTGTGTCACCTTCAGTCAGGTTAGGCCCCGAGCAGTGTTCCTGTGCACATGTGACTGTGGCCACGTACCCGGAGAGCCAGCACATGCCCGCTGCGCGCAGGGCGCCGCCCCTTCTCTCTCCCCACCACCCGGCCCCTCGCCGCCCTCTGTGCAGCCCCACTAGCCTTCTTCCTCTTCCTGGGGCCTGGTGACACCTCCCCTCTAACCCCAGGACCTTGTCACGTGCTGCCCCCGCTGCCTGGCCTGCTCCTCTTCCCGTCCCCATCTTTCTCAGAGGGCTTCCCCCCGGCCAGCCTCCGTGCTGCCCCCGACATGGCATCAGAGAAGATCCCTTCTCCCCTCACGGTCACCCCCAGGCGCTGATGACATGACGTGGGAGGGAGTTTTCCTCACACCTGCAGAAAACATGGACCCCAGCGGACGGACGTTTTGCCCCATTCACCCTTTGGCGTTACTGCTGCTGACTCTGGGACATCCTGGCATCCGGGGTCCACATCCGGGGTTTTCACAAAATTACGAACAGGGTGCAAATATGCCAGCCTGAGTGAAGGCAGACACGCCGGGGCTGAGTGCACCCCCAAGGGCGTCAGATGTGGCTCAGGACGCTTTCCCAGGCCAGAGAGAGGAGTCCTGGGAGGCGGAGGTGGTCGCAGGAGGCTTGGCGGGGACAGCGGCGTGCAGAGTGGAGGGAGGCACGGTGCACGTGTGACTCTGGCCACATGGTGACGAGCAGAGTGTCCCAGTGAGCGAGCTGGGCACCCGGTCGGAAGGCTCCGCCTGTTTCCCACTCAGCGGGCCTGCGTGGTGACTCTCTGCCGGGCTTGGGCCTGCGTGGTGACTCTCTGCCGGGCTTGGGCCTGCGTGGTGACTCTCCGCCGGGCTTGGGCCTGCGTGGTGACTCTCCGCCGGGCTTGGGCCTGCGTGGTGACTCTCTGCCGGGCTTGGGTCTGCGTGGTGACTCTCTGCCGGACTTGACACGGTCACGAAGGGCCCTGGTTCTGAGCCGCGCTTGTCAGACTTCACCGTGCGTCCGAGTCACACGAGGGCTCGTGAGAATGCAGACTGGGGCCCCACGCCCAGAGACCTCAAGTCTTTGCCTTGGTTTCTGTGCCCAGCGGGGGCCTGTGTGGGTGCCCTGTTTTTCGGATGCTCAGGATGCTGAATGGGACATGTGTAGGTCTGGGGGACGGTGTCTACGAAGGAGTGTGAGGTGTGACCCGAAATCCACGTGGTTGGTGGGCTGGTGACAGGACCCATGTGAGGGGTGACTCAAGCATGGACTGCTTGGGGGACAGATCCTGCAAGCCCCCTCCCCACACCCACGCCCATCACGCAGGGCAGAAGCCCTAACCCAGCGGGCCGAGCGTCTCGCCTCCTGGACCTTGTCCCTCCAGCTGCGTCAGACTTTGAGGAGCAATTAGTGAATCAGTTGACATCATCCCTGAGAATTCTCAGGTCACAGAAGCTAATTAACCTTCCTCTTGCCTTCCAAACAAAGTAGCAACCGACACAGCCAAATGTCCCGGAACGAATGGGAAGAAGACAGAAAGAAAAAGCTATCTCTATTTTTTTAAAAAAATGGCAGAAAAATTTAAAATAAATAAACTCCAAGGAGGGAAGCTGGTGGGGAGACACGGCTGCCTGGGCCTGCTCAGCCAGTGGCAGCGCTCGTCTGTGGGATCTGAAACAGCCAGGCTGGTGGGTGATTCTGGATGGGCACCTGTGGGCATTCCTGAGGTGACCTTTGCCTTGGAGGTAGGGTCTGTGCACTCCACGCGGACGGGCTCGTGTGTGCCGTGTGGACGTGCCCAGGCAGCTCAAGGTGGTCTGGACACCCGGGGCTGACCAGCAGAGAACTGCCCGGACTGCCCCTGGGGACCACTTTGACTCCCAGAGCACAGCACCAGGCTGGCAGGGTTAGCAGCATCCCCCGTTCACATTGGATTCCTCTCTGAGAAGCCATGTAGTCAAGTTGCTAAGGATGGCGCTTTCGTAGGGGACCCATCCGAGCTCAGATGCCCACTCTGGCACTTGCTGGCTGTGTGACCTAGTACTGTGCTCCCACACCTACCATCTCTACGTGCCACTGAGTCCCACTGTGCACGTGTCCTGAGGCTGCCGTTACACGTGGCTTAAGCCAACAAGAACTCCCCTCCTCACAGTTCTGGGGGTCGGCAGTCGGAAAATCAGGGTGTTGGCAGGATCGCCTTTCCTCCGATGGCCCTTGGGTAGAATCCTCCCTGGCCTCTTGCTGGCTTCTGGTGGCCCCTGGCAATCCTTGGAGTTCCTTGGCTGGTGGCTGCCTCACTCCCATGTCTGCCTCCGTCTTCACGTCTTCTCCCTGTCATCATCACACATCACGTCTGGTGTCTCAGCCCCTTTTTGGAAGGTTTGCGGACTCCGGCCTCTGGAGCAGGGCTTCCCCAAGGTCAAGGGCGGGTGCCTCCCTGCATGTGGTCCTCCCAGGCCCCAGCCTGATGGAAAGTCAGCAGCACTTGCCCGAAACTGAAGGTGCCGCGAAGGGAGAGCAGGGCACACTGGGTCCAGCCAGAATCTGAGGCCTACAAAGGGCTGAGTCTGCGCCTCCTTCGCCTCTGAAGACCTGGGCACTGGCCGCTGGCAAGTGTTAGAGACGCGCTGGCAGCAAAACGAGGCTGTCTTGAGTGTAAGAAGAAAGATGAAAAGATAATTGAAAATGCGGCCACTCCCACACCGTATGATCGATGACATTTCACGTCGTGTTCAGATTGCATGTCACGTCTTCTGGCTGCCACCAGTGCGACGTGGCCCACACGTGGGGACCTCTGTCCTGAGACACGATTACTTATTAAGGTGGGAAAGCCGTCTGTCTGACAAATGGTCTTGGGTGTTGTTTTTCTTAACACTTTCCCCCACAAAGTCCCACCTTTCTGTAGGTTTTAAATATGCTGAGGACCTAGCGTGTCTTTTTTGAGGAACGTGGAAAAGCGACTAAAGCGATTGTTTATCTTTTACTCAGTCATCCCACTTTAAACTTTAACTCCACGGCCCTTACATCATTTTAAAACTGTCTGGCATATCTCTAAAACTAATGATACAAAACCACTGTGTGATAAATTAAAATACTTTCTACTCTGTCATACTGCAAACAAGTAGCTGCTCCCAAGTCTTTGGAAAAGTACTTTTGAGATAAAATATGTCCTTGTGGGTTCTGCAGGTTTGTAAAAAGTCCTGAATCTTCACAGATTTACGGGGGCGGGCGAGGGGGTCTTCCATGTAAAACGGCCTCTTCCTTGACATTTGAGGTCTCGCAAGGTAGTTTATTACACGTCTTGTGGACATCTTGCTATTTAATTAAATCTCAGACATGCATTTTATGTACTTGTAAGAAGGAATATGAAGAATGTATTTGTGTACTGCCTATTTGTAAGTCTTTTTCTGTTTCTAACACAAAATTATCAGCTGGAAGTAAGTCATCAGAGGCACTTAAATTTTCCGGGGTCAGAAATCTAATTAACCCCAGCAACTGTGCTTAAAATGTTGAATAATATGAGACAAGTCCTTACAGGAATCTTTGGTAATATTCCGTCTGGGTGATGTATTTACAACTGTTTTCTTTTTTTGAAACTGACCTTTAATGTCTGTTTTCAGAAGGCATGAGGGGATGGAAAGCAGGCTGGGAAACAAGTCACTTGTGAGACCTCATCTAATACGTTTCAGTAAATTATGGCTTAGGGTAAGCAGCTGAACTTGTAAACTATTTCACCCCTTTACATTTTTATAGACTGAATTAAGCATGAGTTCACAGTAAATGGACCACGTGTCTGAAAATAGCTCTTATCTCCTCACTTAAACTTGAAATCAGAAGGCTGAAAGCCAAATATGTTCAACCTACAAAACCAGCTGTCTTATTGGTGGGTTTGCTTAATGCAATGTAGGCCTTTGCTGTCTCCTGACAAAGCACGCAGTTCTTGCACGTTCCTGGGGGCTGTTTTATTTTTCTGGGTCCGGGGTTCGAGTTTGCAGTGGAACAACCTCCTCCTAAAGCCGCTTTCACAAAACCCTCAGGATCTGGCTGTTTCTCGCTGTGAGGCTGTGTGTTCTACCCCTAACTTATCAGAGTAAGAGCTGGGGGAAGTGGTCACAACAGGAGCCATGGAGCCTGGAAGACACTGCAGACCTGAATGTTTGGGGTGGGGCAGGTGGTGGGAGGAGCCAGGCAGGGAGACTGGGAAGGCGGCTGACAGGTGGGAGGGCCTCGCACAGCCGGCAGGTGGTCAGCTCCTTGCCCTCTAAAAGGGAGGAGAAGGAGAGGAGGACGTCTGGGGCGTTGGTCTCTAGCAGACAAACCGGGCCAGAAAGGACTAGAAGCTGAGAGTGCGGTCAGTGCCCGCCAGTGCCCGGCGGGGGGACTGTTTCTCCCCGGACGTCCTTAGAGTTAACCACCCCGAGCATTCCCTCCTGATGAGGACTGGCCAAGCCAGGGCCCTGCAGAAAGGGGTACTGCTCTTCCCGGGGTGCTGCCTCAGGCTCTCCCATCCTGTCCGCTTGTCTGACCCGTGTCATGCCCCCCCACACACACCCACACTGAGAGATGGAATCTAACACCGCCCCCGTGAGGGGGGGGTCATCGTTCGTCTGAAATGCTGATGGCGCTGGGCCATGATCTGTCCCCTGTTGCTGCCCCAGATCACCACAAGTCAGTGGCTTTAGTATCTCACTGTTCTCCGTCAGCTGTCTGAAATGGGTACCCCTGGGCCCAAAACAGGGTGATGTCAAGGCTGGTGCCTTTTGGAGGCTCAGGGGAACCCGTTTGCTTGCCTGTTCCAGCTCCTAGGGCTGCCCCATTCCTTGGCTCACAGCCCGTCTCCATCTTCAAAGCCGACAGTGTGATCAGGGCCCCCTCAGGCTGGCATCTCGGGTTCTTCCTCTCCTGCTCCGGTCCTCCAGGTATAAGGACCCTTGTGATTACACGGAGTCTCCGCAGACAACCCTGGATCATCTTCCCATCTCAAAATCCATCTGAAATCCTCCTGTAACCCTGGTCCTGTCTGTCCACGTAAGGTGACAATATGTTCACAGGCTCTGCGTGTTAGGGTGTGGTCATCTTTGGGGGGCTATTATTCTGCCCACCACAGGCCAGTTCAGCTTATTCCACATGAGGAAAGGAACCAGATTTGGTGCCAAGCGGCATGACTGACCCCTGGCTCTGCCGTGTAACACCTCACCCCACAATTTAGTGATGTAAAACCACCTTTTTGTTATGCTCAGAGTCTGAGGGCCAGAAATTCACCTGATGCATGTCAGAGGCAGCCTGTCTCTGCTCTGTGACCTCTGAGGCCTCAGCTGGGAAGGTGAAAACTCTGGGGGTGACTCCGTGGCCGGGGGCTGCAGTCCCCTGAAGGTCACTTCAGTCGTGTGGCTGGTGGTTGATGCTGGCTGTAGCCTAGGACTCCGTGAGAAACTTGCAGCTGTCGGCTGGAGCCCCTACACGTGGCCTCTCCATGTGACCTGGGCTTCTCACGGTATGGCCACCCCAGGGTGGCTGAACTTGCTACATGGTGGCAGAGGGCTCCAAAGGCAAGCGTCTCAGCTAGAACGGTGGACTCCGCATGGCCTCAGACGTCACACCGTGACACTTCTGACACCTTCTGTTGGTTATAAGCAAGTCGCAAGCCCCTCCATTCACAGCGCAGGGCCTTAGATGCCATGTCTAAGGGGGAGGGGAGGACGGGGTCAGATGGAGACGAGCAGGCAGGATGGGACAGCCTGAGGCAGCACCCCGGGAAGAGCAGCGCCCTTTCTGTAGGGCCCTGGTTCGGCCAGTCCTCGGCAGGAGGGAATGCTCGGGGTGGTCTGGCTGACCTCCATTGCGGGGTTCCCAAATTCAGCAAATAAAGCACAGAATGTCCAGTGAAGTTAGAATTTCAGGTGAATGATGACTGTTTAAATGTAATTATGTCCATGCAATATTTAGGATATACTTATACTAAAAAAAGATTGTTTTCCTGAAGTTATAATTTATCTGGGCACCCTGCATTTTATTAATACACTCGTCCATTCTGAGTGTTCATTGTTAGATGGCTTGGACATGTGTGGATTCCAGGGAGGGAGAAGGACTATAAGGGGCAGCTGTGTGTGGAGAGGGTCCTGGAGGAGGGGTGCGAACTTCTGGGCGCGGAGACCCCGACCCCAGACCCGCCGTGGTTCAGCTTGTTTCGGCCCCACCCTTTCCTGACCCAGCTTTACTCAGCACCGCCTCTAAAAACGCCTCCCAGCCCCAGGTAATTAATGGGAAGCCTGGACCCATTCTCCTGATGAGCTTTCAATTAGTCCGTGTCTAATTTTCAAATACTCATGAATAACTAATTAACTCAGGTCAGAAGCAAAATCAAAGATCTCACTGCCCCTAAAGAGCTGCTTAAGAAATCTCCTCCTGGTCGTTTCCATCAGTGCATGACGGGAAATCAAGGAGAGAAGACCAGCGGGTACCAAACAGACACATCCTCAGCCAGGCCCCATCCCGGCTCTCCGATCCCGCGGCAACCCTGTTGCGACTTCCTATTCGTGTCTGGACCATGCCTGCCAAGAGCCTGGTGGCCAGCCCGAGGTCACACAGCTAAGACGCCAGGGACCCTGCCCGGACCTCACTCCTGGCTGGTGCTTGGTTTTCTCACTGACCCTCCATTGCTTCACGAGCAGATGTCCTTTTTCTGAGGACACCAGTGTGGGGCTTTAACAGACCCCTGTGGTTGGAGCTGGGTTGAATACTGTTTCCCGCCCTGATCCGTCCAAGTGCTGCCCCCACACCTATGACTGTGACCTTCTTTGGAAATAGGGTCTCTGCAGATATGACTAAGGATCTGAGAATGTGAACATCCTGGATTTAGGTTGGACCCTGAATCCAATGACTGGTGTCCTTATAGGAGAAGGGGGAGGGAGATTTGACACAGAGACAGACGGGGAAGATGGTCGTGTGAAATGGAGGCGGAGATTGGACGTGCTTCTCCACCCGAGCAGCCACCAGCAGCTGGGAGGAAGACGGGACGGGCTGCCCCTTGGAGCCTCCGAGAGGAGCCACCGCCCAGCTCGGGGATCCTGCCCCCCAGGTCAGCGAGATGAGGAACACCTGTGGTTCTGAGCTGCCCCGATGGTGGTAATCTGTGACAGCAGCATCAGGTGCTCACACGCCACCTGAGCACCATCTAGCTCTTAGGCCTGTGAGGAGCCAAGCTGCCCTGTCCAAGCCCGTGACCCCCAAACAAGCCGCCATGCTGCCTTTTGCCCCGCAAAGCACAGGGCTGTAATGTCCCATGTGTCTGTGAGACACAAATGGTAATTTGTGATTCCGAGCCTGCCTCTGCCCCCCATGTGGTGCAGGAGAAAGACATGTCAAGGCAGCCAAACCCCTCCTGGGGTCTCCAGGGGGAAATTCAGAGTGGCATGGAGTCGTGTGCTTTTCCTCATCAAAAAATCAGTCACACTTCTCATAACCCGAACCACTAAAACACTCGATCAGCCACAGGAGTGAGCTGGCCGGCCGCGTACACGCGGGCTCCCGAGACCAGGTGTACAGGTGTGGGCAGATGAGCGGTCATGCGCGGACCCAGAAACTCGCTGAGCTTAACTCCAAACCCGGAGCACCGGCTTCAGGTGAACTGCAAACAGGGCTAGAGTTGCTGCCTTCCTTTGTGCAGACACTCCACGGACAAGGGCCAAGGCGAACCGGGTTTTGCTGGTTTGCTCATCTCTTGGGGCAAATGGCAGTGTCACCTCCAGCCTTCGCTGTCCCTCAAACACCATGAAGATAAACATTGACGGTGGGGCTGTGCTGACTCCTGGAAATGACTTTGCCGAGCAGGCTGGACTCTTATTTCCCCCGAACTTCACAAAGGGCCAGATTCTCCCCGGGCCCGGAGCAGTTGCCCTGAGAAGACGCCGAGGCGATGGCAGAGGGTTGTAGGGCTGCCTAAGGTCAGCTCTGGAGACCTGGGTGGGCCGAGGGTCGGCTCAGCGCAAAGCCGCAACGGGGCCCTCTGGCTTTATCTGGAACTCACAGCTGTGACCGCGGGAAGGAACGGCCGAGCAGACCAGGGCACCTTCCCCTCCACCTCCTCCTCCTGCAGGAAGCCGGACTTCTTCCAGCCGGACACTGTGCAGGTGAAATCCGTGGGGTTCGGGAAACGAGATGAAACCACACTGGGGCGCAGTGCGCCGACTGCCCATGCCCCTCCGGGAGCCAGGCACTTTGGGCTCCTGGGGGTTTGATCTCCCGGCTGGGTTTCCTTTCTCTCATCTGAGCCCTGTGCCCTGGGGGGTCCTGCTGTGGCTGTGTCTGGCGCTGCTTTGTAACCTGAGCACCATCTGATCTGTCCCAACCCCTGTGTCCCATCAGTAAAACGGGGATAAAGCTGTGTCCTTACTGGCTTCACCGGGTAGCTTGGAAGATCAAATAAGGGTGTGAGTGTCACGATAATGGTACTGGCAGCCCCAGATGACCGTCCACATACCAGGCACTGCACTTAGTGCTGGCCACATGGGCAGAGTGCCACACAGAGGTTAAAGGACCCATCCAAGGTCACATGGCCAAACGACAAATCAGGACTCCAGCCCATGTCGAAGCTAGTGCTCTAACTCACTTGTCTAATTTATCGCACTTTTTTGCAAAGGACCAGAGAGTAAATATGTTCAGGTGGCGGTCTCTTCGGTCTTCGTTATAGCTACAGCCCGGCCATTACAGCACAAAAAGGGCTGTAGGTGATGCACAAACAAGTGGGCGTGGCTGTGTTCCAATAAAACTTTATTTACAAAAACAGACAGTGGAATGGGGGCAAAGTAATGGACACGTTTGCAGTTTGACTTGGGAGTGATGGAACTAGACAGAGTGACAGCCGCACGGCATTGTGGATGACCTGAATGCCACTGAATTGTTCATTTTAAGATGAATAACTTTATGGCAGATGACTTTCACTTTAACAGATTATTAAAAAGAAAACCCAGGGTGCTACCCCCACATGGCTTATCACCCACAGCCTGCTGACCCTGCGAGTTGCCCCTGGTCCTGACCTGGTTAAGTGCCCATTAGGATGCAGCTCTTTTCGGCCACAGTGCCCTGACTGGGTCCACTTCCAGAGCAGGGCCTTGGCTCAGGCAGGAAAGACCACCAGCGCAGGCGCTCGTCCCAGGCTCAGAGCACCCCGGCTCTGTCCCCGTGGACAGACTGTTCGGTCTCCTGGCCTCAGTTTGCTCATCTGTGAGATGGGGAGGAGTCAGGAGGGAGAGCCGAGTTCACGCACGTGCGCGATCCAAGTCCGCACACAACGTTCGCTGTTGCTTTAATTTTAATAGACGGAGGCGCCTTCCTTATCCACCAGCTGCTTGCTAACGAAGCGGAGCTCAGGCAGCCCTGTTTTTGTCCCCTCAGCTTAACGGAGGTATAACTGACATATGGTATTGTATAAGTGTGAGGCGTGCTGCGTGATAATTTGGTACACTTGTACACTGTGAAATGATTGCCACAGTGCGGTTAGCTAACACAGGTATCACCTCACACGCTGCCCTTTGTGGCGCGAACATTTAGGATTATTCTCTTAGCAACTTGTACGTACAACACAGAATTGTTAACGACAGCCACCACGCTGCACAGCAGCTCCCAGAACTTATTTGTCTGACAGGGTGTTCCCTCTGACCAGCCTCCTCCCACCTCTCACCCCAGCCCCTGGCGACCACGTTCTACTCGCTTCCCATAGTCTGCTTCTTCAGGTTCCACGTATGAGTGAGATCACACGGCATTGCTTTCCTCTGACTGATTCTTAGCACAATGCCTTCAAGGTCCAGCCATGTTGTCACAAATGGCAGGATTCCCTTCTTTTTTGTGGCTGAGTAATATTCCTGTGTGTGTGTGTGTGTGTGTGTGTGTGTGTGTGTGTGTGTGTGACATCTTCTTCATCCGTTGACAGACCCTGAGATTGCTGCCATGTCTTGGCTATTCTGAATAATGCTGCAAGAATGCCAGAGTGCAGAAGTCTCTTCCAGAAAGTAATTTGATTTCCTTGGGATGAATACTCCACAATGGAATTGCTGGGTCATATAGAAATATTGTTTTCACTTTTTTGAGGACCCTCCATACTGTTTTCCACAGTGGCTGCACCAGTTTACCTTCCCACCAACAGTGCATGGGGGTCCCCTTTTCTCCACAGCCCCGTCAACCCTTATCTCTTGTCTTTTAGAGAACAGCCATTCTGACAGGAGAGGTGACATCTCACTGTGGTTTTGACTTGCATTTCTCTGACGATGGGTGACGCTGAGCAGCTTTTCATGTGTCTGATGGCCATCTGTCTTCTTTGGAAGAATATTGATTTGGGTCTTTTGCATATTTATTAATCGGATTTTATTTTGTTATTGAATTATATGAGTTCCTCATGTATTTTAGATATTAGCCCCTTATCATATTCATATATATATATGAAGCACTCATCAGGGTTGCAAATACTTTCTCCTATTCTGTAGGCTGCCATTTTCACTTTGTCTATTGTTTCTATTGCTGTGCAAAAGCTTTCGTTTGGTGTGGTCCCTCTTGGTTATTTTTACTTGTTGCCTTGCTTTTGGTGTCCTTCGTTCCCAGTGCCACCTCCTAGGACTCTCACAGCTTCAGGTCTTACCTTTACGTCTTTGTAATTCATTTCCAGTTACTTTTTGTGAGGGTGTCAGATCGGGGTGTCATTTCATTCTTTTGCGTGTAAATGTCCAGTTCTCTCAAGTGCATTTACTGAAAACCTACCCTTTCCCCACTGAGGATTCTTTGGCTTCCTTGTCAAACATTAGTTGACCATACAGACATGGGTTTATTTCTAGGGTCTCAATCCTGTCCAATTGTTCCATGTGTCGGTTTTTGTTTGTTTTGTTTCTACCCGAACAAGGCTGTTTTGATCACTACGTAGTTTAAAATCAGGAAGTGTGATGCAGCCAGCTTTCTTCTTTATCAGCGGTGCTTTGGCTATTCAGGATCTATTGTCATTTCATACAAATTTTAGGACTGCTTTTTCTATTTGTAAAAAATGCCATTGGAATTTTGATGGGAATTGCATTGAATTTGTAGATTGCTTTAGGCAGTATGGTCACTTTAACAATATTAAGTCTCGCAATCCATGAACACGGGATATCTTTCCATTCTTCAGTATTTTTCATCAATGTCTTTAGTTTTCAGTGTACAGGTCTTTCACCTCCTTGGTTAAGTTTATTCCTGAGTAATTAATTGTGTTTGATCCTTTTGTAAATGGGATCCTCTTCTTTCGTTTCTTCAGATTGTTTGTTGTTAGTGTGTAGAAATGTAGCTGATTTTGAAAAATGAGCCTCAGCATAACCTGCAGCCTGCAGCCAAGACAACATCAAATGTGTTCCCTGGGAAACTGCGCAGGTTCTGTGCTCTGAGCTTTGTTCTGTGCTAATCCTGCCGGCACTGGTTAAACCCAGGCCCTGTGCATGGGGGCCCTGTGGTCTGAGCCCTGCTGAGATCAAAGGCTCAATCCCCAGTGCTTTCTGCCCCGTTTTCTTGGTGTGTCCCCCCCACCCCCCATCTTAGCACTCTGAGAACAGTTTCGGAGCAACTGTCAAAGCTGGCAAATGCTGTTCATACCCCATGCTGTTTGTACTTGTTTATCTAATATTTGATGATGGTGGCTGCCTGCCCACTAGAGTGTTAATGAAGTACACAGTGGAAACGAGTTATTCAGGGGCCCTTATTCTCCAGTCTTCATCTTTTAACCTGCCCAGATCTGCATCCAAGTAAAGAGTGGAGGTAAATAGGGAGGAAGAATTCGGCGTCAGACCCACGTGGGCTTGATCCTCACTCGGGCTTCGTTCACTGTGTGATTCTCTGAGCCTCAGAGGTTCCACCTGTGAGGTGAGAGCCACCTTCGTCCCACCTCACTGAGCTTTCCTGAAATTGCACATCCCCGTTTCATCTGCTCTCCACAGTTGCCATCATGATCGTCATCTTTGTATTCATAACTGGAGTCCAGCAGGTTCGGTCTAAAACCCTGGCCGTGCTCCTTGTCCTTGGGGGCCGTCCATTCACCCCTCGACTGTGCACGTGGCTGGGACCTCAGGGCGCCCACCTCCTGTGCGTCCTGCAAACCTCCTCCCTCACAGCCCTTTGCGGGGCCGGGCGCTTCCTCTCCTGGCCTGTCGTGCTCTCTTCTCTTTTCAGTCCGCGACTGTGACACCTGGCCCTTTCTCTCTGATTCTCACACATACTCACCCCCGTCACAAGGGGCCTGTGGGTTGGAGGTGGGGGCTTCTCATCAGAGTCTGTACTGAGGAGCCCGGATGCCTTCAGCGAAGGCATGCCCACATCCACTCTTTCTCGCTCTCTCCCTCTTCTGGTGGCCCCTGCCCCCCATCTCCCCAGCCCCAGGGCCTGTTCCTGCCTGGGATTCCTCCATCTCCAGGAAGACGTGGTGATATCGATTCCGAGGCAGGAGTGGGCTTGAGGATCCTCCCGGCTGAGGGTCTTTGGCACAATATCTGCAAAAAAATTACCCAGAAAAATATCCTCCCCCGCCTCTCTGTCATCTCCCTGGTGACACTAGTTGGTCTCCCAGATCATTTGAAATCTTTCAAGGATGAAAACCAGAGATGTTAGAAGCCCATTAGAACAGCACCGCATTAAAAGGGGCTGTTTTCCACTTACCAGCAGCTAAGAAGGGCTCTTGTCCTTGGAGCTGAATCCACAAAACCACCGTGAAATCCAGTTTGAAAAGACCTCATTCAGACGCAGACATCATGAACTGGTTACCACATTAAGAGTTAAAAGGAAAAAGTACTATTAATTTTCCATTTTTAGCCATGAAATTTGTAGCTGTGTGCTTATGAGAAGTATTATTTTAACCTTTATATTTCTCTTTATATGACTTACTTGAGAGAAAATTAAAAGTTAAAAATTGATACCTGACATCAAAAGCCCAGCATGCTAAAGGGTACAAGCCATGAAAAAAAAATGAGAGGAAATGGTGGCCTTTGAAAACATTAGGAATGAAATATATCAGGACGAGCTGGGTTCGTCTGTAAAGATATGTGTCGGAGAAATAGCCTATAAAGATATACGGCAGGGAAGGAGCACATAAGATTTGAGGACTTTGGAATGAGACCCTATAATTAAAATAACATAAAACACCTGAAGCGGGTTCCAGACACGAATCAAGTCCGTGTACAGCCGTGCACACCTGTCGCCAGCCTGTATGTCTTTTCCGTTTGCACCCTGTGGGGCTTGGTCCTGTGTCTCCAACACTAATGAAACATTGCGTGTCAGCTCATCCTCGACCTGCTGGGCTTCGCCCATGCAGCCCAGGCGGTTGTCACCCACGAGCTCACAGGGGTAGAAAGCTCCCGTCCGGCTCCCAAGGCTGCTCTGCTGAAGCCCTGAGATTGAATCTTGTGCATCTCATTTCTGATCATGAGAAAAGTCTCTGTACATGAGCCAGGAGTATAAAATATATAGACCGGGTAATTATCGTGTTGGGGGAAAATGCCTCCATCAGGTCAAACAACAGTGGCTCAAATGATAAAAAATAATCATGGGGACGATGATGACAGTGACATCATTAGCATTTCTTCACTGCTTATAATGTGTCAGGTGCTTAAGCGAGTTCTTTTATTTTGTACAACCACCACAAGTACATATTATTATTACTCCTACTTTTTTTTTCTTTTTTGAGGGCAGTGTCACTGGCCCTTGCATGTGGGATCCAAACCGGGGCCGCCAGCGTCCCAAGCCAGCTCTTAACCACTGCGCCACTCGGCCGGCCCAAATTACTCCTATTTTATACACGAGGGAACTGAGGCTTGGAGGGGCCCGTGGCGGCCCAGGGACATGCAGCTAGGAGCCGGTGAGCCCAGCAGCCCCAGTGCCCGGCACACGATTCATCCACAAAGCATGGGCTCTGTTCTCTTTCCTCACCAGCCACCAATTCCATCGAACTTAACATGTAAGAATCATTCACTTGTTTCTTTTCACCCATCACTTTCCAGTAGGGACTTGGGGTTTTGTTGAGATGCGTCCAGGGAGTCGGCCAAGGTCTCCGTGGTTTGGTGGCCTCCGCGAGGCCAGTCAGGGCCAACGTGAAGGTGCTTCTAACTCCTTCCCGTCTTCTCTCCATCCATCAAATAACACACAGTCAGCTCTCTATGCGGATCAGTTTCCCCTTCGCTGCCAGGTATCGGGGTGCCTCTTGATCGATGGATTTCTCAGAATCCCTGGAAGCCTCATCTCCTTAAACACAACAGAACCACACAAGTGTGCCCCAGGAGGGCTCCATCCGTCCGGGCCCTGGGGATCCTTTCCCGCCCGGGGCCGTGCCCTGACCCAGACACACCTCTTGCCCACTCTGCCTCAGGCCCCGGACACCGCACAGCCGGCTTCGGCTTCACTTTGCTGCCCATCTGTAGAGTTTTCCAGGGGCCAGGCCTGCCTTCCTCCCTTTAGCCCAAGGCCTTCTCAGGCAGGCAGGCCGGGGTTTGTGCTCACAGGGCCTCTCTCACCTGATACACGAGACTTCTAACTCCGAGTGCAGGGTCGGTTCAGTCAGTAAACACGGCTCAGGGCCCAGGGGTTCAGCTGAGAGTCCCTTTCCGAAAATACAAACAGACAAGCGGCCCGAGAACATGCTTCTGCGTCGCTTTATTTGTTGGCTGAGAACATGGTGAGCGGCATCCTTAGGAACCACCTGGGCGCTTCTGTCGTGCGTGTGAGAAGCTTCGGTATTTCACGCTGTGGACCATTTGGGGTCTACCCTCCTTTCCTCCGAGAGGAGGGGCAGAGGGCTATAGGCTCCAGCCGGCCCTGATTTACCTCTGCCTGCGCTGTATGCCCTGCAGGCGTGGGCATGTGCCCGAGGGGGTGGCGACGCACACACACACTCATGCGCACAACACACTCACACACGTGTGTGTGTGTGCGCCAGCATCCCCAGCTCATGCCAGTTTGCCCAACTGCCTGTCTTTAGCCCCAAGGACAAGTGCTGTGTCCTTGGCGCACCGGCGGCGGGCCAAGCTGAGCGTTAGCCCCCGACACATGCACATGAAGCACAGGCGGCGGCTGCCCTCCCCCTGGGAGCCAGCGCGGCTACCGAAGCTGCGATGGAGCGACGTGAGGCCGGGAGGGAGACAGCAGCTCTTTGGGAATAACGGGGCCGGGAGCACACGAGACCTCACGGTCTTTGCGTGATGCCTCATCACCATGGGGCCTGGGAGTCTGGAGTCACCCCCTTCCCCTGGACCCCGCATCTGGTAGCGGAGCCTGAGGCAGAGAGGGGAGGGGGTGCTGGCCCAGCCCTGCTTCCCAGCATCACGTGCCCTGGAGCCCAGACCACCAGCCAGGAACCACCCCTCACTGACGCGTGCAGTGTTTCTGTCTGATTAGATACACTAGGTCCGCCTGGATGAAATAATAGGATACCGGGGCTAGTACTTCTGTTTCTAGCACATCCGCACAGGAACATTTGCAAAGAGGAAATAGGTCAAATATTGAGGACCGAACCTCTGAGCAGCCTGGCGGGAGGTAGAGAGGGACCCTGCCTTGGGCCACAGACAACTCAGCCAGATTCCGCGGGAGGGAAGCCGGAGGGCCTGAGAAGGGGGGGCCTTCCGAGGGAAGAGAGCGATCAAACTCTGTATTGATCAGGCACGGAGAGTGCTGTCACCTTCCCTGCAAGGACGTGGGAGGGGCCGCGGATGTGCCGTGTGCTGGACGAGCCCTGCCTGCGGGGTGTCTCTGAGAAGGAGCCCTGGGCTGTGGCCACCTCGAGGCTGGCGGTGTTGGGGTGCAGGCTAGCTTGTCATTTATTCATTGCTTGAGCACCTGTGACTTGCCAGGCGCCAGTCCAGGCACCAGGGCTACAGATGTAGCAGGGACAGGTCAAGTCCCCGGACTCAGATGTGCACAGGAAGCCTAATGTCCTTATTTTCCTCACATCGACAGAATGAGCACTCTGAGGCTCCATCCTTCCCGGCAAGAGGAAAACTTCAACTGTACTTGTTCTTGGGGGGGTCTGTTCCTATCAGGGTTTGAAGTTCCAAGGTCTGAGGAGACAGCTCTGGTCACTGGTCATCAGGCCAGCGTGTCCATGTCCCAGGGCTGAGGTCCATGCAGACCCAGGGCCTGTTTTCTGCCCATCTTGGCCGGCGCTGAGGTATAGGGCAGGGATAGGACACAGGGGAGCTCCTGGCTGGTAGCCAAGCCTCCCCTCCTGGAAACCCATTCCTCCTTGTCTGTCCTTGCGGCATTCCCTGCCCTCTTTTCATTCAGATTCGCCAACTTCCCAGCTACTCGACTGCATCTCCTTGTATTTGCCCACTCTCCGCCACTTCCAATGCGTGCCAAGGTCCCCCCTGCCCAGAACCTTTGCACCTGCTATCCCCTCTCCCGTCGGTGCCCTCTCCTAGATTCTGCTGTGTCCTCCTAATTTTGACCTCATCTCAATGTCATTTTCATAGAGAGGGCTTCCGTGGCTACTCGCTCCTAATGGTTCTCATCCCTCATCACTTTCCATCATACGTGCTGTTAGTGTTGTGCGTTATGCCTGCTTATTGCATGTCAGTCCAGCAGAATGTGAGCAGGTGGAGGTAATGACTTGTCCTGCCGTGTTCGCCACCGAATCCCCGGGAACCTTCCCAGGCACGTAGTAGGTGCTCAGTAAATACCTCTTGAATGAATGATGGATGGACTTCCAGTCTGGCTCTTCCCATGCTAAGTACAGTTCCGCAGGACCCCTCCTCCGCTACTCCAAAGACACCCAGACTGCAGTTAACTGACTTAAGAACTAGGCTGTTTTCTCTCCTTTCTAGATCTTACACAACACATCTATTTCTATCTTAATTAAAAAATAAGAAGAGACAATAAAATGCGTCGTTACAGATTGGATGGGTAAAACAATTGGCTTGACAGTACTCTAGGAATTTAATTATAGCACAACACGCCCATGTAATACACACACCCGGAAAGGAAGAGTTGAAGAGGTCCAATAAATCATTGCTGTTAAACACAGAAACAGCCTCTGTAATTGTCCAGTTATGCTGATGAGGCCACAGGACGCTCTCAGCGCACTGGTGCCTTTATCCTGGGTGGCATGTGCCGGCGTCCCTGCGATGGAGAGCTACCTGGGAAATGGCAAGCTATATGGCTGCTTGTCTCACACGGAGAGCCTCCGCTCGGGGTGGGGCAGGGGCTGGTTAGCCAAGGTCCTTCCTGGCCATCTGCACGGCCCCTCGCATCTCTGAGCAGGCTTCTCAAGGGGTAGGAGGGAGACAGTGCACAGGAAGTGGTTGTAGCCCTGTTGGGCAGTTACCTGGTAAATAGGTCCCGGCGGCTGGCGCTGCTCCGGGCTCGGGATCAGGGGATGAGGTGGCTGAGAGCATCCTTCTGGGGCGACTGTCTGGGGGAGGGCGTGGGACCCAGGCGCCTCTTCCCGCCTTTCCGCTGGGGCACCTGCCTCACAGGCCTGCTGCTGAGCGCCGTCCGCCACCGCCCCTCGCCGTCGGTTTGTTATGTTTTCACCTGCTTCATCTGCTTCAGGGCACTTATCGCCTCACACAGTGTCGTGTCTGCTGGTGTGTTTACACACCGTGGGGCTCCCCAGCCGAATGTCAGGCCGAGAAGGGGAGGCAGGCCCAGACTTGCCGCAGCTCGGGCTCCGGTACCTGGGACGGCACCCTGCGGGGGACCAGCCCCCGCTGACCAGGGTTCGAGAAGGTGGACACGGCTTAGGCGATGAAATAAAGACAGAAACGAGTTAACAGTAAAGACAGAAAATGGAGGAAGAGCTCCCCGGTTTATTTCTCACAGGCTTTATATACAGTTTTTAGGTAGGGGGTACGTGCAAGGGTACATGTAGGAAAAATATGCATTACCTCAGTGAAAAGTAGATCATTAACTGTTTACCAATAGTCTAAAGGTCAGTGAAACCTTGGTTAGTTTCTTAAGCCGATTTCTTCCATTAACCCAGATAGCCATCTTTCTTTTGTGTCCCAAGGATCCGGCCATCCTCACCACATTCCTTAGTAAATAGTGAGCACCTTCCAGGTGCAGCAAGGAAACAATAGGAGCAGATAGACAAGTTTATGATTCACCAAGCCCACTAAAGCCAGCCTGCATGCCCCTCAATATTGGGGACCATGGCCCTCAACAGCACCCGGCCTGCCAGTGTGGGGAGGGTGGAAGGCGTCCTCCGGAGCAGCTGTCACCTGACGCCAAGTGGAGTGTCCCCCACGCTGGTCTCCAAAGTGAGGGGTACTGGGGGGCCGCGCTTCCAGTGCAGGCCTCGGGCAGGCGGTCGTGGACTGCGGTCATAGCTGTTTCACCCTTTGCAGCAGTTACTGAGGCCGGGCCCTGCGAGTGGCTCTTACTATAAGCGCGTGCACACACACACACACAGACGCACACTCATATGTGGATACACATGTATGTGAGTGCGTGTGCATGTGCACACAAGGGAACATGTAACGTCTGCATGCATGTAGTACATATTTTATTACTATTATTAACGAGGGAACTGTACCAATGATGGGTGTGAGTTATTTCCTGTTTCTAGCTTTCCTGCTCCTGTGTATGTAACCAGTTCTGGCCAGTGAGCTGTGAGTGGGGCAGGTTGTGTCACCTCATGCCACACTCGTCATTGCTGGTGTGAGAACCTGAGAGCCCTCCTGCCCTCGGCCACCCTGCACAGCGAGGTGCCAGGTGGGAGCCGCTCGTCAGCCTGGGACCTGAGGGGGAGCCTCAGAGCGGAGGTTTCACCCCCCCCTGGGTCCTGAGGGGGAGCCTCAGAGCGGAGGTTTCACCCCCCTGGGTCCTGAGGGGGAGCCTCAGAGCGGAGGTTTCACCCCACCTGCACATTAGAAACAAACCTTTACAATTTTAAGCCCTGTGACTAGGAAACTGTTACTGTGACACGGTAGTGCCCAGTCTGGTCCATCCTAACTTATAGTTTTATTGTGGGTTTTTTTCTTTATGTAAAAGTAAAGCACAACACGAAAATTCCTATATCACAGAAATTAGTGGGATTCACCCAGATTATCACCACTAAGGATTTGTTAATGTTCCAGAGTGTCGTCATGGAGAGAGGCTGTGTGTGTGGTGTGCGTGCGTGCGTGTGTGTGCGTGTGTGTGTGTGTGTGTGTGTTTGTGAGAGAGAGAGAAAGGACCGTACGGGGCAGACATGCCCGTGGATCCGTAGCCTGACCTGATTTTGTGCCCACGGTCAGTCCTTAGCCTTTCGGGTCCTCTGAGCTTCACAGGTGAGTGAGTCTGAGCGTCGGCCGGGCCGGATGCGCTGAGATGGAGACGAGAGCTGCGTGGGGCCAGAGCGCCCGCCCTCCGCCCAGCGAGCACGTCTCTCCTGCAGCTCACCGCTCCCTTTATGCTGCTGCTTGTGAAGAGAAGGGGCTCTATGTTTTACCTTAGAGCACGGCTTAGGCTATAGTTCAAATATCTTCATTTCTTTTGAGTCACAGCCATTCCCCACCTTTCTGCACTCCTTTATTTCCCTCTGATTCTTCAGATTGCATGTATATCCTCAGGCTGTTTTGTTTTTCTAAGGCTCCGAGATAATTTCCCCGGCCCCAGGGGCTTCTCCGGAGGAAAGCAGGCCTCTCAGCGTGCGTCTGAGATGCTGGCTGCACAGGCCCGGCCCTGAGCCGTGCTGAGCGGCCGCTTCCAGGAGGAGGCCCCACTGGCCACTGGGAATCCTGGAAGCGGCTCTCCTTTCTCGTCTGTCAGGAAAGAATGTGGTGGCTGGAGTAACGAGGGTTGGGTGGGTCCTAGTGTTTTTAGAGAACCAGGCTTTAGGAGGAACCATGAAGATTCGGTTTGTCCCGTTGTCTTGGCGCCGTGAGCTGTCCCTTCCCTCCGTGGGCAGCGGCCATCGTGTTTGGCTAACGGCCGTCTGTTTTCCTTCTCGGAACCCCCCGCTCCCACTCTGTCTGTGTGGTTTGGGTGGGGGCTGCCTCCACCCCCACAGAGAGCCCACCTGGCCCTGCCCACGGCACCCTGCAGTCCAGTGTTGGTCACAGCCACTTGTCCAGCACGGGCTTGACCCTCAGCAGTCAGGCCAGCGGCCCCGGGACGTGTGCCGGGATCCGTGGGGCTGGAATGGAGCCGTGAGAGGTGGGCCGAGCCTCCGGTGGCCTGTGTGCCGCCCCCGCGCGGGGCTCTTGCCCCAGAGTGAGGTCGAAGGAGAGAGCAGACCTGGGCACCTGCAGTGGGCCTTGTTCTGAGTTATGGAGTCAGGAGAGCCAGTATTTTTCTTGCGTTTCATAATCCAGTTGTATAAAGTTTTTGTCACTTACAACCAAAAGAGTCCTGACTAACACATCTGTCTCTCACTCCCCAATCTTTATTCCACAAATGGATTGTGAGGCTGGGCCTGGCCCTCTGAGCTGACAGTGGTGTTTGCAAGAGGAGACTGACATTCCTGCAGGGTGTTATTCTAAGGCAATTGGGCCACGTGACTCACGGTGCCAAATGCGTCACCAGCACAGTCACACACAGGTGGTTGGTCTGTCTCAGCCGATGGTGGCACCAGCTCCCTCGCAGCCGCTACCCTGGGTGCGGGCGGGACCAGCTGCTCTGTCCCAACACCTGTTGCTTCTGCGGGCGCAGAGAACTCCAACTGGAGACTCCGCGGTCCATTCAGAGGTCCTGCCGTCTGTGTCTGTTCGCCCCAGGAAATGGCTGGCTGTACCCGCCTCGTATCTGAGCCAGGACTGCCTTCCTGGGTTTTAATGTGCCTTCAAATCAAGAATGCTTCAAGGAATTCCAGCGTGTGAGTGATAAAACCAGAAAAGCGTCTTGCAGGAAAAGGTATAGCAGCCCTGTACCTCTGAAGGTGGGCGGGGAGCACTGGCTGAAGCAAAGGCGAATCGACAGAACTGCCGGGAGACAGAGCTTCTGACAGCACCTGCTGTGACTCTTTGAGAGGCAGGACTGGGTAGCTTTGCCAATCCCGTGTGGCCACAGGACCCTGTTTTGGGGGAGCGCTCCTTGGAAACATTTTAAGGATGGAGACTCAGCAGGGTCTTCTCCTGCCTTGGCTTGGAAGTCCCCTGGTGTGAGTTTGCAGGACTGGACACCCGAGCGTGAGGAGCGAGGTTCACTGCTCACCTCGCTGGCCCAGAAGGGCTGACATGGGCCTGGTTCGCTGCCTTTCCGTCTCCAGCACCGGCCGCGGTGCTGATGCCTGGTTGACCCTCGCAGGGCGCCTGTGGGGTGAGGGGCCAACTTCCGTAGCCTCTGAAAACTTGGACGTGAAGGGAGGGTACTGTTCTCCTTGCGGCTTTAGAAACCAGGACTGGGGTCAGTGGGTGGATTTGCAGAGGAATTCAGCTCAGGATCGAAGGGCTTTCCGAGCGGTGGGCAGCTGCCCCCGGAAGTAGGAAGCGTGAGTTACTGTAGGATTCATGCCTGACATTGGGCCTGCCCGCTGTCATTCCTGAGGGTAAGTCCCTGGTCTAGATTCAGGCTGGAATACCCATCTGTTCTCCCTCCTTAGTCCTGTAACTTAGTCTATGATCTAAGCTGTTTTCGAAAGCTGTTGGCTGGCGCTGAGCTCTGTGTTTACTGAGCTGACTTCAAATATTTGAGGATATTGGTAATGTTTATCATTTGCCCTGAGAAGCCCCAAATCCAAACTACTGGGTACAGTTTGGTTTTCTTCCCCAAATTCAACAACTATAACAATAAGCAAACAGACTCGAATGGTTGGAAGAAAAGTTGTCTTCCACCTGCAGGGGAGAGTGTTGCAGTGCCTGAAGCCGACCCTCCAAGTGTTCGGCAGCAGCACCCGGGCGTCCTGTGCGCACACACACACGCACACACACACACACACACACGCACGCACGCACACACACACACACACACACACACACACACGGTTCCCCAGCAGAGATACCTGTGTGTATCTCTAACGTTTTACAGCTAGTAAACACCTGTGCATCTGTGTGGAGCACAGCGTGGCGTGAGTGTGCCGGTACTGTTCCTTCAGCTCTTCGATAGGTTTGAAGTTGTACAAATAAAACGTTGGCGGGGGGTGGGGGGGTTCACCGAGCATCGCGGTCTGGAGCACTTGCTCCTGGCGTGGCATGCGTGTGCAGTCTGTGCTTACAGAAAGTGCTGTTAGACTCGGGAGATGGTGACTGCCATCATGACGGGGTATCTGCAGGGGACCCGGGGACCCCAGGTCCTCCCTCAGCGCCGGCTGCCTTCCCCACAAACCCCGCTCAGAGCCCCAGTGAGCCGGTCCAGACGGATGGCTGCCTGCCTTCCTTCGTCCGGTACCAGTGAATGCCCAGGTTCCTCTGTCAACCACCCAGGTCACCACTGCAACATCCCTTGGTGGGAGGAAACCGATGGCAGCCCCACAAGCAGCTGCCACGAGCATTTTGTGGAGAGCCCCGTGTGCCCCGCGGCCAGGAACCCGGGACCACCAGCCTCAATGGAAGACAGAGACCCAAGCGCTCTGACCTCCATCACGTTTTCAAGTTCTAAAACTGTGGTCCAACCATCGTCCCTGAAGTTAGGCTGTTGCTTCCAAGTTAAAGGGTGGTATGTCCCCAAGTCATCTTTGAGGAGGAGGAAGGACATGTTAACGGGAAGTCTTGATGCCACCAAAGTCACAAGAGGATGGTCAACACAATACATGCAGCCCATTTTGTTTATTTTTTAAAATAATGGACTTTGCTTTTTGGAGCAGTTCTAGTTGACAGAAAGGAGCAGAGAGGACAGAGTCCCATACAGCTTTCTGCTCCCCAACCGGCTCCTCGGCCTATACCTTGTACCCTGTGGTTCCTGAGACGCGATGCTGAGCCCATGCTGATGCAGGCCGTCACCTAAGTCCGGACGCTACATCAGCGTCACCCTCAGTGGGGACCATTCGGTGGTTTGGACAAAGGTCCGGGACGTGTACCCACCACAACAGTGTCACGCAGAGTATTTCATTGCCCCGAAAGCCCCCTATGCCCCATCTCTGCCCCCCGCCTTCCCCAGAACCCTTGGCAATCGACGATCATTTTATTGGCAATATATCGTGAACATTTCCTCATGCCATTAAATAGTCTTAAAAAGTGTACCTTTTACCTTTCTGTCTGCCAGCTCTTGAAGGTGTTTTAACCATGTCTCTGTATGGGGCCCTCAGACCATCTCCATTCCTTTCCCTCTGAAATCATCGTGATGACAGCACCTCCGTCAGGGCCGCTCCGCCGTGGCAGACACCCTGCAGCACTCTGATCCCTGGTCCTGGGTGCAGAGACCTCTAGGCTTCCTTGGGGCTGGGCTGCTCCACATTAGCTGAGAATCGGCAGAGAGGGGAGCCCACGTGCAGCGGGCAGGCCTTCTCCTCTCTGTCCTGAGGAACTCCCGGCATGGCGGCCTCGGGGCAACAGGGACTCAGGCCAGACGTCTGGCCCACGCTAAGCTCAGCTGCCCCCAGCCGTGCACTCTGGGTAAGCCCCTGACCTCTGTGTGTCTCGGTTTCTTCTTCTGCAAAACGGCCACCTTGAATACCTGCTTTTGGAGAGGAGAGGGGTAAATTAAAAGAGGGGTGCACAGAGATACTTGTCTGAAAGGTGGTTGCTGTCGGTATCATTTACCATTAATTTCAGTTCTCCTGTAGTACCGTGTTTCCCCAAAAATAAGACCGGGCCTTATATTAATTTTTGCTCCAACAATCTACATGTATTCATTTATTCATGTACATAAATCTACACTCATGTCTGGCTGACGATCTTCACTGGGGCTTATGTTTGGGGCAGGGCTTATATTACAAGCCCCCTGAAAGTCCTGCCAGGGCGTCTTCTCCAGTGAGGCCTTATTTTCGGGGAGCTCGGTAACACATCTCGTCAGCGCTCTTCTCTACAGTAGTGACATCGAAAAACACATCGCCACCATCCTGTCTGTCTCAGGAATATGATCCGATTCAGGGACACGGCTTACACCCCGGGCGGTTGTCTTTCTCACATGGGGTCTGCAGCTTGGCAGGGGTGGTGCCCTTCCCTCACAGGGACCACTTCCTCTTAGGTCTGCACAGCTGGAACTGGGTCACCCGGGGTGGGTGGGGCGGAGGGCTGGCATTTCTGCCAGGGTGCAGGTGACCCTGCAGCTGCCACTGGTGGCCTCAGACCACACTTCAAGAACTAATGATAGACCAATCAGGACTTGTCACGGAGACTAGGATCTCGTGTCTTGAGGAAACCACGGCTGTCTGTTTTCTGATCCCATGGAACTCACGGTCAGCCTTGTGGATATCAGCGATGACCCCGAAATGACCATGACAATGTACTGAGGATGCCCGTTTGGGGAGGGAGTTTCATGCTGTGCTGACGAGAGTCTGAGTGCTATGGGAATAAGGCACTGCTGTCATAAGCACGGCCGTGTCCCCCTCCGTCACCCTCTCTCCCTCCCTGGGCGCCTCCCCCAGAGCGGTGCAGCCGAGCTAATACTGTGGCTGATGCTGGAGCTGTGAATGCAGACGGACCTTCCTCGGATGAAGTTGAAGGTCAGACCATAAAGCGTAACTGTCACAGAGGTTAAAAAAAAAAAAACACAAAAAAACAAGTAACACCAATCAATCTCATGTTTTACCCCTTCCAATCTGGGAACAGATCACCAGCCTTTGAGTCCTGGATACAATAATATTAATAGTAGTTTATATCCATTAAGCACATGCAATGTACTAGGCACTTGCCATGTTTTAACTAACACATTTAACCTTTACAAAAACCCCAAGGAAAGTGCAGGCATCGTCCCATTTGTAGACAAGGGAACCGAGACACAGAGAGATCGAGGAACTTGTCCAAAACCACACAGCGATAAGTGGAGCCCGAGCTGGGCTCAAGTGGCCTGACGTCGCCGCTGTTCCACCTCCAAAGTGCTGCTGCTGCCTTGGAGTCGGATTGTGTAAGAAACATGCACGGCCTCTAAGTCTGGGACCAGAGGCCGCGCTGAGCTGCCCCGGAGGCAGGCCGAGGGATCACAGATGATAGATGATAGATAGATAGACAGACAGACACACAGATTGACGAGCAGCGATGCCCACTGGCTCTCTGCTTGGCTTATCCTGGGATAGGGCCATCCCTGCACATGGGGTAAGTCCAGTTGTGACCTTGAACGTGGCCAGTCTGGTATGGGCCAGTTTTGTACCTCCCCTAAGGGTCAGAAGTCCCTCGTGGAGAGGTACTGAGCTAAGTCCTGGGGATATGAGGTGAGCGAGATATGGCCCTGCCCTCACGCACTTGATGTGTTAATGGGGAAGCTGAAAGCTTACAGGACTGCCTCTGCGGTAAGTCCTATGCCACGGAAGCAGGGCCCCTTACAGCGGTGCTGGCAGACGTGCCTAAAGGGTCCCAGGAGGGATGTTGAGCTGATCTCTAAAGGATGGGTAGGAATGAGCCAGTCAAAGTTGGGGAGAAGTCGTTCGCGGGGAGAACCAGTTGTGCGATGATCCCAAGGCAGGGACGTGTGTGACATGTCCAGAGAATGCAGAGGTGGCGTCCTTGTCACTCGTCCACCTCAGGCTGCCCAGTGTCTGGGGAAACTGCCCTGTGTGACTCTTGCAAGGGGCAGGGTATTGTCTCGCATGAAACAGCCAGGCCCTCCTCTGAGATCTGGGGCCGGGGCCACCAGTGCAGTCGGAGTTTAGAATTGATCCGGGTTCCGGTGGAGGCAAAGGGGTAGAGTGGCGATGGTGCCAGCCCGGCTCCCCTCGGCTTCTTCCCTGGTCCTAGCCCTGGCTCTCTGGCCTCCAGAGCATTCCAACAACGCCTCTCTCCCTCTTCACTTCCAATAGCCAGACACGGTCCTCCGGCAGCCCCGAGCCCTGACCACTCTGGACGGCCAGAGTGGCTGGGGCGCTGGCAACCAGGGCAAAGGCGCTGGAGGGGTAAGCCGGCCTCCTCCCTGAGGATTTCAGGGGCACGGGGCCCTCTGAACGCCATGGAGAAGCCTCATTACTTCCTAGGCATATCGGGTTTGAAAGACAGGACTAGGAGGGAGAGTCTAGTTTCTCTTTCTCTTGGACACCTGGAAAATCTAACGAGTGTTTGTTTTCAAGCTGCCACTGGGGATGAGGAAGCAAGCTGGTTATCCACGCAGAGGATGGCATCGCGTGCGGGCTTCACGGAGCGCCCTGCTGCGCTCCCCTTGGCCCCCGAAATGCAGCTCACAATGGCGCTTGGGGTGACGCCGGGAGTGAGCCTCGTGGCGGAGCCATAAAGCAAGGAAGTGGAAAGCCCTCCTCTCAGCAAAATGTCACTCAAGTGTCTCTTCATAATAAAATAATTCTGCATTCCAGCTAAGAGCTCCATGCACGCCCTCACGAGTTATGTGGCAAGGCCGGTTTTTTCACTGCTGGGCAGGGTTTTCTAATGGGCACTTTATCGCTAAGTGCGGTGCCCCTTTGGGAGAAAAATAATTCCATCCCAGCGCATGTCTGATCTCCCAGTTACTGGTCAGCGGTGTTATTATGCTTGTGAGAGTCATTTGTAAGCTTTTCAAGTGATATGCCAATGTCTTTTCTTCCCAGGTAAAGGAGGAAAAAACACTAAAAGCAAAAAGCTAAATGGGGAGGGGGGTGCGCCATTGGAATCAAATTGATGTTTGTCTTACAAGTGCTCTATATCATGAAAAGCCTTGCTTGCCGCTTTGTTGTGTGTGTTCCAAAGCAAACTTCACTATTCAGTAAGAGTGGGGAGGGAGGTTGGAGGGCAATTGGGTGCCGGCACGCTCCTTATGAGCTGCCAGGCCGAGGAGACCTCCCTGGGCCTTCTGAGCCTTTGTTTTCCCATCTGTGAAAAGGGAGCAGGAATGACCCTAGTTCCCAAATGATTATGAAGCCCGAGCGCCTTAATAACGTGTCTGAAGCTCGGAGTGCCGCCCTGAAGAGGAGAGACACGCCGGCCCCTGTGAGTCTCCGCCTCCGCCTGGCCCGCTCCGTGGATGGTTCCCAAACGCGTCAGTATCCGACTGGCAGCTGAGATCACAAACCAGTTTGGGGCGGAGACAATGTCAGCATCTTCCTTTGTCTCTCAAAATCTTGTGGACTCTGTTAAAAAAAAAAACAAACTTGCCTAAAAGTCACGTGTTCTGTGCTCAGAGCAAACATGGGTCGCATGAGTCAACACTGCATGTGATCTCCATGAGGCATGCGTGTGTGTACACGCATGTGTGTGTCATGTGTGTGTGCATATGTGTGTGTGCGCACACACACGTGCACCTGTGGTGTCTTGCATACATGTTGCTGTAGGTGAATGGACTGACTTGCAGGAGGCTGAGTAACCTGCCCACTGTTGCCTCTTAAATAAGAGTGAAAACTTAGCTGTGGATCCAGGTGCCTCAAGCCCAGGTCCCGCCACTGGGTACTAAGAGACCCTGTCGCCTTACCTACCAGTCTTTGGAATGTTCAATCCTGAAAGAAGTTAGCCTAGTTTTAGGAACACCGGCTCTGACGGGGCACAGTCGGGAAATCAGTCACTGGAGTGTCCTGCATGCTCAGTGCCACCGAGACCGGAGGCTGTGGGCGTGGCCATGCAGGATTGGGACCGGAGCGTGTGTCTCTGACTCAGCAGATGTGGCTCCACGTCCCCTGCCCGAGAAAGGGAGCCTGGACCTCCTTGGCGGTGGCCGGGGACAGAGGACAAACAGGTGATGGGCTGCTCTAATGGTCACTAAGCAACTCACATGTTCTCCCAAAAGCCACCGCAAAGGACATTCTTCCCATAGGTGAGTCAGGCTGGGTCCCCTGCCTGACGCATCTGCCACCAGACCAGAGGGGAAACCAGGGGAAAAAAACATCTATTTCTACCAGTAAAACATAGAAATATATTTTTCTGTTGTGAAACCTCCTACCCATACTTTTAAGGAGCTTAATTCTTACGAGGCTCTACCGGGGTTGAATGTGCTTCTGGCTGAAGTTTCCAGATCTTGCAAGTCACTGCTCTGTAGCTTGGAGGGACTTGGCGGAGGAAGTGGGGACGGTGCAAGCTCGTTGCCGGCCCATTGGTTAGGCAGGGTGTGGGGGAGGGTTAGACTTCGTCTCCTTCCTCCACAGGGAACCACTCCGCTCTCTGTCTCTTTCTGACACCGTCCCACTCCTCTTCTAAATCTGTGAGGATTAATCTTCGAAACGTGGGAATCTTCTAACTTCTCAACTGGGGGTGATTCTTCCTCTTCAGGCAGGAGACCTGGGTGACGTCTGGAGCCATTTTTGGTTGTCACAGCTGGGGAGGGAGGGTGGCTGCTAACCCCCCAAGTGCCCAGGACACCCCACCACAATCAGTGACCTGGCCCCAAATGGCAACCGTTCAAAGGCTGGAAAATCCTGCTGTACGTTTCAAAACAGAAAGCCGACAATGAAAACGCGGAGTGGTGCGCCAAAATCGCCAACCTCACTGCACCTCAAGCTGCAGAGGAGAAGTAAAACATCGTCGCACCGGCCTCTAGCTTTAATTAGCAGTTTAGGAGGAAGCTTCTGGCCAGTGCGATATGCTCTGATACCCCGAGGACGCGATCTGCACAACGCAGCCTTCGGGAGCACCTGTAGGACATGTGACCTCCCAAACATTGTGAGAAAATAAGACTTAAGAGGTCTGCTGGTTAATTGCAATGTGTGGAACATATTTGTAGAAAAATAGAACACCGAGGATGACGGGGAAATACAGCCGGTGTTCCACTAAGAATCATTGGTTTTGCCACAGTGTAGTGTTGTGGTTGATGCACAGGAACCTCTGTCCGGAGAGATTCATATGACGTGTCTGTAGATGAAGTGACGTGTGAGGCATGCTGCACAGCAGTCCGAGGGAGCAGGGTCTGTGGGTGCCGATGAGCCACACTGGCCTGTGTGAGTGTCCAACAGTCCCAGTGGATGGACGCGTGTGAGTGACTGTCCCAGTGACGGACACCGGGCTTGTGACTGTTCCCTCTGCTTTCGTCACATGTTGGGCATTTCCATAGTGAAGTGTTTTCAAGAACAAACAGTGCCCCAAACCATAGGGTTACGCCTGCCGTGCCCTGATAGCTCCAGTGGTGGCCTGGAGTACTGCAGACACTCCCGGGGAGTCCCCACACACAGGTGGTGGGCTCCCGCTGGCCGTGCGGGGGACGCTGAGACTCGGACTCAGAGCGATTGCTGTGGACACGGCAAGTTAGCGGTGGAGCTCAAGCTCAGGCTGCCCTAAGCCCAGATCTTGGCTTGTTCTGCCCCCACACTGGTGCCCGCCGCCCTGCAGGGCAGGGGTCATTGTGGTGGGGCGGCGGGGCGTAGCTTGTGTACCCTGCAGGCGATGCTGACCCTCTCCCTCCTGGCTGGGGTTGAGACAGCGGCACCCCCAGGAGTGCCACTTGCTGCCCGACTGCTACCCGGAGGGTCCTAAAGGAATCCCAGGTGGGAAATGGGGAAGGCCGTTTTTAGCTGATTACAAATGGGAAAGGCTGGCAGCCATTCATATTGATGGTTATTCCTTGAAAAATGACTTCAAGGCGCCACTGATCAATTGTCCCTCAGGATGAAGAACGGAGCACGGTGCTCTCGGGGAGCCTGGCCGCGTGTTTGTCAGCGTGTGCGTTACAGAGCAGACAGGACAGGTGAGCCAGACCTTTGGCGTGATGAGTTATTCCGAGGGAGTAAAGCAGTTACTAGCGCCTGTACTGGACTTCAGAGGTCCAACGTTCCCTTGTAAAAAAGTTGGCTGTTGCTGCTGTGTTGTGTTTCTGTCACTGTTACGACCCGTGCACTGAAGGGGCTGCGTGACGACGCTGCGCTGACCGTTAGCGAGGCCTGGGCTGTTTACTTACTTGGTAGATGAGCAGTTTTGCGCTTGGCTGAAACCGTCTGGATGGTTCAGTCACCGGCTCGTCTCCATGTTTGCTGTGCTCTGTGTTCCTAGAGCTGACGTTTGCATGAAAGGGACATGCGGTGAGTAATTTCAGTGTGAGACGCATGAGGGGACGTTGGGTCCTTCCTGCTGAAACCCTCGCTGGGAGCTGGGGTCTGGGGGTGTGGGGAGCAGACTCTCGGGGGGCCTCGTGGAGTCCGTGCCCGTGTAAGCGCCTCTTCTTGAGTGTGGACGAGAGCAGCGGCTGGCGTTTAACCAGTTGAATAGGGCTACAGTGGTGGAATGCCACTGCTGTGATTGACTTCCTAAACATTGTAGCGTCTGTGTTGCTTTGTTAAAACAGCAGGTGCGCTGGGGAACTCACGGGACATGGAACCAAGTGGCGGAGCGTTGGGGGGTGGGGGGAGCCTCTGACAAACCCTGAGAAACTGAGAGCCCAGTCTCACAGCTGCAAGGGACCAAACTCTGCCAGCAGCCGTGCTCCCCTTTCAGATGCAGTCATCACTTTTGGGGACTCCCGATGGGCTCTGTTGTAAGAAGCCCTGCAACAGAGATTTCCAGGGCACAGCTTCCTCCCTCTATGGGGCTGGAGGCCCAGCGCCCGGTGGTTCCTGACTCACAGACCTCCCAGCGCAGGGTTGCTTCTCGATGCTCACCCATGCGCCCCCGGGATTGGTGACTCAGCCTGCACTGCGGAAGGCGAATGCCAGAAAACCACAGGGTCCCCCAGAGAAGCCCAGCACCTGTCCCCGCTGCTCGTCTCTTCCAATTCTACAACGCCGGCGTTCTTTAAAGAAAACTAAGTCAGTATTCTTTCGCTGTGGCCGGGAAGGCCCGGAGGTAAATGTGAGCGTCGTGATAAGGGAGTGACCTGCCTCCCGGCCCAGGACCTGGGCTTATCAAGAAGGAGCCTTGAAGTGTCAGGAGCTCCCAGGGAAACATGACGTGCGGTGCTCCCCATTCAGGCACCACAGGACCCAGAAGCATGAGGTTAGCTGAGAGGCAAGAGGGGGTTCACGGGGAGCTGCAAACACACCAGATGATCCCTGGTTAATCCACTAAGGCGTGTGGGGGTCCTGAGAAGCCTGCAGTGCTGGGGGGGGGGCTATTCTACACACAGTCACGGGGCTGGCGGCATCCTCTCCAGTGCAGTTCAGGTGACACCTCCCGTCCGTTCATCCATCCATCCATCCCCCCATCCATCCATCCATCCACCCGTCCATCCATCCATGCCCCCATCCATCCATCCATCCATCCATCCACCCATCTATCCCCCCATCCATCATCCATCCATCCATCCAGCAAATACTTAGAGCACCAATTTCAGGCCAGATATGATTCAGGTGCCAAGGATACAGCAGTGAACAGTCACTTTCCACCTTCCTGGGGCCTCTGTTCTGATGGCCGGGCAGCGTCAGAGCCTGCTCTGCCCCGGGACCCCGTCTGCCCCAGGACTTCGTCTGCTCCAGCTCCTGTCTTGCAAATTCACTTGAAACTTCGCAGTGTGTCCCGTGCGGCCTTCACCACAGAAGACTGCGTTGCCTGGTCCACGGCTTTGGGAACCGGGAGGGTGGGACAGTCCCTGACAACTCTGGAGACAGGGTCGGACCCGGGCCAGGTGGAAATTCATTGGCTGCAATGAAAACTTTTTAAAAGATCAGTGGGAATTAAAATTAGGATGATGTAATGTTCTAATTTGTTTTTATTTATAGACACTCTGACTCCAGCGTGGGGTGTAGCAAAGAGGAGGAAGGAGGGTCTCGGCTTCAAGCCAGGACAGAAAGTGTAGTCGGGCGATTGTACACGGAGGAGGCGAGTGGGCCTAGTGGGCAGTGGGCAGCTGGTAATGTTATATGTCAGTTATATGTCCGTAACCAAAAGTGGAGGCGGGGAGGGGGAAGAGGGGGAGGGAGAGAAGAGGACGGGGGGGAGGGGAGGGGAGGGGAGGGGAGAGGAGGGGAAGGGGAAGGGGAGGGGGAGAAGAGGAGGGGAAGGGACGGGAGGGGGGAGAGGAGGGGGAGATGAGGGGAGAGGAGGGGGAGAGGAGGGGGAGGGGAGCAGGGAGGGGGAGGAGGGGAGGGAGAAGAGGAGGGGGAGGGGGAGAGGAGGGGAAGGGAAGGGGAGGGGGAGAAGAGGAGGGGGAGGGGAGGGAGGGGGAGAGGAGGGGGAGGGGGGAGAGGAGGGGGAAGGGAAGGGGAGGGGGAGAAGAGGAGGGGGAGGGGACGGAGGGGGGAGAGGAGGAGGAGAGGAGGGGGAGGGGGGAGAGGAGGGGAGGGAGAGGGGGAGGGAGAGAAGAGGAGGGGGGAGGGGACGGGAGGGGGAGAGGAGGGGTAAGGGAAGGGGAGGGGGGAGGGGAGCAGGGAGGGGAGGGGGAGGGGAGGGGGAGGGGAGGGGAGGGAAGGGGAGGGGAGGGGAGCAGGGAGGGGAGGGGAGGGAGGAGGAGCAGGGAGGGGAGGGGAGGGGAGGGGAGGGGAGGGAGGGGAGGAGCCAGAAGAAGGAAGACGGGAGAATATCGGAGACTCGCGGTCAGGGAAGAGTGCTCCTGGGTCACATGAGGGCCTGGGGCACGGCCATTGGGTCTGGGCAGGTGGCGGCCTTAGGGATGGGGGAGGGCCCAGGAGGGCCCGGGGCAGAGTGGAGGAGGAGGAGGAGGACGTGGGAGACGAGGAAGGGGTCCAGGGTGTAACATTTTAAGAGATGGAATCCAGATTTAGTCTGTCCTGAGAATGTGAGGAATTTTTAAAGTGGGAACTATTTAAGCTGCTTACAGTTGATGAGAATGACCCAGTTAAGGGGGAAGTTTAAATACATGAGCACGAAGGGGAAATGGAATGGCACTGTAAGAACATCTGAAGTTCAATCTGGTGAAAATGGAACATGGTCCAAATACGCTTTCTCCGAACTCTGGAAATTAACCAGAACATCCAACAATGTGAGAAGGTTGCTTTGCTTTGAAGAAAAACAGCCGAATCTTGGTAAGAACAATGAAATTTGTGGCACAGCTGCTGATTCCAGCGTGGCCTTGGAAAGTAGCAGTTCCCATCCCCCATGCACCCTGTGAGCCGCCGAGGGACAAGAGCAGAGCCGGACCTCACGGAAGCCTCCTTCCCAAGGAGTTATCATCATCGTGGGACCTGTCCCGTGGGTGCCTGAAAGACCCCACCGAGACGGCTGTCTGTAACTGACTGGGCTTGGAATTCACCCAGTGGGAAATACAAACAGGGTGAGGCGACGGAGAGTGAGCCAGCCAAACGGTGATGAAGCAAAACAGCATTTCAGGTGGAGGAGCAGCCGTGCAAAGGCCCTGGGGTTGGAATGAACCTGGTGTTCGAAGCCACAGAAAGAAGATCAGAGTGGGAGGGGAGCGTGCCTGAGCGGGGTGGGGGTGGGGCAGGAAGGCCTGGAAGCTGGGTTTCCTTGCAGGCGCCCTCCGGAGCGATGGGTGGGCTTTCAAAACCTCACGCTGAGGCGGTGTGTCACTGTGTGTTTGGCTTGTGACACCTACTAGACTGTGAGTGACGTGGGGACAGGGGCTGCCTCTCATTCCCTCATGACAGAATCCTGTAGATCCTAGCACACAAACATTAGGGCGGAAGGAAAGAAAGAGATGAAAGAGAAAGGGCGGGAGGGCGGGAGGAGGCGCGGGACCCCAGCCTTGCCCTCTGCCGGTAGCCTGCAGGAGGTTGTACTTTGATTTGGGATTTGGGGCCTTTTCTGAGTGTTTAGTTTAGTTTTTTGCATCTGTTGTATTTGAAATGCATCTAAATTTGATACTCTTTCCACCCCCTAATATTTTATGCAAAATTTTCTTAGGAATTCTGGGTGTTTCCATGGGGGAGAAAATCACATGTTTTGATGCTCTAAAATAAAATTTACGAAGAGACAAAGAGACTTTTTTGCTTGTGATTTGTTTCTTGTGGTGATCGTGTAGTGGACTCCGTCTCAGCATCTGTAACTAGCCTCGGTCTGCATCCCAGGCACCGTGAGTCAGCACGCAGGGGTAAGTGCCGCAAAGGCGAGCAGGGCCGGCCAGACTGGACCTGGCCACACCCGCCATCCCACTTCTCCTAATGGCCCC
The DNA here is from genome assembly GCA_033961575.1 of Aselliscus stoliczkanus. Classification (NCBI taxonomy): domain Eukaryota; kingdom Metazoa; phylum Chordata; class Mammalia; order Chiroptera; family Hipposideridae; genus Aselliscus; species Aselliscus stoliczkanus. Next base: position 2,454,391 of record CM066738.1, on the reverse strand, counting down.
GTGCACCCTCCCGTCTGGCTGGGACAGCCCTCCGGCAGCGTGAATCCTCAGGCGCAGAGTGACTGCATTCACCTTGTGACACTCTCGTTCCTGCATCTGGTAAATAACACCATCACTTTTATGAATTCTCAGTCCATCAGTGGAGGAAACAGCCACCACCTGAACAGCCACAGGGTTGATTTTCCATGACGGCAGGACACCGGGGTGTGGTGGGAGAGGCTCCGGACGGGCGCAGCTGGGCCGCGTGGCTCCCTGTTCCGTACCAACCCAGAGAATACCCTGTCGTATGAGGGCATCCCTCTGTGGTGTGACTGTGTCCTTACAAAAAGGAGCGATTTTGCCGGCCGAGTGGCACGGTGGTTAAGCGCTGGCTTGGGAAGCCAGCGGCCCCGGTTCGGGTCCCACAAGAGGGCCAGTGACACTGCCCTCAAAAATAAATAAATAAAATAAAAAAGGAGCGGTTTGCAGAGCAGGACAGGGCAGCAGAGCATAGGCAATAGCTGTTCCAAGGAGGAAATTAAGCCTGGAACCATTGAGGTATCAAACCTAGCAGAGCTGGTCCTGAGTATTAAAGAAAGAAATTTCTGAGAGTTCATTCTTTCACATCGACTCAATGGTAAACTAAAGTGAACTCCGAATGTGATCTAGCGAAGACCGAAACAGAACATGTCAGAATGGCTGTGTATCCGAAGTTATTTTTCTGTGCTATTACCTTTAATGAATAACTTAGATCGCTGAGTATATTCACTGAACCACCGCTCGGTGCTCGGTGCGTATTGATAAGGAGAAGAAAGCACTGCAGGTTCTGGTTTCATTTTATTCACGGCCACCTCCCTGCTCGATGTCAAATATATGTGAAAACGCCCGTGTCCACAATTAGAATACACGTTCGTTTACACACACGCGCATGTGAATATTTTACCTGTAGGGCTTCCGTGGAGTTAGATAGGTTTGGTAATGAAGGACTTTATTGTATTTTTTCATCTTAAACAAATACAAGTGCACAAACTCCTTCACTGCAAAGTTGCTGAAGGGAAACTTTCTATCAGGTTAGCACCAAGGCCAGCCGGGGTGTGCAGCGATGGGCCTCATAGTACTCACCGCTCCGTGAGAAAGGCTCAAATAATTTAGCCCCCGGCCTTGGAAGAACTAAATGTCTCCCGCTCAGGCTTCAAGCAGAGTTCAAAGCAACCCGCCCTGATTTCCAGAGTTAAAACAGGAAGTCTGAGCTCACCTCTGGCCCTGTCTCTTCCTGCCCTAGGTGGGTCTTCCGGCCTCCGGGACGGGAGCTGGTCTCTGCCCCCTACGCTGGCTCAGCACCCGCCCCACCAGGCCCCCCACAGCCTCCCCACCTGGTTCCTGGACCCCTGAACCTGTGTGTGGAACCTCTGGGCAGGAGTTTTCTCCGTGGGGCTGTGATGAAGCCCTCGCAGGCTGTGCCTGGGCTTGGGTTAGACCCTCGGTGAGAGCCCCAGCTGCACCATTGTCACTCGGAGCAAGGCGCTCTGGGCCCTCCTCCCGCCCACCTCTCGGGCCCTTTCTCAAACGGTCACACCTCGGTGCTTTTGTTCCTGCTGTACCTTTGGTTAGAACACCCAAACGGACTTGGAAAACCCAAACCCAGTCTACGTGTCCATGCCCCCGTGCGACCTTTCTGCCTTGTGCACCCACACATTCGTTCAGCATGTTTTCACTGGCATCGTCTAGATGGGAGGCGCTGTCCTAGATTCGGGGCAGCTACGGCTGTGAGTGCTGCCACCGGGTCCCGGGCCCATGCGCGTCCTTCCGGCAGAGCAGATAACGTGGAGTAATGATGGCAAATGCGGCTTCACGCCCTCTGTCCTGTGGTCGGGGAGCCAGGCGCCGCGCGGCTTTGAGGGCTCTCAGCTATCTTCCCCCGTGCTGCTCTCACGGCACACATCCCGTACTATGGAAAGACTGTTTCCAGGACAGCGTAAGCTCTCAAGGGTGGAGCCGTGCTGCTTGAATCTTTTACACATAGCATGGTGCCTGCTAGGCGGCTTCTAGAAAATACACTCAGTAATCCATCCTACAAACATTTGCTGAGCTCTAGCTTTGTGGTTTGCCTTGTTCTAGGCATCAGAGCTGAAGATGGACGAGGCCGCCTGGGGGCATCGGGTGGGAAGGAGGCCAGCACACCAGCAGCACAGCTGGCGGGGAGCGGGGCTGCGGCGGGGTTAGGGGGACAGTGGGCAGAGTGAGGCTTCTCCCACCCAGAGCTGGAGAATCCCTGGGCCCCACCTGAGGTTTGGCCGGGCGCCTGAGAATGTGCTTCGCACCAGACTCCTAGGTCTGGGGCGGCACCCAGGACACGCTGAGACGGCGACACAGCTGAGCCCGCACAGGGGGACAGCGAGGGCAGAGCCCCCGAGGCAGGGCTGCAGCGAGCGGGATGACCCGGGCGAGGTTTTGCGTCAGGTGGGTCCCCATCATGGGGCAGCTCAGCTACGTGAGGAGCTGAGATTTTCCTGAAAGCGTGGGAAACAGGGCGGCATTTAAACAGCTGGGTGACATCACTTGGTGTGTCATTTCCTATAGCTTCCTGACAAACGGCCACACACTCAAAACAGCACCAATTTGTCCCTCACAGTCCGAGGTCAGCAGTCTGACGTGGTGGCTCTGGGTGACATTGTGCTAGCAGGGCTGACTCCCCCCGGAGACCCCAGGAGACCCCCATCTCCTTGCCTTCTCCAGCTTCTGGAGGCTGCCGCGGTCCTTGGCTCGCGCCCCCGCCCCCATCTACAAAGCCAGCGATGGTGGCTGCGTCCTCGTCACTCTCCACCTCTCTGGTGCTTGTGGCTACAGTGGCCCGCCTGCCTAACTAACCCAGGGTCACCTCCCGTCCTGACGTCAGCTGACTGGGGGCCTCTGGGGGAAATGTTGTTCTGTCCCGTCTGTGCCACACTGGACGCAGTTCAGGGAACGGCAGGGGACAGTGGCATAGGGGCACCAGTGACACGGCTGCCACGTTGGTCCAGGCGTGAGTGGCGTGGCCCAGACTAGAGCAGGGGCTGCAGAGAGGAGGGTGTGAGACGAGAGAAAGAAAGGTGGACGATGGCTGCTCACGGCTGGGTTTGAGCAGCAGAGCGGGTCCTGATGCCGGTAGCTGAGGGAGAGGAGGGTCAGACAGGGTCAGAGTGAGGGTGCCGCCGTCTAGCCCAGCTCGCCGGTACGGGCGCGGAAGCACATTTCCTTTTTTTTTTTTGCAAGAGGAGGAAGCTAGGGCCGTATGTGTCTTAAGGATTCTGTCACTCTGCGTTGGCACTTACTGACCTTAGGGGTCAAAAGGAATGTGCCTCAATTCTGGAATGTTCCATAAAGAAAAGCAAGCTGTTTGGAGAGCATACTAAAAGGCAGTGTGGACGTCTGGGATGGGCACAGGCCCACCTGAGTTTGAATCCCAGGGCGCACATCCTGGTTGAGACACCCCAAGAATGTGAGTAGCGTCTGTGCGTCTCTCCCTGTGCATCACCGTCCACTGGGCCTGAGAGGTCTCTCTGCAGGGCTGCTGGGAAGACCGGCCACGCTCCTGTCAGGGCCCAGCACTGCTCCTGAGAGCTTCTCCCTGTGTCCCCACTGTGTCTCGGTGCTGTCACAGGGGATGGCAGTCAGATGGTCTTCCAGGGGTGCTTGGATGTCGGGGCTGCTATCCAATTAGTGCCTCAGTCAATAAGACCCCTATAAAGGCTCCTCAGAACAGACAGGAATTATGAGAAGAAAGGTGTTTTTCTTTTTAATTTCAGCATCCTTCACAAGTATTCTTCTTATTTACCCTTTTGGATGGGCCCCTAGGCATTAAGAAGTTTTTCTAATCAAGTATTCCAGAAGGTCTTTATAAGCTAAGCGGCTCTCTTTGGGACAGGGAGAACATTAACAATGAAAACAGCATGTTGCCTGTGTTTTCTGACTGACGCCCTCCTGCCCCCATGTACATCCTCACCCCAGAGCCCATTCCCATCCGGATACATCAACAGACGCCTCGTAAGGGTCAGAGCCATAGCAGTCCGTGTGGTTTGCCGAACGCCCACCAGCACCTGAGGCTCGGCGGTCGGATCTGGGTTTCTGGCTCGCCAAGCACGACAGGCTTCACCACCTGCAGGCGCTGGGCCTGTGTTTTTCCGTTTGTTTTCACGATGCTCATGATCTGAAACGGCCACTCGACTGTCGCCGCCCTCGGTGGAACCAGTTAGTGGAGCCAATTGCTTCTGGCCGAGGCCTCATGGGTTGTGCCGAATGTGGGCTGGACCCACGTCTCATTCCAGCGTCGGTCTACAGCACCAGGGACATAAGGGGACCCTGACAGGCCTCTGTCCAGCCTGGAAGGGCCAGCGGTGCAGCCTCACGGAGCAGCTGCCCCGGCTCCACTTCCTGAGATGCTGTGTCCAGGGGGTGAGGTGGCTGGGCGGGCCCTGCCACAGGGTGGGGGTGCGGATTCTGCCAGCCGGGGAATGGGCGACAGGCCGCTTCTTTTTAATTTCCTTTTGCCGATGGATTCCAAATGCTTTTACTTTCACAGCGATTACTTATGCAGAAGCTAAGGTTGTGTATGGCTTTTTAAAATCACCATTTAATAACATTATAAAGGTAATACACAGAATATATGGTTTATACAAAGTCAAATATAGAATATGGAGAGATACAAAAGGGTAAATTAGGGTTTTTGTCACTCCCTACCCTTTATTCTCATTTTCTAGAGGTAATATTTTTAGCTCTGAGCTGTTTTGCTTCTCATGTGTCCTTATAGAAATATTTATGCATTTGTCATACTATCATTTATATGATACTTATAGATATTTATAAACCGCCTCCATTATATATGTGCATCTGAGAAGCCCGATTTAGATGAATGCGTCCCATTGTAAATGCACCTTTTTCTTATTCATGTGCAGAAAAGAGTACTGTGCTGTGTGTGAGCTTTGAAGCGCACCCGTGAGTCACCCCAGGCTGGTGTCTGTGCAGCCCGGGGCCGCCCGCCCTCAGCTGTGTCCTTTCTTCCTCCCTACTGTCCCAAATCCTGTAATTATTAATGGCTTGCTTTTTAAAATACATTTTCGCATTTGTATATGTCCCCAAACAATCAATATTTCCTTTTATGTAAATAGGGTCACAGGTTATTCTGCCAGTTCTTTTTTTGGGGAGAACAGTTAGGTGACATAATCTAGATTGATGTATTGGCTTCATTCATTCATTCCCACTGCTCTATGTGTAAGCAAAAGGCAGCAGTTAGGCAGCCCCAAGGTGTTTGATTGGAGCGCTTACGCATAGGTGATATTTTGGGGAGAAACGGGGGACCGGGGAGTTCCTGAGGGGGTGTTTGGAATGGAAAGCCCAGTACCTCCCACAGCCGGCTCCTCCGCCATAAGCCAGGGTCCTGGTGTTCTCACCACCTCCAGCGCTGCCCCTCGGCCTGGGCCGCCATCGCCATCTGCTGCCCGGGCTGCTGCAGCGGCCCCTGACCCAGCCACCTGCCCCGCCGGCACCCCCCGCAGGGCGGGGAGCCTTCCATTGACAGTCGTAAGTGCGGTCACATCGCAGCTCAGCTCACCGCCGTTCCATGGATTGTCACTGTCCCCACTGTCACCTCCAAGGTCCTTGACAACAATGCTGTGGGGACCCCGGGGACCTACCCATGCCCCTGCCCCCCTCAGGCCAGGCCGCCCCCACCTCTGCCCCAGAATCTCCCCCAGGGCTGCATGCCAGCAACCTTAGTCTTTTCCAAGATGCACCCTCCTTGCTGAGGCCTCTTGAACTGTGCTTTTCAAAGCTGCCTCCTCACACACAGGTGGTTTTACTGGCAAGGACAGGGCTGTGCGGGTGAGTGGCGGAGGGAGGGAGGGAGGGAGGGAGGAGGGACGGGTTATTGGAAGAGAGGGCAAAGGACTGAGACGCCAGGATGCTGTGAAGATCACATATGGGAATACTGGGGCTTGGGCTGGTTCCTGCTGTGGACACCCATTTCCGGGGACTGGTTTCTATGGGGAAGTGGGTTTCTGGCTGAAGGTTGGGGGCTAAGTGTGTTGGGGATGAAATGGGACAGACGTGAGAGTTACAGAGAGAATATAATTATCACACTAAATACATTTCACGCTCATTGAACTCAGTCCCGTGAATGCATTGGTCTGGTGTGTTCTCTATGACAACCCTACGAAGAAGGCGCTGTGTTAGGTACATTTTGCAGATGACGACGCTGTGGCACAGAGAGGTTAAATAACTTGCCCAAGGTCAAACAGCTAATCAGAAATGGAACTAAACCCCAATCTAGGGGATCAGCTTTTGGAGCCCACGTTCTCAGGGCTCGGTATCTGGGCCGAACCCCACCCCACCTGCCTGACTTGGGTTCACAGCCCTTTGCGAGAGGCTGGTGGCCGGGGAGCAGAGTCCCTGCTGGGCTGAGGGCTCAGGGTCGCCCTCTGCGGGGTCAGCTGGGACAGGTCATCACCCAGGGCCTTACACTTGGTACCCACTCAGCCACCAGTTCGTTTCTCTCCAGTGTGTCATTACACAAAAGAGTAAGCAGACAGAAAAACAGGCCAAATGAGCAGCTCCTACCTGTGCACAGTGCCTGGGCTCCCCCATTTGGCTTGCACTATGGTTCTTGTGTCATGTTCACTCGTCTGGCCTTCCCCGCTCTCCAAGCACCAAACCATCTGTTTATTTTTACATATTTCAAAGCAAGTTGCAGACAGTGCACATTTACCTCCATTCTCCATTCTCCATTATAAACTAGACTTCAGTATTCAGTTGTGTTTTTTGGGGGAGTACATTTTTCATAGAGTTAAATGCACAGTTTTTAAGCGAATCATTCCATGAGCTCTGACACACGCACACAGCTCCGTGACCCCAACCCCCACAGGACGGTCCCACGTAGGACCTGTCCTCCTGCCCATCGCCCTGGATTCCTACTCCCCGCCCAGCCCTGGGGTGGCCGTTTTCCGGCCGTTTCCCACCGTGGATTGTCCCTGCCTGCTCTAGAGCTTCAGGTAAGCGGGAGCATAGTCTGTGCTTTGGGGTACGCTCCTTTCCCTCCGCGATGGTTTGGCTTCATCCGGCCTCTGTTCCATGAAACTCTGCGTACGAGTCATGTGTGTGTGAGCTGCGGGGCTCATCCTGCTGATCAGCATTAGCGCTTGGTTTTCATCCTGGCCATTGTGAGCAAAGCGGCCGTGCTGGCTTGTGTCCGAGTCTTGTGTGAACGTGTGTGTGTGTGTGTGTGTGTGTGTGTGTGTGTGTGTGTGTGTGTTGGGGCCATACCCAGGAGTGGGATTGTTAGGTCATGGTATAGACCTCTACGGAGCTTCATTGGAAAGTCCTACCAGCAGTATATGGCTGTTCTGCCACATAACTGTCAGCAGTTCATGTCATCCGTCTTCTCAGTTTTAGTCATTTTGATGGGGTCTTGTCATTGCTCATTGGAGTTTTGTCTTCCTAACATCTGATGGTGGTGTGCTTACTGCCCAGTCACATATCTTCATTAGTGAAGAGTTTTCAAATACAGTGACCAGTTCTTCACTGGGTTGATTGTCTTTCATTAATGAGCTTTAGGAGTTCTGGGCTCGCTTGTTTGTGCATTGGGTTGTGTGTCACTCCTTATGCTGGTACCATATGCTTTGGAGCTTTATAGAAAATCTTAGAGTCAGGGGTAAGTCCTCCAATTTTGTTTTGATTTTTCAAGATGGCTTTGGATATTATAAATCCTTCAAATCTGCACATACATTTAAAAATAAGATGGTCCGTTTTTACAAGAAATTCTCATAAGAGTATGATTGAGGCTATTTTGAATTTATAGACCAATTTGGAAAGAACAGCTATCTTAACATTATCAAGTCTTCCAGTCCAGGTACATACTATGAATTTTCACTTATTTAGGACTTCTTTAGTTTCTCCCAGCTATATTTGATAGATTTCAGTGTAGAAGTCTAGTACATTTTTTAAAAAAATTACTTTAAAATAACTTTTAATGTAAATGGAATAGAGTAAATTTAATATTTACAAATTATAATTTAATATTTTCCTTGTTCATTGTGAAATACAACTGGTTTTAGGGTTGACCTTGCATTCTGTGATTTTGCTGAATTGTCTTATTCGTTCTAATGGGTTTTCATAGATTCCTTAGGATTTTCTACTTAAGCACACATGGAGACAATTTGTCTCGGCAAATAGAGACAGTTTTACTGTTTCCTTTCTTAATTTATTTTTCTTATTTACTGATTAGCATCTGTAGTCCAGTGTTGACTAGAAATAGAAGTGGTGTGAACTGCCTTGTTCTCAGTCTCAGATGGGTCAGTGTTTAATATCTGACTGTTGAGGATGATGTTAGCTGTAGGTTAAGGAAGTTTGCTTCTCTTCCTTGTTTGCTGCAACTTCTAAATCATAATTGAGCACTGAATTTCATCTATTTTCTTCTGCATCTATTGAGATAATCATTTTTTTCTTCATTCCATTAATAGGGTAAATTATGTTGATTTTTGAATGTTAAAACATAAACATAATTATGATGTATTTTCCTGTTTATGTATTTCTATATTTGCTAATATTTGTGAAGGAATGTGCTTGTGTTCATGAGGAATACTGGTTTATAATTTTCTCTTTGTCAGGTTTTGATATCAGTATAATGCTGTCCTCATGAAATGATTTGGAATTTATTCTCTGTTCTTCTATTCTCTAAAAAAAAAAAATGTGTAGAAATCATGCTATTTCTTCCTTAAATATTTGATGGACTTTACCAGGGAAACCATCTGGTCCTAGCTATTTTTGTGGAAATGTTTTTGCTAACAATTCAATCCCTTTAATAGTTAGAGTCTATTAAGAGTTTCTGTTTCATCTTATCTGAGTTTCAGTAAATTGTATTTCTCAAGGAATTTATCCATCTTATCTACTTTTTCAAAATCTATTAAAAGTTACTCTTAATATTTCTTTATTTTCTGTTTTAAACTATGTAGAATAACAGATTGAGATAATGCTTTTTTCATTCCTGATATTAGGAATGTGTGTCTCTCTTTTTCACCTTGCTAAGTTGAGTAGGGCTATGCCAATTTTGTTAATCTTTTCAATAAGACTCAACTTTTGGTTTTGTTAAATTTCTCTATTGATTATCGGTTTTCTAATTCATCGAGTTCTATTGTTTTCATATTGTTTTATTTCATATACTTACTTAGCTCTTCATTTTCTAGTTTCTACAGGAGGAACATTAGATAATTGATTTTAGACCTTTCTTCTTTTCTAATATAAACACTTAAGGCTATGCATTTCCCTCAAGTACCACTTTAGCTGATAGATGGTATTTTTGTTTCCATTTAGTTTGAAATACTTTCTATTATTTTCCTTGACCCTTGGATCAATTAGAAGTGTGTTGTTTAACTTCCAAATAATTGTCTTTTTTAAATATTGTATAGTTATTGATTTTGATTTAATTACACTGTAATCAGAGAACATCCTGTGTGTGATCTCAGTACTTTTAAGTTAATTGATCATTTATGGCCCAGCAAAAGGCCAATCTTGACGTCAACGCCTGCACTGGAAAAGTGTGCACTCTGCAGTTGTGAGGCCTAGTCTTCTGTGATATCAATTAAGTCAAGTTGATTGACTCATATCTTCTGTGTGTCTATTTTTTTCTGTAATTCCCAAAGTGTGCTCAGAAGCCTGCTGGGATGCTGCAGCAAGTTCACAGGGCTGCCCTGGGGTGCCGCAGCGAGTTCACAGGGCTGCCCTGGGGTGCTGCAGCGAGTTCACAGGGCTGTCCTGGGTGCTGAAATACAGTGACACCTGTTGGACATGGTGTGAGCTACAACTGGTAAGTCTTGGGCAGATCTCCCAAATGTTGACATATTCTATTATACAACTGAAAATTCACATCTGTGAATATCACCACTGATCTCATAAGAAAAACCAAGCACTGGAAGCTGTAAAACTCATTGTAGAAAATACAAGTTTTCCAAAGTCTAATTCAAGTTCTAGTATTAATTCCAAATACCTAAGTTTAAAAAAGTCTTAATTTCTTTCAGACCTTTTTTTATTCAAGTAAGAATAGTGTTCTGGGAAAAAGCACTAGTTTAATTACCAACTAAAACCATCACACGTTTTTTTTCTTGAGACAACTGCCGTCGTTGGCTGTGCAGCCTGAGTGCTCCATGAAGGCTTTCCATTCTGTCACACAAAATAGCAAAACGATGTGTAATCAAGTTTTGAGATAGAATAAAATTAACATGCTCAATCATTAATCATCTGCACTGCTTTTTAAAGAGCACTTCTAAGGAAAGCTGCCATGTGTTGTCGGGCTGTGAGTGTGGCAGTCAGGGCCGTGGGGTGCCTAACACCACGAGCTGCCAGTGCCCCCACCGAAGGTCCGGCCTTAACCTCCCACTTCCGGTCCCATCAGTGCAAATGTCAGCACGCAGAAAACGGCAATCAAATGGTTTTGCCCTTTCAGATCACTTCGTGGACTCCCTCAGGGGTGAGGTTTGTGGATCATAATTTGAGAACTATCGAATGAAGGCATTATTTCAGTAATCTGCTCCACAGAAATCCAGGCTTTCTATCATTTTGAACCCAGACCCTCAGCTGGGTTTACTCTCAGCTGATCCTTAATAATCTTTATATAGCATGATGCAACAGGTGAGAGGGAATCGAACTTTTAGAAAGACCAATCCATTTAAACACAGAGAGGAAGCTAAGTATTGTGTTGCCGGTATGAAAATATTCTCTAAACACTGGACAATTTGCAGCATGCTGAGGCCACAGCGGCACCTTTCCACCTGGACTGAGATAGTGGCTCCTCGTGCGGTCGCACTCCCACTCATCACATGCCCAGCAGTTAGGAATGAGCAGTCGGGAGGACCTTCATTAGGTCTGAGTCCACTAGGGTTAAATTACCTCTGTGGCTCCAAACATTGGCTCCCATGAGCAGAAAAAGTACAAATGTGAGAGCTCTGCTGTGGAGAGCTGCAGCGTGAAAGGTGGGAGAGTGGTAAGAGCCCTGGGGTGTGAGTCAACGGGATGTGGATTCTAATCTTGGCCCCACTGGCTGGAAGTTGTGTGACCTTGGGCAGGGTATTTCTCCTCTTTTGCAATACAGAGATGTCAATACTCACAAATACACAATATTTGTAAAGGTTAAACATGCTAAACTGTGTCAGATATCTAGCATAATACCTTATTCATATTAAACATCCAAGAAATGGTTGTTCTTGCTGGTTTAAATATTAGCAAAGTGGTCAGAAGCCTGGACGTTGGACCCAAACAGTCAAGGTTTGTATCAAAGTCCCTTTATTTAAGTGTGTGACTAGAGAAGTTACTTAACTTACCTGGACCTCACTTTATTCTTGGCAAAATAAAGATGATCATACCTATTGCGTGAGATTGTTGTGAGGGTTGAAGAAGTCTCACTTGTGAATGGGGCTGGCCCATAGCAAGAGTCATGCAGGGGGCCAGCTGAGTGGCGCGTTGGTTAAGAGCTGGCTTGGGACGCCAGCAGCCCCGATTTGGATCCCACATATGAGGGCCAGTGACACTGCCCTTTACAGCTAAGATGGTGAACAACAGCTCCACCTGGAGCTGGGCTGCGTGAGTCCCAGCAATGGTGTAGGCTGCAGCCCCTGCTGCAGTGGGCTGCCATAGGCTACAGTGAGTGGCCGGCAGCCAGCGAGAGCTGCCAGTAGCCGCCATAAGTGGCCATCCAGAGGCCAGCGATCCATCTGCCTCATCCGGCAAGAGCACAATGATAATACCAACATGGGCCAGTGAAGCAATGTCCTCCACAACTAGGCAGAAGAACAACAACAACAAAAAAGACAGCAACTTGTCTGTTCCCCTTCCCCAATTCCCCAACGCTGTTCCCCTCCCCTAATTAAAAAAAAGAGTCATGCAGGTGTTAGCTACTATTATTAGCAGTAGTATCAGAAGCATCATCATGCTGCGCTCAGTCATCATCATCACTGTCATCATAATCACCATCGTTATCACCATCACCATCATCACCACCATCATCACCACCATCATCACCATCATCGCCATCACCAACATCATCACCACCTTCATCACCATCACCAACATCACCATCATCACCATCACCTTCATCACCATCACCTTCATCGCCATCATCACCATCACCACCATCATCACCATCACCTTCATCATCACCATCACCTTCATCACCATCACCATCATCACCTTCATCACCACCATCACCATCACCATCATCACCATCACCATCGCCTCCATCATCACCATCACCATCACCTTCATCACCACCATCATCACCATCAGCAGCAGTAGCACCATCATCATCATGATCACCATTATTTAGGGTGACCAGCAGTCCCCGTTGGTGGCAGACTCCCAATTTTAGCACTGAGTGTCTTGTGTCCTGGGAAAGCCCTCTGGCCCAGGAAAGCATTCCATTGCACCACAGTTGAGCCCTCCTTTGGACGATGGATCAAGAGTCCACTAGCTTTCGTCCAGTAGCTCACATCTTATTCTCACCAATCAGATTGTCTCATCACAGAGCTTCTACTACCAAGGCAGCACACACTCACATGTACTCCTGACACACCGTGACATAGTCTCCAATCTTTACTGGGCAGTTTCCAAGAAATTTGTCATTCGAGGCAACCGGGGGAAAAACATTTCTTCACAGTGGAAACATTTTAGTGTGAAAACCCCTTCGAGTCCCAGTTTCCACTCTGCTCTGAGAGCACCACCATTTGGAGGAGGCCAAACAGCTGTTAGTTTCACTGTTGCAAACCAATCATTTCTAAATAGAGCGATACCACAATCTTAATTTTCCACTGAATGGTGAAAGCAGTCACATTATTCAAAATTATTCATCAGCACTTAGTAATTCACATTTTAGAGCAATCTCAAAGTGCTTTAATGTATATATTACAGGCAAGATTTATAGTGGGAATTACAGTATGGCAAATCATTCTTTTAAATGGTGCTTAAATTATACAAGTTTAAAATACTAATTATGTAAAATATATTCTGAATTTTTAATTTCTACCTTGTTTAACAATACTCTCATTACCAACTTCAAAAATGGATCGCTGTATCTTCAGGAACACTCATTCTGCATCTGCCCACAATGGAAATAACCTATGTTTTTATAGTGTTACTTTCGCCCTGTTGCCCCCATATAAAAAAAAAAAGTGAATAATGATCATCTAAAAGTCACAATCATTGCAAGATAATGAAGCATGAAATTCTGTTCTGAGACAAAATCCATCTCTAAGAAGTGCTTGAGAAATCTTTGATGGCCATAAAATAACTATTTAAGTAAAAAGATGAAATGTAAGAAATATTTCTGCTAACAACCTAGCACTACAAAAACACGACCATCATTCGGTTCCTCTTGCGTGCCCACCATTGGAGAACCTCTGGGAGACCTGGGACACTTCCATCCTTAGCCGCCTGAGGAAAGCTGCCCCACTGCTTGGAGCCCAGGAAGATACTGGTCGTTTGTGTGCTGGGGTCTGGCCAGTGAGCTGGAGACTGGGCCTGCCTCCCGGCCCCCCGCGCCCCCAGAGACCACTGTCAGGCCACACGCAAGACCAGGCTGGGCTTTAGGAGATGATTCCAAGTCGCCGCCCTTCCACACCAGGCCCCCCTCACGTTGGTGGGCAGGACACCTCAAAATGACGCTGACCGGTTCTGCTGGTGGAGAGGGTGTGGGAGGCTCAGCCGGACCCACCCCGTTCCCCTTCAGTGGCCAGCCTGCTGAGCCCGAAAAGTGGGCCCCCTGCAGGGTTAGTCCTTCCAGGGCAGAGCCCACAGGCAGAGTAAAACATTTCAATAGTAAAGAGTAGCTTAATGCAGGAATTCACCCCCACCCCCAGGACTCCCCTGCTGAGTGAGACTGACAGCTGTCAAGGAATCTTCCTCATCCTTGTGTCCCAGTTGCTGAGAGCTGAGACCTTCCCACAGGGGCGGGTCCTCTGAACACTTTGGAGCTGGACGCTAAGCTGACTTGTGCCCAAACGTAGCTGAGACGAGAACCCCCACGGGGCCTGTGTGCAGCAGGCCTGCTTGCCGCAGGGTCCTCCTCACTGGGTCCCACTCTAGAACTTTCCACAACTTTGGAACGTTCACTATGCAGTTGTTCTTTAATGGCATTCTGGACGCTGGTGTCATGCCCTTAAAAATGAGCCCAAGCCCTGGCTGCCCAGATGATGGCTTTCTTTCAGCCCCATGTTCCTGTCAGGGGCAGATGGCTAAGATGGGCTCTCGGGCGCCTGGCCTGGCATTTGCACGGTTTGATTAAGTCCTTGTGTCTTCTCTGCCTTGGAAATTACATGTCCCCGCCTGCCCCCATCTGATCCTCACGTGTGACCTTTCCCGTGGCAGGGGCTAGTCCCCAGCTCCCCCTCCTTTTGGGTGACGGGAGGCTCGGGGGAGGGGGGGTTTGCACACAGGGGTGCGCCTAGCAGCCCAGTTTCCAGCCCCGCGGGTGGGAACCTGACCTGATTTTTTCTCTGCAGGAGTAGCTGATTCCGATTAATCAGATAGCAGCTGGCATTTTATGCTGACTCGAGGAAGACTTGCATGTAGTCAGGTTTAAATTGGAGAGGGGGAAGGGAAAGGGGGAAGAGCGGGGAAAGCTAAGTCGCAGAGGCAAAGGCTCTTTTTGTTGTTGTGTATCCCAGGCGGAGTGGGTTGTGTGTTAAAATCTATGATAGTGCTGGTTCTGGGTACTGAAGGTTCCTGTGATGTGTCCACAACTGAGCTTGACACCCTCCCCCATGTGGGGGCAACCTCTAGGAGGGTCCCTGAATCCCACCCTCACCCCCCCACACCGTGTTCACACCGTGAGTGTGGGCAGGGCCTGGTGACTGAAAGCAGCAGAAACTATGGGCTGTCGCTTCCAAGATACGGTTACTGAGGTTGTGGCTCCTCATTGATCACCATCTCGCACTGTCTGTCTCTCTGTCTCTTTCTGTCTGGGTTCTATCTGACTGTCTGTCTCTCATGATCAGATGCTGTGTCTTAAGGACACTCAGGCAGCTTATGGAGGTGCCCACATGGTGAGGACCTTTGCCCGTGATCTTGGAGGTGACCCTGTCCCGAGGCCCGCCTACAGACATGTGAGTGGGCCTGGACGTGGGTCCTTCAGCCCAGACGGTTTAGGGGTAACCTCAGGCTTTGCTGAAAAAAGTCACTGCCCACCAAGAAGTGCCCTGAGTCAAGGTGACTGCAGACTGTGTGCGGATACCAGGGGCACAGGAACCGGAGACAGTCGAGTTTGTTGTTGGGAGTCTGGCTGGTGGGACCCCTTGTTATGCATCTCAGTAAGCAGTGCGCTGTTCAGGCTGCCGCACCAGCTCGCGGCTGCCCCAGCAGTACCCCTCGTCCAACCACGGCACCCGCGCCCCCACGTCTGCTCACGCCCACCCATGGAGCGCTGTAATCCTTTTCAAGAATGTTATATATTTCCAGTTTTGAGTGCCTCCTCTCAGTTTGAAAGCTGTAACTCTTTCTGCTCTAATAAACTATCCTCTGCTGCCAACCTCAAAAAAATAAGAAAAAAGAATGTTATATAAGCTGAATCATGTAGCATCTGACCTTTCAAGATCGGCACCTTTTTTTTTTCACTCAGCCCGGTGGATTAAGTTGCGGCGTGTAGGATTCTTGTCGCCATGTAGGGTTCTGTGATGTGGGCGCACCACAGTCACATTGGCCATTCACCGCCTGAGGGAACCACATCCCACCCAGTCACCCGGCGGCGTCCCTGCTGATGGACCCCATTCCCCAATGATTCCCAGCCTTGCCCTGGGACTTCACTCTCGGCTGCCGGACCGAGTGGCCATCGCTGCCCCCCCTTGCAGCACCAAAGCAGTGTCCTAGCCCTCCCGTGGCCAGAGGTCCCAGATGTGTGGAGTTTAAATGGATAGTGCCACATTTTTCTAGAAAGCAACTGAGAAAAAAACACTTCTTTTTTCTAGATAAATCAGTATTTTGAAGAATTAAAATTTGATCAAAGTCATGTGGTTTGAAGTTAAATATAATGCAGTGCCCACTATGCTACCCATATTTTCCTGCCCTCAGCCCTGCACCCTCCCAGGCAGCCACCCCCCCCAACGCAGCTGGGGAGGTGACTCGCCTAATGTGTAATTCCTCTGCCCCCTCCTCTAGGGCCATCTGCTGTTTAACACGGCAGCAGGGGCCAGGCCAACCGGGCTTGGGCTTGGCTAGTGTGTGGCCTCATCCCCCACCTCCTCTGCCTGGCCATCCAGACCTGGACGCTCACAGGCTGTGGTCCAGGTTCTCTTCTCAAGTCGTTCCCTCTTCTTTTCTCAGTGAACCCCCATTTACTTCTCAAGTGTCAGGGCTGGCATTACCTCTTCCAGGAAGCCTTCCTGGCTTGTCCACCTCTTCCGGCTCAGTGCTTTGTCCTGAACTCTTCTAGAAGCCTGGGTGCCTTCTACCATAACAGCCCTTATCATGCGATTGTGGTTCTTATTTATAAATGAGTGAACACTCAGACAAACAGTCAGGCATACTACTATGCCTCCCACTGGAATCGGTCCTCTCCACCTGCCCAGACCTCCCTGAAAGCAAGGACTGTCGTGCTCACCGTCGCGTCCCCAGCTCCCAGGCAGTATCTGGTGCAAAGCAGGTACTCGATGCACATATGTGACATGAAAATGTAAGTGTCCTGCTCTGTTAGAAGTAGAGTGAAAACACCATTGTGTCAGCTGCCCAGACCAGAAGTTGGAGGAGGCTGAGCCGATGCCGGCGGAATCACCTCCCTGGAGGCCGTCCAGGCTGCCATCTCAGGATGGAGATCCGTGTGAGTCCCTGTCCCTGGATCCCTCTGCTGTAGGAAAGAGCTGAGGTATCGACGCCACAAAGGGCTCGGATGATTCACCAGAAATCACCCCTGCTCTTCATTGCCTGTGACCTGCTCCCGTGCCCATTTCTGGACCAATCAGCGTGTGAGCCTCCACTGGCTTGTCCTCAGCCAGCACCATGTTTGGAGGTTGGGACCAGGCGGTGCGGGGAGCCCCAGCAGAGTGGACGAAGGGGGTCACTCCCAGCGTTATCGTGGGTGCGCCTCCCAGAAGCAGGGACGAGACGCAGGGGTGGCTAGTGCCGCGGGAACCGCCATTTCCTCTAAGGCCTCATTTCCTCTAAGCACTGTCACTCCTTCCGAAGGTAATGGCCATTTCAGTTGGCCTCTTTCTGAACAAATTTACCTGTGTCAGTGAGTTGTGTCAAGGAGTCAATTAGTGTAGTTCCTGGGTCCGCAAGAAACACTCGTGTAACAGAAGAATTGATAAACAGCCAGTTCCACACCGACTTAGAAATAAATACTCAGAGCTGTCAAGACAGAGAATCCATTATTGTGTGGAGATCGAGCTCACCGCAGACACAGTGGATGCTAAGCCTGTTTTTATAAATACTGTTCTGTTTTGTGTCTGGATTCTCCAGTATTTCGGATGGCGTGAGCTGCCTCGCGTGGCCCGTTCGCACGCTGAGAGCTGCCCGGCTACACACTAATTGCTCCACAAGCATCTTTTTCTGTCTTCTTGGATTTGCTTTTTTTCAGCTTTATTGAGATGCAGTTGTCAAAACTGTATATTTAAAGTGTGCAACATGATGATTCGATATCCATATACACTGTGAAATATTTACCACAATCAAGCTAATTAACAAATCCATTGCCTCACGTAGTTGCTTTTCCTTTGTAATGAGAACACTTACGATCTTTTCTTAGCAGATTTCAAGTGTATATCACAGAATTGTTAACGACAGCTGCACAGTAGTTTCCAGACTTATTCGTCTTACAGGGTGTTCCCTCTGACCAACCCCCCGCCCCCCAGCCCGACCACCATCCTACTGTTTCTGTGATATTATTTGCTAGAGCTAAGATACAGATGCAACCTAAGTGTCTGTCAGTGGCCCAATGGATAAGGAAAATGCAATTCAGATATAATATTGACACACACACACACACACACACACACACACACACACACACACACACAGTGCAGTATTAGCCATAAAAGAACAGGGAAATCCTGCCATTTGCAACAGCATGGATGAACTTGGACAGCATTGGGTTAAGTTAAATAAGCCGGACAAAGACAAATACTGCATGATCTCACATATGGAATTTAAAAAAAAATTCCATGGTCTTCAGTGACTCAGAAACATTGCCAAATCCAACACCAACACAGGACAGGGTGGTTGTTCGACTGGGGTGGCCGGTGCTGCTGCTGAGTCACCGAAGGTCCTTGGGTGGCAGCCACTCAGGACAGCCTGCACCTTGGGGCTGGCAGAGTGAGGGGACCTCGCCAGAGCCCGTTGCTGTGCCACCCGCGTGACCTGGCCCCACGGAGCCTTCCTCCAGGCGTGGAAACCCTGAGTGAGCACGAGGACCCGTGGGTGGGAGGGAGGACTCAGGGCCACATCGCGCGCGCGTTTTTACCTACTCAGTGTGATGGCCTCCTGTCCCACATCCATTTTTTTGGGACATGAACTTTCCTGAAAGAGGGACAGAGCTTGCATTGTTCATGCTGGGGAGGCTCCAAGGGCAGGAAGTCTGTGCTGAAACAGGGATGCAAATCTGAGGTCTCAGAGGGGGAGCAAATGTCACCCCTTGTGTCCCCGCCAGGTGTGGAAAAGCATTCCAGGTAAATTGTACACATGCCAGCTCTCTGTGTGGCTAGAGGCTATTGTTGTGGAAAATGTACCCGATCATTGCCAAATTCTGATAGTTATTCCCAGGGTGGAGGTGGATCATATGCTTCGGCTGCTCTTGTGTTCCATGCCGCCTTCATTTGGGGATTTAAAAAAAATATGCTTCTTTTCTAAATTGTGTGAAATGGATAAAGAAGCTGTGTTCTGATTGACACTGAATTTGGCTTAATTAAAATGAATCTCTGTGCAGCTCCGCAGCCGCCGGACAGTTGCCCCATGTTCCCTTTGACCTTAAGAGGCCCGGGCTCCATGGGAAGGGGTGGGGGCTGCGCCCAGGAGCCAGCCAGCCCCCCAGGACGCAGATGATGAAACTCCTGGCACCATGTGAAATGGTTTGGGAGAACGTCTGCTCAGGGCACCCCTGAGAAATGGCCATGTCTGGTTTTTTCCTTTCAGTTTGTTAAAATTACAGTGGCCAAAATGGCCCCCAATCAAGGGCTGTGTGTGAGAGAGAGAGAGAGACAGAGACTATAACATGTATATGTATGGTTATATATTTGTACAATCTTTATGTAATAATCAGATGTATGTTATAACAGCTCACGTCAGTTAGTGTTCACTGGGCACCAGGAATCAGTCTTAGAGCTGTGTGTGTTAATTCTATTATCCTCATGCGTGAGGTATAGTGATCACTCCCATTTGCAAGAGAGGAGAGGGAAGTACAGTTTTGTCACCTTGCGTGACATCTTATAGCCCCAGGGTCTGTGGTCAGGGGTGTGTGTGTGCGCGCGCGCATGCTGCTTATTGAGACATGGCGCACCTGTAGAAAAGAACATGGGCCTTAAGTGCACAACTCAAACTGAACGTGCCAGGTAAGCACTTCGAGTCAGGAAAGAGGAGGAACCCGGATGATCCCTTGGGCCCCAGTCTCTCCTCTCACTCACGTAACCCCTTTATTACTCAGGTCAGCTCTCCTAGGGCTGTGCTAGATACCACACGCTGGGTGGCTGGAGCCTCAGACACTCATTTCTCACAGTGACGGAGATGGCAGGTCTACGACTGGGGAGCCAGCATGGCCAGGTGCTGGTGAGGACGCGCCTCCTGCATGAAGGTAGTGCTTGCCTGCTGCGTCTTCGTGTGGCCGGGATGTGGGGGCGGGGGGCGTGGTTCGCCTGTCTGTGGAAGCTCGTGACCAGGTGTCTGTGTCCTGTGCTCAGTGTGGTCTGGGGAAGCTCTGCTCCTGATGGGCTGGGGGTGTTTCTAGGATCAGGGTTGCCCTGAGGTCTCTCTCATCTGTACCTGGGCAGGTGCAGCCCAGGCTCTGTCGGGAACACACCTGGCGTGGACTCAGGGGCCATAGGTGTGATCCTTTGGAAAGACTGCCAGATGGCCTGCAGAGTGGCTGGACTAGTGTCATGTCCAGTGCAGCCCCCTGTGGCGGAGAGTTCCGGAAAACCCACCCTCAGCAGTGCTCAGAATCCCTAGTCCTTTCCATCTCAGCTCCTGGATGGGTGTGTGGGGGCACTGCATTGCTTAAGTCTGCATACCTGGGTGACTTTTTGTAGTATGTCCTGGCTGTTTGCACTCCCATACAGCTCCCACCCAGGTGTTCCCATTGGCAGGCTCACCTTCCGCTTTGGACCTGTCCTTTTTCCCTGTGCCCTATTCCTACTATCTTTGACCAACCTGTTGCTGTGAAGCTGCTCTCCTGTATCTACGAGCTTGATGGTTTGCATTGACAGTTGAATGCATGCTCCACTGGAGATTCCTGAGTGTTGTGTGAAGTAGGGGCCTGGTACAGTTTCTCCCCATGGATACCCTACTGAGCCAGCTCATCAGCGGGAGAGAAAAGGCCACCTCACTGCACCGTCGCATGGGGTTTGCATAAAGGGGTTACTGTCTCGGTGGGGTCTGTTTCCCACAGGAACCATTCTCTTACCCACTGCCAACCTGCCCATCTTACGCTGTGTAGGGAGGGCCGGCTCGAGTCAGCACCATGGACAGTGGTCGCGGACCTGCCTTCCTCCTACAGGTCTCAGGGCAGCGAGGTCCCTCCTGAAACCTGGGATGTGGGGCACCTCCTGCGGCGGGCCTCTCGCCTGGAGATGGAGGGTCCTCTGGGGCCTGGGCAACGTGAAACTACCTCCAGGGCGAGCACGGTTCCTGCCCTGCTTTCAGGGACTCTGCTGTGGCCTACTGGGCTGTATTTCCCCCCACACCACAGTTTGAAAACCAGCATTCTGGTGGGTTTCTCCAGCAGGGTAATCTGGAGCCCATAGAGACATTTCAGATTCATAACAGAATTGGACGGTCCTCTCTGGCAACATTCGTCTCCAAATCTATTTGCCATTTTATTTTTATTTTATTTTATTTTTACTCATAGCACTCGGTCTGCCTTTTCCCAAAGGTATTTTTTTGGGCCCTAATGACTCGAGATAGTATAAAGTTCTATATAAAGGAGAAGGGGACGTTATAGTCCAGTAAGCTTTGGAAACACGTCTTAAACAAATTACGCAGACTTTCATCTTTTTATTGTTGTCTCCCTCAGGGCCATGCATGTGTCCCCCAGCAGGGCCCTGGGTATGAAGTCCCCACATCCCCAGGAAGGCTCCGGAAACGTGCCTGTGCTCACCGACTGCCCTGTTCCCAGGCTGCCCGCTGAGGACGAGGGGGCCTGGCCCCCTGTGGCGTGGCCCGCTCTCACTCCACGTGCGCAGCTCCCTAATAGGCCCGTTAACCAAGGGTCACCGGGTGACGGTCTCATTGTTTGACGGTGGGAGGCCACTCAAGGCTCTTCATTTCTTCCGTACATGAAGTCTCTTTACAGTGTTAGCCCCAAGGGCTGGGGTCTTTCTTAAGAAGCTGGGGGGACAAAATAAATCCATCTTCCTACAAGATCCGAAAATAACCACAGGGTCCCATTCTTTCTTCGGCCATGCTGACGATTTGGGGGAATTCCTAAACCAGCGTCAACCTGAGCTTCTGCAGGACACCGGGTTTCCCGATTGCCCTCTGCAATAGTTGTACCATCTACTTTTTTGTAAGCACATTATACACACAACATACACACAAACACACACATACAGTCTCTTCTAATATCTGTGCTGTTTCATATTCAGCAGTGTAATCCCTTCTTAGAATATTCAGGAAATTATTCACCCTAAACCCCCTGTGGCTTTTTAAAAGATGTATTTCATTTTTTCCATGTGTCAGATAGAATTAGTCAAGGTTTTAATGATTGTTCTCCAGGTGTTATTTCAAAAATAACCAACTCTCCTCCCCACCCCCGAATCATTAAATTTACAGGGAGATTACTGATTACAGGAGGAGCTGGTGACTATTATTTCTAGAATAGAAGTGACAAAGGTGACAAAAACCAATGACACTGCCAAATTTACCCAGGGTTTAAATATGTGTTTCTCACCCCACATTCTCTGCAAATACTATATAGTGACATGTATGATTATATATACTTAGACATTTACAGCTTTAGCCTGATGATTTTGGGAGGAATTTGAAAGGATTACAGCACAAAGATCTGTTCAATAATATTATTGAAAAGCTCACAAGTGTGAGGCGCCAGACTTTATGACTGTTCATACCTGCACGTGCGTGTAACCTCACGATTGATGAGGGATGCTATGAGAACAGGTATGGAAACCACATTCTGCGAAGAGGCCCCAAGGCACAGGCGGGAGACAAGGTGTCTGTTCCTGTGAACTTGTTAAAGCACAGAGGCTCCCCTAAGATTTGGTCCCAGGTGGAGAAAAATCATCTTCCCCCTTTTTTAAAAAAAAAACTCTCTCTTTACCTTAAATCATGTGACAACATCTCAATTTCCAGAAAATGCTGGAGAGCTCCTATTTTGGGGGCTGTTAAAATTTGCACCATCACGGGCCGGCCGAGTGGCACATTAAGAGTTGGTTTGGGGATGCCAGCAGCCCCGGTTCGGATCCCACATATGAGGGCCAGTGACACTGCCCTCTACAGCTAACAACAGCTCCACCTGGAGCTGGGCTGCGAGCCCCGGTGACGGTGTAGGCTGCAGCCCCTGCTGCAGAGGGGCTGCCATAGGCTACAGTGAGTGGCCAGCAGCCAGCGCGAGCTGCCAATAGCTGCGGTGAGCGACCATCCAGAGGCCAGCGACTGATCTGCCTCATCCGGGAAGAACGTTATGACGATACCAACATGGGCTAGTTGGTCCTCCGTAACTAGACTGAAGAACAAAAAGACAGCAACTTGTCTGTTCCCCTTCCCCGATTCCCCAACGCTGTTCCCCTCCCCCAATTCCCCAATAAAATCTTTTAAAAAAATTTTTTTTCACCATCACAACTTGTAGCCAGGAGAATAAGACAGGGTCTTCCATTGTAGAACCCTCTTCTTCTCTGTCTCTTCTCTGCAAACTCACTTGTCCCCTGTCTCAGCGGCTCCCAACTGGTGTGGTTCTGCCCCCATCCCCTGTCCTGGAGGTCTTTGGCAATGTCTGGAGACATTTTTGGGTGTCGTAACTGGAGGAAGGTGGTCCTGCATTGAGTGGATAGAGAACAGGGATGCTGCTAAACACCCCCCAGTGCCCAAGACAGCAGCAGTCTCCCAGGACAGAGATTAGCAGGTGCGAGATGTCAGTAACCCCGTCTTGTCCCATGTCTCTCCCTGGACCACCAGATCCATGGGTGACACCAGGGTGGCAGCTGATGTGTCGTGTGCATAGGCTCTGTCCTGGAGCTGCTGGCCCGTGCCTCTCTGTCCTCCCTCTTACCTGCTGTGCACCTGGAAAGCCTCCTAAACTCCCTAAGCCTCAGTTTCCTCCTCTGGAAAGCAGCGATGGCTGCCTTACCGCAGTGATCTGAAATAAACTCCTGGCACATAGTAAGTGCTCAGTAAACATAGCTGTTTTTAACCCTGGAGGAAGTTCACAGCATGCAAAGTTATGTACTGATTTGTGTCATGTTCCCTTTGAAAAGACAAACAGAAGGAACACATTCCCCCAAATGGCCCTGGGAAGGAACAAGGCTCGGGTTAGAGATGAAGTATTTCACCATCTCCCGCCTCGGACGGGTGCAGCCTGCACCCCTCATTTTAATGTGCTGCAGATCGGCCTTAGATCTATTTGTGAGCCAGCTCTAAGATCACACCATCTGACTGGTGACGGGGCACTCTGCTGTCACACTCTGTCCTCAGAGCCCAGTCCCGCACGCCCTTCCCCAGAATCACCACCAGCCGCCTCCTCCCAGCCTGAGCTGGCCGCCCTGCTGTGGAGAGAACCCCTCAACGTGCATATGCCCAAAGCTCTTGCAGGTATGTGGGTCCCGCAGGGCCCCGAAGCCCGACCCAGACCCCCAGGACATTCCAGAACATGCTGTGGTGTGCCTGCCATGTCTGCAGCCCATCCTGGACCCGAAATCCGACTGTGAGCTGGACAGACCCCGTTCCTCCCTTGTGGATTTACGGCCAGCAGTGGGAGGGGAGTGCTGATTTTGAGGCAAATCACACAACCGCGTGTAAACAGCACAACCGAGCCCAGTGCTACGAGAAGGGCAGCGGGACACACGACGGCCCGGGGAGTGGTACCGCTGGGTTGGGAGGGGTTTGCCAGGAGACATGGTGGGATGGGAGGACCCTGCGGGGCCGGACCCCGGGGGCGGCTGGACGGCTGGCACTCAGCTGATTCCCTCCCGCAGGCTGCAGACCTTAGGCTCTGGAAGGATTGAAACTCCCAAACTCCTGCTTTCTCACTTTTGAAATAGGATTTCAGGTTTCTGGCCTGATGGGGAAGGAGGGCAGAGTGGTCAGTGCAGGGTGTGCAGTGGTTAGGGGCACCCCGAGCCAGGCTGATCACGGCTGCCACTCACCTGGTGTTAACCTCTCTGTGCCTCAATTATAGCACCTGTCTCCGAGCGCTGTGATGGGCATCTCTGAGCTAATACGTGTGAGGACCTCGTGGTCACACCTGGAAGGTGCCAGTCACGTGCCAGCTGTCACTGTGCAGTGGGCACTGGCTGGAGAGGAGAAAGAATCTAACATTTCCAAAGATTCTTCAGGGCGACCCCAGGGGGAAATCACTTCTATGCTTGTTTTACGGTTTATTGGGGTGGGGATGACTGATTAATGGGGGAGGGGACACCAGCCGCTATTCAGCGTAGAGTCTCTCAGATCCTAAGGAGCGGGGAGTGGAGAGAGGGCTGGGCGGGCGCACGCAGGTGGGACCTTCTCCTGGGGGGAGGGGCAGCGACGGCCCGCCCTCCTCTCCCCTCCTCCTGTCGTCAGCCCCAGGCTTCAGCTCAGCTTGGCTCAAAGGTGTCACCTGTCTCCTGTCCCTGGCTCCTGCCTGAACCCTTGGATTTGCCCGCGGGGCGCCCTGCCACCTGCGCACCCGGGCGCGGCTCTCCCGGGCTCCTTGCTGCTGGAGCCTGGTCCCCGCTGCCGGATTTCTTTGCTAACAGAGAACGCTAGTCTGGACTTAACCCTGAGTGAAAGAAACCCCCTCATCCTGTGCTATGCTCCGGGGCTCCACTGCCTCTCTGGGTCGCAAAGCCAGCCCGCCAGCCGCTGGTTTGTGCAGAGACATGGGGGGCACTGAGGTTGGCGTGCAGAGCGAGGAGGCCCGGCTCTGCCTCCGGCACCAAACTTAGCCCATCGGGCCGATGAAGCAGCCGCCACTTGGGTGCGCGCCATGGCACCGCGCACGGGCTGCTGAGAGGGACAGGGGCGAGATGTGGGTGTGTGTCAGCATCGCCGGGACTCAGCTTCCTCACTCTAAGGAGCAGTCACGCTGCCTGCACTGCAGGGTCCTCCTGGGGCGGAAAGGAACAGCTTACATTGTTCTGTTTATGTCCTGACAGTGCACCCAGAGTCTGGCTCTGAGCAAGTGCTCAAAAAAGTAGCCGTCTCCCTCCAGGAGAAGGGTTTCAAGAGTCTATCCATTTCCTCTTGCTGTGTAACAAATTGCTTTTGAGACCCAGCCTTACCATGTGACAGTTACTGTGGGCCAGGAATTTGGGAGTGGCCCCGCAGGGGGTCCTGCTCACAGATTGAGGTCAGGGTCCGCGTCACGTGACGGCGGGGGCAGGGGAGCTGCCCTTGCAGAATGGCAGCTGGCAGCATCCCAGGGAGAGAGGACGCAGCCGGGACGCTGGCTGCTTGTGTCCTGGTCTGGGGTGTCACGCACGGTCCCTGCACCGCATTCTACCACGTTCTGCTGCTAAAAGCAAGCCACGAAAGTACACCCCATATTTAAGGGGACAGGAGTTAGCCTCCCCCTTTTAAAGTGAGGGTTACCCACGAAGAGCTTGTGGACCTCATAAAGGGAGCAGAACTAGATGCGAGGAGACGGCCCTGTCTCATGGCCACCCATGGACTCGGAGCTCTCATGGAATCAAAACGAAATCCTCGCCTCTCGCCAGGCGCCGTTATGGAAGCTGAGCCCCTCCTTCAGTGTCAGCCCCGGTGGGCCTGAGCTGTGACCCCTCCCTTCACTGACCGTTTACCTTGCGGGCCGTGCAGCCTGCCCGTCGGCCAGGGCCCACAGCCCCTGCGTGGAATTTAGACAGCAAAAGCGCTTGGGGACTTCCGCCCGGTATTGGGGTGTGTGCGCCAGCCTTTCCAGAGGGGAGCAGGTTTCTCCACCGAAGGAAGAGGTCAGCCCTCCAAAGCAGCTCGGAATTGAGCTGGTCCGTGGAGCCCAGGTGTATGCGTCTCCCGGGTCCCACCCGTGAACGCCACTCCTGGAGCCCGCCGCAGGAACTCCCAGTGCCCACACCTCCTACGAAAACACGCAAACTCACACGTCAAAAAACTGGCAGCCCACAGCCTTTACTCTCTGCAGCAGAGGCATGGGTTCCCCTGATGACCTGTGACACGCATGTCAGGCGGGTGCGGACGGACCGCTAAGGCCCCTGCTGTACTGAGTGTGGTCCTCGCTGCACCCCTCCCCCTCCCCCCCACGCCCCAACCCCCGCCGTTAAGCCTCCTTCTCCTGCCAGCAGGCCGCCCTAATGAATGGCTGGGAGCGAGCTTCCCTGTGCTTCCTGGAGCTGGGCTGCAAGGGGCCGTTCTGGGCAACAGTTCTGCCGCCATATGCGGGTCTTGCCCAAAATAGAATTCAGTATTAGCTAAATGGCTATCAGTTTGTCATGTGCAAAATAAGCCAGATAAGCCAGCAGGCGGGTCAACACAGAATCCAGAGGATAAACGCAATTCTGGCAGCTGCCCCTGATTCCATGAAAACGTCCCCTCCTCCCTCCTCCCACCTCCCTCCTCCCACCTCCCTCCTCCCTCCCACCCTCCTCCCCTCCTCCCTCAGGATTCACCACCCATGAGGCCAGGACTCTGGGTACATGGAGCTCCCTTGGGGTGCCCTGTCTAGAAGAGGGGGGCATAGGTAATAACCAAACACCCTGCAGAGCCCAGGAGCACCATGAAGGTGGGAACAAGGTGCTTCCTGAACTCACCCCTGCAGACTGTTCTCAACACAGACAGGTCAGACCACACCACTGTGAAGAACGGAGTGACATTTAAACACATTGAAGGGACGCTGGCGGGGGAGATGGAGGAAGGGTGCTGTGACCATTCAGGAAGGTGGGAATGGGTCCTGGGAGCCCCAGGGGAGAAGCGCTGGCCCCGTCCTGAGAGGTTGTCCTCTGTGTGATTGGGTACCTGTGTCGGGACCTGTCATGATGAAAAGAAATTGCGTGTGTGTGAATGGGTGGGTGGGTGGGTGCGTACACACACATCGTATCATGAGATGCATCTATCTAGTGCTTTCTCATTGTAGGTTTTGGCTACTGCTGCTTTCAGTGTAAAGGTGTCTACACAATTAGACCCAGAAATCCTACTTCTAGCTACCGATCTAAAGAGATACTCGTGTATCTGTGCAAGAGTGGCTGTATAACACGTTGCCTGCAGTGTGGTTTGTGATAGCCACCTCCACGCCCATCGATAGGAGCCTGGGCAGCAAAATGCAGCTTGAACGAAGTGAATAACCAAAAATAAGTAAGTCCAGTGAAATATGGAAATGCCACCACGACCTGTTGCTTTGTGAAAAAAACAAAGGACATTTGTATTTTTAAAAACACCTGTGGGGGTGTACAAGCTGTGTGTGTGTGCATCCTTTTGTTGTTTAATCTATGTTTCATTTTCATAATAACCTTAGAATTCCCAGTTTCATTCAGGAATCTGTAGTTGCCTCTCCAGTGGCAGAGCAGGTGAGGGCGGGCCTGTGGGGACACGGCGCCCTCTCGCTAGGCAGCTTACGCCGCAGCCCTCCTGCCCGTGGTCATGTCTGCGAGCAGCTGTGCAGGTCTGAGAAGGGACATGGACTGAACTCTTGCTGGCTGCTGCATGAAGTGGCTCTCCTCTGGGGGGCCCTCTCTCCGTGCCACACCCCAGGCTTTAAGTCCCAAACTCACTCAGCCTCCCCGTGTCAGTGGCTCGTCCAGAATTTTCTCAAAAGTGCATTGCCAACCCCAGATCCTTCTGTCTGCCAGTTATTTGTTTAATGTATGTTTCTGAGCACTTGCCATGAGCTAACTACTGGGCTAGAAATGTAATGTGAGCAAACTTAGATCCCGCTGTGTCCCCGTGGAGCCCACAGTCCAGTGGGGGACATGGATTTTAGCCACAGGACCTCACATATACAGTGTCAGTTGGTAAATGTATGAACTCTACAAATAGGTGTTCATAGCACACGCCCAAAGGGGACTACGAGAACGAGTCCCAGGGGCTCTAAGGGGGCTGCCTGCGCGGTTGTGCAATCCATGCACTGACCAAAGGCTCCCCTTTGGGATGCAGTGAGAGGGGGCTGAAATCTAGTGCATACCTCACTGACCAAACCCCGTGCCCTAGTGTAGGGCTGTGCCCACCTGCTGGGGCACCGCTGCCCCTTCCCCAGGCCATAAGCCTCAGGGCTGTTTGCCCAGGGGCAGCATCTTTTCTAGTTGTTTTCTGAGAAGGGGAACCACATGTCAATACTCCCACTATTGCCTGTGAGCGAGAATTGTCCCTGGATCTGACCTTGTCAGGGAGGCATTCCTGGAGGAGGTGACACACGTGCTCTGAGGGGTGAATAAGAGTCAGTTAGGTGTGTCGGGAAAGGACGATTTCTCAGGCCGTAGCTCTAGAGCTAGCCAAGGCCCAGGGTGGGAAACACCATGGTCAGCGAGCTAGTGGGGATGGGCAGGGATACCAAGCACCCTCGGGGCCTGGGGGACCCCGAGGAGAAAGAGAAGCAGCTCTTGCCTAACCTTGGCGAAGCAGCCGCCGAGGCTGACAGCCCCTGGTGCCAGGGACTCAGACGGGCCTCACTGCGGCGGGATGAGCGGGGTCCTGTGAGGCGGGCCGAGGGGGGTCCCACATCAGGGCGGACCCCCGGGCAAGGAAACGCCTAGTGTCAGTGCTGCCAGGGACGTGAGGGCCACCAACCAGCGACTTTTCCAGGGCCTCAGAGGCTTATTATCGAGTTGTCAGTGTTTTTACATATTCTGGAAAGAAATCCTTGGATAACTGTTTTCAGACGCTTCTTCCTGTCTGTGGCTTGGCCCACCTTCTAATTTTCCTGATCATGTCTTACAAGACGAAATGATCTTAATTTTCACGACGTTCCATAGATCTATTTTTTTCTTTTAAAAATAAACTTTGAGATGCGTGTAGGCCCATACGCAGCTGTAAATAATAAACTCTGCTGAGTTTCTTGTCCTCTGCTGAGTTCCGCTAATGTCTACCTTTTGCAGAAGTACCTTCGGCATCACAGCCGAGATACTGCTATTGATACAGCCAAGCTACAAACCACTTCCATTGTCACAAAGGTCCCTGTGTTGCCTGTGTACAGGTCATGCGCTTCCCTCCTGCTCCCACCACCCCCTCACAATGGAAACCACAAATTTGCTCTCTATTTCTATAATTTTGGTACCTCAAGAATGCTGTATTAATGAATCTTGTATTATAGTATGTAACCTTTGGAGGTGGGCTGTTCCTCACTTAGCCTATGTCCTGTGAGAATAGCCCAATAATTGTGAGTGTCAGTAGTCCGTTCCTTTTTTATTTCTGAGGCTGCTCTCCGGTATGCGTCCGTCACAGACATTTTAACAGCTAACCACCCAACAACATTTCGGTCGTTTCCAGTCCGTGGCTACTGCACATCTGCTGTGGATTTCATGTAGAGTGTCTACATGAACATAAGTTTTCATTTCTCAGAGATAATTGTCCAAAAGCATAAACTGCTGGAATTGATCATTCCATTATCAATTTTAAAAGAATCTTTCGCATTATTTTCTAGAGTGATGCCACCATTTTACGTCCCCACCAGCAATGTCACAGCAATCCAGTTTCCCAAATCTTTACCAGGTTTGGTGTAATCACGACTTTTGAAATTTCTGCCATGTTGATAGGTGGTTAGGGATACCTCAGTATGGTTTTAATTTCCGTTTCCCATTGGTTTTGGGATCAATAACTGGAAGTAGGATTTCTGGGTCTAGTCGTGTAGGCACCATTACACTGAAAGCAACAGTAGCCCTGTGGGAGGTGGTGGGTTGTCCCCAGAGGAGAAATGGCTGCTCGGCAGGTGAAGTGCATTTACAAATATTATGGCCGGAAGATGGGACAAGTAGAAGACCCCTCTCCCCTGTCCCACCGGCCCTGGAGGAAGAATGGCTGCTGTGCATCCCAGTTTAAACTCAGAGCAAAGGTGCTGGTTTTCACATCTCCTCATCTTCAGCACGTGTGTTGGCAGAGAAGTATTTAGAATTAGGAACAATGCTAACTGTCATAATGTTTCCATTTTCTGTGGCTCTCCCTGGTTAATTTTTTCATACAAATGAAGTTTTTGCAAGTTAGATGCAAGGCACACAACCTTACCTGGCTTGGAAAGGGTAGATTTGCATGTTGACAGCACGGTGGTGATGTCCCTTATGCGTTATGAGGTGTATGCTGACGTGTTACTGTTGCATACTAACCCCGTCCTGTTACATGACTGCTGTGAAGTGCCTTAGACCTTTCACTTGGGAGTGTTTCGTGTGCTGCATACTTTGAATGGTAATGGGACAATTATTTGTGTATGGAATTCGCAAATATTTTGTTAAAATTGTATTTGTGAGATGCTAACATCACCATATGTGAAGGTCACTAAAGCAATTTTCCTAAAAAATGCATTTTCATGTTATAATAATAAAGGCCCCCAGTCGTGTACCACATTAGTGTCTGGCTCCTCGGATACCATTTGGCCTTCAGTTTAGCGAGTTTTCCATGTCAGTTGCTCTGACATCACTGAGCCTGAGCTGTGAGTAGCGGCAGGAGTCTAGCCCGGAAGCCCAGCCCTGGGGCGCGGGCGCTCCGACGGGGACTCTGCCCTCAGCCTCTGTCCCCTCGGGCCTCTCCTCTACCGCGTATAACTTTTTGGGTTTTAACCTTTACTATAAAGTCAAAGAAAATGGACAGTGTTTTTTGCCAAATGCGTTCCTTTGTAAAAGTACCTTTTTCTACCCTCTGCTCCCGAGGACAGGAACCCCTCTCTTCACTGCCGTAGTGGAGCCTCTCAGACAGCCCCAGACACAGAGCGCACTGCATTGAAATGGTCAAAACGCATGCTTTGACAGCTGCACACAATATCTCCCACCAACACGATAACCGTAAGTCCTCGAATGGGACTGTTGAGATGGGCCTCAGAGTATGCGTCAGCCTTGTTTCGTCGATAACGAAATAATGGGCGCAGGTGGGTTTGTTATGTCGGAGGCGGCTCACTGTGTTACTGACAGGTCAGTTTAGTTCTGGTGATTTCAGATCTGATATATGGCCGGGGGCTCACGCCTAGCACATATCCGGACATAGCCACAGGTGTGTTTTGCTTTCGTTTGTCTCTCAACCCGCCCTGGTAAACGTATGGCAGTCCAGAGTACCCAAAGACACCTAGAAATGACTATTTGCTGTGCGTGAAGCTCCTTACGGGGGGATGAGGCTTAACCCAGTCCTCCAGATGCGACAGAGAAGGGCTCCGAGGTGCCTCCCCGCCAGCCCGAGAGGCCCGGTGAGCTGGGGCGCTGCAGAGCTTGAGAGCCTCGGGCGCTGCCTCTCAGGCGCTGGCTTTGAAGAGCTTCCTTTTGTAATCACAGGTTCCTGGGACAGAATCAGTAACAGGAATGGGCGCTTCCACAGAAAAACCAAGCAGCAAAAGCCACCGAACATGGAAGCAGCTTGTGGCCAGAGGGCAGCTGGCCCTGGGCTCTCCTTCCTTGAAGGGGGCGGCAGGGGTGGGGGGTGGGGGGTGGTTACTGATTCAGTTTCCTCAGCGGTAATTGATCTGTCCAGCTTTTCCACATCTTCCTGATCCCGTCTTGGTAAATGGTGTGTTTCTAGACATCCCCCCATTTTGTTTAGATTATCCGATGTGTTGCTGTGGAATTGCAAATAGCAGTCTCTTAGAATCCTCTGTGTTTCTGCACTTTGGGTTATCATGTCTCCTCTTTCATTTATATAATTTTATTTATTTGAGACCTTTCCCTTTTACTCTTGGTTAGTCTACCTAAAGGTTTGTCAATTTTGTTTATCTTTTCAAAAATCCGACTCTTACTTTTGCCCACATTTCCTGTTGTCTTTCTAGCCTCTATTTTACTGATTGCTGCTCCAATCTTACTATTTCCTGCTTCGCAGGTGAATTCCACCAAACATTTAAAGAATTCATGTCAATCCTTTTCAAGCTCTTCCCAAAAGAATGAAGAGGAGGGAACACTTCCAAATTCATCTTATGAGACCAGTGTGCCCCTCATACAAAGCCAGATAAGGACATTACTACAGAAAAGAAAATCACAGGCCATTACCCCAATCCAAATAGATGCAAAAGTCCTCTCGTGACCAGACCGGAGCCGGGCAACTTTCAGGCTTGTTCTGAGAGGAGAGCATAGGTTTCCTGGCACTGTCCAAGGGGCCTCACCATCACAGCCCCGGGCTGGGTGGAGCCCCAGCGCAGCGGAGCCTTTGACAAGGTTCTGGTACCAGCACCCATTGTGACATGGAAGTGACGGGACTTCACTCCTCCCAGCCACCTGTGACTGCAGCCACCTGAGATACCCCACTTGACAGCCACCCCAGTGGCTCCACACAAACTCCAGAACTGTGACAGATCGTAACAGTCATGAGCCAGGGCTGGGTTTCACGCGTACAGCCAGCAGCTGTGTGTGGCGGGCCAGGCCTGGGGGGCATCAGGGCATCGTGTGAGTCTGCAGAGGTGCCCTGCTGCCCCTGGGAGGGACTGGAAATGCAGACAGACCTCTGTGTGAGATGTCTTCATCCTGATGACACCAGCTTCCACCCTGGGATAGGCGTTCGTCAGCCCGCCTGGTCCCCCACGCCACCAAGTCCGAGCAGCAGAGACATGCTGTCTTGCCAAAATCTACTTTCCTCACGGCACTCACTGCTCCTCTTTCTATCTGGTGACTTCGGAAAAGAAATGTCCACCCCACAGCTGTACGCAGAGCTGTGAAATGAAGCCGGGCTGACCTCGGCAGCGTGGTGAAGACGGAGTGTTTCATTTTCAGGAATTACTAATCGCTGACCAGAAAGCCGAGACAAAGACCATAAATGGTAAATTCTGATAACACTAGAAGGGGCCCACTGCACAGGCGGTGCTCATTGATTCATTCTGCTCGCTGCCCGTCAGCAACCCCGAGGGACGCTGTGAGACCCCAGGTGTGGGGGCCTGCCCGGTGGCGGCTCCCAGACAGCTTGACGTAGCTGGGGCTCATCCTGACAATGAAGTCTCTGAAATGAAGGGTTTTTTATCCCCACTCCGTTTTCAGGGGAGTGTCAGAAAGTTAAACGTTCTAGTAATCTGCTGAGGGAGTATTTTTGATCCAGGCCATAAAGTCTGGGGGAGCACTCTCCTAGGAGTCCTGGCGTCAGGAGCAGGGTTTCAGAACCCCTGATGGAGATGGCCATAGCGAGGTCCCCCTCAGCTTGCCTAAACTTCCGTGGGCTCCTGCATAGCTGTGGCACTTACCTGTTTTTCAGAGCCTTTACTTTACACAGCTTATAACTGTCCATTCTTTCTCTACCCCACTGAGATGGAAATCTTTTCGAAAGGGTTTTGCCAGCTTTACAACCCAGGAATATCTTTCTCAAAGACCTGGACGCCATCCCTTTGGAAGGAAGATGGATGGTGCCCTGTCTCCCAGCTTCTGCGAAAGAGGAGGAACTCGCTTTAATGGGCTCCCATTAGCAAGCGCAGAGGGCCTGGTCTGCGGGGGGCTGGTCGGGGGCCTGGTTGGGGGTCTTAGTCCTGTTCCTGTAAACTCAGTGATAACTCAGTGTGTGCGCCGCGTCCCATGGGTCAGCGCCCCCACCCCCAGTACTTTCCACCAGCTCTCCCTGTGCTGACATCCCGCCTGCCCGCTGTGTCACCTGGGCTGAGCTCAGATGTGCCCTGGCTTCTCCGCCATGTCAGTAGCCTGGACCTCGCAGCCTTCCAAGCCTCATCTCCCTCCTCTGCGATGGGCCTACTGTGTCTGCCTCTGAGGGGAGTGGTAGGGGAAGGGCAAAAGGTGCCACGCCTGGCTCGTCCAGGTGAGCTGCTGGGCTCTTACAGGGCCCCTGTTCCCTGATGGCACAGCAGTATTGCTGGTAAAGATGAGGGTGGCAGTGCACCCCCAGAGCAAGTGTGGAGGGGTGCTAAGTAGGGCAGAAGGATAAGCAAGGGGTCTTGAAGGGCCTTACCAATGGCCCTACTCAGGACCTCCCCACGAGTGCCCTCTGCCCTCCTGGGCCTGGTGGCCTCTAGACCAGATAATGGGCCCCTGTGGCAGGGCTGGTTTTGCAGTTCATTCCAGCAGGCCACGTCCACAGGCGACAGAAACCCAGGAGCTGGCGCTCATACACCGTGCTTGGGGAGGCTCTCCCAGCCCGCAGGCACCAAGGTTCACCAGTGCCCTTGAGATAGTCACACAGAGCGGTGCGTAAGAACCATGACAATGACGGCCGCCTTCCTGAAGGACAGCAGCGCCTGCTGCGAGTTGCCTTGACCCGGGGAAGAACAGAACGCCTTCCCCTCCGAGGGCAGCGTTCACTCCAGCCTGGCGTTGGCTCTCCGAATTGCTGCAGCTCCCATAGGACCAAGGACTGACGCAGAGGGCGGCCCGCACTCTTACAGGGCTCCTTGACGTTCGAGCACCTGTGTGCTATTGTTCTCTGCCTTGAAGATACTGAGCACAAGCTCTTGAGGATGTTTTCTCTATCCTTGTGCTTGGAGGAGAGGAAATGTCCTTCTCTCTTGTATGTGAACACCAAGGGGCTAATTCACGAAGAAACGGCCTACCCACAATCCTGTGCAGGACGGCCAGTAGGATTTGGTTGCTGGCTCGCGATCAGCTGCAGTAAGCTTTGTCAGGAGCAACTGGAAGCCCTAAGAAGGCATCACTCCCGAGCTCCCTGGCTTCAGCCAGCTGAACACACTGAATTCCCACTTGAGAGGCTCAGCCTGGCCCTGCTGCCTGTAGAGACAGAGGGGGTGCCAGTCAGGACGGGATTCGGGCCTGGGGGCCGATGCTCCCCTTAGATCCTGGCTGGTCCAGTGTCTGCGAGTGCAGCTCCAATCCATTTTGAAATCGGAGCGAGCCCCACCTTGTGATTCGAGGTGGCCTGAGGGGAGCTTTTGGGGCACTGCTAATGTCCTCTTTCTCGGTCTGTTACATGGGTATACTGACTTTGAGAAAACTCACCAGCAGTGCTCTGTATGTTTGTAATTTCAATAAATCAAAGTCCTGGGGGTAACCACATTGCTTTGTTACCCCTGTCTTTTTATACCGAATGATGGGTTAGATGCCCACATGGTATGTCCCTGAGCTCAGGAGGCTGTGAAGAAAGGCTGCCCTTGGCCATCAAGGGACTTCGGGGTGATGGAGAGCAGACCAGGTGAAGATGGGTGAGCTCATGGAGGCTGCTGCAGACAGAGGGCTGGACACAGCACAGCTCAGACCCAAGACACACGAAGTGCTGGGAAAGCTGGAAAAGCCCACACATCTACATTTTATTGCCGTGGGTTGGGGGCTCCAGGAAGCTCTTGTAAAACAGTCGGCAGCCTATCTGGGCTGGCATCACCTGATTTCCAGCTCCCATCTCCCCCTACTCCTTCATGGTCAGACTCTCTCACCGTTTTTGTGCCCCTGTGACTGGGCCCTTTGCCTGACCTCCCACCTCTGCTCCCTGGCTTCGGTTTCCTGATCCGGTCCTTATCTGTTCCCTGAGCCTCAGTTTCCCTCCGTGTTTCTGTTCTCACCGATTTCGTAGTGTGAGACTACCGGGCTACTTGGTGGGTGCCAGAGACTTCCAGGCCACAGTGCTGTCTCCATCAGTGCCTCCCTGGCCAGACCTGCCTTCTCTTGCTGCTCAGCTGGCAGCGACAAACTTTCGAGAACCTTCCCTTTTAAGAAGAAGGCCAGCCTGTAGAAACTACACCCGTCTTTTCTTGCTCCATTTTCGATGAAACCAGAGGACAGATGGTCATCATCCTCCACGGCGGGGAAAAAAAAAACAACAAAAAAAACTCACCAACAATTAAAATTGAAATGACCAGCATGTAAAAATACCATCTCACCAGAATTCCCAAATATAAACTAAATAGCAACATTTCCTAGCTGCAGCTCTGGGGTAGAGTTCTCTCCTTTTTAAAACAGGCTGAATAGCATCATGATCCCACAAAACTTTCAGTTAAAAGAAGATAAATGATTTAAGTTGATTTAAGCAAGGGTGTTCGGGGGCTAATTTGCATGACCTCTGCCTTTCTCTGTGGCGGGGCCTTTTGTGCTGTTGTCTTCAGAAGCTCTCCAGAGGACCTGGGCTCCCTGAGCCTCGCTGCTATTTTCGTGTTGGCAGACAAAGGTATGAACAAAGGCAGCCCTCAGGACAAATGTGGGAGCAGCCTGTCGGATGAGGCTTTGGGAGCTCTCAGGATGAACAGGGGCTTTGGAGAGTATGAACAGGCACGCTTCAATTTCGGAAGCAAGTGCCCATGAAGGATCACCTTTTATTGGAGAACATATATTAACTTACCCTCTTTTTAAAAACACAACTAGGAAACAGTGACCTTTCCAATCCCTTCATGAGCTGTGGTTTTCAGAGAGCATAATAAATACCACTAGATACTGTGGAACAGAAAACATCAGGATCCAACAAATTAAACTTTGTAACACACACCAAAGACACCCAGGCTGGACCCATGTATACAGCCACTGCTATTGTATTATTTTTTTTTTCCATCAGGAACTTGACATTCAGAATATTCAAGACATATGACTGCCCTTTCAGACTTCAAATTTTGATTTATTTCCCCATGATGCCGTGTTTATTTAGCCTTGTATTAATGTCATGCACCAGAAATGGGTTTCCATGAAAATAAAATCTCTTACTTGACTCTTGCTATCAAAATGCAGCACAAATCCCATTAAAGGAATGAAATGTTAGGTTAGGTTTGATGTGGTAATAGCTCTTTATATGTAGAAATCTAGCAGCTAAAATCTCTTCTGGTGTGACTTGCCATCTACCGTTTTGTTTATGAGCATGGATGAGTCGAGTTATCATGAGCTAGAAATTAAATTAAATTTAAAATTTAAGGAAATAGTAGAATAAAGAGGAGAGCAGACCCCCTTATGTATATTGGAGAAATGCTCACATTTTGATAGTCTGAAGAAAAGCCAGTTTTCCATGATAGAATTGATCCCTATTCCTGCTCACACTGGCACACACAGGTCTCTATTGGTTTTCCTGAGAGAGTGTTTATGAGCCAACCTTCTCCTCCTCAACTAGACTATTTTTAAGCCAAGTATTGTTATTTATTTATTTTTTTTTAAGATTTAGTTGGGGAATTGGGGGAGGAGAACAGTGTTGGGGAATTGAGGAAGGGGAACAGACAAGTTGCTGTCCTTTTGTTCTTCAGTCTAGTTGTGGAGGACGTTGCTTCACTGGCCCATGTTGGTACTGTCATTGCGCTCTTCCCGGATGAGGCAGATCGGTCACCGGCCTCTGGATGGTCACTCACAGCAGCTCTTGGCACTCTGTGACTGGCTGCCAACCGCTCACTGTAGCCTATGGCAGCCCACTGCAGCAGGGGCTGCAGCCCACCATCCCCGGGGACTCACAGAAGCCCAGCTCCAGGTGGAGCTGTTGTTCACCATCTTAGCTGTAGAGGGCAGTGTCACTGGCCCTCATATGTGGGACCCGAACCGGGGCCGCTGGCGTCCCAAAACCAGCTCCTAACCAGCATGCCACTCAGCCAGCCCCCGTATTTACTTTTGAATCCCCTTGTCTGCTTTTGTTTCTGCCCCCACAGGTTTCCAGGCTCAGACAGAGGATGCAGGGCATTGCAGCGTGAGCTCACCTCACAGCCAAGTGGCCTCCGGGTGGTCCAGCTGACCGAGGAAAAGGGCAAATCTGTCCCCAAGGGGCACGTGACCCCTGGCGGCTGGTACTCAGTGCTCTGTTAGCCCAAAATATCACAGAAAGCTAATCATTTCATATTCTGTGCGAATGAGCTGTTGTGTTGGCCAATAGTGAACGTGAAAATGGTGCTCCAAGCAGAGGGTGCCAGGCTTGCATATCGACGGTCTCATCCTTAATGAGCATGAGGTGATATTTTCAGTCTGTGGTCCTGCACGCCCACGACGCTATGGCATACAATTATCTCACTGTCAAAGAGGACACGTCTGCTGAAAACGAAGCCGACTTCTTTGAATATTTAGCCCTCTTCTAACTGATCTCTTTTTAGATTTCACTTAAGCACATTCCTCATTTTAAGGATGCTCAGAAGTTGAGATACTCCAGACAAGTGTTTAGTGAGGCCTCACAGGAAGATACCCTGAGAACAGGGGGTGGCCACATGGGGCTTTTCTCCGAGATGTGCTCCACGTGGTGAGGGCCAAGGTCAGGGGTCAGCCCTCGGGGAAGCACAGGTCAGAGGAGGACCCCAGGATGCCGGACCCTGAAGGTCAGGCACACTTCGGAGGCTTGAGGCAGGTGGTCTCCTAAGGCAGGGACCCCTGCCCTACCTTCTATTCGTTCCTCTTCCAATCCACCTGTTAACGTATTTAGCACTGAAATATCTCTTGTTAACACCCTCTTCCATGTCGCTGTCCAGCCGTCACGCCCCTTACCCTTCTGGTTGGCTCTCCCTCCTCCACCCTCACTCTCTACTCGCTCCTCAAGTGGCAGGCAGACATCCAAAACCTCACCTGCCTTTCCCCATGGAACTTTCAGGACTCCCACCATCTGGAAACCTGATGCCCGGGACCCTTCACAACCTGGCCTCGCCCCCGCTGGTGGCGTCCCTGGCTTCACTGTCACGTCTCCTCCAGTCCCGGCCTGGTGTTTTAGCTCCTTAGGAGCCCGATGCTCCAGTCTGTTTCTGTCTCTGTCTCTCTGCCGTCTCTCTGCGTCAGTCCCCTGATGCCTCTCTCCTTCCGGCTCTGCGCACACCACGCCCTCTGCCAGAGCTCTGTTCTCCTTGCCTCGCTACTCCCTGTCCGTCCACTTAGATTAAATACTGCTTCCCTGGGAAGCCTTCCTGACCCTCTTTGAGAGCGACCAGCAGAATATTTCTCATACTTTATTATACTTATTTAACTATCTCCCTTATGAAACTAGGTGCTAGAAGTCTATACATTGAGGACTTTGAGCCAAATCCTACGCACTGCGATTTCTGTAGAGAAGATGTACAGGCATGCAGTCACGCCTGTCTTTTTGTCTTGTCCATGGCTGCTTTGCATGACAGTGGCAGAGTTGAGCAGTTGTCACAGAGACATATGGCTCACAAATCCTACAATATGTGCTACTGGCCACTAACAGAGTAATTTTGCTGATCCTGGCTATAAATGATTAGGTCAGAGGCCCTGGGACTAGTCCCTCATCAGAACCTGGGATAGCATCTGACTGAGGCATTCACTGGACATTTGCTGAGTGGGTGGGTGGATGGATGGATGGATGGATGTTGAGTGCACATGCAGACACACGTAACACTGGAAGAAGGTACTGGAGACAGTGGTTAGTTACCTTTGCAGGAGATATGAGATGTAAACGGCCCTGAGCACGCAGGTTCTGACTGCTGTTCTTTCTGGTGCCGCCCCTACCGGTTTCCATGGATTGACTGCTCACTGTACGTCATGTGTGGTGCTCGGGGAGCCGCCTGGTGTCTCTCGCGTGGGCCTCTCAGCAGCCCAACTGACAGGTCCTGCTATTGTATTTGGTCTGCAGAGAAACGCACAGAGACTGAAAAAGTCTCCCTGACTCGGTCATGATCCCACAGCTAAGATGGTGTCCCCTGGGAGACCTCTTCTTTAGCCTGCATGCCCCCAAAGGTACCAGCTCATTTGCCTGTTTGGGAAAGGTGTCTTTTGTTGTGTTTTTTTGTTGATGGAAAGCATGTATTCTCTTTGAGCAAGTAGCTAGGTGTCTAAGTGAATGGTTGTTCTGGTAGGGAGCCAGGCTTCTGTACTGAAGCTGAATTTCCCATAAATTCTACTGCAACCACGGGTATGATACATTTTCAAAATAGTTATATTTGCACTGAAAAAAAATGTGAGCCCAAGAATTTGATTGTTAAGAAGGATTTTACAAAATCAGGAACTGCATGGGAGGGACTGGTAAAAATCAGCGTGTCTGAACACTTTTAATGACAAGGTAACCACCACAAACATCAGCAGCAAAGCTGAGAGGCTCTCCTGCCTGTCAAGGATCTGATGGGAGGTGGTGGGTTTCAGGTGCCTGGGACCTGTGGGTTTCACACTGTGTCATGAACAGCACAGATGTTTCGGCATAGTATGTGCAGTACTCAGAATAAATACTATATTTCACTGTGAGGCGGGGGATGGCGTAATGTTTGAGTGTGATTTGGACCTTATAGCTACTAACCTCTCAACATTGGAATTGCCTTTTTATTCATTTACATGTAGTACTTGGCAGGATAAGAGATTTGTATTTTAGTCCTTTTTCTTTTTTTCTTTTTTCTTTTTCGCTTAATGAGTTACTGACCCTGAAACAGGTCCATAGACAGAAGGGGACTTGAACATACAATGAAAAGTCAAAGAAAGCTTGCATTTCTGAAATCTGATGAAGTAGTTGGGAAAAGCAATATGCATAAATTGGGGAGCAGCTTGTTTGAGTGAATGAAGAAATTGTCTATCCAATTGACAAAATTCTGTGTGCTTGCTGTCATGGCCAAGTTAGAGGTGATTGAATTAGACATTTGTGGTAAAATCTTCAATGTGCATCTTGATATGTTTCTGTTAAAAGTTTAACTATTTGAATCATTAATCAAAAATATACAAACAAACAAAAAAAACTCGGGATCACATGGCTCTTCTCGTGAATTCTAACAAACATTTAAAGAACAATCACATGACTTTTTCTCAAACTCTTCCAAAAATCGAAGAGAAATGAATACTTCCTAACTTATTCTATGAGGCCAGCATTACCCTGATACCAGTCTTAATCAAAAGCATGAAAAGAAAAGGAAAATACAGACCAATGTCTTATGAATAAAGACACAAAAATCCTCAACAAAACAGTAGTAAATCAAAGCCAATAGCATATTGAAAGGAGTATGCACCATGAGCAAACAGGATTCATTCTAGGAATGCAAGGATAGTTCCACAGGCCAAAATCTGTCAATATAACACAGGGCATTAATAGAGTGAAAGGAGAAAAATGATGAACTCAACAGATGCAGAAAAAATAAATTAGATGAAATACAGCACCCTTTCAAGGTAAAACTAAACAAAACAAAAAACTAAACAAACTAGATATAAAGGGAACCTCCTCAACGTGATAAGCAACATTTATGAAAAATTCATAGCTAATCACGTCACATTTAATGACG
Source organism: Aselliscus stoliczkanus (assembly GCA_033961575.1). Classification (NCBI taxonomy): domain Eukaryota; kingdom Metazoa; phylum Chordata; class Mammalia; order Chiroptera; family Hipposideridae; genus Aselliscus; species Aselliscus stoliczkanus. Next base: position 2,412,894 of record CM066738.1, on the reverse strand, counting down.
GAAGACTGAAGTTCACCCTAAGACTAAGCAAAACAAGAAGACTCCCTTGCACCATTTTTTCAGCATTGCTCTAGTCAGAGCAATTAGGCACAAAAAACAAATAAAAAGACATCCAAGTTGTAAAGGGAAAAGTAAAACTATATTCTTAGATGATATAATCAATGATGTTTCTATCACTAGCAAGAACTGTCTGAAAAAGAAATTAAGACAATAATTCCATTTACAACAGCATCAAAACCAATAAAATACATACTTACAAAAAAAATTGACCAAGGAGGTTCAATACATATATATTGAAAACTACAAAATACTGCTGCAAAAAATTAAATAAGACATAATATAGAGAGGCACCCTGTGTTTATGGGATGGAAGACTTGATATTGTTAAGATGGCAAAGCTCCCCAAACAATTCACAGATTCTTTTCAATCTCTATCAAAATCTTAAAATTTTTTGTAAAAATAGAAAAGCTGAACCTATAATTCATAAGAAAATTCAAGATACATAGAATAGCCAACTCTATCTCGAAATGGAAAAACGAAGTTGAGGATTTCCACTGTCGTATTTCAACAGTTCCTGTAACGCTGCAGCGGTGGAAACACCATGGGCCCGGCATGGCTTGGCCCGGGATCGGCCAACTGCGGTGCTTGGGGGACGTTCCGTCTCAAAAGTTTGCCGACCCCTGGAAGAGCCAATCCTGTCCCTCACAACAATTTAAAAATTATTCGAGAGCCATAACTATAATTTTACTGTTCATATAATCACCATTATGTGAATAATATCCTTTAAAATGTTATAAATGAAACTGTGATAGTTTTATTTTCATTTTCAATTTTACTTCAGAGCCTGCAGCTCACAAGCCTCAGTTTGCTGACCCCTGGCTGCTCTTCCGTCTCAAAAGTTTGCCAACTCCTGATGTAGATCGATGGAATCGAGCTGAGCCTACAGGGGAAAAAAGCATCCATCTATCTGTGGTCAATTTATTTTCAATGAGAGTTCTGAGATCCTTGACCAAAGAATGGTCTTCTCAACAACTGGTGCTGTGGCAACTGGATAGCACATGCAAGAGAGGGACGCGTGACCCCACCTCACACCGTATGCAAATATTAACTCAAAATGGTTCCGAGAACTAAAACCAAGAGATAAAACATTGCCAAAAGAAAGTAAAGAGGAGAGCTACATAAATGGAAAGACGTTCTGTGTTTGTGGTTTGGAAGACTATTGTTAAGATAGATTTGTAAATTCTTTGAAGAAAATTTTCATAACCCTGGATTTGGAAATAATTTCTTAGATGTGGCACCAAAAGCACGAGCAACAAAAAGTATAAAATAGATAAAATTTTCTGCACCAGACAGCACTATTCAGGATGAAAAGATAATCCCAAAAGTGGGGAAAATGTACAAATCCTATATATGATAAGGGCCTCATATCCAGAATATACAAAGAGCACTTACAACTCAACAACACGAAGACTTGAAGACCAATTAAAAATGGGAAAGGGCTTGAGTAAACATTTTTCCAGGGAAAATATACAAATGGCCAAAAAGCACATGAAAAGATGCTCAGTATCAAGAGTCCTTTGGGAAATGCATCAAAACTCCAGGAGATAAAACCACTTCACACCCACTCGGGGCGGGGAGCGTGCTTCGCAGGCTGGGTTTCCCCTCGGGGTGACGAAGCAGCTCTGGGACTGTCAGCTGCAGCAGCGGGGGCCATGCCGCGGTGGGAAGGTATGAGGCGCCACTGCATCGCACACTTTCAGGTTGTTAAAATGTTAAGTTTTACGTTTTGTGTGCTTTACCACAATATAAAGGCTTAGCTATTACTGCCAGTTTCTCTTAACAACAAAGTCAAATTTTATTATGCAGCTTGGCCATTTTATATTTTAAGTGCCTATTTTTTTCTGATTACAAAAGCAGTATTTGTTTAATATTGGAGGTTTCAGATACACGGAAGCACTAAGGGAAAAACCGAACGTACCCGTATTCCTACCACCCATGTGTAGTCAGAGTGAATCTTTTATTGTTGTGTTTTTGGTTTTGGTTTTTTTGTGTTGTTTTTTTTTTTAGGGCAGTGTCACTGGCCCTCATATGTGGGACCCGAACTGGGGCTGCTGGCCTCCCAAGCCAGCGCTTAACCACCGCGCCACTCGGCCGGCCCCAGAGTGAATCTTTTAATGTCAGCCCTTCCAGTCCTTTTTATCATGTGCATATGGGTGTGTACACACAGTCACAGCTGTTATTTTATAAGAGTTTCTTTAAAAACCGTTACTACGCAGTGTGTACTGTGGGTATGATGATAACCCGTGGGCACTCAGGTGGCTCAGCTGCGTTTCCTTATCCTATATCGTGAGCGTTTTCCCATTGTCATTCCATGTCCCCACATCACGTTAAATGACTGGACAGCATCCCGCTTCGCAGTTGCAACATAATTGATTTAGCCAATTTCGATTGTTGGATGGATCCTAACATTTCAGGGTTGGAATGCACTGTAGGCGTGATCGCTTCCAACTTATTTCTTTCCCAAGCTCGATAGCTGCATGGCACACAAAACCCATTCAACATTCTGAAAACAGAGTTAATTTTGCACTTTCCAGCTGGACTGGGGTGCCCCCTGAGCTTTGGAGTCAGCATTCAGGGGCCCAAATGATGGAAACGGTGCGGGGGACTAAAGGGGACAAGCCAGGTATGGGCTAGTGCCCAAAGCATCAACATCCCCTCCTGAAAGCCTGTGTTTCCCTGAAAAATAGATATGGCAGACCACAGAACAGGTTCCACTGAATGTGTCGATGGCAGTTCCATCATGCAGAGGGATGATGCCCTGAGAGAGAAGCGAACGGGTAGAGTGGGCTTCAGCGCCCCGTCCTGTCCCCGTATTCAGGCTGCACTTGAGTTTACAGGACAGGAGTGCCCTGTCACCTGTCACTGGCACGTGCTGTCCCAAGCTTCCTGTTGTGTTTCCGAGGGCCTGGGAGCTTGATTTTCACTCTCTCATATCAATTGCAGGTCGGCATCAGAGACACGGGGATGTTACCAAATGGTGTCTTTACATCCAGATGACTCACCTCAGGGCAAAAATAAGCACATTCACTCCTCCAGGTCTATAAGAAACAGTGCATATTTTGGATGTTGGAAAATGAGTGAAGCAGGGATGTGGGTTCCCTAAGACATCCCCTCATGATAAGCAAGGCTTTCCAAGTAGGGCCATTAACCCTTGCGTGTCAGGAACTCGTGTCCCCGGGGGTGACTGCTCAGTGCCTCCCTCTGTGGCTTGCGGGGCACACGAGGCTGTGCTGGGTTGGTTAGAGGAACTCATGTGAAGCGTGGCTTTTAAGTCCAAGTTAGACTGGTTTTAAGAACAATCATTTCTTGACCTTTTTTTTTTTTTCCTTTTGTGTTGAATAAATTTTTCTTATTGAGCTCTAGGAAATTTTTCTATATCAGGCACCAGTTCTTTTCCTGATGTATATGTTGGAAGTTTCTTCCCATGTCCTTCAGTTAAACTCTGTTCTTGGTGTGCAGACACTTAAAAATTCTGTGCAGTCAATACCTGTTTCTTTCCTTCATGGTTTCTGCTCTTTCTGGTTTAATCAGCAAGGCCTTCCCTCGCAGCACTAGAGTCAGAGGTTAATGTCGCGCTGTAGTTTCTTCCCAAGCCTCCACGTGCTCCCTTCTATTTAGCTCTCTCACCCTTCCCGAATTTCACCTGTGTGCGTGGTGTGAGGCAGGGGTTCAAGGAATCCTATTTCAAGGCCACCAGCTCTGTCACCTTCCATTCTCCAATAACAGGAGGTCCTCAGAATGCATTTTCTCCCCCTGGAAATTAAACCCAGAAGGCAGCCCCACTTGCCGACAGTGGCGAAGCTGCGTTTCCCGTGGACTCCTAAGGTCTCTCTCCTAATCCCGGCCAATGCAAAACCGGGATGTGTGTTTCAGTGGCCCCTTGGGCTCCTTTCTAAGACAGGACGTTGTAGGGTCACTCATGGGTGTGTACAGTGCCTTCTCCTGACTCATTCGTGCTGGTTAGGGGAGGGTTTCTTATTGCCCAGTATGTCTTGACAAATGTGAGGAACTTTTCAGAGTGAATAGATATGTATAAGCACGTGGTCAGTGGGGAGCAGGAGAATCACGAGCAGGCGAGGCCTCCAGGGTGGAGCTGAGAGGCGTGTGATTGGAACCTCAGGTCCTGGCCCCGCCGTCCTCTCTGGTGACAGGTTTTCCTTTGCCAACCAAAGACTCAAGTTCAAACTTGCATCTGGGACACCATGTCCCCTCTTTCTGTACCAGACCACAGACAGCAGGCAGACAGCATCTTGTGCCACGTCAGAGCCAGGACACATGAATCAGAATGAAGAAGAAAAGGCTCTGGGTGGTTGCGGTCCAAAGGTGACTGGGTTGTTCCAGCAGAACTAAGCGTCCATTTCGCTTGAACTCAGTCTTGCCCTTGCCCTTGAACCTCTCCCACCAGCATATCTTGACCTCTGGGTGGAGGCGTCATCTCCCAGAAACTCTGCAGTTGCTCCAAGAGCCTTTCTCCCCAACCCAGCAGCATGGGCAGAGCCAGTGAAGGGCTAGAGGGGACTCAGCAGGACAGGCTGGCCCATCCAGCCCACGTCCCGTGGTGAATCGGGCGGACAGGGAAGCCCAGAGGATTCTGTGTGTAGTTCTGCATGCTGTGTTTTCATTTCTCTCTGATGCATTAACCTAACAAATGCGTAATGAGCATGTCCCATGAAGTTCTGTGCCCGGAAAGCACACGGACCTTCCTGGAAAATTGGGGAGCTATCTCTATTTATTGGGGCTTCTAGGAACCCTGTGAAATACAGGGGAAGCTAACTTTTTATAAAACCCATTCCTCCTGCCTGGGTTAGTGTTCCCACCCTCTTGAACTGTGCTCCCGTTTAACTTCACCTTGAGTGTGAGGCCCAGGCCGGCCACACTGGTACCTGGGAAGCGAGAGACAAGGAGACAGAGCCAGTCTGAACCACCTGTCTCAGAGTGTCGCCATTATTCCTTTATCAGGGGGTGGCCAGATGGAAATACCAAACACAGTTGGGCCTGGAAGCTCTGTGACTGTCCAGGGTCCTGAATTCCGGATTTTGCCAAGTGAGAGGTTGGACCACACTCAGGTCTGGAGTGTGGAGATGGAATTCCAGGATTCCAGGGCTCTTCTCCTGTAAAAGGGAAAGACCATGTGTTCTGGCAAAGCTACAGACAACTTCTGGGCGTGGAGCTCGGTGTTTCACAGCTCTGGGCACCTGAATGGCCACTTGGTTATCATGACGCCCAGCCCTGCATCTTTCTCTTTTCCAAATTAAGAATCTCCCACGAATCCAAATGTATAATTAGGTATAAAGGAAAACTCCACCTGCTCACTGCGTGATGGTCTCCACAAAAAACGTTGGAGAAAAGCGGGCTTAGTTTGGCTGGGGACGCGCTGGCTTCCGTTTGGCACCTCCACCCTGGAAGTCGGGCGCGTCGCCACTAGAAGCAGATGGGCCCAGGGCTGGGGCAGCCAAGAGGCTGTGCTTCTGCGTCCAGAGTGTTCACGCACGGGCGAGTTTCTGATTCACAATGTCAAATGGTTTCGCCTTCCACGGCCTCAGCTCCGTGGTGAAGGCGGGGCTCTCTCTCTCAGTTTCAGAATGTACACAGTGGAGCCTCTGGCCAGCAAGCCCACTCTGAGAGCCGAGTGAATGTCCTACAAGGTGTGTGGACAGCTGTCCACATGGGAGGCCTATCTGTCGGGGACCCTGAAGAAGCCCTGTGGCTGAGCTTGCCGGACATGGCTCTGGGAGACAGCGACGTTCCCCCGGGGCTGCGTGATGGGGAGCTGCTCCTTGCCTGGGCTGCAGCCCAGATGCTTCCCCAGAGCCAAGCTACACTGTTCAGCAGGCCCGGAGCACGAACCAACATCGAGGCGAGGGCACCCATGCCAAGGGCACTGGCAGCCCAGGAGGCCACGTGCTCCAGCGGCTGTAACTGGCACAGACCCTGTCAATCGTGAAAGCAGCCCTGGGAGGCCTCTGCTATGTCATCATTGTGCCCGTTCGCTAGATGACACTGAGGCTCAGGGAGGCCAGGCCACTTGCCCTGAGTCACACAAAAGGAAAGGAGGCAGGACTCTATCCACCAAGGCTGTCTGAGCTCAGACCTAGCTTGTGAACAGAGATGACATTTATTATATTCTTTAAACAAATAAGCAAAGCCAGGGAGAAAACAGAGAGACCCCTCCTGCCCCACTCCTTCAATTTTACTCTCTCCACCCCCACCCTTCGGCAGCAGCCAGACAGAGCTTGCTTCTCCAACTGCTGCTCAGCCCTGGGAAGCTGTTTTCTTTGATTCCCTATGACTGGTCTTGGTAAAAAGCCCTAAAGATGATGCTTGTCCTGGTCCATTTGTTCCCCAAATAGCTGGTCTCTCCTCCCCTGGGGTCTGGCTTCCACCTCCTGGTCTTCCTTCTACTCAGTGCTGGTCTTCAGCCTGGAGCCCAGCCAGGCCCTGTAACGTCCCAGCTGGTGTCCCCCAGGGAAGCGGGGGGCTGAATAGGAGCGCGGTGTGCTCATTGGAAACCCAGACAGCCACTTCTCCAGAAACGTGACAGAGATCTGCCTCCTTCTGCACCTTGAGCCTCACCGGCTCAAGCTGTTCTCACAATAACAAGTTAGATAGAAAACAGGAGCGTGCGGGTGTGTGCACATGTGTGTGCATGTGTCTGTGTGCATGTGTGTGTACGTGCACACATGTGAGTGTGTTTGCGTGCATGTGCGTGTGTGTGCATGTGCGAACACAGCTTCCTGGTTATTCAGATGCAAAACCTGAAAATATTCAGTTTGTGACTGTAAAGTCTCTTTTTTACTTATCTAGCATTCTTTCTTTGAGTCCCCTGCGTACAGCCTGCAGGTGCAGGAAAACCCCAACCCTGGCCCCTACTCAGCAGGGTATTCTTTGTGAAAAGGGTGCAGGCATTTCCTTCCCAAAGGTTATGTGCAGATTTGCATGTTATTTGCATATACTTAGCATATTGATTGCTCATTTCCAGTCAAAATGCTGAACACCTGACCCCCAGGGCTGTGCTCTGGTTCCAGCCCATCTCCAGCATGCACAGACAGCAGGCGGAGTTTTCCTACCTCTCACCAATGTAATACTTGGGGGCTCCATCTGGAGGTGGGTGAAGGTAAGTACCAAGGACCAAAGGAGCCTTCTATTTTGTTTTAGAAGGTCCAGTAATTAGTTTCAGGAAAGTCTGTCATCTGTCAGCTCAGGCTGCCATGGATAAAATACTGTGGATACACTGGGTGGCTCAAAGTTCAGGAGGCCGGGAATCCCCCAGCAGGGCTGGTTTCCGTGCGACGCCCCCTCCTGGCCTGTCGGTGGCTTTCTTCTGCAGCCGTCCTCACATGGCCTTTCTCTGTGTGTGTGCGTTCCTGGTGTCTTCCTCTTCTTACAAGGACACCAGTCTTACTGGATCCGGGCTCCACCCATGTGACCTCATTAACTAATGTAATTACTTCCTTAAAGGTGTCCCCAAATCCAGTGACACCGGGGATCAGGACTTCAGCCTGTGAACTTTGGTTGGGGGGACGCAGTTCAGGCCACGAGCCCCGCGGTACTGTACTTTCTGTAGGTTTTAAGGACCAGCCCAATGACACGCGCGCAGATTTCAGGGCGCCTCCTTTTCTTACTCCAGCGGGAGGAAGGGCTGTGTGCCGGGAGGCTCAGGTCCAGAGGCCCCGTGGGAAGTACCCTGAGATCTTGTCCTAAGGCCTCACGTTTCCTCTCCATCGGTCTCACGTTCACGGCCCGCCCGTGTCTGCTGGGGTGGCCTGAGGGAGGGCTGCCTTCCCTTGGCTCCAGGTTCACGTATGTGTATCAGGCTATCGACCGGCTGACACGTCCCCCAGGTGTGGTGGCTTTGCTCGTTTGTTAACTTCTGTATGCAGCTGCTCCAACCTTCCTTGGGGTGCCCCGTTTGCTGTGTAAATGGGGGAACATTTAAACCAGCCAGTTGAGCTTAATCTCAAGACATACTTGACACTCTCAACTGAGAACAGTGATGGTTGGTCCTCATGTGCAGATTCGGACATGCGGTTCATCCCTTCCTTTGCCGCTTTCCACGTGACAGCGCAGAGGTGTGGGTGGCTGCACGCTGTGTCAGGGACAGAGGTCTCTGGGGTCTGCCGCGATGCCACCTGTCAACCTGCTGTCTGAGGATGCCTTGCCTAGCCTCGGGATGTATCTGTCTCGAGGTGCTTTTCCTCCCAGTGGCCCCCTCCAGTGGCTCATGCACCCCTTTAAATGCATTTCCTCCTCAGAGTCTCTCACGCGTTCCTGAGGACCTAGCATCTTGTTATAAATCTTACAGGAGTGGGGTGATGCTTCAGGGACAGGGCACCTTCCCCCAGTCCTCGTTGACTAAGTGATGCCTTCCTTGATTGGTGGCATTTGGAAAAGGGGGGCTAATGAGGCTCCCTGGAGAAGTGAGAACACTTGATTCGAAGCCGACAGTATTTAAAGCTCCCTCGACTCCCGGGCGTCCTCTGCACTCACAGCGTTTTGAAGTGGCTCAGCTGACTTGAGCCAGAGATTAAACGCTGAACTTCAAGTGCTGTTCACTCCTTGTTTGAGATTAGGGAAGGCCCCTCCTTAGCCCGCTCACTCAAGGCACCTGCTCTTGGGATGGAATATGAATGGCTTCGGGAGACCCCTCGAGGAGCTCCTGCCTTCTCTGCAGGCCTGAGAGGGAGCTAGGAGCACCGCCGGCGCCCGGCCCTCTCCCTGAGAGGGAGCTAGGAGCCCCGCCGGCGCCCGGCCCTCTCCCTGAGAGGGAGCCAGGAGCACCGCCGGCGCCCGGCCCTCTCCCTGAGAGGGAGCCAGGAGCACCGCCGGCGCCCGGCCCTCGCCCTGAGAGGGGGCCAGGAGCCCCGCCGGCGCCCGGCCCTCGCCCTGAGAGGGAGCCAGGAGCCCCGCCGGCGCCCGGCCCTCTCCCTGAGAGGGAGCCAGGAGCACCGCCAGCGCCCGGCCCTCGCCCTGAGAGGGAGCCAGGAGCCCCGCCGGCGCCCGGCCCTCTCCCTGAGAGGGAGCCAGGAGCCCCGCCGGCGCCCGGCCCTCTCCCTGAGAGGGAGCCAGGAGCCCCGCCGGCGCCCGGCCCTCTCCCTGAGAGGGAGCCAGGAGCCCCGCCGGCGCCCGGCCCTCTCCCTGAGAGGGGGCGAGGAGCGCGGCCGGCGCGCGGCCCTCTCCCTGAGAGGGGCCAGGAGCCCCGCCGGCGCCCGGCCCTCGCCCGGAGAGGGAGCCAGGAGCGCCGCCGGCGCCCGGCCCTCTCCCTGAGAGGGGGCTAGGAGCCCCGCCGGCGCCCGGCCCTCTCCCTGAGAGGGGGCCAGCACCGCCGCCGGCGCCCGGCCCTCTCCCTGAGAGGCGGCTAGGAGCCCCGCCGGCGCCCGGCCCTCTCCCTGAGAGGGAGCCAGGAGCCCCGCCGGCGCCCGGCCCTCTCCCTGAGAGGGAGCCAGGAGCGCCGCCGGCGCCCGGCCCTCTCCCTGAGAGGGAGCCAGGAGCCCCGCCGGCGCCCGGCCCTCTCCCTGAGAGGGAGCCAGGAGCCCCGCCGGCGCCCGGCCCTCTCCCTGAGAGGGGGCCAGGAGCCCCGCCGGCGCCCGGCCCTCTCCCTGAGAGGGGGCTAGGAGCCCCGCCGGCGCCCGGCCCTCTCCCTGAGAGGGGGCCAGGAGCCCCGCCGGCGCCCGGCCCTCGCCCTGAGAGGGGGCCAGGAGCCCCGCCGGCGCCCGGCCCTCGCCCTGAGAGGGAGCTAGGAGCCCCGCCGGCGCCCGGCCCTCTCCCTGAGAGGGAGCCAGGAGCCCCGCCGGCGCCCGGCCTCTCCCTGAGAGGGGGCTAGGAGCCCCGCCGGCGCCCGGCCTCTCCCTGAGAGGGAGCTAGGAGCGCCGCCGGCGCCCGGCCCTCTCCCTGCTCAGTCCGTCAGGCACAGGCCCACTACAAATTCAGCGGGAAGGAGCAACCGCAGGATGATTAAAAAAAATGAAAAGGAGAGAGGGATGCTGGAACAAAAGCCAGCCTGGAATTTGTTCCGCGGGATCAGCAGTGATTTAGCACTTGTGTCCTCCTCTCTGGGACTGCCGGAGCCCCGCCTTATCTCATTCCGTTTGGAATGCAGCCGGCCCTGGTCTGCCCTCCTCTTCTGAGCTTGTGAGCAAATCTATGTAATTTGGGTGTAACACAGCCAGGAGGGCGATTTCTCTAGATGTCAATTTAAGCCACAGATCAAGAGATGGATTAAGCACCTCGTTCCCTCCCATCCTAGATCTGCCGGAAGCTGGGGTCCTGCCTCCAGCCTGGGTCCAGGGGAAACTCAGCCAGCACAGGGCCTCTGATTGGCCGCTGGCATCCCAGCCTCCTTCGTTTGCATGGGAATGACCCAGTTAATTAATGCTGTTCTTCAGCTGAGTGAGCCTGTGTGGGGACAGAGTGGTTGGGATCTTGAGGCTGTGATAAGGGATTCTACTCCCTGTCAAGCTTCTGATGGGTGTTTGTCCACAGAACTTACCGCAGTTTTGAATATGAGTCAGACTGACAACAGCAGACATATAAATAAATACAGCTTCTCCACGGCGGGGCTCAGGATAACTGAGGGTGAACGGACAAAGGAAACCAAGCCCGGTCTCATGACGAGGGGCGCTTGCGCTTAGCCGGATACCACAGGCTGGACGTGGGGTCTGTGCGCAGCGTGTGTGTTTCTCGGGGAAATGGACCCTATTTGTTCACCAGATTCTTTACTGAAGGGGCCAGTGGCCCCCATGTCTGAGGGGACACAAAAAGTTTAAAAGATGATGCAGGGGTGGAGTGAAGACCACAGGGAGAGAAATGTCACCAGAGCTAGGCCTTGGAGATGCAAACCCGTCATGGGAGAGAGGAAGGGCACAATGAGTCCCATGTGACAGGCTGGAGATAGAAGAGGAGTGCTGATAGCGCTGGCCTCAGAGCCAGTGCTGTATCTGAACACTGATCCTAACACCTGCTGTGTGACCTTAGACAAGTTTCTCAACCTCTCTGTGCCTCAGCTCCCTTATCCGCAAATTGGGAATGTAATAGCATGCACCTCATAGGGAGGCTTTGAAAACTGGGGCAGTTGACAGAGTTTTGCACAGACCCTGGCACCCCGTAAAGACAGCTGTGGCTACTGGCCGCTTTCTGCCACTGCAAAAGCTATGGTTGCTGTTCTCACCTGAGAGCCCGTGTGCTGCACGTTCCTAATTGTTTCCTCATTAGTTAACGGACGATGGAGCATGTGGCAAAGAGCTTGGCACAAAGTGAGCGGAGTAGATGTTCCAGGAGTGTTAACTTGGGTCCATTTGTCTTTCCGGCAGCACAGCCTCCCTGTGAAAGCTTAGCCTCCAGGGCGCCGGGAGGAGCCCAGATTTCAATCTGATGAAGCTGCAGTTCTATGAATCCCCTCCCTCTTTTGTGCTGATGGCAACGACTTTTATGTGTATTTTCATTGTCTTTCTCCTGAGAGAGAAATTTTGTGGCCTGCCGCTGAATCTGCCTCCCCAAATGTAGCTTGGAGATTTTATTTGAGATAAACTATCAAGTGAATAAAGATAGATACTATATTTTAATCTGAGAACATTCCATTTGGAACTGTTTTTTTTTTTTTTTTTAAGCCAACATTAGAAGTGCCATCATTCAAAGGATATGGACGTTTGGGGGAAATTTATGTCTGACTGTGACTGTGAACCTTTGCCAGCCCTGGGTAATATTATCTTTCTCTCTGAAAATGACAGTGGCTACAGATGTAACACATGATCCCGGATGGCAGTTCCCAAATGTGGAACCACTCCCATGCGTTTCCAGGCCGCCGACACCTCCCTGTGGGTGTGCCTCTGTCCAGGCAGGATGAGTGCTGACCGCAGACGAGTGAAAGAGGCCCACTGGCGAATGGATTGGTGTTGAACTTCACAGGATGAGAAAATTCAGGCTCAGTCCCCTAAGAGCCCTCAGATCTTGTCCGGTTTTGGAACCAGCAGAGAGGACAGTGAGCCTGGAGCCAGTGGGTACATGAAACTGTGGTTGGCTTGGGCCGTTGCCCAAATTGAAACCGACCTGCCTTTTCTCACAAGAAGAACAATGCAAAAAATCCAGCCCTGTTATTTCTGGTAAGAGAGACCCTGGAGCTGCCATTTGGTGAGCGTGATTCCATGGATCACATCTTCCCTTTGGGTCGGGGCCGCACCCCAGCACCCTGAGATTGGAAGCCCAGTCAGCCAGCCCAGCAGCGAGCGCCCTGTACCCCCACATGGACTGTGAGCGCCAGCTGATTTCAACACACTAGACGGCGTTCTTACACGGTGGTGTGATGTGTAATCCATCTGACCACCCACAGCCTGACGTGGGAACAGCTCCTGCCGACACGGAAGGTGACCCGCGATGCACCTGGAATGATGCTTTTCCAGGAAGGAAAGAGATGCATGGCCTTTGGGTGGCTTCTCAGATCTCCATGGTAACGGCAGGGCAGCGAGGCTCCGAGGAGACCGCCGCAGACACGGTTGTATTTATGGAAACTTTGCAGGACTCTTCCTCCCAGCAGACGGCCATTCTGTGCTGTGCTCAAACCTACACTGTTTTCTGTGAGGCTCTGTCATCCCCCCAAATGGCTGAAACCGACAAAGCATTCCAGCTTGCTAGAATTCAATCTGTAAAATGGATTAATTTGCACCTTGTTAGAACATAGAAACAAATTCAAGTTTACACAACAGGAGGGTGTGGAGCAGAGGGACTAATAGCTCAAGAAGACTGGGATGGAAAAGGTATTTTGAAAGCGTGGTGTTGCGTTCATAGATATGGCAATAAAGAAAACGGGGATTCTGGAAATGGGAATTGGCTCACTTTATTCCCAAGCAGGGGCCAAGCTGGGGCCTGTTAAGGAATAAACACAACTCAGCTTTGACCTCGGAGGCCCTTGTGATTGACAGGGAGCGGGCGTGCCAATAACTAAAGGTGAGGGGCTGCCTGGTCACGCTGCTGGAGGGCAAGGCCTCTGTGTGTGGGAGCAGGAGGCGGCCAGGAAGATGGCCCCGAGGGGGGCACCTTGGGTCGCAGTGTGGGGTGCCACCTCGGGGGCGGGCTGCTGGCACCCCGAGGAGCCCCGCTGCTCTCAGACGCTGGCTTGAGGGCAGTGGGCCTGTGGGACATCCTGCAGGTCACATGCCAGGGACAGCAATGGCGAGTAGTGCGCCAGGCTCCTGATGGCTTTGCTTAAGGAGAGTGTCACAGCAGGGGCTCAGCTTTGCCAGGACGGAAGGGAATTCGGCCACAGAGTGTGGCCATTTGAAGCCACCTGAGTGGCACAGGGAAGGTTCACGCTTCTGGCCGCCTCGGTGTTGCTTGTTTTCCCTCGGAGTGGTTCTCTGAATGTTCAGTCAGTAACTCTGAAATACAGCAGCGAGCGAACCCCTGTGAGAACAGTCCTGGAAAAGCAAAGCCGTAAGCCGCGCCCCATCACATTGTCTCCCCCGGTTCCCAAATCGTGGCTCCTTAGACCTGTAATCTGTCTGCTAATTAAAAGTGGGACATCAATTTGTTTGTGTGGTGAGGAGTTTTGAGCATCTCCGTGGTTCTCTGTAGCACTTAATTATTACTGTTCTCAATGTTGTGACTGAAAATCATGGCCTGAGCCGACTCTTTGATGTGCCGCTGGGACACTGGAGTTGCTTTTGCCAAGGCTGAAAATCCTGGGTGTCTTCAGATGTTTTATTTCTCTTGGAAAAAGGCTCTGATGGGGCCAGTACAAAGAGAATATTTTATGCTTGTGTGAGAGGATGCCAAAAAATATATAAGAACAACAACAGCAACCACCAAACCCCACTATCACACTCGCGCCTTAAGCTTGCTGTCAGCCTGTCACCCTGAAATAAAACATTGATGCTCACTTTGTGGACTTAATTTAAAATGATTTCACTGAGGGAAGCAGGCACTTACTTTGAACCGTCTAGAGCCTGAACCTAGACTCGGCGCCGAGTGTGCAGCCTGGTGGGCACGGCTGCCTGCCCGCCCTGCACCCTCCATCCTGCGCTGTCCCCGCTGGGGCTCCCTGCGGCCCCGGGCAGCTGGCCGCACCTCTGCGCCCCAGTGCTGGCTGGGTGTGGGGTGCAGACGTGCCCAGGGACCCTGGAGACAGAGCCTCTTGCGTCCCAGCACGAGGAGAGCCGCGTGCTCGCTTCCTGGGGATGGTGCTGTGTGTTGGGGGCCTGGAGATGCTGCCGCCACCTTGCTGGAGGAGGAGGCCAGCCCAGGGCACTGTGGGGACAGCCAGCGTCTCAGATGAGGTCCACTCTGACACATGCCCTCCTGCTCGGCTCCCAGGGGGGTGAGCCAGATACCCCCTTTGTGTTTCAGCCATGTTGAGCTGGGGGCTCCACTGATAGCCCAGAGAGCCCCACAGAAGCCGAGAGCTTTAGGGACCGTTCGCATCATTCACGTTGGAGCCGGGATCCCAGCAAGTCCGAGGAGCAGGGTCAGCTGTTCTTGGCCTCTGAGGCCCTCGGATGGCATCTTTTCCCAAAGGAAGCATCTCCTGCTGCTGCCCACCCGGGTGTCCCCCGTCCTGCCCAGGAGAACGGCCTCTGGGACTGCAGCCCCCCTCATCTCCACCCCCAGCGGGGAGGTCCTGCAGAGGCGTCAGCTCAGAGCGCCAACCACAGGGACAGAGGGTCTGCAGCTGCGCCTTGTCCTTAGGTTTCAGAGCCACCTTCGTGGTCATCACGACGGCAGCTGCAGCGGAATGGTCGAGGGCCTGTGGGGTGCCAGGCATCCCATCGCCTCACCGTGCTCTCCTCAGACAACCCTGGGACATGGGTTCCTGGACGCCCTGCTGTGTGCATGCGGGTCTGAGGCCTCAAGCGGCAGAAGCAGGGCCGCCGCCACCTGGGTGTGCCGTGCTCCCCACGGACCGTCACAGCAGCTGCGCTGCTCCCGCCGGGCCCTGCAGCCAGCCTGGCTGCGTGTGGCCACAGTGCCGAGCGCTGGAGGTCGGCCCGTTGGTGAGGCTGCCACGGCCAGATGTAGCCGGTCTGGGGAGGCGAGCGGTGCGAAGTCTGTCCTGCACCCTGTAGCCTCTTCAGTGTCATGAGCAACCACAAACTCCATTTAGTGGGTCCCAGCGAGCAGGGTCAGGGCACCCAGGAAGCACCTTGCGAGATGCCGGCTTGACGACCGAAGAGTAGCAGCCAGCATTCCTTTCCGTGAGGTTGTGACGTGCCATCAGAATGGAGTCCTCTCCCTCCGGCGTTTCGCTCAGTCCCTTTATCACCCTCCTAAGGGACGTTGTCATCTCCAGGTTACAAGGGAAGGCACTAACGAACAGACAGGTTAGGGCGCTGTCCAGGGCTCGGCATTCAAACCCAGACCTGCCATGCCGCCTGGACACTCAGCTGCTCCTGCACCCAAGGCCTTTCCCCATTCGCTCATGCAGCAAAAGAGCCCTAAGGACCCACTTTTCCTGGCAGGTTAGGACCACCCAGGCCCAAGGTGTCCCCATGCCTCCGCCTCCCCCACCTCATCCTTCCTCGGCCTGGGAGACGCCATGCTGACGTTGACAAAGCTTGTTACTCTCCCAGAAAAATAGTGACCTTAGAGCACAGTGCAGCCCCAACCCCTGCGCCAGGAAGATGGGGGAAAGGGAGCCTCCACGCGGGGACGCAGACACGGAGGTGGTCCTGCTCTGCCATCGCCCCAAGTTCTCATCACAGCGAGTTAGTAACAGGCATTTAAACTCCAATCGTTTCCAATGTGGGTGTTTGCAGAGTAAACAAATGTGACTGTTGCTCCGTGAAAGAATAAGGGGATTCTGCACCCCGTCACCTGAAGCTTAACCCCAACCTCGCCTGCGGTAATTAGGCAGAGCAGCCAGCGAACTCCCTGCCACAAGCAGCCACTCGTTACCCATAATTCCTATCGTACAACTTGCTTCTTTGATCTGTCCCAGAATTCATCCTGGAGAAATTCAACGGTATGAGGGATCGTTCTCCCCAACCACTTGACTGCTGCTTTGAATACGTAATGTGGCTACATATGTGTATTATTTATGAGAAATTGATTGCCGTAAATCTCAGTATTCCTTTCATGCTCTGAGGATGTGGTCTTAATACCTCCTGTGGAACCCATGGCCGGCTCGCCGTACGTGACAACACACTGAAGAGGCAAATGGACTTATTGGTTTGGGCGGCGTGTCCTCAGTGAGGCTGTTAGGGAATTCCTGTGCCAAACCTGCTCTATGTGTGTCTCAGGAGCCCGGCTGGTTTGGGGCGTGATGATTGCATTAGGCTACAGGGCAGCCCCTGGGAAACAGGGGACGTTAGAGGCCAGAATTGGATGGTAACCGAATAGCGGCCTGCATCTTTCTAAGGTCCTTCCTGAGAAAGGGGCACACACCTCATGGGGAGCCCCTCTCCACACTGATGCTGACAAGCACCCTAGAGTGTGACAGAGTATCGGGGCCCCAGACCCAGACCTGGGAACAAAGACATTCCCGGCAGAACCCACAGGGATGGAGGACATGAGCGGACAGATTGGGGGCGGGGTGCAGCAAAGGGTGTGTTTGCTATCAAGCGGGTTACAGGGGCAGCCGTGGGGAGCCTGGGACACCCTGTGAAATGCCCCAGGGTGACCCTCCGATGACCGCCTGTGGCTGGGAGGCATGCGCCCAGGCCCTTCATGGTCAGCATTTCTGGCTGCCCAGCTGGTGGGGCGGGGGTTCAGGATGACCTGCACTGGCCCAGTGAGTGCTGCGCCAGGCGGCACTTCTTAGAGTTTCCAGCTCTCGTCCCATGGCCCTCCTGCACACCCGCAGGCCTGGAGTCCAGCTGGGGTGCCGTGCGGCTTGGCGTCTTTCGGTTCACGATGAAAAACATCCACGTGCAGGGGTGGGAGTCACAGCGAGGACAGTGGTTTGGGAACATGGAGCTCTGGTGTCATGGTGAACGTTACAACCTGAGCCAGCGGTTGGGCCAACATGTGCCTTCTGAAGAGCAATGCTGGCATTGGTGTCTGGGAACCGGCGGGTGCAGGAGCTGAAGGGAATGCACAGAGCCCGGGCACCCGGGCGGCCGCCACTGCCCCGGAGTTCCCTTCCCTGGAGGGGCTCGGCGGGGCCTGGGGGAGTTGGGGACTCAGGCCCCGCCTCGCCAGCTCTAACAGGGACTGTGCAGCCCGTGTGCCTGGGCTGGAAGAGGGGCTCCTCCAGCTGTCTCCAGGCCGCAGCGTCCCGTCTGTCTCCCGGGAGCCCTGAGACTCCAGGGTCTCTGGCCCAGCCCTGGGCTTTGATGCGGAATCCACGTTTCCACAGGACTGCCAGGTGCTTCCTGCGCATGTTAAAGTGCGAGAGACGCTGACCTCAGCTGTCCATCGGGGACTCACTTGGTCATTCTGTGGGTCTCTGGGGACTGAGTGGAGTGGAGTCGATACAGTCTCAGCATTTCCCAGGGGCCAACTCTGCATGGTCTCATGTCAGAGGCTCGGCGGGAGCAGCATGTCCTCACCGTGCAGCTCAGGAACCCACAGGGGACACAGCAGGGTCACTGCCCCCGCGGCCTCTAGCCTGCAGCCCACAGCCCTCAGGCCAGACTGACCGCGGAGCCCAGGCGGCCGTGCAAAGACCTATCGCAGGCAAGGAGGCAGCCTGAGCACATCTGATTTGGGCAATTCAGGAAGATTTCTAGCAAGAGAAAAAACTGATATGTTTAATTTGGGTCCAAACTGAAGGAAACTGTGAAAGACACAAAGTAATGAAGTTGGAGCCAAAATGTTGATTTTGTTTTTCTTCCACAGAATGTTTTTCATGAGGGCTCCAATGCTCTTTAAAGGTCAGATATCACTATTGTTCATTTCCTCATCAGTTCGCTAATCAAGTATTGTGCGTTTGCTGAAGGTCACGAGTGTTCGTTACTGATGAAAATACAAATCTGTCCTTGATTTCTAAGCGGAAGGCAGGATTCGAGTCCACTCGGAGAAACGATTTTGCACCCCAGGCAGGCTTGTTCTGCAGATGTGAATTTGGGCAGGTGGCGTTAGCCCAGGTGAGGGACCTCGGGTCCCATCCCTGACCACTGTGTGCGAGCATGGCTCTCACCAAAACGTGTCAGGTGGGTCTGCGGTCAGAGCAGGACCTCCGGGCACGTCCCCACTGAGGAAGACACCAGGTCCCTAGCGAGCCTATTGCCTGCTGTGCAGGGGACCGTGACCCCTGCCAGCGCTGGCGTGAGGCTTAGGGTGGCAGCAAGTGTCTGGCTCACAGCTGCTCAGACTGCATCCGGTAAAACAGCACGTTAGGGGAGAGAGACTGTACTGACTCCTAGGAATTGTTGACTGACTGATGCAGGCCTGGCCGAGAGGACATGGGCGATGCCAGGGTGACAAGCTTGACTTGACGTGTTCCTTGTCCGAGTACTTTTCATGAGAAAAGAGGAGTTTCCTTATAATTAGACAAAATAGTTTTGTAAGTCATAGTTGTCTTCCCGTCGATAAAAAAGGGAGTTGTTACAATAAAGAGACATGCGGACTGACTTACTGGTGGGGACAGGACTCCTCGGGTGCTGGGAGGCCAGGCGTGGGGTGCAGGGCTCCGGGACGGTGACGGTGGGAGCGGCCTGAAATCCGGACTGGGGGTGTCTTCCCCGGGACGGAGGAGGACCAGACTGGGAGGTGGCCCTGGCCTCTGGTGTCTGTTCTTATGGAAACGATGGGGCTCCCGCTTCTGCACAAACGGTCCCATCGGCCGGCATCCCCGGGCCGGCTGAGCCTTGGCCTTGTGAACTCAGTGGACTGCCGCGGTGGCAGGAGCTCTTTGAAGCCATCCGCATGTGACGGCCGCTGGGCGCGAGGCAGTGGCCGCTCTCAGGAGCCCCGTCTGCGAGGGTCAGGCGGACGAGCGGGCTGTCAGCACATCACACGTGAGGGCAGCACACGCTCGTCAGGGAAGTCTGACCTTGGCCGAGAACCAAGGTCGGCTTCCTGGGAAGGAGGTCGGAGAGCCTGTAGTTTGGAAGAAGAGGGCGAGTTCCACTGAAGCAGCGCTTCCACGCGCCAGCTCCGCCGTGTGTCACAGCGACGCCGTGTGCCTGCCTCCCTCGGGACCCAGACTTCTCCTCGTCACCTGCCTCGCTCGTCCCCCTTTACTCGTGGCCCCGTCTCGCTGACCACTGCCAGGCCCCGGGGCACTGCCCCTGCCCTTTCCTCAGAGGGACTCACGCCGAGACGTTGGCCCCCCACTCGCCTGCCCCCGCTTCCCTCCAGCTCTTGGCTTAAATCTCACTCCCGGGCCCAAGTGACCTGCCCTTGTCATTCTCTGTCAACATCCCTCGGATGTCCTTCAAGGCACTGGTTGTCAAGAGCGTAAAGATGTCACGTGTCTGTCCTTCTGCACCAGGCTGTTGGTCCCGGTGGCTGGGGCAGGGTCCCATGGGTCTTCACCAGGCGCCCAGTGACCCCAGGGGGCAGGGGCCTGGGGGCTTCCCACTCCGTGGTGCTGGGCGGGGCGATGAGACACTGTCAGAGGGGCGCGCTCCTCCCTTAGCACGGGAGCCTGAGAAGCCCAGCGCATTGCTGACCAGGGGGGAGCCTGACCTTGCGGAAGGGCGCTTCGGGGCCAGCTGAGTGCTGATGATGCGTGCTGTGGCCTGCAGGCTGGTATGCTGCGAAAGAAAGTTAAAACCAATTCCTGGCACCCACTACCTGTGCTGGACACTGGGGTGGGCCTGATGGAGCCAGCCCCGTCAGGGATTCTGGAAGGAGAAACTAGGGGACTGGATTTGACATCGGGGCAGCTGCTGCACAGATGGGGCACTTTGTGGGGGGCTCCAAGTCCAGAGGAGGGCGCCCACCCCGCCCTGGGGTAGGAAGAGTTCCCGGGGCTGGGGCTCAGCCCGAGGTTTAAGGATGGTGGAGCTGGGAGGGGGGCTGCAGGGGGTCCTCCCTCCAGTGGCTTCCGGTGAGTTGTGTCCAGTTGCCTGGTTTAATGTCACGTGAGAAAAAAACAAATGACCCTCTGTGATGTGCAGGGACGTTCGGTTGCTGAGAGGACTTAGCACAGCGCTGACATGGTGGGGCCTGCAGAGGGCCTGTCATCCTGCCCACTCCAGGAGCTGAGAAGTGAGTGTCAGGGGGGCACGGAGCCCTGATATTTGGCAGCCATGACCAACGGTTCCTTCCCAGCCACCTGTCTGCATTTGGACCTTACTCACTGGCTCTGGGCCTCAGTTTCCCTACCTGTGAAATGGGCATTTGCAGCGGCTGTTGTGAGCAGTGATGTGATATCCAGTGGCATGTAATAAGAGCTCGATATACACTGGCCACCGGTACCAAGGGGGCAAGTAAAAAGCACCAAGAGTAGCTGCCCGATGCCAAGTCAGGTGCTCGGAAAGGAGGGTGAGCAGAGTGACAGCCAAGCTGCACCCAGGGGAGGGGGGTCCTGTGGGTGAGTCCGTCAGGGGCTTCATGGGGAGGGTCCTGCAGGCTGGGCTGGGTTCCCAGAGCAAGTGCAGGGCGGCGGGGCGGGCTGAGGTTTAGTTTATTAGGGGATGGTGAACACCCCAAGGCTGGATTAGACAGTCGTCCTCAAGGAGTAAAGGGACAAAGGGCTGAAACACCAATGGCCGGCCAGCCCAGGAGCAGCCCCCATCCATCTAGAGACAGGAGGGGGGCTGTCAGGATGGAGGCAGGTTTCGGCGGTATTCCTCTGGCAGTGTGGGGCCTGGGAGCCTCCCCTACGGTGACTATGGGTGACTGTGTGGTGGCTCCTGGTCTCTCGGCACAGCCACAGCTCCCAGGCGGATCGCCCTTGGAAGCCATGGCCACCTGTCACCAAGTCAGGTCTGTGTCACACTTCACCCCGTGGGAAGAGGCATCTGCTCCCTGCCTTTTTCACGGGGGGTGCCATTCAAGGGACACACGAGCCACGATGGTGCCCCGTCCCCGTGATTTTTGTTGTTGATTTTGGCCTTGTCTGTGATAACGGGGTTTGGCCGTTGAAATCGTTTAAGGTTAAGGCTGATGTTTGAGTTTTTCTCCCCAGGCTGTCCAGCATCAGGTGCGTCTTGTGGCAGGAGGTCTTGGCTTTCCATTTGCGTGCATCATAAATGAATTGAGGGGACCAAGGATTTGCCACCCCAAAATATGCCTTTTGGGACATTGACTTTCAGCTGGTTATTAAGAAACAAGAGACTCAGAAAGAGCTTCCGCCCCGTCCCCTTCCTGCTTAAAGGAATTCAGGTAGAAAAACCTGCGGCAGGAAGACAGCCTCACCTTAGCATCATACTATGAACTAAATGTGAAAGGTGCAGGGGAAGGCTTGTATATCCCTTTGTTAGGTGGCCCTCTGTGTCCCCTTGTTTCTCAGTGGCCCGGAGAGAATTTGATGACCATATCTGTGTACCTGTGAACTGCCTGCTTTCCCTTTAAAGTCCCAGGCCCCTGTCCCTCTCCTTCTTTGTCCAAAATGGCATATAAGCCTCACCTGTTCAATGCGTCTTCCCATCTCATTCCTTAGCTTCTTTGGGTCTCATGTCTAATGACACCCCTGAAAGTATATCTGTAATACATTTGGGCGTTTTCTCCTGTTGACCTGTCCCTGTTCGTGTGGTTATAAGCGCAGCTAGAAGAACCTAGAAGGCGGGAGGAAAGTATTTTTTGTGCCCCGCAATATCTGCATATGTGGCATCCCACCCCCCACCTTGACGCCCAGACGCTGTTTGGACTGTGTGTTGTTCCCGTGCACTCTCCCGTGGCCCTCCTGACTTAACCACTGTGTGGGTTGGCCTCCGGTCCGCTCTGCTCCTGGTACAGACACGCTTCAGGGCAGCTCGGGTCTGGAGGGTCAGGCGTGCTGCAATGCGCTAGGTATCAGTACTGCGCTCACGGGCTCCTCAAAAACATGACAGGCCCCCTTCTTCCCCTCAAGCTGCAGCCAGCGCTGGGGCGCATCCTGGGTCTGCAGACGTCAGCGTCCTTGGGAAATCACAGGCTGTAATGACTGGTTAACATATTGACTGCCCCCAAAACCCCAGAGCCATCTCCTGCGAAAGGTCAGCCTGGAGCCAGTGTGTAATGACTCCTTCTCCGAGCTAATTAGTTACTTTCCTTCAATTACAATTGGAAAATGCACAGAGCAGAACATTCGTCTCAGTTAACATCCTGTGAGACGCATCTTCAGAGCAATAATTGCTCCCCAAAGTGGGAAGGTTGACGGAGGGGGCCTATTGACAGGCTGGGGCTGATGTGGGTGTTTGTCTGAAAATCAAGCAGGGGTTCGTTCTCACCCTGGGGGAGCTGGCTTTGGCTCCAGCAGGGCACGGGCAGTGGAGAGCCTCGGGGAGCTGTGTGCAGCACCCCCAGATGCCAGGCAACCCCCCCCCCACCGCCTGCACTGCCCACCAGGGCCCTGGTGTCCAGGTCTGATCAACGGCTGACTCCTGACTCTGAACA
Organism: Aselliscus stoliczkanus; assembly: GCA_033961575.1. Lineage (NCBI taxonomy): Eukaryota > Metazoa > Chordata > Mammalia > Chiroptera > Hipposideridae > Aselliscus > Aselliscus stoliczkanus. The sequence continues at coordinate 2,390,421 of CM066738.1, read as the reverse complement.
TGCCCGACAAACAGCTCATTATCCAAACAGATGTTTCTGTTTGTTTGCGATTGCTATTCCAGAGGGAATCCCGAGTTCTCGTTTACAAAATGAAGACTGTACTTCAGATTGTGCAAGATGTTACCCGCCCCCTCCCCCCAAATACTCGGGTCCTTGGTGGAGAGGCTGATTGTGTAGGGGAAGCGGTTAGGGTGGGAAACGGCCATTCTGCCATCACGGAACATTCCTGTAAGGGGCTGGGCCTTCATCTTCGCCTCTTGCTCTGTGGAGCCCTGGGCACCCTCCTCCTAGAAGACGCCCCCTTCCCCCCAGCAGGCGGGCCTTGCGGTCGGCCACAGCTCTGGGTCATAGCCCAAGGACCAGCCCCCTCCGTCCACAGCTAATTTCTGTCCTATTGTTGCCACTTATTTTGTTGACTCCCACAACGCTGAGTATTTTCTCCCTCTGATTATATAAATAATTCATGTTCATTATTTTTAAAATGGAACAACACATAAAAGTAAAATGAAGAAAGTAAAAACCTCCTGAGTCCCCGTCATCTTAATCTAAGCCCTGCCAAACTTTTGGTGACTATTTTTTCATGCAATAACACATGCTACTCTGTTTACGTTTCTCGTTTTTATTGAAGGGTGGATTGAACAGCGGGTTCCTTTAGGAATCCTGCCAAGTCCACTAGCAACAGACAAGGTTCTTTTAAAAAAAATGATCGTGTGCTAATATTTGTGTAGATATGCCACAGTTCAGCAACCTTTGCCCCAACAAGGGACATCCACTTTGTTTCCAGTCCTTTCTGATTTGCACCATGTAACAGCACTCCGAGGTATTTTCGTGTTTATATATCCTTAGGCACCAGCTCAGTGTTTACATTCCCAGAGAATATTGGCTCCTATGCACTGATGAGAAATGGTTCTTCCCAGAGCTTATTTCATGATGGATACGCCATGGGGGTGGGGGTGGGGGGACAAAGGCAATTTGCAATTCCATTGTCATCTTGTTCTACAGAAGAGTTTGTCCCCATCGCACTGAAGACAATTGAGATACTGGGTCATCTCCTCAGATGTGCAGGGCTCTCAGCTGTCATCCCATTTACCTTTGCTCCCCACTCAATGTCAAGGATGCCTCCAGCTGTTTGCTGGGGAGCCCAGGAGTGGGTAGCTGGTGAGGTAGCGGTCTCTCCAGAGCCCTCCTGGGCGCCCAGCCCCCACTGGTCACCCTCTCCGGGTCCACACCGAGCTACCCGAGCTGAGCCACTGAGCTGCCCAGCTGCCTTCCTCTCCAGCGGTCAGCCTTCCATGGAAACATGGGTCTAGGAGGAGGCAGGCTCCCATACCCAGGCATTTGCATAGTCAGCAGATGGAAGGGGCTGTGAGTGTGCGCTGTGGTCTGGATGGTAAAGCTAAGAGTTTGTGGGATTCGAGGAAGCAGGTTTCAGTGCGCTAGAAAAGCACACGCATCTCGCCGCTCTTAGAAAGAATTTCAGGGAGAGGCATCTGAGCCCACGGCACAGGCAGGAGGACTGAGCTCTTTGGATTTAGGTGGCCGGTAAAATCTAGACATGGTCTCAATGCAGGCAGAGCAGGTCTCAGGTACCTGCAAACAGGATGGATTCCCTCCATAGGGTCTGCACGTCAGAAGGCAGGAGCTAGACTTTGCATTTGGATCCAGGTAGAAAATGCAGCCTGGCAGGCAGGAGGCCAGGTTTCGAAAAATGCCAAGGCCAGCTATATTCAGGCAAACCTAGGCATGCTCGCGAGCTCTGATTGCCTGACTCACGTCCCTGCAGTGGGTCCCTTGTCCCCTGTGATCCCAGCCCACCTTGACTCTGAGAGCACTGCCTTCGGGGTCCCGGAAGCTCCACCTGGGCATTGCCCAGTCGTCCGTCCATCCACATGAGGACCATGGGCAACTTCCAGTTTGGGCAGGAAATGCTGAAAATGACCAAGTTTTGGCAGGAATATTGTTTTCTACTTTAAGATGCCTGAAAGGCATTTTAACACCAAACTCCCATGCAGCTTTCCTGGGGATGATATATAACTCCATTTACTGCTGTAATCTGGGTAACAAAATGAATACTCCATCATTGTACTATGAATAGTAAATTAACCCAGATAAAAGTGTTCTACATCCAATCAAAGCCATTAAGTAACTAAGAGACTAAGATTGGTGAGGACAGTTTTGGAGGCAATTATGACTAATGAATACATTAGCTTTGAGAGGGAGGACTATTTCGGAGGCTTTCTGGTCTCTCCAAATAAAATTAGGGTAGGTGGGAAGAAAGCTGAAATCATTTTGTAGAAAGGACAGATTTATTGATCTACACAGGGTCATTTAGAAGGAAAATGAGCACTTAGGCGACACTTGGGCACATTCACCATCAGCGGGATCATTAAAAGAATGAAAGGAAGTCTCCCCCTCACCTTTTACCGTCAGGCTAGGCCAGGCCAAAGGAGCTCTCGCTTCTGTAGCTTCTGTCCCTTTTTTGCTGATTTTTAAAGAAATACCCTTTATTGTATTAAATGTAAAATTCATGCATACTAATGGTAGACAATATGGAGAACATGTAGCAAAAAATGCAAAATAAATCCCATCTATAATTCTATCACCCAGAGAGATAGCCATTATTAATATTTTGGGGTAACCAGTTTTTTTTAATACATATTATATGTTTGGGGGTAGTTGTAGATTATTCTGTTTACTTAAGAATAATGACTTTAATGTTATGTTTTGGTGGAAATAATACAAGTTATTAGATAAAAGTCAAACCACACAGAAACATTCAAGCGAAGACACTAAAACCCTGACCTCACCTCTCCCCACCTGATGTCACGCATCCCTGATCCAGCCTCTGTGCTGATAAGAGAGAAATAGATCAGTTCTCTTCCACCAAAGAGGGATGGTTCTGAGAGGCATGCTATTTTAATGCAAGAAAAGTGCTCAATTTATGAAGTTCATGTAAGAAAATAAGTACAAATGACGCCTGAAGGACGTGCCGGAACCCCCCGAGGCCATGTTGGTCCCAGGAGATGGAGACCACTCCCCCACTTCAGCCTTCTCTGCCCTTGAGACAGTGAGGCTTCTATAGCGCGAGGCTCTCGGCAGCACTGTCTGCCCTTTCCTCACGCTGGAGGCTCAAACCCAGACACCCCAACACCTCGCACTGAGAAGCCTCCTGCCCATTCAGGCCATTCTTAGCTACTGCCATCAGCCCACACCTGCAGATCCCAGGCAAGACAAGCACACACCACACAAAACACAGCTCCCGAGAGCTAAGCACGGATGCCCGTGAGTTAAGTGGGTCAAGCATATTAAAAACAAGCAAACTTGAGCACAGACGCTCCATTCCAGGGGCCAGTCCACTCTCCCAGCCCGCTCTTGCTGTGGGGGCTCAGTGTGGGCACATGGGCAGGTTTCAGGACGAGCCAAAGACCGAAATTTCTGAGTGAAATCTCCTTATTCATGTATGTTGACAGTAAATTAAAAATTAAATGCACTACAGCAAATAAAGCAGCCAGATTTCTTCCACGGCTCTAAACACAGTTTAGTACAAGGACTCCAGTTCAACTGGCATCTCAAATGAGCGAAGGGTAAGTTTTAGGGAAAGCGTTTCCCATGCACTCTTTGGGGCACATTTATTTGGAAATGTTCATTGTTTGTTTCAGGTTCAGGTTGAGCAGGGCATCTTCAGTTTCTCATTGATGCACCCCCCCACTCTGAAAGGTCAGTAGAAGGTCACCTGGGACTGTCCCTGGGGCCCTCTTGGGGGAGCCGCTCGCCCCAGACTTGCGTTGCTGCCTTTCCAGATTTTCCGTGGGTTCCATTATCTCCACCTGAAACGTCTTGGTGAAGGATTTCTTTTCTCCAGATCACCTGGGGACCCCTCAGTATTAGCTGCTTCTCTGGGGCTTCCGATGAGCCTGCTTGGTAATTACTCATTTTATCTGGCGGCAAGCCCTCCCAACCGGGTTGGGTGTGATTAACACAAGTGCTTCATCAGGCTGTTCGTTTTTTTCTGGTGGGGATGATTCTCTTGTAATTAAGCCACATTGTGAAGAAACAACTTGATACATTGGCTTATTTGGGGTTTGACAATGTGATTAAAAGTACTAGGCTTCCCTTAACAATTTGCGATGTTTGAGATCCACTGGGATCTAAAGCCACATGAGAGACACCATAGCGCTTTACCTGCGGGGGTGGGGCCATTCTGCAGGTTCCTTTCCGCATAACCCACGTGGGGGTGGCAGCAATAGCACTGGCTCCGTCAAATTGTGGGGTCCCCATTGTGTCCACACACCCCTTCCCAAGATAACCCAGTTCCATCAGCAAGGCGGACACTGTTTTCACGGAATGAGGCGCTGTGGTGACTCCATTCTGTTATCTATGTTATTTTTCCGTATTTAGACAAACAGCTGTGGTATAACTCCCCACGTTTATTTTCATTTTTACAGCTGTTGTTTTTCATTTTGTTCCTCGCTTTGACTGTGAACTTAAAAATCCAGTAGTTATGTAGAAAACACGAAGCCATGTGTTTAGCCTTTTGCACAGCCTTAGCCAGTGTGTCTCCTCTTCATAGAGGGGGACAGATTGGCCTGTGAGGCTTTCTCTAGCGCGGGAGCGTCCGCTGGACAGAACTGCGTCCAGCTGCTCAGCGCCTGCTGGTCACATGATAGGATTTCTTTTTGTGTCGTCAGTGAGTGCTCTCTCTGGTCATTTCTAGCAGAGAGAGAGAGAGAGAGAGAGAGAGAGAGAGAGAGAGAGAGAGAGAGAGAAAGGGAGAGAGGGAGAGAAGAAAGAGAAACAAAGAAAAGAAGGGAGAGAGGGAGAAAGGAAGGGAAGAGGAAGAAAGGAAGAGAAAGGGGAGAGAGAGAGAATAAGGCAGCATTGCTCACTGTTTCCTGTGGTTACACATGAGGGACCCTGAGGTGTGCATGGCAAGTGGGTGGAGGGTGTGGCAGCTGCTCAGAGCATCACATAAACTTCAGAGTTTCGTTCCAAAGAGACATCAGGCATGTGGGGGCTCTTACACTCTCCCCTCTCCAATTCCGATTTGCACCTTAGATCCCTCCCTGCCTGGAGGCATCAAGACTAGAGGCAGCCACGTTTCTAAAGGGCCCCCTGGGCAGAAATTTGCAAGCAGAGCAGGCAGAGTCTCTTCTCTCCCAGTGTCACGGCCCTGATGCCAACAACACCCTGACCCTGGAGTCTTTACAGCTGGGAGGACCAGGACTCAGTTTTCAGACCTAATTGAGTTAGCCTGGCTGTTGTCAAAGCTTGCTTTGATTGTAAACAACACGAGTTCATGATGGAATCAGCGATAGAGGAGCACTATGGAATGCTAAGTTACCATTTTACAACCACACTTCAGAAGCACTAGCTGGTTTTGTGTTTTTTGTTTGTTTCTTTGTTTTATGGGGTTTTTTGTTCCGGGTTTTTTTTGCCAGTGTGTTTCCTATTATTTTCACCAACCTCTCATTTCTGAACCACTTGCCAGGGTGCTGTCTGTCTCCTCGCGTAATCACAGGACTCACTGTTGGAAAATGGAAGATTGTTTCAGCTCCCACAGATATGTAGCCCATGAAATTTGAAATTGCCTTTCCTTTTCTTATCCTTTCCTTCCTTTGTTGAGTCAAATGATGCTATATTTTCAATGACAGCTGACACCAGGGTACAAAATGAAAAACTGCACACGCACACACACATACACTAATCCCCCTTTTTCCTGTGGTTTTAGTTACCTGTAAAGAACCATAGTCCAAAATATTAAATGGGAAATTCTAAACAGCTGTAAGTTTTAAGTTGCATGCCACCCTGAGCAGCGTGATGAAACCGCCCGCCGTCCACCTCATCCCGCCGGGGACACGAGCCACCCCTTTGTCCAGTGTCTCTACGCCGTAGACACTCCTGCGTTAGCCACTTAGTGGCCTCTCTCTTATCAGATCGACTGTTGAGGTGTTCCTGAACTGGTGTTCAAATCACCCTTATTTCACTTACTAATGGCCCCAAATTGCAAGAGTACTTGACACTTGATCATAGGTATTATGTATGTAGAGGAGAAAACATAGTGTCTCTGTGGCTTGGTACCATCTGTGGTTTCAGGCACCCCTTGGGGGCCTTAGAACACACCCTCCATGGACTACTGTAATTTTTTTAATGCAAACAAGGTATTTATTTTATAAAAATAACATTTATATCTCATTCCACTTATAAAGGAAGCCCCTTAATCTCATGACATTTCTGTCTTTAGTGCAAGCCTTTCCTTCCCTTTGGCTACTTGCCCTTTAAACCTACTGACATCTCTGGGCAGGAGAATTACCAGGTAGTGGGAAAACTTCAAATTAGAATGCAAATGTGAACTGGTCAACTTTGAGGAAACTTATCAAATCTTTATTAAGTTGAAAATGGGAAAAAGAGCCATTTATGTCTCAATGATGCCATTTTTTATTACCAAGAGCGTGTTGTTCGGGCAGTTCTCTGCACAGTTACCATCGAACACTTTGCAGCGCCGTTTATGCTGACAGCTCTCAAATTTTTCCTCAGCGTGTCTGAGATTGATTCCCCCATCCTCTATTAAAAACAAACAAGCAACTATTGAAAAGCATCCCATAGAAAAGAAGGCAATTGATTCCTACATCTGACTCACTGTACTTCGATTTGTGTGAGGGACGTTTATGAGCTGTTGGATTTCACACAGAAAAACCGCATAAAGCAATGTCTCCGTGCTTTCTGGTAGCAGCTTTCTGAGGCCGCAGCCCCGGCTCTTTCTTCCCACCACTCTCCATTTATCCTCCCAACTACCTGGGGGGCCTTGAAGTCACAGGAAACCAGGAGTCAGGGAGGATGATGAGTACACCTCCCGCGCCCAGAACAGGGCTCAGCGTTTACCCGGACGCTTCCTAACGCCCATTTTATGAGTGGCGTAAGCCACGTTCAGATAGAGGTCAGGAAATTATGGGGGCTTTACTTACCCCGTCCTCCCAGGGCAGCTGACTGGAGCCCCCTCTTTTGCCGAAAGTGCTAAGGAAATACAGGCCAGCAGGGTAGGCGGTCAGTAAATATGGCCTTGATGACAGGGAGGAAGAGGGGCATGGTCCCACGGGCTGGTGAAACCTGGAGGCCTAAAATGCACACAGAGATCGGGTTGTTGTTTGGAAAGCGACTCGGGAGGGCAGAGCAGTTGCGAGCATCAAGCCGCCTGAGACCGATTCATCAATGGCGACCTTGTGTGCACAGCAGTTCCCTGGGCTTTCTTTGCCTCACATGCGTGGCTCCGTGCACATGATCAAACCCTGAGTTATTCTCTGCCCTCATGCCTCCATCCACCCGCACACATTTCCTCAGCACCTGCTATGCGCCACTCATGCCCGGAGCAGTGACAGAGGACGCTGACCTGAGGCCACAGCAAGAGTCTGCATTCGGGGGTCAGCAGACGGGGGCCCACGGGCCAAATCCAACCCCCCGCCAGCTTTTGTACGACCCAGGAGCTGGGAGGGTTTTCACGTGTTTCGATGGTTGAAAAAAGTGAAAGGAAGACTCCTCTGTGGTGACACGTGAACATGCCGTGAAATAAGTTTCAGGGTCCATCAGCGCAGACTCACGGCAGCTTTCAGCGCAGAGCTGAGCAGTCAGGCCGTGTGGCCCGAAAGCCTGAGCTATGTGCTCTCCGACTCTTAACAAAGAACATTTTGCCGACCCCAGTTTTACTGGGTGAAGAAGACAAGGCAAAGATTCCTCGGGGGCCTAGCTCCAAGCCCATTCTCTGCATCAGACGCGACGTCATCATCCTCTCGTCTGTGGAGACTGGGTGGCCACGTGGCTTTTAGGTAAGGAGGCCACGCAGTGGCGGTGTGGGGTCCCGGGAGGCCACCGCGTTACATGGGGACACACCTTTCCAGGTCGCGTGCACTTAGACTGGAAACTGGGCATTCTGTGGAAACGCCACAGGACGGGGACGCAGGATGTTCAGAGACGCAGAAACCCAGGCCAGGGCTGTCGCAGCACAGGGAGGAGGCAGTGGTCCGGAGGGGGGTCACTCATACGGCCGGAAGCAGCCCCGCCCTCCTCAAGTGTCACAGTCATTTAACTTCTAAACAGTCACTCTTGCCTGGCATGAAAAGTCACCATGGTCATAAAACCGTTTTTTCACGTTTGTTTTCTACCTGTTCCTTAACGGATTTAAGGCAGTTTTCAACCCAAAGGTGTGTGTGTTCTCAAGTTGTTAAAACAGATACAGAATTGTTCAAATCCCCTAATTCCAATAGTCCAAGTATGTAGGTTGTCTGTTACCATAATTGAGCCGTATCTGCGAATGTTTTCACCTGTGTGAAGCCATCTTTCTGTAACTCACAACGTAATGATTCTTCGCTGACATTCTGGGCTTAGACAGCCTGAGGACACTGCTCACTGTGCTTCCGTGTCCCTGCTAAGCCGAGCTGATCAGAGACCCGCGGGCTGGGTACAGTAAGAGCCTTGTCTTCCATGGGGAATGCTGACCAGGGTCCCCAATAAGAACTTTGTCTTATTTTGCTCTCCCTCCCAATTACAAACACCCTTTCTTTAGGCTCAAGTTAACCTTTGTCTGTTAAAACCAAATATTATCCCATTTGTGTCACTGCTAATTGTTCTCTGTTTACGAGAATTACTGCATTATGACGCTGAACTTGAACGTTTTGATTTCAGGGCCGATCAGCCCCAGGGCGGCCTCATCTGCGTATCCTGATGGTGTCTGTGCCCTGGTCAGTGGGGTGGGGTGCTTAGGTCCTTAACTCTGCTGGTGCCGGGAGCCCGGCTCTGGGGGCCAGGCCATCTCTGCAGACACTGTTGATCTGGTTCAGCTCCTTCGGGGACCCGCACTGCCGGCACTCTTCCAGGCGTCAGGTTAGAATTATTGCAGTGTGGCCCTGGGCTCCGGCGGCCGAGCTCAAACCCATCAGCACCTGGCATAAGCACTAGAACCTTTCCCAGCTTCCATGCCTCATCTGATAGCCCCAGTGACCACAGCTTTAAAGGCACAATGAATGTGGAAGTCAGGGACCTTACCAAAGGAGCCCCCAGGGGCCGCTGTGATTGTCAACAGGATCTGTATTGTCGGAGTCGTTTTCACAGGAACCGGACGAGACAGCCTCGTCCTGATGCTCTGGATCTCGGTATTGTGTCGCTCCTCCTCTGTCTCTGTCTGTGTCTTTACCTGATCAGGCCTCGCCCCGGCCCCCTCTCTAGGCTGCTTTCATTCTCAGGCTGTTCTTGGTCTCGCTGCTGAGTAGCTCTGATCTCTAAGCTTGTGGGATGCAGGCTGTGATGCAAACTTCCCCAGGAGACTTTATTTCTCTGGCTTGTCATCCAGGCAGAGACAGTCACCTGCTGGTTACCTTCTCAGCTCTCTGGCTCCTGCCACCGCTGGTGGGAACTCTGCTGCCAGTCGAATTGCGCTGCCTTTGTAGGAAATCTGTCCTTTTTCTCCAGTTGCTTTTAACGAAGCTAGGTATGGCTTTCTGTTTAAGATACATCCTGTGGGGTACCTACTTTTCTCTCTCAGCCATAAGGGAAAGTAGTACATTGTTTGTACATATTGCTCACCACCCTGTTCTCCGCTCTGGGATTCCTATTAAATGTATGTTGGACCAGTTTGTTCAGTTTTCCATGAATCATAACCCATTTCCCATCTCCCTTTCTCTGCTGCTTTCTGGGTAATTTCATTGTATCCATCACCTGTCTGTTGAGACTTTCAGCCGTTTATCTGCCCTTTCACTCACCTGTTGATTGAGGTTTGCATGACTGCAGTTTCGTGTTGCCCATCCCCTTTCACACATGGTCACTGCTCTTTCGCCACAACTTACTCTATCCTGAGGACCTCGCTTCTTTCTTTTGCGTGTAGGTCACTTTTAACACACTGGGTTCATAACAGAATTGTTCTTTTATTTGCACTGCTTGGGGTTCTGACCTCACCGCCCGCCCCATGTGTTTCGTAGTTTGGACTGTGAACCTCTCTGTCATGGGGTGTAGCCGTGGGAACTCCCTGTGTCTCGGTTTTGTGTCTCTGCCAGGTGTCTGGAGGTACTGCCAGCTTTGGACCAGCTTTGATGTCAGATCCTTGGCTTGGAGGTTTAGGGATCATCTGAGGGTTGAATGTGAAACCAAACCAATGAGATTCGGGCCCTGATGATCAGTTCTCAGGACAGAGCTTTTGTTTTTCTCTCCAAAGTGACAAGCTGCCGTGGCGCTGTGGGTGGGTGACCCTTCTGTGTCATCCTTCTAGCAAGGGTGTGGCTCATTACTGGCCCCAGTTCTATGCGGGCATCAGTCCCACCTGCCCTCCTGCTCCGCCCTGCTGGGGCAGCAGCACCTGAGTCCGTGTTCTCAGAGGGGTTCCCTAGAAACCTAGCCCCTCATACCTTAAACAAGACCAGCGAATCAGAAACCAGGAGTGGCCTGGGCTCCAGCCACACGTGTCTCCATAAGCCCTGCAGGTGATGCTGACGCACCTGAGAACCACTGCTCTGTGAACACACCTGCCCAGCTCCGGGCAGCTCAGCTCACCTGGCCGCCTCCTTGGTTTTAAGCTTCCCTTCTTTCTTGTGCCTACACATTCTAACTTCTTTCCAGAGCTCTCGGCAATGCCTATAAAATTATGTTCATTCGTTTCATCAGCGTTTTTAGACAGTAACAGCAGGAGTGTGTGTGGTCAGCTTTCCGCTCTATTGTGGAAGCAGACGTCATGATTACAGGTCACTCGTGAGTTTGTGGACTGCGGTTCGGAGCCCAGAGCATCAGCCTGTGGAGGCAGGGACAGGCCTCCTTACTCCGAATATCCAGCCCTGCCCGGTGAGGGAGGCCAGGCGGTCACTCAGCAGCTCTCGGGACGGGACGGAAGGAGAGGGGCGCAGAGACGCGGCCCTCCCACTGGCTCTGGGTGAGCGCGTCGGGGGAGTTAGACTGGCCCGTGTCCCGCAGCTCCCCGCAGCGCTCCTGGGCAGGCGCCCCCGAAGCAGAAGTGCTCGGCGCTGTTTCCGCCTGCATCCCTGCCACCGAATGGCCCTGCGCCCCCATCGCCTTCTCTCCTTTCTGCGCCAACCACGCCGCCTTGAGGAAACGCTTCTCCATTTGAAAGTGTCACTGGTCATTTCTGTACCCTGGGGGTGAACAGGCTCTGAAGTCAGCCTGAGGCGTCATTTCTCTCTTCATCCCCAACTTCTCAGGCAGCCGCCATAGCCGCCCCACCTCTGTCCGTGTCGGACTCAGGACAGCACCGCCTCGTGCTGGGCCGTGAGGTCCCAGGGGGCCCAGGGAAGCACTGGCACAGCGCCTGGCACCCAAAACCCAGAAAGCCCTGCCGTTCCTTTTGTTTCCTCTGTCTTTTCTCTCCAGGCAGCCTGTAAAGTTTGTGTCTCCCAAGCACTCACCATATTGCCTGGCAGAAAGAATGTGTAAGAGGGAGCGAGAGAGGAAGGAAGGAGGGAGGAAAGGGGGAGGGAGGGAGGGAGGAAGGAAGGAAGGAGGGAGGGGCACTGTGCAGACAGCAGTAGGTGACAGCGGTCACCAGCCCTGGACCACTGAGCTCCATAACATAAGGTCCAGCCTGCACTTAACAATGGCCCCATATTTAAATACTGTTGCATAATTTTCAAGGTGGTCTCCTAGCAATCATTTCACTAAACTGAAAAAAGAAAACTATAGAAGCATCTATCACATGAACATGTTTTCTTTGTTAAAAACAGCAAACATGACCCCAAAGAATAGTGTCCCCCTCGACCATCACGACTGCCTGGTCCCCACTGCACCCCACTCCTGACTCACTGTGTCCTGCAGACCTTGCTCTCCACGGCCACACAACACAGACCCGAAGCGGTACAGTGTGGAGCCTCAACGTGTGTGTTAAGCCCGGATGCGACCATGCTCCGAGCAGAGCTCCGAGCAGGGACTCCGTCTCGGGAGCCCCTCCGCGTGGGCGCGAGCACTGGCCCACTCTTGGCAGTCACTGCGTCATCTTCCGGAGTGTGGCCGTGTAGCCACAAGGCCAGGCGAACGCCCGGCCAATCCCAGTAGGTTGCTGCAGTGCACTTTTGTTATAAACAATGGTGCGAAGGATGTCCTTGAAACTGACCAACATTCTCTGATGGACCAAACATTAGTCAGGCTCCCTGAGCTGCCCCGGCGGCCAAGACACATCCCCGTGCTTCCTGGTGGGTCCAGTTTTAGCCAGAATCCTGTTAGGTCAGTTTAGGGAGAATCCCCCACCCTCGGTAATGGATCGAACTTTTGTCCTCACTGCCACCCCAGGGTCCTCCTGGACTAACTTCAGCAACAATCCCACCAGCTCCCTGTAGCTAGAGCCCCCCCAGACTTGATGCCCCCTCTTAGTAATTTTCCATCCATGATGCCCAGCCCCCAACTTGCTGCTCGGTTAGAAATTCCCACATTATGATTATTGAGAATTGAACCCAAGTCTGTAGAGCAGCCCTCACTTACCCACAGCTTCTCTTTCCATAGTTAACTGCAGCCCAAAAGCATTCAATGGAAAACCCAGGAAATTTGTTAGTGTTAAGTGCCACACCATTCGGAGCAGTGCGATGAAACCTCATGCCATCCGCCCGGGGTGTGAGCCACCCTTTGTCTGGCGTCTCCGCGCTGTAGACACTCCCTGCCCATTGGCGTCCTGCTCCCCGTGGACTGTCGTGGTTTGTGGTGCTTGTGTTCAGCTCACCCTTATTTCACTTAATAATGGCACCTGAGCACAAAAGCAGTGACGCTGGCCACTCAGACATGCCACAGAGAAGCTATACTGTAATTCCTGTAAGTCACAAGGCGAGTGCCAAGCACAGGACAATGAGATTTTGAAAGAAAGAGAGAGACTGCATTCACATCACCTTTGCTATGGTATATTGTTATAGTTGTTTATTTTCTTATTGGTTATTGTTGTTAATCTCTTACTGTGCCTAACTTACAAATGGAGCTTTATCATAGGTCTGTGTGTGTAGGAAATAACATTGTTTATATAGGGTTGGTACTCTCTGTGGTTTCAGGCATTGCTGGGGGTCTTGGAATGTATCCCCCGGTGGATGAGGGGGGCTGCCATTGTACTGACGTCTCTGCTTATTGCAATAGTTTGTGAATAAAACCTCTTTTGATTGCCTTAACTCTGTCCAGCTCTGGTTCTCTTTATGCATGTGCATGCACACACACACACAGAAATATATGTAACGTAAATTATACATCATGTACATTGTATACATATATACATTATATACAATATGCCTACATTATCCATCATATTCATCATATTACGTGAGTGACATATCACACACTCACACCCTTTCCCTGTATCTAGGACTGGATCCCACTTTTGATGCTCAAGTAGATGCATCCAGTCTCTGAAGCAGCCCTTGAACACGGTGAATAGTGTCACTTCCCGGGCATTTCACACGGATGCGGACCCAGCAAACAGTTCCTGGGCGCGCACTGCAAACCGCATTAAGTGCTGGTGGCCTCGGCCTCTGCAGCCTGTTCAGAAGAGACCTCAGAACCCGCGGCTCCCGCACAGGGAAGCCCGCTGCCGGCGGGGAGCGCCCGTGTTTCCATTGCTGTGCTGCGGCACCTGGCCTCTGATGCTTGGGCTCGCCCCTCCTTTCTCACTGCTCTCTCAAACCCTGCAATGAGGCGCTTTCTCTGCGTTCACATTAGCTGTGATTTATTCTCAGTGCCCTTTGTTTCATTTTCTGAAAATAGATTAAAAACATTATAATCTACATATGTATTGTATTTGCTTCAGGTTTTTCAACCTAATTACCAAACTGGCTTAAGGCAAAACTCTTCCCTGCCAAGGCCACGCCTCCTCACTCAAGCAATTGGATTTATTTCCTATCACACTGAAGGGTGGGATCTGTTTTTAGAAAGACCCGGAGATAGAACATGTGTGTGTGCATGTGTGCGTGTGCACACGCACACAGTCACACACACATTCTCACACACTCACACACACTCACACACTCTTTTCACACACATTCACATACTTACACACACTCATAAAGCGTGAGCACCTACAGACACACACACATTCACACTCATACACACAGACACACACTCTCACACTCACACACACATGCACACGTGTGTGTACACATTCACACACTGACACACTCACAAAGCATGAGCATCTACAGGCACACACACATTCATACAATCATACACACACACACTGACACACACACTGATACACTGACACACGCACTCACACACTCACACTCACACACTCACACACGCTCACACACACCTTCCCCTGTGAATGCTATAACAGGAGTAGGATGGCATCGATTCCTGCGCTGTGTTAAAGAACAGCCTAGATAGCTAATCTATAAGTGACTAGTGACTTCTGAGCTCTGCTCATTGCGCCCGTCTCCGCGCCCGATTCTGTCACCCTCGCCTGCTCTGTGGTCACGTTAGATGCTACAGGGAGGCTCCTTAACTGCCATTGCTAAGAATAAACAGCAAAATGTCACTGCATTTAACTCCTATGGATTAATTTAAAACATGAGAAATGGTGTGAATTCATTAGTGCAAAAGGAAAGAAAACAAAAGAATCATAAATTATGAACAGTAACTCTACTCCTACTGTGCTTTTTTGTGTTTTCTGTGTGTGTGTGTGTGTGTGTGTGTGTCTGCGTGGAGCTGGGTGGGGCTGGAAAACCGTGTGTGCTCATGATTTAAACAAAAAGTCAAAGAACAAAAGGCATAAAGAGAAGCGTCTCTGTTGGTCCAGACCAGAAGGTCTGCCATTCAACCCAGAATAGACCATTATTACAGCTCAGTGTAATATTTAAGATACATGGAGAATTTTCTCTCTCTCTGTCTCTTGTATTTAACAACCATAAGCGCATACAGGCTCACTTTGGCAACTTGCTTTTTATGGATAACCCATCTTTGGAGGTTGCTGTACACGGCCCACATAAAGCCACCTGGTTTGTTCCCAGCCATATGATACTGTGTAGATGCGGCTTCATTTATTTACACAGAACCACATTAAATTATCTGCGATGTTGGCTACAGTACACAATGCTGTAAAAACAAAACAAAACACCCAAACAACAGCTTATATGTACGTGTAGTTACAGGGTAAATTCTACCCAGTGGAATCCTAGGCCGTAAGATATGTGCATTTTTAAGTAAGATTTTTACTGTAGTGTAACCATCATGCAGAAAATATATAAACCAGAAGTGTACAGGTCAGTGGCTTTTCTGAGAGCACACATGTGACTGTCCCCAGATCAAGGGAAGGCTGTCGCTAAAGCCAGAGAGGTGGCCCGGCGCCAGACACACTCCCTCCCCTTCACCACAAGTCCTCACCTCTGTCTCTGTCACCACTGCTCAGCTGTCCCTGTTGGCAACCTTTGTGTAACGGAAGCACACAGAAGGTGCTTTTCTGTATCGTATGCTCATGACATACACTCGTGTTCTTATGTGTGTCGCAATAGCTTGTACAGTCTCTTGTAATGCCTTCAATAGAAATAGGAGCCCAGTTTATTCACTCCGCTGCTGGTGGATTCTGAGTTGCTTCCATCTCTTGTCTGTTACAAATAATGTGGCTGTATCACTCCGGACATATTTCTGGTGCACAGACATGTGCATTTCTGCTCTGACTCATCCCCGAGCGGTGGGTTGTTGGGTCAGGGGTTATCTGCATGTGCGGGAACTGCAGACACTTCCAGAGAGATTTCAAAGTGGTTTATCACATTTCATCCCCGCCAGCGGTACGTGAGAGTCCAAGTTCGCTCCACACCCTCGCCAGCACTGGGCACCTCCTGTCTTTTTCATTTTAGCCTTTCTGGTGAAGTCCGCAGTGGCATCACGTTTTGGGTTGAATTTGCATTTCCATAATGATTAACGCTGCCCATCAACCTTTCCTAAGTGCAATGGCTTTGATTCTCTCTGAAAGTAAAGACTGCTCAAGTCTTTTCTTTTGTCCTGCTGGGACGTCCGGCTTTCCCTTACGGCTTTGCCGGAGCTCTGGGTTCTGTCCCAGAGCGAAGTCCTTCATGGATGCCTGCTTGGCAGATAGATCCCAACACCCCCCAAAACCCCCCAAGCCCCCATCCCCCCCGCCTCATAGCCCTTGCTTCACCTCTTCATCTGCCTGTTGTTTGTTTGTATCCATGACCCTTCCCTGCATGATGAGCGCTACTGCTGTCCCGCTGAGAAATACCTGCCTGTCCCAGGTAAGGAGTACCCTCCACTTTCCCCTGAGATACCTGCGCTTTTGCAGCCGCTCTGCAGCCGTGTGCTGTAGGTTTATGCTCCTGGTACCTGGTAGGAGTCCAGGTGTGTCGCTGCTCCGATGTCGGGCTGTTTGAATGACCCTGTGCGCTGATCGACAGGCTGCCCTTTCCTCTCTGCTCTGCTGTCACCTTTGTGACTCCAGTGAGTCCGTTGGGCGGCCGCTCCTGCCCGAGGGGTCCAGGTGCCCACCTGTGACCTAGCGTGCCCTGGGGCAGGTGGCTCCCAGCCCTTGGCTGAGTCTAAACTTGTGTGATGCTTTTCTTAACCCTGGAGATTGCTGCCCTGCCCTGCGGTTTCTGTTGCCCCCCCCCCGCCCCACTTCTTAGCTCACTGCCCCACACAATTTAAGATCAAAACTACAGACAATTGGGTTCACCTGTTGATCCCCCACTTTTCCAGAGGCTCGTGGCCCCTCATCTCCTGGCAGCCCCACACTTCGGTTCTGTCTCCTCAATTCCCTGCGATGGCAGGAGGGTACGCTGGTGTCTGCGTCTCACGCAGCCCCGCTGCCCAGCCCGCACTCCGCGCCTCTCCACACGCCGGGGTCCGGAAGTGCTGCCAGACGCTCCCAGAAGGGTGGGTTTCCTCACCGACACCCCCACCCGGGGTCTTGGTGCCACTGGCCGCAGTGCCAGCTCTCGATGCCCTCAAGCAGCTGCCCTTGGGTGGTTTTCAGCGTTTTTCTGTCTTGTTCTGGGCGGCATTCTTGTCTGCTGTAAGCTGCGCCACTGTAGTTGGAAGCAGGAGCCCAGGTATGCGGGTTATAAACGCTGATACACCTACCCACACTGCTGCTCGCCCTTCCAACAGGTACTCATTTATACAGTGTGTGCACCTTTACAGAAACTGTAAGAAGTGATATTTAAATGGAAATCCAGGTTGATCCCAAGGTGGGGAACCGGTACATTTCTAGCTCTGCCTTTTGGGTCCATTTATAACATTTAATCCACCATCATTTGTAGGAAGTACACTTGCAGCCCACATCAGAGGGGCACAAGGAAGCCTTGGTGGTTTAATGAAGCTGCAGGAGAGAGACAGGTGACCTGACCATCATGGAGATTTCAGATACGCCGCAAACATGTTAACAACATTCACCTTCCGATTTCCTTTGAAGTGGGATTCCTGGCCTCAGTTGGAATTTTGATTGAAAGGCAGACATCCCAGGGAGCTTGGCAAGGCCTGGCCTTGGGGGCCGCTGGCCGCTTTAGCTAGTTCAGGTCAGGGCGAAAGCGCTCTGTTCCAGTGCGTGCGTGTGTGCGTGCGTGTGCGTGCATGTGTGCGTGCGTGCGTGTGCGTGCATGTGTGTGCGTGTGTATGTGCATGCGTGTGTGTGCGTGTGTGTGTGTGTGCGTGCATGTGGTGGGGGGCAGGGGTTTAATCCGTGGAAATCAAAGGCTTCTGTTAATGCATCAGGAAGCAGCCACGCAGCAGGGTTCAGCGAGTGGACGGGCCCTTGATGGGTGCATGGCTCGAACCCCATTCTCCCACACCGCCACTGAGACGGCTGTGCCCACTGCCAGCCCGCCGGCTCAGCGCCGTAAGCCAGGGCAGCCTCCAGGCCTCAGCCTCTGTGCTCTTCGCACACAGGAGGTGGGTCAGATGAGGCAGAAGCCTCTGGAGTTGGGGAGAGATTATCTGTGATCAGGCAGAAGTGACAGACTCTCCACAGCCCGCGTTCTCCCCCAGCTGGAGCCCCTGTCCTGCCCCTCTCGGAGGATGGGCCCCCCCGCCTCCCCTTCCTGCGGCGCCTGCCTCCAGCCTTGGGGAGCGGTTTGGGCTGGACGCGGAGCGACCCTTAGACGAGGGCTCCGAGTTCCCAGGCGTGGGCTGGCCCGGGCGCCTGTCTGCACAGGGGCTCTCGCTCGACCGCAGACCTCTCACCGGCGCTACACAGGTGTTCTCATGCCTGTGGCCCGTTAGAGCCACCTGAGGAGGCCTCTCCCCTCTCTTCTCTTCTTTCTTTTTTTAACAAGGAGGTTCTGGTTTACATCATTGGAATAGGACCAAGCTTAAATACTGTGTTAGAAGCTCCTCGTGTGGTTGTGACATGCTATGAGAGTGGAGAACTACATATCCTCATATCTCGCCGTCGTCCCCACTGCTTTCTCTGCCCAGGAGCCCTGGCCTCTTGGGGTTCTCGAGTGCCTCGTGGTCTGTTCATCTCAGGGCCTTTGCACATGCTGCTCCCTCAGCTTCGGGTCATTTTCCTCCCCGTTTCCACCTGACCAACTTCAAAGGACCCTTCAAGTCCCGTCACCCATGATCCGTGCTCCTGGAAGCCCTCACGCGATTGCTCACATTTTCATGACACTTAACGTAATTGAACATCTGAAACTTACTTGGAGGATTATCTGTGATTGGTTGGTGTCCTGTGCCAGACCCCCCTTCCTGAGGGGTGTCTTTTCCTCTGCTGGTCCTCAAAGCTCGGGGAGGGCAGGGCAGCCCAGGGTGGGCCCCGAGCCGTGCAGCGCCGTGTCCTCGTCTGTCCCTTCCGCCCTCTCTCCCTCCCTCCCGTCACCCAGCATTGACAGAGCAGCTCAGTGCCGTCAGCCACTTGTGACTTCCAGGACCATCAGGGCCATTTCCCACCGTCCTTCCGCCCGCAGAGAGGGTGGATTCGCCGGCTGGCGTCGCTCAGGCGCTTGCCCACACGAGGCTTCTGGGCCCCTCATTACAGTTTGCCTCTGCTACAACTCAGAGTCACGGTTTTACTCTCCTTTTGTCATTATCTTTATTGCCTGCTCCGCTTTCTGTTTCTCCTTCTTTGAGTGGGCTTTAGGGAGTTATTTTTTACATACGCTAAAAGGCGCCAAGCGTAAGCTACAATTTGATGAGTTTTGGTAAAGGAGTACAGTGGGTAACCGCCACCTCCATCACGACAGACAGCTTTTCTGTCACCTCAGACTCATCCTGGGCCCCCTGCTGTCAGTCCCGCCCTCGGGCCCTGGACCCTGGTGACCACCGGTCTGCTTTTGTTACTGGAGTTGTGCCTATTTCTAGAATTTGTCTAAACGAAATCAAACGTATGTAATCTCTATGCCTGGCTTCTTGCACCCGATAGGATGTTTTCCGGGTTCCTCCCTGGGGACACTGGGGTCCGTCGTGCAGTTTCTCTCTCGTGCTAAGTATCTTTCAGTTGTATGGATGGATGCACCTCAATCTGCTCATCCATTCGCTGGCTGATGAACAATTAGGCTACTTCCAATTTTTTGCTATTATAAAAAAAGTTTCTATGAACATTTGCATACGAGCCTTTGTGTGCATATATGGTTTCATTTCTCTTGGATGAATAACTGGAAGTAGAATTGCTGGGACATATGGTGGGAGGCTGTTTATAGGAAACAGTGGAAATGTTTTCCAAAGCAGTCTCACCATTGTGCTTCCCCACTAGCGGCTGGTGGTTCCAGGTCCTCCGTCGCCTTGCCAGGACTTCCCAATTTAGCCGTCCTGGTGGGTGTGTAGTGATAGCTCACTGTGGTTTAAATTTGCATTTCCCTGAGGAGTGCTGATGTTTCATTTCTCATGGCCATGTGTCACCATCTATTGTACATGTCAACTGTATGGTCAAGTCTTTTGCCCATTTTAAAAAACTGAGTCATCTTACTATTAAATTTTAAGAATACTTTATATAGTCTGTGCACTAGTCCCTTAATGTACATATAGTTTTCATTTTTTCCTGGTCTCTGGCTTGCATTTTAACTTTCTTTACAATGGCATTTGAAGAGCAAAAATTTTAAATTTGGTTGTTGAGGTCCAAGATCAAATAATTCTTTTATAGTTTATGTTTTCTTGTGTCTAGTTGAAGAAATATTTGCATAAGCCAAGTGAAGTCCAATTTTCCTGTTTTCTTTTTTCATCTAAAAGTTTTATAGTCTTAGCTCATACACTTTAGCTGGTAATCTATTTTGAGTTAACATTTAGCTATAGTGTGAGGTCAAGTTTGAGGCTCTTTTCTAGTTCTTCCAGCACTTTCTTCGGTTTGTTGAAAAAATTCCATCAGTTTTACATCACGTTTTCCTTTTTCTTCCTGCCTTCTTTTGTACTAATTGATGATTGTTATATTTCAGTTTTATCTTCTTCGTTAGCTCAGGCACTATACCTCCTTTTTAACAACGGTTTCTCTGAGGCTGAAAGCACATATTATTAACTTATGGCCTATATTTAAATAATATTAGACCATTCCATGTATGCTGCAATGACATTACCGTGCTGGATGTCTATGCTTTGTGTCACCTACTTTCTTTTACATATATTTTAAATTTTGGGCGACATTGTTATTATTGTTTAATTAAGCACGTCTCTTTTAAAGAGAGTAAATGACGATAAAAACATGTTACATTTGCTCACACACCCCAGGGAAGAGGTCTTCGCTCCTTTGTGTAGATTAGTTCCCATTTGGCCTCTTACTTCTGCCTGGGGAATCCTTTCACATGCCTTGCAATGTTGGTGTGTTTGCATTCCGTTCTCCTAGCTTTTGTTCAGAAAGTTTTGTTTTGCCTTCATTTTTGGATGATATATTTGATGGGATAGAGTTTCTGGGATGAAAGTGTCGCCCTCCCTGCTTTTTAATATTTTACCAACGACGCTCACCTGTCTGCTGGGCTGCATGGTTTGCGCTGGGCAGTCTGCTGTCGTTCCTGCTTCTGTTCTCCCGCATGTGTTTCCCACCTCCTCGCCTGTGGCTTAGGGCATCTCCTGGTGTAGTCTCCACGCTGCTTCTGCTTGGGGGTCATTTAGCTTCTGGCATCTGTGACTTTACAGCTTTTATCAAATTTGGAACCATTTTGGAATACTTTGGTATATTTTTCAGCTTTTCATCATGTCCGATAATTTTTGATTGATTGCAAGACTCCATGCATTTTACGTTTTTTTGGTGGTGGAATGTTTTTATAGTTTTTTAATGAAGTATTATTGGGCTTTGCTCTGGCGTATGGATGTCACTCGGAACAATTTGGTGCTTTTGAGGCTTGTTATGGGCGCTGTCAGGGTGAGAACAGCTAGAAGTCTAGGGGCAATTTTTGCCGTTGCTCAAGCAATGTCTTCTAAATACGTATGCCGGTGTCTCATGTTCTAGAGATTTCTGCACTCTACGTGATGGGAGCGCAAAGTGTTTTGGGCCACAAATGAGCCCCCACCTGTTACTTTCTGGGAGTCCTGTCCCTGGCATTGGCGTTGGCAGTTTCCGCCTGGGTGCGCTCAAAGTCTCGAGGGGACCCTTCTGAGTATCCCCAGTGTGCGCTCGCTCTGCCTCACCTCCCTCATGCTTCATTCCCTCACTTTCCAAACTCTGCCTCACAAACGGCGATCCTTTTCAGACCTGCAAACTCTGAAACAAGTCTCTTGAATTCAGCAAGTGCCCCGGGCTTTCTGTGGCTCCCCGCTTGCTGGAGTCTCCCTGGGCCATGAGATGGGACGCGTGCAATGAGGAGTTGTTTGCCCCCATTTCCAGGGATCACTGCCTGGCACCTCCCAGCGTCCAGGGTCCAATCAGTGCTGTCTTCTCTGTCTTCTCTGCTGCTAGCTGTGTAGGAAGTCGAATCTAGTTTCTGCTTCTCTATCATGAGCATAAAGGGAAGCCCCTTTCCTTCCTATTTTGCTTCTAACACCAGGAAACATTTCCTTGTGTCTTTTTAGCCTGTCATCTATTGGGTCTCCTGAAAAGTCATGATGCATATTTGCAACAGATGGCATTAGTTCATTTTTGGAAGCACTAGAGTCATTTGCATCTATGTTATTTGACTGCTGACAGTTCTAGCTTCATTCTAAAACAAAATTGAGTGATTTGGTTGAGTTTTGGAGATTTTACAACAAGTTGAAGATGGAAGACCAAACTTCATTTTCACCATATTTTACTGTTTTACTTCCATAAAGGGAAGAACGCACATCAAGCTTGTGAAAAGTTGCATAAAGTTTACGGTGACAATGCTCTACAAGAACTTCATTGCCAACGATGGTTCTCGAAATTTCTTGCTGGTGATTTTGATCTCAACGATGATCCTCCATCAGGGAGGCCCACTGAGGTTGATGATGACAAAATAAAGGCATTGATCAAGTCAAACATGCATCACATGGCACGAGAGATTGCAGAAACATTGAACATCCATCACTCAAGCATTTAGACCACCTGAAGAAGCTGGGATACATAAGCAAGCTTGATATTTAGGTTCCACATGAACTCAAAGAAGTTCATCTGACGGCGCATATAAACATCTGCAATATGCTCATTAAACGTGAGGAAAACGATCCTTTTTTGAAGCGACTGATAACTGGTGATGAGAAGTGGATTGTTTACAACAATGTGGTGTGCACACTGTCTTGGTCCCGACGTGATGATTCGCCTCAAAAGACATCAAAAGGAGGCATTCATCAGAGGAAGGTTATGCTCTCAGTGTGGTGGGATTTTAAAGGTGTCGTATTTTTCGAGCTCCTACCAAGGAACCAAACAATCAACTCAAATGTGTACTCTCAGTAGTTGGACAGTTTGAATGAATCCATCATCCAGAAACACCCAGAGCTTGTTAATTGTAAGGGAGTTGTGTTCCATTGTGACAACAGAGACCACACACAAGTTTGATCACCCATCAAAAATTATTGGAGTTTGGATGAGATGTGTTGCCACACCCACCATGCTCACCTGACCTTGCTCCATCAGATTTCCACTTGTTTTGCTCTCTTCAAAACTGCTTGCATGGTATAATGTTTAATTCACATGAGGTTGTAAATCAGCACCTTGTTCAGTTTTTTGCAGATAAAAACAAGTCTTTCTATGAATGAGGAATTATGAAGCTCACTGAAAGATGGCAAAAGGTTATAGAACAAAACGGGCAATAGATCATTGATTAATCTTTGTTCTTTATATAAATAATTGACCTTTGAAAACCATATTGGATCTTTCTGAAGATCCAATACTTCTGCCTTGGTTTAACTTATTGACATGTGTAAAGTAATTGGATACACAATTAAATTATCCCTAAAATACACAATAACTTATTACAATTTGAAAATAAAATTGTCTAAGGAAAAAGGTGCTTTTTATTTTCAAAATAAAAATGAACTCTTTTTGAAAAAGTGTTCTATTTTCTGAGACTCTAAAACACAATTATTTATGTAGACTTATAAACTATCTTTTACTTCAATATAAATATATTCTTTTCTGGAACTAGAAGTTTGGAGATTGGCTGAGAATTTCCTTGGCAAAATTTTACAATTAACCTCATCTTTCCTTACCCATCTACTATGTCTGGCTTTCAATTCCTAACATTTTTTTTTCCTACCAATTACCCAGTCTTTACTAAAAAATGAATTTATCGACAGCACTAAACACCTTATTATTCATTTTTATTAGACATGGCCTAATATTTAAAAGGCTAATGCACCAGCAAAACAAGTAAACCAGTATTTTGAGGGTTTAATTAACAGAGCATGGTAATCTCTAAATTTTCCATTTCTTTGAGTTATCCAGAAATAAGCCATTGAGGGAACACGTATTTTTAATTTAGAAACATAATTGTCAGGGCAAAAGCAATTCCCCAGAGAAGTGAGGACACGTCCTCAAAACCTGCTTCCCATAAGCCGCCCAGGTGGAAGAATGCGTCAGTTGTATTAAAGCCGCTGCATTCGAAGCAGGTAGGTCTTATCTGGCATTTTAAACCCACAGAATAAATGCAGCTGGGTCTGCTGTCTTAGTTTTGGTCCTGGAAGCAGCTCTCCCATCCCACTGGTGCCTAGCTCTGACTGGCACTGCACGTTAGAAGCAGCGATTACCATACTTTCAAATGAATCTGTGCACCCACTCCCTTATGGAATTTATCCAAGAAGCCTCACCTTGCATTGAAAAATGCCCAAATTGTTCCTAAAATAACCAAGATCACTCCTAGCCAGAAATGTGCCCACAGCTCTGAGTAATGCTACAAGTTTCAGATATCCAGTCTGTGTGTTCACAGGGACCTGATGTCTGGCCCCAGGCCCCAGGCCCCCTCGACCACTTCTGCTCAGCAAGGCTTTGGTGGGGCCCAAGAATCCTAACATTTAACAGATATCCCAAGACATGGCCGTGAGCATTTGGGAATCCCTGTTTTAGGGACTCAGTCTTACCTGGGCAGGAACCTCATCAGGACTGCGCCTGGGCCCCGAAATGTGCCAATGCGTGACCCAGAGAAAGCCTCTGGCAATCAGTCAGTGGTCAGCAAAACCTCAGCTCCCAGCTCAGGGCTTTTCTGGGTTCCAAGCTATTTCTTACTGGACCCAAGGCTGCATTTATGAGGCAAAACAGTTTGTATTTTGGCTCTTGCCCTGGATGAGAGCGCCGCTCTGCGCCACTCGCGTGAAGACACATTGGTTCCTTGAAAGTAGCTCCCTGTCCCTGGCCAGCCCTGAGCTGGTGCAGTCCACCTCTCAGCAGTCAGTCCCTTTTCACTGTGGCGTGAGCCCGTCGGAAAAGAGAGAACTGGCGCCTGGGGGCCCGCAGGGGCCCTGATGTCCTATGACGCATGTCCTTTCCTAAGTATTGCTTTGTCTCATGGCGTATTTTGATTTCTTTGAAGTTGAGTCAGTGTCCTTAGCGAGACACAATGCAGAACGGACTAAGAAACACTTTCATGTGTTCCAGGTGTCATATGAAATAGACCATCAAAATCCAGCCCTCACTCAGACAGAGGGCTACCAATTTGCTGAGATTAATTGGCGGCGCCAGGATGTGCTGTTTCAGATGGTAAATGAAAGTGATCAGAGGATCAGTTTCCCAGGCTGCTTCAGAGGCAGCCTCAGGACACAGGCTCCTGAAATGAGGTTTAATAACTTTCTTTTCTGCTCTTGTTAGTCTGTAGGCAAAATTTTGTAGTTTTAATAATGATATCCGACAGTCATAAGTTCTTCCAGTGTTTAATACCTCTGCAATAATACATGGCTGTAATTACTGTAGCAGGGAATTTAATAAGTTGCAGAAAGTGGAATAAATATGACATTGTGTTTTGGGGAAAATATTAATTCCCCTCTCCTCGTGTTTCTGTAACGTGCGTGCTCTGCCCAGGAACGGTTCCTCGGGTGCTCTGCCTGCTGGGGAAGGGGGCTCGTGGGCTGCGGGCTGGGGGCTCTGCCTGCTGAGGAAGGTGCTCGTGGGCTGCGGGCTGGGCCCCTTCACCTGAGACCATCTGTTGTTCCCTTCCCCCTTTCGGTGAAGCTGTTCCCTGGTCTCCTGCTGCCCAACACCCTCTGAGAGGGTCCCAGGCTCATGGCGCCAGGCCCGGCTTCTCTGTATGTCGGGCTAAACAAATACATGATTCAAATGACTTTTTCCTGTTTCTGAGTCACGTCTAGGAGCTAACGCACCCCCATCGGCATCAGCCCGTCCCCTCCGTGCGCCGCCTGTTTGGTGCCAGGCCCACTTCGCCCTCACTGGCACCTCAGTCTCCACTGCTGGCTTTCCTTCTCGGCCCTGCCTGTCAGTCACCCAACCAGGGGCACAGTTCCCCCAGGGGACATTTGACAAGGTCTGGGACATTTTGGGTTCTGGCTGTCACACCCTGAAGTGGAGGTTTGGAGGGCA
This sequence comes from Aselliscus stoliczkanus, assembly GCA_033961575.1. Lineage (NCBI taxonomy): Eukaryota > Metazoa > Chordata > Mammalia > Chiroptera > Hipposideridae > Aselliscus > Aselliscus stoliczkanus. The sequence goes on along the minus strand of CM066738.1, from coordinate 2,364,617 downwards.
CCCCTGGCATCTAGTGGGTGCAGGCCAGGGAGGGTGCTGACTACCCGGCCATGCGCAGGACCGCCCCACCCCACAAATAACATTCGGCCCGAAGGGCAGTAGTGCCGGGCATGTAGTGCCTGCTGTGTGCACGGAACTTCCCCGAGCTCGGACCGGTCCTCCCGTCTGTCCCTTCTGCACCATGTCCAGTCTCATGGCCTCTGCCTCTGGGCCACTCACCTCCACTGACCCCCAGGTCACTGGGTTTGTAGACCCAGCTCTATGCTTGCTGGACCCCTTTATATGTCCTGGAGACTCCAAACTTATAGGGGACACAGTACACCCCTACCCTTAACCTCACAACTCTCCCCATCATCTTGATAAGTGGCACCAGGCTTCACGCAGCTGCTCAAGTCCTGAGCTGTCCAGTGTGGCAGCCACTAGCCACGTGCGGCCACCGAGCACTTAAACAGAGCTGGACTGGACTGAGATTTGCCTTCGTGGAAAATACTCACCACATTTCAAAGACATAGCATGAAAAAGGGGTACAGAATGCCTTGTTAGTAATGTTCTTATTGATAGCATGTTGGGGCGATAATATTTGGATGTGGTGGGCTAAATAAAATGTATTATTACAACGTATTGGCCACCAGCAGCTGTCAATTACAGAGTTGGTCTCATGCTGTCTGTCTGTTGAGCTGCCCTGCTGCAGCCCATGCCCACACCCCGTCAACCAACCTTTGGCTTCACCCCCAAACTCACCTTGAATCCTGCACCTCTATCTCCACCTTCTTGACCAGGGCCCAGGTTACCATAACCTCTTGCTCAGTTGTTGAAGTTGCTTTATAAACTCTCCTTGCTTTCTGTCTTTATCACGTGGCAGCTAGAACGAGCTTTTACAATCATATATTAAATCGCGCCCCTTCCCCCCATAAAGCCTCCCAGTGGCTCCGCGACAGGATTGATTGACACCCAGCGCCCTGCAGAAGCCGTTCCTGCCACCGCCCCCCTCGGGGTCCTGACGCCCCGAGCTTGTTCTTGTTCCTGGGGTGCACCAAGATCGGGTACTCCCTAGAGCCTTGCCCTGAGCTGTTCTCTCTCCCTCACATGTTACTTTCTGTGGTCACTGAACTCTGGGCCCCTTTTGTTTATAGATGTCAGTATTAAGGACCTTTGGATAACTTCACACTAGGCTGGACTTGGCTTCCTGTAACAGGTGCCCTCGGGGACGCCTAGCCGTCTGTAGCGGCGCTGCCACCTGTCATCTGATGTTGGTTCCATGCACTGACTTGTGTCCTGAGCTGTCTGTGGGGACACAGGTTTCTCTTCCACTGCGGTATTCCCAGCAGTAATTGGCACACAGCACACACTTAAAATACACTACCCTCTAAACCGCATCCTGGTGAAATCGTAGCTGAATCCCAAGGATCTCCGTAAATCCAGAATTCCTTTAGCTGGAAACATGCCTAAAGTATGTTATCCATCAAGCCCTTCATAATCACGCCTGTGTCTTTTCCTCCGTCCCCCTCCTCAGGCTCTTACTTGATCTCGCTCCCAGGCTGCTTCCTGCCCAGGTCCGGACCGAGTGTTCGCAGCCACTGGGCTCCTTGCCTCTGCTTCCCCTTGGGTTCAGCCAGCGGGGCCACAGCAGCTCAGGGATGGCAGGAGGCCTTTTCCCTCTGGGCCCCTGTGGTCCAGGCCATAGCAGTGTTGGCTCCATCAAAGAGGACACGCTCCCTCCATCAGCCAGCTCCAGACTCGCTGGTGGGGGCGTGGGTACTCTGCCAACCTGGCAGGCGACCCCCTCGCCCACGCTCTCCGGCCCCCCACCCCCCTGCAGCGTGGCCATCTCGTCTCAGCTGGCAGCCTGACCACATAGTCTTCCCGGCTTATTTTCTTCCTGGTCTCTGAGAGGTCAGTTTTTTCCATTGTTTTAGCGTCTTTCTTTTATGCCCCGCAGGGTACTGTTTGTGACTATCTCTCTCCTGAAGTTAGAATTATCACAAGTTAGCTGATGACTTTCAAAACTCCCTCCTGTCTTTCAGTCTCTCGTATAATCGCCAGTAGGTAGGCACACTTCTTCAGTGCATCCTCAAAGGTGGAAGTTATGGGAAAACAGATGCCTTCTCAAAGTAGGGAAGCAATTTCTAACAGAGATAGCTAACAACCAAGTGACCCATCTCAGGAGACAATGAATTCCTTATTAAAGAAATTATTCAGGATCAGACTCAAGAGATGAGATGACCCCGAAGGTCCCTTCCAGAAAATACTTTCAGATATTTCACTGGGAACATCTCCCCTGGTGGAGCACACACCACTGACAGCAGCCAGCTGGGACGGAGAGAATAGATGTGTGCCTGTGTGGGCGTGTATTTAGATGCATCTGGACTTGTGCATATGTATAAACAGAGATATTAATATACATACATCTGACAGCTTTCTAAACGCCTGCAACCCAAAAACAAATGAGCTGCATGACGAATGAACGGCAGACAACACGCTTCCCATGCTGCATCTGGGGCGCGCACAGGAATTTATGATAAGCAGTCACCAGACTTTTTTCGGACATGTGATCATCTTTTATTCTGTTTTATGTGAAAGTTAAAAGCTAACAAACGCTATTTGCAGGCCTTCAGTGGCCTCTAGCCTGGCTTGGAAATTCCGGGCAGGAGATAGAGGCCTGCACAATGGCCCCCAGCACCAGGGCGTAAGGTCTGAATTGGGCCCCCTCTCAGCCCTGCCGTGTGTGCAGGAATGACCGGGACGCACCTGGAAGTGGGTTCCAGCTTCCAGGAGCAGCTGCGAGCTGCCAGCTGTGAACAAACCCAGTGAACCCCACATCAACCCATGGCATTTATTATTAATATAAAGCCACTTTCATCATTGTTTATCACGAATCTTCTGCCCTGAGGGAAGATTCCCATCAAAGGAAAAGACTTCGTACATTTCTCATTCACATGGCTGTTGGGGAGCCCAGAGGGTCTTGAACTGACTCGGGCAAGGTCCGCTCGCTCGGATCCCAGGGGATCAGTCTAGCACTCACGCTTGTCAGGCGGGGCCGGGCAGGACAGGCCAAGCGAGAGACGTCCTCTCAACCAAGGTCCGCAGGGAGCAGCTGCTGGTGGTGAGGAGGAAAGAGGGCCGGGAACAGCGTGTCACCCTTGACTAGGGACGAGACCTCTGCTCCCACCCCGGGGTCAGGGGCGGGCTTCACAGGGCTGCCCGAGGAGCGCTCGGATGGCGAGAAAGGAAGGCTATACCAGTGGCCACTTTGTGGCTGGGGGTGTCTAGGCAGAGCGCCCCGTAGTCTCCCGGACCCCCTTTGATTCGTTCGCGGACATAAGCACAGCCAACGCGGCCCTGAGGGTTTGCTCTCTGGGTCAGGGGCAGACAGGAGGAGACGACGGGGCCTCGTGGCCACACCAACCTGCTCGTTACGGTGTTTCATCAGTTGCCCTTCACTTTCGGCACCAAGTCCCACATCTTCGGTGCCACCGTGGCCCTGAGTGCTTGGGTCCTGCTGACCCCTGAGCCGTCTGTCACTACAGCCTCCCCGCCCTCCGGGATCCCCACCTCTGTCCGCCCTCCCTTCTCCCTACCACCTCCTGCCACCTGGATCTGCTGAGTTTCAGGTTGTGGATTCTACGTCCTCTCTTCACTCAGCTTTCCCTGCCGGCCCTCCACCCCGCTGCGGGTGCCAGGCACCCACTTTCCGGGCTCCCTCACGTACACTCCACGGTGCCTCTTGGCCGCCTGCCTTTCCGCCTCACCCGCCCTGAGCTGACCTTCCCGGGGCTGTGTCCTGCACTCGGGTTTTCACTCAGTGCTAAGAGAATGGAAGAAATTAGCCCAAGGAGTGTGTGTTTGCCTCCGTGTTGCTAGAAGCGGCAAAAGCTTTCTCCGTTTCCATTTGGCCGTGTCGAAGGAAGGGTTCGGAGGAGCGCGGAGAGAAGGTTTCCGTGCCTTTCCGTCACAGCGTCCTCCGGAGGCAGCGAGTCCCAGTGAACTCCCGCCCAGGCGGCCCTAAGAGCCCTCCTTGTAAGGCTGACACTCCCAGGTGCAGTGAGCCTGGTCGTGATGGTGGCAGCTCTGGCCCTGGCTTCCAAGGGACAGGACGTTATCGTAATCCATGATCTGTGTTTTCCACTTTCATTAAACAGGATGGCCTCTAAGTCAAGCCATTTTCTCAACTCCATTGTCTGAGTTCTTAGGCAATTTGCATTATAATCCTCTTCACCCGGTGGGCAGACGCCTGACGCGGGCGTCCTGTCCGCAGGAACACAGCTCGGATGAGGTGTGTGTTCTCCACTTAATTCTCAGGAGCACTTAGCAGGTGACCCCTTTGTTTTGATTTCCCCAGCCTTGAAGCCTAATTACTCCACATGTCTTTTCGTATTTTGTCTAATCTACGATTGTATTTCTCATTATCATTTGGTGGGCTGTGGTGTTATGTCCTCCGGTTTCATTCTCTCTCTGTTATGTTTCTCTTGTACAAAATTAATTACATGGTACCTTCAAGCATAATTTTAATACTGTCTCCACTGCAATGTGCCTGTCTTTAATTAATGCTCCTGTAATGCAAATTTTAGAGCCAAATGGTGTAATATTCTGCACATCAAAGAAACAAAGGATCTCACGAAACTGAAATGAATGAGCAAGCTAAAGCAGCTGACAATATTCTCTTTTGAAGCAGTCGCTTTGGCCGTGTGCATGGGGTGCAGGACGGGTCACTTGGTCTCTTTGGAAAGAAAAGACGGGGGCGCTGACGCCACGGCTCTGGGGCCATTGGCCTGGGCTTTGTTTCAACTTTTACTGGTCAAACATCTCCAGGGGAATCAGCCGAACCCCACATTCTCCCGGCTCAGGGAAAGGGGGCAGACTCCACAGACGCGTTTCGTGGGCGTGCACTGTAGAGCAGACCGGCCCAGTCCTCGCACTCAGCCTCTCTGTGTTCCCGCCTCACAGGCCCTCGTCTGATGCCCCGTCCCTTGGCTGTTTCCGCTCCAGAGAAGCGCTCTCAGGGCAACTGGCAGCATTTTCACAAAAAAGGAAATCAGACACAGTAGAACTAGACATGCTGTGGCTTTGGGGGTTTATGAAATGCCCACATAATGGTGTGCTTTAGAAATGTGTGAGTGTGAGTGAGTATGTGTGTGAGTGTGTGAGTGTGTGTCTGTGTGTGTCAGTTTGTGTGAGTGAGTGTGAGTTTGTGTGTGTGTGAGTGTGTGAGTGTGTGTGAGTTTGCGTGAGTGTGTCAGTGTGTGTATGTGTATGAGTGTGTGAGTGTGTGTGTGTTTGCATGTGTGTGAGTGTGTGAGTGTGAATTTGTAGTATTATATGTGCAAACTCTCTAAAGTAGGCAATTTGTTGGGTTGGACATATTTTGTGCAGTTCTATTTATAGACTTCAGTTATTCAACAGCCATTTCTTAACAAATGTTTAAAAGAAGCACTTCAGGCTGAAAGGACAATAATTTGGAGTAACAGAGGCTGAGACCCTAATCTCAGGCCATGCGGGGAAATTTGATTGGCTTCGACCATGTGATGTGAAAGTAAGTGTGTAGTTGGGTGAGTGTGTCGGGGTTGGCTGAGCTTTCGTCCTGACCTGACCAGTCGCTTCCAATGTGAACAGAAGGCGGTGTGTGTCGATCCCACTGTGTCCTCGGCCTGGCCCTCCGTTTCCCAAGAATGGTCACCTCCTGCTGACCTGCCCCTTCTATACTGGTAGAGTCGGTACATGCAAGGTTTAAAGAGTATTAACCTATCCATAACTAGATGGGTCACTATAGTGGGCTGAATGGTGGCTCAATGGCAGAAAGGATACGCCCACACCCTAAGCCCTGGAACCTGTGAACGTGACCTCATGTGGAAAAGGGGTCTTTGAAGATGTAACCCAGGTAAGGACCCTGAGATGAGGTAAGCCTCACTCACCTGGGTGGGCCTTAACTCTTATGATGACAAGTGTCCTTATATACGACAGGCAGAGAGACATTTAACACACAGAGGAAAGGCCATGTGAAGACAGAGGCAGAGACTGGGTGATGCGGCCACAGGCCAGGGACACTTGGGGCCACCAGCAGCTAGAGGTGGCATGCAAATGGCATGTGAATAATTGGGGACCCTGGGTGTGAGATACAGTGGGGCTTGCATCATCGCAATTTTTCTGTAAATCTAAAAGTGTTCTAAAAATAAGGACAAAAGGCTAAATCGAATTTTGTGCAACAAAGATATACAAATATCAATAATCACATAAATATATTCATCATTACTCATAGAAAAATGCACGACAAAGCCACAGTGAGACATGAGTTCATAGAGTCGGATGACCAACGTGAAAAAGCCACTGCCCGCGCACTAGCGAGGCTGTGGAGAACCGGACCCCTTTTACGTGGCAGATGGGGCTGGAAAGTTGTGCAAAGCAGCCTGGCTGAGCCTCAGGATGTAAAACGGAGCCTCCATGGGACCCTGCAATTTTACTCCTCGGTGGATGCCCGAGAGAATGGAAAACTGTGTCCACACTTTTCACAGCAGCACAATTCCCAACAGCCAGAAAGGAGAAGCGACCCGACACCTTCCGGCTGATGCCTGAGTAAACAGGGTCATGTGCGCACGCAGTGGAGGGTCAGGCGGCCATAGAAGGAATGAAGCTCCGACACTTGCTACGCCCTGGGTGGGCCTGGGAAATACTCTGCTGAGTGAAGAAGCCACATGTCCACGGACGTTTTGTAACCGTGTCATAAACTGCACATTCACTTCAGTTTTGTTTTTTGTTTTTTTAGCTGAGCCATCCTGCCAACAGTGGCAGCTCAGCTCGGGCTGGGCATCGAACCGCCGTTGCTCAGAGCTCAGCTCGCACTCTTGAGCGAGCTCTTAACCCACTGGGCCACTCGGCCGGCCCCTGCACATTCACTTTAAAGAGAAGCCCTCTCTCCTTTCTCCTGAGGCCGCCACAGTATATCAGGTTAAACTCACATCCCTCCAAGGGGCCAGTGTGGATTGCCAGGGACAAAACAAAAGTGTGGCTCGCCGGTGTCCTTTCCTGTTTGCGTGGCACTGCCCCCCATACACTGCTGCTCGTTTTCCCGTGTTGGAGGGGAGTGGTCCGTGCTAACGCGTTGTATAGCAGACAAGCCGCGTTGCAAATACGCTGGGGAGGCTGTGGGGGGCCTCTTCTGCAAAGGGAGGCTGGCCGAGTGAGCGCGTCCTCCCGGGGCGGGTGCTGCGAGAGGTCAGGGGGCCCAGGAGCTGGGTCTTCTGAGGAACACGGCAAGCTGGGGCTCCAGCCAGACATAAAACGGAAAGTGGGAAATCCAAGCGTTGTCAACAGCCATCTTTTTATTCCCGTGTATCGCAGTGCAAAGGTCGCCCATTCGTGTATGAAACAGGGGACCGAGGTTTCCGCCCCTCACCCCGGCCCAGGGCAGTGCAGACAGACGGGGGCTGTCTCAGGGGCCCCCAAATGCTGCGACTCTTCCCGGAAACACATTAACAGGCATCTAAAGACAGACTATGAATTCACAAAGAACAAATGAATGCGCACCTTGGCTTCCATCACTTGAAAATGAACAGAGCCAGAGAAAATCGAGTTCAGCTTACACGCCTAGCGCCTATCTCAGCTGTGCATTCGCATTGGGCTTTATTTTCAGGTAATATTTGTTCTTTCGACAAGGAGTGTTTCCTTATAAGACGCCGTGTTAATATCACTCAAATTCCAACAGACGTTTCCTTTATTTTAATGTCTCCATAATGAGCACGTTCACGCAGGTGAATTTCACGGGTGGATAGTTTTGCTGTGTTTAGAACAGCCAGTAAGAGTCCATGATCCACAGGAAGAGAAGGTTGTTTGAACAGCATCACGTTGCGGTGTGCTCGCCGAGTTTGCTCCCACGTAGCGGTCAGGCAGGAGGCGTCTGTGCTGACTTCTCCCTGAGTCAGGGGAAGCGTGCTGGGCGCTTGGGTCGATGCCATGAGGATACCTGCGTTTTAAATCTGGAGAAGGAAGAGAATCAAACAAACGAAGGCAAGAAGGAACTGTGCACAGTGCTGCTACTTTACATTTTTTCTTTTCCTTTTTTATATAAGCTTTTAAGATTTTTTGATTGAGATTGTTGCTAAAATCAGAAGCAGAGTGCCTATGTTACACAAAATGTTAGTATAAAAAAGATGGGGAAAGTATAGAAGGGAAGGAACGTACATGCATAAAATGTGCATATTCGTGCGGATTGGATTTCATTTCAAGGAACTCAGCAAATCTAAACGATGGATGAGTTTGGTTCTCTCAGTGTTGGCTGTGAGCTGCTTTGAAAAAATAACAAAACAGGAATATAATGCTGAATATATATTTTGCATAAAAATTCAGAATTCTGGACTCATTGCATTTCTGGACCCGTCCCCTCCACGCCCTGCGACTCACCCCTGTGTCGTACCCCCGCCGGCAGCTGCTTCTCCCTGCTTTGGCACTGGCTCAGTTTTCCCGCGAGGATGACAGCATTCTGCCTCCTTCCTCTGCCGGTCCGCAAGGGCTCCGTGGGGCCAGTTCCCCGTCTGTTGGACGAAGGCCAGGCCAGAACCTGCGATTTTCGTCACTCTCAGATAATGGAAGCCCTCCATCCCCTCCACTCAGAAAAGAGCCCCTCTTCAACCATCAGACATCCCCGTGCTAAGAATGCTCAAAGCCCTGCACCTCCCTGGAAAGTAGAGCTCCCCGGCTCAGGTTCACGCGAGGCAGGTGGTGGGACGCGGTTGGGGCGGGCTTCTTGTCCACTGGCTCCATCAGCGCGTGCCACCCCCTACTCCTCAGACCATTCCAGCGCCCCTGACCTCTAGGGTTGGGGGGGACGGTGGGGGGTTGGGGGGGCTGGCGGGGGGCTGGGGGGAGAAGGGCACTCATTCCCAGAGCCCCTCCTAAGGTGGCATAGATGCCCCTGGCGGAGAGGCCACGAGAGCCCATCACCAAGGCCCCACGTCACCACTCGTGCCGTCGAAGTGAGGGCGTGCACCTGGCAGGTGGGTTCAGGTCTTCCTTCAGCCCCTGACCCCCGCAGGGCTGCCTAGCTGCCTTCTGCTCACGTGCCCTCACTCCCCAGGTGGCACCGAGAGGATGACGTAAGATAGCCCGGGCTCATGCGCTCTCTCCCCCTCCCTCCCTCCGTCCCTCCCTCCCCACGTCAGCTCCATGGCACACTCGCCATTGGGACCCGGCCCTCTCCCCAGCACCGCTGTGTCCCCTGTGACCCGGCCCTCTCCCCAGCACCGCTGTGTCCCCTGTGACCCGGCCCTCTCCCCAGCACCGCTGTGTCCCCTGTGACCGCCTCCAACCTCTTTCTCTTCAGTTTGCTCAGGCGTCATTCCTCCAAGTCCCTCAGGCTCCAGGGACAGCTCTGCCATCCATCTGTCCCCTGGACCATCTTCCCAGGTGCTGGCACTCACAGCCCGCCCCAGCCCCCAGCCTCTACTATGCGTCTGACAATCGGCTGGAGGTGGCAGGTCGCTTCTTACCTGCTTCTTGGCAAGTCCTGGCTTGCTGGGCTGGCTCAGGTTCCGGTGCACAGTTCCGGGAAGGCCCAGGTAATGAAGGCTGAAGGCTTGGCTTGCCAGATGGTCTGTGTTGCAGGACTCAGCTCTCCTGCAGTGGCGGGAAGGCCACCACACGCACCCGTGGATGTGACTCTGGTCCCATAAAACTTTATTCACAGGAACAGGGGCCAGCTCCCCACAGCCCGGGAGCCCTGGTCTGCCCTGGTTTGCCCGCCCTGGCCTGGTTCTAGCACATGGCTGTGGAATGAGGGTGGAGCTGGCCCTTCTCGGGCCTCGGGCCCCCGAGCGCCTGGCCCACAGGGAAACATCACTCACCTGCATGGCTGTAGAAGATGGCACCCAAGTCGGGACACGCGGGAGGCTTCCAACGCCTTGATTCTCGTGGCAAACACATCGTGAACGAAACTAAATGACTGTTCATGTGACTAAAATTAATCCCAGGATAACTCAAGCCGTTCTCAGGTGCATTTCAAACCTTTCAGAAACACGTCTTAATTTCTTCTCCCATCATTTCTTTTCATCACATATTGTAGGTACCAGCTTGCTTCCACCAAATTACATACACACACACACACACACACACACACACACACTCACACACACACACGCTCACATACACTCACACACACCCACACCCTCTCACACACAGTTACCCATTCTATCCACCGAGAGCTCAACATGACTAATATTTTGGTGGGTTGTGTTCTTGTTTTGCTTATGTGTCTTTTAACTTTTCAGAAGACCAAAATGTTATTTTTTTACTTGAAAATATATCATTGAAAAGTTCTATAACGTTTGGCCTGCCACCACATCTACCACATTGTACGTGCTTCAGTTCTCTGGCTCGCTCCTGATCTTTCCCTTTCCTTTTCCTTATAAATAACGAAGCCGGGGACTTGTATGCATGGAGCATGCGAGTGACATGGGTGGGGAGGAGCACAGCGGGACATTGGGGGGGGTGGGAACACAGCTCCTACCCTGTGCCCTGGCTTCAGGCCAGTCTGAGTTGGGGTGCCAGTTCTTCCTGGACTCACCTCGTGCCACCCACCCAGCTTCCCCTATGCACACCATGTGGTAAGGATTCCCCACCTCACAGGGTTTGCGAGGGTCACGCGAATGACTCCAGAAAGGATTTTAAGCAGGGCAAATGCAATAAACCTTTACCTAAACAAACGAGCAACGAAGCCTGTTTGCTTGCTGCACCAAAAGACATGCAATATTTTCAGACTTTCTGTCGACCTGTTGCCAAGTTGTCTTCCAGGAACATTTTATCATTTCAAACATTTAGCAGTAATGCATTCAGATACTCTTCTTGCTGTATTTTCACCAGCTCGTGAAACTATTTTTAAAATGCACACATTTTCATCGTAGCAGTTCAACAAATGCGATTTGTGGCTGTTTAAAATTAGATTCCTTTGATCCTCACTGAATTTGAACACGGCCCTTCTGTACTTATTAGCTGTCTGTGATTCTTCTCTTGTCATTGCTAATTCTTGCAAGTGGCTTATTATTCTGTTTTTATGAGGACTAGCAAATTAACTTTATATATAAAGAGATGAGTATTTTCTGTCTTGCTCATTTTTGTTTTTGCAATTATATGGTATACCTTTCATTTTTTACAGCATATTTTATACAGAAAGTATTTTATTCTTTCTACGATTAAATATGAGGTTGGCGGTGTCATGATTGTTTTTCCTTGCATTTATGTTTAGGATTTCCTCAAACTGTGGAATACATGTGGACATATGTCATTCTTTGTACTTTGTTTTTTTTTTGAGGGCAGTGTCACTGGCCCTCACATGTGGGACCCAAACGGGAGCTGCCGGCCTCCCAAGCCAGCGCCCAAGCACCACGCCACTCGGCCGACCCTGTACTTTGTTTTTTTTTAACATTAACTGCAATCCAGTTAGATACTGATATTATCTCTTGTCTGAGTATTAGTATTGTTTTTGTTGCTTCACTCATGTGTGTAAGCTGAGGTCAGAACATTTACTAACATCCCAACTGCCAGCCACCGGCCTTGTCACACCACATGGAATAGCCCCTCCTCCTGCTGATGGGCTCACCGCCCTCAACACTGCCCGGTTTCTTTATCATCTTCAATTTCATAATTTACAGACAAAATTTTCTCAAATCTTCATTTCCAAATTTTTCTTATTCATTATTTATCATGTACTCATTCTTCAACATAAAATTTAAAATACTTTGTATAATTGTAAAAAGAAAAAAATCTTGTTTGCTTTTTTATTACAATTCATTAAATGCATAAATTATCAGGGTAAAATTGGCATCTTTAGAGAATTATGAATTCCCTCCCAGCAATTGAGGATTTAACACCCCTCATTTAATTGTTTAGCCTAAAATTGAATTTATAATTACCTTTATATGGATCCTGTAAATTCCTTACTAAATTGATTTAAAACGTTTTACATTTGCATGTCTGTTGTGGATGTGATCTTCCATTGGTCATGTTAGTAACTTCCCTGGCTAAGATGTAAAACTGTGGATCTTTGTTTATCTTTTTTGCAACACAGCACATTAGTGGACACTCATTATTTTATACTTTTGGTTGATTTTATCAGCCTTTTAAGGTGGATAATGTCATTAGCAAAAATAATTCAATCTTCTATTTTCTAATTATTGATTTTTCTTATGTTATTACATGGGCTAGATTTTCTGAATGACGTAACATAAAGGTGGTGATAATGGGAATTCATATATTTTCCTTTCATCTCTGAGATTCTCAATCTAATTCCTTCAGCTGTGGCACAAATCTGCTGAGGCCTGAAGCCTGGAGTCTTAGGAGGGCACCAGCTGGCTGGGCTTATACCAAAGTATAAACATGTCATTTCAATCTTATTTATGATAACTAAATATAGAAAGTAATCTCAATATCAAGTAGGGGTTTGGTTAAATTAAATCACTGTGTGGCCACAAGATCAAACCTTTTGTACGCACAAGTACTGCCTCAAAGATTATGTCTTGGCCCAGTAAAAACTAAATTACAAGAGTAGCCAAAGTGTGAGGCACAGAAATGTGAGCTCTGAAGACCCCTGGGTCCCCGCCATCCAGGTCTCTCCCGCCGTGTGAGCAGACCTCTTGCTTCCTCCTCTGGGCCTCAGCTTCCTCATTTGTTAAATGGGGGTCACACTGGTGAGCGTGTTCCGTGGTTCTCACGCCTGTAAAATCCCTTGTGCCCTTGTGCCTGACACATAGTAGGTGCTCACTAAACACTGATATCATTATTACCATCCCACCTAACACGTTTCCTGCCCATGGCAAGAAGCACAGTGACTTGTTAACAGTGTTTTGTTTTCTTGTTGGAATTCAGAGCAAATTCCTTTTCTTTTTTTCCATATTTTCTTCAGTATTTCCCACAATGCAGGCATGTGTTTTGAAATATAGAAAAAAATAAATAAGTAAAACAAAGGCAGATAATTCTGATGCATTAAGACTGTGATGGGGCAAGGCGTGGGAAGGGGATGAAATGGTTTGGACTCTAGGGAGAGGGGCGGGTGAGGGTCAGTGTGACGGATGGGCAGGGCGTGTATCGTGGGGGTTCTCCATAGGAAGAGCCAGTGGGCCGGGGGTACATACCATCGATGTATAGACAAATAATGAGGGTGAGACATGCTGTAATGAGGAGATGAGGCGGCCCAGCTCAGGAAGGCAGGAGGCAGGGGGCAAAGGGCACTTGCTCCTTCCTCCACATTAGTTCCGCTCACGCCCTCGGATTGGGAGACCCCCACCCTCCTGGGGAGGCCATCTCCTTTACTGAGTCCGCCGATTCAAACACGAATCGGTTCCAGAAACACCCTCACAGACAGATGCAGGCACAGTGTTTGCTCTGGACACCTGTGCTCAGGCACATGGTCGCATGAACGTAAGCATCAGAGGATGGAGGCCGGACCAAACCGGCGGAGATGCTGGAGCGGCAGCCGTTGGTCGCGCCCACACTGCAGGCTGCTGGCTTGACTCACTGCGCCTTGCCGAGGTGGGGTGCGCAGGAGTGGGGCTCCAGCAGTCACAGGGCCTCAGGGAACCAGTGGGGCTACATATGGGGTGATCGGAGCTCCCACACCACACGCGTGCCTGGGCTGAGCATGCAGCTCACAGAGAGGCCCACGTCCCTCACCTTAACCTCCTGACGGACGGACTGACAGACGCTCATTTACTGGGTGGCGAATTGTATTTGTCACATGGTAAATGTCTGTCTGTGACGGATGCTCTAAGCTCTTTGGAGAGGATTTTTTTTTTTGCCTTTTCTGTTTGCCTTTTTCTTTTCTTTTCTTCTTGTAGAGAATCTCAAGAAGCTTCATCCTTCACAAGAGCCGTTCTGCCGCATCTTAGTATTTCCAATAACTACCAGCTGCACAATGCCTGCTATACGGCCAGGTTTTTCCTTTCATTTTCAGTAGCATTGCTTCTACACTGCATCTATTTTTCAGTTTTTCAGAGCATTGTGTAATACTAATCCATGGATAGATTAAGCCAGTTAGCACAGGTCCAATATTTATTCGTTTCTCAGACACGACTGTTTTGGAAATAAGAAGGGAAAGGTGTGATGTGTGCATCAGATGTGTGGCTGACGTCACTGCGCTGATGGTTAAGACGTGAAAAATGAGCTGCTACTGCTTAAACACCCAGCCAACACAGGCAGCGCTGTCATGCTAAATACTTGGTTCTTTTCATGGTAACGCTAAGCATTTGTATTGAAGAAAATGTAGACTGAAAAAATAAATAGGAACAAGCTACTAACTGTCCAACATTCAAATATAACCACATTTAATATTTTATACATTTGCTTTTCTAAATAGTCTATTTGCTTGTATGTCTGTTGGCGATTTTACATGATCAGAAGCCATCCGTAGGCTTGAGAGAGGTGTGTGTATGTCCTGTTGAATGAAAGTTTCACGACTTTGTCATAGCCATTTTGGAAGGTGATCTATGGGTTCAGAGCTGGCTGCTCAACCGCTTTCCTGGAAGCAGTCACGGTTGGCTAACGGTCGGCGTTCAGGAACAAACGAACGCACCGTGGGCCTTCACACGGGAGACGCACACGTGCCCATCGGAGCCTTCCAAATGGAGGCAGCTCCTCAGAAAAAGCTGCCCCTTATCTTCCATGAAGGCAGGAGGGTTTGGAAACAATGCCTGGGATGTCGTAACAGGCTGCAGAGGACGGTGTGGGGTCACTGCGTCTGGCCTCAAGTCGTGCATTTCCCGCGAGGACACAGAGCTCAACAGTCTCGCTACCATCTTGGCACAAGGAATGAGAAAGGTGGAGGGCAAAGCACGAAGGAGAATCTCAATAAATGATCCTGCTGTGGGCAGCTCTCCAGGCCAGTGGGGAACAGCACCGCCTCTAAACGTGCGAGGCAGCGCTGTTTCCGGAGCGAGGCAGCCTTGTCAGGTCGCTGTCTGGGGGCGCTCCGAAGCAGAATGATTGACAAAGTTGACCAGTGAGGCCAGCGAGCCAGAGGGCGGGTCTTGAGAGAGGAAGTTAGGAGGCAGCAACCAGGCCAGGGAGCCCGCTCCGCCGCCGAGGGGACGTCACTCAGGGCTTTTCTTTCTGTAGGAAACCGTTCCATAATGCCCCTGCTCTGCCCTGAATTGAAATCTGTAGGTAACACACACTCCTTGTCACATATAATTTCCAGAAACATTCAGCATAAAGCCCTAGCTGTGAATAAGGGCGAAATGAAAGGAGCATAATGTTAATACAATAATAGGCATTCAGTATTTAACTGCTCAGGTGCTGACACTAGAACTCAAATCGCCTGCCGGGAACATCATGGCTGCCCCAGGGAACCCGTGATGTCAATTAGGGATAAACAGCAAAGCGGAAACCCATCCGCTGAGGACCATTTGGGACAATGAAAGCCATTACCACAGCCACATCTGGGGCCTGGGGCCAGGCCCTCTGCTCATTTACCTTAGAAAAGGAACTGCTGCCTCTGGCCAATTAGTGATCAACTTGTCCTGTGCCCTGGAGATGGCAGATGGCAGGAGTGGCTGTGGCTGGCGGCAATGGGACAGGTTTATTCATTGTCGCTCTGAACAGGCGTCCTCTCCTGCCCGGTGCCTGGCGTGAATGCAGAGGGCTCCGCAGGCCCTGTCAGGAGGCAGAACCCCATTCTCTCAAGGGGGGAGACAGGCCCCGCACCCACGAGAAGGGGCTTCCCTGAGGCCGCAGGCCGGGTCCCCAAGCACTCACCCATCAGCTCCACCTCCACGCCCCCGGCCCAGCCCCTCCCTGCCCCTGGGAAAGAGTGTTTTTCCAGCTTACCGTCACTTTTGGGGTCTTATAAAATCTTGCATTGACTATTTCTCTGTTTTCAGTCAGTTCGCACATGTTTATTCAGGTTCCAGTGTTATTGTATTGATTGTGTTCTACTCAGCAAAAGTTCCTGGCGCGCTCCTGAGAGAACAGGTGGGCCATGATCCCGGCAAATGAGGGCTGAGGGCGGCGGGGAAGTCTGGGCAGGTGCTCACACATTGCCGACGAGAGACAGGGCGCGCGGGCTCTCCGGACGCCTGGACCCCAGGGGGCGTGCCTGCCCCGCCGAGTCCATGCCCCTTGGACCTCATCAGGGTGGGGTCTCCTTGGGCGGGGGTCAGGGGAAGAGCTTTGAATGGAGCAGCCTTTGTCTTCATCCCCTCTCCCCTCTCCTTCCCTCCTTCCTTCCCCTCCTCCCCCCTTTCCTCCTTCCCGCTTTCCTTCTTTTCCTTTTTTCCTTAAATGCAGATTGGGTTTCTCAGCCTCTTCAGTTCGGAACACATTCCTCCATCCATTTGTGGACGTGCTTCTCCTTATTAGATTGTCCCACCACTCAGGAGCCGCCTGTCTTCCTCTTGTCCCTTTGGGCACCACTCTCGTGTGACCGATGCCTGTCCGCAGGCATGCACGCATCCCTCTGAAATACACAAGCTGGGGGGATGAGGCATGTGTCCAGAGCCTCGGTCTATTTCTCACGCTTTTTTCTATCAACACAACACAACATTTTGAAGCCTAAGAACCAGCCGGGGACCGCGGCAGAAGGGCCACTCCCAGCTCTGTCCCGGGGCAGGTCCTCCCGTCGGAGCAGGCCAGCTGCAGGGAGCAGGCGTGCGTGTGGCCGCTGTCCTTCCCAGAGATGCGCTGCTGGACACAGGAGAGGAGCACAGTCCCCTCCTGTGATGGGATCAAAGGTTTCAACCGGATGTTCGCCGAGCGACGTGTTGAACGATGAGAGCAGAAGCCCAGTGAGTCCCAAAGTGCCTGCTGTGGTGCCTCCATGCCCAGCGTCTGTCTGTCGAGTCGATAGAGGAAGAGATGGACGAGGGAATCCGGGGGACGCTCCTGGAAGAGGACAGGCCGGGAGGACAGTCCACTCCTGAGCTCGCCTCCTGGGAGGTGTGGGGGCAGCGCACCTCTCGTGCCCTCACGTGTCCTCTCCCTGCAGGCCAGTCAGGGAGCCCCCTCCATGTGCGTCTTTCCTCCTGGGCTACGAGGAGGTCCCGTCTCCTGCCGGGACCATGGCCTGTGACTCTACCACATGGGCAGCTTCCGTTGTCTCCAAGCGCTGAGACTTTGGCCCGATTAGTACCTCGCTAAATCCACTCTGGGGAATTCAAAAGAGCTGTTTGGGTTTGTTTTGCAGGTTGTCCAAAAGAAAGGTGCTGAGAGAAAGGCAGGAGGGGTATCAGGTGGCTCCCAGTGGAAGATGGCTGATGGCGCCTGCAGGGATGGGATGGAGGGCTGGATCTGACAGCAGGGGCCCGGCTGGTAGCCCTGGGCTTGTGGCAGCACCATCGCCTCACCACCTCGCTGGAAGCCTGTGCTGCGCTCTCTCCCTTTTTGCCTGAGGATCGTCTGCTGAGCTGTTTCTTCACAAGCTCTGAGGCCGGGATGCGAGTTGCAGAAAAAGAAACACTGAAAACAAAACCCATCGATAACAGTGCCCGTAAAAATGCCACCACATTGGGCCGAGTCTGGTTCCCTGGTGACGTAAGAGGCCCACCCAGGCATCACCTTCCCCAGAGGCTCCGCGGCGAGGAGGAGATTAAGGGGACAGGACGCTCAGAAAGGGGACAAGGCCTCCGGGCCGCCCTAAGGCTCTTGCACTGGCCATGCGGCTCCTAGGGGGCTGCTCTGTGGCACGTTCACGTCTAAGAACTGAAATTCATTTATTCATCCACGTGAACAGTTCAGTCAGCGTCCACGGGAGTTCGAATGCCAGCGTCGAGGCAGGTGGGTCAGACAGCTACGTGCGTGGAGGGTGGAGTGGGTAGGAGGCTGTACGTGCTGTAAAGAAAAGCGAGGAGGGCGGGATGCTCAGAGCGAGGGGCCTGCGCCTTTCACGGGGCGCCCAGGAGGCTCCTTTGACAAGGTGAGACTTGAGAGAGGCCTACAGGTGGGAGGGCGAGCCACATCCCAAGGGCAGGCCTCCTCACAGAGGGACAGTGCTATGCGGGCTGGGAGGTCAGAGACCCCCAGGGGCCGCCACGGCAGGGGGAAGTCTGGAGGGGTCAGCTTGAGGTCTGAGCGGTGGAGCCCATGAGTGTCATTTGGGACACTTGGGGCTCGGGCCCCTCTCCAGCAGAAGGACCATGTGTAATTAAAGCGGTTAGAATGGGGCTTCAGTCTGTGGCCAGTCGTGGGGCTGATGGAGCAAATGACACCCGCTCAGGAGTTTTGCAAAGAAGGTGCAGCTTTCAGAGCGCTGAGCCTGCGTCAGGGCTCTGGGGGCGCCCCGGGGCCATCCAGGGAGATGCATTGTAACAAGCTCCCCGTGAGCCTGCAGCTGGATGGTGAGTCTCCACCTCCGTCCGGGAAAACTGAGTTTGTTCTGTGCCTCTGTCTCTGCCCCTCATTACAGTTCCTCCAGCAGTGGGTTCTTTCCGTAATCCATATACAAGGTACACAGCCCCACTGAGAATTTAGCCAACTAATGAAACCCCCAAATTCCTCTCCACATCTTTCTTATTTATTTGCTTTAGGAAAGTGGACCCTAATTGGCCATTAAGAAAGTGTGGTGCCATTTACTTTATGGGTCCCCTGGATTTATCTAGCTGGCTCTCGAGTTAAATGGAACGAGATGCTTTCATTGAGCGTCACAGTACATTTCACTAACTGTTTCGTTCCTTCCCAGACCTCAAGGAACTAACATTTATCAAAGTGTTTTGATCCTTTGGAGACAGATTAATAAGAAGCTTGTGTCTGTTTTGTATGATAAAATGAGTCAATAAACAGACACGCATGCCAACGTGAGGTCCACTGAGCCACAAGTGGTACCATGTATATCCGTGTTGTCACAGAGAAAAATTACTTAGGAAAACTAATCTGCAGTGGTGTATTTCGATTAAATGGGTGCTCTAAATCTATTTGCACAATGTGAGTGTGTGTGAGTGTGAGTGTATGTGTGAGTGTGTGTGAATGTGAGTGTGAGTGTGTGTGAATAAG
Source organism: Aselliscus stoliczkanus (assembly GCA_033961575.1). Taxonomy (NCBI): domain Eukaryota; kingdom Metazoa; phylum Chordata; class Mammalia; order Chiroptera; family Hipposideridae; genus Aselliscus; species Aselliscus stoliczkanus. The sequence continues at coordinate 2,345,660 of CM066738.1, read as the reverse complement.
CCTGTAAGCGTGAGTATGTGCGTTTGTGTTTGGGGTGAATCTATTTTTGTGAATATTGAGAACAGTGCACAAATTTGAATGGGGGCTTTGGAACTACAGCGTCGTGCTGTCACGCGTTCCTGGTCAGCTCTGCTGGGGTCTTCAGGGTTTTGCTGTCTCAGTCGAAACTGCTCATCTGTCACAGTTATTGTGCCAAAATGAAGACAGACAGCATGTAAACACATGGCTTGGCTACATTCCAATAAAACTTTATTTAAAACCACAGGAGGCCAGCCCACTAGAATCAGAACAGCCCTGTATCGGCCCATCCCAAAGCAGTCTGTATTCTTTTTTTTTTTTTTTTTGAGGGTAGTGTCACTGGCCCTCATAGGGGGGACCGAACTGGGGCCGCTGGCTTCCCAAGCCTCGCTTAACCACCGCGCCACTCGGCCGGCCCAGCAGTCTGTATTTTAATCTCGTTATCAAATGACTGTGTATTCATTAGCGGCCTGTCAGACCTCGTATTTGAGGGGCAGTTCACCTGTTCACCTCTTAGGAACTGACTCGGGAACCATATGTCTTGCATGACACTTCCTGTAGCTCAGAGGCTTCTTGGAGGCGCTCCCTTCTGATTTAAATGAGCTCCCCCTTTGGACTGACAGGTTAGCCTGCAGATAATGGCCGTTGTATTTTCCGCCAACACCTTCGCGTCTAAGAAGTCAGTCCCTGACATTTGTTTTTACCTGAAATTTTTTTCTTTCAATTGAGTCATATTTAATGGTATTGAAATGGAGATTAGCATTATGGTTTAATAACGAGGCAAAGGTCTTTCATTCTGACAAGGGAACTCCAGAATTCAATAAATGACAAAGGTAACTAGGTAACAGGGACTTAAGTGTCTGCTGCATTAATCCTGTAACCAAATGAGACTTGATGGGAACGCTGGGAAACTTCCCTAAAACATGCCATGCCTGGTCCTAACTTCAGGAAAAAGAAATTCAGAACTCGTGTTAAGACAGAAAAGTGAGTCTCTTCTGTTGTGCTAATGACAGACTATTAGTCATGCCTCAAAGCCAACATCAGCAACCTCTTAAACTGTATGCACAAAAAGTACTGACTCCAAAATAGAAGCGAGACTCCATGTGAGCCGCAGTACCCCTGGCTGTCTGAGGCGGCTCTCCGGGCGGGACCAGCGCTGGTCTCAGGGCGGGGATGCTTCCTGAGGCGCAGGACCTGAGAAAAATGAGGTGCATCCCTCCGGCTTTCCTCCTGGGAGATGCTGCTGGTACCGCCCAGAGAGCAGAGGGGGCGAGAGCCGGGGGCGGCAGCGGAGGTTGGTTTCCGGTCCAGGAGGCCCTTCGCACCTCCTCTTCTCGCTGGGAAACACGTTCTGGACCTTTTCCTCCACCTGTAGGTCTAGGCCGAGTCCGTGCGACAGCAAAGAGTTGACAGTCACCATGTGCTGCCATGGACATCATCCCATTTAATGCTCACGGGTGCTTCGTCGTTAGGTGTTCACATGCCCAAGTTACAGGTGAAGAAACTGAGGCTTAGCGACTTCAGAGCGTGTTCCTGGGGGCATAGAGAAAATCCTGGGGCAGCTGACTGTTTTGGGTCTGAAGCCGCTGAGTGAATCTAATCACTGCTGGTTTGGGGAAAGGGTTCCCTGAGTTCAAGTGCACCTAACAGATTGATTATAATGCCTTAAATAGACAGTGGCTGTCGGCCTGTTTGTTTTCTAGGCAATGGCTTTATTGTACCGGCAATTCCTCCACATGGGGTGACGGATGGGGCAGCACGTCTGTGACCTGCTGTTTTTCCTTGGTCTCTCGGGCTTGAGACATCACTGTGCCAGGCCACATTGGAGTGTCACAGCAAAACGAAGGCAGGGACTCTCACAGAGTGGCGGAGCGACGCTTGCCTTCCCAAGGCTGGAGTTTTAACCCGGAAAGTGTCACCCATTCCGGCCCTGGACGGAAGCCGTTCACGACAGCGCCGCTGGGCTGTCTCCTGGACACACGGACATGGGCGGGCTGAGAACTCAGTCCTCATCAGCACAGAAGACACAGGCCAGACGTCAGAAAACCGTCCACTTAAAATGTGCAAGACTCTGTGCAGTTATAGATTTTGTACAAAAAGAGCAACAGCCGCAGGAAAATGTTTATTTAGAAATAAACTCGTTGAAGACACAATCCTGAAAGAAGGCTGGAAGTTCAGCGTCAAGCAAACAGGCAGAATTTGTCTTTTTATGGAAAATCAGTGTCGCAGCAGAGCCCAGCGGGGGCTGCCGGGCTGCCCTGACCCTCCGCATTCCCAACAGCACCCCCGATGGCAGGCCGGAAACAAGGTGCGAAGGAGACTGGCGCCCCCTCTCACCTGCGCCTCCCGGGACAGAGATGTCCCATCTGCCACCGGTCGGAGCCCAGCCCAGGGCAACACGCTGCCTGCCAAGTCCCCTGTGGGCGAGGCCCCCTGGACGACGGGACCTGTGGGTGAGGCGCTGCGCTCCTGCTGCGACCAGGGTGTGGATGAGGTGCAGGAGGCCTGGGACCCTAGTGAGGTCTTGATTTGCTTGCCCTTCCCAGCTCCCCCATGAATGAGACACGCTCTGCGCCGCTGATCACGGGCAAGGCCTGTGGTTCTGTCACCGTGTGAAGGCGGCTTTGCCCCGTCCTGCTGTCAGAGTGCAGCTAACACAGTAAGGACTCTGATGCCTACTTGACGCTTAGTGGGGTGGCAGTGGCAACACTGGTGACAGTCATTCTCTGGGTGCGCACCATGGACCGTACATTCCGTCATGTCATTGGCTGTGCGCGGTGACCCTCTGAGGACGGGGTGCGTGGTTATTGTAAGAGTGACCCCGCCACTTGCTTGGTCCGGGGCATCCCCCTTTCCCATCACATGCATACTTATATATCGGCCCCCTCTGGCTGTCCAGTGTCTGAGTCAGGATGACAGGACGCACAGTCCCCCTAACTGTCACATCCACGCACGATGCTCAGAAATTGAGGCTCAGAGCTGTGAATTGCCCAGGGCTTCGGGACAAAGGTTCTGAACCACTCCCAGGCCAGTGCTTATAGGCCCCCAGCCTGTCTCCCCACAAGAGGGTCCGCTCCCCAGCAGGTGAAGGCAGGCAGGCGGGGGTGGAGGGGGCCCTGGGAATCCAGAGGTCAGCATATAAATGAAGGAGAGCCATTTAGGGAAATGGTGAGAATCTGCAAAACACACACTTCCTCTGTCTGACTTTGGACTTGGGCCCCGGCCACACCTGCTTAGGCTGCCGGCCAGATGGGGAGCTGGGGGGATGCTTCCACAGCTGCTCCTACCCCCAAAAGCATAAAATTGTACTTATGAGAAAGTCAATTTTTGATGGACTTCCTTTGCCTGTTGGACAGTTTTGTTTTCTTGAGTCTGAATTGTGCATGAGGGAGTGAGAGCGCCCGTTCTTCCTGGACGTTGTGGTTCCACAGGGCTTCATGGACCGAGCCTGTCTCCTGAAGACGGAAGGCCTGCGGAGTGCAGTCAGGAGGCTGTGTGCCAGCTGGCTAAGGCCCCTCAGCCATCAAGAGCCTGCGTACGTGTGTGAGTGTGTGCGCGTGTGTGTGAGTGTGTGTACGTGTATATGTGTATGTACTCGTGCGTGTGTCTGTACACGTGCACACCTACAGGTCTGTCTCAGACAGAGGGCAGCTTACCTAATGACCCATCAGCAGGACACTAATAAACTGAAGGATGTTCAGAAGCTCTCAGGCTGGACCCCCCCGTGACGGCGCTCAGGACAGCTCGCATGACATAATGGGGCGTCACAGGCAGTGTGGCTCTGGTCATCCTTTGGTTCCGGGTGTGTCAGTTCCTGGCTGGCCTCTGAACAAGGCTGGCTTCCTGCCTGGGCCCAGATCCCCTGATTCAGGGCCCATCCTGCCCGAAGGGCCAGGCCCCCTGTTCCCCAGGGAGGGGAGATACCCAGGGGTCACCTGCAGATACAGGTTGGCATTGCCAGGCTCCACAGCTTTGAAATTAGGTGACTCCTGACTAGCTTTTAACTAGGAGCAATGGGCCACATTTTTATGTCTGTGCCTAAAATGAGATTTTACTAGTTGTTTAAGCTTGCGTTATTTTAACATTGAATAATTCAAATGCCAGTGAAATGTGGCCCCACTGAACACAGCAGGAGAACGCCTACTTTGAGAGACATTACATGTTTTTTCAGGTATTCTTATCTGATAATGTCAACACAGACCTACCTTGATTTTTCTGTAGGTGATTAGTTCATTACCATGATTCTTACTCAGGAAAAAGTAAACGATAGATAACGCTGATGAAAACACTTCTTCCTAAGGGAACCTTGGGAAGCCAGAAGAACTCTGGACGAATTCCTTGAGCAAGTAAGAACAATCCTCATGTCATCATGAGAAACGGCCGGAAGAGTTGGAGTGTTTCCCGGGGAGTTTCTCTGGGTGGGTCTGCAGAGGGTCCCGCTTACCTGGAGTGTCCCCTGTCGCGGGCTCACCCAGGCGCATATGCTCTCCCACAGAATCGCTCACGTGGCCACTTCCGTTTCGAGATGCCAGATGCAGATGCTGAGTTGCTGGCTGCTCTGTCCAACTCCTGACCCAGAAAGGTAAGGACGCGTTAATTTGGAAACAGAATGTGTGCTGGGCAATTTTTATGGGTCAACTTGGATGGGCCACAGCGCCCTGATAGTTGGTCACACGTTATTCTGGATATTTCTATAAGGGCGTGTGTGGGTGAGATGAACATTTAAATTGGGGACTTTGAGTAAAGCAGATTACCTGCCATAGTGTGGGTGGGCCTCGTTCAATCAGTTGACGGCCTCAATAGACTAAAGTCTGACCTCCCGTGGGGAAGAGGGGGTTCTGCCAGCAGACGGCCTCTGGACCGGAGACGCCACCCTCCCCTGAGTCTCTGGCCTGCTGGCCTCCCCTGAGGCTTTGGACTCACGGGCTGCTGCAGTCACCTGAGCCGATTCCTTCAGATCTGTGTCCCTCCTGCTCTCTTTCCCCCCCACCCTCTCTCTACACATGTCACTTGATTCTTTCCCCTGGAGGATCCTAATGCAGATTGTGATGCCAGCGTTGCAGGCCTGTCACCAAGGCTGCGACTGGTCACCGGTGGGAGTGCAGTCCAGAGTCGGGAACACCTGGCCCCCCGCTGCCATCTGGACACCATCGTGGTTCCTTGGTCATTCAGCGAGCACCCCCTGAGCCTGTCTTGGCCTCCAGACCTGCGGTGGGCATGGTGGATGTGGCAGTGAGTGGAAAGGCCCCTGTCCACACTCCCTTTGCGCCCACAGAAAGCAGATTAGGGGTCACCGAGGGCCGGGGGAGAGGGGCTTGAGGGGTAGCTGCTCATGGGTATGGGCTTTCCTTTTAGGTGATTGAAATGTTCTAGAACTGTGTGAGGTGATGGCTGCACAACTTGGGAATGTTCTAAACACCACCAATGGTCAGTTCTATGCTACGTGTGTTTTGCCACAATGGCAAAAAAAGAGTCTTGGTCTAAGGTTCAGGCCAATCCCAAACATACAGGCTATTCATATGTTCCTCTAAGGCGGGTGGCCTGCTTAATTTAATTTCTAATTTAGTTTGTTTACATGAAAATGCATCTGCAAACCCCAAGAGTATTTTTCTTTGAAAATGACTGATTTCAAATGTCCTAAGTGCACAGGGCAGGCTGATGAGTCTTCATTTGTCACTGGGTGCCCATGAGTGGGGCACTCGTTTTCCTAACGTGTCACAGAAGAGCCGGTGGGCTCAGGTGACAGTTGCCCGTGTAAGGGAGGCTTCCTCCTGCCTCGTCCACCTGGCTGGGTGGCCTCCCTCGTGCCGCAGGCGTGGCAGCCTGGGTTGCGCTCATGACTCACATGGTCCTTACCCTCTTAGGTGCTGGGCTTTCCTGGAGGAGGGGAGAGTTCTGCAGATGCCCCCACACACCCATTCTAGGGGGGCGGCCTGTCGGCTGCTGGTGGCTGCAATAATACAGATTCCTGATACCATTTTGAATATGAATATCCATCCGCCACGTTCAACGGCATTATAATTTGGCAGTGCTTGGTGGTGCTGCTGCCTTTCCAGCCAAATGACATTTGTCACACTCAAGTAGGAACAATTATTAATAATTTTCATTTCATTAGAAGCACTACGATAAAATGTCAACAGCTTTAAAAGTGCACCAGAAGTGTACAAATTAATTTTGATTTTCTGAAGTGTAATTACTTTTGTAAGTACTAGACTGTGTAATCACTTTGGGCGTTATTACTTGTGCAATCAATTATACTTAAATGCACTTATCTGTTTTCAAACATGATTTTCGGAGGTCACCTGTTGGTGTTTTTTGCTATTATAATAGGAAGATGTTATAATTCATATTGGACATGCAGTAACCAAGGCATGGCTAGGGTAGTGATGGGATAAATTGAAATATAATGGCAAACATTGTTTTAGCAGGCGATCACCCCTCCGACATGTGAATTCTGGGTTTAATTGGTTTCAACGTAAGTCTGGCTGGGACACGACACACCGTGACTACAAATGGCTTCCCAGTGGGAAAGTAAACATGGCCATTCATGTCTGTTTTGGAGTGCGGGCGCTCGGCCCGGGGCCGGTGTCCGCTCTGGGTGCTCGCTGGGCACCCTCGCGTCAATTGCTCCACATCCACCCTTTGCGGTTTGTTCTTCTCTCACGTGAAGGACAGAGAGCCACGCCTGGAAGCCACGGCGTCTTCATCCCCTTCCCTGCACGGCCGCTGCAGGTTGGATGCTTCATAAATTCTCCGTGAAGGAACACGTGAGCAGCGTGATGACGGAAGTCAATGACAGCACGTGGAAGCGCTCCTTAACGTGAGCCGGGACCACGGTTGTTGTTACTCATCCTAACAGGATGTTAATAATGATAGTGTCAATCCCAGAGGAGTCTATTGGCTTCACTGCTTTGGGCCAGGACACACAGCCAAACTCAGTAAGCCACAGCGAGAGTCTACACAGCACCAGGAATGAAATCAATGCAAAATAAAACATCAATTGAATACCTTTATTGCCTATAAAATAGAAAAACAAGAGATCAGTAACATTTACAGGTGCTGGAGTGGTGGGGACCCGGGCCCATAAATGGGCCCAACCTTCATATACAGTGAGCTGGCTAAATGGATCAAACTTCAAGAGGTACACGACCTATGACCAAGGAATTCTTTTGGTGTCTCCTTTAAAGACATAGTAAGTGAAGACCTGTACACAAATGACACTTTTGTAGTATTAAGTGCATAAAATGCATATTCCATAATCGGCCATCTACAGGGACTATGGGAATAAGTGATGATACATCCACAGAACAAAACCCTACATATCCACTAAGAAGATTCTTTATGGATTGACATGGAAATTTGCTAAGTGACAGTGTTAAGTGACATAAACAAGTTGCAATCCAATGTGCGTAGTATGCTTGTTTTGGGGGGGTTACACAGACTGCCTAAGACCTGAAAGGGACCTGGAGAGTGAGGGGATCAGACACAGAGAAGCACCGCTTCCTGGGGGTGGGGGGGGCGCGGCGGTGGGGGGGGCGGGGGGCTTGTTACTGTCACTTACTGTTTCGCATTTTTAAGTGGTGGTATTCCATATATCTTTCATTTGTAGGAAATTTAAAATAAATGCATCTAAGCAATCTAAAAGTAGTTTTAAATGTGTGAGATCTCTCCTGGTAAGAAACCAACCCAGTCGTAAGCGCAGAGTAGCCAGACCCTGGCCTGGTCCATTTGGGCGCTTTTCCCAATTTGGCCTCTTAACAGGCTCCCAGCTGGAACTGAAAAGCAAGTGCACGAGATACTTGGAAGTCTCAGGAAGGAGGATGGGCACATTCACGCCATTTATATGAAGAGGCGTTGACTTAAACTGCAGCTTTCTCAGGACCTTCCAGTCATACAACATAACGGAGAGCGGCAGCCCCGGGACTGCCCCCAAACAGGGACAAATTCACAAGATTACTTCCTCGTCCTCAAAATGATTCCCTGAGCTGTTAGCTAAGTGCCTGCACACAGGTGATCAGGCTGAAAGGTTGAGTCCTGCCTCCATGGCGACAGGAGCAACGGCCGTAGCTGTTTGGGATTCAGAACTGATAAGACAGCTTCTGGTGCTTGTTCCAATCAACCTGATTCGATGTGCGCATCGGGGTGGTCACCTCGTTTTACCTGTTGACTTTTAAGAAAGGATCACATTTTATATCATATTAGTAAGTAAAATTATAATTACAAGAGAAAGGATGGAACCATAAAATAAGAAAGCCCTGTTTTTAAAAAAAAATTAATCTCCTGATTTAAATAAAGTACAACTTTTCATTGACCTGAGAACGTGGTGAATGAGGCATTTGCCAAATTGCTTAGTTTTATGGCTTGCCAAATGTGTAATTACTTGCTTGGCACTTTTAGAACATGTTCTTATAAATTCTTCTTCCCAAGAAATTATGCAGCGTAATTATTAACTCTAAAATTACACACACATTTATCTGCTCGTATTTGCTTTCATGCTTCAGCTGTCACTTACACATCGGCTGCTTGAATCACGCACCTGTTCACAATGGTGTTTTCAATGTGTTTCTACTAATTTCCCATTATTTGGTAGAGAGCCAAACCCTGGAAAGAGGAAGTAACAACAAGCGGACTTTACTAGAAAGTCACTCCCCTCACATGGGAGGCCCGATGGCGTCCACACGGCTGCGAGGGGCTGAAGCCCTGTCGGCCGGTACTCAGGGCCTGTGTTACAGTCTCATCCATTTTGAATATTTCAGCCAGAAACTACAGCGCTTCAAACTCAGACACACCACGCTGCCCCGTCAGGGTGAGATTTTCTTCTTGCTTTCTCTTGGAGGTTGCCTCTGAAAAGAGAGAATGCCTTTTGCTTAATGGACAGAGGAGAACATGTTTCATCAAAATTCACACCTTTATTTCAAGATGGTCTTCTCTCATGTTACATCTTTCAGGTTCTTTTATATGAGGCCTGTGCTGTCTGCTAACCAGGAAGCCGGCGGGGGGGCAGGGCTCAGGACCGCCCCCCACGGCCCCTGCCACGGGCACCCTCCCGCCTGCATGCTCGGTGATCATTCATGGCCTGGTGACACGCCCACCTTCGCCTTTCCTGTTGGCTCATCTGTGAATCAGAACAGACAGTGTTACGGACTGAATCGTGTCCCCCACAAATTCACTTGCTGAGGTGCTACGGCCATGACTCAGAATGTGGCTGTGTTTGGAGATGGGCCTTTAAAGAGGTGACTAAGGTTAAATGAGGCCATGTGGGTGGGGCCCTCATCCACTAGGACTGGAGTCTTTGAAGGAAGAGGAGGTGAGGACTCAGACATGCACAGAGGAGACGGCCACCGACCAGCCAAGGCCGAGGCCTCGTAAGGAACCAATCCTGCCGACACCTTGAGCTTGGACTTCCAGCCTCTGGAATTGTAAGAAAGGAAGTTTATTTTCTTAAAGGCTCTGTCTGTGGCCTGTTGCGAAGGCCGCCCGTGCAGCCTAGGACTTTGCTCTGCTTGGGAGGGAACTCGTGAGTAGCGATGGGGTAATTGGACCTAGTTCCACTCTTCACTGAATGCCAGGGCGGCAGAGAAACGGATTGAGCTGTGGCAGCACAGAGGGTCCGTCCATAGAGAAGGGCCTCCCCAAAGTCACGGAGATTCAGGGGCTCCTGGCTCCCTGGGAGGCAGGGCGGCTGCAGGTACGCGCTGATGTAGCTGCGTGATCATGGCTCTCTCTGTAAGGGAATGTGGCGGCACCTGCCTACTCGACAGCAGACAGCGTCACTGTCACAGTTGGATCCATTATTTCTATTGCACAACCCTCCCCCCCAAAAAAATGTCAGGTTAAAGATGCCTGAAAAATCCTGGAAATTTTCTAATTACCATACAAAGGAGAGTTCTAAAAATGCACATATCTGTGCCCATGGGCACTGACCTTGCGAGACTAGGGGCAGCTCTTGTCTTCTTGGAAAGCGTCCCGCTCCCGACATGGGGTTAGCTGCCGCCTCCTGTGGATGGGCGGTGGGTCAGATTCCAGCCAGTAACCGTGAGTGCTGCATGTCAGCTGGAAGTCTGGTGCTGAACACCCTCTGTTTGCACAGAAGCAGGTTTTATTGAACCTTCCCATGTTTCACTGGGATGCTTATCTCTCCAATAAACAAATAGTGTTAGGAAGTCTTGAGGCACAATGCTGGGTGATTTCTACCTTTACTCACCTATCTTCCCTATATTGTGCCTTTTGCTCCTGATTTGGCAATAAAGATTCATAAATATATTTCTCTGGGGGAAAAGGACACAAAGAAGCTCTGAAAATGCAACCTTTTTTCTCTGTGGCCACTGCAAGTTTATCCATACGGACCCAGCAGGACCATGCCCTCTGGTGCTTTTCCAGAATTTATTTTGCATTCTGCTATTTACCTCCTGAGACAATCCAGGAGAAAGTTCTTGCAGATCTGAATGATGCATTCTGAGGAAACATTTTAGGTCCCATTTTAAGGAAAGAGTGAGACATATTTTCACTTTTGCACCTTCTGTTCCCAAAGGAAAACATTGACTGGAAAGCCAGGCTTGCAAACAGCTTCCCACTTAAACAATAAGACGGCAGCGAGCTCCTGCCAGAGATCCCAGAAGGCACGTGTGAGGTGCAGAACCTATGTTGATAAGCGCATGGGATACATGGGAAGAGCACTAAAGAAAACCAGCGAAGCATGTTACTTGTGACCAACATGATAGAGCAGAATCTGAACAGTTCCTATTAGAATATCCACCTGGCATTTACAGAAACATCAAATTAAGCCACAGAGAAAAAGGTGGTCCTCCTTATGTATCCTCTGGGTAACGAAGGCAGACCGCAGTCCTCTGAGCTTTACTCTCCCGCACCTTTTTCTGGGAAGAAGGACCATCCTGAGTGTCCTCAGTCCCTATGGGCCGTGGAACAGTCACACAGGAGACCTGACACTGACTACCAACTACAAACCAAGGCTTCATTTCTCTTTGCCAAATGTGTTTTGTTTTGTTTTTTTAATGATTAACTGGAGGGAAAAGATCAAGTCAGCCCATATTAATTTCCAAATCCCAGTAAAGCCGTGTGACACATCCCTGGCCGGCTCATTTCCATGCCACTTGGTAAGACAGCATTCTCGTACACTTGTGCCTACAGCTCTTTCTATTATGCCTCGAAGCGCGCGCGTGGGGAGCAGATGCTGCTTGTCGGAGGGACCGCTCTGATGTGAGCCCGGCCTGGAAACGCCGTGCGTTAACACTTCACAATACGCACCAGGTTTCACCACCGAACTCGAATTAGGGACATAAAGATGTACCCTTTCCTCTTGTCCACACATAGCAAATTTACCTTAAAATCTGCTGTTTATAGTAAACATTGTGCAAATTATATCCTGTGCTTATAATTCTGGGAAAAACCATTTCTTGCCAGCATATACTTCCGGCTACGTCTGACATAGTAATGCTTCGGTTGCAGGAGGGGCTGCTGCAGCTGCTCTTCCACAAAAGCCACGTTTCCTGAGGTTTCCCTGATCCCTGGGCTGCATTGAGATCCGCAGAATTCAGGTAAGACGGCAACACCTGCCTTTTGCTGAGAGCTTTTCCTCTGGGGGAGCAGTTCTGGGCGTCAGCATCTGATGAGCAGTGGACTTCAACCACAGTGACCTTCCACAGGGTGGGGGGTCACAGAGGATGTGGGAATGAGACAGAAAGCTCACCTGGGATTGGGGGAAGCGTGTGCTGGGGCGGGGACGCAGCATGGCGACGTGGGGGGTTCCGGGGTCTGAAGGGGGTTTCTAGGGAGCCCCCTCCCTTGTCCTGGAGCAGTCTCTGTAACGTCGTCCCTGGTTGCTGAACCCACCGAAGGAAGGAATGTGGGTTATTCAGCCACTTGCTTGGCCTCTTCTGTCCCTGCATGTCTTTGTTGCTTGTCACTCCCATAATGTCTGTAGCAGGCAGGAGCTACTCAAGTGGCAATGCACGCCCACCAGACCAGTGGGAGGAAAGCGCTGTCTTTTAGGCGTGGCCTAAGTTACTTCGTCTTGCTCTCGTGGGTGTCTGTCCCTGCTTAGCAGGACACAGACTCTAGTCACCACTCCCCCTGCTGTCCCCAGGGTAACCCTTCCGCTTGGATCAATCCCTTCTGGGCGAAAGCCCTGGGCTTCTTCCCTCTCCCCCCGCCCAGATGCGTCAGGTGGACAGAGAGCTCATGGCAGTGGGTCCACGAGGCTTCTGAGTGGCACGTGGACCCTGGGCCACTCCAGCGTCTTGGCCGAGCTCTGCGGAGATGCCAGGCTATTGTCCAGTCCTCACTGTCCTCTGTGGCTGCTGAGGGCACAGCCAAGGAACACGTGGTTTGTCCCCTCTGCTCACAGGCCCAGTGTCCCCCCTTCAGGCCATCTGGGCTCTCACTGGCCTCTCTGGGTCTGGCTTGGCCTCATGTCCAGCTCCTAGCTAGGTGGCTCACTTTGCATGTTCCTGTTATGGGGTCATTCCCGGGAGCCGTGGAGATGCCAAGGGGAAATCTCGGCCCTCCTTCTGAGGACTGTCCTTGGAGGTGAGCACTGCTGGAGGGGTGCAGGTCACCTCTTTGCAGGTGCTTGTGGCTTCAGGCAGAGTGCATCAGACAGGGCCACTGTTGACCACGGCCACCTCAGAAAGGGCCCACACCTGGGGAGTTGTGGTGACAGAGGCACCTGGCTTTCCCTCATTGCTCCAATGACCCCACGCATTCATACTTCAAAGGGCCGAAAAGACTCACGTGCACAGTCTATCGCAGGCGCTATTCAGTTCAGAAAGCCAATGACCCTTCAGTGATCGAAACCCACTTTACGGCTCTCAGCAGGCCCCGGCCGACTAAACCCATACTTCCTGCTGCCGCTCCAAAGGCTGCCCCGAGACAGAAACACGTTGGCTTTGGGGCTCTTTCCAGCATCACGGCCTCGTCTTGCTGCACCTACAAGGGAGACACAACCCCCCTCTTCATGGGGTCACTCCTTCTCACCCCAAACAATAAGGTTAAGTGCTGTGTCCTCAGAACCCCCCTCCCAGACAAACCTATCCAACAAGAATCCGGGATCTGTTACATTATAGCTTACACTGGGTTTCATTAACACACTTTGTAATTATATGATTATTTGTACACTTACTTGGGTATTGTCCATCCATATCTCTAGATTAAAGATGGTTTTGTTTCAGATATACCCTCAGCACCTAAAACAGTTTTTATCACATAATAGTTGCTCAACAAATAATAGTCTATTGGATGAGTCAAAGGATAAATCAATGAGCATGCCTATGAATGTCTATTTTTTTAATTTTTAAGAAATTTTCAGTTACAGTTGAAGTTCAATGTTACCTTACTTTCAGATGTACAGCATAGTGGTTAGACATTTATATAACATATGAAATGATCCCCCTAATAAGTCTAGTACCCAGCTGCACCATACACAGTTATGACCATATATGGACTATATTCCCTGTGCTGTACTTTACATCCCGTGACTATTTTATAACTGGCAGTTTGTACTTCTTCCTCCTTTCACCTTTCCCATCCAGTGTCCCAACCCCGCTCCATCTGGCAACCATCAGTTTGTTCTCTGGATCTGAGTGTATTCCTTTAATGTCTGTTGAAATGCAAAGAGCTGCATGGCAGCCTTGAAAAAAACAGAGCATGTGATGGGAAGGACTACTTAAGTAGTAATGGGAGCTAAAAGCACCCAAACAGTGTACATGCGTGTGTGCATATGTGTGCATGCATGTGCATGCATGTGTGTGTGCACGTGTGTGTGTGTGCACACGTGCAGGCACTTACACAGATTACACACAAGAAACTAGGGAGTAGGGGGAAGTCTGTGCAGCCGTTTTCAGCTTCAATTACATTTCCTAGAACTTGTAGCTTAAAGATAATAAAATCCGGCATCTCTGTTAGCATTGGGAACTGCTAATTCACAGGCAAGCAATTTAGATGAATCCTAGGTGAGCAGCTGAGTTTTCAGCAGCTTGGCAGGCAAGGCGTCACCTACTGCAGTTGGGACTAGTTCTGGGTGACCCGTGTTCCTGTGACTGATGTGGTCGCTTCTGCATGGCCTGCAGCGCGGGGTGAAGGAGCCAGCTCTAGGAACAAGACTTCAGGGCAGCGTCACGACCACACGTGGGAGAGAGCATGAAACAGCCTCTGTGGGGCAAGGCGAAGGCGTGCTGCTGGCCAGGGCTCAGCACCAAGGTCGGAGCACTCGGATCAGGAAATAAATGGTCATGGGAGGAAGACCATGGGCGTGGCCCATTTGTCACCCAGGCTTAGCCACACATCTGTGAACAGATGGACTTGAAATCCCTTTTCTGGCCTGATGTTCCCATCTGGGGGCCAAGACGCACAGCTGACCCGAGAAGTGGGCATTTTAGCGTCACCATGAAAACCAGCGTCCATTTACTGCAGATACTGTATAACGGTAGCTTGCTGAGGACTTGACAAGTAGACAGGGTTTGCAGTTGGTCAGCAGCTATGGCCTCTGAGCCATAGGACAGCTACTTGCGGCCCTGGAAACTCAACAAGTAAATCGTGGCCTCCGCAAACATGGGAGGTGGGGCGGTCTCTTGAAATACACCATGGTCGGTGCTGCCATCTCATCTAACAGTTAAGACCAGGAGATGCTTCCCACACACGTGCACCCCACATTTTGGAGCATGTGAGGGCATGCAAATGTGTGCGGAACCCCAGCCTTTCAGAGTTAACTTAACGTCTGCAGGACTGAGGGCCTCTGGGCACAGCGTTAGCTCTTTCTTCAGGGCACAAGTATGTAAATGATCCCACAGAGCAGGCGTGATGGGGTCCTTGGGAGTGGAAGGCCCACGGGGAACAGAGGCGTGGAGACTCCCTGGCGGCCGTGCATTAGTCGGGACTGAGTTTGCTCAGTGCTGGCCGCGAGTTTTGACCATCCGTGAGCAAACCAGCCCATGGAGCTTCCAAAGTGCTTCATAATCATCCACAAATGGTCACCAGATTGTTCAAGTACAGTGAACTTAGTTGCCTCTCATGATACGCATACCACAGAAATTCATTTGGACAACCGCCAGTTTCTCTCAAGCTTGTTCAAGTCTAATATTTACTGCGGTAAATAACCAGGTTATAAATAATCATTATATTTCCTACAAATTTATTTGCCTCAGTAAAATACAAAATGTAGTTTAAATATCTCCAAGCTGTGATTACTTTTGGAATATAAATATTCTCTCTGCTGCGAAATAGGTGTGAATCATCAGGTGCTAGTGAAAACTACTCCACAGTCAGGGCGCAGCCTCCGAAGGTAGACTGATGGCTGCATCTCCCGATTTCCCCTGAGACGTATTGGGTGTCAAATCTTCAGTCATATTTCAGGCATCTGTTTGACTAACGGGGTTAGACGCATTTAAACCTTACAGCAAAGGCTTTACATCAAAGCTACCTCACATACTTACCCTACCTCATGACAATCTTGGGCCCAAATGGGGGACAGAATGTGACGCTCATGTAATTAGTTATCTGTGTGTGTCTTCTCATTTGCATAGCTTCCAGAAAAAGCTCTCTTCTCTTCCCTCCCAACACGTAATTACATCTGCCATCCTGCCGCCCTGCAATATTTGACATGCTCAGAGGAAAGCAAATAACAAAAATGCTAAGTGACATTTCCATCTCCTTATTGAAAGGATTTATTATTCAACACGCCTGTGTGTGGTACTCCTTCACTCTCTTATAAATATTTTACAGATTTTAAGAGCTTCAAATTTAAAATACCAATTAGTTAAATTAACAACCCAAATAATTGAAGAACAGTATACTTAACGTTTTAAGTGCTTGATTTTTATCCTTGATAGTCATTGGGTTTGAGTTTCCTAAAATTAAGCATTGTATAGAAATGTGTATTTACAGGAAATGTTTAGCCTCTTCTTAAGAGGTTGCCCTGAAAAAATTAATTGTTGGGAACTCATCCCCCAAGATGAGTGGCAGACACGCCTGGGAGCTGCCTGTCTCCATTCTCCTTCCTTTGTTCCTCTGGTCACTGGCTGCCCCCTCTCGGGGGAACACCTTTCCCACATAACCAACCACGTAACTTCTTCCTCATCTCCAAGCACTCACAGATTTCACCTGTTCAGGGCGCTCCGTGCTATTAAATTAGGTAAATAGGTAACGCTCCCCTACCCATCCCCGGCCTCCTGGCTCGCCCTGCCCTGCTGTGTACTTTTCCTGGCCCGTCTCACTTCCAGACACACTGTGTCACCTGCTTCTTTTCACCCCTTCATTATTACCCACTGGCAGTCCTCGTCCCCAAGCAGGGGAGTCCCATGACGGTATTGTTCTGGTCAGCACTGCACCCTCACCCTGAGACGGTGCCTCTCCCTGGGGGCGGCTCGGCTCATGCCGGCCACCTGGGCAGCCTTTACCTGGCAGTGAGTCAGGCTTCACGCCGCCTTCATGAACGTTCCTCCCTCTGACTGCTGGATGCCTGGCATGCATTTCTGCATCAAGCGCACACAGTTGGACGCTCAGTATTTGGTGGTCAGGAGCAAGCCTCTTCCACATTTTTCACTCAGAAAGAGTCCACGTCCTGAAAACCCGGCTATAACCCTCAGTAAACACATTCCCACCCACCACTAAAAGCTCCTTAGTTACGCTGAAATGCGAGATGCGAATCAAATCAATTTTCTATTTTAGGTTGTAAAATGGAATTTTGGTGGTACTATCAGAGCTTTTACAAAGAGGAACATTTTGTCCCCTCTTGTTATTGTACGCAGATCTGCCACTAGAACTAATCGTTTTGAAATTGTTCTCATGGCCCCGAAAATGCCATTGTCCCTCCATGCCTGCTTCGGTGGTGTGTGTCCAAAGGAACACCTTCCTCCTTTCCAGCTCTGCATTCGAATCCGCCCTCTAACCGCTTCAAATGCATGAATTAACCTTGGCTTATGTGCCTACCAGAAAGGCAAGATACACTCTGTATACAAGGCTACTTTTAGGTATATTTTAAGTATGTTATTGTAGAATATTCCACTTTAAAGGTTTTCCCATCTCCAGATAAATGGTCTACTGGAGGAAACTAAAATGATGGCTTTGCTTTCCTGCAACACTGTCTTTAATCCTGTTGCTACTGGGCTGACCTGCAAAGATAACATCCTCAGTTGACCTTAAACTTCTTCATTTCTGTTTAATTCCGATTCCTTTTCCTTGCAGCATCTGCGTTTCTGGGGGCAGCCAGCCAGGCTGGAATGGCTGAAGCAGCCAGAGGCAGTCTGTGTGCCTCCCTGCCCAGCGCCCCTTCCCGGGGACCGGGGCTGCGAATCCCGGCGTCTGGGGACATGGAGGAAAATCCCCGGGAAGGGCCTGGTCTGACCTCATTATCCCATCCTCATACGTGCCTCCGAGAGTCTCCTCACCTTTGAGCCTTGATTTTGGCCACATTTCCTCCGATTATCTCCAAGGCATCAATGGACGCTATTTAACAAGCACATGGCGCTGTGTGCCAGGCGCAGCACTAGGCACCTTACAAAGATAACCTCATGGGAGACCTCACAAGGGCCTCACCCTCTGGGCAGGCACACTTGCGATGCCTGTCCTGCAGACGGGTAAATGGAGGCAGAGGCAGGCATGGTGACCCGACTTCCCAGAGCCCGTGTGAAGCCACAGCAGGCGCCCTAGTGCCCTGCCAGTGGTGGTCCTGCTGATTCTGGGGGGAAGAAGTGCTGTGCATGGTTAGGTTTGCACCCTTGGGGACCCCCCAGGAATGCATGGAGAAGAGCCCAAGGCCTTCCATTGACCATTGTCCCGTGCAGATGTGTCCCGAAAAGGCCCTGAACTCGGTGGCTTATGGTGAAGTTGGAGACACAGGCAGTTAGAGAGGTGCTTACAAAGATGGCCATTTGCACAGGGAAAGGCAGGCGGAAAGAGGGGCTCCCAGGTCATGGGCACTTCACATTTATTGTCTCACTTAATCCTGCCAGCCTCTGGATAATGAGGCGCCGCTGCTGTTAGTCCTCTTACGCACAAAGAATAGCTACGCCGGGTTAATACATAATAAAATAGCTAAGTGACTGTGCCAGGTCAAATGGCTAGCAAAGGGTCTATTTGTCCTTTCAGGCTTCCGTAACAAGGTGCCACAGGCTGGTGCCTCAAACAACAGAACTGTATTCTCAGTCTTGGAGGCAGGGAGTCCAAGATAAGGTGCTGGCTGAGTCCGGCTGGTGAGAGCTCTCCTCCTGACTTGTGGACGACTGCCGTCGGGCTGTGTCCTTGCGGGGTGTCGGGGAGGGGGAAGAGAGAGGGCCCTCTGGTGTAATCCCGTCATAAGGGCCCCACCCGAGAACCTCACCAACCTCAGTCACCTCCCAAAGGTCCAGGTTCCACCTGCAGATGCCAGCACATTGGGAGTTATGTCTTCAGCAAAGGACTTTTGGCCGGGGGGGGGCACTAACATTCAGCCCATAGCACAGGGCTTCCCAGTCTCGACACGGCAGGCATTTGGGGCCAGATAACCCTCTGCTGTGGGGCCGTCCTGGGCACTAGAGGACATGTAGCCGTATCCCTGGCCTCTCCCCACAAGATGCCAGCAGCATTTTCTCCTCCCCAGTTGTGACACCCAAAATGTCTCCAGACGGTGACACATGTCCTCTCAGGGGCAGCCACGGGATAACCTACCTCTGAAGCCTGGGGTCTCAGCCATGATGCCATCGCATGTAACCTGAAGATGACCCCATGAGCCTGGCTTTAGTAGAGGGGCGTGAGCTAAGTATCATTCACCACATTCTAGTCCTAACATCTGTAAGCCTTTCTCCAAGAAGCTGAGAACTTTGTGGAAGAGGCAACGCAAATGCAAACTTAGCCCCTCTCAGGGCTGACCTACCTGGTGGTTCTGGGACACAGAGCTGAGAGGTTGAGGATACGGCTTTCGCGAAGCTACTCCCTGCTGGGGCAGCGAGCCGCATTTTAAGGGGGCCAGCCACCCCTGCCCTTCACAGGCCCGTTCCATGAAACGTCAGAGCCACCGCCAGCCCGTCCCTGGGGCAGACTCAGCGGTGCCCTGGTCCGGAACGGGACTTGGTGACCACCAGTGATGGCGTCTCCTGAGCAGGCTCGTCAGGGACTCACGGTAGGGGGCGGCCTGCAGGCTCTCTGATGGCTGGGACGGATTCTGAAACCAACCACATGCATAGTCAGAAGATAAAACCAAATATGCGAGGATTAAGTACTTCGGTGAAGCAGAAATTACCATTATAATATAGTTTTTAACAGAAGTGAGCAGGTGGTGTTTTAAATCTATCCAAGATTAACCCATATTCATACTCTAAGCACCCAGGCTGCTGTGCTAAACATCGTCTAATTATGTATCCTTGGGAGTGCATTTTATGCTGGGCTACAGATTGGAGTTTGGATCCAAGTGAAGTTATCTGCACAGTGCAGTTCTCTGTATCATAGAGTGGGGATTGAAAATATAAACTATTTTGGGGTAACTTCACTTTGGGGTCTCTCTGGAGCTGCTCTCCAGAAAGGAGTGGAATGGAGAGCGGTGAGTTACGGGAACGTGGGGCGGCTCCCACGCTGGGGTTCCGGTGGAGCCCAGGCACACTTCCGCTTGCCTCAGGGTAGCAGCGGCATGTGCAGCCCTGGGTTTTCCGAAATTTCAGCTCCTCCTTCATGTGTGGTGACATTATTGGAGGTTGCTTCACCCCATGGCTGCATTCTGCCAGCTTTGGTCTTCAATGCGAAAGCCGTGCATTTACACCCCTGAAGTAGAAGGTTCCAGACCATCTCATTTTTGCTTAAAATGCAACATGGTGGTGCATAGGCCCCCACATGACGACAATAAGAGAAGACCCAGGCATGTTATTGGAGGCCGTAGGACAAGTAATATCTTGCTGGTTCCCCATCTTAGGAGGTTTCTTAGTTCTGCCTCAGGCTGGGCAGTGCAATATTTTGAGCCCAGCTCATAAGCAGAATACTTAGCTAAAGCCTTTTTCTTTAACCCTTTCCATGATGGCACTTTCACAAGCCCATCTTCCCTACAAGGCAATTCCCACCATGGCCATCAAGGAGGGGAGAGCAGAGGGAGCCTGCCGAGATCAATTCCAAGGTCTGCTTCTGGGCGCCCCACCCTGCCAGCCCCTGCTCTTGAGATCTGCACGCTCGGCCTCCTAACTTCTGTGCTGTACACTGTGGGAGTTTAAAAGCCTCTTAGAATCTCTCTAAACGCCCAGGAGCCGACAGTCTCAGCATCAGATCTGGCTCGAGGCCCTGGCTTCCTCGGGAATGTGGTTTTACCATCCTGTCCGTGATGGTACTAACAGCACGGCTTGGCCTGGAAGCCACAACCAGCCCCTGCCTCCATTTCCCACCTTCCCCCCAAATGAAGTCACTGGAGGCACTCTGTGTACATGTGGGCGTCTGTCAGTCTTTGGGGGGCCCTGACAAAGGACCCCAGCTGCAGGGATGTACACTTCGATTTTGTTTTACAGGGTATTCCAGATTCTTCCTTCAAATTCAGCGGTAGGGTTTTCTTTTTGTTTGGCACAGTCAAACCCGTGTGAGAGCTCAGGGCAGACAAACTTTTTCCAGATGAGAAGGAATGCTACTAGGAAGGGTGTGGAGGCAGCCTTCCCTGGCTGGGCAGCAGCCTTCCTTCTCCTGTGGGCCCCCAGTTTATACAACCCAGCACCCTCACATTAGCATTAGAGCTATTTCCCTGTCACTGTAGCTGTTCAGAAAAATGACATTGACCAACTCTTAGGACCAAGAACAGTTCTCATGACCTCCCATGTTCACCAACAGAAGCAGGAAAGGTCCCCACATTATAAACAATTCACATATTAAAGAGGGACCTACCAAAGGCAAGACCAGAGTCCTGTCGGCCTCACAGATGAGGAAATGCGGGACCTTAGCGGGTGTTCCATCTCCACCTGGATGAACAAAACCAGAGACCTACTGGCCTGTGGCTTCCACTGGCCTCCGCCCTTGGGCCAGGTGCTGCCAGTTTCCCTGTCACGCCACTTGGAATACCTCCTGCCCCTGCCCCACGGGCCTGTGATGTTCCCAGCTGCCCCTGCTGCTCTGGGAGGGGGGACCCTCTAGGATGATGGTGTTTGTGGTTCGCTTTAAAAAATCATGAATAAATGTATTTGGTAAACTGTGTGTTACATGAAGGAAATTATTTTTGTTTTGGTGTCAGGATTTCCTCGCGTCTTAAGCGTAACAACTGCAGTTGAATTATTCGAGGGGGCGCTAGGATCTGCAGCATTTCAAATGCTCTGAACAGACGGTCATTTTCTATTGTCGGGTGTCGAGGTTAGGGTTGTAAGGATGCACTTTTGGAGGTTCTGGGTTTGGAAAGATGCACTTGGAAGCAAGACTGCCTCCCCCAGAGCAGGGGAGGACCTGCTTTAATCATGTCAGTCTGGGACCCCCAGGTCGGCGGGTGCCCCCACACCTCCATGCTGGTCCTGCCTGCAGCTGTGCCCCTGATGACCGCCCCCTGGGCCCCTGGACGCAGCCTTGGCCTCCCTTCTCTCGCGGTCTGCCCTCAGCTCCTCATGCCACAGGCCTGGGGTCCCCAGGACCCTTCACTTGGCCCTGGCACAGCCTTGTCTGGGAACGGGTAGAGAGGTCCTCACAGGGGAGGCAACTCGCGCCATGCCGGCTGCCTAATAAGCTGGGGTTGGGCCATGAGAACATGGTCTGTGGAGGGAAGAGTCTCAGGCATTTGCTGGGACTCAGGCTGTTGGCCTGCAAGCCCCTTCTCAGTGTGGTCAGGAGCTTAGATGTGGAGTTTCCCGTGCTTCAGCCTGGCCATGTACTGAGCATCTTTGGGTGAGTCACTTAACCTCTCTGAGCCTTAACACCCAGCACTTCTGGAAATCGGTGAATCCCAGACTCACTACTGATGAGTCGAGTGACGTCTGTGAGTCTTCCACGAGCCATTCTAAATCTCCGTGTCTGGAACGTAGGAAATGAGGAATGCGTATTATCTGCTGTTATTTTTCTTGTTAGTGTTATTATTCCCAGTCAGTCCCAGCACCGTAGCCCAGAGAGCCATCCTGAAGCCGCAGCACCCACCCTCAGGCCTCCCCTCCTGGGCTCAGGCAGCGGGGCACTTTGAACCCGAAGGAGTCAGGAAGGATCCCTGAATTGAGCCTGCCTTCTCCCTGGGAGGTTCTCCTTGGGAGCTGTGCCTCCCCCGATTAGATGTTGCCGCCAGCCAGCATGGAAGCACACAGATTTATTTGGGCGTCATATCTGTCGGGTTGCTCTGTGGAAAAATGATTGTCCCTAATTACCATACCAACACATGAATCATTGCTGGTGTTCCAGCCTGCCCAGCTGCCGGTCCTGTCTTCCAGGAGACATCAGGGACCCTGTATCAAGCAGGCAATCCTCCAACCCAGCGACCCCCCTCCCCGCCGCTGCCCCTCAACGCTGCTGTTCCATGAACGTGACAGGCACGGTGGGATGGGGAAGGTGTCAAGGAAATGACTTGTCTTTTGGTGACAGATGTTCTCAGCTCGGTTATAGGACTCTAATGGCAGGGGGATGTTTTACAAGACCATGTGTCTTCTGGGCAGAACGGGGTCTTTTATTACTGGTATCTAAATCACAGATACCTCTTAGGTGCACCAGCCAAGTTTTCGTCACGGCCTCCAACTCTATGAGTCTCCACAGGCGTCACACACCTGCCCGGCTGGACTTCCCAGGCAGAAACAGACAGTCTGGGCCGGACCAGGCTCATGGTCAGGCTCTCGGGGGCAGATGCCTGGACTCTGAGCATGGCTGTCCCCAGGGCAGTTGTGTTGCCATCTGTGTCTCAAAATGTGTGCCCGTGTTTGATGACAATTAGAGAAGAAAACATGTTTGAATGTCTATTCTTACATCTAAATTCCTCAAGCCCTCCAGAACTGTGAGAGGCACATGTCCAGCCATAACTTTCATTTGGTCCCACTCACAACCCAAGCACCCTCCTATTTTGATCATCAAAAATAACATGTTTGTGGGCCGGCCGAGTGGCGCGGTGGTTAAGCGCTGGCTTGGGAAGCCCGCGGCCCCGGTTCGGGTCCCACATATGTGGGCCAGTGACAGTGCCCTCAAAAAATAAATAAATAAATAAATAAAATAACAAGTTTTTGAGAAAGCCACAAGCTTGTGGGCCCACATTTGCTCTCGCTCCAGAGTCCATGCAGGGCTCACCCATGTGCTAACCTGTGTGCTCACACATCCCCACCATGGCTTCTACACCTGCCTGCACCCTATTTTCGGTCGGTCATTCACTAGCTTCCAACACATGAAGCTCGTATACACTTTTCCATGTGTGGGTGACAATGTATGTATGTCATTGCGATGACCAGCAAAGTGTCTGGTGAATTCAGGCAATGTTTTTGTCAGCTGCAACTAAAGAACTGAAATTCCTATTGCAAGATTTCAGCTATCGCATATCAGCCTGTGTGATCCGACCTCCCGTGTGCATCAGGTGTTTTATCAGAGGATGAGTGACAGTTGCCCTCACGATCCCTGTCTGCACACTGCGAGACATCTCGAGCCACACCTGGCTTTATCCCTTGCTGAGCCTGGCATCGCTGGCATGGTTGGTACAGAGCGGGTGGCCAATATAGATTAAGTAGTCAAATATGATTTGAGTGAATACATGCCATGTCATAGGAACTTTGAGACACATTTTGGGTTTTAGTGATATATGTACAACTTTTTATCAGTCTTTTTCCACCGCCACGAGCTTCCAAACCGTACACTGGGCCTCTGGCAAGCAGCATGCTGGCAGTGTGTGGCCTGAGCGTGGCTCAGTCAGCGTCCCTTTCCTGCTGGTCTCAGCCCAGCCACATGCTGGAGTTACCTGGGACGTTAGGTGAGGTGATGAAAATGTAATTATGGTGATGGTTGTTCAAGTGTACAAATATGTTAAAAACCACTGAATTGTATACTTAAAGCAGTGATCTTTGTGATATGTAGATTATATCTCAGTCAGACTGTTAAAGATAATGAATCCCTCAGCCAGAAATTCAGTCAGCTGGTCCAGGCTGAGTCTGCGAAGACCCCAGCTGGCTCTAACATGCAGCCAAGGCTGAGAGCCACTGGGTACAGTCCGTGCAGGACTCAGGCAGATCGATTTCCGCAGACGCCGGGGAACCCAGGGCTGACTGTGGAGACCATTGATCACTCTGGGGACAGGCCTGGCTGCCAAGGGACCCACATCGAACCCACGGACTGTCAATAATGTCTTAGCTCTGTTGTTTCCGAACCTGAGCAGACATCTTACAAAACAAGGAGGGTTTCCAGGAGACAGTGTCCCCTGCTGCCCCTGCCAACCTCTGTGTCACCGACAGAGGTGGGGCCAGGAAATTTGAGTTATTAAGAGCTCCTTCATAGAGACCCGTGACCAGCATTTCCGGGGCTACCCCGTGATGTGTTCAAATCAGGCACCCAAGGCCCCTCCTGAACGGCAGCTGCTCCCAGAAGGGCCATGTGCATTCTGTTGTCGGGAACTGTTTGCACTCAAACTCACGAAGCTGTTAAATGGCAATTAATGTGATTGAAGGGAGAGCGATGTTGGTGCGAGACCGGTGACCAGAGAGAGCAGCTCGCCCCTGGCACCTGTGGGCTGGCCAGCCGTGCGCGATGTCTTCCCGGCTGCTGGCACCAGCCTTTGCTCCGTCTCCTGCATGGGAAGGGGCTGACCCTCCTTTTAGCTGAGATCTACTATCCCACCGTGGCTCCGAATCCCGTGCCTTATGCGAAACAGGCTCTCAATTACACTCTCTCCCCTCCCACAGCCTCATTCTCTCAGCTGCCACCCTGTCTTCCAGCTCGTAATCACCTCCCATCTTCATAACACAAACCAAAAGCCCTACTCCCATTCCCCACGGCCCACTCCCCACAAGCTACACCCCAATTCCTGCCTCCACGTGCATTCCAACCCGAGTGACCTTCCCTGGCTGCTGACCTATTTGACTGACACACCACGTCGGCCTGTTCTTTCTGTGTCAGCAGGGCCCCCTGCCCCCTCCTGGCCCGCCTGCCTGCCCCGTGTGGGCATTCTCAAGGTCTGTGCTTGCTCTTTATTGTCCCCTAGAGGTTCTCACCCACGTCGGTGCTTTGAATCACTGACTACGAACTGAAAATTCCCAGATGATCCCCCAGCCCCCCTAATCCCCAGCAGCGCTATATTTCACACGCTTCTCAGGTTCAGTGTAACCACAGCTCCACTCAGTCTTCCCTGCCGGACCTCAGGCTGTGGTCCTGTCCCTATGCCCAGCGGCCCGCTTCCCCCAGGGGGTTCACTCAAGCCCGAGCTGTTGTCCTTGGCACCTGCCTTCATCTGTAATCAGTGTCCCTCGTACCTCAAAGC
This sequence comes from Aselliscus stoliczkanus, assembly GCA_033961575.1. Lineage (NCBI taxonomy): Eukaryota > Metazoa > Chordata > Mammalia > Chiroptera > Hipposideridae > Aselliscus > Aselliscus stoliczkanus. The sequence continues at coordinate 2,320,282 of CM066738.1, read as the reverse complement.
CTCTGCCCCAAGCATTTCAAAACCACTGTGGTGCATTTCAGCTCTGCAAACCCACGTTAGTCTAAATCGTTCTTTTCGGGGGCCAGGCTCATTGCTGCCTTCTAAAAAAATCCATAAATGCTCCTCTGGGGGTTGCGGGATAAGCATGCAACCCCAGCACCTCACTGAAGACCCTGATGGCCTCGCCTCCCCTCACCCAGCCCCCATCAGAGCCCCAGCCACGCTGGCCTCCGCCCTCCCCGGGGGCAGGGAGGGCACTGTGTCAGGACACGGCTTCCTCAGTGCCCAGCACCGTCGCAGCCACAGTATAAACACAGGCAGAGGATCTACCGACCAAATGAACACTGACTTGCCTAAGCCTGGTTTTGCGCATGTATAAATCAGGCTGATGACAGTAACTGATGGTTAGGATGATTCATGAGGGTGCCCGCAATACCATGAGTGGGATAGTCAGCACCCATCACATTATTAGGGCACAAACGATGATGATGATGATGATAACGATGATGATGAAGAAGAAGAATTGATTAGGTGCATCACATGCCTGGGACAAAACCATCTTACACTAAATGATCACTTCAGGTCACTGGCCCGGAAACAGGACCTCACAGGACTTGTGGATGGGGCCTCTGTGGGTCTCTGCCTTCACTTGTGTGAAATAGTGAATGGGTCCGAAAGGGATTCCCGGTTCTTCTCTGAAGACTTCTGGGTGTGGTCACTGGGCCCCGTCACGGCTGGCCGAGGTGGGGGCCGTCACCGCAGCTGGCTTCCGAGCTGCTCCCATACCCATAACGTGGCACAGTCGTCCATTGTGCATAGAAAACAGGGTCTATGTCTAAAGCCTGCTAGCAGGTGCCTGGATGGTCCAGCTGGAGGGATGTGTGTTTCCATCAGGACCTCTGTGCCATAAGCACCAGGAGAGTCAACCCAGACTGGCCTCAATGTGAAGGAAACACTGACCGCCGCGGCTGGCACCCAGACTGAGTCCACATGTCAGCGGTGAGCCCTGCCTTCTCCTGAGAGTGGCCACCCCAGCCTGCTTCCCCTCAGGAAGAGCTGCAGAGCTCTCGGACGTGCCATGCTCCGGCCTGTTACCCACCTGACAGGTGACAGAGAGGTCTTGGCATAGTTGTTTCCCAGCAACTCCTGAGGGCCACCCTGATGGGGCCAACTGGGACACATGTCCACCCCTAATCAAAGACTATGGCCTTGGGGGTACGCGTGCTGGTCACGTCAGGTCGGAATTCTGCACCCCACTTTTAGGGGTGAGGATAAAAGGGGCCATGTGAGCTGAGGGGGTGAGAAGCTTTGACTCCTCAAAGGGAAATTGCCAAAGTGGTTACTACGGAGATAAAGAAATGCCCAGAGCAAAACCCAAAGCTCAAGCATTCTGATGCTCAGACAATTTTAAATCCTCTGAAGAATCTAAATTCACTCAGGAAACTTCAGAGAAAATCGCTGCTTCATCTCCAGCCGCCAAATAAAACTTCTTGCTGACCCCCTGCGCCCCTCGGGACTAGCTCGGGGACCAAAGAATTTAAACTCACGGCTCCAGGCCCTCGGAAGGAGCCATTGGCCTTCTCCTCACTCCAGCATTGCTGACAGAGTAGTCAGGAAATGAACAAAGCGCCAGAGTGCTGCTGTCTGCAGAATTCCAATTGTCGCGTCTTCCTTCCCCGAGCTGTTTGCACGACTCTTATCCTCTCTATCTTGAAGATCCTGACAAGCTTCTTACCCATTCAGGCAGCTCCCTGGCCATTACAGACTTGCTGACCTAGAATGTGGGTCTTTTGTGTGCCACTATATCAAACGCTTCCTTGAAGCCCAAGTAAATTATCGCCGGGCTCTCTCCTGTTGACTCTTTGTGCTGTTTCCATGAAAAGTTCCGTGGGACTGACCGAGCGTGGCTTTCCATGGCGAGCCCGTGTGACCACCTGTAATTAAGCCAAGGGAGCGCCGCCCGGCTTGGTGGGTGGGCTGCGTGCTGAGACGAAGACGCAGCCAAGCGAACTCCCCACAACACAGAGCGGGGGCACTTCCTCAAAGGCCGCAGTCAGGGGCTCCGGATCCCCGGTTCCTCGTGGCGTTTCCATCGTGCCTGGAAAGGGCTCCCTCAGGATGCTAGCTGCAGGCTGGAGGCATGAAGTGCGTGCGCTTTGGAGCCTCCAGCCTTTTTTTTTTTTTTTTAGGGCAGTGTCACTGGCCCCCATGTGTGGGACGCGAACCGGGGCCGCTGGCGGAGCCTCCAGTCTTGATTCCACACCCGGCTCTGCCTTTCCGTAGCTGTGTCATCCTGAGCAAGCCACCACACCCCTCGGAGCCTCCGTTTCCTCCTCTGTGCAGTGGCAATGACAGGGACCCCAGTTTGCAGGGCTGCTCAGAGTTACACAGATTTGTAAAGTTACGCACAGCCTCTGTCCGAGTCCTGTGCTCACCAGGAGGCCAAACGTCAGCGGCATCACTGCAGACTTCTGCAAGGTGGCGACACCTCCAGCCTGTTCTTAATCATGTTCCTACCTTTTCCATGGTAGGAAAAATAAAATATGTCACTTCTTTTTTATTTTTTAAAACCATGCTTAATAGAATATTTACTCTACCACTTATCCTCGGGGGGAGCGGGCTCCTGACTGGTGAGACTGTGGGGAAAGGGCCTGGCATGATGTGTGCAGATGCACAGTCCGTGGGGGTCTGCGCTGGCAGTCCATGCGATGGGGCTGCCAGGCCCTCGGCCTGGAGCCCGAGCGTGAGTGCTCCCGATGGCAGCGTGTTACTCAGTCTCCTCTCCCCCTCTGCGTGACTTGGGCTAACACACCAATCACCTACTTGCTGGATAACTTTGGGCAAGCTACCTCCCCCTCCCCCCAAGCCTCAGCTTCCCTAACTGAATGGCGGTGACAGTGTCTAAGCAGCAGGGTGGCTGTGATGCTCAGAGAGGGTGGCCATCAAGGGCCCAGGTCACTGAGACCCCAAGCAGGTGGCCGCTGTCCTAGGGATGGGGACTGGACCCCTCCAGGTCTCCCACCTGCTGGAGCCCTGCATGTGATTCCACTTCGCTCGTCCTGCAAGACGCCACCGTCCTCACAGGCAGTGACACAGCGTGTCCCGCTATGAGCGTGTTCGGGAGGACAAGCACGGTGCTGGGATGTTCTGCCCCCTGCCTCCCTGCACACGTCCCACCCTGCTCTCAGCAGCCCCCTTCTACCTTCTCTCTTCGGGGGACAGCTCAGGCACGTGGAGACCGCTGACTCCCAGGCCAGAGGCAGATGAGGGAGGTTGTGGATGTGGCTCATCTAGGTCCCCGGGGGTGGCAGTGAAGCTGCAGGTGGTCAGCTCCCCACCATGAGTGTCCAGCTATTTGAGGGTGACTGGCCCAGAGGAAACACGGCGGGCAGTGGAGTGAAAGGTCAAATCCTGCTAAAGGCACTGGAGTGGCTGGGTCCAGCTTGGCCTGAAGGCAGAGCATCGCTGTTTCCTAGGCTTCTGCTTATAGATCTAAAACCAGAAGCTGTTGGAAGATGTCAGCTCTTGAGACAACTGTCCTGGCCGTGCCCGTAGAGGCCCCCCAAGGGAATGGGCATGGCGGGCAGCAGAGGGCAGCAGTCCGAGACCCAGACTGGGGACGGAGAACGCCCAGGGAGGCTGCACAGACCAGGGTGTGGGCGGCGTGAGGCCAAGGCCGCAGGGCTCGCTGGGGCTCCAGCCCAGACACGACGTGGGCTAGAGACTCACCAGCCCTGGCGGTGCGGCTGCCCCGGTGCCAGGGGGCATTTCATTTAATCCAGGAGGGAGAGGGCGGCACAGAGTGGCTGAATTGAGGACTGAGGAAGGGGCCGGTCTTTCCTGCACTTTCGAGTTCAGGGGCCAAGGTTCTCACTTGCTGCGTGGTACTTCTCAAGGCCATCTGAGTTCTGGTTTCTGTACGTGGCTGCACAGAGTCAGGCCGCCCCTGCCACTCCACAGACACCTCCGCACCCACTGGCTTGTCTCGCAACCTGGAAAACGTTTGTAAATCGAATCCATGGCTAAAAGGTGTTTAAAATGGGCTAGACTGTTGCAAAACATGGTTTGTAATTAATCCCCACAGTGACAGCTTTGGAAAGTGATAAATGCAATTGCTATAAAAATGCACACCTTGTAATATAGAGAGTGCAGATTCATAAACACACCCAGAAAGTGCTTAATAAAAGTACTTGCTGAACAAACAAAAGAAGCGATGGGTGCTTTGAATTCCTTGTTCAGCTCCCTCATCTTGTTTCTCCACATCCATCAAGATTTTCATAGATATATATATATATATATATATATATATATATATATATATATAACTTTTTTTTTAATCTAAAGAAACTTCTTCATTATGCTTTAAGTAACTGCGTCTTCACAGCAGTGGGACAGGGTGATATGATATGATGTAAAGAAATCCTTCTTTGAAATAAAATGAATCTCTCTACTCAGTGTGAACATTGAGAGTTAATTCATTACAGCCTAGGAGGAAAAAAAGAAGTAAAAGAAAATAGATATCTCACTAAAGCCAGCACTCGGGATCCTTGAGTAAATATGAGCTCTGCATGTGTGGCATTGTTGTCGTCTGACGAGCTGGCAGCTCGACCTTGACCGTGGAACAGAAGCGTGGGCTGTTTCTAGATTGCCGGCGCGTCTGCTGTCGTGCGAGGAATCCTTCCCACACAGTGAGACGATGGCACCTCGTGTTGATTAAAGGGCCAGGACAACATCTCAGACTTATAATATCAGTCAGGCCAAACGGAATTCACAGAGAAATTCAGTTACCATCAGATTTGCAATTGTAAATAGTTTGAGAACAAATTGGGTGAAATGAATGGCACGGTTTTTCATTATCTTCGAGAACCAGGGTGCCCCATGTTGCAGAACGCGTCTGTGGGAGGAGGATTCCAGGCAAGGCGAGCAGCTAGGCCCTCTTCCCTCCTCCAGTGCAGGGGTGCGACGTTAGAGCACCTCCAAAAGCAGAGAAGTCAGCTTCGGGCCCCAGGCGCTGCCAGCGGGCCTGGGGCCCACGTGCCCAGCCCAGGGTTCCCCACTCCTGACACCATTGGGCTTTAGGGTCAGATGCCTGTGGTCACCCCCAAGGAGTATCTTTCCCTTCCAGGTTTCTCATCAGCGTGCCTGGGCCTCGTGGTTGACAGTCCTCTAAGAACCCCAGGACAGTGGGGCAGAGGGGAAGTCACAGGTCTCAGAGCAGGGCAGCCGGGGGGGCGGGGCCCAGGCTCACCACTCACCATCCCCAGAGCATCACCCAGGCTGTCAGGACAGATAACTGATGTCCCTGCTGCTCATTCGCCTCACCTGGAAAACGGGGAAGAGATGGCTACTTACAGGGCTGCTTCAGAAACTGGGCAGAAAGTGCATGAACCCACGCGCAAAGTATGGGGACCGAAAGTGTTCAATAAATGGGACTTACTGTCATGATCACAATTTGCAGGTAAATGTCCAGCGGACAGCTCAGGAGGGTGGGCAGGCTAGGAAAGGAAGTCTGGCTGGATGAACTGTTTGGGAACGTGTCTCCCCAAATGTCACCTGTGGAACACAGATTCAGGGCGTGTTTGGGGCAGTGCTTGGAGGACCACGCTTCCAAACTTTACTTTTAAAATGTGTTTTATTGGGCCGGCCAAGTGGCGCGGTGATTAAGAGCTGGCTTGGGACGCCAGCGACCCAGGTTCGGATCCCACATATGAGGGCCAGTGACACTGCCCTCTTAAAAAAAAATGTGTTTTATAGATATTTGTACAAAAACACCAAACGCAGTTTTTTCTACTACTTCATAACCTGTCTGAAAACTCGTCCAACGCTCACATAGGTGTTCTGCATGCTAGGCCCTAGTCTGATGCTTCATACACTTAATCCTATTTAATCCTGTAGGCTGCTACTGTTCCCATTTTACAGATAGAATAGCTGAGGTACAGGGGTGATATAGCCTTTGCCTGGCACACAGCTGCTAAGATTGGGATCCTGGCATCCTGGCTGAAACCACTCACTCATCCCTTCCCACAGCCCGTGGCCGCCCTCCTGGGGTCCAGGCAGCATGAACCAACAGCCCTTCAGGGCACATTGCTCACCGACCACCGAGCTGGATTGTGGGTTTTGCCTGAATATTTCAACCAGTATTTGTGGCATGATTGGTCCCTGATGGTGTCTGAAATATATATGCTGCACAGGTTGGTTCCCCACAGACCTGGAGCAGGAGGAGGGAGTGTTATCGAAACAAAAGCAATGACAACAACCACAAAAATTCCTGAGCTTCTCACGCTATCTGGAGCTTCTCAAGTGAAAAGCTCGAAGGGAAGACAAGCCTATACGGACATGAGCGCAGATCAGTGAGTCGGCAGAGCCTGGCGGGAATGTTTGGGGGTCGCCCTCTTCAGCGGAGCCCAAACATGAGGAATCTTTTGTTCCTCTGCCACATGACAAGCGGGAGGCACAATGTCCCGCCCCGCTCTGATTCAACAAAATGTGGAAGTAGATTCTGGCCTGCGCCTCGGACGGGGGGAGGCGCAGTGACGCCCCTAGTTTGAGCAGCCAGGGGGTCCCGAGTGGCTCCAGAAAGCGCTGTTCAGGAAGACACTTCGGGAGCATGTCTGACTTTCTACCAAAACTCACAATGTGAAAATTACTTCACGTTGATACATTTTATTCTTACTGCCTTAGGCATAAGCAAGTGTCTCTCATTTGTTTTTGTTCTGCGTTAAAGCAAAGTGAATATGACTCAATTTTTTATCATTTCTTTAAGTGACTAATTCACCTTTGAGAACTTCCTTGGTGCTGACTACTCTAATCTAAGCCTCCATTTATATTTCATGAACCCCACCAATATATTATAATTTAAAAATGTTTCATGGTCAGTAAGTTTAGAAAATGCTGATCTATAACTACCTAAAAATGTTTTCCTCTCATGGAGAAAAGAGCTAAGATTTTGGCAGCCGGGAACAATTCCACCCTCTGTTTGGATGAGCTGTGATTAGCAGCGGCGAGAAACGAGCTATAGATATAAAACATGATTACGGAAAGGTCCCCAGAAAAGCAACGGTGCCCTTGGGCTTTGCCCTTGGTGACTCAGAAGGCATGGAGTCTGGACAGAGGACGAGGGAGTGAGTTACGTTTCGGAAGGATCCTTCTGGCCGCGTCGGAGGAGAACGTGGCGGCGTGAGCGCGGCTGCTGCGGTGGCCAGGGCGGCGGCGGCGCGGGGAGAGGCGCTCCGATGCTGCGTGTGCACCGCGTGCGGGCCTCGCTGCGGGCCGGGCAGGGGCGCGGGCCTCGCTGCGGGCCGGGCAGGGGTGCGGGCCGGGCAGGGGCGCGGGCCTCGCTGCGGGCCGGGCAGGGGTGCGGGCCTCGCTGCGGGCCGGGCAGGGGCGCGGGCCGGGCAGGGGCGCGGGCCTCGCTGCGGGCCGGGCAGGGGCGCGGACCTCGCTGCGGGCCGCGCTGCGGGCGGGGCCGGGGTGCGGGCCTCGCTGCGGGCCGGGCAGGGGCGCGGGCCGGGCAGGGGTGCGGGCCGGGCAGGGGCGCGGGCCTCGCTGCGGGCCGGGCAGGGGCGCGGGCCGGGCAGGGGCGCGGGCCGGGCAGGGGTGCGGGCCGGGCAGGGGCGCGGGCCTCGCTGCGGGCCGGGCAGGGGCGGCGTTAGGCGCCCCGGCAGCCTTGCGCCTAAGGGCCTGGGCGGGCGGGTCTCCCTTCGCGACGACGGAGGCCAAGGCTGAATGCAGGGCGACGGGTCAGACGCTCAGGCGGACAGGCGGTCTGGGCGGCACCCTGCGGCCGCGCCGTGCCGACGCCGAGTGGGCGTCCGGTGGCGAGGCAGACGGACTGGCCCGGTTCGCACGTAGGCGGCCCGCCAGGAGCCGGCCGAGCCCCCGGGGGAAGGCGGGTTCAGGCCGGACCGCAGGGAGCCCTCGCGCCGGCGCTTCTGCTCCGCCGAGTGCATCTGGGGCGCGAGTTCGGAGCCCCGGGGGCGCTGGCGCAGCCCAGGCTGAGACCCGGCGCGCGGGCCCCAGCAGGCGGAGGGGCGCAGGGCCGGGCCCGCTGGAGGCGGAGGCGTGAGGGGCGCCCGCCAGGGGGCGCAGGAGGCGGCCCAGCGAGGAAGGCGGGCGTCCAGGAAGGCGGGTGTCCCGGAGGCTGAGGAAGAGGGGGCTCTTCCGGATCCGATGCACAGGCCCGGAAGGGGGGCGGGACGGGGGGCCGGAAGGGGAGGGCGGGAAGGGGGCCCGGAAGGGGAGGGCGGGAAGGGGGCCGGAAGGGGGCGGTTGGGAAGGGGGCCCGGAAGGGGGAGGGCGGGAAGGGGGCCCGGAAGGGGGGAGGGCGGGAAGGGGGCCCGGAAGGGGGGAGGGCGGGAAGGGAGGCCGGAAGGGGGGCGGGGGGGACGGGGGCCCGGTCGGGGGGAGGGCGGGACGGGGGGCCGGAGGGGGGGAGGGCGGGACGGGGGCCCGGACGGGGGGCGGGCGGGAAGGGGGGCCGGAAGGGGGGAGGGCGGGAAGGGGGCCCGGAAGGGGGGAGGGCGGGAAGGGGGCCCGGAAGGGGGGAGGGCCGGAAGTGGGGCCGGAAGGGGGGAGGGCGGGAAGGGAGGCCGGAAGCCTAGCGCTGGGCTCGGCAGGGCGCTGTGGCAGCTCGGAGGGCTCAGGGCACCTGCCTCACAGGCACCGCCAGGTCCCAGGAGCCCCGCGAGCCCCGGCCTTTCTTTCCCAGGGGCGCCTGGCTGCGGAGTCGCCTTTCGCTTTATAAACTGTGGGAACAGCGCACCTTCATATGGACCCGGGGGGGTGCGTGTTCCTTTCTCACAGATGGAAAGTTAGGGAAGCGTCATCCATGGCTGCAGATGTCTCTCTGGGCGTCATTTTCTCCATAGCGCTTCAAAGGACTGAAATGACAGAGAAGCAAATCGTAACTTTTGTGCCTGAAGTTGGTGCGTTCTCGTACGTTTTAGTTGTCCAGCTTGACCGCCACGCCTCAGCGGGGCCTGATGTGCCGTGGGGTCTCGGTGGTCTCGCCCCGTTGTAGGAGACGGTGGTAGAGATCGCAGAGTGTGCCCCAAATCTCCGTGTCCCCTGATCAAGATGGAGGTGAAGGAGCCCAGCAAAGGGGCACGTGGAGAAGGGTGGGGAGGAACTTCTGAGATTACGAATGTGTGTGTGCTTTCTAATTTCCATGAATGTGTATATGTACTTTTTACTTACATATATACCCATGTATACATACACACTATGTACGTACGTGGATATCCAATAAATTATGTCTAAATTGCTAATGCCACGCATGTTCTCAGCTTTTAGATGGAAAGTGGATATTAAATTCTGACGCGCACATGCAGGGCCTGAAGTCAGGGCCCATGAGTCGGTCCGTCTGCAGGCCCTCGGCTCCCTCCAGTGTAGCAGCATGAATTACCAGAGGGGCGGGGGTGTGGAGACGTGGCCGCCTCCTTCAGGAGCCTCCCATAAATCTGGGCTATTATTCATAGAGGTCAGATTGATAACTGCTAAGTCCTCTAGAGCTCTACCCTAAACGCCATTATAGCCAGCGGCTGCTGCTTTATTGCACTTTCAGAAAAATTGGTGCTTCAAGTGCTCCTAACGGCTAACTTGAAAATCCTAGATTATTAGTGTGTTCCTCATACTTTCTACACAGGAGAACCAATCCCTGATTAGCAGTTGCTCTGAATTTACACTTACGTTATTTCTCCTGAAGTCACCGTTTTGGTGGCTTTTGGTTTGGAATCTGCAATGTTCAAACTTTAAATACTCCTGGAATCCTCCCCAGCTCCCCGCAGGCTGGCTCCCCTCAAACATGGACTGCAGCGTGTGTAAACCTCTGGACTTTTTAACTGATGCAAGTTTTGGCTCGTTAGGATTTGTGACCTTGGTGTCTCTCTCTGCAAAAGGCAGAACCCCCACAATATTTCAGAACTGTCCATTTAATTTAATGGGACAGAACGGGTCCAGGGAAACGATGTGGGGGAACGGGCACTTCAGGCTCCGTTCCGGCCTGTTCCCTCTGAAGCAGAGCCTCACACCTTGTAGGGAACCCTGTCAGGAACCTGTCCTGCGATGCTCTTTGTTTTCCATTGTCTCAGTGACATGAGTTCTGTTAGAAATCGGTTCTCAAATGTATGCAATTGAAAGGAGGAAGGCTTCAGAAGAGAAGCGTGCTTCATGCAGACTGCAGGTCCTACTGAGAAGCTTCTGAGAAAGGCGGAAGTGAAAAGAGACCCTTTTATTGCGAAGCCCTCTTCCTGGGGAGTCGCGCTGATGAGTAGAATAATGATGACATGTAATCATACTAGTGATTGTTACGCTGCTCCAGCTGTTTGCTGCCCTCCCTCAGGCAGGAATACACTTCCTGCCCTGCTAACACCAGGCCAATAAAGCGTGAGTTCCGGTGCCTCGTGCCACCCCCCAACTTGGTATGCGCACGGTGCTGCCCCAGAGCTCTGCCGGACTCTGGCCCCATGACCCCTCCCCACCCCCAGCTAAAGCAAGGCATCCTGTGGAGCAGAGCCACAGACCAGGCGGAGGGAGACCTGGTCAGGGCCAGCCCCGGGGATGATGGGGTATTTGTTTTCTCAGCATAACTAATACAACAACTAGGTTAGCAGGCACTGAATCAGCTCGTGTTCCAAGCAGGCTTCTTGTATTAACTCATTCCATCCTCACAGGGACTCGTATTTCTCCTGTTTTAGAGATGAAGTGATTGGGGCCCACAGAGGTTGTGTCACCCTCCCCACGTGACCAGTTGTAGGTGGCAGTGCCCTTACCACAGTGTGGGTGCGTTGGTCAGCGCCCACGCTCTCAGCCCCCGGCCTGTGTGTCAGGCTGGACAGGACAGCTGCTGGGACACACTGCCCTCTCCGCCCTGGGTTCTCTCAAATCTAAGGGATGGTCTCTTTGGAGATGTGAAGTCACCTCAGAAAATGGGAGAAATTGGAAACCCAGGGAGGGCCCAGGCATCGAATTTGGGATTTATTTTGGATCCTATACCATAACTAGCAGAATGAGTTCGAAAGGACAAATTAAAAGTTAGGGAGCCGTGTGGTTCCTTCCGGCTCCCCAGCCCCAGGTGTTAAGATTACTGACGTTCAAAATAAAGCCCCGTTGATGTGGAGGCTATGACAGGTGCCAAGCTGTAGCAGGTGTATTTTCTTTTACTAATTGGCTGGTTTGTATTAACACCTTTCTTCCCAATAAAAGAGCTCAATTCTCTTTTTAAAATGAGCTTTTACTTTGAAATAACTTTAGATTTCCAGGAAACATGCAAAGACAGTTCAGTGGGCTCCCTGCCCCGTTAGCCTCTGTTTGGTCCTTTCTGGTCTCAGTGTCACCCCCTCCTTGGCAGAGGGCCCCCAGTTCTGAGCTGTGACCTTAATTAGATGGACTACTCACATCAAGCTTACTGCCCCGCACACAGAGGCCTCGGTGCATGTGGGCATCTGCTCACAGCTGCCTCGGGCGGGCATGAGGGGCATCCTGGTGGGCTACAGGGCCCAGGGAGCTCAGGCAGGCCGCAGAGATGCAGGTGGGCTCTGAGTGACCTCGCATGGAGCTGGGATGGCTGCACGAAGCTGCTCGCCGGACTCCAGAGCGAGATGGGCGCAATCGGGGACAGTGAGGCCAGCCTCCCTGAGAAGCGGGGCTGGGAGTGGACAGAGGGCTACAGCACGGTCGGGCGGGGAGGATGAGGCTGGGGCTAGGCAGGCCTTGAATGCAGGGGAAAGACTTTGGCCTTTATCTTTCAGCCCCGGGAAGGAGTCTGACCAGAGACTGCAGGGGCAGGGCTGCGGGGCTGGCCCAGGGCAGCGAGGCGGACAGGAGCAGAGGGCGAAGGGCCCGGCAGCCTAGACGTGAGAGAATGAGCCCCCACTAAAGACTGCTGGGAAAGCTGCAGTAATTGGGGACAATTTACAATTTGTATTTGTTTTGTCATAACAGCAGACACACATAAAGCACTGTGCCCACATACACAGACTGTTAGTATAGAAAATACATGTTGACTGAAGAAATGATAGTTATGGAGTTTGCTCGGAACCTGACAATCCTGAACTGAGTGAATCACAAAAATCAAATTTCATCAAAATGATGTAAGATTTAATTTTCCATTAGTTGTTAAAATGCATTCAATCTTAGAAGTCAGGAAAACCTCAAATATTTTAGAATGCTAAGTAATTTTTTTTCTAATAATCTCTTGCAAGATGACAGGTTTATATAAGTACAGTAAAACCTTGGATTGCGAGTAACGTGGAGTGTTCCGCAAGATGAGCAAACATTTCTAATACATTTTAACGTGGTAAATGAGTGATGTCTTGCACTACGAATAGTTTGTTTCCAGAACGAATTATGCTCGCAAACCAAGGTATTACTGTATTTTAAAGTCTCAAAACCCAGGTCTTAATTTTCTAAAGTTGTAGAAGGGAAAGGTTTGTGTGCAAATGCGTATTTCTTGCTGATGAGACCTCTTGACTGACAACACAGTAATGCTTGGTTTCTCTTTATTTCAGACATCTCGCACCAGCATTTAAACATCGTCAGTAGAATTGAGGGGAACTGTTCACTGGGAGCGATGAGGAAGTTTCCACAAGATGTAAAACCACTGAATGAGAAGGCGCCAAATCCAGGAGCAAAGGTAGGGCAGCTGCTGAGTCATGCCGCCTAAGCTGCTGCTCAGGTGAGGCTGCAGTTAGGGCTATCACTCACACTGATGGCTGTGACTCGTGGGCCTGCGTCTCAGGGCCCATGACAGGCCTGGCCCTGTGATTGTGAACTGGGAATCGGGTGGCACACCTCCCCTGGGGGGGGTTAGGGAGACACTTGGTATCTGGTGGCAGACACCCCATGGCACCCACGTGCGCCCCCCGCTTCTTCCAGCTGTGAGATGAAGCGCCTTTTCGCCCAGGCCTTGTGTGCTGGCCAGGCTCCCCAGGGAGCTGAGGACTTCGGTTATCAGTGGGCACAGCTCCTGGGGTGGGCCGCAGGTGAGCAGCCGCCGTCTACACCAACGGCCCTGGTTTCCTTCTTAAATGTCTTACAGTGCGCTCTCTCTGCCACCCAGGGCCATCAGGGGTCCCAGCTGGTGGGGTGTGTGTGTGGGGGGGGGTGTGAGGGGCCCATTTTCCATTCTGAGACGATGGCTGTGCCTTCATCTGGAAATCCCTCAGTGCCACTGACTGTATCGCCAGTCTAACGCAGGCCTGGGGCTGGAGGGAGTCTGTCTCAAATCCTCTTAGGTGACTCCCGTCAGCCCCCTCCCCACTCCCTCGGAGACCGCCCCTCTCCGTGGTGCCCTGTGGGTTACTGTGCACCCTCCTCCAGCACCTACTGCCGGGGGGGGGGGGCCCAGGGACCCGTCGAATGCCCCCTGAAGGCACTCGTCTCTGCTGGCTCCTCTCTGGGGTCATCACATGATTTTGTAAAGCACCCAATGTTTTAAAACTCAGAGCGGATGCTCAGGAAAGGGTGATCAGGTCCAAGTGAGTGGTAGTGCCAGGCGGAGCCACGTCCTGGGGATGGAGACTGCCAGGGATCCCAGCAGGTCCTTTTCATGGGGCACCAGATAAAGCAATAAAAATGTTAATCCTCTCAGCCTCGGAGGCTGTGACAGCAATGAAGTATGTGGAGAAGTTAAAGGGGAAAACATAAATTAGGTCCCGAGGATAAAGAGATGTGTTTTCAATAGGTTTCTACCTTCGGTTGGGAGGGCCTAGATTAAATGGATAACACGAAATTCAATAAATAAGGATTATGGATGGCAGCTGATTTATCCCGTTATAATTTGAATTAAACGCGAGCATCAATTACGCCCCTGACCCAAAGGTTATTAACAGACAGCTAATAAGGAAGTGAACCTGCCCGTGTATATTATTGCTGAGAATTTAGGACTCAGCATCGAGAGCTGGGCAATTGATGGCTTCAGAGATCAATTTCATTCTTGATGCCACCCAGAAGAGTGCAGGCGGATAGGCAGCTAGCAGTGTCCCACAGCCCAGAACCCCCTGGCCTGTGAGTAAGGCAGCAGGACTGGCCCAGATGAAACTTCACACAAGTCTCTTACTTCCTCTAGGAGTCTGGCCTTCCTGTTCTTAGAGGGTCACCTCAGAAAACTTTGCAACTGAAAATTCTTTCTCTGTTCCTTTGAAGTGTATGCAAATTTCCCCATATCCTAGACTCTAGCCCATTTTCCAACCCAGGAAAAATACCTTTCTTAAGGTCCTGGGAGCCATCTCTTTGAAATGTAAACGAAGGACCTAGCACCTTCATCTTCCCATCTCTCTAGGAGAGGAGGAGCCTAACTCACAGGGGCCAAGGAGCAGACACAGCCAGCCACTCCAAGAGAAGAAACACTTGCAAACTCCGGAATAGCTCCGGGCTAATGTCCCCCTAGTCGCCTCCTTGCTGACGTCCTCCAGACCTCCGTCCCTGGCCCCCAGGCTTACAATCCCCCACCTTCTGTTGAGTGGAGTTCAGCCCAGCCCCTACTGCAGTCTTGAGACAGTCTTCTGGTTCGTTGACATCGTCTGGGACAGTTGTCACTGTGACTGCTGTCTAGACCTTAGTGACACCATTTGCTCCAGGCCCGATCCATGGCCCTTCTCAGAAGCGCCTGCTGCCCTGTGTATATGTACGTGTGTGCTGCCCAGTTGATCCGGGCCTGTGGTTTGCTTGTATCGAATGATTCAGACTGTGTTTAAACATGGAAACCAGTGGTCAGTCACACAGCCGGGCCAAGCAAATCTCCAAAGGACTAACTGGTTTCACACATGTTTGCCCCCAGACCACTCTCTTCCCCGCACTGGTCGAAGTCCCAGGTTGGGAGTGGTCCCCTCAGCCATTTGCTTTGATAGGACCTTTGATTTTCAACTCCATTTAGGCGTAATATCAGCAGAGTCAAATTGTATCATAAAAATGGACCCTCTGAGCACCAGGAAACAGTGTCATCTCCGCTGCACTGACGGGGAAGCCAGGCAGGCCGACTGAGTGTGTTATCCAAGTCACATGCATGGACAGTGACAGAGCTGAGATTCGACTCCAAGCAGGGTGGCCCCAGATGCACAATTTCACCGTGGAATGTGGCAAGGACTTGCTTTTATGAAGTAGGAACCTAAGCACAGGGGGACCATCTAGATTGCTGGCAAGGCAGATGGGTGAGAAACCCATTTCCTGAGGGACCAGAGGGGACTCCAGCTGAAGGGAGACCTTCCTGGCAGGAGCACTGTGTGTCCAGGGCGGGCGGGTGTCAACTGGGGAGTGAGGGGTGGGTCGGTCATGGCAGCACGATGAACCCAGCCACCTCGCTTAATTGTGCAGGATTTCAGGACCCCTCTGCTTGTGCAGCACCGAGGGCACAGAGCTGTCTTCCTTCCATCACAGGCCATCGTCTAACTTGGGAAGGTCAAAGGTTTCATTTGGCCATTGGGAGGGGACCAGTGTTGCACAAACAGGCGGTGTCCCGTGGAGACGCAGTGGGGGCCAGGCTAGGGCAGCAGCAGTGTCTGCTGGGGAGGCTTGTGGATGAGCATAAATGAGCGCCCTCCCCTCTGCCCCCCCCCGTGGACTTCCAGGACTCTTCTTGGGGGCAGGGCTTTCTAGGGAGATGAAGCTTATATGGGAACCACTGAATATTGGGCTTTATTATTATTATTATTATTATTATTACTCTATTTCCTTCTGTATTCGCTGGCCAGTGAGGGTGGAAAACCATTCATGTATCTCTTTATCAGCAATTGCACACCCCCACCACCACCAACAGTAGGATATGTCCACGTGGGTTCTGGCTGTGGTTCCCATAGGTCCAGTAAAACCCACAGCCTCTGACGGCATCACCTTCCCAGGCACTGGGTGGCGTGGGATCTGCCGATGGCAGCTGAAATCGGCCAGGAGGATTGTACATCAGCCAATGAAACGATTACCTGTTCATTGATAAGAGAAAATTAAATTGTTCAACTCCCAGTAACAGAAGCAGCATCCCAGCTGTAATAGTGGAGTAATTGTTTTACAATTAAGGCGTGCCCGGAATATACATTACTGAGCCATTTCAATAATATATGCATTGAGTCTCTCTACCTTTTTTTTTTTCCAAAAGAGGCAATTCAAATAAGTAATTTAGTGGCAGAAATAAACTATGAATTTAATTTATATGTTCATTAATTGTACAATTAAACAGAATACTAATTGACTGTGGAATTATACCTAAATGGGACACTGCACTGGGGTAATTAGCTCTCGTTCTGTTTTTCATTGTGAACATCATTTTTGGTGGTCTCATCCTACCCAGTTAGATGCTGTCTGGCTTTATTGGAGCATAAATCATTCTTCTAGACACAAAGATTGAATGCCCCCAGTACAGCTGGGGTGTTTCTCCCTTGTCACAAAGGTTATCTCTTTAAAAGGAAGGACACGTGGTTCCAGCTGGGAGTGGGCGGATGCTGGCCTAGCCTGCGATTCAGTGCACGGATTCTCTCCGGAAGGGACAGCGGCGACCAGAAGCGCAGGTCGGGGTGCCGGCGACCGCGCGGAGCAGGGTGGCTGGGCGGCGTGCTGGGCGCCTCTCCCATTCCCGCGGGACATCGTTCCCCAGCACTGGGCCCTGGCGCGTGCTGGGCCGAGGAGGCCCGACGGGCGGGAGAGAGGCGTGTGCAGGAGACACGTTTGCACACCTCCGTCCGTGGGGATGCACCGTCTGCACCTCCGTCCGTGGGGATGCACCGTCTGCACCTCCGTCCGTGGGGATGCACCGTCTGCACCTCCGTCCGTGGGGATGCACCGTCTGCACCTCCGTCCGTGGGGATGCACCGTCTGCACCTCCGTCCGTGGGGATGCACCGTCTGCACCTCCGTCCGTGGGGATGCACCGTCTGCACCTCCGTCCGTGGGGATGCACCGTCTGCACCTCCGTCCGTGGGGATGCACCGTCTGCACCTCCGTCCGTGGGGATGCACCGTCTGCACCTCCGTCCGTGGGGATGAACCGTCTGCAGCGAACACGCAGCTCCGGCCGGGGCAGGGCCTCCCGGGACCTGCGCTCCGGGCCCGCCTGCACCCTCGCGGTGGCTGCTCCGCTGGCCTCCCGCCCCCCTCTCTCACTGAAGGACCCTTGTGGTCCAGCATAGTCTCCCATCTCCTTAATCTCATCCACAAAGCTGCCTCCGGGATTAGGCTGTGGGTATTCGCATTCGCATTCGGGGTGAGGGCTGTTCCTGCCCCAGCCCCCGAGGAAAACCGCAGCGCTGCCCGGTCTCAGGCTCGGGGGAGGCTGCAGATGCTCGGGGCTCCCTGTTGGCTCCAGGCGGCCCTGCGGTGAGCCCAGGGGCACCCGGGCTGCTCAGAGCCCGACACGCTCCCCGCAGCCCCGGGGAGGGCCTGGTGGGAGCACAGGCGCTGGCTCTCCGGTGCTCAGGCCATGCAAAGGCAAATCCCCGGAGAAGTGAAGTAAGTTCCATGGGCGCCCCAGGGGCCTGCTTAGCGGTGGCTGTGTCATCCAGGGGAGACTTGCTCAGAGCCATCGCTTGGCCATCAAGGTGTAGATGTGACAGGGGCTCAAACTAGAACCTTGTGACGTGACTGGTGTCCATGAAATGTGCAGTTGTACGTGACACATCACGGAGGTAGCCTGTGTGCGTTCCTGAGTGTCAGTGACTGAACATTTAACAAAGGAGAAGGTGAGGCTGTAGCTCAGAGATCCGTGTGCACGCGCCCGGGTGTGCTGCCTGGCTCCCACCCCGCCCGCCGGCCTGCCGGCCTTTATTTTGTTCTTGAGTACTCAGCACCGTCTAATACACTCCATAAGGTGCTTACATGGTTGGTTTATCTTCAGCCTCCCCCATCAGATTGGGGATTTTATGTTTTGTTCTCTAACCCAAGAGCTAGAAAGTGAGTGGTAGAGGGCAACTGATAAATATTTATGCAATGAATAAGCGATTTATGTCATACGATTAGTATACTGTATTTATTTAGCACAAGGGAAATAATCTCTTATCACATTAAACCTGGGTTTTCATTGGTGCTTGGCAGATAAGATTTTTAATTTTTTTAATTTTTAATTTTTTTTTATTTTCCAATTACAGTTGACATACAATATTATCTTAGCTTCAGGTGTAAAACATAATGATTAGACATTTATATAAATTATGAAGTGATTCCCCCCAATAAATCTAGTACCCATCTGACACCATACATAGGTATCACAATATTATTGACTATATTCCCTATGCTGTACGTTACATCCTCATGATTATTTTGTAAGAGCATGTGACTTTTTAAAAGTGTGAGCCAAGCTGGGATGCTTTGGGCCTCCCAGTTCCTAGATCGGGCCACACGGTGGGGGTGTGAGATGGGGGCTGGTCAGCATCCTTCTCAAGGGCCCACTAAGGTGTTTAGAAAGGCACAGAGGAAAATGGAGAACTCGAGACACTCTTACCCAGTGCTAATGAAAATGTTGAAGACATTATAAAATAGATAATTATAGAAAAGAAAACCAGTGCTGAGAGTTATAGATCTTTCTAAAGCAACTATCACAGCTACCAGAACAGAATTAATCACCAGTGTCATAATTACACAAAAATTGCCCGAAAGTCCTCCCCACATTCCAAGGAAAATCAGTCAAAATGGGCCAAGTTTAGACTCATTCCAGCAAGCATTTAAAATGATAAAAATCAAGATAAATGTAAAGACCATTTTTAGAAGGAGACAAGATGGTTGCATAACAACAAGCACAACCATGTATGGTCTCAGACGGCTCGCTCTTCCCCCACACTCCTGCAGGAAGGAAATGGAGCAGCGACTGCAGCTTATTAAGAAAAGAGGGAAACCCACCCACGTGTGGGGGTGACAGTCCCCCTCGGACACCCACGTGTCCGTGAAATATACCACCCAAATACATTTTCTTGAAAGTATTATAAAAATGTCACTTCAACCTCAATAAGAGATACTGTTAACGAGTCAAGATGTCATCAGAAGCTTGAAAAAAATCCATTGTGCAAGCACCTGGCACCTACTTGGGTGCCTTCCTGAATCTAGGGGTTGGGTCTCCATGCTGAGGCCACCTGGGGAGCTTGCCCACCCCCAGAGAGGTGGACTGCAGCCAGGCCAGAGAACAACTCTCGTAGCCGGTGAGCAAATATTAAAATTTAAAATGATATATGTGTCATAAATTACTGTTTCGGAGAGGGCACAGCGCACCCAAATGTGGAATCTGCTGCCTCTGCCTCACAGGGCTCTGGGCAAGCTCTCCATCTCCTTTTTCTTTCACATTTTCCAAGTTTTTAAAAGAAAATGTATTTTCAGTGCAAACAACCCAAAAAAAAGCTTCACATAAAGAGAAGAGCCAAGTTTTATGGGTCACAGTGACCTGATACCAATTCATTCTAACATCCAGTTCTAATTGGAACAGAAAACTCTGTATTTTTATCTTGCTTTTACAAACCTCTTCATATGTGAACGTCCAAATCTTCTCTGAAACTCTTCTTCTGTGCCACACTCAGTCGAAATAAACCTTTAATAAAAAGTCTGAAAATGACTTTTTACCTAAGAGACTCCTAGAAATGCTGGAAGTTAATAACTAGTAGAAAAAAACAAACCAGCCAACAAAACAGGTTTGCACCTGCTGGGCTCTGGACGTCTCAGCCACCTTTGGGCTCTTAAGCTCTCCAGAGGTCAAGCTGAGATACGTCATGGCCTCAGGCCACCAGCTCACATCCCATTGCTGCCATTTACTGTCCAGCGTGACCCATGCGCCTGGTGAGCCAAGACACGCTCATCAGGCTGGACATGCCAGGGGCTCAGAGCTCACCTCCCAGGAAAGGAAATCCTCTACTGCGGACCCTCGGTCCAGATTCATCATTTGAAAAAAAAAGAGAAAAAAAAAATCAACACATAAATGCAAAGACCCATCAGGAAAAATGGTACAGGAGTTCTAGGGCCCTGGGAAAAAAATGGCTTTGGGGACAACTGCTAACGTTTCTGAGGGGACCTTTGTGTCTTAAATCAGTCAGGATATAATTGAAACCTACTCTGGGCAAATGCCCTCATGGAGTGCTGAGAGGTGACATGTCTGACCTTTTGGAACTGGTGGTCGAGAGCGCAGCCAGAGAGCTTCCTGTCGGGCCAGATGGCACATGCAGGTCGCGTGGTCTCTGTGACAGAAGGAAAGCAGCCACTGACCATGTGGAAACACACCCATGTGGCTGGGTTCCAATAAAACTTAATTTAGGGACACAGCAGTTTGAATTTCATGTCATGTTCACACGTCATGAAATGTCCTGGCTCGTTTGGTCTCCGGCATGAGGGAAGCCCAGGGCGCTTGGGGCTTTGCAGAGCTGCTCTGTATGAGGCTGTCATGGTGGGTGCATGGTACTACTTGTCAAAGCCCATGGGATGTACACCGCCAAGGGTGAGCCCTAATGGGAAACGGGGGCTCCGGTTAGTGATAATGCATCCGTGCAGACTCGGAGGTGTGGAAACTGCCACAGTGATGGCGGAGTTTAATCGGGGGCAGTGTGTGTCAGGGCCGGCAGGCAGGGTTATGTATGGGCCGGGGGCATAGCACTCTGTGTAGTAGCTGCTCAGTTGTTCTGTGAACCTAAAACTATGAAAACATAAGTCTGAAAAAGGGTTAAAAATGACAGGCATTCTTAGCCTGCAGGTCATAGAAGCAGGTGGCAGGTAGGGTTGGCGCATGACCCGTCCACGCCGACCCACAGACAAGCCAGGAGGAAAGCCCACACATGCACGTATGTGGCCCAGGAGTGGGGCAGGGGCGTGTCATGACAGGTCACACGGCACGAGTGAGCTGAGTCACCTTGGGGACCCAGAGGGTTGTGCGTGCAGGAAATTTAGGTGGAAACTTTGAGATGGACAGGACTCCACCTCTTCATCAAGCTGGTTGTTCATGATCTAAAAAGACACCGACACGGACCTCTGAGCAGCCTGCCAGAAGCCGCCGGCTCATATGACTGTAGGTTTAAATAGCTTATTATTTGCAGTAAAAACGTGGAAAAGCAGGCCTAAAGGAAGACAGGAATTTCTTCAGATGCTGCCCTGCCTTTAATAAGCCTCCCTCCCTCCATCTTTCTTGGTGGTAGAAACATCGCTACCATGTCCCTCTGAACAGCATAAGACGCACCATCCACTTGACAAACACATAATGAGAGGCTGCTGTGTACACCCCGCTCTCCAGCCACCAGAGCCGGTGGCCATGATGAGGTCACGTCGGGAACGGCTGTACAGGATCTCCAAAGAAGAGCGAAGGTGGCGCCACATTGATCCCATGCACTGTTTGCTGATAGGCTTTCATGCACCCCAGGGCTCTTCCTGTGTAGTCACCTGGCGTTGCCTAAAGGTGGTCTTGCCATATGGATCACATGATGAGAACATGCTAATCAGCACCCATGTGACAAGACGGCCATCTACTGCCTCTAGTATTCTTGTTATGTGTGCTGAGGACTCGACCCAGCTCCATAACCACAGCCAGGAAGCCGGTCGCATGCAGGAAATCAGAGGACAGAGCCTCCGATGCCGCACTTGGGGGCGGCCAGCAGGATCGGGGTCAGGCCCTAGCACCTCCCTCTAGGCGTCTGCACTCTTCTCTCCTTGTGACGTAGTCATCAGCGACCTGTTTACAATTTCTGCTCTTCTGCTGAACATTTACTCCAATTACATGGTCAATAACTCATTGTATATGGATTTAAATGCTACTTGGGGGTTTTCCACGGGTCTCCGTCTTAGAGGCGTGGGAGCTGTTGGTCCCACAGAGGCGCCTTCCCCAGTGACCCCGCCCCCTGCCAGCTCCTGCTCCTCGGTGCCAGCCGTTCCTTCGGGAGCAGCCAGAGCATGGATGGGGGTGGGCTCCACCGTGCACCCCGGCTCTGAGCTAGCTGTGAAGTCACGAACTCCCCTGAGCCTCAGTCCCCTGCCTGCAGAGTGGGAATCCCCTCGGGACCAGCTTATAAAGTGATCAGGGCGATGCCCAGAAGAAGGGGAGGAAGATGGGAGGCAGGGTGCTCCAGGCACTGGTTTCGGTGTGGGTCTCACAGCTGAGAACTCACACCCGTGCCAGACACAGCCACTGCGTGTGCCAGGAGTCTGCTACCTCCTGTGCACTCTCAGTGTAGAAAATCACTGCCATCTGGAGCATAAGAAGGTCCCCACCCAGGGGACTCGCTTGGCGTCCTTACACTCCTAGGTACACACATCCTCCAAGACCCAGCTGGCCACCACAGCAGGTTGGAGCACATGGGCAGGTGGGAGCTTTCCGTCCTGGGGAGGGTTTTCTCTCCGGCTAGCCCGGAGCTCCGTGCCTGCAGTCCCTTCCCACCCCCTGCGTGGACAACACTCTGGGGCCACTCAGCACTGACCGTTAGGGAACCTCAGCCTCTCTGAGTCCTCGCTCTGCCAGGACTTGGCAGCCTGTCACCTGTGGCTGTCCCATCTCCTCTGAGAGTGGTGGGGAACAGCTCGTAAGTCACCTGCCTGGCAGCTGGCGCACTCCCCCGCAGTGCCCCCTCCTTACCTCTCATCTGCTCCATCTACTTCAGCATTTGTCTCTCCCAGCGCCCTCCGAGATGCCGCCGTTCCACAGGCCGTCAGCAAAGGCTGGTGGGCAGGGCTTCTCATCTGGAGTGGGTGACACGTGCCATCGGAGCGTGGGGGAGCTGTCTTCCCAGGGCCCGCCCTCCCATTCGATGATTAGCACCAACTCACCAACATGCTGTTGCACAAGTTCGTGTCCTAGGCGAGGTTCGGCTCAGCTGCATTTCAGGGTTGCAGACCGTTTCATGTGGTCTCAGGTGTACGCTGAGGTCAGGGGACCTCCGTTTCACTTGTACCAGCAATCGCAGCTTTACCTGCCACTGTGCAGAAGGCTTAAAAAAGGAATGGGGTTTGTTCCTACCTTTGAAAAACATCAGAGTCAAAGGAAATGTTTCCAGACTGAACTGTACTCAGCTGAGTAACAGGAACAATAGGAAAACACATGGAGACCCTCCGCTGTGGCTTTGAAAAGCAAATCGGATCCACGTATTGGAGGAGTGTCTGCAGCCCCAGCCCTGGAGAGGGTCCCCCTGTTAATTACAGGTCTAGTGGAGGTCAGGCTCGGAAAAGACATACCTCCAGGGGAAAAGGCAGGAGAACAGCGATTTCAACTCTGACTCTGAATTCAGCTCATGGCAGAACAGTTAGCAGCCACCAAATTCATCCTTCTTGTCAATCAGTAAGGGAAGCCCAAGGTCAGTCGTCCACTCCGAGCCTCTAGGGCGGTTCCATGAGGTGTCAGTAAGCGGCTAGGACAGGGAGCCAAGCAAGGAGAGTGGGGAACAAGGCCATCCCGTTGGGGTAGTGCCCGGGATCCATCCCGTACCCCCTCGGTCCACCCTGTGGGGAAGCCGGCCAGTGGGAACCGGTCAGATTCCATGTCATCCCCCAGCGATTCTCAGTGAACTTGCTCTCCTTTCTTGGTGCTATTAGTATTTTCAGGGCTAATGTGCCTAAGGCAGTCTCAAGGGAAGAAAAAATATGCTTCAAAATCATAATAATCGTAGTAGTAATGATAAATAATGAAAGGGAGGGGCAGGAATGCAGCCATGACGACAACTAAGGGCAGAGCGGGGCTGTTCTCCCCTCACGGCGGAGCCCCACTGAGCGTGTGAACACGTGGGTGTGATCGGACGAAGCCCCAGGTACCTCTGCAAGGACACAAATATCCCACAGTTTGCTGTCACCACAGCGATTCACGGGGCATCAGGGACACTTCATAAGCACATCTGGCTCCTAGTAGGTGCTTTGTAAGGAAGTCTGGATGACAAATGAGTGACAAGCTGTCCGTGAGGCACATTCTGAGATGTTACCTGTAAATCCTTCTCCTTGCTGCATCATCAAGAAGTCAAACGTAAGCGATGGCATCGGTTGACCTTTGGCTAACCTGTAGCCTTAAAATTGTCACTTGCAACTTGGCTACTTTATTCGTGGTGCCAACTTGTCACTACGGTCCTCAGGAAATGTGTGACAAACTCACAGATGAAAACTTGGGATCACAGACAAACTGTTTCTCGATGAGACCCAATTTTTCAAGACTCAGAAACGTTTCATGCCATGGAGCTTTGCTTGGAAGCTTGGTCCTGGGGCCAGCACCATCAGCAGCACTGGGGGCTTGTCGGAATGCAGAGTCTCAGGCCCACCCAGCCCTGCTCAGCCGCCTCTGCCTCTTAGCAAGCTCCCTGCGATGTGTGTGTGCCTTACAATGTGAGGAGCCCTGCTACATTGCAGGTCCGTGGAAACCGGGACGTGCCCCACGGGGCTTCTTGTCCACGTTATGGCACCCTGATGCCATAACGGGGCTTCAGCAGCTGCCAAGCAGGCTCCATGCCGGGAGCCAGGTCACAGGGGCCAGCGGTCATCAGACGGCACACACAGCCAAGCGGCGCCTCCAGTTGGTCCCCTCACTGTAGACGCCACTGCCTCAATCCCCACTCCAGGCCCTGAATGCCCACAAAGAGCCCCACTAGGAAAGTGTAATTTCAATTGGGAGGATGGTAAAAATTGGGGGAGAAGCTAGGTCAGCTCCCTCTGCCCTCCTGCTGCCCCCACTACTCCCCGCAACTCCTGAACGTTGCCTTAAAATAGTCATGTTTTCTTTAATGTTTGGTAATTGCTGAATGCGTTTCCTTTATTTACTGAATGTCCTCCCTCTTTGTTGTCTGCCTGCTGGAGAACGATGGGGGCGATGTGACGGTGGGAGGCGGGCGAAATGGACCCGGGCAGCGCGCTTCCGCTTGACACCCAGCGCATTGTTTTATTTTACCATCCTGACACACACTGGGTTTGCTGGCCATCCAGAATGATCAGTGATTCGGATGCTCTCTGGTTGACATGTCAGGGTGTGGAGCAGATTGGGGAGCGGTGTGCATTTGAAAATCAAAGACTGTACCCAGGGCTTTCAGCTGCTCCTTTGTCTACTATGGATGCTGCCAACAGGAAAACAGAAGAGCCATCTTTTGAGAAAGAAAAGCACATTTTTATTCTTAAAGGAAATATGTAATTGAGTTCTTTATGTATCTGAGCAGCGTGTTCGCTTGTATTGAATGGTCATTGTGATGTGCTGTGTATTCAAAACCCACACACTCTCCATGCACAAGCACTCCTGCGATGCCCAGGAAAACAGATGCTTTTCGGAACCGCAGTCCCTGATCATAAAGTCGCCGAATATTTGCACGTGCTCATTTCTGAAGAGATGTCTGACAACACGCCGAAAGCTCTGGCCCCTCAGACTGGCACGGGGCGCGGAGGTCTGCCGTGTGGTTCGGCTGGCGAGGAAGGCAGGTCCCCCAGCTGTCCGTACCTGTTCAAAATGTAGACATCTGCGTGTTTGGCAATAGGAAGCTATTCAATGTAAATTAACTTTCACATTCAAAGATGATGGTTCACGATTTATTTTCAAAATAGTGTATCTGTGAAAAATTAAGAGCCACAAGGATCCAATTATCTCAATGGCAGTCTAATTTATGTGGCATGAAGCACTTAAAAAAGTCGGGAAGGATATTTAGTAAAGCTGAATACGTCGCCATGCTGGGTCCCAGCTTGTAGTCTGTCTGAAGGAAATGGACCTCATTAAACATCAGTTCACCATTGCTTCAGCTGGAGCACGGTAAGGTGAAGGTGACTCGGGCAGGGCTTCCCTTCTGTTCGTCAGTGTCCTTCTTGGGCACCTCTCTGACCACCACCCCCATCCCGCCAACAGCACCTCGGGTGGGGTGGGCACGTCTTTCTGCCGAGGCGCCCGACGTCTGGCGGCCTGACTGTTGGGGGAGGTCCAGACCGTCCACTGCCATGTCCCAGAGCCCAAGTCCCTGGCTGCGTGCTGGTATTGATTTGGAGAAGGAGTTCTGAAACTGATCAATAACTGCTAGCAGCTGAGCCCTTCAGATATTAAAGAACCAGGCAGTTGTGTTTCTGTGGGCAGAGACAGCGGCCGGGGTGACACAATGACACGATGCCCAGTTCAGCCGTGGTTGATAAGTGACAGGTCATCGCAGAATGTGTTTACTGTGATTCATCTAAACTGTAGCAGCCACGCTGCCCTGGTTCCTTGGCACCTGGATGAGTGAGGAAAATTTGTCATTTCTTAGCTTAGAAGCGGTTTCTCCCTTCTACTGATCTCTGCAGACAAAGGGGGGTCCCAGGTGCAGCGGCGATCAGCTGCCCTCAGCGGTCAGGTCAGAACTCAACCGCAGGACTTTCCTGCCGGCCCCTGGGTGTGCCGGCGTCCTGCCAGGAGGAGTCGGGCACCACGCATGTGGGACAGTACCCGGTTCCCAGAAGGACACCCCTTATCCTCCCTCTCACCAT
This sequence comes from Aselliscus stoliczkanus, assembly GCA_033961575.1. Lineage (NCBI taxonomy): Eukaryota > Metazoa > Chordata > Mammalia > Chiroptera > Hipposideridae > Aselliscus > Aselliscus stoliczkanus. Next base: position 2,293,947 of record CM066738.1, on the reverse strand, counting down.
TAGCCTGGTACCCCGCATGTCCCCGGAGCCCGGACACCTGGGCCCCGTGTCCGCAAAGGCCAGGAGAATGAGGACTGGACTGTGCTCAGCTTCCTGACCCCTCCTTCGACCTGACACCATCATTCTCCAATGCCCAAGGGGCTGTGTGCATGGAATCTGCCCTCTGTGCACCCAGCCACGAGCACAAAGGGTGTTTTATAAGCGCGTGTGCAGTGAAAAAAAAGGACCCTCTGCCATCCTTGGACACAGCATTCGTTCCTATGATTCTTTAATGACAAGAATTGTCATCAGCCTTCAGCCTGTGCCCCACTCATTCCGTGTCCCTGCAATTATAGATGCCTCTGTGGCTTTGAGGGGAGTTTTCTGGAAGCACAGAGGCAGAAAATCTATTTTCCTGAAAGTCTTCCTTTTAAATTAGGCTGTTGTTTCTCGTGTCCTAATGCCAACGTAATTGACCTTTTCTGATGAGACGGCTCTGCCAAGATTGCTGCCATTGTGTGTGTGTGTGGAAGGCGCTCCCTGTGCCTCTGAGGGCTGGCCCAGCGCCCCCGGCTTGGCTGGCTCTCAGCGACAATGCCCAGGGTGGAAAGTGTCAGACACACTCACCCGGGACAGTCTCACAGCCACCCCATCACACAGATGCTGTTATTGTACCCCTGGCACAGATGAGGAAACTAAGGCACAGGGACCCAAACAGCCAACCCAGAGGCAAGACGCCGAGCAGGCGGCTCAGTCAGGATTTGCGCCCGTGCTGTGCTGGTCCACAGATGAGGAAACTAAGGCACAGGTCCACCCGCTGTGGGGGAAGGAGGGGGGACTTGAGCACCTGCCGATTTCCATGTTGTAACTAATCGCATCCTTTAAGCTAAAGGGAGTTTAATATCCGGCTTGCTGAATTCCTGAATACGTGACACCCGCTCTTCCAGGCAGGGCAGTGGGCTCAGCTGACGCGTATTACTGGCTCTCAGACTCTTGGCCACTGGATTCATTACGTGTCCTCCTCCAAGCCCACCGCTGTGGCCAGAGAGGGTCCTCTCATTGCCTGCGCCCTGTCAGAATGCCCACCCCGGCCAGGCCTGTGGCGTGGGTGAGGGGCGTGGCCCCAAATGGAAAGCAAGGAAGGCACAGTTGGCATAAGATAGACAGGCAGACAGAGAGCACCGCAGACTGAGCTGGGAATGAGCAGCGCTCCCGGGTGGGCTCCTCTCACTGCCTGCCGCGCTGTTGGGTGGTCCCGAGGAGCGGCCCACACACGCCTCAGACTTGGGCTGGCCTGCAGCCCGGCCCGTTTAAACCCAGGCTCTGTCAGCTAACCTGCAGAGACAGTGGGAAATGAAGACTGGCCCCTGGAAGCCCTGAGAACCGACCTCCGTTCTGACAGTCACCTCAGAATGGCAGGCGCCCATCCCCCGCATCTCGCAGGACGGTGGCGGTGACCTGCGGGGACCTTCGGTCTCCCTCAGCCGTGCAGACCCTCACCTTCACCAAGGGCATGGCTCAGCATTTACCGTGAACGGGACTCAGAGACCCTAAACCACAGGAAAGCAAAACCGTCGTCCCTGTGTGATGACTTATTTATGAGATTTCAGCTGTGCCCGATGTCACACGTCCTTGGGAACGCTGAAGCCTTCATCGCGCATGAATAAAACTGGAATAAGGAATTGAGGAGAAGGGCCACGGGACTTGGTGGGGATAGGTTATTAGACTTTCTCGGATGTGGTGTAGTGTTTCTTTTCCCTAACAGTTATTTTTATTTGGGAGAGAATTTGGGGCGAAAGCTGCCGTGCCCACGCAGCCCCCGCTTGCCTGGCCGCGTGTCCACATCGTGCGTGGCCCAGGTAGGCGTTGCGCCTACTCCAGCTCCGCCAAGCGAGGCCTGGAGCCCGTCGTCACTTCTGCGGCTCTCCCGCTAATGCCCTTTGTGTCCCCGGGTCCCCATCCTGTCGGGCCACCAGGTCTCTTAGTGTCATCCAGTTGGGGGCAGTCCCCCGTCTTTCATATCTTTTCTGACCTTCATACTTTGGAAGATATTGGTCATTTATTGTGTAAAAGCACCTCATTTGGGGTTTGTCTGATGTCTGCTTGTGATTAGATTGAGGTTACAGATCATTGGGAAAAACGGCCCGGAAGTGGAGTGCTGTCCCAGGGCACCACGTCGGGGTGCGTGACGTTGGGGTGTGTGACTGTGCTGCCGACCGTGTGTGCCAGCATTCTCCCCTGCAAACTTACAGTTTTACCCTTGCTAATGATTAAATATTTGAGTGGGTCGACAATGCAAATATCCTGTTTCTACTTAAGCTTTGGATGGAGCAATAAATGAAAGCAAACAGGTAACCTCTTTGCTCCGATCTGTGGAGCCACGCTGCTGTCTTTATAAGCCGTGGAAGCTGCAGGCTGTCCGAGTTTAGCCCATCTCCGTCCACCTCCCTCCCCCACTGCTTTCCAGTGTTTCCTGTCCCCACTCCCGGCCTGCGTTCCACCCTTCTCCATGCCAAGCCTGTCCTTGCAGCTCCCAAAGCATCCTTGGTGCCTGTACCAGGAAAGAGTGGGCCATGGCCTGGGCTGTGACACAGTCCTTCGGCAGACGAGCTGTGCTCCAGCCTTGGGGAGATAACCTCAGGCCTCCCGTCCTGAGCTCAGCCCCAGGCACACACACCGCAGCTCAAACCACAAGACATGGGCTCCGGGCCCCCAGACCCTTGGCCTGGTGGCTGTGCTGCCCCAGGCACCATGCCTTCCTGCAGTTGGCAGTGTCATCTCATCCCTGTGGGCTTCTCGGTGGGGCCATCAGAGGGTACAGAGGACCCTAACAGGGTCACAGGGGCCCCTGCGTCTCCTTATAACTGTCACTAACCAGTGCATTGCTTTTCTTGACTCATCTGTAGTGACAATCATGGTGGCTTGGTTGGATTTCTTTCTTTGTTTCTTTTTCTTTCCAACGGAACATAAGTTCAGGTCTGCAAACAGGCATTGATCCAGGATTTCACCTCCTCTGCTGCCTCGGCTTCGTGAAGACCCAAGTGGTTACGCAGAAACTTCTCACAGACCCAGCAGTCTGGCAAATTAAACCTTCCAGCCCGAGCACATCCTGACCTGGCGTATCCACACAGCCCCTGCCTTTCCGGCAGGTTTCTCTGTCTCCTCGTGATGGAGTATCCACTTACCTCCCTGTGGGTGCAGGTTAAATAATAAAAAGGCTGAAATCCAAACGAGCTCGTGTTCCAGGCAGCCCACCGCTACTATTGCGTTTTCATTACAGAGGAGAGGAGAGGGGGCACCCAGGACGAAAGGCGTCGCGGAGAAAGAAGGAAAAGAACACGGAGCGGGGAACGGGAGTCTCAGCACAGCAGCTCGGAGCCCAGTTCTCACCGGCCCCCGCTTAGAGCCCTCCAGCCCTCCTGGGCCAGGAGGGGAACGCGGGTGTTACATTATGAATGGAGAGCTGCCCTAATCAAATATGAGTCTCCGTGACCCCGCGCTGACTCAGCCCCCGGCCGCCCGCCGGCCAAGCTCATTTCCCTCCAGCCGAACGGCTTTTCTTTTTCATCCACATCTGCTCTGCCGGCTCTCAGGAGGGAAACAGTGGCGACCCAGAAATCGGCTGGTCTCGCCAGCCTTCTGGTCAGAGATACTGTCAGGCGCTTCTTTCTGGTTCGGGCACCTTTGGCCCGGGTTCTGAGGGTTGGGGCCTCTCGCTGGGCTTGGACCAGGGCAGCCCAGCCTCCTGGAGGGGCAGCCTGGGCCAAACAGCCCACAGACCGGAGTTTTTTGGCCCCCATGATGCCACACACCAGTCCATGTTTTAATTTGTGTTTTTTTTTTTTTTATAAGCTATATCAATGGAAATCTGGGTTTCTCATTTACCTGGGGAAATAGACAGCTCCCCTGGGCTCCTTCCCACATGGAAGCAAGTGGTGGGGACGTGGGTGCATGTGTCCCCCTGGACAGAGGTGCTTTGTCCAGCCGACCACCCTCCTGGCCTGCCTTCAGTGCCCCGCCCTCCGAGTCCATGCGTCTCGAATGCCAGCTGTCACCTCGTTTATGCCGGAAGGACCCTGCTTGTCAGCCGTTCAGCATTCGAATGGTAGGACCTCGGCAGGCCTGTCTGCCTACGTGGGAGGCCTGACCTACGTGGGTCGCGCCCGTAGGTGTCTGGGTGGGAGCGCTCACCTCGTGACTCCCACCTTCCCCACTGACATGTGCCTGGTGGCGCTCCTCCACACGCACAGACCAGACCCTCTGGTCCTCTGCCCCCTGACCTCACTTCCCATCCGCAACCCCGTCCTTCGTGCAGCGCTAGCCATGGCGTGTTGGAAGGAAAGTGTCTCCTTGGGCACAGACCAGGCCTCACTCAGCCAGTGGCATTTCCCATGGTCTTGTCCCTGCTCATCGACCCGGAGGCCCCGGACACAGGCCCAGCACCCAGCTGCTGACCGGCACTGCCGCTCTCCGAGCTTGCCCACTGATGCGGAAGAGTCTCCGGAGGGTGTGCAGTCGGTGGTGTTCCCACAGGCGCAGGTAGAAGCCAGCTTCCCCCACTAGGGGCCCAGCGCTCCGAGGCAAGGGCGCTGCAGGTGGAGACCTGGGCTTCCCAGAAAGGGCCCAGGTTCCCTGGGCACTGTGAGGGGGTCTGGTTCCACCTGCACATGTGGCCCATAGTGAGTCATCTCCGAGAAACAGCACCTGGTGTCCACGGGCACCTCCTTTGTTCCACCCAGTTCACCTCTAAAAGGACCGGCCTAACTCAACAGAGGCGGGAAATCTCCAGGGCTTCCCATCCGGCCACCGAAGGATTCCTTAGCAGCTCCAGTGCGGAATCCAGGCATCGGACAAAGCCTTCGTGAGCGCCACTCTGTGCACGGCTCTGTGGGTGGCGCCGTGGGGCACACAGCACTGTTTGCATCCTCACAGGTTCAGAGTGATTGAGAAGTACGACTGACAGACACAGTAACGGAGGACAGAACATTAGGAACTCGTGTTTCGATGGCACGTGCTGCCCAGCTTGCATTTTGGGGTGCCGCTCGTCCCCATTCCATTGCTTCCCAAGGGACCGTGAACCAGAACATCTGGCTCCCCTGGGCCCCAGGGTCAGGCAGGTGATCTCACTCTCCTGTGAGGCTCCATTCCCAGGACAGCAGGGACCCAAGGCTGGACCGTGTACCCAGGCCTGCCAATCAGAGGTGTTGTCAGGGTTGATTTACAGTCTGTGAAAACTGGGAATGAAAAGCCCTTTCTGCTAGGACTGCTGAGCTGATGGGTCTGCCATGAGTGAGGTGGGTAGTGGGCGCCCAGCGGTGGGGTCCCTGATCTCCCTCAGCCCAAGTGAGTGTCCCCTGACTCTGTGCCCCAGAGCCCTGCCGGCCTCGCTAGTCCTGGCCGAGATCCCAGCCCCATGGCCACTGCTCGCCTCGGAGAACACCTCCATGGGGAGGGAGAGAATTACATCCAGGGACACGGCAGAGACAGGGCAACGGAGCCCCCGGGACGCGATGGGAGCGCCGAGCCCAGCGGCGTCTTTCTAGTCCCGGGCTCATACACTGAACTGACTCTATGTTCCCAAAAGAGTCGTGGTCCCATAGCCCGCTGGTACCTGGGGATGCAGTGTTGTGAGTCGCAGAATGTGAAACACAGACTCGGCTGCAGTGAGGTGTGTGTGCTGTCGCATCCTGACCCCGGGTCCCCGGGACCTGACATGCTGCCCGCCCTCCTCTGACCCAGGTCAGTCAGCATTTCCCGCCCAGCCCTCTGTCCCCAACCTTTCCCCCGGCCCCAGCACCCCCACTTCGCTCTCAGGGACACCGGCCTTACTGTGACACGAGTCCTCGGCGCTCTCATGAAGCACGTCATTCAACAGCAGAGCGGATGACACGTTCCAGGTCCCTCAGCCACTGTGGCAAATTATACACCCCACTCCCTCCCACCGTTGCATTATTAAGTAGGAGCTAAATAAAGAAGACCTCTATTCTTCATCCCAATTCTCAGATAATTATAAATATACTGGTTTTTCCTTAATCAGGGATTAACATTCATGGAGATGGTGGATGTCCTTTTTATGGGGACTTGATTTTGAGGGAGACCCTAAGCTTAGGAGTATAATAAAGATCAGTCACACCCCATCTGCCTCCTGCTGTGTTCTCAACGCGCCCCCCCACCCCAGGCGTTTATGTGGCTCCTGTGGCTGCCCAGCTGGAGTCCAGGCGAAGGAGGGTGTTTCTTCTTGAACCAGCCTGTCCTGTGATCCAAACAAGGCTTTTGAACCCTCAGTGCGGGCACGCTCGTGGTTTTGCTCAGGGATTGGCAGATGCGTGCAGACACACTCAGCAGACTGAACTCCCGTTTTCCCAAATGGGCGTCCCGTGGGCGCCGAGTGAACGCCGCTTTCCTTCCCACCTCCCCGCCTTCAGAGGCTTTGTAGCTATTAGGTTGGTGCAAACACACTTGCAGTTTTTGTTATTACAGATCATGGCAAAAACCACGATTACTTTTGCACCAACCTAAGAATTGTGATAAACCAACAGGAGGACGGCTCCCTGTTCAAAAACGCTCCTCCATCAGTATTCACATAAAACCCAGACTCATTTCAGTAATGCAAGTGCTCACACCACATACGTCACCTTTAATGTGGAGAAAATACGGTAGGCGGTTTGAGCACCGGCGCCAGAGGCAGGCGCCACAGCTGCCATTTGCTGGCTCTGTGACCTTGGGCAAGTGGCTCAGCCTTTCTGTGCCTCAGTTTCCTCACCTGCAAAACAGGGTTTGCGTCGTACTTAGCTTATAGTGGGGTCACTGTGAGTCCTCGGGTAACTGTGATGGTTAAACGAGGATTGAGAAAGCCTCAGAATGATAGATGTCACGTGCTTTCAGTATTATTGTCACCGCTATTGTCGTTATCTTTATTTTTATAAGATGCATTTTGTTGAAATGAACAACACAGGAAATTGACTGTTTCATTCATTCATTCATTCATTCGTTCATTCATTCATGCCCCACACGTGACTTCCATGTGCCCAGAACAGGGCCGGCGCTGCTATAACTTAGACATGAATTTTCTGCCGCATTTTCTCATCGGTGGGAAATGGCTTAGCTTTGCCGCTCCCGGGTGAGTGGGTTCTGCCATCACTGAATCTCCTCTGCTGTGTTCCTGCTAAGGGACCAGAGACAACTTGTCTTTCATGGGCTCTGGGTACCTCTGCAGAGAGAATGTGACACAAATCAGCTCGGGGGAGAAAATGAGGCAGACACACTTGAGCAGGCTTTCTGTTGAACAGCCGACGTTTCCCTGTCTGCCCAGCCTTCTTCCTCCACACTTCAGAGCCTCGGCAATTCCTGGTTTGTGCAGGAGATGGGGAGGATCAGGATGCTATTGTCCCTTCCAAGGCCTGATCTGAGCATCTCTGAGCGGGGGCGAGTTTCAGTGGCCGGGCTGAGTGTGTGGAGGGGCTGCCTGCCTTCTCATCTCATCCGTTGTGCTGGATCTATTTTCATGGGGAAGGGACGAGCGTGCCGGGGATGATGCTGGGGTCACGCAGGTTACCACGAAAGCATGAAGAAAGCATGCCGAAGGCACCGTGAAAGCGGAAAGACATGTACCAGCCAGCTGCTCAGCTGCCATCGCTAATTTCTATCACACCACACCACCTCCTGCCAAACGTTTCTTCTGTTTACTCACTGCGCCGATTCCTCCATTGGAGAGAACACGGTTATTCCTGTGGCACCCACTCCATGCAGATAATCAAATGACATGTTTTCTTTTTTCTGCAAATTTAATCGGGGGCAACATCTGTCCACCCAAGAGGAGACAGGCCTGCTCGTGCCGCCCTCTAAGCCAAGGTGCCCTCACCAAGGATCCGAGGACTTCTACCCTGACCAAACGCCCACACCCGGCAGAGAAGTCACACGTTCAGGGGACACACTGAATGGGAGGAAAGCAAATGATTTTGAGAAATCACTGTGAGACATTTCAATAACATCTTTTTTTGATGGGATACATTTTTAGAATTATAAAACTAAAACTGTCAAACATCTCCCTCAGCCTCCTGGCTTCACTCCTTCTAAGTTGGTAGTAATTGACGCAAGGCGGTTGTTCTCAATCGGGGAGGCCACCCCCCAACCCGCCCCAGAGGATGTTTGACAATGTTTGGAGACATTCTGGTTGTGGCTACTGGCATTTGGGAGTGGGGCTCAGAGGTGCTGCTGACGCCCCGCAGTGCTGGTGACAGCCGCCCTACAACGGAAAGGCGCCTGGCCCGGGAATCAATAGTGCCAGCTTGAGAAGCCCTGTGACCAGGCTGGAGCTAGGAGAAGCAAGTGGATTTTTATAGAAATAAGAAGGCCACTCGCTCGGCTACCTCATCACATAGATGCAACTTGAAGAGCGATGTTTAAGGCAGTGACTCTGTCTGCAAACACTCGTGTTGTCACCAATGTCACTGAAACCCTTCAACATTTTTCTGTAAAAGCACCGAAGCTGCCCTAGACCCTCACCCAGTGTCAGCAGTGTGACCCTCGCTGTTACAAGTATCAGAGGTCACTCTTGGGAAGTCGCTACTTTCTGTGAAATGAGGCCACCAGCCCCATGGTGAGAACTGTGCCTGGGTGCACTTGCTGTCGGCCCAGGACATGTGGGGGTGTGGACAGTGCAGCCCCCGTGAGGGCCACCACCGCCAGGTAGCATTAGGCGCTGTCACCCGCTGGCTAGATGCAAAGCGGAGGTGACAGTTGTGCCTCGTGCCCCCACCACCGTTCCACTGGGACGCGCTCACTCTGCTGAGCCCTGAGCACCCCGCAGTGGAGGTGGAGGCAGAAGCGGTGGCCAGTATGTCTGCGGCATTTCCAAGCCGAGCGTTTGTGCCATCTAAACACTCACATCGGGGACGCATGGAACCCACCCACAGGTGGGACCTCAAGGGCGGCGGAGATGGGCTGGGGCTCTGCTGTCCTGGGAGACCCAGCAGGCGCCCTTTTCTCGAAGATTGTATTTCAAAGGCCCTGCTGACTTCTGCTGCTTCTCGGCTTCCAGACCGCTGCAGGGGGACATGCCTGAAGGTGGAGAGGCAGAGCCAGACGGAGTGGTCTGCAGCCCATGGCTGAACCCCCCTTAAGCAGCTAAATCCCCCCTCTTCTCCCTGGTCTCCTGGAGGGCCCAACAGGCTCAGGGAGGAGGGGGCGGGGAGAAAGGAGCGCTTGGGTTTGGGGTTCGCAAGCTCACACCGTCACTCCGTCTTGACAGCACCCCATGAGGTCGGGCAGGATTGCTGAGGAACAGATAAGAGAAGGAGGCGCCCAGAGTCCTCAGACTTGTCAGTGGGGACAGTGGGATTTGTCCGAAGCTGTCCGACTGCAGAGCCCCCTTCAGCCAGAGGTCAGGCTGCTCGGGAGCAAGTGCAGTGGTGAACAGTCCAACCCCCCCACTTACGAGGCAGCCACATTGGCCAGACAGCGAGCCCGCCTGCAACTTGAAAATGACAGTAACAGCTGAGGAGCAGGTGGCACGCCGCGCACACTCTGAGCCCCGGTGTGCAAGGAAGGACCGCCCTGCCACCACGGTTCTGGTCCACGCCTTCTACCTGCCACATCCGCCACACAGAGCCTGAAGGTGCAGGGGACAAAACCAGCCCGGTGTGAAAGCCAGGTCTGCATGAGACAGGCAGGACGGGCCAGCATCATGGCTCAGGCTGTCCCATAGGGACTCTCCAAGACACCTGTCCGGTCCCTCTGCTCTGAAGCCACCCCGCTGCTGTGGGATTACACACACGTGCCCCACACTGCCCGCCCGAGGGCATCCATGCAGCTTTCTCACTAATGGGGTTAAACCACGCAACCCCCATTTCACACCCGAAGTGTAACTCTTCAGCCTTTAGCTTGACCTGGTTGTGGAAATCGGGGCATGTTACGTGGCCTCCAGAAGGAAGAGCCAAAACACGCCCTCTCCACGCGCGGCGAGCCCCTGTGGCACAAAGCTGAGTGAAGCAGCCTGATTTCCGCCATCATTCCCAGGAGCCAGGGGGTAGGGTTTTCCTGGATGCCCCGGGAGCCCCTCGGCAGCGCCGGGCCGGGCGGAGGCGCCAGGGAGCCGCCTGGGAGCCCGAGCCCCTTGTGGCGGCTCCTTCCCTGCGATGGCCTGGCCTCGCTGCGGTGCCGCCGGACAGGACCCCCGGGGCAACTGAGTCAGGGCCGCGAGGCTCTGTGCACTCACTTCTCTTTGGGGATGTTTGTCACTTTTCACTCTGGAATTAATGTCACTTCACTCCCCAAATTAGATGAAAACTTTAGGTATTGTCAACAACAGAGTCCACGGAGAGAATAATTACAAATAAGACCAAAGAGGCACCTGCGTCTGGATGGCTGAGGAAGGAAGGGCAGGGCCTCAGTTAACTCAGTGAGGGCCGGCCTCGGAGCCGCGCCCGCGTGTGCCGCGTGTGCCCGCGTGTGCCCGCGTGTGCCCGCGTGTGCCCGCGTGGCCTCTGCTGGGGCGCGACTGCAAAGCGCCCGCTCACCTGCCCGGGCCGTGTCTCCGCGTGTCTGCGGCGTCCCCTTGCTGTTGGAGGAGTGAGAGGCAGGACGGATGCACCGGAGGAAGGAACCCTGATAAGCCCCGGTGTTTTATCGGCTGCTGCTGCTCACTCTTCATTCCCTCCTGGGTAAGGGTTACGGGGCAGTGTCCCTGAGGACGGCAGACACCCCTTCTCCTCCTTGCTGGACCCTTTCCTGTTTTCCGTTTGCCATTTGAAATACGAATCCTAGCCTTTCCATACCGAGAAGAAAGGCTGTGCTCGCGTCAGTTCAGTGGTTTAAATGGAAACGCGTCTTTAGCTCTGCTGACTTCCTTGATGGCGCCGTGCGTGCTCCTGGGCTTGGATGAGTGATGGGGCCCTTCGTGGGCTTGCGTGCAGCAGCGGGCACATCGGTGAGCACTTCTTCGCTCCAATTTCAAGGGTCTTGCTGTAGCAACAGGTGATTTGAGGCTAGGATGAGGGAACACGGATGGGTAAGTGAGGGCAGAGGGAAGTAGCCAGGAGTGAGCCCAGGGTGTTCATGCTGCGCCCCTTTATTTCAGTCCAACATGAGGCGGAAGGGCTGCACTTTTCATAACAATGGCTGTGAGGGTCAACACCTGTGGCCAAGTGGGAAGGGAAGGTTACCCCCGAACCTGACGTTGTCCAGTGTGTACGACACTCTCACAGCTGTGAGCTCACTGCTCCTGCAGGTGACTCTGCTAGTCAGTGCCATTAACTACTCACAGGTGACAAGTCTTAGACTCAGAGAGGAAACCCTTTCACCCACAGCCAGGTACCCGGCTGGCTGGAACCTGGACACTTTCACCTAAATGCAATGTCCTGCCTAGGACCCCGGGCTGCTACCCCCAGGCCACAGCCGCCATTCCCGCTCCCCAAGCTTTCAGGACATGCCCGATGCCGGGCCCTGTCCTACAGGGACATGGAGGAATGCAAAGGCATACGCCTCCCCTCGGGCAAGGAAGAGCATAGTCTGTCTAGAATTATACATATATCTGCATCTCTCAAAACCCATTCCTTACCCCAGGGCCCCTCGGCACCACACATAATTGGCTGATTTGGGCATGAGAGCTCTGCGTGGTGGGAACTGTCCTGTGCACCTTGGGGTGTTTAGCATCACCCCTGGTCCCTACACACGAGATGCCAGACACTTCCCCACCCTGTCGTGACAGTCAGAAATGTCTCCAGATGTCATCATCTGTCTCTTAGGCAGCAAAATTGCCCCCATTTGAAAACCACTGCTTTATTTCTATTCAGAGTGCAACATATACATTACTTTTATTGTTTGGTGAAAAACTGGGGACTTTCTTGCAATCTCTATGTCTTCACTCCAAATTTCAAAGGAAAAGGAAAACACAAAACTTTGGAAAACTGGCACGCCAAAAGCAAATAGCCATTACGCCATATGGGTTTATGTCTGGGCACAGAATATTTACAAATATATTTCAGATTCAAATGTTCCAAAATATCTGCCTAATGATATGTAGTTTCAGAGTAAACACTTCATTTTTCTTCTAAATGAGCATTCAGTTTACAGAAATAGAAAACTAATGTATTTTTCTGCTGCCAGAAACAATCTCCATGGTATTCAGAGACCTTTGTTGATTACATTTTAGGTACATGATGTTTACATTATTCAAACCAAAAATGCCAGACTGATGGATAGAAGGGTCTTCCTGGTTTGTTTCCCTGTCTGGCTTTTTAATCCAGTTTCGCTTCTAATCATAAAATAAAAGGGAGGCATCTTGATAAAATGGAGAATTAATCACAGATATCTGTCCCACTAACAAAATTTCTACAGCAAGGAGCCATGAACCCTAAAAGCAGAGAAACCTACAACAGCGTGATCTCTACATCCACAAAATCTAGGGTTGCTGCCTGATACAGTGTACAGGGGTCAGCCTCAAAGGAAGACGGAGGGCTGGGTCACAGCCCAGTATCTAGAGGGGGATGGGAGAAGGGGCTCCTGGTGAAATTATGTGAGACCACAGCCTGGAGGTGGTGTGTGGGGGCCTGACATTGCCCAAGAAAGACAAGCCACTCCAAGGGTGGGGTGGTTCTGTGGTGGCCGCAGAGACGCAGGGTGAACTGCCCAGAAGGTTGGAGGTCAGCCTCCAAGTTCCAAGGAGGGACAAGCAGGGCCCCTACCTGACTCCGTAAGTGGTGATCCCAGAGGGAGGCTGAATGCATGCTCGGGACCTGGAGAGACAGAAAATGGGACCAGAAAATCTGTGTCAGAGCAGCTTCAGTCAACCCAGAGACGCATTGCACCCACACAGGTTTCTTGTTGAGCTGCTCAGCCTTCTGGGTCATTCTACATGAGATCAGAAAGGAGGACAACAGCATCGCTTATGGGGGATATCTCAGATCTGAAGAGAACACCACTTACTGTCTTGATGTATAAAAAGAATAACCAATATCTGTCTTTGTTAACACTTCTCTGAACAGTTATGGAAATTCCAATTCATGCAAAAATAAATTGATCAATTGGTTGATTTTCGTATTCCGCAAAGCCAGGAAAGTCAGCTAAAAATATAAGAGAAACAAGAAAGATCAGGAAGATGGGGCGGTTTACAAATAATATTTGCAACACACCACAATAATCATTTAATGTTACATACCAGGCACTGTGCTAAATAACTTACCTCTCTTTTAATTGAATTTTTCTTGCTAGCTGTGTATACTTACACAGATTTGTTTAACCTCTCTAGGTTGTTGCATCATTGATTTTTTTGTATTTGTAAGACTTGCTTTGTGTCTTAGAATACACTCACTGTGCTAGAAAAGAATGTATTAAATACATCCTTCAGTTGTCGACTTCAGGGATCTAAAGTTTTTGCTAATTGTGATTGATATATGTCTACATCCTTTCTATATGGTTTTATGGAATTATCTATTGGGTTGTCAGAAAGGTCATGATAGATGTTTGCAACAGATGGCACTAGTTCATTTTTGGAAGTACTAGAGTCATTCGCATCTATGCTATTGCTATGTCATTTGACAGCTGACAATTCTAGCTTCGTTCTAAAAAAATTTGAGTGATTTGGTTGAGTTTTGAAGATCTTACAACAAGAGGAAGATGGAAGACCAAGCTGTGCATTTTTACCATATTTTACTGTTTTACTTCCATAAAGGCAAGAACGCACATCAAGCTTGTGAAAAGTGGCATAAAGTTTACAGTGACAATGCTCTACAAGAACTTCATTGCCAACGATGGTTCACGAAATTCCGTGCTGGTGATTTTGATCTCAATGACATTCCTCGGTCAGGGAGGCCCACTGATGTTGATGACGACAAAATAAAGGCATTGATCAAGTCAAACATGCATCACATGGCACGAGAGATTGCAGAAACATTGAACATCCATCACTGAAGCATTCACAACCACCTGAAGAAGCTGGGATACTTAAGCAAGCTCGATATTTGGGTTCTGCATGAACTCAGAGAAGTTCATTTGACGGTGCATATAAACATCTGCAATATGCTCATTAAACATGAGGAAAACAATCGTTTTTGAAGCAACTGATAACTGGTGATGATAAGTGGATTGTTTACAACAATGTGGTGCACAAACAGTCTTGGTCCCGACATGATGATTTGCCTCAAAAGACATCAAAAGCAGACATTCATCAGAGGAAGGTTATGCTCTCAGTGTGGTGGGATTTTAAAGGTGTCGTGTTTTTTGAGCTCCTACAAAGGAACCAAACAATCAATTCAAATGTGTGCTGTCTGCACTTGGACAGTTTGAATGAATCCATCATCCAGAAATATCCAGAGCTTGTTAATTATAAAAGAGTTGTGTTCCATTGTGACAACATGAGACCACACACAAGTTTGATCACCTGTCAAAGATGATTGGAGCTTGGATGGGATGTGTTGCCACCCCCATCATACTCGCCTGACCTTGCGCCATCAGACTTCCACTTGTTTCACTCTCTTCAAAACTGCTTGTGTGGTATAACATTCAATTTAGATGAGGCTGTAAATCAGCACTTGTTCAGTTTTTTTACAAATAAAGACAGATCCTTCTATGAACGAGGAATTATGCAGCTCACTGAAAGATGGCAAAACATTATTGAACAAAATGGCCAATATATCATTGATTGATCTTTGTTCTTTATATAAATAAATGACCTTTGAAAAACATAGACAAAATGTGTCATGACTTTTCCGACATCCTAATATATTTGTTGAAACATGTATTGCTTTTCTCATTGTTACTGCAGATTTGTCATCCTCTTGATTTTCTCTCCATATTTATTTTACTCATTTAGAAGCTATGTTGTCTGGTGCATACAAGTGCTAGAGTATTGGGGTATTCCTCGTGCATCATCTAATTTGTCTTGATGTAATAACCTTTTCATTCCTAATAATCTCCTTTTACCTAAAGCCTATTGTGTCTGATTCATATAGTTACCTTACTTTTCTTTTGGTTAGCATTTGTGTGGTATATGTTTTTTAATCCTTTTACTTTCCATCTTTTGGCACCTTACATTTTAGATTTATCTTTTGTAAAGAGCATACCATTGAATTTTTTAAAAAATCCAATCTGAAATGTCTTCACTGAATAATCTAATCTGTTTCCATGTATTTAAAAATATTTGGATTAGTTTATGCAATCATCATGTCTTCATGTCTTTTCTCTTACCTGTAGAGTATTAGATTGATTGAGTCAATTTCATTTTACTTTTTCTAACCTTTCATCAAATTTGGAAGTTTGCCTCCTATTTCCTTTCCTTTATTGGTAACCCTTAAATTTTTAACATTAGGTAACTTTTCAAAATGTGAAATTAATATGTATAACTCCCTTCTAAGAACATATAGACCTCAGAACTCCTTAACTCTGATCGTCCCCTCATAAGTCTTCTATGGTCTTGTTATTCGTGTTTGATTTCCACCTACTTTATAAACCACCCAAAGTAGACAGTTCCCCAAAATGTACTACAGGGACTTACAGAGATGCAAAATGAGAAGCAGAAGTTATGAGATAAGGCGTTGGGATGCGTAAGTCCAGAAATTTATCTAGCAAGATTTCCAGGTGTGACCATAAAGAGAATGTAGCAGAAGCAATAAGCAGAGAGATGATGCTTCAGAAACTCTCAGAGATGAAGCACAAGAATCTACACATTTAACAAGCCCAATGAGCCTTACACAGCATAAATAATCTAAGTCCCAGTTAATATTACTGTTCAGAAATGCAGGATACCAAAGATACCGAGGAACTCTCAAAGCAATCACAGGCAACAAAGGTTATTTAAAAAGAAATAATTAGTTACCAGATTTTTCTTTTTTCCCATCAAGCACAAGAGAAGCTGGGGGAGAATGAAAACTTGAGATTGCTAAATGCTCCGCAGGCAGCAATCTGCACCTGGGTACACTCTTCTTCCAGGGTGAGGGTGACAGAGAACTTTCAGACACAAAGAAACTAAGTGCTTTACGTTTACAGATTATCACTGAATGAATGATTAACGAATTGGATTCTTCAGCATAATCTCCGTATTGCTGTTACAAATTACCTTTGACATCTCAATGGACTGAAACAAACCGACAAGCAGATGCTTCCTCTCCTTGCCTGACTGCACTGGCCGGGACAAAGCCGATGGCGTAAGTGTTTGTGCTCACGGCAAGTCCACTGCAGGTGGGGCTGCGTGCTCCATCCACGGAAAAGGCACGCAAATGACTAACTTCTAGACATATAACCTAAAAATCCTCACATGCACAAGGAACCAGGGTACACATAGACAGAGGGGGCCAAAAAAATGTATGCACATTTTAAGAAAGGAAAAACTGTATTAAAATTGTAATACTCAATACATAATCGATAACAAAAGATGAATACAGGTCATGTGTATAGATTTTTTGGCACCCCCAGTATTTATTATTGCGTTTTTGATAATATAAAAAAAATTGAGAGCAATTTTAAAAATCAGTAAATACAAATAGTAGCATCCAATGGAATATTACAGAGGAGAGGTCAGCAAACTCCTTTTGGCCCACAAGTGCTAAAAAATTTACCCTGTATCCCCTAAAGGGAAAGTTTTCCAAGCCTTGCTTTAGAGCCCTTAAAATGTATCAGTGTAAATACATCTAAAAACTATCAAAATTATAATGTGGAATGAGAAAAGAAGCAAGGTTCAAAAGGACATACACAATCTGACGCTTTATTTTAATTGTGTATAAACCAAACAGAATAATGGAATATGTCATGGACAAGTGCACATATAAAAAATTAAAGAAGCATAAAGAGGAAAGCACCTATAAAAGTCAGAATTCTGGGCGCTGCTGGAGGAAGAAGGGAGAGGGATGAATGAGTAGGTGAGAGTATATTTATCAACATCTATCATCCTCCCAAATCCAAATATGAACATTTGTTAAAACTCTGTACATTTGAGCTACTCCATAATTTACCATTTAAAAATTAGCAAAATAGCAACTAGAAAGGAAATGGCTCAATGTGAAAGCAGGCTAAGGATGTGAGCAAAACCGTACAACTGTGGGAGGAAAGTGCATTCTGGGTAATAATCAAAGGCGAGTTCATTTCCAAGAGGAGCATAATTGTCCTGCATGAATTACTCTTCAAGACAGCACCTCTAGCGTCAGGAGGAAGGACTGACCACCCCACCATCCCACGCGCTGTACTGTGTGTTGTAACGTTTGTCTGCTCATGTCCCCGTCCCCCCACCACGTACACCGGACTGGAAACTCTCTGTGGGCAAGATCCTTGTCTTTTTCTGTCTTTGCATCTCTCTGACCTGTCACTGGGACAAATTGGCTATTTATCATACTTGTGTAGAAATAAGGCAAGGTTCTATGTTCCCTGTGTGGGGCTTAACGTACTGACCTTGAAAATATCACCTGTGCAGAAAAAAAAAAAAATTATCAACCATCTGGTTCTTTTCATCTCCAAAGTTTAGAACTCTGGTGAACTCGCAACACAGACTTGAGTAGAAGAATGGAAATCAGATCTTCATTTCCCATCGTGGCAGCAAGTGTTAGGGGACATTTTCATGCCAAACAGGTCAATCAGGGTCTAATTGCCTCTGAGAGACACTCTGGAAATCAGAAACATTCTCTCCCTGGAGCTGAGTGCCACTTGAGAAGATGACAGTCTTTCCTGCCTTTGAAAACATCAAAGACAATCAAAACCTCAACTCCCAACCTGCTGCTCAACACTGAACACCCAGCGCAGGAGGGGGGAAGCCAGCCCAGCGCCAGGAGGAAAACTGTCGCAGGCTGAAAAACAGCCTTCTGTGAGGGAAGCCAGCGCCCCCTGCATCCCTGCAAGGTCCCTGGTTGGGTGGCGCTGGGCCAACCTCGACTGGTCCTCACCGAGACCAGAATCCGCTCGGCCAGCATTAGGCGTGGTGGGTCGGCAGCCAGGACATCATCTCCATGGGGCTGGAGGGTAGCAAACCCCACTGGCTTGCGATTCCACTAGAACTCTTATTGGGGCTAACTTTGAACTTTGCAATTAAAGGTATAGCACCTGGGAGAGGTAAACTGGATCTCAGACCTACCATTCACACCTAATTTGAACTCGCTCCGGCAGTTACTTGGCCCGGAGCAGAGCTGAGAGGCAGTGGGGCGATCAGGGAAGAATGTTCTCTCCCCTAAGAACCTGGGACTACTTTCAAGGGCGTGTTTTAGGAGGCACTGCTTCATGGAAGCTCATGGAATTCCGTGGAGACTAAGCTGTTAGACCTGGTGAGTGTTAGGCTTCACAACTGTTGTGTGGTTAACAAAATTGCTACTTCCTTTTAGAAAACAATTTGTCAGTGTATTTTCTTTTAAATTAAAGGTTATTGGGGTGACAACAGTTAGCAGAATTCCATAGGTTTCAGGTGTACACGTCTGTAATCCATCACCTATATATCACATTGTGTTCTCGCCAGGGTCAGTTCTCCTTCCATCACCATGTATTTGACCCCCTTTACCCTCTTCTACCTCCCCACCCCCTCTGGTCACCACTAAACTATTGTCGGGGTCTATGAGTTTGTGTTTCTTTCTTTGTCTTGTTCCTTTGTTGCTTTCAGTTTTATTTCCCACATATCAGTGAAATCACATGGTTCTTGACTTTTTCTGTCTGACTTATTTCGCTTAGCATAATAATCTCAAGATCCATCCATGTTGTCACAAATGGCACTATTTCATCTTTTCTTAATTGACTTTTATTTTGAGATCATTGTAGATCCGCTTAGAGTTGTAAGAACAATGCAGAGAGATCCGACTCGCCCTTGGCCTGGTTTTCCCAGTGGTGCTACAGGGGAGAAAAACGCCTTTCCCTCCACCCATCTCAGCTTCACTGGCTGGGGCCCTGCGGATTAGGCTCACAAAAGACAGATGAACGGGGGAACAGACAGAAGCTGTTAACACGTGTGCCTGCATGTACAGGAGGTACTCGGTGCTGGTTAGAGCTTGGGCTTCGATAGCATCTTAACAGGAGAACAATACGTTTTGTAAAAAAGTGACACAATGAAAGAAAAAGGAATTACTGTCCCTAAGGGTGGAAAATTGTGGAAGGTAAGTATGCGGGGAACTGATGGAAGATAAGGGCTAGATAATAAAATTTGTTATGTAGATTCCTGGGGTGCCATCCCTGGGCTGATACAGGTCTAGAGTTTTTCCTGGCAATTCTCTTCTGTACTTCCTTTGGTGGGGGGCATCTTATATATTTATGTCCTGCTTTTAGGCAGATAGAATGACAGTGAGGGTTTATTGTATCTGTTTCCTCTCAGTTGCCTTTAGTTCAAAATCCTTATGCCGCAGTGGCGTGTGCTGGGTGGCATGTCCTACCACCCCTCCGTGGCATCTTGCTAAACTGTTGCACAGCGTCACAGGGTGCTGGCAGGGCTTCAGTCAAGCACCAGGACCTCTCCATCAGCACAGTCACCTCTCTGGTTCCTGTTGTCACCTTCCTTCTTCCCCCACTCCCCCATTCCCTATCACTGGAAACCACTAATTGTTCCCCATTTGTAAATGTTGTCATTTCAAGGACATTATATCAGTGGAAATATGGCGTCTGACATCTTTTGGCATTGGCTTCTTTTACTCACCAAACTTCCCGCTAGCTTCATTTAATTGTGGCACACACCTGCTTTCCATGGTCAGGATGGCCCGTGGTTTGTGAACCATTCGGCCCTTGAAAGTCATCGGGGTTGTGTCCACATTTGGGCTGTGACAAGTAGACATGCCGTACGGGACCTTGTTTCATATGCATTTTCATTTCTCTGGGACACATGCTCAAGAATGTGGCGTATAATAGCTGCGTGGCCCGTTTTATAAGAAATTACCAAATATTTCCAGAGTGGCTGTACCATTTGACATCCCCACAAACAATATTTGTGTGTCAGTGTCTTTTAAAAGACTTTAAATCTTCAGGCTCGTTAGCCCTGGGACTCTGCCCTCAGGTGACAGCTCAAAATATGAAACAAACAGAAACATTTCTTTTTTATATAGTCTACTGTTTTGACTCTGGAAATGCGTAGGCTAAGTTAGATGATTATTTTGTGTTTAAGCCTAGGAGAAAACCAAGTTAAAATTATATTTATGGAAAAGTATAATTGAGTGGAAAAACACATTGGCCTATGTTTCTCAGGCAACAATGCTTCTAATAAGATATTTGTTTTGAACATGTGGTCATATCATTAGAGCCAGTGTGTGTACGTGTTCTCCAGGGAGAAAAGCAAAGCCGGAATATTGAGTGAGAAAACCCTAACCAATAAAAGGTTAATTGAGTGGTGAGAAGCAGGAAGCTATAAAGGCCTGAAAATCCCTCAGACGGGAGACTGGGGTTCAGGGTGGTTGTGTGTCTCTTGTATGACTTGTTGCGGGGAGGAAGCGAGAGTGCGTGGGGGCGAGGGCAGGGGAGGGGTGTGGGGAGCCCTGTAATCTTCTGACGCGTGGACCAGCCATGGTCGGGAATTAGCACCTCTGTGTTCCTCACGGCTCTCACTGAACCTAAACAAAAACCTTTCTTAGAAATTACATTTAAAAAAACTGAAACAATATATGTTTTTAAAAGAGAAAATAGTAACTTAATTAGCTAGCATCAGGGGGGAAAAGATTTTAGTAACACTTCCTATATCTTTAGGGACTTTAGAGTTTGTTGCTGTGACGCCTTCAAGAAACGCAGTAGACAAAGAGGTCGGATGCAGCGAGCACCTGGTTTTCGTGTGGGATCTTGGCCTTGTGGCGCAGAAGTGTCAATGAAATCAAACCTCCACACAGATCGGACTGCTGCCACTCTCCCGGGTCCCAGGTCCGTCCCCTGTGCTGCAGTCTCTTCTTAGTCAGGCCTTGCCGGCTGCTGTAATCCCCCGTGTGTGTGGCAGTGGCTGGCCAGGGCCGTGGCCTGTGCCATGGTGTTCTTTGGACTCTTTAAGCCTCCTTGGCCTCCCCTCCCAATTTCCCATCCCAGGAGACAGACTGGGGTTGGCTCACACTCGGTCTGGAGTGGGCCCTGGGCCACTAGCTGTAGACATGGGTGGAGCCTGCAGCGCCCAGACCAGCCCCTCCCCACTTGCTGTGGTGTCCGTCGGGCTGCAGCTTCTAGTAAGTTCCATGACACCAGGGCTGCTGCTTAATGCGGTGAGTACCCACAGTGCCTATCAAAGGGTCTGCAGTAGTCAGGGCTCTGTCTGTCTGTAAAATGTTAATTAGTGGGAAAAGGCGGTCCCCATGCATCGTTAGGGTAAAGGTGAATTGTGCTTTAGTTTTCCTGCCAGCAGCCCACTTTGCACCTATGCTTCCGCCATCCACGGGCCTTCTTTCCCCTCGGACTCCCCAAGATCCGCACTCCAGTCAGGTACCCCCACCTGCTCATCAAAGGAACGTCACACTCAGGACTACAAAGCAGTGATTCTCTAAACGGTCTGGGGAAAGGCAGCATCCTGACTTCCACATCCTGAGCTGGAGATGGTTGTGTGTGGGGGCGGATAATAGTAGTAGTAGTAATAATAATAATAATAATAATAGGAGGAGGAGGAGGAATACACTTCATATGGCTCTTGTAAGGATTAAGGGAAATGAGCTGAGGGACCAGCACGGCGTGTGACGCAGGGTGGCCCTGACTATATGGCTGCTGCCTGTTCTAGAACCAGCTTCCTCACCCTCTTCGTCATCACGAATGTCACCAGCAGCATGACCGTTGTCACCGCCTCCAGTGGGTCAGAAAGTGGGGAGCAGCGCAACACATTGGGGTTTTTCCACATGGACAGGACTCAACAGGCTCTGTTTCTGCTCCTTGAGGGGAAATACAAGGACAGGACAAGAGAAAAACAAATCATCGGAGGAAAAGTTTGATTTACGCCTGCAGTGACATGCAGTCAACTTTCAAACGGCATTCATTAGCTCATGGACGCTGCTCTAGTACTCTCTGCCCTGAACCCCCGGAGGCCTCAGCTCACCTTGGAGATGAAATGTGAGGCTCACTCGGGGTGAGAGGCAGTTTGCAGGAAGCACGGACGTGGACATGGTTGCGATTTGGCCGTTCTTCATTTTGCATGATTGGGAAAGCTGGCCCACCTTCAAATGACAGTCGAGTGAAGAGTTTTAAACAAACGTTTTCTAGAATGTTCATTTACTAGAGGAGGAAAAACAGTTGTTGAATCCTGCCAAATGATTTCAGTGCCTCTAAAATGGTAAGGTCATTTTTCTGCTGCAATGTCGCAGGGAGATTTTTAAGTAGATTCCTGATGCAGTTTTAATAATGTAGAGGTTAAAGATAAGGGGAGAAAACATACTTAACGATGGAAGGGAAGCGAAAATGTGGCTGTTTCAAGTGGATTTCAGTGGTAGCCTTTATTATGCCAATGTGAAATATAACCCTGTATACTGCGACTATTTTTATAATTGTTTTATTCATAATTAATAATGACCGGCTCCACAGTTCTTGGCTGATGGTCCCTGCCGTGCCTCTCCTGCCAAATATCGTAAAAACAGCCCGTGGAGCGGTTTAGGAGGGAAGGGAGCAGGGCGTGTGTGGAGCTTGGTGGGGGCTCAAAACAAAATGTCCAGAGTCTGGTCTGCAGGGGCCACTTCTGGGAACGTCCATCCAAGCTCTCTTCTCCCACGCCGACCCCATGATTCAAGCCTCCGCTGGTCAGGATGGGCTAAGTGACCCCGACCCACCCCGTGCTGTAGGGCCACCAGGGAAATGCGCTCCAAGCTGGGCCGGGTCCTGTGTCCCTGGAGTTCTGCCAGCAAAGGGCCCGGAGGTGGACTTGAGCCTGTTATGGGTGTAGCACCCCGCCGCCTCCAGCTACACGGTGGTACTTGGGTTTTGTGGGTACCTTGGGAACTTTCCAGCAAGCTACCTTTTACCTAAAGAGTGTATTAACGAAGGTGGCTTATCGCAGTGGAAACAGTCAACAGAGAGGTCTCAGCCTCCCCCTGAAGATGCGCGGGAGGAGGGGCCCAGGGCTCAGTCGGGGAGCCCGCTCCTCTCTCCAGTTGGCCTTGCCTTCCGAGCCAGGAAGTCCCAGCCAGAGCCAAGCCAGGAGGAGGAAGCAGTGTTTTCCTCGCTGTGCTCTCCCGCCCTCCCAGAGGCGCCCGGCGGCTTTCCTCCTGGGCCAGCTCTGAATCCTGGGAAAGCTTTTTTTGATCTCCCTAATGGAGGATGCACAAGGAGAGGGGATTGGGAACGGCTGTTGGGCCATCAGCCCCAGCGTGTGCCTCTCTGTCTTGGGTGGCTTTCTGACAGTGAGCACAGTCCAAATATGCCACTCCAAGCTGAGGGATGAGTCCTCCTACAGATTCCGGGCTCAGTTTCCAATACGCACTCTGCTTAAGCCAATACGAAGAAGTTTGTAATTCAACCGCAACCCTGCCTCCCCTGTCAGACCCTGTGGGCAGCTCCAAGCGCCCAGTAAGATGGCGCACAGCCATACCCGCCCACCCGTTCCAAGGAAGGACCTTCACCCCACTCGCTCCCCATTCGGAGCCATTATTCCACCCTCCCTCCCTCTCTCTCTAGCCCCGCTCCCTGTCTATCCCCAGAGACCACAGCCATCGTGGATGGGACTGTTCCACCCCTTCATGGTTTTTAGGTATATTTCCCACCCATATAAGTGCTCAAAGCATGTAGCATCACATGTCATATGACTACCGTATGACACCTGTGCTGTCGTGTTGTGTGTGTGATCTGGCAACCTCATCTTGTTCTCATTCAACACTAAGTTTCAGGGATTTACTCGTGTCGGCACGTGTGGCTCAGGTTCATCTTAACGACTCTGTTCTCTTCTGTGTGACTCAGTCACCATTTATCCACCTCCCTTCTCGTGGGCTATTCCGTTGTTTCCACTGTGTGGCCATTGCTGACAATGTCGTAGGGACGTTTGTGTGTGTTCTTAGGTTTAGGGATGAGCGCTGCCCTGGCTACATGCCTGCAGCTGAGTGTATGAAACGAAATACCCCGGTGTGCTGGCGTCTCTTACCAGACGCTGCCACATTGTCCCCATCTGCTGTCACACTCCCGCCAGCAGTGCACACAAGTCCCGCTCACACCCATTCAACCAGGCTTAGCAAGGCACATCTGAACGTGGCGCCATTGGTTCTGATTTGCACTGACTTCATCACTGTGAGTTCGATGCCTTGTTCTGTGTCTGAGGCTCACCTGGGTTTCTCATCTATGAAGCGCCATGCTTATTTTTCTGTCAGTGGGAAGCTCTGTGCTTCCCCTGTGGCTCCAGGAAAACTGGCCCTGGGTCCCCAGGGTCCCTCCTCCGTTAGCTATGTGCGCTGTCACTTTGTGATGCCGCTGTGGCTGCCTCTGGCTGGTTAGGGGGCTTGGATTTTACAGATGGTTCCATTTAAATGGGATTACATGTGCTGTTATTTGTTTCCTTTGTGGTCTGTAACTCTTCAGTATAATTCAAGAGACTTGTCTCCATTCAAAAATCATAAAATATTCCGTTATAATCACTGTACGAGTTGTGTTTTGTTTGAAATGCTTCACTTTTTCATATTTAAGTTTAATAGTCAGCTTTGGATTTCCTTTTGGGTATGATGAAAAGTAAGGGTATAACAGTGCATATTTCAACTAGGTAGGCAGATACACTGGCACCAATGGCCCACCCCTTCTCCACTTACTTAGGGGGCAGCCCTGTGTCACCCCAGTGACCCGTGTGCCTGAGTTCTTCTGGGCTCCCTGGTTTTCTTCCAGTGGCCAATTTGTTGTCTCTAAGTCCCCATGGGTTTTTATTTTTACATAATAAATAATAATCCAGGTGTTTTGTCTTGATATGGACTATAATTATTTCAAAACAAAGTCTGATTTTACTTGGGCTTTTATTGTGTTATGAATGTTTCCTTTTATTCCTAATTTTGGTAGGCTGTTTTTTTAAAATCATATTTGGATGTTGGATTTTATTACATGATTTTGTACATATATTGATATGAGTATTTCTTAATTTGTTAGTAAGTTGAATTAGAGTCATAGATTTCTTGATATTAAACTAACAAATGGTAAATGAACAAAGCCTGGCTTATAATCTAGTTGTGTAGGTGTGCAGGTGTGTGTGTAAACGCACGCACACACACGTAATTCAGCTGGTGTTTAATTTAGGATTGCGTATTGATGACCAAAAGCCAGTGGCCAATGCTATACATGACCTTAGCCTTTGCTTTCAACCCTTCCTGTTATGGAGCTCCTAGTGGGAGGGGCTGGTTCATCCAATCTGAAAATTTCCCTTTTCAGAGCAGTAATGATGTTCAGGTGGAACTTACTGAGGTTTCCTGGAGCCGCTGGTGCTGGTTGCTGGTTTTCCTTCATCACCAGCACCACCAGCATTCATTGGTTGCTGACCTGAGGTGTGTCCCTCGGGGTGGTGCCCACGGCAGTGCCAACGGGAGGAGTGTGTCTGTGCCCAGGGCCGCTTCTGCGCAAACCTTCTCACATATTTCAGCCAGTCTTCACCCGACACGAGGCCCGGCCAGCAGCTTAAAGTGTGCAGAAGTCCTTGCCGCTCAAGCTTAAATTTTTACAATCCCAACCGAGCAGACAGTAAGTGCTTTCAGACTCCGATCTTCAGGCAGGATTTCAGACACTGTACAAAGGGAAACAAATCAATCGCTGGAGAAACCTATTAAAATATCCTTAGAAAACACAGCTAAAATCAAGTCAAAAGACCAAAGAAAAGACAATCTCAGCAACTCTTGTCTCAGGCCTGGACGGCCTTGTGGAGATCGTGAAAGTTCTTGGCGGTTTCTTAGCCTTGACCATGGTGGAGGAAAGCATTTCATGGCAATATCTTGCAAACAGTGCATTAACTTCATTTAAAGTCCAATTCTAGGGTACACAGAAGAGTGGAGTTAGATATTCAGAAAGAAGCTCAGAGTTTGAATAATTTGAATCAAAGCTGTGGTTCTAAAATAATAACTCTGATTGTCTGATGTGATTTATAAAGTGGTTCTAAGAATCAGAGCAATTTGGAATAGTTGGTCAACATCTTTTAGGCTGACGTTATTACTTATATGTGCATTTGGCAGGATTAAAAAACACATTTATTCCATGTCTTTATAATTACATCCATGACTACTGGATAAGCCAACTGAGAAAGTGACCAGAGGGAATTAAAACATTTCTAGGAAAAACTAAACCTCGCTGGAATCCCAGCTGTAGCCCCAACTACACAGCAGCCTATACTTTGGTGAGATGAGGGTGTCTGTTGTCTAGGGCCCTGGAATGGGTTAAATGATGGTCCCGAAAGATATCTCCACCTGGTAGCCCCTGGAACCTGTGAATGTTGCCTTATCTGGAAAAGGGGTTTCTGCAAGCATAATTCAACTGAGGCTTTCAGATGAGATCATCCTGGATGTCTGGGAGGGACCAAAATCCAGTGACAAATGTCCTCATGAAAGATAAAAAGGGAGAAGTCAGGGGCACGGAGAGAGGAGAGGCCAGGTGAAGATAGAGGCAGAGACTGGCATGATGCGGCCACAGGTCAGGGACACGTGGGGCCATGGGCAGCTGGAGGTGTCAAGGACGGACCCTTCCAGATACTTCAGGAGGGCACAGCCCTGCTGAGACCTCGGGAGCAGTGAGAGGATAAGGTTCCGTGTTTGCAGACACCAGGGTTGTGGCCACCTGCTGTGGCAGCATTAGGGCTTTATGACAGATCCCGTCTTCTTCCATTTTGTTTTCCATGGGCAATGGGAAGCCAGGAAAAGCGTGAGCGTGGTGATTTTTTGGTGACAGATCATGAGAAGGAAAAAAAAAAAAAGCTCCAAAAACTCCACTCTACATCACTGGGATGACTTTACCAAGGAGACTTACTAAGGACACGTAGAATTATAAGCCAAAGCTACATGAAGAAACCATGTGAGCACAGGACAAGCAAACGCGAAAAGCTTTGGAGGGTAACTCTGCAGCAAAGGTAATGCAAGCTCTGAAAGGGGCCCCCACAAAGGCTGATGTAACCCCAAGGGTATTTAATATGCAGCTCCTGCAGCTGGGGAGCTGGCAGTGCCCTCACCCAGAGGACTGCTTGACTCGGTCCTCTCGGCCACTCCCTGACATGGACACAGTGGAGGGGGACAGAAGAGTCACCAAGATGAAAATGGCCGACTCCTGCGAAAGGAAGATGTTAGCAGAGCATTCCTCCGAGGTCTATAAGCTACAGAATGTATTGATCTCAGCTGTGAGCTGCTGGAGGGAGGCTCTGAAACCTCCCTCCAGGTGATGGATGCCTGGGCTTTAGGGCAAGGTGAGCCCGACCTGTGTAAACGCTGGGCATCCTAGGGGCAACACAGGATTCTTCCCTTTGCTGGTGCTTAAGAAGGGGATAATGAGCGCCGCAGCGGGGCTGAGAAGGGGCTGGACAACCATTTTAGAGAGGCTGCTACCCCAGAATCTGAATAAATCTTTGCTGGTGCAAAATCCCGTTCAGGTCCTACAACCCTTTTCCATTTTGTGGCTAAGCCATGAGAAATAAGTGGCAGTGAGGTCACCACTCTAGGACAAGGAAAGGGGTAAGATGAGGAGGCACAGCTGGTCTTAACAGCCTCAGCAGCACAATGGCTACGTCACTGCCTTCGAGACGTATGATTGCCGTTCCTGATCACACTCGGTATGCAGTGTCCTAAAGGTGCGCCATGTCCTCACTCCCCGCCATGCCCTCTCTCCACCACCAGCCACTGAATTCCCAAACCCTTCAGGGTTCAGTGCAAACACCCATTTTCATAAAATTCCCCTCATGTCACCCTCTGGCCTGCACCAAGAAGTGTAATTTTTTCCATTTTCTCTGGCCTCACGGCGTGAGTCAATGAACTAGTGAAGAATGAATAGATGGCGTGATCTACGTCTGGGATGGGTTTCAGCTCCAAAGTTGCACTTGAGTTGTCAGTCCAAGTTGTAGACCCTGGAAGTTACGAGTGTTCCTAAATTCTGAAGATATGGCAGGTCCAGTGATCTTCCTTTGAAGCAAAATGTATTGACAACTAGGTGTCACTTTAAAGTCCTCGAGAACAGTAGCCACTTGCCTGCTATTTCAGGCTCTCTCGTGCAGGTGGGACGATGTGCTCTTTCTGGGGACGTTGGGCAGTGGCCTTTGCATGTCAGAGGGCTGATCATGAGAAGAGGAATTGTCGGGGACACCCACATCTGCCCTGAGGTTATGTCCCTCCCTCCAGGATATGCTTAAGTAGCATATCTTTGTGCAAGGGGCATGTCTTTCACAGACGACAGTACCTTACTGGAAACCATAACAAAGCACACATATGACCGCCTTTTCCAACGTGCGTGTGGATTTTTCAGGCCAACAGAAAACAGAAGCTGAGGGAAACACACATTTCCAAACAATAAACAATGGCATCGACCTCCCTGATAGGATGGCCTGTGGTGCATTTAGATTTTGTGTCTGTCCCAGTAGAGAAGTTAGCGCCATGTGAGCCCCGGTGTTGTGGTGGCGTGGTGTGTTTGTTTCTTTCCCTACGCTCTTCTAGTCTAAGGGAAGGGTGATGAATGGGTTGCCAAAGGAACCATACAGGAAGTTTTTCTGATCAGAGCCACCCTCAAGCTAACCACATACCCGCTCGGGCTGTACCTCCGAGCCCGCTGGTGGACAGCTTTATGACTCACTTGGGCAGATCCATGGAGCCAATTACCTCGCACAGTGGCATTTCATCACCGCTGCCTTCCACCCGCCGTGGCTGGCTCATTGATTGGAGTTGGCCGAGGAACGCAAGCGTAGCAGCCTGGGATCCAAAATTGCTGACAGGCGTATCTGGACTTGAGGATGGACGTTTTCAAGAGTGTGTGTGTGACTTCCGCAGTCTGGCTTAATTATCCTGCCATTAGCTAAGGCTTAGCGATGTGACATAAAGTGGGAGAAAACCCACGGCCATGTTAGACAGAATCGGTAGTTCTTTGCTTCCAGGAGAACTTATCTGGAACCATGTCTCCATCCTCCCTCCCTCCCATTTTAGTGAACAGCGTGAACATTGAATCTAGACACACGTTCATGCATCATTTGCTCAGCTTGGAGGAGTCAATTAAATTAAAATTGCAAGCTGAAAAATATACATTATTACTTACTTTTGATTTTTTAGCTTAACTACAATAGAATTATATTTTGGTACAGTTTCCTTGATGTGCTGTGCAGCTTTTAACAAGAGGAATACTTTGCAACTCACAAGTGGATCATGACTCCATGCTCATGGATCGGTGGGAAATCAGGTGCAAATAAAAGATCTTTTTCAAATAACATGTTTGGCACAGTTTGCTCTCCTTCACGCTGTGTGGATGCATAATTAATAGAGAGATGTATTCACTTCATCCACTCTGCACACTGCCCGCAGGTGTCTCTTCCGTCACAGAGACCCAATGCAGCGTGACACCTGCTGACATTTCCCTGTCTGAATGCAGAGCAGCGAATGCCCAGGAAGCAGCTTCTTTTCAGGGAAACACTGCAGGAGGGCGCAGAAGGCCGTTTCCTCCAGGGAGGGATGCAACACTCCATTACACTCACCACCATTCCGCCGCCGGAAGGCAGGGGGGAACCCCAGAGCGGAAGTCAGGGCTGCTGGGACTCACGTCTCTAAAGCAATTGCTAGCATGGTGCATCTTTCTCCATCTCTTCGTTTTGCACCTATCTGAGTGTTTATATTATTTATAAAGTGGGTTCCTTATAGACAACATATAGTCAGGTCTTATTCTTTTTTAATATACTCTAGCAGTCTTTTAATTAATGTAGTTAGACTCTTCACATGTATAATGATTGATATAGTTGGATTCATATCTACCACATCTGTATGTGTTTTTATTTTGTCATACCTCTTCCATTTTTCTTTCATCTGTAGTTGAATTGAGAATTTTGTACAATTATATTTGATCTCTTCTCTTAGAATACCAGTTATACTTCTTTTTAATGTTTTCAATATATTTGAATGGTTTACAGTATGTTAACTCCTTGCATCACCTCGGGATAACAGCCCTGCTCCTACCCCTTATGGCACTGTTACCTGTTTCACGTACCATGTGCTATATATAATCGCCCAATATTTTTGTTCCTAGTATTAATTTAGCATTTAATTTATATATAGCCACCTACCAGTTGCACCAATTGAGAATGGAAACATTAAATACCTTGTTTTCATTTCTATTTTTCTGAAGCCCTTCCTTTCAGTATGTAGATCTGACTTTGGACCTATCTTAACCATTTCATGTGGGGAAGGTCTGGCAGTGAATTCCTACATTTTTTGTTTACCTGAGAACGTCTTTATTTCTACTTGATTTGAAGGATAATTTTGCTGGATATAGAATTCCAGGTGGGCAGGCATCTCCTGTCAACACTAAATATTTCACCCTGCTCTTTTTCCTTGCACGGTCGCTGATGAGAAGTCTGCTGTAAGGCATTTTCTTGTATGTTAACTCCTTGCATCACCTCGGGATAACAGGTTCTTGTAAAACCTTTTCTCTGGCTGCTTTTGACTTTCTCTTTGCCTGTGGTTTTCTGTGGTTGGACTGTGTGATTTACAGGTGTCCATCCCGTCATCCTTGTCACCCTTGGTGTGTCTGAGTTTTCCGGATCTGTTTTGGTGGCTGGCATTAATTTTGTAAATTTCTCAGCTATGGTTACTTCAGTTTCTTCTGCTTGGTTCTCTTTTCCTTCTCCTTCCAGTATTCCAAATATTCACAGTTCACACCTTCTGAAATCGTTCCATATGTTGTAGACGTTCCATTCCTGTGTTTTCATTCTTTTTCTCTCATCCCATTTCAGTTTGAGAAGTTTCACTGTTGACAAAACTTCAAGCTCACTGACTCTTCCCTCCACTTCCCCAGCCTAGCTGGAGCCCATCGATGGTGTTTTTCATTTCTGTTTTGGGATTTTTGAGTTCTATCATTTCCTGTGAGTCTTCCTTGGAGTTCCTGTCTCCTTGCTTCCACCGCCCATCTGTTCGTACATGTTGTCTGCTTTTTCCATTCGAGCCCTTCACATTTTAATCATACTTATTTTAAATCCCAGTCTGGTAATTCAGACGTCTGTGTCATATCTGAATCAGGTTAGTTAACCCAACATTTATCAGTAGTTTGGGATCCTGTGGTTAGCTTGACCAACATTTCCTAAAATGAACCAAATGAAATATCAGCCCCATAAATGATTTGCCTGGAAAAATAAAAACATTTGAAAAATGACACAAAATATCCATTCCCTTGTTAGAGATCCACAATAAATATGAGCACATGGAGGACTTTTAGAGTTCTGCAGCAGAGAGACCAGTTCACATTTGTCCAACAGGAAGAGTCCCAACACTCTTGAGTCTTTTTGTGGACACTGGTTAAAATTGCCTGAGTCTGACTTTCCCTGGAATATGCTTACAATACTGCCACCTAAACTGTGTTTTCCCACCTGTATACTTACTCTTTTCTAGGTGGTGTTATACATAAATACATGTTTTATATATTATATGTTGTTATATGTTTGTTGCACATATAGATTAAAAATATTTGCCTTGATAGTCATTATGTACTTGTCCAGGAGATCTTAATGTTTGTTAAGCCTCTTATTTGTATATTTTTAGTTATGCGTTTTTAAAAACTTAGGTGGCAGAATAAAAGTGTAGAGCGCCTTTACTGAGCCAGCACATACGAGCGTGTATGAAGGCTCTAGTTTCTAACAAAAGCGAAAGTCCGTTCATTCTTTCATATCCAACTATCATCAAGTTCACATATACTTCTGAGTTCTCTGTTCTAGCGCGGGCAAAAAAAAGGCAAAAAAAAAAAAAAGAGGCCCCTTTTCTGAGGGGGCTTATACTCCAAGTGTGTGCCTCTGAGCCCTTTTCTGAGAGGCACAAGATAGTGGGTTCTGTTGGTCCCGTATTTTAAGGCCTGTGAGATGCCATGAGAAGGCCTGGCAATTCCAGACTTCACTTGGAACAAGTTGCGTTTAAGTCAGGAAACACAGGGTGCACCCCGGGCTGCGCTGGCCTATAGACCGTCACGTTTGCAGCGAGGTGCATCCTAACATCAAACGAGCCGTGGTACTTGGTCCTTAAAGGAAGCGTCCGCCCTCCCCGAAGGCACCCTGTCACCTTCACATGTCACTCTGTCAGGCGAATCCGTGTGTGTGTGTTTGCGAGGCGCTCCACAGAGTTTTCCAGCTGCTTTTTCAGGGAGCACCTCGTGAATGAGGTGTTTCATAATTCACACTTGGGGAAATGCCTTTCTCTTTCCTAGGTACATAAGAAATGCCAGCGTCATTAGTAAATATGTCAGTTTAGAAGCCCCAAAATGAAGGCAGAAGAAAGGAATCGCAGTGGGAAAAGTGTCAGGTAAGAATTCTGAATGATTTGAAGCTATCAGATGCTTTATATATTCAAAAAAAGTAAATCAAAAGGGGAAAAATATCAGTGCCCCAAGCTAAAAACAAGCTGAAACGAATGGACCTAATTTTATATCAAAGTTGTATAACATGGTAACGCAGAGAAAGATTACTTAGAATAATCTCTGAAAACAGCAACTTGGCTCTAAATCCTCAGTGATTATATTCTAGGGATGGAACGAACTACAGAGAAATTTTAGAATTCCCTCTGTGGTTTTATTGTTAGTAATTTTGGCATCATAATTTTGACATCACTTAGTGTATCTTTTAGAATAAATAACTGTTAATATTAGTGCATATATATATATATATATATATATATATATATACATATATAATTTTAAAAAGGAATAAAATAAACTATCATGCTAAATTTGAATAGGAAATAGCAGTAAGTACTCATGATCTCACACATCCCACACCCACACCCTCCTCTCTCCACTGAGAGTTAGAAGCACTGACACCTCAGGGCGAAAGGCTCACAGCTCAACTCTTGTTTCCTAAGCACCACTTCCTGTTAGAAGGCAGTAGTGTTCAAAGACACATAGTGGTGTGTCAAAGGCAATTTCGTCCTTAAATGTGGGATTCTTTGAGCATCCCGAATTTTGTTATAGTAAAATGTAGAATATAAAATACATAAGCCCATAATGTTATTAAAATAGAAAACAAAGCAGACAAAACAGCATAAGTCACCCAAACGCAGAGGGTGGAAGGTGAGGCGAGGCCCTGGCCAGATCCGCCTTCGGAAGAGGATTTGAAATACTCTGCCCGGAGTGTGGGGCACGTGGCTCCCGGGCAGCGCCCTCAGGGCCTGCCTCAGGCTCAGGGAATTCCCTGGCTCGAGGCTGGGTTCCCCAGGTGGCAGGAGGGCGGGGCGAGGCAGCGGTGAAAGGTCGGGCCATTGGAACCCAGCTGGGGGCACCTGAGCAGCCGCCTGCCCAGTGTGAGATAGGAGTCAATAAATTCACGATTTGGCTAAAGCCAGTTGGAAAGTGCTAAATAAAATAGATGTAACAAGTCAAAGAAAATTAGGCGTATCTGTGTGGGAGATTTTTTTTATAAAGTTGTAGGCAAAAAGATGTGATTTTTACTTTTAACTTTTAATTATGAAGCATTTCAAAGAAGCATGAAAGAACAGAGGATGATAGAACAGCTCACCCAGGCGCCCGCCTCTGAGCGGATCCTGACGCTCAGTCGGGTTCGCCTCGCTGCTCCTGGCTGAAGCGTTTGCGTGGCTTAAAATGCAAGAAGCAAGGGCATGCGGTGTCCTGTGTGTCCACCCCTCGGGCACCAAGCTCCTTTCCCGGAGACATCAGGGTGACCCCCTCCACGCCCCTGTGCACACTCAGAGGTACTCAAATGCGGGCCTGGCTGCCCCCTGACCGAGCTGCCTGCGAGTCTGTTCCCTTAGCCCTGCCAGAGACTCATCACACGGCTTTTCAGCGGCAGTGATTTGATCCTGCAAGTGTTTGATAAAAGTGCCAATCTGTACTTGTCCCACTGGACTTAGATTTGAGTTAACAGAAGTCACCACCGAAGAGTTTGGATCCAATGGGTCTCTGAAGACACCGTGTAAACATGTGGGGAGTGTTGTGAGCAGGCCTGTTGCTTGGGGCGCCACAGGGCTCTTAGGCCGGGGGACAGCGTTTCAGTTTCCAGTGGCTCTTAAATCCATTCTTTCAGCTCCTCCCTTTCTTTCCTTGACCGTCAGGAGAACGAAAGCAGGATGAGGCAGCCTGGGACACAGCGTGGTGGCTGGGGTCCGGGTGCAGCATCGCAGGTGCGGGGGCAGGAGGACACAGTGGACATACCAAGCCGCACATGTCAGGTCATGTGACAAGCCAGTCCCCTGTGTGTTTCCCCCAAGACCAGCTACGCCTGCCCAAGGCTGCTCACAGCGTTAGAGGGCTCAGTCCTGTGACGGCGATGGTATGTTCTGGATTCATTTCACAGCTGCCCTTGTATGGTGCCTGCTGTAGGACTGAAGCTCAGGGCATTGGAATGCTAGACCCCTGAGGCTACATGGGCGGGCTTTCCCATCCTCTCTCTGGCTGACGGTGGAGTAGCCAGTATCTAACACAGTGCCTGGCACATAGCAGGCCTCAACCAATATTCATAAGTGAATAAATGCTCCTTTTAAAAAGAGTGGACCTACAAATTGGGACAGCCAGAAACATCATGCAACATACTAAAAACTCTGCAAGAGTGCAGCAGGGAGCTAACAAAATAATGAAGAATTACTGAGGTGAGATGCAGGGAAGATGAGCTGCTGTCTACAGGTGCTTCTTTGAGGCCACTGACATAAAATAGAGGTCAACCTGCCCTTACAGCCTCTGCGGGGCAGCTTCTCATTATCTCGGTGGTTGAAGTACCAGCTTGATCCCAGGTTGCTACAGCGATGACATAAATGGCCTCTCCTAGGCGAGTTGGGCCTGCAAACACTTGTAGAAGCATGACGCCTGGCACACTGTGTAACATAACCGGGTCCATGAGATGCTGAGAAAACATGGCGAAAACCCTGTGGAAGATACAAAAAAACAGAAATGGAGTCAGAGGGGATCAGGAAATTAGAGATGTTGGAGATCTCTCCCCCCGCCTCTCTCTCTCTCTCTCTCTCTCTCTCTCTCTCTCTCTATATATATATATATATATATATATATATATATATATATATATATATATATGAATTGTCATGTTCAAGGAAATAGAAGCCCCTGAGAATGTC
This sequence comes from Aselliscus stoliczkanus, assembly GCA_033961575.1. Classification (NCBI taxonomy): domain Eukaryota; kingdom Metazoa; phylum Chordata; class Mammalia; order Chiroptera; family Hipposideridae; genus Aselliscus; species Aselliscus stoliczkanus. The sequence continues at coordinate 2,258,890 of CM066738.1, read as the reverse complement.
TACAAAGAACCTACAAACTATTAAAAAACAATCAGTTGGAAATTGTAGAACAGAAGATACGCAAACAAAGTCTATGGATTTAACAGATTGGATGCAGGAGTATCAGTGAAGTGGAAGATAGTCAGATGTCAAGGTCAAGAGTAAGTCATAGAGTGACAAACTGTGACGAGTACAGAACGGGTGCAAGAGGCATTGAGGACGCTGAGGTCGGGACTGGCAGAGGCATAACTGGAACCCCAGGAGGGCAGAGAGATGAAAACGCACAGAAATGACATTATACAGGCTAAGAAAAAGTCACAGATCTAAGAAACTTTACAAACCCAAATATAGTCAACTTAAAAATTACACACCAAAGTACTTTGTAGTAACACTCCTGAAAGGCAAGGGGAATTTTAGTTTTAATTCTTAAATATCTCCGTGGAAGAGACACGTTTCCTCCAAAAGAACAATAGTAACTGACACAACACTCTCTCCATAGAAGAAATAAAGCCGGGAGACAGTGAGACACAAACGTGTTAAAGGACTGGAAAAAAAAAATACCCGCCAAGGTAAAACTCTGTACTTAGCAAAATAGTAACATTTAGTGATACAGAGGCAATAAATACATCTTGGGATAAATATACATGCAGCCATGCCATCATCACCAGGCCGGCATTCAAGGGGATTCCAAAGATGTCTTTCAAACAAAAGCAGGCTCTAAGGACTGCAGACAATGCTGTTCCTATTACCTAATACTTTAAAACTAAGCTGTCATGCATCCTGACGTGTGGGTGGTGCCAAACCTTAAGCAGAAGGCAGGGTGGCGTGATCGTGCCTCTAGGAGTGGGAGCGCGGGGTCTGGGGTGGGGTCTTTGGGGTGCAGAGTACTCTCTTCTGGCGTCTGGATGGTGGCGTCCTGGCTGCTTGTTCTGTGGCCAATTGGTAAGATGTCTATTTAAACATTTACTGTCTTCTGTATGTGCCATACTCATAGTAGAAAAGATGCCTTAAAAATGAAGGAAATGAAAAGTATAACCCAGGATTGGAGCTAAATATCCTTTCAGGCAAATGTCTCCACCAAGAAAAGTCATAGACAGGACCGACCTGGATAAAGTGTGTATCGCCGGGTAGCAGAGCGGAGATGAGATCTCAGGACAGCCCCGCTGGGCCCCAGAAGAGATTTGGGGTGTGGAATGTGCTGGAACATGCTGACAGGGAATTCTATCAGATCCTGCTGTGATGAAACATGGAGAGACAGAGAAAGAGACAGGGGCAGAGAGATTGTAAATGGTTTTCTAAAAGCAGTGCATCTTCATTAATTTTTTTATAAAAGGAAACATGCTTTATCAAACGAAAGGGGTAAAGACTCGCAATCCTACCATTCAGAGCCCACTGACAAGTGGTGTGTTTTGTACCTCTGTGTCACGTCGGATAGTTATCTCTCTGTACCACACAACACGAGGCTCGTAGGAGGTGTGCGATAAATGCTCGTTTCCTCTTTACCTTCTTCATAGGGAGTTGCTTTTATTTTTCTGTTTGAAACCTGTAATTCTGACCCAATGCTGTCATATAAAGGAAGAACAAGTCCTTTTTTTATTCTAAAACTTTGACATCATGGATCTGAGTAGCTGCTGGTTTCCCAGCAGTGCTGTCTCTGCGACGCGTGTAATTACCATTATCTAACATTTATGGGGCACCACCGAGGAGCAGACATTGCGCCCGATACGGCGGGAACAGTGTTTGAAAGAAAGAGGCAACCACAGCAACCCGCAGAAAGGGAATTATTGATGTACAAAGGCAACTCAATTTTCTTTGGGAAATACTTAATTACACATTTTCTTTGTGACAGGCTTATTTGAAAAGCAAGAAAAGATATATTAAAGTATCACAAGCTAGAGGACAAGTAGGAAACCTAGTGATTTCTGGTTTAGGGAAAAACAAAAGAGCGAATGCTCTTCCCTGCACTTCTGCCAGTCTCCGCCCGGCCCTTCGCGGTGGAATCCCACGCACATACCTCTTTCTTCCCACTACTGACACTTGTTTCTAACTACCCATGACGGCGCCACTGCGCGTCTCCCACGGGAGTGCGGAGGCACCTGCGGACGCCCAGGCCGCCTTCCTCCTCCCCCCCTGGGAGGCGTTCTAACTGCCTGGCCGGGGCTACAGGCTCCCCGGCCTCCCCGGCCCGAGCCTCAGGGAGAGGAAGCGTCGGGGTCTCCCTCTGCCGCACTCGCAGCTGTGCGTTTGGCAGCTTGGGTTCTGCCTGGGCCATGCGTCAGCCCCGTTTCTCCTCCGGCTCCTTGCATCCTGGCGGTGGAAGGCGCCTCCTAGACGGTCATCTGCTGAATCCCTCTTTCCTCTGTGGTGGGTATTTCACAGAGCACCCTGACCATGTGATGTCACGTCCAAGGTCAAAGGCCTTTAAGGCTTTTCAGTGCCTCCAGGACCGACCAGTGTCCAAATTCCTCAGCAAGCTACATCACCAAGCGCTCCCCTCCGGGCCACAGCCCAGCCCAACACCAATGGCTTCCTTGTTTGTTGCAAATCTCAGTGACCAGGAGTCCTTAGAATCCCCCTGCACACTGTTTAATGTCGTATCTCCGTGTCTATTTATGGTGTCCCCGTTTGCCTGAAATAGATCCCTTTTTCATTTCAGTTATAGCAAATTTCAGTTTATTCTCTCAAGTCCAGCCCCAAATTTATCCTTGGTTTCCCTTCCTTCCTGCAAAATCCATCCTGTATTTCCCTGTTAACGTTCCTGAGCAGCATTAGCTTCTTCGGGCCCGTTCCTGACTCACTCCCCCTGCACAGTGCTTGTTCTTCTTTCAATAAGCCGGTATTTACGGACGGTGTTTGCTGTGCCAGCCGCTGTGCCAGGCACTGGGGACACGGGCTCAGAGTCACTGAGTGCCATCCCTTCGGTTCTTACATCCTAAAGTGGGAGGCAGAGCAGAAGTCCCTGAGTGCACGGGGTCATTTCAGAGTCGTCGTGATGAAGAAAGAAACGCGGAATGACAGGACAGGCAGTGACACTGTGGGGTCTGTGGCCATGGTGCTGGGACGGGGTCCATCTACTGAGACGACATGCGGTGATGAATCTGCATTAGGAGAAGCAACCAGACATGTGAAGAGGTAGTAGTGACACAGAATGCTGTCACCCCAAACGGGGGGTTCCCTGCGGCTGCCAGCCCGGCCTCCCCTCCCAGGGAGAGGCCACTTCCGGGGAGGAAGGCCCTCTGAGCGCCCTGGCCTGCGGATGTCTGTGACGGGGAGACTCTTGCTTATGCCCAAGACAACCGAGGGGAACGCAGCAGCCCACCCAGCTTCAGAGTCGAGCCCAGTCCTTACTGAGTCCCCTGCTGACCCTGTTACGAGTGGCAGATCTGATCAGCTCATGTAGACAAGAGACTAGAGAAATAGTTGGTTTTGTCTAAAAAGAGGCGCAGGGGCTAACGTGAGAGCTGATGGAATTCCTGAATGGCGCCATGTGGAAATGAGTGCATTTGTTCCATGGAAGTGCTCGATTAAAGAAGTGTGCAAATGAGTAGAAGTTGTCACAAGGCACCTTTTCATTCATCATCATTTCAAGTTTATAAGAGCTGTCTGAGCACTGGTTGGTTGTGCGGTGATGTTATAGTTGCCAGTATTCTAGAAATGCCATCAACCACCTGTATTAGTGGGGGTTCTCTAGAGACACATAACCAAGAGATGGATGGATGGATGGATGGATAGATAATAGATAATAGATAGATAGGTAACTAGATAGATAATAGGTAGGTAGGTAGGTAGGTAGGTAGGTAGGTAGGTAGGTAGGTAGATGATAGATAGATAGGAGGCATTTATTATAGGAATCAGCTCACACGATTATGGAGTCTGAGAGTCCCACAATCTGCCTTCTGCAAGCTGAGAACCAGGAAGGCCGATGGTATGACTCAGTCCAAAGGCCCAAGAATTGGGAGGGGGGATACACGAGGACGTAAGGGCTGGTCCAGGTCCAAAGGCCCAAGAGCCAGGAGCCCCGATGTCTGAAGGCGGAGAAGAGGCACGCCCCAGCTGGAGCACAGACAGTAAAGCCCTCCTTCCTCCACCTTTTTGCTCTGCCCACCAGCACTGGGAGGCCAGTTACTCAGCCTGTGGGCCAAGTGGGGATGGAACAAGTCGCCAATGGTTTAGCGGCTGCCATGTTGGTCTGTCAGATGCTTATTTTAGCCGTGTGACTGAACGAGGCAGGAGTTCGTTCCACACACTGCAGCTGGGAGACTAACTCGCTTCCTGGAGGATGGCAGTCGAGTAAACGCTCAGCTCCTGGGTCCCCGCGATCTCATTTTGGTGACGAAGCTGGTGCCTCCACTTAGAGGTGACACATAGGCTAATCCCTTTATCCGCTGTCATCCAGGGCCCATTCGTGCCCAGGCTCGCATGTCCCCTCTCCTTCCCATAAGAAGGACCACGCCACCATATCAGGCTGCAAAGGAGGGTTATGTAAACCCATCTTGGGGTGCGCTCTCCCAGCTCCCAGGTGCCCTGCAGCCTCGGCTCTGCCATTGGCTGCACCTTGATGCTAATCACTGAAATATTCAGGTCACCCTCGGGGCCAAGAGCTGCCTGACAGCGAGTCCCTTCCTCCAGGCAGGTGACCAACAACGGAGAGATCGCCGGCCTTCCTCTAAGCCGAGGGCCACCGCTTTCCTGTCATTGCAGAGTGAGTGGACTCACCACTGGCAAGGAAATCTTCCTATTGACCACCCACAGCTTCTCTCCACTTGAACCTCTGTGACTACAGAGAATACTGCCCCAAACCACAAGTGCCTGGAGTTCAAAGACAACTTCCCCATAAAACAATGGTTGCACAGGTGCCAGCCCCCGCCCTGCCCTCCCGCAGGGCCCAGTGCCGCCAGAGGCCTGCACATGCAGATCCATTTTCAACCCCGCTGCCCAGGAAAAACATATATGTCCAGGCCCTACCGGAAATAACGCACTGAGACACCCCCACTCCCCGGAAGTGAGGTCCCAGCTCGGCTGTGTTTTCAGAATCCGCCAAGTGATGCTAATACACACACACAGCTGAGAACTTCTGGCCAAGGTTTAGTGTCGGGGAAGCGAATTCAGGGGAATCTGAAAGGGGGAGGCTGGCTTTTCTAAAACCCTCAAGTGGACCTGGGTCACTCACAACATGTGGTTTTCATCAGTCAGAGCCTTGGGTGTGAGCGGTTAGAAGGCACCTGAGCAGCAGATGTCTCTCTCATCCATACCCCTCCCTACACAGATACAGATACACAGACGGATGACATGGAAAAGATGGTATCCGATACATGTAGCCCAGTGTCATTCTCCACCGCAGCCCCTCAGCTTTGCCAGTGTAAGACAGAAGTACCAGGCCACCCCAACATTACAATGTCTGCGCAGGATTGGCTGGCTGATTCCATTAGAGCATATTTTAGAACTCTGTTATGCATGCTTAATTTTAAAACACATGCATATTTCATTTCCTCTCCACTGGGGATGTATTTATAAAAAATAATAAGTACCATCCTGTGATGACAGAGAAAGTAAGACAGCTGGGTAGGGGAAGATCAAAACCCTCAGAGGGGGACCCCCTTTGGTCTGTATAACTGCCGGCGCTGTGCTCCCACCGGAAAATGGGTGAGACCCTACATCCTGACCACCGGGTTTATCAACACGAGCGCTCCCATAAGAGGCAGCTTGCAGTGCACCACCGGCAGCAGTGAGCCAGGAACGCCAGTCGTAAGCCCGGTCTGGGCACGCCCTGAGTCCATTGTCACCTGGGCACTCTATACATGTATTTGGTTATGTCTGCTTATATAAGTGAAACGAGTGAGCACAGTGACACAGGGACAGAGGGGGGGCTTAGGATTATTTCTTGCTGTCGAGGGGCTGACCTGGGAGGAAGGAGCCGGCTGGCCAGCCCTTTGGAAGAACTGCCCGCCGCGGGGCAATGGGCCTGTGTCTGAGCCCAGCGCACAACAGTCTCAACGCTCCCGGGTCCCTTTAACCCTGCTCACCACAGGGCTTGGATCTCTTCAGGCACCTTTTCTGGGCACGTGTCAGCTCTCTCCCCTGACAAGGACCAGGGCCCACCCTCCCAGTTTGGCCCCGGAAGTGAATGGGGCAGCACCATGCTCAGCTCCGTGGCCACCTTCAGAAATGAAGGAGATGGCAGCAGGGCACAAGGGGCCTGCTCCTGGGACTCAGTGTGGACTGAGATGTGAAGGGGCCACCCAGGCCCTTCCGAAAGGCCATGGGCAGGACGCTTAGCCGAATTCAGAGGTGTCTGCAACCCCGATCAGTGGGTCTAATGACAGAGACAAAGACACTTCCTCCAAAGTAAAGAAATCCCCTGGCAGTAATTAAAGGATAAAAAGGATGGGGTTTTGGGAAAGATATAGGGTTGTCTCACCGCACCCAAGGGCTGGATGGGTAATGGGCAGGGAGAGAGTGGAGCTGCCAAGAGGACTGTGTCCTGCCCTGAGGGAACCTGCCCGCTTTGCTGATGTGTCTGCCTCCTGGCATCTGTCTGTTCTTCCATCTGATGCCCCGTCGCAGTGTCTTTGGGTGTGGGTGTGGGTGTGGGTTGGATGCCTACCTCCCCATATCTGTGGTTAAGCCCTCTGCTGTGACTAATTCCAACCTGATTGGACCAGCAAGTGTCAGTTATCCAGGCTGGTCCAATCAGCAATTGACGGTGGGAAGACGCATCTAAGATGACTTTAGACCAGCCCTGGGTTTGAATGGGGAGGGGTCCCTGGTCAATACCAGCATTGGCAGCATGACAGGAACTCCTTCAAGAGGCCCCTCGTGGGCCGGCACCGCGGGAGCAAGTGACCAGTAGGAAACTGGCTCCCTGGGTTCAGGCCTTGGTCATGTGCCCCTCGCCGGACTGCGCTGCCCGGAAGCGTTACCCGCACCTGTGCCCAGAGAGTTCCCAAAGGGAGAATTATGGTGGCGGAGGACGCATTGCCCTTCTTGCCATCTGCAAACTCTCTGACACCCTTCACCTGTTCCCAAACCACAGGAAACAAAGGAAGGACACCGACAGCAGTTGCATTTGGGTTTGCAGAGCCCTAGTCACTGGAGTATTTCCCCAAATTCAACCACTTATTTAATAATGTTTTCTTTAAACGAATCATCTTCATATTCTAAAAGAAGTTATGTCAAAAAGGGACTCTATCTTATTACTGTCAGTGGTAGAGCGGTGCCCCCGGCCACCAGGAGAAAGTCAGCCTCAGCCTCAGTGCAGGGGTCCTGAAGGTCCCATTGGTGTCAGCCAACCGCTGCCTGCAGCAGCTGGACAGAAGCTGCCCGGTCCCCTGGGTCCCCCAGGTTCCTGGTTGGAAGGAGGGACACCAATGCTGGAGACGTGTTGGAGCCACGTGCACAGTCTGGAACTTTCCTCTTCCCATAATGGGCAGTCCTTCCTGTGGCGGGGCTGACCTGGTGTTCCCCACCTTGTGTGCGTACCTGCAGGCACCATGTGGCAGGCCCGGGCACATGTTGGCGTGGAGGGTTCTCTGGATGCAGCATGTTACGGCCTGCTTTTCAAGAGACTGGGCTTTCAGTGCAGTCTGCCGTTCTCCCCAAATGGGAGAGCATCATTTGCACAAGCCCGGGTCACAGCCTCTGAATTTATACACACCCACCTGGACCACCCACCTGGAGGGCCAGTCATCCCCCGGCTGATGTCTTAGATTTCCCGAGTGCTTCCCACCGGCTTATCTTCCCATTTAATGAGGAAGAGGGAGAAGTTCAAAGCCATCACATTGATGTCTCACCAGCCCAGATTATGTAGCTCTGGACCCTCCAACCCGATGACACTGAAAATGAAAACCCAGGTAATTTGTCTGCTGCCAAGTTTAATCCATGATCTTTGGGTTATAACGGAATTGAATTGACTCGAGCATCACGAAAAGAAAAGGTTGCTGGGGCCAGGCAGGAAGTGACGACGCCTCCGGGGCCTCGAAGTTTGGTTATTGAATCGGAAGCCCAGCGGCCTGCAGGCCATGGCCAAGCTCAGCAGGGCTGGGCCTGGCTACAGAATGCAGATAGGGTGTCAGATAGGACATTGTCACATGCAATTCGCCCTAATAAGAAAAAAGACTGCACCAAATTGTGGAAGATGTGCATGGAGGCGGGAAGGGGAGAAATCCCACAGGGGAACCTTCTCCTGTCTCTTCTAATCAAGGAAGGGCTGGAGCCCAATGGGAGGAATGTGGGACTAGGAAAGTTTTACCCCAGAGGGACCCCCTGCCCCACATTCCCCAGCTCTCAGCCCTCGTGCCTTATTTGGTGATTTTGGTGATTGACCAGGAGTCCTTTTGAGATTAACCAATATTCATCTAACTCATTTGATACACATTCACTGAGGTGGGCTGTTGGAGAGGATTTTTCTAAAAGTTGCTCGGTTTCAGTAGTTGCACACACCGGGCCCCTGTGTGCTCCCTCGCTCGGCTGCTCTGCTCGCCACGGCACGGGGCCGGTGCAGACACGCTGTCCGGTCCCAAGGCTGAGCCTCTCGTCTGCCGTCGGGCGGGAAGACGGGTGGGAAGGCCGTGAGGACCCACGGAGCAGCTCCGTGTCGTGGGGGGACGGCCCTCCCGGATGGACGGCGTGTTAACGAGGGAGGGCAGGGAAGGGCCCGCCTGTGGGAAATGGCCTCCGGACCTGGACACAGGCCCCTTTTCCTGGCTCCGTTACTGCGCCCGTGAGAGCTGAGGGCCTGGCTGCTCTCTGAGAGGCCGTCTCTTCTTACCAACAGCCCGGGAACATCAGCCCAAAAAGCCTGCACATTTGTTAGAAGGTACTGTGAGACCTTGCGCATATGTCGTCCTGCTGCAGAGCTGCAGCTTTTCTGGCTGCACATCCTACTTGTGACCGCCATCCACGTTGCTATCTGTGGCTCAGATTTCTTCAACTTTCTGTCCAGAGGGACACAGCCCCGCCCACGCCCACTCAGCACTTCCGGAAGATGACAGTGTTGTTTCGTTGAAGCCACTAAATCCGTGGCCTCTGTCACAGCAGCCATGGGAAACTAACACTTGTCATAGGACTCAGTCATGAGGGGGTAAGAGCAGGACCTGCCTGCTAAGGTGGCTGAAGGGGTGAAATTAAATTGATCACGTCAGACCCTCTCACAGTCCAGGTCACATGGCGCTCAGTAAATGGAGCATTTTTCATTATCACTGATGTCCCTTCTGTCGTGTAGTTTTTCTCTCAGCGACACATACATACAGCAGTGTTGTGGCACTGTGCTTATTATATCTGGTCCGTTTGTCTGATCATGTGGAAATCCCAACCCCCAAAAGTGACTGTGTTAGTAGATGGGGCTTTTGGGAGGTGATGAGGGCAGAGAGTGGAGCTCCCGTGAGTGGGATTATGCCCTGGTTCTGGAGGCCCACGGAGGACATGGGAGAAGTCAGCGGCCCAGGGGAGGGCCTCCCCCGACCAGGCCGGCACCCTGACCTGGGACTTCCAGCCTCCAGAGCTGGGAAAAGTAAATGTCTGTTGTTTCTAAGCCACCCAGTCTGCGGTGTTGTCACAGCAGCTTAATGGACTAAGGCAGATAGGAGCAGAGCTGAATACTGATGTACGTAAGAAAAACGTGCGTGAGGATCCAGACACGAGGATGGTCAGTGCAGCCTCTGGAGAAAGGAAAGTAATTAGAGCTATTGTAATGTTCATCAGTACGAATATATATATATACATATATGGGAATTGTATGTCACTGTTGGTGGAATGAAATATAACAGCTAGAATTAATAAACTGGAGCTACAAATCTGAGTTAATAAATCTCAAAAGCATAGCCGAGAGTGAGTGGACGCGATCTGGAAGGCTCTACAGGGCATGGTACAACTTACAGCTTTTCATCAAACATGAGATAATACTGCTGTTATTGGCCAAGTGCATATGTAGTAAAAATATGAAAATATGGCCCAAAGGCTACTACTAAATTTGGGGCATGGAAAGTAGGCGGGGGGGTGGGGCCACACAGATTCTGAGATGGCTTCAGAAATGACTTCTGTCTCTGAAACATTCTAGTTTCCTAAAAACGTCTGAAGCAAAATGGAGAATGTATTATTTGCTCGGTTGTGGTCTCAGGTCTGTGGGTCTTCTGACATCATGCCCCAGACTTTGCTGAATATCCGTCTTATATTTCATATAGTCGATGGGGCAAATCTTTGTCTAACAGAAAAGGCTCTTACTAACCTTTGTTTAGGTCTTTGGAGAGTAAATACAAAGTTCGGCCAGCCTGGAAGGCTGAATCAATTTCTGTCAGTTCCCATCTCCGACACCTCGCCGCAAAGGTCTACAGATCATGTGATGGGGAGGAGTCTACACAGAAGGACAAGGTTGTACATTTAATGTAATTTTTTGATAACTCATTACAATTTGGAGTACAGCTAAATTCTTAATACTGATCATTCTCTAACTTCTCACCTACCAACTCATCCCTCAGTTATCCTCAGAACAAGTGGCAGCTTCTCTGGGGTGCTGTAGGGTGAATTAGGAAACCATACGCTGAAGAACTTTCTAACGATGTTGATTACTCAGGCAAATGGACGGACACTTCAGTGGAGACGCCAGATGTGCTCTGTGGGCTCCGCACTCAGCTAGCTCTCAGGTTGGCCTTTGCTGGGTGCACATGGGTGCTGTGTACAGTCACAGCGTGACAACCTGTCGCCGCGCTTAGTGGCTTAAACAACATACATTGTCATCTCATGGTGTCTGTGGGTCAGGCGTCAGAAGGCAGCGCGGTGGGTATTTGAGGCTCAGGGACTGTTCTGGGGCCGCCATCCTCTGCAGGCTGGACGGTGCTGGAGACTGCGTCCAGGCCCACTCTCAGGGCTGTTGGTGGGGGGGCCTTCGTTCCTCAGCCGAGGCCTGAGTGTGGACGGACGAAGGCCCCCCGGGACTCTCAGCATAACTGAGAGGGGCTGGAGTTTGCCGGAGGATGTCTCCCAGCCCCAACACCACTTGTCAGGAAAGATCACAGCAGACACACTCAGCCGTGCTGAGTCACGGACGTGGGGTTTCCACAGGACTCGCCTCTGCCCCCCCCAGAGGGCGGTCCGGAGGTACCCCGCCGGCCTCCTTGCTCAGGTCCCCACTGCGTGCTTTCCACACGCCATTCGGATCGCGACTGTCGCTCAGACCCCTCAGTTTCAGTGCACTTTGTTCACTGCCCATCAGCCACTGAGCCGATGCCGTCGTAAAAGGCCCAACCTTCTTACTGGCCATAACCCAGTGCTTTGCCTTTCGGTGACCCGGGCTCATTCAAGGACGTGGCTTCCGTCCAGACTGGTTTCAGTTCTCATCACATGGTCTCTGCAGGTGGAAGACGCCCACAGAGAGGACAGTGATCCATGAAGGAAGGCCAGAGGGCCCCAGGGTGTGGACAGGGCTTAGCCTTAGCTGTCAGTGGACTTCCGCCCTGGGCAGCATGGCCAGAGTCTGTGGCTGTGCCTGATAGGGAGAGGGGAGAATGTCACAGTGGGCCATGCGTGTGAAACGCACAGCCCTGGAGATGGGAGACCTGGGCCCTCGGGGCTGAGGGGTAAGGGCTCCATCCGGGCACCCTGACATGCACTGCACTGAGTGTGTGCGTCCGACAGGTCACACGGCTGGGCAGAGGGCACAGGGAGGTGACCCTGGGGCATATCCAGGGGTTGCAGGCTGAGACCAAGACCCTAGTGTGGCTTACTGGCCCCCAGTGACCGCCGCCACCTCCCACCCCCGAGTGCCAGTCCGCCCGCTCCTGGTGCCCTGTCCTGCCGCAGGCCATCGCAGCCGCCTGTCTGGGGCAGCTCCCTGCCTCCCACTGGTTCACAGCTGGGAACCTTTAGACCAGCAGCTGTCAACCAAGGGCAAGTTTGCCCCGGGAGGTCCCGGCGGTGCCTGGCGGTGTGTTCAGCCAGGCATGGGACGCCCTGACATCTGTGGGCAGGGGCCCGGAGGCTGAGGGACATCGCACAGCACACAGCCCGGCCCCCGCCTCAGAGGATGACCTGCCCCAACGCCGCTAGTGGGGACAAAGGGAAACCCGATGTCGGTCTCCGCTCCCACGTCCTTTCCTCCGAGAAGCTGTTCCTGACCGTTCTGGGCAGTAAGGTCCCCTTTCTAGCCCTCCTGACTCCCTCCTGAGCGGCATTTGCTGCGGTTTTAACGCTCCGCTCACGTACGCGTGACATGGGTGTGTGATCAGCGGGCCGTGGGGGCTTGCCTGCCGCTGCGTGTGCGGAGGCTGGTCCTGCATACAGGCTCAGTAGGTATTTGCCGAAAGTAGGAACTGATGAGCAGGACTGGGGCTCCTGGGGGCTCCTGGCAGCCGGGGCAGCCACTCAGACCGGGGCTGATGCGACGTGTTTTCAGTTAAAATGACTTTTGGCTGCACAGAAGGGGGGCAGAGCCTGGCGTCTGTGCACACGGGACGATAGGAGCTGTTGGCAGCGGCATCACACAGAACACGGGCGAGGGGGCCTCGAGGGGGTGGCAGGGAGAGGCCTGGATGGCCCCGTGGGTTTGGGGAGCTTGTGACACTGAAGCGAGTCGAGCAGGGTGGCTCTCTGCACGGGGCTCTCCCGTACACGGGCGGCACGAAGCTTGGAAAGCTTCAGCAAGGTCCTTTGTGTTGGCTGGAGCCTGGTGAAAGCTGCGATGTTTGCCAAGGAGGTTACTGAAGGGAGCAGCGGCTTAACCAGAGAACCAGCCGCAGTTAACAGGCACCCGTCACCTCCCGGGCTGGTCAGGGACGCTGTTCTGCCTGCGGGAGGGGCCGTCCGACCCCCATCCTCAAGTCCGCCTCTGTTTTCTCAGTGATCCAGCTCTGCTCGGTACCCGAGACCAGAATTAACTCATAATGCGGTCCAGAACCAACACGGAAAGTGCCAGGCCCCTCCCCCAAGCATCAGTATCAGTGGGAAACATGTTTAGCTGGGAGTATCAGAAATTTCCGGGAATAGTGGCCAAGACGTCAGGAGTGGGTTTCTCATAAGTTATCGAGAGGTAGTTGGCTACAGTTTCAGTTCACCAGCTTACCGATCTCATCAAATACACAGGCTTATTCTGTCTCACTGTGTGGTCAGGCAGCGTGTGGACTGGCTTTTGTTGGGTGTTGAGCATTGTCACAGGATGAAGGATGGCTGCCATCACCCCACCCATCAAGTCAGAGTTCAGTGGGAAAGAAGGCAGCATCAACAATGTGCTGGCTGCTTTTATAAGAAAGTATAAAGCCCTAGGACTCCCCACCCCCTACATTCTTCTGCTTACCTGTTACTTTTCAGAACTTTGTCCCATGGATGAGAAAATATTACATTTTCAAGTCTTTACGTCATCAAGGGAGAAAGCCAATGAAGATGTCTGTTTTATCAACCACCACATGTTTTCCACCATAATAACCAATTTATTAACTAATCCACATTGCCTCTTTTGCCATTTTAAAAATATTTTTACCCTGGAGCCCTGAACAACACCACCCATGGACATGTGCACGCATGTTCATTTATTTACAATGCAGACGTGGGTGGGTGGCCCCTGCATCCCAGGCCCTGTGCTGGGCAGTGGGGACCCTGCAGCAAACAACACAGACACAGCTGGCCCTCCTGCGTGACACTGGCTATCTGCAAAGATGCCCCTGCCAGCTACTTTCTACAGCAATAAGGGCAGATGCAGGTGGCATGGCCTCCTGGGGGAGCCGGCAGGTACAGATTAGATCGTAGGGTCAGATTTTCTCACAACAGGTGGTTTAAGTTGAGACTTGAGACACAGGAAATCAAACAGGATGCCATGGAGAGACTCCTACCTCAGGTCAGGGGGACAGCAGGTAAGGATAAAAGGAGGCAAGACACTTTCCAGGGACTTCAAGTCCAGCATGGGCGGAGTCGAGTCTGAGAGCAGGAGTTGGCGCACAGTAAGGTGGAGCCAAGGATATGCTGGAAACTTCCCCTGCCATTGTCATTCCTGCCAGGATTCAACGACAATGTGCTTTTTAAAGAACCTGTGTGCCCACCATGGGAATACGGTGGGCAGCCGAGTGCGGGCGTGAGTGTCTGGCTCCAGTGTCCGGTCTGTGGCATGTCGTAATAGCGGCCCAAGCACCCTAAGACAGAACCATTGAGGATATTCAGGAAGCGATGTAACAGACCCTACGCAATCACCACCAAGGATAACAGACATAATGCCTTTATTTTACCATTTATGGAGACATTTAGAGACAACAGGAGAAAGCTAAGACCCAATGTCTGGTTCCAACCCCCCAAACTCCCCCCTAGAAACACCCCTCTCCCAGAACGCTGAGCACCTTTTGCGTAACTGGGCTGCCAGCCTGTGCAAGTGCTGCTGACGGTATCACGTGCTGTGTGTGTTCCCCTAAGAATTGTCATATTCTTCCCTCTGCACCAACAATGTGTCTGATACTTACATTGATGCGTGGTGATATTATTTATTTTAACTGACGAATAGCATTCTACTGTAGGAATACACCCCAGTTTATTTGTACATTCCTTCCTGAATGTCACTTTGTTCCTTTACTTTTTTCCCTCTACCTCAGCAGATGCCTCTGTGAACGATCTTGCACATGTCTGTGCATCTGAGAGATGTCCCAGGGAGACACCTTGGCGTGGAATTGTGGGTTTTAGAGGATGCACATTTTCAGTGCTTCTGGGTGTTGACAAATTGCTCTCAAAGTGATTTATAATTCACGGAGCTTGCTCGTGGCCACATCCTCTCCAAGGTTGTGGGGGAGGCTGGAAAAAGCCCCCTAAAGTTCTATTTCCCAGTCCTTGGAATTTGTGAACGGGACCTTCCATGGCAAAAGGAACTTGGCAGATTGAAATTAAGGACCTTGAGCTGGAAGGTGACCCTCATTATCCAGGTAGGGCCCTTGTGAAACAAGCAGGAGATCAGAGAGACAGAAGGTGTTAGGATGATGGCAGCAGAGAGATTTGCAGAGGCCATGCCGCTGGCTTAGAGACGGAGGGAGGGCGTGAGCCCAGGAAGAGAAGGAGCGAAGCCCCAGCTGCTGGGAAGGCAGGACGCCCCTGGAGCCTCGGGGAGGAACCCCACCCCGTCCCTCGGCCACCCAGGGACAGTGGTTTCCGATCCCTGAGCCCCCAAATTGTAAGATCATACAGTGGTATTGTTTTAAGCTATTGAATGTTGGGACGTTGCTACCGGAGCCGCAGGAAGCTCGTACAGCTTGGCCCTAAGCTTTTTATCCCCTTCGGCCAGCCTGCCAGAAACCGCGCTCTGGTTTGCAGTTTCCTTCTACTCACCTGGCCACGCATTTCGTGTCACGTGTCTGTTGGCTATTTAGGTTTCCTCCCCTTTGGATTTCTTGTTAAAATTTTTTTGTCAGGCCCTGTTTTCCCCTATCATTAAACATTTATTATTTTCTTATTCTGAATATTCTGAGTCTCAGCCTTGCCTCTGGTGCATGTTACAAGTACTTCCTCCCAATTTATAAAATTGGCTTTCACCATTCAAATATTTCAAGGTTTGTTGTAGTCAATCTTTATCAATCTTTTTCCTAAGAATTTTTTTACTGTCCCAGTGAGAGAAAGATATGATCTATATTTTCTTTTTAGACATTTGCTTTTCACATTTAGGCTTTCATCCATCTGGAATGTATTTTCATGTATGGTGTTATGTGGGGATCTAAAAATACCTTTTTCCATATGTCTGGCCAGTTGTCTCCACACCAGTTGTTAAAGAGTCCATCTTTTTCCACTGATTTGAGATGCCACTTCTGTCATACAAAGTCTCCTGTGGCTATTTTGATTTCTACAGAGTTAACCCTGCTAGCTTTTTTCTCGCAACTGTCTTATCCGTTTTGCCCCTTAACTTCTAAAATCGGCTGTCAATCTCGGTTAGCTTCTGCAGTTGTGTCTGGGATTACACTGGGTGCGCATTTATCCAGGGAGAAACCTCACCTTGCTAGCATCCCTGGCTGCCTTCCTTTTTTGGTGTCCTCGGCTGTCCTCTCCTACCTCCCTGCCTGGCCCTCTGAGCCTCCGCAGGTCCCGAGGCCAGCGCTCAGAACAGCCTCCTTCTCAGGGCTCCCAGTGGGAGAGCAGTGCCTCCACCGGCTCCCCAGTTGCCTGCAGGCTTCAGACACACACCAAGGAGCTTCAGACTCGTAAGTCTGGGGTGGGGCCCAACAAGTCGCACTTCTAGCAAGTTCCCAGGTGACGCTGGTGCAGCCGGTCCAATGGTCACTCTCTGAGATGCTCTGTCTCACAGGGGTCTTTTAAAATGTCCTTCGTGTGCTGATGAATCGCTGATTTTTGCTTAGCCTAGACTTGCCTCACCTCCAGAATCTCACATGCCACTAACAATGTCATAACTCTAACCATCCCCTGAAACTTTGGAGTCCACACTGAACACCTGTCCCCTTCCTCCCATGTGAATGGGCCCCTCCCGTGGCCTTGTCCATTTCGGGCAGTGGGAACTCCCCTCCCAGTGGCTGTGGCCAAAGCCTGGGACGCTCTTTCGCTTCTACCCCAGGTGCAACTCATTAGCGAGTTCTGTTAGTTCCACCTTCAAGACGTATGCAGAACGGGGCCAGGCCTCGCCTTTGCCCCTGGAGGTGCCCCTGGAGGCCCCTCCTGCGGGATCACAAGGGCCTCAAGCCTCCATCCTGGTTCCCTGTCACTCATCTGACACACAGGAGCCAGATAGCTGTTTAAAGCTTCAGTTAGATCATGCCACCCCCTTGCGTAAAACCACCCAGTGGGGCCCCGTCCCACGAGTGATAAAACCACACTCCTTACCACAGCCAGCAGGAGCTGAGCTGCAGCGTCTCCTGCCCCGAGTGCCGCCAGGCCCCACAACACACCACCCCCGCCGCACCGACATACCTGCCTGGTACACTTCAGCAGACGAGGCACGCACCTTCTTGGAGCATTAGCGCCCCTTTGTCCCTGCCTGGAACAGTTTCCCCGGACGTCCTGTGGCACATTCGCCCCCTTCTTCCTGGTCTCTGCTCTGGCGTCACATTATCAGAAGTCCTTCCATGAGGGTCCTGTACAACAGAGCAACCCCCTCCATTCCTACTTTCCCAACTGCCTTTCTTTGCTCCATTTATTCCTCCATATGAGTTACTGGCATCTGGTCTGCTATACCTTGTGTTACAGGCTCCATTAAGTGCGACGTTTGTTCTCAGTGTAGCACCTGGATCCTGAAAGTTGCCTAATACATGTTTGTTGAATAAATTGAAATTCGGAGTCATTTATCCCTGAACATGGTATACCTGCTGGTTTCTGTGGATCTTCTTTTATTTCTTTACTCACATTTTGTTATTTCTTCTATAACGGACTTGTCCATTTTTCCATAGCTTTATTCTTAACAACCTTTTAGGAGTTTTGGTGCTGTGCACACCATTTTAAAATGTGACATGGTCTAATTGCATTTTCTATTGCTGAAGAGTACAACTTATTTTTCTTAATTGTTTTGGTATCTGCCTACCTCGTTTAACTTTTTTTTTTATTAATTTCCATCATTTGATGTTGATTCTTCTTCTTTGCTCTACAGTCAGACCATCTGCAGTCAGTAACTGCTGATCTCTCTCTTTCTAATTCCTTTAGTTTTTATTTCTTTTCCTTGCCTTGCTTCATTGGCTGAGACACCCAGTGTAATGCTGAGTAACATGGTGACAGTATTCTTGGTTTGCTTCTGACTTTAATATGGAAATTAAAACCCAAGATTCCAAGTCAACCTGCCTGCATATTAACATCACCCGGGAGAACTTGTGAAAATCGCTGATGGGTGAACCCATCACACAGATATTTAATTAGCAGTTTGGAGTAAGGCTGGGCATTAATGTGGCTTAACATTTCCCTGGATGATTATAATTTTTAGCTGGAATTAAAAACCCCTGCCCTAGAAATTGGGACTGTCACCATCTCCCCTCCCCTGCACCCGGAAGTCACATGGCATAGTCGTGCCACTTGGTCTTCAGCTCTCTCTGTTGTTATTGGACCTGGGGGTCTAATTTTCTTTCTTGCAAGGTCAGCTATCCATTTAAAGGCACATTTGTCACATTTCATCTACCCTTTCTCGATTTTGTAGGAGAAGGCTGTGAGGACATCTGTGCCATGATATGTTCCAAATCCAAAACCTCTTCACAAGTCTTTGCAGACTCAGACCCATGATGGGTGATGTTCTGAGCTGCTATCTTCTAAAGCGATCATGAAATCACCTGGGGCATGGTACGTCTACAGCAGATGGCTCTCAAACTTCTCTGCACTTCAAACCACCCACAGAATTTTTAAAAAAATCCTATTCCCAGTTCATAGCCCATATCAACTTAATTAGAATCCCCAATGGTGAGTCTGAGGTACAGTGTTTAAGGAAAACAGAAAAACTTCCCAGGTAATTCCAATGTGCCACCACGTGTGAGAACCAGAGGTATAGAGCATCCATGTTCTATCCCAGAGTCATGTGAACAGATATACAGGGGGCGGCGATGGGAAGCATGTTTTACAAGCATACAGGTGACAAGCAAAGTCCATAGCAGCATCTGTCCTTTCCTGGAGTGCTGTCCCCCTGCCAGGCAGGCTGGGAACCAGAGTCACCTTTGCAGAAACAATACACTCTCATTACAGCTTAAATAGGCTAGGTCACTCACTGCCTGGCTGTCTGATCAAACCACCAGAAAATCAGGAATTCCCAACAGCAGAGGACCGCTTGGTTTTTTCTGCGCATTGGTTCATTTATCCAGTCTTTTCATTGAACTTTTATTGGGCTCCTCCTGTGACCCCCTTGTTTTGTTTGGAGAGCATTTGCCTTGCCCAAGAATGGCTGAATTATTAATTTTTGACTATCCCTCCACATCCACAGCAGAAAAACAAAACAAGTCCAATTTCAAGTCAAATTGGGATTTTTCAAGAATATGTAGTAAAAAATGCCAGGAGCCCGTTCCCCTGTTTTCTATGGTGATGCCTTCTGAATTTTAATCTGACAGATGGTGCTGTCTTTTCTGGACCTCACCGCCCATGCGTGGGGGCGAGATAGAGGTGCACAGCCCCATCCATCGGGTGCCAGCCTCCCAGCAGCTGGAAGGGGCGGCGCTGGCACCGGTGCCTCGCCCGGGGCGCGGCTCCGCTGACCTCAGTGCCTGGTTTCCTGGGGTCGCGTGTCTCCAGAGGGAACTAAAGCGCTCATTTACCTTCCTGGGGTCGCGTGTCTCCAGAGGGGAACTAAAGCGCTCATTTACCTTTGCATATTCCAGAGAATGTCTTGAAATTCACACCCACTGCCCCTTAGGAGAGTGCCATGGAATTACAGAGTTTCGTAGCTGGCAGGGCCCCTGGTGACCACCTCAGCCGTACTTGTCACCAGTGGAGGAAAGAGCGGTGACAGAGCAGAGGCTGGAGTGAGGCAGCCTGTTCTGCCTCTCCACCCCACAGTCAGTCAGATCCTGAGGCAAGATCAGTGCCACAGGGCGGCCAGGCCATCCTACCCCGCCATCAGTTCAGATGAATGGCGAAGGGCACACGAGCTGCTCGCGCCCGGCCAGAAGCTTGGCTTACGAGGAGCCGGAATGCGGGTGGTCTCAGTGGGCGTCGTTTCCCTCCATGACCCAGTGTGGAGAATTTACCAAATAACGAACGGCCACTTCTATCTTTCTTCATTTCCCAATTTTTTATGACAATATTCAAAAATATATTTTTAAAGTAGGGAAATATTTATATCTCTGAAATATCAGAGTTTATCTGAAATATCAGAGTTTATGTGAAATATAGGGCAAGAAAGAGCGGATCGACTGGCTGACCCAACAGAAGCACTGGAAAACCTGGTGGGGAGGAGTGTGGGGACGCGCGCACGAACCAGGAGCGGCAGACCTGGGAACCCTGAACGCAGACCCAGTAAGGATCTTCCATGGCGGGCAGGGGCCCTCCTGCCGGGAAGGCTACACGCTTCAGCCCACAATGGAAGCAGCTCTCAGAGTTAGAAAGGCCCCGCAGCCAGGAGGCATTCCCTGACTCATCATCCTCAGCGCAGCCTGCTCCAGAAGCCGCCCCTAGGGCTGGCCCACTGGGGCTTCCTGCTGATAGAAACACGTTTTGTCAACTCAGCCAACACTCAGCGAGGCCCCACCACGCACCCAGCCCTGTCTGGGCACCGAGAGGCCGAGACTAGACAGCTCACAGTCTGGTTAACGTGGTAGAGAAACCTCGGAGTGTCAGTGCCTACGAGGGGCCATCTTGGAACCTGTGGCAGGCCAAGGTCTCGGGTGCCTTTTCTCTCAAGAGCTCTGAGGAAAGATGTCTGGGCAGCGCCGCTGTTCATCAGATTTAGGGTCAGCTGTGAGAGGCAGAGGGGCTGGAGGCTAGTGACAATCCGGCAGAAATGGTCAAGCCTGACATCCCCTGCCCTGTGATAGGAAGAACGACAAAAAATGATCGTATCACTGGGGAGAAGAGGCCAGCCGGAGCCCCAAGATTCTACATGTTGTGTCATCCTCATTTTATCCTTTACCCAGCTCTCTTTGTCACCAGCAAATCTGGTGAGGTTGTTTATGAAGACACACACATAACTCATTAATTTACAAGCCCTCGAATCGATAATCAGGTTAATCTTCTTATCCTCTGAAAAGTCACAGTGAGCCTCCATTTACATTGCTACTTAGTCTTTTTTGGAATCATTGATGTTTTGGTGAGAGTTAAGCTGACAGTGTTGGTCACCACGTAGAAATCTGATGGATTAATTTCTGCTAACGTGACACTCTTCTGGTATCCAGACGGCATATTTAATAGTCCACAGCTGGACAATGGTATTTCCTGTCAGGAGAAAAGATGCATTTCTTTCTATTGCAAAATGTCTAATCAATCTTTCTTTTACTCTCCCTATTTAATGTTCTTACTTGATTTTATGTATTTCCAGCATAAGAAGAAAATTATTTTTTTTAGTTAGTGGCACTCACTCCTTTATTCATGCCACTGTGTGCCAGACACTCCGGATATAAAAATAAATAATGGCCAATGTCCATAATGAAGACATAGTCTAAAGAAGATGACATGGAAATACTATTTAAATATTTGTATTTGTTGAGATAAATGCTGACACTGGTTATTCATTCAACAACCGTTTTCTGACTACCTGCCACTGGATCAGCTTTGTGCCACAGGCTGGGCATGAGGCACTGGGCAACCAGACATGGGTCCCCTGCTGGTGGAGGCTGCAGTCTGACTGGAAGGCCTTGGGCTGCTCACAGAGAGAGAAAGAATGTCTGTCTGCTGTGCCTGGGTCTTAGGAGGGCTTGAGAGAGCAAGTTCTTGAAGGAGGTGAGGCTTGAAGGAAAACTGGAATGTTCTGGATGCATAAGAAGGGGAAGACATTCCAAGGAACAGAAGGCGCCCTACATGGGAGCGTGTGACAACATGGCAGTCTGTGGTCGACAAGGAGCTGGCCTGAAAGTTGACCTCTGACATGTCAGGGTGGGCTGTTCCTAGATGCCCCCACGGCATGACTGAGCAGTGAACACCTAGAAACCACCTGGGTATTCATGGAGCCGGGCCAGTCAGCACCCATTGTGGGGCACCACTGCCTCCAAGGAGCTTCTCGGCTCAGCACTGACACTGGGGGCTGCTCATTCTCTGGGGGGCTGCCCTGGGCACTGTAGGATGTTGAGCGGCATCCCTGCCCTCTACCCACGGGGTGCCAGTAGCTCCCCACCAACATTGTGACAACTAACTCTGGCCCCAGCATCCCCAAATGTCCCCTTTGGGGAGGGGGCAAAGTTACCCCAGGGTTGTGCATCACTGATCTTTAGCACCAAGGTATTATTGAAGGACCAAAGAGAGAATTATCTTAATTTCTAGTTACATATAAAAAAGAAACGTATATGCATGTGTATGCCCATGTCTGTGGCTCCGTTCCGTGAAGACGGTCACAGGTTACCAGCGGGGTGGGGAGGGTGCTGTGTGTGAGAGGTTTAAAGAGGACTCTCATGTTTGGTACTCAGATACTCCTGCGGTGTGCAACACTTTATAATGAGAATGTTTACAGGTATTAATTATGTAGTTCAAGTTTCACTGTGTGCTGCTCTCATGGCAATGCTATTTATTATCTCTTCCTATCACAAAGGGCTGTTCAAGGTGAGGGCCACCAGAACCAGTTCCCAGTCCCTCAATTCGGCGTAATTTACCTCCTGACACCCCCTCTGCTGCAGCCAGCCCTTCTTTCCTGACAGCTCCGTCACACCCGGGCAGATACGACGTGTGCCTTCAGCACCGAGGACAGCGCCGGAACCTGTCCCGAGTCGACACGCGTTGGCCCAGTGAATGACAAGGACAGACAAATTTGTGCAGGTGTCAGTTGGCTCGCCACTGTGCTGGGAAATGTAAGGAACATATAGCATGAACTAGAAGGTTCTTTAGAAGACGCTATTAGAAATCCATACACCTCTCAAAGCAAAACCTTTAATTGAAGTCCACATCTTAATTTTAAAGTTCGCGTTCTTCACATACCTCGTTCTTCGACCAGAAGACTACATGATGCCCTCTGCATAATTGGAAAAGCCTGTAGGCATATATTATTAGCATTTATTGCTCGTATAATCTCCTTCCATACAGATACAGAGAGCTCTATGTCAAATTTTGGTGATTAAGATGTAGTAAGGTGTTTCTTGGGGCAAATACATGAAAATGTAATCAAATATAATTATTTTATAAAAACTGAGGTGAGAAAAGTTTCTCAAGTCCCTTGACCATCAGCCTGTAGAGAGCTGTAGAGTCTTCAGAGGAATAAGTCAAACAGCAAATGAAAGCCCACACTGTAATACTTACAGCAAAGATAATCGCTGTGCCATCCTGAGGACTTGCTGTGTTACACACATTAATTCGTTTAACTTTGATTAATAACCCAGTAGGTCCATGCTGATAATAACTGCACTTCACAGATGAGAAAAGTAAAGCACTGACATGTCACATGACCAGGCCCCACAGCCAGTAAGACGCACAGGCCTGAAATTCAACCCCAGAGCAGCCTGAGCTGTAGTGCAATCAACTGCTCCAGAGACTTTCAGAAAAGAGCAGACAAAGAAAGTTACGTGGACTCTTCTGAGAGCAGATAAGTTGCTTGGAAAAGCTCAGCAGCTATTTTTCTTTATTGCCAAAATACTTGGATGAAAAGGAAAAATGAGAAAGGGAGTCTGCTGTCTGGGCATGGCATTGGTGTGTATCACACCACCTGTTTATGCAGATGTGCGTGGCTACGGCACCGTGGAGACAAAGCTCACAGCGGGGAGAGGCACGGGCCACCCTGTTCTCACATGGATCCAAAAGCAGCCCCGAAGTTCCAGCATGGCGCCGCCTAGAAGGTCCCGAGTGGTTAGGGAGCGCCCCTTGGCATCCACCTGTAATGCTTAAACTGGTTTTTAGCTTTCCAAAGTGGGAATGAATGAAGCCTTCACAGTTTCACAGACATTTTAAGCAGAGTTTTCTAAAGTCAGGTAGGGGAGGTTGAAGTTTGACATGAAAGAAATTTCTTTAAAGTGTATGTACAGGAGTTTAATGAGATATCAGTGGCTCCAGCCAAGGGACTGTGAGGCCGGGCACGTCTCAGCATCACTGACTGTTACGAGGCGGTTTTGCAGAGGGAGACGGAACGCTGGACGGACTGTTCATCTAGGAAGATCAAACTGATTTACGCTGACTTTTCACTAAGGTGCTACTGAAACGTGACTTATCAGGCCATCGGGCTCACTGTTTCTGGAGGGCATTTCAACACATCCTACAAGGATCTGAATTAATTTTAATTTTGTCCTAATGAGATCACATCAGAATATACATCTGATATTTTAGATAACACTGCCCAGTGTTTTGGGTTATGTAGTCAATTTTGGCTGCCTATTAGCATGCATTAGTAAGATCGCAATGTCAAAACATTTCCCCCAAACACACATTCTCAGCCCTGCTCCTACAGCTTGGAAAATTGTCATCTCAGTGAGATATTGGCCATGACTTTGATCCAAAAAAAAAGAGTAAAACTGAAACCTTCCCTTTTTTCCCTTCCGCTCTTTATTTCTGTTTTCTTTACTGGAAAACTGTTTAAATTTTTTTATTTTTTTTTAAATACTTTTCCCAAGAGGTCTAATTTGCTACTAAGAAAATTTCATTTAGTTACAGAGCTGAAGGAAATGTCAACACAAAGATTTTAACGATCACCTGGTTGCATTTAAGATGCACACACACCAAGTCTCTTGTTTGGGAAACTCAAAAATTATTGAAAATATATAGTTTTTAAATTATGGATGAGTTTCTGAGGCTGGTGCTGTGAGCATAAAAAGCATCCACCAAAAAACCTCTTCTTCTCATGTTGAAGTTGGAAATGTTTGAGTTTCTCGATACCATAGACCATCGAGCAGTCCACAGTGCGTGCCGGGGGTGGGAGGCGTGAGAGCTCGTGGGCTCGCACTGAGCCCTCCACAGGATGGCTGGGCCTTTGGCTCCATTCTACCTGAACAGCACTGATGCGTTTACGTCAAACGCATGTGCTTGTCCTTCCCACAGGACCAGAAAAGACGGTAAGTCCGTGCAAATAAGGGCGCCATTCAAACCCATCGTAAACGATGCCAGCGAGACAGGAGCTCCGAGAAAATTTCAGTACAGACTTGTGGTCCTGACTCTGGGCTTTGAGGGTCCTGCTCAGTCATCCCCGTGCTCAGCCTCTCTGAGCCTATGACTCTTACCTACAATGTGGACACAGTGGCTAATTCGCCGAGCTGAGCCGATTCCCGGGACCCCGGTGCGTGGCCAGCTGTAAAGCACTCTGTAATAGTGATAACAACCGTAATACAGTTGTTACAGCATTGGCAGTCCCAGAGAATGATGATTATTATTTCACTCACATCACTCACCTTTACTGTGTCCCGGGGTCTGAGTTAGCTCAGGCTGCTGTATCAAAATACCACAAACATGGTGCTTTCAAGACATTTCTTTCTCACAGTCTGGAGGCTGGGTTGTGAGGTCAAGGTGCCAGCATGGCTGCCTCTGGTGAGGTCTTCCTCTTGAGCTGCCACCTTCTCCGTTTATCCTTAAATGGTGGGAAGAGAGAGAGCTGGCTCTCTGGCCACTTCCCACACGGGCGCTAGTCCTGTTCTTGGGGGCTCCACCCTCAGGATCTCCCAAATGTCCCACCTCCAGAAACCATCTGCATATGGATCCATGGAGGTTCTAGGAGGAGCCCCTTCTTTGCTGCTTCCTCCTTCCGGAGGCCGCCATGTTTCTTGGGCCCTGGCCTCGTCCGTGTGAGAGCCCGGAATGGCCTGTCAGGTCTCACGCAGGGCCACTGCCTCTGAACTCCCTACTGCCATCTTTTATGGGCCCAGGTGGGTAAACCCATCTCAGAATCCTTAATCACACCTGCAAAGCCCCCTCTCCACAGGTTCTGGGGGGGCGTGGACATCTTTGGGGGCGCATGATTCTGTCCACCACATGGGCGACGGGTCATTGCTCACTTACAGGGAAATGGCCACCGCTGTCGTGCGGGGACAGAAAGCAGCCGTGCTGATCTGCCATCGTCACGCAGACGGGAGGGTGCGTCCCTGGCCTGCTGCATGCAGGTGGGTCTCCCACAACTCGTGCCCCTCGCTGACGGCCTCCGCCGCGTACTGCCAGCCCTGGCCCGGCACCGGTCACGAAGCCATTGTCCAGAGCGGGAAGGGACGCCGGAGCGCACGGGCCCCGGCCCCTCCTGCCTGCAGCCTCTGCCGCGTCCTGAGCGCGTTGTAAGTACCTCTTGACTCCTCGAAACTCACTGTTTATCAATCCTGGTGATAAAGAGCATTGCTAAAGGCTAAGAAAGTTCTCGTTTAATTTTTCATGAGGGCAAACATAAAAAATTCAAGCTAATACAGCCCAAAGTGAACACTGAGGATGCCAACAAGCCCTGACACCTGCCTTTCAGAGCCGAGCTCACTGCGTGCTGAGTCCGCCCCAAAGCTGCTGCAGCCCTAATTGGAGTCGAGACTGCTTCCGGCCGGCTGACCCCGAGACACCGGGCCAGGCCCAGTGGTTCCTGACGGGGGGCCCGCAGGGCCAGGCGTCTGCTTATCAGAAGGTCGCTCCTAATAGTTTTAATTTAAATTTTTTATGTTTGTCTTCATGAAAAATTTATAAACTTTGTATTAGGGGTCACATTAAAGAAATTCAGAGTAAAGCACCTCCTCCTGCCTTGAGAACCCGAACATCCCCCATAACATTTGTTTCTGCAGGATAGCACCTGGCAGGAGATGCGGCGGCGGTTTCACCCGCTCAGGTCCTGCCGAGCTGCTCGGAACAGGTGAGGGCGGGCTGCTCTGATCTCAAGGTCTCACAGATCTTCACAAGCAAAATCATTTCAGATTTTACTCCCCAGCAAGCCCTTGACCTAGGTGTTGCCCTTGTCCTAGGTGCCGGGATGGCCGAGTCCCACTCGGCAGACAGAAGTCTTGCTGGGACCCTTGCCTGGGAGCCAGGTGGCCTGTGCACGGCACAGGCCAGTCAACATGTCAGTTCCATCTGAAGGGGCCACGCTGGCAAAAAGCCAGGAAGGTGTTCTGTTTGGGAGGTGTTCGTGGAGAAAAGGGGTACAGCACACGGTGACTCAGAATCAGAACTCCCTGCACCCGCACAGCCACCAGCACAGGCCTTCAGGATGACAGTCGTCAGGTAAAGGAAGGTGACAGTCCCAGAGCAGGGCCCAGCTACAGGGACGCAAGACCACTTACCTTCGGCTGGCAGTTGCAGCGCATCAGTGAGTCCATTCATTCTTTGAACAGAGAACCACTGACCATTACTTTGGGCCATGCATGGTGCTGGGTTTGAGGGACACGACCATGACCCAGACTCAGCCCCGTGCTCTGAAGGCTCCCCGTCCGTCAGGCCGCAACTCAGCGCTGCACAGGCACCTCACTCGGCCTGCGGGTCTCAGGTGAGCGAGCAGCAGCTTCCTGGAGGAGGTGGTGTCTGAGCAGAAGCCTGGGGACAAATGGGACGGCCAGACACAGGGGATTAAAGACTGTTCCAGGCAAAGGCCAGGAGAGAAAGCAGCATGGTGTTCCGGGAACTTCTGCATTTGGGGGGACATGGGGAGATGATGAATAGTGCCTGGACATGGGGGCAGGGTGGATGCTGGTGCTTGGACACGGGGGCGGGGTGGGCGCTGGTGCCTGGACACGGGGGCGGGGTGGGCGCTGGTGCCTGGACACGGGGCGGGGTGGGCGCTGGTGCCTGGACACGGGGGCGGGGTGGGCGCTGGTCCCTGGACATGGGGGCAGGGTGGATGCTGGTGCCTGGACATGGGGGCAGGGTGGATGCTGGTGCCTGGACATGGGGGCAGGGTGGATGCTGGTGCCTGGACATGGGGGCAGGGTGGATGCTGGTGCCTGGACAGGGGGGCGGGGTGGGGGCTGGTGCCTGGACACGGGGGCGGGGTGGGCGCTGGTGCCTGGACACGGGGCGGGGTGGGCGCTGGTGCCTGGACATGGGGGCAGGGTGGATGCTGGTGCCTGGACATGGGGGCAGGGTGGATGCTGGTGCCTGGACATGGGGGCAGGGTGGATGCTGGTGCCTGGACATGGGGGCCGGGTGGATGCTGGTGCCTGGACAGGGGGGCCGGGTGGATGCGGGGGCCTGGACATGGGGGCAGGGTGGATGCTGGTGCTTGGACACGGGGGCGGGGTGGGCGCTGGTGCCTGGACACGGGGGCGGGGTGGGCGCTGGTGCCTGGACACGGGGGCCAGGTGGGCTCATCCCTCCCCCCGTCCTAGGCAACTGCTGGTCTGCGTGTCTGTGAGACGAGACTCGTATTTCCCAGAACCTGAAACATGTAGTAGATATGCGCTTGTGAAAGGCTTCCCCCCAACACAGTGACCCCACTCGGGCACACTGCATGCCCACTTGCTCCTTTTTGTGGCCGAGAGGTATTCCGTGTGAGGACACGCGCCTGCTTGTCATTCATTCGCCCACCGTGAGCATGTGGGTCCCTTCTGCTTGGGGGGCGACAGTGGATACCGCTGCTAGGAGCACATGGGACAAGGGTTTGTATGATCACATGTTCATTTCTGTAGGCTAAGTCCCTAGGAGTGGAGTGGCCCCGTCACCTGGTGGATTCATGTTTACCTTTGTGAGAAACTAAGACCATGCCTCGGGGCATTGAAGCAGGGCCGAGCTGGTATCTCAGAAGCACCCTGGCGAAGCACTGCGAAGAAAGGGCTGGGGAGGAGGGACGGTGCCCTCGGACCGTGCAGTGAGAAGCCCGTAGCACGCCCTTAAGGAGACACGCTGGGGACCTGGCAGATGGAAGGGCAGCGGACGGCGGGAGAGGGTCTTTGGAAGAGCCAGGAGGCATTGGGTTTGGCGGAACTTGGTGACTGATGGGAGGTGGGGGTGAGAGAGATGGAGCAAGGATGCTTCTGGCTGCCGTTAGCTGGGGAGGGTTGGGTCATCCACCAATTTAGCGAGAGCGGGGAAGGTGATGAGTTCAGCTTTGGATACAGTGAGCATGACATGGGCCTGGGAAGTCCAAGGACAACTGGACATCCCCTTGGGGGCCTCTGAGCAGGAGGGATGTATTTTTGAGTCACGAGCACTTAGCCAGCCTTGAGGCTGCTGAAGAAATATATACCCGAGAGATCTGTGGTTGAATAAGAGACCGAGAGTCCCAGCAGACGCAAGAGTGTGAGTTGGAAAATCTGCAATGAATTGGCATCTCTTGAGATGGTCAGAACTTGAGAATGACCCTCAGAAGAAAGATAATCGGTGTACAATGATCAACTAGAGAAGAGGCCACTTACACACACCGATGTGTGATGGGATTAATTTAAATACTACGTATAACCCCAGCGCCCCCCCCAGTTTTCCACATGACCACCTACTGAGTGTTGCTGGGGTGCTGTTGATAATGAGCAGCCGACTGTGGAGAAAAGCGAGCTGTGGTTTCCACGAACGTGGGCTGCACAAGACTTCAGCCAGTTCCTTGGCCACTAGAGTTTTACGTTTTCCCTGGTACAGCTCCGCAGAGAGAATGAGCGTCCCCTTCTGTTACTTACACAATTCCTGGGGGAGGAAATACTCTGCCTGAGTGCTGAAAATTACCCCCCACCAAACTAGACGGCCACGCTGCACCCCACGCCTGCCCTGGTGGGAAGCCCTCTGTTCAGAGAAAGAGGTGAACATGACTTATTTATGTTAAGATATCTGAGAAGGCGTATGGCTGAGATGAAAGCGAGACAAGACCCACACACACTTCAAAGAGGGAACTCCCAAGGCCGAGGATGAAGAAGTCAGTCAACAAGCACAGAAACCACGTGTGTGTCCACTGAGAGCGGCTTAACGAGGCTTCCGGGCAATTGTACAGTGAGACAAAGCATGAAAAAGTGAGTTAGAGCCTCACATAGTAAAACATCATTTGTGAGGACGTTATAAAATTTTTAAGAAGTAAGAAAACAGTGTGAAGAATGATATAGAAAGGCCTGTGTGCCCATGAAAACTTGACACAGTGCATTTGAAGATAGTCTCTGTGGCTGTGCTTCTAATAATTGCTAAGGAGAAGTTAAGTGGGTATTGGGAAAGGTAAATTTGGAGTTTGTCCACAACATTTCCTCCTTTACTGGGACTTTCTTTGTAGTGCCCATCTCCCTACTTTGACTCTAGACTTGGCCAGATCACAGGAGAGCCAGCGGCCAGTCACATGGGGGCCCATCTTTGGATGGGCTTTGTGCTGGGCCTATGCTTTGCTGTCTTGAAATTCTTAATGAGTTTTAGATAATGGGCCCCACTCTCATTTTTCAGTGAGCCCCATAAATTTTGTAGCTTGCCTCCCCCAACCAACCCAGTTGTCCCTAGTGCATGCCAAGGATGCCTCATGGTACGAGGTGAGACATGCCCCCTCAGAATTCATAATTCTGACACTGTTACACACGTATACTGGAGCTGGCGAATTCCGTAAATGGGTGGTGGGTGGTAGGAGCACGTTTCTCATTGTTGGGATGGAAGGACAAAAAGGTAAAAGGAGGAAGCTAGAGTGATCCACGTGGTATGGATTTGACTTGGAGACGTCCGTAGAAGCTCATGTCTATAAATAAAGGTGGTTATATGTAAAAATGTCAGAGACATGTGTGCATACAGAGTTAGTACACACACATATACTTCCTTGCTCTGCCAAGTGAGAAGGCCCGGAAGCAATAATACCCAGTACAATGAACAAACCAAGTGCTATGCCTCTGTTTCTAATACCACTCTCCAATAAAAGGATTGAATGAAGAATGAATGAATGAGTATAGGCAAATCTCTCATGCAGAATAATTCCAAATATTTATGCAGACACCCCATTCTTAAGGAAGTGAAGCATGCCTCCTCCCCATGTGTTGGCTGCAGGTAGGTGCTTCATTTCGGAGACTACGGCTGTGGTAGGAGCTTCCTTCAGAAGACGACAGGGTGTAAAGCAGGAAAGGGAATAGCCTGACAACACAAGAAACCTCAGAGACAACCTCAGCCAGTGGTCAAGGTCAATAGCAACAGTTAGTCGTGTTGACAGTATGTCATGAAGATGTTGATAAGATGTGATGGAAGTGGCACCTTTACCTCTGTGATCTTCCTCCCCCAAGCCCAGAACCCCAGTGTAGTCATGAGAAAACATCAGACAAATCTCAGTTGAGAGACATTCTACAAAAATCCTGACCAGTCCTCCTCACGCTGTCCAGATCACCAAAAACAAGTAAAGTCTGAGGCATCCTCATGCCAGGAGGAGCCTAAGGAAATATGGCATCTGCTGTGGGCTGGATCATGAGAGAGTGCCTCCGGTGTTAGGGGAGTGAGGTGGGGCGGGGTCCCAGGCAGTCAGCAGGTGGAGCAGTGGAGCTCGCCAGGCCAATCAGATTCAGACTTGGCCGAAGTGTAGGGGACGGCTCAACGTAGGAAAGATGGCGCCTGCCTGCCGGCCACCTGGGAAGAGGACCGCTTACAGGGAAAATGCTGCTTGTCCTCCGACCCTTGCCTCAAAACCTCAGCCTGTTCCCCATATGCCTCCGACTCTTCCCAAGTCACTGTCCCTTGGCTGGAGCCCAAGGTGAGTGCCTGCGAGCCAGTGAGTGTGCACGGGCCGTTTAAGAGGACACCTGGGTTTCTCTGCAGTCTTCTGTCCCATTAGATGGTCAGAAGCCCCTGTTTTCACAGCCAGATATTGTAGGGGCTCCTCTTCCTGGCACCAGTACTCTGGGCCGGGAAGCCTGGTGTGGGGCAGGGGTCCGTCGCTCCTCTGGGGGGGAGCTCTGTGGCCGAGATATCCCTTGGGTTCTCAACTGCCAAGCGGAGGTGTGGGGTCAGCCAGTTCTGCATTTCCGTCCCTCCTACCAGTTTCGATGTGGCTTCTTTATAGCCTTAGTTATAAAACTTCTGTTCAACTAGACTTCAGGTGGTTCTCCAGGTTGATTGTTGTGGAATGTAGTTGTAATTTTAATGTGTTTGCGGAAGGAAGCAGGCACCGTGGTTTTATCTACTCCGCCGTCTTGGACCTGTCTCCAGTTTTCTAAGAGAGTTGTTCTTTGTGCCTTGAGGGACCTCTTCAAACACTAGAATCTCAGACTAGAATTTTCTAGAACACAAACCTGTGTCTTTTGTATCCCTCTTTTATACTTTACTCTAGTGCCCTTGCCCCTAAGACCCCCTGACTTTCAGTGAGAGTGTGCATTTTACCTGATAAGGCGCAGGCACTCAGCTAGATTAGAGACACACCTTCAGCAAGCTAATGCGTGGCCCTCGAGCACCTGGAGATCCAATTGGGAAACCACATGACACACAATTAACCATCAAGAAATAAGATCCGTGTGGAGGCTGGGATTTCCCAAAGTGCTACAGGGATGTGGGAGTGGAGAGCTGAACTTTGAAGAGTGGGAAGCTGGTGGCAGCCTGCTGGCCCCTAATTGCTGCGTTGGGGACGTCTCTCCTGCTGGCTTCAGGTAATAATCCCTCTGAGGCCAGCCCTCCTAGTCTGCAGAGTAGATTTCTGACTGGCTGATGGTCTCTTAGCTTACTCTATTATAGCAAGCTCCTAAATTATTATATAATTAAAGAAAACCCAGGTTGTTGTCACAAAAGTTCAGGAGACTTTTCAGGCTGCCAAACAAATTCTAACCTTCTTACCTGATAATCAAGGCTTCTAGGAACTAATTAAACCTCCTTTCACGTCTTATGACCCCACAGACATCGCCATGGTCATTGTTTTTCTGAAAATACCCCATTCCGCCTTGTCCGTTAGCCGCTGTTCCTGCAGGCCCTGCACTCCAGTGCGCCCCCCGCCCCCGCTGCCGAGGGCCCACCGCAGCCTTACTCCAGGACAGTGGTGCTGCCCACACCTCGGGGCACCCCTCTGCATTCTCACAGCCGGTTCCACTGCCCTCGCTTTACGTGTGCTCAGGCAGATGTTTTCTCCTTCCCCAGCTCACTGCTGCTGCAACCCTAAGTCACCTCAGTATTTTGCGGAAAGTGGGATGCATCGCCTTGTAGACCACGGAGCCTCAGTCACTGCCCGACGGGTGGAGGGGTAAATGAACGCAGCGAACGTTGGTTTGGGTGCAGATCAGCCATATTAATTGAGGTGATGAGGATGAGAACTAGAGAGAGCGTCCTGATTCTGCCTTCCTCTGTCTGCCGTCGCACATCAGAAGCACTTCTATTTTATTCTATTTTTAAGTGAAGTGTTAGAATGTCAGTGGCAGTTTTCAGCCCAGGCTGCAGGGGAGAGCTCCATAACTGTCCCCACAAGCTTGAAGCCACAGCTGGCTGAGCCTGTGTTGATACCAAACCCAGACGCTGCATGGTGCTGGGCACTTACTCTGTGTTTGGGTCTGAGTGTAGCTTGGTGACATCAAAGCTCGGCCTGGGTAGGTGCACGGTTGGGAGATTCCGCGTCTAGGACAAGGTCTGGGCCTTTGTCATGGAAGTTTCCATGAGGTTCAGTGAGTGGTTTTTAAAACCATGAGTTCCTGTTGCTTATGCTGACTTTTGATGTCATTTGTTTTCTGCCAGGCCTTGAGCTCCTCACTGCATGTCTCTGCCCTCAGTATTCTCATCTGTAAAGTGGGGATGGGAATGGTGAGAACCCGGTAGGATTGCTGGAGGATTGAATGAATTAATACATACAGGAGAATAACCAACATTTAGTAAGTGAACAAAATCAGCCAACTACGGTGATGACCAACATCTCTAGTGCATTCGTGAAGGTGCAGGATGCCAACCCGGTAGGCGCTCAGGAGCTGCTTATGGAGCAAGAGGACGTGACCTTGGCTGAATAACAGACGTGGCTCCTGCAGAGTGTGGCTGCAGTGACGCTGGCAGCTGGTGGCGGTGGTGACGCTGAGGGAGGCACCGAGAGCAGGTGGGCCCACCCCTCCTGGGTCACTGTTCCCTGATTGGCAGGCCTGGTAAAGCTTTCTGGTGTCCCACCATCCTGCCAGGACCCTGAACTAAGACCAGGCGGTGGGGCCGGCCGCAGAGTGAAAGGGCCTCCGGGGACCTCAGGTCCACCAGCCCCTTCGTGTCCCCCATAGGCTGGCACCGCCTTCATTCTCCTCCCTCTTGGGCCACACTCAGCGAACTTGCCTTGGAGGCACCCCCTAACTCTTAAGCTGTGGGCTCGGTGCTTGCCCACCCAGCCCCCAGCAGAGAGGGCTGCTCTGAGAGGAGGGCTCCTGGGAGCAGAGCTCATCAGAGGCAGCCCAAGGGGGATTTCACGTCCCCTGACCCAGTGCCTGGACACAGCAGAGGGAGCCTCCTGGAAGGGGCCCGGGTGGCACCAGGAGGACCTTCCTCGCCCTGCCTCCCCCCGCCCAGCGCCTCTTCCTTTCTCTGGACACTGGCTCTGGCTGCTACGTCGCTCCTTCCAGGCTCAGGGCATTCCAAAGCCCTAGGGCGGGAGTGGGATTCACGAGATTGATCCGACCTCTGGGGCTTCTGAGGGCATCCTGAGTGCCGGGCAGGAAGAGGGGTCACTGCTACGCGGCAGCTCCCCAACACATTGGTTCCGCTGTCAATGGGAGGATGGAAAACCAGCGACGCCCTGGGAGCTGGACGCCCTGCCCGTCCCTAAGCCCCACCTGTGGACCCGGCCACCACAGCGAGCTGCCACTTTGCAGCAGCACCCTGGAGGCACCAGGCAGAGAAAACTCACCCCACATCAGGACAAAGTGCTGAAGATGAACAATTCCTGCGGAGAGGAGGCTGTGGCACCGGCCAATCCATGTGACACCTGGAAGAGAAACCTCAGCGGAGGCAGTGAAGCCGAGTGTCGCCTCCCTCTACTAAGGCTGATTGGAACAGACAGCACTATCTGATGGGATTTACTGTTTGGCACCCTCAGACCTAAAACCTTGTTTTGTACTTGCAAATCTGGGCCCTGCTGTCACATTGGAAAAGCCCTGTTTCCCTGGAAACCTGTAATGTCAACAGGATTAATAATAAATGGCACCAGGGCTGGCCCTTTTGCATTTTATGCCACTCTGGGGAGACTGCGGGTCTTGAGGTTTGGAAATGGGTCCACATGCATTTAGCCACAGTCTCCTTTGGGGACCAACATCCTGCAGTGTGACAGATGTCGGGTGGGACCTGGAGCCTTAGAATTACCATTAACTGGATGAAACCTCCACATCTAGCACCTTCTTACGCTTCTCCAGCATTAGGGAATGTGGTGTCATGGGGGGGAGGGGGTGTTGAAGGGACACTGATTTAAATAACTGAGATTTGGAGCTCCCTGTGACTCTGGGATGGGTGTCATTTATTTGAGGAGATAACAAGCCTGTCTACTCTCTTCACTAGTCTAGATCCCTTTGCTAGCTGGCTATCCTGAGCACACCCCACCCCTTGCGTGCTAAGCTGAGTTAAGACCCTATGCCAAGAGGGGAAATGCATAAAGGAAGAGGCTGGTCAGGAAGGTTTCTATTTCTTCTGTAGTTTTCCGAGGGTAAAAAAAAAAAAAAAAAATGCATTGCCATAGAAACTTCATTTTCTATATATTTTTCAAGAAGTTTCTCAGCAGATTTAGAAACTGGACAAAGATAGGATCAGACACGGCAGCACAATTTACACCGAGTTAAACAGAACCTGATTTATAGCCCCGATCCCATAGACGGGAGCACACGTTCATAAGCCCTCTCTGGGGCAGCCTCCCGTAGCATTCCGCAGCGGATCCCGGGTTGAATCATCCACCATATATCACTGGGCATTAGAATTCCCCTCGGCGCCTGGAACTGCAAATGTGCTTTGCAGAGAGTCAGATAACATCAAGTCTGCGGGCGCATCTCTCAGTGGGCGACGCTGCAGACGCCACGAGATGTCTCTGGGCTGAAAAACAAAAGTCAGCGAGACATGCTGCGGGCTCCATGTTGGTGCTGGCCCCAGGGTGGCGGGGTCCCTGTGCCTTTGCCCCCAGCGGCCCCGCAGCAGTGGGTGGGTGGGCACCTCCTCCAGTGCACGTGCCGCAGGCTCCAGCCGGGCAGCCAGGCACCGCCTCGAGCCGAGCACACAGCCTCCCATGGGGGTTTCGGTCCCCAGTTCCCGAAATCAGGCAGTGCCACCATTCAATCCAGGTGTTCCATCTGCGTGTTAGTAGCTCAGGGTGACAGGCGGGAAAGAGCAGCGTTCAGCTCCCCGCAGTCCCACAATCGGATTCGCGTGCTGCGTCGTTCCCTGATGCTGGAGAAGCAAAAGAAGGTGCTAGATGTGGAGGCTGCATCCAGTTAATTGGCGCCCCGCCTCGCACAAAAGTCCCAGTCTTACCTCCTGCAGCGGAGAGGCCCGGATTTGCTTCACAGCCAGGGGAGGGGGCCGCCGAGGAGGAGGGGGCGTTTTCATGTCCTCTGATGGTTCCTCCTTCACCGGCTCTGTCAGGGACCTGCTTGTTTTAGTCCAAACGGCCTCGCACCCTTAGCACACGGAGGACCGACCGGTTCTCACGTGGCAGGGGGTGGCCGTGAGCTTCGCACTGGACCCCCGAAGGCCTCGTCTTGTCACCTGTCATGCAGAGGGCATCCCAATAAAAACTCTCAAGGAAGGCCGCCAAGAACTAGCCGTGACCCCCAATAACAGTCACCCTCCCATCTGTCTCTCCCCCACAATCGGGCACCATCTCAAAAGAAAAGGCAGCCATTTAACTTGAATGTATTTCTAGTAGGATAGCCTTATGCCATTGTCCAAAACTTTCCACATCGTGCTTTGTAATACATTTTTAATTTTAGAACAATTGCAGGTTTGTAGAAATATCATGAAGACAGTGCAGAGAATATCCGTACAGCACACTCACAGTTTCCTGTCACCAGCATCTTAGCCCAACACGCCGCCGTCGCCAGCGACCACCATTAACCGAAGTCCCCAGGGTACACAGCAACGGCTTTCTCTCATCCAGGACCTATCTAGGACATGGCATTGCATTTAGTGTCATGTCTCCTTAGGCTCCTCTAGGCTGTGACACTTTTCCTTGTTGGTGACCACTGACAATTTTGAGGACTACCAGTTAGGTGTTTCGTGGAATGTTCCCCAAATGGGGTTTGAGTGATTTTTGTCGTGATTGAGCTGAAGGTGTCGGCTTAGGGAAGGAAGACCCCAGAGGTCAAGCACCCTTCTTATCACATTATGTCAGAGGACACATGCCATCAGCAATAGGACTCATCACTGTTGATGTTGACCTTGATCAGCGGGCTTACGGCAGCTCTGATCCGGCTTCTCCACCCCGGGGACTCGTTTTCTCCCCCTTCCCAGGCTGCAGGGCTCGGACTGACGCTCCTGCGGGTGAGTCATCTAGATAAATGCACGTGTACATGAGACTTGCCTCTCCCCCACTTACTTAGGGGTGTTTCTTTTATGTCTTGGGTTAGAACCTCATCCCGTCAGCCTACTCTGTTTATTCTGTTGTCCGGCTTGCTGCAACTTCGGCCACCTGTGGTCTTCTAGTTGGCTCCGTGGCCCTGTGACAGGACCCATCGCTACAGGGTCCTTTTCCTGCTGGGTGGCTTCTGTTTTCTCTTAGTGCTCTCCCACATTCTGGCCCCCCAAAATGCCTCAGGCTCATCGTGTGTATTTCTTGCCCGAGTCCCAGAAGCAGCCCCTTTTCCCAGGAACCCTGGAGAATGGTAGCAGACGAGACTGGAGAACGCTATTCGAATCCAAGGCGTGTTTTACTCTGGGAAGCCTCGTAATTTCCAGCCTCTAGCCCACACAATATTTTGGCTAACTGTCACTGAAACTTTAGGAAGTAGGCACTTTCATCAGCCCCAGGTCACAGACGCAACCTGCCAAGTGGTCTGGTTCAGAGCTGTGAAGCCGGGAAGGAGACCCAGATTTATGACTAAGGCCCGGAGCCCGTGCCCCTCGCGCCCTCGCCCCGTCCAGTGCCCTGCTGCGTCCACGCTATTGTTTCACAAGCCGCCCCTGCCACGTGGGCACTGGGCCTGACGCCTCTGAGCAGCCAGTGTCCTGTGCTGTCAGCAATGCTGGGGGTTGGAGCGTGTGTGTTGTCAGGAAGGCCATTGTCCTGGCCTGGTCACTCAGTCACGGGGAACCTAACCGCTCTGGAGCAGATGTTGGCTATTTTCTGAGGACATCCCATCATGGCAGGAGGCTTTACCAATCAAGAGAGTCTGCGAGCCCCGTGCCCTGCAGGCCTTCGGGCTACTCTGGGGCTCCTGCGGGCGCCATCGCTGGCATTCGTAGCTCTGCCCCTGGGCTCAGTTCACTCAGCTGGTCACCGGTGCCCTGTCCTCCAGGGATGTTAGGTTACGGTCATTTCCATTCCCTCAAGGCGGCCCTGAAGGAAACTCTAATTCCCATCCCCAAACAGCACCCAGCTCTGACCTCAGAGGCGTGACCCAGGAGAAAGGTGACAAGTGCTGGTTCAGAAGTGAGTCCACTTCCTCCTGAGATAAGAGTCGGTCTCAGCCTGTCCGCGGAAGTCGTTCTAACCAGTTTTGTAGTGGAGTCGTTGTTTCAACTTAAAAAACAAAACAAAAACAAAGAGTTTGAAATTAAGCCATGATGCCCCGGTTTTTCTCTTCAGGTCCCCCTTTCCCGACTCCTCCTCACCCAGGCCGAGCCACACCCGGGTCCCGGGGGCTCTGCTTGCTTAGGGACTGCTCGGTGTGGGGCGTCTGTCTTAACCATGCAGCACAGGCCTTGGGGACAGTCGCCTAAAGCCTGAGCGCGGAGCTGCCCAGTGACAGACATGCTGTTGGGGAACTGCTGAAACGTGCTTTGGGACACCCGCTTTATTACGAGACGGAGCTCGTTCCGTCCTCTCTGCTTCTGCTGGAATAAGAAGGGCCTGGAATTGCTGGGCGTGGGGGCGAGGGCAGAGCCAGCGCTCGGAGCGCTTCCCCTGTGCAGGTGACATCCCTGTGACACGCGTGCTCTTTGGGGTTTTCGATGATCAAAGCCAGTTCATCGTTTGTTCTGTTGTTTGCTCATTTTGAAACAATTTAGAATTGCGAAAGGGGAATAGAAAGAAGGTGTAACTAACCAAAGCGGAAGGAAAAGAGACAAAATATGATGTATTCTCAACAAATAAATATGGCGACGGTATGAGCTTTGAGGTGGGAAGCGTCCACCTGGATTAGAAAAGCTCCCAAACTGGAAGGTCCACACAGGAACGGGCCGACCTCCCGCAGAGTAACGATGGGTTTCCAGGGACGGTCACCCAGGCGTGATGGGCGGGGCAGGCAGAACTGAGGGTCAGTCAGCAGGAGAAGCCCAAACAGGCACAGTCCTTACAAACCTTTAAACAGTCAACTTTGTCATATTCAGTCCTTATCATGCGGGCTTCCCAGTGGGATGGCCCATGCTTCCCTCCCCCCACCCCCGCCGCAATCCAGACAACCCAGAAGCTGAGACATCCCCCCCAGAGGTGTGGGGGGGCAGGTTTGCAGGGGGAGACTCAGACCCAGGTGCGTGTCATGAATTGCCGCCACGCTCGCTGGAGCCTTAAAGCCGCACTGTCGTCACCATGCGCTCTCTGCGGCTGGAAGTCCAGGCTCAGCTGGGCCTTCTGTTTAGGGCCCCGTCTGGCTGAAATGAAGATGTTGTGTGGGGCTGGGTTCCTGCCTGAGGCTCAGGGGCTGCTGGCAGGGTTCTCCCACTTCCAGCAGGAGACAGTCTCATGCTTCACGCCTCCGGTTCTGTCATCTCCGACCCCTTTCTCCAAGCATACATCATTATGTCAGGCCCACCAGGGTTGGCTGCCTTCGATTCACTCCAAGTCGCTTGATGAGGAAACTTAATTCCATCATCTGCAAGCATAACAGGCCCGGCCCCCACTAAAAGGGAGGCGTTTGCAGGGCACACGCACCAGGGCTGGAAGCTTTCGAGGCATCTTAGAATTATGCCAAAGCAAGACCAGTGTCTAAAGCTTTGCGAAAAGCATAAATCATCATTTCTCAAAAGGGCACAAATGGTGCAGCTGTCACCTGAGGACCAGGATGGCGGTGATTCGTGCCTGGTGTAATACACAGGGACCTGGGCACGGCCAGCTCTGCACGTGGCAGCCCCCGCCCAGGGCTGATGCGCTATATGTGCCCTCGGGAAGGCAGGGAGGGTTCCCCAGGAGGGAGAGCAGGGTTCCTTAACCCCGTCTCTCCAGGTTCCGTGGCTCCTGGAGTTCCCTCTTCGATTTATGTTTCCTTTTCAAGCACAGAATGCACGTTAAAGAGCCTTGAGAGTTTGCAGATGTCCTGGCGAGAGTTTAAAAGGAGGCCCGACTGACACTCTGGTTTCTCCTCTTTGTGCTGTAAGCAAAGAAAGCAGTGTAAGGGGACCCGAGTGGCTGCCAGGCGTGACACGGGAAGAGCCTTTCGTGCCCAGACCTCGCCCCTTGCTGACAGCACGAGGGCGTCGACACGGGAACCTGTGCAATCAAGAATCTCCCTGAAAAGTATGCAGTTAAAGTGTTTCTCCCGCCGTGTCCCTTGGCCAGGAGGATTCTGGAAACTGGGGAGGGAATGCAGACACGAAACACTCCAACTACTCTTCCTACACCAGTGGCAGAGACCAGCTGTCTCCACGGAGGGTCCCACATAAGCCATCATGTTCACTCAAAGTGGGGGGTGCACCTGCTTTTAAAGGGCCGGTTCCCTCTAACCCTCAGAGGAAGAAACACACCCGTCTATTTCAATGTGTTTAAACAGTTTACCCTTTCCTAGCACCGTCATTTGTATTTGAGGTGAAAGGGAACATATATAAATGTGAAAAGAAAGCCAGCCGCAATCCCCATGCTCATGTATGACCTCAGTCAAACATGCGGTGTCTCTCCCTTCAGGACTATTCCTGTGTGTGCATGCATGTGTGTGCATGTGTATGCATGTGTGTGCATGTGCATGCATGTGCGTGCATGTGTGTGGGTGTGTGCTCGAGTGTGTGTGCGAATGTGTGTGCATATGCACGTGT
This sequence comes from Aselliscus stoliczkanus, assembly GCA_033961575.1. Taxonomy (NCBI): domain Eukaryota; kingdom Metazoa; phylum Chordata; class Mammalia; order Chiroptera; family Hipposideridae; genus Aselliscus; species Aselliscus stoliczkanus. The sequence continues at coordinate 2,218,495 of CM066738.1, read as the reverse complement.
GTAGCTACACAATGTGTTTTTACAGTAACGACATAATAAGTTACAGATTGTTTTGTAATGTGTTATTTTTTATTAAACCAAAAACGTTTCTGAACTTTGTCCTGTGTTTCCAGGACAAAACATATTGCTGGCACCTAGCACTTCCTCGTTATATCTGTGGAATGCAGTTGTCCTTGTCAACAGCCTTGTGTCAGTGATTGCCAAGTGACACATTGGATGGTGTCTAATTCAGTATTTCCCAAAATATGGCATTCTATCACTGGTAATTTCCAAGGCAATCTGAGGCAGTACATGGATAAAAATATCTTAATCATTATGCCTTTTAATTCGTACTTGAAAAAAGATGTAAGTAGCGTATCAGACCACAGATCTCATAGGTTTTTATTTTTTTAGAATTAGGTCTAAATTAAAACAAAAAGATTGAAGAAAATCCTAAGTAAATAATAAATAGGGAGGTTCTCAAATTCCACAAGAATGATTTTAAAAAGTGGCCTTGAATGGCTGCAGCGGAGAACAGAGATCTGGTTTATTTAACCGTTCACCTCTTATTAGGCATCTTGACCATTTCCTCTCTTTCCTGCTATAAACGTGCTGGGAGGAATATCTTCCCCCACGCACCCGTGTAAATTTAGTGGGTTATTTCCCAGGGGAGAGCTTGCTGGAAATGGAAATGTTGTGTCAATTGACTGGGCTGTTTTTAAAGCTGTAGGTTTCCAAGGCCAGCAGCCGTCCTGGGAATCAGAGCTCCCGCCTGCCCGCAAACCCCGGCGCCCGCCCAGCAGGCACATGGGCAGCGTTGTGAGAAGTGCGCTGAGCTACGGGCATGAAAGGCTGGACTGGTCGGAGCAGGGGGATGGCGGTGGGCTGGAGTCTGTGCCCCTGTTCCCCTGTCCCCGCAGATCGCCCCTCTCTCTGCCCCCGCCACTCCCTGCGACCTCTGTCTCCCTCTGCATTTCTCCTCCCTTCCTCTCTACCCCTAAGACAACTGCATGTAAAGTTTGAATCAGTGCAGTATTTGATATTTGTCATTCAAAGGAAAAGAAATGTGAGCTGATACTTGTATTATTCATAAGGCTCTTCAGAGGTTTGCCTTTTAGTTTGGGAACTGCCGCTAAGAAGGAGGCATCTGCCTCCAACTTGGACGAGCAGCCAGGTGAGCACTGACAAGGAAGCCCGGCTTTCTTCACCTGCTCTGCTCTCAGCCTCAGCCCACCTGCGCTGCCACCCCGCGCCCTGCGGTGTGGGCCAAAGCCAGGACACTTGGTCCAGTGTTACGTGGAATAAGGATCCACGCAAAACATGAACCAGTCGGTGGTGGCCTCCACCTCAGCTCTCTGCTGGTCATGTCCACAAGCCATGTTCTTACTGGCTTAGCTCTTACTAATTAAGTTACCTTTATCACGTATAAAATTTAACTTAGCTATCTAAATTGAAATCATTATCACTCGTAATGTGAAGGTAACCACACACAATTAGAACAATGAAGACAGGCTCTTCCCACAGCCTCGCTGGTGCCTAAGCTGGAGGGAGACCCCGAGCCCGAGCAGGCCCCTGTCTGTCTCAGAGGAGGTCAGCGGGAGGCATGGGCCAAGCCCTGCCACCATCAGTCCCACCCATCCAGCAGCTGCTGCGATCCCCAGGCCCGGCCCGGCACTCACAGACCCAGTGCCGCCACCTCTGCTTGTCCCACGAGTTGCTGTCTGTCAACACCATGCTGACCTCCCCACTGCGCCCCGAGTTCAGGCTTCTCCTCACTTCCATGTACTGAGGGGGTCCCCACTCCTTGAAGACAGCCGCTTCACACTAACGGAACAAGTGAAAGAACCCAGTCTGGCGAGCGCAGGCAGACCCGGCAGCCAAGGACCCCCCATCCGCGGTCTGCCTGCTTGTCCTCCCTGGAGCAGAGTGTAAGACCCAGAAAGCGGGAAGCCAGGCTCAAGCACACGGACCTCTGGGTTTGGGCCGCATTTAGCCTCATGTGAAGCCCTGGCTGCCTGGCCCGCATTCTGGGTCACACCAGGGGAGGAAACATGGAGGGCATTTCCTTTCAAATAAAGTGTATATTTATCTTCAACATAACGTGAGTATGTGTTATGACCATGAGTGCAATTGTCTTTTGTATCTAAAGCCATCGCTGCAAGGGGTCAATGTGGGAAACAGAAAAACAAAGAGAAAATAGTGAAGAATTTCCTCTTGTCCTCATGGATGCAAATTCCCTTCTTGAGTCTCTGGAGACCTGAGTCCTAAGCCTCTCTCGGTCTCCAAGTAGCTGTTTCGCACCAGAAGCGAGCCACTCAATTGTCCTGAAGTTTTGTTAAATGAATACAGAACCACTTTTAATATGTGCACCGAAATAGACTCGTTACCGGTTCACCTAGACTGAAAATGTGTTTATTGAATCACAATAAAAGTGTTGTATTGCATTCTCAGATTAACTACTTTCATAACTAGAAATATGAGTAAGAGTGTCACCGCCACTCCCTGAGCCCTCGCATGTTCCTGTGGAGTCCACCTTAGGAAACAGCACAAAAGCTTCTCATTTGTCTTCCTGAGATTGGAGGCGGAGCCTCGGTGTGCCCTGCGGCCTGGGGCCTGGGAGCCCGTCCTGAGGCCCTGAAACCCCAGCCCCCACACACTCTAATTCTGCGTCTGATTTGTCCAGTGTCGTCTGTTTGGGAACCTGCCTGCCTGACCATCATTCACTTTTAGAAAGAGCCCCCTGCTGTCAATAACACTTGTCAACTTCCATTTAACCGCCCTTAAACGAAGAAACCGATTCTGGGCCCCCTCTACCTCCCCGCAAACACACACACCTGCAAGGGCGTAAAGCTGCTCCAGGCCTGTCGGGTTTTCCAGGTTCCGCCACTAGCTCACTCCTCCGCGATCCTGAAACTTCTCATTTATTCATGATCAGACATCAGGTAAGGGAGGCTGTCTCCCCACAACGGCTTGTTTTCAAGAGCCTGATGCACACCACTGGGTGTTTGCTTGCTGTGGCCCTGAGCTGAGATGAAAGCGGGAGAAAGGAAGAGAACGCGACCTTGCTGGAATATTTATACTGTCAGGGATCAACTCAAGACCCCGGAAACTCTGGGACGCGACCCTGCCTCAGCCCTGCTTCAGAGAAGGAAGGCGGGGCCGTGCCTGGGGCTGGGCCTGACCAGGGCCTGGGCCCCGGGGGCCGTGCCTGGGGCTGGGCCTGACCAGCCGCTGGGCCCCGGCCACAAAGGAGCTTGCCCTGCCTGCTCCCCGTCAGGCAGCGTGCTGCCCCTCCCTTCTGACTGAAGCTGCAGCGTTGAAAATTCTGTTTCGTGTTTCGTTCCAGGGACACAGTGGAATCTGCGGCTTTGCGCTGGCTTTCCCCCACGCTCTTTGCAATTTTACAAGATACAAAGGAAGGCGTGGAAAATCCCTGCAACTGTAATCTCCACTTGTGAGAGGAACAAACAACCAACGACCAAATCTCATTCAAGCCCTTCTTTACTTTTTTTCAAAATATGTTTGTAGGAAAACATTCACTCTGCTCCTTCTTTGCTTGTTAGTCTGAAAAGAACTCACTTTTCCATGTCCCCCTGGAATATCAACCTACCATTTATTATTTTTAGAGCAGAGTCGTGAAAGTTCCCCACATGTTTCCAGGAATTGTTGCTCCCCTGGGCAGGGATGCGATGGAAGCAGGTGGTCACCTTCGGGGCTGCTTAGGTTTTCCCCATGGTCCTGGTTGCTCTGGCCCAGGACATGGGTGGCAGGGAAGAGGGGAGGGGATCGTAGCTGTGCTGGGTGACCAGAACTGTCCCCGGTTGGGAACCTGAGCAGTGTTGCCTGGTTTAAGGTTCCGACAGATGTGGCTGCACCTTGAGTTCACCTGGAAACCATCTCCTGCCCAAATTGTGACTTTCACTGCCACTCGTGTTTCCTCATTTTGCGTTTACTCCATAAGCATCTGTCGCGTTCTCCTCTGTGCCAGGCATGGAGCAGGGTGTCTGGACACACAGCGACAGGCAGGCCATGGCCTTGCCCTCCAGAGCCTCACAGGTGGTATGGAAGGCAGCCGAGGAAGCGTGAGACGCGGGGCTCGGGCATGCAGCCCCGAGGTGCCATAAGGCCAGCACCCAGTGTGCCTCAGTCTTTCATCCCCATCAGGCCTGGGCCTGAGAACGGAGCCTGCGTAAACTCCTCGGACCCACAGCAGCCCTAGGCGCAGGTCTGTAAAGAGGAGGACACTGAGGCACGGAGGCTGAGAGGTTCCCCCGAAGTTCCCCAAACAACAGGGGGAGCCCGTTCTTAAGGCCAGATGCACCCACTTTTAGAGCCCAGATGCTCGCCCCCGGGGCCATGCCTCCCTGGCTGCCAGGCTGCACTGGGTGGCGGGGGCACCCTGTCATTCCTTTTCCATCTATGCAGCGCCTACCAGGAGACAGGCCGTGATGGGAACGCCATGTACAAAGGCTGCACCTAAGTGTGCGTGCAATGGCTCTAGAAGGGAGAAGGCCCCGTGGTACCCACAGACACTGTGCTTACCAAAGAGAAGTGAGGACACACGAGCATATTTCACTATGTTTTATGTTTTTATTTTGGTAAATTAACTGTTCGTAGTAACATACAGACAAAGCATAGCTTTGTTCTCAGCTGGGGCGCCTTTGCTCCCCAGGAGAGATCTGTCAGTGTTTGCAGACACTTTGATTGTCACGACTTTGGGGGAGTGCTCTTGGCATCTCAGGGGTACAGACCAGGGATGCAGTGACCCCTCCTCTGCCAAGGACAGCCCCGACCAACCTGAGTTACGCAGCTCAGGTGTCGTGATCCCACAACTCACCTGAGACAGACCCAGACAGGAGTCCTGTTGTCCATCCTTGGATGGAGGCCACCCAGTCACAGGGCTTGAGAACCAAGTTACTAATGGACCCCTGTGCCGTGTGAGCACGCTGGCCGGACCTACCTGCCCTTCCATGTTGCATAAGTGGCCCTCTGCCATCCGAGTGAGATGAGGAGTCAGTAGGCTGTTTGTACCCTCACCGTTTACAGGTCAGACAGTCAGCTCAAGATTTTCCCAGAGCGCCGACCGACAGCAGCTTCTCTCCCAGCCCCTTACCTCCGGGCCCCTGGTCCACCGACCCGGACTCAACAGATCCGTCTTTGGCGCAGTTAGACCAGCCACCTGTTTGCAGAAGGCAGCCTCGTATCGGCTAATCTGAAATTCAGTGGGAGATATTTGGTGAGGGTTTTGTTAAGCAAGCACACTGTAAAAGTGTCCCATCTTTACTGATTGATGAATGACCTTTTACAGGACCCTGCGAAATGGAACGATTGAAGGATGTAGGAGCAATTACGGTGCCATTGCGATCAGTTCACTTATCAAAACCACTGAGACAGGGTTTTAGCTGAATCGCTGCCCTTATACCTTAACTGCTGCGGAATTGCGTGGCACGGCCCCCTGAAGACTATTTTAGGCACATCAGCAAAATGCCACCATGAACTTGTAGCAGCAGCGTTAGGCGGGCGAGCCAGTGGCCGCAGAGAGCTGGGGCTGAGCTTCCGTGCTTTTGTCCCCGCAGCCCTGCCGCCCAGCGGGGTCCTCTCTTGCTTTGCAGGGCTTCCCTTCCCGTTGGCATTTTCCAGATAAAAGTCAGTCTCTGAAAAGAGGAAAAGCTGGGCGAGCTCAAAGGGTGTGGCACATTGTTCTGTAAGGTTGCCTTTGAAACAGCGGTTGTGACACACACCAGGTAAGGGTTGGGGGGCTAAGACCACCACAGCGCCTGGAATGGGAACCCTGCCCCCACTTTTCCTTCTTCTGCCTTTTCTGTTGCATGAAATGCCCTTGTCCCTGCTGAGACCTCCTGTTGTTTACGGAGAAGCGCCCCGTCCCACACAGGACGCCAGGACATGAGGCGTCCGGCAGAGCCAGTGTCCTGCTCTCGGGCCATCCCAACCCCCCGGCCTGTGGAAGTGAACATTCATTCACACACACGTGCCTGAGAGGTCTGCCTTCAAAAGCACCAGTGCCAAGGCCGTCACTGGGCTTGATCTCCCCTCGGTGTGATAAAAGTGAGTGAGCTGACTCCTGATTGCCGCAGACAGCAAGGTTTTCGTTTGTAAATTCATGGGCCACTTGGGAGCCTCGAAAGCCGGGCTGCCCTCCAGCATTTATCTGCACCGGTGGCCTCTGAGCCTGTGTGGGTCAGAAGGGGGCCGTAACCACCAGGGCCCTCCAGCTGCCCCAGCCGGGGGGCCGCCCCGTCCCAGATGAAGTGGGCGGCGTCCTCCACGGAGCACCGGCGCGTGGACTTACTCTCACAGGAACTTCTCAAGAGCAAATGCAAACGTGGGACCCGGGGCTCCCACAGACTGTCGTGCCGGCCTGTCCCCCACTCTCCCACCCAGCACTTGCTGAGTCCACAGGACCCCTCCACACATTTTGTGGCTTTCCAAGTCCTCTGGAGAACTAGGACCTTTAAAAGGGGGACGGAAAGCTTCATGACATTGGTCTTGACAACAATCCCATGAGTGTGGCATCAAAAGCATAGGCAGCAAAGGCAGAAATAGATGAGTGGCTACATAGATGAGCGCGGAAAGGGCGGACAGGATGGAGGACCACACACACCTGCAAGGCACGGATCAGACTAGGGTTAGTCTCCAAAATATGTTAGGAGCTTGTGCAACTCAGAGGCAAAGTCATCAGCCTCATAGGCTAAAGTTCTGAATGGACATTTCTCCAAAGAAGGCATCGAAACAGCCAACAGACATGAAAAGGCGCTCAGCGTCACTCAGCATCAGGGAGATGCAAATCCAAACCACAGCGCGACAGCACCACACCTGCTAGAATGGCTGTTCTCAGAAAGACAAAAGATAACCCAGTGCTGGCGAGGATGTGGGGAATCCGGGAACCCTGGCACGCTGTGGGTGCGACTGTGAACTGGGGCAGCAGCTCCAGAAAACTGGGAGGGTCCTCAAAATATTTAGCATAGAACTACCTTATGGTCCAGCACCCCCATTTCTGGATATTTATCCAAAAGAGCTTCAATCAGGATCTCAAAGAGATAGTAGCACCAGTGTCCGCTGCAGCGATATTCACAGTGGAAGCAGCCGTAATGTGTGCTGGTGGCTGTGTGGATAAAGAAAACGCCGTGTACACACACACTAGGTTATCACACAGCCTTTAAGAGAGGAAGGCCTGGGACATGTGACAACAGGGTGAGCCTTAAAGACACCCAGTCACAGAAGACAAATACGGCAGGATTCCCCTTAGATGAGGGACCTCCTCTATTCAGAGTTGGAACCAGAAAGGAGAATGGTGGTGCCAGGGACGGGGGAGGAAGTGGGAGATTGCCAATCAGCGAGCGCATAAAGTTTCAGTGATGCCACACGAATACTCTAGATATCTGCCCTACAATCTTGTGGCTGCAGTTAACGGTGCTGAATTGTACGCGTGAAAACTGGGTAAGAGAGCGACTCTCACGTTAGGTGTTCCTGCCACAGTGAAATCATTTTCAATGGTCTTGGCTTCCTCGTTTGTGTAACGGATAATAACATGTTCGTCATTCTGTTGTGAGAATTAAATATGGTAAAGCCACAAAGCTCTTGCCAAGACCTGTGGAATTTCTACCCGAGAATCTGGGGCAGAAACCTGAGTGGAGAGAGGGCAGAGGGTGTGAGAGGATTCGTTTGAGCAAGGCGATGACAGAGCACACAAACTATTTTATGAGATTGAAACTCAACATTAGAACGCTGTGTTCTAAAGGTGCTTTTATTTGCACTCCGCATCAGATTGAAAAAAGTTATTATGCAGACAAAGACTATCGCTATTATTATTAATTTTACTTGGAGTAGCGAGGACATGGGTCACGAAAACGCTGAGCACTCTGGTGACCCCACACGCCATCCATGCTCTGGCGACCCCACACGCCACCCACGCTCTTGCCACCGTGGTGCTGCCTCTGAAGGGACTTGGTTTCTGTTCTTATTGACTGAGCGTTTTAGTTCGATAGCTGGACGTCATTTCAGACTTGCACAGGAGTTGCAGTGATTGTAGAGAACGCACCTTTCCCGCGTGTGCTGAGCCCAGCTTCCCCTAATGGAGACTTCTGACATAATCAGGGCACATGTATCACAGCTAAGGAATTCACGTCGATCCCGCACTGTTAACCCTCTATTTGTCCATTTCACCGGCGTTGCCGTTAACTCCTCTGGGCCCCAGAGTCCCTCCCAGATTTGCCTTTGCATTCAGTGTCTGTATTCTGAGGCTGTGTCTGTGACAGTTTCGCAGCTTTCCGTGTTCTCATGCGCCTCGGATCAGCTTCGTCTGCTGCTTTCTCATGATAAGACTGGGGTTATGGATCTGGGGGAGAAAGACCCCAGAGGGGAGCTGTCCTTGCTGTGACCGCATGTAAGCATGTAACAGGAGATGCTAAGCTATGCGCTGGGTTAAGTGGTGTCGCTGGGTTTGGTCACTGTCCCCCCTTTCCATATTCTATTCCAGGATATGCTGACTTTTTCCTTAAAGTGCCAGACAGAAATATTTCAGACTTTACAGACCAGGAGGCAACATGGAGATGCTTGTTTGCCATTTAAAATGGAACCTTTGGAAAAGTCTGGTCTTCCTTCAGATATTGACCCCACACGTATTCCTTTTAATTCCTTGTTTGTCAGTGAACTAAATAAAATCCTTTCCATCCTGATTCAGAGATCCAGGGTGGGATGGGGAACTATGCCTACCGTAGAATTGGTAAATTTAGCTAATGAACTTGCCAGTACCCTAGACAAGTTGCCTTACTTCCCAGAAATCCTTCTGTTAACTGCTTCCCGTATAACCCTCTCATGTGATAACCATCATCCAGCTACTTTTCTTCCTTCTGAGACTGAGGAAGCCCCTCATGAGTGCCTGACATTAACAGATCACCTCTAACTCCTCATGACGATTTACAGAAAACTCTTTTGGGAAAAGTTGATTTCTCGTGGTTCACTGATGGTTCATACTTAAAAGACAAGAAGGCTCTGCTTTGGATGCCGGTTGACACTGGATGCCAGCTGTTTCCCGATCCCTGCACTCTTCCCCGCGATGTGAGAGATGACACCCAGAAGACGCCCTTCTGGCACTGTGAAGACTGAAGACTGAACACACATCAAGGGACGAAAGGACTGGACTCAAAGAACCTGAGATTAAAGACCTGACTGTTGATCAATGATCTTTTAGAAGAAAGATCTTGATCAAGAGGGGGGAATGATAAAGTGAATTGGCATCTTAAGATGCTTAACCATAGAGTTGGAAGGACTATGGGTGATGCTGGGCCCCTTGTTAACTCTATAATCCTGGCTTCCCGTTTATTCTTATGGTAATTGCAGGGGGCAAGATCTTAATAAAGGGATTAGCCTACTTGGAAAGGTGATCTTTTGGCCTCCACGTGGGCTGCCAGTAGGAGCTCCATGTAGGAGGTGTGCTTCCCGCAAAAATAAATAAATATATATATATATATATATATATATATATATATAAAATGGAACCATTTGAAAATGTAAGAAAAGAAATCTCAGCTCTCAGCTTGCAGGCAGTGTGAAGAGACTGGCTGGTTTTGCCCCATGGGCCCTGTTCTATTCCTGAGAAGCGAATCGCTGAGAGCAGGCGGGATGCGCGGGGAAGGGGGCTGACAAGGAATCAGAGCCTCCAAGGCGACTCCATGGGGCCATGTCCAGCTATCTGAGTCACCTGTTTCCTGATGACTAGTCGGCATTTAGGACTCACCACACACAAAATTAGGTTTCTGACTCTCCTCCCCAACTCTTACTCCTGTTCTTCCGCCCTCCCGCCTTGAAAAACAGATGCAGTCCATCATCAGATCTTACCAGCGTTGTAACATCCTCCCAGGACCCAGCCACTTCTCTCCATCTCTCCTCTCATCCATGGTCTGGGTCTCACAGCCCACTTACCGTGGACAGCTGTGTCCGTCTTCCTGCCCCCACCCTGGCTCTCTGTGGTCTTTACAGCCCAGAGGAGAGGGACCTGTTAGGACAAACATCACACCAACCCCTCCTTTTCTGGAAGCCTCGGGGCTCCCCAGCTTTCTCAGAGGAAAAGCTAAGATCCCCCCACCATGTCCTACAGGACTATGATGTCTGACCACACACCCTCTCTCTGATTCACCTCCAAATTCCTTCTCCCTTGCCTGCTTCCTCCCAGACGCCTGTCGTCTGTCTCCATAACTCATCAGTTCCCCGAGGATGGAGGCCAGTATTGTCCAGTCCATCAGCAGCACGCACCTTGCCCTGCACCTGTCAGGTGGCCAATCTCTGAAACGAGTGATGCAGAGCAGATGGTGTTGGGCACGTGCATGGTGACCTCCCATCCATGCGTCTTCATAGCATTGTTTGTGTTATTCCCAACATCACTGTTAAGAAGGAGATTTGACAAGAGAAAGGAGAGCATGCCATGGGCTGCCCCGTCCTCCCCACCCTCCACACACCTGGACTGACAGGATATTAATAACCATTGTGCATTTTCCACCAAGCACATTCAGGTGGGAATGTCTAAAAGGAAACCGTGAACCAAAGACTCCGTGTCTGCGGAGCTCCAGTTCCTTGGCAGGCTACTGACTAAATAATATGTTGGCCCTTAGGCAAATATCAAACTAAACTCCTCCAGCAGGGCGCCCCATGCTCCCAACCTCATTGCATCTCCAGAGAAGGACTATTACAATTAGCAGTTCAGAAACTCTTTTACATCTTAGTAACCATGTATAAAAATTAATCCAAGCAAAACCTAATTTAGAATAATAATAACATGCTTTGCCAATGTTTCCTACATTAATCATGGTTCAGACAGTTACTATAGCAGCACTGTTGGATCTTATTGAAAATAGCGTAATTCACTGCAGCACAAGTCCTCTTCTGAGAGCGCCACTATTTGTTTAAGCAACAGAGAAAGAAATAGGACGGTGCCCTCTGTTTCCTTTGAACTAATTTAAGGTTCCACAGCAGTCAGAGACAAAAGTAATAAAGTGCTGTTTGCTCTGAGGGGAGGTGGTGACTGCCTCTGTTTTCTTATGATTAGATTAGTTTTAAAATTGACTCTCAGTCTCATCTTTTTTGCTCAAACTCGGGGAAAAAAAAACATGGGATGATGGAGTCTAGTTGAGAGGGACGGACATACCTTGTGGGTGAGCCACTCCTTCTGGGGGCCACTCCTGTCCCTTGAGGTCTCCCAGAGAGCAGAGGCCAAACTTAAAGACCACAATGAGGGGTCAAAGGCCAGCAGACGTCCAGGTCAGAAGTTGGGGCGAGTCCGGACACACAGAAACGGCTGGTGATGATGCAACTCATCCGGTGACTCGTCCTGCTCATCACAGTCACAGGCCCTGCTGCTCCAAGAGCCAGGTGCTCTGCGGGCAGCCACCTTGTTAAGGTTTCCGTGCTGCTGCGGGCGTGGGTCCCACATGGCAGAACGTGGGACCCAGCAGTCAGACAGACAGGCCTGCCTAAGTCTCCCATATGCCGCAGACGAGTTATGTCACTGGGAGGAGAAACTTGGTCACTCAGCAGTGCTTGTTCTGCCTTAAGAGTTTCTCAGTGTGGCAAGGTTGGCATCGGGCTCGGTCATTCTCTGCTAGGGGGCCACCTGCGCATTGTGGGGTATTTAGCAGCATCCCTGGCCTCTACCCACTGGATGCCAGGCGCACCCCTAGAGTCAGGACAACCAAAACCATGTCCAGGCATTGCCACATGTCCCCAGGAGGACAGAATGCCCCCCAGTTGAGAACCACTGACATGTTAAATAGCGATAATCAGAGTAGCCCCTTGTCCGGAAATGCAGTGAGGCGAGCGCCCTGGGCTGTGCCCTGAAGGCAGAGGAGCGGGCACTGCAGGTGGGCCGGAGTGAGCTTAGGAAAAGCCCTCAGGCGTGGAGTAAGGCCTCGGTGTGCTTTTTATCAAGTTCCTCTTGGACTGGCTACAGAAAACTGATTTTCAAAAAAAATACCTAAATTCCCCGACATCTTGGTTAATAAAATATGGAAGCTGTGTCTCAGAACACTCACTACCATTTTCAGAATAAATGAGAAACTTTCTGGTCCAGGTGATAGGAAGAGCTACATTACCTCAAACTTCCTTAATATAAACAAGGCAAATTAAGTTTACTCGGTTCCATGAAATGCATCTGGGTCAACATATCCCAAAAGGAGTCTTTCTATGAGATCTCTTGCTTGTGTACTCATTTAGTCGGTAGCTTTTCCACTTCTTGTGCTTCTTTTATTTTCTTTTTTTAAAGTCCCAAAACAATTTAAAAAACAGAATTTGCATTCTCCGGTTCACTGAAGATTATTTATTTTAGCCTCACCAGTTGTGCATATTTCAAATACTGATCAGCTATACCTGAAAACAAAATCTGACTTTTTCTTGGGTTTTATTACTGAAAACCCTTGGTCTAACCTTAATTCAAGTGAGGTTGGGGTTCAGAGATGCTTTTAATATCAGCTATGAAAAAAATCTATTATGTCAGTCAATTATTTTAGAAAATAAATGTTTTATTTTGACAAAATTGTCGATTTGCATGCAGTTGTAAGCGAGAACACACAGACCCCAAACTCTGCCCACCTCTTCCCCCTCCCTCCCGCCCCTCCCCATGGTGGTAACATCTTGCAAAGCTGTAGCCAGGGTCCTGCCAGGAACCTGAAAACCATTTAGGCTGATGTGGGAGACCCATTTACGAGCTCTCTATTCTGTTCTGTTGATCTAGTGTGGCTTGATAATGTATCTTGAAGTCAGATAGACTGATTTCTCCCACTTTATTTTTAAAATTGCTTCAGTTATTCTGTTCCCTCTAGCTTTCCAGGCGCATTCTTTTTTGAAGGCAGTGTCACTGGCCCTCATACGTGGGACCCGAACCAGGGCCACTGGCTTCCCAAGCCAGCGCTTAACCACTGTGCCACTCGGCCGGCCCTCCAGGTGCATTTTTGAATAATCTTGTCTGTATCTACAAATGTCTTGATATGATGTTAATAGGAATTGTGTAAGATCTACATCTCAGTCAGGGGAGAATTAGCTTTCTTACAATGTCGGTCACCCCATCCATGAATATGTACATCCCTCCACTTATTTAGATCTTCTTAGATTTATTTCAACAGTGTTTATAGTTACCTTTATAACTATTTTAGCAATCGCAAATGGCATTGTACTTCAATTTGATGTTCATGTTACATATAGGAATATAATTGATTTTTGGGTGTTTGTCACATATCCTGCAACCTCAGTGAACTCACTCATTGAGATTTCCTTGGCAGGTTCCTTTGGGATTTTCTAAGTAATCATGCAGTCTGCAAATAGAGGCAGTTTAATTTCTTTGTTTTCTATTTGTATGCATTTTATTTTCTTGCCTTATTGCATTGTGTACAACTTCCAACAATATGCCGAATAAGAGTGGTGAGAGCAGATGTATTTTCCTTGTTCCAATTATTAGGTGATAAGCTTTCAGTGTTTCACCATTAGGTATAATGTTTGCTGTAGGTTTGGTTTGTGTCTATTTGTCTATTATTTTTTTAATGTTGAAGAAATCCTTCTTTATTCCTATTTTTAGAGTTGTGTTTTTTTTTAATCATAATTGGGTGTTGAATTTTGCCAAGTGCTTCTCTTGCATCAGTTGTTATTATCATATGATTTCCCTCCTTTAACCCGTCAATGTGGCTTTCAAATGTTGCAGCGATCCTGGGGTGCCTCGTCATAGCTGGGGACAAAATCCAGGCCCCCACCCAGCGATGGCTGCATGGGCAGAGCTGCTGACCAGGGTTTCTCTGGGCCTGCAGTGGCGCAGCTGTCTTCTAGAAGTTTCCTGACTTGCTAGGCTTCTGTTTTCCCAACCTCTGGTTAGAGAGAGCAAGCTTTAGGGAAATGTTGTGTTTGCCTTTGTTACTGTTTCTGGGTTGCCAGCTTCTCGAGCACCTAGTTTGGGGTAAATGAAGCCCCGCAAAGACCCAGAGAATCACTCCAGACCGTGTTGTCCTGGAGGCCCCAGGGGGTATGTCCCTGCCCGCCACCCTTCAGTCCCGGTCCCAGGACTGAGGTCCATGCTGTTGGCTGGGGCTGATCAGAACCATCATTTTCTCAAGGTCAGGAACACCTTGTTTCTGCAGAGAAGGTTATTGCTCCTGGCAGGAAGGTAAGAAGTGCAGGGCGGGGCGCTCTCAACTGGGGCCACCGTGTCCTCAGTGTACAGCTGGGGACAGCAGCCTCATGTGACCTAGAAGAAAGGCAGCCCCCACCCCGCCTGCCGTGTCAGCATCTACATCCTGACAAGATCCCCGGGCTTTCGTGTCCACACTGTGGTTGGAAAGTGATGCCTAGAGTTTCTAAGGGACTGGAAAGTGGAGCACGAAGGAGCCTCCCAGGTTCCTAGCGGCCACAGCCCTCCTCAGGGCAGCTGGTGGGTGCGCCTTGACTTCTGGCCACTGGGAAGGTGAAATGGCCAAGGTGGGAGCCGTGGAAACAGGCTGGGGACATTTCGGAGAGGACCATGTCGTGACAAGACCCAGAGTCCTCTGTGAGTTGGGAAGAGGAGGGCGGTGGCCTGGGCGCATCACCCTAGGAGACATGGGACAACCTTCCCTGCAGCCTGCGTCTCTAGAGCCCCCAGTCCTCGAACACAGGGACACATTTGCATTCACTGTCTTTTCCACCCACTGCCTAACGTGGGTTTGCTTGGCAATTAGTACAGATGGGTTTTCTGCAGCGAAAGCTCATACGTGCCCTTTAGGCTGCCCCCACGCTTGCGTGTGGCTTTGATGTGAATGTGAAATAAGCGTGTGCAATGAAGCAGCTGCTCGGCTGGGAGCAGGGGCGTCCCTCTGAATGGCACAACCACAAGGTCGTGTTGTTCCCAAACCCCAAAGGCTGAGCACGGGTCACGCATCAGGCCTGGCTAACTGGAAAACAGATGGAAAACCATCAAGGAGGCAGAGACTCCGCTCGGCAAAGCGCCGTAAACAAATGAAAGCGAACAAGGTCCTTGGCGCCTCTGAAGTACGATGGCCACGTCACCATCCACACCGCCAGGCACAGGCCTTGCTGGGTCCAGCAAGGAGGCGCCCTGTTCTCTGAGCAGAGAAGACACCCAGGGAGGGAGGCGACGGTCCCCCCTCCTTTGTGCCAGGAGGGTTCAGGGGCCCATTAGGCCGGAGACCAGCGGGCCTCAGTGTCACTGCCAGCCAGAGCATCCGTGAGCCAGTGATCAGCTGCGCCTTTAAAGGATGACAGGGATGACAGTGGTGGCAGCGGGGAAAGGTGTCTATAGTGAGCTTGTGTTTTCTTTCCTGCCTTAAAACCAGCCTCCCATGTAAAGAGCATGGCGGAGTGACCGGGCACGGGCTCCATAAGCGTGAGAATGACAGGTTTTCTTTTCCACAAGGAACATCGATGCCCTTGGCTGCAAAACATGAAAATAAGACGTAAGAGAAAGAGCGTGAATCGAGGAGAGTCTGAGAGTCAGATAAATGTCTAAACCCAGGAGCGCCTCCAAGTTTCCCCTTCAGTGGCTCACCAGGCACGGCCTCTGGCCATCCGGGCCACGAGAGACGCCTGCCGTCACTGGCCGCCCTGCAGGGCTGGCATCAGGGCCACCTGGCCATCGTGTCGCTGAGCTTCTGAGGTTGGGCGACCACAGCCTCCTTGGGTTTGTAAACTCAACTGGCCTAAGAAAGTCATATTGGGCTTGAACCATTTGGAAGTTTGAGCTGCAAATAAAAGTGTCAATTAATTATACAGAAAGTTAATATTTAAAGAAAGTTAAATTGAGATGGAGCCTGGTTAGGAAAGGGAATTCTCAGAGCTGGTGTGCACCATGACTGCACTGGGCCTGTCGAGCGTCAAAGTTCAAAAAGAAACAAAGAACAAAACAAGAAAGAAATCTGCGCTGGGAGAAAATCTGGGGGAACCAAGAGGAAACACCCCTCGGAGGTCACGTCTCCATGGCCTAGGCCTTAGTTTTATTTTCCCAGCTGTCTCCACTTCCTACTATGTACGTGTTTCTAAGTTCATGATTAAACATGAAGATGGCACACTCTTCTTTGATTATTCTCCGTGTTTTGTCTTATGAGAAGAAACAGCTCATTGTGACCAAGTTCTGCTCACAGCTTCGCTTTCTCCTGCACTCGTCCTTCATGGCGCCCCCAGCACGGGCGGTGATGAATGTGGATTAGAGGGCTATTTAGTCAGCATCGCGGGACATGGCTGGGCCCCCCCATGTGGCCTGGCACTCTGTCCACTGGCTCCCTCTCTGGTTACTGTGTCATTAGAGAATTAAAGAGACATTACAACAGCACAGCGGTAATTATTTTCTATGGTACAAAAATCTTGGGCATTTACCTAACAGGAAAGAAAACCTATATAGGAATATCCCAACCCTGAAGGAGCCAGCGAGGGCCCAGCCCCCAAAGACCGAGGGGGCAGTGGTGAGCACACTGGCTGACAAGCCTGCACAGCCAGCCTCGCCCCCGCCCCCCTCCGTTTTCGGAGGGGCCAGGAAGGCAGAGGTGTCCCTCAGTCCAGGACACCACATGATCGAAAGCTGAGTTCCCTCCACGCGCCAGCCCGAGTTACGGCCAAACAGAACCAGCACAAACCTGCTCAAGCAATACACTGCACACCTCACAGCCGTGTGGGTGACCACTCTCAAGACAATAGAAGAGAGGCTTTAGTGAGGATGCGGAGAAATCGGACGCTTGTGGGCTGTTGGCGGGATGGACCGCAGGACAGCCGCCACAGAGAGCAGCGTGGACGCGCCTCACAAAGGTGTACATAGAGCTACCACACAAGCAGCAATTCTGCTTCTGCGTGTACCCCCAAAAGCAGCGGAAGCAGGTATTCACGGGGATATGTGCACGCCCGTGCTTGTGAACGATGATTCACAACTATCACCAGGTGGAGGCAACCCAAACGTGCGACCCCAGACGAGTGGATAAAGAGAGTGTCCACACAGTGGAATGTTCTGCGGCCTTAACAAGGAAGGAAGCCCTGACACAGGACACAACACGGAGGAACCAGTTTCAAAACTCGAGGACATTCGCTCAGGGAAATGGGGCAGCCCCACGAGGGCAAACCCTGTGCGCCCCCCTCCTCGGGGGCGTCTAAGGAGTCAGAGTCACAGAGACAGAGAGCAGAGTGGCGCCATCATCCTCACTGTGGCATCTCAAGAGACGGTGGCACTGCTAGCAGACCCCTGTGTCTCAGCAGCGTGACGCTCACCGCAGGCCCCTGCCTGGGGGACCAGGGCTGCTCCCTCTCGGCGTCCTGCCTCTGGCGCCCACCCCTTCCACTGAGCCTGAAGCGGACCCACTCACGGGGCGACCTTGGCAGACACGTGCTGGCTCCTGTGGGGACCGTGTCCGCTGACTGTAACCAGGACTCGGCCAGGACCGCGCTGGGCACTGCAAGGCTCCAGGAAAGCTCCATTAAAGATGATACATTTGTAATCACACTTTCATTTACATGCGAAGGAAATATTTTGCTGCTCCTCGGTCTTCAAAATAACTACCTTTCAGATGCTTTGCTGAAAAGGTCACTAATCTGAGATTTATTTTGAGCATGATAGCGACCATTTTAAGCCGTAAGTACCAAATCGCCTCTTCCTATTGACAAACTATTATCAGCCTTCAAAATACGTAGGGGCACACCTGGGGCAACAGAGTGAGTGGCAGAGCCTTAATTTCCCGCAGCTGGTGGGGAATCGAGTCTCTCAGTCTGAATAGGTAAGTCAGCAGGGCTCAGAGGAACGTGGAGAAATGTCCAGGCTAGATAGCCACCCTTCTTTCTGCATTTAGTAGTCTTTCTTCCATTAATGGGGAAGAAAAAACATTAATAAGTAACTCTGTTTCTGCACTCTGTACACAAAGTTCTGAAGTCTTCAAAGCTCAATTAGCATGCACGATGCCGTCTGAGAAACGTGAGCGTGAAAAGCGATGGGTGACACCGCTCTGCCGGGCGGAAACACGGGGTCAGGCGTGGCTTCTGTGGCAGAGGCGCAGGCACTGTCCCCGGAGAAGGGGACTTCTAAGGACGCTCTTCCCTGCTCCATCTCGCTGTGAGTAAACATGCAGGCTGGCCGAGCAGGAAGCCCTGGCTGCTGGTCCCCATCGCCCCCTCGTCCCCTCGCTTTGGGTCATTTCCATTAAGACGGAGCCCTCTGTGAAGACTCCGGTCCCACAGAACCCCTCAGGCTCCTAAGTGCTCTGCAAATCACCATCAAAGGGACTAACCAAGGCAGGCGAGGCCTGCAGAGGGAAGCGCCTGGCCATTCCCTGTCTCTGACATGCCTCACGGGGAAGTGGGGACCTTACGTGACCTTATGGGAAAATTCAAGACCGTATTCAGACTTAGGTATGACTGCAGAACTGAATTAACAAGTGCACGAAAATCCCAAGGTGGGTTCTTGGCACACAGTAGGCGCTCCCGACGTGTGAGCTGTCACACTCGGTGCCCTTTGTCACGTCTCCGTGTGCACGAGCCCATCAGGGTTTGAAAGGATTTGTTTGTCCAGGAAGCACTGCCTTCTCTTCCAAAGCAAGCCCTCCAAACAAGACACAGCACCTCCACGCCCGCCAAAGTGACCAGCGCAGGCCATTTTATGCCTTGATTCTGCAGCATTTACAAGTTTTGTTTCTAATCAGGAAAGGTTACTCGCACATAAACAGTTTGTGTGCCGCATACAATGGAATGAAAGATTCAGCCAGCCAACAGGGAGACGCACGTTTTGCCGCCGCTTTCCTGCAAGGTAACGAGGGACATTAAAAATGCATTTGTCCCTGATAGGCTGAATAACTGGCATAAATAGGACAGATGAGCTATTCAAATGTCTGAAGAGCAGCATATAATGAAATATTGATCACTTTCTCATGGCTCCTGCAGGAGTGGTTTTCTCTGGGCCCTGGCGTTTGGTGGCGCCAATAATGGATTGTGTATCGCAGGCTCACGTCTCATACCCAGTTTATTTACCTCTCCAGCCCAAAGTCTCGTTTGTCAAAATTTATAGCTTTAAATTCATCATCTTTAATGAGCCCTGAATCGATAATATGTGCATTCTTTGGGTATCAGCAATTAAGAACCTGTTTTTTAAAAGAATTGCCTATTGTACAAGATGGAGACTGGTTGATCTTTAAATACAATGTGGACATTTTAGCCCAACAATGTGGGGGATGGCATTGTGGGCGCATGCTGATTGGAGCAAAATTCTGCACCCCTTCTCCAGAGAAAACACTGTTGCTGTGGACTGCATCTCATGACGTTCCTTCAGGAACTCCAATTCTGTTCCTTTTACCTCAAACCCAGGGAAGCTCGTCCCCAGATGCAGCTGCCCCAGATGTGGGGACTGTGAACTGGGGGTGCAGGTGGGCTCTGCCCTTTCCTCTTGCGACAGCTCTGACCTGCCCTGCGCGCTGAGTGGGAGAAAACGCAGGCCCTGCGTTTTGACACCCGTGAGTCAGGGCTGCAAGCGAGGCATGGTGTTGGCGTCCCACTCGCTCCCAGCCGTCATTCAGGAAAGAAAAATACGCGTGGGAGTCTGCGAGTTTAAGTGTTTACCTGAAAACGCAACAAATGGCCTTCTGTCACCGTCCACGCCCGCTCTCCACTTGCGACCCCCCGACTTCTACGGACCTCAGATTCCACCTGCCCCCGAGTTGCCCGAGTGCATCCTGTCGCTGCCCCCGGGAGCCTCGGCCCGCGCAGCCCTGCTGAGATGCTGGCGCGCTCTGGTCCCCTCCAGCCAGAACCCTGTTTGAGCGTCCCCTGATAAAGCCCGTGCCCTGTAGACAGCGCCCTGTGGGTCCCCTCATTGGCTTCCAAAGCTCACCCTCCTCTGGTGGGCGGCCCAGGCCTGCGTGTGCCTGGCCGGCTCCCGCCCGCGCCCTCGAGGCTGTGCCCTCTGCCCCTGCGGCCCCTGCGGCCACTCGTTCCGCCTCAGCCCCAGACCCCGGTGCCAGGCCATCTCCCAACCAGCTAGAGGTCCGGGCCCTGCTCAGGACATTTGCCACCGGATCACTGCTGTGTCTCCCCTTTGCGTGGGGGACACCGGGACGTCCGGCGAGCCCCCCACCCACGCAGCGCTGTGCACCCAGCACGTTACCCAGCGTCGTAAACAGGTTTTTGTTTTTTTTAACCCTAAACTCTGTCTTAGTCCGGCCCTGCTGAAACATCCGTGAAACAATCTAAATGGACATAAATACTTTATTAGGCTTCTGCTAAGATCCTATTGTTGGCCCAAATACACATTTAAAATAACTTAAAACCAACCACGAATGATTTTTCTCCAAAGAGCTATAGAAACAACAAGTCATCAATTGAAGAGAAAGCGGGCCCGTAATAAAGAGAAGAATGAAAGGTGTTTTCTCACCCAAAGAGAGCGTACAGATATTTAGAGAAATACACTAATTTACAAACAAGACACACGCGAGGGTAGTTGAAGCCGCGGCCAAGGCCCCACGTCTGCTCTCAGCGGCACGGCCGTCCCTCCAAAGTGCTCAGAAACCATTTTCAGTGTTTTTCATTCGACTTGCTGAGACCTTTGAAGCCTTCCGCCTGGAAACACTCCCCAGTTCCTCCTTCACGCGGGGCGTGGGGTTTCTCTCATGATCTTGGAGCTCACTGTTTACCTGCACGCTTTCTTTCAGGTCGCAAGTGCAGGGGCGGTTTTACTCTCTCCCCCGCGTGGGTAGCGGGCCATGGCAGCCCAGGCTTACGGCCAACACGGGGCTTCCACGGGCCACCAGCCCGCGACCCCCACGGAAAGTTCCCGGAGGCCCAGGTGCGGGAAGGGCCGGCCGCAGCCCAATTCTCGGCAAACGGTCTGCCGTGTAAGGACGCAAAGGCCTTCGGAGGAGCTGACGTGCAGGAGCGGGGACACCGTGCGAGTACCCCGGCGGCGCGACCAGGACCTGAGCCCACGGCCCCGAGGCCAGAGCAAGGCTGTCATTCCATCCTGAGGTCGGAGGGCCCACGAAGAGTTTGACCAAAAGAGGAAAGTGATCGCATGTTTTTCTCCAAAAGATGATCCTGATCAAGACATGAAGAAGGGACTTTGAGTGATGAGGACAAATGCACGAGAACCACACACAAGTCCCTGTGCTGTCCATCGGATGGTAGGGTGCCGGGGTGTCAGGGAGGTGGTGTGTGTGGTGATGGATGTTGTAGGGCGATGGCTCCCTGCAGAGATGGCCCACAGAGGTGACAAGGGGAATAAAATCATCACTGTCACCACCGTCATCATCGCCCATAGCTAATAGAACTTGAGCTGCCCCCCGCACCCCAGGGCCAGGCAAGTAAGTGCCTGGTATACCAGGGCTGCGGGGAGAGGAGCCATGGCGGGCGGAAGGCATTAAGCTTTGTTGGGGACAGACACTGAGTAGAGATGATCATACTGGGCTGGTGACAAAAATATGGAGGGAGGTCGAACCCATGAGGGCAGCGGGGTTGGAGAGGATGACCCAGGTGTCACAGATGGGTCTTCACAAGGAGGCCTGTGGCATCGTAACGGGGCACAATGGCCCTGAAAAGTAGGACGTGGGAGTCTCACCAGCCCTGGGTCACCTCCCAGCGCTCCTGCTAACTCGTGATGTGACCTTGGAGAGGCTGCTCCCCTTTCTGAGCCAAAGACCTTTCTTCTCTGTGATGTGGGAGCCACGTGGCCATGAACACTGGTTATGGCTCGCCCACTAGCGCCGAGCACTAGGCGTTCCTCCCCCCAATACACAGGTGAGGAACTTGAGGCTCAGGCTGGCGCTGCAGCCGACACTCGGATTGAGTCTCAGCCACCACGAGATGCTGTCTGAGTCCCGGAGCTCATGCAGAACTGCAGCCCCAGCCCGTCACGGAAGCACTTACCTTGTAAGGCTGCTGAGGGGCTTGGAAACCCAGCGCGGAGCCCAGCGCCCAGCAGACAGTGGCAGCCGTCCGGTCATTGCCGAGGGCATCGTCCCCAAAACTCAGGATTTTAAAGATGAGATTGGTAAAGCTCAGTGACCTCACGGAGAAGCTGGACCTGAACAGATGTTCACCTTTCCCTCAGACAGGTGGGAAAGTCAGGACAGAAGAAGCTTTCTCAGTCAGCGTGGTCTTCCCCAATGGAGGGACCCTGCAGAAGTCGGGGCACCCCATTCCCATGCCCCGAGCCCCAGTCCCGACCCAGAGGAAGAGCAGCTGTGCCAGTGGTCACGCAGAGACCTGCCTGCTTGGTGGGCTCACCGGAGGCGGCATCACAGGCAGGAGGCTCTGCCTGTCGCCAGTGTGGATACTGAGGACCTAACAGAAACGAGGAAAGACTTCCCAGGCCCCGAAAGCGTGCGGCCAAAACAAACCAGATAAAAGCAAGGAAGCTTCCCTGTCCGCGAAAGTGGAAGCCCCAGCGAAGGGTGGCTGGTTAAGAAAAGTGCAAGTTTGGTGTTTCCTATTTTGGAACCAAATCAGCCTGGTCTTCTGGTGATGACCAGGGCAGAGTCACCTCTTGCACAGGACACGTATGCAGAATGCACTGGCCTTGTCCTGCCCCGGGTCGCTTGCTCCCCGTGGACAGGGACACCTGTTGTCAGGGACCCGTCTGTTCAGTTCAGAGACACTCGTTCTCTGCAGACTCAGTGACCTCCAGCTCAGACAGCCTGGCCGAGGCACCAGAATGGGTGACAGAGTGTTAGCTCTTTTCTCCTTTCTCCTGGAAATGCCACAATAATCGGGGGCCATGCCTGGTAAGAAGGCCCAGTGCCTGCTTTCCCCAAACGATGACTCATCATGAAGACTGGACACCAGGGAACCTTCCAGGAGGCTCTGAGTTAGTTACTATGATGTGGGCGACTTTTTCTGTTTCCTTGGGCTTTGTGAGAGGAGACGAAAGGTGGTGGGTATTTTAATAGATGGACTGAATACACATCTCAATTTCCTGTCATTTTTGTCTTGATTGGGTAAACGCTAAGTGCACAGCCATTAAGCAAACTAATGGCTCATGAAGAATGCTGTTTGTTGGAAGGTAAGAGGCACACTCTCGCGTTCACTGGAAGGGGTCCTGTGGAAGGATCTCACGTCCCTTATTCCTTCTTTAGAAGAGGTTTTCATCAGCTGTGAGGGGCACCTAGGCTTCTCTTTAAGAGGAGAAGCCTGTCCTTTAAAACAAAGCGCGCGCCTTCTATTCGTTCACTCACAGCCTAGGTCTCCAGGGCAGGGAGGTTTGCGACAGTAACTGGGTGGGGCCCACCTTTGCCCACCACCCTGTGACACGTCTTCCTTTGTCACCTGGTGGTGTCACTTGCCCCCTAAGTGAGCTTTCCAGAATGTTCCCAAGTGAGAGGGCACATCGTGAGTGGCGTTCAGCCAGAGTCCCAGCAGATGGCACTGTTCCCTCTGACTTGGTACCAGCCCAAAAGAGGGGTACCTGGGTGGGAGGGAAGCTGATTTCTGGGGTACACCTGGGATGGAACAGCCCTGGGCTCAGACAGAAGGACAGGGGCGTGCAAACTGCGACAGGGCACAGAGCCGGGGGTGCGGTGCGCTCAATGTTCTCATGCTTATGGGTTGAGCAGCTTCACATATCTTGCTTATATTGCCAACAGATAAGATCAGAAGTTTTGCCCAACAGCAAAAAAGAGAAGTTTCAGCCAAGCCTTTAAGTCCGTGATTTTCTGGAAGATCACCCAGATTACAAATGACGAATGGCACCCACCTCTTATAGGTGTCGTCAGGTTCAGTGAGCAGCTTCCCGGGAAATTCAAATGGCAGCTGCGTCGTGACAGCTCTCGAATCGTCCCTGTTAAGGTATGGTGACTATATTCCTTGGTGCAAACGCCGCTCGGTCTGTCACCAGGTGACGGCATCTGACGTTAGGAAGGAGACAAATGATTCAGGTTTTGGTTTTGGTTTTGGAAAAAGACAAGTAGACACTACAAAGGAGAAGTATGACAGATGGGCAGACACCGAGGTGAGGGCACATGGCGGGGAGGGGGCGGACTGGGCCTCGGGCCTGGGCAAGGGGCTTCGAGCCACCCAGGTGTGAGTTCCCGGGGGCTCACTGATGGGTGACTGCACAGGGAAAGCATTTGATCCCAACCAGTGCATTGACGTCATCTTCATTCTAACAACTGAATTCAAAGCCAATTGTTTTAAAAATCGTTTATATTAAGAACTAAGATGGTGCCCCCAGTGGTGCCCCCAGTGGTACTGAGGCTGCAGTGATGTGGGAAACAGAAGAAGCCCTTTGGGGAGAAAGGGACCCCAAACCAAAGACACGCGGTTACAAAACCCTTCGACACGGAAATTCCACTTCTCAACATCTGTGCACAATAAGTAATTCAACAGAACAACAAAAAAGATATTTGCACAAAATGATACCACAGCATCGTCTTCAAAAGTCAAAATTGTAAAGAGCTGAAATTAGTAGAGGAATGCCTTCAGAAATCATATCCATCAAGATCAGAGGATGTTTTCTCTCCATTAACATGATTATAAAAACTACCAAAACCACAAAGTGCAGGATGCCATACCCGTGATGGGCCCCTCAGCAAAGAGGGACTCACAGGCACAATTGTCAGGACGGGGCGCGGCAGGCCAAGAACAACGCCCTCTGTTGAATGGGCAGCGGGGCAGCCTGTAGGACCACAGAGCGACCGGGACCAGGCGTAGCCTCAGAACATTCATTAATGCGGTGAAACAGGCCGGAAACCAGTGTGGACACCCATTCGGTAAGAAACTGCGTGCATACTTGTGCGCACACACACACGCGCGTGCATACACGCACACACAAGATACACATGCATGCATACACGCACACACAACATACACACGTGTGCATACATGCGCACACAACATACGCGCGCACATGCGCACGTGCACATGCACACGCGCGTACACGCGGACACACGTACACACACGCACTCACACACACATGCATGCACTCACACATGCGTGCGCACGCACACACACACACACACACACACACAGCTGTACCCCTAACTCCCAGAGACAAGACTTGTTAGCATATTTATGGGGCACTTTTTTTTTCCCCCTCCTGTGTATGTTCTTTCCTGTGTTCAATTATCTCTGAACCAAGCCCATGATTATAAAACTATTATAAAAAATAAACTGCCGTGAGAAATGTTTGATAGCTGTTTATCTTTTAAAATATGCACACACATAAATCCCGTGATTGGAAATGAAAATATTGTGCTAATGTAATTTTTTTAAAAATTGGGAATAAGCGATTTAATATTGCTTTTTAACTTGTATTTTTAATTAAAAACGAAAATGGATTATATGCATTTTCTTTCGTCTTAGAAGAAAAGCCTCCCTAGGAGTTGAGACTGTGCAGTGTGTGTGTGTACATGCAAAACGCAGGCCGTTTTATTTGAATTAATGCGGTTAGGAAGCTTCTCTCACAAACAGCTATCACACCACAGTGAAAACATTTAGAGCATAAACGGCATAAATAAGCAAAATGAAAAAATATTATTGTACTGTTTACCAACAGACCTATAATTACAAAATAAATTAACCATGAAATGAAACACTTTGGGTTTTCTGCAATATTGTTATAAGAGATTGGAGGTATGGTTTTCTCCCCAAAAAATTAATTCTGGTAAAGCTTGAAAGTGAAATATTGCAGAGTGTTTTGATTTTTTTAACATGTCAGCACACATCCGTGCCACTGAGACGCATGCTGTCATCTGTACGGCCAAGGCTGCACTGCGTGGCCACTCAGGAGACGAGGCTGGGCGTGCACTCAAGGGAAGCGTGTCCATCAAGGGCGTGTCCCCCCCACGGTGCAGGTGACAGGCGAGGTTTGAAGAGCGATGCTTTCTTTCTCTCCTGTGGAGGCAGCACCCTGAACTCTCAGCTTGCTTCTCTGGAGAAAAGAGGAACAAAGAGTGACCTGTCCCCCTTTCAAACAGAGGACCCCAGTGTCCAGCCAACTGCCGTCGAGAGGAACTCAGAAGACAGGTGACTTCGGGTGTGTTTACGTGACGTGGAGCCAGGAGTCCTCTGCGCCCATCCGGGGTGTCCGAGTAGGACACTCTGCGGGCTGAGGATGGACATCTGCCCGTTGGAAAAAGTTGCTCCAGGTTCTTTGCTTCTTAGAAGGAATTAAACTAAAAATGTCACGGGGAAAGGCCTCAGCCTGCTCTTTGCAAACTCACAGCACCCATCACGCCGTTCGTCATCCAACCCTGCTGGTCGTCGGCCTTCCACTACTACGTTCCACTCACGGGTGCAGAGCCCTGGGGCTCGCGTGGCACATAGTTTCTACTGTAAACAGAACAGACCCAGCTGTGCCCACTCAGCAGGAAAAGCAGCCTGTGGGTGACGCTGGTATTTACGAAGGAGACGGAAGCCCACGCCTGGCGCTCACCCCCAAGGAAGCCCATCCTGTCCGGAAAGGTGTTGAAGGAACCAGCCATGAACTCGCGAGTCTGTGGAGACAGCAGGAGCTCATCAGTACTGTTCCCTAAGCGCCCCTGTCTGCCAGGCACCGGCTGCGTGCCCCCTGCAGCTCAGGGAAGGCAGTTCATCTACCCCCCAATTTGGCTCTGCAAGGAACAGTCAAGGGGGTCCATTGGAAAAGTCAGTTAAAACAGAACTCATTGAACATGACACGATCTAAAATACTTATTCCAATTCAATACACTCAAGTGCACTTTATTAGCCAATCCTTTGAAATTAAAACCAAAGTCTCCTTTTTAGGTGCCTCCCCATGCCTGGTCCGCGGTACAATCCCAGCTCTTTAGTGACAACCTCAGGTCACCTCCAGCCACCAGGTGCACAGTCCTTCCCAGTGGCGCGTGCCGTCTCGAGAGCTTGTATCCCACGCCTGCACTGGCAACACTGTCTCTTTGGCAGTTCACTGTCCAACACATTGAACATCGTTTTGTTTTCATAAAAGCAGCCCCTTTTTCGCACTTATTTCATAGGCTTACGTGGCATTTGGTCACATTGCATCATTGTGAGAATGGGTACAGTGGCATACGGTGATTTGGGAACAAGCAAGTGTGCCTGGTTAAGCAGGTGCAGCCGGGCCTGCGTAACGCAAGTGTTGGGCGGGCAGCCGGCTGCAGGCAGCGAGCGGGGCTTGGTGGTCACCGCACAGTTCCGCCACTTCACCGCCTCTGCCAGTCTCTGCGACGGCATCTCCTCTTGCAGTCGGTGTCACCGGGCTTGAACCCTAAAGACCCCACTGGGGCCACCCCACTCAGCCAGCTGCACGCCGGCCAGTGCACACCCGGTTCACTGCGGTTACCTGGACCATGTCCCACTACAGTCAGTTCCTGAGGCCCCCTTGCACCTGTCCCCACCATGTCAGGCACGTTTTGGGGGCAACAGGACATTTTCAGTAATAAGCCGCTGACCTGCCTTGTGTTGCCTCAGCCTGACCCTCTGCTGTGGGCTGAACTGTGCCTCCCTCCCCGCCAATTTCCTATGTGCAGCCCTGAGCCCCAGGACCTGAGAGGGGACTGTGTTTGAGGATGGGGACTTGAAGTAAGAGGTGATTAGGCTACAATGAGGCCGTCAGGGTAGGCCCGGATCCCATCCAACTGGAATCCTTAGAAGAGGTCAGGACTTACAGACCCCGGGGGAACCTGCCAGCACCTTGACCTTGGACTTCCAGCCCCCAGGACTGTGAGATGTTCAGGCCAGGACTAGTCATTATGGTCCCAACCTGGCAGTCACCTGAATAACTGCCCCCCATGGAAAGTCCACGCAGTACGCTGTGTTCGTACAAGGAAGACTGCAGAGCAGCGTCCGACAGCTCATCCTGTAAATGGCCAGGTAGTAAATACTGCAGGATTTGTGATGCGAGAGGCAAGCCAGGTATGTGGCGCACACCTCAGGCGGTACACACACGGAGAGTGGCTGCTTCGAGGGCCATTGCTCAGCGGGGACACAAGATGGACTTCTGGGGTGATGGTCACATCTCACTCTGGTCTGAGTGGTGGGGACACAGCGTATTCATTTGTACAAACTCATCACACGGGAACTATACATCGTACGCATTTCACGGTAACCGTACAGCGTACTCATCTTTAACTTCAATGGAAAGGCTCGTTGAAGGCCTGATTGGTGACTACGGACTGGTTTGTGAGTAGGAACAGACTTCATAGCACAGAGCGAAGGAAAGACCGACAGAGAAGAAGCCTCTTGTTTTCTTACCAGGCGCCCATCAAGGAGACATAAGCACAGATTCTCACCAGGCTTTATACAAACAGATGAGTGTTTCACCATCAAATAAAACAGCAAAAATTAGAAGCAACGTAAAGGCCCCCAAACTTGAATGTTGTTAAACAAATTATGGTGTATATATATGATGGGATATTATACTTCTACGAGAAACTATGTTATTAAGAAGATGCAACCATGTGAGAAAATCCCTACACTGTAATGTTATGTTAAAAAACAGTATATAAATATTATAAATAAATAAATACACACACACACACACACACACACACACACACACACAGGAGTTGGAAAAACACCCAGATGTCAACGATGGTTACCTCTGAGTTATAGACTTAGAGAGCTAATCTGTCTTTATTTATTTTTCTTTTAAAGCTGTCCTGTGTTTTCTTCCTAGTTTCCATAATAATAATACATCGATAATCAGGAAAAAGAAAAAAATTTTTTTAAGAGATGAAATTAGGATAAAGAAAACTTTTAAATTATTATTATGACTCATGAGCTTTACCTTGGGAAATAAACTGTCTTCATAACCTGAAAAAAAAAGCAACCATCCCATTTTCTTTTTTAGAGAAATGAGATTTAAAAATAAATGTGAAATAGCCTTGTATGGAGAGTAACATGTCTTACGGCTCTCCCCGCATTGGACAGCATATGCGAATCTGGAGAATATCAGTATCGATGTTTGTGGTGAATAAGATAATTCTGCTGATAAAGACTCTTATGATAGACATTCTTTCAATAAATATTGACTTCGCCCCTATTCTGTGCCTGGCACTTGCTGGCGGCAGGCACACAGGTGAGAATGAAAGGGACAGCCATGCCCTAGAGGCTCGCGTAGCCTGGTGCGGAATGTAAACACCATTACACAATCGTATAAAGGAAAATGAACTCCTACTCAGATCCTTGCTGCAAATGAGGAAATCATTCATGGGGAACAAACCGCAGGCTCCCAGCCATCTCCTAAACCCACCAAGAGCCTTTGAGGGGCGCATGCATCTGCTGGCCTGCTGGCCGGGCCCCCCCTGCTGGCTGTGCTGGGCTGCGGGGTGGAGGGAGCCCTGACAGTTCAGAAGTGCTGGAATCCCCATGCTCCGCGTCTGCCAGGGGCTCAGGAGGGAGGGTCAGCTCTCTTTCTTAGAGGGAAACGGGGGCCCTGGGCCAGAGTCCAAGAGCACTGTCCCCTCCTTGTGGGGGTGACCAGGGCTTGAGCGCCCCGTGGGGCAGGGGGCCAGGTTCAAGCCCAGTCAGGGAACAGGCAGGCTGCAGCTCAGAGTCCAGTGAGGAAGCAGTTGTGTGCACTGGATTTCATCAGTGCAGTTCAAACATGCCAGGTACAGTGCTTAGTGACTCACAGTATGGAGGGACAGATGTCAAGGCCACAGTGTCATGGGGGTGGTGAGGGGCTGGGAGTGTGAGGGGGTGGGAGTGTGAGGCGCTCGGAGTGTGAGGGGCTCAGAGTGTGAGGGTCGGAGTGTGAAGGTCGGAGTGTGATGAGGGGGTAGGTCTGACTGACTGAGCTGTAGGCATGTGGGACCCACTCCCGGGTGACGGCAGAGTGGACCGGAGTGGAGGGCCGTGGGGGCCTGCGGAGGAAATCGGGCAGGATGGAGACATCAGTCCCGCCGGCCGCTGGGCGTAAGCCGTGATGCCATGAAACCAGGGAAGCCGGTTACCCATGTGTGTGCAGGCAATGTGTGGCAGAGCTTCGAGGGGACGGCAGTCTGAGTGGCCAAGAACCCAGTGTCAGGCCCCCAGGGCACTGGTGACAAGGCGAGGAGCAGGGCTGAGAACAGGCGCAGTGCCGGGAAATGCGGGCGTGGTCTGTCCGTGAGCTTTTGTTTGTGTTTTGTTCGTCTAGTTTGTTGTTTAGTTTTACATCCCACATATGAGTAAAATCATATGGTTCTTGACTTTTTCCGTCTGACTTATTTCGCTTTGCTCAATATTATCAACAGTATGGTGGTTACCAGAGAGAAAGGGGGAGCAGGGAGGTCGAAGAGGGAAACAGGGGTCCGCCATACGAGGGTGGAGGGCGTTGACTTGGGTGGTGAGCACACAGCAGTATAGAGATGACGTGTTACAGATGTGCATGCTTGAATCCTATGTAATTTTGTTAACTGATGTCACCCCGATCAATTTAATTAACAAAAAGAAGCGGGGTTAACTCCAGGGAAGTGGTGTGTTCCTGGGGGCCTGGTCTCCTCAGTCACGGCTTCCCCCCTCATACCGGGGCCAAGGCTGCAAGGAGGGCACGGCCTCCTGAGGCACCTCTTCCTGACCCCCCCACCCCCCGCTTTCGGGAGAGCCCCCGTCACCCTCCCTGATCAGGTCACCTTGTGAATTCAGGGACACCCTGTAAGCCACACACCTGCCCTGCCTCTCGGGGTCCTGTGACTCCATCACCCATGGGGCAGGACAGAGTTGGGTGCCTGGGTCACACACCTCCCATTCGGGATGTCCGTGGGCATTGAGGAGGAAGCCTGCAGCAGTCCACATGCCCAGGGACCATGACCCTCGTCATGGAACAAGGTGACAAAATTGGAGGTAAATCGCGCAGTTTCTTTTCTGGACCTCTGGGAGGGACGCAGTACTGCGGGGAAAGCATGCATTTGTCCTGACTCACTCGCCTGAGGCTGTCACCTCAGGCTGACTGACAGCCGTCTGACAGAGCCCTGATCTGGAGGCACAGGCGCCACTGAGCCCTGTGTCGACAAGCAGACTTTGATTTGGGTTCAGCGAATGTATTGTACGTGTTCGGAGCCGGTGCAGCCCCCAAATCCTATGGAGCGGGGACGGCGGCCAAGACAGACGGGAGGCCACATGTTTGCAAGAGTGTCACCAGTGAACATGCCAAGGGATCAGATGGGGATGGCCCTGAAAGTGCGGGCTCAGGAGACCCCTGAATGTCCCCTGAATCTGGGAGCTTCTGGTCTCTGGACAGGCCAGGGTCAGCGTCAGCCAGGTGGAGGCGGCTCGGCCCACTCATGGGTCGTGGGGCACAGACCTTCCCCAGACCATCCCCTTGGGCATGCTGGCTCATCACGGGGCACCCCATCATCTACCTGAGATCAAGGACGGCGGGAGTGAAAGGCACAGACCCCCAGTGGGTGGAGCAGGCAGAGGGGAGGGGAGGGGAGGAAAATCAGTAACAAGCAATCCTGTTTTAGGGAGCAATCCTGGTCACTGTTTACGGGGCCCCACGGGATGCCAGGAATGAGGGCTAGGAAAGAGTGTGGTGTTTCCGTGAGTCCGTCCTGAGTCCCAATATCAGCTGGTTCTTCTCAGCCCTTGAAATCTAGTTAAGCTGGGCCACACCACTTCCACACCCAACAGATGCCAACGCCCAGCCCAGGCGTCTGCAGACCGCGGGGCAGGGGGGTGATGGCGGGGTCCTACACACACACACACACACACACACACACACACACACACACACACACACGGCATGTGTGGGTGTCAGACTGCCTGGACATGGTAAGGAGATGCAGGTTACGTACAGAAACGTAAATAAATGGAAGGTGTAACTGAATATGAAACTTTGCTGTTCCTGAGACTGCGGGCTCCTCCCCGCTTCCCCCCTCCATGACCCCCTTTCTCTCGGGCCTCCTGACCCTCCACAACCTCTTTCAGTGCCGGCACAGGGTGGGGGCTTCTGGTAACTGCTTAGGGCATAGCTGGAAGTAAGAACGTTCATTTTGTACGGGGAGCGGGGGAGGGAGGAGGCATACAGGTGGCCAAGGACCAAGGACCCGCTGACAGGCCCGGAGTGCCGCCCCCTCCCTGCTCTCCGCCCAGACACACCCCGCAAGCTGTCTTCACCAGCCCCCACTGCCCTCTCAAGAGAGCTGCACAGGCAGCAGCACAGGTGCAGTGAGGGAGGCGATGTCCTCATTGTCCTAAGTCCTGAGGACACCAGAGTCCAGGCACAACCAAGAGCGAGGCGTGGGGACAGGAGGAGAAACAGGAAGCTCGCTGACCACATCTGGTGCGGCCTGGGGACAGTCCCAGAGCAGGGCCGCCTGAGGTCTCGTGGGCCCCAGGGGAAGGCTTGGCTGGCTCGGAAGCTGCTGGACCCACAGAGGCGCCCCCAGCCCTGACCACTGCCCCCTCAGCACCTGCGCAGCAGCTGCTGACTCTGCATCACCCAGGAGGATACAGGCAGGAGAGCGCAGATGGAGGGCAGCCCACCTGGATGAGCGTCATCGTCACCGGACGCTGGGTAGAGGAGATGGCTTTGGAAAGTCAGCAGGCGGACATCACGTGAGCCACGCAGCCCGTGTCTCCAGCGCAGTGCTGATGCTTGCTGTCCATTGCCTTCCCTAATCCAGATGCTTCTCTCCACACCAGTACCGTCACCACCGGCATCGTCTAGACAAGGAAACTGAGGCTTAGAGAGATGCCTGACCCTGGCCAAGGTCCGAGTCAGGGACGGAGCCTGGTGCACTGGGTCACATGCAGTGTGTCTCGGAAAGCAAGCAGGGCACCCATGCTGAAGATCAATTTCATCAGCCTCAAATTTACGCAAAGTGCCTGTAAGTCACAGGTGGGACAGGCCAGCCCAGAAGCTGTCATGGAACAGGTGTTCCGATGTTTGGTCTGAGAAACGTGACCAGCGTAAACTGCCTCAGACCGGTCATTCTTTAACCCCGCCAGCTCAGGGCTGACAGCTGGGGCAGAGGGCGCCGTGTGGTCGGGGGTTGCAGAGCCCCCTCTCAGGGCCGGCCAGTCTTCAGGTGGCCTTGTTCTCTTGAGCCTGACAGACATTCTGGCCGTAACCTCTTCCCTATAAAATTACAAATGTCCCCTAGAAGGACCGCAGCTGAGGACCCCTTAGCTAATGAGATCAGTTCGACCTCCTCAGGAGCCTGACAAGGCCGGGTGCTCAGATGTCACAGGTGTGCCCTCCGTGGGTTTGGCAGATGCCTCCAGGTGGCCTTCCTTCTGCTCCTGGGTGGGCCCAGGGCGTTTGTAGCCTTGTGTCAGGCCCGCTGCCACTGGCTACGTCCCTCCTGGGGTGTATTAGTTTCCTGTCGCTGCTGTAACAAATTGCCACAAAGGCAGTGGTAACAACACAGGCTTGTCGTCTCACAGTTCTGGGGTCAGAATCTGAACCGCATCTCTGGGCTGTGTCAAGGTGCCGGCAGGGCTGGTTTCTCCTGGGGCCGTTTCCTGCCTTTCCCAGCGTCCGGAGGCCCCTCCCTCCTCGGCACGTGGCCCCTTCCTCCGTAGTCTGGGTCAGCAAATGCACTCTAACCTTTGCTCTGGCTGGCTCTAGTAAGGATGCGTGTGATGATGTTGGACCTGGATAATCTCCCATCTCAGGGTCCTGACCTTCGTCACATCTGTGAAGCCCTGTTGCTACATGAGGTGACAACTCACAGGTTCCAGGGTAAGGACGTGGACGCCTTTGGGAGTTTGTTGTCCTGCTTACCATGGAGTATTTTATGTTGTGTGTGTCATAGTGAGGCCGTCAGGGTGACATTCTTTATCTTTTGCTCTATTTGTTACTAGATTGTAAGAACCTTGGATTTGGTTGCTGCCATGGTGTAGGACATTACAGGATGGTGGCCCGGGGGACTGGATACTGACACATCTCCACAGAAGGCGGGGGGCCCA
This sequence comes from Aselliscus stoliczkanus, assembly GCA_033961575.1. Taxonomy (NCBI): domain Eukaryota; kingdom Metazoa; phylum Chordata; class Mammalia; order Chiroptera; family Hipposideridae; genus Aselliscus; species Aselliscus stoliczkanus. Next base: position 2,184,703 of record CM066738.1, on the reverse strand, counting down.
TGGGGGGCAGACTCCCCGAGCTCTGGGGTTGCAGGTGTGGATCTCCGGCTTACTTTACCTAAGACTCGGCTGGCTCTTATCACAGTGTGGGGCCCCCGCTGGAGGGGAGGGGAGGGGCTTCCCCACCATTCATCAGGAGGTGTGCCAGCAGGGGGACTCGGCCAGCCCCTGGAGGCCGTTCCAGTTCTCCGCATTTGGCAGACCTTAGTAAGGACAGAACATAGAATTGGTCCAGGGAGCAGGAGGGAGGGAGGCAGAGGATGGTGGAGGGAAAAGACGAACGGTACCTGCCCCAGGGGGCCCTCCACTCCTTAATCACGCCAAGACCCCTCCTACCCACCGCCACGGGGTCACCCAGCAGCTGCCCACCCTGGGCCTTTGACCCGGGAAGTAGGTGGCAGCGTCCAGGAGACCCAGGCTCCCTTTCGTTGGCCGCTGGTCCACGGACGCGCTTCCTCCCAGGCCCGCGCCGCTCAGCGCCCCGTCTTTCCCGGCCTGGGCTCCGTGCTGTGTGGGGCGGGGGCACCTCCACCACACCAACCAGCCAGCCAGCCGGTGCTCATTCATTCAACAAACACGGATGAATAACTGCTAGACCCTGGACCGGCGCTCGTGGTCTTGGGAGTAAATTTACACGACACCTGCCGCAATGTTCACCCCTGATCTCGCGAAACGTGGTTTCCTAATATATTTTTATGACACTTTTTGTGACTTAAGGAGCTTCCTTTGTGCTTCCAGCCCACATTTGTTTGGGGTATTTTATTGCTTTTGTACTTAAACATATTCTTCCATGTCCCTGGAATGATTCTTTAGATCACTGTAGACCGAGGCCAACAGTAACAAAATCGTTTCCAGCTGCCACGTCCTTTTTAAGACTTCCTTTTTTTTTTGTAATAATACATTGTTGTAGTTTCACAAGGCTTGAATAAAGACCATCTTTTATGTTTTTTTAATTCATTAAAATGGGGTTTGTTGGTAGGCCTTTGAGGAGCCCATAGAAATTTAACTGTTTAATCCCAGAGCCACCAAGAGGAGCGAGAAAGATCTGGCTTCCGCCAGAATAATCATCCAAACAACTTCAGTGCCATAGAGTCACACAAGTCCTAGAACAAAACATAGCTAAAAATATTGCTGATTTAATACAAATCCCAATTGACAAATATCATTTGCATAATTTCATTAAAATATTCATTTAACATAATGCTTTGGCAATAGGAATTCTGATATGCAATTATCTACCAGCTGATCCAGATTGGACTAGCAACAGACGTGGGGTCTGGGGGCTTTGCGGTGGCACCGCGGACGTGCGGGAGCCAGCCGCATTGACGTCACCATCTGTGCCATCTCCAGGGGAATGGCCAAATTTTGTGATTCCAATACCCTGGCTGGAAGCCACACGATCCATTGATACCTCCCCCAGCTAATTTTTAGAAGTAGGATCTGTGAACCACAAGATGTGACGGCTTCTAATGTACACAGTTGCTTTTCCGAAACTGACAGTGCTCCCCACTTTCATCATCGGCACATTTTTCACTCTTCCTGAAAATGACGATCATGTTAAATCCCAGAAATACATGTTAAAAGCATGTTTAACTATTTCAGCCATGAAATTGAGCAGCGGGTAGGGATGGGCCTGGGGCTTACTGGTCTGTGTCGTGTGCAACACAAGGGTTACCGTCACCGGCCAGGGCTTTGACCTGCGACCTCTTTCTCAGCCTGTCGGTAATAACCCTCCCCTGACCCTTATCTGAGCCTGCACCTGTGAGGGGCCGTCCGCTCAGGCCCAGCGCTGGGGCAGGCCGGCCGCCTGACCTCAGCCCTGCTCGCAGCCCACATGTCCGCCTTCCAGCCTCCAGTGGCCCCACAAGCACGCCCACTATCCACAGCGCCCTCCTGGCTTTGTCCTCTCACAGCGCTCCCCGCCCTTACGCCCAGGTCCCACCATCCTGGCCCAGATAGTCTGGCATTTCTGGAGAAAGCGATGGAGCAGAGAGACACATCCTCACTGCCTGACCTCGGCTCAGAGCCTTAGCAGGGTCCCCAGCCTCTTGCACATGCCTCCACTTACGAGTCAGTATCCCAGAAGCCGTCTCCGGCCCGGGCACCCCTGGTTGGGCCTGTGCTGCCGTGTGCCTGAGAACCACCTGGAAAAGAGTGGGGCGGAGCTGGGTCTGGGTGGGACCCGGGAATGCGCATTTCTAAGAAGCTGCAGGTGCTGCTGCTGCTGGCCCAGACCACACAGGAGCATCGTGTAAAGTGGTCCAGGGCCGCCGCTCGACCTCGAATGCCCTACGAGTCACTCGGGCCATTGTAAGGAGCACATTGTGCTTCAGGAAGCGAGGTAAGCATGAGGTGCTGCAGGGGCCCACGTCCCAGGTGACACTGCTCCGCTGCACTTTGGAGCCAAGAGAGTGGTGACTGCGGCCTCCGGACAATGCCCTTCCCCTCCTCACCTCCTTTCTGTCTCAGCATTTCAGCCTATTTATGCCAAGCCCTCCGGGCCTCTTCCCAACCCGATTCCATCATATCATCGGCTTCACACAGCATAAGGATGTGACTACAGGACATGCGTCTCCCCGCCCCACATCCACAGAGTGCAAGGCTAGTCCCTCCGACAGAGACACAGCCCTCCCCACTGAACCGTCCCCTGTCCCATGACTTCCCTCAGGGTGGCACTGGGCTGTGTGATCTCTCCATGGCCTCACACTGCCTCGCAGGCCACCTGTGCCGGTAAAGCCGGACAGGGGCCACATCAAAATGCCACACCATCCACCCACTTCCACCAACTGTGATGGTGAGAGCCCTGCTGATATATCTACCCTTCCCCGTCGGCCATTTTTCCTTTGTGTTTGGGGCACTGTGTGTGTCAGGCAACTCAGTGTACCACACTCTGGGTGTGTGACAGTGTGTCAGTGTGTCCACAAGTGTGCATCGGTGTCACAGGATTACACTGACTACAGAAATACAACGCGGTGTCAGCAAAAGTGCCCTGGTCACCTTCCTGTCCCCCAGACTGCCCAGCACCATGTCTGGTATGTGGCACAGGCCTGGCACCTCACCACCAGGAGCCGTGACATCAGCCTGGCCGCAGAATGAGAAAACACGTCGATCAGGACTGCAGCCAAACCATAGTGCCGACATGTAACTTGATAAACAATGTGGTTATTCTTCTGGGGCTTTTTGTTACTGCAACAAGCTACCTAATCCATCCCTGATTTTCCTCAGGACCCAGAAAGTCTCCAGGGAACAGCCGGCCTTTCCACTGACCACAGGAAGGTCCCCGAGTGTCTGGGAGGCCTACGGAGGCAACAGAACTGCCCGTGGAGGGTGAATAGCAATCTGGCGGGAGAGCCACATGTGGTGGGATCGAGGGACAGAGGCCAGAGGACACTGAAAGAGGTGATGGGCTGAGTTATACTTGGAAGAGGGCGTGGCGTATGGCAGACACAGGACACGCCCAGGAAGCCACATGAAACCCACTGGGGAACATCCCATTGTCCCCCAGGGAAAATAAATTAGCCCTAGGGGTGACAACGAGAGAAAAACCTGGGAGGGCAGGAAATAACCTTGAACATGATGACATTTTAAACGTGAATTAACTGAGACATTAAATATTGGATGGAACCCACTTACAAGTGACTCCATTAATTCTCTGTTATTAGAGGAAAATGTGGGCTTATCATAGATGCAAATTGAGTATGGAAAATGTCATGAAGTTACACTTTTGCACACCCATGTTTTACACAGTTTTCTGAGTCCCAATCCTATCCTCAGCACACAGAGACTGGCACATTTTCACAAGCCGTTGGTCTGCGGTGTTTGAAAACCCAAGGGCTACAGAGAAGTGAAGAATGTCCCCTGAGAAATTGACACAGCATATTAGAGATAAAAATCAAAGTGATTCTTCTTTTTGACCGAGTCCCCCATGAAATCGGTGCCGCGCTCACCTCAGAGGAGCTTGCTGCCGGCAGTTGAGGTGCCGAAGCCCTTTTTCTAGGACTTACACTGATGCTGACAAATGCTCTTTTCAAATGATTGATTTCCCAACATGTGAGAATCGGAGTTAAACCTGAACCCCAGAGCTCAAGTTCAGAGCCTGAGATGAAAAGCTCCCCTCCACGCCCCGCCTGGCCTTGTGCCTGGGTTGGAGAGGGCTCTTGTCTCCCAAGCTGGCTTTGTGGACCCAGGGGACCGAGGATGGTCTTTTTGGCAGTTCCCACGTGGCAGCGGGCCCTGCACCTATGAAGATGAACGATGTTTACAAGCTGTTTCAGACTCAGGGCACAAGCTTCCGACATGCTGACCCATCCATCTGAGAACAGCTCACTTGGAGGCACACTGGCCAGCAGCCCAACCAAAGCATCGTGTCAGCCGAACAGGAGGAGCCACCTCAGGAAGTCTCCAGAGAACCATGTGAATGGCTTAGATCCAAATATTTTCAATATAAAATTTCTTTTTTACATTTTTTAAAATTTATTTAAAATTTAAAATTTTGCGTTTCTTATTTCAGGGCTGGGATCACTTTCTGAGCTCGAGCGTTGAAGGGAGTCATTTCACATCCGATAGATAGCGTGAGGGCATCTAGAGGCCCTTCAGAGCATGCGTGTGGCAGGGCTGTCACGACTGCAGCCACTCATCCCAGAAGGTAGAGGATCTGGCCAAGACCTCCATGTCGCCCCTTCTCCTTATTTCATTTGGATTCTCTGTTTTATAAACTAACAGCACAAAGTAGTAGCAAAAGGAGCAGAAATGTTGAATTGAGCTCAGACAAGAAGAGGCAACAATTATGCAGATGTGAGCTCTGTGGGATGACATTGAGTCAACCAGGGTGTGTTTGGTTTATCCCCTGTGATGCCACATGTCCCATCTCTCAGGACTTTCTCAGAGGACAAACAGCTTATGGGGAAAGCACCATCTGAGGAGGAATAATGGAAAATCCGGCCTCAGTACCGACTCATCACTGACCCTGTCAGCTCCTTTCACCGTGGGGGACGATTTAGGCTGATTCCTCTCTCTCCTTGGCCAGTGTTTCCCACATTATCTTCAAAGACCTTGAGAATTAGAGAACATTTCACCTGTGACCTTGAGGTGGTCAACCCATGTGCCAGGGCTCTAACCAGCTCAGACGGCTTCCCGGGGGGCACGCCGTCCTTCTGTGTGCAGACAGCTGCAAGCCCAGCTGCGTCCTAGCTGCCGTGGCCACCGAGGACAGAAGGCGGTGACACGGGTCCCCTACGCTCCCTGCAGTAACAAACAGGCTTGCACACCTGTGTGGTGACTTCCCAGAGCAAGTGGGTTTGAAGCTCCAGGTTACTTTTTCTTTTTCTTTTTTTAATTTTAATTTTATCTTAATTTTTTTTTTTGAGGGCAGTGTCACTGGCCCTCATATGTGGGACCCGAACCGGAGCTGCTGGCGTCCCAAGCCAGCACTTAACCACCGCGCCCCTCGGCCGGCCCTCCAGGTTACCTCTGTGAGCGGACCCGGCGCAGGGCGGAAGGGAGGCACCATGCTAAGCTTGTGCCACGTGCTTCCTGGGGAGCAGCTTCCCTAATGCAGGCCGCTGTCACTACGGAGCTCGGGCCACTGGCTCAGGCCCAGAGGACCCCGCAGTCACAGGGCTGGGGGTGCTTCTCAGCCCTCCCAGCGAGTTCACTGCTGCCCTTTCTCAGGCCAGCCCCCTGCATCTCCCCACACGTCCTGCCCGAGGAATGCCCGTGAGCTTCTCACGTGCCACCTTGCCCCTGCCCTGGCCCCGAGACGGCGCCTCACATTAATTAGAAACACATTCGCCTCCGTCGCTGCCCGCTGAGAACGCCCCCCAGCCTTCCAGGTAATGGAATCCTCCCGGGTGCTCATTACCAGCCAGTGCGGATGCTTTGCTCTCAACGCAAACCTCCTGAATCTGAATCCCCAGGGACGGTGTCTGGCAATCTAATTTTTTCACCCTGCCCCAGGTGATTCTCCTGACTGCGTGTGATGAGGCATCGCAACCTACAGGAGAGAGGCGGTGACCCGGGAAGCCAGGGCCTCCAGCCCCAAGACGTCGTGGACCTCAGCGTGTCACCTCTCACTGCTCCCTCGACTCCCTCACACAGCAGAGTTCAGGCAGGTGCATGATGAGTGAATGAACAAATGAGTGAATGAATGAATGAGTGAATGAATGAATGACAATTTATGGTCCAGCAACGCGGATCTACCTGCCCTTTTCCACACTTGGTATTTTCCATCCGTGTCACACGCTTCCTGTCCTCCACCACCCTGCGCCCCGGCCACCTCTGCCCTCGCGGCTCTGTTTCCATGTGTGTGAGAGCTCCCATTAGAGAGAGAGCCCTTGGGGCTGCAGCCACCGCCCTCACCTGTCCATCCCCCACAGCTGGCACCGTGCCCAGCACACAGCAGACGCTCAGTAAACGTGTGGATCCATGTATGGGTATCCACTGCGACACCCAGACGGTCCAACTCCATGCCCAAGCTTTCCAGAGGCAGCTGTACCCCAGCCTGCTTAAGTGACTTGCACAGATGACGGCGAAAAAAAAAGAATACCCAGCATTCAAAACCAGGTGTGGTGCTGCGTGCTTTCAAGGATGTCCCCAGAATTCTTAGCAGAAAAAAGAGGAGACAAGTGTAAATATCCCAGGATAAGAGAATCGGCTATGGTGCCAGGTACCAGAAATAAATGTCAGCAAGGGCACGGGGTCGTGGGGCTTGCTCTTGCTGAAAGTGAGAGGCTGTGCCCAGAAGCCACAATGCCCCAAACCCACAGCTGCTAACGTGGTCACGTGGCCTCTGCCAGACACCGGCCCTCCGGCCACAAAGCCGTGTCCACACACAAGTGGACCCCACGGGCTCACCCTGCCTGGAAGCCAATCCAACAAGAGGGGAGACCCACAAGAAAAAAGGACCATGGATTGTTACAGTGTCTCCATAGTAATAACAGTAAAAGCCTCCAGCTCTGTCAAGGTCCAGAGAATTCCTTTCATAGCCCTAATGACTCTGGAGTTTGAGGGACAGGACACTGAAAATGTTTACATACTGCTGAATATGGAAAGTAATATGTGGTTAATAAACACATTTCAGAAGCACAAAGAAGGAAGAAGACAAGCAGGTAGGACAAGAGAGGGCAGGACAAGAGGCGGAGAGACACGGGAGAGCAGCCTGGGACCAGCTGCTCTGGGAGCCTCTGCATCCCGGCTACTTTTCTCTAGTTTAACCACAGTTGTCATCAGATGGAGGCACAACTTTGTAACAGGTTTCTCTCATTAACATACTGCCAGCATTTTCTAAGTTGTTCCATGCTCCATAAATATTATTTTAGTGCATTCTATCTTTTCATTACTATGCTCATAATTGCATATTAACTCTAGGGAAAGTAGGAAAATGTTAAGCAAAGGGGAAAAAATGAAATTGAATTATAATCTCAACACTTAAAACTAAGTGCTATTATCATTTTCACATGTACTCATATTCATTTAGCATGCCTGGAGAAGGGCCAACATGCAGATATACACACATCCCGATAAAGATATGGGTTTTACCCACTGTGCACATTTGGCATATGGGCAAAATGGAATTATAAGCCATCCACTATCTTTGTCCTATTAAAATGTCATTAAATATTGATTTTGGTTTAATGGCTAAGTTCACTTCCATTTCTATCAGGGAAAGAAAACAAATATGAGTGATTAGGGAGGGGCTCATATCTTCTATCTATCTATCTATCTATCTATCTATCTATCCATCTATCTATCTATCTATCTTCTATGTACCTATCATTTTCTATCTATCATCTGCCTAAATTCTTTCAAGCTCCATGGTTTTTATGTTGAGTATCAATTTCTTCTCACCTCATGCTACAGGTGAAGGGCGGCAGGGTCCCACCTGCTGTATAGACGCCCTGGATTCCTGACAGATCGGCCCTCTACTTTAGGTGTCCCCACCTCACGCCCCTGTGGGGTCACCTGGGTGAGGACCCTGCCTTGGGTCACATGGCCGGGCAGTGCCCAAGGGAGAATGGATAGTTTTGAAAGGCCCACGTTTTGAATCCACCCCCTTCTCCACCTACTCTCGTATCCATTCGGTTCACTCACCAAGGGAAGGGTGTATGGAGTGTGTGTTTTGTGTCGCACTCTCAAAAGATGTGATAAAAGGTGTCTGAACTTCAGGCCTCACCAAGAAGTTATTTTTCCTTTATCTTTTGGTGACTAAGCAATTGATGCTGAAATTTACAATGTATAAATAGGTGACGAAGTATTCCTAGTTAGAAGAAACTAGAGAAGCTAGTAAATCAGCAAGAAAAGGGAAGGGACCAATAAGGAAACGGATAAACATGAGGAATAGATGCGTGGATGAAGGAGAGGCCCTAGCTGATGAGACTGAAGAACCACGTGGCACCCTAGTGAAGAAACGACCAGGAGACACCATGAGGCATTGTTGTTCCCAGGTGGCAGAAAGGAAAAGGCCACCTGCCGACACGGGCCGTGGACCACCCTGACCAGCGGCTCGCGGGAGCAAAAGCGCTGCCACTGCGATAGGAAACACCTGAGGAGCTTCTCGTGACAAAGACAACATCCCTTCCTCATGACCTAGATTTTTGCCCCTTTGGATGTTTCTGCCGAGAAAGATAAACTCCAGAGAGATACAAAAAAAAAAAAACAAACAAACAAACTAAGTTTGTCAATCACTGCATTAGCTTGATAACAGAAATAATCTAAGTGCCCATCTCGAGAGGAGTGGGTAAATGAAGTGTGGAAATACGGTCGTGCACTCCGTGTCAGCGACAAGGAGTGACTGTGAAGCATGGAGCCACGTGACACATCTCAGAGGCACCAGGAGTGAGCACAGGACAGGCAGAGTGACATGCACAGCCACGTGTGCCCCACGGTGTTTAATCCACCAGCCCAGGCTGCTCTGGGGAGCAAAGCTGGGCTGGAGGGCGGAAGATGAAACATTACAAGGACAGACTGGTCCTGGCTTGATGGCAGCCCATGTCACCAACTGAGGGCTGTAACCAGCCCGGTTGTGCGTCTCTAAGGAGCAAAGAGGGGAAAGACTCGTATGCATTGGTCGCCTACATCCTTGCTGCTGAGACCCACGTGCAAGTGGGGCCGGGGTGTCCCCACCCACTGTGCGTTCCTGTCATGATTCTGCTCAATTGACCTTTGTCTGCCTTTCTCAACAATCATAGTTGAAGTTTTGACTTAACCTTTTGTGCGTCCAGAAAACAACAAAGAAAACTAAAATAGTAAACGGCAGACAAAAGTGCAGGTCGCTCTGTCAGCATAGGTGCGGGCGCGCTCTGTGGAGACTGGGGGCATCCATTTGAAAAGCGACCGGGAGCTAATGGCAGTGGCTGGTCCTGCCTTTGCAGAGTTTGGTTATTGGAAGGATTCATCACATATAGGAAGGACACGTGTGTAGCTGGAGGCCACGGGCTCGGCGCTCAGCGCTCGGCCAGAAGCTCGACCGGCTTTTCTCCCCACTTGCCCAGCAGATGAATGACAGCCTGACTGGCACCGATGCCGCCTGTGGGCGCCGCTTCCATCTGGGCTTCAAATCCCTCAAAGGAAGCTCGAAAGGCACGGTTTTATGCTGCGTAAAATACCCAGAGGAGCAAAAGAAGGGCTTGCCTCAGCCTCCCAGATTTGTTATTTCATTACTTGGATTGCCTTTATAAAAGACAAATCGTGAAGTCATTTCCCCCACTCTTTTGACCTCTGAACACTCATTGGCACCTCTTCCATTTGATGTCTTCTTCCTAAATGTCCTCTCTGAAATTGCTCAAATAATTTACTCTTCATGGCGCTCTGACAGGGAACGGGGACATCTGTGCTCCAAGCAGCTCAGGGCGGCCGGAGCGGGAAGTCACACGCACTGAGTCAGCGCTGACAGGGAGGCCAGGGTCCCGGCTAGCCGAGCGCGGCCCAGCACGGCCCCCCGCCCAGCAGGAGCAGAGAAGCAGCTGTGTGCCCTTCATCCCTGCCCCACCGGCTGAGCGATCAGGTGTCAGGCAGGGCCTCTCAGGTGAGCCGCATCTGAGCCAGCTGCTCACGAATGATAAGAGGCCAGACTTGCAAAACTGGGGTGAGCGGGGATCCAGCAGAGCAAACAGCAAGTGCAGAGGCCCCAAGGAGGAGGCAGGTTGGCACGCTCGCGAAACGAGAAGCCAAGATGGCCCCGGTGTCCTGAGCCCAGCCGCCCAGTGCCGCCCCCTTCAGGATGCCTGGACACTCTCAGCCCAGCGTCCTGACCCCAGTGACACTCCCATGAGATGGTTTGCTGGGAATAATGGAAGCCGCTAACACTGACTGTGCCAGCGGACACCACACCCTTAATACCGTTTTCTGATTTAACCTTCACTATTGTCATTCTTTCCAAGGCAAACAAAAGGTCATTGGCCCAAGGTCACGCAGCCAGTGCGGGCTGGAGTCCGGATGGGAACCATTTTCCTGCCTCCTGAGCCCGTGCCCTTAACCCTAGACCAGGCAATCGAATGCATCCTGCATCCAAGTGTGAGGAAGAGACGGGTTCAGGGCCAGCGGGGTGGAGAAGAACGATCTAGAAACCCCTTCTCAGCATCTGCACTTAGCAAGCTCGGACCCGGCTTCCGGTCTGAAGGGCCCGTGTCCTGGGTGAGGCCACCACCTGGGGGTGCCCTGGGGCATGTCCTTCCCTCAGGGAGACTCCTGTTGCCTTTCATCCGCATGGCAGACAAGTCGGTGGTTGGGAACAAGGGTTGTTTACTCCTGGGCTCCAAGGGCTGTGCTCTGGGGGCCGCCAGTAAGCCCCTCAACCACCTAGAGTCGGCGTCTCCGTCCCCCTCTCCTGTCCCACGTCCCCAGCCCTGGGTGCCCCAGTGGAGCCAGACAGAGCTCAGCTCCCACCCCTGACCCACCCAGTGCCACTGGGATTCTTCTCTCTTCCTCTTTCCCACTGGCCCAGGCCCTGGACCAGGGTTTTTTCTGTTTTGATTAATTTTTCTGTAAAGGGACAAACAGTAGCTATTTTAGGTTTTACAGGACATGGTCCCCATTGCAGCTATTCAGTTGTACTGCTGGGGCGTGAAAGCCGCCAGAGGCCACGTGTGGGTGCCTGCTCGCGGCCGTGTTCCAAGGAAGCCTGATTTACATGGACGTCCTCTGGGCTGGATTTGGCGCCAGGCCATAGGGGTCGAACCCGGGCCCACAAGAGACACAGGTGTGACACGGAGGGACCGTGGATTCCCGGGTTCCCATGGACGGCTGCCTCCCAGGGCTTAGGGCACCATGATGTAGCCTGGAACACAGCCGGCCCCAACAAGGTAGTTATTCTTTGATGCCTCTTTGTACCATTTTGGTTTTTCGCTCATGCAAACATTTTTATTAATTTCATTCCTTGAGATCTGCGTTTGCTAGACGAGTGGCTTCCGTTTCAATGGCTGTCTTGTCGGGAAACCCTTGGTCCCCAATCTTTGTGAAACTTAAGAGAACCCTCTCCCCTCCCGCCCCGACCCCTGCACTGCCCAGTGCCATCTCATTCTGTATCATATGCAGCAACGTCCTGTAATTAGGACCGAAGAGCAGAAGCATGGCTCCAGCTTTAATTAAATGTGAACTAAATGAGCTTGAATTTTGCTGAACCGCTCATTTCTGCGAAGGGTGGGAGAGTTTGTGATACACCAAACTAATGGGCACAGAGCCCCCGGACGGTGTGGGGCCATCTCCACCAGCTGGAAATGTGTTTCCTGACTTAAGAAGTCACTGACAGTCCTCAGGGGAACCCCATACGTCTCGGGGAGCAAAGGTGCTTCCATAAGCAAAACTGGACCCAACTTTGGAGATCTGTCATTTTCCTCCTTCTCCAAGTCAGCCTTCAGGAGACAGCTGTGCAGCTACACCCACTCCAGTGCTGGGGTCCGCGGGCCCCGGGAAGGGAGAAGCCGGTACGGGGAAGCAGCGCCGGGCCCACAGGGGCCCTCCGTGTGTCCTCCTGCATGGACTTGCTCTGAACGCGGCCTCTGAGCCTGCGACTTCAGGGCTCACTCGTGCAGCCGTGCCAGCTCACCTCTGCAGAACCCCCGTGGGGCGCAGTGAGTCCCACCCCAGCATTCGCCCAGCCTCAGCCCTGCAGCTACTCATGTCACTCAAGTCCTCTGCAAAAACCACACAGTCTCCTTCCCAGTTTTACACTGTCACTTACAGTGGGTTGAATGACAGCCCCTGATATGGCCGCACGCTGAGCCCTGGAAGCGGTCCGCACTGACTTACATGGCGAAAGGTATGCTGAAGCTAAAGACACTGAAAGGAGGAGTTTCACCTGGACCAGGTGGGCCTACATGTAGTCCTCTGTGTCCTTACGACACGCCCAAGGAGGAGGAGTGTGAGGACCAGCAGGCGCTGGGGTGCTGCAGCGCCGGGAGCCGCAGGAGGGGAGCGGCTGCAGGAGACCCTGCGTGGCTCCCAGAACCTGACCTTCTTACTTCGGACCTTCACAGGGAGAGCGGAGCTCCCACTGTCACAGGAGCGGGGAGGCTGGAGCCCAGGCACACCCCAGCTTTGGCGCACTCGGGGCGATCACACGTCTGGGCAGGTGGTCTGCTGAACCCTTCACTGGCCCACATGCACGCCTTTCAAAAGCAGACCTGTGGTTTGAAGACGGTGCTAAGTGTCTTAATCCTCCAATCCGTTAAGTAAGGATTATGTTCAATCTGCAGCGATGGGAAACCAGACTGATGAAAGTGTCAGCTCTGACATCACACCCTGGAGCAGAACTAAGCCAGTTCAATCCCGCCTAACAGATAAACACCTCCAAGCGTCTTGCACTGACCGGCATCCTGGCCTCGTAGGTTTGTCAGTTGTTAATTAGACCCTCTGGGGAAAGCTCTCCTCTATGTGATTTATGGCTATGATTTGGGGAGGACGGGGGCCGCCCATGCTATTGTTTCGCGGCCTTTCTGAATCTCATCCTCTCCAAAAACCACTGTTTTCCGTTTGGGAGTTTTCCCTGGGATTTTTCTAAGGAGATAAAGCTAAATTCTTCATCATACCGCCCAACATGAGTTATGATCTCAGTCTCATTCAGTACCCTCCCCAATTTATCACCATTAACAGTGGTCTAAAGGGGCTTAATTTAGGTAATAGATTCCTTTGCTTCGGAATCTGCCCTCCTGTGGTTCGAAGTTTCCGCTGCCACAGAAAAGACACTGCTGTTCCTGAAGCAGGTAGGGCCGCTTCCCAAATAAGTCCCCAAAGTCTGAGGCGACTTTTCACAAAGTGAGACAGATGCGCGGAGCTCACACCAGCCACCTGCGATGGCTTCACGCTTGGCATTTTGCGAGCGTGCGACAGAGGGAGGGCGTCTTCCCTGGGAAGAAGGGATCTGGGCCAAGAAGGCTGCACCAGCTCCACGTTTTCAGGCTGCTGTTCCCACTAAATCCACAGCCAAGGGGGAGGTACGGTTCTTGGATTAGTCAGCTGCAAGTGCAGACATAACGAGACACATGTCAGACCAGCAGTGGTTTGGCCATGCACGCCAGAGACGACAGGCGCTGAAACACGGCAGGCGAGCTTGGGGACAGCACCCCTCTATCTGAGCTTTATGGAAAACATCTTCAGTGTTGGACCCGGGGCGGCCTGTGAGGAGCAAGGCCTGTTTCCTGATGGACTGTCCATCTCAGTGTCCTGGCGCCCCCACTCTTCCTAGTAACATCCAGAGGTTTCTTCTCCTTTAAAAGATGCACTATTTCTGTAGACAAAATTAATGTGTGTTTACTGCAGTGTGTGTGTTTATTCAGACATTTACAAAAAAACAAAGAAAATACAGCCCCGAAGCATGTGAGCGTTTCACCTGTGTGCCTCTCCTGCCTGGTTCGGCGTGTACAGATAAATACCTGGAGAGGGATATGGGCACGGACCCCGAAGTCAGGCTTCCTGCTTCTTAGCAACTAACACTTCATCTGACCAGCATTTCACGGGAACGGCTTCTGCTCCCTGCGTGCAGGCTGTTACCGTCTCTTGTGAGTGGCGACGTGGTTGCTGTGGGAACAGACCCTCATCCGTGTGATCAGTGGCTTGTTTGGGGCCTTCAGGATGGCCCCAAGTTCCTTGTTTCTGCAATTTGTTTTCCTGACGTAAGCACTGATGAACCTCCGATGCATGTGTGCCACTCGGACCTCTGTCCCATCCTCCTCCTCTTACAAACAAGTGAGGGAGGTGCTTGCTGTGGGCGCGGGCCCCCCTCCCGGCCCCACCGCCTCTGCATGGCCAGCTGCTTCTGTGGGTGGAGGGGAACTCCCAGCAGGTCCATCCCGCCCACTTTGCTTGCCCATGTCCGCAGTGTACACCCCTCTGTGTCCAGGCATATGGGGGGGGGGCTCTGGCTTCCTCAGTTTACCCCCGTATTGCTCTGCGGCCTCCTGCAGCCTCTGTCTCTATGTCCCCTTTCCTCCAACACGCTCCTTGTCCCCAAGGAGATGCACCCTCTGGGGGGCCATTTCCCCCTTGGTTTTCCACTTTAGATACTAACAGGGGAGAATAACAGTTGGTGATTTAGGCGTCAGGGAAAGTGGATAGGTCTCGAAGCAAACAAGCTGCCGTGCTGCTTGACCGGAAGGCAAAGTGAGAACTTCAAAATGAGGTGTTTGAAAAGTGATTCAAACGCAATCGCGGAAGCTGGGTAATGGGGACTCGGGGATCATTTAGCGCTCTCTCTCCTTTTTTGTTTATTTGGGATTTTCTGTAGTAAAAAGTTAGCCCAAACCTAACCCACATAAACCTACCTGTGAGAACCTGACCGTCCTGATGGCTGTGAGAACAATTGTACTTTAAAACAACACGCCCAGAACACTGAGTCTCAAATTGCATCTTAAAACATATGGACATGAACTTCTGCTCCCCGTGCCATCATAAATTATTTAAAAGTTTGCACTGTGAGTCCCATTTCCTTTCCTTGCCGGAGACTGTCACTCTGTGGGGAAAAGCTCACTCAGCCATCAGCCCGGGAGCTGAGAATTTTCTAGTCAGTTGTGTTTCTTGGAGAGGGGAGAGAATATACGTTTCACTTTGGAACCCCAGACAAAGCCGGGGGAGGGAGAGAAGGCAGGAGAGACAGGAGGAAGGAAGACCCAGCCAGGGACACACGGGTCACCTCCCCCCTTGCAAACCGTTCTCGTGATGAGGTCATTGAAACGCCCCTGCTTTACAGCAAGGCCGCAGTGGCCGCACTGAGGGAAGCACAGCTGAGAGGACTCACGGAGTACAGGGGACCCTCAGCCTGGCCGTCCCCAAGCTACCCCTCCACCCGGCCCCTCACCCCACCCCGGGGCTGTAACTGCCTGCAGGATGCATTGCAGCAGGACTGCTGCGTCCAGAGTGGGCCGTGGCCCTGGCGGCCGCATTCCAGAGCCGCCGGGAGCTAGTGTCCGCTCATGAGGCAGCTCCCATCCGATCCAGCCGGAAGCCAGGAAGGCAGAGGCCGAGGGGCGCCATGGCCGCAGCGCCCACCCCCAGCCTTCATGCTGCCCGTGCCTGACCTAACCAAGCTGTACAGTGCCTTCCGCTCACCTCACCGAGGATCCCGGCCCCGGCTGCGTGCTGGGAGCCCCAGTTGTTCCAAAGTCGGTCTTCAGCTGTGCGCCTACATTATTTGGAGGGAAGGTGGGAAAGAAGTGCGCAGGGGAGTGGGAGCAGCCCTCCCCGTGCCCGGGATGAGATCTTTCATCCAAAAGGAAGACGGATCGCCAGGCGGGCACCGGGCGTCTGACGTGCCATTACGTCCACACACCTGCAGCTCGCCCCAGGTGCAAACCTGGGCTCCACGCCGCCCTTTACACCACTGCGCTCTGAAGAAATGGGGTTCCCGTTGGAGCAGGGGGCTGCGGGCGGGGAAGCTGTGTGAGAACCTCGCACCTGGCTTGCTCCCTCCATCCAGGGAGACCCTGCCACGGGGAGAAATCACACGTCCGCCTGTGGTCATTTCTGCGCAGCCGTTTTCTCTCCTGCCCAACATGAGTGTGTGTATGTGGGGGAGGTGGGTCGGATATTTGTTTCCTGGGGGTTGTTCTGAACATCTAACTCCAAATTGAAGCTGTACTCGTCTGTCAGGCTCCTCCGGGCATCTCGCTTGTGGCACCGACACCCCGTCTCAGTGCCCGCCCTGCCGTGTCCTTCCTGGGGCATCACCCGAAGACGCCCTGAGAAGCACAGACGGGCTCATCTGTGCCACCAGGATCTGACTGATGTCACCCTCCCCATCTTCCAGCTCACCTGCGACCTTGAAAACTTCCGACCTCTTCCCTGCACGCTGCCGCTATCCCGCTCACTCTCGCCCCGGGTCCCTCTTCTTGTTTTACCCCCTGCATTTCTGTTAGAGGTGCTCTTGTCCCACCCACGTTAGTAACAAGGAAATGAGTACATTGAGTCCTCACCGCAACCCTGCATGTTAGTTATTCCTATTATCAGCCTTTTGCAGACAGGGACCCAGGGCACACAGGTCCCCAGGTGGTCACCGGGACTTGCACACACACGCGGTCTGGCTCTGACCACCCCTGAGGGGCTGGGGGCGGGCGTATGCAGTTAGCTGTCTTGAGAGACGTGTGACCCGCCTTGTCCACCCAGAACCGAGCCCCCTGGGAATGTGCGGAGATGGTGCCTGCCGCCCCAGAAACTGGAATGGTCCCTTCCGAAGTGGAGGCTATTTTGAGAACTGGCCTGAGTGGCTTGAGAGTGGAATGCCCAGACCAAGTGTGTGACTGTGCCCAGGACCCAACAACGGCTTTGGACCTGAGCCCGGGGGCTGCAGCTGACCCGAGGCCCCGGACCTCACCCTGGGAGTTCGCTTAGCACCTCTGAACTGTGTGCCAATGCTGTGCCACCCCCATGAGTCCCAGCTGTCACCAGGAATACGTATCACCATGCCGGGAGGGACAGGTGTGAGGTCTGGATGTTTTCTAAAGATTTTGTTTTCCTGAAATTCTTCAAAAATGAGATGCCCCAGTGACTGCTGGAAGATCGGGTGTCACACGATTATTAGATTTTGTTTATGAAAGAAGCACCTGCGTTTCCTGAGAGCTGTCACTGTGCGGGCGTAACGTGACAGGGGCCTATCTGTGTCCACCCGGAGATGCCAGGCTGGAGAATTAGAGCGACAACCCTTCCATCAGGAATTTAAAAGCCATAAAGACGTGATCGACAGAGAGGACACTGCCGGGCTCTAACTCCTCAGACCCGCTTCCCATGTTTGAGAAAATGTAATTTTCTGCATAGAAAAGGAGCTGGGAGGGTATATGTTTAACTCCATTGGCACTGGCAGGGGCCTTCCTCTTGAGAAAAACATTCTGTACATGGTGAACTCAACACTGTACTTTCCAAGAGCTCTGCTGGGAGTATAAACATGGACATGGGCACATCAATAGCGTGTATGGGGAGGCACCCCTCTATTTCCACTCAGGGGCCTCCTTGTGCCGGGGGGCTGGGACACGCACACACTGCCCTGGTCACAGACTCATGTGTCCCCCTGGCAATGCTCCCACAGGAACAGCATGTCCCAGGTGCCTCTCGAGGTTTGGTGACAATACCTCCAAACCCTTTGGTGACCTCGAGTCAATTGAGTGGCAGCGTTGCCCAGTTATCTCCCCGCTCTGACCACAGCTCCAGCGGGAGGCCAGTGCTGGGCCAGTCGCACGGTCCCAGCCCAGAATCCGAGTCACAAGCAGCGAAAGGAAATGACGGGAAAGGGTGGAGCACGTTTGTCCGGCAGGGTCTCCCGGACAGAGCTGTCGGTTCGCTTCCGCTGGGAGAGGCATCGGAGCAGAAGGCGCGGCCCTTGCTGAGTTTTCCCGGACGCTTGCAGGCCCCGTCCCACATGGTGATGACGACGGTGATGGTTATGACGGTGGTCAGGAACGTGGCCACGGTCGCGGTGATGGTGCTGATTTTCTATCCATCCGGTCAATAGGGGTCTGTGAGCCCACAGGAGTGAACAGTTCCATCACCCGCATATTGAAGAAGCAGCAGGGAGGCTCAGCCCGAAGGACGGGGCACATAGGAAACATGGGCCAAAGGGCGGCGCGCTCCAGGTAGGCCAAGCCGGGCGCACACTTACAGACTCGGGGCGCGCTCGCAAGCACGCAGGGGCGCCCTCCCTCAGAGCACGGTGGCTGACCCCATCCCCTCGGGTCTGTCATGATGGACAGGACGAAGGCTGGCCTTGCACTGCGGCCAGCTCTACAATGGGTGTCCTTTCTACGGCCACCATGGGAGGCAGCCAGCTGCCAACTCTCGTAGGAGGCAGGCGGGGAGGCCTTTCTGGAGTTGCTGGGCCCGGTGTACTGGGTGGCTCTTTGTGTACGTTTCTTGGCGTCGATTTATGGAAGGTCACTTGTCCTCCTGTGTTGCAGATGTCACCTCACAGCATGTCTTCCTTCCAAGTCGGGGAGGGGGGGACACCCCAGGCTCATGACCCTGCATGAATCCAGGCCTCACAGAACACACTCGGGGCTGTTCTGGGAATTAAAAAAGAAATGCATCTCTTTATGGAAATGAAAGTGAAAGAAACTGCACAAAAATCAGTACATAACAAAAAACAAACAAAACAAAACCCTCCTACCTGACCGTTACAGAGTAGTGAGGTTAATATGTATTGCAATGATTTAATCACATTGTGGGCTAACCATTGCTTGAAATACATACATCATTTTTTTTTTGGAAGCGGGGGAAAATGGGAGAATGTCAATAGGACAATGATTAATTAAAACTAGACTATTATTTCAATGGAGGACCCATGCAATTCAAACTAAAAGCAAGACATCTGACTTTTAACATGGATAGATCTTTAGACACAAGGTAGAGTAAAAGGGGGAAATGTCAGATTGATTCAGATCAATTAAAGTATATATTCGCCTATAGGAATAGACAGGTGCATATAAAGGTAAAGCTTAGAAAAACACACAGAGAGGCTTTCATTTTATTTGGAAGATTTTATTTATTTTCTGTGCGAGAGAATTTATTCATCTCTGACTTGTGTGATTAATTTTTTAAGTACCAGACTTGAAGCTGAGGGAACTGGCTTAGAAAATGGCCCTCTGCCCCTCTCTCAAGTCATAAGGGGGTATTTTTCTAGTCCAAACACGTGATGTGGCCGAGCCACTCGGCTACTTCCGTGACATGACAGGCACAAGGAGTGGGGAACCAGCGTCCGCGGAAGAGAAGAAAGCTAAGGCACTGACCTTGAGAAAAACAGAGGCAGTGCCATCCCCGGAAGCAGAGCCCTGGTCTCTGGTCCTCTCCCGACTCTGCCGTTGCCCCCACGTCCATCTAAAGGGACCTTTCCAAACTGCAATTCCCTAAGAAGTTGGCAGGTGAACGCACGAGCTGAAATATCACTGCTTAACCCAGGACCCTTTCCAACCCGTTCACTTCCTGATGGATGGTGTGTGTGATCAGCTGATTTGTGCCCCCGCATTTATGTGTTGAAGCCCTAACTCCCGATGTCACTGTGCTTGCAGTCAAGGCCTCGAGGAGGTGATGAAGGCTAAATGAGGCTGTGAAAGTGGGGCCCTCATCCAACAGGACTTATGTCCTTTTAAGAAAAGAGAGAGACATTGTGTATCTGCAGCACATCTTTATCCGATCATCTCTCCAAGGACACTGGGATCATCTCTCCAAGGATACTCGTTGTTTCCATGTCTTGGCCACCGTCAGTGAACATTGGAGCACATATATCTCTGTAGATAAATGTTTTCAGATTTTGGGGGTAGATACCCGGAAGAGTAATTGCTGGGTCGTATGGTAATTCTAAATGTTTTGAGGCACCCCCACACTGCCTTCCATAGCGGCTACACCCATCGGCATCCCCACCAACAGTGTACGAGGGCTCCTTTTTCTCCACAGCTTCTCCAACACTTGTTACTATTTGTCTTGTTGATGATAGACATTCTAACAGGTGTGAAGTGGTGTCTCATTTTGGTTTTGTTTGCATTTCTCTGATGATTAGTGATGGTGAGTATCTTTTCATATGTCTATTGGCCATCTGGATGTCCTCCTTGGAGAAACGTCTATTCAGGTCCTGGGTGGCGAACACACAATGTGATATACAGATGATGTATCGCAGAATTGTATGCTTGAAACCTATGTAATTTTACTAACCATTGTCACCCCAATAAATTTTAATTAAAAAAGAGAGAAAAGAGAGAGCGAGCAGGTACACGTGGGCAGCGAAAAGGCCTGTGAGGACACACAGGAGGTGGCCCTCTGCAGCCATGGATGGTCTCATCACATACATTCTAAGGCGACTACAAGGAGCAGCAGTGGTTTTGCTGATGAAATGAAGTCTGGGGACGCACGGTGGTCACGCCTGCACAACAGCGTGAATGTACTCAGTGCCACTGAACTGTTATTTTAAAATGGTTAAGATGGTAATTTTTATGTTATATGTGTTTTCACGGGTAGAAAATGTTGGCTAAAGTATCAAAAGATACAGATGGATGGAACGGGGCCCTTGCAGCAGTTTGGAAGACCGGTTCAGCAGTCACGTTAACGGAGGAGGCATAATACATAAACAGTGACAGGATAAATCCAGCATTTGAGAGAACAGAAAAGGGTTTCAAAATGTCATTCTTTACATCAAACACATCCAGATACATTAAAATTTACATGTAAGAAAGAATGACCAAGGTGCAAGGAGAAAATTTAGTTCCATAGTAGGCAATTATGCTGAAATTCTAAGCATGACACCTGCGCTCCTAAATTCAAAATACTGATAGATGACAAAATAACAACATTGTATCACAGATACAAAACTATACAAACTGGGAGCATATTTGCATCGTACATGACAAAGGGTTCATACTCTAAGCATAGCAATCTCCTTAACTGGTCTGTCCAACAGAAAAATGGACAGTGGTCTCAAATGTTTGTTTTACAAAAGACGAAGCAAATGTAACCTATTGATCAAAATTAATCAAGGAAATGTAACTTGAAGCAAAAGGAAGGAACCCTTTTCACTCACCAGCCTGGGAAAATTAAATATGAATGACAATGACAGACTGGCCACCTTTTATGAATGTGGGTTTTAATACATCATCAAAACTTTACAACATGCATTTATTTCAATAATGACACTGTCCATAGCCAGGGAAAGGTAAAATGTCTGGAGATTAACAGTCACAAATGGGAGCCATCTGAAAGAACACGCGACGTTTTAATCCAAAGGCCCTGAAGTTCCTGAAGAATTTTTGTCACGAGAAAGTTCCTAGTGGCATGTGACGCGTCCCCACAAGCACGGCTCTCAACACGTGCCCAAGAAGAATCAGAAAAAGGCCCTTGGGGGCTCGTTTTCGGAGGGGTTTCCTCTGAAGCGTGTGTGTGTGGCGCCTCCCCTGTGTACACACACCGTCTCCCACCACATCCCCATGAAAGAAACCTAAATTCTACGTTTATGCACCATCACTAAATGGTGTCGGAGGGATCTTTCCAGTTCGCTTTTGTGGGTTTTCTCTGGTGTGTCTCTAGTCTCCATTTAATCTGTTTGCACTCTGAGCTTTGTCATGTCCCTCCTTCCACTGGCTTTTGCAGCTAGTCTGCTTTGTTTCTTGTTTCTTAAGGTGGAAGGTGAGGCTATTGATTGACGCTCTTTCTCTTTAAACATTCTTTAGTTGTATCCTAGAGATTTGGCCTGTTGTGTTTCTGTTTTCATTCACTTCAAAGCATTTTCTAATCCCCGTTGTAATTTCATCTTTGACCCACTGATTACATAGAAGTGCGTGGTTCAATTTCCGAGCATTTGTGAGTTTCCCAAATTTCCTTTCCTTATTAATTTTTGTTAACTCCGCTTAGAGAGCCAGAGAGCCTACTATGAGTGATTTCAGTCCTTTCAAATGTATAAACGTGAGCTGGAAAAGAATGCAGATTCCTTTTGGGAGGAATGCTCCGTAGATTTCCACACTGTCCGGTTTATGGTGTTGAAGCCTCGGTTCTGTTTCTTCCCTGGCCTTCTGCCTACTGAGCTACCTGTTATTGAAAGTGTGGTATTGAAATCTCCAACTATTGCCGAATGGTGTGTTTCTGGCTTCAATCCCGTCTGTCCTTCATGTATTTGGAGGCTCTATTGTTAAGCGGAAATGTTTATAATTGCTGTGTCTCTGGTGGCTTGACCCTGTTAGCATTGGAAAATATGCCTTTCTCCAGGAACAATGTCACACACGCACCGAAGTGGCTTTTGTCCGTTTTTAGCATGGCCACTCCTCTTTTGGTTACTGTTTGCATGTTATATAATCTGCATCCTTTTACTTCCAGCCATTTGATGTCTTTGAATCGACAGTGTTTCCTTCCTATTGTAGACAGCACATATTGGATCATATTTTGTAAGGTTTTATCTAGTCCAACTTTTGACTTGGATTTGAGTGTTTCATCCATTTAAGGTAGAATTTACAGCTGCCATTTTGTTGTTTTCTATATCTTATGTCTTTTCTTCCCTCTGTGCCATCATTACTGCCTTCCTTTGGGCTGAATATAAATGTATTTCTGAGGGTGGTATTTTTTGAGAACCCACCCTACTGCCTCCTGCAGAAGTCACTATATCTCACAGTCTCACCAGCAGGGTGCAGGGGTTCCGCTTTCACCACAACACTCGTTATGTTCTTGCACTTTTTAAATAGTTATAGGAGCTGTCCTAATGGATGTGAGTGGGGTCTCAATGAGGCTTTAATTTGCATCTCCCTGATGATTGGTGATGTTGAGCATCTTTTCATGGGCTTATTGGCTATTTGTATATCTTCTTTAGAGAAATGTCTATTCAAGTACTTTGCCCATTTCTGAATAGGGTGGTTCATTTGTTGCTGAGTTTTAGGAGTTCTCTATATAGTCTGGATATTAAACTCCTATCAGGTATATAATTTGCAACTATTTTCTCCCATTCTGTGAACTGGCTTTTTACTCAGTTAATAGTGTCTTTGGATGCACAGGATTTTTGTTTGTTTTGTTTTTAATTTTCATAAGGTCTAATTTGTCTATTTTTTTCTTTTATATTTTGTGCCTTTTGTGTTATAGCCAAGAAGTCACTGCCAAATCCAATGTCATGGAACTTTTCGCCTATGTTTTCTTCTAGGAGTTTTATAGTTCTAGATCTTACATTTTGGCCCTTGATCCATTTTGAGTAAATTTTTACATATGGCATTAGGTAAGAGTCCAGCTTCATTTGAATGTGGAGGTCCACTTGTCCTGCACCATTTGTTGAAAAGACTGTCCTTTCCCCATTGAATAGTCTTGGCACCTGGTCAAAAATCACATGGCCATATATGTGAGGGCTGATCTCTGGGCTCTGTATTCTATTCCACAAGCCCTCTGTCTGTGTTTGTGCCAGCACCATTCTGTTTTGAGGACTGTAGCTTTGTAGTAAGTTTGAAATCAGGAAGTGTGAGTACACCAGTTTTTTTTCTTCTCTTTCAAGATTGTTTTTGCCAGACAGGATCTCCTGAGGTTTCATATGACTTTTAGGGTGAATTTTTATTATTTCTTTTAAAATACATCATTGGGATTGCATTGAATCTGTAGATCTCTTTAATGGTATTGGCATTTTAACAATGGTCATTTTGATTCATGGTCATGGGATGTTTTCATTTATTTATGTCATCTTTAATTCCTTTCAGCTGTGGTTTGTTGTTTTCATTTTACACATCTTTCACTTCACTGGTTAAGTTAATCCCTAAGTAGTTTATTCTTTTTCATACTATTGTAAATGGAATGGTTTTTGTAATTTCCTTTTCAGATTATTTGCTGTTTATGCATAGAAATAAAACTGATTTTTGAGTGTTGACTCTATATCCAACTACTTCACTTAATTCATTTATTAGTTCTAACAGTGTGTGTGTGTGTCTGTGTCTGTGTGTCTGTGTGTGTGTGTCTAAAATCTTTAGGGTTTTCTACCTATAAGATCATGTCATCTGCAAACAGAGATTATTTTTCTTCTTCCTTTCCAATTGGATGCCTTTTATTTCCTTTTCTTGACTAATTGTTTTGGCTAGAACTTCCAGTATTATGTTGAACAGAAGTGATAAGAGTGGGCAGCCTTACTTTCTTCCTGACATTAGAGGAAAAGCTTTCATCTTTCACCATTGAGTATGGTGTTTGCTGTGGGCTTGTTGTATATGATTTCTATTATGTTGAGGTAGTTTCCTTGTAATCCTAGTTTGTTGAATGTTTTTTCTTTTAATTATACAAGTATGTTGAATTTTTGTCGAATGCTTTTTCTGCATCAATTTTGATGATCATGTGGGGTTTTTTATTCTGTCTTTTAATGTGTTGTATTACATTGACTGATTTTCATATGTTGACCCATCCTTGCATTCCAGGAATAAATCTCACTTAGTCATTGTGTATACTGCTTTTAATATGCTGTTGATTTAGTTTTGATGGTGTTTTGTTGAATATTTTTTGCATCAATGTCCATGGGGGACATTGGTCTGCAATTTTGTTTGTTTGTTTGTTTGTTTGTTTATTTGTTCCTTTATTTTGTACTATCATTGCCTGGTTTTGACATCAGGGTGATGCCATGCTCATAGAATGAGTTAGAAAGTATTCCCTCATCTTCAGTTTTTGGAGAATTTTGAGAAGGATAGGTAGAAGGTTTTTAAATGTTTGGTAAAATTCACCGGTGAAGGCATCAGATCCAAGGATTCTATTTGCTGGGAAATTTTTGATTACTGATTCAGTCTCCTTACTAGTTATAGGTCTGTTCAGATTTTCTGCTTCTTTGTGATTTAGTCTTGGTAGGTCTTGTATTCTAGGAATTTGTCCATTTCATCTAGGGTACCTAATTTGTTGGCATACAATTGTTCATAGTACTTTTATAATACATTTTATTTATGTAGAATCGATAGTAATACATCTACATTTATTTCTGGTTTTAGTATAAATTAAATCTTCTCCATTTTTTTTAAAAAAAATCTTAGTCTAGCTAGCTAAAGATTTGTCAATCTTGTTGATCTTTTCAAAGAACCAATCTTTGGTTTCATTGATTTTTCTCAATTTTTTAAATTTTCTATTTCATTTATCTTTTGTGTAATATTTATTATTCTTTTCATTCTGCTAACTTTGGGTTTAGTATGTTCTTTTTCTGGGTCTTTAAGCTGTAGAATTAGGTTGCTGACTTGTGATCTTTCTTGTTTTTAACTTAAGCATTTATAGCTATAAATTTCCCTCTCACACTTTTTTGCTAAGTCTTGTAAGTTTCAGTATGTCTTGTTTTCATTTTCATTTGTTTCTAGGAATTGTCTAGTATCTCTTGCAATTTCTTCTTTGATTGATTAATTTACACAAATTTGTCAGTTTTCCAATTTTACTTCTGTTGTTGATTTCTCACTTCATCTCATTGTAGTCAGAGAAAAACTTTTTATGCAATTTATCTTTTAAGATATACTTAAACTTAATTTGTGGCCTAACATATAATCTATACTGGAAAATGTCCCATGAGCACTGGGGAAAACTGTGTATGCTGTTGTTGGGTGGAGTATTCTTTATATGTCTGTTAGATTTAGTTGTTTTGTTGCATTAAGTCCTCTATCTCCTTGCCTGTCTTTCATCTGGTGGTTGTACCCATTACTGAGTGGAAATACTGACATAGCCAACTATTCTTGTAGAACTGTTTCTCCCTTCAGTTCTGTCCGGTTTTCTTCATATATTTTGCTGTCTGTTATTGAGTGCATACATGTTTATATCTTCTTGCTGTATTGAAATGCACCTCACCTGGGTCCCACCTAGACTTGACCACCATGCCGGCCCCTTTCAGACAGGCCACTTCACTCAGGAAAGTCATATATCCAATGGGGTTTGACCATCACCGCCCAGGACCTCCCCTTTGGATTCTGAGGGAGAAACCTGGTCGTAGCACTCGACCAGAAGCAGAGACAAAAGCTCAGAGTTTGTCAGGAACCATGGAGCTGTCTCCACCCAGAGAGGATTAGTCTGCAGCTGGTAAGAGTATCTTGCTCACTCAATGGCTATTCATCTACAAAGTGCCACAGCCAATATCACCCTAGTGAATTAGATGTTTGTGTGTTTTTGCTGAAAATGGTATTTTTTCTAAAAGATTGCTACCTAAATAAAAATGCTCCGGAGGTCCTAATACAGAAATCAAAGGACGGGTCTGTCAATGCTGGTGTCTCTTTTAAGGAGGAGGCATGAGATGTTCTGTGCTGCCTGCACCCCCAACTCCTCCCTCTCTCTTCCCTACCCCCCCCCACACTGTTTTGAGTGCTCAGACTGTCAGAAAATCTTCAAATCTGAGCAATCAGCCCAGAGAGATCCAGGCTGTGCATTCTACACAGAAACAGTGACACATTGACATATTTTAAGGGGAATGAGACACAAGTGCTCTCAATGAGCACATGGCGGGACTTTTAGCTTTCTAAGGCAACATCACCTCTTCCTGGAAACAATAGCCCCCATGCAAACCCGACAGACAAGAAAAGGAACGGGACCAGAGCAGTGGCTGTGCAGGACGCCGACAGGGAGGGAAGGTGAAAAACCAGCCGAGACACCTGCCAGGCTCTCACCACAGGGAAGCTGCCAGCCTTTGCTTTTGTGAAGATGGACAGAGCCTGAGGAAGGAGGCTGTGTGATGGGCTTTGTGTGCTACCATGTGGTGTCGGAAAGGCAGCCGGCCTGACCGGCCACTGCCCACGCAGGGGCTGCACTGAGCTCCACGCAGCGGGTTAGCAAACAATGGGGGTTTTGTTTCTGTGTTTGGAAGCAGACATGTTCTGTGGGCACTGCCCGTGCAATGAAATCGAACCAGTATTTCTCCTTTGTGCAGTCACATACACTGTGGTTTCGGCAAGACGGTCTAGAGGATTTTGGAAGCTGATGACCCCTCCGCCGTTTGCATTCTCACACATGTACTGGGTGGCGTCCAGGTGCCGAGACTGTGCTAGATCCTTTTCATCATGGTCACTTGTCCTTTCTACAGCCCAACAGCTGAGATGGATGATGAGCTGGGAACTGGAGATTTTTTTTTTTTAACCGTGTGTTTTTATTATTGTTTTATTTTTGTCTCAAAGCCATACAGCTGTGAGTGGCAGAGCTGGGAGGCGAGCCCACGTCCCCTGTGTCCAGAAGCTCTGTCCACAGTGCAGCGGTGACTGAAACAGGGGAGGCCCCTGCAGGACTCCTGCCTCCCGCTGTGGGTGCGGGGCCCCTGTGCAGCCCTGACCAGGCCAGAGCGGCCCGGCCCACTAGTAGGCTCTCGATGAATGTGCGGTGAGTGAATGGATACACCTGAGTCGGAAACCAAGAACTCAGAGTGCGCCGGAGACTGGTGGTCCTGAGTCTGCACTTCGCCCCATGAATGGGTGCTGCCGGGTTCCAGGGTGGCAGGCTCTTGGCTCCCCAGAGCTGTCCAAGGTGCTGAGTGGCTGCTGCCCAGGAGTTCCATGGACATCAAAGGGCAGAGCTGATCCCTGCTTCTGCTTGCCCTGAGTGCTGCCTCTGGCTTCACCTCCACACCTCCAGCCGCCTGCCCCTCCCCCGCTCTTCCTGACCCTGGCTGACTATAAACTGCAGTCCGGATCCAGCTGTCTGCCCCTGCTCTTGTCCCGGCTGTGACTTGCTCTCCATACAAGATTTGTTTGGCCCCAACTCAGTGTCATACCCAGGCTTCTTTGCCAAAGAAAGTGCAAGCCCTGAAGAAGTTGGTATAAAGAGTTAATCCACACAATAATTCTAATCTGAGTGCCTAATGCCTCCTCCAGGGGAACTCTGCATGTCATCATGAACCACACTGGCCAACTTCTTCTAGGGGTTTGGAGTAACCCTTTTGCCCTTTAGCGGACAGCTGGCCTTCCCTCCCAGCTCAAGGCTGGGGAAGGGAGAGCCTCCTGGTACCTGGGCTCTTCCCCGGGACCGCCTGGGTATGTACCTGCTCAAACAACAGAGGCTCTTGGGCTTCCGGACTGACGGCGCCTAAGTCCCCAGCAGGTACATGACATGTAGGGCCGCTGACATGGCATTCCCACTGTCCTATATGGTTAGTCCTCCCCTCTGAAGCCCCCCGACCTGCACATGGAAGTGAAATGGCACGCCAGCCTGGTCCCCCAGAACTTCCTCCCACTCTCTCTTTCGGGCCCCTTTTAATCTTTCTATCTTTATCTTTCTTCTCAAACCTGCTCAGAATTTATGTCCCAAGGTCCCCAAATCTCTGCCCACCCACCCTTACTTCCATGCACCAGTCTCATCTGAACAGTGTGTTTTGTTGCTCAGATTCCCCCAGCGTTGGCTGTGGGAGCTTTCAGGGGGCGCCTGTCCCTCTAACTGCCCCCGTCATGTCCTGCTGTTTCCAGCACTTTGCAACACCACAAGCTGCTGTGGTTCGTCCTCAGAGTTCCTTGTTCTAGTCCTAGAATCAACCATTTCTCCCCAAGAACCCTGGTGCCTTTCACTGGAGGATGGTATCAGAAACCAGTGACAAGCACCAGATGTGTCACTGTTACTGAAGTGTCGTTGTGTCAGGGCCCCTCAGCTGACAGGGCAAGATTTTTATGTGTATAGGAATCTGTGATTCCCACAGATCCATAAATATTTCCACGTGGAGCAAGCTGAATCTGAATTCATACTGATGCCGCCACCTCTAGTCCTCACCTCAGGGGTCATTTTAGCCTCTGGCCCTCGCTTATCTGTAATCCCCCAACAGTGACCAACCGGGCCCCACACTGAGGTAGTTGTGCAATTCCAGTGAGCATCTAAGTGGGTCAGAGCTGCCAGCCCAGTACTCACGTGCCTTGCTGGCCGCCTTCCCCTTGCTCCCTCTCCAGGCTCTAGCACTGCTCCCTGGGAATGCCTGCATCACCTCCCATGCAGCCCACGTGCACTCAAATCCTGGTTTTGGGGTCTGCTTCTAGAGGAACCCATCTTAGCACAGTAGACCTGTCGGCCTGAATAAAACCCAGTCTACCACCCATTCTCAGGAGTGACCTGTGGTCTCTGCCTGCGTCCTGCTCCTGACCGCACTCTTGGACCTTCTCAGCCCCTGCAGGCTGGTTGGGGCAGGGCTTTGGGAAGGTTACCGTTCCCATGGGCTGGGACTTGGCAGCTGTCCCTCTGGCTGTCCTCTGGTGCGTTGTAGGCTCACATAAGCATCCCTCCCTTGGACATTGGTCCTCCAAAACACCACCAGTATCCCATTGGCCCCAGGCTCAGTAACCCAACTGCCTCCTCAGTGAGTCTTGCTTCTTCTGCTGGGCCTCCACATTGTCCCTCATCATGTCCACCTTCACAGATCATGTCACCAAATTGCACAACGTGTGACACATCCGACACTTCTCTGCTGGGTCCGGCACACCTTTCTCCTTCCTTCCTGGGTGGCTGCTCACATGAGCCCGCCCTCCAGAAAACGCCACCCTCCCACCATCCCAACCCACCGGCCACTCCCCCAGGCTGGGCTCCAGCCCGCCCGAACCCTGATCCCTCTCCTGCCTCCTCCTGAGCTGACCCAGCACCAGACCTTGCTCCCCAGCGATCCGCTAACCCCTGGATGTGACTTTGATGCAGCAGAGGCACCCGTGTTGACAAGAGTTCTGATCTTGCCTCTGAGCTTACTGGCATCAGTCGAGGCGTCTGCCACTTGGTAAGCAGCAGCTTCGTGGCAGGCATTATGGGCGCCTTGTTCAGATTGTTTCATGTGCCATTTAATCTTGACTCTCCAATTTAAGTTGGTCATGCTGTGCTGTATACAGAGGGTGCCAAAAAAATGTACGCACATTCTAAGAAAAGAAAAAAACTATTAAAATTACGCTGATGGTCACCACTTTGAACACCTCTTATAATTGCAGAAGTCAAATGTGACTTGTATTCATCTTTTGTTATCGGTCTATGTTGAGCATTACAATTTTAATACAGTTTTTTCCTTTCTTAAAATGCATTCACATTTTTTTCGGACCCTCTGTGTTTTTTGTCCTTTGCATCTATCTAACTCATCAGCCTAAACTTGGATTAATTAATCTGAATGTAAAGCTGAATTATGAGGCCCATGTTCATGCACATTTGGGGAGCACTGTGCTCACCTGATCAGCCGAGGGTGCACCCGTGTCGGCCGGAGGCTCTCAGATCGTGACGTGTGCGATCAGATACCCAGACACTAAGCCGTTTTCCATCCCAGCCTCTGCTGTGCGAAGCTTCCTCTTGTACCATATCACATTTCATTATCAGCATTCTAGCCAGCCTTCTATAAAATCACAAACTAAATCAAGAGAGAATAAGCATGTGCACTCGATCCTTTGGGATATGACTTCAGCTGCTCCGATAATACATGAATTAAAGTTGTCCTTTGTGCATTGGGCTAAATCCAGCAATATCCAGTGGTCAATGACATTTGATTTTTTTAAAAATATAAGATAATAAAATGCAACTGATTCCATTCTTTATTTAAAGGAAGATTTTAGGGGAACCATAATAATAAGCCAATAGATTCATAAAGTCTTTCCCGGAATTCTCCTGTGGTTCGTGAAAATGCGATTCATGATGATGTATTAAATATTGAAACCAGTGTAAGATTTAATCCAACTTTACAGGGTGGCTTTGTTTCATTTACTGCCCATCACACGTCCCTTTCCAGATAACTTTCCGCATGCTGCATACGTTATAAAGTAGCCCCAGCCATATCCTCCAGTTGTCTCACGCAGCCTCGTGTGGAAACTGAACTTGCCAACACTTAATTCTCTGTGGAATGTGTGTCCCTTTCTCTTTCTTCTTCTCTTCAACTGGGCTACCTTGTGATTCTGTCATGACTTTATGGGTTCAAGTTTGGAAGCTAGAAGCATTCTTCGAGAGTGGGCCTCTGGGATTCCTTGACCTTGAACACTTTCTGGGTGGCAGAAGGGTACGCCGTCATCAAACGCTTGTTTCTAAGAACACAGGTGAACAGTGTCAGAGAAACGAGAGCTCAGCCCTTCCTCGGGTCTCTCCAAGCCTCTGCTCATGATTGCAGGGTTCTCTCCACTGGGAATTGATGGACAATGTTCACTTGAAATCGTCCTATTATTACAACAGTTGTAAAAAGACACTGGAGTCTCCCTGGTTGAGCTTTTCTGTCAAGGAGACGTTCTCATCAGCTGGATGATTCCCAGAGCTGCTGGGGGAGGGGCTGGCTAGTACTGGGGGCCACAGAACCGTGCCTACATGGCAAGCTCTGGTCCAGCGCGGCGGGGGGACATTGCTGGTGAGAGGGGATTTTTCCAGACACCCAGGGAGGGGCTGCGAGCGAGGAGCACAGAGGCTGGGGGTCCGTGTTCATCTCTGCACCCTCAGTGCTGACAGGGTACCTGGGAAGCTGGGCCCTGGGTGTTTCATGTTGAGCAGATGGAGAAGACAAAGCGACACAGAAAAGGAGCAAGTCCCTCCTTCTCCCAGGGTCCCCGGAAGTCGGTACAAAGACAGAGGGTGAGAAGGGGACACGAAAGCAGGGGGCCGGGCCGTGGACCCCAGCTCTGCTCCCAGCGCACAGCAGGCTTTCTCACTGGCTCACTGAGATCACCCGGGACATCAGTACAATGTCTTGCCTGGGTCCACCTCAGGCCAATAGAATCAGCGTCCTCAGAACAGGTCAATGCCGAGAGGACCCTGGGGAGAAGGAGCGAACAGAGGGGGAACCTGGCCACAAACAGCAGGGAATTCCGCCTCCTCTGGGCCTCGTGCTCCCCAAATCTCAAGGGCAGGGAGAAGCCAGGAAGGTCAGACGCTCCCAGCACTGTGTCCCTGCTGAGGACTCGGGGAAGACTGGGTCTGGGAGCCATTTGTCGCCAGGCCGTCGAAGCCTTGGCTAAACTATGGGCTGCTGCGAGGCCAGGTCAGGCCCTTGTGGAGCACAGGGAGGAGCAGGGAGAGGGTGCAGGCGGCCGTGGGACGGGGCCATGGGGAGAAGGACCTGGGGCTGAGCAGGGCCAGAGGCCTGCCCTCCCTGCAGCCTCCCTGCGCATCTGTCAGCCCCCCAAGGCCGCCTTCGCCGGGTGTGCCTCCTGTCTGCTGGGCAGCCCTGCTGTACCCGGACCGTGTCACAGATGCTCTTGCTGCGTTTTCTGGAGCACGAGGGCCTTGGCAGGCTCAGGGCACTCAGTACAGGGTTGGCAGCTGCTGAGCAGCTGGCCCCCTT
Organism: Aselliscus stoliczkanus; assembly: GCA_033961575.1. NCBI lineage: Eukaryota > Metazoa > Chordata > Mammalia > Chiroptera > Hipposideridae > Aselliscus > Aselliscus stoliczkanus. The sequence continues at coordinate 2,152,596 of CM066738.1, read as the reverse complement.
CCAGGAGCCTGGAAATGTCACTCGCTTTTGCTTTGGTGTGTTGTACTTGGGTTTGTTCCTCCGAAGAGAGTGCTACTATTCTAGGAACCCTCCTCTTTCTTTCTCTGGTTAGGGTGTAGCATCGTGACTGCTGGCCTTAATCCAGCTTTGCCACTTCCTAGCGGCAACCTGGGGTGAGTGACTCAACCTTAGGTGTCCCCATTGTGCACAGAGTTTGGGGGGTCCATGGTGATTCCTACTTCATAAGGGTCTTATGAGAGCTAAAAGAGTGAACCTAAATTCAGCGTCAAATGGCGCCTGGCACCTGCTGAAGGTGAAGAGCGTTTACACTCTTATTTTCATAAGCGCAGCAGACCCAACTCCGACGTCTACACAGCGGCCGCCCCAAACATGGCGCCATGAGGAAACCTTGTCACCTGCCCCCAGGCCAGTGGTATTGCACGGCATGTGTGCACAGGACAAAGCAGAGGTGAGAGCATGACGCCCCCAATAACATGACACCCCGTTGGAGGGGATGTGGCCTCGGGGAGTGTGGAGGTGCCTGAGAGCCCATCACCCCACTGTGGTTCCGTGGAGGATGCTGGGAAGCGACGCACAGCCGGTACAGCGTCATTCACAAACAAACCCTAGTCCAACTCTGTAGTCCCTGCCCCAGATTTCTTCCCCACAAACCCCCTTTTCTTCTTCTTAGGACTCATAAATCTGTCCTCAGAAACAAGATAGGAAAGAATGCGGCATGGCCTCCACGGATCACACACACCTGGGACCACCTGCCACCGGCTGCTTGAACAGACGCTGCCTGGCCTTTAATCTGTCTCCTGTCTCTCATCGGAGTGTCCTTCTTGCACGTATTCCCCTGAGGACCATGAATCACGAGCTTCCTGAGGGAGCAGCACAATCCCTCAGTGTTGACACAAAGCAGGAAGACAGAGAATGGCGGGTTCTAACACTCAAGTCCGAGAAGCCAGAGGCAGGAGGACGTAGGAGGTGCTGGGAGAACGCACCCAGTCGGCGGAACGCATCCCACTGCCCGGCGCTCCCCGGGTACCCCGTGGGGACAGCAGGAATACTAATGTGTCATCGGAATGCCGGAGGAGGCTCCGTGCCCTTACCACGCAGTCCAGGAAATGCTCTCTGTGGATGGCTGACCAGACTGCAGGTTCTTTGGGAGAGTGACAGGGATTTCTTTTCTCTGGTCACAAGAAGACTGAACATGTGGATTTCTATGGAGATGGCCCTTCCAAGGTCTCTCCCTGAGTTTGTGCTCATAATTTTGGATTGTTTTTCTTAAGTAGTACCCCCAAATCTGTGTATGACTCACAAATCTAGGCCTCCCTTGTGCATCTCATAGGGGACCTCCCTATCCAGGAAGGCAGCAGTCAGGGTCCCCTGAGGAGCTGTTGAAAAATGGGGACCCCTCAATTCTCCCCCACTGTCAGAGGCCTGGCTCAGTGGGTCTGACCTTGGCGACGGCAGGCTCCGCCCACGAGGCACTCATGCTCATAGGAACCGCGCTTCTGCTGCTGTTACATAGATGAGGACTTCGCGGGTAAAGATACCTTCCAATGGGACTGACACCAGTTTGAAAAGTTGGTTCCATAGAATTGGGGAGGTTAACAGGGCAGATATCTTGAACAGGTTTCAGGCCCTTACCCACTTAGCAGATCCTCACCCTGTGCGGACTTTAAACACCGATGTGCCAGCCTGAGATGCACCCTGCAGCATTCTCTATCCAGTGACCTTACGGACAGTGGGTCTTATGCAGAGTAAGAAAAGGCAGGGGTCACTTAGGAAGCAGTGGTGGCTATTCAAGTGACACATGGCGAGAACCTCTGGCCTTGGAGTGTAGGTGAGAAGGACTCCACTTGGGTGGTGGTCAGACAGTCTCTAGGGAGGGCTGAACCCCAGCTGAGTGATCCTGGGAAGCCACATAGCCCCTACTGGCCTCACTTTGCCCATCTGTGACATGGCGGGGGAGGGGAGCCGCTCCATGGGATGGAACGGGCTCCATGGCTGCTGGTCGCAATTACAGTCACAAAGTGGAGTCCCTGAGGCCTGTAGGAGGAGCAGCAGAGTTTGGGGTGGCCCCTGGGTTCAGGGCAGAGGTGGCATGGCTGAGCTCGGCATCACGGGGCCAGCAGGGCACCAGGGCAGACCGCCAGGGATTGTCGGCAGAAGGGTGTGGATGGAGCCGGACGCTCTTCCATGCCCTGCTCGCCACAAATCTTAGTAGATTTCAGTCGAGGAGGGGCGAGCAAACAGGGAAGGTGGCCTTGGTGTCTGTCACGCTCACTGAGTCACTGTCGAGTGTGGGGATTATTATGCCCTGTGTGAAATGTTACCTAGCCTATGGCGTATGTTTATGTTATATGATATTCAGGGAGGCCAGCCCCTGTTTTAGTGCACTGGTGCAGACACCCCTAGCTCTTGGGCTGTTGGCTGCTGGTGGCCCCAGATGCCCCCTTCTCTGCACCATCGGCCCTGGCAACATGACAGCTGCCCTGTGAGGGGCGTCCCCTCCTCCCAGCAGTGGTGCATAACATAAAACACAAGAGCCTCCAGGGAGGCCAGCACTGAGGTACATTTTCTGTTCCATTGCTCCAGTGGGGTCAGGCTCCCCATCTCCAGCTGAGACCTCATCCACAGCTCAGTGCTTTCTCTTTTTTGACCCTGGGACCTCAGGCAGATCAGTCAAACACCCTTACTTGCTATTTGCATCATGTTTTGCAGCCCCCTAATTATTGCACATACCCTGGCTCCCTGATTATCACAATCATCCTGGGGGGCAAGAAAAGCGGGTATCACAACCCCCAAATTCAGAGGGTCACGTGACCACAGGCCCCACTTTGCAGAGCCGGCATCTAACTTGGTTCTCCGACAGCAAGTCCGGGACCCCCCCCCCATCCATCCTACGTCCAAGGACACCTCCAAGCACGAAATCGAAGCCCACTCAGGGGAGGTTGTAAGAGGGTGAGCGCAGTGTCAGGAGAGCAGGGCAAAAATCCAAACCGTGCCGAGGGCTCTCTCAGAAAACCTGTGGACATAAGAGCCCGGGAGCCGCGGCTGCGTCCATCTCTTCCCCAGGGCCCCCCCTGAGAAATGTCCTCACAGGCGTTCTCCACGGCAGTGCTGCTGGAAATCATATAAATGATCAGCTTCTCAATGACAGAAATGTCTTCGGCACCTGCTTCTCTCCTGAGCTCCCTGAAAAAAATAAAATACCTTAAAGCAAAGAGATCCAAATTTGGGTAATTATCCAGGTGGCCAAAGGGTGTCCTCAGGCACATCCACCCCTGACACACACCAGAGGCCGAGAAGGAGTCAGGCCTGTGTCCCCTGTCGCCTCTCCTCTCTGAGTACTTCTGTGTGGCTGGCCATCTCAGTGCTTCTGTCAGGACTGGCCCTGACTCAGCTCATTAAGGACACGACTCGAATGAGGCCACAGACGGACATTGCACCCTGGGCTCGGCCGCAGCTTCTGAGTGAGCAAACCTGGTCATAGGTCACCGCTCTTCCCCATGCCCTGTTCCCTCCTTCTCCTCCCCTGCCCCCTCCTCCTCAGCCCTCCTCCCTCTACCCCCCAGAATTAGCATTTTCTTCAGCACCTCCATCCTATCATCCTCTCTCACTACATTTTTACGAAGGGCCATAGTCCTCCCTTTATTGTTGATGTAATTATATCTTTTGCACAGACAAGCCACTCTCCAGGTCACAGCACCTCTAAGTGGATGAGTCTGCCTTCAAACTTGGTCCCCACACCTACCCAGGTGCGTAATTTTGCAACTGCTGGAATCCACCATTGTGAGGGGCAGAGTGTGACCCCTGAGCTGGAAACGCCTCCCACCAGGGCCGGGCCTGAAAGATGCTGGTGATCCCACCGCACAGCCCAGAAAAGCGTCCATTTCCAAATGCTCTGCAAAGACTTGACCAAGAGCTCCCTGTGCTTCTTTGGTCCCCTCTGAGCCCTGGACCCCAGCCCTGCCCTAGCCCCGTGCGTCTGTGAGGATAACACACTCAGACGCTCTGGGCCTCCAGCCCCCTGGCAGGACTTCATTCGGGGACAGTGCCCCCAGGAAGCTCCCGACAGCGTTATTATAATGGCCGGACACGCACAGTACCGCGGAGCTGGGCAGCCTGGGTGCGAGGAGTGAGGCTGGTGAGGGCAGGGCGTGTGTGCCGCCCCTCAGAACGGAAGCGGTGGGGACATGGGAGCTCTGGAGCAAGGGTGCAACTGTGGGCACAGCGGGAACCCTGGACTAGGCTTCTGAAATATGTAGGTAACTAGCTGCATAGACTAACGTACGTTTCCAGACGGACTCACTAAAATGAACACGCCTAGCGGAGCTTCCCCGCGGGAGAAGGGCGTCAGGCGGGCAGGCGCCGGGGTCGGCGCTGGCTCTTTCCACGCGTTTGTCTTCCCAGCCATGCGTTTCCTTTATTACTTTGCAGTTGTGACAAGTGGGACAACAGGATCCTGAACTATGTGTTGTGTTTCTCTGTCACAATAAGACAGCGGTAACCAGCCTCCTGAAGTTTTTCTCTTCATTTGAGTTTTTAACCAATGCCCATCCTCGTCCACAGACCCCATGTGAGTCAGCAGAGAGGAAGGCTGGGAGTGTGTCCTGCTGGGATGGTGGCCCAGTGTCCCCACGGCCACTCCTGCCCCATGACGTCTGCTCAGAGGGGGAGGGGAGGCCAGGGGCAACTTGGGACCCCCATCTTTGATGTTAAACTCCACTAATGAGCTCCCCAGAAGCAATCCCATAGGTGGGGGGCTCCCCTTGGCTTTACCAGTCCTATCCTGACTCCAAACCACTTGGTATGGAGACACGAGGGCAAGTGGTTGGCATTTTAAAGCCCAGACACTCACTTTGTCGATCGGTGAGCTCACGGCTCCAAATGACCCACATTTTCACCATGTCCAGAAGTTCCACATAGACCCGTTTTTGCATTTATCTTGATGGTCAAGATGGTTTTCAAGCAATCTCAGCGTCAGTTGCTGAATGGAGGCCTTTGCAATGTAAAATGAGAAAAAAACATCTTAAAGGATACTTGTCCAGAGATGAGCAAAAAGGCAGATGACTCAGGAAAAGCGGGCACATGCGCCCCATCTGTCACGCCTCCCAGCATTGCTGCCTGCAACTCCCAGAAGGTGTCTTAGAGTTGGACACACGCTGACTGTATTTGCTTTGTGTGTTTCCTGCGGAAAGCTGTGGGATTCGCAATGGAAAGCGGTGTTCCAGCATAAGATGCGAGAGCCACCAGAAAGGACTCATCAAAACATTGCCCCAGGTTAACAGGCCTCGTAGGCCCAAAACGCTGATGAAAACCCAATCATTGAGAATTGATGGCCTGGCCTGGTGCCGAGCACAGCTTCCGATGGTCTCCGCCCTGGCCATGGGCCCCTCACCAGGAGAAAGGTTTCCTTTGCGCAGGTGAAGGTCGGGCATCCCGGGAGCACGGGCCAGGGTCCTGACGTTCTCAAAGGCTCAGCCTGACGAGACTAGGGATTTTGTGTTGTAATTCCCGAAGACCCAGCAAGGAGGCAGGGGGCGGGGTCTGGTACCGCCAGCATGGGTATTTGGGAGGATAAATGGAATTGCAGCTGTTCTGCTCTGAAGACAAGCTGACGCCCCGTGCCACCCCTTCCTCCTCTGCTGATGGCCCTGCTCCGCATGGAGCCCAGACCCTCGCCTGGCCACCTGCTCCCCACAGACCTGCAAGGCCTCCTGGCGCTCTTCCCAGGGGCTCCGTGCCCGCACCTGTGCCAGGCTCAACCCCGTCCCCTGTCTCTGCTCCCACGTCTCCTCTCGGGAACTCTCCCTGACACCCAGAGTCAGTCAGCAACCCCGCCGCCCCCAAGCTTCTCCTTCGCGGCACCTAAGAAGAGTGTGATTAGATTATCACCCTGGCCATTGAACGTAAACTCTGTAAGCTCAGGGACCTTTCCAACTTGCCCATGGGGATCCCCAGGGCCTGGCACATGGGTGCTTCCATATAAACAGATAGAGACATGGATACAGACGTGGGTATGGATACTGTACAGGGATGGGTAGGACATGGGTTACCACTTGGACAGGGAGCTGGACATAGATACTGACAGAGACACAGACACTGATAGGGGTGCAGGTACAGACACAGGGATATGCCTATGGATGCAGGTACATATAGATACAGGGACAGATGGTGTAGCTGAATGAATGAGTGAATGAATGAATGAATGAAGTGAACGCTCCTTATAACACACCTGCTTCCACTTCTTCTCAGGTCCATCCCAATAGGGACACCATGCACAGGTGACCCTCTCGGAAGCTTGCATTTCCTCCTCTCAGAAATGCAGGTGCAGCCACCTCCGCAGAGGGTAGATAGCAGAGGAATGAAGCCAGCCCACGAAATACGTCAGTATTACCACCCACTTTTGGGCAAATTCAGCTTCCCCCAAGCCGCCTGCCAAATCGTAACAATTCCCCAATAAAATGCAGGCTCTCAACCTCACCGCAGACCTGCTGAGTCAGAATCCCAAGGGGGACCCACAGGTGTGCATCGTTCAGCCGCACCCTAAGCAATTCTTGTAATAAGGTGCACCTGGGGGGCACTGGCCCTTCACAGCTCAGGGTTCTGGGCCAAGAAACTGCCCGTGATGGGGGTGATCCAAGGGTCTCCCAGGTAGATTGTACCCCTCACCTACCTCATGGGACAGAGGAAAGGAAATGGCCAGAGTGAACAAAACTGAGGGCTGCCTTTAGAATAGAAATTAGTTGCTTAAAATCTTTCTTTCCCAATTAAGAGTGCTTCCGTGGAGGCTGCCGGATCAGCAGGTACCAGGATGAGCCGGAGCAGGAGCAGGCTGCCCGGCAAATTGCTGCCTTCACCTTGGTGACTGCATCCCCTCCAGCTCTAGCTGGCTTAACTGCAGAAATCATTAAACTCAAAATCACCGTATATATATATATATATATATATATATATATATATATATATATATATATATATATATATATATATGCTGTCCTTACCCATAGCCGCAGGCAGAGCTAATCAAATGCACTGCACATTTCATGTAATTTCACACAATTATGAACCTCACAAGGATGCAAATAAAGAGAAAGCCAGTAGCTTAGAGGTGAGTTATGGGGGTGGCATCAGAGGGCCAAGAGGTCTGGTTCCTTTAGACCACAGGGAGCCTGCAGAAGTCCCTCAGTGATGTATGCACGAGGCGAGATCCCCAGGTGCATTTAGAACCACGTGAGGCATCGTGGAGATGAGCTGGAGCATAACCCCCACCCCTGCTTCTCAGAGCCCCACCGCGAGCATTTGCTGAGCTCCAAAGGCACTCCCCAGGGACGAGCCATTGAATGGGCGCCTGCCATTGTGAGGAGCTCACTGCTGTCCCCACCAGGGCCAGCTAGCTCATTTGTAAAGACCCAGACTGTAAATGTTTTAGGCTTTGCTGTGTGAACCCCAGGACAAGAGCCATTTCACTAGTGGACCTTTAAGCAATATTTTGTTCCATGTATGGCTCCTTTATTCTGTGTTTCTCAACTACACCGCCTAAAAAACAATTGTGACATGTTAGTTGACTTTGAGGGATCAAAACCCAACAGAGATGTGTCCACGCCAGCCCACACAAGGGACTCCTGAGGGACTCAGTCCTGGGCTGGACCCTGGAGTTTGTCAGAGCAGATGGATTTCGTTTCCACGACCAGGTGAGAAAAGCACGGTTCCTGTGGCAGTCTAATCAATGCGCATATGGATTGCTTGTTCAATAAAAGACACTGAGTAGGAGATATTCAAGGAACTAGAGAAGTGGCCAAAAGCAAGAATGATTTAACGGCAACGTGCTGGTATGTGTTTCTTGAGGCATGCAATTAAGGAAGAATTCTGCGATAATTATGTCGCTTAATGAGAGCTCGCCGTGGGAACCTCTCTGGGAAGTGCAGGGATTTGCCATCTCTCCTTACCCAACATCACAAAATCCTGGCTTTGAGCTGATGGATCTGACACAACGTTAGACGTTTCAAGTTGGAATGCTGTCTGCCCCTTAGTGGAAACCTAACAGGTAAGCGTTTCATTCAGCAGGTGCGTTTGCCAGCTGATCCCAGGGACCCCAGCCAGGCCATTGTGGAAATGGATATGGGACCTAGAGAGTGTAAGATCCTGCTCAGGCTAAGGCCAGTCTCCTGCTTGGCGAGGCAGGCCCTCCGGCACCTGGCTCCGGCCCTGGCACTACAGCCCAGCATCCCCGCCCCCCACCACATGCCACTGGGTGTGAGCCTTCCACTCCAGCTGGCCTGGTCCCCCCCTTACACCCCCATCGCCCGCTCACACCTGCCCTCTCCGCCTGGATCCTTGCTCACCATCTTCTCTGTCCGTCTCCTTTCCACACCCAACTCAAGCCCACCTCTGCCAAGCAAACCCCTGTCCCCGCCATAAAATCCTGCCTCCTGTTTCAATAGTGTCACAGATTATGTTTCTAATTCTCTCTCTGAATACATATATCTTAGCTTTGCACACCAAACACAGGACCTGGTGGGCAGGGACTGAATTTTACATGTACTCAACCCATGGTTAAGGGACTAACGTGAGCTAGCCATCACTTGGTAACGTACATCACATGAAATCAGTTGGTCTGATTAAAGCTGTCTCCCTGTGCACCAATAGCAGTGACCAGATACTGACTGCTTACTCTACATATGGTGTGGGGGCGGGGAGGATGGAACTGGAAGGGGCCCCCATTGGGCCCTTGTTTGGGGAGGTGCCTTGTTTGGGGAGGTGCTGTTATCCTAAAATAAACTGGAGGTAGCCCTGAGTCTGGAATTTTGGAAAAAGTGCCAGATGCAGCCTCAGGAGGTGGCATTCCTACCTGTACTCCCATCAGTTTCATCAGGTCATGTAATTTTTCTTGTAGTCTCTTTTTTCCATAATGAAATCTGTGGACACACTTCAGTGCATAAGAGAAAATAAAGTCAGCAAAACAAAAGTTTAAATGGACATATTGTCACCAGAGAATGTCTGCAAATGGAAAATAAGCACGTGAAGGGTGTTCACCATCATCAGTCACTGGGGAAATGCCAAAGTCACAATGAGATACCAAGACATTCTAGGCGAAGGATCAAATTCCAAAAAAAAAAAATAGCAAAACTGGCAATACCAAATGCTGGCAGGGAGGCAGGACAACAGCAGCCTCGCTCGTGACCACAGGGTGAAAAATGGCGCAGTCACTCTGCCCAGCGGTTTGGGGTAAACTGAGCACACGACCAGCAAAGCTTAGGTACTCACCGGACCACAAACGAAATCCTTCATCACACAGAACACTGCATGCAATTGTGACGGCAGCTTTATTTTTAAAATCACCCCCAAATGGAAACAACCCCAAAGTCCCTTAATGGACAGACAAACCAACGGAATATGGGTCAGCAACCAAAGGGTGGAACTCATACATTCGGCAGCACAGAGGGATTGCAATTGCATTTTGCTCCTGGTCAGAAGCCAGCCTCGAGGCATCACACGCTGTGTGACCCAGTCAGCATGGCTTTCTGGAAAAGGTGATGCCAATGGGACAGAAAATAGATCAGTGGTTACCAGGGGCTGGGGCTGGGCGCAGGGGTGGAGAGTTCTGTATCTTGATTGTGGTTGTGGTTACAAGACTGTAAGCATTTGTCAAAACTCACACAGCTGCATTTGAAAAAGGTTGCATTTTGCTGTACCTAAATTATATCTTAAGCAAAAAGCATGTTTTTAAGCCAGCAGGGCTGTTTCCATGGGGCTTGGAAGTCGTCCAGCCGGGGCGCATGTGAGCTGCTCCGGGCAGGTTCCAGCAGGAAAGCTGAGGCCCCTCGGAACACAGCGTGGCGGCGCCTAAGCGGGACCCTCGCGGGGCTACTCCCAGCTTTGCAGTTCTGTTATCTCTGGAGCTCCCAGCAGGTGAGAGAGCAGACTCCGAAACCCTGCTCTCTGGCAGATATTTTCATGAGCAAAACGGTTTCCCAGCTGCTGTGTCCACCGGCCGATTCCCCAGCGAGAGCCGGGGCGCCATCCTGTCTCAGCTGACCCACTGGACCATTGGCAGCTGCCACTCTGAAGGGAGTGAGGCCCATGGGCTGCCCCTTGTCCAGGCGGCACGGCTCCCTGTGGAGGCAGGGGTGGCCCTTCCCCAGAGTCACTCCGATCCTCTGCTCTCCCTGCCACTCAGAGCTCAGATATATTACTTATTCCACAGTGGAGCTGCCTTGAAGTAAAAATGAATCCCAAGCACGAAACAAAAAGCCGAACAAGTATGATGCCTTGGAATTGGTTCTTTTAAAGCCTGTCTTTCCTCTCTAATGTCTTCCTGTCTGGGCCTTCACCTCTTCTAGTGTTAGGCTGCTCTTTGGCACCCCACATGGGACCCCCTGCTACCCCTTTCCTATAAGGAGGCAAATCCCGGGAATCACCCAAGTCCCTGCCAGGATGCCCACCGGGCCCGAACCGGAAAAGGGTGGTCAGCCCCAGGCCTGGGAACCACCCAGCATTTGTTTATTGAGTGAAGGGACTTTAGGGGCCCCGCAGCTCTCCTCCGTGGCTGGCTGGTTGGCACCAGCGCAGACAGTTCAAAGGCACAGAATGTCAGTGGGCAGATATCTTACAGGGGAGGCCATGCAGACTGGGTGCCACACACCCCCGGGGGCGCCCTTCGCCTGGCCGGCCAGGGCGTGGGCTCTGACTTCCCCTCCCACAAGCCGAGTCTGTGCCCACTGGCCTCCTGCCTGTCCCTTCCTGAGCAGGCCCTCGCTCTCCCGGGTCCATCTCCCTGAGGTGCTCGTCTCTGGCACCTCGGAGGGACGGCCAGCCACGGCTCTGGCCTTGCTGCTCTGGCACCGGAACAGAGAGCCTCCTGCCCAGTGCTGCGTCACATCACACTGCTCCACTCTGCCACACGCGTCACACAATGTACTTGTATATTCTCTCTCCTCTTCAACTTGAATGAAAGGCCCATGAGGGTGCAACTTTAATAGTTGGGGTTATCACTGACTTCCCAGTACCCAGAACATTCCTGAGACACAGAGAGAATAGATGTTGAATAGAAAGAAGGAAGGACGGAGGCGATGGAGGTAGGGAGAGAGAGAAGGAGGGAGGACAGGAGATATGGACGGATGGGTGGATGGATGGGTGGATAGTGGGTGGATGGATGGATGGATGGATGGATGATGGATGGATGGATGTGTGGATGGATGGATGGATGGACGGATGGATGTGTGGATGGATGGATGGATGGAAGGATGGATGGATGGATGGATGGATGGATGGATGGATGGATGGACGGATGGATGTGTGGATGGATGGATGGATGGATGGAAGGATGGATGGATGGATGGATGGATGATGGATGGATGGATGTGTGGATGGATGATGGATGGATGGATGGATGGGGGATGGATGGATGGATGGATGTGTGGATGGATGGATGGATGGAAGGATGGATGGATGGATGTGTGGATGGATGGATGGATGGATGGAAGGATGGATGGATGGATGGATGGATGGATGGATGGATGGATGGATGGATGGATGGATGGATGTGTGGATGGATGGATGGATGGATGGATGGATGGATGGATGGATGGATGGACGGACGGACGGACAGAAGGATGGACGGAAGGATGGACGGATGGATGGACGGATGGATGGACGGATGGATGGACGGATGGAAGGATGGATGGATGGATGGATGGATGGATGGATGGATGGATGGAAGGATGGATGGATGGATGGATGGATGGATGGATGGATGGATGGATAGCGGGTGGATGGATGGATGTGTGGATGGATGGATGGATGGATGGATGGATGGATGGATGGATGGACGGACGGACGGAAGGATGGATGGATGGATGGATGGATGGATGGATGGATGGATGGATAGCGGGTGGATGGATGGATGTGTGGATGGATGGATGGATGGATGGATGGATGGATGGATGGATGGAAGGATGGATGGATAGCGGGTGGATGGATGGATGTGTGGATGGATGGATGGATGGATGGATGGATGGATGGATGGAAGGATGGATGGATGGATGGATGGATGGATGGATGGATGGATGGATGGAAGGATGGATGGATGGATGGATGGATGGATGGATGGATGGATGGATGGAAGGATGGATGGATGGATGGATGGATGGATGGATGGATGGATGGATGGATAGCGGGTGGATGGATGGATGTGTGGATGGATGGATGGATGGATGGATGGATGGATGGATGGAAGGATGGATGGATAGCGGGTGGATGGATGGATGTGTGGATGGATGGATGGATGGATGGATGGATAGCGGGTGGATGGATGGATGTGTGGATGGATGGATGGATGGATGGGTGGATGGATGTGTGGGTGGGTGAATAAGTTAAAATATGAATGGGTGGTTAGGTTGAGGATAGATCAGTGGTTGGTTTGATGGTTAGTCAGGAAGCAGATGCTGTCCACCTAGAGTGTTTATTCTCCAAAGGTGTTGTGCTGCCAGCAGTTATAAGGAATGCAAACTCCTTTTGTATTGTGTAAGGCACTTCAGGTTCACAGGGGAAGGAGCTGTCCTTGGCTTCACGCGCACACACCTTCCGGACGGGTGGCCCAGGACCCAGCTCCACACCCTCAGTCAATCAGCACCTGATGCTGAGCAGTGAGAACAGCCCCCGAGCCCTGCAGTTCCTTCCAGTGTCTGCTCGCCCTGCCTGTGCTCACCGAGCCGTTATCTCTGTAATTACACCGGGACACATTTCTCATTACGGGCACCAGGAGAAACCACAAGCGAGCAAGCAGCTGGTTAAGCAAGACAGAGAAAAGCAAAGACTGACCTAGTTTGGATAAAATGGGATCTTACCTGAACCTTTCCCAGACGGAAATCTCACTGAAACAGAGCTCTCTACGGCTTGGCACAGACATAGCATTTCTCTTCCCGCTTTTATTACCATGATTTTTATGAGTTTTGTTCTTTTTGAACTGAGTGGAGTTATGAAGGATGAAAGTAACTGCGAGGGTCTGAATACTGAGCCTCAGTGTTTGGCTTCCTCGGAGCCTCTTCTCACACGTTGCCTTCTCACATGAGCACCTCCGGAAGAATCAAGGTTAGTTAGTGTCTGTGAATGATGCCTGATGGGGCCACGGATTTGCTGATGACTGAGGAGACACAGGGAGGCCGAGGCCTGCCCAGGCAGCTCCTTTGGCTCACGGGACTGGAGTTGTGGTGACAGCCACTAGCTCAGGGTCCCCAATTGGAGGGGAGTGAGCAGGGTAGTCAGAGAAACAAAACACTAGCAGGAAACAGTGAAACAAATGAGAAAAAAGACTCACCTAATGGGGATTTACGTTCATTTACCTGAAGAGCCGTCAGGTGAAAGACTAGTTCTATGGGCCTCCAGAGAATAGAACTGACTAATTGATAAAAATTTCACAGAGGGACAAACCTATCACTGGTCTGCATCGTCCCGTCTAATGTGGCCCAGCCTTTCTCACTGACCTCCCCTCCCACCACTCTCCTCTTTGCCCAGACACCCTCCCACACACAACCTCCTTTAGACCACAGGCCATTTGCACCTCTGTGCTCTCTGTGCAATAAAACACTCTTTCCCTTGCTGGAGTTGCATCCAGTTTAGATAACACTGACTGAGAGATGACCTCCCTGACCACCCCAGCCGACATTGACCCCCAGAATCACTCTGTGATGTAACAATCAGTGGGTCTGGTTTAATTCCTGGCACTTACCACTCTGTGAAAGCACCGTGCATGTAGCCTGAGGATGGGGGCTGTATCTCTCATATTTGTCTCCTATCTTGGCTCCTAGAGAGGGTCTGATGCATAGAAGGGGCTCAGCGGTTTCAAATTAAGTGGATGGATGAGTGTGCAAAGGGGCAAGCACCACTGGATCACAGTCACTCTATCCCCACAGCGGAGAAAAGAAAGGGTCAGCTGTGTCACCTCTGTAGGTCCCGTGACAGAGACAGGGGGCGGAGCCCCCGCCCCAACTCCACGCTCCAGCCCAGAAGTTCAGAAGCCTAGTGATGTTCATTTCAGTCATAGCTTTTGTTTTTGAAAATCCTGAGATTTCTGGCAAGTTTGTTAGTATTTGATGTATCAAACAATAATCAATACCTCTCTTTAGGGCAGTTTTAGTCATGACTATATTTTAACCTATTTTCTCTAAACCCACATTTTCTCTGGGCTGAAAATCCATAGTGCTTCTAAATTCAGGTCTCCCAGGTTCCATGTTCTCAAGTCCACAAAGACTAATTAAACATGAGTTTATAAAGTGATCATCATCAGCGCATCTCGGGAGAGTCCGAGAACGTGCTTCTCCACGGCGCCCAGCTATACCCAAAGTCACCAAATAAACCAGGCCTGTCCTCAGTTCTAATGTGGTGTCAGAGGGAGGAAAAAAGCTTATTGAAATGGTGAGTACTTAACATATAATTTCACACCCAGATAAATGTAGACATGTGGAGTAAATCAGCAGCCTGGTTAAGATGAGGCTTCACTGTCCAAGGAGTTTCACAAAGAGGTGGGCCCCCTGTAGGCTGCATGTAGCTTTCCAGGACCCCACACAGCCAGCGTGGCCATATGCCTTAATTCTTGCCCAGGAGTTTTGCCTGGAAGTCCGTAGGAAGGATGTCACTTCTTGAATAAAATGACAAAGCTGTCACCTGCCTGGATGCACAGATGGTGTCCACAAGTATGACAGCCCTCTTTCTACTTGGAAGGTGAAAGTCACAGACCAGGAAGGAGGAGCAGGAAGATAAAAGGACCCTTGTCCCTTGAAATCACTGGACTGACACTACCAGCCCAAGACCTTCCAATGTCGACTTGTAACTCGAGAGAAGCAAACTCTGTACTTGGTGAAGACTGTGGGAGAACTTTCCACCACTGACATTTGACTGCAGTCCAAAATGGGCTCCTGGTTTGGCCTCCAGAACAGAAGGTACAACAGGGAGGTGACATTTCTCTCCTATAAGCCAGCAATAGTGTCCAGTTCTCTGGGGCATTGGTAGTGCTCAGCACAGTTGCTAGGTCACCCCTAGAAGCCCAGAGGACAGAGTTTAGAGCAGTTCCGGCTCTGAGATGACAATGCTGAGTTTGTTTGTTTGTTACCTGAGTCCTGTGCTCCTCGAGACAGCAATAGGAAAAGAATCTCCCAGCCTTTGTGTCGCAGGAAACAGCAAACCAACTCGACTAAAACACTCGATGCCCCTGTCTACCTATGGCCAGGTCAGACGTGGACCCTCCAATTTTCCACTCTTTGCCTCACAAAGGTTAGCTGAACCGGCCAGTAGGGACAAAGTGCTAACTGACTTGACCACGCTGCAGTTAAGCTTCTTTCTTCGTCACAGGACCGTGAACTCTGACTGTGGCATGGCTCTGTTTGAAACGAGGACACTCCCTGAGTGTGTGCACGCCAGGTGTGAAACTGAGAGATGATAATCTATTGCTAGGTCTATCCTATACTTTGAAATCTGATGATATCTCTTTAAACAGTTAAGCCATAGGTGACTTTGTAGAAAATGTCATAAATAAGAATGCCTTGACTGTTATTCAATATTTTCAAAGAAATCCTACCAGAAAGAGTAGTCCATCTTGGCCCAACTCAAAGGCCAAGGGCAGGGGGATGTGGCTTTAGATGGGAGATCCAACCATCCGGGAACCTGGGTTCTGGCATCTGCTTGTGTATTCAGTTTGTTGTGAGATGTTACTGTGGGGGAATATATGAAAAAAGGCAGCCTCACACAACTGTATTATTTAATTGGCTTCCCAGAGAACTGTGGACATTCTCATTTGATACTACACCAAAAGTCAACAAGTGGTAAATTCTTATCCGTCAGATGCAGTGCAAGTCTGAAGTCACATCAGTGAATTTTTCATGCTGTAGTAAAGGGAAGCACGCTGGCCTCTCTTGAACTTTAAAGGAATCTTTTACTCATGTATAGTTTGATTACATCATATCTGTCATTTGGAAAACGTTTCCAAACGTTATGTAGATTTCCCATTAACAACAACAACAAAAAAAATTCACATTTGCAAATATCATCAGATCTCATCAGAAAAGTCTTTTAAGTTTTGGGAGGTTGGCTGCCAAGCTAAGGAGTGCAGGTGCGAGCTTCCCAAAATCCCAGTTTGAATTTGGAAGCTCCAGTTGTGTCAGTGGCAACAAATACCGTCAGTTGGCTTCCTTGAAACGACAGGCTCGCTTGCTCCTGTTTTTCAATAAAGTTTTTTTTTAATTTTAGATACGTTTTAAATTTACAGAAAACTCTGCACCCACTTTCCCTACAATTAACATCTTCCATGAATATGATACATTTGTTACCATTAACGAACCAGCGTGGATACATTATCACTAACTGAAGTCCCCGTGCTTTGTGTAAGGCCCTCAGCTTTTGCCCAGTGTCCTGTTCCTGTCCCAGAGTTGCATTTAGGTGTCCTGTCTCCTTATGCTCCTCCGGCTGTGACTGTCTCTCAGACCATCCTTGCCATCCTTGCTGTTGATGACCGTGGCGGTTTTGAGGAGCACTCACTGGTCAGGTGTTTTGTAGAATGTCTCTCAGTTGGGATTTCTTTGCTATTTTTTTCTCATGGTTAGACTGGGGTTCTGTTTTGGGGAAGGAAGATGGCAGAGGCGAAGTACCCTCTCATCACATCACGGCCAGGGCATGTAGCATCTCCTGTGGGTGCCGACCTTGATTATCCAGATGAAGTAGGATGGTTAGTTTCCTCCACTGTACAGTCAGTGTTTTCTTTCCCCATCCAAGCCGTCCCCTTGGGAAGAACCCCTACGCTCCTACCTCACCGAGCGAGGTGTGCCGCTCCCCTCCCAGAGGCTGGAGTGCCTGCATACATTATATATAATTCCTCTGCACTGGAAATTTGACTGAGTTCATTTGGGGCAAGATCTCTGCAAAATACCCAGGCCTGAATAACCACAGCTTATCTGTCAGATGCTCTTTCAAGTAAAAATGCTGGTGCTTGAAAAAAGAGGACAGATCAGCTGGCAGCTCAAACCACCTCCCCCAGCTTTGCCCTGACACACCCTCCTACTTTGGTATGGAGGCCTATTTTCCAGGCCATCTCACAAACTATTTTTAAACGAGTGCTCCGAGGTCAAGATTTAATAAAATTAACATCTTTTACTGCATCACAAGGAAATTCTTAAGTGAACTTGGCTTGACTTCGTCTCCCTGGAGGGTGTGAGATAAAGAATAACTATGAAGCGGTGTTGGTACCACCACCTCCATGCACGCTAAGGCACCCACAGTCTTACCCACCATTGCTTCTGACCATCATGGGAATGTCAGCCCACGGAAAAAAATAAAAAGAATCAATTAGTATGATGATGAAATGGTCCTGACTTTGTGGACTCCTCAGAAGACCCGGGCTCTCTCAGAGGTCCGTGGAGCACACAGACTACTGTAAGGCCCAAACTTAGCCCCTGCTTATACCACTAATCTTGACTCCCCGACTCTCAGAGCGAATCAAGGTCAGCCTGCTGTGGCAGCCTGCTCCTCCCATGATGCCCTCTGATTCTCGTCACCTTGGCCTTGCTCCAGCTGTCCCCCAAGCCCCGCGTCTTCCTGTCCTGGAACAATATGTCAACACAAGAAGAGTCACTGTGATGCCCCCGTTCTACTGTCCAGGTCCCAAGTCAGGAAACCCCACTGTTTTCCTCCTGGTTTCCGTTTTTATTAATTGCTGCCATATTTAAAAAATTTGTCGACCTTGTTATTTATTAATCCATAAGAAGCACCCTGGCGAGCTAATCCCTGGGCTACTATCTTCAGTGCTCCCTTCTCTGAAACACCCGGCACCCAGCCTTCCCAGGCAAGAGGGAATTAGCCCTTTCCCCTGACCCCCAATACTTGTATTTGAAGCCAGCATTTATTTATTAGCATATATAAGCCTAGTTATTAATTACATTATTTCTAATTAAAGAATCTTTCTAGGCAGCTTGCCCAAGTCAGTGTTTCATTAAGGAGGAAGGCAAAAATCAAAAGAACGCAGGGAGCTCAGCAGAGAGAAGGAATCGCCTGAGGATGTGGGAGCAGCTGAGTCTCTTTCGGCCTCGTGGACTCCGGGTACCGTGGGTGGACAGGGGCCAGCTCGGAGCGGGTCTCAGTCGTATTTCGCTGGCTCTGAACATGGAAGCAGTCCCAGGGGCAGAGGAGGTAGTGGGGGAGGGCCCGCTGGTTAGAGATGAGGCGCGGCTGTTTGCTTCAGTCCGCTGGGATGTGTTCAGTTGCAGAAACAGAATCACCAGCTAAGAGCTCATCAAACACTAAAGACGTGATTATTTCCTGTAACAAGGAGTTTGGAGGGAGAGTGTCAGTGGGGGGCGGTGGCCCAGTGGGGACCGCGGCTCCTGCCCTGCCACCTCCGGCATGTCAGCAGTCAGCCCGGGGTGCTGCCCGGTGTTGGGCTCACCTTCCCGAGCAGGCAGCTGCCTGAACAGGAGTGGGGGTTTCTGAGGTGGGAATAGGACTCATCGAAAGGCCACCAACAGCACATGGCTGGCTTAGTCAGGGAGGCCATTTCTTGGGGCAGCACAGGGCTCCCCGCGAGCTACCATGAATGGCACCTTGGGGGTCAACAGTCATCCATGTCCCCTGGGAGTGCAGAGCGGCTTTCAACTCCATCCACAGGTGAAGGAGTCCCGAGGAAAGAAAGCGACCTTCCTCCATCATAAGGTCCCCCTGAAACCGACCTCCGTGCTCTTAGCTCCTCCTTCTCACTGGGAATGTTCTGGACAAAGTGAGAGAATCGATGACAACGTGGACCTCGGGCTAGAGGCCCCTCTGGTGGACCCATCCCTCCCTGGCCTTGGGTGACTTTCATCAACCTCCATGAGACACAACTAGGGTGCACGTGTCGCTGGCATCACTGGGCCACACAAATGGGTGCGTAGACACAGATGGTGCGGAGGACTCAGGAAAAACCATGTACAGCAAAGAAGACCCTTAGTGGGTGGAGTCACTGAATCAAACCCACACTGCGGGGCATAAAGGGAGGCCACAACCCGCCGCCCAGCAGAGCCCAGCACCGAGCGACATCAGGCAGGGGAGAAACTGTTCCCCAAAGGAGAAGCTTGCTCGCCAAGGAGATCTTCATGTCATCACAATATATTTCACACGTTGAAAAGCCACCGTGGTGACAGATTAGAGCTGATGGGTACAAAGACAGATGATCAGCTACATACAGTACACGAGCATCATTGCATATTTACCCACCTGCAAACCTGAATAAGAGTAACATTCGGATGTGAGACCTGAGAGCATCCAAACACCTCTGAGGCCGAAGCAGCTCACCGGGGCGGGCTTTCCTAGGACTGCTCGTCAACACGGCATGTGGTCACGTCCAACAGTGTCCACCAGGTCTGCAACTCGGAGCACGCGAGACCCAGCGTGACCTGCACACATGAGCAGAACTGAGCACGCTCCCCTGGGAACCAGGGCCCTGCGGAGCCACATCGGAGGGTCAAGGCATCAAACACGTGTCTTGTCTTTGAAAACCAAGCGTGTCCCTGATAAGCCAATGCCCGGACGCGGCCTTTAAGTCACTGGCTCTTGTCGGGGAGAGATCAAGACCTCCAAGCTTTTCAGTGAATCTCTACCTAAGAAGGGCGAGAAACAGAAAGTTGGGTCAGTTGCTTTAGTTCCTTGTGGCTTCAGGGATTACTGAGGAGGCTGGAAACGTTCCAGGGGCTTGCTTGTGTAGAAACTAGAGGCTAGAAAGAAAAGCGCTTCATAGTAATCTTTTTTTCCCTACTTCACTCACTTTCCTTATCAAGCATTCCGACTCTGCCTCAAGCGAAGAATCATTTGATAAATGCGTCTTCTGTTTTGTTTTCCTTAGAACACCACCCTCCCGCACGGTGGCTCAGCCCACCTCCCGCCTGGCTCTGGCCCAAGGCTGCTGTCGCTGGTCCAGTCAGTCCCACTAGCTGACACTGGCTGCACCGCAGGCCATGCCACCAGGCCTGACTCTGCAGGTTTCACTCTATCTGGGCACAAGGCAACCAGGCTCCTGTGTGCAAGCTCAATGGCAGATTTCATGTGTCACCTCACTGGGCCCCCAGGTACCCAGAGACTTGATGAAACACTACTTGTAGGGACGTGTGTGAGGGTGGTTCCCCGAGAGATGAGCCCTTGAACCTGTAGACCCAGTAAAGCCCGGGGCCCTCCCAGGGTGGGCAGCTTCACCCACTGGAACCCTAAGTAGAACACAAAGGTGGGGAAGGAAGACTTTGCTCCTCCCCCCGACCTGAGCTGGGACGTTGGGCAGGAAGAGGGGGACAGCAACAGGAAGCCAGCAGAAATCGCAGGCACTGCTAACAGTCCCCCCACCTCTCAGACGAGCACACTGAGGCCTAGACACGGGAATGAGCCGGGGCTCCCCAGCGGGTGCGCGTGGCGCAAACCGGCTCCGGCTGACCTTGAATCTGATGCATTCAGCTACCAAACGGTGCTCTGGAAAAACCAAGTGTGGGGCGCGGAGGGGCTCAGAGGGGCACCCCTGTCCAGCCCCCTTGTTACGTAGGCAAAGACGCCACGGCTCAGGGAGAAGGTGGCCATCTCCCCAGCCTCCCCTCACCAGGAGGTTTCAGGCCAAGCATCTCTCAGCCAGGCCTGTGTAGCTTCAGGCCACTGAGGACACACTTCTCCCTGGACATCACTCTGTGTCGTCCAAGCTGCCCGCTTCCTCAGGAGAGCTGAGCAGCCCCTCCCCCTGGAGCCTGCAGAGCCCGGTGTGGAGCCCACGCCCCACCCCCGGGGCCACAGCCGAGGCAGCCTGGGACTCTAGCTCCTGGTGAATCGGTCGCCTCCCCCAGCTCCTGCCCATCCCAGGAGACCACGAGAGCGTCCAGGGTGAGGGCAGTGATACTCAGAATACAGAGCTCTCTGAGCAGAGTCTGAGGGGAGCAAGCTAGAGGGAAGGACATAAAGATTTGGGGGTAAAGTCGCTTCCAACCTGGGGACGAAGCCAATTAACGCGCTGCCGCTCAGGGGCCATCACACAGGCCCCAAACTGAAGCATCAGCAAATTCGTGTGAGTCGTTAAGATAAAGGATCTACTTTAAGGCCAGAAAAGACGTTCTCCTCTTTGGGTCTCAGACTCTCTACAGAAACAATCACTTTTTAAAAGCCAGCAACAACAACAAAAATTTTCTAGGTTCTCCCATCCCAGAAATGTATCCAGTGACTCAATTAAGAAAAAAAAAAACATATTTAAGGTAAATCGGGAGCTTCAAATATTTTTAGATATCATGCAATGCTGGAGAAGTGGGAGTGTGGAGCAAGGCAATTGTCTTGTGATGAAGCCCAATGAAAAACACCCTTAAAATAAGAAGTTGGACACTCTGTCTGAGTCAGCAGGTGTTGACACACCTGGAAAAATACTGAATTTATTTGTAAGAGGCACATCCAAAATTTCCATTAGCAACATTAAAAAACGTACTAAGCACTGGGTTCAAATGCTTATGTTTAAGTTTTTCTGGGAAAGCCAGGGTCGGTTTTATCCATTTGTTTTTCTCCCCAGATTTGCTGAGGAACTTGACTATCTGGCTCTGGTGGTGTGTTTGGAATCTGGTCCTCAGAAGAAAGAGAAAATTACCCTTTTTGAGACGCTCTCTCTGGTGAAGACATTTATTACAGAATTAAAATATGCCCATGGTATTTTCATTGCTAAGCACTATTTACATCGCTGAAAACAGGTCGTGTGATTGCCAGGCGCGTTACGGTCCATTGTGTATACGTAGGAGGTTTGCTGTTGTGATTTTTAAATGCTAGAAAATTCCATAAGGAAAGGCACTTCTTCTCAATCCAGGTTTAAAACACACACACAGAGCAGCGTGATTTTCATCCTCTTTTCGCAATGCAGATTTTATTGTACAGACAATATGATGTGTACATACGAACGAATATCTCCAGTCTCTCATGAGTAGTTTCGAAGGTTGCGATTCATTTCAAAGAAAATAAATCACAAAATGCTGACTTGGCTCCCAGCTCTGCACTGGGGTTCATTACCAACACAGGAAAGCTGGGGGTCCTCAGCCTCCCTGCCCAGGTCCTCGCAGGGGGAGCAGCGCGCGCAGTGCCCGTGGCCCCCGGCCACCACGCGGCCTGACCGCGGGCCCGGTGCAGAGAGGAGGCGGCGCCCTGGGGAGGCCGAGGTGGCTTCCGCGCACCTGTCTGCTCGGCGGCCAGGCTGAGGAGGCCGGTTTTCTTTCAGGATGAGTTTTATACGGTTTGCCAACGCTGAGATGCTAGAAGTGTGGACTTAGAATACCTGCCGGAGAAACAAACGCCAGCACTGGGGCAGCAGAGCCGGGCGCCAGGCCACCGCCTCGCTGCTTCCCTCCCCGACTCCCGGGCGTCCTGCAGCAGCTGCCGCCTGGTGCCAGGGCCACCATCGGCGCTCTGTCCTCGTGCCATTGGCTCTGCGCCGGCAGTTAATACACATTCTCAGGAGGGGCGGCGGTGTAGGTTCCGGAATGACACGGGTGTTGCGTATGACCTCAAGAACAACTGACTGCTCCTGGGTCCTCCCTATCCCTGGACTGGTTGCTCAGGCTTCGTGAAAATCAGCGCTAAGACTGATTGATTTTGGGGATGGAAATACAGCCCAAAGGTAGCATGACTAGAAATCATAATTATACGAAATCCAAGTGGCAGTTGTCAGCGTGACCAGGTAGTCGTATGGGGAGTGTGTGTGTGTGTGTGTGTGTGTGTGTGTGTGTGTAATGGGGGAATGGGGGAATGGGTCTTTGTGCCATAGAGGTGGGGGGATATTTTGTTCAAAGGTCTAAATCCACACATCCTAACGTCTGTATTTGGGAGGATTTTCATGGCAGCAGTGGTTCCTGATTTACCCCTTTGACATAAACGGAGGAACCAGTGGCGCGGCAGCTCTAAGTGTAGGGATGGGTCCACTTTCGGATACACCAGGATCTGGGGCCTGCAAGGCTGATGCCCGAGCCCTGCCTCTCTCAGCTCCTCTGGCCTCAGCCTGCTGTCATCACCCCTGCGGGCTCCCAGACTTTCCATGCGGATGACCAACGGCACCACAGCAGCCCCAGCCCACAGCGCCCCACCCCCCGGGCCCCGGCCCCAGCTGGTGGTGTAGCCTCCACTTCCAACTTAGGGCAGGCGCCCGCTCACTGGTCCACAGCAGGATCACGAGGCCCCGGGGGGCCTCCTGCATCACAGAACCAGACTGGGCTTCTGGCACTGGCAGAGCAGTAGGGGCTCAGGGCTGTGGGGCCGCCCTGCATGGTCAAGACCTGTGCCCATTCCTCACACAGTTTCAACGTCCAGCCGACACTTGTGTAGGAAGAATCCTGAGTCCTAATGCTGGTTTGCAAGTGACACAAAGCGTTTGTGCCATACACTGAGTCTTCCAGGAATGGGGCCTCTGTGGGAACCTGGGGGCACTGTCATCGGGGTGGAGTCCTGCACAGGGGCTCCCCATTTGGAGAGTCACACCTCTGCCAGCACCAGTGCTGGGTCTGAGTCGCCGAGTGATGCGTTTGCATCGGTGCCCCCCGAGGACGAGCCGGCTGACAGCTCACTGCGTCTCCCAGTGTGGTGGCGAATGAATGCCTACATCCTGAAATGCACATTTGGTTATAAATCGCTTCCCTTCCCGTTGACCTTTATATTACAGTTAGGACACATTGAGTTCTTATTATATTATGTGTGCAGGGAGGTTCTCTTCTTTCCTTTCAGGAGTAACATGTATATCCTGACTAATCGCCATCTAATGATGCAGATGGGAAAGGGGGCGGGGTTCCACCAACCACAGGGAGTTGGGGGGAGGTCCCCCACAGAAGGGTTATGGCTGACAAAAACAGAAAACAGACACCACATCTACCACACATGGTCAGAGCCAAAGTGCAATGAAAAAAATAAATAGAAGCATATGCAGAAAGAAACATGGATTCAGAAATCAACACGTGTATGAGTCAGGGTTCTCCAGAGAAACAGAACCAAGAGGAATGTAGATAAAGAGATGTATTATAGGGAACTGGCTCCATGGTTGTGGAAGCTGGGAAGTCCCCAGATCTGCAGACGGCAAGCTGGATACCAGGAGGGTCCATGGTGTGATTCTAGTCCAAGTCCAAAGGGCTGAAGCCCAGGAGAGCTGACGGCACAGTGTCCGTCTGAGAGACGCTGACTTGCCACCCGGGAAGAACTGGTAGCTTATTTTGAGATCAAAGGCAGTAAAACACAATGCCCCAGTTTGAAGGTGGTCAGACGGGAGGAGGTCCCTCTCTCTAGATGAAAGGTCAGCCTTTCTGTTCTATTCAGGCCTTCAACTGATTGGGTGAGGCCCACCCACACTGGGAAGGGCAATGTGCTTTAGTCAGTCTATTGATTCAAATGGGAATCTCACCCAAAAACACCCTCATGGACACACATAGAATAACGTTTGACCAAATATCTGGGCACCAGTGGTCCAGTCAGGTTAGTACATAAAATTAACCATCACGTTAAGAGTAAATTCAGAGCATGTGCAGATGGAAAAGAAAGCTTCTCATCACAGGAGTCTGTACAGCCTGACAATGTGACTCTGCTGCATCATCCAGGGACCTGGTTTTTATACGAGGCTTCACACAGGATTCTCCCGGGGTTAGTTTCATAGGTATAAAGAGTGCAAGGAAGTATTTTCTTCATAGAGTGATTCCAAAGTCTGATTCTGCCTATCAGAATGGACAGTCTCAGAATCACACCTGTAACATTACAAGTTTGTGAATTACCATCAGCCAGGGTTTCCTCTACCTCAGCACCAGGGATATGTTGGACCAGATGATTCCCGGTTGTGGGGGTGTCCTGAGCACTGGAGGCTGCTTAGCAGCATCCCTAGCCTCCTTTCACTGGGTGCCAGGGCCCTCCCCCACCCCACCTGAGACAACCAAAAATGTCTGCAGACACAGACTCATGTCCCCGGGGAGACAAACTGCTCCCTGCCCAGTTGAGACCAACTGCTATAAAGGAAGCACAATCAGCCACAGAGGATTGGCTTCCTTTTTTTTTTTAACCCAATGGGGACCGTGGGCCATAAGTTCCATCGGAGACAAGCAATGACACCACGAGTGCTCTGCCCAGGACACTGTCGAGTCTGGTGTCGGGAAGCCCCTTTGTGCAGAGACCCAGACTGTAACACTCACCCCGCTCATCTTCGTGGGGGTGTCAGCACAATAGCATACCCTTCCTGTGCAGGCGGCCCGCGCACACAGCGGAAGCACGGCAGCCTCCCGGGTCCTGAAGAAGCGCCTACGTTTAAACCCATCTAAGATGTCCCAGGGTTAGGATTCAATAGGTGCGCATACATTCAGCGTGAGAGATTTAAGGCTCATGATAGAAGCAGATCTTACTAAAAGAATAATATAAAATTAGATGCAAAAATAGCTTTCAAGGACTTGACGTTGCAAAGATCTAAGCGGAGATTTGAATGCAGAATTTGCTCCAAGGCACAGTAATCGGTCTCCTTTTGCTTCCTCTAGAACTTTCCCTCCTCACAAAGACTAAAAGAACTTCTGACGAAGGATGGATGTTTCCTCCCAGATGTGCCTGGAGGACAAAGAGGGGATTTCAGTGGACAAAGCAGTTTAATCCATGGTGACGTGTCCCCAGGTAAGGATGGAAGGCTCCTCTTGGAAAGGCCTAGCCTCGTCTCCAGCCCAGGGCACCACAGGCGCAGGTGGTCCCAGACTCCGCTGTTTTCTCATTTTCTTCTGCATCGAATCGTGACTAAGAAGTCCTTACTGTTAGTGATACTGCCCATCACAGGCCCACTGTTAGCCAGGTACTCAACCCAGAGCTTTATTTCGCAGATTTCATTTAATTCTCAGAAGGAGCCCACTAGGAAGATTGGGTTCTTAACCCAGTTCTCCAAGTGTATAAACAGTGAGAGGACAGGTACTGGCCCAAGGCGACATGGTGACATCAGGGAGTGACAGAGCTGGGATTTAGACCGAGCAGTCGGACACCTGACTCCAGAAGGCAGACCTTTTCCACCTGCCATACCCACCCACATGCCGCGTCCATTGCTCACGCCTCCTGGCAAGGCCATGCTTCGTGTCCACCGCCTCCCAGGCAGATCTCATATTCACCTCTGAGCTCCTGACTGCTGAGCTTTACCTTTGTCTCTTCACAAGTGCATCAGGTCGCACCAGGTCCCTGCTCAGAGCCCTCCAGCAGCTCAAAATAAAATGCCAGCATGGGGTTTAAGCCATGATCTTAGCCTCCACTTTGAAAAGCTAGAACAAATTAAACCCAAAGCAATTCGAAAAAAGGAAATCACAAAAGAGTAGGAATCAATGAAATAGAAAGCAAACAATTTTTTTAAAAATCAGAAAAGGCCAACAATTTTTTTAAAGCACTAATAAAATTAATAAACTCCTAACTACAATCAAGGAGAAAAGAGAGAGAAATTTAAAATTCCCAATATCAGAAATAAAAAGAAGGCTATTGCTAAGATTCTGTGGTCATGAAATGATAAACGAATATTATAAATAAATGAATGCCAATAAATTTTAAACATAGATGAAATTACAAATTCTTCAAAGATATATATTATCAAAACATATACAAGAAGAAACATTAAAACTGTCTTGAGAAGAAATATATAACCTAAATGCCTCCTATCTTTTAAAGAAGAAATTGAATCTGTTATTAAAAAGTTTCTCACAAAGAAAACTCCAGTTTGGATGACAAATATTCACAGTGCCCATAAGTGACAAAAAGTCTAGACAAAAAAAAAGTCTCCCATGAAACCTTCCATAAATCAATAATAAGGAGACAAACAGCTCGATTTTTAAAAATAGGTAACAACTTGAATAAACGTTTTACAAAATAATCTATACAAATACCCGATAAATACACGAGGCAGCGCTCTGTGGCCTCAGTGATCAGGGAAACCCATGACAAGCCCATGAGGAGGCACCTGTCACCCTACTGGACTGGCTTTTGGTGCTGGCAGCCTCTGAGGCACCTGGAAAGCTCACACACAGCGGATGGAGACAGAAAACGGTAAAACCCCACCACCAATGGTTCCACTCTTCAGTTTTATCCAAGAGAAATAAAAATACATGCCCACAAAATAATTTGTTTTATTCACTGTCAAAAGCTGGAAACAACCTCAATGCCATCCACAGGTGAGTGCGGGAAGGACGAATGGAAAAGCCACTCATCCCCCCAGGTGCCAGTCGTCTGGTGCTGGCAGCAAAGGGATGCAGGCCTCACCTTGGGCGGGGGGAGCCCAGGCTGTGTGACTCCCCTCACAGGAGGTCTGAGGCGGGGCCACCAAGCTGCAACACAGAAAGCCAGACCTTTGCTTCCAGGGACCGTGGGGAGATTCTGCCGGATGGAACCGGCATCTTCAGGGGGCGCATGTTTGCCAAAACTCAGAAATGCTCACTTGACATCTGTGACTTTTATTGAATGTAGATTATACGTCAATCAAGTCAATTAAAGTACATATATCTCAAGGGAAAAATTAATCACAGATAAGACACTGTATTTCGTAGTAGTTAAGAATATACACTCTGGGCCTGGTCCTTTCTCTGGCTTTCCTGGTGACCGGTTAGGCAACTGTGAGCAAGACGCTCAATTTCTTCTTGCCTCAGTTTTCTCACCTGTAAAGTGGGTGTGGCGATAATATCTATTTATGGAAGTCGCTTGAAGGATTCGGTGAGTCAGTCTGCGTGAAGCCCTTCGGGAGCGCCGAGCACTCTGTGTTCCCACTCAAGACTGGCTCTTCTGTAGGCTGTCATTCGAAATCAACACCAGCAGGATTCGAAGGGATGCTAATGAACTTGGGGTCATGTGACTTGGGTTCCTGCTTCAAGTCTGTGGTCATGACACGGTGCTCATGACGTGGCCGTGATGAGAACGCTTAGCATGTGCATGGTGACGACGGTGGGCTTCCACGGCAGGCGGCTGGGGAGACGTCCAGGGCGGGAGGGACAGCTTACGACGCTCTCAGTCAAGTGTGAGAGTGAAGACAGCGACATGAGTGAGGTCAGAGCAATGGGTGAGGGCAGCACCCGGACAGTGGGAGCTGGCAAACTCTGTCTGGGAAGATCCAGAAATAAATATTTTTGTCTTTGTGGGCCATGTAGTCTCTGTCACAGCTGCTCAGCGCTGTCCCTACAGCACATAAAGTGGTCACAGATAATAGGAAATGGCTGGGCATGGCTGCGTCCCCACTAAACTTTACAAATACCACCCCCCTTGCAGCGGCCTGGCCTTGTGACGACGTCCAGTGGTGCCCTCAGAGCACGCCGAAGGAGGTCACTTCCTGTGGTTAAGGGACCTGGTCCTTGATGGATTTGTAGGAGTGGACCCTTGACCTAGAGAGTAAACCCTTGCCTTTCTAAGCTGCTCTTAAACTTTGGTTTTCTGACGTAGGCAGCTGGACTTAATTCTAGCCAATGCAAGCCATTGTCCACCCAAAACTAGAGCTCGTGGGGCCTGGGGGTGTGTGTCCCACTTTATCTGTGACCTCCCACCATAGTCTGTAGTGAGGGCTCCATGAAGTTCTGCTAGCAGTTCATGAGATATGACATCCTTTGCAATCCTGCCAAGGGACAAATTCTTTTTGCCCCCCAGGACCCCAAATGTAACATGTCACAGCCTCTGTGGACACTGTGGGCTGCATACAGCTGTGTCACCTGCAATGGGATTTGTCCAACAAGGGCTGTCAGTGGTTACCAGTGTAAGCTCGTCTCCCTGACACACAAGGACGCTAACCGCCTGGTCACAGTGAGTGCCCAGGAGGGCCCGGGAGGCACACCAGGCCAAAGAGAGTACTGCCCCCACATTACCCATGAGAGAGAAAAGGCTGCCTTTATTCAGGGGTGACAGCAGCCTGGGTCCTCAGTGACAGTCCCCAAATGAGTCCTCATGCCCACCTGTGGAGCATGGTCCCCCACGGCGTCGTTGGCGGTTGATGCCTGGGATCCCTTCCACTGTCTTCCAGTGAGGTGCCAGTAGGAGGGGTCTTCCTGCCCCTTGGTCTTTGTCATTATGGATTATGTCAACCTGGGGGTCATCACTGTCACCCCAGGGAGAGCGTGAGTGAGGATAAAGCCACCGATAGGAGACGGCTCAGAAGCAAGGTGACATCTGCGAGCCCCTGGGTGCAGGGTGGCTAAAGCTTTCAGCTGGGAATCCTCAGTTACAGGAGCCGACAAATTTCTGTAATTGTCTCTGAGTCACCACTGTCACTCTCGGCTGAAGGAGCCCTGTGTGCTTCCGTTCCAGGGGACGCTGACATCTTTGGGCCTGGCTGTCCCGCAGGTTTGTGTTAAATGCTGTCACCATAGTGACCTGCCGGCTGCCTGCCTAGGAGAATAGAGGACATGAATTTCAGTGGTCTGGACGCTTCCCACAGGGGAGAAGACTGAGGGCGCAGGGCAGAGCCCCCACGACCATGCCCACGGCCTCCACCATCGTCCACGGCTCGGGGACAGCTGGGACCGCAGATGGACACGGATGTGATGGGGACAAAGGCAGCTGCTGCAGTCACTCCAACCAAGTGGGACGGAGGGCTTGCTGCGTGTCCTTCGCAGCTATCTCAGGTGACCATCTGGGAACCCAGCGGCCATCACACATCGTGGTGCCAGGTCCTGCCACCATCATTTCATAAACAATGTGAGGCTTGGTCTAGAAAAGACAAACTCAGACAGGTGCAAACACTCCGCCTTCTCCTGCAGCCTGTGGGGCTGACGCCTGAGAGCCCTGCAGAAGCCGACCTTGACAGGAGTGGGGGTGCCCATGTGAGACACAAGCACTCCGGCTCGGCCGTCGGCACCCACTCCAAGCCTCCCCTCTGCCGGGCTCTCTAGTCGCGTGGGTCTTTCTGGTGCACTGCTTCCCAGGAAACGTCAGGAGAGAACGCCATATGAAAGGAACACTAGGTTTTATTCATTTTCTGGCACATTCTCTGAATTACCGGTGAACTGCCAGGAGCCACTAGGCCTCATTGTTGAATGAGGAGAGAGACCCATCACTGCCACATGGCACTGCTTCAGGTATTCCTTAAACCATTATATTGAGGTGGATTTTACACATCGTAACACCTATTCATTTAAAGTGCACAACTCAGTGATTTTTAAAGACTTTACCAAGTGGTACTACCATCACCACAGATCACTTTCAGATGTTGTCATCTGCCCAATAAGCCCCTTGCAGTTAACCCCACACTCCGCGAGCCCCAGGCAACCACCGTCTACTTTCTGCCCCCATGAATTTGCCTCTTATGGATATTTCATGTAATTCGAATCACACACTATGTGGTACGTTGTGTCTGGCTTCTGAGCATCATGGTCTGAAGGTCCATCAACATTGTGGCAGGCAGCAGGGCTTCGTGGCTGTTTATGGAAGAATAACATACCATCGCATGGATCTGCCACATTTCGTCTGCCCCTTCACCTGTCCACAGGCTTTTACGTTTTTCTAGTGTGGGCTCATCAAAAATTTGTGAGCAGGTCTCTGTGTAGACACATGCTTTTGTTTCTCTTGAGCGGCGTGGAATTGCCGGGTCATATGAAATAAGGTGGCTTTGCAAAGAGCAGAGCACTTGGACCTAAGGTCATGCTCACAAGCTCTGCCTTTAAACCCCTGGCCACTTCCAAGTGAGTATCCGCTCACGCAGGTCACCAAAGCCTTCCTGGACCTGAGTCCTCATACTAACAGGCCTGCAGCTCAGGTGCAGAGTAAGTGTGACAAAGCGTGCACCAGCGCCCAGCCCCACACAAGCCCCCACGCACGCCTGTTACAGTAAGCAGCTGGGTCAGGGAGAGAACAGAGCTTGGGAAGGAGAAGAAAAGGTGGCAGACAAGTGTCTGCAGCTGCTTTTTCCATCCCGTGGAACCTCAGGAAGCCTTGCACAGCTCACAGCCACACGTGCACACACACACTGCCCACCTAGCCGGCGTGGGCAGCATCCCAGCCAATGGCTTTACTTACGCCTCCAAGGAGGAACTCAGGCGTCTGCTCTGTGTGCCCTCCATTTGGAGGTCCCCGTCTCTTCCTGATTGCTTGTGTGCTTGTCTGTCCCACCCCGTGTGCTTGTCTGTCCCACCCCACCCTGCCTCACTCTGAAGGCCACTGCTGCAGGCGCTTGATTCTTCCCGGGGATCCCCCATCCGGAGTTGTTCTGTGGGTCATCGTGTTGTTGTTACTTTCCATGAATTCCTCTCCTTTGCGAATATCCACCTCGTGTTCTGTAGGATGCATTAGAAAGAAACTGATTCTCTCTGCAGACGTTTTTCCTGCCTCTTGCTAGAGCGTGCCTGGCTTTCTTTTCTTCTTTGTTTTGTTTTTTTATTCAATTGTAAGTAAGTGAATTTAAATCTGTCTAGTGTCAAAAGCAATGCTTCCTTTAAAAAGACAAATATGCCTAGATCTTAAAATTAAACATTCCGGATAGACTTGATGGCGCCGATCTACGCACAGTAGAAAGAGCCAATCAATGGGAACACCGAACTGAGAAGATTTCTTTGACCCTAGAGCCCTGAATTCTTAGAATCACAAAACAGTGGTTTCAGCCCCATATAAATCAGAAGCCTCGTAGATAAACAGCAATGATAAGAAAAAAAGAGCCAGTTTTGAGCTGGTACTGTGTGCCACACGCTGTCCTAAGACGATAGTTGTCCCCCATTATCCACGGTTTCTCTTTCTGAGGTTTGTGACCAGGTCAACCTCTGTCTGTATAGTCAATGGAAAATGCCAGAAACAAACAATTCATACATTTTAAGTTGCGAGTCATTCTGCACAACGTGATGAAATCTGGCCCATCCCACTTAGTCCCTCCTGGGATGTGACTCGTCCCTTGTCCAGCGTCTCCATGCTGTGGACGCCCTCTGCCCGTCAGTCACTAAGAAACCAGCTCGCGGTTATCAGGTGGTTGTCAGAGACAGAGACCAAACTCCTGTAACTTTCATTACAGTGGATTTTTAGAACTGTTCTATTTTATTAATAGTTGTTGGTAATCTCCCACAGGACCTAATTTATTAATTAAACTTTATCACAGGTGTGTATGTGTAGGAAAAGCCTTAGAATGTGGAGGGGCTGTCCGTGGTGCCAGGTGCCCACCAGCGTCTTGGAACGTGTCCGCTGTGTATGAGGGGGAACTCCTGTACGCTCATTTTCACACACACCATACAATGGCCGAGGAGATAAGTACTCTCGTCGTCCCGCTCTGCAGATGAAGAAGCCAAGGCCCAGGGAAACTGAGAAGCCCCTCTGCTCCACAGCGCTCACACCAGCTGTCCTGGCCCGGAGCCCACGAGCCTCACGCCCCCCAGGTGCCTGCCCCAGGCGTGGCACAGACAGGCGTGCGGGTCCGTCTACCGCCTGGAGTCCCGGAAACAACCCAAAAACCCATGGGCTGCTGTTCTGCTGCCAAATGCAAACTGTTAGCTTTCACCAGGAAGTCATCTAGCAACAGCTTTTCACTTGGATTCTTTTCTGATTTTGACCAAAAGCACACATGTAAAATAAATACCACAGCAAGCAGACCAAATGTCACTACACAACACATGTGTATACACCCAGAAATGTTATTTCACACATAAATTGATTTCAGAACTCTGAATGTTTAACCAGTAACCCCAGGGCTGATCCGACTCACACGCCGTGTCCCCATCACTTGTCCTGCTCACCCTTCCCTTCCATGGATGTGCGCTGGGAGGTTCCCAGGTGCCGGAGGCTGGGTCATTCCTCAGATCAGCCCTCTCAAAGTCGCGCTATTATTAGCACCCCCTTCGACAATTGAAACAATGGTAAGTGGAGAACTTGGGGTTTGAACCAGGAACTTTGGATGGAGAAATAGCCCAATCTCTCCATGAAACATGGCGCCTCCTTGCCAACGTCCGTTCATTCTACACACATTTCGCAGTTTCCCATAAGACCCGGGCATGTTCCTAGAGAGGCATCAGTGGACAAGCCGACACTCTCCGAGTCTGCAGGGACTCTGCCGCAGAGCAGGGAAAACAAGTCACTGACACTTTACCACAATGCCCTGTGGTAAAGTACTACCAGACGGGAGGCACAGGACAGCTAACGCTCAGAGCGGAAGGGAGCCGAGTGCTCGGGGCAGAGGAGGCGGCGTCTGAACGGAGCCAGGCACAAGGCAGAACTCAGCAAGTGGAGGGAACAGGGAGCCATCCAGAAGACGGGTGAGAGCGGTTGTGCCAGGAGAGGGCAGCGGGCAGCACGGTGGTTTGAGCAGAGCGTCGCCCTGGCTGCTGATAGAGGATGATTCCAGTCTGAGGGAAAGCGGACATTGAAGGAGAGGCCAGTTGGGAGGCAGCTGCGGCGTGGGTGAGAGAAGATGACGGCCTGGAGGCCTGCAGAAGGGGCACAGCGCTGCAATTCAAGGGATGGTTGGAAAACAGACGTGGCAGGAATTGGGGACTGGTTGAATAACGAGGAGAGGGTGAGGAGAATTAGGCTTTGAAAGATTTAGAGACTTGCAAAAAGGGAAAAAAACAAAAACAAAAACCCATTTCAGCCAGTTCCAATTACACTGAAGTTCAGTTTCCGCCATCTTGAATTCCCAGCTGGTCTTCCAAACCCGACCCATATGACAGCTCAGCCCAGAGATGACGCTGCATTGACCCCAAGTCTAGGGTCCCTCACATGGCCTCCTGGGTCCGCACACGCTGCCCTCACCGCGCAGTCCGTCCATCCGTCCACTGCCTCTCCCTCCATCTCTGCATCTCCCCAGGTGTATATACTGTGTGTCACATGTCTGGCTGTGTGCTGGACACCAATGATTGACACAGTCCCTGCCCCTGCTACTCACACAAACCGAAGCACAACCTCAGTACAGGCAAGATCAAGAAGGGAGGTGCCAGTCTGCTCAGGAAGGCCTTTCCCAGTTGGCCCCCCTCACACGCCGGCCCCCGAGAAGTCGGGCTCCATCCCCACACGCCCTGTGGGTCCTGGACAGTGGCCTGCCATGCCTTTTGCTGCTCCCAGGGGGTGGCAGCACTTTATTTTCGGGCCTGAACACAGACCCGTCATGACTGACGGGTTCCATCTCGGACCCCTGGGCATGCCGCAAGCACACGTCCGAGATGGATGACCTAGGGCTAGGAAGAGCATCCCTCTGAACCCCTCTTCCTGACCTCTAAAATGGGGAACGTGATGGAAGCCATGTCTCTGAGCTGCCAGGATAGAAGCTAACCGTGGGCTGCCTACCAGGTGCAGCCCAGAGCCCGCGCCCCAGGAATTGGCGCTTACCCTTGTTATTACCTGGTCCCCATGGGGAGCAAGTTCGGGCTGACTCTGCAAAAGTGTTTCCTCTTAATGCCACGTACAGCACAAGTGGCAGCTGCAGCGAGGGAACGAGACAGGGGATGCTGCCCTCCGGAAGCAGCCAACCGCGGGGACTGAGCGAGCTGGCCGGCTCCCTCATTCCCTTCACCTGGCACAGGCACCAGCTGACCGACTTAGAGTGAGCCTCTTTTAATTTATAAAGGGAGAGGGACTCAAGGTGAAAATTGTCTTCTTATCTTCAACTGCAGCGGTGACGCTTCCCACGGTGACAGCAGAACTCCTGAGAAAGCCTTTGCCATTTTCCTCCTGAATCTGTGGACTCACCCTGAACATCCACCCCCCACCCCATGAGCCTGGTGACACCACCTGCCTACCTCCCCATGGCCATGGCTCCACTGTGACTCCCTTCTGGGGCAGTGATCAGTGACTGGCACACACGTCTTTGTTCCTTTCCATTGGCTTAGCTAATTGTTTTAGGGCATCCGTCCTAAACCCCCAAATCCTCCTAGCCACGGTCTTGCAGGAGGCAGGCAGGTGGTGAGAGGCCTGCCGATTAGCCCGCTGCCTGCTGGAGGATTTTATCTCTGAAAAAGAGTGTTCCTGTTAGAAGGTACACATTTCCACATCTATTAAATTGCTTTGCATGAAAGTGTACTTCCCTGGTACCATAGCAACAGTGCTTCCTAATCTGATTTAAATTTTTTACTTTGTGCTACAGCAGCTAATGCCACACTCTCTTAAGTCCTTGTCTGTGCCATGCACATGATGTACAATTTTAGAAAAGAAAAGCAATCTAGGCTACAGTTCACCCCCTCTGCATCATCGATGGACGTCCCATGCGAACCGTTACAGATGCCTGTACCACGTCCTAGCTGGGTGAGTCTGAGCAGTTCATTGAATCTGTCAGAATCTGTTTCTTCTGCTGGAAATCAGAAATTATAATATCCTACTTCACTGGGCTGTTGGAGGGTTAGATGGCATAGGGCACGTGTCGTTCTGGGCCTGATTAAGTGCTAAGCAAACACCATCGAGTGCTCTCGTCTCACACAATCCCATTCCTTTCTCAGCAACAATAATTGACCACTGAGGACATCACACGTTTGAACATGAAGTTGGGGACTCCCAGTAGTGGCAGTGATGTGGCTCTCCATTGACTGCTTTTCTTTCCCTGTGATGTTCCAGTGAGATGCTCAGTGGTAGGGAGGGAGGGAGGGAAGGGAAGCCTGCCTCCCCAGGCCATCCCTGCCCGCTCGTTCCCTTTGTGTCACCTCCCCAGGCTTGGTCCAGCCTCCTTCGAGCAACAAGGGGCTGATCATGGAGGCCATGGAGATGCCCACTGTGTTGGGAACATGTTAATGAAAGAAAGGATGTTATTACTGGAAAGATTTTGAGGACCAGACCCACCGCACCCCATCTTGCAGCTGAGTTATACCCTTGGACTCACAGGCTCTGCAGGGCTGGATGCACCCCTGCCATGGGGCTGTGGGGAGGGGCTCCCAGGCTCTTAGCTGATGGTGCATCAGAGTCAGAATAAGGGGTGTCAGGGGCATAGTCCTGGTCTCCAAATAGAAATCCTGATTCAGGGGGTGCAGCATGGGGCCCTGGAAACAGCAGTTTTATCAATCACCCGGCAACTCTCCTGCAGACCTCCTGAGAAACATGGTGCCCGCCGGTGTAGTCAAATGCTCTTACACTTATTTTAGAAAGCGTCCTGTGTTTGTGAAGTTTTCTTGACTCTGGGTGGTGAGCACACAATGCAATATACAGACGAGGTATCATACAGCTGTACACTGGAAACCTATGCAATCTTATTAATGGATGTCACCCTAATAAATTTAATAAGTGTTTTGAAAAGTGGCCATAAAGGCAAAATGCCACGGTGTTTGTGATGCATGTTAATATCCTTAAGGGAGAACAGGCCAGTGTCTATGGAAACGCGATAATGATCGTTTGGGGACCTGTATGTGGCAGTTCGCGACATGGTTCTCTCTGCTGCTTTTCTGGCCATGAAGTTTTTCATAATAAAAAATTAATTTAATGCCATCCTAAGCTCAAGATCTAAGAAACTTGGAAACCCCTCTAATTCTTCCCATTCTTCAACTCCAGCCAGAAAACCCGGAGCGTTTAAAAATGAGTGATACATTAAGAAAATTCAGTTTCTAAGAATTCTTGCTTTTCCAGTCTTGAGCGGTTGTGGAGCAATTTGTTTTTCCTTCTCCCTTTTTATTTTTTTCCTGGCTGACACAGTGGGTCCTGTCACCACTGGGGGACGGTGCCTTGTAATGAAACATGACTAATGCAACCCAGCATCGCTCACCCCGGTGTGCTTCGGCAGCTGGAAATTCTGAGGGTTTTTTTCCTTCTCTTTTTATAAGCTGTGGTTTCTGTCACCTCGGGGTTGAATCTGAAAGGAGGAAAGTGGCTTTCTCTAACTGGCATGTGAAGTAAAATTGCCACCTTCACTCAGGATACACTGGACCATCCTCCCAGCTGCACTTGGTCCCAGGTGGCGCTCTTGTCCTACGGCCTCCCGATTTCCCGGGGGCACAGAGGGCGCCTTCACCCAGAGGGGGTGCAGAGGACGGTCTCCCATGGCTCCTGGTGACCCAAGAGCTGCCAGGCCCCTGGGGACTGAGCCCCTTCAGTAAGCTCCTTCAGTAAGCTCTCCCAGTGTGGACAGGGAGCCCTGAACCCCTTTGTCTGAGTCCAGTGGACTCCAGTGTTTTAATGTCTAAAAATTTAAGGCCCAAATAGGGAGGCACGATATGGGGATGGGGCAGCAAACGGCGCGGGTCCAATACTGGCTTCACCATGTTCTATCTGTGCCCCTGGGACTGCCCTTTCATACCTTTAAATCTCAGTTTCCCCCGTTTGTAGATGGGAGTGGTGGCCATTATAGGAATACTTTTGGGAGATTGAATGAGAAAATCCATACAAAGCAATGACGTAGCATAGAACTAGCGTTTCCTAAAGGTAATAATTATTTCTGCATATCTGTACGCGCTCACACACACACACACACACACACACACACACACACACGCGCGCGCACACACATCCATGACACGGAAGCACCTACAGACCTCCGGCCATGCTGCACACACCTCTGGGTGACACATCCCCTTTGCACAGATCCAGGGAACTGCTCGCAGCCCCTGGGCCCCAGGTGACATGGGGAGTGCAGTGTGTTCACAGAAAAGAGGAGCACAGAATTTCAAAGCCAAGAGGGGCCCCTGGAACTCTAGGTGCCTGTGCGCACACTCACACACTCCATTTCTTACAAGCTTCCAGAGGCTGTCTGCTGTACCGAGCACAGATCCAACCCTCACCTGCAGGACGGGGCCCTGCACACTTCCTCTTGCTCAGGGAACCCCACCTGTTCCCTGCATTCCAGCCACACTGCTCTCCTAGGCCCTCCAATGCTGGCAGCGGGGGCCTGGCCTCTGCAGGTGCTGGGCCCTCCCCCGGCCCTGCTGCCCCCTGGATGGCCTCTGCTCTGTGAGCCACACATCCCAAGGCCCCTCTCTCCTTCAGGTCACCTCCTCGGCAAGCTCTTCCCAACCACCGTCCAGAAGCAGGCCTTTCAGGGTCCCATTCCATCGCCCTGGCTGCACCTTCACGTCAGTCCTCGTGCATTCACTTCTTTGCCTGCTCAGTGTCTCGTTAGCGTTGTCACTTGGCGGTGAGCCCCACAGGAGCCGAGAAGAGGGTTGGCTCTGCTCGCTCATCTGGTCCAGGGACAGTCAGTTCTCAACAACTACGAGGCAGATGGAGGGGTACATGACAGCGGGACGGCGGGATCTGAGGCCCGGAGCTTCCTGTGGTCTGCCCCGGGTCACCCCGAGCGGGGGGCAGGAAGCGCCCCCTCTGCAGGGAGGAGGCGCTGAGTGGAAAGGAAGCCCTGTGTCCTGCCTGTGTCCTTGCCCGGTAAACGGACTTGGCCTCCACGCCTCCGTGTGCTGGGCGGGTGAGAATTTCCTTACGCGGTTGCCAGGAAGATGAAGAAAACCTGTGCAGACAAAACTACCCTTGAGAACCACCCGACCCAGCCTGATGCACGCGTGTAAGCAGCCCCGTGCAGACCTTCCCACGCGTGCTGGGTTTTAAGAACCATTCAAGGAAGGAAAGAGATGTGGCCATGAGCCGAGGCCAGGAGCTGACACCTCCCAGCCCAAAGCGAGGGGATCACAAAGGCCCCTGCTCCCCTGCAAATCTTCTCCTTTCGGTTTGTTTCTTTACCCTCAATGCCTTCTTGTCATGAAGACAGATGAGTTGCTCATGGGAAGAGCAGAGCTCACGGCCTCCTGGTACCAGCTCTCTCGTTAGCAACCTGCCTGGAAACTCGGAGGCTTCAACAAGAAGCGTGAACGTGGCTCCCGCGGACGTGGCCGCTGATGTGACAGAGGCTGGCTGGAGGTCGGGGGGCCTCCCCACGCATCGCCGGCCCCACCTGCATGTCCTTGGCAGGGTGGGTCTCAGCAAGCCTCCTTGTGTGCTTCAGCTGGTATCGTGTTCACTCACATCCCACTGGCCAAAGCCAGTCCGGGGTCTCGGCCCGGGTGGGGCACTCAGAGTAACCTGTCCAGGGTGGGGAGTCAGGACACAGCGGGACGGGGAACTGGGGGCCACGCTGTCCTCCAGCCCGGCACACAGTGGGCACGCAGTAAAAGCTGCCCCCACGTCGGGTCTCGATCTTGCATCGTCAGACTCACACACACTCTGCTGTTTGTTAAACAGTGGGGACTCTGGTCACCTGGGAATGGAGCCGTTACTTCCATCTTTAACTGCAATGCAAACGGCTGCCTTCCACGCCTGGAGGGCATGGGCCCTGCCCCTCACCCCGTTCCTTCTTCAGTCAGAAGGGAGATCGACAGCTATCCGCTGAGGGACAGAAGAACGATTGGACGCACTCTACCTGGAGCACCCAGCATCCGAAGCCCGAGCTAGGAACTTTACACATCATGTCATTTTTAAACTGTTCATTGTACAACTTTTAAACACTCAAGAACAGAGACTAGCATAATAAACCTCTATCACCACCTTGATTTAATAATTATTACTATTTAGCTGTATTTGCTTCAATTGCTTTTGGCTTGAGCATTTTACCAGAATTTTTTTGGTTTTTTTTTAGCTGAGCCATCCTGCCACCTGTTGGCAGCTTAGCGGCAGCTCAGCTCAGGTTGGGCATCGAACTGCTGTTGCTCAGAGCTCAGCTCACACTCTTGAATGAGCTCTTAACCATCTGAGCCACTCGGCCGGCCCTGGCTTGAGCATTTTAAAACTGAATTACTGACAGTATAACATTTCGTCTCTAGGTTAACACTTCAGTACATATCTCTCAAAGAAAAATACACTTACGTATAAGCCACAATAACATTATTCGACATAACAAATGTCCTTTCTTAATATTATCTAATTGCACATCCATATTCATATTTCCCCAATTGCCCTAAAAATGTCCTCTTATAGTTGGTTTGCCCAAATTAATCTAGACGACATGTGCAAATCACATTTGCTTGTTACTCACATAGGTGCCTTTTTATCCATGGCTTTGATTGGTTGGGGATGTGTCTTATTTAACCACACGCTCCCCCACGATATAATTGTACTGAAACTATTTCCAGTGAGAAAACTGGGGTTCCATGAGGTCACAGAACTCAAAGCAGCTGCTCATACTCACAGGGTCGTTCACATTAAAAATGAGATTTGTTTTCCCCTCAAAGCCAAGCTCTTTCTGCCATTTCATCCATGAGAAGAGGGGATGAGTAAAGGTACCAACAATTTCCCTTTAAATTGTAAAATGCACCTTTAATATTGATTTTCAACACATTTTGACCAGAGCTTGGTTATTTCTGCAAAAGGAAGAGGATTCGGTGACAATTCTACCCTGAGGGATAAGGAGAGATATTTCACACCTCTGCTCTGTGCCCGGCAGAAACACATCTAGTAAACAAGTAAATAAAACAGAAGCTTTCTCTGCAAAAGGATAAGGGTTTTCAGACTATTAGAGCAACCAAAACCAAAGACCAGGCTGTCTCCTCTATTTACAAGCTGAACAGCAGATGAGCAATTTGCAAAAATGACAGAGATTCCCAGGACCCCACTCTGACATGCAAATGTGCCACTTCTCTCCAACCCACCTTTCCGAAGGGCCCATGCTGGGGGATTTACTAGTAGGGGAAGGTTGTGGCCATTGCCACCAGGCAAATTACAACTTAAGGGGGCCCTTCCCTCCTTCAAGTCCTTTTAGGCAACGTTGCTTTACCCAGGGGGTATTGTAGAGCAATTTCTCTGCTGAGCGCTGGCTGATAGGAGCTCAACAGCTCTGAGAACTGGGAGGCTCTTTCCTCTGTGTGCCCCCAAGTGTGAAAAACTTCCAATGTTCCATTTCTTCCACAATTTAGGTGTTCACATCTGCAACCCCGATGCCTGGTGAATGAATTTTTTAAATATATGTTTCCAGAATATCCCAGGGGTATTTCCTAGTAGATAGGAAAAGTTCCAAGTCTCTGAACGTTTTCCTTCAGCTCGGGCAGCCTCTTACAGTGCACTGAGCTGGCCCACCCACACGGGGCTCTGTGGATGGACCTCTCAGAAGAGCGGGATGGAAGACGTGGGCACCGAGGAGTGGGGGCTGCCGGAGCCTCGGAGGCCTGGAGCAGGTCACGTGGACCTGTAAACGTGGAGCCAGCTGAGAAGTCAGGCCTAACATTCCAAAATCTCCCTGCTCAAAAGATTTTTGAATCCTTAGTTCAGATTCGCAAAAGTCTTCCAATTAACAAGGGTTTCTCTTTTATAAGTAGAAACCAGCGGATGGCACACGAATCTGTTTCATAGAACTACAGGAGCCAGAGAAGAATGCGCCGGAAGACAATGCAAGGCTAATCCCAAGAACGCGTGTGAGTAGAAGGGTTTGAGAGACAAGCAGCCAGAGTGGCCAAGCTGGTTTCCCCAGAGAAGGGCTGACTCGTCCCCACTGACGCTGTTGCAGCCACGCGCCTGGAAGCCGTCAGAGGAGGCACAGGCTCAGTTGCTCAGTCCCTGCTCTGGTGGTGGACCTCTCCATGCTTCTCGTTTTACAGCGCAACCCGTTTCCAGACAGGATGCAATACCTCCCGACAGTCGTCTAAGAATTCCAACCGGGACGTTTTGGAGAAGCTGGGCCAATCCTTTAGAGTCCCCGGGGCTATGCCAGTTTCTCCTGACACCCAGTCCACGGGGTATAGAGTTGGAAATTTTCACTCCAGGGACGCCAGTTTTCAGTGGGATGAGGGTAGAAAAAATCAGTAATCGTTGTGGACAACGTGCAGAAAGGCTTATGGATGCTGCCTTTCATTGGTGTCTGCATGCTGCTAATGTCAAAGCTTGGCCTTGCTCTCAAATAGGCCAGGCCCCTCCACTCCACTCCACACACTCCATGCCCCCTCCTTTGCACCTGTCAGTAGAACCAACAACATACAGCTGACTCTGATGGTGAGTTTTCTATCAGGAGGGGAAATGACCCCTTCAGCCTCCCAATATCGGCAAAGCGATTCCTTTGCCCAATTCCCACTCTGAAGACCTATCCCTGAAAATGTGGCCTCAGATTCGTCTGTGGGGAAATCAATAACTCAAGCAGCCAT
This sequence comes from Aselliscus stoliczkanus, assembly GCA_033961575.1. Lineage (NCBI taxonomy): Eukaryota > Metazoa > Chordata > Mammalia > Chiroptera > Hipposideridae > Aselliscus > Aselliscus stoliczkanus. The sequence goes on along the minus strand of CM066738.1, from coordinate 2,110,666 downwards.
CAGGTTTATCGGCATAACCAGGTGAGGCAGCCAAACACTTCCAAGAATGGCTTGTTGATTACAGGTCAGGCGGTGGAAACAAGCTCCTTGCTGGATTTCATGCTGACGTGATAAACTCACCGCAGCCATGGATGGTACACGTGGTAACTCAGACTTGGTTCCTCAAGACACAGAAGCACATTTTACCCTACTCACAGCTCGATGCAGCTAATAGTCTTGATCTCAGCTCAGCTCCCACGTCCAGGAGAGCCTCCTGGAACCCACAGGTGCCATGCTCTCTTAGAGCAAGCCCATAAGTTCTGGACACAAAAATCTTTGAGAAATTTTCTTCAAGCTGTAGGCTTGGGAAGTAATTCATTTCCAGGTATGTTCATGGAATCCCCTAATGTCACTCAGCACCAGTATCCACGTGCTCTCCTTGGCACTTGGGGTGCTTATTGGAGCTGAATGATTGCATGGAACGGCTCTGGGGGTGAGACACTTGGTATTTCTGGAATTGGAGAAGGGGGTTGACGTGAGCGAATGATAGGGTACCTTTACAAAGGCAAACCTTTATTTTAAAAACCAAACATTGCAATTTCAAAAAAGAACGTATAAAAATAATGACAACTAAATCATTTTCTTTTCTTTCCATAAGATTCTCCATGGTCTCTGGCTACAGCAGTTTGGGCTTATCATCCGGTTTAGGAGAGATGCCGCCGGCTACGTGGACGGTACCGTGAAGAGCCCACTGCATCACTGAGCAAAGAACCATCTTGCTGCTCCGAGGTTTTATGTCTCCCTCATGCCTTTCACGGCGGCATTTATGTATTAAACATTATTTGGAAATGACTGATGGGAGTCAAATTCATGCTCAGGTGCCTCTGCGGTCCTTCCTGTAAAGTGCTAGGAGCCAAAAGATTCAGGTGTGCGATTCTGGGTAATGTCCAAGTCCCGTCAAAACAATGCATGTTTCAGAGAGCAATCTAAGCAACGTGGGTTGTCCTTGATTCTGAGAAAAACATGTTATGATTCCAAACATCTGTTTCTTACAAATAATGTCATTTAATGACAAGTACAGAGTTCATAGTCTGAAGATGAAGCCTGATATTTCTGCCTAAAACAATTGCTCTACAAAGAAAATGGCCATCAGTGGGCGCCATCAGCAGCCTGTACCCCCTGGGAGGGGAACAGACCAACACCCAGTGTGACAGTGGCAGAGAGTGAGGCCCAGTGGTAAACAGTTTGCAAAACTGGCCTCACTTGGTGCTGTAATGGCAGTTTAAGGTGTGAGATCTCAGCCCCTCCCACAACGAGGTGGAGTCTGTACCATCAGTCCTTGGAAGTGGACTGGCTGGAGCCAATAGGGGTTCCACTGAAGCCTCAAGAAGCCTTGAGAGACTCTGCTCTCTCTCCTGGAACCCCGTCCTTGCCATAAGAGCAAGCCTGGCTGCCCCTCTGGACCCAGAGAGACCATGTGGAGGAGAGCCAAGGTCCTGTGGCCAACACCAGCCAACCCCAAGATAACCTCAGTGAACCCCAGAGGGAAGAGAGCCCAGCAGAGACCTCATGAACCAACCAGCTCAGCCCAGCCCAAAGGCCAGGCCTCAGAATCAAGAGTTACCTAGTTTTAAGCCATTAAGTTTGAGAGTGTTTATTATATAGGAAGAGTTAACTTGTGCAGATTCCATAATAGCCTCTCTCTCTCTCTCTCTCTCTCTCTCTCTCTCTCTCTCTCTCTCTCTCTCTCTCTCTTCTCTCTCTCTCTCCCTCATCTCCATCTCCTCCCATCTCTCTTTTACCTCTCTCTCTCTCTCTCTCTCTCTCTGTCTCTTTGTCTTTATCTCTCTCTCTGTCTCTTTGTCTCTCTCTCTCTCTCTCTCTCTCTCTGTCTCTTTGTCTTTATCTCTCTCTCTGTCTCTTTGTCTCTCTCTCTCTCTCTTCTCTCTCTCTCTCCCTCATCTCCATCTCCTCCCATCTCTCTTTTACCTCTCTCTCTCTCTCTCTCTCTCTCTCTCTCTCTCTGTCTCTTTGTCTTTATCTCTCTCTCTGTCTCTTTGTCTCTCTCTCTCTCTCTCTCTCTCTCTCTCTCTCTTCTCTCTCTCTCTCCCTCATCTCCATCTCCTCCCATCTCTCTTTTACCTCTCTCTCTCTCTCTCTCTCTCTCTCTCTCTCTCTCTCTCTACTTCTCTCTCTCTATCACTATGCCTATCTCCATGGCTCTCTCACCTCTCTCTCATTTACGTCTCTCCACACACTCGCCTACGTCCAGCCCCAGAGCCGCTGGTCTGCTGCTGCACCCCCAGGCAGGAGAATGGTCATGTCTGGGCACAAGGGCCCAGGACATATCTTCGATCATGTTTGTCAAGCCTAATAGCCTCAGAATCCGTTTTCACTCCTAAAATTACTGAGAACCCCAGAGAACTCCTGCTTATGTCTGTCAGGATTTACCATATTAGAAATTAAAGCAGAGAACATTTTAAAACTCGAGAAACTGCAAGCACACGTGCCCTTAGCCATCGGAGTAATGAATCCGTTGCAGTTGGTGTGGCCCCTGGAAAGCACCACTCTACACCCATAAAAGTGAGAACGAGAAAGGCCAATAGCCTCCAGTGTGGTTATAAAAAAAGTTCGCCCTCGCAGAACCCTGAGCACCTGTGATCTAGACTGAACTAAAACGATCAGCTGGACCTTGTCGCAGATATTTTCAACATGTCACGCTGCTTCCCGACTCTGTCTGCAAGGTTTTGCTGATGAAGATGGTAATCATGGTATGAATATTAAAAGGCTCGCTCATTAGAAGGCTTGGGGATTTCCTACACAATGGTAGATGCATATGGTTAAGAAAACATTCATATGGAGAAAACACTCTAAAAACGATTATAATCATTGCATCTGCGTGGTAATATTTATTTACAATGAATTATATGCTTACAGGGGAATTTACTTTGCTAAGTGGATAACTAATTATGGGAAGCACATTCAGATCTTAAATAAAGTAGGTCCTACTCTTTTGGAGTGAGAAGCATTTGAAGAACTACTGCTCCCTAAGTTCAGTCCGGGTCTCCCCGGGGAAGCGCCTATATGGCAGGCCCTTGCATGGGGCCATTTTGCTACCACAGTGTTGGGGGTCCTAGGAACTTGACTCTTGTTTATTTCAAGTGGCCTATGGCAAAGTTGGTTTTGTGATATGCCATTGAAGTCACAGAACCTATCAACGACGTTAAGTGACCTGGGAGGCTGGGCCCTGAAGGGGCTTCCACCAGGTTCTCTGGAGCCACCCCCCGGGACCCCAGCGGCCATGCTGTGAGGACGCCCGCGTCAGCCAGCAGAGAGCTCGGCAGTGAGGAGGTAGCACCAGCTCCCTGCGGCACAAGGGCTGCCTTGGACGTGCATCCTCCAGCCCCAGTCAAACCAGCTCAGGTGATGCTTGACCCGAATCTTAGACGATGCGGAAGAGCAGCCAGGCATGGGGATGGGGTTGGAAGGCTACTCCAGATAGAAATAACCGCACACCTGATGAAGCGAGAAACGCGCAGGGCAGATGCCCGGCACTGGGGCAGGGACTAGCAGAATTTGTGGCAGGGGACGACAGCAGCATGAGGTCAGAAATGTCTTGAATGCGTTTAGCAGCTTAGACTTTATCATTCAGGTTGGCCATGTCCAAATATGTGACACCTGGACCCCAAAGTAAATACTGTTCGCATAGTTACTAAGCCATTTATTTGCCTTTCCAAATATCAGTGCTATTTGCACTGATGGCACAAAAGCAGTGGTGAGTGAAGCTACTGCCACACTAGCGCATCTTTTCAGCACACACGCCTGCAATTTAAAAAGAAATGCCAGTTTCATTTTAAAATGTGCTTGGTGAAGCAGAAAAAAAAGTGTTAGTTTTACTAAGCCTCAACCCACCTAGATGGAATAGCTGTGGGTTTTAAATAATTGTTAAGAGTACAGATGGGTCTTGAGACTAAAGTGTTGGAACACTTGAATTAATTTGTGTATTAATTACATTCGCAGAAGAGAGGCAGATGCCATCATGATTAAAATCTTAGGACTCGAGTGTTTGACGGACTTGGCTTTGAAATGTGGTCTTGCCACTTAGTGAGGTACTTTGGAGATCACTTAACTCCATGTGCCTCAGTTCCTCCCACCGTACGGCTGTTGGTTTTTATAGGAGATTCCTTATGGAAATTACTTGGGGCATCGTGAGTGATCCGCAAAGGGAAAGGCAGACAGTCATCTCCATCATCTAAATTCCACTCCGGAGAAAACATGTTGCATATTTAGGATCCTGTCTACAGAGAAAATGTCTTGTTCTTAAAATGCTTTGGAGCCCAATATGGCCCTTTGCCCCTCTGAGTTCTGAGGCATTGCTGACACTCCTGTGACCTTGCAAACCTGGCCACCAATCCTTCCTCGGAAAGGAACCATTTCATGGTGGCTGTACATCCGGGACAAAGGGTTTATAGTCCCCACGGCTCATCTCATTATCGCTCTAGATAATTGGGAGGTTAGAAATCCATGGATACCATTAGCTTTTATGGTAGATTTTTATATTCCCCCACCCTCGGCCCCATTTCAATTAAGAAATTTCAATTTTCACAACAGATCAGTGGGTGGGCACCACACATAATTTAATGGGAAAGTTTATCCAAGCGTGCAATTTCATTCCATTAATTTGTAAAATTCAAATAAAGATAAAACATGTAAAATTACAAAGAATAGAACTGTATAGAAATACACATACACACAAATGGGTGAGTACAGGAGAAATTTGGGAAATCTGAATACCATGGTGGGTTATAGTGACATTGATGTGCTGGCTGCATGCAACCTTGAACTAGATTTTGCAACATGTTACCATTGGGATAAACTGTGTGAAGAGTATATGGGATCCCTCTGTGTTATTTCTTACCACTGCATAGAAATACTTTTTTTTTTTAAAGAATTTGGCGCAACTTTGGCAAAATATCAACTTTTCAATAAGAGACGACTATTAATAATTCTAAAAATTGGGAGAAAATGCACTTTTTTCTCAAATTAATAAGGTGGCCACGCAGGCTAAAAACTGCCCTCTTTTCTTGATTGTATGGATTTTGTTCTCGTAATTTTCTTCCAAACCCAGTGCTCTCTGTGTGTTTCTTCTTGTGAAAGGTATCATCCTCCTTTCCACCATCCAGAGGTCATCCCCATGCCCTCTCTCACTCAGTCCCCACTGGGAATCCCTAGTAAATCCCTCACACACCAGCCTCCCGTCCATGTCCACCACGTCTGCCCACCAGGGTCCTGGCATCAGCCACCACGTCCCACCTGCAGGAACCGCCTCCTCCCCGACTGAGTCCCCTGCTTCCACTTGCCCCTCTTGGAGCCCGGTTTCCTCTCAGCAGCCAGGATGATTTTTTAAAAATACAAATCGGGCCACGTTCCCTGTGCCAGAAGCCCTCCTGCCCTCCCCTGCTCTTAAGAACAGACTCCTCTCCCAAACCCTCGGTGGTCAGCCAGCCGGGCTGCATCCATCCTCTCCCCGGGCAGGACATCTGGCTGTCGCCTCCCTCAGCTCCCACAGCCCCTCACCCCACCCCATGGCTCCAAAATAAGTCCTCACCGTCCTCCAGAGATCAGGCGCACGCCATTGCTCAGGGAACACAGGGCCGGAGACCTCTGCGGTGGAGGTCCACAGGGTCGCACTCCTTTCACTCAACACACTGAGCATGTGCTCATTTGTGCGACCATAATTTATCTGCATTATAAGGCACAGATCATAAGTGTTCCGTTCAGTAAGTGTTGATGCCTCTGTACACCCGTATGGCCAGCACCCCAAACAAGCCACGGAACACGTTTGTCACCCAGGAAGTTTCTTCTTGCCTCTTCCCAGACAAGCCCCACCCCGGGAAGCAGCTACTGCTCTGATTCCTGTCGCCATTGATAGGTTTTACCTATTCTTCAATTTCATGCAGCATATGTTCCTTTGTGTCTAGCTTTATCAGTGGTGTTGCTCGTACTGATAGGTCCCTTTTCTTGTGACAGCAATCCTCCTGTATGAATTCATGGATCTGTTCTACAACTATGCTTATTGACCACATATAGAGTCTCTTCCATGAAGTGGCTATTAAACTGTTTTGCCCATTTTTATTGGGTTGTTTTTTCTTTTGACTGTTGATTTGTAAAATTTCTATATATAGCCCCACTATTAGTCCTTTGTCAGATGTATGTATTGCAAATGTTTTGTCTCTGCTTGTGATTTGCCTATGTATTCTCTGAACAGTATCTCTTGATAGGCAATTTTTTCACTTTAATGGAATTTTTAAAAAATCACACTTTCCTTTTATATCAGTACTTCTCATGCCCTGCTTAAAGAACATTTGCCCATCTAAATTCTGAATATAGTCCCATGCGTTTTCTCTACAACTGCGTTTTCCAACATGGCAGCCACTAGGCACATGTGACTATTCAACATTAGTGCCCAAAATCAAGTGGTGTAACACAACTGTGGCATTTCACTCGTGTTTTTGTATACCACAGATTCAAAGGGCTTAGCTGGGCTGAGTGATTCATCTCCGATCTGCATGGCATCAGTTCAGGCTTCCTCAGTCATATGGCATTTGGGGGGTCTTTGCATCACTTCTCTCTCTCTCTCTCTCTCTCTCTCTCTCTCTCTCTCTCTCTCTCTCTCTCTCTTCGTCCCCCCTACCCCCACAGCATCTCACCCTCCAGTGCCTTTTCATGTGACATTCCCATAGGTCACGGGCTCGGACAGCATGGTCGTGGTCTCACAGTACCTGGGCTTTTTAAAAGGTGGCTGGAACCTCCTCCCCCCTTGAGTGCCCTTCTTATGACAGCCCCAGGATGTCACTCTTCCTTCACCTTATCAATCAAGTAAACCACCAAGTCCATCCCCAATTCAAGGGCTGGAAGGAATAGATTTTGCCTCTCAATGGGGCCATGCCATCCACATATAAGTAGGAAAGAAATTGACAATAGCCATCTCAGAACAAGTTTCCACGTTGACCTTGCATCATGGAGCCATGTAAAATTAATTGATTATCCCTAGCAGTTATTTTTGTATACGCCACGCTGTTTTGGAAGTACACAATCATGTCGAGTGCTAACAGCAATGGGTTTCCTTCTTTATGTTCACTCTGTATGCCTTGTATTTCTTTTTCTTGTCTTATTGCACTGGCTAGGGCTTCCAGGACAATGTTGAATAGAAGTGGTGAGGGGGCACACCAGTCTTGTCCCCAATCCTGGAGAAAAAGTATTCAAAGCCTCACCGTTTGCTTGACTATCTGATCAATGATGGATTTCACTGGGCTGAAAGCCTCATGACTGTAAGAACCATGACAGCTTTGGCTCATTTATATCTCTGGGGCATAGTCTAATGCCTTGCCACAGTAAGCACTCAAAATATATGTGCTGAATCAATGATCTTGGTGTTCATGTAACCTGATGTTGAATGCTATTCAAGTTATTTAACTCTTAGTTTGAGGGTTTTTTTTATTGTTTTGTTTTGTTTTTTTAATCTATAAGCTGGAGGCTTTGAGAGCCTGTGTTTCTATAGCACAAAAATTAAAAAAAAATATACATGTATGCCAAATGATTTGCTTTTTCCACTTGAAAAGAAACGTCTAAGCATCTTCGCCATGCTATGACCTACAGCTGAGGCGTGCGGATGCTAACTGCCATTTCTCCTGTCTAACCCTCAGCCACAGAGGGGCTGCTTCTACTGTGGAGATCAGTGTCTCCACACCTGCCCGTGTAGAAGCAGACATCCGTCCTCATAGGTGGGCATTAACAGGGAACGGGACGTCTCTGGCCATCTGCTTGCAGCATAGCGCCCACCCACGTCACTCAAGCCCCGTAGTCAGGCCGAGGGAGGTTTGGGAGGATGACGGAGCACCGTGCCTTCTCTGATCACTTTCTGGTTTTGATGCATTGAAGGTTGAAGATGTGAAAATTATAAGCTAGGCTGTAGACCCAAAGAGCCCTACAGCATGAGTGCAGGACACACTTGCCCTGCAGCTTTGGGCGTGGGGCACCCTCACGAGCACAGCAGGAAGGTGGCAGCAAAGTGTGTGTTGTGGGTGGGTGGGTGGGGGGCAGAGCATGGGCCCTGCCCTCCCGAGGCTCTGTGTCTGAACCTCTACTTTGACCCTCTGTGGCTGTGTGACCTTGGGTAAGTTAACACAGCTCTCTGAGCCTTAGTTTCCTTACTTTAAAATAAGGATATTTATTCCTGCTGCAGTGGATTTTTGTAGGGATGAAATGACATTACTTTTTAAATAAATAAATAAATAAATCCCTATTGCAGAGCACACATAGCAGGTACTCAATAAATGGTCGTGCTTGTCATTGTCGATATTATTATTAATGACAACCAGGTAGCCCTGAAGCCCCCTACCAGAATCGTACTTTTTCCTTCTCCTTCCGAAATCACTGTTCAGGGCATAGGGGTGGTCTGCTTTGGAATGTCAATTAGCACCATCATCCTTACCTTATGTTCATCTACCTCCTTGAATCATTTGAGTTGTTTCACATTCATTATCTAATTGGCCCTGAACAGCCTCTATGATTGACAGGACAAGTGGCAAACTGAGTCACTGGGGGAGACGTTCAGATCTGCTGGGCTGACAAGCAGGGCTCCTCATTCCTCCTTCCCTCCTATCAGGCCAGCAGGAAAGTATAATTAGCAAACTCCCTTCCTACTTATCCCGGGGTTTCTTTCTGTTACTGTTTACATGAAACACCCTGCCCTCTCCAGAGAGCCTGCCTCCCTCTTGTCAATAAATGGAGAATACACATCAGAAACTCACACACGTTTTAATTGACTGCGGTCAAGGCTACCGCTTTTCCTTAGAGAGCTGGCAGGGACGGAAGGGGACCCAACAAAGCCACAAACTGTGTGTCCGTGTCCCTGCTCTGTCTCTGTGCTTTTCCATGGGGACACCATGGGGCAATGCTCCCTGGGGCTCCTTGCAGGGCACCTCGTGTACGTGCTGTTACCTGTCCTACAGGGAGCCTCCCAAACACCGCGATACTTCCAAATGCCCTCCAGTGAGCGAGGTAAGAACGCTGGCAACATAGTCCCTACTAAGGGCAACTGTAGGGGGTTTTTTTTGACAGACTTTCCTCATCCTTACTATGCCTTTCCCCGCCAGTCTTATCTTTTATCTTTGAAGCAATAACCAGCTAATTATGCTATATGTACTCTGAAAATATGACCAGCCAGCTTTCCAAGCACGTGGTGAATTCATTTCTCTGCTCTGAAAACACCCTCAGGCACCAGCTGCATTCATGAGGAGGATCACAGGGCCCCGGCCAGCCTTGGAAAACCACGCAAACGCAGGTTCCCCCAGGATCCTCACAAGATCAGGTGACAATGTAGGTCAGGCAGCCAGGAGCCAGTCCTGTAACTATGCCTGAGCAGCAGCTTTTCCACGCGATGCACGCCAACGCTTCCGTGTGTAGGCGTTGCCCACCACCTGGCCTCACCTCTGATGCTGATCCCAGAAGCCTCGTGAGCACCTATTCTGAACACCTGGGTGAGGGAGGCAGGTGCAATCTTCCACAGTAAGGATTTCTCAGGAGGGCGTGTGGCCCAACAGGAACCTGACGCCCAAAACGGAATTTCTCCCACCAGCTGAGTTGTTTTTATGAGGATTTAGTGATTTGTGTCTTCCCTGAGTTATGTCCCTTATCAGAGAAATAACCTCGAATCGCATCTGCCTTTGAAATATTTTACAATCCTGAGAGCTGCCCGGTCGGATCCCCACAGACCTTCCTGCCAGCCTCCATGTCCACAGCTCGTGGGCAGATGCTGCCCCTATAAGATTTGCTGTCCGATATGCCTCAGTCAGAGGCGGGTGCTAACCAGCCTCCAGGCAGCTACATAGTCAGCCCACAAGGTCACACTCAGCCGATCTTCTGAGGTTATAACCTATTTATAATAGTCTGTCTTCTGGAGGCGTCGCTGGTACTTGGTAGAAATGTCAGCCTGGTGGGTGGGGTCATCTTTCCGAGAAAGAGACAAGGGCTCCTCCGCAACCTGATATCCAGGGCCCCGTAAGGCCCCCGGGAGGGAGGCTTGCCAGATTAAAATGCTGGACCCCTCCCCACCCCGGGACCCCAGGGACAGCGTGGCGCAGAGAGGAGACACTGCCGGGATTCACTTACCTCTCAGGATAAATCTGTTACCATACTTTCTAGCAACGACGGATTTCTCTGATTTTCCGCCAACACCACTACATGCTGAAGATTTTTTTTTTTGATATAGAACTACTTTCTTTAATTTTTTTTCATAACACCTTCTTCATAGTAGCAAAAGCTTTTCATCGTTTAAGAAACATGAAATGCAGAACCTACAAGAACTAAAAACAACCTTGAAAAAGGAGCATAAAGTGGGAGGAATGATGCTACTCACAACTTAGATTTACTGCACAGCCGCAGCAACCAAGATGGGGAGGTTTGGAACAGACACACACAAAGCAGTGAAATGGGAAAGGGGACCCAGTACTAGACCCACATAAATATTCCCAATGGGTTTTTGAAAAAGGTACAAAAACAATTCAATAGAGGAAGGATGACCTTTTCGACCAACAGAGCTACAGCAATTGGACCCCACAGGCAAAAATGAGCTTTGACCTAAAATAAACCTCACACCATATCCAAAAATTAATTCAGAATGGATCATGGACTTCAATTTAAAACATCAAACTGTGAAATTCTTAGGAAAAAAAATGAGAGAAAATCTTCAGGACATAGGGCTAGAAGGTGGTTTTACACTTGACAACAAAAGCACATCCCACAAGAAGATAAATTGACACATTGGACCTCAACAAAACTTACAACTTTTGCTCTGAGAAAGATGCTCTTAGAAGGGTGAAACCACAGCCCACAGACATGGAGAAAATATTTGCAAACCACAGTAAAAAAAAAAAATTGGAAAATGGTCAAAAGGCTTAATGGACATTTCACTGAAGTGGATTTTCAGATGGAGACAAGGACATGAAACAATGTTCAAATCATGAGCCATGAAGGAAATGCAAATTAAAAGCACCATGAGATATTATGACATATCTGTCAGAAAGGCTATTTGTTTTTAAATAATGCTGATAAATAACCTCAAATGCTGATGGGGATGTGGAGAAGCAGTGTCTCTCATCCATTGCTGTTGGTGCAGCCTGTCTGGAAAACAGTTGATTTTTCTTACAAATCTAAACATGTGCTTATCGTATGATCCAACAACTGCACTCTTGGGCATTTACCCCAGAGAAAGGAAAATTTAAGCTCACACCAAATCCTTGCACCAATTTTCAGAGCAGCTTTAGCCAGAAGAGCCCCACACTGGAAGCAACCTCAATGTCCTTCCCTGGGTGAGTGGCTTGAACAAACTGAGACGGAGATCCATCCCAGTGACTAACACAGCACTCGAGAGGATAATTGATGTGTGCAACCATTTGGAGGGACCTCAAGGGGGTTACACTACGTGAAAAAAAGTCAATCCCAAAAGTTACCCACTGCATGATTCAGTTTATAAATGACTAAATTATGGAGACGGAGAGCAGGTTTGTGGTTGCTGGGGACGACGGAGATGGAGGGGCGTGGCTATGAAAGGGAAGCACCAGGGATGCTTGTGATGTGTACGTTCTCGGCTCTGGTGGTCAAGTGATTCACACAGGTGGTGAAACTGCATAGGAGACACACACATGCACGCACACACCAGTGCGTGCAAAGCTGGTGGAAGCCGAATAAGGTCAACGGTTTGCCCATATCCTCGTGTGATCTAATTTTGCAAGATGAAGGGCACGTGGGAGGTCTTTCTATTGTCTCGCACAACGGCATGTGGGTCTACAACTACTTCGCAGTGAAAGTAAATGAAACACGACATGTCGCCCAGAAGACGGCCGCTGCTAGCATCTTTCCCGCTTCCTTCCCATCTCTCAGATGGGTCAAGGAATCCTTTTTAAGATACACTAAAGAACCGCACACACTATTTTGCAGCCACTGAGTCGAGCCTTCTTCCCTAACCCGGTCCACTCCTTCCTGTTTGTCTCCATGACAAACAGTTCTGGGACCAGGGTTCCACAACTCAGCCCTTCAGACAAAGCCACCGGTTTATTTCTGACATGTGCTTGTTCTAAATGAGGAGTGTGTTCTAAAAAGGTGTGTCCTAAAGTTTAAAAATTAAGAGGCCGACACGTAGGTGGAGTGTTGAGGATGGGCTGCCCTGTGAGATGTCTGGGCTGCTTCCCGGCAGATGGAAGACAAGCGCTTTTTACTTACGTGTGTGTCTCGCCAAGACCCACAGGACACCTGTGTTGGTGAGCTCTGCCCTGATGGAGGGGCCTCCCGTGGGCCCCATCTTCGCCCAGTTTCCAACATCCATTTGGAGGCTCTGGAGAGATATACACAGGAGACGGCAAAACACAGAATTATAGTTTATTTTCTTTAAATGATGAAGCACTTCACTGTATCCAGGCACAGGGGAACCAAACAGTGCCCCTGTCACTGTGGCTGGCCTGGGAGCGCAGAGGCCAACGAGCTGGAGAGAGGTGGTCACCGGAGGCCATGGTGGTCTCCAGTGTTGCCCTTGTTCATTAAGGAAAAAGGGACCAAAGGAGACAAGAGAAGAAATGGGGGGCGGGGTGTGGAAAATGGAAGGGACACAACCTGTCTAACCTCACAGTTGTCTTATAATGATTTGTATAAAATATAAACCGTTTAACAATCTAAAATGTGCTTTACTCATTCATGCCATCTTTGTTTCAGATTTTATCACAGTGAACTGATTTTTTTAAGTGACATTAAAATTAAGACAGGATGTTTTTGCAAGCAACTGATTGCCTAATTCTGTGATCTGTCTGGGGCATTATAATCAGGAACCTGGGTCAAAATTACTGAAAACGCTCGCACATGAGTCCCCTCTATTGTCCAATTTACCTGCATTTCCCTCTAACTGAACTAGACTGATCTCATTTAATTCTCACAACAACGCCCTAAGAGTCTATTATCGTCCCCATTGCAGACAAGGAAACAGGCAGAAGAATAACGTGGACAAAAGGTAAGTGAAGAGCAAAACCATTTGTTCAGAGCAGAGCGGACAGCCGGGCTCACCCACCTTCTCAGATCAGCCCTTCTGGATTCACAGCTCGGGCCCTGGCATCAGCCCAGCCGGTGGCTGATAGAAGACGGGATGGAGTCCACACAATCGGGAGCTCTCTGCACAGACAGCAGGAGCCCGCATTGTAACAGAAGAGCAGTGTGAGGAGAGCTGTCTCCAACCCCAAAACAACCATGTGCAGGAGTCCCAGGCCTGAATGGACATAGAGTGCCCACCTGGTGTGACTCCCTGAGACCAGCAAGCCACCGGCTGAGGGGCCCGTGCCTCAGACACGGGACCCAGACGACACAGCAGGCACACAGCAGGGCAGCTAGCAAGGCCGTGGAGAGGAGGTGAAAGCCTGGCCCTGCCACAGCCACTCGCCTTCCAGGCTCCCCTGGTGACGCTGGGCCACGAGGCTGACGGAGGACACACAGTGATATCACGGGAAGGTTTACGACCTACAAAGGAGCAAGTGTCGATGTCCACTTCGGCCTCTCTGCACCAGCCCCCAGCATTGTGCTTGGACCCCATGTGCCCTCACCTGTGGGGACCGCAGGCCCCTTGGGGTTCCAGGGCCCCCTGACAGGCTCTAAGTTCAGAGATCTCATGGGAGGATGCCAGAGAATTCCATACCCTCCACCGGGTGTGAGGTTGAATCCCTCCCTTTTTAACTGAGATGCCGCTCCTGGCTTTGTTTTTAAAGCCAGGCAGATACCACACCATTCATTTCTGTCGTTTTCTTTTCCTCTCCTTTTATTTATTTTTTTAATTTTAACTTTGTGCTCTTCATCTCCCTGCAAAACCCTGTAACAAAGAATTGCAGTTGTATTTCATCCTTTTATCCTCACTTAAGTGCTTTTGATCTGTTGCCTTTGGAGGGGTTATTTGTCACCACGTGGCAGACCTAGGCCAGCCTGTACCTTCCCGGAAGGAGCCCCACACCCACCCACCCCTGGGCAATTTGCATTTTCTTTAGCTTTCACTCTGCAGCTAACATCAAAACATGACATTACCTTTTCACATTTTATCTCATCTTCTGGGTGTCTGAGACTCTGAGCTCTGGCTTTGGTTTTGCAAATGCAGAGGGTGTAATTCCTTTCCCGGTGGCCACCAGGGCCACCTGCCACCCCAGGTGATGAAGGAGATGAGGCAGTGGTCTTAGTGTCCTGGGGACCTGGTTAAGTGGGGGTCCCTGGGTCCCCTCCTCGGATGAGGGCGCTGCTCCAGCGAGTGTGATGTGGGGCCAGCGCCCCCATATCTGACGGAGGTGGTACGGGAGTCAGTTGGTTAGTGAAGCCATTAAGTGACCCTGGTCTAAACCTCACTGACAGGCACTTGTCTGGTCTATTTATGTCACTAGAGGAATTCATGTGCCACTTGCTGAACTGTTACTGTTAAGCAGTCGCTCAGCACCTATGGGGATAGGGTTTAGAGAGATCCGCCTGGGCCTGACACACACAAACCTCACACACGTCACCACAAACTTGGGGCGGCCTTGGTGTGCAGACCCTGGGCTCAGGGGTGGGCCAGCATCGGCGTGACCCTGAGGCCTCCAACTGCCAGCTGTGAAATATCCTGGGCTGGCTTCACTTCCCCAGCCTTGGTGTCTTTGTGCAGCAGGCATTGTGACAGCACCTGCCTCTCTGGGCTGCGGTAAAGATGACGTGAGCCGGGGCACGTCCAGCCCGTGGCACCGTGTGGCGGCCGGTGTGGCACAGACGGGGTTCCAAAACAGGGCCGTTCAGTCACTGGTCCTATGAGCCCTCTGACCGCATTACAGCGTGCAGTGGCATTCACCCCCAGCAGGAGCCCCACACCAGGCAGAGAGCATTGCTGGGCACGCTCAGAAATTCCGGGGGCCCTTTGCAGGCTCCAGGCTGGAAGCCGTGATGCTGAGGAGGCTCCACAAACGGGCTCCTGAGAAGGGTCACACGCTGAGCTGGCCGGGAAGAGCTGCTCCCCACCCCGCACCCCCACACCCCCCCACACACCTGTGCACCCCAGCGGGGAGCTGGGCCATAAGGCCTGGAGTTAATGAAACGCCTCCTTGTGCTTCTCCCCGGTTCCACTGTCTGATGTGTCGATTCAAATCTGAGGAGCGTAGCCTTTCAGAATGAAGACGGCAGGATCTCAGAGATCCCAGGGGGCAAGCAAAGATAAACCACCCCTTCCGCCCGCCCTCCCCAGACACAGGCCCACTCCACCAGGCGGGACGGTGGGCCAGGTGTGGGCCAGGGGCCTCCCACCTACACAGGAAACCAACGGGGGCAAAGGGCCTAGGGCTGCAGTCTGGGCTGCGGAGCTGGGCGGCTGGTCAAATCCTGCTCCATCATTTGCTAACCTGGCACCTGTGGGGGGTGTTAGTCACCCCCGAGGGCTGCCAATGGAGGCACCACAAGCAATAGAAATGCTGTCACAGCCTGGAGGCAGAGGGGCAGGCTGGGGGGGGCCTGCCTGCCTCTCCCAGCTCCTGGGGCTTCAGGGCTTCATTTTCTCGGGGATGCATCACCCCAGTCTCTGCCTCTGACTTCACACCACCCCCTCCTCTGCGTCTGTTCGTCTGTCTTTACAAGGAGTCCAATCACTGGATTTAGGACCCACCCAGTCAAACCAGAACATCTCATCTTCAGATCCTTAATGCAGTTACATCTGCTGAGGCTTTTTTTCCAAATAAGGTCACACTCTCAGGTTCCAGGGGGACATGTTTGGCGGGGTGCACCATTTAATCCATGCAGGGGGCTGCTTCACCACGCTGAGCCTCGGTTTCTGCGTCTCGAAGCGGGAACAATCATGGTACCCTCCTCTCGGAGCCTCAGGAGGCTTGTAAGACACCTTGTCTGAGAAAGCCTAGCCCGTGGCTCTCCAAGGCATGGTTCCCAGGCCAGCAGGCTCTGTGCGGCCTGGGCCCCGCGGCCAGCCCCAGCCGTGCCGGATCAGAGCCTGCTTGTCGCCTGGTACCAGGCGGCTCCTATGCACACGGAAGTGTGAGCGTCCTGCCTTAGGACCCTGCACCTGGTACCTCATTAGCACCCAAATCAGTCACTTCTGTCCTTGGGACAGTTCCAGAAACTTTCCACAGTCTCCCCGGAGCGGCTCAGCCCAGCAAAACCGAAGACCGACAGAACCAGCACCCCAGGATCGGCTCTGCCACAGTTTCCACTCACCTGTCTAGTAACAAGCTCAGCTACCTTTAAAAAGAGTTTCTTCTGAGTTACCACTGTTATAAAAATTGAAAAGGAGAGTTAGGCTCTGTTTTTGTTTTGTTTTGTTTTGTTTTCCTTGTTTTTATTCCATATTAAATGCTATCCAAATTGAAAGCACCTTGTTAGTAAAAGCACCCATGCCAGGCGTTCAGGTCCTTCTCCCGCGGGATTGTTTTCGGTGAAGAAAATCGTTCCTCCCCTGGGGTGTGCGTCCTGGCTTTGGGCGGCCAGCAGGCAGGCAGGCGAGACACACCCGTGCCTGAGAGTCAGGCACACCTGGCGAACCTGCTCTCCCAGGCCTGCAGCAAAAGGGACCAAAGCACCTCAGACACCCATCCAGCTATTTCTATCGTTAAATGCGTTCCACTCAGACCTCATGCTATTTTAGTACTTTGGTTGCTGTTGGAGGGGCTTCTACCTTCAGTGATCAGAGGCTGAGATGTTTTTCACTACCTACATCATTTGTCTCTTGATAAAAATTTCCAGCCTTTATCTCCTTCTCAGAGGAACATAATTTAAATATGAATAATGAAAAATGCTTCCAGAAACATAAACCCAATAATGCTTTCTGAGGTGCAAACTGCTTAATGTGAAACTTGGATGCAGCACAAAAGGACTGAATGTTAGCAAATTACGCTTTCTGACTTGGCGTGTGATGAAGCCCCACACGGGCCTGGCTCCCACGGCAGGAGGGACGTTGAAAGGCTGAGAGCTTGTTTTTCAGGCTATCGGAGAGGGTACGCGCAAGGCAGGGAGCTGGCAAGCCTGGGGATTCAAATGGCAAGCCTAAATACCTATTAATGGCATGTTTTAATATTATGCACATGCTTACTCTTTTATGGAGATAAATTTCCAGAGGGAACCAATGTGTTAAAAAGCCAAAGCATAAATTTATTCCTTTGCTACAAAGAAAACTTGCATATAAGTTATTTATGGGGAAATAAGGAAATTCTAATTTCGGCCTTGGATTCTCAGGTGACATCTCTCTCTCTCTCTCTCTCTCTCTCTCTCTCTCTCTCTCTCTCTCTCTCTCTCTCTCTCTCTCTCTCTCCCTTCTCCCCCAAGTAATAACCATACTTGTGCTTTTGAAGGTCGGATTTAATACTACAGAGACCTGAGCACAGGGACTGCTTTCTGGGGTCTCGTTTGCTCTGCCCGTGTCACCAAACACCTACGACAAAACCTTCAGGTGCTCCTCAGCACTTGGCCGTGGACAGCACCTCCTGTGGCACGTGGGACGTCTCTCCAAGTCGCCACGACATGCCCGGATTCCTGGGCCTTTTCTCCTATTCACATAAACGCCAGCATGCTCGGACTGGCCGTGGTAAACCAACCTGTCCAAATATACTTGTCTTCACTGTTTTCTAACTCCAAGCAGGGAAAAGAAAACTCGCACTTCACATCTGAAGATATTGTCCGTGAACATACATGGCTGAGCAGAAACTGGACGTGCTTTGTATGAACAAAACTGTGTGCCCTTTCTTGGCCCTCGCCTTGTTTTTCATGTGTCCTGGTCAGGGTCAATCCCACTGTTTGTAAAACACACATGAGAGAGAGGATTTGTTTAGTGCTAAGTGACTCACACACCCCTTGGGTAGGGCAGTTTGTGTTCAAATTCTGTTTGGAGCTTCTTTTCTTATGAATTTGCAGCTTCCAATTTCCAGCGTTTGGGAGTATGCAAGCCAGCTGTGCACCGCTTTCTATAAAGGCAAGCCTCTCCCAGACAGGAGTTTATTGAGTACCCATCGATGACTATCTTCCCTTTGTACGAAGAGCCGCACAACCATCCACCCTGCAGCTGTATGGCTCCCGCTCCTAACAAAGCACAAACATTTTCAGCTGGTGCAAAACGTTTGCTCAGAAGACGGATTAATCATGAGATTTAATGATTGAGTCCAAACAGTTTCAACAGGTTGGGCAGAGAATCCAGTCTTCGTTGCTCTGCAGAAGAAAGCCGGTCTCCCTTCTGAACGGCAGGGAGTCAAACTGCCCTGCCAGGCACAGTTTCAGACAGTGGCGACACGTTGCTGCTGCAAACTGGAACGTGCACAAAATTTAATCAAATTAAAGCTCGGCCATTTCGAGGCCTCCCTCAATCCCCAGGGTCCTGGGAAGACCACAGGATCCTTTCAAAAGCACAAAAATTGGAGAGCCCCCATGGTCCTCAGCCTTTGCTACCACGGCTGATGTGTTCTCTGTCCATGCGGGTAGATGAAATCTCGGGGACCACCGCTTCTGGGCCACCCAGGGCACTGTTGGCCCAAGATGGGAGCCACCATGCCAGGGACCTCCCACACCCCCTAGAGGCCCAGCTGCCACTACTGCCCACGAGCTGTGGCCCAGCGTCCTCAGGGCCTGTGCCCTCTCCCCAGGACACGGAGAATCAATGTCCCCTCCCCTCCTGCCCCTCTCTCTCCTCTCCTCTCTCCCCTCCCCTCCCCTCGGCCCTCCCCTCTCTCTCTCTCTCTCTCTCCCTCTCCCCTTCTCCCTTCCTTCCTGCTCCCCCTCAAATCACCCCTTTCTCTCCCCTCCTCTCTGGCCCATCACACAGATTCTAATCAAAATTAATGAGCTCAGACTTTCATGCTAAATCAGAAGTAAAATTGTCCTCAGACTGTTTCTTCTTTCAGCCGTGCAAATATCCCTGGGTAAGCAGATACACGGGCCAGGCTATCTTCTCGGGCCTGTTGATGTGACGTCCATGCGACATCAAAGTCCAGCCAGCCCAGGGCCCACGAACACACCCGCAGAGGAACATGTCGGCTTCGTACTGCTGCCATGAGGGACACAGCTCACCCTGGAGCCCAGGGCGGCTCAGTAACAGGGCGATGGAAAGATGCATATGGGGCTGAGGCTCCAGCTCAGGGCAGGGTGCGGTCAGAAAGGGGGCGAGCCTAAGGTCGGGGCCTCCCGCAGTCGTGTCCATGGGGAGGGCGGGCAGACGGCTGAGCAGCAGCCATCACTCCCCTAGCCGGGTGTCCGCAGTGGCACCGTGACCATGTGGGCAGTGGACCTGCTCCGAGATGGTTTAGCATGTCTGACAGGAGGACGGCTCGGCTCAGCTGTAAGCATCACACCGTTCCGTCACGATACTGAGGTCAGACCGGTCCTGGAAACTCCAAGGCAGCTACTGTCGTCTCTCAGAGGCAGGAGGGGAAGCTCCCGAAACTGAAGCACACGTTAACATCCCACTGCCAGCTCTACTAACTGCTTTGCATATTGAAGACGAGCAGCTGTCCCCAGGAGTCCCCACAGGTGTTGTAAGGGCAGGACCAGAAGCAGCTCCTGGTGGAATGTCCAGCTGCCAAGGGCCTGAAGTGGGGACCGCAGTCTGCCAGGCCCCCGGGAGCCTCGGACAATAATGCCGGCCCCTGTCACCTTTGCAGTGGGCACGTGAGGACCGGCTGCCCGGCGTCCGGCTCGGTCTCTGCACCCTGTCCCCTGCTCCTGTCCTCTTTGTCCCTGACTTTAAGCGGCTCTGCTCGACTCAGTGCCTTCCATGTTCCTGTGTTTCCCAGACGCGACTGGTTGTAAGATTTGCCTGTCTGAGGGTCAGTTGTAACTCAAAAAAATAATTTAACTAAAACGAAAAATGGGTTTATTTAAAAGAAAAAAAAAATTTGTTCGTCCCCTGAGTTAAAGCGCACACTTCCTGGCCCACCCCAGACCCCCCACACCCGTCTACAGAGCTGGGGCCCAGGAATGCACATCCTGACCCCTCTCTCTACCTTCCCTGGAGTCCAGTGAGTTCCGTGATGCCGTAGGAAGCAGCAGTTCACAGCTCTGCAGTCATCACGCCGCGGGCTTCTCCGCTTGCAGGAGTAGAGGCTGGTAAGGCCCAGCGGGGTGTGAAACACAGGAGGCCACGCACTTGCCGTTTCAAATCACAGCCCTAAATGGAGCTCGGGCAATTATGCCCGGGCAGGCTTGGTTTATCATGAACGGACGTTGCAGTTAGTCAGACGCTTTTCCTGCAGCTGCTGATGGGATCCTGTGATTTTCCTCTTTAGCCTGCTGACATGATGGGTCATGTTAATTGATTTTGAGCGTTGAGCCTGCCTTGCATCCCTGGGAGGAATCCCACCTGGTTACGGTGTCTAATTCTTTTTAGATTCAATTCGTTAGTGTTTGGTCGAGGGTTGCTGCATCTACGTTCATGAGAGACGCTGGCGGACGGTCTTCCTTTCTCGTAGTGCCTTTGGTTTTGGTGTTAGGGTCATGCTGGCCTCATGGAATGAGTTAGGAAGCGTCCTTTCTGCTCCTGGGCGAGACGGCGAAAGACTGATCTACTTTCCTCCTTAAGTGTTGGGTAGTATTTACCAGTGAACCCATCTTGGCCGGATGCTTCCTTTTTGGGGGGAAGTTATTAAATATTGATTCAATTTCTTTTATAAATACAGGCCTGTTCATATTTATCTATTTATCTTGTGTGAGCTTGGTAGTTTGTGAGTCTCAAGGAATTGGTCCATTTCACCTGGACGACCAAATCTGTGGACACAGAGCTGTCCACAGTATTACTTTATTGCCCGTGTAATGTCCGTGGGGTCAGTAATGATGACCCCTCTTGCATCTCCGATAGGAGTCAAGTGTGACTGCTCCATTTTCATGCTGGTTACCCTGGCTCGAGATTTATCCATTTTATCGGCCTTTTCCAAAACAACCAGCTTTGGACTTTGTTGAAGTTTTCTATCGTTTCCCTGTTTTGAGTCTGATTAATTCTGCTCTCGTTTTTATCGTTTATTTTCTCCCATTTGCTTTAGGCTTACATGGTTCTTCTTTCTCTTGTTCTCCAACATGGAGGCTCAGATTATTGATCTTCAATCTTTGTTCTTTTCCAATATATACACTCATTGCTGCCAATTTCCCTGCAAGCACTGCTTTCTCTGTATTCCAGCAACTTGGATGAGTTGTAGTTTCACTTTCATGCTGTTTAAAATATGTTTTTAACTCCTCATGAGAGTTCTTCTTTGACCCGTGCGTTATTTAGAAGGGAGTTGTTCAGTCTCCCAGTGGTTAGAGTTTTTGCAGGTGATTCGAGTGTAGCCCATGCGATGCCAACCTAGTGTCCACTCCGCTCCATCCAGCACGGCGGGCAGGCTGCCGTTTTCCCAGAACCCTGAGACCTCGGAGGGTCCTGCCCTGCCCCAGCCCAGCTGCACTGCACGTGTGTGGACAGAAACCGTGGCCGCTGACAGCCCAGGGACACGCCTCCCCACGTCTCAGTGGCCTGTGATCCCCTCGCCAATAAGAGAAAATGGCAGACTCTTGCCTGGTGCACATTTTTCGTATGATGTGTATCTTTTGCTTTTGTTTAAAAGGGTGAAACCGTGGGCTCTGAGCCCAGGGTTGTTGGGAGGACACAAACTGCTGAGCTTGTCCCCTCTCGGGCCGTCACCACACCCAGACCCTACTGTCAGACCCTGCCTCTGGCCTTCGGGGCCTCATCTGGCCAGGTGTACCCCACGCAGACCCACACCCTCCAGAGGAAGCCAAAACGTGGAACTTGACTGTGAAACTGCCGTACGGAGCTGGTCGGGAGAGGTCCTGTGGTGTTTGTCAGGAGGTTGCATGTTAGATCACCGCAATGAAACACATGCCCAGGACAGTCCGTCTCCCTTGTTCTGGGGGTTTCCCTGCATGGTCGCCCAAGACCAGGGCAGATTCAAAGCCTTTCTCCCTGGCTCCGGATCACAGCGATTGCACCAAAAGCGAATTCCCACTGTGTCTCTGACACGAGCACAGAGGTCTGGGGGGCTCAGCAGGGCTCCTCCTGGCTTCCATGCGAAGCTCCAAGATCTGATCAAAAAGCTTGTTCCTGCAGGGCCTCTGAAGTGGCAGGCTGTGCGTGGGGGCTGGGAGGGCGGAGAGGAGCCCAGAGCCGCCACAGTGCCCCCTTCCCCGTGCCTGGTCCCCCCAGGGGACCAAGGGGCAGTCCCCACCCCCACCGCCCAGGCGGCCCCCCCAGCCTCACAGGTGTCGCTGCACCCTGAACAGCCCTCCTCTGCTCATTTTCATCACTTAGCATAATTAGAAAGGCCCCCTACCCCCAGTCTAAGGGGCTCCATTGTTCAGCCCTGGATTCTTAGGGATTCCAAAGGAACTGGGGGCAGCCCTGGCACAGAGAGGTGACGGTGGAAGCGTGTGCGGACGGCACACAGCACTGGGCGGCAGGGCGTTAAGGGGAGCCTGTGAGAAGAGGGCCTCTCGGTGAATGACATCCCTGGGGAAACACTGCTTCCTCTAGCCACCCCCTGGGAGATTGCACGTGCCTGTCAGCTTGAGAAAGGCTCTGAGAAGTCCTGCAGGAAGCACGCCTGGTTCCCCTGGCTGACCCTCCCAAATATACTGGAGCAAATGCTTCTCTAAGACGAAAGCTCTCTTCTGTCGCATAGCGCCGGTGGCTGCAGCAGCCATTTGGGACGCAGCACTGGCAGGGACTCGAGTGTGACCTTGGGACTAGGGGATGAGGGACAGGACGCCCTGCTCGGGCTCCAGCAGCCTCCCAGTGCCCCAGCCCCCCTGCCCCAGAGCACAGCATCTCAGGCCCCCCATCACCTGTGCTCCAAATAACTGCCGTTTTCTCCTGCTTGCATACGCCCTGTACGAGGGGAGCTCAGCTCAAGCCTCCAGCACCAAGCTGAGTGTAAAATTCAAACACATTTGTTTAAAAAAGAATGGACAGAAGAGCCGGAGGCGGGGGTGCACAGCTGGGTTGGGGCTCAGGAGCCTGCGAACCACGCCTGCGCCAGGGCCGCTGCTCCGGGGCGCCATTGCGGGGATTCACCACGCAGGCTCCCAGCGCCTCATTTCCATGCAGCAGGCTGCCCCGAAGGGGCGTCGTGGGTGGAGGGGGCTGTCTGTTCGTGCCCGTTTACAGCAGAGCTCTGGCGTGCGCTTCTGTCCCAGGAGACCGTAGCAATTTAAAGAGGCAATTGCTTCTTGGGCTCACCCTGCAAAATTGGAACTAATAGAGCCACAGTCTCCATGGGGAACTGCAAACAATCCAAGAAAGGCTTATTCTGGACACCATCAATATTGTCCCATTAAAAAGCGTAGTATAAAAATCAGTTACATACTTGACAGTGACGTCCAGCTATTTCAGTTACGAAACCTGGGCCCTCACCCTGGCAAGCTGCACTGCAGAGGGCTGTGCATTCAGGGGTCTGCCTGAGCCCCCCATCCTCACGTTCTCCCCACTTTATTGAAGTCTTCGGAGCACACTCGCCAGTTCACATCCTCCACGTGTCTTCTCATGCAAAATCCAAGTGCCAATTTGTCTTTTTATTTCTTATACTTACAGTGATTCTCCTTCAAATAATCGTGCTGAATGGTTTGTTTTACTGCCATGGGGAGCGACTGGCTGGTCTAAAATGCCACTCAGTTCACAATCACTGCCAAAGAACGCACACGTCTCTGTGTCACTGGGCAACCACCAGAGGGTCCGGGGCGGCCGCACCAAGCCCCACAGGTTCCCTGACCCCTGAGCCAGGTCTGCCGTCGGGTCCTGGGCGGTCCCTTCAGCCCTTGGGCGGCTGAAGCCAGACCCTGCGCTGGCTCCGAGAGTGCCGGGGGAGCGCAGGACCCTCCCTCGGAGCCCACTAATCAGCTTCCTGGCCTCCCTGGCGTGGCAGCCTTGATGCAGGTGGACTTGGGCATCCGAGCGCCTCCTGGTAGGTGTGCGTGCGCCTCCAGAGCAAGGGCGGCGGCCTAGGGCACGAAGTGGCCATCCCGGGTTAAATCTTCCTTCCCATCCGGGCCCTCTGCCTCTCTCCAGCCCCGTCCCACAGGCCGGGCCCCACCCACTCAGGAGCCCCCCTCTTTCAGAAAGCTTCTTCTCCCTCCTGGGCCTGGGCCATGGTTCCAACAGCCGGCGGGCGGGCCCAGCTCTCTAGCCCCTCGGACCTCAGCAACCTCTTCTCCTCCTTTCCCAGGAGAGGCACACATTGCTGTCCCACGGCCTGGTGTCCGTCCCAGCAGCTCAGAGCCTCAGGGAGACGGCCTGGGCTCGGCCGCGGGTGCTGGCTGGCTCAGCGAAGACGGAGTCCTTTGCTCCAGGACACTGCAGCCTTTATGGGGCGGCAGCCGGGACAGACACTATGGGCTGCTGAGGTTTGCCTCTCAGGACAGTTCGTGTGATACGCTAGCCTTCCAACAACTGTCGCTTCTCCTCGGGGGGACCCGAGGGAGGGAGGAATTTGGAGCAGAAGCCATGTGAAAACTTCTGGGTAAGGCAAAACGCCCCATTCTACCCACTTGCAGAGACACTCAACCCAAGAGAAGCTATAACATTTAAAAAAGCACACAGTGGAATTTAATTGGCAATTAGAGATGGTGGTTTCCAGCTGGCCATCTTGATCTCATCTTTCAGAAAGAGAAAATTGATTGTAATCCTGGAAGCCTGCGACTGGCAGTGCGGGGCCTACCGGGAACAGAGCGGCCTGGGCTGGTGTGGACCTCACCGGACACAGGGACACACAGAAAGCACAATGCATTATTTATTGTCATAAAAGGTGAGGCTGGAGCTTTATCATAAAAGTGTATGTCTGCATAAAAACCTGACAGGGCAAATCAATAAACAAGGGGATTGCTTGTCGGGAACGGTCTTTTTAGTGCTTCTGTCTCTTTATCAACATACTGCTCAAAATAAGAATGATGACCTCCGAGAAGGCAGGTCAGGAAAACGGCCTGACATGCTGAGGAGCGCCAGGGAGGTGGGCCCTGCTCCCCCACACTAAGAAATAAGCAGCAAGCGCTCCCCTCAGCTGCAGGGGCAGCAGCAGGGCGGGTGCCGGCCAGCAGGCCCGGGAGGTGTCTGTCAGCCCGGGGACCCGCCGCCCATCAGAAACCAGCACCCTCAGAGGCTGGGGGAAACAAAAAACACACACGCACTTTAGTAAGCACCCACCCTGGACCGGTCCTGGGCTCGGCTCCCAGAATTTTCACCTCATCGCTGTTTCATTGAATCTTTGCAGATATTTTGTGAGATGACAGCATGACACCCCACCTGACAAAAAAACGAAGACCGCACTTCCACCCCGGGGAATCCTTCTCTGTCCCTTGCCTGGGGACATCAGTGGGGACATGCCACAGGAGCGATCTCACCCAGGACTTGGTGTGACGGGACAGTCTTGATGAAGGAACTCAGATCAAGGGCTGTGGTCGCCCGAGCGTGGACATCAGAATCGGCCGGCTTGCTCTGGGGCTGTGGCGCCTCCAGTGACCAGCTAGCTGTGTTTCTGCAGCTACCCCACCTCCATCTCCTGATTTAGGGAAAGGGGAGACACGTGATCGGTGAGAGTGGCACTGAGCTAAGGTTGGCAGAGAACCTGGGACGAGGTCACTGCTAAATGAACCTCAGGTGCTGTTACGGGGCTCACCATGTCCCCACGTACTCTCTGAACAGCCTCCCACGGGGCCAAGTCCACTGCTCAGGCCGGCCTGTGCTGACCACCCTCGTGACGAGCCCAGGCCCCACCCCTTAGGTGCAGCCCAGCACCACAGCCCCCATTCTTCTATTTCATGGTGCTTTTCACAAGTGTGTTTATTTTCCGCCGCTCATCACCTATCGTCCTCACTCAGTCCAGTTTGCGGGAATGAAGGAAACTGCTAGATCAATAACGGGCACGTTCAGCAGCATTTGATGAATGGATGAATGAATGAATGAATGCCCTGTGTCAGACCACATGCTGGGGGCGCAGCTGTGAATGAGAACATGCAAACCTGTAGATATGGTGCATGTGACAAAGGGGAACTCCAAGTCTGATCAAGAACATGAGGACCAGGCCATAGGCACCGGGTCTGGGGCTGGAAGGGGTGACAGGGAGGTGACGTTGTGAGGCAGGGGCTGCATCAGGTGTGCTGGGCAGAGGCGAGTCACAGGGCCAGGGACACCTTCAGTCAGGCTCCATAGGGCCCCCCCAAGCTATCACTCCATTTGTGACCAACAACGACTCACGTGCCACCGTGTAGGACCAGAAACAGTGCAAACAGGCCAGGAATGGTGCCAGGGTTTGGACGCTTGGGCAGTGTCGTCAGCCTGGCGAGGCCCCGCCCAAAGCCCCAGCGGCCTGTCACTAGCGATATTTAGTACTGTTTGGTGTCCGTTGTGGGTACACACTCCCAAACAGCAAACGGCGTGTGGGTGTTTACGGTGCAGGAGCATTTCTGCGTTATAATTGATAAGGCTTCCATTTCCACGAGTTTCAGCAGCAAACATGCAAATGGCTCTCTTCAGCATTTCGAAGGCTCAGTTATTTTTAGGGAAGCAGAATGTTTTCCTTTGGCCCTCAGACTGGAATGGAACTAGGAGCGAATCCAGGAGGGACCAGGATCAGGGAGCGGCTGGCGTCTCCCTCTGCCCACGTCTTCCCGGGCCTCCTGACCCCGCGTCCGAGGCCGTGCTGGCGTCATCCTCATCTTGCTGTACGTGTCCCGTGCTAAGTATCAGTGAGCACGGGCCCCGAATGGGAAAACAATGAGGGCAGCGCTGGACAACAACCAGCTGCTGTCATTAACCGCAGGCACGTGGGGAGAAGCCATCTGCTTGGCCTTGCCACCAGGGAGCTTAAACTGAGCCGGGAATGCAAGAAAATACCAAAAACAAAAAAAAAAGGCTCGTTAATGAGGCAGCCTTAAATACCACCTTCTTAAAAATCAAGAGATCAGGCTTGGGTCCTGCAGCCCTAAATTCAGCCCCTGCTGACTGAGAGCTTAGAGCCAACGGCTTCACCTCCTACTCTTCCTGTTTCTGTCTGGACGTAGAATGCCGGATGCTAGTATGACCGTGAGGTGGGGCATAGCTGACCCCTCCCTTTGGGAAGGGCCAAGCCCTCGCCCCACTTCAGGAAGCCGGGTCTTCTGTTTCATTACTTTCCGAAGCCCCGTGTGATACTAAGTTTTCTAGCAGCCACAGTGAAACAGGCAACAAGAAACAGGCAGTTCTAATTTTAATGGTGTATTTTATTTAACCCAATATATCCAAAATATGATCACTTCAACATATAATGTTAGATACATACGTATATTATTATATATCTATAATACATATTATATAGATATATAATAATATATAATATATGACATATATTATATATACCTATATCTATCTATATCTGTATATATCGTATTGATTGTGTGTGTATATATATATATATATATATATATATATATATAAATGAGATACAAATGCTTTTTCACTTAGTCTTCAGAATCGGTGTGTGCTTTACACGTAACAGCACCTCTCAATCCAGACGAGCCACAGCTCAGCTGTCCCACGGCCGCCTGTGGCCACGGGCCACCGTGTTGGGCACCGCGGGTGTATGTGGGGCCCTGGACGCTGCCTGTCTGCACGTGGTGTCAAGGGCCTGGGTTGAGCTTGGATCTCGTACAGGATTCGTCAGTTCCTGAGCATCGGCCCCCCAGGGCCGGGGGCTCCCGCCACCACCGCTGATTTCAGTTTGGGGTGACGTAGGGAGCCTCCAATGGCCTCATTCTCCAAGGCAAAAGTCAGATAAAGTGCTGTGAAACTTCCCATGGAGCAGTTACCATTTTTAACATATCTGCAGTGAACATTAATGGGATTCCATACAAATTGAACAGACCTCAGAACTAGCTGGAATAGTCAGTGGATGACCTTGGTGTTTTTAATTAAATCCAAAGTGAAACTCAAGAATGGGAGAGTTTTATGAGGCTGGCTACTCAAAAGGAATCAGATCTGGTGAGACGGGAGGAGGTAAATGACCGCTCCCCTCTTTCCATCCAGCTGATGCTGGGGTGACCGGGACCACTCATTCCCAGGTACGGGGTCAAGTCATACTTCAGTGTGTGATGCCCTAATAGGGAAAGAATTTTCTGGAAGGGCAGAAAAGACTTCCAGATCATGGCCTCTCAATCTTCAGGCCTCACTTCAGAAATCTTACCTTGTGTGTGATGACAAAGCCCACACGCGTTATTATAATAACTTGTTCAGCCATGGGTATGTCCTGTGGAACGGTGGTGAGCTCAGGTAAGCTGCAGGTGTGTGCATTGTGGGGTGAGGAGGGCGATGGATGCTTAACATGAGGACCGGCTGGTTGTCAGCCGTTGGTCGAATCTGTGAACAGCCTATTTAATTACAGAACCCAACCTGGGTTATAAAAGGTAACGGACTGGTTCACGCGTTCCTTCTTGCAATAAATCTAGCTCCCCGTTCCTCTCCGTCCCGGGAAACGCCCAGCCCCTCACACACTGAGTCATGGGACATTATTCAGAACTTCGTGGGAACCACAGGTGGCTGCCGTCCCACCCTCTCTGGAAGCTTCAGTTCTTTGAACCTGTTGGTCATTGTTCCCAGTTTTCTTCAACCACATATCACCAATACTGTGCCATATAATTTGGCGTGTGCTTGCATTATCTGCCCAGCTGGATTAGATGTTTGAACACAGGGCCAGGCTCTTTATCTGTTTACCCCCAAAAGTGCCCAGCACGGAGCCTTAAGGAGAGGGAAGTTCAGAAACATTTGCTGGAAGAATTAATGGCGCACTTGACTCCCGGTGGCTCCTGGCATCGCCCCCGGCCCCAGCTCCGTCATGTCTTTGGTCTGATTTTTGTGGAGCCGAGAGGTTTCCTCTTTCCTTCTTTTCTCTATTTCCTTTCTTGTTTTGTCAGACCCATAACAGAAAGTCTCAATTAGCTGCTCAGCTTGGGCAAGATGTTCTAGTTAACTAAATGAATCAATGATTGGAGTTAACTGAAGAGTAATCAGCAAACATTCTTCTGGTTGCCATGAAAATCCTCATTGTTGGGCCATGTTTCTAAATATAGAAGGGCCCATCTGTCTGAGGGACCGGAATATAATGAACATAACTGAACTTCTCCTTGTTGGTTCAAGATCATTCTAGGATCATTATTTCTCATGACAGCATTCTCCAGGATGTCCCTGACCCCGTCAATGTCACCGAAGCACACAGCCTGCAAACTTCTCTTGAAGGATTGTGTGTGCAGCTGTCAGGCCCCTCTTTCCCGAAGCAACTCAACAGCCACTTTCCTGTTTTAATCCAAAGCACTATGAGAAGGTAGAATAGGGCGTGCCAAATCAAAGGCCAAACGAATTCTATGAAATTTACTTTGCAAAAACCACACAAGAAATTGGCACCTGCCCTCCTTTCCTCCTCACGTAGAGAACAGAAACCTGCTTTGCTCGGCAGCAGGGGACCATGTAATTTAGGGGAGCTGGGGGGCGTTCTCCAGCCCAGGGGTAATGAATCTTCATTCGTTAAACCAGCCCTCTGGACAGTGATCAGTTGAGGACTTCCTAAAACAATTTGTGTGCAGCCACATAAACTGGGAATGAGGCATGCAGGGCAGCCTGCCGAGGGGGTGCTGGAGGCTTTCTGTCTCTTGAAAGGAGACACTGACTGCTCCCTCTCCCTGCCTGGGTGATGCTGTCTGAAGATGAGATGTTCGGTGCTGCAGCAGCCACCTTACCACCATGAGGGGCAGGTCTGGGAAGTAAAGCCAACAGGACAGCAGAGCAGAAAAGTGAGCCTTGTCCCTCTGTACATCACTGATCACTACATCAGCCATCCTGGAAATGCCAGAATTTTCCATTTTGGTTTATGTTGTTAAGTTAGGTTTCCTGTGACTTAGAGCTGAAATCTGAATTGATACCCAGAGCTCTTACTTCTTTCTAGCCTCCAAGCAGAGAGCAGTGGAAAATAAAGAGAAAAACACACCTGGTTAGTTAAATGTTCTACATGGCCTGGGTCTAGTCAATCATGATTTTATGTTTTTAACTTCTGTTGTTGTTCTCCAGGGGAATTTGGCAGCTCGGTGTCTAACCTGCAGGACTCTCCCACATGACCGAGGGCATCTGCCGGCTTCTCATGGTCTTAGCCTGTTATCCTCATGACTGGGACCTCCACACCGAAAGCATCAGAGCCTCACACCTGGACACTGCACAAGCACACCTGTCTGCCCAGACCCCTATTTTCATCACCAGGCAGTAACTCCTTACTTACTGTGACCGATCTCAGAGCCCACAGACAACCCAGCAGGGTGGTTACAGCCCGTGCGGGAGGGGCTTGACCCCAGTGTGGACGTCAGCACTGGTCACTGTACTTATATGGAAGGGGTTTGAACTCCCACCAACCATAAGAAATATTTCTTTCCCTTTTGTGAGCCAGATTTAAATTTTTAAAAATTTGCATACAATAAAATCCACCTTTTTGGGTGTACAATTCAATGATCTTCTCCACCTGCGTAGCTTCCCGCAACCACCCCCACAGTCAGGATGGACGGCTCCCACAGCCCCCAGCTCCCCTGTGTGTGGACAGCCCCTTCTCACTCTGCCAGGACCCCGAAGCCCGCTGCGTCGTGCAGCCGTGCCTCTCTAAGAGGCCGTGTAAGGGGCATCACATAGCACCGAGCCTTTGCGTCTGGCTTCCTTCATCTGCCGGGATGTCCCGAGACTCCTCCATGCTGGTGAGTGTAGGTCAGTCCTTGTTTTCCCTGCGTAGTTTTCCACTGTGTGGATGCGGCAGTGTGTTCACCTGGCCACGCCCTGAGGGACACAGGGCCTTTTCCAGCGGGGGGTGACCGTGAATAATACAGCTATCAGCACTCATAGACAGGTTTTACGTGATCGTTAATGTGGACTTGTCTAGGGCGATGGCAGGAACGAGGGTCCTGAGCCACTGGTGACTGTGTGTCTAGCTCTAAGAAACCAGCGAACTGCCTCCCAGAGTGGCCACGCCGTCCCTTGTCCCCACTGGCAGTAAGTGAGCCTTCCTGCTGTCCCATGTCCTCGCCAGCACTTGGATTGTGTTTTCCATTTTGTCCCTTCTAATAGCTGTTCTTCATGGGCTGTCATCCTGGTTTTGACTTGCCTCTCCTCCTGACTCAGGGTTCCAAGCCTCGTGTCATGTGCTCTTTATCCTTGAAGGTCTCAGCTGAGAGGTCTGTTCATGCGGCCTGCAGAAATGCTGACCTCCGGGTCACCCTCACCTGCCCTTGCTGGCCACACCTGGAGCTGGGGTCCCTGGCGGTGATCTGAACTCTCTTTTATCCTGGAGCTGAGCCTTCATGTTTTGCCAAACAGACAGCTAGCATTCCTCTCCATTTCCTGTCCGCATGTTTAATGGTTGGTGCTGGAGGTGGCACAGGCACATCCCATGGCAAACCCTGCTTCCAGGGAAAGGCTCTCTGGAAATCGCTCCAGGGCATGGCAGGTGCTGTCCTGGGAAGACACCGAGAGCCCACAGGAGGAGAAAACATCGCTGGCCAGACTGGCAGAAGCAAACACCCTAAATTGCAGGTGAAGTATCCATGGGCAGTCTCACCATCCTGATGAGGTGCCCACCGCTGGTCATGGAGGTTGTCATGGTGATGGAAGACCTGCCCTAGGAGGCCATTGTGTGGGAGAAGTTTGCTTTTTTTTTAGAACCCGCAGAAGCTCTTGCCAAATTGCTTTGGCTTGAGGAGAGCTTACTCCCTGCATGATGGAGAAAAATGCAATTTTAAAAAAAAATAATAAAACTAATTACGGCTACTTATTCATTTTAGGAAAGTGGATGAATTAATCTCTGCTGCAGATTTTTTTTAATTTAGGAAAAATTGCAAATGGACCTTTTAGCTACGAAAGGAAAAGCGCCAGGATGGTCTCAATGGGAGAGGTTGAGACAAATGGAAGTCAAATTGCTCTGCCTAAAAAGTCATCAAACGTCAGGGACTATTGGCAGCCTAAGAGCAATGGGGGAGGGGTGTCCTAGAACTCAAGAAAAGAAGAAGGCAGGAGAAAGGTCCTGATGGACAAAGTGAAGACCAGTCTCAACAGCATGGCATCCGGAGGAGCCTGTAGGGGGAGGGGCGTGGGAGGAGCGCTGGGGCAGAGGCCACACCCAGGAAAGATGAGGAACAATATTGCACGGAATGGAGCACTGACCACTCTGCCCACCCACTCCGAACACACACACACATACAGACATTTGCACGTACACGTGTACTTGTATACAGGCACACACATATATAAACCCACATGTGTGCATGTACATGCATATACATACATGTACACACATGCACATGGTCACACACGTGCATGTGTGCATTCACACGATGCACACACACCCCAAGCTCGCACACAGGTCGTGCCCCAACACCGTGCTCCCATCGGAGGAGATGGTCTCTTTCCAGCAGTCCACAATCTCGCAGACCCAGCGTAACAGACGGCTTGTGCAAGCACCGTATCTGTGTACATCACTGCAGGAAACTTAATCACTGAGAGAATTGTCAGAAAGGATTCCGGCGTGTTGTGGGGCGTATTTTCAAGGTAAATCAAAAGGGAAAGAAGCATTTTTTGGAAATAAAATACTCTAGCATGGATATTTGTAATATTTCCCTAAGAAATAATCTCCCTAGTTTTTCCAACTGAGATTTGGGGAATAAATCTATTGGGTGGCCAGACAGTTCTCAGCAAATAAGATATATGAAGAGTATATATTTCTAATGTCCAAAGACAAGAATGCAATTTGCAGTCTCCCGAGAGGGCAGGCCCGAGTTGCAGTGCATTCCGGTTTTCAGGTTTATTTAGTGAAGGGGCACCTCAGACCCACGGTCCGCTTGTCCACATGGTAGAGGCCTGCTGTCTGCCCCACACTCCCCGGGGGACAGTGGGTGGCAAGGTCCCTGCTCACTCAAGTTCAGAGTGACTGCAGCGGCCATCTGTGTGGAGGGGGTGGAGGCCATGAGCTCAGAGGAAGAGGAGGAGCATGTTGGTTCAGGAGACATCGCTGCTGGAAGGCTCAGACAACAGCGCCATGCAAGGAGCAGGCTTTCCTGGGGCTCCCTGCACCCTTACCCTGAGCCATGCAGCAGTCTCAGACACCTGACACAAACAGAACCCTGGAGAGGCCAGTCTCCCAGGCCTGAGCAGGTGGGCCTCCCAGAAGCCCAGCCAGGCCGCCGTGGCTCACAGCTGTGCAGGGGAAGCCATCACCTGATCTGAGGCTGCTGCTGGTCACACCTGTCCTGTTCCTTGGTGTCAGGCATCGAGGCTTCTGGAAGCATGGGAGCCCCGCCGTCAGTGCCTCCAAGCCTTCCCCCTTCTCCCTGGCCCAGGAGGGGCGTCCGTCACCTCTCTCCAAGGACAGAAGACCTTCCTGAATGGACAGCCGTTGGCCTCAGAGGACGTCCCTGTGTCAGCCAGCTGACCCTGGGCGGAAGGGCGAGGTGAGGGGCATGTGGCGGGGGCTGTGCACGCAGCCAGGACCGTGATCTCACTGAGCTGGGAGGTGGCCACTGGAGATGTTTCAGTCATACAGACGAGGACCTGGGGGTCAGAACCTTCGGCGACTCGACCAGCGTCACTCCCTGCCTCCAGTCCCCCCACAGCACGCGGAAGCCTGCGGCCAAATCCTGACCCTGGTGCTGAATTCTGAGGGACAGCTGGCTCAGCCCGGCTCCGAGCGCTGGGTCTCGGACTCCGAGATGCCAGCGGGCCCGGCTGCCTCCTCCGCTGCCTCTGAGGCTCCCTCCTCGGGCCCACCTGGTGGCCTGGCAGCTCAGACTCACCTGCGCCAGGTGAAATCCACCTACGACAACACCGAAACTCGTGCCTCTCTTTCTGTGATTCCAAAATAATCCTAATTGTGTCCCTGGCTCGGACAAGGTCACATGATCACCTCTGACCAACGGTAGCCTCCAGGGGACATCCTCATCACCTGGCCTGAGCCACCTTTCATTCTTGGAGCAGACGTGTGTCAGCTCCCTCCGGAAATCTGTTGCTACAGGAAGAGGACAGGGCACAGGGAGGAGAAACCCAAGGCACTTCCTCGCCCCACTGCTCATCCCTAAGTAAGTAGTGGCTCCCAGATGCCTGGCTGCACAGCGCAGGGGGAGAAATAATAGTGGCAACACTCTCAGGCACCCTGGCCACCTTCTCACACGAGAGAACCCCGGTGGGGTTAACTCCAGGCAAGGAAGCCCCTCTGGTTATTTCAGGGCCACCCCCGACCGGCACAGCCTCCTCCCACCAGCAGCCGTGTCTGCAGGGAAAGGCTCTTTCCTGATCCGAAGAAGCCACTCTGGGATCCCAGAAGCATAGTAAGGCGGCATTTTGAGAGGGTGGCTGATCCAGGAATATTACAAATATGTTGGCTGCGTGAGGAGTTTGTTTGCAGCGCAGGAGTGCCGGCTTTAGCCAGACCAGCTCTCCCAGCTTAATTACTGTCATCAGAGAGCGGTTTCAGGAAGGATAGGTATTTTGACTCGCATTGATCTGCCAGACGGTCAGAGGCATTCAGAGACTAATATCCCCATCGCCTCTTTCTGGTCTGTATCGGGAACACGTCAGAATCACCAACATTAAACCCCCTCGTATTGATAAGCCGGTGAGCTAAAAATGCCTGTGATGCCATGATTGATCATTGCATATTAACTAAGGTTATTAGAAAAGGAAGCTGTGACGCTGCCATCGCCTCCTCACGGCGCTCAATTTAACAATCTGTCTTCCTGTCCCTTGTGTGTCTTCTTCTGGGCCCATTTTTTTTCTCCTCAATTAATTACAGTCGATTAGACGGTGAACAGAATGACTCTCCCAATGCACCTGAGGAGACCTCCTCTCGGAGGAAGCGGTTTCCGTGTGAAGCCACAGCAGGCCAGGACCGCAAGCCTCCGTCTCTGCTGGCGCAGTCATGGGAGAGCAAGGACCAGGCGACCCAACGCCTCCTCCAGGAATTCAGGCTCGCGACGAGGCAGGGCCTGCCGTGGCCTCTCAGGGTTCGGGCCTGTGGACATGTCCTGTGTGCCCTTCGGCGGGTTGGGGGTGGCTGTATCCACCTGCTTTTAGCAGAGAAAGAAAGGTCTTGAGCAGATTGTGTGACCATTTCTCACGGTCTGTGGGAAGGTGTCCTCTGGGCCCCAGAGGAAGGAGGAGTCCAACTGTCAACGGCTGGGCCCGCAGAGACGAGGGAGGCCTGAGGTTCAAGGCATGAGAAGCGCCCAAATTATTTCTGCTGCACTGTGTACCTGGGTTCCATTTCCTGCTTTGAGCTTCCTGGCCCATCGTAGGTGCTCAGCAAATGCTGGCTGCTGGAATTCCCTAGGGAGGACCAGGCCGTGCAGACGTCACAGCAGCGAGTGGGAGAGCTTCTGATAACATGGTCCTCAGGGGCCACCAGCAGCGTCAGCATCGCCTGGACCACATGACAAGTGCAGGGTCCCGGGCCGCTACACCTGTGACTCAAACCCTGGGCTGTGGCCTGGCCCGTTGTCACAGCCCTCCAGGGACTCTGTGACCCTGTGCCGCTGGGGTCTGGGAGTAGAGTGCCCACAGACAGGGGAGGTGGCCATGGGGACCTTGCAAAAGGGGGCTGGGAAGTTCGCAGAGGGAGGAAACATGGCAGGTGTGTCTGTTCCTGGTGTCTCTTCACGGGGACTTGGGCTCGGCCTCTGGGCCCACCTGAGCCTCCCACCCCACCAGCCTCGGATCCTCTGGGCTGCCCACGTGTCTGTCTTCCCTTTGGAGACAGGGTCGGGGGCTGCGCCAGTCCCCTATGACAGACATGTGGCGAAGGCGACACAAATTCCTTATCTCACAGTTCCGGCGGTCAGAAGTCTAAGCCAGTCTCACTGGGCCAAAATCAAAGGGAGAGGGAGCTGGCTTTGCCTCCATTTCACAGACAAGGAAAGTGAGGGTCAGGCCGTGCAGGCCCAGCTTGTGGTAAGCCCCAGAACCCACACCCAAGTCTGGGTGGCTCCCCAGGTCATGTGCGGAGCACCCTGCCTGCCCAGGCTGCTTCTGCACAGGACGTGGCGAGGCTCAGCCGCCCGCCCCGGCCCGTGGCTGGGCAGTGGTAGACACGGAGCTGGGACCCCACTGCTTCCCCTCAGCCTCTCCGACTACAGGGGCTGTCTCCTCTGGGGCCCAAAGCAGGTGAGACAGCGCCGGGAGCCAACGGTCCTGAGCGCTGAGTTAGAGGTCAGCAGTAGCCCCTCCCCTCCCTGGGGCAGCGCACCGCCCGGCCCACTGCACTGGGGCTTAGACTCAGGGCTTGTTTAGGCTGAAGGAACATAGGCAGAGACAACCTCCCTCCCTGAGCCAAGCCGTGGAGGCACCTGGTGCTTCTTCGTGGCCTGTTTTCTTCTGCTGTTGCCCCGGTAACCGCT
Organism: Aselliscus stoliczkanus; assembly: GCA_033961575.1. NCBI lineage: Eukaryota > Metazoa > Chordata > Mammalia > Chiroptera > Hipposideridae > Aselliscus > Aselliscus stoliczkanus. The sequence continues at coordinate 2,074,243 of CM066738.1, read as the reverse complement.
TGTTCAAAAATGGCCAGAGGCCCGTGAACAAAACTCAACCCAAGATGCTGTCTGGAGCCTGGAGCCTGTGGATGAGCCCAGCCTCGCCAACGAGCTGGGCGACTGTCCCCACTGATGCATGAGTGACCGAAACACTTGTTCCAAGCCTCTGGGTTTAGGGGAGGTTTGTTACTCAGCGCTATGACAGCCGCTGCTGATAGGTACAGGAAGTGAAGCGTGGACGTCAACATATATGAACAATCCCTCCAGAGCCACGAGGCAGCATTCTCTGATATGCAGAAAGAGAGCACACCGTGAAATCCAAAGCAGGCGGCTCCGTGCCAGTGGGGCTGCAATCCCCGAGGTAGCTCTTTAAAATTTGAGTGGAAGTTCAACTTTGCAATGGGACTGAGTCTTTGCCTGAGGTCTTCAGTAGGGTGGGTAACCCCAGGGTGTCCACAAATGCACTCACCTCGCCCCCTGACACACTTTTTAAAGTTTTTCTTTGTATCTAATGCTTAACTGGTGTCAATGATTTACCTCACTTGATAATCTGACATGGTCCGTGGAGAATACTCAGTTTCCGTGTGAGTCAGCCAGCGGCCACCCATGGTCCTGCTGGTCAAATCTGTCTCCATGGAAAACTTGCTTCCCAAATGTACTTCTAATGTATGGATTAATTTTGCTTTTGAGTGACAGCTAATCTGCTTTCTCCTTGTAATAAAACAATTAAATTATTTTTGCTCTCCCAGTTGCATTTACTTTTTTCAGGGTAATCCTTTCATTAAAAGCCATTTAATACTTTTCTGCTCTGTTATCTGCTCTATTTCAACTTTTGTATTTTCTCTGCTTTTCTGTCATTAAATTTCCCTTTTTGTTCTTTTGTTGTGATGGCTTTTTTTTTTTTTTGTACCCCAACAGAAGCTTTGAACCTAAAAACTTGAAACCCATATTATTTGGAACAAACGAATCTGTGGTGTCACTTTGCCAGCTAATGTGTTACTTTTACGTTTTGTTTTAATTTTTCAGAATGTTTGTTTATGAACAAGGTCTCTTGTTACCTCCAGGTTGGCTTGGTCTCCAGACCATTCTTCACATGAAATGATAATCCTCTAATACCATAATCATCACCATGGCAACAGGAGGCGATGTCACCAACAGGATTGTGACTTCAGGGCGCAGGCTTGCATCTTTTACCCATTACGGAAGCATCGCATGTCAGGAGCACTGCGCGGCTGTGTCACTGGTTCCCACGCTGAGAACAAGGAAGGGTGGGGAACCGTGAAATCTAAACCTGGTGTTTCTCCATCACCATCAGACACACGCCGCACAAAGCAGCACTGACTGCTCTTCACATTTTGTTGTTCCCCGGCCCCGCCCCTGCGCTAACAAGCAGATGTATGGGGAAACACAGGTGAGCACTGCTTAGGTGATCGGGCGCAGAAGCAAGGCCCCAGAGCCACCAACGTCCTCCTCTACCTCCAGGCTACTTGGTCTGGTGAAAGCTAGGGAAGGACTGGTAGACGAACTGATCTGCTCCTCGGGTGACAAGACGACAGCATGGCCCATCATGCTGTGAACAGTGGTGCGAGGACGAGTCCACACTCAGAGCCCACGTCTGGCATTCCACCGGCTGGGTTTCCACATCGGCTTTTGACCTTTGGTGAGCTGCTTACTGAGCGGCACCTCATGTTGGCCCCTGTAAAAGAAAGATTGCATGTTATTCTTTTTAATTCTGGATTGAACTTCTCAGCATCCCAGGAGGCCAGCAAAGGAAGCGTCAGGCAGAGAAGCTGGTGTGGGCAGGCACCAGTGGGCATCAGTGCTCCGGAAGCCCAGATACCCTCCGTGTTCTCAGAGATACTGCCTGGGTCTTCTAGAAATGCCCTGCGGGTTAGGCGAGGCAACTGCCCATTTCACAGGTTTTGCAACTGAGGCTGAAGGAGTTTCCATGAAGCCCCAGGTCACACAGCTAGAAGCAGTGGGGTCATGGCCAGACATAAATCTCCCCATCCCAGCACCCTGGACAGAGTGTCAGGTGGCCCTGCAGGGCCCAGCTGTCTGGAAGGAGCATTGGCTGAGAGAAAGAGGGAACACGGGGCCGCAATTCCCTTCTCCGTGTCCCTGGGTGCACTCACAGCCCCCCTCTGCCCCGTGGGGCTCCCCTTTTGCAGGGGACCACAGCGGCTCCCAGCATGGGAACTGCTGGGACTCATTCTCTGGGTTCTAGGCAGAATTCAAGGACTATAATTGGGCCTGTTTCAAACCAGTAAAATCCCCACAGCTTAAAACATGCAAAAATAAAAGGAATCAGCCCCATCAGCATTTCACACTATGTTCATAGTTTTTTATTTAAATGTTTAATATCATAAAACAAGCCTGGCATGCTGAGGAAACTGGTGACTTCATCAAAAGAAATCACTCTTTTAAGTGAAAGTAAACAGTGGTTAGGGCTTCCCCAGAGAGGAAATAAAGATGAGGGAAGCGGTCCGGGCTGGCCAAGGCAGGCGGCTTCTCCCAAATGCATCACAATTAAGCTTAAGGGTTCCTAAGGGTTCCCTGAGGTGGGGCTGATTTATGGGCAAAAGCAAACGCACTGTCCCCAGAGATGGCCCCCAGGTCCCGACTCCCTGGGAGGGGAGGAGAGGGGACGAGGACAGATGGGGGCAGGGGGGACTCAAGGGGGGCCCCGTTTCCTCAGGATACCCCTCTTTGTGGCAGGATCTCCCCCCACCCGCAGGCACCCTCCAGCCCTGTTCCCCAGGCAGCCCTCCCTTCGTGGGACCGCTGCCCTCGCAGACGTGGTTCAGACTCTGAAGTGAGGGACACGGAAGCAGTTAACACCTTGGCAGTGGGTGGCATGGACCAGGTGTGACCATGTACAGGTAAGTCCCCCCCAAATGCAAAACATTAGTTCACACCAAAGGCATCGCTGAATAGCAATTATTTTGATGTTCACTGCTGAGAAAACAGAAAAAGAAAATGTACACTTCACAGACACGTTCTGGAAGATCTTATAAAAACGAGGCTTTTCTGCCATTTCTAAGGCTTGTCCTGTCATTTTGGTTTTCAATCATTGTGGTCTACTGGGTTCACTCTTAGATTTGGCTTTCCACCTCTCCAAACTCCCAGCAGTCACGGTCTTCTGGCCGAGGCCGTCATTTTATATTCAACGTTGCAATCACTGTCACCAAATTAGGTGGTTAGCACCACAGACCCAGATAAGGAGAAATGACACAGGAAACGTGTGGAGTCTCTTCCGGTTTCGATCCTTTCTCCCACGGATGCCATGTAAACGGGTGGCCTGAATGGCCCAGCTGGTGGCCTCCGTGTGCCCCAGCCCAACCTCTGTCCCATGACTGCTGTCCCCTCCAACTGACTCTGGGCTCAGCCCGGTGACTTGTATGATGTTGGCAACTGTGACTCTACCTGTAACTAGAAGGGCATTCCGCTTCACTCATTGACGCCTGCCACCATCACCCCCGTGAGAACATAGTCAGGGTAGCCTGCCAGAAAAACCTGCGAGAGCCACCTGGAGGGGAGTGGAACGGGCCAGCAGAAACCAGCCTGGACCGGCAGCTCCCAGCCACCCTGCCGCGGACTTCAAACAGAACCAACCAACCAGGTCACATCAGCTGAACCTGGCTCAGGTCAACAGCATAGCCCAATCGACCTCCAGGCTCATGGGAAAATGAGGCATAGCCGTTCCCTCAAGCCGTCGGGTATCGTAGGATGGCTCCTTACACAGCCTTTGTGAGCCAGTAGGCAGTGATAAAAGCATGACAGTTACTATTCATTAAGCGCTTACTGTGTGTCAGCCATCGTGCCTGGTACGTACAGGCTCAGCTCTGGTCTGCCCACTGATGCCAGGATACAGTTGTGACTATCCCCGTTTTTACACATAAGGGTATGTGCCTTACACAGTAGAGTCAGTAAGCTCAGGAAGCTGGGTTTGAACCCAGTGCACCGTCACCAATCCCGTCCTCTCCCCCAAGCTTCCTGTGAGTGGACATAAAAGTCCCACCCACCTTCTGTCCAGCCAGCTGACCGCAGAGCTAAACCTTGTTCCCCTGCAGCTATTCGCACATGTGATGACTTTTGGGGTGACTAGTGAGCTGGAACCACTTACACATGGCTTGAGGAAGGGGCTTCCCCACTCGCCTCTCAGCTGGGGACCAACCCCCCCGTGGGCTGTGCTTTGATGTGGCTCTCACCAGCCCCAAAGCAGCCCTCAAGGTGCTGGGTCATGGGTTCCAGCTGCGTCTGGCCGTCCTGGGGGAGCTTGCAAACCAGTAAGGCTGGGAGCAGAGCTCTGCCAGTGGGACATGCCTGCCTCTGACAGCACATTGATGATGACTATTGTCCCTTTCGGGCCACTTCACAAAGCATACAAGTCACACCAGCTTTTATCTATCAGAAAAACACTCAAAGCTGAGCAGAGACCACACAAGCCCCATTCTGAAGTACGGACTTCACGTAAATCAGGAAACAGGAAAACTGGTGGGTTTCTCGCGTGCAGACTCATATAAAATCAGCGGATGCAGACATGCTCTCGACCTGCTGCGCTTCGGGCCATTTCTATCACCGAATGCCGGCTGAGGCTGAGGCAGGTGGATGGGGGTATCCTGGACCAAGGGGCTTGAGACACCTGTGGACACTGCAAGGCTGACCTTATCTGTGCCCGGGCAATCGGGCTGTCTTGGGGTCTTGTCTCCCCCACCCTGTGAATTCGTCAACATGCTACCATTTTGAACTGCTAAAATTGATGCAATCTCATGTGTTTGAGCCCGAGCAGGTCAGGGTTGTCTATTCTCCCAGAAATCTCTCCCTTGGGGGACAATGGAAAGATAGCTGGGTACCAGGAGACCTGGCTTCCCGCCACCTGCACACGACTCGCCGCAGGACCATCAGGCCGCTGAGCACCTGTGGGTCACGTTAGCCACGTGGCCCTGTTTCCTCATCCGGGAAAAGAGGCCATTGGGCTTTGAAATAAAAATAGCCCACAGTGTTGAGTATTTGCCATGATCTGCTCAATGTGCTAAGTGCCTAATTATTTTTAAAAAAACATTTAATAATTGTAAGCAATTATCAGTTCTTCGCACTGCCGGGTGGCAGGGACAATCGTTACCCTGTTTTTCAGATTAGGACGCTGGGGTCAGAGATGAGCTAATGGAGACCCCAGGCCTGGAAGGAAGGGCGTGGTGCTCATGGCTGTGTGGTTGGCCGTCACTCGGCCTCCTTCCGTAACAGGAAAACTCTGTCCAGCTGCAGGACACGATGGCTATGTGGGTGACAGCCCCCATTTTACCACTAAGATGCCTCGTCTTCAGTGCCACTTGTAGGAAGTAGCATCAAGGCCACCTCCCAGCTCACAAAGCCCTGCTCATCGCAGACACACTTGTGGGGGCCGCTCACTTTATTATATCCAGTGTCTCCCTGATTTCACTGCATGATTTTTACTTTCCTCTTTCCCACTGGGTATGGTCAGTTGGCACTTAGCACCCAACCACACCTCCTTTTCGAGTGCCTCCTGGCCTGCCAAGGTCGACGAGCTGAAAACTACATGTTCTAGAACCCTCTGTGGGGCAAGCTGATGCTGAGGTGGCCCCCAACGGCCTGTGAGGAACTGAGGCTTCAGTCCAGCCACCCTGACGGAATGAATTGCCAGTTCAGTGAGCTCCGAGGCAGCTCCGTCCCTGGCTGAGCTGCCGGATGAGACCCCAGCCCTGGCCAATGGCTGGACTGCTTCCCAGTAAGACACTGCAGCCAAGAACCAGGCCCACTCACCTGGGCTCCTGACCCACAGGAACGGTGAGGTGATGACTGTGTGCTCAGTTTGGGGCAGTCTCCTAAGCCCATACACCTCTCGTCCAGAGCTGTAGATGAGATTTAGTTCTGCTGACCAGACGCTCTCGTGGAGAAGTGCGAGACAGAAGAGAGGCTGTCTTCTGGATTCCTTTGGCTGATTTAGGCCAGAGTCCATGTCAGGACACCAGCTTGCCATCGCAGCAAAGGCAGCAACCAGGTACAGTCCCGGTGTCTTCACAGTCACAACAGTGGCAGCAGACTCCTGAGCCCAGCTGGCTGACCGAGAGGTCCGTTTCCATGTGTTTTGGGGACCACCATCTTCTTGGCAGTGTCCTGATTTCCACGTTCTTGGTGGTGGAAGAGGCCAAGCAGCCTGGCAGGTCACGTCGCAGAACCTGCTGCCCGGCCAGACGGTAGGTCCATGCACCTCTGGCAGCTGCCATCCCACCCACCCAGCCACCCCACGGGCCCCTGGCCCCCCACATCAAGTCACTATCTGCCCTCTCAGCCTCGTGCGGTTTCTGTGTCCTGCACGGAACCCTAAGACCCACCTGGCCCTGGATTGTTTCCTGGGACATGAAGAAAGCCCATCAGTGAGCTCACAGCTCCCTGAGTGCCTTCTCTCCAAGCAAATCAACATGCTTTAAATCTTGGCCAAACACGCATTAGACGACACAATCCTGCCTCAAGTGCGTCTGGTGCCTTGTGGTCTGCCAAGGGCTGCAGCTGAAATCACCTCCTTCGTGCCTCACAGCAGCTCTCTGAAGTGGGGGCACATCCCCTCCCCCATTCCATAGACGGGGAAGCCAAGACCCGAGGCAGGTGAGTGCACCGGCCAAGTTTAGAGTGACAGCCCTGGCCCTTTCCTCCATCTGAGGGCCTATCCTGGGATTTACTGTTCTCGTGACTTCCTAACTCATGCCCCACTTAGAGCTCCAGTTTCTACAAACGTGAACCACACAGAGAAAATGGCCGTTAGACATTATTTTCTCAAATCCACTCCCAAGATGTTTGCTTGCTTGTCCAATGAGCAAACTCTATGAGGTGAGAACCAGCTCACCCATTTGTTAATTTATGAGAACACAAGTGCTTACTATTTGATAAGGTCAAGGCCTGTCCAGAGACCCCGGAGGGGATCGGTGGGGTCAAAGGGAACCATGCTCCCTCGGTCCCCTGCTGCCTTGGCTCGGCCCTGTGTCCTTGGGGCTGTGTTGACCTGGGGGTGAGGGGCGCCTTTCCTTAGTTCATCCACTCAGATGGATGCTTGTCTCCACTTTGCACAGACACTGTGTCCGCTGGTGACAGCCCTGTCCAACCTGGGGATATAGGCGGGCATAGGACTTCTTGGGGGTCTGAGGGGTGTGTGACCAGCAACAAGCAGTCTTCCCAAGGCTGTGGGGCTACCTTCAGGTCTTCAAACACTCTGGCTGAATGTGTATTCCTAGTCTGTGTGTTGTAGACAGCAGCATCCAGAGCAATGAGTGGGAGTGTTTGGGGGAGACCTCTGGGGACCCCCGGGTCACTCAAGCTCTCTGCAAAGCCCCATCTCTATCACCAACAGGGCCCCTGACTTTGAGGGTGACCCCGCAGAGCCTCCACAGCCAGCTGACCATTCAGTAGAGGACAGCTGTGACCTCTGGAGGAAGCAGGGTCTTTGCAAGTGATGCCGTGGGAATCCCTCTGGGCCCCCCTCCTCCTCCCCGAAGATCACCTCACAGTGTGGTTCAGGGGACCCTGGGTGGAGAGCAGTTCTGAGGAAATCGCCTTCATGTCCGCTCTCATGCGTTCAGGTCACCCTGATTGTACTTAATAACTCCGCACTCACAGAGCTTTTATTATTGTATATGTTATAACTGTTCTATTTTTATTATTAGTCACTGCCGTTAATCTCTGACTGCACCTACTTTATAAATTAAACTTTATCATAGGGATGTGGGGATTGGACAAAACACAATAGAGAGGGTTTGGTCCTCTCCGTGGTTTCAGGCATCCACTGGGGGTCTTGGAACATGTTCCCTGCAGATAAAGGGGGCTCCCGTAACTCTCTGACAAGCCATGGACAAGGATGCAGTTCCCCTCTGAAGGTTGGATGCCAACAGAGAAAAATAACGATTTTACTGTTCCGTGGGGGGAAAGAATATGGAATTAACAAACTTTGAGCGTCTCCACCCACATCATGCCGGAAAGAATGGATGTCACATCAGGCACAGAGCTGAGCAAGGAATACCTGCCAAGCTCCTGAGATGCCCACCTTGGCCCAGACCAGCCGTTGGTGGGGCAGCCTTATTGTGTGAGACTCACCTGAGAGCGTTTACGTAGGATTGGTGGTCTCTGTGCCTCCTCGTGCCCCAGGGAAGGTGATAAAATGGACCCACGTCCCTCCACCCCTTGGCAGCAATGTGGAGAGGCCTCACCAGCTCCGTGGGTCCCCTATGGTTGCATGCTGAGTGGTCCTTTTTCTTTTCTTCTGTGTAGCTCACTTCACTTAATTCATATTTATGTGTTTGAGCTTTTGGAAAGTAAATGGGTGTTTTTAGTGTGGTATTAATGGTAGCACGTGGATCTGGTGAAAACCATGAAGGCAGCAGACCAGTGACCGACGCTGGAGGAAACATTGTTCCAGAATGGAGTTACCCAGTGGCCAAGCACCTGACCCACGAAGTCCCTGAATCAGAATTTCCAGCTGAGAGGACTTCTGACTGTGACAAACAATGGAGAGAAGCCCACAGGCTCCCCAAAACTAAGGTCAGTGTTGAGCAGGAGGTGGGTCTCGCCACCTGGGACCTTGAGAGGCAGAAACAGTCAAGTCAGAACTGGGAAGGGGGTGACAGGGAACAGGCTGGTGTGGAGGAGATCTTACTGATTTACTTCTTAGGCACCATTAGGCAGAGTCGCTGGGCTCAAGGTCCCCTGCTGGTCAATTCATTGCTGAGCTTGGATTGGGATTTTAGGTCCACCGTGTTCAAATGTCCCCAGGGGGTCCCATAGCAAGACCTGTCTATTGCTTCTGGTGGCCAAGGCCGAAATGGACACACGTTTCCAGACAAAGCAAGATGAATACCCATCTCTTCCCCCATCACTGTGCCACCGAAAGCAGCCCCATTACATCCTGGTCGGAGGTGTGTGAGGACACGTCTGCTCACTTCTGTGTTTTAATGTGTGGTCTCCCCCGCACCCCGCCGCGTCCCTAACACCGTGCCTGCCCCTTCCCGCCAGAGCGGCCAGCATCCGGGGCATCTGCGGGCGGCAGCGGCCCCTGGAAGGTCCTCACGTCAGTCTCTCCTGAATCCTCACCACTCAAGACCTGCCTTGTTGCTTGGTAACGATTTCCACGGTGGCATTAAAAGAAGGGTTCTGAGAAGAGGGCTTGCTTAAAACCTGACAGCAATTACAGGGAACGCAGGCCACTTCTTTCGTTGCAGAAGCCAATACACGAATGGATCAGTTAGTATTTTATGATTACTTAAAGAGGCTTCGCATTCTATAGCTGTCGCCGACTTTGTGTCAACCCTATTTCCACACCCCTCACGTCGGAGTCTCTTCAGAGAATGCAGGGCAGGCACTGAAGAGATGGCCCGTCCTCCCCGGCTTTGGACTCCCCGTTGGCTTCAGCGTGTGTTCTGAGCAGAGGAGGCAGCCATGCTAATCTCAGATCACAGCCCGAGAGAGTGGGCTCATGGCCCAGCTCCCCCAAGAGCCACTTGCTCCCTTCGCTTTGTAGTTAAAGCAGGGGGACACTACCTGGCTGATGAACTGACCCCTCGTGCAGGAGCATCCTGGGCTAGCTGTTTCCTTAAGGGCGAGGACAAACACGCACACGCCTGCATGGATGCCAGCGGAGCGCCAGGTCCACAAAGAATTCTCAGTAAACAAACGCCTCCCATGTTTTGTGACCAGCTGGCTCTTAATCACAGAGGTAGGTCATCACTGCGGCTGATTTCAGCCTGTAAAATGGGATGTTTCACAACATAACCAAGCTTGCAGAAAGGCCTGGGCGAGCCCAGTTTGATATTAAGACATTCCCCACTTCATCCCCGTTTTTATTTTTTTACTCTATTAAACTGAGCTCAATAAGGCTGTAACAGAATTACGCTGAAGCCGACGTCATGCCTGATAACAAGGATTAAAGTACTAAGGTTATTCAGGAGGCCCCCTCCCTAGTTTTTCAACCTCGGCTCTACTGACACATTGGACCAGATAATTCTCTGAGGGAGAAGCTATCGCTGCCCTGGACACTGGGGGATGTTTAGCTCGCATCTCCATGAGAACACACAGGGAGAAAGTTTCCCTGTCCCGCTAAGTACCCAGGATGCCCAGCCAGCAAAGCAATGGAAGGCAAACAGAGAGCCTGCCTGCGTGTCACAGCTGGCGGGAAGCTGCCCACACAGCCTGACCCCTACAAAGGGCTGACACGTGGCCCCCACGGGAGCCTCCCTGTCCTGTTCTCTCCAATTTCTCGGCAGACGAAAGAAAAGGAGAACCTTGATCTAATGAAATGTCCCCGCAAGAGGATAAATTAACCTCCTCTTGGACTTGTCCAAACTGCTCACTGTAAACTGTTCAGCCAACGGGAAGTGACTCAGCGCTTGAGACTTTGCAGCCTCCAGGGTCTGAGAACCCCCGGAGCTTCGCCTGGTCATTTCTTCTCTTCTTCTTTTCAAAGGGAGGTTTCCCCAGGAAGCTGGCAATACCAATGAAAATACAGCGATGCCTTTGGGGTCCAAATTGCACCCAGGATTGACCGGTGCCTCCTGGGACCACTGAGGAAAGGGACAGGAAGTAACGCCACGGAAACTCTGCAGAGTCCAGGCCCCGAGGACAAGCAGTGGAGACAGGCACGCAGGGTGCAGGCGCTCACCCGCAGGGTGCCTTCCACGGAGCGCCTCCTGCCCCGGCCCTGCGTGCAGCCTCAGGAAGTGGCAAGGTGACAAAGCTGGGGGCGATCCGGGTGGGAGCTCAGCAGAGCTGGCGGTTGGCAGCCCACGTGGCTGGCTCAGGGGAGGCAGCAGGCCCAGCTGTCACCCTGTAAGATCATTACCTTCCCTGGTGATGGGGACTCGAAGGACTCATGGGGCACAAGGGCGCTTTGACTACTGAATGGCCGCTATGGGCGGAGGAAATCATCCTCATCGTTATGCCAACAACACAGCACTCCTTAACTCTCAGCTTCTGGAATGTTCTGATCTCGCAGCTGACCATGGACATTATGTAACAGAGCAAGAACTGAGCGTGGAGTTGTGGGTGGGACGGTGTTCGGAAACAAAGCATATTAATGAAGGAAGTTCTGTCTTGTTTCCCCTTTTCCTTTTCCGTGTATGAATCCCCCTTCACGGATTTGGAATGGGAACCCCACTTCTCCCCTAGAATTCTGCTCCCTATAAGGGTGGCCAGCTGGTGCTGATACATCCTGGGTTCCATCCAGGCAGTGGTCGCCTGGACCAGCTGTGAGCCCTGGACACCTGCTCCCCCAATTCCTCTAGCTGCCTCCCCAAGAACAGAAAGGAGGGGTGAGCATACCTGCGTCTGGGGGGCCATTTCCGTAAGCCTCACACAGACCTCAGGCATTACCCCTGTATTACAGCTTTGTCTGTCTGCCTACCCTTCAGTGCAGCATGGCTTTTCTTTTTCAGAGAATTAATTATCTGGAATTGTCAGAAATGGCCTCGAATCTCACAGCGGTTACCCCTACCCATTAGTGAGAAAGTGGCTGCAGCCTCCCTCTGTGGGATTATCTATGCCAAGCAGTCAAGGATGGCTGGAGACACGGAAAGCCACTTGCGTCAGCACCATTAGTACACTTTGTGGGAAATTATATAACTTCCAGCTGGACCTGGGACTCACCTCAGCTGCCCAATCTCATGAGTGAACTTTGACAATAGAAAATTGTTGGTAATTTCCATTTGCTTGGGTTCCCTTTCTATAGTAATAAGAGTAATTATTAATAAAGGAAGGAAGTTGTGCTAGGGATTTCGGTCAAAAAATAACCTTAATTTCTTTTTCCTTTTCCTTTTCTTTCTTTTTTTTTTAATGTTCACAATGGAGATCTAAAACAGAAAGAAATAAGTAAAGGGCATCTCATAGTCTCTCTCTCGGCATTCTTGCAGGTGAGATATCATTCTCAGTTTCACAAAGTCAGGAGGAGTCACTGGCTGCAGTGCTGTGTGTCCAGCAGCAACCCCAAGTGCCAAGGAGCCATGAGTCTCTCAAAGAGAAAGGCAGAGGTCACCCATGTGTTCCAAAGACAAGTACCCACCTTCCCTCGCCTGCCCCACCAGTTTGTAAGTCCCGTGAAAGGCTCAGCCTGCCACAGTCATGAGGAAGAGGAGGTAACACAGCCGCTTCGGCAGTGGCTGTCCCCTGTTGGCCTGTACCAAACAGCCAGGGACATTTGGGCCCTAAGCCACGGTCCCAGAGGCCCACATGCTGCCGTTCGCTGGTTGGCTGAATAATGAACTGAGAAGCGTGCCTGCCTCCCGTGGTCCACTACGTGTTCCCTGAAGCTTTGCCGTGTGCCGGGCAGCGAGCCCGACTGGGAACGCGAGGGTTAGCATGGAGACCAGCCCCGTCATGGAACCCTCGCAGAGCCCACCTGCCTGGTGGGGCTCGGAGTGGGAACTATTACACACCAGCATTTAGTACCCCAGAAGTAGAGCCTGAGGCAAGGATTCAAGTGCGAGAAGTGGGGAGATGGGGTACAGGCCATGACAGCGGAGCGAGAGAGCCGGTGGCTAGAACAGAAAGTCAACTAATCCATTAGCCATGCCTTTTATAGACCTGGGGATACGGCTTAGTTTTTTAAAGGACAGAACCCCTGCACCATTTTGGGGGAGATGAGGAATCAGGCCACCCAACCCCCAAGGTGAGGTGACCAATTTGGCCATAGAGCTGGAAACCCCTGGAGAATCAAATGAGCCTGCCTTCTCAGGACCCCCACAGTTCTGTAAGAGGGGGACGCGGCTGACGCCACAAAGCGAGACCGAAAGGCTCACTGCGCCTTTTCCTTCACACCCTCCACCTGACGCTGAGGCCCGACGCGAACCCGCCGTGCCTGCATGCCCCCAGCCTCCCGAGCTGCAGCCCGGCTCAGCCTGGGGGCCCTGACACCAACGCTCTTTCTAGAAGGGCTGCTGGAACAGGACCCAGCTAGGGACTTTGTTCCAACACCATGGCACGTGTTTCCTCTGTTCTCTGCTGCAGACGTTGAAACACCAGTCGTTCTGTGAAACAATTCTAACTGGACTTCCTGCTGGACGCATCTCTTAGAGAACCACCCCAGTGAGCAGCCTTGAAATGCTTCGACCAGGCACGGGCGCCCAATGCCTCTCCCCAGTCGGCAACCCCTGTGAGCTGCCACCAGCCCGCTTACCATGGAAGTCACACTAGGGTCCGTTTCCTACGGGACATACCATAGAAAGACAACGACGCTGTGTATGACACCCAGGGAGCTGTGGGTTCGGGACAGTCATCATTATTATGATGACACTGAGGTGACAGTCATCAGTCACTGTGGAAGAATTCAATGATCAGCTATTATGTACTCACTGCAGCTCGAGGGCAAGGCGTGTGATGCTGATCCCTGGTCCCAGGTGGGGTTCGCTGGTTGTGATGTATCGCTGCCTGTTGTAATCTGAAGCACAGGCAGGGGGTGGGTTTATCAGGAGGCATGAGGTTGGGCAGACAGGGGAGGGCCGAGGGGGAAAGCAGGCCCAGTGGGTCCCAAACGCAGATCCCTGTGCGTCGCCCGCAGCTGAAACCATGGGTGTCCCTGGGTTTCTGCAGCCTGTTTTGGGCGGGGAGGGGCACAGCATCCACACCTGGGGAGAGCTAACCTGCATGGGCAGCCAGCCACAGGCCCACATCCCGGCCCCATCTCAGCCTGTGCTCCCAGGTCCGCTGGCCTCCGTGCCTAGCATAGCCCGGCCCAGCACGGACAGTGAGTAGGATGTGCTGAATAAATGATGGACAAGGTCCCGGTCAATTTTATAAATGAGAGGAAACTTCACTCTTGGCATTACTGGTTCAGTGAAGGGGAAGGAAATTTCAAGAGAAAATTGTTTCCAAATTCCTTGTCTTCATTCAAAATGAAAAAAATGGAGAGTTTATTGGACCCCATGGATGTAATGCATACTTTAATTTTTGGTTACCAGCATTTACTGTCTAAAGCAGGGTTCGGCAATCGATGGCCAGCAGGCAAAATGCAGCCGCCCCTGTTTTTGCAAAGATCACCATTTGTTGGAGCATGACCACACCCACTTCTTTACATCCCTGGCTGCTTTCACACTATGATAGCAGAGTGGAATTGTTGCAATGAAGACTTATGGGCTTCAGAGCAGAAAATATTTACGACCTAGCCCTGTATGGAAAACGTTTGCTGTAGATGAATATGAATAGACAGAGAATGTGGATAGGCTCAGCCACTGCATTTTACCCTCTAAATGATGCAACGTTCAGCCATGGCTGTGAGCCGATAGGGAGAGAGGCGAGAGACACTGCCGTTGGCGCCCTGAGTCGGGTCACCGGAAGGACGCTCAGCACAGACGGGGCAGAGCTGCCCGGTGCCTTTGAGGACTGACGCGGAGTTCGCACCGTGGGCCCTGCTCCTCCCAGGCTCCACGAGGGAACGGCGAGCGTGAGAACCCGGACCCTCACTGAAACCCCGAACCCTCCCGGGGCAGCCAGAGCCGCTCACCAAATTGAGCCTCAGTTTCCTCCTCTGGAAGGTGGGGGCATTGATAGCTGTCTCTCTGACCGCAGCCACGGTTGGGATTAAAGGTGACAATGGGTGAGAAGCAAGCATAAAGCCTGCTGTAGAAGGTACCCCAAAATATTAGTTTTGTACCTCATTATCACACCCCCTAAATCAGTGTTGTGCTGGTAAATGTTTAACAACCAGGTTTCCAGGGCACTCAGGACAAGCTCTGAGCTGTGGCTCTGGCAAATTGTCACAGTGTTAGTCCCCCTACCGTGGCAGACCGCATGCCATCCCTGTGGCATCCCGGCCCAGAGCGGAGCCAGCCCAGCACACGCTGCAAAAGGGACATTTCGGCAGCTCTCTGAGATACTGGAAATGTCACTGGTGTTTGTAGGCCATAATGTCCGCATTTCCTGGGGCGCCTCCCATGAGCTGAAAGTCTGGGGCCTCAATGCAGTGCCTTACCAGAAGGGCACTTTACAGGTTCTTTGTATCTTCCCCCCATTTAAACAGACTAGAGCCTGTGCCATCACAGGCCATGACGTTGTGGGCTCAGATGGCATCAGAAGTAAAATACTTGAGTTCACCCCGCAGGGTGGCCAGGGCACGGGCTGGTTGCTGGTTTCCTCATCCTGAAATGAGGCAGTAATTTATGTTCAACTTGGGGCACCAAAGTGAATCTAATAAGATTCCAGGCCTGTGCCGTCCTCCTTGTGCTCTCGTGGGCACAAGTGGGGGGGCCAGCACCCCACTTTAGCCCGCTGTTCTGCACACCCAGTTCACAAGTCACTCCTGGTAGGCTGCCCGCAGGGGTCACAGCGGTACACCCTCACCTCCGAATGGAAACACCTGAGCCAAGGAACCATCTCCCCACAGACAATGTGGCTTGACTGTAAAGCCGCCCCCGTAGAGAGGAGGAGCCTCCCCTGCTCCCTGCACACATGTGTGTCGGCCCAGCACCCCCATGGGGGACAGGGTGGAGCCCCAGGAAGGGGGGTGTCATTGCCAGGCAATGTGGCGGGAGGGGATCCCAGCCAGGCCTTGCTGGTAACCGCCGTTCATCCCCATCGCTGTGGAGGCCTCCCTGTGCACATCTCTGGGCCTGGCTTGGCTTATTTTATGCAAACTTGGAAAGAGAGAACATTAAGAAGTATCTTATCCCATAAATATCTTATGTGAGTCCAGCTCTGTCTGGCTGCGCCTCTTACTCGCCACGTCACACGCAGCCTTGGAGCCTGTGTCACCATGGCTGCTCCCAGGGCGTCCAGCACCCACTCCGGGGAGTCAGGACTCCTGATGTTCTCAGAAAAGCTGAGTGTCACCTCCGTGTGGCTCACTCCAGATACAAAAGTGCCACCTCTGTGGCTCAGGAACAGATAATGGGCTGGTAGGTTTTAATTTTTTTAAGGAACAATAGTACCTGGAAAGATATGAATTACACTGTTCTTTTTTCCCCTGTACAATCTGCATTTACAGCGTTTTTCACCAATTCAAAGCATTCCAATAAAGATCAGCTAGCATACCTGGGATAATTATGTCTATCAAAGAACACTTAGCATGTACAAAGCCCAGGAACGCCGTTTGTTTTGCAGTGCAACACGGAACGGTGTATCTATAGTAACAGCAGGCTTTCGCACACCAGTCACTATAGTTCCTGATAATGGGTCCATTAATGAAATAGCAGTTTGATTTTCAATCACACTTAATGATACCTTTTGTGGAACCAATGTCCATATACACCGACATGCTCAAATCGGCCGTTCCAGGTGGAGGGACAAAGGCGGGGGGGGGGGGCAGCGCCGTCTCAGTTGGAGCCATAATTAGCCGCTGGTAGCTGTTGCTGCTGACACATCGGATCAGCTCTGAGCGTTTGAAGCCCTGGACTTGCCCGCAGCCTGCAAGCTCTTCCCTTGGAGTGGCGCGTTTGAGGGGAGCGAGAGCATGTATCGCGGGGAGACCGAGGCCGCCACGGCGGCAGGTTTCTTAGCTGCTCCCCTGCGCCAGGCATCTCGACCTCTGAAGCACAGGGGCTCTAAAGAGGGGGAGCACGGAGCCGTGTCTGTGGCCCTGGCCGCGGGGTAGGGAAGCAAGCACAGGTGGCCGCCCCTGAGCTGAGACTGTCAGTGCGCTCCTCTGCAAGACAGGCAAAATAGCAGAAGCGGAGCCCCTTTGGGATGGAGCTGGGGCTGCCGCCCCAGAGGGACGGCCTCGGTCTTCTGCCTCAAACCTCGGAAGGTTCCCAGGACAAAATAACCTTCGGACAGGGCCCAGGGCAACTTTGTGTCTCAAACAACTGTTTGCAAAGACACCAAGAAAACAAGATGTTATAACTACAGGAATGATGACGACTGAACCTAAAATTAAAAGCATTCTTTAGAATCCGCGTCCCTGTGTTACCTTTTCCACACCTGTAACAACGCCCGCCCTCTGTGGATGTGACCGTCCCCTCGCCTCTCTCGGACACACCCCGGGCCTTTGTGTCCCAGTGGGACACTATTTGGGCTTTTTCTCAAAAAAAATGCTCGTTGCCTCTCACTTTGACCTTTTATTTTTTAGGTTAACAAATCGAGACAAAGAGAAAGTAGTCCACCCCGGCCAGGGGCTTAACGAAGAGGACTCGAGGGGAGCCATGTTTGGCTCCACAGACACAGAGAAGCAAAGAAAAGCACTGAACAGCAGGGCAGGGGACCACCCCCCCAGGCTCTTGCTAGACCCCCTATCTCAGGGGTCGGAAAACTGTGGCTCGCAAGCCCAGTGCAGCCCTTTGGGTACGTACATGTGGCTCTGAAGTGAAATTGAAATGAAAATAAAACTATCATAGTTTCATTTATCAAATTTTTAAAGGATATTATTCACATAACTTTGACTTCATTTGTTTTATGGCTCTCAAATAATTTTTAAATTGTTGTGAGGGACAGGATTGGCTCTTCCGTCTCAAAAGTTTGCTGACGCCTGTCCTGTCTGACTGCATTCCTTCATGCAATGCTGGCCTCTTCCTATTCTGGGGTTTCATAGTACCTCCTTGGGGGCTTATCATAATTCACATTCTTTCTTGGGCCACTTGCAAAAAACAGACCCCAAGTGGCGGCATCAGCTGCTCCTTTAGCAGCCCATCAGTCCTGAGAAAGCATCCCTGGAGGGTCTAGTCCCGAGAAACACAAGCTTCCAGAAACAGGCATCACTTGTTCCAAGACCACCTGCCCTAGAGCTCTGGGGACATGCCCTGCCCGAATATTTGTCTTATCTGATCCCAAATGGCACGTGTTCCTCCGGCAAGCCTGGCAGGCCTGGGACCCCTGCGTCACACTCAGCCGAGCCAGGCAGCCTGGCGCTGGGCTCAGAGCTTGGCAGCTCTAAGAGCCTTCCTTTCATAATGGATTTTAAGTGATTTTGCTGCGGCTTTCCTCATCCTCTGTCCTGAAATCTCTCTCAGTCTAATCAGCAGGATGCATCACAAAGCTGGAAAGCAAACACAACATTTTGAACGATGTTAGTTTCATTTTGGATCCTTTTTTTCCCCTTTCAGTTTGAAATCAGTGGGTCCATTCCTAACCAGTTCTGTCTGTCTTTACATCTCTGAAAAAGTGTCTATTAATTTGGGAGCTGGCACTGTCTTCACCCTGGTGGGACAGTCTGAGGGCAAAGGCAAACCTTCCCCTCTCTCCAGCCTCATCTGTGGGCTGAGCCCAGGCCCCAACCTTCAGCCAAGAGCGAGACCCAGTCCCTGCGCCCAGAGGGACAGCCACTCCGTCTAAAGTGCCATTGGGTTGGCCCAGAGGACATGGCCAAGGTCTTATGTACAAGGATGTGCACTGCAATGTGGCTAACTACCTACCGTGAAAAATCCTACACAGCAGAAAGGTTCTACAGGGAAAGGCCAACTGCAAAGAATGTATGCAGCTGCCACAATGTGGGATGTGAAACAAATTCATTCTCAAAAAATAGTTTGGGACTGTGGGAAATGCTCATGTTAGACGAATAGAAGACAAAACAAGGTAGAAATCTGTGAGTAAAGGGTGATCTCAGTTTTGTGTTGTAGACACACATACACATATGAGTAACTAAAACATTGCCTGGAGATACCGAAAGGAGTCTTACAGGAAAGGTGGGGTTTCCAGGACCCTTAATTCTCCTCTTAATAATCATCTGCATTTTCCAAAAGGTGCATAAAAATGTGAACTTCTTTTGTAACTAGAAAAAAGTCATATTTTTATAAGTAAATAAAAGAAAAAAAAAGGAAATTGAGTAGAAAAGGCAGCACTATCAAAGGATTTGGACAGCTTTCATGTTTCCAGGTAGAGCTTGGAACGGATGTCTGCTTTGGCCCCAGGGCTCTAAAATGACACGCATCTTGAAAATTCAAGATGAGTATAATTAACAAAGTTCAAACTCAGACAAAACCGTTCTTACCCATCATGCCCCAAGCATGCTTCTTACTTCCCCCACCGTGTGCAGTTTCCAGCTCCCCGAGGTCAGGGGGCCTTTCCCAGGATGGGGCTTGTCCATCAGGGGCCTGGGTCCTTGGTCTCCCACCCCGGCATGGAGGTCAGTGGCAAGGACACCTCCAGCACCCCACGAGAACACAGTAGCCACAAGTGTGACCCACAGCAGGCCCTGGAGCGAGGGCCTCCACTGACAGGCAGACAAGGGAGCAGGGAGTCTGAGGTATTCTGAGCTCTGGACCACACAGTGCTGCCTCTGCTGTCTTCCTGCAGCTTGCAATATTTCCTTGTTAGGCCAGGCTGCTGAAATAAATGAAAACCATAAAGGAATTGGGATTCGGGGAAACATTTTTAAAAATGCAATATTGCCACAATTTAAAGTATTTCTATGACTCTGACTTAAAAGACAAACTTTTTTTTCCCTTTGGAGCCCTGGTACTTCTTAATGGAGCCACCATCTCACACAAAATTGGGTTCTCCTTGGATTAATATATTTAAAAATTAAGTTGATTTATAACCAATTTTATTCTCATTTAAACGGCAACCCGCAAGGGCTCCTCTGGGGACCCCACAGGATCCAAGGAGTGACGGGTTGCTAGGGAGGCCCCGGGAAGCAGGATCATCACAAACATGTGCATATGGGGCGGGGGTGCTTAAGGGAGCAAAATAATGTGTTTCCTGGTTTTACATTCCTGCCTTAATTTTGGAATCATACATGCCCTTTGCTGGGGACTCACTAACTGGATAATCATAAAACCGACTGACCTCCTACTTCCACAGGTGACCATGTGTGTTTATGCCCTGTCCTCATCCTCAGCTCTTTGGCCGTGCTGGGCATGGGTCAGCCTTTTCAGGACCTTGGACAGATCCCCCACGCCATCAGGTGAGGCTGGGACACAAGCCACCTCCCCTTGGAGCTTTGCAATGGCAGAAGTGGGCCTTTCTCTGTAGTCAATGTTGAAAGGCGGGGTGAATTTAAATGATCACCCAAGGTTACTGAGAGACCAAAAATAGCAAAGACCCATCATTTCTTGGGAGAAATCGTTGTGCTTCATTATTTTACGATCATTCTGGGTAAAGCACACAGAACTATGCGTGTGCCTACATGTCTTGGTGGCGGGGACAGGTGGTGGGTCAAGTGCTGCTCCTACAGCCAGACCACGGCGACCGCCCCTGAGGATTTAGAATGGCCACCACCACAAAATCTGCACCGCCTCGAGGGAGAGCATTGAAGCTGCTTCTGTTGAGCGACGCCCTCACCCCTGGCAGGTGGCTGTCCCCCCATCACGGTCAGGCCAGCCAGCGCGTCGTGAGTGACAGTCCTGGACAATCCCAAACAGCCCAGCTCTCTCGGAGGGCCTGGAAGGCTTTGAATCGCCCCCGGGATGGCGGGGATCCTGCGAGCTCCAGTGCTAACCATAGTAATTCTCTCCGAGCGGCTGGCACTTGCTACCCGGGGTGATAATACGCACCTTAGCAAATGCCCTTTTAATGAAAATGTTTAGGATATCAGCTTCAGCCAGGGCACCCGCAGGAAAGCACTTTCCCGCAGAACTGCATGTCCCACTGTGCCGTCCTGGGCTACAGGCGGCCAGCACGGAGTAAGACGGCCGGGCGGGAGCCTGGCTCCCCTGGGCGGGGGCATGCTGGCACAGGGAAGGCGGCTTCCTCATTGATTTCCTTTCATTTTGAGCTGGATGCAAGCCACATCACTGAGCTGATATTAGAGACCAGCCTCATGAGCAAGAGGCTGTCAATCAACAGCTATATTTACTGAGTGGCTACTATGTGCCCAGCAGCTGTGCACAAGGTGAGTGGGGGTGGGGCTGCCATGCCACAAACAGACCAAGTGTCTGCTTTTATGGAGCTTCCCTGCCTCTGGGAAAGATGCAGCCCAGCCACCATGCCTGGCCTGGCACCTGGCGAAACGTGCCACAAGGAACCACAAAGTGGGTAGGGATAAAGAAGGACCCCGCTGTGGCCTGCCTCCCTGCCCTTAGCCCTAACTCGGTCCCCTCGTGTCTTCAGGGCGCGAGCAGAGAGGAGGAGGCCTGGAGAGGAGGGTGCGGGCAGGCACCGTCCTCTACCTGCTGCCCATGCCGGGACGCCCTGGGGCTGCTGGCACACATCACCGCAGACCGAGTGCCTGAGCACAGCGCACACCTTGTCTCCCGGCTCTGGAGGCCAGATGCCCAAAATCCAGAGGCCGGTCTCCTGGGAAAAACTCTAGGAGAGAGTTCCTTTCCGGCCTTTCCCAGCTGCGGGGGCCGCCCGCACTCCTTGGCTCCCGCCGCACCCTCAGCGCCAGTGCACAGCGTCTTCCATCTTTCTGATGCGGACCCTCCTGCTTCGTGTCATAAAGATCCTCTTATAATGACGACACGAGGCTCACCAGGTAATTCAGGACGCCTCACGGCTCAGGGTCCTTAACTTCATCACGTCTGCGAAGTCCCTGCTGCAGTGGAAGGGGACATACTCACAGGGGCCAGGATGAGGACGGGCACCTCTCTGGGGGCCGTGACTCACCGGCTGGCCACACTGGTCAGGGAGAACCCCCCGTCCGGGTAGGTGGAATTCCACGTTGGGAAGTGTCCCGCTGTGTACACACTTCTGCTCCCCCTGTGGCAGGCAGAAACATGATATCCAGGGAATTTATTGTTTTCCTTGCTGGAAAGTTAAAAAAAAAAGAAAAAAAAAGTATGCAAGGATTTAAGGTTTGTTTAACAGCAAGGAGAATGAATATCTGAAATGGTTGCACTTGTTTTTTCAGAAGTTGGAGAATCCTTTTGGGTTGAGAACTTTCTGGAATCTTCCCTCCAGCAGGGTTTCCGACACAGAAACTCCTGTAAGAGGCTGCGGCCCCTCCATTGGGAGGGGGAGGGCGGGTGAGTTTCCTCTGGTGTACCGCCCAGAACTGCCTGGTCCCAACCGGACAGCGCTCTGCACAAGAGTGTCGCTGAGCCAGGGGCCCCCAGGAAACCCACGAGTACACTGTCTCCATGGGAACGGCCTGGCGATGGCGGTGTGGACGCTCAGGGGTGGGAAGCGTTCTCACAAAGCATCGTTAGCCTGCTCACCACCTGATGTGCTGCCACGAGGGAAAACCAGCGGCTGTGAGCGGAAGGGGTAACGAAAAGGGAGGCAGGGAGGCGCTGCAGGGGACAGTCGCCCCTGCCTGAGACGAGGTCCCTGGGTGCTGGCGGGCGTGGGGAGGGGCCGCACGGAAAGGCCTCCAGTGTACCCAGCAGTCCCTCACCTGTCCCTCCAGCCCAGGTGTCCCAAGTGACAAGTTTTGAAAAGAACCCGTTGAAGCCACAGGAGCCAGGAGGCAGCCCCTCGGGCAAGTACCCTCGTCAGAGCGGCCGACCGCGATCGACCAGCACGGGCCTCTCTCCGGAGCCAGAGCAGCCCGTTGGAAGCATGCGGAGGGCGACTCCAGTTTGCTGACCCCAGGAGACTGCGGAGGGCGACTCCAGTTTGCAGACCCCAGGAGACTGTGGTGCCTGAGGCGGCATCGCTCACCTCAAGGCTGGTGCGGGGCACACTTGGGGACCCGCCTGGCCCCGGGGCCACACGGTTTGCAGGACTGAGGCAACGCTGAGCTTCCTGTCTCCTGCTGGCCAGCCAGGACACGTGAGCCCAGAAGCATTTGACCCAAGAGGCTGCACCTGCCTCTGGCCTCAGGCTGGCTGCGTCCTGCCCCCACGGCACCTAAAAGGGGAGGCACCCTGCCCGCCTGGCGCCCTCCTCCCTGGTCACCTCATCCTGCGGACTCCCAAAATCCTACCTGAGCTGGGATGGACTCTTCCTGCAGGTATCATCCCTGGGGACGCCTTAAACCTTGGAAAGGCCAGGCTGTTAATCTATTGCCTGACAAAATCATCAGGGCATCTGCAGGGCTGCGTCCTTCTGAGGTTGTGAGGGGGGCCTGTCCCAGGCACTGCCCCCAGCTTCCTGGGGTTTGCTGCCACCCTCACGTGGCACTCCCCCCGTGACCCTGTCTGTGTCCGAATGTCCCCTTCAGTAGGGACACGGCAGATTAAGCCCCACCACAATGACCTCATTTTAACTAGATCCTCTCTGTAAAGACTCCATCTCCAAATAACATGAGATTCTGGGGTGCTGGGAGTTAGGACTCCAACATACTAATGGGGGAAGGAGGCACAATTCAATTCATAATAGATTGCCTCATTTAATCCTCAAAATCAGATGGCATTATTCTCACCCAATTTACAGATGTGGAACATGAAGCTTGAAAAGATTAGCTAACGTGCCCAAGGCCACAAGCCTTGTAAATAATGGAGTCTGGACTCACAGCCCAGTGAGGTCCGAGCCCATGAATTCCTAAACACTCACTCAACTAGCCCTTAACATCGGAGTTATAATCAACCTGCATCTCTGAAAACCAGCAGGTGCTCAGGGAAGATGGTGAGTGTGTCATCCCACCTGGGCGGGGGTGGGGGGAGGCCCAGAAAGGTGTGCCAGGCGACCCACAGTGGAAGAGGATTAACCTGAATTCCTGAGCCCTAAGGGGCAGCAGCACCAAGGCTGCCCGTCCAAGACTGAAGATTCAGGACGTTGGAAAAGGAGACGGAAGGAGCCAAGTCCCCAGGGAGGACACGGTGAGTCAGTGTGTTTCTGAATGTGCTCCAATAATGGAAGGGGGTTAATTGGGAGGTTTTGGTAGCAATAAATAGAAAACACTTTGAGCTGGCCTTAGCCAGGAGTGGGGAGGCTCACTGTAAGCACACTGTGTTTCTCAGGCCACAGGATGGAGGTGCCAGCGAGCCCAGAGGGGACTGAGGCAGGAACCGGTCGCTCTGGGCTGCCGCAGGGTGTAGCTCTGCCCCGGGCTCTCTCTGTGCCCACACCAAGGGCATTGCACAGTGTCCACAGCTTCGGTCTGTTTGCATTGGAGACACACGCACACGGACTCTCAGACCCTCACCCAACTTCCCAGGACACAGAG
This sequence comes from Aselliscus stoliczkanus, assembly GCA_033961575.1. Lineage (NCBI taxonomy): Eukaryota > Metazoa > Chordata > Mammalia > Chiroptera > Hipposideridae > Aselliscus > Aselliscus stoliczkanus. Next base: position 2,050,353 of record CM066738.1, on the reverse strand, counting down.
TCTAATCGTCCCAACTCCGGTCACGTGTCCAGAGCGTGTCCACCCAGCTTGGCCAGGTGTGAGACCGGGAGGTCCCGCTGTGCTGGCCGGGCCAACCCAGAGGGGAGCGAAGGGTGGCGCAGACCAAGCACACTGCGCGGAGGCCCCTGGAGGCCTTCCTCCCAGGCCCAACCCGAGAAGGTCGGCTTGGCTCTCACGGTGTCGGGACTGGGTTTGGAAACCAGGGGACCACGGTGAAAAGCGGAGACAGCTTCTTTGTTTAAAGAACAAAGTGAGGGGTTGTGGAGAGGGGGCGACGCTCCCCACAAACTCCGCGTGCGCGGCTTCCACCTCTAACCGGGCCGCCTGCTTCTGTATCGGTTTCTTAGCAACTAAATACCTGACTAATATTCAATTTTTTCCGGGGCTTGAAGAGCTGCGAGATATTAATTCCAAGCAAGACATCTAAATTGTTACTCTGGAAACTTGCGTACAAGCCCTTCACAGACAAGATGATGAAATGCCACATTAAAAATAGTCGCGATTATTTCCCGCAGCGCCCCCCCGCACAGCGGGGCCGCACATCACTGTCCCCAGGCCCGTTTGCTGGCTGCTGGTGGCTGGGAGCCCCTCCCGCCTCCCTCCAGGCGGCCCCTGCCGACCCCGGGGCTTGGGGTGTGAACTCCAGATGACTGCTTGCTGACCTTGAGGAGTCTGTAATCCCCCGGGGTTCCATGTGCTCCTCTGGGGGGCACTCACAGGGTGGGGCCCAAGAGCGACTCTAGGGTCTCCTGTAGCCTCGCAGGGTCTGAGAGGGAGACAGACAGCTGCTCACAATGAACAGTAGCTGACGAAGGGGACACGGCCACCGGGACACAGGATTCATCCAGGCGGTGCCCAGAGTCAAAGGTACAGCTTTCTATGCGTTTATTGGGAAAAATATGTGAAAACAGAAACTGGCCAGTTTCCGGCTCGGCCTCCTAACAAGTCAAAGCTGAGCAGGCAGCTCCCCTTGGCTCCCTAAGAGGGGGCGGTCCCCGGGCAAACTGCTTCCTTCTTTGCTGGCCATTGGCCCGGGGCTGAGAGGGAGCCCAGCAGGGCCACGTCCTGTGAGCGAGCATGCAGCCACCAGAGGAGCCAGGTGTGCAGTCCGCTCCCCACCAATCGCTCGACATCGACATAACACCTGAAAGGTTTCTGTCCTGGGCAGGCCTGGAGGGTGGGGCCTCCCAAGGAGAGAACTTGCTTCCAGCTGGAGAACCGTCACCGAGCGGGGGACACGGAGCCTCCCCAAGCCCTCCTGGGCTGGGGGAGAAGCCTGGCTTCCACCTGCTGAGCACTTTGGGCAAGTCCCCAGACTCCGTAAGCCTCAGTTTCCCCATCTGTCCAATGCTGCTGTTTCTATGAAACAGGGATAATAAAATCACTTCTGATGTTTCATGGGAATGGCTGCCCAAGCATCAGCTAATGTCGCTACATAATCTTACTCTATTAGCACAGCAACCTTTGTTTGGGGGGTTGTCCCCATTATGCTTACCTACAAGTGAGGAAACTGAGGCCCCAAGAAGGCAAGAGTTTGCCCAAAGTCCCACTAGCAGAGTGTGTGGCCAGCCCCACCGGGAGCCTCGCCTGACGTGTTGTCCAATCCACTTTCAGATAAAAGCGCACGGCATACGTACCTTTCAGAGTGGCCCAGCATGGCAGACGCGGGCATTTCCTCATGGGGGACACGTGGGCAGGTCCCACACTCAGTCAGTCTAATTACCTCAGAAGCATCGGATGAACCCCATTTGCATATAGACAACATGACGACAGGGCAGGAAGGAAGTACATTTTGGCATTTCCCAAGTCTTCCAATGGCATCATGAGACACTCGCCTAATGAGCTAATAAAAACAGTGTGAAATTTAAAGACACCCCAGGACATCTTTAAATGACACCACCTCCCCTCCCAGTGGTGACATTAAAGGAACGGCTTAGATGTCAGAGACCACAAAGTGTCCCCCAGGAACCCCACCACAGTCCAGGCGAGTGATGCAAATAGTCGGGCTGATGTCCCACCACCCATCACCCATCACCACCCCAGATGGTATCTGAAATGTCCCCGTGATGATGGAGTTGGACAGTCTAACCACCTGGGGGGACCTGCTTAACTCCTATTCATTCTGCTTTCCCAGGAAAACGTGCAGATTCCTGGTACAAAATCTACGGTGTGGGTTCATTCTGTCTTCCAGAAAAACGTTGATTAAAATCTGTACAACTGTCAAGTCAGCCAGGTGCCACAGCGAGGCTTTCCTTTAGGCAGAGACGCGACTTTCGGCTAATGTCCCATTTACTGTATCTGTGTGTACATGTGAGGGCCACGTGGCTCGCCGCAGGAAATAACACTGTGTCTAAAGAAGGGTCCATGTGGAGGAAAGTGGCTCACAGGCCTTTTCAGGGCCCAGCCCCTACCCCCCCACTCACAGCTGTGCCCCCAGAGAAGAGGGGGTTCCTGGCGTCGGCTTTGGTGGGAGTAGTTCCAAGCCCTGTGCCTTCTGCTCTTTCCAGCAATAGCCGCCCCCACCTGGAGGCCGCGGGCTGCCAGCCCCTCACCTCGGACCCTCCCCTGTGTCCCACTCACCGGCTGTGGCTCACGTCTCAGTGCTGATGGGGACCGGCTGGCGGCCCTGCAGCTGCCCCCTGAGAAATGAGTGCACACTGGGGAGGGACAGGACGCGGTGTGGTTCCCCCTCGTGTCCAACCACAAATCTCACCTTCAGATACAATTTAAGGCTTCGTCACGAAGGTCCCACTGGGCCCGCCCTCTCCTGGCTTCATAACCTGCTCTCTTCTTCCCGGGAGGGGCTCGCTCACACCGGGTCTGCGTGGCCAGACGCCAACAGAGGGACATGCCTGGGGATGGTGAATGGATCAGGGGACAAAGCAGTGTCACAGACTTAGAAGCAACAAGAAATTAAAGCATGAAGCCACATCTAAAACTCAATTTGGTTTCCAACTGTTTTCTGAATGCTGACCGTTGGTTGAGCTGTGGGAAACACAGGTGACAAATACACACACGTGTCCTGCAGGAGGTCACTGCTAGGTGATGAGACAGGCCATGCTTGCTTACTGGGCTTTAATCCAAGTTCAGCATGGGTCACTGCTCTGGACACCGCAGCCAGCCCGGCCTCAGATCTCGTGCCTCTCACAGCCTCATGGCGGATGAACATGCATTAGCTGACGTCCCAAATGAGCATATAATTACAGTGAGTGACAGCCCTGGGAAGGTGATGTAAGGGTGACATGAAAACTTATCAGGGGGCCTGACCTACGTATGGGTGTGGGGGTGACACGGAAGGCTGCCAAGTCTCAAAAGTGATGGGGAGCCAAGAAGGGATGGACAGTGGGAATAAAACTTGGCTGAAGCTGGGGAAGAGTGTTTCAGAAAGAGGAAAAGCTATGTCCCATCAGAGGGAACACAGCAGCTCCGAAGGAAGGAAAGTGCCTCTGGGATGCGGGCAGCCAGGCGCGTTGGAGCGCCGTGGCGGCGGGGTTGGCAGAGGCCACGCCAGCCGGGGCCTTCTGGCCGTGTTCAAGCTGACGGGCGGTGGGCCGACCTGCACATCCAACCCCACAACCTCCTGCTCGGGTCTTTGCACCAGTGTCCTTTCCTCAGCGACACCTTTCCTGCCCACCCAGCCTGGCTGTCCGCCCGCCTCCGCCACTTGACTCTCTCCTCCGTTTATTCCGCCTCCCTCACTGAACACACGCTCCAGGAGGGCAGAATGCGTTTCTTTTGGGTCTGCCTTCTCCGTGCTGCTGCGGCTCCAGTGGCACCGAGGGACTTGGCCTCTGATGGCATCCAGTTTCTCTCTTGCATGTGAAAGGCAAGACCAGCTGCAGACAATCAAGCAGGTTTGAAAGTCATTAAAGCAAATGAGACATTTTCACGCGGGAAACTTAGAAACATCGCCAGGCCACGCTGAGGTCCCAGGGCGAGGCCGTGAGTTAATAGTGAAACCCACCTGCGTGGCTGTGGGTGTCTCCAAAATCCTGGGCAGCGTGAGCGTAGGTGTGCAGGAAGCAGACGGCTTGTCTGGCCCAGGCTGGTTCCACAAGGGAGACCGGGCAGGGGACGGAGCCAGCAGGGAGGCTGCGTCGAGGAAGAAGCAGCCACATGCTATCAGTACAAACACGCGAGAGGACAGAGATGATGAGAGGGACATTTGTCTTGGGGCAGCTGGGAAGATGGCGGCGCTGGGCTCGTCTCCAGGCACCAGCATCAGCCGGGTCGGCCCACTGCTCGGGGAGCCGGCCGCAGGCCCCACTCTCCCCACCCGCAGTGTGTGCTGCCGAGGGCACAAGGCTCAGGCAGTCAAAAGGCCCATCTGTTCTCCGGTCTATACAACAGCCCCAGGGGATTTACTTTAAAGACTGGGTGACTGGACGCTCGGAGAAGGGCAAACGTAGGCTGAAAACTCCTAACAACCTTGATAGTGAGGCCAGAAGACCCTGGATAGTCGCTGAACGAGGGACACACAAACATTGAGTTGGTCACGTGCTGGGCGCTTTGACACGCCCCCCCACTCGATTCCCAGGATAATCCAATGAAACATACATGTGGCTCCAATTGTGTAACATATTCCCAGGGTCTATTTTCAGGGCTGCAAGTCAGCCATTCGTTCTAAGAATCAAATCCATGCACTAAGAGAAGCTGGAAAGTCCCGCTGAAAAATGCACGAGCCGGGAAACCCGCCGAACCCTTGCCAAGTGTCCCTGCGCGATAGGCCCCACGCCCAGGACACAACATACCCAGCACGTGTTCACCCTCCCAAACCATGTGGAGACATCCTCCGAGGCTGTGAAAACCAGTAGCACCTGGTGTTGCTACACCTTTTATGAGCAGTTAACAGAAACCCATTGAGCACTCAGGCCATTCACCCGATTGATATATTTGCAAGTTGACTTCGGCGAATTGAATTCTGTTACATTTCAATAAGCTGGTCCCACAGCAAAGTTCACTGGGTGAATTGATTGACCAGGAGTTAGCTTGGCCAGCCAGTGTCTGGGGTCTAAAGCGTGCGCCCCGCTCGGCTGCAGACCCTTGGCTGCACTGTTCTCCCACCGGGAGCGTGCCTTCTGCTGCCCACCCACTACACAGGCCTCTTTTCACTGGTCTGACTTTACCAACCCATGTGGGCTGACCATGTGAACAGCCCTGCTAAGCATTGTTTCCAGAACCCCAGGGTTTAGAAGGTTGAGGTCAAGGCGTCCATTCCTCGGCTTTCTCAGTAACATGAAATGCGAGGTCTGCCTGCCCCACCCCCAGCACAGCAAGCGCCACCATCAGATGCTGTCTTGCATAAAACACTGCACAAACTTAGACCCGGGTTTGGCTGCTGACAGATGCTTTTCCGCCAGAGTTCACAGACCAGCCACACTCCGTCCCTGCACAGATGTGGTTTAGGGCATCATGAATCAATCACCACTTTTGGAATTTCAGCTAACAGATGTCCTCCTTAGAGATTTTAATGCAAACTGTTAACCCACAGATTTCTTTGGGGTTTTTTTTTTTGTTGTTTTTTTTTTAAGAAGTGCCAGTTATCTGTGAAGATGGCAAAAGGCATGAATGTTATTTGAACATTGGACTTACAGATAGGTCTTCCTTGAATAAAATAAATGCATCTTACGCAACAGACATGGGTGGGGAGTGCCCAGGCCCAGCTCCCTGCCACAGATTCCAGCTCGAGCCTGGATGTCACCAGGCAGCAAACAGCTGCACTGCAGAGCATCAGAAATTAATCACTGCATTTTAATAAACAGCTGCTTGTGGAAACACTTTGGAAGGAACATGACCACCAAATCTGTCTCAAAGAAGATTGGGGGTGTTAACAAAAATAAAATGGCCTTTCAAAATGAGAGGGAACAAGCATCCATCTGAGATCAGTAAGAACAGCAATTCTGGATGCATTAATTCAGGCAGAAGCCCAAACAGTGTCCCGATTAGCAGACAAAGGCCAGGGGTATTGAAGAGAAAGACGAGGGGACAGTCACATCCACAGAAGGCAGGCGTTGCCACTGGTGCAGAAAAGGTAACACAGTGACGCTCATTCTACACAATGTTTTAAATTTGGGGCTGGTACACACAATACTTGTTTTCTTGGTGTCTTTGCAAACAGTTGTTTGAGACACAAAGTTGCCCTGGGCCCTGTCCAAAGGTTATTTTGTCCTGTGAACCTTCCGAGGTTTGAGGCAGAAGACGGAGGCCGTCCCTTTGGGGTGGCAGCTCCAGCTCCATCCTAAAGGGGCTCCGTTTCTATTATTATTTACAGGGGTTATAAAGTTTCCTTTTGTGAAAGCAAAGGAGAACGAACTTGAAAGTTATTCTCAACTAGACTCCTTCCAGAATGAGCCCGTTACGTGACTCTAAGTGACCCGTCATGAGACCAAGCCAGATGGAAGCTCAGAGCAGTGAGGATGTGCAGAAATCCCCTCCCCGGGGCTGCACTGCAACCCTGAGGTGCCTCACCCTGCTGACACTCGGCTGCCACTTTCTCAAAGTGGGGAGATAGCAGCTCCCCTCTTCCCTGAGCTTTTGCAAACAGCTCATGAGATCATGGCTGTGAGCATCCTAGGAGTGGATAAAAGGATGCTGATGAAAGCCAGCATCAGCCCTGCCATCATCACTCACATCCTGCAAATCGGGGCTCAGAAGCCAGTCGTTCTGTTGGCTGAATAGAGAGAATTCTAGTAAAAGTCAAATCCGTCCTTCAGAGCCTGGTTCCCTGGGAAGAGACAGCCTTCTTTGCCAAACTCCCATGGTGATAAATAGAAGGTTGGAAATGATTCAAAAGAACAAGATTAGATGGCTTACCTTCTGTGTGCTTCCTCTGGTTGGCTGGCAAAGTACGCGATGGATGGGCACCGGCCATGCACTGCAGACCGAGCCCGCGAGCCCACCAGCTCTGCACCACGGCTTCTCTCCAATGGCTGTGCATTTCCCCTTTACAGATCTGTCTGTTCCTTGAGATGGACACAGTTCCCCACCGATGGGAAGGAAAAAGAAACGTTCTCCCAGGAGGAAACGCAGCCACAGAGCTAGCCAGGGTGCGGGGCCCTGGGTGTGGAGGGGCCCTGCTGACTCCAGGCGGGGCCACTGGGGGGCCATGGGGCAGGGCCTGGCTGTCTCTTCGGCAGCCCAGGTGGGGGTGTTGCTAAGGAGCTTAGCGATGAGATGTGCACGTGACCCCAGGGCAGACACCACATGCGGCTTAGTGACAGGGGAGAGAAGGGTTGATGACATGCACACAGGGTGCCCCGCCGCTCGCTGGACCTGGGTCTGAGCTCACGCCATCTTTGCCTCTGGGTCTGGGCAGGTTTGGCCTCAGCTGCTGTGGTTCATCACACACAGAGGCAGGAGGGCCACTGTGCCCGAGGCGCTGATTTCCCTGTTAGCTGGTAAAAAGACCTCAGGCCTTGTCGGGACGCCCTGGACTTCTGCCAACATCTCTGGCAACATGTCCCATGTCAGCCTGCCCAAGGCCCACGTCAGGACACATAGGAGTGGGTGGGGACAGAGGCACCGGGAAGCCCACGGATGGCCCCACTGTAAGGAGGGAACAGCTGATGAGCTCAGGGGAGACTCAGTCTAAATGTTCCAGAAATGTTACAGACAACACTTGCTTCCCACACATCAGCAGTCCATTTCTGCACAGGCCTCACCAGGTGGCCTACGGAGAAAATAAACCAGCATCTATTAATTAGCTTAAATAGAAGCTCTAAAATCTGTTGCTGAGCAGGTGAGATCTGGAAGCTGAGAGGCCAACGAGAAAATAAGACCCACTCTTTCTATTCCTGAGAGGCTAAAATGTTGATGCGTATAAAAGTCTAAGCCAAATCCGACATCTGAGGTTTGCTTTACACCAACGCGGGGCAGTGGCCTGGTGGGGGAGGGGTGCGCAGAAAGGCTAACCTCGTGCTGGTCACTGTTGGTCCGGGGGGAAGGCTCACTGTACCGTTCTCCCTACTTTTGTACATGTTAGAAAGCTTTCCGAAATCTATACCAGTGCCTCACTCTTAGTTTTTTTTTTCTGTTTCTAAAAGTTAAGCCTTAAAAAACAACTTGGAACCACTCCGGACTCTTGCCAACACAAATGGTCCTATTGACCCAGTTCTCAAGGGGAAGGGGCTGCCAGCTGCCCCACCTTATGCTGGGACAGAGGTCCAAGACCAGTTGCCCTAATGCCTCCTCGGAACTCACATGGGGACGTCGCCGGTCTCTTTCACGTCGCCCCTCCTAACAGGCCTAGAATTTCAAAGTCTTGTGACTTGAGCAGGGTAAACCCCTCCCCCAAATTTGAAGTGTCCCCATGTCACTGAAGACTTAGCTGAGAGCTCAGGTTAGCAGGCAGGCTGGCTTCTATTAGCCGCCTTATTCTGAGTTCTGCAATTCCGGCCTTTTATTGCTGTCGGGTGTTGTACGAAGCTGATGAGTGTTTGCTGTGGAGAGGTAAAGGAGAATCGGAGACCAAGTGGCTCGTTTCTTCCCATTGCACCCTTCGTTTTCCGCAGTGAAAGGAATCAGGAAGGCAGAATTCAAGTGGAAACGAAGCCGTGCGTAATTCTTAAATGCAGCAGGTAAATGTCCATCGTAAGCATGGCCGCTGTCAGCCCTGGCCTTTTCACAAAAGGTTTGGATGGTTGCGTCACCTCTGAAAGGATCTGCTCCCTGAAATCTGACTTAGGGGACATTCAATCAGCCCCACTATCTCCCAGGTACTTTCATGGTACGATCGCTGTCATCGCTCTGGAACAAGGCACGAGGTTCGCAATACATTTACGTGGGAGTCCGCATGCAGGGGCCTTGAACACGTTCACTGTGCTCCCTCCAAAGTGGAATGATGAGGAATCAGAAGACGTTTTAGAAAATGGGGAGACGGCCATTTGGTGCCATGTGACACCTTTCTTGCTCAAAGCATCCCAACGGCAAAACACTTAGGAGGAAGACAGTGCTCACACTTTGAAAGTGAGAATGATGCTGAACCAGTGAGGCTGGAAGGGAGGCGACCTCGAACCCGGCACGAGCCGGAGCCAACCTCAGACAGGTGGCAGGCGGCACGCGTGGGACCCGCGCAAATGTGGTAAGTGGCCAGAGCCGAGCCCCTCCATAGCTACTTTGGTTTGCAATCACCCTGCTGCCAGGGGCTTCCGTGGGGCGGCATGTCCAGCTCTGTCACTTCTTCTCATTCGCCCGAGGGGTCATTTTCTCCTTTGCTTACTCTTTAAATTTATAATTCAAACAAAATTAAGGCAACTTGAAGTTGTTCTCTTCCTATTCAGTCACCGACAATTTCACGACTTCTCCCCTTTTGGAGGTTTCCTGCTTATCCTCATTTGTGAGAGTAAACAATTATAGTCATATTCCTGGAAACCTTCAAGTATGAGCACGTCCAAGAAAACGTCTTTAATTACGTCACCTCCAATGCGCGCTGTGTCTCTGCTCGCCCCCGAGAGCTCGTCTGCCACCCAACATGAAGGGCCGTTAAGTGCGTTTCCCGCCTGTTTGAGGCCTTTGGCCTGGTCCTACAAGCCCCCTGACCTGTGGGGGAGGCGCCCCCCAGGAGCAGAGGCTGCCGGTGCCGGCTGCTTCCCCCGCACCCCACGCTTCTCAAACCCCTTTGGACGTTCGGCCAGACAGAGCCCGGGTCGCCGCCAGGTCTCCAGGCCAGGGGGCCACGCGCAGCAGCCACCCCCGGGAATGGCGTCCTGGTGCCTGGGGTCACAGGTGTGCATGCGCCCCGCCCGCTGGGGACAGGGCCTTACCTGTCTCCTCGCAGAGCGCGCTGCCTGAGAAAGGGGGTGCCAGTGAAATGCACGTGGGCTCAGGGTCCCTCCCAGCGTCTCGAGGGCCGTCGGCTCCCCTTCCGTTCTGCGAAGGCAGGTCAGCACCAAGTGACAACTCTGGGGAACCATATAAATATACTGCTTTCAGACATCTACCATCTACCCCTTGCTGGGTGTCAAATCCAGAAGGAAGAATTGAGCCTGTCTGCTCCTTGTTGAGTTTGTGTGTGTGTGTGCGTGCATGTGTGTGAGACTTTCAGCCCAAAGAACCCCTCCCTCTGCCAGAATAAAGTGTTATTATTGTGAACAAGGCCAGTCTTCCTAGGACACCGTTTTTCAGATGCTCCCTAGAAATCCTGGGCCACGGGGTCAGCTCCTGGGCGACGGGGTCCTGGGGGGCGGTCCAGGAACCATGGACTCCATCCCAGGCACTCACCTCCCAGCAGCACTGGTGTTCGCTTTGTGGGTCCGAGGTGCAGGTCCAGACGCCCCTGGACTTGTGACCCTCTGCACCCTGTTAGAGGGAACAACCACCCTCAGAAGATGAGGCACAGACCCCAATACGGGGCACATTCTTAGGTTTGCCCCACACCCCACTAGGAGCATCTCAGCACACAGTCCCTTTACCAATGCTGCCCCTGTCCCCCACCGCATGCCGGAGCCGAGCTTGGCCAGGGCCACGCAGCCATGTGAGCACCAGAGCCAAGGGATCTGGGCACTCGCTAGGTGCCAGGAGATCTGGCTGCGCCCCCAGACCCTGTGAGCAGTGGGAGGTGTGAGTGGGATGGTCCAGTCACATCCGCCTGCGACCAGATACAACTGTGAGCAAGTAGGGAAGTGGGGGGGTTGTGGACAGATCTTTGGGCGCCTGCTGCAACTGTCCAGGTGAGAAACGGCAGTGGAGGTGATGGATGCTGGAGATGACAAGGGCATTCCAAGGAGAGAGGAGTTCTCTGGGTGCAAGGGATCGGGGCCCTGACACGCGTTCATGAACCCCACACAGCACGCAGTGGCCAGAGGAGGAAAACTAGACGGAGACATGTCTGACCACACATGGTGGAGAAATACGGGGCTTGAGTCTGAAACCCCTGGACTCTGATCTGATGGTGGCAGGAGCCCATTGGCACGTCGTAAAGAAGAGAGTCTGCATGATCAGGCTCAACTACAGACGTTTCACCCTCCGGGCCATGGGGGGTGCTGTGCTGGAAGGGGTATATTTGTCAAGGCTTCTGCAAAAACGAACGTGTGTCCAATCAGTTTCTTCATCTTTAAATGATGTTAAAAATAGCTCATTTGGGGCTTGGGGAGAGTACCGTGATGCCCATCACTCATAGACTGCCGAGCCATGGTGCCAAGCCTTCACCTACAAATCTCACTAAGTTGAATCGCCAAAGCGACCTGCAAGATAGAAGTGATTGCCTGCCTTTCACAGGTGAGGGGTTGAGCATCAGAGAGTTTGCACACTTGCCCACGGCCATCCAGCTATTCAGGCTAAATTGGGTTTCAAAAGCACGTGGTGAAACTGGGACCATCAGCCTCTTCCATTGCTCACATCCTGAGATCCGTGACGACAATAGCTTCGGAGTGAGCAGGGCTTGCATACATTTCATAGGGGAGGGACTGAGGCTCAGAGAATGAAGCAACTTCCCCGGTCCCAGCAGAGCTGGTCTTGGCATCCTCTGTGTGTGGAGCAGAGGTGATCACCTGCGAGCATCCCAGACCCAATCGGCCTTCACGTGGGCAGGACCCAGAGAGGCTGGAGGAGGGCAGCACATGTTTACTGTGCAGTGAAAGGAGGATGCTGTCTCAGGACCCCCTCAGAGAGGCGAGGGTCACGTCAGGGTGCGCGCACAGGTGACCTGGGACACACAGTCAGGCCAGCAGGGAGAGCCGCTGGGCTGTGAAGGACCATGAGCAGGGACGGACGCCAGCTTCTGGAAGCCGAGCAATCATCATGTTCCAAGATGGCGCCACTCAAAGGCGTTGTGCTGTCTCTGGGCCTTGGGCCTCCATGAGGGGAGTGGTGCTGGAGCCACCACACCCTGTGCCTGTCTGACGTGCAAGGACACAGGTAGAAAGGGACCCCGTGGCTCTTACAGATGGGTCTTCCCGGACCATCGCTGCCGACAGCCTCGTCCTGGAGATTAAGGGGTTTCATACAAGTGCTGCAGCATCTATATTCCAGAGAAGACAAAGCCATTTGTTGGGGAGGTGAATTCAAGCTCTTGGACAAGCCACGTAGAAAATTGTGACCGAGGCCAAAATTAAAGAAGGCAGGAGGCAGCAGGTAGAGTTCCCTGAGTCTGGGGTCCTTCGCGGTTTCTGCAGCCCAGGTGACCGAGCCGCAGTCTGTGGAGTCAGACGCTCATTCCCACCACATCTTTTTATGGAATGGAGTAACGGGGGTCCCGGTCTCTCCAGAAACAGTGAGCCCCCGGTTGTCTAAGCCCTCATCTCCCTTTGCACACTGACTTGGGTAACTGCCAACAGCACACGCGCACCACACGCCCGCTGGCCGGGGTCACTAGGAAATGCTTTTCAGCTATTTTGTTAAATCATGGAGGCAAGAATAAAACAATTCCACATGTTCTCAACTCTTTGAAACCACTAATTGCAAACTACACATTATAGATTCCAAACAACTTTCAGGGATGGGGGAGAGGCACGATGTCTACTGTACTGGTTTATTTTTATGACACAGCCTAATTTTGGTAATAGGTCAAAAAAGAAAAGAAAAGAAAAATGGTGATCTTTGAATCAAACCATAAGGCATTTTCCTAAAAGAGCATTGCTTCAACAGTTTTCGTTAACATCTCAGAGAAACCCTTAAACAATCACAAAGTGTGTTCCTGCGTTTTACCTTAATTTAGCTTCAGGAAAATTTTGGGGGTGGAAGAGCCGACATGACACCGCCTCTGTTTCAGGTGCAGTTGAGAGAAGGTGAGCGTCTTGCTGACGAGTCACCCAGCACGCAGACTGCACACCCAGGACTGGGGTCCTGGGCTCCAAAGCCCACATGAACCTCCCCTCTCTCTAATTATTCACTCATGCTTTTTCTCCCATGACCATCACACCCAAATAAACAAGGAAACCCACATCAAAGGAAATGGCAGGTACAGACTTCCAGAAAATAAATGGTTGTGAGTTAAGGGTATACGTTCGTTTCCTGTGGTTGCTGTCACAGGTCACCACATATTTAGGACTTAAAACAACACAGCCGTGTCCTCTTGCAGTAGGAAGGCTGGAAAAGCATCTCGCTGGCTCTCCTCAGCACTGGGCCAGGCGGGGACGGGGTCTTCCTCCCTCGTGGGGCTCAGACTCCAGAGGCAGGGAGGTCAGCCACCTGCTCAGAAGCCAAAGCGGCAGCTACACCAGCTCCGTTTCACGTAACATTTCCCCATGTCTGGAAGTATTTTTCTACAAAGTAACTATTTTGCTGAGTCCGTTGGTACAGATGAAACATTTAGGCTGTTTCTGTTTTTCTTGGCGACAGTGCATTAAACAACACTGCGGTGAACATCTGTCTAGTTAAATCTTTGAGCCCATCCACAATTATGTCTTTAGGATGCGTGTCTCAGAGGTAAATGTTCCTACCCTTGGGCTTGCAAAGCCTGAGGGCACTTGTCCCACCTACGGACCCTGCTTCGCTGACCTGGAGACAGCCGGGTCATCCTTGTAGCCAAGATCCATTCATAGGAGAATTGTATGTTTACAATTTCACAAGCAGCAGCCAGAGTTTAAAAGAAAAACTAACTTATTAACCATTGGGTTTCTCATGACTGCCTGGCGTCTGTGGGTCTGAGTTCTCTCTTCATTTTGGAGACACAGAGTGCAGGAAACTGAGATAACAATTTCACACTCCAGCGCTGGTATCACGGGAAGTTAAATCTCAGAGATAAATCCTAAATCTTCAATGATTCTCATGTGTGGCTGATGTGTTTGCCTGCACTTTAATCCTGAGGGTTGGTGTTGCGAGCACATGGTCCAAGTATGATTTGTGACACTTTTTTTTGTTAGTACAGTGTGAAATCTTTCCTTACACACACTCTTACACACACACACACACACACACACACACACGTATATATGAACAGATTAAAGATGCGAGTATTCTCAATCCCAATTAGAATATTTCATATCAATTATGAGATGCGAGACAGACAAAAGTCCTATCTATGCCCACCTTACGGATATTGGACGAGGTCAAATGTTCCTGCAGTTTCTTTAATGTAGGACTATTCTTGTCCTTGGTCCATAAACACAATCTGGCTGCTTGTAAATGGCTTCTCCATCCTTCTCGTCTGACTTTCCAACGTTTACACAGCGCATTTGTCTAGTTATTAAGAGGGTGGGGCAACCCATCTAACAGACAGGGGCCTAGAGGGAGAGGTTTTGTCATCGCCTGAAAAACTCGACCTGAATTAGTATTAGATTTTTCCTTATGTTTAATTAAGTCTAATTAAACAATGCCGACATCTCCTTGGCACCTGTGGTGCGATTATGTTAAATATTTAATGCTCAGGAAGGATTAGACTGTGTTTCTAATCTATAGCTAACAATCTGTTCCCTCTCTGGAGTACTTTTATTTAGTTCTGCTTTTGTATAATGAGTTCCATTACAAAGGAAATTGTGAAAGACTCCAGCACGGACGGGTCATGGCGTTGCCCGGTGCATTGGCGGTGTGCAGCCGGCAGGCTCTGCTGGACCACAGCGGTGGCTTCCCACCAAGAAAGGAGGCTTGTGGAGATTTTTTTTTCAGCCCCATGCTGCGATGATTAAGGACTCGGAACATAAGGGCGCCAAGTTCACGTTGAATACACCCCTGGACGTATTTCACAGCTGCGTGTCCTCAAGCCCCCATTTCCCAAAGGGCTGCCCGCTGTGTAATGAAAAAATACATTCGTATGTTTTCACTCCCCCCAACACACATCCATCCTGTTCTGGAAATAAAGCCGTTCTACAGAGCTGAGCACCTATTTCAAAGAACTCACTTCAAAGAGAAGGCCGCGGCTATTTCTGGAAGCAAAACTGTAGGTGCTGAGTAAGGGAGTTTGCACAATGTCACGCTTCTCCTCCCGAAGGAAACCGGCCCTCGTTACTCGCCTCAGCCTGCAACGCTTCTTATAGCAGAGACTCCAATTGTTCTTTGTATGTGTAACAATTGATACACAGACCCTTGGAACCGACGCTTTGTGTCATTTCTCTAACAATTCCTGGTATTTTTTAAAACATATTTAGGAACGAAAG
Source organism: Aselliscus stoliczkanus (assembly GCA_033961575.1). Lineage (NCBI taxonomy): Eukaryota > Metazoa > Chordata > Mammalia > Chiroptera > Hipposideridae > Aselliscus > Aselliscus stoliczkanus. The sequence goes on along the minus strand of CM066738.1, from coordinate 2,035,303 downwards.
GCAGATTTATGTGATCGGTTTTCAATTGGCTGGATCTGTGTAATCAATATCTCGGGGTTTTTAAAGTTCCTCCCTCCTCAGCAGATCATGGCAGCAGGTAGATGCTTCTTACTTACAAATTGGAAAGAAGACCCCACTGGTTAACGAGGGTGGACTTTCTCAGAAGGAAGTCAGCCCAGCGAATGCAAGTTCTGATGGTGAACGAACCACCTTCAACATTTTGGGACAATGACGTAGGTCAACTTCACGCTTCTTAACTACCCCCCAAGGCTTCTCTGAAAGGAACCCCACGCATGGCTCCCTGAAAAGGTGACTGCCCCTCGAAACCTGCAGCTCCTATCCCCAAAATTCTCCCAGGGAGACTGAGCGGGAAGGACATAGCAGAGCACCAGGTGTCACCCCAGACGGCAAGCTTGGTCCAGGGACAGAGATGCTCTCTGGATCCCGCCATGGCTGAACAGTGGTAGCCTATCGATGGGCAGCTCAGCCCATGTGCTTTTGGTATGCAGGGGGACGCTCTATTCAAGCGCAGGCGGGCATGGCGGGTTGTAACAGTGCCTTCCTGGAAGGCTCCCACTCTCATAACCAAGGATCCCCAAATAACACCACGGCCATGCCCAGTCGTGCAGGGCCAGGATCAGGAGAGCGCTCCCTGCCACGTGTGGAAAAGGCCAAGTCATATTCAGGAAGGTAACCGGATTTTCAAAAGTGAAATTACATTTATGTAAAATTCACAGGGCGTTCATTACAAAAATCCATGTGGCATCTAATTAAACGATTCCATCGCTGAGAACAGGAGTGGAGCCTCCTTACGCTGGGGCTGTGTTGCCCTCTAGTGAAAGAGGTCAGCATTATGCATGCATGATTATTTCCATCGCTGCATAATTAATGTCCACTGGGGTGGGGAGAAGAGAGGAGAGCCCCAGGCTGTTTGTGGGTGCTGAGTGTGTGTGTGTGTGTGTGTGTGTGTGTGTGTGTGTGTCCCCATCCCCTGCAGCAACACCCCCGCCCCTTAACTGGACTTTGCACATGGAAGCCATTCCTTCTTTCCTGTGTTTTTTTGGCATGGGAGTTTAGTTTTATATGGTTATAAACAGGCAAAGATTCACGCATAAAGAATAAATCAACAGAGCTGATCTGAGACATAGAACTTTAATGCATAAGTATATATTTAATGTGTCTGCTGAAAGAATGTCTAATTACCCTGTCATTGAACGAAGCACATGTTCAACTGTGATAAATTATGCCATCCTTTACTCCTGAAAAACATATCGGGTTTGGGAAAGCTGCAGCAAGATCACTGAGCCATCTACGCCTGGAAAAAGCCGGCACCCAGACCGGCGGGGAGGAGAGGGCAGAGCGGCGAGAAGGACCCGACAGCATCCCACACGCTTCATCTGAAACCAGGCTACCACGTGTCACACGAAGCAGGCTTGGCCTGAGTGGCGTCTCCCTGAACATGAGCTGCTCCTGTGTTGGCCTTGTACTCTCACCACATCTCTGTGTCTACGTTCTGCCATTGAGAACCCCACTTTGCCAGAGGCTGGGTGCCGATCATCAAAGAGAAAGCAGTGCGTCTTTCAGAAAAAGGAGACGGGGGTCCCACAAGCCTAGCCCCATAGCCTCTGGTTGTGGGAGTGGAGTTGGTAGCCCCATCCCATGGAGTATTTATAACAGTGCCTCTCTCCACGTGAGGCTACCAGATCCAGCTCCCAGGTGCTGAGTCCCGAGGAGCTTAGCCACCCAGGGGTCATCACTGTGAGAGGGCGACATGCCCCTTTGAACTGCACAGGGTGGGTTAGTTTGCAGAGAGGAGAAAGTGGGGGTGATTTCGGGTGACAGGGAGCTCATCGAGGGACAACTCACTGATGCATGGTGACCATCGTGGGCAGGGACGGGTCTCGGGCAGTACCATTCGGGGAGCTCTAGAAACCAGTGACTCAGGACGTCCTGGAGCATGACAGGGAATGGGCGCTTCCTGCTGCCATTGGTCCCACATGGACTGATTTCCCCAGAGTACACCTGCCCTTGTCACCCCGCCTCCCATCCCCGCTCGTCCCCTGAGTCTCGGTACCGATGATGGTTATCACAAGGACCACCCGAAAGGGAGAGGGAGTTATGGCTGAGAGTCCCAGACCTCAGCGTGTTTACAAAACAGAGCAGATGCCACTCTCAGCCCACGGACGCATGCAGAAGCACTGGGTTTCTGCTTATGTCAACAACAATCACAGCCAACCAGGGGGAGAAGCGACAAATCCGTCCCGCCCTGGTACCTGCCTCCTTCCCGAGAGAAGGCCCAGGGCAGCAGGCAGTCTCCCCAGGGACGGTTACGTTTTGCAGGCCTGTGATTACCTCTCGTCGTAGTATCTTTCATTCACCGGCACTAAGGACGTCTTCGCCACGATGTCTCCATCAGGTGTGAGGTGCACTGCCAGGACATCACTCCTTTGATTTGTTTTACTGGATTGTGAAGGGCACATGAAAAATGGAGATAAAAAAACCTATTTCTGATAGCACATGGCTCTAAATGTCAGTGTTTTCTTTACCGCTTTCGGAGACTGGTGGCCTTGTTTATCTTTCTTGGCTTGTTTTCAAAGGCTGCCATCTCCTCACTGCCCAAGGGATGCCACGTCGGTCATGCTCAGGGCTTCCTTGCGTTCCATCAGGGGCTCCCGAGGCAGCTGACAAAGGGAGGCCCAGGGACCCAGGCCAAGTGGAGCCGACCGGCCAGCATCATGGGCTTGTCATGCAGCGACTGTGGGCCACGTGCACACAGGGCAAGCTCCCTCCAGCAACTAGTGAGAACCCGAGAAGCGCTTCGAGTCTTAGAACGTTGATACATTGATAGACACATGAACTGCTCCACTTCTAAATAACGTGAGCGCCTGGAGGGGCTCGGACACAGCTGAGTAGCCCGGGCTGTGGTCCATGCTGATGTCAGATGGAGACGCTCCGAGTGGGTCAGCACTCCTCTGCTCCCGGAGAACAAAGGCGCCTTCAGACTGAGGCGGGTTTCGGCGGAATTGGCTAATGGCGAAAGCAGTGAGATGTGCTGGAAACAGGAGGGAGGCACTAGACATACCCAGTCTCTCTTCCTAACTCTCCAGAAACCACCAACAACCTCATCTGCAGTTAAAAGGAGAAGCCGGGCAACCTGCCCGCCGGGACCCTGGGGCCCCAACACACTCACGTGTTACGTGAAATCATGCTCCCTTGTGGGAAACGGGCTTCCTGTCATGAGAATTTTGTGTGGGGCCATCCTCTCGGCAGTCAGGCTGGGGTCATTTCATTGGAGGAAGCCACACGGGGGTCTGCCCCCTCGTGGGCCCGATGCCACACAGTGAGGGGCCTTGTGGGGTCCCACAGAGCGGTGGCAGGCATTACCGCAAGCTGAAATTGGAGCTACTCCCTTCACTCCAAGACGGATGAATTGCGATTTAGAGAAGTGATGAAGTCGCGGCTCTGGGGAAACCCAGGTGTGCTGCCTGTGGTTGTGTCACAGCATTCAGCGCTGAATGACAAGCTTCTCCATGTCCACCCATGTGCCTCTGCCGTCGTAGTGGAACGGGACCCGCCACCAACAGCAAACCGCGCAGCGACCGCAGGAGACCGAGAATTCCCTTCTCTCCTCATTCCTTTGAGCTGGCCTAGAATTTTTCCCTCCAAGTACAAGTCCCTCAGCCCCCTCCCACCCCCTGGGTGACTCTCAGAGTGACAGAGAGTCACTCACACCTGCTCTCTGGTCTGCACACCGCCTGGCACTGGGGGTAAAACCCAGGTCTTCTCATCAGCTGGGGAGGGTCTGTCTGAGAAGAGCTGAGAGACGAAAACAGACATGAAGGATCAGAGAGAAGCAGGCTGGCTTGTCTCAGGAACTGAAAGAATCAAAGAAGAGAAGAATGATGTTGGACGAATCCTGGAGGGATTTTCACCTGAGTCCGTAAATTAGAGCCATGGTGTTTGACCGGGGGTGTCTGGAGACATTTCTGGTTGTCACATTGGGAGACAGGATGGCCCCTCCACGGAGATGGGTCAGGCCCAAATGACAACAGTCAGACAACAGTCAATGTCAAAAAGTGGACAAGCATTGCCCCGGAGAGACTGTGCTACAGATTAGCCCTGAGCTGCTCTTAATTATTTCTCGTGCCTCTGTTTTGTTTTCTCACCCAGGCTCCTTGAGGGCCCACTCCATGGCTCAGGAAAACAGCTCACCTTTGGAGCCCCCGGAATGAGGACCAGGAATTATTGTCCCTGAAGACGAGGCTCGCTTGTCAGAAGCCCGGAGCCCCCACACTGCCCAGTGCGGCAAGACTACGACTTTGCCAGGCTGGAGGCTGGAGGGCAGAATTCAGAACCAAGACAGCCACCTCAATGCCCTTCTCCTAAACAGCCACCCTCCTGTGACTGGGGCCGTGGTGGCACTGCTGGGACCCGAGGGGCAGGAGGCCACCACGACCGAGCTGACGAAGCTAACCCCCCCTAGACTTGGGCTCACACAGGGCCTCTGTCACCGCAGGCAAGCCGGGTGCCTCTCGGGCCCTCAGGTTCCACATTTGAAAATGGAGCTGACGACAATAAGAACCGCCCCTCAGAAGTGGCATTCAGGACCCGATGAATTGGACACATGCTTGAGCCTGCTGGACGTGCTCCAAATGGCCCAGGGCTGTGCACATTCAGCTTCCTCCCCACGTCCCTTTTGGTCCCTGACTTTGGGGCTCTGACGTCAGACCAGTGGTTCCAAGCTTTTAAAACACTTTTTCTTGGCTTCTCTGCCCAGCCATTCTGGAAACGTCCAAGAATAGGACTATGGCTGTTTACCCGTTAGTGGTGACACATCACAAGGGGTCCTTCCCACCCTGGGGACATGACGCCCTCTGTGGCACGGGCAGCGGACAATTGCATGACCGCTGGGGCACTCAAGTCCTGATTTCTTTCTTGCTTTTTAAATTTTTGTTCTTGAGCAAAATGCACCAGTTCTGGTTGGCTCATCTAACCAACGCCATGGTGATTCACAGGCTGAGTAGGTGCCGCTGCTGTGAGCAGAGCCTGGCATCCAACCCTCAGGTCAGATGCTCCCTAGGGGAACACCAGCCCAGCCTCAGGGTGCCCGTGTGCCTCCAGCAACATCAGCGCAACAAAACTCACCCCACAGGTAAACCGCCGTGACTGTGTTGAGCTCGGCGAGGCGCCGAGCACTATTAGCTGCATGAACTCAGCAGTCACATGCCAGCAAAGCCATTCAGCCAAGGGCTCCCAGCCCTCCTGGGTGCCATCGAACGTACAAGTGCAGTCTTCTCCTCCCACCTCTGCCACAGACACAGAATACAATGTCCAGCATTTTTCAAGAGAAGGATGTCACACAGATTCAAGTTCCCGGCAGCCAGTTATTGTCACCTAGAATAATCACAGTATACCATCCTGGGCATTTTTCACTCATTGAGCAATATTCATAGGACCGCATTTACATTTTCTGAGTCATAAATCAAAAGCAAGATACTATTCTTTCCAATTTATCTTGTAGCAGCTCTAGTGATATAGTGCCACTGCAAATATTTCTAATGTTTCTTAAAAATCATAAGCTAAACGGGCCCTGAATGTTGAATGCGGTGGTTATCTTCATGTCCCTTGAACTTTATTTCAGGAGCAATACTTTTTTTTCTTTTCAGTGTCTAAAGAAAGTAATATACAAATTGTGTCAAGCAAGCATTAACTGTGGACATTAAAATATCGACTTTGCTCAAACCCTGTCTGACAAAGAGAAAATATTAACAGTTGAGACCACGAGGAGACCCAGCACAGCAAGCACATGAATTATGAATCAAAAGACAAAACCGTTGTGTTGGTTTCTTTTTCCTTTCTGCAGACACATAGAGAAGGGTATTATAAGCCTCAGGGAAAATAAATGCTTGTGCTCTTGGGGCATTTTGCCTGTTTATCCAGCAAAATGAGTGCCCCTCCCCCTGATTCATTCTCCCTGCAAGTATGCAGCCCACAGGACACAGCCAATGAATGTAACCGATTGATGGGCTGGTAGCAGCTCTAATTGCAGGAAATTGTGATCAATTTGGACTGTGCTGGTTCAGAGTGTGTGATGGAGGCAGGCCTTGGCTTTAAAATTATCCTCATCATCTTTATGGAGCATTAGATTTAGTGGACAAGCCTTAGTACAAATAAATTCCTGGGGCCATGCAGGCCATGCTCAGGAGCTCACGCTGCTTCTGAGCAGGTTGGGGCGTCCATGGCCCTGTAAATTCTCATTCTATGATAATTATAAACAATTTTAACCTGCGTTTAATTTTTGTTATGAGACAATATGGCTTCTTATAATTAGAAACTCATTCCAAAGTATGTAATATAAAAAGTGAAAGTTCCTTTCATTTGCGCTTCTCAAATGGGGAGCGTGGCTCTCCACTATTCCCACCCGTTTTTAACCAGTGGGTCCCAGGGGCACTTTCCAGCGGGCTGAAGTCCAGTAAAGATGTTTTCCAAATAAAGCATCGCTCCTTCCGCACAGAAGCAGAGGGAGTCCCCACCTACACGTGCTCCCTCTGGGAGTCCTCGTCCGTCTTGGCAACGTGCTGGGGCCGAGCACTCCTGTGGGGGAGACGTCGCTGTGTGTTTCCCTCATGCTCTCTGAGAACCCTGGGTGCCGTTGCCCGGGAGGCAGGGCCACACAGAGGCGCTGCCCAGTGACAGAGGAGCACACAGATTCACCTGGGAGTCCCTGAGCAATGAGGGAGAGGGTGCCTCTGAACGGGGGAAGCCAGGCAGCCAGCGGGGGAGGGGAGGGGTCCACACCCGGGGGGAGGAGCCCTGCAGGCGCCCTGGTGGTTGGGAGGGTCCAGGCTCTGCCCTCACAGGGGACATGGCCTTGGTGACGCTCAGGGGAGGCAAGAGCCCAGAGGGCGGGCCCCAGCACCAGCAGAGATTCACACCCCTGAGCCTGGGCGGAAAGCTTCAGAGTGCCCCCCTTCAAGGGGCCATGAACTCCAGACAAGGACAGTGACCAAGGAAGGCCAAGGTCGGGAGGTGACTCCCCACGTCTTGGGCCCTGCAAACTCCTTGTTTGAACCCTCCCCCCATACACACCTTAGCAAGACCTGGGCTGGGGCGGGGCCTCTGCAGCAATGCCATTGGATTTCCCGCCACGGGGCTTGTGTTCCTCACAGTTCCCCAGGGAAAAAGAACCAATAGCATATATATATTTGTCAGAAAAGTCATGACGTATTTTTTCTTTGTTTTGCATTGCAAAAATGCATCATGGCTTTTCTGACAACCCAATATATATGTATATATGTATATACGATCTGCAGTCCGCATGCTGGACACCCAGGAGAGCCAGGGGTGGTTCCAGACCAAAGACAACACCTGGTGTCCCAGTTTGAAGGCAGCCAGGCAGGAAGCAAGAGGCCTTTGGTTCTATTCAGGCCTTCAACTGATTGGGTGCGGCCCACCCACGCTGGGAAGGGTAATCTGCTTTAGTCAGTCTGCCAGTGTAAATGCAGTCTCAGCAGAAAACACCCAGAGCAATGTTTGACCAGCTACCTGAGAACCCCGTGGTCCATCACACTGACAAGTAAATTGACCAGCATGGAATTCACTGATGATTCCACGTGTCTCAAAGCAAAGGATGTGCTGTCTCTCACTCCTCCTTTGTGGAGTAAGAGTCACCGTTTCACAGGAGCTAACAGGGATCACAGGGACGATGGCCAAGTACCTCGCACAGCAGCAAGTACCTCGCAAAGCAGTGGAGGTGGCATCATCCCATCCTCCTGTACCCACCCGCCTCCGCCTCCTCCAGTCTGTCCTTTATGGAATAACTTGCTGGCATTGCTTTATCACAGTCAAAGGAAACAGTAGCAAAAACAGCCCTCTCTCTTGCAAATCACCAAGCCAAGAATGCTACAGGAGGCTTAGCCAATGGCCAGATGAAACACACACAATAAATCATTTGCCCTTCTCAGAGTCATAAACATAGCAAACAACTGCTTGTGGATGTGTCGGAAATGCCAGCCTCAAGTTCTAGATCACTGACCATTGACTATGGCTTCTGGCAGGGTGCAGAGCAGGCCTGGTAAATGGCCAGAGGCCTTTTCATTTCCAGGTGCTCTCTGGGGGCCCCGAAGCAGGCCTGGGTATGGGGAGCCCAGGCAGCCATAGCCATCATGCCCGTCCACCCACCAAAACATCATTCCTTATTCACTAACGGACATGCTCCCAGACGTGCCGGGCACTGGGCTAGTTGAACAAAAGCAGAAAGCGTTTCTGCCCAGGGAGCTAAATAATGATGGGTCCCGAGTTCTGCCCCCTTCAGTTGTGTCCCCAGTATGTCCAGGAGCTCCTCCAAGTCTGGATGCTGGGGTCCATCCTACCTCCCACACAGGGATCCCTCCCAAAGCACCTAGCTGGGTCCCCTGGACTCATATGGAGCTGGGAAAGAGGGCTCTCCATGGAGCCCCTGGGCTGACGCTGATCACTCCAAAGGTTCACAGTCGGAAACCCTGACAATTGGGAGAAATGGCCGGGATTGCTCTCGGAGACTCTGGCGTCAGCCGGCTGAGTCTCTGGCACAAGCCTCGGGCCCTTGTCCTGCTGTGTTTGGCCAGGAAAGGTGGCACTGGCCATGACCTGGGCCCCACAGCTCCGACTCCTGTGCAGTCCACGCCTGCCTCCTCCTCAATGGCTTTCTCATATCAGGTCCTGACGGTCAGCCTGCCCAGCCCTGGCCCCACCCGACACACTGGCACAGAGTGCCTGCGGGTTTTCATCTTTCCACCCACTGCCACCCCGCCTTGGAAAGAGGCCCACTTTGCATCAGTCCTCACAACCCCTCTCAGGAACGGGGACCCTGGGAGGTGACGTGGGGACATTGTTCCCAGCATCTACACTTGGGTCATCGTTTCACAGGTGAAGGGTACATCAAGGCTTAGACTGTGGGGTCCCAGTAACCATGTGTCACCACGCCCCCCCCAGGAGGCCCTGAAGCACGTGGACCATCAAACCTGATGCATGCGTGGCTCACGGCTGTACCTCCCAGTTGCCACAAGCTCGGGGAAGCTTCCAGCACGCTGATGTGCGCAAGAAAATACCCACATGGGTGGCTTCTCTGCTAAACGGCAGATCAGCCTCTACACAGAAACGTCAGGGGCAAAGCTTTTGAGCAGGATGAAGGGACAGGGAGTCAGGCTGCACCTAAACACACACTCTCTCCCGGCCGCCCCATCCTCCACCCAGGCCAGGGGCCAGGGCCCGTGCCATGCGTCCTGGTCACTGACACGCGTCGGTCCATAGGAACACTGTGGTCCATAGGAACACAGAGCGGACGTCGTGCCTTTCCCAGCTGGCCACACACACAGGCCAAAACTAGACCCTGGACCAACTGAGACCTCATTGGACACATCATCACAAGATGTCACCTTCCAAGGAACCCCGAACGCCAGTCGGAGCCCCCATTTCTGCGTGGGGCATGCTCCCTCTGAACACCAACCTCTGCATCTGCTGAGAGGGAGGAAATCAAGCCATCTCTGCCGCAAATATTGTTCCCTCCATAATTAAAATGAAGAAGTGGCCCGGCCGCCTGTCAGGCCTGTCAGAGCGGCCTAATCACCGCAAGGCACGGCCCCTGCAGAGCCGCGGCATCCCCAGGCTGCGATGATTACCGTGATTAACGAGAAGGGATCCTAATTAAAGTATGTACTTTGGCCGGATCAGCGCTCCAAGCGTCTTAAATACCCTGCATATTAATGACAGAGATGTCCCCGGTGTCACATCCAGCAGGTGGAGGGGACGGGCTGCAGCCAGCTCCACAGTCTCACGTTCACCCTGGGCACTGGGAGTGGGTCCACGGGGGCGGGGAAGGCCCAGAGGCCAAGGTCACTCGGCCCAATGACCACAGGGAGGGAGGGAATTCGGACGCACGTTAAAGCATGGATAAGCCTTGAAGTCGTTGTGCTAAGTGAAATAAACCAGACACAACAGGGCAGATACTATATGGCTCCACTTATAAGAAGTACTTAATGCCACTGGATTATGCATTTACAATGATTAAAAGGGCAAATTTTACATCATGTGTATTTTACCACAATAAGAATAATTTTGCACTAGAAACATTCTAACAGCCCAGCAGTGAGGAATTTGCTGGTAAGTTCCAATTTATCTAGACCAGGAGTGGCACCCACCCACCTTCTATCAGGGCCCAACAGTAAATACGTTAGGTTTTGTGGGCCATTCGGGTTTGGTCTCATATTCTCCTTTGGTTTTTTTTGTTTTTTTTAACAACCATTTAAAATGTCAACACCATTCTTAACTTGTGAGCTGAGCAAAAACAGGCCAAGGGCTGGATTTGGCCTTTGGTCTACACTATGAAAAAATCATGTAAATTACAAAGAGTTAAGTACTTTTATATGTAGTAATACTGAGACATCACCAAGATACGTTACAATAAAACCAGCCTGCAAAGGGACATGGAATGTGGCTCGATCATGTTTATGGGAAAACGCCACTACGTGTTTCTAGGTGTGCGTGTCTGCGCGTAAACGTGAGGCGTCCGGCAGACACACACGAAGCACTGACCGTGGTCCCCTCTGACCTGCACTTGGGGAAGGTCAAGGGGAATGTCTGCTTTAGCTTTCGTTTGGGATTTTTTTTTTTTTAACAAGCGTATAGTCACCTTGTGAAATTTAAACAAATTTTCCCAAATAAGATGAAAAGAGATTATTTCCCATGCCCAAATTTGCATTATAATTCTTCTCTGCATGAGAAACTATAAGCCTTGGAGTGATGCCCTAGGATTCAGGGTTCTCTTGGACAAATCCTCCCCACCCATGGGAAACGCGGTCCCCAGGTGAGCGACCCGGTGACTCTAAGACCTTCAGACACGTCCGCAGTGCCCAGCTTCCGGTTCCCTCCTGTCACAGACATAGAATGAAGACGTGTGTGGAAACCACAGGGCTGGAAGCTGCTCCCTGCACGCCCTCGGAAGGCCACTCCCAGGACGGAGATGGGCACTAACTAAGGACTTGCTTTAACCTCGTGAGCTGGGCAGGGTGTCACGGAAACCATTTCACAGCCCATGTAACACAAGGTAGGAGGGGCGGACGTGTCATCCTGAGCCTTCCCCAGCACGTGAGCACTCCTCACCTTCCCCGCCCTCCGCCAGCCGACCTCTTCCCCTGGGCCACAGGCTGTACCATCAGTGGTGATGCAGGGTGGGGCTCGGGCTCCGGCCCTTTGTCCCTGGGGGTGGCAGTGGAGAGTCCCACTCTGTTCTACCGCTGTCCTGGCCCCTGACCTCAGGGAGGACTGCCTGCCCTGAGGAGCCGCCTCTGGGCCCCTGACTGCAACCCAGCCATCCTCACGCCCACACAGGTGAGCTGTGAGCCGAGACACACACACGACCAGACTGCTGCGCCGAGCCCAGGGCCAGGGGCTCGGAAGGCCCCGCCGTCCCTTCTCTAAGCCACTTACAAGTAGAAAAGCTGTGATCCCGGCCTGAGCTTTGTGTTTCTCCCCAGTAGAGTCAGAACAGTGACCAGCCTTAGGGGACGTGGCCTTTACGAGTTTCCAGTGTTTTCACACTTAACATTCATTCTCAACAGCTCATGACTACCCCAGGAGGCCTATGAGGCGCTGTCATCTCCCCACTTGGCTCAGCAGGGAACCCAGGTTAGGCATTTATGCAACTGGACCAAGGCCACGGGAGGGGCAGAGCTGAGCCCCGAGGAAGCTGTGGTGCGTCCCCTGCTGAGCGCCCCATCACAGGAAGCAGGTAGGGAAACCACAGTCAACGTGTGCACCAACCGCTCTAAAAGTACCGCGTGTCAACTTGTCATTAACAATTAGGCCTGCATCGCCAAGCTTGGTGGCATCATTCATAAATTCATAACAATAATGACATCTCCTTCAAACTCTTGTTTTGAAGACTTAATGCAATAATACTTGGAGAGCACCTAGGAAAGCACAATGCTGTTAACTTAATGATAGTGATTGTTTTATTATTATTATTATTATTATTATTATTATTATTATTATTACAGAATCTGGGTCATCTTTTTGGAACCTAAAGGAAAACGAACTTGAGGACCCACAGCCCAGCCAGTTAGGTGGTCACCTATGTCGGTCTCTGTGCGTGCAGACCATCACACACGTAAGAGTCATTCCCCAAGGGAGCCCAGCAAAACATTGTGGCTTCCTTCTAGAAAGAGCCAATACAGCCCTGTCATGGTAGCTGGGCTGGGCACATCTCATGATGGAACTGGGTTTAATATTCACTGTCAAGTCACTCACTTCCCTCGTGGTGTGTACCCCAGAAAGAACATGCATTTTCTTTTTCCTGGTATTGTAGCTTTGGGCATGTTTGCTTTTGTTACAGGATAATCCATGTCAGCTATAATACATGCAGATAATGTAGGCATATATAAAGTAAACACCCTGCCTGTACCTAACACCAGCAACAGAGAATTGGTGCATGTGTGGTCTTCAGGACATTTGTAATGCATGTGTGCACACACCTGCACACACAGAAACATGCATGCACACACCTGCACACAGAGAGATACACGTGCACATAGCTGCACACACAGAGACACACATGCACACACCTGCACACAGAGACATGCACACACCTATACGCAGAGATACCCATGCACAGACATACACACAGAGAGACATGCACACACCAACATGTACACGCTCGTGCACAGAGAGAGACACACACAGTAAATTTAGCTTTCCTGTTGCCTTTTCAACAAAATCAGGATTCTATTAATACGATGCACGTCACCGACACTCGCTTTCGATACCTAGCAGTGCACATGACCAGCCCCTGTCAGTGCAAGAGGCACCACTTCCTCCTCGGGCTGCGCTGTTTCGTTTATGAACACACCTCGGTGTGTCTGTTTGTTGCTTCACTCCTGTACTGCAAAGCCAGGAGCTCTCGTTGATTTCCTAATGCGAACGACACTACACGCATCTTCTTTTTCACATGCTGTTGCACCCTCATGCTGGCTGGCATTTCTCCAGGGCTGACCCATGAACTTCAGGGATGGGCTGGCCAGGTGAGGATGAGAATCTAAAGATCATAGCATGAGAGAAATGACATGTTCTCTGCACTGTAAATAAATTCTTCCAAAGGTACGGGTGTCAATGAAACCACGGGCATGGGCCTCCACACGCCAGCCCTGGAAGCTTCCAGTACCTGAAGGGAGTCCCTGACACTGTCCACATTCCCCAGCCTCAAGTTCTAATGGTTTGAGGAACCACACATTGTCATGATCTCCTCTATACTTTGGGAGGAGGTGACATAATATTGTGACACGAAATCTTAGTCACCGATGCACAGTGAAGGCCATGAATTTCCAGCCCACCATGCTCAGCTCACACACGCAGTGCCGTTGCTGGAAGATTGCCTCTGTTGCGGGGCGGGGGTGGGGGTGGTGTGGAGAGGGGGCAGGGGGTGGGGGAGGCAGTTTTAAGGAAGACACCAAATCAGGTTACTTCTCACCTTGCTAAACCTGTGAACAGGGTGTGATAGGACCTGCCTTTGAGGTACCCAACAAGAAACAGAGAAAGAGGACATTACAGCGGGCCTCCCTAAAAGCTGCCAGCTTTTCCCTCCTCTCCGAGAAGAATAAACTATTCCAATTAAGACTCTGTAACTAAATGGCATTGCTTAAGGAAGGAACTACGTATTTATGAAGTCCAAAGGCTCTCTCAGCCACCCTTCCCAACAAAATGTGCTTTTGACTTTAACAATGAGAGTCGCAGAAACTCTCAAAGGAAGGTTGCATTTTTTTTAATTTTTTTTTTTGGTCTTCCAACCCCCTGGGCCCAGATGCATGCAGGGGAAGCTTGATTTATGCTGCAAAGTGAGTGCCATCCACAGCCTGAAGTGTTTAAAAGTCACTCCTTCCATCTAATTAGATCCCTCAGTAGCTCTGAGAGTTAATGCCACACCAATCGCGACAGACACTAACGAGTGCCATCATCTTGGGCACGATGAGACTAGCGGCTTTTCAGGCACCTTGCAATCTGGACCCCCGTGTGGTTTTAGGAAACAGCATAGTTTCGGCCTCATTTTTGCAACTTAATTCAGGAGCAAGTAAACCATTTTAACAAGACCACATGACACCCAAGTGCTCTGGTTATTTAGCTTGCTACATTTGGGGAGAAAAAGGAAAAAATAGATAACTAACCATGATTTAACGGAACTAGCAGGCCATTTATTCAATATGTTTTCAAAATCCAGTGTTTGCAGCAGCGACCTCATTAAAAGGCTTCTAAGCAGGTGAGGACCTGGGTCCTGTACATATTAATAAAATCATCGATTTTCAGGGAGCCAACCTTTCACAGCATCAGGGAACCTAACAGCACTGTGCGGAAACATGGCTCATGTCAATTCTCAGTGTACCACCGTTAATATCCAATTTCAAGAGCACATCTTTTATTTGTAAAAGCAAATTGCTAGAAAAAGCAATTGCCATCGGCATTCTGTGTTTCTGGTTCTAGCATGTATCTCCATGGAAAACTGATAGGAAAGTTTCTACATTCCTCCATATCCCATAGAGCACAGGCGTTCACATACATCTAGGTGCCCACGTGACTTGGTGATTTTTTTTTTTTAAGTCACAACCCATGTGAATTTGAAATGAGGTTACTTTATGGGGCATAAATTAAACAGCTCGCATTGAAGGATTAAAAACAAAAGGCAAAAGGAGCAGAAGCCACAGACCTACGGAAAAACACAAGCTTGAATTACCTTTAGGTCTTGCTAAGGGTCCCTCACAACAGCCGAAAGCCGTAACTCTCTCTGTAACCTCACTAGATTGGGGAGTTAATACGAATGACTCTGGGAATTAAAGCCAGGAAATTAAGGACATGTGTGGGAGAGTTCAGGGAAAGCAATTGTGCTCTGAAATTATTGATTGAATGGTAAGTCAAGTACCGTTTGCATCAAAGTAGGGAGTGCAGACCAGACCAGTAAATAAAAGAACGATACACTTTAAAATGCAATGGTTGCAAAGGGCAGTAAGCAATCACTCTATTAAATGAATTGACTGGTGCCGAGTGCATCTGAAACTCCCAATACGCCTTTGTGTATGTACATAATATAGCAAAACAGGGAATCAAATGTGGAAGAACAATGGCTGAGATAACCCGTTAGATCATGCTGCTGATAACAATTGGGTGACAACAGATCACGAGGCTAAGCCATCAAGTGGGTAATAGAAGTATTGATAAAAACAAGGTAAAAATGTGTGTGTACACAAGCCATGACGTCCAGGGCGGGCACCCAGAGGGGTGAACCTGTCACGGGTGACGGTCAAGGAAACACAGCCTGACCTCCGGAGCCAAGCGGGGGGGCTGCGGTGGGTCAGCACATGCGTCCTGCTGGTGGTCCCTTTTGCTTTGTGTGATAGGTTTTGCTTTGCTTTTTAAATGACCTGCCAATATTTAAGACTTGGGAGATGTCATGTAAAAAGTCTGGATTCCTGACTTTTCGTAGAAAATTAAGATTTGTCAGCGCTGTGGCCACCTTCCCGTATGATCAGAATTTGCTAGAGCTACAGGGCGGGCGGGGCAAAAGGAGTTTTTCTCTCTCTGCTGTGTTTTACTTATATTCTATTCACATCCTGTCTCAGCCCAGCGACCGCTGAGTTTGAGACCCCTTGTGCAAAAGCAGATGTGAGTGTGAGCGAAACCTTCTTCCCTAACACCCCAATTAGACGGTTTGATACCATTTGGCTCAGGGCTGGAAAGCGTAGGCTGCTCTGGCCTCATAAGTTTATATGCGGCGACGGCCTTCTTTATATATCACTGTAAAGATTATATAAAGATTACAAGACTGTGTGTGCTCCATGCTGCACAGGGAGAAAAATCAATTTCTCCTTCTTCTAAAAAGCTCACAATGCTCTTGGAATTTTACCTGAACCAAGTAAACAAAATTGTCATCTACCTTGAATGGGGGAAAATGTGTTAGAAAAAGTCTTTGTAATTCTATTTTCAACTCTCCTCTTATTATCTAAGTTTGACTGGTTTTTCCAGGGACGGGGTGGCTGTGGGGCAACTTGAAGGTGACCGCTGTAGGAACCATGCTTCAGGGCCTATAATAGAAACTTAAAATTTAAATCACCACTGGAAGATGGAAGCCATGCACTGGGGAGCTGTGATTCTTGGGGGGAGAAGGGCATTTCTTTTCCATGAAAAGGGCAGCCTAACCCTAGGCCTGCTCCCCAGCCGGACTGTCTGATTGAATGGCTGAGTGAGTGACCTTGAACTTGCCAAGGTCACGGTCACAAGCCGTCTGTCTCCTGAGTGTAGACCTGGGGCCACAGTGAAGATGGTTCTGGGGGAAGGAACAAGCTCCTTATACTTGAAGATGAGATGATCAAACGTGGTCTGGAGCCTATCTCTGTTACCATGACCCCCCTCCCAGCAAGGGCTTGTCTGAACATCTGGGTAAAAACAGGCTCCCCACACCATCCACGCAGCAACCATGTCCCTGGGTTACTGGCATACAATGGCTATGGCGTGACCTATTCATGTGTGACAAGACATCTCTAGCATTTGGGGTCTGACAGCGCCACACAGAACACACTTACCTCAGTGCCTGCCACACAGGTGATGGATAGGGCTGGCTCTCGGTGCTGAGAGGAGAGGCTGCCGGACAACTGACCAATTAAGGAAGGAGGAATTCAAATCCTGGTGCCTCCTTTCCTTGCCTGGGAAAGTTATCTAATTGTAAGCCTCATGCCTAAAATGAGAATGATTACTCTCACTTTGCAAGAATTCAACATGAAAAATATAGTTCAAAGCAAGCAAATAAATATTATTATTATTCTTAATTTATTACACATGACCTGTGTTCTTCAGGAGCCGATTGGATGTGGCCAGAAAAGCTATTGGCATCTGCACAAATAACTAGAAGGACATTTTGAAACTGATGTAGGACGCACTGGTGTCCCCTGCCTGTCGACCACACCTGGCTGTGCTTGACAGAGGGACATGAAACCCAGTCCTGGTCCCAGGGTGCACCTGCCACATGGTTGGGGGCCAAGGTGGCTCATGGCTCAGCCTTAGTCGGTGCCCGGTTTGCTCCCGGTGAGTGAAGCATTTCACGGTTCACGTTCTTTTGTCTGCATAGACGCTGTTCCCACCACTCTTACTGTGAGGAAGGAAATACAGATTTAACAAGCAAGCTACCTGGAGACCATGAGCACAGGGCCCAGGCACAGCTAAGGCAACCGTTTCCTGGTGTTCCCCATCCAGACCCACGGTTGTCATAGCTTTAAGTCACTGCCTCTGTGCCATGGTTAGTGTGAATTTGAACTCCATTGCAGGCTGGCCAGTGAGCAAAGCACAACCTCTATCAGAGCTGCTGGTATTTCCCTTGTGACACCCGTTAGGAGCCCGTTAGGAGGAGTAACAACTGCACCAAATGATCAGGACCAAAGGGGAGCTTGGGGGACGCTGAGCAGAGGGGCCTGTCTGCACACAGGCGAGAAGGCGCCTTGGCTCTCCATCTGGGACCCGAGGCCTGCGTCCCCAGAAGGGAGCTGACATACGTCTGCTATTTAATGGCACGCACAGGCCTTCGAATGCGCCCCTTGTAGGTACAAAATGGATCAAAACGGTGAGAAGCAAGCCTCGGCTTACGAGGCAGCAAATGCAGCCTGGCCACGTACATGTCCAGACAGCCGCCCCCCCACCCCAGCTCAGCACGCTCCCTGCAGCTTCTATCTTATCAGCAAGTGGGGAGGCCCCCTCTGGATGCTTGGTGCAAGGGGTTTGATCCGATTTTCCAGCTGGCAGCCTCATTCTTCCAGAGTGAGCACTGACTGCTTCAG
Source organism: Aselliscus stoliczkanus (assembly GCA_033961575.1). Lineage (NCBI taxonomy): Eukaryota > Metazoa > Chordata > Mammalia > Chiroptera > Hipposideridae > Aselliscus > Aselliscus stoliczkanus. The sequence continues at coordinate 2,017,460 of CM066738.1, read as the reverse complement.
GCTTTTCTGGAAGTGGTTTGAACAACCTACATGTCATAGCTACAGAGGTCCACGGATGAGTTCTTGCTTCCTCAGCGCATCGGAGGGCAATAACCTTTCCTGCAAACTCTGGAATTTTCTCTTGGTCAGCAAAGAGATGGCATCGGGTCTCTAGGTGGATGGCGCCCTGCTGCTGTAGACACTCTGAGGCCCCCTGCCCTGCGCTCTCTCCCGCTTTTCCTGATTTTTACAAAGATACTCCATCTCCTTCCAGACCCTCCAAAGGGATCGTCCGTGTCTTGGGGGGTATTTGTCACATGCTAGCCACTTCTGTGAGTGCAGGAGCATTCTGAAAGCTGCCAAGTCTACCTTCCTCGTTCTGCATGCATGAAGATTCAGAGGCTCCTACTCATCCAGGGACTAAGCATTTCCTGTCATTTGTCTCAATTCATGCTTGGACGTCAACACCCATCTCAGGAACCCGGTCTCTGCCACTTTCATCCCTGCATCCTTCCTCCCTTTCCTCTCAGAGCAAAACCGGCTACCACTTATTTCCTATGAATAGAAAACCTGTCAGTGCATTTGCTTCTATCAGTCTGTACAAATGAATCATGTAACTTCTGGGGGGTTGGGGAGGGAGCATAATTTTTGCAGTGGAAGTTCACTGGGGCGCTCTAGCTGTAATTTCAAATGGGTGAAATGCTGTCTGCTGTTCAGGATGCTACCGATGTCTTCCGAACACGCATGTGGTCACGTCGCTGTTATAATTGCAGATAATGCTGTCTGTGGACATTTGTCCCAATAAAGCACCTGAATAGTCACGCCACACTATGCAACACAGACGAGACCCGCCATGGCCGCAGGAAGTGTTCCTTTGGTCTCGATAGCCAACTCTAAAACCCACGTGTTCATTTTTCTTTTTAGTGTTTTCTGGGGATTTTTTTTGTTTCTTTTTAAATCATTACTACTTTTCATTTCCAGTTGGCTGGAAAATCCTGTCTTCAGGTTCATAACAATTGCCTGAGATCCTCCCTCTTTGGTAGACAGCGACCGAGAATTTCACTGCAACAAGGCAGCTGCCAGAGTCCCTTTCCAAGTGGCTCCAGTCTCCTCGTCACTGAAATCTCAAACTCTATCACTATAAAAAAAAGCAAAAAAAAAAAAAAAAGTGGGGGGTGGGGAAGACTGGAGCACCCATTTCCATCTGTTTGATCCTTTCACATTATACCTTATTATTTAACGGGGACATGATCAAGCCACTGGGCTTGTACTTGACAGCAATGCTGCAAAAGTTAAGCCCCGACCAGATGACTTGAAGAAAGGAGATTACCCCATTAAGGTATCAAACGGTATCAGTACACCTGCGTGGTTCTTAACTGTCACCCACAGAATTAAATGCGTGATTAAGGGGTTAAGCGGGACCCACGCCCTGCTATTGACATCTGCCAGCCAGCACAAGGGACCCCGTGGCGTGGGTGGGGTCCTTCCCTCCCAGGCCAGGCCACCTCTGTCTGTCAGACAAAAACAATAGGAATTACTTAATTTAAGACCGTTTCAGTTCTAATTGAATTCCACTTTCTAAATCCTGAATAAATACATTACAACTGCCACTTTGGTCAAACGGAGAGAGAGAGAGAGCCCTGTCTTAATGACTCCCCTGTGGATTTAATGCCTATTTTATCCATGAGAATAATGAACCCAACATCCCCAGAATGCTCTGAAAGGATAATGGTTATTTAAACATGCCAAGTCTTTACAGAGCAGATAAGCATTTTAATTTGCATTTATGAAGATCAAAAAGTAAGCAAGGAAACAGGTGCCAGTATGTCCAGGCCCGGCCATATGGACACCACAGAGCTGCAGAACCAGGACACAGAGGGGAGGAAAAGCTTAGCGCCTCAGTCCCACTGGCCCTTCTCTCCTAGCAGGACCTGCCGCTGGCCGGCAGTCCCTCTCCCAGCATTCTGGCCAGTGGTCTTTAGAAATAGCACATGCCTGCCGGGCTTCATGCCTGGAGGCTTCCCACTGCTCTACCACCAAGACCAAAAAACCCGAGGTGGGCGTCATGACCTCTCCGACCCTTGGGTGCCTTTACTACGTCCTCGGTACGCTGTGATTTCTACTCCTTCCTACTCACTGTTCCCTGCACACCTCAGGGCCTTTGCACATGCTGTACTCTGTAAACCTCACATTCACACACATCACAATTTGTAACTATCTAACTGTTCATATTATTATGAGATTAACGTTTGTCTCCTGATAGGTGGTAAATTCGGGCTCATATTTAATTTGTTCAATATCATAGCCCCAGTACATTTTGCCAAAGACACAGTGTGCCCTCGTTAATTTCTGGTTGAATAAATGAGTGAATCAGACAATCGATCCACGCCCTAGTTTGCAAATTCTGTGGAGCCTAACAATAAATAAGCCATATACTCAAACTATTTCTTCATTACACCTGTAATCCAATACTCTCATATGCAGAATGGCTGCATGCTCATTAATTTCCATCTTCTTCCCTCTATTCTCCCTTTACTTCACTCCTTAGGATTTTCAGATGGGTCAACCCATGACAATCTATCTCAGGGTCACTAGACCGCCTCCCAATCCTCAGATCGCTGCCCATTTGTTTTCTGTGTCCTTCCTGAGGCTGCTTCAAAGACCTTGCAGCCAGCCTCCCTCTCGGTCCCGCGGGCAGTGAAAGCGAGCAAAGGCCTGCCCCTGCCTGTCAGTCTCTGTGACCCCTTACATGCCTTGAAAATGTGGCCATGGATGTTACCACCTGTGTGACTCCTGGGGAAAAGATACATGGATTGCTGGGCTACTACGTGTTTAGCACCCAGCCTTCAGGAGAGAAGGCTGGGAAGGTCCTGATTTATGGCACTTGTCAATTTCCACGGGGCACGTGCTCTCACTGTGGCCAACGAAGTCACCCACGTGACGTCCCAAGCACGGAGCTGGGAAGAGGTGTGCACAGTCGACTCTCACAGGCCACAGCAGCAGTTCCAAACACCACAGGGCCTGCAGGGCCTGACCTCTGGAACTGAATGGGGGGTTCATTGCTGGAACTGAGTGGGGGGACGCCCTGGAGGGGTTTACAGGAGAGGCTAAGGGACCAGCACGACCTGCGTACCTTCTGCCCCTGCTTGGGTCCTTGTCCCCACACACAGGCTCGGTGTCACAGCCTTCATAAGGCTAACCCACCACCTGCACGGGCCTCACTTACCTGCGTGTCGCTGGGCTGATGTCCACACGGTGACAACGTAAGCCCAGGAGAACGCGCCTGTGTGGCCCTGAGGAAGCTAGGCCACTGCTGACGCCGCGTTTGTTCCTCCCCCACCTGGATTTCCTCTGCTCTATATAGAAGGCGGCCCTGCGCCCCGCTACCGGGACCTGCAGGGGGGACCAGCGTCAGTCTCACCTTTAAGTGCTCGGGAGCCAGCTCTGTTCCCAGGGGCCTGAAAGGCCAAACTACCTAGGGACGCGGGTTTTGAAAGCCCGAGCACCCAATTCTCGTATTTCACACGTGACTTCCGTGCAGCTCTGAAAACTGAAACTCGGAAACAAAAGCAAAGTCCTAGAACATTCCGATGAAAATGATTTCCTCATAATAAGGATAATGGTGAAATGTACAAATGTAGGAGATGGGTCTAACACACGAGAAACCTCCAATAAGTTTGTTTGTTTGTGTACCTTGAATGAGGCCAGGTAATGACATCCTCTCAGCCTGAGCCTCACAGTTCAAGTTGCGACCTCGTCCACGCGGCCTGCCTCCTTCTGGCCAGCCGAGCTGTGTCTCAGACGAGAAACCCCAACAGTCCCGCCCTGTAAACCAGGCCCTTGGGGATAAGACTCCGGAGCCCCAGGTCTGGGCCAAGCCTGACTCCTCCGCCTTCAGGAGCAGGGAGGCCATGCACTGCAGGCCTCAGAGGGAGAGGGCGTCACTCATGGCGGAGGGGAGAGCTCCCTGGGTTTGCAAAGTAAGTCATTAGGATTTTGTTTTGTTTTTTGTTGTGGGGGGGTGTGCGTGTCATTGAGGGAGGGAGATGAAAGAGAAAGGGGGAGGGGAGGGAGAGAGAGAGAAGGTTCTGGTTACAGACGGGGAGCGCAGCCTCTTTGGCTGATGAGCCATAATCCAAACTGAGCGATGGAGAGGCTCCTGCACAGCTGCTTTATGCAAATCTTCACCTCAGAAGTGCAAGTCGAAGGTCAAGTGCAGCCCGCAGAACCGCGTACCGCCAGACAGCGCAGCCCCCTTGCTGAGCGCCCGCACCTGCAAGCCAGCAGGGGCCGCGGTGGAAAGGCCGCCTCCTGCGGCCACCATCACCTCTGAGCTGGGCGCCTGCGCCCCTGTGTGTGCCATGGCGGAGCCGCTGTGAGGCCGTGCCAACGGCGCGTCAAGGGGCTGGAAATAGGACTCTTTGACAGCGGCAATTCCTACTTGTCCCTTTACAGGCTGAGCTACTTTTTAAATGCACAACATCGGCACCCTCCTCTTCTATTCATGGGTCCCCCTGGGATCTGTCCACCTGGCAGCTTGCCCCAACCAGCCACTGCCCCTAAGAGGAGAGGGTCAACCATCCCGTTATCTTAATGGAAATAGCAGAGCTGTCGGAGTGTGGGGAAATGAGTGTTTAGAGAGAGTACATCTAAGGAACATTTTACCTTGGCTTGGGTTTGTTTAGTTTTAGGAGGGGGGGTTTGTTTTTTGTTTGCTTGTTTTGCAGGGCAGTTGGGCAGTACCATTTCAAAATTAAAATTGGCATACCCATTGACCCAATTTCATTTCTAAACCTATCTGTAGAAATCATAGCACACTGATATATAGAAATCATGGTGACTGACAGTGGCAAACTGGGAAGAGTCTAAACATTTTATCTGACTGGTCCATTTGATTTGGGGGCATCCATGTAATAATGGCAAACTCGGTGGAGCTAACGCAATGTTGCAGATCTAAATATCATAATAACATAATAACATAACATAATATAAAGCTGTCCACCCAGGACATTTTGAAAATCAGCTTTGTTGATGTATAATTGACATATAATGAACTGCATATATTTAAAGTGTATAGTTTGATAGCTTTTAACAGATACACTCATGAAACCACCACCACTATCGAATAGCACCCTATCCCCTACCCTAAGTTTCCCCCTGCGCTCTGCCCAGACAACCGCTGATAGGCTTTCTGGCACTGCAGATTAATTTTCATTTTGTAGACTTCTGTATAAGTGGAAACACACAGTGGATTCAGTTGTATCCGGCTGCTTTAAATCAGCATAATTATTTTCAGGTCCATCGTTGTTGCTGTTCCCTTAACTCACCCCTTTTATCGCTGAATAGTTTTTTGTTTTTTGTTTTTTTATTAGTTTCAGGTGTACAACACAATGCAATAGTTATATTCTTTACCCCCCCAAGTGAGAACCCCCCTCCCCCAGTTCGCCACCCCACTCCCCCCCATATCATACATATCTATCACAGCTCCCCTGACTCCCCTCCACAGTATACCCCACATCCCGTGACCACCCACATATTCAGTTGCAGTTGGCATACAATACTATACAACATCAGCTTCAGGTGTACAGTGCAGTGATCAAGCCTCTACTCCATCCATGAAGTGGTCTCCCTAACAAGACATGTGACCATCTGACACACCACAAAATTTTTACATTATTATATTCTCGGAACTGTGTTTCATATCCCTGTGGCAATATTGTAGTTGCCTATTTATGCTGACTAATCCCTTCCCCTTCCCCCCATCCCCACCCCCCTCAGTTTTTCCTCTGCATCTATGAGTCTGTTTACTTTGATCGTTCACTCAGCTCTTCAGACTCCACACACAAGTGAGATCACATGGTACCTGTCCTTCTCTGACTGACTTGTTTCACACAACATAATAGTCTCTTCACAACATTATCAATTATATTCCCAGAACTGCCCCCATCTCCCTGCGGCAACATTGTAGTCACCCACATACACTGTCCAAAACCTTCCCCTCTCCCTCTTCCCCACTCCCTCCCAGCCAGCAACCATCAGTTTTTCCTTTATATCTTCTTGATATGTCTTCAATATTCTTACATTTACTGAGACTTGTTTTGTGGCATCACATGGTCTATCTTGGAAAATGTCCCATGTGCACTTGAGAAGAATGTATATTCTGTTTTTTCAGGGTGAAATGCTCTAAAAATATCAACGAAGTCCAGCTGGTCTAAAAAGTATCATTTAAGGCCCCTCTTTCTGTGTTGATTTTCTGTCTAAAGGGTCTGTCCATTGGTGACAATGGTGTTGAAGTCCCCTACTATGATAGTGTTACTGTTGATCTCTCTTTATGTCTGTCAAAATCTGTTATATGTAATTAGGAGTTCCTATGTTGGGTGCATAGATGTTTATTAGGGTGATAGTGCCCTTCTTTGTCTTTTATTGTAGTCATTTTAAAGTCTATTTTGTCCAAAATAAGTATTGGTACTCCAGCTTTTTTATTTTTTCTCATTTCCATTTGCATGAAATATCTTATTCCATCTGTAAACAGCATATGCATGGGTCCTATTTTCTTATCCACTCAGCCACTCTCTGTCTTTTGATTGCAGCATTTAGCCCATACACATTTAAAATGATTATTGATAGGTGCATATTATTGCCATTTTATTTGTCCTGATTTCCCTGGGTTAGCTTGTTTACCCCTTTCTTTTGTTTAAAAAAGCCCTTTTAACATTTCTTGCAATGCTGGCTTGGTGGTAATGAATTCCTTAAGCTTATTCTTTTCTGAGAAGCTCTTTATTTCTCCTTCAATTTCAAGTGATAGCCGTGCTGGGTAGAGCAATCTTGGTTGTAGGCCTTTATTTTGTGTCACTTTGAATATCTCCTGCCACTCCCTTCTGGCCTGCAGAGTTTCTGTAGACAAGTCAGCTGTTAGTCTAACAGGAGTTCCTTTGTATGTAACCTGCTGTCTTTCTCTTGCAGCCTCTAGGATTCTGTCTCTGTCTTTAACCTTTGCCATTTTAACTATGATGTGTCTTGGTGTGGACCTGTTTGGGTTCAGCTTGTTTGGAACCCTCTGCACTTCCTGGGCATGTATGTTGATTTCCTTCACCAGGGTAGGAAAGTTTTCAGTCATTATTTTTTCAAATACATTCTCGACCCCTTGCTTCTTCTCTTCTCCTTCTGGTATTCCTATGAGTCGAAGGTGGTTGTGTTTCACGTTGTCCCATAGGGCTCTTAAACTCTTTTCATTGTTTTTTATTCTTTGGTCTTTTTGCTGTGCCAACTGGGTGATTTCTGCTATTTTATCTTCCAAATCGCTGATCCGCTCCTCCGCTTCATCTCCTCTACTGGTGATTCCTTCGAGTGTGTTCTTCCTTTCAGTTATTGTATTCTTTAGTTCTAACTGGTTGTTTTTTATGATTTCTCTATCCTTCTTTATGTCCTCACTAAGTTCCTTAAACATTCTTATCATCAGTGTTCTAAACTGTGTCTCTGAAAGGTTGGATCCCTCTGTTTCATTTGGTTCCATTTCTAGAGGTTTCTTCTGATCTTTTACTTGTGACTTGTTTCTTTGTTTCCCCATTCTGGCTGTCGCTCTGGGATTGCTTTGATGTATTAGATAGATCACCGGGAGAGCCCTGGCTGGATCACGCAGGCACACAGCTCACGGCCCAACACTCCCAGGAAAACTCCCAGTCTCAGCCTGTCCCCAATCAGCCACTCGCAGATCAGGCCGAGCAGCCCGACAACCAATCACCAGCCTGGCAACTCTGCAAGCGGAGTGCGGAGAGCGGGGACCCGAGGCGGCTTGTGCACTCCCGCGTCTCAGTGAGCAGCCTGTTGGAGCTGGAGCATGCCCACCAGGCGTTTACCTGGCAACGCAGCACAAGCCATGCAGAGGGTGGGGATCCGAGGTGGCTCGCACACTCCTGCGTCTCAGTGAGCAGACTGTTGGTGCTGGAGCACGCTCACCAGGCATTTCCCTGGCAACGCAGCACAAACCGTGCGGAGGGTGGGGACCCGAGGCGGCTCGCGCACTCCCGGGTCTCAGTGAGCAGCTTGTTGGAGCCGGAGGGCACCCGCCCAGCGTTTCCCTGGCAACACAGCATAAGCCGGGCAGCGGGTGGGGATCCAAGGCCGCAGGCGCGCGCGCACACGCACACACGCACTTCTGCGCCAATTCCACCAGACCAATGAGGTCTCGGACCTGATCCTCTGTGGGAGGGCCCAACCCTGACAAAATGGCGTCCTCCCTACACCACTCGCGTGCAGGCTCCACACCACGGGAACAACAGTCCAAAAACCTCCAGCCTTTGCACCAAAGGCGCTCAGCTCAGTCCGTCCCCGCAGGCTCCCGGCTCACACAGCCACTCCCTCCACCAGGAACCAGGTAAGTGCTCACCGGCGAGCAAGCCCGGGCGCCGGCCCCACCGATTCTCCAGCCGCTCTTAGCCTCACCGAGCTGAGCAGAGAGTCCTCACTAATTTACTGCCGGCTGTCTTAGAACTCCTCTTCCCGGCAAAGGAGCTCTGGGCTGGTGAGCTTGGAGTGCGGCCGGAGGGTCTCTCCCCCAACCAGACAAGCTTCCCACGGCTGGGGCTCCCTCACGGGGCTGGCCCTCTCTCGTCTCCGCCCGTCCTACCAGACCCGACGCGGCCTCCTCTTTAAGTTCTTCGTTTAGTGGTTCTGTTCCTCCAGTGTTCCGGGGACCTCCAGGGTTGAATGCTGTATAATTTGCTTGTAATTTTGGTGCGATCCTGGGAGGTAGTTAGCACAGCGTCTGTCTATTGCACCATTTTACCGGAAGTCCTGAATAGTTTTCCACTGTCTTTATCTATCAATTCTTCTGCTGATAGGTATTTGGGTTGTCTTCAGTTTGGGGCTAATGCAAATAAAACCATTACGAACAGTCATGTACACATTTTTGTACAGACATGGGCTTTCTTTTCTGATAAATACCTATGAATAGAAAGTCTAGATCATATGGAAAGCAGAGGCTTAACTTTCTTTACTAAGGGATAATATATAACAGTATATTAGTTTCACGTGTACGACATAAAGATTCAATATCGGTATAAGGTTTAACTTCTTAAGAAACTGCCAAATTGCTTTTCAAAATGGTTGCTACGTTTTACATTCCAAGCCAGAAGTATAAGCACGTAGTTGAAAAAAATACATACACATATACACACTAAGATATACACAGATGTTTTTATATCACATTTGTTAATATATACAAAACACTACATACATTTGTATATAAACCTACGTAAGGTGTGTGTCTATATACTCACAATATGGAAGAATCCATATCAAATTCTTAACAACACTTACTCCAGAAAGCACAATTGAGACTTTGAATTTTTACTGGAGTTTTGGAATGGTTTTCTAGCATGTTTTTATATATTTTTATATATTTAAAAAATTATTTTATAGATAACAAGATGTGTTTGAGATTTAAAATTTGAATCCATCTCAGTCTTAATCCAGCAAAGTACCCTGTCATCCCCTGTTTTGGACTTGGTCCAGCATGAGCATTTTGATCCATCTGGGTCTTTAGCTGCGCCTCTCTGGGCACCTGTCTCTAATTGCCATCTAGGAAGTGGGTGTGGAGCATCCAGGTGAGGGTGTGCTGTGTGTTAAATCACTTAATTACAAACAGGGCTGAGCACAGGATTAGGGCTGAGTGCTGACTGTGAGTGTCCCCATTATTTTTCTCTAAAGTTTGATCCTCTTTTCCACAATATAAGACTCCCATCATTTACTCATTCATTCATTTATTTAACCAACAGTCATTGAACACCGACCATAAGCCAGTGACCAGGTCTCTGCGTGTTGCTGTGAAAAAGCAGAGCTTAAAATCAGGGAGCAGAGAGAGGCGTGAGGTGTAGCTACATGCCCTGGCACTGCAAGTTCTCCGGGAACACATCCAGGGGCAGCAGCGGGAAATGCAACGGACAAGCAGCTGTAAAGGCTCAGAGCAGTGCCGAGCCACGCCTCCATTTGGGGAGAGCATGGGGGAAGAGTGGAGAACAGCTAGAGTGGAAACCAGTTGACAGGTGGTTCCACAGTTCCAATGACACAATGATGGTGGTTTGGGAAGGGCGGGCAGTGACTGTAGAAGATATAAGGTTTGGAGATGGACTGAATAGGAGGGTGAGGGGGATAAAGCATTAGGAACGGTTCCTAGATTTTGAGCTGTACCATCTGGGCGAATGGTGGGCAGTGACTGGAGTGAGGAACCCCGGGCAAAAGCAGGCGTGTCCTCTGGCACAGGGTTGCGGGGGATGAAGATGGGGCCTTTCGGAAATAAGAAAGGACTTGGGACTTCATGGACGCCCACCAAATAATCTTTCCTAAAGAAACAGACGCCCTTGAGTCTTTAATGAATTATTCAAATATTATTTAATAGGAATAACAAAACATAGAAGATGAAACAAAATGGCTGCCACATAGGTTGTTGTGTACATAAAAGGAGTCATGCATAATTACACATTATGCTCAACACTCTTCAGGAAGACTCAGAGATAAAGAAAGCTGATTGTGTCATTCAACTAGAAGTGGAAGGACATAAATTTGAACCCAGATCTGCCTGATTCCAGGCATAATTGCCATTTGAAGGGCACCTTGCAGAATTCTTGAGAATTCTGTGGAGATTAAAAGAAAAATATCTTGAAAGTAATGCAAAAGTGAGATAACATCTTGCAGATTTCTAGTGAGAGATACAATTGGTAGGTGTCCACATGCCATGGCAGGCACTCCGGCAGCTTCATAGAAGATGCACGGGCCAGATAGCCAGATGAGATCAAGCTTCTATAATGGAATTTTTGTTCCCTGAGAGAGTACAATACAATTCAAGCAAAGTAGAGTCAAGGACTTGAGATTTTACTTCAGTGATGGAGAGATCTGAAAAGATTAGGTCTTCCACCTATACAACAAGTAAAGAACTAGACAAACTGCAAGCCACTGACTTTTCTTGAACCCATCAAAGAAGCTCAGTTGCAGAGCAAACAAAAAACTCAAAACCTGGGGAGAGACAGGTGCTTGCAGGGAAAAAGAAGACCCATGCATTTTCTTACATGGGGCAGCTGTTGCCTGATAGCATATACACTGGTAAAAAAAATTCAACTTTAAACTGTTAATTAATTGATAAAGGCAAGTGTGGGCAATCATGAGGGTGTAAAGTGCATGGGGACTCCAGACATGGGGTTCAGGTCTTCTTACAAACATACCATGTGTTGCGTCCATACAGCATATGTGAAAGTGACATCTATGCCAATAACGACACAAAGGATGAGAGGAAGGAGTTAGAAACATACTTTTCTGAGGCCCTTACACTACATAGAATATGGTATCATATTAGCTGAAGGTGAACTTAAATGTTTTAATTGTATATTGTAAATATGAGGATGGACATTAAAAAATTAAGAGGTATAAATAATGAATAGAATAAATAAAATGGAATCCTAAAGCGGTCAGTTAAACCTAGAGAAGGCAGAATTGAGGGGGAAATAAATTTTAAAAAACAAGTGAAACAATTAGAAAACAGCTAACAAAATGGTAGGTTTTTATCCAACTATATTGAATGGTCTAAACACAACAGCTAAAAGACAGAGATTGTCAGGTTGGATACAAAAATGGAAGACTCAATTATATGCTATCTAATAAAATACAATATCTAAAATTAATCAATTTTAAATATAAATACATAGATACATTAATAATAAAAAGATGCCAAATGATAGATCATTCAAATGCAAATGATAGGAAACTAGACTAGCAATATTAATTTTATACAAGGCAGAATTTAGAAAAAGGAATAGAATCAGAGATAAAAAAGAAAAATATCATATAAGGATAAAGCAGTTAATTCTCCAAAAAGAGACAATTCTCTTAAATGTGTATGTAACTAACACCACAGCTTCAAAGTGTTAGAAGCAAAAAACTGATTGATCTGAAAGAAGACAGAAAAATCCGTAATTATAGCTAGAGACTTCAATACTTTTTTCTCAGTAACTGATATAACAAGTAGGCAAAAATCAATTATGATGTGGATAGCTTAAATACCACCAACGATTTTGACCTAATTGACATTTATAGAACACTCCACCCAACAACAGAATATTCACTTTCTTCTAAAGTGTGAATATTATATTCACCAGGAGAGACTATAATAAACCTTAATAAAACAAGCTTTAATAATTGTACAATTATAGAAATCATATAAAGTATATTCTCAGACAAAGATTGAATTAAACTAGAAAATCAATGGCAGAAATATATCTGAAAAATCTCTAGGTATTTGAAATTTATATAACACACTCTCAATAAGACACAGATAAAAAGAATTCTCTGGAGAAATTAAAATGATTGTGAACTGAATGACAATAAAAATACAACATATCTAAATATGTGGAATGCAGTTAAAGCAGTTCTTAGAGGACAATTTATAAGATCACATGTTCATATTTTTAAAAAATATTTAAAATCAATAACCTAAGCTGGCATTTTGAGACATTACAGAAGGGATTTCAATTAATCTCTAAGCAAGCAAAAAGAAGGAAATAATAAAATTTAGGACAGAAATCAATAAAATTTAAAACAATCGAGAAAAATTAAAGAAACCAAAAGCTGGTCCTTCCAAAAGATCAATAAAGTTTATAAACCTCTAGCCAGACAAACCAAGAAAAAAAAGTGAATCATAAGTTATTAATATCAAGAATGAAAAAGGATTGGACCAACCAAGTGGCTCAGTTGGTTAAGAGTTGACTTAGAGCACATGCTCTGAGCAACAGGGCCACCGGTTTGGTTCCCACATGGACCAGTGAATGCTGCGCCCTAACTGAGCTGTTGCTGAGCTGCCAACAGGTGGCAGGATGGCTCAGCTGGTGTAACAACAAGATTGCCTGTTTGATGGTGGCTATGCCCGCCCACAACTAAAGATCAAACTCCATACCTTGAGCTGATGTACCACCCGGATGCTCAGCAGATAGAGCATGTGCTCTTAACAACAAGGCTGCCGGGTTCGACTCCCACATGGGATGGTGGTTACACCCACCCGCAACTAAGATTGAACACAGCACCTTGAGCTTAGAGGCCATGAGCAGCCGACGGGAAGCCAGATGGCGACTGGCACCCTCCACAATGAAGACTGAAGAACAACAACTTGGCTGGTTCCCTCCCCCAATTCCCCAATAAAATCTTTAAAAAAAAAAAAAAAAGAATGAAAGAGGATCCTCACTCTGATGCCCAGATATTAAAGGTAATAAGGGAATGTTACAATGTTATGCTGATAAATTCAACAACTTAGATGAGATGTACCAAGTCCTTGACAGACACAAACTAACAAAACTTAGGAATAAATAGCTAATCTGAGTAGTCCTACATATATTCAAGAAATTAAATCAGTTTAAAAACTTCTAAAAAAGGACTGGCCGAGTGGCTCAGTTGGTTAAGAGCTCGCTCAAAGAGTGCAAACTGAGTTCTGAGCAACAGCAGTTCGATGCCCAGCCTGAGCTGAGCTGCCACTGAGCTGCCAAAAGGTGGCAGGATGGCTCAGAAAAAAAAAAATTAGTATGGGCCGGCCAAGTGGCACAGTGGTTAAGAGCTGGCTTGGGACGCCAGCAGCAGGGTTCGGATCCCACATCTGAGGGCCAGTGACACTGCCCTTAAAAATAAATAAATAAATAAATAAATAAATAAATAAATAAATAAATAAATAACTTCTAAAAATGAAATCTCTAAGTCCAGATAACTTCACTGGCAAATTCTATAAAACATGTAAGAAAGAGATAATACCAAATCTGCTAACATATTCTAGAAAACAAAGAAAAAGAGAATAGTTCTCAACTTATTTTATGAGGCCAGGTTTATCCTAACACCAAACAAAGACAATACTAAAAAAAAAAAAAAAAAAAAAAAAAAGAAACATTACAGACCACTTTTCCTCATAAATATAATGCAAAAACCTTTAACAAAATACAACGATTTGAATCCAATAACGTCATATAAGAAAGATAACATATCATGATTAAATGGGATTTATCTAAGGAATGCAAGGCTGGTTCAACAGTCATATAATTTACTACATTACCAATATAAATAAGAAAAGAAATATAAGATCAATTTAATAGATGTAAAAAATTAACTAGACAAAGTTCAACCTTGATTCATAATGAAATGTCTTAGCAAACTATGAAATAGAAAGGAACTTCTTTGACTAAATTAAAAAAAAAAATAAAAAGCCCTTACAGCTAACAACATATTATTCAATAGTGACAGACTTAATGTTTTTCCTCTAAGATTGGAAATAAGGCAAAGGTGTCCCCTATCACCACTCCTACCCAGCACCATGCGGGAAGGCCTAGCCAATGAAATAGGAAAGTAAAAGAAATCAAAAGATAAAAGGCACTCTGTTTTAAAAGAACAAACAAAACTGTCTTTATTTGCAGGTGGTATTATTCTTTACTCGGAAAATCACAACCAGTCCACAAACGTTTCCAGAACTCATATGTGATTTTTTCAAGGTCCCTCATCCAGCCACGCTCGCCCTCTTTCTTTTCCTAACAAAGGCCAAGCGTGGATCTAGTTGGGACACTTTGTACAGAAATGTTCCCCAGCCATACATTCACATACAAACTCACACCTGCTCAGCACTCACACACTTGCTCACTCACGCAGCCTCACGGTCATGCATACTCATGCAGACACACACCCACTGGTGTGCACACACAGTCACCCACTGACACACACTCACTGACACTCCCTCCCTCATCCTCCATGGCCTTCCCGGGCTGCAGTTTCCTGGCATCCACACCTACACCTGGCTCATTTGCTTGTCCACTTCCTGTGGCTGTCGCTATGGTCCCCGCCCTGGGCGGGACCTTTGGCAGTGACTCTCTCTTACCCAACTGACCCTTGCCTCAGCACCCAGCACAGTGCACTCCATAAGTAATTGTATTTGAATAAGAAAGGGAGAGAGCACAGGGTCCAGGGTAGAAAGGGAATGAAAAAGAGGGACGCAGGGACCAGAAAGAGGCAGGGCTGTCACTCCCTGACTGAGGCCTGCGACTCCCTTCTCTGACATGCCGACCGCAGGCTCCCTGGCAGGCAGCCTTATTAAGATGAAACTCCACAATTTTGATTAAATAGACAGAATATGCCTCTGCCTTCCCACGCGGAACGGTCTTGGTAAACACAGGTCTGCTCATGAGTTAAGAATGTGTTTCCATGGTGACCTCCTGGTAATTAACTCCCTGGAAGGTATCCAAGCCAGGCCAGCATCTCTAGGATTCGGCACCACCAGGGGTCCTTCCTGCGCAGGACCACTCCTTCTGGAAAAATAATTGTGTGTTGGAGTTGTAGGGAGGGATATCTTTTTACCTAGAGGAGCTCATGCTCCCAGATGTCGGCACTTCCTCCCTTATCACCGGGAAGAACCTCAGGCCCCAGGAGCCCATCAGCGGCCTCAGATCCATTGTAAGAACCTGCAGAGAGACCCCGAGAAACGAGGGGGTGGCCGGTTTCTAGCCACTTTCCTTGCTGTGGGGTTGGCTCTGGAAGTTTCTTCCTAACGTGCGGAGAAAAGGCGTGTGAGTGCCGGTGGAGCACTGCAGGCAGGCTCACTGCTTTTCTACTGTCTGTTCTAAGGTGGGTGTTTCTTGCCAACATCTTGAAATTCATTGTTTAGCTTCTTCATGCTTGAGGCAAAACACTTAACAAGCCACAACGATAGTGCAGCATGGAAACGTACATTCTAAATAAACACAATTATCCTGTAGCCTGAAAAGGGACCTGTACACAATTAATACTGAAATGTGGCAGAGGCACAGATCTGAAGAAACATGTAATTTATCAACTAAGGGAATTCTAGGGGTGCCCGTTACATCTCACCGCAGGCGACACCATGTACCACCTCTCTGACCAGAAACGGGGTCCCACCACTAATCTCCGGCACAGGGCAGGAACTGCAGAGCACCTGCGTGTGCATATCACACCCGGGGGTCCTACCCTTCCACCCCCATTTCTGGGTGACACTGAAGGGAACTCTGAAGACTCAGCTGAGCATGCGTGTGTTCGAGGACACGGCCCGTCTGCAGCCCGGGGCCTGACAGGCTGTCGCAGAGCCACAGGCACCGAGAGAGAAGGAGGCTCCGTCCTCCAGAGGACGGGGCACCCAGAAATCTGGGCTGGGTCCCAGCACGCTGAGCAAGTTAGCGGCCAGAGAGGGAACAGCCGACACCACTTGGAGCCCCAGGCCTTGGAGCAACCGGCCCGGATGGGCGAGCTTCAGGACAGGCATTCGGGCAGCCGGGCCGCCCGGGGCGAGGGCTGCGGCTCGGGATTAGGCCCTCTGGCTCCACCCCTCAATCCTGCCTCTGACGTGCTCTGAATCGTCACAAGTTCCATCATCTTTCTCAGGCCCCTCTCCTCTTCCCTGTACCATGGAGAGCTGCCTCCTGGAGGCTGAAGATGAAATGGGATTAACACAGAAAACTCAGCTGATTCTGCACAGTGGCCTGCGGCGCCCAGGTGCTCGCATCACATTGAGCATGCAGCCCTTCTGGAATGAAGCACGACCAGCCATAGGCGTTGGCCTCCCAGCGCGTGTTCAGTGGGATCTGACTTGCCGTTGCCAAACTGCAAGGGAGTGCCCGGCAGTTCAACTGGCACTCAGGGAGTCCACGGAAAAGCCTAAAATGTTTAAAGTTGGACTTGAAACCTTTAGGAAAATTAATTCCCCTGAGTCAGTGGTCTCATCAGAAGGATGGAGAGGAAAAATCACCGTGTGGCAGGTCTGGGTCCTTCCCTGGAGTGCGGTCAGGGTGTCGGGGCCCCAGCGTGAGCTCTGTCATGGCGTCTGCAGGCCCCCAGCTCGATCTGCGCCCCTCTGCTCCCCTCCCGGCAATAAGGGCTATTCCAGGAGGCAGTGACACCCCTCCCCCTGCTAAAAGCAGCTGCTTTATTTCTGATTGACTCATTTTTTTGAGCAAAGCCTCCAGAATCAAGTTGCTTGAAGGGTAATTGTTCTGACAAATACCATGTTTTCCTGTGTGCAGCTGTGGTTATTCAGTTGCTGTGACACCATCTATTGATGGGCATATTTACTGCTTGACTTTTTTTCCTCCTCTGATGTGGTTCTATGTTGTTTGGTCCTCTTAGTTTGAGGGGTTGTGTTCTTTAGGCTTTAGGGGGAGTTGTTTTGCTTTATTGTATTCCTAATATCCAGTATAAGAAAATTTTGTTTCTGAATTAAACTATTTTAAAATTACATATCTCAATGAAATACTCAAAAAATTTGACATGAGTCCATTCACTGACAAAATCTATGTTTTAAGAAGAAACTGATCAGTCTCAGATGTTCCAAGATCAACTTTCAAAGCTCGGGAATACGTGTCCGTCATTCACATGGAATCCTCCCTAGGGAGATTTCAACCCATGTATGTATTCAATCCATCACCAAAAAGGCAAGAAGGTAGGCCTTGTTCTCTTGAAATTGTTTAGGGACAGAAGTTCCTTAATCTCCTGTGAGTCGTAATGACTTCTGGGGCTTCCTTCTGGGTCTTCTGACCTCTAAACATCCTTGGGGGGGACGGTCCCCTCTGCCCAGGCGGGTCCAGGGTGGGGACCCAGGCATTGTCCTAATAGAACCAGGAGGCCAGGCATCAGGGCTAGGCTGGGGGAGCAGGGTGGAAAGTAGGTACCAGGGAGGCCCAGATGGAAAAGCACCGCCAGTCTTCCTGCGTGCCTGTGACTCCCCACAACCATGTCTCTGGTGGGTTATTCTGAAGCTGTCACACCATCAACTCCCCAACTACAGTCCTGTCCTAGGTTATCTGCCCCACTCAACCCCGAAGGGCTACCCTCGTACCACGGAGCCCTTACTCCAGCACAGGTGATGGGACCAGGGACTCAAAAACAGTACCTGTGTGGGAACGAGGAGTCAGAACAGATGGGAGAGATGAGGAGCCCAGAGCCATGATCCCTGAGGCCCTCTGTCTGCTCCAAGCCCGGGGTCCAGCCATCACTTCCACGGTACTTACAGTTCACGGTGAGCACGTCATTTACATGTCTTCCTCTGAACCATAAGCTCTGCAAAACCCAGCCCCTGTCTGTCTTCCTCAGCATTTATTCCCAGGACACACACAACTCCATGCCTGGCACAAAGTGGCTTCCAGAAGAAATGAAGAGTGAATTTGGGATCAAGAAAGTAGCCGCCCAGACCAGAGGTGACCAGACATGGAAGTCAGTGGCACGTGTAAATATTATCATTGCAGTGACAGCGACACATGTAGACAAATATATTAAAGGCAAAGAAATCCTTTTTAACGTTAGAGTAAAATATGTTTAATAGCTCTAGTGACATGACTCTTAAGTTGTGAACTCATGTTTTAAACAGTAAGTACGTTCCCTGTGCCTGTGAGCAGAGGAGCCTCGGGATTCGTGGGGACACTCTGATGTATGCAGGGTTTGATCCGAAACTAGTCTTCCACGAGAGGAATCAGAGCTCCTCAGAGAGTAATTGGTTTGATGTCCTATAGAAGAAAGTCAAGGCGACCCTGAATACCACGTGGGGAAGCGAGACTCCTTTCTAAAATGTTTAAGAATAGTATCAAAAGGACAAAAAAGCTAACTCGATGGACACACTGTGACCATGTAACCATCACCTAGAAAGTGATAATTATGGGTAATCAGAAGTAGTCAATTCAGTGAAAAGCCACAGGTCCATAATGATACACAAAATGGGGAAAATTAACACACAGTTTGCAAAGCCTTCTGTGAAAGGTTGCTGGGCATTAGAGAGGTGTGGGCACCAGCCTGTAACCCCACAGATTACGTGCTGGTTCCCAGGAGGGAATATAATTACATACCGGACTCTGACAGCCCCTGCTCTAACCCAATGATAAAGCTTACGGGGACCCATGGCTTAGTGCGCAGCTCGTATGTCCAGGGTGGGACGCAGAGTGAGGTACACATCATCCTACAGAGCGTCACCAACAAGCCTACCTCATTCATGCTTCTCAGGTATATGAGCCAATATATGCCCTTTGCTGTGTAAACCAGTCCCAGCGGGGTTTTAAGGTGAATCAGAGAAGAAGCAAAAAGGAACCAAAGAGCCCAATACCCAGTCTGGGACTCGCTGGGAAAGCTCGCCCCCCCTTGTTCCTGCTCAATGAGGCAAACTCTGAGAATGCTAATTCCTATTATTCTGATGGAATCTGCCTGATGGAGCCGCATGGTCCATGCCCTTACGAAACGTCTAATGGCTTCACTCTAGTGTCTTCTCTCCAGCCAGCCTTACCCCAAAATAGAGGGGGAACCAGGCTGAGGGTGCCGCCGTTTGGCTCTGTGGCAGGATGACGCAGCAAGTGCCACTGTTTGCCACTGAGCTTTTTTTTTTTTTTTTTTTTTTTGACTGATACTCTGGACAGATTTCCCATCCTTTGAAATCCTTTGGGGGCACGTCTGGGATATGTCCCAGAATATCTAAATTCTGATTGCATCCATTTCCAATTCCCACTGAGTCTCGTTCTCATGGTGTCACTTCACTTCTCAGATCTTAAAACTGCTGGCAGAAAATGGAACGGATGTACAAGGCCAGTGGTATCTGTAATTCTCCTGAATGCATCTGTGATGAATTCCACTGGACTTCCTGTGGAATCATTAGTGGAAATCATGGAATCATGTATCTCAACAATGACAAGGTTTTATCTGCTAAGAAAGTTAGGAGATGGCCGTCTTCCTGTCCCTTCATTAACCTCCAAAAACATGTCCAAGTGTGTGACACGAAATTTGTTGCAACAGGACAGGCAGACTGGCTGGCACTGCAGTTTTTCTGCCTTGGTTACTTCACACTCTGTTTCTACTTGTATTGGAGCTCCTGTTCAAAAGCTAAGCTTTTAACAAAGATTTCTTTCCACACCTCTACTGTATTCAAGGGACTCAGACATACATGTCAAATATTTTCAGTCATTTACAAAAGTATTGAGATTTCCTAATGCTAAATGAGTGGAGTGAGGCTGTGGATGGCAAAATTACCCATTGCACATAGTCGTTCAGCAGCTGTCTATCACCCAAACACGACACCGTGGAAAGGGGGACGGGCTGATTTCACTACTCAATGGATGCATCCAAAAATACCACTTAGAACTCAGTGTTTATTTTCCATAGCAAAGAATTATGGCACTGTTTCCTGCTGGGAAATTTACTACTCCTTTATTTTGTTTAACCAATAATACTTTATGGGCTCTTTAAAATCATATTCACTTAAAGATCAAGCAGTCATTTCCATTTGTCTGGATGGAAAAGCATAAATTGCAATTGGGTCGACAAAGCCCAGGTTCAGTCCATGTTTTGCTGAAATAACCATGGCTACAACCAAACTCCTTGTCGCTCAAACTTGCCTTGCTCTTGATGCTAATGCTTTGCTCAGGCCACATCCCTTACCTGGGAAGCCATTCCTGGACACACTCTATTCTAAGTTGAGACTGGTTTGGGGGGTTTGGTCATGAAAGTGCTTTCCAGTACTTTTCGCATCATCGTCCACAGGAAACTTACTTCCACCACCCAGACCTCATGTTCCTCCTAGGACCAACGCTGCCCTCAACAACCACGGAACACACATTGTTTTCAAGGACACACAGAACAGTTATTCAAACTGACTATATACTGAACCATAGCTCAGCTGAGGATCAGGGTATTATACAAACCAAATGATTTGACTGCAATTAAAATAGTAAAAAATGCATTTTAAAAGATAATTTAAGGGCCAGTCCAGTGGCTCAGTTGGTTAAGAGCTCACTCAAGAGTGCAAGCTGAGCTCTGAGCAACAGCAGTTCGATGCCCAGCCTAAGCTGAGCTGCCGCTGAGCTGCCAACAGGTGGCAGGATGGCTCAGCTAAAAAATAAAAAATAACTTAAAATCCATATGTTTACATCGTTTCGAAAACATTTATGATTCACTTCTGGGTCAAAGAATAAGTTATGAAAAACATTAAAAAATGTTTAGAACTGAGTGGTGACAAGAGTCCTGCATGTCAAAACAGCCTTAAATTCTTACATTAAAAGAGAAGGAAAGTTGAAAATAAATGAGCTACATATGCGCATTATCAAAACATCAAAGATTCAGCCAAAGTCCAATAGAAGGAAAAAATAAGATGTAGAAGAGCAGGAATTAACAAAATAAATAAGATAGGAAGCTATCATATAACAGGATTAACATAAGAAGAAATAATACATAATAAAGGTTTGAAAGCAAACAAAACTGTCAATAATTATGAGAATTCCCAGGCAAATTATTTAAAATAATAGGACAGCTTATTAAGGTATCTAGAAAAAAACATACTTCTACAAAATTAATTTCATATCACTATGCCAGCAAAAAATCAAAATGAAAATTGAAGACATATTAATTACAAAGTTACCAAAATACTAAATACCCAGGGATAATCTAACACTCAGCGACACCTATGTGGGATAAAATGGTTAACTTTTCTGATGTATGAAGAAAACTGGTGTAAATAAAAAGATATGATATTAATGGATCTGAAGGTCAAGTATTTTAAAATACACCAGTTCCCTCCAAACTGACCTATAGATTCAGTGCAATTGCAGCAATTCTGATCAATGCCCTAACATATCAGATGCACATGTGTAACGTGACAAGATCACTCATTCTACCCTTTAAACGGATGTGCAAATGGACAGGAAGAGTCAATACATCTGGGAGAAGCAGCAGGGTGAAGGGCGTTCCCTACCAAATAGCGGGACCCCAAGAATATCCAACAGACCAACGTAATGGAAGAGAGCCCAGGACAAGACCTACCCATCTGTGGACATTGCATTTATGACCGAGCTGGCATGGCAGAGCAAGGAGGCAGGAGCAATGGAATTTTCAATAAATGATGAACAACTGGATTTTCCTGCAAAGGAAAAAAAACCAAAACAACAAATTATACTCACATCCAATTCAATGTGGGTAAGGAAATAAATATAAAGGCAATCCTCACTGTAGATTGTAGGAAATTGTAGAGGAGAATACGTACAGTTGCTATCAATAAAGCCAATTAATTGCCTATCTAATTGTCATAACTTGTAAGCATCTGTCTTTTCTTTGGTTGCTTGAAGATTGTGTCCTGTCGTTAGTTTTGTATAGTTTCACCAAAATGTACCTAGATGTTGTCAGATCAATTGTTTTTTATTTTAATTTATGCTAATGATTAAGATGAATTGCACTTCCTAAATCTGTGAATTGGTGTCTTTCATCAGTTCTGGAAAATTCTAGCCATTGTGTATTCACATATTGTCCCTGATTTATTACCCCTGGCCCTCCTATTTGGATCCCTGAATAGATGAATATTGTATGTTTCCAGGCCATGTTCTATGTCAGTTTTCCTTGTATATTTTTCTGTTTCTTTGTCTATCTGGGCTGCGTTTTGGATAATGACTTCAGTCAGGTACATATCTCAGTAGACTAATGATCTTTTCAGCTGCATGTAATCTGCTGGTAAACCCATCTGTTGAGTTTTAATCCTAATCCTTTTTTTTTTTTTTTTTTTTTTTTAAATTTGTAATTGGTTCTTTCTCAAATTTGTTGGGTCATTTTATATTTTCTTGCACTTTCCTCATTTTTGCAATCTTTTCTTTCCTTTCCCTAAACCAATTAAACACACTTATTTTACATTCTGGACGTGATAATATGAATATCTAAAATTTTACGTAGCTATTATTCTGTCAGGTTCTCTTGTTCATAGTTGTTCAGGGTGCCTGGTATTCCTGTGAGCTCACAATTTTTTAATGAACTTACATTTACTTGGAACTTCATCCATGGGAATTTCTTGCGATCTGCGTGGAAGGTGAGGTTATCTGCTTTCGCTTCTGCAGGCTTCCAGGAACATCACCGACAAGGAGCACTTTAAACTACATTCTCCCTTTGGGGTTTTGCAGAGAGAGCGGTTAATGTAAATTCAGCTCACAGCACTGAGTTCTCCGGTTATCAATGCTGGAGCAGGCTGTCCCGCAGGTCTGCCTGGAGGTTTGAGAGGACCCTGGCCGGGCTGCCCCTGAGAGTGGATTGTTTCCAAGTCCCCTTTGGGGGCCCACCGTTGAGTGGGCAAACTCCTGGCAGGCTTAGCACCTTGGACAGGTCCCAAGATTTGCTTTCTCGCCCTGCAGTCCTGAGGCCCTAAAACCCAAGTTCAAATACACTTGGCTGTCAGATGCCCTCCAGGCAGGACCAGCTTCCCTGCTCTCATCACCTCTCTGGTTCCCAGGAATAATCGGTGGCCAGCCTCCAAGAATAATTTACCTTCTTGCTGGCACATTATGCATTTTAAAGTTTTCTTTCTCCCCAGCACTTTTGGTTGGTTTTAGTGGTGGCATTTGTCCTAGCTAGCCCACCCTCTGCCAGAAGGCATTCATTTTAACAGCTGCATAAAATTCCACATTATAAATGTCCCACTTTTTAATCATTGATAGATGGACAGTCAGTTTGTTTCTGGATTGTTTTGTTTGTTTTGGATGCAAAGAGTCCTTAGCATGGAGCGAGTACTCTTTTCTGTAGGACCGGTTCAAAATACCAGAATGGTTATATCCATGAGTGGGTTGCGTTTGTAGGTCCATGGACAGATAGACACAAAAACATAACCGCAATATTTCATAGTATGCACATTTGCCCCTTTTCTCACAACTTTTACTTTGAAAAGTACATATTTGCAAGAATACTAGTACAATGAGCACACAGACACATACAGACATGCAGACACTCATCTACATACCTATAGTATGTACGGTTTTATTGAACCATTTGAATCATACAGCCATCAGGACACTCCGTTACTAAATGTTTCAACATGTAATCTAAAAACAGCGTTCTCTTTCATAACTACAATATTGTTACTGTACACAAGAAATGTAACCTTCATATAATTTTATTATCTAAAATATTGCTCATATTCAAATTTCTCCAGTTGTTCCAATAACAACTTTTACAGCAGTTTAATTTTTTAATCCATGAAAAGTCCAGGATCAATAAGGATCACAAGCTGCCTTTAGTTGCAAAATTCCCTTTAATCCTTTTAATCTGGAACAGGTCCCCTGACTTCACTTTTATTTTTGTCTTTCCTGCCATTGATCTTTTGACAAGTCCAAGATGGACTTGTCCCTCAAATGTATTTATCTGATCGTTTCCCTATGACTTGATCCGGATAATCATTTTTGTTCAGAACTCTCCCTGTGAAATGTCCCCTTCCTGGTCCATCACATCGGGGGTACATGAAGTAGCCTTTTCCCATCACTCGTCATGTGAAGTTACAGCAGGGGTCGGCCCACGGTGGCTTGTGAGCCACATGCGGCTCTTTGGGTACGTACATGTGGCTCTGAAGTAAAATTGAAAATGAAAATAAAACTTTCATTTATAACGTTTTTAAATGACATTATTATTCACATAATGGTGATTTCATTTGCTTGATGGCTCTCGAAACATTTTTAAATTGTTGTGAGGGACAGGATTGGCTCCTCTGTCTCAAAAGTTTGCTGACTCCTGCGTTAGAGAATTTGGTTCAGGTGGTGTCTGCCAGCCTCGGTCTTATTAAGTTATCTGTTGCCCAAAGTAATAATAAGTAATTTATGGTATCAGACTTGGAGACGCTCTTCACCAACAGTCTGATGCAGTGACTTTCAGCTGATTACTCTTGCCTGGATCAGTCACGATGCTGGTAGCGGCAAAATGGGGATTTCCTGTTTCTCTTATTGCTCTACATTTGGTGGTTGGCATTTCCCTGTAAAGAAGATCTTTCCCATGCACCCTAACTTTAAATAACATTCATTCAATCATTCATTCATTCATGCGCTCGTATCAGTATGGACTCCTAGGTTCTTTTTTGATTTTTTTTTATTGATTATAACCCATTTGTGTCCTTTTCATTTTTATGCTGAAGTTTCCCTAGACCTGGCGCCCTCCGGCTGCCCAGGCTTTCCTTCTGCTTGGCCTCCCACAATTGCTGAGCACTTCCTTCATCTTGGCACAAGAGGATGTTTGCATCTCACCTTGTTGTTGCCGGCCCAGCCCTTGGGCCTATGGGGTCCCACAGCCCTGGGTCCTCGTGGGGGGAATGTTGCTTAGAAGCTGACCTCTCGCCCTTAGTCTTCGACACTCTCTCCCCTGCTGAGTGTCCCCGCTGCCATCGCCCAGTCCCGCTGCTGCCTGCGCCCGTCTCCTTGGCATTGGTCCTGTGCAGGATGCCAGCCCCGTCCTCGCCCAGTATTCCCTGCATGACCTCACCCACTCCCACGGTTCCCCTAGTAACCTAACCACTGTCGCTTTCCCAGTCGCCGTCTCCCATTGCAGCCTGTCTCCTGCAGCCCACTCGCTACAGTCATGGGCTCCATGGCCCCCTCAATGCCCTGCAGACATCCAAACTCGCTCCCTTTCCTCTCAGTTAGAGACACCGCCACCCACCCCGTCTCTCGGGCTTACACGCCTCCCTCTTTCTGTGCCACACACACTTTCACTATTGAGTCACCAAACCCCGCAACTCTCCCCCAGACACGTCGTTGTTGTCTCCAGCCTCGCTCAGAGGCGAATACCCACTCTCACGGTGATGACTGTCTCACTGTGCGGTTCCTGCCGCTTGTCTGGCTGCGTGGGCCACCACTGCCGCCCCCGGCGAGGGAGACGCGCGTGGCGCGCCCGCCCCACCCCTGCCCGCCCTGCTGGGGGAGCGCCTGGCGGGGACACGCAGCAGAGGGGCGACGTGGCCCCGGAGGAGGCTGGCTCCCGGGCACCCTCCCTCCGTCTCCTGCCTGCAGCTCAGGCCGCGCCAGGCGCTGCTCGGGCCCAGGGGGCGCTGGGTAACGGGCCGCAAGGGAGCCCAGCCCCCAGCTGACCCCAGGGAACTGCTTCTGCCGCAGCCGGGGTGCCCGCCCCCAGGCTCCTGCCTGCGAAGTGCCACCTTGGATCGTTTTCAGCCACTGTTTTGGGCGGGAGGAGGGTGTTTCTCTTATCAGCAGCCACCCCTGACCCCGGCTGACCCCGTGTGATGCAACAGTAGAGCACAAGCCTGAGATGCAGACACGGAGCTGGACCCGCACATACACTAAGACGTAGACGCAGACGCAGGCGTAAACGTACACGAGGCGTACGCGTGGACGTAGCTCTAGGCGTAGACGCAGAGGCAGGCGTAGACGCAGGCGTAGATGCAGATGTAAACGTAGACGCAGGCATAGGCGTACACGCAGGCGTAGACGTAGCTTCAGGCGTTGACGCAGGCGTAGGCATAGATGCAGCCATAGGCGTAGACGCAGACACAGGTGTAGACGTAGACGCAGGCGTAGGCGTAGACGCAGGCGTAGACGTAGCTCTAGGCGTAGATGCAGGCGTAGATGTAGATACAGGCGTAGACGTAGATGCAGGCGTAGACGTAGATGCAGGCGTAGGCGCAGACGCAGACGCAGCCGTAGGCGCAGATGCAGGCGTAGATGCAGACATAAATGCAGGCGTAGGCATAGACGCAGGCGTAGGCGTAGGCACAGGCGTAGACGTACCTCTAGGCGCAGGCGTGGATCTAGGCGTAGAGCGAGCCGCAGCCGTCGGCGTAGACGGGTGGAATCCCAGCCCGCGCAGGGCAGCTGTCCTCAGTCTCCCCGGCAGTCAGCCTGTGTTCGCATCTCTGCCGCGTGGCCCTCTGAATTCCCTGTGACTTCGGCCCCTGGCTGGGCAGCGGCCTCCTGGCCGGCCGCACGGAGCCCGGCGGACGTGCACGGACACGCGGGACCAGGGCCTCTGCGCACCTGTGTCCTGCGCTTCGAGGAAACGCCTTCCGGGCCCAGCTCCTCCGCCGGCCCGGAACCGTGGCCCTTAGCTTCCAGCAGTGTCCTCGACGGCGCACGGGACGCACCTCCCTAACTTGGGACTTGGGGTTGGGAACCAAGCCCGGCGCCCTCCCCGCGCTCCCGTCATGACGGAGCACAGGGAGCTCGCGTCCTCTGCACCTTCCACCTGGAAAGGCCCGTCCTTCCGGCCCGTCGCCTGCAGGAGCCGCTGCCCCGCGCGGGGTGACGCTCTGCGGGCCCCCGACGCTCCCAGGTGTGGGGCCCGCCGTCTCCCGGACGCTTGGAGAAGAGGAGACAGGCTCGGCCCCGTGTGAGTGAGAGGGAAATGCTGGTCTTATGGAGCGATCATAGTAAGGCTATCAGATTCAGAAAACAAACGTCAAAAACCCCGTTACATTCGAATGTCAGACAAATATTGTTTAGTATATGCATGTCCCATGCAACACGCATTTTTTCAGTATTATTATTAGTGTGTCCCAAACATTATATGGAACGCACTTAGGCTGGAAAATCCTTCATCGTTTATCTGAAATTCAGACTTAACAGTGCTTTGTGCTTACGAGAGCATTTGAGAAGCCAGGGCGTGTTGCCTACGCTGGGGTCCGCCGTGACAAGGCGCTGCGCTGGGCAATATCATCTCCTCTCAAAGACCAGGGAGGCGGACAGAGAAAATGGCATTCGCTGCATCGAATTGAAGATATTTAACCCAAATCACAACACGATCAGGTGGCAAGACTTTTACCAAACTCAGGCCTTCTGGATTTTGTTCTGTGGTTCTCTGTGGCTTTCCTGGTGGGCAAGGCGACCTTTCCACGGAAGAATGGGGTGCATGCCTGCTTCCCATAGTTTCTCATCAGGGCACCATTTCCCCCCTGGGAGGACATCGTGTCGCAGCCTGAGTCTGTGCTCAGGCGAGACCCCAGCATGTAGAACCTGCACAGCCCAACCCCAGGCCACAGTCATTAGCTCAGCTGCACAGACCTGGGGCGGCCCAACGCGACACAACCACAGGACTCTGGCTTGTAAATCACTGGGAAAGAAATTCTCTTTTTGTTGAGTTTCCGACTTGGTAAGCCTGGAGGACTGGTGGCCATCTTGCCACCAGAGGACAAAACATGTGAGAATTACCCCATCCTCAACAGAAAAAAAGCAAGACAAAGACAGAGTGAATCCTGACAAAGTAATGTGAGCACCTTGATGCAGCCATGCCTGAAGCTGAGAAGCCTGGACCTCTCACATATAAGCCCATGCATTTCTTTGTTTTGCTCGACCCAGATTTAGTTAGGCCTCTCCCACTTGACAGGAAAAGGGTCCTGAACACCACCTTTCACATTGAAAGTCCATCTTTTGAAATCTGCCCTGGCCAGAAACTTGACAATTATTGATTGAGCACTTGGTATGTCCTGGGCACTGTGACAAGTGCGGAGACCCAGCATGACCAAGGCAAGCATGTCCTCTGCCCTCACAGAGCTGATTTTAATGGCCAGGCACATTCTCAACATGCCGTGACCCTGGGGTGCTGCTCAGAGAAAGCCCGCAGCCAGGGCTCTGCACCGTCACCCCCTGCCGAACCCCGCAGAGCCAGCTCCCCAGGTGGCATCGCGCTTTTCTCACCAGGGAGCTGTGCTCGCAGCACATGCGATGGCCGAGAGAGCCCCACTGTGTTTCCTCTGTGCTCCAGTTAAAGCGTGCACCGTTATCCACCATCACTCATGGATCTGCCCATTCTCCAGCTGCCCATGGAACAAACAAACCATTTTATGAAAATATACAAGTGCCAGTGCTGAGACCCCAGCGGGCGATGAGACCTACCTATTCCCAAGACTTACATTCTGAGGTGAAAGTCAATAAAAACTAATTGGTGTTTACCTCATTTCCTTGGTAATGACCCTTAATACGCCACTGATTGTCAAACTGAATTGGTATGCAGGCACTGCTTCTCCGGGGTCAGGGCTAATTTCTGCAACACAAAGAAACGTCACTGCAGTTCCTCATACCTGGGTCCTGGGGCTGGCGTGCTCTGTGCAGATGCGGTAAGCTCATCTCCATAAGAGGAGGCGCTGCAGCCAAGGCTGTACAGCATGGAGCAGGGAGGCAGGTATGCATCAGCCATTAACAATAATGAGAGTTATGTACCTAATTCCCCAGCATCATTGTACAACGTGCTTTATTAAAGAATGCCATAATGTTATGTTAAGTAATGCAACGTTAAGTAACACTGACTTCAGCCTCATTAAATAATCTCCTTAACTATCATACTGGAAAACTAGTATCATTAAACAAATGCTTGTTGTCATCGGCCACGATGTCATCGTTACAGAGACCCCCGCTAAGGAATGAGGTACCCAATACTGTACCGCGTGTGTGGTGCCACCAAACGGGTATGAAGTCGAAAGTGAACGAGTCTGAAAAACACCATAGGAGAGAGAATTCTTATCCCTTCCTGGCCGTTAACCCAGAAACACCCAGGAAAGGCAGAGGGGGGACCATAGCCCCCACCTTCAGAGGCTCTCCTTGCGCCTGGCGGGAAGGTTGCATTCTGGGAGAAGCGTTGTGGGAAAGGAGGAGGCAGCAGGTAAACGCCACTCAATAGGTTTACTTGTCGACCTTCCTCCCAAATAGTAGGAAACCGTGGAAACACACAGGGGTCTATCTCAGCAACTCAGTCTTTCCCGTGTCAGGACCATGCACTGCACAACGAAGGCGCCAACACAGTCATGGGAAATGCTGAGGGTTTTGTTTGCCTTGTTGTCCTAGCCTCAGTAGCAGTCAGCCACATAACACCCCCACCCTTCACAAAGCCATCCACGCCCTAATCCCCAAAATCTGGGATCAGGTTATGTGGCAAAGGACAGTTAGGTTGCAGATGGAGTCACGATTGCCAATCAACTGACCTTAAGAGAGAGACTTTATCCCGGTGGCCCTGAGGCAATCACAGTGGTCCCTTGAAGTGGAAGAGGGAGGCAGTCGGAATGGGAGGTGAGAGTCAGAGAAAGAGGTGTGATGATGGAAGCCGGTGTGGGTGATCCGAGATGAGGGCTCAGCACACCACTGCTGGCTTTGAGGATGGAGGAAGGGGCCAGGGGCCGAAGAGTACAGTGGCATCTGGAAGCCAGAAACGCCAAGAAAGCAGATCTCCACCATGCTTCCATCAGCTAGAGGTCAGCAGAAGATTGGTCTGCTGCATGGGAACCTCTACCTGCAACCTGGCGTCTGCTTCTCGCATTGTCCCTGTCCAGGGGTCTCACCAAGATGGATCTTGAACTTACATTGGAAGCCAGTCTCTGGAGCAGAAGACAACACAGGAGCCCACCCCATCACCTTGCCAGGCTCGTGCCCATGAATAGTTAATAATGGTGTAAGGCTGTCAGTTATTACACCAACCTTTAACATACAAACAGATGTGCAATCCACTGATGGCCCAGTGGCCCTTGGGTATCAGCTCACTGGGAGTTTTGGTTTTGGCCGAGTCTCGTGTGTGTGTATGCATGTCTCTGTGTGTATGCGTGTGTGCATGTATGTATGTGCATGTGTGTATGCATGTGTGCGCGTGTGCGCACTCCAGAATAAAAAGGCAACAGAAGCATTTATGAGTGAGGAATTCTGTCCTGCACTGGCAATTGCTTGTTTTACTATAGGTGTGGGAGATAAGCGTGCAAAGATTGGAGGAGATAGAAAGGCATGATTGAGGCTGGCCGAGTGGCACGGTGGTTAAGCGCTGGCTTGGGAAGCCAGCGACCCCGGTTCGGATCCCACATGTGAGGGCCAGTGACACTGCCCTCAAAAAAAAAAAAAAAAAAGCATGATTGATTGGAAGATTAGTTCTAACTGTCTAGAGACCTTTCTGTGATGCTGGAATGTTCTAGACCTGCTCCACCCAAAATGGCAGCCTCTCGGGACATGTGGCTAGTGTGACTCAAACTAAATATTTAGGTTTAGTTCATTTTAATTAATTTAAATCAAATACCCACATCTGACGAGTGGCTCTTATATTGGACGGCATGGAATTAAACGTTTGTGAGCTTAAAACGTGTCTATGCCCCACTGGTGGCATTTGGCCTTGCAATGGTCAGCTCTGTGGACTGACTCATTCCAACCTTCAGGATCTAGAAATATAATCCTTCCATGAAAAGCCATGCTCACTCATCCATCATCCTGTCATTTTTTTAAAAAGTCCTTTGGTCCATATGTCTTGTATCTATTTCTTCGGTTACTGTACCTGTTAATTTGCATCACATATTGTACCTCAAGTGAAACACCTGAGGTGGCCCACTCCTGGTGCTTTGTTATTGCACATGCGGAATTAACACAAGGGCTAATTATAGTCATCAGTTAAAAATGAAGCCCATAATAAATAATACCTTTGAACTTTTTGGAATTAACAAAACCTCAGACAGACTAACAGCCAGATGGACAAACAGACAGACAGACAGACATCTTTTGAATAATGACCATCTTGGGTGTCCTACCCAAATTCCCCTCCCTGGGGGACTTGTTCTCACATCCCCCTTTGTCATTTTGACCTAATAAAGACCATTCGAGACTCCCATTTTTCACCTTCACTTTAACAGCCACAAATACCTCCTGATGCGTCAGAGCATCCAGACCACAATCCAGATTGAATGACATTTTCAAACGAGGAAAATGAGATTTATAGATTTACTCGCCAGTTTCAGCATTTTGATCCTCATACTAAGAACTGAACATTTGACAAGTGTTATTTAGGATGCTGTCTGATGGGGCTTCCCAGGAAAGTGACAGCCCCCGATTCCCTCGCCAGCTCTGGGACCACCGCAAGCAGCCATCCTCCGTTCCAGCAGACGCGGTCAGCGAAGGCTGTCTTTCCCCGGAGAACGCATCCTCCAGCACTCACGCTGACTGTGAGTTATTTTATTGATCCCTGGGGATCGGAGGGCCTGTGGGATGATCTCTCACAGCGAGCACGAGCGGCGTGTGCGGCTCCTAAATATTTGCTCTGCTGCTCTTAGCCAGTTAAAGGGCGCAGGAAAAACACCGCAGGCCTCCCACATGTGCGCCAGCGGTCTCAGGTCTGGGGCCCACAGGGAAGGGAGCCTGCTGCCCGCGAATTACTGGCGTGGATAGTCAGCACTGACCACTCCCACGGAAAGACAAAGAAACAGAACAAACCAGCACTTTCCCCAGCCAAATACATTTAGGTACAATGCTGGTTCCCAAAGGGTGTCCCTAAGCACCCTACTATAATCTGTAGGGCTTTTGTTTGCAAGTCAAGAGGCTGATTCTAACCACATAAAGGGGGGATTTATTTTGGGGGGCAGGGGGAGCAGTGGCCTCAACTGTACCAACTATCCATTAAAATTACCTAGGAAGTTGTTTTTTTTATGCCAAATGCCCAGATCACAGGTACCAGTTAAATACTACTTTCTGGGGATGGGGCTGTGGGAATGAGAATTACTTTTTTAATCTTCTCAGGGGATTTTAACATGCAGCAGGGTTGGAAACCTCTGGTCTGGAAAGTTCCCAGTTGGGGTGGCTGGAGAAAGAGCCCCCGAAAGCCATGGGGGTGGTCCCAAGGACAGGACCCATCATCTTGGCCGCCCTCAAGCCACGGGCTCAAGGGTCAGAAATCCTTGAGCAGGTGGAACGTGCTCAGGATGCGGCCAGGCCCTTCGATGGCTCGGGGTGGAGCAAGGAGGCAGCTGCCCTGGGCCCTCCAGCTTCCGGTTGGGAGGCGGGTGCTGGGTCTGCTCCCTGCCCCAGCTCCACACATGGGGTGAGGCCAGCTCCCCAGGAGGAGGCTGGAGCAAGGCTGGGCAGGGGCGTGGATGCTGGGCCCCCATGGCCCCTACGGCCATCTGCTCTGCATACTAATAGGTATGCATTATGGGGTGAAAAAATAATGTATATTAGTCTCAAGTCTGTGGGTTAAAAACAATTACACAACCTCTTTGAATGCAAGAAGGGGCCATATTTCATTTTTCGAAAGCATTTTCTACAGCCACAAAGGCACTGGCCCCTCTGTTTTTTCACCTACCGCGTCCATCGTTTTAAAGAACACGATCCAGGGGCTTTAGGCACGTCCTGATGTCGGGCAGCTTCTCCTCTGTGCAGTTCTCGAAACTGTCCATCACCCAGCAGGAGACCCAGCCCAATAGGCAGCCGCTGCCCATCCTCAGCCCTCAGCCCCTGGCACCGTGTCTGCCGCCGGCCTCCGGGGACCTGCCTGTTCTGGGCGTTTCAGGTCAATGGAATCGCACAACGCGAGGCCTTTGCATCTGGCGCCTCTCACTCAGCATAACGTTCCAAGGTGCGTCCCCCTGGGAGCCTGCGTCAGGGCGGCATTCCTGCGGTGGACAAACAACATGTGTGATGTCCACACAGCAGAACGCTCTTCACCCACCTTTTCTCAGGAGCAGCATCCTGTGGGAGGCGTGCTGTATGTGACTATACAGAGAGGCTGGGTCCTGTGTGTCCTTGTCCCCGTAGCCCTGAGTGTCGCTAACAGTCCCTCTGTGGCCAGTGGGCTGGCCTGGGCCATAAGCTGCCCCGGAATCACCCGACCTCACTATATAGACTAGGAGTGGGCAAGGGCCGGTTTCCCAAAGGGAACCCCTGTGCGATGCCAAAAGAAGGGGTCCCAGGTATTGTCGGTCACAGATGGAGACGTTCACTGCAGACAGAAGAGCCTCCAGTGGGGGCCAGGGATCTCAGGGCCTTTGTGCGGCCTCCCTGATGCTCAGTAACTGTGACAATGGTGACAGTAAATCTCCTTCACGCTCACATGGCACATGCTCCCCAAAGCACCTTCCTGGACAAACTCAACCCTAATGGAAGAGCCGGTGCATCTCACAGTGGCCTGCTCTGCGCACCTGTGCAGACCTGGAAAATCTGTGTCCTGCCTGCAGGAGACCCCAGGCCATGCGTGGCTGCTGAGCTCTGAAAATGTGGCTGGTCCAAACCTAGCTGGGCTGTGAGTATAAACCACACGCCGCGTTCAACGAGTTCATGTGAGAAAAAGTACATAAAATGCCTACTCAATAATATTTATATTGATTATGTGTTGAAATGATATTTTACGTATATTGGGTTAAGTAAGATATATTATTAAAGTCGATTTCACCTGGGTCTTTTTAATGTGTCTGCTGGCAAGTTTTTAACTACAGGTGTGGCTCTCCTTACGATTTGGGTGGAGAGCACGGGGCTCAAATGCAGACCGTGCACACAAGGGAAGCATGATGGTGCCAGGTAGGAGTTGGGATTGGGTCTCAGCCTCGGGTCCAGCCCAGTGCTGCACATATGAGCTGTGCATCCTGAGATGAATCGCTTGACCACTCGGGGCCTCATTTCCAAACCTTCAAACGGGGCAATAATCACTCAGCAGGACGGTGGTGTGATCAAACCGTCAGTGCCGAGCGAGGGCCAGAGTGTGGGCAAAGGTGCACGGCATCACGTCTATTGCTGTTTTTATCGTCATCTTTCCACGTGCCTAAGAGCCAGGTGTGAAAGGGGGAAGGCAAGAAGGTCAGAATGTCCCTGCGACCAGGACTCCCAATTTGATTCTCTCCTTCACGAGTAACATGCAAATCTCGTTCATTCAGTTATTATTTTGCGTGTGTGCAGCGGGCCCAGCCCTGCACAGGACACCAGGAGCCCCAGGGCATCGATCCCAGGGCGGGGGGGATGCATCCCAAGTGCCCATCCATGTTCCCAGGGCTGCAGCAAGACACTGGCCATCCCTACCTGGGCTCCTTTGTCTTTTGAACTTGGTCGGGGGGAGGGTGGGGAAGGGGGTGTCTTGCCTAACTTTGAAGCTATGGCCCATGTTTGGGGCACAGCCAAGTCGGACAGGATGGGTGGGGACCCCTGTGCTCTCTGCCCAGGGCTGAGCTTGTAGGGGTGGGGAGGGGTGCATCGCTGGCCCCGCTTCTAAATCTGCTCACTCACACACCTGTTGTCTGACCACAGACAAGCCTCAGGTGCCTCACCTAGGAGGGGGCGCCGCCCCATTCACAGGCTGGCTGGGAAGGTGGATGAAATCAGTGAACTCACAAGGTACCAGGAGGTGAGTGTGTGCCTGTTTTGATTTCCGGCCCGCCCTTCATCCTAACACAAGGTCTCACAATTGAGTAAGTGTCAAATTAACGTGTGAATAGACCACCTCCATTATTGCAAGGGGTTACCTTTTCCTTTTTTTCTCCAGCAAGAGTTTAAGCTATTAAAGCCAAAACAACTTATTAATGAAGGTGTGTGTGTCTGTGTGTGTCTGCATGTGTGTGTCTGTGTGTGTCTGTGTGTGTCTGTATGTGTGTGCCTATATATGTGTGTCTGTGTGTGTCTGTGTGTTGCCTATATATGTGTGTGTCTGTGTGTGTGTCTGTGTGTGTGTCTGTGTGTGTCTGTGTTGCCTATATATGTGTGTCTGTGTGTGTGTCTGTGTCTGTGTGTGTGCCTATATCCGTGTGTCTGTGTGTGTGTCTGTGTGTGTGTGTGTCTGTGTGTTGCCTATATATGTGTGTGTCTGTGTGTGTGTCTGTGTGTGTCTGTGTGTGTCTGTGTGTCTGTGTGTGTGTCTGTGTGTGTCTGTGTGTTACCTATATATGTGTGTGTCTGTGTGTCTGTGTGTGTGTCTGTGTGTGTGTCTGTGTGTGTGTTTGTCTGTGTGTATCTATGTGTTGCCTATATATGTGTGTGTCTGTGTGTGTCTGTGTGTGTCTGTGTGTCTGTGTGTGTGTCTGTGTGTGTCTGTGTGTTACCTATATATGTGTGTGTCTGTGTGTCTGTGTGTGTGTCTGTGTGTGTGTCTGTGTGTGTGTTTGTCTGTGTGTATCTATGTGTTGCCTATATATGTGTGTGTCTGTGTGTGTGCCTATATATGTGTGTCTGTGTGTGTGTCTGTGTGTGTCTGTGTGTGTCTGTGTGTGCCTATATATGTGTGTGTCTGTATGTCTGTGTGTGTGTGTGTGTGTGTGTGTGTGTGTGGACGCATGTGCATGAGAGAGGGGGACCACAGAGGACCGTGCTCAGCACTCTCTGAAGGGTCAGTCTTCTCGGTGACGTCTCACCTTTACGTTCCCAGAACCCACTGGGCCCTTGGAATAGGTCCGGGGACAGAGCAAGAGCAGACTCGCCGTGAGAGGCGGCGCTGTGCCTGCCGTGGAGGTGCAGGCCAGCAGCGTTCCTGCTCCTAAGAATCCCCGGGGCTTCACCCAGCCCACACCCACACCTCTGAGGCCCCCCGCCACCTTCCACTAACGCGCCCCTCAGGGAAGGCCGACCTCCCGGGCACTTTGGCTGGACCGCCTGCCCTCAGAGCGCTGCCCTGCTTCTGCCCTCCCTTTCTCTCAACAGTTCAGACGATTCCTCTTTTTGGTCTCACCTGCAAGGCAAACATGGGGTCCCAGAGGAAGTGGGGTCCACCTCTGCCTCGGCGTTGTCCCCCACGCACCCCTCACAGCGCGTGCTGTTTACTGCCCAGAACACACTCAGGACACGTGCATCAGCTTCAGTTTAAAATCTATCTCACATACACTCAGAGCAAATTAAATCAGATCAAGCAGAAATTGCCTTAAAGGGAGTTAATATTCTGACTAAATTCCTACTCCAGGCGGCCACGCTAACCAGCTCTGCCACACTTAACCTATTATCTGGGTCAGATAAATGAGCGCGTCAGTGGTCCCTCGGGTGTCGTCTGCAGACACGGCCCTGGAAAGTCCCATTCACCTCACAGCTCTGGGTTTCGATTTATGGCCGAGGTTAGCTGCCCACCGAAACAGCGGGGAAATAGCAGGCAGTTTTCAATGGGTGGATGGCTTTAGGATATTGTCTATTCAGAATGTGAAAGATGTAGACAGTGTTTGGGGAGCATTTCAAATGGAGGCAATATTTTTATAGCTAGGAATTGGAAAACACTCAAAAGCCAATGGGAGGGGGTGGAGAGGCGGGTCATGAAAAGGGAGTGGAAGAGAAACTGGCTTTGGGATGATGGCTGTAAGCCCTGTGCAGACAGCTCCGGGCAGCTGTGCGCTCTTGTGTTGGGCAGAATAATGCCCCTGCCCCACATACGCCTCTCCTAATGCCGCACACCTGCGAGTATGCTACTTAGTGTGGCAAAAGGGACTTTGCAGGTGTGCTGAAGGTGAAGGCCCTTGAGATGGCAGATGACCCCAGATTATCTGGGCAAGCCCAACACAATCACATGAGTGCTTAAAAGCCAAGACCCTCCCAGCCGAGGTCACAGAGAGGCATGCAGAGATGGAAGGAATGTCAGAGACATGGATGTGAGACCGGCTTCAGCCACCGCTGCTGGCTGTGAGGACAGAGGAAGGCTCCCTGGACCAGGGAACACAGCAGCCTCTGGAAGCTGGAACAGACAGGGGCAGATTGGGCCCCAGAGCCTGCCGTGGAACGCGGCTGTCCTGACAGCTCCATCTTCACCCAGGGAGACCCACATCAGACTCCCCACCCCCAGAACGGCGAGATGATACAGTTACATCGTTTAAGTCACTGAGTTTATGGTCACCTGTCACAGCAGCCATAGGAAAAAAATACAGCTCTGAAGTCAGGCGGCACAAGTCCGAGCGGCCCAGCCCACGCCCAGCGCGACGGTGCTGCTCCTGCCGGTGGGGGCCAATTGGTGCCTCTCTCCATGGGCTTGTCTTAGGGAGACACGAGCCCTGCGTGGACAGACGTTTGCCCCTTGTGTGAGCACGTGTGCTCAAGCCATAGTTAGGGTAAGAACAGGAAGGGGCTAGACACCATGAAACGCAAAATTTAGAATTCACTGTGAGAGCAAAGCTATAAATCACGATTGTGTAGACAGCAGCGTTACTACAGAGGTTTTGTTTTTTACCGGTACAGATTTGCAGTTAGAGTTACTCCACTGTAAGCAGAGCTAATGATATTTAGATGCCTTGGTTTCATTTGTCATTCCCTCAGTAAGCACTGAGAGCAGCTACGGCCTGGGTGGGGCCCTGGGGAGACTCGGCCTCTGGGAGCTCCACACGGTGCACCAGCAGGGGCGCAGCTGATGGAATGCACCCCGAAGGTGGGGAGGACCAGAGGAGGAAACCGCCCTGGGCCCTCTGGCCTGAGCTTAGCCCTTCACAGTGTCCTGGCGGGGCTGGAGATGGTGGCTGTTCTGTAACACAAAGGAACGATGTCTCAGCCCACATGCCTGAGCACTGCAACATGTGAACTATTCTACTTTCTTCTTACTCCTCAGAGGCAAAACCAAAGGCTTCTGTTTATGCAGCAATCTCAATACTTTATCTGCCCTTCACCATTTGTGCAAATTAATTTCTTCCTCCTGTCAGGCTCCCTGCAGCCCACCACCCGTGCACCCCACAGTGCTTTCATTTGCTTTGGGGGTACACGCCTGCCCTTCCCCGTGGTTGGCCTGGCCTGGGGGGACCAGATCCATCACTGCTGGTGGACCTAATCCCCTACCAGGCACTGCTGCCCCTCCAAACCCAGCTGCCCAGGAGGAGCTGCAGACAGCGCCACCTAATGCTGAGAGCCACAGGTGCACCCAGGTGTGTGGTCTCTGGGCACCAGGTGGTGACTGGGTGACAAGGTGGTTCATTAAAGTCACCTTTTCATTTTGTTACCAGAATTCTCTCTGGATATGAGAGCTATGTTGGAATTTGCAGACAGTAGCAAACTATGAATGAAAGGAAATTAAATAATTCATACATGTGTGTATCGATGAAGTCAACAGAACCACAGGAAATAATGGAATGATCTAGTGGTTCAACCTAATACTTATATATGGGAACAGGTGAAACAAAAATATCATCTATCTATCTATCAAATATCTATTATCTATCTATCATCTATGTATCTATCTACACACACACACACACACACACACACACACGCACAATCCAGGGAAATACATGTGTTTAAGAGAAATTAAAGCGCTGACACCACCTTCCCTGTGTCAAATCCTCACTGTCTACCTGCAAGGGAACCATTATTATTTCTTTACAGAACAGGAATCTTAGCTCAGAGAGGTTAATTCACTTCCTCAAGGTCGCACAGCTAGCCTGCAGGGAATGGAGTCCACGTGTTGGCCTCTCTGAAAGTCTCCAGAATAGCACCCACCTACTTCCACCACTGGGGACAACAATTTCATTGAGGTTCTCGATGTTATAACCACAGGAACTGAGATTAGCCACACCCAGGCTGAATGTACCAAGTCTAAATCGAAAGTTATCCTTCTGACATTGAGCGCGGCTATGGCACTGTGGGCACAGATTAATGCACTAGCGGATGAGCACATGGCTGTCCGGGGAGCAGGGTTGGAGCTTGGTGCCTGCCCTGCCTCTACGACCTCCTTGTCATCTCATCAGAGGGCAAAATGAACCGTCAAGGTTCTCAGTGTGGGGGTCCGGAGGGAGGGAGCTGCTTGTCTGACTCGCCCATTCCTTTGAGGCAGGTGTTAACAGGCCTGGGACAGGACGAAGCAAGCTAGGCACCTACAGATGCTCATCCTCTTGGGGCCTGACCCTGCACTTGCACAGCCCGAGAGTGAGGACTGCCTCACATTGGGACCCTGGGCACCTCCTAGGCCACCACTGGTCCCAGTCCTGGCTCTTAGTCTTGAACTCATGGTCCTGAGATTCATACTCATCCAAATTGCCCTGTGGGAGCCCCTGGTGTCTCCCAAATCCACCCCAAAAGCTTTCTCAGGTATGTTGAGAGAAGGGTGCATAACCGCAAGCATAACTGCAAGGAGAAAGACTCATCCTCCAAGAGGCCTTCTCATTGAGTCTGGGCCTGTGGTGAGCAGTCAACTCAGGCCAAAGCAGGCCAAACTCAGGCCAGCCTAGGCGAACCCAGGTCAACCCAGGTCAAGCCAGGTCAGCGCAGGACAACCCAGGTCAACCCGAGTCAACCCAGGTCAACCCAGGTCAGCCCAGGACAACCCAGGACAACCCAGGTCAGCCTAGGACAACCCAGGTCAACCCAGGTCAGCGCAGGTCAACACAGGTCAACCCAGGTCAGCGCAGGTCAACCCAGGACAACCCAGGTCAACCCAGGTCATCCCAAGTCAACCCGAGTCAACCCAGGTCAACCCAAGTCAACCCAGACTAATCCAAGCCAACACAAGTCACACTCAAACCAAAACCAGGCCAACCCAGGCCACACCAAGGTCAACCCAGGTCACACCCAGGCCAAGTCAGGTCAATTCACGCTGACTGGGTTTCAGCAATGTCATCAGGTGAACAGGTCCCTGAGTTCCAAAGACAGAGGAAGCTGAAGGTTCGGCCCAATTCCATCCTGTCCGAAGGTCTTTGTACCTAAAAGGTGCATCTTTCCCAATTAAATGCTGCCCATTAAAAGGTCTGAGAGGGATCAGCATCCTGTAGCTGCCCAAACAAAGGCCCTGCCAGGCATGGTGCCCTCCTCAATTGTCTGACAGCAAGTTGTGCCTCCAAATCATTACTCTGCCAGCTACTTGACATGACTTTGAAACACTGCTTTATTTCAATAATTACAAGGCTTCCTGGCCTCTGACAAATAAATGGGAAACCTTCCACATGCCGGCAGAGCCAATATCAGAGCTGGGCCTCGCCCCCTGCGTGGCTTCTGTTCTTCCTAATTTGTGTTTGCCCAGAGCGATGGTAGATCCAGAGGCTGGCTGACTTGTTACTCACTTTCTCCCCTGTCAATCTCAGTGAGGCTTTACATTATTGGATGTGAGTTTGGGGTGAATTATTCAGGTTTCATATTTTGATGAATGGGGGAAAAAACACCTGTGGAGAGCTCAGAACCTGTGTGTGTGTGTGTTTGCACATTTTGAGAAAACAAACATCGCCTCTGCCAATCCCCACTCTGCTTCCTGTAAAGAATTTTCTGCGATTGTTCTGTGCGTGGTGAGCAATGAGCTCTGGCATGTGGGAGCCCTGTCTGCCACAGGCTTGCCAGGAGAGACCGGGCCACCGCTCTGAGTGTCATTCATGAGTGGTGGTAATAGTAATAATAATACGCGCTGCTCTGAGATGCGGGATGAGTATTTGCAAAGTGTATGGGGAGAGATCTGTGTGCTGCCAGGGACTGTACAGGCAACACACGCCATTCATCATCACGGACAAGCACCGAGTAGGGCGCTGCCTGGGAAACAGGTGCAAGAATGAAAGCCACTAAGAGGTTCCCAATCTCAGGACAGCTCACCCCAGCTGTGGACCAGTGAGAAGCACCCTTAGTAACTGCCGGCTGAGAGCACAGGAGGTGGCTTTGGGGTGCGTTCATGTGAGAGCTGAGGGCACCAACCTGTCCCATCCCCACCGCTAATAAGTTGGGAGAGTCCCCTAATGGCAGCGTGTCTCAGTTTCCTCACCTGCAAACAAGGGGGGACCTCCTGATTTTGCAACAGTCTCCTTGGCGAGAAGACTGGGCATGGAGAACCCCCAAAAGCACTGTCATGGAGGAACGTGATTTTGTTTTCTGCTTTCCCCTTCCTCCTGGATTTACTTACTCACTAATCACCTGACAATGACTTCCTTCCCTGTTTACACAGCCCACTGCGTGTCTGGGGCAATTGGCCATGCACCACAGCTGGTAAAAACCTCCCTCACGTGAAAACCTGAAAACCGATCTCTGGTCTCCAAGCTTAGCTGGCTTTAGTGATGTGTTATTACTACTTCTCTTCCACCTCATATTCTTAATTTCATTTATAGCAGAACCGATAACTCACACATTCAAGGCAGTTTGTCATGCACACCTGTAAACAGATTTAAATCTACTGAAGCATGCTGGGTAAACACGAATCCGGTGTCTGTCTCCTGAACCCATGCCCAGTTCTTTACATTCGGCCCATATTTTATATAATGCGTGTGGATTTATGCCACAAAAGCCACCTCGCCACCCTC
The DNA here is from genome assembly GCA_033961575.1 of Aselliscus stoliczkanus. NCBI lineage: Eukaryota > Metazoa > Chordata > Mammalia > Chiroptera > Hipposideridae > Aselliscus > Aselliscus stoliczkanus. The sequence continues at coordinate 1,975,816 of CM066738.1, read as the reverse complement.
AGCCCCCGCCACCTTCACCCCTGCAATTCCATTTAGTTTCAATTTTACTGCTGCACCCGGCTCGGCTGGCTGCACCCCATGAAGGTGAAATGTCTCCGCCGTCATTTCTGTACTGATTTAGAAGAGTTGCCTCCATGAGCTCCAGTCCTGCGGGTTCCTGTTCAGTGACCTAAGCAGAAAACACTTCCCATGCTGCACAAGGGGAGCAAACGGAGGCGGGCTGCCCAGGAGAGGGGCCGTGCACCAGGAGCTGCAGAGCGCCCGGGGGCGGGGGCGCCCCTCACATGGCCCACGGCGGTCTGCAGTCATAAGGTCCTTGGTGCAGCCAGCCAGAGACACAAGCTCTGTGTTTAGAGCTAACTTTTTATTTTTCTTTCGGGCTGTGTTTAGACGTACTGGCATATACACTCACAGGTGACTTCCGTCCAAGGTAAGGGGTCCCTGGGCTGCAGGGCGAGGACCATGGCCCAGGCCTGAGAGTGGGGCTCAGTTTTCCTGTTTCGTGGATGTCCGTGGTCTCTGCCTTCCCAGCATCCATGCCACCTTCTTCGGGAAACAGACCCTCAGTATTTAGTGGGGCTTCCTCTCCCTCACCAGTGAGGCTCAGGTTGATGGGCTCCATCCTGGCCTCCAGTGTGGTCATGTGACCCAGACCCGGACAATCAGAGCATTGAACCATCCTGGCACGGTGACCCGTCCAGAGGGCTATGACCACCTGGTGACCAGATTGGCCCAACAGGCTCTTTCCGGGACTTTTGTTGAGATGATTGGATAGGTCGATTCTCCTGCTGCTGAGGTTACTGAGAAGATAGGGCATAAATGTCAAGCTGCTAGTGGCCATCTTGCTACTAGAAAGAGAACACGTCCCTCAGAATGAAGCTAATGTGTGTAACACAGAAGGGGACAAAGCCCAGGGATCAAGAGAAGTCTGTTCAGCACCTGGATCCAGCCTTACCTGAAGCCAACATATGTCCTTGCTCTTGGGTTACCTGAGCCAACATACGAGTATATTCTTTTTTTTTTTTTTTAACATAAGCCAGTATGAGTTGGAATTCACTCTCTTTCTGGGAAAAAAAAAAATCCTGATAAGACAACTTAGAACCCAAATACCAGGAATCAGTCTCCCTGACACTTCTTGCAATTATTAAGCTTTCCTTACAAACCGTGAGAGCCTCACTCTGAGTTAGTGGCAGGTTTCGGATCCCTTCAGTGCCATCCTTTGTAAAACCAACCTATCAAGTTGTCAGAGTGCAAAGGGACCCGAATGTGTGGAGGAAAGGGATCATTTCAAAATGAAAAGGGGCAGACATTTTCTCCATGGTCTTTTCTTTGCAACCGTGTCATCTATTCTTCCCAGCATTTTCAGCTCCCTCACCCCCACACACAACCCTCTTTTTCCTGCTTTAGAAGCAACCAGCCTACGGATGGTCTTTATTCCCAGCTTTCCCAACTCCTGCCCTTGGATTCTGAAAACAGGTCGGATGACGGAGCCCTTTGCCCAGCTGGCTGCCACTGGCTCCCTCTCCCAATGGCCCTGAACATTACATGTGAATACACTTGACTTAAGTTGAACTATTAATTTTATTTTATTTTGCACAGTCTGAGTCAATGGCATTTCGAATACAACAAGAAAATCTATGTAAATGAGTAACACAATTATGTAGAAGGCTGTATAAACACGTGTCCCTGGATGTGGCAGGGCTGCCACTGAATTCTGTAACATGGGTGACCTGTGTCCTTTGTTCTAGACCTCAGGAAAACAGCTGCATTTCAAAAAGATACTTGGGTTTCCGATTACAATGAAAAACGCTGGTTAGGTTGGGGGCCCCGTGTCTCCCTTTGAATGGAAGCTTTCCTTGATTCGATGACGCCGGGAGGCAAAAAGCCCAATGTCAGTTGTATGGTTCGAAAACCAGGACTTGTTTTTTGATTTTACGTAAATCAAAATGTAAACTCTGGCTAAAATGTTCTGTCTGCTCTCTGCTCAAACGCTGTACTTTTAGTGACTTGTTTGCAGAGTCTGTGCTGTGCCTGTGCGAGACCCAGGGCCAGCCTCTCCAGACGCAGGGGCATCCTGGGAAGGAGGTCCCGCTGCCCATCCATGTGGACCATGTCTGGAGTCCTCTGGTCTCAGCTGGATTTCCCGAATGTAGAGCCTGCGACGGGAACTTGGGTGCAGTCTGTAGAAAGGTGATCTCAACTGATTTCTGTATATTGATTTTCTTATCCTGCAACTTTACAGAATTTCTTTTAAGAGGGCCGTGTCACTGGCCCTCATATGTGGGATCCGAACCCGGGCCGCTGGCGTCCCAGGCCAGCTCTTAACCACTGCGCCACTCGGCCGGCCCTCTTTGCTAATTCTAATAGGTTTATTTTGTGGAGTCATTAGGGTTTTGTACACATAAGATCACGTCATTTACAAGCAGCAGCAATTGACTTCTTCTTTTCTAATTTGGATGCCTTTTTTTTTTTGTCTTTTTCTTGCCCAATTGTAGGAGTTCCAGTGCTGCACTGAATACAAGTGGTGAGAGTGGGCAGCCTCGTCTTGTTTTGATCTTAGAGGAAATACTTTCAGCTTTTCACCACTCAGTATGATTGCTGTAGGTTTGTCATATATGGTCTTTATTATGTCAAGGTAGTTTTTCCTATTCCAAGTTTGTTGAGAGTTTTTATGATGAAAGAGTCTTGAATTTTGCCATATGTGTTTTCCACATCCATTGAGACAATCATGTGATTTTTATCCGTAAAACTATCCTTAAGTTCTATGGACGTAGTTAATTTGGTACATCACGTTAATTGATTTTTCTGTTGAACCATCCTTGCATCCCAGGGATTAATCCCACTAGAACATGATGTATGATCCTTACAATGTGCTATTGTGTTCAATTTGCTAGTATTTCACTGAGGGTTTTTATATTTATGTTAATCAGGGTTATTGTCTTATAGCTCCAGAAAATAACCTTACCGTAGTGTCTTTTTCTGGCTTTGGTATCAGGGTAATGCTGGCCTCATAAAAGAAAGTGTTCTGTTCTCTTCTATTTTAGGAAAAGTTTGAGAAGGGTTGGTGTTTGTTCTTCTTTAAATGTTTGGTAGAATTCACCAATGAAACCATCTGGTCCTGAGCTCTTTTTGTTGGATGTCTTTGATTACTGAGTCCATCTCCTTAGACATGATTGGTCTGTGTGGGTTTTCTGTTTCTTCCTGATTCGGTCTTGGTAAGTTATATGTTTTCTGAAATTTATCCATCTCTTCTAGGTTTTCCACTTTGTTGGTATACAATCATTCACAATAATCTCTTATGCCCCTTTTTATTTCTGTGGAATCAATTGTAATTTCTCCTCTTTCATTTCTGATTTAACTTGAGTCTTCTCTTTTTTTCTTAGTTTTTTCTTACTCTACCTAAAGTTTTGTCAGTTTTATTTATCTTTCCGCAGTTTCATTGCTTTTTTCTGTTTTTTTGTTTTTTTGTAATCCTCTACTTCATTTATTTCTGCTCTAATTTTTATAATTTCCTTCCTTATGCTAGCTTTGGGTTTAATTTGTTCTTTTCCTACTTCTTAGAGGTGTTTGGGATCTTCTTTTTGCAATGTAGGCATTTATCATTATAAATGCCCCTTTTAGTACTGCTTTTGCTACATCTCATAAGTTTTGTTATGTTGTGTTTTTGTTTTCATTAGTCTCAAGACATTTTCTATAATCCCTTTTGATTTCTTTTTTGACCCATTGTTAAGACTGTGTTGATTGATTTCCACACATTTGTCATTTTTCCAGTATTCCTTCTGCTTTTTATTTCTAGTTTTATTCAACTGTGATCAGAAAAGCTACTCAATATGATCTCAATCGTCTTAAATGTGCTGACTTGTTTTGTGACCCCAAATGTGATCTATCTTGGAGCATGTCCCATGTGTGCTTTAGAAAAATGTCCATGCACTACCATGTTCACTGCAGCATTATTCGCAATAACTAAGAGGAAGAAACAACTTAAATACCCATCGACAGACGCATGGATAAAGAAAAGGTGGCGTATACATACAATGGAATATTGTATTAAAAAAGAGAGATATCCTACCACAGACAACAACACAGATGAACCTGGAGGACGTTATGTTCAGTGAAATAAGCCAGACGAGAAGGACACATATGCACAACCCCACTTACATGAGGGACCTACAATAGTCCAACTCACAGAAACACACAGGAGCATGGGGGAGGGGGGTAAGGGAAGTTGTTCGATGGGTGTAAAGTCTGAGCAAATACTAGAGACCTGCTGGTACAGTATGGCCCATAGCTAACAACACCGGATGATGCATTTTAAATTTTGTGAAGAGGGTAGATCGCATGTTATCTCTTCTTACCATAATACATTAATTTGCATTCCTGAGACAGTAAAGCTGCTCCTAGGAGCAGGGGGACAGGGAACCTGGAGGGTGGGTCACTGAGCTGGACTGACAGGCGCCTGAGGCCTCAGGCCGTGCAGAGCACAGACATGTGCCAGTGCCGCCGGCTTATCAAGGATGCGGTTTCTCCATGTGGTTGGTGCTGACTGGCCCTTGCTTTGTGGGTTCTCTGCCCGTAGCTGGACTATCAGAGAACAAACCTCACAGAGGCCACCCCTCCAATGCAACTGTCACTCAGCAGAGGCCCAGGGCCAGCATCGCTGTGTCTGGGCTCCCACATCAGGGCAACCAGGCAGTTGTAGACTCCTGGGCTTGGTCCTCCCGTTTGCCATCTTAGAAATGGTTTACACCCCATTTCTGCCATCGTATTTTCCTCGTGGGGCACCAAGTCTGTGCAGGGAGGAGTAATGGGCAGCAGAGGCTGCCAGTTCCCATTGCAGGGCCACTCCAGACCCAACTCACACACAGCTGACCCTCACTTCCTAGGACCCTCCACCCTCACCCCACCTGCTCAGGCCTCAGGAAGCATCAGTGCAGGGTTCCCGAGGAGGGACATGTAATGTATTTAGCCTCTTGAAAAGCATTGCTTCCGCCCGTTTTTTCTGTGTGTCTTTTCCCCTCCTCCCTCCCCCACCTCCTCTGGGATTGGAGAAAACATGAGTGGAGCTACACACTTCCTGTCTTGCTTTCCTCCTGCAAATAAGATGTGAGCAGGATAACGCATTCCGTGTGTGAAGGGAAGCGGTGAGAGGGCTTGCACGCTCAGCCCGGGCCTCCCGAGAATGGCTACTTCCTTCCAGCCGCATAAAGAGCAAGCCTCGTCAGGGACATGGCTGGGACTGCCAGGGCCCAGGTTCTGTGTTTACGGTGAATGAACTAGATGTTGGGCCAAAGCAGCTGCCTCGGATCAGCTGTTCCCTACGAGGAAGGCCCCCACCGCTGCCGGGACAGGCTGCGAACTCACCAGCATCCACGGCACTTTGGAAGGGAGGCTGTTTCCTTCCTGCATCTTAAGCAAATGTGGCGAGGCAGGTGGGCTTTAGAAGCTGCTGTGTGGGCCTGAGTCTACTCTCAAGCCGGGCAGGGTCACCGTTAGTTATCTGCTGCCAGGTAACAAACCACCTCCCAGCTCAGGGTCTTAAAACATCTACCTCGGGCTGTGCCTCACAGCCTTGTGAGTCAGGCACTCAACCAGGACTCAGCTGGGCGGTCCTGTTCCACGTGACGTCAGTGGAGGCCACTCGGTGCTACTGGGCGGGTGGAAGGGCGGGTCCCCAGGGTCCTGCAGAGCACCGCCGGCAGGTGGGCACGGTGGTGAGGACAGCCAGCAGGCGCCCTGCACGCGGCCGCAGGGCAGTTAGACATCTTACATGGCAGCTCAGGGGCCCAGAAAGGGTGTTCCAGGGGGCCCCGTGGGAACTGCAGACTTCTTGTAACCTAGTCAGAGGACCCAAAAGTTACTTCCACCTCATTTGGCAGTGCACGTCGGGGTACCCCGCCTGGATTCGGCGGAGAAGAATCCTGCTTCACCTGTTCACCTCTCAATGGCAGGAGCCGCAAAGAATGTGCTGCCGTCTCAGAGCCACCAAGGGCGGTGCGGCGTCCTCTGCCGTCTCAGAGCCACCAAGGGCGGTGCGGCGTCCTCTGCCCCCTTTCTTCCTGAGGGCCACTGTGCCGGACACTGGGCCTGAGAATGAGACATGACGATGCATTTAAATAGCCAGCTGGTGGGCCCTTGAGGAGGCTCAGCGGGAAAGGGGGCTCGTCTCATCTCTCTCCAACGAGGCCCGGGCGCTCCCTGACCATGGGAGATGGAGCTGCAGACCAGAGAAGCCAGGCGTCTTCCAACTGTGCTGTCTCTCTGGAAATTTCACAGTACTCCTCTGAACACTGAATTTCAAGTGCAGTAAATTGGCTCCTGGGTAGGGAAGGCTGTGGTGCTCAGGGAAGGTCATTATCTCTTAAGAGCAATGGGTATTTGCTGAGAATGTGCCTTCCCCGGCAATAATTCATAAATGAACATGAGAACAAGAAGAATAGTCATTGAAATCCCAAAAAGAAGAAGACTATTTATAAATGCAGAGTGCTTCATCCCTGCCAATTCCCGAATGCTAAGTACGAAGTGGGAGCCAGTGAGGGCAACTTGGTTAATTGGCATCTAAAAATCTGAGCTATGGAAGGGGCTCCCAGGACCCAGAAAGCAATGGGTGTCCCCAGAGGCTCCAGGGCAGCCAGGCTGACCCAGGGCAAGGAGGCTGTTGTCATGGAGGTGGGGGTGATGGGAGGGAGACGTCCTGAGCAATGTCCCCACCCTGCCCCACCCCCAAGCTCCTGGCCAGAGGCTGGGGTGGTGTCCCACCCCACCTGACAAAGCCAGAGTGGAGGCTCTGCTGCGGGGACACAGGACCACGTAATTCACGACAGAAGCCACTGGCTACGTGACAGGCATGCAGGTGGGAGGGGGGAAAGGAGCGCCATCAGTCTCCACTGTTTAAAAACCCAGGCATACTGGAAGCAAAGGAGATGCACTTAAATAGGTGACCAGATAAATACACTGGGGTCCGCCCCGACAGGGGATTATTACTCGGCAGTAAAAAGATGCGGAGGAAGCATAAATACACGTTGCTAAGTGAAAGAGCTGATCTGAAAGACTACATGCTGTATGGCTGCAGCCATATGACATTCTGGAAAAGGCAAAACCAGGGAACCAGTGAGGAGGTCAGTGGTTGCCCGGAGTGGGGGTGGGGAGAAGGGTGAACGGTAGAGCACAGGGGCTTCTGGACACTATGAAGGTGGACGCGTCTGTCAAAACCCATGGACGCATGCAACGCAAAGAGTGACCCTCATGTACGCTGTGGACTTGAGTTAGCACTAATGGACCCACAGCAGTTTGTCGAGTGTAACAAACGGAGCACGCTAACGCAAGGTGTTCAAGGCGGGAAGCTGTGTGCAGGTAGAGGACGGCGGGGGATGGTGGGGGAGACGGTGAGTGTAGGGGAACTCCTCACTGCCTGCCCAGTTGCCCTGCAAACCTAAAGCTGCTCTGAAATATAAAGTGTTGGTTTTCTCAAAGTGGGAAATGAGCCACTCAGGGGCACCTGCTCTTCAGAGTAAACAGAGGCTGGAGACACTGTCACTGTGGGTGAAAGCCGAGGGGGCAGCCTGAGAAGGAGGGCAGCCTGGGACACGGGCAGTGCGCCTGCCAAAGCCCTGGGTTGCCGAATGCAGGGCTCTAACCGCAGGGCCCAAGTATTTGTCTTTTCTCACTGGCAGACTGAGGCTGAGGCAGCAAGGCTCACTTTGGTACCAGGGAGGTGGTGAGGATGGGTGGGGACATCAGGTGTGGAAGTGCGGGCATAGCATCCTAGGGTTCTGCCTGCCTCCCCGGGGTCGGGGTTCCAGGTAAGACCTCCTACCTGACTGTGATTGGAGGGGACAGGCGCTGGTCTCCCTGGAGCAGAGTGCAGCCCAGGATGAATTGGGGAATTTGGAGGACCCCACAGGGACAGCGCAGTGGGACTGGCCCGGGTGGGATTTCTGTGAGGCTGACCTCTGCCTCAGTCACATGCCTCCACGCGCCCAGCCCCCACTCGCCAAGCAAAGACACTGGTTGGTGGATCCAACAGGCCTCCCTCATTGTTGGCTGAGGCGGTGAGTACCGGTGGGCCTCGGGGAACGCTCACAGAGCGTTTGGAAGCAATTGCACTCTGGGTGAGCCCTCTGGTCTCATCTGCTTCCTTAGTTTGGGAATACTCCCGAAGAAACCACTTTCTGAGTTGTAGCTGTGGTGCTGAGGTGCTCCCTGGGGAGGCCCGGTGCTGTCAGCAGACACTGTGCAGGCAGATGAATCAAGGGGTTGCTGCTTGAGGATGGGACACGTCCCCATGTCCCCATGCTCAGCAGAGTGCTGTGCTTAGGCGCCTGAGCCCCTGTCACCCCCCAGGGAACCCACCCACCCCACAGCCCTGAGACTTGTGTTCTGCGCAAGGAGATCAGCAACAAACTCCCAAAGCTCAATAATAAAACCAGTTTAAATATGACTTGAAAGGATCCAACCAGTGACTCCAGGCGTAAGTGGGCCCCCGCCCCCAGGGACACGGAGCTGCGGCAGGCAGCAGGAAGCCTCATAGCCCGGCTCGAACTTGTAAAGTCCACTTTCCACTTCCTTTCCATTTTCTTGGTCTCTCTCGTGTTTTATTGCCACTTGCAGTCTACTCATGTTTCCAACATTTTCTTCCTCCCTTTAAATCTAATATTATGGACTTCACTGTTTAATTGGCTTCCTCTCCTCAGACATTTGTTTTTACCATCCTCCCTGCACGCCCCTCCCCCCAGCTCTCGCCCCAGAGCCCCTTTGATTGACATTCAAGCTGCCCCGCCCTCTTACAGCCCCGGCCCATTCTGCAGCCCCAGCATTTACCAGAAGAGAGAAGAAGACTAGCAGTGCTCCTCCCTCCCAGGCGTGGAGTGGGGTTCAGGAGGGCGCAGCGTCACTCACGAGGGTTCCCCACGCCTCCGAGGGGAACTCTCCCCGAAGGCCCGGCCCCGCCCCGGCTTCCACGCACATCCACTCACACCTTCATATGCACAGGTGCTTGCTGAGCCTGCAGGGCACTGTCCCCGGCGCTAGGGCGGAGCAGTGGGTCAGGCAGACATGTCCCCGGCCCACTGCCCATGTCAGACACACGGAGCATCAAAGCGGGAGGTGGGCGGGCGGCCTCACCAGGGGCCTCACAGGGCCTCTGAACAGGAGCCTGCGTGTTGAGCGGCAGTCAGCCATGCGAAGATCTGGGGCGGAATGTTCCAGACAGCAGGTGCCCAAGTGCGGAGACCCACACGCGGGGCCAGACGGCACAGGCCCTGCTGGTCACGGAGGGCTCACGGAGGCGGCCGTCTGACACGTGGGCGTGAAGCGGGGCCTATGTGACGTCCTCTCATTGAGGTTCTCGGTGGGTCCAGGGGGAGGAGCAGCGGCTGCAGGGATCCAGGTGTGAGATATGAGGGGCTCGGATCCCCTCCGGAGGGGAGGTGGATGGACCTGGGGTATGCTCTGGGGGAAGAACCAACAGAAAAAGAAAGGAAAAGGGAAGCAATGAATGTCTGCTCCCAGCCTGGTGGCCCAGGACACAGCTGGGCACAGCTCCATCCCATGGGAGGGGTCCAGGAGGAGGTGCAGGACGGGCCCCTGGCCCCGGGATCAGGGCCTGCGCTGTCCTGCAGACTCGGGGATGTAACAGGGTGCGCTGCGACTCGCTCCCTGACATTTACTGGTCTGCCTGTGTCAGCGAGGTTACCCTGACCTCCTTCTCTCCTCTGTCAAGCTGCTTCTAAGAACCAGCAAATGACAAGTAGGACACCATGCAAGGTCGCAAGTGAGGTCTGTCACTGACACCCCGTAATGCGTCTCCTGCTCCCCCCTTTCCTGACAAGCAGACAGGAGGCAACCAAGCCAAATGCTGACACTCAGCGCCGACGCTGGGGCCCCAGACGGCCCTTCCCACCTTCTCTCCGGCACAGCAGTGCCTGGGCGGCCCTGCACAGCGTGTGCTGTTCAGGTTCTTATCCTGTCCGTGTGAGCTTGTCCCCGCTCCTGCTGCCCAGAAGCTTCCAGAGGTCCAAATTCCTCACCCCCACCCCAAAGGAGTATCAGCAGCCAGAGAGCCGGCCCCACCAGAGCCCAGGTTTTCTTTCTCAAAACACATCGAATGTGACCGGCTTCCTGGGGCGCTGGCCTGGTTAAGGGTGTGGACTCAGCCACCTCAGTCGCTTCCTCTGTAACGGGGAGTGTAGGACACGGACCAGACGGTCATGATGCAGCCACTGCTGTCACCCATCCACAGGGGCCGGACCCTGGGCCACATGGAGAGGGGTGAACACACTGTGATCCCACCCTCAAGGTCTCAGAGTGTCCGGGGAAGGCACACAGAAAGCCGCTCACGAGAGAGTGACAGCGTGAGAAGGGAAGCAGGTGTGACACCCTGGAGCACCCAAAGCCAGCGCACGCCCATGGAGAAAGGGCGATTGGAGCTGGAGAGAGGGGCCACCTGTCAGTGTCCTGACAGAGGACTCCAGAAGCCTGAAAGGACCTGTGTGCTCTGGGAGGGGCCGGAGGTCAGGCTCCTGGGTCCGGGAGCTGGTCGTGGGGGAGCAGAAGGCTGGAGAAGGACCAAGGTGGGGTGAGGCTGGGGAGGGCGTGTGCGTCTTTCCTCCTGGGGTTCTCTGTCCCCAGAGCCTAGCGACTGTCTGCCCAGGGCCAAGTCACACTGCCCAGGGCAGAGCCACGGCCTGGCCACACCCCGGCCCGTGTGACCCGGGCGGGCTCTGTTTTCTGTCTGGGGAACATGGAAAACCACCACCTGTGTATGTGAGGATTACTTGGGATAATGATTTGAAAATCTTCAACTCTGGGCCTGGCACACACTGAATATCGATAACTGGGAAAGGATACAGATGATCTTGGTGAATAATCATATTCATAATCATAAGGGCTGTCCCCCGTCTTTCTCCCGTGTCAGTCCCCTCGTGGGCGAGTGTCACTGGGCTGGAAGGCAGAGAGCTCCTTGTTCTCTCTCTCTCTCTCTCTCTCTCTCTCTCTCTCTCTCTCTCTCTCTCTCTGCCCTGCTCTTTCCTTTAAGACAGTGCTTCTCTGCTCCATGCCCTGAGGTTTTCTTGGGGTGGGGTGGGTAGCAGGCTGATCTCACCCACTTCTACAAGTGCCTTGAATGTCTTTATTTGCCCACAAATATTGTTTCATTCTGGGAACACACATTTTGCTAACATGTTCCTGCTTTTTTTACAAAACAGCTTTTTGTCTAACACTGAAGTGTCCACAAAAATAATGAGAAATGGGGGGAAAAACCAACTAACATGAGATGAAAAAGCAGGTGAACATGCACCCCTCCCGGCTCACCTCAACAAGTGGGAGAAGAAGCCTACCAGCTTAGCAACACCTGCAGTCCAATTACCGTCAGCCGTCTACAGGTGTGCAGAGCAGGCAGTCACTCACAGCTACCCTCCCGAGGACATTTCCTTAATCTCTTAGAAACAAAAGCACACTTTTCTCGAGGGCTCTTCATCCTGTAGGCGGATTACAGGGTCTCCTCCTGCGCCGGGCAGAGCGGGGATGCTCCCCCGCCTCCCTGCTGCCTCCCAGGCTCCGCCCCCACAGCCAGAGCCCGCAGACCCAGGCGGGACCCAGGAAGCAGCCCATTTGTGAGGCTCCCAGGAGCGGCTCATTACCTGTGGGATAGGCCTGTGGCTCTCCCGCCCTGGCGTGCATGAAACCAACCCGAGAGGCTGTTCAAAGCCTGGGTCCCTGGCCCCAGTTCCCAAAGCTCCATGGCTGCTGGTCTCAGGTAGAGCCCAGGAACCTGTGCATTTCCACCAGCATCTCTGGGATTCTGAGGACAAAGTGAGTGGAAGGGGACTCAGTTCACATGCAGATTCCCACAGGGTAAGTCTGGGGTGTGGCCTGCAAGTCTGCATTTTTAACAAGCTCCCGAGGGGTGTGCATGCTGCTGGTCTGGGAGCCACACTTGAGGACGCAGGCTGCAGACCACCCTTTGAAATCCACTGCCTTGTGTCTTAGAGCATATTTTCCTCTCCTCTAGAAATGCACCCTCACTGCTTCCTTCACAGCAAGTCTGATAAACCAATGCTCTCTGCTGGGCTGCCATCAGTTACTGCAATGTTTCTGGCTTATATTCCTGAAAACAGAGCTCCCATAGACATGATATGCTGTGGAAAAGGGCTCCCTCCACCAAAGGAGTCTGGGAGATGCTACATGTCAGGGCAGGAGGGCCTGGGCTGGGAGGCTGATGGGGCCGCGGGGCCTGGGCCTGGCCTCTGCAGGCCGCCGTGTGTCCTGTTGGATGATGGGGGTGATAGGTATGGCCACTTACACAGTTAGGCCGCCTCTGAATGAATGTGCACAAAGCTCCCATACCTGGGTCTGATCAAGGCTGGATAGACCCAGATGTACATACCTGTCCGGAAGTCACGGGTCTCTTCAGTAGAGCCTAGGTGGACAGGCAGTGGTAGGAGACAGGGACCTGTGTTTCATCCCGTGTTTGGGTCTGAGGATGGCACCCAGTACCGCTTCCTTTTTTTCAGATTCACACATCACTTTGCTGTGGGACATCTTCATGGAGCCCAGTGGAGCGACTGCTGGACCCTGGGACGCCTCTCTAAGGAACAGCCCTGCTTTCTACAAAGGCAGGTCCCAGTGATGGGCATCTCAGAGCCACAGCGAGAAGCCTTGGTCAGGTCTCAGCTCTCTCTGCACCGCTGAGGTGCACTGTGCAAAGTGTGAACCCGGGGACCTTGCACAGGTGTGAGCACATGGCCCAGGAATGGACTCTCCCCAGTGTGGATTCTGGATGGGTCCGCCAGTGAAGCCTCGCTGGTTATGCAGGATCTCCACCTAAGTCCGAAGGTGATGAGTCCAGCACACTCAGCGGTGTGAACGGGTAACCTGTTCCTCTCCCACCCCTGGGCTGGGAATGGAGGAGGTGTGCGGCCACCTGAGGCAGACGTCATGTTTACTAGTCACAGCAGTGACAGAGTGAGAAACTGCATGTTGCCTTATGCTCTTGGTATAGAACTTACTCCTGCCCCTCTTGAGTTATCTAAAATCGGATTTTCTGAAGGGCGGCATGGGGCGCTAACCAGCAGGCAGCTCTGCCCAGGTGTGAGGGCTCTGGGGGAAGGAGAGGCTGTTTTGTAGCTTTTTGGCTCTCTTCCCCAAGTTGACCTTGGAGCTCGACAGTTTCACTCAATCTTCTTCCCCCTCCTTTGCAGTGAGGGTTCTTACACCAGAACTAATGTATCTGGACACAGAACGCCTCCAAACCAAGACAAAGACATTTTGAAATATCTGAGCAAACAAAGCCACTGTTCTTTACATCTCCAAGCCAAAAGGAAACGTGGTGAAACATTTACTGGCTTTCCAAGCCGTACATATTTTTTACTTGATAATCCCTTAAACAAGTGGCCCCCTCCTTCCCCTCCCCCCAGCTCAGACGTCGCCCAAGCAGACAATGGGTCCAGCCGGGGCTGCTTCCACTGAAGGTCCTGGCAGCTCTGCGTCTGGGGAGAGGGGAGCGGGGAACGTCTTGCCTTCCTTTCGCTTCCTTCCCAGGGCTTCTAATATATCTCTCGGTTTCGCCGGCCTAACGGAGCGTGTGGTGCACGAACAGGAATTGGGCCCTTCACACCACGTCCAGCCAGGGCCCAAAGCCGGGACCTTTCTAGGGGACCGCAGGCTGAAACACAGCCCCCGTCCTGTCTGCCCGCCTCTAACCGGCTGGTCTGCAGGCGAAGTCCTGGGCAGCCGGACGTGGGTGCTCGGCCGGGAGGGGCGCCCGGGTCTGGGGAGTTGGTGGGACGGCACCTGAGACAAAGGGCCGAGCGGGGGGCCCGCCCCGCCGTGTCCCCGCAGGAAGTCGCCCAGAAGCGGCGCCCAGGGCTTGGGGCGGGGACCCCCTGCCGGCTTCGGTCTGCACGCCGCCCCCCGGCCCCATCCACTTCTCCCCGCGGACGGCGTGTCCGCGGCCCCCGGCCCGGCCTCGCGGGGCGCTGCGCCTTTAAGGGCCGCGTCAGGCGGGCGGCGGGCGGGGCCTCGGCGGGGCGGCCGCGCGGCTTCACCTGCAGCTCGCAGCGCGCGGGACAGAGGCGCGGGCGGCTGCGGGGCGGCGGAGGCAGCGGCCCGAGGGAGCGCGCCGCCGGCCGGCTTGGCCTGGCTCCCGGCGCGGGGCGGCGATCGCGGCGGCGGGAAGATGGGCGCGGGCTGCGGCGCGCTGCTGGCGCTGCTCTCCGTCTGCGGCGCGCTCCGGGTAAGGCTCCCGCCCGGCGGCCCGGGTCCCCCCCGCGCCCGCCGCCTGCGCCCCGGCCGCCCCGGAGCCGGGCTGCCGCGCCGCGCGGGGAGCCTCCGGAGTTGGCGAGCCCGCCCGGGCCGGGCTGCGGGCGCGGGGTCCGGGGCGCGGGGCACCCGGCGGGGAGCGTCTCTGGGCCGCGGGACGCGCTCCCCGCCGAGCCCCGCGGCGCGGGCCGGAGCCGGTGCCGGGCGCAGCCCTCGCCGCTCTGAGCGGGGCCGGGGCGGCGGGGTCCCGGGGCGCGGGGCCAGCTCCGCCCGCCTCCCCGCGAGCCCGGCAGCGGCGCTCCAGCCCTGCCCGGCGCGTGCGGGGCGCGGAGCTGCGGGGCCGCGTGCGGGCTGCGCCGGGCGCCCCCGGGGAGGCGCGGGGCCTGGAGAGTTGAGGAACCCCCTCTCGTGGCCGATCGGCCTCGCTGCCGCTCCCGGGCCGCGCGCCGCAACCTCGGAAACACCCGGCGCCGCGGCCAGGCCGCCCCGAGGCAGCGGGCGCGGGGTGCGCTCAGCGCCCGCGGGGGCGGCTCCAAACTTTCCTGGGCGAGGGCCGCCCGCCGGCTCGGTCCCCGCGGAGCTGCGTGCGGAGGGCCGAGGCGCGGCGCGGCGCTTTCCCGAGGAGCGACCCCGCGCCCACCGCCTCCCGGGGCGCCTCTGGGCGGCGGCCCTCGCGTCCGCGCCGGCAGTGGGCGCAGGGGGCTGGGGCCGGGCCGCCCGCCGGCGAGGGAGGCGCGTCCCGCTCCGCACCGGGAAGCCGCGCCTGCGGGGCGCGGGCTGGGCCCCTGCTCCCTCCCGGGCTGGCCGGGCGGACGGCCCTGCCACGCGGCTTCACGGGCGGCGACGGCGGGCTGGCTTCCCCCATCCCCGCCGCGGCGGCTGACCTGTGGCTCCCGCCCCCCAGCCTGGGAGGAGGCCACTCCACCCGCTCCAGTGCTCCCCGAGTGGGTGCTACACTACCCCCCACTGGGCAGGAAAACCGGGGACTCCACCGTGGTCTGGTCAGTTAGGGGAGCTCTCTCCCTGGGTTGGGCTGAAGATGGAGGCTCCTAAGGCGGACATGCATCCAAGGAGGAGAGGGAGAGGGGAGAGAAACAGGAGGGTGGAACCCCCCGCACCGCCTCACCCCGGCCTCCTCGCAGCCCCTCCTCTGAGCAGTCTTGGAGAATCACCTTCCTTCTTCTGCTCTCCGCCTCCCTCCCTGGTGACTGCACAGAGGAGACAAGCCTGCTGGGCCACCTCAGCCACCGCCTGCCCTGTGGCCTGAAGAGTGACATGGCTGGGACATAGCCTGTCCCTCGGCCTCCCTGCCTCTCTGCCTTCATTGTAACTCCTGCCTCTCCTGCAGCAGCTGCTGCCTTCTGACTTTCCCCTCTGCCACCCCAGTGAGGCCCTGGCTGGCTTGCAGCCTGCTGTCCCTCCCTGCAGCACCCCCTGTCCCCAGGCCAAAGCCACTTTAAGTACCTGGAGATCACAGAAGCAGCTACCTGCTAAGTGTGGGCGGAAGCTGGGGTTTATTCTGTCGGTCGCTGAGACCTTGCACACAGCAGGCCCCTGGTGAGCGTTGGCTGGATTAAATTTCTGTGAACTTAGGTTTGTTCTAACCTCCCTCCTTTCTGTCCTCAGGCTCATAATGGGGATCTTACAGCCAGGGAGACCTGCAAAGCTGGATTCTCCGAAGAAGATTACACGGCATTAATCTCCCAGAATATTCTAGAAGGAGAGAAGGTCCTCAAAGGTAGGGCTGAGGGGTGGAGGGCCGGGAGGAATTGCACACCTGGGCTGCCTTTGAGCCCAGTCTTTGCAAAATGCTGGCTGTGAGGTCAGTGAGTCGTGGATCGGGCCACCTGAAAAACGTTTGGGGTCTTTTTTGCATCAAAGGTGAATGATTCAGAATCCCTGTCATTTCTGAGTGAGGTGAATCATTTCCTGGGCCCCAGATTAGAATTCGAATGTCACGTCACCCAAATACTGTGCAGAGAGAGACTTTCTTACTAAGTATTTTTATGTATGAAATTCTGGATTCTTAAATTATCCTTGCTTTGAAATGCACGGTGAAGCAGACGATGTTATTGGAAATGTGGTAAACAAGCCCACAGACATTCTGTTCGCAAACGTGGCATTCCTTTTCATTACCGTCCCACCGACAACATGAAAACACACACGCAGGACAGCACTGCCAGTTAGCGCTGCCGCCGCCAGTGTCTGTCCACGCTGTGATGGGGGAGTCAGGGGCAGCATCAGAACTCCGATGACAGCAGGTCATTCGGCATATTGATCTGTTTCCCTTACTAGACAAACTAATTAAGCTTGATATTTGCATGGGAGGGGAAACTAATCAGTGCTTCTGTCCCTAAAGTCTCAAAGTCAGACCCCAGAGGGCCTTGGCTATGTGTCTTCCCTCCCAACATCCGTTTCCCAGAAAGTGGCAGCATTTAGCTGATTCCAAAGGGATGGAGGAAGCGAACTTGAGATCAAGCATCAGAGCCAAATTTCAGCATTCACGACTGAACAGTCCTGAGACTGCTGACTTTCTCCCCAGCTTTGTGTTTTAGGGAATGTAGGATTTTCCCTCGAGCGCTGACAGCTGCTCCTCTGTGTGTGTGAGGTGGTTCTTTAGACACTCTCCCTTGGAGACAGAGCTTGTTGACGTGTTGGTTCCGGTTATACGAATCAGGATTTTCATTTTGCACTGAATCCAGCTTTTCTTATTTGTTGTCATCTGAGTTGACTGCTAAAGCAGGGATATGATACTATTGACTCTTTCATTGATTACCAAAACAGTAAAATGAAATAAATAGAGCGCTCTGGGCAGTTGGCCTAGAAGGGATGGATGTGCTGAATGAGTGGGCATCCGTGGTAACGGTATTCCGGAGATGCTCTGGGAATGGCACTGTGCATGTCATCTCAGAGTTGGAAAGGCAAGGCCCTCCCGCAGGCTCTGTGTGTTTACTGAGAATCCCCGCGTGCCTGCAGAGAAGGCCCGGGAGATTCTCTCACCCTCGGTGCATTGCACTCTCGCGAATAACGGGAGACACTTTTGGCAGTGCGCCGTTTCCGTGTCCAGAAGCTGACATCCTTGTGCCTCCCCAGGTATGGAGTTCAACATGATAGGATGTTGGAGCATCAGTTTTACTGAGGAATTCCAAATAAACTGCCTCATTTTAGTAATGACAGGTGCTGTCTACTACAGAAGAGAATGATAGATACTCGTACTTTTTATGATAAACTGAGATTTCAAATGAGTGTCTTTTGCTTCTCCTGGTGGGTGGTATGGGTCCAGGCTGAGCTGCGGGGAAGCCTTGACCACTGGTCGGATGTCGGCCTGTCCCGTACGCCTAGATGGCTTTCACCTAGTGGGAGATGAAGACCCCGTCATTGTAGGTAGATG
Organism: Aselliscus stoliczkanus; assembly: GCA_033961575.1. Lineage (NCBI taxonomy): Eukaryota > Metazoa > Chordata > Mammalia > Chiroptera > Hipposideridae > Aselliscus > Aselliscus stoliczkanus. Next base: position 1,958,169 of record CM066738.1, on the reverse strand, counting down.
TGGACTGGCTTCTGGAATTGGTGCATGTGAGACTCATTTTCTAAGCACTTACACTGAGAGGAGGCCCAGCCCGACCCAGCCAGGTTAAGGAGTCACAGGGGTGTCCCGAGCAGCGTTAGGGGTCCTGCAGTCCCCGCTCCCTGAGAGGGGGCTAGAGCGCCATAGCTTCCCCCGCTCCTGGGGGAGTGCAACACCCTCTGTGTTTTTCCTTCCATGGCTCTTCTTAAGGTGAACAATCTCAGGGACAAAGAGATTTTTGTTTTGTTTTGTTTTGTTTTGTTTTGTTTTTTGAGGGCAGTGTCACTGGCCCTCATATGTGGGACCTGAACCGGGGCCGCTGGCTTCCCAAGCCAGCGCTTAACCACCGAGCCCCTCGGCCGGCTCGAGATGTTTTAAATATTAGAAATTACTTTGCAGGTATGGAGGTGAAAGCTGACATGCGTTCAAACCAGGGCAGATAAAAATTTCTCCATTTATGTAGAAAATTTTGCAAACCACGAGACCCCAGCGAAGATCCATGTGTCTACAATAAGAGCGCGGTATTTCTGTTATTTCGGTAGGAATCAAGTTAAATAGATAACGATGTTGTGTAACTGAGTTATTCCAACTGAGAGAGCTTAACCTTAATTCGACAAGTGAGGCTTCAGAGAGGCTCGTTTTGTCCTAAGTGCGCTGTGAGCTATTAGCGACTGCTCTGTGGCTCCTTTGCTGCCCGAGCCAACGTCCCAGCACCCCCAAACATCCAGACTCCAGAAGGAGTGATTTGTTACACAGTAATTAACTTGTTTATGATAAATGGATGGAAGAAATGTCGTGGCATTTTGTTTTATGTCGAAATGAAATGCATTTGCGTGCTAAAAATTTCATGCTAATTAGGCTTAAAATAGTTTTCCCCAATAGGGTAGCAGATCCTATGGTATTGCGAACCTTTTCAACAGAGGATCTGCTACGTATGACAACGTGGGGCGTCCGTTTAGCTGATTTGTAGCATATGTAGGCCCCGCCCCCTGTCTGGCACACCCTTGGGTGTCGCGGTGCATACTCTTCGGAGGTGGTTTTGTTTTCAGGATAATTCACTTATGGCCATGATCACTGGGGCATGGTAATGTCTAGAATAGGATCATGAAGCCGGTTTTCTTAGGCTAAAGTGGAAGGTTCTCTAAGCCCTGGTGCAGTTGAGGCAGTTGCTAGGCTGGTGTCTTGTTCTCCGCCTTGTTAATAATTGACGGTCAGCCCGTCAGCGGCTGCAGGGATGCAGTGATCTGCACGGTGCTCTCTTCCTGGCGGGCAGAGCTCTGGGAGAACCCAGACCAGCTTCGTGGTGAAAAGCCCAGGATGGGAGAGTGATAGGTGGCATCGTGGGACCCCAGGACTTCGGCATCCTATCCCCCCTTGCTCCTGGAGAGGAGGGTGACAGGTGAGGAGAAATGTCTACTGGACGCTGGAGGGAGAGCGGCCTGGACATTGCCTAAGGAACACAGGTACCCTGTGAGTTCAAACACTGTCCCTGATGACTTCATTGAATTGTGGGACCCAGCAAATAAATACAATCTGAACAGTTGTTTGGAGTTTTAATTTGTGGCCGGCGACTGTGAGTGGGCTCATGCCCTGAATAAACTCACAGCCCCAAGCAAGAGGGGTGAAAAGCTTATAAAGGTAAAAACCGCAAACTGTTCTTTTTACAGTTTGTAGGTGGTTTCCATAGATTTCAGACAGTTTCTTATAAGCAAAGCAATTTACAGAAGCTGAAAGCTGGCATTAATTATCAGATGCCAGATCAGTGTGAGCCAGTCAACCACAGGCCATATCCTGGGTTATCTAAGTAAGTCAGCTAGAAAGGGGTTTCTCTATATGCAGAGACTCAGAGAAAGTGGGGGCTAGAGGCTAGAAAGGGGGTCCTATCGACTCAGTTATTTCAGAATGAGACTTCCTCGGAAAAGCCTTCCCGCCCCCACCCACCCCCGGCTAGTTTAGGACCCTTGCAGGATGTACACCATCCGGTGTCTTCTCTTATTTAAACAGAAAAGCTCATGAGTGCAGCTGCCCTGTCACTCTCATTTGCCAATTTGATCATTTCGGGATGTTCTTGGCCAATAGGAAAAAAACAATAAATAAATAGATGGGGGTTAATGTTTCTCACATAATAGTGAAGAGGTTGGTGGCTGAGGGCTGGGACAGCAGAGCTGTGGCACCTTCTCATGCCTAATCTTTTACCTTCTACCATCTTTAGTTTGCTAGTTAGTTAGTTTATTGTCTCATCATTGCAAACCGGCTGCTGTGGCTCCGGGCATTGCTTTTGAGTTCGGAGCAGGAAAAAGGGGGGTGGGGGGTGGGAGCACCATCTGCATTTCTCTGCATCAGGAAAGCCAGCACTTTCTCAGAACCCTTGCAGCAGTTCTCATTGGCTAGAAACCAGGTCACATGCCACTCCCAGCTGAACGCAGTGGGCGGCTGGGAAGCAGAGAATTGCATTGTCATGTTTGGCTTAGACCTAGTATGACCCATCACCTGGTCAAGGAGCAAATCACTACTTGGAGCAGAACTGAGGTTCTGTTTTAGGACAGAAGATGGGAGGAATGGGTGCCCAGGAGACGAGCATCAGTGTCTGCCAGGAAGGTTTCAGGAGCTTCCAGCACCTTCCCCAAGCAGAGTGCACAGGCAGTGCTTTGTTGAGTGGATGGCTCATTTGCATAACGGCACAAAGAAAGAGGCAAGGTTGAGGAGAGACCAAATGCAGCTGTCAGAAGTGGACATCTAAGAATTTGCCACAATGTAATGGCCGTGGACAAAAGTACCATGATCTTGTCTTTACAAGTGTGTTGGAAATGGCCTCTTTGCCCACCCAGGTTGGCTCGACCCACATCTGTGCTGACAGATAATTCTCGCCGGGGCAGAAGGTGTCGCTGGACGCATGGGCAGGAACTAAGCAAATCCCATTGCACACCCAACTCCCAGTGTCATGTGTGCAATCAGTATTGTCAAATGAAGTAATGAGTGAGCCATGAAATGCAGACACTGCGACGTTTCTGATGTTCACTCGCAGACGAGCGGGAGCTACTGGGCACGTTCAAGTAAATGGCACCAATGATAGACCAACCGCATGTGATGGGAATTATTGGATGGGCGAGTTGCCCGTCCAATAGCCGTTCTACCCCTCTTCCTTACTAACAGAACCTCGTCTGTGCGGTTCCATTTGGCTTGCACGGAGCCCTGTTTAAGGTACTCCCACCCCAGGCCGGCCGAGGGGCGCGGTGGTTAAGCGCTGGCTTGGAAAGCCAGTGGCCCCAGTTCGGGTCCTACATATGAGGGCCAGTGACACTGCCCTCAAAAAAAAAAAAGATACTCCCACCTCTAGTAGACTCTCATACGTCAAGGTGGCAACATGGCCCCTTTCCGGTCAGTGGGATCTAATTAAGTTATTCTATTAGATGAGGCTTCTGGGAAAGGTTTTCAGTGGGCCATGCTTTTTATCTTTACCTCTTCCTCCTGCCTGGAATACAGACTTGATGTCTGGGGTAGAGCAGCCTTTTTGTGACTCTGAGGATGGTGGCACAAGAACTAGGTCCCAGGTGGCATCCTTGGACTCATTTTTCCTGGAGAGAAGAGGAAAACAGGTCAGAATACCACAGTCTTGTCCCACAAAGCTAAATAATCCCTGACTTAGGGAAAACAAGAGCTGTGTACCCTAGTGAGTTCCTGTCTTTCCCTCTGGCAGCTCAGAGCACATGCTGTCATCCTCTGCCCCGAGCCTGGGTTTCCAGCTCCCTCTAGCCATCCTCTGTTCCTTGGGCCTTGGCCCTACTCTGGCTTTAGTGGCCCCTCGCTCCTTTGTGAATCAGCATCTATGCCCAGCTCGCTGGGTCGCAGACAGCATGCCACGGGCACTGGGTAAATATTTGTTGACTAGATGAAATGAGCAGTTAGCACTTTAGACTCTGTCTCGAGGCCAGGATAGACATGAATCATTGCACATGTCAAGCCAGGGCTATCTATCTGAAATCTCCACAGTATCCCTTAGCCATCCTCTTCCAGGAAGCCAGGAGGCTGTGTGTGGGGACTTCGTCCACAATGTCCGCTGGCTCCAGGGACCCGTGGGCCCCACAAAGAAGCGATGGTGAGTGGAGGTGAAGCCGGACTCAGCCCCAGTGCTGGCTTTGCCTGGCGCCCAGCCAGGGCGGACCTTGCTCTTAGAGCCGGAGGAACCCTTCTTCCTGGGCACGGAGACGCCCACTGCCTCCTCGAGGGTCCCCGAGAAGGAGCAGCCACAGCCCCTGGTGGAGACCAGAGGCCCTGTGGCTGCGTGTGGGGCTGGCCCTGCCGCTTCAGGGGCCTGTGCTCTTTCCTCAGAAGCCTTTCCCTGTCGTCATTCTGCCTGGTCCCAGAGTTCAGAGGTTGAGTTTAGGAAGGGAAGTTTGCATACTTAGAGAGTGGCTTCTGTCACATAAGAGGTAAGACTGGCATGTTTTACTCGTTGCCCCCAGAACAAAGCCACCCAGAGAGGGGTCCTCATAGCCAGGCCAAAACCAGAGGGAGCCAGATGTGTGCTGCCCGAGGCTCATGGTGGCTGTCATGCGCCCTGGTGTGTGGCTGCCCACCCAGAGAGCTGCTGGGGCTGCTGGCTCCCTGAGACGATGGCTCAGGAGCCCCCTGGCACCTTCCGGCTCGGGCCCCTCCAGAACGGCCTGTCACTCACGGCAGGAGGACGTGCACACACCAGGTAGGTGTGAAGATGACGGCTCCTTATGCTCTGGCTTAACGGTTAAGAAACATGTTTACATTTCAGAACTACGGATCGTAATGGCATCTTAAGATGAGGCAATTTTAATGTAATGTAATGACACTGAATAGTTCCGGCCAGACCGTGTGGCAGCCCTCAGCATCACCTGTCACCCTCACCAGAGCCTTCCCAGGGAGATGCCATCGTGCCCATTGTGTGGAGCAGCACTGGTGGCCAGCAGCGTGGAGAGGAGGGCTGGGTGCGTGCGGCTGGCTGCGCTTTCCCTTTGCCCCGACCAGCGTTCAGCTCTCGGGCGTCCCCCACACAGTATGAGGGCCGTGTAGAGTGCGGAGCTGTAGGCACACGGGACACCCCGCGGTACGGGGCTCCACCCCGAATTTACCAATTCTCCATGTTCAGACATGCTAGTTGTCTCTCGTCCTGGGCACGTGCGCCAGACGGGCCCCGGGCACCAAGAGGTACTGGATGGCAGTCGCGGGAGTCTGAGGGCTCGTCTGGAACGGGTCCGAGCTCCGCGGACATCTGGCTCTGGGGTTAGAAGAGCTGGATGCTGCAATGGGGACAGGGGACACACAGGCCCGGGCAGCATCCTCCCCGGGCGGTCAGCCTCGGCCAGTGCTGGGGAGGCAGCAGAAGGAGTCCTGCCGGGCAGGGCAGCCGGCTCTGGGAAGCTGGAACACGTCTGGGCTGAGCTGGGTTTAGGCACAGCACCGTCGTCCTAAATTACTCCCTTCGGGGCTGGGAGCGCTGAGGACCTCAGCAAGGCGTACGTATGGTTACACAGCCTGAGAAAGGCCCAGGCTCCCCCGAGGGAGCCCGCCCACCGGCCAGGCCCGGCCCCCTGGAACCACCGGGTCGGGGACCTGCATGAGACGCTGCGCTCCGTCCCTCTCTCTGCAGGTGGACCTTTCTATCCGGGTCTGGGGTCCGGGGGTTTGCAGGAGCCCCCAGTTTCTAGGTCTAAGTTTCTAGGTCTCTCTCTCTTTCTTTTTCTGAAAAGCACGGTTAAGTCGATGAGAGAACTAATCACAAACTGGGAGCAAGTGAGCAGGCTCGCATTTGTCTTTTCAAAGAATGTACCTATTTCGACGTTTGGAAAGAGTGGTTTTTACTTTGAGTGAATCCCGCAATGAGAAATCTCACCGCAAGCTGAGTTTCTCTGCGTCAGGGGTGATGGAGCCATTCCACATGTTGTAAAACCTGGTGGCACTTAGTTGTCCTTTTAATCCTCCGAAGGTGGACGGTGGCATTTTGGAAGCTGGGCTGGTAACATCAGTTGCTTTTAGTCAAAAGGCTCAGAATTTGGGTGACTTTTTGCCTGGGCTCTAGGCTGCCCTCTCCTGGTGGCCTCCGGTACTGTTGCTGGCTGTCTCCCCACCCCGCACCCCTTTAAACAGAACAAAAGAAAACAAACCTAACCTTAATTGTCTTTGACCAGTGTGTGCTGCCAAAGGCCATTTCCCTTCCAGCCTCCCTCAGGGGCGAGCGGGTGTTTAGGGCTTCCCATGTCTCCTGCGCACCCTCATTTAAAAGGTTCCTGCGGGCTCAGGGCACTCAGAGGTCAGGCCGGGACCTCCAGGTTATGGGTAAGGTCTGTATGACGGTGCCTCTCCCAGCTGCCTTTCCCGGGAGGATTTGTTCATATCGCGGATTGGGCTAGTTTCTCAGTGTAGCGCAAATGACCACAGACTTCGCGGCTTAAATGACACAAACCGTCATCTTGCTGCTCTGGGTGTCGGAAGCCCAGCACGGGCTCCCCGGGGCCAGGGCTGGGATCCTTCTGGAGGCTCCAGGCGGGAAGCGCTGCCTTCTCAGCTTCTAGAGGCCCTGCTTTCCTTGGCTCGTGGCCCCTTCCTCCATTGTCCCCATGTCCGTGCCATTCTCCGGGGTCGCGTCTGCTTTCCTGGCTCCTCCTTCTGCCTTCCTCTCCTGCTTACATGTAAGGACCCTCGTGATGACACTGGGCCCTCCGGGATTACCCAGGATCGCCTCCCCTCTCAAGGTCCTTAACTTGATCACATAAGCGGAGGCCCTTTCGCCATGTCAGGCACATGCGAGCGGTTCACAGACCTCCCACAAGTGTGTGTGATGATGGGTCCTTTCTGGCTTCACATTTGAGGATATGCCGTGTCTCGGGCACTGCGCCATGTTCTTCATCAATCGCTGGACCCTCAGCAGTTCGTCTTGGTTCCTCCACTTCACTGTGGGGGAAACTGAGGCCTGGGGCGATTGAGGAACCCAGTGGGAGTCGGGCTGGGAAGCCTCCCGCCCTTTGCGGCCCCCGCGGCCCTCGTGCGTCCGGCCGCTTCCAGGAGCTCCCGCCCGCTGGGCACTCTGTCTGTAATTAGGGCTCTGGTGGCCCCTTCTTTGCTGGTCCTGAGCTGGGGTTTGCACTTTGGAGACTGAAGGGCAGCTGCTGCTGCAAAGCCTTCGGCAGCTCTGATCTGGCTGCTGTTAACTTCACCTCATTTGGCTTCACTGTGTTTTCTGGTGGCAGCCTGTGGGGATTTAGGAGGAATTAAGATAAGCCTTCCACTCCTAGCTCGCTGGACAGGTAAATATCCAGAGGGCCAAACTAGGCCACTGCCGCCTCACCAGCAGGAGGGAGGTCCTTGTGGAGGATGGGAGCTCACCTGCCCAGGTGGGGGCTCTGGAGCAGCCGCAGGTGCTGGCCCAGTGCTCTGTCCATTTGGAACCCAGTGTCCTGAAGTTCCAGCCCCGGGTGGGGGTGTGGACCCCGTGTCTGTCTGGGAAGGACCTCATTCCCTGTCCCTGCAGCCAGGGAGGATGGCTCACCTTCCTGTCTCCCCCTCGGGTATACCTGTCTGCGCATCTGATGTGGAGAAATGTGGGGTTTGGGTTTGTGGTGGGGTTTGCTGGCCATGAATCCCATGGGCGTTGATCTGCCTCGCACACTGAGAGGGCCCCCAGCGGGCAGGCTTGCTGAAGGTGCAGGTTGCAGGCTCAGGCTCCTGCGCCAGCAGGGCCCGGGGAGAGTGCGCCAGCACAGGACCGGGGGCGGGGACACTTGTGGGAGAGGGGCGGGATCAGGGGTGCCCTCCCTTCTCTGGACCTGTTTTCTTACCTGCAAAGCATATAGAGGGTGGGATGTCTAACTGTGGCCTGGGGATCTTTGCTAAACCCAGCAGGCCCCTGGGTCCCCACCCAGACCTACTGTAGTGCATTGGATGGTGACCCCAAAAGATACATCAACCTGGCACCGAGACTGTGACCTTGTTGGGAGAAAGGGTCTTTGCAGGCATGACTAAGGGCCTTGCGATGACATTACCTTGGATTGTCTGGGTGGGCCTTACATCTAAAGGGCTCAGAACAAATTATAAGAGACAGAAGAGGAGAAGCCACTGCCAGCGAGGAGAGGCCATGTAAAGACAGAGGCAGAGGCTGGGTGAGGGGCCACAAGCTGAAGACCCCGGGAGCCGGCAGGAGCTGGAGGAGGCAGGAAGGAGCCCCCCTGGAGCCTCGGGGGCAGCCAGGTCCAGCCGCATTTCACACTTCCGGTTTCCAGAACTTCAAGAGAATCAATTGTCATTATTACCATCCCCATTTGTGGCTGTTTGTTACAGCAGCCGCTGGACACTCATACGTCCCCCGAGGTAGAAACCCTGGAGTGTGACCTGGCAGTCTGCGTGTTTTGTCCACCTCCCAGGGAAGGCCGAGAACCTTGGCCAAGAGGCTTTTTAGCTTCAGAGCTGCGAGGGCCAGCACGCCGTGTGAGAGATGCTGGCGTCCATGAGGGCACCTGCAGCCGGTGCGGGCAGGTCCCTGGCAGCCCCCGGCGTAGCTCGGGCCGGAACACTCCTGTGCTTTCTATCTCGCTGGCATAGCAAATGAGGCACTTTAGTGTAGCAATGTGGTATGTTACATTACAAAGTGTGACACAGAACAATTTCATCAGAATTAAAATGTATATGGTGCACTTTTTCTCCTCGCATTATCTTCCCCTTGTCAAATGGAGTCTTAACAAGGATTATAGCTCCGATGCTATCACGTAGATACATTGTAAATATTTTGTTAATCTGCAGGTCTGCGTTTGGGAATGGACTGTTTAGCCGGAGAGGCCCCGGCCGGCTCCGTCTGTGGCTGAGCGGGGGCATAGTGCTGGCTGGCAGGGAGGCGTTTAGATAACGTGCCTCTCCTCTCCTCAGAACTGCTGTACTGTGCAGATGCAAAAGGGCTGGTTTCTGGCTCCGAGTGTCTCCAGCCGCCGTGCTTTTGCTGCCTGGCTGCTGAGCTCCCCGGCAAGCTCAGGGCTGCACGCTCGCTCAGGAACGCAGCTGAGCTTGGGTGCCAACGGCTCCATCTCTGTCCCTGTCAATTCTTTGCAGCTGCATTTCAGGTAGCCTCACACATACGTGGGGGCAGTGCAAGCCGCCCTGCCCGCTGGGTCTATGGGTGATGGGGCCCCAGGTGCCCGTGGGGGCTGCAGGCCTTGGTGTCTCTCAGGCTGGCCGTCTGTCTCTCTGGGTTGGAACCAGCAAGCCAGTGGCTGAGGTGGGGACGAGTCCGTTCCTTGCAGAGAATGATGGCGCAGCCTGACGCCAGCATGTCTCAGCCCCTGCTCACTGCTCCCACTGGGTCCCGTTCCCCTGGTGCCTCGCAGCGGGGCCCAGTGGGAAGGGCCCTGTCGTTGGAAATGTGCTGGGCATGTTGTCTCGTGCTTTGTCCTGAGGTGCAGGCTGGTTAGGAGACCTGAAAGGGGAGACACCCTTTTCCTTTCTTTTTTCTACAATGTGGTATTTACAGAGGCCTTGACTGACTCCTTGTGGAGACACTCATGGGCTTTGAGGAGTGAACTCTGTGAACAGGGCGAGCTCCACTGCACAGCCACCTATGGGGAGCGCCGGATACCTGGGGAAGCCCATCCCTCCAGCCTGTCCGCTGGAGGAACTGCGAGGACAGCGAGTCTGGGCCCCAGCCTGTTGTGACATCAGTCTGTGCTGGGCGAGCCTCCCCAGGCCGCTGACAGGCCTGAACAACGACACTGAGGCCGGCACGCTGGCCTTCTTCCAAGCAGGGGACGCCGATGCGCCACTATTCAGGGTCGCTTGTTGGAGCCCCCACAGCCTGCGCTGGAGGAGCCGGGTTTAAGCCGGCAGCCTGCCTCCTGGGGCCAGCTCTCCACCCGCCCTGCCTGTCCCGTCTGCTGCGCATCCCCCAGTGGAGACCAGGCACCTTGAGCTCCAGGGTCGACTCCGCTTCTGTGGTTCCAGCCCCAGCGCCCCAGCCCTGAGCTGTGTGGCACCGCGCAAGTGCTGTGAGCTGCGTGATCGTCTGTGGCACTTCTGTCGGAGGAGGTGACGGTACCCCCTTCCACGGGCAGGTCTCAGGGTCCAGCAAGATGATGCCTGTGACGTGCAGGAAGCACGGCTGTCGGACGTGGCTCCTGATCCCCGACGCTGTTTAGTGCTGGGAATACAGCCCCGACTCAGCTGAGGGGTGTCCTGCCCATCCCGAGAATGTCTCCTGCCCTTCATGTCCCCTGACCTGAGGCTTTGGGGAAGAGCTGACAGCCAGGCCCCGGCGGGAAGCTGGCTCTCTGGGAGAATGCCGTGGGACCAGGACAGCAAGGGCCGAGGGCGCTTTCCATGTCCACCTGGCCCCTGTCCTCCACGGAGAACCCCGGACTCACCTCTCATGGAGGCTGACACCCCTGCTGCCTGTGAATGGGCCTTGGAGGCAGCCATCTGTCCTTGAGACAGCAGCTCGATTCCGTGGGTTTTTAGGGGTTTTTGTCTCCTCTTGACAATCTCATGTGTGGCCAGAGACCTTTTGGCAAAAGGCATGTTTTAAAATGGAATGAATAAATTATGGAGCGGTTTATTTAAAGCTTTTAGGCTCATAGGGAGGGGGCAGCGCATGGACACAAGTTATTGACTGTCGTTATTTATTAATAGGCTGTGGCATGATTGGGTGATGTTCTATCACACTGAATGCTGGAGCTGTGACGTTTCAATGGAGTCAGAAAGTACGTTATGCCGAGGTGGCCACACGGCAGCCTCCCTCCGTTAGAGCAGACGCCGCGTTCTTGAGTTATCTTCCTCTCTCCCACCTTCCCTCGAGTACAGAGACGGGGCTACACAGCCTGTCTTATGTCGTTCTTCCAGTTTAAGATAAATACAGAATACCAGCGGAGGGCTGAAGGCTGTAAAATTGCGATGGAAAGTCCGTAAAATTATAGAACTTCTGTTTTCCTGAGAACAGAACACCTCCGTCCACAGTGACTGCTTTTTTTCCTTAAAGGAGCTGGGCAGCTTAAGGATTGATCCTCAGAGAAGTAGAAGGTAAACTTCCATGTAGAAAGAAAAATAGAGTTACATGCTTGAAAGGTTAATGGCTGATAAACGTCAAATTTCTACAATCCTGGCTAATAAAAATAGCTTATAAGACATAAAATGTCACGCCACCAGAATTGCAGGGACCTTTGAAATCCATTTTGAAGTCGGGGTGCTCTGAAATGGTGGGGGAGGGGCGCAGAGTCCGAGCTCCAAGTACTTTCCTTCTTGGTGGAGCGCCTACACCCGCGCCAGCTGCTAGGAGGTCTCCCCTGGGCTGGAAGTGTTTGTCGGGTGTGCAAGGGGCGTAAGCGTTTCACAAATACCCTGGATTCCTAGTCCTCAGGCGTGCAGTGCGCCTTTATTACGGGACATGTGCCCACCTTGATAAACCGGAACTGCTCCTGGGGGTCTCAGAGGTGCCCTGGGGGCCGAGGGGGAGGTGGCACTTGAAACACTATGAGCATAGCATTCTCCAAAAATGTCTGATTTTTAAACACAGCGGCAGTGACTGGCTTTTGTTGCAATCCCTGAAACTAGCACGGGGTTGTCTCCACGATTTAGACCGGGATTCCAGCACACCGGGACTCTGGGCCAAGCTGGGGATTGGGGCGCAGGCCCTCCTCACCCAGCCTCTCCCCCTCCCTGTCCACAAGTTTGGGCCTTTCTGGTTTCCCTGTGAACAGGAGTCAAGCGCCCTGCGGCCCACAGGCCTGGGCTCCAGCATCTCACAAAGTGAGGCTGCAGCCTGGGGGGGTCACAGGTCTGTCTTCAAATTCTGGACTTCTGCCAGGCTCGCCTGAGGTGGCATCAGCGGTCCTCACCTGCCATCCTCGCATGGTGTGCGAGGCCAGGGGAACTTAAAGTAGGAATTGGGCGTTTTGGCACCATCAGCTTGGACCTCCCCCACTGCAGGCGAGAAAAGGGGCCACTGACCAGCTGGTTCTGTCACAACGTGAGGGTCTTGGTTTTCCCCTTTCCCAGTTGAAAAATAAACATGAAGGTAGCTGAGTGCCAAGGTTTGCTCCCGGGGGCCGGTTGGGGCCCTGAGGCTCCCCCACTGGGGTTTGCAGAGGCTGTGTTTAAACCAGGCAGCTGGAGATGGGGGTGGGGACGGGCAGGCTGGTGGAGAGTGGCCAGAAAGAGGAGGGACTTGGGACCAGGATGTCACTCTTGTCCTCGGTTGCTCCCTTCTGTCCCTTAAAATTGTGTCATTAATGACTTTCCCTCCCTTTACAAAACAAGTGCCAAGAAGGGAACCCTTTTCAAGCCTGGCCTCGGCCCTCTTGGCAGCCCTGGTGCTGCCGTGCAGAAGTGGCAGAGACATGCCCCCGTTGTTGGGTTCCAAGGGTGGGTCTGGAAGCTCATTCCATGAAAACAGTCCCCAGTGGTTCCTGAGGTCTCAGCTTCAAGGAGGCGCTAAGTAATCACTTCCTCCAGCCCTAGGGGAGCAGAGGGGGATGGCTGCCCAAGATAAGGGGGCTGCAGGCCTCCCTCTGTCTGTGTGCTCCTCTCCTAGGTGGAAAATCAGTCTCCTCCCTTTGAAAGGTGGTTATTTTATCAGGAAGGCATCCCCTCCCTGTGGTTATCTGGGAATTGTCTTAATGCATTTCCCCCTTATCAGCTTTGAAATAATATTATTCCCTTCTTGCTTAAATGCCACGCGGGTTAAAACTTTTGCTGTTGGAAAAATGACACCTTCAGTGAGACCCTTGTTAATTGTAAGTGTTCCCGGCCGCTCCCCAGGGTGGGGAAGGCCGACGGCGAGGCCACGCGTGACTGCGGACTTGTCCGTGTTGTTCTGAGCGTGTTCTGAGTTCTGAGTGTCGCCCAGTAGCTGTGGAGGCAGACGCTTATCTATCTATTCCCTAACACACTGCTGTTAATCTCCATCGGTCTCCCAGTGGAGCCTCTCTCCAGGAAGTGACTAGATTTTTGATGTAAGGAAGAGGATTACTGTGGTTGGGTTTTGATAAGGCTGGTTGTCTCACGGGGCCCAGACGCGCTTGTCCTGCCGTGGCCCTGACAGTTGGGCCGTCAGGCGGGCACACTGCAGAGCGGTGATAACGGATACCGGACAGAAAAAATTGTAGCTTTCCTATTTAGAAAATAAGTCTAGTGCTTTCGAATGTTCAAAGGAGGACCAGTTTAGGGGGGATCGTAGCACCTGTCTTTGGGCACAGAAAAACCTCTTCCGGCGCCTGTTAACCTGTTTTTATTGTCCTGAGTATAAAGTCTCATTTCTGTTTGAACAATTTTTGTTTCTTTTTTAATTGGGGAACAGTGTGTTTTTCCAGGACCCATCAGCTCCAAGTCAAGTATTTGTTTCAATTTAGTTGTGGAGGGCACAGCTCAGTGGCCCATGTGGGGATCGAACCTGCAACCTTAGTGTTATGAGCCTGCGCTCTCACCACCTGAGCCAACTGGCTGCCCCGCTGTTTGAACTCTTAAGCTGGAATGTAGGACCTGAAGTGCACGTCTGCAGCCTTGAACTAGACATATTTCCAGGGACCGTGCCCGTTGTGTGCTCGTGGCTTTGCTTTGAAGTGGAGGCACCCATAAGACTCACTGTGGTCGCTTGATCTGTGGGGGACGTGCTTGCCCCGGGGGCTAATCTTAGGTTCTACCTCGGGGGTTGGAGGAATGGGGATTAGCGGCCACACTGGAGCAGCCATGGATGTGCCCGCATCTTCCTGTCCCCACCAGGAGAAGGACAGGCCTGTGCCTGTGCTCCCGCGCCCTGTGGGGCTGGTGTTCAGGCCCACTCACTCCCTTGCTGTGTTCCTTGGGGTGAAGGCAGACATCTCGCTGGGCTGGGCACCCGTGGAGGCCTAGGACGGCGGTCCTGGATGACAGAGACCGGGGCTGGCACTCCATCACAGGGGCTCTAAGACGGCCACAGGGTCGGGGGCTATTGGACAGAGGGAGGCATGGGGGCCCCACTTTTCACTGACATATCACCGTCGTTGGTGGTGTGTCACTTTGTAAGCACTGTGGGTACAAAGTCGCTGTCGCTGTCCTTGGCCCATTAACCATGGATCCTGGAGACCACGGTCCTCCGCGCCATTGTCCCCCAGCGTTTCCCTTCCTCCCGTGCCATGCTCACTCGCTCTGGGCGCCAGGATCGGGTCACCTGCTCAGGTAGCCCCGCCCGCTCTGCCGCTCTGTCTTGGCCGCCCCCCGCCCCCCCCTCCTGCTGGCCCTTCATCTGTGGGGCTCTTCAGGGCCTCCTGATTCCAACGTCATTTCTCCATCGAGCTGTCTTTTGCTGTCTTCTCCCTTCCCTTCTGCCTGAGCTAAGCCAAATTAATTACTTCCATCTCCATTGCTTCATAGTTTTATTGAAATATGCAGTGACGCAATGTTTGCTGTCCTCTTCCCCTGTCTGCCCAGACAGTGCCTCGCTGTGAATGTGAGTGTGTCCTGGGTGACAGCTGGAGAGATGAGGGGCGGGGAGGGCTGGAGTGGGAGACTCCGGCGGAGGCCCCCTCACAGCCGGAACCCCCGTCTGTCCGGAGGCCTCTGCAGGAGGAGGCCTCTCAGAGGAGGCAGAGGCTGGAACTGACAAGCCCGAAAATATGAAAGCGTGGTAGTTAGAGAAGGATGGGCATAGAAGGGAAAAGCCGGAGTATTTTTCATTTTGCACCTCCATATTGGGCCTTCCTCCGTGTATTTATGAAGCCATTATCAAAGCCAAGTGAGACAAGTGGGCCTTCGTCTAATGGAATTACCCCTCTGTGGGCCATGCTGGCTTCAGGTACCCAGAGCGTAATTGGATAATGGTGACAGTTATGGCACCAGGAGTTCCGTGCCGGACAGCCCCGCCTTGTGCCCTGTCTGCTCCGCACAGCACAGCTCCGAGCTTCTGGACAAGCAGACGCAGGGCTGGTCCACCTGGGAATGCAGGGAGGCTGCTGCTCGGGCGCCACATCTCAGTCCCCCATGTCCCCTCTGAGTCGGTCCGTGTTCTGACCTGGATGAAAAACACATTCGTTACCATTTGGTAGACTTTCCCCCGTGAACTCTTCGGCTGGTCCTCTGGGGTCCGGGGCCCACGGAGGCCCCGCTGTTGACTTTTGCTTTGGTTCATAAAGTGTTTGACTTCTCGCCCTCCCTCCCTGCTGGTCCTGCCTTTCCCCGGGTAGGCCCATCTGCCTGTGTCCTTTCACGGCGGAGAGCTGGGTACCTCTGTAAAATTATATTGACTTGAGGAAATGGAGCCTTGGAAAGGCCTCTGTGCTGAAATGTGCAGGAACCAAGCTGCTTGGCTGAGAACATTTTATAAATTCATCTCCTTCCCCTGCTTTGCCGAGCTGGAGTCCTCCCCCAAATGAGCCAGTGATGTTTGGGGTTGTGGCGGGCCCGGGAGTTCTCATTCTGGTTATTGAAATGAAGTGTCCCTGGGCCGAGGACATGCTGTCGTCATGCTCGGGGTGACTTCAGGCAGCAGCCCGCCTGGCTGGGGGCAGGGGAGGTCCGGAGCCCCACCCTGGTGTTCAGCCCCCCAGGAAACAGCTCAGGGCTTAACAATAAGTATTCAGAATGCAAGAGGAATCAAGGAAGGAATCTGGGAGAGAAAGGGGGTGATCTCCGTCCGCTAGAAACTAAAAGTAGAGGTGAGACATCGCCGAGACCCCTCACGGTCCCCTGAGCGATGGGCCTGTGGGGCGCCCAGGCTCCGAGGAGGAAGGTGCCCCTGGGGCCTCGCCACCCAGGCTGTCAGTGCTTCACCTCAGAAGTGGGGCTGGCTTTAGATTCCAATGGTGAGGACCCTTGTTTGGGGAGATTCAGGGTTAACTTGCAGAGTCTGGCATGAGCCCCTGAAGGTGTTGGGATGTGAGGGGCCGCGTGGCTCTGCTCAGGGACCCTGCCTCTCCCCTGAGGGCCGCCCTATAGAAGTCCTGTGGCCGTGACTGCCCTTCCTAAGGGCTGTCGCTCTGTCTCCACGACCACCCCGGAGCATCCTAGTAAACACGCCCCAGGAAAACCCCGCGCGGTGGGCAGGGGCCGGCACGGGCTGGCGGCTCGGCCGCACCCTGGCCCTGCTGCCCCTCAGCTCTTGCTTTCACGTCCACCCTTTGCCGAAATACCAGGGGCTTCAGAAGCCGAGCTGCAGGGACCCCGGGCTTTGCAGCCACCTGGAGGCCATGTGCCCAACAAGTTCTCCTTCCTTCTCTTCATATTGGCCCCGGGGCCTCTGTGGGGGTTGTTCCCTCTGCTGGGGACCCTCTCCCTCTGCTTCTGGCTGTGCTTCTTGTCTCTAGGACGTGGCTCAATACACCCTCACCAGCGAGTTCTGCCTTGTCCCTCTGTCACCCTCATTGCTCTGTTACCTCAGCCTGCGGGGCACAGTTGCCATTCAGGACCCCCTGTCATTTCCTGCTTGTCACCCCCCTCTCCTGCATCAGGGATTGTATGCGCTTCTTGCTGGGTCTCAGGACCTGAGACCAGCCGGGCTCAGGGACACTCAGCCAGGGGCCGCTGACGAGTGGGTGATGGATTGTGTCCCTGTCTGTTGCAGTCCTCCCATGATTCTTAGGGCCCCCGAGATGACAGGCGTGGGGACGCCTGGGCACTGGGGAGAACCCGCCCTCCTCTGAGGGTGGTGCCCTCGCCTGAGCCCCGTGGGAACCCAGACCGGGCCTGCACTTCCCGTTCCCAAGGAACATGGGCTGTCTGGACCCGGGGTTGTGACATTCTGTGAGCCAAGCACAGTGGATCCCTGGGTCTCTGGGGGACTGCAGGCCCCAGTCTGTGAGCATGGGTGCCACTGGGTTTTCAGTAACAAGGTGACTGTGTGGAAGCCACTCTGATGGGAGCTTTGATGCCCTTCCTGAAGACAGGTGATTGGATAGAAGGGGAGGCTCAATCGGGCCAATGTTTGCCTGGGGAGAACCTCCCGGAGGGAGTAAAGACTGGGACTGGGCGTTGTGTCACTGGAACAACCTCCAACCTCCACACTGACCGCTGACTGGAGGCCACAGGAGGACCACGTGGACCAGCCTCTGAGGCAGGACGGGGGATGTCCCTGCCCTCCCGGGTGGGTGGTCCCTGGGGCTGAGCCCCTGGGTGGGCACGAGAAGGGGCGAGGTGAGAAGGCAGGTGCAGGAAGGGAAGACAGGGCCCACGGTGCAGGTAAACAGGGCAGAAGGAAAGCCTGTTTTGACCTGGAATGCCCAAGGTGGTGGAAACATGGATTTCAACTGCACTTTGCTCAAACATAGCCAGTCAGAGCCAGAAGCCCCCAAAGTGTCAGTCAGGCTGTGTGGCGTGCCTAAAGCGTGGGATCCGTGAGACCCGGAAGGACCTGCGGGGGCTCCCATGGCACATGCAGAGCTCTTCCTAGGACAGCGGGTCTCTTCTGATGTCACAGCCTCGGGTTCGCGCCAGGATGTCCTTGCTCTTGAGAATCTCGCTTTTTTCAGAGGAAGCAAGTACCAGGTGTGAAGCAAGAGTTTAGTGGCGTGGTTTTGCTTTTACTGTGCTTATTTATAATCACAGCATTAGGCAGTGGTATAGATGTCCCTGTTAAATGTACTTCTGCACAAAAGGAGTCAGTTAAAACAAAAGCAGAGGTCTGAATTGGGAGGGGCCATGGGGTGACGCACTCCCTGTGACTTGTGCACGGAGTTGGGCGCTGGGATGTCTCCAGCCACTGTCTCACCTTGCTGCTGTCCCTCTGCCCCTAACGAGGGGCGAGCTGGTGGCGGTCCAGGCGAGATGCCATAGCAGCACTCTTTCCATCGTTCCTGGCAGCCACCGTCGCATTTTCGTATGCATCAGCTTTCCATGTTCCAAGGAGATGAACTGTTTCTCACACATGTCATGAGTTTTTAAAGAAAAATAGGAGGGGTAGCGGGCTGGGTGGCTGGGGCTAGAGGCCGCAGTGGTCTCTTGTCGGAAGACCCAAGGCTCAGAGCTGCCAGCACTTTCTGAGCCAGAGTTTGTGGTGGGCAGAGGTCTCTTCCAGGCGGCCATGTGCGGCCTGGTGGACAAGCCAGGCGAGCCCCTTGTGTGCCTGTCACCCCCTCGGAGACAGCGCCGTATGTCACCAGGGGACACCTGCTTCTAACCCACATCAGGGGACAGACCTCAGAACCCTGTGTTCATTCAGGGCACCCAGTCATCTCTTTGTCAGCCAAGCTGACTGCTAACGTTAAACACAAAAATGCTGGCCCTGCGAGTTTCGCAAGTTCTGCCCTCACCTCTGAATCTGTCTGAATGTTTCTTTGAAAACCCCACCTGCTCTGGGGACCACGACCCACAGGAAAAGGCAGACAGTGGGAGCAGAGGCCAACTGAGAGCGGACTTCGTGAAGCACCAAAGCAAGAATTAACCTTTGGGAACACATTTCAGATAAGAGGTTTCTTATCTACCTTTCATCAACTCCTCTTATTTTAATAGAACATTCTGTATTTTTAAAATACCCCCAAATTTTTTGAGAACTTGAAAAACAGAAAAATACAAAGAAAAAAATCAGTATAGTTTTATCTCCTTCCCCTGAACAAACCACCTTTAATCCATTGGCATGTCATTTGTGTGTGTGTAGCAGTATTGTGTGCATGTGTGTACACATATGTCATGTGTATGTGATGTGTTGTGTGGGTACACATGTTGCCATGTGTGCATGTGTGCAACTGCATTTGACTTGCATGTTCATATGTAGTGTGTATAAGCATGCATGTCGCTGTGATTATGTGTGCACACGTGCTATTGTGTAGGTGTGCGTGGTTCATACACATGTGCCAGCATGTTAGTGTGGTGTGTGTGCAAGAATGTGGTTGTTGTGTGTGTAGTGTGCATAAATATGAATGAGTGTGGCATGGTCACATGTGCACACATGTGACATGTGCTCATACGTGCACCCAGGTGGTGTGGGCACACATGCCACATGCAGTATGTGAGAATGTGTGCAAGCATGTGTGAGGTGCACACATGTGGATGTTTGTGACGTGTGCATAGCAGGTTCAGGTGGCACGCATCTGGTGAGCTGGACAGAACGATATTTCCAGTTTTCTGCTACTGGAAATGACACCGTGATGAAAATCTCTGTAAACACATCTTACAGTACATCTCTTATTATTTTTTTATGATGAATCATTAGAAGCAGAATTCAGAATTTCTGGCAGACTTTCTGGTTCAGAGGTTCTGTTCATTATGCAGCTTTGAATCCATGCGACTAACGGATGTTTCGGAGAGGCAGTGCCGATTTTGTGTTACTGGTGAGCACTTTGGGGATGCTTGTGCCCCCATGCCTCTCATATGGCCATTCTTTAAAAAATATTTTCCAGTGTGACAGGTGTAAGATGGCATCATTTAATCTACATTTATTTAATTACTTGAGAGGTCGGGCATTTAAAAAATCTGTTCTGCCCTCCCCACTTTTTATTTTGCAAATTGAGTGTCAGTTTTTCTATCAGGAGTGATTGGAATGGCCTCCTACGAATGTAGAGATTCATTTGGGCGAACTCCAACATGTGTCTTCGACCTACAAACATGGCTTGAGTGTGTTAGTTCAGTCACCACTGAAATCCCTCAGGAAAGTTTTGTGATTTTTTTTTTTTTCCAAGTAGTTTTGTTGCATCCTGAGTTTGTCCCTAAGTGTCCCTAATGGGTGCTAACTGTGTATACAGGATGGAGGTATTGGTTGATTAAGTCTATTTTATCCAGTGACCATTTGTCTATATTAATAAGTAAGCTAATTGCATCCAAACTGGTTTTCAATTTCTTTGAAAGGCAATGGGGCTTTCTGAGGCGTTGAACTGCGCGGACAAGGACAGCCACCTGTAGACTGGGGTCAGCAAGCTTTTCTTGTAAAGGGCCACGTAGTCATTAATCTAGGCTTTGCAGGGCAGACACCCGTGGGACCATCTCTGTCACTGCAGCACAAAAGCAGCCATAGAGGACTGTAATGAATGGGTGCAGCTGCGTGCCAATAAAACTTTATTTACAGCAACAGGCCGCGGGCCGGATAGGACGAGACGCAGAGCCCCTTCTCTCTGCTTCTCTCCCAGCTCCTGTCCTGTTTTTCTGCGCACGTGGAGGAAAACAGCGCCTGTTGAGATCCGTTGCTCTGAATACATGGTTTCTGCTCCTGTACCAATGTTAGGAAGCGTGGTGTCAGCAGCCCCACTGGACAGATGAGGAACCGGAGGCTGGAAGCTTAGAGGACATGGCGCCGGTCACGCGGCTATAAAGCAGCGGAGCGGGCTTCGGCCCGCGGCGGCCCGGCCGGGCGGGTGGTGCCGACAGCCACGACGCCGGCTCTCCTCGGGGAAGGCTGAGGAGAGGCCCATGGTCAGCCGCTGACGGGCCGTGTCGTCCGCGCCCCATTTAATGACCTGCAACAGGCCCAGGTGCGTCGCGGCCGGCCGAGCGCTGCCTTCCTGTTGCTCTGCCCGCCGCAGACAAGGGCATGGAGGGGGTCAGCCCACCGAGGGGACGCCCCGCGCGGCCCCTTCTGGTGCGGGCGCGCCCACTTCCGGTCTCCCCCGGCTCCTTCCGGGTCAGCGGGGTCACGGGGCCTCCCGAGCCGAGGGCGGCCATTGAGGGCGCGTGTGGCCCGGGCCCCTGCGGGAGCCGCCATGGGGCCTCCCCGGCCGGGCCGGGGGCGAAGTCTGTGCCCGAGAGGCGCGAGCACTATCCTTACGGGCACGTCCGCCGTCCGCACGGAGCCGCCCAGGGCCGAGGCTCCGCCGCAGGGCCCACGCGGGACGCGCCCCGGGGTCACGGCCGGGTCCCGGGCCCGAGCGCCTGCCCGGCCTCGCTGCGCACCGCGCGCCCGGCGCCCCCGGAGCCGTGTGTCCCGCGGGCCCCCCGGAGGCGGGCGCGCTGCGCGCGGGAAGCGCCGCCGGGACCCTGGCCGCCGCCCGAAGCCGGGGCCCCCGAGCCGCAGAGGCCGGGCGGCCGCACAGTGAGCCGCGTCTGCGGGACCGAGAGCCCCGCGCAGCCCGGCGCCCGTGACGACATGGGGTTTCACGGAACGGGACCGAGCCGCAGGGCCCGCGAGCGCCCTCGGGGGCCACTCTGCTGGTCCCGCCCCGGCTCGTGGGCCTTCCCACCCGGGACGCGCCCCGCGGGCCAGCTGCCCGCGTCCACGTGCCCGCAACGGCCCCTGGCAGGGAGTGGCCGCAGTTCCCGGCTGAGCTCTGGTTCAGGCCCCCAAGGTTGAACCGTGTGCCTATTTTAGCTCAAAAAGGTCGTATTTGTCTCTCTTGATTGACAACCTCATCTCCTTGTCCATTGGTCTTGGAGGTGTGGCTGCGGGTTAAGGGCCTCCAGGGTGACCTGTGGACACTCAGACAAGTCTCTTTGGGGCTGGGGAAAGCGGCGGCCCTGTTGATGCCCTCATCTGCCCAGAGCAGTCCAGAGCCCCAGGGAAAGGGACGCTGAGCAGTTCCTAATGACCGAGCCTGCTGACCCAGCAGGCCCGCTGCTCACGGCCACCGCTGGCCGGTCCAAGCTGCAGTGACCGTGGGCCCAGGAGGCTGCATGCTGCCCCGAGAGGTGACACCGTCCTCGAAGCACACTCTGAGAGCCGTGCCTACCGGCCACAGGCCCCTGTGCCTGGAGCAGGCCCGCCCTGCGTCGGCATCACAGCGCTGCTCGGAGGAAACGGGCCGGCCGAGCAATCAAATCTAAGTTTCAGCTTTTGTGCGTCGGGTTCAAGGGTGTTCATCGTCTTCAGGCAATAATAAAATCATCATGTTCTGAGGCAAATGTCATAGACTTGGGCTCCTTGCACGGAAACTGGGGCTTCATAGGCAAGTAGCTGATAGAGGTTCTGTTAGGAAAGGACGAAACAATTTTAACAGCCAGGAACTCATTCTTTCTCCAGCGACTATAATGGGAAAGTGGCTTATGAAACGCTCTTCAGAAGGTGGCAGTTGATTTTGCTCCCAGGCCAAATGGAAAATTCACAGACACCCCGCATGTGTTTCTGGGCTGATGGGGGACTGTGGAGAAGGGGGTGACCACTGCACCCCACCCTTGTTGGAGGGCCTTGTGCCATCCTAGCAGTGGCCTGTGTGTGCTGGGCAGTGTGCTGGGGGCTGCTTTTTGGCTTCCTCTGCATGGTGCTGGGAGCTGGGGGCATGGACCCACTCCACAGTGTGGACACTGAGGCTCACAGGGCACCGTGGCCAGCCCACAGGCACCCTGGGCTGCGCTTGCTGTCCCCTGCAGCCCTCCCTGTCCTCCAGAGCAGGCGGAGTCTGAAACTGCAGCTTTGGCTCCCGGTGCATTCCCACAGTGAGGGGCACGGGACTCCGCCAGCTGGCAGCACGCAGGAGGAGCGGGGCCCTTGGGGTGCTGGAGGGCACAGGATCCCCAACAGCCAGAGCATTCCCTGCTTCTGCATGAAAAAGGCATCTGAGGCTGGCTTGGTGGCCACGTGCGAAGCAGGAAGGAACGTGGGAACACCCCCAAAGCCAGCAGGTTCACTGGGTTTAGCGCCACAGGGAGGGGGAGGCAGGCTGACTCCCTTTCTTCTCAGCCGTGCTTACTGGCCCTGACCACCCATGCTGGATTCCCCCATTAGCCCCTGCTCTTGCTTCAAGCATGTCACCCACCCATCTGGCACACAGTTGAACCATTGCCTTTGTTGCCAGCCCTGGGCTGGACTCAGAATAAAACAGTAAACACTATACCCCCACCAAGTCCTTTGGGGGAGGCGGGGCAGGCACTCCAGAAGACCGCTGTAGAGTGAGAAAGGACCGTGCGATTGAATGAGCGGATGGTATGGGAAGGTGCAGGAGAGGTTCTCGCCAGGCCACGGGAGGCAGTGTTAAGGGGTTCAGGAGCATGATGGCTAAGCGGAGACTGAGGGGCAGGTGGAGTTGTCTGAAAGGTGAGAGGATTCCAAGAAGCAGCAGAGGCCAGGTGAGTTGTCTACATCACGGTAAGGGTTAAACATGCTTGAACCCTCAGAAACTGAATGGAACAAGGAGGCATTGTTTGGGAAATAGTAGGTTTGGCTGAAGATCCCTGCAGGAATAAAAGTTAACAGGCCAAGTCCGGTGGAAGGATGAGTGGATGGCTGGAAAATGGGTAGATGGATGGATGTGTGGGTGGATGGATGGAGGGATGGATGGAGGATGGATGGAAGGATGGGTGGAGGGATGGATGGAGGATGCATGGAGGGAGGGAGGGAGGGAGGGAGGGAGGATGGATGGAGGGATGGATGGAAGGATGGGTGGATGGATGGATGGAAGGATGGATGGAAGGATGGATGGATGGAGGATGGATGGATGGATGGAAGATGGGTAGATGGATGGATGGATGGAGGGATGGATGGAGGATGGGTGGATGGATGGGTGGGTGGGTGGGTGGGTAGTGGGGATATGGTGAATGGATGGAGGGAGGGGTCTGATGATTTTATCTGAATTTCTTTAAAAGGTGTTACTCTGCAGAATTTTCTGGAGCTACTGGGTGTGATGGGCAGGACTTGGGGTGTCTTGAGTGAGCGGGACCTGGGAAGCCCACCTGAGCTTCCATTGGAGCAGCTCCCCCTCCCCTGCAGCGTATTATGAGGTTCCTTTCCTTTGAAACAACATGGAGAAGCACTACCTTCTAGTGTGAAGAGCAGAGGTTGTGCTCGCCGCAAAGCATTGCTTGTAGGTGACTTCCAGTGGCCTGTGAGTGTCACTGAGCACGTGCACAGCATCCCACAGGCAGGCCAGCTCCATGGGGTAGGGGAATGGAGTGTCTGCCTGGGGCACCGCTATTTCTAGTGCCAGGGACGGAGCCTGGTGCACTGTAGGCAGGCACTCAGGGATGCACCCGTGGAGTGGAGAAGCGTGTCTGTCCGCCTGACCACCAAGGCTGGACAGCAGAAGGCTGTCCGTGTGTTTTCCGTTCCCTCTCCCTGTGTGTGATAGAGACATTAGTGCATGTCAAATCCTTTACCGGGGGTTCCCATTGTTCTAACGTGTTCCCTTCATCTAATAAGTATGCGCCCTTGGCTGAACTTGTGTGAATCTGTGGGGAGAGCAGCATGAATGTATTGCGGCTCTGTGGTTTGAATGACAATCAGGAGGCCCTGGGGGGCTGTGGAGCGGCCTTGCCACCACTGCCAAGTGTTCCTCCTCCTCCTGGGTTTGGGGTTTCAGAGGGGCCCACTTCAGTGATGCCCACACGGGAATCCCGAGAAAGCTGGCATATCAGGCAGCTTCCCTGCCAGGATTTCCATAACGTGTTCACTGGAACAGCCTGTGCTGGTGCCTAGAGAGTGACAGGCTTCAACGGACCTGTCCGAGCGTGGGTTCCTGGTCACCTGACCTGGAACACCGGCAGTGTGTCTTCTTCCTGGGCCACTGCAGACATTCCGGCCGCAGGTTCTAAACGGACAGGGAGATCAATCCAGTGAAGTATGTCCAAGTTGCATGAAATAGGTTGAAGTTATTGCCTGTATTGATCAATTGTCCCAGATAGTCAGCCGTCCCCTCGGGCAACCAAGGATTCGCAGCCTGGACCAAGGCCTGGCTGACTTCTCTCCTGGCCTCTTCCTCTCACACCTCCCACTCCCTTCTCTCCTGGGTTGTATTTCTGGAAGGTTCTCACCAGCCAGCTCCTGTTCTGTCCACATGAATACTGCAGGATGACACGTGTGTCTGCAGTTGCTGCCAGCCGGCCGAGGGCCCGTGTCCTGGTGTTTCCGTGTCGGCAGCGCTTCTCACTTGAAAACCAACACGCGATTCCTGACACACTCTGAGCCTCATGCAGCCCCATTGCCTACTAATTCTATAACCATCACCTTTTTCCCTTGCCAAGAAAAAATAATCATTCAAAATAAACCTTAGAGAAGATGTACTAAAGGTGATAGTTTCTAAGTCAAGCTGCAAGGATTCTGAACTTAATAGCTCCTTTTTAAGAGCCCCTTTTTCATGGTGATGACAGAAGTAAGTGCAGTTGTATGTCTGTGTATGTGGTAAACGTCATGGTGAAAGCCAGCCCACTTTTCAGATGGGGGGGACCAAAGCGTAGCTGTGGCCACTAGAAAGTGGAGGAACAAAGCTGGAGCCCGTGTGTCTTCAGTGGTCAGTCCATACAGGCCTTCGGGTCACTCTCGTGGGCATGGGGGGAAGCAGTGCTGTGCACAGTTTCAAGGGCACCCACGTGGACACACTTGAAATACATTAACTGTCCCACTTGGGGCACCAGCAGCAACCTCTGGAAACGCACATCAGTTTAAGGGGCGGCTGCTGGTGTCCCTTCCCAGGGCTGTGCCACTGTCACTGGGCCAGACCTGGTCTACCTGGCCCCTCCCTGGGCACGCGACCCTGCAGGGCTCTGCTGTGTCTTTAGCTCTTCCCGAGGATTAATCTCTGGCAATAGGCCATCTCTAAAAATAGGTCACAGGCCTCAACTCTTCTCTCTAATTAGTGTTAAGAATTTATTGAATATACAGCATATGTATAGATCACAATATTGTTAAAATTGTTACTAAGACTTAACACGTCAAACTGTTTCAGGCAGTGGGGACACAGAAAGCCTGGTGCGGCCTGAGAATCATACCTGTATTAGCAAGATAAAGGACAATTTAGGACGATTACAAAAGCAGTGATTTAGAGGACAACATAAAACTCTGCTGAGAACTAATTCGTAATGCCAGCTGCTGCTAAGCTTCTTAATCTTTATCTAGTTCAATTAAAATCTGAATGTTTGGGATTTCATTAACAACCAGGGGTTTGGAAATTACACGTGCATTCACGCTGCATTCCATGGCTGATGCACACTCTTGGAAGTTTCCCCAAATGTCTTCAGGTAGACTTAGGGATAATTAAAACTTAAGTACTTACAGGGTAAAGCAGGGGTAACAGAAGAGTCATTTAGTTTTTCAGTCAGATCCAACTGACAAAGGTAGGAAACCCCACCCAAAACAACGTGCCTTTTGGGGCGGGGGGGGCGAAGCCATAGGGCGCCTCAGCTCTGGAGGCCACTGGCCCGGATGCCGGCTGAGCCCTTTGGCCACGGGACGGGTTTCAGTTTGAGGACTAGGGACCTGCTGTGGGCGACTTCTAACCCGGGGTTTCTTGCCTCTTCCCTGCACGTACAGTTCACACCTGATCGCACGGTTCACGCCTGATCGTCCATTTCACACCTGATCATACAGTTCACGTCTGATTGTACAGTTCACACTTGATCGTCACTTGAGAGCAGAGGTGCTTGCTATCTGTTGATTCCTTATACACCTTCAAGATTTTGCAAGCGGGTCCAAAATTAAACCAGCCACTGATGACCAGCTTAACGTATAACTTCAGGTTAGAAACCGAGAGCAGAAGGATGTTTCATGTGCGTGTTTTTCCTTGACCTGGGTGGGTGTCAAGGTCTGTTGTCACGAACTTTATTCTCCCAAGAACGGAGGACCCCTTCCCCGGAGGTTCTCATTGAGGTTGGGGTTGGACCAGGTATTCTGCATTTTAAATGGGCCTTGCTTGTCATTTAAATGGGCCTCGCTGAGACAGGTGGCCCCGTCACCATGTCCTGTGACCTTAAGATTTGGGCTCCATGTGGGGCACAGCTTTCTAGACTCAACTTAGAGACCTGTGTGTGGGGGGGCTGTGTGATAGCTCCCCAGCAATGTCCATGTCCCGATCCCCAGAACCTGTGACTGCGTCACCTCACATGGCAAAAGGGACTAGCTGTGAATCAGTTAAGGACACTGAGATGGAGGATGACTCTGGTGAGCCCAGTACAAACCCAGGGCCCCTCTGGAAGGGAGGCAGATGACCAGGGTGAGCAGGAGACGTGAACATGAGAGCAGAGGTTTCAGTGATGAGAGAGGAAGGGGCCATGAGCCCCTGGAGGGCTGTGGGCACCTCCAGAAGCTGGAAAAGCTGGAAACACATTCCTGGAGCCTCCAGAAGGCACCCCTGCCCACAGCTTGATCTTAGCCCCATGAGACCATGTCAGACTTCTGACCTCCAGAGCTACAAGCTGATAAATGTATGTCGCTTGATGTGCCCGAGTTTATCCCCAGGGAACTGGCGTACTGTGTGACCTACAGCCCAATCTTTCTTACCTGTGAAATGGGCAGGGGGAGTAGGTATGGGGGGGGCTGTTACGAGGATCAGGTGAGAGGATGCTAGCTGAGCCCGGCACACAGTAGGGCGCCTTCACTGTGGACTCTGCGGGGCGCTGGTGCTGGGAGTCGGGGAGGCGATGGGAGCTTGCCAGGAGCCCGGAGGTGCCCGCTCAGGCTCACGGTCACGGCTCGGCCCCCCCCCCCCCCCCGTTCTCGGCACTCTGGCCGCTGCTTTGCGCTCCTTTACCTGTGTCCTCAGCAGCCGGCTTCCCCCTGGGCTCCACGGAGCTGCCTGCAGTGGGAGCGGCGACAGGTCCAGGGGAGGCCCTGGCCAGCTGCCCTGTGACCTGGGCTGAGTGCCCCCTTGTGTCTCTCGGATGGCTGGGCCACCCAGCGTCCGTCCCTTCTCCGCCCTGTCTTCTCCCCGTGTCCCTCGGTGCCCTCCGCACTCCCAGCACTGCTGCCGCATCCCCTGCGGCCATTTGCAGGGGGCAGGGGAAGGGTGGAGGCTCTCAGGGGCTGCTCCCTGCATCGGTGGACACGCCTGGTGGCAGGGCGGCCCCGGGTGCGCAGGGAGTCCCTGGAGAGGAGGCCGGAGGTTCGCACGGACGCGCTGTTTCCTCTTGCCACCTGGGCAGCAGATCCACCTGCTCCTCAGTGATCAAGAGGCCGCTTCGGGATCCCGTTGACATGTGCACTTCCTGAATTTTAAGGGAAGCCCAGCTCTCCCACCAACACAGTGGCCGCCACCTGCCTGAGCGGCCCGCGGTGCAGGAAACAGGCCGCCAACCAGGCCGTCCCCCAGCCCCGTCCCTCAGGGCGCCTTTCCCCCCCTTCCCCGGAGCCCTCTGAGCCCCTTTCTTAGATGTCGGTATTTTGGGTGGGGTACAGTGAACAGCTCAATGGCTCTCCGGTAATGACTTCCCAGTAATGATGGAACTGGGCCATACGCGTCGTTTCTGTCATTCCGAAGCCGGGTCTTTGTCATTTTATCTTATGTTTACTTCTTACTGCTTCATTGTCCTCTCTCTAAACTGAGCCCCTGAAGCACAGGAGGCGTGTGTGTAGCATGTACACACGTGTTGTGTGTGTTGTGTAGTGTATGCACATGTGTGTTGTATGTTGCATGTGTGTAGTGTGTACACACATGTTGTGTTGTTATATGTGTGTTGTGCGTGCATGTGTGTTTTCCCGCAGCGCCTGATGTTGAGCCTGACAATCCATGAGCATGTTTTGCATGTAAACTTGTCTTTTCATTTTGTGATTTTCCCCCTTTGTCCCAGGGAGAGAAAGAAACATGATATATGCAGTTTGGGTGGAAATCAGAAATCTAGTACCACAATCTTCAGGCTTCTCAGATTTAAAGCGTTCACAGATCACACGCGAATCCTGTGGAAATGCCGGTTCTGTCCGAGTCAAGGCTGGGGCCTGAGAGTCTTCACCTCTGCAAGCTTCCAGCAGCTGCTGCTGGCCTGGGAACCCCGCTCAGGAGCTTGGAGGCCACACCCACACCCCAAAGTTCCCAGGTCGCCCCAGCCCTGCACCAGCTCCCGAGGCTGTAATGAAGCCCCGATTCCTTGCCACTCTCCCGCTCTCTCCCCTAGTCTGACCCCGCCCAGCGGCTGAGGGACTGGCTTTGTGCTCGCTTACAGCGTCCGACTTACTGCCACGCGCAGTGACGTAGCTGGTGTGAAATCAGGATTAAAAGGGCCGCCACGATTTGGCACTTGTCACTTCCACTTGATAAGAAGAAGACAGACATAGACAAATGAAGGATGTGTCCATATCCCAAATGGGTTCGGCACTCGTCTCACCAAGGAGATGTGTGGGCGTTCAGAGCTCAGGCTAACGGCAGCTGTGATGTGTGTCGGTACATCCAGCCCCAGGGCGAGCGCCCGGCCCCGGCTGATCCAACAGGGCAATAAGTATCTCTCGCCTGTATTACTCTTGAACTTCATGATCCTAATAGCACCCCGTCTGTTGTTTTTCTCTAGACCTTTCTGTGTTTTTATGACACATCCGGTCACTCTAATGCAACTCAGAGTCCAAGATGGGAGCAGGCTGTGTGTGTGTTCAGCTCCTGGTGGTTGCTCTTGAAAAGTTTGCAAGTTTCCGTGCTTCTCTTCTCAGTGGCTAGGGTTTCATGTTCACCTGTTGGTTTACGTAAGAGTTTTTCAAAGGCTGGTTGGAGACGATGATTATTATGAATCTTGATTCGACAAATTACTTCAGAATATTGTAGGCAAAATTGTCTCGGTTCCTTTACAACTTTAATTTACAGGAAGGGGCTGATTTGCTGTATTGTTGTGATGTCACTGAGTTTTTAAAAACTTTGACTTGACGTATTATTGTTTGCACAAAAAGCACATACCAGGCACAGCCTGCCCGAGTCCCACCTTATCTAGGAGCAGGGTGGGACCCGGTGGGACTGCCCTTGGGGCGCTTTTCCAGCAGTTCCATCTTCCCGAGGGCTCTGCTGCGTTCCACTCTGCCTGATTTTGAACTTCAGGTTGACAGACTCCCATAGCATCTGCGTTCTTGCCTCTGGCTTCCTTGGTGCGGCCCGTGACCATCCAGATGTGGCTGACACATGGTGCAGCTTCCATCCTGCAAACGCGTGCCCATACTTTATGTGTCCAGTCTACACTGATGGGTAATTGGGTTTTTCTAATGGTGCCATGATGGGTGATGTCACATGGGGCCCCCCAAGTGGTCTCGTACCACTCTGCAGAGGTCTTTTGGAACCCAGCTCTCCTCACATTCGTGATGACAGGATCAGAATCCTGGGAGTACAGTGACAGTTTGAACCCGGAGAGTGAGTCGGGGCTGAACTTCAGAGCCCAGGGGGAAAGTGCAAATACCCTCGCATCTTTCAGTTGCTTCCATGTGAGCCTCTCGGTTTTAAGTGAACTTCGCACATTTTCATGCAGGATTGTACCGTGCCAGGAGCGGCAGGCATGCTTTTCAAAGGTTCTGCAGATGAGTTCTTTAATATTAAATACTGTGTGTGTGCACACGCTTAGCCAAAGCTGTCGCGCAGCCGCCTTGAGCCAAGGTTGGGCGGGCAGAACTGGTTTTGTGTGAATCGAATTAGCTGCATCTGTGTCCTTTGTGGGGAGGGCCAGGCAGGGAGCAGGGAAGTCAGTGACACCCTCCTTTGTGCTGTATTGTGCACAAAAGCTGCGCAGACAATTAATCTTTGTCCACCTGCAAATCCTGGAAAAAGTCAGACATGCCAGCCATCCTGAGACGTTTCTGCTGAGACGGCTGCTGCTTCTGTTCATGGGAATAATTGCCTGTGCTGGGGGCTGGGAGGCAGCGGGGAGAGCCAGGCTTACCGTTCGGCAAATCCAGACCAAGTGTGGAGTGCGCCCAGTTATCCAGTGCGCTTCTCAGCGCTTGCGAACCTGCTCAGGCAGCTCCTGGAGGTCCTGCATTAAAGGTGAATTTGATAACAGCAAGTACAGGCGAGGCCGGGCACTGCGATTTCTGGAGGTCAGACTCTGTGGCCAGAAATGTCTTGGTTCCTGAAATAGTCCCTTCCTGTATGTCTGAAGTGGCTCAGGGCCTGATCAAAAGCTGGGCTGTGGGAGCAGAGCTGGCAGCTCGTGGTCGGCAGGAAGGCTTCCTGCTGGGCCTGGCTTCCAGCAGGTGAGCACGTGCCGGCCGCTCCTACCTGGCAGCCGTTGGCTGGGCAGGACTGCATGCAGATTTGAGGCCTGGTGTGTAATGAAAGTGTGGGGCCCTAGTTCCAAAATTAGGAAGAGGGTCAACATGGTGGGATACAGCAGAGAGCCAAGCACAGGCCCTTCTGAGTGTGGGGGACCCTGTGTGACTGAGGGTCACACGCCTGGAGACTGGCCCTGCTCAGGGGCCAGCTGGGGCCCACAGGTTCTGTGGTCTCCTTGGAGGCAGGTCCTGAGAGCTTCTGGCTGAGTGCTGTGGGTGCGGGGCCCATGGGGATCCCCACACTGGGGAGCTCGGGTGAACGCCCTCAGATGTGGGGAGGGGGTGCCCAGCATAGACCACACAGTGCAGAGCTGTCCTCTCCCCTTTCCAGCTGCCCTGGGGCTGGGCACCGCCCTCTGTCCACTGGACATTTATTTAAGGTGGTTTATGTAGGGGTGGGTGGGTTGTTGTGGACAAGACAGCAATTTGAAAGCAATATTTTAAAAAGGAAAACGAGAGTACAGGAAGGGAAGTGATGATAGACATAAACCATGTAGAACCATTTCCCCAAATGGTCAGTACCTTCCATGAGACGATTCGAAGGAGACACGAGACCTCAATGATAACATTTAAAAGGTTTGAGCAGCAGAAAGATTCATTTGTCATCCATTGAACAAGTATTCCTTGAACAACTGCTAACTGCTGGGCCCTGGATTTAGCAGTGAACCCAGTCCATGGAAGACGTAAGGGACCTAGTCACGATGAGCATGTGGCAGGGGGACCTTGGGGTTCGATGCGGCTAACTGCAGACCAGTTTTTCAAAGTCCCTCAGAAAGATGAAAACTTGGCCGACTGTGTAAGAGAAGTCCATGGCGGGGAGGTGGGGGGAGTGGAGTGGGCCTGGCTCGGTGTGGCTGAGGCCATGGCTGCTGCTCTGCCTCCAGCCCCCGGGCCACCCTCAGCTCCTTTGGGCCCTCAAGGATGACTTGGTTGGGTGGCTTTCCACTTGGTCACAGAGATGGCCACAGTCACTGTACAGAGCTGGCCCGCACAGATCTGACTGCTCATGTCAATGGGACAGCTTAGGTCCCCTGCCCACCTTTGAAGCCCCAACTTGCCCACAGATGCTGTGTCTACAGGACGGCTTGGCCTTGAACCAGGGCCCAGGTGATGGGTGCGCCCTGCATCTCCAGCCAGTCAGGTCCCGTCACCCCAGTGGGGGGAGGGAAAGTCATCTCCTACCCCGGGAGCGGAGGGCAAGGCTTCCTGTAGTCATCTGCTGAAGCCGCCATAACAAAGGCCACAGACCAGGCGACTTAACCACAGACATTGTTCCTCTCACAGATCTAGAGGCTGGAAGTGCAAAATCAAGGTGTCAGCAGGGGTCTCCTGAGGCCTCTGTCCTTGCTGTGTAGACAGCCATCTTCTCTGCGTGTCCTCACATGGTCTTCCCTGTGCCTGTCTGTGTCCTCATCTCTTCTTTTTTTTTTTTTTGAGGGCAGTGTCACTGGCCCTCATTCTCATCTCTTCTTAGAAGGACACCAGTCCTATTGGATGAGGGCCCACCCCAGTGATCTCATTTCACCTAAATTACTTCATTAAAGGCCCTATTTTCAAATAGTCACAGGTGCTGAGGGCTAGGACTTCAAAGACTGGATTTGGGGGGAGGTGGACACAGTTCATCCCACAGCAGTTGTAAGGCAGCATGACCAGATGTCGGAGAGGACTCACATCCTCACATCAGTGCCCGTGTGTTCTCACCCATCGCCTGTGTGGGGGACTCACAGGAAGCGACCCACCCCCACCCCCAGGCTCAGGGATGCTCTGGGCGAGATGAGAAGTCCAATTCCAAATGGGTCGTCAGACATTTAAAGTTAATCCATTGAAAAACAACAAAACAAGCAGAAATGTGAGGGATGAGTGTTTATCTGACTTGTGAACAGAAAAGCCTGAGGGGAAATCAGAAAGGAAAAGATGGCTTTATTTTTAAAAAATAAAGATTGTTTTTAAAAAAAGCTTTTACAGGGTCGGCCAAGTGGCACGGTGGTTAAGAGCTGGCTTGGGACGCCAGCGGCCCCGATTTGGATCCCACATATGGGGGCCAATGACACTGCCCTCTAAAAAAAAAAAAAAAAAAAAAAAAAAAAAAAAAAAAAAAAAGGAGAGAAAAGAAAAGCTTTTATAAAAAAGTAAAACATTTTCACATTAAAAGGCTAACCCATTGGGAAAAATAATTGTGATAAACATGATGAAGAATTTCTCACCTTTAAATATAAAAAGGTAAGGACCGGCCGAGTGGCGTGGTGGTTAAACGCTGGTTTGGGAAACCAGTGGCCCCGGTTCGGTCCCACATATGAGGGCCAGTGACACTGCCCTCAAAAAAAATAATAAAAATAAAAATTAAAAATAAATATAAAAAGGTAACATGGCCCAGCCAAGTGGCGCATTGGTTAAGCGCTGGTTTGGGGATGCCAGCGGCCCTGGTTCGGATCCCACATGAGGGCCAGTGACACTGCCCTCTACAGCTAACAACAGCTCCACCTGGAGCTGGGCTGTGCGAGCCCCGGGGACGGTGTAGGCTGCAGCCCCTGCTGCAGTGGGCTGCCATAGGCTACAGTGAGTGACCGGCAGCCAGCGTGAGCGGCCAATAGCCGCGGTGAGCGACATCCAGAGGCCTGCGACCGATCTGCCTCATCCGGGAAGAGCGCAATGACGATACCAACATGGGCCAGTGAAGCAACGTCCTCCACAACTAGACTAAAGAACGAAAGGACAGCAAGTTGTCTGTTCCCCTTTCCTGGTTCCCCAACGCTGTTCCCCTCCCCCAATTCCCCAGTAAAATCTTTTTTAAAAAAAAGGTAATATGAATTGGTGAGAACAATACAAATTAGAGAAAATGACCAAAGCATAAAAAGAAAAATTACGGGACAGTTGATATTTACTAAACGTAGGCAACACATGTACAATGTCAGTGGTCACCAAGGAAATGACCTGAAAAAGTATTTTGTCCCTTTCGTCCTACCAATTAAACAAAGTATTAGTGATATCACTGAACACTAGACAAGTTCTGCTTGCATTTTTACATTGCATCAAGAAATGTAAAATTGAGATAGAAAAGAAATTGGCACGCTATGTCCAGAGCCAGAGAAATGGTTGTGCATTTTTAGTAAGTGATCCAGATCTAGTCAATCCTAAAAAGAGAAATCAGGAGTGTAGGTGGGGGCGAGCAGGGCAGTAGGGTGTGCTCAGGGCACCAGCACGCAGCCCCACCCCCAACGTGGGCCCCGCCCTTTTGCTGCGCGGGCCCCGCCCTTTTGCAGCCCTGGCACCGCCCTTTCGCAACGCTGGCCCCGCCCCTTGCAGCCCTGGCCCCGCCCTTCGCAACGCTGGTCCCGCCCTTTTGCAGCCCTGGCCCCGCCCTTTTCGGAACGCTGGTCCCGCCCTTTTGCAGCACTGGCCCCGCCCTCTTGCAGCCCTGGCCCGCCCTTTCGGAACGCTGGCCCCGCCCTTTTGCAGCCCTGGCCCCGCCTCCCAGTGCCCCGCCCTCCCAGCGCCTTTGCGTGGCGCCCAGGTCTCCCGTCCAGCCGCCCTGCGGGCTGGGAGCCCCTGAAGGCGGGCCGTGTCCCCCGTCCCGGGCTCCCCATTGCACACACAGTGTTCAGCACAGACACGCGGGCGGTCAGTGCTGACCGAGTGCAAGGCTGGGCAGGGGGTGCTGGTGAGTTCTTTGCAGGGAATGATTGCAGCCGCGGAACCGGCTCAGGCTGGTCCTGTCCTGTTTCCAACGGGACCCAGAACCAAAGTTTACCCCACTCACGAGTGACACGTGTGAGCCCTTCACTGCTCCGCCCACGGAACCAACGCCCCAGACATGACCCCGGAAGCGGAACCTTTGCAGAAGCGAAGGGGCCGCTGTCCAGGAAGACCTGGTGCTGAAACCCCGTAAGTCCCGCCCCGACCCTGGGTGGGGACAGATTCGGGCCTTGCCTCCTGTCTTGTTGGCTGTTGGCTTCCAGCAGCGCCTGTCATTTCTGGGCCAGTGATGGGCTGGGCTGGTGACAGGACAGGGCCAGTGAGATGTTGGCGACTTTCTGGATTCCGGGGCAAGAAACTCCTCCTGGATGCCCGGCAGAAGCCTGCTGTCCTAAAGGAGAGACTCCGCCGAAAGGGGTGCTTCCGAGAGCACAGAGCTCAGCCACAGAGAGAAAGCTGGCTCTGCGGATGGGTGGTCACAACAGACAGAAAGCCAGGGGACTGATTCTCAGGCACAGAGACCACCAGTCCCACTTTGGCATAAGCTGGTTGGACTCAGGTTTTCTATCTCATGCTGCGGAAAGAGAGCTGACAGGTTCAAGGGCATGAGAAACGGATGGTACCTGAAACTGTCTGGAGTCAGGCAGTGGGAGACGGAGTCACAGGAGGACGGTGCTGGACCTATAACTGAGGACGCCAGTCTCTGCCCTTGGGGTGCGCGGGGGCCCTTCCCGGGAAAGGTGGACTCCCATCAGGGCCTCAGAAGGTGGACTTGGGATACGGGCGGTGAGGGGCTATCCAGGGGCCGAGGAAACGCACAGCAGCCCCCTGCTCCTTCCACCCTCACCCCTCATCCTCTCGCCTCCTGGAGGCTGGCAGGTTTCTCGGGATAGGATTGGCAGGTCTCGGGGAGGCCTGTGAGACAAGAAATGGAAGGGTGTTCTCAGATAGGCTTTTTGATGGATCTGCATTTTTCAAAACCCATTCCATTGGGAGAAGTCAAGGAAAGGAAAACCTAATTTTCTGGAACATCGGAGATGGAAAAGTCTCTGCTCCTGGCAGATGGTGACCGTGCTTAACTAAGTTTATAATTTGAAGGCTCTAACGAGTTTGAAAAAGTCCACTTGTCCCCCTAAATCAGGTTCAGGCGGCAAAACAAATGTGTTGTTCCAGCAGAGATGGAATAAACCTTTGGCTGAGGAGGAGAATAAAGCCAGCAGCTCTCTCTTATCAGGTTTCTGCCACTCACCCCTGCCCATCCACCATATGCCGCATCTTCTGAGCAGAAACCTCTCTGCCTGTTAAAGGGAAAGCCATCGGTTTTCAGCACAATTAATTTAGTAGGCCGCAAATGTTGCTGACTGCTGGGAGTAAGGCTTGATCAAACAGATTGGTTAATTGGTAGCGAAGAAATGTTGACCATGTGAAAAAGGATGAAAGAGAAGCTGGATTCAACCGTCATTAGAGCAGCTCCACTTTGCAGAGTTGGCGGGGTGGGGTGGGGGTGGGGTGGGGGTCTCTCTGAGTTGTTGCCCAGAGCTGGAAACCGTCCACCCACGAGCTTTGTAACTGTGTGTTCAGTGTGGTGGTCCAGGCTGAGGTGCTGGGCCAGCTGGGAGGCACCTGGACGGGGGTTCTCAGGCCTCCCGAAGGTGAGCATGGCTGCCTCCCCTGTACGTTTTCCAGTGGATTTTAAAGAACATACGTTGAAGTGGAGCTGTAAGTCTTCCGTGTAATCCATTATTTCTAAACCTGGATAAATGAAGGTGCCTGCGCAGCCAAGTCTTCAGGCGCCTGGGCTATCAATTCTGTCAAATCGGGCTTGAATTGAAGTGTTTATTAGCAAGCCCAGAGCACAGGCCTGGCTGGAAGTGGGGCTGTGGCTGCAGTGCATCCTTCGAATTCACACGATGACTAAAGCCACACACCCCCATCTTTGCGCAAGACCACGTTTCTTGTTCCGGGTGCTACTGGATCATTCTCTGTGGTGGGGACCGTCCTGGGCACTGTGGGATGTCCAGCAGCACCCTGGCCTCCACGCTCCATGCCAGCACCCCCCTCCCATTGTGACAACCACGAATGCCTCCAGATGTTGCCTAGTGCCCACCCCTCACCTTGTTGAGAACCATGGCTCTAGCTAAAGGGCCAGCGTTGGTTCACAAACTGGCTCCATACTCGGAGGGCCGGGAGAGACAGAAGAAAGAGGCAGACCACTGCAGACTGGTGGGGGGCAGTTTTAATACACAGGGGACCTTCCTTATGTAGCTTGTCTTGGGCACTAGAAGACGAGTATGCCTCTGCCCTGCCCAGCTTACCTGGAGGTCTTAACGGGGTTCAGTCACACACCCCATCCAGATGGTCACCACAGTACCCTGCTCTCTCAAGCCTGTGTCCTTGAGATGGCTCCCACTGTGGGAACAGCGGGCAGAATGCACTGCCCAGAGATCCGGACCGTCACCGGTGAGGGGCCTGCTGCTCTCCAAGGCCAGCTCGCAGATCAACCAGCAGTCACACCCTCTCGGTGACCCCCTCCAGTGGCCAACCAGGGAGGGTGGGTTTGCTTGGACTCTGTGAAGGGATGTGTCCGAAAGAGGGATAAAAGTGGAATGCCCCACAACATGTGGGGAAAACCAAGAGGGTCCAGCCATTCTCTCAAAGGTGAGTGCTGTGCCCACTTTGAGGAAGTAAAATGCGTTTGTGTGTTTGTTCCCAGGGCCCCTAGGCCAGGGCTGGGCAGCATGAAGAAGGGGTGCGCTTTGGCCCCAGCTGTGGACACTTCCCATCTGAATTCGCAGGCGGCCGAGCTCACCTTTACGCTGTGCGCTGTGACTAGATGTCCTCACAGAACAGGGCTGGCCGCCCAGACGAAGGGTAGATTGCCGCCTTCTGTTCAGCAGCGGCCCTCCTCCCCTTGGCTGCCTCCATACCGGGGGCAGCGCCTTAGGTTGCCACCGACACCAGCCCAGGACTCCATTCCCCACAGACCAGCAGTGATGATGGTAGGACACAGCCTCGCCGTGCGTCTCCTTTTGTGCAGGATTTACTGCCTTGGATGATAAAAAACGTATGTGTGAAAGTTATTTGAGTGGAAACTCCTTCCCTCCTTCAGCTTGGCCCATTTGCTTCCCTCTTAGAATCAGTATCAACGCTCTCCTAAGGAACCTTGTCCTTTCCATAGTTTTATGATCTGTTGGTGTGTGTCGGGGCGCCGGTGGCTGTGACGTGGGTGTGCACTCTGCAGAACAGTGAGACAGGACACGGGCCCCCCACCGGGGCTTGGGGGTCGGTGGTGCTTACGTCAGGATGCACACTCAGTGCTTAGCGCCTGGTTAGAATACTGTCAGTTCCATGAGGTCAAGAGGTGTGTCCCAGCTCTTCAGTGTTCCTTCTGCAGTGACGAGCTCGTGTTTGGCACAGAGGCAGGCACCCCGGATGCCCACTGAGTGAGCTGATGACACGCCACCCTCCTTTCCTCTGCAACGTCTTTTTTTTTTTTTTTTTTGAGGGCAGTGTCACCGGCCCTCATATGTGGGACCCGAACCGGAGCCGCTGGTGTCCCAAGCCAGCTCTTAACCACTGCGCCACTCGGCCGGCCCTGCAGTGTGTCTTTTCATTCATTCGTTCACTGAGCAAATGTCCAGTCCAGTCCCTGTGCCTGCCACAGCCCGGGCCAGGGGTGGAGAGCTGGTCAGGAGACCCCTATGTGGCCTCAGGCCGTTGTCCCTGGTCCTAGCTACAGCTGGTGCTGCCTACAGGTGTGGACGTGTGTGGGCCAGCAGCACGTACTGGCGTTTCTCATACTTGCCGAGCTGGAGAACTCACCTAGGAAAGAATTCCATCATGCCCTAGCGGGAGGCAGGGCACATCACATCTGAGAACCGTGTCACACATGCAGCCCTGACCCCTCCTCTGTCGCCCGTGCATGGCCCCTGGGGCTGTTGTGACAGTGCTGCTGTGCGGACGGGGGTGCAGCTGCCGCTCTGAGGAGCTGATTTCAGTTTTTCGGACACACGTGTTTTATAACTGTTAGATCATGTGCTCGCTGGTTGCCAGGGCCTGGGGGAGGGAGATGGGGGAGCTGTGAAGTGTCAGTCACACAAGCTGCGTGTGTCCTGGAGCCTCTGCCCGACCGTGCCCAGAGCCAGTGCTATGCTCTTGGGACAGTGGCACTGGAGGCTTTCCGAAGACCCGTGCACCAGCTCCCTGAGCGGCTCAGCGCTGGGAGTGTGTGCTTCTGGTGCCTCATTTTCCCCACTTCGTTACCGTCATTCACTTACTCGTTCAGCCAGCACGTCTGAGCATCTGCTGGAGTCAGACTGGTGCTTGTCCTGGGAGCTTACAGCCCGGTGGCTAGGTGGCTAGAGGGGTGTTAATCCCATAAGTTCGCAGGCGAAGGCCTAGGTTGAGCTCAGAAGTGCCACCAGGGAGAGCAGGGAGCTGGGACACGGGGTGGTGGTGGGGAGGGTGTGGAGAGTGGACCGGAAGACAAGGCCTTCCCCGGAGGGTCTCGGCAGGGCCGATTTGCCCCCAGGGGACTCTTGGCAGTGCCCGGGAACCTTGGAGAGGGACTGCTGCTGGCCTTTGGCGGGAGAGGCCGGGGATGCTGCTAAGCCCGCACTGAGCTCAGACGCGCCCAGGTTCCCAGAGCCGAGGCGGAGAAAGCCGGCTTAGCCCAGACCTTCGCACTGGACAGAAGCCACCCGATGAAGAGGGAGGGAGCAAGTGTCCCACCCAGGAAGCTCTGAGCCCAGAGGGAACGCCACCAAGAAGGCTAACGGGCGGAACAAGGAACCCGGAGAGTGGCCAGGACCCTGGCCGGGGAGGCAGGTGGGGGAGGGGCAGGACGGGACCTTGCTGCTCTGGCCCTGCGCGGGGGCTTGTCCTGGCTCTGGGGACCTGGCCCGCCTGTGGTCTGGCCAGCACACCCTGTCTGGCTCCAGCCCCATAATCTCCTGGGTCCTCTAAGGTCCCCGGCATGTGGGTGCCCCATGGGGCAGTGTTGAACCAGCTGGCTTGGCCCTTGGCCAGTGGTCAAGAACTAAAAGTAGCCACCCAGCGGATTCCCAGAGACAGAGGGAGAGCGCCGTGGGTCTGCTAGTCGTTAATTGAGGTCAGACAGCTGCGGCGTTTATTTAACTCTGCAAATTAGAGCAGTTTTCCCGGGAAATGAATCTGTCTTCTCATTGATCTGGGGAACTGTGAGTTCACCTCAGGAGTGCAGAGGGAGGAGGCAAAGCAGGTGTGGTGATTTCTGAAGGTGAGGGCACCCTTTAACCCCAAATGCCCTGGCTTTTTCCCCCCTTTTTTCCATGCCTCCTAAAGCATGGTCCTTGGGATGCTATCGCAGTTGATTCTCCTTAAAAATATGAATAGTTGCGTGTGTGTGTGTGTGTTTACACGTCCAACACCCCCCCTCCCCGAGGGTGAGAAGATTGACAGGCACTGGTTCACCTCCTCTCCTACTGGGCATTATTGGGCTGTGTTGGCTCCTCCGACGAAGGCCGTGCACTGAGCAGGGACTTGGCCTTGTCACTCACCTGTTGCCGTGACCTGGTGGCAGAGACCCTCCCTGGTGGGTCCTGCAGAGCCGCTGCGGCTCAGCACAGGCTGTGGCCAGTGTGGGTCCACGTTGAGTGGCAGGTGATGCTGTGGTCAGTGTGGCCTGGTTACATCTCAGCCAGTCACAGCCACCAAGCGCGTGCCCCGTTCCTGGTGCAAAGGCTGACCGCATGTTCTGTGCTCTGAGCTCCCTGGGACCTGAGGAGAGGGGTGTTGGCGGCAGCAGCATTAATCTCTCCATTTTACAGATGGGGAAACTGAGCCACGAAGAAGTCACATGCTCGGATGACACGGCCAGTCAGAGGTCGAGGCAGGATAGGAAGCTGAGGTTCCTGGTCCCTGTGCCCCTCTGTGGGTGGTCACTTACTCATGCAGGGCATGTCAGCTGGCGCCTCTGTGGGCTCCACATCGCTCAGCCCTGGACCCACCTGTCCCGTTTTACTGATGGAAAAGGACGCAGGAGCTTCCTGTAATCTGGCTGCGTCTGTGAAAACCCTGTTTCCAGCTAAGGGCACACGGCGAGTGTCCACATGAATTTGAGGAGGACGCTATTCAGCCGAGCACAGCAGTCCCCGCCCCGTCCACGGGGATCTGCCCCAAGGCCCCCAGGGGAAGCCTGAAAGCGTGGATGGGACTGAACCCCTCTTATACTCTGTTTTCTCCTCCACATACACACCTAGTATAAGGTTAATTCATAAATTAGGCTCACCGAGAGATTAACAACAGTAACAGAAAAATAAAACAATTGTGACAATCTACGGTAATACAAGTCATGTGAATGTGGTCTCTCTCTCTGGAAACGATCTGATGACCAAGGCAGCCACTAAGTAACTAGTGTCCCCAGCACAGAGACGCTGGACAAAGGGGGATTCACGCCCAGGACGGGACGGACGGAGCGGGATGGGCGCGATTCCATCCGGCTACTCAGGACGACATGCAGTTTAAACGTATGAGCTGTTTCTGGCTGGAATATGCCATTAAAAATCTTTAGACCACAGCTGACTGCAGGTACTGAAGCCGTGGGAAAGGGGAGAGCTGTCCACTGAGCAGCAGTGAGCGTGAAAGAGAAGCAGGGGGTGGGTTCCAGCGCCAGAAAGGGGCTCGGGCCGTTTGTCAGTCTGCACACCCCCCGTGTCTAGGTGGACGCTGGCCACGTGCTCACCTGTGGGAAGAACCCTGGGATGTGGAGCGCTCTGGGCCGCCATCGAGTAGGGAGAGACCGGAGCCATTTCTCGGACCATCACTGAGCTTTCCTCTAAATTTGGAGGAAGTGCCCACAGCCACGCTCACAGCCGCGGGACCCCTGCCTCCCACCCCTGTGACCTGCGTGGTACCTGCCTGAGCCTCAGCCACTAGGCGCGGGTGGAAGTTTTTAGCAAGATGGGGCGTCGTTTCGCGCAGTGCCTGGCAGAGAGCCAGCCCGCGGCAGAGCGGCTGTGATTTTTATTGGCTCCTGTAGCATCAGGCTTCCCGCTTCCGTGCCGGCCGTAAATAAGGGTCACTCAGAAAGTCTTAGCTTTAAACTCCCTCGTGGACAAAACTTCCTGAAGCTGTGCAGACAAATGCAGCATCTCCAGATATTGCCTCCCGTAGCTGGGGGCAACCCCAAAGGCACACCCCCCTTTCAGGTATGAAGGTGCTGTTTTAAGTTCTGTGACTGTTCCCTGACCGCAGAGAGAAGCGGCTGGAAATGTCTTACTTTCCTGGCAAAGGGTAAAAAGAGACGTAAAGACCAGGCATCCCCCTTGAGGAGTGTCAGAGTGAGGGGTTCAGGCAGGAGGTGGCCCTGCTGGCCAGTTGGGGTCGGGAGGGAGGGGAACAGGGTCAGGACAATGCGGAGTTCCAGTTCGTTGGAGGAAATGCAAAGCCTGGGACCACTGGTTCCGCTGCGGTGACTGGTGAGCGCCACCCGAGGCCTGATAATGCCCCCTGTCCGCAGGCGTGTCGCAGGGTTATTGAAAGCCCCCAAAGGCCGTCCTCTCTACACCGGGCTCCATGGCCATGACTCAGGAGGGCTGCGTCCGGCGAGTCAGCGGTCTTGGTTAGGGATTGTGTGGAGACCTGGGCACACACTCTGTGCTGCGTAATCACAGAGGCTGACCTAACAGGCTAGGTCTTGTCCTCTTGGAGCCTGTCCAGGGGCCTCATTGGAGAGGTGCCCCGTTCCTGCCCCTCTCACCGCCCTGACGGCGAAGGCGCCATTGCAGAGCCCCCAGGAAGGGAGAAAGCGCCATTCCGCATAGACACAGGTCCTGGGCAGAAACTAAGCTGAGGGAACTGGTAACTATATTTCCCCGTCTGTTTTAAGACCTCGTTTCAAGTGACAAATATATGCCTTTGACTCTCTCATGGCATCTTTATTTAGGCAGGTAATTAATAGTTAACTTCCCACAGCCCACTCCACTTAAGTGATTTGTTTTAGGAACGGTTTGGCCCAAGGTTGAGCTCGTGGAAGGTTCCCATGAATATATATTGTATGAATAAATGAATGAGTGACATGTTTTGAACCATGTTGGCTCACTGATACAAAATAGCATGCACAACAGGCAGCTTGCTTAGAAAAAAAGGTTATTCTTCTGAAATATACAATTCTCTGCAATGTGCTGTGCAGCTTCCGCGTCTCCTGGAAATGCACACGTCACCTGTCCAGATTGGAGGACACGGAATTTAGGCTAATTCCATGAGTGGGGACATGGGTGCCTCTCAGTGTATAAAGCAGA
This sequence comes from Aselliscus stoliczkanus, assembly GCA_033961575.1. Taxonomy (NCBI): domain Eukaryota; kingdom Metazoa; phylum Chordata; class Mammalia; order Chiroptera; family Hipposideridae; genus Aselliscus; species Aselliscus stoliczkanus. Next base: position 1,915,413 of record CM066738.1, on the reverse strand, counting down.
TGCCGTTTCTCAAAATCCAGTGTCAGAAAATAGCATTAAAATTACGCTACGTAGAATTATACTCCTTGATCCAGAAGGCTCAGGGAGCCCGGAAGTTGCAGGGCTGGGGGTCACAGAGACCCCGTGTGGGGTGTGGGGTGTGCAGACCCACTGTCAGGAGCGTTTCGGGGTGAAAGTCCACAGGACAGAGTCTTGCCTGTGTTCGGCCACACCAGTCAGTAGCACAAAATGAGTCGTTTTCCATTCCCGTGGAAGGAAAATTTATTTGGCTTTAGGTGGCGAGGAGGCAGATATGTTGCCTCTTAAGACGTATCGCCTCAGTCGCCCTTGAACATCTGAAAGCCTCAGACGGGGCCGGCTGGGAAGTGTCGAGAGGTGTATGGACTCACCACTCCTGTGATTGCCTTCCTATGTGTCATTTCCAAATAACTCGTTTGCCGGGGACATTTTTACTGGCTGTAAGGCTTCAGATTTACCTCTGCCAGGCCCGTCAGGCTGCCCGCATCAGCCTTTCTCCCTGGGCAGCTCTGCGGCAGAAGGCGGAGGGGAGCAGGGCGGGGATCCTGCGGGAACTGCCTGAGGTGGTCCGCGGGAAGCAATAATAGCTTTGAAGCCTCACATTTTATCTGAAAAATGCATGTACCCAGAAGCCGTATCAGAAAAGACAGTTACGTTTGACTGCATAAAAATTAAAGTTTCTGACTGTCAAAAGCATACCATTTAAATTTCGAGAAAATCATAGAAACCTTGGGGAATCCTTTTTAATACATCCAACAGTTTGCCTTAATAAATAAAGAGCTCTTTAAAATCAATGAGAAAAAGACAAAGAGTTCAACTTGTTGGGGGTGGAGAGGTGTTGAAATAAGTTTTATGATTTTATGGCTAAATTATATGACAGCAGTTGATGGGGGGAAAAAGATTTTAGGCGGTGAAACAGTTTAAAGTTACACACACTCACTTCGATGCAAAATAAAATTCCGACGTCCCTTTTCACCCATCCGAAGGGCAAAGATGAAACAGTTGGCACTCAGGTGGAGGCTGTGGGGAGATCAGCCATCACACAGGTGGTTGGAGGGAGATTGACACACACGTGTGGGTGGTCACGTGACAGTATCCACCGAGCCGTAAGTGGACACACCCTTTGACGCAGCGATTATACTTCTGGAAATTCTTCTCTGTCTACCCTGTCGGGTGTGCAGGTGCAGTCGCTGAAGGATCACTAATAATAGGGACCTGGAAGCGACACAGCCCTGTTCCGTTGGGAGCTGTGCAGCCATGTACGGGGCTGGAAACAGGCAGTCTTGATGGGGTGCCTTCTGCCAATGGCCATGCAGCTGGGATTGCAAACTGGTATTTGGTGAAAAAGCAGATCTGCAAGATGATGCATATGCGAGGACCCCCTTTGTGGGAAGGAGGGGACTCTATGTTCGTATTTATGCCCATCTAGTCATAGAATGTTTCTGGAGGGATATAAAGAAAAGGTTACCCATAGTCCCCCTGGGAATGGGGGAGGGAGGACGGAGTGCAGGGGGCCTTTGCTTATTGAGAATTATTTATGGCGCCCTGAATTGCTTTTTAATCAAATGCTAATTTAAACAACAGTTTGCTCCAGGAGGAAGTCAGCCGTTTCTATTAGGTATAAATGATGGTCAAAATTCTCGTCACACTTTATAAGTAATAAAAACATTCACGTACGTTTTGCCTCCTAATTCACTCTGCACCCCTGTGGGTTGTAATGCGCTGCTCCCAGAACGCCGCCCGGGGGATGGGAGCCTGGGGGTGTGTGCCTCAACTGCCTGGCGCCCCCACTGGCACCAGCCTCCTGGCCCCTTGGGACCGTTTGCAGGTGGCTGCCAGTTACTCTGTGCCCTGCTGTCGTGATTAATAATGAGAAGTGAGGGGTTTCTCTTTCTCTCTTCCACTCTGCTGCATCCACTCGTAATGACAGTTCTTCCTAAGGCCAGAAGGCTGGGTGTGGGCTCGCCTCCCGGAAACTCCACTCCCATTCCACAGACCACGGTCACTTTTGACTGCCTCTCACCAGATCAGCCTGTGCTTTGGCTGAGTAAGGTTTGCGCTGTAGCCGCGGGTCCCTTGCATGCCAGCAGCACCCGCTGTCCATGGCGGGATCCTGTGGTCGCACTGCAGCCTGTGTGGGGCCTGCATGAGCCCAGGTGCCTGTGGCATGAACCCGCCGGGCAGGACGCCCCCGTCCCACCACCGTGCCGTGGCCATTCAGAGGGCTCCACTTCACTCATTTTAACTCATTTTAATAGTCGCCTGGCTTCCTGTTCTGCGGCTGTTCTGTATGTGGGTGAAACAGCTCCCAGCTGAGGGAAAGGTGAGTTATTTCCAGTTTCCCAGTAGAATAAGCGGTGAACTTCCCCCACATGCCCGGCACCATCTCCACGGCGAGTTCCCAGAAGCACAGTTGCTGGGTCAGAGGGCATGTCCCTTTTACCTCCTGGTGGGTGACGTCAGATGACCACCTGAAGCACCGTGTGATCTATACTGTCACCAACTCCTGTGTGAGGGCCATGTGCCCGCAGCCCCCAACCCTTGCTGTGGAAAGGGTCTCCCAAGGGTGTCGTGGGGAGCGCTCTGTCTGGGGGTTCACCGGCTCCCGCCAGGCTTCCCCGCTGCTGTCCTAGGTGAGTCCTGCTGTGGCCACTGCCCCAGCATTCCCAGAGCCGTCCGTCTCTGCGTCTTGCTGTCCCTTGGGACAACCACACTCCCCTCAACATGCCCTTTTGTCCCCTGAGTCCATTCCCCATAGTGGTCAGTGGGGTGGTTTCAAAGCACAACTCAGTCATGGTGCCGCTCTGCCCAGCCCCGCTGTGCTTAGCACATCTGGAACCTTCCCCACCTGGCTGGCGTCCTCACAGCCTCTGCACCAGCCGTGCCGTCCTAGCTGTTCCTCACACTTGTGCAGCTTGTCCCCATCAAGGCCTGGAACATTCTCCCCCAGTCTGGCCATGGCTGACCCTTATCATTCATGGCTCGGTCCACGCCACCCCATGCCCTGGCCACCTGACCCAGACCAGACCAGGTACTGGTCCTCTCGTCGCCCGAGTTTCTTCTTCATTATTCCTCTCTTGCCCTTGGACTGTAAGCCCGTGCTGTTGGCCCTGGCACTGGACGGTGCCTGTCCCTGGGGGCTCTCGATAAGCCTTTGTCCAGGGCGCTTCCCAGAGAGGCGAGGCTTTGACGGCATGAGGGAGGGCTGCTGCCAGGCTGCTCTGCTGCCTGTGTCTGCAGCCCCACGGGCAGGGCCAGACACACCCGGGGTAGCTGTGAAAAGGCCCCTACTTTGGGCAGAGGCCAGTCCTGACGATGACCCTCCGCCCGAGCCGGGCCAGGCCGCAGTTGTCCTAACACAGCAGACCCTGTGGGAACGAATGCCGCTGGTCTTAGGGCTTCACTGCCAAGAGGCTGCAAAATTTACGTCTGCAAGCAAAGTGTGAGCTGCAGAACAGCACCCGCCTCCCGCAGTGGCCGCCGGCACGGGGTCTCCTCCACATTCTGGCTGAAGATGGGGCGTTCTTGGGGAGTCACGTCCCCACCAGTCCTGTGTCTGCTCTCCCCGCCCAGGCTGCAGACTGTTCCCTCCCCTCAGGTGGGGGCCCACGGCTTTCTCAGCTGCACAGGGCCCATCCTCCGCTGACGTGGAGACCTCAGACTTGCTGCTGCCACCCACCCCCTTGGGTGACAGCCCTGTCTGTACTCTTGGCTCTGGAGGTTTGCATTTTTGGATGGGGTGGTAAGAAATTCATGTCTTCTGGGTGTTTCTCTGCTTGTGCCCGGGTGGCCTCCCCTGCTCTCAGCCTGCTATGTCAGGACAGGGCTATGTCAGGACAGGGCTATGTCAGGACAGGGCTGTGTCAGGACAGGGCTGTGTCAGGACAGGGCTGTGTCAGGACAGGGCTGTGTCAGGACAGGGCTGTGTCAGGACAGGGCTGTGTCAGGACAGGGCTGTGTCAGGACAGGGCTGTGTCAGGACAGGGCTGTGTCAGGACAGGGCTGTGTCAGGACAGGGCTGTGTCAGGACAGGGCTGAGGTCTCAGGGCCCCTCCCTGTGGCTTCTTCCCTCCAAGACCCAAAACAAAGCTGCAGCCTCCCCTCCCTCCCCCATGGGGGAGGCTCTAATTTTGGACCAAACCAGACATTTATTTGTTTGTCAGGGGCCCTGCTTCTCTGCTCTAAAGAAACCCGCCCGGGCAGTGACTGCCTGGCGTGGCCCTGTGAGAGCTGGGGATTATTTTTAGAGGCACTTCAGCAACTTGAATGAAGACAAGAAACTAAAGTATGTGTGACCACCGTTTGTGATCACACAAGCACACACCTGGGGCGGGGGAGCGGGTAAGGCTGTTGCCTGAACATTGGCCAAATCCAGATTGTCCCCCCTACATTTCCAAGATGCGCAGGGGTCCACACTGTGAGGGGTGTGGGCTGTAGGGGTGTCAGCTGCGAGGGGTGTGGGCTGTAGGGGTGTGCGCTGTAGGGGTGTGGGCTGCGAGGGGTGTGGGCTGTAGGGGTGTGGGCTGCAAGGGGTGTGGGCTGTAGGGTTGTAGGCTGTAGGGGTGTGGGCTGCGAGGGCTGCGGGCTGCGAGGCCCTGTCTAAGTGAGACCCCAGCAGTGGCTGCTTGACGCCCAGGTTTGCAGCCCGGCAGCCTTCAGCTGGTTAAAGGACAGATGCACCATGCAGCTCTGAGCAGTGCTGTGCAGGGGCTGCTGGCTGCCCACCTGCGTCACCCCTGTGCCTGAGGAGAAGGCCTGGAAAGCGGGCAGCTGCTCTGGGCCGCAGCCAGCCCGCCGCCTCCCGTGGTTTCCGGAAGCCTGCATGTCTCTGCCAAAGCCGCAGGTCGGCATTTCAGGCCAAGTGTGGAATCATGTAAAATGTAAAGTTTATGGGCCCTGTTTCAGAGTGGCTCAAAATTAAACTCTGGGCTGCCTGGAGGCCTGCTGTGCAAACATACCGCACACAGTTGCAGGGCCACAGTCAGCGCATGGCCTGTCTGCAGCCGGGAGGGATGCGGTGCCGAGTGGGCAGGGCTCCTGGGGGCCGTAACGGGGGTGGCTGGGTTTGCTGGGGAGCCCCACCCGCGCCTCCCTCGCTCCTTTCTGGCCTGACTTTCCTGCAGGCAGCCTGGAAGCCTTCCTGTCCCCGGACTGTGGTGTCCCCTCTGGGAAGCCCGTGAGCTCAGGTCTGTGCCGTCCAGCTCCAGGCCTGGTCAGTACAGGGCCCGGGCGGGCCAGTGCCTACGGCGCCGTGGGGCAGACGGGCTGGGTTTCCAAGGCTCCATGTGAGAAAGCGTGTCCAGCACCTTAGTGGCATTTTGTGTAGAGTGCGTGTGGGGCGGGCAGACCCTGGGCAGCTACAGTGGCTTAAATAAAACATGAATAAAATCAGTTTCACCTCCTTGGTTCTGCCTGGTGTCACGTGGCCCCGAGTGTCTAGGGTTGCCCCTGTGGCTTGTGTAATCGTCGGACAGAGCTCCCTTCCGGCTGTTTCCACCTGGCAGGCTGAGGCTTGGGCTCATGCTTGCCATGGTCAGTTCCATGGTGGGGTAGGCAGCCCCCTGGCCGTTCCACTCGCACGGCCATGGGTTCCCTGGGGCCCTGACTCAGTGGTTGTGAGGGCGACACTCTCCTCGGGGCCTTGGGACAGACTAACCAGGCTGGACCACCCTGCGCGCTCTCCCTTTTGACACCCTTCCTGTCCTGGGAATGCCCACGTCCCACCCGACCCCTCCCTGTGACCGTGTCCCCTCAGCCTGTGTCTGCAGCCTCAGTGTCCTGACGCTGTGGGTGGCTTAGGAAGAGGTCAGCCGACCAGGAGGTGACAGCTCATTCACCCGCACGTTGCGGGGAGCCGGAGGGGTGCCGGGGGCAGGGGCCTGGGACCCAGGGACTGTCCATGGCCCGGAGCACCAGCTTCCTGAGTTGAGAGAGGACAGGGCACACAGAGCCCCTTACCTGGCTGAGCAGCACAGGGCTCCAGGACCCCGCAGACCCACCGGGTTGGAACTCGTCAGGGCAGGGGTGCGTGTGCGTGTATGCGTGTGTGTATGCATGCGCGTGTCTCATAAAAAGGAGTGAGTCCTGGCACACGCTGGAACTTGGGTTGAACCGTGAGAACACTGCTTGGTGAGAAAAGGCGTCACATTGGACCCTGCAGTGTGTCCAGAACAGGCAAATCTGTGGGGGTGGAAAGTAGATCAGTGGCTGCCAGGGGTTGGGGCTGGGGGTTGGGAGTGACTGCATATGGCTGTGGGGTTTCTTTTCAGGGTGATGAAGAAATTCTGGCATTAGGGAGTGGTCATGGCTGCCCAGCTCTGTGAATACACTGAAAACGCTTGCCCTGTGTACTTGGAAGTGGGTGGACTCCGTGCTATATAAATTATGTATCCATTAAGCGATTAGGGGAAAACCTAATGGCACCAGCCAGCCTCCCGGCTTCCCCTTGCACTGCGCCGGGCCCCAAATTCCCTTTCATCGTGGCACCGGCCCACCCGCCGGGCCCCCATCCCAGCATCCCGGCCCCCGTGTGGCGAGGGCTGCGTTCTGGTCACTCTGCCTGTCCCCGTGGGTGCCCAGGCTCATTCCCACCTCACAGCCTTTGTCCTGTGCTGTTGCCCTGGCCACCAGTGTCCTCGCCCTGACCTCCCCGGCTGGCGTCCTGTCAGGCCCCAGCTCAGATGTCACCTGTTCGAGTACCCACTGACTGAAGTGGGCCATCCTCAGCTCTGTCACTCTCTCTGCTTCCTTCATGGTGTGTTCTTCCAAGGAAGCACCCTCAGAAAGAAAGCGAGGCCTTTCTCTTCCCTCTGCTTAAACAAAGCCCCCGACTGTCCTCCCGGGTGAGGCAAGTGGGTGGGAACTAGCTGAGCCTCCAGTCACCGCTAAAACCTAAAGCCCTCTCAGTGGATGCAAGAGGCTGGCGTGCCGTGTTGATAAGCGTGATGACAGTGGTGAGGCCGCTACCAGAAGCTAATGAGACAGAACACACCCGACAGCCCCTGGGATGCTGGGACCCTGTTGTTCTAGCATGTGCACCTCCTCACAGGTGGCGGGAGAGAGCGTGTGGCTGTGAACAGAAGTCAGTGTGTGAATCGATTCACTCCTCAATGGCCCAGCCGACTTGGGGAGAATGAGCAGGGCAAGTCAGCAGCCCTACCCACTCTCCACAGAACACTTAAACTGCAGTGTGTCTGGTCCACAGGAGATCAACATTAATTACATAGACTTTGTTCAGAAACTTAGGAATAAGCCCTACATGATGCTTATAAAGATTTCAGACAAATGGATTTGATGCATAAAACATCATATTGCACCTTTGCGATGCACAAATTTCTGTTGGTTGGGACCCCATGAATATGTCACACCTGCTTGGGATGCCTGCTAGCCAGTTACTGAGCGGGGCCTTGCAGGAACAAGACTGTCTGCCCAGAGATGGTCCCAGGTGATCCCAGCGGAGGTCCCAGAACCCTAATTGTACCAGCTATTGTTCTCCACAAGAGAATTACCAAAGCACTTTGAATATCCGTGACTCAGAGGCCCATTAAGGAATCTGCAGAAAATTCAAACCGAGATGGGATCCAAAATTTGCGACTCTGTCTCAATTTCTCCAGTTCAATTCGAATTGTTGAGGAAGATACAGCATCTGCTGACAACTGGCCCTAATTTACTTAGTCTGCTGATGAAAACACATACCCCACCCCCATAATTACCCTTTAAACCACGTGCCTGCCCAGGAGAACCTCAGCCTTTTCCTCATGACTCAGCTCATTTTGATTCATCAGGAAAGAGATTGCTGCCATGCTGATCACCAGGAGAAGCATTCTGGTAAATTCACTCATCTGGGAACTTCTTGTTAGGGTGCCTTCTCCCCACTCTTGCCTGTCCAAGTCCTACAAGTCCCAAAGTGACCCACTTTCTGGCTGTAAGAGCTGGCAAATCACCAAAGTGCTCATTTTCTTGTCTATGTAAAGGGCATAATAGCAGTACTTGCCTCAGGTTATTTTGATTATGAATGCACTGTGCCTACCACATAGTAGGCACTTTTTCCTTGTCTTCCTCTTCCACCAACGACATTATTGTTCAGTCTGAGTGTTTTGCTGACATCCTTGGTGGTCTGTTAGCTCCTGGTACTGGCGCCCTCGCACTACACCTGATCTTGTTCAGTCACTTTTTGTCCCCTCCCAGGAAGACATTTCCATGGGTCTCTTTCAGTCTCCCTGGGTCAATGCCAATCTTTGTGCACAGTAGGTCCTCACTAAGTGTTTGATGGAAGGAGGCCAGTGCTTCCCACACCCAGCCACCTGTGCACATAAGGACCACCTCCCTTTTAGCCCAGAATGAGGGAGGCTGTCAGTGTAGAATCTCAGTCCTCACTGCACAGGGCAGGTTGCCCAGGTCACTGAGAATCACCTGAGACCCCTGAGGTCCTGGGGCCTGTCTGTCTGTCCTACTTTCACCACTGGACCTTATGGGGGAGGATCTCTCTTCCCTTCCTGTCTCTCCTCTGTAGAAACAACACCCAGCAGGGGTGCATCCCGCTCACACATAGAGCACGTGGCTGGGCAGTTAGGACCGGGAACAGCTGTGCTCCTTCTTTCCGTGAGGCTCCCAGCAAGACCCTGACAAAGATGGGCCTGGGAGGATTCCCCACACAGCAGTTCTTGACCAGATTGATCTGGACACGATTGAGGCATCACTGTAATATGGGGGTAATCCAGGCATTCACATCCCAGGGGTGCCTGAGAGCCTAATGAGTTATTTTCTTGAATGTAGCTGGCAGAGTACTTTGTCATGTGATGATGATGATGATGATGATGATGATGATGATGATGATGATAATGAAGATCATGAGGAAGGAGATGATAATAATGATAGTGATGATGATGATAATGATACTGATGAGATGGTGATGGTGATGATGATGATGGTGGTGATGGTGATGGTGATGATGGTGGTGATAGTGATGGTGATGATGGTGATGGTGATGGTGATGATGATGATAGTGGTGATGGTGATGGTGATGGTGATGGTGGTGATGATGGTGATGGTGATGATGGTGGTGATGGTGATGATGGTGGTGATGGTGATGATGGTGGTGATGGTGATGGTGATGATGGTGGTGATAGTGATGGTGATGATGGTGATGGTGATGATGATGATGATGATAGTGGTGATGGTGATGGTGATGGTGGTGATGATGGTGATGGTGATGGTGGTGGTGATGGTGATGATGGTGATGATGGTGGTGATGGTGATGATGGTGGTGATGGTGATGGTGATGATGGTGATGGTGGTGATGATGGTGATGATGGTGGTGATGATGGTGGTGGTGATGGTGGTGATGGTGGTGATGGTGATGGTAATGGTGGTGATGGTGATGGTAATGATGGTGATGGTGATGGAGGTGGTGGTGGTGGTGGTGGTGTTGATGGTGATGGTGATGGTGGTGATGGTGATGGTAATGATGGTGGTGATGATAATTAACATGGTGATAATAATGAAGACAAGAAGATGATGGTTATGAAGATGATGATGATCATATGACAATGTACAGATGTCCTCTGGGCCTTGTCCTGAAATTTCTTCAGTATTTACATTCAGAAATCTAGTGTGCATCCATTTTCAAATCCCTCTCCCCGAGGGCACCCACCTTACACTTCCACACAATGTTGCATTGTCCTCCCTTTTGGGGAAGTCTGGCATCCCATCCTGTGACCTTTGTAATCTCTGAGGTTTTTATTTCTTTGACCTGTGCTTTCTCCTTTCCTGTGGGTGCTTTTTCCGGCTCTCTAAACCCGTGCCACACCAATGATTTTCACTGCTGTGAAGATAGAAGTGGTGCTTCCTTCCTTCCTTTGGTCATTTTGAAATGTATGAGTTTCTGCCCTGGAGTTTTTAGTTTTCTCAAACTGCGGGGGGTTAATTAGTTTGGTTATTTCACAATAGCATTTACAGTTTTCTTATTAACTGGGCAGATATCCAAGGACTCCTATTCCTCATTGGGAGCTTTTGCAAGGTTTTTGTCACAGAGTTCGGCCGAAGGGTGGGCAGGCTTGCAGAGAAGCTGGGAACAAAGAGTGAGTTGAATTGTTGGAGTCACCTCTAATTGTCCTCAAGAAAGCCACAGCTAAGTTTGCCTTCTTCGTTTGACCAAGGAGACAAGACCAGCCATCTTATAGACCAATTGTTCAGTATTCCTTTTCTGCATACTGGCTCCCGCCAGTTCCTTTACCCACACATCTTATAGTTTCAAAACACTTTAAAAAGCTTACGTTCCCATGACACTTTAAGGAGGGAGTTTGGGAAAAGGTCGAGGAGAAGAAAATCAGGGGTTTAGAACCAGCAAAATCCTCCCTGCACCAAAACCCTCAAAGGGACACACTCCGTCTTAGCAGACTGAGTGGCTGTACATAAGACCTGAGCAGGAATGGGGGCGGGAGGAGAGGAAGGTGGCCTTTCCCCGTGAAGCCGCGCTCCGTGGAAGAAGGTGGCCTTTCCCCGCGAAGCCGCGCTCCGTGGAAGAAGGTGGCCTTTCCCCGCGAAGCCGCGCTCCGTGGAAGAAGGTGGCCTTTCCCCGCGAAGCCGCGCTCCGTGGAAGAAGGTGGCCTTTCCCCGCGAAGCCGCGCTCCGTGGAAGAAGGTGGCCTTTCCCCGCGAAGCCGCGCTCCGTGGAAGAAGGGAAGCAGAGGCTGGGCCAAGCCCCTGCTGGGCTCCAGGACCGGCTCCCACCTTTCCCTTCACCCCAACACTGCCCCGCCCTGCCTTGCCGGGTCCTCGGACCGAGTTTAGCTGCGCTTTTCCCAAGGAGCCAGCAGTGACCCTGCAGGCTCAGTGCTCCCCACTTGACCATTACTGTTTATTTTTAATAATAATACCAAGCGCTTGCCCAACGCACAGATTAAGGCTGAAATTCAGTGGAGCCTTCTTAATTACACTAATGGTTCTCCAGAAAGTGTTTATTTTTAAATTGTCAAACTGTCCCTAGGGCCAAGATAGCATCATGAGAAGACTGAGAATCGTAGAGAAGACCGCACCGCTCACTGTGGTGCATGGGCGTCCTAAAGGGAATTTGCTATTTCTGGGTTTATCCCCTGGAGACATGCTCAAACGCATCCCCAAGGAATATTTCTGCCATATTGTTCGTAGTGGCAAAAACAAACAACAGCAAATAAAAGGTAACGAAGTGTCCAATGGTAGGAGAATAAAATGTAAGTCATGGCATACGGAAGCAGTGCGATCTGTGGTAAGCGATTTATAGGCACGTATCCCCGTGGATTAATCTCTAACGGGATGGTATACCAAAATCGCAAAGTGAATCGACTTAATGCTACCATTTATAGGATGTTTCAAAACACCCTCAAATACTGTATTTTGTTTAATGTGTTCCCATGGAATGAAAGCATGAATGAGAAGAGAGAAGACAGGTCGTGGCTACAGCGCTGAGGGAAGAGACCTGGACGGGAGGCAGGCAGGGAGGCCTCCGGTGTGAAGTGTGCCCCTGGGTGTAAAGCGAATACAATGGGCGTTCTCATTTGTTACGTTTAGGTGGTTGTGTGTGTGCGCGTGCGTGTGTGAGATTATTTCTTACACATTTTTATAGGTTTCAAATACCTTATAGTTAAATATTGGGGGTCTTGTTATGGACTCAATGAAGAGATTTTGCTTCTGATGCCTTTTAAACATCAGAATCTCTCAGAAGAGGTGGAATTCCTGGGTCCAGATAAAAACTGGGTCACGCTGAACCCCACGAGAGAGGTGACGGGGCTTTGTGGAGGGTTCCAGACGAGACCCCGACATGCGTGTTCTGCCTACTCCTGCCTTCCCCCAGACCTGTGAGGCAGACATCCTGGGATTGCCTCGGGTTTCGCCCCTCCCAGCTGGTCTGGGACGCAGGCGGCTTCCCCGGATTCACTGTGGGATGGAGAACTTGAGGGGGGCCCTCCTCATGCAGCTACCAAGTCAGAAGGTTTGAGCGGAGAAGCCCTCTGAGTTAGTCATACATGTAAGGAGTCACTTGTGTGCAGATTTGAAATGCCATCTCATTGCACCCAAGTTCGTTTTATGAATAGACAGAGTATTACCGAGTTTAATACGATGAGTTAATTAAGGAATCATAATTCCCGGAAAGTCTCTTTGACATAATTTAAAAACCCAGGTAAGTGTAATCCTATCATTTAAAACTCTAATTGAATGGGAGACTAGAAAATACTAGTGGGCTTTATGATAAAAGCCATCCCGACACGGGGACGCCGGGGAGGGAGGACAGTAAGTGACGGAAGGGACGTCAGCCACTTGGGTGATGGAAGACCCTCATTCTGGCTGGGAGGTCACAGCGGCCGGCGGGGGACACCCAGGAGGTGGTTTTACAGGAACACACTGGTCTCCAGCTAGCCTTCCAGCGGTGGGCCGCCTGCCCCCATGCCTCTGTTCCCACATGACAGAGCCGCCATCTCGCGAGGAGAAACAGGCAAGGCGTCCATTGCAGGGTCCTGCCAGTGAGCCTGTCACAGGGCAGTGTCTTGGATTTTTCCAGAACCGATTCTCTGGATGCCTTCTTGTAAAGTTGCTCATCGCAGAGAATTCACAGCATGCCCACGAGAGTGATAGCCTTAGCCCTTTGGTTTGTGTGTGATTCCGTTTCCTTAGGGAACCCGGCCCATGGAGATGTGAGGCGCCGTATCTAACGCTTGGGCCCAGAAGGGCTGGGGTGGCCAGAGCTGGCACAGTTTAGAGTGTGAGCTAAGATGCCTCCTCGTATCTCCTATGAAAGCGACCTGTCCATGGAGTGGCAGCAGCAGGTGACACAGCCTGATGTGAGGGGACGCGGGCCAGAACCCCACGTCCGTCCGCCTCCTCCCCCCAAATGACACGGCCTGCTGCAGGCTGTCCCTTCCCTGCACTGCCCCCCACCGTCCCCGAGGAAGCCATCGGAACGATGGCTGCAGGGGTGAGGTGCAGAGGTGAAGGGTGTCATGCACGTGGGCCCCCGAAGCGCTCTTCCCTGGCTTTGTACAGCAGAACTTCCACTGCAGCCGTGTCCACTCTGGGGAGAAATAAATGATGCCAGTGACAAAGAAAACAGTCTTAGGGCCTAATATTGACCGAATGTGGGAGTTGGAAGGAGCCAAAAATGGCGCTTCCCCAGCTGTCAGGAAGATGAGTTGGCTTCACACTCTTGTATGTCTGTCTTCATCTGTCCAAGGTGAACTGGACTCCTCCCAGTCCTGGACACTGAAGGTGGGGTGGCCTTACTCTCTCTCTGAGATGACAAACGCCTTTGCTGATTGATGGCCGCGTGCCCTGCACAGGAAGCTGGGTAACTGGAAGGGACGGGCAGTTCTCGTAGATCCATCTGTCGGTGCATTTTTTCACTGTTTCCCGTGTGGACGCTGTGAAGATGAGAGGGAGAAGCTGGAGCAGGGACGGACGGGAGCCCAGGTGTGCAGGGCTTGGAGAGGACTCGGGATCAAAGCCCACTGAGGGCTGCCGGCTCCTCTTGCTGCCCAGGGCATCCATGCACGCTGACGCCCACTTGTGCAGCCGAGGGGTCCAGCGCTCACAAGGTCTGTGGAGAGCGCCGGCCCAGCCGGTGGGGCCTGCTGGCAGCGTGGCATTGTCACAGGATGCTGGGGCCGCCAGGCCTGTGTTCCGGCTCTGAAGAACCGTGAGCGTGAACTTCCTGGGTGAACACTCGTTGTACAGAGAAGGCTACACGACTAGATCCTGTTTGGGTTGTGGCGAGCGACAAGGCCTGGGAGGGGACCACAGGCACAATGCCCTCCAGCTATCTTCCTGACTTGGAATTGACTTCCTCCAAATCACGGAGGCACTGGGGGCGGGGTGGGTTCAGCAGATGAAGACACAAGTGACAAGTGTCTGTTCTAGAATTCTGCATGGCATGGCAGTTCTGGCCACACATAAAGGTGGCGTCTTAAATGAAACTTGCCCCAATGTACATTGAGCCTTTAGAAAAAAGTGCCACAAGGAATGAAAGAATCCTGACTGTTGGAAATTATCCCACCATGGCCCAATGTCAAATGTACTACTTTTGCTCTGACCCTCACAAGGGACCTCTTTGATTGTCATGAACGCGGAGCCTGAAGGTGCAGCTTGCCTGGCTCTGCAGGTGTCCACATCTGTGGGCTCACAGTGTCGCCCCAGAACTCTGCTGGTGCAGCTGGAGGCAGGGGAGGCGGGGACAGAGCTTGTATTTTTACCTCTTTGGGAATTTGTGAGGTTCCTGAAGAGGTTTTTTTCACTCAGCAAATGGAATGTGGATCAGTCACAAATGTGTGTTCTAGGCTGGGAAATGGGACAGGACATTTATGAATGAAGGTAAAAGAAACTTCAGGTGAGTCATCCTTGCCAAAAAAAAAAAACCCCAAAAAACCAACAATTTTCACTCATATTATATCAAGAGATTGGCTGGGAACCAAGTGCATACAAAGAAAAATATTTAACTAGTATATTTGAACAGTTATGCAGAAAAACGTGTGTGCAAGCATGTGTGTGCACACGTGTGTGTATCTGTGTGAGAACCCAGACAGATCTCCACCAGCATTTGTGATATGTTCCGGACACTGGGTCCGTGTGGACGTGCGCAGTCCCACAGTAAGAGCTTGTGTGAGTGGCCCCCAGCCTTTGCACCCCCTCATCCCCATCCGGCATAAACCCTTGATAGTTCTGGTATCGGTCAGCATTGGTAGGTTGTGGCTGAGGTGACAGATGAGCCCAGACTCTCAGGGCTGATTCAGAGGTTTAGTTTGGGTCACAAATATGTTCTTATGGGTTGGCTTTGTGTCTCCTTTACTCTAGAGTCCTGGCTGTGGACATGTTAGTGAAGAGGTGCCTTTTCTTTATCGTGCTTTTCAGAGTTTGTTTTATTAATGTGTTGATTTTTTTTTAATTAAAAGTTATTGGGGTGACAATTGTTAGCAAAGTTACATAGGTTTCAGGTGGTGTATATACACAATGGAATACTATTCTGCCCGAAGAAAAGATGAAATAGTGCCCTTTGCAACAACATGGGTGGATCTTGAGATTATTAATGGATTGATTTTTGATGCATGAGCTCTAAGCTCCAAGAAGGACGGGCTGTCGTGTCCGCATCATACAGCAGAGTCCCTGTCAGTAATGACAGCTAGTCACATGGTTTGACAGCTGACACTATAGGGGCAGAAGTAAAAAATAAATGAAAAGCACAAGGCTCCCTGAGAAACGGGGTTGAGGCTTGACTTAGGTTTAGGGGATTGTACCTATGTGAAGAATGAAGAGGACTTCCTCCAGGAAGAACTCTGGACAAAGCCACAGAGATGTGACAAATCTTAGCTGTGCCAATGACCTCTGGAAGTTCTAGGAGAGTGTAAGGCCAAGAGAGGGCCTGATGGAGTGCAAGGTGGGACAGCCGTCCTCAGCTTTGGGGGTCCAGCAAGTGGGTCCCTTGCTGGCCAGTGCTGGCACTGATGTCTCTGTCTTTGTGTACCTTCCATCCTCTCCTTTGAAGGGACCTGTCTACGGGTTCCCTCTCACTGGGGTCACATAATGGAGAGTGTTCTGATCATGCTCTTGATTTATGTTTGTTCTGGAATTACTCCAGGTTTGGGTATTACTTAGCTAGTCCGTTGGGTTTTCCATCTTTGTTTATTTGTCATTATTCTTCTGTCCACATTAAAAAAGGATGTGAGGTAATTTGCAGTCAAATACAGATGTACGTTAAGGTTGCTATTAATAAAGTGGAAACCGACAGGCAACTCACCGAAATGATATGTCTGTTCTTTCCTTACGAGCATCCTCGATGTGTGTTTGTTTTCTAGGTTTGCCATTTTTCCCAGTGACAAGAAAGCCAGGGGCCAGACTGCATACCCGTTAAGAAGTAGTGAGTTGTCTTCCCTGTTGCTCATTAATTTATAAAGTTGTGTGCCTTTTGCCAGTTCCTAAGTTAGTTTTTCTCTGTAATTCTCTGATGGCATCTGTAATATTAACACAATCTCATAGACACACACACACTCAAAATAAAACTTTGCAAAGTTTAACATTGACTAATATGAAGCCACCCTGTAAGGGACAGAATTGGCAGAAATGTGTAGCCGTCGCTGGATTTCACAATCTGGGGGACCTCTTGCTGCAACAAAGTACCCCTATGCTCTGGTCGTTGGCCGGTGGCCTCAGGGTCCAGGTGCCTCAGGCGCTGCATCCCACGGTGTGATGACGAGATTATGCGAGTCCAGGGCAGGACGACTCCTGCTCAGACTACAGGGGGCCGGAGTGTCTTCTGTCGGCCTTGAGTCCTAGCTGTCCCTCGTGGGACATGGCAGCATCACACCAGATTGGCAGGCGCACTTGGTGCCCGCCCTCATGTGTCCCCCTCGTTGTTGACACATTTCCTGATGCAGTCAGGATACTTCTCCCGTGACATGGAGATGGGCGATACATGTGCCATTTCCTTCTCTCATTTCTTACCTGGAGAAGCTCTGAAACCTCAGTGACACTACCGAGCAGAGTGAAACCCAAACTCCCCAGTTTTTAAAAGCAATCTTAGTTCATGTAATTAACTAGCCATGTTTCATTGGGAATATGATGTTTCTCTGAACAATCAGTGTTTGGTTTTTCACTCAGCTTCATGCAGAACAGGCTAAAGGGAGCCTGCGTGGATGAAGCCGTCATGCTTTGTGGGACCCCTGGGTGTCGGGTCTGTGTGACTGTGAGGGTCCTGCCTGAGACACTGCAGATAATATCCTCATCTCATTAGACAGAATGCTGAGTAGACTCTGGCAGCCTTACCTTCACCTTTAATGACAGTGACAAGGAGAGGGAGGGAGTTGTCATCGGTGTGCTCAGGTCTTAAATAGAGAGCAAGGACGGGTGCTGTCAGCAGCCCCGGCGCTGGTGTCGCATCGTCATGTTGGGGTCCTGGCTTCTGGTTCACTGGGTGATGCGCTGGAAGGGGGCCCGCCGCCGCTGGCCCGAAGCCCAGGAACATGGGGGACGCTCTCCAAGGCACCTATTTCCTCAGGGTCGCTGTTTCAGCTCCCTTTGTCCTTCTGATCACCAAGCATCTCCTGAGCACCTGCTTTGGACCTGGTAGTTTGTAGGTATCCCTGCTGTCCATTCCCTCCCCTGGTGGGGTCACACCCTTGGGGAGGGGCAGACACACATGTAAGTACACGGTGAGCCGCTTTCACGTGGAGAGCGCTGTGAAGGGCGGTTGGGGGGGTGGACCGAGTGCCCGGGGCAGTCTTCCCCGCCAGGGCTGGTGCATTGATTTGGCCAAGCCCGAGGCTGAGCATTTCTGGCAGAGGCACAGGAATCAAGACAAGAATGGACGGAAGTCGTAGAGGGACAAGAAGGTCCCAGGGGCTGGGTCCCAGTGAGTCAGGAGGAGGCTGTCTGTGGTTGGAGAGGCCGGAGGCCATGCAGAGAGTTTGGGTTCCATTCTTAGTTCAGGAGGAGGCTTTGGAGGGTCTTCAGCAGGACCAGGCCTCTGACTGGTTTATAGCCCCCCACCCCCCGCCTGTGACAGAGGATTACAGGGGCCGGGGTGGAGGCAGGGTGCCCGGTCGCCAGCTCTGCGTCATGCAGGCCACAGGCCACCGTGAGCCCATCAGCTTAGGGTAGGTATCTTGGCGGTGCTGTATCCAGGCGGCTGGCCATCCTGTCCCCTTACCTCCATCACACATCCCCAGAGTGACTCACCAGCTTTTCTTGTTCCCCTGCAGGTGGGCACCCACCCCTAATAATGCACATATCACATTGTCTGTACTTGGGGCTCATACCTGTCTTCCCCACCGGCCTGTGGGTTCTTCAAGGTAAGTAGTCACATCTCCTTATGTTTCTCCTCCGGACTCTGTGGAGATCCTGACCCCACAGCAGGAGCCACAGCACCCCTAGCTCACTGACTGTGGTTATTGGAACCTGCCACTGGTGGGGCCACCCCGACAGCGTCACCCCTGCCTGGCCCCGACACCCTCCCTTTAATGTAAAAACCATGTAACCAACCATCCTTACCCTGACAGAACACACAGTGGGCCCACCTTCTCAGTGCCCACTGAGACTAGTGTGGGACGGCTGGTCAGTTTTTAGCAGGATGCGTCTAACCAGGTTACACGAGCCTTCTGTTCTAGATTATTCTAAACCTTCTTACCTGGATTTTCTTAAAGGGGAAAAGAATTATCGACACGTGTTTCCCTCTTCATACTTTACCAAAGAGAGAAAAAAATGGAACAGGATATTAACTCCCACGGTTCTTCCTGTGGGGACGAAATATAAATATCTGTGACAAATTGCAGAAGGAATCATTAATGGCAGCTGCCAGTGTTACTTAAAATGAATCAGACCTTCCCAGAGTCCCCTGGAATAACGAGTGCTGAGCAAGACGATGAGGGCGGCTCGAATTCGTCGTATACCTGGAAGTCCACTGTTCAGCTAAGTCGGGAACCGCAGACGCCTGTAAAGCAAAACACGCCCAGCCTGGGTGTTTGCGAGTGTCAGCTCCCCTCCCTGTGCCTTACCAGAGCCCATAAGCTGCGTTTTCTTGGTTTGGAACAAGCAATCAGTGTCTTCCACCCCAGCTGGCTTGCTGTCTGGGAGCCTGGACCGTGGATGTGTCGGGATTATACACACAAAGCATTCGAGTCCCACACAGAACCATCAGATTACCTGTCAGCGTAAAATTAGGGGGAGCCCTTTACATGATGAGAGAGCAGTCTGGGAGCTCACGCATGTGTCGTCTGGGAAAGCTGCCTTCCGTGCACCGGTAGGGCTGCGGCACGGTGAGTCCCCACCTCTGTGGTGAATGTTTCTACCTCTAAAGTGAAGCGACTCTGGACTGGTTGCTCTCCAGATGAAGGAATTATTGCAGAGTTCTCTCAGGCGAAACGTAGGGAGCCTGAACTCTGCCCAAAGTTTCTGTCCCCTTCAAACGGGCCCCCCAACGAGGACATGGTTTCTGTTCTCTTTAATTATCTTTTGCTTCCTGAGTTTCAATAATCCAGAACCTGTTTATACGTCACTGTGTCTTCTTTTGACGATCGGGCGGAATCTCTCCCATTGGCTCGGAGATTAGGGGTCCCCAGGAAGGTCGTGTGGGCGCGAAGGTGAGACTTCGGGAAATTCAAAAAGAATTCGTCATGTCAGAAGCAATTCTTCCTGGCTTTGAAATGGGCGATCAGGTGACAACTAAACTGTGTCTCTCTTCTTTGCATGGATGGAGAAACCATTTGGATTTTTTAATATAATTGATACAGGGCCTCTAAAAATGCTTGTTGTTTGCTTTTCGTTTTCAAACTACATGTTTAGGAAAAGATGTAGAGAGATGCCTCGTCTGTTTCCTCCTCCTGGGAGGGGACAGCCCGTCTCTCGGGGCTACTGTGAGTGATGACACAGGGACAGGAGGGCCATGCCTTGTCACAATCACTCCATTATGAGTTTAGCTTCCTGCTCTGTTTTATGCTGTGTGGCCCTGGCATCCAGGATTGGTGCTCCGGGCATCACTGTCGTGCGATAGAGTCCTCTCTGCACCAAACAGGGACCAAATCTCTGGGACTGGCCTGCCGTCCACAGAGACAGGTGGTGGGGGGTCCAGCGCTCCCCAAGAGCGCCCTGCCTCCCGACCGATGGCTGCTTTGTCACAGGTGCAGTTGGTGTATCTAGGGAGGAAGCACGGGGACCTGTCACCCGTCCTCAGAGCAGAGCGCCGCCGGCCCCCTGCCCTGGGCGGGCTGTGCCGTATCTATTCCCACAGTTAGCATCTGAGCACTGGCTCGTGCTTATTGAGGACTGAACCATGGGGAGAAAATGCCCACTTGAGATGTGAGCGAGTTCATTTACAGGCCAGTGAAGAAAAAGTCCCTCCAAGCAAGGTGGACAGTGAGCAGAGCGGTGTTCTGCGGCCTCCCTCCTTGAGGCGGCCAGGCAGGGGCTGGCACCCGGCCGTGGCTCGGCGCTGGGCTGGGGCGTGTGCAGACTGGGCGCAGGCGGGCGCAGCTCCCGGGAGCCTGTGGGCGAGGCACTCTGCAGGGCTTCGGTAGGCGCCAGGGGCTCAACGTATGGCCCCACGGTGGCTGGCTCGGAGAATAACACACAGTGACATAGAAATAGTCACGGGAAAAAGTCATGTCAGTTCTGCAAAGTAAGACCCCGCATAAACGAAACACGTGCTGAAGAGAGGGAGGCCACAGCAGCACAGCTCTGAGTCCAGAAGGGGGACCCAGAGGCGCCGTCAGGGCTGGCTCCGTGTCCAGCCCCTCTGTGGGCCAGAGCAGCTGGCAGGAACGGTGCAGCCTGCCGCCACAGCCCGGAGGCTCCGGCGGCACGCAGGGACAGGTTTGCTTCGTCCACTGGAGGCCAAGCTTGGTCACAAGGCGCCCATTGGTGCCAGACCCTCTGAAGCAGCCTGTCTCCTGACTGACGTTGCCTCTTCTGTGAAAATTAATCTCAAACTCTGCGGCAACGCACCCAGGCATCGCGGCCTGCATGTCTGCGGCCGGCACAGTCATTTCACCACCGTTACCTAACTCGTTACCTTGTCAATGGCCTCAATATGCTTGGGCTCGTGGACTGCAGTGCTCATGGAAAGTCCGGTTTTATTCCTCGGCGTTGAGAGTGGACACCACTTAGATTAATCCCTCCTACAGCCGGCTTTTAATTTAGGTTAATTCTGCTCTCTTCATGTTATTTTTTTTTTCCTGGAGAAGTTGATGAAAGTGCAATATTTGTGATTTGTCCCAGTTCACCTCCAGTAGGCAGGTAGCACTGCAAACCAGAACTGGGCCAAGTTAGAAATCTCTGAAAATGAAAACTGGTTTCAACTTAGCGGCTTTAATGAAATGTGTTTTCAAGCACAAGCGAGGAAAACAGTTTTTCACCCCAACACCCACCCTGTGTTAGGGGAACGTATCTTTGGTTTCAACGCTCGAAGTCATGGTATTCCTGTTTTTAGATGTGGGGAGGAGGTAATTTATAGCCATGGCAGTAACTCTGAAGACGCTATGGCACTGGTTTTCAGCCAGGGCTGGTCTTGCCCTCAGGACCATGTCTGGGGACGTCTTCGGTTGTCACGACTCGGGAGGGTGTCCCCAGCCTCGAGTAAACAGCCTCCAGTGCCCAGGACGGCCCCCAGCAGAGGCCCCACTGCCATCAGCGCCAAGGCTGAGCACTGGTGCTCCACTCCGTGGGTCTGGAATGCCTTTCCAGCCCCGCACGGGTGGCAAGATCCTGGGTTTTGCCAAAAGCCACTTACTGCTCCCCGGGTCCCATCCTGATCCTTTGAGCTCCAAGGTTCCCGCTTATCTGCAGCTTAACTTCTCTGAAACCCAGTTTCCTGAGATGTTGACTAGAGATAACCGCTCAGTGTGACAGGTCCTTGTTCTTAACGTTGAGGAAAGTACTTGCAAACAGCAGACATCTGATCCGTGAGTCTAAGTAATCATCGTGGGAGAAGGGGCCCAGGCCCTGGATGGGACAGCCGCCCTGCCACCTCCCTCCTGCTGGACCCCACCTGCCTCTGGTCTAGACGTTTCCTTCCGGCCTGGCTACATGGGGAATGGCCAATCTGCGGACCGGGCCTGCCCACAGCAGTGTCTGCCTCCCATGGCGTCAGGTTTCATCCCCACAATCCTGGTCAATCGTTTGTCTTGGTGACGCTGGTGCGGGGCGTGCTGGATGGAAATAAGGCCAGGCTCTGTGAGGGGATGGCAGCGCCGGGGCCTGGCCACTCGCGCCTCGGAATGCCCTGCCAGTGGGCGTTGCTGGCCACACGGCAGGCGCACATTAACATTTTATGGGCCATTTTCTCATAGAGAAAAGCAGGGCCAACTTAATTCTTGCTGGCTTTGGGATTTCGGCTCCACACTCAGCAGATCTGATGCAGCCGCTGCGGGAATAAAATTTCTCACATGTGGCTGTATTCACTGAGTGGGGAGGGACGCGCTCCATTTTAGTCCCTTCAGCAGAGACCCCCCCCCAATCCGCTAATGTTTAGGCAGCAAACACTAGGAACCTCCCTGTGAGAAGCAGAGCCCGGAACGAACTCTGAGACAAGACGAAGGCCTAAAAGCAGAAGGTCAAGTTCTGGGGCAGAGGACGCGATGCATCCCGCCTTCGCCGACAAAACAAGTGTGTGTTTGGAGGGAAGCGGGCCGCAGGCAGTCACCCAGGGGCCTTGAGAAGCGACCTCGGAAGGGCCACGGCGATAGAGGAGCAGGCTGCAGGCGGGTCTTCTTCTTGTGGAGACTTTGGATCGAAGACAAACACCAAAAATGAAGCAAAAGGACGTGTGTCTCAAACGGAAGCCGCAGGGCCCATCCCAAGCTCTCGCACGGGCCTCACGCGGACGCTGTCCCACTGCATTCACATCCGACTCTCTGGTCTTCTGGGGGCTGCTAAGGACATGAGTAGTGGAAACACTGAGAAATAGTGGCTGAGGCCACGTGGGGGGAAAAGCTTACGTAGACTGTACATCTGTGTGGCTACGTGCACCGCACGCGTGTATGCATCATCTGTCTAGGCATCTATCTGGGTGTCTACCTTTTGTCTGTCTGTCAATTATCCGTTCATCTGTTTATGCACCTTTGTGTGTATGTACATATCTGTTTATCATCTGTCTAGTATGTATCTATCTGTCTATCCATCAATACGCACATGCACACAGATGTTACAAGAACTGAGAAGCACTAGGAAATCAGGAGACTCTCCTACCTTCCTCACAGCCCACACGGACATTGTCATGTGTGTGGAACAAGATACTGACGGATTGTTCTGGAAATGATCAGGTTGTCAGAGCATTCCAGCATTTTAGGAGGTATGAAGCTCGTCATGCATGTGGCAAAAGTTTGTTTCCAGAAAGGTTAGACTATTTTTGTCTTAATATTTCTTACTTCAAGAATTTGTCCTTGTTGACCTGGGTGCTCCATTAAGGTGGGATGGTGAAACCCAGCAATGACATATATAAGGTATTTTTGGTGTGCCCGGTGGTGAGCTAAGACACGCAGCCTCTCGGTGGGCGTTATCCTTATTCCACGGGATAGAGAGGGATCCGTCCACATGGAGGGTCTAGGCACTGTCCAAAGCTGGAAGGCTGGACTCTATCCCGTTTTGTGATGGCACCTACACTGACCCGCCGGGTGGTGTGGCCACTCCCCAAGTAGGAGCTACGTTTCCCAGGAGATTCTGGGTAAATGAGGTCTTTGGCATTCTCTCCACCCCAATTCAGCCAAGAGCCCCAAGAGTCTTTATACCCAATTGTTTGTGAGTTCAGCCAAGCGAAGAAATGCCGTGCCCCTTACTTGCTTTAATCCCGTCACTGTTAATTGTCTGCCTACATTTTCTTCTAAGAGGCAACAAAGAGTAAAAAGCCATGCAGTTGCTTTTTTGTTTAGCTGGTTGTAAATATTCAGCCAGAATTTGACTGACAGTGCAATATTATGTTCCCCAAAGCTTGTGCCGTATGTGAATATTTTAATTAGGATTGTAACACGCTATTGAGAAAGTTTGAGCTAAATTGGTTCAGCTGTTTTTGCATTAGTGAAGCATGAAAAGGAATTTTTTTCATCTATTAGAAAATATCCCTTAAAAAAATAATAAACCGAAGCAACTGAAAAATGAGCCAGTTTAGGGAGACCTAAAGTTAGCAGATTGCATCTAGGTTGGGATTAACTGGACAGGTTTGAACAACGTGAAATAAAGTTCAAAGAGGTTATTTACATTTAGCCTCTTCCCTTTGGCAGAAAGAGATGGTTCTTGCAAGGGATGGTTCTTTCCTTCTAAGAAAGGAAGGAAATTTCTAGCAGGGTTGGATTCCTCAGGTTGTGTCAGGGTTACTATCAACCGTACAGGTGATCTATCCCCCACCGAGACGTTGGGGTGCCTTGTTCACCACCCCACCCCACCTCCACCCGATGGCTGGCTCCAGATGGCGCACGCCCAGTGGCTGGAGGCGTGGCCAGCACCACCGTGCTGAACCGCCCGGTTAGAATTCTTTCCTGTGTTGAGTGGAAACCCACCGCCTCGCCTCGTCCTCTCACACGGTTTCTCTTGTTCATGCCTCTCCTTGGGCATCGAGTGTCTCTCTCAGCTTCTCTGAGAGGCTAAGGCAGGAGGAGAAGGCCATGACGGCCGCGATCTCATGATAACTGATGCACGTTGCCACGACCTGCACTGTTGCGAACCCCTCAGCTTCTCAGATCACCGGAATCTGTCGCTTCCCTCTGCTGTGTCACATGTGATGAGTTTTTGCCCACTCGGGCGCTGCTGAACTCTTCCTGCCTCTTCCTGCCCACTCATCAGGGCCTCATGCAGATGCCGGGCAGTCCCCGGGGGGAAGGTGACCAACTGGGCTTCTCCTAACCCCACTGTACCTCTACGGATGGTCATAGCAGCCCGGACTGTGGGCCCACTGTTGCTAGATCTCCACGTTTTTCAGAGGAAGCAGGGCATCTGGAGTTAAGTGTGAACTCTCCCATTTTCAACTATTGGCTGCCACGTCAAATGTGTTGAAAACCCCGATCAGGCCACACAAAGCCGACCCATGCCAGCAAGGACTGCAAGCCCGTGGGTCTCCTCTGAGCTTGGTTTCCTAGCCCCTGGGAGTGGGAGCCATGCTTCTCTGCTTTTATTTTCCTCTGGTTCCCCCACAGCACCTGCATCGCCAACCCCTTGGTAGTTCATAAATAATATTTTTTTTAAAGAAACTTTGTTTTTTTCAACATTTAGAACAATCTTACCTACTTCTTGGGTTTACAAATGACGTTCTAATGAGACGTGTGACTATGAAGAAGCACAAAGTGTCCTGATTGTCTTCTCCTTGGATGCGAGAACGTGAGAGGTGACCCTGAGCTGAGCCCCCAGGAGCATTTCTCGTGAAGAGGCCTGAGAGCCCTCGCGGCAATCTCTCCTGTGGGTTGCTAGCTCAGGACGGCCAGTGCTGCTGCCTGCTCTCCTGGCCCCCAGCCCACCAGACCGTGAGCTCATGGGTCTTTACCCCGCGGCCCCTTAACTCCTCCAAGGACCAAGCCCTCCGCACCTGCACGCCGGGGCTGCAGGGAGCGTAGCCCCACAGCGTGCTGCACTGCCTGTGACTGTGAGCCCTGGGAGGCCAGGACACATGGCTGGCTGTTTCTGTGCCACGTCCCCAGTGCCCCCTGAAGGTCCTGGCAGAGTACACGTCCATAAATATGTGTTAAAGGAACTATGGGTTTCACATCAGCTCCCTTGCAGGTCCTTCTCTGTCTGAATGAGGACTCTAAATCATCAGCACTACGCTGCTAATTAGTGACGCCTAGACCCCAGCCCCTTGGGAACAGAGGACCCTCCCTGCCTCTGGGAGCTGCAGGGTCAGAGGCAGGGCCCGCCCCGATTGCCCATTGAAATCCCCAGGCTGACTGTCCTGAGAACACACCTGCTTTGTTTCCTAAGTGCTGAGTGCCACAGGCTTAGGGGACAATGAACCTGGCCTGGGGCCGACGGCGGTGACTCTTACCGCCTGGACCAAGCCCACTCATGCAGGAGCTGACGGGAGGAAGCCCCACAGAACCACACAGAAACCACAGGCCGCAGGGAGTCATCCTGCCAACTGCTGTCCGTCAGTTTCAGCCCAGGGTCACTGGGAGGGGGCGGGCTTAGTCCACCGGTACCGGCTTCTCAGCTGTCAGACGCCCCCCAGGAGAACAGGGCGACCTTCTGATGAGCAGGGCCAGCACACCGACAGCCTCAGCCTGTCAAGGTCAGGCGGGGGGGGTGGTGAGCGAGGCAGAGGTGCCCAGAAGTCAGCCAGCAAAGGCGCATGCCCGTATTTTACTCCCTGGCAGCCCGAGTTCATTAATTCCAAGGGAAGTTTCTGGGTCAGTGACTTCTCATGTTGACTCGCTTTTCATAAAGAAACAATGAGCTCACACATCACCACCGCGGGAAAGGCCCTCTTAAACCAGGAGTTACTTACTCGGCGTCTTGTGTCCTCAGTAAAGAGGGAGGTTCAGTATGGGGGTCACTCTGCTTGTCAGCACTGCTGTCCTGCACACCCCCTGAAATCTGTGTGTGTGTGTGTGTACGTGTTCCCCACCTTCCAGCTCCTGGGAAAACCTGCAGTAAAATTCGTGTAGATCTACGTGCCAGGTTCACTCTCCAAACGCCTTGGAAACTCAATTCGCAGTGGATGGGGGGCTGGTAATGGGGGCTGGTTTTCTCACCATTCTCAGCGTGGTGGGTTCGGGGTGCCGAGGGGCTGGGCCAAGGTCTTTGTTCCATCCCACAAAGTGTCAAATGAAGCGTGCAGCCGCGTCCCTGGCAGAGACGGCCCCTCCCTGCCTTTCTCAGGGGGCAGGGGCTCGAGGCCATCGTCTCCTTTCCCACGTGCATCATCTTCCAGCCTGGGAGAGAAAGGCAAAAGGAAGGAGGAAATCTAAAGGCTTCGTTTTGCACTAACTGCTCCCATCAGAGGCTGCGGCGTTGTCGTGATGAAAGCTGGGCGGTGATGGAGCGAAATCAAAAGAGGCAGACAGCAGGCTCAGCCCCTGGAAATGACACTGCAGAGGCAAAGGCCTTGGAAGGAGGCTCTGTACTGAGTGATGAGCCGTAATAAGCGCAGATAAGACAACAGATCCAACAGCTCCTCTGGAAGGGGAAGTGAACAGAGGCAATGACTTTTTGGAAGGAACAACAAATAACACCCAAAAGCTGAAATCTGGAACTCATGGCAGGACCCTGGTTCTAAACAGAAGGGAACTGCTACGGACGCTTTTGTCCTTAAACTCAAATCATCACCGGAATCGTTAAGCTGAGCAAGGCCGCCTTCAAGACAGCCTCTCTGTAGGTTCAGTATCTCGGGGAAGTGAGATACCTGAACTCTGGATTTGTTAGGGAGAGTGAGGAAATGCAAGTGCACCCCGAGTGTGCAGAGTTCCTGTGCTGGGCACACCCGGGGTTGTGAGATGGTGAATGAATGAGTTCCTGACCCTTGACGACCTTTCAGAGTGAAGGATACAGACGGGAAGCAGGAAAGACCCTTCCTCGGAAGGAGGCAAAAGAGGTGCCCATTGGGGCAAGTGTGTGCCCGTTGGGGCGAGTTGTGGGCCCGTTGGGGCTGGTGTGTGCCCGCTGGGGCTGGCGTGTGCCCTTTGGGGCTGGCGTGTGCCCGTTGGGGCTGGCGTGTGCTCATGGGGATGGGGGCACTAGAGCAGCCCGATCTCGGGGCTGTTCCTCGGGTATGAGCCCCCCCTCCGTCACTCTTCGTTCTTGGGTGGTTGGCATCTCTTCTTATTTGCCGTGAGTCAGACGGAGGGCTCTGCCCAGGGCTGCAGAGATAAGACCCTCCTTACCCAGGAGCTCAGGGCCAAGGGCTCCATGGTCAAGTGTGATGAGCACAGCAATCAAGGTCCAGCCAGATGTCACCGGGGCAGAGAGGCCGCCTGGGGAAAGATTCCGGGAGGAGGGGAGTCAGGACTAGGCTACTCCTTCAGGCTCAGCTCCCGACCACATATGGAACCTGTGGTTCCTGTATGTAACACGAGAGAGAAAAACATCTTTACAGAACCTGTTGAAAAACAACCCAAAACAATCAAAGGCATATAAACTCAATTTTGGCAGAATGTTTTGATAAGTAAGGGCTGTACACATGTGAATTGGTGATTTTAAACTTGTCACCAAGAAGAATGTAGACGGTCTGTTCCCAGCTCACTGGGAGGTGGGGGCATCCAGCAAAAGGGAGGGAATGAGCGCAGGAAGAGGAACTGGACAGCGGTGTGGGAGAGTCGAGGGCTCAGGGACGGGCCGGGCACCCTGTGAGCGCCGGTCCAACGTCAGCAGATGGAGACTTGGGACGCAGGCAGGAGTTGCAGCCAGTGCCGTGGGTTTAGGAATTAGCCGTGTTCAGACTGAGGCTTTAGCAGGGACCGGGGGGCGCTTGTCAGGCTGCGATTCAGAGAGAAGAGCCCACCGAGGGTTTACGTCTCCATCTGCCACACTCAGGGCTCGCCTGATGCTCTGGAGACCCTTCTAGACTCTTCTAGAGTCAAGAGTGGACCCTTTGCCAGGAGACCCGCACACACACGATCTTATGAGTGGGCGGCGCAGGGAGAGGACAAGAAGACATCGTTTCTTGGCTTTCATGGCTGTACGTGTCAAAAAAGAGAGCAGAGGACGTGGGCATGGGCAGGCGAGAGCAGCACTTGGCATGTTGGTGAGCGTGGATAAATCGCTCCAAGGTGTGCGTTTCCAGGGGCAGGTGTGTGCAGCTCCGATGATCAAAGCAGACACGTGGCGTGGCGCTCCTACCGCTACCTGCGCAGCACCTGTGCGTCCAGCGGCTCGCGTCCCAAGAGCGAAAATGCTCCCATTCCCACTTGGGTTTCATGCGTGAAGGAGGCTGGCTCTGATTCCTTCTTGGAATGGACAGCCCTGAACAGCAGGGGAGGGAAATGACATCAGCATGGAGGCCAGGAGAGAGCCAGGGTCCCAGACACAGAATGGCGCAGGCGTGACCTCAGCGGAGAGGGGCCTGGCATCCGTCCGTGCCTCCGTGTGCCAAGGCACCAAGCACCGAGCTCGGGGCACACGGAGGGTTGCCATGGCATGTCCCACTGGCGTGTGCCCTCAAAGACAGCCCAGCACCTGGCTACCTTTCGCTCCCTAGGCACTGGTCCAGGTGCTGAGACCCCTGCATGACACTCAGCAGGGCTCCTGTCCTCATGGTCACAATCCACAGGGGACAGAGGGGTGACCGGCAAGTCACTTCTAACCCAATAGGAGCAGCCCAGAGAGCAGAAGATGCTGATGAGGCACGTGGGGCAGGCTTGCTGGTTGTCCTGCCGCCTGCAAGGTCAGGGAAGACCATCTGAGGAGGAGCCACTGGGCTGAGTCCCAGGAGGCGAGCGTTTCGGGAGAAGAGGTGTCTGGGTGAGGGGCCCTGGGGACGGTGTGGTGTGCTGGCCCCCGGGCGCCCTGGGAGGGGCTTGGGGCTTAGTTGTGGAGGGAGCGCCGGTGTTGTCGGTGGGGAAGGGAAGCCTGCAGACTTGGCCGGGGTTGGGGAGTGGAGCGAGGGAGCACAGGGCCCCATTTCTGTCTCAGCACTGTCACTGTAGACCACGGTTCTGTGTGCCTGTGTGGTAAGAGGACGCGTGGCCCTGCTCACTCCTGCATCCTGGGCACCCACCCCCGGGTCTGGCATGCAATGGGCGCTCAGGGAATTCTGGGGAGGGAGCAAAGGAAGGAATGCCTGGGGGTCATTGACAGCGCTCAGTGTCTGCCTTCAGATCCCCCGGTGACCCAGGAGTGGGTGCCCCACGCATAGCACGTGTACTTGTGGAACTCTTTAGTCCACACTGACATTAAAAACGAAAAGTACCTGGGAGGAGGGGCAGAGCGTCCTTAAAGCAGTACGTCAACTGACCAATGAGGAAGGAAGGGCGGAGTTAGACAAGCCGCATATGATGATTGGTTCAGGCAGGAAGCATCCGTAGAGGCTAAATGGAGTCGGCGAAAGGTGAGGAGGAACAACACGTGTATAGACTCAAAATGCCCCCAAAGAGCCTCCATAATCACAAAAGCAGACATAAATAGTAAGTTTATGGGGAGACACCTGCAAACGCATCTTAAGAAGGGATCAAAGTGAACGCCACCAGTAATGGGACAAGCCGACACCATGCCCACCTGAGAGCAGGCACAGAGGAGGACGGGGACACGGCAGCAGGTGGGTGTCCCTGACCCAAGTCCCCTCCTGGAGACATCAGACAAGCCCAAGTGAGGCCGTCTCGGCGGGAACTGACCTCTGCAGAGGTGCCCAAGGCCTGAGCCACCAACACCGATTCCGATTCAAGGTACAGAAGACCCGAGTTGCCACAGCAGAGTCCAACGTCTGATAGGGGCTTTTGTTATTTTTTTGTTTTTTTGCTAAATGACATTCTTGGGGCAAGTAGTGAAATCTGGGTGCGTGGCTTAGATTACAGCATCCTGTCAGTATGGCCATCCTGGTCTTGGTATTTGAAGCGAATGTTGTTAAGAAAATCTACGTGACAGGAGTATGGGAATTATTTGTCCCATTCTTGCAACTTTTCTGCAAGTCTGTAGTTATGTGAAAATAAAGTAAAAAAGGAAGCAAGCAATGTCAAATTGAGAGAGATGGGAGTCCAAGGAGCACATCAGATGGTCTGAAAAGACCCCTGCAGGGGAGCCTGCCAAGCGGCAGAAGAGGCAGGAACCAGGGCACGCAGGGGCCTGTGGGAAGGTTCCCTCGCAGAGCAGCTTGTGCATACTGACACGTCACCTATCACCTGTCTGTTGCTGATTGGAGAATTGATCGAGGTGGAGTCAGGGGTGCCCTTCCAGCAACCATCCATGGTGGAGGTTACACCGGGGGAGGGGCGTGGAGAGAAGTGGGCAGTTCAGGTATATTCTAGAGGCCGAGCTGGTGGGACCCTGGGGTGGGGGCGGCCCAGAAGTAACCCAGGTGTTTCCTCTTGAGCCCCTGGGTGGAGGGCTGAGCTGGACCCCTTCCTGTGCCTTCTCACAGCTCGTGACTCGAGATAAATGCAGATGGTGACACATGTGAGGTTGCACAGGGTAGGAGCAGGCTGGTGGGGAGCTCAGTGGTGTGCAGGGGCCATCATACCTCTCATCACCGTGTCCCTCCCCTGACTGGCGGCCTCTGGCCCTGTATCACTGCTGTCACCAAGACCAGGGATTTCATCCTTGGAGGACAGAGACCCCCCCATTGGTTTTGAGTCCTGAGGAAGGACTGCGACAGAAGCCACCAGCCAGGGCTCGCGACAAGACTCTGTTAAGGAAAGACACGTCATCCCAGCCAGTGTTTAAATACTGATCGCATTCCTTGCTTTGCAAATAATTTGGTGGTAAATTTTTACAATATTGTTTTTACAGAGACAGTACTGAGAGGGCAGTTTTTCCCCCTGTCGCTTGGATATTAAGTTCTCTAATGAGAGTCCACAAAACGGCTCCATAAAGCTTGGTATGGAGCCGGCTGTGGGGCACTTGGTGCTGAGGAAAAGCTGTGAGGTTCGGGTCACTGGTGAGAGACCCTCTGGTCACTGCGGGAACAGACGAGTGCCTGCTGTGGGTCCTTCCGCCCTCTCTGTCCTGTCCATCCTCCCGAGGGGGTCACTGAGCGGCTTCGGTGGGGGAGGGTGGGAACGCGAGGCTTGGGGATTTTTTTATTTGGGAGCCTGCCTACTTTTTAATTGGCCTGGATGTTAATGAATGGATTCGTTCTGTTTGCAGCGAGCGGGCTGGGCGCTGGAGCGTGTAATCTGATGGCAGCTTGGTGCTCGGAGCCCCAGAGAAACCTCCGGAGCTGGCCTGATTGGTTTGGCCTCGGGCCCCGGGCTGCACAGAGCTTGGCGGGGTGGCGGGAGGCAAGGCGGGCGCCACGCACACCAGTGGCCTACATGCTCGGTTTGGAGGTCATGGGCCCTCGTCTGCTCCCAGCATCACCTGGGAAGACCACGTGGCAGCCCTGTGGTCCTGGGGCGGATAGGGAGATGGAGGCTCTTCCTGGGCAGCCCTGTATCCGGTGGACACTCAGTGAACACTCCCTCCCTCCTACCTAGGCCCTGGGAGACACTGGGGTGCATTTCACCTCAGCAGCTCCCAGACCAGTGGCCATGTGGCAGACTGGCTGCAGATCTCCAGCCTCTTCCTCTGTCGTTTGGGGACTCTCAGCCCTGTGGCTCCTTCTGCATTTGAACACCAGCCCCGCACCCCTCCGCCGTCCCCCCATGAGGTGCCCGTGCCTCCTGCCGTCAACTGTGTGTGCCTCCAGCTCTGTCACTGGTCCTGCCCTGGAGAACGGGGCCCCTGCGTTCCTGTGAGACCCCAGGGTCCCGCCCAGAGTGGCCCTGAGCTGAGCCACACTGATGATGCCAGAATGCAGGAAACGGGTCCCCACAGAGCTGGGGCACACCCTGGAGTCCGAGTGTGAATCCGAAATCTTCTTCCGCGACGGGAGCCTCCTCCCCCTCTCGGGCTCCTCCACATGTCGCCCCAGCCAAACACGTGTTGTCATTTGGGGAATGCACAGCCCGCCAGCCCCATGAGGGTGACTCAGAGATGGCGTTGGATCTGTCATGGGCAGGAGGCCCGTGTGTGTGAACACAGGCCTTTCCGGGCTAACACCATCTAAGGGAATCCGTTTGGGGCCTGGTGCTTTCGTGTTGGAATTCAGCGGTTTTGGTCCACCTCTGAGCCCAGACCCCCGCCCCCCCAATGCCACTTCTTGCCGGGCAGCTGTTTCAGCCCAGAGTGAGCACGTGTCCACTTCGGCTGGCTGATCACCCTGTGGGGGAGGGAGAGGGTGCAGCAAACACCACACCCTCCCCATGGCCTGTCCCCCGTCTGTGACTTGGCCGCCCCTCCTGAAGTCACACAGTGGTGGCGTGGCCCAGGTCACACACACACACACACAGATGTGGAGGCGGCTGCATCCCAACTGGCGCCCCAAGCCTCCCCACCTAGTGTTACATCCACAGAAAGGCACTCAGGCAGGCTTTTCGGTGCACACGCTTTGCCCATCTTTCCCCTTCACTGTGTCTGTGCTGGGCTGCTGGGCTCCGTGGACGCTGCCACCTCAATATCCATAAATCTATTTGCAGGACACTTTTGTGGCTTTGCTCAGATTAGGACTTGCACTTTCCTCTCTCCATAACATGGTTTTGTTCAGGAGCAGTCCCCAAGCATGGCTGAACCTCTGACACTTCGGCGACGCCCGTGGGTCACTCAAACCAAGTGTCAGCGGGGACTGCAGGAACCTTGGTCACCCTGGCATCCCTTCTGCGGGACCCCCAGGTGGGGCCTGCCCCACCCCCACCCACAAGCCAGCCATGTACCAGCTCCACCTCCAGTGGCCTTGTGTCCAGGTTATGCCCAGGTGGGAGGGTGCCCAGCCGTGTGTACTGGGACCCGCTCACCAGGTGAGACTTTTATTCCGCATCCAGGGCTAAGGCCTGAAGGGCACTGTGGTTCTCAGAAATGGGATTAAAAGCGCCTAGCCTGCAGCACAAAGGAGCCATCGTGAACTAGCCCTCGGGCCACATCTGGTCCGCGTGTCTTTTATTTGTCTTGTGCAATGCTTCAGATCTCTGTTTCCTCACTTAAATGGCAACACTTAATCATACGTTTCATAAAATCGTGATTTCTGGCTTGTTTTCTAAGAAGCTGGCGCCTTTGGCTGCCTGAGGCCACCTCCCCGCTGCAGCGATGGCAGTGCGGGCAGCAGCCTCAGCCGGATGTGTGCTGTGTCCCCACCGCTCCTGCCCTAGGCCTGCACCCATGTCCCGTGCCCCGCCCTGTGGCCTGGCGCCTGTGACCGTCCACACCAGCCATGCTCAGGCCACTTCTGAGGCCCAAGCCCTGTGCGTGGGAAGGCTGCTGGCGCCGTTTGGCCCCGGATGAGGGAAATGGGCCCTGCCCTTTAACTGCTTGTGGTGAATTATTGGAGCCTCATTCCAAGGCTCCTTTTATTGTTCCAAAAACAGCAATGATATTCTTTGTTCTGTGCAAATAATATAGCAAAGGTCCTCCTATTACATTTCTCATAATGAATGTCGTCCTGGGCCTCTCAGGACCATTTGGACTTAATAGAGAAAAAGCAGCAGATAAAACTATAGCAAGCGCTCGCTGTATCTGACCTCGCATAAAGCAGGATTAGAAACCAGGGACGCCCGGCTCTTACTCCAGACTGACGCCTGAATTGCCGGGTGACCTTGGGCCAACGGTGTGGGACACCGGGGCTATTTTGTCAACGGCAAAATCACAGTAATAACTCTTCCCCTCTGGATGCTGTGGGGTTGGTTGCTGAACACACTGCAAAGGGACTCGAAAACGCCAAGGGAACACAAATGCTCGGTGTGATTTAGTCAGATGCGTGGTGACCTGGAGCAATAGAAATATGTGTGTGTCTGTGTAAACTCTTTGAAACTGCAGACATCAAACACGTGGGACACGCCGTCCTCTGCGGAAAGTGATGAAAACAGACACGGAGGCTGCTGTGCACGGCGCAGGGGAGTCTGCGGGTGGGCGCGTGGCAGGTCCGGGAGAGTTTCGAGCTGCAAAGATCCTGGGGCTTCTGGGTGACGGTGAGGCAACGGCTTGGACAGATAGGTCACTCTGGGCCTTTGAACATCCGTCACACCCTTGTCATGGGTCAGGCACAGAGCGTGCTGCTGTAAAGCGCAGTGCCCTGAGGGGAAGACGTAGGAAAGCGAGCAGAGCGTGATGCAGAGCAGCTTTGCCCTCCGCCGGGAGCCAGCAGGCTGCCCGGAGGAGGCGGTGGCGTGGCCAGGGAGGGGGTGGCACGGGCCTAGGGCTCCCCTCAGGGCAGTGTGACATGGCATGGCGTGGCCCGCCTGGGAGCCCCCAGGGAGCCCTGAGAAGGGTGTGGGGCGCCCTGTGGTTGCAGGTGCGAGCGTTGATGAGTCAGGCTGCCTGGACAAGGCACTTCCTCCATTTCCTTCCCATGTGGACTTCGGCAAGATACATAGGTTATCTGGGTCTCAGTTTTCTCAGCTTCGAAATGGGGTAACAGTACCTATCTCACGGGGTTTTTATAAGGTTGATGTGTAGAACGGTGCTTGGCATCTAAGGCCTGAAGGGGCACTGCAGTTCTCGGCACGATAATGAGTGCTGAGGAAAGTTAGATGGGGATGGCAGTGGTGACAGCGGTGGTGATGGCGGCGACAGTACTGGTTGTGGGATGGTGGAGGTGATGGAGATGATGGCGGTAGTGACGGCAGGATTGGTAGTGACAGAAGTGAGTGTGGGATGGCAGTGGTGGCGGTTATTGTGCTAGACATGGGAATGGTGATGGATGCGGTTGTGTGGTGGTGTTGGGGGATTTGGCTGTGTGGTGGTGGTCTGCTGTCTGCATCCCATAGTGTTGGTGAGATGAGACAGTAGCCACAAGGACAGATCACCCAGGAATTCTGTGGTGTGGGAGGTGAGCACTGTTAGAAGAGACCCTAGGAGAGGCAGGGCAGGAGTAGCTGGGGTCACCTCCGTGGAGAAAGCTAGGCTTGGACCAGGCCTGGGAAGAGAGGCCAGCTTCCTAGATTGGAGAAATGGCCCCGGCATCGAGGCGGGAGCAGGACAAGCCTGGGACAAGACCAGAGGGAGTGGGGGCAGGGGACAAGGAGATGGGGGTGGAGGCGGGGCCTTGGGGCGTAAGGGGCACGGAAGACCCCTCTCTGGGGCAGAGTTTAGAAAGGCCACGGGGAAAGACCGGCCTCAGACAGGCCTCGTCCCGGGCGTTCTCC
Organism: Aselliscus stoliczkanus; assembly: GCA_033961575.1. NCBI lineage: Eukaryota > Metazoa > Chordata > Mammalia > Chiroptera > Hipposideridae > Aselliscus > Aselliscus stoliczkanus. The sequence goes on along the minus strand of CM066738.1, from coordinate 1,880,147 downwards.
CCGTGGTGTGTGTTTGGTGTGAGCACCTCCTTTCCAGCCCTTCCAGGTGGCTGCCCCGTTCTTACTGTGGGTCTTAGCACAGGGCCTCGGGCAAGCATTTCCATTTGACGGGAAGGACTCAGGCTCGTGTCTACTCAGCACCGACGAGCACGCTCCCACGCCAGGATCACAGGCAGCGCAGGCACCACCCACACCCGCTCTCACTGGTGGGGTCCTGGCAGGCTGCCTGGTGCCACAGCCTTGCTGTGTAGTTCCGACACAGATGGGCTTATTTTTTGAGTCGAAGCCTCCTTTATGTGGCTGTAGGGCCATCTCTTTCATCCCAACCAGTGAGCACTAGTTGCGCAAGCTTGAAGCTGCAGGACGATCAAAATCCGAGTGTACACCCACCACCAGGGCGTGACGGGAGGCTGCTGTCATTCATGTCTGTGTTGCCAAGGTAACTGGGGATTTGGAAGGGACAGTCGAGTGCATATTTTGCAAGCAGCGCTCTGCAATTATGGAAGACTTTGTGCCTCGATCCCAAATTGAGGAGTGTGGGAGCTTGAGGGACACCGGGAATGTGGCCGTCTCTGGTGGCGTGCTCGGTGAGGCGCTCTGGGCCCCACTGCTTCTGCTGTTGCACTTCCCTTAGAAAATGCTCCTGGCCTCTGATGAACCCAGAGGGTCCCCCGACGTCTGAGCATCTATCAATGGTTGAGTTGTCGCGTGGCCAAGGGTTTCCATCCGGCCTCACCACCTGTCCCCACCCTTGCATCATCTTCTCTCCCAGTTCCCTCCTGGCCTGAGTTCAAAACCGTCCAGCACCAAGACTCAGCCATGTGAGGATGAAGTGATCGCCAAGGTGACCTTCAACTGTCCTTGAATTCGGGGGTGTTTGGGATGCTCAGGATGGTACTCGGCCCAGGCGGCCCTCTCACCCTGTGAGGCGTGGAGACCTTGCTGTGTTAGCTTTCCCAAGACACGCAGAGATGGGACCCATCGCCATCCCGAAGTCCCTGACACCCCTTGAGTAAAACTGCCCACATAGAAATTCCTGGAGGGGTCTGAACGCTTTCTCCCAGGATGAAGGGAAGCTGGTCTTCTGTGCCCCACTCAGATATGAAAGGAAACCTCCTGCCTTATGACTGTGTGTAATCAGCTGAGGGCTTAGTGTCTTTACTTTGGTGTGAAGAGCATGACTGTATTCCTGGAAAGAACGTCTGTGTTGAATTCGTTTCAAGTCCCTTTCAGAGCCACAGGTGTCCCCGGGGGCTCCAATGTCAGAATCCGGGTTCGCAGGGCCCTAGGCACCGTGCACTCTGTGCTGCCAGCCAGTCTCATCTCTGAGTTCTTAGGGTGGCCCTGGGCACAGGTGTGGACCTCGCAAAGCCCACTCCTGGCATGCTGTCTGAGAAGCAGATCAATGCGGCCTCCATCTGTGAGTGGGCAGGCGATTCAAACATCCGTCCATGTGTCCCCAGTTTATAAGGAGTAATGTGACCATTTTTTTCTTTTAGTATTTTTTTAATGTTGTGCTGATTTTGTTTGATCTAATTAAACACATTTAGGAAAACGGTCTGAAGGTTTCCTTGCAACATAGATTTCTTGCCTTTAACAGTTTGAAGGCGTAGTGTATGAGGTTCCTGTGGCTGCTGTAACAAAGCACCGTGACCTGCGTCTGAAGCCAGGGTGTCGCAGGGCCGCCCCCCCCCCGCCGGGAGCCCCGGGAGGCTCCCTCCTGCCTGTTCCGGCCTCGGGGGCTCCCGGCGACCTTGGCCTGTGGCCAGTCTCTGCTCCCATCTTCACGAGGCCTTTTCTTCCATTCATGTCCCCTGTGTCTGTCTCTTCTAAGGACACGTGTCGTTGGATTTAGGGCCCAGCCGGGGCATCAGGGCGATCTCTTTATCTCAAGATTCTCCAGTTCACCTGCAAGCATTGTTTTTCCAAGGTGAGATATACAGGTTCTGGGGTTGTGATGCGGACTTATCTTTTGGGGGTCACCACTCAACCCGCTATGTACATACTTCTAGATAAAGGAACAGAAAGATGGTTTAGCTGATTTATACACTTCTTGGTTTGAAAGAATTACAGATTTTCAGGGAAGATGCCAAGATAGTACAGAAAGGTCCCTTTCCTCAGTTTCCCGCTGGTAACCTGTTATATAACTAGGACATATCACACCCGGGGAACGGCAGTTGGTGCCATCCACAGGTCATAGGCATAATTTTCTTTCGTGGGCTTCATTTCTAGTCAGAGAGATGTGGTGAGTCCCAGGCGCCCTTCCCAGCCATGTGGACTGGAGCAAGTTTTCACCCTCCAGTGCCCCCGTTTTTTGTTTTCTGCCTCAGAAAGGGGGGCCTGGGGTTGTGAAAATGAAGAGATTACTTGAGAAAGGAGAGCAGCGTTTCCCCCTGTGGAAAGTGTTACTCCTTTCCACAGATTAAAGCCGGAGCTTGGAAACGTGAGAAAGTTCAAGACCTGCGCCTTGGAAGGTCTGGTGACCAGATAGGGGCCATGCAGGCGGCCATGCAGTGAACACCCAGGCTGGGTCTCGCTGGGGTCCGGGCCCGGCCCTGCGCTCAGCCCCTGGTGGGCGAGCCCGTGGATGGAGCTGCCCGAGTGGACAGCCAGCCACCCCAGGAACCCTGTCCTTGCCGTAAATACCAAGGAAGGCGGACTAGTTAGAGCCGTGAACTTTTATCGTTATTGAGGTTAAGCCAGTGCTCGAATGTGTGGGCAAGTCCTAAAGGTCGTCAAGCAAATTGAGACCGTCACTGTGCTGATGGCAAAGGCCTTCAACATCGGCACCGAAATACCCGCCCCGCCCCCACTTCACAGCGCTGCACGGGTTTGTGCAACCTAAACCTCAGGGGAAGGGTGTGCCTGCCCAAAAAGGTGAAGGCCCTTAAAATGGCTCATTTAATGGCACTGACTCGATTAAGAATCCCTAAAAGGAGCGATAGAAAGTTTGTGGGGACATTACTTCCTGTCCCCACTGTTGATCCAACTGCATTCCCTGCCCCTGCGCCTGAACTGTCTTTGTTTAAATTTCCATTGCAGGGTTTAGGTTTTAGAAGTGAAGTGTCACACTTCATGGATGAAGTAGAGGCTTGATCACTGCACTGTACACCTGACACTGATGTTGTATAATATTGTATGCCAACTGTAATTGAATATATAGATAGTCACGGGATGTAGATTATAGTGTGGAAGGGAGTCAAAGGAATTGTAATAGATCTGTATGATATGGGGGGAGGAGTGGGGTGGCGAATTGGGGGGCGGGGGGTTGTCACTTTGAGGGGTAAAAAGTATAGCTATTGCACTGTGTTGTACACCTGAAGCTAATTTTTAAAAAAAATGTTTATTTCACAATAAAAGAAAAAAAAAAAAGAAATGAAGTGTCAAGAATGTGCAACAAAAAAGAAAACCACCGATAGTCAGTAGCACAGCTTGGAGCGGGACAAATCATTCAAAGAAAATCAGACGGTAATTGGCCTTTGTTTAAAGCGGAGACTTAAAGCCGATAAGGATTGTGTAGATAATTTTGTTGCAGACTTTTGTCTTATTACACAGACTAATTTGATATTGTCCTGGGAAGCTGCCCCTTTGAATATTCAACAGAAGCAGCAGTGCACCAAGAGACGTGGTATTAAGTGTATTATTTTTGCATAATTCACGCTCAGTGACAGCCTTCGCCTGCCTCACTCCATCACACCTTTACTGGGAGACTGGTGGGCACTTCCACTCTCATTAAGCTATTTATTAATTGTCATGAGTGATTTCAGTGTATGGCAGTAGGGTTATGCCACACTGAACTGTTAAGAAAATCCATCCCACTGCATGCATTTTAATCCATACCTTCATTACCACCCCAGTGGTTGAATGGACACTCTGTGGATTAATCCCACTTGTCTCCGTGTCACCCCCTTCCTGGGCCACCACTTCTGGGCAGACATGTGACTGTCTTACCCCTCGGTGCCTCTGGACAAAGGACTCACCAGTTTCCATAAACTCGCAGTCCAGGGGCTCCTGTTCCCAGACCCCCCCCCACCCGCATGGACCCTTCAGGTTGTTGTTGGCAAGTGGCAAAGACAAGAAGATAATATCTCGCCGGAGGATGTTGGGCAGATCTAATAAAAAGCTGTCATTCACAAACCGAGACCCACTGTCGCACGACATGCATTTGAAAGCCATGTGACATGTTAAGTGGTTCAATATGGGTTGCCCGCAGGGCTATTGCAACTCCGAGGTTATTAACAGCTAGTAAAGGGGGTGTGGGCCCTATGGCAGCTTTGGCAATGGAAAAGTTTGGGGTTCTACACAGAAATATAGCACCTGGGATCTGTTAGGTTGGAGTGATCTCTCTCAAACCCACTTAGGAAGCCACCAGAAATACTCCCCTGAGGACGGGAGGATGTGTATATAATGAAAACACTGGGGTGTCATCCTTCATAATCTAGCAAATATTTGAAAACGCTGCACCACGCTGAGTGACACAATCTGAACGTGACAGATGGAAATTCAGTACTGAACTGTAGGGAAAGGTGAGGCGGGCCCCAGGGTGCAGCGCCTCAAATCTGCGGTGTGGGGGAGACAAACCAGAGACCCGCTCGGCCAGCCCCCAGAGCAGCCAGCAGGGTGGCGTTGGGGAGCCGAGTGCCCCCACCCAGGCTGTCTCTCAAGGAAGCCGCAGTGTTCTGCCCCACGGCCCCTGGGACACGTGGGACGGACACTCCATACAAGTCCCTGCTTATGTTATAGATGATGTCACCAGGGCCCAATCAGAAACTCTTGCTTTGAAATGTAAGCGAGAAAAGCATGTTCTTTGGGAGACAGCAAATGCAGAAAATTGTAGACAATTATTCTGGGCTTGTTTGAGACTATGCAGAAATAATTAGCCCATCGCACACAACCCAGCACTTGACAGTAAACAAAAACATCCACTTAGCGGGAGATTTTTTGGTTTTAGAAGAGAAGAAATAAAATGAGGAAAAAGTGTGCTGTCCTGCTCCTGCCCTCTGCCACGTGCCTTGTCCCTTTTCGGGAGACTTGAAGCTCAGGACAAAATGGCACATGTCACGAAGGGCGAATCCAACAGTCAGTACAGCCTCGGAAAGTCCCACTTGGAAAATCTGAGCCTCCATCCATCCACACACCCAAAAGAATTCACGTTATTCACTTTTTGTTGTTTTCCAATTTGGTCTTTACATAATTGAGTAACCAGGAAAAACCTCAATCAGATAATGTCTTTCAGAGAACTGTTAAAAAAAAAATCACTGTTATAAGCAGAAACATGTATTAGAAAGGATATCTAGTATTTATGGCCGTTTTCATTTAATTAGAAAAGTATCTGTTATTTAGTTTTGGTTGTAATTCTAACGAATGGGCGTCTTTGTAAGTCATCTTTGGGCACTTACTGTTTTCCCCTCAGAACTCTGTTGGGAGGAGTCATCACTCATAGAAGGTTCCGTTGTGTGAGCCCCACAGTTTACCCATCCCCCAGAGTATGGATGTCGGGGTCTGCTCCCCGTCTTTGTAGCTGTGAGCTGTGGTCCACGTGTCCACGGGCTCATGGGTGAGAGTTTCTCTCCTGTGGGTCGATGCTGGGGAACTTTAATGTTTATGCCCAATTACTCTCTAAATGGAAATAACAAAATATGCACCCACCTGCCCTGGCTAAGTGAGCCTGGCCAGCATGTGCTTGCCCACACGAGGTAATGCTGGACTACGAACCCGTGGTCTGGAATGGGTGCTGGGCTTCAGGTTTGCAGGTCGCTGATAGCAAACATGGCTTGCCATCTCTCCATGTACTTAACGCCCTGTGTGGTGCCTGTGACACTCCTGGGTGACCTGTGACGCTCCTGGTTACCTGTGACACCCCTGGTTACCTGTGACGCTCCTGGTTACCTGTGACACCACTGGTTACCTGTGACGCTCCTGGTTACCTGTGACGCTCCTGGTTACCTGTGACACCCTTGGTTACCTGTGACACCCCTGGTTACCTGTGACGCTCCTGGTTACCTGTGACGCTCCTGGTTACCTGTGACACCCCTGGTTACCTGTGACGCTCCTGGTTACCTGTGACGCTCCTGGTTACCTGTGACACCCCTGGTTACCTGTGACACCCCTGGTTACCTGTGACGCCCCTGGTTACCTGTGACACCCCTGGTTACCTGTGACACCCCTGGTTACCTGTGACACCCCTGGTTACCTGTGACGTGCCTCTCCACGTCTCTGCCCATTTTTCTATCTTGTTATTATTATGACACAAATAGACTTATTCTATGTTGTGCTACAGCTTGATTTTTAAATGTATCCTGGATAACTGATGAATGTTTTAACATATAGTGACAATTGATGGATGATGCTGCATGTGCGTACTCAGACGCACAGAGACATACACGTTTTACACTTTTTAATAGTTGCTTTTTTCATTTATCAGTGTTTCCTGAAGCAGTTTCATAAAAACAAAATATATCCAAAATGTAACCTTAATTATACTGTTGTGTGAGCACAACATACTATATTTAACCAATTCTATGTATTTACTTGTGAAAGTTGTTTCAATTTTTCACTATTATAAACAGCTTTGGGATAAACAGCCTAGGAGTTAAATCTTTTTACATTTGAATTTCTCTCCCTCTAGGAGATATTTGAAGTAGATGTGTGGAGACCAGGGACCACTTTAAAAGCTTCCTGATATGTACTTGGCTAAACTGATGGAGGTGTTTTGGTGGTGGTGTTTCTTTTTGGTTTCTGAGGAAGAAAATAACCAGAGATTATTCCCGGAGATGGTGGAAGTGGTCACCCAAGGTCCCCCCACTGGGCTGTGGTTCTTCCCTGAGAGGCAGATGGCAGGGTGGGGGGTGAGGGGTTACACCTTCCCTCTCCCCTTCCCCTTGGACTGGCTCAGCTCATTGAGAAGTGATTGGTTTTTCTGCCTTGACTGCTGGGGTGGCCTGCGCGAGGCGGCTCAGAGCACATGGCCCTGTGTATGTCCCAGTGACCGTATCTTAGCACTTGGCATAACGTGAAAATATTTATTTGCTCCCTTGAAAAAGTGACCTTGTGTTTCTTATATACCACAGTATCCCTAACACCTAATGCCCAGCACACAGTAGGTGCTTTGTGAATATTTGTTGAATGAATATTTGGTTTGGTTTGATGAATGTGTAGAGAAGAGATTGGAAGAGTGTCTGCCAGCATGTTAGGTCAGACGGCTAGATGAGGACATCTCAGCGGCGCCCAAGGGACGCTTGGCAACATCTGGAGATGATGTGGGAGGCGGGCTGCTGTTGGCATCGAGTGGGCGGGGCCAGGGATGCTGTGAAACACCCCGCAGCGCCCAGGACGGCCAGTGACAGAGTAGTATCTGACCCAAAGTATCAGCAGTGCCACGTTTGAGATGATGAGATCATAGGCTATTTTTCTTCCTTTGCAATGTATTAGTTTTCCAAATTCTCTGAAACAGCTTTGTAATTAAAAATGGCTTATTAAAGAGGCATCATTAATTAATTCAAGCTTGGAGTAGAGACGCTATGGCTCTCAGGAGTGGCCTGCCCCCAGCACGCTGCTGCTGCCAGCGCGTTCTTGTCCTGTGGGGGGACACTGTTGGTGCCAGTTTGAATATCTGCACATGTCCTCAGGCCTCAGAGCACTTGGAAGCTCAAAGAATGCTCTGAAAACACCCTTGAGATATGCCCACTCTGTGACCTGCCACTTGAGTGAGTCCAGGGAAGCAGTCATTTACCAAAAGGAACAGAATCCACATCGTTTAGGAAGAGAGGCTGAGTGCCGTGCTGCTGTTTTGTGCAGCCTGGAAGCAGTCGGGCAGAACACACTCCATCTGACACCTGCAGTGGGAGAAGGGTCCGGGAGAGCCAGTTTTCACCGATGACCGATCGATCAGCCAGGATGAGAATGGCCGCGTCCTGGACCCACACACCTGCTGAACCCGTGTACTGGGCTAGGGACGCCATCAGGGCTGGACGTGAGTCCCCAGCTGCCTAAGTGCCATACCCATGGCCTTGGGGGAACCCCTGCTTGGCTTTCGGGGTTCCGGTTGTGTGAGCAGAGGCTCTTTCCTGGCAGCAACAAGTGCATGTAGCAGCCGATTCCAGCACCTTCGTTTGCACTTGGGCAGTGAGGCCAGGGGGCCCTTAGGGAAAGTGAGCCGAGTGGCCCTCAGGTTAAAAAATGGGGAAACAATAGTATTTCACCCATGCACTGTCCTCTGATCCTGGTGGACGGGAAGTCATAGTGAGGACACTGTCCCTAATGACCGTCCCTGTGTCCAGTTTGCCTATGAGGGCGACTTTCCTCTGGCGTGGCCTTGGGTGCCCCAGGCAGACAGGAGGGGAGGAGGGGCCGGTGGGCTCAGCGGGTGCGGGACTTGTTTCTGCCAGACACCCTTCCCGGTCCCTGCCTTAAAGAAGGCAGCGATGACAGCAGGAAGGAGACGCCCAGGGTGACCAGTGCACAGAGATCACACAGCCGGTAGGGAAGCGAGGGTCGCTGGCTGCTCCTCACCTTTTCCAGGCTTGGCGGGCTCGGCGTGCAGAGCAGCCTTTGAACTGTCGGCTGCGGAGTCCCTGCGAGGTTCAGGGTTAGACTTCCCGGGGGCTTTTGAAAAATGTCTGGAGAACTCTGATGACCAACACATTCTCCGGGAGGTGAGCTGGGGCTGAGATAGAAGCAGCTGTCATTTCCCAGCCGTGCTTCCATTTGTGCGACGTGGCGTTTGACCCCCACGCAGCCAGCCCGGTCCGGGGCAGCGAGTCCAGCTGGGTGCCTCTGGGGAGGCAGTGCCTCCTGCCCGTTTCTAACTCAGGCCAGCCCTGCTCAGCAGGCACCGCCCAGGCAGACCCCGGACAGGACGTGTGAGTCTGACACTTATTTTCCAGAGAACTGGGTTCCTTCAATATGAAAATTAACCTTTTTAATAACAAAAATGATACAGCCCATTGACGTAGGGTTGGATTTATCTCATGACGGAGCTTGTCACGGCCTTGAGTATTTATTGAGTGGGTTTAAAAGTTCATTAAACTCCAGAGATTAAACATAGCTCTGAGCAGTGTCGCATAAAGGGGAAATATGGCCCTCTTACTTGGTAAAATGTTGTGCTCTGTGGTTAATTCATCTCCCCCGAGTTCTCATCTTCGATCCGAGAGACATTTCCCCGTGCTGTTAAATCTGACATTTTCAAAGAGCCTTGGACTGCTTCTCGCAGCACTCACTAGACCCTCAATAAGGCACATTTATCTCGGTGGGGCGGGGGGTGGGCGAGGGACACCAGCCCCTCCACAGTTGTCCAGAAATGTCAAGTGCATTAGCCCTCCATTTTCCTGTGTCACCTGATTTCTTAATAACTAGTTGACCAACACAAAGGTTCCTAGAGGGGAGGGCGGTGTGGCCGGCCACATGCTCCTGGGAACAGCTCAGTTCCCTGGCCCGCGTGCCCTTGTCACCCACTGGAGGACCGCGTGCCCTTGTCACCCACTGGAGGCAGCAAACGTGTGGAGAGCAGCACGCTGTCCCCGCTGGGCCCAGTCTGTGATTAGTGCCACTTATTTCGCTTCTAATTTCTTTCTGAGCTGGTTCCCGCTGAATCTCTGTGGGAACATCCTTTTATCATCTCATTTGACTGGAGGGTCTTTGTTTGCTTTCTGCAGCGAGCACTTGGGGACACTGACAGCACTGTTTAATGTGTCCTCTTGTGGCTTCCCCGTGGAAGAGTCTGATGGGGGACCCTGTGTTCCCGGAGAGAAAAGCAAGGGCCCAGCTTGGCCTTCCATCCACCTAGGGGTCATGGGCGTCTCCCTCAGTGAGTATCTGATGCAGGGACAAATGACCCCAGCCCCCTGATGTGCCAGGGCCATGCTGGGCCCTGGGGGAGCCCCTAAGGGGGCCCCCCTCACCCACTCCCAGGCCTGAAATCTCAAGGCTTTGTAAAAAGAAAACTTGGTGGGGGGCTCACCACTGGGTCAGTGGTTCCCAAATCCCAGAGAAAAAAGGTTGACAGCGTAGCACCGAAGCTCAGACATTTGTTATTCGATGCCTTTTATCAGGAGCCACTATGTCACTGTTATTCAGATAGAACACACAACACACACTGACCTGTTAGAGGATGAGAAAAAATAAATGTTCACTTATTAACAAGAATCTTTCTGCTCACACATATGGCCTCATGAATACACATCTGACATTGTTAAATGATACTAACATTCTAAACACTTAGCTTTTAAAGGTCCTGCTCACTCTGCTGTCATCGCATTATCTAAGGGCACAGGGAACACTTAGAGTGGGCCCCATCACTAATGAGATCAGGATAAATCCACATTCCAGATGTCTTAGAGGATTTCATCAAATCTACTCTGGGTTCCATGGTCTTCAACCTCATAATGTGGCTGACAGGCAGCTTGGAGTAGGACTAGAAGTAGGGCCGCCATATGTGGCCCTCTGCCTGTTTTTGTAAATAAAGTTTTATTGGCACACACTCAAATTGCACTACAGTGTTTGTTAGAAAAAGAAATAATTTCCAGGGCTGGCTGAGTGACGTGGTGGTTAAGCGCTGGCTTCGGAAACCAGCGGTCCCGGTTCTGTCCCACATGTGAGAGCCAGTGACACTGCCCTCAAAAAAAGAAAAAAAGAAAGAAAGAATTTCCACCGGAGCAGGGAGCCCAGGTCTTGTTGGCTCCTGCGTTGTCAGTGCCTAGCAGGGTGCCTGCAGCCGCCTCCGGAAATCGCTGCCAGGGGGCTGGAGGCAGGAATGAAACGAACAAACAGGATTCTCATAGGTGTTCAAGTTTCAGAGCCGTGTCCCTAAGACTTGACCTTAAATGCTGGTGGGGTTTCAGTTACCTTTTGTTAAGCACACCCAGTCCTCAGAATGGAAATACATATATTTTTGGCGTCACTTATGCAGTGGAAGACCAGATGCTGACATGACATCTGTGTGGCCAGCTTCGCACACCGTGTACGGGAGAGGCTGTGGCAGGACTGTTGCGAGTGTGAGCTGAGAAGGCCTCACCTGCAGGGCTCACCTGCTGTCTGCCTCCCAGGGACATGGGCTCCCCCATTAGCAGACTGGGTATTCACACATACCACGCTTGGCTATGTGTCTTGGAATTGACGATGTACCTCAAAAGGTTTTCAGCTTGAAATATTTGTGGAGGTCTGATTTTGCATTATGATAGATCTGCATTCTAGATTTTTACAACTTATGCGGAGAAGAGATGATGCTTTTAAAGAGTTTTATTTACAAAAAAAGAACAATAGAATAATGTTATTTGAGATTCACCACCTGTGGGATAAAGGGAGTAGGATGGCCTTTGCATGGGGGAGGGTTCTCCAGAGAAGCAGAACCAATGGGATGTGTATAACGGGGAGACTGACTTGAAGGCATTGGCTCACCTGACTGAAATCTGCAGAGCAGGCTGGAGCCCCAGGGAAGCGCTGACACCCCGTTGCTTTAGGAGGCAGGCTGCTGGCAGCATCCCCTCTTCTCTGAGGCGCCTGTCCTGCTTCGGTTAGGGCCTCCTCTGATTAGATGATTAGATGGAGAAACCACCTGCCCCCTGAGAGAAGTGGGCAGTGTTGTCCTACGTGAACCATGGAAACTCGATTCCTAAGGTGATCTCAGCCCCTGAACGCCGTCCGTTACCGTCAACCTTGTGATTTCTCTGTGGACAGTAGATGAGAGCTGTAGAGGCGCCGATGGCCTCCTCTGCGGGCCCTGTGTCCTCTGTAACCAGTGCACTTTTCACCTCCCCACAGCTGTGTGGGGGGGTGCTGAGCCCCCACGTCAGCCCAGGGCTCCTGCATACACAGGAGTCACATGCCCGCCCAGGCTGGACGCCCTGCCTTGGGCCAGTAGGTCCATCTGAGCGAGGATTTATTTTCATGTGCTTCTTGGGCTTCGTACGTTCTGTCCTCATGGACTCAGATGCCAGTTCTAGAAAAACGTTGCCCTTGGACATACAGCTGCATCATGGATGCGAGGGTGGAATGAGGGTCTGCTCAGTGGGCCCCTCACAGCTGAAGCCCTTCTGTCCTCTTTAGTTCAGATCCCTTTGCAGCCCGGGAGCACTTTATGGGATGACTCTTCCAGGGGTGGGTCATGGCCTGGCCCTCACTGCAGAGATAAGCATCCCTTTGGCCTGCTGTCCATGCGCCAGAACGAGATTCATGGCCATACCCAACCTCAGGGGCTTGGAAAGGTGCCCAAACACAGGGGACACTCAGGGAACACCACTGTTGTCTTTCCCGAACAGATGTGACGTTTCCAGAGAAACCGAAGCCAGGCAGTGTGGTGGTAGTGGCCGAGGGGGTGGCAACGGGGAGCCCCCTGAGGTCTGGTGGTGGGACATCCGGTGGCAGTACCCAAGGGCTTTGGCATTGACACAGCCCCACCTCACAGATGTGTCTCAGGGGGCCAGTCATAGGGTGTCAGATGTGATTTGTGTAGGCTGCAAACCTCCCCTGTAACATCTATCCTAGTTATTTAGCTCTTGAGTGCAGAATGGGTTTTTATAATGAACATCTGCATAGAGCTTTAGTCTTAAAGCACATGCTTGTCCTACTTGAAGTAAGTATTAGACTCATTTACAGACGAAAAAAACAAAAAGGTTTAAGCCATGTTCCCACCAGTCACCATGGTGGAGTCTGTTGGAAAAAAAAATCGTTTTTCCCTTTCTTTCTTATTTACAGATTCACAAATTTATTTGGGACAAATAATCTAGCCAGCAAAAAAGGCTCTTTTTCCAGGATCCCTTGCAGCTAGGCATTGCCACATGACTAAGGTGTGACCAATGCAGTTATGTGGAAATACTTGGTGGGAGCCTCCCCCTCAACCATCTGCCTTCCTTCTTTTTCCTATATGGAGTATGGAAGGGATGGCTGGAGGTCCAGCAGCCACTTGGACCATGAGGTAGCCTTGAAGACAGAAACCACACATACACAGAGCAGAGAACTAGACGAAGGCTGGGTCTACGCCATCCTGCTAGCCACTGTGATCCGCCTGGATGGCCAATCTCTGGGCTTCATTCACATGAGCAAGGGTGCCTTTGAGTTTGAGGGAGTATCTGTGTTTACAGTTGAACCTAAGCTTCATGCAGCTTTTCATACTCTTACTATTCTGGACATGATGAGTATGTTTGGCGGGGGGATGGTGCTGGCCCCACTGTTGCTTCATTCATCTGGGGTTGTTGTCATATCTGAGACAGGTGGTTACCTCTCTAGAAGTCAGGACACTCTGGAAAGTGACTCCTTTGTACCTCCCCTCTCCCCATGCAAGTGCAATGGCTCCAATCAAACAATCTCCTAGAAAATATGAAAGCCTGTTTCAAAGAAAGGGAAGGGGTCCTTTTCCACACCATGTCCTTCTGCCCAGACCTCAGGGCGTGTCATTTTTCTGGATTACTCTCCAGGTGGCCACGTGTTCACGTGGGCTGTGTTCACCTCACATGTTCTCATCTCTGCATCTTCCCACCAGCAACTTCCACTTGTGCTCCAGATTTTGCCTGGAACACATTTTCTGCACAAATAATAGACCTTAAATTGTCTTTATCCCCTAAACCCAACGGGTAAATGAGAAAGTGACATCTTTGCAGAAAGCCTCCTTTTTCATCCAAACACAGCAACAAAATGTCTGGCAGGACAGTTTATCACAGAAAATCCAGAAATCGCAGTGTGCTATCTCCCGCTCGTGTAAATATCTCCACATGTTATTCTTAATTAATTATATTTTATTGAAGCAATTAGGTGACTGACAGCTTCAGTTAAGCACTAATGAGAGGACCATGTCTTTTCACATGCTACTGATCAGACAGTGTGACTGGGAGTCCCAGGGGCTGGGAGCCACGCGGGGGATGGCGGCAGGCGCTGCCCGTGGAGCCAGCCGCCAGGGGCCGGGGCCACGGACCCCCCCCACCGTCCCACTCCCGTTTCCCCTCCCTGCTCCCCGCATTCCTCTGCGCCTCTTCTGTTTGCTTTAATTTCCAAAAGCGACAAGGACAGCTGTGAAAGTCCTGGACAACGCACTTTTCTGCAAGTTGGGGTAATTTGTCTAATTTCCACACCTTTCACTCTCTTCCACATGGTACAGTGGTTTCGCGTCAGGGCATCAGATACATTTCATGCTTCTTGCTTTTTCTGAAATATCTGATGGCACTAAAAGCTCCCAGCGCACCTGGCTCAGACCCTGGGCCTTGAGACTTAATTGTGATTATGACGGTCAGAGAGGAGACATAATTCTTCTCGATGTCCCTTAGAGCGGGGACCGGGTGCTGTTTTCTGGGCCAAATTTCCCATAACCTGGTCCTTTCTTAAGCAAAATGCCTACATCTGTGGGCTTCGAGGATTTGGGGTGAGGGGGGATTTTGTTCTGTGTAGGAAGAATATTGGCCAGGAAAACCATGCGTTGCGTTACTTTCGCTGATATTATTACTACATTAATCCAAAGTCCTTTTCCAGGCTGATTTTGCTTGGGGGGCCCCGGGATTACAGTTACAGGCGGTCTCCCTGCACCTGGCCTCCCACAGCCAGCCTTTCTCCTCCACCGCGCTCCTCGGGCCCCGTGACTTTCCTCTCACTTCTGTCCTGTGAGATACTGTGTGGCTTCCACACCCATCACGCTAGGAGACACCCACCCTTTAGCGAGCATTCTAGAAATCGCCCATCACAGCGTGGCGAGGGTCCCACGTCTCAGAGACGGACCCGGGTGCCCACTGGTGATCTTTGGGACCAGAACTGTCTCCTCTCTTGTAAAGAACTAGAAACAAGAAAACCACTCAGAGAATCAGTAGGGCAGAAACGCACAGGCTCTAGCCAAGCCCTAACTCCTGTGTTCCCCTTATTACACTAGTTAATATTCTCACTTCTGCGGCTGAGGGGAAAAGCTGAAGCTGAAACAAATTTAACGCAGGGGTCTCAATGCGCCCGCTAGGTCTTTTCCATAATAAATATTTACACTAAGTCTGGCAAAAAAAATAAAATTGCCATCACTGAGCAGTTTAATCTTGCACTGCTCTCTATGGATCATGAAAGTCATTTGTCACTGGGTTTGCATCAGGTCTTCACTTGGGAAAAGACCTTGTACTTAGCTTCTAGGGTTTCCAGTTCCGGGTCAGGACCTCGGTGGTCGGGATGCTGGCCTGCGGTGATCCCTGACAATCGAGAGAACACAGGGAAGGCATTGGTTCATGGACTCATGCATTGGCAGGAATTTATTGGGTCCTGCAGGGACGACACTGGGGACTCTGGTGCTGTGGCTGAAGGGGACCCACTCTTGCCGCAGCCGGCATCCTGGGAGCGCTCTTTGTTTTCTGCCTGAAGACAAGTGTCGTGTTGGGCCGCTCTGAAGACAGTAACACAGGAAGGGCGGTCTGAGAGGCGCCCTTGTTCTGCATTGGGGGATGGTGATGGGCCCCTCCGATGAGGAGAGATCGGAACTGAGACCAGAAGCTACTGAGGAACTAGCCTGCAGGAGACAGCAAAAGAACATACCAGAAAGGGGACAGAATGTGATACAGAAAGGCCAGTGGCTTAGCCGGTTCGGGCTGCTCTAACAAAATAAGCCCCAGACATTTGCTGGAAGTCCAGGCTCAAGGCGCCAGCCAGTGTGGCTCCTGGTGAGGGCCTGCTTCCTGGCTCAGAGACAGACAGACGCCTTCTGGCTGTGTCGTCACGTGGTGGAGAGAGCTCCCAGCGTCTCCCGCTCATTTCATCTTAGGGACCCACTCTCATGACCTCTTCTAACCCTCCCAAGACTCCACCTCCAAATACCATCGCACTGCAGATTGGGGCTCCCACATAGGAAGTGGGGGGACACGCACCTTCAGGCCACAGCGGCCAGGATCAGACCGCTGCCCTGGTTCGCTAATATCTTCTTTCATCTCAGGCCCCCATCCCCTCTGCCTGGACATCGCATCAAATAAAATAGGCACAGTCTTCCTCTCACTAACCAAGGGGCACCCTCCCTCCCAAGGCGACCACAACGTCCTGGTGAAGACACCGAGAGGAAAGTTAGTTGCTGTCACCCAGCTGCTTCTCCCTCTTTCCTGAGAATCTTCCCCCAGTTCCATACGTGCCTGGTTCCTTCTCACACTCTGGATTCCACTGGGAGGCCAGCTGCCTAGAGACACCATCCCTGCTGCCAGTGTGACCTCCCCTCATTGGCCCACATGCTCTGCCACGTGACTGCCTTCCTTTCTCTTCCTGTGTCATCAGCACCTGGAGCTGTGTGGGTGACATTCCCGCTGCTGGGTTCCCTATGGTGGCACCCCATGCAGACAGGGGTCTAGTCACCCAGCCTCACCACTGAGTCCCAGTGGGGCAGATATATCGGTTTTGGTGACTAAGTGGTGAAATTGTGGTCAAAGGTTATGATCAAGACATGGAGTAATGGAGCTCAAGATGTGGAGTAAACCTGATACGTGGATCATGTAGGCGGAAATTGGTGCAACTTTGGAAAATGGTTTGCTGGCATTTCCTAAAGTTAAATATAAATTTCTTTATTCAGTTTCTCCAGAAATTCTACTACTGGGCATTTTCCCAGGAGAACTGAGTGCATATATCAGGATGTTCCTAGAAGCTTTGCTCACAGTAGCCCCCGAAATGGAAGCTACCCAAGTTTACATACATAGGACTATGGATAGAAAGACTGGGGTGCAGTCACACGCTGGAACCAGCATGTAACAAAGGGAAGGAACTCCATGCAATGACATAGGTGATGATCACAGGCATTATTTTGAGCAAAAGAAGCCAAATCTAAAAGGGCACATACGATAGTATTCCATCTCACATGTGAAGTGTGTGAACAGGCCAAGCTAATTATATTAGTTTCCTGCAGCTACTACAACAAATGAACACAAACGTAGTGGCTAAACAACATACATTTATTCTCTTACAATTCTGGGGGTTATGTCTAAGCTGGGTCAACAGGGCCCTGTTCCTTCTGGGGCTCTGGGGGACAATTCATTTCCTTGCCTTTTCCAGTTTCTAGAAGCCACCCACTTTCCTTGGCTCGCGGCCCCACATCACTCTGTCACACGCTTCTGTCCTCACATGTCCTTCTCTAACTCAGACCCTCCTACCTCCCTCTTATAAGGACCGTTGTGATGACATTGGGCCCACCCAAAATCCAGGATAAACTCCCATCTCAAGGTCCTTAATTTAAGGACTTCTGCAAAGTCCCTTTTGTCATGTAGTCACATCTTTACAGGCTCTGGGCATTAGGATGTGGATGTCTTTGGGGGCCATTCCTCTGCCTCCCACACTAATTGATGACAATATAAGAGTTGGTTGTGGGGGGATGGGATTGCCTGTGAATGGGCACGAGGTGTATTCTGGGAAGTGGGCAGCGTTCTAGATCTGGATCTCGGTATCATTAATACGGGCATATGCGTGTGTGAAAATCGATCAGGCTGTAGCCTGAAAACCAGTGCACTTTACTCTATGCAGATGACACAGCCATATAAATTTCAAAAAGAACAGTAAGGTAAAAGTCAACCTTCCTACACATACCACACTTTCTGTGTGGAGCTCACATCGCCGTGCTTGGCGGGGTGGACAAGGAAATAGCTAGGCCTGGTGTGAGTTCCCAGCGTGGCGACATGATGGAGCTTGAGATTGAGAGCACAGGGGTGAGGGGTGGCACGTCAGTGGGGCGGTTGACATTCTGCTTTATGGCCTTTCTGTGGTTCTGTTTCATTTTGCATGCAATGCTCGTGGAAGCCCAATGCCTTTGGACAGTGGGATAACTTATATTTTTAACAGAGCCTCTGATGGTGTTTAGAGTCAACCTTTTACAAATGCTATGCAACAGAAGCTCTTTGCAATCATTAGAATGCCAGCACCTCACTTGTCTTCAAGGGGCCCTGCCACACAGCTACCGGGGTGACAGCCTGCTGGGACCTGGCTCCACGCACAGAACTGTGTTCTTTCGAAGACCGGACTCTCCAGGCAGTGTAACTCTAGTGTGGCATTAGAGGTTCTGGAAACTGAGCAGTTTAGAAAACCGTTGGGTAATTTTGTCCAAAGGAAAGCACTGGCAACATTTTCAAGCTGTCCTGCCGCTCGCTCAGGGCCCAACTTGGGCAGGCACAGAGGCAAAGGAAGGCACGACTCCATCGTGACATCGAATGGCCCGCGCTGCCCCTGAGCAGGTCGTGGACTTGCCCTTGACCTTGATCTTCTCCCTCATTTGGTGCCAGAGTCAAAACTGTCAAATAAACACGGAAGCAGCTGAGACTCAGAGACACACCGTAACACTCTTCAAATAACGTCAACGTTGAAAGGAGTATCGTGTCTCTCCACAAGGAACTAAAAAGTGTTCTTCACAGATAAATATTTCAGACCAGACCAACTCATCTGGATCAGATGTTACTGTTTTAAAGATGCAAATTGAAAACGCAGCATCAACACACAAGGGTTGACGGGGGGCCACGGGGAAGGGCAGAGACTAGTAGAGCCAGCGCTGGAGTCGGCCCACGGCCCTACCGACCCAAGCTGGACCTCACTTTGTGCTGTTGTTTCATTTTGTGTGTTATAATTACTTTAAAGGGGAACTAGGATAAGAACTACTACTCAAGCAGGTGAATGCTGCTGTATATGAGATACGTGTCCCAGAGATCCTTCTAGAAGGATTTTGGCAACTAGTGTATTCTTTAACACTACAGCTGCAATGTTATATACTTTTTAATATTCCCAATTTGGAAACTTTGAAACGGGATCAATCAAAGCTATCAAAGATATCTAACATTCGTTAGCTGGGAATACTCACTGTTTTACAAAACTGATAATCCTAATTAATCTTTAGGGCTCACTCCCCCCCAGGCCCGTGCTGAGTGATTGCTATCACATTCCATCCTTGCCTAGACCTTACACTGAGGGCAATTTCACCCCCTTTGTCCCGATGAAAACCAGGAAACTCAGAGAAGTGAAGTGACCTATTCAAGGGCACACAGCTCAGGGCTGAGCAGGGAGCTGAACCAATCAGCCTGAGTCCTGAGAACAGGAAGCTTCCCCTCAAGAGGACTGGCTCTTACACAGAGACCACAGGCTGAAGCCACAGAGAAAAGCTGGTGACGCTAGTGTCTTTCCTGTAAGTTATTAGAGAAATGAAGACTACCTTGTGGCCATCTACCTGTACGTCCGTCCATCCATCCATCCACCATCCATCATCCATCCACCCATTTGTCCATCCATCCATCATCCATCCATTTCCATCCATCTACCCACCTTCTCATCACCCATCCTCCCACCCACCCATCCCAGATATCGGGATTCCACAATCAAAGAGGCTGATGAGGTCCCTACTTTTATGAATCTCTTGTTTATTGTTTATCCTTCACTGTCCTGTACCACCATCCAATGGAGAACTGTGTGGTGTCCTGGTGGGTGAGGTCTCACTGAGCTCCACGTCCGAGCTCATCTAGTGTGAGTGACTTCAAGAAGCATCAGCCTCTTCCTAAGGCAAGGAAAGCTGCATTTATAGATGCAAAACCTCAGCAGAGACAGTGCCTGGATAATTAATTGCCTTGGCACAACCACAAGGCAGATTCTCTCATCTTCTTTATTTTGGTTCCCAATGGGCAGCATTCCCACAGGGTCAAACAGCCCAGCTTCAACACGAAGGCTCAACTGCCGGCCGAGTGGCGCTGCACCACCGGCTTCCGAGATGGCACTAGCAGCATCACCTCAGACGTGGCCTGCCATACGCTGGGTGTCAACACTCAGCCACCCGTTTCATGGAGTCCTCTCTGATGCAGAGCACATTTTGAGCTCAGAAACATAAAAATGAAAACAAGATGAGCCGTGAGTGTCAGGCCTGGAGGGGAAGGAATGACGGATGTGCAGGGGTGTGCCGGCCAGGATAAGTCAACAGGGTGGGCAGAGCGCAGCAGGCAGCCAGCGGGTGTGGGCAGGCCAGGCAGGGGAAGGGGCGGCGGGGAGGCATTCATTGGCTCACATCAGCGGAATTTCCGGGGCATGTGGCGGCAGGGCTGGATCCAGGAGCTCCCACCATGCCCTCAGACCTGACTAGCGCCGCCTCCTGGCCTGCTGTCCCCACACGGTGGACGCGTCGGCTGCGGCTTGACACTGTGTACAGAGTGAGACAACAGCTCCTCCCTGCCCGGCGCTCTTGCAAATGCTTTGGGATTGCACCCCTTCGGCCCATGTGCATGGTTCCCCTTGAGCTAGATGGAGTAAGTGGAATGCTCCTGGTGGTCAGGCCTAGGGCCTGTGATCACCCCTTGGGCTGGGGGTGGGGGGAGGCGGGCAAGTCCAAGGGAGGGGCAGCGTGGCGGCATGCTAGATTCCAGGGTCACCTCATTTCTCCTCTTTGCCTCTGGAAAACATCGAAGCGATCCCTTTTCATGTCCATGTTCCTGGCTGTTGTCTGTGATGCGACTCCCATTTGGACGCCCATCACTGTTTCCTTGGTTTCAAAGCACCCTTCTAAAGCATCAAGCATCCCTGCCCCATCCTCCTTCCCTTTATGGCTGAGCCCTCTGCCTGCGCCCCCAGTGTCTGCCTGGCACCCCCAACCCCTGTACCCTCCCCGCCTGCCTCAGTTTCCTCCTTGTCTTCCTCCATCCAGACTGCAGGCTCCCTGAGGTTTGTTTCACTTGTTTCTGTGCCCCTCCTGCTGCCCGCACAGGCCTTTGTCCCAGCGGGGAGGCTGTGGAGCGGAGGGCCCACGGCACTCGCTCCCGGGCTACGAGCCTGGGCTCAGGAGGGAGATGGCAGCCCCTCACGTCCTGAGTCCGCTGCTCCTAGCCTGCAACCGAGTCTGTGATGAACCTCAGTTTACGGCTCTGTAAGCTGGGGTCACAGCGCTGCCGCAAGGGTGGATGTACCTAACATACACCAGCAGCACACGGGTCATCCCTGTCACTGCTGTGGTGATACGATTTGTGTTTGGCCACAGCCTGCCATGGGTGGCGGGCGCCCTAGCACTCAGTAGGTGCTCAGGTCCTCACAGGTTGGCCCCTCTCCCCACCCCAGAACTTGCCTCCCATGAGTTCTCCCTCATTTGTGACAGGCCATGTCCTGGCCACACCTCTTTGTTGACACCCCAGCCAGCACTGGCTCCCAGGGGCAGCTCTCAGCATCTTTTACAGCCGCCTCCCTGTGCTTGTCGGCTCAGGCTGCTGCGACACATCCCACGGACGGGGCGGCTTAACCAGTGGGCATTTATCCTCTCCTGGTCCTGGGGGCTGGGGGCCTGAGACCAGGTGTCCGCAGGGCTGGTCTCTCTTAGACTGCTCTTCTCAGTTTGCAAAAAGCCATCTTGTCTTCCCTGTGTCCACACACAGTCCTCCCTCTGTGTGTGTCTGTGTCCTGTCTCCCCCACCCCCTGTATAAGGACAGCAGTCCTAGTGGATCAGGGCCCACCCTAGTGACCGCGCGTCATTTTAATCACATCTTCAAAGGCCCTGTATCCAAATGTTCACCTTCTGAGGTCCTGCTGTCAGGACTTCAACAGGTAAAATTCGGGGGGACACAATTTAGCCAAGAACACTTCCCGTCAGCCCACTCAATGCACATGTGTCACATAGGCCCCTGGCATGAAGACACTGTGCCAAGCCTGGGTCATCCCTGGTGCCAGCAGACGCCTCTCCTGACTTGGTTTGTGTATGTCACTCACTGCGTGTCACTCAGCGTGAGACCATGTGTGGGGGGTGGCAGGGAGCCCCAGGGCCCCCGTGTGGCCTGCAGTTCAGAAGCAGAGGCCTGGCCCGCCCCCTTTGTACAGCCCGTTATAGACGCTGCTTCTAGCATTGTCATGTGAGCAGATTGTCCCCCAGCAGTAGTGTCACCAGCACTCCCTGTCTGCAAGCTCAGCAGGAAACGGCTGTGCAGAGGTAGAGGGTGGTGTCGGTAAACCGGGGCCGCCCGGCTGAGGGACTGATGTCCGCAGTGCAGAAATTAGTGTCACTTCTCAGAATTGGAATTCCGCTTAGAGCCAGTCGGGAAGTTTCCCCAGTGGGAGACGACTTTGTCTGCAGCCCTTCAAA
Organism: Aselliscus stoliczkanus; assembly: GCA_033961575.1. Classification (NCBI taxonomy): domain Eukaryota; kingdom Metazoa; phylum Chordata; class Mammalia; order Chiroptera; family Hipposideridae; genus Aselliscus; species Aselliscus stoliczkanus. Next base: position 1,858,143 of record CM066738.1, on the reverse strand, counting down.
AAGCTGCATGCTGTCCCCTTGCTGAAGCCAGCTCCTCTGCCCATCAGGGCGAGCAGCCAGCCTGGACCAGTCGTGGGGCCTGGAAGTGCGTGGGAGTGAAGACGGGGAGTGACAATGTCTGATGCGGCCACTCTGACAGGTGTGAGGTGCTGTCTCACTGTGGCTTTGATTTGAGTTTCCCTGATGAAGAGCGATGCTTGAGCGCCCTTTCATGTACCTGTTGGCCATCTGTATGTCTTCTTTGGGAAAATGTCTATTCAGGTCCTCTGTTCATCTTTTAATCAGCTTGTTTGTTTGTTTCGCTATTGCATTGTATGAGTTCTTTATATATTTTGGATATTAACCCCTTATCAGTTATATGATTTGCAAATATTTTCTTCCATGCTGTAGGTTGCTTTTTTGTTCAGTTGATGGTTTCCTTTGCAGACACTTTTGAGTTTGATGTTGTCCTACTTGTTTATTTTGGCTTTTGTTGTCTGTGCTTTTGATGTCAAATCTGAAAAATAATTGCCAACACTCATGTCAAGGACCTTACCCCCCGTGTTTTCTTCCAGGAGTTCTATGGTTTCGGGTCTTACATTCAAGCCTGTAATCCATTTTGAGTTGATTTTTGATGATGATGTGAGATAGGGGTCCAGTTTCATTCTTTTGCATGTATCTGTCCAGTTTCCCCATCGCCATTTATTAAAAAGACTGTCCTTTCCCCATTGTGTATTCTTGGATCCTTTGTTGTAAATTAATTGACCAGCTATGCGTGCATTTATTTCTGGGCTCTCTATTGACACATGTGTCTGTTTTTGTGCCAGCACCATACTGCTTTGATTACTGTTCGTAATACAGCTTTGCCGTTAGGAAGAGTGCTGCCTCCAGCTTGGCTAGGGTGGCTTTGGCTCTTCAGCGTCTTTTGCTCCATACAAATTTTAGGGTTATTTTTTCTATTCCTGTGAAAAAATGCCATTGGAATTTTGATACTGATCACATTGAATCTGTAGACCACTTTGAGTAGTATGGAAATTTTAACAATATTAATTCTTCCACTCCATGAGCATGGTATATCTTTACATTTATTTGTCTTCTTCAGTTTCTTTCATCCATATCTTATAGTTTTCAGTGTATGGATCTTTTACCTCCTTGGATAAAATTTTTCCTAGGTATTCTGTCCTTTCTGCTATAATTGTAAATAGGATTCTTTTCTTTTTTAAAATATTTTTTGGGGCAATTGGGGGAGGGGAACAGCGTTGGGGAACTGGGGAAGGGGAACAGACAAGTTGCTGTCTTTTTATTCTTCAGTCTAGTTGCGAAGGACGTTGCTTCACTGGCCCATGTTGGTATCGTCATTGCGCTCTTCCTGGGTGAGGCAGATCGGTCACTGGCCTCTGGACGGCTGCTCACAGCGGCTCTTGGCAGCTCACTCTGGCTGCCAGCCACTCACTGTAGCCTATGGCAGCCCACTGCAGCAGGGACTGCAGCCCACACCGTCGCCGGGGCTCGCACAGCCCAGCTCCAGGTGGAGTTGTTGTTCACCATCTTAGCTGTAGAGGGCAGTGTCACTGGCCCTCATATGTGGGATCTGAACCAGGGCCGCTGGTGTCCCAAGCCAGCTCTTAACCAATGTGCCACTCGACTGGCCCTAGGATTCTTTTCTTAATTTCTCTTTCTGATAGTTCATTGGTAGTATATAGAAACAACTGATTTTTATATATTGGTTTTGTATCCTGCAATTTTACTGGATTCATTTATTAGTTCCTATAGGTTTGGGGTAGAGTCTTTTCTATATATAAGATTATGTCATATGCAGATAGTGACAGTTTTACTTCTTTTCTAATTTGGATGTTTGTTTTCTTTTTCTTGCCGTCTTGCTCTGGCTAGGATTTTCAGTCCTATGCGGAATAAAAAAAAAAAAAATGGAGAGAGTGGGCATCCTTGTGTTATTTGTGATCTTAGAGGAGAAAGCTTTCATCTTTTCACCACTGAGTGTGTTGTTAGTTGTGGGCTTGTCGTATATGGCCTTTATTATGTTGAGGTATGTTCCCTGTATCCCCAGTGTTTAGAGTTTTTATCAAGAATGGATATTGGACACAGAGTTTACCAAGTGGATTTTAAGGACTGTGGGTTTATCTATTTTGATAAAAGATAGTTTTATTGAGGGGATAAAGTCTTTGAACAATTGTTTTCCTGACTCACCGCCCTCGGGAAGAATGGGATGTCTGTGTGTAGATGTAGGGGTGCCCATCTTGGGGGCTGACCCAGTTGTTGGATGGAAATGACTTTGAACCCAAGGAGAGGCAAAATTGGAAACACTCATTCATTATACAGCAAGACTGATCCAGCTTGGCATTTTGCTCGGTAGAATAATATGTGGCCTGCAGAGCTGACCATAAGAGCTTTGGATGAGACCCAGATTCTGTGGCCTGTTTCTTTCTTCTTAAGGAAAGGCCTCTGTTGGGGGGCATGTAGTCCAGGTCTCCAAGGGACTTGCTGTCTCTCCCTCTTAGCCTGTGTGTCCCCGTTTCTCCCTCTCTCCCTCCTTCTCTCGCTAGCTGTCTCTCTTGCTCACTCTCCCTCCCTCCCTCTCTCTGTACCAGCAAACCTGCTGAGGTTGCCTCTTCTACCTTGAGCCAGCTGTGGGGTGTGGGACACACACCGAAACGCCAGCTGTTGCCTCTAAAAATATCACCAGTGTGTGCGAGCACCGTCAGGTGCAAGGAGTCAGGCCGTCAGAATATTTCCCCCTCTGAGTTGATTATTATCAACAACTGTCAACACACCCCTAGCCTCGTTTCTGGTTGGAATGCATTTATATATGGATATCTAACGGGGCTGTAAATTAGCACTGTGGATTCGGGAGGGAATCTCTAGCTGTTTACCTCTGAGCATGTCAGTTTCCCCAGACTTACGTTATTTTGTTTTACTGTTAAAACGGTTCCAGAAGGGCTGCAGACAGATGCTGCACGGCGGCAGGAAGCCGGTACCCAAGCAGTAACCTGGCCCAGTCTCCGAGGCCAGGCAAAGGTCGGACTCAGAAGGCTCCGTTCTGAAGGCACGGCCAGAGGCATGACCCTCTTCTGACGCGCTGGCCCGTCAGTTTGTGCCCGTCACAGCAGGGCTGTCTTTCTACTCAAAAGCATGTTTGGGAAAGAAAGGAACGGCCCCCACCTTCCGTTTGCCGTCTGGACACACCCTACCTGATGGGGCTGTGCTGACACTTGAGAGGCAGGTGCAGGTGCAGGAGCTGCCCCACGGGCAGGTCACAGGCTGGTTTCCTTTGGCTTTTGCTGTTAAATAGCAAATGCTTGTCAGGAAGAGGGAGGTGGCCTTTGGCTCCCAGCTGAGCCTTGGTCTCAAGAGTTAACTGACTAGAGTGTCTGACTTGAATCCAGGTTCTCTCCCAACGCCGTCTTCTCTTGGTCAGGGTTGTGGGTCACAGGATGTGGGTGGTGGCAGGAGCCCTTTTCTCTGAGAGGGTTCCCTCTCCAGGCAGCCCCTCCTGCTGCAGGGAGGCCTGGGGGGCATCTGGTAGGCCTGGGGGTGGGAGGGGTGATGTGTCAGGGCCAGGACCTAGTGGGCCCACAGGTAAAAGGGATGACAGAGTTTGAGGAGGAGAGGCAGCCCCTCACTCTGGAGGCATGATATTGTCACCAAGACGCCATGGAATGAGACCTCTCAGTAGGGACAGATGTCATCCCTGTTCTGTGGGCGCCAGAGTGTAGGGCAGCCGTCCCCACGTAGGGCATGTAAAAAGGTCACCAGGCACCAGGGAGATCTCACTACAACTCCCATTTATGTTTAGTTACTTTTGCCATTAAAAAGAGAATAAATGGCCCAACCATTTTGGAAAACCATGTGGCAGACCTTTTAAGACTGAACATATGCATTTAGAGTTCCTCCCAGCTACCCCCCTCCTGAGATCATGCCCAACAGAAATGTATAAGTCATGTTCTAGTAGATTCACAGCAGCACGCTTTATGACAGTTCAAAGTCAGAAAGTACCCAGATGCCCGTCCACAGTGGGATGGGTGAGTAAGTCAGGGTGGATTCACGCGACGGAGTGATACAGGCGACACAAGTAAGAGTGCCCTGCTCCTGCAGCCAGCGGGGTGGATGGGCCTCCTGGTCACGATGTCCGTGGAAGTGGCCAGCGACAAAAGGGTCTGCTCTGCACAGTCCCATGTATGTGGAGCTCAAAGACAGGCAGAGCTGGCCCATGGCGATGGAATTCATGACAGCCTATTCCGGGGGTGGGGAGGGGAGAGCCTGGGGGGTGCCGGAAGCCTTGACCTTGGCTGGCTGGTGGTTACATGGGATTGTGCGTTTGGAAAAATTCCTTATTCATAGTGTATTTGAATAAGTAACATACACTTCAACTTCAGAAAATTACCAGGAAGTCCTTTATTCGATCCAATAATAGGAAGAGACTTAATCTAGACAAAAAGAAGCCACCGAAAGGGGCGTGGAGGAAGCACACAGACAGACTTTTGATTTAAAGGAGCCAGACACCAAAGAGCATTCTGGGTGCTTCCGAAAGACTGAGTGAGGTGGACTCATCTGCACCATTTCTCTTTGGGGTGGAGGGTGTTGCACGACTAAAGGAAATCAAGGAGGCTTGGGGTGCTGGTTACAAAAGAATCAGTTGTGAAAAGCCATCATTTGTAATTGCACACGTGCTCTGGAGGCATAATGCTTCAAGAAAAACCAGAAAGAAGAAATTGAACTTGACTGAGCTTTACTATAGGGACTGCCGAGGCCCCGCCCCCTGCGCCTGGGTCTGCGGTGCTGAGATGCGTGAGAGCGACGGTGGGAGGGCGCCTCTCTCATTGCCCAGCATTGCTCATGGAGACTGGCTTCACATGGAGTGTGCTGGGCTAAGGGGATTTATGAGTTATTATCTAGTTTTCACTAGACTCGCCTTCAGAAAGTAAACAAGGGCTTTACTATGCCGGCAGACAAAACGCAGGCTGGCGACAGCCCTCACCACACACACACAAGCGCTAAGGTAACGGGGAACTGCAGAGCAACGACACCTGTCCACACGCGGGCCCGGCCCCTTGCCAACCAAAGTCAGAGGTTCGAAATAAAAGGAATGGAGAAAATGATGGTGTGATCCCATCGGAGAGGCATCAGTTATCAGGATGACTTTGTAAAATGTAAATCCGTTTGCGCCGTCACTGAAGACGGCCCTCTCTCGTGGGTGTGCTGGGCCTTACGATACTGACTACTGGCAGGAGTACATGACAAATGTGTAAACCTGTACCAGAAGGGTGCTGCCCCCAGAGTTTCTGTGGATGGGCTTGTGAGCACACAGCTCAGAGACCTGTCCCCGAGAGCTTCCTGAGTCTGGCTATTGGTTCTGAGTTGGATGACGCAGACGCTGAGCACATGGGCTGCGGGAGCAGGTTCAGGGCTCAGGATGCCTGTGTTCAGTGCTAAGTGGGGTGTTTCATTTGTCTGGATGCCCCACTGTGTGCCCTGAGCACCCAGCCTCGTGCTTGGGAAATCCACCCTGTCCTAGGGTGGGTCCATGTCAGCTAGGATTCCGTCAGGAATGCAGGGCCTCACTGAGCCATGTGGACCAGGGAGCAGGCCCCACACCGTGTGGGAGAGGCCGGGAGGAGAGATTTGGGAGAGGGTCCTTGGACGTCAGGGCAAAGTCACAAAAGGATGACAGAGGGGAAACTGTGCAGAAACATAGAAGACCGTGCTCGGCGTGGGTGGTCCACCTGGGGGGAGGGGCGGGTGTGGACCCACCTTGCCCACTAGGAGAGGACGGCCAGCAGCTGTCTCTCCCACATCCACGGGTGACCTTCAGGCCAGGCTGTGCCCTGGAAAGGCCCGGCATGGAGCCATGGGAGGGGCGCGGACTGCAATGGGCACAGGTGAGCCCGTGTGCACCCCACTGTCGCTCTCGGATTCACACTGAGGTGCGTGCTGGTGCCGGCCCTGACCCGAACCTGAGCAGCAAAGGGGATTCTTCCATCGCAGCTGGGCTGGCAGGTTACAAAGCTCCCTCGGAGTCCAAAGCAGACCACACGTGCTGGAGGCCGGCGTCTGTGCCGAGCCTGGCACTGTTTAAAACCACAGACAGGCTGGGCTGAGCTGAGCACTGGCCCCTGACAGCTGTTTGCGAAATCGCGTCGTGGGCGCCATGGCCTGGGGAGCCCTCTGCTCCCGGCTTGTACCCCACCCCTCTTTCACTTGGCAGGTACATTTGTTATTTGCTTTTTCTTTTCATTTTGAGATCTGCACACTTAGACCTGCTGATTTATGCATCACGGTCTCCTAATGAAATGGGTTTTACCTCTTTCTGCATCCAAGCAAACAGTCGTAAATGGCTGCCACTGTCACAGCACAGGGCAGCCTTCTCCAGTGGCGTCCGTCTGAAACCTCCCCCGCTTAGCCTCTGCCTCGCACCCCTCACTCCCTACACTTGTGCGTGCACACACATGTCAGCACACATGCCTGCACATGCGTGTCAGCACACAGACGGCCTTCAGACCCTCACCTGCGGCCCTCTCTCTGTTCCTCACGTGGGCTCCTGCTCTCCCCGGGCCATGTGTCCCCCTGCCCCCATTCGTCCTTCTGTTCTTCCTGCCTGGCCAGCCCCATCTCGCCATCTAGAGTTCAGTGTCCAATTGGGCACAGCAGCCAGGATGGGGCAGGGAGCCCGGGGCAGGAGCCAGCGGGCCCGCGCCTGTGAATGTAAGGGAAGCAGAGGGCGGGTCTGCAGCCCGGCACCTGAGCAGGATGGCCCGCGAGGTCAGGTGCAGGACAGGTTGGCCGGGTCAGACACTGGAATCATGGTCCCTGACGTAAGGGGCGAGTCCCCACCTGCTGGAAGGCAGTGCGCAGGGAAGACAGCGGAGGAGGCAGGGAGCCCTGAGCTTGCCAGCCCCCCGCCCACTCAGCGTGCGGTGAACCGCTCTCCCCGGCACGGCCCGGGCATGGCCACTGCGGAGTGCACTGATGACCTGGGACCGTCCATAAACCCAAGCGTGTCCCACCCCGTCTGCTAATTCCGGAAAGTCACATGGCGGACCACTGGGGGAGGAGGGGTCCCTCTGTGGTGAGACTACAGGGCATTTTACTCTGCTCTTTGCAGTTAAAAAAGTGATGAAGAGGGATTCATGTATTGAAAACAGTGATCAAACAATCAGAACAGAGGAATGCATAACATGTTCAATGGGGCTGCCAGTTTTTTTAAAAATATGACAGTAAAAGGAATAATCTCTGGTTTCAATAGAACAAGGCGTTTTAATCTAGCCAATTGTGATAGAAACTTTGCTTGGGAAATACTCTGGCTTGTTATGTTCACATGGGAACCATGGGGAACTGCAGGCTTGTCTAAGGGCTGACCTTACCTGTAACTCGTGTACGCTGTAGCTATGGTTTACATTCAGTGGGCACGCGTTTGCTTTGTGTTGATGGCATCGTGGGCGGCATGGACCCTGGTGCCGCAGGTGGAGGATTGTAGGCTCGTGGCATCATCCCCAGTTCTGAGCATGGGAATCTGCCTTTCCGTCACCCATCACCTGTGTTTCCCTTCCCCATCACCTGTGTTTCTGCTCTGTGTGGGAGTGACTGATGGATCCCAGTTACAATTGCCACGGAGATGGGATGACACTGTGACTGGGGGATGACATTGTGACTGCGATGCAGGCTGGGCTGCCCCAGGCTTTTTGAGATCCCGGTGTTGCCTCACCGTCAGAGGTGACCTGGATTGTTGACACCAGCGAAGGTGGCCAAGTGCATCGGCCAGGTTATTTCCTGTAGAGAAGGGTGGCCGGAGCCCAGGATCCCTCCCTGGGCTTCTCCCCAGATTGTCTCAGTACAGGCGAGGATGTGTAGGGTGTTTAGGATTTCCAAACAAGGATCTTCTACATGAAACTCTCTGCGGTGGCCATTATGCCAAGCCGGTAGCGTCCTGCCTAATTGTAAGTAATGTTTCCCTTACAGCTACCGTGTTCCCAGTAGGCGGTGTTTCTTTAATAACAGCCGTGTCACTCACATGCAGCCGAAGCGAGCTCTTTATGTATGGCACCAACCCCAGGCCTAATTAGGGAGAAGCGAAGTCAGAAAAATAAGTCTTTCACAGGCTGGCATCTTTGGAACAAGCAATTAAAAACAACGTTGAAGCCCCTTGCATAGTTTCCTGCTGCCTTTCCAAGAGGGACACACCCATGTCTGCAGCACTCGTCTCTCGGCCGGCTGTGTGCTCCCAGCATCGCAGGGCGGACCTTTGCTGTGCGCTGGAAGGGGCCCTGGTACTGAGGTGGCAGCTGCCCCCGTGTGTGTGCCCAGCTGTGTCTGTCTGGCCCGGCCCCACAGGTGGGGCTCAGCGGCCTCTTTCTCAGTGGGCCTGGAGGGGGAGGTGCCCTTCTCCCGGCACAAATAGAAGCCAAGGCCAAGGGCACCGGCCGTTCTCCTGCTCGGGTTCAGGCCTGTGACCTGAAATCACAACGTCATCTCTGAGTCTCGACTTCCATGCCATCCTGCATTAATCAGGGGGCTTCCCAGCTCAGGTTGTTTGGGGCCACCCAGCTACACCTTTCATCCACCTGCCCACCCCTTGCTGTGATTCTCACCTGACCACACTGCTGCTCCTAGAGTCCTGAGTGGGACCCTCTACGTGGAGCCTGTGGGTGTGCAGCCCTTGCTCTCACTGGTGCCTGGAATTCCATCTCCACACCAGTTTTCACGATAGGCAAATGCTCTCTCCCGATCCATCTCCCACACCAGGCAGTCAGTCCATTCTTATCAACTGGGACCTCCAGGTCCAATATGGCAGAGTGGCAGGGATCAGACTAACTCACCAAATCCACAGGCTGCATTAAATAAGAAGAAGGAAGGAAAAAACAAAGGAGGGAGGGAGAGATGAAAGCATCAGCAAACAACCAAGGCAACTAGGATTTGAGGGGCCAAAATCCCAGAGAACAGAGAACTATGGAAAGCAGAGGCTGGCGTCCTGCGTGGCACTCCTCTGAGTGGGTGCTGACATCTGGGCTGCATGTTCTTGGGCGAGACAGAGACACCAGGCAGGCGCTGCTCCGCTCCGGGGCTGAGAAGTGGGGCCCAGTGGGAAGGGCTGCGGTTCAGTGATTCCCAACACTGGGAAGACGGGTTCTGTCTGAAAGCGAAGCTCTGCTTCCAGTTTGCAGAGACGTGAAGCATCTGGAACGCGGCCTCTTGCAGCATGAGCTGGTCCGGTCGTTGAGGAAACTGTTGGCAGTTACTGTTAAAGCTGAGGTACGCTTACCCTGTGCCCCAGGAGGTCTGCTCTGAGGCACATCCCTAACAGAAATGTGTAGGGAAGGGTACCCAAAGACAAACGCAGGCACATTCTTAGCAACAATATGTGTTCCATCCCCATACTGGAAACCATCCAGGCGTCCATTGATTGTAGAGTGAATGTGTAACTTGTATATCCATGCAGTGGAATACTATGCAGCATTCAAAAAAGAAGAGCTTGAACTATTGTCTTCCTAACAAGGATGACTCACAGACACGATGTTGGTTAAGGCAGAGTAGCAGTCCCTTCTGGAGGTGGGCACTGGGATGGGGCATGAGGGGGCTCTTGGGTCCTGCTGGTACTGTCATCTTTGCCTGGATCCTGTGGGTGAAGCATTGATGAAGAACATGGTGGGTGTGTTCACTTTGAAAACCCATCAAGCTGTACTCTTATAATTTTTGCATTTTACCATCTGTGTACTTTAATATAAAATTTAGGTAAACAGCTAGATGATGGATAGGTAGGTAGGCAGGCACATAGGTGGGAAGAGAGCAAGAACGATTGCCTGCTATGTTCCAAGGGCAGAAACAGACAGACCTGTTTCTGCCACGTTCGCACTGCATTTCTATCCCCTGCCCCTTCCACAGGCATTATCTTCCATTGTACGTGGTTGCATTTTCCAGACGGGGCTCCTTGCTCACAGGGATGACAAGAAAACGGTGATCATAATGGCAGCTTATGTTTGACCTCTCCCTCTTTCCAAATGCTGTTCTGTTCTGCACTTATTAACAATTTAATCTTCACAAAGCACCCTTGAGGTGGAGAGCATCGTACCTCCATCTCAGAAACCCAGCTGCGCTGAGCCCCCTGTGCTCATTTAGCTTGCCCAGAGTCACGCAGCCCGCCGGGGGCAGAGACGGCCTCCAGGCCTCGCGAGCAGCCTCAGCACCCACACGCGCTCCACCCTCAGGCTCTGTAGCCTCTCCCAGTGGTGAGAGCGCCAGTTTGTCTAAGGCCAGCTGTGTGCTGGATACACAGAGAGCACAGCACCCAGTGAGGCTTCTCATGCCTGTGTCTCCAGTACCAGCCAGGAAACCAGTGGTCCATATATGTTTGTTAGAAGCATGGAGGATGGATGGATGGATGGATGGATGAGGGACGGATGGATGGAGGAGGGATGGATGAAGAGGAATGAATGGATGGATGGAAAATGGATGGATGGATGGATGGATGGATGGATGGATGGATGGATGGATGGATGAGGGATGGATGGATGGATGGATGAGGGATGGATGAAGAGAAATGAATGGATGGATGGATGGATGGATGATGGGTGGATGGATGGATGGATGGATGGATGGATGGATGGATGGATGGATGGATAAATGGATGAGATGGATGAGGGATGGATGAATAGTGGATGGATGGATGGATGAGGATGAATGGTGGGTAGATGGATGGATGGATGACTGCTGGATGAAGAGGAATGAATGGATGGATAATGGAAGATTGATGAATGGATGGATGATGGATGGATGGATGGATGGATGGATGGATGGATGGTTGGAGGGTTGGATGAATGGATGAGGGATGGATGGATGATAGATGGATGGGTGGATGGAGGAAGGAAGGAAGGAAGGAAGGAAGGAAGGAAGGAAGGAAGGAAGGAAGGAGAGTAAGAAGGAAGAATGGATGGGATTTTTAAAAAGTGTTCCCTCTGAAGCCTCGCTCTGAGCCTGTCTGGCACGTGGGCTGCAGGTAAATGATCCCTGAGGGAAGCACCAGAGGCACAGGCATACGGGAGTGCTGAGTATGGCATTAAAGCAGGTTGCTGGGCCCACCCCAGAGAGTGTGGGTCTGCAGGGCCCTGATGGGTCTGGGAGCCGGAGTGTGCTCCCTGGAGTTGCTGCTGTGCCCAACGGGACCACCCCAGAGAGGGGACGGTGGAAGTGCTCCCCAGGGCCACCGATGCTGAGTCTCTTGCAAGGACACTGAATAATGTTCCCCTGAACCCTCTGTTAATTGGACTAAGCAGAGATAATGAGGGAATGATTTCAGGGCCTGTCTGAAGGGCTCTGCAGAGAAGGGGTGCTGTGCGTTTTCAGCACCCTCCCCGAAACTTGCCTCTGCCCTCTGCTTTGAAGCCTGCTCATCAGTGTGCTGGGCGGCCTTCTGCCTCGAGGCCATTCGTCCTGCCGAAGCGTGTGAAGCTAAAACAGTCTGATGTGTAATTGCAGAAGGAAATGGGAAACCCGCTGAGCATGGCAGGATCTAGCGCCGTATCACCCTTTATGTGCCGCAGCCACTCGCGGGAATTGCCAGCAGATCCGCACCATCGACAGAACGGTGACATTTTTCATGGGCCGCTGTGTCCTGAATCAACACTGCTATGGTGCGATTAGAGGAGGGAGGGAGGGAGATGGTCTCAGCAAGGCTGGTGACAGATCAGCCGCTTGTGCTGCCTCCTGCTTATTACCTGCTGCCGGCTGCGATATGCAAAGCAGCTTCTCCAGACGCATTACACCTTCGCATCACCTGGAAATTGAATTTTATTTGGTGGCCTGCATATAATTTATAGCACTCCTCCAGTACACTTCAGTTCTCATTTAGCGAAAAGTGTATTCTTTATTTCTTACCGGCCAGGCGACAGAGAAAGACACCTGAGTGTTCCTTTGTGCTCGCAGCCCCCAGACTCCAGGCGCCCCGCCGAACTGGGTTTTAAGCTGCCTGCTGCTCCTGGAGGAGCTGCCCACGCTTCTAAACGCTCCTTGTAAAGCATTATTGGGGGGTGTCCTGGAGCTGTGCTTTTCCGCTGGGCTGTGGCACGTCAGTTCCGTATACCCAAGTGGCATTAGACATGTGCTGGGGGCTCCACTCCTACAGCAGCACATTGGTGGGGGGGGGGACTTTAAAGGTTCATTGACATCGTTTTCTTTTAAACAAACCACAAAACTCCACTCCCCCCGCCCCCCCCCGACTATTTCAAATCATAAAATGCTAGACAGCGAAGATCTATTTGACAAATCTTGGCTTCAGAGTTTCCCATGTCAGAGAAAAACGTGCTTGATCAAAATGAATTTTTTTTTTTTTTAGCTGAGCTATCCTGCCACCTGTTGGCAGCTCAGCAGCAGCTCAGCTCAGGCTGGGCATCGAACCGCTGTTGCTCAGAGCTCAGCTCTCACTTTTGAGCGAGCTCTTAACCAACTGAGCCACTCGACCGGCCCTACTTTTTTTTTTTAATTAAGTTTATCAAGGTAAAATTTACATGCAGTGAACTGTACCCCTTTAAAGTGCACATCTCCACGAGTTTTGACACATTGATGCCCTCAGGAAACCAGCAGCACAGCCATGATTTAGAGCCCCCCACGCCCCCAAAAGCTCTCTCCGCCTCTGTGCAGTCAGCCCTCCCCGCCAGCCCTGGCAACCACGAAGCAGCTTACTGTCACTGCAAATTAGTTGGCATTTCTAAAATTTTATGGAAATGGAATCAGAGGCTGTACACTCTTCTGTGCCTGGCTCCTTCCCCGTGGTGCTGAGATTCATCCAGGTTGCTGCGCATCTGCTGTCACCTGGTTGCTGGGTTCAGTGTCCGGAGGGACACATGTTGTTTATCGTTCATCTTCCAGCTTGTTTCTAGGGTTTTGCTACTGTGGCTAAAGCTGCTAAAACCAAATGTACGAAAGTCCTTTCTGCTTCCTCTGTCTGAGGCGGAACGGCTGGAGGGGTATGTTTAACTTTTTAAGAAGCTGCCCGACAGTTTTCTGACGTGGCTGAACCATCCTCTGTGCCCACCAGCAGCTGAGAGGCCCACACCCGATTCCGCAGGGCGTGTGGCCAGTCCTTTAAATTATGGCCATTTTGGCGAGCGTGTAATAGAATCTCGCTGTGGTTTTATTATCATTTCCCTGAAGACTAAAGATGTGGGGCACCTTTTCATATCCTCCTTGCTCATTTATGGATCTATTGGGTTGTTGGAAAACTCATGACGTATTTTTTCTATGTTTTTTGTTGCAAAAATGCATCATGATTTTTCTGACAACCCAATATTTAAGTGTCTGTTTAGCTGTTTCATCCATTCTTAGATTATGTTGTTTGTCTTCTCATTATTGAGTTGTAAATGATCTTGTTACATCCTAGATATAATTTTTTGTCTGCGTATATTGAAAATACTCTGCCATTCAGTGGCCTGCCTTGCTTTCTTGGGAGTGTCTTTTCAAAGAGCAAAAGTTCTGTTTGTGATAAAATCCCATTTTTTATGTCCTATCTAAAAAAGTATACACACTTTTTATGTTCTATTTAAGAAATCTTTTCCTACCCTAAAGCCACCACATTTTTTTCCTCCTATGTTTTCTTCTATAAGTTTTGGAGTTTTAGCTTCTACACTCAGGCCTATATATAATCTGTTTTAAACTTTATATACGGAGGGAGTTAAGGGCCCGTATATGTCTTCTGTAGGGATACCCAGTTGCTCCAGCACCCTTTGTTGAAAAGACTTTGTTTTTCCTGTTAAAGGCAGTTTTGTCAAATGCCAGCTGGCCCTTCGTGTGTGGTCTTGCCTCCCAACTTTCTGTGCCTCACACTGCAGTAGCCCCTGTCCTTTCACCAATGCCACCTGTATTGATTACTGTACCTTTATAGAGAACCTTGAAATCTAGTGGTGTAAGGCATCCGTCTGCTAGAATTTTGATTGAGAGTGTCAAAATCACTCTTGAAATCACTTAAGTTGACTCCAAAGTGCAACACGCAAGGGTGTGGGTATGCGACCCTGTATATTGATTCTCGTGCATGTGGAAGTGGGAGAACCAGGAGCTGGGCCAAAGGAGACGAGAGGGAAAATGAAAGATGTCGTGTATATGTGCAGCCTCCGTCAGCTTCCACGGGGCGCCCCTTCCTGGCAGTGAGACGGTGGGGCAGGGCCCGCAGCAGCCCTGCCGCGTGTCCATCACGGCCTCGTTAGTGAGCCGCTTCACTGAAGATTTGTTCATCGTCGAGAGGATTGAATGGAACATGGCACCCAGTAGGTAAGTTGCAAATACTTGTGAATTGAAAGTAAATCTAGCTCCATGGACCCAGCTACCTGCCTGCGTATCTAAGATGCTGTTTCATGGATCCACCTACCTACCTGCCTTTCTAGGTTTCTCGCAGAAGCTTGGCTTTCTTGTGCCCCAGCCATCGTGACCCCTGGGAGCTGTGATGTTATGGACGGTTAGGTTGTACCCTCTAGAATGTGCTGCTCTCCAGACACTTCTGTCTAGGGGGTGATGCTCCATCACCAGCCTTTGGTTACTGCCACCTCCAAGTGTCAGAGGTCACGTTAGTCAGTAGCTTGTGGGGCCAACCCCCAGTGACACTTAACCCCGGATAACTGCCCCATTAAGAGTTGGATCGCAGCTCGTACTCGCCATAGTTCCATCGTTCCTCTGAATAACCCTCATTAGTTTTTGCATGATTGAATTCCGCCCGGCTCTGTGGCAGCCCTGTGCAAGCCCGGGCCCTATCTCTGCTGTTTGAAAGAATAATAGATCCATAGGAGAATTCATTTGTAATTCTAAGCCCCGAGTTAAAGATGTCTCGGGGGATAAACGTGGGTGATTTGTGGAACACTGCAATGCATTTATGAGATAGAGTGCACGTTCGCCGCGTATGATGAGACCAGATCAGGTTGCATTAGCGGCATCAGGCTCTTCCCCACCTAATCCGGCCTTCTTTGGGGAGAGAAGGCACGCTTTGCACAGTGCCAAGTATGAAAGCTGCAGTGGAAATCGCTTCCGTGGCACTGGTCCTGGGAGAAAGTGCCTGCGTCTCACTCCTTTAGCCCATTAGGGAACTTCATCATCACTTAAGTGCCTCAAGGGACACTTTGTTTCCAGGCTCCACCTCTGCCACTGTCACACAGAGGCCACCAGAAAGCATGGTCTTCTGGGTATGACAGGCAGGAAGGTGGTGCCGGGCCACGGGCTCCTTCTAGACAAGCCCTGCCATGCGTGGTGGTGGCCTCTCCCTCTGCTGCACCCCTCGTTTGCCCTCAGTTTGTCTTGCTCCTTCCCGCCTTTCTTTCTAATTCACATCTTGTTGGTGATTCTGTTCGTTTATTCATTTACTTCCTTGGACCTCCCCCCATGACGTAGATGAAACAACCAGTTTGTTTTCTTTGTCTTGGTGTGTGGGTGTCGTGCAGCCCTTGCCCCAGTGCCCACCCCACGCATGAAATGGACTAAATTTCCTCTTTCCTGAAGCCAGATTGTGCGGGCAGACTGGCTTTTCTTCTGACACCATGAAGCGGCAGGACTCGTGACGATCGGTTCTGCAGTAATGACGTGCTGCGTCTGCATGGTCTCTGCGGCTTCGGCATGCTCGGGGCTTGGATTCTATTCTGTGTCCATTTGCAGAAAAGAGAGGCTCTGAGGGGCAGCATGAGTGGCCCCAGGACAAGCGGTCAGAAGCGGGAGGGAGGAACCCCAGGGAACTCATTTGTGAGGCTCGTATCTGGGCCGAGATCCCCAGCAGCCCTCCAAGGATGTGCAGTCTCATCTAGCACCCCACCTGGGTGCACCGAGGGGTGAAGAGGTGGGGGCAGAAAGTGGGCTTAAAGACAGGGAGTGGAAAGGGGAAAGTGAGGCAGAGGGCCGGGGCCGGGGGAGCAGAGATGCCAGGAATTGCTTGCAGGCGACACAGGGCCAAGCCCCACCCATGCCATGGCTCTGAGCCTCTTACCTCCCACTGTGAGGTGGTGACCTGTGTTTCAGCTCACAGGACATGGCGGCATCTGCCCCCGGTGGTCTCCCCAGCTTCGCTCACTGTCTGGCCCCCAGACCGGCCCACCCCCATTGATGGACACCTTCCTTGCCTCTGGCAGGGCCTAGCTGCTGAGCCCAGTCATTTAAATGGATTTACCGCTTTCCTTCTAGTGGCTTCCACCCGAGGACTAATTCACAACCCCAACAGCCACTTCCCTTAAGCGATCATGGGGTTTGTGGGACCCCAAGATGGGCTGGTGGAGTCCTGAGCTTTCTGATTAGTCACAAGAACGGACTACAGAGGTTGCAGGTTTTCACAGAGGACGTGAGAACACCAGGTGCCCTCATCTGCGTGTTGGGGAGTCTTCCTGGCCCTGGGTGCTGATATGGGGGCTCTTGGGAATGGGGGGCTGCACCTCCTCCATGAGCTCCAAGGCCAGATGCCGTGGCCGTCCCCTTGCTCTCTCCCCTCTGGCCATACTGATCTTCTCTCAGTCCCACCCCAGGGCCTTTGCGTGTGCTGTTCCTTCTGCCTGGAGTGCCCAACTCCGCCTTCAGATCCCCAGGGGAGCTGCCCCTGACCTCTTGGGTCAGCCCTCCTGGTCTCAGCTTTGACCTGCTTTGCTCCTCTCTTGGAGGCTGTCATAATCACTGTGGCAGTTCACACAGGTCAGTGTGGATTCCAGTTCAGCTCGGCTGGTCCGACACCATCCATCCGGGTGTCCTGCAGTTTAGTTCTGACACCGTCTTCCCAATGCTCAGACCCCACAGGTCAAGGGCAAAGTCCTGCCAAGGCTGCCCCCGATCAGATGGCCCCCAATCACAAGGCTCAGAGGTCCCCGGGCCACCTGACCATCTGGTTACAAATTCCAGAGATCCCAGGACCTCAGAGAGCTCAGGACTGTGGGGCAGTTTTATTATAAAGGGCACTTGGAGGGCGAGATCCGGGAGGCGGTGCCAACTTCCCAGCCCCCTGCAGGCACATCCCAGCATTCACCAACCAGGGAGCCCCACTGACCCTGCGGGTGCAGAGTTTTTAGCGGGGTTTCTTGGGAAGGCCTGGCTGATTCGTCATTAACCATGTGACTGTCCCTCCCGCCCTCCCCAAGGTCAGGCAGGGTTAAAGTTCCCAGCTCCCTGGCCATGTGGTTATCTTTCTGGTGACCAGCCCCTGTTCTAAAGCTAGGGGCCAGCAGTGAGTGTCCTCATTAGCATAACAAAGACACCCCATCTCTCAGGAAATCCCAAGGGCTTTTAGAAGCTGCATGCCAGGAACCAGGGACAAAGACCCAATTCTTAGTACACAACAGTGTGGTTGTTCCATTCCCTGCAGGGGGTTCAGAAAGGGCCTGGCCTGGCTCTCTCCGCCGTGTCTTAGCACCCAGCACAGGGCACAGAGCTGGGCTGCTCCCCAAGCATTGCTCTTTGAAGGAGGGCATCCGTCTGAGTGATGGTTGTGGGGCCATCCGCAGACTAGGGAGGAGGCAGAACACACGCCCACCCAAAGGCCTCTGCCTCTTTGCAGAGGCCGTCCGAGGCCACTTCTATCTCTTGCTCTTTGTAACTGCTTTTCATCCAGAGAAATGGCTCCTCCTGACATTCCCAGGCCCACGGGAGGAGCCTGTTTATTTACCGTAATGCACGTTTTTCCCCTTCTGGAATACGCTATTTTCCTCTGGCAGGATCCCGTTTTCTTTGGAACGGTGCTCAAAATGATAGAGTTTAGCGGATGAAATAGCAGTGTGTCTTCTCTCCCCCGGTGACACAGCACACACGCTGTGAGTCGTGAAGGCGCCTGGTTTTCTTCTCATTGGCGGAGCAGGTCACGGCGCTGGGCACTGATTGCCAGGCGAGGTTTCTGGGCGCCACTCATCTCACCCTAAAAGCCGTTGTAATCACAGTCTCAGCAACAGGGACCTTGCTGCCGGGAGAGAAGACGCTGGCCCGGCAACTTTGAAAGGTAGATTTTCAGCGTGTTTGGGTAACGAGGAAATGAGAGGTTTTCCTTTTGCCCCCAGTGTCTCTGCCTCGTGGTTTCTCTCGTGCAATTCAAGTTCGTGGTGTGCTGGCACGCCCGACACTGACAGGGGAACCCACTGGGCCCACGTGTGTCTCCTTCGGAAACAGGAGTCACACTGACCATGCTAAGGGGGTTGGCCTCTCAGTTCGTTCAGAACTCAGTGAACTTGTTCTGTGAAGGGCCAGACAGTAAATGTCTTAATTTATCGGGATCCTAATTCCGTCACCAATACTCAGCTCTGCCATCATAGCATGAGAACAGCCATGAATGAACGGCCTGGACCCAGCAGCGCTTTCTTTGCACAAACAGTGCTGCCGATTGCGCCTGGGCGCTTGCGTCTCTTCCATGAGTCTGACTCAGTGTCCCAAAGTGGGAAAAACGTAATCTGCGTTTCCCTCATCTATGGATCACATTTTATGCCTTGAGTGAAAGTCCCAGCACTTGAGAAGTTTTACTATTTTGTTGTGTTTTTTTTAATTTATACTCTCATAAAAATAAACATACCCACTAGTAGGCAATGTGGCTTCCGTAAAGAATTCCCGTTAGAAAATATGAAAATCCATGCCCCGTGCAGTTTGAGCGTTCCTTGTGAGGAAGCCAAGAAACCTTTCTGTGAGTTTCCGTTTTACAGCGTGTGTTTCGTTCTCCTTGAGGGGACCTCATAAATCAATTGGACACATTTTGCTATAAAAGAAATATTTTACGTGTGAAGTACTTTCTTCAAGATTTTCTCTTTTATCGGAGATTTGTAAAGTACAAAATGGCACGTGGGCATAATTGGCTGGCCATGGGCCTTAACTGGGGGTGTCATATATCTCTGCCTATGCAAAATTTATTTGAGTGTCAAACTTAAGTGGATAAGGTGGGAAAAACTGCCCTGAAAACATTATATGTGAGAAAGGACATTCTGTGCTTCAAAACCTTTTGGCCAAATTTTGCAACCTTGTATTGCTAGGATGCTGAATAAACTACCCACAGAATGCACCCCAGCAGCACCCTGAAATGTAGTCTGGCAGAAAATACATCCTGCCATCTTAATCAACTCAGCAATACCCCAGAAACCCGCGAGAAGCACCCCTGTTCATTTTCAATGCCCCAAACGAATAGTGAAAAGTAGTCAAGACTTAACTCACCTAAAAACACCAAGAAAACAAAACTCCATTATTATTTACACGACGAAAACGCATGGGGTAAAAGTGTTTGCATGCTTCTTTCGTTTCTCTTCTCAACATAGCATATGTCTTCTGTGTTGACTGTTCTGACTGAATATATTTTTAACTTTTAAAAGACTTGTCTCTTAATTGAAAAATAGTTTGACTTTTTGTCAAAATGGTCAAAACAATTTTGGTGCTGGAAGTCGTGTGATCTGAAGACGCGGGCACGAGCACTCAAAAAGGTGTTGGCGTGTGTGTTTCAGCTATTACCGCATGACACGTGTCCCCAAATTCGGAGGCATAAGACAACAGTGTGTTACTATCTCCTTGGGCTGTGGAACCGTGGATGGGGTCAGCTGGATGGTCTGTCCTGGGGTTCCCAGACACTTGACCAGGGGCTGGGGTCATCCCAAGCCATGAGTAGCCTGGATGTCCAAGATGGCACATGTGTGGCTGGCCATCAGCTGGTACTTTGACTTGGACTGTAGACTGGACATGGCTCAGGCTTGTGACAGTTTGGGGACCCCTTCGGGAAACACCTTTGGGAAATTGATGAAATGTAGAGTAATATTTATGAAAATTGCTCTCTCTACATGAAGGCTCTGAAAGCTGTGTGTGGAAGGGTGTCCTGGAGGGGCGGCCACATCCCTGTGTGAGCAAGCTGCTCCAAGGACGCCAACTCTGCTTGGACCATGCCTTCATGCTAACAATTGGCCTTTAGTTGCAATTACCACTGAGATTGTATTACGTATAAAATAATGTGTTTTCAATACGTTTTAGTTTTGTTTTACTTTTTTTTTTTTTAAAGATTTTATTGGGGAATTGGGGGAGGGGAGCAGCATTGAGGAATCGGGGAAGGGGAACAGACAAGTTGCTGTCCTTTTGTTCTTCAGACTAGTTGTGGAGGACATTGCTTCACTGGCCCATGTTGGTATCATCATTGTGCTCTTCTCAGATGAGGCAGATCAGTCACTGGCCACTGGATGGTCGCTCATTGCGGCTCATGGCAGCTCACACCAGCTGCTGGCTGCTAACCCTGGCTGCCGGCCACTCATGGTAGCTCACGGCAGTCCCACTGCAACTCCTCTGCAGCCTACACCGTCGCCGGCAGCCCAGCTCCAGGTGGAGCTGTTGTTAGCTGTAGAGGGCAGCGTCACTGGCCCTCATGTGGGATCCGAACCGGGGCCCTGCTGCTCAGAGCTGGTATCCCAAGCCAACTCTTAACCAATGCGCCACACGGCCGGCCCTTTAGTTTTGTTTTCAACATAAAACATTAATCACATATTTGATTTGCACCGTTTCCCATGAAGTTTTCACCCAGTTCTCACTGATTCACTCTAAGTGTCTCTCTAAGAATTCGCGTTGTCTTCTGTGACAAGGATCTCCTGAGATTTAAACCCAGGTTCCAGCTTGCCACTCAACGAGGGCAGGCTCTGCTGAGCATGTGCTGTTGCCGTCCCCTCGCAGGGGTCCTCGTGTCCCCCGGTCACCAGGGGGCTTTGCCGACACAGGGTGAGGGTGGGAAGAGGCATCCGTGTCAGGGATGTAGTGGTGAGAAGAGACCCCATGAGCAGGTCTGCGGTCAGGCTGCCTGTGTGACAAGATGTCATCAGCCCGGGACGTGGGCCTGAGCTGGAAGTTTCCGTTGATGTCAGGTAGAACTTGGAAGACGGTTGCTTTCTCTAGCTTTAGTCCTGGGTGGACAAGATATGGTTCTCTATGCATTTCAGAGTCGGGAGTGACTTCCTGGAGTGTGCAGGCCCCAGGACTGCTCCTCCCACTGCCATCTTACCACATTTGGCCCATAAAAAGGGAGAAGAGTCCAATAGAAGTGTTCATTTTGCTAAGGGTGTTAATTCAGGCTCCCTCGCATCCTTTTTAACCAACAAAATATGGCTTCGGAAAAACCCAGGCCCTGCTCAGGTAGACACGGCTGCAAGATTTCAGATTCTATGTCTGTATCTGTGTGTCTGTCCCAGTGACAACAGCCAAAGTGGAGGTGATACGCACGTGAGGGCCACCCAGACACAAACGCACCGAGCTTCCAGCAGTCTCACGGTTCACTGCTGCTCCCCGGCAGGGTGACTTCTATCTACCTTTGCTAACGTAAGCGCATAAGCCAGGATTTGTACAGCACGCGTGTGAAGGCATGCTGGTTGGTGCCCTGGTCCCCGCAGGGCACGCCAGCTGGCCCTGGTGCTGAAGCCAGGGTGTGCATAGTTGAGGAACTCGGTCACACGGAGCTAGAGCCACACCCACGATGTAGAGACCTCCAGGGCCTGGTTTTAAACAAACATCGTCACTGTCAGGTCAGTGACATCTCTCTGTAATGCTTTATGCCTGTCATTCTGCTGTGAAAATGCTTATGGTGGAAAAATAGCATTGTGTGGACTCCAGTGAAGCACCATTTTAAGTGAAGATGGCATTTCTGACTGTCCCACTGGGCATCTCAGGGCCCCACTGGGCACCTCAGGGTCCCACAGCACACCTCAGGGCATGACTAGGCATCTCAGGGCATCACTGGGCATCTCAGGGCATCACTGGGCATCTCAGGGCCCCACTGGGCATCTTAGGGTGTCACTAAGTGTCTCAGGACATCACTGAGCATCTCAGGAACCCACCTGGCTCACACATTAAATTCCATGTGATGTGCAGGTGTGGTGACTGTGCATCCTGGGACACAAGATACAGAATGAAGGTCATGGACCTGCAGCCTTGGCTCCGTCAGTGACTAGAGAGCAGTGAGGGTGATAAGGGGGCTCCAGAGAGGTGGCAGTTCACAACCTCAAATATGTAAATAGCCAAGACGATTTGTAACTTTCATTTTCCTGATTTAAAAAATACATACAAGGTGTGACAATTAAGTTCGCCAAATTGTTGCAACACTGTTGCTAACCTTTTCTGATATCAGAGGGATTATTCGTATGAATTTGTACCAACTAGACAAGCAGTTAACCAGATTTACTATTTGGAAGTGCTGAAAGGCTGCATGAAAAAGTTAGATGACCTGAACTTTTCATCAACAATTCATGACTCTTGCATCACGACAATGCACCAGCTCACACAGCACTGTGTGTGAGGGAGTTTTTAGCCAGTAAACAAATCACTGTATTGGGACACTCTCCCTACTCACCTGATCTGGCCCCCAGTGACTTCTTTCTTTACCTGAAAATAAAGGAGATATTGAAAGAAGACATTTTAATGACATTCAGGACATCAAGGGTAATACGACGGCAGCTCTGATGGCTATTCCCGAAAAAGAGTTCCAAAATTGCTTTGAAGGGTGAACTAGGCGCTGGTGTCAGTGCCTAGCTTCCCAAGGGGAGGACTTCTAAGGTGACCGTAGTGATATTCAACAATGAGGTGTGTAGCACTTTTTCTAGCATGCGTTCGTGAACTGAATTGGCAGACCTCATATTCGTGGGAATACGTTTCTCGTATTCCCAGAGCCACAGAGTTTTTGTTGGTTGGTTGGTTGGTTGGTTGGTTGGTTGGTTGGTTGGTTGGTTGGTTGGTTTGTTTTTGAGGGCCGTGTCACTGGCCCTCATATGTGGAACCCAAACCAGAGCTGCTGGCTTCCCAAGCCAGCGCTTAACCACCGCGCCACTCAGCCGGCCCCGAGCCACAGAGTTTTGAGTGTACTGAACCTCAGCACTGTTAACATCAGGGCCAAATAACCCTGTGGGGGAGGGAACGCTCTGAGCACTGTGGGTGCTGAGCACCCGCCTCCTTCCCTCTCCCCTGTCCCCAGACTGTCCCCTGACACAGTCAGACGTCTCGGGGGACCAAGCCGCCCCTGCCTGGAAACCACCGCCTTAGTGGACTGCTTTCTTTAAAGAACATCCACTTTATGTTCTGAGCCCTCGTGGAGATACTTCCACCTCCGCAGGAAGCACCTCGATCTTCGTGGGGGGCTCTGAGCATTTAACCATCTCTCCCCCAGGATGGTTCTTTACCACAGGAGTTGTTAATGCTCTTTAATTGATATAGGAAATATTCTAGAGACTTCCTTGCTATGCCAGAGTCATTTTGAAATCAGCTTTCAGACGTGGCTGCTATTTTAGGGATCATCACCCGTCATCTGGTGTTTGGTGTCAAACCCAGAGCGGCTGTTACTCAACGCTGATTAGTAAATGGCAGGTTGTCAGTACCAGTTGTGAAGACACTTCAAGGCGCCATTGTTCTTTTAAATTAAAACATTTAAACATTTAAATTCGGGGCTGGTTCTGGTGGCTCATTTTAATTATTCCTTTTGTCTTAGCATCCCTTTCTTCTGATCCCAGAGCTGTCACGCCAGCAGTACCTGAGTAGAGCACATGACAGCCTTACCCCATTAGCTGCCATTATTTTTACAAGGGAAGCTGGGAGACACCGGAGCAGATATTAATTTCAGGAGAAGGCTGCCGGCTAAGTTATTAAAATGAATGTATCTGAAGGTTACAACTCATTTCATTTATGTTATGGGCCAGGCTTGCAGGACGGGACATGCACACGTGTGTATGTGTGTGTGTGGCGTGTGTGTATGTGTGCCCGTGTGTGTATATGCACACGTGTGTGTGTGTGTGTGTTGGGGGAGTACTTTCACCCCCTCTTGGCCCAGGGAACGCTTCTCCCTATTCTCTCCCCTCCATTCCCACTCCTGACTGCCCAGGTCACCCCCCGCCGGGCCACCTCTGCGCGTCCCCTGTGCAGAACCTAGTGGCGCTCCTGTGTGGATGGAGCTGGGGAACACGGGCGGACCAGCAGGCGGAAGCGAGGGGCTGTGGAGGGCGGGCGGGGTTGGCCTGGCTCCCCGTAGCCTCGCTCGTGCTCCCAACCCCCCACGCAGGGACCTGTTAGTGTTCAGGACCCGGGTGGAAGGGTCCAGCCGGCCTAGAGCGCGGTGAGCTCTGCCTGGGTGCCTTGAGGCCCACCCCTTCCAAGTGGGTGGCAAGAGCGCCCGCCACCAAGACTGACCGTAGTGACAGGTCCCTAGAAGGCAGACTGAGTGCAATCACATTGGGTTGTCAGAAAAGTCATGACGTGTTTTTCCCATGTTTTTTGTTGCAAAAATGCGTCATGACCCAATCGGAGGGTCGGAATTCTGGAGAGCCGAAAATAGGCAACTGCCCACCTCTCTCCCTCCCCTCTCCTTCCTGCCTTCTGCAAGTCACACTGGGCTAAGGGGCTTTTAGCTCTAAAGAGCCAACTTTCTCACCAACTTCAAACCCACCTGGTTCGTGTTATATTTAGCTGTGCTCTCAATTAAGAAAAGGGCGGGGGGGGGGGGGAGGTGGAGAATGAAACACACCGCAGAATTAAAATGCTGCGAAGTGCAGGACCTTTCCCGTGGCTGAGGTTGTAGTCCCTGGGGCACGGGTTAAAGTCAGGGTCCCTGGACCCCCGACAGTGTCTGAGTGACGGGCGGCGGGCCCTCCCCTCATCCCTGATGGACAGTCCGGGCCTGGGCCTGGCACGTGGCCTCCGGTAGCTCCCCACCCCCGGCACCTGGTCATTGGTTTCAGTGTAGCAGCTCAGACAGTAGGACCGAACCAGAGGGAACCTGGAGCGGCTTATGTAGAAATGACGAATCCTAGGTCCACTTTAAGAAGGACTCTTAACACTTCAAATATATGCAGTCATATTTGTTAAGTATTCCCAACTATACCTCAATTTTAAAAATTTAAATACAAGGTAACAAAAATAATCAAAACAGTGAAACCCATGAGTCTAAATAAAAAATAAAATATAAACAATAAAATACAAATAAATTTAATAGAGTTTTGACATTGCATATTGGACTATAAATAAAACTATTATAAAGGAAGGATGATAAACTTTCAGACTTTTTAGGGAAATGATACAGTTCATATTCCCCCCTTAATATGATTATAGTATAAAGGTTTTTTAAATTGGGGAAGAAATTTTTATAGGCAAAACAATTAGCTATATTCTTACAGAAGATAGAAGCTTGTATATTATGTACACCTTGAAAGATCGGGAAGGTAGGTGATGCTTTGGATGGTGAGTTTTACTGAGATTATCTTAAAACTCAGATTCCTATTTAACTGGGAAGAAGAAAGATGGCCACCTCCGGGCACCATTGGCCAATGATGGTCATTTAAAATACATTTCTTAGACCAAGTGGCCAACTGCTACTTTTCTATAAAACTTACTTCTATAAATTTACTTTAGTTTTAATAGCCTGTTTTTTAAAAAGTAGAAGCACAAGCTTTCACGTTATGTAAGTAAACACTTGACTAATTATTTTGCCTACGAAAGTTACCTTTCCAATAAAACAAACAAACAAAAACCCACTATACTTTAATAAATACCCACACTTCAAATTAAACCAATTTAAGCCAAATCAATAGTCACACTTTGAAGCAGACATCTTCATCCTGCTGGTCTTGCTTTCACGGTTCCGTGCCATCAAACATTCACAGCTACATAGATTCTCCGTCCCACGGATTCTCGCTGTTCGGCCTCCGCCTCATGTTAAACAGCTTCTGTCCCTTGTTCATTACGGAAAACGGCGCCCTAGCGAGCATTGCCACGCCTCTGACCATTTCCTTGAGGTTGAATCACAGGGCTGAAGAGTTAGAGCGTTTTTCAGGTGTTCTGCACGCGTTGCTAAGCTGCCCTGCAGACCTGTGTCTTCATGAACCCTAGGACTCCAAGAGTCCTACGCCTCCCCTCAGCCCAAGTGCGTGTGCTGGGCGGGGGTGCATTTACACATGTGCGTTAATAAATATATCCCTTTCTGCCCCTTTGTTAGGGGACACCTGTGGTGTTTCCATCTGCAAGTGTCAATGAAGCTAAACCATCATTGCCGTTAACTTATTGACCATTTGCTTTTTCTTTGTAAGTTAGTTATCTCTTTGGGTTCATTTTCTTGTTTGTCTGCTTATTCTTTTCCACTGAAATACTTACCTTTTTGTGTTGCATCTGTGGGAATCCTTCGTATGCTGTCCATGGGCCTTTTCACCTGCCTCACTGCAGGAATCTCCCCTCATTGCCGTAGGCCCTTAGCTTCCGGGGACCGTCTTTTCCGACTTAAAGACGTGGGCGCTGCGGTTCGTGTCGGTCTGTTTTCCTCTGACACGCCTTCCTCAGTTGCCCTTTATCGTCCTGTTTCCCCGTCACCCTCGATCCTCTTCCGCGGCTCTCTCCCTTCCTGCGCTTCCTCCCTGGGGCCCCTCGCCCTTCATTGATCTTCTTCCCTCTCTTCTGACCCCAGAAGAGGAAACTCGCTTTTCGACCTCACTGGTCTCCCCGGTTCCTGCCATCGGTTCCCTGTTCATCCCCCTTTCCTTCATTGGGGCGCTGATTTCCCTATAGAACCAATTTAGAAATGGACCTAAGAGACCTTAAAAGCGGGGTGTCTTGTTCCACATCAAGCGCCCAAGAGGCCAGCACCCAGAGAACCCCGTGCTGAATTCCTGGGTCCCAGGACCCCGGACACAGACGACTTACGTTGCCTTCTGCTGACGGTAACAAAGGTGCGTTTGCAGTTTGCACGAGAGGTTTTTATGAAACAAACCACACTCTTCCAGGCCGGTGAGGTACTCTGTGAATGCTTTATGAGCAGCGTGGAGAAATTAGTGGAGAAAAAAATATTAGAAATTCAGATTGCTTAGTGATGTTCAGGGCTCACACCCAGCGGAATTGGGTTAATCACACATCACATGGCAGGTTCTCTAATCTCTTCCATAATGTGTTTTTTATTTCCATTTGTGTTGGAGGTTTTGTAAAATAAACGCATATTGTGTTCTCCGGAAAGATAATGGGCTTCTTCCAAAGGACAAAGACAGCCTGATTCTGTCATCTCTGGGCTGCGACAGGAGCAGGGGCGTCCTCTGAGCTGCATGATGGGGTTAGGAAATGACTTACACAGACCGGGCCTCAGCAGCTGTGATGCGTTACACCTCATCGTGGTGAGCTTCTCTGGGCTGAGCGTGCAGCTCTGTTTAATTAAGAAACAAATCGGCACCCTGCATGCCGAGGTTTTCTTTCTGAGGCTCTGAAAAGGCTCTTCTATCTTTTGTTCATGCAATCTTCGAGTTTAGTGATGGAGCAATAGCCATAATAATAATAATAATAATAATAATAATAATAATAATAATAATAACAGCGCGCGCGCACACACACACACACGAAAACAAAATGGAAAGTCCCTGAAATATTTCAATTTTCATTAGGAAACAGCTGCAGTGCCTGTATTATGCAGTGGGTCACGTTAAGGGGCTGCGAGGTCATGAATATGCAATGTTTTCTCTACTGTTTTGTGTAACCTGTGTTCTCATTACCTCCTGTCACTCACACACAGCCTCCTGGGAAGCAATGGGATGTGGGTGGCACCTGCCCCCTGGGGCATGTGGCCCAGGGCTGGGGGGCGATGCACAGGGTTAGCCTTTGCTGCTTTCAGGGGTACCAGCACCAGCCATGCCGGGGTCCTTGGAGGCCTGCCCCTTTCAGTACCACTGGGGGGCGGGGCTGGCAGTAAGGGTCAGTGTGGGTGGCTCGGCCAGCTGCCACCAGACCAAGGAAAGGGGAAATTAAAGTCATTCATTTACATGGTCTCCAGTTCTTAGATTTCTCCCCTACTCTGTGGAGAGCTTGTCTCCAGTCTCTGCTAGCTCCCCAACTCCCTCTGCCAGGAAGGATTGTGTGTCCACACCTTCTCATCTCACACTCATCTCCCGAGACATGAGGACGTTTTGTAGTTGGACATGTAGGCTATCTTAAATGATCATTGGGCATAGTCTCCTAATAAGGGGCCAAGAAAGGATTTCAACAACTTTTATTGCATTCTAAAAATTATTTTTAATAGTAGTGTATGTTGATTGTAGAAATTTTTAGTACAAAAATACAAGAAAGACTATACTTTCAGGAATAATTTCTATAGTTTGTTACTAGAGAAGTTTCTCTGATCGCGTAGAGCACCCGAAACCACGAGGAGGAGTTGCAGTGTTCTCTCCTGAGCGTGAAGCCGGTTCTTGGTGTTGCTTCTGCCACTGCCACTAGCCATTGGTGATCATCTTGTCTTCCTTTGGGAGAGTAAGAGGGAGAGAATGCAGTCTGAGTGAGATAAAAACAAAAAAACGTGAGAATCACGATGTAAGATCACCACTGTTGATGGCTTGACTTGCAATTATCCTTTCTAGCCTTTCTCATTAAACCTACAAAAGTGAAATTATAGTTGGTTTACCCCCAACTTATCCATATACTGTGGCAGTTGTCCACGTCACACGCAGGTATTTTTAAGAGTTGCACAGATTCCATAGTCGCCCCTACGAGTTGATATAGGAATTTCCATAACCAATTGAGAACATGGGTTATATCAATTTTCCTATCATTTCAGGGGGGAAAAAGGCATTTTGCATACACGAGCTTTATGAAACCAGCCAGAACTGTGCAGGTTTTGTCTGGGAGGACTGGGCAGTTTACAGCAGGGCTGGCCTCCACACCTATCACCAAGCTGGACCCGTGTTCAGATTGGAAAATCCAGCGTGTTAATTTCTACAGTGTTGGCGACGATGCCGTTGTGATAGTAAGTCTCTTAGAGGATTCTTGGAAGAGATCCTGTGTGGCCATGTTGGTGATGCTGAACCCGAGTCTGTGACCTCCCTTCCTGGGGTCACCCCCAGGCCTGGGCCTCGTGGGGACCCAACCAGCTGGGGGTGGGGGAAATGATGCTTCCCATGGAGGCCAAGCATGACCCCGAGATGGGAGGTGTCCAAACGTACGAGCCCATGGCCGTGCCCTCCCACGCGCCCCAAAGGACCCAGGCTGGGTCTTCTCCAAAACCTCTGTACTCGTGTGAGTTGGTTTTCCCCGCAAGGGGGACAGGGTGCCAAGGGGTTTACACCAACCTCTAGAAACATGACTTGTGTCTGCTGACCCCAGCTTGTGCTGCTTCCTCAGTGGGAGGGTTTCCTGAGCACGATTTCAGGCACAGAGGCTGCTTTCAAATGTGTTGGGCGTATATCTGCTGTCACTGTTACTGTCTCCGTGGCAAAGTCCGAAGCCCTGGCGGCACTCCCTGCCTTCCCAGGGCTGCAGCCTGCCCAGAGGAAGACCCAGGGCCTTGTGGTTGAGCGGGTGACCAAAGGTGACCTGGAGCCCTTAGGGGCTGGGGCTTCCTAGAGGAACGAGTAAAGTGGGAGGGAGGAGGCAGACAGGCAGGCAGGCAGGGAGGGAGGGAGGGAGGGAGGGAGGGAGGGAGGGAGGCAGGAAGGAAGGAAGGAAGCAAGGAAGGCAGGAAGGAAGGAAGGAAGGAAGCAAGGAAGGCAGGAAGGAAGCGAGGAAGGCAGGAAGGAAGCGAGGAAGGCAGGAAGGAAGCAAGGAAGGCAGGAAGGAAGGAAGGAAGGAAGGAAGCAAGGAAGGCAGGAAGGAAGCGAGGAAGGCAGAAAGGAAGCAAGGAAGGCAGGAAGGAAGCAAGGAAGCAAGGAAGGCAGGAAGGAAGCGAGGAAGGCAGGAAGGAAGCGAGGAAGGCAGGAAGGAAGGAAGCAAGGAAGCAAGGAAGGCAGGAAGGAAGCGAGGAAGGAAGGAAGGCAGGAAGGAAGCAAGGAAGCAAGGAAGGCAGAAAGGAAGCAAAGGAAGAGGCAGGAAGGAAGCGAGGGAAGGCAGGAAGGAGCGAGGAAGGCAGGAAGGAAGGAAGGAAGGAAGGAAGGAAGGAAGGCAGGAAGGAAGCTAGGAAGGCAGGAAGGAAGCAAGGAAGAAGAAAGGAAGGAAGCAAGGAAGGCAGGAAGGAGCGAGGAAGGCAGGAAGGAAGGTAGGAAGGCAGGAAGGAAGGAAGCAAGGAAGGCAGGAAGGAAGCGAGGAAGGCAGGAAGGAAGGAAGGCAGGAAGGAAGCAAGGAAGGCAGAAAGGAAGCAAGGAAGGAAGGAAGGAAGGAAGGAAGCGAGGAAGGCAGGAAGGAAGCGAGGAAGGCAGGAAGGAAGCAAGGAAGGCAGAAAGGAAGGCAGGAAGGAAGCGAGGAAGGCAGGAAGGAAGCGAGGAAGGCAGGAAGGAAGCGAGGAAGGCAGAAAGGAAGGCAGGAAGGAAGCGAGGAAGGCAGGAAGGAAGCGAGGAAGGCAGGAAGGAAGCGAGGAAGGCAGGAAGGAAGCAAGGAAGGCAGGAAGGAAGGAAGGAAGGCAGGAAGGAAGCTAGGAAGGCAGGAAGGAAGCAAGGAAGAAAGGAAGGAAGCAAGGAAGGCAGGAAGGAAGCGAGGAAGGCAGGAAGGAAGCGAGGAAGGCAGGAAGGAAGGAAGCAAGGAAGGCAGGAAGGAAGCGAGGAAGGCAGGAAGGAAGGAAGGCAGGAAGGAAGCAAGGAAGGCAGAAAGGAAGCAAGGAAGGAAGGAAGGAAGGAAGAGAGCGAGGAGAGGCAGGAAGGAAGGAAGCGAGGAATGCAGGAAGTAAGGAAGGCAGGAAGGAAGGAAGGAAGGAAGGAAGCAAGGAAGGCAGGAAGGAAGCGAGGAAGGCAGAAAGGAAGCAAGGAAGGCAGGAAGGAAGCAAGGAAGCAAGGAAGGCAGGAAGGAAGCGAGGAAGGCAGGAAGGAAGCGAGGAAGGCAGGAAGGAAGGAAGCAAGGAAGCAAGGAAGGCAGGAAGGAAGCGAGGAAGGAAGGAAGGCAGGAAGGAAGCAAGGAAGCAAGGAAGGCAGAAAGGAAGCAAGGAAGGCAGGAAGGAAGCGAGGAAGGCAGGAAGGAAGCGAGGAAGGCAGGAAGGAAGCAAGGAAGGCAGGAAGGAAGGAAGGCAGGAAGGAAGCAAGGAAGGCAGGAAGGAAGCAAGGAAGAAAGGAAGGAAGCAAGGAAGGCAGGAAGGAAGCGAGGAAGGCAGGAAGGAAGCGAGGAAGGCAGGAAGGAAGCAAGCAAGGAAGGCAGGAAGGAAGCCAGGAAGGCAGGAAGGAAGCGAGGAAGGCAGGAAGGAAGGAAGCAAGGAAGGCAGGAAGGAAGCGAGGAAGGCAGGAAGGAAGCGAGGAAGGCAGGAAGGAAGGAAGCAAGGAAGGCAGGAAGGAAGCGAGGAAGGCAGGAAGGAAGGAAGGCAGGAAGGAAGCAAGGAAGGCAGAAAGGAAGCAAGGTAGGAAGGCAGGAAGGAAGGAAAGCGAGGAAAGGCAGGGAAGGAGCCGAGGGAAGGCAGGAAGGAAGCAAGGAAGGCAGAAAGGAAGGCAGGAAGGAAGCGAGGAAGGCAGGAAGGAAGCGAGGAAGGCAGGAAGGAAGCAAGGAAGGCAGAAAGGAAGGCAGGAAGGAAGCGAGGAAGGCAGGAAGGAAGCGAGGAAGGCAGGAAGGAAGCGAGGAAGGCAGGAAGGAAGCAAGGAAGGCAGGAAGGAAGGAAGGCAGGAAGGAAGCAAGGAAGGCAGGAAGGAAGCAAGGAAGGCAGGAAGGAAGGAAGGCAGGAAGGAAGCAAGGAAGGCAGGAAGGAAGCAAGGAAGAAAGGAAGGAAGCAAGGAAGGCAGGAAGGAAGCGAGGAAGGCAGGAAGGAAGCGAGGAAGGCAGGAAGGAAGGAAGCAAGGAAGGCAGGAAGGAAGCGAGGAAGGCAGGAAGGAAGGAAGGCAGGAAGGAAGCAAGGAAGGCAGAAAGGAAGCAAGGAAGGAAGGAAGGAAGGAAGGAAGCGAGGAAGGCAGGAAGGAAGCGAGGAAGGCAGGAAGGAAGCAAAGAGGAAGGCCAGAAGGAAGGCAGGAAGGAGCGAGGAAGGCAGGAAGAAAGGAAGCGAGGGAAGGCAGGAAGGAAGCAAGCAACGAAGGAAGGAAGCGAGGAAGGCAGGAAGGAAGCGAGGAAGGCAGGAAGGAAGGAAGGAAGGCAGGAAGGAAGGCAGGAAGGAAGCGAGGAAGGCAGGAAGGAAGCAAGGAAGGCAGGAAGGAAGCAAGGAAGGCAGGAAGGAAGCGAGGAAGGCAGGAAGGAAGCGAGGAAGGAAGGAAGAAGGAGCGGGAAGGCAGGGAAGGAGCGGGAAGGCAGGAAGGAAGGAAGGCAGGAAGGAAGCAAGGAAGGCAGAAAGGAAGGAAGGAAGGCAGGAAGGAAGCGAGGAAGGCAGGAAGGAAGGAAGGCAAGAAGGAAGCAAGGAAGGCAGAAAGGAAGGAAGGAAGGCAGGAAGGAAGGAAGGCAGGAAGGAAGCAAGGAAGGCAGGAAGGAAGCGAGGAAGGCAGGAAGGAAGGAAGCAAGGAAGGCAGGAAGGAAGCGAGGAAGGAAGGAAGCAAGGAAGGAAGCAAGGAAGCAAGGAAGGCAGAAAGGAAGCAAGGAAGGCAGGAAGGAAGCAAGGAAGGCAGGAAGGAAGCGAGGAAGGCAGGAAGGAAGCAAGGCAGGCAGGAAGGAAGCACGGAAGGCAGGAAGGAAGCGAGGACGGAAGGAAGGAGGCTGAGGGAAGGCAGGAAGAAGCCGAGGGAAGGCAGGAAGGAAGCGAGGAAGGCAGGAAGGAAGGAGAAGGCAGGAAGGAAGCAAGGAAGGCAGGAAGGAGAGCGAGGGAAGGCAGGAAGGAAGGAAGGCAGGAAGGAAGCAAGGAAAGAAAGGAAAGGAAGGAAGGCAGAGGAAGGAAGGAAGGCAGGAAGGAGCGAGGGAAGGCAGGAAGGAAGGAAGACAGAAGGAAGCAAGGAAGGCAGAAAGGAAGGAAGGAAGGCAGGAAGGAAGGAGGCAGGAAGGAGCGAGGAAGGCAGGAAGGAAGCGAGGGAAGGCAGGAAGGAAGCAAGGAAGGCAGGAAGGAAGGCAGGAAGGAAGCGAGGAAGGCAGGAAGGAAGCGAGGAAGGCAGGAAGGAAGCGAGGAAGGCAGGAAGGAAGCGAGGAAGGCAGGAAGGAAGGAAGGCAGGAAGGAAGCAAGGAAGGCAGAAAGGAAGGAAGGAAGGCAGGAAGGAAGCGAGGAAGGCAGGAAGGAAGGAAGGCAAGAAGGAAGCAAGGAAGGCAGAAAGGAAGGAAGGCAGGAAGGAAGGAAGGCAGGAAGGAAGCAAGGAAGGCAGGAAGGAAGCGAGGAAGGCAGGAAGGAAGGAAGCAAGGAAGGCAGGAAGGAAGCGAGGAAGGAAGGAAGCAAGGAAGGAAGCAAGGAAGCAAGGAAGGCAGAAAGGAAGGAAGGAAGGCAGGAAGGAAGCGAGGAAGGCAGGAAGGAAGGAAGGCAAGAAGGAAGCAAGGAAGGCAGAAAGGAAGGAAGGAAGGCAGGAAGGAAGGAAGGCAGGAAGGAAGCGAGGAAGGCAGGAAGGAAGCGAGGAAGGCAGGAAGGAAGGAAGGACGGAAGGCAGGAAGAGGAAGCGAGGAGAGGCAGGAAGGAAGGAAGGCAGGAAGGAAGCAAGGAAGGCAGCCAGGAAGCAAGGAAGGAAGGAAGGAAGGAAGGAAGCGAGGAAGGCAGGAAGGAAGCGAGGAAGGCAGGAAGGAAGCAAGGAAGGCAGAAAGGAAGGCAGGAAGGAAGCGAGGAAGGCAGGAAGGAAGCGAGGAAGGCAGGAAGGAAGCAAGGAAGGCAGGAAGGAAGGCAGGAAGGAAGCGAGGAAGGCAGGAAGGAAGCGAGGAAGGCAGGAAGGAAGCGAGGAAGGCAGGAAGGAAGCGAGGAAGGCAGGAAGGAAGCGAGGAAGGCAGGAAGGAAGCGAGGAAGGCAGGAAGGAAGCGAGGAAGGCAGGAAGGAAGGAAGGCAGGAAGAGAAACGAGGGAAGGCAGGAAGGAAGCGAGGAAGGCAGGAAGGAAGCGGGAGAGGAGCAGGAAGAAGGAGCGAGGAAGGCAGGAAGGAAGCGAGGAAGGCAGGAAGGAAGGAAGGCAGGAAGGAAGCAAGGAAGGCAGGAAGGAAGCGAGGAAGGCAGGAAGGAAGGAAGGCAGGAAGGAAGCAAGGAAGGCAGAAAGGAAGGAAGGAAGGCAGGAAGGAAGGAAGGCAGGAAGGAAGCGAGGAAGGCAGGAAGGAAGGAAGGCAAGAAGGAAGCAAGGAAGGCAGAAAGGAAGGAAGGAAGGCAGGAAGGAAGGAAGGCAGGAAGGAAGCAAGGAAGGCAGGAAGGAAGCGAGGAAGGCAGGAAGGAAGCAAGGAAGGCAGGAAGGAAGCAAGGAAGGCAGGCAGGAAGGAAGGAAGGTAGGAAGGAAGGAAGGAAGGAAGGCAGGAAGGAAGCAAGGAAGGCAGGAAGGAAGCAAGGAAGGCAGGAAGGAAGGAAGAAAGGTAGGAAGGAAGGAAGGAAGGAAGGAAGGAAGGAAGGAAAGAAGGAAGGCAGGAAAGAAGGAAGGAAGGAAGGCAGGAAGGATGGAAGGAAGGCAGGAAAGAAGGAAGCCAGGAAGGAAGGAAGGCAGGAAGGAAGGAAGGCAGGAAGGAAGGAAGCCAGGAAGGAAGGCAGGAAGGAAGGGTCCCAGGGCTGGAGAGGCTGGGGGGCGGCGTCCTGGCCTGGGAGCTGGGTGGAGGGTTGGTTCCTGTGCCTGGATGCCGGCTGTTGGCTGCTCCTTCAGCAGACAGGGCATGTCATCAGGGCTCAAGGCCTCTGAGCCACTGCTGGGGCTGGATGGGACACTGTGCTGAGGTGGCCTCAGCAGGAGGACGGCAAGGCTGGTGACCTGCTGAGACTGCATGGGGGGCAGCCTGGCCGTGACTGCTGTCCTTGCGGCTATGTGTTATCTTGTTACACAGTCCCCACTTACAGACAGAACCACAGAGGTAGGCCACTCCGTCAAGGTCGATGTGGCGTCTTAGGCCTGACGCTGGGACCCGGCCCAGAGCCTCCGTTAGGGTGTGAGCAGCCGTGAAGAACCTGTGAGGTGGGCTCAGGGCACAGGTGGCCACAGAGGTGGTGGCAGCCACCTAACCTGGACCTTCAGCACCAGCTGTGTATCCTGCACCAAAAGCTGTGCACCTGCACAGGTGAGGTGACAGGTGGGAGGCGAGGGCATGGGGCTGGGGAGGCAGGGTAGGGTCCAGGAGCTGGCCAGGCCATGGAACAGGTCTGAGCCTGGGCTACCAGAGCCGGTCATCGCCTGCGCCTCAGTTGGCCCTGCAGCACCCATAAAGACCAAGTAGGCCCTACCCACCTTTAGTAGTCGTGAGACTCCACATCAAAATCTGGGTCCCCACACCATTTGGAAGTTTGGGAGATCCGGACTCTCACAGAGCAGATGGCCCCTCGGAGAGGGCGTGAGCAAGCATGCTGGCCGGTCAGCTCTACTACTCCATGCCCTCCTACCCCCACCCCGAAGCCCGGCATCCCACTGCCGCCCTGCCTGCAGCACTGGGGTTCTTATACACCCCACCCATCCTCCTGTCAGTCACCTACTCTCAGGCCTGGGGGTTGGGCCCTGCAGGGCCCAGGGACAGTGCAGGCCCCATGACCCAGAGGACATGGCGGGATGGGGGAGAGGACTTTAGCCCTTAGGGAAGGTGAGATGCCCCTGGGCCCCCCAGGCCTGTCATTAGTGAGTGGAGGCACAGGGGACCAGCAGCCCCTAATGACGTTTCTCTGCTCCATCAATGCAAATAACAAGAACTAACCCGAAACGAGCACTTTTCTTAACCTTATTCCTTGTGCTTGGCCCGCTTGGCACCACTTGGGGCCTTGGCATTCTCATCCCCAACTCGCAGACAGAGAGCGGGAGAGTCAGACAGACTCTGAGGTCAGACAGGCACAGGCAGGTCTGGCCCGGAACCTTCACCTCCCTCCAGGCTGGGGCGCGGGCTGGCCCTTGGCCGTGGCCCTGAGCACCCCCAGAACCCCCAGCGCTGCTGGTCCATCCACAAAACAGCTGCTCTTGACCATGCAATGCTTCTAGTTCACGGACATGGTCAGAGCAGACCCACCGGTGTCACCCTCTGGCCTCTGCTCCCAGAACCCCCTCGGCACAGCTTCAGTGAGGAGGGGGCCAGACCCCACGCAGCTCTCCCTCCTTTATGGGCACTTAGATGATTTGGGCAGAAACCATTGGGAAATTAATTATCCGGGTAATTGCCTAACACTTAGCTTCCCTTTATAAAATGTAAAGTTGATTGTCGGCCTTACACACACTCATTTTGTGTCCTTGGAGAGTCGCTTTGGCCAGGCCCCAGACCCGGTGCATGCGTTTGCACACTGCCTTTCTCTTGTTTGTGTGTGATCTGTGGGGAGGCTCAGCCACGCTCCCTGCCCGCCCCCGTGGAGTCTCCGGTTGCTGATACATTACTCTCAGGTTATAATCAAATCATCTTCCCAGTTTGGGCCCGAAAACAGGCAGGTGGGCTTACAGGTCGAGTTCCCAGTGTCTTTGGAATCAACCTCCTGTCAGAAAATCATACAAGATGATGCCTGATTCCGCTGGCCTGTAATGGATCGCAGTCCCTCCTTTAAAGGTTTCCTTACTCTGCCTGACGGAGAAGAAAAGCCAACTTTAAGTGGCTTTCTGGGGGTCGTTTGATTTCTGAAAAGATTGCTAATCCTAGTGGGAGTTTTTGTAAAAGCCCTCGGACTGCAGAACACTCAAGGGTTCTCTTCGCACGTATCAAGTGTGGTCTTCTTGTGTGAATAATGCATTCTGAGGTAGGCTTCGAAATTGCCTTAGTTAATGAATTTCAAAGAGATGGCTGTTGACACATCTTACTTGGTGGGCTTGCTGCCTGAGTTTTATTATTTATTCGGCTTTCAAATACCTGTGATTGTTGAAGAGTTTTCCAACAATGTGTATGGAAGTGAGGCAGGGAAAGCAAGAGATAGGTTATTTTATTTTTTTTCTTCAATTAGACCTAAGGATGCATTCATTCTTTGATAGTGCAGAGACCGCCTCGAGCACAAACACTTCAGCAGACGAAGCCTTGCAGAAGCAGCTCCCGGCTGACGAGGCAGATGTTAAATAGGGCCACAACAGACAGAGAAAGACGAGTGACATTTATTCAATGTCTTGCTTTCTTTGTGCGCGTCCACGCACACCGAAGCCCTGGGCTCTCACCGATGCCCTCTGTAATCACATCCTTCAGAAAAAGCATAGCCGGTATTTAATTTAATCTTGCAACTTCTTAGAAGTTAGACGAGCGAGGTGCCTTCTGTCAAGCCAACTGTATGGAAAAAGGTTCTATTAAGAAAAAAAAAACTGAAGAAATGAAAATCAAACTTCCTGGGAAGTAATTATATCGGCTTATAATAAGCCAGAAGAAATCTGAAAAGGAGAGAAAAAAGCCAATGAAAGAAGTTATTGAGGATATTAAATTAAGTAATTTTAATGTCACCACTTGATATCTGGGAACAGGAACAATGTATAGTTCTCGAAACTGTCAAGCTGAAGCATTCGTCTTTCAGTGGTGGGACGCGGCATGCGGGGATGGGCCCGCAGGAGGACTCAGACCTCACTGGCTCCCCAGGCCCGGGGCAGGTGGCTGGGCCTCCCCGAGCCTCGGGCAGTGTCCCGTGTCAGGTGTGAGTAGGATGCTAACAGCGCCGAGTCCCTAGGAACGAGTGTGTGGAATACACTCCATAGGGGGCCAGGTCCGGGGAACTGCTGAGCACCCAGGAGAAAGGTGGCAGGGGCTGTGGACCCATTCCTGTTTATTTAAAGCCCAAACCTTGTGCGTGTCTTCCTTATCGGAAGCATAAGATGCACTGACACACTGCTGGTCCCTCCGGGTGGCCTGTGCAGAGGCCCCTGCCTGGTGTTTACAGCATGGGGCTGATGAGGCCAGGCCCAGGTGACCATCCCTGCACAGGCCAGTCCCCTTTGCAGAAAAGGAGCCAGGTTCAGGGCCAGAGGCCCTTCTGCAGGCCTGGCCAGGTGACCCCGTGTGTGGCCGAGTGTGGCCCAGGCCTCAGTCCCCTCTTCTCTTTATCTGACCCCGGGGGGCCCCGCCCTCCCCAGAGGATCAGGCACCAAATGTAAGTCAGGAAGGATGCCCCTCGGGGGCACTTGAAGTGAAGCCGTCTCTAACTGAGGATTTCAGACCTCACAGTGCAGGTTGGGAGCGGGCTCGGACCCGCTGCAGCACCGCTTCCAGCCCCCACACCCACCCCTGCACTGGAGGCAGCTGCTTTTGCTGCCATGAGCATGTTTAGGGACGTTGTTTTGAGAGATTGGAAGCAACAGGTCAATGATGGGCTCAGAACATACGCTGTGGATTTGTCCCATCATCCCCCAAAGAAGCTGTGCTTACAGCAAGGAGGCCTTGCTCACGAGGCTCCGTTTCCTGGGGCATCCCACGTACCCCTGTCCCCAGCGCCCACCTGTGCTGGCCGCCGCCACGACTGGCCCTCCTCGCCCACCCAGGGTTGCAGGACCCCAGTGTCCCCTAACACGCAGCTTACGGCTGTCTTAGAGCGCTTGTCTGCTCATTCAGACGTTTATAGAAGAGCGTGTAGTGAGTGACAGCTGTGTGCCACACACTCAGGAGGGGGACAGGCCGGTCTGCTCTCAGGGAGCTCCAGAGCTGGTCTGGTGAAAATCGTGTTACAACCTGCCCTGTGAGCGCTGGGCCTGCTGTGGGCGTGGCCACCGCTGTGGGCGGGGCCGCCGCTGTGGGAGGGGCCGCCCCACTCTCTCAGTCCGTGGGTCTTTTTGTCTTCGCAGGACCCAGGTGTCCTGTTCTTAACGGCACTTATCTCGGCCATAATCGTACGTTTACCAGGTCCTTCTCTTGGGTGGTGCTTTCCGCTCAGACGGACAGGTGGCCGTGAGGGCAGGGGCCCCTCTGCAGCCCACACTCCAGAGGTCTCGTCCAATGTGGAAAGAGGGGCCAAGGGGCCTGTGACCACCCGAGGTCTGCCTTCTGCCGCACCAAGGCGTCTCCACCCTGTAGGAAAAGCACCTCCCTTTAGAGTAAATATTCCTGCCACCGGAAACGAATTCATAGGTAGTATAGCCCACCTAGACAGACATTCGTTGAA
The DNA here is from genome assembly GCA_033961575.1 of Aselliscus stoliczkanus. Lineage (NCBI taxonomy): Eukaryota > Metazoa > Chordata > Mammalia > Chiroptera > Hipposideridae > Aselliscus > Aselliscus stoliczkanus. The sequence goes on along the minus strand of CM066738.1, from coordinate 1,819,279 downwards.
CTCTTTATTTTGGAATTATCATAGATTCACAGAAAGTTGCAAAAAGTATACAGAGGGTCCCATGTACCTTCCTCTAGTTTCCCCTTATGGTGACATCTTGTTCATAGTACAATATCACAACCAGTAAAATGACATTGACGCAATCCCCAAACCTTAGTGACATGTCACCAGTCTTACCTGTACTTACATGTCTGTGCAGTTCTGTGCAAGTTTAAGATTATGTGATGACCTATTTACCACCAGCTGTGGCAGCCGGTCTCTTCTCCACTGAACCTCTGCCAGCTTCCACGTTCCCCTGGAGGACGTGCGGTGCCCGTGTGCTGTCGATCAGAAGCGTTCTCTGAGTGCCCTTTTTGCCAGGCTCAGTGCTGGCTCCCAGGGGCCTCAAGGTCACGAAGGGGGAATGGTCCTATTCTCATGGAGCTGATGGTCAAGAGGGGGAGTCGGCAAAGGCCAAGGGCAGTTACAACCCAGCGGTGAACGCTGTCACGGGAACATGCTGCCTGGGCGCGGGAGGGCCCCCAGGCAGATGTGGGCGGTGTTACTGAAGACCCCTGAGGGCTCAGCAGGGGTCAGCTGGGCACAGGTGGGGGAGGGGCGTTTTAGGACCAAGAACAACAGGTATAGTTGTGTGGGGGTCAGAGGACATCTGTGTCATGGCCAGGAGCTGAACAAGGCTGACTGGGTGGCCCCGGTGTCATGGGGGCCGTGGCTCAGGATGTGCTGGCGTGGGCAGTGATTGGGTGACCCCTGTGTCATGGGGGCCATGGCTCAGGACATGCTGGCGTGGGCAGTGATTAGATGACCCTGGTGTCATGGGGGCCGTGGCTCAGGGCGTGCTGGCATGGGCAGTGATTAGGTGACCCCTGTGTCATGGTGGCCGTGGCTCAGGACATGCTGGCGTGGGCAGTTCCACAGCAGAAAGGCTTGTGAGCAGGGTAGGAGGCCTGGATTTCAGTGGACCGGAAGCTGGAAACCATCTAAGTGTCTGTTTCTACCAGCTTTACTGAGATGTGATTCACATACCCTAAAATTCACTCTTTTAATGCAGTTCAGTGGTTTTGGGTTTACTCATGCAGCCATCACCACTATCTAATTTTAGAACATTTACATCACCCCAAAAACTTCTATGTAATTTTATCTCATGTGTAGATTGTTTAACCACCACAATCAAGATTGTTCCATCTTAAAAAAAAAAAAAATCAATACACAGCGTTGCCGTGCTGAAAAGGAGGGAGAGCGTTTACAAATGCATAGGGATTCCCGCCGTGTTAACGCCCGTGAGGACCTCGCTAGAAGACCCTGTGAGGAGCCCATGGCAGCCCATGGAGCCCCTGAGACAGTGACAGCTGCAGGTGATGATGGACACAGGTTGGATTGTTGACCCCAATGCCTGAAATAGCATTGTCATTGGTGATACAATCCTCTGAAATGGTGAAGGACTCGGGAAGTTCGGCACAAAGACAGCCTTCCCTCTGTTTCTATGGCAGTTTCCTTCCTGAAAAATCATTATGGATTAAAATCCTACAAAACCAGGTGATGTTTTTATGTAAAAATTAAGGCCTGGGCTCAAATAATTCTAAACTTACAGGGCGCGCCTTTGGGTCATGTGAGGTATACACACACGGAACCTCTTGGGCTTTGCAAGGTGCTTTGGCATGTTTAGCCCTTGTGCACATGATGCTGATGGCACCCAGACACTGTGATAAACAAAGTGTACCTGTCATGTTCCCAAAACTTCTCCTTGGGGTGGTGACATCGCCATGAGAGCTTGACTTTGCTCGACTATGAGTTTCTCAAGGAACCTATATCTCGTCTTTACATCTCCACTGCAGTGTGAAATAGCCAAACCAACATGGATGGATGAGTGAATGAGTGCATGATGGATGGATGATGGCTGGATGAATGGATAGATTATGGATGGATGGATGGATGAATAGGTGGATGGATGAAGGAATGGATAAACAGGTAGATGGATAGATGAGTGGATGGATGGAGAAATGGATGGGAGGACGGAGCCTGCTGCCTGGCATATGTGCTCAGTTCTCTGTCTCTGGCCTTAGGCATGAACGGACCTCTCCAATTCTAAGTAGGATGTGTTGGGAACTTGGTGGGTGAGAATCATGATTTGGCTGTTGTAAGAACACTAAGTTTTGTAAGAATCTGAGATCTTACTGTAGTGCAGTGTTTCTCAACAGCTTATTTTGCCCCCAGGGATCATTTACCAACCCCTGGGAACATTTTTCTGGCATCTAGTGGGCAGGGACAGGGATGCTGCTGATCCTCCTACATGCACAGGACAGCCCCACAACGCAGAGTCATCGCCAGGTTGTCAGACATGCTGGGCTCTTGACACTGCTGAAGGTGGTCATCTATATTATTTTTTAACCACCATAATGTGAGTTAATTAATCTTTGGGATACTAAGGATGGCCTTGAACAAAATGGATGCATAACGAGTTCATGCCGCTGCAGAAGACAAAGGACGCAAGAGAGGCAGCTCCAGAGATGCGCTCTTCGTGGAAGATCCCCCAGGTGTCTTTAGAGCAGAGATCGTGCCCTGTATGTTGGATGCATCATTAGTGAGATTATATATACTTATGTGAAGACACAGTTGTACTAATAATGCAGCAATGCTTCTGAGAATAATGGGAAAACTTCTCCTGGGGGTGAGCAAGTCAACACACGGAGGACGAGAAGCCTGCATTCACAGTGGGGTAATAAAGAGAAACTTGCCATACAAAGAAAAAATTGGTGCTTTAATTTGTCAGAAAACTACTGACTGGCAAGAGGCACTGTGTGCCAGCGTTCTCCTTTCAGAGTGTGGTGTCCTCATAAAAGAGAGCAAACCCATATTTACTGTCTCTGCTGAAACTGAGTCTTTTGAAAATGACGAGGATCTACGTGGAGTCCACAGGCCAGTAAAGGTGTTGCAGTGTCCCACAGTCCTTCTGGAAACAATTAGTTGCCACATGGCTGCTACAGCCCAGCTTCTCCAAATACCTTGGAGGTTGACAACATCTCCAACAAGTTTCTCTGCTCACCGGAGGGTCACATCTCCCAGTGCTATCTCTGGAGGGAAGAGATGGCTTGTTTTATCTTCCTTCAAATAACTCTGTAAAAGGAAACACCAGGGGAAAGAGAAAGACCTTAGCAGGATACAGACCACTCTGAGGAAGGTGATGAACAAAGCAGCAACATTTGGTAGTGACAGTGATGTGATGATGATGGTGATGATGGTGATGGTGATGATGGAGATGGTGGTGGTGATGATGGTGATGATGGTGATGGTGGTGGTGATCATGGTGATGATGGTGATGATATAATGGTGGTGGTGATGATGGTGATGGTGGTGGTGATGATGGTGATGATGGTGATGATAATGGTGGTGGTGATGGTAAGGATGGTGATGGTGATGATGGTGATGATGGTGATGGTGATGGTGGTGATGGTGATGATGGTGATGGTGGTGGTGATGATGGTGATGATGGTGATGATAATGGTGGTGGTGATGGTGAGGATGGTGATGGTGATGATGGTGATGATGGTGATGGTGGTGATGGTGATGATGGTGATGGTGATGATGGCGATGATGGTGATGATGATGATGATGGTGGTGGTGATGATGATGATGGTGATGCTGATGATGATGATAATGATGATGGTGTTGTGATGATAATGGTGCTGGTGATGATGGCAGTGACAGTGGGTGATGGGAGCTCACAGTGCCTGGACAGTTGCCAAAGATCAGTGACCGATGGTGGGACAGACATGGGACAGACATCACAGATCAAGGTGACAAGGGGCATCCTGGAGGTGTGGGGACCCGCCATCACCCTGTGTTTTGCGTTCCCACATCCCTTCCTGTTGCTTTCTTGAGGAAGTGAGAGTCAGCGCAAGCTCTCTTCCCCTCTCTGAGGCAAATGAAGTCCTGACTTTGACACATGTGCCTTCAGAGACCATGATGAGCACTTGCCAGAAACCGCCTCCCTGAACCTCATACTACCGAGATGGGCAAAGGGACACAGCAGGCTCAGTGCCCTGCTGAAAGTCACACCACGGTGCCAACGCTACACTGACCCAGGGCCCACTGGGCCCTCCAGCCTGGGGTCTCATGCCCAGGGACCACCTGCAGAGGGTGGGGCTGAGGCCAGGAAACACCAGCGTGCCCAGCAGGCGGCCGGCATCAGGGTCGGAGACCATGCTTTGCCAATCAGTCGATATTCTTCATTAGTACGAAGTCAATAAATGTTTGCTAAATGAATGTGCACAGGTGTGACACTCAAGGAAAAGAGGTGCCGGGAGCCCTCACCCACGCTGGCATGTGACAAACACTGAATAACTGCATGGCCCCGCTATTAGCACTGTCATTGTTGATTGACACCTTGGCTCTGTTCCAGAGGAAGGGAGGCAGGCAGTCGAAAGGCACCTCCTGCTGTCATTGTTCCTGCAGAGGGAGGGTGCTCAGCCCTTTAAGTCCTGCAGGGTGCCCAGGTGATGGGCAGTGAGCTGTGTTTCCATGACTGGCCTAGAAGCCAGCTGTTTCCCATGGTGCCTGGCCTGATAGGAGTGGCTGGCAGACTTGGATCCTGGTGTTGCCCTGAGGAGTGCAGCGGGTGGCCCCAGAGCCCAGGGTCACCTGTCCTGAGGAGCGGCCTGGTCCGGGTGTGGCGCCTGAGACGTCCGGTGTGAAAGAGGTGTCCCCAGGTACAGAATGCAGAGGTAGCCACTGTAGGAGGGGAACATGCTGAGTGGGTGTCTCGGGGACCCCTGAGGGGTGGCAGAGCTGGCTGGCCCCCTTAGAGAGGGGCTATCCCCATGGGAAGAGGCATAGTGGGTGCTGAGCTTGGCTTCAGGGCGACGGCACACCTCCGGAGGGCTGGGGAGGCTAATGAGATCGTCGCTGGGATTTCCCCTCTGAATTCTGGCCATCGTCACTTCCTTACCGTTACTGCAAATAATAGTGTCCTCAGCGGCCCCTCAGCTGAAGCTCTCTGGTGCAGCCACCCCAACCCTCGGCTGGGGAACCCTGTCCGCCTGGCGGGCCTGACAGGCAGTGTCCTGCTCCAGGCTGGTTGCACCTGTTTGCAGGGAATTGGCTGAGGACCAGGCTCCTAGCTGAGCTGAGCTGCATTGGTACACACGCGCATCTGAATCTGAACTGTGAAAACTCAATGTTGTATCACCCTCCCCTCCCCACCCCTGTCTTATGCAAAACATTTTAAAGGGAATATTGGCACTCTCAGAAGTAAATTGGATGAAAAAAAACGCAAAATCCCTAGGTCTGGAATTTCAAGCCCACCAGGCAGGAAGGCGGCCCTTCTGCTTTTCCTGCAATTCAAAAAGGGGGTTGGGAAAGCGCCGCTCTTCAGGCACTGTCTCTTAATTGCCAGTTGTGCAGGGTTAACGAACTACATTAGTTCCCTAAAAAAACAACACACCGACTGTCAGAACTTGACACATCAGCCCTGGGAAGGAGCCTCCGTAGAATATCTTTGTCGGAAATGATAAGTGACTTGCCTCCCTCTGGGAGGGGAGACGAGGCCTGCTGACGAGGCATTTTTCCAAAGGGGCTCCCGAGGTGCCACTGCCTGATCAGGGGGGCGCTGGCGCCTGAGGCCGGGTGCGGAGCGGCCCTGCGGCGTGGGCGAGGCCCAGTTACTTTGTCCGGAACCCGCCGCCCTCTGGAACTGGTGTCGTGTCCTCCTGTGCCAGTTCTGCATTTGTGAGGTTGTTCACTTAACCTGTGCACTGACCGGCAGGTGTCGCCACCAGAGGCGCGTGCTGTTTGCAGAGGCATAGTATTGAGCGAGCTCAGACTCTCTTCGCACCTGTCGAGCAGGTGTTGAGAGGTGTTAGTCAGCACTTGGCCGCCCAAAGCGCTGCGGGGAGGCTGGGCGAGCTCCCAGGGCCGGGGAGTCAGTGAGGAACCATGAAAAATTAAGACACCATTAAAAATTGAGTTGACAAAACGATTGCCACCTTTAATAATCCTGTTCAGGCCCCAGCGTGGCCCTTACGTGCACTCAGGATTATTAAGCCACAGGAGGACTTTTCGATGAGAGAGTTGTCAGATGGATTAATGAACAAATCCAAAATTAACCCGGGGCTGGGAAGCGCTGTGGCTTTGCAGAGCTGGCAGATGAAATGTGGGATAGAATGGGTGTCAGAGCCTCTCCACACTCAGCCTTTCTGAAATCTTGTTACAGAGTAGAACTTTCTGTTGAGATTTGCCTTCACCTCACCAGACTCTTCTGGAAGACAGAAACAGCCTAGGGACTCGGTAATTCACATCCCACTGTCAGAATCCCGAGAGGTGGCCCAGAAAGATTTTGTCTAATTGCAAACACGACTGGCCCCTCCCCCGCCTGCCTGGGGTTTCCTTTGCATCCGTGGGGAGCCAGTTATGGTCTTCAGAGGTGGAAGGGAGTCCTTTTCATGCAGACAGCTGGCATCCTCGGTAAAATTTGTTCTTGCCTGTTTGTTAAACCAGGGCCCCAGAGTCCTGACTGTCAGGATTCCTTACTCTTCTGCTGCTTCTCTATTCTGAAGGTAAAATCATGTTAAAGAAACCATTATACAGATGTCCTTCCTGGTGAGCTTGTACCTAGGTCCTGAGACTGCCTTACCCCTACTTTGTCCCTTCGGAGCCCCGCGTCCAGGCCCCTCGCTCATTCTCCCTCCCTTGTCTGGGGCACATCTGGGGGCACACATGTGCGGGCATCACGGCCCCCTCCGCCTCCCAGCCATGCTGGCTGTGCGCCCTGAAGTCAGCCCCTCCGCTGCCAGGACCACTGGGCGCTTCCACCCTCCGTCCGTGTCGCTGCGCCGACCTTTCGCAAACCCCGAGTGGAGCAGAGCCCTTCTTCGCCAGAAACTTCTACTGCTCTGGTGAAGGTCCAGGTCCTCCTTACTAACACATGCCAAGGGCAAGGGAGGTGGACCGCTGGCGCCAGAGCACTGGAGCGTGTGTTCTCAGAGGAGAATCAGAGGGTGGGATTCCCATGGGGAGGGAGGGCACCGAGAATGAAAACCCAAACAAGGTGGCAACCACGAAAGACTACACTGAATATCAGAGCCCCGAAGTTCAGTCAAAGGACACCTCAGGCAGAGTCTCCTGTATTTTAAACCAAAGGTTCTTCTTAAAGAAGCTGGGCACTGAGAATCATAAGAACAAAACTGACTCATCAAGTGGCCCATCATCCAGAGCACGGGACCAGGAGTCGGACTCACCACTAGATCCCTGATCACCAAGATGAAGACAGAGACTTCAGAGGTGCGCCCCTGGGTCCTGGGTGAGAGGTCTGAGGGTCCAGGGATGAACTGCGTCCTGTCTGAGTCACTGCACCAGGCAAGTGAAACAGGCAGGGAAGACTTTTTTCAAGACTATTGTAATGGGGGAGAGAGATGAACTTAAGTCTGGAACAAAACGGGAGGATTTCTAGCCTTGTGGTGAGCTCTCAGAGAAGTCTGCAGGATGTTGGGGGCAGTGGTCACTGTGATCAGGCCACCTGTGCTTGGTCATCCCTTAGGAAGTTAGGCTCCTACCCTCCCACAGATACCAGGAGGCAGGGCCGTCTCCTTCAGTGACTGATTTCAAAGGGATGGCCCCCAGGTCTTTGGTCAAGTCATTCCTGGTCTGTAGAATATTGACATCTCGGAGAGGCAGAGAAGCACTGCCAATGGCAAGTTTTCTAAAGTACATGTGCTAAGAATTGGGAGGTAAAGGGCCCATTGTCAGGGAGGAAACTGCCAAAAGTTTAGTGAGGCTCAGGGGAGCGTCGCTGCCTCCTGATGACCAGGAAAGTCACAGAACAAGACTGAACTGTGCCTGGGTGACTCCCAGGCCTTCGCCGATGGCCCTCCCCTTAGCAGTTACTTGTCCTTATGGATGCCACTGGTTCCCACAGGCTGATGGTTAAGGTGACTTAGAATTCATGGGATCAGTGCTGCTGCCTCTCGTAAAACTTGTTAGTCTGGGATATATCACTTTCTGGGGAACTTGTTTTATTTCCAAATCAAACTTGGGGCCCTGGTTGGTTTGGAGAGAACATGCCAGAAGCACAGGGGGCCCTGCTATAGTCAGATAGGGCGAAGCAGTGCGAGACGAACACCAGAATGGGACTTTTTCTGTGAAGCCCCAATCAGTTAGTCTCCAGACATAATGATCGTGGGTGTGATCTCACTAACCCCAACTCAGAATGCAGGTAGAGTGAAGGGGTGTGTGGATGTGTTCCAGGCGATTTTCAGGTGGTAGGAGATGCGAAGCTGACGGTGCCCCTATAATTCAGTTGAGAAATGACAGCCCATTGTTGGGCTGTTGAGAATATCCTCATTTGTTATCACCTCTGAGGGCCTGCCTGACGTGGGGCAGGACCTCATTTTGCTTTTGCACACGGCGTTTTGTCCCTGAGTACTGAATAATGCCGGAGAAGGTTAATTGATGTGTGCAGTGGGTCACAAATGGCCTCCCTAGGTCTTGGAGGCAAGGTCAGTAGCAGCCAGCTGGACCAGGACGTGGCTTCATTAGCAGTCCAGTGACTACCTAGGATGTCTCTGCTGTCCTCTGGTGAGAAGCAATTCAGTCTCGTGCTCGCTGAGTCCAGGCCTCCCTTCCCGAGCAGGAGTGGACCACGTGCCAGGATCCGCCAGTGGTGGACCTGGGGGTGGGGGGTAGGGAGGCTTGCCATCTGCCGGGACTCAGAGCTGTTACCAAACTAACTTTCACTGAGAACAAAGAAGCCGGCTTGCAAACCTGGAGCCCAGTGAGAAGCTGGCGCCTTCATCCGGGTCATGCATTTTACATTTTCTCCACCTAATAAGCTAAACGTCTGAAATGTGGAATTTGGATCCTTTGTTCCGCAGTTCTGAGAGTGCACACAGGCCTTCAAAAGTGTGTGTGAGTCTCACATGCCTCCATATTTAAAAGACGCCTTTGGACACCCCAGTGACACACCAGCGGGGACTTTGATCGGCCGTGTAGAGGGAGGGACCATGGTTTCTGTATTCTTTGGTCCCTCTGGGAACGAGAAAGGTGTCTCTCAGAGAATTTGCTGGAGACTCTGTGTTCTGATTATATGAAAACAGCTAACTGCTACTTCCAGTTTTTATCAGACCATCCAGGAAGAATGGGGTTTCTGTTGGAATTAAGCATTTGAAAAACTTCCCAGGGAGATGCAATAATGGGGAGGGAACGTGGGTATAAAGCCAAGGATTTTTGCTAAACTTCCTCTACACTCCATCTCTGTACAAACGTGAACTATTTCCCAGTCAGAGGTACTTACCTGTGATAATGAGGTTGTCCTCGCCTTGTCTTAAAAATACCAGTACTTGCCTAGCCCGGCGCTGCCTGCCGGATGACATGTGGCACCTCTGTGCGTCTCTGTGCGTGTTGATTTGACGTAGAGACAACTGAACGTGTCTGCAGGGAACTGCCTCTTGGTGGACCTTTCTCTGAATTGTTCTCAGTAATGAAGTTGATTTTGAACATTTATCTCCTGGTTCCTGTTTTTGTCAATCCTTGCTAATTTTGAACTTAGTTTTCATCTACGGGCAAGTCTCATGCTTGCAGGGGTTCCTTTCTATTTCAACCTGAGGGCATTGTTAGAAAATGTAAGCCAGAATGATAGACTCCCAGGCCCGGGGTATTAGTGTATTCGTTTATAAAATAGGGTCTTTTTGGGGGGCCGGCCGAGTGGCACGGTGGTTGGGAACTGGCGTGGGAAGCCAGCGGCCCCAGTTCGGGTCCCACATGTGAGGGCCACTGACACTGCCCTCAAAATAAATAAATAAATAAATAAATAAATAAATAAATAAATAAATAAAGTCTTTTTTCTTCTGGGGGACAAATTTTGACTTTCCTATGTTCTCCATGGGCCAAGTTTCCAAATTCCTTTGCTTGTGTGAGTACACTGATGAAGATAGAGCCTCATTTGCAATGGCAAGGAGATAGGATCATGTCTTCTCGGCACAGTTTCAATGTGCGAGGGCACAGCTCATGGGTCACATGTCATGGGCCCCTGTCCACCAAGGGAGGGGTAAATTGCCATTCAGTTTCTCTGTGGCCACCCCTACGGAAAATGTAAAGATTTCGTCAGATAATTGCAAAGAACCAAACAGAGTCCATATTCCTAGAGGCCCAAACATTAGATGCCTCGATTCAAAGGGTTTTTTTCAAGCTTCTCACCAGATGTTTGACAATATGTTAACACAGCTGGATTATCTTTACCCAAATAGTTGATTTTGCTGCAGTCCTGTTAGATAATGTCTCCTCCCCATGTTTATTTTTTCTTTCTTTTAAAATATGGCTAAGAAGGGCTGGCCGAGTGGCGCTGTGGTTAAGCGCTGGCTTGGGAAGCCAGCGGTCCCGGTTCAGTCCCACATATGAGGGCCAGTGACACTGCCCTCAAAACAAACAAACAAACAAAAAAATATATGTGGCTAAGAAGGGAAAAGGCTAGGCTGGGATTGTAATGAGACCTGTGACTCAAAGAAGAAATGCATATCAGATGACTCAGTGTCACCCCAGTGTCACCATCCAGGGCTGAGAAGCTTGTTGCATGACTGAAAGATTGCAGTAGCCTGATTATGGTGATGACAAGTTAAGAATTAATCCTATCCTAGTAGGTATGGCCCAGATGGCCAACTAGTCAAACGGTCGTTCCTTCATCGTTGCTGAAAACGTTTATTCAAGTCTGAAATTCCCATCTGTACCTCCTTTTTTCCACCTAAGCAATGATATTCTCAGTGATTTTAATGTTTACCATTCTGTGGGTGCTGACTCTGTACCAGGCTCTTCAGTAAACCCTGCAAACTTCACTTCAGCTCATCCCCACCAGCAGCCCATGGGGACGTCGGAACTGTGTCCAGTTCCTGGGCGGGCGGACTGGCCCAAGATCCCATTCTCTTTATTAGAGATTCTCAAAGCGACCACCCGTTTCCCTAAATCAAGCCCCAATCAAACCAGCAAGAGTGTCTGACCCATGTGAACTCACAAGGCTACTGCTCGTTAAGCGCTTCCTACGTCTGGCTTCCACTTGAATGGGTGTTTTCTGAGCGCTTGTGTCCTGAGCTCTAGATTTGCAACCCTTATAATTCTGTGAGGGACTCTGTGGCCGACTGTCTGAAACACATGACTTGAACGGGATGAGAAGGGGGTGAGAAGTCCCATCTGCGCTCTCACCTTCGGAGCCACTATTGGCAACTTCCACGTACAGCACCCCCACGGAGAGCGGGGACCTTGCTGTGATGTGGGGTCTGAGATTCTGCTCCAGCAGCGTCTCCCCAGGGCACTTACACCTGTGGTTTGTGTGGACTTAGGCGCCTACGAAATTAGAGGGGCCAGTGCACACACCAAGCGCAGGGTCCAGAGAGCCCAGGACTGGCCTCTGTTTGGTGATTCACTGAAAGGACTCAACTCACTGAGACCTGTGTGCCAATGGCCGTAGTTATTACAGCGAAAGGACGCAGATTGAAATCACGGGGAGAGACTGTGGGTGGAGTCCAGGGGAGGACAGGGCAGTGTCATTCTCCCAGCATTGGCGAGTGACAATAAGCCACGCGTCTCACAGTCTGAGCTCAGCCCGCACGCTGCTTTCTCCTAGTCAGGTCCTTACTGCCAGAAATAACCTATTCTAGGAGCTCACGTGTTAACCAGTAGGCACCGTAACTTAATTCAGAAGCACCGAGTTGAATTTCTGGTTCGTTTAGCAGATTGCTTATCGTTCCCGGTTCTGTGCACTTGTGAGAAAATTCACTGTGGGGGAAATAGTTCCTCCACCTCTGTGTGGCTTTGTTACGGCAACTTGAATCAGGCGATGATCACAGCTTGGCGGACACGCCCGTGTTACATCCACGTCCCAGAGGTGAGAACAGTGGTCCTGCTCGGCTCTGGGCACCTAACTTAGGACGTCTTCTCTCTGCACCTTTCATTAGCACCAGTTCATGTTGTCATGGGGCTGCCTCTGGATTCTGTCGTACAAAGCAGCACAGAATATTGGACCCATCTAGTTCTCTGGAGAGATCCAAACTGTCTGCCGAGGGTCACAGGCAATAAATTGGAAAGTTCCTCCATTTTCCAGATTTTCGGAAGACATATCCTTGGTGAGATTTTTTTTTTTAATTTGTAATGAAATAGTGCATTTTTTGGTGTTTCTCAATACAAAAGAAATACAGTGCCTTCGGGGTTGTGAATATCATTGACTCACACAGGACACAGCTATGCCGCGGTGTTTTTGCGGTTATTAGGGACACTCCTCTCCTCGGGTGGGAAGAGAGAGGAGACTGATAATCGCCGCGCCCTGGGCGGCTTGGAGGAAGCAGTCAGATCCTCTCTTTAAGACGTAATGATGATTGTCCTCACGTCCCTTTCCTGGAAATAGTCTCGAAGCCGGACGAGACGCCAGTGGGGAAAACCACGTCCGGAGGCTGGTGGGCGCAGCAGGCACGTGTGATGCCTGAGGTGCTCAGGAGGTGGGAACCGAGCAGGTGGGAGAACTCACAACTCACACCCGGCGAGACCTCGGTCCACCTGAGCTCACCTCAGGCCCTAGATCTGCTTTGCCCAATACGGTCCACAGGCCACACGCGGCTCTTTACTTTTCCCTAAAATTAAATACAGTGAAATGATCTGTTCCCTGGTCACATTCGCCCCATTTGAAATGCGTAATACCCACACGTGGCTGGCGGCCACTGTGTCACACAGGCAGCAGACCATTCCCATCACCCAGAAAGTTCTGCTGGACAGCGCGATGTCACACCATGTTTTCACTCCCCACTGGCCTCAGAAGGAATGACTGACACTGGCGGGAGATGTTTGAACAATAGTTACACTCAGTGCCTTGCAATTGGGGAAAGCTTCCAATATAAAAACAGGACCCAGCAATCAAACACCTTCAAATTCACCCCGAGGAGGTGAAAGCTGATGTCCACACAAAACCTGCACACGGAGTCTCACAGCAGCCTTGTTCAGAAGCTCCCAAACTTGGAAGCCGCCGGGATGTCCTCCAGGGCACTGATGGATAAACAAACTGTGTCCAGACAGTGGAATATTATTCTGTGCGGAAAAGAAAGGAGCTGTCCAGGGCTGGCGGAGTGGCGCGGTGGTTAAGCGCTGGCTTGGGAAGCCAGCGGCCCTGGTTCAGGTCCCGCATATGAGGGCCAGTGACACGGCCCTCAAAAAAGAAAAGAAAAGAAAAGAGCTGTCAAGCCATGAAAAGATCAGAGGAACCTTAAATGCCTGTTTCTAACTGAGAGGAGCCAATCTGAAAAGGCTACAAACTGTGTCATTCCAACTACCTGACCTTCTGGAAAAGGCAAAACCAAGGAGAGAGTGAAGACCAGTGGGTTCCAGGGGACGGGGAGGGAGGGATGGACAGGGGAGCCCAGGGGACTTTCAGGGCAGTGAAATGAGTCCGTATGATAGTATAATAATGGATGCGTGTGTCCACACCCATAGAACGCCCAACACTGAGAGTGGCCCTAAGGTCAACTACAGGTTTTGGGTGATGATGACACGTCCATGGAGGTTCATGGATTATAACACATGCACCACCTGGTGGGGACGTGGATGGTGGGGAAAGCTGTGCGTGTGGACGGCAGTAGGTATGTGCCTTCCTCTCAATTTCGCTATGAACCTAAAACTGCTCTAAAAATTGTCTATTTTTTTTAAAGGGGGATTTTAAGTTCAGTGTTTTCAAAATTGAGCCTCACCCGGTCTTTTAAAATCTGTTTAAGACTTTTGAGATGAACTTAGAGGAGACATTTGCATGGACTGCCACATTTATACTGTGCCCCTTTCACTGAGCTATCAATCGTTTCTCAGCGGTCCCTGTGTCCTTGCACTTGACACACAGTGAACTAGGTATCCAAACAACTGAGGGAATTCAGTCCACCAGCAGGCCCACCCTCCCAGCGGCCATGCACCCCCCTTCCCGCCCGCTGCCTGTGAAGAAAAGGGCAGGTCTCTCCCCAGCGCAGAGTGACCCCTCCTGGAACAGGTTATGACCCTGTTGCCTGGCAAATGCATTACAAGGTAATATTCTCAAGCAGAACCTTTCAATTCTGTGGAAAGTTTCAGGGGCGAGGAACGAATTCCTTCCTCCCTATCTTGTACACAGTCATAGAGCTTTGGTTGTTTAAAAGAAAACACCAGCATGGATATGAGACATAAATCCAACTGCTGCGAGATTAGAAGCTGAAGCTGCCATGGTGGTAGGAGGGCTAGTGTGTCCTTCAACCTCTGGGCAGGGACCATAACCATTCAGAGGACAAAAATATGCCTCTAGCTTTGGAACTATACCTGTACCCCAGACAACAGAAAAGGCTCACCTAGGGACTTGGGTCCCAGATGCCCATCTACTGCAGACTGTGAGCTGGGTGTGCCCGGAAGTACGCTGGAGGGAACACTAGAAGCTGATGTCCCTGCCAGGACAGAACACTTCAGGTGACCAGGCCAGGGGTGGGTGTTTATTCTCACAACCAGTTACCAAATGACCTCTGGTTTGGGGACAGTGTGGACACAGTGGAAAAATGAGATTCTGCTGTATGACCATATCGGAAATCTATTTTCATATGTGTCTCAGTCCACTCGGGATGCTGTAAGGAAATACCACTGACAGAGTGGCTTGAAAAACAGACATTTATTTCTCACAGGTTCAGCTCCTGGAGGGCCCTCTTCATGGCTGACAGAATGCCACATTCTGGCTGTGTCCTCACATGGCCGAGTGGGATCCCTGGTGTCTCTTCTTCTTCTTATAAGGACACTAATCCCATCGTGGATGCCCCACCCTCATGACCTCATCTAACCTCCCAAGGGTCCATGTCCAAATTCCATCACACTGGGGGCAGGACTTCAATATGTTGATATTGGGGACACACACATTCAGTCTGTAGCAATAAGATGGATGGGCCCCTAGGGCTGAATCTAGTTGGCATTCAACAGAAGACCCAAGTTGGCACAGCTTAAGCATCATTGCTGTCCATCAGGATGTGCACCTGCCCTACCACAAGTGTGTTAGCTCCTCGGGCATTTATTAACTGTCTGATGTTTGCTAGGCACCATGGCCGTGCTGAGGGTGTAATACGAACAGGCATTACTTTCCTCTGTCGAGGGGGCAAAGACTACAGTGGAAGCAAGAACCATTGTGATGTGATAAGGGCATACTAGAGATAAACTATGTTTCATATGCCCTTTCACAGAGATAAAATGAGACAAGCCGTATCTGCTATTTACCTTTTCTGGGACTTGTCATTCCTTTGTGTCAATCCAGACATCCATCTGGTAGCGTTTCCTTCTGTCTGAACAAGTTCCTCTAACGTCTCTTCGAGTTCAGACCTGCTGGTGATGAATTCTTCCAGCTCTTGTATCCTGAGAAGGTCTTTGTTTTGCTGTTTTTTTTTGGAAGATATTTTTGCTGGGTATAGAATTGGTATTGTTGTCCGTCAATACTTTAGAAATATGGCCCCAGGGCTTTCTGGCTTGCCTCATTTCTGACAAGAAATCTGCTTTCATTCTTTTCTTTGTTCTTTATACATAATGTAACACACACACACTCACACTCACACTCACACACTGGCTGCTTTTAAGATTTTCTCTTTATTACTGGTTTTAGGAATTTGATGATAAATGGCCTTGGTCTAGTTTTCTTGCTGTTTCTTTGATTTGGGTTATTTTGTTGAGCTTCTTCAATCTTTGGATTTATAGTTTTCATCAAATTTGGAAAATTGTAGTCATTATTTCTTCAAATATTTTTGTTCCTTTGCCCCATCTCCTTTGGAACTCTAATTGCCTGTGTCACAAGCTGCCCAAAGTTGTCCCACACACAGCTCACTGGTTCTTTGTTCTTTGCAATTCTTTTTTTCTCAGTATATTTCATTTTAGATACTTTCTGTTAGTGTATCTTCAAATTCAATATTTTCTTCTGTAGTTTCTAATCTGCTCTTAATCCCATCCAGTGTAGATTTCACCTCAGACACTAATTTTCATCTGTAAAAATGTTTTATGGGTCATTTTGTTTTTGACATGGTTATGTTTTCATTTGCTTTCCTGAACATATGGAATATGATTCCAACACTTTTTTAATGTCCTAGTCTACTAATTCTCTCATTCTGATCTTTTCTAATGATTGCTTTTTCTCCTCATTATGGGTCACATTTTTCTGCTTCTTTGTATATCTAGTACTTTTTATTGGATATGAGACATTGTGAATTTTACTCTGGTGGGTGTGGGAATTTTTGTATTCTTGTTAATATTCTTGACACAGGTGAGTTACTTGGAAAAAGTCTGATTTTTTAGATCCTGGTTGCTGGCTTTATTAGACAGGTCTGGAACAGCATGTAACCCAGGGCTAAGTGTGTCTCACTATTGAGGCAATTGTTTCTGAGTTATCCGCCCTGTGCCCCATGGGTTATGAAGCCCAGCCCCACTGGCTGATGGGAGCACAGGCTGTTGCAGCCCGGTGTGAGCCCCAGGTGGTGTGTTCCCTGATGCTTTCCGGTGATTCTTCCAGATGAAGGTAACTTCTCCCATATGTTCCCTTATCAGCACTCAGGTGAAGACTGAAGGGGGATCCTCTGCAGGCCTCCCTCCCTCCCTCGCTCCCTCCCTCCCTCCACTCCCTCCTTCCCTCTCTCTCATATTCAGCCTTATTATCTCTAAACCCCTTTCCCCTCCAAGACCCTCACCTCCATCTCCTCAACCCAGGGTACCCCGGGGCTCCGCCTGGAAACTCTCTCTGAGCCATGAACTGGGGTGACCCTGGGACTTGTGTGGGTGTCCCCTCTGTGTGGGTCACTGTCCTGTGCTCCCTAGTGTCCAGTGTCTGAACACCATGGTCCATATACTTGTTTAGACTTTTAGTGGTTCCGAGGTAGGTGGGGGTCCGTCCAGACCTTGTTACCCCATCTCAGTGGGGTGCTTCCTTCACCACTTATTCTGGGTCCTGTCAAAGTGCCTGTCAAGTCAGGTGTCCCGAGGAGGCAGATGTGGGATCAGCAGCACTCTGCTAAGGGTCCTGGTGGGGCTGCCCTTCCCAGGAACAAGAAAGCCGTGTAATGACTGAATCTTGGTGCTTGAGTGGGTGCCATGGTGACAAGGTGGAGGAGGCGGAGGCGGAGGCCTGGGTCGCCAGAGCCTTGCAGGGGCAGCCAGGCACAGCTCCATGCTCAGGTCCTCAGGGCATTCTGCGTGGGGTGCAGGCTGTGCCCTGGAAACAAAGAGCATGTGTATCTGACCACCTGCTTTTCATTCCTGCTCCACAGAGAGGCTGTGAAACTGGAATCGTGAACCTAGCTTTCTAGCTTCTGCACCTGCTTATTCGAATTTAAGAGGTTGTGCCCCTTCTCTGAACCTCACTTTGTCTGGCTGGACTTCGGGGAGAAGCCTACATGCTCTGTCCACGTGTAGGCTCGTGTAACAGAGATCATGCAGTTTGGATGCCACTGCTCATTGTAAAGTGCTCACACTGAGTTTTCAGCATGACTCAGACCATGTCTGTAGAGGCAGGAGAGAGGCAGCTTCATGTCTATTCTAAGATGGAGCAAGTGACAGACACAGGTAGAGAGACTCTGCCGTAGGTCACACAAGCGGGCAGTGACCGCTTCGTCTGGAATGCAAGTCTCTTGATGGCAAATTGAGGCCCCCTCCTCCACACAAGTTGTTTTCACCTGCAGTCTGGCCCCCACCCCCTGGAACATTTGTCAAGGTCAGGAGATGCTGTTGGTTGTAGCCACTGGGGGGTAGCGGTGGGATGCTACGGGGACCTGCTGGGTGGAGGCCGGGGCTGCTGCTCCACATCCCACAAACGCCACCCAACAGCAAAGGAGCATCTGAGCCACCTTGTTGAGGAATCGGGTCAAAGTGGGACACCCTCAGCTATGCGTTTCCATGAAGTGCTCTGAAAACCACGCAGGGCACACAAACAAGCCCTGCCTGTCACAGCGGTTGTTGTCACATTCCTGACCTTCCCTCTGTCGTCATGTCTAAAGGGGAATGTGGCTCTTTAAATTCCTTTTGTCACCTGTGCTCTCATGTAGGTGGATTTAGGATTGTGTGCTTTTTAGCCTTTTTGCCATATTTCTACAGTGGACATGTCGTTAGGGGGCATGTGCAGCTTGCATCAACAAAAGAACCCCATCATTGCACAGGGTGCATCTCCCTCTGACACACGAGTGTGAGCGGGGATGTGCGGGCTGCAAGCACAGGGTAGTGAGAGTGCTAATTCCATGTTGAGAATGCAATAACAATTTAAGAAGCCATCTTCTGCATTCCTATGTATACGCTTAAAAGAGAACATCAAAATATTTTAGTTTCTGTTTTTTTTCAGGCACCAAACTGCTTGAACAAACGGTTTTCACATCCAGTAGAGAGCTCATGAATTTATACCTGTGAGATGTCCCCATATGATCTGATCTTTTTTCCAACTCCGTACATACCCATGACTTTGTTTCTCTTCCGTGCAGATTTCGGTTTTCTTCCCCCTCTGTCTTTGATACTCAGCTAGTGGGTCCCGAGCACAGGGTGTGTGGCTTAATTTTTTAGGAAACATGCCAATTGGTTTGGGGAGCGTGACTCCGGGGTCCCGCTGGGCCTGGCCCCGGGGCTCCTGCCTGTTCCAGTTCCAGAATTTTCTGTACCTGACGCCTCTGTTGCAAAATGCAGACCAGCAGATGAAGGCTCCTGCAGGGGCCCTAAGCTGCCAGGTATTCTCGGAGATCCGGCAGCAGGAGGAGGCGGAAATGCAGGCAGACCAAACTTTTCCCAAATATTTGTATACGTCTGTCCCCAGTTTGCATTTCTTTTATTCATAAGGAGATGCTTATGAAAACAATTGGTCCATTTAAACTGCCCAAATCGCAGTCAGAGCGGCTTTAGTGCATTCTGGTGGTGGAGTGGAGGGGGGCGGGGTGCAGTGGCTGATTTCCCTCCCAGGGCCCCAAGTTCCATGCACAATAGATTGATCACCACTGGATTTTGCCTCCCCAGGTCTCCCCTACCCTTCCGTTAACAGCACCTAGATGTCACTTAGCTGACCATTCCCCCTGGATGCCGAGGGACAGTCACGTGACTCATGAGAGCCAGGCAAAGAGTGTGCTTGTCACCCTGGCCACAGCTCTCCATGTAGATGGGCTGTGGTCCGCATGGCTGCTGGTGGGACACCCGCAGCAATAGTGCCACAGACACGGCACTGACCGCACACCGCACACCGCATGGCCACCCTGGGAGGGAGGTCATGCCATCACAATCCCCACTTTACAAATGAGGAAACTGAGGCAGGGGCTTAGACACTAGGGCGTGGTGGAGCCGGGTCACGCTGACTGGCAGCCTCCAGGTCTGTGCTCTCCACCACTACAGCGAGCTGGTCCAAGCCTCCCCTCCGGCCAGCGTGTGCAGAATGTGGTGTCAAAGAAGCGATTTGTTTCCTGCGGAGCTGCTGGGCCCAGGGCTGCTGGGGGCAGGGCTAAGCAAGGAAGGCAGAGCTGACAGCAGAAGAGGGGACCTGGAGCTCTGATTAAATGTCTGATTAAATGGTTTGAGCGTCAGGACCAGCTTCCTGCAGGGAGTAGTCCCCGCAGACATAACTTCCCCTTCCACATCGTAGCCAAAGCCACTCTGAGCTGCGTTTGTGACTTTCCCGCTGAAACGTTCTGTTCTAACCTAATCACCAAACTCAAAGCCATGGGCATCGCCGACATCTCTTGTTACCACCGCCCCCATCTCGCCGATTGCTTGCAGAGATGGTGACAAGAATTTGTCCCCATCTTATCCACAGCCTTGAGTGTGACATTAGCGCTCTCCCTCCAAGGGATGGGTGTGGCCAGGTGACCTGCTTTGGCCAATGGGACATTAGCAGACCACTGAGGCACGGGCTGTGCCTGGGCGCTGGGCTGGCCTGCCTCGACCATGGTGCGAGCTTGAGACAGGATGTGAAGGGGCCCTGGCTGGTGGCGAGACCTCACGAACAGGGGACCCAGGGCGCCCCACCAGTGGCCTGCTGATGCGCGCCCGCCGCAGAGCAGACGCATGCCTGGCAGCTTCGCAGGTGACCCCGGGCCAGGCTTGCCCAAGGACTGTCCAGGTGAGCTCAGTCCAAATTGCTGACCCACACAGCTGTGGTGTCTGGGTGTCCGGCTGAGCAGCCAAGGCTAATGGAAAGGCCCATATCCTAGTTTATCCTGCCACGCTTTTCCGTTCCCTTTTAATCCCTTTCATCATTCTGATGCCATGGTCCCCTCCTGGCTGGCCACTTTCGAAGGCTTGCCTCCTTCCTGTTCCACGTCTTTCTGGACGGCCCTGCCCGGTTGGCCGGACTTCAGCAGACACTCCCGCCCTCTGGGACACAGGGTCAGATGCCTGGACCATAGCTGAGGTCCCAAATCCAGCTGCCTGCCTCTCCAGACTTGTCACGCCACATGCCCCTGGGCATCCTCCCCTTGAATAAAATAAAACCCACGATGCCATGTGCGTTCCTACATTTCACTCTTTTGCCCCAATATTGCCATTTTGACATCACACATGCTTGTCTTTCTTGAGATTCTACCAATTCTTAGAGACCCACTTCCACGCGCATGTCTGCAGGAAGCCTTCAAGGTGGTGTTATTGGTGCTTTGCTTCTCCAGACTCTCACGGTCAGCGTCCACATTGAGCGGGAGTTCCGTCGTCATTTGTCCAACCCGCTCACCTTTTCAGTACCATCTATCTTCTGCTAATCTGCCACCTTGGATGCTTCGCAGCCTCTGACACCACGACCAGTTGACAAGCAGCCTGAGTGCCCGAGCTGGCTTTGCACGTAGTCAGCCCACAGTGACTCCTCCCTGTGCTTTAAATGCCCTGCCTTCGCTGAGTGTGCCCACCGCGGAAGCTGCTGTCCGTTCTTATCAGATCCTTACGACCAGCCCGTGGGGAGAAGCTCTCTTAACCTGGTTCTCCTGAAGCACAGAGAGGTTAAGTGGCTGCCAAGTAGCACAGCCAGGGTTTGAACCCCTGTCTTCACGGCACAGAGCCGGCCCCTAACCACTAGTCCACACTGCCACCTTGTGCATGTTTTAGTCTCGGCTATTTTCAGAGCTGATCTGATGAGTGCATCACCTTGTGCTTGCTTTCTCCTGGGGCTAGGAACAAAAGACTGCTGAGCTGCACCTGTGAATTAAGTACAAAAAAATTAATGTGACAGCGCAGTGCCCAGCTGAGAAATAAGGATTCCATCCGTTTCCAGTGGGTGGCTTTGTTGCATTAAATGAGTTGGTGGACTGCATTTCATTTCCGTGATTTTGGCAAGGAGTTGGGCTCTTCAAAACTGAAGTCAGCACCCCTGTTTCGTTGTGGGATGTGGTTGGCAGCCATGAGCTTCTAAAGCTCTCCCTGAGAATGGTATTCAGTTTATTTTTCAGGATAATCATAGGGTGACAGGGAAACCTGCCCAGCTTTTTTTCACTCCACTCTCCAACACCTCCCCGCTCCGGCCGGATTTGGGGTGGCTCTGTGGGTCACAGCACCACACCCTCTCCCAAAATATTCCGTGTTGTGAAAGGAGGTGGTCTCCCAGTAGACTTTAGATTATGGACCCAGTCAAGGAACGTGCCCTGAGCCCGTGCACCCTGCCAGGGACGGCGTTAGGGCCTCAGGTGGCCAGCTGCAAGGGACTGGCCCCAGGCTTCACGGAGAGCTCCCCCTGACAGGCTGCAGGCGTGGCCCAGGTGTGAGCCTGCGCAGGCACAAGGTGCAGCTGGGGGACCGTCGGCCACCTCCGCGGCCTCTCCGTGAGGCTTTTTCCTGGCTTGGGTCAAGGATACTGCTGCGTCTTGCAAAGAGCAGACTGCGTGAGCGCTGGCTGCACATTACTGCCGACCTGGTGGCCATACAGCCGTCCACGCCTGTGCCCGGGGTGGCCTCTTTCTCCCACCACCTGCCAAGCGCAGGCTTCAGTCCACATCCGGCCGTGGCTCCTGGGGGCAGGCGCTGGGTGGCTTCCCTGCCAGCCCTGGGCCCCGGCTCCCTCTCAGCAAGAATCTACACCGTAACTCAACACATTTCCTCTCCTGCGCCTCTCCTTTGAGTCAAGACCAACCAACGGATAAACGCACCAGTCCATTCTCTCCAGGAATTATTTTTGTGGATTTGGGGTGCCGGAAAGCCAGCATCTGCCAGCTTGCAGATGGGAGAGGAGTGGGCCATACGTGTCTCCATGAGTGAGCAATGCCTTTTTCCCCTGCTTTCTGAGATGTTAGGAACCAGCACAGAAAAATCCGTAGAACACACATCGTGGCATGGTTCTGGGGGAGAACTCGGGCCTCTGCCAGTTTGCCGGGATGGCGGTGCCCGCGGTGGGCGGATGGAAGCGGGTGCAGGGGCTGGGGGCAGAAGAGGGTCCCCGGGAGGCATGTGAAGGCGATGGTCGGGTACAGTCCTGGAGACGGCAGAGGGGCTCGGGCGGGAGCGAGGGGCGTGCAATCCCGTCTGGTTACTGACCCCGGAGAATCTGCTAAGCCTCCTGCCTGGTGCAGTTTTCTCATTCCAGGGGAAGGGGCTCTCGGCGACCCACTGGCTGGAGGAACCGGGAGGCTTGACCGTGAGGGACTCCTAGTAGGGGCTGGGTGGGGAGGGAAACTGGCGGTCGGCCCTCCTGCCACTTCTCGCCATCTGACTGCCAATCTTTCTGAGCACAGTTTTGGTTTGTGTATTGGGTTGTCAGAAAAGTCATGACGGAGCTTTGCAATGAAAAACATAGAAAAACATGTCATTAGTTTTCCGACAACCCAATATTTATTTACTTGGCCTCAATAATGGAGCCCCTGTTCCTTCCACAACACCGCAAGCTATGG
Source organism: Aselliscus stoliczkanus (assembly GCA_033961575.1). Classification (NCBI taxonomy): domain Eukaryota; kingdom Metazoa; phylum Chordata; class Mammalia; order Chiroptera; family Hipposideridae; genus Aselliscus; species Aselliscus stoliczkanus. The sequence goes on along the minus strand of CM066738.1, from coordinate 1,796,462 downwards.
CGTTTGAATAAGTGGGAGCAGAGTTGTAGGGAAACAGCCCCAAAGCGTGTCTCTCACTCTGCCCTTTAAACCCCTCGCGGTCCGGTGGTTTTCTGGGCCTCTGCTGCTCTGCCCTGCCTCCCAGACGAGCCTCAGAGGGAGTGAGGTGCACGCTGACAAGGCCACCCTCCGGCCCCTGCATTTTCCAGCCAGGAATCTAACTGGAGACGCCCCTCAAAGCTGTTTGGGTCTCCCAGCTGCCAGGCAACCTGCCCGTCTACTTTGTAACTGATGTACGACTCAGATGGCACAGGCCTGTCGGCCGAAACGGTCTGCATATGCAACTACGGCTCTGTGTGGGCTCTGAAATTACAGGCTGAGGCCAGCTTCTGTGGGAGCAGCATCTGAGCATCCATGCCTTGGAGCCACATCGGTGTCTCTAGGTCTGTTCCTCACCAAAGGAAGTGAAAGCGATTGAATGATGCTTGGGGAGAGAAGGGCGGTTGCTTCCGGAACTGCGAGCGTTCAGGGAGACTTTTCTCTCCAGGCGGCTCAGGTGATGGCGCCAGCCTCACCCAGCATCAGCAGCAGCGACATGACACGCTGAGGCGTGGGTCGGCACTTGCCCCTTTCCCCTAGGTCACCGTCCTGACTTTCTGCACAGAGAGGGGATGTAAGTGTCACAGCAGCCATCAGAGAGCCAGGCTCTTTCCATGGAACAGAGCCCCTCTAATTTCTCGTGAGTGCATTGCAAATTAACTCATTTGTTGAGAGCCTCTGTAAACAAACTCTTGGAATTTGCAGGGTCCCTGCAGAAGGAGCCTTCTGAGGAGCTTGGGCTGACAGATGTCCTGCCGGGGTGACTGCTTTGAGACTGTCTCCCTGGGAGTGAATTACACTCATGGTAGAATTGGCACTGGGCTGATTTATTTGAAATTGTAGGATAAGTTCTAAACTACGAGAAGTAGGTACTCTCTAACAAGTGTCGTGGGGCCTGACTGATAGCAACAGGACTGAGTGAGGCGAGGCAGAGGGTTAGAGGGGCCGGGTTCCAGCGATGTCACTGGTTGACGGCCCCTTCCCTCAGTTTCCCAAGTCATGAGGCTGAAAGAGTGTTTGATGATGTTTTTAGAAATCAGAGGCCGTTCTCTGGCTGGCTGTCCTCTGTTCCTTCAGTGATCTCCAAAAGATTGTGAGAATTTGTTGGTACACACAAAATGCTGACCATGGACCTCATTTTCCGTGGTGTGCCCTGGGACCAGAATGATGCAAACACAGGAAATCAGTATGTCTAGCTGTTTTATACATTTATTTTTGGAATTTATCAGTTTGGAAAAATAATACATTTCTTCACTTCCTGCCTTAATGTGTTGCCTTGAGAGTCATCCACTGATGTCAGCATGATGTCAGTCAGTGAGTCAGGATTCCCGGAGTCTTCTTTTTTTGGAGGTTTCTGAACACCTGTATCTTGCTCTCCTCCCAGACGCACATCAGGAGTGCTGAGAAAAGTGCTCTGCCCGCTATGGATCCGCCCTTTCGCGGGTCCCCAGTTGCTTGTCGTCCATTACTCGCTGCAGCTCCCGCCACCTCCTGCGAGTGTAGACAGACCCAGGGTAAGACCCAGGCAGTGCACAGGGGTTCCTTGTTTCACAAAGTTGTGACAAAGTCACATTCAACTTGAAACTAAACTTGACTTGTCCCTCGGTTCCCCAAGGGCTGAGTGCCGGCTGCCGACGGGCACGGCCATGGCCGCGTTGAACTCTCGATGACGGCTGAGCCGTGTCAGGTCAGACGCTAAGCACCGTGCACACGCTGAACCATCTCATCGTCCCGCCGACCCTGGGAAGCAGTCGCTGCCAGGACTCTGAATTTACATGTTAAAATACTTACTGATGCAAAGTGACTGAGAATTTGCTCTTTGAACCCAATCTGGCTGGTCGCAGAGTCAGAACCCAGCCCTGGCTAGAGAGCCGCTGGTCCCCAAACATGGCCCATCATCAGCGATACTGGGGAAACATGAAAAGCACAGCCCCCGGGCGTCTGCCACAGAGATTCGAAGGTGGAGGACCAGGAATCTGTCCTGTTTATTTTTTAATCTCTTTGGACTGTGATGATGGGCCAGGTTTGGGAACTGCTGTTTTAGCTCACAAGCTCCTGGTTGACAAGTCACATTATTTGTTTCCATGAAGAAAATCAAACCCCCATCCACCCCTCGGCTCAACTTCCCCTCTCCTCGGTGTTATCTAAGAGAAACAAAAGACTTGTCCCGGCGTGTTCAAAGCAGCTTTACTCACCAAAGGCCAAAAACCAGAGAGCGCTCAGGCGACTGACAACAAGTGTGCGCCTCACAGTGGAGTCCTGCTCAGCAGCCAGGAACAAACCTGACACCCGGCTGCCGGGGGGAGCTTGAAGGCATGCCAAGGGTAGAAAGACTCCCAATGGAGAGCTCAGGGTTCCATTTATGTGACATTCTAGAACAAGCCACCTAATCCAAGGTTTGAAGAGCGTGTCACAGTGTTTGCCCCTGGCAAGGGCGGGGGCAGGGTGGCTGGCGAGGGGACTTCCGCACGGGTGGCACTGCTCACCGCCATGACAGAGGCCGCCTCACCCAGGGCCGTACCTTTGTCACACCTGAGGCCTTTACATTTCACTCCATGTACATTTTACATCCGAAGGAGAAAAACATGAAAGAGTGTTGAATGTTGGCAGTGACAGGCATGATGAAATGTTTAGGGGTGAATGTCTCTGAAGTCCGTGGCTTGCTTTGATGTATCCCAAAATGAGACGGACGGATGCAAGACTAGGGGTATGAGGAGGGTGTGACACAGCGAACACGGGCCGTAATTTGGGTGGTGCGGGGTGAGCAGCGTCCCCTCTGGTGGAACTGCTCGGAGATGCAGGAGGCTCATCTGTGATTACTGCTTGGTGGAAGTCGGAGGGTACCTGGAAGTCGTCCTCTGTAGTTTCCACATTTCCAGCCGTTGCTAAGATACAGGAGCCCCGTGGGATCAGAGTCCCTCCTCCATCACCCATTAGGATGGATTAGGACATGGGCCACCTGCCCGCCCCTGGAGTCCAGACTTCGATACAGGCAAGAAGAGGGAAGATCTGGCATTCCTCTCCTAGATCCAAACGGCAGGCGCTGAAGAGCGAGGAGGCCAGTGGGGGAGACGTAGGACCGTGAGGTCCGGTTGGCACCGTGAAGTGAACTGGCCGGGCCACGCAGCCCCGGGAGCCGCCCCTTTTCCTTCCGTCCTAGGAGAGTCCTCCTGCTTAGAAGGAGCGACTCAGTGCCCCCCTGACAATGGCTTCTTTCCGGGAGCAGAGGGAAGTCACACAGACAGTCCTGCCAAGCCGGGCCGTAACTGGACTTCACAGAAGTGTATTTCTGAGGCCTGAAAACAACTGCTCAACAGAGAAAGAAGGAAAAGATGGTAGGAGGGGTCGAGTGGTCCACTTAGGGTTCAAGTTCGTTGGCTGTAGATGGCAACTCGCATGAGTGCATTTTGAGTCCAAGTCCCCAAGTGCTGTGGCTCTGTTGAGAGCTGCTGCCATTATGTAATTATAGCAGTTTTAACAAATAACAAGGAAACCTGGGTTTTATTTTAATCGGTCTCTGTAAAGTGGAAATTACCCAGTAGCAGACCCCCGTGTTTATCTGGTAAACGGCCTTTTCCTGTCACACTGTGCGCAGGATTCGGTGCTTGAGCTTGCGCCGCACACCTACAGCCAGATGAACTGGGCAGCGGTGCCCAGTGTAACGGGGCTCAGGTGACTTGCTGTCACTCTTCACTTTCTATGTCCTCTCCCTGTATCTAAAGTAGATTCACCGATTGATGACACTCCGAGTGCCATGCTGGGTGACATCAGAGGACATTATGGTCTGGGAGACAAGTCTTTAGGAGGAAGTCTTTGCTTGTCAGAGGAAAAGCACGGGGCTGTCGCTGCCTGGTCTAGAAGGAGCGATCTAGGCTGGATGTCACATCACCCAGAGATAAACATAACAAAAATTCCAGTATGTTTACATTCAGCAACTTTTTTAGTCTTGTCACTCTACTTGTTTACATGAATCTACGTATTTACATTTGCGATGTGCACATCACACTCCTGGGTGCTCCTGGCCAAAGTGGACCCTCTCCTGCCTATAGCACATGGCACCTAATTGTCATGTGACAGATCCAATGCAAGAACCTTAAAATATGCCCTGAATTGCTAAAGAAATATACCATGACATTCAAGATAATCAAAGTGCTAGCAAGGATGACTGATTATACTTTGGGTGCCCAACAGTGGGCAATTCACATAAGATTTGTGTGGTCATAGCCAAGATATATTTGACTAATCGGAAATCCTTACCTGTATGTGATAACTTTTTACCAAACTTCTGCTGCTTCAAATCATGAGAATGGAGTGCCTTCTAGAAAATCGCATATATTGGGCAGGCCAAGTGGCGCATTGGTTAAGCGCTGGTTTGGGGAAGCCAGCGGCCCTGGTTCGGATCCCACATATGAGGGCCAGTGACACTGCCCTCTACAGCTGACAGTGGCTCCACCTGGAGCTGGGCTGTGCGAGCCCCGGTGACAGAGTGGGCTGCAGCCCCTGCTGCAGTAGGCAGCCATGGGCTACAGTGGTGGCCGGCAGCCAGCGTGAGTGGCTGGCAGCCGGTGTGAGCTGCCAATAGCCACGGTGAGCAACCATCCAGAGGCCAGTGACCCATCTGCCTCATCGGGAAGAGCGCAATGAGAATACCAAAAAAAAAATAAAAAATCGCATATAATTTTCTTGCCGACTCCTTCATAGTATATAGCATGTGACACATAATATAACCAAGTGCATGTTACCAAAAAGCGTTTTGACCTTGGGTTTTCATATCAGTAGTGTGTTCATCTAATGGATAAGCCCAGATATGTAGCACATTGGATTTTCAGGAGTGTTTTCATTGTGACAAGTTGGGACACGGCAACTCCAAGCCAGCATGCTTGGCCCTACACAGGTAACTGCTGGGCCATAAATCTGGCCCCGAGGCCCCTCACTCACACCCCAGGGTGGACTGCTCGGAGCTTTGGCCCAGACCTCCTGCAGGACAGGTATTCAGGCCCCATGGGTGTGAATTGTGATGCTGGCAAACTTCACCACCAAGGGCTGCTGAGAAGCAGAAAGTGAAAACGAAGAGGGACAACACAATGGGGTGTGTGATCGCGTGTGTCTGTGGAGTGTACACAGTGGACGGGATTCAGTCTTGAAGAACAGAAAAAACTCCCACCGGGGAGTTGTAAGTCCAATGTGCCATTTTCCCTCTGCTACTTTGACCCCATGTGCACGTACTTCCTCTGTTTTGGTGGCTGGTGGTGTTGACAGTGTGGATGTTGGTTGCATTGGTGATGTTGATGGTGTTGGTGGTGGTGGTGCCGCTTGGTACTGGTGGTGTTGGTGATATTGGTCTTGGTGGTGTTGAGGTTGACCATGGGGTTGGTGACAGTGGTATTGCTGGGGGTGTCGGTGGTGGTGTCGGTGGCGGCGGCGGTGGACTTTGTGAGGTTTTGTTTTTCTGGCAGAAGACATTTTCAGAGAGATGGCTGCCTACTGTGTGCCAGGCAGAACGGAACTGGCAATGCCTTGGTGAAAAAGTCAGATGAGATGCCTGCCCTCCCGCAGCCTACTCAGAATCTGAGGCGGGCAGGCATGGAATGAGCAAGTCAACATACAATGACAATGTCAGAAGCAAGAGGTGCTATGAGTACAATACAAATACTAAATATTGGTCAATTGACAGAGAATTGGGGGAGGAGCTACTTTAAACTGAGTGGCGGGGGGGGCCTCTTTGGGAGACCACAGTGAAGCCAAAACCTGGGTGGTAATGCTTGCAGAAACCTGGGGTAGCGCTCATGCTGTGAGGGGGACAGACTCACTCACCAAGTGAGGGCAGACCGGAGGACCGGGCAGTGTGGGCGGGGCAGGGGAGCATCGGGGCCCAGATGGCCTGGGCGGTGGGTGCACTGTCCCGCCTTTGAGCACCGGCACGTGGCAGCCTGGGATGGTTCTGCAGGGTGGGGTCTCAGCCCTGAGGGGGGCCATGAATGTGGCAGAGCAAATGAGCCCTCCGGGTTGAATGAAGTCTGTAAATTTACCCTGAGACTCGGGCAGATCATTTAAACCTGCTCAGTGTGAGCTCAGGAACTTTTTGGAAATTACCAGAATGGATTTTTCCATCTCCCATCCGAATGCAAGCCCACCCCAGACTGGCTGCACACACTTGGTGTGGACCCTTCCAGAGCCCATCACCCCTCAGACGTGCTGCACCCAGCTTGGTTTGCGGATCCGTTTTCCCCTGGATAATGCCCAGAAGTAACCTGGGGGTTCTCTGAGCTCTTCGCTTCTTACAGAGCAGCCTTCCCCTTTGTGGGTCATTGCTTCTGTTGCCCCATGAAAATGTTTTTGGGAAACAAGCTGGAAATTGAGTGCTGATGGGTTGCCCTAGGAAATGCCTCAGTGGCTGAAAACCCTGTGCGCCATTCCATCTCTTCTTGTTTGTGATGGCAGAGGCAGCCGACGATGAAATAGCCTGGAGCCCATCTGTGCCTCCCTGCATGTGACGGTTCTGTCCCACAGGACATATCGGCAACATGGATTACGGAGCTGGGTGACAGAGACTGATGGCCTGGTCCAGTGGGGTCTTTCCCTCCCTCCCTCGCCTGTTGCCTCTCTGCACTTCCTGCCCCCCCTTATCCCTTCCCTGCACTTTCCTCCCTTCTCCACCCCACACTGGTAAGCCCGTCTTCTTGGGCTGTGACAACCTCCCACTGCCACCCCATTAGGTTGACCCCACGCACACAAAGGATGCAGGTCCACTGTGCCTCCCCTGAGCACAGCCCCACCCAGGCCTGGGGATCGGAGGTGGGAGGCAGCCCCTCAGACCCTGCTCTGTGGTCCTCTGTGGCCCTCGGACTCCCTCTGAAGTGAGACCTAAACCCCAGTGGGTGAGTCTCTGCAGACGCATGTTGCGGGTTCACCAGCTGAATTGCCCGGCGACACAGATGAGCGGAAAGAAAATGGCCATTAGATCACAGCCCATTACGTGTAACTCAACCCAGGAGCCCTTTAGAAACAACAGTGTCACTGGGCACCTGGCATGACGGTACCAGTCCCCTGTTTACCCCGCACCTCAGTCCCCATGCGTCCCAGGGGTGACGTTCCAGCGTCTGAGTATTTTCTAAATCACTGCTTCATGGGTCGGCCAAGTAGCCCATTGGTTAAGAGCTGGCTTGGGACGCCAGCGGCCCTGGTTCGGATCCCACATAGGAGGGCCAGTGACACTGCCCTCAAAAAAAAAAAGAGAGAGTAAATCACTGCTTCTGTGCATCCTGAAGGTTTAGAGAATTTGGTTTAAATGCTGCCTTCATCTCCCTGTTTTTTTCCAGCTTGATAATGAAATCTCCGTCTTGGCTCTCACGTGCACTGGGCAAATCGCTAAAATCTATAAAACTTGAATAGATTCAGAAAATCGTACTGCTGCCGTGAAAGAAACCCATAAATGAATCTTTATATTTGAAGTTTTGTCATTTAACAAACACATTGTTATTCATTATCCCTTCAGTACTTAACAAACAACTCATCATGAAATACAGAAGGGTGCAATTGGAAAGGCTTTTTTTCCCTTCCTTTCTTTCAAAAACAGCTATTTCCTTGCAGGTAGTAATTTTGTTTTAAGAAGTACGATGTTTAGCACCAGGCTTTTTAATAAAATATGTGTGAGAGAATAATTCTTCTAACACGTTCTGTATCTACAAAAATCTATATGTGGCAGAGTTTGAATTAATCTCTAATAGATTCTATTACTTAGCAGTTAAGAATTTTTTGCAGAGACATCCAGTCAAAGGCATCAATTTGGGGTAACAAAGCATGGGAGAGGAGGGGACTTATTGAAAACTGGCCTTATTCTTACTCTGTGAATTCTTTATCTGTTCCCTGGCTATCATTTCTTCTAGAAGGCAGAGCGCTTCAGACTGTAGATTGTTTGAGTGCACAGTATTTTGTGCATGTCTAATGTGATTCACCACAAAAAAAATGGAGTTGACATCTCTCCACTGAACCCACGGTCTTTAGCTGTGTTCAGTCTGCCAGGTGCAGTGTCTGCACTGGGGAAACTGAGGCACGAAGAAGGCTGTGCTCTGGGAGCCCCCCTTGACCAGTGGGAGCGACAGGCAGAGGCGTGAATTCATAAAGCTGGGTGCATTGGGCGGGGCTGGGAGGGGGTACGGTGCGGCCAGGAGGCCCAGAGCTGGGGGCGTCCATTGCTCTAACAAATTAACCCCTGATCCTGCAGGGCCAAATACCAGTCATTTAGGGGTGGGGGGCAGAAAGAGAGGGAATTTATTTATTTGTTTGTTTGAGTCAAAACCGATCGTTGCATGTCTTTCGTGGGTCTGGCACAGGAGCTGTGAGCTTTCTGGAGGAGCACGGCCCCAACCCCCAAACGCGTGCGCCAAGGAGAGACACAAAACACACGAGAAACATCATGGGAAGTGTGAGGAGGGGGCACGAGAGAGCCCGGAGCCGTGGCCCAGGGAGACCCAGCCTCATCCTGGAGGCACCAACCACACCCTTGGTACCGTGGTGTCGGAGCTGACGGAGGGTCAGCGATTGGCCCGGGATGGGAGGCCGAGGGAACCCATGACAGGGAGGCAGAGAGCGGGGCGAAGGCTCTTGGGTGGGAATGGCCCTTAGGAACTAAGAGGAGGTCAGAGGGACATGCAGGGCCCAGGGGCAGGCGTAGGAGACACAGAACAGAAGGTCCAGGCACCTGCTGGGCCGGGGGGCACTAGTCCAGGCTTTGCCCCCAGGATTTATTTTTATGGAAATTTTCAAACTTCCAGAAAAGCTGGACCGAGCATTGTACCGCCTTACGCCCACCATGTGAATTCCACACTTACCATGTTGATATGCTTGCTTCATCTCACATCCATCCTCTAGCCACCCAACCATCCATCTTGCTTTTCCTGTATTTCAAAATGAACGTGCAGATATCAGCCGGCTTCGCTCCTGAACGCTTCAGCAGGCATCTCATTAAATGGAGTTTGCTGTCTGTTTACGTTTTTGAGGCAAACGTTAATAGAGAAAAATGCTCACATTTTAGCTTGACGAATGCATACACCTGAGTAACCGGACTGCTGTCAGGGCTCACAACATTCTCATCGCTCCCGAAAGTTCTCTGTGCCCTTGGCCACACAGTGCTGCCCCTCGCCCAGCCCCCTCCCAGGGGGGGTTGTGCCCCACGCTTTTCGCTGCAGGTCGCCTGTGCTGTGCCCATGGGCCGTGACCCCTGTTGGCAATGCATGGCAGCTTCAGTGTCGGTTTCGCCTTTTTTACCAGCTGAGAGGCTGTTGCCAGCTTGGGGCTGTTCTGAATAAAGCTGCCACAGACACCAGTGTGAGCCCTGGTGGGTGGGTGTGTGTCCGTGTGTGTGTGTGTCTGTGTGTGTCCGTGTGTCTCTGTGTGTGTCTCTGTGTGTGTCTCTGTGTGTCTGTGTGTGTCCGTGTGTCTCTGTGTGTGTCCGTGTGTCTGTGTGTGACTGTGTGTGTGTGTCCATGTGTGCCTGTGTGTGCATGTATCTGTGTGTCTGTTTGTGTGTATGAGTATGTGTGTCTCTGTGTGTGTCTGTATGAGTGTGTGGTCCGTATATCCGTGTGTCTGTGTGTGTGTGTGTGTCTCTGTGTGTGTCCGTGTGTCTCTGTGTGTCTGTCTGTGTGTGTCTCTGTGTGTGTCCATGTGTGTGTCTCTGTGTGTGTGTCTGTGTGTGTCTCTGTGTGTGTCCGTGTGTCTGTGTGTCCGTGTGTCTGTGTGTGTGTCCGTGTGTCTCTGTGCGTGTCTGTGTGTGTGTGTCCATGTGTGTCTGTGTGTGCATGTATCTGTATGTCTGCTTGTGTGTATGAGTATGTGTGTCTCTGTGTGTGTCCGTGTGTCTCTGTGTGTATCTCTGTGTGTCCGTGTGTCTCTGTGTGTGTCTCTGTGTGTGTCTCTGTGTGTGTCCGTGTGTCTCTGTGTGTCTGTGTGTGTGTCCGTGTGTGTGTCTGTGGGTGTGTCCATGTGTGTCTGTGTGTGCATGTATCTGTGTGTCTGTTTGTGTGTATGAGTATGTGTGTCTCTGTGTGTCTGTATGAGTGTGTGGTCCGTGTATCCGTGTGTCTCTATGTGTGTGTCTGTGTGTGTCTCCGTGTGTGTCTGTATGAGTGTATGTCCGTGTGTCTCTGTGTGTCTGTGTGTGTCCGTGTGTCTCTGTGTGTCTGTGTGTGTGTCCGTGTCTCTGTGTGTGTGTCTGTGTGTCTCTGTGTGTGTCCGTGTGTCTCTGTGTGTGTCTGTGTGTGTGTCCATGTGTGTCTGTGTGTGCATGTATCTGTGTGTCTGTTTGTGTGTATGAGTAGGTGTGTCTCCGTGTGTGTCTGTATGAGTGTGTGTCCGTGTGTCCGTGTGTCTGTGTGTGTGCTGTCAGCCTCCAGGTCTCTTATCTGATGTCAGCACAGCGGCCCCGCCTCCATACACGCACTGTTTGCTGGGTATAGATTCTTCCATCTCTTTCCATCTATCTATGACTGCCATGAAGAGCCTGTATTTAGATCCTGGGATTTTTTTCTAACTTTTCTGACAGATTATGCCTTGCAATTGAAATGTTTACTCCCATTTGTTTTTATTACCAATGAGACTGGAGTTGGGCCTATCACCTGATATTTATATATTTGTTTGTCTCCTTTCATGACGTGTTTTTCTCTTTCCCTCCTTTTTTATGTTAATTGATTTTTCTTCATTTTATTTTAAGTTATCTATTGGACTCTGCCTCTCCGCTTTACGGCTTTGAGTTGTGTTCCGTGTGGTTACAAGATACACTGCAGTCTGCTTCACTGTTTGTGAAAGAAAAAGCCAAGGCAGCGCCCTGGGGGGTCAGGTGGGGACACTTGGGGACACCCCTAAGGGAGGCGAGTTAGGAGTCGGGTGGATTCGGCCGGTTTATGGCACAGGCACGTGAAAGAGGATGTTCAGAATATTCGGGCGTGATGACCACAAACGTGCGCCCAAACCCTCCTTACCACGTAAGTGTATCGATGTTTTAATTGTTAATGATAAGCAAACTCAGAGGACAGCATGGCTGCAGCTCTTACCTCTTTAAAAATAATTCAGTCAGTCTAATAATTGCTGAATTTTAAAACCCCACTCTTAAATCAAAAGCAATGAGCATTAAGATAAACTTCCAGGACGGCGAGCCTCTCACCTGTCCCCCGTGCGGGGAAGTCGAGGACAGTCACAGGACGCCCTCCTGAGACACCCACGTGGCTCAGGCAGGGCCTGCCGAGCCCTAGGTGTTCTCAGCGCACAGGCCTCCCCGGGAAGAGCGAGCTAACCTGCAGCTACAGCTACGGCCCCGGGGCCCCGACTCCCAAACCAGCCGCCCGGGCTGTGGGCAGAACCCGTGCACCGTGCACCTAGGAGAGCAGAGACGGGCACACGGGTGAGCGAGGCCAGGCTGGAGCCTCATGTCCAGGACGCCCGGGAAAGGCTTTGCAGCTTGCCCTTGGCAGCTGGAGGGCAGCGGGGCGGTCTACACCACACGTGGGAAACGAGCTAAAGGCAGTGCTCACCCCTCGGACGCCCGGGTCCCTCAGGATTGACCCTGGCTTAGGAGGCCGAGAGGCTGTAATTGTGTTTCGTCCTTGTCCTTGGAGGCGGGGGGTTGGACGCGTGGGAGATTTTGCCACCCACCATCAGTGTCAGGCGGTCAGGACAGTCTGCGTTAGGGGCACAAGCCAAGTCCCTCACCCCTCTGAGCCTCAGCTTCCCCACCTAGAAGGGCACAGAGGGGATACATGACACCGTGGGCGTGGGCACCCCTGGCCCACAGTAAGAATTCAGTGGATGGTGTGTGACTTTGTCTCCTAAAAAGAGCCTCCTTCCTGCCTTGGTTTAAAGAGGAGAGTCGTTGGGTGGTGGGGGCGGAAAGTGTTGTCTGTGGACTTCTCTGCGGACCTGGGTCCTGATGTTGCAGGTGGTGTCCCCGGGTCACCTAGTGAGACAATGCAAAGCCAGTACTCAGACCTCAGCCTGCAGACCACGTGCTGGGCCATCCCACAAGCCTGTCATGGTGCACTCCTGCCAGGCACCGGGCCTGAGCCTGCTCTCCCCGCATCCCCATGGGGCCACGGATTTAAGTGAGACTTTGGGGACAATGATGGGCCCCTGAGGGAGGGCACTGCTGTGACTTCATCTTGACCCTGCGCCCGACACCTCCAGTTCATCCTGGCACCTCGTCCCGAGTTGTGGGTGACAGTTCTGTCTGGTCCAAGGGCGGTTGAGAGGGTCAATCAGGTAATGCATGTGAAGCGCTTAGAAGAGCACCGGCCCATCTCAAGTGCCACTGAGCTGTCGCCTGGGCCATTAGAACTATTATTATTAATTTTACGATGGTTCTCGTTGCCATGGCAACAGCAGTCAGTACGAGGACCGGCACTTTCCTGTCAGGGAGTGCTACCCAGCATGGCAGCGGCCCCCAGCTGGGCGGGGCCTCTTTGGCGTCAGCATGGGGGGGGAGGGGGGGTCAGTAATTCCTTCATGTCACTATTGTATCTGTCAATTAATGACAATAGGCTGCATTTTTATTAGGATCTACAGTCGTGATAAAGGAAGAAGGTGCTCAAAGGAGGGCTCTTGAGCCATAATTCCAAATTATAAAGTCATCATTCTTGCTTGCTTTGGGAGCCTCAGAGCGGAGTAAAATGCCAGTTTGAGAGCAGAGCCCACACCCAGTACTTGCCCATTTGCATCCTGCCCTGGGGAAGCAGAGAGAATTGCTTGCACAGAGCCAGACCTGGGTGTGTCTGCCTGGCCTGTGCTCCTTGACAAAGCTCCCCTCGGAGGGACTCACGTGACCATGAACCTGTGTGAAGCTGGGAGAAGTGGCTGCATTTTGTCCTCCCCCTGGAGGCAGGAAGAGGAAACAACCCATGGGGGACGCCGCGCCTCGTGTCATGAAATTGTGTTATGGTGAAAGAAAGGCTGTGTGATGGTGTCTCTAGCATCAGGGGGGCATTTTCTGTACATGTTAACATTTACACTTACAAGTCGTGTTCTCTTAAAATCACTGGCCTGTCACGTGTGTGTCCCGCAGCCTCGTGGCCCAGAAGCCCCACTGGGCCTGGGCGCTGAGTGCACCCCGGATTCCAGGCCCCGACACGTGCACAGGCAGGTGCCCCCGCCTCTCTTGGCCTGGAGGCAGGAAAGGCAAACTCATTGTTTTTAAAGTTCTGGAACGTTTCACTCTTCTTTGAACAGTCCGCCGAGCGTGGGTCTCTGGGAGACAGTGCCGTCCCTATGTCCGTGGGAGCTGGACCGCGGAGGGTGGCCCGGATGCGGCGGGGGCTTCCTTCTGTAGGTCGTTCATGATCTGCGGGGTCCTTTCTGTCAGCACCAGTGTTTCCTAGAGCGCTAAACAGGCCACGTCTGCTTCTGCACCTTGTTCCAAACTACTTCTCCATTATGTTTAAATCTTCAGTTTCAATGTCCAGTGTCCCTTTACGCCTGCAGCTTAAAATCATGTAGCTCATACATATGCGTATTCTGTGTGGCTTCTGTGCAGACGAGCGTTGTAAACGGAGGGAACGGATGCTGGGGAGATGGAGGCAAACACAGCCATGGCCTCCTGGCCTCCTCGGGAAAAGCCAGGTCGCTGGTGTTTGTCGGGCTGCCTGTTCAGACATTGGGGGTCCGGTTAGGAATAGTTTTATTGGGTCAGTGGTGCAGCGGAGCACGTGCGCGTCCGTGACCCAGAGACGCCCACACTGGTCACCCCACGAGCTGTTGTGATGCTCCAAGCGAGCCCACCTGTGCTGGAGTCCTAGTCATTACAGCTAGTGGCACACCTGCCAGCATCACCACATCCGTTAGGGGACTGAATGGGACTCACTAATGGAACTTTTCTGTTCTCTCTTCTAGGTAAGTGACTCTGCCGCTACACGGGACACACGTGTCCATTACACCCGTCGCGCTGCGAGAATGTGCCCGCTCCCCTGGTCCCTCCGAGGGAGCCAGGTGAAGGCCCCGCGTGAACCGAGAGGACCTGGTGAGCGCGTCGCCCCGACCACGAGTGAGCCGTGGGGGCACGTTCCCTGGCCTGTCATGGCATCACTTGATCTTTCTTGGCCAAACTCATGCACATGAAGAAGGGGGTGGAAATGAGATAGCCAGGCAGTGAACCAGATAAAAAGCAATTGGTATGGACCCTCTCACCTGAGAGCCCAGCCTCGAGAACGATTAGTCCACTGGGACCCCATCTGCGGGGACCTAGTGAGATAGAGCGTGGAATTTCAATCTGAACTGCAAACCCGCTCCCGCTGGGAGGCAGTTCTCATGTTTTAGCCGCCCAGCGGCCGGTGTGCCTTTTCCCTGAGTATTACCTGGAAGCGTCCACTTCCAAGACTGAGTGTTTTCTGGGGCCTGTTTTCCCCGGGTGTCCTTGGGCTGGCTGCTTACGAGGACATGGTGGCTCTTTTGGTTTGTAGCAGCTGGTTCAAAGGTGTTTGCAGTTAAAGGAAACGTTAAAAGTAAAAATCTGAAGCTATTTTCTGCTCGTTGAAAGACAGCTCCAGTCTGTGTGGTCCGGAAAAGCTGTCTGTGCCCCTGTCAGAGGTGAAAACCTTACCGTACGATGTGCTATGCTAAGTGCACATGGAAATGTACTTGAGTTACTGTTGTTGTTTTTTTTAAAAAAAATCAACAAAGTCACGCCACGGGCATTCCCACACCTGTGATGACATATGTTCATACATACCCCGCCTCGTATCATGAAAGGTGCTGGTAGATGGGAAGAGCTCAGTGAATTAAAAAGTGAAATGGAGAAAAAGAAGCTAGACTGCACAGCATAAAGTAGAAACGCACTGGAGGAGACAGTTGTGATTGTTGAGCTCACCCAGCTCTGTGCTGTGAAGGCCTTCCAAAGCACTACAGCGGGGCCTCACACCTGGCTGTGAGCTTCCTGGGGTCCAAAGGGTAGAAGGAAATAAGAGCTGTTAAAATAATTGGGGACATCATGAGGGAGAAACATTCTCCCTTTCCTCGTTTTTTGTTCGTGATGCAGAATACCCTTACCGGAACTAACTTCTGAAAGAATTGCCCCATACCGGGTGGGTCTCCTATGTTGGGGACACTGAGTGACACATAAGACAACAGTCTTAACATTTCCTGACAAAGCACAGCAGAGGGCTCTGTGTGGTTGCATGCCACTTTATTTAATGAAATAGTGGGAACAAGATTAAAATACAACTCATTAGAAGCGTTTCTGTGAGCTGAAGATGGTTTGGCACGAATGAGTATTGTTTTAGTGGCTTGGCTGGATTCCAGGGGGAACCTACAGCACCTGGAAAATAGATGAGTTCCAAGCACTGTGGACAGTGCCCTCCCTGGTAGAATATGGACAAGCACTGGCAGGGGCTCCTTGTGATCCTGCCGGCTTGCATGAGACGGGACTGGGGGTTGACTGCGAGTGGAGTAGCTGGCTTTACGAAACAGGACGCACTCGACTAGGTTGTGGCCCTTCGGGGAAAAGAAGCTCATTCCAGACCAAGGGTGTGGGTGTCCGTGCAGAGTCCTAAGTGGAGGCCGGTGGCGTTGACCAGGGTCTGAAATCGGGCTCTGCAGATTGCAGACTTCATTGCAAACGTGAAAGACTTTCTTTCAAAAAAAGGCCAAAGAGAAATAGAAAACAAGGTCATAAAATAAAGAATGACGTGAGTAAACATGTATGTAACATCTTTGAAACGGCAGCCCAGATGTTTCCTTGGAGGAGCGTGCTTGGATCATGAATGTTGGGAAAGCGAGTGTGTTCTGGCTTCTCCAGACATGAGATGGGGCCGGCCCCTTGCCCCAAATCCCCCAAGTCTGTGGAAGGGCATAGGTCATAGGTCATAAGGACTAGGTCACACTTTACCATTTGAGTATTGGCATTTTATTCTCACAATGAAAAAAGTGTTTTGCCATTTGAACTCTTGCTCACTCCGGAGGGACAGAAAACAAGGTCAAGTACGAATGCCATGTCCGGGGGCTGCTTTTCCGTGGAAATCCCCCTCCTTCCCCTCTGCTGAGCTTCGGGGAGTGCAGGGCTCCCTGTCCACTTGTGGCCACAGCAAGTGGCCTTCCTTGTCCTGACCTTGGATCAGGCACTGCTGTCCTCGGAACAGAGACCTCAGTGTTCTCAGACGTCCCAGGCCCCAGTGTGCAGGCCACAGGTGACGCCCTGTTCTGCGGGGGCAGCTCCGTGGCTGGTCATCCACTGGGCCAGCACCTGCGCTTCTGCCCGGATACTTTCTTTGTCCTGAGATGGCGAGACGTGAAATTCAGTGGGCAGAGGGTCTGGGTCAGATCTCTGACTACAGACCTTGTGTTCCGCTCGCTGTCTGCAGATGCATTTGCTATTGAAAGAAGTCTCAGAATTGGGCCTCAAACGTTATCTTAAGGGGATTTCTACACCTGGGAAACTTGTGGGGACATCCAGGGCCTTCTCTCACTTTTAACTTGGTGGTTCCTGGAGGAACTGCCCCCCACAAGATGTTTGCTCTGTCTAGAGTTCTTCGGTTGTCACACATCTGGGGGAAACATTTAATGGCACCTAATTAATAGGCACAGGTCAGGGATGCTGCCAACCATCCACAGTGCACAGGGCAGCCCCCAGCAGACCTCACCCTGCCCCAAATGCCAGCAGGGTGAGGTGGAGACCCTGAGTTCGCTGATGGCAGAGACCTTAGAAAGTATTAACGTTAATACTGCATGAACACTTAAGGAATGCTAACGCTGTCGGTCCAAACCGATGACGTGCCACGCCCTCTGCTCGTTCGCTTATTTAATTCTCAGCTCTGTGAACTTCCTTTCCGATGGGGAAACTGAGGCCCAGAGGGGTTGGGTAGCTGCCTAAGATCACACAGCACACAGGTGATGGAGCCACTCGGTCCTGACTTGTCACTTCTCCACCTTGGTCCCCAGACAAGACCGGAGGACACCCACAAGTGTCCGTTGTTCCCGAGTGCCGACACCGTGGGCTGCTTTCAGGGCCCCAGGACCCCCGGCTCCGGCCCCTCCTTTAACATCTGGCCTCCCCTGCGTGCTGGGGCCATTCTGCACGTTGCAGGCCTGGTGTGTTTGCCGCCTGTAAATCTGACTAATGACCTAAATTGGTACCAGAGACACAACTGCATTGATTCCTTCCTGATGGCTGTGGGTGGTGACAGTCCCTTTGATCTCAGCCCAAAGTCCACAATCCACTTTCATACCCGCACAGCACCTTGTTGTCACTTTTGCTGGCTCCACCCTGCCGGCTTGATTTAGAAGAAGTGTCTGATTTAAGGGGGGCGGGGGGGGGAGGGAGAGGGAAGATGAGGCCCCAGAGGCGGGCCATTCAAAGTGCCGTGAATGTGGGGGCCGGTGCGTCTTTCATTGCACAGCTCAGCATTCGTTGTTTCATGTTTCAAAGTTTTGCTTAAGGTGAGGGCTTGAGGCTGTTTTTCTTGTGGGAATTATGTTTAAATTCATCTTGGAAGGAAGGTCTGTGATCGAGGTACTTTGGATAGGCCAACTCAGGGCAGGGTATTTCCAGGTTTACAGCGAGCTGGTGGCCAGAACTTGGTAGATGAAGACAAGTGCAGGAAAGAGAGCAGAGCCTCCTCAGCTGTGACCCTGGGCTGTCGAAAGGTGGTTCGAAATGAATGCTGAACTCTGAAAACAGCTCCCTCATGCCCAAGGTGTATGGCATCCAGCTCTGGAACCCAGTCCATAGAAATGTGGCCTGAAGTTGGGGCGTGAAGGATTCTGGCGTGACTGTCCTGTGTGGCTTTGCTCCTTGTGACGCTAAGAAGAAGCTGGCACCGTGATGGAGACGTCAGATGTCTGACTCTGGCTGTGTGCTCAGCCCCCCACTTTGTTTGCAGGGCCCCGTGGACCTCGGAAAGCTTGCCTGCTCTCGCCTGTCATGCCAAACAGCACGTGTTTACGAGGGACATGAGTGGCGGTGTTTTTGTTCGTCTGTGTGTCACCAGTGCTTAGGCTCATAACTGGCACACGATAGGCACTCAGTAGGTGTTGGTGGGAAGAATGAGCAAACAAGAGTGCCATCACTCCCGAGCAGCTGAGGGTCTCGTGCGTGTTTGGGGAAATCCCGCTGTCACCTCCACTCCTGCTTGTCTGTCCATAGCACCCCAGGCCCACAGGGAAATCCCACTCTTTGTAAACCTTCCCTGTTAATAAAAGGGGAAACGTTCTGCTGATACAAGTATGTTGGTAAAGAAACTCAGATGCACAGATGTGAGCCAGGCCCATTAGCGGTCTGAAGATGGTCTCCAAACATGGTGTTTGAGTTTGACAAATGCAATTCAAACATCATAAAGTAACCTCCTCCCTTCTAGGGTTTGATGGTCACTTGCTGCCACGGAAGAATTCCAAATGCAAATAATAGCAAAAAGTAAAGTGATTTTATTATTACTGTTAAATATTTACATAGCTTGTAGAGGGGAGTCAGCAGAGTATGACGTATTAGGACAGAAAAGAGCCTTTTCCAAAATTACGAGCTAGGAAGCTTACACACGTGTTGGAGAGCGAAGAACCACACACACCTGATTTTCATGTGTTGTGTGAGCAAGAAACAAAACTAGACAATTCTGAGTCCTTATTAAAAATCCAGCTGCGGTCACAGCTCAGCCTTAAACTTGGTGTATTATGAATGCAATATAAATGTTTAAACTATTTCGTTGCCTATGGTATTTCTTTAGTTCACGTTTCTTACCGTTGGTGGGCTGGCTCTCCATGGCAGCTGACTTTCTGGGGGTTACTTAGTGAAAGAAATGTGGGGCAGAGCTGCTGAAGGATTAAATGGCATCTGCATTATTTTTGCCCTCTTCCCCTTTAGCATAAACCCTCCGTTTTGCCAACTCTGTGAGTTAGGCTGAAGTGTATCAAAGAATTTTACTCAATGAATATTTATATGGCGTCGACTAGGTGCAAAGAATCTTATTCTGAGTGACAGAAACTTGAGCCAGCCAGCAAGAGTTGGAAAGAAAAAGCCTCAGGGGAATCAAATATAAGGTTGGACCTGTATGTGGTGATAACAGCAATTCGGGGAAGGCACCCTGAGATCCCAAGGTGAGGAATATTGATGAGGGCCTGCTTTTCTAATTTGAGGGGCAGGGAAGGGCGTCAGGGTTTACATGTTTTAGAAAGGAACCACAGTTTTGGTATCAGGGTAATGCTGGCTTCATAGAATCAGTTTGGAAGCGTTTTTTACTCTTGAAATTTTTGGAATGGTTTGAGGATATGGTCAATTAATCTATGACAAAGGAGGCGAGAATGCAGTGAGGAAATAACTGTCTCTTCAATGAACGGTATTTGGAAACTGGATGGCAGGCGCAAAAAAAAAAAAAGATGAGTCTGGATCGCTCACACCGTGCACAAGAATAAAGTCAACACTATTAAAGATGTAAATGTAAGACCTGGAACCGTGGAACCCCTAGAACAGAACAGAGGCAGTAAACTCTGTGACACGAGTCTTACCAATACTTTTTTTGGATATGTCTCCCCAAACAAGGGCAGCAAACGTGACAATAAACACATGGGACAGACCACCTCACACTCGGAAGGAGCCATGGTCTCCGCCGCCCAGCAGGTTTCAGAGTATGCAGCGAGCTCCCTGAGGCCCAGGCATCAGACACGAGGCTGCACGCCCCAGGCCACTGGGAAATTAAAACTACTTGACTTTGTGGCCCATCACTACCCCGTTCCCTTACAATGCAGAGTTAGTGAAATATGCCCCATTTTGAGTGTCTGGGGGTTTTATTTCCCTTCATGAGTTTGCAACTTGTGTGAGTTTTTCATAGAATGTAGTTTCTTGAGTCAGATGCAACGACTACAAATAAATACATATACACACAGAGAGACAGTTATAAACACATACATTTTCGCCAAAGGTAATTTTTCTAAAAGCCAGAATAGCTCTTGGTACCACATCTAATTAGGAGATTGTAGAACAAGGCAGAACCATCTTGATTATAATAACCAGCCTCAGATAATGCCTTGTTCAGTTAGCTCACTCAACATCTATTTTGTAAGTAGATTTGGTTTATTTTTAGTTCTTATTTGAAGCCGGGAATCCAAATGGAGATGAAGGGCTCTCGGCGAGCATGTGACACCCAGGAGGAGGGGGCCCAAGGCGCTCTGCCTCGCGGCTCCTCTGAGAAGTTCCCTGAGCTTTTCCGAAGAAGTTTGAAGAAAAGCCAACAGCTCCGGTGGGGTTCTCTGTGTCTCGGAGACAAGCTTCCGTTCAAAGAGAAACAAACGGTGGTGCACGTAAAAATCAATGGTCCATTCCTCAAAACACCGGCCTGGTAACCCTCAAACTGTCAAGGTCACGGAAAACAAGGAAAGTCTGAAAAACCTTCGCAGCCAAGTGAAGCCTACGGAGCGGTGATGACTCAAGGTCATGTGGGCTCCTGGACGGGCTCCTGGGACACAAAGAGGTAAAAGATTACGGAAATCTGAGAAAGGTGTGGGCTTCGGTTCATAATAAGGCATCGATTCCGGTCTGTTAGTGATAGCAGATGTTCCACGGTGAGGTGAGATGTCATAACAGAGAAAGTGGGAGCCCTGTGCTGTCTGCAAACCTTTCCTATAGATCTAAAACTACTGGAAAATGAAAGACCCCTTTTTAAAAGTGTACACAAGATGATGTAGTACACCCATATTCCACCGCTGGGGGAAACATTGCTGTCAATATTTTGGGGTGTCCTCCTCCTCTGTACACAGTTTTCAGCAAAACCACACTGGGCACACAAGCTCCTGCCATGCTTTTTGCCCCTTAATGTTGTAGGAACATCAGCAGCGTCCCGGTGTCACTATAAATGATTTGGTCAGGCAATCAATCAGTCAGTCAATATATAAATAAATACAGCCTGGGAGAGCGCTGCGTCCTCCTGAGATGGAAGTAAGCTCAGAAACGGATTCTGTGGAGCAGCCCGTGGGTCCCACCGTGTTGGGTCTTAATGCTGGGAGTGGGGAGCGTGTCCGACGGAAGGTGGCCCAGCCGCTGTCATGCGTGTGCCCCCCTGAGTCCCCTCTGGACCACAGAGGGCTGGGCTGGTCATGTGCAGGGTGACCTGTGTGAGGACGGTCGGCAGACACTGCAGGTGGGGGCATTCTCATGAGCAACCGCAGGGACTGCCCGGCCCAGGCTGGCTGCGCCTAGTGGGCGTTTGGCTTGGGTGGCCTGGGGGATTGGAGCAGCTGAGGGCAAGCTGCTCCGGGCTGGCACAGAACCCTTGTGGCCTGGGGCAGGACAGAGATGGGGCTAGCTCACTGCTTGGCACCCAGAGGGGAAGGAAGAGTTCTACTTCCGAGTAACTCTTAGAAGGACGACAGCTCTAGGATGGCTCCCGTGGTGCGTGCCGTGTTTTGTGGATGGCCTTGACTTTACCCTCTGAGGAGTTTTGCTTTGTCCTCCAGGACTGTGACTGAGACAAGAGGCTGAGCCCTTGGGGTGGGGGGCGCTGGGCAGAGGCCAGGGAGGGGGTGTTTGCGGGGGAGCTCGAGCTGGCCTGGCCCGTCCGCTTTGCTTCCATCAACAGGGGCGTCCATCAAAGGGTGGATAGCACGTTTATTATCTGAATGCCCTCACTGGCCAGGTGGGCTGATCTCTTCCTCATAGAGAGATGAGTTCTACATTAAATTCCACCAATGTCAGCCCTGGAGCAATGGCTCATGGGGGCTGGGAGGTAGCTGGCCACCCCTTCTCATTCCCCATCACTGCCTCATGGTTGGCCGTCCATAGGGGGACTTTTTGGGGGATTACCCACGTGATCAAGGGGTAGAAACATGAACCCTAATTTATTTTAGGGAAGGTGGGTCCTAAGTGCCTGAGACGAATACTCCAATTGGGCAGGACCATGTTGTCGATCAAATAGGAAGTGTTTGCCATCTGGAATTGTCACCTGCCTGTGCTCCGGCTGGTGGGCGTGTGCACGAGTCACCTGACCCCACCCCACCAGCCCGACCACGGCCTGTGAAATCCACATCTGGGCACCACTGTCCCGGAGACATCTTACACCTGCCTTCCTTTCCGGGATGCCCCCTGATGCCACAGCTTGTGCTGGGACGGTCCTGTGAGCTCCACTCAAATGGAGAATTCGCTGGAACTTTCCTTCCATTGCATCATATTAGCTTGCACTGGACCATAGACTCAGAGACACGCCCTCCCCAGCCACCAAGAAAGGGATTCTAAGAGAAACAGATTGTCCCTTTGACCAGCACTCGGTACTTTCAAACGTTTACTGAAGGCAGTTTTTAGCTCTTTACAAATCTGTTTATCTTTACAAATCTGCTTATTTATGCATGAAGCGACTTTGTGGCCGTTGTATAGATGGAGAAAGAAAGGTGGAGAGAGACGATTTCGATTTGCAGCAAGTCTAATATCTGGCAGGCAGACGTTAGAGCGCTCCACGCTTCTTAATCAGAAACAGAGCTAATCACTTTCCTGAGATTAAGTCGTCCTGGATGCTGTCCCGTATCTCAGTCCTCAGCTTTGCTTTCCTGCCCTGAAGACACTGATACACGCAGTTGTGAAACTCATTTATTTCATGGAGATACTGGATAATAAATACCTGGACAATGCCTGCATTCCGGATGAGATGCCTAGGGGAAAGGGGGCCCCCTCTGCCCTTGAGACCCGGGAGGACTGCCTGATGGAGTGCCCGAGTTTCACGAGCAGCACCCTTCCGCGCCCCGACTTCATCTGTTTCCTCTTTGTGCAAAGTCTGTCCTCACTCCCACGGCGTCTGCAGAGCCGCCGTCAGCTTGCGGCTTTGGGGCTGGCGGGGGTCTGGCCTGCAGATGCTGTGGCTCTTAGGCCTCGCTGCCGTGTCCACCACGAGTCCCCGTGGCAGCAACAGACAGAGGGAAGAGTGGGCCTGGCCTCCTGGACCATCCTGTCCTCCGAGAAGCCTGTCTGCAGCTTGAATCACAACCTTCATTGTGTCTCCAGCCCAGAACGAGAGGATCAATGGCTGAGTCCATGGAAACATGTGGCTGATGCCCTCTCGCTTCGCGACCCGGTTCCCCAAGTGCTGGCTTAGGAACGAGCGAAAGTAGGTCATCCACGGGAGAGGAAATGGGTGGGGCAAGTCATTTCTTGAGCAATCCCTTAAAAATGTTGCCTTGTTGGCTCCCAAAGACCCGCTGAGCAGCCAGGAGCTGCCTTTTCCAGAGACGTCCTCTCCTCAGGTAACTGGGGGCCTGCAGCAGTCCGTGGTAGCCAGTGGCTGGTGACACACAGCCTGCCAGCACAGGGACAGGCCGTCTGTTCCTCTCAGAGAACCCCATGCCCCAGGGGAACCAGAGGCTCCTCCCTGCATACAGCCTGCCCTCCCATCTGACTCGGGTTCTAACCCTCCTGGGCTGCACCCAGTCCCGTTCCCGTCACCAGCCAGGCCTGACCCGCCCCGGTGTGATCCCCCACAGGCCGCCTCTCGGGCAAGTGCTGGCTCTCAGGGCACCTGGCACCAGCATCAGGAGCGATGGGAAGCCCTGACTCTTGCAGCCAACCTGCTGGCCATGGGCTGGGACGTGGACACAGGCCTCCTCATCCTCCAGCAGCTGCCATAGGGTTCTCGCCCTGGGGACTCCGCTCCAGCAGACCCACACACCCCGTTCTAATCTGAGCAGTCGGTTTAGTGCTCCCCTCCCACTCCGCCCCCTTCCCTGGCTCTGTGATTGCTCACGGTGACAACAGCTGTCTTATGCAGCCCACGACGGACGCTGCATAAGCGTCATGCCCCCTCTCTTCAGCGGCTCATAGCCACCCTGCCAGGTGGATACGATTACAGCTTCCATTTGACAGATGGGAAAACCAAGGCACAGTGGCCAAGCGGCATCACACATTAAAGGCAGAATCTGCATCAGAATCTGCATGCTCCCTGCCCTGGAGACTATCTGCTTCCATCCTGCGTGCGTCCATCCTGCGTGCGTCCATGAGTCAGCAGCACAGAAACTAAGCCACAGGGTCACTCGGCAGAAAACTCAGGGGCTGAGCTAATTTTTTTTTTCCTAGCTGAGCCATCCTGCTACCTGTTGGCAGCTCAGCGGCTGCTCAGCTCGGGCTGGGCATCGAACTGCTGTTGCTCAGAGCTCAGCTTGCACTCTTAAGCGAGCTCTTAACCAACTGAGCCACTCGGCCGGCCCTGGGGCTGAGCTATTTTAAAGCAAAGTATCAGAACGTGCAGGGCCCTGATTGATTGTCATAACACAGGCCCAGTGCTGGCTTGGGATGAAATGTCAAACCACAGTCTTGCTGAGAGCCGTCACCAAAAATACCCAGGCGCTGCCCAGGGTGGAAGAGCAAGCCCGGTGCTGGCACTCAGCTCCTTCTCAGGCACCTGGAGCCACTGCCCACAGGTGCCCGGCTCCTTGTGACAGCACCTCGTCCTGGCCAGGACTCGGCAGGGCCACCCTTTCAGCTGCTACCACGAGTCCTATGTTCATACCAAGGGATTTTTTAATTTATTGGGATATAACACACACTCTGAAAAACGTAGACAATAAGCGTGCAGCTGGATGAATTTTCACAAACAAGATGACAGTGTGCCAGCCCTCAGCTTGTCATACACATCAGCTGCCCAGAAGGCTCTCCCAGGCACCTCCGATGGCCATCCCCTCCCGAAGGGTAACCAGATTCCTGAGTTCTAATGCTCTAGATTTGTTTTGCCTCACTTTGAATTTTAGGTACATGGAGCCTTTTCTGTGTGGCTTTTTCTTTGGTGAGCCCATCCGCAGTGTTGTGGGGTGGTAGCTGACCCCCTGTGCGTCTATTGGGAATAGAGGCCACATTGGGTTCGTTCATCGCCTGCTGCTGGCATTGGGAAGATCACCAGGGTCAGGCGATAGGGCTGAAGAGAGATGCTTGAACTTGCCTGTTGGTGAACGTTTGCGTGCCCTTCTGAGGGCTGGACAGCAGGGAGAGGCGCTCCTGGGGCCTGGCCCAGGTGTGCACCCAGCTTCAGCAGACAGCTCCAAAACCATTTTAAAGATGCATCTGTTTACAGTCCCACTAGCGGGTGTGCATTCTGAGTTGGATTCATTTTTTTGCACCCCCTGACCTTGGAATTTGGCAAGTGGCTAAGCCCCCTGGGATGCGACATGCCACCCTCATAGGACTGTGGAGAGACTTAAACGAGATACGAAAGTAACATGCTCAGGACAGGATCCAGGGAGTCACGTTCTCTATTATCCTTATTATTCTTACCACCCTTCTCCCCCTCCTGTGGTCTCATCCTGAAATGTGTCATCAGCTCAGGATCCATCCTTTAGCCTGCAGGTTGTATCATGTGTTCCCAGGCAGGTCTGGGCAGATGGATTCAAAAGCCTGCATAGCCTTCAGGGTCTCTTCTTCCTAAAGGCACAGATGGAGCCAGGCAGCTTCAAGGGTGGGACTTGTGAACAGGCCTCCTGGGGATGGGGACCTGCATTGCCTTACATACATCCACCACCCATCCATCCATCCGTCATCCATCCACGATCCACCATTCCCCATCTATCATCCGTCCACCACCCATCCATCCATCCATCATCCATGCATCCATCCATCCATCCATCATCCATCCATCCATCCATCATCCATCCATCCATCCATCCATCATCCATCCATCCATCCATCCACCATCCATTCATCCATCTACCATCCATCTATCCCCATCCACCCATCATCCATCACCCACCCACCCATCCATGGCACATGCCCACAGAGCCCCATCATGGTACCCTGTGCTGGACTTTCTGTAAGTGATAGAGTGTGAGCATCACCCCTCACGTGACCAAGTGGTCAGGGTGAGGTGCCTTACTGGAGGTTTCCACTGCAGAATTCTGGGCTCTTGGAATTCCTTTCACATTCCTCAGTGAAACGGGCTTAACATTTAATGATGTTGGCATCTTCACAGAATGGTTTGCTTCTTTCTTTCTGAAAGCTAATTTCAGCTCACTCTTACTAACAATTAATGACCTTTGGGAAAACGTAGTGCCTCCATTCTGAACATAAAGCAGTTGTGTCCCAGCCTCTCAGCCTCCAGGGCTTTACTGTCACGCCCCCCATCCCAGGGACAGCCCAGCAGCTGGTGCTGGAAGGTGCAGGGAACAGCAGGAGCGCGGCCGAACATTCTCGAGAGCCTTTCTGAGCAAGGAGTTGCTCCTTCGACTTACCTCCCTGCCCCGTATTCCCAGTGCCTCGTGCAGCAGAGTGATGCGTGCTGGCTGCTGAGATATGGGGTAAATCAACAGCAAAATAACGCATTATTTCCTAAACTCAGTCAAATGCATCCTTAGGAAACACATAGGGGAGAAAGAAAAATGATGAGTCTCAAGGATGGAAGAGGCAGCAGCCTCATGCTGTCCTTTGCTTGAGGCCATTGTTGTGTGCTCCAGACAGACTTATTGCAGTGAGGCTGTCGATAGACACACAGCACGTTCCCTCATTAATCTCTGGGGACCTCTGAGAAAGTGAGAGCCATTCCTGCTCTATACAGGGGGAGGCTGAGGCACAGAAAAGTCAATCCAGCAAGGTCTCGGGGCGACCGGGATTCACACCCAGGAGTTTCTCGTTCCTGAGCCTGGCTCTCCACCACATCTTTACCTAATGACCAGCATTAGTGAGTAGATCCCACTCCGTTCCCACAAAGCAACGCGGGTCAGCAGACCAGTGCTGTTTCTGGGCGGGATTCTCACAGGAGCACTCGCGACGTCTGGGCCCCTTCATGTATCGCATGGCGTTTATCTTCCTGCAAAAGGTGAGCACGAGTTTTGGTGCAACTGGTTTAAGGTTAGTTCATTAATTTTTATTTTTGTCCTAAGAGAGAGAGCTATGTCATTTGTTTTGTGCTTGGTGGTGGGCGCCTCCTGCCTAGGGGGTGTAGAGTTTTGCTGTCTGTGGAGCAGAAGGGTCTGAGGGTTCCACCTCTTTCCTCCCAAATGCCCAGCCCGGGCTCCTAGTGGCAGGGCTGCCCTTGCCCCTTGGCTTGTATGCTCCTTACCCTCACACCTGGGCCGGCTGACCACACTGGCCCCACCGGGGCCCTCAGGCAGCACCTTCAGGAGCCAGCACTGGGGAAAGGTGGGAGGGGAGGGCCCTGGGGGCGGTGCTTCCAGGCTGGGGGAGGAGCAGGGCCAGACCCCTCCTGCAGCTGACACGGGTGGAATTACAGTCTGTGAACTCTGAAAATGTGAGAGAGCTGCTGTGCCGTTTCTGACACCGAATATCGCATTCATTAAAGCTTAATTTGATCTTTTTTAATATCACATTAAAGCGTTTCCATCCTGGAATGGAATGGTTATAGCACACGTAAATCTGCCACACACACAGTGCTTCGTTTATGCTAGCTTTTATTTCACTTGGTAAAAGGTAATTTGTTTTTATTAATTGATTCATTTTCCCTCTTGGGTGAGGCAGGCTGCAGGGATCCGGGCGGGCGGGCATGCTGCACAGCTGCCCCCTGTTGTAAGCTGTCGTCCTCTGTGAAGTTTAACTGTCTGCCCGAGTGCCTGTGGTCTTATTATCTGCTTCAGCGCCTCCCCTCTTCCTTCAATTTTTATTTTTAGGTTATCCTGGTTAATCAATCAGTCAGATGTTTACTGCTGAGATGGACTGGAGTCCTTTTCAGTGTTCTGCTTTGAGCAAAGTGGAACACACACACACACACACACACACACACACACACAGCTGTTGACCCCAGGCACCTCTGGGCAATTGTTCAGAATGTGTGACCTGAAGCCGGGTCAGCCTACTCATTAGCTGCTGGTGCCTTGAAACCAAACGCTACGTAACGAGCAGCCTAGTTTGGCTTTTGTCTTGATTTTCTCTCCTGACGATTCCTTGGCCCACCAATTTACAGACGGAGAATCCAGCTTCCCGAGCTGGCTAGCATTGTCCCTCTACCCACCCACCCTCCATCCGTCTCTCACCACGAATGTTGGGACCATAGCTGTGCCTTCGTTTCCTCCTTCAAGCTGGAAACTTGTTGTTGCCATCAGGAGGCCTCGTCCAAGGTCACAGCCTGTTGTATCCTCAGGTGAATTCCTGGGTAGGTTAAAGAGTGTGGGGTCAGTAAGGCTAGTAATCCTGAGCCTGTGTCAAGTCCATCTCTGCCACCTTCCATGGCCTTCCATGGGATGCCCCTTTGTGAAGTATGTCTCCCTCCAGCAGCCTCCATACTTTGCACTAAATTCGTTGTATGAACACCTAGGGAGGTTGCAGGTGTCATTGCTGGTTGGGGTGGGGGTGGGTGAGGAAATGCAACAGAAAGTTAATTTAAGGGCATCTTTGGGCCACTTTCCTTTGGGACACATGGTTGGGGTGTGGGGGTGGACATGCGACTTTCTGCCGTCCGTTTGGGGAGGAGACGCCATCCACCCGCCCACCTGCTTGTCAATGCAGATACCTTTGCTTTCGTCCCCTGTAAGTAGTGAGTTCTTTTCATTGCTAGGAAGACCCAGACCCACTACCCATGTGGAATTGTAGTGCCAGGTTGTGCTTCACTGTTACCGAGCTAGGGCTCGCTGCCCAAAAAACGGGTATGGAAACCAATACTATGGTACCGACTTTGAGGAAAGAAAGAGCTTGCATTGGCCAGCTCCGATGGCGAGGAGAAAGGAGGCAAGGCCCCAATCTGTCCCCACCCAGGGTCGGGGCGGGACTTACGGGGTTTCAGCACCAGGTCTTCCTGGACAGCGGCCCCTTCGCTTCTGCAAAGGTTCCGCTTCCGGTTCCGGGGTCATGTCTGGGGCGTTGGTTCCGTGGGCGGAGCAGTGAAGGGCTCACACGTGTCACTCGTGAGTGGGGTAAACTTTGGTTCTGGGTCCCGTTGGAAACAGGACAGGACCAGCCTGAGCTGGTTCCGCAGTTACATTACTAAAAAAGTGAAGTTGAAAATGGTAAATATTGGGGAAGGGATTACTGGTGACAGTCGCTAAGAGCCACAGAGGCCGTGCGCCAGGGCAAACCGACCGCTTTGCTTGGCTTTTCTCAAGGTCAAGGGAGAAGACACCTGATGAATTCAGCCGTGTCTGCCCACGGAGGGAGGAGGAGGCTGGTGTTCGCCCGAATTTCGAGACAGGCTGCCTGTGTAGACCTGGGTGTCTGTGCGCTCTCGCTGCTTCCGTTTCTTTAATGCAGTAACGCCGTGTGAGTGATCTGTAAGCACCAGGCGCTCTGCAGACGGGGGCTGTTGTTACCCACCATGCAAACATCACATAATTACAGTTGGGACAAATTGCTTTCCATGGCTTCGATGATGACACTTTATGTGTGTAGGGCTTTACATTCTTTTCAAAGCTTTTTCATATCCATTGTGTCATTTAATCCAACTAATTGAACTTGAATTGGAACAAAGAAAAACGCTGATAAAGTAATTAAATCCCGTCCTTTTATGGGAGGGGTGAAAACAGCTGAGTCACAGTTGATGTGTGAGTGCCCTTTAAAAATGTGTCTTTTAAAGGAGTAACAAAAAACAATCTACACACATACACTCCTTCAGGTTAGTCAGATGAAAACAAACAAACAAACAAACAAAAAACAGGAAATAAACCAGACTCATATTTTAATCGTATGAAGTACTTGAGATCAGACTTTTGTTCATTGTTCTTCTCTCTGACCTTCCCACAACCACTATGCAAAAAAAACAAAAGCAATTCTGAAGCTTTTACGATACCTTTTTATAAGAACCGATGATGGTAAGTCTTTGCATATGACAGTCAAAGACATAAGACACGTCACGGTCTCTCCGGCCTGGCGCTGCTGAACCGGGGGCCGTCCTGGGCGCCATAGGTGTTTAGCAGCATCTGCGGGCTCTACCCACTGGGTGCTAGTAGCACCTCCCCAGTTGTGACAACCATAAATGTCACCAGACATTGCCCAAGTGCCCCTGGGGTGGGAGTGGGCTGGACAGATCGCCCCCAGTTGAGAACGGTTCATGAAGTGACAGTGGTGCAAAGCCTTTGCTCCGTCCGCAAAGACGGCATCCCAGGCGGGACGCGGTTCTACGTTTGGTGGGGCGTCGCGCTGCGTGGCTCCGCCGTGCTGCCGGAGCTGCCTGGGCTGTTCTGTCCCCGGTAAGTGAGAGGGGGACTGTGTGCTCCCCATTTACGAACTGCGGGACTTCCACAAACGCAGCGACGGTTTCACCCTGCACCTACCCACTCCCGTCAGCTATTCCTGCTGGTGCCCTTTACTAAACCTACGGAAGTGCTGCGTGCTCGTCAGTTGTGCTACTTAGTGTTTATGCTGTGGAGTTAGAAGAATATTGTGATGAAAAGGTATATTTCCACTTGGAATGCCTCCCTTTTGGAGGATTATGGTCAATTAAATACATCCATTAAAAAGAACAAGAAACTGAAATGCAAATGCAGTCTGTACCTGAGCTAGTAGTATTGTGCCAACATCCTCCTCCTGCCCTGACCAGGGACTCGGGTTAAGTAAGGAGTTGTCACCGGGGGATCTGGGGGAGAAGACACCGGGCTTTCTAAAAAGGATGACGTCCATACTATTTAGTTCTACGTCATTAGATAAAACCATTGTAGACAGATTTCTTGGGTTGAGCAGTAAACAGATTTTCCAGTCTGTCCTTTAATGAAAATAAACCAGAATCACAGACACAAAAAATCACTTCTCTTTGCCTCCCCTCATTCTGCACCCCAGCACCTTCCATTTAAAAGAAATCCCGCTTGGGCCGGCCGAGTGGCTCAGTTGGTTAAGAGCTCGCTCAAGAGTGCGAGCTCTGAGTTACAGGGTTGCGGTTGGATGCCCAGCCCAAGCTGAGCAGCCGCTGAGCTGCCAACAGGTGGCAGGATGGCTCAGCTAAAAAAAAAGAAAAGGAAAGAAATCCTTCTTTCTCATGTGACTATTGAAATTCCTGTTGGAATCACAAGGCTGGTTTCAGTACCAATTTTCAGTCCCAGGTCAGCTACCCGTGTCTGATGGTCACCGCCCAGCTGGTTCTGATCTGGCTTCAGACGCCCCCACTGAGCAGCCAGAGCCACGAGCACTGGTTTTCCTCTCCTTGCAGGAATGAGCACAACCCACAGGCCTGTATTAGGGAGCAGCCTACCAGGGCTGACGTCATTGAGGGAGGGAGGGGGGAGGGAGGGGGAGGGAGGGAGGGAGGGAGAGAGGGAGGGAGGGAGGGAGGCGTAAGGAAGGACGGACCCGTGTCCTGGCTCTGAGCTCCCTGGCTCCTGTGCAGAGCAGGCTCACCCTTGTGCGCTGACACCGCCCCAGAATCCATCTCCTCCTGTCATGGGCTCATCTTTTTACAAGTTTAGATAAAGCCCGCGGCCCCAGCTGTTTTTCTTCTTAAACGTTATGGGGAAGATGATTTATCTCGTGATTCTAAGATATGAATGATGGAGAGAGTGGTTTCAGTTTCATTATTGCAGTTGTCATATTTCAGAACTTCCTAAATATAGCTTTATTTTTTTTTTGAAAAAAGCCTACAGCCTTACATCAAGATAAAAAGGTTTCTGTCAAAATCAAATGACATGTCAGTTTTAATGAGCAACTGAAAAATTAACAAATGTAACATTCTAATCTAATTATGTTCTTCCGGAAAGTGCTTTGAAAATTCACTCAAGTTTGATTGTCAAGTGCTCCGCCACCAAGGCAGCAGTGACAACGTGCAGAGACACGAGGGGGGGCCGCTGGGGAGGTTGGGGGGGGGCTCTTTGCACTTCATGATATTTCTGAAGCTTCCAGATTACTTGCTGATGGTCTTAAACTTTTCATAAACTACAGAAAAGTGAACAGTCGCATGCATAGCCCTCTGAGTTTTCACAAGAGAATCACAGCCATGTAGCCAGCACCCCAGATGTGCCCCCCCATATCCTTTAAGTCACTATCTTCCCTTGACTTTTATTTTTTATAAATAAGAGCTGATTTTTAAAAGCGTGGAATCTGTGCTTCCCCTCACAGCTTTATTATATAGTTGGTATACAAAACTCTGTACATAAGCAATGCATGGAATTTAGTAGTTTTGACATATGTGTACGTGTGTTACCATCACCCCATCCCAGGTGACAGACATGTCCATCGCCTCCCAAACTTTCTGTGTCCCTTTGTTGTTGGTTTGTGTTTGTTTGTGGTAAGAACACTGGACATGAGCGCTACGCTCTTGACAAGGGCTGGGCACCTTGTTACTAACTGCAGGTGCTGTGTGGCCGGGCAGAGCCCTCTCTCTCCTCATGGCAGAGGAATCGGGGCTTGCTAAGCAGGGTCTGTGCCTACCTCCCCAGCGGACAGGCAGTTATGTGCGGGGAGGGACGAGGGCCTGAGCCTCCTCTCCTGCCCGACACCCCTCGTGCCTCGGGAATCAGGCAGCCTGCTCTGTACGTTTCCATAAAGGAGCAGGGAGAGAGCCCTGCCCCCATGTCTCCACTGAGTGACAGCTGTGATGAGATGTCACCGTGCTTCCCGGCTTCCATCTTATGGAGGTTTTTTGTTCCTTGTCCCAGCTGCTTGAAGGCTGTATTAATAGGACATGACACTTTATCATCATCGTAGAAGCGGGCAGAGGAGCCTCCATTAACTAGGACTAACGGAGCCAACCCCTTCCTGGCCTCGTCTCACTTTGGTTTTGTGGCACCTTGGTTTTTGGAAAGAGTGGTGGGACATCTTAGCGCCATCAGAACATTGGACAATCTACAGGGCAGCAATCCGGGGTTTCGAGATAACAGAGGCTAGAGCGGTTAGCAGTTTTACTGATGAGGAGGGGAATAGGGCACACTGCCCCAAAAACAAAACAGAGAGAGAGAGAGAAAAGAAAGGGCAGGAAATGCTAAGTACCAAGTGTGGGAGAGAAGGGAAGACCAAAGCTGCAGAACTGAGAGACCGAAGGCATTATTTAATCTAGAAATTACCTAAAACAACGCTAGAAACACGGTCAGGACATCTGCTGGGCGTCATGGGTCCAGTCGGCCACCCCGCCCCCTCGTTCTTAGAACGGGAACTCGTGTTGACCTTGCTTTTGTTGGGTGTTTGTTTGTTTATGAGGGATTTTGTAGTTTCCTGCACTGGTCCAGAAAAAGGGATTCCTGCCATTCCAAGCATGTTAGTTTAGGAGCAAAAAGACAATAGACAGGCTCAATTAAGGTAAAGATTGACTTTGTCAAGGAAGCTTCAGGCTAAAGATGTGACTTCCAGCCATGGCCCACCCACTTTAGTTAGGAATTTGTATGTTCACACCACCCTAGATGGTTACTTTCAGCCTCCTGAGCTTGTCAGTTTTAACATGTGGCCCCTTTTCTGTCCATGTAAGAAATGTCCAAACCTGTAGAAAAGTTTAATGAGTTTATTTGAGCCAAACTGATGACAACAGATTAAAAAAATGCTTCGGAAAATGGCAGTTTCGTAGCTCATTTTATACATTAGAATCAAAGTGAAGCTGGCCCGGGGGACCCCCACAGTGCAAGCCTTTCCACAACCCCGGCCTCACCTTTACTTTGCCTTTGTTGTGTTTTGACGAATGCATGGTCTTGAGCCCTGATCACGGATCACAGGTGGTCCACATATTGTACTTCCTAATGTAGGGAGTTTGGTATTTTAGGAAGATTTCCAACAGAGGCCAAAGCTAAGAGACTTTTCTGGTGACTTGGTCAGGTTTTGGTTAGCTAGAGTATTCCTAATAAAGATTTAATCCCACAGACCATATTTCATATCCCAGGAAGAAATGACCATTTTCATGGTGAGACGTTCATATTTCATCCCGAGACCTAAAGCCGCATTTTTAAACTTCTACTGAGATCCTGTCTGATTGTATAAACTTGGGAAATCTGGAGATCTTAGGTATCAGGAAGATAAATTTACATAGACATATACCGTAATTCTTGCTCCTCATATATTTTATATTGCATCATTTACATATGCTTTAAATATCCAGTGAATTGTAATAAATGGGAACTCATAATAAAACTAGTAATAAAATGGATTATTCAGGTAATGCTGTTTTATTACAGTCTCGTTATGATTATATAATCCTTATTAAAATCTGGATCAAAGATGAATTTCTCACTGGAGGCGCCTCACAAGTACTTTAATAAATTCTATTTATTGCACAATCCTGGGGCGAATATTGGTTTTTATAATTTCATACAAATGTGTTGTAACATGATGTGGAACCATCTATAGGAAATCTACAGATGATCCCTTGAGAATTTGTAGCTTACCTTCAGAACTTCTTGGTCTCACTCTCAATTCTGGGTGGGATATATTCATAAGGATTATTTTTCACCTTTAGCTATTGTGAATGGCCCTTTTCTCCCAAATGACCCTTTTCTTAGAATCTTTTTCTGACAATATCCAGGTCCTCTGGTGTTGATTAAAGCTGCACGTGGCAGCTGGAGTCAGGCTGAGTGACACTATTGGTGTGATGGAGCGACCCAGTGGTTTACTCACTGGAACCCACACGGCTGGGCGCTGGCAAAGCAACCTCTTACTTACCCTGGCACCTCCAGAAAGATCTTTGGGAACTGGACAAGATTCAGAGCAAGACAGCAAGAATGGTTAAGGACCGTCATGGAGCCTCTCTGAAAACATACTGGCAATGAGAATAATGTTTTTTGGCTGGGAAGAGGCTACCCTGGACATGTTTAATTTCATGAGACAGACAGATCCATTCCACCAAACCGTGAACCCTGGGTCCGGGAGGCAGGGCCCGGCCATATGCATACCTCATCTAAGAACCAGTTGAAGGGAGCCCGGCTTTCAACTTGATCCAACAGGTAGAGACAGACACTAAAGCACCCTGCAACCTTCTTCATTTTTGCATGTCAGCCCAGCGCTGTCCACTGAGGAGGTGCTGAACTCACCTTGGATACCATCGCCATCAGGACAATTAAAACCAGAGCTCACGGGGTTCATTTCTAGGCCCCACACACGTGGGTCAAGGGGAAAATGGGAGTTTTCCCTGAACATCATTAGAAATCACTACCCACAGCTGCTTTCTGAGTATGGGGACCCTGGACCCAGCCGGCTGGGTCTGAGTTCCAGCTCCAGAACTCAGCAGCTGGGTGACAGCCTCCTGCCTCAGTTTCCCTATCTGTAAATGAGTATAACAAAACAAAGGTCTCTGCCTCAGTGTTGTTATAGGGACGGAACGAGTTAATGTTAAAATGCTAGAGTGTCCAGCACATAGCGATGTGTGTTGTTAAAAATGTTTACTACATCAATTAAATAAATAGGTTTTCCTGATGGGGCTCATGGGCCATCCTTTAGGGGGATGCCACAGAGGGCAGGCAGCAGTCTCATCCACAAGAAAACGAGACACCTCCTGGTTCTTCCAGGTGTGCCCAGTGGGGACAGCAGAGGCAGCGCTGGCTGAGCCCCAACTCATGGGGACAGAGGCTGGGTTTTGAGATGGGGCCAGGTCTTCCACCTGGGTGCAGACTGCAGGGTGAGCACCCTCAAATGTGGACTGGAAATAGGATGTGGAAGTTGCTTCTACCAGCGTCAGGTGGGGAAGCAGAATTTTTAAAGCAGGATTTAGATAAAACTGCTTATTAGTAAAGAGAGGATTATCCAGGATTTTAAAGTTTGTTCTTATCTTCTGCACTGCTCAAGTGTGGAACCGGAGGGATTTCAACCCCAGTTGGGGGGCTTCAGGTGTAGAAAGCGCCAGACAGTCGTGCAGAAGTGACACCTGCTGCTAGCCCCAGGCTTTCTGCCGCCCGTGGGGGAGGTGCTGAAACGATGCATGCGAGCAAAACCCAGACACACGGCTGGGCTCCATTCCTTGGCTGCAGAATGCCTCGTCTGCCACCCTGGTTCGCTCACTGAGCGCGCACCCCGCAGGTGGCGGCACCCAAGAGGCCGCACAAACTCCGAGTCCTCCTCCTCCAAGCAGGACTGTGCCCAGGCTACATCACGGGCGGGTTCCTCTGTCCTTTACCTGGTCTTAACACAGAAAGGACCGTCCATAAGGGCTCTGAGGGGCCTGGCACCCCAAAACACACAAGGGGCAGAAAATGAAATGGAGACACGGAGCCTGGGCCACGCTGTAAAGTGGAATCCTGAACCTTCGTCCTCCCCACCCCGCATGTGAAATACAGCTCATCTTTAGAAAGATCTGCTTCATAGATCGATAAGAAAAAAGCCACTCAACAGAAATCAGATGTAAGAGTGGGCAAAAGACGTCAGTGGAAAAACACAAAAGTGGGAACTAAACTTAGAGAGTCATGCTCTACCTGCCTAGAAATCAGTTCAAAGCAAACCAAAGAGCCACGCTTGCTAATCTAATTAGCAAAAAGCTAAAGGTTTGCTGTCACAGTTAAGAAGGCGCTGGGGAGACAGGGTCCCCTCACAGAGTATCCGTAGGAATGTTGGGGCGCAGTTTTGTGGTATCGATTGATGTCTTCGTTTTCCATTGCTGTGCAACCAGTTCCCACAAACATGGCAGCTTAGAGCAAGACTCGTTCAGTATGTCACAGTTCTGTGGGTCAGAAGCTTGACTCAGCCCTGCCGTCTGCGCAGAGGCTCATGGGGCTAAAAGCAAGGCATCCACAGGGGCTGCTGTTCTCACCTGTGCTGGGTCCACCCACAGGCTCACCAGCTGTGGCAGAACTCATTACTTGCGCTTTCCATGTGGTTCTACCGAAAGCACCCTCCTGGGGAATGTGGAGCGTGGGACTGCCAGCTCCCGAGTGTGGCCCCTGGGGATTGTGGAAGGGAGCTGCCCAGGAGAAGGTAGCTCGGAGGAGGCTTCGTCAGAGAGGAAGGGATGAGTTGGGGAACTCCGTGTCCCTGAGCTCAAGGTGGGGTTGAGTTTAAGGAGAAGGAGGGCTCCATAGCAGCACACACTGCAAAGCAGCTGGAGACCAATGGGGACCAGGGGGGCGTAGTGCAGGTATGGGGCCGGCAGGTGAGCAGGCTGCCTAGGCACAAGCCCACACTCTGGGCTCTCGTCCACAGGCAGCCGTGGCCGAGTGGGCATGTGCCCCCGCTTCTGCCGTTAGTCTAATGCATTGTCAACAAGAGCGTAAAGACCTTGCAGGAAAGGCTATCTGGCCAGCTGTGCCCTGGCTGCGTGCCCTGCTGTCGCCCTGGGGCGTGGGAGGGAGGACCCAGTGAGAGGGCCGGCGCCATGCCGGGGCGCAGGGCAGCCTCTGCCCCATTGCCTCTGTCGGAGTGCCTTCTGGCCCCTTCTCTGCACATGGAGATGTTTCGTGTGCAGGCGCCATTAACCCTGCCGCCTCCTGCCCCAGGACTGAGCAGGCGTCTTGTGGGCCGGAGCCAGCCTCCTGCAATTCAGAGGGACGATAGAGTGAGGACGTGACTGTGGGTGTTGACAGTGGGGCGCGTGGGCTCAGCAGACCTCGCACGTGCCAGGTTTGGCTGCCCCTCCACCTTGGTGGGGGCGGGGGGGGAAGCATTCAGGCCTGCAGGGAGGGAACCAGGGCGCTTCTGGAAAATTAACTTCAAGTCTCCTTGGAGGGGGATGACAAGTGACACCAGGGCCTCCGCGATTCCCAAATAAGCACCTGGCTGTGCAGCCTTTCCATCCGAAGCGTGTATGGGGAGGTGTTTTTCAGCCTTCCTTTTGCTTTTCAGACAGGAATCCCCACCTCCTTCTGTTTAGGGAGATAAATTGACTGAATGCTAACAAATTTGTTCTATTAACATATTCAGCAGTATGCAGGCGTGAGATAATATAACTCAATTTCTATCTTAAATCATTGTTTTAATCTCGCACTTGAATATCATCATTTAATTTGTACATCCAGCTGGAAATATTGATTTTTCAGAGGCATTTATTCTGTGCATTATGTAAAATTCTATTTGCACTCTGCCATGGAAATATTACTTTGTGGCTTAATATTACTTTGTTATGTTTTTTCCCCTCATTTCCCCCTGGCTTTGGCATCTCCTCAGACGGGGCTGGAAGGAACCATGTGGGACTGGGCGATGGTCAGCTGGGAGAGGCAAAGGGGAAACCCTCGTGTGTTTGCTGGGTTTCTGTGACTGCGTGTGTGCTTTGGTATATGCATTCCATATTTAACACAGTTGCTTAAAAGCTAGTAAATAGCAAACCACAGGCTCACGGACTTAACCCGAGGCCCAGCACCCCGGGCAGTGGCCAGGGGAGGAGAGACCCCGGGCTGCCCCTGGGTAGGTGTCGGAGTCTGGACCTGCAGGAGCGGCCCCTCTGCTTCTGCCCGGATGGAGTCCTGTTCCTTTTAAGGTCTTTCCGCACCTGTGCCTTCTCTGGGCTCCCACCGCCTCCCTGGTGGGGATGCCATAGAAAAGGCATGCCGCCCCCTGGTGGGGACTCGGGCTGTGGCAGGAAAGGAATGTTCACCTGGATTCGTTCAGAAGTCGGCCCTGCCCATTTGCGGGAGGTCCAGTAGATGAATCCCACCCCCCCCCCCATTTCACGTGGACAGTCACCGACTTCCTCTGGTGGCTCTTCTGCCCCGAAAACCCAAGGGGCAGCCACGGCTCCCTCACTAGAGCTCCCAGAAACCTTATGGCCCGGGCTGGGTGCTTACAATCCTTGCCATTTCACAGATGAGGAAGCTGAGGCCCTCAAGCGTGATCTCACGGTTCTTTGCATTTGGTGGCAGAGTAGAGGCAGTTAGACAAGAACCAGGTCCAGTCCCTCACCTGGAGAGCCAGCAGCCCCGGAGGGCGAGCTGAGTCAGAGGGACCTTGGCCGAGGGGACACCTTCCCCAGAGATCCATGGGGCTTGGCCCGGTGTCCGCAGATCCTATCCGCCACCACAAAACAAGGCCACAGGTCCATTTGTTGAAAATGGCTGCTAATTCAGAGAGGACAGAACTGGGTTTAAAGTAAGAGTGATAATATCAGACATAAAAAAAAAATCAACTTGTAGGTATCTAGGAAAACTTTTAAGTGTAATGTTTTTTAGGAATAAACTACCTGTGGGGAAAGTCAAACCCAGCAAGATGATTTGTGGGCCCAGTGCCAAAGGAAGAGTCCGGGCCCCTTGTTTGAAACTTCGGCAGTGCCTCTGTGGCTGTCACCCCTGGGAGAGGACTGCTGGCACCTGGTGGGTGGGAGTCGGGGCTGCTGCCTGCCCTGAGGAAGGGAGGCCTGACCACAGAATTCTTGGCAGAATGTGGTTGCACAGAGAGAGCCTGGGCACCCTGCTGCAGAGAAAGGGCAGGTGAGTCCCAGGAGGTCCCGAGCTCCTCGCCATCCTGCGTGCGTCCCGGTGTCCAGTCATAGGTGCTCAAGACTGGT
Organism: Aselliscus stoliczkanus; assembly: GCA_033961575.1. NCBI lineage: Eukaryota > Metazoa > Chordata > Mammalia > Chiroptera > Hipposideridae > Aselliscus > Aselliscus stoliczkanus. The sequence continues at coordinate 1,757,193 of CM066738.1, read as the reverse complement.
GGATATGAATGAATGAATGAATGAATGAATGAGTGAATGAATGAATGATGCTCCCAGCAGCACTGCAGCTGCTGAGAGACCCAACACCCTCCCTCACCGTAGACGCTTCCCCTGGGTCTGGGTTGGATCTGCGCATTCTCAGGAAATGCCGCCGCTGGGTCCGAGCCGCCTGTTGAGGGCTGAGGACATCCTCGGGTGCCACCCCCCGTTACTCAGGTCCATGTTTCTATTACTTTTGAGTACAGGCATGTGGGGGACACATGCTGAGAAATGCGTCGTTGGGCGATTTTGTCCTTGTGCGAACATCGCAGAGTGACTTACACAAACCTAGGTGGTGTAGCCGACCACACGCTTACCTGGGCGGGATGGGACCCACATCTGCATGTCGCACGGGGTTGACCAGATATCGTTATTCGGTGCATCACTGTTTATCCTTTTCCTCGGGGCTTCTTGTCACATGCCTTTAACATGGAGGCGCGTTAAGAGGGATTGTTCACAGCACTTTTCCTGGGGCCAGTTAGAGCTCTCGTATTTGAATTCTATATTTACCTCCTCTTCCTTCCTTGCAGTCACCGAATATATCACATTGTGAGGTCCTGGGGCTAGAACTTTACCGTATGAGTTTCGGGGGACACAGCTTAGCCCATAACTATGGGGACCCGCTTGGGCAGCTGTGGGCCATGAGCTGGCTTGGAGTTCCTGTGGCTTCCATCTCGTGGTCCCCCACCCCCCCCATGTCACCGTGTTCATAGTCACCATGCAGGACGAGAGCGAGCAGAACACACGGCTCTTAAATGCTGACACGTCTGCATCCACCTCATTGGCCGCAGCTAGTCACATGGCCACGCCCCACCCCAGGGGCCGCGAGGACACTTCCTTCTTCAGTGGGATGTCAGGGAGAATGGCACATGGGCGGGCAGCTGCACCTCTTCTCAGCGCCCCCCTCGTCCCCTTCTGTCCCCAGATCCCTACAGCCTCAGCCAAGGGAGGTGACGGGTGGCTTTGTGGCCATGCACAGACGAGGGGTGGAGGACGGGCAGACGACCGGCTCTGAGCAGTGCTGTGGGGTTGAGCTGACACGCGCCGTGCGGCTGGCCTGCCCCCCGGCCTGGCACCTGGAGCAGGGCCCCAGGGACGGTACCCCGAAGCTTGGTGGGCGCTGACCGGCAGCAGGACCACGCCCCTATCCGGTTTTAGAAGCCACGCCCTGAGGGGTCTCGCTCGGGCAGCACATTTAAAGAACTGCCTTCATCAAAAGAGAGAAAAACCACCTGAAAATCCAACCAAAAGTGCATCAGTTAACATGGAGCTTGTGCGCTGAAAGCTGGGACAGTGTTAGAAAATACTCGTGAAGCCACCCAGATCCGTGTTGGAAATGCGAGGTGCAGGATATGGGAAAACAGATACCCAGGTGTGGATTCTGATTTGGGGAAAAGCCACTCGCCACGTCAGTGACACAAGCCCCTGTGCTCTCCGTCCCGTAATGTCGCTCCTGGTCTGGGACTCTCAGTGCCATTCATAGACTCCTACCCGGGGTGTTCGGTGTGCCCTGTACAAGTGGGTGCCACTGGGCACCACGTGGGTTAATGGGGGGCCTCCTGTCCCCAGGAAGACCTTACGAAGCCACCAGGAATGAAGGGGACATTCAGAGAAACCCTTACTGTTAGTAGGTCTTCTATTCCTGCTATCTGCCTCCGGGACAAAGTTTGCCAGAACTTTGATGGGTCCAAGCAGGATGGCTCGGTGCCGGCTTACCTCACCATCTTCGCAACCAGAGGCAGTCGGGAGTCTTCATTCCTTTGGCAGCATGCCACGTGGGGATTCGGTGGCTCCCGGTGACGGAGTGGGTCCCGCCTTGTCCTGCTCAGGCAGTGGTCAGACACAGCGGCCACTCTCACTCACGCCCAGGCTCTGCTGTGCCATACAACTTCCGTATCCCTCCCACCACGTCCCGTCACAACCTCAAAAACGGGAGGACTAGCATAGCTTACTAACGGCCATGTCACCTGTGACCAGAAAGCACCAGAAAGGAAACTGCTAATGTCCTTTCAGCCCCTCTTCAGAAAACAATTAAATCCCCCGGTCTTCATTAATCTCGTACATATTTGCTCAGATTATTAATTAAAATGTGGGATTCTCGATCGTGTGATGTCAAGCTTTGGGGCCTGGGACTTGCTGCATGTGAGTTAACATGTAGGAATGTGAAAGTGAACAGCCCAGGAGTAAGGGTGCACGCGAGGTCACCCCCAAAGCCGTGATGAAGTGCTGGGTAACCTCGCGCAATCCAGGCTAGCCGGCCGTCCCCACTTTCCACTGTGTCTTCACTTGTGCGTCACCACAGGGGGGGGGGGTTGTTTCTCTGTTTTCTGTAAGCATACCACTTAGTTTTGTGTCTTTAAAAAAAAAATCAATAAAGCACTGAAAAGTGCAAACAACACAGCCAACACGGGTGTCCACCATCCAGAATTAACAGGCGTTAATGGATTTTTTACAGTAGCATCACCCTGAGAGAGGTGACATCTCCTACCCACGCTGGAGGGTGGCATCTCTCCATCCATGGTTTTGTACCTTTGCTGTGATGTGTGTGTACAGAAATTGCCTTAGGTTTTGTGCAGACGTGTTTAACGTGTGTAAATGGCATCACTCCATGCCGTTCTGGAACGGGCTGATTTTACATGATATTTGGGACCGCTCCTCCTGGCATAGGTGGGTCCATGCGAGCAGCTGCCCATCGGGGAGTGTGGCACAGGCCTTCCCCTGTCTGCTAAGGACGCCGGCTTCTGCCACCATTGTCCCATCTCTGCCCCTCAGGGCACCTGGGCGGGCTGCTCCAAAGTGCCCCTCGGAGTCAGGTGACCGTGCAGCCTGCTTTGGGCAATGACATGTGAGTGGCCACTGTGTATGTCACCAAGTGCCCGTGTGAGATGAGCGCCTTTCTCCTGGGGAACTCCATCCAATGTCCATAGGGCAGCTGGCCCAGGGAGTGGGTGCCCACGCTGGAAGTAAGCTCCATCAGGTGAAGCTGCTGAGACGTGGGGCTGGTGGCAGGGACTGCAGGAGGCAGCCCCCGGCTCAGAGCAGGTGGCTCCGCGTTTGGGCCTTAAAGGTCTGGCCTGAGTGTGTGCGTCTCTCTAAAGCATTTACCTGCATTTGCTGGGTCAAAGGCCCCTGCACTTGCAGCTTTCCCGGTGGGCCAGCTTGCTGTCCACGGAGGCTGTATGAGCTCACACCCACACCCACACGGGACATGGTCCTTCCCCCACTGCATTTTATTCTCTTATTTTTTTTAGGGCAGTGTCACTGGCCCTCATATGTGGGACCAAACCGGGGCCGCTGGCTTCCCAAGCCAGCGCTTAACCACCGCGCGACTCAGCCGGCCCCCCACCCAGTGCGTTTTAGATGCCACATGTTTGCCAGACGGACGGCGTGAAGCTGATTACCTCAGAACTTTAATTTACAGTGGATACCGCTTTCTACATACAGTATAAGTTACAAGGCTCTGAAATATCAGCGTTTTCCATGCTAATGAAAGTAACAACCCTTTTAATAAACAATGATTCATAGTTTGCACCACACTGGGGAATTTGTCTATGTTGGCATAAGAAAAAAGAAAGCCCTTACCAGCTGAGAAAACGTTTGGCAACATGTGGGGAGTATTTTCTGAGCAGAACAATCTTAAAAGGGTTTCTCTGTCCTTTGAATAAAGAACTCTTGCATTGGAAGGGCCATCGGTAAGCGTGTCCGCTTGTCACCGCAACGAAAGCTGGACAGTGGCATCGGCCCTTTGCGAGTGTTGCCTTGACACTTTTGAGTGATGTCCCCAGTTCCCATGATTTGGAAAGGCGACAGTCTCTTTTGGGAGTGGATTGTGGATGGCCGTGTTTGCTTGAGTGATGCGAATGTTGCTAAATCCTCGCATGTCACACAGCGCTGCTAATTGCACAACCTTAATTAATAGGTTTCACGTGTCACAACATCGCCAAACCCAGCAATAGTTTCCTTCTGACTTTGACTATAAAAACCTAAACACACAAAGAGCTGGGGCGCATCTGAGATCTGCTGCTGAGACGCAGGCTGAGACTTCAGTGGGGGCAGCGGTGTGACCAGTAGCCCCCCACGGCAGCCCGCCATGGAAACGCACAGGTAGCAGCTTTACGAAGGACACCCCGAAGCACCGTGTGATTAAAGGGGGTCTCACGAGTGTACACTGGCCTTTTGTAACGTTTATTCTCGGAGCTGGTACCTTCCTGGCCCCAGAGCTGCTGAGGGCAAGGCAAGCTGACCCATCGGTCAGGCTGGGCCGCCGACCAGCAGCTTCCCCGTACCCTCTCCCCTCTGGGCTCTGACCTGGCTCTCGCTGTCACCAGCCAGGATGCCCGTTTTCAACTGAGCTAAAACGAATATGGAAGTGCGACCTCCTCTCACAGCTGAGGGCCAAGGACCTCGGGAAGGTCACTTCTTCCTCCAGACCGACAGCTGGCCTCGGTGGAAAGGGACCCATGGGTGTGCGATCCCACAGGGCCGTGTGGGTCTCTAGATGGGCGGTTCTCAACCGGGGGCGTTCTGCCTCTCCCCCAGGGGACACGGGCAGTGTCTGGAGACTTCAGGGTTGTCACAGCTGCCAGGTGGGGGCTGCTGGCAGGGGCCAGGGATGCTCTGACCATCCCACAGCCCCAGCCCCAGATGCCACGAGTGCCGAGCCAGCCCTGCTCTGTGCAGCTGGCCCAGGAACGTGGTGATGTGGCTTCTGCCGTCACATCTGTGAATGTTCTGTGATGTCCTGGGAAACAGGGCATCCTGGAGAGAAAGCCATGTGGGCTGCATGTCCATCAAGTAAGACAGCCATGTGATGGCGGGTACAGGGTCCCTCTGTGTTGACAATGGCAGGACCCACGTTGGTGGTGAGACACCACCAGGAGCCCTGATCCCAAACGGCTGTGGTCTGCCCAGCTCCCTATGCTAGCCAGTCCCTGGCCCCGAGGACCAGTGTGGGGTTCTTTTGAGGGAAAAGTGGAGAACAGCTGAATAAATTAGTGAGGGACCCTGGGCGGGGACCCTGAGCTGCCGGCCATCTCCTGTGGGGACTGGCTCGCCTCTGGCTCCCGAGAAGGGGCCTCTGATAAACTGTAAAGCTTGTATTTTCCATCAGGGAAGGGCGCGCTGCTGGGTGTTAGAGTTTGACAAAGGCAGGTGCTGGGAAAGACACCGCACGTCCAGGAGTTCAGTGTGCAGGTGACGAGGAGGCTCAGCCAGCAGGTGGTTCTTGGGCAGGGTGACGGGGGCCCTGGGGGGTGAGCACCCCTGACCCTGTCTGAGGAGCTGCAGACCTCAGAGGCTGGACGTGGAAGGCCAAACAGCAGACGCCATGCCAGCAGTGCGCTTTGCGGAGCCACCTCGGGGACAGCAGGCCCTGTCTTGTCCCCACATGAAAGCATACACAGCTTTTCCAGAAAGACAAGGTGTCTGACACGTTAAAAATGACCTGCAAAACGCTAAAGTTACAGCCACATCCAGCAAGTGTACATTTGGGAGGTGGCCATAAATCCCATGAAAGACCAATTAACATTTGAAAATATTGCCGGAAGTCCCCTAAAACTCTGATGACCTGTCAGAATCAGGTGACCTTTTCCCTAAGGGTCAAGGCTGTCGGTCTGTCGCAGGCAGGGGCATGTGGGGGAGAGAGGGGACACTGAGTGTCCACGCGGACTCCCACCCTGGCTTCCGGGGCCTGTGCCGGCTCTGAGCCCTGGCCTGAGCTTGGGTGCCCATCTGGGCGCCCCCTGCCCCACCCGCCCTCTGTGTTCTTATAAAGGCCAGCTGGCAACATGGTTTCCTGTTTGTGATCGTGGCACAGATTCATTTCTCTTGTCATCCTTCACTGTCAAGATGCCAGAGCTGGTGGCAGGGCCTCAGGGGAGCTTTGTCCTGCGCACCGAGACAGGCGCGTGTGTGTGTGGCGTGGGAGCACGTGTGTGAGATACCGTGTCTGTGCATGGCTGTCACACACACAGGACATACGTGCATTTGGTGGCAACCTCAGAGGCACGCGCCCTGAGGAATGTGCACGGGGCGCCGATACAGCTGGTGTGTGTGAACTCCAGCCGTCAGCAACATTTTTAAGAAGTCTCACCCCCAGTTCTCGGTAACGAATGAGCTCTGAAGTCCTGCTTACAGCTCCGGTGGTTTTTTCACCTACAAGTCTGGGGGGTGGGGGGTCCCTCTCTGCTATAATAGCGAGAAACAGATGAGATGTGTGGAAACGGGGCTGGTACCGTGATTTGCATGCTGCCTGGAGATCCCGCCTTGACCCGGAGTCGGCCTGTCTGAAAGCCTGCGGGACAGAGGAGATACTTGTGTGTCGGACCCAGAGCGATGATTTTTCAGGAGCGTACCAACCTGGCTGGGAACGCCAGCTGGACTGTGCCCGCTGGGGCGGCCGTCTCACCCTTCGGTGATGGGAGCCCAGAGACAGGCCCGAGATGCTCAGCATCCGGCATTTTCCTCTCCCAGCTCAGGGCACCCGTTCAGACCATGTGCAGGGCTTAGAGACAAGAGGCTGTGATGACACACGTTAGGACGCTCTGGACAAAAGCTTACTTAGAAAACCTGTGGCCACTGCCCTTCGCCTCCCTTTTGGGCTTCATCCACCCTCTCTAAGTTAGCTATGTCATCATTTATCACAGTGGTCCAGGGCGCCCAGGGCAGGGGTCCCTCCAGTAAGCTGGCCCACTGGGGGCCAACACGTATCCTCAGAGCCAGGCAGGGGCCTCCACACGGAGCTGCAGGGTGACCCAGGGGTAGCTCACCTGGTAAGTGGGTTAATATTTAAAAAGCCTTCCCCGCAGCATTCTGGCCTAGAGTGAGCTCTGGGTAAATATTTGGAAGATAAATAAGAAATGAAGTGCAGCGGGCTGTTTGCCGTCGGGGGAGGTGGCCTTGCTGTCACCTGCTCTGCCACATCTCCTGGCTGGGCCATCCTATCCACACAAGGCTCCTCATCTACCTGGGGCCATAGCCCCCGAGCTGGGGAGCGGGCGGCGGAGGGGGTGGCCCCGGGCGCAGGGGGCACTGGTCAGGCTGACACCCTGCGTCCTTGGCCAGGGTTTCAGACCCAGGGGGACTTTTCCACGTCTGCCTGTTCAGTGTCTGCTCCGCTTCCTGTCGTCCCCACGAGCAGATGGGGCTGACCCCTACGTAACCAGTGCGCTGTGTCCATCCTGGGCCGATAATAGCCAGCAGGCAGCCGGGAACACGGGGTCAGGCAGGCCCCGGCGGGAGCCCTGGGCCGTGGGTGTCGTGTGTGCAGACGTGTTCTCTGCGCTGGAGGACCCGGCGGCGGTCCCCTGGCCGCATCAGCGCTGGGGCGCCAGACCCGCCGTTCAGGACTGCCAGGCCCGGCTTGGCTTGGGAATCCCTTTGAACACACACAGAAGGCCACAGGGGTGGCTGGAGTGCACGTGCTGGTCCTAATCCAGTCCCTCCTCAGGAGAGAAAGCCTGGAGCTCAGACAGGCCGTCCTCCGGTTCTCGCGGTTTCCATGGGACCCGATGGTGGGAGGAACGCAGAGGCCCCCATCGCAAACCGCTCGTTTCTCAGAGAAGGCCGCCCCCTCAGCCCTCAGCGCACAGTCAGCGTCCAGGGCCCCAGGGCCTCAAATGTCGTCTTTAAAAATGGTTTGTTTGAGGGTCAAGTAGATGGTGACGGAAGGAAAACGGACCCTGAGTGGTGAGCACACAGTGTGATATACAGATGGTGTATCACAAAATTGTACACCTGAAACCTATGCAATTTTACTAACCGATGTCACCCTGATAGATCTAAGTTTTTAAAAGATGGTCTGTTTGAATTAGGATCCAGACAGGTCCACACGTTGTGATTGGCTGCTGTGCCCTTCACGTGTCTTTTGGTGGGTGGGTTTCCCTTCTGTCTTGTTTGGGCTTGTTACTGAGGACGCAGGGTCCAGTGTGGCTTAATGGCGCCTCACCCTCCGCACACGCCGGCTGCGGGCGCGGGACCCAGAGGCCCTGTCAGGTCCGCGGGCAGTGTGTTCGGGGAGGGAGGGAGCCTCCAGCAGGAGGGGCAAGGCGTGGCCCCACGCACGTTTACAGCTAGGAACGGGTCAGCGCTGTGCGTGGCGGGCACCTGGCAGAGGGCAGAGGCGAGGACACACAATTAACAGCCAAAGGGTGGTTTTACCTGGAGACTCGCTGGGGTTCAGAACTGGGGCTAGACGGCCCCCAGATGGCTGCAGGCCCGAGAGTCAGGGGCTGACAGGGCGGGGACGGAGCGGGGCGACAAGGCCCAGGCTTGTGCGCATTCCTCTGCAAGGACAGGTGGAGACTGTAACTAAGGGACAAGACGAAGGAAAGGAGCAAACGTTTTTGTTTAAGGTGTTAAGATGTGTCCCTCCCTCTGACAGCTGTAGAACGTTTTAAAATTTAATTTTTTTAACTGTTGAGCCAAGTTCTTGGGGCAACATTTTATTCAAATTGGTTGCATTTTAGTGGCTGAAAATGTCTATTAAAAAATTAAAGCATGTTTACAGAAACCTAAATGCTCAGAGTGTAGCAAATAAATTACCTCTAAAAGCATCCCTTTCAAGCAATTCAGAAAGAAAAGTCAGAAATTAGTAGCTTCTGATTGCACAGCCCAACCTTGGGAGATTTCAAGGCACAGTGGACGGGTCCACCGTGGTGTTTATTCTTCCAACACGAAATGTCACCGACGAGGAAGTGAGGAAAGGGGGGGCTACTGCAAGAGCAGGCGGGAGGTTGGAACATTATCATTAAGCTTCTGGATAAAGAGGGCTCGTCTGGGGATCTGAATGAGGAAGGGTGCAAGCTGAGACCTCCGGCGGACCCTCCGTGTGCCTTATTCTGTGAAGTCACAGATGGCCTCAGACTTTCAGGGGAGACGGGGATGGAAGCCACTCAGTGGGATGCAGATGATGGGGGGAGGCTAGATTTAGGCACACAGAGATGATTTAAGCAGTGTCATTCGCTCACACCAAATCTCGACTTCGCAAATGCATCTCGGCCCAAGACCTATCTTTCCCTGCTTTTTATGTGACAATGAGAAGTCATTTTTTCCACAGTCTTGAAAAACGGTGCTCTGACCCGGAGGTTGAGCCAATAGCAATAGATATAAAATACCCCGTCACAGCTGCTGCTTAGAGCAGTATGAGTTTCGGTGGGCAGGATAATGGGTGACAAATGGCGCGCTGTCACCCCCCTTCCACCCACTTCATCACAGACGCTTGGCCAAGTGCTGGGGGCCTGGGACGCCCTGAGAAACCACGTGTGTCCTCACAGTGTCTGGGTGAGAACACGCCAGCACAGCCGTGCTAACCTGGGCGCTTCTGTGTTTAAAAAAATATAATAATAATAAATAGTACTCGGAAGCTTGGGGGAGGGGCAGGCTGTAAGGGAGAGGCCGGACCACAATTTGCTTTAAATACAGAACTTACACCATGTGTGTGAAAATCTGCAGCCCTTCCGATGCTCCCCCGTCGTCCTTTTCACTGGAAGCACGTTATCCGTGCCCCTCGTGTCTTGATGGTGCCGAGACTAAATGGCAAAGCCTCCAGGACACAGAGGGCATGTGCCAGCCTCCAGGGACTCACTAGGACCCGGGAGTCTCCTTCCAGAAGGGGCGGCGGCCACACTGAGAGCTCACAGCACAGACTGTGGCAGCAGGCAGAGCTGGATGCGAATCACAGCTTTGCCGTGTGGCTCTGGGTGGTGACTGAGCCTCTATGAGCCTCCACCTCGCGCCACCAGTAACAAGAGCCCCGTCCTCCTAAGGGGATGCCCTCGCTCTGGACAGGATGCCACTGGGCATCCCTGGGGGCTGCCAGTGTCCACGATGCCGGAACCGCAGCCTAGACAGCTGCCGCTTTCACGGGTCTTGGAGGGTAGACGCAGTGGGCAGTTAGCCCGCGGGAAGCAGTCCTGACATCGCCGAGGACCCTAGGACTAAGAGCCCGCCCAGGACTGAGGCGGCAGGCCTGCTGCCCGGCATGGACCCTCGCTGGAGCCCCCTCCGCGCCCAGCTTGCGGCCATGCCTGCCCCTGGGCCCGCCTGCTGCCCTCCTGGCCCCGGCCCTCTGTTCTCTGCCTCCTCCCTTCGCTGCCCCTCTCAGACTCTGTTTGGACACCTTCCTGACTCTTCACTAGTCCCCATGTGACGTCTGCACCTCTGCTGGCTTCCAGGGCTCCCGGTAACCTCTGTGTCTGCGCCAGCCCCGCCCTCATGTCCGCCCCTCCTCCTGTGAAATGCCAGCCATTCTCCCCGCCCATGCCCCCTGCTCTGAGCACCTCTCCCCTCTGGACTCCCCTGTGCCCGGGCGACGTGCCCCCTGCATCACGTGCCTTCTCATCATGCTTCTGCATTCCGCCCAGAGCTCGTGTTTGTGTGCACATGCACATATCCGTGTGAATGTGTGTGCACATCTGTGCATGGCATATGCAGGATGAGCCCTACGTGTGTGTGCATCAGGCATGTCCTGAGATGGGCCGTGCATGTGTGTGTGTGCGTGTGCGCATGCACAGGGCACACGTGTGGGAGAGGCGCCCACAATGCACCTGTAACTTGCTCCTTGGTTTTTGTCTTCCTGATGCCCGGGCAGCCTCCTGGGTGAGCGACTTCACGGGGTATGTGAAGGTCATTTGGTGACTGCAGCTCTGTGTATCTTGTCCTGCTGGAGGTGATGGGGGGGTGGGGGGTGGAGGCCAAGGTCCTGAGCTCCCCCCACCTTCAGCAGGACCCACACCTGGGCATCAATCAGCCTGGCCTTCGCTCCTCACAGCCGCTCCTGGCATGGGCGGCTCAGGGACACGCCAGTGACTCCGGCAGGACGAGCTGGGCTGTCTGGCTGGCCAGGGGCAGGGCTGTGACACAGGGCTGGCCCTTCCCAGCCTCCCTGCCACCAGCGCCCGGGTTTTGCCGTGAGCGCTATGCCCCGCACCTGGAAGGGAGTAGTCGGTTATAATACTTCTCGTCTTTCTGATTATATTCACTTCCGAGCCACTTGTGCAGAGACCAAAACGGATTTGATGTGATGAATCATAAAATCGCACCCTTTATTCAAAACTCCACATAAACAGCAGTTCCGTTTGGGATGAATTGGACCCAGACAATGAGTTATGAGCTCATTAGCAGGGCACATTCCTTTATCACATTAAGTTTATTTAAATCACACGGAACGTTCATTTTTAGAAACAATCCCCACCCAACTCAAGGAATCATCAGAGTTGCTCCAGGAAATATGACACAATCCCATTTTTAACGGGATGCACACGGTTTGCAATTGGGTGACAACTTGATCTCATTACACCTTCCCTATGGGGATGCCCCATAAAGATTGATTATACATTAAAAACAGTATGAGAGGCAGGTGCAGCCTTGTGTGAATTCCCGCCTGTGGCTCTCAGCGGGCCCCAGGCGCCCCAGGCTCAGACGCCCCTCGGGGTTCACCCCCAGCACCCTGGCCCTGAGGGCATGCACACACCTCCCTGTGGAAGACCACCCCTGAGCACAAGTCCCCAGCGATGGCTCACGCTTTGGTGACAAGAATGTGCACTTGGGCATCACGGAGCCCTCAAAGCTTGCGTCTCTCCTGGGCAGGTGCAGCTCAGTTCTGTTGTGGGTCCCCAGGGCTTGTGCCACCAGGGCCCAGAGGGTGGACAAGCCTTTTCATGGCTGAGAAGGGCCAGGCTCTGGGATGTGGAGGGGCATCCAGGCCTTGGCAGTGAGGCTGGTAGAATACCCGCCCGGGCACCTGGACACTATCCACTCAGACCTGTATTGAATACGAGAAGCGTCCCAAAGTGAAATGGCCAGAGTCCAAATGTCTGCTTGACAGTTTTCGTAACTGAACCACAGCTGAGAACAGGGGCTGTGGGAGCCCTGTCCCCTGTCACACAGGACCGAAAATCCATGCTCTGGGCAGCACGACCTCTGAAAAGGCGTCGTTTCAGCTTGCTCAGGAAAGCACGGCTGTTCAGAGGCCACACCACAAGCTCCCTCTTGTCTTGGTGGAGGTCCCCTATCCTCATGGTCACACACCTCTTGGGTGTCTGCCCTGCGACAGGCAGGTGGTGGCCCTGCCCTGTTCTGTGATGTCACAGCAGGGCGGTGATGCACCAGGAGGGCGTGGCCAGCCTGTCCCCTGGCAAAGGCACCAGCGATACACCAGACTGTGGTCGCCCTCATGCCGCCCTGGCCTCTGCCCCAGTGTGGGGCCTGATGGATAGAAATGTCACTGGAAATTGGTCTTCCATTTAATCAAAAGAGAAATTTATTTCTGGGTCTTTCCAAAGGTAAGGTCATTCCTTGATGAGTTACTAGAATTTTATTTTTAACCTTCCCATTGCATGTTTCTTTCTGGGTGTTGTCACCAGTGACCAGGCCCCCTTACAAGCCATAAGCTAATAATTATACAGGTCAGCGCTGGCCCTGTGCAGGCAGAGGGCGAGAGGACCGGGGCTGGTGAAGGCATCCTTGCACTCTCCAGCTGCCCCCTCAGCAGGCAGCTCCCCCTGGAGTGGGGGGCCCTGTGGTCTAAGATGGGGGTCAGGAAATGCTTTCTGTAAAGGCCAGATGACAGACGCTGGAGGTGGACTCTGTTAGCGTGTCATCCCTGCGCCCGGCACACAGAAGCCGCCATGGACCCTGGGCGGACCCTGAGGACAGCCTCCTTCCTACAGAAGCACCTACAAAACCCGGTGCATGACCGGCCCATCGTTGGTCAACCTTTGGTCCAAGAAACCCTTCATTCTGTGTGACTTGATGAGGACAACACTGGGTCGTGCAAAAGCAAATTTGCTTTCAAGGTTGCCTTCAAGTAGAAGTAAATTTCGTGTGCTCTGAGACCTCGGCCTGCCTATTTTAGACTTCTCTTATCTATTAATTGAGTTCCTTAATGTGATAGCTCAGAGGAATGAGCGGCGATAAAATCCATGAGCGAAATTACCTCTCGTTAACAGTCTCCCTCCAAATCGCGTCCTGTGTGAACGCATCGCCCCCCTTTGGATGCGCTTGGTTGCAGGGTAGAGGGCACCCCTGAGCTGCTGGGGTTGTCGGTGAACTTCCTGGGTGGGCGGCCTCCTGGAATCAGCGCCGCCTCATTAGCAGTGTCGCTGAGCCAGGCCCGCGTCGGAGCCGTGCACGGGCGAAGCCGAGCCTTTCCGTTCTGGAGGGCCACCACTAATTCTCTGCATAACGACCGCACGGCACTGCATTTTAGGAATTAGGCCTCCGAGGGCCATTAGCCGTGCGGTACGCCGTCGCTAAATGAATGGCTGTGTTATTTTCCAGGTAATTCAAAACAAATGTCAAGCTGTGACAATAAAATGGTTCCCGCCGTAGGCCGGGGTTTGTGCAGGAATTGCCAGTTAGAAGGAGAACAGCTCTGTTTTTAGGTTGGAATTTGGGGTGGGCTCATTTTACTTGCTCATTTTCGTTAAAATCTGAAGAAATTTTTTACCAGGGTGATAATAACACACTACGGCAAACTGTGATTATGGGCTGATAATGAAATGGTATCCTTTTCACCCCATTTAGCTAGTGGTGGTTTTCGGTCTAGGATCACACTGGTCCCCTCTACGTCCAGGATAACGAGGACACCTCAGTGACGCACAGCAGAATACTACCCCAGGGACGAGTTTGTCCAGCATCTGGGAGCACCTTTGGAGGGTCTCACACTGGCCATGCTGCGTTCCCAGAGCCTTGTTTATTCTTATTCATTTTCCATTCAAGGAGTGTCCATGAGAAGCCCATCTCAGAAGTGTGGGCACTTAGGTTTCCTCTTCAATCCTTTCTCTTCTTCTAATGCTAACAGGATAGGAGAGCGTTCTGCAACGCTCTGTGCTGATGTGGCCGTGCTCTGACCTCGTTGTGGACGGCCACCTCTGTACCTGCCTTCCGTCCCACCCACAGCCTTGCATAGTGTAGTAGATGTCAGTAAACGCGTGTTGAGTGAATGAAGGTCTCTGATGAGCGCCAAGGACACGGTTCCAGAAGAGTCACAGAGGACTTACTGCACATCCTCTCCCTGGGCCTCTCCCTCCCCGGGGGCCCCATTGTCGTAATGAGAAGTCACTGCCAGTGGCTACTGGACGTCCTCTGTAATTCTACATATTGCATTAACTTATCAAATCCTCATCCCTACCCTGTGGGGCAGATACTAGTATTATTCCCATTTCACAAATGGGGAAACTGAGGCACAAAGAGGGTAAACCAATGTAAAGAAAATTGGAGTCAGTACTGACTGCATAAAGGTGGTCAGATAAATGTATTCCCAAAAGAGAATGACACAGGGCAGCATCCTGAGATGCCCCACCTGCCGAGTTGCTCGAGAGCAGTGTCCCCATGGAGAGGGCTGCCGGGGCCTCTGGATGGGGTTGTTGGCTGCCCGCTGGCCCCAGCCTCATGTTCCCATGGCTGATGAGTCACCAGCTGTGCTAAGTGGCTTTAAAGACTAAACCCTTTGCTTCCCGTTGGGCAGACCAGGAAAACAAAGCATTTGCTGCTTATTGGAATGCCGGTGGTCTGTTATGACAGAAGGGAGGGTCACCAGCAAGAGCCAGCATGCTGATGAGAGAGGACAGGTGGTGTCATCACTGCCAATCCCACAATGAAGGCCACCTGAAGTTCTCTGGGTGGGTTTCTCTCTCCTTCCCCAGTGTAGCAGGGGAACGTGGAGCTGGCTTCCCAGAGTCCTCTCACTTGTCACGCCGGTGCTCACAGGCCCACGCTGCCTCTCAGGGACACCTGAGGCCCTCAGCTGCACACACTCCAAACCTCAAAGACCGTACATCTGAACCACAGCACTCTTCATCCACTGATGTCAACTGATTCCATTTCCCAGCTGCTCAACCTACCTGCACCATCATCAAAGGTGAGGGAGCTTGGGCCGGCCAAGTGGCGCGGTGGTTAAGCGCTGGCTTCGGAAGCCAGCGGCCCTGGTTCAGGTCCCACATATGAGGGCCGGTGACACGGCCCTCAAAAAAAAGAAAAAAAGAAAAAAGGTGAGGGAGCCGAGTCCCCAGCAGTGTTTACAGGCAAGAGATGGACGGTGCCATGCCCTGACATCTGCCCCCAGGATCCAGCCACCGAGACAAGGAAAGGAAGGCCTCCGCGTGGCCGACACCCCGGGGAACCCTTATGACGTCAGCACCGCGGACAGCGGCTTCCTCCTGTGGCTGCCGGTTCCGTATCAAGTTCAAGAAACAGATTTAAAGAGCATGTGTGTTTTTAAAAATACAATGTTTGGGGAGCAACTGTACATTAATTTGAGCACTGTTAAAAGTTTATAAGTTCATGTAACAGCGTGGCGAAAGTCATTCCGTAGACGTTTCTAGACGTCAGTATGTCCAAGTGACCAAGCTGCCTGCCACCACCTCCCTGCAGGCTATACAGTCCTTGTGCTTCAGCCTTCTTGTTTGGAAGGTAGGGCGACAGCGCCACCCCTCCTGTAGGACTTGCAGGGACGCGTGTAGCCCCTCCCCAGGCCCCCACCTGGATAAGTCCCTGAAGGTACCCAACCATTTCAAGAACAATACTCTTCCTTTGTGTCCGGGCACAGCTGCCTATCGGAGCCCAGGGACTGCCTATGGCCCGTGAGCCGAGCCTGGCCCGCTGCCTGTTTTCATATTGTGTTTGTATTCGTATTGTGTGTGGCTGCTTTCCTGCAACCATGACACAGTCGAGTTGTTGGGACAGAGTTCTGCTGGTCTGCCGCACCAAAACCAGGTACTGTCCAACCCTTTCTGGAAACGTCTGCAGCCCCTGCTCCAGCACCTTGGGCAGGAAGAGAGAAAGAAAGGGAACCCACACACCCAGCTTTCTTCCCTGTGCTCGGCACTCGGTCCTTCCCCGGGTCCCCGCCGCTGACGCTTCCTCTTCCGGTGTCAATGCCACTTCTTGAAACCTGGACCCGCTTGGCTGCCAGAGGGAGAAGAATGTCCTCGTCTGTGTGTGAGTGTGACGGCGCTCTGTGGCTCCTTGGTTCTCAGGGCAGTCCCTGTCTGGGCCTGGGGAGGGTCCGGGAGCCGTCCGTGTGGGCCCCGTCCTGGAGCGGCCGGGCCCGCACCGTGGAGAAAGCCACCACATCGGGCGGCCGTTCAGGCCCGGTGGATGCGTGGAGGGGAGCAGAATCTGTCCGGCTACTCCCACTTTGACACAGGAATGGTTCCTGATTTATTATTTTAATTAAGGGCTTTTAAGCTTTAATTTTAAAAGTTAAATATGCTGTCTTCCTATGCGTACCATGGCTGAGCAAATTATCACGGGAACAGCAGGCTCTCGGCCAACATGAGATGAGAGTCCTGAAGGAACCCCAGTGGCTGGCTCCAACCTGCCCGGTGCACTAACTCCACCGGTGGGAACCTGGGCCCCAGGTGGTGCGTCCTTCCTGGGAAGCCAGGCCCAGTCGGCCTTGATCACAGCTGTTTCCACTCTATTCCCTGTGAAATCGGGGTGTGAACTGTGGGGCCCTGAGCTCGGCATTGGCAATGCCGGCTGGTTTTACTCCCAACGTCCTCCTGCTAGCTCCAGGAGAGCCATGTGGAAATAGCCATTTTCAAAAGGCCGACGCTCACCGCCTTATAGGTTAGCTTCCGGTTCTGTCTTGACTCACTCTGGGAGGGAGGTCCCCCTGCACCCAGAATGCCAGCGCTGGGGCAAGTCTGCACCTGAGCGGGGGACCTGGCCCACCTCCGTGGCATTTGCTGCTGTTTTTTTGTATTGTCCCTGCTGTCACCCGTTGTACCCAAGCCGACCCAGCGAGCCCAGCCACCTGCTCTGCTGAGCTGGTGTGTCCTGTGCCCACCCAGTGCCTGACCGTCCCACCCACACCTGGGCCCCTGGAGCCCCATCTCACTCAGGACTTGATGTCTGGTGGCTGCAGGTAAATCCCACCAGTGGGTGGTGTGACATCACTGTGCAGTGCATATGAGGGGACTTGCTCAGCGGGGGCAGGGGAGACGGGCCCGTGGCCAGGATGAGGGAGGGGCACGTGCGTGACCCCTGCCCCTGTGTTTCCCACCATACTTGACCAGGAACTTTTTAGGGAATGCAAACAAAACTTAACATTTCACCTTTCAGTTATTTTTGGTTCGTCCAAAGATTGGGGGGGGGGGGGTTGAAAAGCAATCTTATTTTCTTAGGGATCATTTTTTAGCTTCTATATCAATGATGAAGAACTGGATTAAAAACTGACTATAAACTGGAAGAATAAATATCCACCTGTTTACCGAGACCCAGAGAACTCTGGCAATTTCAGTGCACGATGCTTTATTATTTTTCAACCACATCTCCTCCAGGCCACCCTTCATGGAGATGGATGGGACGCCGTGCCTGAGTGTGGGAGTGGGTCATGCTGTCTCCAGGGCGAGGTCTGCGGTGCCCCAGCATGCTGCAGGAGCGGAAACGTGGCCCCAAGCACCTGTCAGCATCCAGGGGCGCCCATACAACTTACATAGGGGTACATAATACCCACCCAGGCCTCACTAAATCACTTTCTAATTTACCAGTGCTTGCTTGAAACCCCAGAGATCAACTGAGTGAGGCCAATTCGATTCACAGTGAGGGTCGCTGGACCCAGTAACAGCTCCATTTCCGATAACTCTGGGCCTGTCCAAATTTGGGGAGTTCTGGGTTTGGCCTAAGAGTCTGCTTCAAAGATCCACCTCAACTGTAAAGAATAGGATGGATTGTGTGCCGGCCCCGCCCAAATGGTGCCATACTGTCATTCAGCCATGGTATTGCTGATGGCCGAGCGCTCTGCCTGCCCCGGGGAGGGTGTGGACACACGGACACCTCTGTCCCGAACGCTGTGCCTTCAGTGTTGGGATCTGCCATTGACCTAAGAACAACCACTGCCATCAAAAATCACTCTTCATGTACCTTAAAGTGACATACAGGCAAAAAAGCCAGATGCCCTGGCATGGCCTCCGAGCGCCCACGTGCCCTCTGTAAGCTCTTCTCGGGGGTGGGAAGTCGCCAGCGGACCCAGTGAGCCGTGCCGGGCCCTCCCCTGGGAGGAGGGCGGGGGAAGTGGGCTCCAGATCTAGCAGAATGAAGTAACAAAACCCATGTTTACTTGTAAATAAACACTTGTCGATGAAAACCTAAGGCTAGAAAAATAGCCAGACGTGACCACCAGAGTCCCCTTTAAAACGAGACGAACCTTTTTTGTCAGGATGCCATGTTGTGGACATGGTCAGACACGAGGGTCCTCTTTCCAAAGTCTTCTGGGGGAGACGGAACTGACTCACGTTGCTGCTGGTTTCCAGACGTTCCTGTGAGTTCCTGCCGCAGAGCCTTTGCACTTGCTGCTTTTTCTGCTGAAAATGCTCCTCTCCACACAGCTCCTTCCCACGCCTCCTTTGGGTCTTGGCTCATATATCATCTTCCCAGTGGGGCCTCCCTGACCCCGCTTCTTAGCCTTGAACCCCACTGTCCCCCAGGACTCGGTCTCCTTGTCTGTTCCATTCCCCTCCAGGGCTGAGGCAGCACCCCCTCTATGTCACTCCGTGTTCTGTTCATTCTCCCCCCGGAAGAGGCTGATGGAATCTCTGTTTGGCTCACCGATGGCCCAGTTGAGCCACCACTGGGACCTCTGGGTCTCAGGAGCAGCAGGGAAGTCATGAGTTCCAGAGCCTGAAAGACCCAGGTTCAAACCCTGGCCCCACCACTGTCCTGCTGTGAGGAGCAACCAAACGTCTCCGCACCTTGGTTTCCTCATCCACAAAATGGGTCTGCTGGTCCCTCGCCTCCTGGAGTTGCCATGGTGACTCGATAAAATGAGACGTAAGCACATACATAGTAAGGACTCAAATAATGATCCTCATTTTTTACTTTTATTTGGAAATTGCTTCAAACGTAGAGAGGACTTGTAAAAATAGTGCCAGAGAAACTCTTTTATTTTCCTGTTTTCTGCTCTGTTACCTCTCCTCCGTCTGCCATCCGCACAGCAGCCCCCTTGCCCACGGCTTCACTTCCTACAGTTTGTTACCAGCGGTCGGTTGTGGTTCAAAAATGTTAAATGGATATGTCCAGAAATAAACAATTCATAAGTTTGGTTTTATTTTTTATTTTTTTTAAAATATTTTATTAGGGAGTTGGGGGAGGGGGAACAGCGTTGGGGAATCGGGGAAGAGGAACAGACAAGTTGCTGTCTTTTTGTTCTTCAGTCTAGTTGTGGAGGACGTTGCTTCACTGGCCCATGTTGGCATCGTCATCGCGCTCTTCCCGGGTGAGGCAGATCAGTCACTGGCCTCTGGATGGTCGCTCACCGCGGCTGTTGGCAGCTCACGCTGGCTGCCGGCCGCTCACTGTAGCCTATGGCAGCCCACTGCAGCAGGGGCTGCAGCTATGCCGTCCCAGGGACTCACAGCCCAGGTCCAGGTGGAGCTGCCGTCAGCTGCAGAGGGCAGCGTCACTGGCCCTCACATGTGGGATCCGAACCGGGGCCGCTGGCATCCCAAGCCAGCTCCCAACCAGTGCACCACTCAGCCGGCCCCAAGTTTAGTTTTTTAAAAGCAATTCATCAGTGTTACATTGTACACTGTTCTGAGGAGCCTGATGAAATCCCTCATGTCCCGCTCCACCCTGTCCTGCCCAGGGCGTGACTCATCCCTTTGTCCGGCGTCTCCATGCTGTAGACACTCCTGCCCTTTAGTCACTTAGTAGCCGCCTCGGTTATCAGAGCGACGGTCCTGGCATCCCAGAGCCTGTGTTCAGGCCCCAAAGCGCAAGAGCGGTGACGCTGGCCATTCGGACACGCCGCGGAGAAGCCGGAAGGCGCTTCCGTGGGTGAGGCGGTGCAGGGAGGAACGGGTCTGTGGGGGTTTGGTGCTGTCCGCCGAGTCAGGCTTCCACTGGGGCCTTGGCACGTCCCCCCACGGGGAAGGGGGGACGACTGTGTATCAGTCCATCTTCCCTCTAGATACACACACCATGTTTTCTTGAACGATTTGGGAGTTAGCTACAGACATCACACCGCCATAACCCTGAAACATCAGTGTGTATTGCCTCACATCAGTGTGTATGTGAGGTCACGGGTATTCTCTTATCTACCACAGTACAATTACAAATTCAGGAAATGTGTCGGTGCCACTAGACTCCAACCTACAGCCCGTGTTCCAGTTTTGCCAGCTGTCCCATAATGTTCTTCGTGCCCCTCTGGTCGGGGCCAGTCCCGGGCCTCTCCCCGCCTCTGCTGGCACTGGCCCTCTGAGCACAGCGTAGGTGTTCGGTAGAACGCCTCCGCTCTGATCTGTCTGGGTGGCTCCCTGGCTTCAAGCTGCCCTTATTTTTTATCAGCGGCATCATCATAGATTCGAGGGTCTCCTCACAGGAGATCAGGACACTGTTTCAGGTAAAACATGAGCACCTGTGGGCCGGCACACCCCCTTAGCATGGGCCTCTGCATCCCGTTGCTTACTCAGAAAGGAGATGGTTACTATGACGCTGATATGCTATTGGAAAAACAGGAGATAGCTGCTAGGCTAAAAACTGGTGCAGCGAGACGCTGTGGATTATCTAGGGCCTGTCACTCGGGGAGCCTTGTGGAAGGTTCTGGAGGAGGCATTATGAGGCCATAATTCTACTTTAATGAGCTGGGCTCTGTACAATCGACAGGGCAGCAGAGACGGTGTTCATATACACATGTGTACCGGTGTCTTACTTAAAATTCAGACAGAATCTGCAGCTGCCGGAATAACTGGGGAGGTGGGTAAGTGATGCCCACAAAGCCACTTCCCCGGACACAGGGGAAATATGGCCTCAATTACGCTCCTTCGCCCAGGCCCGGCAGTGCGGGCGGGTCTGAGGGTCCTCGCAGCCTTAGCGCTGCTTCGGGCTTGATCGGTGTTGCTCGTTTCCAGAAGCCGGGATCTTCAGGGGAGATCTAAAGGAGGGGAATGAAAGAGCAGATGACAAGAGGCGATCTGTGTTTGGGTCTGGGCTTCGCGTTCTGTGCTTTCCGACCCCGGATGCTCTTCCTGGGAAGGGTGGTGGTGTGCGTGGGAATGCGACCGACAATTTTGTTTTTAACGGTGTTGCGCTGTTCAGCCGGGACTGCGGTTCCAGGGGAAAGCAAAGCCAAAATGACATGGGAACGCACAGGTGGGGCGGGAACACGCAGGGTGCTGGTTCTGGGCTGGGGTTTGCTGGGATGCACCGCGGTGGGCTGAGGGCCTCAGCCTCCCGCAGGGCCGCTGCTGTTTGCTCCCTCTTCCCAGTGTGCTGTGTTTGGATGGGGAGTTAAGTTTGACAGCTTCTCCTAAGAGGACGCCGGGTCTCAGGGCTTGTGTGGGGCTGTGTGTTGGTGCAGGGTTCTGGGGAGACAGTGCATTGCATGGCTGCCGAGTCACCCCGTTTGTCCATGAAGGTGCGGAGTAAGGGCGGCCTTAGCTCTCCTCTGAACAGAGGGCTCATGGAGGCCGTGGGGTCCCGCACCGCGGGCCGTGGGCTCTCACATGCTCAGCTCGTGGCTGCACGGAGACACCCTCCACAGTGCTCTCCGCACCTCCCACCCCGAGAACAAGGGCTGGCAGGTGTGTTTGTTGTCCAGTTTCTACTGCGTTAGCATCACTCCTGGTCTGGACAGGACGTTGGGCCTCAGTCCTTCAACAGGAATCTGGCCACAGGGCCGTAACACTCATGGACACCAGGTACGCGGCCTCTGTCCACTCAGAATATTCCTGAGGAGCCGGAGGGCAGGCGGTGCTGATGCCCACTGGCCTTTCGTGATCCTCCCTTCGATGCCAGGCTCAGCCAGGGCTGGAGGCTCCAGGGTGCCTAAGACCAGGGAAGGGGGCCCAGGACCACGGCGGAGCTGGGCTCCCTGCTCCAAGGACCTCACGACCAGGGCAGCGTCCTCAGGTTCCTGCCGGAGCCCAGAGTGCAGGGCAGGCGTCCCCACCTGACGGGCAGACCCCCACAAGCAGGTCCTGCAGCCACTGCACACAGGTCTTCCTGCAGGAACGGGACCTCCGCTGACACAGGTCTGGGCTGGTTCCCGAAGTCCGGAGGACCACAGCTGCGCCCGCCAATGTGCCTCTCAGGAGCTGGAAAGAAGGCCCAAACGCAGAGCTGCGGGGACCAGAGGCGCCACCTGTCCCCCGCCACCCCCACGCCCTTCCCTCCCGATCTCCCCGCTGCGTCCTGCCCCACCTCCCCTCACTCTCCAGGGATGAGTGGCACCCCAAAGCAAGGACTGCCCGAGGCGTGTCACCTGATCGCCCGCATTTACTCATCACTGCAGCTCTGGGAATGGGTACCAGTGTGTCTCCCCGAGTTACCCAGGAGGAAACTGAGGCACTGGCCGCTGTGGTCTCCCCAGGGCCTCGTGGCTGAGACAACCACAGGGGGAGCAGCAGCAGCCTGTGTGTTGTGGGCCTCCCATGGCCCCAGGCCCCTCACGTCCCAACAGAAACTGCACACAGACGCAGTTTTGAGAAACTCAGCCCCAGGACAGATGGAAGGGAAGCTGTGTGGACCTAAGTCGAGCACTGCCAGGGAGCCGCGCCAGCCGCCCGCGCCGCCCCTCCCCCCGAGCAGCAGCAGGCGCGGGTTTCATTGCTGCAGCTCCTGCTTCCAACCCAGCCTGCCGCTGATTGATCAGGGTGCCGACGGGCCCTGTGAAGCCTGTGGTCTGCGGGTGGACATTCCAGCCAATTAGCCCCAGCGCCCTGGGCGAGCCCCGGGAATCCCTTCTCTCCAGCCGGCACCGTGGCCTGGCGCCCTCTCCTCCGCGCGAGCGCGCCTGGCCGTGGCTGCCGAGGCGGTTCCATCCTCCTGTCTCTGGCCCAGCCCATATGTTTGATGCAAAAGGGCATCTCCTCGCTGTAGCCCAGCCAAGGTTAATATTTTCACTGGGGACCTTGTGCTGTCTCCATTCAGTCTGACAAAGCATGTGTGCTTCCCTGTGTGGGGACGCCAGGGAGAAGGCACTGAGCCCCACGCAGCAAAGGAAATGAAAGTGGGTGTGGGTATTTCCACATATTGGGGGGCCAACTGCGTAGCCATGGGGACTGGCGGCCACCGCCTCTCCTGGACATGCTGGCGTCCAAGCTGGTTCCCCCCCTGCCCTCCCCCTGCCTGTCCTCCCCAGCCACGAATGGGAAGCTTGTGGGTCTTACTGAATTACAGAGAAAAAATAATTTTCAGTCTAAAAATACCTCAGAGCTCCAGCAGGTGACCCAACTAAAAGAAGCAGTAAATTCCATCTGCTGAGAACGTCCTGGCCCTGCTGCCACTTGTCACAGGCGAGATGCCCGGGCGGGAGGTGCCCCTGTCCCCGCCGGAGGCACCGAATCGCTCGCCTTCTCTGTGCCCCACCGGAAAGGGTTTGCACCAGGTCCAGGACTCGCAGATGCGCCACCTGCCATATGCCCAAGCAGTGGCCAGTTAAATGCACGGGGCAGTGAGGGAAACACCGATATGGCGGGGCCCTTGCTCGGGGAGGATCCTCTCAGGACACAGCCCGAATGACCCCAGGGCAGCATGCACTCCCAGGGCACTGACAGAGAGCGCTGCCACATTAAAAGCTGAGGCACTGAGAAGGTGTCGAAATGGGTCACCGCTCTGTTTTGTTAATCAAGCTCTTCATTGGGGACTGTTTCCGTTGTTCAGTGGCCACAGTGAATTCAAAGTGCTTAACAGAAAAGCTAAGTCACAGAGAAATCCGGGGCACAGTTTCAGGTGCAGCTCGATCCAGGGGCTGCTGCCATCATCAAGGCCCCGTTTCTCTTATTTTTGCTGCCTTCAGGTTGGCTGCTTTTAACCAGCCTCTCTCTCCTCTCATGGAGACAGGCTGGCAGCCATCGGATCCAAGCCTGTGCGTCCCCAGGTTTAAGTGGGGGAGGAGAGGGAAGCTTTCTCCCCATAGTGTTAACACAAACCCCAGATACACACTGGAGCTCCAGTGCCACGTTTCACAAGCATTTAACGGATGGGCTATCACGGTGCTAGAAAGACACAAATTTGTGCTCCTGGAGTTTAAATCTGTTAGTGAGAGACAGAGAGGGATAGAATACGCCAATGACGAAAGGGCAATATGAAGAAAGTGGCATAATTCTCTGGAACAGAGGCTGTAAAATATGGCCCCTGCCTGTTTTTATAAATAAAGTTTTATTGGAACACAGCCACGCCCACTGTTTCCATGTTGTCTGCGGCTGCTTTCACACCACAGCAGCCAAGCTGAGGAATTGCCCTAGTGCCCGTCTGGCCCACGGAGCCTAGCAGGGCCACCCCTGGACCTTGACAGAAAACGTGTGCTGACTCCTGTCGAGCGTGTGATGCAGGGAGCCTTACCCCTCAGGAGACTGGTGTGTGTGTCCCTGAGGTCTCAGGAATAGACAGGATTTGACTCAGCAGAGAGGTGGCCGGAATGGGGCTGGGAAGATGGGTGGGGCCACCGTCCTTGGGGCACGTGCCCTTCTTGGTCCAGGGTTTTGGCTCTAAGGCATGGCGCTCCTCTTAGGATCGACTTCTTATGAGTGGAAGGAGGCGGGACAAGTGGAGGGGAAGATGAAAGAGGGGCTCCAGAGGATTTGTGCTTCCCGTTCGGAGGCGGGTGGGTGTGGGCTCGGAATCAAAGCAGAAAGATCTGGAACGCGGCCCCTGGGAGTGTGGGCTTATTTTGTTTGTGCGCGTGAACATAAAGCACAGCTGCTTCCTGCCTCAAGATGACGCTGGGCTGTGAGCCAGTGGTGTCCATCGCCGCCCCGCCGCACTCCTCCTTCCAGCCAGAGGCACTTGTCGCTGGTGGGCCTGGGTCAGGAGAGAACACAGAACCCCTTGGTGCCCAGAGCTCTGAGCCTGAAACGCATTAACCATCTGCTCTAACCCAAGTTCTTGGCTTCGCTGGTTCCTGTTTGACTAGCTAAGTGGTTAGCTGCCCCCCCCCAGAACCTGGACAGCACACTGCGTGGACGTGGGGTGGTGAAATAGTGGCATCTGCATGGCCATCTCTCCTTCCCTCGCCTGAGACAGACATCACTAGTTGATCCCTGCTGGGCTGCATGGAGCCAGCCACCCGAACCTTCTTACTCAGCATCCCAGCAGCCTCCTGCGTCACTCAGCACCCAGGACAAACCCCCTTTGCCACCGAGTACCGGGCATTCACAAACATCGGGGGAATGAAAGAGGGCCTGTATGAAGTGCTTCCATGTCCCGGTGGCAGTGAGTGTGCCCCCAAGCTGTGCGCTTAGAAGGTTGAAAATGCAAACCCACAATTAGCCTTGGGACTCAAGCGTCTCAGAGGATTTATTTATTTTTAATGCCAGACAAGAATGTCATTGCAAGAGCCATAACATGCAGGAGGAGGTTAAAAAGCAGCATGGAAAACTCAGCTGACATCTGCAAGAGGTGTGTGGAGATGTTTACCTGTGTCAGCTACGCAGGTTTCTTATGTGTGGAAGTATCTGTGCAGCGGGGACACTGATTCACTGTCCCAGGGAGCTGAGCTGAAAGGCTCATCTCCTGGGACGTAGCCGGGGGCCTGGGGGCAGAGGGAGTTGGTGGGCTGGCCATTTAGGGTAGCCTGTTGAAAAGCAACCCATTGCTCTCAAGTGTTCCAGAAGCCAACGTTGGTGGGAGGAGGTGGCTCCGCCCCAGCTGATTAAATCTTCCTGGTGGTGGCCCTGGGCAGCCCCAGGAGCACACAGGATGCTCAAGACAAGCGCGTCTTCACATATTTAACATTTCTGATCACTGTCTTCCCTCCCCTGCTCATCTCAGAAGCAAGCTAGCCTGAGGCAAAGCTGTGAAGCGAGCAAAGCTATCTCATCTCTCCCCGTCTCATCCCTCGCAATTTCCTTCCCCGCTTCAGGCTTCGCTCCATCTCCTGTTCCTGCTCACACAGCCGTCCCTCCACCCCCACCCCTGTGCTGGTCAGTCTGATGGCCAGGCCAGCCTGCCTCGGCCAGGACCTTCATCTCTCAGCATCCTGACCCCCGACTTGACTCAGATCAAGATGCCACTCCCCACGCCCCCTCCGCCGACTCTCACCAGGAAGGACCTGCCCAGTTCCTCCCCGGGTGGTACCGTCACGGTCCATACCTCCTGGAGGGCAGGGAGGTCCCTCCTGTCACCGACCAAACAGAGCAGCTCTGCTGATGGTCCGCTGGGCACCAGGCAGGCCGAGGCCGGGGCTCTGGGGAACCCCGTGCACTGCAGTTTGGCAGTGACCATATCTGGGCTTTCTAAAGCTGTCTAATTGTTGGATCTTGTCAGAAGTGCCCCGTACCACAGCATCCTGTGACTTCACTGGGTATAGCTGCCAACTTTCTGTTCAAATTAATGCACAATCACTGGGGATGGTCTCACTTCCCACTGGTTGAACTTTGAGCAGTGAGCGAAAGGTACAGAAAGACCTTGCGCAGTTCCTCAGAGAGGAAAGGTGTCTGCCACTCAGGATTCCCCATGCGTACCCCATGAGCTCACAGACGGGGCGCTCCAGGCTGTGGAGCCGTTCAGGCAGACGGCTCACCATGGTGGTCAGGCCACCTTCCTTTCATCGCATTTCAACCTCCTACTTGCTGTTCCGTTGAAGGTCTAGATTGTGAGAGACACAAAACCAAAGTCCAGGTCAATCTGATCATATCCAGTGTCACCAGAAACATACTACCTCCCCTTCCCTCCATTACAGCGCATTTTTCGTCCTTAGTTTTAGGTTCTGCATATGTGGCCCTGAGCAGGTTCTCCTGCCGGCCCTCCCCACCCAGGCCAGAGCCAGTGCCTCCCGTGGGTCTATGGGAAGAGGGAGCTTCTCTTCCCAGGTCCTTGGCCAGGTTTGAGGGCCATCCCAGAACCACTGTGTGGCCGAGGGACAGGTGATGCTGGTGAACCCCTCGGGGTCCATCCAGGGCACTGGCAGGGGTGCTGGCCCATCCCACTTAAACCCCCAACCTGAGAAGGGGGTGAAGGCTTCCCAAGGGGGTGCAGGGCCCCAGCTGACAAATGTGCATTATACTCACTCCTCCCAGGACCCTCACACACATGTCCACAGGACTGCCACCCCCGTCCACTGGAGTTATGGGAGGACCACGCCTAGCTGGGGGGTCCAGGAGCTCCCCTGAATCTACCCCAGTGGAGGTCATAGCATTCACCTTGTGTGATACATGCCAGGTCCCGGGTTGGGTCCTAGGAACCAGAGCCCACATTAGCTTAGCGCCCATGCCTCCCAACCCCCACCCCCGTGCCTGACTCAGAGCAGAGGAGGCCCGGATGGACCTGTAGCGCTAAATTGCACTGCAGATCTCCACGGAGGGCTGGATGGCATCCCTTCATTTGGAAACTTCCGTCCGATTAAGTATGAGGCTGCGTGGCTCGTTAGGAATGCAGATATCCCTCTAAATCAGAGTTGTGCAGAAGCTCTTGGAGCTGAGATGCACTGCACTTTTTGTATAAAATAAAATGGCTAATTAAATTGCATACACTTTGTGAATAAAAAGAAAACTGTAAAATAAACATCTGTGCACTTGAGGCTCACCCAGCACCTTCGGTACGTGTTACATCTCAGCCAGAAAAGGGCTAATTTGCCGCAGCCTCCCCTTCCCATTTACAAAGCAACCCAGGGTAAAGGCCTTGATTTATAGACTCTTTATGTTCATATAAAAAGGGGGCAATATCTGTATAAAGTCAAGACAAACTCTGTTTTAAAAACCGTGTGCGTTTTTATTGCCACGCAGTCAGTATGGGGTTGCATGTGCGGAGCAGAACCCTCGAGCAGGGCTGTTTCAGCTTCTTTCCCGCACACGGACCGCAAGCCATTGATGTTGAGCTTGACACACTAGGGAGATCAGGCCTATACGTCTTCCACTGGCTGCAGCTGAGATGCCTTGTTAGAGAAGACTCGGCGTCTTGGTTTCCAGGCCACCATCTGTGAAAGGGGGCAGGAACACGAAATGAGATCAGGCATCCTCAGTGGGTAGCATCTAACAGGTGCTTAAAAAGTGGGCTGTGGCCCTCCTTTCTCACAGCTTTGTTCATGCGAATGATTAATGAATCACAGCAGATTATTTTAGGACTGTTACTTAATTGCTCCACGTGTCTGTTATCTGTGTGTTGTGTGTGTTGTCTCCTAAAACCTGGTGAGGTCTCCAAAACAGCAGGTGGAATAGAGATTGAGAGCATGACCTGTGGTCCCAGAGGTCTAGATTCAGATTCCAGCTCTGCCGCTCATTGGCTGAGCAGCTCTACAGAAGTCACTCCATTCCTGTGCCTGAGGCTCCCCATCTGCAGAAGGAAGATGCTTCATACGATGGTTATGAGCATCACATGCTTTAATGCGTGTGAAGAGCTTACAACTCTTCCAAGGAATCCATCAGTGCTGGTGAGCAGCACAAGCTGCAGTCTTCACCACCACCGTCATCATCATCACCACCATCATCACCATCCCCGCCATCACCACCACCATTACCACCATCACCATCATCTCCATCACCACCGTCATCACCACTATCATCATCACCATCACCATCATCACCATCACCATCATCATCACCATCACCTTCATCATCATCATCATCATCACCATCACCACCATCATCACCATCACCACCATCACCACCATCATCACCATCATTACCATCACCACCATCACCACCACCATCATCATCACCATCATCATCGTCATCACCATCACCACCGTCATCACCATCATCATCACCATCATCACCATCATCATCATCACCATCGTCACCACCACCATCACCACTGTCATCACTATCACCACATCACCATCACCGCCATCCTCCATTCCACCTGTCTTTTTGGAGAACTCACCAGGTTATAGGAGACAAAATACACACACACACACACACACACACACACGAAACAATAAGAGTTGTAAAATAATCTGTTGTGGTTCATTAGTTTATTCATTGCACAAACACCTGAGTGCCTACTGTGTGCCAGGAAGCCTGGGCACAAGCGAGTGGCCCTGGCAGGCGTGCCTTGACGCCTGAGAGCAGGAGGGGGGCTGTTCTCCCCGCAGTGTCCCCCGTGACCTGAGGAAGGAGGCGTGGGAGGCAGGGGTCAGCGTGCGGGCCGTCAGCAGGGGCTGGGAAAGGTGGGCACTGCTTTTCAGCATCAGGGGTCTCAGCTGATTGCTAAGGAAAGGCCAAGAATTTGAGAAGACAAAGGGAGAGGACCAGGAAGGGTCCCTGCAGATCCCTGGCCTCAGGAGGTTGAGAAGTCCCCCAGAAAGGCGCGTAAGGCCAGGGGGCCTGAGGCGGGGCCGCCGCACGCTGAGCACGTGAGCACCTTGGTGGGGAAACGCCTGCTGCTCCACCTCTGCCCTGACCGCAGCTCACGTCCTCCTCTGCAGAGACCCCGGCTGCCCGCCCCCGTTGAACAGAGAGAGGCGTGGGCAGGGGCACAGCTGCTTGTTTGCTTGACTTTTATATTGATTTCCAAATCCGTTTAACAAAGGTAACAGGACTCTACAGCCTGGGAGGAGCCTTCTGTCTTTTATCGAGGGTCGAGGGCTGGGTCTTAGCGTAGCTCTATCCCATCAGAAACCCTTCTGGGCCGAGAGCAAGGGCGCGAGGGCCAGAGCCTAAGGCACTTCTGCTGCTGTTCCCTCCCTGTGTCTCCCCGCTCCGACCCCAGAACTAGCAGGGCCACCAGCGTCTCCCAGTCACTCTGTTTCCGCCAGCAGGGACCGTCCAGGAAGTGGGGTGTGGCTGACCCTTCTGTGGGGCTGACCTGAAGGCGGACAGCCTCACCGTAGCCCACCCAGTGCTTGGTGCCTTTTCTGAAGGATAATTAAGCAGCAGAAAGCAGTCCCTTTCATTGCTGTTTATTTTTTTGAATTCATTTTTAGTTGCACAGGTAACACGAGTGATTTCCCCTTGTTGAAAGTCACACAGTACAGTTCAAGCAACAACCTTCCTCCATTCAATGGATTCTCCCTCTGGGCGTCACCCTGTGTTTCAGCTTCATGTGTTTACTTTCCTGTGCAGTTAAAAATACATGAACGTGTGCAGACTTGTCTGAGAAACGCAAGTGACGGCCTCGTGCTGTTAAGCAGGGCCGGACACCCTCCGAGTGGGAGGCACGCGGCGCCTTAGCCAGGAGCCCAGGACTTGCAGCCGTCCCAGAAGTGTTCCCTGCGGTTATTAACCACAGAAAGCCAGACTGGACCAGAGGCTGGACTGGGGCTTGTAAACTGGGAGAACTCCAGGTTTTTTCATTGGCTTCCGAAATGGTTTAACGCAGCTCACGCCGAATCGGAGACCTGGGAGGAGGGCTTCCTCTCTCTCAGGCTGCCGTGGCCCCGGGTCCTGTGGGCAGACACTGGGGCTGCTTCCCGAAGCGGGGTCTGGGCAGGGTGCGAGGGCCGGCAGGGCAGGGGCTTGGTTCCCTCCCACGGAGGCCCCGCCCTGCCCGGGACCCTGAATTCCCAGTGGAGGGGCCAGTTCCTGATACAGAGGCTGTGTTTTCCCCCCGGGGGAAACAATCCCCCCTTTGGCCCTGACGCTCTGAGGCCTTTTGGCTTTCTCCCCTGGGGGCCCTGCTCTTCCTGCCCCCCACCTCACCCCACCCAGGGACACACCCATCCTTCCTCCCCTCAAGCTCAGGGTGCTTCTATCTTTGAGTCTTCTTTCCTCTCCAAACACGCTTGTCCACAGTGGTTTCCAGTAATTTGGTCCCCCCTTTCGGTCTTGCCTTTCCCTGCAAAAGCCAACAAAACCTTGCACCTCATAAATTTTAACAGCGTTTTCAGCTGATGTATTTCATGTCTGAATTGTTTTATCTGCCTGGCTTTGATTGTACGCCCCGAGGGCTCGGACCGCGTCCTGTTTCATCTTCCGTGCAGCTCCGAGCGCACTCTTGGCATTCCGCTTATAAAAACGCACGAAAATAAATATATGCACACATCTATAATTGTTTTATTTAGAGCCGTTTGACAATAGATCAGAGATGTGTGTGTGTACTTACACATCTGAGACTTAAACATGACTTCTTTGCAAGTCTTAATCTGTCCCTTGAGTATTAGTAATTTGTAAAACATGATTTATTTGCTTAGAATTATTCTTCATAACTTCAAATGTGTGCATAATTTAAAGGAAAATTTTAATCTCTGATTTCTGATTAATTTTTGAAAAACAAACTTCCTAGAATTTTTTGGGCTTACATGGAGATGTATAAATAAGACTCAAAGCATTTATCTTGACAAGCACAAGTCTTCCCTTCTACCTAAGCATTAAGTGATGTTAAAACAAAAAAGTTCAGCTTAGATTTAAGACAGGTTCAAATTAATCAGGAATGATTTCTTCTCTGTCTGAGCGTTTAAATGTCTGTGGAAGGAAGTAATTGAGCTGGCTTTTTTCCTATTCATTTTACTTTTTTTCTAATGTATAACCTTTCAGATTCTTTTTTCTGCTGGAAAATTTCTGTTGGTGAATATAACATGCCTGTAGCTTACTTAATTCAACCAGTAACAACGTACAGAGAGTGAGCCCTCAAGAACAAGCCAAAATTACTTCATTCTTTTAAAATTTGATTGAAACGCCTGCTCTGTGCCAAGGAACATGCTAGATGCTGAGAACCCAGGGGTGAAGTAGAAAGGGAAAGTCTCCAGCTGCGGGGACTCCCACACCTTTGGGGGAGACAGAGAGTAGGTCTGCCAACAGTAGAGAAAACTGCCGTCAGCACCCCTCCCTGCTGACACAGGGGGCCCTGGGGAGGAGTGGTACCCTGAGCAGGGCCGACCAGAGGAACAGCTGGAGGTGCGCCCTGCAGCAGGAGAGCTAGCCCTAGGGAGCTGGGACAGTGAGCCTCGGGCCGGGAGCGGCGGGTCCAAGGACAGGGCCCACCAGGGCTCGCCTTCTCCCACAGGATGTCTGCTCACGTCCGTGCCCCTCCACACAGCCGGGACAGGGGGCCCTGCTCATCAAACCCAGGTCGGGCCAGCCCCCTCCTTCTCGGCCTCTCACCTCCTCTCGCTTCACTGAGGACAAAAGCCACAGTC
Source organism: Aselliscus stoliczkanus (assembly GCA_033961575.1). Lineage (NCBI taxonomy): Eukaryota > Metazoa > Chordata > Mammalia > Chiroptera > Hipposideridae > Aselliscus > Aselliscus stoliczkanus. The sequence continues at coordinate 1,725,200 of CM066738.1, read as the reverse complement.
CTCACGCGGGCCTCAGGCTGCCTCCTGCCTCACCGGCCACCTTGTTCGGCCCTTGTCTCTTTCCCGACTGCCTTCTCCCCCTAGAAGGCAGGCTCTGCGAGAGCGTGCGTTGGGGTCTTTCTCAGGGTCACGTCCCCATGCCCGGCACACAGCAGTGGCTAGCTGAAGATGGGTCGGGGGTGAGTGGGCATGCTGGGTCCTCCGAGCTGAAGAGGGGTCGGGGGTGAGTGGGCATGCTGGGTCCTCCGAGCTGAAGAGGGGTCGGGGGTGAGTGGGCATGCTGGGTCCTCCGAGCTGAAGAGGGGTCGGGGGTGAGTGGGCATGCTGGGTCCTCCGAGCTGAAGACGGGTCGGGGGTGAGTGGACATGCTGGGTCCTCCGAGCTGAAGAGGGGTCGGGGGTGAGTGGGCGTGCTGGGTCCTCCGAGCTGAAGAGGGGTCGGGGGTGAGTGGACATGCTGGGTCCTCCGAGCTGAAGACGGGTCGGGGGTGAGTGGGCATGCTGGGTCCTCCGAGCTGAAGACGGGTCGGGGGTGAGTGGACATGCTGGGTCCTCCGAGCTGAAGACGGGTCGGGGGTGAGTGGACATGCTGGGTCCTCCGAGCTCCTGCGCTGGCGCCGGGCCCCCGCCCACCTGGGTGCTGCAGCTGGTGACGGGTAACAAGCCAGGGGCTGCAGCGGGCAGGTTACTGACAAGCACTAGAGGGAGCTGCAGGGACGGGGCAGGACACAGGCGCTGGCCACCCTGGGATGCGCCCTGAGTTTATCAGGAAGACGAGGATTTAGCCAAGCAAATACGTCTGTGTCCAGGAAGACAGCCTGTGGGAGGACTGACTGAGCTGGGCGCAGGTGGCATGCTCCCCGAGAGGGAACCAGAGAGTTTGGGGCAGAGACGTAGGGAGGGTGCTCATTCCTGCAGCCACCACGGGAGCCAGTAAGGAACTCGCTGGACCCCAAGCAGTGGGAGTCCTCCCCAGGGCAGGAGGCCAGTGTGGGACTGGAGGAGGAGGCAGGGGAGGGGACATGCAGGGGACAGGAGGCTCTGTGCTTGGACTCACTGGAGCTTCTCAGGGAGCTGACCCTGAACCGACCCTTGGAGTCCAGGGGCCCTGGAGTTTCAGTATCCAGGGCAGGCCAGGCGGGCGCAGCAAGAACCCTGAGCTGCCCAGGACCCAGGATCAGGGCAGAGGAGGAGAGGGTGGCTGTCGCGTCATCCTGTCAGTAGCACTGACATGTCAGTCGTGTCATGTCAGAGCAGGAAAGTGACACCATCGGGGGACGTTCTGGAAAGATGATGCTGAGCCTGTGTGAAGGCCACATTAAACTTGGTCTCCCTTCGCTGCTTTTCATTCGTCCAGACAGTACAGGGCCACTGGGCAACAGCCAGCTCTTCCTGGAAGCTGGCATTACATGACACCTTCTGACTAAGCTCGGATTTGTCATCACTGCCATTCTCTGGGAAATGAGGAATTAATCGTCTTTCAAAGTAATGGCTCAGAGAAGACATCAAAATGCAGTCTGTGGGGCAGGGTCTGATGGGCCTGCCTCCCCGCTGAGCACCAGCCTTAGTTCCTAGTTACAGGGCTGTTCAGGTGTTTTTTTGTTGCCTCACATCAGTTTTGGTAGGTCATGTGTTTCTCGGAATATTTCCATTTCTTCCAGGTTATCCAGTTTGCTGGCATATAATTGTTCATTGTGCTCTCCTAACCATCTTTTTTATTTCTGTGGCATTGGTGGTAACATCTCCTTTCTCATGTCTAATTTTAGTTATTTAGGACTTTCTCTCTCTCTCTCTCTTTTTTTTTTTCTCCCTTACTCTAGCTAAGGATTTGCCACTACAAATAAATCAACAAAACACACAGACAAAGGCAGCAGGAGAGGAAAAGAGACAAAAAAAGTTATCAGACACACGGGAAACAGTTAACAAAATGACAACAGAAGTCCTTCGCTGTTAGTGGTTACTAAGTGTGAGTGGATTTTTGTAGTGACGTGTTTTGATTCCCTCATCATTCCTTTTGTATATGTTTTATAGATATTTTCTTTGTTGTTCCTATTGCAATTACATAAAACACTATAAAGTTACAACGAATCTAATTTAAACTGATAAGAACTTAACTTCAATCACATAAAAACTATTCCGTTACATCTCTGGTCCCCTTATGTTATTGTGATACACATTATCTCTTTTTATTTTGCATGTCCATTAACATAGACTTATGGTCACTTTCTATGCTTTTGTTTTTTAAATACTAGAATTAAGAGTGATGCATTCTCCTATATTACAACATGACAGGTTTCTATATTCATCTATATATGTACCTCTACAGGTAGTTTTATATCTTCTTATGATTTTGTGTTAGTTACTCTGTGGTATCTTTTCATTTCAGCTTGAAGGACTTCTTTCTTGCAGGGCAGTCTACTGGTGATGAATTCCCTCAGCATTTTTGTTTTGTTTTTGTTTTTTTATGAGAAACAATTTTTTCTTCATTTTTGAAAGACAGTTTGGCTAGATATGGTTTTCTTGATTAGCAGCTTTTCTTTTCTTTTAGCCCTTTGAATATATATCATGCCCTTCCCTTCTAGCCTGCAAGGTTTCTGCTGAGAAATCCACAGATAACCTTATAGGAATTTCCTTTGCGTGTGATGCGTCATTTTTTTCTTGATACTTTCAAGATTTTCTTTGTCTGTGACTTGAGTTTGATTAGAATGCATCGTCCTGTAGGTCTCTTTAGATTTATCCTACTTGGAGTTCTTTAATCTTCTTCTTGAATTTGTGTGTCCATTTCTCAGGTTTGAGACGACTTCAGCCATTGTTTCATCAGATAGGCTCTATTCCCCTTTCTCTCTTTCTTCTCCTCCTGGGGCTCCCATAATGCATATATTGTTTTACTTCATGGGATCCCCTAAGTCCCATAGGCCCTCTTCACTTTCCTCTATCCTGTTTTCTTATGGGTCCTCTGACTTGATCATTTTGACTATCCTGTCTAAGTTCACTGATTATTTCTTCTGCCTTGTAAACTTTGGTGGTGCAGTCATGTAGGAAAATTTTTAGTTCAGTTGTATTCTTCAGCTCTAGAATTTCTCTTTGTTTCAATTCTTTATAGTTTTTTTTAATCTCTTCGTTGATATTTCATTTTGTTCATGCACCATTTTCCTGATTTCATTTAATTGTCCTTCTGTGCTCTCTTTTACTTCATCAACTACCTTATGATTGTTATTTTTAATGTTTCGTCTAGTGATTCATCCATTTCCATTTCTTTATGGTCGGTTATGGAGATTTAACTTATTTCTTTTATTGGGCCATAGTTCCCTGTTTCTTTGTACACTTATTGTTTGTTGGGATGAGAGCGTTTGGAAAAGCAACCACCTTACCCAGTCTTTGTGATCTGGCTTTGTAGACTTTCCCCATCTTCTTAGCTAGAGATTCTCAGAACTCCTCTCAAGATTTTTCTGGGGACGCATGTTCTCTGGGCTTGTGCATGTAATCTCATAGTGGAGATTTGCCTGTTTCTACTCAGGGTTTCCTCCTGGTTTCCGTCTGTGGTGCCTTACCCTCCCTGGTTCTAGACTGCCATGGGGGATATCTTTTGTTCTCAGCGGTCTCTAACCTGGTTACCATACCTGTCATCATTCGAGCAAAACAGAAACCAGTCTCTCAGCCATTCTCCGCCCCCACAAAAAAAAAAAAAAAAAAAAGAAAGAAAGACAAAGTCAGAACTTTAGGCTATGTTCCATTCTCCTCTTCCCCAGGGAGAAGCCAAAAGCTGGGAGTTTTCTTCTACTCACATGCTGTGTGCCAAGAGAGGGGCTATAAATGGCAAAGAAATGTCATGAATTTTCCAACCAGATTTGATGTCGTTTTCTTGGCTCTCTGGGGTGCAGGGACCTCTTATATTCCTGATATTTCTCAAAGGCAATTCATCTATATGTTATTGTTAAGTCATTGTCTCCACAGGGTAAGAAGGATCTGGGCTTCCTGGCCATCACCTTGCTGATTTCACTCCCAAACGGCACAGTTTGAATACACACTGCATGAAGGGTAAAATCATCTTCTGACAGCTCTCCCACTATCCACGCTCATCCCAGTGGTCACTCCAGGAGTCAGCATACTGGTCCTAGAAAGGGCCAGTTAGTGAATAGTGTCAGGCTTTCTGCTCATACCACCCTATGGCAGCTATTCAACTCTGCCACTGTATCATGAAAGTACCACACAATATGTGTAAAGAATGGGCATAGTCATGTTCCAATAAAACTTTATTTACAAAATCAGATGGTGGTGGGCAGGCTGTAGTTTGCTGACCTCAGTCCTTGCTCAACCTGGCAGTCCGAGGAATCCTGCCAAATCTGAGCCATGTCTCGCCACCAGCCAGCTCTCAGCACTACAGAGGGTTCACATTTCACAGAAAGCAGTGAAAGGTCTTTGTAGCAGGCACCCTTCTTGTCTTGCACCCCACTCCCACTCTTGCCGTCGCTCTGCCCCAGCCGCCTCGCTGGAGCTGTTGCCCAATCACATCGTCTGTTCCCATCCGAGGATCTCTGCCCGTTCCTCCTCACCATACCTCTTAGTTTCTTCACTTCCTTTGAACAGTGTACAACTCTCCCTATATTTGTGAGCGTGAACCACAATAACTAAATACCACAGACCGGGCAGCCTAGACAACAGAAATTTATTGTCTCGCACTTCTGGAGGCTGGCAGTTCAAGGTCAAGGTGTCGGCAGGTTGGTTCCTTCTGAGGCCTCCCTCCTTGGCTTACAGGTGGCTGCCTTCTCCCTGTGTCCTCACAAAGTCGTCCCTCTTTGTGTCCTAATCTCCTCTTCGTAGAGGGATACCAGTCATATTGGATTAGAACCCCCTTAATGACCTCTTGAAAGACTGTATCTCCAAACACAGTCATTCTGTGGTACTGGGGGTTAGGGTTTTAACATATGGATCTGAGGGGATTCAGCCCACAAGACTCCCTCTGAGCGCAACCCTGACGCCCCTGTTTAGACTACAGCCCATCTCCCCACTTTCACACGCCAGGTCCCCTTGTTCTGCTCTTTCCCCACTTAGCACCACCCCTGCTGACGTCCTGCAGGATGTACACCCCTTTTCCAAGTTTTGTTCTCTGAACCTCATTATATTCTTCAAAGTTAAGGAACAAAGAGCTTTTGTATATATACGTGAAGTCTTTCAATATTTACCATATTAGACATTAAAGCTAAGACATTTGAAAAATAGTTATTAATGCATTTAAAAATATAATAATAAACCTATTGCATGCTAACATTTTATGAAAGCCAAATATATTTTGCAAAACAAATCCAATTTAGTGAGAGAGGCAGTGTTTTTACATTTTTGCAAATCTCTTTAATGTCTGGCTTAACAGAAAACTGCTGTATTCTGCTTCTGCATTAACTCTGTTGTCATGTTGAATTGAAAAATATATGAAAAAAATTCAGCCTCTCTCAGATGTGTAGATGAAAGGGGTGGGTGTATTTTAATCACCTTTTGAGATAATGGTGGATACTCTTACACCAAAAGTTAACAAAAGTTGGTTTCTTAAAGGCTAGTAGCTGTGAGACTGAGATGACATCATTGAACATAACGTACTCTGTTAAATTAAAATCCACTGGCATATCTTGTACTTTGAATGAATCTTTCACCCATGCATAATTTTATAACATCGTGGATTAGTCTTTTCAAATTGGTGGCTCTCTGAGTGATGTATGTCTTCCATGATACAATATATTTAAAAATCACATTTGTGAATATCACCACCGGTCTCATCAGAAAAGCCTTTCATTATTGGGAAGCTTTCCAGCCCACAAGTTTTCCAGAACCAATTTTTGCTCCAAAGCTCTAATTTCATCACTGGCAACAAATATTGTCAGTTGTTTTCCTTGAAGTGACAGCCTCACTTTGTTCCTTTTCAAGAACATGTATGCCAGACTCACATATGACTGACGGCGGTTTGTCTGTGGGTTGCTCTTTTAAGTAAAAATAATTTGCCGTGAAAAAGTGGCTAGTTCAGCTTGCAACTCATAAACAGTGAGTGGCACGGGCACTGTACATCAAGGCAGCCACCCTGCTTCTAAGCGTGCTGCTGTCTGTACTCCCCGTTTCATCACACTGAGTAATAAAAGGAAATGCAATCGGGAGTTGCGATTTAATAAAATTCATTTTTACTGCTTCTGTCTCATCAAGGACGTTCGTTAGTGAGATGACTTTTCCCCACAGTAAAGGAAGGCTTGGTGATGAGAACATAATGACGACTAATTACCACTCAGTGCTCCTACCCTGATTCTTGCCACGGCACCCACCATGAAAAAAGGCAGACACCATCTTTTCTATCAGCTTTATTAAAATAAAATTCACACACCACAAAATCTACCCTTGCAGAATGTACAAGTCATAGGTTTTCATGTATTCTCAGAGCTGTGCAACCATCACAATATAATTTTAGAACCTTTTCATCACCCCAAAACAAACTCTGCACGCATGAGCAGTCCCTTCCCTGCCCTTCTAACTACCTCTCATTGCACACACACACACATGCATGCACACACACATGCACACACACACATGCATGTGCACACACATCCATCCACACACACACATGCACATACACATACTACACGTATGTGCGCGCGCACACACACACACACACGCCCTGGACAACCCACTAGTGTATTTTCTGTCTCTGTAGACTTGCTTTTTCTGGGTGTTTTATATAAATAGAGTTATATATTTGAGATCTTTTGTGACTGGCCTCTTTTTGTTTTTTTTTAGGGCAGTGTCACTGACCCTCATATGTGGGACCCGAACCGGGGCCGCTGGCTTCCCAAGCCAGCGCTTAACCACTGCACCACTCGGCTGGCCCTGTGACTGGCCTCTTTTAATTAGCCCCCTGTCGTGAAGGCCCATGCACCCCAGCATGTGTATCACTACTTCCTGTTTGTTGCTGAACAGTATTTCGTGTGGCATAGGAACAGTGTGGCATAGGAAGCAGAGTTATGGCCCCAAAGAGGTGCACGTTCTAATGCCCAGAACCTGTGAACACGTCACCTTTCATTTGAGGAGGTGACTCAGGTAAGGACCTGGCGATGAGAAGATTATCCTGGATTATTCAGGTGGGCCCCATGTCACCACAAGGGTCCTTCCATAAAAGGAAGACCAGAGGTCAGTCAGAGAAAGAGATGTGACATTGGAAGTAGAGGTCAGAGTGGTGCAGGGCCAGGAACCAAGGACTGCAGGGCACCTCTGGAGCTGGGAAGGCAAGGAAACAGACTGTGTCCTCGAGCCTGCAGAGGGAACACAGCCCTGTGGACCAACTTCAAATCCCCGACCCCCAGGACTCTAATGAGTGTGTGTGGTTTGAAGCCACTAAGCTTGTGGTCTCTTGTTAGAGCAGCAGTACGAAACTAATACATGTGGCTGGACCCCATCTTGTTTACCTGTCCCTCAGCTAATGGACATGTGGTTTGTTTCCACCTTTTGGCTCTTGTGACAGTGTTTTGGGAATGTTTCTGCACATTTTTGTGTGGTGATGTTTTCAGTTTTCATACGTATATACCTAGGAGTAGAATTACATACCTAGCCGTGGAATGCTGGGTCGTATGGTAACTCCATGTTTAACCATTTGAAGAGCTGCCAGGCTGTTTTCCAGAGCGGGCGCACACTCTGACAGCCCACCAGCAGTGTGTGCGGGTTCTAATTCAACCTTGTTCTTTTCTGGGATTTTATTATTACCATTATACTCATCCCCACTGGGTGTGAAATGGCAATGATTTGCTTTGGTCCTGATTAGCCTGTAATGACTGATGATACTGGGCATCTTTTCACATCCTTGTTGGCCGTTGGATCTCTTCTTTGGACAACTATTCGAGTCCTTTGCCCATTTTTAGTTGGGTCATTTATCTTTTTATTACCAAGTTGTCAGAGTTCTTTATATTTCCTCTCCAGGCACAGCCAGCCATATGTGGGCTGTCGGTAGGTCTGGGTGGCACATGAGGAAATGGGCTCAGGGATGCTGGTAATGTGTCTGAGGTCACACAGCACGTGTGTGTAGAACCAGGGCTTTTGCTCAGGTCCATGCAGCCTCCCACCGCTCCCCGCTTCCCAACCCCTTCACCATCAGGGAATCCAAATGCCATCATCGGCCTTGAAGCACTGACAGGTAACGAATTTTTGCCGCCAGCGTCCAGCAATGCCCCCACTTGGACCATCCCACCATGCTCGCATCGGGAGTGCACGACTCTGGGCCCCCGAGCCCTCAGCCCCAGTCCTGAGTAGTGACCCTCATTACAGCCACAGAAGTCCCCCGAGTGTCTTCGCTGGTCCTGGCCCCCCGTTGGGGCACCTCCCGAGGCCTTGTGAGCTGCCTGTGTTTATTCCGAGCCCCTTTCCCACTGAGGAGTCATGGAAGGGAGTAGGAAGCTGGTGGCGACCCCCCAGGACCACCGATAAGACTACACAGTGTCAGCCTTGTCTCCTTGAGGAAAATGTTTTCATTGGTTCTTCTTTAGTGTTCAAAAAGCCTGAGACAAAGCTCGTTGGCACCGTGCAGAGTGGAGAAAGTGGGGCCCCTGGATCCCAGACGCGCCCCTGTCTGTGTAGCCCGCAGGCTGCCGTGTACACCACAGAACTGTGCCGGTGGGTTAATCCTGGGCGCTGCGTCTCAGCAGCCCGATGATGGGAAAGATGGAGTTCGAGGGCCCGGGCTCTGCCTCTGACTTCAGGAGACGACCGTGGCCTTGGGTGATGTGAATGTTTCCCATAATGGCTTCCCATAAAACACTCGCCCCACATCCCGTCTGCCCATAAAAATTCCGTCTCCATTGGCTCAAGGCAAGGAGATGCCACTTGTTCCCGCCCGGAACCTCTGAGTGTGTAGGGGTCCCTGGGGAAGCCACGGCTCTCCATTTCTGTGACAGCCCAAATACATCCCTCAGCATGCGGGGAACACCTGACCCCACTGTCAGGAAGTCCCCAGGGACCGAATGGGTTGAGCCCTGGGATAAGGTTCCCATCTCAACTTCTAAGATGGTCTTTTCACTCCCCCTGACTACTGCCCGCCAGCATGAAAGCAAGGCCTGGAAGGTGTCACATGGACCGGTGAGAGCACGCTCGTTATAGGCGTCTCTTCTCCAGAGCGGTCCCCGCATGTGCCCAGGCGTGGCTGTGCTCTTGGGCCCCAGGAGGGTTAGGGTTCGGGTTACACCCTGAGGCTGATGCGCCCACTCGCCTCACGTGGAAGGGAAGGGCATTCTGCCTGGCAGCTCGTGTGACGCTGGGCACCCAGGACGGTTAACAGCTCCCGTGCAGGCGGGCACAGGTCTCGGTGGCTGAGGTTTCTTAAGGAAGCCCAGTGTAATCTGCTGTCTGGGTCCCCAAGGGTCGTAAGAAAGGGGGTGGGTGGGGGCTCAGAAGCACTAAGAGTGCCGACGGCATTAATAACAGTAGCTAACACTTAATTAAAGCCATTTAACATTTACCTTGTAAACAGTAGGGCCGTAAACATTTCTTGGGTCGTGTGTGCCACCTCCTGTCTGGCCTGGGGACACAGCTGTGAGCCTGACGGTGAGGCCCCAGAGCTCATGTTTAGTGCTAGTGACGAGGCACCGGGTTCAAACATGCGGGGCGGGGCTTTCGCCAGGTGGCGGGTCCTGTGCCCGGCGCTAGGTGGAGGGAGGCAGGTAGAGACCACACACAGGGCCCCACAGGCTGCAGAGGGGGCGCCGGACGGATCCATCTGCTGGGTGGGTAGGCAGCCAGGCCACGATGCCAGCTCTGGGCCATGCCCTTCTCTCCAGTGCTGTGAAACTCCTTTTGAATCCATCAGCGCCCTGCACTGTGCACCCAGCAGGTGCGAGTAAGAGCTTAGCAACGGCCTCGCATCTGATTCTCCCCCGGGAGCTGCAGCAGGTTAAGTGGGAAACTGGACCCCCACCTTCAGGCCTGCTGGGGGGCAGGGCAGGCGTGCAGCATTGGGGCGGGGGTGGGGGGGCTCTCAGAAACCAGAGCCACAGGGACACACTGGGCGTGCCAGTGAGTCCGTAGGCTCCTGGATACCCAAGCCTGGTCCCAGTGGAAGATACAGGACAGAGAAGCATCGAGGACCTTCTCCATCCTGCTCCGTGCTCGCTCTCACTCTCGCCGGCTCCTCTTTTTTCTTAATGACACTTCCTCTCCCCATTCCTGACTGAAGCCAAGACCTGCTTCCATTAGCCACGCATACACAGGAAGCGTCTGTCACTGCTGTCCTCTGTGCTGTCACCTGAAGACTAACGAAAGGAAGGACCCTGGCTGTGGAAAGAGGGTCGGCCTTTCCAAAGGTGAGCCGCCGGTTCCTGAGCTGCAGTGACAGCTGCACCGTTTTCATGACTGGGAGAGTGTGAGGCGTTTGTGACAATGTAAGGCTGCTTTCCATGTGGACAGACTGACCAGCGGAGATGTTTCTCAGGCCTCCTGACTCCCAGGGTGCAGTGAAGAGCACAAGTGACAAACGTGAGGGTTCAGCCCGGGTCCAGGGATGCTCGGCGACCCTGCGTCAGGGGCCGTGGCAGGAGGCAGCCCTCGGGCCACGTCATTTAGTGTTTGGAAAGGGTGCCACATGCCACATGTTCTCACATCAGCCCCCCACTGCGAGCTTGAAGCACCCCCCAGAGCGGGAGATGGGCTCCAGCTCCACATTACATCTCCATACGGCACACGCCTGTGATGGCGGAGCACAGACTCTGGTGCACGACTTCGCTGTGGGGCTGGGTCCGTCTCTGTCACAGGAACCCCCATCGTGCCTGCGTCACAGATCCTCTGAGAATCTATCTCAGAAATGCCATGAAGCACCCGGCGTGGTGCCTCACCCAGAGGAAGTGCTCGGCCAGCGCCCGAAATTGCAATTTTTTTAATACAACCTCCTGGGCTTTTCTTGAACTCCGCTCACTCTCTGGTGAACTCCTACTCATCCTTCAACACCTTGGTGCCCCATGGAGGCAGCTCTGCTGACTCCTGCACCTCTCCTGCCCCGGTGCCCCCCAACTCCCACCTTGTCCCAGATGTCTGCCCTGCCCTCCTGAGGTGCCTCTGTGGCCCGGGGCCCATCGCACTCTGTAGATGCTGAAAACGCAGAGATTGGACTTCGCTTTGGCATCTGTTTAGCAGTCATTGATTTTTGCCAGTTTGGTGCTTGTGTTCTATTGTCCACCGCCCAGTTGGTGCAGGAGAAAGGTGATGCCCTGCCCTCAGTGGGCATCTCTTTGCTCCAGAGCTCAGGTCCTGGAGTGAGCAAGCTGGTGCCACTCCGCCCACTCTGCAGCGCCGGGACAGGGACGCCCTGTGAAGAGTGGAATCTCAGTCTCAGATATTAGACCCCAAGGTAGAGAAACATGACAGGAGACCCCCTTGCCCTGGGCTGTCCCCCACAGCGCTGCCCACAGGAGCTGGCGGTGCAGCATCTCCCAAGGACACACCTCCCCCAGGAGGTGGACACGTGGCCGGGCAGGCTGCTCTGCCTGAGCTGGGACAGTGCTTCCTGATCAAACGCAGGTAATGATGGGACCGCGTCAGGGGCTTAGCTTCTGGCTGCTTCCAACCGCAGTTCCCCTGCTTCGGAGGAGAAGCCTGTGGCCATGGACGGGACAGTGGCATCGCTGGCACCTTAGAGCACACGTTCTATCACAGGGTGTTTCCTGTGCTGCCTTTCTCGCCACCCCAAGCAGACGGACCTCTGAACAATGTGGGCAGAAAGCGTGCGTCCTGAACGCCAGAGGAAACGGGCTGGAGGAGGAGGAGGACGTCGGGTCCTCAGACGGAAACCGGGCAGCCTCGTGGCTCAGCTCAGAGACACCCGGGCAGGCAGGCCAGGCGCCGGGCGGATGGGCCTTGCCTGGGACAGACAAGGAGGCAGCAGAAACAATCAAAATACTGATAGCAGGGACACTAACAGCCGCACTCTTGAACTCTGCGAGCTTCAGTCGTCATGGACATGTTTTGTCAGCGAGAGCCGGGGAGTGAGAGAAGGCTGTTCCTGTTCTTTAAAGCGGAAAGCCCTGAGGTGTCAGCCACCCGATCCCTGGGTGATTGTAGTGCGGAGTTCATATGCTCATTTATTCAAAAGTAGTTTGGCACCTGCTGTGTGCCAGGCATTGCGTGTGCTAAGCCTGCACACACGCGCACACTGCTGTTTTAAAACCCCACCAGAGGGCCGGCCGAGTGGCGCTGTGGTTAAGCTCTGGCTTGGGAAGCCAGCGGCCCCGGTTCGGTCCCACATATGAGGGCCAGTGACACTGCCCTCAAAAAAAAAAAAAAAAAACCCACCAGAAATGACCAAGTCCTTAATCCCAGCCCCTCCCCCACTTTCTGGTAGAGAGACTATTGTTTAGAAGGAATTAGCTCCCAATCCAATGTGCTGATGTCATTGCTTTCTTCCAATTAACTCTGGTGTCCAAAGCCAAGAAGACAATATATTTAAACCCTGGAGGCAGAACCCTGAGAGGTGGCCGTGGAGGACAGCCAGGCCCGAGAGGGGTGTGGAGGATGAGATGCAAGCCGAGCCCCGGCGTCTGCCCCCAAGGCCACCTCAGCGCCTGCCTTTGTGCCTCGTAAGCCTTTCTGGACACGGACGCTGATTCCCGATGAGCTATTGATACCGCGATGCAGCTTAAATAATTGCAGGGAGAGCACAGGACCCAAGAGGGGACACACCTGCAGCTGAAGAAATGCTTCTCCTTCCGACACGCGCCTGGGCAGGAGGCCAGCTGAGCGGGAGGTTTGCTCCTGGGGCGTTTTCAGCAACCCAAGCCCCTAGCGATGGCCCCCCACCCCGGGGGAAGGATGGGGCGTGCCAGCAGCCCTGGCTGGGGGGAGGTGCTCTGCTCGGCATTTGGTCTTCTCTGCGCTGCCCCTCCCCACCTGTGCTTGAGAGCGCATGCGCTCGTGCACCCCCAACGCACACAGTGGGGTTATTGTCGTTGGTTGGATGAGGCATGTGACAAACGGGCTGCGCCCCAATCCAGCAGCCGCAGCCACGGCCTAGTTAGGAAGCTCCTGTGTCCGGTGACCGTAGCTCTGGGCATCACTTCAGGAGACGTGCAAACAAGCAACCGACCCGTGTGATTTGGGGAAATGGGTGGTGGAAGTAAGAGGTCTGGCCCTGAAAGGACAGGTCCTGCCACCTCTGTCCCCTCCTTCGTGAATGGGGACTGCGCTCAGGCTGGCTGGGTCCTGGGTGAAAGTCCAGAGCGCCTTGTGCTGGACATCTCAGCGTGGACAGCGGGGGTGGCGCCCGGAGCCTGTTTCCCTTCTCCATAAAGTGCCGCTCTGCATGCTTGCAAAGGTGTCAGCCTCACGGTCGGGTGACGCACTTGGCTTACTGTCGCTGGAAGGAATGGGTCCTGTGTGCCACAGGGTGCTGCCGCTTCTGATGACAGACCTTGGGGCACAGGGGCAGTGATGGTCCCCACAGAGAAGGCATGGAGCTCTGCGGCCGGTGGGATGGTGTGAGGTGTTCATTTTCGCTGTCTGTCTCACACACACACGCCCATACACACACGCATGCGCACATACATGCACTCACACAGCCCTCGCCCCCTCCCCTCCTCCGTGTCCTCGCTAACTCCTCTACCCCCGGACCACTGAGCAGAATGCCATTAGAACCCATTACCTGGCATGCAGGGCACGGGTCTTGTACATGTATAAGCATCGTTGCGACAACTTGACGCAACCCCTGGACAGGGATGGAACAAATGTCCCAGCAACAGTCACTGCTGTGGAGACACAGCAGGAAGTAGAGAGCAGTGGGGGAGCTGGTGACCCCAGGACTTGGGCGTGATCTGCCACCAGCAGAGCAGGTCCTGTGCCGAGGTGCCGTGGACCCTGACCCACTGCTTGTAAGGGGAGGGGCGTCTGGCCACAGCGGTCCCGCTGACTCCAAGGAAAGGCGGGCCCATGGTGTGTCTGTGCTCACCGCTTGGGACACAGAAGCCAGAGCTGCGTGCAGTCGAGGTGGGACCAGCAGCGCGCTCCCAGGGCCCGACGCTCAGCGTAGGAGAGCAGCCGTGGAGCTTTGCGAGCCCTCTGGGGCTCAGGGCCCCGTCCGCTTGCTATAATGCTTTACTTCCCCATCTCACGGGCTGCCCAGGAAGGCCCTGCTCATCCATTAGGCAGATGGGGAAACGGGCGCAGGAAGCCAACAGGGACTAGAGGGACAGCCACCCGCACAGCGACGCCCGCTCCCGTGAGCTGCCTGCATCCGGGGCACTGCCACATGCCTGGCCCAGCACCCTTTCCGCAGCCGTGTGAGGGACAGGTGCTGTTAAGTCCCCATCTTACAGATGAGAGGACTGAGGCACAGAGAGGCTGAGCAGCTCTCCGGAGTCACACAGCCGGGAAAGTCCGGGAGGCAGGATCGGAGCCCGGCCTCCCGGACTCCAGGCCTCGTCTCTTCAGAGCTAAGTCGAACCCTGTCTCGGGAGCTAAAAAACAATTCACACATGTCCTGTCCTTGGTGCGCACGAAGGTGTCTTCCTCTTCATTTCTCTGTGTCTTGGTGATGATTGTTGACAAGAGACCAGAGTGCATCAGAAAATCTGTGGGTCCACTGTTTCCTGATGACATTGCCATGGTGACGTCATGGCTCCACGGCCTCCCCGTCTCACGCGGCACACGCACTGGCTGGTGTCTGGTGTTATTTCTGCCCCTGAGGGTCGAGAATGGAAAGATAACAAATTTCTAATTCCACTTGAGTTGAGTGGCTCCTGGAGATGTTATCTGAAGAGGCTCCTTGGGGACAGGAAGGACGCGCTGCCGTCACCCCCAGGGTGGCCTCGGGGCCCCTGCTGTGATGCTGCGGGGAAGTTCAGAAATTATTTTTCTAACCGGCCTGTGGGACACTGGGCCACAGGTCTGACGAACACCTTGAAGCAGGGCTGAGAAGGGGCCGAGCCTCAGGCGTGGCCCGTGGCCAGTGGTGCTGTTCGTAGTCTCCTGGTCTGTTAAGCTTTACAATCTTGTTCTGACACTGTGGCTGTTGTAATGGGCCTTTGCCACACAGACCCGACCCTCGGAAACTCAGCAGAATATGTGAACGTGATGAAAAGCAAACACAGCCCTCAACTGAGGACCAAATGGGCTTTTAATGCACACACACGAAGGTGGGGTGCTCTGCTGCCCCCAGGATGCACTCACTGAGATTTCCTGTTTAATGTCGGTTTGCTTTTTTGCTTTCCTAAAAGCGCTGAGTAACAAACACCATGACCTTCTGGAATGCAAAAGCATTTTTTAGAAATCCAAACAGCACTTTGATTCCACTTGAGAAGAAAAAGCACTACCTGAAAACACATTTAAGGCCCCACACCCATTATTTATGATTGTCTCATAAATTATTTTTCTTACAGTCTTTTTTCAAATGGACATAAAACCTAACATAGCAGCAGAAAATAGGGAGGAGATAACACACAAAATGGCTGGCAGCCATGAAATCAGATCGGGGCTGATATAATAAATAAGATTAGGCAAAACAACAAAAAAAAATATGGCTTGTTTTTTTTTTTTTTTGGTTTCTCCGGGACATGGACTCGCGAGCGTCTGTGGAAGCCCAAGGTGGGCAGAACAGCCTGTGGGTCCTCTGTGGGACCAGGCTGGGTTTGCATTTGGGCCATGCAAGGCTGACAAATTTTTTTAGGAGAAAGAAAGGGATTTTTGGCTGGTGTGAAGTGTTCGTCTCATGGCCTGTTTAGAGACCTGCCTGTCCCCGGTGCCGGACATGCTCAGCCTCTGTCCCCCACACCTCTCCCAGCCCAGCACTGACTGACCCCTGCCCCGCCCCCCTGCTCTCCCAGGAGAACTCTGCCCTTGTCAGCTTCACATTCCCTTCATCCCCAGACTGGCTGCTGTGTTCTGGGCAGGTCCTGCGCCGGAAGACCAGGGTCTAGCCCCAGTATGTGTGGCTTGCTGTCACACTGAAGCCAGGTCCAACTAGCACGCGTAATTTGGGCAAGGGCAAATTTATTTTCAAGCCACCCAGGTTGGCAGGGGGTGTCCTGACAATAAACTGTGCTAACAGTAAATTTACCCAGTGGCTCCAGTCAGATGGGATGTTGCTGCTGTCTTCTGAGAACAAAGGAGCACTGCCTGTCAGTGGACACAGCCCAGCCCGCGTCCTGCCCGTCCTATCGCCCCGAACCCCCACGGGCGGGCGCCAGCGCCTGACCCCGCAGCCGGGACCCGGCAGCAGCCTGGACAGAGCTCCCGCCTGACCCTGGCGCCGGTTGTGCTTTGCTCACTCTCACCGCTGAGCTCGGTGGTGCAGCGATGTCGGCGTGCCCACAGTTCATTGCGCTTTCCTCGCTCCCCCTCATTTTATTCAGGGAATTAGTTCTGCAGACCTGCATGCGGGATGCACCCCTCTTCCGCCCACCAGTCTGTGCCGCCCAGGCCCACGGCCACTACCGCGGTGTTCGCTCTGTGGCACCCGCTGGCGGACACCCGCCGGGGCCAGGCTGTGCAGCTCACGCCTCAGGCCAGCCCCCCTCCGCCTTAGGGCCGTGTGGACCCCCAAGGCCATGTGTCCAAGACCTGCAAATAGGCTGAGCATCAATCCAACTGAGCCTTTTCAGGAAGGACGTCTCATTGTTTCTTTTTTTTTTTTTTGAGGGCAGTGTCACTGGCCCTCATATGTCGGACCCGAACTGGGGCCACGGCGTCCCAAGCCAGCGCTTAACCACCGCGCCACTCGGCCGGCCCTCATTGTTTCTTAATTATTGCTGTTAAAACAGGACATGGAACAGTCTCACCTGTGGCCGCACTGGGTCACCTCCGTGTTCTCGGACCCAGTGGTCCTGGCTGGTCTCTTTGCCTGGTGAGTGTTTCTCTTCATTTGCATCTGTTTGACAACTTGGTTGTTATTTGAGTTACCCCATCTGTGAATTCTCCACTTGTATCCTTTGTGACTTTTTAAAAAAAAAACAGGAGGGCGGGCTGAGTGGCGGGGTGGTTAAGCACTGGCTTGGGAAGCCAGCGGCCCCGGTTCGATTCCCACATGTGAGGGCCAGTGACACTGCCCTCAAAAAAAAGGATTTTCCTGCTATTGCTTGTGTTTTTGCCAATGTTTTTTGAATCATACACAAATGGTGATTTTTGCAAGGTGGGAGGTCTCCAGTCTGGCATTCACTGGTTGCCTTTGTCAAATTATAGATTTTACCAAGTGGAAATCCTCCCTCGCGATGCCACGCTGTGCACTGTCTGGCCTGATGTGAGGGACCACCCCTACCCCCAGGTCACACACAGCCCTCCGCTTCCCAGTAACGCTGTGGGTTTACACGTTGCACTGAGCTCTGTAGTCTGGGAGGAGGGACTTGGCGTTTGTGATCCGTGTGAGGGGGCATTGCACACGCGGATGTGCTTATGGATTGCGCTTTCTCCTCACTGGTCTCCGTGGGCCTGGCCATCTCTTCCCTGCCTAACGTCCACTACAGACAGCCCAGCTCTCAGGGAGCCTTAGCACCGTCTGGTGTTGTGTGCAAAGCAGAGGATGACCTGGGAACAGCCGCCACCCCTGCAGGAGGCCCTGCTTGCCCAGGGAGAGGGGGCTCCTGAGCCCCAGTACTTCTGGGACCCTGCTTCGAGGGGGTTCCTGACACATTTCTTTATCTTGTCTCACCTCCAAGTACTTCCTTGGGGGGGGAAAAAAAGAAAAAAAGGGTTTGCCTTCTTTCTGTCCCCCCTGCTCGCTCTCTCCATCTCATGCCCCCAGCTTCCTTTCCACCACCCGTCTTCACCCCAGTGCTTCAGAAAGCAACACACCTTTGGGGGCTTTAAAACCAAGAGCCAACTTAGAGGACCCGGCACCCTCCGGGCTGAGCGAGCCGGACGCCGTATTCTGACCGCCCAGTGTCTCCTCTTGACCTGCGTGCACCTCTCCCCTCTTTCTAGACCTGGTCAGCCGCCCACCTACAGGTGTCAGTCAGTGGGAGGAACCCCCAGTGCAGTGTAGCGATGTTGTCACCCCTTAATTTTCCTCTGGAAACATGCTGTCTCCATGTTGAACGTGCATTCCTTTTCATCACCTCCAGGTTGGTGTTAGTAATGGTTGTTTATAAAGTGTCCATCTCTGAGCAGAATCCAGGATGTGATACTGAAAAAAAAAAAGAAAAAAAGCTTCAAAAGAAAACTAAATCTGGTGCACTGGATACCTAAGCCACCAGGGAAATAATTAATTCCCAGAGATTGAAAGGAAGAGAGGAGCAGCTTGTTGGGGGGTTCAGCTGTGTCTGCCGCCCTTCCTTTCTGCCTGACCGCCGGCTTCGCCCTGGGCAGGCCGGTGCGGTCAGCGAGTTCCCGGGAGCAGCGACCCCACAGCTTCGTGATCTTGGCAGCTTGTTTCCATCCCTGAAGCTCAGATTAGGGGCTTGGGAGCTTGTTTGTCTCCCCACCACAGTCACGGATGCTTGTTTTTCCAGATGAGCTGCAGCTGAGATGGTGCATGTTTGAGGGTCCGTGTGACTGCTGAGATGACCGCGTCTCCCGCAGGCTGTTCCGTCCTGCAGAGGCAGGGCGGTCGTGCAGGGGTGTGTGGAATAGTAATAAATTTGTTTGGTCTTTGTTTCCAGTTCCTGGCACAGCTCCTAAAAAGGGGGAGGAATTTCCTGAGTGATAGGCGTGTCTGTTACTCATTATGAGCCCATTTCATCACACCTGAGTCTATGCTAAGGAAGTGACCGCAGAGTGGGGCCCTGGACGGCCTCAGGGTGTGGCTGGTCATCAGAAGGGTGAGAATTTCTGCTCCACCCCCTCCCACGCCCCTCATGGCGGGGAAGGGGATGACGGGACTGGAGATGGAGCTCTGTGAAAACTTGAGCAAAGATTCTGAGAGCTTCCTGGTGGTGAAGACACGGAGATGCTGGGAGGGTGGCGTGCCCCCCAATAATCCCTTGTCCTCTGCATCTCTTCCGTTTGTCTGTTCCTGAGCTGTATCCTTTACAATAAACCAGTAAGCATAAGTGTACTGCCCTCCTGATTTTGTGAGCCATTCTAGCAAATGGTGGAGCCTGAGGAGGTGGTCCTGTGACCCCCCCCCCCCGTCTTATAGCCTGTCTGTCAGAGGCACAGCGACCTCCTGGGACTTGTGAGTGGCGTCTGAAATGGGGACTTCTCCTGGGACTGAACCCTTAGCCTGTGAGGTCTGGGAGAAGTCCAGGTAATTTAGTTGTTGGATACCCAGTTTTGATGTCAGAGAATTGGGGAGTTGGCTGGGCTGGGAATCACACCTGAGTTTGTGAGCACAAAGCAACAGAAACGTAAGGCCTCTGTTTTCGTAGGTGAGCCGCGTGGAACCCTGGTCCCCGCATTTCAGGGAGGGAGCTCATTTCATTACAGGGAGCAATTCTCGGGGACCCACTCAGGCCGGCCCGGGGTACCTGCCCAGGTCCGCAGCCCTGCCTCCCTGCCTCCCTGCCTCAGCCCCCCGCCCCACCGCTGTCTAGTGACAAGTTCAGTAAGAAAACAGCGAATTCTGTCCCCCCAGAGACAGCGCCAGGAGTCAGCGGGCACCCACAGCTCGTGGCAGACGCCGTCCAGCTGGGTTGAAATTCTGTACATTTGAAATGTCTTCACCGAGTGTGTTTTGTTTTTTTAACTGAACAACTTCCTGTGATGAAAAACATTTATAATCAGTTAAGCCTCAAAGCGCTCAAGTGTAGCTGGCTTATTTACGAACATTTAAGTCTCCAGCATTACTATTTCCTAAAGAAAAATAAATTAATGGAAACTTTTATGCTAAATGTACCGGCTGTGACTGATGATTCATGATTTGGCCTTTTCCTCGCCGCTTTGTAGTGTCTTCAGAACCAGCATGTCTCTGGGCCCAGCTAGCTCTGTGTGTCCCAGCAGACCTTGTAATTATTAATGTAGGGATTTGAGAGAGAGCAGAACTAACGATTTCTATAAAGTCAGCACATACGAAAATGAGGACAGCTGAGTCTCGCATTAGAGTTAGGGGGCTGGTGTGGTGAGTCCAGGCGGGCACAGCCCATCAAGTTCCAGAACTTTCTCAGCCATTTTCATGGCTCCTGGGGTCTTGCCTTGCTTTCTCTGCTGAGCCATGGGGCCTGCCTTGTCTCTGAGCATCCAGGAGCAGAGCTGGCCTGTGGTGCAGGATGCAAGCATCTCCATCAGGGGAATGCGTCGTGAGTGCCCCTCCTGGCTCTGGGCCCCAGGTGCATGGTGGGCCTGTGAGTCCTTTGGTGTGGGAATCACAGGAACCCCAATGTACGGCTAGGAGTCCAAGGCCATGAGCCCACAAATCGCATCTCCAACTAGGAAAAGCTGGGCAGGAGAGACCACAGAGCACAGAGCTTCCTCCCTGACCACTGATGGGTCAGCACCATCACCTCTGATGGGAAAGGACCATGCCGGAAGGTGATGGGGGAGCCCTGTCGGCTCCCGAGCCCCCAGGATGATGGCTGGTCACCGCAGCCCTTCATAAGACAGGACTGGGAGAAAGGGATGGCAGCCATTTATCACCCCGCCTTTGGGTCGGCGAGACGAGGCGCTTCCCCTGGTTCCTTTGGTGTCAGTGGGGTTGGGGACGTCTGTCTCTGGGGAGAGTCTTGCAACTCCAGTATCAAGCAGGATGGAGGAAAGAGGAGATAGCTAGAGAGTGGGTCCTGTCCTTGGACCACCCCCAGGAGAAGGCCGCCTGCGGGATTTGCAGAGGCACCCCAGACTGTCACCAGATGGCCACCCAATCATCCCCGCAAATTTTATTCTCGATTCTCTGAGAGAGATAGGGAGGACATGGCTGGGTCTCCTTAGGATTAAGCCTCGGAAAGGTTTCCGTCATCCAGGCTTGCTGGAGACATGGCACCATGAAAAGCGCTTTCTGTTCTCTGCTTTTCCTGCCACGGGCTGTTTGCACCCCAAAAACAGTCACCACAAGAGACTACTGTAAACAGATCCTTGCATATTTCTCAGAGTTCTCTCGATTTAAGGGCTGACCTTTTGGCTGCCTCTTGGGACTCTTACACTCCAGAGGGACCCAGGCCTGAGAACGCACCCATTTTCTGGCCTTAGCCAGGGGTCCAGGGCAGGTGGGGGCCCTGCTGTGTCCTCAACATGGCTTCCTGCATTCTTGAAGCCGTGGGTCCACAGGAAAAAGCTAGATGATGGATGGATGGATGGATGGATGGATGGATGGATGGATGGATGGATGGATAATAGAGTACAAATATTCAATACATACAAAAGATAGCTAGAAGAATAGAGGTGAAGGTTGATATTTACCAACATACTCCATAATTCATTAGCAAAGGTGTTTAAATTATTTTTATTTTAGTCCGTTTGATTGACATCAGATTCTTTCGTTTCCCATTAGGCTCCTTGGAGGGAGGTGTATGTTTACCTGTTTGCAGAGATTGGTCTTATACGTTTGTAATCGGACCAGATACAAAACTGAAACATCTCCCTGGATGCACCGTCCAGCTGATCAAAGGGAAATTTCAAGCCCCTTTTCCTGGCCGTCTCCTTTGTCCACCGAGGAAGGGGCAGCATCCCTGTGTCCCTGGGTTCACCCCGTGTCAGCCTGGCCGCTGTCCATCACGTCTGTGGGTTCATGGAGATTTCACTGTGAAACATAATTATTTCTAAGCATGCAAAGAATCCTTAGCATCTGCTTCTGTTTTCCAATCACGCTGCTACGATTTGCTCTTGCGAATTTCCTAAACCGGCACCATCAACATTTCTCTACTCTGAGGTCGGCTTTGTGCAGGGGAGTTTCTAGAGAAAACCCCGTCAGGTGGAGGTTGATGGGCCACAGCCCCAGACGGGCTGCCGGGTGCCAGCGTTGCCCGGCATCCTTGGCGCTGCCCTGCCCCCTGCACAGAGCGTGGCTGTCGGGATGCCTGACATTGTGTCACTCTTCCTCCGACAGCAGCCTCTCCTCTGTGACAAGGAGCCGGCCTCCATGAAAGTTCATTAGTCTATTGAAACACTTCAGTTAATGGCAAAGCTAGTACCCAGGATTGTCAAGTTCATATTTTCATCTGTGCATGAACACAGTCATAAAGAATGGTGCTGGACAGGTTAATTTGCCTAAACTACCATGCTGTCAATCAGAGTAACAAAGCTGGTGACGCCCGCATCGGTCCCACAGGGCTCTTGTCACTGCTGTCCTCTCACTCGCACAAGTTGGGGACGGACGAGAGTGGCAGCTGCCCAGGGATCCAGTACTGCCACACGAGACACCCCACAGCTGGGAGTGGCTCTGGAGAGGGTGCGTCATAGTCCAGGGTCCCTTGTGGAAGTCACATGTAGTCACTGAGAGAGAAGATGGCTTTAATATTTAATGTGACTGTTGATATTATTTACATTGGCTAATGTTGTAGTTCACTTAATTTGCCACCAATGAAAACCCTCTTTGATGTGAAGAGTGTGCTTCTGTCTGAAGATCCCTAATACACATAGGTGTTTAATTTAAAAATTAAAGTAGATTAAGGGTATAAAGTATAGTGATGATTAAAACAGGCTCCCCGCCAAAGCTCTGTGTTCCCAGCCACCCAAGAAAGCGAGCTCTGCAGGTTGTCGGGCACGGCCGTTAATTTGCAACCATCAGTGTGTCATCTCCCAGTTGGGTCCCGTTTTCTCAGGGCAGGCATCCTATCTGGACCGGTCCTTCAGGACTGCCGCTCGTTGAAAGCCAGGAGAGGCAGCAAACGGGAAAAGGCGACTGGGAAGGCCGCCGTGGAAAGCAGTAGCTGCCTGCTGATGACAGATGTCCCAGGCACCCCACCATTTCTCTGTCACACCTGTCCCACCCAACACAGTCCTTAGAGTAAGGAGCGATGGACCCAGAGCCCGGCACCTTGAGTCCAGGCCTGGGCTCTCTCTGTCTCGGGACAAGGAGCTTATCCTTTCTGAGGTTGCATGCCCTCGCCTGTAAGACGAGGCCGATCACAATTCCTGCCTTGGAGGCCTGTTGGAAGGAAGACTTCAGATGCCCCAAGCATCCAGTGCAGGTGGGCAGGTGGACCAATGACCATTCTTACTGTGGAGATGTCACCTCAGGAAAAGTCTCATCAGCGCACGGGGTCCCCCCCAAAAAGCACAATATTTATTGTTCTTCCCAAAACTCCTCCTGAAGGCCACCAAGGACTGTCGGGCCTGGGCCTAGCAGCGGGCAGCGTTGCCTTTGGCTGTCTTGGTCTTGAACGTCCCTCTGGAACCACCGAGGCCCCCTGGCAAGCAGACTTAGCATCCCCCCTTCCTGACTCCCGGGGAGGTGGCCCCAGACGTGAGCAACCGTGTCTGCAAGGGACCCTGTCCATGAAGCGGAAGCCAAGGTCAGGTGGATGACCTGCGACACCAGCCCTCTGGCCACACCAGGGACCAGAGGATCAAGGTTGTCGATGCGACGATAAGGACAAAGGGAAAGGGAAACGTGGGGTCAACTTCCAGCGACAAACATATGGCGGAGGAAATGAGCCAGGAGGAGCGGTGGGGTTTCTCTGGTGAGGAAAAAGGAAAGCGGGGAAGGAAGATGGCTCCCAAGAGCTAAGAGACATGTCTGCGGACGGGAGAGGCCTGGCCCGGCCCGGGCTGACCTGGGCAGGTAACAGCAGGTCACGCGGAAGAACGCGGCCGCTGCCTTCCAGCACTGGCCCAGGAGATCCGAGCGAAGGACACGGCTGCCAGTGATGCTGAGAGACGGTCAGCTGATGTCCAGGGCCACAGCAGTGACTGCAGAGGACCGTGGGGTCAGAATCCACGTGTGTGGGGGGGGGGCTTCTGTCTGAGTCATGGGCTAGAGAACTTCAGGGGCCCTCGAATTGCCTGGAGGTGAGCGCGTCGTTAACGGGACGTGTAAGAACCCCACAACAGGGCCCCGTAGGGCAGGACCAGAGGGATGAGACTCCTGGGTGGTGCCTGGAACCTCCACCAGGGTCCTCCCGATGGCGCCGAGGTCCCTGAGGCACCCGACCCCAGCATGACATCTGTTTAACAGACGGCGGGAAGGGACGCACCATCTTGAACAAGTTTGTTTTTCTCTGAGTATTTAATTAGTATATTCATTCGACATTCAAATATTTAACAAGAACTTTTTCCTCTTCCGTGACATCAGCAATCTCTGACATTTGCTGAACCAATGTGGCATCTTCGTTGAGCATTTCTGTGTGGCGTCCACCGTGTTGAGCAGCCTGTGCGATGGCTTGTTCCAGAAGGACTGTGTGGGAGTAGGAAGCTGGGGACACAGGGCTGTATTAGGGTCAGAAATAACGATCACCCACTTAGCATGAGAACCAGATATCAGCAGATCAACAAAAACAAATCTGAAAGCAGTGAAAACAACATTATTTTAAAGAACGAAAAAAACAGAGCCTTTTTTTAAAAATTGTTTTTCAGGGGTTTTTTTTTAGACTTGGCTGTGTTAGCAGACAGTTCAGATGCTCGCAGGCTCCAACTTCCCAAAGCTGCTGTGGGAACGGACTCCAGAGGGCATCATCCCGTGCCAGCCTCCCAGCCCTGTGCTCACGCTCAGCGGGGCCCCTTTAGTTCATCATCCCATTTTTCAGATACGTAAGATCAAGGCGGAAACTGAGTCTCGAGGATGTGGTGACCCACATGCGTCCTATGGCTGAGCTGTGACTTGGAGCTGAGTTTTTGGATGACAGGTTACATGGTCTTGACTTCTGTTCCCACTTTATGGGGTTGCTGACAGGTTCAACAGGACACCATGTGTCAAAGCAATCAGACACTCAGAAAGCCCTGCAGTCCCAACCCATGGGGAGTGGTGGCTGTGGAGACGGCCAGAGGACCGCTGGACATACACAGGGCTTTGGACATGGGTTCCCTGGAGTGCGAGGGACGGTTCAGCTTTAAGCGGAATGCAGGGCCGAGCAAACGGTCTGAGTGACTCTGCTCCCGTGAGGCCATGTGGGCATAAAGATGCTAGTTCTTTGTTTAATTTCACACTCACACACAATTTTTTTCTTTGGTTTCAACCCGGGAGCAATACTGACGTTCTTTTCTGCTCATGAGTCCAGAGTGTGTGTGTGTGTGTGTGTGTGTGTGTGTGTGTGTGTGTGTGCGTGTGTGTACACGTGCATTTCACAGTTGAAAGGAGAAGCACTCGCGTTCCCGAAGTTCATGAGTGGAAGTGGAGAAGGAAGGTGACACGGAGGGGTTGAAGGAAGCATGTGCACGTTGGAGCCCCGTGGTGACGTCATCGGGAAGCCCCGTCCCTGAGGTGGTGGGAGCGCAGGTGCCCAGCCTCGCCCCGGGCACCAGTCCGGGCTTCGCTCACGAGAAAGTCACCTCTGTGGTCAGGTGACGCTGAGCCAGCCCACCAGCAGGTGGCTCTGTGAGCCACAGACAGCTCGGCTGCCCTGAGAACAGAAGACGTAACCTTGCCCTGGTCCTATGGATAGAACCGTAGGAAGCCAGATATTTATAGCGTGAAGTGTCCTGAACTTTTTAAATGGCACTTGAAGGAAATCACATTTTTCTGAAAAATTACATTCAGGCCGGTGGCTACAGAGAAGCACGCTCAGGCTGTAGACCTTTCTTCCTGGATCTGCGATAACCACGGGAAATCAGGGTTTCTACGTCCTCTTCACTGCTCCGTGGGGAGAGAGCCTGCACCCCACACGGGCTCACTGGGGGGGCTCACCCGGGGATGAGAGGAGCCTGGCACTGGCTGGCAAAGCTGGGGACACTTTGGGGGAAAGTATGACCACGGGCCTTGCTTTGTTGCTTTGGGAAGAGGGTAGGGATCCTAAGAAACGCCCAACAGCTTGACGGCTTCTAACAGCCGGCGGAGAAGCTTAGAGGCGTCGCTCATGATCACACTCAGCTAGTTAGTGCACGTAGCTAGCTCGGCCCAGATTCAGGTCGAGTGCCCAGCGCCAGTGGTGTGTCCTCAGGGAGAGGTCACTGGGGTGTGCCACCCTCAGGGGATTGCTCTGTGCTGCAAAACCCGCTGTGGGCCAGGGTCTCCCCGGCATTTCACCAGCCCTCCGCTCGATTGTGACAACTTTGGGGATGTGGATGGCACTTACGTACCAGCCCCCCTTACCCTGTCCCATCATGCTAGTGACCACGTTAAAAATTGCATCATTTGCTGGAGGGAATATTAAAAAAAGAACCCAGTTTACCTCTGAGGCAGTGAAACTCACTGCAATTGGCACCTACTATCCGAGGACACCCGTGGTGGCCTCCACGGCCCCCACCTGGGCATGGCATTGTGCTCCCAAGGGAACTGGCTTCAGATCAGTCCTGGGGCAGCGGTGGCAGTGGCATTCTCGAGCCTGCTATGGCCACAGGCTCTCTGTGCCGATGGCCCCTTCTGCTCATGACCACCGCCCCCAGTGCCTACTGCGTGGGTACCTCCTGCCACCCGGCTGCTCCTCTGTGAAAGCATTTTGGGCAGGCTCATCAGCGTCCGGCTTGCCCACTGGACTTTGGAGGATTGGCACATTCATTAGTTCATCCCTTTATCCACCTAACACAGGCTTTATAAATTCATATTTTATTCGTATTCATTGAAGGCAGGGTGTAAGCCAGGGTTCCTTCCAGGGCTCTCCTGGGCACAGGAGAAGGCCATCCAGGGGAAGCGGGGCCTCCAGCCCCACAGACTGTGTGCCCAGGGTGGACAGGGCGGCCTGCTGTGCCCCACCAGCGGCTCTGGTAGGATGTGGCTGCCCAGCTCCTGCGAGGGGCTGGCACTGGGCTTTCACACTGAGGCACGCTCACTTTTGAGAATCACAGACACTGCTGAGGAGTGACAGCACGGGCGAGAGACTGGACAGGGCCTCACTCTGCGGCCCAGACCCTCCCGGGCCGGCCACATAGCCGGCACCCATGGGCAGACGTGCAGTGGAGGCAGCAATGGACGATGGAGCCCTGCCCCTCACGCATTCCTGTCTGGCAGGATAGTATCTTGGACTGTTTTCATCTCTCTGACATCACTGAGGCAGTGCGCTGCACACAGTGGGGCTTATTAATGTTTAAAGAGGATGTGCAGCCGTGTGCTTGTCAGCCGAGGCACCTGGCAAGCGCATCTGGGCTCTCTCCGCGGGCGCCTCCGCTCCCGACCCAGCGGGTAGCCGCATCTGGGCTCCCGCAGCCTCTGCAGGTCCGGAGGCACACATTTGCGGCCACACAGTGGACAGGAGCATGGGGTGGGGGCCGTGGATCAGCTCTGGAAGCGACACAGCGGTGGCTCTCACTGCCGGCCGCCCAGCCTGACCGAGGCTCTGACCTCAGAGCAGCCGGCAGGGGCTGGAGACGGGATATTCTGGGCATTGGCTGGTGCCAGAAATGAAATGAAGTAATCCAGAGCCTGTGCTCCAGGGTCTGGGGAGCAAACCCTCCAAGGCAGAAGGAGCCATAATCAAAGGCATGGCGGCCCTTATCTGTCCCCGACACGTGTCGCCAAGGCACATGCAGTTGGCTTCAATTATTGGTATTTCTTTTTAAGTTAGAGATGAATTAGAGACAGCTGTGAACTTGGGAGCTTTATCTTCCAGTTACAGGGAGACCTGTTAATGATCACTGAAGGCGCCTGCGGGCCTTCCGGCCGTTGCCAGAGGCGGCAGGAGCCGTGGGGAAGAGCAAGACGTGCGGCGGCCTGGGCCCCACCCTGTGGAGGTGCCAGGCAACCTGTGTGTCCCAAGTCCCTTTCCTCATGGCAGCCGGTGGGCCAAGCCCCCAAGGCTCCTCCGTTAGACGATCTCAGACCCTTAGATGGGACCCTGCTTGTCTGGTTGGACAGACAGAGGCAGAGGGGGAGGGTCACGGGGCACCTTGCGGTGACCTGGCACGGCACTCAGGGACACAGGCCAGTGAGATGTGGAGGCCCGTCTGGCACCAGCTGCCAGCCTCTGGGAGGCGACACCCGCAGCTGCACGTCATCTGCCGAGCTGAGCTCTAAAAGGCCATTCACCCCAGACCCTCTCGAACCCGTTCTTTACTTTGAAATAATTATAGATTCATGGAGAGTTGCAAGGATCACACAGAGGGGTCCCGCGCCCCCCTCTGCCAGCCTCCCCAGCGCTCACATCTCCCATCACCACAGCACAGAATCACAGCCAGGAAACCAGCCCGTTCTCTGCCAGCGGTCACACGTGCAGACTCCCGCAGGCACCACGACAGTCAGGACACAGGCCTGCGGCAGGGCCACACCGCCCCCTCCTGCTGCCCGTGGCCACACTCACCCCGCTGACCCCGAGGTGCTGTGGGTGGTCTAGGCCGGGCAGAGTTCCCACGCCAGTCTCCTGGGACAGCTAGCACCTGCGAGACCCGGCCTCGGGGTGGGGACCTAGCAGGCACTCAGCCCCGCTCCTCTGGTGACCGCTCTGCCCTGGAGCCCGAGTTCTTGGCAGTCAGGAAGAGACTGTCCCCTCTCGCTGCCCTGTTGACTTGCCCCGTTAGCCTCACCTTCGTCCTTTCTCTTGTCTTCTTTTTCCTTCTGCTTACTTGCCTTGTGCCTTAACAAGCATCCAAACCTTATAAAAAATATCAGCCTTGTTGTCCTTTAGCATAAAGCATCTGTGACATTATGAGAAAAATGACATCAAAATAAATCACATGTTGATTGAATCTGCACTGCAACAAAACCTGGTTGCCCTGTGCCAGGAGACATTGAACGTGCTTCCGAGAAGGAATCGATTATAAGTATGGATCGTAAAGCCCAGGGGACAGGAAGCCACAGGCAGCTCAGGTGTACAATTCACATATCTGTTTTCCTGGTCCTCTGAGTCCCGCTGCCACCACTTCCGTCCCTGCCTCTGAGTCACCTGAACTGTACACATGGCAAGATACTAAGTAATGTCTTCAGACTGAGTGTCAACAGATGCTGGCTTCAGTTTTATTTTTTCCCTGTTTGAATCGTGGATAATTTTTTTTTTCACATAAAGTTGATTTCCCTGAGTCTAGTTGGCCCTCTCCCTTTCTTGTCCCTGAACTCAGAGCCTTGCTTAAAAATCAGGACAGTGCCACAGCTCCTCCCCTGTTCTCGTGTCACCTCCCGTGTGTAAGCCCAGTTGCTCTTCACTGATGGTTTTAAGCGGCTTTGTCTGAGGTTCACTGTTGACACGTATTCTGAATCAAGTTGTTTTTGCACAAAGGTCGAGTGCCCTGTAAGGCTCATTCTCTGATTTATCCTCTTGTAAGTTTTCGGTGCCACAGGGCACGTGAAAACTCTGGGGGCCCATCGAATGGGTCATTTTTCTGGCTGCCACCAGCCATCGCTGCCAGTGGGGTAACAGCAGGCCTGGCACACCCCTGCACCCCGCACACGGCGGCCCCAGCTCACTGTGGCGCCGTGCTCCTACTCCCAGCCTGGCCCCCAGCTCACAGCTGGCTTGGTGATAAGGAGAGGGCTGCACTCTCGGTTGGGACACTGATCCCTGAGTAAACGGCAGTATCTGATCGCTCAGCCTGCCGCAGGCCCGGCTTATGAAGAGAGTTCTGGGCCACCCCCTTCAGTGGCCCTCGCTCCATCCTTCGAGCAGCAGCTCCCACCTCCCACCCCCTCCCAATGGCAGTAGCGTTTGTTTGTTTGTTTTTCCTAATCTCATCTCCCTATATGGTTGTCTTATTAGCTAAGATTTGAGTAGGATCTTGAAGACATACAGTCAAATGCAGCAGCACCCCAACCCCTGAAGAGGCTTCACTCAGAAAGCTGGCACATGGAAGCAAGACTGCAGACCTGTCTGACAGTGGCAGGACTCCAGAAGCGCCCAGAAGAAGGTCCCCTGTGTCCCAGCTAGGAATGAGGCATGTCTGGCTCCTTGTAGGATAGTTTAGAAATCAGTTGACAGGGCAGGAGGCATGTGGGTGAGTGTGTTTAGTAGATTCACACCTTTCAGGAGGTGGAGTTACAGGGGGAACCCAGGTTGGAGGTGGTATGTGTGTCTCAATCATTGATGGCTTAGAAGAGTCTTTCATGGAACTTAGAGACCGAGAACATAAGGATGGATGGATGGATGATGGATGGATGGAAGGATGATGGATGGATGGAAGGATGGGTGGATGGATGGTAGCTGGATGATGGATGGATGGTGAATGATGGGTGGATGGATGGATGGGGGATGGATGGATAAATGAGTAGGTGATGGATGGGTGGATGGATGGATGGATGGATGATGGGTAGAGAAAGGTGAGGGGTAAGGCCAGAGGCTTGAGGCTAGGGGAACTTACAGGACAACCAAAGATATGGGAAGAGAACAACATCCACAATGGATGAATGGGGAGCAGGCCCCACAAATAAGGCTCTGATCCACAGACCTGCTGTCCCAACTAGACAGTCCTCCTGATCTCATGGAGCCCAGCCCCGTGCTGAGTATTTGCTCCTCACTGCTGTCTGGAAATGATTATTGAATGAATGAGTCATGAAGGGGAAATGAGGTTTGTGATGAGGCTTTCTAAGGAGCATGTGCCCTGGCAGAGAAGAATCCCTGTGTTCTATAGAGAATCCTGATGGATTTGAATGTGGCAGGTGGGGCCGATGTTAGAAACAAAGGAAGACTGCTGAGATCCGCCCAAGTAGGAAGGTATGTGAACTCTGGAGGGACATTCAGAAGGGAACCAGTGATGGGGAGAATAGGCTATGGAGGAGCTGAGGACAGGCGTTAGGGGTGACATGGGGCTGTCCGGAGGCCAGCAAGAGGAGAAGGGCTCCTGGTGGGTCCTGTGGTGTTGGCAGAAGGACCTGGTGAGGCGTGGAGAAGCCTTATGTTCAATTCCAGGTGTGTTGTGCATGCAAACCTTTCCAGGTGTGTTGTGCATGCAAACCTTTCCTGTCTCCTCACGTCTTGAGTTAAATGCTTCAGGAATGGGTTGGTGTAGGGTTTTGCTTTGACTTTTGGAAAGATGGAACATAGAACAGAGGCACTCTGTGTGGGACATGGAGGCAGAGGTGACCCGGAAAACGGAACCTCCCTAAGAAGTCCCAAAGACCTCAGGAAGACTTGGCACTTCCACGCAGGTGTAGTGGGGGCTTAAGCCCGTGCAAGTCCCAGCAGACAGGACAATGAACAGGATAAGCTGAGGCCGTCATGGGAGAGAAGCGAAATGCTCCATGTAGAACACGGCTCGCGACGCCTAATAACAGTCACCAAATACTAGACACTGTTATAACTGCTGGTAGAATGAGTGAATGCACGCACGAATGAATGAAGGTGAGAAGAAAGGAGGAACACCCACCTGGAACTCATTTCTGTGAGCTGGGAGATGTGTTAACTGCCTTGGCCACTGGTCTAGAGTTCATGGGAGGTGATGGATAGAAATGCTGGAGGAGCATGGGTTTACAATGTCGCTACCTGACCTGCAGCCCTCCTGGTGAGCGGTGCAGTTCTGGTCTGTCCTGTTAAGTGTCCGCAGTTCGTCCTGAGCTTCCCAGAGCATTTGTCACAAAGTCCTCCTCAGGAGGGGAGCAAGGGCCAGACAGCGGCTGACAGCGGCCATGGGCTCCTTCTGCTCGCGTGCGAGTCAGCGTGGCAAGTACTGCCAGTTGAATGTGTTGATTTCTTTCTCGATGGTATCAGATTGACGCTCTGTCATTTCCTGTGGATGCTTGCTAACTATTAGATGCCTACAGGTCCCAACCTGAAATAAAAGCATTTTCTGATATTAATCTAAACACATGACGCCTTCGAAGGCACAATAAAGATGCTGGGCAAGAGGCCGTCTTGATTAACTGGAGTTTAACAGGATGGTTGAGAGTCAAGGATAAATCGAGGCTGTGCTGGTCCACCAATGGGCTGTGACCCTGCGACATTCGAAAGGGGAGGGTCTCTTCTGCGATTTACACTTGTAACGCGCTCTGATGGCATCCGCTTCTCGGGAACTCTCGGAGCTGTGAGGGGCATGTTTATTTCCTGGTGGACTTGAGGTCAGCTGGCCAATTATTGTATGTCCGTTTTTATATTAAGAATACCATTGTGAACAGAGAACGGGCAGTTATCCGGCAATGAAAATGCCTGTCTTTGTCATCTCAGAGCCGTTTTGTCAGATGCTGAACCCAAACGCATTTCTGTTTTGTCATAATTGCCTTCTGTTCGGTTTTGAAGTTATTACGTTCTTGCAGGAGCTTTTGTTGTTTTATCTGACTGGATAGTTCACTTGGGAGAGCTGATGGGAGAGAGAAAGCCATAGACCTACCTTCCCCGGAAAACTGCGGCTTTTCATGCTTAGTGGTGAGTTTTGATAGAAAGTCCCGAGACGATAGCAAGACCCCTTTGTAGATGGAGGAAGGCAGGTGTGCAGAGGCGTGCTTCCCGTGGTCTCTGTGACATCTGAGCAGCACAGCCAGTCAGCCTTCCTGCGTGGAGAGATTTTGTTTTTACTGAGCTGACTTCCTTGTGAAGAAAACACATATTTCCTGAAAGGTAGCAGGCCTAGTAATACAAAGAAGTTAATGAAACTTTGAAGTTTCAACTTTTGAACCTCTTCCCTCGTGATCACTCATCCATAGTTCAGGACGGACATTCAGCTGGGAGACAGATCTGGCTGATGGCCGTGCTGGCCGGTCAGGGCATGCATTCTAATTGGTCAGTGCCGTGCTGGCCTGGCGGCTGTGTATGGGCATCACCTCTGACATAATTCAGATGCTGATCATAAAATCAGAATTCTCAATTCCAAGTATTTTTCCTTACATCTATTTCCTTCCTCTTATCCTACTTGGTTCGAAGTTCCTTTATCCAGGATAGGGCTGTCTTATACAAAGAGGGCCTCTCCTTGGTGTTGCTAAATTATATACCTTTAAAAATCACATGGAGATATTTAAAGCCAGCTCATCAGAGAGCACAAGTAATGATTTCCTATGTGTTCCTGGGGACAAGCCACCATGACCCAAATGGCCCCACTTGGGTCCAGGATGCCTGGAGGCTGCCTCTGGAGAGGAATGGGGCCAGTGCAAATACCCAGATGGTTGCCGAGGGAAGACCAGCCATCCGCCTGGGCTGCCCTGTCCTGGGGATTGTCAGTGAGTTTAGACAGTGTCCAATCCAGCCTAACATAGAGGGCATGCTGCCACCGCCACGAGAAAGGTGGATGTGAGTCTCAGGCATGTCCCTGGGGAGGAGACAAGGGACGCTCCAAGAGGGAGATGGATACGAGATCGGTCTTCAAGAGTTGGCAGGAACTTGCTAACAGACAATTGGAGAAGAGCCTTGAATACGTACGTAGTTTTCCTACTGATGGAAAATTCTGCTTTCATCACCCAGCAAACTCAGTGAAGATTAAATTACACACGAGACATTGATCAATGTTTGAAGAGT
Source organism: Aselliscus stoliczkanus (assembly GCA_033961575.1). Classification (NCBI taxonomy): domain Eukaryota; kingdom Metazoa; phylum Chordata; class Mammalia; order Chiroptera; family Hipposideridae; genus Aselliscus; species Aselliscus stoliczkanus. Next base: position 1,691,950 of record CM066738.1, on the reverse strand, counting down.
AACTTGGGCTGTGCGGTGGGTCTGTCTTTGGGTGATTCTTGGTTCGGTTTCTACTAATAGCTCCTTCATACTGCAGGTCTCAGGCCTGAGTTAGAGGAAATGAGTGGCCATCCATGCTAGGTGCTTAGGGGACCCTGCGCCTGCATTTCTGTTTCCGGGGGGACGGCGGGCAGCCTCGTGTTTGCTCCGCGCAGTTTGCAGGTCACACCATGAGGCTCACGACAGGTCTGCGGGAGATTCAGGTCCCTGTTGCCCCCTCTCTGTGGAATGGGGGGCTCTCCTTGCCACCTGTGAGACTGGCCAGATGGCCTGGGCAGCAAGCGGCTCTTTTCCCTGCTGGAGGCTGGGGAGGGGCTTGGGGATCCCGCAACACCACATGGGATGCCTGGGAAGGAGGCAGCTTGCCGGGGTGCGGTGGGTGGGCACTGCAGGGCTTCACCGGGACCTTCTCCAGTGGTCAGCCTCTTCTCCGTCTCATGATTGGTATTTTCTGGTTGTTGGCAGCGATGGTTCTTCACCTTTTATCAGTCTTGCAGACACCTGGCTGCAGCCACCCACTGCCATGTCAGGTCCTCACGGTTTTCCGTGCCACATTCTCACACTTGGAACCTACTCTTTTCCTGGTCTGGCTGCATTTTTCTCCCACCATCATATCATCATCAATATATTGGGTTGTCAGAAAAGTCATGACATATTTTTTCTATGTTTTTCATTGCAAAAATGCATCATGACTTTTCCGGCAACCCAAAATATCGAGCGCCCACTGTGCTGTAAATGCTAAAAAAAAAAATTATCCTGATACGTGTTAAGGAAGGCAGGGAGACTTCACTGGAGACTATTGCAATAAGTGGGAGAGGCTGAACCCAACTCTGCACATGGCCAAGACACCTGGGAACACGTAGCCAGTGGGCAGAGCCAGGGGGCTGTGAGTGGGAAATTACTAAGAGGACCCGGACTCGATATGAAGCATAGGGCGATTCTGGCTAAAAGCAGCCCAAGGAGCTCAATTTGAAGGTGGGGGATGAGGAACATGGTCAGATATGGGGGTGGGGGTGATGCTCAATTAACTGACTTATCAGGGTTCCTTAATGAAACTGGGCTTGGCCGGCCCAGGTCAGGGCCAGGTTGAGAAGAGGGTTCAGAGGAGCCTGACTGAAGTTTGGTTGGGGCGGGGGGACCCCAGGCACGCGGTGAAGCCCTAAGAGCAGACGTGATTATCAGCCGTCCAGAAGTGGGAATGCACATAAAGCCCTTGAGGGGTGGGGAGTAAAGGTTCAAAGCCGAGTCCTGGTGGCCCCAGGGCCCACGCCTGGAACAGCTCTGCCATTGGCCCGGGCCTTTGTAACAGGTCAGTTACCCAGCCCCCAGCTCTGGATGGCACGAGAGGACGGCTGGCGCAGGGGAGCTGGCGGTGCTGAGCGCCAGGAAAGCCAGAAGGAAAGCCCTTCACCTGCGCAGGTCTGACAGTGGAGAGGCCTCTCCCAGACCCCGCTCTCAGCCTCCACGTAAGGCTGTCCCGGCAAAGCGGAGAAGCCCGGTGGCAAGAAGGACCTGTGTTCAACGTAACCCTTCTAAGTGATGGCCCTCATTTCTTTGTGGTTTCTGAAATGCTCTGTGCACACGAAGAGGCAGCATCCCACCAGCCAGGGACAGCCACGCCGAGGGGCTGAGGTGAGCATGAGCCCCTCCTGTGAAGATGCAAGAACACAGTGTTTTAAGCTGGCCCCAAATGCACGCAGGGAGGACCAAGCACAATGGCATGCTGAGCAGTTCCAGCAGCCCAGTACCCGGTGCATGATGGCCCCCATACTTCTCCTTAAACCCCCCTGGTTGGGGGTCCCACCGAGAGAGACTTCAGAGCAGCCGAGGGTTTCTAAGTGGCAGAAAAGTGTGAGCAGCAGAAAGCAAATGCCAACCACCCCGAGTCGATGGAAAGCAGCCAACGGTAGCCGCCGTGGTCTTCATTAAACCCTGAGGGAGGTGGTGTCAGAGTGGAAGTGTCATGCTTCGGGGCAAAGCAGAGACATTGAAGATGCATTAACCAGTCACCTTGTCACAAAGAAATCATGGCTGTTCAGACAGCGGTGGTCCTGGGGAGGTTCTGCCTAGCGGAGGGAGAGCGGCCGCCTGGTCCTCAAAGAGCCCCACGTCTGAGCCCGTCCCCATCGGACCGGTCCCTCCATAGCTGCAGCCAGCTCTCCACAAGCCTTTGGGGAGACGGACACTCGCCTGTGCATTCCAGGTCCAAGGTTAAGGGGAGAGGGCATCAGGGGAGGTCAGAGGCCTGGGCAAGGCTTAGCTCTTGGGGTCCTCATAAGCCAGGTATACAGCCTGGGTTTTATTCTGAATCCTTTAGCTTTCTTTCTAACCCTTTTTTTTTAATCTCCCTCTTCCATGCTGCTCTGTCGAACTCATTTTTGAGATTCTAGAAGTTGTACGTCCAGGTCGCGGTTTATAAGTTGTCACAAAACTCCACGTTAGAAGTGAAGAATTGAGGGATCTGCCCGCAGTGGAGACAGGCAACCCAGTGGAGCTCTGTGTGCATCAGAACACATTGCTTCCTGCAGGGGGTGCCCGCAGGCTGGGCGTCTGCCCCGAGCGGCTCAGCTTCAGGCCTCAGCCCCCAGTGCGGCTGAACGGGGCTCCGTCCCAACTCAGGAGGGTTGGGGATCTGGCCCCGCAGGATAACATGAAGGGGGCATCTGGGCTTGTGACTAGTTTGCAAGGAAAGCATGTCAGCTGCGAGTGGCCTCTGATCTTCCAGGACAGCCCATTGGCTAGGGACTTGTTAGTTACACCCGGGCTGGGACACCAGAAGAACGTCCCGGGACCTGTCCTTGGACGCCCTGTTTCCCAGCATGCCGAGGTGCCTGGCTGAGGGGACACACAGCGTCCAGGGAACGCTTTCTCAGCCTGCCGCCCACAACCCCACAGCAGAAATTCACCCGTGGGACAGCAGCCGGCCACCCCCAGGTTTATCTCCATCCTGACTGACAAGTGATAATGACACAGGCACCCAGGGCTGCTAAGTTCCGGCACTGTCACCTGGGGTGCTGGTGGCTTTCCTGTTGTCCCAGCCTCACATGCCACCTCTACTGGCCTCCTCCAGTGCCTTCTCCTCCATGCACTGCCTGACCAGCCAATGTTTTCATAACAAAATTAGATCATGTCACAGCTTTGCTTCAAGTCCATCTAGGCTCTGCGTCACATTGACAGTCAACTCCCCAGCGTGGCCCTGCCTGGCTCTCCGGCTGCTTTTCCACGTGGTCGCTGCACTGGGGCCTCTGGTTTTCTGAGCAATGGACATGCTTCCTAACCTCAGAGGCCAGGGCTCATTGCACCTGGAATGCCCGTCCCCTGCATGCCGCCTGGCAAGCCCCTCTCTGGCCTCTGGGAAGGTCGCCCCTCCGAGAGGCTTGCCCTGACCACCTCAGTGTAAATTCCATCCCCCACACACACCGTCCGCTCTCTCTCAGCCCTGCCCTTTGGCCTCTGCAGTTTCCCCATTCCATAATGACACATGTATTATTCAAGATGGATTTCCCCACGAGACCGTAAGCCGGTGAGGACGGGGCTGTTTTGTTTACAGCAGGATTCCTGGGGCTTATGGTGTCTCGCAGAGTCGGCAGTCAGCATATCCACTGTGTGCTTGTTGCATGAATGTCGTGTTTGTTATCTATGATTTGTATTCATATATTTTTGTTTATGTGAGAGTTTATATGTATCGGATATCTGAAAGTATGAATAAATGAGGGCTGGCGTTGTCATCAACCAGTTCGTCTTACTATTAGCCGGGTAACGATTATTAAATATGTCATCCCTTTAAAAAAATACTTATCAAGCGTCTCCTGTGTGGCAGGCACTGAACTAAGCTGTGGGGTGTGGTCTTGAGTAAGACAGACAAACTCTCACCTTTAGAAAAACTGTATTTTAGTGTCAACATATGATCACCCATATGCTGTATTTATACATTATTTTAAAAGGTGTATTTCCATCCTTAAAGTTAATAATAATTACAGGTCTGTAGTACTGCTAATTCAGAAATAAGTAGTATTGTGTTAGTTCTTCCAAGAGCTAACAATTAGCTCGGTCTCTCTCACTCACTGGTGTGAAATCTGTTTCATTTAGACATTAGCGAGGGTTTTAATCAGCACACCCATCCATGGACTGTCTGTATAAGTGGCCCTCATATATTTGTCCTCAGGGCTGACACCGCCCATTTTCTGAAGGAGGGAACGTGGGCCCCCCACATGGGCCCCCCAGCGGTGAGCCGGTTGGGGTTGTGTTGCCATGGCAGTGACCTCAGACTGCAGGCTCTCGGGTTCTGGGAAGTCCTTTCCGTGGCATTTCCCAAGCTCACAGGGCTGGGTCTTGCTTGGGTCTCCCAAAGGTGAGTGTCCCGCGCCCCCATGTGGGGATGCACGGCTCCCAGATGGGTGGCTGTGTTACACCAGGACCTGCTTCTCACAGGAGCCCTCAGCGCTGCCAGCCCTCGCCTGGGGGCCGTGTGGCACGCCGTCCCGTGTGGGTTTGGACTCTGGCTTCTCCACTCTGGAGCCTGTGGCCTTGGACAGGCTGCCCCACCGCTCAGGAGAACGAAGGGCCACCTGACCAGCCCTCGTCGGGGCATCTCACCAGCCTCCGAAGGAAAGAATCCTCAATTATTTTTTTTATCTATGCTCATCTATTTTCCAATGATTTCGTGGTTTTAGTACCTTTCTCCAGCTTCTCTCTGTTGTCTTAACCTCAAACAGAATAGTAAGAAATGGTGTTCCTCTTTTAATTGACTCAGCTTTAAGGTTGCTGGTGGTAGATCCGAGCTTCATGAGCCTGGAGAGGAGAGCTGGGCTCTGGGGTGACTGGCAGGCCCCTGTGATTGTCCCGCTGCCAAGGTGATCCTTGGAGGAGAGTGGGGACCCCCATGCAAAGGGGGACGAGTGTCCGGTGGCAAAAGGAATGACGGTTCTTACATAGAGGGTCCCCCGGGGCAGGACCAGACTCTATCATCACAGAAAGAGGAAAAGCCAACTGGATAACAGGGGGTTTGAGACAATGTCAATGTATTTCAATGCCACTGTTTCTTTAACCTTCTTAAAGTACATAATATACACTCACAGTAGAAAATACAGAACAGAGAAGAAACGTCTCCACAGCCCCAGTGTCTGTGCAGAGCAGCTGTAGTCCTTTCACACGTCCCCTCCCCGCGTGCTCCTGTGATGCACGTGCACGTGGACCGTTCACTGCGATGCGGCTGGACCATCCACATGGACCAGCAGGTGCTCGGTTACACCTGTCCTGTTATAAATGTGCATCATCATTTTAAATGACCAAATTCACTATTACAGAGAAACCATAACCTAACCCGCCCTTTATGACTGATGTTTCGGTGGCTTCTAATTTTTCAGCATTGTAAGTTATATGATGATGAATGCTCTTCATCATTTTTGCATTTGTCTATTATTCCTTAGGATAAACTCTTCAACATAGAATTATCAGGTTATAATGCATGGACATTTATAATGCTCTTATTAAGTACCACCAGGGGGGAAAAATGATTCTATGCTTCCCCACCATTAGTGTTTGAGAAAAATCCATTCAAACCTATAGAATCTTGAAATTTAATTTTATCTGACTAATATCCCCAGGGTAATGCTTTAGACACGAATTCATGAGGTGATTTTTCCTTTGGGAAAAAAAAAGCATTTCCCAAAATCATTCCAAAGAAAGCTGAAGAATTTTAGAGAAACTTTCATTGTTAATTAGCTGTGTGTTTACATTTTGTGAGAAACAATGGGTTGTTTTTAAAGTCACATGCAAAATTATTTGAACTTTTCACTTTGCTCTTTTGTAATTTATTATTGAACGTGTCTTAATCCATTTCCAAGGTTCATTTGGCATCAAATAACACTAAAAATGTTTACAAAAGAGAGTCAAATGACAGAAAACGGCTATGAAATTAGGCTAAACAATAAAAGGAGGATGTAAAATTTTATGGGTTGTGTGGTCTCACCAATGTAAACCTTGACTAGAAGGCCATCAAACCACAGGCTGTAACACTAGGTGCCCGGCATGGAGAGCGCGGCCAGCCCGGCCGTGTGGTCACTAGATGTGCTCCACGTGCAGGGAGGCAAGGGGCAGGGACACCAGTAGGCACTGCAACTTTTATTCCATAGATTTAAGTTTTGCTACTTTGTTCACAAGAATATTACATTTGGAACTGTGTTGAAACCGTATGCATGTCCGGTGTGCAGTTAGCATGGGGAAAGCCCTCGCAGCAAGCATGCAGGATCGCCACTGCCCCTTTCTGGTGGGGGAGGCGGCTGTCATGCCCTCCAGCCTTTCAACACATATAGTGCTGCTCTACGAGAAGAAATATGTAAGTGTGATCATTGTCAAAAGGCACACATACACAACTCTTTCATTTTGGTGTTTTGGAACGTGCAGTGGCCAATGGGATCCAGTTCAAAGAAGTGGCCATTGTCCCAGGCAGTGCCTGGCCTTCTGGACCAGTGTGTCCCCCTGGGCACACTTTCCCACTGTGCCCGGGTTCCGCAGATGGGGATGCCCCCGGCCAAGCAGATCACGGCATTTTTGTCAGTGGGCAGTTTGTCCATTCCATTGGCATGTCAGCTCCGACAGCGAGTTCCACTCGCCCACCCATTCATTCATTCAGTCAGCCAGGAGCTGGGCCCTGTTCTGGGCACGGGGCCAGCACAGGTCCCTGCAGCTTGGGCACCTAGCACAGTCCTGGCGTACAGTGGGTGTGCAGCCCAGTCCACCGCACACAGTGGGTGTGCAGCACAGCCCAGGTGACCGTGGTTGGCCGAGGGAGAGCAGTTCAGCACTGCATTTGCCTGGACAAGACACAGCTTTGAAGAGACCCTATTATAAAAGTGGAGAAATTGGAGGGGCCGCGCCAGCCTTGGGGACAGTCACAGCAGACAGCAAAGCAGACTACAGAGAGGCCGTGACAGGGGTGGAGGAGCCCTCAGGGCTCAGCCCTGCCTCTGGGGAGAGCCAGGTGCCTGCGTGAAGGGAGGGCTTGCTGGAAATGGGCCCCCACAGACCCCTGTGCTGCTCCTGGGTGAGGCGCCCACAGCGGGGGTGGGGGTGGGTGCCGGGCCGGGCAGATAGCGGGACAGGCGGGCAGGTTCCCCTCCGACCGTGGCTGGGCGCGGGTCTCCAGCCTCAATCACCAGGAGCTCGGGGCCTCTGCAGCCCCTCTCCTCACAGACGGCGCGTGGCCTGGGCAAGCCCTCTGGCCGCCTGTACCTCGCTGGGAAGGACCGACCCAGGACCACCGTGCGAGGAGCAGTCAGATACCTGTGGCTCTGTCAGCCTCCACGAAGGCCAGCGCGCCTGCTCGTACCACCCAGGCACACGCGCCCCCGGGACGTGCTGGGCGTGGCTGACAGTGGTCATCCGCTGAGGCCACCCACCGTGGACACAACCCCGCATCTGGAACAGTCGTGGAGCAGAGCAGGGCCTGGCAAATGTCTAAGTGAATCAAATTACAGAGCAAGCGTTTCGTGTGCGATTCGTCCTGCCGGGATCCCGTGGTGGCTGTCACCCCACATCCGGACGGTACGCGGTTGCTTTGTGCTCTCCAGCCCTCAGGGGTGCGGGTTTCCCTGTCTCCCACACTGTGCAGAGGTGGTTTTGAGTCTTGAACATACAAACTTAATTGCTCACAAAACAAGTTCATGTCTACCCGTTGCTCTGAATCCTGAAAAAGGAAGTCGGCTCCCAAAACAAGTTGCTCATCCGTCTCGGGTGGTAACTTGTGCACATTTTGTGGGTAGATTTTTGAGTGATTTCCAGGGTTTGGGGGTGATAAAAGATAAATCCACACGACTATTTTCAAAGCAGCTTATAACTGCCTGTCTTATGGGATTAGTTTTATGCCCTTCTTTTTTTTTTCGCTTATCAAAAAGCCTTTCTAAAGCACCTCTGATGAAACAGATAAGTTTCTCTCCAGTTCTGCAGGTTAGGAAGATGCAGTGCAGAGGTTTCTGTGAGGTGTTCAGGAGAGATGAACCACTGTGTGGAAAGAGCTACAGATGGGCTTAGATGTCTTGTCTCTGGGTTTGATCCTTGGCGTTCTCACTGTTGCTGAAGGGATGTTTATCAGAGGGTCTCAACATGAAGATATTTGCAGAACACTTAATAATATAAACACGGCATTCACCTCATGGGGAAACGTGCTGCTACACAGCACATTTTGTGATAGACCCAAAATCAATAGTTAACTCTGCGCCAGTGAAAGAAACTGATCCTTTAAGAACTGCTGACACCCCCATTTGTGGCTCCCCTGGGGTGCTGGGCTATGGGGAGGACCCAGTGGCCATGAGTTAAGGGTGTGTCCAAAGGGGGAGACACCGCCACCCACCCATGATTTCTGAGTCAGTAGGTCCAGGTGGGACCAAAAACGTGCATCTCACAAGTTCCCAGGGGTGGCTGCTGGTCGTGAAGTCACCTTGGGAACCGCCCTCTTAGTGCACAGGAAGTCTGCATGTAGGGTGACACGTGTGGAGGCCCCTAGCACAGGCCCTGGCACTCAGGAAGAAGACGGGGTCTCCGGTCCTGCTGGATGAGACCCTGTTGATACCCATCTTTAAAGCCTTGCAGAGAAGTCCGTGCCCCCCGCCTGCAAAGGGCATGTCCCAGCAGCCTGCTGGCTGTGGTGTCTCTCACCCCGGGGTGCTGGCTTCTGAGCGCAAAGTCCTGGGGGCACAGCGTGGCCGCCAGCGTGGTGCTTGCCGAGCCCAGAGAAGCTGCATGTGGTGGAGGGGTGGAGGGCTTTGTGGGACCAGGAGCGAGAGGAGACAGGAGAGAGCAGCCTACGGAGGGAGAGGGGCCAAGGTAAGGGCCGCTGCCTCGGAAACCGCCAGCAAGGAGGGGGAGCCTCCTGGAAACGCTGAAAGGAAAGGCCTCCACTCTGGCTTTCTGCGCCCAGCGGAGCATCCTTCCTTCAAAAGTGAAGGAAATGGAGACGTTTTCAGACAAACAACAATTGGGGCAATTTGTCACCAGCAGACCTGCCTTGTGTTAATGTTAAAAATAAATGGCCTTTCAAAGTGAGAGGAACAAGCGTCCATTTGAGATCAAAAGAAAAGCAATTCGGGTCCCACGGATTCCGGCAGAAGCCCAAACAGTGTCCCGATTAGCAGACAAAGGCCAGGGGCATTGAAGAGAAAGGTGAGGGGACAGTCACATCCACAGAAGGCAGGCGTTGCCACAGGTGCAGAAAAGGTAACACAGTGACGCTCATTCTACACAATGTTTTAAATTTGGGGCTGGTACACACAATACTTGTTTTCTTGGTGTCTTTGCAAACAGTTGTTTAAGACACAAAGTTGCCCTGGGCCCTGTCCGAAGGTTGTTTTGTCCTGTGAACCTTCCGAGGTTTGAGGCAGAAGACGGAGGCCATCCCTCTGGGGTGGCAGCTCCACCTCCATCCCAAAGGGGCGCCGTTTGGTATATTTTGACACCTGCAAGAACCGTTATAAGAAGTTCTTCAGAGCAAAGGGAAATGACACATAGGGCAGAGACTCAGATCAGAGAAGGAACACATGAAGGTAAAATAAAATCTTTTATTTTTCTCATTCTTAATTGATCTAACATAAACATTATTCAAATAATGGCAGCAAGTAAGCCTTGCTGGCCTGGCAGAGTTGTTGTTGTTGTTTCGTTTTGTTTTGTTTTTTTAACTTGTTGCCACCATTTAAAAATCAGGGGTTTTACGTGAACACCTGGATGTCCACTTGCAATGACCACCAGGAGGCCACTCTGTAAGGCCTGGCTGGTCTGTGACCTGCTCCAGGCTGTCACCTAGTGAACCCTCCGTCCTTTTTTCCTCCAAATTGCCTCTGAAAGCAGATTCTAAACAATCGAAGTGACTTCTAAAAGTGTCTTTTGTAAGATAGTTGCCCAAAAGAAGACATAGGTGGAGTGGAGTGGAGCAAGGAGAGGGGACAGGAGGCCGGAGGTGGGCAGGTTTGTGCTGACCTGAGACGCCACACAGCCGTGAGAGGCCTGCCGTCCTTGGAACTGAGGGATGGACTCGCCTGCTGGCCACCTCTCCACAGCCAGGGCCGGATCTCAGGAGCCCGCTTTCCGATTTGGTGTGTGGAAGTGAGCGAGCCATGACACCTCACGTGCTGGAGGGGGAAATCACCACGCAAGTCAAGTTCTGTGTTAGGACAAAATGACCCTCTCTCATGAGGTCTGCAGATGCACTTGGCTCCTGACGTGTTTGATACGTTCATACGTGTCAGAGTTGGGTCCAGAAAGAAATTCTTTTTTTAGTAGTTGGAGAAAAGACCAGTGGTATGTGGGATGTCATGGAGTGTTGTCTCACATGTGTCCCCAAATCAATTTCACACTTGGAAAGAGGCCTCATGAGCCTTTTGTGTGTGTGAGCCTTGCAGCAAGTTGTTCCAGAAACGATGCAGCCACAAAACCCGTTTCTGCTTCCGGTCTGTACTGAGCACGTTTGGATATCTTGCAGCTGTTCACGGAGCATGGTTCAGCTCTTCTGAGAGGCAGGGCTGTGGCTGTGCGCCGAGGGCAGACACACCTGGAATCCATTCCCATTTTTAAAATTTCATTTGTCTGATACTGTGCCGTCATTATCTAAGATCAACCCTTATAGGAAATAGGGTGAATGGTACGTGGGGCCTCTCTCTACTGTCTTGGCAACTTCCTGGGAATACAGCATTATTTCAAAGTTAAAGCTTTAAGAGATTTAATCTGTTAAACCGCAGGTGTAGGTGTATTGCAATGTCAATCCTATCGGCCTGCCCAAGCCAATCCCCTGGGACCTGCCTCCAAGAAATGGCCTCTCATGAATGACCCCACCCAAAACACACAAGCGTGTACACAGACGCACAGACACAGAACCCACTTCAGTGTCTCCCGGTTTATCCTGTTCAGAGCCATGTCCACCTGCCTACTCCCTGTGTATTTTCACCATAACTGCCCCGGGGCGACCCCCACTTTCTACCCTTATCCCAGAGTCCACCATAGGCCTCATATGATCCACGCTGGCAGATGGTACTTGATCAAATCCACAAACATGTCGGGCTGAGCTGGGCACAAATGCTGGGAGGGAAAGAAGGTCACCCCAAGGAGTCACATGGAGCAGAACCCTGCCCTAAGTAAGATGGGGGCAAATCAGGAGCCATTTGGGGATAAATGTGAGCCCAGAAGACATTGGAGTGGATGGAGCTCCCAGCTGTGAGCTACACCCAGATGTGAAATGGGATCCTAGGGGTTGGCTGACCACCTGTGGACTTAGCGGAGGTGCTCAGTGCTTAGTACTTGGGGATGCCTGTGGACTTAGAGGAGGTGCTCAGTGCTTAGTACTTGGGGATGCCTGTGGACTTAGCAGAGGTATTTGATACTTAGTACTCAGGGATGCCTGTGGACTTAGCAGAGGTGCTCAGTGCTTAGTACTTGGGGATGCCTATGGACTTAGCAGAGGTATTTGATACTTAGTACTCAGGGATGCCTGTGGACTTAGCAGAGGTGCTCAGTGCTTAGTACTTGGGGATACCTGTAAACTTAGCAGAGGTGCTCAGTGCTTAGTACTTGGGGTTGCCTGTGGACTTAGAGGTGCTCGGCATTTCCGTTATGCCCCTCCCTCCTGAGTCCACGCCTCCTGTGACTGCCCTTCCACTGGGGGCGTGAGGCAGGTCCAGGGAGGAGAGACTATGTCGCCCTCCCGGCCAGTGTGAAGCTCCAGAGGGCTCCACGCAGGGCGCAGCGAGAGCCCACCCAAGGGGACTCCCACGGCTGGGGGTCACGGTGAGGCAGAACAGTTCTCGGAGTCTAAACAGGGCCTCGCCATAACTAACACAGCGCACCTCCCACACAGGCGGCTTTGCTGTGCCCCTCGGGAGCGCCTGCTTGGTGGCCCGTCGTCACAGTCTCCTCTGAGCGCTCGCCGCAGGTTCCCGAGAACACAGGCGCCAGTGGCAGCTCATTACAGAACTTAGAAAAGTTAGGTCTTGCGCTGCCTTTGGTATTCTCGGAAAAACTGTCTCCTGGCCAGGCAATCTCTGCCCCACGGCTCTGGGGAGGCTGGGACTTCTGGGTCGGTGGTGTGGAAGCTTCCTGGTGACAACCAGGTGACAGCAGGGTGGTGGATTCTCCTACCTGCCGCCATGGCCCTGTGAGGCGCTTAATTTTGCGTGACTCTTGAATCTGGAGCCTGCAGCCGCTCCAGTAATGAGCATTTGGAGGCTAAACCCCGTCCCGGCTTTCTGATCTGCTCCCCAGGGCCCCAGAATGGACGCAGCAGGCAGCCTGCAGGCAGAGGGGTCAGGCAGGGTCTTGAGGCCGCTCCACCCCAGGCCACCTGCGCCCGGCACCCACCCGTGTGGTCCCCGGCCTTTCCCACCTCCCTGCGCCCACACCGGTGTGTGGGGAGGATCCCAAAGGATTGACTGCCAGGAGCACAAGCGTGTCAGCACTCCCTGTGTGTCCCGCTTGCCACAGTGCTCGCTGCGGCTGGGCTTCCCGGTGATGCCGGCTCTCCCAGAGCAGACGGAATGGTGCGGGGGGTGGGGGGGCCAGGGGAGTGCGAGGCACGGGGACATTGCGTTAAAAAGCCAGATCACACTGGGGAAAAACACGCTTTGTCTTTGAGGCTCTTCCATCGGTTCTGACCACCTCAAGGAAAAAACGCCAGGTCTCAGCCAGCGTGTTCTCAGTGCCACTAATCTCGTCCCCACAGCAAGACCAGACGCCAGGCACAGACTTTCAGCCAGGAAATAATAATAATAGCAATGCCAGGAATCATAGTAACGACAGGGCAGGACCCGGAAACACGTATATCCTTAGCTCCGCCGCACACTGTCCTGAGCCATGTGGGGACAACCCCATTAATTCACACCATGCGGTGACGTCCGTCTAGCTCCATTTCGTAGATGGTGAAACTGAGACGCAGGTTCAGCACTGTCCAAGGTCACACAGCAGAACACCTCGAGTGGAGGTTCAGCCAGGCGGTGTCACCCGGGGTTCCTGTTTGTCACCATCCTGTACCTGGCACTGAGCGCCATGGGGCCAGAACGTGGGGACAATCCTGTATTTCTTACAATGGCCTATTTTTGGTGGCAAGTGATATGATATTGGTTTTCTTACCTAAGGGAGACTTAAGGGAGCGTTGGAAAGGTGTGTGCATGTATGTGTACGTGTGTGTGTACACTCACACATGCATTTATACACACACACAGGTGTGTATATGGGTGTGCATGGGTAGATATGTATACACAATAATAAAGTGAGCCTACTTAAAGAAAAGCAACATGCTGATGGGGTGGGGTATTTTAACAGTGAAGTGCTGTAGTTAGAAGAAAGTTGGGGCATCTGGTGGTTAGGAAGCCTTTCTGGAAATTTCCACAGCTACTTCTGTGCTCAGCGCCTTTGGCAGGTGGGCCATTGGGAAAGTAAGAAGATGGGGGGCTTGCTGGGTTGAGTGGACCACATCTGAGAGCCTCTCAGCCCCGGGGCACGCTGAGAATGAAATGTGGGCTTGGTTCCCAAGTTACCCCCGACGCTGCCGGCAGGAGGCTGAGGGGCAGTCCACTGCCAGCCTCGCATGACGACGGCGTGGGCGACAACGCCACTTGCTGTCTGTGAGAGGAGTCTGTGCTGAGTTCAGATCACACAGGCAGGGCTTCACGCTCCTCATTAATCAGCTAACTGGGTGTCTTCCCCCTAAAACTCCTCCATTATTCATCTGTAGGGAGGTTTGAAAACGGGGTTCGCCCCAGTCAGACACGATTTAAACTGCATGCTGAGGCCGTGTGGGAATGACCGGGGGTAAGGCGTGCACGGGGAGCCTTCCGGAACTTGCTGCCAGCTTCTTGGGGCCGCACAAAATCACTCGTGTCAGCAGGTGATTGAAAATGTCCAGGTTGTGTTGTTCAATTAATTACGGACCAATCTGCTGTCAGCAGCCCCGGCGCCGAGCGCGGCTTGGCCCTCTGAGTGGAGGCGGGAGTGCGGCCACCGGCGAGAGAAGCAGCTGCGATGAAGTCCAGACGGAAAGGGCTGGAGCGAGGGGCGGGGAGGGAAGAGTGAGCCCAGTCAGGCCCGGGGGCCCGGCAGAGATGCAGGAGAAGGGACAGGGTGACATCTCCCGGCGCACACCGTCCACTCAGCCACCAAATGAATTCGAGGGACAGTGTCTGCCATCAAGGCACACCACCCCTTCTGCCAGCCATCCTGGGGCTCACCTGGACGCCACAGTGGACCTAGGACCGTGGCTCACGGGCCCCGCTCAAGCCTCCTCTCCATGGCACACCTTCGTGGGGACGCCCCCTCCACCTGGGGCTTCTGCCCATGGTCCTACAGGGCCCCTCACGTCCTCCTCCTCCAGGAAGCCTCCCACTTGTCCCCCAGACACCCCCACAGCCAGCCTGCCCGGTGGGGAACCTCTGCCCTGACTGGTCCATGTGACACTGACTGCCATGGTGCCAGCAGAGGCAGCACAGACATGCACAGAATTATCTGTTAAGATGCATGAGAGAGAGAAGTAAGGGAGGTGCCGTGTCCACACTGCACCCCCCGCCCCGCTCACGGGAGCTGGGTGATCGCTGAATGGCACAGCCCTGTCAGGTGTGCACCGCCGGACCGATGGCTCTGAGCGGCGGTGCAGAGACAGGGTTCACTGGGACCAGCATCGAGGACATCCCTGCAGGACATGGCACTGAAAGCCAACAAAGGAGCTGGTAAAAATGAAAACTTGGGGGGGCCGGGGGGCAGCCCCAGGCATTCCAAGGCCAGGTGGGCGCAGCAGGGGGGCCAGTGCGCCAAAGGGATGTGTGGCTGCAAGAGGCAGGCGAGGCCCCCACATCCGGCCACGCGCTCCAGCAGGGCTGGCTGTTACGGTCAACAAATGGGGACCCATGGACACAACACGACCTGGCTTATGTTTGTAAGGGGCCATCCTGGCTGACCTGGGAGACCAGCAAGGAAACTGCAGCCGACGTCCAGGCAGGAGCCAAAGGCGGCCTGGACGAGGCTGGAGCCCCGGAGATGGCGAGATGTGGGAGTGTGAGACGGAGGCGCCCGCCGGTGCTGAGGCCGGGAGGAGGCAGGAGCCACAGCTGGAGCTACAGGGTGAGCTGGGTCCCACCGGGTGCTGGCTGAATGTCCCATGCCCGTGTGGCATCTTGCCCTGAGGAATTTGTTAAAAATGCAGCCACCAGCGTGAGCTGGGAGTGGGGGCGCCCAGGATTCTCATGAAGCAGCGAGCTGCAGGTGGAAACACGTTGGGCCCCAAGCCACATCATGCCAGGAAACGAGAGTAGGTTTTCCATCCAAGACTCACCCTCCTGCCCCAGATGCACCGACCCAGAGATAACCCTGTGTCCAGACAGGAAAGGGCTTCCGTGCGACCCACGAGGTGCGCCCAGGTCCCCACCTCCATTCTCAACTCCTTCCTGCGTTCCCAAGGGTGCTGCCTGCGGGGAGATCAGCAGACACCCAGAACGTCGGAACCTTGAGGACTGGATTCCACAATTAAGACTGATCTTTCTGATGCTTGTTCAGAAAACGATGGACCATAAATCGAATGAAGTCTTTAAATTAGCAGCATAGGAGTCACCCTATCTGGACGAGAGGCCAGAAAATAAGCTCGATCATTGAGATTGTTCCGACCAGCTGATAGTCTGGGGCTGTGTCCATAAAACCTCTGCTTGCCAAGACACGGAGCTTGCCAGGTGAAGACACTGTAGGTGGCGGTGGCTGTTCGCTGCCTGTCGGGAGGTGGCGTGTGTTAGGACAGTCGTGGCTGGTCCGAGCACTGGGACGGACCTGTGTGAAGCCGAGACCCCTCCATCGCCACCGCCCGGGCCTGCCACTCGGGGACGTCCGGGACTTACATGGGTCCGAGAGCACCTTCTTGCTCTGAGACGCCTGAGCCCTGGGAGACGCTCGGTCCTTTCACATTGGCGACTGATTCTCTAGCCCTACAGGAAGGAAAGTGCCCCGATGACACCCCAGCTTTGGAGAACCTTTACTGGCTAGTCCTGCACTGCTGGCAGCATGCTGGTCTGCAGGCCGACTGGACCCTCTACAGACCGCTCTCCCTTCCTAACTCCAGAGTGAAAATATAGGATTTGGGGGGGACTTGTCATTAGGATGCTCCATATGTGCGGATTTCGCACCAGCGCCCCCTACGGACTCAACAGAGCACTGCCCGCGAGCCCCCCTCCAGTCTGCCCTTGGGACAGCTCTGGGAAGGTGGCGGGGGTATTCCAGGGCCACCCCCGAGGCCCTCAGAGCTGTGGCAGGGTCGGGGAGGGTCATTCCTTCACTCTCCGGTGGTGATTACACCCCGTCACAGCCCTGGCCTTGTGGAGTCCACGTTCTCAGGCAGCCTAGCAAGTGAGCATGGGACAGTGGGGTGTGCCTGCGATTGAACTTGAGGGGCCTGCTCGGCAGCTCCTATTCTCAGGCCCAGAGGAATTGACGAGTGGAAAGAAAACTGAGCGAGGGTACCCCAAATCCCATCAGAAAGTCACCCATGCATAAGTCCCTGGAGGGAAGCCCTTTCCGGAAATTGAAATCTACTGCTGAGCTGAGGCGATCGCTTCCCCGCTCCCCGCGTTCAACACTCCTCCCTGCGTGGCAAAGCCATGTCCTCTCACTCACTCCCACTCCCCCAGCCACAAGAGGCTTTAATGAAAATAACTGCTGGCAGCTGTGTTTATAGCGACTGCTGCAGGAAGGGATGTGACATTTTCGTGTAAATGAAATGCATGAGTCCACACGGGATGCAATTCTGGCTCCACTTTGGCGAGGCCACTAGAGGACCTGAGCCGTGGGAGCAGAGGGTGGCCTGAGGTAGGCTGTGGACACTCCCCGGGTCACCTGGCAAGGCCAGCAGCACTCAGCGTGGGACACTCGGGGGACTCGTCCTACCTCCGCTGCAGCAGCAGGAGCTGAGCCAATGACAGGAGACGCGGGGGTGGGGGGTGGGCAGGCACCGGGCAGGATGTGCTCTATCGCAGCAATAAACACAGCTCACAGCAGCCCGACAGGCAGCATGGCCCCTCAGCAATACCCAGGGAGGACTCACTGACTGGATCAGTGGCTGGACCGGGGTATCCGGTTGGAGCCTCAGGAATCTCACTGCTTTCTACTCAGGGAGCTCTGTCCTCGTGCTGGTCCCCACCCTCCTGACTTCCATCCTGAGATTCAGCCACCCCAGCTTACAGAGAGACAGTTTTTCCTTCCCCTGAATGCCAGGAGAACTTTGGGAATGACCGTCTCCAACTCAGCGTCAGTGGCATGGGCGCCCTGACCCCAGGCACCAGGGCCCATGGATTGGCCAGACCAGGGTCCTGTGCCCCCTAATGGAGCTGCGGGTGAGGTCTGCCTGTGGACAAGGAAGGGGACCAGGAGACGGAGGGGTGGCTCCTTACACAGCAGTCACGTAGTGTTACTGGAAGGCAGGGGACCGTCGACAACAACATTTATCCAAGGAAAGGTGTGACGCAGTCACTTTTGTACATGGAGCTGAGGAATCTGTTCAGGAAATGCCAAGCTGAGTGGTTTGTCAGGATTCCCACAACCTCTCAGCGCCTCCTGATGAGGGACCCAGGGTGTCAGTGAGGACAAGGAAAATGGATGAAAAACCCATGGCGAGGACTGGGCATTTTTTTCACTGTCGATGTGGGATAGAAAGTGAACGAGGGGTGAGGGTCAGCAGAGGCGCTATAAAAAGGTTTCACTACAACTCAGCTCTGGGACCCTCTCCACCAAATGAGGGGTTTCTAGAAGGTAAGACTGAGGAAAATGGACTCAGCCTTAAAAATCCTGTAATTGTCAAACTTTAAGCTGTCGTCCCTGACCTTAGAGAAATCCTTATACATATCAAATCCTGGTACACAGTCAGCATTCAAGTACATACAATGTAGGAAGGAATGGGTAGGTGGGTGGGTGGGTAGATGGTGAATAGATGGATGGATGGATGGAGGATGGATGGATTGGTGGGTGGATGGATGGATAGATGGATGGATGAATAGATGGACGGATAGATGATGGATGGAGGATGGATGGGTGGGTGGATGGACAGATGGACAAACAGACTGTTGGACTACTGATGGATGGAAAGGAGGGAGAGAGAGAAGGAGGGAAGAAGCAAGGAAAAGGAGAAAATCAGGCATTAAAGGCTACTTAGGAATAAAACCATGATTGGGGGAAGTGGATTTCAGTCTCCCAGGGAATATCTGGCGTTTCTAACTTAATGAGGAGGGGACCTTGGAAAACTCCAGATGATTCTAATCTGTAGTACTGTGTTCATCTCGAATTTGTAGGTTTATGGCATTTGCTATAGGGCTTTGTTTTAATTGTGGGCAGGAACAAGCCTCCTGGAAGGAGATAGAAGCTGCTCACCACCCAGGATCACCCTTGCCCCAGGAAAGTGCACTGAGCGAAAAGATATATAGAAACAAACTATGAGTGGTTCTCTCTTGGCAGGTTTTCTAAAACTTCAGCATCTTTCCATAAAGATGGAAGTGACAGATCAGACTCCTGAAGGCACCGTGCCGTTCAGGACTGGCCCGGGGCTTCTCTTGCTCGATTCTGACATGCTGTGCCCTTCCTCAGATGTGTTCCTATGAATTTATATGCGGTCTGAATGAGTGCATACAGCTGAATTGCCCGTGTGTGTGGTACAGGGCACATGATAAATCTGAGATCCGTGAGTTTGTCCTAAAAATTCTGAAAGGACCTAATAGACACTAGGATGGCAGAGAGGACAGCAGTCATAAGAGGCCGCCGTCCCCTCCAGAGGCTGATTCTGCTGCACAAAGGGAGCACCTGGCAAGTCCCTGTCATTCCCCTACATTGAGCAGCGTGCCTTGGCTTCCGCCGTGCGTCCTGGTGCCCCGATGTGCCAGTGAGCAGGCACCCCGCGGACGCAAGGCGAGGCATATGAGAACGGGTACCGGCCCGCCAGCGCCTGAGGGAGTGTGCCCCACCACACCTCACCCCTTTCTCAGGGTCCCAAAGACGGGCCCGCATTTCAGAACCTTGCTTGTTACTTGTCAGCTGCCAGACACATAGTTTATATAATGAAAGAGTCTTCACACCAAGTATGAAAACGCCTTTGCTCGCTCACAGCGTAAATCTTTCTGTAGAAGATTGACCACGGGACACCGGTGATGCTCTGACTCTGAGCCAGGCCCCGTGTGTCTTCATGGGAAGCTTCTCTTCAGCAGCATGTCCTGCCCGCAGCGGGATGAGGGCCCAGTGGAGACAGGCAGGACCCCCCTTCCCCGTGGGGGGACGTGCCAAGGCCCCAGTGGAAGCCTGACTCGGCGGACAGCACCAAACCCCCACAGACCCGTTCCTCCCTGCACCGCCTCACCCACGGAAGCGCCTTCCGGCTTCTCCGCGGCGTGTCCGAATGGCCAGCGTCACCGCTCTTGCGCTTTGGGGCCTGAACACAGGCTCTGGGATGCCAGGACCGTCGCTCTGATAACCGAGGCGGCTACTAAGTGACTAAAGGGCAGGAGTGTCTACAGCATGGAGACGCCGGACAAAGGGATGAGTCACGCCCTGGGCAGGACAGGGTGGAGCGGGACATGAGGGATTTCATCAGGCTCCTCAGAACTTCATGCAATTTAAAACTGATGAATTTGTTTATTTCTGGAAGCTTCCATTTAATATTTTTGGACCCTGTTTACTGCAAGTGACCGATACCAAAGAAAGTGAAACTGTGGCCAAGGGGACTACTGTACCACACAGGGCAACCGTCACCAGAGTCTAGCCCTACACTCCCTCCCCCCAAAGGAGAGCCTGTGCCCATCAGCAGCCACCTCCACCCCACCCCCAGCCCCGATGACCACGCGTACAGCCTCTGTCCCTCTGTCTCTGTGGGTTTGCCTGCTCTGGAAGCTCACAGAAATCATACAACATGTGGTCTGTTGTCACGGGCTTCCTTCACTCCTCAGCACAATTGAATCTATTTTTTCGCTTCTGTCATTTCTTGAGATCCACATTTACGTTGCCAGTGGCTTCAAAACTGCCTCCACTTACTAATCTCTGAAGCTTCAGCCATCACATGTGTGAAGTGGGGGTGACGGCCCCCTCCCTGGCATGTTCTGGGGATTGAAGGAGAGGTCTGTATGCCAAGCTGTTCCCACCATGCCTGCCTCGTAATAAATGCACAGGACACGGCAGCTCTGCTGGCCAAGAGTGTTTTCTTGAGGACACAGAGGACACTGCTTTGTCCTGTCACGTGTGCCGCAGTGGTCCCTTCCGTCATCTTCTAGACTGGACACTCAGCCCTTTGTCACTCCTGCTGCAGCCACGTCCCCCCGTGGACACTGTGAGACCGTCCTCTGGACCCCCTCCCACTGTCCTGACTTAGGACAGCTGAGATGCCCACCCTCTTAGAGCTCCAGGACGCCATCCCCTTATTCCATTTCTGAGGCCTGACTGTGCCTGGTGTGCAAATGGTCGCGTTATTGCGGGCTGAACGATCCAGCCCACAGGATCCCTACAGGACGGCGCCCACCCACCATGTGACATTCCAGATGGCAGCGTTCTGTGAGGAAGAGCCTTCCTCCCAAACCCCTCTCCCTCCCTTCATCAGAGGAAACTTTGTAATTCTCCAAGATTCTGATAAATCCCAACAGCAAAAATAAGATGCATTCTAGCACCGTCAGAGGTGGGGGCACCCCACCCCACCCCACCTCCAGTGGAAACAACAGTGGTGTCTGCGCTGGCTTACTTTTCTGCCAAGAGAGTGGGGGCCTTGCCAGCTTTTCCTAAAAGAACCCGAATTTCCGTGAAACTCCTGGAGTCCTGCAAACGGTTCGTGAATTTAATGACAGCCGGCTCCCCTGCAGAGCTGTCTCCTCAGTGCAGTATTTGCCTGTCCCCACGTTCTTGGCTAAAGACGCCTGTGAGCATGGTATGGACTGATGCGTCCCCCCAAAGTCATACGTTCGATCCTAACCCCTAGGGTGAGGAGGTGGGTGGGGCTTTTGGGAGATTAAGTCACGAGGGTGGAGCCCCCAGAAGTGGGATTAGCGCCCTGATGAAGGAGACCCCAGAGAGCTCCCTGTCGCCTCCACCCGGGGAGGAGACAGCAAGGAGACCCCCACTGTGAAGCAGGAAGTGTGTTCTCACCGGACACCAAACCCTTGACCATGGGCTTCCGGCCCCTGAGCCGTGGGACAGAAACTCCCGCCCCGTCCGTGATATTTTGTTACAGCAGCATGAACAGACCGAGACGGAGCACAAGGTGCAGAGGCTGAGAGAAGCAGCCCGTGAGTGTGGTGAGCACGTGTGCACATGCGTGCTCCCGGGAGGGCCGCGGCTGGGGGCCAGCCTCCCCCAAGCCAGGCCACAGCCCTCCCGAGCCCACAGCAGTGTGCCCTCCCCGACAAGCCGCCCAGTGGTCTTACCATCTCACCAACGCGGCGTTCACAGGCAGCGCCCGCCGTGCGGCGCTCACTGTGCAGAGGGTTCCACCGACACGGGAGGCTGATGGCGTCCTTCCCGCGGCCCCGGCCATCCGTCCAAGCTCACTGGCGGAACTGGAGCAAGGCCGCAGGGGTGGCCTTCCCGCCGTCTCCAGCACCGCTCCCCGTTTCTGTTTCTGTCACCACTGCACAGAACTGGACAGTGTCTTTCCTTCCACTTGTTCCCCTGAGGGTGCGAGCCATTAAAAATAGTTGCTTGCAAAGCCCAGATCTCCCGTTGTGGGTAATTGCCTGCGCTGGGAGGCAGCCCGCTGCCTCGGGGAATGAAGGCGTGCTCGCCAGACGTGCAGACCCGGGTGGCCATCGATGCTGGCACCCTCATGCCCAGCGGGGGCCGGCACCGGGGACCTGTTGACTCAGCAGCCCTTTAATCAGTGAGTCTGTTTTAATTTTACAAGAGGGCCCGGGAGTTATTTTTAAGAGTAGTTTTAAGCACAAAGAAGAACTGTGTTTGAGAATAGATTTGACAATGTGAAGTAGGTGAGGCCTTCCTTTCCAGCAAACAGATTCACTTAAGATTTCGTAGATTCTCAAGTAAATGATTGGGAAATTCTCTCTCCCTTGAAGCCCGATCAAAAGGAGTGTTGACAGGTAGCGTTTATCAGGGAGCACCTGCCAGGCAGTAAGCACCTGGTGAGGGAGCATTTATTTAAAAAAAACAGAAAGAGTATGGGCTGTTGTCACCGTGAATCTAGAGCATGGATGTTCTCTGGTGAGAACTGTCCGGCCTCGTCTCCACGGGGGCTGTTTGGTTTGGGGGTGTTTTTCGCTTAGTGTTGTAGTCCTTTCTTAGAAGAAAATTAACTTCCATTCATGAAGGACTGTTCGTTTCGCTGTTATTTAGTTTCGACATTGTTATTACTTCACTGAGACACTATTCAAGTTCAACAGACTGAGGCCTGGACAAAGGTGGACCTGGCCAAAGTGGACCCAAATTTCCAAAATCCAGTCTACAGTGGGAGGGCTGCCCTCCGGATGCCCTGCCGCCCCCCAACGCCCGAGCTTTGAGACCTGTGCTAAGCTGGACTCTGTCTTCAACTTTAGGGGTGACTCACGACCTGGAACATTGTTTTTCAATAGATTTGTTTCTCCACCACCGTCAGCTGCCAAATCAAGTTTAGCTGACCTGCTCCGGTCCCTGCCCTGCGCCCTCCACTGGTCCTGCCCTCCCCTCCCCCACATCCCCTGCCCTGTGCCTGGACAAACTCGGTTCTTAGCGGTGGCTTCTTGAGCACTTCCGATACAGCTGTCATTCTAATAAAGGTAACATTCTAGCCGACAGGTGCTGCGTGTGCTTGGCGTGACCTCCTGGCTCAAGCACTCTGTCTAGCGCCGCAAGCTAGGCCTGCTGTCCCCGCCACCTCCCCCTGAGGTGCAGGCACCTGCAGAGGCTGCCTGGCCCCAGCCGTGTGCTAACCGCGGCCCCACTCTGCACCTTCCCTGGAACGCCGTGAGGGCCCTGCTGTGACCCCAGAACCAGCATCATCCACGGAATCCGTTATTCTGTAATGGCTTTTGGGTGCTTTTCGGATAATGAATGTAACACATATGATGTGGGGATGTGTGACATCAGTGGGAAATGTCCCTGCCGTCTCAGCCACTGCGAGGGAGCCGCTGTGGGTTGAGTGATGTTCCTCTGAGATCTTACCTTTTGCACACAGTGACATTTGCATAAACACAGTGCATTATGTTCTTCCAAACCTGAGCTCCCATTGGACTTACCTTCACACCTGCTCTCTCAGTCCGGTGTGTCTTGGGCAGAGGCCCACATCTCATGTTCAGTTTCTCCTGCTGTGGGACCACGTGTGCTGGCCGTGACTGACTCCCACAGCCAAATCAGGGCACTGGGGTGTCGCACTGACTCCACTGGACAAGGAAAGTGGCTGATGGCCGGGTGACAAGCGTGACAGCGGTGGGACTGTGCAGAGGCTGGGAGTCAGCAGCGACTGATTCCTGGGAGGCTCTGGGGGTGGGGGGTGACACTGTGTGATGGGGCTGACCAGGTGGCTGGTGCACTCAACACCAGTTCTCGGCATGTTGGAACAGCCCCCAGGAGGCGACAGGGATGGCCGATGGCCGAGGAAGGACCGTTACACCCACCTAACTGCCCACATCCTCCTGCCGAGCCTGTTGTCTAAGTGACTCATTGTATTTCTTTATCGTGTGTGTCCTTTGTATCTCTTTGTACCCACTCCGAGCTGTGGGGCCAGAGCCTGGCAGGGTCCCACTTATTCCAGACTCAACAGCGAAGGCTCTCCAGGCACAAGGAGAGAAGCACCGTGACACTGTCGTGAGACTGTCACACACCCCTCCCCACGACAGACGGCTGTGGCCCCTGCCCCAGGTGCTTTGGTGCCCTATGTCTGCCCTGCCCTGACAGAAGAGACCGAGACAGTGGCTGCAGGTTTCCAGGTCCGTGAGGCTTTAGGGGAAAGCCTGGTGGTGTTTGTACCGATTCTGGGAGGGGACACGCTCCAGGTACCTCAGCCTCTGCAGAGCCGCCCGGAGCCAAGCCTTTCGGGCTCCTAGAGGACCAGCCCCACCTTCCAGAGCCGAAATCATGGAACGCGTCTTAGCATCAGTGACCCTCTCCTCCTGAGAGCGATTCCACCTGTAATAGCAGCAGTAAGTGGGGGGACGGGATCCCCACTGACCCCCAGCCAGCAGGGGGCTGACTTCCCTCCGGCCTCCTCCCTCAGACCTTCACTTGTGTCCTCTGCCTGGGACTTGTCAGAGGCCCCCAGTCCAGGTCAGAGAGGAAAGGAGAGCAGTGGGAAGTTTACTGTGTGAGTGAGTGTGTGTCCGTGTGTGTGTCTGTGTGTGTGAGTGTGTGTCTGTGTGTGTGAGTGTGTGTGAGTGTGTGCATGTGTGAGTGAGTGTGTGAGTGTGTGTCTGTATGTGTGTGAGTGCATCTGTGTGTGTGAGTATGTGTGTGAGTGAGTGTGTGTCCGTGTGTGTGAGTGTGTGTCTGTGTGAGTGAGTGTGTGTCCGTGTGTGTGTGAGTGAGTGTGTGTGAGTGTGTGTGTGTGAGTGTGTGCATGTGCGAGTGAGTGTGTGTGTGTCTGTATGTGTGTGAGTGCATCTGTGTGTGTGTCTGTGTGTGTGAGTGAGTGTGTGCATGTGCGAGTGAGTGTGTGAGTGTGTCTGTATGTGTGTGAGTGCATCTGTGTGTGTGAGTGAGTGTATAAATGTGTGTGTGTGTGAGTGTCTGAGTGTCTGTGTGTGTGAGTGTGTATGAGTCTGTGTGAGTGTCTGTGTGTGTATGTGTGAGTGACTGTGTATGAGAGAGACAATGTGTATATGTATAGGCACTGATATAAATATTTGAATCTTTACGATAAATTAACACCTGGTACAGCCTCCCTAGTATTTCTATTATGTGACTCTACAGAGGACTAAAGCCCTTTGTTTCTGCAAAAGAAAGAAAATTCTTCACCTTGCCTTGGTGCCAGGAAATCTCCAGGCACGAGGGGAAATGAGGTCCATGGGGGGATTAAGGTGTGAGTGTGTGTGTGTGTGTGTGTGTGTGTGTGTGTGTGTGTGACTTCTTACATTTGTTTTTACCACTATGTCCTCAAGTTTAATCAAGGAGTTTATCTGAGAAATGTTTGTTTATTTATTTCCAGTAGCATCAAAGGCATTTTCTTTTGTTTCTGGTCAACACCTTCCTAAAATGATCTGTGTTAAACAGATAGACTGACCTAACACTAATCTCCCTTTAGGCTTAAAAGAGAAAAATAAGATGAGAAAAAGACTGGGCACCTACCTCAAGCAGCACAAATTTGCTTACCGTGGGCTTGTGCTGGGCCCCATTTCCTAACAAGCGTTTACTGACTGAACAGGAAGTTTCCCCAGGTCTGTGCTCAGCCAGCAGCTGCCTGAGCCCTGGAGTGTGAAAGGGCAGGGGACAGATTTATAACAGCCTGCGCCGTCCCGAAACCTACCTGTGCTCCGTGCGACTCAATTTGCAGCCACTTACACACTTTTCTGCAGTAGTTGATCAGAAACATTGACTCAGGTCCTATGTTAATGCTCTGTTTTCTGCCAGCAAGTGAGCGTTATTTGCTAAGTGCTGGATAAGGCCCCGGAAATGCCCGTGTGGATACCGGACAAAAGTCAGCATGTGTTCCTGAAAGCCTTTGAGCTAATAGTGTCAGGAGATTTATGAAAGAGGGATTGTTTTTTCGGTTATCCAACTAAAACGATCCATTTTAGGCTGATCCATGAGGACAGCCGGCCCCAGGATGAGCCTGGAGAGATGCTTTGGGGGCTGCAAATGGCTAGTTTGGGACGTGGGAGAACTGTGTTAACCCGTCACCAGACCTGCCGGTCACGGCTGGACCTTCTGGTCACACTTCACCTGATAATTACCAGATGGACCGGTCGCTTGCTGGGCACAGGGGGTGTGGTGGGATGTTTTCCTGCGATGAGGGTGGGGCACACGGCCACACCAGGCCTGTTACTGGTCTACCTGTTTTCTCAGCCACTCTCTCATCAGCACATTTCCTAGACTGCCTGCTGTGCAGGCCCTGTGCTGGGAACTCAGCCTGGGTGTGGGCAGGAGGGGAGCTGAAAGGTGGGCTCGTCCCGCACGCGGTGGGGGCTTTCCGGGTCTACTTCTGATAAACCGCTTAGGGCCCAGGGCAGGGGTGCGACAGCCACTTGCAGACTCATTGTCACCTTTCTTGTCTGCCACTCGGACCACCTGCTCCATGACAGCCCTCAGCCCAGCCCACCTGTCGCTTCTGTCGCTCCTGCCCACTCAGCATGTGTCACTCTCTGAAACTGTATGCGTTCGTGTATTTACTTGGGATTTTCTACTTCTTTAACGAGAATATTCAAGCACAACAGCTGTGCCAGGTCCCGGTCAGCGCCCTCGCGCCTAATCCAGGGCCCCCACATTTAGACCAGGGCCCCCACACCTAGACCAGGGCCCCCGCACCTAATCCAGGGCCCCCACATTTAGACCAAGGCCACCGTGCCTAATCCAGCGCCCCCACACCTAGACCAGTGCCCCCACATTTAGACCAGCGCCCCACACCTGGAGCTAAACCGACTTGCAGGGGGGCCACCTGAACGTGTGGACTGGGTGATGGGTCACAGAGTGGCAGGACTCAGAGCTGTGTGTGCGAAGCTGTTACTGTCACTCACAGCTCTCAGACACCTTCCCCCTGAAATGCTTCGGCCCCCATCACACCCTTTTTTAAAGCTCCGCGGCGTCTGGAAGATGGACAGGGCGCAGCCGGCCCGAGGGAGTCGCTGTCCCACTGTTGGCCCGTCTTAGGAGCTCGGATCTGCCTGCGCCCTCCGTCAGTGAGGCCCCGCGGTCCTGCTCTGGTCAGCCTGCCAGCCTGTGGCCTCCGCACTGCCCAGAGGAGAAATGTCATTGTTTGGGTCCGCGAAGCCACAGCGATGACCCTTCACAGGAAATGAGGAGGCTCGGGCCTGTAAGTCATCGTTGCGGGTGAATTGGGAATTCACACTGGGGCCGAGAGCCCCCCCAGCGGCGCCATGGGCTCCCCACATAGCGAGCTCACTTGGAGGAAAGCAAGTTGGGACACTGGGGTGTAAGTAAAAGCTTGGGATCGGGTGCCTCTTGGAGGAGGGCGGCCCACACG
Source organism: Aselliscus stoliczkanus (assembly GCA_033961575.1). NCBI lineage: Eukaryota > Metazoa > Chordata > Mammalia > Chiroptera > Hipposideridae > Aselliscus > Aselliscus stoliczkanus. The sequence continues at coordinate 1,664,820 of CM066738.1, read as the reverse complement.
CACCCAGCGGCTGTCAAGTCAGCCCGGAGTGTGTCGCTCACAAACCCGCACCCCAGACACAGTGACGAGGTCTGCAGACAGCTCTCTCCTGCACACGGTGCCGCCGTCGGGAGAGTCCTCGCCACGCACACGCAGTCCCCGCCATGGGGCTGACAGAGCGGAAGTGAAATGTCATCCTCCCAGATCCGACGCCCGAGAGCGGGGATGAGGCGCCATGGGCCTTCAGAGACTGACAGCGGCATGTGGCATGAGGTAGGAGGTGAAAGATCCGTGTCTGTGGGTCGCCGCAGACACGCGTCAGTGTTTGTACTGCTCGGCTGCGTGGGATCCTAAAAACAGCCGTGTTTCCGAGAGCGGAATTGAAGGCTTTGAAGCCAAGCCTCCAGGAGGTCATGCTGACACAGAACTAATACCAACGTAGCGCAACGAGCGCTTGCCCAGCGGGCACAGGGCCAGCCCTGCAGGGCTGCGCCAACGCCCACCCTCCCTCCGTGCGAGGTGGTATGCCCTGTGCCCCGGCCAGGAGGCACTTCCCTGCCCAGGAGGCAGTGCTATCATGGCTGGGTCCTGCTGGCCGGCTGTGGTGTCTGAGGAATCAGATGCACTCGTCCTAGGTGCTGCCCAGAGATGCCAGGGGTCAGAGATGCTGACCCCTAGGGTCAGCGGTGGGCCATCCTCCTGGCATGCCCCGTCCTGGAGCCTGAGAGGTGTGACATGGTGGGTGCTCACACGTTCTGGACCTGGCCACAGAGTAACCAGAGATCTGCCGGTCAGCCCTGGGCCCTGTGGGGACCACACCAGAAACTGGTGGATGCTAGGTCTCAGCGCGTGGCCTTGATGGGGAATGAGCAATGCAGGTGAGGCAGCTGCGGCTCCCCACAGAGGAGTGTCAGCCTGGGAAACAGCTCGCCCAGCGACTCCCCAGGCCCGGGCCCCGTCCTCTGGGACCTTGCACTGAGCTCTCGGTCCGCGGCCCCCTCCACGGGGCCCCACCGCCCAGACCCCAGGCCTCAGGTGCCACTGAAAACTGAGCCTCCCCGACCAGAGTGCCGTGGGGAGGCCACGCCCACTGAAGTGTCCCCACGTCGTGTCACACAAGCATGCTGCCGTGCTCACGGTGGGACATGTTTGCATGGTCTTACCTGAGAAAGATGACATCACCATCCTCATTGCAGCCTGAGCCTCAGGCATGATTTATGGAACCTCAGCATGAAATATGTGGTGGCCAGTGGACGCTCTGACCTTCTCCATCCTCCCGCGTTTAATTGGCTGGCCATCCATCCTTCCAGAAAGGTCACCATGGCTGTAAATGAGTGCTGGGACGACTGATAAGGTGGGAGCAGAGAGACCTGTCCCGTGGTTCATACGCCACCCACGAATGCTCCCGAATCATGCAAGCCCCAGCAGGGACAGTGCAGAGGGTGGTGGCAGGAAGGGAGGTGGGGGTGACAGTAACGAGGTCGGTCACACGCGGCCCAGGAGACCAGAGGCAGCCCTGCCCCAAAGCAATGCTCGCACGCTGGTCAGAGCCCCGTGCAGCTGCTTAGGACAGAATGCCAGCCCCCCACAGTGCTACAAGCTGTTGTCAACTCAAGAAATTATTTTCAACAGATTAGATACCGCCAATGCCACGTGATTTCTCAGGCCCGAGGAAACGTAGCTCAGCTCAACCTCTGTGGAAAATTAGGTTCCTGCCGCCTTCACAGTTGTTTAATGGAGGTCGCCCTGTCCTTAGGCGTTAAATGGGGACCAGCTGCAGATAAACCAGGATGAAAGGGAAGACTTGGGGAGAACAGGCTGTGTGGGATCCGGGCAGGAAGCCTGTGATGGGGACCGAGCTCCCGCGTACGTTCGACCCAAAGCGCACACTTTCCCCCAAGAAACCAGAAGAACATCTTCAGATTCAAGGGATTGGTTGGGGCAGGGCGGCCGCCACTGAGACGAGAGAACGAAGAATAAGAGAGGGGCTCTCGTGACTCGTTGGTCCCCAGAAAACCCCAGAATATTAGGAACAAGGGACATGTGGCGACTGAGAAATGGCCTCGGAAGCTGCCTGGATGCCGGCCGTGTCTCACTCTTCAAATTAGACTCCAACCCAAGTCCCGTGACATGTCCCTCCTGCCGTGTGGGGTAGGATTGCAGGTCCCACGGCGCTCATACTTCAGGCCTCCTGAGGCTGGGTGAGCAGAGCAGCCCTGACACCCACCGCTGGGTGGGTGAGCACACGAAGCCCGAGCTGACGGGAGGTGGGTGCCCCTGACTCCAGGGGCTGGCTGCCCGTTGTGGGGCTGCCCGTTGTTGGTGTTGTCGTTTGCCTGTTTGATTCCTGATCCCTCTCTTGCCCACCCCCCGCAGTGGTGGACTCCATGCTGGGGGCCGGGGATCCATGGGCAGTGAGCTGACAGGAAGTCCCCACGCGCCGGTGAGCGAGCAGACAGACACAAAGGGGCGATTTCTGCAGTGGAAAGCTGCACGGAGGACACGAGCGGGGCAGAGCGCCCTGGTGCCCCACCCCACACAACCTTGTTCTTTCTGTTTTAATTTTAAGCGTATTGGATTGGCTGTGGATTTCAACAGTATTTACTCAGAGCTGCTTTACCTTGACTTTTTCATTTGGAAATATTAATTGTGACCTTTCAGAACTCCCAATTAAGCTTTTGCAATAAAATGAAAAGGTTGAAGAGGCAGGAGCAGGGGTGGAGGCACAGCAGAACCTGCCGTGGGGGTGGAGGTGGGTGGAGTCGCTCCCGGAGTGGCCCGGCCTGCCCGCCAGCTCCAGGAGGCCTGCTCTGCCCAAGGGGAGAAGGGATGGCCCCTCGGGTGGGAAGCCTCGAGTCCAGGGCCCCTCCCAGCCTCTTCCAAGGCCAGGCCGCGGGCCCCTCAGACCAGTCTGCCCACGCAGCAGAGGCAGCCAGCGGTGCAGCAGCGGTCGGGGGCTGGAGTTAATTTCCACAGGGTCAGGCTGTCCTTGGCTTCCCTGGCCATTTTTAGAGTGGCGTGGGGTGTCGGCTCTCTCTGCACGGCCACCTTGCTGCCCCAGGGGAACCAGGTGGACATTAGAACCGCAGAGGCCCAGGCTCCTTCCCCGACAGGAATGCTGGAGGGAGAGTGCTTCCTCGCCCCTGCGGGCGGGCGGGCAAAGAGTTGGGGAGGGGGCTCGTTTCCCGTCTGCGCCAGGAAGAGGCCCGGAGGTGGCCACCTCCTCTGATTTCCCAGACAGCCAAAAGTCTGGATTGATTTTTAATGTAAGATGTGCTGAGATCTGATCTCTGAGGCCTGGATAGGGGGTCCTCAATGTCCACACGCTGTCGTGACAGACTTCAATGTCTGTGTGGGGTCCTCCTGTGTGTGGCGGGGTGTTCAGCAGCAACCCTGGCTCTACCCACTGGATGCCAGTAGCACCCCACCCCCCAAGGTGTGACAGCCTAAGGTGTCTCCAGATACTGCCAATGTCCCCTGAGGCCATAGCACCCCAGATTGAGAACTGGGGATTCAGACTGGGAGTCTTCATTTTGTGAAATCTGTAACTGATCAACCGAAGACCCACAAATGCAATATGTGTCAGTCAGCTGAGCCCAGAAACGCGTGGGGCTCAGAGGCTCCCTGAAGCACTCAGCCAGCCACGGTCCCCGTCCCCTCTGCCTCTGTCACACCTGGGCCACCAGGACGCCCCCCTTCAGCACCACCTGGGCCTCGTACCTGAACCTGGCCAGCTGCGTGCAAAACCCAGTTGCTGACCAGCTTTGGGAAATTGCTTCCTATGGAAACGTTTGCTCCCATCTTTGTGGGACATACACACCTCAGCTCAGTGCAGACCCTCACGCGAGGCTGTGACAGATTCTGTGAAATAGTCAGAATGCTGTTTGGCCACCTGGGCAAGCCACGCCCCCTGCAGCCCACAGCGCAGATGGTGGGCAGCTGCCAACCTGCGGGGCCCGAGTCTTGGCTTACACGTGTAATAACACTCTGCTCCCAGGGCTGACGCCACTGTGTGGCAGGGGCTGTGGGCACTCAGAGGACAGTCCCCACATCATCTCTATCAATTCTGGCTGTTCGTGGAAGCAGCGGCGGTGTCCTCGCCTGCCGCTTCCAAGGGACCCTCCCTCAGGGGACCCACCCTCACTCACGGGCTCGCTCTGAGCCCTGCAGGTCCGGGCGGGTGGGTTGATGGCGCCGCCTGGTGGTCCACCCTGCCCGGGCTTGGATGCCAGCAGCTGGTTCCCGCCAATGGCAGACGGTTTGGTGAAGCTTTAAATTAGGCGAAAGCCTGCAGAATGGCTGAAAGGCTTTATTTGCAAGGGGGTTGCTGGGCTCTTCTGCACACATTTGTGTCAACAATGAAAAATTACATCACTAACGGCCAAATCAAATACCCCAGTTTTGTCAAGAGTCCCAGATGTGGTGTGCAGAGCTCGGAGCCCCTCATAAATTCCCTGTCGCTTCCTTCTGAAAGGCGCCCGGAGGTTTCTCCCCGACAGGCAGGCAGGCGCTGGCTTGGCTAGGGTGGTGGGGTCCCTCTGTTCTCCTGGGGCAGAAAGCAAGCCCCCCACGCCCCTGGGCCTGCACCTGGGGGTGCTGGCGGGGGAGGGAGCAGCCCAGCTCGCGCTCAGGTGGCTTTTGTTCTCCGAAAAACCTTCTCGCTTGGGCTGCTCCCCCAGCTCCACAGCGGGGGTCCCAGGACCCTATCTGAGAGCTGGGCAGGTGGGTCTTGAATGACGCTGGCATAGAGGCACGTGGCCGTCGGATTTGTGCTGGCTGGAGGAGGCACGGAGGGGCCAGGGGGTGAGTGGGGACCTAAAGACCGCACCCAGCCCCCTGAGCACCTCCCTGCCCCCCGCAGCTCTGAGAACCGGCGAAAACCCAGTTGTCCTTGTTGGTGGGAGACCCCCTTTTCTCAGCAGTAATGCGTGTGGGCACAGGTTTTATAACTACGAGGGGGGCACGTGTGGCAAAAGCACGGTCTCCCAGGAGCAGAGGAGTCGAGCCACAATGCAGACCCCCCGGAAGGAAGGACGGGCGGGCGGAGCTGCCGGAAGAAAAGTGAGCCAAGGCCCCGGAGCCCGTTTCTTCGGTTCCCCATAAAACGCTCCCACTCCCTGGCCTTCAGAAAACACGCGGCTAACGTGGCCTCCGTGTGCCGTGCACACTCTCAGGTGTGAACAGTGACCTCCAGCAGCACCCGCCCCCGGCCCGAGCCTCGCCGACCCCACCCGTCCCCTCCTGTCCCTGTCACCTGTGCTCCATGCAGCCTCGCAGCCCCACGCAGGGCGCTCGGCCCCGGCCGCTGTCCTTCAGAGCGTCCCGGCCGTCTGCCGTGGCCGGCGGCCCTGAGGAGGAGTTGCCGTGCCCGGTGCCTTGCTGCCTCGTTCAGCCCCGTCCTCAGGCCGGGCACGGCGTGCAGGAGCAGCGGAGCGCAGAGGTTAGAGCTGTAATTCTCCGCACGCAGGAAGCGGGAACAGGCCAACGCGGTGAGCAGGAGCCGTGTGTTAGGCGCGACGCGGCCTGGAGCAGTGCGGCGCGGGGCTGCGGGGCGTCAGAGCCCGGCGGAGCTGCTGCTCACTGGCCTGCTGCCGGCTCGTGGGCTGGGCATGCGGAAAACACCCAAAATGGCATCACCTTCCATCAAAGGTCCCGCTCACAACCGTGAGAGTCCAGATAGTTCGTTCCGTGTGGCCATGGCTGTCATTTGGGCTGCAGTGCTGGGGCGTGGGGTGAGTGAGACGGCTTCTCTACCATAGGGAGCCCGCGTCCTGCCCACAAATGGTGTTCCGTTGGGGAATGATGGGAGTCCCGAAAGGGGCCAGGCTGCCAGGGACCCCAACATCAGGCCAAGGTCACCCCACAGCCTCGTGGCTCAGGAATTCGGGGGTGGCTGGCCAGGCGGTTCGGGCTCAGGTCGCTGACGTGGTTGCAGCCCAGCCGACATCCCGAAGGCTTGGCCGGGCTCAGGGAACCGCTCCAGCGTGACTCACCCACTCGGCCGTTGGCAGGAGGCTCCACGAGGCTGCTTGGGTGTCCTCACAGCCTGGCAGCTGGTCCCCCTGAGTGAGCCACCCGAGAGAGAGCGAGGTGGAAGCCACAATGTACGTATTGGCCAGCCTCGGAAGTCATGCGCGGTCGTGTCTGTCATACTTCTAGTGTCACACAGGTCAGTTGCTGTTCGGTGTGGGAGGAGAGACCACAGGGTGTAACTAGGCGAGGTGAGGACTGGTCCAGGACTGAGTAAGCAGGTCCTCAGGCGCGGGGCCCAGGACACACCTGGCTGGGCCACCTGCTCCCCTGGGCAGCAGAGCAGGCTGCCACCGTGGATCAGTGGAATTGGAGAGGCAGTGAGGATGTCTGCCAGGGTGGTCCTGGGGGCAGTTAGGGTGGGAGAGTCTCCTTTGCTCTCACGCCTCCTCTGGGGGTCCCGACCGCACTCCTTGTCCCTGTCATCACCCAGAGTCCATAGTTTACATGAGGGTCCCTCTCGGCGTTGTACCTTCTATGGGTTTGGACAAATGTATAATGATGTACCCACCATTACAGGGTCACGCAGAGTATTTTCACTGCCCTAAAAACCCCCTGCACCCCACCTGTTCACCCCTCCTCCCCCTTTGTCAACGAGGAGTGGGCTGTATTGGTGGGTCTGTCTCTGGGCTCCGGTCTGTCCGCTGCTCCGTTCGCCTGTCCTTTCCCCAGCCCCACGGTGTCTCGGTTGCTGCAGCTTTAGACTGAGTCCTGAGGCCGGTGGCTCAGTCCTCCGACTGCTCTTTTTTATTACTTAGCTGGCTGTTTAGAGTCTTTCGCGTCTCCACACAAACTTTAGAATCAGTTCATTGATACCCATAAGATAACTTGCTGAGATTTTTATTGGAATTGTGTTGAGCCTACAGATCAAGCTGAGAAGAAACGACATCTTAACATACTGAGTCTTCGTATCTATAAACATGGAATATTCTCCATTTATTTAGTTCTTCTTTGATTTCGTTCATCAGAGTTTTCCTTATATGTATCTTGTACATATTTTGTTAGATTTATACCTAGGTATTCATTTTGGGTGCTACTATCCATGGTATGTGTTTTTAATTTCAAATTCCACGTGTTCCTTCCTGGTGTAAGGGAAAGCGATTGACTTTTATATATTACTCTTGTATCCTGCAACCTTGCTGTAATTTCTTATTAGTCCCAGGAGGATTTTTTTGTTGATTCTTTCATATTTCTATATCAACAATTACATTATCTGCAAACAAAGATAGTTTTATTTCTTTCTTTCCAATTTGTGTACCTTTATTTTCTTTTCTTGCCTTGTTGCATTAGCAAGGACTTCCAGTATGATGTTGAAAAGCAGTGGTGAGAGAGGACAGCCTTGCCATGTTTCTGATCTTAGAAAGAAAGCTTCAAGTTTCTAACCATTAAGTATGTTAGTAGCTGTAGGTTTTTTTGTAATAGCCTTTATCAAGTGGAAAAAGAGCCCCTCTATTCCTAGTTTAGAGTGTTTTTATCATGAATGTGTGTTGGATTTTGTCAAATGCTTTTTCTATTGACATTTTCATGTGATTTTTCTTTTTAAGTCTGTTGATGTGATGGACTGCATTGATTTTCAAATATTGAACCAGCCATGATAAACCCACTTAGTTGTGGTGCACAATTTTATAATACGTTGATGCAGGTGATTTGCTAATACTTGGTTGAGGATTTTTGCATCTATGTTTGGGAGTGTTGATGTTTATCCCAAACCAGAGATGCTGAACACTCCGCTGACCCAGACTCCCCTCCCCCATGCCCAGTCCCCTGGGAGCTTGGCTCTCTCTGCGTCCTAATTGGGTTGGAATTCCACCACCATCCTCCCTGACTTGGCATGGGCTGAAGCCGCCATTGTGTCCCCACCCCAGGGTGGCGGTAGTGCCCACCCTCCTGCCACAGCCAGGTGGCCCGTCGCTTCCTGCTTGTCATCCGGGGCACACAGCCATATGGCTCCTTGCGGGAGCCCCTCTTGTCCCAGCCCCCACACAGCCCTCCCGGGTCTTCCCCTGCCTGGAGCGAGCTGCTCCCCAGGAGTTGTCAGCCCACCCCTCCCCTTCCTTTGGGTCTCTATGAAATGCCCCCTCCTCCAGGAAGCCCCCGGTACCCCCCAGCTGAGGTGCCCTCATTCTTCCCCCTGGCTGCACGCCTCTGTTCTCCCAACCCTCACCTGGGCAGTGCCGCCTTTGCTGTGGGCATCTCTCGGTGGGATTAAGATGGACCCCAGACCTGGGCAGTTCGTTACAGATCAGGACCAGAGAAGCATAGAAACCAAGAGTGAGCATCTGGGCATTTACGGCAACGTCGTGCCCACGATCCCGTCTCGGGCATTCATTTTTATTGTATTTCACAAAAGTGTCAGCATGTGATGGAGACTGGACTGAAAAACAAAACGCTGGTCTCCCAGTGGGGTGGACTGGCCGCGGGCTGGCGCCTGGCTCAGGGCCTGCCTTCTCCCTGAGTGCAGGCTCCTCGGGGCAGGCGAGCGGGGCTGGCATCACTCCCGGCTCCAGGCCTGGCTCACAGCCCGTGCTCAGACAACATGTGGAGGAGACGGGCGTGAGTTAACAGAGAACCCCGGAGCCCTGCTCCCCACCTCCGTCACCACTGCACCTGGATGGCATGGCCAGCCGCCCAACTTCTGAGCCCCGAGCACACCTGCCTCACTCTCCAAGGGGTGGGAGCAAAGGCGTGAGACTGCAGCCAGGCCGGCCACTGCCAGCACAGCTGCCGTCTGCGCGTTTACTCGCGGCTTTCGGAGTCATCACATGTGCTCCTTTCTAATGACAACTTTTCATTGCCAGCTGCTCACGAGGTGAAACAAGGAGCATGGAGAGTGGGTCCCACAGCTTCTCAGGTTAATGGGGTCCACAGGGCACAGGGCATGGAAACGTCACAGTTGTCCCTCCCGAGATGCTACGGAGCCCAGCATTGCAGATGTGGCCAGGAGGGAGGGCTTTTTTTCTGTTTCCTTTTTCTTTTTTCACAGATGGCACAAGCTAATTATTCTCATTTGTGTAGCCCCTTACACCTCTGTAGATTTTTTTTCAAAATGTTAGAAAACAGATGATCACGTCTGTTTTTTGTAGCCGTGAGAGAGTTTTTTCATTAACAAGACAGGGCAGGACCATCTGTGTTTTTAGTGGAAAGTTTGCCACCAGCAGCGAGTTTAAAATTTTGAAGCAGTAGCCAGCGGGATGTCACTCACCCAGAGACGCACAGCCCAGAAGGCCGTGTCGGGTGGGCCTCCCACGGCCCCCAGTGCTGTCCCAGTCAGCTCGTCTTGACTCGGAGGTTTCCCCCTGCCCAGACTCATAATTAGCAAGCCAGAGAACTTTCCAGGAAAATCAGTGGCCACAAGTCTCTTTGCTGCCAGCTGGCTGTGTGTCCTCAGACAAGTCAGCTCACCTCTCTGAGCCTTAGCATCCCGGGGCTCCTGGTCCTGGGAAGTGGGGGAGGGGTGGTTAGACTCCGTGGAAGGTTTCGGTGAATGAGCCACAGCACAGGAAATCTGTGGCCATGCCAGGCCCTCTGTCTTCTTGCAGCTTCTCTCCTGGGGCGGGGCACCCCTCCTGGCAGCTCCCAATGTGTGTTGATGCAATTTGTAATCAAAGCGATGCAAATTGATGAGCAGGGACACCACTGCCACATGAGCGCCTCATTTATCCCACCGGTGTTGACAGTGCTGCAGGTATGCGGGGAGCTGATGCCATTCAGGCAGACAGCGCACCGGACGCTCACTCATCCACTCCACAAATGCTTGCTGAGCACCCCCTGTGCATGTGCTCGGCACTGCTGTAGGGGGCCAGGGGTTCTGGAGACCAAGACGGCAGACCTGCCTCGGGGAGTGTGCCTGCCAGTGAGCGTCCCTGTGGGTGACAGAACACCACAAACAGAGTGGCTTAAGCGACGTAAACTGACTGCCTTACAGTCCTGGGGTCAGGAGGCCAAAGTAAGGCTGCAGTCAGGGTGCGGGCAGGGCGGCTCCTTCCGGAGACCCGGGGAGGGTCCTCTGCAGTCACGGAGCGGGCAGGGCGGCTCCTTCTGGAGACCCGGGGAGGGTCCTCTGCAGTCACGGAGCGGGCAGGGCGGCTCCTTCCGGAGACCCGGGGAGGGTCCTCTGCAGTCACGGTGCGGGCAGGGCGGCTCCTTCTGGAGACCCGGGGAGGGTCCTCTGCAGTCACGGTGCGGGCAGGGCGACTCCTTCTGGAGACCCGGGGAGGGTCCTCATCGGGCCTTTTCCAGCTTTGAGAGGCGCCCGCACTCCTGGGCTCTCAGCCTCCCCCGCCTTCAAAGCCAGCACGTAGCATCTTCCAGTCTGTCTGACCTGTGCGGCCATTGTCACATGTCCTTCTCCGACTCTGATGTCCTGCCTCTCTCTTATAGGACCCTTGTGACGCCACTGGGTCCGCCCCGAATCCAGGGTCATCCCCCACCTCAAGGTCGTGAACTTCACCGCATCTACAAAGACCCTCTGCCCTGTGAGGGGACGCCGTGCAGATTCTGGGATTAGGCCGTGGACTCTTTGAGGGGCCATTAGACTGTCTGCAATGTAGGGAGACAACCCACCCATAGGTTTGTGTAGCGCTGTGTCATGTGGACCTGTGCTGGGCTAGAAAATGCAGCAAGATATGGATGGAGGGTGAGGACATGGGCGTCAGGAGAGGTGTCTGCGGAAGTGGTGTTCCATCTGCAGCAGGGGAGGGAGGGAGCCAGCCCTGGAGACATGGGGAGCGGTCAGTGCAAATGTCCTGGGGCACTAACAGTGGAGAGTGGTGCGCTGAGTGGGTCACTGGGAGCCTGTGACAAAGATATGTGCCCCACAGTCGGTGGGGAGAGGTTCATAGTAGGAGTCAAGTGATGGCTAGACCCTGGGGCTGAAAGAGTCACAGAGGTGCAGGGCCTGAGACGGGAGGGACTTTACATGCACAGCGGGCTGGAAGCCCAGGTAGGCAGGCCCTGGCTGGGCAGCCCTGGCCCGGAGCAGGCACTGAGCTGGCTGGCCGCCCTGCGGGCCTGGACTAGGGCAGGAGGGCAGCGCAAGGCGGCATGCTGGGGGCCCTCCTCCTCGCCAGCTTAAAGCCTCCATCACATGCCCACTTTTGCAGAAGACAACCATGCCGTCCCCTCCCTGGCCCTACAGAGTGTCCAGTCCCAGGGACAGACCCGTCACCACAAGGCAGGGTCTGAGTGGTCAGAGGGCAGCGTGAGCGAGGGACGATGAGACCGGAGGAACAGGAGGGGCGGCCGCAGTCAGGGACAGGCTCCCTCTGTGCTGGGTGCCGGGTGAGGGCTCCGACATGGGACCCACCCGGGCATTCAGCCCCTGGCCACCAAAAGAGTGAGCCCTCTTAGCCTCCCACCCGGTGATGGTGGCAGGGTTCCTTGTTCAGGAGGCAGGAAGTCATCTTTTTAACATTAATAAACTGATAGACACAGAGCAGAGCGTTCCCTGACGCCCCAGGCATGGCCCTGGGCAGGAGGTGGACACTGGGAGGTCCTGTGCAGCCAGGGTCAGCTGGGCAGAGCTGTTCTCACACGTGGCCAGCCCTGGCCCCATTTCCTCATCCTGATGTTTCTAAAGAGCCTGGTCACTCCACTATCTGGGCAGATGCACAAAAATGTGCAAAAACTAAAAAAAAAAAAAAAAAAAATGCTTCGAAAATGTGCCCTGCACAGCCTGACACCACGGTGTGGCCCAGGCCCTGGACACTGGCCGGTCGAGGCGTGCACGACATACGGTTTTAGGGCGCGTCCTAGAATGCTGAGCTGGGGCGGCCGACCTATCACCCAGAATGAATAGGGTGCTGAGCAGGCGGGTGGTGAAGACCCGCCCAGCCCTCAGGGGGCGGCGGAGGGGCCCGGAGCTGCCGGGGGCCCTGCCGCCTGCCCGAGGCTCCCTGGGAACACACGAACCCGCCCCCGCCCCAAATCCCTCGTCCCATTCTGTGAGGACAAACCACATTCACACCTCAGCTTCTCCCAGAAAGACGGGACCCTGGAAACACAGCCCCTTTGGGTGTTTGAGGAAACAGCTCAGGTGGGACCAAAGAAGGCTCCTCTCTGGGTGTGGACCCCCGAACTCCACACTGGACCTTCCACTGGGAACAGTGCCTGTACTGCCTCACCCCACTGTCCCGCAGGGCACGCCTCCCCCTCAGCACCACCGGGGAGATGTGTGTCACCTGCACAGGTGTTGTGAGTGACCCAGTACCTTAATAGGACACATTCACCACACAAGAGGTCGGTGCCAAGCATTGCGTGACTGCACCGGTCCAGTTCAGGCGGCCAGTCTGGGGTTCCGGAGCCCAGCCCTGGGGCCACCCACAGCACTACAGCTGCAGAGGACGTGGCACCACGAATGCAGGGGCTTCTGGCAGCAGCTGTCCCTCTCTGAGACTTTATTATTTACCATGTTACCATTCCCAAAGGTTTGGTTAGTGGGTGAGGAGACGGCCGCCTTTGGGACTCACCTGGTCCCCATCTCGGCCCTGTACCAGACGACACCGCGGGCAGCAGTCACGAGTGGCCTCACATCTCCGTGGCCAGTGTTGCCAAAGCCATGATCAGAATCATATCCACGTTCTTAATGCAGCCAAATGGCTTTGCCTGTGATGGCCACATGTCGCGGGGCACTTCAGTGGGCTCTAATCAGAGCTTTTCCTTTTTTTTTTTTTTTTTAAGTTTTGGCAATTTTTGTTTGCTGCAGCCACATGGCAGAACCTTCCAAGGTACCAGCCAGTCAGCCGGGGAGGCCCGTTAGGATTTTATTCCTTGCTTTAAAAACACAAGCTGTTTTTCCCCCGCAAGAGCCTATAATGTGCAAAAACATTAGGGATATTGCAAAATGGTTGCGTGGAGTAACTGTGGAAATATTTCACCAAAGCATTAACCTCCACTGCCTTCTCTCCCCTCCCAGCCCAGAGAGAGATAATTTCTCCGTGTCTTTATCGCGCTCCTCCGTATAATTGCTGCTTTAAATCACAAAAGCTTTTAGAGTTATGAATGCAAAATGCACAGAGCTGTATTTAGACTGTGCTCACCTACAGAGCCCGACCGAGTCCCCCAGAAGGGAGCCGCCAGGAAGCAGTGGTTATGCGCCCCAAGTGTTTCTGAGCGCCTGTTAACGTGGGGACAAGCCTGGCCTGTGTCCCCGGCGACTCCTTTGTTCTTCCCTTCTGAAGAATGGATAGTTCCTGGGAGTTTGTGTTTCACTCGCCGTTGTTTTTTAAATTAAGATACACTCTCGCCCCTGACTGCTGGGATAAGCCCAGGCTGGTGAGGAAGCACCTCCCTTTTTTCAAAAGGAAGAAGGTTGATAAGACATCACACTGTGGTTGCTTGTGGAATTGAGAAATCAAAGGTCCAGCCTTGCAGCTGGCTATTGTCAAAGCTGGTGTCTTCATTAGTTTAGCCGTCCTTTGCTTCTGGGTCACAGAAGAGCAGGCTGGGAGTGGAGGGCCGGACCTGGGGTGGGAGGTGCACTGATGTCATGGCCCAGCCTCCCTCTGCCTCCAGGAGCGCACGGGGTTTCCGCGTCCCAGCAGCCTGTAAATGCCAGTGCTGTTCTGGGCGTCTTCTCGGCCTCAGGGCCTTTAATTACCACAAACACCCTCCCAGTAGAAGCTATTTCCACTTGACCATTAGCTTGGCAACCCCCTCCTGACAATGAATTGTACGTCTGACTGTGGGCTGCAGGGTCATTGTGCCAGCTCAGATAGATGTTCCGAGCTCTCCAAGGCCACACAGCTCGGCCTGCTGGCTCCCAGGCCTCAGCTCTTGGCAAGGCAGCACACTGCGCTCATTTGCACCTGTCATGGTTGATGCACATAGTAGGCGCTGCTCACATAGTAGGAGCTAAGTGAGATGGACAGAAGCCTCCTACACAGGTCTTTCTCTTTTCAGCAGCTAGAAGAGTCTAGCCTTTCTCTGAGAGATGCCTTTCCTTTCCAAAGAAAGTCTAGAACCTTCTTTCATCATCTTCTAATGAGCCTTCGGCAGGAAGAAGGCCTACTGGGGGCAAATGGAGTTCGGCGGGGTAGGGTTGGCTAGCTGGGAGCGGCAGCCCCTGCAGGTCAAAAGCTTGGGCAGGCATGGGTGATGCCAGCAGCTCTTTCCGCCTCCAGGCTTCCCAGTTCTCTTTGTCTAAATCACTCCTGGCTCATTGACCTTTCTGCAAATTTTAATTTACACTGAGGCATAAGATGTCATATAATTTTTATACATTTGGCTGAGCTTTTTCACCGTTAGATTAAAAAACAATTCTTTATCAAGATTTCATGTCAAACTTGTTCAAGGGATAATTACCTCGGGATAATCGCTTCGTCTGCATAAAGCTCCCGGCACAGGGCACCCGTCGGCATCAAATGCTGTGTTGCTCCAGGCAGGAGCCCTGGTGAGGTCTGGGGATCGGCTCCCGGACCGCATGAGGCCGGGACCCACCGCCTCCGAAGTGACTCTGTCAACTGGCTGTTTTCCCTGCCAGAGTTAAGCCACCAGCGTTCAGTCAGGTGGGAGTATCTGCAGAGACATCCCTGCGCGACCCAGCCCAGCACACGGCTCTCAGCGTTGGGGCTTAATGGCCATCATCTCCATTGTCCACCATCAGAGAACAGGGCTGTGGGTGTCTTTTCTGCTCAAGGAAAGACAGGTAGAGGCATCACAACCTCCACCCTGAGGGACCTCACCATCTCACAGGAAAGGGAAAACCAGAAAGGCAGAAAGACTCGGGGAGCCTTTGCAGGACCCATACAGACGCATGTGCCCCAGGCTGAGGTGACATGGCAGCTAATGTGGGAGGCGCCCATGAAAACTGTCTCTTCAGAGGCAGCACTTGCTTCAGGCGTTGATCTTTCGAAGTGCCATTTGATTTATGGTAGGAAATAAATCATAGCCCAGACCTGTGGCGATGCCTCTGAAAGTGGTGGCAGGTCCGTGAGGGAATGGCAGACAGAGGTGACCTGTGACGTGTGACACGCACGCAAGCCACCAGTGTGAACGTTTATCGCTACGTACATATTAACAGTGCCGCAGAGTCCCCCCACCCCCTTCTCTCGGGCGTGTGGTAGGGTTTCACCTCCCCATTCCTAGCTGGCAGGGCTGGACCAGTGATCTGGCCGGAAAGTGGGGGCAGAGGCGGGGAGCATTCCTCCTGGGTGGAGGAGGCCTCAGTGCCCTGCGTGACCCCCATTTCCCACCACCAGATGGTCCTTGCCCTGGCAGTGGCAGAAGCAGCCCGAGGGCTCGCAGTACAACCACCCCACCGGCCCACAATGCCGTGCCCCATGATTTGGGGGCTGTTTGTTACTCAACATAACTCAGCCTCATGCTGACTGATACACCCCGAATCCAGCGTACATTCTCCCCGTGGTAACAGAGAGCACGTTTGGGCTCAACCGTTTTAGGTTTCACAGCCCCCCTCGCCCTCACGGGATTCCCCGGCCCTTTGATGGTGTCGAGCGCACTGAAAGCTTCTGAGAGAGAGATAATGTGCACAGTTGTCACTTAGGTGGGACCGTATTCCCACGCTCTTTCCCCACGCTAGCCCTGGACTCGTGTTCCTTGGACTTCCTTGGTCAGCGATGTGACCCGTGAGAGTGTGTGTCAGCTTCCTCTGTCCTCTTTAGAAACACGGTTTGGATCAGGAACTAAGAAACCGACCGCGGGGCCCTGGCCTCCTTGGGGATGGCTCTGGGCTGAGGGAGGGGACGCCACCACAGGACAGTTAGAAAGAGGAATGGTGTGTCTCCTGTTCATGCCGGGGTAGAATTCCCTCCTCACCACCGAGCCTTCCTAGTCCTAGCCTGGTAAACGTGTCCCCATGTCCCAGGCAATCGCAGAGCCCAGACGTGTGTCGGGCTCATCCTGGAAAGGCGCTCGGTGGGCACTGCGTGTGGCCCCATTTTCTGTGAAGAGCCCCTCCATCCTGTCCCTGCAGAGCCTCAAGGAGCCCCAGATGGACCCTGCGTCTCCGTGGGGCTGTGCCCCCCACTGAGGGCGGCTTAGCGAGGTTGGGTGATCTCCTGCCCACCGTCAGATCCCCACCCCAGATCCCCTGATACCTGGATCCCTCCCAGAGCCCCGGGACTAGTCAGGCCCCCTTCCAGGGCTCTCCCGGGATCTTGCACCATGGAGTTCCCGGCACAGTGCTCATTTTCAATGTGTGATGTGTGTGTGAGTGTGTGTGTGTGTGAGTGAGTGTGCATGTGTGTGTGAGTGTGTGTGAGTGAGTGTGTGAGTGTGCATGTGTGTGAGTGAGTGTGTGGGTGAGTGTGCATGTGTGTGAGTGTATGAGAGTGAGTGTGTGTGATGTGTTTGTGTGTGTGTGTGAGTGTGTGAGTGAGTGTGCATGTGTGTGAGAGTGTGTGTGAGTGTGTGAGTGAGTGTGCATGTGTGTGTGAGTGTGTGTGATGTGTTTGTGTGTGTGAGTGTGTGAGTGTGCATGTGTGTGTGAGTGTGTGTGAGTGAGTGTGTGTGTGAGTGTGCATGTGTGTGTGAGTGTGTGTGCGTGTGTGTGTGTGTGTATGTGCCGTGCATTCCCTGCCCTGTGCTGAGGCTCCTGAGAGTGTGCACATCACCCAAGGCCGTCCAGGCGCCCCTCCCCGGCCGAGCCTCAGAACAGACTGCACACACCACACGTTTCCATCCTTGGTTTACAGGCACCCCAAGGGTCTACTCATCTCAAGGGGGTCCCCAATATCTCAAAGGCAAGTATGCCATGAATAGACCCGCACCAATAGCTCTGCCCAGGGGAGATCTAGGGAGAGGTTGCCGGGCAGTTGGTGTGGCTGAGAATGGAGAGAAAATGTGTTTACGTTTCCTGAGTCCTTTTCTTTACTTTAGAAAAACAGTTGGCGGCCACCCTGAGTGTGTTTACAGAGGGAGCGGCTGGTAAAGTTCAGGGTCGTGTTTGGATTCCGCCCCGGCACACTGACACTGAAGCTGTGCCAGGGAACGGGGGCTGCCAGGGGCTCCTGAGCCGGCGCGGGGGGGCCCAGGGCTATGCACGTCCAGGACACCGCACGGAGCCATCTCAGGCCGGCCCTCACACCCACAGAGAGCGTCCCCGCCCCAAAGTGACAGTGTGTGCCCCAACTCACCGTGCGGGCAGCCTCAGGTCCAAGCCAGCGCAGGCCAGGCAGTCCCCACGTCCTGCCTAGGCTCTGGTGAGGGCACCCCAATCAGAACCTCAGACTCTGGAATGTGTGAGCTCAGAGCAGTTAGGAGGAGGCCGCAGGCGCCCAGCCTCGGGGTGCCCGTTCCACTCCTGTGAGGTCCAGGGGCGCTTGCCCACCTGCAGCCTCCTGGGCTGTGTGCCGTCAGTGTGCTGTCCACCTTCGTGGTCAGGATCTGCTCGTACCCCCAGACTCTCCTCCAGGTTTGGATGTCTGAGGGTGACCCAGGCTTTGTGTGTGTTTGTTATTCATCTAGAGAGAGAGCGAGCGGGCTCGCTGAGTGGTGCGGTGGTTGAGCGCTGGATTGGGAAGCCAGCAGCCCCAGTTCGGGTCCCACATATGAGGGCCAGTGACACTGCCCTCCAAAAAAAAAAAAATAGAAAGTGAGCGGATGAAGCCCGGTGCTGGTCCAGGCTGTGGGCCCAGGAGACAGCTCCTGGCTCCTGCCTGAGTTTGGGTCGCCTGTTCTTGGTGTGCCGCCCATCCCCACGGCTTCAGGACCAGCCGGCCACAGGCAGACCTCAGTTGAGGAGGGTCCTGTCCGCCCTCCCAAACCTTGCCAGGGCTCAGAAGTCACACCCTCCCTACATGTTTAGAACAGAGAGCTGTGAGAGGAGAAAAAACCTGTGGACAGGTGGCCCCGGAGCAGGGCTGCCCTTAAACCAGAGAACACGAAACAGCCCGCTGCCCTGTGGGTAAAATGCAGAAAAATCGTCAACCAGGCCTGGACGCCCATGGGGAGCTACCCCTTCCTCTCGTGGGCTCCCCGCATCAGCAGAGCCGATGGCGGAGGAGGGGAGACGGCTCTCTACCTGGGCTTCATCATGAATGATTTCCTTAGCTCCGTCCTGATGTGTGAGCCGCTAATGAGAGAGGGGCTGGGGGTTCCTTTCTGTGCTGTAGAGGGTCCCCCAGGGTCTGCTCCCCGGGCCCAGGCTGTGTCTCCCTCACCACCTCTCACGTACGGCATTGACGTGTGTGATGAGAGCCTGAAAGCAAGGAACTGGGAGCCTGGCGCAGGTCACCCACGCCCAGGCCCTGTGGAAGGGGCGTGGTGACGGGCGCGGTGAACTCACTCTGTCCTTGAGGCCACAGTCATGTCGGGGACCCATGGGACGGGGCGGGCGCTAAGCAGAGAAAAAAGAGCAGCTCAGAGCTCAGAGTGTCCCCCGGGCACCAGGCACCTGCCCGCTCCTGCATTCGGGCACAGGTAGCCCAGTGAGCCCCACCTGGGTGTTCCTCCCTGAGCCACGCTGTATTGGTTCCCTCTCCGGGACCCCTACTCAGCGGACGCTTCCTGAAGGCAGAGACCATGTTTGGGGGTTGGACATGCCTGGTTTTACTTCCTGGGTACTCATCTGTAAGGTGGGTTGGCAGCTGTCCCTATCCAAGTTGTGGGGATGGAGAGAGAGTCTGGGCACTGAGTTCGGCTAGTTCCTGGCACATGGCAAGAACGCTACACACGGTCCCCAAGTTACGATGGTTCCACTTACAATTTTGCAGCTTTATGATGGTGCATGAGAAAGTCAACACTTTATTATAGAACAGTCTGTGTTCGGTGACCGGGCCCGACTGTGGGCTAATGTGAGTGTTCTGAGCACTTGTCCAGTGGCCCAGGCGAGGCTTGGTGTTCGGCGGGTTAGATGCAGTAAATGCATTTTCGGCTTAGGATATTTTCAACTTACGGGAGGTTTATCAGGATGTAACCCCATGGGGAATGGAGGGACATCTGTATAAGCAAGAGCTGCCGTTATTATTGTAACGATAGCCATCATGATCTGTCCCAAGGGCCAGTGAGAGACATATATGTCTGGAAAATGGCTGGAAAATATTTGCCCAAATTAGAAATGGTCACACTCCCAGCCACGTTAGCTGCAGTGACATCCCCACAGTGGGACCCCGTCAGAGAGCCTGTGACGCAGCTCTCAGGAACAAGACCCGTTTGGGGCGCGGGGCTGCGCCTTCTCCAGGAGCCCCAGGCATCGCCTGAGCCGGGTCCTGCCCCGAGCATCATCATCGGGACAGCCTGAAGCGAGACGGCAGCCCCAAACCTGACCGTCCGTGGTTTTCCAAAACTGTTACGATGCGTGCTGCCACACTTTGCTCACTGGGCTTGACGTCAGCGTGGCGGTCTGTGTGTGCCTCGGCACCGGTGTGTGGTTTTTATCCACAAACTCGCTGCAGCAGGAGCTGTTGGAAGGGGTAGGGAGACCTAGGAAACAGCCTAACTGTTGAGAGGAGCAACTATTCACAGACGCGCCGTCATTCTCCTAGCCTGGCTCTGTGTCACTCAGAGAGGGACAGGCACGGCCCCATTTGGAGCCAGAAGGAAGGAGCACCCCTGGCACAAGGCCGGCGGCCGGGGAGCACCAGGGAGCACCAGGGAGCACCAGGGAGCACCAGGGAGCGGCGAAGCTCGTGGGGACAGGGGGACAGGGGCCAGGGAGCGGCAAAGCTCGTGGGGACAGACAGCTCTGCCTCAGTCGTCCTGGGTGCGCCTCCAGTTTTCAAAAAGTGTCATAAATATTAAATATGAACTCCAAGAGCGTATTGGGCAATTTGAGGGTGGGGGTGGGGGCATGCTGGAAAGCGTGAGTGGCTGAGATGGGAGCACACATCCATTGCTACGTTGGCTGGTTTTCCTGCCCTGGGAGATGCCACGTCAGTGACAGTGTTAGATCGTGGCTCTGGGTTCCTGATGAAGGGAACCCAGAGAGAGAAGCAGGTTGTATGTTCCCTGCTGTAAATGAAATGACGTGAGACTGATTTCAATGTTTTGCTTTAAAATGGAATTTGTGCGGGCTCGGAAGGGAAGTCCTGAGACAAAGGAAGTGCCACGCCGCCACCATCGCCACCGCCTCGTCCGCCTCGTTTACTGGGCTGCGGCCGCCCGAGGACTTTGAATATGTCGGGGATCGCTCTCAGCAGACTCGCCCAGGAGAGGAAAGCTTGGAGAAAAGACCACCCATTTGCTTTCGTGGCTGTCCCGACAAAAAGCCCCGACGGCACAATGAACCTCATGAACTGGGAGTGCGCCATTCCAGGGAAGAAAGGGACCCCATGGGAAGGAGGCTTGTTTAAACTACGGATGCTCTTCGAAGATGACTATCCATCGTCACCGCTGAAATGCAAATTTGAACCACCGTTATTTCACCCTAACGTGTACCCTTCAGGCACCGTGTGCCTGTCCATCCTCGAGGAGGACAAGGACTGGAGGCCAGCCGTCACGATTACGCAGATTTTACTAGGAATACAGGAACTTCTAAATGAACCAAATATTCAAGATCCAGCTCAAGCAGAGGCCTACACAATTTACTGCCAAAACAGAGTGGAATACGAGAAAAGGGTTCCAGCACAAGCCAAGAAGTTTGCGCCCTCATAAGCAGCGACCTGCGGCAGCATCAAAAGGAAGGGATTGGTTTGGCAAGGACTTGTTTACAGCCTTTGCAGATCTAGCGTTGCTCTGTACAATTACTAGTCACTAGGGGAGGCGGGCGGGCGACGTTTTCCTTCCGCCACTGGTACACAGTTCTCGCCTCGCTGAATTGCCCAGTTTTTCACACAGGGTCTCTTCCTTCAGTCTTTTGTATTTTTGATTGTGATGTAAAGCTTGCTTTTATTTTAATATTGATGTCAGTATTTCAACTGCTGTAAAATTATACACTTTTTTACTTCGATGAGTGCCTGAGGAGCTAGTTCCCTTTGCTCGCGGGTGCAGGCATGCTTCCCACCGTCCGAGCTTGCACGTAGCACCCAGCTGGCTGTATGAAAAAGAGATCAGCCTGCCCCCCGCCCTCACGCCTCTGTCCTCTCTGCAGACCCCGGGCTGTGTCGCCACGAGCCTCCGAGCCAAAGCCAGCCAGCCTCTCGTTTCCACATCACTCCCTGTGTGTTTCTATGGCGTTTTGTCTGTGTTGCTGTTCAGAGTAAATAAACTGTTTATATTAAAAAAAAATGGGATTTGTAACATTTCTGAGACTGTTTCCTCTGGAGATGGAATGTCTAATGGATAGTAGTGAATATCCCTTTTTCAATAGACTTTATTTTTTAGAGAAGTTTTAGATTTATGGAAAAACGGAGCAGAAAGTGTGTGGATGCATGGGGCACCCACATACCCCCACTCTCCCCTGCAGCTCCCACGGTTAACATCTCACATCCGTGCAGTATGTTGTTACGATCGATGAGCCCATATTGATACATTATTAGTAATTGAAGCCCACCGGTGACCTTAGGGTCCCTCTCGGTGTTGGACGTTCTGTGGGTTTAGACACACGTGTGATGTCAGCATGTGCAGCAGCAGGAGGAGGCTGTAACCGATGAGCCCCCAGATCACGTGTCCACGGAGGGGTGTCCCCCCAGGGAACATGCATGGCCATCTGCCCTGGCCTCCTCTAACCCTCCAGCGCCCAGACTGACTGTGTCTGGGCCCGTGGGGAGCTGCAGGGAGTGTAGGGGGCTGGAAGGAGGGGGGCAGGTAGACTGGGGTGAGCCGCCCACCCCGCAGCACACCCCAGGCTACAAGCTCACCTCTGGATCCTTTGACCTTGATCAGCTCCCCAACAAGAACAACGGGAAGGGATGTCTCATGCCCACAGCGCAGCCGCCCGGCACGCGGTCTCAGGGCCCCTGCTGCCCCTGAAATGCCAGGCCGGTGCTGCCTGCGAGGCGGGGGTCCGCGTGTCACTCTCCGCTGTCCCCAGCACACTGTCGCCCTAATTCCTCCCGTGGAGAAAGCAACTAAAAGTGGCAAGGGAAAGGGGTAAGTGTGGCGCCCCTCACGAGAGGCTTGTTCCTTTCCTGGCGTGTTTTGGGCAGAAGCTGCCATGAGCCCGGATTCCCAGGCTCTGCCAGGGACAGGCGGGCACAAAGCCGCTTCTCAGGGACGTTTTTGCGCCACCCCGGAGAAAGGAGACACGAGGTGTCTGGGGTTCAGCTGAGGGCCCGGTTACGCTGCTTGGCTGCCTGAGTATCTTCAGACGTCAGGCCACAGCCAGGACGCCGGGCCCAGGTCCCGCTGGGAGAGCAGACGCACACATCAGCCGCACCGGCTGCAGAGCTTATGGACGCACAAGATTCTGAGGGAAACGTAACGGCGCCGGGCGTCAATAACCCAGGCACTGAAAGTGCCCGGTGGCATTTGTCATGAGTCTCCCACAGACACCGGTGTCATTTGTCACAGTGCTGGCAGGGCCCCCACAGCAGCTTGTGGCGTTACTGGAATAAGTGGGTGCATCCTGAAGTGTAATTTTCTTTCAGCAAGTTCAGTTCACTTATCAATAAAACGAGGGGCTGGAGGCGGTCATTCCTGTGGCGCCTTCCAGCCCCGACCTTCTGTGGGCTTGTGACACTCCCAGGAAACTAGAAACGCAGAAGCCGTGGCCGTTTCTATGAGCCGTGTGGCGCCCAGCGCACAGACACCGGCAGCACACCTGGATGCATCTAGGAGCTCCGCCAGTAGCCTGCGGTTCCAGCTCGAATGTCACGGCCTCCGAAGCCTTCCGGTGTCACCTGCGTTCTGGCTCCGACAGGCAGCACCCCACAGGGACCGCAGCCGCGCCCAGAGCTGACCCGGGAGAGCCTCCTCAGGGGCCCGGGACCAAGGGAGGGCGACCTGGGGGGCGGGGGGGGGGCCTGGTCCTCTCCAGGTGAGTGTCTCCCTGCTCAGCTTCCCTGGATCTTGCTTCCTGGCTGGCGGGTAGGGGAATCGCTACTTTGGGGACCCCCTATTACATCCCCCACTCTTCTTTATTTCCTTTCCTCCGTCTTGTCCTGGCTCTTGAGTTTCTCTGTCCCAAGGAGGCGAGTCTGAAGTGAGTGCTGGGGCAGCTGGGACGCTGGTGATTGTTCTGAAGGCCACCAACGCTCTGTGCCTGTTTTCATCCATGCAGTGCCATCGTCATTTAATCCTGAAGAAACGCAAAGGGCTTATTTATTTATACATTTTGTGCTAATCCCCCAGCAATCATAGAACTGTCAGTTTTTATCTTTGCCGGTGACAGTTGTGTGTCAGAAATGATTGAGCCACTCAGTTTGTTGCTGACTTTAATTTGTTTACTGTTGAGGTGAACGTACTCTAAAAGCAGTTTGGACTTTTCCTGTCATTGGAAAAAAGTGTGATTATTCCCTCACGGGGGGATATCTCCAGGGACCCACCTCCCACTCATAACCTCGGTCACCTCACCCACCTGAGGACCCCGTGTGTGCAGCCCTGGGGCCCGCACACATGCGCTCTGGGGCCAGACGGGGCGGACACGGCTGGTTTCATCCCATTTAAAAATATTTTTATGTTAAACCCACAAGTGGGAGGTGCCGGTACCTGGGGAGGTGTGTAAAGTGAAGTATTTGAGATGAGAGGGAACGTGCGCGTTATTTATTATTTCAGGACAAGCAATGATAACTGGAGAACACGGGGAAGACTGTCTCAGAAGTAACAGCAAGGAGCTTTTTTAGTTTCTAGGATAAATAGTAATTAAATCATGTAAGCTGTGACAGTGAAATTGCTTTTAAAAATCTATCCTCCCACCATAATTGCTAAGATATCCACATTTTTATAAATACCAGGTAACTTTATCCATCGTTTTTATCAGGAGAATGTGACACTGGCTGTTGCTGCCTCGTAATTTACTGCGGCATTAGGTGGCACCTGCGGAAACCCGCATGCAGAGATGCGCCGATGCGGCCAGAGGGTTGGGCGGCTGGCAGGACTGCTCTCCGCCACGGGCTGCCGCACGGCAGGGCCGCTGGCGCCGTCTGGAGGGGCTGGCAGCTCGGGGCCTGATTAATGTTTGGGAAGCAAAGCTGCATGCCTACTGGGCAGTGTGGGCAGACAAGCTGCCTACTCTCCGTGTCCAGCTCACTCAGGAAGCGCCGTCCAAGGTCACTGCATGTCCAGCTGCTGGCCCTGCCCGCCCTGACGGAGCGTGCGCGCTGTGGGGTTTGTGTCGCTGAGGGATGAAATGGACGCAGGCTCGCAGCGGATTGGAGCTCTGCTCAGAACCTGTTGCCCTGCAGGGTCCCTGCGCTGCCTCCTTCGGTGGGAAAACAGCTCCATTGGGGACTTCAGTCTTGTTTGTGTGTGGCCAGAGAGGGAGGGAGGCAAATGAGGGAATCGTTTTCAGGAGGGAAGTCCCCACACCTACTGCCACCAGACTCCAGTTGAGTTCATATAGTGACAAGGAAGAGACGCAATGGCAGGAACGCAGAACAGCTGTGTCTCAGGTATCACAAAAGTGCGTGGTTGCTCTTTTTTATTTCCTTTTTCTGAGTCCTCTGTGAATTCCCCAGGAGGACAAATAAAACCCAAGAGCTGAGGGTCAAAACATCAGTTAGATTGCTATTTTCCTGCTGCTCGTTGGTGACCCAGAGTCTGCTCCCTACAAAGTGTCCTGTGAGCACTGTCGCTGCCTTTGCCCGCCAGGTCCTGACCCTCCTCCCTTCTCTTGCAGTCAAGTTCAGCAGCTGCTTGGGAACCAAGGGGACACAATATGAAACCAACAGCATGGACTTCAAAGTCGGGGCAGACGGGACAGTCTTTGCCACCCGAGAGCTACAGATCCCCTCCGAGGAGGTGGCCTTCACTGTGACGGCGTGGGACCGCCAGACGACCGAGCGATGGGACGCCATGGTGCGGCTGCTCGTGGCCCAGACCTCATCTGCACTCCCTGGACACAAGGTAAGGGCAGCCGCGCACGGCAGGCTTGGTGACTGTCCTTTGCCCCCAGGTCACTGTAGCAGGACCTCTGCAAAGGCTCCCGATGACAGGCTGACACCTTCGCGGGCTGTGCAGGCCAGAGAGCCCCTCTGCCCTGTCCACTGAGGCACGGCCACTTCACCGCAGGTGCTCGGGGGGCCCTGTGCTCAGTTGTAAGGCACTGCTGTCACCATCTTAACAGTCTTAGTGATTCTTTAAAGAAGGGCCCCTCATTTCTATCTCACACTGGGCACCAGCTAATTCCCTGGCCTCTCCTGCCTGAGGCTTGTAGCCGCCAGCCCCGGGAGTTCCCAAGGCCTGGAGGGATGGGGAATAAAACAGAGGCCACATGGGTAGCCATGCAAGACAGCCAGAGCAGCTGGAATAAGACTGATTCAGAGAGGAGGGGAGAGGGAGGGAGAGAGAGGGCTTCACATAGATGCAAACCAGTCTCTTCCAACCTCCCTGTTTCCTACTCCCCGGCCTGTGTCCGTAGGATGGGGAGGGGGATCTCCCCTTCCCCTGGTCCTGAAAGGTTTCTCTCGTCCCTGCATGTCCCAGCCATCCAGGACTAGACTGCTCAGCAACCCATGGTCAAACCCCAAATCCTCAATGTTAGGGTTCATTGTCCGAGGGGGACAGCCTCTGCCCATCCTGTGTTCCAGCAGCTGTGTTGGCCTTTGGCCTGGGGGCTGTGGGCTAGCGGAGAAGTCCCAGCCGGCTGGCCAGTGGGAGGGAGGAAGTTGCCGGAGCCCCTCAGGGTTCACGTGAGGCCCGTGAGCTCGGCAGTGTCTTTGTGACACTGCGTGTGTAACTCATTAGCAAAGGCAAGCTCACAGGTAAAGCGGTGCAGGGTGACCTTGGCCGGCGTTCATGGTGTTCCTAGGAAAAGGACCTGTGAGAAGTAAAGGGTTACACCAGGCTGACCAGGTTCCTTTTTATAGATTCGCCCAGAACCTTTCACAAACATTCTCTCCAAACCTCTGCAAGTTTCCCCAAACCTGCTGACCAGGGAACCCTCTTCATGGAACTTCTTGCAAGACAAGTGTTCCAAGGGGTCCACTTTGGGAAAACAGGGATCTGAGTCTTGTTTTTAAACAAAGTGTAGGTGGTGTAGGTTGGAAAAGAGAAAGTGGTGACTCGGGTAAATAGCCTCACCTCTGGTGATGACCTGACCCCACAGGGAGCAACGTCTTGAGTTCCGTGAGCCAGGCCTGGAGATATGTTTATAACAGCGGCATGCCCCAAACTGTGAGCCTCATCTTGTGGGTGACGAAAGCCATGACAGATGGCTGTGATGTTTCATCCTTTCCTGAGTAATAGTCATAAGCCACACCCTGGTGAGAAGGCAGTGAGCAAAGCAGGCCCTCGGGGCAGCCTTGGGGACACTGTCACCTGTGGGGGCTCTTCCCTCCAGGTGGCAGGGCAGGGGGCTGAAGGGCATGGGCAGCTGTGCTAAGGCCACGCCCCTGACTGTGACACATGGTGTGCACCTGGTGAGCAGAGAGTAGGGCTCCTTAAGCCTGCCGAGGGCCTCAGACAAAAGGCATGAACTGAAAATATAATGACTCCCTTTGTTAGCATGTTAATGAAGAGATTCCTGATGTCATTAATCCCCAAGGCTCCTTGGAAGGTGAGTGTAATTAGGCAGTCCCAGTAGAGGCACCTCCAGCTCCAGGTTGGGCTGGCCCCGTCGGCAGCACAGGGGACACAGAATCCTAGTGAGCCAGGCCATGGGGTGACTGTGGGGGGCTACACGCCTGAGAGGGTGACATGTGACCGTAACCGGCAGCGGACAGCATCTCTTAGCCCACCAGACCCGTCTCTTGTAGTCACATTAGCTTTGTTGCTGATGGCTCCTGTTTCCTTGTACTTCAAACCCAAAGCTCCTTGTCCTGACTTTCTAGGACCTCAGTTAGACCCTCTCTCGGTGATATCAACTCATCTCATCCTCACATCCCCAGAAGTGGGCACTGTCACTGTCCCCACTTTACAGACGAGGAAGCTAAGCCACGTGACTACAGCCCCTTTGCTCTATGGGAGAATCTGTGTTCCGGAAAGGAGTGAAAAATGACTTTCGAGGTACAGCTGAGCCCAGCATCATAAAATAGCCTGGCTGCCCTGGGTTGTGGGTTTGAATCAGGGCTTCTCCAACTTCCTGGCCGACGTCTGGGACAGGGCAGAAAAATCCGTGATCTAAATATTCACCTCATGAAATTATAAAAAGAACAGGAAATGAAACACAAAGTAGAAAGAGGAAGTCGTAAAACCAAGATGAGAAAATAATGAAATAGAAACTAATAGAAAGAATCAACAGACAAAAGTTGGCTCTGTAAATTACTAAGCCAATCGGGCTGTGTGAGAAAAAAGAAATGGCAGATAATCCCCACAAGGATTGGAAAGAGAATGCCAGGAGTGATCTCACAGACACAGGAAAGATCACCTGAAGAAGGTATTATGTACAGTTTCTACCAATGTATTTAAAAATACACATAAAATGGATAACAGTCTGGAAATATACAGCTACTAAAACCCTAAGCAAAATATGGGCAACCTCGGATCCAGCCATGTGTACATAGGGTGAATGTTGGTCTGTTCCAAGAATGCAAGGTTAATTTAACACATGGAAGTTAATCCATGGAATTCAGCGCAGAATAAAAGGTGACAACCACAGGACCCTCTGTCTAGTGCTTGTTAAAATTTAACCTCCATTCAGGATGAAAATATTCAGCAAATTAGGAAAAGAAGGGACCGTCCTTAACCTCACAACTGTGCCTAAGAAGAGCCCCAGTGTGCTGTCGGAATGCTCAAAGCATTCCTTGACATCAGAGATGGGAGTCAAAGGACACTCACCTCACATGCCGGGGTCCCAGCCAAAGTTGGGCAGAAAAATAGATCAGAATGGATAGAACTAACATTATTTGTCATTTATAAGCTGGTGGATGTATCTGTAGATAACGTACTGGATTTATCGAGTGGGGTTAAGATGGATGTAAAAGCAATTGTACCTCTATGGACCAGGAATGAATAGTTAGAAATGTAAACCAGATACCAATCACGATAACATTGAAAATTATCACATAACTAGAGACACATCTGACAAAAATTGTTCAAGATCCTCCCAAATTATTGAGAACAATTAAAGAACCCTTTAGAAATGAAGGGAGGTGCCGTGCTTATAACTTAGAAGAGTCAGTGTTGTGCTGTGCAGTGATGCCCCTGCCACCCAAAGGCTTCTACAAACTCAACACAGTCCCAGCAAAAACCGCTGCACACGCTTTGTTTGTTTGTATATAGCAAACCCCAGCAGAGTTTCTTAGCCTCCGCTCTGTTGGCACTCGGGGCCGTCCTGCACTGTAGGATGTTAACAGCTTCTCTGGCCCCCACCTCTAGATGCCAGCAGCTCCCCACCACCTCTGTTGCCAAGACTCTCTTCAATCATTGCCCAATGTGCACCAGGGGCAAAATTGCCCCCATGTGGGAACCACTGAACTGCAATAATTAAAATGGTGCAGTTTGGGAGCAGAGATGGTCTGCCGAACAAATGGAACAAAGTACCAAGCCCAGAAAAAATATCTCATGTCTTAAAAAATCACCTTCGTGGGCCGGCCGAGGGGCGCAGTGGTTAAGCGCTGGCTTGGGGCGCCAGCGGGCCCGGTTCGGGTCCCACATATGAGGGCCAGTGACACTGCCCTCCAAAAAAAAAAAAAAAAAGAGTTTAAAAAAAAAAATCACCTTCGTGAAGGTGTAACTTTTATACAAAATTCACCCACTTCACATACACAGCTTGATGAACCTTGTCACATGCACGTGGTGTAGACACTTGCCTTTTTGCCTGAGTGGCACTCTGTGGCAGGCCAGCCGACTGCAGCTTGCAGGCCACATCAGACTGCCACCTGCCTTTTGATGGACTGCAAGCTAAGAATGGTTTCTACACTTTTAAATGGTTGTATAATATAGGTTGTACCTATATTTACACCCTCAATTTCGCTTCTTGGCCTGCAGTGCCTAAAACATTTAACTCTCTGACCTTATAAAAAAAACATTTGCCAAGCCCTATTTAGAATAATGGAGAAAGGACTGTCTTTTCAATAAGTGATGCTGGGCCAATGGGGCACCCGTAAGGGATGAGAGTGACTCGACACCACCCCACACCACGCCCAAAAGTCAGTTCCAGGGGGGCTGTGAGTCTAAGTGTGCAAGACAAAATGAGACGACTGGGAGAGAAAGCAGGGAGTGGGTTAGGAAGCCTTCTTACACATGACACAGGAAGCACGAAGTGTACGGAACAGGGCGATAGTAGGACTTCGTTAGAAATAAGAGCTTGTACTTAAGAAAGTGAGAAGATGAGCGGGAGCATGGGTGACCGTATTGGTGGCACTTAGTGACTGAGAACGCACATCCAGAATGTACAGAGGACCGCAGATCACCACGTAAAGACAGATAACCTGCTAAGAAACAGGTGAGAGACATCATCAGGCCGCCCACCAAAAAGGACAGCCTGGTGGTTCGTCCGCGTGAAGACGTGGCAGTCTCCGCAGGGCCATGCACTCGACAGCCGGGAACCGACCAGAATGCCTAAGCTTAGAAACGCTGAGGGCACCGGACTTGGTGAGAGTGCGAGCAGTTAGGCTTTTCCTGCTGTCTTGGTGGGAGTGCACGTGGTTCAAGCCCTCAGACGGCGCCTCAGCGTTTTTCACTTCAATCTGAGTACACGTGTGCCTGGTAAAAAGGAAAGCCGTTCCTCTGCTCACACCTGGCTGACACCAGAGGTGTGGCTTCTCCGGTTCTCTTGGACGCCACCTGGAGGTCCTACAGTTTAATTCCGTTCTGACACTGAGCTCTCAGCGGCAGCACAGACCATACAGGTGAAGGGTCCCACTGACGGCCCCCACCTCAGATGCCAATTGCAAGCTGTGGGTCCCCAGGTAACCCACACGTCTGTCCAACTAGGCTGCAAATCAGGGGTTCCCATGACCCCCTCCTCAGCTCAGTGATTTGCTACGATGGTTCACAGAACTCAGCGAATCTTGCTCTCTGTCCTGCCTTTTTATAAAGGACGTGAAAAAGATGAACACCCAGATGCAGAGAGGCTCTGACCCCGTGGAGTGGGGTGTGTTCTCCATCCCAGGGGCTCTCCAAACCCCACAGTTCAGGGATTTTTATGGAGGTTTCATCACGTGCGCGTGTCAGTTATTAACTCAGCCTCCAGCCCCTGACCTCTCCCAGAGAGTAGGGGTCTGTGGGGGTGGGGCTGAAGCTTCTCGCCGTGGCTTAGGCCTTTCTGGTGACCAGCCCCATGCTGAAGCCACCCAGGAGCCCAGCAGGAACGACTGAATTGGGACAAAAGAGGCTCCTGTAAACCAGGAAATTCCACGGAGTTAGGAGCTCCGTGTCAGGAGCAGGGACGGACGTGTTTTCTGTTACGTGTCACTAGTGTTAGGTACATTGCCCACTACAAGCACACACACACACACCTGCCAAGAGCTCTGCACCTGAGCCCTGAGACACCTGGAAACGGCCCACACGCTCGTCACCGTCTTAGTGGGTGATTCACTGTGTTGGGTTTGGACAGTGGCCTATTATACGGCTGTGAAATGGACAGGCTCCGAGCAGGAGAAAGGGCGTGAGTGACCCTCACTGACGCATGCTGAGGAAAGACGGCAGGAGCCCAGGCTGGAGGCCTGAGCGCCGTGCCATTGCCTTTGGGTAGGTCCCAGCGGTTACGGTTGGGGCGGAAGTTCCCTGGGGGAGGCCGGGGGAGGCGGGCTGTGTGGGCCTGAGTGACGTGAGGGGCTCGTGGGGGCAGGGGTCTGTTCAGGGGTCATTCGTTTAGCTGCTCACTGATGTTTCAAACACTTTTCTGCAGGCAGTTTCTAATTCACAATTTTAGCATATTTTTTAAATGCATGCAGAGGGCATCCTGGCTGGGATTAGAGAAGGTCGGGAGTTGAGATGGGCACTCAGTGAGCAAGAGTTTTTTGGCAGAAGGTTCTAGAAATACGGCCTCCTTCAAAGGAACAGTTCACAACATTAGAAGTCCTGGGATGGGGTGGCCAGATGGCTCAGTGGTTAGAGCACAGGCTCATAACACCAAGGTTGCCGGTTCGATCCCCGCATGGGCCACTGAGCTACACCTTCCACAACTAGATTGAAACAACTACTTACTTGGAGCTGATGGGTCCTGGGAAAGCACACTGTTCCCCAGTAAAAAAAATAAAAGTCCCAGGAAGCTCTTATGAAAGGAGCCTTGAAGCACCCCCTTGAGGACCGTGGGGTGGGGACCCCCTAATTCCCGGCTCTGTGACTTTCGTTTCCCTGATGTCGAAGTTTCTTTCCCGCATCTGTTATTTCAGCAGCTCTCTGTGGAGTTGGGCAGAACTGACAGCTTCACAGTTAGATGAACCATAAAAATTTGGCAACTTTTCTCCTTGCTTCCTCTCCTCTCCTAGCAACTACTTAGAAGCGGGCTTTCTGTGCATCATACGAGCAGGGCTAGAATCGGGAGAACTTTTTTTTTTGTGCAGTCTTGCAGGAAAGCTGATAGCAATTCAATTAGAAAATGCAAATGAGGTCACATATTTCCCACAGGAGTGCTGAATCGCCTCTCAGGAATATTCTGGCCTAACAGTAAATACTGAAGATAAAGTTTCTCGCTCAGTTGTCATCTGACTGGCTGCTATAGCACTTGGAAGTGGCAATGGGACCTGTGGGTACAGTTTGCAAAAAAGAAACTGTTGTTTATGAAACTAATATTGGGTCTTAGAGCTCACATCAGCATTTTATGAGAGATAAAACTCAGTGGAGCGGCCTCCCTGCATCAGACCGGGCCCAGGGGCTGATGGATGTTCTTTCCCCGAGAAAGAACATACCACATACTCAGGTATGTGGGCTGAGTTGGGTCCCCCTAAAAAAAGGTGAGGTTCTAAACTACAGGACCCTTGGGATGGGGCGATACTTGTAAACCGGGCTGTGCAGGTGTCATTACTTAAGTCATGGGGTTGGCGTTCAGCCAACATGACCGGTGTCCTTCTGAGAAGGAGACATGTGGACGCAGACGCGCACACACCCGGAGGGTGCTGTGTGAAGGTGAAGACAGGGAGCGGGATGACACTTTGTGTCACCCCCGAAGATGGGCGGTGAGACCCGAGCTGGGGTCGCACCCGCCCAGCACCCAGACGCCCTCACGTCATCTTCGAGCAGCTCCTCAGGTCTCCCGGACCAGCGAGAACAGGGCTCACGGAGACCTTGACGCTTTAGCCCCAGGGTCCGTCAGCCTCCCTCCTGTGTCCC
Source organism: Aselliscus stoliczkanus (assembly GCA_033961575.1). Classification (NCBI taxonomy): domain Eukaryota; kingdom Metazoa; phylum Chordata; class Mammalia; order Chiroptera; family Hipposideridae; genus Aselliscus; species Aselliscus stoliczkanus. The sequence continues at coordinate 1,632,660 of CM066738.1, read as the reverse complement.
GTGGTCCATCACGGCCCCCATCCCCACCGTCCTTCCCCTCCGTCCCCTCGAGTGTACCTCCAGGGGCTCCCAGGTTGGTTACAAGACGTGGAAGGGAGGGGCCTGGCTGAGAGCCACTCCTGCATCCGCTGAGAGGCCAGGCTCCTGAGGTCAGCCTGGCCATGTGAGGACCCCTGAGTGGCCCTGTGTCTGAGTGCCAGAGGGAAGGCCGGTGTGCCCACGCCTGAACCCCAGCTCGGCGGGTTCGGGAGCTTTAGCTGAAGGGCCCCAGACGGGGCTTCCATGCGAGGTGTCGCGTTGGGAGAGCAACCAGGTCGCTAGGTGCCCCCTGCGGGAGGGGGCACGCGTCTTCAGGACTTCTCCTCCAGGACGTCGCAGGCGCCGCCTCCATCCATTCGCAAAGGATGGCCCCAGTGTGCCTGAGAAGAGCTATTGCCCAATAATAAGCAGGAGCGCACCCCTGAGCTCGTGGGGCCGAGGCCTCTGCTTAAATGAGAGCCAGCCCGGCCCGCTCAGCGGGCCCACACAGCACTGCCCCGCAGGGCCTGCTGGGGCCCAGGCTGACCTGTCAGCCTGTTCAGGTATTTATGTACATTTCTGGAACAGGAGGCTGTTCCCTCCCCAGAGCCTGAGGCCAGGTCCACAGCCCCGTCAGCACCCCCCACCCCATGATGCTAGTCACTACTAGATCTCAGTGTATCAGCAAAGCTCCCCCAAAAAACTGCAGCTTTCACCTCTGTGGGGGTGAAGGCACAAACGGTTGTCTAATGGCTGGAAGTGCATTCCTTGCTTCCTGTCTTTCTGCACTAACTGCAGCCCCAGGCCTGACCCCCGCGCCTGGCGTCCTGCTGCTCTGGGGTAGGCAGGAGTCACAGAGTGGAAACGGTCACTCGTAGACAGTGTTTCAGGCTGCAAGTGGCCTTGTAGAGGTCAGGCCTCCGCAACAAGACCAGGGTCCAAGGCCAGGCTGAAAGCCCGGGGAGAAAGCGTCACACGTCACCAGTTTCCCCAGGGCAGTGTCTCAGTGAGACTCGAAGGGGGATGAGCCACTGAAACCCCACAGGTGGCTTGCTGAAGACTCCCACGTGGAGTGGGGGCAGCGCCGTGGAAACGGGCACTGTGGGCAGTGAAGGGCTGGCCGTGCCCGCCGGGCAGGGAACGGGCGGCTGGGGCCTATTCAGTCTCGCTCCCGGTCTGATGAGACTGGAGTGGGCCGCGGGGCGTCCTCTGAGGCCTTGGGCGGCCCATGAGTGAGAAAGGTCCCCGGTCCCCGCCAGACACAGCCTGCAGTCGTGCTGGGTGTGGGTGAGGAGGCGGGAGGGACCGCAGGTAGAGGAAGAGGCGTCAGCACGAGGGCTTTCCTTCCAAGCAGACACCCGGGGACGGCCGTGCCGTTTCACTCAGGAAGACTCTCTCTGTATGACTTCCATGGGAATTTCCAAATGATCCCCCGTTCTGGGAAGAGATCAGAAACAGGAAACGGCGTGGAGCTTTGGGGTACAGACAGGTGTTCACCCCCCAGGAGTGCTGTTGCAGGAGGAAAACCCAAGTGCCTTTTCAGAACCCAGCCCATGCAAATGCCTGCTTAGAATGGCTCACATGTTCTATTTGTTAAAGAGTGGAGATGTCTTCCTGTTGTTTCATTTTCTATTTGTTTAATACCATTTCATTCTGTCTGTCCTTAGCTACCATGGAAACCAGCCAGAAGGCTGCAGACAGCACCCTGGTTAAATATTTTAAATATACGTGCTTGCAGGCGTGCGACATGTATCATTTTTCAAATGTACATTGAAAGGGAAGGAGGAGGTGCAGGAATGAACTATCTGTATAGATTTTAGTGCCTTTTTTTTTTTTAAGAAATCTAATTATCCTCAGTGAAAATCAGCAGCAGGTTCGACATTTGGGGGAGTGGCAGGGGGTGAGGGGGCACGTTTCTTCCTTTCTTGATGCACGTTTAACCCAAAGCTATAAGGAAGCAATGAAAACGGGACAGTCGGTGAATGAGCGACACTGCAGGAGCGTCATAAACAGCACTGCTATTTGGGGAATGTCGTATCTACCTTTGTTCCAGCATAAGTACTGTTAGTTACCCGTGCAGAAGTGGTGTGTTGTCTCCCAAATGTTTCATCCGGAGGACGGATCCCTGTGCAGACAGTAACCTTGGAGCGCCAGGCCCTGAGACGTGGCATGTGTAGGCTGGAACTGGCCCCCTGGTTACCCAAACCTGAGAGCCTCCGGGAAGGTCAGCTGAGATGGTGTAAAGGGGTCTGGGGTCCCTGTGTGTATGAGAAGTCCAGGTTCCAGAGAGCCAGAGGTTGGAGGCTGTCAGGGCAGGTGGGTTAGAGGAAAGAGGTGCCCAACCGCTAAGTGCAAGGAGAGAGGAGGGCTGATTTACCTCGGGGTGGGGGAGCCCCCAGTGGGCTCATTGGAGCATCACTGTCCCTCACTTTACCTGGGGGTGGGGGGAGCCCCCAGTGGGCTCATCGGAGCATCACTGTCCCTCACTTTACCTCGGGGTGGGGGAGCCTCCACTGGGCTAATCGGAGCATCACTGTCCCTCACTCGCAGGGGCGCCCTCCCCTCTCGGGAAGCTGCCTGCTGGGAGATTCCTGTGGTGCCTGTCCCTCAGTGAAGCGGGCACAGTCAGAATCCTCCGGTCCCTTATTATCTGCTTATGCAAATCGCAGCCACAGGCCCCCTCTAAAGAAGCCAGTCTCCGCCTTAAGGGCCTGAGGGTTGCAATGCCGTTAGAGAAATTAGATCACAGGGGGCCTTCCAGGGGGAGCCGTCCTGGTAACGAAAGCTGATGATCACATCTGGGGGTGAGGCTGGGCCCCGCAGGTACAGCAGCGGTCACAGGGCCAGGCTGACGTGTCCCACAGACCTAATGACATTTTTTTCCATAAATTGCGTGATCGAATCAGGCAGACTTGTGCCTGTGCTGTTCTCTCAAAACTGGGGGGAATTTAAGCTGCTAAAGGAGCGTCCGGCAGGTCAGCCCAGGACCCAACCGGGTGGGATGGCCCTCGGGGGATGTCAGGCTGTCATCTGTGACCCTGTCCTCAAAGGTCGGGCCTGCTGGGCGCTCCTTAGAAATGCACTCAGGACCTGGGAATCGTGAAGCAGTTTCCACATCCGTGCTGCCCCCTTGAGGGGAATGGCTTCCGCCAAGTCACCTCCAGGGAACAGGGACCCTCACCCCAGATGCTGCACTCTGCAAGGGCAGCAGGGTGCCCACGCCCAATGGCCTGTGCTTGGGGGCCCAGTCCCCGCTCCCCATCTGTCTGCTCCCACCTGGCCCGTCTCCCCAGAGGCCTCTCGGTGTGGCCCGGCCCATACGCAGCCCTTCCTCCAGCCCCCTGTGCCCCTGGAATCATTTCCACCCTCGCGGGCAGCACCTCAGTCTCCCACGTGGCTTCCAGTGCCCGGGAGCATGTCCCCCACAAGGGCCCCTGGACCCACCTGTGGAACCCAGTTTGTTGGGTCAGGCAGGCGTGCGGAGGGGCCCGTCACTGGCGTTCCTATCACAAGGAAACTTAAACAGGTTTCACGGCATAGCCACCGGCTCGCCAGTTAACGCCCGCCTTGAACCCACACAGCGGAGGCACCAGGGCAGGCGCCCAGGGGCCCCTTGTACCCCGTTCCGCTTTGCCGCGCAGTGTGTTTTAGGTGCCAGCTCAGTTACTCAGAGCCAGCACTCACGCCTGGCGCTGCCTGTGCCCTAGCAGGTGCGCTGTTGGATAATAGAAAAATAGGACAGATTATAACGTTTCGCACACAGACTGGAGGAGGCGCATGTGCTTGCCATCTTCCCCTAACACGTTTCTTTCTGCTTTTTTTTGTCTATTCTAAAAAAAAGAGGTGATAATTTAAAACCTGCCCCAGGTCACTTTTGCATTATTCATCTCTCACTTGTGAGTGCTGATGGGAGGGAAGTGACCGGGCCTCTTGGTGGTATTGATGAGTCCCTCCCTGAACACCTCACCTGGAAGTCACACTCTATCACACTCATCATCAGACACACAGACCAAGCAAGGCCAGGCACCGGTTGCTGGGAGCATGGGGACGCAGCGCAGGAAAGTGAGGTTCAGGGTGACGAGTCAGCCTCGGAGGCAGGCATGCCAGGCACTGCGGGGGTACAGGTTAGGGCTTGTGGGGGCAATGGTGGGGTTTGGGGTAACATGCAGCTTTGCCCATGAATTTGGGGCCTCGGCCTTGAGAGCAAGCGGAAGACTGTCTTTGTGCCCTCCAGATTCTCTGACCTCCCACCTCTCCCCCGACATCGCACTGATGTGTTCATAAGGGTTAGGGGTTGTCACTTTATCCCTGGAAAGAGAGGGTGCCTGCATTTGGGATTGGTCCAGAAAACCCACCAAGAGAGAAACGCCAGTTCCAGAGACAGGTTGATCTGGAAGGATCCTAAGACCATCCATCCTGGGCTCCCAGGCCCCCCGCGTGCCTGAGGCAGAGTGGGGTACACATTCTGGGAAGGCCACCAGCCCACACAAGACGCCAGTTTTATCTTCACAAAGCCAGTGTCCATTGAGGCAGTGACCTCATAATGCACCCATGTCATTCAGGAGCAGCGTCACCTGCCCTCCCCAAACTGATGAGAAACGCTCCAGAAGCCCCAGCCTTGGCGTCCGCTGTCACCTCCCCTACTTAGGGCTCCGCCCCCACTGTCTGGGTGGCCCCACAGCACAGGGGGCCAGTCCCTCAAATGGGGGAACTGAGGCTCCGAGGGAGTATAAGCCTCGTCCGTCCACAGCACCACGCCGGCTCTGGGACCCCGGCCTGGGAAGCCCCCGGAAATCCCTATCTGGGCTGTCAGCAGAATGAACCCAATACTAAGCTGGTTGATTAAGGCTCAGCGGGGAGCGGGGAACTGACATGAGACATGCTTTGTAAATAAAAGCTGATTAAGAAGCAGACAGATTTAGGGCTTCGCAAATGGGAGTCTGGCCTCTGCATGGTCTGTACCTCGGAAACACGCCTCCCCGGCCATCCTAGAGCAGAGACCAGCTCACAGGCTGTTCAGGAGTAGGGCAGGGACAAGGCAGCGAGAGGCAGGTGGGGGCTCGCTCCGTGCAGCCTGGGTGACCAGGAGCCCGTGGTGGCATTGGACCCTAATCCAGGGGCAGAGAGCCCACCCCGTCCAACAGCCCGGGGAACGTCCCCTGCTGGGGTCACGTGCCCTCCCTGGGGAGGCCACCCTGGCCAGGTGGAATGCCGGGCTCTGAAGGACCAGGCTGGACACACACCTGTCCATGGCCAGAGGCCCCTGGAATGGGCCCCTTGGAGGAAACCAAAGGGGTGGGGGGTGGATGCTGGGAGCCATGTGGCCCCCTCTGGAAGACGGCCAAGCTGGACCAGAACACACTGCTCACTGCTGCCGTCACACGGGTGGTCCCACACCCCCATCACTGCCCCTGGCTCGGCCCCTCCCCGCACTGGCCAGGCAGCGTGGAGAAATTCTTTCTCTTCCCTGTGCGTCGGTTTCCTTACCTGGGATATAAGGTCAGGGGACACTCTAAGCCTGCCTGCCCCCCAGCCCACCCCTCTGAACACTCGGGGCTTCTTGTGAGCCAGGCTGCCCCCCAGATCTCCTGGCTGAAGCCCCTGGGAATTGGCCTGACCTTGAACCTGACAACAGGACTGTAACTCCGATGTCTGCCCAGTGCTCCCTGGATGTCACCTCATTACCCACACTACCCGGCAGGGCCTCGGGAGCACCCCCATTTCACAGATGAGGAACTGAGGCTTGGGAGGTGAACACACACTGGTGAGGCGAGTGAAGAGCAAACATGCTGGACCAGCTCTGCCCACCCCAAAGTCTGTGTTTCCACCTTCCCCTCACCCCACTGCTTCTTAAGTCCCATTAATTTAATGATGGCGTGCGCCTGGCTTTTGAGGCGCCTGTGCTGCCCTGCTTCCACACCTGTCCCCTGTGACCTGTCCTTCCCAGCCTCGTTCCGCCCGCAAACTCCATTCACCCCTCGGTACCTTGCCCAGGTATAACACCCTCCAGGAAGCCCGTCTGCCCTCCCCACGTGAGGTGTTTCCTGGCACTCAAACACACGTGGAAATCCACGCTTACGTCTGTCCACTGAGCTTGCCCCGTGCTGAGTGGGTGGCCCATGGGCCCGGGAGGTGGCACCACCCATGGTGTGAGGCAGGGGGTGGGTGTCCTGCCAGGGCAGAGTAGGGAGCAATTCAGGCACCTGGACACGGAGGTCCTCAGCATCTGGGGCCAGCGCTGACCCACTGTGGGACTTGGGGTCAGAGGCTGCACTTTGGGGAGCTCTCTCCAGCTGCCGCGGGCACGGGGTTCCGGGGAGACGGGAGTGGAAGGGAGCCCAGTGGGGAGGCTGGTGCGGGTGGAAAACGGGCCGAGCCTAGGCAGACTCTAGGGGCCGGGCACAGCCCAGGACGCAGGCTGGCTCTGGGGACAAGGGCCAGCCCCTGGGACCCCGACAGGTTGGGGGTGCATATGGGGGCAGAGCCCAGGTCTGGGCGTGCTGAGGCTGGGCGCTCTGTGGAACGTTCTTGTGGGAGGATCCTGCAAACTGTCCATAGTTCCGGAACTTACCCTCTAACCACACCTTAGATGTCCAGTGAGAAGACAGCTGGGCTGGGTGATGTCCTCACTGCCCTTCATTCTTCAAATCTGCAGTACGAGCTTGGGGGGACCCAGCGGCCAGCTCAGCAACCGGACCCTCCCCACCCCGCCAGTTACAAAATCCCTAGCTTGGATTAAACTCTCTGTAAAGCCCCAGTGATGGTGTGGGGCTAGCCTAGCGTACTGCCAGCTGGTTTTGAGAAAACTGTAGTATGTCATGCACACACACAGACATACAAACTCACACAAGTGTACATATGCATATGTGTGTAATACATCGACACATACTTGTACACATGCACACGTGTGTAACCATGTACACATATGTGTATGCATATATGTGCGTGCCTGTATGTGCATGTACACAAATGTACGTGCCTTATACACCTGCATGATACATGCACACGTATAATTTTCAGTGACTGTAGCACAGAGGCTGCATCCTTGTTACCCAACACTCAGTCATCAGAAATACAGAAAAGAGTGCATGGAAAACCTCAGCGTGTGTCATCTGTTGGTAAATACTTTGGGAGGAACCGGGGGCATTGCTTAGAATTAGCATAATTGCACGTCAGTGTTCGCACGCCGCGCTCGGAATGGGCCGGGGTCGCATGTGCTCTCAGCGAGCTCGCTCTGCCGAGGTAACCACCAGGCACCGGGACGTTTCTCCCCCAGGGAAGTGGGTGCGCCTTCCGGCTGGCGCCTGTGCAGGCCTGGCATTGATTTTCACCAGATTTTGTTATTACATTTGTCTCACAGCTTTAAAATAGTAGCAAATATGGGCAATTTATTTAAACAACACTAGGGAAATTAACGCCATGCGAGCTCATCCTAAGCAAATGAAGATAAAGCAGGGTGTTTGGTTTTTGCGGGGGGGGTTAATGGCTATAGGAAAACCTTTAAAATTCTGAGTCTGGAATTCAAAGGGCTCTGTTGAGCTTCCACTGGTGCCCAGGTGTCACCCGTGAGGCAGCGAGTGCTCTCTGCGCCATCACGCGGGGCGACGGGGACCGGCAGTGTCACCCATGAGGCAGCGAGTGCTCTCTGCGCCGTCACGCGGGGCGACGGGGACCGGCGGTGTCACCCATGAGGCAGCGAGTGCTCTCTGCGCCGTCACGCGGGGCGACGGGGACCGGTGGACAGCCGGCACCGCTCCCAGGGTCTGTGTGTGTGGCTGGCGCTCCCACATCCTGACTGTCGTGCAAGGTTGTTTGGCCAAGTCTGTCTGGCTGCCCTAAATAGACATGTTCAAGAGCAAACCCTAACCAGGTCCCTTCTCCTGAGGCCGGTACCTGGGGACAGGTGAACCTTGTCACCTGTGGTGGGGAAGCCCCAGCAAACTTGTGAGTTTGTGGAGCACATCAGTCACCTGGAGGGCCCCCAACACAGAGACTGCCATCCGCCCCACCCCCATCCCCGAGGAAGGAAACCCCAGCTGGCCCCAGTGCGCTTCTAACCGGCTCCCCGGAGCCCACACTGCGGGAACTCACAGCTCTCCCTCCTTAGTGAGGTTTATCGCGACACCCTGCGTGCAGGCAGCCCCCCACCTCCTCTAGGGGAATATTGACCTCTGCCCAACCCACCTAACATGAGGACCAGTAAAGGGGATAGGACTTCACAGGCAGAGACCCCAGAAGTGGGGGCGGCACTCCACCAGCTGCTCTGGCCTAGGTTCTGACTCCAGCATTCAAATCCTGCCTCCTCCTAACAAGCTGTGTGACCTTCAGAAGCGACTCAGCCTCTCTGAGGTCCCCCGTTGCCTTCCCAGTAAAGTGGGGGTGATGACTCAGCCCCCCGCTGAGTTGGTGCTGGGGAGGATTTGGGCAGAGTGGGCCCCTGTGGGTGTGGGAAGCAGCTGTCTGTGCCCCACTGCAGGGAGAACATGTGACCAGGACTGTCCCAAACACAGTCCTGTGACACCGGAAGGAACCAGAGATGCCCCACCCTGTGTCACCACGAGAGGCTGAGGGCCAGTCACAAGCAGCACCTATCAGTCTGACTGGAAGAGAAGCTGTGTAATGTCCTATTTCCATAGAAAGCAAGGCCACCGGGAAAATACCCACCTTGCGTGGCTCCTTTCTGGGAGTGACCTAGGAAAGCCTTTGGGTTTTAATTGCTGCAAACCCTTGAATGCAGGCACTCAACATGACGAGACAGCGGGGACCCTGGTGGGGACAGCCCCAGAGGGGCCTCCCAGTGGAGTGTGGTGTGTCCAGACGGGTTTTTCCATTGATGTAGCTATACGTTGGGCGTTCGGGGTGAATATAAGACTTTTTTTTAATGCATCAATTAGGCAGTTTTGTGTATATATGTTAACTTTCTGTTATTCAGCTTTTTGGCAAAAGGGAGTGGGCAAGATTCTCTGTCCACAGAGGGCGATGAAGGAAGGCTAAGATCTGCTGGAGCCTCTGAGGGGCCTGGGGCGCTAGAGGCTGGGGACCCGGCCACCAGCGGCCAGACACCTCCAGCCAGCTTCGCCCTCCATGTCGCCTCTCATATGCTCCGGGCTCTGAGCCTCAGCGGGGGATAAGCGTCAGCTACGAACACGTCACCGAGGCATGCCGTGTGGGCTCCTCAAACATGGTCACGGAGGTGACACGTGTGTGGATGTCATGTGTGCACATGGAGTTCTGCTGGCTTGAATGACGGAAAGTCGTGCACATGATGACATTCAGATATAGAGGCAGATCAAAGGGATAAAGTAAAACAAAATAGCATGAGAGGCGCTGGTGGCAGAGAAAACCAGAGGTGACGTTTTGATGTATTTCCTTCCAGCCTTTTCTCTATCCTTTTAAAAAAAAAAAAAAGTAGGGAAACTAAAACTCATGCTGCATACGTACGTACTTTGGTGCCAGTTCTCCACATACTATTATTTTATGGACATTGGTTCACGTCAGGGTTTTCAAGGAATAACTTTTAGTGGCTATGTAATGTCAGATAGTATAATGAGTGTAAATATTTACTATCAGACACTAGAGATGTTTCTTTCTGGTATTTTTAGTATTTTATATATATGTAACACTATTATAAAAACACCTGCAGTGGGCATCTCAATACGGAAACTTGTGTCCACATATCCTTGCTCTGGGACAGATTTCTGGCTGTGAAGTTATCTGAGGCAGACAGGTGGCACACAGGCTGTGGTCAGCGCCCCGCAGGGGTGACCCCATCAGGTCAGCACAGCCACCATCAGTCCCATGCCTCGCCACCAGGCGGGGGTTTTGAACAGTTTAATTCCCATGACAGCCCTCTGAGTTCAGCGCTATCATCACCCTCCCATTTCGTAAAAGAAGTGTCTGGAGTTTGGGGCCATTAAGGGGCTTGCCCCACATGTCACGTGAATCTTTGGGTGCACAGAAATGTAAGACCCCACGTCTGCTTCACGCCGAGCCCCACATCCTCAGCCATCACCCTCTAGTGACAAAGTCACAACACACTCCTCAGTGCTAAGGGGTCACTTTGGTTAATCTTGTCACTTTGATAGGCAAAGAGGATATATTTACTTTGCATGTTTGATTACTGGAAAACAAGCATTTTTATAAGTACATTGATCCTTTATATTTATTTTGCTGTTAGTTATCTATTCATGTCTTTTTCATGTTATAAAAAAGATTCAATTTTTTCGTTGATTTGTAAGAACTCTTTATATAGTGAGACTGTTAACACTTTGTCTGATTTGTTGTAAATCAAGGGTTCCAAATTCATCAGTTGCTTTTAGGATATGTTTTTCATAAACAAGAGTTTTTAATTAAAATGTCCTCATCTTTCCCTTTTGTGATTTTTTTTCCATTGGGGGCGGATTTAAAAGCTGTGATCCACTCAGTTGGTTAAATAGCCAACAATATTTTCTTCTTTTTTATGATTTATTCCAACCCATTTAATTCTGTAATCCACTTCTTTGTATCGATGGGGACCTTGCTTGATTTTTTTCCCCCTGACGCTTAGCCACTTTTGCCAATTTTGTCCAGTCTCTGTCGATCTGGGAAAGCAGGGATTCTCTGAACAGACGCCTTTTCCTCTGGGCAGAACTTAACCAGACTGGCTCTTGTCTCCTCCCACCCCCGATGCTGCAGAAAGGGAAGAAGGCTGCAGCCCCCGACCCCGCTGGACCTCTCAATGACACCCTGCTGCCGTGGCCCCAGCGTCAGCACGCCAACGGGTTGAGGCGGCAGAAACGGGACTGGGTCATCCCACCCATCAACGTGCCAGAAAACTCGCGCGGGCCCTTCCCACAGCAGCTTGTGAGGGTAAGTGCAGAGCCGGCCTGCCGTGGGGGGTGCGGGGGGAGGCCTCTCAAGGCACCTTGCAAATCAGGTCTGATGGGCTTGCTCCTGGAACGGGGGATGGGTTCTGCATTTGGTGTCTAAGGAGGTCGGGATTTTGCCTTTCCAGTGGCAAGATAAGTGTGAAACAGAATTACAGAGCAGAGCAAAGTCAGGCAATTGCGTCGTTCAGGGAGGATGGGCTGCCGGAGTCGCGTCCTCTCTCTCGGTTACTGTCAAGTGCTCAAGAGTGGAAGGAGGTGAGGTGGGGACTCGGGTTGTGGCCTTTGAGCTCTGACTCGTCTTTGGCCTGATAGTTCACACTGCTTTCTAATTTTGAGTGAGCTCCTGAGCAGTGGAATGGTGCCATGTCTCGTGATGGCCTTGGCGACTGGGACTGTGATGCCAGGTCGGCAGCTTTGTCAGACGGCCAAATATGTGATCAATCACACCGGTGTAATGAGGCCTCTATAAAAACCCAAAAGGATGCAGTTCGGAGAGTTCCGGGGTGATGAGCACGCGGCCATGTGGGGAGATGGCATCCTGGAGAGGGCATGAAAGCTTCACGCCCATCCCTCCTCACACCTGGCCCACACGTGTCTCCCACCTGGCTGTTCCTGTGTGGCCTTTAAAATAACCTGATAATCCAGAGAATAACCTGTGAACTGCTCCAGCACATTCATCGAATGCAAGCAAGAGGCCATTGGAACCTGTGATTTGTAGCCAGTAGGTCAGAAGCAGAGGTGACAGTCCCCACTTGGGACTGGCATCTGCAGTGGGGGCAGTCTTGTGGGACCAGGCCCTTTACCTGCGGGATCCACGCTGTCTCTGGGGAGATGGTGTCAGAATTGAGAAAACTGTAAGACCCCAGCTGGTGTCGTAGAAAATGGCTCCATGTGGGTAAAATACACGGCTGGTGTCGGAAGGGGAGTATGGTAGTCATGTGACCTGCAGGAGAGCTTTTCCAGCTCCTAAAGCCGGTCCCCCACAACCTCAGCACCCCCCACCTCAGTACCCCTCCCCAAGATGGAGAGCCGGGCTTTCTGGAGCTGTCACCGGTCCTTGGGCCAGATGGGTTGGCGTTTTCACTGTGAAATGGAGGTAAGGAGTTGAGCGAAAGAAGCGCTCAAGGGTTGAAACCCCAACCTTGGCGTCATTTCCCCGGACTCCCGTCTTCCAGGCCCGTCCACCAACCTCCACTACCGACCCCGATGAGGGGGCTGATGACAGTTCTGTGGCCCCCCCCCCCGCGTTCACACCTTCCACACACTTGCCGTATCCAACTATCTCTTGTCGTTTAGTTAAATTTTTTCTTAGTTATTTATCTCTTTTTTATTTAATTTAATTTTTTTTTTTTTTTTGAGGGCAGTGTCACTGGCCCTCACATGTGGGACCCGAACCAGGGCCACTGGCTTGCCAAGCCAGCGCTTAACCACCGCGACACTCGGCTGGCCCAGTGATTTATTTTTAATATAAATAAAGTTATTCTCAAAGGAGACTTTGTATTAGATCCTGGTTGGAAAGCTGGCATTGTTTGTTACAATAGAGGTTGACTATGAAACAAGCGGCAGAGAAAACAGACCTATCACGGCCTGGGTGCGTAGACGCCCACACTCACAGCCCCACGGCTGCCTGCACTTGTTTGGGAGGGAGAGGCAAACTTGGAGAGTCTTAGAGATACACCAGGACTAGAGGCCTCCTCCTGAATATCATATGTCATCAGGATTGAACACCAGTTGGAAAGGGAGTGAGTTTTTCATTATGTGATTCAGTTTTATTTAAAGCCTTGTGCTTGTTCTACCCAAAAATCACCTCTAGTAGAAACCTGTTGATCTAATGCGGGCAGGCAAACTTTTTTCTGGAAAGAGCCAGATAGTAAATATTTTAGGCTTTGCAGGCTGGTCGGCCTCTGTGGCCTTTGAACTGTGAGAGCTGCCGTAGGCAATGTGTAAACTAACAGGTGTGGCTGTGTTCCAATAAAACTTTATTGACAAACACAGGCCATGGGCTGGATTTGGCCCATGGGCCACAGCAGGGACGTTATAGTAAGCGAGTGACTTTGTAATGAATGCTGAGGGCTCTGTATGCACACACACCAGAAGGTACTCACGTGACATTGGGCAGGTATCTGAGCCCTGCTGGAGGGCTCTTTTGTCCTGGCTTTCAGAGTTTCTCAGGTTAAGGATTGCAGTCCGGAAACATGGAGCTCTCCTGTCTGTGCTGTCCATACACAGGATCGTAAAAGGTACTGGATGGAGAGAGGCCAGCACGAGCAGAACCCTGGTCCCGCTAGGATGCCCAGGATCTGCTGGGATCGTTGGTCCTGCTGCGTCCGTCTTCTGCTGGACAGCGGGGAGAAAGTACTTCTGTACATCTGCCTGACGGACCTCCGGTGGTCTCGGGCTGAGAAGTGGGGGCCAGCAGCAGGCTAACGAAAGAGCTGAGTCCTCCCAGACCAGCAGACTCGGGTCTCCTGACGGGCCCAGTGAACATGTTGATGGGGCAGTTCTTCTAGTGACGTCACAGTGACATCTGTGTATCATTGGGGACTGCTGCATTTTCCAATTTGAACAGCTACCGAGCAGGGACGTTTGCCCAGTTAGCACAAACCTTGCAGGATCTGGCTGAGAGAGGAGCAGACAGCAGGTTCCTGGAGATGGTCGCTGACATTTCTAAACTAGAACTGGAAAGGAGATGGGAACATGACATTAGGTGTCAGCTGAGAAAAGCTGCAGACTCTGCAGGGCTCGGAGCCGCCATGGCAGCTCAGACACACTGAGGGGCAACATGGTACCTTCTGTGTTCTCGTCTGCATTGTTGCTGTGCTTTGGAGCAAATTTGTCCCCCGTGCCTGGGACACCCTGATGTGCTACCAGCCCTATAAGAGGGCCACCTCCACTGTAAGAGGGCCACCCCCAGGCCGGAGCAGACTGTGAGCGAAGGGCTGACTGCTAGCATGAGCATCACCAAAATGTCAGAAACCTCACAAAATAGACTTGTTTCTTGCTTCTGTGAAGGTCACCTGGGGGAGTCACTGAGGCCCAGAGTGAGGACCCCAGGATGACTAGGTGGACATGGCATGCATCAGCCATGTGGCCTGATTGCAAGGTACACTGGGAAACGTAGTCCAGCTCTGCTGAGGAGGAAAGGAAATGTGTGGGGTGAACAGCTGGTCTCTGCCATGGCAGGTTTCTCCAGATGACAATAATGTGTGTCCTCTTCTCTCTGATGGCCCAGCTATGCCAAGGAGCCCAGGGCCCACAGGTGGCCTAGGTGACCAGTCAGACCTAACTCGCCAACCTCCCCCAAGCCTGGTCTTTCTTTACCTCACTGCCCCATTTTATTTTCCCCATAGCACTTAGTACTGTCTGATTTCATGTTATTTATTCATCTAAGAACATGTCTCCTGAATCAGAGGCCCTGCCTATATCTCTAGTGTATAACAGCCTGGCACACAGTAGTCACTGTATTTGTTGAATGAATGAATGAATGAATGAATGAGATGAGCATCCAAGCCTAGCTGGATGATACCTCTTCATGCAATGGGGAGATACCTCCTCAGCAAATGGAAAATGGAATCTCTGTTACGGTTTCTATAAATGATTTGTCTCTTCCAAATGGACTCCAAGTCATTACGTAAGAACTCAGCCCAAAAACGCACGCCCATGTATGCACACACACCATCCCACTTCACACACACACGCTCATAGTTCACTTTCTGCATGCCTCCCCCGCCCTGTCTCCCTCCTCCCTCCCCCATTAAATTCTTGTCTAGCACAGACAGGGTGTGGGGTGCTTTTCCACCCCTGTTGCTGTCTCCAGGGAGTTGATGAGTTTCCTGTCAGTGATCTGGGGGAGGGGGGCTGCTCCTGAAAGGAGCCCAAATCACAGCGAGCGTGAATACAGCTTGATGGGGTTTAGGAAGCTGAGCGCGGGGCACTTGGAGGTGCAGCTGGGATCAGCTGCAGTGCTCTGCTCGTTAAGGCATTTCATTCTGATAAAACAAGTTAAATGGAAAATGGGAGGGGGGGAGCAGGCAGAACGTTCTTCCCAAAAAAACCCACTGTTGATTGCAAGCGTTTTCCTGGGAGGAACACCGCGCCCCCTCAGAAGCACTAGCTGAGCCGTGCTGGGAGGCCCCTCGCCTCCTGTGCAGAGCGGTCCTCACACGGGGGACGGTGGCTGTAAACGGCTCGGCTGTGGGGGCCCTGAGCGTCCGTGGCGAAGCCTGGAAGCACTCCGTGTGCTGCGCCCACCGCAGTCATACCAGGGTCTACATTGAGTGGTGGGTAAGGAGAGGCAGCCATGCCATGGCCGTCCCACCCGGAAACTTCAGGCTGCCCCTTCTCACAGCGGAGGACGAAACAGTCCCAGTCATTGAGCTCAGCCCCTTGGGAGCTGGATAGAGGCTCTTCCTTCCAGAGGAACAGTGGGAAGTGGCTGGAGGGAGCACCCCGTAAAGGTTAGCATGACCTCCCCTGCTCCCCAAATCCAACACTGGGCTCTGGACGGGGCAATTTGGGACCATCAGTGGGTACAGGCACTCTGCCGGCACTGGAGATTCAGAGGCAGATGGACACGAGTCCTTTTGTGGCCTAAGAACCCCCAGGCCGTCAGGCCCCAGCTTGTCACCCACAATTTAGCACCTTCACTACCACTAGGCTTCCTTTTTGTGTAGGTGAATGCAGGATTTTGAAAAGCCACTTGCCTCTCTTGCAGGTGGGTTAGATTTGACTTTGACAAGATTCCGAGTGAGGATAAAATCAAACTTTTTTTAAAAAAAAAAAGGGTGCGTTTCTTAGCTGAGTCTAATAAAAATTCAGAATTTGCTAACTGGAGAGGCTGTCCAGGGCAGCTGTGGAAATTGGCTCCAGATGAGGAGGAGGAAGCTGGCACTGCTGGGAGACAGGTCCTTTCGTTTTGGAAGCAGATATTTTAGCAGACAAGAAGTCACACAAAGCCTTCCTCAGCGCCCCGCCCAAGAACACGACCTGGAAAATGAGCTCTGAATATCAGACTCTGCAAGGATGTCGTCGCACAATTGCTTAGCATAAAAGTGGCCACGTGGAGAAGACAAGCAGGAGATGTTTCCTAGTAGGGAGCTCACAGAGCTCAGCTTGGGAGGGTTGTTAAAGCCAGCTCCTCACACCTAGCGACCCACATGAGCTGAAACTGAAATCAAAGGTTTTCTTCACATTTCCTTGAGAAATGTGGTTCCCGTTTTGTGCACATTCCCCACACTGCTTCATATCCAACCACCAGCATTTGTTGAACTTTTTTGTGAACAGAGAGAGAGAGGCTGGGTCTTAGGGAGCTAGCCGAGTGATAAGATATGCCCCATGCTGGGGCATTATGACACGGTGAGTCACCCTACATCTGGCCCAGGGTAGACTTTCCATAAATGCTCATCAGAGATAGGCATACACGTGAGGGGGCTGGCTGAACTTTAACTCAGTGTTATCCTCAGAGTGTTTGCTGGGTAACTGAGCAGTATAGTTATCATTGAGTCCACCTAAGAACCTATTTCTGGTACTCTGGAAGTATCCATTCATGCATGAATGACCAACACGGTCATTATTCACCATCTGATGGGAGCGAGGTGACTTGTCAAAGCACAATGTCTGTGTGTTGTCCCCCTTCCATTGTTTCCCCATTGTCCCCAGGAGAAAATCTAACTCCTAGCATGTCACACAAGACCCCATGATCTGCCCCTGCCCCATAGCACACCAAGCTCCGCCACACTGGGCTACTTAGAGCTTCCAGACTTATCACACTCTTGGTTTCCTGGAGTCCTGTGTGCAAGCTCTTCCCTCAGTCCTGGCACCACCCAGCCTGGCTACTTCCTGCCTCCTCTGAGAATGCCTCACTTCTCAGGACTAACAGAGGCCTCCCAGGGGGTACATGGCACCCCCATTGCCTGCCATTAGGGCAGAGCTTTTGACACTGTTTTTTCAGTGATTATTGGTCTATCTCCCAGTCCACCTGTAGAGCACAACAGTGGGGACAGAGTAGATGCCACTAAGTACTCCTTAAATGAATGAATGGTACAGCCCCATACCCAGCTCCACAAGGCAGCCTTTCCTAATCGTTATGAAGAATGTCAGGTTAGCTATGCAATGCTTGAAAATAATGAAATCAGAGGTTCTCTGGTAGTGGTGGAGTAAGTGTATATCAGACTGACACTCCTAAAATAGTGACTATAAACTCTGGGGGAAAATTTGTTTTAAATTCTTTGCAGTTACTTGAGAGTGGTCAGTAGCAGTAGCAGGCAGAAACTGTTGGGGACCCCACCTTGAAAAGAAAACAGCATAGGTGATATCTGTGTTTATGTGGCTTTCCCTCTGAGAGCACTCATTTTCCTTGCATCAAAGGGTGGCTAGATCTCATGCAGAAAACACAGTCTTTCTGGTCAGAATTGGAAGCTGGTATTTAGAACTGACAAAGCAGCTGGAATGTGAAAGGGTAAATCTTACAAAACATGTGGCCGTAGCTGGACACTCCCAAATCTGCTTATAAACTCTGCCCAGCTCCTTGGCTGTCCCTTGAACTGTATGTGCACAAGGGAGACCCTGTAAACCCAGTAAAAAGCAGCAGCCAGAAGATTGAAAGAGCTGAGCAGAGATTTCAGCTGCTGCCTACCGCGTGGGAAACAGGTTTATATTTCAATCCAGCCCAGTTAGCTCTCTGCAGGGACAGAAATCAGCATCCTTCAGAGGAAGATAACAGAACCAGAGTCTCTACAATGTATCATCCACAATGACCAGTATACAATCAAAAATTACTAGACATGCCAAAAAAAAGTGACCCATAATTAAGAGGAAAAAAACTGCCCATAGACTAACCCTGAGACATCCAGATTTTGGAATTATCAGCAAGGCCTTTAATATACCTCTTATAAATATGCTCAGGGACTTAAAGGAAAGGATGGTCAGAATGAATGAATACATAGCAGAAAAATGGAAACCTTAAAAATATAACCAAATGGAAATGTTAGACTGAAAAATATAATCTCTCTAATGAAAAACTCACTGCATAGGCTCACAAGCAGGTTGTAGAAGGCAGAAGAAAGGGTCAGTGCATTCGAGGAAAAATCACTAAAATTATCCAACCTGAAGAATGGCAGGGGAGAGGATTGAAACGCGAACAAGGTCATGGGACAAGGTCAAGTGGCCTAATGTATAGCTGGAGTCCCAAAAAGAGAAGGGAAAGATGACCAGATAGAAACAATGGTTGAAATTTCCTCACATTTGGTAGAGAAGCAAACTTACAGGTTCAAGAAAGTCAGTGAACTCTAAGTGGGATAAATACAAAGAATGCCATACCTTAATCACAGTCAAACTGTTGAAATACAAAAAAATAGAGAGAAAACCTTGAAAGCCAAGGGAAAGGTGCGTTCCATCCAGAGGACAGCAGTGAGAATGAGGGCCCTGCCCCAGGGGCAGCGTACCTCCCTTTCAAGGGGGCAGCTGGGAGGAGGCTTGCTGCTGGCATGGCTGCTTTCTCGGAGGCAGAGGCTTGAGGTGCTGCAGTGCTGACCTCTCTAGTGACCTTCAAAGCCAGATGCTCTGGTGGACGAGTGAGTCATGAAGAAGCAGATTTCCTTCCCTAAAAGGACGTCTGACTGAAAGCCTCCAGGGAGAAGAGAGCATGGGTGTCCCAGGATGTTGCTGTGTTGGATTTTCTCCCCACATGTGGATCTGCAGAGGCCATGGACGTGTCACCTCTGGCTTCACCATAGAGTCTGCTGTTTTAGTGGTTGTTGGGCTGGAAGGAGCTGCTCCAGGAATGGCTGAGGGTCATCAGCTCATCCACAAGCGGAAGCAGCCCTCCGTAAGGAAGCTCTTAATTATCTGGAGTAACATTTTCATGGAGACCATGTGACCCCTTCCACTGTGAGACAGGTTGCACTTTCACTTGCCTGTCACCTGCGATGCGGGGTCGCCCCCTTCCCGACCCTGGGAGAAGGTCAAGCGCTGCCCGCCCTGCTGTGGGTTCCGACAGCACAGTCCCAACACACAGGCATCATTTGGAATCTTCTGCCCAGCCATCATCATCCCTGCGATCACGGGTCACATTGGGACCGATAGGGAATTTGTATGGCCCTCACTGAAGCCAGAGTGACACTAGGAAGGCAGTCTTGGACAATTCCACTGCCTCGGGCTCTGTGATTTAATCAACCATGTGAAAGAAACGTGCAGACCCTTTGATTTACCATTCCCTCATCTGAGCAGAAAGTCCTCCCTTTCTTGAATTGCTTTAATGGCTCTATTTACACAGCTGAAAGTTCCCGAAGAAATGAAAGGAAAGTCAAAAGGCTGCAAATGCTCAGATAATTTCTTGGAGAATATTCAATTAGAATATATTAACATTTTAGATTTCTACCATTAATTTAATATTCAGAGATTTAATTTGGTCCTTGAACCGCCGCAGCGGCCCGTGTGGGTGGGTGTTTGGGACGAGAGCTCCGAGCACCTGCTGAGGTTGGCCGCCTCGCCCTGGGGCTCCCACAACTGATCCCCCAGGTTGGCTTCTGCTGCCGCCACAGCCTCGTGTCTGCAGACCAGACGTTGTCCGCCAGCATGGACACACGCCGAGGGTACCGTGGGGCCTCACTGTCCAGGTCAAGGCGGAGGTCAGGCTGATCAGGGCCGGGGATGTTCTGGAACTCGAGGGGCAGCGCCTAGTGATCACTGGAGGAAGTGGCTGTGAGGATGGAGGTCCGTCCATCCCCTGATGGCAGGGCCTAGTTCGGCTTCTTTCAACCCTAAATCACCCCCGGACAATTTGCACGTTACTGAAAAAAGGGAAACTGTCTCCTGTGCCCCCAGATTCTATGCTAATGAGTGTCCCCGCCCAGCACCCTCTGAGCTGGCCCCAGGCCTGGTTGTGCAGGGCAAGCCACAGCCCAGACCCGGTCCGCTTACAGAGTAATGGTCATTTGAGCCACGCAGAGTTCTTAGGACATGTGGATTCCTTCCCAACATGTGAACCAAGAAATGCATGAAATGTAGATGTATGTGGTTTTCCAGCTCGCCCCTGGGAAAGAAGTCGTGCCCGTGGGCACACACGTCATACGGGGGTCTGAGTCAGCAGAGGTGGGCAGGGGCCTTGGACCATGAGCGCCTTCTCAGGCCATTGCGATTTTACTGCAGCCTCTCAGGAAGCGATGGGCCGTTTACAGCCAGTTTGTCAGCAGGAGGGAGAACCCCGCCCCGAACCTGTGCCTTCCGCACGGAGAGCTCGGGTGCCCCCTTCCTCCTCCCTTCGGGCACAGCCCCCGGCCCAGGCAGCTTCCACCTCCCAGCACCTCCATGTCAACTCACACTCCCCACCCAGGCAGGGGACAGTGTGCAGGGGAGGTGTGCACCAGCCGTTCGTGCTTCCACCAGGAAGTGATGTCACCACTCCGCCACGTCCTTGGCCCACGTGGGTCACACGGTGTGACCTGACTTGCCAGGGGAGGGCCGAGCACCCGTCACAGGGAGTACTGTGCAGGGCGCTGAGGCCAGCCAGCAGCACCAGGCACACGTGGCTTAGGCTTCAAATGAGGAGACTGAGATTCAGAGGGTCCCTGTGGGTCTCTGCCGCTGGGTGGGATGTGCAGAGGTCGGAGCAGCCCTAGCTCCCTCCGTGCTCTCTTGGTGGTGTAGGGCTCACCCCACTCTGCACAGCAGCTCCGCACAGGAAACTCGGGGCCAACGGGGTGATTCATTGAAGGTGAAGTTGCGGCCAGTGCCTGGGGTGGGGTGGGTCGGGTCACCGAGAGCATTCTGCTGTTAGGTCAGCACTCTTTCAGGGGCATCTGATGGTAGGTAGGGGACCCCCAAGGAATGAGAGGTTCCCTCTGCTGTCTCTGAGGGCCATGGAGCTACTGATTGTCTGTGCATGTGTGTGACA
This sequence comes from Aselliscus stoliczkanus, assembly GCA_033961575.1. Lineage (NCBI taxonomy): Eukaryota > Metazoa > Chordata > Mammalia > Chiroptera > Hipposideridae > Aselliscus > Aselliscus stoliczkanus. Next base: position 1,611,882 of record CM066738.1, on the reverse strand, counting down.
CGAGAAGATGCTACAGAGCATGGCGACTCTGGGGACAGCGGTGGCAGACAGGGAGTAGGGCCCTTGCAAGGACTGAAGTGGGAGAACCACCATCACATTCTTCAAAGATTCCTCCAGGCTTGGAAGGGAACTCACAGCAGAGGAACACGGCTGCACATAAATGCGTTTCCCAAAGTCCATCCCCCAGGTCCCCGCTGGCGCCCAGAGATGGGTCAGCGAGTGCCCCCTGGAGCCCAGGAGGAGAAGACCTGCAGGCCCCCTGCCTTCCTGGGATGGTGAGAAGACACCCAGCCAGGCAGTTTATTTCTGGGACTGCAACCCTGCAGGAGTCCTGGTTGTGTTTCTGATGATATTGGGTATTTCCTGGTAATGTCTTCCAAATCACAGACATTTCATTTTGAAGACTCCTTCTTCGGAATGCTAGAGAACCAGCGGGAACGTCTGCCTCCACAAAGCCCTCAGCTCAAAGACCGACTTCCACTCGCTCAGACAAGGTCAGGAGACACGAGCTCAAAAACCAAGCCAGTCAGAAGGGACGGTGTTACGGGGGGTTGTTTGGGAAATCAGACTGCCCCTGGGCCACCGAAGACCACAGGAAACGGGCCATGGTCTCGGCCAGCCCAGTGACGCTGGGGCAGCCAGACGTCTGCCTTCAAAGTCACTCCAGAAAATGATGCCCCAGAAAGAGACCGTCTTGACGGCTGACTTGGGCGCGTGGCGCTGAGCTTTGTTTGCCTCTAGCTGAAAATCCTGTCTGATAGCGGCCAGGTCTCGACCTCTCTGGCCACCGTCAGGAAAGGGCTCAGTATTCTGGTGGCCCCAGATTTAATCCGACCCCGAGGCGGCCTGAGGACACACTTGCTCCTGCCCGTAGTTGTTCCGCCCATCAGGCTGCTTTGCAGTTGAGTTACGTGTCTGATTGGGGCTTTGGGACTTCGTGAGTTGTAATGTTTATTTAAGTTGAGAAGCTGATTTCATTTTCCGAAAATGTGAGGCAATAAAAACAAGGAAAGCCGTGGAGCCTCAGTGTCTGTGAAAAGCAAAATTAAGGAGACAACTCAGCAGCATCTCGGGGGAGGCGGAGCCTCCAGGCCCAGAACGGAGGGGCCGGCAGCCTGACCGCTGCAGCTCAGCTCTGCCTGTGTGCATCACAAGGACAGGCCAGGGGCGCGTCCCTGAGCTCACGGCTCAGGAACGGTCTACACACCTCAGACCAGGGCAGAGAGGACCAGCCAGTGTGTTCCGTTTTCAGCAGAAGCCACCCTCTCCATCCTGATGTGCTCCGACCGAGGCTCCTTCATCCAGTGGTGTGTGACCGCCCAGCCCAGGGAGCGGAGGACGCGTCGGAGCTGGGCAGGGAGGGGCTAGCTGCACGGCATTTTCACCTGCCTGCCGCCTCTGGGAGGCACAGCTGATGGGGAAGGGAGAGGAAGTGTGGCCGCCTCTGTCGCCAGCTTGGGAGGGCCCGGGCCTGGGCCTGCTCCCTTAGGAATAAGTGGCCAGATCAAGGTTTAGGCTTCCTATTAAAAATCATAGAATCCAAAGGTGACCTAGGCTGCAAATTTTACTTGTAGATTAGGACAGAGCTGACACAAATTCACAATGTTCATTCCAAAATTGGTTGGTAAAGAATGGCAGGGGGTGGACAGTACATCCATAATCTTTCAGGCCAATGTCCGTCCATCTGTCCACCCACCCATTTACTCATCCTTCTATCCACTCAACCATCCTTCCATCTATCCATCTATGTATCCATCCATCCATCATCTTTCCATTCATCCATCCATCCATCCACCAATTTTTTATCCATCCATCCATTTATCCGTTCATCTACCCACTCACCCACCCATCCATCCATGCATTCATCATTCTGCCTGTCCATCCATCCACTCATCCACCCATGCATCTGTCCATCCATCTGTTTGGCTGTTCAAGTCCTCTGACCCTCTCTGCACCCTCGCTGCTCCTGGAGGCGCAGAACTCTAAGTCAGAACCCTGCACAACCACAGCAACACACCTGCTACTTTTTCTAAATGTTTAAGGCCTTTAAGATAAAGGACTGATTCAACAGGCACAAAACACTGTGTCGTTAGTTGCCATCCTTAAAATCCTTTCAACATTTGAAAACTCCCAACTGAGGATAAAAGTAATAAGTTTTTGTTTTTGTTTTTGTTTTGTTTTGTTTTTGAGGGCAGTGTCACTGGCCCTCATATGTGGGACCGAACCGGGGCCGCTGGCGTCCCAAGCCAGCTCTTAACCACCACGCCACTCGGCCGGCCCAAAAGTAGTAAGTTTTTGACAGTGGTGGCCAGTCCTTCTGGGGGGTTGGGGAAGAAGCCATTCCATTTGGCGTAACTATGAACACTTGACAGTGATGCTGACCGCCCACGGAGGAGCCTGGGACCAGAGAACAAACACTTCTTGATTGTTTTCCTAAATCATCAACAGCAACAAAAATGTGGCCTGATAACAAAAGAAGTGTTTGTTCCTCCAGATTTCTCCTTAGAGGGACTTTTACCTTTTTAGAGGGAAGTCCATCTTAGGCCAGAAGAAAACAGTGACGTACCTGGTCACTGAAGAGGTCTCTGTAGCCAGCACTGAAGTACAGTGATGGCCACATCATCATGGTCCCGTCCCGTCCTTGGGAGCTCACACAGTGGGGGGGGGGGGCAGACAAGAGAAGAGAAAGCCGGCAGCACATAGAAGGAACCACAGAGGAAATACACCCCGGGGTGAGCCAGGCAGGGACCGGCAGGCTGGGGGTGGGGAGCCGGTGCTCTCAGTGGGACGCTGAGATGGTGCTCAGCGTGTTGGGGAAAGCCTCCCCAAGGAGCCTGCTGAGCTCCTGCAAGACGAGGAGCTGGCTGTGCAGAGGCCAGGCAGAGCAAGCACCAAGCCCCGGGGCGGGAATGAGCTTGGCGCGCCCCGGGAGTGGACAGTATGTGACGAGCCCAGAGAGGTGGCGGGAGAGCAGACCCAGGAGCAGGGCCGGAGGGCCGGGGGTGGCCCACGCGTGCCCGGAAGCCTTGAAGAGCCCTATCCGGTTTGTGGTCTGAAGGTGCCTTCAGCTGCAGGTGGGAGGTGGAAGTTTAAGGACAAGCGCGGCCCCGGAGCGCTGGGAAGGAGAGAGTCAGCCCCAGGGAGCGGCGACATGGGCCTGGGCAGGACAGGAGAGGCGTCCGGTGAGCAGTGGAGTGCTGGGGGCCAGGTGGTCCGAAAGGAAGCGTCAGCAGCACCAAGGACTTGTTCAAGGATGGGAGGCAGAGGGGAGGGAGACTCAGGCCGGTATCTGGGTTTAGCCCGGCGGGTGCATCACAGTGCGGACTCCCAAGCCCTGTTGTACTGACTGGGCTGGAGGAAGCATGGGTCACTGCGGCCTCTGCTTTCATGACAGCATCCAGCCTGGCTCTGTGCATGCAGCCTGGCCTCAGCCCATGAGGAAGCAGAGTTCAGACAGGCCCTGACCCCTCGGACCCTGGCATCACCGGCTGCCTCCAGACATCCCTGGGTCCGGGAGGCCCCGAGGTTCTGCGTGGGCAGCTATGGCCCCCAGGACCCCCAGCTGGGTGACGGACTCCCCTGTCACCTCACAGCTCAAGGCCCCGCTGGGCACCTGGGGGCTACCTCGTCTCATTAATTTGGTTTGTTCCAGCTCCCATGAAGTGACAAAGCAGTGTCCTGGGCATGTCCTGTGACCCCAGTGGCCATCAACCTGATAGGATCTAGCGCCCATCCCCCCATGAGGCAAAAGGCCCAAAGTGGACCTGGCTGGTTGGTGTGGATGGCGATGCCCCAGAACGGGACACCACCAGCTCTCCTGAGTGTGGCCCCCTCTGCTTCTCCAGACCGCAAGCCTGGGCCTTCCCATGTCCAGCAAAGCCCGCTGTGCTGTACGCGTGTACACACACGCACACACGCGCGCGCACACACACATGCGCATACACACATGCGCGCATACACACACCTGCATTTCCACTTCGCCCCAGGGAACACTGTTTACAGTACAGCTCTCAGCCTGCACAGTAAGGAGAAAGCATCTCAGACAGGGATGAGGCTCAGAGAGGCTGAGTGACTCGTCCCAGGTCACACAGCCAGGAGGCAGCAGAGCAGGATGCCCACCCAGCCCCACCCCCAGAGCTCAAAGCCACCTCCCCCTGGCCAGTCAGAAGGCCCACTTGGTGGCCCACACAACTCCCCAACACTTGCTGCCTCCCTGGCCCCGCAGACACCCTGCTGGGGGAGGAAGGACCAGAGGGAGGGTGGGTGGGATCCGTTATCCCTCCAGGTGGTCAAACCCAGCGGGTCAGCCTTGAGAACGCCACTGTAGTCACCGCGCTGGGTCTCAGGGCCGCTCAGGGGGCCTCGGCTGAAACCAGGGCGGCAGGGGTGGGGGGGGGACGAGAACTGCCGAGCAGAACGCGTTTGCAGGGCCTTATGCTAAAGTGGAAAATCCTCCACCTCATTGAGAAAGTATTTACGTTTCGCACCGCTTTCCCATCGGTGACAAGCCATTCGCCGGCTCTGCCTCGCCATGAGAACAGCATATGGTGCTCAGCGCAGCAAGTCCATGCGATGTCCCCTCCTGGCCACACGGGAGAGGGGAGGCCCCAGGCCAGTGGTGCCTGGCAGCCAGGAGCCACGGGGGACCCTCTCTGCTGTGTATTGAAGGGACTCTGATGTGATCACCCACTAAAAGGGTTCACGTCCGTCATTCCATTCGTCCTACGGAACGTGGCAGAGCCCCAGGCAGGAGATGACCAGGAAAGAGGCCAAACCAGCACAGCAGAAAGGTTGACATTTGTCTTACGGCCAAGCGCTATATCTCCACAGCCCACATTTTAAAATCAAGCGAGCTCTGGCTTACGCGAAACTACAATTGTATGAAACATGTACACGCCCCTAACCCTGGGGGCATAATAGAAGTGCCCGTCCAGGCCTCTGAGAGCCCAGGTTCTCTGAGAAAGTCCCTGTGGGTGGGGGAACCCGCGCCGTTAACAAGCCTCCGGGTGAAGGGTGTGGCTTCAGAGACCCACGCTGGGGTGGCATTTGCTGTCCTGATTTTGCTAAAGAAAACCTAACTGGAAAAGCACAGCCCCGAGGTGGGCGACCCTGGGACCCAGGGCGGCAGCCGCTCGCTCTGCCTCTGTGTCCCCACCCTTCCGGACGGAGATGGCATACCCGGCTGCGAGGCTGGAAGGCGACGATGGAGCAGCCGCCCCAGTGGCTCCAGCCAGCCCAGGCCAGGGCTTCCACGCTGGTTCTCAGCCTGGCAGGCGCGTCCTTTGTCACTCTGTCCATCCAGGTCGAATGGTTAATAAATGTTCCCTGGCGGATTTGAGCTCAAGCAGAACTGCTCCCGAGCCAGCAGCCAGGACTCGCTTAGGCATCTACACCTGGCCACCAAGACCTGGTTGTGCAGGGCACACCTGTGTCACGTTTGTCCTGCTGCAAGGGACAGGCGCAGCGGCGCAGTGGGCTGTGGTCCCGCCTCGAGCTCACGCTGCACGGCCTGGTGTGGGGTCCCCTCCCTGGCCTCAGTCTCCCCTACATGCACGGGCCCCACCCCCCTCACCCACCACAGACAGCCGGCCGCTGGGTCAGGGGTGGGCCGAGGCGCTCGTCCTGCCCGTACCCACCATCGATGGCCCTGCTCTGCCGGTCACTGACTGAGGTCCACTGGGAGCCCAAAAAATCCAGCCCTGCTTTCAGTTTTATACACTACATATCAGGGAAATCATATGATTCACCACTCCTTCTGCCTGACTTATTTTGCTTAGCATAATAATCTCAGGGTGTCCATCCATGTTGTCGCAAATGGCACTATTTCGTCTTTTCTTATGACAGAATAGTATTCCATCGTATATATGTACAACAACAAAGGAACAAGACAAACAAAGATACAAAAACTCATAGACACAGAAAATAGTTTCGTGGTTACCAGAGGGTAACGGGGGGAGGGGGTGGTAGATGAGGGTAAATGGGATCAAATACGTGGTGATGGAAGGAGAACTGACTCTGGGTGCTGTACACAATGTGATATATAGATGATGTGTTACAGAATTGTACGCTTGAAACCCATGTAACTTTACTAACCACTGTCACCCCAATAAACTTTAATTTAAAAAAAAATTAGCCCTGCCGACCCTGTGTCATTTGACAGAAGCCCAGGGGTGACAGCTACTCCATGGAAATCAAAGCTCCCCTGAGATCTCACTAAGCTCTTAGCCCTCTTAATGCAAATTTAAAAGGCTTTTAATGTATGTTAAATACATACCAGCTCCTTGTCAGAGCTGTGGTTACTGAGGATTAATTTTATAGCTGCTACATTTCTGATCAACTGTTACTTACAATTAGCCCCAGTAAATGTTTCTAAATAATCAGATAATATTTGAATAGCTTAAATAAACTAAATAACTGTCTTATTACTTCTATCAGGAAATTACATTTAAATAGCTACAAATCGGGAACTCTGCAGAGGCAGGTCGGTGTGTCTGGCTGGTGCTAAGTGTGGGGTTTATTGACACCCGGCTGTTACACCCCAGGGGGCTGGGAGGTTAAATGTGTTTCAGAATGTGAGGATTATTTTAAGTACTCCCGTGAATATAGAGAGAATTTGAGCAGGCGGTACACAGTACGTGTTTGAGTCAAACTCTGCAGGCCGTACAGATTCTGCCTCCCGGAGCCCACCCTCCAGCCGACCTCGCCGCTGGCGCCTGTGCCCGGAAGCCCCATCCCGAGCCTGCAGTTGGGTGTGTGGCCCTTTGTGGGTCGGGAGGAGGGAGGGGGGTGTATGGACACTCGCCTGGGGGCCCCGGGAGGCAGGCTGCTGGGGTCTGTGCATGCCCAGGACCCTGACCCTGCAAGTTCCGCAGACAACATAGCACCCCTCACCTGAAAGCACGGTGCTTCCTTCTGGAACGTCACACAGCACCAGTGCCTGAGGTTGGAGGGGACCACGGCAGATCCAAGAGGCTTCCCTGGTGGCCTTGAGCCACCAGGGGTGGCGTCACTCGTGGGGAGGGAGCAGCAGTGGCCCAAAGACGTTTTTCTACGTGGCGGGTAGAAGAGTCCTGAAAAGACCCCTCTCGTGTAAGCACCCTGTGTTTGCAGGACACTGAGCTGTTACACAGGCGACCACGGCTTGACCAGGAGGTCAGGTTCCGCTGCTGCGTGGCCTGGTCCAGAAGCTGCCTCTGGGAAGAAAGCGAGTGCTGTTGGAAGACAGAGTGGGTGTAGGAGGTCCGGCCCGCTCTGCCCAGCAGTGCCTCGGGGGATCGTAAACAGCCTGGGCCGTGGGCTTTGCTCTTAGCAGCTGATGACCGCGTGTCCCAAGGTGTCCGGGTCTGAGGCTATTCAAGCTCAGTCCACTGGGGCCTGAAATCTGGTGCCACCCCCACCCCGGGGTCTGCCTCTCCTCCCAGCTAGGGGTCCACAGTCTCTTGTCCCCATCTGAGGTCTGGCAGCTGCTGCCACCTGGGACTTGGGTGCTGTGATAATGTGTGTGAAGCAGCCACAGAGTGATGACCAAATAGCATTCGGGGAAACGAACAGGTGCAAGAGGACAGGCAAGCTGAGGAATTACGACTTTTCAGGTTCAGAGGACACAATGGGACAAACCGACTGGGAAAATGTCTTGTATCAAGAGGATGATCAGATACCTGGGAATTTTGAAATTTAGGCCAGGAGGGGCTAGAGAATTTTGTCTGCACCTAGTACTTTATCAGCCCTCAGGATGTCTCAAGAGGCTCAGCAAAGCCAGAAAACTCACAGCCATTATATTAAGCAGCATCCACCCAGCGGTGGGCTTGTGAGCATGGCTGGGATGCAGGCACCGGGTGCTCCAGAGCTGTGCTGGGTGGGCACCACCTCGGGCAAGCCTGTGGCAGAACAGTGACCCTGGGCTGCACACGTCTCCAGTGTGAAAATGGCCAGCGAGCCAGCACGCCCCAGTCCAGTGGGAAGTGAGCTTCAGGCTGGCGAGTGCGGGGAGACGCACTCCTGCTGTGTTATCGTCATGCGGAGCGCGTGCTGCTGCACGTTGGGCCTGCGGTGGCTTAGAAAGTGTACCTGGGACAGGTGTCCTGGTGGGGCCAGGGCCGCAAGGGCTCTGGGTTCAAGAACACTGTCACCAAGGACCCTGCACGGCCAGAATCCGACCCTGGTTTGGAATCTAATGGATACATCTGTTTTCTTGGACTTGTTTCACACGTAGCAATGCCAGCTGCAAAAAGGTAAAAAAAATACAGCTAAGGATGGTCCAAAGACACACTGGTAACCGCTGTGCTCTGCCGTCAGGAAAAAGCCTCCATTTAGACCTCATTTGGCGCCCGTGGGCACATTAGGGACCAGCTCTGGATCTTAATGATGTGTAGGGTTTTCCTCCAGTCCCAGCTTTGCCCCTCCTAGATCTCACCACGTCTCGGAACATTAAGGGGAATACATGCAAAATTCATTCCTAATGTGATTCGCAACGGAAGAGCAATCCCACCCTGTCCCCTGGAGCACTTCTCCGTTATGGCGTCCCCCTCCCGGTGAGGCTGTGAGCCTCGCGCGCGTCCCTCAGCTGTTGTCTCGCGTGTCCCCATGTGCTGTCAGCACGGCGGCCGTCTTGCTGGCCAGGCAAGCGCTTCACGACCCGGCCTTTTTCTTTCCGCCTTCAGTTGGCAACCGCATGTGCCATTGTTTCTCTGATGCTGTTATTTAAATCAACTGGCTTTTTAAACTAAAGTTTATTTTAAAGGACATTTTACGTAGCCATTGTTTCATGCACAACCCTCATCACTAGACCTACAGAGAATAGAACCCCCAAAAAAAAACAATGGCAGCAAAAGAGTGTTATTGTTTAAAGTGGATGTGTGCCCCGCCTCCGTCACTGAAAATCATCTCCGGTCCCAGCAGGGGGGCCTGTCACAGCCTGGAAAATGCATGTCAGTCACCGCGGCCTGAGTGAGTGGTGTCGGGGGCTGCAGACCTTAAACTTGGAATTCATAGGTATGATCTGACCACCGAGAGGCAGTCCGCCTCCTGTTGCTACTCCAAAGCCTTTCAAAGAACTGGGGGCTGTTACAACGGGCCCTGGTCTTTCTGGAGGTGGCCACTGGCCGAACAGCGGGTGTGACGGGTCAGCACGACTCAGACATCAAGTTATCCTGTGGTCCTAAATGTTGTGGCCAGTCGACCATGAACCGTCCCTGTTTCTCACATTTCACACCAGTCAAACCACCCCCCAATTCGGAGGAGCCTGAAAACAGGTGACACCTGGTTAAAGACCCACGTCCAGTGGGCAGTCGGGCGATGGGTGTGATCATGTCCACACGCACGTGAGGCCGACAGGCAGCGTCTGGCGCGTGTCCAGTTTGCAGTGATGGGCGAGACCAAGGACGCATGTGCTGAAGCCTGAGGAGGTGGACAGAGGCAGGTGTCCTCTAGCCAGGGGGGAACTCGCGTCGCTGGGCAGCTGCTGGGGTAGAGGCAGAGCCCTGAATGCCTGCAGACGTTACCACCAACGTCCGGGGCGGGGCAGTGAGGCTGGAGTGGGCCGTGGGGGCCCCGGCGGGGCTGCATCCCAGAGGCGGCAGTGCAGGGCGTGAACACCATTCTAAGGGTGCTGGGCTGCCGGTGGGGTTTTATCAGGATGGGGATGATCTGGGGCTTGTTTTGCAAGATGGCTACATGTGTTGCTGCAGCCGTCCTGCGTGACGGGCCACCGCATAGCCATGGGTTTCTGGCTTATGGGGCTCGGCGGGGCTCGGGCTGAGCAGTGAGCCGCTCACCCTGCAGCGGGAGCCCAGACTGGCCCTCCAGACAGAGGCAGTGAAGCGAGAGGGCGGGCAAGGCCAGTCACACTAACAGCCCCTGACCAGCAGGCACGGCTGACCCCAGGGAAGAGGGGAGGGCAGCTGGCGTGCGTGCAGGGCCAGACTCGGGCGTCGTGCGAATCTCCCCATCGTCCTGGGGCGGCAGGGGAAGGGGGTGTGTTGTAGCCGTTATTCTTATTGTCGTTTCGTTATCGCTTGCCCACTATGTGTATTGGAGTGGTTTTCCATGGCGGCAGGTTACTGAGACTCTTTCCAGCAAAAGCTGGTCCCAGTCAAGGGTGGGAGGGAGAGGGGGTAATTAGAGTTTAGTGGGTACAGACTTTCTGTTTGGCAAAAAGGAAAAGTTCTAGAAGTCGGTTGTACAACAAGGGAAATGTACCTAACACTGTGGAACTGTACACAGAAAAATGGTAGAGATGGCAATTTGGTAGAGATGTTATATGGTTTTTCACCTCAATTTAAAAAAAAAAAAAAAAGAGTTGCTAGGCAAAGCTAGCTAACCTGAAAACAAAATCTAAAAACCCTTTTTAAAAAAACGAAAAAACACAAAGACTTTGTCTTTTAAGTAGGAAATGCTGAGTCAAACTCAAAGCTCCCTGTGTAACTTGCAGGCATCTCGGACACACTTCATCATGACCCTGAATTGTAGCGACAGTGTCATGTCATGTTCCTCCTGTTGCTCAAAACCTGGTTTTTAAATGGAGACGATTAAGTGACACGCCACACTCCCATTGACTGAGGCGATAATCGAACAGAAATTTAATAGAGAATATTTCATAATGTGCCCGAGAAAACCAAACCCAAGCTGGCCGTGTGCAGCGCCTGCTTTTCTCAGGCCCAACTTTTGGCCCCTCTGTTCACTCAGTGGTGGGTTTTATCAGGAACCATGAAAAGCGAGCCACACCCACCCGAGTCTGTGTCCCCACCTCTCTCCCTTCCCTGGCTTCTCCCCCATGCGATGCCGCCCCTGACCAGCCAAGGGCAACCCAAAGGCTGGGACGTTTCTGACTGAAATAATCACACCTTTGAAGCCTGGGCAGAACCAAGCGTGGCCACTGTCCTTGAGAACTCCCTGACCTCCAGACCTCCAGAGCCCTGGCCATCCCTGGGTCTCACAGCTTCCCAGTAGAGCCACAGCTGTCCATTGGCGTGTCCGGCGTGGGGGTGGGGGGAACATCGGCGGGAACCCTCGCGAGTGTGTGGCCTGTGCAGTTTGTGGGCTAGGCTCGCCGGGGACTGGCGATCCTGACATTGTCCAGCTCTGCAAATCATGCTGCATTTGTCACAGGCCCTGGAAAGGTGCCCACCAGAGGAGAGCCTGACAGGCATGCCTTCCGGAGGAATACAACAGAAATCACCCATCCCCAGACTCACAGGGAGAAAAGAAACACAGCCTCTGCTGGGGGTGTGATGCAGGGGCACGTGGAAATCACTGCAGGAAAGATCCGAATGACTCCGGCTTACAAGGCGCATTGTGCTGAGACGCAGATCCCACCGTGAGCTCTCGGGGCTGCCTCCGTCGGCTGTGAGCCAAACGCCCGTGCTGGGCTCGCGCAGACGCACCCAGAAAGGACAGCGGTGATGAGCACTCGCCAGTAACGCAGATCAAACCTTTGACGATCTGAAGCACGGAAAGGCCAGTCAACATTCAGCTTTTGTGTGTTTGTGATGAGAAACGGAAGCTCTCGCTTCAGCGATAAGCAAAGCCAACGCAATCAACTTGTTGAAAATGGAAAACAAATTGCAAGCAGTTGCTGCACAGCCTACGGGGTCCTGGTTGCTGGTGCCCTAGCGCTGCTGCCTGAGCCCGGCAGCGTCCACTCAGAGCCGCTGCCCGGCACGTCTGCAGCCTGAAGCCTCCCCACTTGGGGCTTGTATTTAAAGCCCCAGGTGACTGCCATCCACCCCACCTTAGCATTTTGGCAGTCCCCCCACTGGGGCCTCCCCGGCCTTTCGAGGTGCCTCAGTTCGCCTGCACTCACTCTGGTTCCCGGGTAGCAGAGCTCAGACTGGGATTGGGTGCCTGTAACAGGGAGAGAGGAGGAGGGTGGGGAGGGGGGAGGCGGCGGGCAGGGAAAGAAGCCGAGGGGCACGTGACCTCCGCTGCACCTCAGCCCTGGCCTACCCCTTCCCCAGGGCATTCCAGCAGCAGCCGCTGGCCAGGGCTGCCTGGTGGGGTTCCCGTTGGCCAAGGGCAGCTTTCCAAAGACAGAGGTCCAGCTGTGAGCTGTCAGCAGCTGCGGAGAGGCCACTGCCCATGAAGCACATGGGCAGGGCACTGGCTACTGGGGTATCCACGCCTTTCTCTGATGTGTCTCTAACTACCCGAGAGTATTTCTTCTACCCCACATGGCCTATATTTTAAGTCAAACTGTCCCAAACTTGACCTCTAAATTTGATGAATACACCTCTGACCCTTAGCCTATGATTTGGTCACCTAGATAGTCATGTGTTTATACAGAAGATGGCCCGTGGGAGAGCTGAGGGCGGTGGGCCCCGGGCGTGAGCGTTTCCCAGCATTCCCAGCGTTTGCTTCTGTGTGAAATGCACACAGCCTCCTCCGCCTGCCCGCTCCTGTACCCCAGCTATGTGAGAGGAGTGATTCGTTTCTAAGCAGCCGCCTAGCTCCCCAGACGTGACAACCGCAAGGCCTCTTTGAACAGGTCAGCTGCACTCACAGATCAGGAAAGACAACAGCCACCTGGGGGCAGGCGGACCGGGGCTCTCACCCAGCAGGGTGGCCTGAGGGCCCACACCGCGAGTCGATGCCACCCGAGCGGCCACTACCTGGGCTCCGAGGGCTGCAGGCTGCCACGCTCACGAGAGAGACCCGGCCAGAGCCAGGCATGGCCGCTGCCCCTCTGTCACACAGAGGTCTTACATTCTTCCTGCCTTAGATTTCAAACAGAATCTCTAACATCCTTGGCAAACCCTTTAGTTTTGAGAATTAACAGTGTAAACAAGCGTCACATGGGGAGCATTTAAAACATATGCCAAGCTCCTTCCAGCACCTCGGAGGCCCCCAGCCTCGCTGCCGGCGATCCACTAATGAGTCAGGCCTCACCCACGTGGCCAGCCAGGCCTCAGGGGTCCACACGGCTTCTCTCCCCGCCAAGGAACAGTGTTGCTGATAACAGAGCCCTTTCATCCGGGCACTCGGGAGCCAACCGCCGTGCCTCATCTGTTCTTCTCACCTGGCCCCCGGCTCCCCGGTCCGATAGTGTGAGAATCACATATGAGGAAACTGAGCTTCAGAGAGGCTGAGTCACCTGCCCAAGGTCACACAGCTGGAAGGCAGCAGCTTCGAGTCCACGCCTGTGTGCTTCCAAACCCTAGTGTGAACACAGCACAGAGAGGGCTCCGTGGCCTCGCCCCAAGGTGCAGGGCGCAGCGCAGGGGGCCACAGATGCTGCCTACCTGGGGCCTCAGACGCGAGGCCAGAGAGGCCACCACGGCCGGGCTCCACCCACTTCAGCCCTGTCAGGTCGCTCCCTCCCCAGGTGGTGGTAACACTCTCTCCTCCCCAGGGCAGCCTGCTGACTGCCCTCTCCAGTGAAACCTCCATCACAGCCCCCTGCAGGGAAATGTAGCTGCTGGGGTGTCTCCCCAACCCAGGCCCCCAGCTGGTGCATTGGGGGGGCTCCTGTGGCTCCAGCATGCAGGCCACAGCTCCACGCTCAGACAGGAGCCTGTGTGCCAACTGGGCTAGAGAAGCAGAACCGAGTCTCTGCAGATTCAGCAGAGGTTGGGGGGCGGCTGCACCTCCCAGGACCACCTCCCAGCTGTGTGACCGTGGGCCACCTGCCTGCCCCTCTGGGTCCCCGACCTCTGAAAACTAGGATGTAAAGGCCCACCTACTGCACCAGAGAAGACCGACGCCCCGAGAACGGCCCAGGAAACAGCTCATCTCGTCCTCACACCACTGCCCTCATTTTGTAGACAAGCAAGGTGACACACAGACTGTGGGTAACATGTCCACCGTCACACAGCTGGGGCACAGGGGCAGGCCAGGAGCCCAGGCCTCCGGAGCAATCCTTGGGACGCAACCCAGGGGCCCAGGCGGGCAGATCAGCCCTGCGAACTGCAGCCTCACAGCCATTCAGTCTGCTCTCTGCCACCTTCCACCGGGGAGCTGGTGCACGCCCGACCTCTCACACCGGTGTGTGTGCCCAAGGCTCTGAAAATAACGTGCAGAAAACCCACTGTGCACAAGATGAAAGGCGTAGCTTCCTTTCCGGGAGCTCGTTGTCAGTGTACAGTTAAACCTGCTTTGCGGTGATATGAAAATGAGTCCCCGTTAAAGAAATACATCTGTTAAATACATATTTAAGACACGGGAGTGTTTGTAATTGGCGCCTTCATAAATCCCTCACCCTGCACGCCCCAGCCCTCCAATGGCTTCCCCACCGTGACGATGAGCGGTTAGCAAGGTCACATCTGTGTATCCTCACCGCCAGGCGCAGGCCACCCAGGGAAACATCATGAGGAAAGCATGTTCTCACCCTGGGGCAAGTGGGACAGCGTCGAGCTGTGTCATTTCTTTGCATCAAGCCCCCTCTTTCCCCCCACCACTGTCCCAATGAAGGTTGATACTCCTTTGTGCCCACGGCAGGAGTCCCGCGGGCCCCTGCCCAGCAGCCCAGGGCTCCTCTACTCTAATGCACACGGCGTCTGGTACCCGTTAGCACAGGTGTGGACAGCGAGAGGTGGCTCCTGAAACTGACTTTCTTCCCGTCCATGAACCAGGGATCCCCTGCCCGGTTTTGCAGCAGCCCAGGGCCTCTGGACACACCGAGCAGGATGCCAGAAAATTCGGTGCCTGAGTGCACTTTTGTTCCCTGGAATGTATTAAATGGACGTAGTATGTGCCCAAGGGCACTGGGGACAGGATATTTGGGGCAGAAAGGGCTTCTGTTGCATGACCCGCCAAGTCCTTCTTACCTGAACCCCATGGTTCCAGGGCTGACACAGCCACCCAGGAGAGGCGACAATGGTGTCATCCCTCCCCTGAGTGGCCTCATCATGGGCACCATGCTTTGTGACCATGAGGTGTTTGTGCAGCCCCAGTAATGGCTTCTGTGGCAATTCCAGCAACTTCTGTACTCGTGACCACATTTGTCCATGGGAAAGTACAGCCTCACTCTCAAACCTCAGAAAATGAACCCTCTGAAATTAAACCCCTTGGTCCTCAGGAACCCCCCTCCCTTACTCCCCCCAGTAGAAAACCTGCCTCGCTGGAATCCATCTCTTCAGCAACAGGGACGGGTGACCCCATAAAAGCTTGGAAATTATGTTCTCAGCCCCAGAAGCCATGTCCAGCAGAATTCCAAGCTAGAATAAAAGAAATTGAAGGAACACTGGTTTTGCTGATGCTAAATCTTTGAAACTGTTCGTCCTAGATTATCGAGTGCAAGCCAAGCCTGTTCAGCCCAGGTCGGAGCCGCGATCCGGCCATCTGCCCTCGGGTCTCCCAACTGCGTCATGCTCCTGCTTCTTTATAAAACCCTCCACTGCTCTCATTTACCAAAGAAGGTTTAAGGAGCAATTTCACTCGGCCTTGGCACAGGGGAGCTTAAAGTCACCTGAAACCCTGGGAAGCTCGGGCGTCTCCATTTCAGGAGTAAAATGGGGACCCTCCAGGCAGCTCCCATGTGCAAAGCTCCCACAGACTCGCACGGTGGCTTCACTCAGGAGCAGAGGCCCCACGAAAGGGCAGCGGGGGGCCCTGAGCTGTGACCTGGTCCGCCCCCAGCAGCCTCGGGAGGAAGGAGACAAGGGGAGAGGGGAGGTTATTTCGGGAGGCACGGCCACTTGCCCAACCTAAGCATCCACTCACCGTTTGTATCGGCTTTCGCCATTATCTACCTGATAATATTTTCCCCAACGTTCACAGGGGGTAAAGCGCACAGCAAGATTAAACAGCTTTCAATTGCTCCCCGATTTTCTAAATTCAAAGGCAGCGATTCTGACGGCCAAGTTCAGCTGAGATTCTTATGGAAAAAGGATGGAAAATTCTATTTTCCACTTCCTTAAACACCAAATCTATTTTCCTCTTTCCTGTGAGACATTAATTCCTGTAATAATGGAGGCCGTGTTTTTGCCAACCAGAGACGGAAACGGGTTATAAAAAGGAGCTACCTGTCCCAGGTGGAGACCATGCTGTCCGCTTGAGCCGGAAGATGACCTCTTGGCACCTTGCAATTGGCGGGCCCGTTGGTGGAACCCCAAAATCTGTCCCCAGGCCAGTGGGAACCAGGGTGGAGACCATCGCTGTCACCTCGGTTCACCAACAGGGCATCGGCTGTCCTGACAGACTGCGTTTTATGGCTCCGGCTGGCCAGCTGGACGCTCCTGCCGCAGGCTGCCCTCCAGTTCCCCACCACCGAGTCCGGGCCTGCAGGGGCCCTTTATGCTTGTCTCCAACGCCGTTTCTGCCACCTGCACTTGTTTCTCTGAGTGACGCGGAGGGCTGTGTGCTGGCCTGACTCCAGGCCTGGGCCTCAGCCTGACCCGGTGGCCTGCCTCCCCGCCCCTCCGGTCCGTCTCCGGCTTTAGTCAGGTGAAGCTGCCCTCCAGGCCTCCAGGTCTGAACAGCAACTGTCGGAAGTTGCTTTCGGTCCCACATGGGCCTGGGAGTGTTGCTGCCCCTTGTGGCATTTCTCGGGCACCGAGGCCCGGGAGGTGCAGACTGGCCCTCTGGGCATCTTCCCTGCACATCCTCATCCCCCAGGAACCTTGCATGTCACCTTAATTCATGACACAAATTAGCAGTGTGTTCTTGTAACCTCCTGTGTACCATTCTTCCCCACCCTGGCCACTGGACTGCTTACAAAGAGCGAGAGAGAGCCGTTGGGGACCCGCGGGAGCCTTCTGAGGTCGGCACGGCAGCAGGAGCCCCGTGGCTGCGTCCTGGTGCCCAGGCGCCCTCTCCGACCAAGGACCCTGTCCGTGGACCGCTGGCTTCTCTCCCCTGTTCTCAGCCCCTCCTCTGCAGTCCGGGCTCTGGGACTTGCAAGACTTCATTTCTGGAACCCCACCCCACAGAGCCCGTGGACCAGGCCCGGTAGGGACATGAAGGGGTGTCAGAGGCAACCCCTGGGAAAAAGTGTCCCCTTCTGAAGGGGAGGGGCCCAGGGAGAGAGTAAAGACTGATACTGGCATCGCAGCTCGTTTTCCAGATGCACTGACACCACATCATGCCTTCCTCTCCAGGGAAAATTCCGGATGCATTTGTATTCTGTGGACCCCCAACTCTGTGATAGATCACGTCTCCTCCAAACACATCATGGAGCTGGTCACGTGCGTTCGTCAGGGCGGCCGAGCCGGAGCCCGGCACTCACTTTACAATGACGCCCCCCACACACGCTGCTTTGCCCTGGTCCGGTACTGGTGTGCACCAGTTAGAAGCCATCACATCTCATATCCTTGTGGGGGTTTTCCCTCCGCTGCTGATTGGTATAATTTACATGAAGGCTCGAAGCCCCCCACCGGGCTGGGACGGCTTGCCACACACATAATCACCAGCCCTGCCCTCTAGCTCTGTGCAGACGAGGAGGAAAGACGGTTCTCGGGAGCTATTTTAGTTGTGCTGATGAAATGCATATTCATTTGGGGGGCCTGGTTACTTAGCTATTATTTTGCAGCACGCCGGGTTCTCGGGGACTGGACCAGAGCCAGGGCAGATAACAGGGTGCAGTGCGGCGGGAGGGGGCACGTTACTGATCTGACTCCATGACCTTGAGCTGTGGCAGACTGGCTTTGAAAGGCCTCCGGCCAGACTCCTTGGGTACAAAGTCCTGGAATTAGGGTCACCGTCTCCTTTCTCCTGCGATATCTGCCGTTTTTCTCAGGGAACTATCTCCAGCCTCCCTCCTGCTCTCTCCATCCCCTTGGCAACACCTTGTTTCAGACTTGGGGTCCCCATCTCCCCACCCCACCCTGTCTTCTGCACTCATCTTCCCCAAGCCTTGCCTTTCTCAGAGAACCCCAAGGTCACCTGGGGTCCCCGAGGCCCCCTCCGTCCGTACACAGTGCCCCGTCTGGTCCCCCTTCTCCCCTGAGAGTGGTCATGCCAAGTGTTACTGGGTCCACGGTACCTGGGTCCAAACCCCAGAGAGGAGGGAGAAGCTTATGGATCCACTCTGTCCTGTGGCCCCCTCTGTGTGGGAGGGTGACCCACTGGCCAGGTCATCAGCAGTGCAGTTCAGTTGTTTTTTTTAAAAAAATATGTAATATTTCTTAGTCTTTTTTTAATTCAGAGAGATAAAATAGGAAAAACAAAATGGTTTCTACCCCCACTCGGATCATCATTTTTTTTTTTTAAGATTTTATTGGGGAGCTGGGGGAGGGGAGCAGACAAGTTGCTGTCCTTTTGTTCTTCAGTCTAGTTGCGGAGGACGTCGCTTCACTGGCCCATGCTGGTATCGTCATTGCGCTCTTCCCGGGTGAGGCAGATCAGTCGCTGGCCTCTGGATGGCCGATCACAGCTGCTCTTGGCAGCTCACTCCAGCTGCTGGGCGCTCACCCTGGCTGCGGGCCACTCACTGTAGCCTATGGCAGCCCACTGCAGCAGGGGCTGCAGCCCACACCGTCACCGGGGCTCGCACAGCCCAGCTCCAGGTGGAGCTGTTGTTAGCTGTAGAGGGCAGTGTCCCTGGCCCTCATATGTGGGATCCGAACTGGGGCCGCTGGTTTCCCAAGCCAGCTCTTAACCAACGTGCCACTTGGCCAGCCCAGATAATCATTATTGACCTTTTATTTAAATAAAAATAATATGTGAACATGCTTAGAAAATTCTCTTGAATTTCTATAAAGGAATGAAGTAGAAAGTAGAGACATCCTCCCCTCCACCCACTTGTTCAAAACCTTTTCCGATTTCTTGCAGAAAAAAAATAATAATAAAAAGCTGACCGGGACACATGTGCCGTTGCGTAGACGTGGGTGCCGCTCTCCACCCACCCTTGCTGTCACCATGCCGGCCATCCTTGGCGGGCGCCTTCCCCTTGGCAGCGGCGGGAACAGCCTGGGCAGTCCGGGCAAAAGGCCCCCGGGAGAGCTGCTTTGCTGGCCAGTGGGGTTGGCCAGAGGCTGCAGGTGCAAGACCGAGCCCCCAGCCACCTCAGGTGTCAGGGGGCTCCCCACAGGGCCCCACGTCTGAGCCCCCGGGACCGATGGCACCAAGGCTTTTGCCTTGAGTCCCACACCCAAGACGAGACCAGACTTTTCACTAACCTGCTCATGCCAATCAAGCCCTCTTCTTCCAGTCAGAGGAGACGCTCGGGGTCTCCAAGGGCACGATCCCTTGTCCATCCCCAAAGCAGGCCCTGTGGTTGGCCAGCCAGCCCTGGCTTCCCCACTGTGCCTCCGGGCAAGAGCATCCTGCTGCTGTCTGCACCCCTGAGGCTGCTTTCCTTACAAGGAACAGAGCTCCCAACCTGCAGGGGCCTGAGGCTCTGTCTTCATCTCACGTTAGGAGACGTGAAGAAGAGGGAGTTGTGATGGTTCATTATCAGCTCGGCGATGCCCTCAAAGACGTGGCACCTTCATTTCCTGACTCTGCCGCCGTAGCTGTTGGCTTTGGGTCCTCACGGTTGCAGGGAGACTGCCAATGTGCCTGCCATCTTGTCCACTTCAAGAGGTGATGGTAATTAACTATCTCGTCATGCTTGTTGTCAGGAATGCTGACATATCCAGGATGCCCCACGGACTTGCCCTTACGTCTCATCCTTCAGAGACAGGTCACAGACCACCTCGAGCTGCAAGGGAGCCTGGCACAGCAAATGGTTGGCATAGTTTTAGCCTCTGTGGAGGGAAGGAGATGGGGGCTGGGCTTGGGGGGTGGGCCACCCTCCCTGCACGTTCACAAGCAAGGAGACTCCTGGGCACGTTAGTTCCCAGCTCCTTTGCCTTTGAGGGTGACTAGATATTTTATTTCCTTCCATAGGGAGAAAGGTGGGGCTTTGCAGTTTTATTTTTAGACAACCCCTCATTAATAATTTACTTATTTGCAGTGACTGTGCCTTCAGATACTAAGGTCGGCACTCTAATGTGCTGGTGAATTATGTTTATTACTCGGGAACAACATAAAAATCATCTTGATGCCTAGAAAAATCGCTCTTGTAATAAAAACCTTTGTCATTTATTCATTTTAATACAATAACCATCTTGTCTCGTGTGGCGAGTGTTATTATGGAGCCTCTGATGACAGCAGTAACGGGAGGAGACAGTCATTTTTATAGAGCAGAGTTATTGCCATTTTTAGGTTATCGGAATTTTTATTATGGTGCTCAAACGAAAACCGATACAGGGAGAAAAGTAGCGTGGTAGGCCTGTAGGTTCCAGGGCCTCTGAGGGGGAGGGCTGCTTCGCAGTGTCACCCACAGCAGTCGCCCACTCTGTGCGCAGCCCGGGGTGGAGCTCGTGGGTGGGAACATCTCTGAGGAAGCACTAGAGGGCGAAAACCCCTACTCTCCCAATGAGGGTGTCACTGTGAAGTTCTCGGGCTTCACAGAGTTCCGGCCAGAGATTGCCTTTCATCAAACATGGCCGACCGAAGGCCACTGCGCTTGTCAGAATGGCCAGCTGCCCCGCCTTGTCCTTCTCCATGACTGGTGAGGGCCACTGTCCCCGGACACAACAGGAGGCCACTTTTCCCCCACTGTGATCTTTGATGGTAAAAGTCCCAGGGCAGTGGGTTGAAGATCACACGTAACCCACCTGGCAGGCGGCACCACCGTGCGAGCTGCCCCTCCATTGCAGGTGGGGAGAGCAGGCGGCATGCCAGTCAGGGCCCCTGGAGGCACAGACCAATAGGAGGTGTGTCTGCAGAGAAAGAGGTTACCCTAAGGAGTTGGCTCACGGGATTATGGAGGCCGGCAAATCCAAAATCCGCAGTGTGGGCTGGCAGGCTGGGGGCCCAGGGGAGGCAGTGGTATGGACGAAGCCCGAAGGCTGCCTGTGGAGAGCCCTCCCCTTGTCAGGAAAGCTGGCCTTTTCTTTGCACCCAGGCTTCAACTGATTAGATGAGACCCACCCAAATTTCCATGGCCTGGGGCCGAGGGCCAGTCATAGCGACCACAGCTGGCCTGACACGGCCATCCCGGCTGCTGTCCTGCCCCTGTAGAGGCCGAGGAGACAAGCATCCCCCCTCAGCTTGGCCTGACCCTCCAGAAACGCGGCACAGGCTGACTCCTGGCAGAGGGCCGGGTTCCTCCTTTCTCGTGTTGAGTCACAGAGACCCCCCCCAACAGCCTGCGAGCCCAGTGCCGCACCCCACGGCCCCTGTCCACAGAGCCTTCTGTGGGCCCCCTCCCCGGAGGCCGCTGGGGCCCACAGTATCTGGGGGGGACCCAGAGTGATGGCCCCACCGCCTCCCAACACCCTGTCATCTGTGGGGCATTGACAGGATGCCAATAACGGTCCGAATGACCCCTGAGGAGCAGTTTCAGCCCATTGTATCAAAAGCCACTCGGGGGGTTGTGAATACACAGATGAGTAATATTCCATGTACTAAACCCACAGGATCCCTTCGTGACACGCGCTGCCTGCCCAGGCCTGACGGCAGCCAACCGTTCCATTTCTCAGGAGGTTGTTTGGCTTAGTGCAGGGAGGTGGGTACAGAGATGCCGACGCCTGGCCCTGGGTTGGGGTATGGGTCAGGGCTGGAAACCATTACCTGGGCCTGAGAGGAAGACAGGTGGATGCACTGAGACAAATGACGCCCCCCAGGACTTGGGGCCCCCACTTCCGAGCTACCAGGGTGTTTGAGCTCTACCCCCTTCCCCCAAGAATATGTGCAGATGTGCGGTGCCTGTGCCCTTGGAGGGAGACTTTGGCACTCCCGGGGGCCCCCTTCTAGTAGTAAGGGCATTGCCTTAGAGAGGTTTGACCACGTGTCCTCTGGACACAGGACCCTGGTGTCACTTCCTCTGACTCCCATCCCCCTTGGAAGGGAGGGGTCACAGAGAACTGATATCTGCAAACCAGGTGTGGCACCAAGGAGACGCCACCCCTCGCAGGCCTGCCTCCTCCACGAGTCTTCTCTGTCCCCGAGACCAGACACGTGCTTCCCCTGCTTTGAGGCTGCCCCCCCACACCCCAGATAGCCTGGGGGTGTGGAGTGGAGACCAAGCAGAGGGCTTTAAGCAGGGAGTTCTGGATTTGAATCCTGGCTCCACCTCCCTGACCCTCAGTCTCTTCATCTAAGTGGGGTCAGCACCATCTCTCTCTCAGGTTGTTTTAGGAACAGTGAGATGTTGACGTGCTCGGTACAGGCAGCAGCGTCCCGGAGAAAGAAGAGGAAGTCATCCCGTGGGGTCTCTGCGGATCGTGGAGCGGGGAGGGGGTCTGGGCAGCACTTTTCATCCATCCACTCAGCTCTGATTTCCCGTGCCTGCTGTGGTGGGAGCTCTCCCAGGTGCTGGGACACGCGGGGTGTTAGGCAGGCAGTGCAGGGCGAGTCTGTAAGGAGTGGTTCCGGATGATTTTAGAAGAGGCAGTTGAACAGCATAACTTGGAGGCAGGGCAGTCAGGGAGGGCTGCTTGGGGAGGTAGCATCTGAGCTGAGATCTGAAGGCTGTGAAGGGCAGGGCGGGGGAGGTCCCCTGGGAAGAGGGTCATGTCTCACACTCACAGCCCCCAGTGATTGGACCTCTGTGCTGGCCACTTCTTTCCTGCGGCCTGATCACACTGCCGTGGGGCGCCCCATACTGGGGAGCGTGCCAGCCCTCCTGCGGTCGAGGATAAACAGAAAATGGGATTTCAATTAAAAGGATAAATCACGGTGATGGATTTCTCGTGGTTACAGTGAAGACCCAGCCTCAATTTCAGGCTGAATTCCACCGAGTAGCAGCCATTTCTTTTAAACGTTGACAGTTCTTAGTGGGCAGTAAAATTGTGGGAGATGAGTCCCCGGCGTCTGTTCTCAACGCCTCTGCTCAGATCCCTGGATCTAAGGAGGCTGCCCCCCTTTCTAGAAACACATGCCCCCCCTCTGGGACCCAGTAAGTCATTCTGCCTGCAGCCAGGCCTCGTGGCCCCAGGGTGGCCACCAGCACGACGGTGGGGGCACTGCTCCCAGACCTTGTATTAAATCAGCTTTTTATTTGTTTCCCCTTTCTGCCATCCTTTACCTGAACATGCAGCTTGTCACTGTGCTCATTAAACTTGGATGTGTTAACAAAGCAGGCATCCTGTGGGACCCACAGTTCGGCTACCCCCACCCCCCTCAGGACCCCCAGCCCACCCTGCACCCCCACCCTCCCCCCCAGGACCCCCAGCCCACCCTGCACCCCCACCCTCCCCTCTCAGGACCCCAGTCCACCTTGCACCCCCACTCTCCCCTCTCAGGACCCCCAGCCCACCCTGCACCCCCACTCCCCCCTCACGACCCCCACCCCCCCCTGCACCCCCACTCTCCCCCCGCACGACCCCCAGCCCACCCTGCACACACAGGACCCCCTCAGGACCTCCAGCCCACCCTGCACCCCCACCCTCCCCCCAGGACCCCCAGCCCACCCTGCACCCCCACCCTCCCCTCTCAGGACCCCAGTCCACCTTGCACCCCCACTCTCCCCTCTCAGGACCCCCAGCCCACCCTGCACCCCCACTCTCCCCCTCAGGACCGCCAGCCCACCCTGCACCCCCACTCTCCCCCTCAGGACCCCCAGCCCACCCTGCACCCCCACCCTCCCCCAGGACCCCCAGCCCACCCTGCACCCCCAGGACCCCCTCAGGACCTCCAGCCCACCCTGCACCCCCAGGACCCCCTCAGGACCCCCAGCCCACCCTGCACCCCCACCCTCCCCTCAGGACCCCCAGCCCACCCTGCACCCCCACCCTCCCCCTCAGGACCCCCAGCCCACCCTGCACCCCCAGGACCCCCTCAGGACCCCCAGCCCACCCAGCACCCCCAGGACCCCCTCAGGACCTCCAGCCCACCCTGCACCCCCACTCTCCCCTCTCAGGACCCCCAGCTTGGGTGACATGCCCCTCCCTGAGCCAATCATAGCGGTGTCCCAGGGAGGTGCTCCTGGAGCCCGCGGAAGGGTGGTCCCCACCGGTGCGTACAGAGCAGGTGAGCCGCGATTTCCGAAGGTGGCAGAGGGGGTCTGAGCGGACACGCCGGGCTGGTGGCTGCCTCGCTGCCCAGCCTCAGCCCCGCTCAGGCCCCTCAGGCGCTGCCCACACCCCATCCTCACCGCTTTTCTCTTCGGGGCCTGGGCACCATCTTCCCTCCTCACCCTGGGGCCTGCCCCTCAGGCCCCTCCACAGCCTGGCCGCTGCGCCTCCACTGCCCACCCCGCCCTGAGCTCCCCGAGCACCGAGCCTCTGTGGAGTCACCCTTTCCCAGCCGGAGGCACGCAGCAGGCAGACGCGGCCTGTCAGGTCAAAACGGAAACGGTGTGGGCAGCGCCTTCCAGAGACAGGCCGGGGACGCGCACTAAGCACTAACGAAGCAGGCTTTCTGACAAGACCTTTAACTCTTCATTCGGGGGGCCAGAAATGACAACAGGCAGGGCATGGATGACAAATCCGAAGGGGAACACTCAGCGCACAGCTCGCGTGTCGCCCCGTTGACTCCTGTCTCGGCCGGGCTGAGACGGAGCCCGAGCGGAGCCTGCCTGGCTGTGGACTCGCCCCCGACAGACGGGGCTGCCCCCGCCTGAGTCCCTGCAAGGAAGAGCTCTTTCCGCCCTGGCCCCGGTGCCGCCGACAGCCCTGTCAGCTGTCAAGCTCAAGGGGCTCCTTGGAAGCCGCAGATCTGCTCTGCTGCACGTCACTCACTCTTCCAGGAGGCTGTCGACGAAGCACCACTTGAGGCACGCTGCCGTGCGCGTCTGCATGAGCCCCTCTCGTGAGCAAACGGTCCAGCGAGGGGACAGAACGAAGGCAGCCAACAACAACAGAACAGCAGGACACAGCGGCAGTGACAGGGCTGCGAAGACAGTTCCGCAGGTGCCGCCCGCTCTGTGGGCCGCCCAGACCCGCACCGCCCTCTGCTGCTCTGAGGCTCCTTGATGAGTCACACAGGGCCACCTACACAGAGGGTGACCACGCCACGCTGGCAGGGGCCCGGGAGGACCCCTCCTCGCCCTGGGCTGGCCCACAAAAGCCGGCTTCTTCATGCCCAGGCTCAGCCATCTCGGGCAGTTCACACGCGTGGGACCCTGAAACCCGCCCCACTGAGTCCGCTCTGTCCCTCCTCCTCCCCCTTTCCTAGGGTCTCCCCGAGCAACCACCCGCACAAGAACCCCTGACTCAGGCTCTGCTTATAGGGAGCCCCACCCCGACCTCGGGATAGGGAGATCCGGGTAGCTCCGTGGGCAGGCGCCTAGGCTGGGTGGGACCTGGGCACCACTCGACGTCGCCCTCTGGCGTCACTTACCTGCCCCGTGTTCAGGGATCCTCACAGTGTGGGGGGCAGGCAGGGGTGACTCACTGTGACGGGAAACCACTCCCGCTCCTCCAAGCAGGAAGGAACATTCCAGGAGCGTCCTGGGCTGCCCACGCACTGGAAGGGAGGGCCTGCACTGGGCATGGGGACGGCACTGCACTGGACATGGGGGCTCCGGGGTGACTTTCCACCCTGACTTGCTCTTGACTTAAGACCCAGGTTTGAAAGAGAGAAGCTGGTTGTCCCAGCTTAGCTCGTGGGCCTGCCTGGGGGCGGGGAGAGCGTGGGGCATCTTGACTGACTGTCTCCCCAAGACCACTCACAATGGGGGAACAGTGACCCCCATCAGGCTGGAGTGGACACGGAGGCCACTTCGGCCAGTCCCAATGTCAGCAGTGATCCGTGCCTCACACCCAAAATTCGGCGCCTCCCTGTCTTTGCTAATTTGCCAAGACCTGCAGGGCGTTTTCGAGGGGCGTCTAACTTCCTCTCCCCACCAGGCAGGTTTTGTAAGCACATATTCTTGGCTTCATTAGTATTCCTGTGACTTTGAGGACTTTTTTCACGATTTATAAAACTCAAAGTAATTGTGAATCGTAATGTATAATTGTATCAGTGTTGCACAACAAACGCCTTTTCCTATCACATCCTGGGCTTTTCTGCTCATTACACGAACCTAATTGAAAATAATTGAAGGCTGAACTTCATCACGCATGGGAAGGGCTCCATGAAATGCAAGAAATACAAACATCTTCAAGCCTCTTAAAGAGACAAGAGATGGTTGAGGATCAGGAGGGATGGGGGAAGCGTCAGAACCCTGCTTCCCCTCGGCCCCAAGCTGGTCCTGCTAATTCGAGGGGCACGGCTTCACTGTGGCTGCGAGTCGCTCCTCCCCAGGACCCGGGCAGAGGGCTTTCAGGTTCGGCTTTGCTGAGAGAGATTCAGCAGGACTTGGTGACCGTTTCATAAGCGCTTTCAAAAACAATTCAAGTGAAGTTCTAGTTTTGGACCTCGGAGTCACGGTGACGTTTGGGGACATGGGGCTTCGGCAGTCCCGGCACAGGCCTAATCGTGTTCGCAGAGCTGGCTGCAGGGAGGGACCATGGTGGAGAGTCAGGTGACCCTGGGGGCACCTCTGGGCTCAGTGTCCCCATCATCACGGTGGGCCTGGCTTCCGGCCTCCCTTTCTGCTTTCAGAGGCCCCTTGGGAAGGCGGTGTGACCACCTCAGGACCTGGCCCCGTCACTGGCGTCGTCTCTCAGGGCCCCTGCCTCCCTGTGTGCAGAGTGGTCATTGCGGCTGATGTCCTGGGGGTTCTTCAGTGGGTCCTCAGGGAGCCCCAAGGCGGGGAGTGGAGATGCCTGGCTCCCCTCTCCAGAGCAGAGCTCCATGCCAGCTTTAGAGAGACCCGTGCAGGCTTTGAGGCACAGTAAGGACGTGTAGGAGGAGACCCTACTGGGGACAAAGAGGCCGCGGGTAAGCACAGGGAGAGCAGGTGAGGACTGGCCTGTCCCACTGGGCGAGAACCCCACCCCACCCCCAACCTCCTTGCTCTCCGGCCAGGCCTCCTGACAACACACCCCTCGGTTCCCTCTGGAGCAGAACCGTTCTGACTCTGTCCACCACCCTCTAGGGCTCCCAGAAGTCTCTGCAGGGACAGGCCTGGGAGATGTGCTTCCCGGGCGGCCCCTCCCCGATGCACAAAGGGCAGGTGAGCCCACTGCGGAGGGACCACACCCCTCCATTGGCTCCCCAGCTCCCCTCCCTTCTTTCCTCTTCTTCCTTCTGTTTCTCTGGGCACCTCCTTTCCGTCACATGGTAACCACGGTGGTGTCCGGAGAGGGGCCCCGTCTTCTCCCTGCTCAGGCCCCTGCCTGACGTCCCCCGGGCCTCCCTCCACCATCCTCGCCGCCCGTCAGCCTCCGGTTTCCCTACAGGTCCTGACGCGGCCCTGGGCATCTATCGATGTGCCTGCCCACCCTCCACCCAGCCAGTATGTCCTATTTCATTTGTTCACCCAATAATGATAAAGCATGGTGCCAGGCCTGCACATGCCATCCTGGGGGACAGAGGCTGCATTACTAGGGCCCAGAAAAGGGCTCTGAGTGCTCAAAACCGGGGAGGGGGTGGCGATGGCAGGCAGGCGAGCCGTCTGCGCCCAGCAGACAGGAGGCGAGACCCAGAGACCCGAGGAGTCCTGACTGCAGCCAGGCCAGCAGCTCCGCCTTGGAGCGCCGCTGTGAGGACTGCTGAGGCCAGGGGAAGCCCGGGCACGTTTACGGGGCATAGCCTCTTACCTCTGCACCCTGGAGAGAGTTGGCTTTTAAAGCAAATTACCCTGCTGGGCCACATCACACTGCCTGTGTCCTAGCTCGTCCAGGGATGGGGAGGGTGTGTGCCATCACCATTCAGAGCTTTTTACTCGGTGGAGAAACAGGAACTGCTGCAGGCAGCTCAGAGCCCCCAACAGGTAATGAAAACAGGAGTTCGCGATCGTTTGCTGGGGGAAATCTCTGGGTTTAATATCACTGGAGGAGAAAGAGCTAGAACACTTCACTAAAAGGGTTACATTCTGGGGGAGGAGGCTGGCCCTAAGGATTAGGGAAGCGTCCTGGACAGGAATCATGGGAGCCCTTACTAACGGGGGGCGCAGAACCCATTAAGATGCAGAATGGGGCCGGCCGAGTGGTGCGGTGGTTAAGCCAGCAGCCCCGGTTCGGGTCCCACATATGAGGACCAGTGACACTGCTCTCAAGAAAAAAAAAAAAAGATGCAGAATGGCCGTCACCTTCCAGGAGGCTTGGTGCAAAAGGAGAGGGGCGATCCAGTCCTGTGCATGTGTGCGCAACACGTGTGTCCACTTGTGTGTGGGGGGAGGTTATGAATGTTTGTATATGTGTGTGTTTGTGTATGTAGTGTAGGTTTTGTATGTTTGTGTGTCTGTGTGTCTGTCTGTCTGTGTGTCTGTCTGTCTCTGCGTGTCTCTGTGTGTCTGTCTGTCTGTGTGTGTCTCCGTGTGTCTGTCTGTGTGTCTGTCTGTCTGTGTGTCTGTGTATCTGTCTGTCTGTGTGTGTCTCTGTGTGTCTGTCTTCTGTGTGTCTGTCTGTGTGTCTGTCTGTCTGTGTGTGTCTCTGTGTGTCTGTCTGTCTGTGTGTGTCTCTGTGTGTCTGTCTGTGTGTCTGTGTGTCTGTCTGTGTGTCTGTGTGTCTGTGTGTCTGTCTGTGTGTCTGTCTGTCTGTGTGTGTCTCCGTGTGTCTGTCTGTGTGTCTGTCTGTCTGTGTGTCTGTGTATCTGTCTGTCTGTGTGTGTCTCTGTGTGTCTGTCTTCTGTGTGTCTGTCTGTGTGTCTGTCTGTCTGTGTGTGTCTCTGTGTATCTGTCTGTCTGTGTGTGTCTCTGTGTGTCTGTCTTCTGTGTGTCTGTCTGTGTGTCTGTCTGTCTGTGTGTGTCTCTGTGTATCTGTCTGTCTGTGTGTGTCTCTGTGTGTCTGTCTGTGTGTCTGTGTCTGTCTGTGTGTCTGTGTATCTGTCTGTCTGTGTGTGTCTCTGTGTGTCTGTCTTCTGTGTGTCTGTCTGTGTGTCTGTCTGTCTGTGTGTCTGTCTGTGTATCTGTCTGTCTGTGTGTGTCTGTGTGTCTGTCTGTGTGTCTGTGTCTGTCTGTGTGTCTGTGTGTGTCAGAAACCATGTATGGTTGTGGACAAGACCACTCAATTTGAACCTGATTTTCTCGAGGATCCTCCTGTCCCCTAAGTTCTTTCATCGGGTCCCTGTTCTTTGTCCGACAATCCTGATCACACTTTGTAATTATGAGGAGTGGTCGCTTTTTTTGAACCTCTCATTCTGCTGGTCCAGGAGCCGCCAGAGGGCAGGGCCGCGTCTGTCCAGCACAGCACCAGGGACACAGTGCGCGCTGCGTGGGCTGAGCGGAGGCATTACTGTGCTGACCAGGGAGCCGGGCTCCCCGCCAGTCAGCTGTGATTGTGCCCTCCAGGTGTCCTCTCCTTCAGGGCTTTGGAGGAAACTCTCCCAGGTGTTTGCAGTTCCGAACCACACGTGGTGACTTCTCTCCGGTTTCAAGTTCATCTGAAATTAGGCAGATGCCCCTCCTCAGGGGCCATTCGGCCCGAATCCGTCAGCTCCTCCTGCCTTTCTAAGGACGTGAGCCGGCAGACGTCCCTGGGCGAACGCAGTCGCCGACACCATAAGCTATTTTAATGTAGACATCTCTTTAAACTAACCTTTTACCATCTATTCTGTCCTTTAATAACATGCAAAAGAGCGTAATGCTTGGCGCATCGTATCGATGAGGGGGGTGACCGGATGCCTGTGTGCCCTTCACTCGTGGCCCTGTGGCAAGCTGCTGTGATGGTCCCTCATTTCCAGACGCAGATCAAGGGGCTAACGGCTCCCCGGATCCGGTCACTCAGCCGCACAGCGCTTCTTCCCAAAGCAGTGACCGTGGGCAGGAGGGCTCGGAGCGTCCTGACGGCCAGTGCAGAGCTGCGGACACACCCGTGTGTTTCAGAAAGCGCCGCTGACGGGAGGCACCTGGAGGATTAAGCAAACGCAGCCCCATGGTCAAAATGTAATGAATTTCTTTGCAAAAAATAAAATCTCTTAAACACGTGGTGGGTTCTTTTCAGCAGCGCTAGAATTAAATTTCCCTGAGAAAGATGGGCAGCCTGGCCCAGAGGACGCAGGGGAGGCACGCTCAGTGAGGGCGCCGTCCGCCGCGGCTGCGGGAGACCCACCTCCCATCTTTAGGAGATCGCATCTGGCTCTGTGCCCTCCGTCCACTTCAACCTGGCCAACATTGTCTGAGGGCCTACTCTGTGCTCCAAGAGCCCTGTTCTTAACCTAAAGTCACAGCAAGCCTCTAAACTCACCGATACTTCCAGAACCTTCAACACTCCTGGAAGGCAGAACTCAGTTCCCTGTTCTCCTCAGCCAGGTTTGATCTCTTTTAACCCATTCTCCCACCACCGAGGACCAATTCTGGCACGGGCAGCCGGAGATGGGCTTTCCTCTCTCTAATCTAGACTTGCGAGCTTTTGCCCTGTTTCCTGGTGACCAAATCTTGGTGCAGACTCTCTGTGGGTGGAGAAGAAATGGATCTCGGTCATGGATGGCCACTTGCCATGCACCGACCCCCTGGGAATGGAGCCAGGTCTCCAGAAAGAAACCTCTCTGTCCTTTGGTGTTAGCCTCCCTGAGTCCCCGCTCGGCTGCCTGGCCGGGGCTGGCCGGGGCCGGCCGTTCTGTCTGAAGGACGTTATTTGCTGGGCACCAGAGAGACGTGTGTTGAAGGGTGGATCGGAGCCTGTCCTGGGATGCCCAATGCGGTTAACAAGATAGTCAGGCGGAAGGTGGGAGGTCCGGCACCCAGCATGTCACCAACAGTAGGAGGAGGCAGGGGTGGCTCTGCTGAGATGAGCCCAGCAAAGTTCAACCATTTCCAGGGCCCGAGGGGACAGTGCAGGGGCTGCATCTGTCCCCAGGCCTAGGCCATGCTGTCAGTGGCCTTGCCTAAAGCCTGGATTGATGTGCTGCCCAGGGCAGAGCCAGGGAGCCCTGCTTGGCCTTGAAAAATGAGGCGATCAGAGAAGGGGAACCCAGAACAAAGACACTCCTCACAGACTCTGTGTGTGTGTACATGGGGCGGGGTGTGCTTCCTCTCCAGAGGCCGCCCGCCCAGCACCCAAGCAGCCCCACCTTTACCTGCACAACACCTGTCTCATGAAAACGTTACCTCCTTTCTGCTGTTGGGTAAACAGCGCTTTCTGTTTCTCATCCTGTCCCATAAGCAGGCCACAG
Source organism: Aselliscus stoliczkanus (assembly GCA_033961575.1). Classification (NCBI taxonomy): domain Eukaryota; kingdom Metazoa; phylum Chordata; class Mammalia; order Chiroptera; family Hipposideridae; genus Aselliscus; species Aselliscus stoliczkanus. The sequence continues at coordinate 1,580,859 of CM066738.1, read as the reverse complement.
TTAACCAGTCATGGTGTCCTTGTCCCCAACTCATACCCTTAGCAGGGGCAACCCTAGTGAGTCACCAGTAAATGCTGATTTAGGAAAGATATTTTCTATCAGGTTGACATTTCTAAAAAGTGGAGTTTTTCTGGGGGATGACTTGTTTTTCTGGGATGAGATCAGCCAGAAAGTTGTCCTGTGTCACATCTCGTGGGAGCCTCTGTTGACACTCCCTGCGATTGTTATTATGCTACAGAAGTAAGTTCCCAAGAAAAAGCCATCCTTCATCTCTGAGATAAATCCTACTTAGGTGTGTAGAGGAGGAAAAGTAAATTTCTCTCTACCCTTCTGCATTCCTGGCTGAGATCCCTGGGATAAAAGACGGATTAACCAGAGAAGAACGAAATGAAGTTTATTAACATGGCTACCTCATGGATACATGGGAGGGACCAGGAGAAAATGAGTAACCCCCCAGGTGGCTTAGACTTCAGGCTTAAATGCCACCTTACGAGGGAAAAGTGAGAGGAGGTGACTTAGGAAAGGTGACTGGGGCCCTGCGGAGATAGATGGGAGATCTGATCGTTGTGACAGTGTGTCTGGGTGTGGTGCTTGCTCGGGTCTCCCCTCCTGGGACAGATCAGCCCCCTGGTTGACGACACTCCCAGGGAGGGGTTTTAGGACAGCCCAGTTCCTTTTGTCTGCAGGTAGCTGACAGGAGTTCAGAGAAAGGCTCTCTCTACATTTACTGTTTTTCCAGTGTCAGCAGCTGAAAGTGATCAGCACCTCAACGTGGAATTTGGGGTGGCACACCCGACTGCCCTTTGATCCCCACGCTTGGAACTTTCCCGAGTGGTTTCCCGGTGTACAAACAGTTGGTCATTTGCTCCGTCTCTTAGTCCTGAGAGGAGGTCAGTTCAGTTACCAGTTGTCTCATTTCAGGAGCCCGTGTTACCGGTGGGCCCCAAATGGTACAAGCAGTCAGGCATTTGCGGGGAGCCAAAGGAAAACAAAGAGTAATGGTTAGAGCAGATTATAAACCAGTTTTAGAGTCGGGAGGGCAGCCGGTCAAGATTTCTAGATGTCGCACTCACAGAACCCCTTGCAGTTAGAATGCCTCTGGCAATGTCACCAGGTTGGCCTCTGAGTGGCCCACATGACAAGCGGGCTGTCCACACAGAGCCTGTGATGGCCTGGGGTTCCCATCGAGTTGTCCAGCGGCAGGTTGCCAGGCTTCCAGGAAAGGGCACTGCGGGTTCTTATAACTCCAAGTCAGAGGGTGGCCGAAAATTGGACACGTTCATTTGGAGGATTGCAGCTAGATGTCACAGGAAACCAGAAGAATTCGGGATCCAGTCCAGCCTGTAGGTAAGTAACAAAACTGCAGAGACTGTGAGCAGGGCTGGAATCCGACCTGCACAGGCTGCGCTAGAGCTTTCCGCTGAAACCTAATATCCTGTCTACCATCGCCCCGTTTCTAACAGGGATAATCCCAGGGAAACTGACTTATTTGCAAACTAAGTCCAGACTCACTAAACTTGGCCTGTTACGTGCATAAGCAAACAAGAGCAGGCATGTCTTAGGCTGCTTTGCTGGACCTCTGACAAGGACTCTGGGGTTACACAGCAGCCTGTCCCTCCAGGTGTGATGAAGGCCTTGCACTTACCTGAGTCCCACTTGCTTTATTTCAGTCTTGACCATGATAGCCACCTCTGTGCATGGGTTTGGTTTGCACAGGTCTTAACTTGGTATTCTGAGGCTGACAGTGAGCGTCCGGGGATTCGGGGGGAGCTTGTGAAACTAGGCGGGTGGCTTTCCTCTCATACCCTCTGCTCTGGAAAACCTACGGGTGACTCCTGGGTACATAGTTCACCTGAGCCTGGAACACTTCTCAGAGGAATTTCCAGAAGAGACAGCAGTCCTTTCGGATTTGCTATTTCTTCTTATATTTTGTCAAAAAACGAAAAGTCAGTTTCATTAGGGCCGGCCGAGTGGCGCGGTGGTTAAGCGCTGGCTTGGGAGGCCAGTGGCCCCAGTTCGGGTCCCACATATGAGGACCAATGACACTGCCCTAAAAAAAAAAAAAAAAAAACACAATAAACTATATAACAACACTTAAAAAAAATCAGTTTCATTAAGATTTCCAACTGAGTTAGCAATAAAGATAAACAATAAAATGTCAGGGAAACTCTCACTTTTTTTTCTCTCAAATTTGCCAAAGGTGCTTCTGTTCTGAGAATTTTTCCCCCTGAGTGCAGCTCTTGATTTATCAGTGCTTCTACTTTCCTGTTTCCAGAGTGAGGAATTTGTGCCTTTGTCTTTGCTGATTACGCTGGAGCTTTCTGCATCATGCTTGATCGTGACTTTTCTTCTGGAGTCCAGTGCTCCGCTCATGCACCGCAATTCTGTTTTAAGGACTGAAAACATTTAAAGTGAAGGGTTTGCTTTGACTACGTCCCTAGCCAATTCCTTGTGTTTCGCTGTGTAACCGTGCCATTATCGTCACTAGGTTTAAATAGCCTCGAAATGCAGTTTTGTCCCCATTGTTATTTCAGAATATTTTTAAAATTTCTCAAAGGTCTTTTCTTTAAAGTTTTATTATTAAATTTTAATTGCATTATTTCAGTAAAAGGTCCCACTCAATTTTGCTTCGTGGTTTTGGTTTTTTGTTTGTTTGTTTGTTTTTTACTTTCATTGTGACCTGTTTCATTATAAAATGTGGCGATGGTCCCCTAAGCTTTGATTTTTAAAGTTGTGTTTTCTAAATGTGTAGTCACGATGAATGCCACTCTGTGAATTTGACCTCATCAGTTCTTCCTTTCAAATCGCTGAAGCTTATTTACATTTTCCCACACTCAGGGATTTTCCCACGCTCAGGGATTTTTCCCACACTCAGGGAAGCTGTCGCCTTCCTCACCTGTTCATGAGGGCGTTTCCATCCACTGCTGCCCATCACTGAGAGTTTCAGCTTCATCTAAACAGAAGACATGCATCTTTTGCACTCTACTAGTGTACTTTTTGTTTTCCAAAGACTCGTATTTATCCAACTCTCTGGTCAGCAGTCAGATGATGCCTCTCCACAACCCCACCCTGCCCCACATAAAACTCACAATCAAGCATTTGTCTAACATTTACTCCATGTTCTCAGTCTTTGCCAACGTTCCCGAAGACCATTGTGAAATTGTGTTTTCAACAACATACAGTTTCTGCAAAACTTATGTTTATGTTTAGCCCTGTAGCCATGTGGACAGTTTTAGTGTTAAATTTCTGTGTCTAAATGCTGGTCCTGGCTGCTTTCTGTCACAGCCCCCATCTTGAGGTCCTCACTGCGGGTCGCCTCTCAGGGACTGAGTGAGCGTGCAAACGTGTCCGTTGTCCTCCCAAACAGATGAAAATTCCTGGGGCATAAACGTATCGGGTCCCAACCTTTTTCCTCCAATCTCCATAGAGGCTGCCTGCTTTCTTGCCATTGTCTTTTCCAAGGTTTGACGGTGGACATTAGGAGCGTCTGCATCAGGGCCTCGGCCACCTTACGCCGCCATTCCCAGTGTCTCTCAACGGTGTCATGTGTCCCATGCTCCCTTCATTTGGAATATGGTCCCCTCTTCCCTGTCACCTGTGGGCTCTCAGCAGATCCCGGACCACGGGCTACCCTCCCGGTTCCCAAAGTGGATGAAGTATTAGCTGTGGTCCCCGGTGTTCAGGACATGAGGGTGGGTGAGTGTAAGGGTCAGAGCGTGGCCCCTGCTCCAGGGCAGGCTGACACCCCTCCCCCTGCTTCTCCCTCCAGATCCGGTCCGACAAAGACAACGACATCCCCATCCGGTACAGCATCACGGGTGTGGGCGCCGACCAGCCCCCCATGGAGGTCTTCAGCATCGATTCCATGTCCGGCCGCATGTATGTCACGCGGCCCATGGACCGGGAAGAGCGAGCCTCCTACCACGTGAGTGCCTCCGGCCCGGTTCCCAAGTGTGGGAGGGGCGTCACGCCGCGCCTGTGCCAGAGTCAGGGGACGGCTGCCTGGACCCCACGCCGCTGGCCCAGCCCAGGGTTTCTGACTCGGTGGGTCCAGGGTGGGCCCGAGAATTACACTTCTCATTCCCGGGTGGGGCCACACTGGGACAGCGACTGGTCTAGGAGGTGTGATTGCCCCGGGCCTCGCGAGGTCACGTGGCTGCTGCACGGTCAGGGCCCACGCGCTCCTCCTGCTGCCCCAGAGCTGTGCTTAGAGAGGGAAAGGCTGAGAAGACGAAGGCTGCAGGCTCAGCTTAAAGGGCTGTCCACTCCTTTCCTCTGTGGCCTCACTGGTACGGCCACTGCGGGGCCCTGGAGCACGGGGGGAGGGGCAGCAGGCTGACACCCCCCACCGGTCCCTCCCTGGGCTCTGCTGGAGGCAGCAGGGCTGTGGAGCGTCGGGGCCAAGCCAGCCGCTTACCCAACAAGACCTGGGCACTCGGCCTCCCAGGCCTCTGTTCTCCCTCCCTCGCTTGTGGCCTGCCCCCCCTCCCAGAGGTACAGACCCTTCTGGAATACATGGTTCAGGGTCCAGAGGGATGGTCGCCCAGCGGTTGGGGGCCCACGGATGTTTACTGAGGGAGTGAGACGAGAAGGGAGGGCGAGCGAAGGCCTGCCCCGCCGCACAAGCGAGCAGTGACCCCAGGTCTCTGCGGCAGCCCCCCACCCTACAACATCCCTGTCGCCGCCCACCTGGTCAGGTGCCCCTCGCCCGGCCGCCTCCGGAGCCTCGTCTGCCATCGGAGTTCTCGGTCTCCACGGTCCCACATGGAGGCCACTCACTGACCAAGTTCACTTTGTTCAGGATCAGGAAGATTCGTTTGCAGTTATCATGGTTGCACAGAAAGCTCCTTCTCCACGGCCCGGGAGCCTCTCCCCACCCCACCCCTGCCCTCAACCCCGGGCCTGAGCCCCGGTTCTTTGGTTCCTTGCTGGAGTGTTGCGGAGAGGAGACCTGATGGGCAGTGGGGTGGCCTAACGCGGTCTCAGGCCACCGTGAGCTGCACGGCTGGTGCAGAAAGCTACCAACTGGACTGTTCAACCAACACTAGTGTTCAACCAGCTGTGCAGCAAGAACCCATCATCTCAACACGCTGCGGGCTCCCCAGATGGGCTGAGGGCACCAGCAACACGTGTTTAGAGCACGGGCCCAGGTCCAGAGTCGACTTCCCTTGTCTGCCAACAGACACGCGTAGCCTGAGAGGCCCAGGGAGGGGGCTGGAGACAGACACAGAGACACAGGGATTGGAGAGACAGAGGGACAGTGGGAGGAAGGGGACCTGGCCTGCACACGGCAGAGAGTCGGTCTCACGGGATCTAATTCTGGGCTCACCGACCAGCCCTTCAGCCCTCACTGGGGAGTCCTGGCACCCATGTATTTATTTCTATCTCAGGTTTTTCCATCATGGGGTAGGCCACCTGCTGGCCACGTGTGCCTGGCCTGGGGAGCTGCAGCCTGGGGCGGGGGGCATCTGGGACTGTGCAGGGACCCCCTCTGGAGGGCTGTCAGTCAAGCCTGTTTCCGGAGGCCCCAGGCCCCAGTGCGTGCTGAATGTGCCAACACGGCACTGGTTATGCAGAGAAACCAGCCCCCTGCACTCTTCAAACGTGCCTGCATTTCCCTGTTTGTTCTTTTGGCCTGACTTGACCCCAGGGCATTGCTGAGCACCAGCTCTACCCGGAAACGATGTCTCTGCAGCTAGCGGGCCCTGCAAAAAGCCCCTGTGGAAGAGTTGGGGTCACGGGCTGGTGGTCTCCAGGGAAATGGTCCATATGCACGGCCTGGAGGGGAAGCGGAGAGTCTCCTGAAGGCCTCCAGCACCCTCCAGAGACACGTGCAGGCCCACCCCAGGGGGCCAGGGAACGCCAGGAACTTGGGGGGGCACTGGTGAAAGGACAGGGGCCCCCAGCCCCCGTGGTGGGGAGGTCATCACGTTCCTTGTACGACTCCAGCACAACCCCCGCCGGGATGTCCCCGCAGGCGATGCCCATCAGAGCCCGTGAGGCCGCCTGTGCCGGCCAGCGGGTGTGTTATCTCTGCTGTGTAACAAACAAGCGCCCACTTGGTGGCTTAAAACAACACCCATTTGTTAGCTCACGTTCCGCAGGTCGGAAGTCGGGGGGCTCTGCTCAGGGTCCCACAAGTGGAAGGAAACCAGGCCTGGGCCAGCCTGGGCGCCTACCTGCAGGCTCTGGGGAGGACCCGCTTCCCGCTGCTTCAGGTTGTAGCAGGTCCAGGTACCCGGTTCCTCGCTGGCTGTCGGCCAGGGGCCCCTCTCACCCGCTAAGGGCACCCACAAGTCCCCAACTCCTTGCCTGCTGCCAGCCAGAGAAATCCATCTGATCTCAGAGCGACAAAGCTGCCTGAGGCCCACCCAGGTTGTCTCTGCGACTTAAGGTCTTCGTAACCCAATCATGGAGTGACACCCTATTGCATTCACACCTGGGGATCAGCACCCCACATCCTTGGGGCCGTTTTAGAGTCCCCACATGTCCTTCCATCCTGTCCCATGTTCCACCGGCACCTTGGCTGACAAGGGTGGCGAGATGCTATGTGTTGACCGCTGGTGTTGATGGAAGAAAATCTTGTGTCCACCCGTAGGTGACATTAGGGCCCACCTGGAGTGTCCAGGTTCCAATCCCCAAGGAGGAAGCCAACGGACTACAATTAAGATTCAAAGAAGAGGGCCGGCCGAGTGGCGCATTGGTTAAGCGCTGGTTTTGGGATGCCAGCGGCCCCGGTTCGGATCCCACATATGAGGGCCAGTGACACTGCCCTCTACAGCTAACAACAGCTCCACGTGGAGCTGGGCTGTGCGAGCCCCAGTGATGGTGTGGGCTGCAGCCCCTGCTGCAGTGGCTGCCATAGGCTACAGTGAGTGGCCCGCAGCCAGCGTGAGCGGCCGGCAGCCAAGCGTGAGCTGCCAGTAGCCACGGTGAGCGACATCCAGAGGCCAGCGACCGATCTGCCTCATCCGGGAAGAGCGCAATGACGATACCAACAGTGAAGCAACATCCTCCGCAACTAAACTGAAGAACAAAAAGACAGCAACTTGTCTGTTCCCCTTCCCCGATTCCCCAACGCTGTTCCCCTCCGCCAATTCCCCAATAAAATCTTAAAAAAAAAGAATGCAGAGAGGCCTTCTGAGGCCCACCTTTAAAAAAAAAAAAAAAAAATTCAAAGAAGAGCAAGCAAGCAACCCAGAGGGGAGGGGAGGAGGCCCCCGGGTCCTCAGCGGCCGTGGTGCCCAGGGAGACCAAACCCACATATTCATATTTCCCATCTTCCTTCCCATGACGAGACCAGAAAAACGCCCCATTCAAAGCAGCACAGGAAATTCCTTTGCGTGGCATGCTCATATTTGCAAGTCGCAGAAAGCTTGGATGGCTCCTGTGTTGACACTGCTTATCTGGAGCCCAAGACAAGCCCCTCCCCAAGCCCGCAGCCGCCTGCCTGACCGGCAGATGCGGTGGAGGTTTCCAACAGAAGCTGTCAAGTGTAATGAAGACTTTTGGGGGTGGGGTAGGGTGGGACAAGGAGGGCCCAACAGCAGGCTGCTTTTGTCACTCTCATTGCCATCTGCACCTACTGCTAAAGGTGGCGTCTGAAACCAGCGGTGTCACTTACGTTAGAAGATAATAGCTTTGTTTTTAGCTCAGAATTACTTTTTTCAAAGTCTCCTCGACCTTTGACTCAGCGCATTATTGCACGGCTGCCTGTGACAGGGTGACAGATTGCCCAGCCACCCGCCGGGTCAGAACTTCTCAGCAATTTGACGGGGTGCAGGTCGGGATCCAGGGTAATGAGGGCTTGATGTCAACTGGGGTGGGGAGAGCTGGTCAGCACAGTGCGGCGCTTCAAGGGGTTTTCACAGGACACTTCAACCCCGCCAGCGAGCACACTCAGTCACGTCCTGCATTGCAGGCTCCAGTGTCCCCCGGAATCAGGCCTAATTTATCGCCTCAAAACAACGCAGGTCACCCCCTGGGGTCCAGCCAGCCTCAAGATTCTCCTAAAACACATATTTCAAAGGCAAAATCCCACTCAGGCCTGTCGGAACGGAGCTGACGGGCTGAGGCCAGCACGAGCCTCCCTCCGGCGGGCGTGGGGGTGCCTCCCCTGCCCCTTCTGCCCGGAGGCTGGCGCCCAGGCGCCCTGTGGAGCGTCATGCACCGCCCCCTGCTCGGAGACCCTCCGCGCCGGCAGGCTCAGGCATGGGCTCTCCTGGCCATGCTGGCCCTGGTGCTGTCGTGTTACAAAGACCTTGAGTTCCGATGTGTCCAGCTTGGAGAGTGGAGTAGTTTCGACAGAGAAATGTGGGCTGGGCCACCATATGTGACAGGCACAGCTTTGGCATGGAGAGCCCTCGGGCACACTCCCTCCACTCCCCCAGCCTTGGTTTCCCCCCTAGGTCCCAGGTCCCCACTCCAGACTCCTCTGCTGCCCACAGTGCCCACACTCTGTCCCCATGGGGGCCTCCACACTTGCCCTTCATCAGGTCTCAGCTCAAACGTCACCTCCTCTGAGAGGCCTGCCTGGCCGCTGCCAACCCCAGCGGGTCGCCACCATGACAACCAGGTGTGTCTGGCTTTTTTCCCGCCTTTGTGTCCATCTCCTGAATGAGACACCCCAGGGCCAGGCCACGGCTGCCTCACTGAGCAAAAATTTAGGCTCCAGCCCAGTGCTTGGCGCACATAGGCCCTTGATAGATATCAATGAGTGAATGAATTAATGAGTGGGAGAAGGAATGAGTGAATGAATGAAGAAGTCCAGAAGTTGAGAGGTGGACCCTCTGGACCCTTCCAGCCCACGTTCAGGGAATCTTCCCTTTGTGCCCGGAAGCTGGTCCCACTGAGCTCCCCGGAGCCCCCTCCCCAGCAGAGCAGGGGGGGCTTCCTTCTACTCCATTCTCCTCATGGTTCCCCAGAACAGATAAGCCTGGGGTGAGAGGCCAGCAGCGTGAACTCTCAGTGGATGCCCAAGTTAACCTTAGCCCCAGTCCAGGTTCAAGACCCCCGGGGTCCAGGTCTCCACAGGCATGACAGCTCAGTAGCAGGAATTTAAGCCCCCAGCCCCCAGTTGACATAAATGGCTTTTCTGCAGCCACTGTAGGTGGACGTGGTGCAGGGACCGCTCTGAGCAGGCCCGGGGCTCCTGGGCGGGCGTCAGCTTCGGGACCTCCAGTCAGCTCCTACGCGTCACCCTTTTTGTCCTCTCACGACCCTTCCCCATTTCCCCCAAGGCTCAGAGAAGCTTCGTGACATGTTCCAGGCCCCCCCGCCCCCCCACCCAGGCTGTCCCTTGGGGGCCTGGAACGGTCGTGTCACCCCTGCCCCAATGCCGTGGATCCGGGGGAACTTGTGCTCACTGCTCCCCGAGGCTGTGTCCCAGCGGTGGCGGTCGGTGGCCCTGAAACCACCCGTGTTGCTTTCCAGCTCAGAGCCCACGCCGTGGACATGAACGGAAACAAGGTGGAAAACCCCATCGACCTGTACATCTACGTCATCGACATGAATGACAACCGGCCCGAGTTCATCAACCAGGTCTACAACGGCTCGGTGGACGAGGGCTCCAAGCCAGGTGAGCCCAGCCCTGTGGCGCAGGGGTTGGGGGGCAGCGGGCCTGAGACCAGGAGCCCCAGCTTTTGGGGGGCCCGTCAGCCCCACTAGCGAGATAGCCCTGTGGGACCCACCCATTGGTGGGTGTGTCTAGCAAACCCCCACTCTGTGCAGACACTGCACTGGGGACACAGATGGGTTCAGACGGGGACACAGACAAAAAACGAGCGAAAGCAAGTGAAGCCATTGCAATGATGATGAGGCTCAGATGGAAACCCATGGGCACGAAGTGTCACAGGGGTGGCTGTAGATCACGGGGCCGGGGGGGACCTCCGCGGAGGTGACATGTAGGCCAGGAGCTGAAGCATGAGAAGGAGCAGCCCTCAGGGACGAGCCGGGACTGCTGTGTGTGCTGGCAGGGCGCCCGGGGGCGGGCGGGGGCGGGGGAGGCACATGCAAAGGTCCTGGGCAGGAGCGAGGCCGGAGAGGCCTGCCATTCGGGGCCACACTTTGGATTTCATTCCAAACACCATAGGAACCCCCAGAGAGGACCAGCCTCCCCCAAACCAAAGTGAGCCCATGTGACCAAGGCCCTGGGCTCCCCTGAGAGCTGACCCAAGGGCCTGTCACCCACAGATTTTAGTGCAGCCTGAATGGTGACAACTGCTTTATCATGCGGCAGGGCCCTCACAAAGCGCATACCACATCTGGTCCTTGTAATGCCTAAGGAGGGCACCCTCCCTCTGCCTTTAGCAGAGAGGAGACTCAAGGCCCCAGGACATAAAGCAAGCGGCCAGACCACAGTGTGGGTCAGGATCCCAGCCAACGAGGAGGCTTGGCCCAAGTACCAGCAGCGCCACCTGGGAACAGGTGACAACTGCAGTGTCTCTGAGTCTCAGACTCTCGGCAGGTGGGGCCTGGGGTCTGGGCAGACAAGCCCCCCAGGTGATTTCTTTGCACACCCAGGTTTCAGAAGCACAACCCTGCACTGCTGTCCCCCGCACGGGGCAGGGAGGTTGTCCTTGGGACAAATGCCCAGCTTAGGTCGCACAGGGGAGGGAGCCGAGTGTCACTGATGAGGGCCCCATGGGGCTGCGAGAAGGAGCCACGAAAATACAGGACGTGTGCGGGTTTCCTCTGAAGGTCAGAGACAATGATTTGCTTTCACTTACCCCCACGCAAACCGTATTCCGCGTGGAGCTAAACTTTGCTCCCAGCGAGCGCGGGTCGCAGGAGCGCTTGTGGGGTCTGGGAAGGGCCGAGCACACAGCACGCGGAGCCCAGGGCCTTCCAGAATGAAACATGTGACTCCAGCAGCCCTGCGGAGGGTCAGCCAGGCTCCACTCACCGCAGCGAACACAAACATTTATCATCCCTTCTCTGCGAGGTGGTTGTTATAGCTCCGTCTCCAGGGGCTGCTGTTTCAACAAGGTGAACTGTGTTTTCCGATTGATTATCTCAGAACGGTGAGGCACGGGCCAGCCCGGTGTCAGCAGAGGGAACAGGATGTGACATTGTTTCTGCAGGAACCTTGGGCGGCTGGTCCCTGTAGTCCCTTAAGGGGCAGGGGCAGGTGGTGGGTGGGCAAGTTAGCTGCCATAGCAAATAAAATAAATGGGAGCCGCCAACAGCCATCTCTTGAAGGAGCTGGGGGTGGGGGAGCGGGTGTCGGGCTGGGGTGGGGGGCTGTCTTGTGAACACAAACACAGCGGGGCCTCTCTCCCCTTGCAAGACCCAGGACGCTCTGTAAAGGTGCTTAGATTTTCTATAGATCAAGCTTCCCTTGACTTTATTTGAAAACAAATTGATGAAGTCTTCCCCAACATGCAACTGGCTTTACTCATTAGGATAATAGAAGCAGCAAATTACCGTCTCTTCCCAGAAAGCCTGATAAGCCTTTAAGCCTGGACCTCCCATCACCTGCTCCAGAGGGCATGCTGGCTGGGGCCTGGGTGGGCCGGAAGGCTGCTGCTGCTCCCGGGAACAGCCCTGGTTTCCGACTCACTCCTGCCCCTTCCAGGACTGTGGGCACGAAGCGTGACTGACTTTCGGAGCCCCTGGGGGACCCCGGGGTCTGTCTCTGCCCAGAGCAGCCCTCAGAGGGGGACAGTGAGTGATGCCACCTCTTTGTGCAAAGCCCGACGGAGCTGTAAGATGCCACCATGGACCCAGCTTGACGTCCACGCTCGTCCTGGCCAAGGGCAAGGGGGTGATGTCCACACAGCGCATGCCGTGGCGTCCTGGAGGCAGGAAACGCCCAGGACCCCGAAACAGCCTCCCCGGCTTCTTCCCTCACGTCGCAAATTACAGGACCAGGTGTGCCCACTGCCTGTGTGCAGTGAGGAGACACTGCCACCAGAAATTAGTCATCATTCTCTGGAATGACAGGCTCATCAGGGTTTCGGACATGTGTTCTAATGGAAAACGAGTGGAAAGATACGTTAATAGTGATTCAGCTAGATAAGAGTCTTGTAAGGTTTGGAAAGTTCACTGAGGGACATTAGCAAGCCAACAAGGGGCCAGGGTCACCCCCCATTTTTTGCAGCCACCGCCCCCCCAATTTTATGAAATCCTCTTTGGCGTGGCCGCTTTGGTGGGGCAGCATGCACTGTGTTCTGGGGTCAAGGGCGCCCTCCCCTCTGACCACAGCCCTTCGGTCTCTTTAGCGAGCAGGAACGGGGGGACAGACCAGGCTAGGTCCAGGGGGGCCTGCACGAGGGCGGGGCTCAGAAAGGCATGGTCCCCACAGGAGCACAGGGGGTGACATGCACAGGAATGATGAGCACCAGCGTGGGCAGAACCCGGGCCGGGGACGCACGAGCCACCCTCACGTTTCCACCTCTGCTCTCAATTCCTGAGCAGCGCATAGGGTCTCCAGGTGGCGTGGGTGGCTTGCCAGCTCCCCGTCTCGGATTTGAGACAGTGAGTGAGAGGGGACAGCTGCTCCCTGGGTTCAGGAGGGACCGCTGCTGTGACCATTGGACCCTGCCTAGCTGAGGACCACCAAAATCACCCACTAAAACCCGGCTGCTCAATATGGTAGCTGCTGGCCACATACGGCTGCTGCACCTCCAAGCATCACATCCACCATCGTGTCCATGCTAATGCACACCTAGGCAAAGGCAGAGAAGCAAAGGTCCCAGGCCATCGGGAATGGACAGTCTTTCCTGCCCCAGGGCCTTTGCACGTGCTGTGCCCGCTGCCTGACATCCCCCTACCCCGCCCCGTCTCTATGATGCTCGCTCCTTTTCTTCCGTCAGCTCACATTCACTTAGCAAAATGTCTTCCTGCCACTCTCACAAGCAGGCCCCCCACACCCTAAAGTCTTCCGCTAATGCTTCGTTACTCTCACTACTTAGTGTGTTGTCACTGACTGCTTTGCCACCACTGCTCTGACCCCTGTGTGGGATGGGGACCCTCTCTGTTTGCTTTACCACTGTGTTCCGAGCAAGGGAGGCATTCAGTGAAGGCCAGCCTCAGCCTGACCCCGCAGGGGCTCTGGAGCCTGAGTGACACCTGAGGACATTCCTGGGTCGTGCTTCCTGGAGGTCCAGGGGTGTTCAGCCATTGATGGCAGGAACACAGTGGACAGTTAGCCAGGCAACCGTCCTGCCGACCCCCCAAAGCACACATTCCCTGCCACGCTGCCCAGCACCCTGCTTTCCAGAAAACAAGGTCACAGGACTCAGGACGAACCACAGGGCACGTCCCCGTGACCGCACCAGCCCTTCCTGTGCACCAGCCATGAGTCCACCTGCTTCCGGACGGGGCTCTCCAGCTGGAATTCAGAGCCGCCGTGTCACGCCCCGTCCGCCCCACGCCCAGCCCAGCCCAGTCCCCACGGCGTTCCTTGAACCTCCCAGGAAAAGACGCTTCCGTATTGATTATTTTTTAACTAAAAAAGGGCTCTAATTGGGATTTTGCTTTCCCTCACCCCTTGTAACTGTGTGAGGGTCTATATTATCAATTTTGAAATTAATGTCACCTTAAAATATTAACTAGCTGAGAAATCCACATGCCGCAAATGAAGTTAAAGAAACCTTCGTCTGTATAACGCAGGGTTTATGCTTAAATAGATTATTCTATTATTGGCCCGTTTATTTATTTATTTTATTTCCGAGCCGACAGAGGACCCCCGAGACGAATGCCGTGGACTAGTGCGCAGATGGCACAGATACTTGAAAGTCATCTGAATATTAAGAATTTAAATCTTTAGCCTCAGTGATTTGAGCAGAAAGCCAATTATGGGGCTGAATTAGTTTTCAAATTAAACTGCAATTTAAGGCTTGGGAAATTAATCCTTTAAGGCGCATGGCAGGCTTTGTACATGAATTCCCCGGGAGGGCCGGCCCCGGCTTCCTCCCCTTGTCCTGCTGGCGTGATTAATAAAGCGATGTCCGGCGTCACGGGCAGCAGACAGCGTCCCTCATTAAGTGAAGATACAATCCCGACGTTCTGTCTCATCTGCTAAGAAAAATTCAAGCTTTCCTCCTGCTCACACAAAGGCCTGGAAGGACCGCTTCCCCGGTCCCCTAGCCCACGTGACGGGGCCACCTGTCCCTCCCCCGAGTTACTGCAGATGTGCCTTGTGTGAGCGCTTCCTCAGCAGAGGGCACCAGCAGAGGACCGTGCCCAAATCGTTTCCGCAAGTGGCCAGGGACTTTCTGCAAACGCACGGTGGCATCCGGGAGCAGGGTGCTGGCGGCTGTGTGTGGACTTGCACCCGTCAGCTGGAGGAGGCGAGGGCCACGACGGGACCTTGCATGTCACACCTCCCCAGACACACGGGGCCAGCCCTGCCCTCACCCCGGGTGCCCAGCTTGAATGCTTGCCACGAGCCAAGGAACACCCCAGATTGCCACCCACCACCAGCAGCTGGGAAGGGCAGGAAGGACCCCCAGCCGACCAGCCCTGTCGTCAGGAACCTTCATCTGTTCTGCTCAACCCCAGAAGCAGGGCTTGGCACACAGTGGGTGTTCAGGAAACACCTGCTGGGGATTTTACCCTTTGCTGCCAAGACCATGTCGGGCAGCAAGGACACGACAGTCTTTCTTGCACATCTGTGACTTTTGTCCTCAGGATAAACTCATAGACAAGGATTTGACGAGTGGGCACATTTGAAGGGCGTTTGGACACAGACGGCCAAACTGCCTCCAAAGCTGAGGCCGTCTGCTCTTGGAGAGTGTGTGGGCAGGTCCCCTATGTGTCCCTGCATTAGGTATCATCATTATTTTAAAATAGTGTTTGCTCATCTGGTGTGTGGGAAATGTGTTCCCTTTTCTTTGATCAATAGTGAAGTTGGTTTTAAAAAGCAGGAGGAGGGGCAGCCGGTTTGCTCAGTGGTTAGAGCGCAGGCTCATAACACCAAGGTTGCTGGTTCGATTCCCACATGGGCCACTGAGCTGCACCCTCCACAACTAGATTCAAACAATTACCTGACTTGGAGCTGATGGGTCCTGGAAAAACACAGTTTCCCAATTTAAAAAATAAAAATAAAAAGCAGGAGGAGCTAACGCCCCTTGGTGGTAAAGATCTGACGCCCAGACCCCTGGGCTGGAGACGCTGACCCCGAGGTGCCAGCGGTGAGGATGCCGAGGCTCTTCCTGCATGCTGCCTCCTGATACTTCCCAGGGAACATGCGCTCGTTGCCGTGTTTTATTTTTGCAACCGGGAAGCAGTTACCAGAGTATGTCGTTGGTTTTCAAACGCGGATCCCTGAGCTTAGCAAAGGAGCCGGATGCCCAGATGTGGCAGGGTTTTGCAATGAGCCAGGAGCCGAAGGGTGGCACAGGTGGGGGTCACAGCTGCCCTGGTCTGTCTTTCCTCAACATGGTGACTCTTACTTTATGGCCCAGACCCCGGGGAGCTGTGCCCCTTGCTTCTCCATCATCTCCAACTCTGCGTACCGTGGTGCCAACGTCCGCAGCCATCGTCCTGTGGGATGGGGTGTGGCCCCTCACTCACCTGGCGCCTGACGCTGCCCCCGGAAGGGAAACAGGGGCGCCAGGAGGCTGCCTTTGGGGGATGGACCTGGTGTGCAGGAGGGCTGACTTCCGTTCACTTGCACACCTGCATTCCAACCTGGTGCTTCTATCACATGTCACGTGTGACACGTGAGGGGTGGATGGTGAGCCTTGTCCCAGCAAGCAGACGAGAGGCGTGTTACCCATAAACGTGCTCCTGTCTCTCTCCGTGCCAAGACAGCCACTGCTCGCGGCAGCTGGTGAGGCCATGGCAAAAATGCAAAGCCTCTCGGTGTGGCCACCTTTGGCATGAAGATAAATGTATTTAATGCAAAGGACTGACCTTTATTCTACTATTTGTGGGTTAAAATATCTTTTCTATCATAAAACAGTTGAGCTGGATGTATACCACAAGCATGCACTCTGTCCCTTCTCCCCCATCAATCACCTGTGTGTTTCTCGTCCCCACATCCCTCCCCCTCTGGGCCATCACAACGGCCAAGCGCCTACCTGTGCCAGACACGTGCACCATCTCGTTTCACAGACAGCAACCTCAGAGAGGCTGGGGCCCGGGGGCCCGGGGAGCAGCGAGTGCCCTGCAAAGCTGGGATGGCCAAACTCCATCCCCACCAATGCCAGCTGACTGCCCAGCTCTCCCTTTCACGGGGATGGGTCCTTTCTAGTAGCTCCTTGCAGTAACAGGCCGCGGTCGGGCATGTTGTTCACTTTGCAAGTGAAATTCTGCTTATGTTGTTTGTTTGTTTAAGCAGCTTCAAAACCCCACAAGACAAAACAGTTTTTTAATGCAGTTCATATTAAGATGTATCCATATATTCTTTATATAAACATCTATACACAAATACACATGCTCAGGCATGCACACACACACACACACACACACACGAACGTGCACACACACGTGCACACCCACTCTGCTCCTGTGCCCTTCTGTACCGCTGAGCTGTCCTCTGGGATCATTGTCCTTCTGTCTGAAAAACACCCTGAGCTTTTCCTTTAATGTGAGTCTCCAGGTGATGAATTATCTCTTTTGATTGTCAAAATATGTCTTTATTTCACTTTTATTTTTAGAAAGCTTTTCTCACAGAACAAAGAATTCTGGGTTTTCCGTTATTTTCCTTCAGCACTTTCTTTCACTCCGTTTTTTTTCTGGCTTCCATTACTTCTGTTGAGGAATCAGTTTTAAAATTGCTCCATTAAAAGTTTTATGCCATTTTAAAAATCTCTACCTGCTTTTAAATTTTTAATCTTTGGCTTTCAGCAGTTTCACTATGATGTGACTCAGTGTGATTTTCTTTATATTTACCCCACTTAGACTTTTTAGTGCTTCTTGAATCTGTGGCTTGATATCTTTTTTTTGGGGGGGGGGAATTTTCAGCCATTTCTCTTCAAATATTGCTTCTGCCCCATTCTCTCTTTTTCCCCTTCTGGGACTCCAATTATACATTTGATGGACCTACTAAAGTCTCACATTTCTTATGCTGTGGTCTGGATATTTTCATTGATATATCTTCCAATTCACTAACTCTCCCTTTAGTTATATTTAATCTACTGTTAAATCCATTCACATTCTTAACTTCAATTATTTTTCAAATATAAGTTTGCTGTTATAATTCCTGGTTCTCTGACAAAATTTTCTATCTCATCCTTTTAGTTCCTTGAACATATTAAGCTGTGTTTATTTTTAAGTCTGCTTCTGACTACTCTGTTATCTAAAGCTCCCCTGGCTCTAGTTATTGTCTGTTTTTTCTCTTTGTTTTCAGTCAGGTTTTGCCTTCTCATACGCCTGGTTAATTAAGTGATGTAGCTTGTGTATGAATAATTGTAGAGATCATTTGAGGCTATGTAGGGTGTTATCTTTCTCCATAGAAGATTTGCTTTTGCCCCCTGGAAGGGATACTAATAACCTCAGATCATCTTAACCTAAGTTACCTTTATTAGAGCTGTGCATCTCTGTTAGAATTGTTTATTTCCAGTTCACCCTCACTTCTAAGGTGCTTCACCTCAGGCTTCGACCCAAAGACCAGATTTTCCAGGCATCTTCCTCCTCAGCACGTCGTGTGCCCGTGTGCTCAGCTTTACTCCCATTCCCGTAAGTCTGTTGAAAGTTTGACGCAGCTCTTCAGCTGTCAGCAGCCAATTTTGGGATCAGCAAATGTCTCGAGAGAAAAGATGGCCCGGGTAGCAGGTTCTCCTTTTCTGCCAGCCCCACAGTCTGCACAACTTGGTCGCTCTTTCATGCCTTTAAACAAATGTTTTTATTTTATATTTTATCTAGCTTTTCTAGTTTTCCTCAGGGAGAAGATTGGTTTAAAAACATAGTCCAGCATTTGCTAAAAACAGAAGTTCCTGGATTTCTTTCAAATATTTAATTTTCCTCTAGGGAAATTCCACTCATAATTAAATTCATTAAAATTGGGTTTGTACACAACTCTGAGAATGTATTCATTGCATGAAGTAAGGTGGGTATGTTTGTCTTGGACTCTCAAAACAAGAAGTTCTTTCCTTTTTTTCCCTAGAAGACACTTAATAAGGATGTGTTGAGTGAATGAATGAATGTCCTAGTGGATGCAACTTCTTGCCTGATTACAACCAATCCTCTACAAAATCCAGTGGGTGAATTAGCCTTCTTACTATCCACCCTCTGCCCACTAACAGTCCTGACTTCTTACAGTCTGTTTTCTCTTCATGTCTTAAAAACATAAATTTGATCACATCACTCCCCTGATAAAAACCCAATACTGGCTTCCTTGAAATCTCAGGAGAAAGTCCAGAATCTCACAGGCCCAGTGCATCTGCAACCCCATCACGTGCCCATCCCCCTCTCTGCTCCTCAGGCGGGCCAAGCTCTCCTCTGCCCAGAGCCTGTGCCCCTCGACCCAGACTCGCCCTCCTTCCCTCCCCCCACTCCCTGCATCTCTCAGAGAGGCCTTTCCTGGTTCCTCTGTAGTTCCCTCTCTCACCTAGTCAGTCTGTGTATCTGTCCCCTGCATACGTGTGTTCTGCGTCCCCTGCATGTGTGTTCTGTGTCCCCTGCATACGTGTGTTCTGTGTCCCCTGCATGTGTGTGTTCTGCGTCCCCTGCATGTGTGTTCTGTGTCCCCTGCATACGTGTGTTCTGTGTCCCCTGCATGTGTGTTCTGTGTCCCCTGCATACGTGTGTTCTGTGTCCCCTGCATGTGTGTTCTGTGTCCCCTGCATACGTGTGTTCTGTGTCCCCTGCATGTGTGTTCTGTGTCCCCTGCATACGTGTGTTCTGTGTCCCCTGCATGCGTGTGTTCCGCGTCCCCTGCATGTGTGTTCTGTGTCCCCTGCATGTGTGTTCTGTGTCCCCTGCATACGTGTGTTCTGTGTCCCCTGCATACGTGTGTTCTGTGTCCCCTGCATGTGTGTGTTCTGCGTCCCCTGCATGTGTGTTCTGTGTCCCCTGCATGTGTGTGTTCTGTGTCCCCTGCATGCGTGTGTTCTGTGTCCCCTGCATGCGTGTGCTCCGCGTCACCTGCATGCGTGTGTTCTGCGTCCCCTGCATGTGTGTTCTGCATCTCCTACATGTGTGTGTTCTGTGTCCCCTGCATACGTGTGTTCTGTGTCCCCTGCATGTGTGTTCTGCGTCCCCTGCATACGTGTGTTCTGCATCCCCTGCATGCGTGTTCTGCATCTCCTACATGTGTGTGTTCTGTGTCCCCTGCATACGTGTGTTCTGTGTCCCCTGCATGTGTGTTCTGCGTCCCCTGCATACGTGTGTTCTGTGTCCCCTGCATACGTGTGTTCTGTGTCCCCTGCATGTGTGTGTTCTGCATCCCCTGCATGTGTGTGTTCTGTGTCCCCTGCATGCGCGTGTTCTGCGTCCCCTGCATGTGTGTTCTTTGTCCCCTGCATGTGTGTGTTCTGCATCTCCTACATGCGTGTGTTCTGCGTCCCCTGCAAAGCGCCTCCCACAGCCTGCAGTAGCCCGCTTCTCACCCTGTTGGTTTTGCCCTCCCTCGCTAGCATGCTAGTGGGAGCATGGTGTCTGCCTGGTTGTGCTCTTGGCGATATCCTGAGCTCAGAGACTGGTGTCCACCCACAGCCAGTGCTTAATCAGTAACTTGGGGGGAGGCGAGTGTCCCCAGACGACAGGGTTTTACTCGGCCCTAAAGAGGAATGAAACTTGAAAGCATTAGGCTCGGTGAGAGATGCCCCAGAGTGTGGAATTCATTTCTATGAAGTGTCCAGAAGAGGCAAACCCACAGAGAGGTAGTATTAATAGATTAGTGGTTGCAGGGGCTGGGGGAGGGGCTCTGGGTACAGATTTCTTTGGGGTGATGCAAATGTTCCAGAATTAGATACATTTCTATAGACAGTGGCACACCTTTGTGACAGTACTAAAACCCCTGACCTGTGTACTTTAAAGGGGTGAATTAAAAATATGTGAATTACATCTCAATAAAAATATGTGTATGTATGGAGTGAACAGGTGGGGGGCTGTGGCCCAGGTGCTCATCAGCCTTCCGCTCCCATGGTGTCCAGCCCCTGCCCTGGATGCAACGGCTCGTCTTTATTATGAAAAGTCTGAACCTGAACAGCTCCCTCTCCCCAGACGTGACTAGAGACGCTGTGCCCTGTGAATAGGCTTCCTCCTTGCTCTCTCTGCCCTCCTTTCTGTTTTCATAAAAGGCACCTGCTTTGAGAATTTTTTATTCAGGAAAAGCTGAAAGCTATAGCGCATTCCCGGTCAGACAGCCTGAGAGCCCACGCTGTGCATGGGTGGGATTGCACTCAGGAGGCAGGGGATCTGCTTTGCACGCACGTACGCTCAATGACAAGGCACTGGTAGGATTAGACGGTGACTTCCTGCGGATCACATGTCATCTACCACTGTCTCCTCAGGGCCTGGCGCAGTGCTGGCACACAGTAGGTGCCCAGTAAGTGTTTGATGAATAAAGCCCCCCACCCATCACTCGCCTGGGATCCCAACAGGGTACAGTCCTTAGGCCTGGGCACCCAGCGGCACAGCTCTAATCCCCAAACCCAGGTCAGCCTCAACTTAAGCCAGCAGCCCCCAAGAGAGGACCCAGGCAAGAAGGGCACCCACACTCCCTGTACCCCTGTGGGGCCCCGGGCAGCACATGGATCCCAACCTGGCATGAGGAGCTGCACTCAGAGCATGCAGACTGGCACAAGAGTCCCCAAGGCTCCAGTGGCAGGCACAGGCCTGGGAGCTTGTGCCAGTCAGAACGCTAGGTTGCAAGTGACAAAAACTCAAACTAAGGGCCGGCCGAGTGGCGCGTTGGTTAAGAGCTGGTTTTGAGATGCCAGCGGCCCTGGTTCGGATCCCACATATGAGGGCCAGGGACACTGCCCTCTACAGCTAACAACAGCTCCACCTGGAGCTGGGCTGTGCGAGCCCCGGCGACGGTGTAGGCTGCAGCCCCTGCTGCAGTGGGCTGCCATAGGCTACAGTGAGTGGCCAGCAGTCAGTGTGAGCTGCCAATAGCTGCGGTGAGCGACCATCCAGAGGCCGGCGACCGATCTGCCTCATCCGGGAAGAGTGCAATGATGATACCAACATGGGCCAGTGAAGCAACGTCCTCTGCAACTAGACTGAAGAACAAAAAGACAGCAACTTGTCCTTGTCTATGGGAAAAAAAAAAAAAGAACTCAAACTAAAATGGCGTAAGATGGGGGAAAATATACTGGTTCAGGTAGAAAAAGTCTCTATAGGGTACCTTCCCCTCAAGTTTGCTGTGGCCCTAAAACTGCTCTTTAAAGTCTTGAATTGTTTTGGTTTTTTTTAATCTATAGGCAACAGCCTCAGAGGTGGCTTGTCCCAGAGGCTGCCTGGCTTTGTCTTCTCCGAGATGGCCCTGTGCTTCAGTCTCAAAGTGGCCACAGCCCCCAACCTCACATGCTGACCCAGCCTAATCCAGTGGCAAGGACAGCATGTTGGTTTCCCAGCAAGCACCTCGTCCACTGTCACTGGCTCCGCGTGGCCAGGGAGAGGGGTCACTGACCCCCAGGGCCTCCCTGAAGGGGAGGAGTACACACCAAGTGCTGCTCTCAGAAGGTGGGGGAGGTGCCGGTGTCCCCTGCAGACCCCAACCCTAGTACATGGATGAGGAACTGTGGGGGGACGTGGGCTGCTCACTCAGCGCCTGGACCTGAAATACAGTCACTCACCCCACACGCACCCCGAATTCACCCTGACTCTTCACATCCCACATGTGCAGTCCCCCTCTGAGAGCTCCTATAAGTGTTCCCCATGTGTCTTCCCCAAGCACCCCTTACACACCTGCTGCACACCCAGCCCTGGGCCAGGCTGTTTCTCACTGGGTGCCCCCAAATCCCCACCACACCGGTGGCACCCGCCTGGGACCGATTGAGCCTCAGCAAACACGGCAGCGGTGCCAGGGGCCGTGTGGCCGAGGAGAAGGAGCGCTGCCTCAGGCCTGGTCCGCCTGCCCTCATGCTCCTCCTCCTCTGCCAGCCTGTCTCCCCGCAGCTGAGAAAGAAGGAAGTCAGAGCCACTGGCCGCAGAGGACTCTCGAGCTCTAGAAGAAACCCTTCAGTGGTTCTACATGGGGCAGTCGGGGAGCAGACTGGTTTTCCAAGGCCCTCCCCACCGTGATGATTGACAGGCATCCAGCACATGGTGTGGGGAAGGCTGTGCACTATATCCAGGCTCCAGATAGATCTGCAATCAATTGGTGATGTCTGCCCTGGGTGTGTGAGTGGAGGCAGCAGTGTGCATGGCAGATCATTTCCACTTGAGCTGCTTTCTCTGTTCCAGGCACCTACGTGATGACAGTCACAGCCAACGACGCTGATGACAGCACCACAGCCAATGGGATGGTGCGGTACCGGATCGTGACCCAGACCCCCCAGAGCCCGTCCCAGAACATGTTCACCATCAACAGTGAGACGGGGGACATTGTGACAGTGGCGGCTGGCCTGGACCGAGAGGTGAGGTGGGCGCCGTGGGGCTGGGGGGCATGATCTCGTCACGGTAGCCGTGTGGGAAAGGCTGGCCCCAGCCCAGACTGTGTCCCCTGAGTCCTCTGTTCCACAAAGGACATCAGAGGCCTGGAGTGAGCATCTCCAATGGGGCACAGTCACAAAGGACTCGGGGAGCTAGTCCCTTCGTGCCTGGAGGGAGGAAGTCAGCAAAGCAGACACTGAGCTTCACCACCAGCCACATCCCTGAGCTGGTCCCACGTGAGGTTTCTGCTGGTGTGTGCAGTGGTGAGGGGTAGAGGGCTCAGAGAAGCAGGGGTGACCCTCCGTGGTTCTCAGGGTGCAGCCACCGCAGGGCTCCCACTGTGGAGAGGCTTAACGACCTGAACACCCACTCCCGCCTGGCACACCCTGACACCTATGTGGTATAGGCCATCTGCCAAAGCACTTGTGTCTATGACAAAGCGGGGTGCACAAAAGGGCAGCACTTTTCACTCAATCCAGGAACCATTAGAGCCAAACTGACTCACCACGTGTTCAGTGCCAGGCACTGACTACCCACCTCCCCAACCCCATGAGGCTGGCACCTCGCTTATACCCACCCTCCTCCACCCCGCCCAGGGCCTGACCCCACCAGGAGGCCACCTGGGAGCAGATGGGGGTAGCGGGCTTGCTGCTGCTGCCACCAGCAAGGCATTTTCCCACCCAGTATGGGGGCGTCTCCAGCTTGGGCCACGTGTTCTCATGGACAGTCACCTGCCCCGGGCCCCTGGAAGGTTCATCACCAGCTCCAGGCTGACAGCCCCCAGCCTGCAGCACCGAACCCCCCAAGCTTCCCAGACGAGCGTCGCCTCCTCCCGCCTCCTGTCTGCTCTGTGACCAGAGGCCAGCGTGCCCCACACGTAATTTACCCATAACAGCCTTTGGCCCCCAGGTCCTGGGAGGGTCCCCCTGGCTGACCTCAGAGTTCACAGGACTGCTGTGCCCTGGGAGCTTGCTGTGGAGGCAGCTCCTTTCTGGCAGTACTCATCTTGGTGGCCCCTGAAAGACTTCATCCCCTAAGTCCCCTAACTGTCCCTAACTGTCCCCTAACCATGGGATTGCTGAGGACCACTCCGTGGGCCAAGGCTGGCAAGGTAAATGCAGGTTCTCCTTTTCTGGCTGAACCACACAGCCGGTGATCCTGGCAGGATTGGATGGCGTGGGGACTCCAAATGCCTTGAGTCTGGACCTGCGACTCGGCAAACCTGCCACGGCTCGTCTTGTCATGTGGTTGCCCCTCCGCCTTCCACATCAACAAACACCAGGTTGTCACATGGAAGTGCCGCCCCCCCCCACCCCATTATCCTGGGAAGGGTATAAGGTGCTCTCTCTGGAATCCCTGCACTGTGCCAGGTGGTGCCGCTGGGTGACGTGGGACTGGGAGGCCACGTGGAAGGTCATTTGTGCAGCCTCGCGGCTCAGCAGGAGGCAGGACGGCCCCAAGGTCAGCACAGGCCAGGGGCCCAGCCAGCTGGGCAGGGTCCTCACCGGCCGCATGGCAGTGGGCACGTGAGAGGACCTCTCTGAGCGCCGGGGCCCAGCCAGCTGGGCAGGGTCCTCGCCGGCTGCGTGGCAGTGGGCACGTGAGAGGACCTCTCTGAGCGCCGGGGCCCAGCCAGCTGGGCAGGGTCCTCACCGGCTGCGTGGCAGTGGGCACGTGAGAGGGCCTCTCTGAGCGCCGGGCACAGCGCCTCCTATCAGCAGCGCCAGGGATGGGAGGCGGGTCCTGGGGGCTAGGACGGGCAGAGATGGTGCAGGGGCGGAGCAGGGGGGCTTTAGCTTCACCGTTTAAATGTGTTTCCAGACTGGTGTTGGGGCTGTGTTAGGGAGAGCTGGGCCAGGACCCCGGGCCTCAGCCAGTCCTGACACCTCCGTCACACGTACTGGAGGGGCAGTCAAGGCGCCCTCACCGCCTCCCCGCCCCCAGTGACCATGAAGGGGGCCCGCTTGGCCCGGACAAGGCTCTGCAGTCAGGATCAGGATGGGGAGCTATTCGGTCTTGGCCTGGAGAGACCCGCTGCCTTTAACTGGGGAGGTGGTCCCTTGAGCCGTAATGATGACTCCAGGGGAAGACCCTCAGGGAGATCCACGCAGACGTGAACAAGACGCCATCCCTTGTCTCCCCCAACGCGGGGTCCCCGCCTGCCCTGGAGAGGGAAAGAGCCCCATTTTGCCACCCTAAAGGCCCAGAGCAACGTGCCTTTTTTCCAGGCTCTCGCCTCACCTGGGTGTTTGCACACCTTTTGGGAGAACAATGTCATCTGATGGGGCCTGTGTTTGCCCATCCTGCACACACATCCTTCTCCAGGGGTCCCTGGGGAGTCTGCTCCACGGAAATGCCTCCCTGAGATGTGAAGGGAGAGGTGGAGGGGAGGGGAGGCGGGCAGGGGGAGGTGGGGAGAGGGACGTGGGCAGGGGGAGGTGGGGGAGGGGAGGCGGGCAGGGGGAGAGGGGGGAGGGCCGTGGGCAGGGGGAGGTGGAGGAGGGGAGGCGGGCAGGGGGAGGTGGGGGGAGGGACGTGGGCAGGGGGAGGTGGGGGAGGGGAGGCGGGCCGGGGGAGGTGGGGGGTGGGACGTGGGCAGGGGGAGGTGGGGGAGGGGAGGCGGGCAGGGGAGGTGGGGGGAGGGACGTGGGCAGGGGGGGTGGGGGGGGGGAGGGGGGCCGGGGGAGGTGGGGGGAGGGACGTGGGCAGGGGGAGGTGGGGGAGGGGAGGTGGGCAGGGGGAGATGGGGGGGCGCGGGCTCTCTCTCAGCAGCCCTGCAGCTCCTAAGTCTGGGCTACACCACCTCGGCTGAGTGTCCTGCCCCCTTGCAGACCTGGGCCCCCCCAGCAGGGTGGACGGACAGGGCTCACGTTCGGGACTCGTTGATTTGCACGCAGGCAGAGCCTCGCCGTCCCACGGCCTCCAAAGAGCGCGTCTGCTCACTGTTCGATGCGCGTGGCCTTGCAGCAGGAGGCAGAGAGGCGGCCGGGTGACCTGCCGGCAAGCCCGGGGCGTCCAGGCCGCTCAGCGGGCGTTTGCTCCATTTGAGATAATAAGTGGCCGGGCTGCGCGGCCCTGCCAGCAGCTCCGGCTGGCGACGTGGGTCTTCCAGGAGAGAAGCTTTTCCGGAGCCTCCGTCCAGAGCAGAAAGGGGCCCGGCCGGAGAGCCCCGCCGGAAGGCTGCGGGGGGGGAGGGGTCCCCAACTTGAACTCAGAGAAACTGCTGGTTCTTACGAAAGAACCCCCTTTCTGGATACCCAGCCTCAGTTTCCCCAAGCTACCTTTGCTGTGTTGGGGGCGATGAGGGGGCTGGTTCTGGCTTTAATTTATTTGCGAACAAACAGGCAGGTGCTGGAGGCGGGAAGGACAGACCCGCAGCAGCGCTGAGAGCGGTGATGGGAGCAGGAGCCGCCGGCATCTCGGGAGCATTTCCTGCGTCTTGTCTCCACCCCTGTAGCAAATCTGTGCCGCGCCCCCGGCGGGCAGGCCTTGTTCTAGACCCCGGGGCGCCCCAGGGACCTCAATGCGAGCCAGGCTCTGTGTGCTGCAGGTTATTGCACCTTAATTGTCGAAACAGCCCTGGGAAGAGAATTCTGGTAACAGGGCTTCTTTCCAGACGGAGGAAGGTACCACTGAAAGTGCATCGGTTAATCGGACGCCTGCCCTCCCCTGCCTGGCTTCCTAATGCCTTTCCAGGGGCACCCCCATGAGAGGCTCGGGGTCAGCTAGAGTGGCCATGCCCCACCCCTTCGAATTAAACACTGGGCATCCAGTTAGGTCTGAGCTTCAGACATGCAAGAATCATTTTTAGTATAAGAATATCCCATGCAAATTTAACTGGCTGGTCCCTATTTTTATGGTCTGGCAACCCTACCCTGAGGTAGCCCGTTTGGCCTGGGCCAAGGACAAGCCCTCATCAGGCACCTCTCTGCTGAGCCCGCTTGCCCTTGTACCTCCCTCCTCCACACACCACGGTGACACCAGATGGAGGTGGAACTAGAGTGTCACTGACGGGCAACAAGGTCCCTGAGCGCCGGGCGCTGCAGATCAGGGAGGCAGGACAGACAGGGGACGTGACACCAAGGGCCCACCCCACCCGGCGAGCCATCAGGTCTGATCAGGTGACTGGCGCCTGCGACAGGACATGCACCCACGAACGGGGCTGCAGCTATCAAAGAGGCCCTTCCCTGAAAATGGACCTGAGCCCAGCGAGCAGCAGCTCCATGGCTGCAGAGAGATCTGCCTCTGACGGCTCCTTCTGACGCCTCCGCTCTGCGCCGCCGGGAGAACATGACAGCGCGTCGCCCGGTGACCGTCAGCGCTCCTCACTCAAGGGAACGCACCAGCCGACTCGTCTGAAAGCCTCCTTGGTCCCTGGGCTGCCCGGCCGGCTCATCCCACTCAGCCCGCAGCCAGCCCCCGCGTGCCCCACCGGGGCACGGGGTGCTGGATGCCTCTGTCACAGCAGAGTGGCCTTTGCAGGAAAGTGCGTTGGGAGGATTTAGGCTTCTTGGGAGGACGCAATGCAGTAACGCCCCAAAAAACATGGGAGCAAGTCTCCTTGTGCCTCCTTGTGCCAGGAGCCCGGGTCAGCGGGTCCCTCGGGGCAGGGCCCCTTCAACACACAAAGGCGAGGGCAGAGGAAGGGTTTGCTCAGGGCCAGCCAGGGAGTGACCAGGGACCCTGAACCCCACCGCCCCACGTCCCTCCACGCCGAGTCTCTAGTCACTGCAGAGAGACCTTTGCCCTGAGTGAAAGCGGTCCCCTCAGGGACCCGCATGTCCCACCACAGCCCTGCACTGCCCGTGCCCGGGGCACGGCTTGCTTGCTATGCACCTGGCTGCCCAGCACAGGGCAGGCCAGCAGGAGCTCCCAGACACCTGAAAGTGCACCCGCGCGCTGTCACTCAGCCCCCACATCCCCGCTGGGTGGGAAGGAAGCGGCTCAGAGGCCCCGGCAGCACACGGCCTGCAGCCTCCTCTGCCCTCAGCTCCGGCCTCTCCTGTGGGCACCTGCCTCCGGTGTCTGCAGAGTCGGTCAAGAGGCAAGGGGGGTGCAGGCCGCTCAGCTCTGAGCCTCCCCAGGGACATGCCCGTGGGTGTGGCAGAGGGAGAGGCACACCCACTCTGTCAGGGCCCTCGTTACCAAGCGCCTTAGAACAAGGGTTCTGGGGCAGCACGTGTCCAGACGGCCAGGACACCCTGTTGCCTTGTCCCTGTCTGTCCCCGTCTGTCCCCGTGACATCTGAAGGATGCCGGGTGCCTCTGGCTGGCAGATGGACGGTGTGTCTTGAATCAGAAACAGACCTTGCAGAGCCTCGGGCGCCGCATTTGGGGCTGGGGGCAGTGCCGTGCGCCCTGCAGTCTCCTCCTGTGATGCCCATGAGTTCCCTCCACGGATGGAACCGCCCCTTCTCCCTTTGAAGAAGCCACTTCCCTGCACACCTGGGCCCCAGTCTCCGGCCCACCTTGCCCACCCAAGGTGCCAGGGAAATGGTTATCGAGGGCCCCGTGGTCTCTAGCAGCTCCGGCCCTGTGGGGTCAGAGCTATGCTTCCAGGACACGGCCGGCGGGGCCACTGTCCAGCGGAGGCCGCTGTGGACTCCCAGAAGTCGTCTCAGTGCTGTGGTTTTGGAGTGATCCAGGGGTCACAGGTGCCCATGACCTTGTGACCGCTGACCTGGCCAGTGGCTTGTCCTTGTCACCACTATTTGTGCAGGATTCTCTCCCGTTTTGCTCACAGGTGCTCCCCACAGGACAGGAAGGCAAGTGGCCAAAAGACACTGTGGGGAGGGGGCGCGTCCTGCTGACCTTTCCAGCTTGGCCTGTGCGTCCTGTCAGGAGCTGCCCTGCTCACCGCCACCGGCCTCCCAGGAAAGTCTGAATGGTGGTCCTTGGTTAACCGCCTTTGGAGTGGAAGCGGCAAACAATGCAAAGTACCCAGCCCCCCTGTTTCCAGTCCTTTGCAAAGCCAGGAGTGGCCACTAGCAGCGAGCTGGAGACCTGAACTGACTCTCGGGCCCCCTGCCCAGCGGGGAGCTGCTCGCTGCCCCTCGGGCGGCATTACCACCTCTGCGCTCATGGCCGCTGAGCCCGGGAGCCAAGTGCCGCCTCGGCCAGAGCTTGCCCTGTCGTAGGGTCACACGCCGGGCAGTGTCTCCATAAGGCCCCGCTTGTCTGGCTTCGGCTGGCCGTCTCCACGCAGAACCTGCGAAGGGCACTCCGGCAGCGCCTTTTGTCTCCTTTCTCCGTAAGAAAACCGATGCCCGCCCCTGGGGGCAGCGGCGTCTTTGCGGGGAAACACCACAGACCCGCTTTTCAGAACCAGCTTCCCACTCGGCAGCCTGTCGTCTTCAAGAAGGGGCAGATCCCACACACATAATTGCCACCGTGTCTAATTAGGCAGAGCTATGTAAATCGAGCATTTCTACATGATTAAAATGTCAGGAGAGACTTGGATAAGACACGCGCGGTTCAAGTGTCTCGTGTGCTGAGTTGGCGATGCCCCTCTCGGCCCCTGTTCATCTGCCTGCTTCCTAATTAGGGTATTTATGGCCTGATAAGACGCGAACAAGGCTCTCAAGGTGAGGGCCGCTTCCTCGTGGACTGCCAAGCGGCATCACTGGCACGGAGCCATCGCCATCCTCGGACCCGTTTCCACGCACTCCCCCCACCCAGTAACGCCCACCCCGCCCTTAGACCTCCTCCCAACCTCTCCGTCCTCGTCCTCAATGGTCCCCTTCACCAACCTGAAATGTCTTCCCAAACAAGGGCAAGCCAAATGGATTCTCTCACGGTCTGACAGGATGTTCAGGAAAGCAAACCCAGCACCTTGCAACGTCTGTTCAGGATTCCCCACCATGCCAGGTCATCAGAGGAGGGGGCTTCCCGGAGAGTGGCAGGCACAGCTCTGCTCCCCGGCTGACGGGTGGCGACCACCAGGGCCCACTTCACTTAGTACATTCACGTGGTGGAAAATGGTGTTGGCGACAAGGCCACGTGGCCCCTTTGCTTTATGAGAAGCGTCACTGGAAATTCTGAAATGCTCATCTCAGAAACAGAGCTCCTTGTGGGCCCTGTGGAGACAGGGAAAGGCGTGGGGTTCCGCGTTTCTTGATGGCTGAATTCTGAATCACTTTTATGGAACTCTGTTTTTCAGACACCAAATGTGGCTTTGTGGTCTCGGAGGACAAAAATAGCAAGTGAGACAAATCTGTAACGACGTCAGATTAGATGTGCACCCCTGAAGTCTTATTGCTTCTCCCCCAAAATAGGGAAGGGAGGGAGGGACGAGGGAAGGAGAGATGTGACCAAACACAGTGCTGCTGTCTTGGGCTTCACCTTCCCTCTGGGGCAGTGGCTCAGCTGTGCCGTCTGTAGGGCTCTCCTGAGTCACGAGGCAGCCTCACGAGCGTGGGGTGCCAGGCTAGCGCCCCAGCATCCATCCACCCTGCAGGCGCCTGTCTGGGGATCCTCAGAGCCATGTTTCTGGCCACACGGAGTCCGCGCAGGATGCTCCAGCCGCTCCGTGCCATGGAGCGCAAGTTGGAACACACCTTTTTTCCACAGTAACACCTACTGGTGGTTTTTCTTATCACAGAAACAACAGATTTATGGTCAAAAACACAAAGAAGCACAGAGAACAAAATAGCCCTCCTTCTGAGCACTGGAGATCAAGCACCACCAATGCCGCCCCTCACGATGGGCACACACGTGTCCTCTGCAGACATGCTCCCCGGTGAGCACACGTGTGCAGCCGCGTCGGCACTCCGTGTGGATCACAAACGGGCAGTCAGGAGCAACCTCCTCCCGCGTCATTCCGGTGGCTTCCTGGTGTCCCATCGTGAGGACTTGCGTGACTTATGCTGTGGCCGCACGTACGGCACACGTGTGCACACACGCCTTCCCAGAGGTGTGCAGGCAGGATGCTCCCTGGGCCGGGGGCTCCTGTAACTGCCAGGGGGGAAGGGGCGCTGAGGACGTGCCCAGTGGGTGTCCACCCTCAGCTGGATCTTGGTGGGGGACACTCCCCAGAAGTTCCTGGCTCCCCTCCCTGCGTCACTGCGCTGCCGCCTTGCCTGACTCACAGTGGTCAGGCCAAGACCACAGCTGCCTGCAGCCCGATACGAAAGGAGCTCTGTCTTCTTTTCTCCTGTTCCCCAGCCTGGATGTGCAATGCAAACGAAGGTGTTAGGAGGGCTGCAGGATTCCAGACCCCGTGGGACCCCGAGGCATGGAACCAAGGGAAACCTCGCAGGGCCATGCTGGGCTCAGGGTCTGGAAGGGGCTGCTCTGGCCAGCTGTTCTCACTTAGCCATCCTTGACCTGCCCTCACACCCCGGCCAGTCCCAAGGGCGGGCCCTGCCTGGCTCCATGCTGGCCTGGCTGGCACACGTGCGTTCGCTCTGTGTGAGGATTAAGGGGTTTCCTGGAGCAGGGACCTCTGCGACCAGTGCAGGGCAGGGAGCGCCCGTGCCCCGACCTCAGGGACACGAGTTGCCGGCAGGGGTGTCATTGTATCACCACCTGCCCCCAAAACAAGCTACTAAAACTCAGCTTCCCCTCGGCCTTGGAACCGGAGCCCCTGACCTGGCCCCCAGGGCGCTGCGCTGCGCCCTGGCCACTGGCTTCTTTCTGGGTCCTCAGAGAGCCCTGTAGCCCAGGAGACCCTCACACCTGTGCTCCCTCCGTCCGGGCCCTGCCACACCCCCTCCCTGTCTCTGTCACCTCCATGTTCTCCTGAGCCCCCTCCCAGAGCCGCCCCGCCCTGCAGGAGCTTTAAGGGGCCAATGTTTGTAGAGAAAACTCAGATGACCTTTTCTATGGCATCTTTCAAGGAGAGAGAGCTCTAGTCACAGATTTTACAGTACGGCCTCTCAAGTAACCAGCAGGAAATGGTGGCCAGCGTGTGTAAAGGCCTCGGGCTGGGACTGATGGAGGGCTCCCCCCGGCAAGTGGCCAGAAGCACCCAGGGGCAGTGGCCGCAGAGTCCTAAAGCACCCCGGGTCCCCAGGGCTCCCCAAACACCGTCTGCTGCCAGCCTCGACTTAGCACCTCCCAGGAAGAAACAAGCCCAAGAGAAAGCAGGAGAAACCACATTTTCCTTTTAAAGGAAAATTTAAATTACACCTCCAGAGGCCTAGGCTATGCTGAGTGGGTCCCCGTTTGACTGTCCACTCAGGAACGGAGCCAGCCGTGGAGCCTAGTGGAGCTGGCTCGTCCCATTCATGCCGGTCATTGCTTCCGAGGCCCCTTGTTGGCAGTTTTGCTGTAGGTGACGCCTTCCCAGCCTTCTCTGCCCGTTGAGCGCAGGCTGGGCCCTGCATGCAGGGGCCTGGGTGCAGCGAGCGGGTGCTGCCCCAGCGGACTGAGGTTCTTTATGTGGCACAGCCATAGTCCACGGTGTGGATGGGCATTCTGCGACTCTCTCATCTGTTGACGGAAGTGGGGGTTGTTCCCACGGGTCGCTACTGTGACTGGTGCTGCTGTGAACACCGGTGTGCAGGTCTCTGGGGAATGTGCCCAGGAGGGGCACTGCCAGTCAGAGGGAGGCGCGTGTAACTTTGAGGAGCCACACATATTTCCACGGCAGCCTCAAGTCCTGCAGCCTTTGGGGATGCCTCTGGATGAGTGAACAAGGACAGTAGCCAGTGGTTCCCGCACCCACCGTGGCCCTCTTGAGTCTGCCAGTCCTGTCCTTGGGCCCCGAGCAGCAGGAGAACCAGACGAGCGGCGCCCCGCCCTCGGCGTGTTGTCCCCTTGTCTGAGGCTGGAGGTTCCAGCAGCAACACCGGCCTGGGGAACAGCGCTGCCCGGCGAGGAGCGGGCTGTGGGTTGGAGCGTGGACTGCGGGACCCCAGCCTGTAACACCTGCCCGCCTCCCGCCCAGGACGGCGGGAGCATGGGTGGGAGCCGCAGGCCCACCGGGCCGGGCTAGTGCGTGTGGGCCGCAGCCCCGCGTCCCGCGTGGGAGGGCAGTAAGGCGGAGGGCGCGCAGGAGGCCTCGATGCTTATCTAGGGCAGGCAGACGGCTGCATTATTGATGGATGTTCTGCAAAATTTAAATGCTGAGTTGGGGGAGGCGAGCGAAACCCCAGGGACGGCCGCTTGCCGGTTTCTTCCCTCCGCTTGAACTTGAAAGTGGCCAAGTCCTGTTTCAATGAATTCAGTGTGGCACCCCGCGGACGGGGCGCTGGGTCACAGCAGGCCCGGGAGGACCCCCGCTGCCCGCGGCTCGGGGCTCGCTCACCTGGCCTCTCATAGATGATGACCTGCGCGCTAGGCCAGGAAGAAGGGCCCTGAGGAAGGGTTTACAATAAGACATCGAAACTCCTAACCACACCAGGCCCCTCCTGCTAAGTGAAGATGGGACAAGCAAGGAAGGCGGGTCTGTGTCCGGGACGCCAGGGGACACCTGCCCTCCCAGGCACGTTCCGGGCCCTGCTGCCCGCCCTCGGCCTCTGAATACCGTTCCAGAACGGGGTTTGGTGAAAGAGAAAATGGTGACCATGTTTGAGTCTGAAAAGTATACTTTCTAAAACAAAATCCAAGTGGAGGTGCCTAAACCCCCCCTCCCCTGGGGTTCTGCTGGGGGTCCCTGCCTGCATTTCCTGCTGCTGGATGGATTTGCTTCCCTCCCGGACCCAAGGCCAGGAAAGACCCCCCAACCCCCACCCAGCTCCCAAAAGCAAGAGCGACGTGCCCTCTAGTGGCAGTCGTCTGCACGCGCGCAGTGCATACACATGGCTACACACACACGTGGACACACACACACGTGTCCCTGGGTCTCTGAGATGGTTTGTTTCTCTGCGGTGTCTTCTGAGGGCTCGGCCGGGATGGTCCCATGTGGAGTTTGTGATTCGATAATTTGGAGAAGCGACCATGCTGCATTCACACGACAACGGCTTCCAGGGTTTACCACTTCGCTTCCTGTCTTCCCTGCCTGACCCCGCCCTTTGCCGGCAGCCTGCCCTCTCGCATTCCTGCCCCGGCCCCTTGCAGTGGTGGCTGGTCCTGGGCGAGAAGGCGCATGAGGTGTGACGCTGCTGTCCATGTCTGCTCCCCTGAGGTCCTCCCTCCACCCGCCACCCCGTTCTCCTTCCCTCCCACCCGGCGGCCAGACGACGGGCACCGGTCCGCGAGCAGGACCTTCAGCCTTGCAAACGGGTGACAGGCAGCCCCTGGGGCGGCACCTGGGCGCAGGAAGGACCTCAAATGCCACCTGCCCAGCCCTGGAAAGACGCCGCGGAGGCTCCTTGCGGCTTAGATTTCCAAGTCAGTCCTGGGAAAGAGGCGATAAGCAGATTTGTGAGAAACTAGAGTTAGAAATGGAACAAGTTTCCAAAGGGAGGCTTTGTCAGAAAATCTGATTTCACCCGCGCCTTCCTCCGGGAAGGCACTGACGTGACACGAGGCCCCATCCAGGCGGGTCGCCGACAGCTGTGAACAGAGCCCCCGAGGCCGTGGGGGGACCTGGACTTCGGATCCGGCCTGCCAGCCCCCGGCCTGCCCCTCCCTTGACGGACGGGACGAAGGGGCATCCTCTTTCCGCCGGGACCCTGAGGCGCAGAGCCCAGGAACAGGGGCCTTCGCTGTGCGCCAGGCCGTGGCGTCAGGGCCCCACCGTGCCTGCTTTGCTGGGCGGCCCTGGGAAGACGGCGTAAACACGTCCCCGTGCACTGGTTCAGTGGCTGGCGTGACTGCCGTGACGTCAGCCGGGCACACGGCCCAGCCCCACCTCACAGGCGGCACCCCGGCCCCGGCGAGGGCCGGGGCTTGTCCGGCCGGCTGGTGGCGCGCCTGGCCCTGCACTGTGGTGCCTCCCATCCCCTCCTCTCACCCGGCGCCCTGACTGTACTCCTCACATCTCCTCCAGGTAACTGGCCCCCTTCAAGGAACGAGCAGGCCTGCACTGAGCAGCTGTCTGCCCCTCTGAGAGGCTCCTGACACCGGCTGCCCTGGGGAGGGGCCTCTCAGATGGCAGCCAGGGCGAGGCCAGCGGGAGCACGGGGAGGTGTCAGCGCCCCGCCCCCAGCACGCCGGCCCTGGCGGTAGGCTTGGCGGGACACGTGATCTTTGTCACAGCCACTCAACTCAGCTGTTGTCATTGCAAAAACAGCCGAAGATGATGTGTAAATGAATAGATGTGGCCGTGTGCCAATAAAACTTTGTTTGCACAAATAAGCAGTGGTGGGCACATTTGGCCCGTTGTACACACTCATTGGGTCATGTGACACCCCTCACAGCCCCCTCAGTGACTCCCACCTGCCCACAAGTGTCCAGATGCCTTTTTGGGCACCCAGAGGCCTCAATGGATGGGCTTGCCCATCCCCAGAATCTCTGTTGTCACTACAGTCATTTGGGGACATTCAGAGCACATTCACTGAGCACGGGCTTAGTGCTGGGCACTGGGAACCCTGGGGACACGCTGGTAAAAAGACAGCCACAGCCTCCAGAGCCCAGCTGAGTGAGGGACACAGACAACATCAGATAATGGCACAATAACTGTGAAATCTGAACTGTGACACAAGCCGTGGGCACAGACTGGGCCAGTCTGAGAGCAGGTGATGCGGAGCTGGCTGTCTGGAGTGTCGGGAGAATTCTGTAAGAAAGAGGCATTTGAGCGAATTTCTGGAAGGTCAGCCTTCACTGGAGAAGCAAAAGCACTCCACAGAGGGAAGGGCGTGGGCAGAGGCTGGTGGTGCGAGGCAGTGTGAGGAACCCACAGAGGTTGTACAGGGTGTGGGAGCCTGGGCCAGGAGCGGCTGGACAGTGGTCCACAGCCAGGCCCACAGCCTCGTGGGCCACAGGAGGGATTTGTGTGTGAGTCAGTTAGCTTCTGCTGCATGACAGGACCGCTCAAAACGTAGCAGCCTAAAACAACATCCATTTGTCTCCATTTATTTAGCTCCCAGTTCCACAGATTGTTAATTTGGGCTGGGCTCAGCTGGAAAACTCCTGGCCCTGGCTGGGCTCATTCATGCATCTGTCATCAGCTGCCAGGTTGGCTTCCGACTGGCTGGTCTGGGAGGGAGGCAGAAAGGGATAAAGAGATGGAGAGGTGTAAGGATGGATGGATGGATGGGTGGATGGTGGATGATGGATGGAGGGATGATGGATGGATGGATGGATGGATGGATGATGGATGGATGGATAGATGGGTGGGTGGATGGATGGATGGATGGATGGATGGATGATGGGTGGATGGGTGGATGGGTGGGTGGATGGATGGATGGATGGATGGATGGATGATGGGTGGATGGGTGGATGGGTGGGTGGATGGATAGATGGATGGATGGATGGATGGATGGATGATGGGTGGATGGGTGGATGGGTGGGTGGATGGATAGATGGATGGATGGATGGATGGATGGATGATGGGTGGATGGGTGGATGGGTGGGTGGATGGATAGATGGATGATGGATGGATGGATGGATGGATGGTGGATGATGGATGGAGGGATGATGGATGGATGGATGGATGGTAAATGGTTGATGATGGGTGGATGAATGGATGGATGGATGGTGAATGGATGGATGGATGCATGGAGAGAGTGAAGGAAGACTGGATGGATGGTTGGAAGGAGAGACAGTTTGGTGAGCATATGCTGTTTACAATTCCTTGTGGAGCCAGTTTCTGTAATCTGAGCACATTTCAGTGAGTCAAATGGCTAAGAACTGGTCTTTTTCCTAAACCTCTTGGAGAAGTACGACTTGAGGTAGTTTGTCACTTGGAAAGCATTTCATAAGGTCCCTTTGTGCCTTGGACCCCAGAACCCTCCCTCCCCTGTGGTGCCAGTGAGAAGTGGGCTGTGGTCCCAGCAGAGAGCTGCCACCAAGCTTGTCCTCACACCTCACACCAGAGGCACCTGTGATCTCTGGCTCAGAACAGGGGTGTAGAAATGGCCACCGCTGCTGACTCAGGTTTCTGCACTGGTGGACTCTCGGCAAGGGCCGGGTGGTCAAGGGCTGTGGGACCCGTCAGCGTCTGATAGAATTCATTCTTCCCATCAAGCATTGTTTGCCTTTAAATGCTCGTGGCTGCATCTGAATGCTAACCACTCCTTTCGGACTGTGTCCAGACTTAAAGCGTGCTCCTACCTGTGCCTCTGCAAAGAAAGGGGAGAGGGCTGGTCTCTTCTTCTTTTTTTCTTTTTTTTTTTTTTTTCTTTTTAAGAGGACAGTGTCTCTGGCCCTCATATGTGGGATCCGAACCGGGGCCGCTGGCTTCCCAAACCAGCTCTTAACCACCGCGCCACTCGGCCGGCCCTGGTCTCTTCTTCTGTTTGAACCTCTAACCTGCAGTTGAGCTGGACACCGAAAATGCTAACGAAATGAGGTCCTTCCAGACTTGTGTCTGTGAGGTTGTCCTCTCTGCAGACTGTGCGTCCCTGGTTTTCCAAACCAGATGCAGCACCACGCTCTCCGGGCCCCTGTTCGTCTCCTCCCTGTGTTGGCACCAAATGTGATCTGTACCTACCAAAGGCAGGGCCGCTGAGATGAAAACACAGATGAAACACCCTCCTCCAGGTCTTCCGCCCAGAGCTCCGCGCAAGCCCTGCGGCCAGCACACCGCCCGGCAGGCATGGGACCCAGCTGCCGCTAGCGGTCGGGGAACTGTGTTTCTAGGATGAAAAGTAGAAACAGCCTGTACACTGACTGACGCCCAGACTGACGCACTGTTCTTCCCCAACTCGTTCCCTTCTAGAAAGTTCAGCAGTACACAGTCATCATCCAGGCCACAGACATGGAGGGAAACCTTAACTACGGCCTCTCGAACACGGCCACAGCCATCATCACGGTGACAGATGTGAATGACAACCCGCCGGAATTCACCACAAGCACCGTGAGTACCTGGCACCCCACGGGGCCCATGGCTGCGGCTGTCGCTCGCTTCTGTCCTTGCTGCTGGCAGGTGGAGGAGCTGGGCAGATAAGGGCACAGCAGAGGCCTGGCGGCGGGAGCCCATGCAGGAGCGACACCCCCCGGGATGTGTTGTGGGAGGGGCCGGAGGCTCCGCCAGGGAGCTGGCCCCCCAGGGCAGGGGTGCAGGGGCTGTGCTCCAGGACGATGGCGCAGAGATGCCGGCATTCAGCAGTTGTTGGCACCTCGAGAGCTCCCGGGACAGATTGCTGGGCAGTCGCTCTGAATCTGAAAGAGTTGATTGGTGACGTTGGGCCCTGGCGAGAGGCTGATGTCTCAGCCACTTTCGGAGCATGCATGTGGCTGTGTGGAGTGGACCTGCAGCTGGCCCTCCATGGCCTTCTGCCAGCAGAGAGGGAAACGGGGTGAGGGGTACACTGCGCTTTCTTCCCGTCAGGCACCGGGGGCGGGTTGGGACTGGATCCCACACCAGGCTGGCTCTTGGTGGACATATATTCCTTCATCAGCCCATGAGTCACAGGGACCAACTGCCCTCTCCCAGGGGCTGCCCTAGGGGTGGAGCAGTGAGGACACAGGTTGTGCAGCTTCCCATAAAGTCCTTGTGCCCAGCACATTTGATGAGGCCCTTCGGTGCCACCCAGCAGTCTTCAGGGGCCCCGGCCTCTGCTCTGTCCCCACTCACCGACACCACCTCCCCCATGTCTCCCAGCCCTTGGCAAGCGGTGCTGAGTCGCTGAGCCATCTTTTCAGGTCTCCAAGTGGGGTCCTGACATGATGGGGACATGCATCCACCCTCGGGTGCCCATCCAGCAGTGAGGCAGGTGCAGGGGCCTGGGACCGACGGGGGGAGGGTCAGCGAGGGCGCCAAGAGCGGAGCTGGGAGGTTGAGGCTGCCCTGAAGATCTCAGGTCTTCTTGTCAGAGCCCCCCTCTCTCTGGGCCAGGCCACCGGGGGGCTACATGGCTGAGGGTGTAACAGCTGTGACAGTAACGAAAATAACTGGAGCACAAGCCACACTGTGCCCGGCCCCGCCAGGCACTCGCCAGGGTTTCCCGGTCAACCTCTAGTCCCCACCACCCCAGTGAGGTTCGGGATGAGCTACGGGAGGGCTCAGAGGCTGAGTCACTTGCCCAAAGCCGCGCAACCCGTAAGTGGGAGCAGCTGCGATGAGACCCCAAAAGTTGTGCTGTCGCTATGCAACTAAAGGAGGGGCAGGGGGAGGGCAGAGAGGTGGGGGGCCGGACAGGAGACCCTTCCTTCCCCTGGTGGGCCAGGCACCTCGCTGTGAAGGCGTCTGCAGGCCGGAGCCCCCCCAGCACCCCCTTGGGCCCCCGCCCCATAGCTCCATCTCAAATCACCGAGTCCCCACCTCCTACACCCCTCACGCTGCTTTCCTACACCCCCGCCCCCGACATCCCCATGTCCTCAAACCCTGGACTCCCCAAATCTCCAAATCCCGCCTCCCGCCTCCCAAGTTCCAGGCTCTGGGCCTGGCTGGACCAGGCGATGGCCGGTGTCCCCGGCGCTGCGGCCCCGGCCGTGTGGGCACAGCGCCATCTTGTGGGCACACAGCAGATGGCCGCGTGGAGGGAGCAGTCAGCCCCGGCCCACTGGCCAGGGCGCGTGGCTTTCGTTGGTTTACTCCCCTTGGCCAGTGGACAAGGGCCCAGGGCCAGCGTCTCGGGGAGTTCGGACGTGGGGGAGCCGCTTCCTAGGGACCCTTGGGAAATAATGATGCCCAGGCCCCAAGACCCCGGCGGGCCCACACCTGGCCGGGCAGGTGCAGCTGTCCATCCCCCTCCCACCTGCACCACCTTCTGACAGTGGCAGGAGCACACGGCCGTCTCTTGGACATGCCAGGCCTGTGCTGGCACATGACCTGGGCTCCCAGGTGGGCACCGTTTACCCGGCTCTGCGACGGGGACCTTGCCTGAGTGCCCTCGCAGTGAGGAGCCGGCAACATCTGGCCTTGTCCCTGGTGTCACGGGGCCGCGGGCGGGCAGCCCACGGGGCTCAGAACCCATCTGCCCAGCCAGGGGTCCAGATGGTCCAGGGCAGGTGCCCAGGTGCGAGGACACCGCTCCCAGGAGCACACTGCAGTTGTTGGGGTGTCCCAGCCCCACGGACCCTGGTGTTTGCGGGAGCTCTGTCACTCTCAGGCCCAGCTGCGGGGTTTGCCTGCTGTCTGGTTGAGCTCACTGCTCTCCCCAAATCCTCTGTGCTCCTGGGACCTTCCCCTGGGAGCCCGGGGGATTTTGTGGAGGGCGGAATAGACTAAAAGGCCCACGCTCCGTATGAAATCCGCCCTCCCTCTGGGGTGGGAGCACGTTTGAATCCTGGATTACCATCTAGGCGACCGAGTCCATGCCGGCTCTGTTAAAATCCTTCCTTCCCCAGATGCCTGCCTTTGCCTCCCGTGGGGCAGTGGAGGGGCTGTTTTTGTGCCCGAAAACCTGAGAAATGAAATGAAATCTCATTATGGCTGGAGGAAGGTTAATACAAAAATCCTAACCCAGATTTACCAGCTTAGGCCCTTCTTATTAAACTTGCATGAATTAAAACAGACTCTTCGAATAAACTTCACCCCAAAGTCTGGAAGGAATCAGACTCGGGGACCCAGCTCTCCCTGTGCCCTAAAACCACCAGCCCGTGATTCTCGGGGATGGAAACCCCACTCTGGAGGATGAGGGCACGGCAGTGATGGTGCCCATGGGGCACGGTGTCCCCTCAAAACTTGGCTGAGGCAGGGAGCTCATAGGTGACAATAACCAGGACCCACCCCAGTAGTTTAAGCAGCAGGGGAAACTGCCAAGCACGTGAGTGGTCACGAACCCGAGGGCCAGGGGCATCAGGTGTGGGGGCTCCACCGGTTCACCAGGCACAGGAACCTCAGCTCCTGCCACCTGCCTCCTGCCACTGCAGGCACCAGAGCACGAGGCCTTGTGTCCTCCCTGTCCACCTCACTCACGTGATGGGGAAGCCTGCTGTGCACACACCCTCCTGCCCCCGCCCGGCGATTGGGGGACCGCTTTGGAGGCCTGCAAAGGCCTCCCTCCCACCTCCACCTCCGCCAGCTCCCATCGCCTGATGTCTGCTGGAGGGTCGTCACCCCACATTTCTGCTCCTCCCAAGGGCTCTAGGGACCAGGTCACCCACACACACACCAGCACAGGCCTGTGCCTCCCCAGGATGGCCCGCCTCATCTCCCAGCCACCAGCCCCCTGTCACTGAGACGGAATCACCGGAGGCCACGGCAGCCTTCAGTCGCCCGCGTTCTGAGAAAATCAAGCTCCTGTGTGGAAGCCACAGTTGCCTGGTTTCCTGTTCGTCACACCCCAGCACCACTCCCGACTGCCAGCTGCGGCCTGCATTTGAAGTGCTCAGGGCAGAAATACTTTGCCACAATCCGGAACCCAGAGCTGGGCTTCAAGCGCCGTCTCTCCGAGGGTGCAGGAGGCTCCCAATGGAGAGAACCGGAAGCCGGGTGCAGCCAGCACCCATCAGCTGGCATCCAAGGCAGATCCTGTCTCGCCCAGGAAGAGAGGGTCCCCACGGACAGGGGCGCACAGGCCACTGGCCCAGCCAGGGGCACTGCACAGGCGGGGGGGCCACCTATGGTACCGGCACAGGCTTTGACAGGCATCTGTGGATACCTGGCCCTTGAGCAGAAGTGAGCACTGGATGCGAAATGGGGATAATTCCAGACAGTGGCTGCAAAGTCAGAGCCATAAACATGCCGGAATGGTGAGGGACGAGCAGCTGGCTGCCCGATACGCTCCACCAGGCGCGCGGGCTTTTGAAACTCACTCGGGGGGGGTGGGGGGATTAGGCCCAGGGCTGCAGCCAACAGTGCGCCGGAAGGCACTGCTTTCGCACAAAGTGACGCCATGTCTGTTCCAGGGCATGAACGGCATTTGGGGGCCACAGCATATGTGGGCACAATGCAGGCAGTCATCTCACCATAATGTCGAGGTGCCGTGCTGCAGCAGGGGCGGGTGGCAGGGAGCCTGTGACGCTTGGGCGCCTCTGGCTGAAGTCAGGCGGGTGCGTAGGGTCCCGGGAGGCTGAGGGCTGAGCTGAGCTGCCTCTGGGTTCCTTCCCCTCCTGTAAGCCCCACAGTGACGGGGCCGAGGGTGAGGCCAACCCTGGCACCACGCTCACTACTTGGGGTACTCCGGGGCCCTCCCTTCGTGGCACCCCAGGGTCTTAGCCTCTCTCTGCAGTGTCCTCCTCTGTAAGTGGGGATTAGAGTGGGGTCACCCTGAGGAACTGGTTAGACAATGCACGGGCAGTGCCTGGCCCCTGGCACACAGTAGGCACTGGGTGATCATTTTGG
Organism: Aselliscus stoliczkanus; assembly: GCA_033961575.1. NCBI lineage: Eukaryota > Metazoa > Chordata > Mammalia > Chiroptera > Hipposideridae > Aselliscus > Aselliscus stoliczkanus. The sequence continues at coordinate 1,539,147 of CM066738.1, read as the reverse complement.
GAGCTGCACTGCTGTGAATACAACCAGAATCGCTAGGTGTTTGTACAGATTTTGTCTCCCCGTGTTGCGACTCAAGCACACCACACAGCGGCAGCACTGGCCACACAGTTTGCAAGGCCCAGCGCAAAATAAGACAAAGTATGAAGCATTTCAAGGCTGTAACAGTGACCAGTAAATCCAGCTCGGCGCCCTTCCGAGCTGAGTCACAAATGCACAGGGCACACGCCCAGCACCACTCTGAGCAGCGCCCCTCACCTGGTAGGAAGGGCTTGGGTTTCTTTCACCATCCAACTCACACGTGCACACACACACACCCCTACACACACGCATGCACCACCTTTCCCTGCAAAGTAACTGCGGCTGCCATGTGAACCACACTTACTGGTGAGAGTATCTTGCAGCCCTCATTGTGCTGGGACAGGACTAAAGGGTTGAATCCCCAGGTTTAGTCACTTGCTCATCTGCAGCACTGACCCCAAGCCCCATGCCTGTGACAGGACCCCAGCAGGACACCCGGAGATGACCGTCCTCAGGAAGGCTTTGCAGCTGCCGCTCCACTGTTATGTCCCGTCTTGCATGCACATCCTGGCGTCGCCCACATGTTGAGCTGTTTGCATCAGCCCTCTGCTGACATGGCCTGCAGGGGATTTCGGAGAGAGGCCTGTGTGTGCACATAGGTGTGTGTGTGTGCGTGCAGGCAAGGCTTAGTTTGGAAGTGGGTATGTGCAGATATGAGCCTCGGGACCACTGGGCCTCACTGGAGGAACCAGAGGCCTCTCGAGATGCCACACGAACCTTGGAATCCCCATGTCCGGGAGCAGCTGGGGGCATGTCCCCTGGGTCAGGAGGGAGCCTCTCCCGTCGTCCATAGTGTTCCTAACGTTCTCTTTCTCACACTTGGCAGTATGCAGGCGAAGTCCCCGAAAACCGGGTGGAGACGGTGGTCGCAAACCTCACCGTGATGGACCGAGACCAGCCCCACTCGCCAAACTGGAACGCTGTCTACCGCATCATCAGCGGGGACCCCTCGGGGCACTTCAGCGTCCGCACGGACCCTGTCAGCAACCAGGGCATGCTCACTGTGGTGAAGGTGGGTGCGCTGCTTGCTTTCTGCCAGGGCCCCCAGGCTGTGCCCCTGCCACAAACCCCAGGACAAACTCAACAGAAGTGGTACTTGGGTTAAGGGCATGCCACCCCCAACATCCACAGACAAAGGACTGTAGCCAACCTGCTGGTGGCACAGGCAGCCTACAGAGGACCCAGGCATGTGACCTCCAGAGACGGCTGCCTGACCTGCCACCCTCCCCCATCCCTTCCCTGAGGGCCATGTTTCCCCTTTAATCTATTGATGGGTGGACTCCATTCAGACTCTAATGGTAAACCAGCCTGGCATTCCGGAGACAAAGCTTAGTCACAGAGGAGTATTTCTTTGTGATACATCGTAGGACTTGTTTTGCTAATGTCTGAAGATTTTGCTTGTATTTTTCTGAGCAATTTAGCCCAATACTTTTCCTGTTCCATATTGTCTTTACGTTTTGGCACCAAAATTATAAAGTCATCTCAGGAAATGTGTTGGGGACGGGGAGGGATTGATTACCAAGGAGCAGCAGGAGGGAACTTGGGGGTGGGACTCCTGTATCTTGATCACAGCGATGGACATAAGACTCGATGCACTTGTCAGAATTCACGAGTAAATCTTAGTGTACGGAAGTTTGAAAATAAGTTTTAAAAGTCTTCGAGCTGAGAGCACACACACAGCCGCATGGTCCCCACAGAGCCATGGATCATTGTGTCCCGGGCCGAATTCAGAAGCTGGCACCACACTGTCCCCATTTTCCTTTCTTGTTTGTTTTTATTCCACGTAGTGCTTTTCTAAAATTTCCATTTACCGTCTGTTTAAGGCAGGTGTTTCACCTTAGAAAGCATTTTCAGGTTGGTCCTGTGCCCTTTGGTAGAAGACACCGTCCTTTCAGACTTTCTCTTTCAGAGCGGGTGGCCCGGGGGGGGGGGGGGGGCGGGGCGATGGGGGCGCTGGAGGGACCCCGCCCACAGGGGAGGCCTGGGCTTTGGGGGACACATGTTCTTGGTTTCCCACGCTGGCTCTTCGCTGTCTTAACCCTGGCATGGACCAGTCACCCTCTCTGTGCCTCAGTTTCCTCATACATAAAATGAAGTCAATTCGGGGACCTACACCCAGGTTGCTTGCTGACCTTAAAATAGATCCTCCTGGATAACAAGATTTGGTCCAGCACCCGGCACCTGGTGAGAACTCAGTCGATAGTCAGAATTAGCTGCTGTGCTTCTCCTCCTCCTCCTCGTTGTTGTCACCGACACCGTGGACTGGTTGCCCTCCCTGCGCATTCCCTAGGGCACGGCGAAGGTCACTTTAATTCCACACGGGGTCCGAGTCCCTTAGAAGCGCCAGGTGCCGTGCAGGGCGGGTACCCTGCAGCCCCCGCCCCTCACTGCCCGGCCCGGCAGGGTTTGCATCTGCAGAGGGGACGTGGGGGAGGGACGTCTGACATTCTCACGGCAGGTGCGCACTGGAGCCCCGCATGGAGCGTGCCCTCCTCTAGCCCCTGTGCCCCTGGGGATGCCTCCTGGAGTGAGGCTCCTCTGCTCCGCTTTCTGACAGCTGTGTGTGTTCAGAGCGGATGCCACACGGAGGAGCAGGGCCTTCCTGGGCACGGTGTCTGTGGGCCCAGCCTCCAGCCGGCAGTCCCAGCTCCTGGCTGCATCGTCCCTCCTCCGTCCTGAGGTCCCACTCAGTCACTATCAAAGGAAGTCTTGGGCAGGTCTGCCTGATCCCTGCCCTGTCCCCACAACCCCCCAACTCTCCTCCCGCCACACGGCCGGGGCACCTCCCAGGCTCCGCCCGAGTTGGGAGCACCGCTTCTCTGCTCTCAGATCCCCACCCCAAGGGGCACCTGTCACTGCCCCCACCCCCCACATCAGCCCCTCCCTCCCCCAGCCATGAAATCACAGCCTCCGCCAAGGAGAGAACCCCGGGCTCACGCTGATCACAGGTCCGTCCCACCCTCACACCTGGACCTCCGCTTTTGAAACTCAAAAGCCAAGAACTGGCCTCTTCCGTTTGCCCTCCCAGCGGTGACAAGGCTGACCACAGGCCGCGAGGGAGCTGCTGCCCAGATGCCTGAAGGAGGGGCGGGCGGCAGGGGAGGCTCGCGGAGCGTGCCCGGCTGTGCCCGCTGCAGCCCGAGCCCCGCGCACCCACCCCTCGGGTGCAGGCCAGCCCCTTTCTTTGAGGAAGGGTCACTGCCGCAGGTGGGGAGTCACCCGGCCCAGACCCGTGAGCGGGTCCCAGCACTCTGATTGAAACTGGTAGAGCAAATTCCCTATCAATTTCCCCATTACAAATACGTTTTATTTTACCCACCTGTGGGCTTTTATTGGCCGTAACAGTCTTTCTGGAAAGCGTCCTAGCTCAGACCGGTGACAGTCCTTAATGCAAGACGTGCAGCATCGTTCCCTGTCCTCCAGGGACACGAGCCAATAAATATGGCAGAAAGATCACTCCTTCAGTGGCTCGTGCATAAACAAAACCACAATTTTACACAACAATTTTATGAAACAGTAAATGTAAACGGAGTAGCCCCCATCCCTGGCCAACTCCCAGAAGGCTGTGGGGTCACGTTAGGCACAGTGAGGGTGCTGGTGGATGCCGTGTGCTTGGAGGCACCCCAAGCCGGGGGGCAGAGGAACCAAGCCCACACCTGGGGAGGGTGGGTGGTCTCTAGCCAGCAGTCCCTGGCGGAATGTCTCAGGGGAGGGGCACCAGGCGATTCTGCATGGGACGCCTCAACAGGCCGGCAGCCAGCTTGGGCCACTGAGGGTCCCGTCAGGGTGACAGCAATGGGTGTGAGGCCCCTCCCATAATCACACACCTGAGCGGAATGCTGGGCAACGGACGACAGTGATTGATGGACAAGGAGGGTGCCAATCTGCCTCCGTACATCCCCCAGGGACCTGTGAGGTATGGCTGACCCACTCTAACACCAGGCCCCGTGCTGGCCCGGGGGTGGGGGGCATGCAGAAACATCAGGGTACTACATCCGCTGTGAGGAAAGGGCGCCCTAAGGTCACCCAGGGGATGGTGGGGCATCAGCACCGGACCCCGACCTCTGCCACCAGCCCCTCCTGGGGAAGCGTTGGGCTGTCAGGAACCAGCACCTCAACCCATCGGTGCCCTTCTGTGCCTAGTTTTCAAATTCCTTCTCATCGTACTTACAGCAGTGCGAAGGCAGGGGTCAGAGGACGGGGGGGGCCACCAGCAGTCAGGTGAAACCAGACGAAAACTGGTCACACAGCAGATAAACTCCTCTTAAGCATAAATGTGTTAGACTGTTTATCATGAAAATTTCAAACGTACCTACAAGTGAGAAACGGTGTAACCTCACCAGCCACTTACATTTCACAGTCGCCAGGCTGCTTGTTTATGCTTTTTGCTGACGTGTGATTTTTAACTCCCAGCCCACATGATTCTTCACCCCTAAATGTCAGGATTCATCACCCTCAAGAATACATAGCCACGCACTGTCCTCACACCTGACAAAAGTAACCATCTTTCCTCCATATTATCCAACACGCATCTATATTAATACCCTTCAAGTTCCCCCACGTTGCATTGGGTTGGAACGTCTCTTGAATCTCTCATAATCTAGAACATTCCACCCACCTTTGACCTGCTGTCGACACAGGGTCCCCTGGTCTATGGAAGGCCCCACATGTCCAGTCGCTTCCTCACAGCGTATCCTGTTCCTCATTGTCCTGCGTTTCCTGTGACCTGGGATTCACACCTGAAGGGTCGGTCGTGGGGAGGGGGAACGTGGCTAGAGCTGAGTGACATCCATCTGGGAGCCCGTGGTGCTGGCTGTCCCACTCACGGCCATCGAGGCCTGACCGGGGGCTCAGGAGGTGACAGCCCGGTCCCCTCATGACAGAGCTGGCTTTCCCCTCACGAGCAGCAGGCGTCTGCTCTGTCCTGTAGAGCAATGTTCTCCTCAGCCCATCTGCTGCTCTCACCATGTGCTGGTGGTCATTGTCCAGATTAATTTCTCCTGGGGTAGGCGGTAAAAGACGGCGCTTTTAAAATCCTATCGTAGTTGGGCCGGACAAATGGCGTGGTGGTTAAGCGATGGCTTGGGTCGCCAGTGGCCCCGGTTCGGACCCCACATATGAGGACCAGTGACACTGCCCTCAAAAATAAATAAATAAATAAATAAAATCCTATCGGGGGGCCGGCCGAGTGGCTCAGTTGGGTAAGAGCTCGCTCAAGAGTGTGAGCTGAGCTCTGAGCAACGGCGGTTCGATGCCCAGCCCGAGCTGAGCAGCCGCTGAGCTGCCAACAGGGGGCAGGATGGCTAAGCTAAAAACATTAATTAATTAATTAATAAAATCCTATTGTTCCTTGGCTTGAATTCTTCTGTAAAAGGAGCTTTCCCTCATCAATGAGGGCCCTCTGACTGCTCTGAAATGGGGGGCTGCAGCAGTCACAGCATCAGCCCCACAGGATGCCCACATCCTGGTCCCCAGAGCCTGCAAATACAAAATGTGTCACCTCACGTGGCGACAGGGACCTCACAGGTGTGACTCAGTGAAGGACCTTGAGATGGCAGATGACCCTGGTTATCCGGGTGAGCCCCAAATGGAGTCACAGGAAGGAGGCAGGCCGTGAGAGTCAGGGGTGACGCGGGTGAGAGCCCGGAAGATGCTGGGCTGCTGCGGATGGAGGAGGGGCTGGGGGCACAGGCCCCCCGAGCTGGACAGGCAGGAAGCCGCCCCGCCGGGCCCAGGACCAGCCCCGCGCACACCTTCGCCCAGCGCAGTGACACCGATTTTTGCTTCTGACCTCCAGAAGTGCAAAATAACTGTGTATTGTTCTGAACCACTAAACAGGAACACAGAACTAATACAGAATCCGGCACAAAAGGCCACATGAGGCCTTTCTCCTTGACCTTGAATTGCCAATCCTCCGAGGACTGTGCTCTTACCGGCTGTGTGTGGTCACCAGGTGGGACCCCGTGGCTGCAGTAACATCACGTCAAGCCAGGCCTGCTCTCTCATCCTCGTGGCAGTCAGACTCCAGAGTCAGCCTCACTGGGCTAAAGCCACGGTGTCGGCGAGGCCGTGCGCCCCGCCCCGCCCCGAGGCTGTGGGACTCCAGGTGCTGCTGCGTCCTCGGTGGTGGCCCCTTCCTGCCCCTTCACAGCCAAAGACACCAGTCCTCACGTGGCCTTCTGCTCCCACTTACAGAGACCCTTGTGACTGCATTTAGGGCCCACCTGAATCATCCAGGGTCACCGCCCACCTCTGGGTCCTTAACTTCATCACGTCTGCAAATTCCCTTTTCCTGTGGAAGGTGACACCTCACAGGTTCTACGGATTAGGACCTGGACATCTTTGGAGGACATTAATCAGCGAACCACAGTGATAAACGAAACTGTGTTTCATTTTCTCACTATCGTTGAGAATGTGTGGATTTTTATACATTCAGTGTGTTTTGGCCAGCTGCAGTTGTTATATGTTTTGACCTTGGGCTAGTGTGTACCCCCTCCATCTAGACCCATCTAGACCCACGGGCACCCCCTCCATCCGGCCCCACAGGCACCTGCACAGCTCAGCCCCTGGTCTCTCCCATTTCAGGCCGTCGACTACGAGCTGAACAGAGCATTCATGCTGACCGTGATGGTGTCCAACCAGGCGCCCCTGGCCAGCGGGATCCAAATGTCCTTCCAGTCCACGGCGGGGGTGACCATCTCGGTCATGGACATCAACGAGGCCCCCTACTTCCCCTCGAACCACAAGCTGGTCCGCCTGGAGGAGGGCGTGCCCACTGGCACCGTGCTGACCACGTTTTCGGCAGTGGACCCCGACCGCTTCATGCAGCAGGCCGTGAGGTGGGCTACCCCAACACGGGCCCCCCACTTCCCATGCAGAAAGAAGGAACCTGCAACCAGAAAGTTCCCGGTGGGGGCTCAGGGTGGCCCCGACCTGCGGGTCTTTCCAGGCGGGAACCACCGGACCCAGCCCTGGGCACAGCTGGGGCCGCCCAGCCTGCCTGACAGAGGCAGCGGTCTCGATGCCACAGGCGCTCAGCAAACCATGGGCATTGTCCTGATTTGCACACGAGCAGGTGGGGGAAAGTCAAAGACACCGTGAGGTCTGGAGTTGTCTGGGTCCTGCTCCCGGCCTCACTCCACTTGCTGTACCACTTTGCAGGTCACGTGCCTCTCTGTTCCTCGGTTTCCCCATCTGTGAATGGGGACAATGAGAGCATCTGCCCCTGGGGTCCTTGTGAGGACACACAGCCCATCCACCTTGGTGACCATGAGCCACTGTTGTCACCACCCCAATGTGGGAAGACGCGCCCAGGGCTGGAGAGAAAGCCCGCTGCTGACCTCGGCATCCAGGCTGCGCCCCAGGAGGGACTACCCTGGAATGTGGCCCGGAGGGGCTGGGGTTCCGGGCAGCTCCGCCCTCCCCCAGCCCCCGCCTCACCTGCCGCCTTCTCCCCGCACCCCGCAGATACTCAAAGCTGTCAGACCCGGCAAACTGGCTGCATATCAACGCCACCAATGGTCAGGTCACCACGGCAGCCACCCTCGACCGCGAGTCCCTCTACATCAAAAACAACGTCTACGAGGCCACCTTCCTGGCAGCTGACAATGGTAGGTCCCACCCTGGGTGACCTAGTGATCACTCCGCCGTGGGCTCTGTGGCAGGGAGGCTGAGGGAGGCCGGCCGGCACCCAGGGGGCAGGGCGGGCGGAGCGGCGTGGTGCCAGGTGCCCTGTGCTGGGCCAGAGCTGGGCGCAGCCATCCTTCAGTGCCCCCGCAGCCGCCCTCCCTGCGTTCGTGGCTTTCTCATACCCATCCGGTCATTCACATGGCCACTGCCCTGTGAGTGGCAGGGGAGCCAGGAAGGCAGCAGTCGGCCGGCGTTGGCCCCAGCCCTGCCCTGTGTGAGCCGCACAGCCCGAGCTCCCCACCTGCACGCTGAGGTGGGCTCGGCCAGGCTGTCCTTGCTGAGGGCCCTGGGACCGGGGCCTCGCTCCAGGCAACGCCGTTCCTACTGCTCTTATCACACATTCATCAGTGAAGAAGACAGACGAAAGCCCCCTCCCTCCCACGGCTGACTTTCAGGAGGCCAGCGTGTCCACTGGAACCAGGAATGATAGTGGTGTCAACAAAGCTGAGGTTTGTTTTCTCGCACATGAAGGAAGGCTGGAGGCAGGCACCCCGGGTCAGGCTTGAGAAACCTGGCCAGCCCCGTGTCCTCGGCGAGGTGCAGCACGGTCCAGAATGGCTGCTGGTACTCCAGCCATCGAGATCATATTCTGACCAACAGGAGGAGGGGCAGGGAGGGCAGAGGGCACACCCCTGCCCTTCTGAGGACCTCACTCACAGCTCACGAAGGCCAGGGATCGCTCAGAACTTGGTCACAAAGTCACATCTCGCCACGAGCGATGCTGAGAAATGGGGTCCTCTGACTGGGCAGTAATGGTCCCAGGTCGAGGTGGGGACTCCAGTCCTTTTAAGGAAGAAAGAGAAAATGGATAATGAGGGCCACATTCACAGTCTCTGCCCCAGGAAGACAGGTGACAAACAAGCTGACCAGGTCATTTCAGGGAGGCAGAAGGGCTGGAGAAAAACAAAGCAGGGGGATGGGAGCAAGCGTCCAGGGCCGGCAGCTGAGCCCTTGGCTCCGAGGAGCTGACTGTGGGGCCGAGAACTGCGGGACCAGAAAGAAGAAGCCAGGGGAGGATGGGCGGAGGCGGAGTCTCAGAGTTAGGAAACGGCACGTGCAAAGGCCCCGAGGCAGAGCACCCTGTCAGAGTTAGGGAACGGCACGTGCAAAGGCCCCGAGGCAGAGCATCCTGTCAGAGTTAGGAAACGGCACGCGCAAAGGCCCCGAGGCAGAGCATCCTGTCAGAGTTAGGAAACGGCACGCGCAAAGGCCCCGAGGCAGAGCAGCCTGTCAGAGTTAGGAAACGGCACGCGCAAAGGCCCCGAGGCAGAGCAGCCTGTCAGAGTTAGGGAACGGCACGCGCAAAGGCCCCGAGGCAGAGCATCCTGTCAGAGTTAGGAAACGGCACGCGCAAAGGCCCCGAGGCAGAGCATCCTGTCAGAGTTAGGAAACGGCACGCGCAAAGGCCCCGAGGCAGAGCATCCTGTCAGAGTTAGGAAACGGCACGTGCAAAGGCCCCGAGGCAGAGCATCCTGTCAGAGTTAGGAAACGGCACGTGCAAAGGCCCCGAGGCAGAGCATCCTGTCAGAGTTAGGGAACAGCACGTGCAAAGGCCCCGAGGCAGAGCATCCTGCGCGGTTCTGGGAGCAGCTGTAAACAGCACGTGCAAAGGCCCCGAGGCAGAGCATCCTGCGCGGTTCTGGGAGCAGCTGTAAACAGCACGTGCAAAGGCCCCGAGGCAGAGCATCCTGTCAGAGTTAGGAAACAGCACGTGCAAAGGCCCCGAGGCAGAGCATCCTGTCAGAGTTAGGAAACAGCACGTGCAAAGGCCCCGAGGCAGAGCATCCTGTCAGAGTTAGGAAACGGCACGTGCAAAGGCCCCGAGGCAGAGCATCCTGCGCGGTTCTGGGAGCAGCTGTAAACAGCACGTGCAAAGGCCCCGAGGCAGAGCACCCTGCGCGGTTCTGGGAGCAGCTGTAAACAGCACGTGCAAAGGCCCCGAGGCAGAGCATCCTGTCAGAGTTAGGAAACGGCACGTGCAAAGGCCCTGAGGCAGAGCATGCTGCGCGGTTCTGGGAGCAGCTGCGCAGCTCAAGCTCACGGGGCTTGTTCCATAGCAAGTGACAGCCGGGACCCGGCCACCACCCTGCCAGCCTCCTTCCCGCCTCCCTGACCCACAGGATCCACGAGGTCCCTGCAGAGGGCCCATGATGATGCGTCTGTCCTCAATATCCTCTCCTTCAGCAACTCAAGCACCAAGATTAGATTAGAAAGTGACTTGAGGGGCCAGCCGAGTGGCTCAGTTGGTTAAGAGTTGGCTTACAGGGCCATCGGTTTGATTCCCACATGGGCCAGTGAACGCTGTGCCAAGCTGAGCTGTCGCTGAGCTGCCAACAGGTGGCAGGATGGCTCAGCTGGTGTAACAACAAGACTGCCTGTTCAATGGTGGGCTATGCCCACCTGCAACTAAAGATTGAACTCGGCACCTTGAACTGAGCTGCCCCCCGGATGGCTCAGAGGATAGAGCGTGCGTCCTTAACAACAAGGCTGCTGGCTCGACTCCCACATGGGATGGTGGCTACGCCCACCCGCAACTAAGACTGAACTCAGCACCTTGAGCTTAGAGGCCACGAGCTGCTGACAGGAAGCCAGATGGCGACTGGCGCTCTCCACAATGAAGATTGAAGAACAGCAACTTGGCTGATCCCCTCCCCCAATTCCCCAATAAAATCTTTTTAAAAAAAAAAAAGGAAAGTGACTTGAAGTGAATCTGTGCCTGGAGCAGGGCCCCTGCAAGACACCCCACATGGGATGCAGGTCCCACGGGGTTAATAGAATCTGTCTGAGCTGCAGCTGCCATCAGCTGCTTAGCAAAGCAGTTCCCAAAGGCAACACCAAGCCGCGTGTCCTTACATGTGTTGGGTGTGTTTTCTGGAAGATTAGAGACCTGCTGTAGGATATATTCACTCGCTCCGCCTGCCTCAGCCAAAAAAACGCAGCTATGAGTGTGGGGGTCGGAAGTGGCAGAGCCGCTGTCAGAGTGTGGCTGTCACCGCCCCTCCAGGCCTGGCCACCAGCACACGTCCATCGCTCCAGCCTGGCTTGGATGTGGGGGTCCTGGGGGATGGGGACGGCCCCCTAGGGGCTTTGGGGCTCAGCCAAGCACCTGTCTGCTGGGGCGGAAGGCCCTCAGGCCCAAACCCATCCTGAGCCGCCTTCTGTCTTCCTCGCAGACAGACAGTTCCTAAAGTTCTCCGTTTGGGTTAGCAGCATCTGAGCACAGGGCGTGTGGCCCCTTGGGGCCTGCTGGGTGGGGCCCGGACATCACTGAGGACAGGGACAGACTTTGCCCCACGAGCCTCCCAGGCTCCCAGAGGGGCGCAGGGTCCCGAGTGTGGCTCTGAGCTCAGGGCGCCCTCTCCTGCAGCTGCACATGGTGACTGCGTGGGTGCTGTGTGCACACATGGCTGTGGGTCTTGTGCAGTTGAGCGCCTGCGTGTTTGGGGGGAGCTGTGGTTGTGGAGTGTCAGGAGTGAGCCCGTGGGTCGCCCGTGTCTGTCCTGCAGGGATCCCCCCAGCCAGTGGCACCGGGACGCTGCAGATCTATCTCATCGACATCAACGACAACGCGCCCGAGCTGCTGCCCAAGGAGGCGCAGGTGTGCGAGAGGCCCGGCCTGAACGCCATCAACATCACCGCGGCCGACGCCGACATGGACCCCAACGTTGGCCCCTATGTCTTCGAGCTGCCCTTCGTCCCGGCCACCGTGCGCAGGAACTGGACCATTGCCCGCTTAAATGGTGAGCCCACCCCAGGCATCAGAAGGATAGGACTGTCTGGGGTCCGGCATCCCCAGGGGCCTGCAGTTCTAGAAGAGTGGGCAGCGGAGACAGGGGCCAGTCCCACGAGAGAGCTCTGCAGTCCTGTCCCCTCCCGGCCCCCGCGAGGCTGGGGTGCTGCATGCTCCGGTGCCCAGCCCTCCCCCTCAGGAGGCCATTACAGCAGCCCCAGCGACGGGCTGTTGTAGCGAGCAGCCTCAGACACCCTTGTGGGACCGGCCGACTGATACTTTTCCTGAGGGCACTTTCCTAGACATGGGCTTGTATAAAAGGGCACCCAAGCTCTGAAGTTTTGCTAGTACTCTGAGGATGCATCTGGAAAGGTTCCACCAATTTCCCGTTTCATGGAAGTTCGGGAGCCTGCCGTCCCCCAAACCCTCGCCAACGCTGGATGTTACTGTTTCCAAAAGCATTGTTCCAATTTCTCAGCCAAAATCGTTGTTGCCATTTGCATCTCGTGACCACCAGTGGGCATTCTCTCCTATACATACTGCCCATTTTGTGTTTCTTCTGTGAGTTGTCCGTTCAGTGCCTTTGCCTATTTTTCTGTAGGAAAGTTTTTTTTTCCTAATTGATTTGGTAAAACTCTTTGTATATTAAGGAAATCGTTTCTTCATCCTACGTGTGACAGTTGCTCTTCTCATGCTGCCAGTGTCTTAACTTTATGGTAAGAAGCAGTGTGCGTGTGTGTGTGCATGTGTGTACTTGTGCGTGAGTGTACCTGAGTGAGCAGGGGTGTGTGTGTGTGTCTCTGTGTGTGTGTTAACCAGACACTGGATTTCCGTGCTATCAGATGTAGTCGTTTCCCACAGAAGCTTGCGTGGGAAGCAGGGCTGGCCATTTACAGTCACTTTATGCCAGGTGACTACGCCCAGCTCAGCCTGCGCATCCTGTACCTGGAGGCCGGGATGTACGATGTCCCCATCGTCGTGACCGACTCTGGGAACCCCCCTCTGTCGAATACATCCATCATCAAAGTCAAGGTGTGCCCGTGCGACGAGAGCGGAGACTGCACCGCCGTCGGGGCCGTGGCGGCCGCCGGCCTGGGCACGGGGGCCATTGTGGCCATTCTCATCTGCGTCGTCGTCCTGCTGAGTGAGTGCGGCGGGCGCCGAGGGCAGCTCCGCACGCGCCCTCCGTCTGGGGTGGCCGGGAGGAGGTGGCGCCCAGCCTGCCCACTAGGGACCTGTCCAAAACGCAGCTGAACTAGTCCATGGGTGACAGACACAGGCTCATATGGCCATCATGTGTCACTCGGACACGCTCAGATGAGCTGTCCACATGTACAAGTGTGCACAGGCCACGCGCAGCATGACATATGTACACACATGGCCGTGCACAGGCGTGCATGCATGCACACGCTCACACATACTCCTGCTTGTACACACACATGCACCACGTGCCCACACGGACACACAGCCTGCTCACGGTGCGGCCCCTGCCCCCCGCAGCCATGGTCCTGCTGTTCGTCATGTGGATGAAACGGCGGGAGAAGGAGCGTCACACGAAGCAGCTGCTCATTGACCCCGAGGATGACGTGCGCGACAACATCCTCAAGTACGATGAGGAGGGCGGCGGTGAGGAGGACCAGGTGAGACACCCGGGGGCGTCCTGTCGCTTCCACAGGAAGGTCTCTGGTCCTTGTCAGCCTGAAGGTGGCCCACGGCCCACGACCAGTGAGGACGGCAGAGATGGGACACTGCCGGCCTGTGGCCAGGGGCTGCCAGCTGACCAGGAGGCAGTGCCCTGGGCGGGTGCTGCCTGGGTGGAGGCTGGGCCCACGGTTGGCCGCTAGGGGACTCAGGGCAAGTCCCCACCTCACTGAAGCTTAGTGCCCCCCTAAAACTGGGTGACAGCAGCCCCAGCTTGGGGTTGTTCTGAGGAAAGGATGAGGCGTGTGGGCCGTGGGCCGGGGAAGGCAGCCCAGGGGCACAGACCCCATGCGCCTTGAGAACGGGCAGGGTTTGGACCAACGGAAAGGGTTTGGGCACTGAGGGAAGGGCAGACCAGGTGACGGACCAGGACTGGGTTTTTCTGGCGCCCTGCCTGCTGTCCCCCGTCCCCGCCCCCCACCGTCCCCCGCAGGACTACGACCTCAGCCAGCTGCAGCAGCCGGAGGCCATGGACCATGTGCTGAGCAAGGCGGCCGGGGTGCGGCGGGTGGACGAGCGGCCTGTGGGGGCCGAGCCCCAGTATCCGGCCCGGCCCGTAGTGCCCCACCCGGGGGACATCGGCGATTTCATCAGTGAGGTGGGTGCCCAGCCAGCGGGGAGGGCCCGAGCAGGGCCTCCCCTAAGAGCAGAATCCTACCAGCACACACCAGCAGTGGTCCCCACTGGCCCCGGGCGGCGGGGGGCGGATTCAGCCGTGGCCTCTGCCAGGCCTTGGGCCGAGCCCGCCTCAGGGTCCCGCCCTGTCCTGTGAGGGGATGACCCTCTCCCTGTGCTCTCTCATCCTGCCTGTGTTTCCGAGAGGGGCCGGCCACTCACGCCTCCGCCGGAATCCAGCTCTCAAAGAACGGATTGCAACCACAGGGCCGGGGAGGGGCTCCGCGGAGATGACCCGGGCTTCTCGGAACGCCCGCACAACAGCCCGGGAAGCTTCCACGGCTGCCCAAAACCTGTTTGGCTTAGACAATGTTTACTGTCCCCGATACAGTAAAATTTTTAAAAGCCCAAAAAGTACATCCTCCCCAATCTGCCATTAAAAGTCCGCTTTTGAATAACTCTGGGAGGAAGGTAAAAATGGACACTCTAAGCCGTTCAATACTGAATGATCGTTAAGAGCTGGGCAGCAGCGAGGTGGCCGGCCAGCCACCGCCCTGCACACCTGGGCTGCCCCGCAGGGACCCCCCAGGGCCAGGGCAGGCCCGAGCCCGGAGCTGTGCCTGTCCCTGCCCCCACCACCGGCGGGGCAGCTCCCAGGGGCACTGCCGGCCACCTGGAGCAGTGCGGATGCTTCGGGACCTCACTCAGGGGAGGGCCGGACACCTGGGCGGGCGCCACCTCACCTGCCCCCGAGCCGGGTTTTGTTCGTGGGGATACTTAACGTGACACCGTCAGAATTCTGACGTCTGGCAGCCACAGGTTCACCCTGTGTGGCAGTGACCACAGAGTCGAGAGCCGTCTGCCGAGGGCTCTGCCCAGCCCCCTTTCCTCAGGCCCATGGCCGGCCACCGCCAGCACCCGCCCCACCAGTCCCTGCTCGGTTCTCTGCGATGCCCTTCGGTTCAGCACAAGGCGTTCATTGAGCACCTGCGCCATGCGAGTCCCCATACCTGCCTTCCTGACCTGCCCCCCAACGCCTGCCTATGCTCCCCATTCCTGTTCCGTCAGACCACACCCCTCACCCTCACCTGTGTCCTGACCCCCAGGGACTTCGAGCGGCCGACAATGACCCCACCGCGCCCCCCTACGACTCCCTGCTGGTCTTCGACTACGAAGGCAGCGGCTCCACGGCGGGCTCAGTCAGCTCGCTGAACTCGTCCAGCTCCGGGGACCAAGACTACGACTACCTGAACGACTGGGGGCCCCGGTTCAAGAAGCTGGCGGACATGTACGGGGGCGGCGAGGACTAGGGCTGCGCATCCCCAGAGCAAAGTGGGACCAGCTCTCGGAAGACGCCGGAGGAGCAGGACGGCAGGGCTCCCTGCGGACGTGTCGTTTACTGGGGTGCTCGGGCCCTTCCCCGCCCCGGCGCCCAACACTGAGCTGTCTGGCATGAGCACTTCTCGCCCCTGGCGCCCCGCCGCCCATCACGGTAGCTGATTTATCACTAAAGGAGAGCGAGAGGCACTCTGTCTTAACTTGAATTTCTTAGAACAGAAGCACTGTTTTTAAAAAAATATATATATGGAAGTGCCTTTTGGTACATGTATCAGTTTCCCTCAAACTCAGGAGTGACCTAAGCAGACAGGCCAAGGCCCCCGCCCCGGTCCTGAGCACCCTGACCCCAGCCCTAACGGCACCAATTAAGGAATCGGGGAGAATCTTTTTTTTTTTTTTTGTCTTTTATTAAGAAAAAAAGTGGGTGATTCGCTTGACAAAATTTACGAAGAAAAAAATAGTTTGGGGTCCAAATTGCAACAGCCCTCTGCACTCTTGTGTCTTGTGCTGTGCTATACGCAGTAGGGGAGTCGCCTGGGCCCCTTCGGGGTCCCCAAGACCAGCGGGTAGTGGGGAGGCCCAGCCTTGGCTCCAGCAGCAGGGTGTCCCCTGGAGCCGGCCAAGCCTATGACCAAAGGCACTGCCATGAGGGTGTAGCTTTCCCATAGCTTTTAGCCACCCCGACTTCCAGATGCTGTAAATAGCTGCGGCAGGTGGGGTTCCTAGGGGCTGTCCCTGATGCGCCCAATCTCTAACCCTGGCTGTGCCCCAGCTCTCCCCAGTCAACCATTAGGTCTCCCCCCAGGCCCAACTGTCGCCCCGAACACCACCCAGGTCCCCACTGGTCCAAGAGGCCACAGCCCAAACCAGCGAGCATCCCATGACACCCTAGCCTGAGCCCTGCACCCCGCCAGACCGGACTCTGTCAAAGGCGCAGCGAACAGGCGTCACCCAGGCCCCTGACCGCTCCCAACGCTGCCGGCTGCTGCCCCAGGAGCTGTCCAGGCTGTGGCGCAGGCTGAGCCTCCCTCCTGTTCCCGGGGCCTCGGGCAGCCTCTCTCCCTGCCCGGCCCTGCTGGACCAGTTTCCCGATGCTGTCAGCCAATTTGGGCAGCAGCAATCTGCTACAAGTGGCCAGAGAGACCGTCCTTGCTGTCCGTCGGTCCCACAGACACTTCTGGATGGCAGCAGCCCATCTCCTTCACTGTGGACCCACGGCAGCGCCAAGCAGCTATTCAGACTCTCAGAGCTGTAACGGCCCTTTCAATGGGCAGCCTGACTCTCAGGCCAGGAGCCAGGGGAGCCCATCCCACAGGACGGCCGAAGGGGTGGCGCCCTAGGGTCCCCGTGGGGAGACTCCTGCTGCATTCGCACCTGGTGCCTCCCTGGGTGTGACGGCAGGCCCCTCGGGCTGGCGGGGGATCCTGGTGCCTGGCCCGCTTTCTGGCTCCCCGGGGAAGGGGGAAGGGTGCCACTGGCCTGGCCGGACTTGGCATCGGAGCCCCCCTGGGGGAAGGGAGCCCCAGCGCTGAGGAGAGAAACTGGCCAGCCTCACTTGGCCTGGAGCCCCGCCCCCAGCCGCTCCCGGGGGCAGGGAGGAGCCTCGGGAGGTGGGGTGAGGGTGCTGCATGCACCCCTGTTCTCCATCTGGGGGTCCTTGAGCCGCACCTCAGCCTACGGCCTGTCCCTGTTGCTATCATTCCTCCTCTTTTCTAAACAGCTTTGGCCTCAAAGATGAACTTGACTGCACGCACGTGTGCTATGCGCGTGGGTGTGTCCCCGTTGGACGTCAGGGTTCTTCCCCAAACCAAACTCGTCACCAACTCTGTGCGCTTCCCCGGGGCCGAGCTGGGGCTACGAGCTGTGGCGTGGCCCAAGGCGGGCTCTGTCTGCTCTGCCCGCGTCCATGGCTGCCCAGGGAGGGTCACTGTGACATGCTGGATGCAGCCCCCCAGGCAGACAGCCATCTCACACACGTCAGGGGCTCACCGGCCCAGGGGAGGGGACCAGGACCAGTCCTAAGCCGTGCTATGCAAATTCTGGGGGTCAGGTCGAGGAGGCTTGTCCCAGTACCAGGAGAGAGGCGGTTCCAGGCTTGCTGGGGGCTCAGGGCTGGTGGGAGGCGAGCTGGAGTGTTCTGTTGTGGTTTGAGGAGAGCTCGCCCTCCAGCCGAAGCTGTGTGACTGAGGCTCAGGAGCTGAGGCAGCTGTGTCCACGTCTCTCTGAGATCCCAAGGCCTCCTGGGGCCCCTGGGCCTGGGGCTCACCTCAGGGACGGCTGGGCCCGGCCGGCCCAGGACGCAGCATCCTCCACACCCGCGGGACGAGCCCGTGGCGACCCTCGCTGCGCCTCCGCCCTGCTCCACTGGGGGGTGAGGACGTGGGCGCCCTATCACGTGCCTCCCTCGGCTCCTCTCCCCTCCCCCTCCCCCCTGCCTGTCACTGCCAGGTCCCCAGTGCATTTTGCCTAAATAGTGCAGGCTGAGGCTGCAGCAGCCAACTCGGGGACGTGGCGGGGCCTCCCCACGCCCATCCGTACGTCCAAACAGCTGGACAGCTGCCCCCTCTCATTCCCACCCCAGGAAGCCCCTGGGGGCCAGAGAAAGACGGGGTTCCCACACACCCCGGATCCACCCCGGAACTCGGTTCCAAGGCCAACGAGTTAGCATGAGCTAAACGTACAGTCAGTGCCAAACGTCTCTCTTATTAGCCTGTAGATAGGATGTGTTTGTGGCCAGGGGCCCAGCCGCTGGAGCCCGGGACTCGGAACAGGCAACACGCTAGGACATGGGGCGGTGCCTTTAGGGCTTTTCTGTGCACAGGGGCGTCCTGTGCTGTCAGGCCTTGTCGGGCTGCCCTGGCTAGGTCGGTGGCCCCCCCCAGCTGCCGCGGCACCCCAGGCCTGGCCAAGCAGGCCTTCTCTTGCTCGGGTCCTTCAGCACATGCAAAGTGCGAGGCCTCCCACCACCCGAGTGTCAGGGCAGCATCCACTCGCCAGGCCCAGCGACGCCCAGTCTCCCCACGGTGAGCACCATCTGCCACACGGTCCCTTGAGATGGCAGTTCTGTTCTCTCCAAGGTAAAAAGCTGGGGGAGAGGAGTCTCAATTTTTGTCAATGTTAAATGGAATAACACCAAAACAAAAACACGACAAAATCCATACCGAGTGTCACGTAGCTCACGGCAGCGCGGTGTACATAGGGGACAGCTCAGAGCAGCGGGCCCAGCGGGGAGCCGCCTTCCTGTATAATCGGAGCGTGTTCTGCTTTTCCTTTCTCTCCTTTTTCCATCCTTTTTTTTTTTTTTTTTGCATGTTTCTTTTTGATAATGGACAAAACGTGCAGCAGCCCGCATGACTGTGGTTGTTTCGGGGAAAGATTCCAGAGTATGATGTGTTAACACTGCATCTCTGAGCATCACGCAGTTAGACAAATGTTCCGACTTTTTTTGTAATCGTCAACAGCACAACTATTTTGTATTGTTGTTTGTATCATTTTGTACCAAAAAAAAAAAAAAAAAAAAAAAAGGGAAAAAACGGGAAGCGTGTCGACGTTTTCGATGTGTTTGTTGTGCGGGCGCTCTCGGTTCCACGCTGAGAGCAGCTTTGCGGAGCTGTGTGTAAGAGGCGGAGGCCACCACTGCTCAGAGGAGCAAATAAAGTACCCCTTCTAAAGAGTCGGCCTCCGCCTGGCTTGTGTGTCCCGCGTGTGGGAAGCTGGTGGTGCTGGGCACGGTGGGCGGGCGAGCGTGGCGGGAGGGTGTCCACGGGGGCCCGTCCACTCAATGCAGTTCTCCAGCACCTGCTATGCCCCAGGCACAGACACGAAGAAGCCTGGCCCTGGCCTCACACTTGTGAGGCCCAGGGAAAGTGTGCAAAGAAAGGGTCGCATGCCGTGTGCCCAGGATCGCAGCCTGCTCAGAAGTTCCCACTCAAGCTAACAAACTGTTAAACAAGGTACATTTCCCTCCCACCTGATAGGTATGCCTTCCTAAGACGCAGGAGGCCTGGTTCAAAGTTAGAATTGTCACACACACACACACACACACACACACACACACACACACATTCCCTCCCTGCCCTGGCCTCCTCCCGCTGCAGGGAGTCTTCCATCTGGTGGGAACACACCCTCCTCCAAATCACAGCCCCACAGGCTGAGAACCCAAAGAGGACCCCAGCAGGCTTGGCCATCCTCGGAAGCTCCCCAATCGGCCCAGCCTGGCCATGTGGCCCATCTGCCCTTGACCTCACACCTTCCTGGTTGTAAAGCCACACACACACACACACACACACACACACACACACACACACACACGGAGCCAAACGGGCACCCTACTGGGGATGCCGAGTTCAGGAAGGCTGGGAGGCCGCCCCGTCGCCCTGCTAGTCAGTGCACAGCCAGACCCCGGGCTGCTCCCTCCACTCCCCTCCCCTGCACCCCGCCTTTACTTGAGCACACATTTGCATCCACAATGACTTTCATAACAAAAAGTCACAGCACTCGTTAAGGGTGCAGTTGATAATTACAGGCACAATTAGCCACTTGCTAATTTTGAGGATGCTGAGCAACTAATTATTTTCACAATTAAGCAACTGCTGTGGGCCTGTGACAGGCAGTCCAATGGTGGGGGCATGCATTCCTTGTAACTGGGCCCAGGACCAGGCCCTGACAGTGAGAATCTGCTGAAAGACACCCCAATTCCACAGCAGAGGCCTGGCTGTCCCAGGGGCAGGGCCCTGGCCAAAATAACCATCGTCCATTGGGAAGCCCCTTCCCTGACACCCAGGGGGCTTCTCTTCGGTCATGTCACTAGACAGAGGTCCCTCCCCCACCCCCGTAAGTGGGACGGCAGGCCCAGCAGGGGGAGGGGCATTCGGAGCAGTCAGTGCCCAGGGGTGTCCTGGCAGAGCCTCGGAGCCCGGCTGCTCCCCAGGTGTGACAGCCCGCCCTGCCGGCCAAGAAGGCCTGGGACAGACATGCTGGGGTCAGGTGCATGAGAGGCCCGCTCCCCGCCCCCTGACGCAGTGACGCAAAGCCGCCCTCCACAAGCCAGGGCCACAGGGGCTGCCTCCAGCCGCCGCTCAGCGCCCACCTCCCAGGAGGAAGCCAGGGCCGGCCTTGCCCGGGGCCTGGGAGAGGGCAGCAGCCCGGAGGCGGTCTCCTTGGCTCAGGGGAGCTGCTTGGGACGCCAGGTAGAAACAGGGCTGAGCCCTGGGCCGGCCGAGGGGCGCGGTGGTTGAGCGCTGCCTTGGGACGCCAGCGTCCCCGGTTCAGATCCCACATATGAGGGCCAGTGACACTGCCCTCTGAAAAAAAAAGAAAGAAAGAAATGGGGGTGAGCCCAGAGGAGGGCAGGCTGACTACACGTGCGGGGGTAGCCGGCAGGGCTCAGGAGGCCCCAGGATGGGGAGGACTTGCCCTTGGCTCTGGCCATGTTGTTGGCTGTGCCCACGTGTGCATCCCCCGGGACGGCAGCAGGGCGAGGCCGTTGGGGACGGCATGGCGGGTGTGGGCCCTTCAGGAGGGGCGGCTGTGCCGTCCCAGGAGGGTGTGACCAGGGAGAACAGGGAGGTTCATGGTCCAGGAGCAGGTGCCACAGTGACTGCCCCTTTCCAATGACAATGCTGGTGGCTCTGCTGGCGGGTGGGCACCATCGCTCCAGTCCTGGAGGTCCACTTAGGAGCTGCTTTTACTTAAGAGAGAAGCAAACCTACTCTGAGCCTGATTCTACCTGATCGGCGCCGAGCAGGCACTGCCTCAGGAAGAGGCAGCACCTGGGCCATCGCACCCCACACCCTGGTGCCCTTCCCCCCCCCACGCTGCCCACGAGCATGCGGCCCTCCCGACAGCCCATGGCCAGGCTGGTGGGATGGCGATGGAGGCAGGGCCTGGGTGTGGAAAAGGTCCCTGAGTGGAAACGCTATTGAGGGGTTGGGGGAATCTGCCTGCACTGGATGCCTGGAGGCAGTGTCTCCTGGTGACACTGTGAGACATGCTCACACCTGCGACTCGCTGGGCTCTCACCACAGCCCTGAGGGGGCCCAGGTGGAGACCAAGGCTCCAGCACCTGCCTCAGGCCACTTCCCAGGAGCGGGCATGCTGCC
This sequence comes from Aselliscus stoliczkanus, assembly GCA_033961575.1. NCBI lineage: Eukaryota > Metazoa > Chordata > Mammalia > Chiroptera > Hipposideridae > Aselliscus > Aselliscus stoliczkanus. Next base: position 1,517,895 of record CM066738.1, on the reverse strand, counting down.
CGCTAACCTGGCCTCACAAAGCCCAGGGCTGGGCATCTGTGCACGTCCCTGTGGCACCTCGGACCTGGGGCAGTGCAGGACACAAATCGTGGTCTCTCTTGACTGCCGCCCAGTCTGAGGTTTTAAGCCTTGCGGGAGGGAAGAGGCCTCCGTGGGTCCTTGGGTCCATGGGTGGGGGGCAGGGTGAGGGGTCCCAGCAGCCCTCTCTGTAAGCGGGACCTAGGCCCAGAGGCTTCCGGAGAGCACGGTACCTGAAACGCCCCCCCACACGCCCCACTGCGCCAGCTGCCCAGCAGCCTCCTGGAGGCCTGGGTGGCGGTACCCGCATCCTGACTCAGCCCTCGGGGTTGTTTCAGGATGAGGGGGCGCTTTGGGGGCTGGCGGCTTCATAAGCATGGAGTCCTCTGGACAAAGCAAGGTCCTCAAGGTTGACAGGCCGAAGGGAGGAGGGGTGAGGTGTGGCCAGACACACCCGGGCAGACTGCAGGCCGGCTTCTCCCTCCACCGTCCCCCCGACCCATGTGCCCCCCAATGCCCAGCGCCCCCAGGCCGAGACCATCCCCAGCCACCCGCCGGCCCCGCGCAGCGCACGGCCTGGCTCAGGGCGCTGTGGGGCGCTGTCCGCGGTGCTGACCCTCCAGTCGGCCCTGCTTCTCTATGTGGCTTCAGAAAATGCCCACAGGGACTTCCGCCTGTTTAGGAATAAATTTTCTGCGTGGAAATTTACCTCAAAGAAGAGCATGGAGACAGGGAGGCGTGAGGTCTGGCCCCGCTGAGCTCCGGCCGCAGGGACCTGGCTTCCGGCCCTTCCCCCGTGGGAGGCACCCAGGGCCCATCGGGGCGGCCACCAGCGGCAAGGCGCTGAGCGCTGTGGGAGAAGCCGTCCGCCCAGGACCGTCCTGTGGCCCTGAGTCTCCCGTCGCTGCCTTTGATTCCTTAAAGCAACTCGGTATTTACGTGCTTTGAGTATTTCCTCTGGCCCGTCTCCGCCTCTTGGCAGGGCAGCGGCCGCGCTGGCTGTCCCCACTGTGTTCCCAGCACCCACAGAGCCTGGCCAGGCCCCTGACCACTGCTCGCCCAGAGGGAGGAGGAGTCCCAGAAAAGCAGGAGGCTCAGTCCCCATGAAGGGACTTGGGGGCACGGGGAGGGGAGTCAGAGAAACTTCCAGGAGCACGCTGCCCCAGTGAACAGGCAGGAAGGGCTAGCTCACCGCACCTGGGGCCAGGGCTGGCCCATGCTTCCCACCCCTCTGCCTTTTCGTTCCTTTTCCATGTCTGGGGTGGTTGCCATGGAAACGGAGGCCGGTGGTCAGGAGCAGTTGTTGGGCAGAGGTCAGCTGGGCCTGCTGGGAGGGCCAGGCGGGAGGGTGGGGCTCCTTCTCAGTGTGCACCCAGCAGCCATGCTGTGACCAGCCACACGAAGCCCTGCTCCTCAGAGAGAAAGCCACATGATGGAAATGCGGGCGGGCAGAGGGGCTCCCAGAGGTGCTCGTGACCCGGGCTGCCCTTTAGAGGGTCAGCACCAGAGACCCACGCGGGCCAGGCTCAGCCATGGTTTGATCTGCACAGTTCACCTTAAACATTGAGTGTCCTGGGGCTGCTGTGTGATAACAAACACTGGCGGCTGGTTTATTCTCTCCCAGATCTGCAGGCCAGAAGTCTGAGGCTGGGCTGACGTCCAGGTGTGGGCAGGGCCGGGCTCCCTCTGGGGGCTCCAAGCGGGTGCCTTCCAAGCCCCTGGTGGCTCCAGGCCTGGGCTTGTGGCCGCATCACCTGTCTCTGCCTCTGTCTTCACGTGGCTTCTCTAATTTCCCCTGGGCATTCTCTCATAGGACACTTGTCGCTAAAGATTCAGGGCACACCCAGGTAAGACTAATGGTCTCATCTCGAGATTCTTAACTTGATGACACCCACAAATAAGGCCACACTGACGGGCTCTAGGAGATGAGGACCCACCATCTCTGTGGTAGATGGGGGAAGGGGGGGCATTTTTCCACTGACCACTACTGTCAACATGGAAAAATCAAGAGATTTTAATGGCCCCACCTCCCCACCAGCACCAAAAAGGAAACCTGGATTGGGGTTCTCCTGGGAACCTGCAGGCCTCGGCAGGCCCCTGGCCGGGGATCAGGGCTCCGGGCGGGCAGTGAGCTGCTGGACAGGAATCCCCGTCCACTGGGCAGGTCCGTGGCTCTCTGCGCCCTCGCAGGCGCAGCAGGCCCAGGTTTGTGCCCCGGAGGGCCAGGTGCGGCTCTTACCCTACGCTCGCCCTGCGCAGGAACGGCTGCTCAGCTCCACGCAGTGGGCGCCCCCCTGAGCGCCCCGCCTCCGCGCTCCCAGCCCCTCCCCACACCCCGCCCGCATGCACCCTGCCTGCACCTGCCCAGACCCCTGTGCCCCGGGCTAGCCCTGGCCCGCCCCCACCCCACCCTCCGCACCGCGGCCGCCCCCCCAACTGTTGGCTCCGGCCCGCCCATCCCCCACCCGCACTGAGCCACCTCTCCTCTCCATCCCCCAGGTGAGCCCAGGTCCCATGGGCCCACACTGCCACCTGGTGGCCCTGAGCGAGCAGAAGCAGTCGCCGCCTGAGCTGGGCTGCTAGGCAGTGGCCTTGGGCGGACGCCCCCCTCCGGCCCATTTCCTCTTCCTGCTGGCTGTGGCCTCCAGCATAGTCTCACCTAGGATGGGCATCCCCCACGGTCCCACAAACACGGAAGGGGGTCCCCAAGAGCACCCCAGAGGCCCTGCGCCTGCCCACGGGACCTGGGACCCTGGGGATGTGCGCCTGGCAGCGCGTTAGCAGCCCTGACGGGTCCAGGAGGGGCTCAGCCCAGAGGCTGCAGTTGGGGCAATTCCACGCACCTCTCAGCTGCCCTGGGGTGTGGGGGCTGCTGCTACTGTCCCCATCCCAAAGATGCCTTAACTGAGGCCTAGGGGAGGGCATGAGCCCTGCCTGGACCCTGCGGGGACACGGGGTCCTCGGCCAGCCTTGCCCGGAATCCAGCAAGTGCACACCCTGTGGGAGAGCTTTGGGGGGCCCCCCTCCTGCTGGTGTCTGAATGAACGGCCTCAGTCTGGTGATGTCGCCCCCAACCCAGGCATCCCCAGGGCCCCTCGACCTGCTCACTTGACAGCGGCCCCTCCCCCATCACCAGGGGTAGCCCTGCCCTCTGCCTGCGCCTCCCCCCTGGCAGGGGGGTCCTATCTGAACTAACCCTGGGAAGGGCAGGAGGAACTGCGGGGGTGGGGATGGGGGGCTTGGGCAGGTTCTCTTTCCAGGGTGTGGCCTGCAATGCGGGGGGGGGGGGGGTCTTCTGTCCTTCCCAAACCCCCAGGAGCCAGTTCTCGGGCTGGACTGGATCTGCAGGCCTGGTTGAATCCACAAGTAACATTCTTGTCACCACTCTGCCCCCAGGCCTCCAAGAGAGGCTCAGCGCTGGTCTGCAGGCATAGCTGGGTCAGGCACCCCACCACCACCACCACTCCTCACTCTTGGCCTGTCCGCCGGCCTCTCAAGGAGCAGTCAGGGGGACCCCCCAGGCAGATGAGCTGTGGTCCCACCAGCCCCCAACACGAAGAGCTTCTCTCTATGGGTGCCTGCACCCCTTGTCCCTCCGCATACCTTTCCCCCCTCCCCTGCCTGCACCTTTCCTCCTCCCCTGCCTGCACCCCTTTCCCCCTCCCCTGCCTGTACTCCTTTCCCCCTCCCCTGCCTATATCCCTTTCCCCCTCCCCTGCCTGCACCCGTCCCCCCTCCCCTGCCTGCACCCCTTTTCCCCCTCCCCTGCCTGCACCCTTCCCCCAATCCCTTGCCTGCACCCCTTGTCCCTTCGCATACCTTTCCCCCCTCCCCTGCCTGCACCCTTCTCCCCTCCCCGGCCTGCACCCCTTTCCCCCTCCCCTGCCTGCACCTCTTCCCCCTCTTCTCCTCTCCCTGCACACCCAGCCTCACTTCCCACTGGCTCCTCGCCCTGGTGCTGACTCCAGCCCACACCTGCAGGGGCCTGGCTGCCCTGGTGCCCTTGGCTTCCCCATGCAGCCACGCCCCCGGGTTCCCTCCACCTCTCTGGCACTCCTTGTCCCCAGCCTGATTAATCCTGTCCTCACCCTTTGCCCCTTCCACTGCGCCCTGTGCAGCCAGGCTGTCACTCCCAGAACACACCCTGGGGCTCCTTGGCCTCCCCTCGCAGCCCAGGCACCCATGCAGTGGCCTCCACCTCACCCCGCCTCACCCCTGCTCCAGCGCCAGGACTATGCCCACGCCACCCCGGCCTCAGCCTTCCTCCTGGCCATGTCCCACACAAGCCCGGTCTGCATAAAACACAGCTTTGTTTTCTTATTCTTATTCACTTATTTTTGCATCTTTATTGAGATATTTTTGATGTACAATAAATCGCACATATTTATAGTGCGCTATTTGAAACGTTCTGACATTTGCACGCCCCCATGAAACCATCACCACAAATGCACATTCCAGCTCGGAGGCTCCGGTCACCCAGGCAGCCCCCGGGAGCCCCGCCCCATCTCCAGGCAGCCCGCCCCGCCCCCGGGAGCCCCGCCCAGTCAGCCCCGCCCCCATCCCCGGGAGCCCCGCCCCATCAACAGGCAGCCCCGCCCCGTCCCCGGGAGCCCCGCCCCGTCCCCGGGCACTAAGCCACAGAGCGGCAGGGTGGCGCTGGCTGCCTGGCTTGTCGCTGGCTTCTCACTGCCGTCCTGAGGCCACAGCTCACCCCTTCCCTGCAGACGGGTGATCAGAGTTTCTGGCTGACGTTGCAAACGAAGCTGCCATGAATCTTCGCGCACTCGCCTCTCCCTACACCTGGTGCGGACCCAGCAGCAGCGCACTGGCGGCCAGGGTGTGGGCGCGGGGACGTGCGCTTCACTTCTGGGGACCGGCCAAGGGCTGGACTCCCACGGCCCAAACCTCCGGCGCCCGCACCCTCTGCGTCCGGGCCGTTCTGACGCTGCGCTTTTGACTCCAGACAAGCACCCCAAGTTGCTCCCATGTTCCTCCGAGGATGCGCCAGCGCCACCTGTGCCCAGGGGAGGGCCCCTGCTGCACCGCAGCCTCCAGGGGCCTCCCGGCCCTTCCAGGCCACCCCGCTCTGCGCTCCCCTGGGGACCGCACCCTCTCACACCCTCTGGCCCCTGGAAAGGCGCCCTGCATGCAGAAGCACTCACTGGCACTTGCTAAATAAATACATTTTAGAAAGAAAAAGACGCGTGCACGCCCATTCTTCTCAAAATTATAGAAACTCTGCCTCCTAGGACTCAGAGCCTCACAAAGCAGCCTCAACGAGCAACTAGGTCCATTTGGTCCTAGAAGTGTGACTTGTCTCCCCAGCAAGTCTCTTAAGTTAACAGGGTATGTCCCCTACGCTGGTCATTCCTGGGTCCGGGCGCCGGGGTCGGAAGGCTGGGACAGGCTGCCTGTGGGCCGGGTCTTTCTAACTATAACCTCCTTTGTGCACCCTGGCTGAGTGCTGGCTGCTTGCAAGGCCCTGAGGATCCACAGGCCTCAGGTGGGTCCCCAAGGCTGCTGAGACAACCTGAGACCAGACAGGTGGGCCTGGCACTGGCCAGGGACCTGGGGCGGGGCTGGGGGGGGGGGAGGCTGGCAGAACACACTGTTTTAGATGAAATGGACAGCTGGAGCCCACCGTCTGGTAGAAGGAAAGTTGAGTTCACTAACCTTAAGATGACTAGTGACTGGACAATCACAAGTCCCGTTTAGAAAGCCTCCGGACAGTCCCTCCTCTCATGTGGCACCTCATCACTGAGATGGGGGCCAGGTTACCTGCCCAGGTGGAGCTGGAGTCACGCCCTGGGCTCTGACTCCTGAGTCCCCCCGCTTTGCCGAGGTGCACTTGTCATGCACTCAGGTGCTCAGATCTTACCCGTCTGCCTACCTTCCATCTGTGCACACCTGTGTGACCACCGCCCTGGTGCCCCTCCTGCCAGCCTCCCACCAGGGCAACCTCGCTCTGCCTGCCACCCCCCCCGGAGCTGTGTCTGCTCTCCAGCCTCCTGCGTGGGGACGTGGGTGAGCTTCTCTCAGCGTAGCTGTCGGAGAGCCGCCGACACGCATGGGCGGGTGATCCTCGTCTTTCCACTCCTGGGGGTGGTCAGCTGAATACAGAGCAGCCTGTACCCACTCGCCCGCGGGCACACGTGGGTTGTTGCCGCTTACCTCCATCAATGAACAGGCCCCAGGGACACCCTCGGACAGGCTCTTTGTGGACAAACGTCTCGCCCTGAGTGGATCGCAGGGGAGGCACTGCAGTCCCAGGGCAGGCGCACTGGGGGTCGTACGGGAAAGCACGACGTTTTCCCACACGGTTACGCCGTGTTACACACCACCCAGTCACGCAGGCGAGTCCCAGAGGCCCCACGTCACCTCTACCACTTGACACGGTTGGCCTTTTCATTTGCGCCCATGTGCTGGGCATGTGGTGAGCCCGTGTACGGGCGCTACTCTGCATTTCTCTGGTGGCCGGGGCCAAGGAGCACCGTTTTCTGCCCACTGGCCGTCTGGGGCTCTCACCAAGTGCTATTTGTGTTGCGCAGCTTTCTTTTTTTTTTTTTTTTTTTTTTTGAGGGCAGTGTCACTGGCCCTCCTATGTGGGACTGAACCGGGGCCGCTGGCTTCCAAGGCCAGCGCTTAACCACCGCACCACTCGGCTGGCCCGAATGCGCAGATTTTTAACGAGCTGCCTTCTTACCAGAACTGTTGCTTTCTTTACCTATTCCAGATATGAGTCCTCGGTCAGGTGTACATCTTTTCTCCAAGTCTGCGGCTTCTAATAAGGGTATCTTCTAATGAGCTCGCTTGTAATTTTAAAGTCCAATTTACCCATTTTTTTTCTTTACGGTTTGTGCTTTCTTTATCCTTAGAACTCCCTGCTCACTCCAAGGTCGTGAACATCTCTGATGTTTCCGCCTAGAAGCTTTCTAGTTGTAGCTGCTATTCAGGCCGACATCCGTCTCCATCGAATCTGTGTGGAGGGAGGCCAGGTCCACCGCCCACACAGCACTGGCCGCACCAGCAGTCCTTTCTTCATTGCACGGGCGTCCTCGTCAAAACCTGGTGACCACACCTTTGGACCCAGTTCCAGACTCTGCACCTTGCTCACTGGTCACGGGTGGCCTCGTGTCACACCGCGCTGGCCTGATCCCCGCAGCGTGTCTGGAAAGCTGGGCGTGTGAGCCCCCGTTCTCTTCTAGACGCCTGGGCTATTCTAAGTGCCCTGCAGGTCACATGAATTTTTGGAATTAGATTGTCAATTTCTATAAAATCCTGCTGGGGTTCAGGTTGGGACAGACAGGGTCATTTGGACAGAATGCTGTCGCCACAACACCAAGTCCGCTCCGTGCATATTTCCCCACATAGTCTTCTAATTTCTCTACTTTCTGTGTAAGGATCTTACCTTTCATTTTGTGTTCCAGGTAGTCTGATGCCTGGCGGGTATGGTTAACGATCACTGTTTGCACTTTTGAGCTGTGTGTGGCTGATAGTAGTTACATTTGATTAGGGACACTGAGCTGTCCCTGGGGTGTGAACCCTACGAAAGTCACACCCCAGGTTCAGTGATATGTCTGGAGATTCTTTCAGGTTTTCTGTGTACATGACCAAGTCACCTGTGAATTCTTCCTTTCACTTTCTTCTTTCCCAAACCTTTTGCCTTTTTCTCATCTTTTTGCCCGACTGGACCCACAGCACGATGAGAATGGAGGTGGTGAGAGCAGCTGTCCTTGTGTTCCTGGCCTGTCCCCGACAGCTGGACTCCATCACTGCCCTCCGCCCCACCCCCAAGCCCCTACCAGGTCTAAATCAGACTCAGGACAACCAGCGATGCACTGTGGGGGCAGTAAACGGCTCTGAGGGTCTCACAGGGGCAACACTGGACAAACCTGTGCCTCGAGTCTGCGCCACTCCTGTCAGCGTCCGATCAGGCCTTGGCTGCGATTCTCCTCTGCAGGCCACTGGACCCAGTGGGACATACAGAGAGCCTGAAATTAAATCAATGACACCTGCAGAAATCCAAGTACAAGTGTCCTTCACTGGCTGACCTAACTTATCTGAGACCAGGAAGGTAGTGAAAACGAGGTATTAGTCTTGCTTAGAAAATACAAGAAAGACCTCATGAGTAAATTACGCCGAGGGAAGACGGGAAATCCTGCTTCTAGGACTCCTTGTCAGGCATGAGAATTTGAGTTTAGTTTCTTTCATCATCCGACCCACCCCAGAAGAGATGTACGGGAGTCTCAGCCCCAGAACCTCGGAATGGAAACTTATTTGGAGACAAGTTAACGTGAGGTCATTGGTTGGGCCCTAATCCAATCCGACTGCTGTCCTACAGAAAGGAGAGATGTAGACACATAGATATATATACGCACGGAGAAAACACCACGTAAAGGTGAAGGGCTGATGCTTCCACAAGCCAAGGAGCATCCAAGATGCCAGCAAGCCACCAAAAGCTGTGGGGGGGACCTGGGCAGAACCCCCCTGGGGGCCTCGGAGGGACCCGACCCTGAGACATGCTGACGTTGGACTTCCGGCCTCCAGAACTGAGACAACAAACGCCTGCCATGTGTCTGTGGTACTTAGTTACGGCAGCCTGGGACACCCACCACCAGGTACCATAACGAGCGCAAGGTTTTCCAGGGTAACTTGTAAATACAGCCACATATTGCTGGAGCTCCGTCAAACTAGTTAGAATTAATGTGAAAAGTAGACGCCGACTCCAATTACACCCACAATGGGCTGCTGACGGCTCTTGAGAAACTGTGCTGCCGTGAATTTAGGTGGCTGAGCCTCTGGGGGGGCCCTCAGGAGCTTTGGTCCACCGAGGCCATCCTGGGCACGCACTGACGGTGGGGGGAGCCTCCCAGAGACCCCATCTTTCTGTCCCCATGGTCCCCACCCGGACTCACCGGGGTGCAGGTGTGTGTGAACCCCCCAGGGCCCCCCCAGGACCTTACCTGGCCTCTCCCCGCAGTGTCCCAGCTCGTTGGCATGTACAGAAGCCCCGGCGTCCACACAGCACAGGTCGGTCCATCTGTGTCCGAGGTGGGGGGACCCGAGCCACAGAGCAGCCAGTGGCCCCGACTGAGACAGCACGCAAGGCGTGCGGCTCCGCCTGCGGCCCGGGACTCGCCGCAGCAGCCCTGGCTCTGTGGCGAGCACGGCCTGCCCTTGGAAGCGAGGTGGGTTTTACACACTGACTCTAACCAGCGGCTCCTACAAAAACACCTCGGCGGAACCAGAGCCAAGTCTCTGGCAGCAGAATCTAAAACTGGAAAACTGGGAAAAACGGGCAAAACAAATACAGATAAATTTGTTTTTAATAAAGGAGTTAATTTTCTTTCAACCCTATATAAAACAATAGCAATTAAAAACTTCATTTTTTGAAAGTAAAATATTTACATATGAACAAGTAACTGTGCAAAATTTACATGAAAAAATGGAAAGACAGGGATTTTCTAAAAGACGAAAGAAAAGGCGTAACAGTTCTCAGGTGTCGATAAAAATACTGGTCAGCATTCAGTTCGCACGCGCGCGAATCAAAGTCTAACGGGAGGGTCCACATGGGGGAAGCCAAAGTATTTACAGTCATAAAAGTACTATCAATAGACAATTTAATACAATAACCTCTGAAAATATAAAGAACCAATTAGTATATTTGTAATAAAAAAATAGGTACAAAGAAGGGGCTTTGCTCTGGACATCTGTAAAGGTGGCCCACAGCTCGCATACAGTCTCTTAGCAAAATAATTATAGTTTACGTAGCCATTTTTATGTTATGTGCCAAAAATTATGTACAATTACCAACAAAATACACCAACCATTTTTCGACACTTGATTCACACTGAGAAACATTCTTTTGATGATTCTTCTCAACTTTGATTTTATTTCATCTAAGCTTTCACTTTTAGCTAAAAAACACAGTGCAAGTAAAATATATTTATGCTGAAAAGGTTTTCATTTCTTTTAACTTTACAGCTTTACAAACTATAGCAAATAAAATGCATTTATACAGATGCTGACCACACATTCAGAGGGGCCGCCAGCACTGGGCTCCACTAACCAGGAACAGTGACTGAACTCCGAGGAGGGGCGTTGCCATGAATTGTGTGTTCCTCGAGAATTCTGAGCGGAGGGGAAGGAGGGGAGAAAGATAAATAGTCTAAAAAATCAGTTTGCTTTGCCAACTGACTAATATAAAAATAAAATAAGTAAAATGAGGTCATTGGCTGCAGACACACACCTATGTAGTAAGTGGGGTTGAACTAAACCAAATGCACAGGTAATGTAAAGACCGCTACGAGGTGACAGAGGGCGGCTAATTATTTGCTAAACGATTCCATCAGTTTTTATATATGGCTTGTTTGGCAAGAAGGCCACTCAATCAAAGATGAGTTAGGATTTAACTGTCCTTTAAGAGTGTCCACGGGCTTCCGAATTCTGTTACAGAAACGTGTTCTCTTCCGCACTGAAGAGCTGACTTAGAAACAGGGATATAAAACTGCTCCGTTGCAAAGAGGTGGCTGTTTTTTAAACAATGTCCCATTTGCTTGTTACAAAAAGGCGTAATCTGCAAATATATAAAAACGTCCCCAGGCGTCTCCCTCCGAGATGCCGAGCGTCCTGTGCTACTTAAGGAACGCTTTGTAGAGCAACAGTGAATGGCTTGTCTCGCGTTCATTTTCTAAACAAAATATGAGGTCCCTGAGGTTGACCCGCGTGATCCTTTGTCGCGTGAACTGTCTGGGGGTTCCGACGCCGGAGCTGCCTGGGACCGCCGAGCCCGGGCCTGACCCCTGGTGACAAGAAACGAGAAGACAGCAGAGTTAGTGGAGCGCAGGGCGGCAGGACGCATGGCGCTGGACAGAAGCGGCAGGGCCAGAAGCTGGCCGCAGGACGGCATGCCCTGGGGCCACTTGAGTCCCCCCCAAGTGTCCTAAGGAACCCCATCTGGAGGAAGCCAGGCTTGGAATGGGCTCGTTCCCGGAGGCCCATGCCTTGAGCTGAAGGGTCTTACGGGTCACTAACAGGGAGGGGCGAGAGCTTACGGCGACCTCCAGGACTGGTGCTCTCAGGCCCCACGCAGAACAGCAGCCCTCACCATCCCCAGCGCGCAGGCGCCGACCAGCGCAGAGGAAGGCAGAGGTGGGGCCCCTGCCCCGAGGGGTGGCAGGATGGCTCCCAGGCTGGGAGCCAGTGTCCCCACCTCCACGTGTCCGGGGGCAGAGGCGAGGCCCAGCACACCTGGGGCCAGCTGTGTCATGCCCATCTCGCTGACAAAGGCACATTCCCAAGGCGCAAGATCTAACTTCCTGGGCGGGCTGCAGCACTCAGTGGTCAGGACAAGTGATTACTTGTGGCCAGAGGGGACTCCCTGCTGGTCTGGGCCAAGGCACTGCTGTCTCCAGCAGAGCGCAGCAGCTGGGCTCAGGGCCCGCAAGCCGCGGGCACCGGCTCGGTCGGCCCCCTAGGGGACCGTCTCGGACACCTGCCGGCTCATAGAGACAGAGCTTCAGGTCTTCCTGGAGGCATCTCGTCGTGTCGCTTCGCAGCAGCATCCTGTGGTCCCAGCAGATGACCATCTCCATTGGACACTTCGAGGCACAAACCACACAACTCCCAACTGGACGGCTCTTGTGTTTTGTTCGGAGTAAAAACTAAGTGTCTGTGTTCTGATGGTTAAAGTTGCTCATGTATATGTCAAGTGCAAAAATCACAGTGGTATTTTTATAGCATTTCTCAAGGTTTAGGAAGGTGGGAAGAGCCACAGTGCTCAGAGCGGCCAGCAGGTGGCAGGCGAGGCCACACCACTGGCCACCTGAGCCCCTGAGCCTGACACCCCCCCTCCCAAGTCTCTTCTCCCACGGATTACGTTTTCTGTGTACGCCCGCCCCGCCTCTAGCCGCCACCAGGCCGGCCTCCATAGCGGTCCGAAACCTACTTTTCCTTGTTTGAAAGAACTACTTGGCCTTTCTAGACGGTTCTCCCTGAATCTCCACAACAGCCCTAAAAGAGATCTTACATCGGCGATAAACTGCACCCCTAAACAGACTATGATGAAAATGAGCGCTTTAGAGGAGGAAACGGATGCAGCCCCACGGGTCAGCACCACGGAAGGGATCTGGGTCTGGACCCCAGGCTCCAGGGAGGCCTGGGGGCAGGAGAAGAGGCCAGTTTCTGGAAGGAAAGTAGGGAGGTCCCCCCACTACAGATACAGCCACCCTGACTTTGGAACTCAGAGAGCGAACAAAGACACTACCTAAGTGACAGACCCAGTGTGTCTGCTACTCACTATCAATTCTGGACCGTATTTGATGTTTCTACTTTCCAAATAGTTCAACAGCCAAATCAGCTGGGACAAGGGAGAGGCACACGGTTTAAAAGGTGGTGACGGTCAGAAATCAAGATAAACAGTATTTTCTAACAACAAAACTGATGAACAAATAAAACCAACTCATAGACACAGAATGAACTGGTGGTTCCTGGGAGCACGGTGGATGAAATAGGTGAAGGGGGCTAGGGGTGCCAACTTCCAGTTCTGCAGTCAGTCAGTCCCGGGGGTGACAACAGTCAGTGACGCCACAATGACTGCATGGTGACAGGAGGTGACCAGGCTTATTGTAGTGTATATAGCTATCACACCACTGTGTTGTATGCCTAAAACTAATATAATATTGTGAGTCGATTAAACTTCGATCAAAACATATAAATATTGAGGGCCAGCAGAGTGGCTCAGTTGGTTTAAGAGCTCACTCGAAAGTGCGAGCTGAGCTCTGAGCTGCAGCAGTTCGATGCCCAGCCCGAGCTGAGCAGCCGCTGAGCTGCCAACGGGTGGCAGGATGGCTCAGCGAAAAACAAACAAACAAACAAAAAAAACATATAAATATTTTAACGCAACATGTTTTAGAAATCAAAACTGATGCCAAAACATCCTGATGTGCAAGCGTCCGCAGGACGGGCGAGGGTGGCCGGCGCCACCGGCCAGGGCAGCACAGCCCGGCTCCTTCCTCTGAGCGTCTCAAGGTCAATGGCAATGCCACGTGCCCACAAGAAACCAGGACTTCTCACGGCTCTCCAGACTCGTACAAAAGCCTGTGCTCAAAGATTTCCTTCTCGATGCTCAAATGTCTTCTCATTACATGGTAATGCTGTGTTCTGCAGACCCCAAAAGAGGGCACACACTCCCTGACTTCCCTCTGGGCCTCAGACGATGCCCCCTCAGTGGGGTTTGGGCTCCGAGCCTGTGGAGCAGGAAACCTGGTCTAGGTTTCAGAGGCCCGTGGGGGAACATGAGGCAGAGGCCTGGGCTGGGGTGACAGTAAGCTCTGCCCACTGCAGCCGAACTACCCCGGCAGTGACCCACAGCAACACGCAGCTGGGGGGCAACACAGACAGCAACCCTCGGGGGGGCTCCAAGCTTAACAACTCACACGGAGTCAAGGGGGTGGTTCTGTTCCGTGCTGTTTCTGCAGGCCCTGGGATTGCCGCAAAGTGACCCTGCACATGTCCGGCACACTGTCCCCAGGACTACTGTCCTCCTCGAAAGAGAGCTCATGTACTCTCACAGAGCTGCCAAAAGGGTGACTGAAAGGGGCTGCTTTCTCCGAAGGCAGTCCTTCCAGTGTCAATGTGATGGCCAACAAATATATAAATGGAAAAAACCACCTTCCGTCCAAACCCAGCTGCCCACAGGGCCCACGGTGCACAGAGCAAAGTGCTGTCACATCCCTGGGGGAGCCTCCTGTGTCCACCCACTTCCCATGGGGGCCCACCAAAGTGGCTGAGAATGTCCCCCGGGGCCACGGCAGGCCACGGAGCCTCCACGCACCAGCAGCCCCTCCCACAACACTGAGAGCGCCACACCCACCAGGGACCCCAGACAAAGGGCTCACAGGTGAGAGGTGCCTAGCTGCGCTAGCATCCGGGGTTCACTTTGGGTCAGAGCGCCAGCGACCCGGCAGTGAAACAGCACAGGCTCCAACTGGCTCCCTAAGCGGTCTGTGCCCCATCGCTACGGCCTTACTGCCATGAAACAGAACACACGCCCGGACAGGCAATCGGAGGACACTTTTAAGAGCAGCAGCTGTGACACAGACACTCAGCTCATCAGCTTGAGAGGACGGCCACTCACAGAAGGTGAAGACACGGTGGTTACCCCAGGATCTCCCACCATCTCCCCAAAACAATGCAGAACAAGAGGGAAGCCTACCCCTGCAGACAGTGCTCTGCCAGCATCCTGTGAACTCGGGGATGCCCACGCCTCAGCAGGACCGCAAGGGAGACGAGAATCAGGCGGGGCCCACCCCACATGCCCACCCCAAAATGGGTCCTGGTACCCAAAGCACAGACTTGGGAGGGCGGGTGTGAAGTGCAGAGGACTGAAGGGCAGCTAGAAGAACCTCACATCAGAGGACACGTGACCCCTCCCTACAACCAAAACAAACAAAAAACCTGCCAAGTCGGGCAGGCTTCACGGTGCTGGCAGAAGAGGGCGCCAGCAGACCATGACCGTGACTCGAGTGAAATGAACACAGATGAGCAAATCCATAAAGAACCACTGCAAACATCGGAAAATGAAATTCCACACATATCAGAGACAAACTCAGTCTGGGAAAAACAGAAACTTACATGACACTTGCAACAACAAAAATATACTTAAGTATTTGACAATCTGAAAATCACCTGGAATCAAAATCTCAAAAATTAGACAATAGATTACAAAACATAAGGAAATGACAATTACTGCAAGAAAGAAATGGAAAGAAAAGACAAAATTACCTAAGAAATTAATTAACTGCAAGGTGCCAAGGGGAGAATAGACTCGAATGAAAAAGTAGCAAGAGGCACTGATGAAAGGCAGAAAACCAGAGAAAACGAGTGAGGTGAAAACTAAAAGGGTCAGGGAGCAAAGACAGTGGAAATGGAAGATAAGCAAAGAAGACTTCATATTAGATCGTCAGAGTCCATGAAGAAGAAAACGAACAGTGGATCAGAACTGATACTTAAAAAGTATAATCCAAGGACTGGCCAAGCGGCGCGGTGGTTAAGCGCTGGCTTGGGAAGCCAGCGGCCTCAGATCCCACATGTGAGGGCCAGTGACACTACCCTCTAAAGAAAATTAAAATAAATAAAATAAAAAATAAAAAAGTATAATCCAAGAAAACTTCCAAGAAATAGAAAAAAAAAGAATCTACACACTGAAAGGGCCCAGCGAGTACCAGGGAAAATTAACCCATAAAAATCAACTGACCTATCCTCATAAAATGAGCAGTCTTCAAAGACAAAGATCAATAAATTATAAAGGCAGGAGAATTAACTGGCATCAGGCTTCTCAAAACCAGCCTACAAAGCAAGGCAGCCACTCAAAGGACACATGACTCAAGGATTTTACCACAGCCAAATGTCCTCCGTATCGGGGCCAAAGAAAACCTGTTTTCAACACGCACACGGGGCTGTGCGGCCGTCCTGAGAGCTCTGCCACAGGCTGAGCGCCATCCAGCAAGAGACGACGGGGACACTGCAGAAAGAGAGGGACGGAATCGGCATTTATAATCCGCATCTAACAACAAGCGAACGTGAGGAAAAGCTGGAGGCCTAGCACTCGAGTCCTAGGCTGTGACAAAGTGGAGTTACTGTGACAAAGAGAAGGGAGAGGGAAAGGAGCACAGGACGAGCTCCCGGCTGCATCACCAGCAGGTGGGGCGGAGGCCAAGCGACATGAAAGAGGAGTTCTGAGATCACAGGACAGGAAAACGGCGAGCTGCAGACGGAGCGCCTGTGCTGCGTGCGCCCCCTTCAAGGAGGAAAGAAGGGGCTACCAGAAAACACGTCACGTGCCGAGTGGGCACAAGGAGGCGGCTGGGGCAGCACAGCCCAGTGCATTCAGCTCGGGCTCTCAGAACCCTGGCAACGCTTCACCCCAAAAATAAGCGAGGTAAATCAGCCCAAATGTGGGGGAATCCAACATGGAGCACACGCAGCGACCACAGAACCTGACTGCATCCGAGTGAGTGACAGCCACGCCGGAGGGGGCAGCGCGAAGACTGCTCAGCAGGTAACGTGGGCGGCAGGACTGACCAACTGGGCTGCACCCGCGAGGACATCCGCTCACCACAGCGCAACTCCTTCTCACGGGCTCAGCTCTTCTGAACCCCTCTGTCCACTGGAACTGAACAAGCCGGCCCCGCTCCGCACGGTGATGAGAACCAGCTTCCTCACAAAGGACACGAGGGACGGCCGTGCGGTCAGGCCGGACGCCGAGGCCTAAGGACAGACCCACTGTTTTCAGTACAGACAGACGGACAGAAACAAAACCAGCACCAACGGGTGTTTGCGTGTGGGAGCGCACACGTCCCCGGGAGCACGCTGGGGGGTGGGGGTGGGAAGGCTGGAAGCAGGGCACCCCAGGAGCACGAGCTCACCCAGGGCCCAGATCCTGGATCCCAGACACGGCTCTCCACCAAAAGGACCAGGCTCCTCGGGGAAAGGGCTGACTCCATAGTCACGGCAGGAAAAAGACCAGGCAAGTCTGGAACGATGTGTGGGGTGAGAAAGTAAGAAATCTTCCAAACATGACGGGTGGCGTCGCAAAGGCCCAGGCGCTGACCTGAAGGCGCGCAGTGACCGGAGCTGGGCCATCTGAGCACCCAGACAAACAGCACTGCCCATGGATGAAATACACATCCACACTCAGGAAGCAGGTAACTGAATGAACACACAATGGGGGGCCGGGGGGTTCCCTTTACAGAAGAATTGCTCCTCACACAGGTGAGGGCACCAGGCAGACCCCGCAGTAACGGCTGAGGCAGGTGACATCCATCCCTGAAGCCAGTGGTAAAACCAACAGGGAAAGGGTGACGGCACCCAGGTCAGCCACTCAGGCGTCTGCACACACACTGACTACAGAAGAAACCAGGAACTCACAGTGCAGACCCCACTAAACCCAGGGTTCAGGTATCACCAGCAACAGGGCCTCCGGACACCAAGCCCTGACAGACACTGTGTCATTCTGTGACATGCCAGCAAAATTAAATAACCTGGGGTTAGCCATGAGGAAACATGAGATGGGCCCAAATTAAGGGACTTCACCAAATAACCAACCCACACTCTTCAAAAGCGCCAAGACAGGAAAGCCAAGGAGAGACTGAAGAATTGTTACAGACTAGAAGGGAAGAAGGAGATGTGACGACCAAATGTCATGAGGGATCCTTGACAAATCCTGCAATAGGAAAAGGAAGTGGGTGGAAAAACTAGAAAAAAATCAAGAAGAAAAATTTGCAGAAGACACATCTGATGAAAGACTGTTACCACACCATACAAAGAACTCTGAAAACTCAATAAGAAAACAACCAACCCGGTTAAAAAATGGGCCAAAGACCTGCACACACCTCACCCAAGAAGATACACAGATGGCAAATACGCACATGAGAAGATGTTCCCCATCTCCTCCTCTGGGAAACGCAAATTAAGGCAACAAGACACCCCTGCACCCGTCAGGAGGGCCAACACCCTGAGCGCCGACACCACATGCTGGCGGGGACGTGGAGCCACAGGGACTCCCAGCCACCGTGGGGAAGGCAAACGGTGCAGCCGCTTCGGAGGACAGCTCGGCGGTTTCTTACAAAGCTAAACACACTCCTAGGCTCCAGCAATCAGCTCCTGGGTATTTGCCCAAAGGAGCTGCAAGCTTGTCCACACGAAACCTGCACACGGACATTTACAGCAGCTTTATTCATGATCGCCAGACCTTGGAAGCCGGCGGGATGTCCTCCAGAGGGTGACGGATAAACAAACTGTCCATCCAGACAGTGGAATTTTACTCAGCGCTAATAAGAAATGAGCCGCCAGGCCATGAAGAGACATGGAGGAAGCTTAAATGCACATGACGAAGTGAGAGGAGCCAATCTGAAAAGGCTACGCACTGTGTGATTCCAACTACCTGACCTTCTGGAAAAGGCAAAACCAAAGAGAGAGTGAAGACAGTGGGTTCCAGGGGGTGAGAGAGGGAGGGATGGACGGGAGCACAGGGGACTTTCAGGGCAGTGAACTACTGTGTGTGACACTGTAGTGGTGGGTACATGACATCACACGTGTGTCCAAGCCCACAGAACGTCCAACACCGAGGGGACCCTAAGGTCACCGGTGGATTCCGGGTGATGATGTGAGAACGTAGGTCCATCTACTGTAACAAATGCACCATCTGGTGGGGACGCTGACAGTGGGGGGCTGTGCGTGGGGGCCACAGGGCACAGGGGAATCTCTGTACCTTCCACTCACGTTTGCTGTGAGCCTGAAACTGCTCTAACAAATAAAGTTTATTAATTTGAAAAATTAAACTCTGAAAACAAAATGAAATAAAGTCTTTAGTTAACAGTATCATACCAACGACACATTGGGGAAAGATGGGTGCGGGATGTACAGAAATTCTCTAAAATTTTTGTTAACTTTCCTGTGTGTCTAAAATTAATTCAAAATAATAAGTTTAAAAATAAAATAAGCCGGCCAAGTGGCTCAGTTGGTTAAGAGCTCGCTCAAGAGTGTGAGCTGAGCTCTGAGCAACAGCTGCTCGAGGCCAGCCCGAGCTGAGTTGCCGTTGAGCTGCCAACAGGTGGCAGGATGGCTCAGCTAACAAAAATAAATAAATAAATAAATAAATAATAAAAATAAAAAACAGCATGCCCTAAGGAAAAAATCTTAAACTCTTGGCTGGCCAACTGGATCAGTTGGTTAAAAGGTGGCTTAGAGGGCCGGCCGAGTGGCGCATTGTTTAAGCGCTGGTTTTGGGATGCCAGCGGCCCCGGTTCGGATCCCACATGAGGGCCAGGGACACTGCCCTCTACAGCTAACAACAGCTCCACCTGGAGCTGGGCTGTGCGAGCCCCGGTGATGGTGTGGGCTGCAGCCCCTGCTGCAGTGGGCTGCCATAGGCTACAGTGAGTGGCCTGCAGCCAGCGTGAGCGGCTGGCAGCCAAGAGTGAGCTGCCAATAGCCGCGGTGAGCGACATCCAGAGGCCAGCGACCGATCTGCTTCATCCGGGAAGAGCGCAATGACGATACCAACAGTGAAGGCAACATCCTCCGCAACTAAACTGAAGAACAAGAAGACAGCAACTTGTCTGTTCCCCTTCCCCGATTCCCCAACGCTGTTCCCCTCCGCCAATTCCCCAATAAAATCTTTAAAAAAAAAAAAAAAAAAAAAAAGAGTTGGCTTAGAGCACAAGCTCTGAGCAACAGGGCCACCGGGTCAATTCTCATACGAGCTGAGCTGCCAGGTGGCAGGATGGCTCAGCTGGTGTAACAACAAGATTGCCTGTTCGATGGTGAGCTATGCCCACCTGCAACTAAGACTGAACTCGGCACCTTGAGCTGAGATGCTGCCCGGATGGCTCAGTGGATAGGGCGTGTGTGCTTAACAACAAGGCTGCTGGTTTGACTCCCGCATGGGATGGTGGCTACACCCACCAGCAACTAAGATTGAACACAGCACCTTCAGCTTAGAGGCCATGAGCGGCCGACGGGAAGCCAGATGGTGACTGGCGCCCTTCACAACGAAGACTGAAGAACAACAACTTGGAAGGTCCCCTCCCCCAATTCCCCAATAAAATCTTTCAAAAAATTTTCTTTAAAAAATCCTAACTCAGAAAAAAAGCATTCGAGTGGCGCAGTGGTTAAGAGCTGGTTTGGGAAGCCAGCGGCCCCGGTTCGGGTTCCACGTATGAGGGCCAGTGACACTGCGCTCAAAAAAAAAAAAAAAAATTAAATAAATAAATAAATAAATAAAATTCTGAATTTTGTGTTAATCATTACGTATGTAACACACGAGTATCCCTCAAGTTCAAATACAGGCAAAACCAGCACTGCATAAAAGAACTCCCATGACAGTCTTTGGTGGCACGCCTCTTCCCTGTTTCATTCGGTCCTCTCTTGGCCCTTTCACTCCACCCCACGCTCTCCCCCACGCCCGCGCCCCCCATCATTTGGTAGCACATGGCCCTTTTCTGTTCTTCACAGGTTACTCTGGAAACTTTAATACCCAAGTCAAAAAATAATCAGCATGCCTTTCCCATGTGCCCTTCAGCACAGGGACCCCGGCAGCCAAAGTGGTTGGGAAATTGCTTTCATTGAGCCAAACACCACACATCCTGAGACTCTCACTGAGAAGGGATTCATACGCGAGGAGCCGAAGCGGGGGCACGGCGGGGCGGCACTAGAACCCGAGCGGGCACATGAGCGCACAGGATCGGTTTAGATTTGACAGGGTCACACACGCCACATCACGCATGCACACCGATGCACACACACGTCCCTGGGCTCTGATGGCTGCGGGGCCTGGAAGCAGCGACCCTCTCGCGGCCGTCAGCACGCACACTGCTCAGACCATGGTCTCTGAACACCACCCTCCACTGAAAGGAACCAGGGCAGGGGAGAGCCACAAGGTGCCTGGACACCTCACGCCAGTAAAACCACAAAGCTGAAAGAGCGAGGGCGACATTTCAAAGGATATAGAAACCAGCTTGGAGAAGCTTCCACTGACCAAATCTAGAAACAACGGCAGTAGTGACTACAGCCCACTGAGTACAACAGGAACCCACCAGTCCATCCCTCTGACGAGGGAGGGAGGGAGGGAGGGAGGGAGGGAGGGAGGTGGGGAGGCGGGCAGCTTTACAGCAGACAGCAATGAACGCAGGAGGCGTGGTGGCAGGCCGTCACTGGGCACCCATTGCTGTGGGGGGCTCACGGATGGTGCTGCCCCTAGGAAGGGTCTGATGACGGACAGAGTATATGCAGAATCTTGGAGTATCTCCTTATTAATATGAATCAACGCTAAGGGAATAACGGTGACTATACGGCAGAGTAACTTGGCAAACACCAACTTAACCAGGTGACGACAGTGAAGATCACCAGCGGTAGAAAGGCCAACACTGTGGCCTCCTGCCGTGACACAGAGCAGAGCACCGTCCACAGTGAGGCGCCTCCGCCACGCCGGACACACCTGGCTCAGGGCCGCCCACGAGCCCACGGCCTGCCCAGAAGGGGGCTTGCAGAAGACCAACGAGGCATGCGACTGGATGTCACACGCTCCTGGCCCAAAGAGAAAGAGAGACACAGTGGGGACACTTGGAGAATGTGACCGGGTCTGAGGACTGGCTGGTGGCCGTGGACCATCCATGCTGATTTCCCAACTGGCAGGGCTGCTTATGCAGCAATGACGAAAGAGAGTGCATGGCAGTATTAGCATTTAGGGGTGACACGGCATCAGCTAAGAAAAAGATTGTGTGTGTGTGTGTGTGTGTGTGTGTGTGTGTGTACATACATATATATGAAACATATATTAATACAATACACACACGCACACACGTGTACATGCACACACACAGAGAAACAGGGTGCAGAAGTAAATGTGGTAAAATGTTCAGAATGACAACTGAATAAAGGGAGTTCCTTGTACTATTCCTGCAACTCTTCTGCAGGTTTAAAACTACTTGAAATTAAAAAAATTTTTTTTGAAAAACAGTTCAATATATTTACTGGGAAGACAGTAATAGGGGCAACAACATATTAAGGTCTTCCCAAAGGCCCATATAAAGCACAGAGCAACCAGGTAGCAAAACCCAAACCAGCAGACAGTATTGAAACGAAACCAGTGGAAGGGAAGCCCAAGCAGTGGGACTGCAGTGCACGCTGGGGAGGCACCTGGGCAGCGCCGGGCCTGAAGCCCCGGAGCAGCGGGCCTTCCCTGGCAAGAGCAGCAGGCTCATGTGAGAGCCCCCAAACCTGAGAGGGGCTCCGTCCACGCACTCAGCGGCCCGGCCATTGGCGACCCATGCCGGACCCGCCAGGGCTCCGCATCAGAACAGGATCTCGCACAGAGGAGGCTCTGTGGGGAGGGAGGCACCGTGGAGCGGGGCAGCGCCAATGAGGACAGAAACACCCTGGAGAGATGCGGGCGAGAGCAGAGCCCAGGCTCTGAGAAAGCGAGCGCCATGTCTTCAGCCCTTCACGAAAGCTACACAGGAGCACAGCGCAGTCACAAACGCACCTCAAACCACATGTCTCTTGGCAATCCAGCAAAGCTAAATTCACACAAAAGTGAGCAAAAGAAAAGCATCAAGGTCAAGTCCCATACAAGTTACTACAGGAGAAGAGAGAGGAGGAGGCAGAATAACATCCCCACAGACGATGAAAAACACCACAAGGGCATAATCACCAACAGATGGAGACTGTCGTGTTCTATTTCACAACAAGCTAGAGGCATTAAGAAAATAAGAAAAGGCATGAAGGAACAACAACATAAGTCAGAATCTGCAAAACTTAGAAATGAGGAGATAAAGTCAAGAATTAGAAAGGAGGGCCGGCCGAGTGGCGCGGTGGTTAAGCGCTGGCTTGGGACGCCAGCAGTCCCGGTTCGGTCCCACATGTGAGGACCAGTAACACTGCCCTCAAAAAAAAAACAAAAAGAATTAGAAATTAGAAATAAATGAAAATTTCATTTGAGAAACAAAGACTAAACTGAAAAGAACACAAGAGCAAATAAACACAATAATACCTTAAGAAGGAATTAAGAAGGTGAAAAGAATGAAAAGCATAAAATTTTTATTAAAAAGAGAAATTTAAAGGATTCAGGTAAAGAAGGTACAACATATGAATAACAGAATCTCTGAAGAAACAAAATACAAAAAGAACGTTAAAGAGGGCCGGCCGAGTGGTGCAGTGGTTAAGAGCTGGCTTGGGATGACAGTGGCCCAGGTTCGGATCCCACATATGAGGGCCAGTGACACTGCCCTCTTAAAAAAACAAAAGAACATTAAAGAAAATATTCCTGAATAAGAAAAGAGTTGGAATTGCATGTTAAAAGAACGTACCCATACATACTGAGAATGCCAACCCAGAATAACCAATACCAAGCAAAATAAAGGCTTTCTAGAAAGGACTTCTTTGGGCATCTTTGGAGGGGAGGGGGGATGAACCAAACACATGACATATCATCAGATTGACAGCAACACTTTATCCAAGAAAAAAGTCATCTAGAAACACAGGTAAGATTCTCAAGGAAAGAAAACATGAGCCAGGGATTTTATAGCTGTCAAAACTGAAGTTCACATTAAAAGGGCACAAATGGTTATCAAGATGCAGGAGTTCAGGGAACACTGGCCCCATGGAGCATTCCACAAGAATCTGGTAGAGAATGAGATCCGGAAAACCAAAATGACTAAACAGACGTCAACGTATAGACTAATCATTAGTACTAAACACACAGTTACTGATGGACCTAAGATTAAAGGAGGGCTAAAAGGGGAGAGCAGACTACATAACAGCTGTATCACTGCAGTCAGCAGGCGCCCGGGTGTGAAATGACAGTCCTCACTAGAGTCCAGCCTGCCTGAGAGGACAGACTCGTTCACACTCCTGACATCAGCCAAGGTGCCAAAAGGCCTTGCCCCAGAAGTGAGGAGTGAGAGAGACCCACCCGAACAAAGCCTCAAACCTGGACCGACAAGGCAGGGTGCCGGCGAGGCCCACCGGGGCGGAGAAAACCTGGATAGACAAGGCAGTGTGCTGGCGAGGCCCACCGGGGCGGAGAAAACCTGGACAGGCAAGGCAGGGTGCTGGCGAGGCCCACCGGGGCGGAGGCGCCTCAGAAGCGCTGTGGGTTTCTACAGATCCTCACGAACACCAAAGTAAACAACGAAGCTGAGCAGCTGAGCTGCCTGCTAACCCACGAATCCGCACTCTTTAGAAGAAGGAGGAAATGTCCAGTCTCTCCACATGTCATGCACGATATCCAGCATTCAAACAGCAATCACTAGACAGCAGAGGAACAGGAAAGTGTGACCCATCATCCAGGAAACGGCAGCTGACAGACACCGAGCCTGAGGTGGCCCAGATGTTGGACATGACAAAGATATTTAGCAGCTTTTATAAATAGGTTCAAAAAATAATGGGAAAATGTGGTCTCAGTAAGTGAGCAGAAAGGGAATCTCAGCAAAGAATGGAAAACGATAAAAAAGACCTAAAAGGAAATCCTAGAACGACAAAATACATTAACAATGAAAACGTCACTAGAGGGGCTTAACAGCTGATGGGATAACAGAGGTCCACGTGGTCAGGGAACTTGAGAGGGAAAGCAGAAACTATCCATCCTGAAGAAAGGTCTAATATACATGTAATTGGGAGGCCCAGTAGAAAAAAGTAAGACTGGACAGAAAAGAATTTTGAAGAAATAAAGGCCAAAATATTCCAAATTTGAGGGAAAATGCTGACCTAGAGCTCTAAGGATCCCAAGCAGACTAAATGTCAAGAGAACCAAGTCTTCACACAACGCAGACAGCCCTCTACGAACTAAGATGATAAGCGCAAAACAGGCAGGGAAGTGAGACCTGGCACACACAGGGAACGGGGGCAAACGTTGTCTTTACTCTGCCGCAGGGACCCAGAAGACAGCGGAACGACAGCGCTAAGAAGCAGAAATACGGTCACTCATTAATAGCTGTCTATCGGTTTTAAAAGTAAGTTTCACAATACTGCAAAACACACTGGGAAGTCTCCCTTCTCCTCTTGTGATCTGGAACAAGATAACATGGCATTAGAACAGGAATTTCCTTAGAAACGTGAAGAAGCCCAGCGGTAAAATAGAGGATTCAAGGCATAGAGGGAAAATGAAAAGGGCAACTAGCTCTTGATCCCCTTACCCCTTTTAGTCTGTTGTTCTAGACAATCAAACGATACACATCTGGATTTGCTTGGCTTATTCAAGAACGTAGGAGAAATTAAATCTTTAAAAAAAAAATTGAAAGACAAAAATAATCAACCCAGAAGTTTATATTCAGAGGAAATATCATTCTAACCTGAGGGTGAAATACAACCATTTTCAAGTAAACAAAAGCGGACAGAAGCCATCGCCAACAGGTTGCACTGTAAGAAAGCTACGCAGTCCTTCAAGCCAAAGGGGAACCAGCACTGCTGCTGGCAACACAGACCTTCAGCAGGCAGCGAAGAACCCCAGGGACGGTACAGAAGCAGGCGCACAGGAAAGACGACGCGTGCCCTTCCTGTCATTTAGTTACAATCAACTGACATACTTAAAGGGTTGGTTTATACCTATCCGTAAAGATATGACAAACAAAGCAGGAAACTAACAAGTTTGGACAAATACAAACCGGTGCCAAGTCCTTTCCTCCGTGCGAGGAATTGTCCATGCTCCTACGGCTTACCTCCCTCCCGTCCACTGTTCAGTAACAAGGGTAACCCACGAAGGCCATTCCTCTGACCATTATCATCTCCCCATACCTTTCCAAAGTCAGTCAAAATTGCACTACATTAAACCATGGCGACTGAACTTCTGTGACACTCACAAATAAGTAGGCTTGAATTTAAAGTATCGCACGCTCGTGTGTGTGAGGCTGCATGAGGCTAGCTGGGCAAGGCCCCCAACCCTCGGGGCCCGAGACGCCCTGTACCTCTGTCCCCGAGCCTGGTCCTGGAGAGTCCACTTTTCTCTTTTTCCTGGGCCCGATGGCAGCCAGCGCTGTGAGGTTGGCGTCGCGCTGCCTCATCTGTGCCAGCTCCTGCTGCTGCATCTTAGTTTTGAAAAGAAAACAAGGACTGTCATTTCACGCACATTTCTCGCTCACTACAAAAGTAACAAAAATACAGACACCAAAGGTTTTTCTGAAATTTTGTAAATTAAAATTTCTTTAATGTTTTGACTTTTTTTTAACAGCAAGCATATTATGCAATCAGAAAAATAATACTGACAGATAATCATCTTAAAAAGCTCAAAAAATATGTACAAATTTTAAAAGTATAGGCTAACTGTACCCAAAGAAAAGTTACCATTAATGTACAGCAGGACACGAACTGACACTGGAAAACACCTTGGCAAACATTTTAAGTAGCTACAGAAGTGCCGCGGTACGCAAATACCATCACCGTCTTCACCTGTCTACCCCGTTGGCGGTTTCAGCTGAATACACATGCATTTTCAACGTGGAGTGGAGATTCATTGACTACAAAAGCCCCCTTACCTCTTTTGCTTTCTGTTTCAACCTTAATTGTTCGGGATCTTCTTGTCTGGACCGAGACTGTTTTTCAAAGAGATTTAAAAAAAGAAAAAGAAGTTATGACCTAAATGCTTATCACGTAACAAATATGTTATCTTATTCACTATATAATAACATCTAGATCATGACAGAAGGTGTATTACATTTCTGAAGTGCTTAAAGCCAAGACATGAAAATGTAGGCTGTGCATCATGGAGAATGGACCTCAGCGCTAAGGTGTGGTCCCTGAGCCGCCTGCCAGCGGCAGGGTCTGACCTGATGGGACGGGGGCGAGCGCCAGGGCGGCCCAAGGGCTCACTACTCAGCCGGGTCTTGCCCGAAGCAGCACGGCTGCCAAGGCCTGGCACCCAGCTCTACCCCCACACCTGTCCCGCGGCCAGTCCAAAACCCCGAGGGTGTCCGTGGGTACCCAGGACAGGAAGCGGGGACACCCCAACCAGGAAGTGTGAGCACTTGCCTTTGCTGCCCGCATTAAGATCTCTCTCTCCTGCTCATCTTTCCTCTGTTTCTCGATTTGGTCAAGCTGCTCAAAAAATTTGAGCTGAGCCCGGACATCACTTGCCTGCTCGTATCTGTCATCATCCTACAAAAAAAGGTAAAAATCCTGTTTGTCATCAGTCTGGAAACCCAGCTGGGCAGCACATGCACCGCCTTCCGCCTGGTCCCCACGACACCAGCAGCACCATCGTGCAGCCCGAGCCCGTCTCCCGTCCAGCCGGATCCTGCGTCTGAGCCGCTCTGCACAGGAACGCAGAGAGAGGGCTCAGGCAAGCTACCCTGTGTCTCATTTTATGCACTTTGGTGTTTGATTTTTTTTTTTAAAACAACATCTAAACTTTTCCATACTAACATAAGTGTTTTTAAAGCAAAATGGCTCCGTGCTTTTATTTTAACTGCTACTCGGAAGGCGCTGTAGCTGGGGCACGAGTGGTGCCTGCCTGTCATGCCCGCCTATGCCTGCTGCCGCCCGGCAGTGCCTGCAGAGCAGCACTCAGGGCTGGGAGACAGGAAGACGCTGCTGTGGGAGGCCGGGCCTCTGAGGCAGGTGACCCTCCACAAAATAAAATGGGGCAATGTGGGGTCACGGTCTCCAAAGCTGAACAGGCCACCGCCGCCTCAGCCCCAGCCACCCTACCCTTCCTCCCCCAGCCAAGGAGGGCGGAGCACCGGAGGGCACCAGGCGGCTAAAATAAGCAGACTCTTCCCCAAGTCAGAAGGAGCTAACACTCGGGCCGCCCTGGGCCTGGATGCGGGGAAGAGGCCTCAGGCGCGCCACTCAGGGATTGCGGGCAAGCCTTTCTTCAGGGAAACAGCGCGTTACCTTATAGGAGAAGTTCTTTTGCTGAGCCGTTTCTGATATTTTTTCTACGAGGTTCTGCAGCCTCTGTTGCGTGGCATGTGATACGTAACTCACCACGTCGGGGTGTAACTCCGTTATGCCGTGTTTCTTACCTGGGGGCAGGCAGCATGTCAAGCGTTTAAGCGGCCCTCTTTCTCGTGACTTTGCTAGGCCCCCAAGCTACTGCTCTACACAGCCTCAGGGACCCCAGGAGACCCCCAGGCAGAGAGCCGCCACCACCACCACTGCGTGACACGGAGCTGGCAGAGGCAGCCTGGCCCTGGGTGTTCAAGTCGCGGTGCCCAGCGAGCCCGCACACGGACTTGGAGCCCGGTCCCGCCAGGAAGCACGGACGCACCTATTTCTAGTATTCGTCTCTGCAAAGGCGCCGGGAGGAGGAAGGTCTCGTCCTTACAGGACCGTGTGAGGGTGCCCACCAGCTCGGAGTTCGTGGCTAATATTCTCGCACTTTCTTCCGACAGGTTTACCCCAGCCATGGACGCGACATCGTTAATGTCATCGTCATCCCTTCAGAAAAGAAGAAGGAAGGAAAAAGCGGGAGGCACATTCAGGTGGTCCCGACTTAGAGGGCAATAAACAGAGAGGCAGGGGACCCCCGTGGGAAGCGCAGGCGTGCGTCCTGCCTGCTGCCTCCGGCACTGTGCTGGCACCGGAAGGAGGAAGCCCAGCGCTCTTCCTTGAAACTGAGTCTGGTGTTTTAAAGGAAGGCCCGCTCGGGGCTGAAGCAGGAGTCTTTGCATATGAGCGGATGTGTGCAGAGGTTCCGCCAGAGTAGGTCCCAAGTTCAGACAGCAAAACCCAACGCTCCATTCCTGGTTTCACAGAGTTCCTCCAAGGTGGAACCCTCCCTTTTTTAAAATCACAGAGCATTAACTGATCTTTAAAACATCACAAACTCTCAGGGAAACTGGAGTGTAGTACGAGGAACTTCCTTCCTGAATCACTTGAGGGTGAGCTGGCCACCTGACACCCACACGGGGCCACGGCAGTGTGTTCCCAGCGACAAGGGCATTCCCGGCAGATCTGGGGAGACCCTGGAGGCCAGGCCTCCCGCCACGCTCCACGGCCCCAGCACGAGCCTCCTCCACAGCAAGGGCCCAATTCAGAATCGCACGCTGCATTCCGCTGCGTTTCGCTTCAGCTTCCTGGCGTGCAGCGCCCTGCAGCCCTTCCCTGCCTCTCATGCCCTTGACACTTGGAAGGTCACAGGCCAGGTGTTCACAGCATGTCCTTGTTTTCCATCTGACTCATTCCCCTTGTGACAAGATGGGTGGACAGGACCTCAGTCGCCACCTCCCGCAGGTCCGGTCCCTTAGTGAGCTCCCCCTCTGAGCGCCAGCCCCGTGGCAGGTCCCTGCCCGGCTTCCCCACTGTCCGGTGCTCCCTCCCCGCCGTGGTCAGTGAGGATATGTGTGCGTGGACACACATCCCACTCCTCCTAAACTAGCAACTTATCCATTTTTACGGGATCATGGCTTCCTGTCCTAGCCGTGGGTACAGTCTCTTACTAGAGACGTGGCCCACA
The DNA here is from genome assembly GCA_033961575.1 of Aselliscus stoliczkanus. NCBI lineage: Eukaryota > Metazoa > Chordata > Mammalia > Chiroptera > Hipposideridae > Aselliscus > Aselliscus stoliczkanus. Next base: position 1,488,926 of record CM066738.1, on the reverse strand, counting down.
GCAGGCAGGCCACTCCGGGGCTTCCGGCAGCTCTGACACGTGCCCGTCCACCCTGAGCGCTGCTTTCCGACCTGACAAAAAGGTGCGCTAGGCTCACCTTGCACGCCCCTGACCCCGGCCCAGGAATCAGCCTCTCTCAGGCACCCTGGCCACTGCAGGAAAACGGTGTTCGAAGATGAAATCTGAGCACCAGACGTGCTCGCTGCCACGGGCTGTCACGGAACCTCCATCCGCGGTAAACAGGTCCGCCTGACCACGGAGCGCGCGCTCCCATCGCCACTCCAGCCCGGCACATGGCGTTCACTCCAGCGCACTCGTTCTCTGCCTCTGACTGCCCGCCCCCCGCGCCGAGGCTTCCGGCCTCCGCTCACTTACTCTTCTGAACTCAGGTGGACTTGTCTCCAGCACCTGCCCCCCACCCACCAGGGGCTGGCCTCCTCGCCCAGCTCCGGCCACCACGGCTCAGCACTACCTACACCCACCCTGTTCCAGCTGCCTAATGGCTTTGGGAAGAAGCATCTGGGAAGGGAAGGTCTCACGAAAGCCTCCTGAAACACACACACCCTTTCCTACTGCTTCGTCATAATGAAAGTCACCACAGTGGCCCTTTCTACTGCCACGCCCCTGGCACGCAAGTCCTCAACTACGCCGATGCTCAGACCCAAGTACGGCACTGCTGACGGTCCTGAACTTGACATTCTACAGTATGGTTGGGATGCTCTCAAATACTGAGCTGTAGCAAAGAAAAGGACTTTCCATTACTTCACACAGGATCAGCCAGTCTGCAGCCCCATCCTTACCGAAATGAGCCTCCCCCAGGCTCCTTGAGTTTATTTTTCTGTGCAGCAGCTGCCTGGGCCGAGACAGCAGAAAGAGCTTTGGTTCCAGGTAACACAGCAGGTTTCACCACAGGGACTGCAAAACAAGAGACACGGGTATGTCCACCGGCGTGCGTATTACGTGCCTGTGCTCCATTCCCAGCGGGGCCACTGGGCTCCACCAAGAGGGACACCACTCCAGTGCCTGAGGGCCCAGGGAGGAGCTGCCCCCCACCCACCACAGTCAGCTTCTCGTGAACGTGAGCTTGCTAACTCGAAAGTGCCGCTAACGGCGTCCGTGCACCTCTCATGAAGCTAAGTGCGGCAATGGGGCCTGACAGAGAAGCCAGCAGTGTTAAATGTACACGTGAGTGTAAAAACCAGGGAAGACTGACAGGGAAGACGGCTGACGACACTGAGCCGTACACTTCAGTGGGCTAGGACGCTACGTTTTATGTGTATTCCAGCACAAGAAAAAGCCAGAACAGGACTGCCTGGTGCATGGCCCTGGAGCGGCCACAGGCCCTCACCTGGCTGCAGCTGGCTGAGCTGGACCTGCTGGGGCGCCGTGAGCACGATGCGGCTGTGAGGCTGCCGGAGGGCCACCATGGGCGTCTGTGTCAGCGCCACCTGCGGGGGCCGGATCAGCGCTCCAGGCTTGGGCGGCTGCTGGATCACCTGGAGCAGAGCCCACAGCCCTCCTGAGGCACACCCCACCCCGGGAGCTCCCAGCACTCCCCCCAAGCTGCCCCCTGCCCTGGCCCAGGGCGGGGCGGCCCCAACAGGACCGGGACGCCCACCTCAGGCCCCACAACCAAAGCCAACCCTTCAGGGCAGATTTACTACATGAATGCTGCACGTGGGGCCCTAAGCTCAGTGCCTGGAAGGGCGAGCCGAGCTCAGAGGTCCAGCGTGGAACAGGAGACTTCTCCTCACATGTCAGCGGAGGGGCCATGGCTGCCTGGGGCCACAACTCAAGCTTTTCCCCCTCCTCCACATTCGAAGAGACGAGGTGGCCTTTATGCTGGGGGGAGGTTATATTTCCTATGTCCTGCCCTGAACCTGACCCTCAAAGAAGGGCCCCTTCTACTGCCCCCACACGTGGCCTGAGCCCCGCCCAGCTGTGTGCCCGCAGCTCTTGCACTGCCCAGCCCTTCGCTCCTGCCTCCAAGCATGCGCTCAACCTTCACTTCTGCTCGCTGTCTACCCATCTACCTGTCCAGACAGCGCCGCTGCTCTGATTCCTCCCTAGTTCTCCCAGCCTGCACACAGCTGTGCTGCAGAGGCTGGCAGTACTCAGCACTTCCTGTGCTGGGCCCAGAGACACAAAGGCCCCTTCTAAAGCCACACAGCTACAGGCCAACGGCCTTGCCCGAAACCCCTGGGTTGGGTGTTTCAGACAAAGGTAACATGGGGGTATGTTAGGGGACACTCGCAGAGCGGTGGGGCAGTGCCCTGGGATCCAGCTACTCCTGCTACGAAACCCATCACAAGTCACTCTGTACAGGACGCATGGATGCCACCTCAGGTGCTTAGGTCAGGCTCTGCCATCAGCCCAAGGAAAGGCTTCTGGCTTCCATGTCTCTACAAGTTCCAAGGAATGCCAGGTACGGGTCAGACCTGGGTCTGGCTGCCCGCTGCTGCCTCCACATAGAACCCGAGACAGCCTCTGTCTGAAAACACCCATGACATCACTCACAGACTACGCACGAAGGTCAAACCTTCGGGAAAAACTGGCTGCCCATCAAGTTCTCTTCAAGAGAACCCATTTTGCATAAATTAGCGCCAGTGACTGTCAAACAAGGCTGCTCTGTACTTACACGACATTAAAGCAAAGGCCAGAATAAATCTCTGCCCCTTGAAATGGAAAGCAGTGTGGCGCCCTGCTCTCACGCAGGCACCTCAGCCCCACACCACACACCAGCCTCCCCGCTGCCCGGCCAGCCTGCTGGGCAGAACAAGGCAGGCTTTTACCTGAGCAGGTGAGGGAGCTCCATATGACCCACATGGTCATTTTACTATCATCAAGTCCACTCCACAACCTACCATTAAGTACGAGGGAGCCTACACTGTGTGTTTTTGATAACTATCTCTGAAAGAACAAAATCCCTTTGAAAATTTTTTAAAAGGCCACCAATCTGCCTAGGGGAACAAAGATGTCCTTTCTGCAGCTTCAGAGCTCAGAAAACTGGACCCAAATTGTCAATAAACCATCGGCAGCTTCAGCTCGTGAGAATCACCAGGGCCCAGGCCTGGCTGCCGAGCTGGGACCTACGCTGAGAAGCGGGCTCGCCAGCTCCGAGCACCCATGGCCTGTTTCCTGCATCTGGGTTGCTGCTCCTAATCAAAGAGGACATCCAGCTAAGTGTCACCACAAACACACCAAGTTCTTGTAAACCATGCACACCCTGAAATGATACAGGTAATGATGTGTGGTGGGTGAAGGCCACCACACTGCCCTTTACTGAGAAACGAGTTTTAGACCTGCAGGCCTCGGCGCTGGGCCAACTACTCAGGCTAACACCCAAGCCGGGTCCTGGCAGGTGCCTCTCCTGAGCCAAGAGTCGGGCAGGCGGGCAGGGGAGTGACGCGGGCTCTCGCCTGCATACCAGCGACGTGGGCTGCCCCTGCTTGCCAACGCCAACCTGTGTGGGCTGCGTGAGGCTGATGACAGGGGGCTGGAGGGCGCTGGTCACGGTGGCTGCCGTCTTCCCAGCTGTGCGCTGGACGGAGCTGCTCAGCATCACAGCCGTGAGTGCAGTGCTGGCCTGCGAGGCGGGCGGCGGCTGCTGCTGGCTCTGCTGGATGAAGGCTGCGGAGTCGGGGGTCAGCTGTCTCAAGGCCGGCAAGCTCCTCTGGGCGGAAAAGACACAGCGTTGGCGGGCGGCACCAGCAGCAGGCTCCCCGCTCCCAAACGCAGACACATCCCACCCTGAACAAGGTTCTCAAGCTAAAGAGCGTAAGCTTCAGAGCCTTAAGGAGGTGCTTCTGATGGCAGGTATCCACACGCACATACACACACGCACCCATCACACACACCTGTCACACATACACACACACCCATCACACATATACACATACACACTCACACACGCTCATGCACACATACGTCACACACACCATCACTAACGGGGATTACTCTCAGTAAGAAAAAGCGCTCTTCAGACTCTTATGGCATTGGAGATTATCTAAGGGGGACAATCCAATGCTGTGGAGGCCCTGGGCCTTGCTCGGGTGAGCTCACCCAGCAGCCTTCACGCTCACAGACCACCCTGTGGGTTCGCCCTGTGTTTAGGGCGCGTGACACAGCCGACTGGCCACAGCGTCGGGGTCTCCTAATGAAAAGCCTCTGAAGAGAAAACTAAACGTTCTGCCGTGGGGCGCTGTCCTTTCGTACACATCTGTGACGTGTGAACCCCACTCCTCCCTCGGGACAAGCCCGCCCCCATGCATGCAGGCGCACGGTGCCGGACGGCCTCACAATTACCTTCAGGAAAGGCACAAGGTAAGGTTGAGGTGAAGAATTAAGTTCTCGGTATAACCTACTAGTGAAATCTTCTGCTTCGATTTTTCCATCCTTAAAAATAAAATTCACATTGAAATTCCTCCACGAATAAAAGTCCACACACACATCTCTTCACTCGGCATCATTCTGGTCTCGTTTTCCATGATCAGCTGTTCCCTCTGCCAGGTCTGGTGTTGGACAGAGGTGACAGGAAAGTGAGCAGCGTGTGCTTCGGCCGACACAGCGCCCTAGGTGTGCAGCTGGACGCTCGCCTGGCCGTTCCTGCGGAGCCGGCCGGTAGCTGTGCCTGCGCCGGGGAGGCCGCTCTGCCTCTCGTCTCCTTCACCCAGCTGTCACTCACGCTCACCGAGTTCCCTACGTCCAGGCATTCTGCTAGGAGCCAGACTAGCCTGAAGGCGGCCTCATTACCCAAGTCAGAGCTGCGCGCACAGATGCACGGGGCAGCGCCGACGGAGCCAGGGTCCCCTTTCCTCAGACAGGACCCCACTGAGTGCACTACGACCCCGGGCCTCGGGAGGGAGCCCCGAACGGGGGGAGGCGCCCCGGCCTTCCCAGGAGTCAGGGAGCGGCGCGCGAAGGCCGAGGGCCCAGCGAAGCCCTTACCAGCAGGTGCTGCACCAGCTCTTTCACATTAGCCGCTGTCTCCGTGGACTGTTTACCCGATGACGCCAGTTTGATTAACGTAGATAGAAAATTTTTACATTTCTTCACGTTTTCCATAGTTTCCTGCAGTCAAGTTAAAAAGATACAAGTAAACTCTTAAAAGGCAGATTTTCATCATAGCTTTGGGTTTAACTAAGACATGAACATAAGAAATGTGTAGGGCCGGCTGAGTGGCGCAGTGCTTAAGCGCTGGCTTTGGAAGGCAGTGGCCCTGGTTCGGGTCCCACGTGTGAGGGCCAGTGACACTGCCCTCAAAAAAAAAAAAAAAAAAGAAAGAAAGAAAGAAGCGTGTATTTCTTCTCTAAACGTCTGTCAAGAAAATTCAGTAACTTGTCCTGGCCTGCTGAGTGGGGGCAAACTAGGACATGTGCCCCAGGGGCTGCTGACCACACAAATCGACAGACGGACCCACGGTTACACCTCAGTCAGTCCAGCAACTTCTCTTCTAGGAACGCAGCTAAATCAACAACGCGACTGTGAAAGGGGGACCCTCTAGGCTGTTCACCATAATGCTGGTTATGAGAAAGGAACACTGCCATCTATCTAAACGCACAATAAAAGAAATAAATTGTGACACTGCTACTAAAGATGGTGAAAAATACAAAGAAATGGAAAAAAGCCATCAATAAAGTATAATCCCACTAATTCAAAGACGTACACACACGCAGGGCAACTACTAGAAGGAGAGACAGGAACGGGCGGCAGTGCCGCCTACAGACCGCAACTTCGCACAGCCCACGTGCGGCTTGTTCAAACACCACTGCTTGGGCCTTATCGCCACAGACTTCTTTCTGTAGGGCCCGAAAGCCCCGGGCAGGAATACGGGGTCCTTCCTGCCACCCAGGGGCCATGCAGACCGCAATGCACTCGTGTGTCTGGGCTGTGGCTCCCCCAGGCTGGCTGGCGCTCAGAGGCAGCGCGGATGAGACACATGGCCCCAAACAGCTCTGGGGCCTTGGGGGAAAGGGAGGTGATGGCGTGGGGCAGACATGGACCCTGCTGCCCGGGGGGGGGGGGGGCGGGGGGAGGAGGCCGAGGGGTGCAGCCAGGACGAACTCACCGTGGCAGCTGTGGAGGTGGTGGTGGCCCCTGGGACCGTTCTCTGAGGTGTCCCTGTCTGAACAGCCGTTGCCGTCCCGAGTGAGGTTGTCTGGGCAGTGCCACCCAGAACAAGCTGAGGCTGCAAGAGTCCAAAACATGAGGTGAGCAGAGGCCACGGGGAGACAGCCTTCCCCCTGCAGCGATGGGCCCCACGAGCCGGTGTGCAGGCAGGACAGGCGCCCCAGGCGAGACTCAAGAACCACGACAGATGGCCGGAGCGTGCAGGCCTGACGCCTGGGGGGCGGTGAGGCCAACGACTGGCAAGAAGCCAGGTGTCACAAGTCCGTCCTGAAACTCACACGGTGACCAGTACAAGTCATCTTTTAACAACCAAGCCGGATCCCATCGGAAAGCAAAAGTACCAAACAGAGAAACTACAGCTGAAAATGCCACTGTCTGGTCTGTACAGACAGCCTGGTGACCTCTGAGAGGCCAGGACCTCACCGGCAGTCAGCCCTCGTGCAGGGTGGCAGCGGGATGACAGGGGTGGGGCTCCCAGGCCTTGCCTCACTCGCCAAGAGCGAGTCTGATCACAGAACATCACGAAAGAGAGTTTTCGGAGCGAGGTGAGGAATGGCTGGGAGTGGGCTAGTGAGACGGCCACTTGCTGAACAACAACCGGCCAGGCGTCTGCCGCCTCAGTCAGGCCCCTGCCGTTTGCGCTCCACAGCTCGGTCGTGACACAGGCACTGACTGGTTTTCCCTCATCAGCCCTTTACCAAGTTATAAATCTAGCTTTCAGCCTTTAAGCTCCAATTTTCTAAACGTTCCTTTCTCACGACTTCTGAAAGCAGGGGGCAGCGCACCCCCTGAGCCTGAAGGGGAGGGGCCCGGCCCAGCCCTGGTGCCCCACTGCGAGGCATGGCAGCCACAACCCGTACGGACCCCTCCGGGCTCTCAGGCGTCCCAGTGGCCCCAGGCTGCTGTGAGCGGGAGGTGGTGGTGGGCTTTTCCTTTATAATGTGTGTCTTCTTTACTTGTGACACTTTCTAGTGACTCTTGTAAACAGAAAATATCAAATAAAACCTCAGAGGAAGAAAACAAAGAGCAAACCGAGCCACCATCTCTCGGCGGGAGGGGAGGGGTCAGTGCAGACCGTCCAGAGCGTGCCTCACCCTCCGGGGATTTCCTTCACATTGAAATCTGTTCCCACATTGACTCCTGCTGTCCCGACAAATTCATGCTTCACCTGGACGATAAGACGTCCACCTATCGGATGCATTTACCGTCCACTCACTCTGAGGCAAAGCCAACTGTAAGCTTCACTGCCTTCTCAGAAAACGCCTTCCATTACAACTGGGATTCGGAAGGGGCGCGCCCGCCACGCTGAACTCGGGGCTGACTGAAGCCTGCGGCCCGGGAAAGCCCCGGCGCCCGGGCGCACCCCCGACACGCACTGAGGACCCCGGCTCCGGCTCCCCCACTGGCGGTAGCTTGAGCAGCAGTGCCACCCACTGCGGGGCTGCTCGGGGGCCCTCTGCCCACCAGCTGTCCCGCGCCACCTCACTGGAAGACGGGAACAGCGCCAGCCGCACAGGACTGCAGTGGGGACACACACAGACCAGCAACACGTCAGAGCAGAGCCCTGGCCCAAGAAGACGCCTGATCAAACGTGGCCAATGCTGTACAACCTGCATTTACGACGGATGCTCGTGACACCGCAACCGCAGGAGCAGCGCTGCGCCACTGTGCTCTGGCTGCTCCGACCTGGCCGCCCAGAGCAGGCTGCTTCCCTGGCGAGGTCTCCGCCTCTACAAGGGAAGGGGCCAGCCGAGCTGCGACACGGCCTCTCCAGGGCTGACCTGTCAGGTGCTGTCAGGTCAGCACCTGCTCCCGTCACACAACTCACACACTGTGTAAAAATCAAACACACACACACACAGCAGCCCCGCAGGGGGTCAATACTGGCGAGGACACAGCCTCCTGCGGCCGCGCTGGCTGAGAGCGAGAGCAAGGCCCGAAGCCCGCACACGTCACTCGTCAGCGCTCACCAGGAAGAGGGTGAGAACCCCACAAACTAGCGCACACCAAGAGTAAGGTCTGGAACCGATGCTCAGACGAGAGCTGCCGTCACCATCAGGACACTCGGGGGGACAGGCACACACACAAACTCCCCTACTCCAGAGACGCTTTACAATCAAGTATTAACAGGCGATGTTTAAGGGCTGACCGAGTGGCTCAGTTGGTTAAGAGCTCGCTCAAGAGTGCGAGCTGAGCTCTGAGCAACGGCGGTTCGAGGCCAGCCCGAGCTGAGTTGCCGCTGAGCTGCCAACAGGTGGCAGGATGGCTCAGCTAAAAAAATACATATATATAATATAGTGAAACAGGCGGATGTTTTTAATTAGACTTCTGGCACAGCAGGAAGCTTTTAGAAGAGCGGATGGTGCTAACCCCCATGAGGCTTCACGGAAAAGAAACCCTGACCTACTCTGTGTTGGCAGAGAAAAAACACTTTCTCCAAGACAGCCTTCCAGCCACAACTCGGCCGCGCTGTACCCAAGCTCGGAAGGCCACGTCTGCATCAGGGCGCAGCGCCCAGCCCGGCTCACCTGCACTCCAGGCGAACGCTGTAACGCCGTAGTGGGCTGTACCGTCGTCTGAGCCTGAGACACTTGCTTAATTATGGTCGTTGGGGTCACCTGCCGTGCAATAATAGGGGTCCCAGGTGCCTGGAAAACAAGTGAGAGTCATCTAAAGGAGCAACAAGTGGAAGGAATTCCCCGCCGCCCGAAACCAATCCTTTCATAGAGAACTGAATACTCAAGTGAGGCTACAGTTTATTCACCATGTCCACTGAGGCCCCCTAATTCTAAACCTTTCTTACCGAAGGGTAGGATAGAAATCTTCATACACTACAATAAAAATACCATTAGCTTCTATGTCAAAGCCTACCAAACCTGGTCTTCAAAGAAGGCCATGTATCTGGGAAATTGGACCCCGTGTGGATTTCTTGTGATCTTGTTGACAAGCACTAAAAGGTGACGAAGGCAGTAAGAAGCACATGTCCCCTGGTTCTAAAGACCAGTCACAGTGCTGCAGAAGAGTAAAGGAGACAGTGGTCCAGGTGGCCCACTGACGCCTTAGTACCGATGGAAAGATGGTTTGAGTCCTGAGCAAGGTGATGTTGAAGTTGGTTCGAAAGGAAACTGACAGCAAAATGCTGACAGCCAGATGGTGACACGTACAACCGACAGCTAAGTGAAAGCAGGGACACCTGACTTACAGCTGCATCGTACTGAACAGAACTCTGCAGGCCTTGGAATCTCTGTTCTGAGCTGTTTCAGAGACTCAGTAAAGGGGATACTTTGTGAGTCCCCCAGCACAGAGGTGCCCACCTCCCCCTACAGAGCAGGGGCACCACGCCAGAGGGACCACAGCTGACATCACAGGAGAAAGGCCTTTTCAAGAGCTGTCTAGTCTCCACTTCAGTTACTAACCAGCCAACTCTCTCAGAACAGCAGAATGACAGCACCAGACACAAAAGCACCAGCAGACAGGGCAGAAACAGGCAACGTGCTGGCACGTGCCCACATGGAAATCCTGACATGGACAAGGAGCGCCAAGCACTGGGAGGGCAAGTCCCAGTACACTGCTTCACCGTCAGAACCTGACCTCCCGCCATAATCTAAGGGGTCAGGGCGGTAACCCCTCAAGGCTTAAATACCTGTGTGCGGGGGAGAGGGGAAGACCATTTCACATAATCTTGTGAAGTTCTTACGTGCCTCCCTGATATAATAGCTAACACTTACTCAGCGTTTACTCTGTTCCACTATTCTTAGCACTTTAAGTCTTAACTCAGTCCTTGTAACAACCCTGTGAGATAAGCACTGGTTGAATCTCCACTTTGCAGAAGAGGAAACTGAGGCACTGGAAGGTGAAGTCTCAGGACTCAGGAGAGAAGGGCAGGGGCCGGGATGGAGTGTCAGGCACGTGGACTCGGAGACGGCTCCTCCAAGCAGGGCAGCCCTTGACCAGCGTCAGCCACCCCGCGGTGGACGGCAGGACGCCTGCCGGACTGCCCAAGCGGGCACGGCGGGGCGCACGCATGCACTCACCTGTACGGCGGAGATCTGGACAGGAGGGGCACTTGTGGGGGTTGCAGGGCGGGGCGCCATGGTGGTCTGAGGCTGGGCCTGGGCGTGGGCCTGAGCCTGCATCTGGGCCAAGGCCTGCTGAGGAATCATTAACAACTGCCCATTCTCGCTGCGCACGAGGACCATACCTGGGGACAAAGGACACCTGGCATCAGGAACGCACCCCCACCCAGAGCCCAGGAAGCACCGGCTCTCCCAGGGAAACCTGACGGCTCTGACAAGAGAGGAGGAGAAGTGGTAAGACACAGGTTGTTGGATATTCAGTAAAGAAGGTACGGTGATGGGACGCACGCACTGGCCAGGAAAGATGGCACGTAGGATGAGGAACATGAAAGGTGTTCTTCATGGAATTCAAACTTGGGCCTCCCTTCGGGAAGCCAGGCAGCAGAGCTTCTGCATGCCACCCTGTCTGCCCCACGGCCACCCCGCGCTGGCCTGCAGGGCCACACACCCACACTGCAGATGAGGCAGCCGGGCACAGGGCCGTCGGGGGCCTGGCAGAGTCCCCACACAGGCTGTGGGAGCTGCTTCAGGCTGCGGCGTGGGGAGAGCTCACGCCTGGGGCCTCAGACCCCAGCAGTGCCCTGGGGCAAGGTCTCCAGCCTGCCCCCACTCCACGTCCCCCAGGCACAGGGCAGTGTGGAACCTGAGAGAGACAGCGCTCCCCACAGCCCCACCGTGGAGTTTCCACCTGGTGTCCTGTGAGGCCCCAAGCAAGCCTTCCTTCCAGGAACCTGGCTCCCCTAAGTGTGGGGGCAGCCTGTGCCCACGGCTGAGCAGGGACCCCCACAGCACGGCACAGGTAGGGGCAGCCACTCACTGCACGGTGCCTGAGCTAAGTCACTGGAAAGCAAACCCATCAGTCACGTTCGGCAATAATTTTAGCTTCAAAATCCAGCAACCAGTTATAGCATAGATTCCATTACAAACAGTAACACAACTGCCTGCCTTCACATTTAATTTTCCGCAATGGAGTCAGTGACGGCGCTGCAAGAGGAGACCTACAAACGCATACCCTTCCTCCCGTGAGGCCTGGGCGCCCGTGCACAGGGAGGCGGCATCGCCACACCCACTCTGGCCAAGCCAAGCCTCCATCCTGCCCTCAGGAGACCTGGAAAGGGTATTCTCGGGAAGAGGAGCAAGGCTGGGGGCAGCCTGGTAGCCCCCACCTCCCTCCTGGGCAGGCAGGGACGGGGGCCTGTGGAGCTACTGGGCCTGGACAACCCCCATCACAGTATCAGGAAACAACAGGTCTCTCGGACTACAGTCATGCTCATTACGAGAGTTTCCCTCCAAAACATCCCTTTTAAAATAAACCACTCTGAAATTTAAAAAACTGAAACAAAACCAAGAATCAGACGGCTGCAAATAACCCGCTCCGCCAGACTCTCCCCGGCCCAGGGGCTTGTTGGCGCAGACCAGAGAAAGGCCTGCAAGGCTCACCGCGGATCCAGGTCGAGCCCCGTCCAGGTGTGTGCGCGATGCCCAGGAAAGCCTTGGCGGGCAAGGGGGCTGCCATGTGGCCACCAGGTTTGAGTACAGGACATTGGGGGACTGCACAGTCACCACCCAGGTAGGTCCACACTTGTGCTGGAGACCCCAAAAGAGGAAACTTGACAAACACCCCCACACCACCCTCTCAAGCCCACCGTTCATCGCACTCGCCCATCTGTCCACGTGGGGACCGCTGCTCCTTCCTCTCCCACAGCCACCAATGGCGGGACAAGGAGCCAACGAGGCACAGCCGTGCCTCCGGCTTCACGTCCCAATGTCACACTTGTTAATGTGGCAGTCAATGTATACACTTTAATTATCAGATGCTCTGTTGATTAAAAACTTGCTTCTACAGAAATTTAAAGGAATACCTAAACAAATACTGTGAAATCACAATGTAGTTAAAATGCTAACGAAGTAAAAGTGTAAGAAAATAGAGGCTGTTCAATGTGCAACATGGCAACCAAAGTCAGGGAAGGGGTCAGAAGTCCTGGTACAAGTGCCCGTGCAGGGAGCTTAGCCTATCGGGCACAGAAAATATCTCAAGTAGGTATGTAAGTGGATACGCGAGAGAAAGGACAGATGCCTGGACAGAGGCTGCTTTAGAAACAGGGCGCTCTAAGCTGACAGCCAATCGGCATGGCTCCTTAAGTGGCGGGGGAGTGGGAGTTTGTCTGCCCACTTGCTAAGCACTGTGCTGGGGGTGGAGCCTTCCTCTGGGCTTCCCGAGTTACAATGTATCACAGTCAGGGATTCCGACAAAAAAAAAAAAAAAAAAGTCAGACACACGTGATAGCCTGAGGAGCATCAGAACACCAACAGCTGCATCAAATGCCATGTTTTAATGACATTATCACAGCTCTGGATCTTGTAAACTCTGGTTATAATCACTCATTTCAAACAGATGAATGCAAAGGCAAAGAAACATAACTTTGTCTCAAAATGTAACAAACAAGTTTTGGATAAAAGGTCATGAAGAAGCAATCACCAGCATTTGCAGCCACCACGGCCTGGGGAGGTCCATCCATCCTGACTTCAGTAAGGAAGGAACCCTGCAGGTGTGGTCCACTCCCCACCTTACAGACGGGGGTGGGGGGGGGATTGAGTGATTCCTCCAAGGGCGCCCAGAAGCTGTGTGGGCATGTGGGCATACTCCAGTGCCTTCCCACACCCCTCCCCACACAAATGTGGGTCAGCCAAAGCTGCACTACACATTAAGCAGGCATTTCTGGGCTCGCCTGGGAACCCCACCTAGAACACATCACTTCTGGGGGACACGCTTCGGCCAGGCAGGTGGGGAGCAGTGGGCTCCATGCCCCGACCTCACCTGTGACAGCCCTTCAGAGGCTCCCTCGGGCCTGGAAGGACGTGTCACCCAGGAAAATGGCCCAGGCCGGCATGACAGGAGCAGGGACCAGAGAGACACCTCCCCATCCCACCCCCGCCCTGGCCCCCACCTCCACGAGGGTCCCTACTGCTGCCAGCTGTCAGGCAGTGCCAAGTCTGCAAAGGCACGGTGAAAAGGCAAAGCCCTCCACAATCAAACACATGCAAAAGGCAAGTCCCCGCGCCCGATGCTGACAAGGAAGACCCCGGAATCAGGGCCGGGGCTGAGACGCCCAAGGTGCAGTCTGCAACACAGCAGAAGCCTCATTTCTGAGGCCACCCCATGCATCCTAACTTTACCAAGGGGGGCTTCACGGAGAAGAAGGTCCCCCGACAGGGGCAGGAGGAGCAGCGGCCTGGAAGGAGCAGCGGCCTGGAAGGAGCAGCGGCCATCGGAGCCAAGAGCCCAGGACAACAGTCACCTTCAAACCACAAAATCTTTCCACTCACTGGAACTGCCTTCTTTATCTGTATCTACAGAACAGCATAAAATGTATTTGGCAAATATATTTCTGCTTCGGATTACTAAAAAACCACTAACTTCAGCTTTACAAATGTCTAAGTCACAGACTCCATTAAACACTGATGACGTGCCACATACTGGGCACACAGCGGTGGGCACAACGCCTGCTGTTCTGTGGCCCATGGATGCCCTGGCTCCATGAGGGGCGGGCTGGAGTAAGCCTCTTTCTGGGGGGCACCGGGAGCCCCTATGACCTCAGCAGGCGTGAGCACAGCCATCTTCATGGAAAAATACCCAAGTTAGCCAACAGCATAACTCTCTTTTTATCTGATGTTCAGAGAAGAGAAAATTAGTTCAAACCACACCCCTCAGGCCAGCTGCAAACAAGACCAGCCAGGGTAAGGCAAACAGCCAAGAAACATAAAGTAAGAGGCTAGTGTCAACCTGGCTGATGCCAACGTAAAGAATTATTTCTTCTTCTGTACTGTCAATGCTTTCAAATCCTAAAGACTAAAAAAGATATCTGAACTATCTAATTACAGCCAAAACACCTAAAAGCCCCAGGACGGGTGGCCCTCCGATCTTCCTCTGGCCTGCAGGTGGGTCTCCCCGCCCCGCACCTGCCAGCTGTTACCCACGCAAACACCAACGCAGCACAGGGTGGCCTGAGGCTGAGCACTCTACGGTTATCTCTGCACCTCATTCAGAGATGACACTCAGTCTTGATGAAACTCAGGGTAACAGCAGTTCAAAGCAGAGTGTCTAAGCAACTTCGGTGCTGCGTTAAAGACGTTTAAGAACGTCACTATATGCACACACGTGAGCGGCCACATGCAGGCACCCGCCAGAGAATGGAAAGGAGACCAGGAGGAGGGGTCTTTCCTTCCATCAAACATCCCCATAAAGACGGACACTTTGCAATGAACATGTTTAAAGTACAATTTCTGAAAACTCACTGCACTGGACTGAAAAAGAAAACCCACATGAGCATCTCAACACATGAAGAAACGCATCTGACAAAATCACATATTCATTCATGGTAAAAATTCCCACCAACTAGAAATGGAAGAAAATCCTCAACCTAATAAAGGGCACCTATGAAAACCCACAGCCAACATCAGACATTAATGGAAAAAGATGGACTGCAACCCCACCCCCATCATAAATGAGGCAAAAATAGCCTTTCTCGTTGCTTCTTTTCAACATTGCACTAGAGGGCTGGCCAAGTGGCACGTTGGTTAAGAGCTGGCTGGGGATGCCAGCGACCTTGGTTTGGATCCCACGTATGAGGGCCAGTGACACTGCCCTCTACAGCTAACAACAGCTCCACCTGGAGCTGGGCTGTGTGAGTCCCCAGGACGGGCTGGCATAGCTGCAGCCCCTGCTGCAGTGGGCTGCCATAGGCTACAGTGAGGGGCCGGCGGCCAGTGTGAGCTGCCAAGAGCCATCGTTGAGCGGCCGTTCAGAGGCTGGTGACCGATCTGCCTCAACAGAGAAGAGCGCAATGAGGATACCAACATGGGCCAGTGAAGGAACGTCCTCCACAACTAGACTGAAGAACAAAAGGACAGCAACTTGTCTGTTCCCCTTCCCCTGTTCCCCAACGCTGTTCGCCTCCCCCAATTCCCCAATAATAAACTCTTTAAAAACAAACAAACAAAAAAACACATTGCGCTGGAAGTTCCAGCCAGTGCAGTACAGAGACAAGAGGCAGTCAGATGAGAAAGGAAGTAAAGCCCTCCTTACTGCAGACAACATGCTTGTCTTTATAGGAAATTCTAAGAATGCACACAATCGCTACAAGAACTGATATATGAGTTAAGCAAGGTCACAGGATATGAAGTCACTATTTAAAAGTGATTGTATTTCTAAATGTTAGCAACAAATAGCTGGAAATTGCATTTTTTTTTTTTTTTTTTTTTTTGAGGGCAGTGTCACTGGTCCTCATATGTGGGATCCGAACCGGGGCTGCCGGCCTCCCAAGCCAGCGCTCAACCACCACGCCACTCGGCCGGCCCTGGAAATTGCAATTTTTAAAGGTACCATTTAAGGGGCTGGCCAAGTGGCATGGCGGTTAAGCACTGGTTTGGGAAGCCAGCGGCCCCGGTTCGGTCCCACATGTGAGGGCCAGTGACACTGCCCTCAAAAAAAAAAAAAAAAGTAAAGGTACCACTTACGTAACATAAAAATGGGAATATTTACGGATATATGTAATGAAGCACGTGAACGACATAAATACTGAAAACTATTAACACAATGCTACCAGAAATTTTGAAAGACCTAAATAAACAGAGACATATACCATATTCATGGATCAGAAAACTCAATATTGTTAAGATGTCAATTATCATAAATCTGATTTGCATTTATGATGGGGGTGGGGACTGCAACCCCACCCCCATCATAAATGAGGCAAAAATAGCCTTTCTCGTTGCTTCTTTTCAACATTGCACTAGAGGGCTGGCCAAGTGGCACGTTGGTTAAGAGCTGGCTGGGGATGCCAGCGACCTTGGTTTGGATCCCACGTATGAGGGCCAGTGACACTGCCCTCTACAGCTAACAACAGCTCCACCTGGAGCTGGGCTGTGTGAGTCCCCAGGACGGGCTGGCATAGCTGCAGCCCCTGCTGCAGTGGGCTGCCATAGGCTACAGCGAGGGGCCGGCGGCCAGTGTGAGCTGCCAAGAGCCATCGTTGAGCTGCCGTTCAGAGGCTGGTGACCGATCTGCCTCAACAGAGAAGAGCGCAATGAGGATACCAACATGGGCCAGTGAAGGAACGTCCTCCACAACTAGACTGAAGAACAAAAGGACAGCAACTTGTCTGTTCCCCTTCCCCTGTTCCCCAACGCTGTTCGCCTCCCCCAATTCCCCAAGAATAAACTCTTTAAAAACAAACAAACAAAAAAACACATTGCGCTGGAAGTTCCAGCCAGTGCAGTACAGAGACAAGAGGCAGTCAGATGAGAAAGGAAGTAAAGCCCTCCTTACTGCAGACAACATGCTTGTCTTTATAGGAAATTCTAAGAATGCACACAATCGCTACAAGAACTGATATATGAGTTAAGCAAGGTCACAGGATATGAAGTCACTATTTAAAAGTGATTGTATTTCTAAATGTTAGCAACAAATAGCTGGAAATTGCAATTTTTTTTTTTTTTTTTTTTTGAGGGCAGTGTCACTGGTCCTCATATGTGGGATCCGAACCGGGGCTGCTGGCCTCCCAAGCCAGCACTCAACCACCGCGCCACTCGGCCGGCCCTGGAAATTGCAATTTTTAAAGGTACCATTTAAGGGGCTGGCCAAGTGGCATGGCGGTTAAGCACTGGTTTGGGAAGCCAGCGGCCCCGGTTCGGTCCCACATGTGAGGGCCAGTGACACTGCCCTCAAAAAAAAAAAAAAAAGTAAAGGTACCACTTACGTAACATAAAAATGGGAATATTTACGGATATATGTAATGAAGCACGTGAACGACATAAATACTGAAAACTATTAACACAATGCTACCAGAAATTTTGAAAGACCTAAATAAACAGAGACATATACCATATTCATGGATCAGAAAACTCAATATTGTTAAGATGTCAATTATCATAAATCTGATTTGCAGATTCAACACAATTCCAGGCAAGGTATCAGAAGACTTGTTTTGGAGAAATTGACGAGCCGGTTCTAGAACTTATACGGAAATGCAAGGACCCAAATAGCCCCAAACACTTTTGACAAAGGAGAGCAATTAGACGGTTCAGGCTGCCCAAGCTCAAGCCTTACGCTAACCGAGCCACACGAAACACGGAGTGTTTTGTTGCCCGGAGACAGACAGTATCAGCTGGCGGGGCAAGATACAGTCCAGGAACCAGGTCCACGTGTACAGGGTCGATTGGTTTTCAATGAAAGTGGCAGGAGAGTTCAACAGAGACAGGAAGTTCTTTTCAACAAATGGGACCGGAACAACTGGATATCCTACAGGAAAAAAAAGTACATCTCGACCCCTACCTTACAACAATCCCAATATTAACTCACATTGGGCTGAGAGCTAAAACCATAAAAATTCTAGAGGAAAACATAGGAGAAAATCCTTGTGCCTTGGGTTGCACAAAAATTTATTTGATGAGACACAACAAGAACTCTAGAAAAATAAAAATGATAAACTGGACTTCATCAAAATTGAAAAGTTGCACTCTGAAATACATTGTTAGGTAAATGAAAAGGCAAACACAGGTTAAGAGAAAATATTTATAAAACAATTCTGTCTGATGAAAGATACATATCTAGAATATATTTTTTAAACTCTTACCAAATCAGTAACAACAAAACAAATAACCCAATTAAAAAACACAGGCAGAAAATTTGAATAGACACTTTACAAAAGATATGCAAATGACAAGTAAGCACATGAAAAGGTACTCATCATTAGTCACCAGGGAAATGCAAATTAAAACCTCGCTGGGATAGCATTACACACCCACAAAAATGGCTAAAATTAAAAAGGCTGGGCATCTTAACGTCCGGCTGGTGGGAAAGCCAAGCAGTACAGTACTGTGGGAAACAGCTGGGCAGCTTACAGAGTGAACCAGTCACGGCCAGCTGAGTGGCGCGGTGGTTAAGAGCTGGTTTTGAGATGCCAGCGGCCCTGGTTCGGATCCCACATATGAGGGCCAGTGACACTGCCCTCAAAAAAAAAAAAAAAAAAAAGGCAAAACAAAGTGAACTAGTCACTTGCCATACCCACAGGAACGCCACTCCTGTGTATCCACCTGAGAGAAATGGATCCTATGCCCACACAAGACTCCTAGGGCTGTTTCTAGAAGCATTATTCAAAAATCGTCAAAAGCTGGAAGCAACTGGCAACCCGATGAATTAAGTGCAGTCCATCCCCAGCACGGAACTGTATTGTACATGAAAAGGAACAGACCTCTCCTCTGACACACAGACAACTCGGGAAAATCTCAAAAGGATGCTGCTAAGTGCAAGAAACCAGACGTAAAAAACTAGTACTGTAGAATTCCACTATATAAAATTCTAGAAAACACAAACCCATCATGACAGGGCAGACCAGAGGGTGCTGGGGATAAGGGTGCAGGAGGGCTGATTACCACAGGGCCAGAGGACATCTCTGAGGCTCTGGAAGTTTCTGTATCTTGACGGTGGTGATGGTTACATGGTTTGTGTTTGTGGAAGCTCACAGAACCATATACTGAAAAGGGTCAATTTTACCGCACACAAACTACGCCTCCATAAATGGGGCCTGAAAACCGGAGCACGGCCGGGGAAAGGGAACAGGCCTGCCGGTACCGAGAGCTGCCCTGGGTGTGGAGCTGCCCTGGGTGTGGATGGAGGGCAAACTCGCACGGCCACCCAGGGAAAGAGTTCAGTGGCTCTGGCAACGCTGCACGCACGCTTCCCACATGGCCCTGCGATTCCTCCCAACGTCTGCCCAGGACAGAAGAACGTCCACACGTGGACAGGAGGCCTCGTGCGCTAATGTTCACAGAAGCCGCCTGCACCGCGGCCAAAGTCAGGAAACGCCGTCCACCCACTGGTGAGCGGATGACGCGTGTGCCCAAACGTGGGACGCTCTCAACCTAAAACACATTGCAGCCACATGGGTGAGTTCAAAACAACACAGGGTGAAGACACAATCACGACACGAGCCCACTTATGAGACTTTAGAGGAGAAACACGGCTACGGGCAGACAGTGTGCCCGGCCCGGGGAGCACTGACAGCCAGGGGCAGGCGGGCCTCCAGGCGAGAGGGTCATCTCCGTCTGATGGTGGTGACGGTGGAGGGACAGGCGCACACACTTCTCAAAACTCAGCCTGGATGCTCGGAATGGTACACGTTGTTGGGTGTAAATTATGTCCCCCAAAAAGGTGTATGTGTGCTGACCCATACAGACAAGTCCCACCACCCTCAGATGGCGTGGGCTTGCTTTCCACGACAGCCGGGAGGTGATGGGACCAGAGCTGCCCCAGCTGTCAGCGCCACAGGCACATGCTCACCGCAGCAGGCAGCCCGACGCCTCTGAACCGCGACGCCCTTCCCGGGGTTAAGTTCTAGTGCGTGGACCATGCAGGAAAGGGCACTATTAACTTTAAAGGTTTTCAATTAAAATGCCACCAGAAGAGGGGCCGGCCGAGGGGCACGGTGGTTAAGCGCTGGTGTGGGACGCCAGCGGCCCCGGTTCGGGCGGGGCCCATATATGAGGGCCAGTGACACTGCCCTCAAAAAAAATGCCACCAAAAGATGATCTCAGGTGATACCGGTAAGAACAGGTGCACATTTCTCACTGGCGTGAGAAGAGGGGAAGTGGCACCAAGTGTGTCCGCAGGCCCGTGCTTCTTTTCACAAAACGAAAGGATGGCCCAGAAATTCATAAAAATAAAAACTTTGGAAGTATGTCTATGGGAGGGGACCAGAGAGGGAACAAAGACAAAGTACATCTAAAAAACTCCGCATTTGTACCACGGTAATATTTCACACATTCAGAACATAAAATTATAACAAAAAATAGAAGCCGAAGTTGCAAACAAACTAAAACCAATAAAACTAAACTGTGTATCAAATTTGTAACACACACAAAATGAAAACTTTCAGTGGAGTTTGAACACACAAAGAACAGCAAAGAAACCTTAAATTTAGTTTCATTGTTATAACTTTGAAACTATCTTTAGGTATATGGTAGGACAAGCCAGGTAAATAAACATGTTTATATTATCAGGATCCAAGATTTTCTGTGCCACCGATACAAACATAGCTTCAGAGCACTTATGGAGGGAAACCTGTTGCATTAAAAATTTGACTCATGGGCCGGCCGAGTGGCGCATTGGTTAAGAGCTGGTTTTGGGATGCCAGCGGCCCCGGTTCGGATCCCACATGAGGGCCAGGGACACTGCCCTCTACAGCTAACAACAGCTCCACCTGGAGCTGGGCTGTGCAAGCCCCGGTGATGGTGTGGGCTGCAGTGGGCTGCCATAGGCTACAGTGAGTGGCCCGCAGCCAGTGTGAGCGGCTGGCAGCCAAGCGTGAGCTGCCAATAGCCGCGATGAGCGACATCCAGAGGCCAGCGACCGATCTGCCTCATCCGGGAAGAGCGCAATGACAATACCAACAGTGAAGCAACATCCTCCGCAACTAAACTGAAGAACAAAAGGACAGCAACTTGTCTGTTCCCCTTCCCCGATTCCCCAACGCTGTTCCCCTCCACCAATTCCCCAATAAAATCTTAAAAAAAAAAAAAAAATTTGACTCGTGAATCGGAAATGTGGACTTGCGCTCTGTGCTGTGATGTGCTTCCTGGCTCCCCTCACCCAGACCCCAGAAGCAGTGACATGCTACAATGACCCCAGGCGCGGCCCTTGGGTTCTCTTTCCCAGGCTTTTAGGGAAAGTCCACCTGCAGGCCTGGGCAGCAAACACACAGGTGCTGGGACCTCTCCTGTCTAAGCAAGGGCCTGCTCACTGCGGGGCCACGACAGAGATGTGAGGTGACAGGAAAAAGGCTGCCTCCAGGGCCCTCACATGGCTCGCCTTACAATCCATGGAAATTAATCCCGAGGTGTCTAATACTAAAAGGAAAAGGACACTCAAGACACGCAGATGAAAACAGGTAAACATCCAGGTGCGCGTCAGGGAGAGCCCACCCACATGGGCAGGAGAAGAACAGGCACAGCGTGAACCCACTGCCACCCTCCCCCCACACATACCATGCTCACACCCATCACTGCTCACACCCACCACTCACACACCCACCACGCTCACACCCACGTTACAGCTCATACTCACTATACTCACACCCACCATCCACCATGCTCACACCTACCAAGGCTCACACCCATGACCACACTCACCCACCACGCTCACGACAAGACTACTGCCTTTTTATCCCCACAGGCTGCTCCCAGAATGCAGCTTGCCCACCACCTGTAAAGTTCTTCTGCCGACACGCGTGGGCTCACTGTCCTGCCCGCCTAGGACAGGCCTCCCAGACTGCCCACCGAAACATCGCCCTGCTTGGCTCCACGCCCTGCTCTGCCACACTCTGTGGAGCTGACAATGGTTAGACACACGAGAGTGTGTGTGTGTGTGTGCATGCCTTGAACAGACACATGCCCCCTTTCAGCAGCACCGCATCACAGGTGACGGTGCCTGGCACACACGTGGCATTGATAAGCCCTGGAGGATGGAGGCACGAAAGTTAACTCGGCTCCACATCCATTCAAACTCCCGTTGACCACAGAACAGTTAAGGGCCTGGACAACTTTAGAAATCAGAAAACATGCCGAAGATAATTACAACGATCTCTGCGTGACAAGAGTACAGATTATTCATTGCTTTCCCACACTTCTTTGTCTTTATCAAGTTTTCTACGATGAGCATGTATTACTTGGGAAGAAGGCAACTATATTAAAAGCCAGATGTTCTCTGGTTGGTTGTGAACACAGACGGTGGACGCCATACCTGATAGCGAGTGGCCTCTACTGAAGCGGGCAGGCCCGGGGGAAACGCAACAGATCTGCGGGGCCTTTCTCCCATGAAAAGCACACCGAGGTGGGACAGAGTCGGGTGGCACATGCAGCCCCTGACACGTAGCTGCTCCCACGCTCTCCAGGGGGTGGGGGAGACCTCTCGTCACAAGCACAACCTACCTCACGCCAAAGGCCTGCCAGTGCTCTAACGTCCACCTTAAAACTAAGAAGGGGGAGGCCCAGCGCCCACGCCGGACCAAACAGGCCCCCAGTGAAGCCGTTTCAGACAAGCCCCTGCAAGCCAGTGTCAGCGTCTCGCTCTGACGCATTGGGTTTAGGAGACAGCAGACACTTGATGCAAATAAACAGAACACAAATCACAGCTCCAAAGTCAGCTCCCTTCCTCCTGAGCCACGATGCAAGCCCTGGGCAGGAGGGGCCGCTGTGAGAGCCCCACACAGCTTGGCTGGAATGCAGTCCACACAGGACAAAACGCACCTACTTTTAGGGCAGGCCGATGAGCTTGGGCAAGAGCACACAGCTGTAATATCACTGCCATCGCCACGATTCACGTAACACATTTCCACCCACTTAGAAAGGCCCCTGGACCCAGGCAGCCGCCGCCGCTGAGCTGAGCCTCTGCTGGGGTTGCACCCACGTGGACTCGCACAGGAGACGGCCCTGCGTCCGACTGAGTGCCCCCAGCAGAGGGTTTTTTAGACGCCGCCATACTCCAGTACCATTCACCATCTGATGGGACACTCAGTTTTTTCCGATTTGGGCCACTATAAGTGAGGCTGTCTCCAAGCTTGCCAGCAAGTCTCGTGTGGACGCGTGTTTCCTTCCTCTCAGAGCGGGACCATTGGCCGTGGCGGGGACACGCCGCCGAGCGCTGTCCTACTCAGCTGTCCCTTCGGCCCCACAACTTCCACATCCGGAAGGCTCTGCTCCTCCAGGCTGTGGGGCCGGGGTGGAATCGGTGGAGGGACCCTGGGGCTTGCATCTGTGTTCCCCTCTGTGACGCGAGCACCCTTCAAGCCCTTGCTGCCCATTTTTACACCTTCTTTTGCCTCTATTCACAGTGCTGTCCATTCTAACAGAGCTGTCTTCTCACCGCGAGCTGTGACAGTCCTTCCTTCCTCTACTCCAGACACAAGTTCTCTGTTAGCTGTACCCTCTCCCTCCATGGCCCACCTTTCGTTTTCTCAATGTCTGTCAAGTCGCCCAAGTTTTCTTTGCATTCTGAAGTCCAATTTCGGCATCTCCCTCTATGTTCACACTATCTGGGTCCGAGGCAATCTTCTGCCCAGCGGTAGTGCAGCTCACCGTGTGTTTCTCCACAATTCCTCCTCCTCCTTTTTAGGATGGGGCTTCAGTGCCACTGTGAGTGGGACGGGATTCTGTGGCCACTGTCTGCAGTCCCAAGGCAGACGGGTGCCCTCGACAGCCTGCGCTCTGGCCCTGACCTGCCATCCTTCTGGAGAGGTCCTTTTCTCTGGACAGTCCACACCGCCACCTGAGCCAGCAGGCCCTCAGGGCATGGGCGTTTTGTAAAGGCGGTCAACAGTCACCGACTCCTTCACAGCAGGAGTGAGTCTGTGACATTCCACAGGAAAGACCCACTGTGCTGGTGGCCTCGCGTTCCTCCCCCGGAACGGGAGCCCTGCCCATGAAAGGGAAATTGTGAGCCCCACGCCCATAAAGCAAAGACCCCAGAGCAGGACAGGGCAATGCCTCTGGTGGGTTCCCAGTAAGAGTTTCAGGGGCACAGCTCATGCTAAATAGCGTGACTCAGGGCCGGCCGTGTGGCTCAGTGGGTTAAGAGCTCGCTCAAGAATGTGAGCTGAGCGCTGAGCAACAGCAGTTCGATGCCCAGCCCGAGCTGAGCTGTTGCTGAGCTGCCGCTGAGCTGCCAACAGGTGGTAGGATGGCTCAGCTACAAAAACAAAAAAAAAGTAAAGAGCATGACTTGCAAGCAGCTGGTAATCTTACTAAGGCGACACCTGCCCATGACGCTGCAGACGCGGTGGGACAGGTGCAGCTCTGCCACGGGAAAGGGACAGGGCGCGGAAGAACACCAACGCACACTATCATGTTTCAATCACTCGGAAAATGAGTCAGGGGGCCAAGCTCTGCCAAACCACTACCAGCCCCTCGAGTTCCCCTCCCCCAGGACATTCTGACACTAACAAGCATCACCATGACTGTTGGGGGCCAACAGCATCCCGGTGTCTGACAAGGCACATTGAAATAAAGATCCACGCTCAGCACTGGATGTCTGGGATGCTGCCTTAGGGTTGGTCATGTAACATCTCCTGTATCTATGAACCCATGTGCCTTTCCTCCTATAGGAGACAATATACTCACTGCATTTGTGACAAGTTCCTGGGGTACCCTGATGATCGCTGGCTGTGTAAGTCAACGACGGGGCAAGATTTCCTAAAGAAAAGGAAACTCCCTAAAACAGGCTACAGCCTGAGGGGACCCCTGAGCTGAGATACTGGGGACTCAAGCCTCTTGGCCTATGCAGCTGTGAAAGGTTTCCTTGGAGATCAGGAGACCAAGGTCTCTCGGCCATGAGAGTTCTGATAGGAGACAACTTACTGACTATGAGGTATTTTAATGAACAGCCTTGTTTTAACTCTTTGCTTTGTACATTGCTGTAGCAACAAAAACTGAAGCTCTGACTGAGAAACAGATTTCCCCTCTATTGCAATGGTGTGCAGCTCTTGGTAGGACAGGAAAAGCTTGAGACTCCCTTTGCTGCTAAGTTCAAGTATACACCCTGTAAGGAAGTCATGGTAACCGGGGTACCCTGGAAAGATACAACTGCAAAAAGGCAAAAGCTCTGAGAAAGAGAAAAACATCCTGATCATGTGAAACATAACTTGCAATTGAGGTAATGGTCGGAAGCCCCTATAAAAGGGGCCAGGCTTTAATAATAAAGTGTGTGACGCTCCTGTGAACCTCTTTCCGGCGGTGTCTCCCACCTCCTTTCTCCTCGCCGACGCCGTCCCACCCGAGGGAACCCCTGGTCCTCGCGGGGGCTGGCTCCCCGCACATGACCCTGTTTCTTGGGGGCCCCCATTGCCAGGGCTGCCCCCAGAGCCTCCTTTCTCCTACCTCTGCCCTTCACCTGGGCTCACCCCCCATCCCCACAGCCACCCCGCCAGCAGGGCCATTAGCCTTGTTTGGCCCCAGCCGCTGGAGGCTTCATCACCATTAGGGAGGGTGGCTTTCTAACACTAGAACCAAAAGGCACCCTGAAGCCCCACAGGGCTCGGGCTTGGGCTCCCTCCTGGGCAACCTGTGCACCTGAACCCCAGGCCACAGCGGAGGCCTGCCCTTGGGGACCCTGGTGTACCGAAGTGCTTTGCTCTAAACACTGGGCTTATGCTCAGGGACAGAACAGAGGCAGTCTGTCACTGCACAAGCGCCCCAGGGCACGCCTCCGCGGGCCCCGAGGGGCCCTGCTGACTGCCCACTTGACAGCTGGGCCAGCTTCGACTCCCGAGCTAGTCAGCGGCGGAGCCTGGCTCTCTCGGGAGCCTCGCTGGTGGGGGTCACTGCCTGGGCCCCCTCCGGACCTTGGCTCAGGAGGTCGGGGACATGCAGAACCACCGTAGAGCCGGAACTGGACTTTCCCGTCCTGCCCTGGCAGAGGCCGCACCCACTCCCCTGCACAAGGTCATCTGCCCACTGCAGCTGCAGCCGTCCCCACCTCCCCCAGCGGCCTCCCCTGTGCCAGCCCACTGCCCCCTCACAGCTGCTGCTTCTCCGGACCCAGCAGGGCTCACGCCCATCCCGGTGACTAGTCCAGGGCTCTCCTACGAGCAGGGAGGCCCTGGGCAGAGTGCCTCGGCTACCTGTCTGCAAAGGGGATGGGGAGCCCGGGAGACACACAGTGCCTAGTACTGACGCCCACCCGGCGGCAAAGAGCTCAACAATCCCTGCTAGGTCCCACTGCCACCCTGCCCGCCTCCTCCTCCCAGGCCCTGCCGCTAGTGCCCCTCCCTGTGACTTGTTCCCCAGCCCATCACTTGCCCTTACCTGGGTACCAGGCTGCACCAGGGCACACTTCCGGGACATGGCAGCAGTCTCCTAAGGCTGTCCCTACCTGACACCCTCCTCTGCCCTCCCAGGGAGGCTGCTCGCTGACGACTTTTCCCAAAATATCCCCACTTGTGACAGAAACTCTCAGTGAACTGGGAGTAGTGGGGAACTGCCTCAACTTCATAAAGAGTATCGACAGAGAACACACAGCAAGCATGAGGCTTACTGGTGAGAAACTCAACGCTCTCCGACATACCTTACCAGGTACAACGCAAGCACGCCCCTCTCGCCACTGCTTTTCAACATGGAAATCCTGGCCAGTGCGGTAAAAGGAACAAAAGGTACACAGATTGAAAAGGAAGAAACGAAGCTGTCTTTGTTCTCAGATCACATGATCATGTACGTAGAAATGCCGAAAGAACTCACCAAAAAACTCCTGTAATAAACAGTTATAACAAGGCTCAGGACACACATTAATATACAAGTCAACCACTTTCCTATGTACCAGCAAGGAACTAACGGATTAAAACACAATACCATTCACATCAACACCCAAAAAAGGAAATGCTTAGGTATAAATCTAACAAAATATTGTACATACAAGTTCTATATGAAGCCAACTACAACACTCTGATGAACTCATCAAAGAACTAAATAAATAGAGAATATTCTATGTTCACGGATAGGAAGAATCAACATTGTCAAGGTGTCAGTTCTTAGGCCAGCCGAACTGCACAGTTGGTTAAAGCGTGAGCTTTGAGCAACAGGGTCACCAGTTCAATTCCCACATGGGCCAGTGAGCTGCACCCGAGCTGAGCTGCCAACAGGTGGCCGGATGGCTCAGCTATACAAGGTTGGGTTCAACTCCCGCATGGGATGCGCCCACCCACAACTAGATTGAAAGCTGCGATTGGACTTGGAGCTGAGCTGCGCCCTCCACAACTAACATTTAAGGACAACTTGACTGGAGCTGATGGGTCTGGAAAAACACAATGTTCCCCTTCCCCAATTTCCCAATAAAATCTTTAAAAAAAAAAAAAGAAGATGTCAGTTCTTCCCCACTCGATCTGTAGATTCAAAGCAACGCAGTCAGTCCCCGGCCCATCACCGTGTGGACCTGGACAGACGGACTCACGTTCACACGGACTGGAGGCAGAAGACCCAGCACAGCCGACACAGCACTGAAAGGGGGGGGCCAAGTCGGAGGACTGAGCCACCGGCCTCAGGACTCAGTCTAAAGCTGCAGCAACCGAGGCACCGTGGGGCTGGGGAAAGGACAGGCGAACGGAGCAGCGGACAGACCGGAGCCCAGAGACAGACCCACCAATACAGCCCACTCCTCGTTGACAAAGGAGCAAAGACTGTCTCTTCAGCAAACGCTGCTGGAACCACTGGACACCCACACGCACTAAGACGAATCCACACAGAGACCTCGCACCCTTCACAGAAATGTCTTCACAATGGACCACAGACCTAAGAGTAAAACGCAAAACCACAAAACTCCCAGAGGATAACGGGAGGAACTCAGGTGGCCTTGGGTTTGGCGATGCCTTTTCAGGTGCAACACCCAAGGCACGATCCGTGAAGAGAAAAGGGATGCGCTGAACTTGATTAAAATTAAAAACTTTTGTTCTACGAAAGACAAATATCGAGAGGATGAGCAGACACAGATGGAGAGGTATTTGCAAAAGACACATCTGATTCAGGACTGTTTTCCAAAACAGGCAAAGAACTGTTAATACTTAATAATAAGAAAATGAAAAACCTCATTTAAAAAATGGGCCAAAGACCTGCACACACCTCACCCAAGAAGATACACAGATGGCAAATACGCACATGAGAAGATGTTCCCCATCTCCTCTGGGAAACGCAAATTAAGGTAACAAGACACCCCTACACCCCTGTCAGAATGGCCAACACCCTGAGCGCCGACACCACATGCTGGCGGGGACGTGGAGGAGCCACAGGGACTCCCAGCCACCGTGGGGAAGGCAAACGGTGCAGCCGCTTTGGAGGACAGCTCGGCAGTTTCTTACAGAGCTAAACACACTCCTAGGCTCCAGCAATCAGCTCCTGGGTATTTACCCAAAGGAGCTGCAAGCTTGTCCACACGAAACCTGCACATGGACATTTACAGCAGCTTTATTCATAATCGCCAGACCTTGCAAGCCGGTGGGATGTCCTCCAGTAGGTGATGGATAAACTGAGAACCTAAAAGTACTCTAAAAAAATTGTCTTGGGGCCAGTCAAGTGGCTCAAATGGTTAAGAGCTCATTCAAGAGTGCGAGCTGAGCTCTGAGCAACAGCAGTTCGATGCCCAGCCCGAGCTGAGCTGCCGGCTCAGCTAAAAAAAAAAAAAAAAAAAAAATTGTCTTTACTTAAAAAAACAAAAACAAAAAAAAACATGCTCTGTGCTTTTGCCAGTGTCAGGGACTCCACAGGAAGGTGGCCTTACCCCCGCCCCCAAGCAGCAGCCTCTGAGCAGCCAGCTGACAGGCAGAATCAGCTCCTGTCTCTCCACACCCCTCCCCCTGCCAAGACCCCACTAAACCAGGAGTAAAAGAATTTAAACGGTGCCAACCCCCAACAGGAGAGAATAGGAGAAGGACCAGAGATCTCAACAAATGCATGAGAGAAGGAAAGAGACTCCAGGAAGAAGAGTGGGGAAGAGGGCCTGCCGCTGGGCACCCCCAGAGGCCCAGGGAGGGGACGTGCCGGCCGCAGACGATGACAGTGGACAGGAACCAGGGGACCATCTGCACAGCACGGAGCAGTCGCAGGGCCGGGCTCTAGGCCCAGAAATAAAGGCTGCAAGGTCCTTTCCTAAGAAACTAAGGCCATTCTGACACCAAAAGGTCCCACCTGACCCCCGAGACGCGTGTGTCAGGATGGTTCCTACCATGCTCACAGGAACCAGGGGCACCCGACACCCATGAAAGGCTCCACCAAGCAGGACCTGCGGGCCGACTATGTGCCAAGCGCTGTCCTGGGCATCGGCGGAGCCCCTCCCTCACAGAACAACTCCAGGGAGGCTTGGAAGATCGGACACCCAAAACGGGGAGAACGCAGGACAACCAACCATCTGAACACAAGAAAGTGCTCTTGACGAACTTAAAGGAGTTTCAGAAAGAAAAGACAGGCAGGAAGTCACTTAGAAAGGAGCAAGTTCCCACAGAAATAATAGACGCTGCATTCAGCCTGGAGAGCGAGGGTCTCCAGGGCTCCAGCACAATGCGGCCGGCGGACACACACCCTGGAGCCCGCAAGCATCCGGGGTGCACAGGACGGCCGGCACGGGCTCAGGGCACCTCCTTTTCAGCCAGGCGGGGCTCGGTCACACGCCCCCTCCTCTGCTAGTCAGTTACTCGGGAATGGCTCCAGCACCAAGGAGGCGGCTGAGGCGGGCCAAGGGGGGCAGAGAGCCCGCCCCGGTGGCACAGCCGCACGCTCCAGGGCCCTCTGGCCGTCTGGCCCGGAAAGGTCCGTTTACACCTTTCATCCAAGCCATTCTCTCAGAAACGCCCTGGCGAACAATCACTCGAACAGCCGGCCCCCGGCCACCTCTGGTAGGCTGCGCTCGCCTGGCCACCCTAGTGTGGCGACCTGCTCTCCGGCCGGCCAGGGTGCGCCTCTGTGGAGAGAAATGTTTATTTCAGGTTTGATCCTGGGAGGCTGACTTCTCGTGGTGACACGGTCAGGCCACAGTGCACACTGCCCTCCCCACCAAAGCCCGGGGACAGCTGTCCCCCTCCCTGCCCCTCCCAGGGAAGGAGGCAGGGGTGCCCACCGCCTCTCATCCCCAAGTCCCTCCCTGCCATCCAGCCCAGAGCCGCCAGCTGCCTCCGCACACCTTCCAGGCTCCATCTCTACCCCGCCAGGGCAGGCGCCCCCTCCCTCCATGCGAGATGGGGCTCCGCCATTCAGCTGTGCCCTCTCCCTCGTCCGAGAGGCCCGCTCCAGGAAGGCCACACCGCCCTCCCGCTGGCTCAGTGTCCCTCCCGCCCAGCGACCTCGTCCGAGGGGCCGGACCAGAAATCCCAAGTCCCACAGCGGCTGGGACCACCCCCTCCTTCCCTGCAGCCTGCTGGCTGTCCTGTCCTGTGACCCTGGGGCCCCGGTGGCCATCACTGACTCATCCCACAGGAACGTGTATATCAAGGAGCCAGCACGAGCCACAGGTGCTGCTGAGCACGTGACCCAGCTATGCTGAGGGCACAGACACACATGGGTTCCATTGGTGAGGCACACAGGGGACAGACGCCAGCGCACAGGAGACCTGACTGTGGTCACCCTCAGATGCAGTGGGATAGCTGTGATGTACTAAAGTTAGCATCAGCCTTTTACACCTTCAGGGTTTCTGTACTTTCTAACTTGCTACTAGAGACTTCAAATTATACGTGTGGCCGCATTTCATCCCTACCCGGAGAGCACGGTTCTGGCATACCTGAGAAACGGCCGAAGAAACTGGCCTTGGGCTCCATTCCCACATCTCTGTCCTTCTGAAACAAGGGCCCCCAACACGGCTGAACTCAGGACGCTGCCTCACCTCCCACTCAGGACTGGCCAGTCCAACTTCCAGGGGCGAAACAGAAAAGTGTCACCACTTCCCCGACCAGCCACCAACACACGACAAGTGAAGACACTCACCTCGGTGACACAATCCTGACCTCATGACCTAGCACCCCCTGCGGGGTCCTCTGCCCTCCTCAGCACCCTTTGCTGGTCCTTGCCCCACCCCTAGGTGTCACAGCGTACCAGAAAGGTCTCATCTTCTTTGCCCCCTGGCTATGCTGCCCCTCCCCAAAGCCAGGTTTAAAATACCATCAGCCTTTTGGGGACCCACCACATCTACATGCTCAGCCCTAAACCCCCCTCTGAATTTCAGGCTCCAATGACAATTCTCCCAACTCCCCCACCTGGGAATCTGCCGGACACCCTGATGTACACACCCAGCAGCACCCTGAGTTCCCACACATTAAAAGCACCTGTTCTCACAATGGTTCGGGCATTGCTGGAAAGTGGAAATCCGTGCGATCCTGTGGGTGGCATTTGGCAGCGTCTCCTAAGCTGACCACCCCCCCAGGACAACTATGCTCCTTGCTCCCATGGCAGGGGACCCAGCAAGCCGTAAGGGCCCCTTCCAGGAACAATAGAAAACAGGGTGCAGAGCAGCACCGTCTCCACGCAATAGAATGCCACCCGGGGGGGAGGGGGCCAGCCGAGTGGCACGTTGGTTAAGGGCCGACTTAGGACGCCAGCTCTGAGCAGCAGGGCCCCGGTTCAGATCCCACATGAGGGCCAGTGATGCTGCGCCCTCTACAGTTAAGATGTGCAACAACAGCTCGACCTGGAGCTGCGCTGCCGTGAGTTGCCGGCAATGACGTAGGCTGCAGTGGGACAGGCCGGCAGCTGGCGTGTGCTTTCAGGAGCTGCCATGAGCCGCCGTGAGCAGCCGTCCAATGGCCGGCGAGCGACTGCCTCACCTGAAAAGAGCGCAATGACGATACCAACATGGGCCAGTGAAGCAACGCCCTCCACAACTAGACTGAAGAACAAAGGACAGCAACTTGTCTGTTCCCTCCCCCAATTCCCCAGTAAAATCTTAAAAAAAAAAAAAAAAAAGCCACCCGGCACAGGATGGGTCTCGGCAACATGACATTGAAATGGCAAAGGTCCCAAAAGATGACCCACAGCATGGTACTCTCTCTACAAAATTAAAGGTGAAATCAAACACGTTATTTAGGAAGAGGCCGTGAGCAGGTGGGCCAAGGAAGGCGAAGGCGCAGTGACCATGGCGAGACATCAGCGAGGGACGAGGGGCCGACAGTCGTGTGGCGCAGCGGCAGGGCCCCAGCTCTGTGGGACGGTGCTGGCAGGTGCTTATTAGTGTGACGATGACCACGGAAGTAAACCAGGCCATGCAGGGATCAATTCAGTTCTATGCACCTGCGATCCAAAACCATGCCCTGTTCTGACCGAGTCCTGTCTCGGTTAGAGGCCTGCCCACCAGGCAGACACCGCGGCGCCTCCAGGAGGCGCCCTGCTTCAGGCCCCAGGCACCCCGCCACGCGAGCGCCACGCTGATGCTGCCGTTCCAGAGTGAACACAGCACAGCCGGGCCCTCTGCCTGCAGGTGAAGCCACAGAGAGCCCCACTGGTACGGGCCCAGAAGCACACGCCCCACCGCTGGGACCCGATGACATGGCCGCCGTGAGACACACTGGTGCTGAGGAAGCGCCGGGTTCTGCGGTGGGAACCACAGAGGATGGTGTGCAGGGAGCTGGGGCTGAAGGGTGGGCAGAGCCGAAAACCATGTTCTCAGAAGAGCAAGAGTGGCTTCAGGTGCAGCCGTGCCCTGGCGCGCTGACGGATGGGGGGGGCGTGTGCTGGGGCAGGGCTGGGACGCCACCCGTCCCGTCGGGAGTCTGGGCTTCGTTCTAGAAGCAACGAGGAACCGGGAAGGTCCTGGAGTGGAACAGCCTAAGCCGGGGGCCAGTGAGGAGCGGCCAGAGGGCAGCGCAACCCTGAGGACAGCGGGCCGCGCACAGAGACCGCGCCCTGCCAGCCGGCAGCGCACCTGGCACCTGCCCCCCGCTGCACCCAGCGTCCAGCGCTGGCTCCGCACGTTTCAAAGCGCACACAGTTACAAGAGACTGCTCCAGCCTCTCCCAGCCAGAACACACGAACGCGTACAGATACCCTCGGAGCTGCAGATCTCTTTCAGAGCAGTAACACCTGACCGGTGAGGGTGAAGGTCCGGGGCCCAGGCCCAGGCCCGCACCGCAGCCCCCCAGAAGCTGCCACGGAGTCCCTGGACAGACGACTTCAACATGTGCCCATGACCTGCGGGGTCCACCACAGCTCCTGAGTGCGGCACTTCGCGGCTGCGGAGACGCACGCGCACTGGAGCCCGCTGTCCCGCACTTTCACACGTCCCTGCATGAGCACTTTAAGGGGGCGAAACTCTGCCTGTGTCACCAAGGCTAGGCCTGGAGCTCCCGCCGGGGCCACCGTGTTCTCTAGAGCAGGGGGTCCCAGGCAGGTCGCCAAGCCAACCCCGTCCCGGAGCACAGAAGTGCGTCTGGACTGCGAAACCCCACGCTGGCGACGGCAGCCTGCCCTGGGCCCAGGGTCAGGACCCACGCGGCACATCAGTGTTTTCCAAAGCTCAGGGCACACGTGGAACCAGGGGTTGGCGCTGAGTGTCCGGAACCCTGCCTGGACGAAGGGCCCGCAGGGCACCAGCTCAGGCTCGCCGTGCCTCCACGCCGCCACCGCAGCTGGTCTGGGGCCGTCAGGACCCATCACTCAGGGCTTTAAAAGCAGGCATTCGGGCCTGAGCTTCTTAACTGCCGAATACATAACGAAGTACACCAAGCCTCACGTGTTACCTCACGAGCCGAAAGCAGCAGAAAAAACTCGTGAGTGTCCAAAATGAATACAGCAGACAGAGTGCGGACTGAGAAAGCACCAGGGGACGGAGTGGCTGAGGGTATTCACCTCAGAACCGACATACGTTTTACTCCTCCACCCCTTACAAACTCAGCTACTGCTGTCCCATCAGAAAGTCACTCCTGGAGGACAGGACACAAGGTCTGACCTAAGCTACTGCTCCATTACTGTTTGCTGATCGACCAACTGACGAAACCACTGCTCCAGCACACAGGGCCACAAAAGGGCCACTGCTTGTCCACCACGACAGCCCCCAGGCACAGCGGCCTCTGTGGTCAGGAGAGAGGGACTCGTGTCCCAGACTGGGGCACCTTCTGATGACCACTCATCCCTCCAGCTGGCACCACTGCCTCAGCCTGAACAAAGTAGAGCCCACAAGAGCCGTTCGGACCTTTCAAGGCTGGGACCATGAGCACGAGAAGTCCAGTGGCCACTGGACAGTGCCTGTGTCCCTCAGCTGGGTCTCCAGGAGAGGTGGCACGTGTGCCAGCTTCTCGCCGTGCACACAAACACTCCATTCCACGGACTTTCTCTTCAAAGAGCCTGGTCCCCGGGCATCGCTGCCTCCCTGCGGGCTCAGCCCCTCCAGGAAGTGGCGGCGGGGTCTTTGATGAGCCGCCTAGCCTACTGGCCTCCTCAGCCAGGGAGCTTATCTTCACAGGATCGTGTGGCTCCAGAAACCGAGACTCATAAATTTGTCCATCAGCACCGGCGGGGCGGCCAGGACCGCATATGCAACAACTGCAAAACCACCTGAATTTATCAACTCAAGCACCACACCAGAAGTAACAACATCCATTCTACGCCATTTTCATAAGTAAAAGGCAAAGAAGCCAGGAGATACTTGCTGCCCTAAAGACAAACATTCCTCTAGTATAAAAAGCTCTTAAAACAGCAAGTGCCCCACGGAAAGCCTGCGGCGTTCAGGACTGGCTTTGCCTGGCCCCATGTCGCCCTTCTCTCCCTGGCCTCTCCTTGGCGGCCACCTCTCCCTGTGGCCACCCTCTAAGCCGCTGGACAGTCTGCCCAGGAGGTAGCCTTCACCCCTCTCCGAGCATCAGACTCCCTCGGGGGTGTCATTCCCAATGACCCAAAACTCCATCAAATGCCATGACCCCCAGATTCTGACCTCTCCCCATACCCGCCGGTTCCTCCCGGAAATGGCATGTCAAACGTAACATGTCCCAACAGGGACATCTGTCCTCCTCCCCACCCCCACTGCCCACCCAGCGGAGGCCCTACCTTCTCCAGTGTCACTGCAGTCCCTAATCTCCATTGCCGTAGGACACCCAAATCGATCAGCAAGTCCTGTGAGTATGTCCACAGCTCCCCACCGCCACAAAGCGCCCAGGCCCAGCCACCTGGCCTCGCCTGGATGCTGCTGCCCCACCACCTCCACCCCTGCTGCCATCCTGCCCCTTACTACCACCACCCCTGCATTCCATGTCCACAGAAGTGGATATGAAATGTCCACCAAAGTGATATGAAAACACAAATCAGCTTCTACTGCTGCCCTGCCTAAAACCCTCCCACGGCTTCCCAACGCGCCTGGAACAAACTCAACCTTGCGGCACACCTGGCTGTGACGGCTGTGTGACTCAGCCAGCCCCACAGGTCCCCCATGGGCCCTCACCCTCACTCCAGCCAGAACCCTCTCTCTGACCCACCCTCGGGTCCTTGCTCTTTTCTGTATCCGCATCCCAGGTCACAGGCTGCACACTGGCTCCCTCCTCATCACCCAGGTCTCGGTTCCAATGTCACCTGCTCAAAAAGGCCACCCCAACCTACCTAGTAAGCCCTCATGGTCACTAGGTCTGCCATACTCTTGACTCCTTTATCGCACCTAGGATGAGAAAACGAGCTGACGCTCTGCGTACCTGTTGGCTGCCTGGCCTCCGCCCCAACCAAAGCACCTGGGAGCAGGGGCTCTGTGAGCCTCGGGCCCCGAGGCTGGGGATCCAAGCTCCCACAGCAGCCCGCTCACAGCCCAACACGCACCCTAGAACAAACGGATGCAAATGCACCAGTCTCTACCAACACCCATGCGGGAGGCTGGGCCTCACTTAGGTCAAAGAAATGCAAATTTAAAAACTAGATACAACTTGGGGCCGGCCGAGTGGCGGGCGCGTTGGTTAACAGCTGGCTGGGGAAGCCAGCGGCCCCGGTTCGGTCCCACATATGAGGGCCAGTGACACTGCCCTCAAAAAAAAAAAAAAAAAAAATTAAGAGTGCGAGCTCTGAGCAACAGGGTTGCCGGTTGGATTCCCGGCATGAGCTGAGCAGCCACTGGGCTGCTAACAGGTGGCAGAATGGCTCAGCTAAAAAATAAAATAAAATAAAAATAAAACTAGATACAACTTTCTAAAGAAAGCCTATAGAACGCATCGATCCTTAAAAAGTCATCTTTTGGGCCAGCCGAGTGGCACGGTAGTTAAGAACTGGCCTGGGGCGCGAGCGGCCCTGGTTTGGATCCCACATATGAGGGCCAGTGACACTGCCTGCCCTCTTAAAAAAAAAAAAAAAAAAAAAAAAGTCATCTTTTGGCCCTGGGTCTAAAAAACGGTGTTCAAAGTGCCCAAGGCTAAGCCGCCTGGAAGGTGATTTGTATCAAAGACTTGAAAATGCTCCACCCATCAGACGCACACAGAGCTGTGCAGACATTCACCTGAGGTCATTTCTCACAGCTGCAGCACAGGGGCCCGTGAGAGTGGAGAACCCTGCAGAAGGGCAGGTGGGCGCTTCTGAGCCCACGGAGGGCAGGAGCTGCCCTCAGCACAGGCAGGCCTACGTGGGTCACACACAGTGGGCGGGCCACAGGTGGCTCTCATGTAAAAGTCACCAGCACATCTGCCTAGAACACAGGCTGAGACGAAGGACGCCAAACTGCCAACAGTCTGGGCAAGGTGACGGCACGGGGGCTTTATTTTCTCCTTCACAGTTTCCTCCCTTTTCCGACTTCCTATAACCAATAAAGCTAATTTTATAATCAAAAAAGCAATAAGAAAAGAAGTGATTTTTCAGGCCGGCCGAGTGGGGCGGTGGTAAAGCACTGGCTTGGGAAGCCAACGGCCCCGGTTCAGGTCCCATATATGAGGGCCAGTGACACTGTCCTCAAAAAAAAAAAAAAAAAAGAAGTGATTTTCAAGGGTCTTAACAATTTTTAGCTACATTTATACTTAACACTTAACACTTATAACTACATTTAAGAAAACTCAATCAGGCCGGCCGAGTGGTGCGGTGGTTAAGTGCCGGTTTGGAAAACCAGCGGCCCCGGTTTGGGTCCCACATATGACGGCCAGTGACACTGCCCTCAAAAAAAAAAAAAAACAAGAAAGAAAGAAAAAATCAACAACGCTTTCCTTTTTCACTCTTCAAACAGCTGTCATAATACTTCGGATGCTACCACTTTGCAGCATTTTGACAAGGTCAAAGTCGACATGATGCGGGCTTGCCCTGTGATTTGCTGTGCTCACGACCATCTACTTAAACCTGGATATGGATTATATTAAAAACCACAAAGACAAAGCTCCCGCGAAAGGCAGAAACACTCCTCTACAAGCTTTTCTTGAGCAGTTGGCCCATGTGCTTTAGCAACAATTTGAAAGTGGAAAATGCTGTCTCCCTCTCACCTGTGATGCTAAGATGTGATGTCCACACGGCCCCTTCTTCCCCGAAGCACCCGGGCTCACCGGCTGACCCCACAGGCCTTTCTCTGTCCTGTGCAGAGTTCCAGGCCGCCGGCCGCCACTCTGACCACGGGCACGCACCTGCGGGGCACAGCACTGGGGAGGAGGGCTTGGCTGTCCCGGTTCCTAGTGAGCTGCTCTATCCACTTAGTCCGCTGACCCCCACTAAAAAAAACAAGTCAATTTAGAGCCATTTTTACTGCTTGCACTCAGGTTCCAAAACCTGACATCCAGTTTGATGCGGTCATAAAGAACTGTTTTAGCTTTTCCCTAACCTCTAGGGTGCAAGCTCCCCAGTGTCGGCACGGCTACCCCGCACCCTCTCCCTTTTCCTGGGCACATCCTCCTCACCAGTCTGGGGGCGGTCAAGAGAAATACGTGCGTCCTTTCTTGCAAGGCACGTGGAAGAGGCAGCAAGGTCCCATCAAGCTTCTAATTTCACGGTGGAAAAATCAAAGTCCAACCCAGTGTCACAGGCTGCAGAGCTGCAGAGGACTCTAAGCTCACAATGACAAGCTGGCAGGGTGGGGAGCTCCACGCTCCCCAGCCGGCATCCCCGGCCTCTGTCCACTCACAGACAGCAGCACACGGCCAGGCAGGCAGCCAGAGAAGGAAGCCAGACAAACAGGGGGAGGGAAGAATGCCTACGCACTTTTCAAATGTGGGGGGGGGGGGCAGGTCCTAAATTATGGGCAATTTTTATATCTGTTTTCTGAAGGTTTTAACTACTTGGTACAGATAGTCAAGGATATGTAAAAATCCAAACTTGTAATCCAAAGCGTTCACGGCCCTCCCAGCGAGAAAGTCCCATCTTCCAGCCTAGCTTAAACGGCACTTGGTCCACTTTCCAGGGGTGCTGAAGTCCACAAGAGTTCGTAAGTGACGGTGGGAAACGGGACCGTCCCACGACCCACCAGGCGCACAGCGCCCAGCGCCCAGGACAGAGGGTCCTGCTGCAGAAAGCCCCGCCCCCTGGCTTCCTTCCTTCCTCTAACTGATAAGGACCAGAGGCCTGACTAAATAATCCTACGGGTTGTAGAGGTGAAGCCCTGAGCAGCCCGTTTCCCAGGACTAAGGAGAAAACCTGAAACGCCAGCTCACCATCAACATCAAGGAAAGTAGAAGTGCTTTTGAGAACGATGCAGATTTTCCCAAATCTCAGGCAACTTTCTCCAGAGCCCTGTTAAATCTCTGCTTCAAGATTTTCAAAAACAGCTGTTAATTATGTTTTGATCAACTTACATTGACTATCTGTTTATAGAAAAGCTTTCTTCCAATGTATCTTTGAGATGAGGAAGGCAGCACGTTTGCACTGAAATGAGCCTGGGAAGCTTGTCAGGAACCCCCTTCGTTCTTATTAGGGTTTCAAGGAAACAGACACATGCTGCTCTGTGCCACCATGCTGCGTCACTTCTAGGGCAGGGCCTGAACTGGGTCACTCCCGTTTGGATCAAACACCACCGCCAAGGGGGCCCCGTGTCCACCTGCCAGGAGCTCTGGGCAGGTGTTTATTGGAAACTCCCACACACAACTGAGAGGCCAGGTACTCAACTCCCAGGTGGTGGTGACAAGAATGACCCTGGGAGCCCAGCTCTCTGGCCCTGGGGTTCATCGACCACCCATGTGGTCAGGATACCACCTTCCTAACTGCTTTCTTACGGGGCCTAAACAAATAGGGACCTCGCCCTCACGTGGCAAAACATAAAGGGTTTAGGAAGCCGCCCACTTTCCCAGCTTGAGTCATTCTGCCCTAAGCACTGTCGCCAGTGAGGACAGGCACCCAGGAAGACATGGGGGCTCCTTCCTGGTTGTTGCTGCAACATCAGGACCACCAGACAAAGACACCCGCATATGCGTGAAGCAACATCCTGACCCCGGCCCCCAGATGGCTCTGTCCACCCTAAAGACCACGGGGACACGGGGAGAGGAAGGGGGCCCTGCTCACCCTGGGGCCGCCCCTCCAAGCCGGCAGTGTGGAGGCGGCCTCTGTCTCACGCTAAGCAGACCCAGCCAGTGCTGCTGCGCACGGGCTCGCAAAAAGTTACTTCGCTTTTTTCCTTTCAAGTGCCACTGTTATCCGTGTGTCAAAAGGAAGATTCGGTTAAGGTCCTTGGCCTAAGACAAGACCCACCCCAGGTCCACTCTCTGCCCCCCACCCCACCCCCACACGACCATCCCCGAAGTCTAGGACCCGCCTGCGACGACTGGGGCAGCTTTCTCACTGGCAGAACCAGAGTCGGCCACGGCAGCAGGCTCCTGGGACACTGAGAACAGAGCCCGTCCAGGCTTTGATGGGAATGACGTGGTCTTCCCACTTTGCTGCTTCCCCAGCAGTATAGTGTCTGAAAACCAGTGGAAATGTGCGGGGCCTGGGACAGCGCATCAATACACGCGCTCCTTGACAGCGTTGCACACCGTTCATGCCGATGCAATGTCAGGGCTTCCGAAATGGTCAGCCCCACTTTCCAGCTGGGAAAACTGAGGCTCTGAAGAACCACACATTCTGTTCCAGGTCAGAAAGCAACAGTGCCCTCAAAGAACAAAATCTAAACTTCTAAGAATGTCCCTCATGCCAAAGCACTTGCTGCCAGCGTTGGCCACCAAAATTTCCAGCGCCTGCAACCTCAGTGGCATGGCCGGCCCCACACACTCTGCCGCCCAGTGGGGGCAGCCCTCCCAGAGCTCAGCCAACTGCTTCTGCACTCTTTCTTTACCCACAGACAAATAAGTCAATCCACAGTGGCTGGGAAAAAAAACGCCCCAGCCACCTGTCTCCATGGGCACTTTAACCTCGGAAGTGTTCATTTTAAATGAGTCACATGCAAATGTCCCCTAGGCCAGTGTATCTAGGCCAAGGGGGAAACTGTGTCTGTCCTGGAATGAGAGTCTGCACTCTCGCCAAGGCTCAGAACAACAGGGAGCAAACCCTCTGCGAAAAACGCACACACACGCTGCAAAAAAAAAACGCTAATTCACCACGCCAAAGGGAAACCTTTAGACATGGGCACCTTTACCACAACACCTAACTGAAAAGATCTCTTAAAACCATTTTTGCATGTGCTAATTTTGGTGACATATCAGTTTTTTCTTCTTTGAACTATAATCACAATGTTACTGTGATGTTACAACTACTCTAAGATGTTCAAAACCAACCGGTGCTTCCCACTGCTCTGGGGACAACCGCCCTCTCATTTTTCTTTTGGTTTTTTTTTTTTAATCTTTATTAAAATTAGGGTGACACTGGTTAATAAAACTACATAGATTTCAAGTGTACAGTTGTGTAATATATCATCTGTATATCGCGTTGTATGCTCACTGCCCGGAGTCAGTTCTCCTTCCATCACCACAAATTTGGCCCCCTTTTCCCTCATCTACCTCCCCCTTCATCCCTTACCCCGACAACGGCCTTCTTGTGTGTTCTTGTTAGTCCCACGGTGGATAAAATTTAGACTCTGGTACTTTCAAAGGAACAAATTAATTTAAAAAACATAAACATCTCTTTACAAGACTGTCCTGACAGAATATTAAGACTGAGTTTGCTAC
This sequence comes from Aselliscus stoliczkanus, assembly GCA_033961575.1. Classification (NCBI taxonomy): domain Eukaryota; kingdom Metazoa; phylum Chordata; class Mammalia; order Chiroptera; family Hipposideridae; genus Aselliscus; species Aselliscus stoliczkanus. The sequence goes on along the minus strand of CM066738.1, from coordinate 1,448,182 downwards.
AACCAAATTCAGCAATGAGCTTCCCCATGGGCTGTGAGACAAGCATGACAGGCCGGACTCCAGCGTGACACCTGCCTCTCCGGCAGCCCGGACTCTGACCCTACAGGAAGGGAAGGCACGGGAGGGGCGCCCTCCCTCCCAATTGTCAACAGTCTGTTATGTCACTTGACACCTCTGTGTGGCTTTGAAAACCCGGCAGGCCTCTAATCCCTTTCCACATGTGTGTCATCAATGGCTTGTAACAAGAATTAGCTACTATCCAAGCAAGAGTTACTTTTATAAATTCTACTTCTTCTTTATAAGTTTTTATGATGAAAAACTGCAGTGAAGGGAAAATACCCAATAGAATGTAACGTTTCTTGACCAATCAATTATATGATGTAACTAGGATTTCATACCTGTCATTTTGACTTACTGCACTAAATTGCACTATTTAAAAGAGGGCACTTGGTTTGGGGCCACTGGCAGTAGTTTACACTTTTTTTGTTTCTACTGTTATTAAAATGAAGTGATGTAATTAATCACAGTTCCCGATCAGTAGGTCGACATGCATGAAGAGATGGGTATAAATCTTTTATTTTCTAGAAAGCATTTGGCCTCTTCCAACACAGCTCTCAGCATTTGTCACCCAAATGTCAACACGAGCTGTTCTCTGCTCTCACACATAGGACTAATGCAAAGGACTCATGAGAACTCGGGCAACGAGTCAGTGTTTTTACAGTTTTTATCAAGGAGTCGCATGAAGACATCCCTAACCCTGACATTTGAACAGAAGATAAAAGCAAGCCCAGGGTCACCCGTGACAAAGATGGGACACCCTTTTTGAACCACAGCTTCCTCCCCAGAAGGAAAAACGGCAGGGGCTGCCCCTATACTGAGGCTCAGAGGAAGGGGATCCAGTGAGCCCCAAACCACCACACCTGCAGGCACCACGCGGTACCAGCGGTCTCTTCGGCACCCCTGCAAGCCCGGCCAAGAGCCTGCCTCACTTCACTGACAAGCTCACCCAGTTCTAAATAACAAAAGTGCAGCGTGGGGACCATCACGGTAAGAGGAAGGCAAACGCTAAAGCCAACAGGACCACCGAAAGGATGGGTCTGTGGACGGGTCCAAAGTATCCTACGTTTTACATAATGTGCCACAAGCACGAGTTTCCTTTTTTTAAATGTAACTAAAGATCAACCATACTTTCCACTTACAGGTCAGAATGCACTTAACGAGCAAAACAACCATCAATAAAACACCCCGACAAACTCAGAAATAAACAGAACGTTTTGTGAGGGACATCTCAGCACCTCTCGGAAACTTCTCACATCACCTCTTCCTCCTCAAGCACAGGTGCCCGAACCAGCACCCCAAAAACACTGGTAGGGGCTGCACCCTTTCTCTGCCCACGCCCGTACAGAAACAGGTCCCCGCCAAGCTCTGCCACCTGTGCCCAAGCTCACCGACTTGGACAGGGAAACCTCGCCTTCTTAACTTGCTGAAATTCCTTTTCAGGGTGACCCATGGCTCTTTCCAGCAAGCACGAGAGGACACGGGAGGTGCTGTTTCTACTACTTCTGCCACGGCGGCAGCTGCTCCAGCAGCACATGTTACTACACAGCAAGGGAGGAGCTCTCCAGAAGCTCAGCAGTCAGTCCACGCAGGCGAGCGCAGGGCACGGAGGAGAAAACGGCACTGTGCAAGCGCTCGAGTTTCCCTCTGCCTAGGAATCCCACAACGAAGCGGGGACGCGTCACGCTTGGGGGATATTACACTGTCACACGCCAAGAACCCCAAAGAACCGCCGAGATGACTGGACACTGAGTGGACGCGCTGAGCGCACTGGGCTCCGTGCATGTGGCCCTGCACCATCTGACCCTCCAGGAGACACACTGGGGGGTCATAATCAAAGGAACCGGGCGTCCTGTAAGTGATCACACGGTGCTGACCAACGCTGTGGGGGATGGGAGGAGCTGAAACCCTACTACTGCAGCCCAGCAAGGCTGTGTGCCCAGGAGCCCTCCAGGGCGCGCCTGGGGTGCCTGCCGTCCTTCCATGCGGACCTGCCCAGCCCGAAGGAGGGGGCGACACTCTGCGCGACCCATCAGGGGAGACTACCGCAGCCCGGGTACTAAAGGAACAGCACAGCCAGGTGAGGACACGGGCCATATGCCCGATCCCAGAAACCAGAGGGCAAGTGCCAAGCGTGGGAAGACCCTGGGCCCAGGCCACGTCTCTCCGTCCTGTGTGAGCCGGTGCGGTGTCCCGCTGCACGCTGCGCGGAACACGGGACAGGGAAGGAACTGCGTGCGCACCCGCCCAGAAACTCGGCGATGAGCTGAGGCCAGCGGCTGCACCGGGGACGCGCCCCCCACGGCCGCAGGGCCCCGGGGACCCACCGTGGCCCCGGCTCGGGCGGCCCCCGCAGGGCTCCTCCCGCCCCGCAACTCTCCCGGCCTCCCGGCCGTCACTCACCTGGGGGCAGCTGGAAGTTCTGGATGTTGGTCGGGTTCTGGGGCGGCTGCGGCAGGCGAGGCGCCAGGACGGTGGGCGTCAGCGTGGCCCGGATCCCGCTGGTGGCGGCGGAAGGCGTGCGGGGCAGGCTCTGGGCGCCGGCGCCGGCCGGGCCCTTGGGCAGCCCGGGGGGGGCGGCGGCGGCGGCGGCGGCGGCGGGCAGCGCCCCTTGCATAGTTGGCCCGAGGACCAGGCCGGGCCCCGCGCCGGCCGGGCAGCCGGCCGCCAGGGTCTGCGGCGGCGGCGGCGGCGGCGGCGGCGGGGGCGCCGCGGTCTTGGGCGAGTCCGCCTTGGCCACCTGCGCGGGCGGCGCGGCGGGCCCGGGCTGGGCGCTGGCGGCGGGCGCCGGGCCGGGCGCCGCGGCGGGCGGCGCGGGCGCCGGGGCGGGCGCCGGGGCGGGCGGCGCGGGCGCGGCGCTGCCCCCGTTCTGCGCGGCCGCCGGGGGCCGCCGGGGCCCGGGCGGCCGGGCCAGGCTGGCGGCGGGCGGCGGCGGCGGCGGGGCGGCGGCGGCGGGCGCGGCGGCGGCGGCGGCGGGCGCGGGGGCGAGGGCGCGCGGGGCGCGGGCGGCGTGCGGGCGGCGGGCCCGTTGAGCAGCAGGCTGGCGGCAGGTGCGGCGGCGCGCGGCGAGTTCCCCGGCGCGGCGCTCCCATTCAAAGTTTGCGCGGCGCCGGGGCCGCCGGGCGGGCCGTTGCGGGCGGCGGGCTTGACGGCGGGCGCGGGCGCCGCGCAGGCCCCGGGCCCGGGCCCCGGCGGCGCGCCGGCCTCCAGGGCGCTCAGCTTGGCGGCGGGCCCTGCGGGGACAGGCGGGGAGGCGCGGTGAGGGCGCGGGCCCGGCCGGCTTCCGGCCGCGCTCAGGCCGCGCCGCGCTCTACCTGCGGGGGGCGGCTCCGGCGCCGCGGCGGGCGCGCCCTCGGCCGCTCCGGCTCCGGCGTGGTTCCCGAGCGCGCCGGCGGGGGCGCGGGGCGCCAGGTGGTGGTGCGGGGCCGCGCTGGCCGCCAGCTGCGACTCGAGCGAGCCCACCAGGTCGCTCACCACTTTCTCGTCCACCTCGCTGTTGAAGAAGACCTCGTCCAGCAGATCCGAGCCCGCCGCCATCTTGCCTCCTCGGCCCGCCGCCGCCGCCGCTCCGGGCCGGCGCTGGGCGGGGAGGCGGCTCCGCGCGGGCGGGCGGGCGGGCGGGCGGGCGGCCGGCGGGGGCGGGCGGGGGGCGGCGCGCGCCGGGCGGGGCGGGGCGGCGGCCGGGCGGGGGCGCGGGCGGCCGGCGCGGGGGAGGGCGGCGGCGGCTCCGTGCGCAGGCGCGGCGGCGCGCCCGCCCCCGGCCGCCGCCCGGCGCCTCGCCATTGGCCGGCGCGCCCCCCGCCCGGCCGCCGGCCGCCTCGCCATTGGCCGCGCCGCGCGCTTAAAAGGCGCGGCCAATGGCCGCGAGCGGCAGAGGCCGGGGCGCGGGCGGGCGGCCGGGGCGCGGGCGGGCGGCCGGGCCCGGCGGCCGGGCGGCGCGCGCGGGGGGCCGCGGGGTGGGGGGGGGGGGGGGGGGGGGGAGGTGCGGGCCGCCGGGCGGACCCGGGGCGGACGGCGGGGGGCTGCGGCGGGCGAGGATCGCGGCCGGGGGCGGCCATGGCGGACTCGCTCTTTGTCTCCGCCGCCTCCAAAATGGCTGCGGACGGGGCGCCCGGCGAGCGAGGCAGCGGGGACGCCGTGCTTCGGCCGCCGCCCGAGACGAGCGAGCAGCGGCGGCGGGCGCGGGCAGGAGCCCGGCGGCGGGAGGCGCCGTTGCCCCGGGCCGGGGCGGGGCGCGGGCAGGAGGGCCTCCCCGGCGTGGCCGCCGCGCCGTCCGGCCGCAGGGCTCCCGCACACGGGCGCCTTCTAAGTCATTAGGGGACCGAGCGCGCCGCGGGGACCGGCGGCCGGACGGGGAGCAGTCCGCTCTGCGCGGCCCTGTCTGGGCCTCTTTTCCTGTAAGTCATCCGACGCCGCGCTGACGAGCGCCTCTATAAAATGTGTCTGAGAAAATCATTCCTTTGGGTTTTTGTGTTTCTTTGTGTGTCACCAAAAGATGGTGTTCCGGGACATGTCTAGCGGTGTCCTCCCTTTTTAGGGACCGACCAGAGAGAAGCGGGCCCAGGCCTCACCGGCGAAATGCGGGCTCAAAGGAGGAGGCTCGTGCGGGCGGCGCGGCGGCCGCAGGCACAGCGACCTCAGCTCCGTGCCGGTCGCGGTCTCCGCAGCCGCCCTGACGGAAGGCCCTGCTGCTCGCCAGCCCGTCCCACTGGGCTGTGTGCGGGCTCCACGGAGCCCTTCAAACCCTTGGGCCGACGGCCGAATCGCCCTCTCGAGAGCCCCCGGAAAAGGGCTTCCCCAGGGGAGAGGGTCTGCGGCAAATCCTACAAGTGTGACTGGACAGGAAAGGAACCTGCAGCGTACAGGGGAGCCCCCGGGTAGAGAACTGCGAGCCTGGGGCCCCTTTAGCCCAGCGTGGGCCAGGAGTCTAGTTCTTAAACAAGAGCAGAAATGTGGGATTGTGTGTAAGATCTGACACTCTTTAAATGTTGACACCTAATTAGAAAATCGTAAAGTGGACCGAACAAAAGCATCAGCATACCAACCTCAGCCCCCCATGCAACTTCATCTGTCGTGGGAAACGCAGAGGGTCGAGCATAGTGTATACCCTCAAAACACTCAGATAGAAATCAGGGGTGCCAGCAGGCAGAACACTGGATGCCTCTAGAAAGTGCAACCCACATGCTAAGGCCTGTGCGCCTGCCTGCGGGGGAGGGGACCCATTCTCAGGCCCGCCCCTGCTACGTGATGGAAATCCTCAGTAAAGAAACGTGCCATCTCAGGCTGCTCCTACTTCCCCACAGAGTGGTGATGAACTCCTGAGCTCCTGAAGGCCCACCAGGACCTCCCCAACCCAGTGTGGTCCCCGGGCCGCTGAAAGCTGGACATTGTGTCCTTGGGTGCCTGCCACGGGCCCCTCCCCTCTGCACCAGGCCTCTTCCCGCATTGGTGCTCATATCCCCCCCAGAGTCCTCTGGGGCACCCTCCAGTCCAGCCGGAAGTGTGGGAGGTTAAAGTCTGTGCGCTGCCCCCTGCCACTCCTGCTGCTCTGGGTGGCCTCTGCACCCCCAGGAAAAGGTGGGAGCTCCATCTGGAGTCCCCCGGAGCATTGCCCCCCTTCAGAGTGAACAGCGGGAGTACAGAAGCCACTTGGCTCCTCCCCTAAAGGGGGACATGCTGCCAACCTTGGTCACCCTGGGGACTTGGGCCATTTTCTTTGGATATCTCTGTGGTTTCACTTGTTGCCACAAGCAATTATGACTTCCATAGCATGAAAGTAAAACCCCATATAGCATAAAAAAAACAGGAATGAAAAGAGTAAATATAAACACCAAGCTTAAACGCCGAAAAATGATTGTTGGGAGCAGGACAGAACCAAAAAAAGTATATCCTTGCCACATTGCACATGTGCAAGACCCGGGCAATAAGGCAGCGTCCGGGGCCGGCAGCTGTGTGGGCCTTCTTATTGTCTTTTCAATAAAATAGAGAAAGCATCAGACACACTCAAATATAAGAATAAACATAACCACGAGTCAATAACTTCAACCTCAGGCCGGCCGAGTGGCGTGGTGGTTAAGCACTGGCTTGGGAAGCCAGCGGCCCTGGTTCGGGTCCCACATGTGAGGACCAGTGACACTGCCCTCAAAAAAAAAAAAAAATTACTTCAACCTCGCTCTGGCTGTGTGAAAGATGTGCGGTTTGTTTTGTTACCCATGCTTTGGTTGTCTGCCTGAAACGCTACATAATGAAACAACTTTTTTGAAAAAAAGGCATGTAGCTAGCTAGATGGCAGCCGGTGGCCCAGGTCAGTCCCAGTGTCCTGTTCACCAGGCTGACTTCCCCAGCCCGGGCGGCAGTGCTGCAGGCTCAGTGGAATGTGTCCAAGCATGGACCCTCACCCAGGGACAAGCTCATGAGCACCTAACTGATCTGTAAGCACCAACAGGTTTCTTAGGGCCTTCAGAGCATTATCACAGCGGGGACTTAACTGACATTTATTCTAGTCACATAGCTTCTCTCTGTGTCTCTGTCCTCTCACAAGGACACCAGTCATAGGATTTAGGACCCACCCTATTTCCAAAATGACATGTGCAAAGACCCAATTTCCAAATAATGTCATATTAAAGTTCTGGGAAAACATGAATTTTGGGGGGACACTATTCAACCCAATACACCAGATGACCAGTTTGTCCACTATGGAGAGAAGATCTACCTGATAGATAAATCACAAGGCCCTCATCAGCCTGACCAGCCCCTTTGCCCAGGATGTGGGCGTGAGAGGCTGGAGTACAAGACACTAGCCCGTGACTTGATGGGTCTAGAGTGGAATCCACTGGTCAAGACAGTTCCCTCCCTGTCCTGCCTTGCCAAGAAAGTGACTGTGCTCACATCTGCTCAGGTGACCACCCATAATGACTACACTGACACACTGAGCACTTCCCCAGGCTAGGCCACGCCTGTGTTGCAGACGCAGGAACAGGCTTGGAAAGGTCAAGTCAATGGCCCAAGGTCTCCCTCCTGGGCTGGGGCAGAAACCCAGGACTCAGACCTTAAAGCTGACAGACACTACTAATAAAATCTTTTGGAGCAAAACAAAAAAAAAGCTGACGGACACCAGAACTGCTCTTTCCGGGCTGCCACTCTGGGCTGACCAGCCCCTCTGTCCACACAGCCTCTCAAACAGTAGGACACCACCGATTAGATACCCGCTCCTAAATTCTAGTCAGAATCAGGCCGGCTGCCTCTCTGAAATTGACCCAGATCCCCTGGATGGAGGCTGGCTGTCTGCAAACTCCTGAATGACTCACTCACACGTCTCTAGGCGGACTCTGACAAATGGATGATTATAGCTGTTGTGGGTGGATTTTACTAGTTTAGTTCAGAGACTAGTTTACTTCATAGTTCAGATGTATTATAATCCCTAAAGCAACCACCAAAAAAAAAAATCTTACAAAGAGGTATAGCTAGAAATCCAACAGATAAACAAAAATGGATTACTAAAAAAATTCAGGTAATCCAAAAGGAAACAAAACAGGATATTTGAAAAGGAACAAACCTAAAACAGAGATGATAGACCTAAATCCTACCAAATTAATCATATTAAATATTAAGCACTTCAATTAAAAGGATAGAAAAGCAAGAGTCTGCCATATACTATTTTCAAAACAGGCATTTTTAAAAATGTATATCAGGGCCGACCGAGTGGCACAGTGGTTGGGAGTTGGCTTGGGATGCCAGTGACGCCAGCGGCCCCAGTTCGGATCCCACATGTGAGGGCCAGTGACACTGCCCTCAAAAATAAATAAATAAATAATAAAAAATGTATATCATGCAAACAGTAACCCTAACACGGCTGAGAAATTATATTGACACCAGATATGATGGACTTCAACACAGAGTACTGTCGAGATAAAAAGGGACACAGCGTCATGAAAAACGGTTAACCTATCAAGAAGACAAAGATCCTAAGTTGTGATGAGTTTCATAACAGACTCCAAATATGTGAAGCAAAAATGGACAGAATTAGACAGAGAAACAGATAATTCAACGTGGGACTGCACAGTCTTTGTCCTTTTGTGGCTGGCTTCTCCCACTGAGCATCATGTCCTCAAGGTCCATCCATGTTGTAGCGTCTATCAGGATGTCCTTCGTTTTTACGGCTGAATAATACTCTACGGTGGGGGTAAATCATCCTTTGTTTATCCATCTATGGACACGTGTGCCCACTTCCACGTTTTAACTTTTGTGAATTGTGCTGCAGTGAACATGGGTGTACAAATCTCTCTTCAAGCCCTTATTTTCAGTTCTTTTGGGTTCATACTGAGAAGTGGTTTTGTGGACATACTTAAGTTACTTCACACTTGTAGGTTTTAGCACCTCAACTAAACTGCAAGGTCCTAGAAGTCCGGGATCAGTGAGGTATGGGCGAAAGTTTCATAACTGTCTTCCTAAAGGGGTGAAGCAGGCCCTGCTTGAAAGTGTCTGGAGCAGCAGGACGTTGAGTTGCCAGCCCTGCCCCACAAAGCTGGGCAGCACTTTGCCCACCCCGGGGGAACTGAAGCTGAAGACACCCAGACTCAGGAGCAGGAGCCCAGCAAGGCAGGGGTGGCATGGACCCCAGAGGCTGGGTGCTCCTGATGCATGCCTGTGTGGGTGCAGGCACCTTGTGAGGGTGTGTATGTGCGAGTGTTTCTGTTTTGCTCTAAATACCAAATGTCTCGTGCACGTAAAAGAGTGTACATATTGCAACGCATCTTTTAACTGAGAGGAAGAAAGCAAACACCCACGTACCCACATCCAGCCTAAGAAGTATAACAACACCAGCACCTCTGAGCCCAGGACCCTTCCTCAAGGGTGTCCTTCAGGGAAGAGAGCCTCTCTGGGTGTTCTGTCGCAGGTTTCGAAGGGACCTGGTCACCTGCATGCTGAAAAGCCCGTTCAGATCATTCTCCTCCCACCCCCTGAGGTGAAGACCTGGGGCTCTAACACGAAAGGTGTCCGTGCTCCCACTCTTTCCCCAGGACTCCTAAAACGGGGAGCCTTCCAAATGAGTCATTTGCTCTTTCCTTGGGGAGGCAGGGTGAGTAGCGCCCGCAGTGTGAAGTTAGAAATCATCGACAAGGCAGCAAGTCTCACATTTGGTGGGGGGTGGGGGTTCCTCACAACCTTTCCCCAATTCATACCCACATCATTTTGCCATTCAGATGTTATCAAAATGGGCTGTGCGGTTCAGAAACGGTTTTCAAATCACCGTCCTGCCCCAAGAACCCACGTGTTCCTTTTGTAAAGCTTACTGAGCAGAAACGTGGCCCCACTCTAGGGTGGATAAAGGTCCAGTCTTCTGACTAGAAGTGAACCTAAATTGTTTGGGAAAGACCCAAAACAGGAAGCAGATGACCTGGAGACCTCGAGGGAGCTCACAGGTCACCAGGGCCAAGTCGGTGTATCCACCAGAAACGGTAGAGAGCTGGTTCCCACCAGCTTCAGACCTCAGTGCCGGCCCCGCCCTGGGGCCCTGGGGCCCTTGGGTAGAAAACTGGGAATGAAGAGACCAAAAGGGCACTGAGGGGCTCTCTCCTTTACCTTTATGCTTTCTCTGCAATTTCCAAGTTCTCTTCAATGAATGTGTTCCACTTGTATAATTAAAAAAGAGGGCCGGCTGGGCCGGCCGAGTGGCTCAGTTGTTAACCGCTGGCTTAGGAAGCCAGCGGCCCCGGTTCGGGTCCCACATATGAGGGCCAGTGACACTGCCCTCTAAAAATAAAAAATAAAAAAATAAGAGAATCATGAGGGCCGGCCAAGTGGCTCAGTTGGTTAAGAGCTCGCTCAAGTGTACGAGCTGAGCAACAGCAGTTCGATGCCCAGCCCGAGCTGAGCTACCGCTGAGCTGCCAACAGGTGGCAGGATGGCTCAGCTAAAAAAAAAAAAAAGAGAGAAGCATTGCCCAATTTTTCATCTTTTAACTTGTTCTTCAAGGAAAATACACACACTGAAAAGTGCACAACTCAGTGCATTTTCACAAACTGAACACACCTATGTTACTCATGTCACCAATCAAGAAGCAGGACATGCCCAGTAGCCCAGAGACCCCTCGAGTCCCTCCCATCATCCCACCCCGAGGGTGCCCACCAGCCACCTAATGTCATGGATTCCTGTAGCCAGGTTTGGGACTTTATGGAAGTGGCATTATGCCGTTTCCCCTCCACTGCCCCGCTACGTTTTATGGGGGGGCGTTAATTTTTTATTGTGGTAAAATTCACATAACAAAATTCGCCATTTTAACCATGTGAAAGCAAACAATCCAGTGGCATTTAGCACATTTACAATGTGGTGCAACCATCAGCACCGTCTTGTTCCAGAACATTCCCCTCAAGAGGAAACCTTTGAGCAGCCACTCCCTGTCCCTCCCTATGTCTATGGATTTGCTATTCTGGTCACTTCATAGAAATGATGTCGTATACTATGTGTCCTTTTGTGTCTGCCTTCCCCACTGAGCATCGTGTTTTTTTGTTGTTGTTGTTTTTTTTTAAGATTTTATTGGGGAATTGGTGGAGGGGAACAGCGTTGGGGAATCGGGGAAGGGGAACAGACAAGTTGCTGTCTTTTTTTGTTCTTCAGTTTAGTTGCGGAGGATGTTGCCCCACTGTTGGCATCGTCATTGCGCTCTTCCCGGATGAGGCAGATCGGTCGCCGGCCCCTGGATGTCGCTCACCGCGGCTATTGGCAGCCCACGCTTGGCTGCCAGCCGCTCACACTGGCCGTGGGCCACCCACTGTAGCCTATGGCAGCCCACTGCAGCCCACACCATCACCGGGGCTCGCACAGCCCAGCTCCAGGTGGAGCTGTTATCAGCTGCAGAGGGCAGCGTCACTGGCCCCCATGTGGGATCCGAACCGGGGCCGCTGGCATCCCAAAACCAGCGCTCAACCAATGCGCCACTCGGCCGGCCCAGCATCGTGTTTTTGAGGCCTGTCTGTGTTGTAGTGCATGTCAGTGCTTTATTCCTTTTCATGACTGAATAATATTCCATCGTGTGGATGGACCACATTGGGGTTATCCATTTATCCATTGAAGGACACTTGGGGTGTTTCCATTTTGGGGGGTAGTGCTGCTATGGACATCGGTGCCCAAGGTTTTGTGTGGATGCATGTTTTCATTTCTCGTGGGCATGTCCCTTGGTGTGGAATTGCTGGGTCAGGTGGTGACTGGGTCTCACTGAGGGAGGAACCATGTTCTTTTGTGTCAGGACCCTTTCTCTCAGCAGTAGTGAGGTGGCCCTGCATTCTTACAAGTTTGCGGACGGTCGAGCTCACTGCTGCAGCACCGTGGTTGGAACCCTGGCAGCCTATGTCCCATTCTTCAGACCCCGGGCACCAGGGGCTCCCACTCCAGGTCAAGGCCAGTCTCCCAGAGGGAGTGTGTTGCTCTTCACAATATGGGGCACGGTGATAATGCTGAGGGGTTCTGCCAGGAAGGAACAGATGGCCTCTCTGCAGACGCAGAGATATGCTGCTCAGGTCCCCTCCAGGAAAGGATGCCCATCCAGCTCCCAGGAGCGGGGTGAACTGGCAGCCTCAGCTATTAGCTTCAAGCCCAGGTTACACTCTTCTCTGGTGACCCCAGCTACTACTGAGCAGGGAGGTGAAACAGGACAGCTATTTCTGCCAACAGGGGACTCTTCCAACGGGCAGTGTGCTCTGGAGCTGTCCCCTGGCCTGGCACATCACAGTTGATGGTCCCTGCTGCCTTCTTTTCTCTTCTCGAAGGTGTGACTTTTCAAGAAACCTTTTGCATTCCCATCTCCACCTCAGCACACCTGCTTCCTGGAGGCCAGGCAAGTTAAGACTAGGAGTGGGGAGGTCAAGGAGTCAGGCAGTAAGGTGGGTTTGTGGTCTGGCTCACTCACCAATACCCAGTCAGCGAAGGCAAGACTGGCCCTGGTGCACACACGGCCTGGCCCGGGGCCCAGGTGCTAACACCCCTGGGGATGACCTGGGAGAAGGATCTGATCAAGACAGCCACTAGTGGAGAGGGCTGCACCAGCCAGTGGCCAGCCCCAGGTCGTGATTCCAACGGATTCAGTTGTTTGGAAAGTAGAAGAGGGAGGAGATAATGGACCTGGAGGGTTGTTAACTAAGTTGCATTGACTTAGAGCCGATAATGACAAGCTGAGGGCAATTAACAAACAATTGAAAACAGAGTGAGAGCCCCAAGTCTCATTAGCAGCTTCAAAGGGGCCCTCAACTCAGGCGGAAGAGCAGAAAAAACTCAAGTCCAAGTCCGGATTAGAGAACCACAGCAGCTGGATATCAAGGTTGAGCGCTCAGCTGAGGCAGCACTGTTATGCCAACTTCAGGGCTGTGGTGGGGAGCCCTGGGACCCCCCAGGGGGCGGGGCCTGAATGAGTGCATGCTGAGTTTGACTCCTCAGACGCCTTTGAACCGTCTGAGCAAACATGGCCCACCCCTCCTCATCAAGAGCTGGCTTGCACCCCCCTGGGGACAGGATGCAGAATGCATTCCCCCAAGGGATTACAGGTGCCTCTTGGAGTTGACCTCACACGCTCTCCAGGCCACCAGGACAGTAACCAGAGTCAAGTCACAGCATAGCTGGGCCGATACTGGAGGAGAGAGGCTGCAAGGCTCAGCCAACATGTGCCGCAAAGACAGGGAAGGGGTACCTAAGGGGCAGAGCTCCGAGGGGGCTCGGGGCCCTCTTGGCACCTTGGTGCACCTGCGTGACTGTTATTGTGCATGGACAGTGCAGTTACCTCAGCTTGAGAAGGAACAGTAACGAGGGGCTCAGACCCCAAGAGAATGAGGGTGTGGATCACGCCCCCAGGTAGGTCCCCCAGGTAGGTCCCCCAAACCTGCAGAGGTGACAGCTGAGGTGGGGTGTTGGCTGCAGAGTGGGGGAGGGAGGGGATGAGCACCAGCTGAGGCCCCAGACCAGCTGCAGCGATGGGGCTCACCAGCCTGCCCCTCCACTGTCTCCCTCCGGGAAGAGAGGCTGGGGCACCCCTGCAGGAGCCCCCCACATGCAGGGAGAGAATTTGTAGGCATAAGGCATGGACTGTGGCCACACAGGTCTGTCTTCCAAAAGGGACTCGCTGTCCAACCCTGACAGTAGGTTAAATGACAGCCTGTGGCCATCAGAGCCTTAGAGTCTACCTTAGATTTCACTGAGGTAGCGTCCTTCGCAGGGTGGCCCCAGCCAGTGACTGGGCAAAGGGGGGGGATACTAGGGCCTGATCCTTTCTGCCCAGCCTGGGGCTCCTCCCCTGGACACTCTCTCCTCTGGAGCTCCCGTTGGGCGCACACAGGCTTCATCAGGTTCGCAGGTTGGTCTCACAGCTCCCAGACCAATGTGACTTCCTTTTCCATTCACAGATACTACCCTCCATAAACCACTTGTACCCTCACTTCTCAGCATCTGCTTCCCGGAGAAACCAGCCTCCCACCCTCTCACTTGGCCTTTGTGTGACGACTGGTGGGACACCCAGCGGGGGTTCATTTATTCCCTCGGCAACTGTTTGTGGAGCAAGAGTAATAGCATGCTAGGGACCATGGCTGCTTTGGCCTGGGCTTGCAACCTGGCTCTGCTGGGACAGTGGGCCTGTTCCTGGACTGTCCTGGTCCTCAGTCTCCTGTCTATAAAATGGGATGCTTATGGAGTCTGCTCCAGTGCCGCTGTGAACATCGAAAGTGTGAATTGCTTAGCACAATACCCAGCACACATGACAACTATGAGTTTCAACTGCTATTACTTTTTTTTAAGTGCTTTCTTCACGGTGATGCTTGCTTCATGGGCGTTGTTTTTCCCCTTGGAAGCACAATGTGTGGTCTGCAGGTATCAGGCAGGGATGGTAACAACAGGTCTGAAGATCGGAGGTGCAGGATCTGGGGTTCCAGGCTGCATTCCTGCATTCCCATGTTCCCCATGACTGGCTAGGATGAAAGGTGGGCACTGGGGCTACACGGAGCAGGGCCTGGTACAAACCGGCTATCCTGGCCACTTTGATGAATTGGCTCCAGTAGGACATACACGTGCACAGAAATGCTCAGGTCATGAGTGGTCACAAATGGAATGCCCCTGTGTAACCAGCGCCTATTGCCAGTCCGTACGCTGCCCCACGGCCCGTTCCGGCCATTAGGCCCCGGGTGACCACCATGCTGACGTCTGAGGGCCTGCACGTCTTGCCACCTATGACTCCACACAGGGGCTCAGGCTGCTCATTCGTTGCCTGTGCAGCTGAGGTCTGTGCACGTGCAGAGCCCAGAATCTTCCATCAGGGCATATGCCGCCATGAACGATCCAAATCATCACTCAGTCTTTAGAACTATCTTTTTTTTTTATTTTTTTAGCTGAGCCATCCTGCCACCTGTTGGCAGCTCAACGGCAACTCAGCTCGGGCTGGCCTCGAACCGCTGTTGCTCAGAGCTCAGCTTGCACTCTTGAGCGAGCTCTTAACCAACTGAGCCATTCGGCCGGCCCTTAGAACTATCTTTTATTGATAAATAGAAACAACCCCAAGTATGTGGGGCAGTGTGCTCAGGGGAATACACCCTGGCCCCCTTCCTAGATCCTATTTCCCATGGCCTTGGCAACTTCGATGATCCTTTCCCTTCTCCGCTGGGGAACTGCCAAGAGGCAAGACCCAGGTTGGAGCTCTGTGCTAGAACCCGAGGCCAGCGGTAGAAGAGCCCTTAGGGTGGTGGGGGCAGGTTGGAAGCAGCCTGAGCTGCTGGCCTGCCCCATCACTGTTGCCGACGGGACTCTGCCGCAGAGGCCAGGTGGCACGGCCCACTGTATGGCAGAGCAGAGGAAGGAGGTACCCAGGGACACATGGCACAGGGGTGCAGGGGAAGAGAGGAAGAGAGGAGAGGAGAGAGGGGAAGAGGATGGGGAGGGAAAGAGTAGGAAAGAGGAGAGGGAGGAGGAAGAGACAGACATGTAAAGAAGGGGTGAAGGGGAAGGCAGAGGAGGGAGGGGGTGGGAAGGTGTATGAGCCTGCAGAGCTCTGGGTGGGAAGAGGTGGATTTCAGCAGAAGTCAGAGAGCAGGTCAGACCTGGGGAAACTTCTTGGCTGTGCCCTCCTTCCTGTCTTTCCCCCAGGGCCACATGCATGGCTCAGGGGCTCTGAACACACCCTCCCTGGGCCTCCCAGGTCCTTTCCGACTTGACCACCTCCTAGTAAGTGACACCTTCAAAGCCAGCCCTGAGCTTTCTGTCCAGCCCACCGTAACCTCTCAGCTCCATTGGACTCCTGGCTCTCTGCAGGTGGGCAGAGAGCTGCCCCTCCCTGTGCCAGGTTCTGAAGTAGAGGAGGGGACAAGCGAGGTCCCACCTTACTGGTGCCATCCTATGCTTCAGACCACTGACCTGACTTTTGCAGCATCTGTGGAACACCCACCCATCATTAACGATTCTTTGAATCAACTCACCTGTTCTGCTTTGCTCCCATTAAGCAATGTCACCTGTGGAATCAGTGGCATGCCAGTCATTCTCCCTCAGGGTTACATTGGTCACAAATGGTTTTCTGTGCCAATGTGCCCCTCACCTGCCACAGAATGCTGGCCGTGTGACCCCAGCTAGATTGGTGATAGAATCCAGGGCACGGTCCGATGTCCATGTAGTCACAACTGCTTTTATTAGAGATGGCTTTACTCTCTTCCGCACATATAGTAGGCACTTATAAGTGGCTCATGGTTGCACCGGAAACCTCGTTAGCTGTCTCAGTGGTTCCCTCTGCACACCAGGTCTCCCCTGTGTGGCCCTGGCCCCTCTCAAAGCCCTTTCTGGGCCTTGTCTTCCAGGATTCTCACACACCACCAGTGAGATGGGCAAGAGAGCTATAACTTTCATTTGGAAAATGGAGAAACCGAGGCAGACTCACAGCTTCCCAGCTCACCTCTACACCCCTCTGCTCAGGAGTATAAGGCTTGGCGATCACCAAGTGGGTGGGCATAGTGAAGAGCTGTTTGAGATGGAGGTGCTGGATGGGTGCCCCAGCCTGGAGAAGAAACCACATCAGCTGTCTCCTGGGTCAGGTTAGATCCCTATACAACTTCTCCCCTTCTCAGACCTTTTCTAAGCGCCCTCCACTGTGGGCAGGACACCAAGGAATGAATGGCAGGGCTGGCATTCCTGGACCTGTGCACCATGTGTATTTTTAGCCTCGGCCCTGCCTGGGTGTTTGCACATGGCTAAGGTCTTCAGGGAGCCGCCCAGCTGCACACCCGGGAACCTGGCAAGCTCTTGGAGGTCTCCGGGAACTGGGCTCTAGATCCGGCTCCCTTTTCCAAGATACAATCAGTTCCTATTAGTGAAGAATGCAGCTCCACCCCCAACACACACAGAAGCTGTGGCTCAGACAACCAGAGGTGTGAGGCATGGAATCTGTGACCTTGGGCAAGTCATGCTCTGGCCCTGAAAAGTTGCGGGGGGGATGGGGGGTGGTGATGTGAGTTGCGCAGGGGGACCACCAGACAGTTACTGAGGTGCGTGGGAGACCCAGGGTGGCACCTTCTCCAGACAGGTGCACCCTTCCCTCCTGGGGAAGGCGGTGCTATGCTAAGGGAGAGTCCCTTCTCACTTGTAGGGGCAAGAGGCCCCCATCCCAGGAGACCTCTTCCTGGGCCTGGGCCAACTCGGTGACTGTGTTGCCCGTTCTCATCAGCAGTTTTTTAGGAGCCAAGAAGCAATTCTGGAATGTCCAGGTAAATCTCAGGAGATCAATTTTGAAGACTTTTCCATTTTCCCTTCTAATTCTCCCTTGTCTCAAACCCATTCCTGTTGTCTTCTTAGTGGATGTTGCCCGGTGGGGGTGGGGGTGGTTGTTCACAAAGGGCAAGAGCCTGCTGGGTCTGCAACTTGCCTGCTCCCCTCTGTAAAGGGGGAGTCAGCTGCCTACCTGCTTGGTGATAACTTCTCTGCAGGGGCTTTCCCTTTTGTGGTCTAGCACCCAGGGTAAGAAATACATTCCACATCTTGACCAACTAGCCCCTTCAATATATATTATAACCGCTTCACTGCGCCACACTCAGTCTACGTGGGAGGCTCTTGGTATTTCCTTACCGTTTCATTTTTATGAAATACGAATGACCACCCACTATGTCTTTTTCGGGAGCCCACCGTGGCCCTGATGTGACGTGCACAGTGGAGAGGGAGACAAAGCAGGCGCACACGCACCCCCGCCGACGGGGCTGCGCGGGTCGGCGCCGACGAGACGGGGCAGCGCGTCCCCTCCTCCGCAGAGGAAGGCCCGGCCGTGGGGATGCCCCGCGGGCTGCGGGAGGAGCGCCCGTCCCCGCAGCCCCTGCTGCGCCCCCGGAGCAGGGGCCGCGCTCGCCTGCACCGCCCGGAGCTGGGGCAGGGGAGGGTGGGGGCGCAGCCCGGGCAGCGGACCCTCCGGCAGGCTCCTGCGGAGGGGGCCGGCCTGGAGCGTGGCGTACAGCCGCCACGGGCCCGCAGGAACCGGATGGGGGCCCGGCGGCACGCGCGGCGGGCGGGGCCTAGGGGCCCGGAGCTCCGCCCTCGCGCACGCGCGCGCCGGCCCGGCCGGCCTTCCCCTCGGCTCCGCCCAGCCGCGCTCCGCCCAGCCCGATTCCCACCCCTCCCCCCAGGCCCGCCCTCCGGGTCTCGCGCTCCCACACGGCGCGGGGCACGCTGGGAGCCGAGCGAGGAGAGGGCGAAGAGCCGGGGCAAACCTGGCCGGGCTGGCGCGCTGGTTGCGCAGGCGCGGAGCCCGGGCCCGCCCCCAGGCGGGCGGCGCGGCCATCTTTAAAGGGAGGCCAGAAAGGCGAGCCAATCGCAGGCGACCGTGCGGGGGCGGGGCGTAGCGGCGCCAGGCCCCGGATGTGGCTGCGGCGGCCCCTCCTCCCCCGCGCTTCCCTCAGAGACCCCGGCCGCGCGCTGCCGCTCGCTTGTTGGTCCCCGCGCGGGCCTCTCTGGCGGCGGGGAGGAGGCTCCGAGGCGGCGGCGGCGGAGGAGCTCGGCGGCGGCGGAGCGGGCAGCGAGGCGGGCGCGCGGAGGCGAGCGGGCCGGGCCGGGCCAGGCGGCGGCGTCGCCATGAGCGGCTCGTCGGGCACCCCGTACCTGGGCAGCAAGATCAGCCTCATCTCCAAGGCGCAGATCCGTTACGAGGGCATCCTCTACACCATCGACACGGACAACTCCACCGTGGCGCTCGCCAAAGGTAGCGGCCCGCGGCCGCGCCACCCGCCGGGCCCCGCGGCTCCCCGCCGGCACAATGGCCGCCCCCGGCCCCGGCGGCATTGTTTGCGACGGGCCCGCCCCGCGCGCGCTGGGGGTGGGGGAGGGTCGCAGGTGGGCTCGGGGTCGCTGCGCTGCTCGGAGGGGCGGCGGGCGCGGCCCCCGGAAGCCCGGGGGAGTGGGAAAGCCCACCCCTGCGAGCCCTTCTGGAACCCATTAAGGCGCTGGGGCCTTGAGCCCGAACAAATACCGCCTTTTAATGGGACTTGCTGCCGGGATCGAGGCCGCGGCCGGCTGCTAGGTGCCCCCGTTTAAAGCGCCGGCCCGTCCTTCCCAGCCGCCCAGGCTGCCTTTACCCATTTGTGGGAGATCCCTCCCGGTGGGCGCTGGTAAGTAACCGCCCCGAAGCCCCGGCGACGCTCCGAGGCAGGCGGCTGCGTCGTGGCCCGACAGGAGCCCGGAATCTCCCCTGAGCTCGTTGCGGCAGGAGGTGGCCCCAAAGTTTCTTTGTCTTCATCCTTCAGAAAAGATGGCGAGGGTCCCTCCCCTGCCGCGTAGAAGCGCTTGGTGCGGCCAGGTCTCCAGAAGGCCTGTTCGTTTCGCGGGTCTCCTGGCACTGGACTGCCTTTGACCCGAGACCCCAGTTGGAGAAACCGAGGCGCATAGTAGTTCCTGGTCCTCAGCAAGACGTGTGTGTAGATTAGATCGGAGCTGCTTCAAGCCCAGCTCTGCCCCGGCGGCCTGAGGAGAGGATCAGCGGGGCTCCCTGAACCCTTCCGGAAGGAGCTAATACCCCAAGAAGCCCCTCCGTAGACAGAGAAGTTGGTCGTGTGGCTCCAAGTTCTCCATTGTTCTGTAGGGGCTCCTCCCAGGCTGGCCGTGCGTAGAGGGTGGGGATCACACTCAACGCCCTGGCTTCTCTTCTCAGAAAAGGGACTCCTCCAGGTGATGTGTCGCAGTTTGGGTCAAAAAGCAGCTGCTGGGCTTTTAATCTGCCACGTCAGATGGGAGCGGACGTGGCCGGCCCCGGGCCTCCGGCCCTCCGTGTCGCCTGTAGGACGCCGCCAGGGCCCTGGCTGGTTCCTTATTGCCTTTGTGACCTAGAACTTTCTGGCACTTCGCCAGCCGGGGTCTTGCAGGTTCTGTCCGTTGAAAACCAGGGTGGGTGGGTGGAGTAGTAGTTGAAACATGGAAAGCAGTCCTGGCCTGTGGATGGCCCCCAGGGCAGGGCCGCCTGCCCTGTCTGGAAAGCTCGGGAGCTGCAGGACCAGAGGACTCAGTGCACTTGGCTGAGGACGACAACTTACGGTTTTTTCTCCACTCCTAAGTGAGGTCCTTTGGTACCGAAGACCGCCCCACAGATAGGCCTGCCCCTCCGAGAGAGGAGATTTACGAGTACATCATTTTCCGGGGAAGTGACATCAAAGATATTACTGTGTGCGAGCCTCCGAAAGCTCAGCACGCCCTCCCTCAGGATCCAGCTATCGTTCAGGTGAGTGCGTGGCCCCACTTCTTGGGCATCTTTCTAAGAGGTGCTGCCTTCTAGATGCGTCTCGGTGTCATCCGTTGGCCAGAGTGCTAAACTCGAGGAATAGCCTTTTCACAAAAAGTGGTTTAATTTTGTCTGGACTGTTGGTGTTGCTGCGGAAAGTCTTAATTCCCATAACATGCAGTGGTGTGTGCAGGAAAGTGAGACGTGTGCAGGGGCAGGGAGGGGGGTTGCTTGGGAATTGTGTTTGTCCTTAGTTTCTGGTCAGTCCCGAGCCCCAGTGGCATGGGGGAGTGGCTAAGATGCTCGCAGGGGGCAGGACTTGGCTCCTGGCACCATCCATGTTGCATTGCACTGCTGTGAGACACAGGGTTTGCCTGCTGTGTTTGGTATATTTGCCTAGGGTACCAGGGCCTGTGAATTAGGTACTCAACTGGTTCCTGGGCACAGGGCTCTGGGACTGAGGGCATGCGCGGTGGGCAGGGGAAGGTGGCTGCCTTGGGGGACTGGACATAGTTCCTTAGCCACACTGCATGTTGGGGGCAGGGCCAAGCCCAGGATGGCATTTTGCCCTCTTACAGAGCCGGGGCTACCTGATGCCAGGCAGCGGGGATCACTGGAGGAGTTACCTGAGTTAGGAGAAGTTTGTGTGGGACTTAACCTGACAGGTGCAGCTAGGGAGGAAAAGGCAGCTTTGAGCTCTCTAACACCATTTTGAAAGTCACCCCTCTTTGAGCACCGCCCAAGCCTCCAGGAACACAGGCTGGCAGAGCGGGCTGCTTTTCCCTGCCTAAACAGTGCCCCCCAGGCAGGGTGACAGGAGGGCCTTGCAACTGCTCTCACCTACGTATCTCATTGCTCAGTCTTCCCTGGGCTCGGCCTCCTCCTTCCAGCCACACGTGCCTTACAGCCCCTTCAGAGGGATGCCACCCTACAGCCAGCTGGCCGCCAGCTCCCTGCTTAGCCAGCAGTACGCAGCTTCCTTGGGTCTAGGTGAGTAACCTGTTTCTACCTGGTAAACTGCCCATGCTGTGACCTCCAGGGAGCGGAACCACAGGTCCTGATGGGGTGACACTGTTCTTGTCACCGTTCAGCTTATAGGGCACACTTAGGACATTCCTCTTGTAACTACTTGGTTGGGAGTAAAGAGGGAGTAAAGTCTGCGTTTTGAACCAGGTGAATGAAGTTATCATTCAACAAGGGTCAGTCTAGGTCTGGGGGGAAGTGCTGGGCCATCTGCTGCAGAGGCGTGATGGCTGATGGGTGTCATTACAGATGGGCTCTAACCACCTGCACTTCCGTAAGCCTGTGAATAGAAGATAAATACAACACCCACATGTTACATCATCTACCGTTGTACTGTCAATGCCTCGCTCAAAAATTCAGTTTTCCCAGGTTGAGTAAGCCTGGACTGAGACTCTCCCACACGTGGAGAGAAGGTCCGCCTGGGCCTGGCTGAAGCGGTGCAGTCAAACCAGAGTTGGCAGCATCGCCCCTTGCTCCTGCTCCAAGCAGTGGGTGTGATCAGGCCCTAGATGGTTCTGTGGGTCGCTTGCTTCTGAAAGTCAGGTTGTCTTGATGGCTGCTCCCCCTGTGGTGGTGCCCTTCTCAGCCTACTCTCTGTGTTTCTAGAATAGGTTTGTGTGAGCAAAATGTCCTGTAAGAGATGCTTGGCTCTTTCCGAGCTGGCTGGACACAAGACAAGTTTCTCATTACTTATCCGTACCCTTTCTTTTTGCTCTTTTCTCCTTTCTCTTCTTTTAGAGAAGCTGGTAAGCCCGCCAGCCTCGGCCGCAGCCTCCAGCCCTAGCTCCTCTCCATCTCCACAGCCCGTTTCAGAGCCTGACATGTGCTCAGAGCCACACCAGCTCACTTCCAAGGGTAACAGCAGTCTTGGAGAACTGCATGCTGTCTTGCAAGCCATCCTAAGAGCGAGGGGTAACCAGTAGACCAGAGTGACTGTAGCTGTAGGGTTACTTTGCTAAGCCCGTGGATCAGTGAAGCAGTTTCTTTCGGGTGCAGCACATAGTACTGATGTACTTCACAGTTTCGAGGAGGATTAGAGAGAACTGGGGAAACATCTCGTCCACTCTCCCTGGGTCCAGGGTCTGTTCTGACCTGGACTGCGATTCACATGTGGGAAACTGCCCTGTGCACAGAAGGCTTGTTCCTGGGCTTTCCGCTGGTCCTAACCGTGGTCAACACTGCAGGGGACACCCCTAAACGACTCAGGCCTCCCTGGGACCCGTGGCACAGCCCTCACTCATCAAAATAGGGACCCTCAGGTGTCTTGGTAAAAAGAAGCTGCTCTCAAACCTGGTGCCTAGCCCGAGCTGTTGACAGGTAAACAGTGTGGGCCTGTCAACCGGCTTGTCAGTGCTGGTGTGCACGGCCTGTCTGCCTGGGGCGGCCCACACTGAGGTTTCTTGGCTTTGCCTGACGTTGTTCTCATTTTACTGGAGTTCTGAAATGCACATGCACGACCGCTGGAGGCAGAGCCCTGCTCTTACTATTGCAGAGACTGGGTCCAGGATATTAGCTGGGCTTTCATTACGGCACAGCTACTGTGTGTCTGTTACTTTGCATGTGTCGCTGTCTGTCCTGCCTGGGTGTTTGTCGGAAAAGTCATGACATATTAGCAAACGAAAAACAGGAAAAATACATGATGACTTTCCCGACAACCCAATAGTAATGCTCTCTCCCTGCCTACAGAGTACGCGAGAGTGTCTTTTTCTTAGTATCTTTAATGTAGAACTGCTCGTGGGGCAAGGTGGTTTGACTGCTCTGGTGTTATAAAAAGGACGAGCCAAGATTCTTGCCTCAAGCAGCTACAGTGTGAGCGGAAAGCCGCCACGAGCTGTGTTGCTCAGGGAAGTCCATGCGAAGCGGGGTGACAGGCCAGAGAAATGGCCTGGGTCAGTAGAGGACATGTGCAGGTGTCAGGAGGCTGTCCCCGTCAGCCCCGGGGGCGCTTTGGTCTGGTTATGACGCACTGGCCACAGCAGTTTTCTCTAGTTTCTGTCCCATGTGGTGTAGGATCATCCCTCTCGTACTGGTAGTCAGGGCTCATGTTTTCTGTCACCTCTGCCGAGTCCCACATGGTCTCAGATGCAGGAGCGAGGCGATGAGTGGGGACGCGCGTGGCACGCTCCCCTCTTCCTGCTTTAGAGGACCATTTTGGGAGGCTGCGTGTCTGAGCAGTTAGCTCCCGTGCTCAGGGCTGGGATGCAGCTGTCACCAGGGGCAGCCTGGAGGCTTTTGTTTCCGCGACGAGCCTTTACGCTGGAGTGCAGGCTATTCTCTGTAGTCCACTCTTACTCCTTCATCCTTTTTGGTTTTATTATGCCTTAAGCAAAAATGACAGTATTCTAGATCTTAATTTCAGAGGCTGACCACTGCGTTTTCTGGACAAACTCTGACTGGATGGTTCTCGCCCAGTGTGGACCAGCATAAAACATTCTTAGAATGAGCGTTCACTAGCGTCGGAATCACCAAACCCCTGGGGTGGTTTCCGGAAAGCTCTTTCTAGGCTGCCTGTGAGGTGCTCACTTGAGGCTGGGTATTTTCACCTCCTTGGGGTTCCCTGCCACGGGGAGCCTGGGGCTTGTCTCCTGGGCTGGGCTGAGCTGGCCATGCCGTGTGCTGTCGGGCTAGGTGCAGAGGGGCCCCTGAGGGGGCTTTGCCTGGGTTTGGTGGGACCTCTAGGCAGCTGCCTTTCTCCTGCCTGGCATGCCACCCATGACAGGAGTGTCTGGAGGGTGTGAAGATTTCTCCTTTTGGCTTTTCTCCAACCGTCCTCCTTGTCCCAACTCAGGAGCCGGTTTTCCATCCGTCCCAGTCGGCAAGAGCCCCATGGTGGAGCAGGCTGTCCAGACTGGTTCTCTTGATAACCTGAACACCAAAAAGCTGTTACCCGGCAAGGGCACCGTGGGGATGCAGCTCAATGGGCGCCCGGCCCCGCCAAGCAGCAAGACCGCCAGCGGTACTGAAACGTGGGGCCCCCTGGAGTGTGCTCCCTGTTCTCAGCTTTTTTGAAAATAACTACATCCCACCTTAAACACCACGTGCTTTTGCAGGGCGGGCCCCTGCCGCATGGCCCTGGGGTGGCGCTGCCCGCTTCTGCGCTCGCAGGTGCTTGCCTCACTCTCCCCTTTTGCGCTTTAGATGTAGCTCAGCCGGCTGCTGTGCAAGCTCAAGGGCAGGTGAATGATGAGAACAGAAGGCCCCCGAGGAGGAGATCAGGTAACGGCTGCCGCCACCTGAGCCCTGGGCCCTTGAGCTCCCAGGTACTTCCTCTCTGCCCTGCCCGCTGTCTGTGGGGCCGCTTTAGGGTGCTCTGTCCTCTTTGTCGTCTGTCTCGCACTCAGTAACATCAGGTTCCAGCTGTGTCTCTCTTCTCCACAGGGAACAGACGAACAAGGAATCGCTCTAGAGGGCAAAGCCGCCCAACTCATGTCAAGGAGAACACGATCAAGTTTGAAGGCGACTTTGATTTTGAGAGTGCAAACGCCCAGTTCAACCGCGAGGAGCTGGACAAAGAATTTAAGAAGAAGCTGAATTTTAAAGGTCTGCGTTGTCATGGGAAGATTGCTCTCCTCCTCCCCAAGGAGTATCTATAGAGCAGGTCAAAGAAAGACAGCTGGAGCCATGGGGCGGGGGTTGAGAGGCGGCCGGTGTGTGGGTGGTGCCACCTGAGCAGTTACTGAAATGTGCAGAGTGGATGGCGCTGTACGAGTTAGAGAAAGGCCTCTTAGCGCAGAGCACGCTGGGACCTGCCCGGCACAAAGGTGCATTGTCTGCTTCTCTGTGCAGATGACAGAGCGGAGAAAGGGGAAGACAAGGACCCAGCAGTGGTGACCCAGAGTGACGAGGCCCCTGCTGAGGAGGACCACCTGGGGCCCAACTGCTACTATGACAAGTCCAAGTCCTTTTTCGACAACATCTCCTCTGAACTCAAGACCAGGTTGGAGGGCTGGGGGGCGGGCGGGTCCTCGGAGCTGGTGGGAGGACACACATTGTCTCAAAATCAGAGATGAGGGGAGATGGGGCACGCTGTCCTGAAGACCAGCGTCCTCTCTCTAGTTCAGGGCAGCTCCCGTAGGGCCCTGCTCCCGGGTTTGCCATAAGGGTACATCAGTCACGGGGGGCAGCATGGGCAGCCTCAGCAGTCACAGGCCTCTGAGGGGCTGCCCGAGGTCCAGCCCTCACTTCCCTCTTGGCTTCTCTGCCCTTCCCATTACTACTGGGCTCAGCCCCGCTGCTCCCCCGCCGAGTGACTGCCCATCAGCTGACCCTGGTGGCCTGAGGGCCTCGCTGCCCGAGGCAGTGTGCCGGTGCATTTCCACCTGATTGCTGGGAACCCTGTCATGTGCTGTGTTCCTAACACCCAGCAGCTGGTGCTCAGGTGTCAGCCATGAACAAGCTAGATGAGGAAAGAAGTCTACAGGACAGGTGTGGTGTAGAAACTCAGACACATCCATCCGCGCTTTAGGTGGAGTGCCAGGCCCACTGATGGGCACAGGAGGCTGCACAAAGCAAGCAGGGAGATCCTGACCCCCCACTTAGATATTCTGGCAGAGGAGGTAGATGGTGGAGGGGACACACGCACATAAGATGAAACACACTGGGGAAAACCAAGCAGTGAGGGGTGCGGTGAGGCAAGGGACTGGCGCGCTGAGGTCTCCTAGCCTGTGCCTAAGGCCAAAGGGCGGGTGGGGCGGCCAAGTGGCCGGAGCGGAGTTGGCAGGCCGGGAAGGGCAGTGAGATGGGGGGTGCCCTCAGGATTTGAAGGTCGTGGAGATGCCTGGCTTTTATCCCGAGTGTGGCGGCCAGCTGTCAGGTTGGGAGCTGAGGAGCAGTGCCTTTTGAAGCCCCACTGTGTCTTCTGTGAGAATGGCTGCATGTGGCCACCCAGAGCTTTTCCAGTAGTTGAGGTGTCTCAGGATGGGGCGGGGAGAAGTGGCTTCTGAGCGAGGTTGAAATGGAGCTGGTGGGGTTTGCTAGCCAGATGTCAGAGCTGGTGGAGTCCCCTTCGTCAGTCTGGCTGGACAGTTGGAGGGCTCAGCTGCTGTGTCTTTACGTGAAGGGTGTGGGGGTGTTGTGTGCGAGCTGTCCGTAAACCACAAGGTCCTCACTGTGGGTGCAGGAGGTTTTGGCATGTATTCACGTAGCACAGAGGATGCCGGGACAGTGGAGTGCTGGTGCTGTGTCCCCATGGCAGGAAACCTAAGCATATTCCGGGGACCTTGCCACGTGTAACCCAGCCTCTTACTCGTCTAGTAGAAACTTGCTCGCAGAGGCCAGGCA
This sequence comes from Aselliscus stoliczkanus, assembly GCA_033961575.1. Classification (NCBI taxonomy): domain Eukaryota; kingdom Metazoa; phylum Chordata; class Mammalia; order Chiroptera; family Hipposideridae; genus Aselliscus; species Aselliscus stoliczkanus. The sequence goes on along the minus strand of CM066738.1, from coordinate 1,422,117 downwards.
CCTACTCCAGGTCTCGGAGCCTGCGCGGGCCCTGGGCCTAGCAAGCGGTGAAGGCTTCCTTGGGAGCGCAGCAGCGTCTCAGGCTCGCCGTGGGTGACAGGGAGGCCAGAGGGTTGTGCCGAGCAGCCCAGTCCAGTGAGGGGCAGGCCCGGTTGGCTGTGTGGCTGGCTGCAGCGTCCTGTCTGGATCACCTCCTATGGCCCCAGGAACAACGGCGACAGTCGGTCCTTCCTCCTGGGCGGGAGGAGACTGGGGCCTGGCTTGGAAAGCTGGGAGTGGGGCCCACGACAGTCAGTCTCACGCGCCTTGTCTTGATCAGTTCCAGGCGGACCACATGGGCCGAGGAGAGGAAGCTCAACACGGAGACCTTCGGGGTGTCGGGAAGGTTTCTTCGTGGCCGTGGTTTCCGGGGGGGATTGCGAGGAGGCCGGGGCAGCGGTACAACCCGGCGCAACCCGACTTCCCACCGAGCTGGGACTGGCAGGGTGTAAGGAAGCTGGCGGAGGTGAGCGAGGGGGCCTCCCGGACCCTCGGGGGGGGGAGGTTGGGATGGGAGGACCAGGCAGGGAGCCTCCTCAGGAGGAGCTTAGAGCTGGGCAGTGCCGGCCCTGGCTTCCAATAAGAGGCCTCCAGGTTCAAGGCCAAACTGAGGACCTTGATCCTCTTTGGGGACGGCAGGACCCTGGGCCAACGCAGGCCAACTGAGCCCGCATTTCTGGGGACAGGCCCGGGCCCCAGCGTGGGGTGCCAGGTGCCGGAGGGCTGGGTGCTTGCTCCTCACGGGGTCAGCGAGGAGCTTGTTGCAAGCCAGGGTCTCGGCACAGCCCAGCTGTGAGCGGACTTGGCCTGCATGGTCCCCCAGGCCCGGGGTGACCGGGTGCCCTTAGGGTGTGGGGGGTGCTGCCCCGCCCAGCCAGGTGGGTGGCAGCGGGAGCTGGCCTATCCCTTTGTCCAAAGAGTTTTCATTGTGGGTTGTGATGGGCAAGGCTGGCCGGCTGGCCTGACCGGGTGAGGGGATGATGGGCGGCTGGGCCCCTACTGGTCATCCCAGGCCACAGCGCCTGGCTTACGCTGGGGAGCTGCCTGCCAGCAGCCATGTTGCTCACCTGGTGTTCTTCTCTCACAGGTCTGCAGAAGCGGCAGAAACGGAGCTGTGTGAGGGTATTGGAAGATGCTGCCCTCACTGGGGAGACGTGGGTCACTTTGTTTACTGAGTTTGGAAAATTCCTGTACTTTTGTTCTGGACTTCACAGAATTTGGACGTGGTCTGAGTTAGAACCACTTATTTGGGGGGAAGTATTTATGGGTGACCTCTCTGAGGTGTTTTGATCTTTCCTCAGTTACGCAGTCTAAGGTTTTGGTATTTTGTAAAAAGGTTTCTAAAGCGACAGCTTGATATCTTCACTTTGTGACTTTTTGGACAGCTTTGACTTTTACAGTGGAACCAAATCTCATTTGGCAACGTGGCAGCCAGGAACAGCTCTGTAACCCACCTGGCCTCCGGTGCTGCTGGCCTGGCACCCTCACTGCCACTGGCAGGAGCCGGGCAGGGCCAGCACCTGGGGCAGGGAGAGTGGGGTGACCCATAGATCATGTACAAGCAAACCAGACCACCTGATGTCCAGAGTGGTGGTGTCAAGTTTGGGGACTGGCAGGGTGGGGGCGCTCTTGGAGGAATAGGAAGGGGTCCTGAACATGAGGTAGCTATTTGTTGCTCCGAGCCTGGCTTCCATAGGAATGGGGGTTGGGGTGGAAGCCCAGGTGGAACCCCCTCGTCAAGTCCCCATCCTAGCCAGCCCAGGCCAGGCCAGTCAGCGTTGGGAGTCTGGGCAAACACTGTTTGGAGTCTCATCCGCTTGGAAATGAGCCAGTCTTTTTTTTGTAAGGTCGGTTGACCGAGAGCATTATCTCCTCTTGAGTTGTAAATAGTTCTGTGTTTTTTGTTTAAAAGGTGGGTGGGGAGGGTGGGGAACATAAATTTTGTTGCATGAGTAAATGGGTCAGACCTTTAGTATAAGCATGCATCCCTGATTGACAGGGCATTGTGTTGAACATAAGCACCTTGGTAACTAAACCCCCTTAATTAGCTGTAAAGGTTTTGGTTCCATATTAAGTTACTGTAAGATCTTGGATTTATTTTTGTAGGACATAATGGCTAAGAATTAGAATGTAGCAATGGGGCCATTATGTTGGAATAATGTAAATTGTAATTATAAATAAACATGCAAACCTTTAAAACTCTCATCTCTGCTCTGAATGTCAATAGTCCTGTTGACGGCCCGAATCATCACCTGACGGCCCGAATCATCACCTGACGTGCCACCTCCAGGCAGGTGCTGTCAGGCCCTGGCTTGTCTGGGTGAGGGGCAGGGTGCAAGTTCACTGTGGGCCACCTCCCGGGACAAGTGGCTCTGCTTCCCAGACACTAGACACAAAGTAGCTTTAAAAACCCACTTCAGACAAACCTGCTGCAGAAGTGGCCCCTTCTCCCACCCCAGTCTGTCTGCAGCCTCCCAGCTCCGAGAGCTCCCTATTCTCAGAGCCTTGGAACCTGTGACGGCCAGACCTTGGGACCCTGCAGGGAAGCAGGGATGGCTGATGTCAGGCTAGAAGCCATCCCAGAGGGCCAGGCCAGCCAGTAGCTGTGCCACGTCTATTGGTACCTGCCTGAGACGCAGGCCCACAGGCAGCTGGCAGTTGGCCTTTGGTCTAGACCTCGCTGTCAGTTTCAGATTTAACAGTCTTGGCAACCTTCCATTTTTTGGCACCTACCTAACATACTTGACCAGTAAAAAAACATCTCCTGGGCCGGCCGAGTGGCGCATTGGTTAAGCGCTGGTTTGGGGATGCCAGCGGCCCCGGTTCGGATCCCACATGAGGGCCAGTGACACTGCCCTCTACAGCTAACAACAGCTCCACCTGGGGCTGGGCTGTGCGAGCCCCGGTGATGGTGTGGGCTGCAGCCCCTGCTGCAGTGGGCTGCCATAGGCTACAGTGAGTGGCCCGCAGCCAGCGTGAGTGGCTGGCAGCCAGCGTGAGCTGCCAATAGCTGCGGTGAGCGACATCCAGAGGCCAGCAACCGATCTGCCTCATCCGGGAAGAGCGCAATGACGATACCAACAGTGAAGCAACATCCTCCGCAACTAAACTGAAGAACAAAAAGACAGCAACTTGTCTGTTCCCCTTCCCCGATTCCCCAACGCTGTTCCCCTCCGCCAATTCCCCAATAAAATCTTAAAAAAACAAAAAAAAAAAAAACAAAACATCTCCCATACTGTGCATGCTAGATGTAGGCAGGCGGCACACAAATTCTAAACTAGTTAGGTGACTCAACAGTTGAACTGAATAGGTGTATTTTCTTTGCAATTCTAAATATAGTCAGTTACCACCTATGACTAACCTTGCTATTCAGGTCTTAAACTGAAAACCATTTTTTTTTTTTTTTTTGAGGGCAGTGTCACTGGCCCTCACATGTGGGACCGAACCGGGCCGCTGGCTTCCCAAGCCAGTGCTTAACCACAGCGCCACTCGGCTGGCCCCAGAAAACCACTTTAACAAGCACATTTCATGCTGAGCTTCGATGTGTCTGGGCCTTGACTCCTTTTTAGAAGACAGGTTACGTATGTGCCATCACTCCAGAAGCCAGAGGAAGCAGCTCAGACTGGGAAGCAGGGCCCTGGAATCGGCGTGGTGGACGGCAGCCCACAGGCCCCCCATCACCAGGACCGGTAGCCAGGCCTCCTAAGCAGCAGCAGAGCTGTGCAAAAGCGCTTGTTAATAGGATTTTTCTGTCAAGACCAAGCATAGGGCCATGACGGAACTGCTCCTGGCCTGGAAGCTAAAAGGGCAGTCCTGCCGGGTACACAGGGAGAGAAGTCGGGAGAAAAGAGGAGAAATGTTAAGAGCTGATTTACTAAAACCAGAAACAAGACTAGTTCTAAAAACAACTGCTCAGGCTCTGCAAAACTGAGTCAAACACTTAAAAAGCGCCTTTGGCACTTTGTGTCCTTGACCTATGTTAAGTAGCAACTTGAACGGGTCAGACAAAATCAGTCCATTCAGAACCTTTGTCGACCAACTCCCATGGCACCCCGCGGGCTTGAACTCCTTGGAGCCCGTCCACAGCGCCCCAGGGAGGAGGAACCCCAACTGCAGCCAGTGGCTGGGTGCCTTGGAGCCTGGCAGCACAGGATGGAGAGGAAAGCGCCCACTAAGAGAATTCAGAGGCCAACAGCTGCCAAGACCCAAAAGAGACACGCTTTCTAAAAAAAAGGTTAAAAATACGCAAGTTTATTTGAGGACACTTGGGCTGCACTGATAAATGGAATGGAAACGCCCACACATCGTTTAGAGATTCATCCATGATTTGAATTTAAAAATCACTACCAGCAGAACTGAGTCATCATGATGCTTTCTTTTGTTTCTTCTTTTCGTTTTCTTCTTTTTCTTTTTCAATTTCAGCAACATATTTCTCAATTTCTTCAGGATTTAAAATCTACCAAAGAAGAGTTCTGGTCAGCCCCCAAGCCCCATGAGGGGGCCTAGTGCACCAGTGGCCCCTTTGGGGAGGGGAGCCCTGGACTCCGGACAGACTAGCTCCCGGCTGCTTGTGCAGGAAAGCAAGGCCAGGTGTGCCGGGCCAGTAACAACAGTGTAGGCGGCTATGGAAGGCAGAGCACACCTGCAGTGTGGACAGCACAAGCACCACCTGTAAGCACGAGCCCAGTACTGGGATGCTTTCTCCTTGACCCATTTGTGGGGAGCCTCGGGAGAACCTCCTGCCTAGTGCCAAAGCCACAGCAGGAGGCTCCTGCCCCGACCCTGGGAGCACAGCAGTAAAGAGAAACACGGCGGTGGTTACCTTGAGGGGTTGGTCTCGCCGCATGACGGCCAATTCAATGTTCTTGCCGCCTGACTGAACCACCTTGTGGGGGAGAGAAGACCATCAGGCTCCTGACCAAACAGCCCTGGCAGGTTCCTTCAACCGTCACGTGCGTCTGAACCCAGCACCGCTCGCGACACGCGGGGAGAGGCCGGGACACTGAAGTCCCAGCACCCGGAGCTCCGGGATGCCTGCACTCCTTCCTGCCTCCTGGCGCACAGATGTGGGCGGGCTCACCAGTCCTTCTCCAATACACAGGCTTCCCTGACACCGAGCCCCGCCATCTGGACCCCAGCCCGGCCCTCCAACTAGCCCATCTACCTCTGGCTTCAGCCACCAGCATTTCCAAGGTCATGACAGAGCCCGAGACCTTATGACCCCCAACCATCATTCTCAGGCCTCCCAATTTCTGACTCCGGCAGCAGCCAAGTCTCGGGAAGGCGGAGCAAAGGCTGTGAGCTGTGTGCTGGAGTGCAAGCAACTGAGCCTCTGGCCCCAGCTGCCCAGCTGCGCAGGGGCTGCTGAAGCACACAGCAGCTCGCTGCCTCCTTCCTTCTCACCCAGCTCTGCTGTCCACTGCAGCCCAAGGAACACTCTCCCAGATGGTTTTCTCCACCAGCTCGCCTGGATTTCAAAGGCAAACTTACTTCCAGGAGGGCCTTGATAACCAACTTAATGGTCAGATCGTCCGTTTCGATGGCTTCATCAGTATAATTCTTCTCTAGAAATTCACGCACTGACTTGGCACCCCGGCCTATGGCGTTGGCCTGAAAGAAATATATGGCACAAAGTGTGACAATCTAGAGCCAGCCCTGTGTGGGCCGGCCAGCCGCTGCCTTGCGCCCTCTCCAGTGTGCTGTGGTGAGAGGCAGTCTGGCCAGAGGTGGCCTGGGCCCCGGGCCCTGCCCTGTACCTTCCTTTCACAGAGGGCTGTTTGGAGCAGGTGCTCATTCTTACCGAGAATGGAATTCTACTTCGTTATTGAAAGACATATACCATTCTACTTGATACTGTGTATCCTTACACCTTGCTGCCCTTTTCTCAAAAAATGCACTGCCACTTAACAACTTCTTTGCTCCCACGTGAGTCGAAGTTTTATGGGACAAACGGTGTGCGTGTGCGTGCGCACGTTTGTAGAATGAGGCCAACGTAAGCCCCGGGAGGCCCAGGACCGCCAATGGCCTCCCAGGCCTCGTTACTGTGGCAAGACAGCCCGAAGACGTTGTTCTGTCAGGAACTCACCTTCCAGGCATGGTACGTGCCCGACGGGTCAGTCTGGTAGAGTCGGGGGGTGCCATCGAAGTCAAAACCCACAATAAGGGCGGAGATGCCAAACGGCCTGCGTCCATTACTCTGTGTGTAGCGCTGGGGGGAGAAGCAGCACATTAACATGCCATGCCAGCACCCAAGGCCCCAGAGAGCCTGCCGGCCGTTCCAAACCACTGCCGAGGGTTGGGGTGAAAGCACACCACCGAGCCCGCTCTGCCGCTCATCCGCAATTCAGACGGTAAGCACAGTTAGCCGGTCCTTGCCGCGTCCCCCTGCTGTGCCAGTGACCAGGGAGCACAACTGATGCCTCATGGCAGGACATGTGTGACACAGGCGTGACACAGTTCGTTTTAAAGAGGACTAACAGGCCGGCTGAGTGGCGCGGTGGTTAAGTGCTGGCTTGGAACGCCAGCAACCCCGTGTTCGGATCCCACATATGAGAGCCAGTAACACTGCCCTCAAAAAAAATACAAATAAATAAAGAGGATTAACATGTCGCCATAGAATGGTGGTGGCTTCCAGCCTCCTTGGTGACCGTCATTCAGAATGGCAAGACAAACACTATCACTTCACTCCAGAAATGCATTGGGTTGGCCCCATGCCACTACATGAGAACAATGGCACCGAAAAGGACCAGTGACAGGAAAGAACACACGGACAAGGAGAGACCAGGGCTGGGCATGGAAGGAGTGAGACAAGCACACAAGATGCAGAGCCGTGACCACGCTGTGTCCCCACCTGCTTCAGACTGGCAATGTAGCGGGTGATGTACTCCACAGTGACCGGGTCCTCCACCGTCAGCCGGTGGCTCTGGCACTCCACCCGGGCCCTGTTGATGACGATCCTTGCGTCGGCAGTGAGGCCTGCAGTGACAGCCGAGTGTCACTGCGTCTGCTCCGCTCGGGCACACAGATCGCTTGAGCAGACAGCAGTGAACCTCGGGCAAGGGTTCCCAAACCAGCCCTCTACCACCCAGTACTGAGGCCCAGCCCAGGGACCGCCAGCACCGGCGTGCCTCCATGAGCATCCTGAGAGCACAGTGTGTGATTTAACCCACTAAGCCTTCGGCCGGGCAGGTCAAGTTTAGTTCAGGTGAACCGGGACCTTCCCAGTCTGGACCTGCTGAGGAAGGCAACGCATGCTGAGAGCACGACGCACACCAGGCAGCGGCGTAGGGGCCGGCCCTCCCTGCTCACAGGCACTGTCAGCTGCGCCACGCCTGACCTCTCCACAGACTATAACTATGATCTGGTGACATGCTGACAGCGGTGGAGGTGACAGCACAGCCCCCTCGTCCTGGGGTATTTATTAATTTCTTCCCTGTGCTTCAGCCACCCAGAGCAGAGAGCCTCCCCACTGAGAAACTGTGGCCAATCCTTTTCTTAAAGGCCCGGATCTGTTGCTTTTAAAGGATGTGTCTCCGACAACCCATCTCCGGTAAACCTCCAAAGCGCCCTCTTTGCTGAGCCTGAGGACAGCGCAGGCCCAGCTCACCTGCAAACGCCATGCAGACGTTCTCGTCCAGGGCGCAGATCTTCCGCACCGTCCGCTCATCCTGCAGCTTGGCCACTGACTTCTTCTCCACTCCAAGAACGACAATGTCTTTTCCTCGGACACCAACCTGCAACAGAAATCCACACAAGGTTCTGTCACCAGGCAGAGCTCCAAGAGCAGCTGTTGGTCCTGCGAGCACCCAGGGGGCAGCAGTCCCCACACCCCTGCCAACCATGGGTACTGGTCCATTTCTGGCAGAGCGCGCCCAGATATCAGGACCTGTGCCTTTAAGATGCCGAGGTGTAGTTTCGGTCACAACACCACTGACAAGCATCTGCCACACAACCAGTGTGCACGTGTACGTATCGCTCCAATCCAGGTTACCAGTCAGGTGCGGTGCCCTGCAGCCCGAGAGCCCAGCGTTCAAGTCCAGTGTCCTGAACGGAAGCAGTGTTCCTGTACCTGGGACCACACTACCGCCCAGCCCAGCCCGCCCTCGCCTGCACGGCTGTGTGCCCATGAGCACGGCTGCGGGAAGGTCAGTTTGCTGTCGGCACCATGTTGACTACTGTTGGGAGCACAGGCGCTCTGCTTATGACTGATCCCATTTGGGGAGAAGGCTGTATTAAAATATGGAAAGCCACTCATGGCCAGTGAACCCCCCAGTCAGGCAGGTGCAAATGGGACAATCACTCAGAAGAGCAACATCAGCTTGGCTCAGGGCAGGGTCCCTCTGCCTGGGCCCTGGGATTTTGCCGTGGGGCTGCCCATGCATTGCAGGGGTTCAGAGTCATCCCTGGCCTCCGCCTCTCATGCCAGGAGCACCCCGACATCTTGGACAATTAACAGTGTCTTCACACGTTGCCAAATGCCCCCTGAAGTGTGTTATCACCTCTGGCTGAGAAGCACCAGTCTGCAGCGGGTCAGATCTCCAGGCCCTCTCTCATGTACTTGATCTTCCCCCAGGGAAAGGCCGCCAGGCCCAGAGATGCTAGGTTTCACCAGCCACCTTGTCTGGCCTGAGGTAGTGTGGGGGCAGGGGGATTGCAGTGGACTCCTGGGCCAGTGCTCCTTAAGCTGAGTCAGACCATAAGGGGGGTTTTGGACCTTAATTTCAAAAAACATTCAGGAAATGACAACACCAAAATTCACAGAATCATGTGTGCTTTCTTTGTCTGCCAGCTCAAACCTCTGAAACACCACGTGGTAAAACAAAAACTAACCAGCAAACAAACTGACAGGTGTCTCAAAGACACCATGGATTTAAATGTCAAGCGGTGATCAAAACGAGAGGCACACGTGGATGCCAACAGGACAGTGGGGCAGCGCAGTGGGCACTGCGGGCAGGTACCGAGAGCCCCCTGGGCCTGGAGGACACTGCTCTCCGTCGCTGGGAAAGTCCCCAAATGGGGGCTGTCTGGGTGCCCTTCACCTCAGTCACCCGCTTACTTAACATCCCCCAAGCCTGTGACCAGCCAGGGCACACTCACCACAGCCCGAGCGGCCTCTCCCAGCGCCAGCTCCCCCAGGACGCGGGCGGAGCTGAGGCCAAGATGGCCGTCACCGCCCAGGTGCAAAGGAAGGGGGCCCTCACTTGGAAGTTCAGGGCCCACCCTGGTCTACAGGCACCTACGGGCCGCCGGCGGCGTCCACCTCGACGGCCCTGGGTGAGGGCCCAGTGCTCCCCGGGCAGGCCCATCAGACACGGGCCTGGCCTGGCGCCCGCCCAGGCACCCGCCGCGCACAAGGAGCGCCCTCCCCTTCCTCCAGCAGCGCCAGCGCCAGGGCTCCTCTGGGTAAAGTCAACGGCACGGTGCTCATCCCAACGGGCCGGCGGGACACGGCGCGGGCCCACGGCCCCGGGCAGGCTGTGCGCTCGGCCAGCCGGCCGAGGCTAGAGAGCGAGGCGCAGGGCGGGCTGCGGGCCCCGGGCCGGAGCCCCACCTGCTGTCCGCAGCGCGCGTTCCGGGGCCGCCCGTCCCGCGGCCACCCCGCGCCCTGGGCCTCCCCCGCCTCCTCGGCGGGGCCCGGCCCGCGCCCCGCGCCCCGCGCCCCGCAGGCCCCGCCAGCTTCCGGCCCGGCCGGGCGCAGGGCCCCGCTCACCGCGGTCGAGCCCTTCTTCACGGCCTCCTGCGCGTACTCCACTTGGAAGAGGTGGCCGTCGGGCGAGAAGACGGTGATGGCGCGGTCGTAGCTCATGCCGGCGAGCAGGGCGGCCGGGCCGGAGAAAAGCGCACACTCACCGCCGGGCCGCCAGGGAGACTCACGGCGCCCCGGCCCCGCCCCCGCGCCGTGGCGTCAGGCGGCGTCGGGCGGCGTCGGGCGGCGTCGGGGGCCGTGCGCGTGCGCCGGGGCGGGGCCGGGCCGAACCACCAGCGAGCGGGGGCGGGGGGCAGCGCCGCGGCGGAGGGCCGCGCGCGGGACGCGGGGCGGCCGCCCGGGGGCCCCGCGCGGGGCCGGGCCTCGGGGGGCGGCGGCGCGCCGCGCGGCGGGGGCGGCGGGCCCGGGGGCGGCTCGGCGCGGCGGCGGGGCGGGCGAGTCCACGGCGGGACGCCCCCGCCTCCCCGCCCCCTGCGACTGCGGAGAATGAGCCCCTCCGGCGGCCAGGCGCAGCCGGAGAAGAAGCCCCGATGATCCAGTGCTGAGCCCGCGCCGCGACCATGTCGGTGGCCTTCGCGTCCGCCCGGCCGAGAGGCAAAGGGGAAGTCACGCAGCAAACCATCCAGAAGGTGCGTGGGCGCCCGCGGCCCGGGCGCAGCGCGGGGCACGCTCGGGCGCGCGCGGGGCCGGGGCGCGGGCAGCCGGCGGGCGCGGGGCTCGAACAAAGCCGGGGCGCAGCCGACGGCGGCGACCCCGCGGGGCCCCCCGAGCGCCCGTCGCGAGCCTGGGCCGACTCGGGCGGGGGCCGCGGGCGGGGGCGCGCGGCGGCGGGGCGGCGGGGCCGGGCGCCCCCGGGCGGGTGGCCGCGGGGTGCAGTTCGCGGGCCAAGGCGGGCGCAGTGGGGACCCGCCGCCTTCGGGGGCGGGGGCGCCCCCGGGGTGGGACCCGCGGGGTGGGGTCCGGGGGCCAAGCCGGGCATAGCGCCGGACGCGGCGGGGACTCACCGCCTGTAAGGACCGCGCGCCGCGGGCGGCGGGGCCGAGCTCTCTCGGGACAGCGTCCGTGGCGTGCCTCTCGGGTGGCGTGCGCGGGGTGCAGTTCGCCGAGCCACGTTGGGAATAGCCCCGGGCCGCGCGGGACGCAGGGGGCACCCGCCTGGCTGGCGGAGACCGTGGCGCAGCGCGGCAGGCGGCCCCTGCGCACAGCTCGGCGCGTGGAGGGAGCGCCCCGGGCGACGGGGACCGGGCCCAGCAGCCGGGGACGCTGGCCCCTCACTTAGGTGCCGCTACTCGGAGGCACAAAGGCACCGCAGCCCTTTGAGGAGCGGGCCGACCTGCCGGCCCAGCTTGGCCGCCCTTATGCGCGCGTCAGGTTGTTTTGCAGCGTGACACCGGCGCAAGCCACCACCACCTAATAGAAACGTTACAGGTTTGCCTTACAGCTTGTGCTCACGTTGTGTGTTTGGCCTTGTGATTTCCAGGAGATAACGTTTGCATATGTTCGGGGACACCTTTAAGATTTGAAGTCGAGATTTTAAATTTTCTGCTGTTTCTGTAACACCAGACGAAACATGGTGTTAGCCTCTCCGTTTGAATCTTCTCAACTATTTTGGTAGCTGTGTTGATTTCTTTTTAACGTTGGGATTCGTGGGGTCAAAGCAGTATTCCTGGGTTCCCACGGCCACTTATCTCCCCGGGGGGTACTCGTTCCTACACTACCTTTGCTGTGGGTGGTTTTGACGAGTGAGGAGCCTCAGGAAACCAAACAGGAAAGAGACCAGTTGAGAAGCAGCAGAAACAGACTTAAAAGTGGGACATTTTTATTTGTTTAGTCAGCACTTATGTGGTGCCTACTGCACGCCAGGCACTGTTCTGAGGGCTTGGCAGATCTTAACTCATTTAATTTCTCATGGTAGTTACTGTCGTCCCCATTTCATAGATGAGGAAACTGAGGCAGAGGGAGGCTACATTCCTGCTGGTTAGTGGTGGACCAGGAGGCAAACCCAGACCGTGGCTGCAGGGTCCGCCCCAACCGTGTCACGTGATGTGAGGACACTTGGCAAGGCAGTCCCAGGGGTCTCCAGGCTTTTGGAGTTTAAGTGTGATGAGCACAGTCACTGTGCCTGAAGCCCCATTTGACTTCAACGCTAATCCAGTTATTTGTGCTTTGCACCCCACCCCCCATTAAAACTCCCCAAATTCTCCAGGCAAAAGTGTGTGTTAGAGCACCACTCCTGAACATCAGATCAGAAAGAAGGAAACCTGCTGACTGCATCCCCAGGCAGAAAATCAGCCTGTTGATTGACCATTGAAAATTGCTCTTCCGTTTAAGCTGTCATCTGGTTTGACCTGGTAGGCCTTGGTGTTTTGACAGTGAATTTATGTATCCAGGGCTCTCCTGCCGTCAGTCTGAGAAGCGTGTAAGAGGTGCGTGTCCCACACTCATGTGAGCTGTGTCCACAGCATGTGCTCATGCCCAGAGCATTGAAAAAAAGACACGGCTTTTCAGAAACCTGCTCAGTAGTGAGAGAGCAGGAAGTATACAACTTGTCCTTAGAGCATGTCTGGGTAGGATTCTGCCAGGCAAACTACTCGGCCTTCAAGGCCCCACTCAAAGGCCCCTTCCCTGCTGCTCCCTTTGCAGTCGTGTGCTGAGTGCAGCCCTTTGGCATGTTGCTTGGGCTCCCAAGTTTGCATGTCAGTGACTTGTTCTTTGCTGTGTCCCAGCCTGGCACAGTGCCTGGCACAATAAGTGCCCAGTGCATATGGGAGCATCTGTGACACTGGTTCTGTCAGTGGAAGTGTTTGGGGGTAGGTAGACATATTCGTTTCCTGTGGCTGCCATAACAAATTACTGCAAACTGGGTGGCTTTTTTAATTTTTTAATTTTTTTTTTTGAAGGCAGTGTCACTGGCCCTGATACGTGGGACCCGAACCGGGGTTGCCAGCGTCCCAAGCCAGCTCTTAACCACCGCGCCACTCAGCCGGCCCAAACTGGGTGGTTTAAAATAGCAGAAATGTATTATTCTCTTGGTTCTGGAGGCAGAAGTTCAAAATCAAGGCATTGCAGGGTCGGTTCCTTCTGGGGCTGTAAGGGAGGACCTGTTCCATGCTTTTCTCTGAGCTGCTGGTGGTTCCTGGCAGTCTGCGGTGCTCCTTGGCTTGTAGACACATCACCCTGGTCTCTGCCTCTGCCCTCACGTGGTCTCCTCTCTGTGTGTCTGTCCGAATTTCTCTCTTCTCATAAGGACACCAGTCATCAGAATTCGGGCCCACGCTAATCCAATCTGACCTCCTGACCACGTTTGCAAGGACCCTATATCCAAATAAGGTCATATTCACAGGTACTGGGGGTTAGGATTGAACGTGTCATTTGGAGGGACACAATTCACACCATCACTGAGGACATGATGGGGAGGGGTGTTGCAGACCAGGAGAGCCGTGGAGCAGAGGCAGGAAGGGTCTGGGGCACTGAGGGAGCTGCAGGTCTGCGTGGCGGAGGCATGAGATCCGACCTGGGAGGGCAGCCTCGGCCGCGTGCTAAGGCGCTTCAGCTTGTGATGACCAAGCACAGCTTTAGTGCAGGGTGAGATGCAGACGGAACTTGATTTGGTGAGGGGACTGTGAGTTTGAGATGGGCAGTGCCCCAGCAAACTCTGGTGGCTCCGTATGAAGCTGTCTGCCCTGCACTGCTCTCTACTGGTTTGGGCCCTGATGTCCAGTGCTGTGCTCCCAACACTGCTGGGGGTAGCCATCTCCATGGATTGCGTGGCTGGCCTGGGGTGCCTTGGAGGGGCCCCCTGGGCACCAGGCCTCAGCTGGCATGCTGGTGCCTCCTTGCTGCAGGATGCACAGTAGCTGCTTAATAAATATAAGTTTCATCATTGCCGTTTGTGGTATTCTCGATTTGTTTTCCTGGCCCGAGGGTGGAAATGGTGCCTTGTCCTTCTGTACGCCCAGCACCTTCTGCAGAGGGCGACAAGCCCATGGGGATAGGATAGAGCTGATAGACAGTGGGAACCTGGGGTGTTTGACACCTGGGTCTGGTACAGGAAAGTGAGACCAGCGAGGGCAGCTGCCATGCCCAGGGTCTGAGAGCCAGCGAGTGGTCAAAACCAGGCCATCCCTGCCCCACTGTCCCTGTGCCCAGGGGCACCTGTGGGGGCGTAGGGGTAGAGAATGGTCATCTGAAGGGGGGTGCCCTGTGCTCTCTCAGACCTGGAGCTCATTGTCTTAGAGATGGTGGGCAACTTGGTACGGAAAGTAAGCTGGCCATTTTAAAAACTAGAGCTGTCTCCACAACTGCAAATCGTTTGGGGACTCTAAGCCTCCCATTAGCTTGGCTAACTGTTCATTTTAGGCAGTTGCTACTGAAAACACTTGACCCGGTGAGCCGAGGCCCAGGAGCAGAATTCCCAGGCATGGGAACAGGTGCTGTCCCCTCACTCCAGTCCTGGAGCTGGCCCTGGCGTGAGTGGGGGTCGGGCCCATTTGCTGGGGAGCGGCCTAGAGAGAGCCAGGGTTTCCCTCTTGTCACTGACCTTGTTTCCAGGTTAAATTTTATACTCATCAAAACCAGGGGCCGGCCAAGTGGCGCAGTGGCTAAGCGCTGGCCTGGGAAGCCAGCGGCCCCGGTTCGGGTCCACATATGGGGGCCAGTGACACTGCCCTCAAAAAAAAAAAAAAGAGAAAAAGAACCCATACTTACACATAAAAAGTCAAATAGTGCTGGAGCGGGGTGTGTGTTAAAAATTAGGAGTAGCTCTCCCACGTCCCGCACTTGGCTCCCTGCTGCCCAGCAGCGCCTTCTGTCTTCTCATCGCTGAGTCAAGTGGCTGCTTCCTAAATGGTTTTGGTTTCAGGCGCTGTCTGTTGTCGGCTCTAGCTGCTATAACAGAATACCGTAGCCGGGCGGCTTCAACAACACGTTCATTTCTCACGGTCCTGGCAGGACGTCCGAGATGGCAGTGCCGCCAGCTCGGTTCTTGGGGGGCTTGCCGACGGCTGCGTCCTCATAGTGCCCTCACATGGGAGAGCACACAGAGAGCTCTGGTGGCCTCCCCTGGAGGTGCTCTCCTGCCTTCTGTACCCTCTTTGTCTTCCCTCCCTGGCTGGTCACCTTCCCAGGGGATGCCTCCTGCTTCCGCATCTGACAGGTGAGCAGTCAGAAAGGTCCAGGAGCCTCAGCCTCACCAGCCTGTGGGTTCCCCAACGTGGGGTTCCCCAGTGTGGGGTTCCCCAGTGTGGCTTGTTGTCACGCCCAGTACCCTGGGGTCTGCTAATCCAGTTACCACTTGTCCATTTGCTTTCTGCTTTTAGAATCCTGCTGCCAGCGCTGCTGTCTCAACCCTGTTCCCTTTGTCCCTATGAGTGTGTACCTTTTTCATGCCTTATTTGATCTGCTAGGGTTTTCAGCTCAGCACACATCCACGTTGCTGTTTTTCACCCAACAAGTCTTGGCTTTTTTTCCTGAGTATTTTTAACTTAACGGAGGCAGTACCCTGTGCCTTGTTATTTATTTATTTATTTATTTATTTATTTATTTATTTATTTATTTATTTTAAAGATTTTACTGGGGAAGGGAACAGTGTTGGGGAAAGGGAACATTGTGTTTTTCCAGAACCCATCAGCTCCAAATCAAGTGTTGTCCTTCAATCGTAGTTGTGGAGGGTGCAACAAGCTCAGCTCCAAGTGTGTGGGAAGCTGATAGCAACCTAGTGTCTGACAAGGCCACATTGCCCTGCTCAGCACTGGATATTAGGGGTGCTGCCTTATGGTCCGGATTACGAGTCAAGGGAGTTGAAGCCCAAAAGCCTCTTAGGGGCGGCTTTCAGAAAGAAAGGAAGCCCTTTCACTGTTTTCCTTTGTCAGTTATTCTGAAGAAAGAGTCACAATGCCCTGCACCTGCCCCCAGGTGAGCATGCCAGGCAGCCCGGGGCCCACAGCTCCCCCTGGTGGTTCCCCTCTGGGAATGGGGAGCGCGTCCGCTTCTCAGCGAACTTGTGGCATCTTCACCGCGAGGAGGAAATGGTAAAGCAAACAGGAGGAAGCTGAACCGTGAAAAACAGAACAAGAAGGACAAACCCTGAAGGCTGGGGCAAGCGCGTAACAGCGGGGTGGTTGCTTAGCAGCACTGACCTCAGCCCTGCAGTGAGGCGGGGCCCAGACTCCTGGGCTCTGTAGGAGTGGCCCCACTGTGGAGCATGGTTAGGTGGCCATGTTGCACGGGAGGGGAGAGTGGGGGCCCTGGGGACAGTGTGCTAGGGCACTGGCACGGCAGCAGACTGCCCCTTGCTGCCAGGGCGCCGCCTGCTCAGGAGCTAGGCCCACATGGAGGACCTCCTGGAGCTGGATGACTGGGCACAACCTGGTGGAGACGAAAGGCATAGATTTTTGCTTCGGAGAGAGTTTCTGAGCTAAGACGTTTTCTGGACAGCGGCACTTGCTGTGGGCTCAGCCCTGCCCCTCCCTCCAGAGCAGGAGGCTGGGTGCATGGACAGATGGTGGATAAGCTGGATGCTTCTCCATCGCTTCATGTCCAGGTGGGGAGTGGTTCACCCTGGGCCCGCCTGAGAACCATCCTGCGTGCTCACCGGACCCGGGGCTCACCAGATGGGCCAGTCAGGACTGCCTGGTGTCAGCCTCTGTGCTACCCCAGCTGCTCTTCTCACAGCCGTCTCCACACTCCCTTTAGGACTTCCTCTCCGGCTTCTCCCATCACCTCCCCCTGGGTCTCCCAGGTATGGCCCCCCCCCAGTGGCTGTCCTATAGAGGTGGCTCTCTAGGTGTTTGGGATACTGCAGGGGTGCGAGCTCCCCCAGGAGGGACACCTGTGTGGCCAGCATCCTCCAGAGCAGGGCTCAGGGTCCCGGGATCCCTGCTGTAGATTCTTGGCCCACCCTAGCTGGATGGGTGCACCATGCCCAGGGGCCCTAGACGGGGAGTCCTCTGCAAGTGAGAGAGCCAGGACCTGGCCCTGGGGAGGTGCGAGCCTGACCGCACATGGAGGGTGTGTGCTTAGCACAGGGCTGTCCTGCTGGCTGAGGTCAGACGGAAGAGTGACAGCTGGGCCTAGAATACCTGCAGCCTGACAGCAAGCGCTGTCACGTCTAACGAGTGACTTGAGCCAGCGCCCCTAACCCTCCAGCAGGGCGCTCACGCCTGTCTCCCCCCAGATGCTGGATGAGAACCACCACCTGATACAGTGTATCCTGGACCACCAGAGCAAGGGCAAGACGGCCGAGTGCGCACAGTGAGTGCCCCCCGCCACTGGCAGTGAAGGCGACGCTGGGAAGGCCTCTGCTGGGGGCGCTGAGTGACGGGCGTGTCGGCTGCCGAAATCACCTAAACTGCTTAGAGTCGCCCCCGGAGGGCCGAGAGCGGCTGCATTGCCCCCCGGGTGGCTTCCCAAGGCGAAGGGGGAAGGTTGGAGGGAAATGGAAGTGTGGGTGGAGACAAGGGAGCTGCGGAGGCCCAGGCCAGATGCTGCTGCAGCTCTGTGAGCATTTGGTAGGCGCACCAGGGGACAGTGAGCTCCACGTGGGGCCTCCAGGGCCAGGTACAGCGTAGGCACATGAGCTGGCCATCAGAGCTACCTAGAGGCATGACGTGTGTGAGCAGTCATCGTACCCACCCAGGGGCACTCTTATGTCATACTGAGCTTGTTTGTCTCCGCCCAGCACCTTTTCAGAGGGTGGGGTTCGAGTTGGTTCATTGTTAGGGCCATCTGGAGGATGGCTTGTCATTCGCCCCTCTGAACAGACCGGGTGGCACCTCCCCGTTGGCCACCATCTTGGGGTCTTTCCAGCATTTTGTCATTGACAGGAGCCCACTCGTCACCTGGCCCCTGGGTTGCAGAGCACTCTGCTGCCGGCCCTCTGGGGTCCTGTCCCCGGGATGTGGCTGCAGGACCAGGCTGCCCTGGGTGAGCTTGCTTCTGCTTTGGGTGGGCCTGCGGGCTCCCTGCTCAGTGAACGCCTCTCACATGCAGGTACCAGCAGATCCTGCATCGGAACTTGGTCTACCTGGCCACGATTGCGGACTCCAACCAGAACATGCAGTCTCTGCTCCCCGCAGTGAGTGCCCGAGGGGGGCGGGGCACTGCCTCAGGCCAGAGTCTTACTTGGGGTGGCCAAGGTGACCAGCCGGTGTAAGACACAGCAGGTCCTGCCATCATGCGGGAAGCTAGTCAGGAGTGTGTGAAGCGGGCTGGTCAGAACTGTGCCATCAGTTTCTTTAGCAAAGCGAGGGGGCCCTGAGGAACCAGACCTAGAAATGGTGGGAAGTGGGCCGTAGAGAGAACAGGGAGTGTGGCCGAGGGGTCTTGCTTTTCACTGTGAGCTTTTCTAAGCAATTTGAAAAATTATAACCCATGAGCATGCACTCTGATTCAACAGAAAAGCCCTTAAAAAATGCCTACTACAGTAAATATTAGTACAAATATTTTATTTTTGTCTGACTTTTTAAAACACATTCTCCCCAAATTAAATTATTGCTGCAAAGGCAATGTCCAGTGGCCACTGCCTGAGGCCTGCTTTGAGGTCACCAGCAAGCGCAGCTTTCAGGACCCGCTGCATGTTGACTGGTGGGTGGGAGGTTCTGGGACAAATGTGTCACTGGGAATGGCTTACTCCCCGGTGCCCCCCAGGCCCTTGGAAAATGATGGGATAAATGCCAGAATGTGTTTTGCTAGTAAAAATGTTAAAGCAACTTTGAATGGCCTGCAAATCAGAGTCCTGCACCCTGGAAATACCAGCAGACTCTGCTGGAAACTTCATTTTCTTGGCCAGGTGTAGGCAGTGTGCAAACCTTTGGAGCTGCGGTTTGTTCTGTGCCTGGAAGATGGATGTAGGGAGGTCGTTTGTAAGCTCCATCTCCCTCTACATCCTGAGGTTGATCAGAGGTTGGTGGGGGGTGAAAGAGAGGGGGTGGGCACAGCCACAGTCTGCGCATCCTGGGAATGCAGTGTTGAGGCACAGGACCACCTGTGCAAAGGCCCTGGGGCATGGGGGTAGAGATGTGCGTGAGCAATACTGAGACAGCCAGCCAGCTGAGCCCGAGACGGATGGGGGAGGGTATGGAGCAAGACGAGGTGGATGGAGCCTGGTGGGCTGGCAAAGCAGTTCCCTGTACCCAGGAAAGGGGCACCCAGCTTTGCACCTCCAAGTGTGTGGTGATAGCTTGGTCCTCATTTAAGCTATGAGTGTTTACACATACGCTTGGTGTGTCTGTCACCTTCTTCTTGGGCTGAGATGTCCAGACTGCTAATCTGCAGTCATCCGACTGAGCATGAAAGCAGAGGTTGGTTACAGGCACTGGCCAGGGGGCCCTGAAACATGGCGGCAGATCTCAGGGACTGCCAAGTCCCTGGACTGGCTCTGGTGGCTCTCTGAGTTAACCCTCCGCCCATAACCTTCCTCTTGCCCGCAGCCTCCCACCCAGAACATGAACCTGGGCCCTGGAGCACTGTCCCAGAGCGGCTCCAGCCAGGGCCTGCACTCCCAAGGCAGCCTCAGCGATGCCATCGGCTCGGGCCTGCCTCCGTCCTCCCTCATGCAGAGCCAGATCGGCAACGGTGAGCAGCCCTGAGCGCTCGGGGGCGGTTCCTGCAACAGTGTCACCCACGCGGGCTCCACCCCACACCCTGCAGGGCTGAGCGCGGGAGACCCCTCTCCTCCCGGAGGTCCCGGGCACGGGCACGAGCACAGGGGTAAGGGGTACAGGCAGAGAATGAAGCCCATGTCAGAGTAGGGCCACTTCAAATCAAAGCGCCGGGTTCCATGGGGACTTTGTAATAAGAATGAAAATGCTCCTGTCTGTGGATCGAGAACTATTAATAGCCATTGGGACCTGTAATGACAGTACAACAGCGAATGTACACGTGTCTACTTGAAGGCACCCGGGCTGCCATCAGAGGCGGCTTTAGATGGGTTGAAGGCGTTTGCCCCACCCTCCTTGCAGGCCCGAACCACGTGCCCATGCAGCAGACCGCACAGAGCACTCTGCCTACAGCCTCCATGAGCGTGTCCGGCAGCGGCCACGGATCGGGGCCCGGCTACAGCCACTCGGGCCCCGCCTCGCAGAGCGTGCCCCTGCAGGGCCAAGGCGCCATCAGCAACTACGTGTCTCGGGCCAACATCAACATGCAGTCCAACCCAGGTAACGCCGCGCCCAGCCCGGGCGCACCCTGGCTCCTGTCCCTAGAACCCTTCACACGGGGTCCACAGGGCAGACTCCACGGGGAACTTCCCCAGGGCTGGGGGTTGGTGGGGGCAGGTTAGGTGAGGTCCAGCCCTCGGGGATGGGCTGCTCCCCGCAGTGGCTTCAGGGAGAGCTCTGAGGAGTTTGCACGTACTCTGCTGGGAGGACATGGCTGGGCTGTGTGTGTGTGTGTGTGTGTGTGTGTGCGTGCTTGCGTGCGTGTGCACGCGCGCAGTGCAGTGCAGGTGCAGCTGGAGCCCAGACGTGGGAAGGATGAAGGGCAGGCTGAGGCCCTGGACATCCTCCGGGCCAGCGGGAGCCCAAGAGCTGGGCACTGCAGCTGCACATGGGGCTCCAAGCACTTGGGAAGGCATCAGGTCCAATGGACATGGCCCATGACTGTCAGACACACCGATTTCAGAGGCTTAGTACAGAAAGAGGATGTGAGGTAGCTCCTTAACTTTTTATTATTAGTTACATAATTAAAACGACCATATATTTGGTATATTGAGTCAAATAAAATATATTACTAAACAGATTTCACCTGTTTCTTTTTACTTTTCTGAGAAGTTCACAGCCCATGCTGTGGGATAGCGCCGCTCTAGAGGGATCCAAGCGGGGTGACATAAGAGGCCAGGCCAAGGTGTGGGAGGCCCAAGGCTCAGGGGTGGGTGAGGGTGACAGGCTCACGTGGGACCAGCCTGTCAGTGGGGAATTAGGGACAGGGAGGAAGGGACCCGGGTTTCTGTTCCCAGCAGCTCCCTGCCCAGTGGTGCTTTCTGGTGTTTTTTAAGTGTCACATGTTGTAAGAGTTGGCGCAGAGGTTTGCCGGTAGGAAGGGTGACGTGGACTCGAGGGGACGGTCACATGGGGGAACTGTGGAGAGCAGGGAAGGCTCACCTGGGAGAAGAGTGAGGGGCCAGGATGCCCGCTCTGGGAGCTTCTCGGGGTTATTGGGGTCTGTCATGTCGCCCAGTGTCCATGATGCACCAGCAGGCAGCCTCGTCCCACTACAATTCGGCGCAGGGCGGGAGCCAGCACTACCAGGGCCAGTCGTCCATCGCCATGATGGGCCCGAGTGGGCAGGGGGGCAGCGTGATGGGACAGCGGCCCATGGCACCCTACCGGCCCCCTCAGCAAGGTAGGCCTGTGTGCCCTGTCGCGCGTTCCTCCCTATTGCGCAAGGATGCTGAGAGTCAGCCACTGGGGGGTTGGGTGCGGGGGCCACGGTGGTGGCAGGTGGTTGTGTTTGTCAGTGGGAAGTCCAGGGTACTGGGGACTGACTATGTGAGGACTGAACACCCTGGTGTCCCCTGGGTGGCATGGTGGGGTGTCCTCTGACTCGAGGCCCGTCAGGGATGTCCTCGTGAGGGCAGAAGGCCCTGCGTGACCGCCCGGCTATGCTGTCGCCCTCAGGCTCATCCCAGCAGTACCTGGGCCAGGAGGACTATTACGGCAGTGAGCAGTACGGCCACAGCCAGGCCGCCTCGGAGCCACTGAGCCAGCAGTACTACCCTGATGGTGAGGCCCGTGCTCGGGGGCAGGGGCTCTCCATGGCTTCGGATCACTCCCTGGTTGTTCCCACTGCTGAGCTGTCATCAGCAAAGCACCCAGGGTCCCCCATGCCTGAGCTCTCCTGGGGATGGGGATGAGGGGGTGTGAGAGTGGGCAGACAGGACAACAAGGGCCACAGCCACTTGACCCCTTGGGCTCCTCGTCTCTTCCTGAGAGGCTAAGACTGGGATATGTGACCCTCAGAACAGAGCGGTGTGAATATTTTAAGGGACAGACACAGCTTCATTGTCAAATGCATCCAGGAAGGTGACAGACCTGCCCTGGCTGTTTGTGTCTTGTAACACTCATCTCTCAGCTGGTCAGTTATGAGGTCTGCAGGTGATTTTCCTTTCAGTTGCCACCTTTTCTTTTTCATAGTCCCAAGATTTTTGGAGGTGGCATTTAAAGTGGTCACAGAGGATGGGAGGGTGACACCCAGGCAGGGCTGCGTGATTATATGGGGAGGTGGCTGAGACCAGTGCAGGGCAATGATGGTGACAAGGCCTCTGAGGGTCACGGCACCCCTGATGCGATAACCCCAGACAGATGGTGGGATCGTAACCTGGCAGCAACACTGACAGCTCGTGGCCACTGGGCTTGTCACATTGGGCACTGGATGTATCTGTCCTGTGTGAACACAGCATACTGGGTCCTCACATGGATCTGTGGGCAGCATGGCTGGGAGGCAGCAGGAGCTCCTCCCTGGGCCCAGCCCTGGACTCTGCCGCCCCCGCAGGGCCTGGTGGTCAGGGCCCCCGCTGACCACCCCCATCTGCTTACAGGACATGGCGATTACACCTACCAGCAGTCCTACACGGAACAGACCTACGACCGGTCATTTGAGGAGTCCACGCAGCACTACTATGAGGGCGGTAAGGCACGCACACCCCTCACGCGGTCACCTCACACTGCCCTGTGACGGGCACTGGATGCACAGTGGAGTAGGAGGCAGGGCCTGTGGAAGCAGGAGGTGCAGGCTGGGTCCTGGGTCTCTTCTTGCTGGGTGTGTGTTCATGAAACAGGACAAGTTTTGGCCACATGGGGGTCACAGGGTTAGACTCTGTTCCGTGAAAAGGCCATGTGTGCACAGCAGCCCCTAAACACCCAAAGACAGGGAGACCACGAGGGAAGCAGACACGGCCAGCCCATGGGCTAGTGAGTGACGGGGTCATGACAAACGGTCCCAGGCGGCAGCTCGGGCGGTCAGATTTCCACACCTTTCACTTCCAGACCACCCGCTTTTATCCCCTCCTTTTATACTTGCCAGGACGTGTGTGACATGTCCAGTAGGCACTGCGCTGCTAAAAGCAGTGGTGCTTCCTATGCCAGATTGGCCTGGCCGTGCCAGCTGCCAAGGCCAGGTGCAGGGGCCAGAGTGTCTGGGGTGCTCCTTCTGTGTAAAACAAAGGGGAATGAAGACCGTACATTCATGCCCGCGCACATTCACTCACTCAGACCATCAACAGCCTCTGGAAAAGTACCCGGACCAACAGAGTGGCTGTCGGTGGGGATGGGGATGGGGTTGGGGCCCAGCATCGGGAGGACTGGGGCGGCCTTCTTCCCTGGACCTCTCGAATGTGGGCTTGGCTCTTTTTTCTGTTTCTGAATCACATGAATGTATGAGATGTGATCATACAACGTTATAAATATTTAAATTTAAAAAAAATTTATTACAGTAAAAGATACATTGGGCCAGCCGAGTAGCGTGCTGGTTAAGAGCTGGCTTGGGACGCCAGTGGTCCCAGTTCGGATCCCACATATGAGGGCCAGTGATACCGCCCTCTACAGCTAAGATGGTGAACAACAGCTCCACCTGGAGCTGGGCTGCTGTGAGTCCCCTGGATGGCATAGCTGCAGCCCTTGCTGCGGTGGGCTGCCATAGGCTACAGTGAGGGGCCGGCAGCCAGCATGAGCGGCCGGCAGCAGCTGGTGTGAGCTGCTAAGAGCCACCGTGAGCAGCCGCCCAGATGCCAGAGACCGATCTGCCTCACCCGAGAAGAGCACAATGATGATAGCAACATGGGCCAGTGAAGCAACGTCCTCTACAACTAGACTGAAGAACAAAAGGACAGCAACTTGTCTGTTCCCCTTCCCTGATTCCCCAATGCTGTTCCCCTCCCCCAAGTCCCCAATAACATCTTAAAAAAAAAAAGGAAAGAGATACATTGTCATTAATCCCCCTCAGAATACTCCCCCTTGCTTCGAACACACTTATCCCACTGTTCTTGCCACTTTATTTATGAAGCAGTTCTGGAAGTCCTCTGTCGTGAGTGTCTTTAGTTGCCCTGTCATGGCTGCCTCGATGTCTTGAATCATTTTGTCTTGGGGAAAAGCAAGAAGTTGCAGGGTGCCAGAAAAAGTGAATAAGGTGGGTGAGGACACACTGTAATGTTTTTATTGCACAGAAATTGCCGTATATCAGAAGCGATGTGTGACACGGAACCTTGTTTTGATGGAGGGTGATTTATGGCACAGGTTAAAACACACCTCCCCTCAACCATAGCTCACACCCAGCTGACTGCACCAAACGAGTTGAAACTTGTCACACTGTTACTAAGTTTCCACGCGCCGCTTCCTGTATTGAAGGTCCCTGCCTTTCCGTTGGATGGCTCTCGGCAGCAGCCTTCACTGTATTTTGTGATCACAATGGAAACATTTTGTGTCATACTTAGCTTCTGGTATACAGCAATTTCTGTCAAATAAAAACATGATGGGGGCCAGCCGAGTGGCGTGGTGGTTAAGCGCTGGCTTGGGAAGCCAGCGGCCCCGGTTCGGTCCCACATATGAGGGCCATTGACACTGCCCTCAAAAAACAATAAAAATAAAAACAAATAAAAAACATGATGCTGTGTCCTCATCCACCTTATTCACCGGATCTGGTGCCTTTCAACCTCTGACTGTTCCCCAAAGTCAAAATGACCATGAAAGGTAAATGTTTTGAATCAATTCAGGACATCGAGGCAGCCACGACAGTGCAACTAAAGACTGTCACGACAGACAACTTCTGGAACTGCTTCAGAAAGTGGCAAGAACAGTGGGATAAGTGTGTTCGAGGCAAGGGGGAGTACTCTGACGGGGATTAATGGTAGTGTGTCTTTTACTGTAATACATTTTTTTTTTTTTTTACATTTTTTTAAAAATTAGTTTCAGGTGTACAACACAATGCAATAATTATACTTTTTACCTCTCAAAGTGACAACCCCTCCTCCCCCACTCTTCCCCCACCATATCATACATATCTATTACAATTCCTTTGACTCCCTTCCACAGTATACTCCACACCCTGTGACTATCTATATATTCAGTTACAGTTGGCTGTAATACATTTTTTAATTAAACATTCCCTGTAATTTTTGGTCACATCTCGTACCTGCCTATTCAGAAGTTGAATCTGAAAATACTGGCTGTCCCTGAAATGGGCGTGCCCAGGTTGGTGGCTGTCCAGACCCATGCACAGCCGAGGCCCGTGGCCACAGGGCCGTTGTCCTGGGTGCTTCTCAGGGTTTCTTCCGTGGTGACCCGCACACCTGCCTGTGAGTAGACATATGGGGCTGCAGGGACGGCCTCCACAGTGTACTTGAGGCTCACCTTGCTCAGACAGCTGTGGTTTTATAGGAAACATCAGTGCGTTGATTGGTTGTCTGCTTCTTGTGGCCTGTTGGCAGCCGTGTACTGACAACACATGAAAGGAACTGTGTCTCCTTCACTCTGCAGGAAACTCCCAGTACAGCCAGCAGCAGGCGGGGTACCAGCAGGGCACGGCCCCTCAGCAGGCGGGGTACCAGCAGCAGTACCCCAACCAGCAGGGCTACCCGGGCCAGCAGCAAGGCTACGGTAAGTGGGGCATCATCTGGCCTCGGCTGCTTCTTGGAATCCTCCCAGACCCCACACACACGTGCTGCCGTTCAGTGGACGCTTATGACACTTTATGATTTGAAATAGGTTTAGATTTCCAGAAAAGCTGCGAGGATAGTACAGAGTGTTTTGTTGTTGACCTTGTCCATTGCCGTGGTGTGAGTGTCACAACGAAGAAGCCAGCACCAGTACATTGCGGTGGCCTGATGCAGCTCTCACTGGTTTTCCCTGACTGTCCTCTCTGTCCCAGGACCCTCCCGCATCTGCCTCCTGCCTCCTTAGGCTCCTCTGGGCTGGGATGCTTCCTCAGACTTTCCTGGCCTTCCTTGACCTTGAGAGTTATGAGGGGGACCAGGCAGGTACTTTGTAGGACATCCCTCAGGTTGGGTTTATCTAATGTTTTTCTCAGGATGTGACTGGGTTATGGTTTTTGGAAAGAAGACCACAGAGGTGAAGTGCCATCTCATCACCTCCTGTCAGCAGGACTTGCCTCTGATGTTGACCTTGGTCACTTGGTCCGAGGGTGGCTGCCAGGGTTCCCCACTGTCGAGCTCTACCTTCTCTCTTCCCTTCTCTAAGCTTTGGAAGCGAGTCCCGAGTCCAGTCCACACTCCAGGGGCCATGTCTACACAGGTTGTTTGGAATTCGTCTGTAGGGAAGATCTGTCTTGTCTCCCCCGTTTACTGCTATTTGTCGTTCGTTTGTATTAGTTGGCACGCATGGCTGTGAAGCTGACCATTGGGCGATAATCCAGTCCTTACGTAGTTGCCCACGTTGCCTCGGCGCTGCCTCTCTGGGGTTCTTTCAGTTGGCTTCTGTGTCCCTTTGACACATCCTTATCTTCTGGGGTCACAGTCGTTGCCTTGCCGCAGGCCTAGAACCTGCCATTGTCCATGGAGCCTGGTTCCTTTTATTGGACAGTGGGACTCAAAACCAAGCCCAGGTGAAGACTGCCATTTTGTGAGCCCAGTTCCACTTTACTTACCCCTGAGAGCCCACGTGCGGGTGTGGCAGCAGCTCCCGGAAGCACTCGCCGCTCGCCCGTGAGGGTCCGCGGAGTGTGAAGGGGCAGGTGGGTCTGCCATGGGCTCAGCTGGGAACGTCAACAAGCACTGCTGTCAGGGCCCGTCGGGCAGCAAAGTGGCTGGAAAGCTCTGCGAGCTGCAGTCACAGCCAAGGGGAGACCTTGTCTTCTAGAGAAGAGCTGGGTGCAGAGTTGGTCTCACCGAGGCCAGGCCGCCCAGCAGTGGACAGCTTGCAGCACTCGTGTCTGCCCAGAGTCCTCTGGGGCCCTTGTCCCCTGGGCAGCTCTGCCTGAAGCAGCACAGCCCTGGCCCTCTGCGGGTCATGTCTGCTTAGAGCCCCAGAGCACATGAGGTCCTCCCCGGGGTCCTGACCCCTGCCCGACACACACCTGGGCCATGCTTCCAGAACCCCGGCCACTGTCACAGGAGGACCACTTCCTAATGTTGCCACCCTGTGACAGCCTTGCAACCTGTTAGCACTTTAAATGCACAGTAAGAGCCGCCCTGTGGGATGTGAGCCAGTGAGGAGATGAGGAGCCCCTGAAGAGTCACCCCAGTGAGTGCGCACAGGACGTCTCAGCGGAGCCTACACCTAAGCCCGCCCTCTCCCCACCCGGAGGCGGCCTGCTCCCCCAAACCGAACGCCCATGCAGCGCCTCCGAGGAAGCTCAGTGAAGCCTTGCCCACACCTGGGACACTTCGGAGAAAGAAGCAAGGTGTCAGGGTGGCCCCACAGGAGAGGTTTCTCACCCAGCTCCCGGGTGCTGCTGACCACGGCGAGGAAGGAAGACCCCAGTTCAAGGTTTTCACTCAGCCCCTCACGACCATCACTAATTAATCAGCATTTTCTGAACAGTCACTCTGCCTTCCTGAATTCTTCCCGAAGTCTTAAACTTAGTTTCCATAGGGAGGGCCACTGTCCCTGTTTGTCCCTCACCTGTCAGCTGTGCTCACACATTCATAGCGACCACCATAAGTGACATGAAGTGCTCCTGGAGGCAGGCGCAGGGTGCAGGACAGCGGTCGTCTGGGTGGGGGTGCCGGCAGCCCGGGCCACCCCGGACAGGGGCAGCTGCCACTCCATGCGCCTGAGCACTCGCTGGATGGGTGCCGGTATTCCAGAGCCTTCCAGGGGACTGGGAGGGATGTGTTGACCTCACGGTTCCCATGTGTTCCCAGGGCCAGCCCAGGGAGCCCCCTCGCAGTACTCCAGCTACCAGCAAGGACAAGGACAACAGTACGGAAGCTACAGAGCGTCTCAGACGGGCCCGTCAGCGCAGCAGCAGCGGCCTTACGGCTACGAGCAGGCAAGCATTCTGGATGTTTCCCTGTGCAGACCCACGTGTCTATCAAAACATCACAAAGGTTTCTCTGTGGTCACGAGGAATAATGAGATGAACCGAGTGGCTCCAGGGTCCCTGCCAGCGGTGACTCTCTGAGCCTGTAAGGTTTTTAAAAATTACCTCTGCGTGTACATTACCCTGGTCAGACAGCTGGCTTTTCAGGTCCCAAACTCAGTGAACCTCGTGCCACGGAGGTTCACGTGTGCCCAGCGGTGCCACTCTCTGCTGCGGGCCTAGGATGCCAAGGCCACTAGACACATGCAGCCGCCCTCTGAGAGCTCGTGTCTCATCAGACAGAGCTGGACACTGTCTGGGGGGCCTGGATAGAGCCAGGCAGATAGTTGTAGGAAGCGGACCTAGGGGCCAAGGGAAAGGAACGGGGGGCAGGGCTGGTCGAGACTGCCTGAGGGAGCCTGCCCTGCCTCGCAGATCTGGGCAGGGGCTGTCCGCTTGCTTGCCTGTTAAGCCTGCTTCCATCTCTTGTCCTGGATGTTGGCTGAGGTGGGGCCTGTCTCCCCTTTGGCTGTGGACCCTTTTACTCGTGACTAGCAGTATAATCTATGTCCTGGTCTCTTGCAGGGCCAATATGGAAATTACCAGCAGTAAGGGCCAAGCATCTTGGTGGAACCTTCAAGTGGCATGTCTGTCCAGGAGGGACGGGGCCAGTGGCAGTTCTGATGAAGCTGACCTGTCGGCTGCCCTTCACCCCACACAACGTCGCATGTGAAGTGTGCACATCTCATGCTGGGTGATGCCGAGCGTGCCCCGAGGCACGAGACTGCGCTGATGGTGTGACACCTCTGGTGCTGTGTATAGTATTGTATGTCCATACAATGGATGGAGAGGTTGTCCCCTCTTTTGTCCCCCCCCTCAATGTTTCTAGCTAGTTCTAGGGGTCTTCTTGTCATCAGACTATTCTGTGATGGGACACATACAAGATGCCATAGTCCGTGAACTCATACACAGGCCCTAGGCCTGACTCCCTTCACACAGGTGTAATGTGTGCTGTGAACTTGTCTTTCACTGGCTACCCCGCAGCTAGACACCCTCCCACAGCCCTGGATGGCAGCCTCTTCCTGTGCCTCGATGGGGGCGGGTGGCATCGGCTGCGTTTTGGGTCGGTTTCTGTTAACACTGTGGAAAAGATAAATATGCTTCATGTGGAGAGGCTGTGAACGGTCATTTCCAGAACTCACTCGTTACCTGTGTCATTCGCCAATTCTGTTTATCCAAAAAGTTATGTTTTTCTTTTAAAAAGTAAAGAGGGATCAATGACTGTGTTCCAAACACGAATCCATGATTATATGCGTGATTAGCTTAACCAGGGAGAGTGGCGGTACTGAAGAGAAGACCAGAAAGTTCTCTACATTACTTCAGCTTTCGCCCTTGTCTATCCTGACGCTCATTTCTGGGATTTGAATATTTAATATACCCAATTCTAAATTTGTAATTTGAAGTATTGATACCAAATTTTCCGAACAGTTGGCAAGTTGTTTGTTTTATGTTATTTCTTCCAGAACTTGCTTGTTTAAATCTCCAAACAAGCATTCCTTTTCTTTTAGGGATATCTGAAATTCACATCTCTTTTTTTAAAAAAGAATCCCTCTAATTTTACTGTGTTCTTCTAGTGAAAAGGAAAGATTTTATATAGAGAAATTTCAGTAATTTTTACATTCCTGAGACATTAAATCCCATTTAAATTCTGTGCAAAAATTAAAAATAGCTCACTTGGAAAAGTCTAGTCTGGTCAGAGGAAAAATCCTACATTTCACTAAGTAGTACCGACATTTTATTAATCTTTACTTGGATAATAGTACCCATATTTACTGTGAATCCTTTACAGATGTCTTTGTATAAATGCTGACGTATTTCCAAGAACAACCAAGAAAAGAAAATATGAAAATACCTGGGACAGAATCATTTATTATGTAGGCATATGGGTTTTAAAAACCCTTTACACTGGTAAGGGCTTAAAAATACATATCTATATTAATTCACTGAAATGGGAGCTCTTACTTGCTAAAGGACACAGACGCTAGCAGTGTCATCTTCCTTGATTTTGTTCGCGTTCTTTCCCAGGGATTTTCATAGAACTAATTTGCAAACTCAAATCGGGGACTAAAATTTCGCACAGAAAATGTTAAACATTGTAGATAACTGTGAGCATAGTTTATTTTTATTCCTTGCCATTCTGGGAATATGCCTTTTACGTGTTGTTGGTTTTTTTTAAGTGCTGTATTAATACTTTTTGAAAGAAAAAGACACTTAAAAGTTATCCCGAAACTTCAATCTGAAATGTCTTACATTAAGAATTTCTTGAATGTTGTGTATATATTTTAAAAAGCACTTTGTGAAATAGTTTATACATTTATTTCCTAATTTATATATGATTTTTGGTGTTAATATATTTAATGATTAATAACAGAATGTTTATTTAATGTGTTGTCCGTTTTTATGTACTGTTGTGGGGAAAAAGCGATGCCAGCAATTCCTTTTCATGGACTGTATCCTCTGTAATAGGAATGTTTGCAAAAGCTTTGGCCGCGGCGAGCTGTCCGTGCGGCGTGGCCGCTTCTCAGGAGGCCGCTGGCGGAGGCCGGGAACCCGCCTCCCGCTGCCGGGCTCATGCCGGGGCGCAGAGGCCCGTCGCCCTTTGGGGTTTGTCGTGGGAACAAGGGCGTCACTGGACGTAGCTGTTACCAAGCCCGAGCCTGGACCTCGCCGTGAGAGTCGCGTTCAAGGGGCCTCGCGCCCGCAGAGCCTCTGAACCCAGGTGTGACTGCTGGGCGTCCATGCACAGCTGTGCGAAGGGGAAGGCCGTCTCCATTCACAGGGTTTTAGCCATGGTTTCTATTGATTGAACAGGTCCATTTTATCCTCTTTGTGAGCACACGTTTTTTTTGAAAAACATCTTCATGGGTTCCTTTTTTTCTCAGTCGGAGTTTGGCATCTACATTGTTTATGCTTTTAGTGTAATTAATAAACTGGTTCTTCAAAAATCATCTAAAAAGCGAGTTTTCCTGAGGTTAATGGGACGCAGCGCCATCGGCAGCCGGGCCGCGGCGACCGTCACGAGGTCTCCGTGCGGAGCCGCCTCTCGGGGGACCCGACGCGGGCAGAGAGCCCAGCAGCCCCGGGACTCGGGCGGGTGGAACGGGGGCCTGGGGCGCCCCGTGCAGGAGGCGCCGGCCGCTGAGCCCGCTCCCGGGCGGCACGGAAGCTGGGGGGCCGCCCCGCCCCGGAGGGCCGGCCGGGACCCGCGGGGACCTGCCCCGCCGCTCGTGCTCCGACACTCACTGGCGGCTGGCGATGTCGCGGCCGGGCCTCGGGCCGCCTTCCGCACATGCGCGCGGGGGCGGGGCGGGGCCTGCCGCCCCGGAAGTCGTCCCCCCGCGGCGGCCGCGGCCCGGAAGTGCTGTGCCCCTGTGAGGGGTGAGAGCCCGGCGGCCCGCGGGGCGGGGCGGGGCGGGGGCCGGAAGCGGGGCCCGCGGGGCGGGACGGGGGCGGGCGCCTGGAGACCGGCCCGTCGCAGTTAGTGCTGGCGCGCGAGCGCGACGGCCGGGGCGCCCTGGGTCAACATTCCTTTGAACGACTCTCACTGCGACCGCCGCGCGCGGCCGCCCCCGCCCGGGGCTGGGTGTTGCCGAGTGAGCGGCTCCCCAGCTCCGTCCCTGCGGACCCCGGGGAGCTGCGCGCCGGCGGGACCCAGGCCGCCCGTCCCGCCCCGCCCCCAGGGGGCGCCCTGCGCTGGGCAGGACCCGGGTAACGGGGGGGCAGGACCCGGGGGCCGGGGGGGCAGGACCCGGGTAACGGGGGGCAGGACCCGGGGGCCGGGGGGCCGGGAGAGAACATACCAAAAGCTCAGGGACGGGAAATTGAGCCCTTTCGGTTCCCGTGGGAGGCGGTCGTGCGTGCGTACCTCATTGCCAGGCCAGAGGCCACCGCTGTGTGGCTTTGGGCAAGTGAATGGCTTCTCTGAGTCTCAGCTTCTCCTGCTTAAAAATGGGCATAAAAAATGCAAGGGTTGGGAATCGTGGGATAATTTAAGGAGGGTTTATAAAGGGGGAAGCGGGGAGGCGTGTAATGTGGCAGCCTGGAGCTAGTGACAGTGGACTTGCTTCGACGCCGAGACGCTGTCAAAACAAGCAACATCCAAACCTGTGGAGAATTTTTATGCGTTTTTTGAGCCAACTGAGGACAATTGACAGGAAGCAAAATCTCAATGGATTGAGAAAATGCGCTGGGGAATGGCAGTTTTGCAGCTTATTTTATGCATTAGAATCAAAGAGGGGCCGTAAGGAGGGTTACATGAAATCCATGGGTGGCATACCAGTTAAGGGGGCGGGAGAAAGCAAGCGGGGAGATCTCGGATTGGATGCAGAGTAAGACGGACACACTCTACATTGGAGGGTGCAGAACGCTTAATAATTAACATGTGCAGTACATAAAGATGGTATTCAGGGAACAGGATACCAGTGAGGGGTTCTGTGGTCTGTGCCCTGGTGCAGAGGCTGCACCCTGAGGGGGTCTGGAAACGGAGATGACTGGGACATTTCCAACATGTGTTATCTTAGATGTAAAAAAACAACAGACAGGCTCACTTAAGGTAAAGACCTTAATAAGAAAGCTACAGGCCTAGGATGGGACTGCCCGCCATGGCCCACTTTTAATTAGGAATTTTTTTTTTTTTTAGCTGAGCCATCCTGCCACCTTTCGGCAGCTCAACTGCAACTCAGCTCGGGCTGGCATCGAACCGCCGTTGCTCAGAGCTCAGCTTGCACTCTTGAGCAAGCTCTTAACCAACTGAGCCACTCGGCTGGCCCTTAATTAGGAATTTTTTTTTTTTTTTTGAGAGCAGTGTCACTGGCCCTCATATGTGGGACCGAACCAGGGCCGCTGGCTTCCCAGGCCAGCACTTAACCACCGCGCCACTCGGCCGGCCCCTTAATTAGGAATTTTTATTCAGACCATCCTATGTGGTCACTTAGATCTCTGAGTTTGTAGGGCCCCCCATGCTGGCCTCCCCTGAGCTCATCAGGTTCAGCATGTGGCCCCTTTTCCATCCACTACCAAAGGATAAGGGGAGGGGCAGTTACAGAACCAAAAGAGAGCAGTCCAGACAGGGCCTCCTTACTGGGGGTGCAGCCGTAGTCTAGGGATCTGTGGGGAGCACGGAAGTCACTCGTCCGCCCTTCTGCGCCTCCCTCCCTTCTCTGCTGCAAGGGGAGTCGGAACAGGGCAGGCCCTAGAAGCGGCAGGGTCGAAAGCGGGTCTGGGAAAGTACAAGGAGGATCCCCACATGCAGTATCACCCCTCGTAGGATTGCCGTAAGGAATGCATTTCTGTAGGAGGTTTACAAGAGGCTCCTGACAAACAGTAACTTCTGCGGTCCAGTAGAGCTGAGCCTAACACTTTGTAGAACGAAGTGGTGTAAAGTGCAGCCCTTGCCACGTGTCGCCCTGCTCTTTAAAGCCCCGTGCTGGAGTCATAAAGTCCATCCGACTCTGACCAGGGCTGTCACTGCTGTCCCGCCTTTTCTGTTCCGCTGGCCCCAGCCCTGTACGTGGACACTCCGGAGGACCTGAGCCTGTTGCTCTCAGCTCCCACTGCACAGCGCAGACCAGCTCTGGCCAGTAGGACTTCTGTCCAGTACGGCACCCACTGACCCCGTGAAGCTGTGAGCCCCTGAAATGTGCCTTGGGTGACGGAGCAGAGCTACTCGTGGCTGGCGGGTACCTTATTGGACAGCACAGGCACAGCATTAGAAGGAAAAGCAAGACCAAATAGTCGTGTGAAACCAAATTGAAATGTGCTCACCTGGCAAGCGGGAGCCACGTCACTCAGATAAACGTTCAGTGGGTTTTCCGAACAGATTGGAAGGGTGAAGCGGAGGAAGTGCGCCAAACTAGGCCAGATTCGGGACATCTCTGGTTGGCTTTGCAATTCATCACCTCTGTGACTCGTCTTCAGGTTTCGTGCCACCAGGGCCAGGAAGCCTGGTTTCCAACACCCAGCATGCATCGCCCAGTTTAGCTGCAGTGGCTGGTGTGTTGCTTTTATCCTTCAACACCCTGTTTACACACCCCGCCCTCCTGCCCCTCCCTTCCACCAGCTCTGACTTCTGGTAGGTTGCTCCACTCAGTCTCTAGTTCCTGAAAAGTTTGCGTGAGATTGCTGTTATTTCTTTGAATGTTTGATAGAATTTACCAGTAAAACTGCCAGAGTCTGGAGTTTTCTTTTTGAGAATGTTCTTTTATAACAAATTCAACTATTCTAGTAGTTACAGGTAATTTAGATTTTCTGTTTCTCCTGTGTTTATTTGGTAAGTTGCATCTTTCTAGAATGTGTGCATTTCACGGAAGTTGCTGAATTTGTTGGCGTAGAGTTGGTTGTAGTGCTCTGTTACCCTTTGATGTGTGCAGGACGCACACTGGTGATGCTTTTTAAATTCCTGGCATTGGTGATTCGCATGCTTTTCCCCGATCACTCTCGTGAGGGGTCTGTCTGCCCCCATTGTCTGTCTGTCTTCTGTTTCATTTATCCCTCTTCTTTATTGTTTACTTCCTTCTATTTACTTCGCTTTTCTCTTTCTTGATTGCGAACCTTACGTGATTGCTTTTATTTATTTTTTTTATTTTTTTATTTTTTTAAAGATTTTATTGGGGAATTGGCGGAGGGGAACAGCGTTGGGGAATCGGGGAAGGGGAACAGACAAGTTGCTGTCTTCTTGTTCTTCAGTTTTTTTAGTTGCGGAGGATGTTGCTTCACTGTTGGTATCTTCATTGCGCTCTTCCCGCTCTTCCCGGATGAGGCAGATCGGTCGCTGGCCTCTGGATGTCGCTCACCGCGGCTGTTGGCAGCTCACGCTTGGCTGCCAGCCGCTCACGCTGGCTGCGGGCCACTCACTGTAGCCTATGGCAGCCCACTGCAGCAGGGGCTGCAGCCCACACCATCACCGGGGCTCGCACAGCCCAGCTCCAGGTGGAGCTGTTGTTAGCTGTAGAGGGCAGTGTCACTGGCCCTCATGTGGGATCCGAACCGGGGCCGCTGGCATCCCAAAACCAGCACTTAACCAATGCGCCACTTGGCCGGCCCACGTGATTGCTTTTAGATCTTTCTTCTTTACTGATAGAAGCATTTAGAGCTACGGTAATCCCGCCTTGTCTGTGGTTTCAGTCACCCACAGTCAGTGGACATTCAGAAATAGTGAATGGAAAATTCTAGAAATAATTCATGTTTTGAATCGCATGCCGTTCATAGTAGTGTGATGACATCTCACGTCTCTAGCTCACCCCTGTTGCCCAGCGTCCCCACTGCGCAGGCTTCCTGCTCACTCGTCGCTTACTTGGTGGCCATCTCAGTTACGAGAGAGACCAAATTCGTGTAACTTTTCTTACAGTATGTGGTTACAGTTGTTCTGTTTTATGATTAGGTGTCGTTAACCCTTTACTGGGCCTAATTTATAAATTAAATGTTACCTTAGGTATGTATGTGTAGGAAGAAACGAGTACATATAGCATTCAGCACTATTCGCAGTTTCAGGCGTCTGCTGGGGTCTTGGAATGTGTCCTCCATGGATAAGGGGGCGACCGTAAGTTTCTCTCTAAGCGTGGCTGCAGCCTGTGAATTTGGGTGTGTTGTACTTTCGTTATCATTCAGTTCAAATATTTTTAAATTTCTCGTGATTTCTTCTTTCACCTGTTGGATTGTTTAGTAGAATCATTTAACTTCCTGTTTGACCATGTAAACTGCACAAGATAACACAATAGCATTTGAGTTAGTGGGTGCTTTTATGTTTAGTGTCGCGGGCGATTTAATGATTTGTACACAAATCTTGCCCCTAAGTAGCATATAGGCCAATAGGGGCAGATCATCCTTGATGACACAGGTCATAAGTGGTGAGAGATGTAAGGAAGTCTTAGTCATCCTTACTTATGTGTTTCAAAAACATACATCAAGATTGGGGTTTGCTTGATGTTCGGGTTTAAACCAGGTACCTTATTTTTTGTCAATTTGACTTTTGTTAGGGAGCCGTGATGCCTTCGAGGCTTTTCTCAGCGGGATGGCGGGCTGTGATGGAGGGCGTAGGGCCCTGGACCCTGCCCACATGGATGGTCCTCGCCCCCAGGCTGCTCTCTGTCGGCTGCGTGGACTGCGCTGAGCACCAGGAACCCCCCAGAAAGAAACTGCTCTCGGAGAAAAAGCTGGTGAGACTTGTAACTGGGAAGGAACTGGGGTGCGGCTTCCCTCTCTGGAGGCATGGGCGTTGTTTTGAGTTCTCATTATCTTGTCTGCATTTATCCTCGTTACGTTGGCGGGACACACATAGGTGCTGAGACGATGAGCTGAAATGAAGGCCTATGTGTGCCAAGCCCTGAGCTGTCATAAAACTGCAGCGGCCCAGGGCTGCCGGAAGTGCTGACTAAGCTGCTTCTCCTCGGCCTGGAGGGTGCCCGGCGCTCCCCGTCATCAGTCTGTGTGTGCCCTGTTTGTAGACAGATGTTCTAGACTGTGTGTGAGTGTTTCTTAATGTAAAACATCCGGTAGGGATGGACCTTGTGAAACATGCATGACGTTTATGACCCACGCATCTCCTCCCAAGTGGAGGTGCCAGAGCAGGCTTGGCAGTCACGTCGCCCCCCCCATGGCGCTGTCCCCCCGGACTGTGTGGACTGAATGTGCGTTTGCCTCCTGCAGTGCTCACCAGTGGGCTCGCCTCCCATCTGTTGGTTTTGACTACTGTGGTGTGCAGCGAAAGTATCCATTTTTTCAAATAGTAATTCATGGTTTTTCCATGTGGTGGTGCCAGAGAGTCTGAAATGTTTTTGTATTTTCTTAAAAATTTAAAGATCTGCCTACGGAGTAGATGCCCTGGGTGTGACCGAGGGATCACACGGGTGGCCAGTCTGTGCGCAGTGGTCGGGGCGGGCACCCCTGATAGCACACCCGTGTCTCGGGCAGCTGACCCTGTCCTGGGAGCTAGTGTTTAGCAAGCAGTGACCTACTGAGTTCTAATTCCATAGCTCGAGTGTGCCTCCTTAGGGACCTGGAGAGGAACTTACTGTCAGATAAGGGCCCTGTTTGCATTGCTCCATTTAAAAAACAAGCCTCGGAAAATGTCCTTTCTTCATAGTTGGGAGCTTGATGCCCCTCCGAACACTCTTAACTCTCATGTTCCTGTTGTGGCCTAAGGAACTAGAACTTCCCATCAATAAAGACCTGCTATTTCAGTAATATGTTTCTATTCAGAAAAACTAGAAAAGCGATCTCTCTGAAGATTGTTTCTTAAACAGCGTCATTCATCGTCTTTTCTCGGCGTGAGTATTACGCTCAGGACTGAGGTGCCTCTGCTGACCACGGTCACGTCTGTGTGGTTGGCTTGACCTTTGCCTGCAGGTGGCAGTCACTGCTTGAATCGTTTCTTATATTTGCATGTTAGGAGAGATCAGCAATCGTAGAGTCACTAACTTCGCGTTTTGAAACCTATCATAGGTAGTAAAGATACTTTTAAACAGCTGCTTTTCTAGAGAAGGATGTGGAGTCAGTGTCCGCTACTGTGCTTTCTGCAGAAAAGGCATTTTGTGGACTGTCGCCGGCTGCTTGTACGAGGGGGACGTGGAGGTGACGGGGTGAGCTGCTTCCACAGCGAGCCCCGTAAGGAGTTCGGAGGCCCCGATGGTGGCGACGGAGGCAGCGGCGGCCATGTCATCCTGAGAGGCACGTGCCCTGAGGAGCAGCTCGGGGACCGGTAGTGCATCTGCGCTTTGGGGGCAGAAAGTTTCCGCTTCTTATCCCGATGGGAATTTGAATTCAACAATTGATACATGGACATCATCTCTGTTCAATTCTGTGGCTGGTCACGTTTAAATAATGTACTAAAACCCAACTTGAATAGTGAGTTTTTTTAAATTTCAGGGACACAAAGGTAGTTTACTGTCAGGGAATCTAACATAGTAAGATCTGTCCAAGGATAACCGTATGTCAGTATCAGCAAGTGCGAAAAGGGTGTTCATTACATTCAATACACCGAGCACGGGTTCCCGGAAGCTGGGAGCTCAGCAAACAGCCCAGCACTTGATTAAGCATAGTTGTCTTTCAGTGAATGGCATTATGGATAATTTTGAAGTTCGCAGAAATTGTAGTATTTTTTGAAAAAAGTTAAGAATTTAGCTTTTTCAAATAGCACGTTGCTAGTGTAGTAACATCGGCTCCAGCTGCATCCGTGTTTCCCCGAGCGTCTGAAAGTTTCTGACGACACCAAGTTAATGTGCGGACGGTTCTATTTTTTATTTTTTTGAGGGCAGTGTCACTGGCCCTCACATGTGGGACCGAACCGGGGCCGCCAGCTTCCCAAATCAGCGCTTAACCACCGCACTACTTGGCTGGCCCCGGACGGTTCTGTTTTTAACACGAAGGAATGTGACGGTTCTTGCTCTAACTTTCAGTTGACAGGCAAGTCAAGTCACTGTCATCGATCCAGTCACAGTATCAGGGTTTTGATGGAGAAGGTGGTGGCAGGAAAAACTGCTTTGGGCGAAACGGCGCTGTCCTGTACATCCGGGTGAGCCGCATGGCCCGTTTCTCCACCTCCGGGTCCCCAGGTTGTGGGCTGTGGTCCGAAGGGGTGCCCTGGGCTTGAACCACGCAGCTGTCCACAAAGCAAACCCCGGGCCCGACGTTATCCTGGTTTTACGCCACATGCGTGTATAACCTGTCCAGAAAATCACAAAGATCACTATATTGTAACAGAGGAAACCCGTGGGGCCCACGCTCCCTCTGCCCCAGCCCCCTGGAGCGCCGCCTCTGAGCCAGGGCTTCCTCTTCCTTCCCTCGGATTACCGCAGCGCTTCCCAATGCTTCTGCTCACCCTCGTGTCTTAGGAACACTTTGAAAAAGCCAGCTGTGCCCTTTGCAGGGGTGTCACCAACCCCATAAAGGCCTTCAGGGGCTGGGGCTGTTCTGGTAATTCGTGGCTCTGTGAAGGGCGCCCAGCTGCGCCCCTCTACCGCGCCCCTCCTGAACTAGACAGGTACCCCAGGCCCCAGCCCCTCTCCTCAAGCATCCCTTTCACCCCGTAAGCACTGTCCTGTTTTGCAGGTCCCCGTGGGCACTTTGGTAAAGGAGGGAGACAAAGTTCTGGCTGACCTGTCGCGCCCAGGTGACGAGTACATCGCCGCCCTCGGCGGGGCAGGAGGAAAGGGCAACCGCTTTTTCCTGGCCAACGATAACCGCGCGCCGGTGACCTGTACGCCCGGGCAGCCCGGTCAGGAGCGGGTCCTCTTTCTGGAGCTCAAGACCATGGCCCACGCTGGGCTGGTGGGTGTCACTGGAAGCCCCAGGCCGGGGGTGGGGGGCACTGCGCACTCTGATCTGTGGGGAGTCGGCCGCTTCCGGTGGAGGACTCCCCTTCTCCAGTGGGCCTCCTGGGACCAGGACCAGGGGCTGTTCCCTCAGCTGCCTGGCTCCCCGTCCTGAGACTCGCCCTGACCTCTGTCTGTCGCAGGCTGAGGGCGTGCTGCAGCGTATCCCCTCTCTTCCAGGTCGGACTCCCCAACGCCGGGAAGTCCTCGCTGCTCCGGGCCATTTCGAACGCGAAGCCCGCCGTGGCTGCCTACCCGTTCACGACCCTGAAGCCCCACGTTGGCGTTGTGCACTATGAGGGCCACCAGCAGATAGCAGGTAGAGCTCCCTGGTGCCCTCAGAAGGCTGGGGACGGGTGCGAGCGATGCGGACAGCACGGAGCGTCCCACCTGAGGTGGAGCCTTGTTTTTCCAGATTTAAACAG
Source organism: Aselliscus stoliczkanus (assembly GCA_033961575.1). Taxonomy (NCBI): domain Eukaryota; kingdom Metazoa; phylum Chordata; class Mammalia; order Chiroptera; family Hipposideridae; genus Aselliscus; species Aselliscus stoliczkanus. Next base: position 1,382,611 of record CM066738.1, on the reverse strand, counting down.
CCGCGGTACTCGGCATTAGGGTCCAGGTTTGCTCCCCCCACCCCCAGGCATCTGCCGGTTTCCGTCCTGGAGTTTGGCTCGGACCGCCAGCCTGAGGAGCCCAGGCCTCTCCGCCTTGGTTCTGCTCCGTTATCTGTGGGGACCTGGCCCGTCGCTCATGCAGACAGTGTGTGATTTTAGCAGTTTTGCCTGTACTGTTCTGAGAGAAAAAAACTTCTCCAGAAGATAATGTACCCCTTAAAAATAGTAAGCCTGCTGGTAATGTTATTCATGTAACACTTTATATTCATGAAGTACTCTACTAATTTCTATCAGTAATCAAATTACTAATAGATTGCAGGAAGCCATTTTCCCTGTTTTAAATCATTTTTGAAGCCAGAAAGACGGGAAGGTGTAATTCCAGTGAATAAATATTCCTCATTAGATTGATCCATCATCATGTCTGTCACCCAAATATTTCAAGGCATTTTGTAAAACTCAACATTGAAACGCCTCGGGTGGCAATTGGTCTAATGAGTCACTGAGACAATAAATTGAATGAGTTCAGTTTAAGATGTTCTTGGAAAGGAACTTCCGGGATGCCAAGGGCGGGGTCCAGCGGTCACCCAGGCCGCTGACAGCCCTGCTCTGTCTCCCGCAGTGGCCGACGTGCCCGGCCTGGTCCGAGGCGCGCACCAGAACCGGGGCCTGGGGCTCGCCTTCCTCAGGCACATCGAGCGCTGCAGCTTCCTCCTGTTCGTGCTGGACCTTTCGGTGCCGGAGCCCTGGACCCAGCTGGACGACCTGAAACATGAGCTGGACCAGTATGAGGAGGGCCTGTCCAACAGGCCCCACGCCGTCATCGCCAACAAGATCGACCTGCCCCAGGCGCGAGCCAACCTGCCCGAGCTGCAGGCCCGCCTGGGCGCGAAGGCCATCGCCCTGTCCGCGGCCACCGGGGAGAACCTGGAGGAGCTCCTGCTGCGCCTCAAGGAGCTTCACGACAGCCACGCGGCCTCCGAGCTGCAGCGGGGCCGCCAGCCGCTCCGGTGGTAGCGGGCGCAGCCTTCGGGTCCGCTCAGCCCGCCCTCTGACGCCCCCCAAGTCGGGATACTCCTGCTGCCGACAGTGCTCCCGGTGCTTCCTGAGCAGACGTGCTGAGATGGGCGCGTCGGATGCTTAGCACCCTGTTTAGGGGACCACGCGGCGTGTGCAGGAAACAGCGCAGCAGGACCGAGGCCCGGTGCCAGGCCGGTCCCTCTGTGCCAGCCCGCACGTGAGCAGCTTTCCCCACTGCCCACAGAGTTGCAGCTTCTGCAGGATGTTCTCTGCTCTGTGGGGCTGGGGACAAGTGGTGTCTGCGGGCGCTGCCTCCCTGTTGTCCCCAGACTGCGCTGTGCTCTGTGGGAGCTGGACGCCGAAAAAGATTCGTGGCTTTTGCTTAACTGAATGCGCCCAATATCTGCCCCGGGGCGTGGCTTCAGACCGGCGTCTGTGCTGAGCAGGTTATTGGCCGAGGGAGGGCCGGGTGCCGAGAGGAGATTCTGAGCCCCATCCATGCAGGACTGTCCCGTCCAGGACCCAGGTAGACTGCTGGGCCTGCAGCCGCCACCAGCCTTCCTGCGCCCTGTGCTCAGCTCAGAGAACGCTGCGGAGATGAGGCCGGCATTCGTCCGGCTGACTGATTCTTGGCGGGAGTGATGGCAGCTGAGGCCGAGTGCTCAGAAAGCGCCCCTTGTCTGTCGTGTGGCTCCAGCCTGTGCAGCCCAGTATGCACTGGGTCGCCGGCATCCACTAACTGCTGGTGGCCTGGTGAGGACAGCTCAGCTGCTGCCAACGCGCTTCTCCAGCAATACACTCTCCAACTCTTTCCCCCAAATAAAGTCTGCTGCTTCTGACCTGGGCCTCAGGGACCTTCAGTAGGGTCAGGAGACCGGAGGAGCCCGGGCCTCGGCAGCTCCCTTTTCTGCGGCTGGGGGCTGGGCGCACCGTGAAGGACAGGCCAGGGCCTGGGCTTCCGGGAGCGGTTTGATTTGCGAACCCAGGACACGCGCCCCTCCCTCCCCGCACTCAGCCGCACTCGGGTGTGCTGTCCTAGTGGGGTCCGTGTGTTTCAGACGCAGGCTCGGTGTCGGCGTCTCTGTGGTCACTGGCTCCGCCCCACGAGGCCTTCGCAGAGTGAAGCCAGGCCTGAGGGCACAGTTTACCCACGGTCTGTCAGTTTTGTTACTGCGCCCCCGCCACGCGAGCCCTGCGGAGGGGAGATACTCAGGAGGGAACACCCGCGGGGCAGCAGGAACCCCCGGAAGGCGTGCCCCCAGCAGCCCCAGAGGGGGTGCCATAGACCCCTGCGAAGGAGCAAGGGAGTGGCAGCTGCTATTGGGTGCATCTAGGTTTCTTTTACTGCAGAGATATTTGTAAAAGGAAGTGGTGGGTGCTACACTGCCCACATCCCAGAAACCACTGCCCCGCTTCCGGTCATTTCCGCAATGATTGGTCTGTCCTGAAGCTGTTCAGCCATTGCTTTGTCATCTGGTGCTCTGCCTGTCCACATCTGGGCCCCGGCCACACGATGGCCTGGGGTCCGTGTGTGAGGCTGGCAGCCCATGCGTGCTGGGGTCCTCAATTTTCCCAGTGCTAACATCTGCCCTCATTTATCTCCTCATTTCCTACCTGTCCCAACTTCTGCCCCTCCCCTGTCGCTTCCTTCCCCAGATGCCTCTCTGGGCCAGCTCCCCTCCCCTGGAGGTTTCCTCTCCGGCCTCCTGTCCCCACATGGACGGCTGCTGAGAGCCCTGCAGGGACTCCCAACGCTCTAGGGCTGCCCCGCATTCCTTCTCCCATTAATGGAGTCCCCCTCCAGTGGCTCCCTCAGGCTGTCACTGGCTGCTCACAGCCCACAGCCTCTCTGAGCTTCAGGGTGCAGGATTTCCTCAAGTCAGCCATAAGGCCTGGCACCCCAGCTCCAGGACTCCTGAATCGGCCTGCTCCAGGGAACAAACCTCCAGGCGCCTGCAGGGCTCCCAAGGGTGCAGGACGGGCCTGGGGTGCAGCTGCTGGCCCTGCCTTCCCCACCCCCACCGGTCCCCTGCCCCGCCAGCCTCTGGAAAGCCCTCTCTGCCCTCCTTTTGTAGTCTCATCCCTTCCACATCCCTTTCCTGCTGTAGTGGGGCTTCAGATAGGAGCAAGTGGACACACACCTGCTCCCGGGGATGGTAAAGGCCAGGGCACGCTGACTTGCTCACTCGGCACTAGAAATCTGACTTGGAGCACCTGTAACCACTTCAGCAAAGCCAAGCACAGGGCCACAGCTCTGTGCACCCCCTCCCTTCCTCCTGGGCTGGCCAGTGACCTGTCCTGATGCACAGGATGCAAGACAGTGTGTAGCCCCACTGAAGCCTCTGGGCCTTGCAGCTTCCCTGTGCCCTCTGCAGCACGCAGCATGTGACCAAGCCCCAGCTGGCCTGCTTGGGCGCAACAGGCCCACTGAGGCCAGGACAGTTGGACACCATCCAAAGGAAGCCCGCGGACCGGGAGGTGCTAGTGGGGAAACGATGCCAACCTGCCTGCCCTCCTGGCCCTGTGGTTCTGCCGGGCTGGGGCCCCGGAGGGAGGGCAGGCACATCACCCACTGCGCTGCCCCCAGCCAGGCTGTGCAGGATTAAGATGGCCCGGCATTCAAAGTGCATTTAAAGATCATCGAATTGGTTGTGTTTGAATTTGGAAACTGGCGTGACTTTGGAGCGTCACAGATGCATTTTTAGCCCGGGGCAGTCACCACATCACCGCCTCCCTCCTCTTTACATCCAAAAGCCATCTCTCTCCCTTCTCCCCTGTCTTTCTCTTGAAGGATCTTTTTGTGCCCCTCCTAGATGTGTGTCTGACAGACTTCAGACTGAGACCCGAGTGGACACACCTTGCTTCCCCGGGGCAGTGGGAGTCCAGCCGACCACACCCGGCGCACATGCCCGGCCCATGAGGAGGGGCCAGAGAGGGGCAGGGGGGACCCGTCCAACCCCCACTTCGCTGCCAGCCCCACCTGCTGGGAGGCATGTGGCCCAGGCGCTCTGTGGCAGGTTAGCGCAGCCTATCTGCTGGGCACAGGTGCAGGCCCTACAAGCCAAGGGCGTAATGACAGGCAGGGGCAGCTGGTGCCCCCCATACCTGCGGCCCCAGGCAGAGCGGCTCAGTGACTGTGACACCTGCTCTAGCCACCCCTCTGAGCGCGGCTGGGCCCATTCTGCAGAGGAAGAAACCAAGGCCCAGGAGCCACTGCCTGGTTGCCTAGACCCACTGGGACAGGAAGGGGACAGGGAGGGGAGAGGGCTGCATTCACAGCCTCCCCTGCCCAGATCTGTTTCTCCTCCCGGCACAGTAAATGCCTGACCTGGGCAGTTGGGCGCTGCGACTTCCAGCTCCACGGCCCACCTTGCCCTCCTTTCTCTCCCCCACACTTCTGACCGGACGGGCGACTTCCCAGCCCCTTGTGGACACCAGTGGCGAGCACAGTGGGCGCCCAGTCGTGCTTTCCGCTTCCCTTAAGATCGACAGAGCCGAGGGTGGGTTTCCCGGGAGCCCTCCCAGGATGTGTCTCCAGGACAGATCTCCCCGCCGTGCTCCCCCCATCAGGAGGGGGCGGTGCTGCTGCTGGCCCGCGGTGCCCAGGGGACAACCCAGTGGAGCTGAGGGTGGAGTCCTGGTCCCACTGCGTACTGGGGGTGGGGGTGGCCTCTGGAGGCTGTAGAATGGCAAGTGTGAGCTCCCCTCATGGGGTGGCTGCAAGGATGTGGGGTGCCCCAGTAAATGTGACTGGAAAGGTTCTTTGTACCCCTAGGACCAGCCACAAGGGTCAGGCTGGGATGGGGGGGCTCAAGGGGGGTAATGGCCAGACAGCAACATGGCTCCCCCACTTCTCTGGGCTCCACAGATGCCCTGGGCAAGCCCAGCCCTCCCTGGTCATGGCCCTGGCTCCCTAAAGAAAACGTTGATTAACAGCCTTTTATGGGAGGATTCGGGGTCACCTGCTGGGTACCCTGAGAACTTAGGGTCTCCATCCTAGGCTGGGAAGGACCCTCACCCAGAATGTGCCCAGAATCTGTTCCGGGGCGCCCCCAGTGCCAGCCCGAGGGGCCCAGTCGCCAGGACCCTCTAGGCCCCTGCTGGTCCTCAGCCCCTGCTGCCTGGCTATAGCCCCCCCAGGAGGGCTGACAAGTGGCCCTGCTAGCGCCCAGGTCATCCCCCTGCACCCAGAGCACCCACTGTCTCCAAGGCATTGCTGAGCCCAGGGTCACTCGTCCCCGCCTTGTGCCCTGCTGCCCCTGGGGGTCCCTCACTGGGCTCAGTGAATGTGGCATGAGTGAGCTGTCACGCCTGGCTGGCTCCCTCGGCTTTGGAACCGGGCCACCCCTTCCTCAGGGTCCTCTGCCTGGTTGACTTCCTCTGCAGTCCCCATCCACCCCCCCATGGCCCCACTTATATGCCAGTTGTTTGTTTATCTGCCTCATAGCAGCTGGCCAGGCACACAGTAGGTGCTCAATAAACAGCAGCAGGGGGAGGCCGGCTGGGCCAATGGCGAATGGCGCAGTGTGTGTGGGGGGGTGGGCTGCCTCTCGCTTTGTCTTCTCTTGTCGGGTTCAAGGAGAAAGGCCCCCTGGAGTGTTTGTTTGCTGCAGGCCCAGGCCCAATAGGCTGGGTGACTTTCTTCTCTCCTCCTCCATCCCCATGCAGGAGCTCAGGGAGCAGCAGTTGCCAGAGATTGAAGGCAAAATTGCTTGAAAGCCTGTGCTTTTATCCTCCAATTTGTAGCCATTTAGCAGGCCTGGGCGGAGGGACAGGGAGGACTCTGGCTGTGCTGTGGGCCGGGGAACCACTCCTTTGTCTTTGCTCAGACAACTCTGGGCTTTGGGACAATGCCTGCTGGGGGCCAGGCCGATGGTGCGGGGCCAGCAGGGAGGCCAGTGGCTCGTCTGCCTGCAGCACCACGGGGCCCCCAAGTTACCTGTGCGGCTTCCCTGAGCTCTGGGCCCCAGACAGTGGTGTGCACTGTCCCTGCCATCAACTTCCGCAAGGGGAGCCTAGGCTCACCCATCCCTCTGGTCACTAAGGAGGGGGCCCAAGAAGTGGGGCCTGCCTTGACCAGTGGGGTCCCTGCGGTACAGAGAGAGCGAGCGAGGGGGAGGGGTGCCAGCCAAGGTTTCTGGAGTTTTCTGGGGCGCTTGAGAAATCAAAGTGCGGTGCAGCTGCGGGGAGGAGGCTTTGTTGCTCTAAGTGTCCTTTTGAACAGCTTCTCTGGCAGCAGCCAGCGTTGGCGCTGACCTGCATCCCCCACTGGACGCCGGGCCCATGGCGCCTGGCTGTACAGTCTGCTGCGGAAAGAAGGGGTGTGGTCAGAAGTGCTGGACACAGGTGGGGGAGGAGCGGCTGGCCTGCTGGCTGGAAAGGAGGGAGGCTTCCTGGAGGCGGGGGCACCGGACCCCTGTTCCCCCCAGTCTAGATGTCCCAAGTTGGGCTGCTCTTGCCCCCCATCCTGGGTGAGGCCAGTGCCTGCACCCTTCCCAGAGCTGATTGGGCCCATGTCAGGTCCTTCCCTCCGTCCCCATCCGTCACCCTCAGTCCTGCCTCCAGGCCTTTGCCCAGGACAGCTCCTCTACCAGAGAGGCACCCCTCCCTCCCCCCACCCCTCCCCTCCCTGGAAGCCCTGGAAGCTCCCCAGGTATGGAAGGAAGATCAAGGCCAAGAAAGATGAGAACCCCTGTCCTGGGGGCAGGCAGGCTGCAGCAGGGGGTGAGCCCCTCCTGAGCAGGGTGGGCACTGCTGGGCACAGGTCCCTTATTGGGATTAAACCCAGGTGTGATGGCAGGGCAGGTGTCTTCTCCCCACAGCAGCACCCCCCCAAGAGAACACTGAGGCGGGGGAGGGGTGGGCCTACCCATGCATTCCTCTGGGTGGTCTCCGTCTACCCAGGGCCTGATTGGAGAACTGCAGCTGGGCCCACCCCCACTAGTCCTCAGCAATCAGCACCATTAAAAAAATACACTTTACTGTGGAGCTCAGGGTCTGCAGGGCCAGCAGGCGGACTGTGGGAGGCAGAGCATGCACAGTGCCGAGGGGTGCATGGGACACGGAGCAGCCCAGACCTCACCCTGGGCCCCTCGGACTGCCTAGGAGCCCCAGGACCCTCAGGGCAGGGCAGAGGCACTCCTACCCATCAAACCCAGGACACGCTGGTTGAGCAGCTGGGCAGCTGGCCGGACAAGCAGTAGTGCGGGACCCTGGCTACTCTCGGGGCCCAGCACCCTGAGCAGAGGGCAGGGTGGGCAGAAGCAGCTGGCGCAGCTCAGCCGGAAGCCGCATTCTGAGGAGGGAGGGTGTGGGGGCCCACACCTGCCAATCCAGCCCTGAGTTCCTCAGTAATCTTGTCTCTCTTGATTAAACATCCACAGAACATCGAGTTCACGGATGTGTTTTCTTGTTCTTTGTCTTCTTGAAACACCCAGAATGGAAAAGCAGAGAACAGCAGCGAGGTTCCTGGGGGCCAACTGGCACTTCGGGGGCAGAGAGAGCTGGAGGGCAGAGGAATGCAGGAGCCGGACCTGGGCTTACGCAGAGGACAGACGGCAGCAGAGCTGGGGGCTCAGGCTTGTCTGGGGGAGGGGAAGGTGTGCAGACAGGTGTGTGCACGTGCAGGGACAGACCGCGGGGTCAGGCAGCCTGGAGCACACACCAAGCACTGGCTTTGGGAGGAACACCAGCAGCAACCGTGCAAAGGGCGGACACCACTGTCACACTATCCGTGGGGGGTGGGCATCGAGGCTGAGGCCTCTGGATTGTCCCTCCTGGGGTGGAACCAGGACCTGAATGGCAGGCCAAGCCACCACATTCCAGTTCAGGCAGTGAGGGCCCCTCTGGCCAGCCCGCCAAGCTGCCTCCAGTGCAGGCAGATGGTCTAAGAGAGGCTGCCATGGCTGGAGACGAGGCCTGGTTCACTCCCAGGGGCGGCTGCCTGGGAAAGCAGGGAGTGGCGGTGGGAGGGCCCTGCCGGGGTCCCCAGAGGTCGCGCAGGCCACTCACTTCCAGCAGTGCTCTAGGGAACTGTGGGGCTGGACCTTGAGCTTGTGGGGACAGAGCAGCTTGGTGAAGGCGCGGCGGAAGCTGTGGTGGCACAGCGGGTAGAGGACGGGGTTGATTGCGGAGTTGGCCCACAGCAGCCAGAAGGATGTCTCGTACCAGTAGTCGGGGACACAGTGGCCGTGGCAGGCGGCGCGGATAATCATCAGGAGTGTGTAGGGGGCCCAGCAGAGCCCAAAGATGCTCACGATGACGGCCAGCGACTTGGCCACCTTCTTGTCCCGCGACAGCCGGAAGCGCTGGGTGATACTCTGGGACACCATCTTCATACGCTTCTCCAGGGACGCCGAGGATGCGGACGGCTTGGAGCCACTCTTGAGCGAGCGGGGCCGCTCTGTGCCCCGAGAGGAGCTGCCTGAGCTGGAGGTGGGCGAGGCCACGGTGCCCCCGCCGCTGCCCCCCCGCGCCGCCTCTCCCGCCTCAGCGCCGGGGGCCGCCTCGCCGGCCCCGTACCTGTGCAGCGGCACGGCCTCCCCACGGCTCTTCTGCCAGCGGCCCCAGCAGCCGGGCGGGGCCGGTGGAGAAGCCTGGGCTTCAGGTGGGCCTTCCAGGCCGGCAGCCTCCAGGGCCCCGTCCAGCCTGTCGCGGGTGCGTCTCTGGATGTTCAGGTAAATGCTGAGGTTGAAGAAGGTGACGCTGAGGAAGGGCGTGAAGAACTCGAGCGTGGAGGCCGTGATGAGGAAATACCAGTTGTAGAAGAACTCAGCATAGCAGTGGCCCTCGGGGATGGAACTGCCGCCCGACAGGTACTCCCAGCTCAGGATGGCCGGCCCGTACAGCAGGAAGGCCAGCAGCCACACCAGCACCATCTTCCGCACCGCCTGCCGCGTGTCGCCCTGCTGGGCCCGGTAGGAGACCTGCCGTGGGACAGGCTGGGTCAGGACAGAAGCGGGCAGAGTCCGGGTCAGCCACTGCCACCGGCTGCAGCAGCAGCACTGGACCCGGAGCTCGCAGCAGCCTCTAGGCCTCTGTGTGCAGCCTTCCTCCACAGAATGCCCCTCCCTTCTCCTCCCCTCCCCCGCAGGAATCCGGGGCTGGCTGATGACCTGCTACAGCCCTGTAGCCAGGTGCCAGCATACCATTCCCTCCAACTGTGAGCTTGCCCAAGGTGCTTGTCATTGTCCCTGTCTCTTGAATACCTGCAGTGTACCAGGCTCCGTACTGGGTGTTTTTCAGATACCATCTCATTTAATCTTTATAACGGCCCCATTGTTCTCCCCACTGTCTTTCTCCGTGGCGCAGGGAGGGAGGGAGAGACCAGGTGCATCAGCTAAGAGAGCAGAGCTAGGCTTGACCCAGGCTTATCAGACCCCAAAACCATGCTCTTTGCACTCTGTCCCATAGCCTCTCTAGACTAGGACATGCGTGGCATGTCCCTGAGCAGAGGGCCCTCCGGGTGCCAGATATAGTCACCAAGGAGAATATGAGAGGGCAGGAGAACCTTCTGCCCCAGCACTGCTGGCCGTGTGCCCACATGGCACTGAGGGCCCCTAACTCGTGGTGGCCACTCACATCCAGGGACACTCATGGAGCCAGGACCATGACTGTCTTCCTGGGGTGTGTGTGTGGTGGGGAAGCACCAAGGGCATCCGGCCCAGATCCTCCCTCAGCCCCAGGGACTTTGGACCTGCCCCAGAGTGGAGGCTGAAGCGACCTCCGTTCCTTCAGTGACATCTGTGCCATGTCTAGACTGAGCCTCCTGCCTGTCCCGGGTCCTACCAGCAGCAAATGGCACCCACTGGGCAGCTGGCCATATAGAGCGTCTGGCGTATCAGTTGTGAGGCTAGTGGGGACCAAGCCCACCTGACACTGCCCACAATTCAGAAGTGGCTGTCCCCTGCCCAGTGCCCCTGGTGGCCACTCCTGACCACCTCCCCCAGGAGCGAACATGGGCACCCACATCCCAGACTCACAGCACGTGTGACCGACAGGAAGCGGTCGTAGCTGATGAGCACAATGTTGAAGACGGAGCAGGTGCAGAGCAGGTAGTCCATCACCAGCCACAGCTTGCAGAGGCCCCGGCCAAAGGGCCAGCGGCCGGTCAGCACGTAGGGCACATACAGTGGGATGCAGAAGGCTCCTGTGGGAGAGTAGGGCCATGGTGGGCCATGACTGGGCAGGGGCCGGGGGTCAGACCCACCACAGTGCAGAGCCAGCCAGGACCTGGGGGTCACCCCCTTTCTGGGACCCCTCACCTTACCCACCTACCTCACCCCTCTCTGAGGCACACCCTCTGCCTGCAGCTCACCTGGAAACCCTGCGCAGCCCGCAGCCCCACTAGCGTCCCCTGCACTTGGGGACAGGAGGGAAAATCCGGCGTGGGGACCTTTGGGCACAGGGAGCCCCTGAGCCTGGATTCGGTATTTCGCAGGCCTCTGTCCAGCCCTCGCCGTCCCCAACGGGAGAAGGAAGGGGAATTTCCTCGCTCTCCTCCCGCCCGCCCGCTGGACCCCAGCCCCTCTCCCGGCTTTTGACAGCCTTTCCTCATCAGCCCAGAAAACGAGAGAGCCTTTCTCCTGCCGCCAAGGGCACTTGGCCGCCCCCACGGCAGCCGCGCCCACCGCCCGCAGACGCACCTCGCAGGCCCAACAGGTGTCGGGCGCTCCCGCCGCGGCCCCGCGCCCCGCCCCCGCCGGCAGCGCGCAGACCCGGGAGCGCGCCCCAGGGAGCGCCCCCCGCCGCCTCCGCCCCGTCCCCCCAGCACGTCCCCGGCGGCCCCCCGCCGCCTCCGCCCCGTCCCCCGCAGCTCCCTCCGCGCGCCCTGGGTCCGCCGCAGGCTTTGTCTGGCCACCGCCAGAGCCCGCGCCGCCCGCGCCTTCCTCGGACCCCGCCCGCCGCCCCCCGCGTCCCGGCGCCCCCGGCGCGGGCCTGCGCCCGCACTAACGGAGCCTGGCGCCGCGCTCCCGGGCCCGCGGGCGGGGGGCTTTACCCACGAGGAAGTCGGAGACGGCGAGGTTGAGCAGGAAGAAGTTGTTCTGGGTGCGGAGGCTCGAGTCGGCCACGAAGGCGAGCATGACCAGCGCGTTGCCCATCACGGTGGCCACGATGAGCAGCGCCATGAGCGCGGCCAGCACGGCGGTCCAGGCGGCGGAGAAGCCGCGCGCCCCGCCCGCCGCCGCCTCGCTGGCCAGCGCCCCCGACGCGTTCAGCAGCCCGTCGGGCGGCGCGCGCTCCATGGCCTCCCGGCTCAGGCGGCCCCGGCCCGGCGCATGGTCCGCGCGCCGAGGGGGCCCGGGCCGGACTCCGCGCCAAACGGGGCGAGCGGCACGAGCGCGGCCGCCGCCGAGCGTCCCTGCGACCCCGGTGCCGCGCGCTGCCGCGTGCGCCCCGCGCCCCGCCCGACGCCCCCCGCCATTGGCTGCGGCGCTCGCCCCGCCCCCGCCCCGCCCCCGCCCCGCCCCGCCCCGCCCGGCGCCGCCAGCACCACGGACAGCGCCGCGTGCCCGCCGGGCCGCCGGGACCCAGCCGGGGGCGCACGGCGGCTGGCGGGGAGCCCGGCACGGGCGCGGGGCGCGGCGCTGGGGCTTCGCCTCCTGTCTGCGGCCCGGGCTCGGCGCCTCCCGGCCGCCCCGTGTCCTCTGCCCCGGGGACCCCTGGCCGCCCTCGTCGGGAGCCGCGGCGCCTGCGGAGACTTGGAGCGGGGTTGAGGGGCGCAGTCGTCGCGCTCAGGGCAACTTGCCCCGCGGGGCCCCTCCTTTTTTCCCGCTTGAAGCTCGCGAGTCTGAGGGAGGAACACCTTAAAGAGAAAAGATGGGAGGGGTCTCCGAGAGCCGGTGCCACGGATCCGCTCCACACCCCGCCTGCGTGGGACTCTTGGTCTCAGGCTCCCCGTGAGCAGGGGCCAGGGGGCCCTGCAGTGCGCACACAGATGTGGAGTTACATAAGGGGAGATGGGGAGCCAGCGGACCCCGCCGCGCGGGGCGCGCACCCACCCAGGGCTCAGGCGGGCGCCGGGTTTTGGGGGAAGCGGCCAGCGCCTGGGAGCCAGCTACGGGTCCCCCTGGTGGGCAGCGCAGTGGGGCGGTCACCGCTGCAGGGACAGGCGAGGTCACTGCGCTCAGGGCGCTGCCAAGGCGGTGGAGCTGGCTGCATTAGCGCCTGCGGGTGGCGGTGGGGGAGGAGACGCGCAGGGAGGAAGCTCCCCTCCCCCTAGACGCGTTCGGATAGACAGGGTCAAGCACAGATTCAGCTGGAGACACTCAGACAGACAGACTGATATGCCCACGCGCAGACACACAGACACCCACAGATCAGGGAAACAGCCAGCCAGCATCAGGCTGGGGCCTCATGAGTGGCAGTTAGACACACACATCAGACTGACAGCAAGGAACAGTGCCGGAGGGAGAGGGAGGCAGGAACTCTCTACTCTCTTGTCAGCAGTGCACATCTGCAGAAGCCTCTGAGCGAGCAGAAGTGCACGTGTCTGCCTGCGTCTAGGTGTGGGGGTGCTGAGGCTGGGGGGCGGCGGAGGGGAGGCTACAGACTCGACCCCAGGCACTCCTGCACTTAAACAGCAGTTTCCAGATGGTGCTGGGACCCAGCCCTCCCGCTAGCTCCAAGAGGTGCTTTGGGAGTGGGGGCCTGGGTCCCTCTACCCCCTCCTCAGAGCGTGTGGCAGGCAGGAGCCCCCAGACCCTCAGCATAGCAGACTTCTTCCCGCCTGCCCCTGGGGAGGGGCATGGGGCTGCAGCTCATCCTCCCAGGAGCCCTCTCTGAGTACCCGGTTACACTCTTCCCCTCCACCAGCAGGACCTGCCCCCCTTACAGGCTCCCCCAGCTGCCCCTCACCACACCCCAGTGAGCCTGGTGGGCAACGCCGTGCCAGGACCGGACACCTAGTTGGTGGTGAGACAAGCCAAGGAGGAGAGTTCCTGGAATGGTCAGTGAGAGCTGCTGGACCATCATCTAAGCCTTCCTACACCTTGGTGCTGGATAAGGGCTCACTGCCCCCAAACTCAGCCAGCAGCTCCCTGTAAAGTGGACCCCACCCAAGCCCTGGTCCTCCCCAAACATCCCAAGGACGGCTCTGACTAAATAGCGCTGTGTGGGTGCCCGCCCTCCCGGCCCCAACCCCAGGAGATGGAGTTGGATGGGGGTTAAGAGGAGCTCTCTCACTCACTGGTTGGGAGCCCCCTCCCCAGCCTCAATGTCCCCATCTTGGAAGGGGGAGCATGTGCTGCTTACCACCCAGGGTGGGGGGGCCGAGTAAAGGGGGCATCTGTGTAGAGGCGGCCCCTTTAAAGCCTCTGTCAAGTTGAGCCACGGTTGTCCTTGTGACTGTCAGTATTCTGGAGCTCTCCCCGGTGGTCTCACCCCACAGCAGTTGGCGGGGGATGGGCTCAGTTCAGACCAGGGCACTGGGCGGCCCAGCTATGACACTTCGGGGGGTTACTAAATTTCTGTGAGTGTAAAAATCTTCCTCTGTAAATCTAGGCCATCAGAGGTTTGAGGGTGGCTACGGCCCGTGGTGGTGAGCCCCCTCGCAGCACTTACATGCATGACCTCATCAGCCCCCGTTCACCCTTTGAGGTGGGTAGAACCGTGGCCTCTGTACAGAGCCAAATACCACCACCCAAGGTCACACAAGGGGCCCCTCTCTTACTGGTCACACTCCTGGCCCGCCTGAAGTCAAGATCCCTGAGGCCAGCAAATGTACCAATTCTTGGGGCCTTGACCTTGGCTGGACAGGAGCCTAGTGTCCTCTGGATCGGACACAACCTGACCAAGGCAATTCAGGGTGAATGAGGCAGGTTCCCATGTGGTTGTCCACAGAGCATCTTGCCCTGTGGGCTCTGTCCCAAGGAGTGGGAGTCCAGGATCCAAGATGGCGGAGAACCCCCCAGGCCTTGGGAAAACCTGGCTGAGGGTTGGCGTAGAGGACAAGCCCCTACTCTTGAGTTCCCCCAGACCCCCCAGAGGGAGTAGCCTGAGACTCTTGTTTCTCCATTGTTGAAACAGCTGGCTTTGGTGCAAGATGTCCAGTGCAACAAGGAGGCTGTTGGGCAAATGCCCCATTCACACCAACCCTAGCCAGTTAGCAAAACCAGACCCTGCACCCCCTCAAACAGGAGAGAGCTTGCCCACCGACCGAGTGATCCATTCTTTCACCCATCTGCAGGTTTTACTGAGCGCCTGCTAAGCATCAGGCTCCGTGCTGTGCTCTCATGGGGCGAGGCTGGTCCGCAGTCATGGGTAACTCACAAACCAGCTCAATATGCTGACTGGGGAGGAAGGAAGCCAGGCAGGGGACAGCGCGCGCCAGGCGCGGGCTGGGGTGGCCGTGGGGCGTGGCGCTCAGCTCTCCCTTCAGGGGAGAGCCTGTTGTGTGGGGTGCAGTGAGCCGACAGCCCCAGCGGCAGTGCCTTTGGGGTCTGCAGCTGAGCTAGAGCTGAGGCGAGGGACACATCTCCCCAGTGAGCAGAGCTTTGCTCCTGGTCATGCACTTTGTGTGGCCGGAAAAGTGGCCCCGGGCGAGAATACCTACAGATTCAAGGGCAGTGGCCAAAGTCCCGGAGGGCTGGTCAGGGGCCTGGAAGGAAACGGGCAAGGACTGGAGGTGGAGACAGGGACTACGGGCTGGAACCACAGAGAGGGACACGTGACTGTGGAACAGCGTGGAGAGCCTTGTGTCTGTCACACACAACATCCTCCAGGAAGCATCCGCCAGAAGGAGGTGGCACAGCAAGCCCCAGAACTGGCATGGCAGCACAGTCGGAGTGGTCACGCCAAAGGCCATCCTGGACCAGGAGCGTGGACTCTCACCTGCCGACGTCCATCTGGCGACTGTCACCTCTGAAAGTCTGCCCCGACAGCAACACAGGCCGCTCTGAATCCCCCAAATGGCACATTTTGGGAGGAGAACAAATCGCCACCTGGTGGCGAGTTGACCGCATTGGGCCCCTGGATGGCTGCCGCACACCTGCTGAGGAGTGGCTTGCCTCCCCTGCCCGCAGAGGCTGCACCACCCTCCAGGGGCTGATGGAGGCCTGATCCATGGATGGGGAACCCCACACAGCCCGGCACCCAGTCTGGGGCCCACTGCCCAGGGAAGAACCAGTCACTGGCTATGTCGCCCGCCAGCCACAGAGCTGCTCTTGACAGGACAGTGGGACAGCCTTCCTGAGGCACAGCAGCGTGGGGCCATGTTGCAGCGTGGGCGCCACCCTGCAGGCGCTGAGCCCGGGCATGGCACCACCTCGCCAACAAGAAGAGAACAAGCAACGCGGACCTGTGTGGAGGCTGGCGTGGCCCTACTGGGGAATTTGTGCCTCTGCCCCTCTGGGCTCTGCAGGGTTAGAGGCCCCTCCCCGGGGGCCACAGTCTCACCAGGGCACGCGGGAAGGGTCCTGCTGAACTGAGTTATGGCTGCGCCCGGGCATGTTGAGCCCCTCGGGTCCAGAGGGCAGTGGACAGGAGTTGTCACAGTTTTGTCAGGGCAGATTGGCCTCATCAGCAGGGGGAGGCAGGGCTGCTGGCACTCAAAGCCACCAGGGGACATGTGGAATTCAGGGCCCTCTTGGCACCTTGGTGCCCCTGCGTGACCGTTACTGTGCATGGACAGTGCAGCTACCCCAGCCTGAGAAGGAACAGTAACCAGGGGCTCAGACCCCGAGGGAATGACGGCGTGGGTCACGCCCCCAGGTAGGTCCCCCAAACCTGCAGAGGTGACAGCTGAGGTGGGGTGTGGGCTGCAGAGTGGGGGAGGGAGGGGATGAGCACCAGCTGAGGCCCCAGACCAGCTGCAGCGATGGGGCTCACCAGCCTGCCCCTCCACTGCCTCCCTCCGGGAAGAGAGGCTGGGGCACCCCTGCAGGAGCCCCCCTCCCCGTGGGCAGAGAGAGAACGTGTGGTATGCAGAGGTGTGCTGCTCAGATGTCCCTTCTGGGGAGGAGGGCAGTGTGATGGCCCCCAGATGCCGTGCCAAGTTTGCGAGGCGAGCAGCTTCCTCCCAGGCCTCCCCCTCTAGCCAGCCGCACTGAGCATGGGGGCCATGGGGCCCATCGTGCTGGGCTCCTCTGCAGCCGGTCTCTGCTGTGGGGCTGGCCGAGTCTTTCCCAGAGGTGGCCCGCCCCCCGACATCAGCCCGCACCACAGTATCACCCAACAGTCTCTCCACCCCATACCTTGTCTCCTCTGCTCCCCGAGGGAGCCAAGTCCACACAGGCCAGGTTCCACATTTGAGAGGATGGTCCTGGAGGCCCTGCTGGGAAGCGGAGCAAAGGCCACAGGAGGGAGCAGGCAGCCAGGCGGCGGTCTGGAGGGCCTCGCCCGGAGCAGGGGACAGGGGGTGGGCGCCTGTAGGTGAAGCAGGGAGGGGTGGGGGTGGGAGAGGGCAGCTGTGTTCTTCCTGCCACAGGAAGGATGCTGAGTGGGGCCCGGGAGGGTCTGAGACACTGGACGGGACTCAGCATACGGAAGTCTCTGGAGAAAGAGGCAAAGCTGAGAGACCAGTGGGGAGGCTGCTATGGTGCCCCAGGCAAGGGTTCTGGGGGTGGGCAGAGGGCAGCATGGATGTGGGAGACCTGGCCGGATTCCGGGTGTCTTCTGAAGCTGACACATGACTGGTGCCAAAGACACGGGTCAAGGCTGACTCCAGGATTTGGGCTCAGATATCTTTTTTATTTTATTTTATTTTATTTTTTTAAAGATTTTATTGGGGAATTGGGGGAGGGGAACAGACAAGTTGTTGTCCTTTTGTTCTTCAGTCTAGTTGCTGAGGACGTTGCTTCACTGGCCCATGTTGGTATTGTCATTGCGCTCTTCCCGGATGAGGCAGATCGGTCGCTGCCCTCTGGATGGTCGCTCACCGTGGCTATTGGCCGCTCACGCTGGCTGCCGGCCACTCACTGTAGCCTATGGCAGCCCACTGCAGCAGGGGCTGCAGCCCACACCATCACCGGGGCTCGCACAGCCCAGCTCCAGGTGGAGCTGTCGTTAGCTGTAGAGGGCAGTGTCACTGGCCCCCGTGTGGGATCCGAACCGGGGCCGCTGGCGTCCCAAAACCAGCGCTTAACCACCGCGCCACGCAGCCGGCCCTGGGCTCAGATACCTTGGGGGATGGCGGTCACAGGAATGCGCTGTGGTCTGAGGGAGGAGCAGGCCGGGGGACGGTGCGGGGCAGCTTGGTTGCCAATTGCACGCTCTGGAGAGAAGGACGGCAGGCCCCCGGACCCGGAGACCCTGCCCTGGGATTGGCAGCCTGGCCCAGCAGCGCTCACCCACCTCTTCCTGGGTCTGGAGATGCAAAGTTGGGAATTGCCAGCATCAGGCCAGCAGGACACTGTCCCACGTATCCCGTGTGTCCCCTGCATCTAGCGCTGTCATGGGGCAGCAGTCTCTGCTTCCAGCTGCTCTCACTGCCTCAAAAACCTTTGTCCTTCAGCCAAATGCAGGCCCAGCACTGTCACCATAGAGCTCTGGCCCTGTGCGTGGGGACACAGCCCACTAATGAGAAATAATGAGGGGGGCCGGGCAGCCAAGTCCAGCTGCAGGGCAGCTGTCCGCCCGCTATGGCCATGGCATGTGTCCAGAGTGCTTGTCAAGGCTCTGGGGCAAGTGCCTGACCCCTCTTTAGAGAAACGCTGTTTGCTCTTTCTGCAGGAGCTCATGTGAATACGGAAACGCAGATTTGTCTTTTTTTGTTCCTTGTCCTTCTTTTTTTCTTGGTGACATTCTGAGGCAGCTCTGGTACATCCTGATGAGCTCAGGGCCCAGGTGTGATCAGAATGGCTCCCGAGGTCACCGACTTGGAATAAAAGCCACGTCTGGTCTCCCCGCTGTTAGGGACAAGGCTGAATTGGGCCCAGGGTCCGGGTGACAGGAAGGAGGGAGGACAAGCGAAGCAGGGACATAGTCACTGTGGTTTGGCTACAACTCAAAAAGGCCTCAGGAAAAGGAGTGTTTATTGTTTTGTTTGTTTGTTTGTTTGTTTTTTGAGGGCAGTGTCACTGGCCCTCATATGTGGGACCGAACCGGGGCTGCTGGCGTCCCAGGCCGGCGCTTCACCACCGCGCCCCTCGGCCGGCCCTCAGGAGTGTCTATTGTTGATGGCTGAAGAGTCCGGGAGGTGGGCTTCAGACACAGCTGCATCCAGGAGTGGCTTCTTTTCCTGTCTTTTCCCTGGGTTTGCCGCGTTCTTGGCCGGGAGTATCTCCCTAAAGCCTCGCCCCGCAGCTGTGGGCTGCCCTCTTGCCCTCCGGCTCACTCCCCAGGAGAAAGAGGGGCTGCCAACAGCACCCCAGAATTAGCCCCGTTGGCCTGGTTCAAACAATCATGGGTCCACCCCTGTGGAGAGTAGAGGCAGAATGGAGGGGTGTCAGGCAGGTGGATCCACAGTGGTCCCCTGTGGCCGCCCCTGGGTTCCCGGGAGGGGCCTCTACCCCTTTCCCCAACAGTGTCTTTCCTGACAGAGCTGAGGAGCCTGGGCACGGTCCTGGGGGCAGTGGGCCTGGGCACTGAGACCTCCTGGGCCTTGGTGGGGCCTGAGCCATTCCTTTATCCGGACTCCTGGCAGCCATCTGCCTGCCCTTGGAGGCTCTGTCTCCACTGCAGCGTGTCCCTGCTCTGAGCCCAGCAGTGCCGCCATCACCGCGCATCAGAGCAGGAATGCATTGTCCCAGCCTGACATTCCCCAGGCCCTGCCCTCCGTTTGTGTCCCTGCGCCCACTGAGCCTCTCCTGCAGAGACCAGGTGGGGTGGCCCTGGTGACAATGCTGATTAGGTGAACTGGGCCTGGTGACCCCAGTCCATTCTGCAGACCCCAAACCGACAGCCCCCGCCCCAGACCTCGTCAGGGTCCCCTAGCCCCTGCCCTCAGGCTCAACCTCACCTGGTACCTTTCCCCCAAAGCACCCATGCCGCCCTCCCCTCTCAGAAGCCCTCAGCGTTTCTCCAGGTCTCGGAAATCTTGCCTATGCTGTCCTGTGCCGGTCCCAGCCCCTGGGCGAAGGAGCAGTGCCCTGACCCCATGGCAGCCTTGGGGAAAGCAGGGGCTGGACCAAGGGGCCCAGCGGGGAGCTGCTCCCAGCAGGAGGAGACAGAGCCTGGCCCCAGCATGGTGCCTCTGTTTACTCCTGGAGTCCCCAGAAGACGCAGAGTGGTGCCTGCCAGCAAAATAACGAATGAGCCGCTGTCTCAGAGCCGTGGCTCCGGATCCAAATAATGAAGACATTCCGAGGCCTTGAGAAGGAAGATGGGGCCTGGGGCAACCCCAGGGGCAGGGCGAGGTGTGTGTGTGTGTGAGTGTGTGTGTGTGTGTGTGTGTGTACGCTCGCGCCTGTGTACGTATGTGCCTGTCTATGTATGTGGCGTGTGGGTCTGGCTGTGTGTCTGGGTGTTCTTATGTCTGTGTGTCCAGTTGCATATGTGCATATGTGTCCCTGCAGGTATGCTTCTGACTCGAGCCAGGGGCAGGGGCCCCTGGGGAAGCTGGTACTTGTCCTCCTCCCACCCTGTGGTGACAGGTCAGTGCAGAAATGTCCCCTCACTCCATGGTGCCCTGATTGTAGGAACAGATGGCGGGCCAGGGCAGGGGTCAGGAGGTTGCTCCCGAGTCAGCCCCCCACCCCTAGGTCTGAGCCTGAATCTCAGCCACTCAGTGGCCACACACACTCACACGGCTAGAAAACGCAGGGAATACGCTGTCCCCCCTGGGCAGCCCTCTGGACGCGTGGGGGCCCCAGACAGAGGCGGGGCAGGGACTCAGCGGGTGGAAGGGACCAGTGGGGCCAGGGGTCATGGCAGGGCTGGGGTACCCAGGAAGCAGCCCTTGGGGGCCTAGGAACTTTGGTTAGGAGGCCAGTTAGGTTTGCTCAGGGCCTGCCCAGACGGCTGGGTGGCATGGCACTTCCCACTTCCAGCCTGGAAAACGATGACCAAGGTCATAAGCTGAAAGTGCAGCAGCCCTGGGTGTTGATTAAGAGGATGGAGTCCCAGCCTCCTGCCCCAGACAACAGCCCTGCTTTCCACAAGGGCACAGTGGGGCCACCAGGGTTATCCCCGTAGCCCTGGGGAAGGGTCTGCTACCCCAGTGGGACCCTCTGCTTACTCCCCCACATCCTAGCCATGCTTCACTCTGCCCACCTTTTCCTGGCATCGCATAATCCTCACATTTCCTAAATGTGTTTGGCTGATTCATGTGGACCTGGAAATATCCATGTGACAAGTAATAACGTTCGCTGGGAGGCTCTTCACTTCCCTGTGCCCAATTTTCCCGTCTGTACAATGGTGCAATACTGGATAAGCCAGTGTCTAAAAGCCTCCTGTGGAAACATCTGGGGCTCCTTGGAGTCTGTCCTTGAATGACTTACCTGTGTGACATCTGGAGGAGGTTCCCATCCTAGAATGCCCTGATGGAGAGAGGAGGGGTCCAGAGGCACCTCCCATGTGTGGAGAAAAGGGCATGGAAACCTTGGCTCAACAGGGCGTGCACCTGAGAGTGGGCTGGTGGTGTGTCTCCTTCAGGCATGGCTGGAGCCAGGAGCCAGGTGCTTTCACACACCTTGTCTCCTCAGCCTCACCAAGCCCTGGGGAAACTGAGGCTTGGAGAGACTCTCTTACTTAGCAAGTGGCAGAGCCTGGACTTCCATGGGGCTGCAGGCTCTAGCTCAAGCCTTGGCCGTCTGCCCAGACCAGACCACTCCCACCCACCTCCTACCAGCATCCAGGGGCATTTATTGAGCACCTACTATGTGCATCTTAACCAGGAGCCCAGAAGGCAGTGTTGTTCCTGAGGCTAGTGAGTGGGTGGAGGTGTCAGGTTAGCTATGTCTCCAAGTCATGCCTCCGAGAGGACCCAGCCCTAAGGGTCCCCTGAGCCTTGGAACTCCCCGGCAGACTGCCTTCTCTCAGCTGGCACAGTGCCCAGCATGAAGCCTCTTATCAGCCCCTTCGCCTCTTCCCCAGAACAAGCCTGGCCTGCTTGTCCAGCATGCCACCTGCCTGGAGGAGACAGAGCCACCCAGCCGGCTGGGAGCAGCTCCTGAAGCCTGAAACTGGAGAGGTGGCACCCCGTGGGCCCTGATACACTGAACCCCCGCCTCACTCAGGACAGCTACAGAATTTGTGGGGCCCATTGCAAATTCGAAGTGTGGGCCCCTCCCCCAAATAAAGAATTCCAAGACGCCAAGAGCAGAGCAGTAAATTGAGCATGAGCCCCATGCAATTAAACATGTGGAACCCCTGGGCCGGCCACGTGGCGTGGAGGTTAAGAGCTGGCTGGGGACGCCAGCGCCCCGGTTCGGATCCCACATGAGGGCCAGTGACACTGCCCTCCACAGCTAACAACAGCTCCACCTGGAGCTGGGCTGTGTGAGCCCCGGCAATGGTGCAGGCTGCAGCCCCTGTTGCAGTGGGCTGTCATAGGCTGCAGTGAGTGGCCGGCAGCCAGCGTGAGCTGCCAATAGCCGCGGTGAGCGACCATCCAGAGGCCGGCGACTGAGCGCAATGATCACAATACCAACATGGGCCAGTGAAGCAACGTCCTCCGCAACTAGACTGAAGAACAAAAGGACAGCAACTTGTCTGTTCCCCTTCCCCGATTCCCCAATGCTGTTCCCCTCCCCCAATTCCCCAATAAAATCTTTAAAACAACAACAACAACAACAACAACAAAAACAACGTTAGGGCCGGCCGAGTGGCTCAGTGGGTTAAGAGCTCGCTCAAGAGTGCGAGCTGAGCTCTGAGCAATGGTGGTTCGATGCCCAGCCTGAGCTGAGTTGCCGTTGGAGTTGCCAACAGGTGGCAGGATGGCTCAGCTAAAAAAACAAAACAAAACAAAACAAAACAAAAAAACATGTTGAACCCCTGTGAACCATGACACTCCCAGCCCAGACACAGTCCAGCCTGCTGGGGCCACTTCTCGTGCCCTCCGCTGTGAGCCACGAGGGCAGGCCTGGGGTGTGCCTGGCCCGGCGCTGTGACCCACGGCCTGGCACACAATTGCTAGCTGTCCCTGCCACAGACGGAATGGGAGGAGCGTGTCTATCCCCAGAAGGACCCAAAAGCCCCTGGTTCTTACCCAAGCCCCCCTAAACCCACCCGCCGGAGCACGCTTACTGCTGCCAGAGATGGGGGCGGGCCGCCTGCCGCCAGCCCTTTCCCCACTGGCTTTGGCTGCCCTCAGGGAGAGAAATGGAGCACACTGCTCCGAGCCGCCCCACCCCCGCTCCCCAGAGCTTTGTCCCCTCCCGCCCCCATGCCTGGCAGCTCCCCTGGCACCGCGGCCGGCCAGCAGCTCCGGCAAGTTAAATTTAACGCAGCCCAAGCTGTCTTTCCTCCGGCTCCCACTCGCCCCACTGGTCCCCTGAGCACGGATGCGCCCACACCCGTCCCTCCCCACGTCAGTCCCTGGGAAGGGTGGACAGAGCCCCCTGCTTGGCCTAGGGTCCCCTGGGCCCAGGCCTACGCATGGCGGCACCTCAGTGCCCACCCAGTGTTGGGCCACCAGTGCAGTAGGCGCTCAGCAGGTACCGTGAGGAAACCACCTGCCAGCCATCAGGGCACAGCCAGGAGACCGATACCAAGGGCCCAGCATCCAGGGACAGCGCCGGGGCCCCCCGCCTGGCACGGTGTGAGGCACGCAGTGGGGGCCTAGGCTGTGTATGGCGAGGGTGTGGGGGCCGTGAGCTCAAGTTCTGTCTTGCGTCTGGCACTGCCCCTCTTCCTAAGCAGTTATTGTGAATCCACACCTCTCAAGGTGCCCACAACCCTGGGTCTGCCCTGGTCAAAGCTGGAGGCCACCTAGGGAGCCCAGGCAGGCCTACCCACAGGGCTCTGGGTGGTCTCAGGGGTCTCAGGAGAGCCCAGTGGGCAGGTCCTTGGACTCGTGGCTGGCAATGCACTCAGCTAAAATGCTGCTGTCCCACCCCGAGTGGCATGGGATGAAGTGCTGGCCTGTGAGGTGTCAGCAGAAGTGCCTGATGAATCTGCAGGGACAGATCCTCAAAGGGAGCTGCCAGCACCTCTGCCCTTGTTCTTTGCCTTCCTCCTTCTTCCTGGTCAACTATGCATGTGATGACTGGAGCACAAGCAGCCGGATTGGGCCATGAGGTGCCAAAGAGCATGGAAGGCAGCACTATAAGATACAATAAGGTAGAAACTGGGCCCCTGATGATGCCTACCTACCCTGGACCACCTAGACTGTGTCACTTGAGAGAGAAGTACATTTCTATTTTTTTGAAGCCTCTGTTCTCCTGGGTTTTCTCATATATGTAGCTCTAACTAATCCTAAAGGCCAGGCAGCCAAATTGGCCCCAAAGTCCCCCACTCTGGCATCCTGCATGACATTCTGTAGGACAAAGGCCTCCCAGCTTTAATAACCTGGGTCTGCAGAATTTATTAATCTGCATCCTGGAGGCTCCCATGTCCACCTGAAAAGTCTTGCACTGGAGGAGGACACTGGTTGGCTTGTTTAAATGGCTTTCCCAGACTTGCTTGACCATGGAACTCTTTCCTCTGAAACACCTAATAACAGCCAGAGAGGCCTTGGGGATCCATGGCACTGGTTTGGAAATCTCTTCAAAGGGAAATGGGGGCATTTAGCTGAGACGACGCACTCAAGGGTCCGCAGCCCCGTGCTGGGCATGCAGCCAAGTGCTCAATAAAGGCTAGGGCTGCTGCTGATTCTAGAAATGGGGCTCCATCAGCCCTGTGGGCTTGGAAGTCATGCCCCTGCCCCCTCATTCCTGCCCCTTCTGGGCCTCGCCTCTGCCCTGCTGTTTCTCTCAACAAGAGGCCAGGCTGGGCAGGGAAGCAGGGGATAAGGAGTTGGGAGAGGAGTGCATATTTTTCTTTTGGCAGAATCTAACGGGTGCAGATTGCTCAGGCCCCATGGCAGAAAGAAGAAAAAGCCCTTTGCTGCTGCTATTGATAACTCGTCTCTCCACGTGGTGGGTTCAACACTAAAAATACTCTCCTCCGACGACAGGGCGCCGAGTGCTGTCACGTTGCACAGGAGATTGGAAAGTCATATGGGGAAGGATCAGCTTGGGCCACGTGAGGGCCAGGGCCAGGCCTCAGTGGCCAGCTGCCCTCGGGCCGTCCAGGCTACATCCAGATAGAATATTGCCCAGCATTCCACAGAAGGGAGTGGGGACTGTCTGCCCCAAAGGCCTGGGGGCCGTTGGGAGAGAAGCGAGCCTCAGGCCGGGCTCCCCGGGTCAGCAATGCTCGGCCCCCACATTCTTGGATGCCCAGCCCCATTGGAGCTCACGGGGCAGTTCTGGCCGCAGCAGTCAGAGATAAGAGATCAGCCCAGGCCCAGAACCCTGCTGGGGAGGTAAGAGTGGAGTCGGGGAAAGGGCAGGGGGTTTGGGCAGGGCTGGCACTGCTGCCCAGCTCTGCTGTGTGGCCCTGGGCAGGCTGCTCCACTCTCTGAGCCTCAGTTTCCCCATCAAAAGGGGGAGCAATTGCCTCTGTTTTGCCTCCTTGAGGTGAGATGGAAGGAAGGAGGATGGTGCACGTGAATGTGTTTCCTCAGGACAAAGCAAGGAACATGTGCCCATGTGGCTGGGACCTCTGACCCCAGCAAAGCAGGCTTCACGCCCACAGGGTCTGCTGGCCACTGAGGGGTGGCAGGGCTGCCTTCCGGGGGCTCGTAGGCCATCATATCCACTGATTCTCACTCAGAAGGAGTTGGGATAGGAAGGCTCCTATTATCTCTGCCTGAGGATGGCGGAGGGGAGGACTGGGGGGTGTCACAGCAGACATGATTGTGGGGTTTACTCTTGGGGTTGGCCTGGTCTGAGAGCAGTTCCGGTGGTGGCAGATACCCTCCAAAGGACCTACTAGACCAGCACTTCTCAAACTCTGATAGCCACACACAGATGGAGCCCTGGGTCCTGAGAGGCTCTGGGGACTGAGCCAGGCCCGAGTGCTCAGGGTGGAGGGGTCACCCTGACAGCCCCTCACCATGGGGTAGGCAATCAGTCAGTTGGTATGATGCATGAGGCTCCTGAGGTCCCAGGCAGCCAGGAACAGCTGGGCATCTCGTTCAGGCACAGAGGCTGGTCTGGAGGAGTGGGCATGGCTCAGCCTTTCGGACAAGCTCCTGGGCCATGCCAGGCTGTTGGGTGGCAAGACCACACTGTGTAGGGGCCACTTCCTCACTGAAGGTGAGGTCTGCATTTCTCCCACTGGGCTCAATCTGTTCATCTGGAAAGTGGGAATGGTGATACATAGTATCTACTCTATCGGGTGATGCAGATGTGAAACCAGATGAAGCGTGGAAATCAGAGCCCTGGGCACGGTCAGCTGTCATCGTGTCATCGTCCTTGCCCGGGTGGCCCAGGCTCCTTTGTCTCCTTTTCTGCTCCTGCCTTCCATGCCACTCCTGGGAAATTTTGCCTCTGGAATTGGCCTCTTGACCTAGTGAAGATCATGAAAACGCTTCTAAATTGGTCCCAAGGCACCTTTCCTCCAGCCTCAGGGGGCCAGAGAGGAGGAAGCGGAGGCTGGGAGCCCAGCTGATTGGCATCCATTTAAGCAGGGTGGTCCGCGGTCAGAGGCTCCCTTGACCCCAGCCTACCTTCCGCCCCCAGCTCTCTGATGCCGCCTCACCCCAAGTTCATGGCCAAGGGGTGGGTTGTTAGGTTGACCGCCTCAGGGGCCTGTGCTTTGCATGGGGGTCAGAGTCTTAGGGACTCGTCAGGGTGAGGGGTGTGGAGGGTGATGGTTTTTGGCGGCCCTGCGCAGGGCTTGGGACGGCATGCAAGGGAAATTGTGAGCATTTCCTTGGCAACTGACCTACCCTTGTCCTGGCTCAGAGGGGCCTGCACTCCGCACCCTTCCTTCTGCTGGAGTGGGGTTCTTCATGGGTAGCCATGGCAACGTCTTTGTTTCTGAGTCCAGGCCCCGCCCCCCTCCTGGTTTCTCCCTGTAGCAGAGGCTGGTAGAACTCCTTCTCAGTCCCTGCACGTCGCAGTTGCCCACTGACAACGGCCCTGGGATGGAGGACCACTGGCTTTCATCCCCCAGAAATGCTGCCTGGACCCCACCCCTGCCACAGAGGCCCAATCCAGCTGATGACAGGGGCACCAGCGTCTGCAGCCAAGGCCTGCCCCTGCCCTCAAGGTGCCCACATCCTGCTGGGGGCAACCTGTGTGTCAGTCCCCCTCTGCTGGAAATGGGGAAACCCGTTCTGAGGAGGGAGTTATGGGGCTGGCTTTGTGGAAGAGGCAGCAATGAATGCCCTCTGCGGGCGCGCGGGGATCTGGCAGCATTCTATGGCTCCACCCCACTGGCTTAAGCAGAAAGGAAAACATCCGTAACTGAAAAGTCTAGGATGGAGCTTAGGGTGCAGCTGGTTCCAGGCGACTCAGGCATATTTGTTCTTGCTTTTCTCTGGGTTGGCTTAATTCCCAGGTGCCCCCTCCCCTCAGGTTGACAAAAGGCCATCAGCAGCCCCAAACTTACACCTTTTTTTTCACCTAGTCTAGTTCTGGGGAGGCCTGTGGGCAGATGGGAGAGTCATTTGACCTCAGCTGTCCCTCTGGTTTGAGCTCTTTGACCCCCAGCAAAAGTCCCAGGACTGACCCTCATTGCCCAGGACAGGCTCCCCACCCCAAACCAGATCCATGATTTAAATGGGATGAAGGTGGGAGACACCTGGTTTGCAAAGGAAAATCTTTGTGCTTGTAGGCTCAGAGAGGTTAGTTAACTTGCTCAAGGCCACACAGCTAGTAAGGATACAAGCTCGGGGGGTCTGACTCCGGGTTTTGGTGAGCGGTGACACGCATGACAATGAGGGTGGGCGCTGGAGAGCCCTGCAACATGCTTGAGCTGAGGTAGGCAACTTTGGGAGGATGACTCCCGCCCCCTCCCGCCGCCAGGGGTTTCGATCGTGGGTGCGGAGCCACCAGCCGGCCGAGCGCCCGGGCCCCGCCACCTGATTCTGTTTGTAAACTCAGCTCCGCCAGCCACGCCCCTTCCTCTCGCCCGCCCGCCCCTTGCGGGTCAATATATGTATAACCCCGCCTCTCCACGCTGTGATTGGGTGTCCGCATCGTCACTACTCCGCGAGGGCGGGACTCCCGAGGGTGGAGGGCGGTGCGGCTCCCGCTAGGTGATTAGCATAGTCCCGCCTCCCGGCGCGGCTCTCGGGCCGGGCGCTGATTGGGCAGGCGGCGGCTGACGCGACGGCGCGGGGCGCAGCGAGTGGGGGGCGAGGGCTGTCAGTCGGCGGGGCGGCCGGCCGCACTTCCGCCTCGGTGTCAGTGGGTCGCGGGCCTGCGGGGTGGGGGCGGGGCGGGCGGCGCGGCGGGCGCTGGAGGGACCGCAGTCCAGGTGAGCGACCCCGGCCCGGGTCCCAGGCCACCGCCTGCGTCGCCGGGAACGGCGCCCGGCCTCGGGCGGCCTGGTGCGGGCCGCGGGCGGGCGGGCGGCGGGGAGGCCGGCCCGGCGGAGCCGCAGCCCGAGCCCAGCGCCCGGCGACCAGGCCCCGACCCGACCCCCGCCCGGGGGCCGCGGCCCAGGCGTCCCGGCCCCGCGGAAACTTGGGAGGAAAGTTGGCGGCGGGGGCGGGGGGCCGAGTCCCCGCGGCCGCCGAGACCCCGCGTCGCCAGGCAACCGCCGCGCGGGGCCGCCGCGCCCGGAAGTGGGGCGGCCGGGGCGCCGGGGCGGTGGGCTCCGGGCCGGCGCCCCCCGGCCGGCCACCTGTGCGCGCGTCCGCCGCGGGGAGGCTGCTTAGCGGCGCCCGCCCCGCGCCGGGCCGTCCGTTTAATTTCCCAGCCGTGGCGGCTGCGCCGGCTGCTGAGAGGTCCTTCCCTGACGCCTGAGTCGGATAGACTGGGTGGGGATCGGCTTTCGGAGGGGCCTTTGTCCCTCACGGTGACGTCTCAGCCGTCAGCCGAAGTTTTAGCCTGTTCCCCTGACTGTGAGTCTGTGAGCCCAGGCCGCAAGTCAGACTTCCCTGTTTATGCGGGACAAGGGGCTGGGCGGCGCCCGCGTTGCCCCGGAGCCCCGGGCCTGAGGGCAGCCGCCAGGAAGCTGTGCCCTGGGGGGCCTCTCGCCTCCTGACCGGGCAGCGTGGCACAGACCGGCTGTGGACCCGGAGCCATTTCTGGGAATGCGTGTGCATCCGCAGCCGGGCCTCACTCAGCTTGGTCCGGCAGACATGTCTGGAGTGCCCACCGTGTCCCCAGCTGCCTTCTGCGTGAGCTCTGCAACCCCCTGGCCATGGCGAGAGAGCAGAGGTGTCCTGGGGCCGCCCAGGACCCGTGTCCTCCATGCTCCTTCCTGCGTGTGTCCGGGCCTCGGGTCCTTCCCCCGTGACAGGTACCTGGTTCCTGGCAGGGCTGATCAGAGGCGCAGGTGAAAGGACGTCTCCGGCAGTCCCTGGCACAGGGCAGGTGCTCTGAATTGTCAGTTCCCTTTCCCCTCGCTGAGCACAGCAGCTTATTATCTACAGCACTTCCTCCTTGTCCAGCTAGGGCCTGGCCTGGGGTTGTCATTGAGAACATGATGTTGAGTAAATGTGTGACTGAATCTCCTTAGATTTACCTTTCTGGTTTGCCTCCTGTGTCCTGTAAATAGCAGCTCTTACCTAAGGTGGTGATAACGTGCAGCGCTTTTCCTGGACTTGACTTGAGGCACTTGGTCTCACGACAACCTACAAGACCAGCACTAACATGATCCTTAGTTTATTCGTGTGCAAGCTGAGGGCCAGAGAAGTTAAGTAACTTACTCTAAGTCACACAGTAGTAAGTCATGGAGCAGGGAGGCAGTGTGGTTCCGGGGTTCACACTCTTAAATACTCCACCATGCTTCCATTAAAACCAAAATTTTCATTTACATTTTCCCCTTGACATTTTTCTTGAGAACATTTGATTGTGCTGCCTTCCACCGTGTCAGAATTTTGTTTCTTACAGCGTATATAATAGATTTTCATTTTTTTGTGAGCATGGATGTTTATAAAACCATTTTATGTCTTCTAAAATAAAGTAATTCTCCATCAGGCTATCCCCAATTTTGCCTCCCAATGCCTCGGTTAGTAGCGAAGTCATTGCTGTTTGTTGTGTGCCAAGGGTGACCTGGAAGAGGAGGGGTGATGATGGCCAAGTTTAAAGTACCAGGTTGTCGTTTGGCACTCAGCCTTGAGCGAACTTAACGCAGGCAGCACGCACTCCGCCTTTCTTCCTCTCGGGCGGGCGCACAGAGGGACCACTCTTGTTTGTTTGACATTTTGATGAGCAGTGTTACTTTAATGTTTAAAATGTGTCACTTGACTTTCATCCCAGTGTCTCTTATCCCTGCCCTCCAGGAGATGCTGGCAAATGAACCTGGGGTATGTCCTTAAAAGGTGCTCAACTTTTGAAACTTCGTTACATTCAACTAATTACAAAGTAACATTTCTTTTTTTTGGTGGATAGATTTTTGAAACATTTTAATGTACTCTTATACTGTCTTCAAACAAGGAGTTAGATGTTGCTTGCAAAGGAGTGCTTTGGTGTTCCTGGGAAAAACCAAGGGTCTGCCCTTTCCTAGCAGTTTGGTTGGCGGTGGCAGACATAGGCAGGGGAGGTTCCGGTCTTTGCCCGAAAGCAGTGGTGATGGGCCCCAAGTTGGCTGATGTGTTCCCTTTGAGAGTTTGAGAATCTTTCAGAAGGCAGCCTGGGGGTCAGAGGGGAGAGAGAGCACAGGCTGGGGCTCTGGCCCCTCGCTCTCTAACCTGGCTGGGAGGACAGTGACTTACCTGCTCTCGCCTCCAGGGTCTTTGCCTGTGAAATCGGTTATTGCAGGGAATGTGTGTGAAGAAAATGTAACGGAGAATGTCTGGTGTTGTGCTGGGTGCTCAGTACGTCTTCGGCCTCCACATTGACCCCACCCGACAGTGACACACAGACACACACAAATGCAGTTCAGAATGAAGCCAAGGCAATCCTCAGTAGGCAGGTCTGCATTCTATTGAAATGTTACAGTAAGACTTCTAAGTTATGACCACCCAAGTGACTTTGTACTTCTAAAAAGACCCCTGGCCTGTGAGAACCTGCTGTCACTCAGCCGAGGGCCTGGTGGCTGGCAGACAGCCTGATTGCGCTCTGCTTCCCCGCTGAAGGCTGGCATGCGGTTTAGTGTTTGACACTGTCAGGTGCAGGGCTTAATTCTGAGACTTGCCGCACTTCAAGGCTGACTTACAGCTCATTGATACGGAAGTAAGTTATTATTTGAACATGACTGATTATTAAGAAATATTAATAAGAATTAATATTTTAGGCTCTAGTTTGACACTTTAAATGCAGTTTCTGTTTTCAGTGGTTAATTTTTATTTCTGCTATAATTTTTACTTTTTCAAAGTGCTTTTGCTGGTAATTCTCAGGACTTGGCCTTGTTGGGGCCCAGTCCAGCTTGGAAACATGTGGAGAACCCGCCCATACCTGCAGGTCTCCTTAGTAAACGTGGAATTAGGTGGTCACTTAGCCATGCCCATGAACTTCATGATGCCTCTTTCCAAACTCGGAAAAGAACTTAGGGTCACTTGGCCGAATTTCAGAGCATCACTGTTCTTCCAAGTGGACCCTCCGGTCACACCCACACGTGACCTCCATGAGGAGCCAACCAGGGCCACGCCAGGACCGTGGAAGCATCTGCCTGCCATTTGTGTGTTCTCTCTCCGTGCTTGCTTTCTCTTTGTGTCCGTGGACTCTTGCAAGGTTTTCCTGAAACATGAACTCCAGGAGCCATGCTGACTGAGCTCGCATCCGGCCCCGCCGCCTGGGCCCACAGTTTTGACTGGGCACCACCCTCCCAACCCTCCTTGTCTGTTCAAGAACCGTGGCGTTGTGTCAGCAGTGGGAACCATCTGAGCGGCTCTGGGTTGGGCCTGTCTGATCGCGAGCTTATACTTGGACCAGAGGGCAGGACCGCTGGCCTTAGAAGATGCTGGAAGAAGCGCTCGGTCCAGGCTGGTGTGGGGGTTCTTGGGGAGAGCATGAGCATGGCCTGAGAACTGTCTGTGGGGAAGCTGTACTGACTCCAGGTTCTAGAAAAGACGATGGCAGCCAGCAGGGGAGGGCAGGCTCCGATACACAGAGTGAGCGGCGCTGTGTTCTGCTGAACAAACGAAAGGATGCTCGTGAGAAAAGTCAGCTGTGAACTGGCACCTGTGCCATCCTGCTTGGCTGCTGCTTTAAAACCAGGGTGACTGTGGCTTGATGTCCGAGTGGGAAGCTTTGGCAAGTGAACAGGAGCTCCTGAGGTGCAGTGTAAGCCAGGCAGGTGTGAGCCGGACCTGCGGCCCCTTTAGACACCGTGGAGAGGGTCCAGAGCCCTGCTGAACCGAACCTGGTGTAAGTGAGGCACCGAGTGAACGTGGGGAACGCTCAGGGGCCTGGGCAGGTCCCGAGGGGAGGAAGGCAGGGGCTGCCCTGTGTGGTTGAGCGCTGATGCTCATCGGGCCCCTGGTTAACAGCATAGGTTTTCACACCTGCCTTCTCATCAGAAGAACCTGGGAGCTTTGTAAAAAGTCCATGTTCCAGGCCTCGCCCCAGATCCATGACCTGGCCCCAGGGATGTGGCTGGTGTGCTCCTGGGCTTGGGACCCCCTGAGGGGTCAGGACCTGCTTTGGATCAAGGACCCCTTTGAGAACCTAATGAGTCGGACTCTCCTTCCTGGGAGCAAAGTGAATACACACCAAGTTTGTGTTTTGGTCCTTCTTAATCTTCTGTGTGTGTGTGTGGGGGGGGATGGTGTGGCGGGTGGAAAATTCATGCATTTTCCTGACCTTGGTTTAAATCCCCACCCCCATTAGTGCTCAGCAAATACAGCTGGGAGTGAGCAGGGCAGGGCTGGTGTTAGGAGGACAGATTTCTCAGTACCATGAAACTGTGGAACCGGTTAGGAGGCTGAGCAGGTGGGACTGGGCAAGAGCTGCCGAGGAAGTGCCTGGAACTGGCGACAGGGCGAGGCTGGCAGGCGGGCTGGGTGGTGAGGGGTGGCATCCGAAGCACCCTGCCCGACTGCATGGATGCCACAGGCCATGGGCGGGGCCCGAGGACAGCGGGCTCCCTCGCCCCTGCCGGCTGCGCCCCACTGCCCCCACTGCCCCCGGGCCCTAGTTCTGCTCATCAGGGGTGGACAAGCAGGGGAGGGGGTCCTGCTGGTTCTCGGATTTCTCCTGCTCTCAGGGCCCCCACGATGCCTCTGGGTGGGTAGGGCCCCCTGTGCTGAGCTTCCTGTCTCCCCCTCCCCTCCCCCTCCCCCTCCCCTCCCCTCCTCCCCCTCCTCTCCTTCTCTCCCCTCCCCTCCCCTCCTCCCCTCCTCTCTCCTCTCCCCCGCCCCTCCACTCCCCTCCCCCCCCGCCTTCTCTCCTCCTCTCTCCTCTCTCCTCTCTCTCTCATTTTCTCTCTCAGGCTGCCTTGCAACCATCTTTTCTGTTACAGAATGACGAGGTTGATTAAAACACGTGTTTGCATGGGAATCTGGAAGCACTTTGTTCTGAATTACACCATCACGTTCCTCGAAGTGTGTGACGCATCTTTGGCACTCACTGTTGAATAATCAGTGCTGTCAAGGGGAGGCCAGGGACTTGAGGAGACTTGAGGACAGTGGGTCTCTATGCTCCCACTTGACAGGCGAGCTGAGTGGTCCCTGGAGTCCCAGCAGGAAGTGCGACTCCCATGGCCCCTCCTCGGGCCAGGCTGGTTTCCCCTCTGCCTGAGTTCAAGGCCACCCTGTTGGGTGGAGAAGGGTAAACAGTGTGTGATTAATGTGGCTGTTGACACAGCAAGTAGGTTCAGGTTCATTTACTTCCTCGAGTCTAGAAACATCGTGGTATCTTGCATGAGCTCCTAACAAAATCAACAGTCAGGTGGGGATGTGCCGCCACGCCCCTTATCAGGGCCCGCGGGCCAGCTGGTTGGAGCGAGGAGCTGGGGTCTGCCCTCCGGTGCCGCTGGTGTCGGCTGCGGATTTGGGGTTGAGCCCAGACGAGAGGGACCACCAGAGCCTGGAGTCACTGCCGAGGCTGCAGGAGGGCAGCACGCAGCTTACTGGTTTGGGCCTCAGAATGGTGCACTGTCGGACTTTAAGGACAACCCACTTAACGCCAGTCTGCTGAGTGTAAGGAACCGGCATTGAAAAGGTCTCTCTCGAGTCCTTCCCGTGTCACTGAGACGTGAGTGTGTGAAAGGACAGGCCCGAGACAGTGCACAGCAGCGTTTCAGAGAGGTGTTGCTGTGACTAGAGTGCAGATTGTTTATTTGATTCTACTGCTAAGCTTTACAGCCAGCAATACTAAGGCTTCGTCTCGCCTCAGCAATTAGCACAAAGCAGGCTTCAGTGAGTTCAAGTTGAGAAGTCCAGGCTGGTTTTGGAAGTAAGACTGAAGAGTGGGCTTGACCTGCCGTCCCTTACTGTGTTTGGTGGACAGGGAGGTTTCGGGGGCCAGCTCTGGCATGGCCCTGCCCCCGCCACGTACTCCTGGATCTGTGCTCAGAGACGAGGTACGCCTGCCTGCCTCACTGCTGCCCCTTTTTCATGGTCCTCCTCCTGGGCGGCGGGGCCCCTGAAACTCTCTCAGGCCGCTAGGCGGTGGGTGGGTGCAGCCCGAGCAGGGGTGCCCTGTCCAGGATGGACCCCACCCGCCTCCTGGGGAACAAGCTCATTTATTAGCGTTACATAAAGTAAACATTCACTTCTTCTCCCCCACGGGCCACGTTTGCACAGCACAGTCACCTGTGCGGGACAGAGCGAGTGGGAGCGTTTCCCACGTGGCCGGAGGGTCTTTGTTTCCGGTAATTTTTGTTATTTTTTTACAAAAGAAAGGAACTGGGGACTGTGGTATAACAGGCGCCAGCAGCGCCCGGTTCTTGAGGCGTCCAGGGGACAGGCGGGCTTTGCAAAGCAGACATCTAAAGACTAAAGTGCCGAAAAATCCACGACCACAAAGGCAGAGTGGACAGGAGGCACTGTCCACCCACAGTGATGTTGCCGTGGGGCGAGGGCTGGGTCACCCACAGGCCCCAGGACTGGGCGGCTTGGTGCCCTCATGCCTCCTCAGGTGCTGCTGGGCTGAGAGCCGTGGGTGCCGCCCAGCCTTTCCTCAGGGGTGCTGACATCACCCTGCAGCCTCGGTTTCCCTCTTCCTGACTTAATTTTCCTGCCCCGTCCTTCGTCTTTCGTTGCTTTTCATAGCTCATTGTGTCCCTCTGTGTTAAATTTTGTGGCTTTCATGCTCAGAAGTGACCCTTGTTTCGCAGTCCTAGTGGGCGCCCTGGAGAATAGCCCTCGCACTCTGGTAACATCGAAATATCTTCCCGGGGTTCTGACAGGTCAGTCTGGGGGGATGCGGCCAGGTTGGCCCCTGCCAGGCTGCTTCTGGAGCAGCGGAGGCCACCTGGGGATGTGAGGGTGGCTGTGATTTGCAGTCACTGGCCTTAGATCCACCTGTGTTCCCTGCACTCTGGACCTGTTTGGCCTTGACCTCAGGAGATGCAGGGCGATGAAAGCCTCACAGGTGAGCTGTGCTCCTGAAGCCACGGTGGTGGCAGGCCCGGAATACCGCAGTCACCACACACGGACTTTGCCATGTGGCTGCTCTCGCTCGGTTCTGTTCTGACTTGTGCTTAATGAACCCAGTTTCCTGCGTCTGGCGGCCTGAGCATGTGTGCCATCAGTGAGGCCTCACGCATCTGGGTTCCTGTGGCGACCCTGCCTTGCGATCACGCTGCTTGTGACCTCTGTGGGGCAGGACCAGCCTCCTGGAGGCCTTCTTCTGCGGGTCTTCCTCACCCCCCTGCCCTGGGTTCCACAGTGCCTCTGTCCCCAAACCCCTGCCTTCACAGCTCTGCAACCCCCGGTGGAAACGGCCCGGAACTCCGGGCTGCACCTCTGAGCCGTCAGAAGATGGGCTCCTGGAGGGGGCTGCTTGGTGGCTCTGGGCCCTTTCTGAGAAAGCGCCCTCTCGTTGGTGGCATGGGAGCATAAGCTTCGCCTCGTGCATGCCGCTCCGTGCAGCATTCGTTTCCTTTTGCACTGCTTGTTAGCACACTTTCCCGACGTTTAAAACTGTGAGAAAATAGCACGTTGCAAAATGTACCACTTTCGTCATTTCTAAGTGTGCAGTTCAGGGACGTCAAGCACACTCACACTGTTGTGCAGCCATCGCCACTGTCCATCTCCAGACCTCTTCACCTTATAAAACTAAACTCTCACTCCCCGTCCCGCCAGCCTCGGACACCATCTGTCTACTTTCTGCCTCTGTGAATTTGGTGACTCTAGGTTCCCCGTTTAAGTGGAATCACGCAGTGTTTGTCCTTTTGTGACTGGCTTCTCTCCCTGAGCATGGTGTCCTCAAAGTCCTCCCATGTGGTAGCAGGCATCAGGATTTCCTTTTTAAGGCTGAGTAATATTTTGCTTGTCCATCATCTGTCGATGGATACGTGGGTCACTTCCCCCTTCAGCTGTTGTGAATCGTGCTGTGAACACGGGCGTGCAAATATCTCTTCAAGACCCTGCTTTCTGTTCTTTTAGGTGTATATCTAGAAGTGGAACTGCTGGATCATGTGGTAGTTCTATTTTGTTTGTTTGTTTGTTTGTTTGTTTGTTTTAGAGGGCAGTGTCACTGGCCCTCATATATGGGATCCGAACCGGTGCCGCTGGCATCCCAAGCCAGCTCCCAACCACCGCGCCACTCGGCCGGCCCTATTTTTTGTTTTTTAAGGAACCGCCACACCGTGTTCCTCAGCGGCTGCGCCATTTTGCATTCCCGCCCACAGCGGGTAAAGGTGCTGACTTCTCTTCATCCTCATCAGGGCGTGTTATCTGTTTCTTGGGATGGCAGCCGTCCTGATGGGTGTGAGGTGGTGCCTTTGTAGTTTTGATCTGCATCTCCCTGGTGATCGGTGGTGATGAGCACCTTTTCATGGGCTATTGGCCATCCGCCTGTCTTCTGTGGTGAAATGCCTATTCGAGTCCTTTGTTGCCTGTTTTAGAAGTGGGCTTTATGCTTTGTTGTTGTGTTTTGTTCTCCATATATTCAGAATATTAATCCATTACCAGGTATGTGATTTTCAAATATTTTCTCTTGTTCTGTGAGTTGCTTTTTTAGTCTGGTGAGTATATACAGATGCACAAATTTTAAAATTTTTCATAAAGTCCAATTTGTCTAATGCTTTCTTTTATTGCCTGTGCCTTTCTTAACATATCTAAGAAGTCATTGCCAAATCCAGTGTCATGAAGCTTTTGTCCCATGCTTTCTTCTAAGTTTTGTAGTATTAGGTCTTACATTTATGTGCTTGATCAATTTTGAGTTAATTTTTGTGTATTTTGTATATTTTTGTGTAATTTTTGTGTATGGGAAGGGTCCAGCTTCATTTGCCTGTGGATGTCCAGTTGTCCTGCACCATTTGTTGAAAAGACTGTCCTTTCCCCATTGGCACCTGGTCAAAGCTGGTCACATCTGACCGTGTAGGAGAGGGTGGGTTTCTGGGTCCTCTGTTCTGTTCTGCTGCCCTATGTGTCTGTCTTTCTGCCAGCACCATGCTGTTTGATTAGCTCTATAGTAAGTTTTGAAATAAGAAATTTCAATCCTCTAGCTTTGTTCTTCTTTCTCAAGGTTGTTTTGGCTGTTCGGGGCCCCTTGAGATTCCATACGAATTTTAGGGTGGGGTTTTCTATTTCTGCAAACACCCCATTAGGATTGCATTGCATCTGTGCATGGCTTTGGATGGTATTCACATGATGACCGTATTAATCTTCCATGAACATGGAGGTGTTTCCATTTACTCATGTCGTCTTTGATTTCTTTCAGCCACATTTTATAATTTTCATTGTATGGGTTTTTCCCCTCCTTGGTTAATTCCTCAGTATTTTAATCTTTTTGATGCTATTGTAAATGGAATTGTTTTTGTAATTTCCTTTTCAGACTATTCATTGTCAATGTATAGAATGCAACTGACTTTTTCCCACCCACCCCCAAGATTTTATTGGGGAATTGGGCAAAGGGAACAGACAAGTTGCTGTCCTTTTGTTCCTCAGTCTAGTTGCGGAAGATGTGGCTTCACTGGCCCATGTTGGTATCGTCATTGTGCTCTTCCCAGGTGAGGCAGATCAGTCGCCGGCCTCTGGACGGCCACTCACGATGGCTCTTGGCAGCTCACACTGGCTGCGGGCTGCTCACACTGGCCGCCGGCTACTCACTGTAGCCTATGGCAGCCCACTGCAGCAGGGGCTGCAGCTACGCGTCCTGGGGACTCACAGCAGCCCAGCTCCAGGTGGAGCTGTTGTTCACCATCTTAGCTGTAGAGGGCGCAGCATCACTGGCCCTCATATGTGGGATCCGAACCAGGGCCGCTGTGTCCCAAGCCAGATCTTAACCAATGTGCCACTCGGCCGGCCCCAGACAGACTTGTGTGTGTCCTGCTACCTTGCTGAATTTGCCAGTTCTAACAGGTTTTTTTGTGCGCTCTTTAGGGCTTTCTATGTAAGATTGTATCATCTGCAAACATAATTTTACTTTTTTTCTTTCCAGTTTGGATGCCTTTTATTTCTTGTCTAATTACTCTGGCTCAAACTTCTAGCACTATGATGAATAGAATTGGCAAAAGCAGGCATCCTTGCCTTGTTCTGATCTTTGAGGAAAAATTTTCAGCCTTTTACCATTGAGTATGGTATTCCCTGTGGGTTTTCAAAGATGGCTTTTATTATGTTCTGGTAGTATCCTTTTGTTGCTAGTTTGTCGAGTGTTTTTATCATGGAAAAGTGTTGGATTTTGTCAAATGATTTTTCTGCATCAACTGGGATAATCATGTGGGGTTTTTTTCTTCATTTTGTTAATGTGATCTATTGATCGATTTTCATATGTCAAACCATCCTTGCATTCCAGGAATAAATCCTATTTGGTCATGGTATATACACCTTTTGATATGTTGTTGAATATCTTTTCATGTGTCCGATTTGTAGGGTTTTGTTGAGGATATTTGTAAGGGGTATTGGTCAGTAGTTTTCTTTTCCTGTGGCGTCTTTTTCTGGTGTTGTCATGAAGGTCACGCTGGCCTCATAGAATTAGTTAGGAAGTGTTCCCTCCTCTTCAATTTTTTTGGAAAATTGGAGAGAAATTGGTGTTATTTCTGATTTAAATGTTCGGTAAAATTCACCAGTGAAGCAACCAGGTCCAGGGCTTTTCTCTGTTGGGAGGGTTTTGATTATTGATTCAACTGCTTCACTAGTTAGAGGTCTGTCAGACTTTTTATTTCTTTGTGACTTAGCCTTGGTA
Source organism: Aselliscus stoliczkanus (assembly GCA_033961575.1). Classification (NCBI taxonomy): domain Eukaryota; kingdom Metazoa; phylum Chordata; class Mammalia; order Chiroptera; family Hipposideridae; genus Aselliscus; species Aselliscus stoliczkanus. The sequence continues at coordinate 1,344,296 of CM066738.1, read as the reverse complement.
GGTTTCGTGTTTCTAGGAATTTGTCCATTCTATCTAGGTTATCCCATATATTGATGTGCAATTGTTCATAGTACTCTCTTATAATCCTTTTTATTTCTGTAGAATTGGTTGTAATGTCCTCACTTCCATTTCTGAATTTAGTAATTTGAGTATTCTCTTTTTTTCTTAGTACATCTTAGTACATTTTCTTAGTAATTTTAATTTTTTTCAAAAAAACCAACTTTTGGTTTTATTGATTTTTCTATTTTTCTGTTCTCTGTTTCTTTTATCTCTGTTTGACTCTTTATTATTAATATTTCCTTCCTTCTGCTAGCATTGCTCTTTGTTTCTCCTTCCTTTTCTAGTTCCTTAAGTTGTAAAGTTAGGTGGCTGGAGATTTTTCTTATTTTTTTATGTAAATATTGGTAGTTATACACTTCCCCATAACACTGCTTTCACTGCATCCCATAAGTTTCAGTGTGCTGTGTTTTCATTTTCGTTCGTTTCTAAGCACAGTAAAACCTTGGATTGCGAGTAACTTGGTTTGCGTGTGTTCCACAAGATGAGCAAACATTTCTAATACATTTTATCTTGGTAAACAAGTGATATCTTACAATACGAATAGTTTGTTTCTGGAACAAATTATGCTCGCAAACCAAGGTATTACTGTATTTTCTAATTTCCCTGTGGTTTCTTCTTTGATCCACTGGTTCATTAAGAGCATGTTGTGTAAGTACTACAACTTTGTGAATTTTACAGTTTTGTTTTGTTTTGTTTTGTTTTGAGGGCAGTGTCACTGGCCCTCATATGTGGGACCCAAACGGGGGCCGCTGGCTTCCCAAACCAGCGCTTAACCACCGCACCACTTGGCCGGCCCATGAATTTTACAGTTTTATTTTTGTTCATTTCTAACTCATCCCCTTATGAGCAGAGAAGAGGCTTTGTATGATATCTGTCTTTTTAAATATCCTGAGCTGTCTCTGGGCCACCCTGTGGTCGGTCCTGGAACGTGCCTCCGTGCACTGGACAAGGACGCCTCTGCTATGGTTGGGCAGCGTGTGCCGCGCCTGTCAGTGACATTCAGCTGCTTCCGTGTGCTGTTCAAGTCCTCTTTACTTACCTTCTGTCTGGTTGTTGCTTGCTGATATATTCTAAAATTATTAAATAGAATTTATATTATTTTGAATGATTTGCATTCAGAATTGATATTTAACCTTCAAAGTGGATTTAGAGTTTTGTATTATTAGTGAACTTTTTGCACCTTGTGGAGATGGCATCTAGGTTGCCTTGCCGGTTTTACAGAGAGGAAAAATAACACAATTCCACTCTTCAGGCACTTGCCCATGGAGATGAACCCCAAGGACCCCAAGCTCTTAGCCAGTCAACCCTTTCCTAAGTGACTAGATCTGTTTTTGTAAGAAAAATGTGGAAATGGATTTGTTAGGCTTGTGTGCAAGTATTCATGGGCGTGTAGCCGTTTTGCATTCTGAGCAGAGTCCGGGGGTACAGGCCGGCGTAGGCAGGGTGGGCACCTCACAGGCAGTGGGATGGGCTCTTTTCAAGGGAGTGGACATTTTCTGGGGTGTCCTGGGCTGGCACCCCCTGAAGAGACTGGGAGCAAGTACTCGCTACGGCCTGCAGCAGTGGTGGGAGGAGGCAGCCCCACGTCTCGCCCCTTCCCTTGGGATGGCCGGTCAGCCCTTGGAGTCGCCCCCAGGACCAAGGGCGGTAGAGAAGGCCTGCGAGGGACGGGAGGCAAGCGAAGCTGTCCAGCGCCAGCTTACTCTTCTGGGTTCTCTCTAGTTAGAAAAGGGAACAGTTGACCAGAAAGAGCTAAGTTAAAAAAACAAAGTCATTTCCTGAAACACTGTCTTCATGGATCATTTTCTGAGAGCACAGTAAAGTCTGTGAGAAAAAGGACGTACTCAGGAAACAGTAAGTTGTGCCTTTTGGCTGATGCTCTTTGTTTAGCGGTTGGCTCCCCGCGCACTCCTCCACTTTGGTGGGTGCTGAGCCACAGGGCCTAGCCCTCCCTGACTCCTGTAGCTTCTTGCTGACAGCCCTGCTCTCCCCTCTGCAGAGTCTGTCGACTGGATTGGGGGTGAGAAACCCACATCTGGAATCAGAGATGACTCACACTTTGGGCTGGCCTGGAAGTGCCACGGGGCTTCTGGGCAGCTGGGCCGTGCTTCTGAGAAGAGGTCAGGTGGGTGGGCAGACATGAGGAAGGACCAAGGACTAGGCCGGGCTGGGCACAGCGCAGCCCCATGGGCATCTGCTGTGCCATGAGCCTGAGGTGCTGGGGTAGCATGCAGCCCTGCCTCCCTCCCCCTGCCCAGGTCCAGGTCCCTTGGGGAGCCTGCTGCGGAGAGGACCCTCCTTGGGGCTCCGCCCCCTGCCGCCTGGCACGCAGTGGCTCCTGGCAGATGTTTGTTGAATGAATAAATGAATGAGACCACTGTTGTTTTGAGTTGATAGTCTGTATCAATAGGTAGTTTTCACTCGGTAAAACTAAAACGAAGAAGATAAAATGTGCAGTGGCTGTTACATCAACCCTTTCGGGAATTACCCTGAACCTGGGTTGGAATTCGTTATTGAACATACAAAATGTGAGCCGGTCTTATGGCTGCTGTGAGAGTTTCAGCACTGACCTTGTGGAGGAGAGTCTATGGGGGGTGGGCTCGGGCTCTTGGTGGCAGGTGGCCCGCATAGTGCCCGGGGCAGGAACGCAGTCTGCGGAGGTGTCACTGCCTCTGTTGTCACCCAGCCCGTGTCTTCAGTGTTTGTCCAGCCTCACGTCTCACCCTCTCATTCTGGAGACTTTCCATGCGGTTTGGCCTGTTCACTTCAACAGTAGGACTCCTGAGATGGGCGAGGGAACAAAATGAAAAGAAGCGCGCATAGCTTTCACGGGCTTTGTTATGGGAGATTTGAAGCACACGGAAAGCAGGCAGAACAGCCCCGTGTGCCCACTTCCAGCCCTGGGAGCCTGCCAGCTCGCACATCCTGTTCCATGAATCGCCTGCCCACCCCGCCCAAGTTGTGTGGAAGAAAATCCCAGACGAGGTATCTCATCCACGCATGTATCAGTGTATAGCTCTGAAAGATGAGGCCTCTTTTAAGACCTGCTGTGACGACACCTATGCCTTTGATTGAGGTGTAATTGACATTGATAAATTGTACATGTTTAAAATGTACAGTAAGTTTCAACATATGTATACACACATGAAACTCTCACCTCAGTCAAGACAGCGAAGTAGGCCTCCCCCTCTGTTGCTCTCTTTTTAATGATCTGTTGAGGAAACTGGGCTGTCCTGCCTGGCTTTTGCTCCTTGTTCCCTGGATGTAGTTTGACTCGTAGTTAACATGGCACGCACCCCCGTGAAACCGCCGGCATGGGGACACCCCCCCACCTCTCCAGCGCCCTCTTTTTCCCTTGTGATTTATTGATTGAGGAAGCGGGTTTAGTCCCGTTGACTCTCCTAGAATGGATCTTGCTGACTGGGACCCCATGGTGGCATTTAGCTTGTTCCTCGGTTCTCTGTGTTCCTGGAGTTGGTACTTAGTCAAAGCTGGAGGCAGGGCCTGATTTTGGCTCGATTTTCTTGGCAAGGCCTCTTGGCTTCAGAGGTGGTGGCGTGTTCCTCTTCCATGAGGCATGTAGCACATCTGGTGCCGTGAGGGCAGCAGTGTTGGTGGCCTGTGCGTCAGTCAATTCATCAGTGTCATGTGGCAGCGATGCTCACTCCCCCTTGTTCCTTTGTCATCATCACTTCTGCAGAACGACACACCCGCCTCTGTCCTTTGCCCTCACAGTCTGCGCAGGACGGTCGGGGCGGAGGCTCGATGCCTCCCTGTTGTGTGCCAGCCCTCGGAAGTGCGTGTCGCATCCGCTTTGTACACCTGGGCTGGAAATGTACCGATCATGGTTCAGTCCAGTGCACAGCATTGGTGCTCAGATTGTTCTGTTGTTACAGGGAGCTTCTGGGGTTCGCCCTGGGTTTATGATGGCACCCGGTAGCCCCGACAGCTTCCTGCTGCCCGTGGAGGGAACCCTGGTTCCTTTGAGCAGCCCCTGGAGGGCTGAGCAAGTCGCTGGCAGTTGTAGCTGGGTCCTGGCATATCAGAGAGGAATTTGGAGTGAGTGATCACCACTTCTCCAACTTTCAGAGGAGAGATCCTGCACCAGTGAGGGAGGCTCTGCTGGGCCTTTCGAGAGCTGCTCTGCTGCCTGATTCCCTGGGCCAGGTGGGGAGCTGGGAAAGAGATGGGCAGCTCAGAGAGAGCCTTCCCGGAAAGGAGGGCCGGAGAAACGAGTGCCAGTTTGCTGTATAATGTGGAAGCTCATGGGTGTGCAGGACAGAGCCCAGACCTGAGGCGCCGACAGGTGTCACTGAGGTCATCAGCCACTCCTGGGACAGAGGGTGTCCCTGGCCCTTCACTGCTCTCAGAATTGAGGGACAGCCCTGGGGCCTCCTCTATGTGTTGCTAACACAATTAAAGATAGGGCTCAACTTACTGTCACAAAAAGCCAAACTTTGGGGACAAAGTTGACCTTTCGCTTCAATCTCTTGCCATTTATAAAATACTGCCCTTCCTGGGAAGTTAACGTGCGTAAGTGCTACTAAAATATTGAGTTAAAATAATTTTGAGAAAATTTAAGTTGATTTCAGTTTGTGCTGATAGCAGCTAACCTATACAGCAGTCTTTTTTTTTTTTTTTTTTTTTTTTTTTTAGGGCAGTGTCACTGGCCCTCATATGTGGGACCCGAACCGGGGCCGCTGGCTTCCCAGGCCAGCGCTTAACCACTGCGCCACTCGGCCGGCCTGAGAAGTCTTAATTCTGCAGAATTGAAATTGGCTTCATGTTGATGTAAAACAAGTATTTTAACATCATTTTCTGTTCATTTATAACCCCTTGCCTACTTCTGGTAAAGATTTGCAGCCACCTTCAGCACAGTCCCTGAGAAGTGTTTGAGCCCCTGACATGTGAAGAGCTCACTGAAATTTACCTGTTCATGTGACTCTCTCCAAATTAATCGTTTTAATATTTTTATATGACAGTAGATAATGATTTTAAAATAAAAATATACAAATAATGATTACTTATTATCTACTATTAATTGATGGATATTTGAATTATAAATGTTTCCTCTGATTTATACTTTTTGAAATTGTGCATTTGTTATGAGATCATTCATTTTATTTCTTTGCTTGGATGTAATTGAGATTGATTTCAAGAATGATGAATGGGTATTGAAAAAGGCCTCTAAACAGTAAAACTTCGGAAAGCTAAGTACACCACAATGTTTCTCCCCCTTAGATCTCTACTACCTATTGGATTTTTACAAAAAAAGCTGCTGGCATTGAATTGCTCACACTGTCGGCGTGGCCCCGGCTGGGGGCGATGATTCAGTAGAAGACTGCAGACCCACTGGCCCGGCGAGGGAGCCGGGGCTCCAAAATGAACGGCGACGAGGAATTCTTCGATGCCGTCACAGGTGAGCCGGCCGAGGACAGGCCACCCGGCTTTCAGACATAGCCTTTGTGTGGGACGCGAGGGCGCTCAGGGAGGCCACGCAGGAGGGAGATGTGACGTGCTCCCAGGCCTGGCTCCCGACTGACGGGGGCTCAGCTTCGGACATGGAGATAATGAGAAAGGGCAACTGGTTTTCAGTCTTTCAAAGAGTTGCTGTGCGCTGTAAATACTCACAATGCAGTTACTTTTTGCCTTTCCCATCGCCGTTTTCCGCGGCGTCCTGCGCCCTATGGTGATGCCCGACTAGACGTGTTTACATGTGGCAGGTGGGGTAGGTGGGGCTGGTGGGGAAGTCTGCGTGCAGCGGCCCCTCCCCCGTGGCTGGGGAAAAGCCCTGGACACCCAAAGAGCAAGTGCGCCCAAGACTACCCTCCATCCCCATGCTCAAAGTGTGGAATGGTGTCTTGTGGTTCTGTGGAGGACTATTATCGGCGGACAGGGACTTCAAGAGACTATTGTCGTCACCCCTACTGTAGTAGAGGAGTGTAAGAGTAGCGACTTTGGGACACGACTGCAGGCCTGGATTTCAGTGATGTCTCCCCAGGGGCAGTCAGAGGGCCACTTCTGTAGTTATTGCCCAAACGACGTGGTGCCCAGCACGGCGAAGGCTGCTTGCTGATGGCGGTCACTGTTCCCCTGGACACCCCTTGCCATCTCCTGGAGCCCTGGCAGTGTGCTCACCAGCCGGATGCTCCTCCTGAGGGGTGGACAGGCAGCCCCAGTTATTGACTTATTCTTGTCGGAAGCCCCAGGAGAAGGGGCCACTGAGCGCAGTCATCATTCATGGCCAGGTACGCCTGGTCGCCGTGTCCCTGGAGGTGTGTCTGTGCGCCCGCCTGCTCATGCCCGAGTCCCCTTTTGCAGCTGAACTCCCCGTGGGGTGGTCAGGGACTGGCCCTCGGGCCACCTGGCTCGCAGGGCAGCTGTGCCGTAGCCCAGAGCTGGGCCTCGCGTGCCCCCTCTCCTGGGAGCCCCATGCAAAGCTCCCTTTCCCCTGGGAACTACTGTGACCCAGAGCCCTGGACCACTCTGAGCTTCTCCCAGGGATGGAACCCCACGCAGCATGGTGTTTGGGTGGACACCATCTCTACCTGTTTGCACGGTGGCACTTCTCCGCGTGGAGGGGAAGAGGCAGCTGCCCAAGTGCAATAATGTGTCCCCTCATCCTTTGGTTCAAAAACGAGTAATGGGAAGAGCAGCACTGACTGAAAGACCATAGAAGATGCGGTGTCCCCACCACATCCCTGTCCAGAGCGTTGGGCTCACCTTGGAATTCTAACGTAAAAAGTATTTAAACCCGCAGTTATTAAATGTGTGACTTCAACAGGCAGTTCCTTCCTCCAAGAACCTTCACCGTTAAAATGAGACTTTTTTTTTTTTTTAAGGGCAGTGTCACTGGCCCTCACATGTGGGACCGAACCGGGGCCGCTGGCTTCCCAAGCCAGCGCTTAGCCACCGCGCCACTCGGCCGGCCCCTAAAATGAGAGGTTTTAAAGTACATGCAAAAACACATACAGACCGAGGAGGGCTACAAAAACTCACACGTTGTCCTGTTGGAAGCGGGTCCCTCTGAGTGAGCAGGTCACAGGGGCCTTCAGGCTTCTCCCCTGTGCATGTATGTTTCCTTTTTTCTGCAATACACGTGTTTGCTCAGCATTAGCTCATCTGAGACGACTTCAGCGTGCGTGTTGATGATGTGCGGCCTTGTTTCTGGTGCAGTCCGGTTGTAATTTAAATGAGCGGTCTGAGCAGACCGGACACCCGGCCAAGGGCTGAGGCACAGCCTGCAGGATGGGCTTCCTTCAGCCGAGAACCTGCTCAAGCAGGCTTAGGCTGGGGGTGGAGAAGCTGCTGCTTCGGGGAACAGGAGCACAAAAGCAGAGGTAACCGGCTCTTTCAGAAGAGTGGCCATTTAAGAGGTTCATTTTTAATATATCCTTTCAAAATTATTGTACAATCAACCTCAGTGCTGTGTTCTGTGAATCTGACTATACAGAAGACTATGAAAGAACTGGTTTTGCTTTTTCTCAGGGACGCTTAGCAGCAGCTTGCTTTACGTTTTAGTTCTGGCAACAATTGCCCCCGGCCTCGCACCCTGGGCCTCGCTTTCCTCTCTGAAAGGTGGGCTGTTAGGGGACTCTAAACTCCTGTGAGCATCGTGTCCCCCCGCTTGTCAAGGTCACCACTGAGCGAGGCCAGCAGGCCAGGAGCCCTCCCAGTTCTGGGGCAGACGTGGAGTGTCCCAGGGGCGGCCTGGCTGTGGCCGGAGGGGACGTGTCCCCCCCACTCCCGTCGCCTGCTCCCTTGAGAGAAAGCCCCCTTGATGGGAAGGTCATGGAGCATGGCCCACTGGGCGGCTCTTACTGGGTAACTGGATGGCCCAGGAGAACATGCCTGGCTGTATTTCACTCAAGCCCCAAACGGTTCATTTTCTCCAAGTTTCCTGTGCCCCAGAACAGTCTACAAGTTACACCAGCCACTCGCTGTGGCGGTGACGGTCCCGGTCTGATGGGCCGGGCAGCTGCCCCACGCAGCGCCCTCCTGCCTCAGGGCTGAGCTCAGGGGTGGGCCTTAGAGCGGGTGCACAGCGCCCTGGTGCACAGCAAGGTGATGTCACCTTGGGCACAGACAGCCTGCCCCCTCGACATGGGGCTGAGCCCCAGGGGTGGCCCAGGGGGTGAGTCGCTGGCTGAAGGCCTGAGAAACTGCCCTGGGCCCCAGGGCTGCACCCCAGGCCGGCAGACAGTCCCTCCAGACTCTACGGAACCTGGCGTTTTGAAGTTCGGGTCCGAGTGGGTGTGCTCGCTCGGGAAGCTCCCTGCGTGTCCCTGCCTCTCTGCTCTTTCTTCAGTCCCTGGGAAGCTGACGTAATTATTCTGGATATGTCTATAAAAACAGTTTAGAGCTTCGGGTATTCTGCGCATAGTCAGGATTCTTGGAGGCAGAATTTTATCTTCCATGTCCTGTGAAAACCACCTTTCTGCTTGTCTTGTGCAGGCTTTGATTCTGATAACTCTTCTGGGGACTTTTCAGAGGCGAATCAGAGAGTCACGAGAGGCGTCCATGTGGACACCAGCCAAAGTAATGGGATTGGAAAAGCTGGGGAGCGGCCCCCGCAAGAGAATGGGATTCAGAAGCACAGGTATGTGGTCCCACACTTGTGTTTTAGAGGCTTCCAGAGCATCTGGCATGACCGCCACCATGCCGCAGGCGCCCCTGCGGCTCTCAGTCCCGAGCCTCGCCCGGGCCGGCAGCACGCCCTTCAGACGCACCCAGCGCCTGGTCAGCCAGATATTTCGAGATGTGACGCCTCTCCGCTTGGCGCCTGGAGATCAGTGATGGCGCCTCTGTGATGACCGGCCCTGTCATCCGTAAAATGACAGGGCCGGCCAGCCCTGCCCTGGCCTTGCCTGGAGGCCTTCGTGCAGCGGGCGACCTGGCGCCATGCACATGGCCGGCACTGCAGATGGACCCTGGGCTGAGGCTGATTTCCAGCAGGTCCGGCTGCGTTGAACTGTCACCCCTTTGAGTTTGGAGTAAGGGTCGCTTAGTGCTGCAGGGCTGCACTCCGTTTTCCTCCCCCAGTGTTTCATTGTCACACAAGCAGACTCTGATGACAGTGGCCTGAGTGTTCGCCAACAGAAGTGGCATCACAGGCCTTCCGGGTTGTCGGCCAGCGGGGGTGCCCCCGAGATGGGAGATAGTGCCGGTGGGAAGGCCTCTGTCCTCCCCACGCTGATTCGCATCTTGGTGCCAGCGAGCCCTCCATCTCCACCCAGCCTCCTCTGAGCTCTAGACCCACATGCCCACTGAGGTCTCACCCAGAGGACTCTCTCCCGTGAGTGGTCACACCTCCTTATGCCCAGGCAGCCTGGCCAGCAGCAGGCCGGGCTCCCCAGCCAGACGTCTGTCATCAGCCCTCGGCAGCGTCCCGTGGGTCTGATCCATAGCCAGGTGACCGCAAGTCAGCCGTGATGCTGCCTTCCTCCCTCCTGCCCCGTCCTGTCACCCGGCTCCGATGCTCTGGCCTCTTCACACGCCTCAGGTCCCCTCCGCTCTCCTGCCTCCTCTGTCACATCCCAGCCCAGCCCACACCACTCTCCTGTGCCTCCTGCAGTCACCCCATAACTGCGTCTGCACCCCCTCCTCTTTCTTCATGCTGCAGGCAGTCATTTTCCCAGAGGACAGTTCTGATCTCTCCCTTTTTTTTTTTTTTCTGAGGGCAGTGTCACTGGCCCTCATATGTGGGACCCGATCCGGGGCCGCTGGCTTCCCAGGCCAGCGCTTAACCACCGCGCCACTCGGCCGGCCCTTGATCTCTCCTTTAAAAGTCTCGGGCGGACGTCCACGTGGGCCCGAGCTGTCCCTAACAGCACCACTTTACCTCTCAGGTGCCTCAGTTTGGACACTGAACGCAGAGGCTGCCCTGGTAGGAGGAGAGTCAGCAGCCCCTCCTCCCGCCTTAGCCCCTCCCCGTTTCGGGGCCCACAGGGGCGCCTCAGGCCCTCTCTGGTCAGGGCTCTGCCCTGCCCCCTCCTCGTCCATCTCTTGCTGCCTTCTGTTCCTCCTGTCTCCACGCTCTCTCTTCACAGCACCTTGTTCCACAGTGAGAATTTTCTTTGCCTTGTTTCCCGCTGCCTTGTTCTCCTCTCTCATGATGTGACATTCCCGAGGGAGAGCTTGGGGTCCTGACAGGGCTAGGATGCGTTCTGAAGACCAGAGTGCTGGGGCAGAGGCAGCCGCCGGGTCACCGTCCTGCCATTGCAAATGCAGAGACCACTTGAGAGCTGCTTTCCCAAAACCGGAATTCCACAGGGAAGTGCCGAGTGGCTTCTGGAATGCAGGACGGCCGCAGGGAGCCGAGGCCCCGGGCACGCTGTCTGGCCCACGCTGCACTCCTGCCAGTCTCCCCAAAACCCGGACTTACATCCCACTCAGGCGCCCCTCCCCCACGTGGAGCCAGTGTCTCATCCCAGCCAAATGCCCATGAGGGAGACCAGGTCCCCCCTTGGGTCAGGGGTCCCCGAGCCCTTCATGTGTGAGCAGGTCTCATGGTGCAACATGGCTGTGGGGCTTCTCCTTGTAGCTGGCGGGAGACGGCCTGAGGTGGGTATGCCTCGGGGAATACAAACGTGTTCAAGGGGATTGAACAGCCAGTTTCCGAAAACGTTTTCTTAATTCTGTCCCTCTTGGTGTCTTCCTGGCCCTGCCTCCGTCCATGGTCCTGCCGTGCACCACTGCCCCTCGGGGCGACACCGGCTGCCTTTCTCCCTGCCCCTGGGGCGCCTGCCTTCCAGCTCTGGAAGGAAAGGTGTTGGTGTGGTCGTGGTCATTATATCCCAGGAGGCCCTCCAAAAAGTCGATGCAGAAAGCGTCTTTTGGGACCTCAGCAGCTAGCCGTTTTTCTCCCCAGGCACGGCAGAACAGAGCTGCTAACGGTTAGATAGAAAAGGGAAAGGGGACAGTGGCCTTGAGCAGTCCCCCGTCTTAGTGACGGGCACTGGGCTGACGCCTGCCTGTGCTCTCTCACCACTCAGGACGTGCTTGCCGGCCCCCATGTTCACCAGGAGCGACTTCAGTGTGTGGAGTGTACTGAAGAGATGCATCGGCCTGGTGAGTCCCACGGGCCCAGCGGGCGCGCGGAGCTGAGCCCTTCCTGTGCACTCATGGCCTCTGCGTGTTTATAAATGGCACAAAGCACAGACAGCGAAGTAGCAGAGGCACAGAAGTGGGCGGGGAAGGGGGCCAAGGCTGTTACTTATCGCCTGTAGGCGGGAGTTCCGTAACAGGTTAAACTCTGGGCGTAAGAAGCATCCATGGGTTACATTCCCCTCAGGCTCTGTGATGTGCTCCTAGGCAGCTGGCTTCCGGCGACCACGTGAAATGGGGGGCTTTCTGGAGCTCCCAGACACACTGAGGGTGAGCCCTGGGCAGGCCTGTGGGACCCAGGGCTCCATGTTCCCAGCCCATCCACGCGGGGCTGCCGGCAGAGCTCAGAGGCTCAGAATCGGTAACAGGAGGAGGAGTTGGACAGCTGGTGTCCCGAGGCCACCGGCTTTCGTGTCCTGGTCTTTCCTGACTGAGAGCCCTGCTGTGCTGTGCCTCTGTGGAGGGGGCGCCCCCAGGAGTACGGCACCTGTTCCCTCCGGGGGCCTTCACCCCATCCTTCTGCTGCGTCCCTTTTTTTTTTTTTTAATTTTATTGGGGAATTGGGGGAGGGAACAGCGTTGGGGAATCGGGGAAGGGGAACAGTCAAGTTGCCGTCTTTTTGTTCTTCAGTCTAGTTGCAGAGGACGTTGCTTCACTGGCCCATGTTGGTATCGTCATTGCGCTCTTCCCGGGTGAGGCAGTCTCTCGCCGGCCATTGGACGGCCGCCCACACTGGCTGCCAGCCGCTCACGCTAGCTGCCCACCACTCAACGGTAGCACACGGCAGCCCAGCTTCAGGTTGAGCTGTTGTTCATCATCTTAGCTGTAGAGGGCACAGCATCACTGGCCCTCATAGGTGGGATCTGAACCGGGGCCCTGCTGCTCAGAGCTCACGCTCCTAAGCTAGCTCTTAACCAATGTACCACTTGGCCGGTTCTGCGTTTACTTTTTGTCCTTTTCCATGTCAGTCCTTTGTTCCCAGAGGAAACTGCATCTTTTTTTGCCTTTTTGTTTTGAAATAATTTGAGACTTGTTAAGTTTTGAGATAGCACCATGAGTCCTGTATACTTCACCCAGCTCAACTGGTAATCATGGTGCACTGACGAAACGAGGGGCATCAATGGGCACGGCGCTGCCACCTGGGCCACGCACATGACCTGGCTTTCCCCGTTTTCCCACGATGTCCTGTTATTGGAGGACAGTGTAGAGATGAAGAGTGGCCTCTGGCTGTGCCCACCAGACCGGAGACCTCTCTGCGCCCTGCGCCCTGCTTGTGCACACACACATGTCTGCACACTCCTCTCTCTGCTCTCCTCGAAAACATCTTTGGGACCTTTTCTTAGGGTATCACCTCCTACATTTTGACTGAACAGTTCAGGTCCAGACAGAAATGTCTGGGGCTGGGCCGGCCGAGTGGCGCATTGGTTAAGAGCTGGTTTTGAGATGTGAGCGGCCCCGGTTCGGATCCCACATATGAGGGCCAGTGACACTGCCCTCCACAGCTAATAACAGCTCCACCTGGAGCTGGGCTGTGCAAGCCCCGGCGACGGTGTGGGCTGTAGCCCCTGCTGCAGTGGGTTGTCATAGGCTACAGTGAGTGGCCGGCAGCCAGCGTGAGCTGCCAACAGCCGCTGTGAGCAACCATCCAGAGGCTGGCGACCGATCTGCCTCATCCGGGAAGAGCGCAATGATGATACCAACATGGGCCAGGAACATGGGCTCCACAACTAGACTGAAGAACAAAAGGACAGCAACTTGTCTGTTCCCCTGCCCTGATTCCCCAATAAAAAAATCTTTAAAAAAAAAAAAAAAAGAAAGAAAGAAATGTCTGGGGCTTTGTGATGAACTCGACAAACTTCTTGATCCTGACCCTTCGGAAGCATCGTTTCAGCAGAGTGACGTCATTACAGTGCACCCCCTACGGGACTGATGGGTTTATAGGAAAGCTGGGTGTGCACACAGGGGTAGCCTGTTCTCAGAGCCACGGGGCAAGGCCACCTCCTGAGGGGCCCTGCACCCTTGACACATTCGTCACGTTGCCCCTTGAAATGCTCATCTCTCTGGACACCTCTCTTCTTACAACTTAGCCACTCACACGAGAGCGACAAACTAGGTAACAGTTTCCAGCTGTCGTCCAGGGCTGCTCAGGCCCCGGCCAGTCTCCGCCGCTCCCCTCCCCAGGGTTCTGGGGGTTCCAGGCGCCTCATCTTTCTATTGGTAGATGTTTCTTACGTGTCGTATAGACTCGGGTTCCTTTAAAGACAACCACAGTGCTTCTTTGTCCTCCTTCAGAAATAGCATCCTTCCTCAGTATCACCAGGCAGCCAGCTGGCCCGTGCTCATCCTCGGTGTTTGCGTCTGTGTGTGTGGGACTTGCTTGGATCTTCCCGCCCTGGACTTTTCTTTGCTCTTCGGAGTTTGCCAGCTGATGCTCAGTGCCTAGACCATTCATTCACCGTCACTCTTGGTTCAGTACCTGCGCTGCATCTGCGTGAGGAAGCCCCTTCTTCTGCTGCGAACGTGGTTTGCGTAAGGAAGGAGGGCAGTGAGCAATTCTTCCTGTTTATCAACGTTTTCACATAAAGTGCCGGGCTTCTGAGCTCATGACCAGCATCACCAGCTAGTTTGTCTTTTTATTTACTTTTTTAGTATTTATTTATTTATTTATTTATTTATTTTCACAGGTTTAGTTTGTGTATAGATTTGCTTAACAATCACTGAATTTCTAAGCCAGGTCAGGCAACTGAAGAGCCTTTATAAGTAGTTTATATTGTCTAGAACCAAGGTATGCTGCAAACCTAGTCTGGAGCAAAATGGGAAATAACATCTTTCTAAAGATAGGCTTAGAAATTCTGATCCAATAAGTTAAGATGTTTCCTTTCTCTGGTAGCAGGGCTGAGGAATACCTGGCTGCTAGACCACCATTCACAGGTATAGCCAAGAAAATAGTACAGACCACCAAAAGCAAGACCAACTAATCCACCCTGTATTACGGTACGGGTTTCACAGTTCAAATCACCTGTATTCAATGGTAAACTTACAAAACCTTTGTAAGATATGTTTGCTGCCAAAAATGGGATTACTGCCATTGGTAAGCCTGCCGCTATATGAGCCTGTGTCAAATTTAAGGCGCGCCGAAAAAGAGTGTTTGCTATTAGGCCACAGAGAGCAGCATTAAATCCAATATATGTTGATCCATGTTCAAGTAGACCCCTTTCTGCTTCTGGTAGTTGGTTAATTTTTCTGGTTATGATATCAAAAATTTGGTTTTCCTTAACAGTATAATCTGGTTCATGATTCTCCATCTTGAGCTGCGTTTTCTTCCCTGAAATGTCAGTACTTCAGGCTGTCCTCCCAGCGCTTGGTGTTTCCTCTCGGCTTCTTCAGCGTCACTGCCTATTTACTTTTTTTTTTTTTTTTACTATTTTTTTGTTTTGTTTTGTTTTTAAGATTTTATTGGGGAATTGGGGGAGGGGAACAGCATTGGGGAACCGGGGAAGGGGAACAGACAAGTTGCTGTCGTTTTGTTCTTCAGTCTAGTTGTGGAGGATGTCACTTCATTGACCCATGTTGGTATCATCATTGCACTCTTCTCGGCTAAGGCAGATCAGTCACCGGCCTCTGGACGGCAGCTCGCAGCGGCTCTTGGCAGCTCACACAGGCTGCCGGCCGCTCACGCTGGCTGCCGGCCACTCACTGTAGCCTATGGCAGCCCACTGCAGCAGGGGCTGCAGCTATGCCATCCCCAGGGTCTCACAGCAGCCCAGCTCCAGGTGGAGCTATTGTTTACCACCTTAGCTGTAGCGGGCAGTGTCACTGGCCCTCATATGTGGGATCCGAACCGGGGCCGCTGGCATCCCAAGCCAGCTCCCAACCAACACTCCACTCGGCCAGCCCTCCTTTCTTTTATTTACTTTCGAAGTCAGGGTGTTGAGCCGATTTGCTGTGGCTGAGGAATGCCTCTACAGGGACCCACAGTCTACAAAAGACGCTCCGGCTCATCCTGTGCCTTTATTGTCCGGCACCTGCTGTCAGCCACCCATCCAGGGAGAGAGGACTCAGGACCACCGGTGGCCTCAGGCAGCTGTTGGATGGGTCTTGTTTCTGGGTCTCTCTAGGGGAGAACCGTGTTTTGATTTGTGTCCACAATGCTTCAGATCTGGGGTGACAGGATTTAAGTAACCGCTGTTTTGTGTGTGTGTGTGAGAGAGAGAGAGAGAGAGGGAGAGAGAGAGAGAGAGAGAGAGAGCGAGCGCGTGCACGTCTTCTCCCACACCAACAATGCTGGAGGTGATTGACTTAGACTGGTGCAGACTTAAGGGTTCACTTGCTTTGTCCCCCCACACGCCATCCTGGGGAAGACCAGCTCCGCTGGCAGCAGCGTGTTCACTGAGACAGCGGAGTCTGTTGGCTTCCAGGCTGTTTTGTCTCTGGGTGCATCTGAAGCCACTGTGCTCGAGGGTGCCTGCACTGGCTCCTCTCGCTGGGGGCTGTGCCCGCGAGATTTCATGGGCTTATTTGTTTCATTTTATGCTTGATGCATGGAGGTTGCTTTTCAAGTTTAAACTTAGCTTTGTTTTAAAATTATAAGTTCCAAGTCAAATCTTAGAAACAAGGTATATTCCTAGATTGATCTGTCTGCCCGTCTGTCTGTCTGTATCTGCCCATCTGTCTGTTCCGTTTCCTGTCCCTTCCCCTAGAGACAGCCATTGCAAAACCTGTGCTCTGCCCCTCCGTGCCTCCTCAAGCTGACCGTGCACACCTCCCCATCTCTTTGGGTGCACGGTAGGCTCCCCTCACCTTTGTCCATCCACGGCACAACGTAGCTGCTTCT
Source organism: Aselliscus stoliczkanus (assembly GCA_033961575.1). Classification (NCBI taxonomy): domain Eukaryota; kingdom Metazoa; phylum Chordata; class Mammalia; order Chiroptera; family Hipposideridae; genus Aselliscus; species Aselliscus stoliczkanus. Next base: position 1,328,296 of record CM066738.1, on the reverse strand, counting down.
CACCCTTTTGGTCCCTGCATTGTGCTGCCTCCTGGGGCAGCCCATATTTACTGACCTGGCCTTGTTGTTGGGCGTTCGGGTCATTCCTGGCCTTTGCCGTGTGTTTGCCAGAGGGTCTATGGGATTATCTGGCCCCTGGACCCCACGATAAGTGTGTGTGCAGTTCTGATGTGGCGAATTCCCCGGGGAGTGGGGAGGGGAGGGCTGTCACACTGACACTTGCAGTGCCACCAGCAGGCATGCGGCGGGTGAGCAGGGGAAGGTCACTTTGCTTCATTTCCTTCCTCCTGGTGTGAGCAAGGCCAGCGTGGCATCTGCACCCAGGGCTGCCTGTGTCTCTTCCCCTCCTGTTCCCTCACCTCCAGTCCCTCCTGACATCCTGCCCTGCTCAGCAGGCTCCTTACTGGGAGGGCCTCTGAACCTCCTCCGTACTCACCAGCTCACAGCGCTTTGTCCCTTAGTGTCCCTCTCAGCATCTTCCTGGCTCCTCCCCCGCACTGCTCGCTTTGCCTGAACCTGAGAGCAGGTCCCAGAGCGAAACGCCTTGGCCGACTTTGAAAGGCCTTTGGGTATAGCACACGGGGCCATGTGATAGGGGTCTCGCCTGCCTGGCTAAGGAGTCAAGTCACCCCAGGGGTGCTGGGAAGCTAATGACTCTTTTGAATGATGCTCCGGGACCACTGATCTGGAGGTGGCTTGAAGGACACGCTGGAGTGGAGGACAGGCCCCTGGAGGTGGCCAGTGGGGCCACTCCTGCAGTCTCAGTGGTCTGGAAGGGGGCGGTGGGCATAGACAGAGGAGCGGAGGGCCTGGGAGCCAGCGTGTGGGCAGCGGGAGGACAGTGAGCGGCTTTCCGTTCCAGGCGTGCCCGCCCAGCCCTGGGGGCGCAGATCTCTCCAGGCAGGGGCCGTGCGGGCGGGCGGGCGGGCGGGCGGGCGCGGGCGGCGGCCCCGGGAGCGGCCCCTCACGGCCCTCGCTGGCCCGCAGGAGCTGTCCAAGATCACCATGCCCGTCGCTTTCAACGAGCCTCTGAGCTTCCTGCAGCGGATCACGGAGTACATGGAGCACGTCCACCTCGTCCACAGGGCCTCGCGCCAGCCCCAGGCCCTGGACCGCATGCAGGTGGGCGCCGGGTGGGGCTGGCGCGGGCGTGGCCCTGAGTGGGGGGCTGCCTGTCCTTCCCGGCGGGCGTGCAGCTGTGCTGGGCCATGGTCTCACGGGCACGCACCGGCCTGTGCCTTGGCCCCTCCTGGGTTCTTGCAGCGTCACTGGCCATGTGTGTGTGTGCGCACGTGTATGTGTGTGTGTACCCTGTGTGTGCGTGTGTGCGCCTAGATGCATGCATGTCATGTGTGTCCCTGTGCATGCACATGTGTGTGCCCACATGTATATGTACATGCATATGCCCTGCGTGTGTTGTGTGCCTGCGTACGCATGTGTGTCATGTGTGCATGCACCTGTGCACCCATGTGCTTCTGTGTTGTGTGGACCTGAGTGCGCAGGCACATGTGTGTGCGTGCGCGTGCCTGTGTGGGTGCCCACGTGGGACAGACAGGCCGCCCTTGCGCAGGGCCTGCAGGAAGGCCTGGCGGGGCAGTGTCAGCAGCCGGCAGCCCCCTCTCCTTTGGCTTTGAGGAAGTGGGGAGTGACAGAGGCGTCTCCCGGAAGCTCTGTAACCTCAGACACTCACAACTGGAAGACTGAACAGTCATCTGAGAGTAAATAATGGTGCAGGGAAGCTCGTGCCTGAGCCGCCCTGCAGCGTTGGCACCTGCCTGCTACTGGAGACCTGCTCACGCCTGTGTGTTGTTTGCAGTGTGTGGCCGCCTTCGCTGTGTCAGCGGTGGCTTCCCAGTGGGAGAGGACCGGCAAGCCCTTCAACCCCCTGCTGGGAGAGACCTATGAGCTCATCAGGTAAGGCAGCCCCCCAGCCTGTGCGCAGGCGCTCCGGTGCCAATGGGCTCCCGGTGCCGATAGGCTCCCGGTGCCGATGGGCTCCCGGTGACGATGGGCTGGTTCTTCGAGCAGCATGGCTCCCTCCACTCTGAGGCCTTGGTGGAGTGCCTGCAACACCGTGGGCTTCACGTAGGAGGAATGTCGTGTCAGTAACATAACAAAACCCTAGTGCGTAAAAACTGTTGAAAATGGGTAATGTTTTCGATTCAGGAATGGAGAGAGAGCGTAGGTGAACGTGCCGGCCAGACGCGTAGAGTGCTCAGCTTGGGGCTAGCATGGGAATTGGCCCCAGTACGTACCCTCGCCCATTCCCAGAGCGGGTCAGCCAGGAAGTGCAGGCGGGAGGGCTCTGCCTAGCCCCCAACCACGGGGTCACGGGTGCCACTGATGTTACTTCCAATGGCGTTTCTCATGGGTAGGTTCAGCAGCCCCTCCAGCCCCGCGCCCCCAGCGTTCCCCGGTCCTGGAGCCCAGCACGCACACCTAGCACTGGACCCGGGCAGACTGGCCGCGCGTGGTGTTTGCCACTGCCCGCACTGCCCGCAGATTATCCGTGGGCCGGCTGGCTTGGTAAGAGTGCCACCCAGAGCACAAGCATCAAGTTCCCCCCCAAGCAGGGCTGTGGTCTCGCGCTCGCCAGGTCACTGGGTGAACACAGCCCGGGCCCGGGCTCTGGGAGTGTTTGGTGACACCTGTAGTGACTTTTATTCCATCTACTTGTGGGTCCTGGTGGGAGCCTGTTGGAATAGTTTATTAAATAAAAGTTTGTTTTTCATTGCAAGAGCACGCTCTCTTCTGAGGATGTGTAAAATTGAGAAAGTGAAAAAGACAAGTCAGACATGATCCCACGGAAGACACTCGGTGGCAACACTTTAGTAGGTTCCCTGGGGCTCACAGAACGTGACATGTTAGCTTGTATCCTTCCTCATTTAACATTATGCCACATTCATTTCCCCACGATGTTAAAACCTTTTCCTAAGTTACAGTATTTCACTGATGCCAAGACACATTTTTCATGTTTTAGCATTTCTGCCTGTCATAAATTAATTTGCAGCATTTTTCTTTCTTTGATAAAATAAAACAAGAGTGTGTTATGGGATCAGTGGCCTCTTGGGTTCAAAGAAGTGTAGTTTTTTTCGAAATTTCCGACTGTCGTTGCCAGGTCCCTTGTTGCCATGTGTTAGGATGACCTAGGTGAAGAAATGATTGTGGGACCTGGGATGTCGGTCTGCTTACAACAGGCAACCTTCAGGTGTGTAAAGAGGCTGAAAGTGTGTGCCAGCTCTGGTTTCGGACCACGTGGGTGGAACGGTCATCTTTAGGGACGCAGGCCGGCCTCACGTGTGGGGCCGGAGCTGCGAAGGCCAATCAGCCTGTGGCGTGGCCTGGACACTGCCGCTGCTGCCCGATTGCCAGCACTGCTGGCCTGGGAATGCGACTTCACTGTTGGCCGGCCCTGAGCAGTGGAGCAGCTGGCCTTGACATCTCATTACCTTGGAGAAAGCTGGATGCGTTAGGTGTGTCGCCACAGGACTTCTCCATAAGTGACATGGGTTCAGCAGGTGACGTCACAGCAAGAGGGACTGTAGGGACAGCCCTGCATCTTCAGTTTAGAAATGGGGAAGTGAGGCCCAGATGAGGGGAAGAAGCCCGGGAGTTGGTCCTAAGGGGGTCTCTGTTGGTAATCGAGCAGAGGGCTCTTTCTAGGTGTTTCTCCTGGGCAGGTTGCCTCCTCTGGCCGGCATGTTGTCAACTTCAAGATTCTGACCTCATCTAGCTTTTAGCAAGTTATTACAATTTTAGTTTATGAAAAAGCATCATTAAAATATCTTGAAAAGAGAAATCAAAGCATAATATGAAAAAAAGGTCTAGACAACGGGAAATAAGCCATACGGCTTAAAAGGACATGAAGAGGCCAAGTGCTGACGGCACTGTGACCATCCTGATTGCTCACCATCTAGGAGCGCCATTCCAGGCTTGGACTAAACTGTCACCAACTGATAGAAAATACGAACGTTCTTTCTAAATTCCGGTATACTTGGTTTGTCATGTTTTCGTCTCCAGGTCACACGTGTGCCCGGTGTCCCTGCATATTAGGCACACAGGACCTGTACAGTCTTCCTGTTTGGGGACCAACATGACCAAACCAAGTCACTCACCAATGTCTCTGTCCTCCCAGATTGCTCCTGTAAGCTAAAACTAGCACTTTCTTTTCTTAGACAAGTATTCATTTAGTAAATTACATACCTTGGTAGGCAACCTTTTAAAAATCTAATTTTCAGCTTTCCTTCCTCTGTAATGATTGGAAATTCAGATTTCAGGTAAGTTAGTAATTATGTGGTTTAGCTTTTGTAATCATTAATGACTACAGCTGTAGGTGTATTCACAGTTCCGGAACAATTTTAAAAAATGACATTTTTATTGAAAAAGAGAGTGCACTAAAATCCTATTTCCTGGCCAGAAATATCTTAGGGCACAAGACACTTTATCACAAAATTTCCAGGAGCCTCAGAAGAAGGCTAGAAAGGAGCCCCCTTTCAGAAAGGCTGGGAAGTTACCACTCTTGGCTTTGGGGCAGTGGGCGTCCCTTGAGACTCAGGCGATAGTCAGGTGTCAGGCCTCTCAGTCACTGGTTCTGAGAGGTGCTTGCTGACCTGCATGTGCTCAGATGGTCCTGTGGAGGCAGTTTATGCATGTGTGTGTGCATGTGTGTGCCTGCATGGGTGTGTGTGTGCCTGTGTTGACGGCATTAGGCCAAGTGTGACATCAGAGCAGGTGTTGGATAGCTCTGACACCTGTGGCAGCATGGCGTGATTCCCAGTTCCCAGTGGCTCTCCCCGACACGAGGGCCCTCCACTCACATGTGCGTGTGTCACTGTGGCTGCGCTGACAGGGCCCCTGGGCCGACCTTTGTGGGGTGCTGTCACTAACGAGGCTCCTGCTGTGTCTCTCCCGCTCCCCTCCTTTCTTGTTTTCATGCCTAGGGAAGACTTGGGGTTCAGGTTCATATCCGAGCAGGTCAGCCACCACCCCCCCATCAGTGCATTCTATTCCGAAAGCCTCTACCACGACTTCCTGTTCCACGGCTCCATCTACCCGAAGCTCAAGTTCTGGGGGAAGAGCGTGGAGGCGGAGCCCCGAGGCACCATCACGCTGGAGCTCCTGCAGTGAGTGGGGCGCCTGCCACAGACCCAAGGGGCAGGAACCCGTCCTCAGTGGGAGGGAGGCTTGCTGGGCTGGCGGCAGAAACCCTGCCGCTGGACTGCTCACTAGGTGCCCGGCAGGGCTGGTGCTCCTTGGAGGAAGCCCTCGTCTTCTTTCTCACATGGTCTGGACATGCTCTGGTCACCGGTTGGAGACGTGTAATGACCCCACACTTGCAGCTCCAAACAAGAAGTGTTTGTGTCTCCCGTAGTGTCTGGGCATCTGGGAGCAGCACGGGGGGACCTGCTTGGGGTCCCATAGGTGGGCCAGGCCGCGTCCTGGGTACAGCCTCTGCTTCCACAGCAGTTGACGCTGGTGTCCCTCAGAGCCAGGACCCAAGGGGAGAAGTGTCCAAGAGAAGCCATAGCATGGCCCAGCCGCCACCCCTCCACCCACATGTGTGCTGTTGGCCTGAGGGTTTGAATTCCAGGAGGTGGGGAATATGGAGTGACCACCCTCCAGGCTGCCCCACACCCATGTGGTCTGAATCTAAACACTGATCTGATGTTGATCACACACTATGAAACCAAACCAGAATCTCCAGCAATCGCCCGGACACTGCAAAGCCACGGCAGATGCAGCCCAGGCTGCAGGCAGCAGCGGTTTCCCAGGTGCTAGGCCAGCTGGGGGCAGCGCCCTGGCAGCACGGATGGAGTCTGTTTCCCGTGGGCCCAGCCTGGCTGGTTGTCAGAGGTCCGGGAAGTCCCGCCCCGCGTCCCAGGCTGTGAGGTGCTCAGGCCCAGGGAGGCAGTCCTTCTGGGAAATGGGCCTGTCCCGGTGACATTCACTGTCCAGAAGAGAGGGCGTAGAGATGCAAAGATGCACAGCTCACTGAGTAATGTGTTTGCATCACACCTGGGAAATTCACGGAGTCGCAACTATTTGTCAGGAAATACTTCTGCGCGGAGCTGCTGTCTTCCCTCGGGACACAGGTCCAGCGATCTCACTTCTCATCTGTGGGGGCCTCTCTTCTCCTTGGGTCAGGCCACTGGAGAGCATGAGGAGCAAAAGGGAAGGTGTTCGCAGTGTGTTCGGGGCCACAGGCACCCCCGGCCCCCTGCTCGCCAGTCCACGTCTGGACTGCATCCCGTGGGTGTGTCTGCCGAGGCGGCTCTGAGGGCAGCTTGACAGGAGAGCCACTCTCTTTGTCTCTGTCTTTATTGCTTATGAACTTGTGTTGACATTCAAGTAGAAAGAAAGCTTTATTGAGGCTACAAAGAAAAGAAGAAATAAATTTCAAACGAATGCTAAATAAATAGTCAGTGTCCGGGGGAGTTCAAAGCAGTGTTCTCTCGTATAGGTTTTAAGGCAATTATGGTTCAATTTCGTTTGTGCCCTCACTTCTGAGTCGCAGTGTCTGCTTTGCAGCCCTGACTTGCTTGTTTTCTGGCCTCTGGCAGACACAACGAGGCCTACACCTGGACCAACCCCACCTGCTGTGTGCACAACGTGATTATTGGGAAGCTGTGGATAGAGCAGTACGGGACCGTGGAGATCCTGAACCACAGGTATCGGGGCGCCGCTGGAGTGGGGACTCTGCCCAGGCCGGGAGCCCCGCCCCTCCCCCTCCCTGCCTCCCTCCTCCTTGCAGTGTGCTCTGCCCTCCCCTCCCCTCCCCCTCCCTCCCCCTCCCTCCCCGTCCCCTCCCCTTCCCCTCCCCCTCCCCTCCCCTCCCCTCCCCCTCCCCTCCCCCCTCCCCTCCCTCTCCCCTCTCCTCTCCCTCCCCCTTCCCCTCCCCTCTCTCCTCCTTCTCCCTCTCCCCTCCTTCCCCTCCCCCTTTCCCCTCCCCTCCTTCCCCGCCCCTCCCCCACTTTCTCTCTCCCCCCTCCCTGCCTCCCCCCCCCGTCCCCCCCGTCCCTTCCCCCTCCCCCTGCTTTTCCTGGAGGCTCCTATCCCACAACAGAAGCCTGTGTTTGTTTTTCCCATAGAACTGGAGACAAGTGTGTGCTTCACTTTAAACCATGTGGGTTGTTTGGAAAAGAGCTTCACAAAGTGGAAGGACACATTCAAGACAAAAAGTAGGTCCGCCTCCAGGTTGGCTCACGGGTGCCCCTGCAGCACATGTGCGCCCTACAGAGGGCGCCGCTCAGCCAGTGACAGCTGCTCCTGGTGCACAGAGTTACGACTCTTGTTTCGGGGAACACATCTCATTATTGAGCATACGAGGAGATAGGATCAGTTTTTAGTGTCATTTCTCAGGTAGTGAATGATTGGCGCTGTCCCACTCTCTCTTGAGGGTGAAAGATCTGGGTCTGTTTTCCTTTGGTAAAATGAGGCGAGGAAATGAGACATTTGCACAAAAAATCATGCTCCATTTTCACAGACAGAACTGAGATTTAAAATTTGACCCTGTGTTTCCTTTTCTCCATCAGTATCCATTGCGTGTGGTCAGACAAAACCCAAACGTTAGCATATGTGAGCATCATTTTCATGTGACTGATTCATTCCAATCCATAATTTAGGGATGTTTAAAGTTTTTGTGAGCAGAGAAATTGTCAGTAACATTTAAACAAATTTTCTGGGTCCCCCCCGCTTTGGGTGAGTTATCTTATGTTTTGGGTCTCAAGTTTCGTGGGGTTTTTTTCTCCCTATAAGTAATTTGGGCCATATAATGTCATGAGATTCCTTTCTGCTCCTAAAAGCTGTACATTTTCAATTAGAAACAAATTTCCAACATAAAGTACCACATGCTTTTGCTCAGTCCCACTGTGTTGGGTTCCAGAAACCCACCTGTTCAGACAGCCTGGAAAATACCTTCACATTTAAGACCGCCCACTTTGAAATAAGTTGGGGCTGTGTAGACTTTACAGGACAGCAGTCCTGTTCATGAGCATGGTGACCAGCCTCTCCCTGGTGGATTCAACCCCGAGAGAGACTGCGGTCAGCTGGTCTACCAAGGCTATCGGTGAAGAGGTGGCCACACCCTCGAGGCCTCGCTCAGCGGCCCCCATGAGCACCAGCAAACCCTGGTCTGATTTTCTGGTTTTCCACCCCAAATTCGAGTGAGCTCTTCCCTCACTCACACTAGGCCTCTTGGAGACAGAGAATGTCCGCCAAGCTATGTCTCCTGAGTGAGGACGGGCCGCGCTTCCCCGCCAGTCCCTCCCAGGCTGGGCCTCGGAGACACAGGTGACCTCCCCGGGTGTCACGCGGCTGGCAGGAAGATGCAAACAGAAAAGGCCTACCACTATGGGTGTCGCTCCTCTGGGAACTGGCAGGAGATGTGGCGGCTGATCCAGAAAGGTCTCCAGAGGCTACTGCCACTGAAGGAGGGAAGATGGCAGGCAGTCAGAGAGGCGTCTGCTGTGTGGTGACCACTGAAGGAGGGAAGATGGCAGGCGGGCAGAGAGGCGTCTGCTGTGTGGTGATAAAGAGAAACAATGTCAGCTGAGCAGAGGAGGCTCGTTTACGTAAGCTCTAGAGAGAGGGCGGAAGAACACAGTACATGAAAACTCAGTGTGTACAGATTTAAGGAAAGGAGCATTAGCAGAAAGGCTGCCCAACAGCACACGTGGAAACCCGGAGGAGCCCAGAGCAGGCTGTATGTTATCCAGAAAATATGTATACCCACACTTGCCACCCCTTCTTGTCTCTCCAGCTCTGTCACCTAGCCTTTTAGGTTTTCGAACCTTCGTTTTCTCTTCTGCTTTGGTCTATTAGGAGCATGAATAGTCTCAAGTGGCACGATTAGAGATCCTGAAGCGCAGAGTTTTCTGTTTGCATTTTGTCCGAAGATGGCCCGAGATTTACGAGAAGACCATTGATTCCATGTTCAGAGTTAGGGCGCTGCCTGTTCCATGAATGGTTTACCATTGCTGTTAACTTGGTTTTGCAAACCCCCCTTTGATGCAGCAAAAGGAAGCTGTTCGTCATCTACGGCAAATGGACCGAGGGCCTGTGGGGCATAGATCCAGCGGCATACGAGTCCTTCAGGAAGCAGGGCCGGAGAGGCGACGCCCTGAGAAAGGCGCAGCAGGTGAGTGCTGCTGGGGCACGTGTCCAGCGGGGCCCAGGGCTTCTGGGAAACCAGCCCTGCCCCCCGTCCCCTTCCGGTCCCTGCGGGGAAAGGCTGCCGCGTAAACTTGTGTATCCATGAAACTGGTCTTTCTTGGTCGCCCAGTGGACCCTGGGTTGGCAGTGGAGCTTATCCGCATTCCGATTCTGCAAGGACTGCTGTTAGAAGCTGTGGGTGACGGGGGTCCTGTGTCACAGCATCTATCCCCCCCGGCCTGGCGGAATCGGGGAGCACCTCCATTTCTTCCTGGAAACTCCACGTTCTGCATACTTCCTCATAAACCTCCTGTCTTTCTGTACCTCGTTAGCTTAGACCTATTAAATTAGCAAGTGACTGTCATTTCAGCATTTTAGCTCTGAGAGCCAGATAATAGATTCAGCAGTCGGAAAGCTGTGATGGGGACACTGCTTTCTCCCCGGGAGCTTTGGAATACTGCTCCTCTGAAGACGTCCAGAGCTGAAACCTCAGTGATAGTTCAAAGCGCTGTCATCTTTTCTAGATAACATACAGCCTCCTCTGGGCTCCTCGGGTTTTCATATGTGCTGTTAGGCAGCCTTTCTGATGATGCTCCTTTCCTTAAAAACAAGTAAATTTCCATTTAAAGACTCTAAGACCTAGAATGTTAAATCCACTCAGCGGCGCCTTTTCATGCCTTGGCTTAACTTGGCTGTTCCTTTGAGCAGCCTGGAAATGAGTCTTGTCCTCGTTCAGCTCCGGCACCAGCAGGCCGAGCTGTGGTCTGCAGTCAGTGGGGAGGGCTCCAGGCTGCGTTTGGGACGGGCAAGCGCTCTCCCCTTGGCGTGAATAACCACGTTCTTCTTTCTCCGGTCCCCTTCCTGGGTTCTGGAAGCTAAATGCAGCCATGTATCTTTCCACTGAGATGTGGCCTCCAGGTAGGGTTCATCCTGGAAGTGCCACAATACCCTGAAGTCAGCCAAAGGGACCACTTGATTGAGGCACCCTGTGGGGGGGGGCCTCCGTCTCAGAAACCCGCTGCTAGAGTCACCCTCAGCTTGGATGGCACTCGCTGTTGTAGTCGGTGTCGCCATCTCGTTGAGATCAGACTCAGGAGTGCGTTCTTTATGCTGCCTGCGCTCTCCCAGAGGAAAGTAGTGCCCGCTGCTGACTTTGTGCCCCGTCTTTGGGGAGCCCCTGAAAGTGGGGGATGAGCTCTGCAGAAGCAGGAGGCCCGACTTTCTCCTTAAGCTGAGGGATAGACAGGTCACAGACAGGGGCCATGGTGGCTTCTCCTTCATTAGAGAGGCATCTGGCTGTGCTCAGGGGCTTGGGAACTGGTCTGGAAAGTGCTGGGGTCACTCCCCCTCTGACGGCCACACCGGCATGCCCTGTTTCAGGATGACGGTGCCGAGAAAGCCGACAGTGACGTGGTGGACGCTGTGCCTGAGGTTCAGGAGACTGTGCAGGTCATTCCAGGCAGCAAGCTACTCTGGAGGGTCAACACCCGGCCCCCGAACTCTGCCCAGGTCAGTGCTCCCGGCCCCTTGTCCATGCCAGCGCCTCAGTCTGTTACCCCTCTGCCGTCTCATCAGACTGAGCTTCTGCATCGTGAGCCTCCGGGAGCTTCCTGTCCCCCAGAGCCACTCCCCAGCCCCAACTGTGGCCGTGCTCTGTCTACACGCGTCCCAGTGACATGTTGACACACGACTGACATGCGTCTCTGTGCACACATCACAGTGTTATAGCTGGCCCGGCAGCACCCTGGGCTGACTGGCAGGAGTGGGGCAAGGCCCAGGGGCTGGGGGTGCGGGGGCTGCAGTGACTCCATCCCACTCTGTGTGATGTGGCCACTTGTCGAGATAGACTGCAGGGGTGGGGCCACGAGCTGGAGGGGAGGCCAGGTGGGAGGTGCAGCCTGAAGTCCAGCTGTCCGTGGGGTGGAGAGGCGGAGCCCCAGGGGAGACCCAGGCAAGTGCGTCTCAGGCCAGGGAAGAGCGCCTGCCCAGAGTGACCTTGCAGGAGCATCTCCAGGGAGCGGGCGCCGCCCGAATGGGTTCAGAGCCTACCTGCGGCTTCCACATGCGCACAGAAGGGAGAGCCGCGGGCAGCAGCAGGTTTCTGTGCCGTCCCTGCAGATGTACAACTTCACCAGCTTCACCGTGAGTCTCAACGAGCTGCGGACTGGCATGGAGAAGATCCTGGCACCCACAGACTGCCGCCTGCGCCCCGACATCCGAGGCATGGAGAACGGCAACATGGGTGCGCCTGGGCGTGGGGCCTCAGCGGGTGCCGAGCAGGAAAAGGAATGCCGATGCCTTTAGCTGCACCCCAAGCAAGCTCTAGCCCCAAACTGCCTGTGCAGAGCGGGTTTAGAAATCCCCAGCCCGGTGCAGACCAATCCTCTCGTAAATATAATCAAATTACTAGAAAAACTAAATGAAAAAAAGATACATACGGAACGCTGGTCCCTGATAGTTTTTTTACTAGGTGCATTTCAAAAACTGGACATGCTATTCATTAAAAGTCCCATGAGCTGTCCGTGTGAGGGGCCACTGGTCACCTGTCTGCAGCTGTAACGGGACAGTCCCGTGCCCGGCACCTGGCAGCATGCGCTGGGTGACCGCTCAAGGACGGGGGAGTCAGTGTGAGGAGCCAGCCCGGCCTTCTCATTCACACACTCCTCCAGGTCAGGTCAGCGTCACGGCCCCTGGGGGCTTTCCCACGGTGTCAGCACAGAAACCACCGGGCGGCGGGGTCCTCCTGTTCAGGGCCACCGGGTCCTGGGGAACAGGCTGCAGCGGACCCTGAAGGTCACGGTCAGATGTGACCAGCTTTGCGAGGGAAATAGCTCCCAGGTGTGACGCACGGTGGGGCTGGTGCTGTCCAGGGCCCCGCTGTTCCCGACGCGGCTGTGCTGAGGTCTGGGCATCCCCACGCCGTCGGCAGCGGGGCCTGAGCCCGCGTGGCAGGTTTGGTTTCCTGGTGGCAGAATTGACTGTGGTTCCCTAACGGTGCGTGGGAGCCTCTCTGCCCACCCCGATCCTTACCCACACCTGTGTGCTTGGACCCTAGACCTGGCAAGCCAGGAGAAGGAGCGGCTGGAGGAGAAGCAGAGGGAGGCCAGGAGGGCGCGTGCCCAGGCCGAGGCCGAGTGGCAGACCAGGTGAGGCCCGGGGCTGAGCCCACTGCGCGATGGGCCGGGGCCCCCAGGAGCGAGTGAACCCCACCGGGGAGACCGGGCCTGCTGCGCGGCATGTCCCGCCCTGAGCACCTTCTCAGATAGGGCCAGCTTCATGAGCAGAGGCAGCGTGCACAAAGCCACTGCCTGAAGGCAAGAGACGCTGCACGTCCAGACGCCAGGGCACGCCGTGGCCTCCTGCCCGCGAGTGCTCACCCTCTGACCGTGACCCTGACCCTGACCGCTGCTGGGCTCCCGGAGGGGGAGTCCGGTAACGCTGGCTGCTGAGCCTGCCGTCCCACCTTCTTACTGAAATGCCTCAGGTTACCTGTCCTTTGTTCTTTCACAGTCACAACAGGAAAATAAGTCATTTAATAAGGATTTGATCAACTAAGTCCTACAATACTTAAGCACAATTTATTATTTTTTTTTAAGAATTTTTTTAAATTTTTTTATTGGGGAACAGTGTGCTTTTCCAGGACCCATCAGCTCCAAGTCAAGTAGTTGTTTCAATCTAGTTGTGGAGGGCGCAGCTCAGTGGCCCATGTGGGGATTGAACTGGCAACCCTGGTGTTATGAGCACTACACTCTAACCACCTGAGCTAACCGGCTGCCCCAGAAGCATAATTTAAATCTGTACATATAAAGGCTCAGATTTCAGACGTGCAGAGCTCTGGGCGGTGCTGAGCTGTCCCAAGCAAGCTGGAGTCCCCGCAGCCATTGTTTTCAGGGCATTTTTAAAACCAATTCTTGATTCTTGGGTTTTCAATTTTACTTACTATTATGGTTTTTTTTTGAGGGCAGTGACACTGGCTCTCGTATGTGGGACTGAACCGGGGCCGCTGGCTCCCAAGCGCTTAACCACCGCGCCACTTGGCCGGCCCACGATTATGCTTTTAATAGTTTGATAAGTGGAATTTGTTTTTGTTCAAGAAAAAAACAATTGGAAATAGTGAACCTTTCTTCATTGTTTTGTTAAGTAGTCAATTTAAAAAATATATTATGAAAAAAATATTTAGTCCTGAGAAGACAACTGCTTGGCCCTTGGGAGCCCTCCCAGCACTCCCCCTGCTAAGCTGCAGGCCTCCTAGTGTTCTAAAACAGGTGCCTCTCCCGCCACACCAGTGGCTTTGCGCTGTTGCCTGTTGGGAACTGGTGACAGAGACTGAACTGGCTGATCAGATGAACTGGGGTCCCTGTGACCTCTCTGCCAATAATGTGTCCCCTTTCCCTAGTTAATGACACACAAACCTGTTTCAAAGGAGGGACACTGAGCGTCGTGACCGATGTCACCCAACAGGCACAGGTGGCTCAGGGTCAGCGCCCTGCCCTGCTCACCGCCTGGGCTGAGTGTTTTCTGTGAAATCCTCCATGTTTTGTCTGGAGTGAGGCTACCGTTGGGGATGTTTGTGGGGACAGCGTTTGCGTGAAAGTGGGTAAATACTCCCTGGTCGATGTGGCCACCCTGGGCCACGTTGCAAATGCGTGTTGGTGTGACGATGCCGTTAGAGGCGCTGACGGTGGCGAGGCCCCCGGCGAGGTGAGTCAGTGCCTCTGGTGCCCTGACCTCCCTCTGTGTTGCAGGTGGTTTCGCCAGGGCAGGAACCCCCACACTGGGACCCCCGACTGGCTGTACGCAGGGGGCTACTTCGAGCGGGATTTCTCAGGCTGCCCAGACATCTACTGAGGCCTCACTGGCCCCGGGACCCAGACACCTGTGAGGCTGGACTCCGTCGAGGGAGCGGCTCCTCTGAGCTTCGGCCACGGCAGGACCAGTCTAAGGACCGTGTCCACGGGGACAGCGCCACCCCTGGCGGAGGACTTGGTCCTAATTAACTTGTGATTGCCAAACCTTTACTACTGTTGCGGTCTCTTCATAAAGCTCCCCTCGGGATCATCATGTTTTCATTAAGGTTTGAGAAGGAAATTCTTTAATTCCCTCTTATGTGACAGCAGTTAGCTGGGGCTCGCTTAGCTGACAGCACCCTCTTAATTATGAAATTTATAACTAACGGAAGTCACAGGAAGGGGACCACATTCCTCCTTAGAATGCAGCATCACAAGGTTTCTGAACGTATTTTAAATCTGAACCAAGAACAGGAAAAGATGGATCTTGAAAGTAACCCTATGAAGAATTTCCCGCTGGCGAGGAATTGCTTTCCAAATTATGGTAACATGAAAGCAAGGGTTTTCAAAGCATCCGATTGAATGATAGTTGTCAGATTCTGTATTTTTTACCAGTCTACAATAATGTAAAGATTACTTTTGAAATATTTAAGTTCAAACTACTTGAATAGTCTTTGCCGAAGAGCAAGCTATGCATTAATCACCAGTTGTATACTGTCCGACATGCAGCTTTATTGTGGCAGCCCAGGGTGGCCAGACACATTGAGAGTTGTTGACCAAAGGTCCCTAGACTGCTTCCAGTGTGGAAGGGAGCCCTGGCTCTGGCCATGTCCCCTCCTCTTGTCACCAGGGCGTCACTGTCACTGCAGGCCAAGCCCATGTCATAAAGTGAAAATCATTTCTTAAAACATTAGGCCTGTGCCCACGGCACTCTGTGTGCTTGTTTTTCCTGGCACGCTTGTTAAAACACAGAAACACAGGTGAGTCACCCCGGTGGGCGTCGTGGGGGTCAGAGCAGAGCCTGCTTCTGGTGAACTCACGTGACTGCCTAAAACACAGGTGCACGTCCTCATCAGGGGACTGTCTTCTTTCTGTAGAAATGTCAACACTATAGATCATGGTACCACTCTCTGAATCAAAGACAATCTGCTGTGCGCACATGCACACACACATACAAGCAAGGCACACACACACACATGCACACATACATACAAAGCACACACAGCAGACCCATGAACATGCACACATACATACAAGGCACACACATGCACAGGCACACATACACACAAGGTACACACACACATACATACAAGGCACACACACATGCACAGGCACACAAATACATACATAACACACACAGGCACATACAGTGGACCCATGAACACACACACACATGCACACACACAAGGCATAAGTATGCACAGGCAGACACACGCACATGCATCATGCACACACACAAGGCACACATACCCAGTGGTACGGAGTGGTGGGTTTCCAGTGAGAGGGTGTCATCATTGTGTGGCCAGGCTTCAAAATCACATTTGTAATTAAAACACTTTGAAAAGCGAAGACTTGTCCTGAAGGCTTGATTTTGTAGCTTTGGAAACTGGAAGCCACTGTGTTGTGACAGAGTCCTGAACACAATGCTGGCGTCCGCAGGCATTGAACATCTCTGACGGATTCGGAAAGGAGGTTGGAGTGCCCCATGCTGACGCAGCCTGCATGCCGTGTGCTGTCAGCCTGTGCCACCCGGCTGTGTCGGAGGCATAGCTGCAGGGCATGAGAAGACGGCCGCATTCAGGGTCATCCATTTGTCACTGCCTCCAGTAACCACCCCACAAGGTCTGCATCCTAAGTCCTCTCCTGAGGTTGAGGGTCCGGATTCCGCCAAGGGCGGCGGGGCCCAGTCCTGGAGTCCACGGGGACGGCAGGACGCCGGTGCCACCGTACGTAGCCGGCTGCTCGCTTCGTTCCCCACTGCAGTGCCTGCAAAGCTAACACAGGACAGCCAGAGCCTCGGTCCCCGCCCCCAGTACTACGGGGCGTCAGATGTTTGTCTCTAACCAAGCGTTTGCCGTAGAGACCGCTTTCTAAAAGACGGCCACCCACAACTGATATGTGTGGCCCATGTGGAGCAGGCCACGCCTTGGCATGGCTGTGGCTTTGACAGTGTCATTATGGGAGGGGAGCAGGGTGCACCTCCTCGGAGAACTTCACATTTTGGGGTTGGCCCTTTGAAGTCAGGTTGGCTACGTGTCCGTTGATTCAGTGCCTGTTTTTGGAAAGTTAGCCGCAAACAGATGCTGACATCTCGGAGCGTGTTTTCTGTAGAATGTAAGTTAACGTGACGGGGTCCACGGGTGCCAATTGGATTTAAGAGGCGCCCAGGGTCAGGGACCGGTGGCCTGTCCCAGGAGTTGTGCTGCCCCCCGGCGGGGTCAGGGGTCACAGCTTCTCCCCTGTGTAGCCCCCTCATGAGCAGGTCACTGAGGAGCAGCTCTGGCCCCTCCAGGGCGCCACAGCGTGTGTCGCTCCAGGGCGCGGCAAACACCAGGCGCCCGTAGTCGTGCTTGTTTGTCGGAGTGGGAACGAGACAAAAGTTCCCAGAAGGCCCGCGGCTTCTCTGTACACAGGCGTGCTCTGAGCGGGGACGCGTGCGAGACGGCACCGTCACCACCCTCCCCAAGGAATGGTAGTGGCCCGAGCAGGGCCCCTCTAAGCGGAACCATGGCTGTCCTGGTCACTCAGACTGGCCCCAAAGCTCGTGCTGCCTGCGCCTGAGGAAGGCTTGGCCGCAGACCTGCCAGGCACAGTGCTGGGAAACTGACGTCAGACCCCAGGCCAGCCCAGCCCCCGGGGGCTCCGGTGGCCCTGGTGGCCCACTTGTGCCGAGTGGCTCGGAGCTGTCCAGCTGGGGGGGCACTCACTGAGAACCCAGAGGACGCGCCATCTGCTCACTGGGTTCTGGTTCAGAGGACGCGCCATCTGCTCACTGGGTTCTGGTTGAATCAAAAGGTCAGGCGATCCGAACAGGACGCCGGGACGCTCCCCTTGAGCCCACCAGCCCTCTGGGCAGCCCCGGCAAGAAGCTTCATCTCAGGACACCTGCTCTTTGGGAGAAGGGCTCCCAGCAGATGATGCTTGACAAGTCTCATGTATGCATGAGAACAGTGAAATGAAGACATAGTTCAAAATGCTAGCAAGCATCCCAAATTCAGAAGCACCAACAGCCCTTATCGTTAAGGGGTCGGAGGGTGGTGAAGAGCTGTGTCCTGCCAGGGACAGGTGGGCCCTGGGGGCGGAGGAATCAACGGGACATTCTTACTGGTCCTGGTTTGTCCTTTCTCAGCGGTCTGGCTTTCAAACATCTTCCAGAGGACATTCCTCTGTCCACAGTGGGTACACAGGCCAGGACACTTGGCAGCAGAGCGCGTCACCAGACATGTGGCACGTGTGGTGGCATTTCCCACACGTGTGTCATTGAGGGGCCTCACTGTCGCCTGCCTTCTCAGTGAGGGTTCTGCAAAGTGAAGACAGCATTCGGCCATCTCTTAGTACCAGCTTACTGCACTGTCAGTCCTTCACGGGACATACTGTTCCTTTGTCTCTGAGGACCACACACTGTCCTGGTCACACGTTTAGTGTAGGGCTGCGTGGTCTCTGCAGAGGGCGACAACACACAACCAGGTCTTGCCTCCTTCACTGTGCATGTGTGTGGCTGGTCTTGACCATTGTTTATCCTGTCCGTGTAGCACGAAAATGTCAGGCAAGAAAGCATGCCAGTGACGGCTTGTTTTATGATATGTGACAGCTGCCAATGCTCCTCTGTATAAACAGAGTCAACTGGGCGGACTGGTACAGATCTGGGGAGATCAATGTTAAACCCTAGCTGTGAATAAAGACTCTTTTAACAATGGGCTGTAGTTGACACACACCAGTTTTTTGCCATCTCAGTTGGCTTCTTGGAAAGGACTACAGGCCAGCTGTGGACGAGCCTCACATTAGAGTCCGAGGCTCGGACTGTGTGTTCTGTAGGATCAGCCCAGCGAGTGGACTGTTCCAGCAAGTGGTCATGGCAGAGAAGGCATTCAGGGACATTTGTGACATAACCAGGTGGGCCCACAGTGGATGGAGGGGTGCAGGTTCCCTGAGCATCGGAAGCTCCGAGGGACCATCTCTCTTCTCTCCGCAGCATCGGAGCCTGTTGCTGAAGCAACAAAATGCCCGGAACACAGTGTTAGTTTCACTTGAGGGTCTCTGCTGTTGAAAGCTTTGTGCTTTCCGAGACGGTGAGCTGAGTGGAGGCAGTCAGCCCGACAGCCATGGTGGCTCCAGGCAGGGGACAGACAGTCCACACGGTCAGAATGCTCCGGGAAGGTGCACAGATGCAGGGTGTCACCACAGGCCACCTGTCTGAGGATGGGGACCACACAGCACTCAGCGCTGCCAGAGCCCAGGCCTGGTGTCATGGCTGCCCAGTCTCCACGATTATAATACCGTCCAGTGCAACCCGCGGAGGAAGAAAAGGAGGTGCAGGAAGGTGTGCTTGCAGGTTTCACAGCAGGTGAGCAGAGGAAGTGGAATTCAAACCCTACAGACAGTGACACCATGTCTGCAGTTGACAAATTCATGACGTCTTGTAACCACCACCGTGTCAACACATATAATCAAATGACAAGGTGTCAAGCCATTCAAGGGGAAAAGAACCATCTTTTCACCAGATGGTGGAAAACTGGCTGTCCACCTGCAGAAGAATGAAGCTGACCCTTACCTCACACCATATAAAAAAAACTTAACGTGAAATGGATCAAGTTGGACCTAAAACAATAAAACTCTCAGGAGGGCACAGGGCATAGGCTTCACCACACTGGGTTTGGCGGTGATTTCTTAGATACAACTCAAAGGCCCAGGCAACCAAAGCAAAAATAGACAAGTTGGATTTCGTGAAAATTAAAGTTTTTGTGTATCAGACACTATCATTAGAATAAAAAGGCAACCCACACTATGGGAGAAAATATTTGCAAATCACATACCTGATAACAGATTAAAACCCAGAATATATAGAGAACTAAAACTCAGTGACCAAAAAAAAACAACCCCAAAACAACCTGATTTTAAAAATGGGCAAAGGACTTGAATAGACATTTAAGCAAAGAAGATAGATGAATGGCCCATGAAAAGTTGCTCAAAATCACCGTTCACCAGGGAGATGCAGATCAAAACCGCAGTGGTACCACCTCACACCCATCAGGACGACTGCCATCAAAAAACTGGAAATAAGGGCTGGCCGAGTGGCACGGTGGTTAAACGCTGGCCTGGGAAGCCAGCGACCCCGGTTCGGGTCCCACATATAAGGGCCAGTGACACTGCCCTCAAAAACAAACAAACAAAAAACTGGAAATAAGTGTCGGTGAAGAGGAGAAGTCAGCACCTTTATCCACTGTAGGTGGGAATGTAAAATGGTGCAGACACTGTGGAAAACGGTACAGTGGTTCCTCAGAAAATTAAAAATAAAATTACCACATGATCCAGCAGTTTCACCTCTCTATACGTACACCCAAAAGAGTTGACAAAGGGTCTTGAGGCGATATGTTCACAGCAGCATGAATCACAACAGCTAAGGTGGAAGCGACCTGCGTGTCCATGGATGGATGAAGGATAAATAAAAGGGGGTCCATCCACACACACGCGTACTTATCACTCAGCCTTCTAAAAATGAAGGACATCCTGACAGATGCTACCACATGGATGGGCCTTGAGGACACTGCTCAGGGAAATAAGCCAGTCACAAAAGGACAAACACTGTGTGATTCCACTTATATGAGGTCCTTAGAGTTGTGAAAATCGTAGAGACAGAAGAAAGTAGGTGGTGGTTGTTGGGCTGGGGATGGGGTGCATAGGGAGCTGTGTTTATTGGGGGTGGCATTTCAGTTTTACCAACTGAGGAGTCTGGAAATGGATGGTGGTGATGGTTTCATAACATTATGAATGTGTTTACTACCACTTAACTCTACACTTAAAAGTGGTTAAGATGTAAGTTTTATGTTATGTGTATTTTACCACAATAAAAAAATTGGGAAATTATCAGAGGTTGCCAGGTTAAGGAAGAGGGAAGGAAGGCTGGGGGAGGCAGAGAGGACTTGGAGGGGCAGTGGAAATACTCTGAATGACACTGTAATGACAACCCGTGTCGTTATACTTGTGTCCAGTCACACAGAATGGACAGAGGGACCCGAAAGCTATGACTGGGTGATACGCCGTGTCAGGGTGGGTTCATGGGTTGTCACGATGTCCCGTCTCGTGGGGGTGCTGACGGTGCTGGGAGCTGTGCCTGTGTGTGGAGGGGTATGTGGCAGCCTTCTGCTCTGTTTTGGTATGAACCTAAAACTGCTCTAATAAAGGAAAGTCTAGCATTGAAAAAGGCAACAGAAACGACAGCGGAAGCCCCCTGCCAAACGCGTTTCTCCAACGAGGTCTTGTCAAGGCGCCTTTTATTTTCAGCCATTCTTTTTTTTTTTTCCCTTTGTTTTTGAGGGCAGTGTCACTGGCCCTCACATGTGGGGCCCCATCCGGGGCGGCCGCTGGCCTCCCAAGCCAGCGCCTAACCACCGTGCCCCTCGGCCGGCCCTCTTTTTAGCCATTCTAACACGTGTGTTTTAACTTCGTTTCCCTAAGGAATAACGGTCTCTACCATCTTTTCCTGTGCGCCGTGCCCCGTGCACACCCTTTGGTGAGGAGTCTGGGCACATCCTCAGGCGCCCGCAGACTGCGCCCCGTCCGTCTTCCCCCTGCCGGCGGCCAGGCTCAGAAGAGCTGCCGTTAGCTCGTTTTGCTGGGGCCGGTGGCTGACAGGCCGCAGGCCCCACGCGGGGCAGAGAGAGCTGGCCTCCCCGCAGCGGCCTTGCGCCACCGGGAAGCGCTCAGACTCACACAGCCCGGCCTGGGGTGGGGGGTCCAGGGGGCCCTGGAGCTTGTTTCCTTCTCAGGCTTCCCACGGAGCGCGTTGCGCGTGTAAGGCCTCCTTATTTCGCCATCCCAGGACTCGGGTCCCCTGGGGCGGCACAGGGCGTGCTCCGTTTGGGGCCCGCTGAAGTCAGCATCTGGAAGGGAACGCACTGACCTCAGGTCCTGGAAAGTTGGTTTCCCGCGGCCCCTGGTGGCAGCTAAGTTTTCATGCCTTTAACAAGTGACACCTGTGGCCGGCGCCTGTCAGGGAGGCCCGCCGGGTTTTCCGTTTCCCTGCGGGTCTCACGGAGCCGGGCAGAGCCGTGGGGGCTGCGGTGACCCCCGCGCTGCGCAGACGTCACTGTGTCAGGGGCCCCCAGGGCCTTGCTGTGCGTGGGTTTGAGCGATCCATATGTACCACGTTAGAAATTAAAATGAGGGCAGGAGACAATTTAAAAATGAACAAGCCCATCGCCTGTTAACAAATAACATTCTAAATTCAAAACAGCTGCATGTCTTTAGCTCACGGGACGGCGGACGCTCACGGGCGCCCGAGGCGTCCAGGCTCCGCGGGAGGCAGGCCAGACGCACGACCGGGACGGAAACTGCTTTCCACGCGTGTGCGTTCCATAAAAGGGCCAAACCCGTCTTATGGGCATGAAGGCGGGCGCCGAGCAGCGCGTGGGGGCCCGGGCCGCGGTCCCGCGTGGCGCGGGGGCGGCGTCCTGGACGGACGGCAGTGGGCTGCAGCCTGGGGGCTCCGCGCACCGGCCGGGGGGGGCCAGGCCCCGCGCCCCGCGCCCCGCGCGCCCCCCGCGGCCAGCCCCCGGAGGGACGGAAGCCCGCGCAGCCCGGGGCCCTCAGGCGCCTCCCCCGCAGCCCCGTGACTGAGTCCCCTGCGTCTCGGGACCCAGCGCCCGGCGCTGACAGCGACCCCGAGACCCCGCCTCGCGGCCCGCAGGTGGCCCGCCCCGCGCCCGCCCCGCCGCCAGGGGCCGCCGCCGCGCCCCTATGACACAGCAACAATGGGGGCCGCTCTGGCCCGCGCGCTGCCGGCCCGCGCTTCCGCCGGAAGGGAGCCGCCGGCGTGGGGGCGGGCACGGCGGGGCGATGGACGGCCGTCCTGGCCAATCGCTCGCGGGCCAGGGGCCTCCCCGCGCCCGACGCGGCCCAATAGGCGGCGAGAGCGGCGGGCGGGGCGGGGCGAGCGGGGCTTCCGGCCGGGCCCGGCAGGCGCCGAGGAGGAAGAGCGACCCGGGCGGCACCTCTCGTCCGAACCGCGGCGCGGCCAGGTGCGCGGGGCGCGGGGGGCGTGGGCGGGGCCGGGGGGCGCGGGGGGCGGGGACCCCGGGGCCGACGCGCTCCTGGTGCCGCCCGGCCGCCCTGCCCAGCGCGGGGCCCAGGGCGCCCCGCCCGCCCGGGGCCGTGTTTCCGGGGCGCAGACCTGCGGGTGCCGGTAGCGGGGAGTCAGGCCCGCCCTGCCCGCCGGGGGCCCCCGCGCAGCTCGTTCGTGGACTCTTCGGCCCCCCGGCGGGGCAGCAGGGCTTCCAGGCACAGGGAGCGGGGGCGAGGGGCGCCGCTCCGCTGAGTGAGGAACGTGGGAAGCCGCGGCCTGTGGGCTCCCGGCACCGGCTGCTCGGCCCTGCGGCCGCGGCGGGGAGCTGGGGTGTCCGTGACCGTGACTGTGAGCGTGACCGGCCTCTTGCAGGATGACGACGTCGGGCGCCCTGTTTCCAAGCCTGGTGCCAGGCTCCCGGGGGTCCTCCAACAAGTATCTGGTGGAGTTTCGGGCAGGAAAAATGTCGTTAAAAGGCACGACCGTCACCCCAGACAAGAGGAAAGGGCTGGTGTACATTCAGCAGACGGACGACTCCCTCATTCACTTCTGCTGGAAAGACAGGACGTCCGGGAACGTGGAAGACGTGAGTGCCCCACGCGCTCCTGCGGCCGTCGGATTGGGACACGGAGCTGCCCTCGCGTCTGCCGTGTGCAGTGCATTGTATGTGGCGGTTGTTGGTGTGCCGTCCTCGGGAGCCGTTTTGTTGGCTTACGGGTCTTCCCAGTCTCGGCGATTATATAGGTGTCTCCTGTTACTGGATAAACTTTAAACTTTGAAGATTAGGTGCTTGGAATTGGAGAAGCCACGTAAAAATCCTGACCTTTATCACAGCTCTCCACAAAGCTTTCTCTCTAGTGATCATCTTTTTTCAGTGTTCTTTGTCCTTCTGTGTGACGTTTTGACAGCAGGTCAGCGTTGACTTTTTTGAACTCATCTTGGAATATGGTTCTCAAAATGTGTATTAAAAACCCTTTAAGAGGGGCCGGCCGAGTGGCGCGGTGGTTAAGTGCTGGTTTGGGACGCCAGCGGCCCCGGTTCGGGTCCCACGTATGAGGGCCAGTGACACTGCCCTCAAAAAAACAAAAAACAAACAAACAAACAAACAAAAAAAAACCTTGTAAGAGTCGATAGCCCCCCTCCCCTGTTGAGCACCAGCCCGGCTTGGCCTTCAGGCCCTTCGTGGGGTGCCCTGACCTTGGCTTATCCACCCTGCGTTATCCTTCTGGTGAGGGCTTGGCAACTTAGTTGCCCGTCCTGCACCTCCTCCCTACCCCACTCCCGTAGACACAGGATCCAGCGTGTTTCACTGACTCTGACCTTCCTTTTCTTGGCGCTCCGTAGGATTTGATCATTTTCCCGGATGACTGCGAGTTCAAGCGTGTGCCGCAGTGCCCCAGCGGGAGGGTGTACGTGCTCAAGTTCAAGGCAGGCTCCAAACGGCTCTTCTTCTGGATGCAGGTATGTGGAGCCTTTGTTTGCGTTCGGTCTTTTCTCACTGTCATAAAATTAGGCTAGAAGCTTGTTCACTGGATGGTAGAACCAGCTTTCACAAACTGGCCAGTGCTGACCCAACATGGTTGCCATAGAACCTCAGAACTCCAGGGCATCACTCTGCGGGGGGCGGGGGAAGGGCGCCTCTTCCAGAGTCCCAGCACTTGTGTCTGGGCCCCAGGTGCTCTTTCAGGGTAGGGAATACCCTGGCAGACTAGCGAGCGGTTGCCAGGCCGGGCCTGTCCCATTGCATCGATGGGCATATGGTCTCTGGTTTGCTGGTCGCCCAGTGACCTCTCTCAAGGGTCATGAGGACCCCAGAGCAGGAGCGAGGGTGACCTGTGTGGCTCCCCGCCTCCCCAGCAGTGTGCCCTGGGGTCTCGCCCCGCAGGTGCCGGTGTGTCCCAGCCGGTTAGTCGCCAGCGTTCCTTCTCCTGCCCGGTGGCCATTGGCCCGCCTCCGTTTCTTTCTGTTTTGGGCAGTGTACCAAGGTGACTTCCGTGCGAGGATAACCTGCATGTTCAGTGCAGATGTGGACTAGCTCGTGCAGTGGGTGTACATGTGCGTTTGCAGCTTTGACAGATGTCACTGCTTCCATCCCAGAGGTTGAGCTCTCAGCTCCCTAGAGCCTGGCAGGAAAGGCTCGTGGTGGGGCCAGGTGCTCTGTGTTGCGGCAGCTCACCTGTGCTGAAGTTGTATGGAAGTGGCCGTGGACAATAAGAAAAACATGGGTGTGGCTATGTGCTGCTAAAACTTTATTTGCAAACAGATGGGGCCATGGTTTGCCAGCTGCTGGTGTAGAGCTTGTTTCTCCAGTTTTGCCAAGAAATGCCGTCAGACTGCCCTTCTTCTGCTTCGTTTTGCTCATTTGCTGGCTCCCCTCCCTCTGCCCTGAGGGTGGAGACGCTGTCTGTGTCCCTGGCACCCTGTAGGCCCATAGCACACGCTCAGTGACTATTGGACAGATGAACCTGGGGCACTGGCAGGGCGACACTGCCTGGTGACCCCCAACACACCCAGGGGCCCGTCCTCCCATTAACCTAAGAGGCTGTGGGCAGTGCTGTGGTAAGAGGGTTCTTTCGTCGCATACATGCCCAGAAGGAAGGACTCTTGATGGCCGTGCAGGATGGGAGGCGTCGCCATGTGTGTTGAGTGCTCTTAATGCTTTTGTCTCCTGTCTGTTAAGTGGGCGATGGTGTGGGACTGCTGGGTCCTCTCCCTGATGCTGTGTGACCATGGGCAGGTGACTTCACCTGTCTGAGCCTCAGGTCCCTCTAAGCAGGGCAGTGGTGGGCGGGCCGCTCACCTGCGGCTGTGTGTCCTCCTGGCAGGAGCCCAAGACGGACCAGGACGAGGAGCACTGCCGGAAAGTCAACGAGTACCTGAACAACCCCCCGATGCCCGGAGCGCTGGGGGCGAGCGGGAGTGGAGGCCATGAGCTGTCTGCACTGGGCGGTAATGCTCGCCTCCTGGGGTGTGCTGTGAGCTCCGAGTGCTCTCAGGTGGCGTGGGCCCCATGGTGCCGGCGGTTGTTTCAAGTGGGAACGGAGGAGCCCAAGTTAGAAGGCCCTCATACCTGTTCCCTGGACGGCCCACCGCCACCTGCACGCGATGGAGTGGGGTCTGAGCTCCAGGAGGGCCAGGCTGGCCGCAGGCAGCGCAGCCTGAGTGCCTTCTGTCTTCCAGGCGAGGGCGGCCTGCAGAGCCTCCTGGGGAGCATGAGTCACAGCCAGCTCATGCAGCTCATCGGACCGGCCGGCCTCGGAGGACTGGGTAATGCCCGCCCCCGGCCTCCACCGGCCGGACGGCCGGCCTTTGCTGTGCTTGCTTTGTGTTGCAGTATTTTCTTTCCATTCTTCCCTGGGGGGTGGGTGAGGCCTTCCAGGGCCCCCAGTGAGGTCCCAGCTGTGTGCATCGGGAGCACAGCTGGGTGGGGGCGTGGGAGGGGGCTGAGGAGGTGCACTCGGGACTATGCCTGCGTCCCCATCTCCCTCGGCCTGCTGCCCGTTGGGTATGTTTCTGGGACGGGGGTGCGCTTGCTACTTGGTGCCAGATTTGCGCATCTGTTACCTTGAACTCAAGTGTAACGAATGGGTGGAGGAACCCAAGTGATCTGACTTAAAGGAATCAGCTTCCAGAAGACTAGGATCTGAGCAGTCATGATCCCTCGGTCCCCCGGGCCCACTGTGGTCACCACCTTCCCCATTTGTCCCGTGGCTTTAGTGCAGGGCTTTTCTGCTCCTTTGGCAGGGCAGGTGGGCATGGCATCTGAGCTCGAGTCTCCTTCGTTTTGTAGGTGGGCTGGGCGCCCTGACTGGGCCGGGCCTGGCCAGCTTACTGGGGAGTGGAGGGCCTCCGGCGAGCAGCTCTTCATCCAGGTGAGCCTCGCGCCCTCCCCGCACCGCGCAGCCGGGTGCCACCAGCTGTCCTCTCTGCCTAGGAGATGGTCCGGATTCTTCCAGATTCCGGGCAGTGCAAAGACCTTTGGGGCAGGACCCACGTTCTGTGGGTGCCTTTGGGCGTGTGGTTGTTCCAGTGCCACCCTGCTCTTCCCAGCTCCCGGAGCCAGTCAGCAGCGGTCACCCCGTCCTCCACCGCCTCTTCCACCCGCGCCACCCCAGCCCCTTCCGCTCCAGCAGCTGCCTCGGCGACCAGCCCGAGCCCGGCGCCCAGTTCAGGTAATGGAACCAGCACAGCAGCCAGCCCAACCCAGCCCATCCAGCTGAGCGACCTCCAGAGCATTCTGGCTACCATGAACGTGCCGGCCGGGCCCGGAGGCGGCCAGCAAGGTAACACGTGCTCCTCGGCTCCAGGCTGGGGGGTGAAGATGCCTGCTGCCCCCGCCCACTGGCTCGCTGGCTTTCCAAGGCATGGCCGAGCTGCCGCCCTGCACGTGTTGCCTCGGCTCCCTCATGTCGCCACGCCACACTCCACACATCACACCTTGGAGCCTGCCCCTCCCCCGAGCGTGTCCGGGCCGGCCTCGAGCCCTGATGGCTGTGTGCTTGTGCCCTAGTCGACCTGGCCAGTGTCCTCACGCCGGAGATCATGGCACCCATCCTCGCCAACGCGGACGTGCAGGAGCGCCTGCTGCCCTACCTGCCCTCCGGGGAGTCGCTGCCGCAGACGGCGGAGGAGATCCAGGGCACGCTGACCTCGCCCCAGTTCCAGCAGGTAGACGCGTGGCACCCCGTCCCCCAGCACCCCCACCTCAGCGCTGTCCACGGGGCTGCGTCTCCCCCACCCCCACGTGCTTGCTCAGAGGAGACTGGCTTTTCCTTGTAGGCCCTGGGCATGTTCAGTGCAGCCTTGGCCTCTGGACAGCTGGGCCCCCTCATGTGCCAGTTTGGTCTACCCGCAGAGGCCGTGGAGGCCGCCAACAAGGGTGGTGAGTACTGCTGCTGCTCCCGGGGCCACGCGCTGTCATCCTGGAGCTCAAGGGACAGGCCTCCCTTGGGTCGCACAGGGCTGGCTGTCCCCACTGCCTCGGGTCAGCAGCCCCGGGCCAGGGCCTTGTAAGGTGGCCTCACGCTTTCCACGCATTTCAGATGTGGAGGCGTTTGCCAAAGCGATGCAGAACAGTGCTACGTCGGAGCAGAAGGAGGGCGATGGGAAGGACAAGAAAGACGAAGAGGAGGACATGAGCCTGGATTGAGTTATTCGCGGGCTTTCCGGGGGCGGGCTCCGGCTGCGCGGTAGAGCAGTGCGTGTGCGGTCTGCCGCACACCTGTTCCAACTTGGTAATAAATAAAAGTCGTTTCTTTTATCTGCCAACTCGCGTTTTTCTGTGCCCAGGAGGCATTGCGGTGGCCCGTCCCCTGGTCTGGAAGGGCGCTGGCGTGACAGGCACCCCTCCAGGTCTGCAGGGTCACGCTGGCGTTCTGCATTTGCGGAGAAAGACCCGGGAGGCTCCCCGCCTGTGCGCCTCCACAGCCAGGCCTTACCGCTCAGCTGCTTTGCTCTTCAAATTCAAAGTCAACACTTGGAACTTGTTTAACTTTTTTAATTTTTGTTTTAAGAAGCAGGGACCAGTGATTTACAGACTTCTCAAATTATTAAAAGTTGGTGGAAGGGATAAAAGGTATAAAACCCCCATTTTACAGTGTTTTACCCTTTCAATTAAAAAGTCAGACATAACTTAGACCGTCTCCAGAAACAAGACCACCTGTAGAATCTAGAGCCTAGACAGACACACACTAACTTCATCTATGGAGCTGGCTGAGGATGGTACGGTCCGCAAGCTGCGCGGAGGGCCTGGGGCTGAGGCGGGACCCTGCCTGCCTGGGGTGGCCGCCATGGGGTCCGGGGCCCTGGAAGGCCCTCTGGCCTGAAGCGAGGCCCAGAGGAGCAGCTGTGCTATGCAGCTGGGCAGCCGCTGGCCCCCACTGCCCCCTGGACGCCTGCCGAGCGAGACAAGGTGACAGGAGACCAGTTCACCACCAGACTCCTCATGCAGCCGCGGTAGCCTGGAGGCCAAGGGTGTGTCAGCACTGGGGGTCCAGCCTGAGTGTCCGTGGGTTCTGGGGCATGGAGGGAGATGGGCTGGAGTGGAGACGGGCTTCCAACCGGTCCCCCCACCAAGCCTCGGTCTCCCCAAGGGTCCCACCACAGGAGGGGGGGCTCCGGTGCCTGGCCCCTGAGGGGAGCTCCTTCGCCCCCACCCCCCAGGCCGAGGCCACACTCACCAGGCAGGCCCCCTAGGTGCACAGGCACCGGGGTGTAGGCCGAGGCTGCGGGCGCCGGGCCCAGGGTATGGTTGCTCTGCGAGTCCACCTCCAGCCGGAGGACGTTCCCGCCTTTGGTCACTGCAGGACACAGGCTCTTGTGGCTGGGCTGGGAGGGTCCGCTCACCACCCCAGGGCGGGGACTGTGGGCCACGTTGCTTGGCAACGTGCTCCCCTGCTTGGGAGTCCCCCCAGCTGCCCCTCCCAAGCCCCTCCTAGGCTATGTGGTCTGCGGAAGGGGGGTGTCAGGAGCGTGTGTGACCATGGCAGAGGGACCCGGCTCACCTGCCAGTCGGTGCCACTGACCGTCACACAGCGCCCTGGAGAGTGTTACCAGCGTGGAGAACTTGCCGGCGCCATCATCCGCCCACAGCAGGACCTGGGGTGGGGTGGGCGTCAGGAGGGCCCTGCCAACCCCGCCCCTGCCCTGTGGACACCGCTCCGGCCCAGCTTACCTGCTGCTCCCGCACCTGCAGCTGCAGGTAGGGGGGTGCCTGAAGCCCGCCCAGGTGCAGGATGAGGCCAGTGGCCGTCTGGGGCCGCACCTCCAGCTCCAGGCTCACATCAGGCAGCGTGGCCCCCAGGGTATCTGCGGGGAAGGGGCCGTGAGGGAAGGAGGGCCCTGGGCCCAGGCCCCACCCAGCCTGAGGCACACCTGGGCAGCAGGGACAGCAGACAGACCTAGAGTGACGGCTCCCCCACTGCCTGCAAAGAACAGGCCCTTCTCCAAGGGGCCTGACAAGCAGGGCGTGACCCCCACCACTCGAGTGGGGTCCCTCAGAGGCTGCCCATCCAATCTCAGATTCTTCACACAACCTCCGAACCATGAGCTGCTGACAGCCACCTGTGGGGGGGCAGATGGGTGGACGTAGGGTCAGGGGCCCGGGAGCGCTGAGGAGGGTGGATGGGGTCGGGCT
Source organism: Aselliscus stoliczkanus (assembly GCA_033961575.1). Classification (NCBI taxonomy): domain Eukaryota; kingdom Metazoa; phylum Chordata; class Mammalia; order Chiroptera; family Hipposideridae; genus Aselliscus; species Aselliscus stoliczkanus. Next base: position 1,298,943 of record CM066738.1, on the reverse strand, counting down.
GGGCTGGGGGCAGGGCAGGGGAGGCTGGGCAGTTCTCACTGGGAGTTTGGGCCTGTGGCCGCTGACAGGGAGGCCCCCCACAAAGAGCGTGTGGGCCCGGGGGCCCTCCGCCCCTTCGGGAAGCCGGTCAGGCTCCTCGTGGACCTGGACCTGGGCCCCGTCTATCACCAGCTGGATCCGAGTCCGCTGCCATCGCACAGACACCTGTAGGGGAAACGTGTCAGGGGGGCGCTCCCAGGGCCTCCCTCTCCCTCCTCCTCAGGCCCTTACCTTGTGCCACTGGCCAGCCCGCGAACGCTGGTGGCTCTGGACGTGGAGCTGGGGCCCAGGGCCTTCGGTCTGAGCAACAAAGTGTCGGTGACTCAGAAAGAGGGCCAGGGAGGGGCTGCCGGCTGCCAGGGGCACGGCGTAGAGCACAAGTCCTCTGGGGGTCCGAGGGCGGACCAGCAGTGAGAGCTGGGACCTGCAAGTGGAGTGGGCGTCAGCCTGGCGGCTCCTCTGCACCCGCCCCACCCGGTCCCGGCCTTACCCGTCCACAGCGGGTGCCGGGATGCCTGCAAACTCCAGGTAACTGGACAGGGGACCCCCAAATTGGTAGGCGTCTCTCATGGTCCTGACAGGCCCGAGCGGCGTGCAGGCAGGGTCCTGGGTGGGCTGCCGGCTGTGCCGGGAGGCCTGTGGGGTCAGACGGGGGTGCCAGGAGGCTTGGGGGCTGCCTTCTGCCCACCCCGGCTCCGTTGGCACACCACCCCCGGTGCCCACCTTCCGAGCCACTGTGGCCCGCAGCCCCCGTGATGCTGGCCGCGTCTGGGTGCCTGGGGCTGGGGCACAGCCTGCGCTCACATTGATGCTGCCCTCGTTCTGCTGAAGGTCAAACACTCGCTGCGGCCCTGGGGGGAGCCTGCGGAGGGGCGTCAGCAGCGGGAGGTGGGTGGGTGGGGCCAGCCCCACCGCCACCGCCACCGCCACCGCCACCTGCCACCGCCACCGCCGCCACCACCACCACTCAGCTCACCGCTGCACAAAAACGTTGCTGATGCAGCCGCTGAAGTTCCGGAGTGCGCTGGACCCTGGCAGGCCTCCCAGGAAGAGCTTGTCAGGCTGGGGCTGGGGCCTGGGGCGTAGCCCCCCGTGGGCCTTCGTGCCCTGAAACTCGTCGTCCACATAGAGCGAGATCCTGCGGGTGAGAGCAGCGTTGTCCCTCCTGCCCCCACCCAGCTGCATGCCTGCCACCCAGTCCCTGGCTCACCCTGTGGCATTGCTGTAGAAGGCGACGTAGTGGGGGGCACCGTCGGCAAAGCCCCCTTGAGTTTTCACCTCAGTCCTCACAAACCGGAGTGTCACGCGGCCCTGCTGCAGGAGCACCTCGCAGAGCCCATCCTGGGGACAGCGGCCAGGTAGGTCAGTGGACCAAGCCAGGGATCCGGACTCCCTCCCTCCAGCCACCGGCGCCCCAACTGCTGCTGCAGGAGGTCCGGGGGTGGGGTGGGGGGCGGACCCACCGGGAACACGTGGTGGTACAGCAGGCCGCTGTCCTGCGTGCTGCGGAAACCCAGCCCGGAGTAGAGGTTGCCATTGAGAGACACGGCGTCGTGGGGTGCCAGGCGCAGGAAGCCATGGCCGTGGAAAGTCATGGCCCGCTCCACCTGCGGGGAGCACGGCTGTGAGGGCCCCAGGCCTCGGCCAGGGAGGGGCTGCTGGCTGGGCGGGGCGTGGGCTCACCAGCAGGTTGGCGGTGCAGCCGGCACTGACGCCCGTGGTGTTCAGCCGCTTGAGATCCACGTACTTGCCCAGAGCTTTGATGCCCTTGACACAGCCGCGCACCGAGCCTCCCGAGGGGAAGAGCCGCCGCAAACTGCAGGACAAGTGAGTGTGGGGGCTGGCGCGGGGGAGGGCCAGGCGGGCGTGGGGAGGGGAGTTCACGCTCACCTCGGGGGCAGCTGGTCGGCCGGGGCGCCGCCCAGGTAGTAGGCCTTGGCCTCCTCCAGCCTGTTCTTCTGCTCCACGTTGAACACGGTGGCCCGCTCCACCCGCACCAGCACGCGCTGGCGGTTGCCCCCCAGCAGGAACACCTGGATCTGCACGGCCGGACGTGGGGCATCAGGGCCAGCGGGGCCCAGCCACAGCCCCCCCCACCCTCCCGGCCCGGGGCCGTACCGCCTTGCTGGCCGTGGTCAGGGTTGGCAGCGTGTGCTGCGGGACAGCCTCTCTCAGGCCTTCGCCAAAATCATAGAGGAGCTGCAGGCGACCGTCCAGCACCACCAGGCACACGAACTGGCCCTGTGTGTGTGTGGGGGGTGTCAGCGTGGGGCGGGGCCTGAGGGGGGCGGGGCCTGGGGCGGGGCCATTGTGGGGCGGGGGCCAGCGGGGCCGCGTGGGCGGGGCTGGACTGCGGGGCGGGGCCGGAGGGGGAGGTGCCAGTGGGGCGGGGCCGGCGGGCGGGCGGGCGGGCGGGGCGGGGCGGCTGGCCTGCCTGGTGCTGCAGGAAGAAAATGATGCCACTGGAGGACACCAGGCGCAACTCCTGGTCGAAGCGTTTGGTGTTGCTGATCTGACTTTCCACAGCGATGCGGGCAAAGCCGGAGCCATCCAGGTAGGAGCCGTCTGTGAGCCACGGGTCTCCAGTCGACTTGGAGCTGCAGGTCAGAGGTCACGAGGTCAGCAGAGGGTGGGCCAGGTCCGTGTGCGGGGACCCCAGGCTGTGCATACCGGGCACAAGGCTTGTCCACGGCTGTGTTGAGCTGGAAGGTCTTCTCAAAGTTGTAGAGACTGACCACCGCCTCGTTGAGCGTGTCCATCTCAATGCAGCCCCGGTAGCGGGGGAAGCGGAGGGGCTGCGGGGGCTGTGGGCACAGCACAGGATCAGGGTGCGGCCTCACCCAGGACAGACCGACCCAAGAGGCAGAGCTCGGCGCAGTGGGACGGCTGCAGCCACACACCCAGCAGGTTGGCTTGGACAAGAGCAGGGGGACGGCCGCGCGCCCAGCCCAGGCTCACCGTGAAGTTGCTGGGGTAGCCGCCCACATAGAACACGAAGTCTTCGGGGTTCAGATTGAGCAGCCCCTTGGCCCCAGGAGCCACCGTATCACCCTTGGTCTCGTGGATCGTCTGCTTCTCCACTGTGACAGACATGTGGCCAAACTGGAGGGTCCTGAGGGCACAGGCGAAGGGGATCGGAGTGGACATGAGGCCCTGCCTGGTGGTGGCAGGAACACAGCAGCAGGGGGGGCGGGGGGGCTTCCCACCTGTCGATGCTGATGGCTGCAAACTGCTCCCCTATGTCCTCGTCGATGCTGAGGGTTGTGGGGCCCGCCTCCCCCAGGTGGTACACCCAGTGCACCTTCTGGTTACGCAGAGCCACACCCATGTAGTCACCAGTGGCCTGTGATGGCGGGAGACTCAGTGGGACAGGGACCCAGCACCGCCTGCCCACTCCAACCTGGTGCCCGTCTCCACCGGCCCACCCAGCTCTCTCAGTACCTGGCGGCTGCCCATGTACAGCACAAACTGGTCCCTGGTGACCTGGTTAGATGCTGGCTTTGGGCTCTGCAGGTAGAACTTGAGGGCAGTGTAGGCAGCGAGGTCAGAGAGGTCCCGGGGCGCACGCAGCTGCACTCCCGAGCGCCCGTTGAACTTCATGGACACCTTGACCTATGTGGGGGTGCACGGCCCATCAGCATCCATCACCCGGTCTCCCAGAGACCCCGTTGCCCAGCACTCTGGCCCACCTGGTTGGCAGCTCCTCGGGCCTGGGCAATGAGCTCCCGCACGCGGCTGATGCTGGCGGACAGTGCCAGGCTGGCATTGCGCCCCCCACGGTTCTCCAGGAGGCTCAGCTTGGCCAGCAGCTGCGGGAGCGTCTTCTCCAGGCTAGACACTGCGGGGAGAGAGGAGGAGGGTCACGAGCGCCCTCAGAGCCTCGCCTGCCCCGCCCCGGCCCACCCGCTGTCAGGGGCACCTCCAGCAGGGGGCCCACCTGAGCGGCCTGCGTCCAGCACCACCTGGCCCAGGTTGCTGCTCTTTAGATCCCCGTACTGGCCCTGCCACTGCTCCAGGGTCTGCTGCATGTCCCGAAGCTGGGACTGCACACGGGCGGCTGTGTCCTGGGCTTCAGTGGCCACGGCCTTGGCATGAGCGATCTTCTCGCTTGTCTTGTCTGTGGCGGGCAGTGGGCAGGCTCAGCAGGAGTCCAGCAGAGACCAACAAGTGCCCCCAGTAGCACCAGCAACAAGGACACTGACCCACACGGATCTTGTGAGACCCACCCTCCTTCCCCCCCAGGTGGCTTCTCCTGTGCCAGCCTGTTGGGCTGGAGCAGGGTCACCCTGATGCCTCCCTGAGGCAGCTCAGCCCCATCTCCCCACAGCCACCATCATTTCTCCCGGGGCCCTGCCAGAGCCCCACGACCCCCACAGCCACACGTGGCGCGATGGGCAGCCACGGGGATTCCTGCCAACCTGGGTCAGACTCCCTGCTCCTCTGCCTGAACCTCCTGGGCTCCCCTGAGGCCTCCCCCTGCTCTAGGCTCCAGCCACACCGGCCCCCGCGTCCACCTCTGTGCTTGCCTGCCGACTGTACCCTCCTCGATGCCCCAGTGTCCCCAGGCCCCAGCCCAACCCCACGCCACACTGCATTATTTCTCTCTGAAGCACCTCCTGTTCCTTCCAGTTTTCAACAGCACCTTGGGGCTGTTTTGTTTGCTGTTTGTCTCCTGATCAGAGGCAGGTCCCCAGGGCCAGGGCCACCCAATATGGGATTCCCTGGCCATCATTCTGGATGGTGCATCTGTGAATGTGTCCCCATCACAGGGTCCTACTGGATAGCCCTGGCTGGAGGGATGCCTGCGTGGGGCCAGTGGCCATTCCCCTCTGGGGACAAGCAGTGAGGGCGAGGGTAGGGAGGAGGGCCCCCTACCTGTGTCCATGGCCAGCATGGCCTGCACCTCCTGGACTTGGGCTGCCAGCTGCTCCTTTTTGGCCCAGGCATCACGGAGCTGGGTCCCAGTGCCCTGGAGGGTGGCCCACACTGCGGGGGAGGGAGCCTCAGCATCAAGGAGCCCCCGCCCCCAGAGTACCAGAAGGACCAAGGCTGACATGCACACTGACAGATGGAGACATCAACATGAGGGCCCTCGGTGGTGGGGTGTGTGGGAGCCAAGGGGCCCTGGAGTACCCCCATCCTGGGGCCCCCTTTTGGTCCCACAGCAAAACACAATCATCCCCATTTTATGGATGAAACTACCGAGGCTCAGAAAAGCCAAGCCATTACTCAGGGTTCTAGCAGCAAGAGGAGCCCCCTATCCCCGTCTGCCTTTTCTCATCTGACAGCCCTCCAGCCAGGGCAGCAGGGAGATCTGTCGGCTGGTCCCGTGTCACCTGCACAGTCCCAGGGCCCCACAAAGTCAGGGCTCCCAGGGGACGACACGCAGAGCCACTGGGGAGCAGGATACCCACACAGGACAATCGCCACCTTGACTCTCACCGTAACAACCCACAAACCCCCACCGTGCCCAGAGCCTGAAGGTCCCCACAAGCCTGGACCCCTAGAGATGCCGGCACTCACCGCGGCCCAGCCTCTGCTGCTGCCTGAGAAGGGCCTCCCCCAGCGCACTGCTGTTGGCCCGTAGCTCTCGGGCTTGGGGTGCCAGGCCCTGCTGCACCACCATCTGCAGACATGGGGACAGGATGCAGTTCACACCCACAGAGCGGGAGCTGGGGGTCGGGAGGGGGCAAGGGCCCCTTCACGGGCTGAGGGGAGGGGTGGCCTCACCGTCCACGTCTGGCTGGCCTGCTGCAGGGCCTGGCCCGCGGCCCCCTCGGCAGCCTGTACGGCTCGCAGGATGCTGCTGTAGGCGCTGGCGGCCGCGATGGCTCTCTGGATGAAGCGGTCCTGGTTGACTCCACGGATGATGCTTTGGGGGTGGGAGGGAGAGGCATGTGGGGAGGGTCCAGAGGTCTCCAGCTCAGCACGCAGGGCCTCCCGCCATTCCAGCTGGGGCCAGGCTGGGCCCCCGGCCTCTGCCCATGCCCTCCCACTGCCTGGTGTGCCTTTCCTGCCCCTTCTTGCACTGCCCTGCCCCCGTGGGGACGAGGGCTCCTCCCTCTAGGACCTCCCTGACCAGCTGTGCCCCTCAAGGCTTGACTGCCTGGCGGGAACCTGGGCTGCATCCCGAGGGCACCCCGCTTCGAGCCCCGCACCTGGAGAGGTTACGCGCCAGCTGGTCCAGCCGCCACGCGTGGGCCTCTGCAGCCTCCACCAGGCCCACCTTGCTGCTCGCCGGGGAGAAGGCTTGCATCTTCTCCCGCAGCGGTATCTGGGCGCCGTCCAGGCTGGCAGCGAGGCGCTCATACTCCTGGGGGCAGGGGCTTAGTTAGGTGGGACCCTCATCCTGACCCCTCACTGCCCCTGGTCTTGGACCCCAGGGCCACGCTCTGCAAGCAGATGGGCATCCAGCCCGCCTGCTGTGCCCTCCGCGAGGAGCCGTGCTCACCTCCTTGGCCCGGTCAATGTCGTGCAGAATCTTAGAGACCTCGGCCAGGTTATTACTGGCCACCTGCAGAGTGGCCCTCAGAGTGGCATTGTCCCGGGACAGCTCCTGCTTCCGATGCTGGAGGCAATGAGGAGCGAGCAGGGGTGACAGAAATGAAGAGAAGCAATGAGTGGAGGGGTGACGGGATAAGGAGGGGTGACGGGGTGAGGAGGGGTGAGGGGTGAGGAGGGGTGAGGGGTGAGGGGGTGAGGGGTGACGGGGTGAGGAGGGGTGAGGGGTGAGGAGGGGTGAGGGGTGAGGAGGGGTGAGGGGGGTGAGAGGTGAGGAGGGGTGACGGGGTGAGGAGGGGGAGGGGTGAGGAGGGGTGAGGGGTGAGGGGGTGAGGGGTGAGGAGGGTTGACGGGGTGTGGAGGGGTGACGGGGTGAGGAGGGGTGAGGGGTGAAGAGGGGTGAGGGGTGAGGAGGGGTGAGGGGTGGGGGTGAGGGGTGAGGAGGGGTGACGGGGTGAGGAGGGGTGACGGGGTGAGGAGGGGTGACGGGGTGAGGAGGGGTGAGGGGTGACGAGGGGTGACGGGGTGAGGAGAGGTGACAGGTGAGGGGTGACGGGGTGAGGAGGGGTGAGGGGTGAGGGGGGGGGAGGGGTGAGGAGAGGTGACAGGTGAGGGGTGACGGGGTGAGGAGGGGTGACGGGGTGAGGAGGGGTGAGGGGTGAGGAGGGGTGAGGGGTGAGGAGAGGTGACAGGTGAGGGGTGACGGGGTGAGGAGGGGTGAGGGGTGAGGAGGGGTGAGGGGTGAGGAGAGGTGACAGGTGAGGGGTGACGGGGTGAGGAGGGGTGAGGGGTGAGGAGGGTGACAGGGTGAGGAGGGGGTGACGGGGTGAAGAGGGTGACAGAGTAGGGAGGACAAGAGGAAGAAAGGAGGGGAGGGAGAGCAGGCAGGCGGGCCTCACCAGCGCCTCCTCCAGGCGCTCCTGGTTGCTGCTGTTGAGCTCCTCGGCCTCCCGCGTGGTGTTCACTGCCCGGTTCAGGGCCTCTCGCAGGTCCATGAGGCCGGCCTCGTGCTGGGCCAGCTGGTCTCGGGTGCGGGCGGCCAGCACCTGGTTCCCCTCCCAGCGGCTGGTCAGCTGCTCCTGCACACGGGCCAGCACTGGCCGAGGCCCAATGTGGGGATGGTCATTTGGGCAGTGACCACTGGTGCCCACCTGGCCCCCATCTGCCCCCACAGTTGACATGACACCACTCCATGCTGACCTCAGCCCCGGGCTCCTGGCCAAGTCCTCACCCCACCTGCCCTGCTCTGTGGGGCCCCCACCACTCACATCTCTGGGCCTCGCCCAGCTCAGCCTCCGCCGCTGCGCGTGGGGCCCCCAGGTCACGGGCCCGCATCTCGGTGAGCAGTCGTTCCACTTTGGCCAGTGTCCGGCGCAGCTGCTCGCCCGATGGGACCGAGGCATTAGCTGGCGACAGACGGTCTGTCTGGGACTTGAGCTCTGTGGGGGTTTGAGGAGGGGCTGTCAAGCCCGGAGCAGACCTCCGCCCACTCCCTCCTGGGCCGAGCCCTCGCCTGAACTTCTTCAGCAACCCCCGGCTGTGCTCAGCCTCTGGGCCCAACTGACCCTCCGGCCCACAGTCCCCGCCCCATCACCCTGCTGCCCGTCTGCTCAGCCTATGACCTTGGCAGCTTTGCCTGGCCGAGCCCTCCTCTGCTCCAGCGCTCAGCTGAAATTTCATTGCACTTATTCCCAGACCCTGCTCTTGTCCTAGTGACACATTTCCGTTTGTAATTAAGGAATTCACCAGCGAGCTTTCCCAGGGAGGAAGGGTACCCAGGAGGGTGGCACTGCCCATCTTGCAGGCTCCACCCACCCTCTCACTCGGGCCACACTGGCCACTCTCCCACCTTCGAAATGCCCTGCTGTTTCTTCGACCAAGGCACCCTCTCCCCATCAAAACATCCGAACCCTGCCAGCTCTTCAAGGCCAAGCCCCCTGGCAGCAGCCCCGGGCTCTGAGCCCAGAGCACCATTCTGCTCGGCCCCTGCCCCACCCTGCCCAGTTGGGCCAGCTCCTACCACTTAGGGTTCGGTCCACAGCCTGGATGGCCACCAGCAGTGTCTGTGCCCGGCCCAGTGTGGCCTCCGTGCTGTCCAGCAGCCGGCCAGCATGGGCTCGGGCCCCTGTGGCCTGTGGACACAGCACCCCATCAGCCCACAGTCTGTGCTGGAAGCAGGGAGGGAGGGCGTGGGGTGAATGGGGAGAAGTTTGGGGTCTGGTGAGGGGCCCTGGGCCTGAGCAGAGAGTCAGGAATGACAATGATGGTTTGGGGCCCAGGAACAGGGGGGGCCTATGGGAGAAGTCTACTGAGAGGAAGGGGTCCCTGGGGTCCTACCCGGCCGTCTAGCCGCTGCGTGTCCTGCCCAAGGCTTGCACTATGTCGTTCCAGTGTTTCCAGCTGCTGTGTGGCCTCGTGGCGGGGGCCTGGAGGGCTCCGGAGCTGGCTCTAGGGGGAGGGGAAGGTCAGAGCCTGCAACCTGGGAGGGGAGGCTCGGGGGCTGGCTGTGCAGTACCTTCAGGTCGGTGATGAAGGCGTTCAGCCTGTGCAGCCGGGCCCAGGCCATGGAGCTGGTGTTGACGTCGCGCAGCTGCTCTCGGATGGTGGGGAGAAGGGCGCCGACACGAGCCAGGTCGTCCAGCAGCAGGACCACACAGTGGTCACACACTGTGGGCAGGACGGGTGGGTTGGTGCAGGGTGTGAGGTTGGCATGGGGCCAGGGAGGGAGTCATGGGGTTGGCACTGGGGTACTACGCTGGGCTGCAGGTGACAAGGTTGGTAGGGGTAGGAGGTCAGCATGGGGGGCTATCTGAAGGTCAATATAAGGACAGGCGTGGGGTCCCTCGGAAAATTGAGAGGGAGATTTGGGGCCACAGGACTCCACTGGAAGTCGAGGTTAACGTAGGGGTCACCAAGTCAGGGCAGGCAGGGACTCGCACTCCCAAGGGGAAGTGGGAGGGCTGGGGTGAGACAGGTGTGGTCAGGAAGGGCAGGGGTGCAGTGCAGGGACACACCTTCACAGTGCACGCCACGGCCCCCAGTCCCGCCAGGCACCAGCACCTGGTGCTGGTGGCTACAGGTGTCACAACGCTCCCCGCTGAGCCCAGGGGGGCATGTGCAGCGGCCCGTGTGCAGGTCACAGTGGCCTCCCTGACACTGGCAGCCTGGAGGAGGGGAAGGATGGGGTGAGTAGCCGGCTGAGGGCCCAGGGCACTCGCCACCCCATGGAGCCCCAACGGGCTGCACTCACGCCTGCAGCCCTGCTCGGGGAGCCCCCAGTGGCCGGGGGCACACTCTCGGCACTGGGGCCCACCAGCCCCTGGCTGGCAGTGGCACTGCCCACTCTGGGGGTGGCACTTGGAGCTCTCAGCAGCTGGTCCACAGGCGCACCGTTGGCAACCCCCGCAGCCTTCGAAGCCGAAGTGTCCTTCCTGTGGCACAGGTGCGGTGTCAAGGCCTGACCCATCCTTCAAGACCCAGCGTCACCCAAGCCTTCAACCGTAAGGCCCCGCCCTTCCAGCGCTGAGGCTCCGCCCCCACACTAAGCCCCGCCCCGCAGCCCTGAGAGCCCGCTCCTCCCAGGCAGTCTTACCTGACAGCGGTCACAGCGGGGCCCTGTCACACCCGCCTTGCACAGGCAGTGCCCACTGTGGGGGTCGCAGACCTCCGTCCCACATGGGGAGCAGTCGCACCCTGCAGAAGGCGGAGCTCTGACAATAGCCCTTCCCCCAGCCTCTTCCGGCCCCCACCAGGCCCTGACTGAGCTCCTGTTCCTCGTGGACCTCCACATGCCCCAAAGGAAACCCATAGCCCCTCACTTTTTACCGCCTCCCCCACTCCATCCCAGTCCAGACAGCCAGCATCTCCCACCCAGACCGGACAGCTGCCCACTCACTGTCCCAACCCGCCCCCTCCCCTGCAGCCCACACTCAGCCAGAGGCGCCTGCGAGAGCTCTCCCAGGGATGCCCTCACTCAGTACAGGACGGTCCCAAAGTGGCCCTTGGCCTGACCATAAGCCCTGGCGGGCCTGGCCAGGTCCACCTTCTTTCTTCTGGGCCCATTATGGGACCCAGCCTGCTCCCAGGGGACACCCAGCACCCCCCCCACCAGCCCCACCCCTCCCTGCTGCCTACGGGTGCAGTTGCCAGGCAGCAGGGCATTGCCGTAGAAGCCAGGGGCACAGGTCTCGCAGCGGGGCCCAGTGGTGTGGCGCAGGCAGCCGCGGCAGGCACCAGTCAGGGGGTCGCAGTCACTGAAGAGCAGGTTGGGGTCACCGTTGCCACTGCAGTCGCAGGGCTGGCATGAGCTGCCCAGCACCAGCGGGTTCCCGAAGAAGCCGGGCGCGCACCTGGGGTAAGCGTGGGGTAAGTGTTGGTCACCTGTGCTGGGGCTCGCGCTCAATCCCCCAGGGACCACCAGCCGGTGGCACTCACGCCAGCCCCGCCAAGCTTACCGCTCACAGGAGGTCCCCGCATAGCCAGGCTTACAGAGACACTGGGTGCGGCCACCTCGTAAGACACAGCCCATGGCGAAGCTGCAAACACGGAGCCGTTGTCACATACCTGCGTGCCCTGCATGAGCACCCATGCACCCAGGCTGGGCCAGACTCCAGGGTCGGGGCCCCACTGCATGGGCTTAGCCCAGCTGCCCTGGCCTCTGCAGAGGTCAGTGCTGCCCCAACCAGCTTACTTGTTGGAAGGCACCGCAAGGGGGCAGGGGCAGCTGGCACAGGGGGCGGCAGGGTCCTCAGACCCAGTGCGGACAAAGCCCTCCTGGCAGTGCTCACAGTGATCTCCCTCCGTGTTGTGTTGGCAGCCCTGGGGCGGAGGAGACAGGCCAGCACTGACCATGGAGACCCCGATTCCCATAGTCAGCTCCTACCCCAACTCTGCCAGAACGCCACCCAAGGCCAGCAGGAACCCTGCCCAGGGCACCTCGCATTCCGAACCTCAGTGTAGCCATAACTACTGACCGCAAGGCCTCTGGTCTTCCCAGGTGTGTGCCTTTGGTGCCTGCCCTCCCTCCCTCAGGGTCCACTCACCACACAGATGCCCGAGCCAGGGAGGCAGCGGTCTGAGTGGCCATGGCACTGACAGGGGACACAGCGACCCAAAAAGAGACCTTTGATGTCCCGGTAATAGCCGGGAGCACATTCCTGGAGGGGACATCAGTGGTCAGGAAAGGAGGCAGACCATGCTCACAGGTCAGACTCAGACAGATGGTGGACAGAATGAGGGCTGCGGCCAGGTGGATGACATCTGGGTGGGCAAGGGGTAGGCTGGGCAGTGAGTGGACAAAGGGCCAGGTGCAGAGGCTGGGTGACCACGGGTTAGTGGACAGATGAGCAAGCAGCGGGAAGTTAGGGCTGCAGGGAGGGTGCCCCCGCAGTGGCAGATATGAGCAGAGGTGGGGATGGAGGGCAGGAGTGGATGCTGGTGGGAGGATGGACGTGAGAGGGCGGGGCAGGCTGGAGGGTGGCCGCCTCGCAGCCCGGTGGCCGCCTCTGCTTTACCTGGCATGAGTCCCCAAGGTAGTTGGCAGGGCACATGCACAGCTCCACATTGCTGGCCGGAGGCCCCCTGCCCCTCTCGCCAGCCACCTCCAGGGCAACCTTGCGCAGGGAGATGGCTGAGGAGATCTTTGAGAAGAGGGCACGAATGTGTAGCTGCTCCAGGCCAGCCAGCACCATCATGAGCTCCTCACGTGACACACTGCTGTGCGTCTCCGTGTGCCGGAAGTTTCCCTGTGGGGCCGCGACAGGTCCTCAGGGGGCAGGACAGACCCGCCTGCCCTGTGGGGTGGGGCACTCAGGGCACACAGCGTGGGAGGGCCCTGGGAAAAACCCGCACCTGGACCCTACCTCACACAGTGGATAAGCACTAACTGCAGGTTTCAAACATAAAAGACAGTTTAGAAGAAAACGGGTGAGTACTTTCTGATCTCAGGGGGACAGATACTTCCTTAAACAAGACTCAAAAACACTAACTGCAAGTGAAAAGCTGATGAATTTGAGCGGCGCAAACGTGAGAACTTCTGTTCATCAGGAGAATCTTAGAGAAAGACAGACGGCGTCCAAACTGGGAGGAAAGGGCCACTTCTCCACCATCAGACACGGGGTCCGTGTCGAGAATAACACAGAACTCCTCGGAAAGATCACGAGCCAACAGGGAAATGGACAAAGACCCAGACAGGCAGCTCACGGAGAGCACCACAGGGCTGGGAGCATTGTCCTCACGGGCAACAGGAAAAGCAGCGAGCCAAGAGTGGGACGAGCCCACCCTGGAGTGGGCACAGCAGCCCTGGGCCATGCCCGGGTCCAAAGGGCCCAGGGTCCGGGCCAGCTCCTCACCTCCACCAGCTGCAGCTGCCCGCGGTGCACGTGGCCCGGGGCTGGGTACGCCGGCTCCAGAAACATGATGCTCATTTGGTTGCCCTGGGAGACAGGTATGTGCATGTAAGAGCGGCCCACGGTCCGGGCGCGGCTTGCTCGCCTGCCCGCCCTGCCGCCAACCTCCCGTCAGCCACCTGCAGCACCACATCCGGCCTGCTCTCCGCAGGGATGAACACATCTCCCCGCTGGGTCTCCGAGTGCAGCTCATAGCGGAGGGTCCCACCGTAGGATGACACCTGGAAACCGGACAGAGGACTGTGACCTGGCCAGACCCTGTCCACAGGCCCAGAATGACCAGCAGGGCTCTGGGGCATGGCTGGGGTTGGGTTGGCGTGGGGCCTGGGTTCACTCCTAGCCCCCCACGGCGCCCTGGACACGGGCACCCTCCCTCGGGCCCGATGTGCCCGCTCACCCGGTCCCCCAGGTAGGAGGGCGGGGCCTGCCAGTACAGCTCGGTGACAGCCTCGGGCACACGCCGCAGGTCCGCGTGGAGCAGCTGCGCCTCCGTCCGTAGCTCATGGGGCACTGTCTGCCGGTCAGTGCTCAGCAGTGTCCAGCCTTCCATGTCCACAAACTAAGGGGCACATGGGGGTACAGTGAGTGCCCCCGAATGGCACGTTCCAGATGCCGCTGGCTGAAGAGCAGCATGGCTCCTCTCCGGGGCGGCCCAGCCTGCATACCTCATGGCGGGTGTGTGTGGAGCTCCTGCAGCGCTCGGTGGCCCCAAAGCAGAAGCAGCGGGTGCAGCCCTTGGGGTTGGCAGCATCCAGGGAGAAGGTCCCAAGGCGGCACTGGTCACACCGGGGGCCCTGCACGTTCTCCTGGGGGCAGGAGGGCAGGGTGGGTCAGCCAGCCGGATGTGGCCCCTGCCCCGCCCGCCTTGGCTTGCTGTCATGCCCTTGCCAACTGGCCGACTGTCCCCAAAGTGTACAGAGCACGACCTTCAGCTAATGGGGTATAGGACGAGAGGTGGGGCAGGGGCCCAGCCCGGCTTCATCGTGGCCCCTGTGGCCCTCACCTTGCAGTAGCACTGGCCCGTGACGGGGTCACACACGCTGGGCACAGAGCCAGCCTGGTGGCAGTCGCAGGGGCGGCAGCGCGGGTAACCATGGTAGCCAGGAGCACACACATCACAGCGGCGCCCAGCCACGTTGGGTCTGCACCTGCCGGAGAGGTCAGGAGCTGGCTGGGCCTCCCCTCCAACTGGACCCCTCATGTCGGAGTGAGACAGTAGGCAGCCCCCTGCCCCAGGGCTGAAGGAAAGGGCATTGCTGAACCCGGGGAGCCATATGGGGGGAGCGTGGACTCAGGACACTGGCGGCAGAAGTCCCACCCAGGCCTCAGGAGCACCCGAGGCCATGGTGGCTGCCGCTTCCGGCTCTCACTTGCACTGGCCGCTGTCCTCATCACAGGTGGGGTCCGTGAGCTCCTGGACACCGGGCCGCGAGCAGTTACACTCCTCACAGCCAACCAGAGGGTGGCAGCCAAAGGTCTGGGGCTGGCAGATGATGCAGTCGGGCAGGACGGTGCGTGGTGGGCAGATGCACTGGCCCGTGAGCTCATCACACAGGCGGCCGCTACAGTCGCAGGCTGTGGGGGGTGTGCACAGGGCTGCTGGGCCCCTCTGCCCCCTCAGAGGCCCCAGAGTGCAGCGGGGGGCCAGGCCAGGGACACTCCAACCCCAGCCTGGTTCCACACAGTTTTGGGCCCAGAGCCGCAGGCAGCAAGTTTGACATGGGTGAGCCACCCAGAATAGCCATCTAGTCCCTGGAACCTTCTGGACAACCCTGCAAATCTGGGCCACAAGCAGCCTGAGGTCTCACAGACTGGTGGTGACTGAACTGGTCTGCAAGGCTCCAGAATGTTCTCCTGACCACTGCCCATGCTTCCTAGTGGGACTCCTCCACCAAGAAGCTCCCTTGGGTTCAGGCACCCCACACACACATACTGGCGAGCTCATGGACTGAGGTACTCACGCCTGCAGTTGGGGAAGCCCCAGTATCCGGTGGCGCAGCGGGAGCAGTCTCGGCCAATGACGTGGGCCCGGCAGGGACATTGGCCCCCGAAGGACTCACATGTCGGGCTCATGGCACCCACTTCATGGCAGCCACAAGGCCGAGCCCCATTGTTATAGAAGAGGGACAGAGAGGTGGCGGCATCTCGGCAGAACTGGGACGAGCTGGTGGGGCTGGGGTGAGGGGCAGGTGTGAGGCGGGCTCCCTGCCTGCCCAGCCCTGCCCCCGGCCCTGCCCTGAGCCCAGCCCACCTGACATGGTAGCCGTGGGTGGCACAGTGGCTGATGAAGTCGTAGGACTTGTCCAGGGGCTCCTCCTGGAGGTAGCTGGAGCTGTAGGCGTCCTCAGGGACCACCAGCACATACTCCTAGGGCACCAGAGTCTGGTCATCTTCCCGAGGGCCCAGGTCAGGGGAATGCCAGGCTTGCCGGCAGGAGCACATTTCTAGGGGGTCCCTGACCGGGCAGCTGAGACAGTGGTGGCGCCACACCCAAGCCCTGGGCACTGCAAGGCTAGGGCGTGCTGGGTCCCTGTCTGGGCCATGTGGAAGGGAGGCTGGCCTCCTCGGCCTAATGGGAGCTTGGGGGTGTGAGGAGGCAGCACCAACGCTGAGGCACCCGGACTCCGGTGCCCCTCCCACCCCCACCTCCTCCAGAAAGGCCACCCTGACCGGCAGGGTCCCGGAGGGCTGGTGGGCAACATCTGGGCTCTTGCCCCTGCTATAGGGCTGGGTCACGGCAGGCAGGGGACACGCCCTGGCTGAGTCACTGGTGGTGTGACGCGTGAGCATGGCTGGGCCCTGAGCGGGTTTGGGATGTCCAAACGCAGGGACGGCAGCCTCAGGACTCACCAGCCAGAGCCACCGGCCCTCGGGCACACGCACTGTCACTGTGAGCTCGCTGTCGGTCACGTCCAGGATGGCCTGGCCCTCACACACCACCAGGGTGCGGCAGCCGTAGCCATGCGGGCAGAAGCTGGCGTTGGCATGGCCTGGAGGGGCGAGAAAAGTCAGGTCAGCCCCCAACACACCGACCACCATGGCCCCATCCTCGTCCTCGGTCCGGGGCCCTCCTGGGGTCAGCGGGGAGGAAGGTCTAGGCTGGGCCCGCTCACACTACATGAGTCAGCCGTGGTCACCCATGAAGGCCTATTAAGCGCAGGTCCCTGGGCTGGGCAGAGTGGGAACAAAACAGACACGTAGGAACACGTGCAGCATCAACCAGCACCCTGCAGTGAGCCCTCGATTACCGGTGTGACAGGTGAACCCTAACTCATAAAACAGATGCAAGGAGCAGAGTCTGGGAAGGGGGTCGGGAGGCTGGGGCTCGGCACTGGACACTGGGTCCTGGGGCACCTCGTTTGAGAACTGACAGCACGATGGGGTGCGTGGACCTGTCACTCCCAGCCAGGTATCTGGCGCCGTGCCATGGGCCACATGAGCCATGGAACCAGCAAGCATCTGTCCCCATGGCGTGAGGCCCACACCACGGGGCTGTGGGGATGAGAGACCCCGCGGGGCCCCTGACCCGGGAGCTGCGTCCCCCGCCCCCCGTTGGCACTCACCCTGCCAGACGCGGCCCCCGCTGATGAGGATCTCCACTGGGAAGGTGGGGTGGGCCGGCTGGTAGCTGTGCAGCAGGAAGGCATAGCGGCCCAGGGAGGGCACGTGGGTGCTGAAGACCACTGTGCCCTGCAAGGAGAGGCTCCCATGAGCAGGCATAGGGTGGGGAAGCGTGGGGGGACCCAGACTGGCCCCACTGCTGCCTGGACCACCGACTAAGGGCAGCTGGGGGGTGGGGCACAAGTTCCGCCCCAGCCCATACCTGCACTTCAAGGCCACACCCCCAAGCCTCACCTGGGGGTGGCGCAGCAGGGTGGGCTCCACGTTGGGGTCCACAGCGGTGGAGGGCCGAGGCTGCGGCCCAGATGGCGGTGCGCCCGGGGTGAGCTCCTGAGAATGGCTGAGCGGGAGGCTAGGTGGCAACGGCAGTACCTGACAGTCCCTGAGGATGATGGGCTGGGGCGGCTTCGGGAAGCGCGAAGGCAGGCAGGCGGCGCTGGGGGGACACGGGGGTGAGTCCCCGAATCCTGGCTAGAGCGCCCGCCGGCCACTCAGGCCCCTCCAGCCCCACTACCTGCTGGGGCTGAAGGGGCCATGGCTGCTGACACAGTGGACTCGGGGCTCCACGAACTCCGAGCTGAACGTCTCCATGGGCACCAGGGTGACGCTGTGCTGTGGGCAGAGGACCAGGCG
Source organism: Aselliscus stoliczkanus (assembly GCA_033961575.1). Classification (NCBI taxonomy): domain Eukaryota; kingdom Metazoa; phylum Chordata; class Mammalia; order Chiroptera; family Hipposideridae; genus Aselliscus; species Aselliscus stoliczkanus. The sequence goes on along the minus strand of CM066738.1, from coordinate 1,281,742 downwards.
TGGGGCTGGCGGTGGGGCCTGTCCACACCATGGCCTTTGCACCAAGCCCCTGCCCAGCTCCGCCAGCCCCTCCTCCGGCTGCACAAGCCTGCCTTTGACTGCAGTCTGTGGGACCCAGGGCACTCCCAGCTGTCCCCGTGGCCGCCCCTCTCTGCTGGCCACCCATTGACAACTGCAGTTATTCAGTCGCATGTGAACCGCCTGTCCCCACTCAAGTCAGGGACAGGGACTGGCACAGGCAGGCGCTCAGTGAACACAAGCTCATGAGTGGACGTCCTGCCCTGTGCCACACACTGCGACGTTAATGTGACATACAACAACACACAAGACATCGCAGTGCGTCTAGAAAAACCCTACAGCGAAGACAAGGAAAGCCGTGTGACCCCGGCAACACACAAGCCTTCTCCCAAAAGAGCAGCATAGAAGAGCGCTGTGTGATTCCTTACAGAAAGTTCCAGAACAGGCAAGGTAAGCAGTGTGTCAGTGTGGGGCAGGGAACTCCTGGGCTGTGCGCCATGGCTGCTCTTGTGTACACGGAAAAGTTTGACACAAGCTAGTCCATGACCACAGGGCGAGAAAAACCACAGGGTCCCCACACGGACCAATCAGGGGCGAGCCATCTGTGAGCGGCACGCAGGAAGCACACAGACGCTGCAAAGCAGGACTAGAAACCCTGATGCCAGGGCTCGGGGTCACTCTTTTTTTTTTTTTTTTTTTTTTTTTTGAGGGCAGTGTCACTGGCCCTCATAAGTGGGACCCAAACCGGGGCCACTGTCTTCCCAAGCCAGTGTTTAACCGCGGCGCCACTCGGCCGGCCCTCGGGGTCACTCTTTAGTGTCACAGCAGCATTTGACACTTGGATAAAAAGTGTGCACATACCGCGCTGATACATTTCATACGATAGACCGTATCCTATTCTGCAGAGAGCAAGCACCATCCATTTTGTCTGATTAAATAAACATGGATGCTTGGCTCTGAGCCCCAGAAAAATGATTAAGACTGCACAGTGTGTCGTGGTTCCAGTGACTTCTCACACCCGTGTGACGTTGATAGGGAAGCAAATCACCATGATGCCACTGAACCGTAGCTTCGGGCCACCAGGTGAGTGGACCCCTTCCTAACTCCAGTGAGTGACCCCCGTTCACACAGTGGTGTGTTTTGGTCAATTATACCAAGAAAAAGGGCTTTTGCTTTCCAGTCGTAGTCCAGTGCATCATATTTCCCCTTAAGTGGCCACGGGCATTATTACTAAATACATATACATTTTGTACCCACAGGAAAAGAAACCCCTGCAGAAGGGGTTTTGGGAGAAACGTGACTGGGCACAAGCTAATGGTGGCACTGGTGATGGGTTCCTGGGCAATGACACTCTTCTCTCTACTCCGATGCCTGTTGACAATCTCCTGAAAGACCTGACCTGCAAGGGGTTCCGGGGCCCACGCAGGTAGGGGTCAGGGCCTTACCAGGAAGAAGCGTGCCTGCTCGGCAGTGAGCTGGACGCTGGCCTCCGTGTCCAGGTGGAAGGCTGCCAGGTGGTGCTGGGCGTCCAGGGCGGCGCCCCGGCACAGGGCGCTAGGGGGTGCGGCAGGCGTGGTCAGCAGGGGCTGGCCCTGCCCGCACCCTCCCGCCGGCCCCCCAGCCCCTCCCCACCCACCTGTACAGGCAGGGGTGCAGGGTGAGTGCCCCCTGCTGGGGTGCCCGCTGGGGGGTGTGCACGGCCACGCCCAGCTCCTGGCGGGCATCCTCGTTGGCATACTCCACAACCAGAGCGTAGCGGCCTGGCCTGGGCACCGTGACCTGCAGCTGGACATCCATCTGGGGGGACAGGGCAATCAGGAGCCTGCCCCAGCCCCAACCTAGAGAATAGGACCCCACGTGCACCCTGGACACTGCAGCCACTGGGCCTTCTGACTGACCTCTGCCCACCCCCAGCCTCCGCTGCCCACCTGAGACCCACAGCCTCATCGCTGCTGAGTGCCCAGTGCCTGGAGGTCTAGCCCAAACGTGCTTTGTCCTCACAATGAGCCGCAGGGCTGTGGCTGTCGATGCCCAGTTACAGATGAGGCCCTGGGGCATCCTGACTCCTGAGGTCAAACCCTCGGCCTTGCCCAAGTCCCCCTTGCTCTGTACCTGTGTCCCATCACTACAAGATGACCCCAATCCCCCAGGACAAAGGCATGCCTCCCCCTAGGCCCCGCCTGCCCCTCTGTGGGGTCCCAGGGACACGCACATCATTGCCCTGGCAGGAGGCCAGCGGTGGGTGTGAGGGGCTGAGCTGCTCCGTGGGGCAGGGCCGAGGTAGGCTGTTGTCATGGCGACACAGGGCCTTGGGCCCAGAGGCTGAGGGGAAGCCATCCAGGGGCAGGTGGGTGTAGAGGAGGCAGCTGAGTGGGGGAGACACAGTCTGTGGTCAGCACGGGGCGTCTGGCTGGAGCACAGGGAGGCAGGCCCCGCCCCAGCACAGCCGCTCTCACTTCTCCCCGGCGTGCTGGGCGGCGGTCCGGAGCCTGCAGGCCTCGGTCACCCTCAGCTGGAGCACGGCCGCCTCGTAGTAGGCGCTGGGCAGCAGCACCACGTAGTCCTGGAGGGGACGGGAGGGAGGTTGGTGCTGTCCCCCATCGGGGCCCCCCACCCCACTCAGCCCCCACCTCACCAGGAGCACCCCTTCAGCCTCCACGAGCAGGGCCCAGGTGCCAGGGTTCAGCACGAAGGGCTCCCCAAAGCCCCTCTGGGGCACAGTGACGAAGGCAGGCTCTGTGCTGGGCGGGAAGGCCACGGGCTGGCTCTGCTCCGTGCCTGGGGGGCAGGGGTGGGGGTGAGACACCGCACATAGCCTGCGGGACTCCCCAGGGCTGGCAGGACAGGCCGGACCTACCCACCCGCATGGGCCCCAGGTAGGGCTGGGGCTGGGGCTGGGTGGGATGGGGGTGCGAGCGGACGCGGGGGGGCCCCCCCACACTCACAGTTGGCACAGGTGGCGAGCTTGCCCTCTTCCCGCACAGAGACCCGCCCGCTCACGCTCGCGGGCCCGCGGTTAACATAGCGGAAGATGAGCCGGAAGAGGTCAGGAGAGGTCACGTTCAGCCTCGCCACGATCCTGGGCTGGTGGGGGGCGGCGTGGACAGTCAGGGTCGCCCCTCCGCAGCCATTTCCAGCCCTGTCCTGGGATCGCAGGAGCCAGCCCACCCCACTGTGCCAGCCACACTGGACACTTCAGTGGACACACTGGCCAAGCCCGGGGCCGGGCAGCGCCACTCCCACCTGGATGGGCGCCATTTGCGCGTAGCCCCTCCAGCTGAAGTTCTCGAATTCGAGGGGGTTGAAGCCAAAGCGCACGGCGTGGCCGTCAGGGGTGGTGGCCTCCTCCAGCTCCAGGCGCAGGTGGTGCAGGTCGGGGAGGTAGTGGTTCCGCGCCGGCCTGGCCGGGCAGGTGCTCAGTGTGCCAGGCTGCCCAGCCCACCGGGCACCCGGGGACACACCTCCCCCGGCCCCCAGCTCAGCCCACCGGGCACCCAGGGACATGCCTCCCTGGCCCCCGGCCCAGCCCACCAGGCACCCGGGCACCCGCCTCCCCCGGCCCCCTGCCCCCCAGCTCACCGGGCACCCGGGACACGCTGCCCCCGGCCCCCGGCCCAGCCCAGTTGGGGTGGGGATACCCACTCGCTGCAGGTGGGGCCCTGGGTGTTGGGGCGGCACCGGCAGGCGCCCGTCCTCGGTTCGCAGCCCTGGCCCAGTGCACCTCCAACGTCACACCGGCAGCCTGTAGCAGGAGGGCACGAGGTCAGTGCTGCCCGGCCCCCCCCCCCAGCCCCCTGGCTCAGAGTCCTGATCCTTTCACAGACAGGCGCCTGGGGCTACGTCCACCCTGAAAGAGCGATAGGGGCTGAGAAACCAACTTTTCTCCACACAAGCACTGCCTAGGGCTCTGGACCATGGAAACCCTGAGTCCAGGCTCAGGGGAAAAGGCACTGGGATTGATTGGTGATGTCTGCCAGGAGCGCAGGATGGAGGGGAACAGAGGGCCGCTGGCCGGACTCGTGCCTCTTCTTCCCCACGCCCAGCACGGGCCTGGCCAGGCATCCGGAAGCAGCTCCGTGACTGCCAGTCCAACGTCTGGGCCTTACCATGCCCAGGCCCTGCCTGGGGCCCTTGTCTCATCTGTCCCTCCTTGGGCCTCAGCCTCCCCAGAAGCCAGTAAGTGGACACTTACTGCGGCAGCCAAAGTAGTCGACTTGGTTCAGCCCAAAGAAGCCGTCCTTGCAAGCTGCGCAGGTCAGGCCACACACGTGGGGCTTGCAGAAGCACTGGCCGTTGCCCTGGGGGCAGAGGGAGAAGGTGGGAGCAGGGGGTGGGGGGGGTCCCAGTATACCTGCCCACAGCCCCCAGCACACCAGCCTGCAGACTCACCAGCTGGCACTCGGCAACTCCACCCAGTGTACCCCTGGGGTCACAGCTGCAGCCTGGGGGAGGGGCAGAGCAAGCCTGAGCGGGGGTTGGGGTCGGGGCCCCCCAGGAATCCCCCCTCGTCCCCAGTACCCTCTCCGGGCAGACTCACGGGTGCAGCCCTCGGGGTTGCTGGGACTCAGCCCCCAGAACCCAGGTTTACAGCGATCACAGCTTGGCCCCTCCACATGGGCCCGGCACGTGCAGGAGGCCTGTGCCTGGGAGAGGATGAAACTAAGTGTCAGAGTGGGTCCCTGCCCTCCTATCCACTAGCCCTCAGCCCTGGAACCCTGACTCTAACCCTCTCTGGCATGGCCCTGGAGTGGGGATAGAGGACCTGCCAGGGAACAAAGGGGCCCTGAGGTTGCCATGGTAACTCAGTAGCAGAGGAAATGATGCCCTCAGCCCCACCAAGGGCCGACCTGGGCTCACCTCAGGCTGGACACGATTGGCTGGGGCCAGCCCAGCAGGGTGGCAGGAGCCAGCTGTGGAGAGACACCCGGGCCACGGTCATTCCTTGGTCACCGACCCTGACGGCCAAGAGCTTCCCCAAGGCCCCACGGCCCCATGGGAGCTAGCTCACATGCCTCGAACATGCATAAACAGGCAGGAAGACATGTGTGTCCATGCTCTGTTCCCCACGCTGCAAGGGTGTGTGCCCTCCCCCACCACATAGCACATGGTTATGAAACATAATGAGCACACACGGCACGGGAACACCTGTCAGCAAGCACCGTGTGTGGAGAGCCACTTGAGCACACACGTGCACAAAGCACATCAGCATACATGATCCAGCAGATGAGCGTGGACACGCACGGCACACAGATGTGAACACACGCGTGAACAACCCTGGCACACATGCATGAACACACGGACAGTGGCAGGAACCCCAGCACGGGAAGGTGTGCAGTGCGCACACTGCGCCAGCCTCACCTTCGCAGTAGGGGAAGTTGTAGGTGCCAGGCACACATGTGTCACACCGCAGCCCCATCACACGGGGCCGGCAGCTGCACTGACCGCTGCGGGGGTCACAGGCTGCGTGCAGGGAGCCCTCCGCAGAGCACTGGCAGGCTGAGGGAGGAGGGAGGGTGTAGGCACGCGGCGGGACACACCTGCCCCCCGGCCTCCCGCGGGGACACTCACGGGCACAGGCGGGGAAGCCGTGGAAGCCAGGGCCGCACTTCTGGCACGTGGCGCCCGTGTAGCCGGGGCGGCAGCGGCACACGCCACCGGCCCCACAGAGCTGGTCCAAGGCGCCCTGAGGGTCACAGTTGCAGGCTGCAAGGGATACAGGGTCAGGCCGCGGGCATCTGTGGGTGGCCCTCCTGCCCCACCCAGCCCCGGCCCTCCCCGGCCCTCTGCTCACCACGGCAGTCAGGGTAGCCATGGTGGCCAGGGCGACAGCGGTCACAATGAGGGCCATCAAACTCAGGCCGGCACGGGCAGCGGCCAGCCTCGTCACAGCCCTCAGGCAGTGTCCCTGCAGGGCTGCAGCCACACACTGCGGAGCGGAGAGGCACACAGTGGCCCTGAGCTGGGCAGGCCAGGTCCCGGGCCCCACACCTACCCAGCCCCTGGGGCAGCCTTGCTCACGCTGGCAGAGGGGAAAGTGGAAGTAGCCAGGAGCACAGCGGTCACACACGGCCCCCTCGAAGCCTGCTCGGCACGTGCACTGGCCCGAGTCACGGTCACAGTCACCGTCCAGCACTCCGGGGCTAGCACACTGGCAGGCTGCAGGGAAGGAGGGTCACTCCAGTCAGGAGGGGCCAGGCTCCAGCTCCACAGAGCAAGGGGGCTAGGGCTGGGGCTGGACTCACGCTGGCAGCCTGGGCCGTAGAACCCTGGGGCGCAGAGCTCGCAGTGGGTGCCCTGGAAGTTGGGTTTGCAAACACAGCGTCCCACCCGTGGGTCCTTCCGGCAGGCGTTGCCCTGGGTCCCCGCAGCGCTGCAGTCACAGTCTGGCAGGCGGGGGACAGGAAGGGAGCCTCAGATGCCCTGCCGAGGCGGTCCTCCCCACCGGAAAACTTTCCTTCTCCACAAACTCATTTCCTTACACTTTTATACTGCACGTGTACAAAACTCAAGGACAATAAAAATCTCAAGGGAAAGCCAACACTTCAGGAAATCCACGGTGTGTGATAAAATAAGGACAACGATACACAGTGTACTTGGTGGTTCATGATATAAACAATTGTGGGTATTAACACAGAGAAAATGTAAACACAAAATCATAACACAGCAAAAAAACCCCGTCTAGTCTTTATAAGTAATTCTGCGGTTGGGAAGAAGGGAGAGAAAGCATGCTAAATGTCTTAATTTATGCATAAAGAGACAGTCATAAATACTATTTAGTTTTTGTTACTGACAGAAAATAATGGTTCAGTATTTGTCAGAAAGGTAAGGGTCGCCACAGAACAGACCAGAAGATAGAAAGAACTTGCAAAAGCTCCTAGAAGGGAACACAAACCAACCAACCAAAACCAAAACACGTTTGGTTGCTCACTCCATCGAAAGGCAGGAAAGGAAAAATTAAGCAGAAAGGGACAACTGACAGCGGCCACCATCCCTGGGCCAGGCCAAGCCTGCTTTCCCGAGCTACAACCCGAAGTGTGCCAGTCTGATTCTAAAGGGAATATCCAGGCACATCCTCTTGAAAGGCTGCACCTGGACCAGAGGACAGATGCAGAGCAGGTGAGGCTGGAGATGAAGAGGAGTCGGCAAACTCAAGGCCACGAGTGTTAATGGGGACAAAGAGGGATGTTGGATGACAAAATGGACTCACTCCAAAAGAGAGGTGGCAAACCCAGCGCTCTAAGAGCAGGATAAATATGGTCTCGGGGTGCAGAAAGCTGAACTATTACAATTTGAGGAGGATTTGGCAAAACCACAGTCCTAGAGACAAAGACTGAATATACTGTTCCCAGAATGTGACAAAAAATTAAGCAAGGACAGAGTGGATTTAAACAGCATAATAACACATGTGCTTTAATAGATGCCCACACAGAAACCGGTACCCAACAGAGAACACACCGTCCTGTCAATCTAAAAGGGTGAAAAACAAAGAAAATCTCAAATTCCAAAGGCAAAAAGCAGAAATTATCAGGCTACCAAATCTGACCCCAATGCAGTAAAATGAGGACTGAACCAACAAAAAAAGGACAGAAAAGAAATCGAGAAGACTTCCAACCAGACTCACTAGTGAAAGTGCAGTGTTCAGCGGTGGCCCATATGAGGACAGGCATTGCACAAGTCACAGATTGAAAGTGACATTCTGCTTGCGTGGCAAAGGAAACCATCAACAAGACAAAAAGGCAACCTACTGAATTGGAAAAGATATTTTCAAATGATACATCTGATAAGGAGTTATTATCCAAGATACATGAAGAACTCATACAATTCAACATAAAAAAAAAAATCCAATTAAAAAATTGGCAGAGGACCGGAATAGACATTTCTCCAAAGAGGACATTCAGATGGCCAATAGACCCATGAAAAGCTGCTCAATGTCACCCATCATCAGAGAAATGCAAATCAAAACTGCAGTGAGATGTCACCTCACCTGTCAGAATGGCTGTTCTCTAAAAGACAAGAGGTAAATGTTGGCAAGGACGTGGAGAAAAGGGGACCCCCCATGCACTGTCGGTGGGAAGGTAAACTGGTGCAGCCACTGTGGAAAACAGTATGGAGGGCCCTCCAAAAATTGAAAATAGAATTACTGTAGGATCCAGCAATCCCATCTGTGGTTATTTATCTGAAGAAAAATAACAACTAAGTAAAAAAAATATTTGTACCCTTATATTCACTGTAGTGTACACAATAGCCAAGCTATGGAAACAACCTAAGTATCCATCGATAGATGAATTGATACAGAAGAGGGGGTACATATATTCAATGGAGTATCACTTGGCCATAAAAAAGAATGAAATCATACCATTTCCGACAACATGGGTGGACCACTTAGAAGATACAATGCTAAATGAGCTACTCAGAGAGTCAGACAGAGAAAGACAAATATGCTGTGATTTCACTTATATGTGGAATCTAAAACAAACCAACATGAAACAGAAACAAACTCATAGATACAAGAACAAACTGACAGTTGCCAGAGAGGAGGTGGGGGTTGGGCAGAAAAGGAAAAGGGAAATTAGTTATAAATTCAACCACGGGGATGTAACGAACAGCACAGGGAGCAGTCAGTAATATAGTAATAACCTTGTGTGGTGTCAGATGGTTACTAGACTTATCCCAGTGATCCAGTGATAGCTTTTGCAAAGTATATAAATGTTGGGGCCAGCCGAGTGGCTCAGTTGGTTAAGAGTTGGCTTAGAGAGCGAACTCTGAGCAACAGGGCCACTGGTTGGATTCCCACATGGGCCAGTGAACGCTGCACCGGAGCCGAGCTGTCGTTGAGCTGCCAACAGGTGGCAGGATGGCTCAGCTGATGTAAAAACAAAATTGCCTGTTCAATGATGGGCTATGCCCACCCGCAACTAAAGATTGAACTTGGCACCTTGAACTGAGCTGCCGCCAGGATGGCTCAGAGGATAGAGCATGTGCTCTTTTTTTATTTTTAAATGGGGAATTGGGGGAGGGGAACAGCGTTGGGGAATTGGGGAAGGGGAACAGACAAGTTGCTATGTTTTTGTTCTTCAGTCTAGTTGTGGAGGATGTTGCTTCACTGGCCCATGTTGGTATCATCATTGTGCTCTTCCACGGTGAGGCAGATCAGTTCCTGGCCTCTGGATGGTCGCTCACGCTGGCTGCCGGCCACTCACTGTAGCCTATGGCAGCCCACTGCAGCAGGGGCTGCAGCTTACACCATCACCGGGGCTCAGGCAGCCCAGCTCCGGTGGAGCTGTTGTTAGCCGTAGAGGGCAGTGTCACTGGCCCTCATGTGGGATCCGAACCGGGGCCGCTGGCATCCCAAAACCAGCGCTTAACCAATGTGCCACTCGGCTGGCCCTAGAGCATGCACTCTTAACAACAAGGCTGCTGGTTCAACTCCCACATAAGATGGTGGTTACACCCACCCGCAACTAAGATCAAACACAGCATCTTGAGCTTAGAGGCCACTAACAGCTGACAGGAAGCCAGATGGCGACTGGCACCCTCCACAACGAAAATTGAAGAACAACAACTTGGCTGGTTCCCTCCCCCAATTGCCCAATAAAATTTGGGGGGGAATAAAGAAAGTATATAAATGTTAATTCAGCATGTCATACACCTGAAACTAATAGTGTATGTCAACTATAATTAAAAATAATTTTTTAAAAAGACACAGAAGAAGGCCGGCCGAGTGGCGCATTGGTTAAGAGCTGGCTTGGGATGCCCGCGGCCCCAGTTCAGATCCCACATATGAGGGCCAGTGACACTGCCCTCTACAGCTAAGATGGTGAACAACAGCTCCACCTGGAGCTGGGCTGCTGTGGGTCCCCGGGACGGCATAGCTGCAGCCCCTGCTGCAGTGGGCTGCCATAGTGGCCGGTGAGTGGCTGGCAGCCAGCGTGAGCTGCCAATAGCCGCAGTGAGCGGCCATCCAGAGGCCCGTGACCAATCTGCCTCATCCGGGAAGAGCGCAATGACGATACCAACATGGGCCAGTGAAGCAACATCCTCCACAACTAGACTGAAGAACAAAAGGACAGCAACTTGTCTGTTCCCCTTCCCCGATTCCCCAACACTGTTCCCCTCCCTCAATTTCCCAATAAAATCTTTTAAAAAAACAACACAGAAGACCTAGTTTAAAAACGAAAGGACAGTTGGGGGAGGGGGGTTGTCACTTTGAGGGGTAAAAAGTATAACTATTGCACTGTGTTGTACACTTGAAGCTAATTAAAATTTAAAAAAAAAAAAAAACAAAACAAAAGGACAGTGAGTGCTGGAGCATCATAGGAATCAGAGTAACCCTGGGCTGGTGGGGAGGGCAGAACATCAGGAGTTTACAGCAGGGACGTAAAACTATGACAGGGCCCCTCCGCCTGGTCTGGAAATAGTTTTACTGGCACACAGCCAAGCCCACGCGTGCACACGCCCACTGCTGCTTTCGAGCTGCGACATGCAATGGCAGAGGTAAACACCGTGACAGACACCGCACGGTCCTCCAAGTCCAAAACATGCCATGCGGCCCTTTTCAGAAAACAACTGCCGCCTGGTTTATACCTCGGATGAAAAACAAAACATGTAAATGTAAAGAAGAAAAACTGCCCAAGAACCAACAGACTTGACACTAAATGGACATAAGGCCGGCCATCTAAATGTGACTGACTCAAAGACCACAAAGCACAATGTCACCGGATTCGCCTGAAGTTTACAACACTGGCACACAAATAAAAACGCCCTAAGGGCCGGCCAAGTGGCGCGGTGGTTAAGCGCTGGCTTGGGACACCCACGGCCCGGGTTCGTTCCCACATGTGAGGGCCTGTGACACTACTCTCAAAAAAAAAAAAAAACGCCCTAAATGGTAAGGGGCAAATGACCTGTGGGGAGAAAAATATGAGCAGTGAGGGATGGGTAATAATTAACAGAACTCGCCTCAGCGAACAAGACAAAAATGCAGCTGAAAACAATGAGATCCAAATGCAATCGGAACAACATCACCGAGTATAAAACACACTGTTATTTTACGTCCTATTATGAAAGGAAGACACCTGCTGATGAGACAATGACATGCCATCAACCCAAAGACACGTCCCAGTGCCAGAAACAGTCAGGGGGCGGAAGTGTGTCTCCCAGTGGGTGCAAATCAAGCTGACAACAAATGTTGCTGTGTTGTCAACACAATGACTTGATTAATGCGTGTGAACTTTGCTAGTGCGACTCCACGCTGGTAGACTGTTTAATTTGGAGAGAGCAACGTGGCAGCCGACAGCCCAGAACGGCCCAGCATGCGCCTGTCTAGCCTGGGCAGAATCTTCTTTTGGGAAACTGTCCTACAGAAAAAAATAAGAATTTGTGGAAAGCTTTTGCTGCAAGGATGTTTATCGGAGCATTATCTGAAAATAGAAAATTGGAAAGAACCTAAGTTTCCAACAATTAAGAGTTGGTTAAATAAATGCTACAGCTTTCGGTATAACGCAGAACAAGAAGTGACATGTTTACAGGATTGTGGTGGGTGGAAACCGCAGTTATGAAACGGCCGCTGCACACGTCAATGTTTGGGAAAGCCCAGCGTGCACGCACGCAGAGGGCTGCACAGTGGAAACGGGTGATCTGTAGGAGGCGAAAGTCTGGATCAAGTTTTGCATTGACTTTATGCTTACCTACATTTCTTAAGGTTTTCTAGCATGAACATGTATTATTTACATGCAAATAAAAGAACCAGAATTAACGTGACCAAAACGAAAATCCCATCTCTGCTGGGCTGCGTGTAGCCCCTCCTGTACCACCGCTGCAGTGGGACCCAGAGCAGTGGGGACCACGGCGACACTTACTGACAATCTGTCCGGCCGGCAGTACCTGTTCCCCAGTGTCATTGTGGGAGGAGGGCACCGCTGCATGGGGGAGACACAGCATGTCAGCCAGGCAAGACAAAAGGGTCCCCGGGCCCCCACCCGCAGGCCGGCGCCCTCACGGTAGCAGTGCGGGAAGCCTGTGAAGCCCTCGGCGCATGCGTCACACCGTTCCCCTGTGAAATTCGGCCGGCAGTAGCAGCGGCCAGTTAGGTCCTCACACGTCCCGTCTGTGAAGTCCGATTCGCAGTTGCAGCCTGGGTGGGGACCAGGGGCCAGGAAGTCATGAGACCCCCAGCCCAGGGCGATCAGGCTAACCTGGGCAGTGGGATGAGAGCCGGGGCCGGGCCTCCCAGGGCGGCATGGGCAGACCCTGCTCCGGGCCATCCCTGTCCCCAGGGCGCCCACCCAGGGGGGCCCCACTCACGGCGGCAAGCGTGGGGCGAGTCCAGGGGGTGGTCTGGGGCACGGTAGAAGCCTGGCAGGCAGCGCTCACAGTTGATGCCGGTGGTGTGGTGCTGGGGTGCAACAGGGCCACTGAGTCCCGGGGCCCCGCGCAGCAGGGCAGCCCCACCCTCCCCAAGCCCCACAGCAGGCCCACCTGGCAGTCGACGCACACCCCCCCACCCTGGTAGATGCTGTCCTGGTTCTGGCTGGCGTTGAGCCGGTCCACGGCGGGGTCGTAGTAGCAGTCGTGCGCGTGGCCGTGGCAGTTGCAGGCTAGAGAGAAGGGCACTCAGCTCCCGGCTGGGACCACTGGGCCACATCCCACAAACCACGGATGACCCCGGATGTGGTCTGGCTCAGGTGGCGGAACGTGTCATGTTACCCCCGTGTGCCAACAGCACACGTGTGTGCAACTGCGAACATGTGAGCGTTTTATGTATGTGCACGAGTGTGTGAGTGCCATGTGTGCATGTACGTCGTGCGTGTGCCTGAGTGTTGAGTGTGCACGTGTGTGTGACCGTTGTGCACACATGAGCAAGGACATGCGAGTCACGCGTGAAGGGCCTGTGAGCACCGTGTGTGCATATGGGGCACTCACACTGACATTCGTTGGCACTGTCCGACGTCGCCGGCTTCCACGGCTGCTGGTTGAAGCCGGGGCAGCAGCGGTCACAGGAGCCCCCGCACGTATTGTGCTGGCAGGCACACTGCAGCCTGTGGGGACACAGAGGCCCAGGAGGGGCTCAGGCCCACCGTGGACCCAGAGAGATAGAAGGAAGCAGGGGCGGTAGGCACTGTGTAAGGCCTTCGTGGAGGGCGGGAGCTACAGCGTGTTGGTGGGTGGCGTCCGGGGCAGGGCACTGAGTGATCAGTGCGGTGGCCCCTGCCTGCTGGTCAGCCTGGGGCGCTGGGCCCTTGGAGCTACGCCGTCCCCGCCAGGGCCAGGAAAGGCCAAGCCCATGGCCTCTCTGGGTCAGCCCCAGGGGCCAGGTCTCGCACAGCAGGCAGCCCTGAGCTTGGCCAGACAGCCCGGCACATCCAGGGTACCTCCCTGGGGCAGGTGGCCAAGAACTGCTTCCTCTTCCAGCCGGGGGTGGACACCACTCAGAGGCTTGGAATCCTGCCTGCTGTCCTGGAGAACAGCTTCTGTTGGCTCAGTGGGCAAGGAGACAGCTGGTCGCAGCTGGGAGCTGAGGTTGCAGCCACCTACTACACAGGCTCCCATGCCAAAGCCCCACCCTTGCACAGACCACAGCTCAGCCGAGGTGGGGGCAGGAAGCAGCCCGAGGCCGGGCTCTGTGCTCCTGGGTCCCGGGCCAGCGCCACGGTGACAGTGCTGGGTGTGACCCCGGAAGCCAGTCTACAAAGGTGAGACCCAGAACTCAGAGCACGCAGCTCTAACCCTGGCCCCCACGAGGGTCCATGGGGCCTTGGGAGTCAACACTCCTGTCCCTCAGAGTCCGGGGACATCTGGAGTGTCCCACTGGAAGGGGGAGGGAGACAACCTGCCACAGACAGGTAATCACATCGCACCTGTCTTGAATCTAGAACCAAGGGCCTCCAGCTGCTGTTGGATTTTTCAATAATCTACACGGTCAGGGCACCTCTAAACCAAGAAATTAACATAGAAAGTGGCGCTAGGCTGGTAACACTCTCGGGTGTTTGGCTAAGGGCCTGGCAAAACCACTCCGCGGACTTCTTCCTGCTCCAGGCCACATGGGCGTCAGGGGGCTCTGGCTTCTGATGGCACAAACAGCGGGTCTCAACCCCGAGAATTTCACGGAGCAATCAGATAGAAATGGTAAAGTAAGAATGTTTAAAGGTTATAACTGAAGGAATCTAAAACATCATAAAAAAAAGTAATGCTATGAAAAATAGGCAGATGTGAGAAAACAACCCATCAGAATATCCATAAATGAAAAATAAAATTATTGAAGATGCAATGGGTGGGCTACAACAGCAGGTCAGACGCAGCGGGACACGGATTCTGTGAACTGAGGAACTTACGAGGAGGCAGCTGGGGAGACGGAGGGCGGGGATGCATCCGAGAAGCCCTGGGACAGACGGGATTCCAGAGAGAAAGGACAGAATAGGGACACTAACGGCCAAGAAGAGCCTCGAATTCATGGAGACTCAGATTCTCAGGTTCAAAGAGTGTGAGGAAATCTGCAGAGCACCGAGACGATCGCAGAAGCATCCAGAGGAGGCACGGGGACAGCGAACGGGTTTATCGGAAGCGCTGAGGCGTGGCCTCCGCCCAGCGGTTCCACAGTCAGCCGCAGCATCGCCCCAGAGCGGGGGCGTGATAGCCGTTTTCAGACAATGACTAATAGACTCTCATGGAAAGAGCAACAAAAGGGTGCATGGCAGGAAAGAGAGTCCCCAGGGACGCAGTGAGGGCCCAGGAATCAGTGAGAATGAGAAACGAGGACCAGGAAGACATGGGGGCTCCATGGGCCCTGCCCGAGAGGCCGTCCCCAATCTACGCCTGTTAAACAGGGTCCCACTACAGAACGCAGAACGGGAAAAGATGTCGGGGCACTGCCAGCTGTCACAGACTGAATGGTTGTGTCCCCCCAAGTGCCATGTGGGACCTAAGTCCCTGTGATGGTATTTAGAGGTGGGGCCTCTGGGAGGCGAGGAGGGCATGAGGGGGGAGCCCTCACTGACGGGACCCCGGAAAGCAACTTGCCCTTCTGCCCTGTGTGAGGACACAGCGGGGAAGATGCCGGCTACGAACCAGGAAGTGGCCAGCCAGCGTCCCGAACCGAGGAGCGAGCGGCTGTTTATCAGCCGCTCCGTGTTTTGTTATAGCACCCAGACCAAACGCGTAGCTCCCAAGTCAAGGAGAAGGGGACAACGAGCGAGCGAGGGGCTCAGCACAGAGCCAGGAGGCAGCCGGCAAAGCGTTGCAGGTGAAGGTGCTGCAGGTGGCAGGCAGGGTGTGGGTGGGGCTGGAGGCGGCAGAGGGAAAGGGGCGGAGCCCTCCCGGGAGGAGAGGCAGAAGTGGCAGGAGATGGGTGCAGAGAAAACGGGGCGCCGGTGTGTGATGGGCACGGGTGGCGGTGGTTCTGGGGACGAGGCACAGCCCACGCCACCCCTGCTGCCCGGCAGGGTGAGCTGAACTCAGCCCGAGCCCAGGTGCAGGTCAGTGAGGGTGAAGTCGCCGTCCCAGCGGGGGCGGGCAGGCCAGCCCGTCCTCAGACACTGCCTAGCAGGGTCCCCCCGGGCCCTCACGAGTCCCTACTGGGCACTTGGTTTCCCCAGGTAATTAATTAGTTGTGCTGTCCCAGGGCCACCCTGAGGCCGGATGGGCCGGGGCATCCAGAGGGCCTGACGGAGGGGAGCGGCTGGCCTGAGTCCTTCAGCTAGGGTGACCGCACCCCTCCCTCCTCCACACCCATCGGCCCCAGTGAAGAGGTTTGGGGTTCGCCTCTCAGCGCAGCTCTGATGGGGGTGAGCGGTGCTGCCCTGCACCTTGCTGTACATATGGAGAAACAGGCACAGGGGGCAGCCCGTGCAGGTCACCAGGGGCAGGCCATGGAACCACGTCCCCTCCCCCAGGGCTGGGCAGGGAGCTGCAGGTCTCACCTGAAGGGGTCTGTGGGGTCTTTGGCGTCGCAGACATCCGCGTGGCCATGGCAGACGCAGCGGCCACCGATGCTGATATCCTTGATGCTGTAATAGTACTGCACCCCACCGGCCATGAGCACACCAGCCCTGCCGCCCCCCCGCCCCCCTCCAGCGCCCTCTCCTGCGGGCCGCGCCAGGCCGGAGTGCTCACCCGGCGGGTGACGGTGGGGTCCCGCAGCGCCTTGCCCATGAGATGGCCCAGCAGCGTGTTTGTGCGCAGGAAGCGCAGGCGGATATTGGTGGCTTTGGTGAAGTCGCGCAGCAGGGGCGAGTAGGAGAAGTTCATGGCCCCCGGGCGCCTGTTCACCAGCGACACCACGATCTGCAGACAGCAGGGCCGGGTCAGGCCACATGCCCACTGCCGGCACCCGCTGGGACCCTCCCCGCCACCGCGCACCCCGGCCCCTCTGGGACCCTCGCCGCCGCCCGCCCGCCCACCTCGCCGTTCTCCAGTGGCACTATCCGGGAGTACTCCGTGGTGCAGATGACATCGTCGTCTCTCGTGATGCGTTCCAGCGTCCGCGGCCCAAATCGTTCTAGGCAATCCCTCTTGGACGCTATGGGAAACAGGACAGAAGGTGAGGGCACAGGACCCTGCAAAGCCCTCGGACCCCGGGCCCCCCGCATGCTTGGACTTCCCAGAGCCTCAGGGCTTCAGCCCTGAGATGAGAACACGGACCTGCCTCGGTGGGTCACCCGCCAACTGGCAGAGACAGTGCTACCCTGGCTGACAGAGTGACCTCTGGACCGCCCGGCCATGCCTGAGCCCAGTGGTTCCGAACTGGCCCACACCGCACTAGCTGTCTCTCTGCAGAGCAAGGGCCCCTGGATGGCCCTCACTCATTCCGTGCTTGGGGGCCTGTTCCTGACTGCCCTTTAGAGAACTACCTGCCCCCACTCTTGGGAGTGAAGTACTGAGGCCCAGGTGACACATGCCCACCCAATCGGAGAAACCCTGTCCACATGACTGGGCCAGGTGGCATGTGACATGGCTGGTCAGTGAGCATGGGTTTGGAGCTCTGCTCTCTCGCCATCGGGCAGTTAAGCAGGACGCCTTTGTTAGCTTACGGGCTGCCAGGCCATGAAGCGAGTGCAGAGGGAGCCGAGAGTCCGCCCGGGGACACCGGGCGCCACGTCAAGCACGGGAGCCGCTCACCCCACCTGCCTTCAGGGACATGCACCCCGCCGTCCTGACCCATGCAGACGCCAGGCCTCAGAGGGCACGGCAATGACAGCCCGCTCCAGGAGACTCACAGGCGAAGAACTGCCATGGCTGGTAGGTGTGGCCGAAGTCCGTGGACCGCTCCAGCACCCAGAGGTCCGGCCGAGGGGCGTTGGCGAACTTGATGAGCACGTAGGCCACGTGGAAAACCTGTGGATGGTGTGGGTGTTGACACCCTGAAGCCACACCCTCCCATCACCAGGCTCCCTTCTCCACAGTGGGTTTGCCTGGGGGCCAGACACATCCAGGGGAGAGGGCCTCGCTGGCCAGCCCGCGGCCCCTGAGGCCTTCTCGGGGACACCACCATTTCTGAGAGCTCCCTGCCTAGGCCTGGAGGTGTGCTGGCCCGGGGCCCAGACCCGCCTGCCTCCCCATCGCTGCTCCAGGGGCCCAACAGCCACACTGGCCCCTGGGCTCTGAGGCTGAGACAGGCCTGGTGGTGCCGGGGCACGTGGGGCAGCTCGTCTACAGGGCGCAGGCAGTGCTCCCAGCTCTCAAACAATCCTGGCCTCCTGGCACAGCTGGCAGGTGAACCTGTCCCAGCCTCACCCAGTCACCCCACATCTTACCCAGAGCTAACTTAGAACCTGCCCTTCCACTTGCTGACCAGCCCCCAGCCACGGACGCCCCCACGGGCGGGTGGCCTGGAGCACGCAGGGCCCAGCTCCTGCCATTGTCACAAGGCCCCAGTGGGGGAGGCAGACTGGAAAATGGGGAGCAGGGCTCTCACTGCCAAAGGAACCCTCATCCAACTCCCCAGGGATGAAGCATGAGGCAGGGGGTGTCCACGTCAGCGCCTGGAGCCCCTGACGCAAGGCCACTGCTCCCAGGAAGGGTGCTGGTCCACTGGGAAGGGCTGTGCGCTCAGGCAGAGTCACCTGCCCAGCCAGTGGCCACCCAGAACCCCGAGAGGGAGGGCACGTGAGCGGGCTCCACCCTCACAACCCGGCATGCACATCACTGTGCCCCCACATCTGGGGGTGCCCACCCCACGCTCAGCCTCCCATGGGGAAGGACTGTGGCTCCCAGGCCTCTCAGCTCTGAGGACCAGTGAGCCCCTCCCCCGCCGCCCCGCCAAGGGAACAACAAAGCCAGACAGGCCATTGTCCAGGCTGGGCTCTGGGCTCCAAGGAGACCTGAGCAGGGCGAGCAGAGGGAAAAGACACCCCCAGTCTGCATTCAGGAGTGGGCAGCCCAAGACACAGGCAAAGACATGGCTGGTGAACACACTCCACGTGGAGGGCACCCACCGCCCACTCGGGGCATGTGCACAGGGGCGCCCCACCAGGTAGGCAGGCTTGGAACTGTCCACTGACCTCGAGGGTGAGGTCCCATTGCAGGCTACCCATCGCACCCTCAGTGGAGCCCTGCCTAGCCCGGGCAGCAGGTCCCCTTCGAGTGTCCGCTGCTCTGGACTTCTGCCCCCGACTAGCTGAAGTAGAACGAGGGTCCCTGCCTGAGGCCCAGTCACCCCTCCAAGCCCCCACACTTGTCAGCCTGAGGCTGCTGCGGTGACCCCGTGGAGGGACAGTGGACCCCTCGTAGCCCAGCCCTCAGGAGGCACAAGCTGCTAAGAACGCCGCAGCGGCAGGGTCCTAGGATTCTGGGACACGCCTGTGGATGCTGTCCTTCCCGGAAGGCTGCCTGCGTCAAGCAAAGTGGCCTTTCCCCGGGGTGGGGGGTGTGGGGAGCGCAACCCATTCACCCACTGCCAGGCTCTGAGGTCATCTTCCCCTGGGCCTGTCGGGTCAGGGGAGGGACACAAGCCCCTGGGGGATGGACCCTGCACCCAGCAGGCACATTGGCCAACCCTCAGGCATTCCGGGGGGCTCTGGGGGACTTTGGATGGCCCCTGTGCCAGGAGGGGTCTTCGTGAGGAAGGGGATAGGGACAGGGTGGGGGGTCCTGGGTGTGTGAGTCACAGACAGAGGCTACGGGTGTGGGGGGGGCACAGCACACTACCCCCCCCCCCCGAAGGCCCCCCGCAGGAGATTAAAGGCTCCCGCCAAGCCCCTGGGACCCACCCCCGCCTTTCCCTTCAGTGAGGCCACCAGGCTGCACCCTCCGCTGGCCAGCTCTGTCCCTCCCCTAGGTCGGCGGGCCAACTACATTTTTCCCAGCTGAGAGCACTTGCACAAATATTGATTCGAAGACTGATCAGGCAGGGCAAGGGCAGCCTGGAAACTCCCACCCCACGCCTGGCACTCTGGGACACGCTTAAAGAAAGACCCCCGCCTCCCGTCCATCTGCCCACCTGGTCATCTGTCCCTGAGGCCCTGGCCCAGGCTCGGGGGAGGAAAGGCACTCCCCATCTGTTCCCACCCTGGGCATGACCCTGGGCGGGGGGACGCAGACCCCTGGCCTCCCTGGACACGGCTCCCCCCTGCCCCCCACCTACCCGCCGGGCCAGCCCCAATGCTGACCTTTCCTGCTGCTACAGTTCTCTCCAGAAGGAAAAAAACGTCTTTTAAAGCAAAAGCCAAACAAAAACCTTCTGAGTTATTTTTAACAATCTGGCTATTTTGGGGCAGGCATGCCTCCAGGACAGCAGCCAGACCTCTCGGCCACGGCACCCCCCGGCCCCCACACCCAGCCTGTCTGCGGAGGGCCAGGGCCTCCCAGGAGGACATCTGCCCCCAGACCACTGCCTGATCGGGGAAGGGGGGGTGCTGGGGCTAGAGCAGGAGTCTCAGGGTGGGTTCGAGGCACCAGTGGCTGTGTGGCCCTGGGAAGTCACATCTCCTCTCTGGGCACAGGGGTGGTGGAAAGACACACAGCAAAGGTGCAAAGACCAGCAGTCAGAGCTCAGTGCCTTTCAAGATGGTGTGACGGCTCCAAGAGCCTGGCATGGAAAGTCGCCACCTGTCCCTGGAGGTGGACAAGCAGAAGCCAGTAGAGCACCTAACACTACACCACACTCTGGTGTCCGGAGGGGGAGGGGTGGGGAGGGGAGTGAGCAAGGGCAGGGCTGACACTATGGGGAGGGCTAAGAAAAGTGCTGCAGACCCCAGCAGGGCCTCTGTACCCGCCTCGGGAGGGGCTGGGGCAGACGGTGACAGCTGGCCAGCAGCCCCCCGGGGCTCAGGCACCCATGTCACCAAGGGCCCTGGCTGGAACCGCAGGAGTGTAAGATGTCAGGGGCCGCACACCCCCGTCTGCCCTGGCCCATCTCAGGGCTGGGAGACCCAGGCTGGCCCCCGAGTCTGTCCTGGGGCAGGAGGGCCCAGCCCCCACCAGCCGGGCAGAGGTGCGTGAATCACCAGGCAGCCTGTGACTCAGCCCTGGCGCTGCCGGAAGCAGGGCCCCGTCTGACTCCCGGGGATGGGCCAGGGTCCTGGGCAGAGGCTGGGTGGAGGCAGGAAGCCCCTCCTAGACCCGGTGTCCGGGCCAGCTCCCTGGCCATTCCTCGTGGAGTGAACATTGGGGTACCCAGACTTGGACCCCCAAGCCTGCTAGGGATCCCCCACCCTGTGCACTGAACCCACCTGGCCCGGCCCCCGTTAGCCCTCTCCTCAGTGTGCCCACCCTCCCGGCAGAGACCCCATCTGGAAACCCTGATAAAGATAAATGCCACAGCAGGGCCCAGCAGGGGCCAGGGCAGCGCAGGGCAGGCGTGTCCACTCAGGCCCCCAACTGGGTAAATAAGCATGGCTGTCCACACAGCAGGATCAGGGACCCCAAAACAGGCCACCCATGGACACGCTCCAAGAGAGACGGGGAGCTAAAAAGCCACTGCTGGAAAGACAAGTAAACCATGGAGATGCGGAGCGGACACGAGGGCAGGGGCCCGGCTCTGCTGGACGGCGTCCAATGCACAGGTGTGCAAAACGGGGACGGGGGGCAGGCAGGGGGTGGGTGGGGGTGGAAGGGCCCCTGACGGCTGTGCAGGAGCTCACCAGCTGGAGTGGGGGGCAAGCGCCCAGCGTGGCCCGGCGCCTCGACGGAGGAGGTCTGGGGGCAGTTCAGAGACCCTCAGCCATCCAGGGGCTGTCTTGGGCCCCCTGCCCTAAAGGGGGGTTCTCAGGCCCAGCACACAGCTCCCTGCTCCCATCCCCTCTTCCCTGCAGCCTGGCCCAGGTCAGGCCAGATGGTCAGCCACAGGAAGTGGAGTTTATCTCAAGGGGACCCCAAAACCCAAACAGTTTAGTCTCCGGTGAGCGGTACTGCTGGAGGTCAACACTGGGGCTTGTTTAAAAACAGATGGAAAACAGGAGGCTTTGGGAGTCAACAGGGCCTGGGCGGTCCTGTGAGGCGGCGGAGACCTGTGTGTGCCCAGAGTAAGCAGAGCGGGCAGTCCAGGATGGCCTGGGTGGTTGCTGAGAGCGAGTGTGATGGCAGCAGGATGCCCGGGCTGGCACGAACGGCCGTGTCTTCCGAGCAAAGGACAAGCAGAGGCAGGATTTCGCCAGTTCTCACGAGGAGATGAGGGGCCAGACCAGGGGTGCGGCAGGCTGGCCACCCACGACCCACCCCACTGTCCTCCCTCAGGGAGCCCAGCTCAAGGGGCCACGTCCGGTCCAGCCTCCACACCTGTCCCGGCCACTGGGCGCTGTAACCAGAGCCTGGCCCGCCGCGGCCATACTTCCTGCCGCTCCCCTGGAATAACCCCACGGACCCTGCTGGGGCACCGGCCACATGGCTGAGCGCCCAGCCAGGCCGGGGAGTCAGGCCAGCGGGCACGCCTGGACCAGGAGGCCTGCCCTGGGAGCCCCGCGCCGGCCAGCCTCTAAAGGCATCGCCCAGAACTGGGGGACCAACCAAAGCAACCCATGTGTTGGGGCCCTTGCCACGATGCAAAGCCCCCTGGGCACCTGCTCTCAGCCCACCATGTACAGAGGGGGGACCTGAGGTGAAGCCCTGCGTCTCCTCCAGAAGCCGGTGCAAGGTCTCGGCCCCTCCACAGGTGTGCTCAGTTTCCCCAGGTGTCCAGGGAGTACTCTTCACCCCCCAACGTCGACAGCCTCCCGGGAGCTCTGCTCCTTGGCATGTCACCCCCTACGCCTCACCATTGTCCCCCAGGGAGCGCACAGACCCCTCACTTGGCATTTCTAGTCCCCAACCAGCAGTTCTGGTATCACAGCCAACCACCCCAGCCTACACCCCAAGGCCAGCCTCAGCACCCCCTCTGCACCTTCACCCCTAGCCCCCCACCTGGCCTCCAGCCCTGGGCAGACCTGCCCCATCTCCTCACCTGAAGCCAGATCTGGGGAATGTGGGCTGCAGCCGCAGGCGAGGGGAGGGGCTCCCCCAAAGCCAAGCCTCCAGGGAGACAGATGTCTGGAGAGGGAGCCCCAACTCACCTGCCCAGGTCCTTAAAACCACTGGGCCGAGGGCCTCGTGGCAGAGCCCCCGGTGGCAGCAGGACACTCGGGTCAGGGAAGGGGGAGCCTGAGGCTGCGGGAGGCCCGAAGGGGGAGAAAGTAGACAAGCAAGAAGTGCTGGTCCCTGGGAGGACCCCAGGCAGGTCACCGCTGGGCCCTGGGAGCTGCCCCTCAGTCCCCGGCCCTGAGGCCAGCACCTCGCAAGGCTCAGGCCAATGGCCAGTCCTCTCAGATCTGAGGGTTTCTGGCCGAGGTCCACACAACGAGCAGGGCAGGGCACCAGGGCCCCTCCGTGCTCTCCCCAGTCAGGACTTGGCTCCTGGAACCTCAGTTTCTCCATCTGCAACATGGGAAGGCAGAGGGTCAGACACCCCCACCATGGGCAAGATCAGAACAGGTTGGGGCATGACCCTTGGAGGAGGAGCAGCTTAACTGGCCTCGCGGGGGCTCCTCTGCCCCCAGACAGGCGGACACTGAGAGGACCAGTCCCGGCCCCGGCCACCCACCGGGCGAGAGACGGGGGCTGTGAGGCAGCCCCCAGCCCATCGGCAGTCTCCCCAGGGGCCAAGAGCCCTGCTGCCCAGTGTCAGCTGCCTCACCCCCTTTCCAGGGTATCCGCTCCAGACATCAGAACAAAGGCTGCTGGCAGCCTGTCACGGGGAGTGCCCAGCCCTGCTGCCCGCTCAGCCCCATTTCCTGACGGAAGCCCCAGCCCCATGCCGTGACCAGAGCCTCCAAGGACTGCCCTAAGTGGGAGAACTCCACTCGGGGCTCGGGATCAAGGGCTCTGCGCCCTGGGCTGGGCTAGCGGCCTGTCCCTCATCTGCACCAGGGGCTGTGCTGCCCTGGGGACATCCTCAGTCTGGGGGGAACTCCAGCCACTCTCGTCACCAGACCCAGGTCACTGTGAGGGCGCTCCAGGCCCGGTCCTCCAAATACCTGCCCCCAGAGCTCTAGCCCGGCGCCAGGCGCCTCCGCTGGTCCCCCAGAGCCCTGACTTCCTACCCTATGTGGTTCCCATCCCCAACCCCAGCAAGTGAGGGCACCCCGAAGGGAGGAAGGGGCAATGAGCTGCCTTTCCCAGATTTCTACTGAAATAACACCATGGCTCTCAGCCACGGAGCAGGGAACAGGGCCCACCGCCCAGCCAGCTCCAAAGCCCACAGGTGGGCGGGCACCACGCTGCCCCACCCCCACTTCAACTAGGTTGCCCGCCCCTCAGCCCAAACGTTGGTGGTTCGGGAAAGGGGACAGGGAAGGAGAAACAGGGATGGAAAGAGGGAAGGGTTGGTGGGTCAGAGGGTGGATAAGGTGGAAACAAGGGAGGGCGGGGTGGGGGACAGAGAGGGAGGCCTGGTGAGGTGGAGGAGTGGGTCATCCCCCCCCGCCCCAGGCCTGGACATGGTCCTCTGCCCTTCCTATCATCTTACAGTTGGGGATACTGAGGCTTGGAGAGGCGAGGTGTGCACCCAGACCTGGCCTGGGACCAAAACAAATGAGGGCCTGCGGCCCCATCTCGGGGCAGGGTTCACTGATGTGGAGACGGCGGCTTGGGGTGCAGGGCCAGGAGGGCAGGGGGCTGTGCGAACTCCCCGCCCGCCCCTGCATGGGGGCTGGGCCGGGCAGGCACCGCGCCCGCCTGCGCTGAGGCTACTCAGGGGCTGCCGTGGAGACGGGGCCTCTGTGCCCCCAGCTCGGCCCTCGCCTTCTCCCAGCCTGGCCAGACCTGCCCCCCAGGAGGCGGGGGAGAGGGAGGGGCCGGAACAGCCCGCCGCCCGGCAGAAGCGCCTCTGACCCGGGGTGCGCGGGCTCCGCTCCCCACCCCCAGTCCCAGGCCCCCGGGCCAGCCCTGGGACCTGCAGGCAGGCTCTCCCCAGTCTGGTGATGGAATAGCCAATCCAGGCCTACGCCCCGAAATTTCAGGCCACTGTTTAGGACTTCAACCCACTCCCCTCACTGCCCACCGCCCACCGGACCAGGCTGTGGCCTCCAGGCTGGGGCAGGAGGGACCCCTACGCTGTACCCCAAACCTGCCAGGGGCCTGCCCTTCCAGCAGGCTCTCAGAGACACTTTACCACCTGTGCTCTAACACCCTGGGGGTAAGGGGGAGGAGGCTCAGCAAGAAGCCAAGGAAGGGAGCTGGGCTGGGGCCTTGGGGCCTGCAGTCCAACGCTCCTGCCCACACCGGGGAACAGGCCCGGCCTCATTCACCTGCCCCTGCCCCATCCCAGGCAATGGGATTGCCAGCCCATTTCACAGGCCTGGATACTAAGGCAAGGGCAGCCACCTGGGCAAATTCACACAGGGAGCAGGGTGCACACGGGCTGGCGCAGCCTGAACCAGCCCAGGTCCACAGCGGGGCTCTTCTGTCACTGGGAAGTGCCTGACCCCACTCTCCTGCATGCACCCAGCACGGGAGAGGGCACACCTAACCCCTGGGTGTATCCCAGCACAGGTATCCCAGGAATGTCCACCGCCACCAGCCTCCTCCACATTCCTGGAGCCCCTCCCACGCCCTCCAGCCAGAGCCTGGTTCCCTGCAGAGGAATTCCTCAGAGTAAACCCCAGGGCCCAGCATTCCCACCCAGCATTCCCGCCTGCCTCCATGCTGGGCCCTCAGCACCCGCACCCCAACTCTCCAAGGACCGCCGGTCAGCCCCCACTTTCCCTATGCGCTACAGGTGTGGAAAGCACACATGAGCTGCCCACGGAGCTGCCCACTGCCATGCCTTGGTCTCAGAGCTGACTCAGGGTGGGCACCTCACCTCCTGGTCCCGGCCCCAGGGGAATCCTAGGGCCAGAAATGCACAGGCGAAAAGCCGGGTCCTACCTGACCCAGGTCCAGGGTGACGTTGACCTCGTTGTATTCCAGGCCGCGGGACAGAGGGGGGCTCTGCCACCAGCGCTCCGTGCCATCAATGGCGTTGCTCACGGGGTGTGCCCTGTTGCTGTTCGCCGCGGTGCAGATGTCACAGTACTGGCCCTGTGGGGACAGAGCGGGCAGGTGGCTTAGGAGGGCTGCGGCCCGTCCCCGCTCTAGTCACCCGCCCACTCCCAGTCTTCAGACCCTCGTCCACCATTCACTGATTTTTCTCAGCAAACAGACTACATTCTTGTCTCAGGGGGCATGGCTCATGAGATGAGCAGTCACAGTCGCTATGGAGGCAAGAGAGTGAGGCGGGGAGGGCCACCTGCTTTAGGTGGGCAAATCAAGGTGGGCCTCTCTGAGGAGGTGGCCTCTGAGGCACAAACTGCGAGGGGGGTGTGCTCCAGGCAGACGGGCTGCTGTGTGCGGTACAGAGAGAGAGGGCCAGTGCAGATGGAGAGGGGGCGAAAGGGGCGCGCCGAGGGACAAGTCACATGCCCCCTACGAACACACAGCTGGGATCCTCTGGAGGCAAGGCGGGGGGTGGCCAGGAAGATCAGGAGAGCCGGACCCCTGTCCCCCTCCAATGGCCCATCTCCCATAACACCCCTGCCACACTCTCACCCAGAGCACCTGGATTAGGGTCTCCAGAGAAACAAAATTAAGCCATTCTGGTGGCCTGTGGTGCCTGGCCCCACAGCAGAGGCATGTGGGCAGCCAGTGGGCAGGGCCTGGGCCTCCTGGCTCTGCCACTTCCGAGCCCTGGGACCTGGCCAAGTCACGGCAGCCACTGAGCCTCAGTGTCCCCATCCAAAGAGTGGGGGTAATGTTGGCACCTGCCTCGGCCGCCCCCCGGATTAATGATCCCACCCCAGGCCAGGCAGCTGCTTCTGTCACAGCCCAGACACCTGCCAGGGGCCTGTCCTCTGGGGGCACAGACGGCTCCCAGCAGCATCCCGGGCTGCTGTCCCTGCTGGGGAGGGGAGCAGGTGCTGGGAGCCCGGGGGGCGGGGGCCGGGCTGGGTCTGGCGGCTGGCCGAGTGGAGGCCCAGCCCCGCAGCCCAGAGGAAACCAGACCTGCCATCCCTCTGCGCACAAAGGCAGCCCTGCGGGACTTGGCACTGACTGAGGCGGAGAGGCCTTGTCTGGGAAAGGCAGCCACCCCACCCCTCCCGCCTCCCAAGGGGCCAGACCTGTCCTAGGAGTTGGCGGTGAGGGCGTGGGATGCCCTGCTCCTGCTCCGAAGCCGCACATATGCACAGCGTGCCCCCCACCTCCCTAGGTCATATCTGCTCCAGGCCCCCACAGTATGTGGGGGGGGGATCAACAGGCAGCAGGGGGCTCCTGGGCCCCTGTGCTGGGTGCTTTGGGTGGCCCCATCTCAGACTTGTCCCTGCTTGGGGCCTTTATACCCTGACCTCTTGTCCTCCGTCTCAGCTCAGATGTCACCTCCTCAGCAGCATCCCACCCAGCTCTGGACCACCCAAGATGCTGCCCAGACACTCTGCTGGCATCATCTCACTTTACCTGCAGACTTGGGGTTGTCTGGCTATTAATGATTTTGTGTTTACTGTCTCCTTGGGGGCTGAGAACTCAGAGGTGGGGGCCACACCTGCCTCATTCTAACTGCGGTCCTGAGCTTACCACTCAGAGCTGCCACACCCAGGGGCTACAGCAACGGAGGGCACCCAGACATGAACTGTGCGGGCCATATCACCAGGCTCAGAGGGTGATGCCTAAAGGGGAACCTGGGGCGCTGGCTCCCAGGCCTGCGGGAGCTCTCGGGGAGAGCAGAGCGGGGTTCAAGGGTGTCACCAAAAGCACAGGTGTAGTCCTCTAGAGAAGGCTGCCTGTGGTCAAGACCCACCCCACCCCCCAGGCCTCTGAGCACCATGCAGGGGCTGGGTCAAGGGTCCTGGGGGCCCAGGGAAGTTTCTGCTCAGGCCCACCCACAGAGTCGCGGAGAGGTCATTCTAGCAGCCCTCACATGGCCACAGTGGGGGCCACTCAGTGCCAGGGGCCTTCCTGCCAGCCTTTTGGCCCAGGCTCACAGTGGACAGGGGAATCCAGGCTTCCTCCGCCAGTGTGCTGCAGAGGGTCCTGTTGGGAACAGAGCTAGGAAACAGGGAGCAGCGATAAGAGCTTCCCCTCCCAGTGAGTCACCAGCCCTAACTTCCCTTCGGGGCCGAGGCCAGTCCGGAATTCCTCCCATGCCCACCTGAGGCTGCGGCGGGCCAGACCCAAGTTGCCCTCTGCCTGCTCCAATGCACAGACCACCTCGCCCAGCAGGGCTCTCCCAGGCCCCAGTTGGGATGCTCCTGCCAGCTTCTGTCCCATCTCCCCCACGAGACCCCTGGGAGCTGCCAGCCTGCAGCCTTGGATCCCATGTCCTCCATGACCCCCCTCCCCCACGCTGGCATAAGGGCATAAGACTGGGCTCTCAGGATGGAGAGAAGGTGGGCATCACCTCCCTGGCACCTCCTATACCCCGCCACAGCCACTGGCCACCACACGGGGCCTGCAGGCAAGACCCTATCCGCAATCCAATCAGAGGCCAGGGCACTGAGCAGACCCCCCTGTCCCAGAGGAGATGGCAGAGGCACCAGCCAGTCCAGGGACTGGGCTGAGGTCACACCAATGCCCATCTGGCTGCTGGTCTGTCTACCATCCCCAGCCCCAGCGGCCTCGTGGCTCAGGGCCTCAGGCTTCCAAGGGGAAGCTTCTGCCTCTTTGGCTAGCTGGTGGGCTGGGTGAGCAGGGCAGACACTTCTTATTCAGGGCCGGCTCCGTGGCACCTAACACCAGGCTGCCACCAGCTGTGAAAAAGTCACTGTGTGACAGATGACTCCCTGGACTCCAACTCCCAGGGAAGTGGGCCTCACACGGTGCCCATCTCATAGACGAGCAACCTGAGGTCTGGGAGGAAAACCATGAAGCTAAGGAGAGGCCGGAGAGGGGCTTGGAGCCCTGGCCACCGGGAGCCTGCGCTGCCCTAACAGCTGAATCTGAGCTGAGCCCTGAGGAGGGATCGCACGGCTCGGCCAGGGCCCTGCGGCAGCTTGGAGACCCCCACACAAGCTCCTTCCCTAGACTCGGCCCATTTGACGTCAACCAGGTGGGCGAAGGGCCCCAGCAGGGGCCCAGGTTTCCACCGGGATCCTGGTCTGGCTGTGTGTGGGGCTTCCAGCAGGTGTCTGCGCTTTTCCAGGCCTCAGTTTCCCCCATCTGAAATGTGGACTTGAGACCCCTGGTTTCAGCTGTGCTGGGCTTAGAGGAGAGCATGCAGTGGTGGGGACGGAGGCAACGTCAGGAACCCTCCCAGCTCCTGCCTCCAGTGGGGGGCCAAGGGCGGTTGGAAGGCAGGCATTGAAGGGGCTCAGCGAACGGACTCTAGCTACCTTGGTCCCCACCCCCAGCTTCTCATGGCCTGGGACTTCCTCCCTGGAGGAAGTGGTCAGTTTACATCAGCCCTGAGGCCCCCAGATTCTCCTTCAGGTTTGGCAGGGGTGGGAAGACAGGCCTAGCATGGGGTGTCAGGGAGCCTCTAGGGCAGACCCAGCACCGCCCCGGCCAAGGCTAAGCCCAGGAGGCCAGGGAGCCTCACCTAAGTCTGGAGGGCCTCAACAGCCCTGCTTCCCGCATGAGGTGTCCATGGTTGGGACACACCTGATCCATCCCCCGCCTGCAGGCTCAGACTGGGGCAGGCAAGCCCCCCAGCGGTTCTGCAGGGGCTGAAACCCTGTCTCCCCACGGACTGCACCACCTGCGGGGCACAGACGCGGCCCCTGACCGTGCTCCCGGGGCGCGTGCCCAGTTAAAACTCCCGCTGTTTGCGGCGCCCCCCCCCCACCGTGAGGGTCCCACCCAGTCCCTACACCCCCAGCGGGGCAGCCTCAACCCTTCGCGGTCGGCGGTGAGAGCCCGCGGTCTGGTCCCTCCCTCCCATCCCAGCCCCGTCCCGACGCCAGCAGGTTCCAGCCTGTCCCGGGGGAAGGCGCTGGTCCACCCCCTCCCCGCAGGCGGCGGGCGGAGGCCACCAAGCCCCGCCTCGCCGGGATCCCGGGACGCGCGGCCGCCGGGGACTGCGCTCCAGGGCCCCTCCGCCTGCCGCCGCCGCGCCGGGTCTCCAAAGGCCGCGCGGTTCCCTGGCGAGCCTGGATGTGGCGCCGGGTCCTCTCCGCCCCCGAGACGCGGGCCCGGGGCGCCGCCCGCCAAGTCGGGCTGGAGTTGCGGGGTCCCGCCCACGACGGCCCTGCCCCCGGAGGCGCTCACCTGGATGGTCTGGTTGGGGTCCCCCCCGGCCACGGGGCCGCCCACCAGCTTGCAGTACAGGTCCTCCGTGGGGCGCGGGGCGCCGCGCGCCGAGGGCTCCTCGCCGCAGGTGGCCGAGGCGGCGATGCGGGCGCCCTCCGCCAGGTTGAAGTAGGGCGGGTGCAGACTGAAGCCGCCGGCCGCCCGCGCCGCGCCCAGCACCGCCAGCCCGGCCAGCAGCAGCGCGCAGCCCGGGCGCCCCATCTCCACGCTGCGCGGCGGGGCACTGCGCTCGGCGGGCGCGCGGCGGGGGTGAGCGCGGGGCCGGCGGGCTCGCTCCGCCCGCCACGCCAGGCCCCGCCCCGGCCCGCCCGGGCTCCGCAGCCCCGCGCCCCGGGCGGGGGAGGGCGGCCTTAACCCTTCGCGCCCCGGCCGGCCGGCCTCCGGGAACGCGCACCTGCTGGCGCTGGGCCGGGCCGCGGGGCTGCGCTGCCGCCGGGACCCCCGGGCCTGGCTGGGTCCCGGGCGGCGCCCCGCGCCCCCGACGCGCCCCAGCCCGGAGGCCCTGCTCTTTGTTCCCTGACTTCGGGCACCTCTCGGCGGCCGAGCGCCCCCGGCGGCCTGGGTGCAGGCGCACTAGCCCAGGGCCGGCCCGGCCTCTGCCCGTGGAACGCGCCCTCCCAGGACCGCACAGCGTGCGGAGCGACGGCTCTCGGCGCGCAGCCTCGCCTCCCCCCCGGCCGCTGCTCGGCTCTGTGCCCCTCGTACTGCCCACGCCTGCCCACCCCGCAGGTGCGCGAGGAGCCGTGAGGGGCAGTGGGCGGCGGAGGGCGAACCATCCGCAGAGCGACAGGGAACCCCGATTGGGGACCTCGTCTTCCCTCGGGCCGCCGGGTCCGATTCAGCCCGCCACCCCCACCCCCACCCCGCCTGCCCCCGTTTGGTTTAAAAATACTCCAAAACCGGGAAATGGATCCCGAGGGACTGGACCGGGTGCCGGGCTTGGCGTCCCCTGTGGCCAAGGGACGGGGCTCATGGCCAGGTGGGGACCAGGAACACGGTGAAGGCGGGCACCTCGTAAGCACCCGCTGCGTGTGGGGAGGGACCCGGTGTGAACCCACCCTTGCCTGGGGTCCCCACCGAGGACCTCTACTGTAAGGTGGGGCGCTGTGGACCCCAACTTTGTCTGCCAGGCTGGACCGTCCCACTCGGGGCCACTCTCCTGCACAGAGCGGCCCTGAAGGACACCCTGGGAAACGGGACAGGACCTAGAGGCCTGAGCGCTGGGGCTGTGTCCCAGCTGTTCTGAGTTTGGGAGGCTCTTGGCCCAAATCGGCCGCAGGGAAGCCCCGAGGGGGTGGGGATAAGGCCACAGCTGCCAGCTATTCTTTGAGCCAGGCCAGCCCGGTGTCTGTCCCACGTGGGACCCCCTGGACAGTCCTGAGGAGCCCAGTGAGTGCATGGGGCAGAGACCAGCTGGTCCTGGTGGGGGTCCTGCACTGCAGCTGCTCCCCAAGCTTACACAACCATCCCCATCTTCCTGGCTGCCCCGACCTCCTGCAGATCCGGAATCCCCAGGGGCTGGGCGGCCCCTTGTCTCGGAAATAGGCAGTGGGAACCTCTCCCTCCCAGCTGCTTGCCTAACTTCAGTGTTAGTTCTTCCACCTGGGGAGGGTGAGCAGAGGTGGTTCTTTTTGCAGGAGAAGCTCCGAGTGGGGGAGGGCCTGCCGAGGGGGTGGCTGGGAGACGTGGAGGAATCCGGAGCCCCCAGGCAGGCCAGTTCCGAGCTAATTTATGATCCCTTGCGAGGCACAGCCTGCTCTGGGCAGTAGCCCTGTCCCAGATGGGAGATTTGACCTGCCCTACCCTCCCTCCTGCCCAGAGGCCCCCCCATAGCAGTGCTCTTTGGCCCTTGACAGCTGGGAGCCCTGGAGACTGGGAACCTCTCCCATCTCGGTGGGTTTCCCAACATCCCTGGAGGGGCCAGAAGGCAGAAGTGTGTGTGTGTGTGTGTGTGTGTGTGTGTGTGTGCGCGCGCGCGTGCGCGCATGTGTGTGAGGCGCCCTCTGAGCTACCCAAGGGTACAGAGCAGGCCAGCCCGAGAATGTGCTGAGTCAGCCTGAGTACCCAGCTCAGGGAGGGTTAACCATGGGCAGCTGACCTGAGCAACGGATGGCCTGGAGCGGGGAGTGGGAACCGCTACCAGGATGGAGAGAATGTGGCAGAAGCGAGGTGGCCACCCTCTGCTCCCACTGTGTGCCTGGGTACCCGGCCAAGGAGGCGGGCAGCATGGAGGAGGGGGTGTTATGCTGGCCAGGCTACACACAGGCCTGGGGGGCTCGGGGGAGGTGAGATGGGTGCCCCGTTTCTGCCCCCTTCCATCCCTGCTGCCCATATCACATTTCTGCCAAGTCATCCCCCAATGGCCCAGCAAATGTGTCTCCTGCCTTCCTCACACTCCCAGGCCACCCAGCCACCCTTCCCATGTACAAATGGGGAAACTGAGGCCAAAAGGTCCAGGGGTCAGTCAAGTTCACACAGTTAACAAAGGGGAAGGAGTTGGTCCGTCATTCATTTTCTCCCCACACATTTATTGGGCAGTGGTCCCTAAAGTAGTGCCCCCACCCCCACCCCCGAAATGAAGCAGCCCCACCTGCCGGGCAGGTGTAGGTGCGCCTGCCTCAGCCAGAGGCTCTCCAGGGAGCAGCCGCGCGGGTGCCCATGGGATCCACAGCATCACTGTGCTCAAAATTGGTAGCAGGGGATTGCTGGGCCTCCTGTCCCCAGACCCCCGCTCTCCCACTGGGCCCTGTACCCTTGGGAGAAGCTGCACTGGCAAAGCAGAGGCTGCGGCTTGGGCGGCCCTGGGAGGGAGGCGTGTGGCTCCGGGCACCGTGACTGGAACGTTCTCAGCAGGAAGAGGGGTGGGGAAGCTGGTGCTGTGGTTTGGAGTGGCGGCTGGTCCTTTTCTGGTGGCCTTCCAGGGAAGCATGTCTACCCAGAGCGTGGGTCAGAGCGGGCACAAGGCTGATTCTGGTGGCTGCTCAGGCAGGGTGGAGCCCAGTCCCATGGGAGGAGGACTCACAGCTGGGTACACTGAGGACTCACAGCTGGGAGCCAGCCTCATTAGGAGGTTGTAAACCCAGCAGGACAGGGAGCGCTCTGGCCTCAGCCTGGAGTCTCCCGTGGCCCTTGGCTGGAACAGTCCACTGCGGGAGCTAGCCCAGGGCCTGGGAGCTCAGGGCTGGAGGCCAGTGGGTGAGGACAGGCCCGGAGGAGTGGACCCCTCCCCCAGGCCAGGAGCACCCTGACTCCCACTCGTTCTCAGAAGGGTGGGGCCAGGCCACAGTCCCTGAATTTCTAGCATGAGGACGGGCCAGGGATGGCCACTTGTCCTTGCTCTGGGAGGAGTGGTGCCTTCACCCCAGCCTGCAGCCCAGGGGTCACCACTGGGCTTTTCTCAGCTTCCAGGGTGCATGGTTCTGGGGAACCTCAGAGGCCACTAGGCTCGGCGTTGACCTCAACCGGGAACAGACGGTCTTGAGCCACGGACTGGCCACCCAAGGCTCCTCCTCTGGGCCCTTCTGACTCCTGTGTGCCCAGCTCATGCGCCACTCCCTAGGGTGCCCACTGCAGGCCTGACCCTTGGGCATCCTGATGGGGTGGGGGGAGTGAGTCTGTGCCCCCTCCATGGCCTCAGCGTCTCCAGCCGAGTATAGGAGAGCCCCCTCCCCGGGCTGACGTACGAAATGTCCAAATGTGCAAAGAATTTTTATGAGTTTATTTGAGTCAAACTGACGACATATGCTGGGAAGCAAGATCTTAAACAGCCCAGAGAATGACAGTTTTGCACCTTCTTTTATGCATTTGGAATTAAGGAGGAAAGAAAGGTAAGGAAGATGACATGGGGGTGGGAGAAAGCAAGGCGGGGATGGGAATACAGATTTAAGATTACCGTGCTTTAGAAGGAGGGTCTGATGGGGGCATTTCAAAAGCGTGGGAACCTAGATGCTCACACACAGTGGACAGGACTGCTTACGGCAAAGGTGAGGCTTTACTTACGGAAGCCCTAGGCGACCACCCACCATGACCCGGCAGTAGGGAGGGGTTCTGACCAGCTGCCCTCGGAGGTTCCTCTCCTACAGCCCCTTTTTCATCCCCACCCCTTTGTCTAGCCCCCTCCTTCCCTCCGTCCCTCCCCGCCTGGGGCCTGGGCCCTGAGAGCCCACCAGCGTGACTTCTCTGACACTTGTACTTCTTGAAATTACACCTGAGCTGTGCCTACCTGTCCACCTGGCCACATCTCCAGGCCTGGGAAAGAGCAGGTGCTGGAAGAGTGGCCATGGCACGCAGGAGCGACTCTCAGATTTATGTCCTCCAGGCCCGGCCAGCTGCCCAGGAAGGAGTTTAATGTTTTTTTTAGAGGGCAGTGTCACTGGCCCTCATATGTGGGATGCGAACCGGGGCCACTGGCGTCCCAAGCCAGCGCTTAACCCCGGTGCCACTCAGCCGGCCCCCAGGAAGGAGTTTAAAGGAGAACCACTCATTGCTTTGCCCTAGTGGCCCCACCCCTGTTCCTGAGCTGGAAGGAGGGCCTTGCCTCAGAGACAGCTGCCTCTGCGATCTGTGATGGACCCAAGGGGAGGGGATGGGTGGGTAGGGGGCCCTGGGAACGGGAGGGGGCCTGGGCCCTCCTTGGAGATCCCATCATCTCCAGAGCCATCTTCCAGGGGGCAAAGGAAGGGCTGATCCAATAACAAGGCTGTTTGGGGGGCTCTAGCCTGATGTACCCCCCTTGAGGGGGACCATCAAGGTACCTCCCCGCACCTAGCTGGGGTGTGAAGTTGGGGGTCCAGGCCTATTGGTTCCAGATCTGTGGGGAGCTCACGGGGTAACCCTGGAAGAAGGCAGCAGCCGAGGGTACAATCCATCCCACACTGATGTGTCCGCACCAGTGCCCCACCCCCATCCTCACTGTCTCCCTGCTCTGCACCCCAGACTGGGCAGCCCTAGGAGGGACAAGAGAAGGGGGGCCCCATCACAGCTCTGGGCCTAGTGTACACTGCCCTCCTTCCTCACAGGACCTAGGCGCCAGCGGGCCCCTTCCCCCACCTCGTCCTTGGGGGCCTGGCCAAGCTCTGGTTCCCATGGGGGGGCAGGGTGAGGGCTCCGCAGCTTCTCCGAGAGGTGCCCACAGACGGCCTTATATGGCCAGGAGGCCTCGCGGCCCAGGAGGAAGCTGATCCCCCAGGAAGGGCAGAGACAAGGCTGCCTGGTGGGTGAGCACCGGCTAGGGGTGCGTCTATGGGCCCCCAACCCCCCAGCCTCCGGGGCCACAGTCCCTTCAAGGGAGCCAGATTAGCCCAGACCCCTCGCCAACTCTGGGACATCCGGTTGGGGCTCGTGACGAGGGTCTCCACGTGCAGCTCCTAGGCCCCTCGTTGCAGTGGGACAGGCAGGCTCCCCTAAGCCCGCTGGAGCTCCTACAGTCACTAGAAGGGGTTCAAGGTGGCCTCATGCTCCCGCACCACACACGCAGACCACCAAGGTGCCCGCAGGTGCCGCCCGCCTGCCCACCGCTGGCCTGGTCCAGCAGCCGCTGTGCTGTGCCTTGACCAGCCAGGCTGCCGGCCCTCAGCAGGTAGCCTCCCCTCCCGCCCGGTTGGCCTGGCCTTGGCTCCTCCCCCAAAGCAGCAGCAGGGTCCCCGGGTCTGACCTGAGCCGGGGCTCCTGCTGGGACTCAAACCCCACTCCCCTGACAGCCTGCCTGGTCCCAGCTCACCCTCCTAAGCCTCTCCATCTTCCCTCCACCTCACACTGCTCTCTTGTCTCTGTCGCGCCCTGGGTCTCTCTGTGTCTGTGCCTCTGTCTCGCCCACCCACTAGCTGCGTGCACCAGCCAAGCTCGGCCACTGGCAGCCCTGGCCCCACCCCCACATCTGGCCTCTGAGCACCTGTGCCTCCTAGGCATTTGGACGAGAGGCAGCTGCCTGGCGACAGGGCCACTTCCTGCCTGCCAGGTGTGCCCACCCGCCCACCAGCCCTTGGATGCAGTGAATAGCGGTGGTGTCCACCTCATCTAAGGGGGGAGGGAGAACCGTCCCCATCCCCATGTGCACACACACCCGGAGTCCACAAGCTGGCATGCTGGGGCCCCACCTGGGGGCACAGGGAGACAAGCGGTAACAGCGCCCACTACTCCGTGGTCCGCAGCCGCGGGGGCCGGGGACTGCTGTCACGCTGCTGTCCAGGTGAGCAGACTGAGGCAGGACCCACAGTGACAGTTGTGGGGCCTGCGCAGACCACCATCTGCGTCCCCTGCAAGCTGCCAGCTGCCGTTAGCTTAGCATGTGTGGGGGCCCCTGGCCCTGCCACGTGCCCGGTGGCTCTTCAGTGACCACAGGAATCACCGTTCCCATTTCACAGAGGGGGACACTGAGGCTTGAGGAGGGGCTGTGTCCCAGGAAGACGCTGGTGAGGCGCATGCCCACGGTGTTGACAGCTGTCTGTCCGGGACATGCTCTGAAGGGGACACGACAGAAGGGCAAGGGCTCCCAGGCCACAGGGGCCCAGTGCAGGAGCGAGAGGCCTTGGGCAGCACCCGCCTCGTCTGCCCACTGCAATTCAGACTGGCACATCCTCTGGGCTGGCAGGAGCCCGTGACACCTCCCCTCGTACCGAGCGGGGTGGGTCCCCGGGAAACACTGGCCTGGATGCTGCCCTCAGGCTGAGACCCACAATCCACCTGGTCTGTGGCCCCAGCTGTCACAAGGGACTCCTCACAGGACCTGTCACTGTGTGGCTCAGCCTGCAGGCTTTGACCTGGGAGGTATGACAGTGAAATCCGTCTCCTAAGGTCACAAGTGCTTCAAGTACGAGTAACACGCCAACCACTTCCATCTCCAGTCAGAAAAGGAGAGCTCGAGAATACCAGAGAGGCAAGGAGACGGCGCGGGGCCCCACCCCAGCTCGGCCATGCTGGCCTGGTGGCCCCCATCCTGCCTGCCCACTGCCTACTCACTGCCCACCCCAGAAGCCTCCAGCTTAGTTCCGGATGGCTGGGAGGAGAGGGGTGGGCCAGGTGGCCAGGTGCACCCCATGTGGAGAGGCGGAGGTGGTGGGCAAGCTCAGCTCCAGGACTCTGTCTGCCTGGAGTTTCAACATTTACAAAACATTGGTCTGCAGTGATATTTCCTGGAGGAATGTAAACACGGGTAGATGTGGAGGCACTGGCAGGGGCAGGGTGGGGGGTGAGGGGGGGTGGGGTGTCTGGGGTCTGAAAGCTGAGAGCTCCCAGCTCCTCCCCCTGCTTGCTGTGTGACCTTGGGTCAGAGGCACAGCCTCCTTGGGCCCCTGAGCAAATGGGCTGATTGCGTTTTGCTGTCTCCTCGTCACCATCTGACTTGGGCCCTTTGGCTACATGCCGCCCTGTGCCAAACACCCAGTGGGCTGCCATCTCTGATGCCCTTGCGCCTGGGCTGGGCCAGCACCTAACGTGAATTCCCTAATGCCATGCTCACAGAAGCCCAGTCAGACGGGAGACTGAGGGTCAGAGAGGCTACGCGTGACGCTGGCTGTCCCCCGTGCTATGACCCCAAGGCCCTGTGCGTCACTGTCTCACTCTGGTCAAAAGGCTCCGCCGATGACCACACCGGGCCGGTAAGTCCTGACCTTATCTGCAAGATGTTCATCCCAAAAGGTTTGCCGGTGGCTGGACATGTGCCCACATGCTCCCCAGCAAAGGTGGGCCCTAAGTGTCCCCATCCCAGGTCCCAGGAAGCCGAGGTTATCGGCCTGCAGAAGGCTGAGGTAGATTGCCTTCTGGGCCTCCTCTATCTGCACAGGAATGCGCTGAGCCCCCATCCCCTGCCCACCCAGGGGGAGGAATGTGGCAGAGGCTTCTGGGAGCTCGGAGCCCTGGAAGGGGGTGGTGTGGAGGCCTCCGCCTCCTGGAATTCCCCAGGCCTGGCCCCAGATCCCCACCTGCCCCCCTCACTCCCCCAGCACCCCCCCCACACACACACACAATGTGCCAGCTCTCAGTCCTTTCTACTTGGGCTGCAGGGCCACTGGGATGACCGGTGTGAAGGGGTGGCTCATCTCAGGGCCGGTCACTTCCTGACAATATCCCCACCTCAGAGAAGCCTTCAGCTGGGCCACTGCCCTTCAAAGTCCCAGACCGGGCACTGCTGGCATTCTGGGTCCTGCCTCCCTGCAGGGCCATCCTGGGCATGAGGGGTAGCGAGCAGCATCCCTGGTCCCCACCCACTGGTGGCCAGTAGCACCGTCTCCTCCCCTAGTTGTGACAGCCCAGCATTGCATGTCCCAGGGGAGCTGCCCCCAGGCGAGACCCACTGTCCCAACCCCCGTGAGATGACATGCTTACGGTCCTCTTCCCCAGGCCGTGAGCTCCCTGAACACAGGGACCATCGCCTTGCACACTCTGGGGCCCACAGCCACGTGTCTGAGGTCACAGCAGGTGGGGAGGCCCTGCTGGACATCTCTGAGCCTCCGAGTCCCAGAGCCACGGAGCGGCGGGGCAGGGAGAAGCCGCTGGAGCCGGAGGAGCTGGGCGGGCCGCCGACAAGCCCAGGCCAGGCCCGCTCACCTGGGCGGGAATTTGGGTTCCCTCACTTTCCACCTTGGCTTTCAAGGCCAAACAAACCTTTGCCTCTGGGCATGTGTCAGCAGCTGTGGACACACCCAGCTGGCCTGGTGCTTGGATGGGGCCCAGAGAACAAGCCCTGTCACAGCCCAGGGGCCCGAGGGCTGGGGCCGCCTTCCCCTCTAGTCCATCCCAGGTCCCCCTCTGGGCACCACGGAGCAGATGAGGGACCCCCAAACTGCTGCTTCTGAATGTGCCGTGCCTGAAGTCCGCCAGTAACCCTCTTTGGGGCTCAGCATTGGGGGAGCCTCTTCTCCAGCACCAGGCCCCCATCTTGGCGGAGCTGCATCTGCCCCCTGCACCCCCGGAGCCCTGGTACTGGGACTCTGGAGAGGGACTTCTTGTCCTGCAGCCTTGGCTTCCTGCTCTGTGTCTCCTGAAGAGGTTGCCATGGGGGCTCAGTGGGTTCTCAACCAGGCGCCAGGCCAGTGGTCAGGACCCTCCTGGGAGGTGCTGCCTTGCAAGCCGCAGTTATAGGCAGAAAGTGGCAGGATGGGGCATCTGTGGCTCCCTGCACACTGCTGTGTGGCCGCAGTCGCTGGGAACGCCAGTTCCTGTGCAGCCCTGGGGCGGGCAGGCTCAGTCACCGCCCGGTGCCAGTGGCTGCTTGCTGACTCGCAGAGCGGCTCGTTCCTCTAAGGGCAAGGAGAGTTGGGGCCTGGGGGCATGCAAGGTCACCTCTCAGACAGACAGGCCCACAGACACATTGTCAGACCCCTTCCACTGGGGAGAACGGCAGGAAAGGGGTGGTCCCCGTGCCTACACCTGTCCCCTGGTGCACACATGACACTGCCTCTCACAGCTCGTCACCCCTGCCAAGGCCCCTAGCTGCCCCTTTCCTGTTGAACTCTCCCCTGCCTGGCTGTGGGGAGAACTTCAGGGTCCTGATGGGGAAACTGAGGCTCAGCGAGGCGTAGGGAGGGCTCCTTCTGTGCAGGGGCCGGGGCGGGCCTGGCCCTGTGCGGGGAGAGGGGCTTGCTGCCTGCTCTGCAGCCTTCTCCCTTTGGACCTGAAGCTCCCGGGCTTCGCTGGACCCTCTTGGCCTCTGAATAGCAAGGCGAGCCCTCGGTGTGTCTGCTGGCTCAGGCCAGCTGGATGTGCTGTGTGCGCCTGGGACGGAAGGGCCTCGTTTCCTGTCACTTGGCTCAGTCCTCTGTAGCCAGCTCCCATGGGAGGGGTGGGGCGAGAAGATGGGGCGTCTTGGGTATTTCCACCTCACCGTGACTCCCCTTTAGGGGTGCACAGGCCAGGCCCTGGGGTGCCTTTACCTGCCACCTGCAGGAGCCTCCTGGGAGCTGGTTGGGGAAGGGGATTCGCCCACACAGACCCTGCCCCAGCGCTAGCACCGTCCGTAGGGAGCCCTGCCCGCCTGGTGGACACGGATGTGGAAACCCAGGAGTGGGACAAGTAGAACTTGTGCTTTTTTTTTTTTTTTGAGGGCAGTGTCCCTGGCCCTCACATGTGGGACCGAACCGGGGCCGCTGGCGTCCCAGGACAGCGCTTCACCCCGCGCCATTCAGCCGGCCCAAATTTGTGCTCTTTATCACGTGTAGGTCCTATCTCAATAAGAAAAAAAATCTAATAAAGTAAAATAAATAAGACAGTAAAATAAAATGACAGAAGACACTAAAAAAATTAAAATACAGTGAGTAGGATGCTGGCCCAGCGCTCCCGGGCTCCCTGGGGCTCCGACAGCTGGTGACTGATGCTGCCAGTGGCCCCACGCTCTGGTCAGTTAGGCCTGACCCACATGTCAAGGCCGCACCCCCGCTGTGACCTCCCCTGAGCCTCACCCACACTGGGGAGGGCCAGTGACTGCCTGCGTCCCTCAGACCCGAGAATGGCCGGCCCCAGGACCCGCTCAGTGGGTGGCCCACTGAAGCCTGCGTGTCCCCACCTCCCCAGGACCCCTCTGGGGCAGGGACTCTGTTAAGAGCCAGGCCTCCTTCCCAGAGAACAGAGCTCGAGGGGAGGGTCCGGTGTCCACAGCTCCTGCCCAGGTCTGCGTGGGTGGAAGCTTGTCCCTTGGCCCTGACCCACTGCTCACCCTGGGTCAGGAAGGAAGTCTCCTGGTTCGGGGCCATTCCCTTCCATACACAATGCTGGCCGGGCCCTGCCTGGCCCAGAAACAGCTGACCTGAGAGGAGGGGCCTCCCCCGGAAGGCTGCATCGCCAGCACATCTGAGAGCCTCCTACCTGTCGGTGAGGTGACCCTTCAGACAGTGCTGGGGATGAGCAGGGGCTGCTGCACACACACCAACCACATGCCACTGTCCACTGTCACCTGCCTGGGCAGCCTGAATGGGGACAAGACTGGGGTGCTTAGAGTGCAGCTTCTGAAGTCATCAGCCCAGGACTCAAGCCTAACCATGTGACCTGAGGCCAAAACATAATAACAATGATGAAGGTGATGTTGATGGTGATGAAGGTGATGGAGATGATGGTGATAATGGTGGTGGTGATGGTGATGAAGGTGATGGTGATGATGGAGATGATGATTATGATGATGGTGATGAAGGTGATGGTGATGATGATGGTGGTGATGGTGATGATGGTGGTGATTGTGATGAAGGTGATGGTGATGATGATGATGAAGGTGATAGTGGTGATGGTGATGATGATGATGGTGGTGGTGAAGATGATGGCAATGATGGTGATGAAGGTGATGGTGATGGTGATTGGTGATGATAATGGTTGTGTTGATGACTATGATGATGGTGAGTACAGGCATGCTGAGCGCCTACTGAGTGCCACAGCGATTCAGAGCACTGCATATGTACTAACCCGTGGAATGCAGACAACCCCAGCCCTGTGGGATGCCTCTATTAGCACTGATCCCACTTTATAGCTGGGAGCAGGAGGCAGCCCAATAATTTGTCCAAGGTCACACAGCCAAGAGGCAGAAGGAGAGTGGGGACTCTGCCTGTAATCCTGATGTGATCTGGGCAGTCAAGGTTATGTAGAGAACTTTGGGGGCAGGAAGAGGTGTATGTTCTGGAGTGGACAAGGAGGCACTCAGGGACCCTGACTGGGACCAGCGTGCTGAACAGCTGCTGCCTGAGCCCCTGGGTGTTGCCATTGGCTCAGCCTGACAGTGTCTTCAGGTGCCAGGTCCTCCTGCCCCCTACTCCTTGTGTCATCCAGCCTCTGGCCCTTTCCCAACCTGGAGACCCCACAGGAAGCTCAGTCAACAACTTACCCCATGGATGAGTGGCTAGGGACCTGGAGCCTGTGGGAGGTGCTTCAGCCCCTTTCAGCCAGCAGGGAAGTGGGCAGGGAGCAGGCAGGTGAGCCTCTGCCTCCGGCCCCTTGTCGGGCTGTGTGCAGGGCCAGGTGTGGCTGCAGGGGACATTCCCCCCCCCCCCCCCCGCTACCGACCTCTGGCAGCCGGCCAGCCCTCCCCACATATGCCAGGAAGCCCTGCTGCTGAGGCCCCCCTCTACTCCCTTCAGGAACCATCCATTCCTCTGTGTGTAGGATCTGCAACTTTAGACAGCAGGGTTTCTTTTCTTTTTAAAAAAAATTACTGGGGAATTGGGGAAGGGAACAGTGTTGGGGAATTGGGGAAGGGGAACATCCAAGTTGTTCTCCTTCAGTCTTAGTTGTGGAGGGCGCAGCTCGCTCAGCTCCAAGTCCAGTTGCCACCCAGCTGCCCATCGGCAACTCCCGGCTGCTCAGCTCAAGGTGCTGTGTTCAGTCTTAGTTGCGGGTGGGCATACCCACCATCTCATGTGGGAGTCGAACCAGCAGCCTTGTTGTTAGGAGCACGTGCTCTCACCAGCTGAGCCATCCCTCCACCTGTTGGCAGCTCAGCAGCAGCTCAGCTCAGGCGCAGCTCACTGGCCCATGTGGGAATCAAACCGGAGAGCTTGCTCTCTTAACCACCTGAGCCAATTGGCCAGCCCCCAGGATAATAGGGTTTCTTACAGAGGGGCTCATCAGATTTCCTGGGCCCAATGGTGGGGAGAATTTCCCTTTGAAGACTCGGCCTTGGGACCCACCTGAGGGAGTGAGACCTCGACGCCTGTGTGTGAGCCTATGTGCCTCTGTCCTACAGTCTTAAATGTTTGTGTATTGTGGTAAAATACATATATGTGTATTTTATATTTTAATAAATGTGTATATATACATATTTTATAAAATGTATTTTATAAATGTGTGTGTATATATATACACACACACACATTTTAAGAAATAAGAAAACTGTATTAATTGTAATATTCAATGTATACCAATAACAAAAGATGAATACAAGTCACATCTGACTTCTGCAATTACAAGAGGTGCTCCAAGTGGTTCCCATCAGCGTTCAGGCACTTCTGATTAGGGTGCACTACTGCTTGAGCAACGCTGACCAAAGTGGCTACTTGTATACATGATTTTGGCACCCCTGGGGTGTGTGTTTAAAAATTTTCCATTTTAACCACTTGTAAGTACACAGTTTCGTGGTATTAAATACACTAATAATGCACCCACATCCATATCTAGACCTTTTTCATCTTGTAACACTGAAACTGTGCCTGTTCAACACCAACTCCCTCTTCCTGATTCCCCAGACACTGGCAACCACCCTTCCACTCTGGTTGTGAACCCTCTAAGTGCCTCACATAAGTGTCTCCTTGTGACTGGCTTATTTCACTTAGTATGTCCTCAAGGTCCATCCATATGCATGTGTCACAATTTTCTTCCTTTTTTAGGCTGAATAATACTCCATTTTATGTACTTACCACATTTTGTTCATCCATTCATCTGTTGAGAGACACGCGGGTGGCTTCTACCTTTAGCTACTGTGAATCATGCTGCTGTGAACATGGGTTTAGAGATATCTCTTCGAGACCGTTTCAACTCTTTCAGGTGTACGTATAGAGGTGGAGCGGCTGGGCCATAAGGTAATTCTATTTTTGAGACACTCCCATACTGTTTTCCACAGTGGCTGCACCATTTTACATTCCTACCAATAGTTCATAATGGTTCTGATTTCTCACATCCTCGCCAGCATTTCCTTTTTTTATTTTTTATTTTATTTTTTTTTTGAGGTCAGTGTCATTGGCCCTCCTATGTGGGACCCGAACCGGGGCCGCTGGCTTCCCAAGCCAGCGCTTAACCACTGCGCCACTCGGCTGGCCCATTTCCTTTTTTTAAAAAAATAGTATCCATCCTAATGGGTATGAGTGATATCTCCTTATAGTTTTGATCTGCATTTCCTGGATTAGTGATGTTGAGCATCTTTAAATGTATTTCTTGGTCATTTGTTTATCTCTTTGGAGAAATGTCTATTGGAGTTTTTCGGTTATTTTTGAATTGGGTTGTTTGTTTTTTATTGTTGTTTAGTTCTCTATACATTCTAGATATTAATTCATCCGATGTATAATTAGCAAATATTGTCTCCCATTCTGTGGGTTGCCTTTTTATCCTGCTGATAAGTGTTTTTTGATGCACAAATATGAACATTTTCAAGTCCAATTGTCTTTCTTGCTGTTGCCTGTGCCCTTGATGATATAGTTAAGAAGTCATTGCCAAATCCAATGTTGTGAAGCTTGTGCCTGTTTTGTTCTGTGTTTTATAGTTTTAGGTCTTACATTTACGTCCTTGATCCATTTTGAGTGTTTGTATATGGGGTGGGATAAGGGGCCAGCTTCAGTTTTTGGCGTGTGGGTGTCCTGTTTTCCTGCACCATTTGTTGAAAAGACTATCCTCTCCCCCACTGAGTGGTCATGGCACCCTTGTCAAACACCATTTGGCCATCTACATGAGGGCTCTATTCTGCTGAACACTCGAGGAAGACCCACTACAGACCTCTCCCTGCCCCTCTTGTCTTTCTGGTGCTCTGGTACTCGAGCTGCTCCTG
Source organism: Aselliscus stoliczkanus (assembly GCA_033961575.1). Lineage (NCBI taxonomy): Eukaryota > Metazoa > Chordata > Mammalia > Chiroptera > Hipposideridae > Aselliscus > Aselliscus stoliczkanus. Next base: position 1,237,599 of record CM066738.1, on the reverse strand, counting down.
TCTCCTGCCTTCCAGCTGGAGAGAATCTCGTGATCACCAGGACCAGGACTCACCCCCACACAGACGCTGGCTGGCAGGCCTGCAGTGCAGATCCCAGCCGCACACATAAATCACGTTTTGTCCACGTGCTAGGGGCGCACGGCTCGCACCTCTAGGGCCTGCATGAACGGAATGGCCTTCCTGGAATGTGCGGGCCTCCGTGACCTCCCTCCTGACGCCCAGCTGCTGGGGCCCACACGGACACTGGTTTCTAGGTAAGCGATGTGCAGCCTCAGCTCCGGCCAGGCCCAGATGGTACATCCTCCCGGACCCATGATGAAGTTGGCAGTGACTCCAACAGGGCGCCGCTCCAGGCTGGCCGGGATCCTGTCCGTCTTCAGTCGCCTTCCCGCCTCTGACGTGTGGAGCCCCGCAGGTGGGCAAGCACAGCCCCGGGTCGGGGGAGCGAGGTGGGAGCCACGGGGGACGAGGAGGGCTGGCCGGGCAAAGGGAAGGCCGCCTGGGGCGGGCAGGGCGCGCAGGGCTCGGGCCCGTCTGGGAGGCAAGCCCCGCGGGGGTTTAGCGGAGGCGCTGTTGCCGGGCACGCGGGGCAGGGCACTCGGAACACGGCCGAGTCCGGGACTTCTCTGTCCCGCCCACTAAGGGGTCTTGGCACCAGGAGCGGGCCGGCGCGGGGGCGCGGGCCGGGGGCTGCCTCCGCCGTCAGGCCTCGGGTGCGCGCCCCACGAGGACCCCCACACAGGCCCTGCCGCCCCCGCCGTCCGTCGCCCCGGGCTTGGCGCCCCGCGTTCCCGCGTGTCGTCGCGACACCGCTGGGGGCTCGTCCCCGGGCCCGTCCCCAGGGCGGACCCCGCGCAGGGCTCGGCTCGGCTCTGTCCCACGGCAGCCCGTGCGCGCGGGGCCCTCCCGGCCCCCAGGCGGCGCGACGCCGCCCCTGCCACCGCGCGGCGGGGCCTCATCCGGCCTCGGGGCCGAGCGCCGCCTGGGCTGGGCGTCCCCGGGAGTCCGAGCCGTCCGCCCGCACCGCGCGGCCGCGCAGACCCGCGCACTAACGCCCCAGGCTCCGCCCCCACCCGCTCGGCGGAAGCGGAAGTGCTCCAGCGCGACCAGGCGGCCTCCGCGCAGACTCGTCGCGGCGCGCGGGACCCGGAAGCACTCGCGGAGGTCCCGCCCCACTCGCCAATAGCGCTGCCGGGGGCCCCGGCGCTTCCTTTCTGCGTCCGCACGCGTCGTGGTGGCAGCAGGTAGGCCACGCGGCCGCGCGCCGGCTCCTGGTTGGCTTCGGGCGGGGCCCGGGGGCCCGGGGTGCGGGAGCGGGGGGCGCTGCGGCGCGGGGCCGGTGATGGGGGGCGGGGCGGGGCCCGCAGGTGGGGCCCGACCTCACGGCGCCGCGCGGCGTCCCGCAGGTGCGCCCTCGACATGCAGAACGACGCCGGCGAGTTCGTGGACCTGTACGTGCCGCGGAAATGGTGAGCGCCGCCCCGCCGCCGTGTGCGCCCCCCGCCCTCCCGCCCCGCCCCGCCCCCCCCCGCCCCGCTCACTGCGCTCTCCCCGCAGCTCCGCCAGCAACCGCATCATCGGCGCCAAGGACCACGCGTCCATCCAGATGAACGTGGCCGAGGTGAGCCCGCCAGCGGGAGGCCCCCGGCGCGCAGGGCGCGCGTCTGCACTGGCCGGGGTCATGATTCCCGGAGCCCAGGTTTAGTTTCAGGGCGCTTGGGTGCGTGTTTCGTGAGCCTTGTTTCCGTTTGACAGGTTGACAAGGTGACAGGCAGGTTCAACGGGCAGTTTAAAACCTACGCTATCTGCGGGGCCATTCGCAGGATGGTGAGTGTCGGGCTTGGCTCACCAGGGGCCTGGGAGCGGGGGACGGGGTCTTCCTACCTTGTCTCTGGCCTGAGTCCATCTGTTGGCAGCATCGATTGGAGCCTGACTGGATTGTGCTGGCTGAGCCCCTTGTTGGGGGGTGGGAAAGGGTGCCTGAAGGCCCCCAACAGGACCACCCGAGACGGGGTGTGCCTTTCCACAGGCCCCGTCTCCACGGGCACCTTGTCAGGTCAGGCAGGAGGCTATGCGACTGGGAGAGCGTGCCCAGCGCAGTTGCTGTCCCCACTGGTTGGGTTGGGATGGCAGTGTGGCTGGGAGGACCTGTCAGCTCGGGGAGTAGGGGACCGAGTCCCAATGTGCTTCTTCCTAGGGCGAGTCAGATGACTCCATTCTCCGGCTGGCCAAGGCTGATGGCATCGTCTCAAAGTAAGAGGGCTGGCGTTTGGGCACAGAGGCTTGGGGCTTCTCCAGAGATGAGGGTGTTAATGCTATTTTTCCGTCTGTTTAGGAACTTCTGACCGGAGAGGATCACAAATGTGGCAAGGTTGTCATAAATAAATAGTGAGAAGCCACCTGTGTTGGTTTGTTCTGTGCTAGTAGGCACACTGTGCTCCGGGGGGGGTGGGGGTCAGGGCTGACACTGGGCTGTGGATGGTTGACAAGGAGGGTCCAGGCAGCTGAAAGACAGCCTATGAAATACGTTGCAAAACCAAATTTTACTTCAAAGCACAAATACAAACAGATCTCGGCACTGAGGTCAGATAGTTGCTTAATGCACATTTAAAACCCACAAATGCTGCTGGGGCGGGGGTTGTTCTGAGGGAGTGGCACCAGCCCTGGCCTTGTTCCAGAGGATGAGGGTTCAGGCTGAAGTTTGGCTTAAGTACTGGCTTTGCTGTGGTGATTGTTGAGTCCCACAAAGGGGCAGCTCTTTGACACATTACTAAAAAGGACACAGACAACTTTGGTAAACAACTAAATCTTACTACATAAATATGCAAACTTAAGTTACTGCATTTATCAGCTGTTCTAATATCTGTAAAGAAATTCCCAAGAAGATGGGTCCCTCGAGGCTAAGCTGTAAACCAGGACATACACTGTTTTGAAAGGCAGTCCCTTACAGTGCTTGAAACGGAAGTACCCTTGAGATGCTATGGTGGCAGGACAGGTTGCTTCCCAGGAGAAAGTTGCCCGAGGCCCAGCAGCTTCCGTCCTCCATTCCACCTTGCGTGCACGTCGGGTTTAGGAGGCTGTCGTGGAAAAGAGAGGGAGGCACTCCGCAATAAATAAGGTTGGGATATGGACTTGGGTTTTGTCCGTCCTGCCCTGCAGTCTCCCTTAGCCTGACTGAGTGGCTGAGGAAGGAACAGCAGGCCTGCGGGCAGCAAGTGGGCGGGCAGCTGGCCTTCACCTCCGCTGGTGTCTAGGCTGAGTTGCTGGTGGTTGGGTGCTGTGATGAGAATGATTCCTCTCTACAAAAGCACCAGTCCACACGGAGAGAATACAGGGTGGGGACTGTCCCAGGGCTCCTCCAGTGACAAGGTTAGAGCACATTAGGGAAGCAGCTTCATCGCCCAGCTGACTCACCAGTTCTTGGTTCTTAGGTGTTTAGGGGGCAGCAAACTAGAGAACTGGACAATACAGCATTTGTGCAAGAACACAAACCTGGAGAAAGCTGAACATGTTGGATACAGACGTCCACAGAAGTGAACCACCAGGCCTTGGGGTCTGTTTAGTGAGACAGGCTGCATCAGCCAGCTTCTGCCTCAGAAGATAAAGGCGTTGAAGTCGACAGGTGGTGCTGTGGGTGCGGGGGCTGTGAAATGCTCATCACCCCGCCTGGGAATCAAGTGTCGATTCAAGTCAACTTCAGTGCATGTCACTTAACCAGTTTTTGTTCCCTTAAAACAAAAAAAAAACCAGCAGCATCCCAAATGATAATCAGCTACTTTTCTCCGTCAGAATATTGCTTAGGAAGGTCAAGAGCCAGCAATGCAGCCAGCTGAACGTCCGCAGTGTCGGGACCAGCGGGGTTTCCTGGTGAGGGCAAGGACGGTCCCCGTGTGGGGTGCATGACACTCGGGCTTCAGGATTTCACAGTGACACGATGCTTGGAAGAACAGATCCAAGAGTAAAAGTAGCAAAACAAACCAGGAGTGCTCTTGTTGGCAGAAGGTGGGGCCAGAACTGCTTGTGGGTGCGGGAAGGGGTACGGCCAGCCCTTGGGCTTTGCGGACCGGGGTGTGTGTGTGTTCCATAGCACTATTTCCACATCCAGAAGCCCAAAATAGCCACAATTCATGCTTCGGTTTGTTAACTTCTGCAATGTCATTGTGTTCAGAGCATTGGAAACCCAGACTGCCACAGCGACACTAGCGCAGTAGCTACAAGGGTTGGCGGAAGGCAAGGCAATGCCAAGCAGACGGGCGCTGTGAAGCTGGGATGCACCATGAATCGAGGGTGGTGGTGCCAGAGCAGTCCCGGGCACGTGGATGAAGACAGTGACCACCCCACACTCCATGTGCGAGCTCAGGAAGGCTGAAATACCGTTTGATGTGGCGCTTTGGAATGCAGGGGACAGTGCCTGGGACAGCCCCTTGGGTCCACAAATGTGGGTGCGCTGAGCAAGCAGCGAGTGCTCGGAGCGCCAGGGGTGGTCTGGGCAGCCGGCCTGGGCTAGAACTGCTGGGTGAGGCGTCTGTAATGAGGTAACACCTGGTTGTCGGGGAGATACAGAGCAAGTTCCAAAGCCACGAGCACTGTGAACTCAAACCCAATTAGATCCCGTCTGTTGAATCGAAACCTTTCTTCTAACTTCTGTGTTGCAAAAGAGAAGAGGGTTAAGTGGGGTTCCTGCTCTGGTTCCCATGTAGGTGAGCAGGCCTGGGCGTGGGCGTCAGGCCCCGTTCAAGGTTACCAGTGGACAATGACCACCCACCCCAAGGGCGGGGCCAGGTGCCTGGGCGGGGCTGCTGTGGGGCGGGGCCAGGCGCCTGGGCGGGGCTGGGGCGTGCACACTCACATCAATGAGCTGCTTCACTTCGTTCTTGCGGAGGTCGCTGCTGATCTTGGCGGCGAGCAGCACGCATGCGCCTGCGCACAGCTTGCGGTTCTGCTTGTTGAGCTTGCCCTGCAGGACAAGCTTCTCGAAGTACACGTAGGCCATGGACACGGTCACGGGCTCCAGGCTGCACTCCTCAGAGAGGTACCGCATCTCCCGTTTTAAACTGTGGGTTTATATGGGAGCCAGGTGCTCGTGGGGGCCCAGGGGCAGCCACACTTTGCCTGCCACAAAAATGTGCCTTTGGGTGGTTAGAACAGTGCTATCCCCTCCAGGAGGGTGCAGCCCAGCGCCAAGGCCCCACAGCTTGGCGGGCAGGCAGCAGGCTGGCCTTAGGCTCCATTCATCCCTTGGCTGCGTCTTGTGGCACCTCCCAACTGTACCAGGTGACCCACACGGTACTCAAGGGGACACCACAGAGAACAGAGTTCCTGCTAGATACCACAATTGCACAGGTCGGAGCTGTGGGGTTGGGGTGCTATGGGACGCAGCAGGCAGGATCCCGGGAAGGGCAGGGACGAGCCCTGCCTGGGCCAGCAGCTCCACCACTTGCTGTGGGGCCATGTACAAGCCGCCTCGGCCCGTGAGCTTGTCTTAGGAATGGGGACAATGGCAGTGCCTGCTTCACAGGCTGTCGTGGGCACTAGTGAGGAGGGCTCAGTAGCCTGGCCAGTGCAGGCACGAACGTGCGCGAGCATTACTGGCCTGGTCAGACGGTGGGGGGAGGGGCTCACCTGACTTTGTCAAGCTCAGGAACGTATGGGACATGGGAGGAGAGGCCGTCAGGCCCTCGCAGGATGAAACACATCAGAAGAGGTTTTGGGGATGTCCCCGTGGTGGTGGTGGGGGGCCCAGGGACGCTGTCTCAGCTCTCCCTACCTCCTGATTTTGCTCAGCGTTAGCCTGACATGCGGGAACTTCTCCCGGAAGGTCTCATTCATGTCCTTCTTGAGGTCGGAGGGCTTCACATACTCTATCACCGTGGTCTGCAACACAGAGGGAGGCAGGTGAGGCAGCCCCGTGCAGCCCCGGGGGCCAGCGCCTGGCCTGCAAATGCAAATGCATCGTGCCCATGAGAATGACACACTTCAGGACAGAGGGCACCACAGCCGGGGTGTGGGGCCGTGGCAAGAGCCACCCCGGGGGTGTGTGGCCAGCACTGTTCGGTGGCTTGCTGCCTGGCCCCGCCCACACAGCTGGTGGTGTCACCGTACCATGTAGGACGCGAAGATGAGGACCCGCTTGTGTTTGCCGCAGGGCCACTGGGGGTCGTCCAGAAGGTTGGGGTTGTACTCCAGGGCATCCCCTGCCTCGCTCCCTGCAAGCACAAGGCAGCCCTGAGCACTGGCTCCCGGCTTATACCAACCCACGCCTGGGCAGAACCTGCCTATTGCCCTGGGGGCAGCGGGACTGAGGGCGCCGAGGGACAGGGCAGCGATGCTCCTGGGCTCTGGGAGGCCATGGGTGAAAGAGAAGCATGTCCTGACAAGGATGGATGCTCTACCCCACCCCCACCTGGGGGCTGCCTGGCTTGGACATCTGCTCTACTGTGAATCCCCTCTCTCCTGAGACTGGAGACTGTGGGCTCGAATAGGGCTCATTGCTGCCACTTGGGGTCCCTGGCAGGGCTGGCGTGGCCACCTGCCCTGTGCCCTTGTGCCAGTTAGGGCACCTAGTTCCGTGCCGGCTGGTGCTGACTTTGGGGCAGCAGGTTTGTATCTTGATGCCGGTAAAGCCCGAGGAACACTGTGCCGGGGCTGGGGTGGGGGGCCGTGGCCATCTGTCTTGTGTGCGACCAGGGCGTTGGTAGGGTACAGGAACTTGGCATAAGATACGACCTGCAAAGACAAGTGCGTCAGGGTCAGTCCCACTTGTTCCAGGCCCCACAGCCCATCCCAAGACCAGAGGTCAAAGGAAGCCCTGCTCTCCCTCTTCCTGCAGCGGGGAGGCCCCACATGCACAAGGGAGGAGCCGTGGCACTTCAGGCCACTGAGGGCTAATGCTCCCGGGTGGCGCAGAGCTGGAGGCTGCTCTCTCCACGTTAGTGTTCCCAGTACTAAGAACATTCCAGAACGTCACCCGCAACCCCTTATCTGGGATCTGTAGCACGGAAAGCCCTCCCTGCCTCTGAAGCCCCTGACCTCTGATCGATAGGGCAGAGGGGGTGCCCCTCGCAACTCAGGTTGTTTCTCGCTCCGCAGCTGCCACGCGAGGCTCTGGGCCCACTCTTACAGGGCTGTGTGGCTTGCAACAGACCCCTTGCATTTCAGAAGGTTAAGGTGAAACCAAACTTCATGTTCATCTTCTCCATAAACCTGAGCTCGGCGCCCACCCGCCCACCGGCCCTGACCGTATCAGCTCTTGCCTTTCCATCTGCTCCCAGCTCAACGCCTTCCAACTCAAAGACCATCTCGGAAGAAACGGATACACCGCCGGACGGATGCCTCTGTTTCTGGCTGTCCACTCTCAGGTCACTGCAATGCATGGGATGAGAGCTGCTGGGCCCGCCCTCTGCCCCTCCAGTGGGCGGGGGAGCAGAGCCTCGGGTCACAGGTCGCCCACCTCTGCACCGGCAACACCCGCCCAGACAAAGTAGCTCTCGCTGGGAGAACAGCGGCATGAGCGTTACTGGGGCATGGCAAAGGGCTCCAGTTGTAAGAACTGCTCAGTCTCGCTCCTTCTCTAGTCCCAGGCAATTCCTGTTAAAATGTTGGTGGGCAGCGACGTGGCACCACAGCCCTGGCTGCAGCTTCGCCTCTAGCCCGCTCTCTAGAGGTGTGCCCCCACACCCCGACAACGCACAGGAGGCTTCCCCATTACTGATGTTTTACGCCAGGTCACACAGTGCCTTCCCCACCCTAACAGCTGTCTCCTTCCCGGGTTACACATAGGACACAGTTGCCTGGACTGGAAGGGCACATGGCAGTGTCCCCATGAAGAGGACTGTCCCAGCACCACCATTTAGGCAGCTTGAACTAAAGTGAGGGTGTGGACACGCCCTCTCCTGGAGAACCAGGAAGTGGCCTTCAAAACTCCAGAGAGGCTCTGGTGGCAGCTGATTTGCTGACCACTGTGGGAGGCTGCTGAGAGCCAGGTGGAGCCCAGCCCATGCCTGCCGCCTCCCGGGCCACTCACCTGACCCGCAGGCCTTCCCCATAGGGCAGGACGGAGAAGGCGGCACACAGGGACCGCTTGGCGCAGATCAGCACAATCCTGCAGGGAGGCGGGGTCAAAACGGAGGGGTTTCTAGGGGAGAATTCCTTCCCACCGAGACTCAGGTGACCAGGTGACGGGAACCGCCCAGGCGTCCAGAGGACTCGGACCAGAAGACCTAGTGGCAAGGGTCAGTCGGTCTGGCCTTCCAGCTCTTGCTGGCCCCCTCCATGTAATGGACGCACTGGTGCACAGGAAGGGTGTCTCTCGCCTGGCCCCGCGGCAGGGCACGGGGCGGCCAGAGGTGGGGACTGGGGTTCAGCCAGGAGGCCAGGCTTTGGAGGACACACAGGGACGTGCCCAGAGGACCGTTTGGTTCAGGGAGCCCCTCCTCAGCCATCCGGGAGGGGTGGGGGCCGAATACGGTCCAAAAGCACCCTGTCTGTGTCCTGTGCCAAACTGACCCATGAGGTGCCCTGGCGTGGGGGCACGCGGCAGAGACAGCCTTTCCCGCTCTGGGACCAGCTGTGCCTGGCCAGGGCCCAGTCTAGCAGGGACAGCAGAGGGAGACGCACCCTTTTCTGGCTGGGATGACTGGGCACTCGGTGCCCATTGAGGCCAGCCCAGTGCTCCAGCTGCCCAGGACCTGCTCCTCAGCACCAGGCCCAGCCTGTCATGCTGGGGGATCTGGACTGTCCAACCTATGGCCCCTACTGGAGAGGGTGGATACCTGGCAGCATGGCCTCCAGTGGGAAGGGGAACAGGGTGGCGACCCTTTGGGTCAGGGTGACAAGCTCAGATGCCTCAGGGCAGGCGGGTGCGGGGGGAGGAGGGAGGGACAGGTGATAAGAACACCCCTGCTTCTGAGGGCTGTGCCCAGGCACACACTGCCCCTCTGCACCCCGCTTTGGGGCACACAGATTTGAGTTGGAGCCCAGACTCCCCCGTGCTTCCCCCAAACCGAGTCCTCTCCTGGATGCGTTCCGTTGCTGCGCCTGCTCTGTGTTGTCAGTGTCCCCTCACTCAGCATTCTCACTCCAGGCTGGTGTCCCCAGTATCTGGGGTGGGCCCACCGTACACCCCGATGCTCGGTAATCGGGGGGAGGCAAGTGTGATGGGGAGGAGGTGCCACTTGTAAAGGGACATGGGTGAGCTTGGGGCCGAGTGCCTCCCTCCCCGTGGCCCCAGGGCAGGACCCCACCCCATCAGGTTCGAGGGAGGACTTGGTAAGCAGCCCCACGCTGGTGGCCGCAGCCCATACCTGCTGTTCTTGGTGTCATACTGCCGCATGTTCTTAATGAAGTGCGTCTTCTTCAGGCCCTTGTGTCTGGGAGACCCGGATATGTGCTTGGTTCTGCAGGTGAAAGACGCGTCACTCGGGGACCCTCTCTGGCTCCCAGGGCCTGTGAGCTCTAAGTGGGCAGTGGGTGGGACCCTCACCTTTGAACCGAGGCACAGACCGCTGCGTCTTCCAGGAACTCGAGGGAGCAGCGCTGGGAGACTACCCGCCTTCTGTAAAGGTGACACCACAAGGCCTCAGGATACAGACTGACAGGCATGCGGGCTGAGCAGGTAGGGGCCCAGCAGCGGCCTGAGGACAGGCCAGGATGGCAGGGGGGAGGGCTGAGGGAAGGAGGTCCCGGGGGCCTCTGTAGGCAGGTGTGCTGCCCGCTCAAGGACAGACGCCCAGAGTCCTGAGGCCTGGGGTGGGGGCTGGATGAGCGCTGACCCTACGGTGGGGACCATCCCTGGAGAGGTGTCTGTATCCTGCCCCACCGGGCTGGGCTCAGAGGCCTCACAGAGCAGCCCCATGGGGCTTTCTCAGGTTCACTTCCTCAGGTAATATCCCAGGTGATGGCTGATGGTCCCTGGGACCTCATTTGCAGAGCTCGGGCCAGCAGCAGTTCCCACAGAGGCGCCCAGCAGATGCCATGGGCCCTCGGAGACCGGCCCTGCGGCACAGGCAGCCCCGGCACTCGCAGGCCCACTGGCCTCTGGCCCGGCTCGCTCTTCCCATTATCTCCAGGTTATGCAGCAGTGCTGTCACCACACTTAGAAGCTGTTCCCGGTTGGTTTCGCAGACCTCCGTCTGTCATTTCCTTCAATCTCTCCTCCCTTATAAATGTTTCATATGTAAACTCGATCCTCACAACAACTCTACAAGGTGGGAAGCATTATTACTCTCAGTTTACAGGTGGGGAAACCGAGGTACAGAGCTGGTGAGGTGGCGCTGGGACCCGCCCTTGCCTCGGGCTGCTCTGCAGCCCTGTCAGGTGGCATCAAGGCTGCTCCTACCCTGTCTGCAGTGCTCCTATCCTGAATGCAGGCGCTCTCAGACAGGAAGATAAATCAGTATTTATTAGACACCGTTTCTATAATGTCTGATAAACTTCCTTGATTTTGTAACTGAAGAAACACCCAGGGCCGGCTGAGTGGCGCGTTGGTTAAGAGCTGGTTTTGGGATGCCAGCAGCCCCGGTTCGGATCCCACATGTGAGGGCCAGGGACACTGCCCTCTACAGCTAAGATGGTGAATAACAGCTCCACCTGGAGCTGGGCTGTGCGAGCCCCGGCGACGGTGTAGGCTGCAGCCCCTGCTGCAGTGGGCTGCCATAGGCTACAGTGAGTGGCTGGCAGCCAGCGTGAGCTGCCAATAGCCGCGGTGAGCGACCAGCCAGAGGCCGGTGACCTATCTGCCTCACCCGGGAAGAGCGCAATGACGATACCAACATGGGCCAGTGAAGCAACATTCTCCACAACTAGGCTGAAGAACAAAAAAGAAGACAGCAACTTGTCTGTTCCCCTTCCCCGAATCCCAATGCTGTGCCCCTCCCCCAATTCCCCAATAAAATCTAAAAAAAAAAAGAAACACCCAGCTCCTGTCTGAGGTCTGGAGACCACCCGGATGGAATGAGAGGCCCAGGGATGGGGCTGCTGTATGTGGGATCAGACCACCTGAGAATGGGTGCCCCTCCTCGCGACACTCTTGTACCTCCAGCGGCAGACAGGTGCCAGCATCAATGACTCTGAACCCTCCCTGCCATGAGAGTGAAGGCAGTGGGCTTGTCCGGCCAGCCCATGGTCCACCCCCATCTGAACATGGCGCCTGGCACCTCCCAGGCCCTCAGCACATACTTGTTGAATGCATGGTTACCCCATGTCATCACGTCCCTGGCAAAGCAAAACCCCCAAATTCCAGCTAACCCCTCAGGAGGGCCCACAGTCTCTCCCGCCCCCCGGACGAGACCCAATATGTGATCTCTTTGTGTCAAGCCTGGGTCTGAGCAAGGTCTCTGGGCCACCACGGGGCAACACGCCTTCCGGCTCCGACCTTGGTGATCACCTCCAGCTGCTTTCCCACCGGAGAGCAAGAAACCCCCAAATTGGAGCTGTCAACAAATTGCCAGATGTGGCACCGACACTGGTTTCATCGGACAGGTGCTGGGCGGCTTCCAGAACACTTGGCTCCAGGCCAAGATGGCAGCTGCAGCCCCAGGCCCTTTCTCAGAACTGTGCCCGCGGAGCCCTCCAGAGCCTCGGGGGTTCTGCTGTGGGACGTAGCAATCCCGGGCCTCACTCCCCTCGGTGAACACCGGGGACATGAAGGAGGGCTGTTGTGGGTTGAACTGTGTCCCCCCAAAGGTATGCTGAGGGTACTCCTGGTACCTGTGACTATGACCACTGGGAAGCAGGATCTTTGCAGCTGTGATCAGTTCAGGTGGGCCCTGACCCAACAGCTGGTGCCTTATAAGGAGGAGAAAACACAGGCTGAAGACATATCCACAGAGGAGAGGCCACATCAAAATGGGGGCAGGGATGGGAGTGGTGCAGCCACAAGCCAAGGAACCCCTGGGCCCACCAGGGGCTGGCAGAGGCAGGAAGGACCCTCCCCTGGGGCCCCTGGAGGGAGCGCGGCCCTGCCCACGCCCTGACCTCAGACTTGTGACCTCCAGGAGGAGACAGGAAAGCCAGCTGCTGTTGTAAGCTGCCCAGTGCGGCTTTGTTACGCAGTCCCACGCCCAGGGGAGAGGACAGGAGCCCCAACGAGGCGTGGAGGAGGGTGCAGCAGCCTGGAGGGAGCCGGGGGCGGGGGTGCTCCTGAGAGCCCGTTTCTGCCCCGCTGGAGACGCCCAGAAACCTGGCTTGCTCATGCGTGTTAAGAGAACAGTGTTGAAATGAAAACCAACAGTGTTAGAAGCTCCAGGGCTCGAGTCGGGATTCCAGTGATTCGCTCCCTGGCTTAGCAGAAAAAGCTACTCCAGGCTGAGCCCTGAGTGTGACACACAAGGTTCCTAAGCATGGACTGAGCCATGAATACTCCTTGGGCAACCCGGTTGTAACCAGGGTCTGTGCTCGCCGGGCCGGCCACTGCCACCCTCACTGAGCCCTGGACACTCATTTAACCTCACAAAAGCCCCTCAGGCAGATAGTGCTTAACGCAAACCCATTGCACGGAGGAGCAAACTGAGGCCTAGAGAGGCCATGCCTCCTGCTCAAGGTCACAGAGCTACTGAATGGTGGCGCTAGGATTCCAACCAGCTCATTTCCCAGAGCCCGGGTCAAATGACCACACTCACAATGTAGCCTTCAGGAAGAGAACCTCAGAATTCTCTCCATTCCTAAAAAACGACAACACAGCTCCTTGAAGTCTAAAGCCAGTGGTTAGCAGCCACCTTTGCTGGGCCGGCCACCCCCTCCTGCACTCAGCAGTGACTCTCTTTGCCTAGGCCTGGAGCAGAGAGAGAAACGGACAGTCCCCACCTCAGGGACCTGCGTGGGCCTGCCATCTGCCAGGGGAGAGGCAGTAACCCCTGGACACAAGGGCAGGGCCCTGAGCTCGCCAGCAGAGCCCAAAGAGGGACAAATGCTGCAGGGCAGGTGAAGCCCTGGAGGTCAGGAAGGGCATCTGAACAAGGACTTGAAGGCCACGTACGAGGGAGGCAGGCAAGGGCTCCCTGCCTGGGCCAGGCAAGGGGTGGAGGGACATGGGGACTGTGGTGGGTGCAGCAGGAAGACCGGAGCCACCGGGACTCACCCTGCAGCCCAGTGTCCCAGTGTCCCTCCGAGCACAGCCTCTTCACACACCCTCTTCAGAAGCGGGCTGCGGCACAAGCACCGTGGCCACGCAGGACTCCAGGCGCCTCACTGAGCGGCCTCACTCCCAGAAGTCCCTCCCGCCAGCATGGCTCCGCGGCCAGGCTGCTGTCTTGTTAACAACAGGTCTGGCCCACAACAGGGGCTCCCAAACCGTTTGCTGAACCGACCGCCTAAAGTGACATATAGTCTGCCCAGGATCCACACTCGCGACTGGAGGGCCGTGAGAGGAGAGCAAACGTCAAGTATTCTGGACTCGGCCCTCCACCGAAAGACCCTGAGAAGAACCCCATCACCCTGACCTGCCTGCGGCCAGGTAGGAAGGGCCGCCTCTGGACACCGCGGAACGGCGGCCGTGGCGGCCTCGGCCCTCCCACCCGAGACACTGCCGGCACCTGTGCTGGGCTGTGCACTCAGCCCCGCCCCGCACACCTGCCGGGCCGGCTTCAGAGAGCACGCGCCCAGCTCCGTCCCACAGACCAAAGGCCAAGCAGCAGCCCGTCCAGGGGCCCAGGCCCAGGGCGGTGGGGCGGGTCCAGAGCCAGGGGCCAAGGCGGCAGGGTCACCTGGGACCCATATCCAAGGGAGCTGCAGCTGCAGCTCTGCTTCTGGGAGAAGGGCGCGGGCTGCCTGGCTGCCAGGGGCTGTGGGGCGGGGCAGGGCCGGCGTGTGGGGTGAGGGCTGCCGAGAGATGGAGCCGGGCAGAGGCCCAGGGAGCAGAGCTGCGAGGGGACGCAGGGGAAGGGAGGCCCGGCCTGGCGGGGGTCGCCCAGCGCGGCCAACACGGGGCGCACGGACGGGGCGTCCGGGAGGCCCGGCGCCCACCGGACGCGGGGCGGGGCGGGCTCGGGGTCTGGGGCCGATCAGCGCGGAGCGAGCCCTGAAGCCCGCGCTCAGGGACTGGACAAGGGCTGGCGGAGCCGGGGCGCAAGGACCCCCGCGCCTGCGGCTCACACGCCCGCGGGGCCGGCGGGGCCCGAGGACCCGCCCCGACGCTCACCTCTGCCGCGGCGCGTCCAGGCCGAGGCCCAGGCCGGCGGGGGGCGCGGGGCTGCACAGGCCCGGGGGCACCGAGGCCCGGCCCGCCGGCACCGGCAGCGCCGGCAGCGCGGGCGCGGGGCCCGGGGGCGGCGGCGGCGGCGCGGGCGGGGCGCGGGCCGCGGGGGGCGGCGGCGGCGGCGGCGGGGGCTTCTCGCCGCCCGGGCCCAGGCTCGGGGGCCGCCCGTCCAGCGAGATGTTGTTGAGGAAGAAGAGCGCGGCCTGGCGGCGCCGCGAGTCCCCGCGCCTCCGCAGCGGCGGCGGCGGCGGCGGCGGGGCCCTGGCGGCGGGGCCGGGGGACGGGCCCGGGGCTCCACCCGCCGCGGCCGCGGCCATCCTCCGACTGGGCCCGCGGCCACCCGCCGCCGCCCCCGCGCACGCGCCCGCGCACGCCGCTCATTGGCCGCGGCCGCGCCCACTGCCGCCGTCGCGCGCTCCAATTGGCCAGCGCGGCGCTGTGGGCGGGCCGCCGGGCTCCAGGGCTCCTCCCCCGGGCCTCAGAGGCGGTTCCCAAGCGCCCGAGCGGCCGGGGAGCCGCGCGGCGGCGGTGCTGGAGGTTCGAGTCCCCGCCTCGGAAGCGGGGCTCTTGCTGGGCTGCGGCGTTCGTGGTCCGTCTCCGTCGAGCCTGCGCGGGGGCGGGAGCCGGTGGAGCGGGGTGAAGCTGCCCCCGCCGGTGTGGGAGGCCGTTCCGTTGTCAGGGCTCCTGGGAGTGAGCGGCGGTGCTGCCTGGCCTCCCTCGTTGAAGAGGAGACCAGGGTCTGAGGGGAGAAGGTACCAGCCTGGAACCGCAGGCAGGCTGGGGCAGTCCTGGGCCGTCAGCCCCAGGCCGAGTTCTGTACGTCCCTCAGCAACCAGGTGACCTAGGCCTCAGTTTCCCCTTCTGTGCCCGGGTCCCCCATGACTTCAGAGCCAGTGGCTTTATGCTCAGGTGCTGCCTCTGGAGCCCCCAGGAGCCCACCTGGGTCTGCAGCCCCCTCTGTGCCACTCACCTGCTGTCTAAGCTTTCTGCCTATGGGCTTACTTATCCTTCGAGTGGAGACAGTGATTTCAACCTCACGTATGGCCAGGACGTCAGCCACGCGTGTCTGCGGAGTGGCTGGAAGCAGGCCCCTTGCCGTTTGGTTATACAGCAAGAGAGTGCTTTGTGTGTGCCACCTGCTGCACACACACTGTCCAGTGTCTCTTCTGTGCTGGCCTGCGAGCTCCTGTCTGAGTGGAAGTGCAGCAGGGAAGTGCGTGGGCAAGTCTCTGGTCGCAAGTGGCACGCGCAGTCGTCATCATCACAGATCAGGGCCCCGCTGCATGGCCCACGTCTCACCTTGGCATGCCCCCTCCTACTGATTCATCTGCCACCACGGGCAGGCTCTCCCAGAGCCTTCTTTCCTTTCCCTTTCCCCTTCCAAATTGCTCACGAGGCTTCTCCACCATCAAGGCCTGCAGGTCGGCTGTGAATGGGACACCCAGGTTCTGTTTTGTTTGATTTTAATAAAATCAAAGTGACTAGTAACAGCTGGGAGATTTCACATGTGCATGCATGGGTACACATACGGGCACTCACGCACACAGGCATGCATGCATGCACACGCACGCACGCACATATGCACGCGTGCACGCACGCACACACCTAGACTTCTCTCTGGGGAATTTAGTGCCTCTGGCCTCTGGGACCAGGAGGAGCAGTGCCTCTACTAGTCCGTGCCCCCAGTTTGCCCCAGGGCTCACCCAGCCCACTCATTGCCCTGTGTCCTGCCTTTGCCCTGGAAGGGACAGCTCTCAAACCACATGTGCAGAATTCCCCTGGGAGCTTGTAAACTCCTCATTCAGCGGGTCTGCCTGGCCCAGGAATCTATTTAAGTGCCTCTCCTAGAGGCCTGTGAGACACCTTCCTAAAGTGATAATGTCCCAGGGGGCAGAATTCTGGCTGGGCTGCCCTGTGGTGGTGCAGAGGATTGGCTGGTTAGTGGCAATTGTGGGCCCAGGGACTCGGGTGTCAGTGAGGGGCTGTGCCAAGGCCTGTGCACATTCTCCGTTCTGTTTCCCGCAGCCCTCCCCACTACCTCCAGAGGGCACCCTGTCCCTGTACCACTCTTCTGGTTTCCATCCTGCCCTCCTGGAAGGGGGTGACCTACCCGACTCTGGATGCATTCAAGAGCCTCTTGAATCGCCTGCCCAGGCAGGTGGAAACCCAACGGACCCCCGACCCACCAGCTGCACACACCATCCTTCTTTACACCTTTATTCCCCCAGCGCCCTGGGGACCCTCTCTGTGAAGTCGAAGGCACCGCACCAAGGCAAGGCAGGCACCTCGCCTGCAAGGGTCCTGTGTCCTCCGTCTCCTTAGTCCTCAGCGCCCAGGGCTGGTTTGCAGGACTCCACAAGGGGGCGCCCAACACCGCTGCTCCAAGGTCCGTGCCCCTCGGGGAAGGGGCGGCCAGGCTTCCAGGGCCACGGTAGTCCGGGATGCCAGTGGAGTCTGGGAGACGGTCAGAGGTGGGGGGGGGGTGCTGCAGGGGTGAGGCTCGGCTGGATGGGAGCCTGAGGATCCCTGCCTCCAGTGCATGCTGACCCCCTGCTTCCCACAAGGGAGCAGATGCCGGGGAGAGGATGGGGTCACTTCTGAGATGCATGGAGGCGGAGGGCTTCGAGCGACCAGTTATAGAACTCCTCTCAGCCTTCCCAGTCCCTCTGGATATGGCCAGGACCCAGTCCCCTCATCCGCTGAGCCGGACTGTCTGCTAGGCTGGTTGGTGTGGGCTGTCCTGACAGTGGGTGGTCAGGTGGGGAGCACATCTGGGTCAGCGGTGGAGCCCCTGAGCACAGCTAGCCGGGTCCCCTCTGAGCTGCTGTTGCTGGGTGAGGGGCTGCTGTCCTCGGAGCCCCGTGGCTCCCCTGACTCCCAGGCCCCTTGGCTGCCTTCTCTCTCAGGACAGCTTCTTTGAGGCTGTGAAAAGTGGACTCAGGTTAGGCCAGGATGAATGGTGGTGGCCTCATGTCAGGGTGCAGAGTAGGGCAGACACTGGTGTCCCCCTGCAGACCGCACCCACCAGGATGGTTTCCAAACAATCCCAACGGGAAGTGCCTCAAAATCAGACAGATGTGCTGGCGTCCTCCACAGCTCTCCCGACCGAGCAAACGGGCCACGGCCACCTTCCCGGCAACAATGGTGCATTGTGGCCGCCACAGCCCAGCCTGCCTAGTGGCAGGCCTGCTTGCCCAGAACACTGGGGCGGCGTCCGTCGGTTATTAGCTCAGGCCTTCAAAGGCCCTCTCAGGCACCCAGAGGCCTGGCCAGAGCTGCCTTTGTGGCCAGAGCAGGAAGTGGGGGGGTCCTGCTACCCTCCACTGGGCCGCTGCCCCTGCCGCTCTGTTGGGAGGGGCTGGGCCCACAGGCGCCACCCTTGGCAAACATTTGAGCAGTCAGCCCCCAGCTCCTCGGTGGGAACAAACACATCCCAAGCCCCTAGGGCTGCACCACCGTCTGCTCCTCTTTGAAGGTGGCCAAGAGGGTGGAGGAGTCCCCATCCTTCCAGGTTGAAGGTACCGGCGGGGGCTGGCAGTGAGAAGAAAGTGGGGCCAGGATTCCCCCAGGCCTGACACCTTGTTCCCCCTCTTAAGGGGCTGGCTCCAGGAGGACTGGTTTGGAGTTGCAGTTAGTTTGATGATGCCATTCCCCAAGTGGCCAGAAAGGTCAGGGAGGGGGCGCCCCCCCCCCCACTGCCCTGGCAGAGTACCTTTGTCCCACGGGTCAGAGGAGGAGGCCCGCTTCCGCTTCTGCTGTGGGCCCTGCCCGTGCTCCTGAGTGCAGAAACACTTGGGCTCCTCCCCCGGCATGCTCAGCGTGACTCTGGCCTCCGCTTTGGGGCTCAGGACCATCTGAGGGGTGTGGGGGTGTGGTCAGGGCAGGAACCCTCCCCCAAAACCTGGGGCAACCCTGACCTGGAGCCACCACTCCCACCCGAGCAAGTATGTGGCTGAGGACCCACCTTACTGTCTAGGGCGTCCGGCTCATGCAGCTCATCTGACCCGGGCTGCTGCACCTCTGGCTTGCTGAGCTCTGCAGGACACAGGGTGTGGGTCAGGCCAGGCTGGTGCCCAGGGGATCTAGCGGAAGCCCAGGCCTCTCTAGCCTGCCAGGCTAGGATGAGTGGCAACAATGCTGCAGATGAGGAAACTGAAGCACCGAGGGCCGAGTAACCTGTCCTCGGGCTGATCTCAGGCCCAGAGTCCCCGGTGCCGGTACAATGACCCCACCAGGGGAGGTGTCCTTGGTTTGGCCGCTGTGTAATGGGGGCGCACTTCCCGACCCCGAGCCCTAATGCTGGGACGCTCTTGCCTTCATTGCCTGCAGTCAGAGGCGCTCTCACCCTGGGCCCCCAACTGGTTTCTGGGGCTGCAGGTGGGAGATTAAGCCCTGGACCCAGGGTTTGGCCTGTCGGGGGGGCTGAGCTGGGCCCTAGGACAGGTCCCCCCAGCTGACACTGACCACCCTCTCTCCCCACTTCTCATGACCCCTGATACTCACCTTTACCAGGGTGGCCATCAACAGCAGGCTCCTGCAGGTGGGGGGACAGTTTTGACTGCTCTCTGAACTCATCTCCCATCCCGCCTGGAGAGGGCAGGCTGGGGTGGGGCCCTGGGAGAGGATGTGGGGGACCCTGGGGGTAAGCAAGTAAGGGGCTTAATTTGAAGTGACTGCTTTGTCCCCCAACCCAGCCTTGGACACAGCCTGTGGGACCCTGGCTGGGGCTGCAGCTGGTGGGTCAGCCGTGTCCACTCTAGTGGATCAGGCAGCCAGGCCTTCTCACTGGGGACTGTGGGGTCAGCCGTGTCCACTCTAGTGGATCAGGCAGCCAGGCCTTCTCACTGGGGACTGTGGGGTCAGCCGTGTCCACTCTAGTGGGTCAGGCAGCCAGGCCTTCTCACTGGGGACTGTGGGGTCAGCCGTGTCCACTCTAGTGGGTCAGGCAGCCAGGCCTTCTCACTGGGGACTGGCTGCTGGAACAGAGGGATGAGGGGAGATGGCCTGGTGGATGCTGGCTTGGGTGGGGGCATGTGGGGCAAGACCAGGGCTGAGCCTCACCTCGGGAGTGGGGGACTCTCCCAGCTCTGGTGCCTTGGCCCCCTTGGTGCCATTGCTGCGTCCCCAGGGTCCAGACTGGGCAGGTGGCTCTGTGCCCTGGGGTGGCTCAGGACTGGGGGTGTGGGCAGTTTTGGGGCTGAGCGAGCCTGGTCGGTCAGAGGGTGTGGGGGCGTCCCGGGCCCGGCCCCACTCCGAGAGGTCCAGGGGCTTGTCTGGGGCATGGTCCTGTGTGGCTGAGCCCCCCTTTCCCCTGGGGCTGCCTGGGCCTGTGGGTTGTGGGCGCTGCCCCCCAGGCAGGGCTGCCCCGGCTGCCTTGCCCTCTGGGCCCTCGGAGTCTGAGCCGACTGGAGGGGAGGGCGGCGTCTCCCGCAGCCTGGGTGGGCCCCTCAGCCTGGCACCACCCGCCTGCCCCCGAGCCCGCAGCTGCTGGGCTAGGAGCACATGCAGCGCCCCCTGCAGCCGTGGGTCGCGCGTGTCCACCAGGGCCCCCGGCAGGCCCATGGGGTCCTCCCAGGCCTCTGCCACTCCTGCCTTCAGGCTCTCGGGCCGGGGGTCCCCGGGGGCTGTGGCAGAAGCCCGGGGACTGCTGTGGGGGCTCCGAAGGTGCAGGGACAGGTGGCGGTTCGTGAGGCAGAGGCGGTCAGCCTGGAGGGAGGGCTTCAGGGATTCGTAGGTCATGGCGGAGGGCCGAGAGGCCCGCAGAAAGCTGTGGGCGGAGTTTGGAGAAGCCAATGACAGGGGCCCACAGTCAACCCCCATTTCACAGGTGAGGACTTGGGGCCCAGAGAGGTAAGGAGACCGGCCCGGGCCATACAGCAGGTAGGGGAGCGGTGGGCTCCTGGCCCTCATCTCTGGAAGCCAAGCTATGTGACCTGGCCGGTAGAGAGCTGAGGCCGGGGGCTTTGTGGCCTCTCCCCTTTCTGGGCCTTAGCTACCGCCTTCACCTGGAGCGTCTGGCCCCCTCCCCTCCCCCAACATCCCTGCCCAACCCTGGCCGTTCAGGAGTTGTCCATGTGGGGACTTGTCTACATGCAGGGTACCCGGGAGAGCCAAGCGTAGGATGGGCAGGGCCTCCTGGAGGGGTCATGGGAGGGACTTCCAGGCTACTGGCCCCTTCCCTAAAGGTGGGATTGAGTTGGAGTTAGAGATAGATAGGTGCTCAGCTGGGGCCACTCCTGGTGGTGGTGGTGGCAGGGCCTCACCTGTCCAGGGGTAGGCTGTGCTCATAAGGTGGGCTGGGGGGGCTGCCCCGGGCAGGCGGCAGGGGGGGGGTCCCGTTGGCGGAGCCCCGGTCAGCAGAAGAGGCCCTGGCCCCTGGCCGCACCACAGCGATGGTCCCATGCAGCTGGTTGGAGATGCGCTGGGGGCTCTGCACAAGGTGGACGGGTGAGCCTGGTGGGCCCGCCGCCGCCCTCAGCCCTTGCTCTCTGTGAGACCTTGGGCAGGCCACCCGCCGGCTCTGAGCCTCGTCTCCACCCCTGTCACATGCGGCTCAGTGGTCCCAGCCAGCATAAAGGACAGACATGTGACATGTGGGGCGGGCTGCCTGGTGGAGAGGAGTGGGCTTGGGGTCTCTCGCCCTCACCATGTCTGGGGCCCGAGGCTCAGGTAGGTTGGCACCCGGGGAGATTTTGGCCACTGGAGATGTCTTGTACCCCAACTTTTCTGTGGGAGGAAAAGCAGTGGGCAGGACAGATAAGGAGGTGCTCGGGGGGATGAGCAGCTCAGCCCCCCCGGCCAGTGGGCTCTTTGGACATTCAGCGCCTGGCCTCCTAGCCTCGTGTCCCCACAGCACCTTCTCCCCGGGACTCGCACCTGGGCGGCCGTCTTCGGCCTCCTCGTGGCCTCCTGGTAGTTTCTCGGCGACAGCCTTCCGGGCACCAGTGGAGGGGAGCAGCGGGGGCGAGGCGGGGTCCAAGGCGCCCTCCCTGCACTGGGGCTTGGGTCTGTCTCCAGAGGGGAGGGCATGGGAGGGCAGTGCCCTCCAGAGACGATCAGAAAGATCAGGGCACCCTCCTGTGGTCCAGCCACTACCACAGGGGGACCCAGGGCACCCAGAAAGATGGCTCTGTTGACACTGCCTTTTACAGGGCACTTGTGCCCACAACTATGGAGGCTGGGAGTCAGCTCCGGGGGGCACGGACTGGGGGGCCCCCACCCCAGGGCTGGGCCGGTCCCACGCGGGTTCTGCAACCCTATGCTCCTCCCCTGGCACCCCATGGACATGTGCCCGGCACCGGAGGTGGGCCCGGCATGGGGAATTGGGATGTCCGGGTCCCGGTGCCATCCCCACTCACCCCTGGCCCCGAAGCCGGGTCACCTCCTCCTTCAAGGCCTCGTTCTCTTCCTGTAGCCGGGTCATCTCATTGGCTGCAAAAGGCATTGATTAGTGAAGGACTGGGGGAGGGGAGGCAGGGGGACAGGGGGATCCTCACAGCCCTGGGGGACTCCCCCTCCTTGTCCTGTCCCCAGGCCAGGCCCTGGCATACAGTAGGTGCCCCTAAATGCTTGCTGCCTGAGGGGATTGGATGTGACTGAGTAAACAGTGCCAGCCTTGAGGATGGGGAAAGTAATGGGACACCTCACCCCCAGAAACTTGTCCCTGGGGTGTCACCCAAGGGCAAGGGAGGGGGCCTGTCCTCCTCATTGACAGGACCCATGGGACTTCAGGAATCCCTCCTTGTCACAGGGAAAGGGGACTTGAGGCCCTGAGAGGGCAGGGACGCCCATAGCCCAGGTGGCTGACAAGTGAGAGACATGCCGGGGCTTTGTACCATTTGTCTGCATATTGGGGTGCGGGGTGCCCACCCGACAGCACGATCGCCTTCTCCCCTTTCCCTGCGACCCCATGTCAGGCTGAGCAGGCCCTGGGGGCCACACCCCCACAGGAGGGGACAGCGAGGCGGGGCTCACTGAGGATGAAGATGTGCTGCAGGTTCTGAAGGAGAGAGCTCTCAAACTCCTGCTGTTTCTTCCTGGCCAACTCCTGGGTGACCGTGCAGCGGTCACACAGGCCGGCCCGCAGCCTGTGGGGCAGGGGAAGCAAGAGGCCGCTCTGAGGGGGAGACTGAGGCCCACAGAGGAGCCGGGACCCTTCCAGGATGTGTTCCGTGGAAGCCCCGCCTCATCCCTTACCCACTGAGTTTGGGAAGGAACCTTGAAAATGCTGTTTCGTTAAGGTTCTGAGAAGTCCTGCAGTGGGAAAGCTGCCTGGTTTAGTTCACCCCAGGCTCTTCTCCACGGAGCCCCGCCCCCACACACCGTGGCCCTCGCCAGGGCTCACCTGTTCTCTAGCGCCCGCACGTTCTCTTTCAGGGCCTTTTGCTGCTCCCTGAGATGCTGGTTCTTGGCGCACAGCTCCTCCACCCTCTGGGCATCCCTGTGGGGGATGAACCGAGGTGGCCTTTCTGCTCTGCCCTGGAACCCCACGCTGCCTCCACCAGCCTCTCCCTGGCCCTGGGCTGGGTCCTGCTGTGTGCCCCCACTGTGGGGACTCCCTAGGTGAGTGGGGACCTTGCAAAGGCAATGCTTAACCCAGCACACCCAACGTGAGCACTCCCGGCCATCTTGGTGACTTCTGTCTTGTCTGTGTGCCACGAGTAGCGCTACAGAACCGCAGCTCTGTCTGTGACATGGAGACATGGGGAACCCGTGCCTGCAGGCCACGGGGTCTCACCACAAATATCCCTGTTGGTGATTATTGATTCCACCGGTGCCCTAAGTGGGCATGGCTTGCTCAGCCCCTGGAGGATGTCTGTTCACTTGGAATTGGAGGTCCAGTCCTGGCTCCACCAGCTGCTAGAGGCATGACAGGGACCAGCGACTCCCCCACCCCACCTACACTTAGCCTCAGTTTCCCCCTGTGCATCATGGGGTGGCAGCACCCTGGGGTTTCGGGGGATCAGGTGAGCAACAGGCAAGCCGCTGTCCTCATCTGCCTCCCGCTGGGCCAGGGCCCACCTGACTCACCGGCACCTCTCCGAGTTCAGTTCTAGAAGCTTGTTCTGCAGGCCTGGAAGAGCGAGGAAGGGGTGGAGGCTCGCCCAGCAGCGCTGCCAGCCCTGCAGCAGAGTGCGGGGCGCTTCCTGTCCCTGGTGGGCTGGCAGGGCCCCCTCCACAGCCCGCTCCCCGCCCAGGTCCCTTCACTGGCTCCCGAGGCCGCCCCACCTCGTGGGGTCCCAGTTTCAGGGTTGCCCGGGACCGCTGGTCTGGGCCAGTGTCTCCCCGTCCCTGGGTTCTCTGGCTCTGGTGTCTATCTGGATCTTGCATGGGACTCCGAAGCTGGGGTGACCAACCACCTAGTCAAGACTGGGAGGGACATTTTTTGGGGGTGCAGCTAGTATTGAAATAAAACATGCTGTTGGGTGGGCCTAGTGGTGTGGTGGTTGGGAGCTGGCTTGGGACGCCAGCGCCCTGGTTCGGGTCCCACATATGAGGGCCAGTGACACTGCCCTCAAAAAACAAAACAAAACAAAACAAAAAACGTGCTCTTGGGGGAGATCTCAGCAGGCCCCTTCCTTGCCACCTCGCTGTGGTCCAGCTTGGGCTTCTTAGCCCAAGCAGCCCCTGCCTCTGTGGATCTCTGGGCAGGTGACCCAGGCCCTTTGGGCACTCAGGGGTGTGTGTCAGCACTTGTGGCAAGGTCTCAGGAGGGTCCAACCCGAGCAGTAGAGCTTGAGGTGTGCAGGAGCGCCAGCCCCGTCCCTGGTGGGGAGCGGGGCAGGTGTGGGGGCCCGGGCAGAGCTGCATCTGGGCGTTCTGGAGGGAAGCAGGGCCTTCCAGCTCAATGCCCAGCACACTCCCGATGGGCCTCCCATCTAGGGACACTGAGATCCCTTGCCCTGGGCGAGGGGCCCATCTTGGCCAGAGCTCCTCCACTCTCTGCGGTCAGGCCAGCTTTTGATTTGCGCTCTGACGTGAGCTGACCCTTTGGGAGGATGCCCTGCAAGGCCACACTCGGGGATGCTGGCCTGAGGCTGGGCACGGGGCCACACTGCAGCTCTGGGCTCTGGGTCAGTTCTGTCTGGGCCTAGAAAGTGAGGTCCTGGGTTTGGTGAAAATCGGCGGTGACCCTGGCCTGGCCTTGGCCCATAGACCATTGGTCCAGGTGAGAGCCACCTGGAGAGACCCCCCTCCACCTGCCCTGTTCCCACGGCACTCACCCAGGACCTCCTTCTCGTGAATGTCCTTCAGCCTGTTCAGCGAGTCTGCGAAGCTCTCCATGGCCCCCACGGCTCTGCCACAGGCCCGTCTGGACTCGGGTGCGGAGACGGCCCTCAGCCCTCCTGCCCCTCTGTCTCCAGCCTACGGAGCAGCACGTGGAGGGGGTGGCTGTTGGCCTGGGAAAGGCCCGCCGGCTGCAGGGTCCAGCCCTGGGCCACTGCCCGTCTCCATGGGTGTGGGAGCAGAACCAGTGCCATGTTGGAGGGGCAAGTCCTGTCCTGTGGGCCACCCTACACACCCCACTGGGTCATGTCCACACAGGGGACCCAGTGGGCTTATCTACACTGCCTGCTGCCCAGCGGTGCCCGTCTTGGTCTCCTGGGCACCTGTGAGCCTACTGTGGGTCTGGCAGGGGCTCAGCCCAGAGGCGGCTTCTCACCGTGGTGCCAGGCAACGCCCCTTGGTCCTTGTGGCAGACCACTGTGGTGACTGGGCACGGGTACTGGGGTACCAAGGCCTCCAGTGCCCTCCCCCCTTCCTGTGGGACCTTCTGTGGCCATCCGTCCTCACTGGAGAGGGGAAACCGGTGGTGCCTGCTCGCTGCAGAGCTAGGAGTCAACACAAACCTCACAGCCAGGTCAGCACAGAGCGTCGCCAAGCTGACCCCACTGATCATCATCGCCATCACTGCCCATCCTCCCACCGGGGCCCTTCTCGCCGAAGCCCCGCATGGCCTGGGCACATTCATCCTCATACCCTTCTAGACCGTTCTGAGATCCCGCCGGCCTAGAGATGCCCTGGCAGGTGGGCGTCCAGAAGGAGTGGCTGCCTCCCCCCCTCCTATCACTTGTTCCCTTCCTCTCCATCCCCCCCGTCCCTCCCTCTGTGCTTACAGCTGGGCCACAGGTCAGGAGGCCTGGTCTGCAGTGGCTTGGGGCCCCCATTACGTGCTGTGTGAACACATTAGCTGGTTGCAACATGCAGAGTCCTCCTGGGGCGCTCTCCTTCCAGCTCCTTCTGCGAGGGGATGGGGTGCCAGGAGCCTCTGAGGCTCAGACGTCTGTGCAGGGCTCCCACTCACTCAGGCCGTGCTGTCCTGGGCTGGGCAGTGTGTGCGTGTTGGCGTGTGCTGAGGCCCCAGTGGCCCTTCTCCCAGCTACCACCTCGGGTCTGAGTAGTTGTGGATGTTAATTTTGACCCCACCTGCATTTACTGAGGCGGAGCCAAGGCCCTCTGTCACCACTGCGGGGCTGGGCTCTGCTGCCAGCCCCCCAATATGGGCGAGGGGACCCATGCCCCGAGTCTCACAAAGAGGAGAACGGGTCCTGTTCTGCCCACCCAGGGCCAGAGCCCACCCTCTTGCCTTCTGGGTCTTGCAACCAGATCTGAGGGCCTCGTCCTCAGCCTGAGGAGCCCTGGAAGGCCGCTGGACTTCACAGACAGGCCAGGCTTCTGGCACTCGTGACTGCTCTTACAGCACCCCACACTGACCCCTCAATACCAACTGTTGGCTTGCCTTCTACACATGCTCAGAATCTCACCTTTCCTTCCTTTGCCATGCCCACCCAGGCCCAAGACACACAGGACCGCCACATGGGACCAGCACAAGGGACCACCACAGGGGACCACTGCATGGGTCCGCCACACGGGACTGCCACCATGGGACCACCACCAGACAGTTAGTGCCTCGCCTGGGCCACTACACCCAGCTCCTGGCCTCTGCCTGCCCCACCAGGGTGTGTTCTGCACAGCGGCAGTGAAAACCCTTGCAACCTCTGCTCAAAATCCTTCCTGTGCTTCAGCACAGGAGGCCATGCCTGAGTCGTCACCACGGACGGGGGCAGGGGACGATCTCATGTGCATTTTAAGGGTTGCCCTGAGTTTGCAGCAGCACCCTCCAGAATAGCTCCAAACTGGAACCCCCCAAATGCCAGCTGCCGAATGTCCATGGTGCAGGAGTGACTGCTCCCCACCCCCACTGCTATCACCATGTGACACTGCAGGATGGCGCCAGACCGGAAAGCCAGCCTGCTTTGATTCACGCACATTGGGCACTGAAGAGGCTTGACTACTCTGGGCTCTTGAAAGTATGGGTGGCAGGTGCCCTGGGGGTTGGAGCTGGGGTGTCCTCATTGAGGGAGCAGGTCCTATAACCCCAAGAGAGGCCAGGGACCAGGTGTACATGCGCTGGGGCTGCCCGCCGGGAAACCGAGTCTGACTCTTAGCTGGGTCCTTGAACCCAGGATCAATCGTGAGAGCACCAGGGAAGACTCAGCCGTGGATGCTGGGCTGGGCCCTGCTGGAGGAAAGTGTGGTGCAGTGTCTTGTGCTATCGGCAGGGCTGGCTAGGCAGGGCCAGCTCGAGTGGGGTGGAGGGTGGAGTGGTGGGAAGGTGGGGCTCCCCAAACTCGTTTCTCAGACCCGCCCGGGCTCCGGGACAGCTGGGAGCACTGGCTGGGGAAGTGAGGGTGCCCGCTTGGGGGCTATGTGTGGGGTACGTAAGGGCTCTGGGGATGCGGGGGGCTCAGGAGCATCCCCATCTCTAGGCCAAGAGCCAGGGCTCATCTGATGAGGGATGTCCTTGCAGGTGAGAAGAGGAGACGCTGAGTCCAGAGGCCAGGCCTTGAGCAGGGGAGTGTGTGTGGGGGGGTGTAGAAGTGATAACTGGCCTGTTTGCTGAGCACCGTACATGCCGACGCCCATCTAACTCTGACCATGCTGCAAGGACTCCGTTCTCCAGATGGGAAAACTGAGGCCCAGAGAGATCAGCTCATGCCCTTGGCCGCCTGCTGGGAGATGGGAACAGGGTTGGAACTTGCTTCTGGGGCTGTGGGTGCTGTGCCCTTGCCCCACGTGGACCAGGGATGTGTGCCAACCTGTATCATGTGGGAGGGCTCCCGGGTGGTAAGACATGGAGCCGGGGCTTCTGTGGCTCGGGTCTCTGGCCGGCGAGCGTGGATGAGCGTGGAGGGCCGGGGAGGAGCTGAAGGGCACCTGAAATTCCACCCAGACCCGCCCGACAGGCTGCTCTTCCCCCAGCGCCTGCGGTGGCCTTTGACGACGCCCACAGAGTAGCCGCCCGAGGGAGCCGGTGGTGCCGTGGGCCGGGGAGAGGCCTGAGCAGGCTCTGGGTCAGAGAGGCGGCATTGCTCCTGATACTGTCACTGTGGTGCCGTCCGCTGGGTCCCACCCCCAGGCTCCTTTCTGTGCCCCAAACTGTCCCTCCAGCCCCGCCTGGCCGCCCCTCGCAAGGTCCCTGAAGGACAGCAGGAGACACCCTCCTGCCCGCTAGGCAGGGGGAACAGCACAGACCAGGGCCCTGGCCCATGGGGGGCAGTGCGGTGGGGGTGGTGTGGCTTTCCCGGGGGAGGGGGCCGGGTGACAGAAACACATTTGGCCAAGGCAAAGTGGACAGAGTCAGTCTCCTGGGGTGGCCCGTGTCCCAGGCCTCACCCTCCTGGGCTGTGGGGAGGGCTGGGAAGGGGTGGGAGGTGGAGGGAGGCAGGTCCCCACCCAGGGGGAAATCTGCACACTTGGGTGAAGTTGGGAAGGTGGGTGGCCTGAGCTCAGGTTGTAGCCTCCTGCCATGGGGTTAGCAGGCTGGCCTGTGCTTTTCAGGAGTGCCCGAGGCAGCTAGGGGGCTGGGAGCTCAGGCAACTCTGAGGGTGAGCTGGGCGCTCCCCCAGGCCTGGGTGCTTCCGGGTACACGCCAGGGCCTGGGGGAGGGGGGCTGTGCACAGGAGAGGGTGGCCTGAGTTGCCTGCTGGGGTGGGGGTGGGGGTCAGAGACCTGAGCTTGGCTTCTTAGGGGCCCAGGGCAGGCCCAGGGGTTCCTGGCCCACTCTGCATTCTCAGGCTGCAAGGTCTCTGCCGGGGCTGCGCCCCCGGAAGGACCAGCCGGCTCAGCCACACCGATGGCCCCGCCCACCCGCCACTCACCATGGGCAGAGACAGCCTGGGCAGAGTGCTAAAGCCAGCAGCCCTGGTGTGGGCCCCCAACCTGCCTTTACCCTCTGTGCAAACCTGGGCAAGTGGTTTTATCTTGCGGGGCCTCAGTTTCCTCATCTGGAGGTAATACTACTTGGCCGTTCCCTTCCTAGTATCACCTGTCCAGGTGACACCTGTCCAGGTTATGTATGTCCAGGTGACACCTGTCTGGGTGATACACATCAGCCCAGGAAGGTCAGAGTGCTCAGTTAACTGCAGATGGAGACCCTTGTCCACTGCCTGTGCTCCCCCACGAGTGCCTCTCCCACACGAGACCCCACAGGGGCCAGCAGTGCTGCTTACAGAACCCTCCGCGGTGGACCAGTTCAAGTTCTAGTGCCACAAAGACCCTTTGCAAGAGGACAAGACCCCCACCTCCCAAGTTCATGGCAGAGGTCGTGGATTCCAACAGTGATGGCACGCTCTCATCTTTGGACAGTTGCCCACTGTGTGGACACTTCGGGTTCACTGGGTTTTGGTGTCTGTGCCCAGGACAGATGCTGTCTGGCCCCCATGCACAGTGGGAGGCAGCGAGGCCCCAGCTGTGGCCCCCGATTTGGATTGGGCACCACCTGTCTGAGCAGCAAGGCCACATGATGTGGCTTCTTGCCCGGTCTCTGGGCCAGCTGGGCCCCTGGGCCCCTCCAGGGTCTGGGCTCCTCACCCACCGGCCACCTCTAGTGGTCAAGGCCGCCCCTGCTCCGCCATCGGTTTCTCTGTCTGTCTACCAGCTCACAAGACACTATGGTGACGCAGCGGGAGCCCAGCAGTGGCCGCTGTTCCCGCATGTCATTGTGCCGAGCAAGGCGCCAGGCCTCCACACGCCCGAGGGGACTCACAGTGGCCCCAAGGCTTCTCTGAGGGGGCCATGTGCAGATAGTGTCTGCCCCGACCTCCTGCTGGACCTGCGTGGGGCGAGGCCCACATCAGAGCCCCGTGCATGTTTGCAGCGTGAAAGTTTATGGAGCACCTACTGTGTGCCCAGTGTGTGCTCAGCACACACGCGGCCTTCTGAGGAGGTGTCATTGCCCCATTCCATAGACTCAGGCCCTGAGGCTTGAAGCAGACAGGTGGCTCCAGTGTCTCTGTCTACCCTCTGTGGGGACCTCTGCAATGATAGGCAGTCACTTTTTTGGCTGAGCCTCAGTGTCCCTGTCCATAAGGCAGACACAGGTGGTGTGCCCTCTCCTCGCTCCTGGAGCCAGGGGTCTGCCACCACGGGACTCCCCTAGCACCACTGCTGCTCCAGTGACCCATCCACCGACAGGTGGTCAGGCGCCAGCCTGGGAGTCCTCACGTGCCAGGCACCTGACAGGCACTTTGCATGCAATGACTCACGGGGCCTCACGCTCACCCATGGAGTGGCCATGGCAACCCCACTTATAGATGAGGGACTGAGGCTTAGAACGATGTCATCTGTTATGGTCACCAGCTCAATAGGGGCATAGCCAGGGCAGAAACAGGGCCTCCTAGCCACCTCCTGGGCCAGTTCAGGAGGGCAGGTCATGTCCAGAGAGGTGTCATTGCCAGGTGTCACTGTAATATCTGCCAGACACATAGACCCATGACACACGTGTACACATGTGATGCTCACACTCACACATATGGACACAACAGGATTCTAACAACATCCTAACACATTTGTGCATAGCTCAACATACAAGCACCACGCACATGTGTGCCACCCTCAGCCACCTCCCTGCCATGCACACAGCCATGCATGAGCCTAGGGAGAGCTGCACACGCATATGCATGCATGCACATATACACACGTAGTTGTGTGTCCCACATGTGTGTGCACACATGCAGAAGAAAAGGCAGGTGCACTCTCGGGTGGCTGAGGTGTCGCTCTGTGGCTCAGGTAACAGCAGGCCCTGCAACCCGACTCCGTGAGGAGGGGCTGCCTGCTGCCTCCCCGAGGCCTGGCTGGGCGAGGCCGAGCAGGACCCATGGCCCCTGGAAGCCATTTTCATTGCCTCCTAGAGAGAGACACCAAGCCGTGGCAGTGCCCAGCACTGAGCTGTGGACGGCGGCACCATGCAGGGCCCCCCATGGCTGCACCTCTTCTGTCCAGTGGGGCAGGTCCAGGATGGAGTGCCTGGTTACCAGCGCGTTCCCGGTGCCCCCAAAGCCTCACCAGATGACAGAGAGTTCCTGGTGCAGCGGTGCCAGGCTCAGCCTTGCCTCTGCACCCCGGCTCCTGATTGGGAAGCCCACTGGGTCCCTCCCCCACATGGCTGCCTGGACTAGGTGCCCTCCAGCAGGTGGCTCTGCCCCCTTACCTGCCCGGCCTGCCCGCCTCCTGCCCAGGGGGCAAGGGCTTCCACCTTCACCTGTGTGGGGAGCATCCCCACAGTGACCCCCGCCCCTCCCCCACTTCCGACTGCTGGAGCTGCCGGTGTCTGGGGTCCCCCAGGTACTCACATGGCCCCTTGCCCGCGTCGACCTCCGCAGACCGTCCTGCCGAGCTGGAATGCTCCCGCCCGGAGATAGAAGCCAGCAGTGTGTGAACTTGCACAGGCAACAAGACACAATTTTGGCCAAACCCGCTTGACAGGTTCTGGGTTCTCCCAGCCAGGAGCAGAAAGGAGGCAGAGACGGCCCAAAGCCGCCCAACGGGTTCTGCCATTGCACAGAAAGTGGCAGAACGGGTCGGGTCTGAACCCACATAGAGATGGAATTGTTTCCCCATAATATCTCTGCCCGCGCCTCTGGCCAATTAACAAGGAGAACTCGGGGCCTCAGACACAAAGGGCAGGCAGGGCGGGCACGGGGGCGGGAGGGAGTGGACCGCTGGTCTGTTCGCCTTAGGGCGCAGGTGGGCAGCCGGGGCTCCTCCTGCCTCGCACTCTGGCCACCTGCAGGCAGACCTTTCAGGCCTGGCGCTGCCTGCCTGTAAACTGGGGACAATGAGCGCAGGGCCTGCCCGTCAGGCCTCGGTAGCCAGAAATTTGGAGCTGCTGTTGGAAGTAGCGCTGCTGGATCTGGGGGACTCCCTGCCCAGCACTGCCCCCTCTGACCCTCCCAGAGTAGAACAGGCAGGCCTGTGCGTGGCCCAATGGGTGGGCATCTCGGGGGTCTCAGGGCAGGTTGGGGGGACACAGTGGGGCTGGGCCCAGGGGGCACAGGAGGAGGTGAGTGTTTGCTCACTGCATGGGGACCATGTGGCCCACTGATCAGAATAGAGCTGGCATCTGAGGGCTGCGGCTGCCCTGCACCGCCTGCCCCACGCCTTCCTCCATGCCACTCCCCACTCCCACCCCACAGCCGCTTGCACATGCCCCCCCTCCGCCTTCCCCCCAAGGCCCCTCTCCCACTTCCCCCATCCTCACTCCACTCAGGCGCACTCAGGGCTCACAGGAGGACTTGGGCTCTGGGCCAGTCGCCGGCCTAGGTCCCCAGGGAACATCCTGCTCCCGCCCAGGCCCCTGCAGGTGGCCCCGCCCAGGGCTCTCAGGAGCGGGTAGTGGTCAGCCAGGCCCTGGAGCTCTGTGGGCGCCTCCTGCACAACGCCCGCCCGCCCGCCCCTCCAGGCTGGGCCCTCTGTGAGAGGTGTCTGCTGGGTGCATAATTGTGCATGTGTTGTGTGTGTACTGCGTGAGCGTGGATGTGGCGAGTGTGGGCACAGCCTGATGTGTGGGGACCTCCCCATGGCTTCTCTCAGGCTCATGCCCTCCACCGCAGAAATGTGTAGACTCTGAACATACGATGTTCACTCATGCATTCATGCGTGCAACAGTTTCATTGAATACCACGTGGGTCAAGCAGATATGCAACCAGCCCATTGAGGTCCCACTGCACCTCTCCTGTGAGGCCAGTCAGGGTGCAGGTGAGACGGAGGATGCAACAACCTCAGATCTCACCCAGTGTGTTCACTGGGCAGCTGTTTAACGAGTGCCTACTGTGCGCAGGCTCTGGACTAAGGGCCATATTTACTGAGCACCCACTGTGTGCAGATCCTGGTCAAGTGATCATCCTGGATGAGTGAGCTGATGCCAGGGCTATTGGGAAAAGTAAAGGGTGGTCTGTGACGGAGTCAGAGTGCCCTTAGATGGGGTACAGGGCAGGCGGCATTTTATTGACACGGGGAGGAGAGGGCTGGGAGGGTGCCACAGTGGAGGAACACAGGGGATAAAGCCACCGGGCTGGATAGTGCCTGCGGGGGTGGGGGGCACAGGGGACAGGTGGCACCACTGGGCCACTCAGCGGCTGGAGGGACATCAGGCAAACATGTCCGCCTCTGGGAGCCGTGGACAGGAGGGAAAGCGGCTGAGAGAGAACCGAGGGCGCAGCCGCTTCTGCAGGGGAGCGTGGGGTGCCAGCCAGGTCCGCTGTCCTTCCTGGCTGCTCGTTGGCCCATTCATTTGTTCATGTGGCCACCCGAGAACCACTTGCTCACCCTCATGGCTCTGTCCCGGGCTCTGGGCACATGGGTGGGCGTGACCATCATGCACTCTTCCCTCCTGTTTGGGAGACTGGCTGTCACAATCAGGCACAGCGGGTGCTCCCTGAGCCTCAGTTTACTCATCTGCAACCCAAATTAACGATTCCTACTTGGCAGGGTTGATGTGAAGATTAAATGAGACCCTATCTTGGAATTCATTCATTCATGCATTCATTCATGCATTCATGCATTTATTCCATGTTTTGTGAAGCCCTGGGAGCTGGGTGCTGGGGACTGGGATGCGCTAACCAGGCTGCATCGCCCCCCGGACAGCGCCGTCCAGGCTCATGGCGACCTCCTGAACGACACCATAGACCCTCACTTCACCACCCAGCAGAGCCTGCTGTCAGAGCTTCGGGCTGCTCCATGCCTGCTCTTCAGCTGCAGACCAAGGCAGGAGTGGGCTGGGCAGCCTCTGGACCAGGCAGCCCCCCTCATACCTGAGGGGCTGGGCTTGGAGCTTCGGAACGGTCCGGTCCCCCCAGCGCTCGCTTCTTCCCCAGAACAGCCCCAGGCGGCTCTGTGGGGCTTTTATCCCTGTGAAGGGAGGGCCAGAGATAAGGCTTCAAAGGCATCTGCTGAAGCACCTTTAAAAGCCTGCCTGTCCTGCCGCTGTTTGTGTTACTGGATTGATAGATGGTGGGTGTGGGCAGCGGCCAAGCCAGGCGAGCCCTGCATCCCTGGCTCCCAGATAAATGGGTCACCTATTAATATGGCCCTGCAGAGGGGGCCCTGCAGGGGTGAGGCTGCCTTCTGTGATGTCTGGGGCCTCTGTCCCCATCCTCCCTGCAAACAGGGTCCTGATGACCCGGCTGGGAGAGGTGGCTTCCTGATGGCTGGGGCCTGAGCCCAGCCTGGGCCAGACTGCAGCTGGGGAGAGTGGGGAGCAGGTGTGGGCCTGGTCCTGGTGGTGGGAGGGGGAGGGGGCTAGCGATGTCCTGAGGGGGTGAGGCACCCCGCAACTCTCCCTTCACATGGGCTCAACAGTAGGCACCCTATTTTAAAAATTACTTCCTGATAACACCAGAGCTGCAAAGGATGACCCACCTTGCAAAGCACTAAAACATTTCAGGTAAGGCCAAAGTCTCCTTTTATTGTCACCTCTCACCCCTTCCAGGGTAACCCCTGCTTCAGCTGCTGGTGTTTGCTGCCAGATCTTTCTCTGTGGAACCACCTACCTGTGCATTTTAATTGTCATAAAGCGTACAGTTCAGGGGCAGTTGTGCACTCACAAGTGTGTGCAGGCGTCACAGCTGTCTGATTCTAGGACACTTTTCATCACCCCAAAGAGAAGTCCATACTCACTGGCTATGGCCCCCTGAGCACAGCCCCTGGCACAACTCAGCTGCTTTCTGTCTCCACGGATTGGCCTCACCTGGACATTTCATCTAAGTGGAATCTCATCATTTGAGGTCTGCACCTGGGTTTGTTCCCTGAGCGCCAGGTTTCTGAGGTCCGTGAGCGCTGTGACATGGGTCAGTGCTCCAGTCCTTTCTGAGGCTGAGTGATGTCCCATCGTAGGGACAGACCACACCTTCATCTGTCAGTGGACCTTTGGGTGGTTTCCATCTGCTGGTCACTGTGAACGGTGCTGCTGTGAACATCCACATACAAGCTTTTGGCTGCACCGTGTTTTCCGCTCTCTTCGGCCCATCCCTAGGCGTGGCAGGGACGGTTCCCATGGTAACTCTCTGTTCAACTGTTTGCGGGCCTGCCAGAGGCTTCAGAATTTTAAAACATGCTTCAGGTGACTTAAATGTGAAGCTATTGAGAACCACTGACAATCTTCAGGACGCTGTCTCCCGTACGCCCCGATGGTGGCATCATTGGGGTGCCTGCTAAAACCTGGGCCGTGGGGAGACGGAAGCCAAGGTGCCACCCTGGTTTGCAGGGACTGGGTGAGTGCAGCTGGAATGCTTCTGCCTGGGCTGGGATCAGCGTGAGGAGAGAGGGCCCAAAGCTTAAGGAGGCATGAAAAGCTCAGTAATCAAGGGAAACACCATATTTGGGGGGTTTGCTTTACCTGACATTTCTAAGGAGATAATGGTGGAGTCACACACAGCTGTGCAGAGTAACATAGTGAGGTCCTGTGCGCCCTCCACGCAGAAGAGGTCGCCCAGTGGTGGCTTGGGACCTGCATTCATGTGTGTGTACGCACTAAATCCTACACAGCTCCAACCCCTCTGTAGGGTCCCTCTCGGTGTTGGACGTTCTGTGGGCTTGGACACACGTGTGATGTCATGTACCCACCACTACAGTGTCACACACAGTAGTTCACTGCCCTGAAAGTCCCCTGTGCTCCCCTGTCCATCCCTCCCTCTCTCACCCCCTGGAACCCACTGTCTTCACTCTCTCCTTGGTTTTGCCTTTTCCAGAAGGTCAGGTAGTTGGAATCACACAGTGCGTAGCCTTTACAGATTGGCTCCTCTCACTTCGTCATGTGCATTTAAGCTTCCTCCATGTCTCTTCACGGCCTGGCGGCTCATTTCTTGTTAGCGCTGAGTAATATTCCACTGTCTGGATGGACAGTTTGTTTATCCGTCACCCACTAGAGGACATCCCGGCGGCTTCCAAGGTCTGGCGATCATGAATAAAGCTGCTGTAAATGTCCGTGTGCAGGTTCCGTGAGGACAAGCTTTCACCTCCTTTGGGTAAATCCCAAGGAGCTGATTGCTGGAGCCTAGGAGTGTGTTTAGCTCTGTAAGAAACCGCCAGGGTCGGCAGAGTGGTGTTGGTTAAGAGCTGGCTTGGGGTGCCAGCTCTGAGAAGCAGGGCCCCGATTTGGATCCCACATGAGGGCCAGTGACGCTGTATCCTCTACAGCTAAGATGGTGAACAACAGCTCCAACTGGAGCTGGGCTGCTGTGAGTCCCCAGGGACGGCATAGCTGCAGCCCCTGCTGCAGTGGGCTGCCATAGGCTACAGTGAGTGGCCAGCAGTCAGCGTGAGCTGCCAATAGCCTCTGAGAGCATCCATCCAGAGGCTGGTGACCGATCTGCCTCACCCGGGAAGAGCGCAATGACGATACCAACATGGGCCAGTGAAGCAACGTCCTCCACAACTAGACTGAAGAACAAAAGGACAGCATCTTGTCTGTTCCCCTTCCCCGATTCCCCAACGCTGTTCCCCCCTCCCCCAATTCCCCAATAAAATCTTTAAAAAAAAGAAACCACCAAACTGTCCTCCAAAGCGGCGGCACCGTTTGCCTTCCCCACAGCGAGTC
Organism: Aselliscus stoliczkanus; assembly: GCA_033961575.1. Taxonomy (NCBI): domain Eukaryota; kingdom Metazoa; phylum Chordata; class Mammalia; order Chiroptera; family Hipposideridae; genus Aselliscus; species Aselliscus stoliczkanus. The sequence continues at coordinate 1,201,531 of CM066738.1, read as the reverse complement.
CCTGTGGCTCCACGTCCCCGCCAGCACGTGGTGTCAGCGCTCAGGGTGTTGGCCGTCCTGACAGGGGTGCAGGGGTGTCTTGTTGCTTTAATTTGCGTTTCCCAGAGGAGGAGATGGGGAACATCTTCTCATGTGCGTATTTGCCATCTGTGTATCTTCTTGGGTGAGGTGTGTGCAGGTCTTTGGCCCATTTTTTAAATGAGGTTTTTCATTTTCTTATTATTAAGTATTAACAGTTCTTTGCCTGTTTTGGAAAACAGTCCTGAATCAGATGTGTCTTTTGCAAATACCTCTCCATCTGTGTCTGCTCATCCTCTCGATATTTGTCTTTCGTAGAACAAAAGTTTTTAATTTTAATCAAGTTCAGCGCATCCCTTTTCTCTTCACGGATCGTGCCTTGGGTGTTGCACCTGAAAAGGCATCGCCAAACCCAAGGCCACCTGAGTTCCTCCCGTTATCCTCTGGGAGTTTTGTGGTTTTGCGTTTTACTCTTAGGTCTGTGGTCCATTGTGAAGACATTTCTGTGAAGGGTGCGAGGTCTCTGTGTGGATTCGTCTTAGTGCGTGTGGGTGTCCAGTGGTTCCAGCAGCGTTTGCTGAAGAGACAGTCTTTGCTCCTTTGTCAACGAGGAGTGGACTGTATTCGTGGGTCTGTCTCCGGGCTCCGGTCTGTCCGCTGCTCCGTTCGCCTGTCCTTTCCCCAGCCCCGCGGTGCCTCGGTTGCTGCAGCTTTAGACTGAGTCCTGAGGCCGGTGGCTCAGTCCTCCGACTTGGCCCCCCCCTTTCAGTGCTGTGTCGGCTGTGCTGGGTCTTCTGCCTCCAGTCCGTGTGAACGTGAGTCCGTCTGTCCAGGTCCACACGGTGACGGGCCGAGGTTCTAATTGGAATTGGATTGGCTCTCACACACCCTCCTGAGAGCCTTCTCTGGCCGTGGGGTGGGGGTTCCGGGGAGGGGGGCAGAGGGGCTGGGAGCAAACCAGTGGGTGCCTGGGGAGTTTCCCACCTCACCTTCCTTTTCAGACTTGGGGTCTCCTGGGGTGCCTGTCCCCTGGCGGTGTGGGGGTTAAACGAGAGACCTACCCATGGACGCAAGGGCAGTACCTGGCCTACCGAGTTCTTTTCTGCTGCCATTTTGGGGTCAGCAGCTGGGGAGGGCCCAGACCTCCCAGCCTGTTGGCCAGTGGGATGGGGGTTTAGGGGGCGGGGCCATCCATGAAGGTGTCCTGGTCACTGGGGCAGCCCTGCTGACCGCGAGACCCCACCCGGAGCCGGGCCAGCAGTTCTGGGCCTCATTGCCTGACTCCGGGAAGTTCAAAACCTGTTCTTCTGCTTACTTGTCCCCAGATGTAAACAGCCTGACAAGCCAATGGCAGCACTCCCAGACCCTGCGTGTCTGCACAGCACGGCCTCCGGCTTCCTCGGGCTCCGGGAATTTATACGAGTGAGCACAGAACGGGGGCTCTCATTGCTGCCGGTCGGGACTCGGCCCATGGTTGTAGGAGAGGCCAAGGGCAGATGGGGTGTCCATGGTGGGGGTGATCCCAGCCCGAGCTGGGCTGCCTGTCAGCACATCACAGATAATAAAACTCATCTTCTGCACACACAGGGAGACTGTGTCAAACCACGATGTTGTAGCTGATGCCTCACAGCCAGGAACGTGATGTCAGAAAGCCACAGTCCATGCGCCATGCATCCCCCACACATCATAAAGATACAGTCATGGTACGTGTGTCTTTAAAGAAATACTAAGATGGTTGTTTTATGAGAAACAAGAGTTGAAATATTAAAAGTCAGAATTTTATGACCCCCCCAAAGTTAAATAATGAGGATGTGGGAAGGGAGAACCGAATACTGGTCACTGCTGGTCTCAGCATCCTGGAGGGACAAGGTGGGGTGGTGGCTGCCTGCCTTTGGTGGACTTGATGGTCTGGGGGAGTCTGCCTGTGACCCTTCGGCCCAGCTAGGAGCCTCTTCCTTGGGGAGAGTTCAGAAGGCGTGGTTTCAGGATGAGAGGTGTTGGGTGTCTGAACAGTCATAGGCTCAGGAGATGGGGCTCACCATGCACACGCCCTGGGCGGGGGGGGGGGGGGCACAGCAGGCAGCATCTGGCCTCCAGCAAGCCCTGGGCCCGAAGCTCTGATGACTTGCCGTCACCCAGCTCTTTCCAGAAGGAAAGGCATCTGTTCAGATAGTGACTCACCGCGGTGCAGGATTTAAATCTTTATTTTGTGGGTCAGCTGCGAAAGAGCAAATCAAGGCGCCAGCTGCCTTCCTGACTCGATGGGCTTGCCTGTTCTGGACATAAGTGGAATCCTACAACACTAAGTGGCCTTCTGTGCCTGGCTCCTGTCACCCAGCACGTGTGAGGTCCATCCACATCCATGGAATGTCAGTGCTTCATTCCATTTAATGGCTGACTAATATTCCTCCGTATGGACGAACCCCACTTTGTCTACTGAGCCCTCTGTGATGGACTCTGGGCTGTCCCCACCTCATGACTGCTGTGACACTCGGGTATATGTCTGAGTCCCTGTTTTCAATTGTTTGGGGGTATTTTACTCAGATTGGGGACACATTTTCCCTCCAGCTGCTGGAGCTCTTATTAAGCATTTACCCAGTGGCAGGCATTTTGCTAAGCACACTTAATCTGAAGCATTCAGTTCGACGAGTTGTGACAGGCGTGTACAGCCACGTGACCCTAGATCTCAGCGTAGGACTTTCCCCGAACCCAGCAGGTGCCTTCCGGTCTCTTTCTGGGGGATTCGCCCTCCCGCCTCTAGGCGCAGCCACGCTCCACGCTCTGCCATGGCGGAGAACGCAGCCTCTCCTAGCATCCCTGTGCGTGGAGCCGCTCCGGTCAGAGCTCACTCACGCTGCCACCTTCCCGGCAGTCGTTCCTTCTTGCTGAGCAGAGCCCCCTGGTCGGGACGGGCAGGCCTCACTTGTTTATCCGCACACCCAGCTGTACCTCCTTGTCCTTGGGGAGCAGCTCATCTGGGCTCTGGGCCCCTTCAGCATCCGTGCATAAGTAACACAGCTGGAATGTCAGCAAGTGGCCGCTGACACCTTTCTGTCCTGCCGGGAAGGACAATGCAGGAGGGCAGAAACCACGACTGTCTTGTCCCTGAGGCCTGCCTGGGCTGTGCCTGGCAGCAACGTGGAGCAGGAGGGAATTGAGGGCCTTTCCTGATACCACCAGCTGGACTCTCGCCCTCCAGGTCTGAGGGACACCCTGCCGACCTCAGCGCCCGGGAGGGAGCCAGGTGTCCACCTCCAAAAAATGCCATTTAGGGGATCAGTGGACACTTGAAAATCCAGGGAGGCAAGCAGGACAGTGTACCCGATCCTGAGGCTGGGGCCAGCCCGGTGGGAGAGACCGTCTGAAGCCTCAGTCATGCCCCACAAGAAGAAAGGGGCCCCCCGGGCATTAGAAACGGAGGTGGGTGGACACTTCCCTGCGTTGAACCTGACACTGATGGGTCTCTAGGTGTCCTGGGTTACAGTGCCTGACCTCGAGAGGTGGTCGGAGCCCCGGGAGCAGGGGTGGGCTGAGCTGCCCGCTGGGCCAGGGGCCCGGCTCGGGGACCCTCCCTCGCTGGCCGGGCCTGATGCCTGTGTGGTCCATTACGCCCTATGCTGCTTTCCCAAACATGCAGCTACATAAACGGCGATAGCACTTCATAAACATTTTCCAACATGCGGGATGTTTGACATGAATTTCAGCTATTTTAGAACTAATAAACAATTGTCATTGTCATGGCCGACACGGAGCAGAAGCCTCAGCGCTTAGGGGAGATCAAAGGCAGAGCAGAGATGGCCTCTTCAGGGGAAAGGGACCCTCCTGGTCCTTCCGAAGGCCGAAGGCGGGCACTGCGTGTCAGGCCACTGGCGGGAGTCTGAGGCGGGGGCAGTGGGGAGGGGGGTCCGGGGGCCCAGCAGAAAGGCTTGGGGATGCTGCTTAGGACCCAGCGCTGACATCTGTGCCTGTCCCTGGAAGCCATCTGGAGCAGGGTCTGTGCTGGTCCGTGAGCGCCCACTGCCCGGCCTCAGAGCCTGGAGGCCCACGCCGTGCGGCCCCACCGTCTTCACTGCGTGCCTCACAAGATGTGCTCCATCCCTGTGGGGCTGTGGGGTCGGTGTCCCAACTGGAGACCAGCCCAGCAGGCCTGGGGTTGCCTGCTCTGGTGTCCCTAAGTGTCATCCTTCACTGGCTGTGCGCTGGGGCTGGGAATGGGTGGGGGAGTGTCAGCGATGCTGAGGTTCCTTCAAGGACAGCCTCACCCTGGAGCTTAGAGCCCAGGAGACTGAGTGTGCAGATGCCCAGAAACACCAAGACCCCACACTTGTGGGGGACATGACAGAGACAGGAGTATTGCCTGTATTCATGGAGCTCTGGGGAGATGTGGACAGACCCCTCACCCTCTGTGCCCAGCAGCCCAGGGCTGGGCTGAACAAACGAGTGGAGGAAGGAAGGAAGGAAGGAAGCCTTCGGCTCTGCCCGCCGGCTGCTGGTACTCAGAGGTCAGTGGGAGGGATGCACTGTCCCTTGCCACCTCCTGCTCACACAGCCCCCTGCCTGCAGTCTGTCCCCAACACCAACGCAGGGGCCCTGCTAACGAGAGGCTGGCCCCTCGAACCCTCCGCGTTCCATGGGGGCCTTCTGAGGCAGGCCTCGCCCTGTGCCCCCTCACTCCGCCTCTTCCCCTGTGAGGGCCTGGCTCTGCTGGCCTCCTTTTCTCCACATTTTCCTTCTTTACAAGTGTTTTGTCCTGCCCCGCTCAGATGGCACTCCAGGAGGGAGGGGCTCTGCCTCATTTACAGGGAGCCCAGGGAACCCAGACCCAGGAAGCAGCCGGGGAGGGAGGCCCCATCTGGTGGCTTGGTTCTGGCATGAAGTGGGCCGGTCCGGAGGCTTCCCCACGTGGCGTGGCGGGGCCCGCCTGTGCTCCCCATCCAGCCCCCGCTGGGAGCCTTGGGGGCTTCCGATCTCTGCAATAACAAGCAGGGCTGAGACGACCGAAGGTCCAGAGGGGCTGAGTGACTTAACAGAGGCCACAGAGCTGGGCTGTGCAGAGCTGGTCCGTGCCCCTAGCCAGCCTGTACCTGCCCCTCCCTGATAGCGCGACACGTGGAGGTGTGGGGTCATCCACTGGAGTCTCGTCCTGGTTGTCTGGAGGATCCTTGGGGCCAGGGCCTGCAGTCTGTCCAGCTGCTGGCCCGATGGGCGGTGTACACACTGGGCTCCTCGCTGCCCCCTGGGGGGGGGTTGACTAAATGAGGGGACAGAGGGCCTCCGTGCATTCATTCCTCCGTGCGTTCATTCCTCCGTGCGTTCATTCCTCCGTGCGTTCATTCCTCCGTGCGTTCATCCCTCCGTGCGTTCATCCCTCCAAGTGTTGTGCACCACCCTGTGTGCTCGTTTGTTCAACCCAGCGTGGGTGGTGAGAACAGGATGAGGAACCTATGGTCTACTTTCTGGAGCCTAGAGCCAGCCAGGGCCCTGGGGAGGCCACTGCCCCTCGCAGGGAGTGGGACACACGTTAAACTGGCTCCTCACCAGGGCCTTCCCTAGGCATGTCCTCCTCCTTCCCGCTTCTTGTGGCCATGGCGAGGGCCGCTCAAAGAGGCAAACCCGGGAGGGGATTAAGGGGCCCCCTCCCCTGTCAGCGGGCCCCCAGCAGCCCTGGAGTGCTCTCATCGGAAAATGTGAGTCTCCCTCCGGCGGCTGCTGGCTCCCCACCAGGCCCCATCGCCCGGCCTGCACCCGGGGCATCAGCAGACACCTCTGCCTGGCAGCAGAGCCTGGCACGACCCGCACCCTGCCTGGGTGGCCGGGACGCTCTGGGGCGGCTGCATGGAAAACCCACCCCATCTGTCACTGACGGAGGCACTGTGTCTGCGGCCACGGGTCCTGTCCGCAGAGGCCGCCTCTCCAAACACTGGTCCCGCCTTCCTCTTGGCGAGGAGGCTAACTACGTGGGCTTGCCTGCTGGTCGTGGTTTGGGATCAGCAAGACTGCCGCCCTACCTCCCCCTTCTGAGTGACATGAGGTACTGAGGGGGCCCAGGCTTCCTCCTTCTCCTGCACCCCCAGGAATGAGGGCATGAGGGGGAGCAGGGCCAGCCCACTCCCCCTACACCCACTCCCTGTCTTCAGGTTTTGCTGCACCTGTTCGTGGGAGCCAGGTGGGGCCCTCACTAACTAGAACCACAACCTGCCTCCCACAGACCAGGCAGGGTGCAGACCACGGCTTGGGGCAGAGCGCATGTGTCCGGGTGGTCACTCCTGCATCTACGGCATGACCGGCCCCCGGCGCGGCGGAGCTGTCTCCCTGCGCTGCCCAGCACGGTGGCACCAAGCCACAGGGGCTGCTGCAGAGTGGCTGGTCCCAGCTGAGCGGTGTGCCCCATTAGCGTGAAAGACACACTGGGTTTGGAGACACATTTTCATTGGCCCTTTCTGTGATGATATTGCATTGGGATGGTACATCTTGGACACATGGGGTTAAAATACTTTGTTACAATGAACTGCACCTATTTCGTATTCTTAGTGTGGACCAGCACATTGAGTGGCTCATGTGATTTCTAAGGGACACGCCGCCGTCGGCCTGGATGGGAGGCTGACATGCACCAAGTAGACGCGTGATGAAGACATTTCAGATGCTGATGACGCCCGCGGTGGACGTAAATTGGGTGCTGTGCAGACTGTGGGGTCAGGAAAGCCGCACCTGTTTCTGCCCCTTGAATCCTGCCAGCATGCACAGACTCCCCGACCAGAGCGGGCACCGTCCTGGGGCAGTCGCTGACCCACGCTGGGTGAGGGACCCCTGCTTCCCAGTCTCGGGGCCTCCGTTTCCTCATTTGAGGGATGGGGATGAGCACACTTTCTGGCCACCTTTCCAAGTTGCTGTGCCGCTCAGGACAGCCATGGCTGTGAGGGTCATGCCGTTTGTTTAAAAGGACCCAGGCCCGCACGGTCGGTCGGTCGTATGGGTGGTGGTCTCTGCTGCTCTCCCCTGAGCGGAAGCTCCGGCAGAGGGCGGAAGGAAGGGTGGTGGGGAGGCCAGCATGTGGACACCCTGAGGCCGGCGTATCAGCGCCCCGCAGCCGGGGCTTAAACAGCAGCATGCTTCTTCCCTGGTGCTGGAGGCCGGAAGTGTGGGTCTGGTGTGAGCAGGGCCGGCTCCGCTGAGGGCAGTGTACCCCACCTTCTTGCAGCTTCCAGCGGCGCCGACAACCCCCGGGCTTGTGGGAGCCTCGCCCCATCTGTGCCTCCATGTTCACATGGCCCTCTCCCTGTATATGTGTCTGTCCCAGTGCCCCTTCTCATAAGGACAGCAGTCATGTTGGATTAGGGCCCACCCCACCCCAGGGCGACCTCATCTTAGCTACTTACATCTGCAACCATCGGATTTCCAAATAAAGTCACAGCCTGAGATATGGGGGGTTGGAGGGGGGCTGTTGGAACTTCAACATGAATTTTGGAGGGCACCATTCAGCCTAGACACCTGGTATGGGGGCAGGAGTTAGCAGCCCCACTCTGGGTCCTGTCTGCAGGGGCCCCGAATCCAACTCATGCTTCAACTAGTGGAGACCCACGGTCAGGAGGAGTCTGTGCTGGGCACACTAGTCCTGATAGCCTTTTGTGCCCCTGGTTCCAACAGGCTTTACTCCAACTCCGCGGGGCCGTTAGGTCTGCTCCCCTGGAAGCAGAGCTGAGGGGGTGGCCCCTGGGGTAGGGGTCCCCCAGAGCAGAAAACGCCTCAGAGTCAGTCCCACCCACTGATAGGGGGCAGGTCCCCCGTGCCCCGTCCACCCCGCTGTGGGCCCCCGCCTGTCTCCAGGCGTCCTGGGAGCAGGTCCCGGTCCCCAAGTCCGCTCTCTGGCGAAGCAGCGGTGGTGAGCTGATGGAGCCACCCCTCACAGCGGCTGGGGGGTGGCAGCCGCAGTGGAGTTTGCACTCCCTTCCTGCACGTCCTCCCAGCACCCCGGAGAAGCAGGAGGTCAGCATCCCCTCTTGGCACAGCCGGCACCTGGGGCCCTCCTCCCTGAGGCTGTCTCGGCTGCGCCTCTTGAACCTGGGTGGCTTCGCCTGGCAGCTTGTGCAGTGGGAGTGACGAGTGTGCCTCTTGCTGGACCGAGAGTACTGGGATGAGGACCTGCCCTGGGGCTCGTCCCCGCGCCACCTTGGCCCTGCTCCAGTGCCCTTCCTGGACCACACATAGGTTAGTGTCCCCAGCAGGCTGGCTTCTTTCTTGCGGCCTCCCTCAGCCGAGTCCCCGCCTGGTGTCATCCTGCTGGAGCCCAGCGGCCTCGGAAGCTCCCAGCACCCACTGTCTCCCACCACTGGGAACCGCCTGCTGCCTGAACCCTCCTTTCATTGGAACGTTGCCCTTTGGTTTATGGCTGTTTTTCTTCTTTCTGGGACCTTTGCACTGGGATCCCCATGCTCCCCACAAGTGGCAGACATCCCCGAGGTTATTAACCCCTGGCTGCCTCACCCAGGCTGCTGGGATGTGGGCCACCCCTTCCTGACCACCCAGCTGTTCTTAACTGTCCCACCCTGAGGCTCGGCCTGTGGAGGCTGGGACCTGGGTGTCCGGGCAAGGCCGAGGCCACCCGTGCAGATCCTTTTTCAGGCTTGCAGACCACTGGAGGTGGGAGCACGCTGTTAGCCAGGGTGGTGGGGAACAGGAGCAGTCACTGCTTGGCGGGACAGGCCCGAGACTGTATGTGTCCGGTGTTGGGGCAGGGCTAGCCTGTGTGCTCCGGACCTTGAGCTCCTCCTCTGCCCCTGCTCAGGATAGCACCGCCCAGGCCCACGCGGCCCGGGTGAGACACATCCCAGCAGGGACTGTGTGATGTCAGCCCCCACACGGCTCCCTGCTGAGCACCTGCTGTATGCCAGGTCCTGCACAGGCCCTTGGGTGTGGTGACAACCAGGGCCCACAGGGGACCCATCTTGGAGTGGGGACTTGAGACAGGCAAAAACTACAGATACAAATGACCAGGGGGTTGTGAGCGAGAGCCAGGCCTGGGAAGGACACGGGGCCCCTGCAGGTGCACAGGCAGCCCCACGCAAGCCTGGAATGGACAGATGGGCCCATGGACCCATTGGGCAAGGGAGGCAAGGGGCGTGGGGCGCACAGAGCCCTTGGGCGTGTGAGGGTGGGAGCGAGGCCTGGCAGGAGTCAGGTGGCAGGAGGGCAGCCTGGAGGGCTGGCCAGAGTGGGTCCCTCAGAGCCCCAGGCCCTTTTTCAAAGGGAGGTGGCAAACGGCAGGGTGGGTCAGGAAGAGGGGGTGCCATGTGTGATTGAAGAGGGGGGTGCCATGTATGGGTGCCATGGGCAGGAACTGCAATGCCACTTAGGAGGCAGACCCAGGACCGACCAGGGTTATTTGGGGATGTCAAGGGCGACCCTGAGATCCCAGGGGACACAATGGTGGTTGGGCTGCCTGAGTTGGAGCTGCTGACGGGGGGTGAGGGGACAGGGTGGGGGACGATGGCCGTGGCCGGACTCCTGACCTTCCCTGGGGCTGGGCTCTCAGTGGCTCCAGCGGAGACCCTGCTTTGTTCATTCCCCCTCCTCCCCCCCTTTTTTTTGCCTGTAGCTGGATTTAACTGTAAAGAGCAATAAATCACAAATCTGGAAAAACATCCCTTGTCCCCACAAAGGACATGGCCGTCCCCAGATGACTAACGGCTGTGAATGAATATTATTTAGTATTTATAACTTCCGTGGACAGAACTTACAACGATCCTGGGAAATCCTGCCTGCCCGCGGGGTATTTTTAGGGCCCATTGTCTAGCCTGTCAGGTTCTGCTAGATGTGCCACTGAGGAGGCAGCAGGGGCTTGCCTGAGTCTCCAGGGAGGCCGGGTGCCCAGCCTGACTCTGCAGGGCTGCAGCGGGCTGGCGCCCAGGGGTGCTGCCTCCATCCCAGCAGTCCATCATTGATTCCGCAGCCCGCACTGGTCTTTCTTGAATTGTTGAACTGGGAACTGCGGGAGAGAGGAGTAGGGGAGATGCTAGGCGCCCCTGCCTTTTTGGGGGAGGCGGGCATGGGGGGGAGCAGTAGTTGAGAGTCTCCAGGAGGGACTGAGCAGGGCTGGGCTGCGCCATGGTGCGGTGGGAGCCTAGACAGAGGCATGGAGGGGACCATGGCGGGGGGGCTGGTGGTCCTGAGGATCTGTGAGTGCTCCCCCCTCCTGGCTCCCTGGGGACTGCACCTCTCTTTGGCCGTTTGGTGGGTAAGAGGCTGAGAGGGGTTTGTGGGGTTTGACCTGTGCTCTGGTGGCTGAAATGCTTCACGGTCCTTGTAAAACTAAGTCTTCGAGAACACAGACAGGATAGAGGGCCAGCTGCTGAGGCCGGTGCAGGTGGCATGGGCGTGCCCCTAGTGGCCTCACAGGCTTTCTGCGGGCGGGGGGGCTGTCCCCACTGTTCAGAGGCAGCTGGGATGTGGATCTGGACCTAATCAGGTCACAAAGCCCCGAGTGCCTGGTGAATGCCGGTTGCACGGTCCGTCCTGTACCCCCAGGTTCCCTCCCCAGAGCCACCGAGCGCCGTGTGGCCCTGAGGCCTTAGGTTGGAGCCCCTGTCCGCAGCTCACAGAGCCCCTGTGGCTGCTTTCCCGGGCCTGACTATGAGTTCCCTAAAGGCCCCACAAAGGGGCTGGCGGTCTGAGTGTCTCTTGGCCTGGGAGTGCGTAGATGGACTTTCTTTGAGTATTTAATGTCCCCTCTCATTCATAAAATAAACAAGAGAGATTTATCTGCGAGTGGCTGTGAACTCTTGCAGGCGCTCTGCGGAGCCCCGGGAAGCCACTCAGAACTTGACCGCGGGGAGTGTCTGCTTTCAAGCGACGCGCAGGCAGGAAGCGGAAGGAGTAATCCTTAGTCCGGAGGCTTGCCGGGCTGGGCTGGGGTGTCCTAAAGCTTTCAGCAGAGAGCCCTGGGGGAGCTTCAGAGAAGAAGCGCCGATGGAGGAGCAGCCATCCGTCAGCTCGTCGGCACGCGCCCACTTAGAGGGCCGGCTCGTATGAAGGGCTTTCTGTGTTTAGTTTTAAAAGCTCAGAAAAACTCATTACACTCTCCCTAATCGCCTGGAGGGCAATCTCAGGGCTCCAGGCTCTGCACTGAGGGGCTCAGAGGGCTCATGGTGGGGCAATCATCCTCCACCCAATCCTTCCGGGACTGAGGCAGACAGCCCCCGAGGGAAGGGCCCCCCAAAGCCATTCATCATGGTTCCCGGCTTGGCTGAGGAAATCACACCACCCATTACCCCCCATCCCTTTCTGTCCCCGTTCCTCAGCCCTCATCCCCAAGGATGGGAGATGGGCTAGTGGGTGCCACATTTAAGCTAAGGACCATCACCCACTCTCCCTGAGGGAACCGTTCGCCAATCCAAACCCAGGCCTCACAGTTTCTTAGGTGGGTCAAGGCCATACCCAGTCCTAGGGGCAGACCATTTTGCCAGCCTCGAGCTGGTCAGTGCCCTTGGGTGATCTCTGAGCTCTGCTTGTGGGGCCAGGGTCAGAAAGAGCCCAACCCCCCAGGGCGGCACACCAAGGGAGTCTGGGGGGCTCCTGGCTGGCTGGCCCCAGCAGTGTGGGGGCCCCTCCCTGGCTCCTCCTGCCACACCGCCTTCCTGTTTTGGAAGCGCTAGAAGGAGACTCCTATGCAAGGATCATGGCAGGTCCTGGCCCGGGGTTAGCTGTCCTGCCCAACTTGGCATGAAGGGTTTTTGGTATTTCCTTCAAAATCTTTAGAAAAACTCCTCACCCGTGTCCCCTGCCACCTGCCTCGTTTTCCTCTGGGAAGTACTAGCCAAATGGTCCCCATGTGCCCAGCCGAGCACAGGCTGGAGGGGCCAGGGTGCTCCTTGGCCCTCCCTGGCACCGCTGTCACCCCCCAGGGCCCACCTGGGGCCTTGTCCAGCAGCCATCACAGGGTGGGAAGGGGCACAAGCCCCAGGACAGTCTGCCAGAAAAGGGGGCGCTGTGGTTATCAGACCAACGGCAGGGCGGGGTCAGGAGTCCTCTTTCCCTTGCTCGTCTGTCTCCGTCTCTCCGTCTCTCCAGCTCCTGCTCGCCCCTCTTGGCCTCATCCCTCCCTCCTTGTCCACTCCTTGTCCACGCACATGGCCCACTGTGGGTCCAGCTGGACCTGCCTCGTTCCTGGCTACCAGGGCCTCTCAGAGGTCAAGAGCATCCAGCCGTGTCCTGAGGTCCTTTGCATATTAAAAAACAAAGTCAGGCCAGAAGGGGGCATGACAATTGCGTAATCTCTAAAATGTTTACGTTGAACAACTTGGCCTGTTTTATATATAAGAGACTGACTTAGAAATAGTGAGTTCAGAGGTCAGACATGAAGCCCTCAGACCCTGTTAGGGCCCCCGGCCCCTCCCTGCCTGGAGTCATTTTCAAATTTCTGGGAACCAGGATCCTGCGGACTAGGCCTGGCCAGTGTCCATGGCTTCGGGGTGAGGCCGGCCCCACCGTGTGCTGCCCTGCCGTTTGGGCACCCTGAGTGTGCATGGCTCTGACGGCCCCTCGAGTGGGCCCCTTCTTTTCCAAGTCCCTGCACACCACTGTCCAGGCATGGGAACGTCCAGCCCTGCCTAGCCCCCTGACCTAGGACAGGCCCGGGGGCCCAGCCGTCTGAACTGGTCGCAGCCATGGAGACCTCAGATGTGTGGAGGGCCAGAGCCAACGTCCGTGCCTTGGACCGGGACAGCCTCTGAGCCATGCCACCGTTCCAGCTCCTGCAGGACCCGCCTGTGGCTCGGACACAGCTGGAACTTGCCCTCGTCGGCTCCCCTACCCTTTCCTCCCAGGCTCTGGGAGCATGGCCTTCATGAACCAGCCCCACACAAATCCTCCTTTGGGGACCCCACGTCTCCCCATTTGTCCCCACCCCTCGCTGTCCTCAGCAGGAATGAGCACTGCAGGGTGACTGAGGACAGAGAGACGGCCACCACCCCATGGTGGATGGAGGGGCTTCGGGGGGTTGGGCAGCCCCAAGAGGGGCTGGTCAGTCCACCCTACACAGCTGAACAGAGAACAGGCTGGTGGTTCATTCATGCATCTACTCCCCCATCCCCGAGTGTTGGCCAGGCACTGGGCTTATCACTGGGACAGGGGGGCCCTGCTCTCAGGGGAGGTGTCTCTAGTGGGGGAGCCTGAGGGAGCATGGGAACATTCAAATCTGTGGTTACAGAGAGGATGAGTGGGGTGGAGGCGGCGGGGGCGGGAACGCTGCTTGTACTAGTGTAGATAAGCAGGGCCTCCCTGAAGAAAAGGCCTTTAAGCTGAGGCTGGACAGATAAAGTGGCCAGCCAGGGGACTCAGTGTCCCTGCTCCAAGGGGGAGGCATGGATGGGCTGGGTGTGCAGCCCCAGCTGGGATCTGCCCCTCCTGCCCCAGTTCTCTCAGAGGTCAAGCAGAAGGCTAACCCTAACCCTGCCTCTGAAACCCTAGTGGGAGGGGACTTATGTGGGTTATTGCCTGGTGTCCGCGGCGACCCAGACCCCAGTGGTCCCAGGTGGTCCCCATCTGTCCTGGACCCCCCTCCAGGCCCCTCCCATACAGTCTCCTTTGGGCCTCCTTGGAGGCCCACCTTGTACGAGAAGACAGTGACACTGGTGGGCAGGGCTGGCTGTGGAGACCCACGGAAGCCACCTTTGTCATCTCTTTCCTGGCTATGAAATCTAGCTCAGAGAAGGTTTAGGGAAAAACATATTAGAAAAAGCTATAATTGTTCATTACTCTTAGGAACTCTGATCCTTAAAGGCTCACTAGACACATTTTCCTGGTCATTTAGCTGATCCCCTCTTGTTGGGCATCTAGGTGGTTTCCTTTGTGCAAGGACAGCCCTGGGCGGCGGTGATGGCTTTGCCCCCGGATACCTGTGGATTGCCAGTTCCTAATGCTGCCTGAGAAAGACTTGGAGGAGGTGGCATGGGAGGGCCTTGGTCCCTCAGTACCATGTCACCGGTTGGGCAGGCATACGGAAGGGCATCACAAAGGGAATAGCACTTTCAAAGGCCCAGAGGCACGAAGCATTTGGATCCTGGCAAGAGTCCCCTGTACCCAGGAGTGGACGTAGATGTGAGGAAAGGGGAGTCCTGAGGCCACGGGGTGGCCATGGCTGGGGTCAGCTGTGCTGTTGCTGGGCGGTACCTGGGCCAGAGTGCTCAGAAGCAGGCCCAGATTTGCATCATGGAAAGCCGGAGCTCTGGGCCAAGTGGATGCGTGGGGGATGGGCTGCGGCAGTGATTGGGTGGGAGGGGTGAGTGGAGAGAAGGGCCCCAGCTGGGGTGTTCCGGGGACCAGGGGAAGCATGTTTGACAGCAAGGGGGTGCAGATCCTGGAGGTGTGCCGCAAGGCAGGAAGGCCCCAGGGGCCCCTCGGAGCAGGATCCGAGTTTCTCCTTGGCCTGCTGGCTCCGTGGGCAGTGGAGAAGAAAGGCTGTGGGCCAGGGAAGGAAAGGTCCAGATCCCTCCACGCGGCCTGCCCTGGAGTCCAGGCGGAGGCTTGCTTTGGCCTCCGGTCCCCGCCCACCCTCTTCCCTCCCCCAGGCCCCAGCGCGGCCAGACGCCGTCCACCAGCGGTGCCGAGAGCCCTTTATCAGATAATAAATAAGGCGGCTGGAGCCGTCCGTGTCAACATCTTGGCGGGCCTTGCAGGGCATTGCAAGGGGGGCTACCCACCGTGGCCTCCGCGTGGCCGTCGAGGGCCAGCCACCCCCACCCCGGCTCCTAGGGGCCTGTGGGGCTCAGCCAGCCCCCTCCTCTTTGGGGCCGGCTCAGCCCTCACAGAGGTACATGTGGGTGGATGGACTAGGCACCCCTGGCTGCAGCCTCCCAGCCTCAGGGAACCCCACTCTCTCTGGCCTCTTGTCTGTCGAAGGGAATCAACGTGGGTTGCTCGTCAGCCTCTTCCTGATCGCTTGTCCACAGAGCCTGGAGCATGGCAGCCCCGAGCCATCCCAAACTGTCCTGGGCTTGTGGCAAAGGAGAGCAGTGACGGACGGATGTGAAGACACCCTCCCTTCCCTGAGTGTCCCCAGTGATGGTGACAGCAGCAACTGGCCTTCTCTAAGAAAGGTCCTCATTTGGTCAAATAAAAAGGTGGTGCCTGCATTCCTCCCTCCAAGGACAATCTTCCTTCTTAGTAAGCTCCTGGAGGACTTGCCCCACTCTGGAGCCAGCCGTCCTTTGCCATCCCAAAGGGGAACCAGCCGGTAGCCCTGGACCCGCTGCGCAGCTCTGGGGTTTGGGCAGCTGGACGAGGCCTGAGGGGGGGACACGCACAGGGTGCGGGGGGGCGAGGGATGCACAGCGGATACCCCACTGACCACCTGCAGCAGGACCAAAAGGCAGGGTGAGCGGGCGCCTCGGGGTGCCCCCCGACCCTGACATCATCATCGAGGACACGCCTGTGTGTGAGGGGGGCTGCTTCTGCAAGACTGTCCCTGGGAAACTTTTGGCTGCTGCTCTGGGTCTGGAGTGAAGCAATGAATTAAGGGCTTTAAGGTACTTTATAAATTGTTCTGGGTCAAGAAACTCCAACTGAGGGGCCCTGGGTATCTCCCCGTTTTCCACGCGCTGCGTGCTCCGTTTTTCAGCTTCACCGGCAGGGTCATGTCCCTTCCCAGCACCCAGGACAGAGCCCAGTGGAGACTCGGCGGACACTGTGGGTGGGAGGCCACAGTCGCAGGATGGGGCTTCCTCTTCTCCAGGCTCTCTGGACGTCGGCTGGGAGGCCACAGTCGCAGGATGGGGGTTCCCCTCTCCTGGGCTCGCTGGACATCTGCCTCAGCTCGAGGGAGGACGGGCGATGAAGTGCGCGCAGTCGGGCAGCACAGACGGACCGAGCGGGCTCTTCCCATCCTGTGCTGCTTAGCGGCCCTGGACCGCCCAGGCCTGCCAGCCTCCCCAGCGTCCCGTTGTTTGTGACCAGTTGGGCAGAGCCGTGGGGCGGGGGCAGGCGGAAGCGCTGCAGGAAACGGGGTGCCCGGAGACTATATTAAGGCTCCAGGTCCTGACAGCTTCCGGCCCTGGAGGGGCGCTGAGGGAGAAAGGCGTAAATTTAGCAGCAGCGCCAGAACCCAGAGGTGGGGTGCTCCTGGGCGCGTCCTTAAAAACGACAAAAACATATGGAAGGGATGGCTTCTTCCTTCCCGTTTTGTCAAATCTCCCCTTGTCTTTGGTGACCCCTCCTCACGGAAGGATGGACAGATGGGGTGCCCAGGGGCTGGGGCATCCGGCCCCTCCTCCCTCTATCTGTGGGGACCCTCCAGGAAGCCTCCTTGGTTTGGTGAGTGCTGAGCGCCACCTCCACAGGCTGGGTGGGGGCTCCCAGGGCCTGTGCCTGCTGCACGTGGGGTGCAGACCCAGGAATAGACACGCGGCACCCTCTTCCAGCTACAGATGGGAAAACTGAGGTTGACAGAAGCCACTGGGCCCCCCGGTGGCAGTGCTGCAGTATGAGGATGCTGTGCTGTCCCCTCTGTGCCCAGGCCCTCGTGTGGGCCCTGCTGTGGCCTGGTGTCTGCTCACCTCTGAGCTTCGTCTCATCATGAAAGGGGAGAATGGTGTCCCCCTATGGAGGGCAAGCGGCGGGGCTCACAGGGCAGAGCTCCCGAGCAGGCGAGGGGAAGCCGGACAAGGAGATGGGATGGGGGCTCTCCACTCCCCATCTGGGCCACCCCTCAACCTCTCTGTGCTTGTTTCCTCGCTGTGAATGCTCTCCCGGAAAGGCAGCCCGGGGCATGTGGGCATGGAGACGAGACGGCAGCAAGCTCACCCCATGACAGCGGTCTCATGGCTGGCCACCAGGCACAGCCACCTGCTCCCGTCTCATCTGGTGGCTGGTTTGAGCCGCTAGACAGACTTTGCCCCCAAGGGCTTTGCTCTGGGCCTGGCATTGGCCTGTGCGGCTGACGCAGGTACTAGGCCCTGAGACTGCATTTAATGGACCCGTTGGGGGAAGGTCTTCCTGCCGCTCTCCATGTGAGAGGCTGGGGACCCCCAATTCACAGATGGGGAACGAGGCTGGTGCATGACCTTGAGGGGACTCAAAGTGGTCAGCGAGGTCCAGCAGACCGGGCCTCAGGATGCGTTTCTGAAAAGAGAGGCAGTCTGAACGAACATGGGACTTGCGGCCGACGTGGCAGGCAGGAACAAGGCCGGGAAATCCCACAGGTGATGGGAAAGGAAACCAAAGCCAAGGTCTTTATTTCACATGTTTCCTTATGGCCTCATTTGTCTTTAAAAAAAAAAAAAAAAAGACAACATCATGTGGAGATTGGGCTGGTTGAACCTCAAGGGACAACTGCAGGATGAATGGAAACACTCTAGAAGCTGATGCCAGGGACAACGAATAGTGGCATGATGGTGGCTGGCTCACAGCTGTCTTAGCTGGCTCACAACATTGAAAAGACTTTTGAATCAAATTGGGAGTTGGGGAAAAGAAACTTTCCATCAGAAGGCCTTACATTCAATAGAAGTAAATTCCAGTTTTTGGCTCCCCTGGAAGAATCAGGTCTTGGTGACAGGCGGCTCCTAAATGGAGGTGATGCTAGGGGCGCGCGTGCCCCCGCCCCCGCAAGACGGCAAGCCCATAGGAGCCCACGAGCTCCCTTGGCAGAGCTGCGCCTAGCCAACTCGTCTATCATCCCACCCTGTGAGGGGAGGGCTTCTGTAAGAGAAGGGGGTGGGAGGAACCATTCTGCCAGGACCACAGACAAGCCAGCAGCCTGTGCCGGTCCGAATGGGGCCAGGCACCTCCTCTGCCCACTAGAGATGCTCACAGACAGATCAGTCAGAACAAGGGCCTTTACTGCCCCCTCTGGGAAAACTGTCCAAATAAATACACAGGTCCCTGATGGCCACGGTGTGAAGGGCTTCCCCTTGGGGGGCGTCCTGGTACAGTGCACGCCATGTACACCTGTCTCTGGCAGCCCTGTGCTCAGAGGGAAGTTCTCTGTGCGGTGGCTCCCTCAGTCAGACGTGGGAAATGAAGGACAGACCCTGAGGCTGAGGGCGCCCCACGGCCGGCTGCTCCCCTCACTCCCACTTCTGCCTGGCCTCAGCCTCCACTTGTGATCCTGGCTTTACAACAAAAGGTTGGGGTTTTTCCAACGGCTGCAACCTGTAAACATGACAATGGCGCATTGACAACAGAGTTCAGGGTGGCGGGGGGCACTGGCTGGAGTGGCCAGTGGGGTTCCCAGCCTCATGCAGCACTTCGGGTCCTTGGCTGACGGTGGAGGCTGAGCCCCTCCCCCAGCAGCCCTCCTCATGCTCCGGGGCCTGGCTGCTGTCTGCAGACGGCCTCCTTGCCGCCTGCTGAGGGATGCCCAGTGCCTCGAGGCCTGATGGTGCCCATCTCTTCTGGCGGGTAGGCACATGGTCTTTCCCCGGTGCTGCCGCGTGGGTCTGGTGGGTGACTGGCAACCTAGGCCAGGGCCAGAGCACACCAGGCCTCCTGGCGCAGGGCCCCCCCGATGCCAGCCTGGGGGCCCAGGGCACCGGAGGGGAAGGCGAAGTCCTCCGGCTCGAATTTGAACTCCAAGTGGCTGGGGACGAAAGGGCCGTCAGCCTGGCTGGGGGCCTGCAGGGAGGACAGGGGACATGTGAGAATGCAGGAACACCGGTGGCCTCACAGGGGGTTGGGGCCCTCACGACAGGGCTGCACACCTAGAATGGGGTGGGGGCCCTTTGTGAGGGTAGATGTGGTAACACAGGAGGGCTCTCAGCCCAGCGTCTGCCACAGGTCAGCTCTTGGCACCAATGACCAATTGTATGCCCAGCTTTAAGCTCCCGGGAGGCCAGCGGGGGCTATGACCTGGCCAGGCACCCCATCTGCCTTACCTGGGAGGTGATGCTGGGCCCAGGGCACGCAGGGGATGCCAGGCTGGGGTCAGGTTTCAAAGTGGCCGCTGAGCTCTCAGGGTTGGGGGCAGAGGATGGTGGGGAGGCTGTGGTGTGGCCTGTGGACCCTGGGAGGGAAGGTGGGGCATTTTCAGAAGCTGCCAGATGTCGCAGCACTGCTCAGCATGCGGGGGGCTGGGTGTGGCTTCCTCAGTGCTTCCTGCCGCACTGCTGGGTAAGCTCAGGCCACCCGGCCCCTCCCCCCGCCGGAGCCATCCCAGGACAAAGTGGGGGTATTTGTGCTTCCGGAGGACAATGCTTGCCCCAAACATGTAAATCTCTGATGGTGGAATGTGAGACACTCAACGTGACTCCACAGGCAGAATACGTGCCCCACCAGAGGGGCCGGGGGTGATTCCAGGGGCAGGGCCCGGGCTCCCTCCCGGCATCCTGGTGGGGCCTGCACCGCACCTGTGGAGCCCTTGGCCTTGGCCACGTTCTTAGGTTTCCGCTTCCGCGTCTGGATGCTTTCCTTCTTCATTGCCAGGGGCCTGGGCACCTGGCAGAGACAGGCAGGGGTGGGTGACTGGTCCCTCTCCCTGCTCAGCCCTGGGCCTCCTGCAGGGTTGCTGGCCCTGATCTCAGCTCTGCAGAGCCAGTCACTCCTGGAGCCAACGTGTCCTCACAGCCCAGAGCTGCCGAGGCAAGACTAGATGTCGAGCCTCTGCCCCCGGCTGAATGGCTGTGGCTGAGCCTCAATGAGCCCAACTGCACAACGGGCCTAAAAGTTACAGTCTGGGTGTGGGGCCACGTGTATAACACGCATGTAACATGGCCAGCTCCTGTGCCACCCCGGCCTCATCCCTCTGGTCTCTCAGGGCAGGGAGGACTGGTCGAGTGACCCGTCAGGGGCCGCCCGCCAAGTCCTGTCCGCCCCGCCCCCACTCACCCCGTGCAGTTTCGTGTAGAGGCCGCAGGCGTTGCATACCGGCTCGCCATCCGTGTTTCGCCGCCACAGCGTGGTGGTGGTGGTGTGGCAGTTCGTGCAGCAGAGGCCAGCACGGCGGGACGAGGACTGTGGATGGGGAGGCTGTGTGAGCCCAGTGCTGGGGGCCAGCCAGCGCCGCCGGGGGGCGGATGGAATTGGGCTCAGGACTGACCGGCAGCCAGATCCCGGGCCACACAGGGCTGGTGAGGTGTCGTGGGGCCACCCTGGACTCCGTGAGCCTCGGCCCAGGTCACTTCACTTTCGGGCCTCAGTTTCCCCATCAGTAAATGGAGGTGATGACGGACCCACCACAGGCCTGTTGTGGGGCTAAGGTCTCATGAAAACCCAGCATAGATATACCACCACTTTTCTGTTGTCTCTTTTTGGGGCTAAGCCCCTGTAATTCTACAGTAGAGTAGCCCCTCCAGAAGTTAGGCCCCAGGCTGGGCATTCAGGGGCCTGCTGGTCCCTCTGAGCACCTGCCTGGGACTCCATGCAGACGCTCAGCTCAACCACCCTCCACAGGACAGTGGGCTGAGGGGCCCAGGTCCCACCGGCCCACACCACCCTCTTGCCGCTTACCATGCCTCAGGTCGGAGCTGCAAAGGGCCCATCTGGAAACTTCCAGAAGCCTGCCCCTTTCCCATGCCTTCCGGCAGAGCTGACCCCCAATCCTGTAGGTCCATATCTGACCAGGGACCCCAAACCTCCCTGCACTTGGCGCCTGGGGAGGCCCAGACAGCGCTAACCCCAGAGATCCTGCTGGGGACCAGCCGTGGGGGCCCGACGGGGGCCTCCCACCGGCTAAGGGCTCCCTGTGCTCCCCGAGCCGTCCCTCTCAGCATGGATTCTGGCTCACGTTTTGGTGTTTGGATGGGGTCCTGTCACCCATAGCCTGGGACTCCAGAGGCTCTGTGTCAGGCCCAGGGCCCCCCAAGGCACCTCAGACCCAAAGCCCTTCCCGCATCCGAGCAGCCTGCCAGTGGCAGCACCCCTCCTGCAGACTCTGTCCTGGGGGGGCCGCTGCTCTCTCCTCACCCCCAGCCCCTGCATGGTCCAGGCCCCGGGCCCCTCACCTGGGCCACAGTGACGCAAGGTGTCCAACCCAGAGTGAGAGCTTGTGGCTTCGCTACAACATTCCAGCAGTGCCTCGGGCACCAGGCTAGACGCCTACGAGGACCCCACACTCTAACTTGTCCCAAGGATGTATGTCCCCGCCTTGGTGTTGTCCAGCCCAGGGCCCAGTCAGAGAGCCGCCAAACTAAGCCAGGAAAGGAACCTGCCCTGGGTTAAGGGAGAGCAGGAGCCAGCCTCAGTTTCCCCGTCTGTCAGCAGTCTCTAGGATCCTTCCTTCTGCAATGACTGAGGGCAGCCAACCTTGCTGACCACCCCCTCCCTCCAGGCCGTGGTCAGTGGTCAAGAGCACAGGCCTGCCCCCTGTGAATGGCTTGGGAGGGAGAGTGGGGGCATGTCTGAAGCCTCCACACCAGCCATTCCCCAGAAAACTCCAGGCATTCCAATGCCTCCTCGCTTCCCTCCCCCGGCTGCAGGCAGCCGCCAAAGGCTCCAGGGAATTTGCCCCTTTAATCTGAGGCTTGGCCTGCTGTCTCCAGGCAGGATGCACCCTCCCCCCAGGCTCCCAACAAAAGGGACAAAAGACAAGAAAGGGGTGTGGCCCCGGAGACACCCAAGGGAACGCAGGGCAGGTGCTCTGGCCTGGCCATCCTCTGGAGGCTACAGCGGTCAGGCCTGACATCCAGCCTCCCAGGGGTCTCCAGCGGTCTCCTGGGGGCACCTGGGGGTGGGAACTACCCGCATTCTGAACTGGCGAGAGCTGGCACCCAGTTGAGGCCAAACTGGAAGGGAGGTGGTGGCCACAGCCCCAGGGCAGATCTAGGTACTCCCTCCTAAGCACTGGGCCCCCAGCCCAACTCTCCCTGGGTCATCCATGGCCGCACCCTGACCTTGTCTAGAAAGCAGCTGCTCTTACTGCAGGTGAGCGTCTCCCCTTCCCTCCCTTCTATCTGCTTCCCTGGTGCCAGGCGCGCTGCCCAGTGTGAGGAAAGGTCTCCTCTCGGCCCTGATGCCCTCCCCTGCCAGGATTCCATGCCATCCACCTTCCTCAAGTGGGAGGAGGCCTTGGGACCTCCCCCAGGGCCACCAGATTCAGCAAAAAACCCAGCTAGCTGTGAACGTGGGGCAGGCAACACAGACGCGGTGCAAGGTGCTGTGTGCAACATTTGGGACATATAAACACAAAAGTGCTATTTGTTGCCTATCTGAAGTTCACATTTAACGGTGACCCTAGCCTACTCTTAGGTCCCACCTTAGTGCCCACTTCCTGCTGTGCCTTCAAACCAAGGGGGACCAGGGCCCGAGGCCCCCCCTTCCCCATGCAGCTGGGACCCTCAGGCACTTGTACCAACCTTCACTCCCTCAGCGTTCACAGGAAACCCCATCGTGACCGCAGCACAGGAATCACGTGCAAGCCTCCCTTCAGGCCGCTTCTTATTAAAATCCTTCCTATACCAACACCCGGGAGGACACAAAACTACCACTGCAAAGGCCTTGCACACATGCAGGTGTGCCCGCAGACGCATGCCCAGCCCCAGGCCTCCCACCGTGGCCTGTGTTCTGGGGCAGGGGCAGCCACCTCCCGATAGGGCTGCGGGCTGTAGAAAACAGCCCCAGAAGCACGTGGATCTGTCACCCTCTACCCTGGGCGAAACCTGGAAGCCACCTTGGAATCTTTTTACAGTGAGCACAAATCAAAATTAAGAAATTGGAAAAAAAAGCCTCAGAGAAAATCAGAACCGTTTCTCATGGACCCCGCCCTCTTGCTCCCCGGACTGCGTTTCACGGAGGGGAGACTGAGGCTCAGAGACGCTGCGCGGCCAGTGGGGTCTCGCGTTCCAGGGGTGGGCAGAACCCCCTCAGTCAGCCGCACCCCCTTCGGGGACACATCCCCGGAGCCTCCATCTGTCCTTCCTCACTGTCCAGATAAGCAGCCAGGCCCAGCCACTCTCAGGGCCCCAAAACCGCCTCTCTGGCTGCATTTTGTTTTTCTTTTTTGGTCTGTTTTTTTCCAAAAGAAGCAAAACTTCAAAGC
The DNA here is from genome assembly GCA_033961575.1 of Aselliscus stoliczkanus. NCBI lineage: Eukaryota > Metazoa > Chordata > Mammalia > Chiroptera > Hipposideridae > Aselliscus > Aselliscus stoliczkanus. Next base: position 1,178,556 of record CM066738.1, on the reverse strand, counting down.
CTGCTGGCCGCCACAGAGCCGCCCTGAGGTCTGGGACACCCAGAGAAGTCAGGGCGCTGGAGGGCTGCAGCAGGGGCACAGAGCGGCTGGGGGAGGAGACACTCGGGAATGAAGTGAGGCTCCAGGTCCCATTGTGAGGCAGAGTGGCAAACTATGGCTCTGGCTTCCAGTGGGTCTTGGAAGGGGAGACGCGGTGGACACTTCACCTTGCTGCTCAGGGCCATCGTGAGGAGCAGCTGTGCCGGAAGGAACACCTGGCCGGTGAGCAGTCCGAGCCCCAGTCAAGGTCCGACTCCCTCTTCGAAGGACACTGGGCCCCCTGCGGAACTGGCCACTTCCCGAAGCTGGCGCCGGAGCAGGCCCGGGGCCGACGGACCTGCCAACTGCCGGCCTTGGCCGTGGGCTCTATGTTTCTGGGGCTCAAAGAGCACCTGGCCCGACGAGCAGGCAGATAGATGGGCAGGCACACGGGGACGAGGGAACCCACAACTACCCACCCTGCGTGTCCACACTGACAGAAACCTCAGGTCAAAGGTGCATCCCCAGCCGATGTATGACTAAGGACGCACACAGGACATAAAGGGCAACACAGATACAGGCTCCTGCAGGGAGGGGGACACAAACCTGTCATTGTCACAGTCCTGTATTCTTGGTGACACGCTACTAGGACATTTGTAATCATTTAAAAAAATGTTAGGACAGTTCTCCTGGTGGAGGGGCCCTCCTGGGGCATCACATCTGGCCACAAGTGAGGGATAGTGAGGCCCTGGAGTGGGGGCAAGGGCAGCACAAGCTGCAGCCATGTGGGCCGGGTTCTGGCCTCAGGACTCTAAGAATCTTGGGGTTTCCATGTGAGCCTGGCCCTGTCAGAACCGTCCACAGGGCGATCGGTGGGGCTGCCCTTTCTGAGTGCCAGGCAGGAACCCCAAAGCAAGTCAGAGGAGATCCCTGGGGCCCTGCTGGGGAGATTCGGGGAGCAAGGGGGCCCTGTGAATCTCCCTCGACCCCAGCCCCACTCAGCAGACACTTCCTGGGCGTGTCCCACACTCACTCAGGGCTGCGAGGGCCTGGACGCTGGGGTGACCAGGCTGTCCACCGTCCTAGGCCTGTGGCCTTGGGGGGACGAGCAGACACACGGGAGCCGTCATCACAGTAGGCATCCTAATTACGTGGGTCCGCCTGACCAGGAAACAGCCCTCACCAGGCCAAGCGCCCATGCTCAGCCTGTCCGGAGCCGGCCAAGGTCCAAGTGCTCTGTGGAGCTGTCTATGTGATCTTTAAAACATGGTGTGTAGGGCCGGCCGAGTGGCGCGGTGGTTAAGCGCTGGCCTTGGAAGCCAGCGGCCCCGGTTCGGTCCCACATATGAGGGCTAGTGACACTGCCCTCAAAAAAAATAAAACATGGTGTGGGGACAATTCCTGAGTTCATCTCCCAGGGGCCTGGGCCGGAAGACCCAGCACAGGGGCAGGGGTCCAGCATGTGTGGGGGGCACGTGGGGCCCGGGGTGGACAGTCCTGGTCTGTATTGGGGTTTGCCGCTGGCAGGCTGTGTGCCCAGGGAAGTTGCTTAGTGTCTCTGAACCCCTGGGCTGTCATCTGGCTGTTGTGAAGGTAGATAAACCAGTGCTTAGATGGCGGCCCTGCCTGCTCACCCCCAAAGCATGAGTTTTCTGCCGGGAGTGGAGCCCTGCAGGGTGGGAGCAGAGGCAGGAAGCTCTCACACCTTCCTGTCCTATTGGCCAGTGTGTCCTTGGCATGCAGTTCAGGGCCTGGCTTGGGGGGAGGACGGAGACAGGGGAGGGGGCAGCCTGCTGCTTGGGGTCGGGAAGTCTGGGCCGCAGTGCCCCAGGGCTTGCCCCCGCTTAGCCTCAGTTTCCCCATCAGTGAGGGCCACACCAGATGCTGACCAGTGCAATACACCTGGGGGTGGACGTCAGAGACGAGAGGGGTGGTGTGGGTTCGAGGAACACCCTTCCCTCCAAGGCACAGTGTGGGTGGAGGCAGGCTGGGGGTCTGCAGAGCCCCAAACGTTAGACCAGATCAGAGGGAGAAAACCAGGGGCTGCCTTGGAAATGCCTGACCGAGTCAGCCCTGCTTCCCGCCTGCCCGTCTGGGGCCTCAGAGGGCTCGCCTGGTGCTCCCCTAGCCGGCTGGGCTGCGGTTTCCAGTAAAGGCCTGCAACTGAGGCTCCCCGGCCCAGAAGGGCAACCAGCAACCATGCAGGCTGGCTGGGCTACCCCGCAGGGTCAGCCAGGGACCAACCCCCCCAACCCCCCACCCCGCCTCATCCACCCCTGCCAGGGCCTGACTCAACAGAACCGGTCAGAACCGGCCCACTGGTCCTGACAGGGCTCAGACCAGCAGCGTTAGATCAGAGGCTCGGCACCCCAGAAATGTCCCCCTGCCCAGGTCCCCACTGGGCCTCACTAACTTGCCGGGCCTATCGCTTATTTACAAAGTTATGTGAACATCAAAGTTTGCCCATGAGACGGCAGGGAACAAAGTCACTTTACACCTTAGTGTGGCTTCTGGGGGCTGCGCCCCATTCCCAGCCAGCCACGCGCCAGAAGGAACCAAAAGCGAAAACAAGTTTTGCCCAGAACAACCGTAGACCTGGTCTGCTCCCCGTCCCTGAAGGTTTGGGTAGATACTGCTCCCCAGTGAGACGGCAGACCCACCACCCCTCCCATGTCCCCCAACACAGCACCCACGCAGCAGCAATCACCTTGCCCTGCAGAACCATCCCCCACCAGGTCCCCTTGCGCCCCACCGCCTGGCCAGACAAGAAGCTTATCACCCAAGTTCCCCTCTGAGCCACAGGGCTGAGTCCCCAGAAAGCTGTGGGGGTCCACAGCCATCCTTGCCCAGCCAGGTCCAGAATCCACCCCCACCCCCGCCTGCTGGCTCCACTAAAGCTCAGCCTTAAGTGTGGGGAGTGGGGCCTTTGTCCCTTCCTGCCATAGCCAGGGCCTCCCAGCTCCAGAGCGTCCTGGGACTGCAGTGCTGCCAGACAGGGTCTGAGGAGCAGCCGGCCGGGCTGCCCCAAGACCCCGCACTCACCAGGCGCTTCTGCGGCCGCACGAGTGGCCGGTTGACGCCGTTCATCTTGTGGTAGAGGCCGCAGGCGTTGCACAGGTAGTGGCCGGTGCCGTCTCGGCGCCACAGCGGTGTGGACAGGGCCCCGCAGTTGACACACTCCCGACCCTCGCCGGGGAACTCCTCCAAGAAGTCCGATACTGTGGGGACAGTCAGCTCCCGGGATGAGGCTCAGCTCTTCCCAGAACCCGAGGGCGTCTGCAGCAATTTTTTTGTGTGTGCTTTAAATAAATTTTGTTTTAAATATAATCATCTAATTTAATTTTTAATTTATATACAGTAAAGTTTGTGCCGATTTAAAACACTGCTTAGGGCTATTTTTATAAGGGGGGGGTTAATACATGAAACCTCAGGGAAGACAACGGGCAGCGGCCCCCCAGGACCAGGGTCCAGCACTAGCGGCTGCAATTTTGATCCCCTGGGGAGGTGAGCGGTGGCACCGGCAGAGGCAGGGGCCCGAGGGCTTGTCCTCTGAAAAGCAGGATGATCGGAAACGGTGGGATCTCGAGATCCTACAAGGACCAGGGGCCTGTCAGCTCTGTTGTGGTCGCAACCAGCGTCCTGCCTCGGAAGGCAGTGCGGCTCGCCCTTCACCCGACACTTGGGCTCGCACACGGGCCTCCAGGCCCCTCCAGGCCGGGCCAGGCACCGGCGACACTCGGGCGGCAGGGCCTGGTGGGGGCAGGGCGGGGATCAATCATCACCCAGCCGGGGTGGGCGCCGGGGACAGGGCTTCCCTGGGCGCCAGGGCCAAGGGAACCCGCTTCCTGCGTCCGGGAGCCGCCAGGGCCAAAAGGCGGCTGCAGGGGGGAGGGGACGGATGGCTGGAGGGCAAACCAGGGGGGCAGCAAACAGAGGCGTGGCCCTGGGTCTTCGCCCCCGGGGTGAGGAAAGGTCGGGTGCATTGATGCCCCTGACATCGGGTGGGGCCCTTCCCTGCTTCACAGGCCTGGAATCCGATCATCCAAATTTACACCGGGGAGCTATGGAATCATCTTGAATTAGAATATGTGACCATTCTAGAGCGGACGCATGTGGTGGCATACCTAAATAAACCAGTATTTTGACCTTTATAAAATTACTTCCAAAGCTTTTCTTAAAAATGTTTAACATGTTTAACAGGCTCCAAACTGGCACCATCCAGAAGGTTGGAATGAGGAAGGAAAGGGAGAAATAGACACACTCTCCTACTAAGGTGTAAAGGAGTCCAGGACGCAGGGGTTCCCATCTCCGGTCGGCGAGGCCGGTGCAGGCACCGGGGGCTCGGCCCGCCACCGGCCGGGAAGGCTCTGCATTTCGTAGGGCGCGGGGTTTCGCACCCGGGCATGAACCCAAGTCGGCGCAGCCGCCCCCAGCCCCGCACTCACCCAAGGCGGCTCTGCGTCCCGAGAGGCCAGCCGGGCGGCCCTGGAGGCTGTGCAGGACGCCGCCCTCGAAGGCCCCGGCGGCCCAGGCGGGGGCCACCTCGGCGCCCACGTAGGCCGGGTACGCGGCGGGGTACGAGGCGCCCACCGGCCGCCCGAGCGGGGCTGCATACTGCTCGCGAGCCAGCAGCGCGCCCTGGTAGGCGCCGCCGTCCCGGAGCCCCGCGCCGCCGCCGCCCGGGCCTGGGGGGCTGTGCGCGAAGGGAAAGGCGGCGGCCCCGGGCGGCTGGGAGGCCGGAGGGTGCGCGCTGCCGGCACCGAAGGCTGAGTCCGCCGACGCCGCCTGCGCCCAGCCCGGCTGCGGCCCCGGCTCGCGCGCCGGCAGGTAGGGCAGCATGGAGGGGACGCGCGCCGGCGGCACGAACACCGGGGAGCCGGCGCCCGGCGGGTGCAGAAAGGCGCCCGAGTCGGCGTAGGCGGCCTGGCTCGGGCTGGAAGCCAACGCCAGGCTCTGGTACATCTTCCCCGGCGCGGCCTCGACCTGCGTGCGGGGAAGAGGGGCGGGCGTCGAGGTCACGGCGGCTCCGCGCCCCCGCCGCCGCCCGCGCTCGTGCCCGGCAGGTGCTGCCCCGCGGGCCGCGCCCCCCGCCCCGCCACCCGGCGGTTCCTGGGGCGCGTCCCGGAACGCGAGGGGCAGCCTGGGCGCAGCCGGCCCGCCGCGCTCACGTGCCCCGCGGTCCCGGCTTCGGGGTTCCCAGGGCGGGCGCGGCGGGGCCTGGGCGCTGGGGCCCCCGCGGTGGGGAGGGCGCACGGCGACCCGCACGGCGGGGGGACTCACCGGCTCGTCGTGAGGACCGGAGGGCGCGGCGGGCCGGCGACAGGCGGGCTGGACACTGGGAGCCCGGGCCGCGCGGTTCCAGGGAATCCCGGGCGCTCCGGCCGCCCCTCCGCGCCGCCCCGCCCCGGCCCGCCCCGCCGCGCCGCCCCTTCGCTCCCGGGCCCGCCCCTCCTTCCCGCGGGGTCAGCGCGGGGGCTGCGGCCGCGGCGCCACGTGACCCAAACAGGCCCTGCCCGCGGGGCTCCGCGGGACCGGCCACCGGGGCGCACGGCGCCGGGCACCCAGCGCCGAGTCCCGCAGGCGGCAGGAGCCGGTGGGCCTCGGTGGGGCCCGGAGTAGTCGGGGCGCGGAGACCTCTCTAAATGAGTTCGGGGGATTCGCGGACCCCCACGCCGCTCTCCTCGCCAGCCCCGGGTTCCTCCGAGGCGGGCCTGGCGTCTGGTTCCGTGTGTGTGGATGAGTCCGTGACCTCCCCGGGCCGCGCTCACGGACACACGGTGGTGGGACCCCTCCCTGCGCCCCTGGACTTCGGGGGTCCAGCTTCCATGGGGAACCGCGGCTCGGCGTCCCTGGACTCAGTTCGAGTGGGTCAAGGCCGCTGCGGGCGCCAAGTCCCGCGGCAGGCCCGCCGTTTCCTCGATTTCTGACCACGCTGGGCAACTTCGGGGTGCGTTCTCAGCTGGAGGCGCGTCTGGCTGGGCAGACCCGCCTGGGTGCACCCTCTCACCCCTTTGGTGAGGTCCCAGCCCAGCTTCTCGCCCCCACCCCCAGGTGGGCCTCTCACTCGCCCGCCCTCCGGGGACCCAGGGGGCGTCTCCTCCAGGCACCAGAAACGCGGGATGGGCGGGGGGCCACCGGGCACGGAGGCGGGTGGGTGTGCCGGTGGCAGCGCTGTGGCAGAGCCACCTCCCTCCCCCTCCCCCCAGGCTCTCCATGGGGACAGCGCCCAGCAGGTCACCAGGCCACCCCTGTCCGGTGCTTGGAGTCGTGAATGTTTTTAGTATGCAGGGGCTCTCCGCTCATGGTCCTGGGTGCAGAGGAGGCAGTCTGGGGCCAGCGGCGCCCCCAGGGTGGGCTAGACTCCTGGGCACTGTCTGCCTGCGGAGGGGGTGCTGTGGGCCGGTCCATTCCTCTCCATGCGGTCTCCTGAGGACAGCAGACAGGGAGTCGGGTGCACATCCAGGCACCTGGGGTGGACAGGGTGGAAGACAGAGGCAGCACCTCCCCCCGCCCAACGCGCGTCAGGCCAGGGACACCACAGAAGGGTTCAGGGCGGGCTCTGGACCCTTCACAAGCCTTGGTGCGTGCCAGTAGGAGGGGGAGCAGGGGGCTTTCAGTTCCCCCGTTACCCTCTGCTGCCAGCCTCTCTCCCTCACTCCCCACCACCAGTCACCCCATCCTTTTCCTCCCTCAGGGTCTGTGGTGCCCGTCTGATTCCAGTGGTCCCTGCTCTCCCTAATCGCTACTTTCGGGGATCTGAATGGGGGCCCTTCCTCCTCGCCCCACCCCCTCTAGAATTCTCCGGTGGCTCTCCGTCCTTTATTCACAGTGGGCCCCACGAAGGCAGAGAGGGGTCCCGGTGCCACTCAGGGTACTGGAAACGCTGTACCAGGGACCCTGTGTGGTGTAAAAATGTGGCCTCCGGGACCCACAGGACAGTGAGGCCGGTTGAACCTCTGTCTGCCCTGTGGCCCTCAGAGACCAGTGACGCAGAACGTTTAAATACAACTGGCAGATGCCTCTCCAGCATAGGGGTGCGGAGACATCAAAAAGGGGAGACTCAGCTTACCGGGGCTGAGACACCCCCTCTCCCCCGCAAAAAAGTCCAGAGAGAAATGAAAGACTGGCAGCAAACCCGGGATCTTGAGGGTAGGGTTTGGGGGAGAGACTTGTATTTTTTACTTGGGATAAAATCCAGCCAGGTCCTTGAATAGCAAATACCAGCCTGGGGGGCGGTGGGGGGCAGGGGGAGCTGGGCTTTGTCTCATGATGTTCCCATTGAATTCTCACATCAATCTTAGGAGGTAGATGATGTTATTCTTATTCGCACTACAAATGGGAAAACACAGCACAGAGAGGTTAGCTAACTGCCCAAGGTCACACAGCTAGTAATTAAGGTAATTAAAACAAACAAAGATTGCAAAAATAGACACGGATGCAATCTCTGATCACTATTTCTGTTAACAAATCTCTAAATTGGACCTGTATAATTTTTCTAATTAAAAGGCTGAGACTTTCCCCTGGAGAGTGTGTGGAGGTGGGGGTGGGGTGGCAGAAGCTGCCTCTAAGTACCTGATCCCAGGGAAGGAGATTTACTCTTTACTTTGAAGGTTCCCCGCAGGCTGGGCCCCTCTGCCGAGCGGGCAGTCTGTTGGGTGTCCAGGGCTGTGCTGCCCATCGGTGCCATCTCATGTGCTACAGCCCCCTCCAGGTGGTGTGAGATCACTGCCCTGTGGCCAGTAGAAGCAGAGGCTACTGCTAGTGTTTGCCAGCCCCTGGGCACAGTGACAGGGTGGGAGGGGCACTGGTGTCTGTGACAGAATCTGAACCCCTTCACAGATCCCCCCTACTTGACCCACAAGACAGGCATCTCAGCAGATGCCTCCCGCACCGCCGCCTGCCTTGCCCAGCTTCCCCCCACCCCTCACAAGTCACCTGATGCTGAAGGACTCGTCACCCTTCTGTGCAGGTGCCCCTGCCAGGCCCCCTGGGCGCCTCAGGCGGGAGCGGGGTGCTCCAGTCCACCAGGACCTCACTCTCCCCGCTGGTCTGTCCAGTTGCAAGCCTGCCTGTCCTGTAGGCCTGTGCTTCTAGGTTGGAGGGCCCTCCCTCTGCCCTCTGCCCTACTTGCTGAACTCTTGCACATCCCTCGAGGCCCAGCTCATAAGGCCCCTTCTGTCCGCGGCCTTTCCTGAGAAGTTGCTGTGCCTCATGACGTTTTGTAGTCAGATGGCTGCGTGTGCCCTGTTGTGCCTCCCTAGCAGACACTGAGCCCGGAGGAAAGCTTTCAGGACAGCAGGTCCCAGTGTGAACTCAAAGCAGTCAGACCTTCTTTGGGGCTCCTCTTTGCGTGCTCAAGGCTGTGTGACCTTGGGTGAGTTACTTGTATCTCTGTGCCTCGTGCCTCTGTAAAGTGGGGGTGACAGTGGTCGCTGCCTTACACACTGGTTTTTGGGAGGATTAGGGAACGGGAGACGCAGGCCTTATAAACAGCCTGCACTGTGGATGACCCATCTGGGGCCTCGGGCTGGCTGCTGAGGAAAGGGGAGCAGGAAATGAACACAGAGCTCACGGGCGCCGCGTCATTTATGTAACCCAATCTGCTTTCAAAGCCCCTTCCTGCCATCCGTCCCGTAGCATTACAGCTGGCAGGCACTCGCTGGCCAGGTCACCAGACAACCCACTCAGAGAAGGGTCCTCTGGGGAGGGGCTCAAGGCAAGTTTGTTTTGGGGGAGACATAACACGCTCCAAGTGGGCTCATCTCCCCGTCGGCGGGAGTGTGCAGCCAATGTCCTATCACGTGATGGGATATTTATGACCAGCTTCCAGGCCAAGGAGCTGCCCCCAAAAGGCGCGCCCACAAGGCGGGGCAAGCTGGAGCAGGGACAGGGCTCATCACTGGGGAGGCGGGGGGCAGGGGTCCCCCAAGGGCTGAGCTTGGGAGATGGGGAGGCGGGGGGCAGGGGTCCCCCCAAGGGCTGAGCTTGGGGGATGGGGAGGCGGGGGGCAGGGGTCCCCCCAAGGGCTGAGCTTGGGAGATGGACAGAGGACCGGACAGCCGGACAAGTCAGCCCCCTCACGTCTATTAGCTGTAAATCACTTCACCGCGATGCCTGGGAACCAGGCTGGGCCGTGCGCCGGTAATAAAACAGCCTGACACTAATGCTGGCCTGGGCGATGGCCGGCTGCCCCGACAGATCAGCCGCCACCTGACCTTGAATGAAATTGCATGGTTCCTGGGCCCTTTGTGGCTGCAGGTCCCTGATTTTGCCAGAGAAGATAAAAATGAAAACCACATGTCATCCCGTGGAATGACAGCGTTTGACTTAAAGGTGGTGCCCCGGTGGGTCCGAGCTGGTGGCCTTTCCATCCACAGGCGGCTGCTCTCGCCTTTCCTGGACCAGGGTTCTGCCCCAAGCAGCTCAGGGCCGGCATCCTTGTTTACTCCTTCCCTCCACCCGGCATTGGAAATCCACAGCACGCTGAAACTACCTGCTCAGGAGCGAGGGGCAGCCGAGGAGGGCGGGTCTCAGGAATCCTGTTTGTGAAAAAATAACCTGCAACTCTGGTCGTCAGTGCAGGCATTCACCCAGGCCTCCCAATAGTGTGCGCCATGGGCCCACCGCGGGGCACCCCAGTGAGGAGATGGGCTGTGTGTGGCACACGTGAGTGGCGTGCACGGTCCTGGCCTGCTGGGATGGCCAGGAAGCCGGCACACTCCATTGCTGGGCTGTAGATGGGGTTTCCTGGGTAGCAGGCTACGTGCCCGCTCTGTCCCTGCGTGCACACGAGGTCCCGCGTGGACTGCAGGAGCCACAGCACCCCGTCCTCAGGGGCTGCCTGGGGCTCAGTTGCACCTGCTTTGGCGGAGCCGCTGCGCAAACCCCCTACTCGTGGTTCAGAGGCTCAGAGTGGGGACTGAGTGGCCTCACCCGAGCCACCAGGCTGGGAGGACAGCCATCGTCGGGCCTCGTGGTGTCCCCTAGCCCTTCAGCTCTGGCCACAACTCCACTGTCCCGTTTACAGAGCGCTGAGGACTGCCGGAGGGTCGAGGTTCTCAGGACGATTGTAAGAGTCAGTGCATGGACTGTGTTCCTGGGGAGAGGGCCTGCTCCCCAAATCTGGAGCCCAGTCTGCTCAAGGGCTGGTGGCGGGGAGTTCCTGCCTCAGGGTGTTGGGGTGGTGACACTTAACAAGCACCCAAACATAAGCGTGTTTGCGCACACCGGCACATCTGGACACAGCCATGTGTATTGCACACACAGACACATGCACACACGTGTGTGTGTATTTCCATCTTCTGGGCAGAAAGCCTTTTCAGGAAACCCTAGGAGATAAAATAGAAACCACCTGCCCTCTCCCTTTCCAAAGTGACGTCAGCTGGTGGGGCCTGGAAAAAGCCACATGGGGTTGTTTATCCCCCCGCACAGCAGGCTAGAGACCCACTCTTGGGTGACAAAGCCGATTGTCTCCATTTCCCACTGAGTTATCACCCAGTAGCTGCTCTGTGTTGCTGGAGGAGACCTGGGCCCAAAAGCTTTGAGTGACAACGACAAAGGGCCCAAACGGCTGCCTTCCTGCAGCTGGCCAGCTGGGAAGGGCCTGCTAAGGGGAGGGCAGGGGCCACCACCTCCCAGCGGCTCCTGCCTGGCCTGCCCGGTCAGACCCCATTGAGGTGGGCTCCCCGGGCCATTTGCCCATCATTCCTGGGTGCCACTCCCGGGGCTGAGCTCTCCACATATCACTTCATTCCACCCTCTGTGACCCTGCAAGAGGGTGATGGGGAGTCTGACGCCAGGTTCCTCCAGGGGAGGGGCCCTGTGTGCATGGCTGTGGCATGGAGACGGCGAGGGAGAGAGAAGAGGCTTCCCGGGCCCACTGCCCAGGCCACACAGCCAAGAGCGGGCACAGCCCGAGGGCTCCTTCTGCCTTCTCCCTGGGGAGCGACCAGCCTCCTCCAGGCTCGCCCCTGCCGCACTCTCGGTGCCCCCCGCGGGGGAGCGGAGCCCACCCAGCCTGCCCCTCCTGGTCCTGCCTCCAGGTCAGCCCCACGGCTCAGTCCAGGAGCCCGTCTCCCTGGAGTGTGCCCCACTGGCATGCACATTTTTTTAATGAGCTGAAAACAATGAAAGCCCCACAAACTCAGGAAGAGATTTTTACTTTCCCATTTCCTCGTTAAAGAGGTTCAGATGAAAAGCCTGCTCAGGCAGGGACCCTTAGCACAGCCACCTGAGCGGTGCGAGGTGGCCGTGCAGAGGGAGGCCGGCAGAGGCTGTCCCCGCAGCTGTCCCCCAGCTGTCCGGCCAGGAAGCTGGCGGCCGTCCTCCTCCGCCTGTGAATCGCTGCCTCCTTCCCCTCTGAAGCCCCAGACCCTTCCCCTTCGCCTTTGTCCAAAAGGACATACACACTCCGTTTTGCCGCACTGTCTTTGGAATTTCCACGCTTACGTGAATTCCTCATTAATCTGCCTCTGTGAATGTGATTATTACCCCAGCTAGAAGAACTCAGAAGGTGGGGAAAAAATGATTCCTTACGCCCCCTCAACAGCTCAGAGCTGGGTGGATGGGGAGGCCGAGGAAGGGGTAGCCCTTGGGCCTTGGGGGTCCCCTTGAGGAGGCAGAGTAACAGGATGCATTGTGGATGCTGGTGTAGAGGCCCCTAGCCGGGAAACCGGGGGAATGTGGTCAGAATTTGCAAATAAAATACAGGCTCCCAGTTACACTTGAATATCTGATACGCCACAATTAGCGTTTCTTTTTCACATGCCTCACGTGGGATTTGGGACACACTGGCACTAAGAATGGGTCCACATTTATCACATTTAAAGGCGCAAACTGTTTCACTAGGCACAGAAGAAGCTGGTGGCCCCAGCACGCCAGCCCTCAGATGTCAGGCACCAGCTGCCCCGCGGAGGCCAGGATGGCTGGGGCTGGCCTACCCGCCTGGGTGTAAATGGCCGCAGGGTGGAAATAACGGTTGTTCCCCGGGGGGGGGGGCGCAGCAGAGGCCTTGCTGTCCATTCACAGGGGCCAGGAGATGGACCCGGTGGGGTGGTGACGGTGGTGCCTACCCCGTCGTCAGGCCCGTGCCCCGTAAATTACCCAGCACCGCCTGACTGCTCGGCTCGGCTCGCAGCCCCCATACCCCTCTGAGGCCAGTCTGAGGGCTGAATTCGGATCACACTGGGGGTGGGGGAGAGGCGTGCCAGGGAGAAACTTACTGGTGGGCGCACAGGGTCTGTTTTGCTAGTTTGCAGTTCGCACTCTCCATCTGAGTGAAGTTTCCGGAACCGCTTCTACCAGAGTAGAGCAGGTTTCGGGCTGTTGAGGCCTAGAGCAGAAGGGTCCGGGAGCCTCGAGGGCCCCACCCCCTGGAGCTCCCAGATGACACCCACCTGGGGATGCAGACAGCTGGGTGCCTCCTGTTCCCTAGGCAGCTGTGGCTTTCACCTCCAGGGGCTGGGGGCTGGGCTGTGTGACCCCGCGGGCCCCTCCAGGAGGAGGCATAGGGGCCGGTGCAGCGCGTCCTCACTGCTCCGTCTCCTTTGGTGCCCTCTCATCTTTTCCTCCCTCTCCGTCCCTCTCTGCTCTCCCCGCTTTCTCCACTGTCTTCCTGTGGAGAGTCCCAGCGAGGTGCCCGGTCACTCCATCTCAGGTTGGGATCCATCCTGGGCCGCCGGGTCTCCTGGGCAGTACGAGGATTGGGGCAGCGCCAGGCTTGCCTCTGGTCTCCTCCAGCCAGAGTCCGAGGGGTGACAGCCCAGGAGCCAGCGCCCTGCCCTCGCCGCTGTGGGCAGGACGGTGGGGTTTCCTGGCCAAGAGCAAAGTTTACTTTGTTCCAACTGTGTCTGCTCAATGTACAGACTTCAGGGGGTGTCAAAGCCCCACCCCTGGTGGAGGAACAGGGCTTCGGTGAGAATCCAGTGGTGTGTAAAGCGTTCTGAAAGCATCAAAAAGTCTGGGTAGCAAAAGGATGATTGAAGGGCTGGGACCATGGTCGCCTTTCATCTTCATCTTTTAAGTTTTTTGCATTTCCCATATTTTCCTCAATGAACCAGCGCTACACAGGTAAATATAAACGCAATGGAAACAAGTCACATTTTATAGAGTTTGGCTGACGATGTGCCATGGTTACAGGAAACACGTTTGGGGAGTGAGTGCTAGATGCCTGGGGGTCAGGGACACGGCCAGCCTCCGCGAGGCTGAGGAGACAAGTCGCGGCGGCCGCCATCTGAGCAGAGAGGGGCAGTGGCTGGAAAGGAGCCCCCCAGCCCCCGGTAGCTGTGACTGAGCACTCGTCCTTCGGGGGCCCATGCTGGGGGCGCATTGCTGGGCCGTGCTCTCCCCAGTCCTTGGCTCCAGGAGCGAGGGTGCAAAGGGCCGAGCTCACACGCACATACCTGACACGGGCGTGCACGCGTATTTGCATGCACACTGGCTCACACGTGCACAGATGCCTGGGAGCGAGGCTTTTCCTCTTCTCTGGCCACCTACGCGTCCCCGACTGGAAGCATCAGGGTTGGTCCCATGTCCTCTGTTCCAGTCTGCTGGTCATTTGTCAGCCACGGCCGGTGCCAGAGCAGGAGGAGGCGAGTGGCCTGGAGCCCTCGCTCCTAGGTGGGCAGCAGGCTGGGACACTGACTTCCGGTTGGCCTGCCTGGGCTGGCGTGAGCTCTGACGTGGCATCCGGTGTCCCGTGCTCGGCGAGGCTCTGGGGTCTCGAGGCCTTAATGCTCTGTGGGCGGGTCTGGCATTCACAGAAACCTTCTTCCTGGTCCCTGGAGGCCCTGCCGGCACCTCAATGTGAAGGGGCCGCGTGCAGGCCCGTGACCATGCCCAAACAGTCCAGGGGCTTGCTGGGCAGGGCGGGGCTCATGCGCACTCCAGGCACTTTGCAAGCAGCAGGGAGCTGCCCCCTCCTCCCTGGGCCCAGGTCCTCTGGGGAGAGCAGCGGCTGCCTGCGGGCTCTCCAGGACCCTGGCCTGTGTGTAGCCATGGTGGGGGCTGCTGCAGGGCAGTTTTCAGCTGGGAGCAGGGTGTCACGTGGGAGGGGTCAGGCCCAGCCCGCCCCTTGGGCTCTACGCCTAGGGGCCTATTCCTGGGAAGCTGTGCAGTTGTGTCTCAGGGTGAGGGTCCCGGCCCACCTCCTCCGAGAGCTGGGTCAGTGGATGACCTCCTAGGGAGCTCTGGGGCCCGGGGTCTGGCTGGTTCCTCCTGGGATGTGGAGTCACGAGACGCTCTGTTACCACAGGCTGTGTCCCCCTTGTCAGGTGGGGCATTTTCTGAGGGTCACTTTCCTGACCTGCGGTGGGGGTATTGTCAGGAAATGACAAAATGTACCCCCCACCCCAGAAACTGGCCAGCTGGGAGGGGAACTAGGAAGTGACACTGCTGCTTTTCAAACAGCAATTTGAAAAGCCCTCAGTCCTGGACAGTCAAGGTGGGAAGACAGCTCGCTGCTACTGCTGTCCTGGACATCAAAGCCGGAAGGAGGCCTCATGGGTCAGTTGGTGCCACACGGAGGCCCCCTGCTCCGTGCAATGAGACCCACTTCCTGGTTCTGACACTGTCCAGGGCTCACAGGGAGGTGTCCAGCCGATAACCCCTAGTCAGGAGAGCGGGCCGGCAGGTTGGTGGACACCCTCCAGGCTGACCCCAGGACGGCCGCCTGGCTCCAGCCGCTCTCTAACGGTCCCAGGCTGCGCCAGCCCCACCCATGCCCTCCTGCACCGCTGCAGCTGGGAGGCTTCTCAGAGGGTGATGCAGGGAAACAGCGCCTCTAGTCTCCTGCTGCAGACGTGGGCTGGCGTCCGGCCGACCGGCCGGCTCCGCTTCCTTTGGAGAGAAGATAAGGGGCTGCTGGCATCTTGTGGGCTGAGGACCCGCCCAACACGCTGACAGGGAGGTGCCAGAGACGCCGCAGGCCGGGCAGCTCCCCACCGCCTTCCCTCCGGGACTGCAGAAAGAAGCCCCCTGGGGTGCGGGGAGGGCAACGAGCATCTGGCCTGAGCCTGCGGGTGTCTATACCTGTGGCCCACTCCCGCCAGCCCGGAGTGAAGTGCTCGGAGGTGGCTGGCACACAGCCACGCTCATTCCTGGGGGCTGACGTCTGCAGTTGGAGCTGCTGGAGCTGGGCATGGCCAAGGAGGCACACACGTGTTCTCTCCCGACTCCTTCACGGAGCTTGCGGTGGCCGCCAGGGGATACGGTGCTGAACCAGCAGGAGGTGCCCACCCTCCCGAGTGAGTGTGCGCAGACATGGAGAGACACACAGGTAACGCGGACGCCCCCCAGGATCGGGGCGACGTGGAGAGGTCGGGGGTTCTGACAGAGGAGCCACGTGGCCCTGGCACCTCTGGGCACAGCTGTGCAGCCTGCCCGACACCCCTTCCTGTCTGGGAACACGGAGAGCACAGACTGCACACAGGCAGCGTGGGCGCTTGCCCTGCCATAAATTAGAAATGGGACCAATTTATATATGAAAATCCAGTTTTCCTTTCTCTTGGAAAAAAAAAAGGAATCACAGCCAGCTGTGGCAACACAGGACCCACTTCCTCCGGACACGGGCTCCTCTGGACGGCAGGGGGCCCCCCCCGCTGCCACTGACCCCGCATCTCCCTGCTGTCTTGTCAGTTCTCTGCACGGACCCTTCCTGTGACCCTGGTTCAGATATCATTTCACTGAACGAGCAAACCTCCCACAGGGCGGTCACTGTTTGCAGGAAGGTCACTTGACCTGGACTCAGGAGGCTGGATACTCATCACTGACTTGCCGGTTGATTTGAGCAGGACCTTGAGCCTTGGTTTCTTCATCTGTAAGAGGGGTGAGTGCCTTTGTTGAGGGGGCCTTGGGAAGCCTGCCAGGGCTGACTCACAGCCGCCCACGGCCGGGGGAGCCCAGAGCTGGCCCCTGCGACCCGCAAGTCCCCACGTGCACCCAGCTCCTGCCTTGTGCCCTCGTGCTCTCGTGTCCTGTGCCTGTGATGCTGATGGGACACATGAAATTCACACCCCTGCAACAGGGGCCAGATTGGCTGTAACTTCAAGTCATTACGCATTTTCTCAATCAGTATATTCTAAACGTGTGGCCCCTCGCTTGGCAGACAGGGTTCCCCACAGCTTGAACATCAAGAGGCAATCCTGAGTTTGAAAGGTTTGGGGTGACCTGGAGAGCCCTGGGACAGACAGACGTGAGGGGTGAGGGGCTGTATTATCTCCTTCTCCCTGGGGACAGACCTGAGGGTCACCCTCTCTCAGCCCGTTACAGGTCTGGGTGAATGGCAGCTGTGGAGCAGGTTTCCTGAAGCAAGTCTGTGGGACTTCATAGGACTTGACAAGGACGCTGGGGTTAAAAGAGCAAAGCTGAAACCAAGAGAAATAGGCCTAAAAAGATGCCATTTGAGAGGACTCGCTTCCCTCCTCTTTCATTTGTTAATGAGCAGCATCTTCCAAACATATGAAAAAAGCAGTCCCCCCTGGAGAGGCATTTCACAGGACTAATGTTCCCCAAAGACTCTTTTTTTTTTTAATTAATTAATTGTTTTTTTAAATTGGAGAACAGTGTGTTTTTCCAGGACCCATCAACTCCAAGTCAAGTAGTTTTTCAGTCTAGTTGTGGAGGGCGCAGCTCAGTGGCCCATGTGGGGATCGAACTGGCAACCTTGGTGTTATGAGCCTGCGCTCTAACCACCTCACCTAACCGGCCACCCCCCACTCCCACCCCAAAACACTCTTTAAGTGTTGCTGGACTAAGCAATATGACACGTACAACACTTTTATTAAGGATTTGTCACCTGCATGCCTATCATACCCTCTGCTCTGCTCTCTGCTGTCAGGAGGGGCGGCAGTGTCTTGTTTTGCTCTGTGTTTTCTTTGTGGATCTCTTACAGCTTAGAGAGTGAGGAGCCAAGGCAGGAAGAATCCGTTCTTTCAGAATGTTTTTGTCAAGGCACAGCCCTCCACAGCATTTCTTTTTGGCCTTCCTTCACAAACCAAGTCATGTTCACAGAGGCGTTCCTGGCCAAGGAGGTCATGTCTCAGAACAGGAGGGGAGAAGAGTGGGGGCCTCCCCCGCCTCCGGCACCTCTTCCGGGAAGGGCAGGGCCTGTTCACGGGCCGCAGGTGGACAGGTGTGCTGGGCCTCCCGAGTTCGTCCATAACCAGCCCCTTTGAATTCCTGGTTTCTCCCCAAAGGCTGTGCACACTTCCCCCACTGGTGGGGCTGATAAGTCACGCAGCTGACAGCTGGCAGCATTTGTTCCGTTGATTCAGGGAGGAGAATACTTTTCGTGGAGATAAGCCTGAGAAGTCAGGGCTAGTCCCCTTGCTGGGACAAGGAGCAGCAAAGGCGGAGCAGAGCGCGGCACGGAGCGGAGGGGCGGGCAGGGGTTTGCCCAGCCCTGCTGTGGCATTTTCCTCTGTTGGTTTTGCCCGGCTCTGATAGCCGTGCCTGCTGTGGCCAGAGGCTTTTCAGGGGCTTATCTGGCGGAGTAATCCTCTGGCCTTGGCTGCAGAACAGCGGCACTTCCCTCCCTGCCCCTGGCCCCTGCAGGCAGTTGGGGATGGAAGTGGGAGGAGATGGGGGTAGAAAACAATCCCGCCTTTTCCTCCTGTCACCTCTCTCAACTCACAGCACGTGAGGAGACCCCTCCAGCGAGGGCCGTCTCTTCTGGGGTCCTGTCTGCGCTGGTGCCCCAGCTCCCAGTTCCCTACGCACTACAGCCTCATTGCCGCAGACAATCCCTGTGCCTGTGGAACCCCATTTCCCATGGTATTTTGCTTCTGAGAAGGGGCTGGTCAGCCTGCCTGGATCCACAGAAAGACAAGCTGGTACAGCCCCTCATGTGACAGATAGGGAAACTGAGTCCGGCCCAAGCTTGCACAAGGAGGCCTCGCTGTCTCCAGGCTCCTGACCCCTAGCCCTGAGTCCTGTGCCCTGCACCACCCCAGGTGTGTCCCAGGGCTGGCCCAAGCTTGCACAAGGAGGCCTCGCTGTCTCCAGGCTCCTGACCCCTAGCCCTGAGTCCTGTGCCCTGCACCACCCCAGGTGTGTCCCAGGGTTAGCACGGCCTGGCCCTCCCTTCTGAGAGGTGAACACTGTGGGCTGAAGTTACAGCCTTGGAAGAAGCAAACCTTTATCCACCCGGCACTGTTCCATCAGACACCATCCTCCTTTGACCGTCCACTTCCCTGCTGTGGCCCTGAGCCGCACTGACCCTGTGGCCACTCACCTGTTGACCAGAAGACCCTGGGGGTCATTAGGAAGTGCGTTGGGGACCCCAGCCCACCGGTTTCTGAGCATGTGTGTGTTTACAGCCTCAAACAGGGCCACCTGGAGCAAAGTCCAGCATTTCCTTTGTTTTATTTGTCTCGAGCAAATCAGGTTCCTATGAGCCTTGGTCTCATCTAGGGAGTGTGGGTGATGGGCCCAACCTCATGGGGCGGGGGCACCGAATGAGCTCAGCCTGGCCTGGCTCCTGGCTGTCACATTCTTCATTGTCATCATCATCATTATCATCATCGTCATCAAACACTGGGAGCCTGAAGGGGATGACCCTCTATCGGTCCTGGAAACACCTTTGCCAGGAAGTTGGGGAAGCCCAGCTGCCCCATTTCACAGCTGGAGGCCAGTGCAAGGTTCAGCAAGGAAGAGCTGGGCGGCCCCCAGGTCAGTATGACCCCAGCCAGGAGTCACAGAGGAGAGGGCACTTGGGCAGGGCTTTGAGGTATGAGTAGGAGTTTGCTGAATGTGGTAAGAGGAAAGGACTTTCAGGGCAGAGGGCACAGGGGGCGGGGTAAGGAGGGGCCTGAGGCATGTGGAGCGTGACTGTTCTAAGTGAGTAGTTGGAAGTGGGGTGGCTGATGGTGGGAAGACACCTGGAGGCCAGGTGTGCCAGGCGGAGGGGCTGGAGTTGTACTTGGAAGACACAGGAGCCAAGGCAGGAAGAGTGAGTTCTTTTAAATGGTTTTGGCCGAGGCACGGCCCTCCATAGGATTTCCTTTTGGCCTTTCTTCACAAAGGTAAGTCATGTTCAAGCAATGGTGTATACAGCACAGCGTTTCTGAACGAAACCCGATGATCTCCCCCCACCCCACAGGCCCTGGGAACCCCACCCCCTCTCCCTCCCGACACCCACCCCTCATACAAGAACACAGACGTCGTCTGTGAAAAGGACACTCACTTGACCTGAGATTGAACCCGAGATTCTCCTAGCACCGGTTTCAGTTCTTTCCAGAGCGATGCAGGTGGATCCCTCCCATCCGAGCACGTCTTCTCAACAACTGCAGGGTGTTTGTGGTGGGGCGTGTGATGTGGGGGTTGGCCAGGCCCTGGGCACAGAAGGACGCTGAGGTGTGTCCAGGTCTATTGCTCAGCCCGCACACGTTGCTGTCGAGCGGCCGGCTGACACAAACCGGGAATCCCCATGAACTCCCAGGCAAGGGCTTGCTGGGGTGGCTCTGAGCCGTGTTGGGTAATAAGCCCTGCCGGGTCCCTCCCAGAAACCGCCTTCCTCTTAAGGCTGCTTTCTCCCCTTGCTCCCCAAGGCTCTGTGTCAACTTTTGGCCTGTTGGGTAGGTGAAGATGTGTACCTCGGACCGGGAGAGAAGGAGTCTGGAGTGGCCTGGCCACTGGGCTTCTCTTGGGCCCCAGGCTCTGCCCAGGGTCAGGGACAGGCTCCCAGCCCCTTCTAGCCTTGCCGAGTGTGTCTGGGGCAGATGCCATGGCCCAGTGAGCACAAGGCACTGGACTTTGAGCCTGAGCCTGTGGCGCCCAGAGAGGGTGCCTCCCAACACATCCTGCCCTGGGACGGGGCGGGGGTTAGAGGACTTGCCCCGGCAGTTGGGGGTGCCCCTGGGAATGGTGCATGGCACAGC
This sequence comes from Aselliscus stoliczkanus, assembly GCA_033961575.1. Classification (NCBI taxonomy): domain Eukaryota; kingdom Metazoa; phylum Chordata; class Mammalia; order Chiroptera; family Hipposideridae; genus Aselliscus; species Aselliscus stoliczkanus. The sequence continues at coordinate 1,158,664 of CM066738.1, read as the reverse complement.
TTGTGACCAGCAGTGACTCAGTCACCCAGCCATAAATTTGGGGTGATGGGCTTAGCGCCCCCACTGCGCTCCCTGCAGCCCTTGCCCCAGCCGCACCCCTTCCCCGGGCAGCCTGAGCCAGCAAGGCCCCCTCCTCACAGGGCGGCCAGGCTCTGTCTGGGATCATCGCTTGGATCCGCCCATTCTGCTCATTGGCGCAGCTGGGGAAACTGAGTGCAGGGTGGAGAGCCCTGCAGCACAGAGAACTGACGTGCTCCTCGGATCTCCTGGTCATCCGCCCCCATCCCGTTTATAGAATGGGGGAGGGAGGGAGCCTCGTGTGGATGCCCAGCTCAGGGACACAGACACCCACCCTTGGTGCCTCTCCTGGAGGACACAGGTTCTCCCTGCTCCTGCCAGGGCAGGGTCCCACTCTGGACCCCCTCACGCCCCTGGGGGGCTAAGGGGTCAGAGCAAGAACATGGACTCGGAAGCCTCTGTGACCAGCTCACATCGCATCGCCCCCCTTGGCCTCGGGCCACCCCCTGAGCCTCTCCATGCTTCAGTTTCCTCATCTGCGAGTGGGATTCATAATGGGGTTTCATCTGAAGTGGGGTTTTCACCTCACAGATAGGAAAACTGAGGCCACACCAGGTCTCTGGCAAGTGGGCGCTGCTCCTGGCCCCTGGCCTTCGGGCACGGATAAGGGGTCAGGGCAGGGCCTGGTCCCCCTCCAGAGCCCTCAGGGGACACTCGGCTGGTGGAAAAACCACCAGGCTATATACAGCTGTAGAACGTGCCGGAACACATGGCTCCAAGTGCCCGGTATCAGCGCTCCACAATGCACAGCGTCTGCGGAGAAGGCCGAGCCCACCCAACATGTCCAATTAGAGGGCAGGAGGGTCGCTGCTCAGCCACCAGGGCTCAGCGACAAGCCGCACCCAGACTGGCCTGGGGGCGTGTGGAGTACCCCCACAGGTCCCTGGTGGGCGTGTGGAGTGGGCAGACACTGGCGAGCAAGCCTTCAGGCCCCTGGGGTGGGTGACCGTGGCCAAGGTTGAGAGAGGACTATGGGAGACACCCCCACCCACTCCCACCCCCCACCCCCGTCGTCCAGAATCTTCTACAGCCCCTTCAGGGCGTGTGGGGAGGTGTGTCAGGGCCCCAGGGAAGCTGGTAGGGCCATCTGTGCCAGGTGTCACCTCCTCCAGGAAGTGCTCCTTCCGCAGCCCTGGCCTCTCTGTCTGGCCAACGGCCTTTCACATTTCTCAAGTAGACAGCGGAGCGCCAAGGGCAGGCCCCTTCGTCTCCCTTGCTGCCTACCCTGGGGCTGCCTGAGGGAGGACAGACAGACAGAGGCCTTCGGGAGAGGACGCCCGTGCAGGGGCCACCAAGAGCTGGCCAGCAAGGGACTGCCCCTCAGCTCCATGCCCAAGACCCAGAGCAAGTGGGCTCCCGGGTCCCGGAGCCTCCGCTCCGCCCCTCGGCCCCCCAGAGGGCTTGGTGACAAGCATCTGTGTGGCCTGGCTCAGCAGCGATGGTGTCTGTCACGGGGGCCGCGCGGACACGGGCTGGCTGGCTCGGGGCCGCAGAGGAGCCGGCACATCTGAAGGGCTGCCCCGGCCTGAGGTTGCGCCCACCTCCGGGAGCCGGCCTTCCCCAGGAGGGTGGGCAGGTCCCTTGCTGCGCCTGGGCTCTGGGCACTCACTGTGAAGGCCCGTCTCAGGGCTGGAGGAAGGCGGCGGCTCCATGGGGAGGCCTGGGCTGGGCGGTTCGTTGTGTCCCCTCAGATTCAAAGCCAAGGAGATCCTGTTCTCCGCGGCCCCCACTGGGGACGCTGTTCCCCGGTCTGGCCTGGCTGGGCTGCCTGCCTGCGGGCAAGAGCCTGGCAGTGGTGCGGGCAGCGGGCGCCCCCTGGTGCCCACGTGGGGAGGGACGCTGCGCCCGGCCAGGCCCGGGGCTGGGGGACCCCAGCTCAGTGCACACATTCGGAGCCGCCTCACCCCACCGCAAAGACGCATTGCTTTGTAAAACTGTTCAGAAGGTTGATGGGCTCCACAGGTGGCCTTTCTTGATGCCGAATTAGATGCTGGCAACACCGCAGCTCGTGGAGACCCAAAGGCCCGTTCTGTTTACATGAACTGAGGTGGAAGTGGACGCAGCCACCTCACAGATGGGAGTGGGGGGAACTGGGGCCTGCGCTGCTGCACGGCCCTCCCTCACCCTGGTGGCCTGCACTGTCTGCTGCCCTGGGAGGGTGGGTTCGGGTGCTGGGCCTCACCCCGGTGTGGGAGCACTTTGCAGGTCACACTAGGGCCTCCAGCTCACCACACTGGTCCCCACAGCTGCTGCTGAGTCCCCGCCACCACACAGGTGGCTGCAATGTCAGGCCCCTGGGGACCAGCAGGGGCCCTCGCTCACCCCGTGTGGTCTGCTGTGCCCTGCCAGGTGCGGCAAGGAGGAAGATCTTGTAGGAGTTAATACTTGGGGAGCTGGCCTGCCAGAGAAGGAAACACAGGCGAGTGTGCGTCCAGTTCTCTGCCACTGACCACACTTGTGGCTTCGTGTAACTGTACTCAGAATCCAGGACTGCCCATGGCCAAAAGGGGCTCCCACCTCGCCTCCCTCCCCGCCACCCCAGCCTCCAGCCGCCGCTGAGCTGTTTTGCATATCTGGAGCTCTGTCAAGTCAGCCCCTCCCGGGCAGGGAGGGCAGGCCGGCAATGAGGGGTCACCCCCATCCTGAGCCTCAGATCAGGACCCCCAAGACTGAGGCAGGCAGTGGAGGCTTGCAGCTTGGGAGGTCGAGCTGGAGAGCTGGGCTCGGGGGAACATTGGTGGTCTTCAACTTCAGGAGCACGCTTGTGGGGGGGATGTCACAGACCTACCTGCTCGGAGGCCCTCGCTGGCAGCGCTGGGCAGCGAGACAGTGAGCCCACACTGGGGTCTCCAGTGACAGCCAGGGGCTTTGTTGGCTGGGGGTGCCCGAGTCCTCTGACAGGGGCTGGGCCTGGGACCCCAGTGCCCCCGCCCCCGCCTAGGCAGTGTGTGAGGCCCTTAGAGCACTGGGCAGGCACGCGTCCTCGTCACAGCTCAAGGGACAGCTGGGCCACAGAATGCTGGCGGCAGCTGCCACACGGCCCCACCAGGCGGCACTGGGACTCGTTGATGCAGAGGCTCCAGGCAAAGCCAGCAGCGTCCGCGTCTGCAGCCCGGTTACCATTCCTGTTGGCAGCAGGTGCCTCGAGGGGAAGAGCTGTCAGTCTAGGCTCGCCCCTGCCCAGGGTCCTCTGTGTCTCCCGTCGGGCCATTCAACTTGCCTGAGAGCTGGCCAGACTGGCCAGTGTCCCGTGTGGGAGACATGGAGCCCGAGCCTGGGCACGATGGGGAGGAAGGGGTATGGGGCGCCCTCTGTCTTCTTCCTCTGTCCCTCCATCCCCCACCCCTCCTGTCCCTGCCCCCTCTCCAGGCCTCAGTGTCCCCATCTGTCCAGTGAGAGGCGGACAAGCGCAGAGGCCATCAACCCCATGGCTGGAGGAGCCGGGCAGACTGCAGCCGCCCACTGACCGGCCAGGAGTGGGTGGGAGCCTTGTGGGCTGCAAAGGGGCCCCCGGGGCTGCTCTCCCAGATTTTCAAGAGAAGCCAGAAAGTCAGGTCTTCACGGGCAATCCCTGGATTTTTTTTTTATTTTTTATTTATTTTTTTTTAGCTGAGCCATCCTGCCACCTGTTGGCAGCTCAGCGGCTGCTCAGCTCGGGCTGGGCATCCAACTGGCAACCCTGTTGCTCAGAGCACGCACTCTTGAGTGAGCTCTTAACCCACTGAACCCCTCGGCTGGCCCTGATCCCCTGATTTTTTAAATTGACAACTAATTAAAAATAGCACGTGCGAGGGTTTCAGTGGTGGCTTTTCGCACTAACACCTCACATTAGGGGCGCGCTTGTGATGAACGAACGAAGCACCACGGTGCCGCTTGTCCCCAGGACACAGCTGGCTCAGATTCCCTCTGCCCCCCCACGCCCCTTCCCTGACTCAGGATCCCATCCAGGGCCCACGTCGCCTTAGGCTGCTCCGGTGTGAGTGTCTCAGGCTCCCCTGGTCTCTGATGACCTTGACAGTTGTGAGGACGACTTGCCAGGCATTTGGGAGAAGGTCCCTCCATCTGGGTCAGTCTCGTGATTTTCTCACGGCTAGGTGGGGCGAGGGGTCTTTGTGGGGACCTCAGAGGGAAGGTGCCCTTCTCAGCCTGTCACGTCGGGGCGCCTGCCATCCACAGGACTCATGGCTGTGGGTGCTGACCTTGACCTCCAGCTCCTCCAGCACAAGCCTCCCCACCCTGCACCCGGGAAGGCGGCCCTCACTCTGGGAGGGGCGGCGGGTCACCTACAGCCTCAGCGGCGACTTGATTAATGTTTTCTGGTAGGTTCCACGGACGGCCTCCTGTCCTGTTTGAACCTTGGAGAAAACAGGGTGTAAGACAGAGCCGGTGGGGGTCCTGGGCCTCCCCTCCCCCACTCCAGCTTCAACTGTCACAGTCCATGGTCACCTCTATTTGTGTGTTTGTTTGTTGTAAAAACACCTAGAGAAGGCGCCCAGGCCCTGAAGACCTCACGTCCAGCACGGCGGCTCTCACTGCCCTGGTCACAGGTGTGCTGTGGGGCTGGGGTTTGCTCAGGTCTGCACCGCGCATTCTGACGTCTACTGGGACCTGTGACATCTGATGGTAGCAGGAGAGGGGACAACGATGGGGAAAGCCTAAAGCTGATGGACTGGCTCTCAACCCATCAGTGGAGAAGCCAGTGTCTCAATGGGAGAAACAGAGGGTGAGTCCAGGGGAGCACGCAACCCCAAACCGAACGGAGACAAAGCTACTGCAGGCCAGGGGTCTGCTCGCCTGGGGAGGGGCCTCTGTCCTCTGTGCCTGGAAGCAAGGCTGAGGAAAAGCTGCCCTCCAGGACCCTCGGAACACTCGCTCAGCCCGGAGCTGGAGCCCCCATGGGGTGGGGGGGCGGGAAGGACCTGTGAGTGTGGGGATGGCGAGTGCCAGGCTAACACCCCACCTCTTCCTGTGCCACCGTCAGACACCACTAATCAACCGTCGCTCTCGACTGCTGAGCCCAAATACGGCCTCAGGGTCTTCTGGACACAGCTGTCCAGCAAGCCACTAGGGGAGGTGAGAGTGGGCCTGGCAGGTGAGCCCTACGCCCCCGCCCTCTGAAAGGTAACTCAGAGGGGGTGTCTTCACTGCTCCTGAGAGTCCCACGTGACCCCATCTGCTGCTTGGGTTTCCCACACTGTGTCTCCTAAGTAGTCTGGGGACATGGAGCTGTCCTCGGCCAGGAGCCTCTCACTGTTGGGCACCTCCCTGTTTCTGGCCTGGTGGGGAGGCCGTGCGTGGGGGCCTGGTAAGAAGCCAGCAGCCAGGCTGAAACCAGAGCTGGCTCCCAGGCTCAGGCGGGATGGTGGGGCTCGTTTGGCTTGGCCAGGTGTGGGGGTTGGACACATGGCTCCCTGAGGGGGCAGGTGGGAGAATGGGCACTGCCATGACCAGGGCAGCCTCCGGGATGTGCTGCCTCTAAACTGGCACTGCCCAGCCCCCTGGCCCATTCCCTCTCACCAGCTATGGGGCTAGTGGGAGGACAGGGCCATGGATGAAGCATCCTAGGAACGGGTCCTGCCTTGCCCCATCTACCTGGTGACCTTGGGCACATCTTTTCCTTCCCTGGCCAGGTTGTGTCCTGGTGAAAGGGGGGGCCCCCTGCCCTACCCCAGCTGTCTCTGGGCTCCAACTGGGGCCTAGCCTGGCTGTCACCCTGGGGTCTGCTCTCAGGGGAACGCATGCCCTAGTGATGTGGGGTGCCTGGCCGAGCCGTGTTCGGCCATCTGCACGCAGCCTGCAGTGCCTGTCAGGAGTGCTGGCATTTTAATTACACTGCAGTGGAGCAGGCTGGCGCCCTCCCACAGCCGCCGCCCGAGTGCCAGCTCTTCAGTGCTCTCGGCCTCCCCGGCTTGCCTCTCCTTCCTTCTTTCTGTTTCTTGCTTGTTGTCTCCTATCTTCTTTCTCCCCCTTCCCTAGCTCTCTCTGTGTTCCCCCTTCTCCGCTTTTCACCTCATCCTTTGCTCCAACCAAACATGGTCCCCTGACCCCCCACCCACCCCGTGGAACAGCTGACCCCTCGCCTCTCTCTAGGGTCTCTTCTGGTGGGTGATGAGCCATTTCCGGGGGGACCGCCCCAGGCACTGAGCCCCTCAGAGCTTGGAGGTGATGGGGCAGGCCCCTGGTGCCCACAGGGGTCAGGGGGCCCCAGCTTCTCCCCTTTGGCCACATGTCCTGTGGGTCCAGTCCCAGCGCATCCCTTCAGGGTGGCCTTAGACTGACCACAGCAGAATGGAGGTGACAGTGTGGCTGGATGCACCCTGGAGGGCACGTTGGGGAGCAAACAGCCGGGGACGTGGCCTTGAGGTGGAGTGGGGAGCTCCCAGGAGTATGGAAGTGACTTAATGGTGGGCGGCTTGTGGGGACAGGTGGGGGAAATGGGGTCAGCCTTGGGGTGAGATGCGCGGTATGGACACTGAGCACCCCTGCAGGCCAGGGGCTCCTACGCCAGCCTGGTGCCCGTGTTTGGTCTACAAAGAAATGGAGCCCGCAGGGGGAGAGGCACAGAGCAAGGTCCTCTCCACAGACGAGCTGCCTGCAGACAGTGCTGTGTGGCTCCAGGAGAGGCCGGGAGGGCGGAGGGCGCCCTCACCTTCCTGCCAGGAGCCAGCCCTAGAGACCCTTCCCCACCAGCCCGCTCTGCTCTGCTCCCCACCCCCTGGGGGAGCCCCGTGGGGCACAGCGGCTTCCCATGCCACCCTCCCCAGCTACAGGATGTCATTAGCAGACATTGGGGGAGTCCGTGAGACCTCAGCCCCTCTCACTGCCCCAGCCCAGTCAGCCGGGTCAGGACTTAGAATGAGTCTGGGCATCCTGATGGAGTTAGGGTCGGAGGCAGGGTGAGGCCGCGGTGCCCGAGTCGCCTCCCTCCAGCCTCTCTGCATCCCTCTCCTGCAGCCTTTCCTTGAAGGGAGGGCGCTAGCAGTCATTTACACGTTAGTGAGACTTAGGCCAGTTTGCTTTGTCTTTCCAGAGGCCTGTTTGCCACGTGCCTGCTGGGTTCCAGCCCTGGCTGTATGCAGGGATGCCACCGTCTCCCCATTTTAAGGATGGGGAAACGGAGGCTCAGATAAATGGGTTTACCCAGGGTCTTACTGAGAATGTGGTGGGGCCCAGGAAAATCTGAGCGGACCTCTGGCCACCACGATGCTGATGATAGCTTCAGTGGAAAGGCTACAGTCCCCCCGCCCCCAGAACGACATAAAGGTTTGGGTCCTGTTGTGGCATTTCTGACAGGGAGCAAGTGTTTCTGGCCTGTTCAGGGGCCCGGAGACAGCCTCTGGGCCTGCAGGTCTGACCAGCTTCCTGGGCAGTGCTGGCCCGGAAGGGACGTGAGGGACGAGATGATCTGGCTGCTGCACCCCCAGCCCCGCCCCCACTCAGCCTCGGCATTCTCACGGGGGGCCCTGAGGTCCCCCCTTCCTGTCGCAGCGCCTGTGACCACTTGGGCCCCTACGTGGGGCGTGCAGGACGGTGTCCAGGAGCCTTGGGGCTGCCTTCTGCCCCGGGGGGGGGCTCACATGCCTGCCCCTCCCCTGCGTCCAACTCCGATCCCTGTGACCTCCCTGCACCTGTTCATTCCCGCTTTAAATAGCAGTGACGAGACACCCTGACCCTCCCTGCTCTGTGGGGCCAGCACACACGATGCACACTTCCCAAAAAGGCCTCCCCTCCCCACTGCCCGTGGGCAGGCTGACCAGCCCGGGCACAGCAGGAAGACAGCTAGAGGACATTCCGGGTTGGTTGGCTGGAGATCCAGGGTGCCTGGGTTCAAGGCCACACTGACTTCAGCTTGCTGTGACCTCGGGGAGGAGAACATGGAGGCTGCGCTGAGGGTGGCAGCTCCCATAGCGGTGGGGTGGCCCATCCACGATGCCTGGGAGGGGGCCCTGGGCAGCAGCCCCTGCCTCTCCTGGGCCTGGACCTCCTCTCCCCAAAGGCCGTGGCCATTCAAGCCCCTTCTGTGTAAGGGCTGGTGGGGAAGTAGATGAAGAGCCCTGGCCAGGGAGTGCCCTGAGCCCCGCCTGCTCCGGGCCTGGTCTGGGTGTGGATGGAGGGTGTGCTGGCTGGGCCGAGGCCTGTCCGGTGCAACCGTTCCCCTGGCTGTCGCTGAGCTGGATGGAGCAGAGCTGCCCGGGGGCGCGCTCCGGCCACGGCACACCAGCCCTCTGGCTCATGGTTATTTTTAACCTGCGCGTGGTGAGTGCATTTCTACAGGAAAGCCGCTCTGCTGATCAATGGCTGCAGCTGCCCGGCACGCACACTGAGCTCACGCACTGGCCGGCCGCTGAGGGCTGTAACTGAATCCCACCAGCTGACCGGGGCTGGATAAATCCAGCTCCTCCGACAACTGCGTCCTGCTGGTCTTATCTGGTTACAGACGCCCGTCTCCACCACCACTGTCGGTCCTTAATATAACTCTGAAATCACGCCTGCTGCCCGGGGTGCGGGTGAACCGAGGGTGGCTGGGAGCAGAGCAGCGTGCCCGAGAGAAGCCCGCCTGCTGCCTCCAGTGTGGGGCCAGGACTTGCCCTCAGTGGTGAAAGCAGTGCCCTTGCTGACCCATGAGGCTTCAGGAGGAGGTGCCAGTCTGGAGCTGGGCTCATCACGGGGCCACGATCGCCCTCAGCGCGTCTGAGCCCATGGCTGACTTGGTGGAGAGAACCAGAGCTTCCGTTGCACCATCAAAGGACTCGTGGTTGAGAGGCCCCAGTGTAGGACCCGGGTCCCATGTTGCAGTGCCACGGCCGCCTGGCTGCCCTGCCTCGAAGTCCTCCCAGGCCACTTTGTTTGTCACAGCACCCCATCGGCTTTGCTACCCTCCTTCCTGTCCTCATGTTCCTATCAGATCACCATCGGGTGTAATTGCTACCCATGGTTTATTTGCCTGTTGCCTGCCTCCTGCCCCCAGAATGTGAGCCCTAACAGGTTCGGGCCCCGTCATTCACTCTCGGAGGTGGCCCCAGTGCCGGGGACAGAGGAGCAGCTCAGCAAATACCTGGAGAATGTTCCAGAAAGAGAAATACTGGGTGTCTCAGTCAAGACAAAGTGGGTTAGGCTTCAGTAACAAGCATGCCTGCCCCATCTCAGTGGCCTCAGACAAGAAAGGTGTATGTGCGTCTGTGCGCCTTGGTGGTCACTGTGGCCAGGGAGGGGACACAGCTTTCACGCATCTGCACATGTCATGGGCTCTTTACTCTCCGTTGGACCAAGGCCCATGGCCAGGAGATGCTGGGTCAAAGGAGAGAAGTGTGTTCAGGACTCCGGGTGGGAGTTGTGTGGGGGCATCAGGGAGCCTGGGGGGGCCCTCCGCACCTCTGGTGTTGTGACGGGGGCTCTGCAGAAGGGGGGGCCTGTACAGAGGGGAGAGCGCCTTGCAATGTGTTCCCCCGTCACGGGTGGCACAAGCTGGGAGGGGAGCCCGGGTCCCGCCAGCCCAGTCTGTGTCCTCTCTGAGCTCCGTGGAGGCCAGGCAGGCGGTCAGTCCGCGCCTTCTGCGTGTGGCCGTGACGTTCCACACGATGTCGCGAAGCAGCTCTGGCGAAGGGACTTGGAAGCTCCCGTGACTTTTCTGGGAAGGCAGACACCTTCTCTCCTGGGGGGAAAGACCATTTTGGGACATTCTTTTTCTAATAGACCCTGAGTCACCCACAGTGGTGGGCACAGCTCAGTGGGATGGAAAACAGGGGAAAGGACCCGCCCGCCACGGGGCGGCACGCTGGGGGGCTCTGGGGGAGGCTGGCAATGGCGGGGCAGCTTGGGGGGGTGCGCGGGGTGAAAGGGAGACTCCTGTTTGTGGTACAGCCTTCGAACTGTGAGATTAGAAACAAAACAAAACAGGGTATCTACTGTCTTAGGAGAAAATGAAAATACAAATCTAATAACCACAGCAACGGCATTAACAATAATAGCAACACAACTGGGGGTGGGGTGGGGGGGCAGAACGTGGCTCGTTTCCTGTCAGAAGCCATCTCCTCCCCCGGCCCCCTTGCTGCCCAGGCTGCTCCCGGGCTCCGCCGTTTGGACCCCCTGCTCCAGCCTTGCCCCCACTGGGGCCCAGGCATTGTGACCTCCCCCCACCTAACCGGTGCCCCTGGCAGGAGGCCTCCTGTCCCAGACAACGGGGTGGGGGGGCCGCCTCGGGAGCAGTGGCGGTGTTGTCGGAGAGCGGGCCTTTCCCGGCGCAGTCCTGGTCCTTGGCAACTCGAGCAAAGAATTGAACGAGGTACCAGAGTAAAGCAGTAGAATAAGCAGTTTATTAGAAAAGACAGTACATTTAGAAATAGAAACAGACCTGAGTACTAGAGGATGGCCCAAGGGCCCATGACCAGAGAGTGTGGAGGGGCCACATGCAAAGGTGAGGCTTAAAGGGAAGAAACAGCAGCAGAAGTAGTAGTAGCAGCCGTGCTTCCCTCCCAGGACTTGGGGGGTTTTTATCCTTTTCTCCAGGATGGGCGGTTCTTCCTGGGCGTAGGACCACTTGATTGGCCCCTGTGATTAACAAGAGGTCCTGCGTAGGTGTGAGTGACTGGTCTGATCTAGTCGGATATTTTGCGCCCATTTGCTCTTCCCGCAGGGGTAGGTAATTACAATACAAAGGGGAGCTTTGGGTGGAGAGGGGATGTCCCCCAGGCGGTCACACTCTGTGGGACGTGCAGGAATGCAGAGACCCACTGCCTGCCTCTAACTGCCTGCCTAGTTTCCCCTTGAGAGACGTGGTCCCCGTAAAATCTCTATGGGAAGCTGAGGGACAGGAGGTCTCTTCTTCTGTATCTGCTCCCTGCTGGGCAGGGGCGTAGGGCTGTCCCTGCCTATTGGGGTTCGCGGAACTCTCACCCTAGCTGGTCTCAGATGAGAGGAAGGGGTCTCAAGCTCCACCTGGAAGACTGTTGGCTTCTTTGTTTGTTGGGGTATCAAGGCTCCTGAATGAGGACAAAAATATAAATCTGTTAGGTTATGGAACCTGTGGCTATTCAGTCCATTACTCAGGTGGAGTCAGTTGTCTGGACACAGAATGGGTTTGACATTTAGCTTCCTGGCCTGGGGAATGTTAGGAAGTCTCAGGCTTTCAAATAGTTATCTGAAGCAGGGGTAGGAGACTTCTATTGTTTAGGATTCAGAAACTGATTTACAAAGCAATTAAGCAAGGGGGATCTTCCCTTAGAAAAGCAATCAAAGCCCAAGAGCTAAGAAACTAAAGAACTAGGGAGGAGACTTAACATTTCTATAGAAAAGGAAACTTTGAAGTTTTTCAGAGGTGGGGGTTGGTGCTGCTCAGTTGCCCGGTAACACTGGGAGGGGCACTTGGACCCCCACCCAGGGTCCTGAGTGCCAGGCAGTGACCCCCCACGCCAGCTGCCTGCCTGGGGGGTGCAGACACATGCTCCCCACCCAGGAGCCCGTGACAGCGCCCCGCAGAGTGGGCGCTACAACATTTCAGGTGTGATGTGCTTTACATGTGACCCGCCCTCACCCGGCAGGTGACCTGGCGGCACCTTCCCCACCTCAGGGCCCCTGAGAGGTCCAGGCTCACCCTCACCGTTACCCCCACGGAAGTGGCAAAGCCGGGGCTTGACTGTTGTCCACTGTCCTGGGCCGGTGTCCCTGGGGGACACGTGTGGGACAATCCCCCCACAGGTACAATCTGGTGGAACCTGGCCTTCCAGAAGCATCCGTGTCCACCCACACGGCTGCCTCTGCACCTAGTGAGGCTGTTCATCTCAGCTCCATTCAGAAAGCGAGTCAGGGAGAGGAGGGAGGAAAAAAATTAGTATCATCCCAGATGGAAATGAGCAAAAACCCACAGGGAGAGAAAGCACTTCCTGTCAGCCCAGAAGGCAGTGCAGGCACCAGGCTGACGCTCGGGGCTTCGGGGCTGAGTGCAAAGGAGCAGCGGACGCCACCCCCTGCAAGCCCCCCAGAGGCCCCAGGACTGGGGTCTCGGGGCCTGTGGTGCTGCCTCCACAGACTGGGTCAGATGAGGGTAGGGCCATCTGTTATGCAGTAAACCCCACAAAAGCCAGCATTTCTTATGCTGCAGGCCAGCCATTTACTTCAAAGGTGCTACGTTAATGCTGCGCGTGGCATAAACCTGTAGTGGGTATTAAGTGGGCCAGTGATAGAATTGCAGCCATAAACTGAGAACTCCTCTAGTGCCTGAAGTTGACTCAATCTGTAAATGTTTATCTTATTGCTGTAAAGGGAAAACTATTCCCATCGAGTTCATCAATGACCACAAATTCATCCCACCCTGGAGTCAGGTCCCTTAGCTGACCACCAATGTGGGCTTGTGACGTCCCACTGGGCAGAGATCAAGGGCAGATGCTGGCACTCTGAGTCTGGGGTGTCCACACTGGTTCCTCCCATCACAGGCCTGTGTCTCAGGCACGAATGTCTGGGCTGGCGGATTAAAGCTGGGTGTTCCCAGCCCTGCCTCTATCCCCCACCCTGGGGGCCAGACTGCTGGTCCTGTCATGCCCCAAACCAGGCCCTCCTGAGCCCCACCACTCTGGGCCCTGGGCTGGGCCCCAGATCAGACCCTGCAGATGCCAAAGAGGCTGGTGGGGTGTGCACAAATGAGCCAGCTGGTGTGAGGCATCAGGGAGCGGGGTGTGCCCTGCCCGGCCCACAGTGGTGCTAATGAGTGTCACCGAATGCAGGAGCCACCAGGAGAGGTGTGTCCCCTGCATGCATGAGGGGGCCGTGCACTCTCTGTTCCTGGTGGTCCTGGCGAAGACCAAGCCTTCTGAAACACTGTAGGGTGAATGGAGCACGGGTGCATCGGCAGTTGGGCCAGGCCCCTGGGGAGCTGGGCTGGGCACACGGTCGCCCTGTCCTTCAGGGACCACGTGGTTCTGTCTGAAGACTTGGAGGCCCTCTGTGGGTCCTAAGGTTCTAGTCGGGGCCAAGGATTCTCCAGTTCCACCTCGGAGGGAAGCAGAGCCACCTGGGCGTAGGACACAGGGCGGGGCAGGACTGGCCTTGTGCCCACCAGGTCTTCCTCTGAGGGCTGAACGTGCACCCCTCACCTGGAACCAGGTACTCGGGGGCTCTCTTGAGGCCAGAGCCTCTTAGGCATGGCAAGCCCCCCCGCCCAGGATAGGCCGCCCTGCAGACAAAGGTGCCCCTCTCGCCCTGTCTCTAGCTCAGCCCCAGGGAGCAGGAAAGGCGGGGCCGCCTGTTGTGGCAGCTCCAAAGCTGTGGGGACCAAGGCTCCTAAGATAGCTATCCCAGCCTGATCCCAGGGGGACACCCTGGGCAGCCCTGCGAGGCTCCCCGGTCTTCTGAGGGTGTGGTGGCCAGGGCCTCCAAATGCCCTTGCGTCCCCAGCAAGATGCATCCGGCTTGGCTCCAAGGACCCACTCCCACTGCATCCAGAACCTCTGCCCGGAGTGGCCCTGACCTCCCTCATCCAATCGTTCACTCGACAAATATTTAGTGAACACCTACTAGGCGCTGGCCTCCTGGGTGCCAGAGATAGGGGTGCAAACACCTGACCCCTCGCTGTCCTCCTGGGGCACATGAACACATGGGTAAACAGCATGGCAAACCCCTGAGACGCTCAAAAGGACAGGATGCTATTAACCTAAAAATAAAGGCCACGGTGAGAGGCAACAAGTGTCCATTTGAGATCAAAAGAATAGAAATTCAGTTCCCACGGATTCAGGCAGAAGCCCAAACAGTGTCCCGATTAGCAGACAAAGGCCAGGGGCATTGAAGAGAAAGGCAAGGGGACAGTCACATCCACAGAAGGCAGGCGTTGCCACTGGTGCAGAAAAGGTAACACTGTGACGCTCATTCTAAACAATGTTTTAAATTTGGGGCTGGTACACACAATACTTGTTTTCTTGGTGTCTTTGCAAACAGTTGTTTGAGACACAAAGTTGCCCTGGGCCCTGTCCGAAGGTTATTTTGTCCTGTGAACCTTCCGAGGTTTGAGGCAGAAGACGGAGGCCACTCCTCTGGGGTGGCAGCTCCAGCTCCATCCCAAAGGGGCGCCGTTTGGTATATTTTTACATAACCAACTCACAAAGGAGGAGGCAGCTGAGTCTGGGGTGACGGGGAGGCTTCCTGGAAGAGCCACTTAAGAGGAGCTTGAAGGGGGCGGAGGTCTGAGAGCAGGAGGGCCTTTACTCTGGGCCTGTTTCGCTGGAGCTGCTGCCTCCCCCGGTGGGGAGCCCCTGGAAGTCCTGCTTCCGGCGGTCCCCCAGGCCACCCTCTTAAAGGCCCACGTACAGGCAGCTGGCTCTGGTTTTCAGGGCACTCACCCTGTGTCAGGAATGTCTGGGGACCACGGCACACAGAGTCCCGTCAGGGGGCTCCTGCCTGGTCACCTCAGTGCCCGAGAATCCAGGCTCCTCAGCCAGGCCCAGGGCAAGAGGGGGGCTTTGTGGGCGGCGTGGCAACACGTGGAGATTTTCCTCCATCACATTTAAGCTTCCCGATTCCACACCATGGACCCACAGCGATTTCAAGTATATACAATGTTTTTCGGGCCGGCCGAGTGGCGCGGTGGTTGAGCGCTGGCTTGGGACGCCAGCAGCCTCGGTTCGGGTCCCACATGTGAGGGCCAGTGACACTGCCCTGAAAAAAAAAAAAAACAAAGAAAGGAAAAACTGTATTAAAATTGTAATACTCAATATATACCAATAACAAAAATGAATACAATGTTTTTCATACAGAAGTTCCCATGAAAACAATTGCTACAGTAGCTGGGTTTTAAAAATGCAATTAATAGGCTATATTTTTGAGTAGTTTTAGTTTTACAGAAAAATTGAGTATAGAGAAAGTTACCTACCATATGTCCCTCCCCTAGTACTGACAACTTGCTCTGGGCGGCCTATGTTTGTCACAATTGATGAGCCAGTGCTGGTATGTCACTATCACCCAGAATCCACCGGTGACCTTAGGGTCCCTCTCGGTGTTGGACGTTCTGTGGGCTTGGACACACGTGTGATGTCATGTACCCACCACTACAGTGTCACACACAGTAGTTCACTGCCCTGAAAGTCCCCTGTGCTCCCCTGTCCATCCCTCCCTCTCTCACCCCCTGGAACCCACTGTCTTCACTCTCTCCTTGGTTTTGCCTTTTCCAGAAGGTCAGGTAGTTGGAACCACACAGTGCGTAGCCTTTGCAGATTGGCTCCTCTCACTTCGTCATGTGCATCTAAGCTTCCTCCATGTCTCTTCATGGCCTGGCGGCTCATTTCTTGTTAGCGCTGAGTAATATTCCACTATCTGGATGGACAGTCTGTTTATCCGTCACCCTCTGGAGGACATCCCGCCGGCTTCCAAGGTCTGGCGATTATGAATAAAGCTGCTGTAAATGTCCGTGTGCAGGTTTCGTGTGGTAGTGAATTTTAACTTTGCATTACTTAGCCCTAGTGTTGTGGGATGACCTGGGTCTCCGAAAATTCACGTTGAAGTGCTAACCGCCAGGATCTCAGATTATGACCTTATTTAGAAATAGCATTGTTGCAGATGTAATTAGCTAAGATGGGGTCACACTGGGGCAGGGTGGGCCCTAATCCAATATGAATGGTGTCCTTATGAGAAGGGACACTGGGCAGACTCACATACAGAGAGAGGGCCGTGTGAAGATGGGGGCAGAGAGAGGTGATGTGTCTATAAGCCCAGGGACCCCAGAGATGCCAGCAGCCAGCAGAAGCTGGCCAGAGGCCTGGGACCCACTCTCCCACAGAAGCCAGCCCCGCTGACACCTTCACCTGGGACTTCCGGCCTCCAGGGCTGGGAGAGGGTCAGTCTCTGCTGTTGGAGTCCCCAGTTTGCAGGGCTTTGTCCCTGTGGCCCAGGGGCCTTCACACACCTAGTTAGCACGTGAGTGAACGGGGCGATGCATGAACACCACAGACACGGTGTGAGCACAGCCCTGGCAGCCTGAGAGGTCACTGCGTTGTCATTCCGGGGTCACTGCATTGTCATCCTGTTTGCAGGTGAGGATAGAGGTGCAGGCAGCTCCCAGGCAGGCAGCCCCGCCCACGGTTTCTCAGTTCACCCCACTCATGGCGGGCTCCCCGCAGCCCTCGTTCAAGCTGTTGGAGACTACATGTGTGCTTAAAGAGCAGGAGGCTGACATTAGCTCACTCTTGAGTTAGGGGGACCCCATGCCCTCATCTCCTGCAGCCTCTTGGGGACTTGGAGCTGGAGGCAGCCTGGCTGTGGCCGCCCTAGCCGGCGGTTTGCAGCTGACGAGGCACCAGCAGCTATTTCTGCAAGAAAAGCAGCTTTAGCTCCCTCTTCATTCCCTCAATTATGCGGCCCGGTCTCTGAAACCCTATTCGTCAACGCTTCGGGCTGACGAGGGACTATGGGGACAGAGAGGCCCGGCCGGCCCTGGGATGACCTTGGCCACCGGAAATGCCCTTTGTGATGTCAAAGTTAATTATTTCTGGGAGAAATGTCAGCCAGCCCTAATGAGTTTGACGCCTGCAGGCAGATCTGCTCCCTGGCACGCTGGGCACCCGGGGCTCTGGGGGACCCTAGGTGCTGGGCGTAGTAACACCTTACAGGCTTTACTCCTGGCACCTCTGTGGGCACTTGGGGTTTGAACCGCCCCGGCCCCCATGCTCCAGGCCTTGGTGAGTGGGGGATGGAGTGTGGAAGGGAGAGGTCTCTGCTCCCTGGGGTCTGGGGTGAAGCACAAACTCCCCCAACCTACACCCACTTCCCTGCCTCCCAGCTGCAATGCGGACCCTGCTCTGGGCTCAGCCCCCAGATCCACAAACCCCATGGGTCCCCATAGCATAGAACAAAATTGGGGCTCTCACCAGGTCCCCAACCTTGCCTGGCCCCCGCTGGCCACGCTCCCCACCGTTCTCTCCCTCAGCCTCGTAGCTTGTTGTTTGTGGCCCCTGGATGAAGGCTTGGGGGCGCGGGGGCTTTCCCAAGCCTGGGCTGCCTCGCTTGGAATTATCCAATTGGCAGGGGTGTGGACAAGTCTATCGGGGGCCGCGGACACCGCCTGGCAGAGGGACTTCAGGTGACGCCATGTCAGAAGCGCCCCTGGAAGCTGTGTCTCAGTGGAGCCACCAGGGAGGCCAGCGCGGCTTCTCTCAGCACCTGAGAAGCGAACACAGGGACGTGAACACGGCCTCAGCGGCTTCTGTGAATTCTGCTGGATGTATTTTTTTTTTCTTTTTTGAGGGCAGTGTCACTGGCCCTCACATGTGGAACCCGAACCGGGGCCGCCGGCTTCCCAGGCCAGTGCTTAACCACCGCGCCACGCGGCCGGCCCCATGTTGGACGTATTTTCAAAGTCACGCTGCCCTTACTGAGCAGATGCCCCAAGCCAGGCACCCCTCTGGGCAGTGCTGCCTTAACCTGGCCAGTATCATCATGGTTGGTACTTTATTTACAGATGAGGAAACTGAGGCACAGAGGCCCAAGCAACCTGCCCAGGGTCTCCCAGTAAGAAAATGGCAGAGCCAGGGGCAAACGTCAGGACTCAGAGCCGGCACCCCTTCCTGCAGCTGCCTTGGGGAGCGCGTCTCACACCTGCCATCCCGAGAACCCCTGGCCTCCGGCGGGGCCTGCACAGAGCCCTGGGTGGGTGATGCTCCTTCACCTGCCCCCCTCCAGGTTGTGGACAGATCAGACCCCCCCCCCCAGCTTCCTGGGAGGCAACCAGAGATCAGCTGCCTAAACAATTAAGAATCCTGTTTACTGGCAATGGGGACTATTTTAGGTTTCACCTTTCAGCCAATCAATGCCCAGTCTGTGTGGGTCAATACCAGGCTCTCTGGTGCTCAGGAAGCCAGCGGGAGGGCGAGCTTGGGGGCCAGAGGGGGAAGGGGTCAGCCAGGAGCCCTCCGAGGCTGAGCAAGGGGGATGCCCCTCAGTGCTGTCTGGCACAGCCCTGCCCGCTGGACCTCGGCCCCACGCCACCCCCTCGGGGCCTAAAACCAGCCGCGGGCTTGAGGTGAAGACGCTGGGCAGTGCTGAACGCCAAGTGCCTGGTGCACAGCCAGCGCTCCGTGGGTGTCGGCAGCACCAGTGGGAGAGCCAACTCTTCCCTCTGCATTCACTCACTCGGGGCTCAGAGGGCGTTGAACCCCGGTGCCTTGGTGGCCCTGGGCCTCGGCCCTCGCAGCCATGCTGGGGGTGGGAGGGAGATTTGCCTGCTCAGGGGTTTGGGTCCTCTGCCTTTTTCTCCTCTTCTCCTTACACAGGGAGCTGAGGGCAAGTGTAGACAGCCCCCACCTGCGCTCACTCCCTTTCTTCCAGGGTGAGTCATGGTCTCCTTTCCAAGGAGCTGAGGGGACCCAGTGGCCCTGCACAAGGGAACCAGGGATTCAAGCAGCTGCCTCTTGGGAAGGTGCCAGAGGCTCTTGCTGGGGCCACTCGGAGAGAGAGGGGCGGGGCATCAGGGAAAGACCGGGCGAGCATCTGACCACCACCTGCTCCCACAGTGGGCTGCCAGCCCCCAGGCGCTCTGCCCATTCATTCATTCACTCATTCACTCGTTCACCCCTCAACACCTGTCAGGTGCCAGTCTCAGGGACCCAGCACTCCAACGAGTCATGGAGCTCACGCCCGGCCTGGCTGTGGCACCTGTGCAGGACCTCACTGGCTAAAAGAGCGAGGCCGGATGACCAGTGATCTAGGGAGGGGGATGGTGGGAAGGGGTCAAGGCTGAGAGTTTGGGAGGACCCGGCCGAGTGGGAACAGGGCAGCTTGGGGTTGGGGGTGGAGGGTCCTGGCCACTCCCCCTGTGCTGGCATTGGGGTGCTGTGCAAGACAAGACAGCCCACGGCAGGGTGCCCTGAGCCTTCCAGCTGGAGGAGAGGTGGTGGGTACGCAGGCCCCGTGGCGGCCGCCGTCTTCACAACCACCCCTGAAGGGGCTGGGGTCACAGGGCCGGACAGAGGGGCCTCGAGTGGGGGGGTGGGAGGGTCCTCAGTGGGGTCTCGACAGGTCCCACCAAGCAGGCATGGTGACCAGGGGACAGCCCAGGGACAGAGGGCACTCTGTCCTCCCCTTGCAGACGGCGTGCTGACAGTGCCGTGAAGGTGGGGTCCGTTCTGGAGTCCCTTGCTGGGGGCAGGTGTGACCACAGAGGGGAGGAGGCCAGGGGCAGACAGTGGGACCGGGTTGGGCCGCCTTTCCTGCTCCGACCCAGCCAGAGGCCGTGGGGCTCACGTGGGGTCATGTGTGTGCAGTTCCGGGGGCCGGGTTGAGGGAGGGGCCTGGTCTGGGAGAGGTGGCGGGCTGGGGCTGGAGGGGAGGCCGCAGGGATGGTGGAGGGGGTTGCCCCTAGTGCGCACAGCTGAGTGTGTAGGGGGAGCCCTGCGGTGAGGACGGGTCTCAGGGCTGAGTAGGGGAGCTGTGCCAGTGGCCAGTCACCCTCTGCCGGGCTCTGAGCTGGACATGGGCGAGGCTGCGGGGACAGCAGGTGGGGACCCTCCTGAGAGGTAAAGAGGGTTGTGGAATTACCGCAGGGGGGAACCCCAAGTCAGCCGGCCAACCAGTGACCCTCACCCCCAGACAGCAGGGCCGGAAAGTCGGGATAAACACGGTCTTGCTCTGAACGTGGGCTTCTGCATCTTGTTTCCGCTGGGATCCCTCGGTGGCCCTGTGGGAATGGCGGTGCCCGCTGGCAGCAGGCGCTGGAGAGCCCTGCTCGAAGCCCACTGTAAGCTCCGGGGGACTCGGACAGGAGCGAGGACCCTCCCGCAGGACACCAGGGGCCTAAGACACGGGACAGAGGCTGAGGGCGGAAACGAAGCAAACTGTTGCCCGGCAGAGTGGGGGTTTGTGACCCTGGCCCCGACGTCCCCCTCTGGGCCCCAGATGGCCAGGATCCGGAGGGCCCGGCCAAGCTGCTGCGGACACAGACGCTGTCAGCCTGCCAGCCGCGGCTCCCGCGTCCCCAGCGTCCTGGGCAGGGACGCGGGCCTCTCAGGCGGTGACCCTCTGTTACTAGCCAGTGTCATTGGCGTTGGAAGTTTGAAGCCACGATGCCTGGTTTTTAAGTCCCTATTTATTTTGTTACTCAGATTGGTCTTGGCAGACAGATATATTTTTAAGGGCACTTGTGACACATTTATTTGTGGGGCTAATTAAAAAGTCCTAACTGATCTTGGTGGGGAGGCAGTGTTGTTACTGTATTTAATTATACTTCTAGAAATCACAAGCTTGTGATTAGAAATTACTAGAAAAGCGGTGCCATTCTCTGGGGGGTGTAGCTTTTGGTGGGGGGCTGGCACTTGGGAGCATCTAGGTCCCTCACTGGGGCGCAGCTCCCCGCCAGGCCTGGCCAGGCTGTCACTCAGAGGGAGGACTGGCCTCCCCTATCCCTGAGAAAGCTCCTTCTCACCTTGGTCTCCGCCAGAGGGACTTGTAGGCCAGGCCCCGGGGGAGGGTCTGGGGGAGAAGGTGGTGGGCGGGGAGAGCCCCTGGTCCAGGAGCCGCTGCGCGAGGCGTTATGGCGCTGCTCCCCCACATCCTTCGTGGGGCCTGCGAGGGCCTGCTGGGCACGCACGGTGTGCCGGGTGCGTTGGTCCTCATGCTTGGGTAGGGGGGAGGCACATGCCAGGATGACCGGCTGCTGTGGGCTCTGGGGACAGTCCCCGGTGGGTCTGACAGCTGACCCGTTACAATTTAGGTGGCCGAGGGCATCACAGGTCACAAGTCTTTCAAAGCTCTGTCCCACTTGTCCGCTGGACCCTTATACTGCCAGGTCACCACCCCCAGGATACAGACGAGGGGAGCCTCCTGTTTCCAGGTGGGGAAGTCGAGGCCACTCACCTCAGCCATACAGAATGGCTCAGGCTGGCGTGGACGGCAGGCACTGGCCCCCACGGCCTAAAGGGGAAAGTGACTCCAGCGGCCCCTCCTCCCCGAACCCTCCCCATGCCACCATCCAGCTGTACTCGGCTTCTTGGAAAAGGCTATTCTTGGGTCTGCCCAACAGGTGCCTAGCATGGCGCTCAGTCTGGCTGATGTCAGCCTCCCACAGCGTGCTGGTCGGGCGCCCCTGGGCTGGCTTTGGCGGAAGGCTCCAGGCCTTGGCTGGCGTCCTAAGTCGGCTGCTCCCAGACCCCCCTCAAGGGCCAGAGAGAGGGCCCGAGACCCTCGCGGGGACAGGCGCCTTCTCTTCCGGGAAGCGCTCCCTGTCCCCTCCCTGTCCTGTCATCGTGTCATTGCTGGTTCTGAGCTGGGAGGCCTGCGCTGGCGTTGGAGTCTGACTCTAGGCTCGGCCCTGTGCTCGGCCCATTCCCCAAGGGCTGAGCATGGTGACAACACGCTTCGCAGGAGGGCCAGAGCCCCGAGAGGCCGAGTGCCTCTGCCAGCACCCAGCAAGCTTGTCCTAAACGAGCCAACGAATGAAAGGGCACCCACTCAGCCGCAGTCAGGTGCCGCTTCTGAGGACCCGGGCTCCGGTGTGTGCAGCCTTCAGCTCGGGGCCACCCTGTGCCCGCACCTGTGGTTCTGAGACGCCAGCCTCAAAGGAATGCCCTGCAGATGCCCCCCCCTCCCGCAAAGGAAGGAGCCCTGGGCCCCGAGGCAGCTGGCAGTCGCCAGGTCTCACTAATTAACGGAAGCACAGGGCAAGAAACCAGAACGCAGGCCAGCAGGAAGATGGCGGGGTCAGTGGTGGACAGAGGAAATTTATATTTTTTGGCATCTGACTGCCTCTGCAGTGACATAATCAGAGGACTTTACTGACTGGGCAATAATGTTACTCATAACTGGATGCTCTGTGGTTCGGCAGAGCTGGCTGCAGGCTTCCAAGCCTCCGCAAAGGTCACTGCAGGGGCTCACAGAGGCTGCCGGGGCTACTCCCAGGCGGAGCCCCAAACACAGGCCGGCGGGGGTGGGGGCTGCAGTTAGTCCTGGGCAGAGCATCCGCCCATGGCCCTGGGAATGTGGCCTCATCAGACAACTACTCCAGCAACACTTAGTTGGTTGACAGTCTCACTCCCTCAAATCTAGGTGAGATTAGCTTAGTGGGGGGCCGGGGTGTCATTGTGGGGGGGTGGGGATCGGTCTTGTAAGAGAAGGGCCTCGGGGGAGGGGAGGCAATAGGACCAGGGGGAACTTCAGGGTCATGAGGCCTGTGGGTATCAGAGTGGGGGGAAGGGAGGGTGACAGGGGCTTCCCATGCGGCCCTTGGACAGAACCGCCAGGTGCTCAGCACGGACAGGGGCAGGCCAGGCATTAGCTGTGATCTCAGCGAAAAAGCCAGCCGGGGTCTGTCGCCTTGGGGCCGGGAGGTAGACAGAGAGCGCCTGGGGAATCTCCCAGCAGACTCTGCTCTGAGCCGTCAGTCATGGCCCACATGCCACACTCCCCAGCCACCATCCGTGGGGCATCGCCACCCCACAATGGTGCCCGTCCCACGGAGCCTGGGCACAGGCTCAGAATCCTCAAGACAGCCACAAGGAGTGGAGATGTGGAGGGCGTGGGAACCGGCTGCCTCCGTACTGGGCAGACGTGCCAGGTGATGAGACTAACTGTGCGAGCTGACATTTTGAGTTTAGGTTTCAGTTTTATGTCAGTTTTCCGTGCTGTGTAACAAATTACTAGTATTTGACAGCTCGGAACTTCACCCACCTATTGTCTCAGATCCGTGGCTCCTCCACCCCGGGCCTCACGGGGCTGACGTCGGGGGAGGCCAGGCAGAGGTTCCTCCTGAGGTTCAGGGCCTCGTCCACGCCCTTTCAGTTTCTTGGGGGTGTAGATGAGGTTGTGTTTGTCCGGGGAACCCGCAGACCCTGGCCACGCGGCCCCCATGGACAGGCCACAGCCTGGCTGCTGGCTCCTTCTTTGAGGCCAGCAGGACGGCGCCTTTCTGATGCTTTTCCTTTTAAAGGACCTGGGACTACGCTGGACACCTCCACTGACCCCCCGTTGGTCACCATCAGCGGCAGGGCCGGAGGCGGAGGGACCCCTGCTGTGGCCTCGCTGTTCATGGTGGCCGTGTCCAAAGTGGCCCAGAGAGGGGCTGGGGGGCAGAGGGGCTGCTGTGCCAGGCGGGGCAGGTGGAGGGGGAGGAGGCAGGGACTCGAGTTGTCCCTGCAGCCAGGCCCGGATCCCACCCGCCCTGGTCTGTGTGTGCACAGGGGCTGATCCTTGCTGGGGCTGGCTGTTGGGGTGATGGCAGCTAAGTGCGCGTGCTCCGGGCTTGGCACCCACTGACTGCAACGACCCGATCAATCCATCCGGCATCGCTGCTGTGTGACCATCGCCCTCACCTCTTGGCTTCCCCGAGGCCAAGTGGGCACTGCCTTCGAGGAAGGGGAAGCGCCTCTGGGGTAGTGAGTAGCAGAAGCATCCCGGGACCCACTGGCAATGGGAAGCCTGGAATGGAAGACCTCCCGCTGAGTCCCAGACCCCATCCTGGTGCCGCCTTCCAGCACAGACTGTCACAGGGAAGGTCCATATGCTCAGCCAGGCCTCGACCCCATCAAGGTCATCAAGGTCAGCACCGAAAACCTGGCAAAGTGGGCGGCCTCAGGCCCCTTGGGAAGGCTAGTGTGCAGGGAGAGCTCCCAGTAGGAGCAGGAACGGTGCCCGGTGTCCCCGGAGGGCAGCCTCACACCTTCCTCCCCTGTGTCTGCAGGACCCAGGCAGCCACCGTCTCTGAGGACATCACCCCCACACTCACCCCCCGAGCATGCTGTGACATTTGTAAATGTTACATGCAAGGAACCAAAACCACGCCAGAGGACATCGGCGTGGGCCCGAGAAAGCCAGACTGATGGCAGCTTTCCCTCCCATCAGCATGGGTTCATCTTGGCTCCAAATGAGTTGGGATGTTCTTTTTTTTTTTGAGGGCAGTGTCACTGGCTCTCATATGTGGGACCGAACCGGGGCCGCTGGCTGGGATGTTCTTTTTTTAAAGCACCTTTATAACAACCCCAGAATGAATATTTATAGGGCAGGGATGAGGGGACGGGCTAACTGTGGCTGAGATCCTGTTGGGAGCACCACTCCTGGGCTACCAGAGAACACCATGTGAGGGAGATAAAGCCACTGCTTTGCCCAGGCCCGGCTGGGCTCCCGGTGGAGGGAGGGCAGAGACACAGAAACCTCTGACCTAAGCAGATCACAACCTGCAACGGGGTGCTGATGGCCCAGGATAACCGAGGCTCTGGGATGCTCTCAGGAGCAGCCCTTTGGGAGGCCGTGTCTCAGCAGCCGCCTGTGCTGAGACCCGGGTTATCTGTGTCCACAGGGCAATGACCAGGAGTCAGGGCCCTGCTGGGTCCCGCGGGTGTCCATCAGAGCCGTTTGAGCTGTGCAGCCTGGGACCCCTGGGGTCCACTTTGAAGGGGAGAAGTTCTCCGAGGTGCCCCTTCCATCCCCTTACGCTGAGCCCCAGGAAGCCGGTGCAGAGAGCAGGCTCTCCCTCAGCCGCCACCCCTTATTTGCCTGGAGCAGGCTGGGAAGGGTGGTTCAGCACGGAGTGTCCGGCATTGCACACAAGGAGCCCACTTAGCAAAGCGTGCGCTCTGTGCGACTTCGCCAGAACCTGTGCACAGGTTAAAGGATGCTCGCTCACCTGGACGGAAATCCTGTCCCCCTCTCCCAACAATATCAGGGGCTAAATGGTTTGAAGCTAAGTGGGCCAAAGGTCTGTGGTTCCTTCAGTTCTCCACGTCCGGTAGACTCTCCCCTGCACAGTGAGAACTCTGAGGATGAATGCATGAATGCAAAGGAGGGAATGAGTCTCAGCGAGACGGGCTTCCTGCTGTGGCAGTCCAGGGGCCCAGGCCAGTCTGCTCTGCCCTCAGCGCCCCGGGTGACCCCTGAGGGCTCCACGCTCAGGCTGGACCCCAGCGCACCTCCTCTCCGCCCGTTGCCGGTCGCTCCCCCCATCCAGGAGCTCTGGGTTGGTGCGGGCTCTCTGGGGGGCAGGTCTGAGGCTCTCGCGCTGACCCAAAGCCGCAGGAACCCTCTCAGAGGCTCCCAATGGCCCCGTGGGCAGGACCCCCGGGAAGTTTCCTGCCTCTGGATGACAGTAAAGCTGTCACCATTCTGGATGGGAGGTCTCTGGAAACAAATTGCTCTCTGCTGGCATCAGGGTGCTGAAATATAACTTTCTTGACGAGCTGTCAGGGAGGCTTTCCCACCACCATTATGGTAATGTGTGCACACTTGCTGCGTGCGTGTGCGTGTGCGTGTGTGCATGTCTGTGTGTGCATGTGCATGTGTGTGCTTGAGCGTAGTGGTTTGGCAGCAGGCAACCTCCCAGGCAGGGCGCAATGGAGGTCATGGTCTTCCTGCAGCGTGACGGTGTCCCCTGGCCCATGGGCATCTCACACCCACTCTGCTCCACAAGCCTGTGTGTGCGGGGTGGGGGTGGTGGTGAGCTGAGGCTGGGCTGCTGGGCCTCACAAGGCTCTGGGGCATCCCACAGGCGGATGCTCCCCACTGGGGACAGCAGGCACCCACCCGTGGATGTCCCTCTAGGAGCCCTCTGCCTCAGGGCCTGTGAGAAGCTGCCTTTGCCCGGCTTCAGCAGGGAGGGGCCCCAGGCCCAGACCAGAGACAGGTCTGTGGGTCTCAGCCCGCACTGCTCCTGGCTGTGGGCCCAGCCCCCTGCCTGCCTGCCGGCCTGCGGGTGGCACCCATGCTGGTGCGGGCATAGGCCAGACCTGCACGGAGAGGCCGGGCCGCTGGACGCTGCTGGGAGCTGGGCAGAGTGTGCTCCTCTGGTTGTCTCCCGTCTCTCGAGAACTGGACTGAGCCTTTCCCAGGCTCCCCGCTTCATGCTGAATGGCCTCCCTCCTCAGCCCAAGGCTCTTCCTGACCCACAGCAGCTGCCCCATGAGTGCCCCCAGCTCTGTCACCCTCAGTGCTGGCTCCGTTCTCTCCAGGCCTGAGAGGACCTGCTGGACGAAGCTTCCTGGGGCAGCTGGGACAAACGGCCACACACTTCATGGTTAAAAACAAACATGTTTGTTCTGGAAGCGAGGAGGCTAAACCCAGGGTCCTGGGGCCCGGCGGGGCGGCTTCCTGCCTGTCCAGCTCGGGGGGCCTGTGCCCCCAGCCCCTCCTCCATCCGCAGCAGCCCAGCATCTTCCGGGCTCTCACCCGCGTCACCCCTGACTCTCACGGCCTGCCTCCTTCCTGTGACTCCATTTGGGGCTCACCCGGATAACCAGGGTCATCTGCCATCTCAAGGTCCTTCACTGCGGGCCAGCCAAGTGGCGCGGTGGTTGAGCGCTGGCTTGGGAAGCCAGCGGCCCCGGTTCGGGTCCCACATGTGAGGGCCAGGGACACTGCCCTCAAAATAAATAAGTAAATAAATAAATAAATAAATAAGGTCCTTCACTGAGTCACACCTGTGAGGTCCCTGTCGCCACGCGAGGTGACACATTCCGCATCCCCAGGCTCTGGGGACCAGGATGTGGGCCTCTTTGGGGAGGGGTGTTGTCTGGTCCAGTCCACAGGGAACATTCCAGCAGCAGACCAGGCTGGCTGGTAGGAGGCCCTTTACAGCCTCCTCGTCAGCAGAGCTGCGACTGTGGTTCTGGGGGCCGTCCCCTGTCCCCACACCCCGCTACCTGAGGGGAGCTAGGGTACCATAGTCAGGAGAGGCAAAGTTGGGGTCCAGTCCTCTCTGCATGGCTTAGGTCCCCAGGAGAGCAGCAGCTCGGCCCTCACAGCCTGGAGGGCCTGTGCCCGGGGCCCGGGGGGCCCAGAGGTCAGGTGGTGGGGGTCAGTGGAGAGAAGGGGAGAAGCTGGACTTGAGCTCGGTTCATCTGTATCTGCTGTTTTTTTATTGAGGAGAAATTCCGTGACATTAGCCGTTTTACAGTGAACCATCCAGGGGCACGTAGCACATTAATGGTGATGTGCAGCCGCCACCACTATCTCGTTTCAGGATATTTTACCCCCCAAAGGAGGCCTGGTTCCCATCAAGTGGTCGGTCTCCCCCCGGCCCTGGCCACCGCTATCTGCGTCTCCTCCTGCGATCTGCCTGTTCTGGACACTTCATGTAAATGGAATCGCTACGGGTGGCCTTCTGGGTCTGGCTTCGCTCACTCGGGTTTTCCGGGGCCATCCAAGCGGCAGCCTGTGTCGTATCCCCTTCGCTCTGCCGCATGGGCAGGGGTGCAGGCCCACCCGGGCATCAGCAGGCGGACTGGGCGGTTTCCGCCTCGCACTTGGGCACAAGTGCCTGTCTGAGCCTGGCCTCCTTTCCTTTGGGCACGTACCTGGGGTGCAATCGCTGGCCCGGCCGGCTTCACTGTTTGAGGCGCGGCCAGAGCGTTTTCCCTGGGGCTGCACGGGCTCACACCCCACCAGCCACGTGCGCGTAAGGCCCCGACTTCCCCACATCCGCACCAACACTTGTTTTTTCCCCGCCGTCTGTCACCGCCATCCTGGTGGCTTTGGGGTGGTGTTTCACTGTGGTTCTGATTTGCATCTCCCTGGTGACCAGTGACGTTGAGCACCTTTTCATGGGCCTGTTGGCATCTGCAAGTCTTCTTTGGGGAGATGTCCACTTGAGTCCCTTCACTGGGTGAGCTGGGCTTGTCTCACAGAGAGGGCCCGTTGAGCTAACAGTTGACTGAGTCACTCCCTCCCTCAGTCACTCATCCATCTCTGTGTGGAGAGACCTGAAGGTGAGAGAGAGATGTCCTGGGGTGTCCCCTGTCCCTGAGCTGATACCACAGGCTTAGCCCCGCGCTGAGGCCTCAGCCAGGGGTTCTGCCCCAGCACCTCGTGGGAGGGGCCACGGCCCCACCTCCCAGAGGAGGAAGCTGAGGCTCAGGCGGCAGAGTCACCTCTCACTGCCCCCACGGCACACAGGCCAAGGCTCCAGGGCCCGCTCTTCCACCGTGACAGGGGCTCAGACCTCAAGGAGGAGTGAGGCTGGAACCAGGCTCCAGTGGGGCCTTCGTGGGCGCTGCAGCCTTCTCCCTTCCGGCTGGAAGGCGTGATGCACGTGAGGCCTGCCTTCTCGGGGCCCAGCCTGGCTCGGCCCACCCGCCCCGCCTGCACCCTGGGGACAGTGCTTCAGGAAATGCTCTCAGCCAGAAGCCACTGCTCCCAGGGGCACACTCAGGGCTCCATTACTGTCCTGACGCTTCCAGGAAATGCTGCTCTGGGGATGGGGTGGGGGCAGGGCGCTCCGCCCCTGCCCAGCTCACAGGGTCCACCCGGGCAAGGTGCCCTGTGACCCAGAAACCACATGTGCTTCCACTGGCCCAGTTCCCTGTCCCGGCCAATCCCTGGGGGGCCCCCTGCGCTTGCAGCAGGCTCTGAGCAGGGCCTCCCTTCTCACTGTCAGGCCCTCCTGCTCCGGGGCAGGGACATTTCCGTGCCGCCCAGGGCGGAGGGTCCCTCCTCCAGGAGGTTGCAGGCCGGCGCCCACCCTCTCCTCTCCTCTTTGAAAGCTTTCCCACCCCACTCCTCCTTTGCAGGAAAGGCACCCTACTTCCCTGGGGTCCCCCACCCGACGCCCTCCTTCTCATAGCCACCTCTACTCAGTCAGCAGATCCTGTGGGCAAACTCGCAAACTGATGCCAGCCAGAGACCCAGTGGTTTCCCACTACACCACAGCCTCACTGGTCCGAGCGGTCAGCCTGCTGCTCTGGGGCTCCTGACAGCTCAATCATCCTACCCTCAGCCCTGCAGCATTTCCACCAGAGTGACCACGTCCTTGCCCAGCTGGCCAGCTGGCCATCAGCCCCAGCCTCCTTGCTGTCCCTGGACAGGCCAGGCTCCCCCTCTGGCCTGTGTGCTCCTCCCCGGACACAGGCCTGCTGCTCCTCTGACATCACGAGGGCCACCGTTCGTCCCCCACAGAGGCATCCCTTGACCTCTGACCTACATCACCACCCAGGCCCTGTCCATCCCTTCCCCAAACGGGCTCTTCTAGAGCTCCTGGCCACGCAGGACTGTGGCCGGCCCTTGTTAAGTTCCATGCCCTCTCCCTCAGCGCCCAGCACAGTAGCTGCTGTTCACATGTGGCTACCGAAACCAAAATTGACTAAATTAAAGCAAATCCAAGAAGCAGTGTGCAGCCAGGCTAGCCTCATTTCTAGATCTCAGCAGCCACATGTGGCTGGGTGCAGCGCCTCCCACCAGGGCAGGCTGGCCCCCACGTGGCCGTGACAGTGAGATGGTCCTCGGTGGTGAGTGAATGAGGAAGGCAGGCTGTTGGGGCTCCTGGCTGCTGCTTTATTTGTCTGCACCCATGACACAGGGTCATATTGCCTGCCACCTTTCTGAGAATCCCCAGGAGGCCCGCTGGGACCTTGGTGTCTCCCACATCTCCCCAAAACTTGGTGGTCTCCCTGAGTGGTTTGATCAGCGTCCAAGGCAGGGGACGTCTGGACTGTCTTTACAACCTTGGAGAGGGAGCTCTGGAAAGCAGCAGGGGCCAGACCGCAGCCACTGCCCAGTTCTGCCACCAACCATGTAACCTCGGACAACTCAGCTTCCCTCTGAGCCCTGCTGCCCCTGGTAAAGTGGGGTAACAGGATACCCACCTCTTAATGATCCTTTGAAGACCAACAGATAACCTACACAGGTGCTTCTGGAATACCCATAAATGCTGGTGTGGCGGATAAATGAACGGAGAGCTCTGTCATCTCCCTTTGTCCTAGGGACCTTGGAGGACTCTGGGGCCCAGGCCCACACCAGTCCCCCGTCCCAGTCTGTGAGTGCTGGCCGCCATGACGAGGGTGATTATAGAGGTGATTTATAGCAGGGCCTGCTCCACACCCTCCCTCAGCATCTCGGGGCATCACGCACAGGGACAGGCCTGGCCAGCGCCACTTCCCAACGCCCCTCCCTGCAGTTTCAGCCCCTGCCCCGCCCACCTGCAGGCCCAGCCAAGGGGCCCTGGCTGCCCTCCCCTCCCCTCCCCTCCCTTCCCCTCCCCTCCCCCTGCGGATACGCAGGGCTGGGAGGACAGGAGGAGGAGGCACAGGGCACAGGGGCTGGGGTTTGCCGGGGGACAGGGGACAGGGGAGTGTGTTGGGGAGCTCCGATGCTGCCCTTCGCACTGGTTGTTCTCCCACTGTCTGCTGGAGGCCAAATGGCTATTTGGTTTCCAGAAAAGTCCTTGGACAGGGGCAGCTTGAAGTGTCTCAGGGTTCCCACTTCCCTTGGGGTGAGCCAAGCGAGGCCCCCACACACACTGGGAGGCTGTGGGCGGCTCCCATCTCAGCCTCCCAGCCATGCAGAGGGCTCCCAGAGTGCAGGCCCACCTTGCAGGCCCTCCTCCCCTCCCCCCCCACCCCCAGCCACACTCAGGTTCCAGGGCCTTCTCCAGAAAGCACCTGAGCCCCCACTGCTCTCCTTGCTCTCCTGGGCCTGACGTGGGGAGTGGGCTGCGTCCCGGGGTGTGCCACAGAGAACCGCCCACTGCACCAGGGGTCCCAAGGCTGGCACCCTGTGGTGCTGGCGTGGACCCGGGTGTCACGGAGGGGTCAGGCACAGGGGTGTGTGAGAGGCACAGACACCCTTTCCCCATGTGCCAGCCTGCAAGGCCCAGGAGATGGGGAGGTTTCTGAAGTCGCTTTCCAGAACAATAGGGCCTCTGACTGCCTGCATTCCGGTCAGGACAAGCAGTGAAGCTAACTGCCTGCCATCCCGTGCAGGCCCTGCACCTGGCCTTCTGGGAAGTGGGTCCATCCTGCTACTGCAGCCCCCTGTTCCGTGTCCTGGGGGACCCCAGAGGCAAGGAGACCTGCCCAGCTCACACAGTTATGGGGCCAGTTGGCCCTGCGAGGACACGCCCACTGCATTGTTTAGGCGTGAACCCAGGATGGGGGCGCTCCAAGAGTGCGCAGTGCATGGACATGGGGTGTCCCACTCACACTTGCCCCCTGGTTGCAGGTCTGGAAGAAGTTTGGCAGCTCGTTAGCCTGGCTCCCTGTCCAAGGTGACCTGCGGGTGTCATTACTCAGGGCTGGCTTGGGAGCTTCCGGAGACCCGGGTGACTCCGTCAACACTTGATCCGGGCCCCAATTCTGGGCAAAAGGGCAAAGCCCAGGGGGTACTGGGTGGGTCCCTAGATGGCCTGGGTAGGGCCCAGCCCACCGGAGGGCCAGAGCAGGCAGGAGACACAGGCTCCCCTGCGCAACCCATGCCCTGGGAGTCACCTGGGTCTCCCCAGGGCACCCCTGGGAACCGGCTGCATGGCCTGAGAGGCTGTGCCCGCCTGCTGCCTGCTGAGAGGGCCTCTGCACTGAGCTGGGCTAAAAATAGCAGGGGGATGGCAGGGCAGGGACAGCCGGTGGGAGGCTCTGGGGAGGGGCCGGGAGGGGGCATCGGGTGGCAGCCTGGGCCCAGGACCGGCCGTCAATGGCGCTGGCTGGCGCGCCCACCCCGCTCCCGGTGGCCGGCCAGCCACGGCCCAGCTGACAGGCTATTTTTTCCCTGCTTGACTAAATATGGTCAGGGAGCACAGCCCGAGGGGGCCACTTGGCCGGCTGCGTGTTTGGGATGCTTGGCCGGGTATATAAGGACGGCAAAGGTGAGGCGGCTCCTGATCCAAGGGGCCCCCACTCCCGCCCCGGCCCTCAGGTCAGCCCTCCTCTCCCTCCCCTCCCCCCTCGTGCAAGTGCGAGCCTGCACCCCGCGGGCTCCCTTTTGTTCCGGCCCGACCTCTGCCTGGCGCTGACCCCGCCGCGGGAGGGGCCCAGGTGCGCGGGCGGAGGTCGCCCCTGCCCAACTCCGCGTCGCCCGCCCGCCACTCCCGCGCCTCCCGGCTCTCCGTCCCTCGCTGGAGCTCTGCCTCCCTGCGAAGCCTGCGCTGCTGCAGGAGGGCTGGGGGAGGGGCAGGGGTGCGGAGAGGGGGTGCTCGGTGTCTTCTTTCTCTCTGCCTCCCCCACCCCCAAGTGCGGACGCGTCGGGAGCTCCGGCCTCCCCCACCCCTGCATTCTCCATTGGCTCCGGGAGAAGGTGGATGGCGCTGCCGCGGCTGCAGCATCTCCCGGAGAGCCGCGACCCTGCGCCCGCAGCCGCCGTCGCCAGCCCGGCTGGAGGGGCTCCGCGGTGAGTCCCGCCCGGCGCGCCCCGGCGCCCCCGCAAACTTGCCGGCGCCGCGGCGGGGGTGTGCCCGGCGCGGGGGGAGCCGCGGGGCCGGCCGCGTGGCTCCGCGGGCGCCTCGGAGTTCGCTCCCGGCTGGCCGCAGCGTCCGCATCTGCGAAACTGCAGCGCCAGCAGCCCGCAGGGCCGGGGGCGCGTCCGGCTCGATGCGCGAACTTTGACACGCGGGCCTCGGGCGAGGAAGCGGCCGCCTCCTGACGCCGGGTGGACGGGGTCGCGGCGCCGCGGTGGGGCGCGGGCCGAGGGCCGGCGAGGGGCGCCTGCCCCCGGGCCACCCCGCCACGCCCAGGCAGGCTTGCGGCTAAACTTGCCTTGGAACTTGCAGCCTTGGCCGCACAGAGGCTGAGCAGGGGTCCCCGGAGCAGGGCGGGGCTCTGGACGCGCCGGCGTCCCCACTGGGGTCGGGAGGGTCCCCGTGCTGGGCGTGCACAGCCGGCGCGCGCGGGTGGAGACTGGGGGCCTGGGGCGGGGAGCAGCCCAGTGGTCCCTGGAGGGGAGGGCGACCTCCCCTGGCTGGGGGCACGGGGGCTGGGGGTGTGCACAGCTCACTGCTGGGGGCAGCCCAGGGCATGGTGCCCGCTCACTGTCCCTCGTGGCCCCTCAGAGGTGGCTCAGTGCTTCTTTTCTTACCAAGAAGGGAAACTTTTGCAAAGTAGCTGTGGTTCATTTGTGAGCAGGCGGGAGCTCAGGAGGGCTCTTGCTGGACCTGGGGTGGCTCTCCTGCCCTTTGGGGCCCCCACCTTTCCCCTGACCTCCAGACACCATCCCTGTGGGCACCTGGGAGGCAAGGGTGAGGGAGGGTCCCAGGCCTGAGCAGTGGCAGGTTTCCCAGCTTCTGAGGTCTCATTTGTCAGAGGATGGCCTGGCAACTTTTAGATCTCAGACTCCCATTATCTGGCGAGGTTCTCTGGAGGGCACATTCCAGGGGAGAGAAGTGGGGCCCTGGCGGCTGTGTTAGTGGCCCTTTTTTATCCTTGGTGACGCAAAGATAATGAATGACAGTAGCCACATGGAAGTGGGACATTGCTCCTCCGTATCTTTGCTGAGTGGCTCTTCCCATTAGTGGGGTGCCTCTCAGAGCCCTGATCATGCACCCCCACATTAAATTCCAGCCCAGCCATGCCCAGCGCAGCTGCCACAGCCTGGGCACTTTAAAAATCGCTTAGCTGCCTCTGCACAACGCAGGTTCTGCAGAGACACTGCCCTGCCTGGGTGACAGCAGCGTCCGGACACCCTCCCTGGGCCCATCCTCACAGGGCAGGGACGGGTGAGGAGGAGCGGGCAGGTCACTTGGACCTTGTCTTGCTGGCAGAAGGGAAACCGGAAGTGCGTTCAGGCCGGGTCCTTGTCCCCTGGCCAGGGCCAGCTCCCAGCCACTCTAGGACCGTGGCCCTGCGGCCCAGCCCTCTGTGTCTGCACCGGGCTCCCCGCAGCAGCCAGCGTCTTCCCTGCTCTCTCCCTGTACAGGCACCGTCCCTGAGCGGCAGCCTCCTTCCAAGTCCCAGCCTCACCTGTGGGCCTGCCCTGGGCCTCGGCGAGGCCTCCATCCCACGCTGCTCCTGACGCCCCGTGGGTTCCTCTCGTCTTCCTTCCTGTGGTGGGAACCAGCCGTCCGTTGTTTTCAAACTCCCGGCTTCAGGGTGGCTATAGAAGTTGGTGGGGGAGAGGGGCTGCTACTTGTCGGGGTCCCAGGGAAGTTTGGAAATGCAGTGGAGGGAATATCGACACAGTTAAGTACTCAAAAGTGCTTAGTTTGCCGCTTGCTCAGTTTACTTAAACCCTCTTTAACAGGTTTATTAGAAGCCAGTGAGCACAGGGGAAATTCATTAACAGGAAGGCAGCCCTTGCGTTTGCCTGTAAATTGGTATTGATCAGGCCTGGCGGAGGCTGGGCGCAGGCCACAAAGAGCCAGGTGAGGACCGGCCGGCCTGGGTGCCCGTGTGAGCTGCCTGCTTGCGCAAGCATCGTTTCAGGGGCCTCCGCAGAGGTGGTGACGCCAGGAGGGGAGAGGGAGAGAGGGTGAAGAAGATGAGGGAGCCAGCCGGAGGAGGCGGCGTGGGAGTGGGCAGGAGCCGGCCCCAGGCCCTCGCCGGATGGGTGTCTGCTCTGTGGCCAGGCTGAAGCACGGGCCACCTCCCAGCAGCTTCTAGCCGCCCTGGGGACTTGGGGTCCGCCTGCAACTGCCCGTCTCACGCACTTCCTCAAAGACAGAGGCACCGAGCCCCCCTTGGATGCCAGTTCCTGGACGCACATCACCAGGGACCTGCCGGGGAGTCGCCCAGCTGCCCAGGTAAGGCCTGTCCATTCCTCTGATCTCCTGGCGCCATCTCCCCTGTCTGGGCCTGCGGCGAGGGGTGCTTTTTGCTGGTTTTGGCCGCCCTGCTCCCGGACTGCTCAGGGGAAGGGCCCTCCCTGTGCACTTGGCAGGGACGAGGGCACCCAGACAGCGTGCTGGCTAGGTCTCAGCACTGTCTGGGGAGTGGCTCATCCTTTCTCTGCGGCGAGGGTGGGAGGTGGCAGCTTGGGTCCTTTCTTGTTCCATTGATGCAAAACTATACGACTGTTGGGGTGATTAAAGGGATTCTTGAGACTTTCTGGGGTGCACGGTCTGCTTCTGCCTTTCCGACTCTGTGACGTGTGTGTGAGGGAGAGGGTAGGAGGGGCGCTGAGGTCAGAGTGGGAGGGCACAAGGAGGGCTCCTTGTGGAGGGTGTGGACAGGCAGCAATTCCAGGGCCCCTGTTCGACCTTCTCCAACCCCAGGTGGGGCCCGGCGGCACCCACAGTACACACCGAACTACCTGCCTGGGAGACATACTTCTTTATATGCCCATATGACCTGCTAAGCTATGGAATGTAAAGAAGTATGTATTTCAGGTTGGGGACTTTGTCGCCGGAGTAAGGGGGGCAGTCCATGCCCGAGGGGCCTCCCAAGGGGACAGACAGGCAGACAGTGGCTGTGGCGCGGAGAGGCCTGGGTGGCAGGCAGCCTGGGTGCTGGTGGCGGCCCTGTCCCCTGCCTGTATTGTTCTGTCACTTTGCCTGTGTCAGCAGGTGGAAGCGTTCATCAGACATTAAATATTCAACGTGCTGACTGCGGCAGAGGGAAGGCGGCCCTGTGGCAGGCAGGGTCCGCTTGGGGGCGCGAGGGGCTGGGGGCTGTGTGTGGGCGCCTTGGCTTGGGCACATGGGGTGGCGTGGCTCTGCCGCTACCACTCCTTGACACCCTAAAAGGGGTCATTTGCCAGCAGAATGGGCTGTTGGTGTGATTGGGGCAGAAAACTGCTCCTAGGCACAGAAAAGCAGCCTGTTTCCAAATGGACGGACCAGCTGGGCGGGGAGGGGGGCAGGCCGGCCTTGCGGCCTCGCGTAAGACGAGTCTGGAGGGGAAGACATTCTGTGGCTTGCCACATGGCTTGGCCTCCTGGGGGGTCCAGCACGGGCAGCAGCCCCCGTGCAAGGTCACGGGCACCTGTAGCCGCAGGCCCCTCCCGCTCCTCTGAAATATTGGAGCCCAGCATCTGAGGGCACCTCGGGCGCCCTGGTGACGAGGACAAGAAACAAAGGTCTGAGCCTGAGCCCATCCTGCTGTCCACCCACTTCTCCCTGCGTCCCACCCCCACCCCAGCCAAAGCCCGAATACTACAGTTCTCTGTTTTTACCGACTCAGCTTGAAGCGCTTTTCACTGTCAAGGACATGGAGGTCTCGCTGGCCTGCTTAGTGCAGACGTGTGTGGCCCTGGCCCCTCGGCCGGCGTGGCTGCCAGGGCCTGGTTATGGCATCGTGGGCATCCCGTGGCTGGGCCGTACTGCTCAGGAGTTGAGTGGGGATGCGGTGCCTAGTCTGGGCAGCCAGTCTCTGCTGTGCTGGTCCCTCTGTGGGAGCAGAGGGCATCGGGTCCTGGGGGCAGCGGGCAGGGTTGGGCCGTGGTGGGAGGGGTGACTGTGCCCGGCTCCATCTCTGGCTCTTGGAGTGGAGATGTCTGCAGCCCAGGGCACGTCCTCCAGGGGCTGAGGGCTGTTTTTCCAATGTGTGTGCCATCTCTGCTCTCCCGTGTCCCTGGCATTGCTGCCCGGGGCTCCCAGCAGGTGCCCCAGCGCCGCCCACACCCTGACCTTCGGCAGGAATTCCTTCTCTCAGTTGGGGGAGGAGCAACTGGGCCCCCTCCTCCAGCTGCTGGAAGCGTTGGGTCTGGGGTGGCCAGGTCCCCTGGGCCTCTGAGGCCCTGCCAAGGAGCTGGGACAAGGACATAAGGGCGGTTCCAAGCTGGCACTTGTCTCTCTCTGCCCAGGGAGGTCGAGAAGGGCTCTTCCTGGTTTTCAGCCTCTCCACCTCTGGCAGCACTGGCATCGTCATGGCGAGGTAGGACTGTCCTTGGGCAAGGCCTTCCTTGCGGCCACCGGGCCTGGAGGGGTCAGTGCTCAGGGGCCCTGGCAAGGTCATCTGTGCCCTGCTAGCTTCCAGCTCCGGCCACAGGGAGGAAAGTAGTCGAGTGCGCAGCCACCGAGGCCGGCCGCAGACACCGCCCTTCCCGGGATGTGTCCCACCGCACATTAGGGCTTTAGTGCAGGATGTGGTGTTTAAATAAAAACCTAGTGTTTCGGAGTTCGGTTTGACAGAGCAGTGAAACGCGTGTGCAGAGAGAAAGCTGTGGCCTCCTCAGCTGTTCACCTTGGTCTCTCCATCTGCCAAATTCAAAGCAGGCACCTCTCAGAAGCCTCCTTGTGGAAGCCAGGGCCCCTTTCCCGGCAGTGCCCCTCACCCTGGGCCTGTTGCTCCCTGGTGATACTGACCTGGTGACACTGACTGGGCCTGGTATCTGCTGTATTCAAACCTCCAACTCTGGCTTTCCAGAGAGAGGAGCATGGGTCCCCAGACAAGCGTGGGGTGTTTGGGGAGACGGGCTTTTCCAGGACTGTGTGACATGGAGACGGAGACGTGCTGCCACAGGGCTCGGGGACAGGCAGAGGAAAGGGGTCTAGGGTATGGCTGGGGGGGGGGGTCTTGCCTGCCAACCTGGAGACCCAGGTGGGTTTTGTGTGTCTGTGCTTGGGCGAGGTGCCAGGTGCCCCATTCTCTGAACTTTGGGAGCGGGGAGGCTGCTGGGTGGAATAGTCTGGAACGTTTGCCCCCCGGTAGCCTGCTGACAGGCCCAGGGTCCGCTAGTGGAAACGACAGTGCTGAGAATGGTGGAGCTCATAATTTCAGTGCACCAACTTAGTTAAAATTCTGTGTTGCGGCTCACAGAATTTAGCCACGCTCCGACGAAACTTGCACGCTCGAGGGAGACCAGCTCTGCGTCGGGAGTGAGGGGCAGCAGGAGGGGCAGCCGTCGCACACACGCTCTGTGAGCCCGTGTCTGTACCAATGTCGAGTCATCTTTTATCTCCGTGGCCACCCCGCTTCTGAAGAGGGGTGCCTGGGACCCCGGTTTGGTGGTGCGTTCGAGTCCAAGGGAGCATTGTATTGCACAAGTGTTTCAGAGCGGGGAGGCCTGGTGGGAGCATTGTAAGGGGGGGCATTTGTGACCTTTTAAAACTGTCCACCTGGAGTGAAAAGTGTCGGATTGAAGAACAAATTATCGGGAGTGATTAGATTGCAGGACGGATGTTTCAGCCACCACAGCCCAGTCAGGCGGAACATTGCTTGAGCTGCAAATATCCCCCCCACAAATGTTCTACATGAAAAAACGAGGGAACCTGAGTAATCTTTAGGGCCAGGGCATGGCAGGGAGGATGGGTTTGGAGAGGTTTGCTGGGCAGGGATGGAGCGGGCGGGGCCCGTGGGAGTGGGCGGGGCCTGCGGGAGTGGGCGGGGCCAGTGGAGTTGCATCAATTGCAGCCACTGTAGCTGTAAGGGGCCACCAGGGCCTCAGTCTGCGGAGCTTTGTGCTGACTCAGCCTGGTGTGTCCAGCGCTGCGGGGCCTCTGTGCCTACCTTTGCCTTGTACCGTTCCTCTGGGGTGGCCCGGCCCGGGGACAGTGCAGCCTGGAGGCTCTGGGACGGGAACACATACCTTTCTGAGGGTCCCTGGCCCACCGGCAGCCAGCCTCCCAGGTGGGAAGAGGCAGGCGTGGCTTTTGGGAAGGGAAGGGGCCCGCAGCACTGCGTCGGCAGCTCCCAGAAGCTCCTGTCTGCTCCTCGCTGTGTCCTGCTCTGGGCCTCTCAGCTGCCCTGCAAGGCCCCGGACCTGCTGGCCAGAGCTTGGGGCTGCCCCTGGACTGTGTCCCAACGGGGACCGCCTTTAGTGCTCAGAGTTGCAGGGCAGCTTTGGCCCTGGGAAGGCCGTGCCATCCAGCAGCGAGCAGCGAGGAGGAGGGCGCTGCAGCGGGTGGTGCAGCAGTGCAGGCTGCTGCCTGGGGCCCTGCAGTGCAGGCACAGCCGCAGGCTGCATGCAGGGCTGCACGTCTCAAGGGCAGGGACAAGAGGGCCACCTCGGACAGCCCAGCAGCTGCTCCTTAGATAGAGACTCAGGGTGGCGTGTCAGCAAGGCAGGCACTGGGGCGCTTGCAACTCGGGCCGACTCCCCCCTGTTCTCAGATGCCCAACTGAGTCTCAGGCCAGGACTGCTTCCTGCCCTAAGGGGCAGGGGGTTCAACTGGGTGCTTATGACAATGAGGGGCTAGGGACACGGCACAGAGGCTCCTCCCGGCCCCCGGTGTCCAGCCCAGAGAGACAACAAAGGAAGAAAGGCCACACGGCACAAGTGCCGAGTGGAAAGGTCACTGGCTCCTCCCGTCCAGAGGGCAGATACCCAAAGGATCTGCTGGTTGAGAGTGTAGGTCCCCGACCATGGGGTCAGCGAGGCAGAGCCAGCAACAATGTGGGGTCAGAGTGTGTGTGTGCACACAAGTGTGCCTGTGTGTGCCCGTGTGTGGAGGGCAGTTGAGGGACGAGAGGGACAGTGACCCAGAGTATATTTTTAAACAGCAGGGACGGGAGAAGGCAGCTGCCCCAGAACCTGTCACGGGGGGTGGGGGGGTCAGCGGGGACTTTGTGAAGTTGAAGGACACCCAAGCCAGATGCATGGTTTTGGGCCCTTGTCCTCTGACGGGTCTGCGTGCCGTTGGTCATGCCCACATATGGCGACCAGGCTGCTTGTCTCTCCAGCCGCCTCTCCGCCGTGGCCGGTATAAATAGTCCACATTCTCAGCTGTCCTGTTGGAGAGGCTGAACTTGGATGACTCTGGGCTGGGGGAGGCCCAGGGACCGCCCCTCACACCCCGTCTGCCACCAGAGTCCCATAATCACAGCTGCAGCGGCGACAACAGGTGAGGCCAGGTGAAGCTCTGAGCTCTGCCCCGCTCACCTGCCCCCTTCGCAGGTGTCAGATCCAGGCGGGACCTGGAGACCTCCTGCTGTCTGTTTCCAAGGGCATGGCAGGGCTTTGCCCACTGAAGGGGTGAGGGCACCAGGATCGCAAGCCAGGGTCGGTCTTACAGTAGAAGTTGTCACTAGGGCCCCCTGTCCCCTCTCTTTTCAGTGCATCCTTGTCTGGCCCCGGCCGTGGCCTCCTGTGCTGGACACAGCACGATGCTCCGGAGGCCACCTAACCTCAGACCAGCAGTTTGTCACCCCCTTCTCATGGGAACTTGCTTTCCCTCCACCTTTAAGCTAAAAAGTGAATTTCTAATGGTGGAATTTTAAACTGCCACGGAGGCCTGTGAGCAGATGACCTTGAATGAGGGAATAAAAGGGCCTGCTGAGTAGCCCCCAAGCTTGGGTGCCAGCCCCTGGGCCTGAAGGCAGGTGGCTGCGCTGTGCATGCCGCCGCGTGCTGAGGGCACTGGAGATCGGAGGGCTCCCAGGACAGGTCCGTGCGTCCGTCTGTGCGCAGCGCCAGCCTCCCCTGCCTCGGGTCCTCTGCTGATTTACCGGATGCGGTGACGCCCCTGTGCTCTGACCTGCTTCTCTGCTGGTGGTTGGGGTGCCTATCTCTGGGCACATCAGCCATTAATTGCTCCCAAACTGCCACCCCTCTCCTGACCTCCCAGCTCTCTGAACTGGTCCTCAGCCAAGCAGCTTTCTGTCCTCAAATTATACCAGCTTCTGCCCCGGCCCTATCTTTGAGATAATAAGACATAAAAATCTATCTTGCCTTTTTCTGCAGAGAACAGCAAAACCATTGGATGTCCCCTCCTGCCCCCAACTCCCCCTTGCTCTGCCCCCCTGCTCTTTGCGTCTATTTGAAGGAGAATTTATCTCTAGGCGGGGGTCCCCATCAATTTGGCGTGCTCCTTTGTTGACAAGTTTATTAAAAACGCTCGCAACTCTGTATTAAACTTTTATCAGTGTTGAGAAATAGTACACTTTTTTCTGAATAGACAGGAAAGTCATGGAGCTGGGCTGAGGGGGTCCTGCTTGGCATCTAGCTGGGTCAGCATTGGCCGTGATAAGAAACAGGGTTGTTTTGGGGGTGCTCCTTTTACCTCTTAATGGTGATCTCCCTTGAGACCCCCCCGTCCAGCTCCAGCAGCCGCTGAGCGGACCCCAGGAAGGCTCCTTCTGCAGGGCCCTGGCCAGAGCTGCCTACGCTCCTGGGGCTAACCATAATTCCTTGCTATTTATTTTAATAATTAACCGAAACCTGGAATTAAAAATAAATTTGGGCCGGCCGAATGGCTCAGTTGGTTAAGAGCTCGCTCAAGAGTGCGAGCTGAGCTCTGAGCAACGGCGGTTCAAGGCCAGCCTGAGCTGAGTTGCCGTTGAGCTGCCAACAGGTGGCAGGATGGCTCAGCTAAAAAAATAAATAAATAAATTTGGTGGTGAATCTAGTGCTAATAGGTAATGCTGCTGCCGGAGAAATGTTGGGTTATTGATGTTTAAATTTTAAAAGCTCCGTAGTTAAAAACACCCATAGTTAAAAAGGCACCCAGATATAAGTTGGTGACCCCCCTGGGGAGGGAACTGCCCAGCCAGTGGGTGGGGGAAGGGGAGGCCAGCCTCCAGCCGCCCTGGCCTTTGTCTTGGAGACCGTGTCTGTGAAGGCTGGTGCACGTGCAGCTTCGTGTCTGCCCCGTGGTCTCAGAAGGCAGCGGTTCTGCTGTACGGTATCTAGGCTGTTGGTTGTCTTTGGGCAGTGGGCGGTACCTGCTGGTCGTGGTGCCCACTGTGCAAGGCTCAGTGACACTTTCCCGTGAGTAGCTTTTGCCCGAAGCGGATGACATTCCCTGAGGTCCTGGATGAGATGCGGGCCCGGCTGCCTTTGAGGGGCAAGTGGCCAGGGGCTCCCTGCTGAGCTGTGACAATGGTGACAGGGGCATGGAGTGACAGCCACTAGAGGCTGCATGGCGCTGGTACTCTCATGTAGGAAACTGAGACTCAGAGAGGCCAAGGAAGCCCCCAGCTGGGTGTGTGGTGCTCCAGAGCCAAGGTCACCTCTGCTCCACCAAAGGTAAAACCTAGGGACAGCCAGGGGTGAAAGGTCGCCTGGCCAGCTTGCGTTGAGTTTAGAGTCTTCTTGTGGTGTCCGAATTCTGGCTCTGGGGCCCTTATCAAATGCAGGAGGGCTTCCTGGATGCAGTGCTGGCCGCTGGCTGCTCAGGCCCCAGGGGTGTTTGGGAGCAGCCCAGAGGCCACATGACCCTCTGCCCCCGTGCCAGCATAGGGGCGTCTCAGGGTGAGGCTGGCAGAAGGGCCCAGAACTGCCTGCAGGCAGGGTGTCTGGGAGAATGCCTCCTGCTCCGGCTTTATCTACAATCACTGTTTTCTCCAATTATAACTAATTGGACACATATTGCATTTTCATAGCATCTAATTTTCTATCGATTTTAACAGGGCTGCTGGTGTTTTCGGCATCGTGTCCCTGCGTCTAGTATCAGTTGCTGCTTAAAAATGCTGAGTATACTTCCCATGTGGGGTGATTCCATCAGCAGATGTTTTAAAACCTAGTTAATTGTTTGGTTCATAAAATGCACGAACTATATTCGCTGCAGCCTCATTCCTTCATACCCGAGTGAGATCAGAGGTAGGGGTGGGAGGTTTGCAGGAAACCACTGCCCTGCCACGCGCGGCAGAGCGCAGCCAGGAGCAGGCCTGCCCTGGGCCAGCTTACCTTCTGGTCCGCACATTGCTCCCGTAAATGCAGACTTCGCGACAGGCTTGCAAGTCATAGGGAGTGCTTGGCAGTGGCCCTGCCTGCTTTCTCCAGAGTGCTCTGAGCTCAGACCCCTTTGCGCTTTTTTCTGGCCTTCGGGCCAGAGCCCCTGGGAGCGGGCAGGGGTGGCTGAGATGAGAGCAGGACAGCCCCAAGTCCTTGGGGAGGTGAGTTCAGGGCCTGAGAGCTGCACGGGGATCCTGGGAGGGGGCTCGGGAAACACCTGGCCTTTGAGCCATGGGGCTGGTCAGGAGCTGGGGACTCTGTACCCGGTGGACCCCACTGTGCACACAGCTCCATGTGCCCTTCAAATCCGCAGTGAGTGTGGCGACCATTTATTTGGCAAAGAATTGCTGGAACCTCCCTAGCCCTTGCTGGGCAAGCGCTGTGGGGTGAGCGGAGTGAGAGGCTGGACACCCACTGCCCCTAGGAGAGCAGTCTGGGGGTGACAGACAGACTGTGCCCTGGGATGGGACAGGGATGCCACCCAAGCCCTCACGCCCCTCTGACTGTGGTGACACGGGCTGCAGGAGACAGCGCCCTCAGGGTAAAGACCCCTGCCTGGTGCTCAACGGCTCAGTGCGAGCTTGACCATGGTGTCACCGGCATCACCTGAGGCCACGTGGCCACACTTCTTGGAGTTTTGCAGCCAGACCGTTTGTGCAGTGTCCGTGGGTAAAACCACCTAACCCCTTGCCGCACACCTGGGCAATGCCGACCCTCGAGCCCCTCACAGGAGACTCGCTGGCCCTGGACTCCAGCCCCACTTGGACATCTGCCTCCTTGTGGGTTGGTTTCCGGATGGCCTTGAGCAGGACCTGGCCAGGCCGTAGGTGGACGGGAATATCTGAGGGCGTGTTGGGACAGTCCTGGCAGGAGAGTAGAGGTTTTGATGAGGAAGCAAAGGTCTGTAATTTGGGAGTAGCTCCT
The DNA here is from genome assembly GCA_033961575.1 of Aselliscus stoliczkanus. NCBI lineage: Eukaryota > Metazoa > Chordata > Mammalia > Chiroptera > Hipposideridae > Aselliscus > Aselliscus stoliczkanus. Next base: position 1,115,464 of record CM066738.1, on the reverse strand, counting down.
CCAGGCGGGGGGACATGTTGAATCAAAGAGCAGTGAGGGGTCAGAGGGGAGCGCCAGCGCCGGTCAGCATGGCCGTGCTGCCCATGTCGGTGTTGGCCGAGGTTGGGACTGGGAATGACAGTACTGGGTGCAGCCACCTGGGGGCTGGTTCAATGTGAGGCGGTTCGTTTGCTGTCAAATCTTCCACTTCATTAGGAACGTGATAGGTGGTATCCGGTCACCCATCTCACTGTCCAGTGAGTGGCAGGGGGCCGGCTCTGGGGGGGTGTCGGGTCTGCCTGCCCCCCACACCCGTGGTCCCAGGGTCAAAACAAGAGAGGTGTATGCAGAGCTGGGTCCAGCACCCACTCTGTCCTGCAGGGCGGCCTGGCTGGTCGAGGGCGTGAGGCTGGGAGGCCGAACCCACCCTGGGCTCCCAGTGAACTTTGGGGAGCTGGACTTGAGGTAAAAGGCTACCCACAGAGGGGGGCCCTGTGGTGCAGCCCGGCTCAGCTCCTTGTGGAGAAAGCACTGCGTTGGGGACGGATGGGGAACGCAGGGGCTGAGGGCACTCCTGCAGCCACTGTGGAGGGTGGACATATGCTGTGCTATGGTTCCCACTGCCCAAGTGTCTGTCCCCACGGCCTCAGCAGGGCAGGACAGAGAACGGGCAAGAGAGGGGTGATGCCTCTTGGAGAGTGAAGCCCCGCTCTGTGCCCAGTGGGCCCAGGGCTTGTGCGGCCACCCCTGTCAGGCCTGTCTGTGCTCAGAGGGATGTCCACACACAGGACATCGTGTCCCCGCCCTGCTAAAGCTGCTGCCCCCTTTGTCCTCACTCCTGATGAATGGGGTGTTGGCAGGAAAGCTAATTCTCTAAAAAGGAATTTGTTCCCTCTGAGCCAGTGAGGGTGACCGGGCAGATGTGACCTTGGCCAGCCCCATGCTGTCCCCACAGTGACCGCAGGGTCACTCCTGGGAGCTGGGGGACCGTTCTTACATTCTCGACAGCCTGTAGATTTAGGGGACAGGCCGCGGGCCCCCTCTTTTGTCACTTCCCACAGCCACACAGCGGGGCTTCCCCACAGTATTCTGGCCTCTGCCCACCGAGGGCCAGCACAGCGTCAGAGCCCCCACACCCCCCAGGCTGGGCTGGGCTGAGGTCTCAGCCAGCAACGGCCTGAGTTGGGACCCAGGGGGCTGTCCTGCCCCAGCTCCAGCTGAGAATATGAGGCTGGAGTGGTGAGGAGGGCCCACAGTTGTGGGGTGCTTATCTCCCAGGATGCGTGCCCCCCAGGATGCATGCCCCCCAGGAGGCGTGCCCCCAGGATGGATGCCCCCCAGGATGCGTGACCCCCTAGGATGCGTGTCCCCCCCAGGGTGTGTGCCCCCCAGGGTGTGTGCCCCCCCAGGATGTGTGCCCCCCGGGATGCGTGCCCCCCCAGGGTGTGTGCCCCCCCAGGGTGTGTGCCCCCCCCAGGATGTGTGCCCCGTGAGGGCAGGACCTGATGGTCTGCGCTGTGCCTGGGGCTGATACTGGCGGATGCAGTGGGCACCTGACAGAGGCGGGGCTGTTGAAGAATTGGTGGAGAGCAAGTGACAGGCGGGGGGATGTCAGTGCCAGGGGACAGGGCGTCCAGGCATGAGTCTGAGTGGGGGAAGGAGGGGGGCTGGGAAGTGTGTGTGTCTGTGAGCGTGTGTGTGCGTGTGTCTGGGTGTCTGGGCTTGTGTTCCTGGTGGGACCCCTCACGCCTCCACCCTGGGCACCCCCTCTCATGCCACTTCCTGGGGAACTCCAGGGGCCCCTTAGCAGGTGGGCTCTGCAGGAGAGGGTGGGACACATTGCCTGGGGTCTCTGAGGGCATCTGCTGTCACACCCAGAACCACCTTCATCGTCAGAGTCGCTGTTTCCTGCGGACCTGGGAGCCAAATGCTTTGCTAAAGCTGGTAAAATGGAACCAAATCAACTGTTCAATGGATTTGGTCCCCTTCAACCAGCTGTAGCTGCGCATTGATTGCACCGACGCCCGGCTGGAGGACGCGGCGGGCACGCAGGGCCACACCGAGGCCACACCGAGGCCCAGCAGGCCCAGGCCAACTCCAAGTAAGCGAAACCTGCCCCTGCCTAGGCCGCTAACCGGCCAACCCCACCCCAGGCCGGGGACTGCAGGACCCGGACAGCTGCCTGCCCTCCTCAGAGACGCCCTCCCTACGTCCCCGCCAGGTTACTGAGAAAATAAACGTATGTTTTCACACCAGAGCGTTACTGGAAAATGTGCATCCTGGAGCCTGTACCACTGAGCGGGGTCCCGGGAGGGGCCTGCACCTGCCTGTGCCCAAGGAGGCAGCACCCCCGCTCCCCCCTTGGCTGGGTTTTCTCCCTCAGCGTGACCTTGGCCCCAGGAGCCCTCCATAGGAGTGGGTGTGATGTCACACTGGTGACCTAAGAGGCGTCACAGGGTCTCCGTGTGGTGGCTGCATATCTCAGAGTCACTTTGGCCAGCCTGTCCTGGGATGGCCAGTGGGTGGGATGGCCAGGATGGACAGGAGAAGCAGGGCCTCGGCCTCTCCTGCACCCACCCACAGAGTCCGCGTGGTGAGGCCAGGGCAGCTTTCTGTGGGGGATCAGCCATCTGCTGTTAAGTGGTCATGAGAGGACCACAGAGAAACCAGGCCTCACAGAGGGCAAGGTGGCCTCTGCATTCTCAGTTTTGGTGCTGGGCTTCCAGGAGAACCCTATGAAGCACCAGCGAACAGGACCCCTCACCATGGCCTCTCGGTGGGGAGGCTGCAGGGAAGACCCTTACGTCTCAGGCCCCACGAGGCCAGAAGTGGTACCAGCCAGCGCTGTGCAACCACATGACCTTTACAAGGCAGCTGCAGGCATGAGTGGGGGGCATTTAACTTGTGAATGGGGACCCCTGACACACATGTCCTTTCCCTGGGCAGAGCCTGGCACCGGGGGCGGGGCGGCTGGGCGCTGGTGGGCTCGAGGCTCACAGGGTTCCCAGTGGGCAGCCCCTAGGAAGGGGTCTGAGGCCTGCCAGGAGTGAACCCCAATTTCCTCCAGGAGTGGCAGGGTCAGGGTCTCTTACCTCTGGGATCGCCAGCTCCCACCCCCACTCCCTGCTGCCGCTGCCCCCAACACTGGGGGAGAGCAAAAGCCAGGGCCACTGTCTGCCCCGAGTCTATCTGTCCTGTGGGCGCCCTAGGCCTGTCCCCGAGGGGGCGCGTGGGAAATCCCCTAAACTGGGGGCACGTGGGAAATCCCCTAAACTGGGGAGCTGGGGGAGACCTGGTCTGCCCAGCCTCCCGCCTCATTCCTGCCTGAAGCGGCTTCACACAGCCACATAGTGTGAAATGTGGCACCGGCTGAGCTCTGAGCGCAGCCCCCCCACTCGTCCTTACAAAAGAAGAACCCCAGCCCTCTTGGCAGTATCCCCCCGCAAATACACACACACACACACACACACACACACACACACACACACACACACACACACACACCAAAAGCTGATCTGCACTAGAAGCTGATCAATTAGCTCAACAATTGATTAGATGCAGTTCACATCTGTCTCCCATAGTGGCAGAGCTGTCACAGCCCAGGCACCAGGACCTGTCCCTGGGGGCGCTTTTGTGCAAATACCACACCCAGACCAGGGCCAGCTCTGGCCAGGCAGCCGCTCACGAAGCCCTGGAACTGGCAGAGGGCCCTTCGAACATGAGCTTGCGGTCTGAATTAAGACATGACCCTGGCCGAGGACAGAGACACCTGACCCCTCGGGCCCAGCCTGTCCCTTCCACCCTGTCCACCCCGTGCAGCCCAACTCCAGCTTGGCACCTGTGATTCTCATTCTGACCAGTGTTGACACTTGCCAGTGGTGATGGCTGGGTGGCTGAAAGGGGCTGTGTCCCAGCAGGCAGGGCCTCAGAGCATCCCATGATGCTTAGGGCGCCCGAGGTCCTCCCTGCTCCTGGCCTCAGCTCTCCCCTGTAAGTGAAGGATGATCCCATCTCCGCCTCCACCCAGGCCGTGGACATCAGCTCCTGAGTTACTGGAAAGGGCCGGGCTTGGCCCACCCACCCGGGGCCTTTTGTCAGCGAGGTCCAGTGGTCCTTCTGTTCACCATGGCGACCACACAGATGCTGCGGGTTCAATAAGTGAAAACACAAAACCCAAACTGTGCCTGGCGTGCAGCGGGCGACCCGAGGGCAGGCAGAGGGCCACAGGCCATGCATGAGCAAATGGGCTGGAGCAGGGGGTCCAGGACGGACCCTGTGGTTTAAATTCCATAAAATGTTCACCGGTCACAACCTATTATTCTTCCTTTGATTTCCCCTCCCGCCCAGTCATTTGAAAGTGTAAAAGCCATTCTCGGCTCTGGCCGCATAAGACAGCTGGCTGGGATCTGGCCCTCGGGCAGGAGTTTGCCGCCCTGGGCCAGTGTGAGTGGGTGAGTGAGCAGCAGACACACACTCAGGGCACCGGACAGTGTGGCAGAGGACTGTGTGTCACAGCTATTTAGCTGCGTGGCAGACATTTGCTGAATGGAAGCCCCTCACCCACCCCCAGCTCTCACAATGCCAGGACAGCCTCGCGCGGGTCTCTCAGAGGCGAGGTGGGGACAGAGTCCCCTAGAGGGACAAGGCCTCCCCAAGCTGCCTGTGGACGAGGTTCACGTGCAAGCAACACGCTTTCCTGGGGAGGAGGTTTTACAGTCGCCCCTTTCCCCAGGAAGTTGTTCCAACCTGGGACCCCCCTTCCAGGGACCCCGTTCTCCTGAGGGTGGAAGTGGGGTGTGGGGGCAGGCGGGAGACCGCTCCCCAAGACGGTTTATCAGACAGTAGAAGGGGAGTGAGGCAGACAGATCACAGCTCTGCTTGAAGACACGGGGATGGGGTCCCTGAAGGACTGGAAGCTTCCTTCCTGTGTTTGGGGAGAGGGGCCAGTGCAGAGGAGCAGGGAGCCCAGTGAGGACTCCAGGTCCAGCCCTAGGCCCTCCTCCATCCTCCTCATTTGAGGGAGACAACAAAGACACAAAGATGTGCTGATGTCAGCAGTGGTGGCGGGGCTGGGAGAGGGGGGCAGGCCAGGCTGGTGTCCACTGCAAAAAACGAGCACCAAAAACGCCTGACCTTCACCACAAAACTGAGCGAAGGGCGCCAGGCCCCCAGCTCAGTGTGGTCAGGGAGGCTGGCTGTTTGGGGGGCTGTCCAGCCAGCAAACCAGCATCCCCTTGGAGAATTGTTTAAATTCCTGGAACCAAGAACGATGGAAATTGCCCCAAGGAGTGGGGTTCTCATGTCCTCGCTTATTTATGCCACTGTGGGCCTTGGATAGTAGGGTTCCTCTCTGGCATGAATTGGACAAATTGGAGCCTGAGAGCCGGAGTGAGCTCATGGGGTGGGGGTTCTGTGACCCACCACCCGACTTGTCCACCCTGTGGCTGCAAGGCTGGGCCTCCTCTGTGAGTCTCAGTGCAGAGGCGGCCCCTTCACGGTGTGTGTCCAATGAAACTGAGACTCAGGACAGCCCTGTGAGCCTGTCCGGCCTCCACTTGGAAGGGAGGCCTGTGCAGCCCTGAAGCCACCGGGGCGTGTGAAGTCCTCCAGCAAAGTCCTGGTCTGAGGCTTTGGGAAGATGTGCCCAAGCCCGTTCTCATTGCAAATCAGGCCGCCTGGCACACCTCCTTAGGAGAGACTCAGGGAGCAAAGGTGCAGCGTCCGGGGTACACAGCCTGTACCCCTGTGTGCAGCACCTCCATCTCTACCCCTGCTCCCTCCTATGCAGCAGTCATTGAGGAATCTGGGGGCAGAGGGATTTGAGGAGCCCTTGGGATTTGCTGTCTCCCATATCCAAATTCCCTTTGGGAATGGAGTTCCAAAGACCCCTGGGAGCATGATTCTCTTACTGCCTGAAAAGTGACCTTGGTCTCTTGAGCGTGCCTTGCTCCTGCCTGGAAGCCACCTAAGCTTTCAGCACCTCTGTCTGCCTCCTCACCCCAAGTCCCTCAATAACTCCAGCCATCCCTGGGTGGCCCCTCTCGGTGAAGGTCACGTCTGCTGCTAATTGGCACAGTTTCTAATCAACCCTGTCTGTCATAATATCACACAAAAATAGCAGCTGCATTTGTATGTCACGTGTGTTGGTGCCCTGAGTGGGAAGTCCTGCCCGCTGCACCAGGAGCTCCTGGCGTGGGAAGAGACTGCTCATGGGCTGGACAGGGCACTGAGGAGGCTCGGGGACGGGAAAGCTCGTGACCGTCTGTCTCAGCGGTTCTGCGGTGGGCCTAGGGACCCTGGGTACATGCTTTGCCTTCTGCACCTGTGCAAATCCTGCCCGGGAAGGCCAGCCGGAGTTGGGTCAGGGACGAGGGGCGTAGCGCTGTATTACACAGAGCGGTGAAAATGCAGACCAAGGTGCCTTTTCAGGACCTGTGTGTGGACAGCTCCCTGCAGCGGCCCTCGCTGCGGCCCCCCAGGTCTGCCCTGTGCTGGTGGCAGGCAGGACAGAGGTGCAGGGGTGCCCCTATGGGCGCACCCCAGAGAGGCAGGCTTGCAGGAGCCCCGACCAGCCACAGGACGGCTGCCCTCCCTGGGTCCCCAGGAAGGAGCCTGTGACAAACACTGGATCTAGATGATGAGGGTCGTGAATGTGCGTCTTGGCAAGTTAATTAAAATGCTTTGCTGATGGTTCCCAGCACAACTTGGAACGAGGGTGTTAGCAGACTCTGTAGGTTTGGGGACTCCCTGGTCTGAACCCAGGCCTGGCAAGCTTCTAACGGGCTGTCCGCAGCCCCGAGCTCCAGCACATGGATTATTCATGCAGCGCTGGATTAATTGTATTGATATATTAATAATTAATAATGACACGCTAATAACCGCTGTTGCGGCTAGTCTACTCACTCACGTCTTCCCCATGATGCCCTGCCCTGGGATCAGGAAAGTACAGCCCCGAGGGGCCAGCAGCTCGCCAAAGGGCAGTGGGCAAGTCACTGAACAGGGGCCCCACCCTTCAGGAGGGGTGCAGGAAAGGCGCCAAGTGGCATCACGTCTGGGTCCTTGCTCCTGAGGGTGTGTCCAGGAGGGAGTCCGAGGCACAGCCTGCACTGTCCCGAGCAGAGAACCAGGGGCTGCAAAGACCATTTGCACAGATGTCCCAGACTGCCAGCTGTGAGCGCCATGCCGTCCCGGCAGGCCCATGAGGGGATGAGCTCCCCATAAGCCCAGATCCCATCAGCTCCTCTCCTCCTGGCCACCAGGCCTCTCCGAGGCTCCGTGTGACCATCTACAGGACGGGCACAGCAGTCGTGTCACCTTGTGGAGGGTTCAGACTCAGTGGGCGCCCAGCACCTGGCAGAAGCAGGCCCTGGGAGTAGCTGTATTAGCCCGCTGAGGGTTCAGCCTAATGTCTGTCCTAGGAAAGCACTAGAATAAATCCCAGAAATCACTGCCCCCTCCTGGCCGGGAAAGGCCGTGGGGGGCGGACACATAGGCTTGTTTTAAAAGTAAGGAGGGCAGTGTGATGGTCCTGCCGGCAACACCAGGGGACCGTAAAAGTCCCGGCTTCTACAGGCCAGACCCAGGCTGGTGCCAGGGGCCCTCCTGACAACCAGAGTGTCCGTCACCTTCACAGCCACACTTCACCCAGGCCACTGTTAGCCCCATTTTATAGGGCGGGCAAGTTCAGTGCCTTGCCAAGGTCACTGTCCATGGAACAGCCAAGTTGGGTTTCCCACACAGGCAGAAGATTCCAGAACCAGAGAGCGCAGTCCCTAGGTACTCCAGTTGGAGAGGCTGGCACAGTGGGCTGTCCAGATGCCTCACCAGCATGTCCCTGTAGCCCCAGCTGTCCTCCCTTTCACCCTGCTTCCCCTCCACTTGTTCTCTCTCTCTCTCTCCGCTACCCCCGCGTCTCTCTCCCCTCTGCAATGATGGTTCCAGGATGACTATGGGGACGGGTCCTGAGCATGTGAAGGCTGCCCTAATGGGGCATGTGCAAGGTGTGCCCCCCAGCACATATGGGGATGCTCACCAGCCCCCACACCTGCCCTGTGCTCTTGTCCTCGACCTTCAAAGCTGGCTCCCCTGGGACAGCGTGACTTGGACCAGAGCTGGGCACATGAACAAAAACCATGGAACTTGCTTTTGGCAACTTATCCCACACGGGCTTCTCACCCAGCAAAGCGTCCCCTTGGGGCAGGATCATCAAGGACGCCATGAGGGCGGAGAGGGAGGGGCTCAGTTAGAGAAAAGCGTCTCTTTGGAGGCTTGCTCTCATCTCAGCCAGGAAATTGGGGGAGGGGTGGCCTCTGCTGAGCCCACAGCAGGGCAAGGCTTCTGCCCAGAGTGGTCCGAGGAAGGGCCCACAGGCAGCGTCCATTCACCTGCCCACACCATAAATACACACACCACACACATACATCCCCTGTAGGTGATGAGTCAGCCACACTGACAAGGTGGCTGGCTGTCCAGCCAGAATTGGTTGTGGGTGGGTCTAGTGCAGTGTCAATGTGACCAGAGCCTACGGACATCCAGAATTTTCCTGGCCCAAGGTGGCCAGCAGATGGCCTGCCCAGAGCTGCGTCTCCAGTTGGCCACGCTCCAGCTCAGCTCAGCTGGACTCCCAGAGGCAGAGTGAAGGGAGCGGTCCAGGGCTGAGGGCCTGGGGAGTCAGACGGATGCTGCCTGTGCTGTGTGACCTGGGCAAGTTGATGCCTCTCCCTGGGCCTCAGTTTCCTCATCTGTAGCATGGGGTGGCAGAGCAGCAGCACAGCCCATTGGAGCATGGAGCACCGCTCAGCAGCTGTGAGCTCCGTGGTGATGGCCGGCCATGGTCCAGCCAGCGCTGGGTGGAGAGATGACTGTGGCCAGTGCCCCTCAGATCCTGCCCGCCCTAAGTAGGACCTGGCACCATGCACATCATCCTTGCAGCCGACACAAACTGGGTTGCTCTGTGTGGCTCTGGGAACACAAACAAGGGTGAAGTATTACTCCTGCTCCCAGGATTTCACGGATGTGTGAACTCTGTGTTTCTAAGACTGAGTGTGGAAATTTAATTTGGTGACTTCACACTATTTAAATGCGCTAAGGAAATCCCCCTCTGAGAGCACATCCGATCAATCCTTTGGTGAGCAGAGAGCTGCTGGGAGGCGCAGGCTCTGGGGGACAGGCCGACAGGTGTGAGCAGAAGCAGGGCTTCCTGGAGCGCTTGTCTGGGAAACACCTGGGCCTAAGGTCACATGGCTCCTTGCACTGGCCCCTTGCATCGCAGCCCACAGGGGCATCTCTGGGAAGCAGTGTGCCGGGGATCTGGCCACACAGCTCTCGGTGTCTCTGGTGGGACCAAGTATCCTGGGGACACCATCTGGAAAGAGCTGCTTCCACCAGACTTTGACCCCAGGAAAGCCAGGGTTGGGGCCCCACTGACAGCGCCAGCAGGGCCGTGGGGACTCTCCTGCATGGAAAACTCCGTGTGACATGATCCAAAGCCTGGTCTGGAATCAGGTTGCCATGGTGGGAGCACTGTCTGGGATCCCTGCAGCAGGCTCTGGGACAAATGATTGGGGCACATGGTTGGAGGTGATGTCAGCAGGCACGTGAGGAGCTGGGAGGTGAACCAGGAATGGGGGGATAGACAACAAAGGCCGAGTCAGTGAGAGGTAACCGCCTTGGGCAGCTGGGCTCAGCTCGGTGGGGGCCTCTGGACGCGCTGTTGACTCCCAGCTGCCCCCGAGAATGGGAGATGCAGGTGTCTGTCTACCGATCTTGTTGCCTTGGTTGAGGGTCCCCCTTGGAGGCGTGGACTCCCACACTCTCAGCCTGCCCCCCAGCCGTTCACTCATGGGCAGCAGATTCCAGAACTGTGTGGGGTGGACTCTGGGTGGGCCCCGGTGTCCAGCGTCTCCTCCCCTTGAAAGGCTCGCTTTCAGCACCGAGGACAGCGGCCCGGGCCCGCCGCCGGCCCAGGGGCTGTGCTGTCCCGGAAGCCACCCCCGGGCAGAACGTGCTGCTGCCACCGCGGGAACAGCCTCTCAGGCAGTGACTTATGTGGAGGCAAGATTTACTTTCGTTTGGGGCATGAATAACCAATTTCCTACAAATTTGCTGGGTCTTTTGAGTCAGATTTCCCACTAAAAAGGACCAAACCAAATCCATCTTCTGGGTCCTTTCATAGGGGCTCTCGCTGCCGTTAGTGGTGTGGGGTGGATGCAGCGGGCACCCAAGAGGGCTCCCTGGAGCTGGAGGAGGGAAGCTGCTCATGGCACACGGCACCCGCTCTGGGAGCCCACCGTGCAGCCACCAGGCTGTCCCCCAGCCTAGGCTCAAACACTCGAGCCCTTTCCCAGTGTGCCTCAGTGTCCCAGGGGTCCTGAGTCCCTATCACCATAAGGGGGAGAGAGAAGCGTCTGCAGAGATAAGTGTGATGGGCTTGGTGGAGGGGCAGGGTCGGAGGGTGGTTCCTGCCATGCAAGCTCAGCCTCCACCTGGCACCTGTTTGTTGGGGAATGGGGGGTGGGGCGGGACCAAGGGGTGAGCTACTTTTAGGTGTCTGGGTCTCCCTGCTGCCCTGAATGCCCTCCCTGCCCCCACACCTCTTATCAAAATCAATGTCACACTTAAGGTCACCTCCTCCATGAAGCCTTCTGTATTGTATGGCACCTCCTTGCTCTCCCAAAGCCCTTTCTTCATGCTACTGTTATGGCTGCTAGCTAAGCTTGGCGTTCAGCAGCTGGCTATTTGTATACTGGCTTTTATGACTTGGGGCTCTGCCCCTGCTGGTGGAGAGGTGACCCCAAACCTGGTGTGTGCCAACAATCACCTCACTTCATCCTCACCGTGACCCCATTGCGTAAGGCTGGCTTCCCCAAACCACAGATGGAAATAAGAGCTCAGAAAAATTGGGCAGCTTCCCAGAGCCACACAGCACATCAGAGGCAGAGCTGGGGTCTGAACTCCGGCTGTGGGTCCAGCACAGGTGGCCTTGTGACATCAGAAGGCTCAGGTGGGTGCCTGGGTCTGCTGGGCTCAGAGAAAGGGTATGGGAACCTCAGGGGTCCAGAGGCAGCTGGGCGGGATCCCTCCTGGTTCTGGTAGGGGTGTCTGCCGTTCTCAGCTCCCCACGGGCCTCTGGGTGGGCTCCCCGGATCTCACGGATGGGGAGCTTGAGGCCGAGGGAGGGCCAGTGACTGGGGCTGGGTCACACAGCAAGAGAAGTGGCAGGATTTATGCATCCACACTGTCAGCACCAAGGGCCTGAGGGGGTGTGGCCAGCGGGCAGCTGCGCAGGTGACGATTAGGGTTTTATAGTCGGTGGCCACCACACTGGGAAAGGGGCCATAGTGCAGGTGGTCCCCTGGCCTCAGCTCTCATGAGTGGACTACAGAGAGCCAGCTCCCCTGGGTGTGCACCCAGGACCACTGGGGTCAGAGCATGCCTGGCCAGTGGGAAAACGGCCAGTGTTCAGGGGCCACGTAAGGGAGTATTTGCCACACACAGTCCAGTGCCTGGGATGGCTGGTTGGATGTGGACACAGCCAGGACTCAGACCCCACGGCAGCACCTGCCTCCATTGTGCGGGGGGGGGGCAGGATGCCCTCCAGGGCCCCCAAGGCCCTCAGCCTTTCCCTCTGCAGCCCCTGTACCACTCTCAAGAGCCGCCCAGCAGCAGTCTGAGGCCCGGTAGGTCTGGGAGGCCGGCAGGACCTCCTCTTCTCCTTTGCTCTCCTTGTCATTCTGTTTAAGGGAACCCCAACTCACAGGCCAGGAGGGGGGTTCCCCCGGCAGAGTGCCCACATGAGGTTTCCTTTCACAGAACATCCATGATGCAGACAGGCTGAGCCATGGGCGTGCCCAAGGCAGACACAGCCCCAAGCCGGGCAGGGGACAAGGAGGGCCAGGGTAGGGGAGCCTGAAGCTCCCCTCTGGGGGTGCCATGGTCCCCACTCCACAGACTGGGCCTGAGAGAGCTGCTCTGTGTCTTCCCAGAGTCCGCTCACCCGTCCCTCCTGCCAGCCTGACATGTGCCTGGGGGAGGCCAATCCTGGAGTGGGGACAAGCTGTCCCCAAAGGCCTCTAGCAGGGACGCCATGGCTCTCTTGGCAGTCAGATCCTCTCCTTGTTTACCGGGGCAGACAGGGCTGGCACGGGCTGGAGGTGCACTCTCTCAGCAGAGCTGATGCCAAAAGCTGAAGGGACCCAGTTATTGGCAGGGGATCTGGGAACCCCAGAAGGAAATGGCAAGTAGACACAAACCCCAAACCAAACCTGGGTGCCCCGAGGCTGACCAGGCTGCGGCACACAGAACTGAGCTCTAAATCCTGCTCCAGCGGGGCCTTTGCACACGTGTGTGTGTGTTTGTGTGCATGTGTGTGCATGCATGGAAGCGTGCACACGTGTACACATGGGAGTCAGGGTGAGGGAAGCTAGGCTGGGTGCAAAGTGTTGCACACACATATACTCACATATACACATGCACACACACAATGCAAACACAAAGTCTCATGGGCAAACTCGCACACAGACGCATGTGTGCACACACCCCCCTCAAAACAAACCTGCAGTTGTCCTGTCTGAGCCCCTGGGAAACACTTTTTAAGAAAACAAGGCAAAGCTGTCAACGGTCCCAGCCCTGGGAGACATGCAGTCCGTTTCATCCCAAGTCCTGGCCGGGGGTTCAGTGGCGTTTAGGGTCTGTGGGGTGAGTGGTTGGAGCCTGTGTGTGTAAGGCTGTGCCTGGTACAGTGAATGTAGCCCCTCCCCCAGGGCCAGCAGGTAGAGGGGAGGACTCGGGCCAGCGTGGGCTGCGGAAAGGGCCTCGCTGGTCTGGCTGCGGCCATGGGGGAGGTGGCCTGTGCTGAGGTTCCATTAACAGCACGGACGGAGGCTGAGTCGGAGCCAGAGATGACTAAGAGTGCCGAGGGATGGACGCAGTCCAGGAGGACGCTCACCCTCGGAGGCCTGCCAGGGCCTGCCCCGTGCCGAGTGAATAATTCAGCAGCCGACCCAGACAGGAAGCGGGCAGGCCTGGCTGCAGCCTGGACTCCGGGGTGGTCCAGCGAAGGGCAACTAGGGCGTGGGTGGGAGGGTGCATCTGCTCTGTGTGTTCGGAGTCATCCCCATGTCCCCGGAGACAGCTGTGCTTGTTTTAGAGTTGGGGAAACTGAGGCCTAAGGGGCTTCCTTGCACAGCCCCTGGGCTGAACCCACCTCAGCAGGGCTGCTCTGTCAAAGTGAATGGAGCCAAGTGCCTGGTGGAAGCGACCATGGGCTCCCCTGCAGATATGGCGGCAGCAGCTCCTCATCGGGTCCTGGGGTTCCAGGAGAGGATGCCCCTCCCGGAGACTGCCTGGGCAGGACACGGTCGGGTGGGGGTTAGACAGAGCCGTCCTGTGTCAGCACAGATTCTCCCCTGGACACAGCTGCTCTGACTGGCCCCTGACGTAGCTTGGGGACACCCTGAGCCCCTTGGAGACCTGTAGCACCCCTGAAACCAGCCGCCTAGGCACCCTCCAGGGCCAGCCAAGAGGGAGGGAGATGCTGGGGTGTCTGCTCCCGGGGCTGGGCTGGGACAAGCCTGATGGGGCCCCCCAGCACCGGGCTGGTGGGTGCACGCTTGCCCCTGCTGAGGAGGTCCTGCCACGCTCAGCCCAGCAGGAGAGCTGTCGGACCCCTGGCAGCTGCGTGGAGCTTTTATGGGCCTGGCATGGACCCCACGCCAGCAGCCTCCCCGGCCAGGACTACTGTCCTGACTGTGGTGCGGATGGAGCATGCAGAGACCCCGTGTGAGCTCGGCCCCAATCCCGCCTGGGACAGGGCATGGCACGGCTCCCCAAGCCTGGGCCCAAACCCTGCCCCACCCTCGCCGTGTGTGCCCTGGGGAGCTCCTGGCCTCCAGAGCAGAAGCTGTTCTCACAGCCTCGTGCGACCGGCCGTGGGCCCAGGGCAGGGCCACCACTGTGTGGAGGGGCTGTTTCCCTCGCTGTTCTTAGGAGCGCCTCTCTGGAGTCATGAAAAGCAGACCAGCTTCTCTTTGGGCTTATATGTGTTTTAAAATCCTCCACAGACAATATTGCCACGCTGGGCTGGCCACGCCACCTCCCCGCACACCCTGCCCGGTAATTAACAATCAATCTAAGGAGAGCAGGGGAGAGGCTGGAGGCATGGGTGAAGGCCAGGCAGTCCAGGTCGGGCTCCGGGGCCTCGTCTCAAGTCAGTGAGGGCAGCCACCCACCCGTTCAGCCCTGCTCATCCGGGACAGTGGCCTGACCCATCTGTCACCCTGTCACAGTAAGCGTGGGAACCAGCCAGCCCTCCATGCCTTGGACACAAAGGTGGGTGTTGGCACCAGGCAATGCAGCGGTTTGGGAAGGGACCAAAGCCCAGGTGACAGGCACAACGAGACCTCGTCCTGAATGGGCGGCGCCTGCCTGAACCAGCTCTCCACGTGCCCGGGAGCCGCGGAGCCCACGCGGGCCAGGCCGCCCCAGGCTGGGCTGGCATCAGGGAGTGGGGCCGGAAAGCCCAAGAGGCTTGCAGCCATTCAGACCATCTCCCCCGCAACCCCCACTGGCCTGTGTGCTGGGGTCTCAGACCATCTCCCCCACCCCCAACCCCCACTGGCCTGTGTGCTGGGGTCTCAGACCATCTCCCACCCCCAACCCCCACTGGTCTGTATGCTGGGGTCTCAGACCATCTCCCCTCCCAACCCCCACTGGCCTGTGTGCTGGGGTCTCAGACCATCTCCCCCCCCAACCCCCACTGGCCTGTGTGCTGGGGTCTCAGACCATCTCCCCCCCCAACCCCCACTGGCCTGTGTGCTGCAGTCTCAGACCATCTCCCCTCCCAACCCCCACTGGCCTGTGTGCTGGGGTCTAACACTGTTACATCTTCGTACATTGTAAAGCCCATCAGACAGCATTATTGTTTCTTTGTTTTCAATGGTCATGTATGTTTTAAAGAGCTTACGGGAGGAAGCACTCGTTTGTCTTCCTTAGTCTCCGTTCCTGCTGCCCCTGCTGTGTTTCTGAGGACCTGTTCCCTTCTGCCTTCAGCGTCTCTGGCGGAGAGGGTCTGTGGGGGTGCCGCCCGTGTGCGTCCTCTGAGAACACCTTACCTTACCTGCGTTCCTGCCAGACGCTCTCAGTGGAAACACAGCCCTGGGTTCACAGCAGACCTGAGACGTTTCTGCCATTCGGCCAACGTTTTCTGTGTGACGTGTTGCTGTCTCTAACTGCTTTCAAGACGTTTTCAGCAATTTGATCGTAATGTTTCTAGAGGTGTTTTGTTTGTTTGTTTGTTTGTTTTAGTTTACCCTCTTTGGGGTCCTCTGAGCTCCTTGAATGTTTAAATGTGTGTCTCTCACCAAACTTGGGATGTTACAGCCATTATGCCTTCAAATAACTCCTCAACCCCAGTCCCTGTCCCCTCGCTTTCTGGAACTCCGAGCGTGTTCTGGCATTTTGATGTTGTCCCCACTGGCCCCTGAGCCTCTGCTCAGTTTTTTCTTTTTATCTCTGTTCTTCAGATTCGATATTTTCTCTTTATCTTCAGGTTCACTCACTTCCCTCTTCCATCTCTGTTCTGCTCTTGGGTCCCTCAGTGACTTTTTTGTTTCAGACACTGAGTTTTTCGGTTCTAACATACTCTTCTGTGTGTCCCTTATGTCTCCCACTTCTCTGCTGCGAGTGCTTACCGTCCAGGTCCCATCACAGTCACTGCCGGTGTGAGCGCACCGCATGAGGCATGGGTACAGTGCCCGCTGCCAGCACAGGGCCATGGGGCTGGTACCCCGTCACCGCCCCGCCCCTCCCGTGTTGGTTTTCCTGGTTTCTGTTGAGTAATTCCGTTTTGCATCCTGGACATTGGGTGCCATGCCACGTGGACTGAGGGTCCTGTTTTCATCCTCTGGAGAAGCCGACGCTGGTGTTTAATGGCAGGTCCATCTCATCTCCTTCTCACCACCGTCACCTTCCGGGTGGTTCTGAGGCTCGGGCGGAGTTATGCCCAGACTTAGGAGGTCGTGTTGTCAGCCGTCTCCCTCCCAGAACCCCATGTTGCCTGCAGGGGCTCTTTCCCGGTTCCTCTGGCTGGAAAGATGGGGTTTCTATCAGAGCTGGCGCCTCGTGTGTGGCTGTGCTATGCTGGTTTGGGACTGGGGCTCGTCCTCTGGGCAGTGCCACAAGGAAAACCCAGAAACTCCGCACAGGCCGCTCCACGATCCGGCCCCTCCCAGAATGCCTGCCTCGGCGGCCTCAGCAGCTGTTTGCGTCTTGTCAGGATTTTAGTCCTAAGAGTGGAGGGGCGGGCCCAGCCCGCCCAGTGCCTTGGGCTGGGTACCAGACGTCACCTGTCTGCTCCTTTCAAGGGTTTCCTGATAATGCAGCTTGTGGAGAGATCTCCGTGAACCTGCAGGTGAGTGTGGACACCTGAGCTGTGTCATGAGCTCGGGGAGGCGGGGGAACCCCGTGGGCAGCTCTTTATCCGGAGCACTGGCTGGAGCCCTCCTGTGTCTGGCAGGGGCGCCATAGCCGGAAGGCGCGTCCGGTGGAGCGGGGAGTGGTGTCGGCACGTTGATACAACACGTTCCCTTCCTGCGTCAGTCAGACCACCACCCAGCGGCTTGTGCGCCGGGGGGCAGCACAAGGGCCTGAGCCTGAGCCGGGGGCCTCGGGACCCCGTCACCCGCCCTCCGTCACTCAGAGGGGTTAGGCGCAGAGCGGCTGGCGCTCGTGCCGGTCCTGCCAAGCAGCCTGTGAGCTACCCCAGCTTCCTGGATGGCAGAGTCCTGGTCAGACCCACGTTTCCTCAGCCTCACGCCCCAGTTCTGGGGTACACAACTGATGGCAGAGCTGATGAGCTCAGAGCTGGCAGCAGGGATGGTCTGGCTAGATGGTGGTGACTCAGTGCAGAAGGGACGGGAAGAAGAGGCACCTCACATTGGTAACAGGCAGGAGGGGACGACACGTAGGGGCTGTGACAGCTTAATGGCCTTTGGTTGAAGCGTCCCCTGAATGAGCCAGCGCTGGGAGAGACTCTGGCCCGAGGTGCGCGACTGTCACTGTCACTCGCTCCCAGGGCTGGGAGGGAAGCAGGGGCGGAGTGAGTGGGGCCCCAGTGGGAAGATGAGGTGCCTGGACCACTCCTTGGCCCCAGACATGCAGCGGCTCCATCAGGCCCCCACCTGGGACTCCCTGGGACCCAGTGATCCTCCCAGGCCCTGCTGGTTCCATCATCCCTCAGAGATGCCTTGTCGTTCACTGTGGGAGCCTGCGCAGTGCCCCAGTTGTTGGGCTGTGGGCATAGTGGTACCCTGCAGGCCTGTCGTGGTGGGGCTATGGGCCAGCTCACAGCGTCTTTACCTGCAGGGGGTGGTCTGTGGCGTCGTTGCCCCGGATGTGAGCATCATGCTGCGTGTGAATGAGCCTCCCAGGAGCCCATGCTGGCTGTGATGAGTAAGGTTGCCTGTGATTTATTGTAAACTCTGAGGTCCTTCTATAGCTTGACTCGTGCCCGGCCTGGCCTCCCAGGGAAATGCAGATTTTCCCACACTGAGTGTGGGCATCATCAAGTCCAAATACAGCCTCCAGGCCAAGGAAGAGGGCACTTACAGGCCAAACTTTTTTTAAATGTGATGATATGATTAACCTATTTGGTTTCAATGCAAATGGAGACAAAGACACGCTGGACCAGAGAGTGTGAGAGAGACCTGAAGCTGATAAAATTCCTGCCATCAAGGCAAGTGCCTGTTGGAGGACGCAGTGCCGAGGACGCCGACACTACACTCCGGGCAAGCTGGGGGGAGGGGCACGCGAGCTTTTCCTGCTCCCCAAGGACCCCCAGGTTGACCCTGCGCTGGGAAGTGCTGGGCTGGGGGCCAGCGAAGCACTCTGGAAGCCGAGAGCAGGCCCATTTTTTAACTGGTGTTATTCATTAGCAGTTTTACTCAGCTGGCTGGCAGAGCCCCAACACAGCGGCTGGGATGTGGGACTCTGGGCCCCGCAGGGTGTACCCCACACACTGTACCTTTCTCATTACTCGGAGCAGACCTCCCACGGCCCCTGCACCCCCAGAGCTGACACCACCCCTCCCCAGGCCCTGCCCAGGCAAGGAGATGAGGTTGAGAGGTAGACAATACCCATGACAGCTTCAAACGTCAAAAACCCATGCATAAGTTGCTGACCCTGAGCATGTCCCCTGTCGGGGGCAGCCACAGTGACCAGTCTGCCCTGGACATCTCTTGTCTGCATCACCATCATGAACAGATTCTCGGGGCTGTACCCCAGCCAGAATCCCAGTGCATCTCAGCTCAGTATTTGTGATCTGAGGGCTGAGGTGGAGTGACTGACATGAAATCATTTCATGGGGCAAATGGTCCTTAGGAAAATAAATCATTTGAAAAGGCCCCTCCCCCCAGGTATGTCAAATGCCAGCACCAACCAAATGAACTAAGAAGTGCTGGTGAAAGCGGCTGAGCCCGAGTCCCCGGCCCCAGGCTGTTCCTGGGGGGAAGCAGGACCCTGAGCCTGCGTCCAGCTAAGAGGCCTCGGAAGGACACCTGCCCAGCTCTCTCCCAGCGGAGTCAGGGAGGACCGGACTCCCCGCTGACCAGGAGTTTCAGGCGCGGGGTGCCCACCCCAGGCCCAGAGCGCCCTCCCCGTCCTCTGCCTGGTCAGACCCTGGCCACCGCAGCGTTCCAGTAATCAGCGGTGAGGATGCTAAACATAAAAAGATTGCTTTCCGGGAAAACTGCTGACACGCGGGACGCTCTGGCAAACAGAGCGGGAGGGAGATGGCCTCCCAGATCCATACGATGCGTGACGGTTCAGACTTTAATCAATTTTCAACCCTAGAAACGAAAATAGCCTTGATTTATGAAATTCCACAAGTCAGTTCTCTCCAACACCTGACGTCATGAGCGGCTCTGTCTGGCGCGAGGGCCCCCGACCCGACACCCTCCCCACAGCACCGGGCTGGGGGCGCTGCCTGTGCTGCTCACCTCTCAGAGACCTTGCATGAGCCACTGGGGTTAGCAGTGGCTCTGAGACTGACCCTGGCCTCAGGGGTCACCTCCCAGTTGGTGAAAAGATGACCAGTTGAGGGAAAACAATTCTCCCCGCCCCACGATCAGGATGAGCAAGTCCGTACCCGGGGGTTCGGTGAAGATCTCTGGGCAACATCGGCCCCTTCCTTCTCGAAGCCACAGACTTACATCCGCCCGCAATCCCTGGTCACGCGGGCGAGACTCTCAGCTCATGACTGCAATAGCGATTTCTGTTTAAGCAAAGTTTGGAAGCCTTATGTCGCCACCTACCCAAACCCACCGGACAGACAAAGGAAGCAGGAGCAGAGAGGAATCATTCTATTACTCTGGGATGGTGGGGCCTTTCCGAACACCGCCGCGGGAAAGCCTGATACGTTGGACTGCATGACAATTTAAAACATCTGGATGGTCAAAGAGACCATAAACCCAAATGGCAAACCAGGAGAAAGTTTTGCAATATATATCACAAGCAAACAGTTAGTAGTGTTTCCATGAGGTTTTGAGAAGACAACCACACCTGTAGAAAAATGAACAAAAGACCGAAGCAGGCATGTCACAAACTCCATTGGCACTGCAGCCAATAAGTTTGTGACAAATGCTGGACTTCACTTGAATCGAAGAAATGCACTGAAAGCACTGATGACGTTCAATTCCTCACCCATCAAAGTGGCAAGTGACGTTTTAAACTTTTAAAATCTATGTTGGCCAAAGAACAGAGGAAAGACGCCTCCACCCTGTGGTAGAAGGGTAAATTGGTGTGTCTTTTTTTCGAGGGTGGGAAGATAGGGCAATAGCAGTGAACCAAAATCCCCACAAAATTCATAGAAATATGGCCTAAGAAAATAGGTCTCTGCATGGAGAGTTGCATGCAAGAATAGTCATGATGTATCATACCCAAAGCTGGGGACAGCCTACATGCGTTACAGAAATTACGGTGGAATGAGGCATAGCCACAGAAAATGCTAAAAAGTATTGATGGCATGGAGTTGTACCCGTGATACGATGCTAAGTGGAATAAAAGGGAGCAGCAAAAGCAGAGGACACCACGTGCGTGCTGTCTTATAAGAATGGAGTGAATAATCATGTAGATAGGTCATCAAGGGTGTGAGGATGGAGACCCGTTGTCCCTGCACATGTTTGCAGGTGACGAAGGGACCTTTATAAACTTTCTTGCTGTAAATCAGAAGAAATTACGTGACAAAACCGGTCAGTTTTCAAGCTCACATGCTGACTAATCGCCTTTCTGTTCCCATTGATTTTGTTCTATAAATCACTTTCAATTGAGTTATTTGGAACCATTATGCAAAGAGGCATGCACTTGAACTAGACCAGCAAACAGGACGAGGAGCCGGCAGCGTCCTCTCAGCGGGCTCCCGCCCAGCAAGTCAATCATGGTAATAACAGAGGAAACACAGCGGGGGCGGGGGCACAATGTTTTCCCTGCGATTAAAACGGATCTTTTAAAAGCTGAGGCAGGTGATGGCGAGGTGAATGAGAGCGGCCTGCCTGCGCCTGCCTTTCAGGCACGAATAAAGACCTGCATAGACCCTGGGGGCCCAGCCCGGCGGCTGCCTTCTCCGGCACACCTCCAGGAAGGAGGGGGGGGCGCTGGCCCGTGCGGGACACTGCCCGGCCTGCCCCACGTCCTCGCTGGACTTCAGGCGCCCCTGCCATGCACGGGCAGCCAGCCGACTTCCCTGCCTTCCTGGGTGTTGTCTGCCTTCTCAGAGAGGAGCTGTCACCTCCTCAGATTCGAGAGGCAGGTTGTGGCGAGAGGAACAGCAGAGGTGCAGTCTCCACAGGGATCCGCTGCCTTGGGCCAAAGGAAGGAAAAAGAGCAGAGAACTGGTGGCTCCGAAGAGACAGTGGGGTCTCACTGGAGGTCACACCTCCCGGTGCCCCAGCATCCGGGCCGCTGGACCCACCCGTCCACCGGCTGCTCCCCTCCACTCAGGGCGCAGCAAGGGCTGTGGGGGCCACCGTGAGTCTGGGGCCTCCCGTTCCCCTGAGATGTTTGCTGCAGGGGAGTCCTGGGGAGGCTGCTGGCGGTGCCAGAAGTGACAGTGCAGACGTGTGCCCTCTCCTCGCCGCGTCGCTGGGAGCCTGGGCTCAGCAGGGGCTCGGCCGCCCTCTCCTGGCCCAGCGAGGCACTGCTCAAAGGAACCCAGGTCCCGGGTCCCAGGCCGGGAGGGACCACGCTATTGGGTGATCTGTGCTGCTGGAACCCTGTGTTCTTAGGACAGAAGAGGAAGCTTTCAAAGGAGGATGGGACTTTAGAATCCAGCTCCCTTGTTTTTAAGATGGGAAGCTGAGGCTGAGAGGAGCTTGAGACCTCAGCAAGGGCTGGTGGCAGGCGGGGGAGGGAGAAAAACGTGGAGTGTGGTGTCAGCACAGGGGCCAGACATGCCGTTTGCCCTTACACTGCAGGATCCCACCCCCGGGGCCAGCGGCTGAGCGTCAGGACTGCGTCTGGCGTCAGGCATGGGCCATGCTGGGTCCTGGACACCATCCAGCCACCGCCCCCTTGGGGTCATGTGGAGCCGGTGCCTCACAGCCCTCAAAACCCCGGGATGCATGAAGTCCGCAGGTTCCCAAGCCCAGGCCCCACGTTTACCAGCTCTCAGCCACGATTTCTGTCTTCCCTGAATTTTAGGGTCTGCAAGTCAGGAGCCAGCGCCCCTGCCCCTGTGTTACGCCAGAGGCAACCTCTCTGGAGGTGTGACCCCACACCCAAGGTGGGGTATTCGCCACACAGCTTTCCTGGCGCCTTTGTTCTCCGGCCTCGGTGCAGCGCCCGCCCACCGGGAATGGACGCCTGGCTCCCCTGTGGGCCAGCTGACCCCAGGATCCAGCCCAGGCGTGTGTGGGGTCAGTGGGGCTTCAGCAGGGCCCCCCACCCCACCATGCTGGGACGTCCCGCATTGGCCCATATTCTTCTGCACATACAAATCTTATATTTTTGACAATATATGAAACATCAAGGAAAGCACAGGTGGCTACAAATCCCGCCAGGCGCTGGGCGGGTGGTCCTGGTCAGCAGGCGGCTGTCTGTGGGCCTGTGAACAGCACGCCGCTGTCCAGGCTTGTTCGGATCCTAACACACATCCTCATGGCCAGGGCGCAGGGCGCGGGGAGGCGTGTGAAGCCGCGTTCTCTCTGCTTGCCTCGTGCCTCACGCCGTCACCCTCGCGGCCGTCAAAAGGGCTGCTGGGAGCCTCCTGGGGCTCCACGAGGCGGGGGTAGGAGCCACAACAGGCACCCCCCACCAGCACTGTCACCCACTCATCTCCCCGACACCGCTCAGCCTCCTGCGATCTGGCTCCCGGGGGGTCCTGCCCTCCCCCGCCCCCGTCCCACGCACTGTGGCTCCTGCGTGTCGTTGCGCTTCAGACTGTGCTTTTCCACCGTGGCGTCACCCCAAGGGGAGGGACAAGGAAGTGAGGCTGATGCCCTGACAGGCTTCCTGTCTAGCCTTTGGTCAGACCGCTGTGGCTTCTGCGCCTGTTCAAAGCCTGGGGGTGACACCGCACTGCACCGCCCCCTCCCCACCCTCTCAGTCTCCATCAGCCCTCAGCCACTCAGGGTGCTGGAGGGGCAGCTGGACCACCTCACAGATGGGCAGGCAAAGGGCAGGGCACCCTCCACACCCCCGCCTGCCACCCAGAACCGTGCGGTCCACACAAGACCCAGGGGTTCCCAAAGAAAGAATTATGTCTTGTCAAACATTTCCACTCACGCCCCTGATGACAGGTCACCATGAAACCCAGTGACACCAGCATGACCTGCCATTTCCTGAGCACGGAAACTCGGGCTCTGAGTAATTCTGGGACACAGTTCCCCAGGAAGTGGCCTTGATGTGATAGTAATAAGGCCAACAGCAGCTAGGAAGCAGCGAGGCCTGGCCCCCGGCGAGGGCCTGAGTTCCTTGGAAATGTACCCACCCAGGGAAATGCCCCACTCGGCAACCTGCGTCAGGCCCCGCACGCACACTGGCTCTGCTGCCCACCCCTGCAGGAACGCACACTCAGACACACACACAGCACTTGCTCCCTCCCCACACCCGCACATTCCATCAAGCAGAGGCCCTCTCAGTAACTGAAGTGTAGGCGGAGCCGCCCTTTCAGAATTTCCACCAGCGGGGGCATCACAACTTCATGTTTTGTTCAAGTTTCCTGCGTCTAGATAGCACCACCCAGTATAAATATAATGGAGCTGTGCATGGAATTTTACATGAAACAGATGAAACTCATTTTAATAATATCTTTTAATTTAATCCAATATCACAAAAATGATCATTTTAACATGTAATCGATATCAGGAACTATAAATGAAACATATCACTTGCCTTTTTTCTACTAAGCCTTCAAAATCCGTTGTGTGTTTTATGCTCACAGCACATCTCAATTCAGACACTACATTTTTATCAGAAATTGTTGACTGTACTTGAATTTCACGAAATTTATAGTCAAAGAAGGACTCTCATTTACCTGAGTTGTTCCAAACATGCTTGGTTTTCAGTAACTGAACTGGGTTTGGTTTGAAATTTTCAATGTAACTTAAAGTTATGTTAAAGTGCGCGGTGGCTGCTGCAGGGACCGGGGTTTCCAAGGCCGTGTGGCCAGCCCCTCCGCAGTCAGTGCGCCTGGGCTAGCAGTCGCGAGGGGGGGTCAACATTCTCAGCGTTCCGAGGGGCCAGCAAGGACTCCGAGGCCAGGAGGGCTGGGGCACCTGGCGGGCCAACTGTCCTGAGATCTGTACTAATGGGGCACCCAAAGGACCTGAAAAGTCCTGCAGTGAGGCGCCTGGCTCCCCAAGCCCACCTGTCCCCGAATCTCTCCTCCCCAGGGGCCCTAGTGATGGGGCACGAAGCCCGCGTCCTGCGCTTCTTCCGTCACCCCCTCTTCTGCTTCTACCACGGAACCAGCTGTGAAGGCAACACCTGGACTCAGTGTCGCCCCACCCCCAGGCCCAAGCTTGGACCATGTGTCACTGGTGGATCGGCCCCTGGCCGTGGCCTGGGGAGCGCGGGGAGAAGTAGGGGCGCCCTGAACACTGCAGGCCCGACCCCTCTCCCACATTCTCCCTGCTCTGAGGTAACAGCTGTGTGCCCCGGCCCTGACACAGACCCCTCTCCTGCGTGCCAGCCTTCCCCGTTCCCCGTTCCTTCCAGCCACAGGGCTTTTGCACGGGCTACTGTCCACCTCATCCTCAGACCGTGGGCACTCCAAGTAAATACTGTGAGGTCACGGGAAGCCAGAGGCTCTGGGGGCAAAGGGAAAGCGACAGTGTAACGGTGTTGCCTAAACATGAGCGCTTGATGGGACAGCCCTCACTGACAGCTCACACTGCCCTGGGCACCTTGTGGCATTGTCTCTAACCCTCACTCCAACCCTGCTGGTTCCCTCATCCCGTGTTCCCACGGACAGCCTGCGGCCCAGAGTGCTGCCCAGATGGCGGCAGGGTCGGTGTTCAGCCACCTGAGGAGAAGGGACCCCTAAGAGGACGGCTGTGTGGCACTGCTGAGCGCGGGGGCTGCCCTCACAGCTGGCAGGGACCAGGGCCGGTCACAGTGTTTGTGCTCTCAGGAATCCCTGATCTGATGAAACCAGAGGACCCCAAGCCACATATATATATGTGTTTGTCAATGTCTTTTAGTATCAAACGTGGCCTTGAATCCCACGCTCGGGCAGCCCTGTGGGGCTGCGGGGGCGGGGGTGTCCTCGGCTTATGTGGCCCGTGCAGAGCTGAGCGGTGTGTGACTGTCACCTGCCTTCTCTGGAGAGTCAGGGGCCTGCAATGGACTGTCCGAGTTTCCCTGTGTGTGTGGTGCTGTGACAGCCACTACACAGGCCGAGAAACACCCCACCAGCCGCAGAGGAGAAGGGGAGAGACAACTGTTCAGAGCCGTGCTGGATACAGACGTGAGTGACTCATCTGTGCAGGTCCCGGGGAGCTCATGGGTCCTGGACCCGCCCCTCCAGGCTGGTGGGCAATTGTGTTTTCTGTTCTAATGATTTAACTGATACTTGGCCCTCTCGGTATTTAGCTGACTCGCAGGTGCTTTGAAAAGTTTACCTAAGGAGGGCTGGGGCGGTGACAGAGCACCTATGCACACATCGGTCGCTTCAGGCAATTGTGGGGTCCCGTGCTTTCTGGAAGCAGCCCGTGTGTCTCAGAACACACAGCTTAGAGTCTGCACCTGTCACAAAGGGCTGTGCCCACGGGGACAGCCTGGGAGTCAGCCTCCGGGCTGGCAGAGAGCAGGAAAGTGGGGTAATCAGGGTTACCGGCCAGGAGCCAATGTCCCTCCTCGCTGGCTGAGAAATGCCTGGGACAGGAACTCCCCCTGCTTTCTGGCCTGGTGATTTTCCAGAGCAGAAACTTTCCTCTTGGGGCAGAACGGACATTCAGCCACGGAGAGCTCAACCAGAAACGGCTGTGCCCGACCAGAAGTCACAGTGCTAGACCAGAGCGGGACGTGACTCAGCAGGCGAGGGAGGCAGGCAGAGGGGGGCCTGGAGGCAGGATGGGGTGCTCAGTGGTTGGCCGCCCCCGTCTTTCAGAGCACATGCCTCTCTGGCCACACAGGAGTGGCGTTGCCCACAGAGCATTAGGAAGAGGAGGCCTTGACCAGGGCCTGGCCAAGGAGGGAGAGAGGGCTGCAGAGCTAACTCGCAGCTGCTTTCCACACGGTGGGGCCGTCTGCGGAAACAGAAGCACCAGGTGGTGTGGCTCCGTCAGCCCCGAGGTCCCTGGGCTCCGACTCACTGTGAACTGTGACAGGCGGTGTAGCTTCCCCGAAATGACCCGAACGAAAAAGGGGTCAAGTGTGATGTTGAACCCATGTTATTAGCTTCCCCAGACTCAGGGCCTGCGGCAGTTCTCCTCCCCGCCCCCGCCCTCGGCCCTTCAGGTAGGAGGTCCCAGTCGGAAAGTGACAGGAAGCGACACACCTCCCGTTCAGGTGGGAGCCCTCAGGACCCGCTCCTGCCCCTGACCTGGCAGCTGACGCCCTCAGGCTCCGCCGGAAGCCCAGGCCCGGGACCTGCTCCTGCCGGCGGCACAGTCCACCTGTGTGACTGAACCGGAAGCCCAGGCCCGGGACCTGCTCCTGCCGGCGGCACAGTCCACCTGTGTGACTGAACCGGAAGCCCAGGCCCGGGACCTGCTCCTGCCGATGGCACAGTCCACCTGTGTGACTGATACGCCACGGGACCAGGCTCGGCCCCGAAGCGACCGTAACAGAGCCGCCCTCTTCTAAGCAACTTCTGGATAATTCTGTATTTGCATATTTTTAAGGGAAGTTCTTTATTCTTATCCAAATATGTCACTATCAAAAAGGGAACTGTCCAGCCAGACCCCAAACAGGGCAGGTTCTGCGGGTTCCGGGGCGTGAGGCACAGCATGACGTGCAGTCCAGACGGAAGGAGTGTGTGTGGGGGGACAGGGGACACACTGCTGTCTCTAGCCACGTGTCTTTATAAGGCACACCAAAAATATGGACAATGCAGACTGTCCACGCGTCCCCACACTCCCACATCCCCGAGTCCCAGCGGCCCTGCCAACCACCAAAAGTTACAGATGGCTCTAAAAAGAAGCCCATTGCGTCCATGCAGGTCAGCAGCACCCAGCACGAGCTTACGGAAGCACCCCGCACAGGCCCCAACCTTTGCTTTCCTCCCCAGAAATGAGGGGCAAGGAAATATACATTGAAATCCCTGTTTCAACCTGAGCTGGATTCTCACTCAAGATCGTCTGTGTCCCCATTTCCCAGTGATGAATTTGCCTGTGACCAGTGTCACAGTGCAGAAGGTCAGGGCTGCAGCCATGTGACTGCAGCAGAGGAGGCCGTGTCAGGATGGGGAGTGACTGCAGGCCCATCCCTGTCCCCATCCGTGGGGCAGTGACCAGGATTGTCACCATCATAGGCCCTCCACTCTGCCACGCACACTGAAATTCCCCGTTTTTCATCCTTCGGCCTAAGTTAACGCTGCCCCAACCCCAGCAGGACAAAGCACAGCATGGAGAAGCCCATCTGGCCCTCTCCCTTGGTGCAGCTGCAGGAATGCAGTTCCTGGTGGGCTGATCCTGCCCAGGGTGCTGGCACTAGAAAGCAGGGCTGAGGAGGGAAGCAGCGCCTAGCCAAGGCCCATGTGGTCAGGGGCAGTTGGGCTTGAGACACCGGTTGTGACAGGGAAGTCAGGATGGGAAAGGAGCTTTTGTGAGCCCGCTTTGCGCATGAAACAGCTGAGTCAAATTTGGGACACACGGGGGCTGCTCAGACTTGGCCCCAGGGCACACGCTCTGGGTGGAGGACCGGGTGACGCGGAGAACAGCAGGGCAGGGCCCTCCCCTGCAGCCTGGCCCTTCCTGGTGGGGGCGCCCTTCCTCCCTCCTGTTCCTACGCCTCACAGGCCCCTGAGACCTCAGACCAGGGTGGGGGTCCTGCAGAGCGGGAGGTGTGTCCAAAGCGGTGGGAGTGGACCGGCAGGTGGCACTCTGCCTATCTGCCTTAATTCATTGAGGTTCTGCAGAGGAGTCCAGTTCTGTCCCATTACAAGTGGGGAGACTGAGGCTCTGAGGAGGCTTGTGACTTGCCCGGGGCCTCTCAGGACCCCTGACAAAGAGCAGGGACTGACACCCTCACACTCTGACCGTTAGATGTCTTCCTAAGTGGCATGCCCCCGGACTCCCGCCTGCCCCTGCCCCAGTCCTGGTGCTGGGAGGCCGTGCTGTCCTTGCCTCTCCCGCGTCCTCCCCGGCTGCCCTGAGTTGGTGGGACCCACGGCTTCCTCCTGACGCTGAGTGTGAGCTCGCCTCTAACTTAACCACACCGGGTGGAACGGCACCTGGGGAGAGGTCAGCAGCCTTCCCTGGGGCTTCTTGGGTGCTACCGGCAGCTGCTGACACCCCCTCCCCTAGCCCCCTCCAGGTCCTAGCCACCCTCTCCTTCAGCCCCTACGCAAAGAGCCCCAGCCTTGGTCCCAGATAAATGCCACCTGATTGCCACAGATGACAGGTCATGTCTCACCTCCAGGCTTGAATGTCCCTGAAACCCAGATCTGTATGTCCAGCTCTCATGACTCCCTCTCACCTCTGCGTGTCCAGCAGGCATCTCAGGGCTGTCTAACGGGGGAAACTTTGACTTCCACCCAGACCTGCTGACTCCGTCTCACAGAGGGCCCTCTCTCCCTCACGTCTGCCCCAAGAGTGAGTCCTGGGCCCCACCTCTCCCATCAGCTGCCTTCTCTCCTCTTGGCTGATCCGCATCGTGACATCTAACAACACACTTCAAATCACGCAGCTCAAACATCTCAGCGCTCTCCACTGTTCCCTGAAGTTCACACTCTTTTCCCCGTGCTAGAGGAGGGCTAGACCTCCGTACATCATTGTCACATCACCTTCATCACCATCGTCATCGTCATAGTTTGCCTACAAAGCAAGGGAATGTTTCCCTAGAAGGGGGAACCCACGAGGCAGGGACACCCCCAGACAGTGCTTCTGTCACTGTGAGTGAAACCTAGACAAAAGAAAATTAACACCTCCCAGGCCCTGGGGAAACAATGAAGGTTATGAGGAAATATTTATTAACACGCGGGGTTTTTCCATTTCCCTGATCTGAGGCAACTGGCTGACTCACTCATCATTAGAAGCTGAGTTAGCCAGTTGGGACAGCCCCCACCTCACTCAACCAAGTGTGAAGCCGGCGGTCCGGAACCCTGTCCAGCACCCGCTCAGCACAACGCCCCGCGCCAGCAGGCTCCGGGAGCCCGCGCTGTATCCCGTGGACATAATATTTATCCATTCAGCCCTCAGCGGCATTATGGACATGGGTGTGCCAATATCTTTTCAAGCCTGTGCTTTCACTTTGGGGGGGCTATACCCAGCAGTGGGGTTGCTGTTGCTGGGTCATAAGGCAGCTCTAGTTTCAGTTTCCTGCGGAGGCCAGGCTGCACCGTTTGCATTCCCGCCAACAGGGCACTGGCAGGCATGCTTTTAAGAAGTCCTCAGAGGGCAGAGGAGGGGGTGGATGTGACCCCTAAGAGTGAGCCTCCCCAGCCCCCGAGGCCCCTCTCCTGTCACCTGCTAACACGGAGAGGATGTTAGGTGTTCGCAGGAGGATCCCACCTGGGTGGAAGGGCTTCCAGGTGCAGGGCCGACTCCCAGCGCTGGGCTCAGCGAGAAGGGGCCTCCCCATGAACAGCCGAGTCCAGGCGGGTGTCCAGCTCGCGCCCAGGACACCTGATGAGCAGGCGGCAGGCTCTCTGTCCTCTCACCCTGGGGGATGCAGCTGCTCCCGGGCATCAGCTTGAATCTCCCCCTAAAACCGCTCTCTGGGCTGTTTTGCCAGCCATGTCTGCCTGGGGCGGCCCCTCTCCCAGGAGTTGTATCCCCACCCGTCCAGAAGCTGCCAGGGCCTCCCAGAGAGCATGGGGTAGGATGGGGCACCTTCTCTGGGGTTCCAGTCCTGGGACGTGGGGAGGGGATATAAGCAGGGGCATAAGTGGAGCCTGGTTTGGAGCTGGGGAGATGCAGGAACATGTTGGAGGCTGTGGTCAAAGGAGATGGGGGGACCTGAACTAGGATGGGGACAGAGAGGAGGGGAGGGAGCAGATCACATCTGGCAGAGCCTCAGTGACAGGCCGGATGGTGACCCCACTGAGCAAGGCTGGGGGGGTGAGGGAGGAAGGGAGAAGGGGGGGACAGCAGGGAGGGGGGACAGCAGGGGGGGACAGCAGGGAGGGGAGACAGCAGGGGGGACAGTGGGGGGCAGCAGGGAGGGGGAGACAGCAGGGGGGACAGTGGGGGGCAGCAGGGAGGGGGAGACAGCAGGGAGGGGACAGCAGGGGGGGGACAGCAGGGAGGGGAGACAGCAGGGAGGGGGGGACAGCAGGGAGGGGGACAGCAGGGAGGGGAGAGCAGGGAGGGGACAGCAGGGGGGACAGCAGGGAGGGGGGACAGCAGGGAGGGAGACAGCAGGGAGGAGACAGCAGGGAGGGGGACAGCAGGGGGGACAGCAGGGAGGGGGACAGCAGGGAGGGGGACAGCAGGGAGGGGGACAGCAGGGAGGGGGACAGCAGGGGGGACAGCAGGGGGGAGACAGCAGGGGGGGGACAGCAGGGAGGGGGGGACAGCAGGGAGGGGGGGACAGCAGGGAGGGGGGGACAGCAGGGAGGGGGGAGAGCAGGGAGGGGGAGGGAGAGGGGGACAGCAGGGAGGGGGAGGGAGAGAGGGACTGCAGGGAGGGGGAGGGAGAGAGGGACTGCAGGGTTCCGGGGGAGCAGCTGGAAGGAGGGAGCCAAGCCGCTTCCCTGGGTGGGGGATGTTGACAGCGGGCCAGGCTGGGAGATGGCCAGGGCCTGAGGCTGCACCTGGCTCAGGACGGTGCCTATGTGGGAGGCGATGGTAGGGCTAACTACTGGGTGCAAGAGACCCCCCAGGAAGCTGGCGCCTGTGGAGAAATAGCCCCTGCCTCAGGGACATGAGCCCATCTCAGAACCGCCATGTCCTGGGCCCAGCCTGGACACCCTCCCTGCTGGGCTTGGAGGTTCACAGAGAAGTTCCCTTCTGACTGCTTCCAGTGTGCTAGGCTGGGGCACTTGGCTTCTAGGGGTGCCTAGGCCCCCTCTGAGGACCCAGCCCTGCACCCCCAATGGATTGCTTAAGACAAAGGAATCCGTGCCAGGGGAATGGATGGGCGAGCAGGCAGGGCGCAGCTGACATGGGCACCCTCAAGCCCACAGAGCCACCCCACTTCCTGCAGCAGCACCAGCCATCTGGGCTCCGGAAATTGCACCAGCTCTCCAAGTCCCCTCTGGGGCTCCATGTTCCTGGGGTTTGTAGAACATTCAGGCCTCCCGCTGACCCAGAAAGTGGCATTTGTTCCCTGGGGTGGAAATGAAAAACTCTGCTAATTGGGAGAGCGCCCAGCAGCGGTGCTGGGCCCGGGCCACAGGCCATGTGATCGGAGAGCTTTGAAAATGTTTCTTCACCCCTGAGTAGGCTTAGTGTCTCTCTCACCTTCTCTGAGAACTCACCTGGGCCTGCGCAGCCCACTGGCCCGAATATCTGGGTCAGAGCAAGTTGGCACACGCTGGACAGGGTCCTGGTGCCATCAGGGCCCCCACCTTGCGGACAGCAGACACTTCTCAGGAAGGAATTGTGGGAACCACAGAGTGCCCCTCTTTTATGCCCTGGATTCTCTTGCTTGACTTCCCCCAGCAGGCCTTCCAGTGGCCTCAGCCAGGCAGCTCCCTATTCACAGCCAGGGAGCTTGGAGAGGGCCAGGCTGGTCACTCTGCCGCCCAAGCATGGCTCTTGGGGACACACACACCCTTAGGCAAAGTCCCAAAGTCTCATCTTGTCCCATGAGGTGACCGCCCTCGGGGCCTCCTCCCTCCCTGCAGGGTCTGCTGTCCGCACGCGTGCCTGACGAGCTCCTTGGTCCGCCGGGTTCAGCGGTCCCTCTGAGGAGACAGGACCTCGTTGTGTGCTCCCAGCCCCTGCCCCGTGGACAGCGCCCGCCTGATTCTAAGGACAGCTGAGTGGCGCTCAGCTGCCCGGCTCTCCTCTCCAGCCGCCCCAGAACCACTTCACACTTCAAGACCACCGACACACAGGACTTGTCTAGACCCTGGGGCAGTGGCCCCCCCCAAGGTCGCCTCCCCTGCCCCGATGCCCAGCACTTACTGAGAACCGCTGCGGGGGGCCGGCCACTGCCTTGTGGAAGCTCTCTCTCTGAGTTAGAAGCTCCCAGAAGTCGGTTTCTCAGTTGGGAATTTGCCTCTCATTTTCCAGGACGGCAGGTGGCCTGGCAGCTTGCCCCAGAGGAGAGGGTCCAGGTCCCTGCAGCTCATCGGTGATCAGGTAGAGAGGGGTTGTCAGGACACCTGCTGAGCCTGCCCCTCAAAGGTTGAAAAGGTCACGGGTGGGGAGGAAGGTGGACCAAGGACTCAGGCCACCGTCCAACCTGGCTGTGCAGACTGGTGCCCGGTGACTCAGTGAGCGTGACTGGCAGCGAGGGGCCGCCCAGGTAGCACTCTGTGCAGAGCGGACACTGGGGACTGACTCCAAGCTGTGGATGTCCAGAGCGCTTCCCAGAGATGGGAAAACTGAGGCAGCCCCTTGCGATCATGTCTTGTGAGCATGCTTCCTGTTCTTCCCACTTCTTGTGCCTCACCCAGGGCCTAGGGTGCTGGACGCCGATTGTCAATGTCGCTTGAAGCTTCTCCAGAAAACATGCAGCCTGGCAGGGGCCAGGGAGAGGCCTGCACCTGCCGGCCAATGAAGGGCTGCAGGGGGCCCAGCTACTCAGCTTCCAGGAGTGGAGAGGGGAAAGGGGAGACATGGTCCTGGAGGACTTTCTGGAGGAGGCGGGATTGAGGTGTGCATGGTCAGCAAAGGAAGAAATTTTAAGAATGTTGCAAGTGCAAAGGCACAGGGCCTGGGGAACAACTTATGGGGTGTTTGTGGTGCAAGGAGCACCCTGGCTGGAGTGGCAGGAAAGGCCTGGCAGGGGGCAGAGAGCCGAGGGGGGGGCAGGAGTGAGCTCCAGCCCAGGCCAGTGGGAGACACAGGAAAGGGACACTGAGCAAGGGAGGGTCAGGGCCGGAGGCGCATGCGGGTCCCGGAGGCCGAGTGCCGTGCCTCCCCGGGGCCTGTGCCTTCCCCCACAAGGTCGCCTCCCCTGCCCCGATGCCCAGCACTTACTGAGAACCGCTGCGGGGGGTTGGCTGCCATGAGTAGCAGCTGGGGCATCTGGCTCCTGGGAGGTGGCAGCTTCGAGGCGAGGGTGCCAAGGGAAAGGTCCTGCCCGCTCAGCTCTCCGAAGTTCCCACCAGGAAGACACGAGGAAACGCTTAAAATAACTGCTGATGGCTTGAATGTGGTTAATATTTTGAACACAAAACACCCTCAACGAAACAGCTTGCTAGTCACAAGGCAGCAATTACAGGATTTACAGACTCCATGGGGCGCTACAGGTGGGCGGGCGGGTGTGGGAGCAGGATAAGGGCTTGACAGGGCCCGTCTCCGGGCCTTGCCTGGGGTCCTGCCGCGGGCCCAGCCGGCCTCCTCGCTGTGTTTGAAGCTATTGTGAGGCCTTACCTAGCGGGAGGTCCTCCTGGAATGTGAGGGCGTGCCAAGAGGACCTCCGGATCCACATCGACCCCAGACCAGGGGGCAGGCGCCGGGCCGTCCACCCCAGACCAGGGGGCAGGCGCCGGGCAGGCCTGGGCAGCCTGGATGCCCTCCGGCTGGAAGAGACATTTGCCTCTTTGTAGACGTGATGCAGAAGGACCACACGAGAGGGCCCATGGTCACGTTCAAATGCTGGGCACAGGGCGGAGCTGGGTGTGGACGGGATGGGCTCTGCGGGCGCCGGGCCAGGCTGACGTTCTCCTCCACGTCTGTGCCACGGGGCCACCTGCATAGAAGGGCTTCTCCGAGCTCTGCCAGGCCTGCCTTTCCTGGAACTTAGGGCGCCCCAGATGGTGTCCTCATAGCTCAGAGCTGTCTGGCTGGGCAGGGAAGTCCAGTCTCCATCTTTATCTACCCCAAACTGAATGTCTAATACCAGGTTCTCCAAGCAGTTCGGTGGTGGCCTGTAAGGGGAGTACGTACTGCCGCTGCCTGTCCAGACGCTGAAGGCAGAGCCACCCCCGGCAGAACAAGCCCCAACGCTTGTGAACGAGGCTGTTATCCCAGGCCCAGCGTTCCATCCCTGCCGCGGAGAACGGCCACCTGCACTGGCATGTCGAATGCGTGTTACCCTGTGTGAGTTTTCTTGGCATCTGTAACCCCAGGATAGTCTCCTCGGCCCACCAGCTTGTGGAAGAATGCTGGGGTGCGCACAGCGGAGTCAGGTTCCCCAGTAATCACTTCTCAAGGCAGCAGGCACTCTGAAAAAAAACAAAGAGGGAATTGAAACTCCATCTCCCGAGAGCCACCTTGCTGTGGGAGACACAGCGAGAAACAGCAGGGGCATTTGTAGCCCAGAGTCAGCTCCACGAGCAGGCCACTGTTACCCAGACCAGCAGGAGGCCTTTGCGCAGAGCTGGCCGGGATCCCGGCCCAGCGAAGCTGCCGTCTCAGTTCCTATCACAGGCTAGCGGGCCAGTGTGGAATGGACCGTGAGGGCTGCTGAGGACGATGACAGCGCATACGGCTTATGCATGTGTGTGCCCAGCATGGAGCTGTCTGCTGTGAGAGGGGAGAAACTGAGGCCCGGGGAGCTAATGCAGTGCCCCAGGCAGCAGGCAGCCAGCGGCCGTGGAGGGCTCAGAGCGCTTTTGCCATAACCTGCTCTAAAGGGGCTGTCCCCTCCTGGGGTGGAATTGTGACTTTGAGGATGAACATGCTTTTTTTTTTTTTTTTTTGAGGGCAGCGTCACTGGCCCTCATAAGTGGGACCCGAACCGGGGCCACTGGCGAACATGCTTTTTACCATCTGTGAACTTGCTACCAAAGACCCTCCCCTCACATGACAATCTTCATCCCCCATGGAGCTCTGCCCTCCGGGAAGTTTGGACTCCCAGTTGGCTCTTCCTGGGACCACTCTGACCTCACACTTCTTTGTGAAGCCATGTGCCTGCTGTCAGCCCGCACCTGGACTGCAATAATAGTACATTCCTTACCTGAATGTAGCATCTAATAGATCACCACAGCTCTCACACCTATGCTCTAACTGAGGATGTGAAGCTGTTTTTCTGTGAGCCCTATCCTCAAATCCTTCAGAAAAAACGTCTTTCTCATGCAAAACAGCAAGAGTATAACTTTAAGTTTGTTTTGGGTTTGTTTTTTTTTTAATTTTTCCAGAAACTCCACAGCCTCGACTTTGCTCCCAACACATGCTCATCATTTCGGAGTCTTGGTGTCAACTGTCATTACGTTGGAACAGCCATCATAGGGAGTCAAAAAAGGAAAAACATTGGAGGTTCCCAACGATTCAACTAATATGCATGCAAAACCCACCAAAATAGAAATGACCACAGAATACCCCATCAGCACAGGGTTTTAAGTGTTCTTCAACTACGGCATTGCCAGCAGACCGAGGACATTTTTGGATACCGCGCCTGGTGTCCCGTTTTCCAGGCCAGACCCCCAGATGGTGGCACTTCTGGCCTGGCCACTGGCCTGTCCCTGGAACAGGAAAAGGTTTCCCTTTCTCTGTCTCTATCTCTCCTCTGACCTTAGGACACATGCTTTCCCCGAGGTGAGTTGTCCCCGAAGCCAGCCAGAGTCTGCAGAGAGAAGGGTGTGTCAGTACAGCTTGCACACTTCAGTTTATTAGTGTGCCTCCAAAGACGATGTCAGAGAACAGTGATGGGCCATGAAATGAAAGCACCTGTTCTGAGCCTCCCCAGACGTCCCGTCAGGGCCACGGGGGAGCCCCTGGGTCTTGGGTTCTTTCTTTTCCTTCTAATTGTTTCCTCTCCAGGCAGAACTTATTGAGTTCAGAATGTTCCAGGGCATTTTATCAGGCTGCCTGGTTCTCGAAGGCTGCTGCAGCTGCGGGTGACCTCTTAGGCCTCCTCCCTGCCGCTCCCAATTCCACCACCACACGAGGAAGAGTCAACTGTGAAGGGCAGACCCAGCCTGACCAACAGTGTCAGTCAGTGCCTGGGATCTGGGCCAGATCTGTCATCCCGCTGGGTACCCCAAGTCTCGACCCTGCCCCTGTGGGCAGGTTGCACAGGGTGGAGTCTCCGGGCACAGCTGTTCCCACGGCTGGGATGTTTGCTCCCGATCTACCTTTCAAATCGTGACTGTGGACGAGTCCTGCAAGAGGGTCCCTGGTGGGGAGACCCTCGAACGTGAGGATGGGATGGTGGGGCCGACAGGGAAGGGCCATGAGCCCCGACTCCATGGAGACCCCAGGCCAGTGTTTCCCGGGGGTGGAGGAGGGCCCCTGTGACATGTGGGCACAGGAGGCAGTGTCCAAACAAGACTGCAAACAGCGATGAATCACAGAGAGCTGCTTCTTCCTTCTTCTCATTCCACGGTGCTGCCTACATCCAGGGGGACGGCTCTGCTCCCCACAGCCCACCCTGCTCAGCACCAAACCAGGAGGAGCGGTCTGGCCCTCAGCGCTCGCAGCAAGCAACAGTCCTGGCTAGAGTTTAAGACTACTTTCTATTTCCTTCTGTCTATTTTTATGGTAACCTCTCTATGGTCATGACATAGATTTACCTTTTTTAAAAATGAGCTTATCCTTTTAGTAAAATACATGAATTGTTCAAAGGAAAAACACTGTGTAAATAGCAGTTTCAAGGAATCAAAGCTAAAATGAAGTTTGGGAACACTGAGTCCAATCCTGCTCTGATATTTGACATGCTTTCAGAGCATCCCCATCAGAAGATTG
This sequence comes from Aselliscus stoliczkanus, assembly GCA_033961575.1. NCBI lineage: Eukaryota > Metazoa > Chordata > Mammalia > Chiroptera > Hipposideridae > Aselliscus > Aselliscus stoliczkanus. The sequence goes on along the minus strand of CM066738.1, from coordinate 1,079,087 downwards.
GCTGGCTCCGTTTACACGCCTCCCATGATGGGGAGCTCACTACCTATGAAAGGCACCTCCCGTCAGCTTTGCTGGGAAATGCTGCTCCCAGCAGGTTCCACACCTGAGGCCAGGTCTGTAGAGCACCTCAGTTCCCTTTCCTGGTGTGGGGGGTTGGGGGGTAGGGGGACCCTTTGCTGCGTGTGCCCCTGTCCACTCCCAGCAGCCTCCTCTTCCAGGTTCCCCAGCAGGTCCTCATCCTCTGAGGCATCTTCTCCACCCAAAGTTAACAGCTGGTGTCTTTTTCTCTTAAAGGGCAGTTCCAGGAATGGAGGCCAGTATTCTAGGAGCAGCTGGACCTCGCCCAGCGGCCAGGAGTAGAGGCTGACATGGAGGCAGCTGGGGCCCGCAGGGCATCACCAGGGATTCCTGAGAACAGAGTGAATAGGCATAAACTCCACCCCATGAAGGAAGAGCATTTCATAAATACCGGGTAACGTGGACATTTTCCCATAAGGCCCAGCACCCCCCCCCCACCCCCGGGGACTCTTCTCCCCACCCCCCCCGGGCCCCACAGGAAGAGGCCAGCCCCTCCGCGTCCTCTGTGGTTCCACCGGCCTGAACTCTGTATGTGCCCCTTACCAGCCGAAAGTCACTCTGTGGTCATTTCCTCCTGACCCAACTTAGCTCAGGATTCAAGCACACACACGGTTGACTTTTACAGACTTCTTGTAAAGAAACTCATTTTATCGAAACCAGAAAGGAAAAATTTGTGGAATGTTATTGTGATCAGCTGTTAATATGTTCACTTGGCAACCCCTGTGAGCTCCTATGCGGGCCTGACCTACCCCATTTCATTCCATTTTTCAGTGGCCCTTCCAGGAAAAATGTGGCCCACCATCAGTAACGCCACTTTACAGATGAGGAAACTGAGGCTCAGAGAAGTGCAGTGTGTTCAAGGGCACACAGCAGGAATACTGGTAGGATTTCAAACCGGACCTCCTGTTCACGGCCCTGTGTTTACTACTCCCTGTGGTCTGACATCAGTGCTGACGTCAAGGAGAGGATCGTTTTACCCAAAGGACAGCGGGCAGGGAAACGCTGGATTTCCCAGGCGGCCGCCCCCCCATCCCCAGGGCCTCCAGGAGGAAGCCTGAGAAGGCGCACACAGGTGGGCGCCCCGGGCTGGATCTGGGCGGCAGACCCGGGCGGGCGCCCCTGCCCCTCCGCCCGGCCCCCATCCGGCCCCTCGGCCTTTCCGAAGGGTTAGGGCGGGAAACTTCACGCCCTCCCACGGGCTCCCCACCGCCTGGGTCCCACAAGCCCGCGTTCAAAGTGCCAGTCAGTTCGAAATTGAGTCGCATCGGCTTCCCAGCCCCCGGTGCCGCATCTGATTGGCCAGCGGGAGACGCCAGGGCGCCTTCGGTCGGTGGCCGCCCGGGGCCCCGCCACGGCCCCCGCGCCCCGCGCCCCCAGGCCGGAGCCCCGCGTCTGCTGCAGCCGGGGCCGCGCCCGCAGCCCCTCCTGCCCCGCCCGCCCTCCGGAGCCGCGGGCCGCCGCCGTCACCTCGGTGGGCGGGCCGGGAGGCTGGGGGCCGGCCGAGCCCACACGCGCAGCCATTGGAGGGGTGGGTGCGCGGGGCCGCCTCGCCCGCGGGGCGGGCCCAGGGCGGATGAATGAAGCGGGAGTGGGCGCGGAGCCGGCCCAGAGCGCGGTGCGCAGCGCGGCGGCCGGGGCCCGGCACGGTGAGCGCTCCCGGGGCCGGGGGCGGAGGGGGCGCGGGCCGGGGGCGGAGGGGGCGCGGGCCGGGGGTCTGCAGGGCGCCCCGAGCGCGGGCCCGGCGGAGTCGGGTGCCAAACGCGCCGCTCCTCGCCGCCGGCTCCCCGCGCGGGAAGCCTCCGAGGAGGCGGGCGGGGGGGAAGGGCACGCGTGGTGCGCGGCGGGGCCCGGGCGCGGGGAAGTGCGCGCCCGCAGGCCACGTGGGCCGGGGACCGATGCCCGCCACCTGCGGCGGATGCTGCCGCTGAGGCGAGAAGGAAGCCGGGTTGGCGCAGAAGTTCCTCCGGGCGGCGGGGCTTCGTGAGCGATGCGCGCCCCGGAGACCTCCGCCGGGGGAGCGCGGCCGGAGGCGTCCCCCGGGCTGCGTCACGGGCGGCTCTGCGGGTCTGGCCCCAGGTGCGGCGACGCCGGCCGCGCCCCTGTCCGCGCCTCATCACGCGAGGTCCCATGCCGGGCCCAGTGCCGCGACTGGGGGACCGGGGCGTCCTGGGTCCAGGGGGAGAGCGGGGAGGGATGGAGGTGAGGATGCGGACCCACCATCGGGGCGCGGTGGGCCCCAGAGGGGGAAACGCGAGGGAGACCCCGGGACTTGCACTCGGTGGTGCGAGCATCTGCCCGACGGAACCGGGTGGAGGGGCCCCCCGGGGCAGTGAGGTCAGTGCCTAGACGGTAGGCCTGCTGGACCGAGACCCCCAGGGACCGCCACCCGGAGTGCCTGGCGCTCCCTCGGGCATCGGTGGGACTTGGCGTCGTGGGAGCCCGTAGGACCCTCAGTAGTTTTCCACGGGGAAGAGGCCAGCTTCCAGGCTCGGCTCCTCCCCCCTGCTGTTTAGAACTTGGGTTTCCTCTGTCTAATCAGAAACCGATTCTGGGCAGCCGCCTGGGACGTGGTGAGCTGTGAGCGGTGGTGCCCTGGGTTTTCCTCCGTGCAGGTGGCGCAAGTGGACCTTAGGACAGACCGCACCCGGTTTTAGCCGGCTCCGTTTATGAACCCACAACAGCAATAATAATGACAAAAACAGATTAGTAAACCAAGGCTCCAGTGGTTAAGTGACCTGCCCACGGTCACACAACTAGTCCAAGATGGAAAGGTTTGAATCCAGGTTTGTGTGACCAGAGACATTTACAGCTCTGTTTCTGGGGTGGTGATGGGGGGGGGGCAGGCCTGACACAGAGCAGTGTCCCAAAATGTGAGGCCGCAGCTAAGGGGACAAGAGCCTTTGGCGGTTGGAAGCAGGGAGGACCCTTCTCAGAAAGCGAGCCTGCACGGCCAGGCTTTCCCATGTGCTGCTGGAGGGACGCAGCAGGAGCGGTTCTCGCAGACCCCACACTTCTGACTGCCCTGCTAGGGACCTGTCCTGCTCCCCGGCTGGGCAGGGCCACAGGTGCTATCTGGAAATTCACGGGCCGCTTCCCTCCCAGGTGGCTATGACCTAATCTGTGGTTCCTTGGGTGTGGCTCCTGAAACAGGTGCCAGGCAGGTCCTAACCAAGTCCCTCCCCATTGCCACCATGACAAGCTAGGCATCTGGAGTCGGACAGGATGATGGCTTGGTGAGTGGGGGTCTTGGAGCTGACCTGTTCCTGTCAGAGCAGCTGATCCGCAGGGACTCAGCTCCAAGCGCCCAGCTCTCCCGGCCTTCGTGGACCATGGGGCAGGGTGGGTTCTCAGCTGGCCTGCATGCCCCTGGCTTCAAAACAGTTCAGGTTTATTCTGCTCGTTGTGAAATCTGAGTTCACTTATCGGGGCTTAGCACGGTCTCGAGGCCTCCACCTAGAAGTCTCCGGGAGTATCAGCCCGTTCCCCAGGCCAGCATGGCTGAGCAGTATAAAGCCGTGGCTTTGTGGATGCACGTGCTGGAGCGAGTGGCTGCCACAGTGGTCGAGTCCCTCAGACTTCCCCGTGGGTGACAGGCAGGTAGGTGGACCAGTCTGCTGCTGGTGGACAGGAGGGATTGGGCCGGGCCAGCTAGCCCAGCAGGGGACCCAGAGGACGCGTGTGGCCATGCTCCTGCCTTCTCGTTGATTTGTCCAGCTGAGTTGTGGACAGAGACCATGGAAATGTCCCCTCTCCACAGTCATGTGGTCTCTTGTTCTTGGGCATGGCAAACAGCCCAGTGTCTGTTTTTGGAAAGGCACATTCAATAATCCTCAGAGCCTTGCGCCCGTTTTGTTCTGGGACAGCCAGCTGCCTGTGAGGCCTGGTGTGGTCATGGTGGGTGTCGTGGCTGACTGTGGGACGTACCCAGCCTCCATCGTGGCAGGGGATCTGACAGGCCGCTGGAATTCTGCCCGGGATGGGGGCGCCAGCTCACACCTCAGGTGGCCAGGGCCGTGCTGGATGAGGCGGAGGAAACCAGCCTGGCTGCCTGCACACCGGACCCCAGCTCTGTCCTTCATGGGCTGGTTGTGAGGACTCTTCCTGCTGCTGGCCCTGGCTTGGCCCTCACCACTCGTTTCCCCTCAGTGGCCACGGTGCAGCCATGTCTCCACTAGCATTACACAAAATTAGCCTCTTAGACCACATTTTTGGGGGCAGGTGGATGCTTTCATAAACCATGTGTGTTTTGCAAAAGCCACTCAGCGTGACCAGGCGAGGCTCACCAAAGACCAAACACAGGGCGGGCCTTGCTGACCACGGCCCCGCTGGCTTCCCTCATGGGTGTCTGGAGAGTACAGGTCCTCCGTAGGAGCTAGGCTCCACGTGAGACCCTCGCCCATGGGGCTGCCTTTTCTGAGTGGCTTTCTTATTTAGCAAACCTTGGGGGTAACTGACGCATCACCCCTCAGCCGGAGCCGCTGGGACCTGCTCGGTAGGCTGATTTTGTTGTTGGCAGGTACCACGGGCCTGATATTTGGACCCATGGGCCTAGGAGGCCACCTGGAAATGGCTGTGCCCAGCCTGTGCCTGGGCAAGCCTATTGTATGGACAGGGCCTGCTTTCCCCAGCACCCCCAAATCCCATGAAGGCCCTTCTGTAAGTCTGCATTTCTCATGAGCTTCAAATGGTGCCTGGACGGTCCCTCTTTCCCCATGACGCCACCACCATTCCGGCGGGGAAACTGAGGTTAGAGGAGTAGGCGGCTTGCCGGAGGTTGGAGTACCTGCCTGGTTCCGAGGCAGCCGCTCTGTATCCCTGCTCTGCCTCTCTGTTGTCCTAGAGCACAGGACAGCTTGTTTTGTTTTCAACTCCATGGAGCAAACATTATGAGTGGGAAAGGGAGCAAGCCGGTACAGCCCCGTCCTCCCGCTCGCTCGGGCGGCGGAGCGGGCCTCCCTGCTGGGACAGCAGGGTGCTCCTGAGGGACTGGCCTTTCCGGGCCCTTCCCCAGACAGTCCAGCATTGTTGGCCTCTATGAAAAGCAGCTCTGTGGTTACCAGGTATGCAGATTGGGGTGGCGGCCCCAGGCCCTGCCAGCCAGTGTCACATCTGCTTTGTAAAGAGCTTTGAGCCTCAACTTCAAGTAGTGAAAACTGCCTCCAGTCACCCACTCAGGAAGAGATACCAGGGCAGGTCTAGAAGGGGAGAGAAGACAGCTGCCTGGGAAGTCCCAGGGGTCTTGGGGGCAAGGATGAGGGTCGGAGAAAGTGAGGGGTTGGGGCCAGGGGGCAGGGCTGCCCTGTCTGGGTGGGCCGTGTCACAGTGGGGTGGGTTGTGGCTGCCAGCTTCCGAGCCCCCTGGTGCAGCAAGGAGGGAATTTACTGGCTGGCACATAAAGAAGAAATGAAACCTGTGAGTCTCCCCTGAAGCCGAGTTCCCAGCAGGGCTCAGGATGGAGCCTGGAGGCTAATAAGCGAAGGGCCCTGCTCGCCCCACCCTGGCCCAGCCCTCCCGGGAGGTGGCTTAAAATAGCCCTCCCAGGAACCCTTCGTTTCTTACCTGCTCCACTTTGCAGACAGCCTCCAACTAGGAAATGGAGTGCTATGCACATTAGGGCCCGCTTAAGCACCTGGGGAAATAAGTGAGCAGGGGCATGTGAAAAGCCGAAGGTGGGCTCCAGTTCTCACAGGCTGGGCTATGGCGCCGCCCCAGGGCCGGCTGCCTTCTCAGAGCAGAGCTGAGGGCCTGTGAGGAGGGCGTGGGGAAGGGAGCGGGCGCACAGAGGCCTCAAGGTGCAGCTGACGGGCCAGCGCAGTGTGCGGCCGGTCTCCTCTCAGGCAGCCTTCGCATGTGAGCACACCCCGGGCTCCGGGCCACATCGCCTCCCTGCTCGCGCCCTCGCCTGGGAGACTCCGGGCCACATCGCCTCCCTGCTCGCGCCCTCGCCTGGGAGACGGGGCGCCCGACCCGGCAGGCCCCCAAGGGGCTCCCCAGCCTGCAGTGCTCTCACACAGGAGGGGGTTCTGCTCGCTAAGCCGGCTGAGGCTTGATGGGGGCTTCCTGCGTCTTCCGGATGAAGGCAGACCGGCAGGCAGGGGATGGGCAGGCGGCCCTGGGGGTGCCAGGCAGAGCCACCAGCTCTGGGGTCACCTCGCCCGGAGCGCCTGCAAACTTTGTCTCCGGTTCAGGGCCTCCCGTACAGGGCTGTGCAGAGCTCGCGTCTGGGTCTGTAAGGTGGGGACGAGTGACCCAGACCCAAAAGGGTCTGTGTGTACGCGGGAGCGACTCAGGTGGTGCCTGGACAGTCCACGGGTGTGAGGAATCTCCCTACAGTGCTCAGGAACGGGGCCGCCGCTCACAGCTGGCGATGCCGGGTCACACAGCCCTGCATGAACTCAGGGTCCTTGGTTGGGCATATTTCCTTCCGCGCCCCTTACCCCTCAGAGCCTGAGTCACCCAGGGCCCGGTCCTCCTTTCTGATCCAGATGTGCTGATAAGGCCCCAAGCCTTTCAGAGAAAGGACTCCACCTTCCCCTGGGAAGAGGCCGCAAGCACAGCTGCCTGCTGAGGAAAGGCTGACTGGGGCAGGTGGGGTCGCCGCACACCGCAGCTGCTGTGGGTCTTCTCACTAAAATAGGATCTTCAGTTTGCTGGTTTACATGTCTGTGATGTGTTTGATTTTTAGGCTGAGCTTTACCTGTTTATGTCAGAGATTCAGCTTTCAGTTAAGGTAAAACTTGATGGCTGACTTGGAGCTATTGGGACCACCCACCACTGGTGTTCCTGTATTGCTTTGCAGTGGCTTTGTTTTCAAATAGGAAGTTCTCTGTTTCTTTGTGGACATTCCTAATGATGAAAGCTAGCAATGTGGCTGCCTCCTAAACCCTGCCAAAGGGCTGGTCCTCTGTGGCTCTGCGAGCCACGCCTGGAGCCCTCCCCATCAATAGTTCCTGAATGCCCACTACTGACCCCCAAGCCCCGCAGGCCACTGGGTGGCCTCTCTGAGCACCTGCTGGCCCTCAACCCGACTGGGGTTTCTTCCCCGGGGGTACGCTCTCGGGCCCTGTGGTTTGTGGGTGCACATGTGGATGGTCATGTGTGCATGCTCACGAGCGGATGTGTTGATGCGTGTGTGCACGTGTGTGTACGTGCATTGAGGAGAAAATCTAGAGGGGAGCACACCTCGTCGTCACCGCAGGGACCCCTGGACCTGGGAATTTCCAGGAGCGTCACACCCTCCCTGTATTTCTCCATGGTTCTGCTTCAGCAGCCCATCAAGTTTCAGGACGGGGGTGGCAGAGCCGTCCTGTCCCCGGGCTCAAGCTTGTCACTGTCCATGCTGCCCACCGCCCTCCCAGTGCTGGCATCCACTGTGTGTTGTGTGTGCTGGATGTCACCTGAGTGACAGTCAGCCTGGGCAGCTCTGCTGTGTGAGGGTGTGCGTCGCCCTCCCTCCAGGAAGCGTTGACTCTTCCTTGGGCCTGTTTTTCTAGCCCTCTCACAGCCCAGCCTGGCGTGCCAGCTCGCAGAGGCGGTGGCACTATAAATAAAACGCCAGCACCAGGAACAGGCCCCAGGGAATGAGTGGTGGTTTCTGCTGTCCACCCACAACTTCCAGATACGGCTGCTGATAGCCTGGCAATACCAGTCTCCAAAGTAAACAGCCGGCTCTGTGTGTAAATGCCACTCCGTTGGTCATAGCTCTGTCATTAAAATGATGGTGAGGACAGTTGTGATGCACACACATAGGCTCTGAGGCCAGACTGTGTGGGCTGAGTCCTACTAGCCACCAGCTGGCTGTGTGGCCCTGGGCAAGTTGCTGACCCCTCTGGGCCCACTTCCCTTACCTGGAAGATGGGCGATGTCCAGGTGTGCACGAGTGACATGCACAGAGGGCCTGGGAATGTGTGATGTCACCATGAGAACAGTGCTCAGACATAGCTGTGAAGTGGGGTGCTCCCTGCCTGGTGGCATTTGCACCCACTGCAGTCCCTGGGGAAGACCAGGGAGGAACCTGGGGCAAGGCTTAAATTAGCTAAGAGGGCACAGTCTCCCAGTGCTCAGAGGAGCGTGGCAGAGGCCACTTGGCGGGTGCCCCTGCCTTGGTAAGACGGCTGTTAGGGGAGGCTGAAGAGCAGGGGCAGGTCATGGTGGGAGGACCCTCCACATGGTGTGGAGGTCACTGGGCCGCCTCAGGAGGGGGCTGCGGGCAGGCGGCGTTGCCGGACTTCTCCAAATGCAAAGCTGCCTCCTGAACCTGGGTGAGGTCTCCCCGGGCTTCTGCTCCCATCATGTCGGTGGGTTCCTACCGGGGCTGGTCCCAGAGCTGCCGGACTCCTGGGGCCCAGGGAACAGGCCCTGCCGTTTCCCATCCTTCCTCATTACCCACGCCCTCCAAGCTCAGGACTAATGGATTTCTTTCTCACACCGAAGGGCTCAGGGAGCTAGCAGGGTATGAGTTTAAGGGAGAAATCAGGGTGAGCTGTGTGGACAGCATGTCTATAGGGGGACATCTCTCAGGCACCGTCAGCGACAAGTGGCAGAACGCACAGCTCAGTCAGCCAAGCAGAGGAGGTGCGGTTGTGGTTAGGGTGACCCAGGGGCCCGCACAGCCTCTGCGCCTGCCTCGGCTCTGCTGTGAGGCCTCCTTCAGGAGAGGATGTGCCCACCCCCCGCCAAGCTGTTGGCTAGAGCTGTGCTGCGCTGAGTGTGTGGGTCCAGGTGGGGCCCTGGATTCGGGGAGGGGGCTGGTCAAAGAGGGTCAACCCCACCAGACGGGGTACCAGGCAGCCAGAGCCATCGACTGCCCCCAAGGGACCGGGTGGGCGTGGATGCAGGCGTGCTCTCGCCGAGATGTGAATGCAAGTTCGCTCACCAGAAATTCTTCTCACAGAACAAACCAGCCACCGGAATACCGTTTGACAAATTCCGCCGCTATCGCTGTCACATCCTGGAGAGCGATGCCCCAGCACACGATGGGAGACAAGCCCTTCGCCTCGGTGCCGCAGCTGGTTTTCCCTAGCCCACCCTTGGTCCTGGAGGATGGATGTGACGGCACCCCCCCCAGCAGGCGGGCGTCCCTGGGCTCGCCCCTGAGCCACGGTGCCCTGCGTCCAGCAGCCCGCAGCCTCCTGGACTCCAGCAGCCAGCCGCTGTGTGAGCTGCAGACCGAGAAGCGTGGCCTCCGGGCAGCCCGCGAGGCGCGCTGCGTGCCAGCGGGGCCACAGAGCACAGAGTGTGGCTGGCGGACCTTCACTCCCAGGTGCCTGCAGGCCCTCCACACGCCGCGGGGCTTCCTGCTGTTCCTGAGCGCGGCCTCCTTCCTGCAGGGCATGGCCGTGAACGGCTTCATCAACACCGTCATCACCTCGATCGAGCGCCGGTTTGACCTGCACAGCTACCAGAGTGGCCTCATCGCCAGCAGCTACGACCTGGCCGCCTGCCTCTGCCTCACCTTCGTCAGCTACTTCGGGGGCAGTGGACACAAGCCCCGCTGGCTGGGCTGGGGCATACTGGTCATGGGGGCCGGCTCGCTGGTGTTCGCGCTGCCCCACTTCACCGCTGGCTCCTACCAAGTGGAGCTGGACCAGGGCGTTGGGACGTGCCCGGCCAACCGCAGTGTGGCGTGTGGGGACAGCACCTCAGGCCTGTCCAGTTACCGGCTGGTCTTCATGCTGGGCCAGTTCCTGCACGGCGTGGGCGCCACGCCGCTCTACACGCTGGGCGTCACCTACCTGGATGAGAATGTCAAGTCCAGCTACTCACCCATCTACATCGGTGAGTGGGGCCAGCGAGGGGCTGGGCAGCATGGCGATGGCCGACACTGGCCTGGCCCCGTCCGGGCCCTTCTGTGTATTTCCCTGTTGGCCACACGTGGACACGTGTAGCTCCCTGTGCTCCCAGGTGAGGTGGCACGTGAGTGTTGGCCTTCGTTTGGCGTGGAGCGTTCTCAGGTTAGGGAGGCGGTGCTGGCCGACCTCAACCCTTTCCCCAGGTGCGTCCTGAGGGTCCTGAGTGCAATGAGTCACCAGGCACAGGGCCACTCAGGCCACGGTCAGCCAGGCTGCCCGCAGGGGCTGGGCCAGAGCCTCCTGCCCTCGCCCCCAGGCCTCCACGGCTACCTGGGGACGAGATTTCTGAGGTTTTAGCCTCATGCTGCCCACTTCCCCCGTCCCTCGGGCGAGGCAAGGCTCTCACTCAGACTGGCCGGCACCCCAGCGGCCCGGCCAGAATGTTAGCTGACCTGAAGCTTCCTTACCTCCATCTTGCACTCTGTTCGTCTGTCACTTAGCGGCTGCCGTCCCAGGGATGAAGGGGACATTGGGGCCACATCCCTGCAGCAAGGAGACGACCCACTTGCGCCGCCTGCCAGGGCCCTTGCTGCGCCTGTGGCCCTGTTTCCGGGGGAGGAGGCATGGCGCTGCATTGATGTCCCCTTGTCCTGCACAGCAAGTGTCTCCGGACCTTTGCTCTTTTGAGGGGCAGAGTTTCAATGGCACCTGCAGCTGGCCCTAAGATAAATTTTTAAAAATCCCCTTAAAAAGTGGATGCCAACTGGATTTCAGATTCAGTGGAGGCTGCACAGATGGAAACCCTGATTTACAGGGGCCTCTCCTCGGGGGAGTGGGGGCGCAGACAGCGCAGATTCTGAATGCCCCACACAGGTGCTGGGCGCGGCAGCCCCCCTCCAACGGCTCTACTTGCCTTCCAGCCGTCTTTTACACAGCGGCCATCCTCGGCCCCGCGGCCGGCTACCTGATCGGAGGCACCCTGCTGAACATGTACACGGAAATAGGCCGACGGTGAGTGACCTGGGCTGGATCCCGCCCTCACAGAGAAGTCGCCACACTCTCCAGGCAGGAGGACCCGCATGGCCACAGAGTGGGTCCTCAGCGGTCGAGGGCTGTGGCTCTAGCTGAGGACACCTTGCTCTGGCCGACCTGGGGTCTGCAGGCGGCTTTGAGAGCAGGTCGGAGGGAGGGGACAGGGTGGCCAGGGGGCTTCCTGGAGCCACGTGCAACCTAGCCACAATTTCTTGGATGCCCTTTGCAGAACTGAGAGTGGGTTTTCCTGCTGCCAATCAGTATCAGATTCTTTTGTGTGGATTTTTCCACACTAAAGAATTCCCCAGTTCTCCCTGGACACTAGCCAGTGTTCGAAATTCAACCCCATTCTGACAGTGACTCCTAGCATCAGCGTAGACCCCACAGGGTAAGGGCTCAGTCCCACTAACCACCCCACTAAAGATGCCAGCCACAGGTTGTGGGTTCCCAGTGCCAGCCCCCAGGGGCTCTCACCACCCAGAACTTCTCTGAATCCCTTCCAGTAAGATTTTATGGAGGCCTCACTCCGTAGGTGTGATTGATTAAATCATTGGTCATCAGTGGTCAACAACCTCCCTGGAGGCCTGGCAGTGGGGCTAAAAGTTCCAACTGGCAAATGTCACGGTTGCTCTTTCTGGCTGTATTAGAAAAGAAGACGCTCCTATCGCTCAGGAAATAATTGCAAGGAATTAAGGAGCTCTGTGCCAGGAACCGTGGCAGAGACCAAATCTGTATTTATGTCATGTTGGGTTTCTTGCATTTCCTTGTATCTCTTGTTTGTGATACTAGTTTTTGTAAATTCGAGCAGGAGAGACAGAGAGGCTGAGAGCGGGGGAAGAAGGAAGGAAGGGTGTACTCCCGGCTGAGCGGGTCCCTGGAGGCTGGCCCATGCTCCACGGGCGTCACCCAAGGTCTGCGATGGCCTGTCTCTCATCGAGGTTTCCAGTGCTCTGACCTGGTACAAATGCCACTTCTGGCCTTAGGTTGACTAAATTGGGTGTCAAATGTGCACGTTCTGGGCAGAGTGCAGGATGTAGGTGGGGCTTGTGCCCTTGCTCTCTGCACCCTCCCCCGGCCTGCACGGGCCAGCAGGCAGAGGGACGCCCTGCTCATGTGCCTTGGACACGTGTGGCCGGGACGCTGAGCCCAGGTGCCTCTCCCCACAGGACAGAGCTGACCACCGAGAGCCCACTGTGGGTCGGCGCCTGGTGGGTGGGCTTCCTGGGCGCTGGAGCAGCCGCCTCCCTCATCGCGATTCCCATCCTCGGCTACCCGCGGCAGCTGCCAGGTGAGTGCACCCTGCCCCAAGTGTACCACGCCCTGCCCGGTCATTTGGGACACTGAGGGGCACAGGAGATCCCGGTCTCATCCAGCTCTGCAGCTCCACTGCTCAAGGGCCGCAGAAGACGCCCGTTTCAGCGGGGGTCGGGGAGCACCCTTTCTTTTCCCTCTGGTCCCAGGTGGCGCCACTGGCTGTCCCACCTCCTGTTGCCTGCCAGCCGGCCACCATGGTGCATGCTCACTGGATATGTGCCCCATCCTCTGTCCGCTGAACGTGCCCAGACCCTGGAAGGGCCTCGGGTGAGCCCGTGGTCCCGGCCTCTCGCTGACATCTCTGTCCTTCTAGGCTCCCAGCGCTATGTGGTCATGAGAGCGTCGGAAACATACCAGTTAAAGGACAGCAGGCACACAGCGGCCAGCAACCCCGACTTTGGGAAGACCATCAGAGATTTGCCTCTGTAAGGACCTTGGGGGATGTGCCTCTTATCCGCGCCTGTGTCCTGTAGACCCTTCGGGGGTCCCATACATGCTGAGTCTTGGCTCCAAACTAGGAGCCTCCAAGGGACCCTCCAGGGCCACGCAGTGAGATCACAGCTCCTAAACCCCCTTCCTGACCCCCGGCCCCAGGGATGTGTCTGACCCTCAGAGCATCCCCCGAGTTACCCTGAGCCAGCTTCAGCCACTCCCTCCACCGTGTCCTCTAACATTCGTTAGGTGTCACCTGCTCGTGGCCCACGGGGCTCCAGGCTGGCGCTGCCTCCCTGCCTTGGGGCCTCTGAGGACCATGAGGAGCAGGACTGTCCCCGGCGTCCACCCTCCGTGCATCTTCCTCCCTCCGTTTCCTCCTCTTCCTTGTTGTGGAGGACATGGCCTTGCTTTCTTATCCTCATTCACTGTTGGGACAAAAAGAGCCCTGGGCTGCTGGGATCTCAGAGGGACATGGGGCCTGAGGGCTCCTGGCTGCCCAGTGTCCCTCTTCAGAGGACTGGGCCTTCCATGGGGCTGTCCCTGTCTGAGTCCTCAACCGCACGGAGTGCCCACCAGCCCTGCAGCACCCTGCGTCCGCAAGCGGCAGCTTCTAATCCTAACCCAGTATGATCCTGTTTTTGAGTTGGGGACATTTGGACACAGATGCCCTGTGAAGACGGGTGCAGAGGTCGGACTGGAGCATCTAGAAACGAGGGGACCCCAGAACCCAGGGGACAGGCCTGGAGCAGGTCAGGAAGTGCATGCCCAGCCTTCGTTCCCCAAACCAGTTGCTGGTAGTAAAAAAAGAAAAAATCCAGGAACACGTGCTTTCTGTTAAGGTTACGACCAATTCTCTGAGCAAATTCAACTGGAGAATTTCAGCCCAGTGACCTGCAGGCTGAGAAGAAATGAGGAAGTTTGCATGCCACTGGGGAGAGTCACCTCCCTGTGTAGCCAAGGCCCCAAAGCCTGGGCAGGTCTAGGCAGCGCTGGGAAGGGACCGGCCGCACCCAGGGCCCGAGAGCTGGGCCGGCTGCAGAGGACGCTGGGGTGGCCCGAGCGCGGCGGCCACACCCGCTCGTGTTCCCTCCACGGCCAGCTGTCTTCTCTCCTTCACTGGCCTGGGGCCCAAGGAGGCGACTAGAAGAAGCCTTGGCAGTGCTCACGTTTGAAAGTCAGCTTTTCAGGAATCGAGTCCCCCATTGAAATCAGGACGGGGAGTGAGGCCTTGAGCTCCGATCTGAAGTTAACCGTGGGAGCCCCTCGTCGGAAAAGCCCCCTAGTCACCTCCCGCCAGGCCTCCTGCTCGAGGGGCAGGCGCAGAAGCTAATATGGCCCCGTGGCACTCTCTTACTTCCTAGAATCCAATGTATTGTTGGCCTGTGTTTTCAAAACGAGGAGCATTTGAGTGTCACGCTGTTCAAAGTTGCCTTGACAAGTGCTGGGAGGCCCAGCAGTGGTCTCTGACTCAAGCAGGGACCCTTTCTGGTGAGAGGGTGACAGGTGGTCTGTGGACGCAGGCTCTGGAGGGAAGAGGCCAGTGGGGACAAGCACAGCGACTGCTTCCCTTTGTAACAGCCCTAAGCTGCCACGATGGCGACACGGAGACTGTAAGAGCAGCAGAAGCGGTTCAGAGCTGCTCCAACGGTCGCCAGATGATAGTCATTTATTACAGGCTCTGCTCTGTGAGTTCTCAGAGCAAGGCTGCCCTGCACCCAACCCTCATCTCTCACCACTTCTGGGGACAGGGACATAAGCCCATCCACAAATGCCTGTGCGGGGCCTGGCACCTAACGCGTGGCCCGAGAAGCACCGTGGACAGTGGGAAACCCAGGTGTTGAGTAAAGCTGTGTGCACGCTGGGCGACCGACGGCTCTCAGAAGCCAAGCCTCTTATTTCCAGACCCCCCAGGGGCTGTGTCTTCTGTGTTTCCCATTTTCAGCTCTGCCTCCTTCACTGTCTGTCAGGAGGGCTATGTCGGGTTTCTGTCACATGTGACGTTTTCGTACCCTCGTTGGAGTGTCTTCCACATTTAAACTGCACATTCGGGCACAAGCACTGCTCCAACCCCTCACAGAGGGCAGATCCCGAGTCCTCCCCGAGTGACTGGCCCTCAAGAGCCTTTGTGCTCATCCCACAAGCTGACCGTGGCCTGGCCCTGAGCCTCGCCACTCTGTGACACTGATGGAACAGTGACAGGGCCACCTCCCCAACAAAGCTGCGGGGTGTGACATGGACACCCCCAGGCTCGCAGCCTACCTCCAGCATTCCCGAAAACCATTCTGTAGAGTTGGCCATCTCCTCGAGTGAACACACTCCCTCGGCCCCACAGCCAGACCCATGGCCACGTGGCCCTGGGTCCCTGTGCTCAGGTGGGAGGGGCGATGGCCTCAGGCACTGTGGTTTGCTCTGCCCGGGCTCTGGCCCACTCTGACCCTCTGTCTCTTCTCTCTGGCCTCCTCCCCTCCAGCTCCATCTGGCTCCTCCTGAGGAACCCCACATTCATCCTGCTCTGCCTAGCCGGAGCCACCGAGGCCACCCTCATCGCCGGCATGTCCACCTTTGGCCCCAAGTTCCTTGAGTCCCAGTTCAGCCTGAGTACCTCAGAAGCGGCCACCTTGTTTGGTGAGAAAACTCCCGAGCCTGGGGTCCTCTCTTCTCCATTCGTTCTCAGGCTAGAGGGGGGTCTTTGAGGGTGTGTTCTGCAAAGCCCCAGGCAGAGCCACGCGTGGTCCAGTCTGGGCCGGGAGGCGAGTGTTGGCTTCTCCACAAGTGATGTTGCTCGTAAACCTGCCCGTGTTTGTGAGAGCGGACTGTCCTTCCCGGGCAGGGCGTGCTGACTGGTCTCTCTGAGGACCCTCCTATGGGACCCTGCTCTGCCTCGGGGGGCCCGCCAGGGGCGGGCTGCAGCTCACCTGTGCCGCCAGCTCACCACCCGGGGCCTCGGCCTGTGTCACCCTTGGCTTATTATCGGAAGGGTTTGGGTGGCAGCGTCCCAGTGGGCACTCAGACCCTTGGGCCTGGGCGACCCTGTGAGCCAGGGTCCCTCGGAACCATGAGGGGAGGCCCCGACCTGCCTGGCCGCAAGCGTTCTGTGGCGAGTAGGTTCGCCCTCCCAGAAGAGCGAGGGCCCCGTCAGACCCCTCCTTCTGCCACTGCTCACGAGGCAGCCATAGCCTCGCAGAGAACACGCCTGGCAGGAGGTGGGGATGATGTGATGTGTGGAATGTGGGGTGTGTCTGAGCAGCACCCAGGCCAGGCCAGCCGTGCCCATCCCTCAGGGTTCCATTTCCTGCACAGGAGGCCCCACCCCGTTTCTGACTAATGCCCCTGGACACCCCTCCTTGCCTGGCCTCTCAGCTGACCCCACATGCCCAGAATCCCACTCACAACTGCCTCCCTTTCCCCACAGTGACCCCCTCTCCTGGAACAGTCACATTCTCTGGAGTCCCCCCACTACTGCCCCCAGAGCGGGCTTCAGTCACTGCTGGGGAGATGGGCCCCCTGCCCCTTGGAGCCCATACTCTCATCCTGGGATCCCCATGCCAACTAATTTCAACTTCATAGTAAATGGCCATGGCCGCAGACCTCGATGCCCCCCCACAGCTGGACTGGACAGAGGCTGTGGACCAGGCAGGGCGCCACTGACCTCTGCTCCTCCTGGTCTTGCCCTGCCCCCTGGGCCAGGCTTCCCCAGCAGCAGAGCCGTGGCTGAGAGCTCTGGCCAGGGCCTGGCACCCGGACAGGGGTCGGTCTGCCTGAGCCTCAGTTTCCCATCTGTACAGTGGGATAATAAGACATGATGGGTTAAGGACACTGCCGGGCCCCTCCCTGAGCCTCACCCTCTCCCACAGGGTACCTGGTGGTGCCGGCGGGTGGTGGCGGCACCTTCCTGGGTGGGTTTTTCGTGAACAAGTTCAAGCTCCGTGGCTCGAGCATCATCAAGTTCTGCCTGCTCTGCACCCTGACCAGCCTGCTGGCCACCTTGGCCTTCCTCACACATTGCCCCAACGTGCCCACGGCGGGTGTGACGATCAGCTACGACGGGAGGTAAGGCCCCCAGCTCACCTGTTGGACATACTGGTCCATGGAGGAGGTCACTGTTTGCAGCAAGGACAACACCCTCAGCGGGGAGCACAACACACCAATTAACAGTCACTCATAAGGGCCCCTGGGCTTTGGCCCGGCTCTGAGCCTCAGTTTTCCCACCTGTAAAATGGGGCAACAGCCCAGCCTGTCTATGTGTTGACGTGGAAAAGTGGCTAAGGATCAGCCCCATGCATCACTGTGTCCTGGGAATGTGAGGGGAGTAGCCCTTCGGGTGTTGAGTTGGGCAAATCTGAAATAGAAGCAGGGGAGTCCCCCCCCCGGAATTCCCGGTGGAGGTGATGGTGAGACTGCAGAGCACAGAGGCACTGGTAGCTTTGTCAGGGAACCACGGTCAGGAGAATCTAGGAGTTGGCGGAGAGTGGACTGGCTGAACTGCCCGTGCCCTGCACGCAGGGCTCTGCCACCACCAAAGGGAGGGCTGTGGTGCTTGGGCCACCTCCAAGATACAGTGCTGGTCAGGGAAAACAGCAGGAGCAGGGCACGGCGTACAGTGTGACCGGTGTGAGTAAAAAAGAGAACGTGTCTGTGATTGCACGGACTGCAATCTGCACCTGTGCGGCCGGGGCCTGTGCTCGTGAACGGCCAGCGTCGTGCGGGGCTTCAGACCCGTCCTCTTGGCGTTTCTGATTTTGAGCCGTGTGAACTCATGGCCCGTCCAGGAAACGGGCCAGCCCAGGTGTGCGTTGCACTCAGGGCTGGAGAGCAGCACAGGGCTGGGTTTGCTTTGCTGTGAGAGTTTCCAAGGACCCTGTTAGCAAGAGGCAACGTCCGAAGCTCTGTTCTGTGCAAACCCCGCAGGCATGGGCTGGTGGGGTGAGACCCGAGGCTGTCCCTGTGTCCAGGGGGCACCCCCCCGGCCCTGGCCTCCGCCCCACCACCCGAATCTCCTGTCTGCAGCCTCCTGCCCGAGGGCCACCTGGACCTGACGGCCGCCTGCAACGTCGCCTGTGGCTGCCGGCCAGAGCACTACAGCCCTGTGTGCGGCTCCAACGGCCTCGGGTACTACTCACCCTGCCATGCAGGGTGCCCTGGGGCGGCCGAGCCTGGCCCAGGTGGCCAGAAGGTGAGTGCGGCCACTGCCCACGCCCCGGCCATGGTGCCCCAGACCCCGGGAGGGCCCCTGTCTCTTCCTCCTGTAATCGGCGCTGTTGTTGCGGTCCTCAGGTGTACCGAGACTGTAGCTGTGTCCCTCAGAATTTTTCCTCTGGTTTTGGCAATGCTACTGCAGGGAAATGCACTTCAACTTGTCAAAGAAAGCCCCTCCTTCTGGTTTTCATATTCGTTGTAATTATCTTTACATTCCTCAGCAGCATTCCTGCACTAACGGCAACTTTACGGTAAGCCACGGCCCTGGGTTCCACTGTGGGCCAGGACCTGCCCTTGCAGCGTGCTAAGGTGGAGCTCTGCAGAACCTGCGGGGTGCCTGCCAGGCTCCCCGAAAGCAGTGGCAGGAAAGAACTATGCCTCTGTGAGGTGCTTGCCACCTGGGGAGGCGGTGATGCAGCCTCTGGTGTGGGGGTGTGACTCGGCGAGCAGCCACACTTCCCTGGGCATGACACTGTTTCCCCGTTTCAGGTGCGTCTGTGACCAGCAGAGATCCTTTGCGCTGGGAATCCAGTGGATCGTGGTTAGAACTCTAGGTACTGTGCAGTGTGAGAAAGTCATGTGCAGTTGGGCAAGTGTCTCCTCTCCAAGCTGGTGTGCACCCCTGCACGAGGGGGCTGTGCCCACCTGGGGAAGGATGCCATTCTCTAACAGTCCGCTAGAGGGACCCATGGCCATGTCTCTGCCCAGAGGGTGCCTTTTCCTCATTAACACAAAGGCTCCATGGGGTCAGAGGTCATGGGGAATCACCCAGCCTGACGCCAAGTCCCCAGAGAAGGAACATTTAAGTCCCCCCTGCACCCCTTGAGAATACCAATGGCCGAAGTCGCCTTTCTGAGAGCCTGGGCATCCGGGTCTCTGGCGCTGCCTGTCGCGCCCTTCCAGCCCGGATGCTGGGCTCTGAGTGGGCTTCTCTGTGCAGGGGGTATCCCGGGGCCCATCGCCTTTGGCTGGGTGATCGACAAGGCGTGCCTGCTCTGGCAGGACCAGTGTGGCCGGCAGGGCTCCTGCTTCGTGTACCAGAACGCGGCCATGAGCCGCTCCATGCTCATCGCAGGGCTGGCGTATAAGGTGAGTGGAGGGGTCCAGGGTCTCCTCCAGCCGGCTGGGGGTCTGGGCATTCCACCGGGACCCCCGATCCCGGGGGCCGAAGGCATCGCTCCTGCCTGCTGTGCAGAAGCGGTGTCCTTCCATAGTTAGAGCTGTTGTTGGGACCCTGGCGATGTGATGACAGCAGAGGGGCAGTAGGAGAGCAGGCCAGGGTGACGCGCACCTGCAGCTCTGAGTTCTGGGCGTTGGGAGCAGCCCCCTCTCCTGCCTCCCGGCCTGGGTTTGCTGTGTGGCTCTGGGCAGCGAGGCTTTGGGAAAATAGTACCCGGTACCCTGTATAGAGCAGCCTGGCAGCCCTCACACGTTGGCCAGGTCGGCGCGATGCGTCTGAGCAAGAGGACTGTAACGTGCCCTCGGCGCTGTCCTGTTTCTAGCCTGACCCTCTGTTTCAAGCTGTGTGGAGAAACTTCCGCTGTAAATGCTCCTGGGGTGAAGCTCAGAATTTGGTTTGAATTCCCCCCGACTAGAGGAGAGGGCACAGAACCTTCCAAATAAAAGGAAACCCCAGGCCAGTCAGTCAGCGTGTCTCTGTTTTCTTCCTTGGGTGGAGGGCGGACTCAGAAACGGCCCACTGGCTCCAGGAGCCTTTTCATGAAGGGCCTCAAAGCCAGAGGCGTCTCAGCTGATGCTGGTTTATCTCCCTGCAGATTAGGCAAAAATAGCCACGTGTGAGAAGGGATTTGTGGGGCTCTGCACAATAGCACTGGGTCCATTTTAAAGAGACATGCCCTTCCCGGGGAGCTGGCCCTTGGCCTTCTTGTGTTGTATTGGCCCCTCCCCAGAGCCGCAGGTGGTGCCCAGGGTGTCTGCCTGCCCAGGTGACACAGCCAGCCAGGACCTCAGTGGTTAGGATGGGCCGATCCCAGCGTGGGGGGGCATGCAGGTGCACTGCAGCTGGATCGCTCTGCAGAGGGGAACAGCCTCCTTCATTAAGGCAGCTTCGGGCCCGTCAAAGCACCGGGGTTGTTTCTGCTAAAACCAGCATTTACATGTTAGTGTGCACACGTGTGTACAGAGGCCAGCACACGTGCCCCCACGGTCCTTTGTAAGCCCATGTGTGACCCCTCTCATGACCCGTGAGGTCAGAGGGCCAGTGCTAACCACCTCTGAGCTAGGTTCCTGGGGCCGCTGTAACAACGGACCACAAACAGGCAGCTTTGCACAGCAGGAATGTGTTCTCCCAGCCCTGGAGGCAGAAGTCCCAGATGAAGGTGTCACAGGGCCGGCTCCTTCGGGGGCTCCCAGGGAGGACCGTCCCAGGCCTGTCCCCCAGTGTCGGGGGTGGCTGGCAGCCCTTGGCTCGTGGACACATCGCCCGTCTCTGCCTCCGTGTTCACGTGGCCTCTCCCCATGCATATTTGTGTCAAGACGGCCTCTCCTTCCTTATAAGGACACCAGCCGTTGGATCGGCGGCCCACCCTAGTCCAGCCATCTCATCTCGAGATCCTTAACTTAGTCACATCTACAAAGACCCAAATCAAGTTCCCATTCACAGGTTCTGGGGGTCGGGACTTGGACATGGCCTTTAGGGGGCACTGTTCAGCCCACAACAAGATTCCGCGGCCCCTCCCCCTTGCCTCTATTTTTAGTCAAAGGGCATTTCTATTCCCTCATTTACAGTATTGGTGTCCATGCTGGGGCTATGCAGGAAAGGTGGGTCCCCTCACCAGAGCAGGGTCCTCGGGACCTCGGGAGGCACCCGGGCCAGGCAGGGGCTCGGAAGCGTGAGTGTCGGTGGGCAGCCCTCCGTCGTCCTTTCTTCCCAGGTGCTGGGTTTCCTGTTCTTTGCCACCGCCTACTTCCTGTATAAGCGCCCCTCAGGGTCTTCCCACGGCCTGGAAGCTTCTCTGCCCAGCCAGTCCTCAGCCTCCGACAACCCCTCAGATCTCCAGGCTGCCCCCTCGACCCTCCAGCTCCAGAGTAGCGTCTGACAGCCCCCCTGCCCACTCCGGGCGTGGGCCACCACTCAGCGCTCCCCGAAAACACCATCCAACTTCTCCCCAGAAGGGCTGACCTCTCACCGATGGCTTGCCCAGCGCTGAGGACCCTTGGAAAATCTCCCCTTGGATTCTGGGGGTTCCAAACCAGGGGCCGCACATGTCCAAGCCTCAAAGGCAGCAAGGAGAAAGAGTGCAAGACATCCAAAACGCACATGGTGGGGAGCAGGGGCACCGACTGGTTCAGAAAGAGGGGCACCACCCTGCCACTGGACCCCTTCCCGGGGGGACACAGCACTGCCTCCCCTCCCCCACCTGCCCCCCCTTTTCCCAGCCATTTCACACTCTGGCCTTTCCCCAATGGACATAGCTGAATAGTGTTGGCGGTCTTCAAGAACCCTGGACACATTGGCCGAGCTTTTTTTTTGAGGGCAGTGTCACTGGCCCTCATATGTGGGATCCGAACCGGGGTCGCTGGTGTCCCAAGCCAGCGCTTAACCACCACACCACTCGGCCGGCCCATTGGCCAAGCTTTTTAAAAGCCTGGGCCGTCTTGACTTAACTCCGACGGTAGGTATAAAACGTGCACGGACCAAGCTGAGACATGCACCATCTCCCTTCCCTTGATTCCTTGTAAACGGCTGCTGTGGGGGCTGGCGGTGGCGCAGTTTATACAGGCTCTCACTGATTACAGAGGCAATGGTGGGGCCGCTCGGGGGAAAGTACGGAGTGCTGACGCCCGCCGTGGGAGCGCTGGTGGCCTGCTGCTGCCTCTGGCTGAGCCCACATTTTGCAGCAGCGTGGCCTTGACTTCCTGTGTTTGTCCTGATGGAGGAGAAGCTGCTACGAGACCATTTCCCATGATCCACGTGGAGCCTTCTTGATGTGTTATTCAAAACCTGCTGTCACCTCCTGTCCTGGGACGGGAGCAACTCACATAAGCCTATGTTCATGGGCCCGTATTTTGCATAAACACTTATTTATAGAACCTGTTTTTTACCTGATCGTGTGGTGGGCAGAGGGCAGCTGTGCATCCTGCCTGGCGGGCATCCATCGGGCTTTCACGGGATGTTTGCTCCCGGGTTTCCTCAGTTAAAATTGTGTGCATGCATGTAAATATATTTTAATATTTAAATCATTGCCCAGTGTGCTTTATTCTATGAAAACGCAAACTTTGCTGGTTCTGCACATACTCCATGCGAGCTTTTGTGAGCCCTCCCTTGGCCCAGGGACCACCAGAGGCCCCCTCCCGGGTTGTGACCCAGGAGTCTCCTCCCGCCAGGGTCCAGCGCCCACCTGGGTCCTAAATGTGGGGTCCCACTTCCCTTTCGTAAATGACCTGGACTCCATCTGGGAGCATCGGACTTGGGACAGGTGGCCGGACACTGCCACTAGGGCAAGAAGAGTGTGCGTGTGTTTGGAGAAACGGGACACAAGGAGCCTAGTACTGCGTTAGTTTTTCGTAAACATCCATTTCTGACGGAGAGATGACCAGGCTGGGAAATGACCGACTACCACGTCGACTGCGTCTTCATAACACGCTCAGGAGCTTGCTGACAACACCATGTCAAACGGAGGAGTGGGTGCAGGCGGTGGGTTTCTGCCCCCCAGGAGGCTCCTCGTTGCCTCGCCCACCACCCAGGTGAGGAGTCTAATGTTGGCGTCCCCGGAGCTCCGTCCTGGCCTCGCCCCCTGGCATCTCGTGTTCCCACGATCGCACCCACACCTGTGGCACCCCACAGAGCCCACCCCAGCCTCTCCCAGGAGCGCCTTGTCCCTCAGCCCCTGCCTGCCACCTCCTCATCTGTTTGTTGTGACATCTCTACACCTGGGTCCTTGTTACCCTCAGATTCAGCCCAAAACTCCTCTTACATGGCTCCTCCCCTCTGGCCCTGGGCACAGGCCACCGAATGACCTGCCCGGGGGTCCTGGCTTCCACGTCATCCACGGAGCCCTCAAGTGAGACAACGGCCCTGGGCTCCTCACATTCCCTCCTAGCCGCCCCTGCAGGCCAGGTCCCATGAACCCTCCGTCTGGACCATACCCTCAGGGACCCGGGTCAGAGTCAGTCTTTGGGGGGGTGCCCCCCCAGGCCTCAGGTCCTGCTTGGCCCTGAGCGAGGCCCAGCTCTCTGGGGTGTCCTCTCACCTGTGGCTCCTTTTGGGGTGGGATGTGACAGTGCTCAGACCATTCTTAGAAGAAGCACTATCTAAGCGAAACAAAAGACCCCGTTCGCGGCATCGCCACCTGGGGGTGCCTCAAGGTGTCGGCAACGCCTAACCCCAGCCGCTGCGATGCCAAGGCAGGCGCCCCATTCATGCGTTCAGGGCTGGGGTCCTGAGCAAACGGCCTCCTGTCTCCTCGCACCCCTGCCCCTTGTACCCTGGGGACAGTGAACGCTGGGGGACCGTGGCCTCAGGAATCCAGCACGTGCTCTGCCTTCCCCGGTGCAGGGGGACCAGCTGGCTGTGTCCTGATTCCGCCCCAGACCTGGGCTCCCCAGGCACCACCTCTGGGGTGAGCCCTGAGCCCAGCACCGCGCCTCTGGCCTCTCCCATGCAGTGCCAGGGGGCTCAGAGTACCCACAGTTGCAGCCACTGGGCACCAGGGGGCAGCACGGACGCATCCTGGGTGTCGGCTCCCAGGAAGCCAGAGCCCAGCCCGCCGGCCAGGTGGGCAGGACCCACGTTCTCATCCCCAGCTGTCCTCTCTCCGCCACGGACACAAGCCACAGCTAGGTCTCTTCTTGCCGCCCCCTGGGTGACACTTCTGCAATTGTGAGCTGCCCACACCTCCCAACCCAGCCACCTCTGTTCGCCAGGAACTGGGCAGGTCTGGGGCTGAGCAGAGAACTGGGAACTGACAGGCTCCCAGGCCTGTGGACGACATCCGAGAGTTAATAGAGCGCTGCTCGGGGCCAGGCCCAGTGCTGAGCCACAGGGAACTGAGCCTCGCGGGAGGGCGGCGGGGACCTGGGTCGCTGGGGCCGGCCCACAGAGAGCGCCTGGGGCCCTGTTAGCTCCCAGACACACTCTCCCTGATGGAAGACCCCCGGCCCCCTTTGGGTGTGGGACCCCAGTATCTGGCAGAAGCCAGTGCTTCTGGATTCTTCCTCTCCTGTCGGTGCTGCTGAACCGGGTCCGGGCTGCGGGAGGGCAGTACTTGTTTAAAGCTCACATTTTGTTCAAACTGCATTGTTGCAATGTAGATCACACGCTGCGTAGCTCGCCCGTTAGCGTGTACCGTCAGTGGGTTTGAGTGACTGCCGCCACAGTCAGCTGGGGTGTTTTCATCACAGCAGAAGAGACGCCTGCCCGCCCCTGCCCCACTCTGGACCCCTGCCCCCACCTCCTGTCCCTGGAGCTCTGTTCGGGACAATCCCTGTCAATGGGATCACACACCATGTGGCCTTTTGGCTCTGGCTATGCTCGCTGGGCACCATGTTCTGAGGCTCGTCGCATGGTCGCAGGTGTCAGCACAGGTGAGGATGAACGATGTGTCTGTGCAGAGCTCCGAGGACGCCCCTGGGAACCGCGGTGCTGACTGCTGTCGTCAGGTCGTCCCAGGGCCCCGAGGTGGCTCCTGTCTGGTCTGAGACTAGAGGCCTGTGGTCCCTAATGGGTCGGCTAGGTTGACAGGCAAGACCCCTGGGCGAGAGGCACTTCCTCTCTGTGCGGCCCTTTGGGGACACAAAGATGAACCGTGGAAGCAATTTCTCTGGGTGATAACTGCTTAGATTTATTCTAATCGGCAGCACATTAGAAAGGCACATGTGATGGCCGTTTAATGACTGTTGTGTGTATAATGCATTTTTTTCTCAGCTGGTTCCCATGGTAATTACATTCTGTTGTGCTTAATTCATAACTTGATCATTTATTCCAAGTGGTGCTGGGGACCACAGGCTCTGGGGCGCTGCCGCTGAAGGGGCCCAGCCCTTTGCTCTGGCCCTGCACTGTGGGGACGGGGCCCAGACTGTGCCATGGCCCTCATGGGGCTCCCGGCAGGCGGCCCCTGACTCTTGAAGAAGACAGAAGCCAGCTGAGAAGGCTGCTGGCAGTGGGAACAGTGACTAGCATGTAGATGGAAAAGCAGAGGCCAATACAGTATTAGATGCATTGTGACTATAGTTTATTAAATCAGCGTGTGACGTGTGCCCACAGCCGCAAGGCAGGGGGCCAGCAGTGCAGCATGGCTTGCGTGGGCCTGGGGCAGGCCCCGTGCGTTCAGACACGGGAGGGCCGGGGTGTTTTACTAAAGCCTTTCGTGCCTCAGGTTCCCACCTCCGAAATGGGGAGGACACCACAGTATGGACTTCACTGGGGTCTGTGGCCTCTGGACGAGGACCTGGACTCAGACAATGCAGTATAGTGTCATTAAATTACTAAAATCATCATCATCCTTGCTTGATAGGCAAGGAAACTGAGGCACCAAGCGCTGAATAAAGAGCCTGTATCAGTTGGGGCTTTCCAGAGAAACAGAACCAATAGGGCGTGTGTGAGTGTGTGTGGGGGGGTGTGTGTGTGAGTGTATGGGTGTGAGTGTGGGTGAGAGTGTGAGTGTGTGAGTGTGAGTGTGTGTGAGTGTGAGTGTATGGGTGTGAGTGTGGGTGAGAGTGTGAGTGTGTGAGAGTGTGAGTGGGTGTGAGTGTGGATGAGTGTGAGTATGTGTGTGAGAGTGTGAGCATGTGTGTGTGCAGCAGCCTAATTGCTCTGGCCTGCTCTGCTCGCCCCAAAGGCCCTCCTGAGCTTGGTTTGCAGCTAATGACTGCATCTTTGCAGCACTCAGGGCAAGAATGCCAATTGCTTCATGTATTTATCCCCACTTTCCCCAGAAAGCCTCCAAGTAGCAGGGTCAGCTGGTCGGGCTGCTGGGTGACCACTCTTCTTCTGTCTTAGTAAGGTCACTGAACACGGACGGTGGGACCGCCACCAAGGAGGGGTGCATGGGGATGGAGGGTGGTCTGAAGGAGGGAAAGGGTGAACCCAGAAAGCCTGAGGCCCGGCCTGGGCGGGCACAGAGAGTCCTCCCCACTGGAGGTCACTAAGGCCACGGCGGTGTCCCATGTGCTCTCCAAGGCTACTTTCTCTGGAGGACGAGCCGCCTGCCTTCTTCTCCGGAAAGGAAAGCGTGTGTTTCCAGGGCCCAAAGTGCAGGGGGGCCAGACACAGACGGGACAGCGGAGGTGAGAGCCCTTGTCCTGGGGAATGCCAGGCACATTCGGTTAACGTTAGGCTTTATAAACCACGTGCCGACAAGCCTGTTCCGTCATCAGAGGATAACTGGCTTGGCCTTCCTTAGACGCCCTTGACAACTTAGTGGGGAAGGAGGACTTGTAGGAGGGCCTCCAGGCTTCCTCCTCCAGGAAGCCCTCACCCCCTCCTGCCCATCCTGTGTCGGGGGTGGGCTTCCAGGCCGGGAGGGCGGGAGGTATTCCCACTTACGTCAGTCTGGGCAGAGCGATGTGTGAATGTGTGCGTGGGGAGCCAGCCTGCTTCTGGGAAATGCGCTGAGTGTCTCAGTGGAATGAAGCCCCACAAGGAGCTTCCTGGCTCAGGACGACAGGTGACATCTAACAGCTGTCAGAGGAGGAGGGGCTTTCTCCCCTCGAAGCCGAGAAGCGCAGCAGCAGCGTCCCTCCATCCACCGAGGACTACAGCAGAGGCGCGGGGTCTGTTACTCGTCTGATGTCCCAGCTGTGACTGAATGTCATCTTCCGCAGCTTGGGTATGAAGAAAACGGCTCCACGGGGCGGAGGCGGAGGCGGGAGCCGTGCAGGCTGCGGCCTCACCAGCTGCGGGAGGGGCCGCCCGCTCGCTCGCTGCGGAAAAGCCAGGCCGTTCTGAGCCCTCAGGAGCTCTGGCCCCGACACACCGTCCCCACCAGCTGGCCACCATTCCACTCTCACGGTTTTCTTTTCTGTTCTAATTTTCAAAAGAATCCTTTGTTGTCAGATATAAAGAAAAAGGGGGCACATTAAGTCTTAGCAGTCAGTGACCCTTTAGTCTGACCCTTTAGGGGGTGGTGCGGGGGGCGGGTGACCAAGTGCACAGGGCCTCAGAGAAAAGGCAGCTGGGAGGGAACACATGCAAGGAACGTCCTCCAAACAGGCGCTGGGAGCCCCTGAAGACAATGTCTTCGCATCACTGCCTAATTTAGAGCAGCCTCTGCTCACCTCCCAGGGCCCCGAGGTCCCCGAGGTGGCGGATGCCCCGGCAGCCACGCGAGACCACGTGCTTAGTGCACCTGGTCAGTCAACAAACACATGGTGAGCGTCTTCCAGAGGCCAGGCCCTGCACTGCTGCCAGCCGAGTGCCAGCCCCCTCATGGTCCACGACCACGGGTACAAGCCACACCCACCAAGTGAGCGGGGCTGGGAGGGGGAGCCCCGTGGGGTCAGCCCTGTGATGTGTGCCGTGTGAGCTGACACCTGGCAAGGAGGCTACAGGAGAAGGGGGAGCAAAGGAGGCAGCACGACGAACGCTCCGACTGTGAGGGGCACTCAGGGAACTGCAGACAAAGGCCTCCGTGGTGGGGGTAGGCGAGCCCTCCACTATCCCCCAGGGGAGTGCTTACTACGCCCCCTGAGCCAGGCAGAGGCAGCCGGGGAACCTTGGAGAAAAGAGGCCCTCTCCCACCCTCTGCCGAGGTCGGGCCCGCAGACCCCGGGACCCACCTCCTCTGTGCCCAGCGCCCTTCTCATGGGCCGCCTTCCTGCCTGGCCTCCCATTTGTGCCCCCAGAGCTGCTTCCAGGTGTCCTCCCCATGCACAGCCTGCAAGCAGGTGACTCCCTGTCCCACGTCTGTTTCAGGGAGACCCCCAGAGAGACAGGCGGCAACAGCACCGCTCCCGGACGCTCGGCAGGTTGAGGATGGAGTGCAATGTTGGTATCAGCTAGGTCCCCACGAGTCCTACTCGGAAGGAGACGCTCAGGAGAGCCCGCAGCCCCGCACACCTCCCAGTGCTAGGCGACAGAGCCCAGGGTCTGGGGGTGGGCGAGCGGGGCTCTGAGCTCAGAGCGGTGGGCGTGTCCCAGCACGGGGTCATTGGGCAGGTTCTGCGGTGTTTCTAAGGAAGCAGCACTAAGGCCTGGAGCTGTTTTCTCAAAAAATTGCTTTTCGGAAGTGCCTTGGCTTGTAGGCGAGTCAGCTGGAGCCGCGGCGTGCTGTAGAGGCTGATGGCTGGCTGGCCCAGGGAGCAGCAAATCTCCACACAGTTCCCATCAGAGCAAAACACGAAACGTCTCAGAGCGA
Organism: Aselliscus stoliczkanus; assembly: GCA_033961575.1. NCBI lineage: Eukaryota > Metazoa > Chordata > Mammalia > Chiroptera > Hipposideridae > Aselliscus > Aselliscus stoliczkanus. The sequence goes on along the minus strand of CM066738.1, from coordinate 1,050,925 downwards.
CTGTCTTCATCACCAAGCTTTGAAATTTCAAAGACGAGAATCTGTTCGTGCGTGACGCCGTTCTTGTTTTCCAGCTGGTTATGGAAAAATGGAACCGTGGACTCGCCCTTGATGCTTTTCTGCCATTTCTCTGTCTTCACATATAAAGGACTTAGGGACCAAGTGGCACTAGACCCCACAGGTGATCACGGCACTTGGGTGCAGCCGATGGAGACTCGGGGCAAACCAGAATTCTGAGGGAGAGCGACGTGGCCGGGGCAGGCTCCGGGTGCCGCAGGACCAGGGGTTAAAGCCATGTGACCAGGGCTCGGGGCCTCTCTTCCCAGCCCCACCTCTGCCTGGAACTAACTGAGCAGCCAGCAGGCGGGGGTGGCCCTTCCCCACAAATGGGAAGGACTCTGAGTGTTCAGCTTGGATGACGCGTGTATCCCTGGACCCATCCCCAGGCCGTGGGAATGGTGGCTCTGACGACCGGGGGCAGGACAGGTGAGGCCAGCCCTCCCCAGGCCACGCAGGGTGGTCTCAGGAACAGAGATCCCCATGACCCAGCAGAAGGGGCAGGTCTGGGGCGTAGGGGTGGGGGCTCCTTGGATATGGACAAGCAGAACCAACAGATGTCCCCTCCGGGGCCAGTGCCAGCTGTCCCCGGCCAACCAGCACTGTTTGGCCTGTCGTGAAGACTAACAAAGGAGCAACAGATTTCCCGGCCAGAGGACAGGCCTGTTAAACAAAAGTGGCATTTGAAAAAGATTGCAGGAGCCAGACCGAGATTAGAGGGCCTTTAAGGATATGGACAGCAAGATCATTCACTTGGTGACATCCGGCAGCCTTGGCTCTTTTCAGAAGAAAAACAAGATAACACACCATCTCTCTTAGCCTCACATCCATTGTATGTGGATGTATAGTTACCATGCAGTCTGTGGCTGAGTGTGTGTGTGTGTGTTTGTGTGCACGCGTGTGTATGTCTGTAGAGGGATAGAGGGAGCGTGTGGATTCAAGGAGCCCCTGCGTGTAGGAGCACCAGCCCTCTGCCTCTCTGGAGTCTGGTTTTGTTTCCTGTGGGCGTCGCCTGGCAAGACAGCGCTCTGAGGCAAGAATGACAAAAGAGGCACCGATTCAGTAAGTGGGAGAGTGACATTAGCCGAATGTGATCCTTTAGCTCTCCATGCCTAGTGTGTTCACAAGCATGCCTGGGAAATTTAACTGCAAATTTGTAAATTTATAAGAGGCATAAACTGTCAGCTATCCAGGGTGAGAGCTGAGAAAATACTGCTTTTCTTTACAGACTGAACAGATGGAATTTTTTTCCTTCTGCATTGCATGTGCTGTTTGTGTGTTTGTCATTTGCCCAAGAACAAATCTCAAAAAAAAAAAACACGTCTTCCCCGGGCGTCTGATACTTAGGGACCCTCCTTCGGTGTGACCTGTCAGTGGGGGGACAGGAAGGCCATGGCCTTGGGGGTACTCTGTCAGTTTCAAACCTGCTGCAGAGAAGCCCCTGTGCCACTTCAAGGGGAATTCTGACAAAGCACCTTTGTGCCGATCAGCCAGAAATGATCGTCACAGCACAACCTCCTCGAGAATAAGTTTTAGGAAACGGGGCTGCACTGAAACACGTTTTGGAAATCGGGTTTTCTATTTCCTTAGGGGACGCTCAGTGTGGCCGCCCGCTGCCTCCGAGACAGCAGCCGCTTGCGCGTCTCTGCGGGCCGGGTCTCCAGTGCCTCGAAGGAGCTCGCCTGGCAGCTCTGCCCTAGCTTGTCCCCGGCACCTTTCTGCTGCGGGTGCCAGGAGCTGCCATCTTATACTCATAAGTGCTCTGCTCAACCAGTCTTCCGGAAAAGTGCTGGGCGAGGTTGCTTTGATGGTTAGGAAAAAGGGCTGTGCTTCTGTGGGGGGAGCAATGACTACGGTGACAATGGCATCCCCATGGTCTGTCCCGTCCTCTCGGCCACCTAACTGCTTTGGAGAGCAGGTTCCAGAGGGCCAGCCCCTAACCTGCAGCCTGGGGCTCAGCCTGCTGCACAGACCCTGCGACCTGCAGGAATGAAACCCACGCCTGCACGCGCCAGGGTCCCAGGAGCTGAGACCCCTGGCCGGGCCACTCCATCCTCACCTCATGCTCTTCCTCAGACTGACGCACGCCCCCATGTCAGCCGGGCCCCCAGCCCTCCTCCCACTACACCCCATACTCTCCCTCCCGAAACAAGCCCGAGAAGCCGTGCTGTATCACCTGGCAGTGACCACACTCAGTGACGCTGGACAGGCGGGAGGCCCCAGGGGCAGGGCCTGCGGCCCCTGGGTGTTCGGTGGGGAAGGCTGGTCCTCACTGAGGCTCACAGCCCAGCCGGTTGGGGCTTCCTAGAACCTCGAGGCACCATTTCTCCCGCCTGCACCTCCCTTCTCTCGCCCCACGTCTCCCATCAACGCCACCAGGTGTCCAACAGCTGCAGCCACCAGGACCTCCGCCTCCTCCTCCTGTCCCAGGCTGGCCGGTCGCCCAAGCTCTCCCTCTGGCCTCATTGCCATGGGAATCTCAGGACAAGGAGGGGTGTTTCTCGGCTGTCCGGGGAGCCCACTCAGCGCTCAGCCACGGTCCTGGAGCTTTTCCCTGGAAGCGAAGGCGGGATCCCCTCTGCCTGCAGCGGGCAGGGGTCTGGGTGGGCCTGAGGCCCCTCGCGGTGGCCTCATCTCAGCCCAGAGGGGAGAGGTCTGCTGCTTGTTGACTCCGTCACAGCACGTGCCACAGACCAGACTCCAGTACTGCCCTTTCACCTCGCCAGCCCTGCCCGGTGCCATCGTGCATTCATTCATTCAGCAAATACCCATTGAGCCCTCTCTCATCCGTCCACACCGCCAGCCACACAGGCCTGCTGCTTCCGCTTCTGAACCAACAGCCGCCAGCCAATGGAGACTCAGTCTCTTCGTCAGTGTCTGTCCCCAGAGACCCAGGGGTGACCAGTCCCCGGGCCTGGGCAGCACCCCTTTGTGAAGGCATCCGCAGTCGTTCTAATGCACAGTCGGCCGAGAAGCTGCAGCCCAGCCAGGAGCCCGTACGGCTGCACCAGGGGAGCAGGGAGCACGGACACGCACCCCCACCCCACTGAGGCGGGCGGCACTCGGGGCAGCCATGCCCTGTGCCTCCTCTGGTTCCTCCTTGTGAGTCCAGGTGACGAACGGCCAAAGGGAGCCCTGGGAACGTGAAGGAGGAGGACATGACGACAGGAGCTTCGGGCCTGGGGCCTGGCCTCGGGGGCGCCAACAGCCCAAACTGCCACCTCCCTCCGGCCACTGGTTCTCACCCTTTGTTTACATGTATATGTGTGTTGTTCTATTTTTAAATCCTTCTGGGGATGCTGTACCTTCTGGAACATGGGCAATTTGCATGATGTGGGTGGGAAAACCTACAGCTAAATGCTACAAATTATGCATATTACCCTTATCTGTAAGGAGACCTACACCGCCCTCTCCTACCTGCAGCCTTGTGGGAAACATAGTAATGATGACAATAATAACACTGTTTGTCACTTTGACCCACTCAGCTTGGGGTATTTTGTTATGCAGCAATAGATAAATAGATGAGGGATACAGGTATTGTTGTAAAATTTATTTAAACGTAAGAAGAACCTTTCTTCCTAGCAAGAGTTACCCAATGGTGGGCTGGCCGAGTGGCGCAGTGGTTAAGTGCTGGCTTGGGAAGCCAGCGGCCCCGGTTTGGTCCCACATGTGAGGAACAGTGACACTGCCCTCAAAAAAAAAAAAAAGTTACCCAATGGTGACATGGGGACCAGAGGAAAGAAAGAGACCCCCCTTCCAAGGTAGAAGGGATCCCCTGGCACTTGACTCCAAGGATGAATCCTTGTAGCCAGAGAAGTAAAGCCCTTGTCACAACCGCTGCCCGTCGCCCTGGCCAGGCACCCCTCCCACGGCTGCAGGCCCGAGGGAGCACAGGGCCATCTGTCTCCAGCTCCCCGGCGAGGCGGTCCTGCATTTGGATGCAGGGACCGAGGCATTGCACATTGCTGCCAAGCTGTCCATTGTCTTACCTCTTCCGCTAGCTCAGCAAAAGCCCATGTAATAGGCAGCATCCAGGGGACAAAGGAGCCAGCAAACAAGGACCTGGCCCTGGCCGTGGCCATCCAGGCTTCTTTCCTTTGGCGACTCTGGGACTTGATCTCCACTCCAGGATGCAGGGATGCCCCTGCTCAGCAGCCAGGACGCCACGCAGCCTGCCTCACACAGGACTCAAGGCAACCTGGAGCCACCCTGGCCACCCCAGCCATCCCAGGTGCCTGCGCCTCCTCAGCCAAAACTCCTGCTTTGCCCCCAAGTGCATGCCGTCGTTAACAAATCTCAGCCCTCACTGCACTCGGGTTGGGCCACCTCCTGTCACACGCGGCAGTTGGAGTGTCAGGCCAGGCAGCAGGCCCCCAGGCTCTGCAGCTGGCCAGAGCAGATCACACCGGAGCTCTGTCCCCCTGAAGCCCCTGAACTGCCAAGGGTACAGCAGTCACTAACAGACACACCCCACCCGGCCCCCCGAGTGCCTGCCAACGCTTCCCTTAAAGGGTCCCGGCTGTTTAGGAAGCGCTGGTGTCGGGGGATCCGGAGAGGGGGGAAGACAACGTGGAGCTGGCAGCCCCGCCGTGCAGCGCCCCGGCTCCTGGGCGCATGGGAGAGCGGTTCCTGGCCGGCCACCGGGGAGCCGGACCAGGCCTGCCGCCCACTTGTAGGACAAGGCCTCCAAGTGACATTTCCTTGGTGGTTTTAAGCAAATTCCTTGTCATAATATTTGTTTTAGGTTGCCTTTTATGATTTCCTAAGCTCCTAGGCTGGCTCAAAGAGAAATCTTTGAGAAGAAGGCCAGCTTAGCAGAAAGGTCAGGGGTTTGAAAACCAAACAGTGAGCTTAGACAGCCAGGTGAGACCACGTTGCCGCCAGCGTCGCCTTGAGCAGCTACGGCTACTGGCTGGCAAAGCGACCGACCCCAGTGGCCACAGGTTGGCCCTTCCCCTCAGGGGTCTCCCAACAGAGGCGGCCAGATGGCACCATTCCTGGTAAGACTGGCATTGCCGTGGGTGCTGAGGTGTCAGTGAGCGCACGTGGGTCCAATCCAGCCCGAGTCCAGCACTTCCTTTGGTGATGTGGACACAGGTCTCAATGCCAAGATGTGTTTACTTAACCGGTGGGCTTATCATCTCCCAGAGAACAAACCTGGTCTAATTTGGTGGGTTTGAAGCAACTTCAGTTGGCCTGGGCACTTCACCTTCCACCCTCGGAAGGCGCTGCCCAGCCCGTCCCACAGCGTCCACTGCACAGCTGCTGGCTGAGGGCCTACTGTGTGCCAGCACTGGCGGCATCAGTAACAGCCCTGGCCCCACGAGCATCCATCTGTTCAGCCACTATTCCCACTTAACCGGGGACTCAGCACAGAGAAGCTAAAACACACGCCCAGATGCTAAGTAGCAGGGCCCAGTATAAGCCACAAATTGTCCGGAGCCCGCTGCACTGGCTTCTACAAGACAGGCGCTGGCGTTTGCTTCAAAGGCTAAATTTTTAAGCATGAAATTTCACATGCTAGGACTCCCTGGTGGTAACACAGGTCTTGGTGGAACAGGCAAACCCAAAGAGAGATGACGACAAAGGAATAAATATGGACCCATGCTGGCCATCAGCTCATGAGCCTAAACTTCTCCCAGCTGACGGGCTGGGCAGGTCTTCTTCAGCCTCACCCCTTTTCCTCAGCACCCCTCGGCCCCTCTTGTGTCTCTTTCCCAGCACAGCAGGTGCAGCCAGCCAGGTCCCGGCCCTAAGGCGAGACGGCAGGCGGCCCCTGAGGATGACTTCTGATGACCAAATCCAGGCAGTCACAAGGTGGCCCCCTTGTCCCCACAGTGGCACAGGCCACCCCAGGGTGCTGGGTGCACAGAGAGGGGCTGCTTTGTTCTCGGCTTGCTGCCCCCTCACTCACCCCACCAAGTTGTGCTAGCGCTCCCGGCCTCTGGTGCCTCGCCAGCACGCCGCGAGGGAGGGGCGGCTCACCCACCCCAGCGGGAGCCCACATTGCCGTCCCGCGCTGAGCGAGCTGGTGTTGCAGAGAGCGGAGGGGAGGCAGCTCCCTTCCTGGGGCCGGAAAGTTGCGAACACGAGGCAAGGAGGGGTGCCGCCTGGGGAAGGGTGCCTGGAAGGAGCCAGCAGCCAGAACTCCAGTTCCCCGGGGCGCGCACCCCAGCCCCGGCCGCCTGTGGAGCAAGCGGGGAGACCAGCAGCCCTGCAGCGGGCGGGGCGGCGACAGTGCTGGGGCCGCCTCCTCCCCCGCCAGCGCCCCGCACGGCTGGGCACGCCCGCCGCCGGCTCAGGAGAGGCGCGGAGCCCAGGAGGGCGCGGGCGTGGGGGGAGGCGTGCGGGGCGGGAGTGCGCGGGCAGCGCGGGAGTGAGTGAGCGCGCCGGGCAGCTGTGCGTGCGCTCCGCTCGGCGCCGCAGGCTCCCGCAGCCTCAGCCGGCCCGGCGGGGCCAGGAACCGCGAGGTCTGGGGCCCTCGCGGCGCCTAGAGCGCCGAGTCCGGAGGAGGAGGGAGCCCTGAGCCCCAGACGAGCACAAGCCCCGAGCTCTCCGGGGTGCGCGGCCAGGGTCGGGCACTTCGTGCTGGAAGGCGCGCCCCTCGCTCTGTCGCGCCTCCCCTCGGGTTCCTTCTGCCCGACTTCCAGCCTCGGAAGCGCTGGACAGAGCCGCGGACCTGCCGAGCGGTCCCACCATGAGCCTCAATAGCTCAGCGTCCGCCCCCCAGGGCGCCAAGGCCCTCCCGCCGCCCCCATCGGGGCTCGAGGCAGCGCTCCTGGCCCTCGGCTTCCCCAACGGCTCAGGCGACGCCTCAGAGCCCGTGCCCGCTGTGCCCAGCAGCGACCTGGACGTGAACACCGACATCTACTCCAAGGCGCTGGTGACAGCCGTGTACCTAGTGCTGTTCGTGGTGGGCACGGGGGGCAACGCGGTGACAGCGTTCACGCTGGCGCGCAAGAAGTCACTGCAGCACCTGCAGAGCACGGTGCACTACCACCTGGGCAGCCTGGCGCTGTCCGACCTGCTCATCCTGCTGCTGGCCATGCCCGTGGAGCTGTACAACTTCATCTGGGTGCATCACCCCTGGGCCTTCGGCGACGCCGCCTGCCGTGGCTACTACTTCCTCCGAGACGCCTGCACCTACGCCACGGCCCTCAATGTGGCCAGCCTGAGCGTGGAGCGCTACCTGGCCATCTGCCACCCCTTCAAGGCCAAGACCCTCATGTCTCGCAGCCGCACCAAGAAGTGCATCGGCGCCATCTGGCTGGCCGCCGGCCTGCTGGCCGTGCCCATGCTGTTCGTCATGGGCCAGCAGAACCTCAGCGCCGACGGCCAGCACCCCGGCGGCCTGGTGTGCACACCCACCGTGGGCGCTGCCACCGTCAAGGTGGTCATCCAGGTGAGCAGCAGCAGCAGGGGGCGCGGGCTGAGGGGACACCGGGGTCTCGCCTGGGGGTCAGGGTGGCAGGCACACCCTCAGGAAAGCTTGAGGACGTCTGTCTCCTTCACCCCACAATTGGTTTCCCGTCTGTGCACATTCTGGGTACAGGGAGCAGGAGAAACCTGCACTAAGGCATTTTACTCCTGGGACGGGGGCATCCGGGGCCTCGGGAGCAGCCTGGCTGCCCTTGGGGGGTTCCCGCCTTCCACTCCAAGCTCCCTAGGCCTCAGCCCCTCATCTCATCCCCACCTCGTATCAAAGAGGGTGGGGACCTCAGAGCATGACCTCCCTGGGGGGCCACGGATGGGCCTCAGCTGTCTCCAGCCAGGTAAACCTGTGAGCTGGTACTAACCTCTCCTGGAAAGAGTCCCTTTCATCAGCTCCTCAAAAAATATTGTGTCCCCAAAAGGCTCGGTTTGTCTCCTCTGCAGCAGGTGCCCCCAGACTGCTCCCCAGTGTGTCCTGGCTGCCCTGCCCCTGCCCACACTTGGCAGACGGAGCTGAGTCTGACGCTTGGCTCAGCCTTGGTTTCCCCACCTGTGGGACAGGGCAAGCATAGCCTGGACCTCGGCAGACAGAAGATTCAAGAGACAGCCGTGGGGAGTGCCGGCCTGGTTCCCGGTGCCCACGAGAGCCCAGTGGCACTGTCAGTGGTGGTGACCATGTTGTTTCTGCTGCAGGATCCTGTGGTGTTGGGCGTGGTGGCAAGTGGAGGCCTGTGTGAGGTGGACAGCACTGGGGCCGAGTGGCCAGCTGCCCTCTGGGTCTGAGCGAAGCGCCATAGGAACCCAGGTGGGAGCCCACCTGGGAGTGGGTGTGGAGGAGGCAGCCTGGCCGGTGGAGAATCCGGCCCTGGGCAGAAGGCTTCTCAGGCAGGGGCCACCAGACAGGGGCACCCACTGGCGGAGATCAGACAGAAATGTCACTGTTGTTGTTGTTGTTTACATTATTTCTTTTTCAGTTACAATTGATAGTGTTATTTTATATTAGTTTCAGGTATACAGCGTAGTGCTTAGACTTTTATAAAATTTATGTAGAAATGCAACTTTGAATGGCCCTAGGACGTGGGTAGCAATGGAGGTGCAGGGCGGCTTAGGGAAGGCCAAGGGACAGAGGGCCTGGCCAGAGCAGCCCTGTTCCTATCTGGCTGCCCCCTCACGCCCGAGCCACAGCAGAAGCGGCCCCCTCTGGCTGCGTCAGAAGCCCAGTGGGAGAGTGTGCAGGGCAGGGAGCCGGCAGAGTGTGGCAGGCGCTGTGGCCTGCACGTCCAGCCCTGGGCTGTGGCCGCATGGGCAGAATTAAGCTGCGGGCCCCCCTCACCTGCACTGAGCACTGTGGCTACAGGTGCACGAGTCACTGGCATGGCTGCCACCACAAGCACCGCCACCTTCCCTGCGCTAGAGGCGGACAGAGGCGTGAACAGAGTGGGAATCACCTTTCCACTTCTTTCTCTTCCCCAAGTCCCTGCCTTTGACCAGCGGTGGCCTCTTCCCTGCCCACACAGGAGACGCCTCTGCTCAGGCCCCGGAGGGCTCAGCCAGGAGCCTCCTGGGTTTGCGATCATCAAAAACAAACAGCAGAGCAGGGGGAGCACAGCCTCCCCCCAGAGTGTCCTCTCACTCCCGTGGCGCCCCAGCTGGTCCCATGCAACGGACACATGGCCCCTCTACCTCCCAAAGGGCCATTCCTCCGAGTCCTGGTGCTGGAAGCGGCGACAGCCTGGGGTGTGGCTGGCCATCCGTCCACGCAGCAATGGCCTGTTGAGTGTGGACCGCGGGCGGGGCCTGCTTTGGCCCCTGTGTTCGCCACATACTTGCAGGCGGCCTGACGCCCTCAGAGAACAGAGCTTCTGTATTTCGGTAAAGGTCTCAGCTGCATGGCTGGGAGCCAGTGACAGGCTAATTAGAAGAGACACTTGTCCATCTGATGCTGACAGCTCCCCGGAGGCTTCTGGGGTCCCGCATGCTACCATTCCTTACAGGGACATGGCTTGGCCCACCGCCTTCCTCTCTGTCTCCTGCTCGGCCAGCTGCCATCTCAGGAGAGATTTCCCCAGGGGTGATGCTCCCCGCCCAGGCTTCCTGGCAACTTGGCAGGTCTGGGCAAATGTCCACTGGTTTTAAAGTGACATCTGGCTAGAGAGGGCCTAGGAGTCCGCGTCCGTGTGTCTTTCTCTTGTCCACCGTGTTTGGAGGTGTCAGCCAATCCAAGGGGCCCCTTTCCACAACGGGACGTCTCCCCGCCTCCACATCTGTGAGAGGCTGTCCTGGGCACTCGCAGACAGTTCGTTCATGTGTAGAATGAGGTGGTTTGGTGATAAGATTTCTGAGCAACTTTGAATACTTACTATGCATACGGCCTGGGGTTGGGGGCCAATACCAGGCTGAGCAGAGCTTTGGGAGAGGGCAGGGCTGCCTCCAGGCCAGCAAAGACCCCAGACCCTGGGCCAATCCCTCCTCTGACCCCAGTCCTTCCAAACAGACAGTTGGTCGCAGGGAGGACCTCAGGAGCGGAAGACACTGGTAGGAACCCCTCTGCAAAGCGGGGTGCCTCCACTACCTCTCAGGCGTCTCCCTGATGTGGCAGCTGACCACATGTGACCCTGCCTGCGTGGGTTGACTTTGAGTCATGCTTGGTCCCCTACAGTTCAGGCCATCCCACCGTCCTGACCTCGGGCATGATGTGGGTCCTGCTGTCACGGGTTCGGCATCGCTGGCTTCGGGGGGGCAGGGCCGTGTCCCAGTGCACGTCCCCTGAGCACTGTGTGCAGCAGCCATCCGGGAGAGTGGGGAGCTGCGACCCGCAGCGGCAGAGGCCTGGGGAGTGTGAGCACCCGCTCCGGTGTAACTCCTTTCACCCCAGGCCCCCACCTAGGACTCAGCAGCAAACCTGCAGCCTGCCCCACCCTAATGCAGCCCTCCAGTGCCGCCAGGCGGGAGCCCATGAGACTTGCATCAGCCCTGGCTGAGGGCTCTTCGTGTCATCACGTTATTATTGCCATTTTCCAGGACCTGGGAGTCTCACAGCAGCTCTCTGCTGGGGGCCCTGCCCCTGGGGCCTCCCTGCCTCATTGTTTGCTTTCGCAGGAAGCAACTTTCATATTTAGTGCACACAGAAATGCTCCTTGCTGCTGTGGGCTGACTTCAGAGGGGTTGGCCAGTGTGTGTGTGTGTGTGTAGGGGGAACGGGACGTGCTCCCTCCCGGGCAGCTGAATCAGGCAGGGGGTGCGCTTGTCCCACGCCCACTGCTCAGAGTCCATGGGCACATCGGCCCAGGGCGGCTCCGGGAACACCAGGCCGTGAAAGTCTGATGTGATCCCGCGGAGACAGCAGCAGCCGGGACCTGTCTCCACAAAGTGGAAGGAAATTGGTTCCAATGAAATCCGGCTATCGATCTTTTCCTCAGTGTTTCTGTCCTGTGCCACCGGCCGTGGCCAGTGACGCCCTACCCGTTCACTCCTCATTCATTCTCTGCCTTCACGTGCCCGTGAACCGGGAGCTCAAGAATCGTAGCCCCCACAAGCCTCAGTGGCGCTGACCCTCGTGGGTGAAGTTTGACAAGTGACAGGGTCCCCATAGAAGTAACATGATATTGGGGAAATGTGGCCGACACCAGAGTGAACACTCCTAAGTGGCTCCATTGCTCCAGATACTGAGGGCGCAGCACCCCTGCTCAGAACGTGGACCGTCCATCCCATCCCTCAGTCCCTTAAATTCAGGGACGTTCCCAAACCAGCTGGCCTGGGCTTGCCACGTGCCCAGGCCAGGCGAGGCCGAGACAGGCTGTACAGAAGGGGGCTCAGGAGGCGGGCGCCGCACAATGTCTGCTCGCCACTGGTCCCTGGGGTGGGAGGGAGCCGCTGCGAGGACTGGCTGCCACAGCCGCTGAACTCGGACGCGGTGCACGGTGATGAGATGGTGATGTTGGGTCAGTGTTAAGTTTGGTTTCCGCGTGGTGAGAACTGCACTGGGGTATCGGAAGAGGACTCCTCGTCCAAGGCTCGGGCGGCGCCGAGGGCAGTGAGGGCCCCAGTGACCCCTGAGGGGTTCATTCCCAGGAGACGCTCGTGAGCTTGGGGACAGCAGTCCAAAGTTGTTCTCATCGTGCAACTTAATCTCAGCTCCGGGGCAGGACTCGGGCTGATGGGTTGTGACCAGCTCAGGAGGCGCAGGCTGGACTGGGCGGGGCCTGTGAGGGGACGTCAGACCTGCCACACTGGGGGCGGGGCTCGGGTCTCTCCACCAGAGAAAATGGAGCCCAACATCCCACCTGGTACCTAGTGGTTTGTGTTAGGAGGGGGAAAGGAGTCTCCACCTTTCTTGCTTCTGTTGTGGTAAAATATGGTAACGCAAAATTTACCACTTTAGCCGTCTTTAAGTGTGCCCAGCACCACCATCCATCTCTAGGGCTTTCCGTCATCGCCAGAGAGGAGGCGGGGGAGCTGGGGTGCTCTCTGCTGTGTCATCGTCGGTTGACTTTTTCAGACGTGCCCCTTTGTATTCGCCTTGTTAAGGGCTGCTCTCAGCTGGGAGCTCGCACCTCACGGTATCGAAGCCCGAAGCCCGCTGAGCGCTCGTGCGGTCCTCCTTCTCACCTGACGCTTCCCATTTCTCACTGTTCACCTGGAGGCCTCTTAACTGACTGCTTTCTTTCTTATCAGTGGGTTCCATTTTCCTATTTCTTTGTGTATCTAGTAATCTTCTATTTATACTGGACACTGTAAGTGACACATTGACGAGACTGTGAGTTCTGTCACCTTCCTTGGACGAGTGCTGATTTTTGTCTCCGCAGTTGCAGACTTGAATTTGTGCTCACTCGCCTTTCTGCCTCATTCGTGCAGCTCGGTGGAAGGCCCAGGCCCTTCTAATTTGGGAAGACTCAAATCCAGTCGGTTTGTCTTGGGCTTACTTAGGGCGGGTCTTGAGTAGGCTTTCCCCCAGGGCGTGGTCCCCATCCGAAGGTAAGGTGGGCTTGCTGGCGTCTCAGCGGGATACTCGCCCCCCCAGCTCTTCCAGAATGCCAGCCTCCCTCCCACACGCCTTCCAGCCTCCCGAGGTTCCCGTCTGCACACCCCCTGCCAGCCCAGAGCCCGTAGGAGAGTCCCTCCCAGGCTTCTGGGGACCCGCAGGCCTCCCTCTTCTGTAGCTTCAAGCCCTTCCTGCAGCCCCAATCTCTGGTTTCTACCTTCTTGGCTGCAATAGCCACACTCTGCCCAGACCCCAGCTCTTACCATCGCCATCAGGAAAATGTCCCCAAGAAGAGAAATGGGTAACAGTGGGGCTCCCCTGGTGAGTTTTCCCTGCTCCCAAGGACCACAGTCTTGCACTACACTTGTCCAGTGTCTGTAAATAATCACCTGATACATTCTGTACGCTTTTGTAGTTGTTCCTGACAGAAGAGCTAGTCCAGCACCCCAAGTGGAAGTCTGCCGTGGAGCTTAAACACTGCCTACTTTCAAAACTGTCTGAGGCAATTTATGATAATAGACTTTGGTTCAAAGGAATTATTAAAACAGTGTTGCAAAAGAAAACATAACAAGAAACATAGTTATCCCAGAAACAAAGTTGAAGGTAACCATTGTCTTTGAGTAAATCTTACACTGAGGCTTATGAAAAAGAGCAACATTATTTGTTCTTAAACATTTTTAGCTCATTGTCTGTTAAAAGGTGAGTTTATTGTAAATTTCAATAACTCTCCCTTGACATATTTAAAGGTTAAGAGCGTTCTTCAGAGTTTTGTGCTCTTATAACTCCTGAACAGCTTCTCTATTTAAAAAACACTCCACTTCCCGTCTCCTGGGCTTCAGAGAGCCCTGGGCTGTGGGGGAATAATCTCTGCATAGGGATTATTAAGTTGTAACTGCTCACGGCAGGCTCGGGATGCCGTTGTCCGGGGCATAATTTCCCAGTTGTTTGGCAGGACCACAAAACCTCCAGCTCCTGAGGGTCAGGAGGGAGTGAAAGGATGTCTGGGTCATGTCATTTGGGAGCCCTGTAGGTCAGGCCATCCAGCAAGTGCTGGGCTGGAGCCAAAATCAAGGTTGCCCTTAGTGTGAGTCCGTCTGCTGTGGTCCTGTGCCCAGCGGGATGTGCACAGCTGGAAGTGGCTGTCCAGCATCAAGGATTTATTTCCCAGGATGAGGGAGAGGCAGTCAAATCTGCACTGACCCCAGACCTGGGCTCACCTGCCACTCCCATGGCCACCGGCCGTTCCTGAGAACCCTTCTGGGTAGGAAACACCAAGTGGGGGCAGGGGTCTTTCCAGCCCAGGGACCCTCTTGGACATACAGCCTGGAGACGCCTCCTGGACTGTCCTCAGTGTGGGGAGCCCTGTGACATTGCCCCTTTATTTCCACTTTCAGCGGTGGGGGAGGCAGGGCCAAGCCACGGATAAGCCCTTGAACTTCTGAGGAAGAGTCTCTGGCGACCTCCAGGTGGTCTGTCCGTCCCCATGACAGCAGGTCAGGAGCACAGGCACCAGTGTCCAAGACGAGGCAGGACAGGAGGACCTGTGAGCAAGGGCCCAAGCCACTGAGTGTGGCAGTCCCACGCTCATGCCACAGTCATGCCCACGAGGCGGGAAGGAGAGAGGCCACTCAAAGGCCCCTCTGTCCCCACAGGCTGGCACAGTGGGGTCCCAGATTCTGCCCAGCCCTGAGGCCCCTTTGCCAAGACGGACAGTTCTCTCAGGGGACTTGAGCCATCCCAGGGGACATCTGCTCCTCCTCAGGGCTGCACAGAGTTTGACAAGGAGACCAGAAGAGGCATTGACTGTATCCAGGCCCGGAGCTTGGAGGGCGCATGTCCCGCAGGGCGCTTGGGGACAGTGGGCCCTTTACGCCCTCAGAGGCCCAGAAGATTGGAGAAATACACCAGGTAGCCACAGCAAGCTGCCGAACAGGTGCCTGCGTGGCGCTTGGGGTCAGGACGGACCCCAGCTGAGGAAGCCTTCCTGGGGCAGGGGGCGCCTGCAAGGCCCCTGGCAGACCAGATGCGATGATTACACAGCTTGTTTAAAGTCGCCCGTCTAGGGCCAGCCGAGTGGCTCAGTTGGGTAAGAGCTCACTCAAGAGTGCGAGCTGAGCTCTGAGCAACAGCAGTTCGATGCCCAGCCCGAGCTGAGCAGCCGCTGAGCTGCCAACAGGGGGCAGGATGGCTCAGCTAAAAAAAAAAAAAAAGTCGCCCGTCTGATATATTAAAAATACCTGCCTTTGTGTCCTATCTGGTGATCTCCAGAGAAGGTCTCTTTCTGAGAAGACACTCAGAAAGCTTCCATCTAAAACCACCAGGGCGACTTCTCATGTTTTAAGAATGCTCGAGCCCCAAACACCTTTAGTGCTTCTGCCTGTCGTGAAGGCCGAGCGAGCTGGAGGGACTTGTGTGCTGGGCCGCAGGAACCAAGGGCCGCACAGCGGCTGCCCCAGGCAACAGAGACGTATTCCTGCGCAAATCCGGAAGCCAGAAGTCCCAGATGGAGGGGTCCTTCCTGCCTCTTCCAGTTGTGGCCCCAGGCGTCCCTTGGCTTGTGGCTGCGTCACTCCAACCTGTGCCTCCATCTTCACATGGCTTCTCCTCTGGTCTGTGCCTCTTCTCTTCTGTCTCTTCTAGGGACACGAGCCATTGGATTTAGGCACCAACCCGCAGTCCAGGATGGTCTCATCGTGAGGTCTTTAATTGCATCCACAAAGGCTTTTCTTTCCAACTGAGAGGGTGCCGGGCAGCAAAGCCAGGCCGAGGACTGGCCGGCGTTCTCAGCCCAGTGTGGGTGCCGTTGCTGGCGCTCCCTGGCCTCAGCCCCGGAGGGCACCTGGCAGCTCGGCCTGGAGCCCTGAAATCCCTCTCCACCCACCTCCTGGCCACAGCGGATCCAAAAGTGCCCGGAAATCTTCCGCCCTGTCCCAGCCCCAGGGCTTGACCAGACGGACCTCAAGGGGCTCTCCTCTGGTCTGGGACCTGCCGCATTCCCCCGAGACAGCCAGGTCAGTGGTCCAGGAGCTGAGGTCACAGGCAACCTGCCCCCAGCCCGAGGAGGAATGTCAATGGTTGACATTTAAAGCATTTAGAACCGAACCGTTTTCAGCCATTTCTGGGGGACCTTTGGCTGACTTTTAATGGAATCCTCCCCTGACTTTTTTAACTAATTCAGAAAATAGATGGATTAACTCCTCTCCCCATATGCTCCCTGAAGTGTCGGGCTGGGGTCACACAATGAGCGAGTCACAATTAAAACCCAGGCACTGACGTGCCAGGAATCAGACGCAGACACATCTCCAGGGAGGCTCCAGTTTCCAGGAGCCAGCAGCCCCAGCCACAGCTGTCTGGGAACTGCCACTGCCAATAAATTAAACTCACTTTCATTTCTCCTGCCCTGGAGAGGCGGTTGCTGTGAGAGTGGAGCCCAGGAGGACGGGCTCTTTATGAAGGAAATGAGCGGCGCTGGCCTTGGGGGCAGAAGGCAGGCCCGTGGGACCCCTCGCCCGACACGTGGGTCCCGAGAGGCTCTAATGCTCCGTACGGGGCTGGCCTGGAGCACAGGGCCGCACTTCACAAACGTGGACGGTCGCTCCATCACTCAACTGGTTCGAGGTCAAGCTGTGCCATTATCCACAAATCGCGGGGCACCTGAAGCACAAAACGAGGATGCCAGCTCATCCCTCACGGCTGAGTGTGGCCGCAGGTGCAACAAGGTGCCTGTGGCCCACGTGTCTCTGCCAGCACTGAAATGTCACACGCTCCACACTGGGGCTGCTTGGAAGCCCCGTGGCTGTGCCTGTGTCCCGATGGGGACTGGCTACGCTGACTGACGGGCCGGGGGTGGCTGTGGTGCTGGCGGGAGAACATGCAAGAAGAGGGCTGAGCCTCACCTGTGATCGCTGGCCCTAAAGGCTCCAGGTGCTTCTGGAATCCTGGAGAGCATGTCGTCCGAGCAGGAAATCTCCCCTCCATGAAACCATCTCAGTCACACCAGTTCCCCATGGGAGCCCTCGGCCCAAGGCCAGGTGCAGGGCTTTTGCCCACACCCCACAGCCCCACAGATGGTCACTGTGTGCATGGTGGACTCTCCGCAGTGACCTCTGCACTCTTCCTGGCCAGCTTGGCACCTGGGCGATGGGCACAGCCCCCCATCTCCATGTAGGGGGAGCAGCAGGAGGGGTGGGGAGGCGGGAACAGGTGGGTCCAAGGGCTGGAGTGCAAAGTGGCGTGAACAGCTTGCTTCTGCCATTGAAAATAAACAAGGCCGTCAGTGCCTGGAGCCGCGGCTTCCCCCGAGGCAGAGCCCGTCCAGTAGGCGGACCTGGAGCTCTGCGAGGCTGCTGGCGCGGACGTGGCTCTGACGAGTGTCCTCAATGGCCACTGGGCGGTGGCTCTAAGCCCCTGGCTGGTGCTACAGACAGGGCAGCTGGGCGTGGGTGTCCACAGAACATGTGTCCAGGGTGGCTGGAGGGAGAGCCTTGGGCCGGAAGTAGTGGACCCTGGACCAGTCGTCGTCTCCAGCCCCAAAAGCTTTTATAGCAATGGCCCCTGGGCCTTGGGGATCCATGCAAACAACCCAGGGCAGGGGCCTCCTGAGGGCCAATGTGGAGTTGAGAGGCGCTGCCCGAGGGCAGGTGGGCGTGGGTGCCCAAGAAGCCACCCTGAGTTACTTCGCACGGCACCTGGATCTTTCCCGGGAGTGAGAGGAGAGATGTCCTCTCGGACTGGCCAGGCCTGGCTATGGGGCCAGCAAAGTGGGCCAAGAGACAGAGCTCTGTCCCATGCACCTGGCAGGGCGGGCACGCTTACTCGGGGGCAGAGAACAGGCAGCCGCCACGAGTTCACGGGGCACCTGTCTCTAGCACCAGCCTCCCTCTCATGGGTTTCTACTGCTTGGTTTCTAAAAATGGCAGAGAGCTCGTTTCTCAACATCCCCTCTGCAAAGCTCTTCCCATTTCAGTAAAAATTGAAGCCGTTTGTGGTTTTAACCACCCACCCGCCAGCCCCTGGGCCCCATTGCCACTCGGGCTGGACAAGTGTCCCACAGAAGATAAATACGCACAGTGCAAATTTGCTTCTGTGTGTGGCCTTGCTCAGAAAGACAAAGAAAGACAAGAATACCCGTGGAGAGTGAGCTGACGCCGAGGCTGCGCTTCCTCTGCCGAGCAGATTGAGAGGCAGTCGCTTCTGTGCATCCCATTTGCTCCTCGTTACACATGGAGGGGTGTCCACCAGGCCCTCCTGGACACACCGGCCAGGTGCTCGCCAGGGCCCTCAGCAGGGCCCTAATGCTGCCTGCCGCTGCCCGCCCTGGGCTCTGATGGAGGCGCCTCGGGCAGGGAACAGCCTCGGGCGGTTTATATTCCAGAGGGGCTGAGTTGCAGAGGGGCCCCACCCCGTCTGCTGTCCCCGCCCCACCCCTTTCAACAACAGAGTAGCCAGGTTGCAGGAGCCCAGGAGGGATGAATGCCCCACCTCTGTCCCACAAGACCCGGGGGGCTGTTGGCTGGCTGAGAGTCAACACAGAGATGCCATCGCGCCCAGACCGCCCCTGCCATGGCCCGTCCTCTGCCCCATTGGGCTTCTGTGCTGTGTCTGCAGCCCCGGGAGGAGCCCTTGGAAGAGGCAGAGGAGGGGGCTGGGTGGGCGCAGTGGCTCCCTGGAGCAGTGGGGTAGCTGGTCAGCTTATTCGTTGTTGATTCGATCTCTTTATTAGATATAGGCCTATTCAGATTATATATTTCCAGTTGTGTGAGTTTGGGCATGTGTCTTTCAAGGAACTGGTCCATTTCATCTTGATTATCAAAGTTGTGGGTATAGAGTTGTTCGTAGCATTCTGTTATTGCCGTTTTAATGCCCACGGGACCTGTAGTGATGACCCCTCTTCCATTTCCGACGTTACTAGTTTGTTCTTCTCTCTTTTTTCTTCATTAGACTGACTAGAGGTGCATCGATTTTATTGATCTTTTTAAAGAACCCGCTTTTGGTTTTGTTGACTTTGTCTGTTGATTTTCTGTTTCCAGCTTCAGTTTAACAGGCCGTCCGTCCGGGTGGTCTTTGATGCGGCAGGCTTGGGAAACAGTGAGGCTGCTGGCCTGCTGCTCACCGCTGTGGGCACACTGTCCCAGAGAGACGCTGCCTGGCCCCTGCATCCTCACCCTAGGGGACAAGGCGGGGCCTTCCCCTCTTAAATAGAAGGTTATGACAGTGGGACTTCCAGCACGGCATGCTGTCCTGGGCTCAGGTGTCCCTGGCCCCAGCCTCGTGACCCAGGGCTGCCCGCAGGGCCGGTGATGAGGCCCTTTCCCCACAGGCTGGTTTGGAGGACGCACGGATGCTGCGTGAGACCTGCCATCTACCAGTGGGAGTGCCCTCGTTACTCTACAGACCACTGCCCTCCGCACTCCCCCTCACCCCACACCGGGGCCTGGGGCTTCTCCCAGGTGCTACTGTGCCTGCCACCACGGCTCTGGGGAGACACGGGTGAACGGCCCAGCCTGGGCTGCTCTGTCAGCCACGTCTTGAGGCTGCATGGGCAGAGAGACGAGCGCTTTCCGGTCAGATGGCAGCCTGGCACCTTGGCGACCCTTGAGCAGAGACACTACTGGGGCTCGAGGAGTGGCATAGAGGGCTGAGCCCCTCAGCCCTCACGGAGGGGCGCAGAAGCATCTCCCTCGGCAAGCCATCTGCACTGTGAGCTGGCACAGGGAGGGGCCTCTTGGCGGCCGTCCCTGTGTCACAGGAGGACACGGGCCACGCGGAGTCCACTCCTGATCCGTTGTGTCCTGTTGGGTCACCTGGCTGAGGCCTCAGGGGGAGTCTCCTTGGGACCTGGCAACTGACCCAGGTCTGACCAGAGACTGGACACGGGCCAGTGCCACATGACAGGTGGCTGGAATAGGGGCGTCCTGCGGCTGCTTGCACTCATGGCTTGGGAACAGGGGTCCGAGATGGGCTGCAGCAGGCTGGTACACGTGGGAAGCAGAGCGGTTGTGGGGTAGCTCTTGGGATCTCCTTCCAACCCCACTCCACCCCACAAAGGTGGGCTGTTAAGTGGCAGAATGGGGCTGCCATGGGGCCCCTCTAGGGGCGGGTCAGCCGAGGGGCAGCTGTGGCAGAAAGTCAGGCTTCTCTCCCAGGTGTGGATCCCAGGCCCCTCAGACTGCCCAGCTCACAGCCGATCTTCAGCACCCATGGCCATGGCGAAGAGAACCCCGACGCTGCCCACCGTGCTGGGTGTGGTTTGTGTGTGCAGCGAGTCCTCAGGGCGCCCACAGCCTCAGCCGCTCCCTGCCCCCCACTCCCACGCTGTGTGCCAGGCTCAGCTCCCCTCCTGCCCTTCCTAAGCCTCCATCCCGGCTTGCGGTCACAGTAGGGGGGGCCCAGGCTGACATCTGGGAGGAAGGGGCCTCTGGCAGCTGGCAGTTTTCAGGTTCCAGAAGCCACCATGGGCATTGGTCAGACTTGTCACATCACTGCAGAGAGGCGTGGCACCTCCATCGGGCTGTATGTGTCCTGGGAGCCACAGAAAGAACCCCAGCCAGCATAGCGCAGCGTGAATATTCATGTCAGCATTGGACTTGCAAATTCAAGTGATTTAAATGTCATAAACTGTGTGAATGTCTTTTCCTAGAGAAGGTCTGTCAGAGAAAATGAATTTTGATTACCAGTCATAACAGAGTCCTGTCAAGGCCACCCGAGGCTCCTTTGCATGACCCTCCTTCAAAGTCACAGCTCTTGGGGGGACAAAAGCTAACACCTACTGGGGTGGGGTGCTGTTAATCCCTAAGCAACTGACCAGCCTGCACAGCTGTCCTCCTCTGTGGGCTGTGAGCACTTCCCGAGTGCAGGGACACTGCTGGTGGCCCCCCACGTGCAATCAGTCCCACGTCTAGTCCTGCTTTCTAGGTCGAGGAGAGAAGTTCTAGAAAGCTCAGCTGCAATTGACTCACTGATATGCAGGGTGGGCAGCTTGGGAGGTCAGGGTGTGGCAGTCCGGCTTCGGGACATGCAGAGAGACGGACAGGGAGCTGGACACCACGCTCTGATGGCCACTCTTGACTTGGGGTCTCAGCTGATGAAGGAAAAGTTGCCAAGCTGGCGAGCAGACTGCACATGAGGAGGCAGTCCAGTGACGAGCTGTGCAGTTAATTTATTATCTCAGTGAAGCGTTGTGACAGCTGACGTGATTGCTCAGCCACTGACTGTGACCACCACAGCCACCCTCTGGGCTCGAGCTCCTTTGACTGTCCCCGTTTATGGATGAGGAGACAAGCCTCCATTTGGAGAGGCCACCTGCTCAGACACAGCTGGGGTGGGGGTGGGGGAAGGCTTGGAACCCGGTCCGTTATCGAGTCTGTACCACCCCGTTCCCAGCATCCTGTCCTGAACCTTAGCTACCTGGAGTGACTCTTGTCCATTTTTGAGGCTCAGAGGGTGATGGAGGCAAGAGAGGAGGGTGCCTTCCCGGGAGCGAGCCGTGGGCCCCCCACACACCCATGAAGTCTTCAGTGTACTCTGCTCACTCACGCTTTGGTGCAGGTGGGTGCTTCATGGGGGTACAAAGGAGCCCAGGCGCTGTTCCTGGAAGGTGTCGCCCCAGACAGAGGCTGTCCTGGGGGCCCCTGCCATCCTTGTACTTCTCCAGGGGGCCTTCCTGCCCCAACAGTCTTACGGAGGGGCTCTATTTTTTATTTATTTATTTATTTATTTATTTATTTATTTATTTATTTAGGGCAGTGTCACTGGCCCTCATATGTGGGACCTGAACCAGGGCCGCTGGCTTCCCAAGCCAGCGCTTAACCACCGCGCCACTCGGCCGGCCCGAGGGGCTCTATTTTTAACACAACTTTTTTCTTGGGTCATTTTAATTGAATAAGTCATCCTTGACCTTGTGCAGATTCTGGGGGTGACCTGGGAGCCGGGAGCTGCCCCCCTCTCCTCTGCTGACCAGAGGTGCCGATGTGCCACCCGGTGCCACCCGCACGGGGCTGTGGGGTGTACGCCACCTGGAAGCCACCCAGCAGGGCATCTCAGAAAACTCCAGGGCCACTCTGTCCTGGACGGTGGCCGGTGGGAATCGCAAGTGGCTTTCTGGCAAAACGCCTGTGATGCCAGAGCGTCGGGTGTGAAAGGAAAATGTGCAGCATCTTGCTAACACTTTTACACGGCTTGCATGTTGAAATGATAGCATTTTGAATATATTGAGTTACAGAAAATATATTATTGAAATTATTTTCACTTCTTTTGACTTTTGTAATGTAGCTGCTGGAAATTTTAACATCCCGCTTACGGCTGGCACGCTCTTTTCGTCGGGCTGTATGGCCCTGAGCACTGCCTCCCAGGGAAGAGGGTGGCTGCCTGTCTGCAAACGGGGAGCTCCTTGTGTGCTTTGCGCCATTTCCCAGAGCCTGCCCAGGCTTTGCCAGGCCTGGGTGCCCCCATGTTGGGTCAGCCCAGCCTTCCCTTTGCCAGATGCTGCAGACTGAATGTTTGTGTCCCCCAAATGCATGTGTGGAAACCTAACTCCCACTGTGATGGTGGTAGGAGGCGGGGCCTCTGGGAGGTGATGCGGTCGGGAGGGTGGGGCCCCCCCATGGGATTAGTGCCCTGTAAGAAGAGGCCAGAAAGCCCCTGGCCCTCTTTCAGCCCTGAGAGGACACAAGAAGGTGGCCGTGTGCCACGGGAAGAGCCCCACAGAAGCCGTCCACGCTGGCGCGCCGATCTCGGGCCTCCAGCTTCCAGAGCCCCGCTGGCCGCGGCACTTGGTGATATCAGCCCGAGAAAACGCAGCAGCCATGCCTTCATTATTCACTCGCGCAGCATTTGAGTGACAGGGGAGTGCAGGCTCCGTCCTCAGGCAGCAAGCTGTGGGTGGGGAGGGGGCAGCAACCAGGAGACCAAACAGGCCTGTCCTAAAGGGCCCTGTGCCGACTGAAGGGAAGTGGGGCCCTGCTCCACCCTCGCCCTGGCAGAGGGCAGCGCCGGGTGCTCCGGGGGCCAGCGTGCCTGCCGCATCCATGCCAGAGGTCAGCCTGTCCCCACGCAGCCTGTGTCCACCTGGAGCCTGAATAGTCCTGGTTCCCCGGGCGGTCCCAGGCAGTTTTCAAATGGCAGTAATTGCAGCAGGCGGAAGAGGTGGGCCCCGGCAGGGAGGGAATGAATGCCTCGTTTGCTTCCCTCCAGCTGATGGCAGTTCAGCTAGATTTCCGCTGTCGTCAACAAAGCCCCCATAAAACCCCAGCGTGCCGGGCTGGAAGCACTCCACGTCTAACAAACGAACCAATTATGTCTTTGTGACAAACTATTATTATGAAGGAGATTAAATCCCTTCCGTGGGTGGGGGAATGGTGCAGGCTAAGTGGCCTGGGACAGGCGAGATGCCTGGCCCCCGGGAGCGGCCTCCACGCACCATGGGGTGAGGCTACCCGCTCCCTGAAGGTGCACCACCGCTGGGAGCCGCCTCTGTGCCTTGGCAGCTCTGACAACACCAGACCAGGGCTCCCAAACACCAGACAGGCCTTTCTCACGGTTCCGGAGGCCGGATGGCCAAGAGCAAGGTGCCGGCAGACTCCTGTTCCCAGTGGGCGCCTTCTCACTGTGTGCGCACATGGGGAAGGGCTGGGGCGCTCTCTGGGGTCTCTGTTAGGAGGGCACTGATCCCATCAGGGGGGCTCCACCCTCGTGACCTCATCACCTCCCAGAGGCCCCGCCTCCTGACACCATCACATGGGGAGTTAGGATTCAACATAGAATTTCGGGGGACACAAACATTCGGTCCACTGCAGAATCGCCCCCCTCTGTCTAGCACCAGGAGTGGCCGCCTCCTAAGTTTGGACTGAGGATGAAAGGGAAAATAAGCAGGTGAGAGAAAGCCCAAGGACGTCTGCTGTTTTCCTCCATCCCTGCAGGCGAGGGAAAGGGAGCAGCCCCACCGGGAGACCGAGGCCTGGGGTGCCTTAAAGGGGCCGTTTCAAAGCCAGCAGACACAGCCCAGGTCACCGCGCATTGGGACCGCCATGGGGACAGCGGGAGGCCGCCCTCAGTGAGCCGGAGCGATGCGGCTATGCCGCTGGCTCCTGCCACAGGGCTTCCAGGGGCTGCCGTGAGCCCCGGGCCACGTGTGTCAGCAACGGGACAAACGACTGGCCTTTGTAGTGGCCGGGGCTGACGGACAGCCCCCGCCTGTCAGATGTGTGGCACCCGCCTCAATGGCAAATGGAGGCAGCGGGCGCTCGTGCTCTCCCCACACACACCCCGTGTCCCCCACGTCTGTGCAGAGAGATGGCACTTGTCCAGGCGTGGCTGGGAGGATGGCTGAGGGACGCCTGTGCTGGGGTGAGCTCTAGAGAAGTGAAATGTGTCACTTTCCGTGAATGCTGTGCCCCTAACCATGAGTCACTATGAGGGTCGGGGGGCTCCCAGCTGGGGCAGCTCGAGGGGAAATTGTGGAAATCAGGGCGCTGGCACCTTCAGGAAGGTGGCCCTCCACCATGTGGAAAGCGTCTCTGTTCAGGACGTTTCCATGGGAAAGACACACAGCCTCGGAGGAAAGATATAAGGAGGGACATTGGGCCTGGGGGGTCGCTAGCAGCAAAGATACCTGTGTGGAGGTTTATTTACGCAGGAGTTGGCGTCTCAGTGATGGGGCCATAGGCACCAACCGCCACGCACCGCTCCAGGGCCCTGAGAGCCCCAAGTGCAGCTGGGGCCACCCTCGGGTGTCACCCTCACTGCCTGCTGCCTGCACCCACCGCACATCCGCCCACCCAGCCCCCAGGCCCTCCCAGCCCCTCACTGTGTCTGGCCCTCCTCCCACTCCCACCACCGGGCAGACCCCGCCGGTCCTGTGGGTTCTGCCCCTGCCTGGCCAGCCCCGACTCCTGGGGTCTCACGTGCCCCCCTCCTGTCTCCAGCCCATGCAGGCCTCTTCTCCCTCAGATCTCTGCCCGAAGGTCCCTCCTACAGAAAATGGCCCCTTGTCCCCACAGACTGCGTCTCCTGCCCCCTTTTGTCGTGCGTGTTTCCCTGTCCTCCACACTCAGCTTGGTCCCTGTGCGGAGCCGGCTCCCACAGCAGGAGCTCAACAGATGCTTGTGAGTTTTCAGCGAGGGGAGCCTGGGTGCACGGTACATTCAGAGGATGGGGGATGGGTCCGTGGGCCCAGGGCAGGTGGGGAGACAGGAGAGGCCGCAGCCAGTAAGAGGGGGAGCTTTCCAAGTGGGAGCAGAGCCTGCCCCTCTCGCCTGTGGCTCCTGGCTGGGAAGAAGCCAGCTGCCCCTGGACCGCCTCCAAGGCCTGAGTCCTGGCATGGAGGGACCGACAGCCTCGTTCCTTCAGTTCCCACGAGAGATAAGAAGCGCTGGTGAGGCACGGTGACTGCAGGACCATCACACATCTCGGCAGTCCCCGGGAGCCATCGCCTTGTCTCTCTCAAGAGGGCAGGTTCCCCTCAAGGCCAGTCAGCCCGCTATTGGCTCCCACGGCCCCAGATGCCAGCAGCGCCGGGAGCCCAGGCCCACACGGCCTTGCTCTGGTCAGGCTCCTGTGGCAAAGGGAGCAAAAATCAGAGCAGGGGCCAGGAGAACGTCCAGCCTGGTCCTCGCACAGCAAGGCTGCCTGTGCCCCAGGGGCAGAGTCTCCAAGGTGGACCGGCCCACCCCTCGTATAGGCAGGAAACAGGCCCAGTGTGCGAAGGGGACACGATCAGGTCACTTGGCAAGACCCACATGCTCCTGCCTGTCCTTCACTCCAGGTCTAGAAATCCAGGCCCTTCACCCGCAGCGACCTGCCTGCCCCATGCACGCGCGTGGGGAACAGTGGTCTGCAACCCACTGGGCCTATACCACATGCGGACCCATCGCAAAGAGACGTCCTGTGCAGCTGTGAAGCAGGAAAGCAACATGGAACCGGCCCCTCGGAAAGGAGAGTAGTTGGCTTTAATTGAAACGGTGTCGGGGGCCGTGCTTGGGGACAATGCTGGGCTCGCTGGGTCTCCGGCTGCACTGGCCCTCACCACCAGTCCCCCTTACCTTCCTGGTTGATTTTGTCCCATGAGAGAACCGCAGCCAGGCTCACCCGCATAGTGGGGGCAGAGTGGGGCAGGGGCATAGGGCACTGCGTCGTTTCTGAGGCCAAGCTTGCCCCTAATCACAGCCTTTCTGAGGAGGAAGCCCCAGGATGGGACCTGGCGAAAGGAGCACGAAGTGTGGCTTCCTGGGGGCAAGCCCGGAGCACACGGTGCCCTCCAAGCCCAGGCACTGGCTGGCTTAGAAAGAAACAGCCAAATGCTGCCTGAGCTGGGCGAGAGCCCCGTCAGGGCCCTGGGGGGGGCGTGGGGCTCCCCCAACCGCCACGTCGGCCACGGCGCTCTGGGCCCATCATAGTCAGGTTTACCCAAAGCGGGGACGAGGTGCTGATTCTACTGAGAGGAGCCGATCCCTGGGGTACAGATGTCCGTGTCCGGGGAGCAGAGGGACCAGCTCTGCCAGCGGACAATTCGCAATTGGCAGGGAACAGGACAGTTGTTAAACTGCTCACACAATCATCACACGGCAGGAAAACACTGAAAACTGGGGCTGGAGATTCAGCTGCTGGTGACGCCGGGAACACAGGATGCAGGGCTGCCGCCACGCCAAGGGGGCACATGGCCCCGGCCGAGCCAGGCTCTGGCTGCAGCTGGGAGCACGGCTCTTTTCCAAGCATGCTTTCTGAAACAGCCTCAGTGCCGGCTGGGAGCTCTCGCCCACCAGCACAGCGTGTCCCAAACTCACAGGAGCTCAGCGTCCCACAGCCGAGGGATTCGCACAGCTCCCCAGAAACCCACCCCCAGCACCTGCGCGGCCCCCGGGGGTTCTGATCAGGGCCAGGTCCTCGCATTTTCCTGGCGTGGAGCAGAGAATGTTCTCTGATGGTTTGACTACTGTCAAGGGCACATGCGAAGCCTCCGGAACACTCTGTGCTAAGTGAGTTGGCACCACTTTTAATCCCTCAGAGTCAAATTCGTGCCCCACACCTTAGAAAAACGCAAACAAAAGGCTTAGCGAACTCCATCGAGTTGGCTCATTTGCGTAGTGGGGTGAGCAGCAGTCAGTTCTCACACACAGGGAGCCACCTGTGTGCGAGACAGACTTTGTCACGAGCAAGGGAACAGGCAGTCACGGTGTGAGGTGTGAGTGGGGACAAAAGCTGGGACGCCCCATGTGGGCCTGGGTCCCTGTGTCAGGGGACCACGAAGGCACCTTCCCGCCCGAGTCCTCTTGGCACAGAGAGAGGGCCTGTGCCCCAGGGTCAGACCCCCCCACATGCGCGCCGCTCACTGCTCTGCCATCTGTCCTTGTCAAGGATTTGCCAAGTCCGTTTGTGGCTACTTAGCAGACGTCCCACTGAATTAAACATTTTCATGGGCTTTTTAGCCAACAGGTATTTGAAAACAGGCCTCAGCTCACACTCCGGCTGCCTGCTGCACTCTGCTGATGGCTCTGATGCAGTTTGAGACGTGCGGCATGACCGGAAGCAGCTCGCCACAGTTAGCAAGCCCCCACCCCAACTCATGGACAAGGCCAGGCCCCCAGTGCCCATCCCATGTGCTGCCAAGGGGAGGGGTCCCCTCCCGTCCCTCTACAAGGACACTTCCCCTGGCACAGGTGGAGAGGCAGGCATATTGGGAAGGCCATTTCCTTAATCTGATTGAGGGTCTCCCTGCAGCCTGGCCGGTGCCAGCGCTGCAACGCGGCCAGGAGGAGACAGGATGTGACTCCAGAGGGGCTTCTGTTCCTCCAAGTTCACTCCCAGACTGTGGCCTCTGTGGCCCCCGCCCTCCAGGAGGGGAGAGGCGCCCTCACACAGGGCCTGGGTGGGGGTGGGGCTCCTGCCGAGGTTACAGGCTGCCCACCTGCCCTTCATCAGAGAACAGGAAGGGTGTAGGGACGGGGTGGAGTGTTCCTGATGGCCCCTGGATGGCTTGGGGGTCCTCACCCCAAGTCCCTGCCCACCTCAGGTGTGTCCTATCCAGGTCCTTCCTCACTCAAGACCCACGCCACCAGGGTGCCCCACCAGCTCCCCTGGTCCTTGTCCGTGGTGCTGAACCCCACGGCTCCTGGCGGTTGAGCGTTCTCCCCACTCAGTCTCCGGTGACTGGCTCAGCCTGTCCCAGAGATCCAAACCAGAGAGGAGCAGCAGGACCAGGGCGGAAAGGAGGCAGAGCAGAGAGGAGAGAGACAGAGGCTTCGCCCTGAGAGGTCGCCAAGGAGCTGTGGCCTCTGGACGAGAAGTTATTCTCAAAAATTGGCAGCTGCTCCAAAAAAGTGTCCCCTCTGGGAAGCTGGGGGTGGGCACGCGCCCAGAGACGCTTTGCTGATGAGGACGAGACTCTCGCCCTTGTCTGGCTCTCGCCCCTACCCTGCACACTCCTTCCGCTCTGTTTCTGCTCGTAGACAGCCCCACGAGGTTCGAAGCGAGCGCTCCGCTGTGGGTCAGTCTGGGTCTGGACTCATGGCTGGGTCTGTGACTTTTCTTTCTTTTTTTTTCTTTTTTTGAGGACAGTGTCACTGGCCCTCATATGCGGGACCCGAACCGGGGCCGCTGGCTTCCTAAGCCAGCGCTTAACCACCGCGCCACTCGGCCGGCCCCGGTGACTTTTCTTATATAAAGTGAGGATGCCAATAGCTTCTACCTCATAGATTTGATGTGTGTATTCAATGAAGTGACACACAGAGCACTGAGCTTGGCGTCTGGCTCATGAAAAGCACTCTGTTAACAGTTAAAGGCTGTGTACCAACCAGAAGTGGGAGTTGGAGGCACTCAAATGTCCTTTTTTATAACTGAGCCAACATCTGTGTACAAGAGCTACCTGGTAGTGGGACGGACATGCTGGGCGGTGCTGGGACGTGGCCAGCAGAAGCTGAGCTGAGCTCCGACCTACACGCAGTCCATCGAGCCCCCACCTTGTGGTGGCCTTTCAGGCACTGACGTCCCACATAGCCCCTCCAGGTCACATACCTCGTCCTGTCCCCTGTCTCCATGTGCAGCTCAGAAATGCTGGCAATTCCGGGGAGGTGAGAAGGTCCTCTCCAAGCCACACACTGGACTTCCCAGACATTCAGGTCTGTGTCAGTGCTGACCACAGAGCAGCATGCCACTCCACGCTGGTCTGTCCTATGGTCCAGACACTTGTCCACTGTGGACTGTGTGTGTTCTGCTGGGCAGCAGGCCTTTGAATTCTGGGTCCCAGGAGCACCTAGGGCTGGTCATCTGCTGGGGAATCCCGCCAAGCCAACTGAGGGGGTCCCAGCTGTCACTACATGGGGGTGTGTGTACAGGAAGCTCTTTATTTCAGATGCTGTTTTATGAAGCTGCTGGGTTTTGCAAACATCATGAGTGGTGTTTTGTACCTTCCCACTCACCCAGGCTGGTTGTGGAGCTAGGAAGTCGTGGGAGTCCGGGGGCTGTCTTTTTACCTAAACACTGGGATTAGTTAGAGAGGAATGGCCTGGGCACAAAGCCAGGGACTGTTCTTCAGAAGAAAGGCGGAATGAGACAGACAATCCTCTGGCTGACCGGAGGGCCAGGGGCCTGGTCAGGCTGTGTCCAAGTTGGACCCCTCACCTGCCAGGCCCGCCATACCTGTTGGCAGGCTTGGCAAGTTCCTGGCGTCACCCCTCCCTTCCAGGCAGAGCTGCTGCCCATCCAGCTACCCCTAAACACTCAACTTTCTTCTTATCATTAAACCCTTTCACCCTGCCTCCCTCATGAAAGACCTGGCGGGTTGGGAGTGTATAGTCATAGGAACATTTGGAGGGCAAGACAGGAATTTCTCCCAGGGCTGAAAGAATTTCTTTTCCATCACTAAATTTTATAGCAAAATTTTACAGCCATGCCTGAACTACTTTTTTTTCCCCTTTAATTACAACAGTGTAATACATATAGTGAAAAATCAAACTTCCATGATTTTTTCTAGTAGTCTTGTGGCTTCTATTTCTATGTTTTCATCTGTGCTCCATCTGAATATTTTTGGTGTGAGAGCTCTGTGAGTTAGGATACAAGTTCCGGGGACTAATTCATGTTGTCTTAAAGGGAAAAAAGGAATATTAATTTTGCTGAAGAAAAACTAAGTTCGGGCCGGCCGAGTGGCACGGTGGTTAAGTGCTGGCTTGGGAAGCCAGCGGCCCCGGTTCGGGTCCCACATAGGAGGGCCAGTGACACTGCCCTCAAAAAAAAAAAAAAACTAAGTTCAACTGCAGGCACGGCTGGGTCCAGCTGAAACAATGTCATGGTGCATTGGACAAAAGTGATTGGTGCAGGATGACTTGCGGGGCCTACGTTTGTCCAAGGAGGGCTCACCCAGGCCTTTCAAATGTGCCAGCTGGCCAGGTGTGGAGAGGAGGTGGGCTACTGGGCAGGTGGTTCCAAGGCAGCACAGGGGAGGTCCCAGGCAGGGGCAGTGGATGCTGGACGCCAGAGACAGCAGCCGCTGAGGGTCCAGCCTCGCGGCTTCTCCCCTGCTGTAGATGCCGTCTTTACCGCGTCAAAGGCACTTCTGGCCTCTCAGGTAGTGCAGCAGCTGCTGAGGCTGATGCCTCCTTGTCCCTGTACTGACTGGTCCCTCTGCCTTTCCAGAACTTCCCTGGTTATCCCTAGATGAGTGCTTTTCCATTTGAATTTTAGAATCAGGCGCTTCCTCTCCGCCAAGCTCTTCCCTCCGGGGTCACATTAGCAGTATTTACCAGAGACGTGGCATTTGGCTGATCGGATGTATTCCTCTTTGCTTGTCGCCAGGGTGGGGTGGGCCGCTTCCCTGTTCTAGAAGCAGGGGGCAGAGTACAGGAAAAGGGGAGCAGACTGAGCTCTCATCTATGCTGTGAGCCTTGTCAAGAGAAGGCAACCCCAAGAGTCGGCCGGGCACCCCTCCCAATCCAGGCTCTGTCTCGGTCTGCAGGCTGGAGGGGTGGGGGGACCTGGGGGTAGGCACCTCCCCCTCTAGAAGCCAGCGCTGTCCAGAGCCTTGTCTCCAGGCCCAGGGCTCCAGTGTCTGGTCAGGCGGCCTGCGGGCTGGGGCCCCCTCCCCCACACACCCGGGCCCTTCGGACCAAGGGCCTGGGCTTTTTCCAGCTGGGGGAGCCACTGGGGTCCTTGAACCAGACCTCACAGCCCACAGGCCAGGCTCTGGCCCACGGCTCACGGCCGCTGCCCGGCCCCCAGAGGTAGCTGTTTTTGCTGCCTGCGCTCAGCGAGGTGTAGTTTTATAAATGTTTTGACATTTAAAATCTGTGTTGGATACATTCGTTCTGTTTAAATAGTACCTGGCTATGATGACTCAGGGGAATCAGTTTGTCTTCTGGACCCAGTCCCGACAACCCCCTGTGCCCCCACCCAGCACCCAGCCTGGCTGGGAGCCCCAGAAACCTTCCCACAGCTGCTCCTCGGCCACGTTAGCACCTCACTGTCCTGCAGAAGGTGGACTCCCAATGGAAAGCAAAAGAGGAGGACAGCCCCCAGCCTCCGGACCTGCGCCCTAGGCCGGCCAGCACAGGGCAGAAGGATGCCGGGAACCGTGCGGGTGGGCAACGAGTGATGGGCACTGGGGTTGGCCAGTGCGGAAAAGGCCGTCCTCCCAAGGGGTTGGGCAGCCCCCTCTGGCATTTGTCCTCTAGCTTATCAGAGCCTTGTTCGATGGAGCTGGAGGCGACCTGAGGCCGCCTCCTGGAAGCCCTCGAGTCCTCCCAAGTGGGCCTGGTGCACCGTGGGAGTGGGCAGGACCTTGCAGGCCTCGGCCAGAAGACGGCAGGACAGACGCCCCACTGGGAACAGGCCCAGGAGCAAACCCGCCACGTTCCGGACGCTCCGGCGCCTCTGGGCGGCTGCCTGGTGTCTGGCCACTGCCCGCGTTCACAGCACGCAGCTGTGGTTGTGCTGA
The DNA here is from genome assembly GCA_033961575.1 of Aselliscus stoliczkanus. NCBI lineage: Eukaryota > Metazoa > Chordata > Mammalia > Chiroptera > Hipposideridae > Aselliscus > Aselliscus stoliczkanus. The sequence continues at coordinate 1,019,537 of CM066738.1, read as the reverse complement.
CCTGGTGACAGCGTCACTGTCGTGTTGCTGAGGAGGCCTCAGAGCAGGACTCTCAGCTCTGCTCTCGGGGCCGCAGGAAACCCGGAAGAGGAGGCAGCAGGACGGGTGGCCTGGAGTCCAGGGGCCAAGTGCTGACGTCCTGGGACGGCCCAGGCTGCCGGCAGCACACGCAATCTCTCCAGGCGCAACCAAAAAGCCGCCTTGGATCTAAAGTTCAAAACGAGCATTGAGAGCAGCTGAGCAGGGACCAGGCCGACCCCATCACCGCGGCGAGAGCTGCAGGTGCTGACAGGCGAGGGTTTCAGCACATGCCGTGATGAGAAGGGCGGTGAAGAAAGAATGGAAAGTCACCATGTCTGTGACCCACTCGAGGTTGTTCCACAGCTCATGCGACACTGTTCGTAGGAGCAGCCATGTGGGAGTCTCATCAGGGCCACGTGCAACCCCCTCCTTCCCTCTGGCCCGCGTCTCCGCACGGTCCCAGCCCCAGGAGGGAGAAGGGCTGCCGGGCTGAGCAGGAGCAAAGGCTGGTCTCAGCCGGTGCCACCGAAGGGCCCGGTCAAGACCCGGTGCAGCCACTTCTGAGGTGGTGGCTTCGGCAAGCCCCCCAGTTTCCCCAGGTGCAGAGTAACGTGGAATGAGAGGGGCCAATAAGAAGCACCTTTTAATGCTTCGAGAGGCAGTTGAGGTGGACGGGGGAAGGGTCTTCTGTTTGTGTCCAAATGTGAACTGACTACAAGCAGGGCAAGGAATGCAGGGCTCGGCCATCCTAAAGGGAGGTCACGTGGGGTGGCCAGGCATCCATGGACGCTCTGTGTCCAGACCTGGGAACAGGAAGCCCGGCTCCTAGCCGTAGCCGGACACCCCAGAGTCTGCTGTCTGCCTGCTGTATACAGGCTGGACCCTGTGCAGACGGCTCCCCGAGGTTGGAAGACTCTCGAGCAGGGGCAGGGGAGCAGGTGAAGACTCATGTCTGGGATGAGGCCTGTGTCTGCCAGCCGCCCCCACAGACGGAGCGCCTCCTGCACTTTGGGCCCTGGCCCCTGGCTGTATCCCCTGCACGAGGGTCTGACAAGCTGCCCTTCATGTCCCCACAGATCAATACCTTCATGTCTTTCGTGTTTCCCATGGTGGCCATCTCCATCCTGAACAGCATCATCGCCAACAAGCTGACTGTCATGGTCCGCCAGGCAGCCGAGCAGGGCCAGGTGTGCACTGTTGGGGACCAGCTCAGCTCATTCGGCATGTCCATCGAGCCCAGCAGGGTCCAGGCCCTGCGTCACGGAGTCCGGGTTTTACGTATGTAACCCCTGGGCCCTCTGAGGGGCGGGGGGTGGCCAGGGGCCAGCAAAGCAGTGAGCACTGCTGCATTCATTCGTCTATTCATTCATTCACCCATCCACTCACCCATCCATCCTCTCAGACGCTCATTCACTCCTCCGTCCCGAATTTACTGGTTCATCCATCCCCCACCCTGCTGGTCTCCTGAGCACTGTCTCGGGCTCAGGTAGCTTGCGCACAGAGCTGGGGCAGCAGAGGTAGGGGCTCCCCACACTCCACTGGGAGCCTGGGCCCCACCAGGGGAAGCAAACATGCACATCACACACATTCAGACACAGATGAGCATGAACCAGTCCATAAAGCCACGTGACTAGATCTGGCAACCGCCACACCGTGTTCCTCAGCGGCTGCACCATTTTGCATTCCTGCCCACAGCAGGTAAAGGTGCTGACTTCTCCTCATCCTCATCAGGGCGTGTTATCTGTTTCTTGGGATGGCAGCCGTCCTGATGGGTGTGAGGTGGTGCCTTTGTAGTTTTGATCTGCATCTCCCTGGTGATCGGTGGTGATGAGCACCTTTTCATGGGCTGTTGGCCATCCGCCTGTCTTCTGTGGTGAAATGCCTATTCGAGTCCTTTGTTGCCTGTTTTAGAAGTGGGCTTTATGCTTTGTTGTTGTGTTTTGTTCTCCATATATTCTGGATATTAATCCATTACCAGGTATGTGATTTTCACATATTTTCTCTTGTTCTGTGAGTTGCTTTTTTAGTCTGGTGAGTGTATACAGATGCACAAATTTTAAAATTTTTCATAAAGTCCGATTTGTCTAATGCTTTCTTTTATTGCCTGTGCCTTTCTTAACATATCTAAGAAGTCATTGCCAAATCCAGTGTCATGAAGCTTTTGTCCCATGCTTTCTTCTAAGTTTTGTAGTATTAGGTCTTACATTTAGGTGCTTGATCTATTTTGAGTTAATTTTTGTGTATTTTGCATATTTTTGTGTAATTTTTGTGTATGGGAAGGGTCCAGCTTCATTTGCCTGTGGATGTCCAGTTGTCCTGCACCATTTGTTGAAAAGACTGTCCTTTCCCCATTGGCACCTGGTCAAAGCTGGTCACATCTGACCATGTAGGAGACGGTGGATTTCTGGGTCCTCTGTTCTGTTGCGCTGCCCTGTGTGTCTGTCTTTCTGCCAGCACCATGCTGTTTGATTAGCTCTGTAGTAAGTTTTGAAATAAGAAATTTCAATCCTCCAGCTTTGTTCTTCTGTCTCAAGGTTGTTTTGGCTGTTCGGGGCCCCTTGAGATGCCATACGAATTTTAGGATGGGGTTTTCTACAAAAAAATGTCATCGGGATTTTGATAGGAAGTGCATTGAATGTGTAGGTCACTTTGGGTGGAACTGGCCGCTTAACAGTGTTAAGTCTTCCAGCTGTGGCCACGGGACGCCTCCCCTCCCTCCCCTGAGGCCCGTGTCCCTGTGCCAGGCGCCGTGGTCGTTGCCTTCGTGGTCTGCTGGCTGCCCTACCACGCACGGCGCCTCATGTTCTGCTACATTTCAGATGACCAGTGGACCCCGTGAGTACTGGGGGACTTGCATGGGGGGTGCGAGGCTCCTGCGGGGTTGGGGTGTGAGTGTGGGAGGCGGGGTGCTGAGGGGCAGCTCAGGCAGGGGTGTGGGTCAGGCGTCCCCCCGTGGGCCCTCGGGTGCAGCTGTGACTGGGCTGGAAAAGGAAGGAGGCCGTGCAGGGACAGATGCTGGAAAGCTGCTCGACAGAGGACAGGCGGCAGCAGAAAAGGAAAGCAGGTCCTAGGCAAGTCCGAGCTGAGAGGGGTTAGAGACGTCTGGAGATCGACGAGAAAGGCCTGGCTCTGCTGGATGTGGGAGGAGGGGTGGCAGCTGGACCACCCTGGGCTGGAGGAGTAGCTGGGAGGACGCTCAGGATGCATCACAGCAAAAGGACACCCCCCAAAATCCATGAATGGAGGACACCCCCCAAAATCCTCAAAGGGAGAAGCATGCAGAGGAGTCCGGGAGACCAGGTGCAAGCTTCCAGCACCCTCCCCGGCTAACTCCCCCAGAACGCTGCACCCCAGGAAGCTTGCCTGAGACCCGGCACCCAGGCTTTCTCCTGGGGGCCAGTCATGTGGGCGCCCCTCCCTGACAGGTACCCAGTTCCAAACTCCCAGAGGGAAGCAGGCGCTCAGCACTAACCATGATGTCTGCAGGCAGTGTTGGCCCAGGAAGCCCCTCCTCCCGGGGGGGGGGACCCCCCCAAATCCATGTTCCCAGGTGGGTGAGGCAGCCTCGCCAGCGGGCCTTCTGAGACGGCAGCCTCAGGCTGACTGTGGGAGCTCTCCACACCTCAGGGCTGCCAGCTCCAAGGCTCACGGGTTTTCAAAGTGATGAGGAAAGTTGAGACAAATCTAGGACGGATGAGAAGTTATAGGGAGCAGAGCACAGCCCCAAATAAAGGGTTTCTCAGACTCTGGGCTGACTGGTGCTGATGGGAGCTGCCTGCGAGGGGAGAGATCCCCAAGGGTGAAAGCAAACAAGCCAGGGCGAGGTGCACAGCTGTCCTGGGAGCTGGGTAGGGGACCCTGCCATGGCTATTCACTTGAGGCCAGGGACCAGCCGAGCCCTGCAGCCCTGGGTGCTGGGATTCCGCACATGGCGGGGCAAGCAGGGTGCTTCAGGGAGAGGTGGGAACTGGGGCAGGGATGGGGCTGGCCACGCCCTGCCAGGAGGGTGGCCGCCTGTAACTGCTCGGCTGACCAGTGCCAGATGGGAGCAGTCAGAGCTTCCAGAAGCTGGCATGTGTGATGCAACATCTCCAGGTCAAAAATGCACCAGTAGCTTGTAAAGTGGCCCAAGCCAGCGTGTGTGCCGGCAGCTGGGGCACGGTCCGAGTGCCCTGTCCCACCCCAGGTTCCTCTACGACTTCTACCACTACTTCTACATGCTGACCAACGCCCTCTTCTACGTGAGCTCCACCATCAACCCCATCCTGTACAACCTCGTCTCCGCCAACTTCCGCCAGATCTTCCTGTCCACCCTGGCCTGTCTCTGTCCCCTGTGGGGGCGCAGGGGGAGGAGGCCAGCCTTCTCAAGGAAGACCAACAGCGTGTCCAGCAACCACACCTCCAGCAATGTGACCAAAGAGACACTGTATTAGGGCTGGGGAGGGCAGGCACTGCAGTGCCAGGGAGGGGGCTCGGAGTGGGCCAGCAGGTGGATGGGTATAGGCAGGGAGGAGGCTGGAGGGGGCAGGGGGAGGCCGGGAGGAGGCTGGAGGGGCGCAGGGGGAGGTAGGGAGAGGGCAGGAAGGTGGCTGGGAGGGGGCAGGGGAGGCTGGGAGGAGGCTGGAGGGGACAGGGGAGGTAGGGAGGGGCAGGAAGGTGGCTGGGAGGGGGCAGGGGAGGCTGGGAGGAGGCTGGAGGGGACAGGGGGAGGTAGGGAGGGGCAGGGAGGTGGCTGGGAGGGGCAGGGGGAGGTAGGGAGGAGGCTGGAAGGGGACAGGGGAGGTAGGGAGGGGCAGGGAGAGGCTGGAGGGGACAGGGGAGGTAGGGAGGCAGGGAGAGGCTGGAAGGGGACAGGGGAGGTAGGGAGGGGCAGAGAGAGCCTGGGAGGGGGCAGAGGGAGGCTGGGAGGGGGCAGGGGGAGGCTGGGAGGGGGCAGGGGAGGCTGGGAGGGGGCAGGGGAGGCTGGGAGGGGCAGGGAGAGGGCAGGAAGGTGGCTGGGAGGGGCAGGGGGAGGTAGGGAGGAGGCTGGAAGGGGACAGGGGGAGGTAGGGAGGGGCAGAGAGAGCCTGGGAGGGGGCAGGGGGAGGCTGGGAGGGGCAGGGAGAGGCTGGGAGGGGCGGGGGAGGTAGGGAGGAGGCTGGAAGGGGACAGGGGAGGTAGGGAGGGGCAGAGAGAGCCTGGGAGGGCGCAGGGGGAGGCTGGGAGGGGGCAGGGGGAGGTAGGGAGGAGGCTGGGAGGGGCAGGGAGAGGCTGGAAGGGGACAGGGGGAGGTAGGGAGGGGGCAGGGGAGGCTGGGAGGGGGCAGGGGCAGGTAGGGAGGGGCAGGGAGAGGCTGGGAGGGGGCAGGGGGAGGTAGGGAGGGGCAGGGAGAGGCTGGGAGGGGGCAGGGGGAGGTAGGGAGGGGCAGGGAGAGGCTGGGAGGGGGCAGGGGGAGGCTGGGAGGGGCAGGGAGGAAGCTGGCCTGCTGCTTGGCCACCACCCCAACTCCCCGCTACCTGGGAGTTGGAATGGGGGTCAGCTGGAGGCCTGCACTGTGGCATCTGAGGCCTAAGACCTGGCACCTACACCCTGGAGGAGCCATTTCTGTCCGCTCCTCCTCCATCCCCTCCCCCTCCCCGACCTCCCCTCCATCCCCATCCTCCCTTCTCTCCTCTTTGAAGGTCAGAGACTATTCCTGTCCCAGACCCAAAAAGGGCCTTGAATGAGGAACAGTTAGTGTTGGGCGAAAGGCAGCCTCGTTCCTATACTAATGGATGTTTAGAGAGGAGAAATGGAAGGTTCGGGGTGGGGCTGGGCCCTCAGGAGGGGGCTACGGAAGATGGGTGCTGGGCGGAGCCGGGCTGGCAGGGCACCACGGCCTGGCGCCCCAAGCGAAGGAGGCGAGGACCCGTGTGGCTCCTGCGTCTGGTGGAGCTCAGGAGCGAGTCCCCACGTGCACCAGGCCCTGGGATGCCCCCTCTCCAAAGGCCATTCCCTTGAAGGTTGGACATGCCCTAAAGGACAATAAGGGTCAGCCTGGTCTCCCTGGGGCCGAGCCCCCCACCAGCCGAGACAGCCAGGCTCTGCAGGGACACTGAGGGCTCGGCCGGGTCCTCCATCGTGGCCTCTCAGGCTCCATCAACAGGGCGGGGCCTCCCGTGCCCAGGTAGCCCTGGCTGGGGCACGGCCCCAGCTCTTGCTGGGCAGGTGAGCGCCCGTCCCGGGACTCGGGACTCAGCAGCCGCAGGTGAGGAGGAGCGGCTGTGGGTCTAGGCAGCCTGCTGGCCGGCAGCCAGGCGGAGGCCCAGACTTGTTTGTCACCAGCAGGCAGACAGCGGCCGCAGCCCCAGGCTCCAGGCGCTCGGAAAGGCAGGCGCCTCCTTGGTCTGTAGGAGCCGGTTTCCAAACAGGACAGGACAGCCTGGCCCCGAGAAGGAGCCCAGAGCCAGGGGAAGGCGGGTCCCAAGGGAGCTGCCCTGGACCACCCAGGCCTCATGGGGCAGGAAGGGTCCAGAAGGCAGGTGCAGGCCTAGCAGTAGGTTCTCCCTGGGAAGGGGGCCCATGTGCACAGACGGAAGACAGCCGGCGGGCCAGGCGGACAGACTCACAGGCAGCCAGGACTCAGGGCTCAGGCCGCCGTCGCAGCGCAGGGCCGGGGCTCAGTCTCCCCGTCCATAAACACAGTGAGTCGGACAGAGTTCTCCGTCACTTCGGAGCTGGCCACTCTGCTGGCATGCTACCCGAACCTCAAGGCATTCTTCTCTGAGCCGCAGCACCCCACTGTTCACCAAGAACAGGGCCCGTGGAGTCAGGCCCAGGAGCTGATCCTCGGCCAGACCTGGATGTGACTGTCCTGGAAGGACCCAGACAGACGGCCCCCCGAGGTGCGGCAGAGTGGACACAGGATGGAGATGCCCCGCCTCCCCACGCCCTGCTGGATGCAGCCGGGTGCATCGATCGCTGCACCCCAATTCCACTTCACTGTTGTCATTGCACTCACGTAGGTAGGGATATGTGTCCATGTGCCATGTCCACCCCTGCTGTGCCACCTCAGCACAATGTCATCAGCTTCTGGCCTCATCACGTTGTCACTCCAGAAGCCAGCTCTGCGTGCTGTGCGCAGGTCCGGCCTTGGAGTCCAGTGTCCTGTGTGACTGGTCCCTAGTGATGGCAAAACTCCATCATGCCATTTCCCACGTTGCTGAAACGGACCCCACCCACCACAATGTACGGCCGCAGACAAGAACAAACCCCTGAATCTCTCCATAAAAGAGACTGTGGACCCCATGGCTGGACTCTTATGTTGAGGGGCCAGTAGGCCTGCGTGTACCCACTTTTCACTCACCCAGCCATTCGTATACCCAGCCATTCACTCACCTTCCATTCGACACAAAACCACATGGGCTCGGGTTACATCTCCCAAAGCTGGGGAGCTGGGAGCCAGGACCCCCCCAGCTCAGGTCCTGTCCACCCCTCTAGAGCTTCAAGCAGCAGCAGAGAAGGAAGTGGCTTGAGCTGGAACAGGAACCCTGTGAGCTACGGGGTCCCTTCAAGGCCGGAGCTGGGGAGCCCTGGGCCCACGCTGGCCCGTCCTGAGACTGGTTCCTCTGTGGTCTGGGCGCAGAGGAGGCCCGATGAACGGGGGGTGGGATCCCATGACCATTTGACTCTGGTCTCCACGGAGCCCCGAGCCAGCCCAGGGAACTGAGGGACAAAGCTGGCTTTCCCTACGGTCAGCAGGTGGGGCGCTAGCCCTGTCCTCTCACAGCCGCCAGTGTGTGCAACCTCCTGCCAGCACACCACCCACAGGAAGTGCCTGGTCAATTGAGGCGTCCCCACCCCCTCCCTTTCCGCTCCTCCGGCTCTGCAGGCGTCCCCCAGGGCCCTCCCCCAGGCTCTGACCGGAGGGGATGAGAGGGGAAGCTGCTTTCCAGATGCAGGGCCCCAGGAGAGCCCTCTGGCTTCCCCCTCAAGACTCCCGGCAGCCTGGGCTATGCTGGGGGGCTGGCTGGCATCAGAACCACCCGCTGCCCGGGCCTCCACCGGCCCCGTGTGAGCAGAAGCTTCGGTGGCCCTGGAACCCGCATCCTGGACAATGTGTGCAGCAAGTCTAGGCCCACTGGTCTGCAAGAACCACCGCCCTGTACCTTCTCACCCTCCCACTCACCCAGCCACCCACCTGCCGGGTGCTCCTCAGGCCCACCCTGATTGGCACAGGGATGCAGTGTGAGGCTCCAAATGCCCCCAGCTTCTGTGCTTCTGAGTCACCATCCCCCACCTCCACCCTGTCAACAGGGAAGTCTCAGAACTCACATTCACTCCAAGGTGTATGGGACTCACTGCAAGCTCCAATAGGTGCACTGACATTTTACAAAAATATCCAAAGGAATGAAGCTCTAATGGTAGAATTTTAAGCCAGTCATGGAGAGGGAAGTTTGGGGACAGTGATAAGGCAGTTCTGAACTCAGTGCCACTGTGCCACGAGGCCAGAGACCCTTCATGCCCCCTGCAGATCTGTGAGGTCAGGAGAGGAATCCACCACTCAAAAGGGGGGATACCTCTGGTTCCATTGCCGTTGCTAGGCAACAGGAAAAGGGCTTGGGGGAGAATTCTATACATTTGACAATACATTTGAAGGAATAAAAGAAACAACAGCTTTTGGCTGGCTGCAGGATCCTTCCCGCCTCTCTCCCCACCTCCTCCCTTCCCCCTCTCCCTTTCTCTTACTCCCTCTCCTCCCACCCCATCCCTTCCCCCAATCTCCTCCCTCCTCCCACTGCATCACTCTCCCCACCGCCCCCCACTGCTCCCCACAATTATGATTTGAATTCCAATTTTTATCAAAACACTATGGAAGCCATGTCCAGGCTGAATGTATGAAAGGAGTGGGCTCTGTGTGGAGGGAATGGAGCTGCAAGCCTGGGCAGGTCCGGCACGCACGAGTGCCCACACACCGGCAGCCTGCTCTGCCTCCCGCCCGGGGGCTCACGCCTGGGCCCTGAGAGGCTCCTGGTTCTCAGCCTGTGGTCCAGCTCAGGTCAGCAGACACGTGGGGCCTGGCACCGCCCTCCTGACTGCCCAGTCCCCCCTCCCTGGTCCTTTCGGGATGAAGGGGGACATGGGGGGCCTGGGGAACCCCCAGCCAGTTCCCAGAGCCTACAGCATACTCCCCACCTCAGTCTCGGCCACTGTTGGGGGCCAGGCCTCACTCAGCACACACAAGGCCCTTGGGGGTCGGCGGCTGGGTCTAGAACCTGCTGGATTGTGGCCCCCGGTGCCAGCCACGTGCCGTCCCATCTTGTTCCTCCGGCAGGGCTCTCGCTCCCTGGCTCAGGTGGGTGTTGAACAGGAGATATGGGGGCCATCTTCATGGGGCCAATGTGTCGGGGGACACGAGAGAATGCAGAGGGAGAGCGGACGGCAGGGCCAGGGTCACCTGGAGGCAGGTGACCACGGGACTGAGGAGCCGAGGCTGCCATGGGAACACCCCGGGGCCCCGCACCTGCACAGGGGTCTCCAGTGGGGCAACGACTATGGTGGCGTCTTCTGTCCTCTCAGTGCTGCGCTTGACGACAAGCTTCTCGCCAGATGGGACCCCTACCGCACGCCCTCTGGTCCACGCGTCTCCCTACCTGCTCTTCGCTCTTCCAGGGACCCTGAGCTCAGACTGAGTCACCGAGCAGAATTCAAGAGGGTGAGATCGTGGCTGGGCAGCATGGGGGCCTGCATCTGGCCCTACCCGGTGCCCCGGCCTGTCCAACATGCTGTGCGCACATCACTTTTCAAGATGCAAACTGCCTTTTCTTTTCATATAAAAGCGATTCATTCTCTAGTGAAATTTTACATAACGTGAAAGAGCATAGAGTACAAAGTGAAATCTGCAGGTAGCCCCGCCGGAGACGATCATGCCCGCAGATGGATGAGAGACCCATCCCTGACTGGCACGCGCACACGCACACAGAGACAGACACACACACAAAGACACGTGTACATACAGACACACTTGCACACACACACAGACACACACACACACAGACACGCACAGAGAGACACACACACAAAGACACGCGTACACATAGACACACGCACACACATGCACAGACACACATGCACAGACACATGCACACACACACGTGCACACACAGAGACAGACACACAAAGACACGTGTACACACACATGCACACACAGACACATGCACAGACACACAGACACACGCACACACATGCACAGAGAGACACACACAAAGACACGCGTACACACAGACACACACACATGCAGACACACATGCACACAGACACACACGCACACACACAGAGACAGACACACACAAAGACACATGTACACACATGCACAGACACACGCGTGCATATGGTGCTCCTCCATTCTTTGTGTGCACACTTGCAAAGCCTTTTTTTTTTTTTTTTGAGGGCAGTGTCATTGAACCTCATATGTGGGACCCGAACCGGGGCGGCAGCAGTTAACCACCACGCCATTTGGCCAGCCCGCAAAGCCATTTTTTTAGACACAAAATTAAAATACATTTTTGACATTCAGATGTTTCCTAAAGCAAAATGGCCTGGCCTGTGCAGTCTCGAGGCATCTGTCCCTGGAGTGTCCAAGCAGAGGACCTCCCAGCAGCCCCAGGAGACAGGCCTCAGCTGGCCCCGTGGGATCTCAGGGGTGGGGACAGCCCTTCAGGGGTGTCCTGGGGGGCTGGGCTGGGGGGCCAGGCATTTATATCCCCCCTTCCTTATCAAGCCATCACTAGAGGCAGCCCAGGTGAGCCTGACAGGCCCAGCAGGGAAGGGACAGGAACAAAAAGCGGGGACGGTGATGTGGGAACAGCTAGAAAAGGGCGAAGACATCAGGGAAAGGACATGCAAGCCTCTACTGCCATCTCGTGAGTTTGTGACCTCCCACAGTCACTGGGCCCTCCAATGCCTCAGGCTCCTAGTCTGTTAGACAGGGACGGGGATGGCTCCTTTTACTGATGAAGTCCCAGAGCAGAGCAGAAGGCACTCGGGTCTCCCAACTGCCCCCAGGCTCTTTCCACCAAGCCCCATGCAGTGGTCACCTTGCTGCCCCTTATTCCTCCAAAGGAGCTTTTCCCTGGATGCCCGAAGTCATGGGGGAGCCAGACGGAGACATGGGAACCACATTTCAAAAGCGTCTCTCACCTCTACTGCCTCATAGGGAGCAGAGAGGGGAGGGAATCCCAGGAAGGCATCAAATTCCACCCCCTTGCAAATTCATGGCCTTCTGCCCACACCCACCCCAAACTGGGCCCCCCACAGGTGATGAAGCCTCCAGCTCTGTGAGGAAGCAGGCCCCCCACTCACCCCCAGTCCAGCAGTGCCTCTAATCCAGGGAGGCTGCTCAGAGGAGGCCTCCTTCCCGCCCCCAGGGTGGATTCCCACGGTGGTCAGATGTCCCTGAGTCCTTTTGAGTGCCAGGTCCTGTTGTGTGGGAACGTGGTAGACAGGCCAGGGCCCTGGGGCTCCCATGGCTGCAGAACAGGGGCAGGGGAGGAACGGGAATCAGGACAAAAGGCAAGGAGAGGAGGCAGTCGGGGGGGCCATCAGGACTCCGAGAGAGCGGCTGGCGGGGGCTCGCTTCCCTCAGTGGCCAGAGTGGGGTGGTGAGGGCAGTGGGAGGCCCAGTTGACCCCACGGGCCCGCAGAGCTCCCAGGGGACACAGTATCGACATTGCAGGCCCCCTGGAGCCAGTCCACCCCAGAGTCTGCCCAGCCCTGGGACTGGGATGCTGGCATCCGACAGTCAGCACAGCACGGCGGCTCTGTGCACATCAATCACCTCTCTTGGGCCCAAATTACCCTTAATCACTTAGTTCCTTTTAGTTCCTTCCCCTGCAGGCAGCCAGGCTCTTCCAAGCAGCCCCGTCATTCATCTACATTAGAAAGTGATGCTTATAATGGGCCTCAGAGAGGCCACTGGCCAGTAATCCCCCCACAGCACCCAGCTCCCTGACCGCAGGGCACAGACCCCCCTCCTGTCTGATGGGGCGGACCCCAGCCTACCTGAGGGGAGCCCAGAGCTGAAGCAGGCTGGGCACTGCCCCACAGGCCTGTGCCCCCGCAGGGTCCCCCACATCTGACCACAGCCCCTTGGGGCCCCCACACCTGCCCCCATGCCTCACTGTGCCTTCTGTGCCCGTCTCCGCCACTCAGCACACTCAGGGAGCACCTCATGTTTGTGCCCCGCCAGGGAGGGAACAGCACGGGGCAGCCTCAGTCCAGCCCCCCTCAAACATCAGGCTGACTCTCTGGTCCTCACACCCCTGGATCAGAGAACTGCGGGGTGGGGGGCCTGGGACGCTGCATTCACCCAGCAGTTCCGGGGCTTTGTCCTGCACAGACTGGCCCCCCGACCTCCCAGCAGCCCAGGAGCAGGCCCCTCATTGCTCCCAGTTTACAGATGGGGTGGGTCCAAGGGACGGCCTGTGTCCCCACACAACCTGTCCGCTCAGCTCCTAGCTGATGTAGGAATCAGCCTGGGGGAGCAGGTGGGAAACGATTTTAAGGTCCACCTTCCACCCTGAGGTCCTGAGCAGCCCTGGCCCACCCACTCCAAGCACCACGAAGCGTGAGAGGCATATTCTCAGGTGGCCTCGCAGGGACTGTACCCCTGGAGCTCCTCACAAGGGTGACCTCAATGGACCCTGAACCCTCAGGGGCCTTGGCTTGGCCCAGCGTGTCCTGTCCTGCTGTTCCCCTCTGAGCGGTGGCCCCGTGTGCAGCCCCCACCACGCCCAGCTTCCCCTTAAGTACGACCGGGTTTTAGCCCCACGGCCCTCTCACCAGCTGTGATCAAATTTGCATTTCTGGAGCACGCCCTCTGAGCTCACAGACCTGCAATCGCATCCTTGCTGCAGCCCCAGAGAAAGAAAGGAACTGTCAGCACGGCCGGCCGTGTCCCAGGGGCATCAGGCAGCCTGGATGGGATCCCCGGCTGGGGGTGTGCCTCCCCCTCGCCCCCCGCCCCGTGTGCTCAGTGCCCGGGCGTGGATGCTGCCGTGGGCCCGGCGGAAACCCTCACTGCTGGCCACTGTACAGGTAAACAGGCATTGAGAAAGAAAAACATAATTTTCCCTGGTGCAAAACGAGAAAAGACTCTCTTCCCTATTTTTTTTTGCCCCCAGCATTTTACTTTGGAAAACATGTAATTTTACAGTGTTTCTCAAAGGAGAACTGTATATTCCTTTGAGAGGCATATAAATATTTTTAAAGCTAAATAAGCATCTTGCCAGCTTACAACCCCAGACTGTCTTTCTCAAGGACCTGGAAGCCATCTCTCTCTGAAGTGTCATCATCAGGGAAGATGGTGCCCTTCTCCCAGCCGCAGGGAGGCAGGAGCCTGACTGCGAGGGAACCTCACCCCAAACTACTGCCTTCATGAAAATACCGGGTGTTTTTCTTTGGATAAAGCTAATTAGCTAACACAGATGGTCCCCCCAATTACCAGGTGGATTTAGGATGAGCTGCATGTGACAAGTGGTGCTGTCACCCTTCCTGGGTGGGGGGCTGTGTGCACTCGACAGTAAACTCTTTCCTTTCTCGCCTACCTTTGTGGAGAGGTTTTCCAGGCTGGCAGGCTTCGTTTTTGGTTATATTCCCCCGACACCAGCGACTTGGGCGTGGGACCATGTGCCTGGCGCTGTGTCCTGCCTCATTACCTGCTTCCTTTCCAGTTGGCGGCAGCTAAGTCATTGCGTCTCGACTCTCTCGCGCGCCCACAGACGTGGCCCCTCTCAGAGAAGAGCCCAGGTGCCACCGAGTGAGGGGGGTGAGCCGGAGCAGAGATGCTGACACTCCTGCAAAGAAGAGGCACAGCCAGCTCCACACCCACTGGCATGGTTCAGGGGACGCCCTGCCACCTCCCCAACCTGTGTGTGCCGGGCTTCGCCTTCCCATCCGCCCAGGAAGCCGGCCTCACACACGACTGGGGGAGCCACCCTCAGGCAAACACCTGCCTGAGCTCGGGGCTCTAAAGCCAAGTGCCCAGGAGTGACTGTAAATGGCTTTCTATTAATTACTTGCCAGGGAGCCCAAAATAGCTGCCCAGTCTAAGGCTGTGTGTGAGCCCTGACCCAGACTTGATTCTAAATCTCGTCTTTCCATGTTTTGTGTTTTGGAAATACATCATTTTCAAATACATGTACCCAGAATTTTCAAATGGGTAGTGTGTGCACATGGCACAACACAAAGGAGGTACGAAGCTGGTGCTGAGAAATGTCACCGGCCCCCCTCTGTCCCTCAGGTCCTCCCACAGGGAGCCCCAGGAGGGCATCGGGGTTGGAGCGGGGGTAGGGGGGACAAGCCATGAGCACAGGGACATGGGTGCAGGGCACCACGCCCTCCGCCTCCAAGGGCAGCTCTGGGTCCTTCCACGGCAGGTTCACAGGGACACACACACACACACACACCGTTCTTGGGAAGGTGGCAGATGTCTACGCCCCAACCCCCGGGACCTGGAATATGTGTTGTGTCATGTGACAGGGCAGAGGGACTGCAGACGTGACTAAGGCCACGCACACTCTGTGTGGGGCAGAGTGTCCTGGATTACCAGGCGGTCCTCACGGAATCACAGGAACCATTAAAAGCAGAGGAATTCCCGGGGTGCCTCTGTAGCAGGAGGGAAAGTCAGGGAAACTCCACCTGCCTTCACCGGCTCCCCCAAACCAGAGAAGGGGCAGCCCCGGGCTACAGCCACAAGACGCGATGCTGTGTACAGTTGGGGTGAGTGGACAATGGCTATTTCCAGAGCTGCCCAACAGGCGCTCACCGGTAACATCTCCATCTCAGCGCGTGAAGCTCGGACCCGACCGGCAGCGCCAGCATGACAGTGAGGGGGCGCTTTGGGGCTGCTACATTTGTGGTCATTTGTTGCAGCGCCTGTGGGAATTCGATACAGTGTCTGCTGGACTGAGAGCTTTGTGACAGCTCGGTACCCATGGGCTTTTCAGTCTTTTGCCATTAAGTTTTGCGCCACTGTCCCTTCACGTTTGTCTGTGTGCACGCGTAGAGGAAGACAAACCCGCCTGTGAGCCCTGAGCTTGGCCCCGCCCATGGCCCAGGGAGTGACACACAGTCACCATCCAGGGGACAGGAACTGGCTCACCCAGCACTGGGGACACCCAGTGCCCACCCTGCAAAGGCCCTCTGACGCCAGGAGTTCTGTGGCTGTCAGCTGCCTCGCCCTGAGCAGCCTGCATCCTGGATCTGAGTTGGGGGGCCATGGGTGAGGCAGGGCAGGGGCCCTGGTCCCGTCTGCAAGGAGTGGACAGCTCTGAGCTTCTGAACCAGCACGCCCACTCCCCACGGTGTTCCGAGTGCTGCTCGTGCAGTAGGGCAGGGCTGGCCTGGGACAGCGTGGCCAGCAGTGAGTGGACACAAGAGGCAAGGCACAGGGACATGCACGCCAGCGCAGCGGCCCCCGCCGGGACCCACACCGTGCCGGCCCCTTCCTTCTGCTGCTGCGAGCTGTGGTGGCTGCCCCCAGCACACAGCCCCTCTGGTGAGCAGCCCTGCCGAGCCTCTGGCTTTCCTGGGAGGGACCTTCGTAAGCCCCGGGGTCTGGGGGGACACCGGCCCAGTCCTTGGTCGCCAGGTTTGCGCTCAGATAGGCTGAATGTTCTGGGTCCATTTCTTATTCAAGCTCAGGAGAAGCGTTGGCTCTGCAGAAAAACGTTCCAGGTGCTTTCTCCTCTGGCGGATATGCGGGGACCCCAAGTTCTGGAACTGAGCAGCTGGTGTCGAAGGGCAAAGGAAGTAGTTTGGGCCAACATCCCATGTTGGCCCAGGGGGGTCTCGCATGCCATAAGGTCAGAGTCCTCCCTCCTCAGTCAGGGTTTCCTGGGCTTGCTGCAAAAAGGCTGCTGACCTGCCCAATTTGGCTGCCAGTGGAGCCCCAGACCCCACAGAGGGGCCTAGTCCCAACTCCACGAGCCAGCAAATAGACTAAAAAAACCCCAGGTGAGCACCTGTGGCCTCAGGGCAATGGGGACCCCCCACCGTGACTGGCCCCCCACCTCAGCCCTGTCTGCTCTCTCCATCATCAGTCCCTCTGTTAAACACAAGCAGCCGTGCTGTGTTCACACCTCGGTGCCTGGCACATAGCTAGTGGGAGGCCAGCAAACGTCCGTAGGATGGGTGGATGGGTGGACGATGGGTGGTGGATGGTGGGTGGATGGTGGGTGGGTGCGGAAGGAGACATTCAGGACACAACAGGTGCTACAGAGCCTGGCTCAGGAGAAGTGCAGGGCGGAAGGAATTTTATTTCCTGACGATAAAAAGAGTATTCTCTTTTACAAAGAGAGCATCAGCCATTCACCACACTGACCCCAAGAACCATTTCCTCTTGCTGTACGTGCACAAGAAAGCAGAGCTGACCTTTGGAAGCTGAATTAATGGAGGAAGATTCCATCTTCTTAAAATAATTCAACCCCTTGCTAGTCCCCTTGAAACCGACTTGAGAGCTGAAATGGATTAGTAACCCAGGCACAGCCTCCACGGCATTTTGCAACGGTCACATCACCATCCTGCAGCATTTTGAAGTCATAATTGTCCCAGGTCTCTAAGAGATCCAAGGAGATGAGAATAACAGTAGGAAATGATGCATGGCACCCGCCATCAGAGGACTATATAAAAGGCTTCATCTTAAAAAAAATTGAATGGAGGGCCGGCCGAGTGGTGTGGTGGCCAGCGGCCCGGATTCAGATCCCACATATGTGGGGCAGGGGCGCTGCTAGAGCTGGCTTGGTGTCCTCTTGGAGCACAGGGGTCTTCAAAGCCAACCTCAATAAAACACCAGCCTCTGGAGACCCAGGGTGCCCTCCGTGCCCCGTGGGGTGGGGCCGCATTGAGCCGAGAAGCTGAGACTCTGTCCCCATCGTCCCCATCACCCAAGTGCTCTCTCACTCAGGACAGAGCACCCGGCTGCAGCAGGGCCCCTCGTTGGGTGGGCTCCCACACCTCACCCGCCCTGGAGAAGGGGCTTCCTGCAAACTGGGGGCCACAGGAGGGGCTGGGTCAATCAGTCCCAGCAGAGAAAAACGGGTGGTGACCTGTGGGATCCCCCATTCTCAGGGAAGGCGAAGAGTGGGAGGTTGGCACCCCAGCTGGCATAGGGGACCTGTTACCCAGCATTCCTGTGCTTCGGTTTCCCCAACACAAAGGGGAAAATAACGGCCAGTGGCACGGAATAATCAGGAGACCCTCCTTTTATTTCCTGACAGCTTGGTCCCTGTAGGCGAAGGTGACGCCATCAGCTTTCACAGCCACCATTTGTTAGCTGGACCGAGGTGCTTCTCGCAGGGCCTAATTCTAATGACAAAAGGCTGTGACCAAGGATTTGGAGGACCGCATGTCCCACAGCAGGCTAGTCTCCCCCCAAGAAACTGGAACATGAAAAGACGATAAAAAGCAGCTCAGCCTGGCCTCTCTGCCCATTGCAAGGCAGCATGGGAAAGCATTGGAGGTAGCTGGGAGGCCCGTCCCTCCGTGGGCCTCACCTCGAGACCCCTGGAGAACTGCTTACAACAGTGCTACCCCCCACAGACTGACTCAGGAGAGGGGTGCTGTGTGTGCATGCTGACATGGGCATGCACACTCATACGGATGCGTGCCTGGGAGAACCTGCGGTTCTGACCCATGCCCGGCTGGTGTGCGAGAGCGGACCACACACACTCGGAGAATCCCAGGCTTTGCCCTCTGCTCCCCGACTTGGTCCATCCCACACCCCCAGGCACATGAGGGGCATATGAGGACAGGCCTCCAGCACAGCGTAGCTTTCACAGCACAAATGCCCAAAGACTCTGCCCATCAAGGCAGGGGGTGGTGAAATCGATTCTTGTGCACCCTGACCTGGGGTCCTGTACACCCACAAAACCAGCCCTGGGGAGCCAGGGCCTGGGGTCTCCCCTCGGCCATCACAGCTGAGTCGCTCGCTCCCTCTTCAAATCCTGATAGCGCCAAGCAGTGACAGGGCCACCCTCCCTGTCCCTCGCTCTCACAGCTCATCCCACTGAGAGGCAGGTGGGGTACTGTGGACCTGGCAGCCCCCCACACTTGGGAACAAATCCAGCTGCCGACCAGAAGGCAACTTAGGCAAATTCAGGAGTAGGATCATCAGATAAAATACAAGATGCCCAGTTCAACCTTAACTTTATTTATTTTTTTTTTTTTTTAAAGATTTTATTGGGGAATTGGGGGAGGTGAACAGCGTTGGGGAATTGGGGAAGGGGAACAGACAAGTTGCTGTCTTTTTGTTCTTTAGTCTAGTTGCAGAGGATGTTGCTTCACTGGCCCATGTTGGTATCGTCATTGCGCTCTTCCCGGGTGAGGCAGATCGGTCGCCGGCCTCTGGATGGTCGCTCACCGCGGCTACTGGCAGCTCACACTGGCTGCCAGCCGCTCACTGTAGCCTATGGCAGCCCACTGCAGCAGGGGCTGCAGCCCACACCATCACCGGGGCTCGCACAGCCCAGCTCCAGGTGGAGCTGTTGTTAGCTGTAGAGGGCAGCGTCACTGGCCCTCATGTGGGATCCGAACCGGGGCCGCTGGCATCCCAAAACCAGCTCTTAACCAATGCGCCACTCGGCCGGCTCTCAACCTTAACTTTAAATAATGAATAATTTTTTAATAAGCATATCCCATGTAATTTGGGGGGACATACTGATACTGCAAGATTATTCATTGTTTATTGGAAATTCAAATTTAACTGAGCATCTTCTATTTGTATGTTAACTCTGGCGACCCCGGAAAGCAGCCGACCCCCCTGCTACCCCCAGCCCCACCCCCGGTCCGCCCCCTCCCCCGCCCCTCCCCAGGCTCCGCCCCCACTCCATCCCCTCCCCCAGGCTCCGCCCCACTCCAGCCCCTCCCCCACCCCCTCCCCCCGCCCCCAGGCCCCGCTTGGCTCCACAGGTGACATGGCGGCCGAGGACGAGCGGAGCTGACCGCAGAGCTGGGCCCCCTCCCCTGCCCCGGGGCACCCTATGCCGCTTTGGGAGAATTGGGCTTCCTTTTCAAACGCTGTGACGGGCGCCCTGTGCGTGGGACGGGCGCCTGGGAAGCGGCCCGCACGCGTCTGAGTCGGGGCCCTCGGTCTGCGTCCCAACAGTGGGCAGGAGGCGCCCCGGAGGCGCTGGGGCGCACACGCCCCCCACGCGGCAGCACGGGGCCGGCCCCTGGGCAGGAGGCCGGGCGGGGGGCCCGCGGAAAGCGACCCCGGCGGACGCACAGGGGCCCCGAGGGCTCCGGGCCCAACAGCGAGGCTGGCACTGCTGGGCGCCCGGCTCCGCCCGGGACCCCGGCCCCGCTGCCCGGGAAGGGGGCTGGGCAGGGGCGGCGGCGGCCACGGAGCGGCGCTCAGAGCGCCCCCGCCTGCTGGCTATGAAGCCCGAGCTGGCGGCGCAGCCACCCCCCTCAGGGACACGCCCGGGACTCGCGCGCTGCTTGGCCCACCGCACGCAGCGGGGACTGCGGCCTGCGGCCCGGCGCCCAGGCCAAGGAGGCCCGGAAGCCCGGCCCGGAGCCTGCGCCGCTGGGCATGACGCGCGCACGGCGGGGGCGGGGCCTGGCGGGGGCGGGGCCGGCCGGGGACGGGGCGGAGCCGGGGCCCCGGCGGGCCTTGATTGGCTGCTGCCTTGAATCCGTCCCTGCGCTGCCTCCAACCCAGCGGCCCGGCCCCGGCCCCGCCCCCGGCGCGGACCAGCCGTTAACGCGCACTCGCGCCCCGCCCCTGCCGAGCTGACGCCGGGGTTCGCCCGCGTCCTTCACCTCAGAGGCCCGCCGTCACGGCTGGACCCTGACGCGGCTGCCCCGGCGCTCAGGCCCGAGGTCAGCCGGAAGCTCACTCGCAGAATGGACAGTTGCCTGTTCTTTTTTCTTCTCAGTCGCTTGGTTGAGGTGTCATTTGCCGTTCCGCCAGTTACACTCAGTGCGGCTTACCCGGAGCTGTGCAGCAGCCAGCGCCCCAACCTCACATAGAGCGTTTCCTTCCCTCCCCTCCAATCCACGGCGTTTCCACAGGCCCGACTGGACCGCGCGGCAGGGCCCGGCCGCCAGGGGGCGCCGCGCAGCCCGGGGACTCCGCGGGCCGGCACCTCCCCGCTGCTGCGCCTGCGCGGAGCCGCGGCCAGCCCGAGCGCGCGCCCGCCGAGCGCGCCCCCCGCCAGTGCGCCTGCGCGGAGCCGCGGCCACCCCCGGAGCGCGCGCCCGCCGAGCGCGCCCCCCAGTGCGCCTGCGCGGAGCCGTGGCCAGCCCGAGCGCGCGCCCGCTCCCGCCGGGGGCTCGTGCTGGGCGGCCGGGCGATGGGGGAAGCTGAGGTGGGCGGCGGGGGCGCGGCGGGCGACAAGGGGCCGGGGGAGGCGGCCACCAGCCCAGCCGAGGAGACGGTGGTGTGGAGCCCCGAGGTGGAGGTGTGCCTCTTCCACGCCATGCTGGGCCACAAGCCCGTCGGTGAGCGGGGCGCCGCGGGCCCGCGTGGGGGCGGGGCGGGCCCCCTCCTGCCCCCTCCGGCGCGCCCCGCGCCCTGCCCGCCCGGTCCCGCGAGCGACGTGTGCACCCCCGCCCCCCCCGCCCCCCCCGCAGGTGTGAACCGGCACTTCCACATGATCTGCATCAGGGACAAGTTCAGCCAGAACATCGGCCGGCAGGTGGCGTCCAAGGTCATCTGGGACCACCTGAGCACCATGTACGACATGCAGGCGCTGGTGAGCGGCCCGGCCCGGGGCCCCCGCGGGCGGGGCGGGCCGTGCCGGGCCCGTGGGGACTATGGGCGGCCCCCCGCGCCTCCGGGTCCGCGCCCGGCCCGTGGGGACTATGGGCGGGCTGTGCCCGGGCCCGTGGGGCTATGGGCGGGCTGTGCCCGGGCCCGTGGGGACTATGGGCGGCCCCTCCGCGCCTCGGGGTCCGCGCCGGGCCCGTGGGGACTATGGGCGGGCTGTGCCCGGGCCCGTGGGGCTATGGGCGGGCTGTGCCCGGGCCCGTGGGGACTATGGGCGGCCCCTCCGCGCCTCGGGGTCCGCGCCGGGCCCGTGGGGACTATGGGCGGCCCCCCGCGCCTCGGGGTCCGCGCCGGGCCCGTGGGGACTATGGGCAGCCCCCCGCGCCTCGGGGTCCGCGCCGGGCCCGTGGGGACTATGGGCGGGCTGTGCCCGGGCCCGTGGGGCTATGGGCGGGCTGTGCCCGGGCCCGTGGGGACTATGGGCGGGCTGTGCGCCTCGGGGTCCGCGCCGGGCCCGTGGGGACTATGGGCGGCCCCTCCGCGCCTCGGGGTCCGCGCCGGGCCCGTGGGGACTATGGGCGGCCCCCCGCGCCTCGGGGTCCGCGCCGGGCCCGTGGGGACTATGGGTGGGCTGTGCCCAGGCCCGTGGGGACTATGGGCGGCCCCTCCGCGCCTCGGGGTCCTCGCCCGGCCCGTGGCGCCTAGTCCTGAAGCGAGGCAGCTCCGCGGGCCTGGCGCTGGGGCGGTTTGCCTGCGCCGCGCCCGCTTCAGACCGGCGGGCAGCGAGGGCCTGCCCAGGGAGGGAGCGCCGGGCCAGGCCAGGCCCCGGAGCGCTCCGGGCAGCGAGGCCCCGGGGTAAAGCCAGGCTCCCGGGAGAGCCAGGCGGTCGGCGTGCCAGGCCCCCGGACTCGCGGCCAGCCAGCTCGCCCGGGGCCCGGACGGCGGGAAGGACAGGCGGCTCCCTGGCAGAGGGCCGACAGGTGCCAGGCCCGCAGCCGCAGCGCTGCGCCGAGGAGCTCACGGGGAGCCGTGCGCCCGGGGCGGGGGTAGCGACGGCCCGCCGGGTCCAGATGGGCAGCGCCCCCGCCCTGTGCGGTCCGCGCCTCCTTGTTGGCCGTGGGCAGGCCATTTGGGTCTCCCTGTCAGAGGTACATGGGCTAAAGGTGACCGCTGCGCCCTGGACCCACCCGCAGGGGACCCAGGATCCCGGGGGTGTCACAGCTCCCGGTGCTGCTGACAGGCACATTCACAGCCGGCTGCCCGACTTAACGCGGCTGCTGCAAGTGTCGGGGTGGGGTCACTGCCCGCCAGCTCGCCTTCCTTCACCTGGCGCTCCCCGTGTCCAAGGCTCTGCCGTCTGGCACGCGGGACCTGCGGGGCATGTGGGGCCCTGACAAGCCATCGGCGGTGCCTGGCGGCCCTCTGTTCTCCTTACCTGCTCTCTGCCGGTGGCTTTCCCGGCCGGCACCCTCCTGTGTCTTCAGGCCGCGCCCACATAGACAACCTCAGGGCTGCCCTGGCCTCTGGACACGACAGCTGCCGCCCGCTTCTGCCCCTGAGAGCGTGTGCCAGCGTTGTCTCAGGTGACACCAACCCATCATTCTTCCCCCTCCTGACTCCTGCCAGTGTTGGCACGGTACTTGCGCGTTCTCTGGGCCCATCGACTGTGCCAGCAGAAGCACGAGCGGTCTTCGCCCCTTCATGCCTACGTTGGCAGCCCCCTAGGATGCTTTTGTGCATCCCTGGGGTGCTCCTGTATTGGCTTGTATGCAGTTTTACTTGCTAAAATCACATTTTCTTTCTTGTTTCTTAAAAACATAAAATGCCGTATTTGCCATCAGCATGAGTCTGAGATTCTTCCGTTCCCGAACCCAGAGAGGAACTTTGTCCTTCCAGAAGAAATCATTCAGGAAGTGCGGGAAGGTGAGACTCGGGCCAGGTCAGGTTTGGGAACTGGAAAAGGCAGGGTGTGGTGTCAGGGTGAAGGTCGTGAGCCTCAAGGAGAAGCTGGGGTCCCTGGCATGCGATGCTCAGCCCGCCTGGATAGCGGGGACTTCGTCATGAGTGGCTGGCTTCTCTAAGTGCCTGGGCAGCCTGAGCCACCAACAGCGTGGGCCTTCGGTAAGTGCCAGTCGTCTCCCTCACAGGAAAAGTGATCATTGAGGAGGAAATGAAGGAGGAAATGAAGGAAGATGTGGACCCCCACAACGGGGCCGACGATGGTAAGTATGGAGTATGCCCCGTCCCTCCCCTGGGGCCCCGGGGGGCATGGTACCCCACCCCTGGCAAGGCCTTCCCACAGGACACAGCTCTGTCTGGTCCCACAGTTAAGGAGTCCCTTCCATCTGCTCCGGCGGGAGTCTGAGCCTGTGGACACCATGTGTGTGGCCGACACCATGAATGCACCACGGCGGCCTCGGGCACCGGGGCCCAGTGCAGGGGGTCCGGCAGTGTAAGACTGTGCCGGTCATCTCCAGACACGGCAGACCGAGTGGTAGCCGGTCCCCCCGGCCAGGACAGGGTCCTGTGGCCTGAGCCAGTGGTGCCCGAGGCCCGCATGGTGGGCATGTCCTCAGGAGGACTGGCCCTCATCAGGATGGCCCCCAGCTCAGGAGAAGCTTGTGGGTTCAGAATGTTGTGTATATGGATACAGAATTTTTTAATTGAACAGGAAGATGAAATAAAATTCTGGATATTCTGTTTTCAGCCAAATGATTTTGTCTCCCAGTTTTCTCATCTTCAGGAAGCTTGGGGAAAGCAACGGAAAAGTCCGGCAAAGACAAAGACAAGAACTCCTCAGACTTGGGGGCCAAGGAAGGGGCGGACAAGCGCAAGCGCAGCCGGGTCACCGACAAGGTCCTGACCGCGAATAGCAACCCTTCCAGCCCCAGTGCCGCCAAGCGGCGCCGAACTTAGCCGCTCCAGGGGGTGGGCGGGTGGGGCCGTGGTCACCAGGCCGCTGGAGTCCGATGCTCTGGCCCCTGCTGCCTGCCCTGGGGCCCAGCGGTTCCACTGTACCCATTCACCACCCGGGGCTCGGCCGGACGCCAAAGACCAGGACCGCCTTGCCCGGGCCTCAAGAGCTTTGTGGCCCTCCTCTGCGCATCACATAAGCCACACCCACCCTCCCGCCAATGTGGGCTGAGGGTCCCGGCGCAGGTGGCAGAGAAGGCTTGGAACAGCAAGCAATAAAACACCACCTCCCGTGAGTCTCCCCGGGGTCCGGCTCTCTGTCTGGGCACCACTCTTGCTCAACTGACTGTGCCCTCAGGAGAAAGCGAGGCCATCGAGCCGCACACGCCTCTCCGTCACCGCCGGGGAAGCCGGGGACTGGACGTTTTGCCTCATTCACTTGTACTGTAATGATGTATATAATTTGGTTGCTATTTCACTATTTAATTTTGAAGAAACCTATTTTACTAGTGTTTTTTATGAAAAGCATACTGCAGAAGTGAAAAACCTGTGTTGTATTTTTTCTGAGATGTTTTGTTTTAAGGTAATGACTGCTGAGATCCTTTTTGCTCAGTTTTTATATGCCAGATATAGAGAGTTTGTAGTTGTTATTTTTGTATTACTGAGTTACTTGTAAACAGACCAGTGAGTGAGCTGAGGGGAAGGCACTTGCAGGGCTGACGGGAACACGTGCTGTTTGCCCAACATTAAAGCACAGGAAAGTAACCCAGAGTTGTGTGATTGTGGTGCCAAAATCAGTCACTTTGCCTACAGTAGGGAGTTTTTGTTTTTCCAAGATATATAACTGACGCATACACTTAGATTAGGTACCTGACTCACTTGATACAATGCAGATACAAGCGAGTCACAGCAGCGGATGTGATAGGCCCTCAACTAAACCTGTGAAGAGCACAAAGGAGGCAGAGCTGGTGCAGGGTGACCCCATGGGCCCGGAGCCTGCAGTTGGGCCTGCTCGGAACCCAGGTCCAGCCATGCTCAGTGAACCAAGAAGTGGGTGTGCACCCTCTTGGCTGGACAAACCCTGAGGACACTTGTGTTCCCGTCCACCTAGGAGCAGGTGGTCAGTACTCACACCCCCTGCGCCAACGCCAGGACTCGGGTACTAAGAGGCCACCCAGCGTGGGGTTGGCTTGGCCTGCACGAAACCAGTCACTTCGGGGCCTTAAAGACAGTACTGTCAACTGGTATCCCGTTCCCCGCAGGGCAGGACCAGCAGTGCTGGGCACAGCATCCTGTGCAGGGTCTGCTGCCCCTGAGCGGCAGCTGGTCAGCCCATCACCCTGCACTGGCGCTTGCAGCAGAAGCTTGCAGTCTGTAGCTTGGGAGCCCCATGGGATGTGTGTCCAGCAGAACAGCCGCCACAGCAGGAACCTGGGCAGAGCCTGGAGTGGAACCCGAGGCCTCCCGTCCCCCACACGCTCC
Source organism: Aselliscus stoliczkanus (assembly GCA_033961575.1). Taxonomy (NCBI): domain Eukaryota; kingdom Metazoa; phylum Chordata; class Mammalia; order Chiroptera; family Hipposideridae; genus Aselliscus; species Aselliscus stoliczkanus. The sequence goes on along the minus strand of CM066738.1, from coordinate 994,393 downwards.
TGCCACTGGCTCTTCTGAGGTGACGTCCTATGAGGTCTGCTGTCCAAGCACAGCAGGCATCACGCCCACCCGCCTCCCCCACAGTTGCCCAGACGTGCTAGGCTCTGTCGCCTTGCTGCAGACAGGCAACAAAAGGGAAGAGAGTGGAGGTCTGCCCGATGGAGAGTTCTAGAACCAGCTGGGGGAGGACACACCCCTTTCATCGCCAGTGTCCACCAGCCCTCACGCAGCACCCACTCTGTGCAAGGTCCTGTTGCTGGAGCTGTGATGCCTGAGAGAAACCTGGGGAGTCCACCAGAACTGGCAGAGAAATGGGCAGAGAGCACTGGAGCGGCACATGGAACCGGGGAGCAGACGGGACTCACTGGTAAACCCCCATCTGAAACAGCATCTTCAGAGACCTCAGAACATACTGGAAAAAACTCGTTAATAACCCAAGCCTGCCTAGTTTCAATTTACATTTTACTACACTTCGAGGAGAAGGGCAGCCGAGCGAGCAGGTGGCCCCAGCCCCAGGCGTCCGGATTGGCCCATCTCCCATGCTCGGTACTCTCTGGGCTGCAGTCCTCAACAGGGGGAAGGCCGACGAGCACCGCGCCGGGGCAGACAGACGCCCACGTCCTGAAGGACTCCTTAGCCCTGACCGGCTCACAGGCTCTCCGCTTCCCTTCAGGTGGATGCAGCGTCCATCCGTGCTGTGTGTGGTCTGTGCGGGCCAAGTTCGCAGGCGTCGTGGCATGTAACCTCTCCTGGCGGTGTGAGGGTCCAATCTGTGATGTGGGGTCTGATGTGCACCCACCACATAACATGGAAGGCGCCAGTGGAGATGTGCACCCACCACATAACATGGAAGGCGCCAGTGGAGACTATCCGAACAAGAAAACAGCTTGGATGGGCTGAAGGAGTGGAGAGATAGACTCAAACGCCAGCAGCTGTAGAACAAAAAGAAACGTGGTCCTTATGCAGTTCAGGCTGTTGACCTAAGATAGAAACGCCTGCCTAGGCTCTTGGCACCAAGGGTGCTGGGGCCTGAGCCCCTTTGCTGCATCGCTGTGTGTGGACACCAGGTGGCTGTGGCCTCAGCAGTCCCCACTCCAGCCCGCTACAGCCCCGCATCAGGGAGGCTGAGTGGGCTCCCAAGTGTTATTGAACACACTGAGAAGCAGTGGGGAGCAGCGGGCCCCCCGTGGCTGGTTGAGCGGGGATGGGCCGACTGCCCGCCACTGTCTGTGCCTGAGCAGCGCTCCGGCAGGCCTAGCTGGAGCTTGCCCCATCCAGGTTCCTGCTAGAGCCGTCCGCAGGGGCACGCCACGCCAGGCACGCCAGCGACTGCTGGTACCCGAGGAAGGCCGTGCGCAGCCCAGCCCGCGTGGCAGGGCGCGAGGACCTATGGGTGTGAGCCCGGCCCTGCACCCTCGGCCCCGGCCCAGCCTGGGCAGTATACCACCTTGAATGCTGAGCCCACATTGGGAGTCCCAGGGTGCCAGCTTGTTCCTGCTGCAGAATCTGGGGTCCCCAGGTTAACGCTGAGATGAGCTCTGTGCAAACTGCACAAACGCAAATGAAGACGCGGGAGGGTGTGGGTATTACTTGTAAAGCCTAAGTGGGGCAGTGTCTAAAGGACAACTGCGGGGAGAGCCGTCTGCAGTCCCGGCCCTGGCAGGAGGCAGCAGCGAGAAGGCTGTTCGCTGGGTCACAGGTAGGCTGGGTGGTGAAGTCAGGAGGTCCTGCACAGCACGCTCTCTCATCTTTGTTTCCTGGGGCAGAGGAGGGGTGGAGCCTGCCAACCCTGATGCTCTCAGATCAGCCAAATCCTGAACCACTACCCGCCCCACACCCATCAGCTAGAGGCTCCCCATCTAGCTGGATGTCATAGCCAGGGGCTCCAAGGCTATGGAGAAAGTCAGGCTGTGGCCGCAGTCTGCGGTGGGCTGGCCTCCCCGGGTGCCCAGCCGCTGCTCTCAGGAAATTTACTCTGGCCATTGGTAACAGACAGCTTCCAGAAATGCCCAGAGCTCCATACCTTTAAGGTAAAAAGAGAGAGAGCACGTGTGTAGGTTCCAGCCAGGTGAGACTGTGCCCTGAGTTAACAAGGGTGGGCACCAGCACCCAGGGAAGGCCTGCGCTGTGCTCACGGCCAACACTGTTAGCTGTCACCAACCACACAGTACAAGGCATGTCTCCATCACCAGGCACAGGCTGACAGGGCCAGGGGAAGTGAGCACCCTGCAAGCCTGGACTGTGGTCTTCTCCTTTTCGTCCCTATCACCCTGGAGGCAGCCCTCCCACAGCTCTCCTCATGGCAGAGTCAAAAAGCCAGTCTTAGCTAATTATTTTGAAAAGATGAATTTTACCTGGATGGCCACCCCAAATCTCCACTCCAAGGGGTGAGTCACCAGCTTTTGCCGGAGCTCCTGTGTCACCCAGCAAATGTCAGAGGCAGAGGTGATGTAGGGGACCCACAGGCACTGGGAAATCTGAAGCTGCAGGTGATTTTCAGCTGTCTGAAATATACCAATGCATGTAAAGGGGCAGCCACCACCAGCCACCTCCCAGCCCCCAGAGAGACCCCTAAGGGGCCCTTAACTGATGTGGGCCTATGCTGAGCATCCCCAAGGGGGTGATCCCCTGGTGTTCAGGCCTTTGTATGGTGCCCCCCTCAGTGCTGGTGGTTCCCATGCTGTTCTTCTTTTTTTTTTAAGATTTTATTGGGAAATTAGGGGAGGGGAACAGTTGCGGAATCGGGGAAGGGAAACAGACAAGTTGCTGTCCTTTGGTTCTTCAGTCTAGTTGTGGAGGATATCTCTTCACTGGCCCATGTTGGTATTGCCATTGCTTCTCCGGTGAGGCAGTCGCTTGCTGGCTATTGGATGGCCACTCATGGCAGCCCATGGCAGCTCATAGCAGCTCACAAAAGCGCATGCCAGCTACCGGCCAGCCCCACTGCAGTCTACGCTGTCGCCGACTACTCACAGCAGCCCAGTTCCAGGTCAAGCTGTTGTTCATCTTAGCTGTAGAGGGCGCAGTGTCACTGGCCCTCATGTGGGATCCAAACTGGCGGCCCTGCTGCTCTGAGCTGGCTTCCCAAGCCAACTCTTTTTTTTTTTTTTTTTTTTTAAGATTTTATTGGGGAATTGGTGGAGGGGAACAGCGTTGGGGAATCGGGGAAGGGGAACAGACAAGTTGCCGTCTTCTTGTTCTTCAGTTTAGTTGCGGAGGATGTTGCTTCACTGTTGGTATCATCATTGCGCTCTTCCCGGATGAGGCAGATCGGTCGCTGGCCTCTGGATGTCGCTCATCGCGGCTATTGGCAGCTCACGCTTGGCTGCCAGCCGCTCACGCTGGCTGCGGGCCACTCACTGCAGCCTATGGCAGCCCACTGCAGCAGGGGCTGCAGCCCACACCATCACCGGGGCTCGCACAGCCCAGCTCCAGGTGGAGCTGTTGTTAGCTGTAGAGGGCAGTGTCACTGGCCCTCATGTGGGATCCGAACCGGGGCCGCTGGCATCCCAAAACCAGCGCTTAACCAATGCGCCACTCGGCCGGCCCCCCCAAGCCAACTCTTAACCAACGCACCACTCAGCTGGCCCTCCTGTGCTGTTCTTTTTTTTTTTTTTTTAACCGTGCTATCCTGCCACCTGTTGGCAGCTCATCGGCAGCTCAGCTTGGGCTGGGCATCTCGAACTGCTGTTGCTCAGAGCTCAGCTCACACTTTTTTTTTTTTTAAAGATTTTATTGGGGAATTGGTGGAGGGGAACAGCGTTGGGGAATCGGGGAAGGGGAACAGACAAGTTGCTGTCTTTTTGTTCTTCAGTTTAGTTGCGGAGGATGTTGCTTCACTGTTGGTATCGTCATTGCGCTCTTCCCGGATGAGGCAGATCGGTCGCTGGCCTCTGGATGTCGCTCACCGCGGCTATTGGCAGCTCACTCTTGGCTGCCAGCCGCTCATGCTGGCTGCAGGCCACTCACTGTAGCCTATGGCAGCCCACTGCAGCAGGGGCTGCAGCCCACACCATCGCCGGGGCTCGCACAGCCCAGCTCCAGGTGGAGCTGTTGTTAGCTATAGAGGGCAGTGTCACCAGCCCTCATGTGTGGGATCCGAACCAGGGCCATTGGTGTTCCAAAACCAGCTCTTAACCACCTGAGCCACTCGGCCGGCCCTCCGTACTGTTCTTTTAATCCTCAGAATTTGGCAAAAGTGATGGAGGTCAGGCCAAGTGGTGACCATCAGCATGCTAGAGTCTCCTGCTGGCCTTGAAGAAGCAAAACGCCCAGTGTGAACGGCCAGTGGAGTGTCTGTCCAGGCACCCCAAGAAGATGAGTTCTGCCAACAATCTGAGGGAGCTTGGAGGCAGATCGCTCCCCAAACAAGCCTCTCTGATGATACTGCAGCCCAGGTGACACTAGGAGGTCACCCAAAGGAGGCACTCTGGGGGAACAACCTGGGAGGGTCACCTTCCGAGGAACATTCACCTTGGGGGGCAGCTTCCAGGCAGTATCCTCCTTGGGGCATCCAGGAAATTCTCTGGGGGAAAGGGACATTCTCGAAGAGTCACCAACTTCTGGGGAGAGCATCCTCCAGGGTGAGGGGTTCTCGGGGAGCGGGGGGCTTCGGGGAAAATCCACGGAGGTGGGAGGATGACCTCGGATGGGTTCTGGGGGCAGACACTCTTTGGACAACCTCCTCCAAGGAGCATCCTTTGAGGGGAACTCTGACAGAAATCTCAAGACCAGCATTTTGCGGGGGACGCATCCTCTAGGGGGGACGTTCTTCCAGGGGAAGGGATAATCTGGGGATGAGCATCCTTCGGTCAAGCGGTGCCCGCCGCTCAGGGACGGTGGGCGGCCCGCCCCAGGTCCGCCCAGGCCCGTCCCCAGGCCCCCAGGCCCGCCCAGACTTGCCCAGAACCGCTCCTCCCCCCAGGCCCGCCCACAGCCCCCCGTCCACCAACCCCCCAGGCCCGCCCCCAGGCCCGCCCAGGCCCGCCCCCAGGTCCCCAGGCCCGCCCTAGGCCCGCCCCCAGGCCCGCCCAGACTTGCCCAGAACCGCTCCTCCCCCGGCTCGCCCAGGCCCGCCCAGGCCCGCCCCCAGGCCCGCCCACAGCCCCCCGTCCACCCACCCCCCAGGCCCGCCCTAGGCCCGCCCAGAACCGGCCCGCCCAGGCCCCCCACAGCCCCCCCGCCTCCGGTCCACCCCTCCCAGGCCCGCCCCGGCTCGCCCCCAGGACCCCCCCCAGGCCCGCCCTAGGCCCGCCCCCAGGCCCGCCCAGAACTGACCAGAACCGGCCCGCCCCCAGACCCGCCCATAGACCCCGCCCACAGACCCGCCCCAGGCCCGCCCATAGATCCCGCCCCCAGGCCCGCCCAGGCCGCCCCCAGGCCCCCAGGCCCGCCCATAGACCCCGCCCACAGACCCGCCCCAGGCCCGCCCATAGATCCCGCCCCCAGACCCGCCCCCCAGGCCCGCCCACGGGCCCGCCCCGCGCGCTTCCTTCCTCTTTCACTTTCGCTTCCGCCGCCGGAGCGCCGGTTGCTGCCGCCGCCCGAGCATGGACGTTCCGGACTGCGACTCGACCTGGGAGGACGACGAGGAGGACGACGACGACGGTCTGAGCGCCGGAGGCGGCGAGGATGGCGAGGCCGGCGCCCGGGAGGACGCGGAGGAGGAGCAGGAGGAGGAGGAGACGCGGCCCGGCGCGCTGCAGGTGCAGACCCCCGCCCCTGCGCGCCCCCGGGAGGCCTGAGCCGCCGCCGCGGAATGGGGGCAGCAGCCCTGCTCCGGGCAGCACCGTCCCCTTCACTGCACTCGCACCCCCGCCCGGGGCCACCCCGTGGAGACTCGGCTTGGGGCCCAGCTCCCCCTCTCCAGCGGCTGCCCTTTTCCCGGTCCGCGTCCTCCTCGTGCTCCCCTCGTGAACCCCTGGAAACCCCGAGACCTGCCCCTCCTTGGGCCCCCCAGCTCTGGCACAGCCAGGGGACCTTGCATGGAGTCCAGGGCCAGCCTAAGACCGGGATCCCCAGGACCGAATTTGCGTGATGACATTTCCTCAAGGGGATACCCTGGCGCGTCCTAGACCTCCCTCTCTGTCATCCTTCTCTAGGCCTGTGGCTCTGCCCTCTTAAGTCCCAGCCCTCAGCGCTGGCCACCTCCACTGCTGCTGCCAGCTTCTCAGCCTCCCCAGGACCCTCAGGGAACTCCTCGCCCTGCCCCAGGCCCACCCGAGACCCCAGCACGCTCAGGACCCAGCCCCCCGTCTGCCCCACCCCTGCTCTACTTCACTGGGTGTAGCACCCACCGTCTTGGGCTGGGGCCGACCTCCTACCCTCTCGAGGTGGCCTTGGTGACTGCATTTCTGAGCTATGCCCAGTGGTTACTTTTGGTTACCAGTGGTTACTTGTTACCACTGGTTACTTGTCATTACCACCTGTTACTTGTATTATCACCAGTTACTTGTTGGTATCAGCGGTTACTTTTGTTGCCACTGGTTACTTGTCCTGAGCAGGTGTTACTTGCTGGCACTCACTGGGGTGTGACTGCCATTGTTTCAGCTGGGGTTAAGGAAGGCCCAGAATGGTAGCCATTGCCCTGTGTCCCAGTTGCTTTTGGATGAAGGCATCTTTGCACTGTGTCTGGAGAGTCTTGAACCCCAGTCTTTGTGGTCGCTCTGTTGGCTTCTCATAGCAGATGAGAGCACTGGTTTGCAGGTTTATCTCTCCACGTCTTGAGGTGGTCACTGGGAGGGACCCTGAGGGCCCTGTGCCTGCCTGGAATGCCAGTGGCCTCAGCACATCCAGTATTTGGGGTGGGTGCAAGTTCCTTGGAAAGGCAGGCTGGGCAGTGGTCAGGGTCATGGGCTTGGACTCACAGGGCAGGAATCTGGTTCTGTTCCCCAGCGGATCCCCACAGGTGTGGCAAGGATTAGGTGAGAGGACAGTTCTCCCATGGTTCCACAGGCCACACTCCTCAAGGCACACTCTGGTGCCTTGACCACCTTGTGAGATGCCCACGATCATCTGACCTCCCCCACTCACCCCTCTCCCTCCTGCTATGGCTTCTGTTCCTCCACAAAGTCCCAACCTCCTCCCCTTCCCCCCAAGGGCCCCCATGATGCTCCCCGGCTGTCCTACCCTGGGTCTTGCAAGGCTATTGCCACGCCCTGAACTGTCATGGGTGTACCTGTGGGGCTGGGCCTGTCCGGTCAGGCCCCACCCTCTTAGGCGGAACCCACAGGGGAGGGCTCTGGCTGGGCTGGCAAGCAGAAATAGAAACTGCCTGATGGAGCACTGGAGCTGGCCTCTGCTGAGTTTCAGGTTTGTTCACTGGCCCTTGGCTGGCCGGAGAGAACCTCACCAGCTGGCCCTGGTTTAGAAATCAGGCAGAGGGGCACCTCCAGACCCTGGCTGGGGCTCAGAACCATTGAAGAGTCTTGGGGGTTCAAAATGGGGTCTAGCCAGGGTGCGCAGTGGCAGGCCTGCCTCCCGACCCGCTTCCAGCAGTCCTCTATTCCTGTCTCCCCAGGATGAGTTGTCCCCTCCTGTCATGTCCAGGGGCTGCTCCTGCCCCGTTCCCCCACCACCATCACCCAGCCTCATTTACACAGCTGGGCTCAGCTACCCTTGTAAGGAAGTGGGGCAGACTGTTTACCTAGCGTCCTGGTCACCAGTTACCTTCCATCCTTCCTGGCCTGTGGAGACAGGGCTGCAGGGGCCAGGAAAGCAACAAGGAGCCTCTGATTTTGTGTTGAGAAGCCCCCCACCCTCCACCCTCGATGGGGCTGGTGCCAGGAGATGAGGGTCCTGGTCAATGAGCAGTGGGGTTGGGCGGGATGGGACTGGTCATTCATCCCTTCATCAGACCCTGCGATGGGTTTGGGGCCCCTCCTAGGGCTGTAGGTGGCGAGGCCACTGCCCTTGGGGGTACGTCTCTGGTGACAACTTAGGGCACAGTGTAAGGAGGTAGCACTAGGGAAGGTGGGGTTTCCTGGGGAGAGGTGACAGCTGTGGCCCTAATGGGGGCAGCCAGCAAACATGGGAGGAAGAAGGGAAGCTGAAGCTTGGAGGGCTGTACCCCAAGAATGTTCAGGTCGGCCTGTGGGTCCCAAGGGCTGCCGTGGGTAGCGGGCTGAGAAAGGGGCAGGCCTTGCTCCAGCCACTCCAGACCTCTCTGGTTTGGTTGGCATCTGACCCAGGTCCTTGCTGTCCTCACCAGATGGGCACCCCGGGGGTGGGCCTCAAGGAGTGGGGAGGGGCTCCCATGGGGGTCTCACCCCTTCTTCTCTTCCCAGTCTAGGATGATGGAGTCCCGAAATTGGCGAGCCATGAGGGACACGCGCAGGTACCGGCACCACTACCCGGTACGTAGCTGCCTGCAGCGCCCTCCACCCTCGGCAGCCCCTGGGTCCAGACCCTCCCACTTCCCACCCAGAAGAGACCAGTGGGATGATGTGACCTTGGCACCTGCCTCCCCAACCCTCAGCGCCCTTGCCTTTATAAGCGGTCACAGTGTGTGCTCACGAGGCCCCACACTACCGGCCACTGTGGCGGTCTCGTCCTCAGCCCCTGTCCTCTGCACCATGAGTCTCAGGCAACCCTTAGGCTGCCTTGGGGTTCAGATGAAGGGGCCCTCCCAGCCCTGGCTCACGCTGGTGGGGAGAAGAAGGTGGTTGGAGGCAGATGCTGGCCCATCTGCTGGTGAGGGGCCCAGACTGGGCGCTTGGGGTCTTGTCAGAACGCCTGGGGGCTTTCTACCCAGAGCAGATGCCCCCTCCCCCAGGAACACAGCCTGAGGGGCCCTGGGGGGGCCCGTTTCCATTGATGTCTTCCCCAACACCTTCTCTGGCTCTTCAGGATTTGGTGGAACGAGAGAGCAACGGTGACATGCCAAACCTGAGTTTCTACAGAAACGAGATCCAATTCCTGCCCAACGGTGGGTGCCCACTCACTGCAGCCAGCTCCACTCTGCCGGGGTGTCCCCTCAGCCATCTGCTGGGACCTAGTTTGGGAGGGCTGCATGTTGGGCCCGTGGCTTTCAGGTAGCCCCACAGTGCCCCCTGGAGGCTGCTGAGGGGACACCAGGACCCCAACCTGTGGTTTGAACACACCTGGTGTGTCAGGGGCCGGACAGTAAATACTGGTGGCATTGCAGCCCCCAAGGTCTCAGTCACACTGCTTGGCTCTTCTGCCACAGTGGGAAAGCTGCTTATGTCAACTAACGAGTAAGGGTTGTTTTTTTTACATTTTTAAATGGTTGGGAAAATTTAAGGTACAATAATATTTTGTGACGTGAGAATATGAAATTCAAATTTCAGTGTCCATGGGTGAAGTTTTATTGGGCGCCCCGCCCATCCGTGTATGCATGGTCTGTGGCTGCTTCCCCTGCGATGCAGCGTAACTGCAGCAGAGGCTGTGTTGCCATAGAGCCTCCAGTATTCAGTGTCTGGCCCTGCGCAGCAACAGCGGCCTCCCTGTGGGAGACTGGGCCATGGTTCTGTGTGAGAGCAGAGTTCTGGCTAATAGGCTGTCCTTTGGGGGGCAGTGAGAACCCCCCTTCTACAAAGACAGGTACAAGTCTAGGACTACTTGTCCTTCTGCCCGGGGCCTCTGGGCCCTCCCACAGTGGGGTCTTCTCGTGTGTGTCTTCAGTCAGCAATGCGGTTCCCCTTTCAAAATTGCAAAGGGGCGAGAAATTTGGGGGGTTAAATCACATGAGCTGTACAGCAGCTGCAGAGCCCCAAGGCCCTCAGAGCAGAGGGGGCAGGGCTCTGAATACACCGCCACTGCTGACTCCTCTCCGTGGGGCTCCTAGGCTGTTTTATTGAGGACATTCTTCAGAGCTGGAGGGAAGACTACGACCTCCTGGAGGACAATCATTCCTACATCCAGTGGTGAGTGGGAGGGCCTGGGGGCGGGGCCGGGCTCTGGGGAGGGGTGGGGCGGGGCGGGGCTGGGACAGGGCTGTGGGGGAGGGGCCGCAGGGCCTGGGTCAGTGCCTAGGCAGTAGGCACACTGGGCCCTCTCCGAAGCTGCCCTTTGCTCTCACTGCAGGGCACTGAGGCTGGTAGCTGTTGAGGGAAGACCCCACTGTCCCGCAGGCTGTGGGTTCTTTAGCTGTAACAGCCTCTGGCTGACCGGGTGGTGCTGGACGTGGGGGCAGAAAGCAGCAGACACACTGGCTTGTGGGGGCTTTGGGGGCCTGGAGGGCAGCTGGCGCTGACCTGTCCCATGGAGCAGCTGTGACACGCGTGGCAGCAGGGCAGTGGCTTGAGGTGACCCTTGCTGTGTTTACACAGCATGTCTTTGAGGATGCTCGCAAAGTCCTCTCCTTGGCGCAGGGTATCACGGGAATACGTCTGCAGCATCAGTGACGGGAGGGAAAGAAGAACTAAGGCTAAAAAGGAGAGCCGCTGCTCTGGGCAGAGTGGCTGACTAGTCCCCTGCTGCTGAGCACGCATGTGCCCGTCTTGTGCCCTGGCTGTGACGCCCCTGGAGCTCTCCTGCCTTCTCCCCTTGGCTTTGTTGTGAGAGCCTGCGGCACGTGTTGGTCTTAGGGTTGAGTGGTGAGCCCAGAGAGGGTAGTGAACCACGCCAGGTGGCCCAGCTGGTTGAGAGCCCGTGTCTGCCACTGATGGAACCCTGTCATCTGTTCTCCTACAGGCTGTTTCCTCTTCGGGAGCCAGGAGTGAACTGGCACGCCAAGCCCCTCACAAGACGGGAGGTCGAGGTGAGCTCGGTCTTCCGCTGCCCAGCGAGGGGCCACAGACATTCGGGTGCCTCTGGGGAGCCACGTGGTGTGCAGGAGCCAGAAGACCGCGCCCCCAGTGATCTCCCCTCTCCAGGGGTCCTCGCCCCCGCCACTGGCGCCCCCTTCAGGCCTCTAGAGAAGTCAGACTGCAGCAGGGTGTGCAGGGCGGGCCGGAGCAGGTGGACCGGGGGCTGTGATGAGATGGCGGGCCTTTCCTGCCTCGTGCCCAGCCCCGGTTGCCCCCTGAGCTCTTCTTAGCGGCTCAAGGGGTTCCTCTGGGGTACACCGGACGCTCGGCCGGATGAGTCTCCGGCTCCTTCACCCCGTCCCTTCACCCTCAGCCTGAGTCCAGGCCTCCGGATGGATCAGGCCGAGGGGGGCGCTAGCCAGCCCGACCTCTGCCAGCAATGGGCCCTGAGCTCCCCGCTCTCCTCTGGGTGTGTCCCAGGCATTTAAAAGCTGCAAGGAGGCCGGGGAGCGGTTTGTCCAGGCCTACGAGCTCATGCTGGGCTTCTACGGGATCCACCTTGAGGACCGGGACACGGGCAAGGTGTGCCGAGCACAGAACTACGAGAAGCGCTTCCAGAACCTCAACTGGTGAGGGCCGCCCACCCAGCAGCTGGCACAGCCTGTCTCAGGTCGAGGGGGGAGGCTGTGCTACATTTCAGGCAGGTGTCGGGAGCATTTCTGGGCGGGAGCGGTGCGTGACTGAGGCTCTGAGCACCCGCTTTTTGCCTGCAGAGTGGGGGTGGTCCCTACCTGGTAGGCTGCTTGGCCCTAGAGGAATCCTGCTCTTCGAGGCCCCTCCGGCCCTCCTCCAGCGCTAGTGGGGGGCGGGGTCCATGCGCCCGAGAGGCAGTAACCCTTCTGGGGGATGGAAGCTGCATCGCAGTCCCCAGCACACCAGGCTCCGGAGGCGGGGGGGAGGGCCTTGGTGGAGAGCCGCCGCCAGCGCCCTCTGCTCCCCTGCCCGCCCCAGTCACAGCCACAACAACCTCCGCATCACGCGCATCCTGAAGTCGCTGGGCGAGCTGGGCCTGGAGCGCTACCAGCCGCCCCTGGTGCGCTTCTTCCTGGAGGAGACGCTGCTGCACCGGGAGCTGCCGGGCGTGCGGCAGAGCGCCCTGGACTACTTCGTGTTCACCGTGCGCTGCCGGCCTCAGCGCCGCGCGCTGCTGCGCTTCGCCTGGGAGCACTTCCAGCCCCGCCGCAAGTTCGTCTGGGGGCCCCACGACAAGCTGCGGAGGCTCCGGCTGCACTCTCCCCCACGCCCGCCCCTGCCAGCGGGCCCCAAGCCGGCCGAGGGCGAGCACAGCCCTGAGGACCCCCTCGAGGCCGCTGCCCAGGGCCCGGCCTGCAGACTGAGGAGAGAGGAGGACGGGGACAGTGAGGCTCGGGGTCCCCAGCCGGTGGGAGCCCTGGAGAGGGGCCAGGGAGCGGAGGCCGCTGGGAGCCGAGGGGAGGAGGGGCCGGAGCCCGCTAGTCCCAAGGAGAGCAAGAAGAGGAAGCTGGGGGGAGGCCGCGGGCGGGGGCAGGCCCCGGGGGGCCCTGGCGCCCAGAGCGCCTCCGAGGTCGAGAAGATCGCCCTGAACCTGGAGGGCTGCGCGCTCAGCCAGGGGAGCGTCAGTGCAGAGACGCAGGAGATGAGCAGCCAGGAACGGGGGGCAACCGAGCAGCCCTGTCCCATGGCCCCCGGTGCCAAGGTGGCAGACGAGGTGAGTAAGCGAAGGAAGGTGGACCCGTGTTCAGGGGAGGGCGCAGTGGTGGCAGCTGATGGCGGTAACCAGACACCAGCCCCCACTGGGCCCCCCACCCCCTCAGGGTGCCCTGAGGCCAAAGAGGAGGCAGATGGCCAAGGGGGGCCGGAGCAGGGGGCCCCCAGGAGCCCAGCCCCTGCAGGACCTGAGGAGAGAGCAGAGCCTGCAGAGGCCGGGCCCTCTGCCAATCCCCAAACGCCTTAGGCAGCGGGGTGCCCGCGGGGTGGGCCCAGCCCTGTGGTGTGGCGGCCCCAGCTCGCCAGCTGGAGTCCAGATCCTCCCTTTGACCTTATTTCCCAGCTGCCCTTCTCTGGACCACTGCCCCAATCTTTGTAAATTGGCCCTTAGGGGTCTGGGGGTGGGAGTGGGGCTCACTTTCTTAGTCTGGTACTGAAGCCTTTTCTGAATAAACTTATTTGACTTTGAGCATTGGAGCGTGGACGCTGGTCTCGCGGGTGGCCGGGGTAGGGGTGGGGCCGCCTTCCTGACTGATGTTGCCCTCTGGACCCTGGCCAGGCCTTGGCACCACTTTGCCCAAGTAACTCGAGTGGGCATGCAGTGGGGGTGCAGCTCTTCTAGGCACACACCCTGACCACATGGCCTCCCAGAGCCTTGGTCTCTTGGCTGCGTTTTGTCACCCGTTTAAGAGTAAGTCTGGGGGCTCATGTACAGTTCCCTCGAGTGGGCTGAGGGGAGCAGGGTTGGGTTGTGTCCAGGGCGTAGACCATGCCTTTACCTGCCCTGGTCCTGGGTACAGTGATATGCCTTGGGGAGCAAACGCAGGCCCTGCCAGGCCACTGCCCCCCCCACCCTCCCACACCAAGGCACAGGCTCCCCAGGACCCCTTGGCCAGTCTACAGCGCTTCCTTCCTATAGCAGCCCCCTCCCACAGGGCAGGCTTGGCGCTGGGCCTGACTTCCTTCCTGATGCTGGCAGAGGAGACTCGCAGGAGTGAGGTGATGTCCCAACTCCAGGGGGAGGAGCTGGGAGCAGAGCGGGTTCCGAGAGCTAACAGCCTGACCTGCGTTCCTTTTTGTGAAAAGCTCATCTCTCTTCTGGCCTGTTGGGGGGTGGTAGACAAGCTGGAAGTCATTTTGGAGGGAGACCCCCCCTGAGTTAACACCCACGCTGGAGTCGGGAGGGGCTGCCCTTTGCCAGCTCCACCACGATGTCGAGCCCTGAGGTGGGTGTAGGTGTCAAACCCTGAGTCTCTTGAGTCCTCAGTTGAGAGCGTCTCGCGGCTCAAGCTCAGATGAAGAAGCCTGCAGCGAGGAAACCGGATGGGAGTTGTCCTGGGTGGGCGTCTGTGCCCAGCAGTGGGGACCTAGTGATAGGCAAGAGGGACGGAGGAGAGCTGGTGGGGGGCCCAGGGCAGCTCCCCAAGCCCTGGGCGTGGCCTGCGTGGGGCGACTGCTTCAGGGACCCTGCTGGAGGGCAGGAGCTTCCAGCTTCTCTGGAGCCTTCTGCTTCCACTCATGCCCCCCTCCCATTTGAGGTCTGGCCTGGCCCGAGGAGGCAGCCTCGGTCTGACCAGTGGCTCTCTGTGCTTCCGGGCTGCTCCCTGGTGCACCCACCCCTCCCGTCCTGAGTCCCCACCTGTGGAAATGAAGCCTGGGCTGTGCGATCCCTGGGCGAGAGATCCCAGGTGCTCTCACCTCTGCACTTCCCTGCCCTCCCAGGTGACCCGAGGTGCCCCGGGCCAGGGAGAGCCGGGAACAGCTGCCAGAAGCCTCGCAGCTCGCGTTCATCACATGTGCTCAGGCCCCAGGATCCTGGTGGCACTTCCTTCCTCTGCCAGGGCCACCCCTTTGCCCCCTGGGGTGGGGAGGGGAGTGGGGGTGAGGCCGGCCTTGGCCAGTCCTGGCTGATGTGGACTCAGTATAAGGTTTGGGGTAAGGGCCCTGGGAGTGGGAGGTGCTCCCAGCCTAGCGGTCCCCATAGCAGGGACCAGGGCCGCGGAAGCCCCCTGGCCCCTGGCCCGGGGCACTCACCCTCTCTGGGTGTCCCACTCGGGGCCTGGGGAGGGGGAGGCAGCCTGCATCTCTGATCTCAGACTAGGGCTGCCCGCTCCACACCCAGGGTGAGGAGCAGGGGGGGAGGTGCGTCTTTCTGCTAAAAGGTGTCTGTGTAACTCACCGGTCTGGGATAATTTTAACTCAGAGGCTGGCCCCAAAGGCCACACTGTGTTGCTGTTTTGCCCCTAGCTGGCTGGGCGGGGAAGGCGGGTTATGCGGAAGCCCCTGCCCGCCCAGGTGGGCCCCCGCTGAATGGGGGGCTTGTGCGCAGCCGGCAGCGGGGCGGGAACTGGCGACCTGCCCAGTGCCCGCCCCGCCCGCCCGCCGAGCCCGAGCCCCAGCCCCGCGCCACCAGCGGCACTCAGAGTGAGAGTGCCGCCATGGCCGGAGCGCCCCCCCTGGCCCTGCTCCTGCTCGGGCAGCTGCTGGCTGTGACCGTGACCGAGGCTCAGGTGAGCACAGGGCCGTGGGCGAGCTGGGCTCGCACCGGTGGACGGCGGACTGGGGCGGGGGTCCAGGGCTCCGATGTCAGACCTTGAGCAGTGCAGCCAGGGGACCAGGGGGTGACCCCACACCCCAGCCACCCTGGGCCCATGAGCAAGCCTGGGACTTGGCGGCGTAGCCTTGCCACAGCCGCCGGGCTAAGCCCCCACGGATACCAGGACTCCTCCATGAGCCCTGGAGGCGGCCCCGTCCTCTCCAGGCCCTGGTCCAACCACTGCCAGGGCGGCCGTGGTCACCAGGCACACAGCGCAGCCTTTGTTCCCCGAGGCTCCCTGTGGGGCTGGGCACAGCCCCTCCTGGCTGGAGGAATGAAGCAGAGGATATTCGGGGGTCTCTGAAGCTGGGCAGGGTCATGTGAGAGCAGCCCCCCCTCCCCGTGCTGCTCCAGAGCCGGGAAGAGGGGTCTCCCTGTTAGGCTGACCCAAGGGCCAACCAGGGGGACCCCCAATGCAGGAGAGGGGTGGAAGATGCCAACTGCCTAATAACCTTTCTCCGTTTCAGAAAGTGGGACCTCGAGGGCCCCCTGGCCCGCAGGGGCCGCCTGGGAAGCCGGGCAAAGACGGGATTGATGTGAGTCTGGGTGCGGGAAGGGCCGCGGGGGCTCTGGGGGCTCTAGCTCTGGCCCCACCTGCCCCCAAACCCCAGGCTTGATGGAGAGAAAACAGTCCCATTTCCCAGGGCTGGATGATGTTGGGGTGATAAGACAGCAGCCCCATGTGATGTGAAATGGGACAGAGATGATCCCCATCCCTACTCGGGGCACACCCCACGGGGGTTGCATCCCCAGGGCAAATAGTGGGGGCTGCACGGCTGTCTTTGGGCTGAAATGTGGGCACTGAGGTGTGTCTCTGGGTCCCCGGAGGGGCCGTGTTTCTGTATTCTGGGGGTGCAGGGCAGGGCCTGCTCCTCTGGGTGAGTCTTGTTGGGTGGCTGGGGGCTGGAGGCATCCTTGGAGAGGCTTGGGGGCCCCCAGGCGAACAGTATGGGAAGGCAGCTGAAATCCTGCAGCCTGCCCCCACCCAGGGGCCGTCTGCAGTGAAAGCCTCCGACCGTCCACCCACACCCATGAAAGGCAGGGGTCTCTCCAAGGCCTCTCCTCACCCGTTTCATCCCCAGGTGTTGCGCCCTGGTCAGTCCTGGGCCTCCCTCTGAATCCCCAATGCCCTGCCTGGCCCGTGGCCCTGAGTCCTCCCCTCAACCCTGACCCCACACCCCTCCCACTGGGCTTGCCCACCTGGCGCCCAGGGCTCCCCGGCCAAGCCACTCGTCCTTCTGGGATGCTTCTACCTAAAACCTGGCCTGGAAGCCTGTTAAAAGGTTTCGGGCCCGGTGGTTGTGGGGTGAGGTGTGGGCTGCCTTCCTGGCCCTCTACGTGTCTGGGGAGTAACCCCCTGACCAGGCTGGAGGCCCCTCAGCTGTCTGCAGCCCACTTTCTGAGGCTTTTCAGGCCAGTGGGGGGTAGGGCTTCATGACGCATCCCCCTCATTTCTGGGGGTCCTGTCCCCAGCCCACAAAGTGGTCTCCAGAGCTGTGTGGGCCATGCAGGCCTGGGCCCGTCTGCCCAGCTCGCCCCTCTCCCTCCTGCCTGCCTTTGTGCCTAGCCCTGGAGGGGAGGTGCCCCCTACGTGTGGACGAGTGGCCCATGTCTGCCCCCCCCGGTCACATGTGGGTGTGTCCCCTTCTGCAGGGAGAAGCTGGTCCCCCAGGCCTGCCTGGGCCCCCGGTGAGTGTCCTGGCTGAGGTGGGAGGGGGGTTGGCCCCTTGCAATCTGAAGGGGAGGATGCGCCTAGAACAGAGGGGTTGTTGACACCCCTTCCCACCACACTGGGCCCTGGGCCACCCAAGGGGAGGCCTCAGCGAGCTCAGAGCAGGGGCTGAGCCGGGAATGGGGGGAGTGCCCTGACAGGCATGGGGCGAGGGGCCGGGGGTCAGTACAGCCCTGCAGTGTGGCTGGTCAGGGGCTGACCAATAAGCCCTCACAGAGCTGCTCAGGCCCAGGAATTGAGGGTCCAGGGCTCACTGGGGGTCCCACAGAGGGACTTGCTGGCTCTTACTGGGCGGGCTGGAGTGTCCAAGTGAATGCCCTGCAGATGTGACCAAGCAGGGGAGGGAAGCCTTCCTGGGGCCAGCGGGGGCAGCCTGCGCTGCTGCAGGCCGGGCTGCGCCTCCGAGCTGAGGGGCCGTCTTGGCTTCCTGGGTCATGCCCCGGCCTGGAAACCACTTTTGTCTGCGGTGAAGGCCAGCCTCCCGGCCGGCCCTTCCCTCATGCCTCTGCCCACCCCCAGGGACCAAAAGGGGCTGCGGGGAAGCCGGGGAAGCCAGGAGACGCCGGGCTGCCGGGACTGCCTGGTGTGGACGTGAGTGTGCTCTTGCCTCCCCGGCCCCTCCCTGCTCCCACGCCATGAGCCCCCGACTCCCCTCCAGGCCTGGAGGGGCTCCTTCCCAGTGCTGCTCTCCACCTGGGCCGTCTTTGTTTATTTACTTATTTATTTTATTTTTTTTGAGGGCAGCGTCACTGGCCCTCATATGTGGGACCGAACCGGGCCGCTGGCTGCCCAAGCCAGCGCTTAACCACCGCGCCCCTCGGCCCTAGCTGGGCCTTCTTAAGCAGGAAAGCCGGAGTTGGACGTCCCCAGCAGGGTTTTTATCCCAGAGCCTGGGTTGCTAGTCTGGCCAAGGTGGGCGGGCGGATGGGCGGCAGAGGACAGAGGCAGCCCACAGTAGAGGCGAAAGTCCCACCGCCTCTTGCTTACTGGCAACAAAAGCCCCCCGAGCCCCAGGCCAGCACAGCAGCCACCAGGGGCTGGAGGCCAGACCCAGGACAGCCGCGGGAGCTGGAGGGGGTCTGAGAAGTGGCCTCTGCTGCCTGCTGGGCTCACAACTCCAGCATGAGCTGCAGGCGCTGGCTTCCCACTGGCCCGCACCTCCCCCCAGAGCCTCTGGACACAGCAGATGGACAGTGGATGGGCCAGGGGAGGAAGGCGCCAGGCCTGAGGGCCTCTTGGTCTCTCTGGGTGCTTAGTTAGGGAAGGGCCCATGGCTTGTTCTCCCTGCTGCACATGGCGGGGTGGGGGCAGTTCCTTTCCATGTGACCCTGGAGCCCTACTCCTCCCCGCTTTCTAGGGTCTGACCGGTAGGGATGGACCCCCTGGGCCCAAGGGCGCCCCTGGAGATCGGGTAAGTGCCTGTAGCCCTTAGAACAGCCTCAGCTCAGAAGCAAGGACGGAGCCAGGGGTGGTCAGGCTGAGCGCCCGCCATCCCCAGGGCTGTGGGGCTGGCAGCTCTGAGGGCAGCTGCTGTGACTCGGATGGCTGGGCCCTACCCGCATGGGGGGCGGCGGGGCAGGAGGGTGGGTGAGCACAGGGTGGCGAGTGGCCAGCCCCCTGTGGTGCCTG
Source organism: Aselliscus stoliczkanus (assembly GCA_033961575.1). Taxonomy (NCBI): domain Eukaryota; kingdom Metazoa; phylum Chordata; class Mammalia; order Chiroptera; family Hipposideridae; genus Aselliscus; species Aselliscus stoliczkanus. The sequence continues at coordinate 975,981 of CM066738.1, read as the reverse complement.
CCCGTCCCACATGCACCCCAGTCAGAGTGGTCCTGGAATCCAGCGGTGTTGGGGAGGTTGGTACGGCTGGGGGGTGACCGGCCCCACATGCCACCATCCTCCCCGGTGGGCTGCCACTCACTTCTCTGCCCACTCACGAGGCCCATGGTCACCTAGACCTGCCCTGAGACTGACCATCGCCCAGTGAAACCCACTTCCTGACCAACCAGCGCCTCTTCAGGAAGCCTTTTCCCAGCCCAGCGCACCCCGCGCTTCCCCCTTGTGAGAAATGAGCACCCACCAGCCGGCCCGGGTGCCGGGGAAGGCGGGGAGGCCACGGGGGACGAGCACACGGCACTGCCTTGGGGGGCTCAGCTGTAGGAGTGTTCTGAGTTGGAGACAAGCAAGTGGCTGCTGTGGCCAGCGGGCCCTTCAGTGCCCCGGGCGCGGGAGGGCAGCTTTCGAGCGCGGCCGGAGTGCTCCGTGTGGCTCAGGTTGGCGCCCGCCTTCCTGGTGGCCCCGCCGCCGGCGCTGCTCTTCCTTCCGAGTCTGTTTCCAGAGGCCTCTGGCTGATCCTGCCTGTTGGCTGGCGAAGGATTGGTCCCAGATCACTGGGGCATCCGCCTTATGTAAAACGGGGCTCCCCAGAGCAGCTGTAGAATGGACTGGGGAGGGAGGGGTGCGGGCTTGCAGACGGAGGTGGGTGCCTTGACCCAGCCCACCCCTGACACCTAGCTTCCTTCTGCAGGGAAGTCTGGGGCCTGCCGGGCCACCCGGGCTGGGGGTGAGTACCGTCTCTCCCGGTGGAGGCCAGGGTGGGGCCCTCCGCACGAGCGAGCCCCGAGAGGCCCTCGCAGCCTCTCCTGGGGGCTGGGCCCTCTCTGGAGGAGGCTCTGCTGCACCAGCTGCTCACCCTGGGGGGCTCTCCCCCATACCCACCTGACCGATTAAGGAAGGGGAGGCGGGCGGGCACACCGGTCCTGTCCCAGCAGGCCCTGACCCGCGCTTGGCTTTGCAGGGCAAAGGCCTCCCTGGACCCCCCGTGAGTACCGACAACCCTCCTGCCCACCACACCCAGAGCCAACCTGGCTGCCAGGTCCCAAACCAGGGCTGGGGGTGGGGCTTCTGGGAGGGCAGAGACTGACCCCTACCTGGAGTCGCTGCCCCTTCAGAGAGGGCAAGCTGGCCCTCCGTGGGGGTCCGGGAGAGGACTCTGAACGCCCCAGGCTGCCCGGAGCTCCTTGGGTGCACTCCCCCATCTCTCACTTCTTTACCCCCCAGGGAGAGGCAGGAGTGAGTGGGCTCCCAGGTGGACTCGGCCTCCGCGGCCCCCCGGTGAGTGGCTGCCCCAGACCTCCCCCCACTGCTGGGGGGGGGCCCTGCCTGCCTGAATTCAGTTGCAGGAGCTGCCCCACCCTCTCTCTTCCCGTCTCTCCCTGCTTCCCCTCCCCACTTTCCGTTCTTGGTGGGCTTTGATGGAAGCCCTGGCTGACCTCCAGGGAGAGGGACAGCTGGACCTCGTGACCGCAGAGGACATGAGCACAGGCCAGGCCGGGGAGGTGGGCAGAGCTGGGAGTGTCCCCATAAAGGCACAACGGAGTGAGGCTTCTCTGGAAGTAGCCGGTCACCTCGCCTCAGCTGGGGCTGGTCCATCTAAGTCGTAACCCTCCTCCAGGGACCCTCTGGACTCCCAGGCCTGCCTGGCCCCCCAGGACCTCCCGGACCCCCCGTAAGTACCGGGAGGCGGGCTGCAGGACGGGTGACTGTCCCCAGCCCCGGGGTCCATGCCCACGTGGACTCCTGGCCACTCCCCAGACAGCCGGCTGAGTCGGGGCTGAAGCAGGGACCTGCGGGTAGTCAGGGCTCAGGCCTGGTGGCCACCCTCACCCCCGGGACAGGCGGTTTCTGTCATTGTCACATGTCCTGCCAATGGACCAGCAGTGCCCAGCACAGGCCATGTGGGGGATGAAGGGCCGCTGTCCCCCGGTGTCCACAGTGGTGGGTGTGGGGCGGGAGGGGAAGGGACGATGGGTGTCTCAGTCAGCCGTCTCTGTGTTCTAGGGTCACCCAGGGGTCCTCCCCGAAGGCGCTGCTGACCTTCAGGTGGGCACCGGCAGCCATGCGTGAAAGGGGCTGGGGGCGCCTGTTGTGCTGGGCGGGGCTGTGGCCCCATCTACCACCTGGGGACCCGTCTGGAGCCACCGGCTCCCCCCCTGCAGGCCTACCAGCCCCCACACAGCCTCCGCATGCCCTCCCTGCCCCACCCTGCTACCCACCCAGCCACGCACAGCCGTGGGAATCCAAGTTAAGCAAAATCAAATTAAGCAGGCCAGCCCCGCTCGGCCACACGCGGCCAGGGTCAGCTGTCCTGGGCAGACAGAATATTCCCCTCACATAAGGCTCCGGACTAAAGTCTGGGACTCGCTTTGAATTCATGTGAAAAGGAGAGCAGCGGCCGGGCAGCCCCGACCCGTTCCTCCGCTCCGGGCAGCTGGTCCCGGCGGCCAGCACCCAGCCTCCCCTCCACGGGGGGCCGCGGTGTGGAAACAGGCGCCACCGGTCTGGTCTGGCTCCGCTCGTGCTGCCTGTCCCAGAGGGGGTTGGGGATAGTGCACAATGGGGACAAGAGCCGGGCCCTGATGGGCAGGCGAGGGGCTGAGGGCAGGTCCATGCCGCTGTGGAACGATCTGGAATCCTCACGACCGCCCCCCCCCCCCCGGGGACGCGCGCTTCCTCCTGAAGCTCGCCTGTGTGCTGAGGGAGGCCCAGCCTGAAGTGCGTCGCAGGCAGCCGGCTGGGATGAAGGCCGCTTTGTGAAGCTCGCAGACACGGGCTGAATAAATAGCTGCCTTGACCAGCCCTGCACTGAGGCGGAGACTCTGAGCCAGGCTGGGAGGGGGCCTCCGAGGGGTCTGGCGGCCGGCTGGCGGCCACAGCCACACCACACCCTGCCGCCCACACTGAATGAGGCCCTGTCTGGCTCCCCAGAAAGCCCCAGGTCCCTTTCGCCCGTGCGGAATGGCCCGTCTCAGGGCCCCTGCTGCCCGGGAGGGGTCTGACCGCTCTTTTCCAACAGTGCCCAGCCATCTGCCCGCCAGGCCCCCCTGGGCCCCCAGGAATGCCAGGGTTCAAGGTGAGTGGTGGACCCAAGCCCGCAGGAGGCAGCCCAGCCACCACGAGGACTGAGGTCCTCCCACCCTGCCTGGGGTCCTTGCTGTCCCCTCCCCCCAAGCCCTGCTGACTTGCTGGACACTGGTGTGGCCGCCGGGAGAGCTGGTCTCAGGCCCCGGACCCCTTCAGCCCCGCTGTGCCCCTCCCACGGGGCCTGTTTCCCCACCTGGCGGAGGGGGGGGCCATGGGGTCACGCTGTGACTCATCACCCACCACTGGCTTTCAGGGACCTACCGGCTACAAAGGGGAGCAAGGAGAAGCTGGCAAAGACGGGCAGAAGGTACTGTGGGTGCCGGTGGGGCCGCCGCTCCGCCGTGAGCGTCGAGCGTCGCAGGGAGGCATTGGGGGTGTGGCTAGCACTCCAGGGGTGGTGGTGAGTGAGGAGGTGCTGGCTGCATGGCACACCCCAGCTGAGCGGCTGCCATGCCACCTCCCCAGTGGGCCTGGCTGGTCACAGACCCCTGATGTGGGGCAGGGCCTCTGGACAGACTCCCACCCCAGCCAGCGGGCCCTACTGGGGCCAGAGGTGGGCTTCAGTTGAAGTGTCCCCCAGGAGTCCCTGCCACCTTCCCCCTCACGGCCCCTGCCCATGGAATGTGTCTTCCTTCCTCACCACAGGCTGGAGGTGAGGCCAGGTGCCCTATAACATGGGGAGAGTGGCCAGACCACCGTGTGGGCAGCAGAGGTCCCGCCCCCTAGGAGGAGGCATTGGGGATGACTGGGCACATTGCCGGGACAGAGGCCATGGGACACGGCTCCCCCTCTCCGGAGGAGGCCCGGTGCCCTTGGCCTTGGAGATTCGGCTGTGAAGTGGGGGCGTGGGACCGGCAGGCACGGAAGGTGCTGGCAGCGCTCCCCCTAACCTCCTCCCCTCCGTTGCAGGGTGACCCCGGCCCCCCTGGGCCCGCCGGCATCCCAGGCACTGTGGGGCTGCAGGTAGGTAGGACGAGGGGCTGGACAGGGTTGGGGATACGGGATGGGAGCCCCTTGGACCGCTCGGGGCTGCTCCACTACACCCCCAGTGGGGACGGGCGGGCCCTGCCCCCTCCAGGGCCTGAGCTGAGCTGAGGGCCTCAGGAAAGCACCAGGCCCCGCAGCGGCTCCTGGGGGCGTGCGGGCCTGGGTGCTGCGAGCCCAGGCCCTGACTCGCCCGCTGTCTCCCCACAGGGCCCGCGGGGGCTCCGAGGACTGCCAGGGCTGCTTGGGCCCCCAGGGGACCGGGTAAGTCTGACAGCCCCTACCCGCCCACACTGGGGGGCTGACACAGCCCTAGGTCAGTCCAGGCGGTCAGGGGTCCAGACGTCAGATGGGCCCTGCGAGCGCTGGTCCTCACAGCAGCCGGAGGTGGGCGTGTGACTCGGCAAAGCTGCCTCTGGGCCCCGTTCCCTCGTACGTCCCTTAGCTGGGGGCTATGGAAACTTCTGTGCCAGGCCCCAGAGAATGGGGAGAGGAGGGAGGCCTTGGCAAATGTGGGGGGCGGCTAACTGGGCAGGGCCTGCTGGGGTGCTCGGGTGGGGAGTTCTGGGCCTCTCCAGATGGTGCAGGGTCCTCTGAGGCGCTGGCCAGGCTTCAGAAGAGAGCCCCAGATGCACCCCTCTTCTCCACAGGGTCCCATTGGGTTCCGAGGGCCCCCCGGGGTTCCAGGACCGCCCGGGAAAGCGGTACGTGTGGGTCTGGGGGTGGAGGGTGCCCCTCACTGGCCCAGGTTCTGTTCCCTTCCCTCACCCTCACTCAGATGCCCCCCCAGCCCTGCTGGGCTGCGCTGGCCCATCCCAGGGCTGAGCCATCCTGTGGGCACACCTGGGGCGTGACTTTACCAAACGAGTTTGTCTGTCCGTCATTGGAGATCCGTGTGCTTTCACTTCCTGGACACAAAGTGAGGTGTGATCAAGGACCGTCTGGCTTCTGCGACGCTCAGCACAGCCGTCCTGCCGCCTCCGACCACATCTGGGGCCGGTCCCGGCCAGCCACGCCTCAGTCTGGCTCTCCCACCTTCTTGAGTTAACTCTGTCCCTACCCGCTCTTCTCATTTCAGGGTGACAGAGGCGAGAGGGGCCCAGAGGGGTTCCGTGGCCCCAAGGGTGACCTTGTAAGTGACAGAACCTGGTGTCTCTAGGTCCTCCCTTGATAGAACCTGGTCTATGACAAAGGGGGAGACGCGGTCCCAGCTGCAGTGGGTTGCACATGGGGGGCGGGGCATGGAGCTGCCGCCCCTCCTGTGGGTGGCGGGAGTGGGCCCCTGGCACGCTCGTGGCCTCAGGCAGCTCTCTGCAGCCTGCCTGGGGCCCTCCGCCCTCATTTCCCCAGTGGCTCCTTCTTATCTGACAAGCTCCCTTCTGGAGCAGCTGGGCAGGGGCCATAGGACCAGACTCTTGGGTGCAAATTCTGGCCACTGATGCACACTTGTTGAGAGGCCCTGGGCAGTAGTGCTTGACCTTGGTCCAAGGTTGCCCAGCTATGAAATAACAGAAAATAACTTGGGTTAAGCAAGCGAACACGAGAAGCCCAGAGGTGACTAAGCAACTGAAGTGACCGTCCTCAAACTGGCATTTGTCTGCGGACGCCTCCAAACCAACCAGTTCTTCCTCTGGACTGAGCTCAGCAGCCAGAGGCCCACGAGGTGGCTGCGATGCTGCAGTGTCCACAGGATCCTAACATAAGGTCCCTGGCGGTTGGGATTGGCCAAGGCAGCTGCCGCCGGCCTGAGTCCAACACCTGGCTCCCAGAAGGAAGAGCGCGGTGTGCCTGGGCCCCTGGCCTGAGCCAGCCCAGCCAGTGACAGGGTCTGGAGCACCCCTCAGCATCACAGCTGCAGTGGCTTCCGTGTCTTTCAGGGCAGACCTGGTCCCAAAGGAGTCCCCGGTGTGGCCGGGCCGGGTGGAGAGCCGGTGAGTCACTGGGGTGGACCCTGGGGCGGCGGCTGCTGCTCTCGGCCGGCCCACTGCAGCCTGCGCCTCCTCCCAGGGCCCCGGGCTTCAGGGCAGGGTTTGTCACGTGGGTAATCTCGCCAGCCCCCTGCATTTGCACTTTCACGGGGCCACAACTTCTGTGGTCCTCACGACCGGCCGTGGAAGGGCAGGGGTCTTTGGTTGAGCGCACCTGTATTCCGGGGGCATGAGAGACATGGGGAGGGCAGGACCAGTGGGCACAGGTGTGGGGCCTCCGCCCTGTGTGCCCAGCTCAGCCCGGACCCTCTAGGCCCCTCCCAGCCCGGTCCTAGGGGACAGGTGCTGGTGTCTCCTGGGAGTGGGGCTGCTCTGCTGGCCTGCCGCCTTCCCAGGACCTGGCAGTACCCTCAATTCCGAATCAGCTGAGTGTGGGATTAGACAGGCCCGCACCCAGATTCCGGTTCCCAAGCCTCGGCTTTCCCTCCTGGAACACAGAACTCCCCTGGAGGCTGTGCGTGTCCCATAGGGCAATCCTCACATCCCTTGCGGTGCCCACGCCCCCTTATCTGCCCACACCCTCTCACCTGCCAGCACCCCATCATTTGCCCGTACCCCCTCACCTGCCAGCGCCCCATTTGCCCGCACCCACTCACCTGCCCACACCTTCACCTGCCCACCGTCTTGTCACCTGTGTGGTCCGAGGGCAGCACAGGTTACCATGTGGCTGTGGGACCAGTTCAGGGTCTGCTCGTCCTGGAGGCACCAAGCCAGTGAGGGGAGATGGGGAAGGGAGCTGCTCAGAGCGGGTGGCCTAGAGGTGACAGGACTGGGGGGGGCACGCTGCCCTCTGGGCCTCACACCACCCTCTGTCCCAGGGCATGCCGGGGAAGGATGGCAGGGATGGCGTGCCAGGGTTCGACGGCGAGAAGGTTTGTGCATGGCTGGCGGCCTGCAGGGGAGAGGGGTCTGTGGGGACTTCGCATCCCATCACCCTGAATCTCCTGCAGGGAGAGGCCGGTCGCAATGGTGCCCCAGGAGAGAAGGGACCCAATGGGCCACCGGTGAGTACACGGGGAATCCTGCGGTGGTTCCGGGGACTGAGCCAAGACAGTCATCTCCTGGGGTCCCTGGGCAGGGCCTTGTGCATCAAGGCCGGGGAAGCTGCCGGAGCCCCTCGTCCTTTTGGGCGCTTTGACCCTTGACCTCTGTCCTGCAGGGTCTCCCAGGACGAGCAGGGTCCAAGGGCGAGAAGGGAGAGCTGGTAGGTGGCTTCTTTCCCCCGGGGTGGGGGGAGGGCGGAGAGGCTGCGAGCGGGCACTCAGGGCTCTCCCCTCCATGCAGGGCAGAGCTGGAGAGCTGGGTGAGGCTGGCCCCTCAGGAGAGCCCGGTGTGCCCGTAAGTATCACCGCCCTCACCCCCCACCCGAGTGCGCAGACCCTGCCGACACCCTCCCTCTCTCCCCTTCCCTGTGTGTAGGGAGATGTTGGCATGCCTGGGGAGCGTGGCGAGGCTGGCCACAGGGGCTCAGCGGTGAGTGGGGGACAAGCGTGGGACAGGGGCTGGGCTGGAGCCACCGCCATGTGACCCAGTTTCTGTGTGGGCTGGGGTGGTGTTTTGGACACATTAATGGGCTGAGCCCATGAAAGCCAGGAGGTGGGAGGGCCGGGCCTGAGCTGTCCTGCCCTTGAGGTGTCCGTGCTGAGGGAGCGCCCCAGCACTGGGCCCCAGGAAGTGCTGTGGCAGCGCCCCAAGCCATGTGTCCCCACAGATGGAGAGGATGACCCCAGCCACAGTGCCTGGAGGCCCTGGGCATCGGCTCCTGCCGCCAAGTCTGCCTGGTGCCTGAGCTCTCAGGGCACGCCTGACCTGAGTTTGGGGCCACCTCACTACCCCCCAAGATACCTTCCCACCTCTGTCCCTAGCAACTGGGCCAGATGGCTAGGAACTGTCCCTGTGTCCACCTGCCCCTGAGGTTGCCAAAGCTGGACTCACACTTTCCTTCTGACTTTCAGGGGGCTCTGGGCCCACAAGGCCCTCCTGGGAACCCTGGTGTCCGAGGCTTCCAGGTGGGTTGGTACCCAGTGAGCCCGGGTGAGGGAGGGGTCCCTGCTGGGCTTCGCTGTGGGCACTGACCAGCTGCTCCTCATCTGCAGGGCCGGAAAGGCAGCATAGGGGACCCTGGCCTGCCAGGCCCCCAGGGCCTCCGAGGTGGCCTGGGCGACCGGGTAAGTGGCTGTCCAGCAGGGGTTCCTGCCCCTGCGCCCGCCCCACTGTCCGCAGTCCCATGGGACACACACATACACACAGGCCCCGTTGACTTGGTGCCCAGCTGCTGGGGCTTCCGGCTCTGCTGGGGCCCGTGGGCTGAGGAGAGGGGCAGCGGCTTTAGCGGTTGGGATTCTGGGCACAGGGTCACATTGCTTTAAACTAAGGGTGGAAAGCGTCACTCTCAACTTCTGTAACTCACTGTCTAACTTTCTGACTTACCTAGCTGTCTTGTGAGAGGTGGTAGGTTCCCTCTGGGGGTCCGTTGTCCTGTGACAGGGTGCAGAGGGCCCCGGGTTGGGGGACGGTTACCAGGCGGCCAGGCGCAGAGGGGCCTCCGGCCACGCCACACCAGGTCCGTGGGGGCCTTGAGAGCCTTCCGTGGCCGCCCCCCCGCCCCCTCCCGCCTGGCCCGGCAGTGACAGAGACCTCTTTAGATGTGCAGCGGGGTCCTGCCAAGGCCACACCCAGCTCCAGACATCCCACGGACGGACAGGGAGGCCTGGGGCCCACCATTCCAGACACCCTTCTTCCGCAGAGGGAGGTGGCCGTGGAAGACCCTCCCTCTTCCGCTGGGCCCTCCATTGGTCTCCAGGGGGGAAATCCGGGGACCGACCGGGACAGGCCAGCGATGCCAGGGCGTCTGAGGGTGGAGGAGAGGCCCCGTCCCTGGGGCGACGAGGCGGCCACGAACTTGTGTGGCCTCGCCTGCAGTCACAGGCAGTGTCCACACCGTGTGCCCACTGGGCGGGTTCTCCCGCACTCTGCTGTTGGAGCACAGGGACCCTCTGTATTTGAATGCCTTAGGGGTGAGCCCAGCCACGCCCAGACAGGTCCCTAATCTCACGTCTGGGATGATGATGACAGGAGCTTTGGACTCCCTGACTCAGCAATCCCACCGGTGAAATTGTCCTAGGATGGCGTGTGCCAAGGTCCCTGCAGTTCCTGGTATTAGAAACAGGACCACATTTGAGACGCCTGTAACCAGCCTCGTGTGTGGGTGATGCTGAAGGGCCCTTGAGAGACCGGTGGTGCCATGGACACACACGGAGGAGCTGGGGGCATGTGTCTGGGGGAGCGTGCAGCTGCGGGGGTCCAGGAACCGCTCTGACGCTGACCCTTCTCTCCGTGCAGGGCGCGGGAGGAGCTGCAGGCCCTAAGGGAGACCAGGTGAGCGGGCTGGCTGCCCCACCTGCTGGGCTGAGTGGCACCCCGTTTCTCATCTCTCACTCGTTCCCTCCCTTCCTCCCAGCCCCCCAGCTGGGACTTGGGGCAGGGCAGCCAGCCTCACCTCACCACCGGCTCCTGGGGCTCCCCTGGGACCCCGCCACGGGCGGGCGTGCCCCCTGCCGACCTGGGACACTGACGGGGAGGGGGCGGAGCCTTACGTTTCCCTCTGGAGGCCGGGAGGGGCGGGGCCTGTGTCCCTGCAACTCTGCTTCCCGGCAGCACACGCCCTTTTTACGTGGTAAGGACCTAAGACGACGGCCACCCACCGGAGGGTCTGCTCGGAAAAAACCCTCATCATGTCGACACTGTTGGTGGCCCGGGCCTGGCTCGTGGGCCCCAGCTCCCCCGAGGTTCGGGGGCAGCCTCAGGCGTGAACGGTTCTTTTACCTCTGGGGTACCCTTTTCATTTTCAGGGTATTGCGGGTTCCGATGGTCTTCCTGGGGATAAAGGTGAACTGGTAAGTGTGAGTGTGTCACCCTCGCTGTTCACCAGGGGGAATGGCCAGCGCGTGTGGGGACCCACCTGGGGGAAGGCGGGGCCTGTGCTGTCCTGTGGGGGATGGGCGCGGGCCTGGCTGTGGGGCTCTGTCTTCTCCTGCAGTGAGGCGGCTTGCAAAGGCACGCCACGTGTGGCCTTTGGCATGAATTAGTCACAGCTAAGTTTTAACTAAAGAAAAACCGCTTGCACAGAACTAAGATGCAGCGTCTAAAACAAAACTCTTGACTGAGTTCACCGAGATTCATGTTTCTCCTGGGGGCAACTGAAATGGAGCAGCCATGCAGACTGCGGGAAGGTCTTTCTGGCTCCCCAGCGGCCGGGGTTCCAGTTCTGCGTGTCTGCCTTTCTTTGCGTCTCGGGCAGGCATGCTAGCCTCCAGCAGACCGTGCAGCCCAGGCAGGCTTTTTGTCTCCAGCCCTGATAATCCCAGGGGAGTGTGCGAGCGTGCATGCACGCGTGTGCTGTTTATTTGTGGCAAATTCCCATACAACTTTGACAAAGGGGGCCCTGGGAACCCGCCGCCCGTTAATCCCACTGCGGAGCTGCGGCTTCCATGGAAGCCGTACACCGCGGTCAGGCTGTGGGCTGAAAAGCTCGCTCCCGGAGCCTCAGTCTGGCCTCGATGGGCAGTCGGCTCTGTGGCCTGAGCAGAGCGTGGAGTCCAGGCTCACCCAGGGGAGTTGGCCCTGGCCCTGCTGCTGTCTGGTTGGGACAGTGTTCCTGAGGACACAGCCGGAGAAGGGGACCTTGAGGCACAGAGCCCTCGACGTTACATGTGACAATAAAATCGGTGGGAACAAATAAGCACGTATGTGAAAAAGTACTACGCAGACACTAAAACACCTTTTGGGAAAATGAGTTCAAAAAGAAGCCAGTGATATAAAAACTATCCAGAAGAATAAAAGTGACATTTTGTCATAGTCAATAGCAGTTTCGTGCATGACCTGACTTTTTATTTCATCTCCAACTAATAATGTGTGAGATTAGTTCCATGGCAACTATTTCCCACCCACCTAACAACACGAGTCATAAAAATGTGCTTCTCTTTTGTAGGGTCCCAGTGGCCCTGTCGGACCCAAAGGAGAGGTGAGTGGCAGGCAGGAGCCCGACGGCCAGAGGAGCCCGCTGGTGCCTCGGGCCGCCGCCGGGCCGCCAGGCCAGCCTGCAGGTCCTGAGCGCTCGCTCTGTTGCCAGCTATGAGGCAGCCGCGTGGGGGGGGGCAGCCGCAGGGCGTGGCCGGCCTCCCCCCCAGCTCATCCTGCGGTCTCTCCCCAGTCTGGCAGTCGAGGGGAGCTGGGCCCGAAAGGCATCCAGGGCCCCAACGGCACCAGCGGCGTGGAGGGCGTCCCGGGCCCCCCCGGGCCCGTGGGCTTGCAGGGTGTGCAAGGCATGCCTGGCATCACCGGGAAACCTGGGGTCCCGGTATGTGCCCCTCCCTTGCTCCGGCCAGTGTGCGCCTATCAGGGTGACGGTGGGGAGCCCGCGTGCCCCCAGCACGCTGACCGACTTTTGGGGTAAATTTCAGGGGAAAGAAGCCAGTGAACAGCGCATCAGGGAGCTGTGTGGGGGAATGGTCAGTGGTGAGTGTTCCTGGAGTCCCGCAGGTGGCTTGCTCCCCACCTGTGGTCCCTGGAGGTTGGCGTCTGAGCTGGGAGAGGGCCCTGACAGGGACTAAGGGTACCTGGCACACGAGGCGTGTTCCAAGTGTCCGCCCAACGAAAGTTACAAGGCACAAAATTGAGCCCTTTCAGCTTTGATAGACCAAGTGGACATCTTGTGGCCACTCCAATTCACGGGATTTTTAAGGAGCTCCAAAAACACGAGTCCCTTTTCACTCACTGGTGACAGAGGGAATCTGGCAGCATTTACCACGTAGCCCAGAGCAATTAAAGCCAGTCGGTGGATAAACGAAACTTTCTCCGAAAGGCAGTATATACTTGATGCTTCACATAAAATCCTTTGATGACCCTCTTTGAATAACTGCTGACATCTTTGTTTTCCAAAAGAACAAATTGCACAGTTAGCTGCTCACCTGAGGAAGCCTTTAGCACCGGGATCCATTGGTCGGCCTGGACCAGCTGGCCCTCCGGGCCCCCCCGGGCCCCCCGGCTCCATTGGTCACCCAGGTGCTCGGGGGCCCCCTGGATATCGTGGTCCCACTGGAGAGCTGGGAGACCCCGGACCCAGAGGTGAGTCCAGTCAGCCCCACCACGGCCTCTCGGCCACATGACAGAACCCCCAGACATTCCCGTCATCAAGCCCGCCCCCCTCCATGCAGTGATGTCCCCGCTGCAGGGATGAGGGAGGGAAGAGAACCCGAGGGAAAAGGGGGAACCCGAAATCACCCCGACATGAGCCAGTGGGCGTGCTGGCCTTGACTGGCCTTGTGAAGATCCAAGTTGTGTCGTGTCCCCCACCCGCCCCCTTGCTCTGGGTCCACACGGCTGCACGATGCTGTGGAAAGGGGGAGCCACTGCCAAAACCGGCCTCGGGGAGGGGCCGGCTGGGCCCTCCGCACTTGGGGCCCAGCACAGTCGGCTCCGTGCTCCGCCTGCAGGTCCTGCAGGTACCATGGCGTTGCTCAGAAATCCAAGTCTGCACCCCGGTGGCCCGCCTCCACTCAGGCTGTCTCGTGGCCCCAGTCAAGGATTTGAAGCTTACGATTCCAATTCATTCCAACTCATTGACCAAATGATTTTGTTTCTGAAAGACAGTTTAAGGAAAACGTTTCCAAAGGAAACAATTCTGTCTTTCTCTGTCTGTGAGGTGAAATTTAAATACTTTAGCAGGTGGAAGTATTTGTCAGCAGTGGTCCCATTTCACTTCTTTTTAAGATGCTCAGAGGTCAAACAATTTCAACCCTAGAAGCGAACATGTCAGGTTCACCTCCTCATCCCCAATTAAGCACCCCTCAGCTCCGTGTTTTCGGGGAGACTTAGTTCTGACATGTCTGTGCTAGTTCAGTGCCATGAGGTGCTGTCTTCAAAAGAGACCAAACAAAGCTTTCTTCACACAGGGGTCTGAATGCCTTTAAGAATTTTGAAAATAAGATTCAAAAATAGCACTAGTCGCCTTTACTGGTTCTCACAGCACGACAATGTTGACGTGACGGCCACCACAGACTTGTGGGTCACCGGCTGCTCTCCGGGACCCACGTCCTGTGGCTTCCTGCCTGAGGACGGATGGCCTCTCTCCCGGGAGGCTGGCGGGTGGCCTCACTTCCTGGCACCCGGTCCCCTCAGGAGAACAGGATGGGGATTAACTGAAAATGTGCACTGTAGGTCCTCAGGCAGAAGCCACTGTCCTCCGGGGACACGACAGGCCAGGGACGTGCCCCGGGGGAGGCCAGTGAACAGTGCCATGGCCCGTGAGTAGCGACAGGCCAGCACTAACCACCCCAGGGCCCCGTGCTGCCCCTCAGGCTGCTGGTCTGCTGTGGAGGTGACAGGCCTGACAGACACACTGACAGTCGCCAGCCGAGAATGCGGTGTCGGTCCTGTCGGTGAGCGCTGGGCAGCGGGACTACCTCGCCGTCTGCTCACGTGTGGCACTGTCTCGACAAAAGGTTCCATTTACCGGGAACAGAATTGCAGAACAACCTGTATGCATCTAATGTCACACAAAGCACAGGCTGACCCACAGGAGACTAGCACACCTCTGAGTGACACAGGCCCTAGAGCCCAAAACCAGCGGCGGGTGGGAGACTGGAACACAATTAGAGGGGTATTTCAAAGCACCTTTAGATAGCTCGTGGGCCAAAAACCACGTGGAAAACGGAGACACACGAAACTCAGCTGTCTAATAGGCATAGGTATGTCTGAACCAAAACTAAACACCAACAAAAGCCGCTGCTGACCAGGCGGTTCACTGTCAGACCCCATGAGCCCTGCGCTCGTGCTGTGTCCTCATCTAGAGGCGTCCCACTTCAGTGAAAAGAAGGGTCACGCCGCCGTGTGGCCATGACTCCACACAGGAAGTCTTTCATATTCTAAAGACGCGCTTATGTCAAATTGCTTTGACAGGAAACCAGGGGGACCCAGGAGACAAAGGCTCGGCCGGCGTGGGCCTGGATGGACCTGACGGAGACCAGGGGCTCCAAGGTACGAGGCCACTGTCACTAACAGCTTTTGTTCCTTGGCATCTTTTCCAAAATTTCATGCCTTTATATGGGGCAGTGTTGGGGGGACAAACACATCTCATTTCTAAAGGAATGCTTCCCTTCTCTCGGCAAAGCATCTTAGAGGCAAGGTTAGGAATTGTTTTAATAACCACTTTAATATGTAAACATTTCATCAATAAACACACCGTCCTATTTTAGTTAAGTGGATTCGGTTAAATTCTATGTAACTAAAGCCATCGGGTGTCTATTTCAGTTTAACTCTAACAGAATTTTCTCTTAGCTGACTGACACGTACCCTGAACGCTTCCATTTTTAAAGCTGAATCTAAGTGCTTTGTCAAGAGCTGTGCTCAGCCAGGGCCAGCCCCACTGTGTCCCACCCCCAGCCTTCTGGGACCGCTCTGCGTCACTGTCATCTGCACTCACATCCTGGGGTCCAGGCCTCCTGGTTCCCCCACATACACCAGTGGGCTCGGGCACTCTGCACGCCCCTGCATTCCACAGGAGGGGAGAGGCCCCAAACACTCTCCTCTCCTGGCCCCGAGACCCCACCCCAGGTCCCGGGGTTCTCCTTTGCTGACCTACTGTGCCTCTGCCTGTCGTCCAGCCACTCAGGTGCCCACTGAGTGGGGGATCTTCTTTCGCTCCCACCGTGTCCCCACCAACTCAGTCCAGATCCGTCTTCACATGACACCGATGCGTTCTTCCCAAGTGTGAGCCGCCACGTCCCGGACAGAGCACAGACCTCACTCCCTGTGGCTGTCCCATCGTCCCCACCCAGGGCTCCTGCCCTGCGGTTCCCCCAGCCTTGTCCCGAGTTAAGGAACAAGCTAGTCCAACGAAAGGGTTGCGGGGCCTAACGGATGTGGAGTCCCATGACTGCTGTCCTACGGTGTCTGCTCTTACCTTCCTGTTCTGTCTCTAGGACCGCAGGGCGTGCCTGGCGTTGGCAAGGACGGCCAAGACGGGGCCCACGGCGAGCCCGGCCTCCCCGGCGACCCTGGCCTTCCCGGGGCTGTTGGTGCTCAGGGGACCCCTGGCATCTGTGACACGTCGGCCTGCCAAGGAGCCGTGATGGGAGGAGGCGGGGAAAAGTCAGGTGCTAGAAGCTCCTAAAACACAACTTAAGGAGATGAGAAAGTGACGCCAATTTAAGCAGTGGGTTCTGGAGGGACACCCCAGGGGTCGGCAGCGTTCTGTTCTGAGGACAGGACGCCACACCGGGAAGTCCAGCCAGGCTTTCCTGGCCTGCCGCTCCGAGTCCTCAGTGGCAGCGACTGGACACTTGGTCCCTGAGGGCAGGCCTCACTGAGCTGCTGTCTCTATGTGTACAGACAGCAGTCTAGCCAGCTGTGACGCTGTCCCTCAGACCCAGGCCCTGGTAGGCCTGTTGCCCTGCCATCTGCAAGGCACACAGGGTGCACACATACAGTTTTACACAATTCCATGAGCTACACGACATTCAGCAACTTGTTTACATAGCATTTGCGTAAAGACTAAGGTATAATCCCAATAAAATGATAGAGTAAATCTTCAGATTAATGACTGGCCACAGTGAAACAAAAAAAATAAAGGACTTAATGTATGGTACCGCTGCCCACACAGGTCTGGTCTGACTCACCTGCTTCTTTTGTGTACAAACTTTT
The DNA here is from genome assembly GCA_033961575.1 of Aselliscus stoliczkanus. NCBI lineage: Eukaryota > Metazoa > Chordata > Mammalia > Chiroptera > Hipposideridae > Aselliscus > Aselliscus stoliczkanus. The sequence continues at coordinate 960,184 of CM066738.1, read as the reverse complement.
AACTGTCCGACGAACAGTATTTATTGAAGGTGACTTCATAGTCAAGTCTATCCGTACTATCTGGTGTAATAAATAAAGCCACTCATGTGACAACCTCTGTTCCAAACACTACAGTTTATTCCACAAGTCTATCCGTACTATCTGGTGTAATAAATAAAGCCACTCATGTGACAACCTCTGTTCCAAACACTACAGTTTATTCCACAAAAAGTAATGACTCTCAATATGGAAGTGAAGGCACCGAGCAACCTACCGTGACAATATTTCATAGTAAAAAGGTTTAAATAGGACTGCATTTTGGAATGCAGTACTATGCGACCAGAAGTCGTTATAAGGGGAATCGATAAACTAATGAAATAAATTTCCAAACTGCTTCTAGTGAAGAACAATTTAACTTGTTCCAGTTGTTAAGGCGGCATATTTAAAATGTAAATAATATAAGTAAAAAGCAATGTACCTTGTAGGATTAACCAAATTACAAGGGATGTTAATTTTTTAAGTTATCATGTTAAGAAAACATGATGGAATCAGACAGATATTTGAAAAAGTACTTACTAATTATCAAGATGTCTTCATCCTCACTGGTCTAAGAGGACGTTAACGGATAAGTAATTTGTACAGATATTTTTACAGAATGTGCTTTCCAAGTCCCCACTGGAGTCCCATCAACTTGAGTCATGCCCCGCTAGTCAGATGCCAGAGCAGAGCCCTGGGCTCGGACACGTCTCTGGGCCGGAGGGCACGGCCGTCTGCTTCCCGGGAATCAGGCTCCAGTTCCAGTCACTTCATCTCCATGGCTGGGCTGCTCTGTAGACTCTGCTGTGTGGGGCACGTCATCAAGGAGTCTGGTCTGGTCAGCTTTAGCCTTCTGCCAGTTTTACCACAAAATACACTCTCAAATTCCTAAAGTCGAGAAATGATCATTAATGCCGAATTCACAGACCTGAAAACTGTCTTCAAAAATACAAAAGGCGATTTCCGGACTGATATCCTGGATGGTGCCTCCCACCTCACTGGGCTTCCTCCTATTAGGTAGGTGCCTTTTTCCCGACACCAGAACTGAACACAGGATGGATGTATTGGGAATTCCTATAATGAGGCTACAGATCTTCTAATCCAGTTCATATATTCAATTTCTTTACTGGTCTTCTCATATTTTCGATTTCTTTACTGTTTTTTTTGAGAACGTATGCAAAATATTTACATGTTTTATTTTTCTCATCAAAAACCTTGTTTGTATATAAGTTGTATAATATATTTGCTACTTGGGAATCTTGCAAAATACATTTGACTATCAATAAAATTATAAAAACTATTAATCTAGATTTAAAAAAAAAAAATACAAAAGGCGAGGGCCGGCCGAGGGGCGCAGTGGTTAAGCGCTGGCTTGGGAAGCCAGCGGCCCCGGTTCAGGTCCCACATATGAGGGCCAGTGACACTGCCCTCAAAAAAAACAAAAAAACAAACAAAAGGCAAAAATTAAGAGCTAAACTACTTCCAGAAAACAGTTACATTAAGATGTCATTCACAACCTTATGTCACATCTTGTAAGGGGGTATATCTATGATAAAAATAGGGATTCAAACATTTTTTCATAGTTACATTTAAATGTATTTTTATTCACTTTTCCAACAGATTCTCCAAATGCCTGATCATGCTGTAAAGCCATCTTACATTTTAAAAAGCAGCCATATATACATTTGTTATTTTTACTGGGGTAAAATATACATCCCATTTCTAAGTGTGAGATTCAGACGCATCAGGCACATTCGCTGCAGACAAAAATCAGCACCCTCCATTTCCAGAACATTCCTCCACCCCACGGGCTTGTTTTCCACGCACACTGGTGGGCGCTATGGCAGGCATGGCCCAGGGGCTGGGCTCTGACCCAAACGCGCCCTGCTGGCGGTCCCTGTGCGCGCTGACCACCTCCATCCACTTTTAAAAAGGCCTTGATTTTAATGGCTGGATCAGAGCGACCAGCCCTGAGCACCTGGTCAGCCTCGGCCTCCCAGAAGCAGCCAGCGGAAGAAGACACCCCGACTCTTGGAAGCCTCTAGGAGACAAAGGTCATGGGCATGCAGGATGCAGAGGGTGGGGGACCCCATTGGACAATGTCCTTCGACTTGTCCGTCATTAAGTAAATGGCAAGCAGGAAAGGAGGGGGGCACATTGCAGACTCAACAGCATGTAAGAGCTACAGCCAAATGCAGTGTCTGGGTCCTGACTCAGGAGTCAACTGTGCAAACAGTGGTGAGCCACCTGGAGAGGTCGGCACATCTGTGCCCACAGGCCTCTGCCCTGCGGCTCCGGACCTGGGCCCTGCTCCTGTTGGCACAGGGATGGGTGCCGGGCAGTGGCGCTGGGCTTGCGGTTAGGCTTCTCCACAGCCGCTCTTCTCAGGATACATTTGGAAGGAAATGCTCAGTGGTCGGGGTCCACTGCTCTAACGGAACTCAGCGAGGGTGGGGGACGGGGTGGCATGGCGGAACACTAGTGGGCCTGCAGCGGTGACAGGGACATGGGAGGCCAGTTAGTCTCTCCATTTTGTGCATCAAAATTTTCATGCTTTAAAACATAGCATTCTTAAACAATCAAATCCAGGCTCATATTTTTTTTAAAATTTATTCCTAGATATTTTATAGGTTTTTGTTTGTTTGAGGGCAGTGTCACTGGCCCTCACATGTGGGATCCGAACCGGGGCCGCTGCATCCCAAGCCAGCTCTCAACCACCGCGCCACTCGGCCGGCCCTCATATATTTTTTTATTATAGTATAATACTTATTAAAATAAAATTTGCCATTTGAACCATTTGTAAGTTAATTCACTGACATTAGGCACATTCACTGCTGTGCAGCCATCACCACTGTCTACTTCCTAACTTTTTCATCGCGTGAAGCCGACACTCTGTCCCCATGAAACACTGAGGCCCCACTCCTCTCCCCAGCCCCTGGCACCTACCATCTACTTTGTCTCTAAGAGTGTGACGGCTCAAGAGACCTCACACGAGTGGATCGCACAGGATCTGTCCTTCGTGACGTCTTTCCCCGAGCAGGGTCCTCCGGCGCGTCCGTGCTGGAGAGCGTGCCAGGGCTCCACCTGCTTCTAAAGCTGCGTTCTGTGTCCCTGTCTGTGTGTGCGTTTTGCTGTCCATCGTCTGGAGATGCACATGGGTCGCTTCCACCTCTGGCTGTCAGGAGTCATGCTGCTGTGCACATTCTGGTACAAGGATCCATTGGTTTTCAATTCTCTGGCTAAGTGCCCAGAAGCGGAAAAGCAGGGTCGCAGGGCAGTTCTGTGCTGAACTTTCTGAGGAGCCCCGCCTGTTTTCCAGCCAGCAGCACCGTCTTCCATCCCCGCCAGCAGTCCCAAGGGTTCCAATTTCTGCGCATCCTCCCAACACCTGTTCTGGCTTTTGTAGCCACAACTCATGGGTGTGAGGTGGTATCTTTGTAGTTCTGATCTGCATCTCTCTGGTGATCGGTGATAGCAAGCATCTTTTCATGGGCTTGAGGGCCACTTGCCTATCGTCTTTGAAGAAACGTCTATTCGAGTCCTTTGCCCAGTTTTGAATCAGGTTGTTTGCCTTTTCGTTGCTGGGTTGTAGCAGGTTTATAGTTAATTCACGTCCAGGAAGGGAAGTGTAAGTGCTCTGCTGGTCTAACTCCTGAATCGTCTGGGATAGTGGGAGCGCTCCACCCGTCCATGGAACTTTAAAAAATTGACCACATAAGAAGTCACAATGGAAGTCTCAATAAACTTTTAAAAACTGCTTTTTTATACAGACAGACCATCTTCACTGATCACAATGTGATAAATAAATGTGAGAAACAGACAAAAAGCTGTTCTTAAAGGACACAAAGAAGCCCCCCATCTGTGGAAAATTCAGAACTGACTTCCACAGAATTCCTATGTTGAGGACGCAAACCAAGGAGATTAAAGACATTTAGAGACAATGAAGCTTTACCACCAAACCTGTGGGAAGTGTTCGAAGGGGCACCAAGGCAGCCATCAGCTTTAAAGGCCCTGATCAGAAAAAACGAGAAAAGCTGAAAATCAATAAGGAAACTGCCAACTCAAGACACCAGAAAAACCCTAGACGCTCTTCTGCAGGCCAGGCCCCCAGCAGGGCCTCCTCCTCCGGATGGCGGGCCAGCAGTGTCTCTGGTTCAGCCTGAGTGAGAAGCCTGGTGAGAGTAGGGAAGACTTGTGGAATAGTGCACTCACATAACAGGAAAATCACTTCAGACTCTCATGTACTGTGCCTGAAGAACAAAAATATTTATTCAAGGAAGAGGGGAAAAAGTTGCTAAGGAAACTGCAGAGTGTACATGTGTTTAGGCTGTTTTCTTTTTAATTACCCCAAATTGCTAATTGACATCACTTCAGCCCTTTTTTTTAAAATATTTTATTGGGGAATTGGGGGAGGGAACAGTGTTGGGGAATCGGGGAAGAGGAACAGACAAGTTGCTGTCCTTTTGTTCTTCAGTCTAGTTGCGGAGGATGTTGCTTCACTGGCCCATGTTGGTATTGTGATCATTGCGCTCTTCCTGGGTGAGGCAGATTGGTCACTGGCCATTGGACGGCCACTCATGGCGGTTGACAGCAGCTCACGCCAGCTGCTGGCCGCTCACGCTGGCTGCCGGCCACTCACTGTAGCCTATGGCAGCCCACTGCAGCCTACGCCGTCGCCGGTGACTCACGGCAGCCCAGCTCCAGGTCAAGCAGTTGTTCACCATCTTAGCTGTAGAGGGAGCAGTGTCACTGGCCCGTGTGGGATCTGAACCGGTGGCCCTGCTGCTCAGAGCTTGTGCTCCCAAGCCAACTTTTAACCAAAGAGCCACTCAGCTGGCCCCACTTCAGCCTGTCTCTTTTTTTATTTTTTTTTAGGGCAGTGTCACTGGCCCTCATATGTGGGACCCGAACTGGGGCCCCTGGCTTCCCAAGCCAGCTCTTAACCACCATGCTGCTCGGCCAGCCCCAGCCTGTCTCTTGATGGGTCCTAAAATCTGACACAGAAACAATCTATGAGTTCAATGTAATTAAATTTCAGAAATATCCAGGAAGCATAATATACATAAAATATAATATCCATAAGTTTTTGGGCTGGCCAAGTGGCTCAGTTGGTTAAGAGCACGAGCTCTGAGCAACGGGGTCACCGGTTCGATTCCCACATGGGCCAGTGAGCTGTGGCCCAACCTGAGCTGCCACTGAGCTACCAGTGGGTGGCAGGATGGCTCAGCTGGTGAGAGTGTGTGCTCCTAACAGCAAGGTTGCTGGATGGACTCCCACATGGCATGGTGGGCCACCCGCAACTAAGAGTGAACACAGCACCTTGAGCTGAGTGGCCGCAAGCTGCCGATGGGTGGCGGGATGGTGACTGGACTTGGAGCTGAGCGAGCTGCGCCCTCCACAACTAAGACTGAAGGACAACAACTTGCCTGTTCCCCTTTCCCAATTCCCCAATAAAATCTTACCAAAAAAAAAAAAAATCCGTAAGTTTTTAATCTATTTCATCTTTGAATATATATATATTGGGTTGCTGGAAAAGTCATGACATATTTTTGTAATGAAAAACAAAAAATACGTCACAACTTTTCTGACAACCCAATAGTTAGCAAGGTGTTTCTGCTGTTGTAATGCCTTCACTGTTGTTAAATGGATTATATTAATAACTTACTAATAGGTACACAGAGCCAAACACTAAATCATTTAAAAAATATAAAAGCTTTATTTTATTACAATAACCTAATAGTCTACCTCTAACAAATAGCATTAAAGAATAACTATATTATAAATAACCATAAATGATCCAATTATAACAAATCTGACATAAGTATTGCTTGAAAATACAATTAAATATACAATGAAAATAAGGAATATATCGGAATTATAGAGCTCACAAGTTCTATAACTCACACTGTCATGTGACACAGACAAGGGAAAAGGACAAACTCTGAGCATACAGCCCGAGGGGCCTGCAATCGCAGGTGGGAGCACAAGTTCTCTGGACCCGTCCAGGATCTAGACACAGGTGGCTCTTTTCAAAAAGGTTCCACATTTATCAGGCCAACCTGTGCTCGGTTCTCTAACCAGACTCGTGCTGCGGGCGCACAAGGGCCGGGACAGGGACACCGTCCGATGCTGAGGCCTCCTTCACTGAGGCCTCACAGCCTGAACACGAGTTCGGAGGCCAGCACCCAGGACCGAGGTTCCCGGCAGAGTACTACCTCCGTTCATTCTCTGAACTGCCACCAAAGGGGCGGACGGGACTGTCCCCCTGAGCACATGGCCGGACAAGCTAAGAGTGCTTGGTGGGCACCAATCAGACAGGGTCAAGGCTGTGCTGACTGTACTGAGGAACTGAGGTGCTCGGGCCCCAAGCGCCCCCAATCACCCAGCCCATGCAAGGCTCTCTCTTCTCTGCCTTCTGAGTGCACTGAAGCTTAGACTATTGACCTAAAATATATCTGACTCTCTTTTAACAAATTTTTTTGCTATTCTTTTTGTTGTTGTTGTTGTTGTTGTTGTTTTGCTATTCTTGCTTCATCTCTTTCAGTTTTTTGAGGGCAAAAAAAATCATATCCTCTGAAACCTCTTCACACCCCAGTATAATCCACTGTGCATAGTAGGCACTTAATGTGTTATGACACTGGGTCCTTGAGTCATTTCTATGCTGTCGTTTAGTGACTATATCCAGGCTGTGTTACTCCTTTAATCAGTGTCAATTACACCATTAATGAGTAGAGCCTTGTTCATACTGGACCAGTGAGAGATATTAGATTCCAGAAAACAAAGGACAGTTTGGGATATCTTCGGGGAAAGAAAATGACACATAAGAACACTGAGAAGTTGACAAAATTCTGAAAATCTAGCTGGCCTCAATACTAACCTTACCTTCTTAAGAGAATCTCCGTGCCTCTCCTGAATGTATTTCAGGAAGGCTGTGGTCCACTGAAGAGTTGTCGCCTTATCCGTCTCGGCATTACAGAACGGGGCTAAAAGGTTCAGCTCATCGCAACAAATGCGGATTCTGCGCCTGCAGTCAAAATCCAAAGTAATGACATGGAGAAGCTGCAGCAAGACAGGCGCAGAGCAGGAGTTTGTGCCACTCAAAGGGTCAGAACTCAGGAGCGTGGCCACCATGTGCCCAGTCCTGTCGCCCTCCCTGGGGCGGTTTCCCTAGTTTCTCCTCATAGGCGAGGAGCGCGGGCCAGGTTCATGTGTCTAGACCAGGGATGGATTCACGACCCTGAAACCAGAAGCATAGTTGTGTGTGTGTGGTTTTTCTGGGCAGGCCCTGGTTTCCGTCAACAGTTATGAACCGCCCTCAGTCTGCCCAGGACTCAGTCACACTAGGATTCCCAGCTTCGACTCCCCAAGGTGCTCTGGTTCAAAGGGAATCAGAGTCTACCAGCCTGGCTTATCCGGAAACCTGGTCCTGTTCGAGGCCATTTAAAACACACCTGGAGTCTTATGATTAGAACACTTTAACTTCCACACATTACACCAGTAATATGCAAAGTCCTACACAGCTGACACTGGACAGCTCACACAAGGCGGTCCTTGCCCCTCATCTTCCCAAGTGAGCACTCGAAATTCTACGGGGACTTGGTATGGGAGACAGCCGGCACTGCCAGATGCCCTCTGCCATCTAGGCTCAGCGCCATATCAGCGCGTCTAATTCGAGTCTCCAGTCTACGTGGTAGAGAATACCTCTATTTTATAGACAGAAATTTGAGATGAGATGGGAAGAATTTGCAGTTTGTTAAACTAGGAAATGGCACAGTAAGACTGGAACTTTTACTGTAAACATACAGGATAAGGTTTTCACGTAGCGAGTGTTCAGTAAATATTTATTAAATGTCAGTAGGAAAGACACCCTTTGTGACGCCCACTGTGTCCAGGGAGGTCCTACAGTTAGACCGTGTGTGTGTCACCTATTTAATGGTACCTCGCTGGCTACCAGCTGTAATATATCCCTTTACAAAGAAATAAACTGCCTTAGCTCAGCACTGGGGCTTCAGAGTTGAATTACTTGTCTTGCTCCATGCTGTATTTCCTGAGCCTACCACAGAAACTGGTACAAAGCGCTCAATAAATGACTAGGTTAATTAATCTTACATTAGGGAAAATCATGCAAAAACCCAGCTGTAAGAGAGAAAAATCAAGCACCTTTTGACTCTATATAGAATAGCACAAATAAAATCTACAGGTAAAACGACTTAACAGTTTTAACCTCCTCCTTCCCCAACATTCTTAAAAGAACCAAGCAAAACGAGTGACCTGGGCTGCAGGGCATTCAGCCCGGCAGGCCCACCCTCTTCTCACAAAGGCCTGCTGAGGGGCTGGCCCAACTGGCATCTGGGAACGTGTTTTTCAGGAGGGCTCCCCCCACCACTGGCTAAGAGGGGCTCCCTGGGCCCAAACTGTGTAAATGGTGTGGCTTGTGTTAAGCACTGGCTTTCCTTCCGGGGTCCGGAACAGGCTGTGTGGCCACATGACCGGCCCCAACAAAATCTCGGTGCGCCGGGTCTGTGCCGGCAACGCATCAGAGGCCCAGAACTCAGAGCGTGTAGTTAGGCGCTCCCACATCATCCCCTGGGAGGCCACGTGGGGGCCTGCGCCTGGTCGCCCCGGCTTCTCCCCAAGCACCTTTGCTGATTTTGCCATGTACTTTCTCTATAATAAACTAAAGCCTGAGTCCTCCTAATGGGTCAGCACACCTGGGGGCTAGGGGTCCCTGATCCATCTAGCAAACAGTGTTTACTCTTACCCACTTTTCCTCCCTTTGAACACAGAACCGGCTACACAACAGGTTTAGACAATAACCTGCCTGGCATCACTAGCACCTGAATCGATTTGCATGCCTAAGACATGGTCTGCGGGGAGGCCGGACAGTCCCACGCGTTACCTTCTGTCTCTCTCCATGCGGTTGTGCCTCTCCCTGCGCTGAGACCTTCCCCCCGGGGGCCCGTTCTGGGCCTGCTCCCCGAGGTGTGACTGCGCAGACTCCACGGACTGCCAGGTGCCCTGGGCAGCGGCGGTGCCCTCACCCACGTTCTGAATCTCTCCGAGGGCTCTTCGCTCTACACCTGTGTCCAATGGACGCATTCTGCCCCGATTCCTCTTATTTATTGCTTGCTTGCAGAGTGCTTCTTCTTTGAAAAGAAGAAAAAAGCAGTATTTTAACTTTTTATTCTTCTTATCCCCTTTAATGGTGATATATTTTTTGGTATCTTCAATCCAAGATACAAACACAGGTGGGTCAGGAGCACAGGGCACTGAACCGGAGGGCAGTCCACCGCAATGCCATGGGAGCAGTCAGCACGCGGCTCCCAGTGTCAAACTACAAGTCTAGGCCCAAACCCTTCACTGAAACACTCGGAGCGTTATGGGATCAACATACCCGTCAAGCCCCCTTGTTAACCAACAGGCGTTAACTGTCATCTACGAAGAGACAGACCCAAAAATTGTTTGATTTTTCTGATACTCAGAGTGGGAAAGAACCCTCCAATTATTCTACTACGACAACTGACATTTTAACCGCAATTCTCAGAAGAGGACAAAACCTAAGTGTCTTAAGATTAAATACACCCTCACCTTACAAGTGATTCTCCCCACAAAAGGAATAATCCCATCATAGCAGATGCTACAGAAATAAGTCAAATTTCCACCAAACACAGAACAGCAGGTATCTAACTGGCATGTGTGGTGGTGTGCATCCCCAAGAAGCCACGTTCTCTAAAGCCAAGAACAAAGCCAAGTTCACTAGAGCCAAACAAGCACTTAGCACATTTCAGAATGGTGGTATCTTTTCAAGGGAGCCACAGAAGGGAGTTCACAGGCATTGGTAATATTTTATTCCTCACGCTGAGTGCTCAGTACAGCGACTATTTTAATCTTACTCTTTATACATGACAAATATTAACATGCTTTTGCATAAAGTGTCACAAAAACAAGGAGAAAGTGAATTACTGACACAAGAGAAAGCAGCCGCCCCCCACCTGTTCTGTGTTCATTATCTCTGGAAAAGTCCCGTAAGCTGTTATTTTGTTGGACAACTTGAAAAAGATTTTACTTCCAGGGATGGAGGGACTGCGAGTTAACTTTCAAGTTAAAGTTTGCCTTCAGTAGTTTATTTCTAAAACTTTCTGCATCACATTACGGCCTCTTGCCCCCAACTCAATCCTCTGCCCATCTGCAAATTGTCTCCTAAAGGTTCTAACGGATTTCAGACTCCTGCCTTGCTCACGAAATATAAAAATATAAATAAACTATGCACTTTGGTTAAGTTGAAGATAGCTGAAAATTTATGTAAGTCTATCATTTTTCTGTTTATGGAATTTATAATTAAGAAAAAGCAGCCCCTAGGCTGGCCAGGTGGCACGTTGGTTAAGAGTTGGCTTGGGAGCGCAAGCTCTGAAAAGCAGGACCGCCGGTTTGGATCCCACATGGGCCAGTGACGCTGCGCCCTCTACAGCTAAGATGCTGAACAATGGCTTGACCTGGAGCTGGGCTGCGGTGAGTCCCCAGTGATGGTGGGGCTGCAGCGGGGCTGCAGTGGGCTGCTTTAAGCTACTGTGAGTGGCCAGCAGCCAGCATGAGCTGCTGGGAGCCGGCGTGAGCTGCAGTGAGCGGCCATCCAATGGCCAGCGACCGATCTGCCCCTGCCGGGAAGAGCGCAAAGATCACAATACCAACATGGGCCAGTGAAGCAACGTCCTCCACAACCAGACTAAAGAATACAAGGACAGCAACTTGTCTGTTCCCCTCCCCCCAATTCCCCAATAAAATCTTTAAACAAAAAAAAAAAGCGGCAGCCCCTGAACTCAATGTCCCCATACCAAGTATAAGTAGGATGTTCGAAATACAGAAAAATGTTCAAAGTGAGATGACAGAGGAGGGGAGGGGTGGAAAGGGCCGAGAGATGAAGACACATCCAAGACCTGTTCAGGTTTATGAACCACCTCCCCACTCCGGGGCCAAGGCCACAATGACAGACAGGCAAAGGGCAGGCAGGAGCAGAATTCTCTGCTCTCTTCCCCTTGGTGGCTTACCTCCCACTTTAATCCACACCTGCTCAGGCAAAGCTCTGTTTCTACTGCCTAAAGTCTGCTTAGTGGATTCAATTTCTTGCTGATAACAGAAGGAAAATGCTCTAGGCAATCCGATATCCTGGTGCTTGGCAGCATCGAGGATAGAACACGAGTTACTAGAACTCTGGAAAAGAGGCAGAAGGAATTTTATCAATATGCAACTTGCTCTCCTCTTTACTGTACAAACAAAATGCTCTGAACAGAAGTGATGACATCGCCGCTATTGTTATGCAGTAAGAACTGTCTGTACGTGCGCTGCGGCCTTTTCAAAGTTCCCAAATCACGTAAATACCTCGATTTTAAAAGGTTATTATGCTCAATGAAACAAACAAATCCTTGGGACCTAATAAGTTCAATTCATTGAACACCAAAGAGCAAAGCTGCGCCCCCGCCTCCCCGAAGTACCTGTGTCTGTGGGAGACTGGTGCCCGAGCTGCTGGTACAGGCATTGGTGGTGAACAGAGGATAGGTGAACTGCAGGGCGGTGGTGGCAGCTGCGGTCTTATTCTTCACTAAGGTGGTACATTTGTTTTGTTGCTGAAGAGGCACGTTCACCAATTCAGATGGATGTCGAATAAGAGTCACCAAACTGCCAAGACAAAAGCAAATGCAGAACCGTGAAGGACGTATGGCGGACAGCTTCCTTGTACAGAGAATTATTATTATTATTATTATGAATTAATTTATTTAGTTTTTAGCTGAGCCATCCTGCCACCTGTTGGCAGCTCAGCTCGGGCTGGGCATCGAACTGCTGTTGTTCAGAGCTCAGCTCGCACTCTTGAGCGAGCTCTTAACCAGCTGAGCCACTCAGCTGGCCCCAGAGCATTAATTATGAACACAGAATGGACTCTAATAATTCTGATAGCCGTGTCAGTCACAAAGTGACGGTCATGCCAGAGCATCCCATGAAAGGTGGACCCAGTGACCACCCTAACCAGGTAACTCCAGACACAGGGTGGAGTGTGACCACCTGGACACTTTATCGGACTGCAGATGGGGACACCGCATCCAGTCTCGAGCGTAAGATCATAGCTCTCTGACGTCTCCTCACTCAGGCCTCAGCCAAGGAGCTGAGAGCTGCACCTGCACTTGCTCCAGACGAAGCCCTGACCGTATCACCAGCCCAGCCTGACGCGAGGTGCCCCGCACCCCAGCGCTGAAGAGACTTTCGGCGGACACTCGGACTCTCTCTCTCATCCTTCTCTGGTAAGGCTCTGGTCGCCTTGCCTAACCCTATTGCTTGCAAACCTATGTGACCCCCTAGTGTGACACTACTCCACCTGCACTATTGTAGACCATCCTCTGTCCGGAGCCTTGGTTAATTGCCCTGGTAAATCCAGTCAGCGGGACTAGATGCAAGGCTTTACTCTAATCAAGTCTGACATTGTGGGAGGACACAGATGTGTGTGACACTGCTCTTTGGATAGGCTCGTCCCGCTCGCGCTCCTGAAGCACCGCAACCATTTACCAAGGCCCTCTGACGGTTAACATGCCATCTAGAGCGGGGCTCGAACCGGTTCCCCTGAAGCCGGCCCCACCGGGCGATCTCTATAAACAACCGTGGGCGGGAGCCACAGGGGACAAGCTGCCCGCCTCCGGCCTCAGGGGAAGGCGCCGCGTGTGTCACCTGCTAGTTCTCCCTCCCTGCCCATCACCCGCTGTCGCCAATGTCTTTGGAGAAGCCAAACTCGGAAATCCGAGAGCGTTCAGCGAAACGGGGGACACCGCAGGTGGCGGCAGGGAGCGCGCCGGGGGCGGCCCGCAGAGTAGGCCACGCTTCGCCCCGGAAGCCCCGCCGCCCGCCCGCCGCCCGCCCCCACTGGCTGAGCCCCGCCGCCCGCACCCACTTGCTGAGCGCCGCGCCGGGCTCGGGCGGCTCGGCGGCGCGCGGCGCGGGCGCGGGCGCGGCGGGGATGCTGTTGAAGCGGTCCTCCAGGCGGACGCGCACGGCCGGCTTGGCCCGCGCCTCGGGCGCGCCCTCCGCGCTCTCCTGGCCGCCGCCGTCGGCCGCCGCGGGCCTCGCGGCGCCCGGCCCAGGCCCGTCGGCGCCCGGCGTCTTCTCGGCCGCGCCCGCCTCGCCCAGCAGCATCATGCGCAGCTCCTGGAAGTCGATGTGGCCCAGGCCCGCGAAGCCGCCGTCGGGCGGACACAGCACGGGGCACGCGGGCTGCGCGCCCCCCGCCGCCAGGCCCCCCGCCGCCGCGCCCGGCGCGGCCGCCGCCAGGAAGGCCGAGTGGAGGCGCGTGTCGAGCTCGCCGTCGGCCGCCGCCGCCTCCATGTGCGAGCAGAGGATGTGCTGCAGCTGCGTGTACTCCACCTCCGTCATCTCCACCAGGCTCAGGTCGGCGGTCGTGAAGCTCAGCCCCGCCTCGCCCAGCGCCGCGTCCGCGCCCTCGGCGCCCGCAGGCCCGCCCGCCTGCGCCGGCGGCGCCTCCCGCGGCCCGGGGCCCGACATGCCGGCGCCAACGGCGGGGGTCGCGCGGCCGGCGGGCCGGCGACTGACGTGCTGCCGGCGGGCGGTGCGCCGGAAACCGCCGGCCCAGTGCGCCTGCGCCGCCCCGCCCCCACGGCGGCCCTCCCCCTGCGCGGCCGCTAACCCCGCCCACCCCGTCGCCCCTCCCCGCCCGCGGTAGCCCCTCCCCCTGCGTGGTTGCTAACCCCGCCCCAACGTAAAAAGCCCCTCCCCTACACAGCTGCTAACCCCGCCCATCAATCGCCCCACTCCCACGGCAGCCCCTCCCCCTGCGCGGCTGCTATCCCCGCCCACCCATCGCCCACCCGCACCCCCGGCCCCTTCCCCCGCACGGCTATTAACCCCGCCCACCCATCGCCCGCCCCTCCCCACGGCGGCCTTCCCCTCTGCGCGGCTGCTAACCCCGCCCACCCGTCGCCCCTCCTGACCCCCGCGCCCCTCCCCCTGCGCGGCTGCTAACCCCGCCCACCAGTCGCCCCGTCCCGCGCCCCGCCCCCCGTGGTGGCCAGACCCACCTGCGCGCGCGTGGCGGGGCTTGCGGGGGGCGGGAGGTTCCGGGCCCCGGTCCAGTGCCCGCGGCGCCGGAAACATGCGAGCCTGGCGGGGAGCCGGGCGCGTACAAGCGGTGCCCGCCTATCCGAGTCACGTTCCAGCGCGAGTTCGCGGAGCCAGGGCAGGCTGCGGGGTCACGGCGTGCACCTGCGACCCAGCAGCAGGCAGGGGAGGGCGCCCGCACCGGCCCCCGCGCCCGGAACCCACCGTCCTCACTCTCCGGAAGGCCAGGCCGTCGGAATCACAGTGCGTGTGAGTGGAGCTGCTGTACATGTCCGCGTGCAGGTTCCGTGCGGACGAGCTCGCAGCTCCTTTGGGCAGATCCCGAGGAGCTGATTGCTGGAGCCTAGGAGTGTGATTAGCTCTGTACGGAGCCGCCGAGCTGCCTCCAAAGCGGCTGCACCGTGTGCCTTCCCCACGGTGGCTGCGAGTCCCCGTGGCTCCACGTCCCCGCCGGCACGTGGCGTCGGCGGTGCTGGGTGGTCTGTGGCCGACTCAGTGCCAGTGCCAGCTGGAGGGCGCCACCACGCAGAGTGGGGACATGTCGTCCAGAATCCACATGTCGTCCAGAATCCACATTTGCTAAGTCAGCAACTGACGTATGCTGCTCCCACTCCAAAGCCAGGGTTCAGGCACCTGAGACTCGAAAGGGAAAGACTGTAGTCTCTCCTGGTCCGCCGGCCAAAGCTGGGCATCCTGTTTCTGCAGCTTTGGCTTCTGTGGGGCTCGTTCCCAGGGGAGGTGCGCTGCCTCCAGAGGACTCAGACCTCTCCCTGGGCCTCCACCTGACCACTTTGCAGTCTTCATGCCAGTGAATCTGGCTGCGGAGATGGGGCCTGACTGTCGAGGGAAAGCGGGCTGCTACTTCCCAGTGCGAGTGAGGTGAACCAGGGGCACCTCTGAGCACCCCGCGTCCTGTTGTCACAGACAGTGGAGAATGATGACAGCGCTGTAATTTCAGGCAGGCCTACTGCTAGTGCAGACTCAGCAGGGAGGACGCTTGGTGTCCCACCAGGATGGACCCCACCCAGCACAGGGGCTGGTTGATGGCCAGAGGAGCATGGACTGGCCAGGGGGAGGAGGGCGTCATAAACACCAGAGCTGGCCACATGACCAACTGCAGAAATGACTCTCTTCCTTCTTTGGTATGAATATACCAAAGTTTGTCTGCTTATTAACCACATACTTCGGTTTTCGTTTCTTTTTGTTCCCTGTCACCTAACGTAATATGTGTCAAGAGTGGTTGGCCTTTTTCCCAGAGTTTGCAGGACAGGGCAGCACATGGAAGTGTGAATCTTGGAAGAAGATGAGGGACCGTGTCCTGGGGACAGCCTCGCATTTTGGGGGTGGTGTGTCATGTTGGGTGGGAGCGCCACTGCTACTGTCTGTTTGCAAATGATGGCTTAATGGTGCCACAAGCAAGGCCTGTGGGGGTGCTGGGGCCACACTGTCGAGATGGCTGTGTGATGGCTGGAATCCTGCGTGTTCCTGGCTGAGGGGAACCTTTGTGCATGAGATCTGGAGGCCAGAAAAGAAGCACAGACACACTGTCAGTTATGCCCCAAGGGTTGAGGTGGGTCACATCCCTGGTGACCCACCTGGGTGGGTGGCAGAGCCTTGGCCAGGTGTGCATCTGCCTTCCTGACAGTGCCAGCTTCTCAGGCTGGACACCCCATCATCAAGGTCAGAGGTAGAGAGTTTTGCCTTATTGGCATGTCACGTGACAGGATCCCGTGGCTGGTGGCCTTTGGTGTGGCGCCTCTCCTGTCTCCATGTGTCTGAGACTCACTGTCCTTGCATTCACTTCCTTTCCGTTGCTGGGCCGTATCCCACTTGTGGCTGGGCCACAGTTTATCTTCATTGATCGAAGAGCATTTAGGCGGTTTCCTGTTTGGGCAATTTTGAATAAATCATTGTAATTATTTACTTGCAGACTTGTGTGAAAGTAAGTCTTCATTTGTTTAGAGCAGTTTCTCAACCTTTTAAAAATTACTGCGCCCTAAGAAGGCTGTCTAGACTCTTTTCCTTAAGTGGCACCTCCCTCACGACATCGTGACCCTACAGGGGCACTTTGGGGGCTGTGGCCCCGTGCAGTACCCAAGATGTGCCCCCAAAACCAATCTTTGGCCCTCGGGGGTGATGTTGTCCCACAATAATGCATGCTCTGGGGAGGATGTCTAGCAGGAGAATCGCTGGGCTATGGGGTTGATCTCAACAAACCACCCATAAGACACTGGCAGCTCTCCCACAGGCACGGTGCCACCTCCCCCTCATCCCCGCAGTGTGGGACAGTGCCAGTTGCCCCACATCAGTGCCAGTACATGTTATGGTCAGTTTTCTGACACGCAGTGTGTGACAGACGGTGTGGTGACCCCCACTGTGGCTTAATACCTCCGCTTTTTTACTAAGACCCTGATTTGCTGCTCCCTTACAGGAGGGGTGGCCATGTGACACAGCCTGGCGGGTAAGGTACAACCGAAGTTTCAGAAGGGGGAGCAGAGGTGGCAAATGTGCCTGCGGGCTGCATGTTCAGGGGTTCAGGATCCTTCGCGAGCAGAGTGCGGTCCCCGCTGCTGCGCCCCTCCCCGGGACACTGCCTCCACGTGTCCCTGGACACGTGGGGCCCCTTTGGTGTCCCTCCGTGGGAGGCCCCCGGAGTCTTGGAGTCTCGAGATTTTTTTGTGAAACAGCTCCCTGTGTCCCCCTCACAGCTGCCTCTGCCAAGGCGGCTGAGGCGCAGGGACAGGGACTAGGAGTTCCATACCGCCACGTGGCAGCCCCAGCCCCAAGGAGTTCCCCATGGAAACATGGCTCCTGGGGCCTGGCCTATGTCCTCGGCCGGCCGGACTCCTCCCTCATCAGGTTCCTAGAGACAAGCCCTGCACAGAATGCCCTGTACTGCACCTGACACTGCCCAGGTGGGGTCACATGGAGAAAAGCAGGTGACAGGGGTGCCATGGGGCATCTGAAAGGCAGGCTTTAGGCTGAAGGCAGGTGAGAGCCAATGTCCAAGGAGTCACGCAGGACTGAGGGTTTCTCAATGGGACATATTCACCACATTCTAGGGGACCTGCTCTGCCAGGCAGGGCGTCTGGAACCGGGCGGCTGCCAGCACTCAGCGTCCGGCCCACAGAATCCACTTTACCACTTAGCGGAACCTCAGCCACCGGGGGCCCGGGAGCGCCGTCTCCAAGGGTAAATCAGTGGTCTGCTCTCATGGGTCTTGGTGGGTATTCAGGTATGCTCAGCTTGAGGACAGTGGTCTGCGGGTGGCAGGGACTGCCCAAGGCGGGGACCCCTAGGGAACGCCCACCCCACCCCCGTTGCACGCTGGCTCGGGGCCTCGACTCTGGTTTGCTGTGTGCGCAGCTGGGAAACCAGACGGGCAGTCCGTACGGACTCTTCACCCAGTGGGGGCCGCCTGTCCTGCCCAAGGTGGCTCCTACGTGTCCCTGCTCCCAGCGGGGGCCGCCTGTCCCGCCTCCCTGCTCCCAGCGGGGCCGCCTGTCCTGCCCAGGGTGGCTCCTACGTGTCCCTGCTCCCAGCGGGGGCCGCCTGTCCCGCCTCCCTGCTCCCAGCGGGGCCGCCTGTCCTGCCCAGGGTGGCTCCTACGTGTCCCTGCTCCCAGCAGGGGCCGCCTGTCCTGCCCAGGGTGGCTCCTAGGTGCCCCTGCTCCCAGCGGGGGCCGCCTGTCCTGCCCAGGGTGGCTCCTAGGTGCCCCTGCTCCCAGCGGGGGCCGCCTGTCCTGCCCAGGGTGGCTCCTAGGTGCCCCTGCTCCCAGCGGGGGCCGCCTGTCCTGCCCAGGGTGGCTCCTATGTGTTTCTGCTCCCAGCGGGGGCCGCCTGTCCTGCCCAGGGTGGCTCCGAGGTGCCCCGCTCCTGAGGAAGCTCCGCCAATCACTGCCACCCACTCCAATGGAGGCAGCGCCCTGAGCCACCAACTTGGCCTCCCCACACGTGCTCCTTTAAACCATGAGTCAGGCTAAGGCTTAGCCCGCCGCGTGCCTGCTGCCCCTGGGGACCTGCGTTGGCCACATGGTTGTCATCCTCTAACTGCGTACTTGTCTCTTCTTCCTGTGCCGGCTTCAGGCTTCCTGCGCTGACAGAACAAGACCTGAAGACACAGCTGTAGGTGTGGGCCACCCAACCCAAGGTCGGACGGAGGTCGGCTGCACCCAGCAGAGACTGGGAGTGTCCCTTAAGGTGGGTGCGTCCAGTCGCCAGCCGGTCATGAGCTGAGTTCACCCCTGAGCCTGGGAAGGGGGCCCCAGCATGGAAGAGATGTGATGATGCGTGAGGCAGAAACCTTCGGTAGATGTTTATTCTACTTTAAGTAACAAAACCTATGAAGTTCCTTGTTTTAATGTACAGTGATATAATACTTTGCAATATAAAATACAATTTACAGAAATTTCTATCAAGTAAACCTAAAGAAACACACTTGATTTTTACACTTGTGTATTTAAATTAGAAAAATTTGTTTTACATGTAAAAAAACCTTCGCATCGTATTAGGTGTTGGAACTTGACACCACCTGAATGGAATTTAGCCCACCACACTTGGTTAATTACACCAATCATCCCAACTGCTGAGTGCTCGATGCTTTCACATTTAAACACTTGTGCTAGAAAGTGAAAAATCTGTAGTGACGTACAAGGGAGTAACAGACTTCAAAGAACAAATGAAACTCTAATTTTTACATTTGCAAAAGTAAGTTTATGAAAATATAAAAAAATTATCAAAGTGTATTTGTACAGTCAAATAAATTAGCAAGGTTCTCTCTCACATTTCAGAAGAACTCGAAAAATACATGACAAGAGCAGTACTGTCTTTCACGGTGAAAGCTTTCTAGTTTGTAGTTTTTGAACGAATATCACTATTTGCCATCCCAGACTTTATACAAATATTATTCCATTTTCAAAGACAAACTTTAAAATGTATCACCTCACAAATATAGAGCTAGTTTAGACCTACGACTTCCGACCTACACTTTAGAGCTAGTGCACTTTGGGATACAGGAAGAACTGCTCAGATGGTGAAGTTCAACAAACAAAATGTTCCTGATTATTCAAGCCAAAAAAACCCACCCCTCTTAAAGTACACTTAATTGGTTTATTTTCTCATTTTTTTTTTTTAGGCTGGTAAAATTTAAACCTTTTTCAATAAATTATTCAAAATGTAACAATTTCTATTCAGATGTTGCTTTTGATCATGTTTTTGAAAAAAATGTATAAGGTGATATATAAAAACTGAGCAAAACTAAGAAATGTGTTGTTTCTCGGTTGAAATTTGTAATTCGAATTTCTTTATGACAAAAGGAAAACACATTGGTAAGATTTGTTTCTCAGCATTCCAGAGACAGCTGATACTGCCCCTCGCCCCCACCCCACCAGCCTCCACACACACACACACACACACACACACACACACACACACGCACGCAGCACCCCACAGCTTTTGGGAGAGCCTGTTAACCTGTAAAAACAGCTTTTGGAAGCCTAGAAATACAGATGAGATGTCAGCAAAGGTATGGCTCTAAGGTCCACTGAAATTCCCTTAAAATTTACCATAGTCAAGTTATTGGAAAAGATAACTTTATAATCTGAAAAAAAGCAATATGCTTTTGTAGACATTTTCCCATTTCAGTAATTTTAAATGGAAATATTAAGAGTTTAGTTTTTTGTTTTTTTTTAAAAAAGCATCAGAATTGTAAAGATGTGAAATTTTGTAAGAAACCATTATACACAAAATTACAGTAATATCTGAAGTCCAGAATATTCTATCCGGCATGTAAGTTCATAGCTGTTTGGAAAACTTTGTTCGACACGTTTTATGAACTTGGCTTTTAACCAGGACGGGCCCCCGCCGAGGCCACCTAGGTCTGCGCGGCGGGCTCGGCCCGCGCATCCCGCGCGCTCTCCTTGCTTTTGCTGCGGTCCTTGCGGTCGCGGCCCCGCTCGCGCGCGCGCGCCCTGTCGCGGTCCCGGCTCCGCGACCTGTCGCGGTCGCGCCTGCGGTCCCGGTCCCGGTTCCTGCTGCGGTCCCGGTCCCGGTCGCGGGCCGCGCCGCGCCCCTTGCCCTTGTCCCACTCGCGGCAGGCGTCCTTCTCGCGCTGCCGGTCCCACTCGCGGCCGCGGCCCCAGCTCCGGCCGCGCTCCCGGTCCCAGGGCTTCCCGTGCTCGCGCTCCCGCCGGCGCTCCTCGAAGGCGCGGCCCTGCCGGCCCTCGGGCTGCGCGTCCGGCTCGTCCGGCGGCTCCTTGGGCCCCGCGTCGAACCGCTCCCGCTGCCGCGCCTCCGGGGCCTGGCCGCGGTACTCGGCCTCGGGGCCCGGCCCAGGCGCCCCCGACGGCGGGCCGGCCTCGTCCCAGCGGTCCTTGCGGAGCGGAGGCGGGTGGCGGGGCAGGTCCAGCAGCGGCCGCGGCCCCGGCTTCATGCCCGCGCCGGGCGGGCCCTGGGCGCGGAAGCGGGGCGCCGGCTCGCCTTTGTCCGGGAAGGGCGCGGGAGCCCCCCGAGGGCCCCCGAACTGCAGGGGCGCTGGCGCCCTCTGGTTGGCAAATCTCGGTGGCGAATTCACCCGCTGCTCCTCGAACTGCTGAGGCTGGATTCCCCGGGGCCCTGGCATGAAACTTGGCGCTTGGCCTCTGGGTCCTTCGAACTGATTAGGGTGCGGCCCCCTTGGGCCCGCGAAATGGCCAGGGGGTGGTCCTCTCTGACCCCCAAACTGAGCGGGAGGAGGCCCTCCTCGGGGCCCTTTAAACTGAGAAAGCAGAGGCCTCCTTGGGCCGCCAAACTGGAAAGGTGCCACGCCCCTGTTCCCCATGAACTGGGCTTGCTCTGGTCCTTGGAACTGCGCAGAAGGGCCGGCCATCTCGGGGTACGCCGCGTCCTGCAGCTCCCTCTTTTCCCCATGCGGGTCCTTGCGTTCTTCGAACTGGGGCGGCGCTGGTCCTCGGGGCCCACCAGGGTGAGAGGGCGCGGGGCCCCGGCTGTCCCCGTAGGGAGGTGGCCCGTGCGGCCCTGAGAATAAGGACGGAATGGGCCCCTTCTGGGCAGCGAACCTGGGCGGTGGAGGGCCCCTTGGCCCCTCGTTGTTGGAGACGACATTCTCTTCTGGAAACGGAGGGACCGGACCCCTTGGTCCCGGGAAACTGGGGCCATGAAGCCCTGCCATCCCGAAGGTGCGTGGGGCGAGCTCACGCTGGCCCTGGAACTGGGGCGGAGGGAACGCGGCGGCCCCCTCGCCAGGTCTGGGCTGTGGGGCTCTGTCTCCTTCAGTTTCAACTGCCGCATGGTCACTTTTGTCAGCAAACAGAGCATTCCTTGGGTCCTCGTACTGGGCGGGGCCGAAGGGCTTGTCCTGAGATGCGAACGCGGGAGCGGAGAAGGGGTCCCTGCCCGCAGCACCGCCGGTCTGGCCGGCGCCCGGCGCGGGGAGCGCAGTGCCCGGCGGCGTGGGCAGCAGCACCTTCCGGGCGGGTCTGGCTGCCGGGGGGCCGCCCTCGGGGCCGGGCTGCGCAGCGCTCGCCGAGGCCTCACCCGCGGGGCGGTCCTGCGGGGCCGGCGCCGCGGCCTCGTCGCGCGGAGCCCACGACTCCTTTTCCTCCGGGGCCGGCGCTGGCCCCTGAGCCGCGGCGGCCCCTCCGGGCGGGACGCTGGGCGCGCCGTTGCCCGGGGCCTTGGAGCCCTCGCTCTCGCCGCTCTCGGCTAATCGCCGCGCCTGCCGAGGGTCGCGGCTCTGGCCCGGCCCCGGCGCCTGACTGGCGGGGGGTGCCGCTGTCCGGCCTGCGGCGGGCGGCTCCTGCGGGAACAGCTCGGCCTTGGGCGGCGGCGGCGCCAGCAGCGCATCGGCCGCGGCGAAGTGCGCCCTGGAGGCGCCGGCAGCGGCCCTCTGCAGCCGGAGAGCCTCCTCCTGCTCCTGCACTTGTCGCTTCTGCTCCTCGATCTGCTTGTTGAGCTCCTCTATCATCTTCTGCTGCTCCACCAGAGACGGAGTGGAGACGTCGGCGGCAAACACGGCCGGCCTCTCTGTGGCAGCGCCCTTGGCGTCCGCACACATCCTGTTGGGCAGGTCCTCCACCGTCACTTTGGCTTCTTCTAGAATCGTCTCATCCTCTGGGTCATAGGCCACCTCCTCGCGCTCGGTGCTCTCAGAGGCCTTCTCGCCGTCGGGCCGTTTGCCCCGCTCGCCGAGCTGAGTGTCGAAGCCTCTGTCGGGACCGTACTCTTCCTCAGGGTCGTAGGGCCTGTCATCCTCCTCCTCCTCCAGAGCCTTCTCTTTTGAGAGCTGACCAAACTGCTGGACAATGGGATCCAGCAGCGGCGCGGCCGGCAGCCCGCAGTCGGCCTTGGCCTTGGCGTCTTGCTGGGCGGCCGACTCCGCAGGCTCCTTGGCAGGAGGGTCAAATGACTTTTTCTTCCCAAACAGAGTCTGCAGGATGTGCTCCAGGGGCGAAGCTGTTTTCAAAGCGGAGGCAGCAGCTGCCGTGGCTGTGGCTGGTGCAGCGGGTGCCTCGGCGGTGCTCAGGGCTCCTGGCTTCAGGGACGACAGCATTTTTAACACCGACGATGATGAAGCCGGTGCAACAGGTGGTTCTGGCAGAGGGGGCGGGGGTGGGGGCGACCCTGGGGGTGTGGTGCCGACGGCCGAGTCCCCAGAGGACACCTGATACTTGGGGGGCTTCTTCTCGGACTGCGAGGCTGCGGGCACTCTGGGGTAGACCGAAACATCCATTTCTTCCTGGGTCTGCAGTCGGGCCCGCTTCTCCTCCACCTTGTCGAATTCTCCAGCATTTGAAGGCCGTTTCATTTTTTGACAGATTACTAATCCAAGGATGATGTTCGGACGAGGTGACTCGAGACCTGCAAAACAAAGCACGGTGTGAATTTTAGATTCTAAATTCAGCTGCTGTCCTTCAGAGGTGAACTTTCTCAAGGCAGCAGTGGGGACTATTTTAATAGGCAGAAGGAAGAAATTCTGTGGCAAAGTAAAACCAAGTGTTTGAAGAGCTTATTGTAAAAGACTGTGAACGCACCCATGTGTCTTCCCAGGCCGACAGGGGCCGTTGGACGGGAAGCAATTAATCCCCGGGTCACAAACCACGAAACCAAGGGCCCGATTCATGAGTACATTTGCTCCAGTCGTCAGAGAGTTCACATTACAGACTTCAAAATGATATGTAATACTCAAGCAACAGGGTGGGAGAGGAAGTGGGGCAGGCCATCCATGAGGCAAATGTCCAACATCCTTAACCTACAGGGAACAACGCATAAACGTACTAGGATGGTTTTGCAACAAAAGCCTAGCTGTGTTCTTTTACTTGCTTTTTGCTACACATCAGGGAGGTAACAGCCCTTCTGGTCTTTAACTTGTGAGTCGCAACACCTGAATTAAGCTAAATAAGCTATTGTCATATTAGAGCTTTGAGTAGAACCTAAATCTACAACTCAATTGCAATGATCAATAAAATAATGACCAATACAGCACATCCCATTAGCTAAGTAAGTCCATTAGCCACTGGTGTCAAAATTACAATTCATGGGAGAAGTGATGCTGAATAAAATGGCTAAAGTAAATACGCTCAGGTTTAGAAAGAAACTCAGTGACACTCACTTATCAAGAGCCACCTAATGCTCACTCTGCAAACACAGGACACGGTGCATCAATAGAGCGTGGAGGTGTTCGGAACGCTGGTGGCGAAGAAGACCCACGGGGAGTTTTAGGGCGCAGCACAGTTCTTAAAGGTTATTTCTTAGGAAAGGACAGTGTTCCAAACATTCCAAACGGTGGCACTGGATCAGGAGTGCGGGTATTTCAGTAATGCTCTCCCACCCCCACACTCCTAATAAATCCAAATGCCAAAAGGGAACAACAACAAAAAATCCTAGTCTCCAAACAGTCATTTAGGGAGAAATGCTACACAAAAGACAGAAAGTTTGTTTCAACAGCAGAAGCTACTCAAAATTAATTAAATCATATAAATTCAATTTATAATTCAACATTACTGTGGTATATTTTTTCCTTACTAAAAATCAGTATTGTTTTTCCTATTCTGTTATTTCTCTGATGATCACACATCATTTCATTATGTAGTTCTGTTAATCTTCCTAAATCCCAATAGATTGGTTGACAGGCTGAGCACGAGGGTGCTGGGTGTCCCACCCACTGAGGACCAGAGGTGACCCAGCACATGGACAATGCACCACACCCCTGCTTCACAGGCTGACGTGCAGGCTGCAGTGCCCACGAAGACCTGCACTCCCAACACCCCAGGGCCTCGCCCCCCTCTGTACAGGACGCCTTCCAGACTGTCCTCTCCCTGCCCTGCTGCGCAGTGTCCAGGCAGAGGAGGGAACAGGGACTGGCTGGCCAGGCAGCCTGGCGTTTCACCCCAGATGCTCCTGCTGGAGGGGTCAAGCCCATTTTCTAATTGGCATGAATTAAGGATATTTTAACCCGAAACAGTGCCTCTCTCATGCTAGCAGCTCTTTACTGAGTGTTTTACAGTATTCTTACACCCAGCTTGTGTGTCTGGTCAGTTGTTACACTGGCTCAGGGCTATCTGGACCTAGTGTTGACAATGGCCCGAGCGCCTGCAGGGCAGCTGCTGTGCTGGGCCTCGGCTCCCTACAGGACCCAGCCTCAGAAGGGAACGCACTCAGCCACGGGGGCGCTGGGAGCCTCAGTGTGGGGAGCCCCCAGCTTGCTCTCAACGCAGAGGGGCTACGCCACGTGAGAAACAGCCAACTTCTCAAGCACAAGGTTTGAGGCGGACAGTGCGCACTAGGAAGTCGCTGTTAAACCCGGGGGGACACGGTCTCCGGGCCTTGTGAAGTGGACCGCACCAACTCAAACTTCTCATGGCTTGACACGCTTACTCAATACTACATCCCAGCCTCGGCATAACCCTTTAGACTCGAACCTTTGTCGTCATATTCATGGTAGGAAAGGTCATGGTTAAATTACTTAATAACCTAATACAGCTTCCAGCTGGGTGAGCCTTAATTTTCAATTTCCCCACTCATCTTCCCCAAGATTTTAAATTTAAACGGGGCTCTCAAAATGCACACCCCTATTTTGAAGCACTCAAATCTTATCATCCTATTCATATGTTCATGTTATGGCTGCATGTTGAATTATGACTTATATTCATGGGAGAAAAAGTCAAGTTCACTGAGCTCTGCTGGG
Organism: Aselliscus stoliczkanus; assembly: GCA_033961575.1. Classification (NCBI taxonomy): domain Eukaryota; kingdom Metazoa; phylum Chordata; class Mammalia; order Chiroptera; family Hipposideridae; genus Aselliscus; species Aselliscus stoliczkanus. Next base: position 934,876 of record CM066738.1, on the reverse strand, counting down.
CCTTGGACACAGTCCTTACTGGGCGAGGGCAGCTGCAGAGCACAGCTGTCTGCAAGGGAAGGTCACCCAGTTCCCCTCCCGATGCCCCCACTGACCCCCCCAAGGTGCAGAGCAAGGGTCATGCTGGCTGCAGGGTGGAGACCAAGGGCTCCCGCCCAGGGCTGCTCTCCAGTTTGCGAAATTCCTTTCTCCATTGTTAGAAGCAGGGCTCTCCCTTACCCACCTCCCCTTTGAGGGTCACTGAGGCTTGTAATTCACACATCAGATGAACAAGCACAGGTGGGTGGGGCGGAAGTAACAGCAGCAGCTAAAAGTGCCCCTCTCCTTACAGACAAGGAGGGTTGAGCAGACTGGGAACAAGGGCATGGGCACGCCCACCAGCCGCCCTCCGCACGTGAGCAAATGTTTACCCTCGGAAAGGACTGGGTGAAAACAAGCCTTTTTAGCTGCATGGGCCACGGGGGAAGGGCGCCTCGGCTCGGGGTTCCCATCACACGGCCCGCGGGGAGGAGCTGGAAGCCATGCACAGAGGCGCGTGCCACCTGGTTCCTGAGACAAGGCCAAACCAGGACGTCTCCAGGTGTGTGTCAGCCAAAGGTGTGAGGGAAGGTGAAGTGGCAGGAAGAGGAAGCAGTGCTGGGCCCCCCACACACCTCAAACCTAATACCACGGGACAGTTTTTTAATAAACCCTCTGAAAGCTGACTCCTTAACCCCCAAACTATCAAACCACTGCTTTCACCCCTACATCTGTCTGGCACGCTCCACTGTCCATTATTTCAAATGAAAACCCTCTTAAGGGCTGGGTCTGTGGAAACAGAATTTTCCCACCTGCTGGAACAGAAAAGGTATGGGAGTTTCTAGGTGGCACTCAGCCTTCAAGTGTGACTGGGTGGGAAAGACTTGCATCACGGGCTGCGGTGTGCCCGCCCAGCTGCACGCACGTGCGCTCACTCACACACACACTCACACACACACACATTCTCCCGTTTCCCAATCTTGAATCCATACCAGCTTACAAAGCCACAGGGCTCAGCAATGTGCCCCAGGTACGAGTATCATCTCGGTCCAGGCAGGCTGCAGCCCTCAGCTGGGCGACATGACTGGAGAGGCGGCAGACTGACTACGACAGGCACAGGGGACACTGGGACAGGTACGAGAGCTACTAAGTGGTTCAATTCAAACAAACAATGAGTGGTTTCCACGGAATACTTTTATTGGTTTCGGAGGCGGGAGTACAGTCAGCAGGTACTGTGGTCAATCTGTAGCTACCAGTACACTCGGAGGCTGCGGAGTCCTTACCTGACAGCATTTCAGGTACACAGCTTTCCAGCTAAGTTAGAAAGCAGTTAACAGGGAACACAGGCAGGGGCCCATACGTATGTGAACAGTCTCTATGTGAACAGTCTCGTAAGAAGGCGGCCCTCCCACTCGGCTGGAACACCTCCGAAGGCGCCTGCCCGAGGTCTCAGAAACCCGAGCACCTGAGCCTGCCGTCTCTCGGTAGGTGTGGGGCCCACTGGGTCCAGTCCTAGCCGGCTCACACAGGGAAGCACACGAGACAAGTGTCCAGTCTGCCTGGTCTTCCATTTGAGCCCCATGTCCCCAGTGGTGAAGCTGTCAGCGGCACGGCGCTAACATCGCAGTGGGAAGGACGCTCAGCTGGATTAGAGGGACCCAGGCCTCTCAGCTGTCCTTGGAAATCACGCTGCCACGCTATTACAATGCCACTGTGCGACACGAGACAACCTGGCACTTCTGTGGACAAGTCATGCTCTGGCAGGGTTCTGAGATGTGGATGGGCACAGGGCAAGGGGGCCGACGAGGGCTTTGCAGACAGAGGGCCCGGCGTTCACTGTCCCGAGCGTGGCTGAGACAAGAGCGAGCACTGACCAGGGCCGGCCACGCCGCTTTCACAGCTTAGAAGACGGTTTCAGCACTGTCAGCGTCTTCACCTGCTTCTCAAATGTGACCAGCAAGAGCTTGGGGACACGGTCTGGTCAAAATCTACTGGGCCCAAGCTCACGGCACAGGTAATCTCCGTAAGCTGAAGAGTGTGTGTCGGTCACTGTCCCCTGCGACGACGTCTCGCACTCCCACAGCCCCCACACAGGCTGGCAGCTCCCAAGCTGGAGCTCGGTGTCCCTGGAGGCCTGTGCTTTGAGCAAGGCCTTGGGACGGAGACAGGGCGGGTGCCGAGCCTGGCTCGGCCATTTACTGGGTGTGTGACCTCAGGAGTGACAGCCGTTGGCAGCACAGGCCACCGCCTTGCACAACAGAGACAAATGCTCTGACCTGCAGTGGTGCCAGCAGTGAAGCCTGCTGGGGGACATCACCGCCCACCGCTCACTCGGCCTGAGCTTTCAAAGGACGCTGGGCCGAGGCCAGCTGAGGGCAGGGACCACTGAGTCAGGAGACGCCTCCCCCGCACGCGCGCGCACACGCACACACACGCGTGCACACACACACGCACACATGACACTAGGACAAGTGGAGACTGCATCTGGGGTGTGCTAAGGCGTGTGAGAAACACGTGAGGCGGTCAGGTGGACAGCCTGGCCTGGAACCGAGGTTGTTTCGCAGGTGTGGACGTGTATAAAACATACACAGATATTAACGTATGTAACAAACAATGACATCAGAATGTAAAATCGTATTCTAAACTAAACAGGCTTAGATTTAGAAGCCCTTAAATTAAAAAAAAAACTAAGAGCTCATGAATGAAAAATCATTGATCATGTTTCTAAAATCCTTCTTACTGCTTTACCACCACACATTTGTTGTTTATTGTGGATGAAAATCTGCCAGTCTTTGGGGTGTCCCCCTCAGGAATGCAGATGGACCAGAGTGAAGCCCACTCGGCCATTACCGAGTATGTCCGGTGATCAGCGCCCATCCCGCTTAGCAGATAAGGCGAGCCCCCCGCCCCCCAGCCCTCCTGTCTGAGCCCCGTGGCGTCTCCCAGCGTGGTCCTCTCCCCGCTCTGCAGGCCTGCACATGGAGGGGCTGCTCTGTGGCCCCCCCTGACCTCTCCTGTCCACAGCAGGGAACCAGTCCCCGCCAAATCCTGAAGCTGCACCCTTTTGCTCTGTACCGGCAGCAGGGCCTGGCCCCCTGGGCATGGTCCCACCTGAGGAGCTGCGGGGCAGGGTCACGCCAGGAGGAAGCAGTGTTTTCACTGTTGGAAAGGGCGGCTCAGGGCCCTGACTCACACCTCCACAGCCAGGCGCTTTGCACGCAGAGAGGAGTGTCTGTGTGACCAGAACCCCCCGCTCACTAGACCCCAGATGGCGTCTACACCGGGACTAACCAGAGGCTCTTCACAGGTGTCCTGGAGGCCAGCGTCTTCATCTCACCTTCAGGGACACGGGGCGTTTCCCTTCATGGCCATCCAGGGAGCTGGCCAGCCGCCTCACTAGCTGCTCCCTCCCCAAGACCCCCACCCACCAGGTGGCATTTCTTCACCCCGAGGAGTAAGACAGGTGATTGGCTACATCATGCCAGCGACAACCCTGCGACTACGGGCACGCTGATCCCTCTGTGGGAGCGATTCTGAAAACGTGGGCGCTGCGCCCCGGTCAGGGTCAGGGCCGGGTGAGGGCGCCCCAGTGGGTCCCAGCTATTTAGAGGCAGTGTGAGCGCAGCATGTGGCTGCGTGACGGGGCCAAGGCCATGGAGGTGCCAGTGTCTAGGCAGCACCAGCGATGGCCTAAGGCGGTCGGCCACCGCCTCTAGAACAAAGCACTTGAGAGCGTGTGCCGTGCGCTAGGCCCGTCCTCGCCCAGGGATGACTAACCCTCTGGGGGCTTCCTGGCCAAGGATGCGCTCCAGCTTAGGCACCTTTCGCCAACATATTCTCGGGGTACAAAGAGCTGGGTACTCACAGACTGTGTTCCCTGGGACTCATTCTCAACCCCGTGACAAGTCTGAAGTTTTTTTAAAGTTAACTTGTAAGTAATCCTTAAAACGTAGCACTTTATAAAGAAGCAGCAAACACAAAGTCTTTTGCAAAAGAGAGCTTATGAGGATCTGAGCAGCAGGTGTAGAAGTCATTATTTCTAGAGCTAGTTGCCCCTGCACTACCGTGTCGTGTGTGTGCTGGGGCCGCTCGCCAGAGGGGAGCAGCCTGCCTGCCTCTGCTCTGCGGGGCCGGCATCACAGGAAAGCCCACCGTGAAGGGCCGGCCGACGGCGGCGTTACCTTTCTTCCCGGCTCCTCTGCGGGCTCCTGGCCCGGCCGTGCACTGACCCACAGGGCTTTTCGCTTCATAAAGCTCTTCTGGGCCATTATGCAGATGGGAGGGGACTCCTAGTGCTCCGCCCCGCCCCCGCCCCCAGAAGCCTGCCCTCGGGCTAAATGCTGCTCCGGGGGCGGTCACGTGTGCTGAGGCGCGTGAGCATCTGGCCAGCAGCTCACAGGATGCGTGTGGGGGGGGGCGTGTGGGATCAGAGGCAGCTAGCCGCCACCCAGAACGCTGGCGCTTACCTGGCCCCTCAAAGGGCAAGAGCTTGGGCGGCACGGGGTCCTCGGCGCTCAGCGGGATCAGGTAGAGGTCCTTGACGTGCCTGCTGTTATTAGCGACCACGCCGAAGCGGCCGCGGCTACTAAAATAGGAGTATAGAGAGATATAGGCCACCTCCTCCTCCTCCGTCGCGGGGTGAAAGCGGATCAGACACAGCTCCTATAATCAAGAGCACATGGGACAGACACATGGACCTGCGGCCGCTCTGGGAAGGCGCCTGCTCTCCCTGGGCTTTGGCCCCAGACGCGCCGAAGCCAGGGACAAGAGCGGCTGTCTGCTTCTCATCGCCCTGCGGCGCAGCGTGCCAGTCGTGGAGTGGCAGGGGCGTCACCGGCTCATGTACAGGCTGCCAGGCTCCCACCTTGGCCTCTTTCCTCAGCCCTGGTGGCCTCCACACAGCCCCCGCCCCCCAGCTCGCGTGCTCACAAGATGAGTTACGTGGGCACTAGCCTGGTGCAGCGTCGGGGACACTAAGCCTCCACTAAACAGGATGACTGCAGTCACCACCGACTGGCTGTGTGACCTACAAAAGCCACCTGTGTCTAGAGAAACTGGGGGGAGGGCTACACCACACGACAGGCTCCAACCCTGCTGCAAACGTGACACCAACTAGAGCCCTTGCCCAAGATGACAACCCACGGTCACGGCCAAGATCAGGTGTGCAGGACCGCGACACCGCCCAGCCCAAGTCAGCAACGCAACTCGTCGCTATGTTACTCGAACGCTCTCAGTTATCCAGCTACAAACAATTTTAAACATTCACCTGTAAATATCTAAGAAGTGAGAGGCTGATGTTTTGAGTGTTAACCCAGCAAGGTGAGAAGTGAGAGAAAGAGCCAGCCAGACACCGTCCGTGGGTGTGGCGATTAGACTGTAAGCAGGTACCTTAGACACAGAAGATTTGAGTTTGCCGACATAATCCCAAACCGTCCTCGGCGCGATCCTTCCACCGATGTGAATCGTGTCGGGCAGGTCCTAAACGAAATGGACGTGCATGAACGCCGGTGGGACCAGCATTCAGAGGCTGATGTAGTCACTTCAGGGAACTGGCTACCCGACACTTAAGAAAGCCACACTGATTCCAGAGAAAAAGGTTCTAACTGTACCAAACACTGCTCGGCACGCTAACTCAGGAATGCGAGCTACCAAACCCAAGGGTGGGGTGGGGTGACAAGCTTCCGCTAGACAGCTGGCATGTGGCAAAACGCTTCTGCCATCTTTTGTGGCCACCACACACAGTGCCGCCTCAATACTACCCACACAGGGCTGGGTGACCACGCCTTGTTACGGCCTCAGTGCTAGTCATTTTCATTAACTGCGAAAAATAAAAGAGCACTTGTGTGTGTCACTCCACACCAAGGCCGGCCACACAGGCCAACCCTGGCCAGGCGCACGTGCACACTGGGCGAGGCCCGAGCTAAACAGAGAAAAGAGGGGGGCAGCTAGCTCCAGCTTTTTCATAAAAGCTGGGAGGCCCGGCTTCTCATCAGAATCTCTGCCAGCTGTCCAGACAGGTCCCTTACAGGCTCACGAGCGCCATGTCCACCAGCCTCCTTGCGTCTCTGGACCCTCGGTTGGAAGGCCGTCCCACAGTGGACTCTCTCTGGTCCAGGACCAGAGCCCTGTGACAGACACACACACACACACACACACACACACACACACACACACACTTTCGGTTCTAACCTCACTGAGATAATCAAAACATCCAGAGACAGGATATGCTTTAGTGACAAATTTTGCTACGCTTTGCATGTTAATAAATCCTTTCCAAATGGTGCTGAGTCGAGACAAAAAGAGGGTTGTATCTCCTTCCGGAGGGGACCGCGACTCTGTGATGCTGTAAAACAGAACCATGGAAAAGAAGTCAGTCTCTGCACAAAGACTTTCCCACGCATAGAGATTTTACATACTGACAGAAGTAAAAGTGAATTCCTGCAAGTTTTAGTTGCTTACTTTTTCAATTAACTACTTCAATCATAATGATATAAACAGAGGTTCTGGTCAAAGCAAAATAAACCGAACAAAGGCACGAGCCGGCCATGAATTCAGATGTCCGCTTTCAGATCGGTCCTTCTAGGTGGTGCCAGGCATCCTAAGTCTGGGGCTTCTAAAACACCTCCACCGGACTGCAGGGCATCGGTGTGTTTCTGGGTACCTGGCAGCGCTGGGCAACTGCACCCCACACCGCTGCTCCTTCTGCATCGACAGCAGTGACAGGGGCCCCACTACACATGGACAACGCACCTGATGCTCGGGGATGGCGGGGCCGACAGGACGTATCTGGGCTCGGGGGACGAGGATGGCTTGGCCAGGATGGACTTGGGTACTAGCACAGAGGCCACAGCAGGCTTCAGGACCTCCGGTCGCAGTTCTGCTGCGTGGGCGCCGTCGGGGTGGGCTGCCGCAGGGGTCGGGACTGTGGTTGATGCGCTCTGTGCAGTGCGGGGGTCCCGGCCAGACATGGTGACCGTGGTGAGCACCTGGCAGGGGGGCCCTTCTAGGGCAGAGGGCTCGGGGTGGCTGTCCCCTGGAGGCCCAGAGAAGCCCTTCCTCGCCAAGGGTGCCCGAGAATCGCTTTCTGGGTCTGGCTCAGAGGCATTCTCGGGCAGAGCTGGCATCACTTCATCAGCTGAGCTGAGAACTGGCTCAGAGGGAGAACTGTCATGCTTGGGTTTTGACTCTTCCTTTTTAGCAGAAGTGGACACTCTCTGTTTTTTTGGAGCTGGTTCATCTTCTGATGATGGAACTTGACCTGAAGAAAAGAAGGCCTTTGTGAGAAATCTGACACTTGTGAGGGCACAGCGTGTCCACAAGCAAGTCATAATTTCTTGCAATAAGAAAAAGAACACCACTCTAAAGGTTGGAGCTGACTTTATAAACTCTAGAAGACCATCCCAGCCTTTGAATTTCTTTTTTTTAAGACAGAACTAGACAGTTCTGCCTTTTTTTTTTTTTTTTTTTTTTTTTAGAAGGCAAGTGTCACTGGCCCTCATATGTGGGACCCGAACCAGGGCTGCTGGCTTCCGAAGCCAGCGCCCAACCACCGCGCCCCTCGGCCGGCCCAGCCTTGTTTCAGCCCCAAACTTGCTCACCTGTACAAATTTTACAGTTCAGATCAAAGAGATGTGCCCGGTGCTGGCTGGTCGTGTCCTTCAGCATGCTGCTGAAGACGTCCAGCAGGGGCGCGGCACTGTTCTCAGGGACAGCTCGCACCGACTCCTGTTCCTACCGGTGAAAGACGGAAACCACCAAGGTCACTTCCTCCCGGCCCATCCCAGTGAAGAGCACACGTGAGAAACCCCTCATGGGTAAGAGCGCCCCAAAGGACCACCGAATGCAGTTCCCGAGGACCATGCGAGTGCAGATGCTGTCAGAGCTCAGTCTTCCCCAACCACCCGGGGCTTCCTGTGGACCGCGGCAGCCAGGTGCTTACGTCCGAGTCCGACACGGGGGGAGAGTCTTCCAAATCAGGAATGGCTTCCTGCTTCACGGCAGTCCTCTTACTTTCATTATGAAGTCTAGTCCTGGACTCCATCACCTATGATGAAAACGACACACACACACAGCCTTATACCTTTCCTGGGCAGCTGCCCTCCCGCCGACAGTCCGAGAAGCCCTGTGTCCCCACCAGCACTCACAGGTTTCGCTGGCCGCTCTTTCCACATGGAAAGCTCTTTAGATACAAGTTCTTCTGGCTTCATTCTCACAAGTTTGGCCAAAGAGATTTCTTCACGCAGGACACGATGAAAGAGTCCCTGTGAACAAAATCTTTCACTCGCTGGTTCAGAAACACCCAAGTGGCTGTTTCTAAGACCCTAGAAAGGAGCTGGAGAAAACAAAGCAGCAGAGGCCTCATGGCTTCCAGCCCACAGCCCACAGGAGTAAATGCTGGGCCGCCTCTCCTACAGAACAAATGTGCCCAGAAAACACGGGCACCAAGATCGCAGAGCTGACCTCAACGCCCGCACTGTACCAACTACTAAAAAGACCTCAGAGAAAACAAAACCAAGTCCAGAAAGCAGTGTTGGGAATAAAGGTAGGAAGAGACCTCTTCTGCCAGGGGTTAACAGGGCAAGACAAAAGTCGGAGTTTTCCGTGGGACCCTGCATCTAACACAGGTTAAGAATTCCCAGGCCGGCCGAGTGGCGCGGTGGTTAAGCTCTGGCTTGGGAATCCAGCAGCCTCGGTTCAGTCCCACATGAGGGCTAGTGACACTGCCCTCAAAAAAAAACCCCAAAAAACAGAAAGAATCCCCAAGGCTGACTGGAAGCTGGGTGACCATGAGCCCTGGTACTCAGAGGCCACTCCAGGCAAGAGGCCAACCCATTTCATCCCGTAGAAACAGCACTGCCCCACCCACGGTGCTGCGAGGACAGGTGTGCACAGCACCTGTCCAGGGGGTGAGCATGGCAGTTTACTGATCTAAGGAAACCCAGATGGACAGGCTTGGCAGAAAAGGCTGTCTGAAGCAGCCCAGACACAGAGATGCCCACACAAGAGGACAGAGAGGTTGAACTTTATTCTGTTCTGGAGCAGATGGGATGAGGAGGACGCAATCATACAGCCATACTTATGAGAGATAAGCCGGCAGAATAAAGATGGGCTCCAGGGAGTGGGTGAGACACCCCAGATCTCTGTTAAGGTAAGGGAGGGAAGGATAAATGAATATCCCACACCGACGGCCTGTGGGCGAGCATCAAAGAGGATAAAAATACCTTTCAGCTGCCATTGAAAGGGTGGCAATGGTTCAGAATGCGGCTTGTTTAATGTGCCTCAGCTAAAGACACCAGAGAGCAAGTGTCCTTCTGTGGCAGGGCGAGCAGCCCAAGCACCAAGCCACACACCTGGTTTTTGGGGTCCTTGAGGTTGAACATGAGGCTGCGGTATTTACTCTTGTAGCGATTGTCCGTGACATGGAACAGGCCGAACATCTCCTTCTCGATCCGGAGGGCGATCTTCCCGACGTCATTCTCCGTCATGATCAGGTCATCACTGTCACTGACCCTAGAAGGCACAAAGGAGCCGCTGTGTAAACCACTGCACCTGCACGTTTTGTTTCTAAATGGGACGAACGTGAAATGGCCACTTTAAATGAAAAACAGTTAAGAAATCAAGAGCAACAGCTCACCTTTTCCACAAAATCTCCTTCAAGGAGCGTCGTATATTTTGCCGAATCTGTGAATTTGGCTGTGATGGGGTGGTGCTCGAGGCCCCCAGGCGCCCCGGGGCTGGAGAGGCCAAGGGTGCAGAGGTTGCCATGGGCTTCCTGGTGGCTCCTACCAAGGCGGCAGAGCCAGGTAACTTTTTGGAAGCAGGTGTGGTGGCGCCAGGCACCAGCCCTGCCGGCTTGGCGGCTGGAGCACTGCCCGAGGCGGAGGCCGACAGCCATGGCCTCTTGGGGATGGCGCCCTTGAAGCCCGAGGGCACCTTTCGGATGACCGGTTTGGCCGCGGCCACATTTACGAAAGGAGCTTTCTTGGGAAGGAGACTTCTGGCTGGAGGCTGCTTGCCGCCCACCGAGGAGCCCGGAGGGGCCGCTCTCTTGGACACCGCAGACGCCACTGCCGGGCTGTCCTCCACTTGTCTGTCCTCCTTCACGGCTGCAAAGGAGACACACGCTCTCAGTTGGGGGCAGCCGGACACCAGGTGCGCTGTCACACGCCGTGGAAAGCATGCTCACCCTTAAGCTAGCAGCTTACAAGGCCTTATTGATGAGATACTGAGTTACAGAAAAGGGTTTATTACATACTGAATTTAGAAAAGGAGTGTGTGTAATTAAGGCCTCTATCAGTATTTATGTTCACAGCCATGCTTTATTTCAGAAAGAAATGCTTTACTGTATTATTACTGAAACCTGTTACTTCAGCCAACAAACTCTACTTATCAAAGGCTTGATATAAATTAGTTAAGATTGAAAATGGAAGGACAAATTTACACTATTAAGAGAAGGCAGATTTTAAAAGAGCACCTCATTAAGAATTCAAATGCAATTTTTTGTAAACATGTGTTTCAAAGATCTTTTCAGGATGAGTCAGACAAATGCTCTTCAAATGTTAAATGCATGTCAACCCCCAGGCTTTAAAGACTACCAAGGGTCCATGCCGGGGAGGCAGGGCTGCACAGGTGGCCATCATCCTTTCGGACAAGTCAAGTGAGTAAGATGACTAATAAGACACAGGCAGCCCTGCAGCACAGGAAAGGTCCATTACTGTTTATACTAGACCTGACAAGACACATTATTAAATGCTGTTATATAAACGGTTCTAGCAACCTAACAATCATTAAGTAAGACAATAAATTAGCACTTTTAATCCAAACAAGGATTGTTGACAACAGCTAAAAGACATTATCAAAATATCTCAACATGCACAACAATCTGATGCCAAAAGTCTCAGGAAAGCAAGGAAGACGATTCTGAGGACAATTAAGGGACCTGCAGCCGACCAGGGCCAGGTTGGAGCTATGACGGGGGCACACTCTGCCCACCGCGCAGAATTGCAGGGAAAGAGGGGCCCCATGAGCAAGCCAGGACACCGTGGGAATGCCACCTAGAACGGGTGGGCGAGTCACACGGAAAAGGCAGGTCCCCAGGGTGGGTTTCTCTCAAACTATCCCTGTGGCAAGGAGCCCCTAAAACTGCCAGATACCTAAATGGGGGGTTTCGGCAGAAGTTCTGTGACCTGTCAATTACACCCAGGGATTAAAAGTCAATCACCAGCCAGCCCCCATGTTCCCAACTGTTGCAGTGAACCAGGGAGAAAGTCTGAAATCTGGGCAAAGAGGTGAGATCCCTCCTACAGGTCCAGCCCTCCCGGGCAGTCGAGCTCCAAGGCCCCAGTGCAGCCACCACCAGCCTTGGCCATCTTGGCAGAGAGCCAGGGCCACCGCCCTCAAGGCTGTCCGTCATCCAGCAGTGAGTGCTAAAAGCACATGGAACCTCAAGTTTTTCCCACTTTGCAGTATAAATGAAATCACCTAATTTTATAAAGTTTGCAACAGCTCTTTGTGGACCCCAAAGCTAGGGCACTGTTTGAAGTTCTTTGTCACCAAGCCTCAATTCTGACTTGAAATCACTTCTTTTCATCTCAAAGCCCTGCAGCTGCATGTCCCCTGCCCACATCTGCCTGAAGTGGCCTGCCCACCAGACCCCGTGCTCGCTGGCATGCCCAGGCCTACGCTATCCAGGCTTCCAAAGACCACTGCACGCTCCACCTGCCCCGATTGTCACCACCCGTGTCCATCGTCATCAAGTCACACCTCAAGACTTTAGTCCTTCGGGAGTTGGATTTTTAAGTAAAGCACACTGTAAAGTATGACAAAGTGAAAACCACACGTCTCCATGTGTTATTTCATCAGGTCAAGTTCGCACGCCTGTTAGTGGACTTCAGTATTTGGAAACGTTATCACCTCACACGTGGCTGACAGGTCTGAGGCACTGCTGGGCTCTAGTTAAACGAAAGATGGAAGCCCGTCTGGGCAGGGATGTGGGAGGGGGCGAGGGAAAGGGGAGGCTAGCCGAGTGGCCCTGAGCAGAGGGAGGCCAACCGGCAGCAGCCATGGTGAAATGAACCGGGAGGATTAAAAGTGGGACCTTGAGCTGTGGCAGTCGCTGCCCTGTGCGCACACTCTGGTGGCGCACTTAAATAACTCAGGGCTGACCTAATGGGCTTCCAGAAACCTCACAGATGCCCGGTTGCCATCGAGAGGACACCTGTGTGATGTGGCCTAAAACAAATGGTTTGACGCTTTCATTGTTTTAAGTGACACATTTCTGTTAGCTGATCAATACACCTACTGGTCTAACTGGTGTGTTTTCTGAGAGATTATTTTCAGGATATTCCCAACACCCATGAGTAAAATGACCAATTATCCACGGTAATAGTAAACACATGTAATCTATTTAAAATGCAGGGAGGGAAGGCTTTCCTTAACTATGAGGGCATTTCATAAATTGCTGCTGCTGCCTCTTCAGAGCCAGCCTTCATTATTCTAGTTGCTCCCCAGAGAACGTAAATAGGTACAATTATGCACACACACTCTTAGTAAAACGCTGAAGCTGGGGTACTGCACCCGACCTGGAAGTGGATGTTGAAAACATGCAGTAAAGTGCTTTCCAGGAAAGGGCCAGTGGTGTTTTTGGTCCCACTGTGAGCTGCACTTGGCACGCGTCAGAATGACAGTCACCACGGTGGAGCTGGAATGTTCTGACAGTGAGAGAAACACTATTGTTTTTCAGCAGAGCTACATCAAATCTGCAAACCCTTCATCCAAACTCACTTTTAACCGTACTAGCTTGTGGATCAATTTACAGAAGGGCAAGGGCTAACTTTGTAACGAACCAGAAAAAACCCATTCTAGAAAAGCAGCAGCACAGCCCGCGCCAGGGTGGCTTCAGGGGATGGCCGACGCTCCCAAGTGCTGCCGAACTCTGCTTGGCAGCACTAGGCAGTGACTGTCGTGTGGGCAGAGGCGGCTCCGCAAGGCTGTGTGCCAGGCCTGGGCGCAGGGCCGCCTATGGGTGGCTCCCACACCCTGGGGGCCTGCAGTGGGAGGCCAGGCCCAGGCCCTGACTCAGGGAGCTAGCAAAACCCTTAGTCGCCACAGGTGGCCAAGTTGCCCATGGGCCAGGCCACTATTGCCAATGAGCTTGTTTCTGCCCGCCGGCCATGTTGGTAAAGGACGTGAATTGTTGAGGTGAATCCGAGTAGAAAATGAGGCAGGGTGGTGTCCACAGGGATCAGCGACCAGCAACTCTAATTGGCTCGTTGCCAACAAGCATAAAACGAAGGGCCTTGTTACATGGCACGGCGGCTGAGGAGTCGCTGGCCACTGGGTGGCACTGGCGGGCCTCGGGAGGACATGGGACTCCACCAGTGTGCTGCGGGGTTCCCCCGGAGAGCAGCTGTGCAGACGCCCCCAGAGAGGTTACAGCAGGTGGGAAATAAGATGGGAGCCTCCCAAGACTGCACAGCCCCCAACAGCCCTGTCTAGTGATGGTCTCCTGGGACAGCACTAGAAGCCCCTCAAAGCTGCTGCAAATTGCTTTATGCCTCTTGTCCTCCTCACACTGTGCATGGTGACCCCAAAAAGGAATGTTTCAGTCACCCTGACACCTGGGCAGGCCTATTTAATGATTGGCTGTAAAAGCCAGGTGAGCTTCTAGTGTGACAATGAGCGAGTCAAAGCACATGGTGCAGGCAAGTGACAGCAGGCCTTTGCAGGGGTGTCCCCTGCCTGGAACCGCCTGCTGCCCCCCCCCCCCGGGTCCCAAGTCTGCTCAGCAGGAAGAGCAAGGCAGCCACCACTCTCTCTAACGGGGACTGAAACCAGGGGTTTGGAGGGCAACACAGCGGAGCACCTGTGCATTTTGTTCCCTATGGTACCAGTTCTTTCTGGTCGGCAGGACATGTGGACAATGCAGTTTCCCATTTTAACTTTGTTTCCTGTCAAGAGCTTTCCTTGTGTGGAAAATCAAGGTAATAAATAGCAAGAAGCCATTTTGTTTTCGTGCTTTTGCTTATTTTGAATTATCCTTCTAGAAGTACAATAAAGTACTGATTTGCTTTTGCAGAAAACACGAATTCCCAAGTAACACTTGAGCAAGCGTATGCTGTACCCCAATTCCTCACCACCCATCGTGGGCTGGGCCGCGCACTTTTCTAGGTGGTTTGTTTCTGATGTGGTATCTGAGTGACTAACACCCTAAATGGAGACCAAGGTGCACAGAACTCCCTGCAAGAAACTCGCCAAGAACCAAGTGGACATGGGCAGATCAGTTACCCTTGTTTTCAGTCTCACCTAGTGTTTTGAAACCTAAACCCAAAGCTGATTCATGTTGGGTTGGTAACATGGAAAAGGACTTTTCCAATTATGCTTCAATGTGCTCCATTAGAACGAAATGTGACCAAAGCCGGGTCACCCCACTGGACTGGCGGTGACGGGTCCAGCTGCGCAGGCAGGCGCCCGGGGAGCCATTTCTGAACCAGGCACCAGGCGCTCGGGTCGCTTTAATAAGGTTACATTTTAAGCACCAGCATTCGTCTGTGCCCACATTATTTACTACTTTAACCAACAAGACGGGGGCTGGGGCATGTCAGGTCAGTCCACCTTTCCTCCCTGTAAGTTCCGGTCACAAAGGGGCCCTCAGTGGCCCGGGCTGGTGGCCGAGCAACGGTTACCTTTATGCTCTTCTTGCTGAAGTCTCCAGGCTTGCGGAAGAGTTGCCCCAACCTTCATTTAAACAAATGAAAGTGGCAAAACTTCTTGTCCATCTTCTAAGTTACTTCTTTAATTCTCAGAAGCCAAGGACATAACTACGTGCATGATTTTGTGCAACACACAAAAATCAAGATTAAGCATTTTACAACTCGATACAAACAGGGTAGACTGTGCCATCCTGGGGGACATGACAGCAGCGTCTTCAGAGCGGACCTGCGGACTCTGGCTGATGCCACCAAGGCACTTGCCTCTAGTAACAATCTTCCAACAGTACCAGAGCGGATCCATGGCTGCCAAGGCCACATCAGGCTCACCGAAGGGCAGGTGAAGTGTGCAGGACCCACCCTGCGGGAACTGGCAGCCCTTCCCCACTCCCAGGGTGGCACACGCTGATGCCGAGGGATTGCATCTCAGTGTTAGCTTACGCTCATGTGAAACCTCCCCAGACCTAATTTTCTCAACAGATGGCTATTTTTTTAAGCTTGTAAAAAGTAAAAAAAAAAGAATACTCTTCCTCACTGAGAGCTGAGGGAACCAAGCTGCGTGGAGAGCATTAAAAACAGCCGTCAAGCTAAGTCCTGCATCAGGAAAAGTGCTTCTTCCCGCTCATGGGGGGGAAGACACTGGTTCGTAGGTGCGTCTGGTTGTCCCCAACACAGTTTATTGCCAGACAATTCTGGAAGGGACAGATAAAAATGGCTCACACAGCGGATAAGACACCCCCCCGCCTGCCCGCTTTATATTTCTACAAAATGTGCTTGGGTTCCAGACTCCCCCCAGTATTTACTCCAGGGTGCTGTTTCCTCTTATGATCGGTGAGATGTGCTTCTGGAGCGCCACCACTAGCCACCCTCGTGGTCCGTGTCCTCTTGGACCCATCTCACCACAGCGCATGGACAGTCTGCGTGGCACGCGCAGGCACTGGAGTCTGGGCGAGAAGCCTAACCAGCCACCCGGATTCGGGTGTATGGGTTCTGTTGGGGTTTTCCACTTAAGTCTCTGAGCTAGATGAAACTGCAGAAACCTCCTTTTCCAGTCACAATTTGTGCAGTGTTTTAAGTGACCTAACGAGCCATTTGAGTCCAAAATAGTAGGACCTGTGCCTATACCTATCAGAATTCCGCTTCCAAATTGTAATAAACCAGGGACATTTTCACAGCAAAATTTTTTTTTTTGAGGGCAGTGTCACTTGCCCTCACATGTGGGACCCGAACCAGGGCTGCTGGCTTCCCAAGCCAGTGCCCAACTACTGCACCACTCGGCCGGCCCAACCAGGGACATTTTAGAAAAAATATTTTCAGCCCTCTTCAGAACTTGACAGTGGGAGGTGAGCCAATAGCAGAAATGAAGAGAAAAAATGAGGCTATAAAAACAAACACTTGATTTTGGGGAGATAAAAAGACAATAGTTTTCATAAGTTAAAGAAACTATACAGACACCCTCAAAAACAATTTAAAAATTAATCAGAGGGCTGTGTTAGCCGCGTCACCCAGGGAACACACAGGGCCTCCTGACACTTCTGTGGGGAGAAGGGCCTCCAAGCACGGCAAGGCCGTGCCCATTTAACAGGTCCCTCCATGTTCACTAAGAAGTTGTCCCTGTGCCCACAATCCAAACCACCCTGTGTCCACAAGCTGGTGGGCTGGGGCGGGGCAGGGGCAGGGCACCCCCAGCAGGTCATGGCTCTCTGGGCTCAATGAGGGTCCTCATCTCCAGGCCAGTGCCGACAATGCCCCCTCTTAGGAGTCACCGCCCCCCACCCCAAAAAGCACCCTCTGTAGCCAGCCAGGGAAGCAGGTGGGGTCCTCGTGGGGACGTAGGCTTCCGTGTGCACTGTGCCCTGCTTACCATCCCACTATCACAACTGTGAAGTGACGCTCTGGGGACAGCGGTGGAGACACAGCTGCTACTCACCAAGGCCGAAGTCATATTTGCTACTGACCTTTAACTCCTCCCAATCACTTTTGGGAAGATGACGTTTCTGGGATAACAAGAAAAGATCAAATGCAACTAGCTCAAAACTATGTCCCTTATGCATGCAATTAATTTTGGATATTCATCAAGTTTAATTTTCAGATGTCAATGTGTGGGAAGGGTCCTCAATCATTGTTTCAACTTTCTGTCAACAAAAGACTTGGAGCTTCGGTGAGGAGCTGGTGTAGAAAGAGGCGGCGGCGAAGAAAGCCGTCTGAGCAGAGACCGGCCCCCCGCGTTTTCCTTGAGAACAGTGAGCATTAACACATTTTTTGCGGGAAACGAGTAAACTCGTCATATAGCTCAAATGCCCGATTACCAAGTGTTAAGAGCCTAGGGAGCCATGCTGTCCCACTCTCCCAATGACACCCCCCAACTCCGCTCCTGGAGCCTTGGGGCAGCTTTCCAGTTCTAGTCAACAGAGATGGCGAGACTGACTTGAAATAACCGCCAGGGCTTTAGGGGCTGTCACGGGCCTACAGCCACTCAGGGCTTCTCAGCAATCCATCACGCCTCACCCGTTCACGGGAGTGAAGCCGCTTTCTAGGCATGTTCATGACCTCTGTGCAAGTGCTACTTTGTAGAGGTGCTGGAATTTGATGAAAATTTGAGACATGATGTTAGCATGAAATTCTCAGCTCAAACCACCTAACGTGTATCCAGACTTATTTTAATTCAACTGGTTAATTCTGTATTTAATAACTTATTCTGAAAATAAAATAAGTAAATCTAGTATTGCTTTGCAATCTCCTTGAAACTCCATTTAGGTCTTGGGGCCATCTGCATTCTCCACATGAGTATTTAGACACAAGTTTCCTAACTCCACGACTGGCCTCCACCTACACGAGCGCTCCACATGACTGCTAACAGGCTGCGTAAGGAATGCAGCATGCCTCTGTACTCTTGGAATTTAGGGCTACTGAACCTTTTGGTACTGTAAAAAGAGGCACGAAATAGTGTAAGAGACAGAATAAAAACCAAATTAAAAATAATCTTAACAGAGTAAGATGTACCCTATAGTTCTATTTAAATTTCCAAATTTTAATTTTTGAGAGCTGGGCTGAAAACCAGGAATCTAAAAAGGTTTGCGTTGCATAATCAAACGCGGGATTTTTAAACATCTACGGGCAATACTTTGACTCCCCTCACATGAAGTCTGGGGCAGATTCACTTTAGAAAGCACATCACGTCACTTACCGTGGAACACAGAGCCGCAGGGACTGGCCTTCAAAAGTTGAATGTGTGTCTATGTGGGTGTGTCGTGCGTAGACTGGACATGAAAAAATTTCTGCCCAAACATACTTTGACTGCTTAAAATCGTCTTTTCCATCAGATCAACACTGATATGCAGTATAGAGACTCCCACAGTGTACAAAAGAAGTGGTGACTGCACGTGCTAAGAGCAGACAGTGTGGAAAAACAGACAGCTACAGGCTTGTCACAGAATGGCAACGGATGCTTGGACACGGACGCATTCTGAGTGCCGGCCATGTCTGCTCAGTTGGGCCTCGCTGAACATAAGACAGATACTTACCAGAGCCTGACAAGCAAATAGATTAGACACACAGCAACTGCAAGGGGGTTTGTACATCTTTGTGGGGACGGGCTAGGGGCCGGGGGCTCACGGGCCTTTGCTTCCACCTCGGGAGGCGCAGCACTGCATGCGGCCACAGCTCCCAGCTGAGGCCAGGCCCCTGCAGAACGCCCGGGAAGGGTCCAGACGCTACCCCTAGGTGATACATACATTTATACAACAGTGCTGGCCAGAGGGCAGCAGTGCGTTCTGGCTTCACTGCATTGTAATTGTGGTCGCTTGCCCAGGACGGCGTGCTGCTCTCACAAGTTGTTTCCTTAATAATGACTTCACTTCTAGCAGGGGCCACCGGTGCCTTCTTCACGAAGTTTTCTTTCTTGTCTGGAGCTGGTTTCTTGTGCATGGAGGCGATTCTGATGCCTGCCTGGATAAGCGGTAAAACCCAATAATTAAGGAGGTCAGAGCTAACCTTGGTTCACCTCACTTGTCAACGAAGGGGGGCGGGAACACCCTTGGGGTCATTTCAGGTCCCCTCACCGCCCTGCACGTGCACACCAGCCGACCCTCACAACCCATTGTAAGAGCCGGGACTCCAGTGTCTGAGTGACGAGAAGGCCTGACATGGAATAGCCTGTAATACGGCTGAGTTCCGAGTGTGGTGGGGCCACAAGGCAAGAGCAGGTGGGAAGGACCTTGGGGTGAGCACAGCCGGCCCCTCGGGCTCCCGCCAGGAGGGCTGCACATCACCCTTACTGAACATAGCCACAGCTGCTGCTTTGGCAATTCTGGTTCAAAATGACCAGCTTTCGGCCGGCCAAGTGGTGCGGTGGTTAAGCGCTGGCCTTGGAAGCCAGCGGCCCCGGTTCGGTCCCACATGTGAGGGCCAGTGACACTGCCCTCAAAAAAAAGACCAGCTTTAAAAATGAAGCCATCTAAGGGATAAACAGCACTCTCAATGTCAAGAAAACTGCCCCAGCAGCTTTGCTTGTCACAGACGTGATGGGGGCCACGGCACGGCCACACCCACCTGAACTAACACTCCAGGAAGGGCCTTCAGGTGTAAGGGCCTGAGCTCTAAAGCATCCTCGATCCCTCCCAAATCACACGTGGCGCCAGCACGGGGCCGTGGGAGAGCTAGGTCTACCACAGCCAGGCCTAACAGCCCCCCTCCACAACCCTGCTGGCTGCTTGTCAACTACTGTCCACGTCACCACCAGTCACCACCCCCTGCAGACTGCTGCTTCATGGACAGAAAGAGGCCCAGCTCCCCGCAGCAGCCGCTGCCTGCTTTGCTCTGCGGCGTTTCTATCTGCTACTCCCTCAGCTAGAGGGCAGAGGCAAGGAAACATCAGGACACGCGTCTCTGTCATTATCTGCTACTCCCTCAGCTAGAGGGCAGAGGCAAGGAAACATCAGGACACGCGTCTCTGTCATTATCTGCTACTCCCTCAGCTAGAGGGCAGAGGCAAGGAAACATCAGGACACGCGTCTCTGTCATTATCTGCTACTCCCTCAGCTAGAGGGCAGAGGCAAGGAAACATCAGGACACGCGTCTCTGTCATTGGCAACGGAGCCGGGACACACGGAGGACAAGGGAAAGGAGCCGGCGCAGGCCCCAGCCCCAGCCCCAGCCCCAGCCCCGCACCCTACAACCAGCCACGTCCGCAACAGGGACACTTCCTGCTTCAACCGTTCAAATGGCTGGTCTTGCTCAGCTCACCTGAACACTGCATTTTGGAAGAATGAGCTTTTCTGGTTTCGGCTTGGTCTTCTCTCTCAGTTTCGGTTTTGCTTCCTTCCCTGAACTCAGAGACTTCATAGTGGCAGCAGCGTGTTTGAGAATGCAGTCGCTGCTGCAGTAGACCGAGTCAGGCTGCGCCACGCTCGAGCACCCGGGGCCGATGCACCTGGCGGCACCCGGAGCCTCTGCGACCTGCAGGACGGAACATGTGCTTCAGACAACACACTTACCCGCCGCGGCAGTCACGGTACTTGGTAAAAGCACACTGTTTACAGCACTGACAGGGTCAGTGTTTCTAATCCAGAGACACGAACAGTATCTCCAAGTGAAGAAAAGCTCATCTCTGTTCCTTCCCAGCACACAGACCTACGTCCACTGGGGAAAGTCTGCACACTTTCCATGCCACTCGTGGTGGGCACAACTCCAAGGGGATGCTAGGACCCTGCCCCCAGGACACGCATTGTGATGTCACACCCACAACTGGATCCCCTTATAGGGAAAAGGGCCAGGGGTTTCTGCAGATTTAATGAAGGCCCCAAATAAGATGACTGCGTTGAATCCAAAGGATCTGACTCAATTAGGCAAAAACCCAAAGAGGGCCTGGCCCTCCAAGGAGAGAAGGTGCCAGTGCTGAAGGTGAAGACAGCAACCCTGCTATGAGGGCCGTAGTGGGCTCTGGGGTTAGGGTGACACCCAACGAAACCCGAATGTGATGCACAGCAAATGGCCCTCAGTATGAGCAGGCCACAAAGGCTGCCAGGGCAGAGTCACATACTGAACCGTGGCAGAACTTTTGGAGCCAGGCCTCTGATGAGACCCCAACTCCTGCAGACTCTGGCGTGGAGCCCTCTTCTCTAAGGGGCACAGCAAGGCTGGGCCTACGCTTCTGAATCTGCAAACTGAGCTGAGAAATGTGTGTTGTTTTGAGCTAAGTCTGGGAATTTGTCACTCTGCTTAGGACCTGAATCATGACAAGTAGAGCTAGTCGCTTCTATTCATAATCACTGAGGGGTTTTGACGGTCAAGGCCAAGCACATGTGACCATATCCCTCCAACATAATTGTACGTAAAAGTTTACTTCTCACGGTGTTTGAGAGAATCGTTTTTCCACCATAGAATCCAACAACATTTAAACTTCTGTCGTCCAAACACATGGACAATAAAGATGGGAAATTAAGATGATTTCCCCACTAAATGACATTTCTGTTAATATTCCTAATGACACATCTATGAGCACCTCTGAACCCCTCAGGACAGACAGTGAAATGGTCCAGGCTATCAGGCACGTTTCTGACCAAGCTACCCCAAAGCCTTGGCCACCCCATTCCAGGCTGGCAAGCTGGGACTCAGGAAGGCTGAGTGAGGCTGTGCCGAGCGGGGCAATTGTGAGAGTCCAAGAGAGCTCGCTCAGCTGAAGCTATCGACACTTGGAGAACATGACAAAGCACAGTGGCCCTCAAGGGGCCTGAAAACCAGCCAGGAAGATCTGAGTTGCTCAGGCACAGGGAGCGCCCAGGACCACCACCGAGGGTCGTGCTCTGCATCAGCAGACATGAGGGCTGCTCCTGGCCGAGGAGCCAAGCGACAACTGCCACACCTACCCTCAGCATCTCCACTGAGGCGGGTACGAGACCCCTATTCTCAAGATGGTGCCAGGTGAGGCAGATGCACCCTCACTTCAATAACACAAAGATAACTGGGAAGTGGGCCACCAACAGGAACGCACAGGAGGCAGACAGGTGTCATCAGAAGCGGGGGGCCCGAGAGCCAAGTGCAGGACTGCCTTCCGGCCTGAGCCCCGCGCCCACCGCCGCCCCCGGAGCCGGCACTCAAGAGCTGGAACCTGAGCCCCGCGCCCAGCCCCGAGGCCCCGCAGTGCCGCCCCCGCGCCCAGCCCCGAGGCCCCGCAGTGCCGCCCCCGCCGCCCAGCCCCGGGCCCCGCAGTGCCCCCCATGGCCGCCCCGGAGCCGGCACTCACGGGCTGGAATATCTTGAGCTTCTTCTTGCCACTTGGGTTTGCGGCCTTCTCGATCCTGCCCTTTATGCCTTGGTCCTCGCTGCACTTCTGCTCCACGGTCCCTATACTCGTGCAGTCGGTGTCGCCGGCGTCTGCAGGGCGGAGCCTCGCCTCCGGCCGGCCAGCACTCTCTGAGCCAGGCTCGTCCTGCGCCTGCAGGATAGTGCAGTTGGGGCAGATGTAATCCTCCGCGTTCCTTTCCAGGAGCCGCCCTCGAGCCTCCGAAATGCCCACACAGTCGCCATGAAACCACTCTTCGCACCGGTCACAGCAAATCATAAACCTGAATTAGAAAATAACCAGGGATGGAAAATGAAGAGGTAAACACTCAAATTAGACACATTATTAATGCCAAGTTGGTTTCAACAACATGCTGTTAGGAAAAAATGCAAATGTACAGAAAAGTGGGGAGAACAGAACACCCACATGCTCTTCTTAATGTTAACCTTCAACCAGACAACTTTTTTTTTTTTTTTTTTGAGTGGAGCATTCGGAGTGAACTGCAGGTTCCATGGCACCCTGGAGACTGCAGTACCTGTCTGCACGAAGTGGCACCAAGGCCTTCACCCACCCTCACAGCACCAGAGGCTCGGAGCTGCCCCAAATGTCCAAACTGGGGTCCAACCAGCCTCATGTGTCCCTCTGGGACAGCCTAGGGCAGCGCAGACCGAGAGGGACCTCTGGGGTGATAGCCATGACTAGTCTGTGCCCCTCACACTGGCTGCTGGCCCCTCAAGCTCACGTGGCTAAGGGAGTGAAGAGCCCCACGGGGCCAGCGGCCCCTTTCTTTCTTTTCAGACAGTGACCTGCTCATGGTTTTCAGCTGCCCGAGTTGCTCCCGAGCCCAGCTCTGTAACTAATCAAAGCAGATGCCAAGCTGGCCAACCCGAAGCGAGAGTGGGCAGCCACTGCTCCTCCGGAGACCCACCTGTTGTTATGCGGCTGGCGACATATACAGTACAGAGCGTTGGGGTCATAAACCTCACACTCGGGCTTGTGTCTGACCGCGCCCCCGGGGTCTTCGTCCTGGACTCCTTCAGCCCGAGCCGGTCCTTCCGACTTACTCTCCCGGTCGTCCTTTGCGGCCTGGGCAGCCGCAGGCTCCTGCTTGCTGGGCGCCGAGCTCTCCACGGTGTCGCCTGCTGCCGTGCCCAACGCTTCTGTAGGGTCCTCCTCCCGCCACTTCCTCCTCAGGCGGTTCTGGGCACGTTTCGGGGACCGATCAGCTGGCTCTTGTTCTCGCTTTCTTCGCAGGCGATTCTGAAGCTCCTTCAGAGTCAAGCCGTCACTGTCACTATCGGAAGTGTCCTCCTCGTCGTCACCCCCTTTGGCCTTGGCCGACGAGGCCGGTCCTTCCTCACCCCCCGCGGAGCCGGCCTTGGGCCCACTTTTCATCTCAGAGGCGCTCTCCACGCTCCCCTCAGAAGCCGTCTCAGCATCAGTAGCTGGGCACGAGGCCGGCTCACTGGGGTCCTCCAGGGAGGCAGGCGCGCCCCTGCGGCCCCGGCGCCGGACGTGCGTGAGGAACTCCTCCACGCGCTCAGTCCTCTTGGGCTGCCTCCCACTGCGCCGCAAGGACGGGCTCTGCTGCTGCTGCGGCGGGGGCCGCTCCACACAGTCCAGCTCTGCATCCCCAGCGCCCTCTCGCTTGGCAATGGTGGTTCTCCGGAAGCCCCATGTTTTCCTGAACTCTTTACTGGTGGGTTTGATGACCTTGGGCGTTTCGTCACTGCTGGGGTCACCTTTGTCATCCATACCTAATGGTGAGATGCAACCAAACCACAACCAACGTTAGCGAGGCCACGTGTCTTGGCGAAGGAGCAATTCGCCGGAGCTGGATGAGCCGAGGGCACAGACCGTCAAGGACACGCGGCTGGAGAGCTCACGCTGTCTATGACACGTGGGGGCACCACCACCTATGAGTGGGGAGACTCAGGACATGAGTGAGGTGGAACAATGTTCTACCTACAGAAAGTGGGTGTCTATGAAAGGAAGTTCTTTTGACCAGTGAGTGTTTCCTCAAGTGTGGTGTGTGACATAATTTAAGGGGATTCTTGAAGACAATTTTCACAGTTATGTATGTAACGTTCAGAAGATAAACACAGCTCTCAAACCGGTAGTTCTGCCACCAACGCGCTCAGCACAGCACTTAATAACAGGCGGTGGAGAATGCCAAACACACCACAGCACAGTCCGCTGCCGTGGAGTGGAGCTGGCTTGCTGGCACTCTCTCCACGCCCAACTCTGACTGCAGGCACAGGGGACAGAATGCCATCAAGTCCCAGGCCGAGGAGCCCCAAGCTGCCGCGTGACGGCTCTGACCACTCTGCCTGACACCATGTACAGAGGGGGTGTTGGGCCCTGCTGTGGGCTGAGTGCTAGTGACCCCGTGGACGCCTTGTGGAGAAGGCTCACTCAGCTGAGTCCTGTCCACTCACTGAGCTACGACTCAGGAGACACAAAGGGCGCTGTGGGGTCTGCTGAGCTCTGGGGGCAGCAGTTATACAGCAACAGATAATTGGGACACGGAGGAAATCCTGACCTGGGCAAGATCACTGAAGGGCCACGTCTGTGAAAACGTCACTTAGTTGGTACCTTAAGAATTCTTTTACAAGCCGTCCAGCTCCAGTCACACTGCAAGGCTAGAGACGACTCCGATCTCATGCTCCATTCTCATGGAAGGACTGGGGCAGAGCGAGAAACCTTCAAACCTTCAAACCAGCAAATACACAAAACTGAAATCACAAGCAACCCAGTTCTCGCTTTGCTTCCCACTAAGTGTTGGCCCCTTATTTCCTGCCCAGCTCTGTACATCCTTCACCATGTAACTGGGCCTGCGCAATCTCAGGCCACTCAAACTTTCTGGAGTGGCTGTGACACGTGTGCCACTGAGGACCACACCACTTCTCTGGTCACCTGAAGTGACAGGAGAACTAAACTGGGGTGCCAAAGGAGATTCTAACTCAGGGTGCTCTGGCTAGTGGCCCTGAGCAAGTCACACTGAACGGTGTCCATCCAGAAGGCAATGCTGACCCCAAAAGGCTGGGAGCTTAAACTGTGAGCAACGGACTGAACCCTCGCGGGACAGCAGTGCTCTTTCCACACATGGGTGGAGAAGCTGTTACTAAACCACAGAAACCACCACTGTTCACCCATCCAAAGTGTTACTACTCGTGCAAACCAAATGGCTGCCAATTTGACAGCCATCTCGAGAGAGTGAGTGTAAGTCCTCCTTTCACACAGCATTTGGCATTTGTATGGAAGATGTGGTTTGAGGGGCGCTGACCAGCCTACGCCAGGAAGGGCAGCTGGCTGCAGTCCTTCCACCTCAGACGGCTGCGTCTTGGACCCCATAAAGTTCACTCAGGGCTGGGAAAGCAGCCCGATCCCCACTGCAAAATGGTTTTCTGCCAGAAGAACTCTCCTCTGCAAAGTGCAGTTCACCAGAGAGAATATACAATGTCATGGTCTACGTACTAACAAAATAACCAATGTAAAACTACATGCTCTGAATCAAATTCTTAACACATTACTCAACATTCATCTAAAAATCTTAGGGCTAAAGTTGAGACCATGTCAAACAAATATGAATGTTACACTGTATCACTTTCTTTACATATAATGAATGCCACTTTAGAAATAAAAAACTTCAAAACTTCTAAGTTAAAATTTTGCTATTGACATTTAACACTACTGATACGTTACCTGCCCCAACACCGAAAGCTTGCACACTTTCCAGACGTCCTAACTACAACAAAAAGCCTGGCGGATGCAATCGCCTGGTCCAGGTAAACAGCCAGGCCTCAAAACACCGCTGCAGCCAGTTGCTGCTCACCAGTAACAACTTGGATTATCTTGATGCTCCCACGGAGTGAGCTCCTAAAAGAAAGGAAGACAACGGTTTATAGATCGTAAGTAACTATAACTGAAACCACATTAAAAAAAAGCAACAACAAACTTCAATACAAGTAATCTGAGTGTACATTATGTGTTCTACAAAGACACTTGGGGAGAAAACCTAAAAAACACTGAACATGGTTTTCTTCCTTGCAAGACTTAAAGAGAAAATACTGACTACATGGGACTAAGACAGACCATTGGAGGGTAGGGCACGCTGGCGGTAAGAGAACAGAGGTCTTGGAGGGACAGAGGGTTTCAAAATCAGTAGTCAGGTGTCAGCTACCTTCCAGCAGTAACCCTGTTTTAGAGATGGACCCAGCCCAATAAAAAAACCCAACACACAGAGAAACAAGAACAAACGTGAAAAGGCTGAACAACAAAATTAATTATGAATGTAATTATGTAAGATTCTTAATACTGTAGCTATGCCATCCTTTTAGTTAAAAACTTAAGAAAGGTTTTAGAACTGCTTATGATTACTCCATATCGAC
This sequence comes from Aselliscus stoliczkanus, assembly GCA_033961575.1. Lineage (NCBI taxonomy): Eukaryota > Metazoa > Chordata > Mammalia > Chiroptera > Hipposideridae > Aselliscus > Aselliscus stoliczkanus. Next base: position 908,477 of record CM066738.1, on the reverse strand, counting down.
ATGGTACACAGTCCACCTATGGGTATTTAAAAATCACTTCTCGGGCCGGCCGAGTGGCGCGGTGGTTAAGCGCTGGCCTGGGAAGCCAGCAGCCCCGGTTCGGTCCCACATATGAGGGCCAGTGACACTGCCCTCAAAAAAAAAAAATAAAATAAAAATCACTTCTCTTCCTACCTCCGCCTTCAATAGCCAGGCCTAGTTCAAGCCTCACTAAATACAGCTCTGTTCCTAGATGACCCCTAAATACTAGTCCCTGAGTACCCCTGAGCCCAGAGGATCAGCACCTCACCTCACCTCTTCCAAGCCTCACTCCAACTGTTTTCTGTGTTAACTGTGGTTTCCTTAGTGACCTCAGAACAAAGACAAACATTCTGTCACACCTCCTTTTAAAGAGACAGTGACCATTTCACCCTAATTAGCTCAATTCAACATCACCGCCACCTAACTTCTCAAATGTGGTAAACCCATCTCAAAATGAGGCTTCAACAGTTCACAAACTTTACTTCGCAAAAGAAACTGGATTAAAAAAAAAAAACTGGATAAAAAAAAAACACCTGGAAACAAACCTTACTTTATTTCACAACACCGAGCAAAGATATTAAGATATTTTTAGGGCCAGCCGAGTGGCGCAGTGGTTAAGTGCTGGTTTGGGAAGCCAGCGGCCCCGGTTCGGGTCCCACGTGAGGGCCAGTGACACTGTCCTCAAAAAAAAAAAAAAAAAAAAAAGATATTTTCAGAAATAAAAGCAATATTTGTTATTCTGAAAGATAAGCATGTGTCTGGATTTGATTTACGTTCTGAATACTTAATCGGAAAAGGAAAATCTAGTTATTTCTGTTGAGTGGAACGAGATAAAGTACATATTTAGGATAGATGAGATCATTTTAAATAATTTGGTTCCTAGGCCGGCCGAGTGGCGCGGTGGTTAAGCGCTGGCTTGGGAAGCCAGTGGCCCCGGTTCGGTCCCACATGAGGGCCAGTGACACTGCCCTCAAAAAAAAAAAAAAAAAAAAGAATAAATAATTTGGTTCCTTTACCTGGACTTTTATATTTGGCAGAATTGATTTCTTTTCATAATTTCAACACAAATTCTAAAATAAAACCGTAGCTCATGAAACAAAAGCACGTGTATAAACACGAAAGAAAAACAAAACATCTACAGTCAATAAGCTCCTGGGCCGGCCGAGTGGCGCGGTGGTTAAGCGCTGGCTTCGGAAGCCAGCGGCCCTGGTTCGGTCCCACATGAGGGCCAGTGACACTGCCCTCAAAAAACAAACAAACAAACAAAAACAATACAGTCAATAAGCTCCTAACACAACTTAGATTTAGTGTGTAACTCCACACACTACAACACATTTCATGAGAAGTATGGTGAGACACCTGCATTCACATATTAATAAAATTATCAAGAAAAAAAGGCGGGCATCCCTGAAACGGGGAAAGTGAAAAAAACTGGAGGTAAACATTCAATGTATTGGAATATCTAAAATTATATTTCTATATTTCTGAGTGCAAATTCTTTTGTCAGCTGAAAACTGCTGCATTTCCCACTAACCAGTCAGAGGAATAAAGCTATGAAAGCTTAGGTTTAAAAATCTCAAGGGCTCTGTTCGCTCAGGAGTGCAAGCTCTGAACAACAGGGTTGCTGGACTGATTCCTGACCGGAGCTGAGCTGCCAACAGGTGGCAGGATGGCTGCGCTAAAAAAAAAAAAAAAAAAATCTCAAGGGCTCTGTTAACACCTGGGTCTGTGGGATGACCCGCAGAACACATGACTGAACAGGACCTGGCCCGCCTTCAAAGTTCTTCAAAGGCAACTCTCCAGCCTTCTGTTCTCAGGGCCTCTTTGCACCCTTAAACAATGAGGACTCCAAGCGCTTCCATGTGTGTGACACACTGGGATTTCCAAAATTAAAACTAAGAAAGGATTCCAGGTAACTGTGGACGTCCTCTGACGTCACATCAAACCCCGACGCTGTGACACAGTAACAGACCCCGTACCAATGAACGGCACACTCTCACCACCGCAGTCTGCCTGGCACCCACCCTGCACCCTGCACGCACGCCTGGTCCCCGCACGCCTGACCGGAAACCCCTCTTACTCATGGGGAGTTTAGACCCTGCATGTTCCATCAGACAACACAGAAGACACGCACTTATGTCCTCCGACGGCTTTAATTATTGGCAAGCTACCAAGCTCACAATGGCAGCTACAAGCTTTTCAAATTCTAAGGCCCGTTTGAAAGCTCAGGTATTACAGTTACAACAAATACCACAGGCTGTGTTCCTTGACACTCACATCCTTCATCTTCGAGAAGGTGTCCGCCGAACACCTAGGGAAAGCTGAAGCCGGTTAGTATTAAGTTGCTCAGCTAAGAACTCGCCCCCAGGGGCTCAGCCACCCTGCCTCTAGGTGCAGCGGAAGCGCTGATGTGTCCCTGCCACTTCATCACATGGAATGTTAAAAAGATGTAGTCGGAGGGCTGAGATTTAATAAAAGTAAGTCTATCGCGGGTTGGCCCAGTGGCACGGTGGTTAAGAGCTGGCTTGGGGGGCCGGCCAAGTGGTGCATTGGTTAAGCGCTGGCTTGGGATGCCAGTGGCCCCGGTTCGGATCCCACATATGAGGGTCAGTGACACTGCCCTCAAAAAAAAAAAAAAAAAAAAAGAGCTGGCTTGGGACGCCAGCGGCGCTGGTTCGGATCCCACATATGAGGGCCTGTGACACTGCCCTCAAAAAAAAGTAAGTCTATCGCGCTGCACCAAGGACATTCTTAAGTGAAGCCGGTACATTTTAGGTACTGGTGCAGAGGCGGAGAGCAGCCATGGGCTCTGTGTCACTGCCCTGATTTGCTGCTGCACCACTGGTGCACATGGCAACTCCGCGAGGAGCCTGACAACGCCCACTGTCACAACGGACAGGGTTCTGACCTCTTAGCCCCTGTAAGGGTTTGGGGGCCGCCAGGGGCCCAGGGAACACCAAGAGCATCGGTAACGAGCCATCCCTATTAGTGCACAGACACACCGCACACATGCTTAGCACTAATGTATCTGCACTTCAGTGTCAGAGAACATTTCCTCCCACAAAACCATTCCCGAACCACTGCTCAACGAGCCCCTCACTGTCTCCAACTCTTCAAAATGGTAAGCTGCCAAAGTGAATTTCTTAGAAACAAAACCCAAAACATTCTCCCGCAGGATTGTGTGCTCCTTAGAAACTGCCGTAGAGGACAGCGCTGCACAGCGACCACCAGGGCCCACGTCAAGGTGCCACTTCTACGAAGCATCTGGAGAATACTGCCTGTGACCTGCCCGCATCAAGTGGCACAGTCTAAGACACTAAAATACACTTACGGGCCAGCCAAGTGGCCCATTGGTTAGGAGCTGGCCTGGGACGCCAGCTCTGAGCAGCAGGACCGCCGGTTCAGATCCCACATGGACCAGGGACGCTGCGTCCTCTACAGCTAAGATGGTGAACAACAGCTCCACCTGGAGCTGGGCTGCTGGGAGTCACCGGCGGCGGCAGTGTAGGCTGCAGTGGCTGCTGTAAGCTACCGAGAGTGGCTGGCAGCCAGCAAGAGCTGCCATGAGCGGCTGTCCAATGGCCGGTGACCAATCTGCCTCACAGGGAGAGCGCAATGATCACAATGGGCAAGGGGCCAGTGAAGCAACGTCCTCCACGGCTGGACTGAAGAACAAAAGGACAGCAACTTGTCTGTTCCCCTTCCCCAATTCCCCAATAAAATCTTAAAAAAAGAAAAAATACGCTCACAACCACCTTGAGGCTCCTGATTTCACAGCACAACAACCAAGCAGCAGCACGTACCAGCCCCACCTGTGGGCAAAACCTTGTGTTTCTCCAAAACTCATAACCCCCTGGGACAATATGCAAAACTAACTTTCAACTTTGAAACAATTTGGACCTACCAGTCAGAACTTACAGTCTAATGCTGCAAGACACTCCAGTATTTTGGACTCTTGCTAACTCGGGATTTTTAACTGCCAGGCCAGGCTGAAGCCTAGTTACTTACATTTGGTCTCCCTCTGACCCGCAGATCCTGTGCTGTGCAGAGGAGGGTGTGAGAAGAGGCTGAAAGCTCCCCGTCCCCTCCACGACCCCATGGGTCTGCAGCAAGCAAACACCTCGCTTGACCACTGAACACAGACAGGAGAGATTTGGGCCCGTGAAATAAACTAAGAAACCCAGTTTTCCTTAGTTTCAATATCTTCACAGAACCAGAATCAACTGTATAAATGCATTTAAGCCCTTCAGATGGCTCCTTCAAAGTTCTGCGGCATAGCAAATAACACTGTCATTATTAAAACTATTCTCATGATGCAAAGGTGCCCACAACCCAGCCCATTCCCCAGAGGCGCAGACAGCAATCTAGAAACAACGCTGCCGCTGACAGTGTCTTGGGCATTTTTGCCTTACAGATACAAGGAGACGAAAAGCAAACCTTGTCTGTCAGAGCCGTCTGAGGGGCTGGCCTTAGCCACGGCCCCAGCTCCCTGGCCGTGGGTGCACTGGGTACCCAGGTTTCTCTCTCCCTCTATCCGCCTCCTGGCTGTGACCTCAGCGGGCAGCTCTCAGAGTGAGTCAGGAGCCAGCACAGCCATGTGCGCTTGTCAGCGTTAAGGACAAGGAAAAGAGCTGAGGCTTCACGACTGTCCGTTTAATGGTGTGGACAGTCTCCCAAGCTGCTGCCACCCTGGACAGACCGGCAGCTGTGGTCTGAGTTCCTCCAAATTCACGTGGAAACCGAGTACCCAAGGCCATGGGACTAGGAGGCAGGGCCTCAGGGAGGTGCTCAGGTCACGAGGGTGGAGCCCCACGGATGGGATCAGTACCTTATAAAAGGACCCCGGAGGGCACAGCATCTGTGACCAGAAGAGGCCTTGCCAAGCCCTGCCCAGGCCCACACCCCGTCTCGGGCCTCCAGAGCTGAGAGAGAGATGTCTGCCGTGTGTGGGCCCTAGGCTGCACAGCTGGGCCACAGCGGATGAGCCGGCCGCCTCTTATCGCTCAGCGAACAAGAAGACACGGTTCCAAACACCGCGAAAGGGACCATCCAAATCCTACAGCCCAGGCGACTGGCGCTCCTCAGATGAGTCCACCCCTGGGTCCCGGCAACCCTTTGACCAGTACAGGTTCTGGATCTATACAATTTTTCCATTAGGAAAACTGTGGTGTGGAACAAGTTTGGCTACTGTTAAGCGCCTGAGGACAGCACTGGGATGGGTTCCCGGCCCTTCTCAGGCGGGGGGGGGGGGGGGCCCTCACAGTGTGCTCAGAGGGAACCCACGCACTGAGAGGCACTTCTCAGGACAGTAAGCCCTCAAGTGCTGGGCACTTCAGGGGCAGCCTCCCCTGAGTCTCCCGGTCCTGCAGCTGTTAATGAACAACTTTGCTCCCCAGAACCCCCCCGCCGCACACACACACACACACACAATGGCGACCCTATTGCTTTCATATCCACATTGGTCTGTTTGGACCAAGTGCATGTGTGCTGGCTACTCCGCTATGGCACATTCAGGGGTCCCTGAGCCCTGCTGTGGTCTCCTGGGGTCACACCATGAGACATGCATTATTCCACAGCCCTTATACAGGCCACTCACTCCTGTTTTCACTGTGGTAAGAGTTGTTGTTTCAGAGCCAGTGAGAGCTGTCTATAATTAAGGAACACCCTATAATAAACGCAGTTATTTGACACACAATCACTGTTCTGCTCCCAGTCGGCACACCTCCCCTCCAAGGCTGAAGGCTCCGAAGCTTTTAAGCGGTCTGGGGCCCTCCCATCCGTGGTGCTCAGGCTTTGTGTCAGGTGGTCCTCTCTGAGGGACAGGTGTGTCCCGGACACCGTCACCTGTGATCACAAACCAGCCTTTCTCCAAAGGGCAGCATGTGGTCAAGCCAATTAAAAAAGGGCAAAGGCATGCTCTGTCTTCCTAAGTGACCCATTTCCTGGTGCTAAGGCTCAGAGTCCACTGTTTTTAAAACTTGTACTTCTCAACAAGAGCATTTCTAACCATTGTGTAGAGCAGAGGTTCTCAGTGTGGTCCATGAGCCGTTTGAAGGCCCACCCCTGCCCGCCGAAAGTCAAGCTACTTGCACACCACTAAGACATCATGTGTCCTTCCACTGGTCACTCTCTCGGGAGTATATGGTAGTTTCCCAGAAACAGATGCAAGAACCCCGCTGTTGTCAGTAAGCCAGACATTAAAGAGATTTGCAGAAACATAAAACGCTGCCACCTTTCTCATTAACTTGTCTTTGTCTTGGAAAAGTTTCCAAAATGTTATGCATGTTAACATGCAAGGTTTTTTTTGTTTTTTTTGAGGGCAGTGTCACTGGCCCTCATATATGGGACCCAAACCATGGCCGCCGGCTTCCGAAGCCAGCGCTTAACCACCGCGCCACTCGGCCGGCCCAACATGCAAAGTTTTATTATTATAAATAAATAAAGGTCTCCTGGTAAATGCCAACTACGGTAAGAATCAACAGGCAAACAAAAGCTCCCTGGGGCCCATGGTAATTTCAGGTGTGCAGGGCCTTAGCTTCAGACACTGTGACAAGGACTGACACAGCACAGACTTCACATTAGGGGTGACTTTGCAGGGCCCCTGCTTGATGGGCCACCAGGAACGCCAGTGAGCTTCCAGTCAGGAAGATGAAAGACCGTGACAGCACTGCTTTAGGACTGGTCTTCAGACGCTACCTCTGCCTTTCCTCCATCAGTTCCAGGTGATTACTGAGAAGGTGCTCCTTCCAACGATGAGCTTGCAGTACTCACACTGGCTGCCATCCAAGCTCAAAGGGAACATGGCTGGAGAAAACCAAAGCCTTCTCTCACACATGGGGCTGCACCTTAGAAAGGTCTAGGGCCTCAAGCACAGGCCAAGGGGCAGAAATAATGCAAGTCAAGAATTAACTGCATTTCAGTTGGAACCTTCCTTTTCTTCCCCGAGATTAGCAGGGGCCGCTCTTCTAGTTTTGTTCTGGGAGGTAGTGGGAACAGCCCAAGTTTAAATAAAGGAGCTAAAGAGTAAAGAACAGGATTTTCTACATCACTTTTCACAGACCCAGGCAGAGGAAGGCTTCTTACAACTAAAGGGAAAACTGTCCACATTTCAATCTAACAAATGCAGAGTCCAAGGCTAGCATCTCCCTAGCCTAGCCCTGTGTCTCCATGGGGTGCAGGGGTGTCTCCAGGGGAACCGCTCAGCCTTCCTGGTCCAGACAGCAGCTGCCAGCAGTGCCCTCCCCACTACAGCAGGCATGCCCCCATTAACAAGTGGAGTAAGTCCTCTGATAAGCCAATTGGGGCTGAGGGGCCTCCATGGCTGTTACATCAGATGTCCCTGGCTTCGGCCCCAGATGCCAATCTAACAGCTGAGCATGCTGGGCAAATGCCTCTCTCTCTGGGTTGTATGTTCCTGCCTGGGAAATGGGCACAATTGTGACCTCAGTTTCCTAAAAGGGTATCTGAAACGACAATGTGTCATGTGCTAGACAGCGTTTGCAGGTGGCAAGCGTGCAATAAATGGTAGATGTCATCTATTAAAACGACACTGTCCATGTCAGTGAGCTTTTGGGAAAACAGGCCCTCATAGGAGAGTCGACTTGACAACTATTTATCAAGAGCCCCTCACATGCTGGGAAGAGCAGACAAGATCCCTGTTCCCAGGGGCCAGGTGGGCGTGCTTCATGTTGACCTGGCAGATCACTGGAAAAGTGCAGATGCGTCTGTAAAGTGCTCCCAGCCACGCATTTTCACAAAGGGACACAAACTGCTGTCCACCATCAGAAGATGGATTTGAAAAAAAAAAAAAAATCAAGAAAGAAACATCCTGTATAACAGGACTAAGATTGCAAAAAGAGAACAACCCCTCCCCCTGCAAAGCGCACCCCCCACATACACACGGAGTGAAGAGAGCAGGTCAGAGCCAGCCCTCGGTGACCACACTCCCTAAACACACCTGCCACATGCACACATCATGAACAACTGTGACACGGGCTCCTGGACGATGCCATTTCTAGTGTTTTTGCTTTATTTTTTGTATTATTTTAAAATTTTTCCAGTATGTATGTATCTTTGTAACCCAAAACATAGGAAAGCTATCTTGGCTCCCATTTATGGTCTTATAAAGGTGTATTAAACGTCACCTAAGTGTCTGTATGAAAAACAAAACTACAGCGCCTAAGTTGGATGCCCAAAGAGAAATACCTGCTCCACAAATTACCACAAGGTCAAGATGAAGTATGTTTTACAGTCACAGCTACAAGAATTCTTATTAAAATATGTACAATTAACCTATTTGACTTCATGTAACAACTTACCCTTGAAACTACTACTCAAAAAATAAAATGAAGCCTAAGAGAGACTATTGTCCTGATCAGTGTGGGCACAGACCAAGTGAGCTGGCCTCAGGCCATGTCCGACCTGCTTTCCTGCTCAGTGCGTTTTCACTGCCAATCACAGGGCCTTAATTAGCACACATTATTTGATACTGGCCATAAAAAGGGTAATATCTGCTATTCACTGTAAGTGACTCCACCATTTAAATAAGAAAAGCAAAAGGGAAGCTGTTTAAGGAAAGTTTTCTGAATGACTTCCTGAGTCCACCAGGCATGTGAGACATCAGGCCTTGATGGGACACAGTGCCACACCGCAGGGACTCTAGGACAACAGTCAGCTACCTGTGAACATATTCAATCTCTGCTCTGCAAGAGATGAATGGACGTCATCTGGTATAGGACCGATGTTAACAGAAAGTACATATAAGACAATCAGAGGACTCGGAACACACCGCACACACATACGACAAAGAACCAGGCCCTGGGCTGCTCTGAACCGAATACTAGTGAATGGGGCACCCTGTGGCTGCAGGAGGACTTAGCGTCAACTGCAGAACCTGCAGACTCCAGCCAAGTGCCCACTCTGACCCCCCTCCCCACATAAAGACAACCCCATTGACCCCAAGGCCCACTTGAAGCATGAGCAGATGGTCTCCAAGCCCCAGTGGCACAGGCCCTCAACAAGCCATGGTGAGGCGCACACATGCTGTGAGTGCCTCCCGTTTGCCAGGAAAGAAATCGGAAACCATGGGTACTAGCAGCCAGTAAGGAGCACAGGGCAGCAACTCATTACAACTTATTTGTGCCTTTCTTAGGAGAACAGAACTCACTCACTTTGCTTGAAATAGTCTGAACTTGATCAAATACCAGTAAGGAACGGCTCTTGGAAAATCAGAAGTAATGAAAGCTACACGTTATTCCTAAGCACATGGTTAAAATAAGCGTACAAGAACGCAAGCAAGTAGGAAGGAACCAGTGCTTAGGAGATAGATGCACCAGGCAGAAAGTCTGTCAATAGGGCGGGGGGCTGTCTTTTTGAGACGTCTATGCCCCGTTTAGCATAGGGAAATTGTGGGCTAGTTACAGAGACGTCTATACTTATATGCCAACTAAGTGCCACTAGGCTCCAGGGTATCTGGTTGGCAACACTGGACTCCAATGAAGGAGCTGGAATGACCTCACAAGCTCCAGCTACACTTGTCTTCAGGACTGTGAAGGCCACCTTTCTGGTCGTTGCTTCAGCCTTGGTGCTGGGCACACAGGATGCAATAAATATTCGCCAAATAAATCAAAGAATCATTCTAAAGGTCACAGACCTTATTTCCTTAAAATGTACAGCTAGAAGCACCTTTCCTGGAAGTATCATGTGGCCCTGGGAGAGCCATGGAACGTGTGTCTGGGGTGGGCCAGAACCCAGCTCTGCATCCTGTACTTCAGCTTCGTGGAGATCAGAACGAGTACAAGAAGCACTCGTGTAAACCGTTCAGAACAGGGTCCACCTTGGTGGCGTGCCCCCCTGTGAGCAGTTACTGGTGCCACTCAGAGGCTCAGTTTCCCCCAGTTCCAATCTACAGGCACAACAGTCACGTGAATATACTGCAAACACCTGCAAATTAAAATCCATCGTGACCGCCTACAAAATTCCCTGAGTACACGTTAAGGTCAAATCTCATTCCCTCAGTGTGCAAATGATAAAGATATCATTCTCTACGGTCCAGGCAAGAATTACAGTATCTTCGAACGGTTACAACTTAACTCACCACCCTGCTGTTACCTGAAGCCCCGATTCTAAGCTCCTTTAACGGGAAGCTAGATTCAACGCAGCAAGTCTGACCTGAACTCGGGTCTCACCACCGGGTGGGAGGCCACAGGCGCCGAAACAGGGAGGAGACGGGGCCGGGGCAGAGCGCGGCGGTCCCAGGCCCCGGAGGGCGCCGAGCGGACGGGAGGCGGGGCCCAAGGCCAGCGCCCCGCAGCGGCCCCGGGGCCACCGCACCCGCACCCGGAACCGAGCTCGCGACCCTTAGGACACGCGGGGGGCGGGCTGGGGCTGGGGCTGGCCTCTGACCAGCCACCGTTACTTGAAACAGCTTATCGCTGCGACGCGCACGCCAAGGCGACCGGCACTTCCCGGGAGCAGCCTTTCCCGGCCGCGGCCGCGCTGCTCGGGCCTGAGAGAGCGCGACCGGGCCGCGGAACGCGCGGCAGCCCCGGCGGCCCCTCCCCCCCGCTGGCCGCCCTCCCCCTCCCTCCCCCCTCCCCCCCCGGCGGCGCCCCCCCCCGCCCGGCCGCCATCTTCTCTCCGGCGGGAGCGCGGCCCGGCCCGGCGCAGACGCCGCCGCTCTGGCGGGCCGCACTCGGGCGCCGCCGCCGTCCCCGCCCGCCCGGCCCGCGCGCCCGCAGCGCCCAGTCCCTCTGCCCAGCGGCCGGATGCCACTCACCGCGGGTCCCGGGCCTCTAGGGTCTCGCGGCCATTTCCTCCGAGCGCCGGGGAGCGAGCGGGCGGGCGGGCGGGCGGGCGGGGCGACGCCGGCCACCGAGACGCGGGGGCTAGAGGTCCCGCCCGCGCTCCCCACGCTGGGAGGACGCCGGCCACCGAGACGCCGGGGCTAGAGAGGCCGCCCGCGCCCCGAGCGGCGCCCCCGCGCGGCGGGCGGCAGGAGGCCAAGCCCAGGCCCCGCCCCGGAGCAGGAGCTCCCGCGCGCCGCTCCCGGCCAGCGCTGGGGGCGGCGCCCCGCCGGGTTCCCGAGGACGCAGCAGCCAGACGCGCCGCCCTCCCCACCAGGCCGCGCTGTCAGTGTCTCCCGACCCGGAGCTCGCAGCCTGCCGGCTTCCCCGCGGGCACGCAGCCGGGGCACGGCTGCCCGGGGCGCTGGGGGCGCCGAGACTGGGGCTGTCAGCGGGGGACAGGGCTCCGGCAGACGCGCAACCCTCGACGTGTGTTCTCTCCACCCAGTGCTGCCTGGTGACGCCGCAGGTACTCCGCCAACCTCAGACGGGGGAGTCCTGCCGCCCTGGGGCACCGCGGGCACTGGGCTCTAAGCCCAGGGCCTCCCTGGTCCTTGGAAGCAGGAACTCCTTGGCAACAAGCGGAAGGGGGCCCGTGTACAGCAGTCACGCTGCGCCTCTGACCCTACGGAGCTCCCAGATGCTTCCACGCACGACAACCAGGAGCCTGGGGCTGGTGTGCTTTTCAATAAACATCTCTAAAGACCACAAGGCCTGCCAGTTTCTGAAGAGATGATCAGTTTTCTTGAAAAGAATACAATCCGCTGGCGTGGCTCCCTTAGGACCTTATTGCATCTTGCAGGGATGGGCTCTATTCTTCCATCTTGATTGTCTTTTGGTCCCAGGCAGGCCTAGTGGGAAGTTTAGGGACTACACAGATTGAGTTGAAACTGGCTTGAACAAGCAGTGTGATCTTGGGCGGTTTCTAAAGTGGGGCTGGTCTGCTGGGGCACTGGGGCAGGTCACATGAGGCCTACCGACCAAGGGCTCTCTAAGTGGGAGCTGGAATGGGGGAACTCAGCCTGTTAGCTGAGGATCCTTAAATAAAGCAAGACCAGCTGCAGAGTCTTGCTGCAAGGTGAGGTTTTACCTCTCGGGTTCAGTTTCAGGCCAGGGGCTCGGAGGGATGAAAGGCACTAAGGACTGAGCAGAGGGCACGAGAAAGCCCAGAGTGGAAAACCAAGCAGTGGAAAATGGAGAGGGGGCCGCAGGAAGCCCCCACCAGGTGCCACTGCAGGATGGGGTGACCCTCCGGATGCCTCTTCTGCAGCAGCAGGAAATGAAACCGCTAGGGCCTCTGACTCTGCCACCCCTTCTAATCGCTCCCAGCAGGAGCTGGCTCTGACTGGGTGGGGTTTGCGGGCTGAGGCTCTCCCCCTCTGACCTCTGCAGGTAATTCCAGTGCACTTGTTGTCACTCCTCCCAGGAGCTGCTTCTCACTGGTGAAAAAGGCATTTCTGGAATTTAAATTGGATTTTTTTTGGTTGAACTCTACCAGCTAAGGGATACTCCCTCCTAACACTTATTTTAATAGCTAACCCAAATTTTTAAAAAGGAGTCTCCAGTTGTCTCAATTTCTTCCCTAAACACCCCCAATGCAGAAAACCCCAAAGCCCTATGGACTGACGACAGGAGTGGCTCAGAAACTAGAGGAGCAGAAAGTTTAATAGGCCTCAAGTGGCTTTGAGTCTGTGAAAAAATAAGATCAGTGCATCACCAGCACATGCAGACACGAGTCCTGCCATCCCCACCCCCACCCCACGGAGGCCTATCGGAGCAGATCTGGAACTCACCAATCCTTTAACAAACTGCTTCCGGTGTTTAGACTCTTCTCATTCGTTAAGACAGCCCGTCAGAAAGCAGGGTCCTGAGCAGAAGACCCTGATTCCAAATGAAAAAACTAAAGCACAGTGCCCACTCCTTGGGGTCAAGCGCTGCAGCCAGAGGCGAGGCACAAAGTGTCCTGGCCTTTTCCAAGGACAATTTAAAACCAGGCGAGACAGCAGCAAGTTGTTTTATTGTTACTCTCATTTGGAATTCAAAGACGCAGGGCAGCCCAGCACCCTTCCCTGAGGCAAGGCTGTGGTTCCCCCCCGCCCATCTGTCCTGGCCTGAGGCGGAGAGGGTGGGGGAAGAGAAGGGGGGAGAGGAAAGGGCAAGGTCTGACTCCTTCGCTCCTCCTCCCAGTCTTCCGTCAGCAATTTGGGACCACCCACAACATTCTTCCAGCAGGATCACCGCCAGCGGTGCCCTTTGACCTGCGGTCATGGGCTGCAGGGCTCAGACCTCACACTCTCCCAGGCCCTGGGCTTGGTGGACAGACAGCAGGTGGCACATTTTGGCCAGAGAACTACATACTACCTGCGGGTTTCCCAGTCATCCGCCAGTTGCCTTCAGGCTGGACAATGGGGAGGGAAAGGGTCCATGTGGGCCCACCTCTCACTCACAGCTGGGTACTCTATTCCAGGGCTGTGTTCTTAACCAGTTGTGGAGTTAAATACCTGAATGAAAAGGTTGTTACAAAATATACTTCTGCCATTCCTTGGGGATAGACTATAAATTCCCAGAACAGATAAATCTAGTAATTTACTGCTAAAAAAAGCGTCAACCACTGTATTTTTTTTTTGAGACACTGATTTTCACCACTTTTACTCTGTATAAGGCCAGCTAACTTAACAGTTGAGTTTAGATAAATCCCATTTGCACAGTCCCACCATCTCACCAATGCTGTGACAAGAAAAAAATTCGGAGACATTCTAAATTAAAATTACAGCTGCCTGAGTGAGAGACAGGCAAAACAGCTTGTTAATAGCTGTGGACCAGCTCTGAGAAAACACTGCTCACTGGATGAGTGTTGGAATTCAGGATTAATCTCCAGGTGACTATTTCCATGATTATCCAAAAGAGAGTAGCCAGAGGCCATGGATCCCTAGTAGCCTCAGCCCTGATTTGCACATGAAAGCCCTACTCTGCTGCCCACAGCGGATACACAGGAGAGGACACTCCCCCCCAACAGGTTCAGCATCCCAGTCCCAGGACTGGCCCCCACGCCCCCTTCCCTCACCCTTTGTCACCTACAACCAATGTGAATCCTTTCAGAAGGGCTCAAATCTTTTTCCCAGAACCTGATGTACAAAAAACAAAAACAAAAACAAAAAAAAACGCTTGCAAACCTCTGGACGACAGCCATGTCTGTCCTTTCCACCTAGCCATGCTGCTGGTGGTTTTTGACTCCGTGCTCCAATATGGTCTTCTTTTCTTTTTGGCTAGCAATGGCCTAATACACACTTTCTTTTAAAAAGACTTTTAGCCTTGGAAGTTCAACAACCCGCTGGTTGTTTCAGGCAGCACTATGCTGGGGACAGTTTATGTTACAACCTCAACAAGAGTTAAAGGAATCAAGAAAAAGACTAATCTTACTTTTACCAACCCAAAGGAACAAAGGCCGTGACCAGTGTTTTTGGATTTGGACTTAGTGGCACAATCCATAACGAGAAATACATTCAGGTAAAGATGGGGGTGCATATCAAACACCCCCGTAAACATGCTTCATGGGGTCTCCATTCATTTAAGCCGCATGACATCTCAATATGTTCAGCAGAACTAGTAACAGATTCTTCCTTATCCCTCCAAAGTTTTCACAAAGACACTGTTACAGCTCTGGCAGGGAAAGGGCCTTCCTGGCGTTTACTTCCTACCTGTTAATGACTGAACAGCAGCAACCCACTGCTTTACACATTATCCAGAGGAATCTGGTTTTGCTTTTTGCAAGTCTCTTTAAAAGCAAGGGCTCCAGCCTATAGGAGTTTGATTTTATGCTTTTGGGTTTTGAGATTAAGACAGAAACATCCACAGAGACACTGTGAAACCTGGCCAATATCCTGGGCAGCCTAGGATGTGAGTAAAGGAAAGCACCATGTGTTTTATTCTCACAACTCTCTTCCCTTTAAAAACAACTGTTCAATGTCTTTTAAGACGAATAAATCTTCAGCACTTCTTATGGAACAGCTGATCTACCCACATGGGACTCAACACCTGCGCTGGCAGAACACCTGGCTGCTCCCCTTCCACAGGGCGCGGGGGCGGGGACCAGGAGCTCGACAAACTGTCAATCACCAACAACTGCTCCGGACAAGCTCAGCCAGTTCGTGATCCCACCAGGCTGAAATCTTGGTCAACCTGCTCACTTGCCCCAGATGGTAACTGATGTGGCCCTGCATCTCCCTGCCCCGCCCCCCCGCCCCCAGTCCTCAGACTCCTTGCTGCAGCTCCTATTTTCAGCGCTCTGGCCTAGGCCTCTATTGTCAGTCCATATGCTCTCCATAGGGAACCTCAGGCACACCTGGCTGTGCTTATCTTTACCGCAGTCCTTTCCCCTAACATCCACTCACCTGTTCCCCTAGTATCACTTGATGCCTCAAATGCACCTCAAAACGCAACACGTGCAAAATGAGCTCGTGACTTCTGAGCCTCTCCACCAATCCAGACCCTCCCTGGAGTCCCCATTCAGCAGATGGTCCCACTCTACAAACCTGGTCTCCCTGACATGTCTCCCTTCCCCTCAGCCACCAAATCCTGCTGTTTTGGTGTTGCCTGCTCACTTGTTCCCACACCTGCTACAGGGCCTGCGTCACTTCTGAAAGCATCAGCACAGAGCTGTCTCACCTCACCCCCATTCTACTCCCAACTCACTGCGCTCTAGTGCTTTCTGTTCCCACCATGTAATGGAACTTGCTCCGTCACCAGTAATTGCCAAATGGACAGTTTTTGGTGACTGTCGTATTGGACCTCCCTGCTGCATTTGACACTGCTAATCACATCTTCTAGAAACTCTATGCCCCACAGTTTCGGGAGAGCCTGCTAAAAGCCCCGGTGCTTGTCAAACCTCTCTGGCTGTTTCTTCTCTGTTGCCTTAATGGGCACCTTCTTTGGCTAATGGCCACGTGTTGCTGTCCCCCTGGATTCGGTACTTCATCCTCTCCTCCTCCATATGCGCTTTCTCTGAACATGGAGACCAACTCACGCATGGTATCACCGCAAAGCACTTCTCTTTCCCTTGAGCTGTGGGCACCTCAAAGTCAACAAGGCCCATACTGAACTCATCATCTCTCCTTCCCCTCCTTCTATCTCGCTCCATATCATCATCAACCAGACTACTCGGCTGAGTGTCATTCTTAACTTTCTTGGAGCTCTACAAACTGTCAATCACCAACAACTGCTCATTTACTGCCCATTGAAGGCCTCCCTTTGTCCATCTCTGTTGAAACTGCTTCCGTTAAGGTCCTCCTAAGGCCCGTCACTCACTCATTTATCGCTTCACATGCTCAACAAGTGCCTGTGGAGTTCCCACTACATACTGGATACTTCAGCTCTTGTGCAGCTCACGTTTGTGGTGCATTGTGACTTACTGTCAGGCCTCAGGGACACAGAAGTGTGCTGAAAGCCGCCAAGGTTTACTTTAGGGCACCACGTGAGCATGACGGAGAGACTCCATCCAGCTGGGTTAGGGAAGTTCTCCCCACTCTGAGGAGCTGGCCCAGGCCCAGCTCACAAGAGCCCAGAGGACCTCAAGTAGGTTGGGACAGCTGAAGTGGAGGGCAAGGGCAGGAGCTGTGAGGCCTTTTAGCTGTGTTCACTTGGCATAGGCAATTGGGAAATCTCCAAGGGGTGTGAACAGGGCAGGGACAAGGAGAGATCACGCTGCCTGCTGTATGGGTTTCAGAAAGGAGCTGGCAAGACCCCTGGTCAGGCCAATCTACGGAGCAGAGAGAGTGGCCTCGCTGTTCCAGGGAAGAGGCTGGGGACAATAAGGGGCAGCCAGTCTCTGGACAGACTGAGGGAGGTGGACTCTAACCGGTTGGCTGCTGGGGGAGGGGTCATTACCCCACCACCTAGAGACGGCAGGCAAGGCTGACGCCTCTTTAGGCGGGAATAGTCCGTCCTAAGGGCACTGGCGTTCAAGCTTTTCGCTTTTGTGCCCTAGAAAACAATTTTTAAAATCTGCATCCCCCGAGGCCGGCCGAGTGGCGCGGTGGTTAAGCGCCGGCTTGGGAAGCCGGCGGCCCCGGTTCGGTCCCACATGCGAGGGCCAGTGACACTGCCCTCAAAAAAAAAAAATCTGCATCCCCCTCACACACTACTAAGGTGACATCTAAAATTGTTTATGGGGCTAAGGAGCTTCAAAGGATTCAAGACGGACGCGCAATGCAACTACATTCCAAGCAGACTTGTGTCACCTCTTGGGACTCGCAGACTCGCTCACTGGACCCACGGCAACTACCCATAACCAGCCGTCACCGTGAAGCCTGCCCGCCACCGGGGACTGCCTTCCTGCGGGGGCCCGACCGCACGTCTGCGGGCTGCAGGTCACGCGAATGCACCCGCCTAACCCCTGACCTCTAATTCGGGGAGACGCCCGATTTCACAGGGCGGCCCCGCGGGGCGCCCCGCACTCGGCCCGCGTCTCGGCCGTTCCCCGGCGATGGGGGAACGCGGCCCCGCTGCGCCGGCCGCGTCCTGCCCAGCGAGCGCGCCCCCGGCCCGGCCCGCCGCCCGGCCCGGGGGCCCTGCCTGCTGACTCATCTGCCGGCGCGCTCGCCGACACGGCCGGGCCGGGCCGCCCCGGGGCCGCCTCCCCGACGGGGCCGAGCGCGGCTGCGGGCCTCGGGGAAGGCGGGCGATGGGCGACGCGGACCCTGCCTCGGGGCGGCGCGCCGCCGCCTGGCTCCCCCCCGCCCCGCGCCCTCCGGGCTCACACACACGACGGACAGGATGCTGGCACCTTCGCCGCGGACTCAGTCCCGACGCCGCCGTCCCTGCGCGAAGTTCCCCCACAACGAGGCCTCGCCAGCGGCCATCTTGCGCAGCGGACGACGCCTTTTGACTCTCGCGCCAGCCCGTACCGCGAGCGCGCCGCGGAGGGCCTTCCGCGCAAGAGCGGAAGCTGCGGCCCGGCGCTTCCGGGCGGCCGCCGCGCCCCGCCCCCCTGCGGGAGCGCGGGATTGGCTGCCGGCGGCGCCCCGCCCCCTTGCGGGAGCGCGGGATTGGCTGCCGGCTGGCAATCTCGCGGGAAGAGGCCGAGGGGGCGGCCGCCGCAGCGTCTGCCCTCGCGCTCCCCGCCCCCGCCCCGCCGCGGCCCCCGCCTCCGCCGCCCCCGCCCCGGCGCCGCCGCCGCCCCCGCCCCGCCCGGCCCGGCCCCCACGAGCGGCCGCGGAGACCGCGCAGCGCGGGAGGCGGGCTCCGCACGGTAAGATGGCCGCGGCGGGGCGGGCAGGAGGCCGGCGCGGGGCCGAGGCCGGGTTACCGCGCCGCCGAGGTGCGCCCGGCCGGACCCGCGCGGGGGTCTCAGGGCCTCGAAGGTCCGGGCGGGTGTCAGGGTCGGAGCGGGTCTCGGCTGCAGGCGGCGCCCCCCGGCCGAAGCGGACCCCGCGGCGTGGCGGCGCCGGGGCGCCGGGCTCGCCGTGGACTCGCCCCGGGCGGACGCGGCGAGGCGGCCCCGGCCGCGGGGGGAACCGGCCCATGTGCCTCTGGCGACGACGGCCTTTGGGAAGTGCGCCCGGCCTGCGGGACTGCGACGCTTAGTGCCGGCTGTTGAATGTCGCTGAGCGGTTCCCGCACGAACCAGAACCGGGCGGCTCTGCGAAGCCGCCCGCCGCGGGTGGCACGGCTGTGGTTTCACTCCCGGGTGGGAGCACGGAGAGCAGCGCCCTGCTCGTCCTGGGGCGCCTCGAGGGGCCTCGGGATACGAGCTTGACCTGCGTGGCCGGAGCAGGTGGCAGCCGCGTGCACGGAGGGGCATGTGTCTGCGGTTTTGTCGCGGTGCATGGCGCCCTTCGGCCTCTTCCAGGTGCTGCGGACTTTGTCTCGGGCCCCTTTGCTTCCGCACCCGCACCCTCTCTGTGACCTTTGCCAGACGCCTGGCTTTCCGTGTTTTTCGGCGGATGTTTCCCTAAGTGATGTTTCCAGCGCCCGGGTGCCTGCCTGGCTTCCCCAGATGGGTGCCCGCTGGCACTCGCCCTGCTCCTCTAACCGGTTCCTCCCCAGGCCCGCATCTCTGGCCCCACCCTGCGAGCTTCCAGCTTGAAACCTGCAGTCATCCTCCCGGACGCGCCCACGTCCCTGTCAGCAGCGAGGCCTGCTGGCTGTCCACACAACCTTCATCAGCTGAGTCTCCCCAGCTGCTCTGCTGTTCTCTCCTTTCGGTGGCTCCTTACTGGTCTTCCTGCTCAACTCTCACCACCCCACCTCGGCCCGTCTTTTGACTTTGTTTAGGTGATTGAAGCAGTTTGGCAGGTTCTTCGGTATGTATAGTGTCCATAGCGTGCATGTCGGTGACGAAGTGGACAGTGGTGCGCTCGCCAGCACCTCAAGGGCCCCGCCGGTGCTCCCAGGGCCGGCACCTGTCCGCCCCTCCGCCCCCAGTAGCCGCCTCCTGCGTTTCACGTTTCACACGTATTTACTGCTCCAGCACACGTTATGTCGTTTCTCTTGTTTTTGTTCCTTACAAAAGTGTCTGTAAGGAACACTGTGGCAGCCCAGTCTGGAGGCCACATCTGGGCCTCCACTGCACCTTGCCTTATTCATCCAGCTAGTGTCTGAGACTCATCCCATGCTTGTGTTTGTGTATCTTAACTGCTTTAGTGAATTCTGTTATGTGACTACACGGTCACAGTCCCTTCTCAGCAATCCTAAGACCAAAATGGCTCTGAAAACCAAAAGTGTTCGTTTTGTTTTGTTTTGTTTTGTTTTTTCCACTTATTTGGTGGCAAAGTCCGACCTGGCCAAGGCTGCATAATGGCCTCTATTCCACTCAGTACGAAATTCACATGTCACAGAGGAAATAGTATTTGGTTATGGGTTCTGCCCCAGACCCGGAGAGGATGTCATATACGCGTGATATACTGTAGATTGCGCTGTATGGTGTTCATGCAATCTGAAAAAGTCTGGATTCTAAAACACATCTGCCCAAGGGTTTGGAGCCTGGGAACCACAGTTTGTTGTCTGTGCTGCTGTTGAAAAGACACTGGGGCAGTGGCTGCCACGTTTCTGCCATTCTGAACAATGTTTCTGTGAACAGTGTTGTCGGTGTTTGGTGCCCGGAGGTGAGTTTTCGAGGGTGTCAGTCTAGCAGGCATAGAATTGCCGGGCTGTGAGGAGCACATGTGTTCAGCTGTACAGGAATGCCAAATGTTTTTGCAGCGCCCTTGTGTTCTGACAGTGGTGTGACACTGTAGGAGAACTCTGTGTCCTTGTGACACTAGTGTCAGACTTCTTTGTTTTTGTCAGTGTGGTGGGTGGGCAATTGCAAGCTCCTTCTGGGCACGAACATCATAGCATATAATTCTTTGGCGCACACCTCTGCAGCTGTCCTTTGCACTTAGGGGAGAAGTCATCTAAGCCCCTTCCTCAGCCAGCAGGGACTTACTCAGCCTGACTGTAGCTAACTTCTTGACCTCTTGGTTCTAGGATCCTTGGCTTTTTCTTCATTCATCCTCCCTTCTTCCTGGTCCCTAACTCTGTGTTCAGGCCTCAGGCCCTTTGCACTCACTGTACTTCAGATTTAAAGCGTCTTCCTACTCGCTCCCTCTTCTTACTTCGTCTCTTTTTATTTATGAAATGACCACAATTTGGGCCAGCTGAATAGCTCAGTTGGTTAAGAGCTCGCTCAAGAGTGCGAGCTGAGCTCTGAGCAACAGCAGTTCGATACCCAGCCCGAGCTGAGCTGCCGCTGAGCTGCCAACAGGTGGCAGGAGGGCTCAGCTTTAAAAAATAAAAAAAAAAGTGAAATGACCACAATTGTCACAGAATTCTTCACCAGTTCTTAAATATTTTTTCCTGTAGAAATAAATCAGAATGAGTTATGCAGAAAAACCCGATGAAATCACGAAAGATGAGTGGATGGAAAAGCTCAATAACTTACATGTCCAGCGAGCAGACATGAATCGTCTCATCATGAACTACCTGGTCACAGGTAACGGCATGCAGCCAACATGGTCAGAACTAGATGCTGAGGTCCCATGGAAACTTACATCATGTTCAGGGTAGAAACGCAGTGCTAACTTAATACTTTGTACGTTATCATGTTAAAGATGTCCTGTCCTGGAGGGAAGACCATGGTTCCAGGTCTCTGAGACCGAAGGTAAAACCATTTCTTGGGTTTTTGACATTGTTGCAGTTAATCAGGGTAATTAAGAATGTTCAGAAGTACATTTAAAGCCCACATTGTTCGTCTTCTCTGGCCAGTCTGGTAAATTATTCTGGACTGTTTCTAGAAGCTACCCAACTCAGAAGAGGGCAGGGGTATAGGCAGAACATACGCAGAGACACAAGAAGTGGTCTGTAGCAACAACACTCAGTGCTCCTGGGTATTAGAAATGAAAAGGGTGACTCTGCAGGGTAAGGAAGCACTGATGTTTCCAAAGGGATATGCCTCCTTCCCTAATTCTCAGTACCTCCCCAATCCCCCACCCTTAGTCTCTGTTGAGATTTTTTTTTTTTTTTAAAGGTTTTATTAGGGAATTGGGGAAAGGAACAGTGTTGGGGAACCGGGGAAAGGGAACAGACAAGTTGCTGTCCTTTTGTTCTTCAGTCTAGTTGTGGAGGACGTTGCTTCACTGGCCCATGTTGGTATCGTCTTTGCGCTCTTCTCGGGTGAGGCAGATCGGCTGCCGGCCTCTGGACGGCCACTCACTGCGGTCTTGGCAGCTCACACCGCCTGCCGTCTGCTCACACTCATTGCTGGCCACTCACTGTAGCCTATGGCAGCCCACTGCAGCAGGGGCTGCAGCTATGCCATTCTGGGGACCCACAGCAGCCCAGCTCCAGGTGGAGCTGTTGTTCACCATCTTAGCTGTAGAGGGCAGTATCACTGGCCCTCATATGTGGGATCCCAACCAGGGCCGCTGGCGTCCCAAGCGAGCTCTTAACCAGCGCAGCACTCCGCTGCCCATGTTGAGACTTTTTTTGAAAGATGAGGAGGAAACGTCAGCCCAGGGCTGTGTGTGCACGTGCGTGTGTGCGCGCATGTGTGGAGAGGCACACCACTTGGATGAGGCCGCAGCCGCCCTGAGGTGGACGTGGCCGGGTCCCTACAGCCTGGAAGGTGTGTGCTGCGTATCATGCCACCCGGACCTAGGATTGCAGTGCCTTCGTGGATCCCACGGCAGCACTTTGGCTTCAGAGAGCTCACTGTCCCCTCTGGCTGGGGGCTGAGAGATTTGGGAGTGGGTGGGTAGGAATGGTGTGCACTCTGCCTCTTCCATGTAACTGGGTGTAACTGGAAAACGACAGCCATATTAACACCAAACCCCTGACGAAGTTACTCGCGTCAGGGTTATTTACTCGAGGCAAATGGGCCTACAGGCAATGAAGAGGTTTTGTGTCAGTGTCTTGCTGACTTTCTGAGCCGTGAGGACGGCTGTCATTTCAGAGGGCTTTAAGGAAGCTGCAGAGAAGTTTCGAATGGAGTCCGGGATTGAGCCGAGTGTGGACCTAGAAACCCTTGACGAGCGAATCAAAATCCGTGAGATGCTCCTGAAAGGCCAGATTCAGGAGGCGATTGCTCTGATCAACAGCCTGCACCCCGAGCTGCTGGACACTAACCGGTACCTGTACTTCCACCTGCAGGTGAGTGGGCTGGCGGGCATGGCCACGTTCAGGTGACTGCCGATGGCTCAGCTCACAGCACAAGTGGTGCTGGGACCTGTGTGGGCAAGGGGTCGGGATAGCCGTCATCGTGTGTATCCAGAGGCTCCCTCGCTTGAAGAGTACAAGCATAGTAACTCAGACGCTCGGAGCGTGCCCTTGGGGATGCCCTTGGGCCTGGCTGCTGCCTGTGACCCGGCCGCCTTGTCCCTGAGCAGCAACAGCACCTGATCGAGCTGATCCGACAGCGGGAGACGGAGGCGGCGCTGGAGTTCGCGCAGACCCAGCTGGCAGAGCAGGGGGAAGAGAGCCGCGAGTGCCTGACGGAGATGGAGCGCACGCTGGCCCTGCTGGCCTTCGACAACCCCGAGGAGTCGCCCTTCGGGGACCTTCTGAATATGATGCAGAGGCAGAAGGTAAGGCGGTGGGGCCCTGCCCGCCTCACGGGGCTCTGACAGGTGAGGGTGCTGAGCTAGGGACAGCAGAGGCCGTGACCGCACTGGACAGCACATTGACCTTGAGCAGCGCGGGGTGCAGGAGCGTCGAAAACCCCCGAAGACTGAAGTACTATATATACGGTTGTCTTTGTTCCCACGGGGCTTGGTTCCAGGACCCCTGCGGATGCTCACGGCCCATATAACTCGTGTAGCCAGAGCATCCAGTCAGCCCTCTGTGTCCGCGGGTCCCCACTTACAGTATGAAACCCGGGAATTTGGAGGACCGGCTGTGTACTTACTAAAAAAAAACCCGCACAGGGGGATGACCCTTGAGGTTCAAACCTGCATTGTTTGAAGACCCCCTCTATTCATTCTCAGCCGATTTTGTCCTGTTTCTTACCTTCTTCCTTTTCTTTGAACTTTGTACTAGTTTTTACTAAAAATCCCATTCTTGCTCCTGAAACGTTCTCTCCTCACTGCTGCTTTTGTGCGCCAGCCGATGTGGCTCGTCATTTCCCCAGGTGCAGGTCCTGTCCCCCACTGCCCCCGTGCTGAGGGCGTGCCGTCCTTCAGGACCCCAGCAGGGCCTCTGCTTGTTTCAGCCCGCCCTGGTTCTTCCCCGCACGCAGCCCCCTCCAGCCTGCTGGTGGCACTTAACTGCCATCCAGGCTAGATGCAACACGGGCCGACCAGACTAGCTCCTGGATGGAACGTGCTTTCACAGCCCCCAGAGTGCCTCAGGCAACGGGCTAAACGTTGGTTTCGATGAGTATCAAGCCCTCCTGTCAGATTGGTTTCTAAGAGGTTTAAAATCCTCAGATCGACTTTTTAGCTGGTGCCCTGCGGGTGTGGTGGTTGTCACTGGATGTATTTCTTTTCTAGGTGTGGAGCGAAGTGAACCAAGCTGTCCTAGACTATGAAAATCGTGAGTCCACACCGAAGCTGGCGAAATTACTGAAACTACTCCTTTGGGCTCAGAATGAGCTGGACCAGAAGAAAGTAAAATATCCCAAAATGACAGACCTCAGCAAAGGTGTGATCGAGGAGCCCAAGTAGGCCTGGGGGTGGACCCCGCACTGCCTGCTCAGGCCTGGCCGGCCTGTCGCTGTGACTGAAAGATTTTTACTGCAGTAGGAACTCTTCCCCCTTGACTTCTTTTTCTGACCCAGCATCTTTTTTAAGGGGCAGACTGGCCCTTGTACGCGCTGGGAAGCTTGCAGTGAGAGACGGTGTCCTTTGGGAAGCCTGGCGGCTGACCGCACCGCAGCATGCCCTGAGGTGTTGGCGGGTCCTGCTCCAGAAGGATTTGGTGGTCGCCTTGCGCTGCGCTGTTAGGGAATCCAGTCCATCTTCAGGCCTCCCGGCCAGAGGCGACGAGAAGCACTGACCATAAGTTTGCTTTCTGTTAGCTTGTAGGCAGGCAGCATTTCCTCCATTCCCCGAAGCCTCGTCAGGCCATGGTCTAGATGTTGGTCCTTACCCCTTGGTCCTTTGTTCTGTTTTTTTCATAGGAAAGACTATAAATTTGTAAATCCTAACTCAAATACTTGTTTTGTGTGAGGGTATCGAGTTTGATTTCTTTTCCCTTTTAGTCTGGGCTGTGCGGCTTTGGGGGATGTGTGTGAGGGGTGGGGCTGTGTGTTTTTTAATTTTTCAAATATATATTTTGGTGCTGTATGTGGTGAGAGATTCTTTCCTGGTATATTAATGAGCCATCTCTTCTAGGCAGTTTTGTTGAAAATAAAGGTTTCTCTTTGATTTCAAGAATAATGACCAAAGTGGCCTCTGAAAAGTTTCAGTCATCTCAAACTTTCATTTTCGGGGCTTACCTCCCTGTGCTGATGGCAGTGGCATCATCTCCCTGGTACGTGCAGCTGGAGGCCCATAGTACCCGGTCCATGTGCTTGGGAGGGAGCAGCAGGGCTGCCCCCCGTACACCAGGGGGTGCGGTCAGCCTTGGGGGACCTGCCCTCCAGCCTGTCATGCTTTCTCCTCATCTCATGATCTCATGGCAGCCGGTTCTGTAGATGGCCTCATTCTGTGCTCTTGCATTTGTCCCTGCCCAGGGGTGGGCAGCTTGGAAGTGGCAACAGTGTCGTTGGTGTGACGCGAGTGCCCGTGTAACTCGGAGTGCCAACAGCCCCCCTGGGCACTGTGCGAGAAGTCAGTTTTGTGGATCATTATGAAGCCCCGCTCAGGACCAGTGTTGTGGAGGTGGTGACAAGAGTGCCCGAGAGCTCGGCACACTTCCGCCACGGGTGGCTCCTGCACGTCCTGTGGAAGGAGGCCCCGCTTTCCCAGTGGCTGGGACTCAGTTCACTCGCTCTGTCCCTCGGGGCTCGGTGGAAAGAAGTGCCATTAGAAGCTGAATTGGGGACCTCTGTTGTCCTTGACAAGCAAGGGCAGGTGGGTGGCCCACCTCTGATGGCTAGGGCCAACTTCCTCCCGGGTCCGTCCATCCATCACCTTGAGTATTTATCGTCAAGTGTGTGTGGTGCCAGCGGCTCTCCACCTGACACTCGCTCTCTGCTGCCGCTTGGAGGCTGGGAGGCCTGCATCGGGGGGTAGCGCTCTGGCAGCATTCCCTTGCCCTGGGTGGGTGGGTGGGTGATGGAACTTGGTCATTATTGGTTGGTGAAACCTGCGGTCATCATAGACCCTTCGGCCTCTGACTGGCCCTCATGCTGCGCCTTTGATTTTATGAACGTGGTGGGGGGTGGGTCCTTTCCTTTCCCCCTAGAAGTGATGTTTCAACTTTAACTGTCTCAGTAGTCATCTCAAATGTGACCTTCCTGTAGGATCAATTCTAATGAAATTTGAGGATAAAAATAAGTGAGAGGGAGAAGGAAAGGGGGTTTTAATTTTTGAATAATACTTAAATACAGCAGAATCTGGAAGACAAATATTAGGAGAGAGGTGGAGATTAAACTGCATTTTTGGAAAAGCACTGGATAATTCAGCATATTCCTGATCTTTTGTTGTTAACGTATATGACTGTTTACATGAATAATTAATATGTAATCAATTTGATGTAGTCTTCAAGTGAGAGGGTCTGAGGTACGTCGTAATGGGAGTCCTGACACAGGAGTTACCCACAGACCTTTGGGGCCTGAACGGGCTGTGCCACGTGCCTGACGTGTTATTAAGTGGTTACAGGACTGAGTGCTGGGGTTTGATTTACCGCTTCAGTGTGTAGCCTCGTAAGCCAGTGCTGGACCAGTGTGAGCTAGGCGCTGGCGAGACAGAATTCGAACGTTATTCTTGCTTTCTTTTGCTCTGGCTAAGAGGCTGAGTTACTGTCCCCATGACCTACCTGTTGGCGGGCTGGACCGCTCCTTCAAAGGGGTGGGCTTTGCAATCTCTTCTCGTTTGTCACCTTTTTGGAGCAAACTGAATTAAGCCATTTAGAGACCGTGAACATTAGGAGTAATTTGATGGTTCCGTTTTGTCTCATTTGGATCTCGCTGTTTATTAAAATGTAATGTTTTACGGAGGTGGTTTATGTCTTCTCTTTATGCTTTCTTGTGGCAAGTGCCTTGAAATAAATAAAACTTGAGAATATTCTGGTACTCTGTGTTCCTGATAGCACAAAGTCGTGTGAGGAATAGCCCGCAGTTTGGATCCTTTCCAGGGCATAGGGATTATTGCCAAGCCAGTGAGAACTAGTCCGTCCTGCTATGTGAACGAAGATTTCCAGGTTCTGGAAGAGGCACGTGCTGGTACTTGAGATGGAGATCCCTGGATTTGTGACCGAAGACCCCTTGGGAGGCCTCTTTTAGTGAGGACACGTTGTGAGGACGCGTAGAGAAAAGATGTTGAGGACAAGTTTTCTAAGGCTCTGTGATGTCTGTTTTTTTATTTCTGTGCACTCTTAGTTTTGGGGAGTGATAGACCCAGAAGTTTCAGAAAGAATTGTGCACATTATATGTTACAGACTGCCGGTCCGGCTAGCGGAGTCAGACCGCCTTCTGGTCTGTCGTGTCCCAGTGTGAAGAAGGAGTAAGGGCGCAGGTGGCCGCAGCAAGCAGTCTGTGTTTCTTCCAGCTGCACACCTTGAGCCAGACATAGGGCGTCACGTGGCGTCAGCCGGGGCAAGGGTAGTTTTTCACAGACATGACTCTGATGCCACATGGGCCATTTCTGGCAGCGGGTGCGTTTTTGTTTCAGAAATGGGCGCTGCTTTTTCGGCTCTATGGTCCATCGTGCTGTGGGCATCGGCCGTGCAAACTGCAGCACCACAGCCTGCCGTCGCTCTTCCACCGCTTTGGCTCTGTAGTTTGTGCCAGGCCTGCGGGCAGTGCCCACCCTCCGGCCCCTGGAAAATGCAGAGCAGGCTGTTTTTGTTGCCTGTTCTTAACCCCACAGTAAATGTTTTCACACTTCGCTCAGATTGGTCATCTGAAAGCTCCTTTTTTTCCTTCCATAAAGATATTCTAAGAAAAACAAGATTAGCATTCCACCACATTTCTATTGAGAATCGGTGAAGCAGAATTGGAGGCTGCAGGAAACTTGGCTTTCACGGCCCTACGCGTCGCTTAGCCTGCGCCCTTTCCGAACGGCACTGTCTGGTCTCATTCGTGTGTATCTGTGCGTGCTGTGTGTGTGGTTTGAAATCCGTCGTGTAGGCCGGCCAAGTGGCGCGGTGGTTAAGCGCTGGCTTGGGACGCCAGCGGCCCCGGTTCGGGTCCCACATATGAGGGCCAGGGACACTGCCCTCAAAAAAAAAAAAAAAAGAAATCCGCCGTGTTCTCGGAGCTCTGGCACTTAGGCTTCACTGTGGCGCAGGAAGCGCTCTCTGGCCCACCCACCACGCGACCATAAGCTGAACTGGAAGCGTTCAGAGTGGGGGCGGCTGCAGCCAGCCCAGGTCCTCTCGCCGGGGTGCGCATGCCGTGTCCATCCGGGCCGTGCTTCCCGTGCTGTCAGCCAGCAGCGCCGTCCCAGGCGAAGGCAGTGGGAGGACTCTTGACAGACCCGGAGCCACAGCTTCCAGAGCCTTCTAGTGAAGGGCCCTTGTGTGGGAGCAGGGCCCTGTGGCACGCAGACGTTAGCGCACGCAGGCCTCGGGATTATCAGAGGGCGGGAGAGCCTCCCGTCGGTCTCCCCGTGGCAGTGGCGTCCCTGCGTCCTTCCCCTGCTCCCGGGCAGTGGGAGCGCGGGTGCCCTGCACATGGGCCCTACCTGTCTTGGGTGTTGTGCCTTGATTCTTGGAGGCCACAAGGTACTTGCCTTCCTCATGGTAGGTCACTTACGTGGGCCTAGGGCACAGTGGGGTGGCCTCTGGCGGAACAGGCTGTGGCAGACACCTCGGCCATCGGCGGACTGTCACGAGCCGGTTTGCCCTTGCAGGATGCTGACCACGGCTCGGTGGTCTGCAGGCGGTGCCCCAGGCTGGTGGGGAGTGAGGGGGCATCTGGGTTCATTGGTCCTGACACCCCTTGTGTGCGGTGGGGAGTGCATCTCTCGCTGCGGTCAGGTGTGTGGAGGGAACTGGGAACCCAGATAGGGCAGGTGGGGCTTGGCTCCACCTGCCGTGTTTAAGTCTCCCAGCCGGAAGGCCAGGCTCACGGGCGGGTCCAGCCTGAGCACGGTTAGGGAGAAAGTCTGCCAGACTCGTCCGTACCCTGCTCTGACCCAGCGGACTAGCAGAAGGAATCAACTGAACACGTGAGTTTTGTCCACACGCATCTCAGTGCTACGGTGTGTACAGCTAGTCACATGGCCGCCCCCCTGCACTGTGGGCTCACTGCCCTGCGTGGTGGAAGACTCCACTCGCGGCAGCTCGGGGCAGGAAGGTGACAAGGACACCACTGCCGGGCACACTGCATGTGACTCCGGGGTCTGAGGGGGCTGCGGGAGCCGTGACCAGAGGCGGGATGGAGCTTCTGCCGGCAGGTCAACGCGCCCTCCGCCCACCTGCGACTTCTCGCTCTCTGCCGACCCACGAGCAAGGCTCCCTGCCCCGCAGATCACTGACAGTGTGGTCCCTTTCCCAGCTGGCCTTTGGAAGTGAAACAAACTGCCCAGCCACCGAAGAGTCCCCCACCAGAGCTGGAGGGGCCCAGGAGGGACGGGGGCGGGGGTGGCTGGCTACCCACTCGGCCACAGACCTGGGGGCTGTGAGTCCTTAGTCTCTGGGCATTCTGACTGTATTCTTAGCACGAAACAGGAATGTCGTAACAGCAGCTTGTACGAGGAGCGCGCCCCTGAGCACTTGGAGAAGAGAGCGCTGCTGCGGAGCCTTCAGCCCTCCGTGTGCAGAGCCTGGGCCGCACTGAGGCTGTTGGTCGTCAGAGGCCTCCCTCCGGTTTCCGGGGAAATCGCACACGGTTCTCTGTCCTTGCTCCCCCTGCCGTTCAGAAGATTGGCTCAGCTGGAAAGGGGTGCCCCCCATGGGTCCGTACAGGCGTGTCCAGGGCTGAGACCCTGCGTCTTCATTACCTGTCAGCAGCGGGGCGAGGGCATTCGTAGTGCTGCTTCCGACTCCTCGTTTCAGGAAGAGGAACTGCTTGGCAGGGCTGCCAAGGGGGCAGAGTGACAGGGCACGGGGAGGCCCAGGCCCGGGTCTGCTGGTCTGCAGCTTACAGAAAGCGGCACTGCTGGGATGGCGGGGTCTGCACGGTGGGCATGGCTGTGGAGAACCCGTGACAACAGGAGCAGTTGGCCTGAGTTCGCATGAAAAGCCTTTGTGGCATGTCTGCACAGCAGCACTGGAAGCGACAAGAAGGTGGACCAGCACCCGGCTGGGACAGCTCTGTCACCAGCATCAGCCCTCGCCTCGAACCCAGGCGTTAAACCACCTACTGGAATCTCCAGACGCAGCCCCCGGTCATTTTCCACCCTGAACCTCAAGGGCGGTCGGCTGGGTAGGGGTGGCCCACGGAAACAGCCGGAAGCCTGGAAGCCTAGAATGTCCCCTGGCCACTGCCACCAGGTGTTCGTAGGCCCCCTTTGGAACGTGACACTGCGTGTAGCAGCTTTGGGTGCCACCGAGCCTTCCTCCTCAGGACTGGAAGCCCTGCCGGGCTCAGGGTCTCGGGAAGGTTTTCCAATGCTCGCCTTTGAGTTCCCCCCGAGAACCCTCATCCACGCGGCCCCTGCACTCAGCCCACCACTCCCACCCTGGCCACCTGAGCTGGCCACACAGCAGCCAGGTGACCATGACGCCCTGATGGTTCCCACCCTGAGCCCTCGTGGTCTCCTGGCCACCTCCGCTTCCCCGTCTCCTCTGTCCCCGCCTAACCCCGCCAGCCCCCTGTGCCCAGGGCCCTGGAGCAGGCCGGGCCTGCCCCCCTGAGGATTTGCCCCTCCGCCCCAACCTCCCTGCCGCCTCCTTCACTTGAACAGACTTCATCTTGGGGATGGCGCCTGTCCCAACCTATTTGCAGAAACGCTTCCCCACCGTCCTGTACTCTGTTTTGTTCCCCCCCTACACACACACACCCTCCATCACCCTGTTTTGTCCCCTACCCCAGAGCAGCAGCTCCAGAGGGAAAGGGACTTTGGGCAGTCAGATGCCCATGACAGTGTGATTCTGGGTCTTGGCAGAACTTACCATCTGAGCCTGGGGCAGTGGACAGAAGCGGGGTCCAAGACAGTGGGGTGTTTTGTTCGCAAGTTTAGCAGCAGTTCTCCAGTTTTCCTCGCGTAGCATAGGGGCGGTGCGGGTGAGGCTGTGCTGAGTGGGAGGAAGCCGCGAGTGGGCCAGTCCCCGGGGGGAGGGTGTGTGAGGTGGCAGCAGCTGGAGAAAGCACAGCGGTGGGGAACAGGCCTTGCCATTGTGTCCCAATGGTCACGAGCTTTACATGTGGCTGTGCCCCGTCAGAGGGCGTGAGCCCCGCGTGGCAGGCTTCTCAGGTTAGGGCCCTGGCGACCCAGCGTGGGCCTGGCGGCACTGCAAGCCCAGGTCACCTTTGTGAAGAGCTCAACACCTCCCCTTTTTTTTTTTTTTTGAGGGCAGTGTCACGGCCCTCACATGTGGGACCCGCACGGGGCCCCTGGCTTCCCAGGCCGGCGCTTCCCCGCCGCGCCCCTCGGCCGGCCCTCAGGCCCCGCTAACAGGCACCTGCTGCGTGGACACCGACTGCGCCTGGCGGCCCCGGGGTCAGCGTCAGGCGGAGCCCCCCCAGTCCGTGGGAGCAGTTGGTTCCCCTCGAGCCCTCCCGCGCTGGCGTGGGCTAGAACTCCCCGACTCGTGCGACGCCCGCGGCCCCGTGAGGTGGGGTCGCCACCAGGCCCGCGTCCCGCCGCGCCGCCCGGACCGGCCTGGCCCCCCACGGCCGCTGCGGGGCGGGGACCAGCGGCGCGCCCCGCCCTGGGGCCGGGTGGCCGCCCTCCGGGGACGGTCCCGGGAGCGCCGGCGGAAGCTGCTGGGACTGACACGTGGACTTGGGCGGCGCTGCCGGCGGCGGGGCGAGAAGCGGCCCGGACTCGGCCCGATGCAGCCGCCCCCGCACGAGGCCCGCGGGGACGCGGCCCGGGACGCCCCGTGGTCCAGGTGGGGCGCGCGGTTTCCGGGGGGGGGGGTGCCCCGCGCTGCGCGGAGCCGGCCCGCGGGAGGCAGCCTCGCCCTGCGGGGGAGGCACGGCCAGGGCCCCCGCGCCCTCTCCAGGCGTCGGGGTCCCTGGGGGTCCTCCCGGCAGGGCAGCATCTGGGAGGCGGAGGGGCCACTCCCAAGCTGGGCCTCACGCCCTGGAAGGGCCCCGCCAGGCAGGACCCGCTGGCCCCGAGGGGCCGGTCCGGTCACCTGACGGGCAGTCGCGGGCACAGCCGGGGCCTGCGGCCGTGTGATGCGGCCCGGGCCCAGCCGGGGAGGCGGGGTGGGGGTGCGGGAAGGGCCCGGCAGGTCGCCCACCCCTTGCCATGTCCGTGCCCACTACCCAGGGCCATGCGCAGCCCCAATCAGGAATGAGACGGCGGCCCCCAGGGGAACCCCCAGGCCACTGTGGCTGGGCCTTCACTCTGGTTCTGTGGTCTGAGGCCAAGCCAGCCGGCCCCCAGCCCCAGAGGCAGGCCCTGTGGTTCCAGGGCCCGTCCACCTCCAGCTTTGAGTCCCCACGGAAGCTGCTGTTGGGGCCACTGCGCGCTGCCTGCAGGATGATGGCAGCTCCCTGCCCCCCAGCACAGGGCCGCAGGAAGGCCCTGCATCCAACGCTGGGGTAGAGACGGAGGCAAAGCTAGCGGCGAAGATGGGAAGAGGCTGACGTTCAGAAGTTCTCAGCAGCCGGAAGGCTTCCTGGGGACAAGGGCGGGCCACATGAGAGTGACCCCCGGTTAGTGGGACTGTGAGCCGTGAGGGCCCAGGACCAGGACGGGCCCTTGGGCCTGCCCATGGCTCCCTCCCCCTCCCACCCGGCTGCTGATGGGGGGGGGGGGCGTCACCGTCCCCTGACCCAGGTAGCAGGCCAGGCTTCACAGCAGCTGAGCAGAGGGCTGTGGCCGGGCTCAGGCTCTGCAGGCTTTCCTCTCGGGCAGCGGTCCAAGCTTGGGCTGGCTGTGCCTTGGCCGCTTCCTACACTGGGTGTAGGAAGGGCAGGCGCCCCTTCCGGGGACTCTGGGTCCCGGAGGGGCCTGTGGGCTCCTGGGTGGGATCGGGCTGCCACGCCCTCAGCACACAATAATAATTCTTGTAATGAGTGTTGCTGCCTGTGGCCGCCGGCTAGGCCTGCCCTGTGCATGAGCCGCTGCGTGTGCTCATGGCTGCCCTCCGGCTGTGTCCTAGGTGCTGGGCCACCGGCAGCCTTGGACCCACCAGTCCAGTCCGGCCGGCTGCCACCCTGGCCCGCGGCACCCGCACGGTTCCCATTTCTGAATCGAAGGGCTGCGTGCAGCAGGGCCGTTTGCAGAAAGCAGGAGGTTCTAGAAGCTTCGCAGGAAGCATCTTGTGAGCTGGGGGTGCAGATGTGATGCTCGGAGCAGGTCAAAGAGGGAGGGATGAGCTCCCCAGCCGTGCTGCCTGAGCCTGTGTAGCTCCTGCTGCTAACTGGCCCGTCCGCAGCGCAGGGCATTCTGAGGCCGGCGGCCTACTCAGCTCTCTGCGTCTGGGCTCCTCCTCCAGCCGGACTTCCTTGTTGTGTGTCCCCAGCATCTGAGGAGGACATCCCTTTGCCCACCTAGCTGGCACTGCCCGCCAGCTCAGGGATGGTGCCGTGGGGGCCTCTAGGGCCCAAGGGGAAGCAGGCAGCACCTCGCCCTACCACTCCCGAGCGAGTGCCCACACCAGCACCTTAGGCCGAGAGCCCACTGGGGGTCTGGAAGCTGATGGTCCTTTCTTGACCTCCTGTGGCCGTAAGGAAGCCAGGGGACAGCACCGTGTTCTCCGTACGCTGCCGACCATCCAGACCCCACGAGTCTTGCTGTTTCTAACTGTACTTCCCACCCAGAGAGCAATCAGAGGCTCCCACGATTGCTGTCAAGGTGCCCCTGCAGGAGGGGCGGGCATGCTGGGGGTGCGGTCCCATCTGAACGCAGGTGACCTTCCTCTGCTTTGACCACATAAAGGAATAAAGCTCCCTTTGGAAGGCACCCTGTTTGTGGGGAGTGGGGCCTTGCTCCCATGCCCCACCGCTCTCCTCGTGCACCCAGGCAGAGGGAAGCTGCACCGTGCACTCGGGTGCATGCAGAGGCTTGCGTGCGGGGACGCAGGCCAGCTGTGGGCCTGGGGGACCTCCGGGAGGGTGCCTGGAGGCCGCAGCTGTGTTGGCTCTGGCCAGGGCGCTCAGGCCGCCGGCCCGACTGACTGATGCGGTTTGGACGGTGTGGCTCTGCTCCCTGGCAAGCGCAGGCGGGTGTTTGCACAGAAGCAGCCATGTCCCCGACAGGCCTGCGGCCCTGGGATGGAAGAGTGTGTGGGGTGCTCGGAGGGCAAGCTTTGTCAAGCCCCAGGGGTAAGCCCCACTTGGGGGAAGTCAGCCGTCATCCCCATGGTCAGTCAGAACCCCAGAGGAACCCACAGTGGCCTCCAGCTCCTGGGCCCCCTGCCAGCGACACAGATGGGCATCCAGTGAGCTCCACCGGGGGCTCGTGGGTCTTGGCGGCACCTGGCCCGGCCCCTACCACCTCACTGTCCTTGGTTCTGTAAAGACCAGAGGGAGAGCTGAGGAGCCACCCTGCGGGTGCACCCCTCCACCTTGGGGGGGGGCGGCAAGGACACCTGTCCCGCCTGCCACGTGCTGCTGTTCCGGCTTCTGATTCATTCCTGTAATGTCTTAAGAACCAGGAGGTGGGCTAGGCGCATGGCGGCCAGGGTCCCTCCCCTAGCAGTCACTGAGGGGCCACTGGGCAGTTTCCGAGTGCCGCGCCTCCCTGCCTCAGCGGAGGCAGGACCAGTCGCCGGCTCCTGGACTTACAGACCTGGGGATATTTGCAGCACAGGACCCATTCCCCACTGGATTCATACAGGAAGCTCTGATCTGTAAGCCGGCCGCAGCACACGTGGCGCCCCTCTGACCACCCAGAGACCCAGCTTGAAATCCATGGTCCAGTGCAACCTCTGCAGGCCCAGGGGCGGCACCGGCACTCCCCGAGTCGTGCCAGGGCCCAGGCGGCACCCCAGCCTCTCGCCCTGCAGATGTTCGGTGAGACCAGTCCCAGCCTGACAGTACGCATCTGTTTGGGGACAGTAGGCCAGCTCTTTGGAACTTGGACTCTTTTGCCTCAAAACCCTTGAGGGGTGGTTTCGAACCCTGAATCAGCTGTCTCTGCTGGTGGGGTGCAGGAGCCCGCAGCAGGGAGGATGTGCACCCACAATGAGGCTCCTCACGGGCCTGAAACATGGGGAGGGCTGTGTCCTTCCTCCTCGCTCCCCGACTGTGGAAAAGTACCCTGTGGTTTGCAAAGGTGTGGACTCGTGTGAACATGCGTCCAGAGGAGGTGGACACCGCTGCCATGTCTCCCTCTCGGCCAGTCACAAGGGCTCCTTGTTGGGGCACCCGGAGCTGTTTACTGGCCCCACTGAGGCTGCTTCAAAGCCTGTCCACTCTCCTGACCCCCCCCCCCGTTACCACCCCCACTCCCAGGGGATGACGCCCAAGGCACGGAGACACACAAAGCAGCAGTGCTGCCCCTGCCCCCAGACGATCTCCCGCTGGGACCGCCACCCCCCACCCCCATAACCAGGGTTCCAGGCTTTCACTCTCTCATTTTAAAAGAGTAAACGTTGTCTTCAGAACAGCTGTAGACGTAGTTACTGTGAGGGAAGCAGACGTTCCCGTTTGCTCCACACCCACCTCCCGCGTCACACCTGTGTTCATGTCACTGGCAGGGAGCCGATAGTGACAGCATCACAAACCAAAGTCCACAGTGCGTTCAGGTTTCTGATGTCCCAGGACCCCCCCGGGCTCCCACAGCCACTGAGTCCTCGTGTCTCCTTGGTACCTCCTGGCTGTGGCACTTTCTGACTGCCCTGGGTTTCCGTGACTGACAATTGAGGGGCGCCGGCCAGGAGTTTTGTGGGCCGTCCCTCCGAGGACATTAGTCTGGTGCCCTCCCCAACAGCCAGCGCTTTCTCGCCTCTGCTCAGGTTCCTCCAGGGGCCCCGTAGCACGGTATCCCCACGCTGGCAGCCGCACTGCCTACCCAGGTGCCTCTGCTGGGCAGACCCAGCTTTCCTGGGGATCCTGCAGGGGCCCACTGCCCTCCTACCCCGTGGGTGGTCCCGCCCAGCCGAGGGGCCCTCCCCTCTGCCCCCACCCGCCACCCACCCATCCGCGGGTCACTAGCTCTTAGCTCCTGCCTAGATGCCTCCCTGGCTGCGGGTCCTGGAGGGCAGCGCGCCCACCAGGGTTCTTTAACCCGCCCCACCCCCACTGGTGGGCGGCTCCCAGCCTCCTTTTCTAGAGTCTGCCTGTGTTCTGGGGCGCACAGAGGGCCGTTCAGACGCCTGAGAGGAGGTGTCCGCCTCACCCAGGCCTTGTCTCCCTCAGGTCCGAGTGCCAGGCGTGGACGGGGGCGCTGCTGCTGGGCACGTGCCTGCTGTACTGTGCCCGCGTCAGCATGCCCATCTGCACCGTTTCCATGAGCCAGGACTTCGGCTGGAACAAGAAGGAGGCCGGCATCGTGCTCAGCAGCTTCTTCTGGGGCTACTGCCTGACACAAGTCGTGGGTGGCCACCTGGGGGACCGGTAACTGCCCCATCCCCAGGCTGGGCTGCGGGGCGGCTCGCGGGGAGGCGGCCCCTGGGGACTTAGTGGGGCGGGGCTCTGCCCAGGGCCCGGAGGTCAGGGCTCTGGGGGCCTGTGGAGGGAGGGAGCAAGCTGGACCCTGCACTCTCACCCTCAGCCCCTTCTTCAGAGGGGGACGTGGCAGCAGCGCCACCCCAGGGGGCTCAGCGAGGAGGGGTGGGCAGCCCCCGGCCAAGTCTCTTCATGGCAGGATCTTCCGGCCTGGCTGCTCAGCGCCCCTGACGCCATCCTGTCCCTCTGTCACCCCCCAGCATCGGGGGTGAGAAGGTCATCCTGCTGTCAGCCTCCGCCTGGGGCTTCATCACTGCTGCCACCCCGTTGCTTGCCCACCTGGGCAGTGCCCAGCTGGTCTTCATGACCTTCTCACGCATCCTCACAGGCTTGCTCCAAGGTAGGGGCGCCACTGCTGGCATTCAACCTTCTGCCCCGGGCATGTTAGCACACGCGTGTGTATGCACATAAACGCATGTGTGTTCATGCAGACAGGGGCACTGGCACATACGTGTGTGTTGTGTGTGGCATATGCCTTAAATCAGAGCAAGCATCTGAACACCTCAGCGCTGTCACTGAGAGGGTCCCGGGATCCCCCAACCTGGCCCAGGCAGGGTAGCAGGAGGACTGTCCCTCCAGCTCTCGCTGCTTGTCCCCGGCCGGTCTGTGCCTCGGTACCTGGGCACTTTGTGTTTCCAGAAACACTTCATAGTCTGTCATGTTCTAATGTCACATGTCCTCCATGCCGAAAGGCTACGCCAGGGACCCAGGTGGCAGCCAGGCTGCTGTGTGCTAACCCTCAGCGCCTCGTGGCTGATGGGCACGTCAGAGATGCCAGGTCTCCCAGCACCTCTACTCCCATGCTCTGGGGACGTTAGACTTCTGGAGAGCCCCCAAAGAGCCAGGTGGCCCAGGTGAACCAGTGGCAGGTGGCACACAGCCTCCCTCAAGGGAATGGACTGCCTGCTGTGCTCTTGTCCGTACCAGCCTGGCATCCGACAATACGCATCTCTTGGATGCGATCTGAGTGTGTGGGGTGTGGGCCCTTGCTCACCACATCTCCCCACCTGCTCCGGGACCCCCGGAGGCCCCCTCTGGTCCTAGGACAGGGCATGGCCCCCAGGACCCCAGGTTCCCAGCATTTGCCTGTGCCCCTTTCCTGACCGGCCCACAGGTGGCCCTGGTGGACAGGCTCCTGCAGATCACCCCACATGCTCCCCAAAGGTCCCCGGGCTGGCTGAAGGGGCCCCTCCGGGCGCCCCTCATCTCAAGCTCTCTCCTCGTCCTCCTGCAGGGCAGAGGGAGTTTTCTGGTGGCTGGTCTGTGGCCATTAAGGGAGTCAGACTGGGGCTCAGGCAGCTGCCACCATGGCTGTCGGTGCACGGGGCCAGGCCGTGGGCCAGCCCCGGGCTGCTTAGCCCCACTGGGTGCTTTTGGAGAAAACACAGTGTAACAGGCGAGAACTACAGTCCCCAATGCAGTTTTTTTAAAAACTAGATTTTGAAATAATTATGGATTCACAGGAAGTTGCGAAGAAATAAGCAGGAAAGTCCAGGCCCCCTGCCCCTTGTGGTGACATGTTGAATGGCCGCAGGGCAGAGTCACTCAGGGCCCAGTGGTGTGGCTCCACAGGGCCAGCAGGTCTCGTCGGCTGTGTGCGCAGTGTGTGTGTGCGTGTGCTGGTGTGACAGCGTGTGTGTGCTGGTGTGACAGCGTGTGCTGGTGTGAACAGCGTGTGCTGGTGTGACAGCGTATGCTGGTGTGAACAGCGTGTGCATGCTGGTGTGACAGCGTATGCTGGTGTGAACAGCGTGTGTGTGCTGGTGTGACAGCGTGTGCTGGTGTGATCAGTGTGCGTGCTGGTGTGATCAGTGTGTGCGTGCTGGTGTGACAGCGTGTGCTGGTGTGATCAGTGTGTGTGTGTGCACGTGCATGGCAGTGCCAGGATTCTAGAGCTGCTATGGCTCTGGAAGCCAGTGTGCCGGTGGTAGGAGTGCCAGCTTGGATCCAGAAGTCTTTCCTGCTATGATTCGGGTGGCGTGATCTCAAGAGAGCCTGTCACGCAAGCTGAGCGTCCCCTTAGCTGAGTGTCGCTGCTGGTTCCTTGGGAGTCAGGTGGGCATGAAGGGCACCCCAAACTTGAATGATCATCAATGGACCCAGGAGCTTCCCAGCCAGGCTCTCACCCCTCGCTGGCTGCCCTCGCGGTATCTGTCTGCCACTTGGGGACGCAGTGCCCGCGAGCCTCTGCATTCTCTGCTTGTTCCAGGGGTTTACTTTCCTGCGCTGACCAGCCTCCTGTCGCAGAAGGTTCGGGAGAGTGAGCGTGCCTTCACCTACAGCACTGTGGGGGCCGGCTCCCAGTTTGGGTGAGTCCCGGCCTCTGGGGGCCCAGGGTAGGCAGGCGGACAGGGAGGGGACAGGCCACGTGGGTGCACCTGCAGCTCAGGGCGATGCTGGTCTGGCGAGTTCTGTGCTTTGGGGGTGCTGGCTCCCCATCTCTGCAGAGTGCTTCTCTTTGTGCATGCCCTGTCCCCTGGTGCTGACAGCAGGTGACGTGGCCTTTGGGGCTCTGGCACATGGCCTGGGGCAGTGGCCGCTTCATTAAGCTCCCTTTCATCTGTGCTGGAGCCAGATTGCGGGGGAAGGACCGTTCCCCTGAGCTCAGCCTGGAGGGCATGGGTCATTTTCTACATGTGAAAACCCTGTGCCCTCCTCCCTGCACCACCCCAAAGGTCCGAAGGAAGGGCGTGTCCTAATGGGGCTTCATGACCCCCAAGCTCAGGGCCCTCACTTCACTGCTCGAAGGTCTAGGCAAGAATTCAAAGGGGTGAGGGGTATCTGTGATGGGCCAGGAGCAGCCCCAATAAAAACCAGGGTGCCCAGTGCACTGTGGGACGTACACAGGAATGGTTTCTTGTTTATCTCAAACCCCATTTCACCTGGGCATCCTGGGCCCATGTGTGTAGGGGGAGACACAGGGAAAGACTGCCCCCCACAGATGGGGAAATGGAGGCTCAGAGAGGAAGGTGACCCCCGCAGGCCCGCGGGCCTCAATCTGGGGCCCAGCTTTTTTTCTCTTTTTCTCCTTTAATGGTCTCCTGGCTGAACTTCTGCAGAAGGGGGGCCACGGTCCCTGAACAGGCCAGTCGGTATGCAGGGAGGGGTGTGCAGCGAGGGGGGTCCCGAGACAGTAGGATCAGCAGGACAGGGCAGGCGGTGGGGGATTGATTGCTGTTGTTTTTGCATTTAAAAATCACCCTCTCTGAGAGATGGAGCTAAAAACAAAGTGAAGGTTTTATTTCAGCGTGTTCTCATGACCATTTTCGTCTTTTTTTGTTTAAAAAGATCCACACCACAATGCCACCCATTTGAAGGCCCAGAAGCAAGAAATTCAGGCCACACAGGGTCCCTGAGCCACGTTGCAGCCACGTGGCTGTGCCCACGTCCACCATGGCTGCGTGGTGTCAGGAAGTCTCTCCTGAGAGCTGCAGTCCTTGACAAAATGCTGGCACTGGGGCCCCCCACCCTGGTGTTCTAAGGACTCAGCTCTCAGCAGCTGGAATTCACAGGCTAGGTCACCGCCATGGCTATTTCCCTCTCTGTCATTCCAGGACGCTGGTGACGGGGGCCGTGGGCTCCCTGCTGCTGGACTGGTATGGCTGGCAAAGCGTCTTCTACCTGTCCGGAGGCCTCACCCTGCTGTGGGTGTGCTATGTGTGCCGGTACCTGCTGAGTGAACAGGGTAACTGCTGCCTGTGGGTGAGCGCAGCAAATACAGCTGCTGGGGGCTCAGGCCAGCGCCAGGGCCCTGCAGCAGTCACTGTCCTCAGGGCTGCGCCAGCTCAGGGGCCCTGGGGCTGCAGCTTGGCCCCAGAAAACACGCATGCCGAGCTGACCCGTGCAGAGAGTTCCGCCAGGGCCGAACACACACAGGAGAGCTGTCTGCCAGGCAGAGGCAGCCCGCAGGGGCAGCTGTGTTTCCAGATGGCCGGAGGGGCCCTGGGCGGACACTGGGGTAGGGAAGGGGATGGGGAGGACCCAGAAAGTTTGTTCAAACTGAAGACCGACGCAGACCCTCGGGGCCCGGACATGGCAGGAAGGACCAGCCCCCCGTAGCGTTCACGTGGGAACACTTGCTCCCTCCAGATCTCATCCTGGCCTTGGGAGTTTTGGCACAAGGCCTGCCGGTGGCCAGGCACTCCAGGGTTCCCTGGAGACAGCTCTTCCGGAAGCCTTCCGTCTGGTGAGCCA
Source organism: Aselliscus stoliczkanus (assembly GCA_033961575.1). Taxonomy (NCBI): domain Eukaryota; kingdom Metazoa; phylum Chordata; class Mammalia; order Chiroptera; family Hipposideridae; genus Aselliscus; species Aselliscus stoliczkanus. Next base: position 868,106 of record CM066738.1, on the reverse strand, counting down.
GACGCCTTGGGGTTGCCACATGGGGCAGGGGTGGCTGGGGGAGCCCTGTGTGTCCCTGGCACCAACTGACCATAGAGCCAGCACGCCTGGGTCTCCCAGGGCCCCTGGCCACCCTGGGTTGGGGCCGGGCCAGTGGACCCGCGCCTGCGCCTGTCCCCGCAGGGCGGCCACTGCGCCTGTCCCCGCAGGGCGGCCATCTTCTCCCAGCTCTCGGCAGCCTGTTCCTTCTTCATCCTGCTGTCTTGGCTGCCGACCTTCTTTAAGGAGACGTTCCCCGGCTCCAAGGTGGGTGGGCCACTCCGGCTCCCGCAGGGTGAGGCAGCGCCCACTGGCCCCTGCGCCCTCTCCAGCTGCGTGGCCCTAACACCCCTCTGACTCATGGCCCCAGAGGACTCCCCCACGCTCGGAGCTCGCACCCTGGTCTGTGCGTGTCAGGAAGCCACAGCCCTGCACCCCACTGCATTGCTGTGCTTCCCACACGCAGAGTCCCCCCACCGGCGTAGGCCTGGCTGGCCATCTGTGGATGGCCATTCCTGAGGAGGGGCCGGGCAGGGGCCTGATGTGGACAGGGGTATCACCTGCCCATCAGCTTGGCTCGCTCCACCCAGGACCCCCGGAGCTGCACATTCCCAGGCTGGGGGCGTGACCCCAGCTCTACCCGGGTGTGGTTCAGGGAGCCATGAGGGAGACGGTGCTGGGCGCCAGGCTCAGCCAGCGTGGGGGTGGCTTAGGGTTCAGGAGGCCAGCCACCGGGAGGCCCAGCCTGTGAGTGAGCAGAGCCCTAACGGGCAGTGGTGGGGGGCCTGCCTGGGCATCCTCTCCCACGTAGCCGCCGCCTGCCCACGCCAGCCCTGAGGCCCCACCCACGCCTTCTCTGCAGGGCTGGGTCTTCAACGTGCTGCCCTGGCTGGTAGCGATTCCAGCCAGTCTGTTCAGTGGATTTCTCTCTGACCATCTCATCAGTCAGGGTGAGAACTGGGGACGAGGTCGGGCTGGGGGTCATGCCCAGGCTTCACCTCACTTTGGGAAGCAGGGAGGCACCCCTCCTGGGGGTGCAGCTACAGCAATGGGGAGAGGCCACACCCCTGAGGACCAAGCTGTGAGAGTAGGACCCCCCAGTCCTTCAGGGCCAGCAGAAGCAGCCCCGTGGGAGCCTGGCTCCTGGCTTGACTCAGCCAGCCACTCTCCCAGCCTCAGTGTCCGCATTAAGGGTGGGGTTGGGGCACAGTGAGAGAACCTGAGTGTCCCCCCCCCCCAGGGCCGGACACAGCCCTCAATCTTCTTCAGAGGTGGAAAGGGCACCAGTGGGGTCCGGGGTCGCCGTTAGGTGCAAGCCTAGGACCCAAGTGCACATGCCCCAGGGACCGTGGTCACAGACAACGCACGCCCCGCTCTGCACACATCCACTTGTTTTCAAATGTTGGTGGTTCATTTTCCTAGTTACAATACTACACACTCATTGTGGAAAATGAGAAACTTTGGAGAAACACCAAGAAAGCACATTTGTGTTTGTTCGAGTGGCCTTCATTCCATGCATCTGCCTGCCCTTGGCCTCAGGGCCCCGCAGTGCACTGCACTGCAGCGTAGGTGCACTCAGACACACTCACAGCCGCGTGCACACGCCTCGCCCAGCTGGAGCCCGGGGCCCAGCCCTCCTCTCCCCTCTCCCTCTCTGCAGCCTTGGGGGCGGCACTCTGGGTGCCAGCACGGGGCGGGGGTGCAAATGGGCAGTGGGAACGTGTGCTGTCCCCTCTGTCCAGGTTACAGAACCATCACTGTACGGAAGTTCATGCAGGTATGGAGGTGGAGTGGCTCTGGACACCCTGCGTGTTCCTGGGACCCGAGGGCTTGTCCCTAAGTCACCTGGCCTAGAAGGCAGCCTGTGCAGCATGGTGGGTGGACGGTGCCCTGGGTGGTGCTAGGGGCCGGTGTGGCCCACCTGAGGCCCTTCTCTGAGTTGTGTATGTGGCTCTGTGTGTCCCTCGGAGCCCTGGGCCGGGGTTTCCTCACATCTAATGGGGCCTCTCCACTTTAGCTCCAACCAGCAGGGCTGGCTCGTCCTGGAACCTGTCCCACACGTCCCACAGGCAGGGTCTGGCCCGGGAGGGGTTTTCCCCAACTGACCCTTGTTCAGTGCGCCCCGGACCACCCCAGGAAGGGGCCCCTGTGGGCCGGCGAGGCCGCTGCCGCGTCACCCATCATCTCCCCGCAGGTGATGGGCCTGGGCTTGTCCAGCGTTTGTGCCCTGTGTCTGGGACAAACTTCGAGCTTTTGTAAGTCCGTGTTCTTTGCCTCCGCTTCCATCGGTCTCCAGACCTTCAACCACAGGTAAGGGCCACGCGCCCTGGCCACCAGGGCCACCAGAGCCGCCGCCTCTGCCCTCAGGCTCCCCGATACCACACGTCCTGGGCACTCGGGCTGGGAGCACATGAGGGTGGACGCTTGGCTGATCCCCACGAGTGAGCCACTAAGTATCGGTGCGAGGACCTGGGCCATTTGGAGAAACACGTACGGTGCCAGGGGAAGGGCTCAGCACCCAGACGGGGCTGAGCTGGGCTGGTCCTGAGAGCCCCTGGGTGGTCTCTGGGCTCCAGGGGCTCAGAGGACTGACCACTGGTTTAGTGGGGTGGGGCTGCCCCGTGGTCACTGGCCCACATCCTCTCTTTCCCACAGTGGCATTTCTGTTAACATCCAGGACCTGGCCCCGTCCTGTGCTGGTGTTCTCTTCGGTAAGGACCACGGAGGCTAGCAAGCAGCTGCCCCCAGCCCTGCATTGCTCTCTCAGCCTTGCCTCTTCCTGGGCCCCCAGGGGCCCCTCCCCGGTGGGTTGCTATGGGAGGGTCACCATGGGACTCCTCTGAGTAGCCCTCCTCTCTCTGCCTTGTTCACAGGTGTGGCCAACACAGCTGGGGCCTTGGCAGGTGAGGTGGACTGGGGTCACCTACCTGAGGGGCTCAAGCACACGGGCCCTGGGGTGCCTCCTGGCTGCCCCACTCCTGTGTCCTCTTGCCTCCTCCAGCTACTCCAGTCCTGCAGGGTGGGGTGTGGCACCCTTCGGGGGTCCAACAGTGTCAGACCATTGTGTGTATGGGCACGCACATGTGGGGGGATGTGCGCGCATGAGTGTGGGGGGGACGCACACACGTGTGTGTGTGTGGGAGGTGGTAAGGGGAGAGCTGCCCAGGGAGAGAACAGAGCCGCCTTCTGTGGTGTTCGCCTTCCTGATGGAGTGTACCCCAGATGTGAATCAAACCCAAGAGCCCAGATGACAGTGACAGGGCTCATGCCCCAGCCTAGCCTCTCCCACAGCCCCCATCCCCCGTGGCGGGTACAGACAGGGCAGGGGGGCGATTTCCTGGATGGCCTGTGAGCTCTCCGGCCCTCCAACACCCCAGTTCGGCTGCTTCCCCTCAGGCCCCCCCTGGGCGTCTCCTCCAGGCACGCCCACCAAAGCTCCTCTCACTGGCACTGCCCTGGGAACTGGCAGGGTACCTGGGCCGGGTCTGCCTGTCCTCATCCTGCCTGTCCCCTCTCTTGGGTGCAGGTGTCGTGGGCGTGGGCCTGGGTGGTTACCTGATTGAGACCACGGGCTCCTGGACGTCCGTGTTCAACCTGGTGGCCGCCATCAGCAGCCTGGGGCTGTGCACCTTCCTGATGTTTGGGAAGGCCCAGCGGGTGGACCTGAGCCCCGCCCGTGAGGACCTCTAGCTGCCCTGGTTCACGGGGGCCTGAAGACGGGGCCTGAAGACGGCTCCAGCAGCCTCAGGGTGAAGGGCTTGGTTGAAGAGCCTGGTGCTGCTGCCCCCAGATGTGTGACAGAGGAGAGCGTGGGCCTCAGCTGAGTGTGGGGGGAGGGGTGGGCACCAGCACCAGGCAGCCCGCTCAGGCCCCAGCTGCCCCTGTTGTTGGGCACAGTGCCTGCCTCTCAGGGTTGGTGGGACTGTTGGCTGAGTGGCGGTAGTGTTTTTAGTGGCAGCAGCTTCGTGACATGCACGGTCTGCTCCATGTGGTCAGCCATGTCCCTACCATCGGCCTGCCTGTGCTCGCTGAGGGGCCGGGTTGCATTTGCTCCCAAACCTGCTTTGCTTTGTTTCTTAAAGACTCCCCCACGCCCCAGCCATGACCATCAACACAGTCTTCTGATATCGCCAGTGTCCCCAGGGACTGCCTCTCGGGGAGGACCGTGGCGCTACGTGAAGGCCGTTGGATGGGTGGGCATTGGGCGCCAGCCCTCTGGCCATGGTTGGGGGACCCCTGCCCCTCGCGTCCTCCCACAGTTCCTTGGGCACTAGCAATGCGTTCTGCTTCTCTGGCACCTGGTGCCCAGCTGTGAGGGGAGTGTGGGTACCCCCTCTTGTCCAAGGCACTCCCTGAAACCAGGTGAACTGCCTTCCCCTACGTATAATAGGAGCCATCTCATGAATTAATCATAGGTTTTGTAAGATGTATGTGTGGAGAAAAGAAACTACAACATTATGGACAATCATAGCAAAGCCTTATTTAAATGATGACTATTAAACTATTTAAAAGATTGTTACTTTATTAACACATATTTTAAGAATAAATACTTGTTAAAGATTTGTTGAACTCATTCATGAGGAAACCAGCAAAGGGTTACAAACAGGTCAAATGCAAACCCCAAGAACAGATGCGTTATAGACCATCGCATTGAAATGGACTTGCGGGCCGGCCGAGTGGCGCATTGGTTAAGAGCTGGCTTGGGATGCCAGCGGCCCCAGTTCGGATCCCACATGTGAGGGCCAGTGACACTGCCCTCCACAGCTGACAACAGCTCCACCTGGAGCTGGGCTGTGCGAGCCCCGGCGACGGTGCAGGCTGCAGCCCCTGCTGCAGTGGGCTGCCATAGGCTACATGCAGTGAGTGGCCGGCAGCCAGTGTGAGTGGCTGGCAGCCGGTGTGAGCTGCCAAGAGCCGCTGTGAGCGGCTGTCCAGAGGCCGGCGACCGATCTGCCTCACCCGGGAAGAGCGCAATGATGATACCAACATGGGCCAGTGAAGCAACGTCCTCTGCCACTAGACTGAAGAACAAAAAGACAGTAACTTGTCTGTTCCCCTCCCCCAATTCCCCAATTTAAAAAAAAAAAAGAGAAATGGACTCAGCGCCAGGCTGTCCCCCATTGGGTGGTCCCTGCACTGCTGCAGATAAGAGTGGGTGGTACTGCTATCAGCGTTTCGCAGAACCGAGCAGCCCCCACGGCCAGAGTCACACAGCCTGGCGTGTTCGACAGGGACAACTCATCATTTCCATGTCAGCACAGACCTTCCCTGCGGTCTCCCCACTTCTGATCTGAAAGAAAAATTCCTGATTAGAGTGAGTCTGGCCTCCGCAGTTTCGGCCTGTTCGCAGAGCTGCAGCAGGAAGAGTCATCCCCAGAGGTCTTGGCGTTTGCTCAGCTGGGGTTTCCATGGGCAGCTGCAGGTGCAGTGTCGGCAGCGCCGTGCTGTCCGAGGGGGAGCCCAGCCCGGGACACACAACCGGAGGGCTGCCATTGTGACTGTAAGTGTGCAGCCCCGGGAGTGCATTCTCACTGCTGTGCACGTCACCACGGTTGTCTCCAGAACTTTCCATCGTCCCAAACTGAAACTGTCCCCGTTAAACACTCACTCTGTCCCTCCCAGCCCCCGGTACCACCCTGTACTCTGTCTCTCTGAACCTGATGAATCGAGACTCACGTAAGTGGAGTTGTAAGGGATTCATCCTTTCGTGTCTGGCGTATGTCACTGAGCACAGTGTCCTGCAGCCGCCTCTGTGTGGCCTGTGCCAGGACTCCCTTTTTAAGGCTGACACCCCAGTGTGTGGCTGGGCCCGCTGTGCCTGTTAGCTCATCCGACCAAGGGCGTGGCTTGTTTCCGCCTCTTGCACTTTGTGACTGTACTCCCGTGAACCTGGGTGTTTGATTAACACCTTTGTTTTATTATTTATTTATTTATTTATTTATTTTTTTGAGGGCAGTGTCACTGGCCCTCATATGTGGGATCTGAACCGGGGCCACTGGCGTCCCAAGCCAGCGCTTAACCAATGCGCCACTCGGACGGCCCAACACTTTCGTTTAAATCCATGGCAAAGTTTAAACTCTTGGGGAAAATGAGAGAGGAGGTGGCCCTTCCCATGGGACCCAGAGCCCCTGGAGGGTGTGGGGCCCAGGAGGGGATGGCAGGCCCTGCGCGGAAGGGGAACCGAAGGCATGCATGGAAACAGACTGTGGTCCCAGACCTCCTGGACCGCGAGGCTGGGCACACTTCTGTGACTTCCTCACAGGATCAACAGAGGAGGCTGGGGTCGGGTTTGGGGTGCAGGGCCCAGTAGAGCACAGACCCAGCCTCCTCCCCTCAGCACCATTCCTGGTCCAGGGTATCACCCTGGAGGTGAGCGTGGTCTCCCTAGCCCTCCGCAAGGCTGATGTTGGACCCTGAGACAGGGCTCCGTGGGGTCTGGTGGGAATGTTTGCGAGTTGGGGGGGCGCGGGGCGGCCCTGGCCCGCACGGGTCAGGCTCAGACACATCCCACCCCCATGGACAGCCCTGGCGGGGTCCCAGCAGCCAACAGGGCCCCTGATTGTGGGTGGAGCCTGTGTCTGGAGGTGCACCTGCCGGGTACACCCGACACCAAACCCAAACCGTGATTCCCCTTCACTCCGGGAGGTGGGGCTCTGGCCAGCCTGCACCACTCACAGCGAGGAGGCCCCTCAGGACGGCAAGGCTGCTGTCACTTCACAGCTGGCCGACAGAGGGCGCAGGCCGACAGGGTTGTGTCCACTCCCGCCCTCACAGCTGCCCCACACTCCTCCCAGGACGGCCCCTGGGAGCGGCCGGGCCCTCAGCTCCACAGGAAGGGACCGGGTTGGAAGAGCGTTCCGGGCTCAGGGAGCCTCGCAGTGGTAGTGGGGTGGCGGGGAGGGAGGGCACGAGGCTGGACACCTTCGAAGAGCAGCGGGACACGGGAGGGGCCGGGCCTGGGGCGTGCGTCTGTTAGGGTGACTCTCAACATGAGGAGGGCAGGGACCCGCTCCACCCACCCCTCCCCAGTCTGAGTCGCCACCGCGGGTCCTTCCCGCTGGCCACCCGGCCTGCACACATGGGCTTTCTGTCTCAACCTCTAACGAGAGGGCTGCAGCCAAGACTTTGTGGTTGGAGGGCTCCGGCACCACTGGCCACGGCGTGGGGCTCCAGGGACCGCCCGCCCTGTTCCCTACCCAGGGCATGAGGGGCCCTCAGGCGGCAGGGAAGTCCCCCAACCTGCGCAGGTAGGCAGCCAGCGTGGGTGGCTGCACTTCCGGCTGCTCCTGGCCAATGCCCCTCCAGCGCCAGGACTGTGCCTGGTCCAAGCTCCCGTGAGGCCCTGTCCCCAGACCTCACAGCCCCGTGCAGGCCTCCCAGGTGGCCTCCCCCCATCTCCCACTCACAGAGAGGCTTATCCGCTCCTAGACACCACAAGTGACACTCTTCTGTCCTCACTTTAATGCAAGATCTTTAATGACTTAATATTTATAATTAGCATGTTAATGGCCCCTCCACCTTTCCGGGTTGCCCTCCCTGCCCCACCCCCATTTCTGGCTTTGTCCTTCAGCTGTAGGACTGCAGTGCCCTGGGGGGTCCTCACTTGTCCCCTGGGGACTCCTGCTCACCTGTGCCCTGGGTGGGTCACCCTTCATGGCTGGTGGAATACGAAGAGCCTTCCCTCCGGGGTGGGGACGCCCTTGGTTGGGGCACCTCCCGGGAGCCCCCTGCCTCTCCGGTTCCTGCCACAGGAGAGTGGGACTGATGCTGGTTACACTCTGGACCAGGATCCACTTTATTCTGTTTAATTGAAAAGCACTGAAGTCAGGGCATGAATATTCAGCGAGGTGGCTGCTGGCGCCGTTGTGGGGTGCACCCAGCACGGGGCCTGCCGAAGGGGGAGCGAGGTGGGGAAGCCACTAATTGAAATAGCTTCATTAATTAGTAATGAACAGCAGGGAAAGGACTGTGCCACGCGCCGTCCTTCAGTGGATGCCCTTCATGTGTTACGGGGCCTTTAATTAAAGGACGTGCATTTTAATTAAAGTCAAGCGTGGCCCTTTGGCCTTTGGAATTCAAAAGACGCTCCCAACTTTCAGAGAAGCTGGTGAGGAGGCTGGTGCAGGTGGCAGGGGAACACGGCTTCCAGGTGTACTGGGCCCGCCGCCTCGCCCTGGCCCTCCGGGGCTGAGGTCCCTGGCTGATGTGGGGTCACGTGGGGTCACAGGCCAGCACGGGAGGGGCCCTCGCTGGAAAGCCCCAGCAGTTGCTGGTTCTTAATGTGATGCCCAACATCCCTGCCGGCAGAGTCCTGCGGGTAGGGGCTGGATCCTGGGTGCAGCGGGAGCTGACAGAAGACCCCTTTGGGTCAGTGCTGACCCTGAGCCCTGCCCACTGGGCTCCATGTCTCTGCCCTGTCCTGAGGGGACGGGGCCTCACTCACAACCTCATCCAGCAATGGAGGCAGGACACTCGCTGTGCTCCTAACACCCGGGGTGTGAGTGGCCTCTCTCCTCATCTCACCTTCCTGGTGGGGGGCTCAGGGACAGTTGACAGTGACTGAAGCCCAGCAGGCAGACCCTAACCCCACAAGCAGCTGTGCTGCCTCTTGCAGGGTCCCCTCCCTGCCACGCTCACCTTCGGCCAAAGGAATGAAACAGCCATCTTGGGTCCCACGCCCCTTCCCAGCTCTCACACTGTCTCTCCCCAGAGGGGTCTGCTCCCCGACCATCTATTAAAATGACTCTGACTAAAGGTGCAGACACCAAACCCAGCTGCGCTGGCCAGCCTCACGGGGCCGGACGCCGAGAGACGCCTGCATCAGCCTGAGACACGCAGCCCTCAAGTCCCGGGTGGCCCGCGGGCGCTGGGATGTGCTGCCCAGATTTTCCCACCTGGAGACCTCGCCTCTGTGTCTACCAGGATCTCCCCAGCTTTATCAAGCACGTGGTACACACACACACACATACACACACACACACACAGACACACACGTGTACACACAGGCATACGTGGTACTGGTGTGGCAGGGAGGGTCCCCACTAGACGGGGCTCCCCAGGACAGGGCTGGTGAACGCTGCTCCATGGTGCCCCCAGCCCAGGTGCTCCTTTTTGGAGGGCACCCCATTCCCACCCCACTTCTCTGCCTGGCAGAAATACTAGCAGGAGGACCTGGACAACTGTTCCTCACACAGGGAGGCAGAAATCCTGGGATCCACTGGTATCAGCATCCATCGGGCACCTTTTGGTGCCCATGTTGGGGGGAGGTGAGCACAGAGGAGGGAGACCCACACTCCCCGAGAAGCCCACTGAGGAGGATGGGACATGGGGGCCCTAGCCCCCAAATTCTTTCCTTCACCAGGTGGAGCCTGACTCGCTCCTTGAATCTGGGTGGGCTTGTGACTGTTCATGAGACCAGAACGTGACTTCCGGAGTGAGTTAGCTTCCACCTGGCTCTCATGGGACCCTGCCTGGCTCCTGGGACCTGGTGGCCAGGCTGTGAGGACGCCCAGTCAGGAGACACCGGGGTGGGTGTGAGGTTGGGGGCCCATCTGGCTCCATGCATGAGAGACCCCCAGACAGAACAGCCTGGATGAGCCTCCCAAATGCCTGGAGTACGACAGACAGAAAAGAACACAGGCTTCGGGGTGATTTGTTGAGCGAAACAGCAGCAGGATCATAGTGAGTGAGGAGATAGATTCCTTCAGGATCAATGGGACAAGCACCCCACTTGATGAGAGGGTGCCCGACATCAGAGGGCTGCTGCAGTGGGTGTTTGAGCCGGGTCTGGGACAGCCTGGTGGGAGAGGGGGCTGTTTGCTTGGGGCGGCCCCTCTGTGGCAGGGCGCTTGGCGTGGACTGCAGGGCAGCGAGGACGCCAGCGTGCGGCCTGCACCACCTTCAGAGAGTCCAGGTTGTCCAGTCTTGGCTCACGGTGGCTGCTCAGAGATAATTGGACCGAAGCCAACCTCCTGCCTTTGCCCAGCTGGGCGGTGGCCTGGGAGCTGCTTTAGGAAAAAGCCAGCAGAGGGCCAGCGCCAAAGACACACCAGTGACAACGCCACTACACTGAGGCACGGCCTATCTACGCACGCCATCTCATGCGACGGTATTAACTGCCATCATGTCGACCTGTGCGTGGTCGCTTTCCTCTCTCCTCTGGCTTGGAGAACCCTCAGCAGGCACGCAGGCTGGGAACCGGTCAGTGGCAGCATCCCCACCGAGCGGCATGCTGCCCCCACCCAACGCCTGCCACACCCAGTATTTAGCAAGGGCTTTCAATTTATTTGCAGAAAAATGGAGAGCAGAGAGGGCCTGCTGAAGGCGCAGCTGGGTGTCGGTGAAGGCCTGTCCTCCCCGCTGTCCCGCCCCGCCCCCGGCGTGGTGCCTGGAGGGGGCTTTTCCTTCCTCCCACCTCCCTCGGTGGGCGTGTCACCTCCCAGATCCCTGTTCACAAAGTCATGTCTGTCCCAGGCAGAGCAGCCAGCGCTGTGTCGAGATTCAAAGCTGTTTAAAGAGTAAATGTTTTCCTAAGTTTTAACTGACATTCAATTTTAATGACTTTTTGAACAAAGTAACCACGAAACGTGTGTGTTTTACAGTCTCCTGATGTCTGACAGGTGTTTTTGCCCACGTGGGAAGCAGATGCTAAGAGCTTCTCCCTAATAACTCATAAATAACCAGCCCATGGCATTTCCCTTTGTCTGTGGCACTGCCAATGGCCAATTTGTTCTTCAGAAGTGGCCACGTTGGCCTGTCAATCAGCTCTTGCCGTAGGCGCTTTCTGGTGATTAGAAGCCCCTTAGAGAGAGAGAACCCCAAATTAGTTTTAAATAAAAAATAAGAATATTCATGCTGTTGAACATCTAAAGGTAAGAGAAACAACAGAATCCACGCCTGCCGGTGTGGGTCCCAGCGTTGCTATGGAGGGCGCGGGGGTCCAGCTCCACCGGGGGTCCCCTGGGATGGGGCGCAGCACAGGGGTGGGGGGACACACACGCGTGACTGGGGTCAGCCTGAAACACACAGCCACATGAGAGCGGGAAGGCGGACACGTTTCATGTCACCTCTGCAGGCACAGGAAAGCGTATTCGGAGGACAAGGGAGTAGAGTCGGCCTCCTTGAGAGGAGAACAACTGTTCCCTTTGAAGAGGTTGACGAGGACACAGCATCTCCGTGGGCGACGTGGACGTGCCTGGCTGTGATGCCCACTCCCAGGACCGGTCTCCCTGTCTCTTCCTCTAGCCTGGCTGAGCCCATCCAGCCCCTGCTGCCACCCTCCTCCATGGGTGGGTAAGTCACATCTGTCTGTCGTACCCCCTGGGAGTTGGAGTGACAACTGATGAACCCCCTCCAGCGCCCTCGCTGGCCCCCTGGCCCCAGGCCCTCTCCAAGGTGCTGACGCCAGGCGTGCAGGTCACGGCCTCAGAACCGCCTCCTCAGGCTGTAACGCCTGTCCTGCCAGGGCTCCCAGGTGGCCCGGCCTTAATAGGCAAAGGCAGACCCATTCGATGGCCCTTGATCCTGAAGCTGGCTTCCAGGAGTCTTCCTGGCCTTCTAGGCGCTTCAGGGTGTAAGGGCCCCGGGGCAGGAGGCTGCCGCTCACGTCTGAAGCTGAGGCCTTGCCTCATGGCACGCACAGGTAGGTCCCAGCTGTTCCTGGAAAGGCTAAGGCTGTGAAACCCGGTGCTGGCCTCTTAGGGGGCCCAGGAGAGTTTGTGGGATGGAGATGTGTCCTCACAAAGGACAGCTACTCTGCCCAGTACTGCAGCCCTCGGCCTCCAGCCCGGCTGTAGCCCTGCAGCCTTCAGGACGGTTTCTCAGGGCCTCTCAGGAAGCTCGTTTCCCCAAAGTCCTCACTGTGCTGGCAAGTCGCTGCCTCCCTCTGCTGCCACTCGGAGGGGACTCACAGCAGCCTGGACCGGAGCTCGGGACCAGGCTTGGGCTTGAGGCCCTGCCTGGAGGCTGCATGGCCTTTGCCAGTGAGCCATTCTAGCTGAGCCTCGGTGTGCCTGCCCGGGAAGTGTGGGGCTGGGGCAGGCAGGCGTGGGTTGTGAAGCTAAAGTAAGGTCGTTGGGAAGCTCCCCACCAGGGTCTCAGGAATGGGTTTGATGACAGCCATGGGAGCTGTCCGCCAACTCACTTTCCCTCCGCAGTGATGACTCACTGTCCCCAGGGCAGATGAGACACCCCCCCACCCCCTGCTGGTCCTCAGCTCCTGACCTTCCCTCAGTGAGGGCACCTGGTGCCACCCTCTAAACTTCTGAGTTCTCCAGGTCACCCTCTCATCCCCAGGCCACGCTGCTGCCTCAGGGTCTCTGCACCTGTTGTCCCTTGCCTGGAACCCGTCCCCATTCTCCCGGGCTCAGCTCCACATCAGCTCCTCCAAGAAGCTTTCGTTCGTCTCAAGCTGACGTCTGTGTCTGCTCTCCACCGCGGTCCTGCCTGGGTTGAGGCCAGCTGTTCTCCTCGATGTGTCCTCAGCACACTGCCTTGCTGGGCACACAGGGGACCCTTGATCATTAACGACCTTTGATAATCAATCAAGGTTAAGGCTATCGCAGTCAGGACCAGCGTCATCCCATCTTTGCGACCGTTTTTGTTTTTTTTTACCATTTTAACCATTTTAATGTGCACTCATCACCACTATCTAGTTCCAGAACTTTTTCATCACTCCAAAAAGACACCCGAGCTCATGAGCACTCACCCCCCCACCTCCTTTCCCCAGCTCCGGCGCCGCTTAATCTACTCTCTGTGTCCCTGGGTTTGCCTTTCCGGATGCCCTATGCCAGGGAGCCACACCCTGTGTGGGCTTCTGAGTGGCTTCTCTCACTGATCCAGTGTCAGGTCCATCCAGCGTGTAGCATGTGTCAGGGCTTTGTTCCTTTTCCTGGCTGAGCAACACTCTAGTGGGGGACCATGCTGTGTTTTCCCTTCATCTGCTGACCAACATTTGGGCTGGTTCTGCCTTTGGGCTGCTTTCTAGAGTTTGACCAGCACTGCCACCCACATGTGTGCACAGCGCTGGCTGAGCCCCTGCTTTCAACTCGGACCGTCTTTGGAGCTCACCGAGCCTCCCTTGGCCCTTGGTTGCTCGCGGTAGAGGGAGGGTGACAGCAATGTGTTCCCCTCGCCCCAAGGGGTGTAAATCCTAACTTCTCAGCCAGGGGAGAGCTGCTCCTGCCAGGACAGCACCTGGTAATCGTGTGGGAGTGGCTGGCGTCCGCATATGCTGTGGATGCCCACATCTCCAGCAAAACCCCTGCCACGCTATTAAATATTTTAGCAAACAAAAATTGTTTAAATGTGTGGCCAGATGTCCAAGTTGAAAAAGTGCTTAAGGCATTTGACTGATAAAAAGCCCAAGTGCTGGGTGACGGGATTGAGAACTTGCCCCAGGCAAGTGTAGGGTATGAAAACCATCCTGGGCTCCTTTGTGCCCGGCTCGGGCCACAGAGGTTTGAAGGCGCGTCCATCTGTCGCTGCCATGCGTCCTGACACTCAACAAAGCCGGATGAGTTTCTGAGCTGCTGCCGCTCTGAAGTGGCGGAGGTTCCTCATAAAGGGGATGCCATCAATATTCATGCTGGGGCCTGCTGGGGGCTGGCTGGGGGCCGGGTGAGCTCAGGCTGGGCCAGCGGCTGACAGCGACAGCAGCAACTGGCTCTTTGCCTTGGTTGCTGCAGAGTAACTGCTTTCTGACAAACTCAGCCTCCTGAGGCTGTGGATGCATCTGAGAGACAAAGAGGGGCCCACAGAGGCTACTCTCCTGGGCAGTGGGGCAGGTCAGCCCAGGTCCCACCTGAAGGCAGGCCTGTCCCCAGACTGAGAGGGAGGGAGGGAGGGAGACAGGAGGCCCGGGGGGATGGGAGGTGGGGGGTGGGGAGGGGGTACATGAACTGAGGACCAGGCAGAACACCTGTTAGAATTTGCAGGAAGCCTGACGTCAGCTACATTTTAAAACCACCACACAAGGATACTCCACACAAAGAGACTGAGAGACAGTCACCCTTAGGTACCCCTCAAACATATAAAGATGTCCGCACAGACGGGGCTTATTTCTGTGAGGGTAGCGTCCAGCCTTGGAGCTCTGCAGTTAGCGGGGAAGGTCCAGCATGTGTCACGTGTAAGGAGTCTCCTTTTCCAGCGCAAATCGCTATCCTCCCTCTGGGGGTCTCTGCTGACTGTCCTCACAGACAGTGACCTCTGTCCTCTGGGCCACATCTGGCCCCTTGGCCCATCTCCAGTGCCGGGCCAGGCCCGGATGTGAGAGGCACTCGGCAAGCAGATGAGGCTGCCCTTTCCGGCTTTCAGTAGGACGTCTCACCCTGGACCTCAACAGGGTCCCCCAGCCATCTCCACTGGGTCCCCTGTCCTTCGATGCCCTGCCCAAGCACTCAGGTACACGGCTCCACCTCCCTGCCTCTTACTGGCAGTAATAAACACTCGTGCTGTTTAATGGAGTGGGTGTAGCTGCGATAACGCCTTTATATCACAGCCATTCTGGGTCCCATATAAAACTGCAATAATAAAATTTCCTCCGCATAGTTTCCATTGCTCTGAAATGAAGCAGGAGTCTTGCTAGAACATTCTGAGGGGGTGCTGGAGCCTCACGCCCATGCTGCCCTTGGAACCTGGAAGGACACTCAGACCACGGACTGGAGGCTGGTCGCAGCCTGTCTTGCCGCCACTCCAGCCTGGCAGGGCAGGGGCCGGGGGCCTGGACAAGCTGCCAACCGCCTCGAGCCTCTGTGTCCTGGTCTGTGGAATGGGTGTTAAGATTCTGTTTCTTTGGGCTGGCCAAGGGGCGCAGTGGTTAAATGCTGGCTTAGGAAGCCAACGGCCCCAGTTTGGGACCCACATGTGAGGGCCAGTGACACTGCCCTCAAAAAAAAAAAAAAAAAGTTTCTGGGGGACACGTATACTTGCCGCCCTTGGGCTCACACACTCCCAAGGGGGCATGGCACCTCCTGTAAGTGACCTGCTTGGGGTGCTTTGACAACGTGCAAAGGATCCAGTTCTCAGAAACCAGTGTGTGCTACTTTCCCAATGATAAAGCTCTGGGGAGCAAGACGCATTCCCCGCCACAAGGATCAGTGCCCAACATGCATTTGAGACTCACTGGTTGCAGACCCCAGGGCTAACGGCACTGACCCTGCAGCCATCAGGGAGGACATGTGGGCGGCGTGGTTCTCCGATGCCGGAACAGGAGCAGGAGGACAGTGCCAGGAAGCCAGAACCAGGACCCCCAGGCGGGCCTGCGCCTGGTCTCTGTAAGGGGGAGACACTCTCCCTTGTGCCTCTGGGAGAATCAAATCAAAGAGAAGACTCAAACATGCCCAATGGGGAAATGGGCTCTGCCAGGAGAGGCAGGTGGCTGCCCTGGGACACTTTGAATCCACTTCAAGCCTGGCCAGGCGGACAGGGAAGGCCCATGGTTTCCAGGAGGGGTTTGTCCGTGGACCCCGCCAGGCCCCAGCCCTGGACGGCTTTGGCTGCAGCAGGCTCAGGGAGCACTGTGTCCGCGTGGAGCAGGCAGGAGAGTTCAGCGTCGTCTCGTCCGCCCCAGGCAGGCTGTGGGTCCAGCGGCATCTGGGGAGAGTGTCTGTGGACCTTACCATCCCTGGAATTTTGATGGCTTTAATATATGTAATGGGCATAGAAACGGGTCAAGTTTTCAGATTAGTGCCCATCACAGAATGAGGGCAGCGGCTGTCCATCTGGACCGTGCTTGGGGACGTCCAGTCTGCAGTTCAGCCCACAGGCCTCGTCCACCAACGTCTGCTGGACTCCATTTAATGAGTGATTTTGGATTAAAATGGGGCCCAAAAACAGGGCATGGATCTATATTAAATCTGCAAAATGAAAATTGCAAAGATTTACTCAGGGTCATTACGCAAGGAAATGTAATCACAGCCTCATGCATGATGGCCCTCACCACCAGCCAGGTCATCGAGCTGCCACTGGGGGTGACACATGCCTCCTGCTGGCCTCTGTGGCCTGGACACGAGGCCTGACCGAATGGGGCTGGCCATGAGGCTCTCAGGTCCCACACACTGGCCTTCTACCCACAAAACCGGCGGCTTCCCCAGCGACAGTCTTTACACTCACTTCTCTTGTTAAAGACTTCTTCATGTCTTCCCTCTATCAAAAACATGCAACGGAGCCAAAAGTTGAGACAAGATTTGAGGAGGAAAATTTCCTGTGTTGTTACAAGGTTGCTGTACGGTTTCTCACGACTGGTTTCTAGTCCGTGTTCTGCAGCCTGAGTTCCCTGGTCAACAGCTAACTGACAAGCCCGGGGTGCAGAGCGCACGGAAAAGCGATATCATGGGGCACCTCCCTGCCTGGCCCTCCCCGGCCCCTTCGCTGACCAGTGCTGCCATCTTTATTTAATCAGCGCTGAAAGCCACATGCTGCCCACCCGCACTGTCCCAGCCCCTCCCAGGGGTCTGCGTGGGCCCTCAGGCCCCTCTGGGGGGCTGGACGTGTCCGCTGCCCTGTTCCTTGCCCGGGCCCTCGCTGCCTCTCACCCTGCCAGAGAACCCGGCACCCACAGCCAGGCGTCCTCCGCCACCGTTTTAACCCAGAGGATGCGTGTCCAGGACGGGAAGAGAGGTGGCAGACAGTCAGGCTGGTTCGCAGGGTGCTCCGCATTGAGGGCGCTGCGGGGTCTCTGAGTCTCCTCGCCTGGCTGCCTCACTGCGGCCGACACGCATGAGGCACCTACCAGGGCGTGGGGCTTGTGTGGGGCCTCCCGAGTCCTCAGGCGCGGGGCTCCGTGTCACTGCAGAGGAGGAAGACGTGCCTGCCGACCTCAGAGCCCCTCTCCCGTCCTGGTCCCAGCGCTCAGGAGCCTGGAGGTGCCTCTGACCCTTTTTATTCATTTGTAATTATTTCGGAAACACTCTCTGTTCATCTGCATGGTGGGCGGGGAGGAGGGGGGGAGCAGTTGAAAACCAAGGACCCTTTTATTTTATTTTATTTTATTTTATTTTATTTTATTTTATTTTTAAGCTGAGCCATCCTGCCACCTGTTGGCAGCTCAACGGCAACTCAGCTGGGGCTGGCCTCGAACCGCTGTTGCTCAGAGCTCAGCTCACACTCTTGAGCGAGCTCTTAACCCACTGAGCCACTCGGCCGGCCCCTCAAGGACCCTTTTAAATGACACATTTCCCAGCTGTGCAGGCTGCAATGCTCCGTGACGTCAGTACCCTTGAAAGTTCACCCATGTCCCTCACCTGTCAGCACAGCTGCCTCCCAACACGATACTAATGAACCATCATGTCCCCTGCAGTGGCGGAGAGCGGCCTGTCATAATGAACAGGTTTGGAGAGGTGCATCCCCTCAGATTACTTTTTTTTTTTTTTAATTTTATTGGGGAATTGGGGGAGGGGAACATCGTTGGGGAATGGGGAAGGGGAACAGACAAGTTGCTGGGTTTTTTGTTTTTTTTTGTTCTTCAGTCTAGTTGTGGAGGACGTTGCTTCACTGGCCCATGTTGGTATTGTGATCATTGCGCTCTTCCCGGGTGAGGCAGATTGGTCCCGCGACTCACCGCAGCCCAGCTCCAGGTGGAGCTGTTGTTCACCATCTTAGCTGTAGAGGGCGCAGCGTCACTGGCCCATGTGGGATCCTAACCGGCAGCCCTGCTGCTCAGAGCTTGTGCTCTCAAGCTAACTCTTAACCAACGCACCACTCGGCCAGCCCTCCATCTCACGATTTCTGAAAGGGCTTTAGACCGCAACCCTGTGACCACCTCGGCTGTTTGCTCAGGATGTTCCAGGTTCTACACGGAAGGCCTGTGTCCCAGCAAAGCACCCTGCTGACCTCCAACTCAAAAGGCCAGACGGCTGGCAGAGGGCAGGGTGCGTCAGAGACCTCTCAGATCGAAGCGGGTGGGAGAAAGGCTGCAACAGGCTCCTGGTGGGGCCCAACTGTGGCCAAGGACCCAGAACTCGCTCGGGGCAAGGCTTACATAGTGCAACATGCACACATTCACACGCACGCACACACATGCTCACACGCATGCACGTGAGTCCAGGTGACAATCTTGGGCAGAGACAACGGTTGCTGTTTTTGCCCAGTGTCTCCTGGCTCTAGGCTAGGCTGAAGGTCAGTGGTTCTCTGGGGTTAGTCTTCCCTTTGCAGACTGGCCAGGCCTTCCCTAAGCCAGAAGCAATGAACACCACACTGAGAGCAGTGACCAGCATCTTGGGACCCCAGATTTGCAATATTTTAAGGAGCATGTGCAGTGGTTAGGGGAAGAGGGCTACCTAGAGAGAGAGGGGATGGACTGTGGACCCTTCTTTTCTTCCCAAGAGAGGCTCAGGAGAAGGACAGAGAGGGAGAGGAGACAAGATGAGCTTGGATGGGTGCAGGAGGGGCCTGGGCATAGGCCCATCTGGCCCTGGAGGTCCCTGAGGTGGAGAGAAACAGTTGACGGAAAGCTCTGGAGAAACCTGCCCTCATGGAGCTCGCTGCTGAGGTGTTTGCTGGGCCATAAAGAAAGGCTCTGCCCCATGCGTGGGAGGTAGAGACTCAGCGTCCTCAGGGACTCGGCCACCTCGGTGCCGTCTGTGGCCAAGCAGCAGGGACACGCTGAGGAGACTGGGGCACACAGCTCTGGGCGCAGAGAGCTAGAATGATGCCTTGTGGCCATCAGAGAGCGTCTTGGGTCCCATTTGTGTCTCAGGGTTTGAGGCTGAGTTCCCAGACTGGCCATGGCCTTCTTAGGGCAGCAAGGGCCACCCACGTGGAACTGGGGAGATGGGGCACCCGTCAGGCCAAATCAGGGCACCTGGGAGATCAACTGACCGTGGGCTCATCTCTTCAGATAAAACGGGGCTTTGAGGCAAAACTAGGCGGGCTGGGAAGGCTCGGCTGTTCCTGCCGTGCAGACAGGCCGCTCTGCGACGCCCTCCAGCTCAGGTCCTGCTCCAGTCCGGCAACCCAGGAGGCCCCGAGTGCCATGGGGGACACAGGCCATTGGCCAGGGCCCCCCCCGCAAGGCTGGCTCTGTATTCTGATGGCTGTGCCTCCCGGAAATGCAGCAGAGGCCACTAGAGCCGTGAAGCAGCTCCCTTTGCATCCTGAAGAGGCAGCAGCTGGGTGAGTCCACAAGCCGACCCGGGAGAGGAGAAACCTTGGTTTATTCAGAGACCCCTTCCACGCGTGGTCTTACAAGGCCAGCCCCTCATGTTAACCTCCAGAGCAATTCTGGCCGCCCTCCCACTCAGAGAGCTGCCCTTCAAAACAGCTTTTATCCATTTATATGAATACTTATGTCTCGGGGACTCAGACTGGGGAAACACCAGCATAAACCGCTTCTTACAACAGGGAGAATACTGGAACCAAAGGTTACTTTGCTAATTAGTTGAACCTTTCTGCATTTATGGGAACATGGGTTTCACCCCTTTGGGATTAAGTTTGCAAATGTGTATCAACTATCTAATTTTAGGAGCAGACTTTTGTAGGGGAATTGTAACATAATATCAAGACTTACCAGTCCATAGAGGTAATTGCTGAAGAAATAATTGAATACATTGTAAATCCCTCTATTCCCATCCCTTCAAATGAGATGCCAAAAGCGATTAAAGACTAAAAACAGACCACAAGCGAATTCACATGAGAACCTGCTGTAATCACTCTGCTGGATTAACCAGAGCTCAGGGCCTCTGCTCTGCGGCTGGCCAGCCGCGGTGAGATGAGGCTGGTTGGCTGGTTGTGAGTCTCATCCACCCTTTTAGGAAAACAGCATTTATCCTTTATCAGGAGGTGCCTCTCTCTCTCTCTTTTTTGTTTTTTTTGAGGGCAGTGTTACTGGCCCTCATATGTGGGATCTGAACCCAGGCCGCTGGCGGCCGGCCCAAAGAGGTGCCTGTCCTTTTAATGTCCCCATCCTGCAAGGGAAGGACACATGTGTATTGGGATAAGCAAGCGTCTGCACTGACTGGGAGGCTCATTGGCTTCCTCATACGGCAAAACAAAGCTCCAAGATTCTAGGGATATCTGTGTCAGTGAAGAGAAATCTTTATCGTGGAGAAGAAATCAACAAGAGGAAACAGCTGGAATCAATGTGGCTGGTCCATGACTCTGCTGACAACCTGTGTGCACTGACTACATGGGGGTGTGGTGCTAGGGAGTCCCCCACCCCCCAGGGGCAAAGCTGGGTTTGGGTAGAGTTCTGCCCTCGGAGTTTGGGCTCCAAAGTCCATTACAGAAAATCAGGGTTACTGTTTTAGGGGAGCGAATTCCCTAAGTGAGGAAAAGCAAAGATCCCTGGGTGTTAAGTATTTGGGTACCACCAGAACCCAAGGTCCTCAGGCCTCACCAAGCAGATGGGATGCTCTCAGCAAACATTTTGGTTTTGAGTAGACAGAGTAACAAGTTGAGGAACTGCCCTACTTCAGTTACTGACCAAAGGGCATCAAACCCCCAGAGGCATGGAAGAGAGATGGCTGCTGTGGGGGGTTTTAAAGAAAGGAAGGAAGGGCAGCCATGTCTGTCCTGGGGTGCTCAATCATTAGCTTAACCACAGATGTCCCACCTTGTTTAGTAATCTGTGCATCCGCTGTTTCCACGGGGCAAGCTGGTGGTGCCCTGGGGAGAGCAGGCATGTGAGCACTTGCATTGGTGGACACACCGGTCAGTGAGTGGAAACAGGGTACAGGACCCTGGCCAGGCTACTAGCCTCTCCCGACTCAGCAAGGGACCCCTATCAGGCCACCTGCCCCAAGCACCCATGAGCTGGGCTTCGCGGTCTCACAGTGTGTGCTTGAGGGAGGCAAGTCTGCAAGTTGATCAAGCAGCAGCCAGCGTGGCTGGACACTTCATTCCTGAGGCTAACAGAGGAAGAAGGCTGTGTTGGCTTCAAGACAACCCCTTGGGCACAGTGGGAGGACCCAGGGCTGTCCTTCACTGCCCCCCAGGCTTGGGTGTGCCTGGCCAGCATGTGGAACTGGTGACATACAGGTAGACGCCACCACTGCTTGGATGATGGCTCTTCTGTCTGCCCTGGCCCCAGCTAGGCTTGGTGAGTAACAAGCACAGGACGTTTCCTATATGTCTAGCTCTATAATTTATTCTAGAATCAGTTATTATTAAGCAAAGGAAACGAAGGTACTTCATATGCGTTGCATTTTCACAGTCTGGAGCTGTGATGTCCACTGTGGTGACCACAGGTGGCCGCTGAGCACCGGCGTCGGGCTGCTCTGAATGAGGACAGCTCTAAGTGCCAGACAAACGGGATTTGGAAGACTTAGTACAAACAAATGTAAAAGGACTTCCTAATAATTTAAAAATACTGATTATGTGTTGAACCGATAATATTTTGCATATTTGGGATAAATAAAAGTTATCATTAAAATTAATTTCACCTGTCACTAGAAAATGTAAAATCCCACATGTGTCCGGCACTGTCTTTGTAGGGGACAGTCCTGGTTTAAAGGGCTGTTGTTAATATCTTGGTCTCGGTCTTGGAGTCATGTCCCCAACAGCAGGTGTGTCTGCCTTACCTAAGATAGATCTACAAAACGAGTGCCTTGGAAAGGCCCTTTCAAATCCGAGTTCCACACAAAGCTCCTTTCTGTCATTCCTCCCGCAGTGCTGGAGACATTCGAGCTCCAGGGTGGGCAAATGTGTGGGGGCTCCTTTCATGCTGACTGCCAGCAAATCCTGCCACCCTGCTGAAGCACAACCCTCAAGTGCAAGCAGCAACCAGAGTCTCCAGCAGATGTCCCAGAGCCTGGGCTTGAAACACGCACCTCTGGGGGGGGGGCGCGTATTTTGGGCACACGTCGGGGTGGAGGTCAGGTCTTTCTTGCTGGAGACGCTCCACAAGGTCTGGGTTGTCTTAGAATGGGGAGCTTGCTGTGCAGACTGGTGAGAGGCCAAATGCATTTATTTTGATGAACCATCTTGATGCATTAGTGGCACTCTTGAGAGACCTGCCTAATTTCAATTGAAAAAACTATCCACTCAACCTCAGTGCAAAGCACGCTGCTGCTGAGGCAACAGGAGATAAACAGCTTTGCAATTAAAAACAATTTTAATTTAACTTTTACTTAGAGGACGTTATTAGAACGGTTTATGATTAGTTAAATGGTTCTTTTAAAATGTATTTTTCACCCAAGAAGAGGCAGGATTTTTTTCCTGCACCATTTCCTGATTATTTCATATATTTGCTGACTGGCTGCTTACAGAGCATGGAGATGTTTTTAAACACGGACTTAGGAGCACGTGGCCCAAGCTGACACAACTATCTGAAAACTGAAATTATGAGTTCAGTCACAAATGAACGCTGTTTCATTTGATATTAAAATTTAATCACATTATTCAAATAAATAAGTTAAAATCAAATACTTTATTCTGAATATAAACGAAGCACTGAACATGTGTGGTTTTAACCAGAAGTAAGTCTGCTTCGGATTATAAGTAATTTGCAAAGTAGATCAGGATCATTTTGATTTATTTATTTACTTTGTGAGGGCAGTGTCACTGGCCCTCATATGTGGGACCGAACCGGGGCCGCTGGCTTCCCAAGGCAGCGCTTAACCACCACGCCACTAAGCCGGCCCTAGGATCACTTTGAAATAACCCCCAAGGTGAATGGCCTTGACTTTGAGGTTGTCCTGTCCTCCATTAAGAGGATATTTGAAACATAGTGTCCATAGTGAAACAGAGGATATTTGAAACTCAGCTCTCTGCATGTGCAAAACTGTTAAACTAGACCGTCAGGGGAAAAAGACAATGAGAAAACGAAAATGGAAATGAACAGAAACCAGTGTTAAGCATATGTCTTTATGAATAAGACTTAATCACACACTTCATTTTGCAAATACAAAAGGGCCTTTTGAAACGTATTAATTAAAGTTAAATGCTATAGACAGGCCACTTTGTAGGGCGGCGGTCCTCTCCCCATTAGCATAGCATTAACGACAGCCGAGGAAATTGGGTTAATAAAGCCGGATATTGTAGCAGAGCGGCTGGAGCGCAAAGTGGCGCGGACGGCTCAGCCCGCAGGGCGGCCGGCCCGGCTCTGGGACCGGATGGTGGCAGAATTCTGGGCCGCGCGCCGCGTAAGAGAGACAGACGCCATCACCATTCGCACCTGCCAGGGCACGGGGCCCCCACCCGCGTACTCACCCATGGCCCCCTCCCCCGAAAACGTGCGGCGGGGGGACGGAGGGCGGGGAGGGGCTTTGCTGGTCACCAGGGCTAGGCTGGGCCCTCCCTTGACGCCCCCAGAGCCAGGCGGGGGGCGCACACTGTGGGGACCCCTCCTCCATGCAGCCGCCTTTAAGCAGAGGGCGTGCGAGACAGTCTCCGGGCAAATCCATCAGGGCCCCGCCTCGGCCACACGTTGCGGCGGCGGCGGTGGCTCGGGAGTCCAGGGGTTGTTTAGGGACAAATTCCTCAGGCTTGGAACCAGCCAGCGTCGTCGTCCACTCACCCCCAGGGGTTAGCGCCTCTAGTCAGACAAGGGCAAAAGGAACACCATATAAATCCAGACTCGGGAGAGCTGCAAAGCCCCTCCCTGGTCTTCTCGCATCCGCAGTCCAGCTCCGTCGCAAGCGACAGCTGCGGGCCGAGCGCGGGCGCACAGGGCGGCTCGGTTGCCGGGGCGCGGATTCTTGGAGCCGGCAGAGGCGGGAGGTGGCGGGAGCTAGCGTCCTCGGAATCACGCCCGTCCAGAGCGTGGCCTTGCAGTTCGGCAAGAGCGGCAGAAGGGGCGGGGGGCGGCGGAAAGGCTCCCCAACGCGGAGACCGCGACGCGCGAAGCAGCGCGCTCCGTCCCCGCGCTCCGCGAGCCCGGGTCGCGCCAGTCCTCGCTCCCGCTGGGGCCCTGTGTTCTTTCTGAGGGTGAGCAGCGGTGCCCAGACGAGCACTGGTGGTCACTCCCTCCCCGTCCCCAGGCTCGACGGCTGTGGGCGTTGGGAGGGTGCCCCATGGGCGCTCCGGGCTCTCGGGCGTGGGGTCCCGTGCCCGCTTTCCGGCACCATCCCGTGCTCAGACGGCCCCAAGCTGTTCCGCGCGCGGTCGGGCCGCCTTCTCCCCGTGGGCGGGGTGACCGAGTCGTGGGGACAACGTTAAACGGGGGACGCGTTC
This sequence comes from Aselliscus stoliczkanus, assembly GCA_033961575.1. Lineage (NCBI taxonomy): Eukaryota > Metazoa > Chordata > Mammalia > Chiroptera > Hipposideridae > Aselliscus > Aselliscus stoliczkanus. Next base: position 843,980 of record CM066738.1, on the reverse strand, counting down.
GGAAGGAGGGAGCGGCCTGGGGCCCCTACGGCTTCTCGTCACAGTGTCTGCAAAGGGCCGGGGGCGCCCCGGAGAAGGCGGCGCACTTGTCCGGGCAGGGCAGCGCGGCGCCCGCCGAGAAGGGGCACAGCGCGGCCTGGCCGAAGGGCGTCGCGGGCGCGGCCAGGCCCGGGCCCGGGTGCAGGCAGGCCAGCAGGCGCCGCATCTCGTCCAGCGCCTGCGCCTGCATGAGGATGTAGTTCCTGGCGAGCAGCAGCGTGGCGATCTTGGAGAGCTTGCGCACCGCCGGGCCGTGGGCGTAGGGGATGACGGCGCGCAGCCCGTCCAGCGCGTCGTTCAGGTCGTGCATGCGCCGCCGCTCGCGCGCGTTGATGCTCAGCCGCAGCGAGCGCTGCTCCCGGGGCCGCCGCCGCCCGGCCGCCGCGCCCCCCGCCCCGCGCGCGCGCCGCTGCTCGAGGGCGTCGTCGTCGTCGCCGCTCTGCTCGCCGCCGCTCTCGGCCGCCGCGGCCGGGGCGCGGGGCGCGGGCGCCGCGGGGAGGGCGCCCCCCAGGCCGGGCGCCCCGTAGCCGCGGGCCGCTTCGGGCCCCCGCGCCGCGTAACGGTGGCCCAGCGCCAGGTACGCGTCCCCGGACAGCGACTTGAGCTCGGCCATGGCCGCGCCGCCGCCTCGGCGCTGCTCGCGGCTCCTCTGGTCCGGCGGGCGGCGCGTGGGTCCCCGCGCCTCGGCCCCGCCCCCTCCCCACCTCGCGCGGCGCGGGGCTGGGCCCGCCTCGCCGGCGTGTCCAGGTGCGGGGGCGCCGCGGGGCCTTCGCGTTGCCCAATCAGAGCGGACCTGGCGACCGCCTCTTCCAGGCGCCCGGCTCCGCGGGCCGCGCAGACCGACGGCCAGAGGTGGGGGGAGAGCAGGGATGCGGCGAGCTGGAACTGTGGCTGGAGATGGTGTGGGCGGTGGGTCCGGAGCGCTTTGCCTGCTTCTCGGCGACACCCCCTGCTGCCTCCTGCCATCCCCCGGGCTGTCACCTTCCCGGGGTCATCACGTGGACACCCGCCTCAACCCGTCTGGACCTGGGTCCTTCTCGCCAGAGCCGCCTCGGACGTCAGGAGTCGGAGCAGGGAACGCGCGACACACCGCGCACACTGAGCAGGTGGGCCCCTGACCACCTCCCGGGTTCGGTGTGCAGCCCCCGGTGGGCTCCCTCGGCGACCCGCTGCACAGCCGGTAAATGGAGGGCAAACGGCACGCGCCGGCGCTGAGCCCCTTCTCCAGGTTCCCCCGGGGGGAGGACGAACAGCTGATCCGTGTGTCCCCGGGTGCTCGGGGATCGTGAGTAGGTGCCCTCACTTTGGTGGAGGGAATGGCTAAGAGCCCAGCGCTCCCCGGAAGGTTGTAGAAATCCAGCAATGACGGTGATCTGGCCCCCCGGGGCTCCCATGCTGGTGTGGATTTTGGAGGAGACAGGCCATCCCGGAAAACGCCACCACGCTCTCCCTGCTCCTGGCCCTGAGGAGAGCGAGCGACCACCGAGCGGGCGGGATCGCGGGCGGGCCAGCACGTCTGCCTGCGCTGGGGGCCCCTGGGCAGCCTGGGTGCGCCATCGGGAGAGCAGCCCTCACCCACCTGTGCGCTCTGGCCGGGAATGCGGGTGGGCACAGATGAGAAGGGTCTGGGAGAGGCCCTTTCCAGGAGGCGCCCCTGGACTGTGTTCCGGGCTGAGGTCAGGCACAGGCAGAGCGGTGGGAAAGCCTGGCGTGTTCTGAAGGGTGTCAGGTTAAGGGGCTGAGGTGGGGACGCAGACCTACAAGCTGTCAGAAGTAGCGTGGCACACTGGAAGGGCAGCAGGGCCCAGCGATGGGGGGCCGCCACGATGGGGAGTTGATGGAAAAGCAGCGGCAGTCACTGAATGCTCAGGGAAGCACTTTCCATGCTGTGGTCAGGGACTTGGGGGGCACTTCCCCTCGGGTGCCTCTCCAGGCCTGGCAGAGCTGGCGGGTGTGTGTGTGTGTGTGTGTGTGTGTGTGTGTGTGTGTGTGTGTAAGGGGACATGGGGACAAATTGAATGTGGGGACATTTGAACCACCTAGGGAGGTGTCCGGCAGGCGTTTGTGGGGACGTGGGGATGTTAGGTGGCAGCCAGTTGAAACCACAGGCTGGATGAGATTGGCTTCAAGACAAAGCCTGGAGCAGACAGCGCGCTGGCCCTGGCCGCATGCAGGTCAGCAGTACCTACGGAGATTAAGTTACAGCCAGTATGTGGGTTCCAGCCCAGGGATCCTCGCGCCAGCGGTCTCGGGTTTACCTGGTCATTGGATGTCTGAACTCCTGGCCAGTCAGCCAAGGCTCTGGGCCAGTTTCCAAATGGCCAGGTAACCAGGGCCCTAAACAGCTCAGGGAAGGGCTGGAGGCAGGGGTGGGTGTGAGGACGAGGGCTGGCCTGCGTCTGGAGTGGGAGACCATGAAACAACGTCCCTGGAAGGCCCACCTGTAGGTGGGAGTCACGGTCCAGCGTGGGAGAACCAGGGCACAAGTCTTGCCAAAAGGCGGGAGCCGCATGGTTTTCGGTCAGACGCCGCCACCTGCTGGCCGCTGGGAGATTGCGTTCCACCGGCCGACCCTCTGTGGGTGGCAGCGCTGCCTGGGTAAAATGCACATTCTCAGGGCCCTCCGGGTCTGCCTGGTGGGGCGACCTGCCATGCCAATCACTGAATTTCCCGTCCTGGGGTCCCGTTCTCCCCTGTGTGCATGACCTTTGGGACCCAGCCTGGAGTCCCAGCTAATGAAACAGGCAAGCGCCTTGGTCCAGCTTTCGCTGCCTCTGGGCCCCTTTACAGCCACGGCAGAGCATCTCTGCATGACTTTGGGTCAGCTCCCCTGGGCCTCAGTTTCTGCACCTGTAAATCTGATGTCTTCTTCACGCCTGCGGTCTGACAACGGTCCTCAGGGGTGGGCCTGCCACTCAGGGCTCACTCTGGGATGTGGCTCTGCACCAGTGGTTCTCTGGCCTTCCCGGAAGCTACTGTGCTGTGCACCGTGGTCCCCGCCTGTGGCCGACCCTTCTGCCGCCGTCTGGCCTGTGACAATCAGGTGCCATGGCCCGTGTGAGCGCCCAGTGGGAACACTGATACTGTGAGCTGCTCGTCCTCCCTTTACCCGCAAGGCTCTTTTCCATCCCTCCCTCTCTGTGGGCTCAGAGCTGGCCAGTGCTTCCCCATCTCCTGGGCCGACCTGCCGGAGGTGGTGCTCACCCGGCTCTGTGCGGGCCTGCCGCTCCTGTAGCTTCCTGTCTCCAGCGCAGGCAGTCCCCTGGCGCCCCCGCGATGCACCTCCTAGGGAATGGGGTTGGGCTGAGCCCCAGGGCTCAACCCTACTCCCTTAAGCCCCAGTCTAGCCTGCACTAGGGACGTTTCCGTTGTTGACTGCCCCTTCCCCAGGTCCATCCTAGTCCATCCTAGTGAAAGGGGTAGTGTGAACCAGACAAACGCTTACTGTCAACTCAAGTTTTGCTGAGTTAGGAGGGAAAGGACATCTGCAACTGAGAAGACAAGGGCCATTCGTGTGCACAAGACCCCCCAAAACTTTCTCCTGGTAGATGGCAGAGCCCGCCTTCTTGGGTGCTGCCCAGGCTGGGGCAGCTCACCGAGGTGGCATCACCTGGTGGTCATGGGAGATGCTTACAGTCAAGTTAGCCCCAATTTTCAAAATTAGGCAAATGTGAGTTACTTTTAAAAATAGTGGGAAAGGGACCGACCGAGTGGTGTGTTGGTTAAGACTTGGCTTGGGACGCCAGCTCTGAGCAGCAGGGCCCCGGTTCGGATCCCACATGAGGGCCAGTGACGCTGCGCCCTCTACAGCTAAGATGGTGAACAACAGCTCCACCTGGAGCTGGGCTGCCGTGAGTGTCCAGCAACGGCGTAGGCTGCAGTGGGGCTGGCCAGCAGTGGACATGAGCTGCTGTGAGCTGTGGTGAGCGGCTGTCCAGTGGCCAGCGGGCGACTGCCTCACCCGGGAAGAGCGCAATGATAATACCAACATGGACCAGTGAAGGATGGATGGATGGAGGATGGATGGATGGAGGATGGGTGGAGGATGGATGGGTGGATAAGAAAAAAGACATAAAAGGGTGGGCGATCAGAATTATTTCACATTTTCCACATAAGGTGTGCTCCAGAATGATGTGAAAATTAGTGCAGCGTAGCCATGTTAATTAGTGCAAAATGCCCCCACTTCACACACACAAACATGCAGCATCTCCCAACGAGACTGACCCACAGGGAATGCACCCCTGAGAACCGAACCGGGGGCTCTCATGTCCCACACTGCTGGGGCGCTGTCCTCACATGTCACCAGCTGGCAGGGACCCTCTGGGCATTGGTGGGAAGCAAGTCCCCATTTGCCTGTAGCTAGAAGTTCAGCCAGTGAGAGATTTGACGCTGTCGTTAGTAAGATCACAGGACCCAGAATGCTGGGAGTGAGGCTGGCCTTAATCACCCCAATGGGGGTGGCTGAACGGGCTCAGAATTTGTGGCACCCAGTACAAAATAAAAATGCAGGCCCCTTGTGCAAAAACAAAGAATTAAGGGCCGGCCGAGTGGCGCGGTGGTTAAGCGCTGGCTTTCCTGTTCGGGTCCCACCTATGAGGGCCAGTGACACTGCCCTCAAAAAAACAAAACAAAAAAACAACAAAGAATTAAGCCATTAATCCTCAGAGCACAGGTCGCGGCTCAGTCCCATGCCCATGATGCTGGCTTCGCAGGGCACTTGCTGTAACTGGGCCCCCCGAGGCCTGGAAGCCCTGGGTTTGAGGCCCGGTCCAGCGGGGGCCCCCAAGGGCCTCAGGTTTGGCCGTAGACAGACGGGTCTCTGCTGGAGCTCCCCGTTCAGCTGCTTTCCAAGCAGCAATGTCTGTAGAACCTTTCACCCAACGGGGAAAAAACTACAGCCACCCACGCAGGCTTCAGTCCCGATGCAGCACAGACACCCTGAGTCCACTTGGCGGGACGATGCCTGAGGGGAGCCCCTGCCCTCACGCTCCTGACCGTGTGGCTTGTGTGTATAATTCACATACGGCACAGTCACCCCCTTTAAAGTGCTCAGTTCAGCAGCATTTAGTGCGTCTGCACACTGCACAGCCGTCACTCTGTCTAGTCCAGTGTTCCCATCGCCCCCAAAGGAGAGACCCCCCATTAGCAGTCACTCCCCAGCCCCAGCCCTTGGCAGCCACCAGTCCACTTTCTGTCTGGATTTGCCTGGTTGGGACCTTTCGGGGAAGTGGGACCCACAACACGTGTGTGGACAGCATGCCTTTTGGCAGTCTCAACATTTTCACCTAAAATCAAACCCATGGAATCAGCCAGGCCCAGATCTCTCCACCCAGGGATGGAGAATCCCAGGGCCTGGTCCCCCTGAGAATCAGTTTATTAATATGGTAATTTACCCAGCTACTGCCTGGCGATGCTAATTGACACCATCATTAATTCTGCCTTTCCCTGGGAGGCAGGAGGGTCATTTCTGTGGGGAGGACAGTCATGTTCTTTTGCGAATCCCATGACTCCCCCAGTGTGTGGGCCCCTCCCCACCGGAGCCCCTCTTGTCCTGTCAGGAAAGAAGCGCAGAGGAGCGGGGGAGGCACGATGTCTGCTTGCCGGCAGGGCGCCGGCGGGGCAGGCATCCCCCAGCGCCCTGTGCACCCACTCTCCAGGGCTCCACCCACCTGGTTACCCCAACATGGCATGACATTACAGTGTAACAAAATTTCCACTTTTCTCCTTCCTCTTCTCCTTGTAACAAAGTCCTCTGATGGGAAGGGGTTGGGAGGCCCCTGCACCCTCCCTCCTCGCAACTCGGGAAGGCCCTTGCCCGGGCTTGCTGAACCACGGCCGCCACCCTTTCCCTGGCCCACGCCACAGAGCCTGGGGGCCAGGACATGCTGCTCATGCCCCACACCCCCCAAAGCTTTTCCGCCAGGGGCTCCACTCAGGGAGCCCCTTCTCCAAGGGCCTCAGCTGCCTGCTGGGGGCAGGGTCGGGCAGGGCTGGGCAGGCCTGCACTGACTCCTTCCAGCCTTGCCCTGCGGTGGGGCGTGCGGAAGAAATGACACCTGCCCTGCTCCTCAGGGCATGGGATGCCCTCCTCGTGAAGATGACTTCTGCATTTTTAAAAAGCTCAATTCCCAGAATAAATTCAAGTTCAAGGGAAGAGGCTGACTCTACAGGGAGACGCTGAGCAGCTCTGTGGAGATGGGGTTTCTTTGCTTGTGACAATTCTCACCACCCCGGGTGGAGCCCTTCACATGCCCCCAGCCTTTCGCGTCTCACTCTGCAGGCCCAGGCTTGCACACGCACCAGCCCTGTCCCTCTCCGCCTGGGCTGGACCGCGGGGCCACAGGACTCGGTCAGATTCCATCCGCCACACCTCTACTGGACGTGGCGCCTCCAAGGGCAGCATTCTGTGAGCTCTTCGTGCGTGGGGCTGTCTGGATGGCACAAACCTGCCATGGAAGCCCTCCTCTGTCCCTTTTTGAGGTTATCGACTAATGGTTTTCTCTGTGGTGCTGTGGGGAGCTGGTCAGAGGCTGCTGCAGCGCAGAGGTGCAATGAGGAAAAATAAATATTTCATGACCTGGACCAGTGAGTGGAGCAAATAAATAGCTATGTCTCAGTTACATGCAGGCATCCCACCGAAGGGACACTGCCCTCCACCTTCCACTCCCTGCTTCCTTGGTCCTTTTAAGGTGAAACCTCCAACTGTCCAGCGAGCAGCTGTGTTGGGGGCAGCCAGGGTCACAGCTGAATCAGGGCTGGAGATGTAAACGCAGGTCTTTGCAGTGCGTGGGCCTGTTGGAGGCTTGCGGGGCACCGCGTGGTGCGTGGAGGGAGCACTGGACTGGGGGTGTGGGCCGTGGCCCCGATCTGCCATCCAGCCCTGGCCCGGGAAAGCCAAGGGGGAGGCGTGTGCCTGCGGCAGCGGTTACCTTCTGACCCCGAGCTGCAGGGCTCTTGCTGACATTTAATCCTCCGGTTGGGGGAGGGCAGGGGGGGCTGGGACACAGAGGGACTGGCCAGGCTGTGCCTGCCTCCCCGGGGCACCCCTCCCTCCACGTCCCTCTTAGCCCCAGACACGCACCGTGGCAGCCTCTCCTGAGTTAGGGACCTTGAGCCAGGCATGTCCTCCACGCAGAGCCCCTGCCTGCAGGAGCTGCTGGGTCTGCGCTGCCGAGAGGCCACCTGGAATAGACTCGCTCATCGCTGGGCCCATCCTCTGGCCCCAGTTCCTGTGGCTCCCCGCTCGTGCTTTGCTTCGCAGCTTTTCTCAGTACTCTCACGCTGGCGTCCTGAATTAAACACTCAGGTGTGGGCTCTGTTCTCCCAGCTGGACCTTGCCGATGCTGGTGTCACCACGATTGTGGCCACAACCCTCACCTTCCCCCCACATGTCCAAAGGGGCACTTGCGGCTTCCTTTGGAGATGGATTTGAGGCCTGGGTACCTCTCTATCACCTGAGAGTTTCTGGGGAGGGGCCTCTTCTGCTCTCCTAGGTTTCCCCTAGATTTCCCTCGGTCCTCTTCGCCTTTGTTGGTTTTCCTGGTGGGTTTTCATTGTCTAAAACTTCATGGACAGTTTTTTTCATTGCTTCCAGGACAGAGAAGGGACCACCAGAGGCTGGCTGTGCAGGAAAAGAGAGAAAGAGAGAGAGGCCAGGCATTGCATAACCCCTTCAGTCTCACCTCTGGGAGGGGCTGTCACGGATGGCTGAGGGGTCACTGCAAGTGGGAAGGCAGCACGTGTGCCGCTCGGTCCTCCTCCCCCAGCCCATCACGACAGCGGCTAACCCCATGGGCACCTTTTGTGGTCCTCCAGCTCCGGGAGGCTCAGGATGGTGCACACCCAGGGGTCTCCCTCAGGAGTGGGGAGCCAGCTCTTTTGTGAGCTGGCTTCTGGAGCTGGCCCCGCAGTGGTGCCCCAGGGTCACTTAGTGAGTAATGACGAGGCCTCCCTCATCGCTGAGACAAGGTGGGGGACCTGGGCTGCCGACCCGGTCTCCCTGGAGCCATTTGCCTGCAGGACGGCAAGCGCTGGCTCGCACGTGGGCCCAGGACCCTGGTGGCAGGAGGCCTGCCACTGGCTATGAGCCGAGCCCAGGGACCCCCTGACACCAAGAATAAGGGCGATTTCTCCTAATCCAGGATCAGCTCCATCCTTGGCGGCTCACTGGGGTTCAGGGAGGATGAGTTGCTGTCTCTCATGTGCTGTCCGTGGTGCTGACAGCTGCTGGGTGAGGCCTGGCCTTCCGCCACCTCGCAGAGGTGCTCTCGCCTCCCCAAACGCTGGGTGTTGAACACATGTAGGCAAGGGGCCCTGAGTGAAAGCAACCCTCAGCTGTGGTGTTCCTCCCCCAAGCCTGGTGGGCACACCTACAGCCGGTCAACTTCCCACGCTTGCTGCTGCACAAGTGAGCCCGTATACCAACGCCCACATCCAGGAATAAAAGGAAACAGCATCACGCTCAAAACTGCTCTGGTGGGGATTCACCTGGGGAGAAATGAGGCCACCGATGGTGTAAATGCGCTACAAATACTGCTCGCTTGAACATTCAGTTCCTAAATATTTCTGTGTGCCATGTTAACCTAGAAACGAATGCTGCCTCTGATAGCCACAAACCCCACAGTCACCACACACATGTGTAATTCGGGGCTCAGAGCCATTGAATTTTGGGGGAGAAGCGGTGAGGAGGAGGAATAACATCAGACCTCGTCTCACACCTAAACTGCTCTTAGGTTCTGTCTCATCCGAGCCACTGTGGGGACAAATGCATTTGCTCTGCTCATGGCAGCTGTGCAGAGGCAGGTGTCTGATTTGAACACCAGCAACCCCACTGCTCTCCCAGCAGTGATGCTGCAGTGAGGGTGCTGGGAGCTCAGTCCACGTCAGGCTCTGCTTTTCCGTATCATTTTTCCTAGCGACTGCCAGGCCCTCATCCCAAGACAAGGGCCTAGGCTGATATATGCGATGATGAGGACCGTTGATCCAGAGGGAAGGATAGCGGCTTGCTGGGACACTGGGGTACGTCTTGTGGTGCGGGCGCCGTGGGGTGGCACATGCTTGCTGTCTGGCATTTTCCATGCAGGTGACACCGATTGGGCATATCAGGGAGAGGGAGATGTTGCTAACTTGTCATCTTACAGCTAATTATTTAATTACCCTAATTTCAAGTTTTACTAAATTTAGCATCAAAATAAAAACCTGTGATTGCAGTGTCAGAAAGCAATAATATAATTAACCATTTAGGGGTAACATATTAACTCAGCTGATTACAAGGCATGGATTCCAGAGGGACACCATGCTTGGGATGCATGTGGGCATGTGGGGGGGACCCGGGGCCCGGCAGCAGGCGGACGACCCTAGCTCCCGCATGCTCACTGGGGACACCACGCCCACTAGGAGCAGAGTTTAGGATGGGATATCTCTAAGCTGTGAGTTCTCAGATTTCTATTCCAATCTCATTTGCAAACTTAATTCCCATGCCCCGTTTTTGTCTCTATTCTCTGCAAAGCAAGTAACTCTCTCTTCCCTTTTTCCTCTTCCCACTGTGCACCTCCAAGAGGCCTCCCCATGGAGCTGTATGGACAGTGCTGACCCCTCCTGGGAGTGGTGTTTGACCACACATGAGTGCTCCACCAGGGAAGCTCCTGAGTGAGCCTGGTGTCCAGGTTCTATCGGGTGGGTTAGGCATGGAGCCATGCGGCTGACCTTAGTTACTCAGCCTCCAGTCCTTCCAGCCTCGAGCTGATACAACATGACCCAGAGCATCTGAGAGTCTGCTGGGGCCCCTGAGTGAGGGTGTCACTGCCATCATCATCATCACATCACCTTCATCACCACCATCACCATCACCATCATCACCATCACCACCATCATCACTGTCACCTTCATCATCACATCACCTTCATCACATCACCTTCATCAGCATCATCACCATCACCATCATCACCATCACCATCATCACCGTCACCACCATCATCACTGTCACCTTCATCATCACATCACCTTCATCACATCACCTTCATCACCATCATCACCATCACCATCACCATCGTCAGCACCATCATCACCACCATCATCACCGTCACCTTCATCACCATCATCACCATCATCACCATCACCATCACCATCATCACCACCATCACCACCATCACCATCACCTTCATCACCATGATCATATTTGTCACCATGATCATATTCATCATCCATCATCACCATCACAGACCGGGCACCAAAGTGCTCTAAAAGCCATAATCTTACTGCCCCTGTATTAAGATGAAGAAACCATTCAATGATTGTTTCTCATAACTACCCTGAGGTTACCTGGTTCAAGCTGCAAAGGCCAGAACTTGAGCCCAGGCTCTGGGCCCACAGCTTGCACTCCTGACCACGGATGCCTCTTATCAGCAGCCCCTCCAGGGCTGTGGTGGAGAGGTGCAGGCATGGCGGGGGTCATCTGCAGTGGGGGTCTGGCTGATGTGAGAGCCCTTGGGAGGTGGAGCATTGAGGGCTCAGCTGCAGGGCGATGTCCTAGGTTGGGGAAGGCCACAGGATCCAGTGTCCAGGTTGGAGATGCACACCTCAGTCAAGACGTCCTATCTGGGAGGGGTTATCGAACCCATGAACTGAGAGTGGTGTGGTGTGCACATGTGTCTGTGTATGTGAGTGTTCCTGTGCACATATGCGTGTGTGCGGGCAGGAAGCCCTTGTGTCACAAAGGCGTTTGGGCCATGATGATTGTCATGGGTATGAGGAGGGCTGTGGGTTTGCTCTCACATCCTGCTCTTTAACACGTTGGAGAAATTTAAGTGCCTTTCATAACCCAGCCAGGTTGACAAAGGTTGTGAAAACCATCCACGTTTCTGATAGGTGTCATCTTTGACACAACTACAGGTCAGCTTGGAAGGCAAGAAGGGCGCAAGGCCAGGTGAGCCTGGGAGCCACAGCAGCGAAGAGACACTCAAGTCCCTCGAGCTTTGGGGAAATTAGGACATTTGGTGCCAGACTGCCTGCCGAATTAGATTTCCATCAACTCAGAGGGACCTGCTGAGGCAGCATCTCATCCAAAGCAGCCTCAGCTGAACTGTGGGCCGTCCCGGGATGGGCTCCAGGAGGCCAAGGCCCTTCTTGTCTGTCCACATGCAGGTCACTCCCCTCCCTGACACCTAACTCACCTGGGCTTTCTCGCCACCATTCTCCCAAGGGGCAGAGGAAAGAGGCAAACATCCAGGGTTGGGACAGGACAATTCTGACCATCATGCCTCCCTCACCCCCATGGATGGCTTGGTCTGACACCTCCTGGTAACATGCTGCTTAAAAAGCTGCTCAGCTGAGGAAACTGAGTGTTGTCTTTTCCAAATAAAGGCTTTAATTGCCCCAAATGGATGACTACGAGGAGCAGTCTGGAAGGGGAAGGAAGGAAGTGCTTACTGAGTTTCTAGGCGTGTCAACGTGCCATCTCTCCATCTCTGGGAGGCTACAGGTGGCGATGGCCCCACTCCCAGCGTGCCCTGCTCTGTGCATTTACTGTATTCACCGGCGTCAGAGTCCCCAGATGGGACTGGGTGCACAGAAGTCACGAGGCGGGAAGACAGACATGGTGGGGTGGCTGGGCGTGGGAGGGAAGCGGGGCTCTCAGGGTTTGAGCAGGTGAGGGTGGGGGTGTGCAGTGACTGAAATTGGGTGGGCAGCCCCTGTCAGCCCTGTAATGATGCTGGCGGGTGTCGATGGCTGTGATATCGCCCCCACTCCCCATGGGGCTGGAGCAAGGGGCTGGGGGCCTTTAGCCCCAGCATTACAGACCCTGCATATTTTCTTGGCTCCTTGAAAGGGACCATCCCCCAAGTCCAGAAAGGTCTCAAAGCCAGGGTCTGTGATATTACCCAGCATGAGGCTCTAGAACCCAGGATGCCAAGTAGGCCAGCATCCCCTCCCCGTGGGGACCCACGTCCCTTCCCTTCCAGGGCACAGAAGCCCCCCCTCCACTCTGGGCTCTCTGGACTTCCCCGCTTCCCTGGCCCTGAGGCTGCACAGGGCTTGCAACTTCCACTTTCCAACTTGGTTTGCAGTCCCTCCCGAGGACACACGCCTCCGTTACCCAGGCTCTGCTGCCCTGCGGCCAGGACAGTGCAGCGGGCAGGTCAGGGCACCAGGCCAGACTGGGCAGAGGACGTAGTGGCCTCCCCGACCCCCACCTGCTGCCAGCGTCCCCTTACCACTTCCCTGCGAAATGAAGGAGAATCTATTTTGTTTGCAAAAAGCTGATTATCATAGATAAATGTTTCTAATTAGTCTCATTTGCTGACACACAAGGCTTTAATTGCAAATTGAATAATTAGACATATCTGCATATGCAAATGACAGTTATACCCTATGTTGCCTCTAACATGATCCCTCCAGAGACAAATCATTCTATTCTATGATATATTAATTTACACAAATACCTTTAGTTAGAACCAGCAACTCTTGTTTGTTTATATAACGTGATAACTGGAGAGGTAGGTGCCATCTCCTGTTGAAGAAATGTCTGGGGGCTGCTGACGCTCCAGGGGAGTCCGTCTGGGTGGCACCCCGAGGTCAGGGGCTTCCTGAGCCTCCTGCGGGGAGCAGCCTCAAGCTCGGCTGCTCCCCCTGCCCCCCAGGTGATGGTGGCTTTGGTGCTGATACCCCGGAGGTTGCAGCCTGGCCCAGTGCGTGCACGTCCCTCCCCAGGGCTGCGAGCTGCATCCTGGTGGGGCTGCCTGGCCCAGGGCTGGGGTCCCGGCTTCCACCAGCGCCGCAGCTCACTCCTGTCCAGGCCCGATCGCTGCCACTGTCTCTGATGGGTGTTGTGCAAGCAGCTTCAGCGAGAGGCTGGGCGCCCAGCTTGGGATGTGGCCTTGGGATCCATGCTCCCTGTTGGCCTCCCAGCCTCGGCTTATGGCTGAGTCCACTGATACTTTCCGTGGCTAGACAGGGGAGCTCCGGTGACCGCCCGCGCCCGCAGGTCCATCTGGAGGGAATGTGGCCTGTGAGAGTGGTCAGGGGCACCCCCCACCAGGACCAGGAGCGTCCTGCTGACTGTGCCCCAAGCAGGGCCCCTGGGGTGGGGGCCGCCCGGGCAGCAGGGGCCCAGCCGTCCGGCTCTGCCCCGTCTCCAGGCCTGGGTGGTCACATGGGCTGTGCTGGGGAGGCAGAGCGCGAGGAATTTGGTTCCAGCAGGAGGACAGCACATTTTCTGCTTTCCAGAAGGCTCCCGTCACCAGGGCAACCGGTTTGGTGACGCTGACTGGGGCTGACACTTTCCCAATTGGCCCACAGTCCGTTCCCTTCCCATCCCCCGGCCGGGAGCGCAGTGGGCCTGCAGGGCCAGCAGAGGGCAGCAGCGGGCTGGCCGCTCAGCTCGGCTCTCGGTGTGGACCTTGCTGTAAGCAGACCCTGCAAATCAGTCTCCATGTCCCCCACAAAGACCCGAGGACTGCGCTCCGCAGAGAGCAGTGGTGGGGGCGCAGCCGTTAGCTGGCGTGTCCACGGGCGGTTCCACCTTTACGTCCAATGTGGCTCTCAGCCTGTCTGGGGCATGTGTCTTCAGTTCAGCTGAGCGGTCTCCAGGCCGGTCGGAACCCAGGGCCTGTAGGGCTGAGGGCCCGCAGCTGCTGCAGGGGCCGAGCGGGCCCCACCGGGCCCCAGGCGCCCCTCCCCACTCTCTCTCACTCACCTGAGCACACACAGGCGCAACGAGGCCCCTTCCCTGGCCCTGTGTTTGCTCAGGTGGGGACACTGGGGCCTAACCTCCTTGTCATTTCTTTTTCGAAGTCGCCCCCCTCGCAGTTAATCTGACATCTTAACTACCAGGAAGACAAAATGTTCCTGTGACCTTCTTTCCAGCTCCAGGATTCATGGAGGAGGGAGGAAGGGTTGCTGCCCTTGTCACGGTGGGTGCCCGCAGGCTGTCCCCTCCAGCTGGGGGAGGTGCACAAACCCAGCTGAGGCACAGGTCTGGGGACAAAGGGCGAGCAGCACTCCCTCCCTGGGGGCTGTGGTCCAGATGACACCCCGAGCCCCGCCCTGGGGGCCTGGGGAGCAGAGAGAAGCATGTGGAGACCGAGGTGCCAGGTGTCACCGCCTGCCCTGCCGGTGCCACTGCTCTCCCGTAAGGAGGCTCTGGAGGCCGCTGGGAGGAAGACCCCTCTGAGGATGAACATGGCTCTGTCAGGGTGTTGGAAAGCCCCTGGCCCTGCCCGCACGGGGGCGGGAGGCCGTGTGTGACCTTGGGCTGACCTCGCTCTTGTGGGCCTTTTTCCCGCTGTGGGGACCTGGCTGTCAGCAGCGCTGATGCCCGTATATCCTGCCCTGACCTGGGGCTCAGTGGCGGGTTTTAAGGTGGGTTCGTGGCCAGGCTGGCACGCGAGATGGATGGGCAGGGCCTCTGGACGCCCTTGACTTGATGAGGGACCAGCCAAGGAGGGTAGTGGCTGCCCCGGAGGCACCTGGTCTTGTCCCTCACCCGCAGGCCCTCTTAGCAGAGCTTCTGTTCAGACTGAGTTGTCGGCTGAACCCCAGGTGATACCTGTAGGCTCCCAAGGAGGGTGAGGGGGTGTGGGGACCCCCAGGTGCCTGCAGGCTCCCAGGAAGGCCGGGTGGTACATGGAGACACCCAGTGCCTGCTACTCCTGTTGGTTTGTGAGGCCTTCAGCTCCTGCACGGCCCCCGCATTACCTGCCTGGCTGGGGGCCTCATTTGTCACCGTGCCCTGGAGGAGGGAAGCCAACCCCATTCAGCAAGCGTGTCCTTTGGGGGGTGGTCCTGGCTCTCAGAGGGCTCCAAGAGGTCACCTGAGGTCACAGAAGGTCCTGGACAAGTGGCACAAAGGGCGGCTGCTTGGGAAAGCATGACACCTGGGGTGGGCATGATGCTTAGAAAGTGATTCCTGAAGTGGGAGAATTGATATCTGGATATAAAACAGCTGAGCTGACCAGCCGTTGATGGGCGCCGAGTCCCCTCCCGCACAGCTGAGCGGCTCTGCCCCCCGCGGGAGACTGCTATTCCCGCCACGATGCCCACACCGTCCGCCGCTGCCCTCCCTGGGCCTCTGGGAACTCGATTCAGAACACAGGACACCCTGCTGGCTGGCCTGAGGAACTCTACACAGAAACCCGATGTCCAGCAGCACTGGGCGCCCCCCCCCCAGAGGCGAGCCAGGGTCTCCTCCCGCGCCCCCTTTTTCTCCCTCCCAGGCTCTGAGCAGAGATTAAAGGCGCAGCCCGGGCAGGCAGGTGGGGGCTGGTGGGCGGAGCTCCGCACCGAGGCCGCAGGCCGGGGGCTCAGCTGGGCAGCTGGGAGGGCATGCTCTGAGAGCTGAAGGCTGTGGCATGGCTTTGGCATCCTGACCTGCGTGTCCAGGGTCCGCGAGGGACACGGCCCCTTTTGCACCAGAGCTGCAAGCATGATGTTTAGGCAAGACACGTGTCTAGGGGCATTCACGCAGGTCCCTGTCCTGCAGGGGGAGTCTCAGGGCCCAGGGAGAGGCTGTTTATGTGTCTGTGCTTCATGCCTAATGGGCCTCGTCCATCTGCTTCTGTGACATGAACGTGACGGCCAGCCTGCGAGCCAGCGGCCTGGGACGGCCAGCCCTGCAGAGCTGAGAGGACAGGCTGGTGCGGGCCACGGGTCACCGTGGCCATGCCCTGGTTGTCACTGCAGCCGCATTCTGCCTGGTGGGGCCCCGGCAGGAAGCTTCTGGAAGACGCTGGGGCAGAAATCCTGGGCAGGCCCCACATCCCTGACGAGGAGGCGCTTCTGTCACGTTTTCCAGGCAGGTTTCCCTTGGAGAGGCCGACACCACCCACTCGCTGTTTATCTCGTAAACTCGCTCATGCGCCCTGAGCTCCCGTTTTGGTCTTGCTAACAGGGATCATGAGAAATGGGTTTCAATACTTCCCTTCACAATTTGCCCCAAACGTGGGGCCTGAGGCATTTCCTCGCCAGGTTCTCTCCAGGAAGAGTTGCTGGCTCAGATTTGGCCTCACATTGAGCCCACAGCCTTCCATCTATTGCACGTGTTTGTGACATCCACTCTAATGCAGCAGGACTGCCGGTCACTAGGGGAGGCGCAAACCGTTTATAAGACTTCAGTCACTCAGACAGGCCATTTCAAGGGCGTGTGATCTAGCTGGCTGGGTGGAAAGTGGACCCGCCAGTGGGCAGGTGAGTCCACATCAGCCCCCAGGCATGGAGGGTTTGCAGGAACAAGACCGGCCCCTTTCACAGCCCCGCTGCTGACGGAGAGACGGCAGAAGCTGTCGGGCAGGCACTTGGGTCTCTCTTTAGCGTAGATGTGGTCTCTTACTGCGGTCTGGAGGCGTGTCCACCACGTACGGAGTGACAGGCCGTCCTGGAGCGCTGCCCCCCTCACGTGCTCGGCTCAGTCTGCGGGAGGGGACACTGGCCGGCCTGGCCCTGGCTG